>CM036593.1:2534173-7334173 GCA_020745705.1 Hemiprocne comata | reverse complement strand
GTCATTTTGGTCAAGGTTGGCTTGTTGACATCCACAGGGAACCCATGGTCCCCCATGCATGGCAAGCACCCAGGATGTACAGTGTGGTGGGCAGTGCATGCAGACACAATCTGCTCAGGGCTTATGCAACAGGCAAAGGTGCTGTGGGGCAACCCAAGCAGAAAGCACCAGTCTCCTCCTTCCTACCAGTGTGCTGAAAGCCATGCTCAGAGGAGCAGTGGCAAGTGACAAGCACAAGAGGAGACCAAAGGTCTTGCTAGTGGAGGTGGGGAGAAGCAGAGCAGAGGTGAGAGGGTGACAGGGCAGCCTGTGACCCAGTGGGGATGTGCACTGGGCATGGCTGGTAACACCAAGCAGCCCGTGGAGGGTTCTGCAAGTGAGCCAGGAGCAGCTTTTGTCATGCACATGTGTGTGTGAACAAGCCACAGATGGGCAGAGTTGCTGCCATACTCCTCTGTGGCCTGGAGAGGAAGACCCCAACAGCTATAAGAACACACTGGGTGAAAAACATGCTGTGTTTGGGAAAAAGTAGAGATGAGCTATTTTGGCACAGCTCAACAAGCCCTCATCACCCCAAACCCTGACCAGATGGGAGCATGCCACCTGCCCATGATCCCCAGCCACCGCAGACCTCGTCTCTGCCTTGGGGTGGGAGGACTGGCTGGGTGCTGCTGTGCATATGCTGAACTGGCCCAACCAGCTGCGAGGCATGGGGTGCAGCCCAGGGGATTTTTCTTTGGTCATTCGAGTGCAAAGCCACAGCTGGAAGCTTCACTGCCTCACCGTGCTCAGCGCTGGGAGAACCTTGTCATGCCAAGTGCTTCCATTTCAGTCCCTGTATAACTGGGGGTGGGTGACAGAGATAAAGTGCTTGTACCAGCAGCCCTCAGGTTATTCCTGCACACTTGACCAAGAGGAACAGTGCACTCAAACACTACATGGTTTTAATACGGCTTAATGTCTGCTTTCCAGGGCCTGAGTGTAATAATAGACCTTAACGGCCATAAGGAGCCTCACCTGGGCCCAACCACCCCCACCCACATGCCAGGAGCACTATTTAAGCTCAGCCCAAAGCCTTTAATCCTTGCCTGGCTGTTACCCCTCTTGATGTGCATCTTGTGTTTTTCTGGCTCAATCTCAACCCCAGCCCTGGCTCATTACACATGGTCCCATCCTGCCAAGGACAAACAGTTTCCTATGAAAAATAGGGTGCCAGAGTAGGACAGCCAGCCTCCCAAGAGCACAGGGAGCTGTGGTGGTGGCAGAGCCAGGGGCTGTTGCTGCAGGAGGGGCAGGTAAGCCTTGGGGAGGGTGTGCTGCTGGGCTGTGGGGAAGGGGCTTGCTCTGCAGTACAGTCAGTAGTGCTGGTAACATGCTGACAAATGAGAATTGCTGTGAGTGTACTGTACCCCCTGGGAGACTGAAAACCCTGTGGAAGGGAAAAGGAGCTGTGAAGCTCTGTGCAAGGGCTTCAGGAGAAGGCTGCTGCTTGGAGCTGCTTCTCCTGTTAACCGCTGTCTTGGAGATGGCATGGATGGACCAAGCCCTGGGTTTCAGAATCCTTTCTCCATGGCACTGGGAACCAGGTGCCTGTGTCCTCATTGCTCAAGATCTGGCCTCAGTGCAGTACTTAAATGGAGAGCATTAGGGAAGAGACGCACTGCTTAGGAAGGTGGAGCTCTTTATGAACCTGAGGACTGTCACCAGTGAGTCCCCTCCAGGCAGACGCTATGGAGCAGGTTGTGCAGGGCACACTCACGACAGCAACATGATCAGTATATTTACAGCATAAATACATGGATGATCACAAAGAAATCCCTGCAAAGCCACAGCTACCACATACACCACAGGCTAATGCAGCAGGTGCCCAGCAAGGGTGTGCAGATTCACAGTATCAGCAGTGAGCTGCCGGATGAATGTGCTGAGCCCTCCCCGGGCTCTGCAGGAACTGGTTTTTCAGCCAGTGCATACCCTGCCTGACAGGCCATCAGGAGGGCAGGACAGCACCAAACATCTAAGTGTGGGCCCAGGAACCTTCAGCACCACTACTGTTGAAGTCTTGGCTAGACCTCAGTGGGGTCTAGGATGGGAGTTCAAGTCCCAATATCCCTTCCCTGTGCGTGCTTAGAAGACCAGATGCACGCCTCCTCCTTTGGGAGAGCCTCAGCCATCAATGGCTCCAGAGTGCAAAGAGGGCTGGTGCGCTGAGCGGGGACAGCCAGCAGTACTCCACCACACTGTACAAAGCATAGCCCAGCAGCAAACCAAACAGCACGTCCGTCACGTTGTGCCTGCCCAGCATGACCCTCGAAATGCCGACGATGAGAGCCCAGAGCACCACGAGGACCCGCAGTGGGACAGCCAGCACCAGGTGGTGCAGAATGAAGCGGCAGACCAGGGCGGCTCTGGTGGCGTGGCCCGACGGAAAAGAGTACTTGTCCACCGAGACAGTGACAAACATGTCCATCTTGTTGTGCATGGGCCGTGGCCGCTTGACGAGCCCTTTCACCACTGCCACCAGCACGAGATCCAGCAGGAGCGCTAGGAGAGAGCAACAGAGTGAGCAAGGTTTGGGTTTTGGTTTCTGTGCTGCTTTCCCCCTTCATGAAAAATGAGGCAAGAATCAAATCAAACCTGTTAGCTAAGAAGAAGGCACTTTGCTACAAAACCTGCTAAGATTAGGCAGTGTTTCCCATGACTACAACATGCAGGTAGGGAGAGCATGGCACTCATCCAGTGCTTGGCCTTCTCCAGCATGAGCACAGCTTCAATCTCTGCTCTTGCTGCACACACTCCTTCTGCAGCTCTAGATCCTTTGCCTGCCACAGCCAACAGGGCTCAGCCCTGCTTGCACCCAAGGGCTTTCCCCTCTGTGTAAAACCTGACCTCACCATGGCTCAGGGCTCAAACCGACCCCTCATCCGAAGGCAACAGATGGGTTGATATCCCCCACAGCTCCCTTCCTGACAGCCCATGCTGACCCAGCATTGTTGTGCTACCCTCCTGGCAGGGGGCCAAACTGACCTGGGTGAATGATCAGCCCACTTCAGCCACAGCTCTGAGTGAGGGGCTCTGAGCCTGTGCAGTGCCAGGGCTCCTGTGATCCAGCTTCCCTCCGCTGCTGGGGGACTAGCTCACCGCACTTGGGTTTGCAAGAACTGGCTAAAGGATGTTTTAAATAATGGTGGCTTGCCCCTAGAGAGCTTGTTGTGGTAGAAGTTGGAGGCAAAGCACCAGTGACAAGTGTTCAGCTGGTATTTGGCAAGCGCAGCTTCTCCCATAGGGTAGAGGGTGCTGCCTCCACCCCAGTTAGCCCTGCTGGCACAGTGCTCACAGCCAGGGCTGCTGTTTCCAAGGAAGTCTTGTGAGAGACTGATGTCTGTTTGTCCTAAGGCTTGTTTCTGGATGCTAAATCTTTCAGTCACTTCAGCTAATTTACTTTGGTTAAACATTTAAGAACATTAAGAACATGGGTGGCTCTGGCCCAGAGTGCTCAGTGTTGGACAAGGCCCTGGTGCTGGGACAGACCTCTGTGGAGCAGAGGTTAGGTTGGAGGCCTCCAGGTCCCTTTCCACAGCTCTGCTGTGGGACTGTGATGTAGCCATGTGCTCCTAGATTAAAAAGATGCACAACACCATCTGTTTCCCACCAAGCAAATTTCAATTCCAGTGTTGTGTGAGATACCAATTATTTGCAACGTAGTAAAAGAACTAGGAACCTGAAAAGGTCTGTTGCCCTGGAGCTACTACAGTGAGCAAAAATGAAGAATCCAAGTATACCTAATAGGATGGGATGCTATAGAGGGGGAATTACCCAAGATTAAAATGCATGCTTTAAATTGGGTTTCCTCACTGGCTGATACAGATCAATCCATGCAGGTACTGCCCACAGGGAGCCAAAGGATGCACTGGCTAATCTGTGCTGGATTGGCTTTTCAGGGGACAGGCTGGTGTCTCAACACCAGGCAGCTGCACCTGGAATGTGCTCTTCTGATAAGCTGAAGAACTAATAGAGCGCAGTTCCCTGAAAGACTTGTGCAACTGCAGGAGCAGTTCAGCTGTCAGGAGTTTGACAGGGTGTGTTCAGAGCTGTGACAGATTAGTGACACCCATGCCACCACGCCCTTTGGCTGTGTGGTTATTTGCTGTGGTCCCAGGCACCCGAGATGAGCCAGTTACTCAGCTAGCTCCCTTGGAGTCTGTAGAAGCCTGAGGTTTACTCAGCTTTGTCTCATCCTTCAGGGCCCATCCTCCCCCCTTGGCTCCAGCCGCCAGAGCCCATTGGTGAGCCCCCTGCCTCACCAAAGAGCAGGTTGAGCAGCACCTCCCTGGCTGCTGAGCTGTCGCTCTGGCAGAGCCCGTAGAAGGTGCCGAGCAGCCAGGGGATGCCGTGCCCCGACACCTCGATGACCTTCATGAGGGGCCGTGCGCTGCCCCAGGGCGAGCCCTCCCTGGCGCAGACGCCCAGGCGCTTGGAGGCCCAGAGGTCGATGGCGAGCAGGGAGCTGAGGGCGATGCCCAGGAAGGAGGGGTTCAGCTTCATGCAGTCCTCCTCGGGCAGCGGGGCTGCTGTGGAGCTGCCTGACTCCTTGCGGCGTGACGGGCTGTCCGGGGCGCCGGGGCTACGCTGGCTCACCAGAGACAGGAACTCCAAGCGACTGCTGCTGCTGCCGGCGCGGCGTTCGCGGCTGCTCCGGGGGCTCGGCATGGCGACAGGAGGTGGCCTGGGGGAGGTAGGGGCCGGTCACCGACTGCCAGGCTTGCGCTGGCATCGGCACCCGGGCGAGCCGCCTGGGAGCCCGTATCTCATCCCCTGCCCGGGCCTGCTTCGCCCCGTCCCTCACCGCAACCTGCTCCGGGCCCCGCGGCCCTCCGCAAGCCTCGGGCCTGCCTCCCGCCACCGCACCGCCGCGGGCCAGTCCCCCCGCCCAGATCCCGGTGTGTCCCCGGTGCCCGGGACCCCCCAAGGCCACCCCCAGGTGTCCGCACCCCGCTACCGGACGGCCCCGTTTCTTCTTCCGCCTCCCCCCCGTGACGCAGCTGGTTGCCATGGAGTCAAGACGCTCCCTTCCCTCCCTGTGGCGGGGCTGCGCCGTCCCCTGGCGGCAGGGAGGTCCATCCGTCCCCTCCCGCAGCGCCCCGGGGCGGGGATCCACGGTCGCGCCCCGCCTCTCCCCGCCTCGGCCGGCGTACGGCAGCCGGCGAGGGCCGCAAGAGCCGCGGCGGCGGCGCGTTCGCCCTGCCGGTGCGGGCGCCGGTGCGCGCGCGGCGATGTGCGGCGGCGGCGGGTGGCGGGCGAGGGCGGCGGCGGCGGCGGGGGGCCGGGCCGCCCCCCCCCCGGCCCCGCGGCGCGGCGGCGGCGGGTGAGGGCGGCTCGGCGGCGGCGGCGACGATGGGGTGCCTGCAGAGCGTGGCCTGCAAGGCGCGGGTGCGCCGGGAGCAGATCGTGGTGTCGGACGTGTCGGCCACCATTGAACCGGCGGCTACCGCTATCGAGGAGAGCTCGCCCGTGGTGCTGCGGTACCGTACGCCATACTTCCGCGCCTCGGCCCGCGTCCTCATGCCGCCCATCGCCCGGCGGCACACCTGGGTGGTGGGATGGATCCAGGCCTGCAACCACATGGAGTTCTACAACACCTACAGCGACCTCGGCGTGTGAGCACCGGGGACAGGGGGACAGGGCCTGCCACCGACCGCGGCACATGGCAGCAGCACTGGGGATAGGGGCGCGGGGCCCTGCCGCGGGCACTGGCATGGGCACCACGGCACTGGGGGCTGTACCCCCGCCCTGTATCTGCACCCACGGCCGTGCCCCGGTGTCACCCTCCTGGCTCCCGGACATCGCGGGAGAACCGGGGCCTGGTGTTGCCTGGCCCTTGCATCATTGCAGGTCCGCTTGCATGTGGCACTGGAGCCCGTGGGGACACTGGCAGAGCGCAGGTGGTCTCTTGCCGGTGGGACAGCAGCTGGCTGTCCCCTGCCGCCCACAGGCACCCAGAGCCCCAGTGTGGTTGAAGCCAGAGCTCGGGCTTGGCAGGAGGTTTTGCCGAAACTCCCCGCTTATAATGGCCACGAGGCCATTGTCACCCTTGCCGTAGCCATGCGGGGTTGCCGGCGTGGTCGGCAGCCGAGGTTTGGGCTGGAATTCCGCACCCCCCCCCCCCCCCCCCTCAGCCATAGTGCAGGGATTTCATCGCGCCAGCGGCCGGCTTAATTGTGGTGTTTAATTATCATGCGTGTCTCTGTGCAGGCGCCTGTGTTTAGAAGCATCAAAACTGCAGATGTTTCTCGCTGCAGTGGGGCTCGGCCAGTGCGGTGGCCGCGGTGCTTAGCTGGGACTGGGGACGGCTTCTGTTATGCAGGAGCTGATTGAGGAGAGAGCAGTGCCAGAGCAGCTCAGTGATGAGTTTTGGCTCAGTTGGTCTGATTGGAGGTTAATTAAAATAGTGTTTTGCTGGCAGAGCAAAGGCTTCATCTGGCCGTGACTAGCTTGGAGGAGGAACTGAAGCTGAATTTGTTTTTGAGGGAGGCCCTTGTGAGCTTGATGCAGGTGGGAAGAGGGGCCTCAAGCTGCTTGCCTCCCTGTCCCTCCCTCCCTGTCTTTTGCTGGGTGCTGTCACCGCTGTGTCCTAGCTAACCTGGCCTTTCTCTTCCCATTTGCTAGGTCAAGCTGGGAGCTGCCAGACCTGAGAGAAGGAAGAGTAAAAGCCATCAGTGATTCGGATGGTGTAAGCTACCCCTGGTATGGAAACACCACAGAAACTGTGACCCTGGTTGGGCCCACTAACAAGATCTCCAGATTCTCAGTGAGCATGAATGACAATTTCTACCCCAGTGTGACGTGGGCTGTCCCTGTGAGCAACAGCAATGTGCCACTGCTGACCAGTATTAAAAGGGACCAGAGCTTTACCACATGGCTGGTGGCCATGAACACCACCACCAAGGAGAAGATCATCTTGCAGACTATAAAGTGGAGGATGCGAGTGGACATTGAGGTTGATCCCATGCAGCTGCTGGGGCAGCGGGCACGACTCGTGGGAAGGACTCAGCAGGAGCAGCCCCGGATCCTTAGCAGGATGGAGCCCATCCCACCAAACGCACTAGTGAAACCCAACGCCAACGATGCCCAGGTCCTCATGTGGAGACCCAAGCGAGGCCAGCCTATCGTTGTGATACCTCCCAAGTAGGGCAGCGCCAGAGTGTGTGTGTGAGGACCCGGGTGCTGCAAATGAATGGGGTTCCTGAGCCAAAGCAGGTCTCTTGGGTTCTCTTGCCTTTGTATCAGTGGTTGGAAACATGGCTCCTTCTGAATCAGAAAGAGTTGGCTGGTGTGCAGGCATGCAGTAGGGATCACCGAGCTGGAGGATTTCCCAGGAAGCAGAATTGCATACTCCTAGGAGCTTGCAGCTGGCAAAGAGGCTGTCTCACCGAAACGACTTGCCTGTTCTTGCAGGGCAATGCGAGGAGCATGAGTGCGATTGAACCGTGCCTGTGGCAAATGCTGCTTTCCACACAACTGGAGGTAGAAGCAGAAACCGTGCCTGCTGGACGCGGGGGGGGTCCTGTGGTGACCCTTCCCCAGGGACGCGGCTGTCCCCACGGAGTCTATACCTATGCATTTTGGATCGATAATCGACCCTTTGCCCTGCCTGGGAGTGGAGCCGGAGCCTGGCGCCGGCCTTGCCGCTGCCCGGGAGGGGTTTTCCACAGCCGAGGGGAAAGGGGATGTTTTGCATGCGTTGGGGTGTGTTTGGAGTAGTTGTGAGTGTAGGAGATGCCATAGCTCTTTTCCGTCTTGGGGTGAGATCTAAGGGCAGGTTAGATGTCCTTTCGTTTAAGGTGCACTAAATCTTTGCAGTTCCTTAACCTTCCCCTCCCTGTCCCCAAATCCCACTGGCCCTTCTCTTACGGAAGCAAAACCGATTCCCAGCTGAGCGAGAAGCCAGGAGTGGTGCCTGTTCACCCAGCCCATGGGCTTGCTGGCAGTGTTGTACCCAAACCAAATTGGAGCTACCCTGAGACTCGTGTGCTTCCTCTGCAGACGTTAACTCCCTTGTGAGAAGTTGGGTGCTCGCTCATTTTCCACGCAAATACTGGCTCATGTGGAGTATCTACCCTCCTCAGCCACCGCAGAGCAGGGTAGATACCTTCGAGGACGTCGGCTCTAGCAGAGAGGGGACTGTGTGCCTTGCAGTGACTCTCCAGGCCCTGCAGGAGTGGGGGTCTCCTTTCCGTGGGTCGGAGGCAGGGATGTGAGCAGAGGCTGTGTGGGGCAGGCCTGGGTTTGCCTGGGAAAGAGGAGGCAAGGGGTTTATTTGCCCTTCTCCTCACTGCCTGGCACGCTGGCATTGCCTGGTTTGTGGGGCAGCGCGATGCTATGGGCTACAACCTGCAATTCCCAACATTTTGCCCTCAGCATGCAGCAGAGGTGAGAGCTGAAGCTGTGCTGCCAGTGCCCCAAGCACCCCATCGATCCCAGGCAGATGGTTATGGCTTTTGCTGCTTTATCTGCTCCGTCTTCCAGCCTGGTGTGAGCCCTGTGGCTCCTCCGCTCGTTCCCCTGCATTCACACTGTGGGAGGTTTGCCCTGCCCGGGAATGGGGGTAATTCCCTCTGGGAGGGTCCCATCTTCTGTCCCACTGCCAGGAGAGCCTGGGGAGGGCTGCCATGTTGGGCCCTTCCATGCAAAGCCTTTCCTGCAGTGTTGACAGTGCTGCCCTCAGCCAGGCCATCAGGATGCCCAGCCCAGTGCTGCTTTGATCCCTGTGGTGTGCTGGCACATCCCCGTGGCATCGCTCTGCAGAACGTGGCCGAGCTCCTGCAAAGCTTCAGCCACAGCTTGTGCATGTCCAGGGTGGGATGTGCATCCAGGTCCCTGCTGGAAAAGGGGCTTCCCAGGCATCTCAGACCAAAAATCCTTGTGAAATCCCTGTGCTATTTATTATTCTCAGTAGTGTTTGCTGCTGATTCACTTCTTTATTTTTGCTTTGGGAGCGTTGCATTTTGATGCCTCCATGTGCACTTTCCTGTGCCAGGGGTCCTGCTCCTCCCACTCAGTCTCCCGGTGGGCTGGGAACCTGCTGCTTTCGGTGCCTGTTGCCACCAGGGGCTACAGCCTTGCGTTGGGAGAGGGGCTCTGAGCTTTGGTTTGCTGTGTTTTTTGGAGCAAAAATTCTACTGGGAGCTTGCTGGCATGGGAAGATGTCCTGCTTTTGTGAGCCTCTGCCTGTGGTTTTGTACTGGGATAGGATTGATGGGCAGCTTTTGCAGTCACTGATGTTTCGTTTCTCAAACAGCGTGTGTGAAGAGGGGTTAGGAACTTTTAATACAGTTTTCCTTAACACTTGGGGGAGGAGGAGGGGTAAGTACCTTTTGATTTGAAATCAGGGAGATGGATGCTTTTGACCCAGTGGGACAGAAATGCCTCTGGCAGCATCAGACCTGAAAAGCCAGAGGAAGGGGTTCCCCAACAAAAGGGGTGGCCCCAATATAGTCTCCTTGCTGGGAGAGGATCCTGAGTCCAGAGAGGCTGTGTGAGGCAGCTCCCCAAACCCACAGGGAAGGTCTGGGACTGTGCTCAGGGGTGTGTGCCAGCCGTGCAGCCCGAGAAGCTGCTGCAACACTGCCATGGTGCCAGCTGGCTCAGAGAGCAGGGATGCTGGTGCAGGGATGCTGCTGAGTTCATTGCCATCTTTAGGGATGTGCCAGCTGGCCAGAGCACATTGTCTGCTGTGACTCTGACACAGCAGCAAGTGCCATTTCTGTCCCTGCGTGTCTGCAGTGTCCCCAGGTTGGTGCTTGGTGCTGTTGTTGGGCTTGGTGCCTGGCTGCAGCCTGTGCCTGTGCTCCTAGGACTGCCCCAGCCTGCAGGCAGGATCTGGGGGAGCCCCAGGACCATGCCTGTGTTCACCCCTGCAGGCTTCTGCTGGGCTTGCCTGCCTGCTCCTTCTCTGATGGCTGGATTTGATGCACTTAACTTGGTTTGATGTGTGGGTTGTCTTTGCAGGCATTTCCCCGTTAAAAAAAGAAAAAAAAAAAAAATTGCAAAAATTGTTTGCAAAAAAAAGTTGCAAACAACGTTTGCAAAAACTTGCAGTTGTTTTGCATGCTTGCAAAAGGTGCATGTTCATGCTTGGATGGAGGTGCTTGGCTGAGCATCTCCCTGAGCTTGGTAGTGCTGACCAGTGGAGCCCAGGTGCAGGGCTGGCCATGCTCCAGAAAGGTCAGGGAAGGAGGTGACAGCGGGTGAGAGCTCCCTCTTGGGTGTCCAGGTTCAGCTCATGTCCCATGGCCCACAGCCGTACTGATGGGTGACCCAAGTGGGAGCCCCACTGGCAGAGCCCATGCCAGGGATGAGCACCTGGACCCCAGGGCTCAGTTGTCCAACTGTCCAACCGCCCTGTGGGACACCTTCCCTGCACCCCCTTTTGCACCAGCACCCCGTTACCTCAGGGAGGGACAGGGCACAGAAATGCCTGCCCGCTCCCCTTGCCCTGCACCTAGGGGTGCCCCCTCCCCTCCCTGCCCATCTTCGGGTCACTTATTTATGTATTTATTTATTTATTTATTTATTTTATTTATTTATTTAAGTGTTAAGTTATTTATTGGTATTTATTGATGGCTGGAAGTTGAGGGGATCATTTCTGCTGTGCAGTGGGGGCAGCTGCCCCCCCCCATCCCCTGCCCACCCCCCTGTGTTTTGGGGACTGGGGAGGGATGCTTGTGGGCCCCCGCACTCCCATCCCCTTCCAGAGCTGGGAAGGAGAAAGGAAGGGGAATCACGACGGTGCCTGCAGGGAGGACACCCCGTGCCCATCCCCTTCCTTCAGAAGGTCTAAGCCTCCCTGCCCCCTCCCACAGGCACTGTGCTCCCTCCTGTGCCCGTCTGTATTTATCGGCCTGGCCTCTTGGCGTTTCTCCGTTTGGCTCCTGCTGTATTTGCTGTTGCCAATTCCTGGAGATGGTGAGGAGAGCCAGGACGTGTGGGTGTTGCTACGGAGAAAAGACCAAACCAGGTATTCTGCTGTCTGCTGCTGTGTGGGGAAAATCAGAAGGAGAAGAGGAAAGCTGGTTTTGCAGAGTGCCTTAAACACAAATGACTTTACCGAGTAGGGGGCTTGGACTTCTGTCTGTGGATGCTATTACCAACTCGAACAAATGTTGCATTTCACTTCTCTGGGATTAAAAGAAAACCACTTGAGCTGTACTGGAACCAAACCCTGTGTTTGCTTGAGTCTGGCTGGTATCTGGTATCTCTGGGGCCCTGGCAGGGTGGGGTGATGAGACTCATTCCCACTTGTGCTAACTTGCAGGTGGCTTTTCTGGTGTCTCGGCGGGGTTGTGCTCACCCTGCAGTGCTCCTTCCCTGGGGATGCTCAGAGCAGCCTGTTTGCACAAAGCTTGCTATGGGGCCATGTCCTCAAGTTTCCAGAAAATTGGGCAGTTGGTTGGACAGCTCTGGGCAGGGAGGCAGACAGCTCCTTTCCCCTTAGGAAACCAAATCAACATCAGGGCCGTGTGCCAAGGGAACAGCAAGAAACTTAGGAGCTTGTGCAGCCCAGCTGTGGGCAACTAGGGAAGCTGCCAAGCTTGATAATGCTGAAAAACTACACAGAAAATAGATGTTTCCCCCTTGAAATTGCAGATCCTCCTCCTGCTTCTTGCAGAAGGAAAGAGGGAGAACAAGAGTCAACCCAGAGACTGGGTTCTTTTATCTTCTCGTAAAAGTAATATATGGGGGTAATGCAGAATTTCATAATGAAGGTTCATTTAGAAGTCGTTTGGGGAAAAAAAATGCCAATTTTGCTGTGTAGTTCCTGGAGGCAATTAAATACTAATATATATACTTTTTTTTTGATAATGAAAGAGAGTTCTCTGAAATGCAGCTGTGTTTGGGTAAAGAATGTCCTCAGCAGGATGGCCTAGCCTGCATGCCGGGATGAAGGAGGACAGCAATGGGAGGCAGGAGGAGCTGGCAGCTCTGGACGTTGTCCAAGGACTAGGACTGAGAGACCATCTCCCAGGTGGGTGCAGATGTTGCCCCAGGATTAGGACCCACAGGATGCTGGAGGGTATCTCATTGCATCCAATGTGTTTCTTACCATGAGCATCAACCCTGCTTTCTGAGGGGTACATTTATGCCCTGAGCCAGCCCATTTCTTTATCAGCTGCTCACTTTGAGTGTTGCTAATTGCACTGGGCACCGAGGGATGCTGGCAGGCAGCTTACGAGCTATTTGATGAGTGGGTTTCTTTCCTGGTGTTATATTAAAACTATCATTTATCTCTTGACGAGTCCCTGAGGCATAGGTGCGGGAGAGCAGGAGGAGTTAGCGTGGCTTGTATGGGAAGTAGGGAGGACCCCCAACCCCACAGCTCACTGCAGGCCAGGCTGAGGCATGTTCCCTGAGCAGGTCTGTCCTCCTTCCCACCACCAAAACTCTGCTGCAAAGCAAAGGTGGCAGCACAGCAGCCCTGGGTCCTGCCGCTTTCTCTGAGGCTATGTGCCCTGAGACAACCTGTGTTTCCCAAGTGCCTTATTTACAGAGCAAGAACCTGGGCAAGATGTGCCATTGCCACCAGCCCAGGAGCAGAGGCACCCATCCCAGCTGCATGGCCACAGGAAACAAAGTAAATGGTGCAGAGTGCCGTGGACACCAGCAGAGGCAGACGAGGGATACTGCAGGTAGTACTGAAGATCAGTTTATTTGTTCTAATCCCTCTTCCATAAAACCTGAAAACAATCAGCTTCCAGCAAGAGATGGGAAAGCAGTAAGAAGTGAGAGATTTGGCTCTGCAGCTCCTCCCCTACGCATGGGACCTGACAAAGGTGTTAATGCGTTAGTGACGGCTGCTCCAAAAGGCACACAGCAGCTTGGAGCCCCCTAAGCTGCCTGATGGGAAATGTGTGAACCCAGCAGGACACCCCTCCAGGGCCTGGCTGCTGACACCACACTTCTCACCGTGCCTCCGGGAAAAACTTGGCCGGTGGCAAACAGGAGTGACTCCACAGCGCGAGCCCGGGAGCCCCCGCTGCTCTGCTAACCTCTTCCTTGCAGGGCTGATTCGAGGCAAGAAAACACCCAGGGTTTTTGTTTTGAGGGGGTGTGGGGGCTGAAAGGGATGGGGGGGGCGCTGGTTTAGTACAGCGATGCGCCATTAGTGTGATGGTACCAGGCTGCTGATCGTGCAGTGTCAAGGAGGCAGGAGCTGGCACAGGGAAGGCTCCCCACACCGAATGGCGTGCAGCCTGGCGGGACGGACGGGCAGACCTGCTCACTCCGGCTGCGGGGTGTAACGCAGGTACTTCTTGCCCGACGGGAGGTCCTTCGTGAAGACTCCTTTGGGAAAGAGCTTCTTGGCTTCCTCATCAGGTAAGGTGGGCACGACCATGACGCTGTCACCAGGCTGGGGAGCAAATGGGAACCGTGAGACCAGCAGAGAAGCCGGAGGGACTGTGTTGTTTGTTGTTGCTGCATGTTGGCTGCTCAAACTGTCTGTGGGAGTTTTAAGTAATGCTACTGAACGGGGATGGCCACAAGTAAGTAACTTCAACTAGTAGTCTTCCATGAGGGCAGGACTTGGCTGTGTACATGCTGGGCAAAGTGGGGCCATGCCCATACTGGCCTTCCTGGCTCAAAGGCAGGAAAGCAGCAAGGCAGCCCAGGGAGGGGTGCCCCACGCTTGCTCCTTCACTGGCTTTGAATGGATTTTGGCACACAGGCACTGGTAATGCCCTTCCTTATCACGGGCAGCAAGGACAGGACCTGCCTTGGCCCAAAGAACCAATAGCCAGAGGGCCAAGCCCAGTATTTACTGGCACCAGGGACAGGGAAGGGAGGTTCCTATGGCTGACTCCAGACTGTTAACAGCCCTGGGGCCTGGGTGGGGATCTAACTCATATTGCAGGACCTCAGCAGCTTTCAGTGCCCAGCTGTGAGCTTTACTCCCCTCCTCACCTTCCAGTCCACAGGGGTAGCAACCTTCTTGTACGCCGTCAGCTGCAGGGAGTCCACCACTCTCAGGATCTCATCAAAGTTTCTCCCAGTGGTGGCTGGGTACAGGATGGAGAGCTTCAACTTCTTGTCTGGGCCAAAAATGAACACCTGAGCGCAGGGAGACAGGGTCAGTGGCTGGCCAGAAGATGTTTGTTTGATCTAGCCCAAGGAAGTCAACCTAGCTCCTGAAGACAGTCGTGTCCCTCCAGGTAAGCTGCCCCCATCTTCAGGCCCAGCCCCACAGACACAGGGCAGGACTGCTGTGAAGGCTGCTGTGCAGCACTGCCCCAGGGCAGGTACTCACCACGCGAGCAGTCAGGGGCATGCCGTCCTTGTCCCGCTCATCGGGGTCCAGCATGCCCAGCTTGACAGCAAGCTCCCGGTTAGCATCAGCAATGATGGGGAAGGGGAGTTTCTCCGTGGGTTGTTCCCCGTTGTATGCGTTGATGTCCTGCAGAGACAAAACCATTGGCATGCTTATGCCCCCTGTTGTGGGTACCACCACAGGAGACAGAGGCCAGGCAGGGAGACCTCCATGCACGCTTTATGTCTGTGAGACAAGCTACTGCAGAGGGGCCACACAGAAACACGTTCAGCAGTTGCTCTGCAGGAGCTTGTGACTTGCTTGGCCCCAAGGTCTCAGGCTGGGACAGCACAGCCAAGAGCTCGTGGCCTTCCATGAAGTTTCTCTGCTTCCAGAAACCTGTGTGCCAGGCCGAATTCTGCCTTGTTCTTCAAGGTTAATTAAGCTGTCTATGCTCATACCCTATTGTTCGCTTCTGGACCTGCCCATGGACCAGCTGCTTTGTCCAGGAAGTGGGTACAGAGAAACAGGGAAGTCTTGCCCCTGCTAGTGACAGTGGGAGATTTACCCACCTTTCCCTGAGAAGAGAGGTGTCTTCTTCCAACCCTCTTCCAGTAAGTGATTATCACTACTGACAGTTAGATGTGTTGGTGTCACACCTGATCTGGATTGCGACCTTAAGGAGGAGCTTCTCAAGTGGCAGAGCAAACCAGCAACTCTACAGCTAAAAAAGGCCAAGTGTTGAACATTTCACAGGTCCTGTGTGAGGGACCAGCCCCATTCAGCAAGTAACTCCCAGCTTACACAACTAGAGGCTGTTGAAAACAGAGTGAAAATCTGAGAGCAGGTGCGGGACACTGCATGCTTGTTTCTGAACCACAGCTGGGACAGAAGAAAAAGCCATCCCCTCCTACAGCTATGCAGCTTGCCCTTGTAACTACAGTTTATGAGGTTTTTCCCTGTGCTAGTCCAAACTTGACATGCTTCACAGGGAAACTGTATTTTGAGCATCTCCAAATCTGGCCTAGACTTGGGCAAAGCATTCCAATTATCCTTGTAGTTTGTGGTACCACCCGTATGGGTCATGCTGAGCCACGGCAGGGCTGGGGGGAGCCTGCTCAAGGCAGCATCAGCAGAGCAGCTGCCAGCATTAAAACAAGTTTAATCCAAGGTTTCTGACGCAGAACAGAGCTGCCTGTTCCTTCCATTCTCTTTATGCTACAAGGAAACAAAACTAACTCCAGCATGGATGCCGGCCACTGTGGTGCGTTATCAGCTGAGCTGATAATTCGAATGTACAAATCTCTCCACCTTCCCCACGCTTTGAGTAGTGGGGCAACAGGCCAAGTCCTGCTCAGAGGGAACTCGGGGAGGGCAGAGTTGGAAATGCTGCCCCTTGGCACTGCCTGCTGCTGCTCAGAGCACACCAGCCTCTGCACTGCCCCTCAGCATCCCTTGGAGGCTGACGGTGGTGACATGAGGGGCTGTAACCCTGCCCTGGCTGCTCAGGATGCTGCAAGCAGGTCAAGTGGTGCACACGTGGCAAGAGGTTTCCTTTACAGCTTTTATCTTCGCTTGTTTTCTCCCCAGGGCTTTCTGAGTCAGCACTGCACTGCAAAAAGGGGCTGTTTTTTCTCGGCTGGGTTGTGGTCAGGCCTGTCTTGGAAGGAAGGAATTGGTTCTGGTCTCCTGCAGACCTGCCTTGTTAAAGGGGAGCTGGGAAGGAAAGCAGAGCTGGAGAGGCCAGCCCAGGCAGAATGCTTCTGAATGCCCCACAGAAATCACAGGAGACTGTAGATGAAGGCCAGACAGTGACACTCCTCTCTCTTCAGAGTGGGGCTGGAGGATGAAGGGAGCTTCTGAGAAGCAGTATCTGAACCCTGTGGATGGTAACTCATTCTGAAATGCACGTAATTTCATGACCTGGGGATCTCTACAAAACGGCCTGACCAACCCCACCCTATTTTGCAATAAGACACCCAAGGCTCACTCACTTCCCTGTGAACTTTTTCTCTCCAGAGTCCAAGCTGAAACCAGACAGGCCTGGAGTGATTTATTCACCTCTGACTCACCAAGACTAAGTCATGAGTGGCCAAGGAGAGCACCGAAGCATCCTCAGACATATACAGCATATACCCATCAACCATTCTTAAGGAGCTCACGCATTCAGCCATTCCAGATGAAGAACAGCTTCATCCAAAGACAAAGAGTAGGTGTGTAGAGGGACACTGCACAGAGAGGCCTGCCTGCCCAAAGTTTCCCTAACCCCTAGGACTTCTCTCTTAAGTTAAGATCTAGTGAAGGAAATTGCAGTTTCTAAATCTCAATCTAGCACTTAATGCAGACTGCTTCTGCCAAGGTTTCCTGTCTCTGGTAAGCTCTTTTTTTCCCATCACTGGGCAGGAGGACCCTTGGGGCACTGCCCCTGGTCTCATACTTGTGCAGGTCTTAACAGCTGCCTTCCTAGTTCAGCTCTTTGGTGCTTTGCATTACCTGAAGTTCTTCTCTGCTTTGTTAAGGACAAAGGAAAAGGATCACACATAAGGGCAGCCTGACACATCCTCCCTTTCCCAGGCTACAGAGTCCCAGTTGCTCTGCACTGAAGCAAACCTGCCCAAATCTGCAGGAAGATTTGTTCCCCCTCTGCACCTTTTCTTGCTCCCCTGTAGTCTGCGCGATGGGTGATTTCAAACACGGGCTGCATGAAGACTCCAGTCTGCTTGAGATCTGTCCTCACCAATTGGCTGTTTTGCTCTTGAGGACTTTCACAGTGTTTTGTTTTTGTTTTTTTTTGACAGGTGCTGAGCTGACACTTCCAAACTGCTGTTTCTGAGGCCTCTACCAGCCTGACAGAAAGCTCACTGCAGCTTGGACTGCTGCCCTCTGCTTTTCTTCACACTTGTTCTGTGAGGATTTCCAAATGTACTACTCTGCCTCCCATCTGTCAGCGTTGAGAGATGTTGCTGTTGTGCAGCATCTCCTGGTTTTACCTGAGGTTGTGCTGAATGATTCCATAGTGTCAGCAAAGTCAGCTCGTTGTTCATCTCTTTTCCAGACCACCTGAGTGCGCTGAACCCCACACGACCCAGGTTATCACTCCTGTCTCCCTGCAGAAATGAGCCTGCTCTTCACAAAGCTGGTTTATTTGAAAAGCTTCCTGGAAACTCAAGGACTTTGTACAGCTATTCACAGGGCTTTAGCCAGCCAGGAGATGAGAACTCCTTACAAAAGCAAACCCCAGACTTGCCATTCTATTTAACTGGATGTTATACCTGCTGACTTGGCAGTGGCTTCAGCCAGTTTGACCAACACAGAAACCTCATTAACTGGTGTGGGATTTTTATGCTGTTTTTCCTAGGCTCTTCTGCAGCTTGGTGGGACATCAGCCATGTACCACTAAGGTACAAAGGTCAATTGAAGCAATAAGGCAATTAGGTAACTTCTATAGCCAGTCACACATGAAACAATGTTCGAGTGTGGAAATTTCTCACCTTTACTACCTCTTCTTGCATGCATGTCTCACTCCTGGAGTATGCCCCAAGAATATTCACAACTTTAAGAGCAAAAAAGAGGCAGGTAATTCAACCAGGGATTTTTACACTCTGGCCATATCTGTCTGAAATGCTCATTTTACACCTATGAGCCCTGGAATCACATTCCCTGGCAGCATGCTGTTGCTGAGGCTGCATTTGAAGTTTTTCATTAGCCCCTTCATGCTCCTTCAGCAAGCTATTTTGTTCCCTTTTTTTTTTTTTTTTCACTCATGATGGTTCTATATTTAACATGTTCCTATTTGTGGTTTCATGTTTAACATGCCTCCATTTGTTCTCTGTTCTCTTTTCCATACCTGGGCATGAACTGCACTCTTTGAAGACTGCCTGTTCACTTCTGATGCCTCCTTTCCTTTCCTGTTTTACTACAGAACTTTTGGAGGGTCTGTGGCTAGACCACTTTCCTCTGAGCTTTTGGAACCACCATCACATACTTTTTACCCTTTCAGGTATTGGTAGGAGAGCGGCAATATCTTCCTCTTGTTTCAAAGCATCAGTGCACACAGTGCCCTGGACTTTATGGAGTGCTCCATGAACATGGAACAGACCTTCCTGTTCCTGCTTTGCATTTTAGCACTTCCTACATGCTCTGGGATTCAAGTATCTTACAACGTTATCCTCAGCAGATGCGCAGCTCTGAACATGTGCTCTGCTCCATGTACCCTTTTCCTCTGGCCTTCAGAGCAAGGCAAGCTCCCCTTGTGCCTCCCCACCCCATACCTTGCTCCAGGAGAGGTGGTCCTGGACGTTGTCAATGGAGAGAGCAATCATCTTCACGTTGCGCTTGCTGAACTCGGGCGCCAACTTGGCTGCCCGGCCAAGCTCTGTGGTGCAGACGGGTGTGAAGTCCCGTGGGTGGGAGAACAGGATGCCCCATCTGAAAGCAGAGAGCAGCAGGTGCTGTTAAAGTCAGATGTCGTTCCAGTTCGTAGTCCAGACAAGAAGCTGTACAGATGGCACTGCACAGGAGACCAGTGTGGGAACACCTCATCTTTTTGCTAAGTGGAGATCCTGCCCTGGGAACTCTTCCTGCCCTATCACTAGAAGCCTTCACAAGATGAGTCCTGTTCATCATGGTCTGAGGAACTCCCTGCACCTCACTCCCCATCTCCCTCCAGATCTCCCAGGGGATGCTGACATAGCCCACAGTTCCTGACATGGAGGTGGACACCGTGCCAAGCAATGAAGTCTGGGGGAGCCACATGTACACTGCGTACAGAGACCACATGTGTGAGGGGATGTGGATGCCAGCCTACTGGCCTTGTTAGTGCAGAGATCATTACTGATTCACAAGGGTGCTCACTATCCTGTATACCTCACTGACCACCGTGAGAAGACACACCCGTGTGTATCATGCAACCTAGAACAAGTGGATAGGACCAAACTTTAACCCAACCACTGCTGTGAGCTACTGAGTATACTTCAAGAAAAGCTAAGAATTAACTAACGGGAGAGGCGAGAAGTCAGTCTTGCACTATGGCTACAGGTACAACAATAATGCCACCTCACTTTTGCTCACCGCTTCCCATCAGTGGATTAGGTAGTTTTTAGAGCAGGCAAATACAAGTCACCCCACTTCACAGCTATGGGAACTGGTGCACATAGAAAGGCAGCTGTGGTGCCCAGCAGCGAGATGGGCTTATGGTAAAACAGCTCCCAGCTCTCAGGAGTTTCCAGATTAATGCAAAGCCATCTCCAGCACTTAAAATTCCCTGGCTGGGCTTTGTCGCACCATTTCTCAGCTCAGCATTGACAGGGCTCACCACCCTGCTCTCCACCTGGCCCCCAGCACTCAGTAAATACAGCCACATGCCACAGCAGCTGGGGAAAGTCCCACCTTAGAGATTTGGGAATGGATCTGGAGGGATGAAGAGAGCACCCCGCAGCTCTGCCTCAGCCGTGCAACTGCCACGGCTTGCTATGAAGTTACAGGGCAGCCGCCTGGCCACTGGTGCTACAAGTCTCTTTATACACAGTAAGTACACCACTGGAATAAAAAGGCCAAGTAGAAGCTGGCTGAGAAAGCTGCCACGTGGGTGGTCCGGCTGGAACAGCCAGTTTTAAGAAGGCCTGCAGCTTGTTTTCTCGCTAACAGGGCTCCTTTCTCCCCGTCTGCCGACACACGCAATGCTGACACAAGTGGGCTCAAACGCTGGTCCACACGCTGCCGGGAGCGAGTCCCAAACGCGCTGTGCCAGCACCCTCCTGCTCCTGCCAGAAAAGGAGCAGTAGCTTTGTGGGGAGCAGTGTCCGGAGGCACGGGGCCCCAACGGGGTCGGAGTCCTTTGGCGCTGCTCCACCATCACACGCCAGGACTCGCTCACGAGGGATGGATGCGACACACGGGCGGTTCTCCGGGACTGGACGAAGCGCTGCCCTGGCCAGCCTGGCTGTGCCCTTCACTCCCTGTTCTCAGAGCACCTCTTCCTGCTCCTCCAGGGTAGGCTCGTCCGTGGGGAGCCCGTATCGCCCTCCGACCCTGCAGCCCGCGGGAGAGGCTGGGGACGATGGGGAGATGCGGCTCCGCCCGCTCGGAGGGGCCTGTCCTCGGACACATAGACCCCAGAGCCCACCTTTAAGGGCCGGAGTCCACCGATGGGCTCATCTAACGGGAACCCTTCTCCCGCGGCGACCGGGTCCGCCGGTGCGGGGGGACAAGTGGCCCCCGGGTCCCCACTTGCCTTAACCCCCCCACCCGATCCGCCCCTGTTCCCCGGGCACGGCGGGCGCCCAGACGGGGGCGCGGAACTGTCCCCTCCTCCCGATGCTCACGAGTCTCCCAGGAAGTCGTGGAAGCGGATGCGGCCGTGCGTGGTCTCCGCCTCGAAGTTGGGCGCCTCGTCGCCCAGCAGCAGTCCCGGCATGGCTGCGCCTCCGATCTCGCTCCGCTCCGGGGGCTGCCGACGCCTCTGCGCATGCGCGGCCGGCACGGCCCCCTCGGGCGCTGGGAGCCAGCGGGCGGTCACGTGACGGGCAGCCGCCGCTCTTTACGGCGGCCGCCGCGCTTTGTGGCGCTTTGCGGCGCGCAGCGGGAGGGACGCGGCCGGCAGGCCCCGTGGCCGCTTTACTCGGTGGCCGCGGGGATGGCGACGTACGTGAGCGAGCTGGAGGCAGCCAAGAAGAGTCTGAGCGAGGCGCTGGGCGAGAACGTGAAGCAGTGAGTGGGGCGGGGTGGGGCGGTAGGCGAGGCTAAGCGAGCGGCGTCCCGCTGGGCTGCGCAGGGCCTGGCCTGTGACGGCGGCCCTTGCCGGGCCTGGCCGCTGCACGGCCCGTTCGTCTGCTCCCGGCCTTCAGAGGGCCGCGCGTGGGTATAGCGGCTGTGCGGCAGGCTCAACGCTGGGGGAAAGCGGTGGGTTTAGGAACAGCGCTTCTCGTTTGGTGTCTGCACTTTCCCTGCACTTCCCTAGGTACTGGGCCAACTTGAAGCTCTGGTTCAAGCAAAAGATCAGTAAGGAGGAGTTCGACCTAGAGGCACGCAGACTTCTCACGCAAGACAATGGTAAAATTACATCTTGTGTCTGTTTTCCTCCTGTCCCTAGTGCTGCTTTGCCCCTGCCAGACCCGCGGAGCCCTTTCCTGCTGTGTGTTGCTTACCGAACAGGCAAATTGCTCTGAGGAAAATAAGAGCGATCAGAGCTCTGATAGTAACAGTTTAAAACGTGGGAGGTGCCCGAGCCTGCATGGGGAAGTCCCCTTGTGGCCCCAGCACTGACAGGCAATTTGGCCTTGAGTAAATACAGTAAAAAAGTAGAATGCACTATCACAGTAACCAAAATACACTTTTGTATGTCCGTGTCATTGTAGAGACCAAATCCTTCCCATACTGCACCCTCCCTTGGGTTTTGGCTAAACTGGTGTGGTGGCTGAAGCAGGGGCAGGAAACCCTAAATGCCTCACAGTGATTGTGCAGCAGACAGGTCCCCTTCCTGGCCTCTGGGGACGGCAGGCTGGAGGGTGAGGTTCCTCTGTATTTGCCTCTGTGTGGGTCTGCAAACACGGGTGGGGGCTGCTCAGAGCCTTGTGAGGGCTCCTACTTTCCACCTGTGTGATCCCTGTGAGGGGGCAGAGGGTTTGTCAGTGCTGGGGTCCAGAGGCCAAAGGGAATTCTGGAACCCTCTAACCCTGCCTTTGGCAGTTCATCTTTGCACTTTCTAATGTGCAATTACTCACTCTGTGTTCCAGTAACCCTGCTGTGAGGAAGCTGTGTTTTATTTGGAAACTATTTGACTTAACTTCACCTTCTTGGGGCTCGCTCTTACTGGTCCTTTTCTAGCAAACCCCAAATCCCTACCAGAAGCCTGCATGGCAGGAGAGACAGTTGATCCTCCTCTCACAGGCTGGATAATCCCAACATTTGTGTTGCATGCTGTAGGGCTGGCTTGGTGTATGTGGCACACTTGAGATGCGACCTGACCTTTTTTGGTGGCATGTTGTATCCTTTTCGTTAGGTTGTAGCAGCACTTTTTGGGTCCAGATAGAAGAAAACTCTCAAAAAGCCCCAAAACAAAACCCAAACTTAAAATGGAAGTTGTGCCTGTTTAGCTGAGCATGTGGGGAAAAGAGGGCTGTGGAAAGGCACAGGAGGGACTCTGAGATGGCTCTGAGGGGGCACCTCTGGGCACTGTTGTGCTGCTAATGGCCTGTCTGTTTTCACACAGTCCACTCACACAACGATTTCCTCCTGGCGATTCTGACCCGATGCCAGATCTTGGTTTCTGCACCAGGTGAGTCCTGAGCAGCCCCATTAAAAAGGACTGGGCAGGAATGCTTTGCCACGTGGGTGTCTGGTGGGGTTTGTGCAAAGTGCTCCCATTTTCTGGGCCTTAGTGTTCATGTTCTTCCTGCCACACGGGCAGAAGGGCAGCAAAGTAGTGATCCAGCTGATTTCAGCAGATGGGCTTGTATAAATCTGCTGTGTGTGCTGGGTGCTGTGTGTGATAAGCTGGTTTGATTCCTGAGGGGGGTGTGTGTTGTGAGCTGGTGTGTAAAGGGACACGCTGCTTTGCCTTTGATCTGCCTTGCTTTCTGTGTCCCCTTTCCTCTGAACTTGGTGATGCTCTTTGTTCCTCCCTCTGCTGGGGATGTAATTTTGGGGAGCTGGATTTTCCTGACTGATCTGAGAGCTGAGTACTTATCTGATAGAAAGATGCTTACTGTGAGTGCTGGCAGGCAGTCTTGATTGAGTTATGGCCAATTAACCAACCAGCTGCGGGTTGTTAACCTTCTGGCTTTCTCAGCATTTAGAGCAGCTGTAGTCAGGGTTGCAAGACCTGTTTTGTTTGGTCTTCAAAAGAGCTCTCAGTCCAGAGGTCTGATAGGAAGGACAGCTGAGCTGCAGTTCAAGATGGGAAACAGCTGTGTGGGAAGGGAGAGCACCTCCTCCCCCTCCTCACTGACCTTGGTGGCTGTAGAGCTGTTTCTCTCTCACATTCTTGCTCCTCTCTCTGGCTGCAATTGCTGTTGTGCAGCAGCTTTTTCCCCTTCTTAACTCTGTTACCCCAGAGGTGCTGCCACCATCACTGTTGGGCCTTGGCCATCTTGGAGCTGGCTGGCCCTGGCTCTGTCACACGTGGGGGCAGCTTCTAGCAGCTTCTCACAGAACTCACCCCTGTGGCCCCCCCTGCTACCAAAGCCTTACCTCACAAACCCAACACAAGTTTTCTGCAATGAGACAATACCTGTCATTAGAGTACCTGATGTAGCTGCAGGAAGGAAAAAATGCAAAATTCATGGATACCCACAGCTTTTTGTGTTGTAGCTGGTCCTTAATTACACCAGCTGTGCTAATTAAATACTAACCCCCTTCACCTCCAGGCTTGCTTGAACTTTACAAACCCCTTTTGAGTCCCAGACTTGTCTTGAGCACTCTGCACTCATGTCATTCAGAAGAGTTATGTCTAAGTCTTACTGCTCCTTGCTTTGGACGGAGAGCAGTTCCAGAGGGACTATACAAAGACAGCTCAAGAACAGCCATTCTCCTGTGAGCACCACCTGAAGTAGCTGAGTCTGGGTGAGGAGGAGGAGGGAAGGAGGGAGAGAGTGCCTGTGTGTCCTGAGGTCACTGTGGGGCTGATGTGACAGTTGAAGCAGAGGCTCTTCTGAGGGGCAGCAGTCAGGTTAGGGCCCATCCCTGTACAACTGGGGTTGTTACTCATGTGTGCACCACTCTGGGCTCAACTGTCTTGGATTTCATTTATCTCTTTGTCCAGCCACTTAGCCTTGTGCAGCTCTTCTGCAGCCAGCCAGGCTTCACCTTCTATGGCTTGAGTAGCTCAGGTTTGTCAGCAAACTCTGCCAGCTTCCCCCATGCCCCCTTTTCAAAGTTCTCCAGAAACATGTTAAAAATACGAGCCCCAGCACAAAGCAGCATGGTGCTCTGTAGGTGCCTCCCATAGGCCTGTTATTTCCTGCCTGACATTTTTAAAGTCCTCGCAAGGATTTTTCCTCTTGTCCCATTGAAGCTTACTGTCTTTAAGAGCCCTTGAAGGACCCTTCTTTGTTGTGCTTCAGCAGATCAGTAATGTGCTAGCTGACCTTACCAGCTGTTGACTACCTACCTGGTTGCCTCCAGTGCTTTCAGGCAGGCTTTTGGTGGCTCTATGTCCACAGATCTGCATAAGCCAGCTTGAAAAAAATGGCTTTAATCGTGTGTGTGTTGTTAAAGATACAGTTTAGTGCTCTGCAGTTAACAGCACATGCTGCTAGTCCTTTCTGGAGTCTCTCTTACCTCTTCCTGGGTTATTGACTAGTAGATCTGTTGCACACACATTGTACTTGCCAGGAAAGTGCAGCGTGAGTGGAATACTAGATGTTATGTCTAGATCTCATTTTCTCCCCCTAGGTGCCAGTCTGACATCTGCTAGTTTTTTGTTGGTTTTTTTCTTCTTTTTTCTCCACGTAAGAATGGAAAGCTCACAGGCTTTTGTCTCCACCACTGTCTGTTGGGTAGAAGGTGTTTACTTTGTGATGCATGGAAAGAAGTAACTTTAAAGAGGTGTGCTTGATGCACTTGGCACTCCATCACACAGGTTGCTGGGGCTTGTACTTTCCACCTTCATGTGAGTGAGAGAAAGGGGAAGAACCATCTTCAAGATGGCATTTTGTATTAAAAACAATATATTGTGTGTTCAGCTTTAAAAGCATACTTGATGTTGTGGCATTTGGACTAGGAAACCTCGGGGGAAGGTGTTTTTAAGGAGTATTTGTAACATATGTTGAGCCATGATAACAACCCATCTGATCCACCTTCTGCTCTCTCTGGTGGTAGTGGTGCCACCTGGGCTTGGAGGGGAAGGCTGGGTGGAGGTGACCCTTTCTGAGAAGGCTTTCTTTTTTCCCCTTAGGCTGTTGGTCACACAAGCTTCTAATCCCAGTTCAACAGCCTGTGTGGCACGGGACTTTTAGGACTGGGTGGAGAGGGAGGCAAGTTTGTGTCTATTCCAATGTGAAGGATGGCCAAGTGCTTTAATTCCTGCTGAGAGCCCAGCAGGATCCTGGGCAATCCTAAATCTGACATCTCTTCCCATTTTAAAAATGGATGGTGGTGTTCCCTCTGGTAGCCATGCTTGTAAAGGCACCCATAAATAGTCGAGTGGCACCAAGCTGTAACATAGCTGGGGAGCTGTGAAAGTGCCTGAAGAGAGGAACCTTCCCAGAAACCAGCCATCCAAAATACTAGGGAGTGCATTAATGGTGACTTTGGGCTGCCTGTACCAGCCCGAGCAGTGTGGTACACTTCCTGTTACAATAGAATTGTTTAATTTGGTGTTTCCTTTTTACCAATATCTTCAGAAGTGCTTTTCTGAATTTTTGTCTGGGGTTTTTCTTCCCCAAAAAATTCCATCAAGAGAACCTCCAGTTTTTAAAGCCTTTCTTAGCCTTGTGTGGACTCGAGTGCTAAGCTTGTTTGTTGGACGATGGTAAGGAAGCAAGTTGGCAAGGGTTCTTGAGTTAATGCACACCTCACTTGAACTGTTACCTCCCTCCTTAGCTAAATGTTAACAATAAAACAGACAATTGCAGGTGCTTGAGTTAATGATGTAAGGATTTAATTAATTGACTAGCAATCTGGAGCCAACTAAGGGGTGGTTCAGTGAATTGCAACTCTTGCTGTGGTAGTGGGAGCATTTTATTATGTCAGGGTTGCCCAGAGGTTTTGCTTGGAGGGCTGCACACTGCAAGACAGGCTGAGGTTGCTTGTGTTCTGCTTCTCTCCGTAGAGCTGGGAAAGGAGGAAAATGGGAGTGTGAGTTGTTGGCAGATGAGGGTCATCAGGCTATATTGGACTAAACCCTTGCAGGAAGATAAAAAAAACCAAAACCAAAACAAACTGCCAACTGAAGATCAAACAAGGGTGGGAGAATGCACACTCCCTGTGCCTGGCTGCTTTTCTCTGTATCTTTGTCCTTCCCTCCTGTTTGGTGCTGGTGCAGCACATCAGGAAAACCTGGCACACTCTGCCTGGACCGGTGGGGCTGTCACTGCAGCTCTTAGAAGAACATTCTTATCTGCTGCTCATCTTTGAAAGCATATCAGCAGCCATTGCTGTGGCTTGTTTACAGCCAATTCTCTTGCTAGCAAGTGTAAATAGAAGCTGCTAATATCTGAAGTTTCACTCCTGAGCCAAGCCAGCCTGCTCATTTGTGGCCAGTGTGGCAAGTGCTGGTTTTCTTAGAATACTAGAGGGAAATTTTTCTGTCTTCATCTAGTGTAAGCCAGGCTTGGTAATAGGAAAACCTGGAAAAGGAGCAAAAAAAATAATCTGCTCTGGGTTATTAATAATGGGGGTAGGAAATAGTTGCTTACCTTTCTCTTGTTCTAAGCCAAGTCTGACCAGGTTTTTGTTAAATGTGCAGGCTGAGATTCAGTTCAGTTGCATCTTTCAGGGTCTACTATCAAAGCCTAGAAGTTTAGTTGCCATTTACTTTAAAAGCTGATGTTATTTTTTAAAGGGAGGCATTTTAAAATTTCGGACTCTGCTATAACTTATTCATCTGTCATGCATAGTCAGATAAGAGGGTGTCGTTTGCTTTTTCTGTCTCTATCTGTTCAACTTTCTCCATCCCTGCCACCAGTCACTGTTAGCTAAGGGTGCTTCTTTAAGTGAGGCTGCAAAGGAGCTGCATGGGGCTTCTGATAAGGGGGGGTCCTGGGGTGGGGTGACATCACCAGCTAGAGAGATGTGCTTTTATTGAAAGCTTTGAAATGGGCCAGGTGACTTCTATATCTGTCATCAACACATCTTATCACCCCTGCCTGGAAAGGGTATGACCTGCTATGGAGGAGGAAAGGACTCATCTGAAAGGAGCAAAACATGCTGTGAGAGGAAGTAGTGTTGTATTGATGGATCCTAAGATGTAAGTGCTGAGCTCTGGGTGAAAGGCAAGAGTGGGCCTTCAGCTGATTGTCCACAGTGCTTTCCCACACCCCCTTGTTAGGCCTCTATTGCAATGTTGTAGTGATGAGTAGCAACACCAGTTGTATCATTTTTGGACAGGGTTTATTTATTATCTTTTAATTTCTACCTGTAATTGATCAGTGGGTTTTGGCAACAGCATTTGTTGTAGACTGTTGGTTTTCGCCTTACTTATAAGATGTAGCCAAACTTTTTAATAACCTTGTTTTTTTAGAGGGAGAATAAGCCACCTCTCTGTCTGTAGGTTGTTTCCAACCCCTTCTTAGCAGCTGACCATTTAAAACCTTCACCTAAATCTTCTGGTTTAGCCTGATCCTTACAGTAATGTTTTGGAATTCTGTTTTCATGGCAGAAGACACTGTACTTGTGCACCAGCCAGGAATGTGGGAAGCTCCACGTAGCTAAGGACTTCCAGTCAGCCTTCCTCTACAAATAGGCTGTAGTGTAACTGTGTGAATTCCAGATTACAGCAAATTAAAGATAGTTGTGGGAGCTGGAGGGGACCGTGCTGGTGGGTGTAAAGCTGGTGTTGAGCTATGGCAACCTCTGGTACCAGGAGAGAACCAGAGCTGGTGGGTTGTCAGTGCCTGTGAATGTGTCAGTGAATGTGTTTGAGGCTGGCTGAGCTCTGAACAGTGAGTGGTGGGATAGCTGCTGTCACTTCCCATCCCTATCTGGAGGAAATGGCAAATGCTGGCACAGGTGTGGACAGGGAATGTCTCAGACAGCACCACCTGGCAGCAGAGCTCCAGCCTCCACTTCGGAGGGGACTGAAGTACCTTCAGAGCTGAGTTGTCCAGGCTCTGTGGAGGTGGGCAGGGACCCTGCCACAGGGCACACTCTGCTCCCAAGGAAAAAGGGTGCCCTCTCGCTGTACCAAGGGAGGAGGCTGCTGATGACACAAAGCAGAGGTTGCCTCTGTAGCCACAAGAGGGCTGTCCAGTCTGTGGGTTGTGCTTCTTGGTTACTGTCAGCAAGTGCATGTGCGCCCAGTGCAACGCTGTCCTCAGCCCCAGTGTAGCCGAGGGAATTGTGCATGGATCCTGTAAACTTGTCAGTGGGAAATCTGCTAGGCTGTCCCTGCCAACAGCTGTGTGGTTATCAGGATGTGGTTTAGCCTACTGTAGGTGTAGCAGTAAAACAGCACATGGGAGACATCTGAGCAGCCTCCTCAAGGTGATGAGGCCAAATGTATGTATCTATTGGTACTACACAGTAATCTCTTTCAGCTGCTTTCCAGTTCTGGTCAGTCACAAGCTTACAGCTCTTGTTGGTGTCATTCTGCTCATGGGTTTGATGGCCTTTGCAGTCCTTCCCCCTCCCCTCCTTTCCCTCCATGTAACAAGAATGATCAGTGATGATGTTCAACACAAGGCTGAGACAAAGCTTGCTAAAGCTGATGGGCAGCTGTATGGGCATATGGAGTAGACTGCTCGATCCTGCTGGTTGGCATCTGACCTGATCCAGGAGCAGGTGGGAGGGGAATCCCTCTCTGGGCAAGCTCCTGTCTTCTGGGTGGAACAAATGGCTTTCCTTGGAGGCTGTGCTCATTTCTCTCCTTTCATCATGGGTTTGAGTGTGACAGAAATATCTACTTAAGTAATGGGTCATGAGTTAGCTAGCAGGGGGCTGACAAGGGAAAGGAAGGGGTCCCAAAAGCATTCTCCTCTGGGAAGCCCCTCCTCTAGGCTGTGGATGTTGATTTTGTGTTAAGGCTTAGCTAGGGGCTGAGTGTTAAGGGTTTTCCTGTGTGGATGGTTTCCTCCTGGCCCTAAATCAGCAACACTTACTGAGCGAGTTTTTTTCCTTTCAATCTGTAGAAGGTGCTGGATCTCTGCCATGGCCAGGTGGCTCTGCCACTAAACCTGGAAAACCCAAAGGAAAGAAAAAAATTTCTTCAGTTCGACAGAAGTTTGATGTAAGTGTCCACAGCCAAGTGGTCGTGGTTCTCTGACATTCTGCTGGGGGTGAAGAGCTGTGCAGAGCCTGCAGGTTTTGTTACTGCCAGGGCTGATGAAGTCCAACGTGTGCAATGATGTGTGTCACGTTTGAGAAACACCCAAGTTCTTGTTCACTTTTCAGCGAAGCCTCTGTGCATCCCTCTGGTACTGTCACACGTCTGTTCTACAGGTCATTCTGTTCTCTGACAAGGTGGAAAACTAAGCAAAAAAGGACCCCAAACCCCAAGTTTTTTCCTGCTAGTTTATTCAGCTGGATCAGCATTCCTTGCAGCTGGATGAATGCCAAAGCCAGTGCAAAGGAAGAAGGGGCAGCTGTGTGGCTGGGGACAGGGCAGAAGGGTGGCCATGTGACACCTCTGGCTCTTACTCTGTGAGAAGTCAGCTTGGCTCAGCCAAAGTGCCCACCATGCTTCTGGGCAGGGTAATTGTGCTTCAGAGGCTGGTGTCTCAGAGGGATGAGGCCAGCTGGAGGCTGGTATTTAGAAACTGCTGAAATATTTTTGCAGTGTTCAGAGCTGCAGCCTGAATTCTGATGGCAGTCTGTGTGATCTTTCCATTTTAAAACTTCACCCTAACTTTTCAGTAGCAAGTGGAGGAGAGTTTGAGAAGCAAATTGTGACATAGTGGAATTCTTGGAGTTTGGTTTAGTTGGGTACCCCTACATTAAACACACACTAGAAATGTAGTGTTCCTGGAATGCTTGGTAGCAGGTGCTGTGTGAGGTGTATGTTATGGTTAGTGGGCTTGTCTATTACTAGTGGAATTCCTGAGTAGTGTGAATTTGAAGGGCCTTGATATTTCCTGATGTTTCCCTTACTGGTCAGAATAACAGCTGTGAGTGACCACATGGCTTCATTCCAACTGGCTTCTGCTCTCCCAAACCACATTCCTCTTAAGAGTTGCTTACCTTTTGAAGGCCTTTTCTTCCAGGCATACAAACATGTAGCTTTCCTGTAATGGAAGCGTAAGTCTTCAGAATTACAGGGAGGGAAATCTGCTTTCACATCACTAGTGGGTGGATTGGTTTTTCACTCTGAGTTAAATGCCACACTGTCCTTTGAATAAAGCAGCCCTACTTCCTCTTCTGAAACTAAGATGTGAGAAATCCACTTTGCTGTATATTCATTGTTTATATGTGAAGTTTTTGTTTGTCTTGATGCCCTGTAAGAGCCTTGTGGCAAGCTCCATTCCAGAGCCACTGGATTTGTGGCTTGGAGAGCTGAGGGATAGGATTTGTGGGACTACTTGGTGAGTCAGGGCCATGTTGTTCCCTTGTGCGTTGGGACTGGGCCAAGCACATGTCTGGGCCCAAGGATCAACCCTCTGCTTTTTCCCCACTCTGCCTGGGGACTGAGGCTTCCTAGGAGCCACCACAAGGGCTCAGAGCTTGAGACACCAGCACAGTGAGGGAATTATGTTGGAAATATGTGTGGCCTGGGACATGGGGGTTGGCAACTTCTGGTGTGAATTCCTGCTCTGTGAATTTTTTTCTAAGTAGCTCAGTTATGAAAAACAGTCATAAACCATCTTGGAATCAGTGGCTGCTCAGTAACACAGCTCTGGTTAGAGTACTGAAAGGGCACGGGGAGACTAGAGTATGACATTTGAACAGGAGTTTGGCCAAGTTGTTGCATTTAAAGCTTTAAAGAAATATAAAAATCACTTAAGAATCACATAAGCTTAGGATCATGGCTTTTAATCTTGGTGGAAACTGTACAGTTAGTAAGTAAAAATACACAAGACAATAGAAGAACCCTTTAGCATAGAATGAGGTGACTGAGAAATGTGAAAATCATCACTGGCCTGGATGGCATGACCAGAGATCAAAGGGACAACGACTGACCACATTTGAGACTTACAGGAGTATCAAATTAATCTACCAGGTGGGAAGTACAGAGCAAACCAGAGGACATGAGTCTTCGTGTGGTGTGTTGTTACATTGCAGAATTTCTTGCTGCAAGATGTTGTGGATGCCCAAATTTTAGGTGGTTCAGGGTGCTGCTGGACAAGTTCATGGGCTGTTCAATAAAAGTATCACAGAATGTACACCAACACTGGCTCTGAAATGTCTTCAGTCACAAATCCTTGTGGCCTGGGAGAGTATCCTGGAGAGGAATATCGCTCTGCTTGTCCTACTGTGATACATTTTTATGGATGTTTGCTTTCTGACTGGAGAGGGCATGTTTGGCTAGATGAACCAAAGAGTCTGACCAGTATGTATCATCTTATGCTCCAATGTTGTGTTCATAACAGCACCGGTTCCAGCCTCAGAATCCTCTGTCTGGAGCCCAGCAGTTTGTGGCAAAGGACCCCCCAGGAGGATGACGATTTGAAGCTGTGTTCTCATACCATGATGCTTCCTACACGTGGCCAGTTAGAAGGAAGGATGATTGTAACTGCCTATGAGCACGGGCTGGACAATGTCACTGAGGAGGCTGTGACTGCAGTTGTTTATGCTGTGGAGGTGAGACTGGGCTGGGCAGTGGTGCTGCTCTCTTTATACCAGCAACAAAAGGCTCTGGCTGCTGCTATGGGGCAGTGTCCCTCAGGGGAGAGGAAACCTGCTTCTTACTGCCTGTCTGCATCGGGAGGAGTAAGGTGAGACTCAGAGGGCTTTCAGGTTTGTGGCATTGCAGATGTAAGGTCTTGGATTTCTGCCTGCAAGTGTGAATGCTGAGGTACTTGTATAGGAAGAACTCCAGGCATTCTTCTGCAGCTCCTGTCACTTAAAAGTGGAGAAAGAACAGGAGCTCCAGCTTAAACAGTTCTATTAAATACAATCTGTTATAGGTGCAAGTATCTGCCATGGAAGCACAGTGACAAAATCAGGTTATACCTGCAGGTGAAGTGCCTGCTGCTGCTGGTTTTGGCCATCAGTGGGACATTACCTGACATACCCTAGGAATGATACAGCTGTTACTTGGGGCATTGAGGTGTGGATGATTTTCTGGAACCGGGAAGTGGAGGCCAAACTGAATTCCCCATCTGGGAGTGAGGCCAAATTAAGAAGCAGTTGTCTGCTTGTTTTTTCAGGGAGTTGCTTCTCCAGTGCTTTCCAGACAACTGAACAGTCTAAAAAAGAAGAGTGGCTTTTCACTGTAGTTTTAGGGCCAGTATTTCAGTAAGAGTATAACATCAGCTGCCAGTTGTGAAATCTCTTCCTATCAAAGGGATCAGAGGTTGGGAATTTCCTAGCATTTAAGAAACTGCTTTGACATTTGAAGCAAAGCATCACATATTAAAGTACAGTTCATAGGCTAATGCATGCAGTGCTCACATGGTGCCATGTTCTCCAACTGTACCAGACAGGGAAAACATCCTGTAACTTGTCCAGGTCTTGGTTCCCTCGTGTCTTTCGCACCTCAAGGCCACAGCAGCACTACTTGTGCCTTGCCAGTTGGTGAGGCCCTTCTCATAGCTGTGGCTTGGAAGGCTGAATAAACTGTCTCATGTAATAAGGTTGTTTTCCCATTGCAGAACCATCTCAAGGATATTCTGACATCTGTGATTTCCAGGCGGAAAGCCTATCGCCTGAGAGACGGCCACTTCAAGTACGCCTTCGGAAGCAACGTTAACCCTCAGCCCTACCTGAAGAACAGTGTTGTTGCCTATAACAACTTAATTGAGTGGTAAGGAGCTCTCAGCACGCTGCTAATTTCAAATGCAATTTGCTAGTCCCAGAGTTACTCCACGGTCCAGATTATCTTTTTACTTGGTTGAATCTGTTACTAATGGTGTTCAGCTTTCACATGCTAAGAAGGCACCTGCATGGAGCACTGTGCAGCTCAACAGGCAGGGAGAACATGGGGGTTGCTCAGCAGTTGGAGTTCAGGACAGTGTTAAGTCTCTGTCCCTCACCTGTGCTTGCCTATCAGTTTATGAAGGTGACCCCTGGCCCTCTGGATGTATTTAGTAATTACTGCTGGCAAGCTGTAGTGAGTGACACAGGACTTCTGCTGGTCTTAGGAAAACTGCCTCTGGGCAGAAGAGCCCTGCCTTGGTAGGGGCACTGCTGTTGTGCCACAGGAGTGAAACATTGTGAGGACCTGCAAGACACTGCCATCCTGTCATTTCCTGCATCCACATCTCTTTGTGGTTCCCTGGCAGGCCTTTCCAGTTAGCAGAGCTTCAAGGTCATCTTGTTTTCCAAAGTCTCACTGTCAGGCAGCTCATGCTGTGCCTCTGGCAGGGCGTGTGTGTGAGAAGGCAGCTGTGTTTGTGGCAGCTTCTAGCAGTTGGCAGGAGCTGGTGGGTCTTACAGCACTGCAAACACTACAGATGCAATCCACTCCAAACAGCTCTGCCTAACACCTCGTGCCTTTCAACTGAATGTTGTGAGTGCCTTAAGTTTTATGCTTGGTAGAAAATATTGGCTGTAAATAAGTTGCCCAATCAAGACCAGTTAGGCAGGTTTGAAGCATGTTGAGGATCAGTTTGCACTATTTTTATTGAATGGGAATTGTAAAGAGATTTTAATTACGGCTGAAATAATTTTATGTACGCCAGGGCTAAGCCAGCTGAAACAGAAAAGCTAACGCTGGGGCGAAGCCCCTGCTGTCTGACTTCCAAAGCTGGTGCCGCCTTCCTGACGGGAAGGTTTTCCTGCCTGCTCTGCCTGCAGCCCTCCGAGCTGTGCGGCACCGCCTGCTGGTCAGAGTCTGGCTCCGCAGCCCCTGCCCGACGACGCGGAGCAGCAGGCAGCCCTTCTCCTGGCCTGCTCTGGAGACACCTTGCCAGCCTCCCTCCCACCAGTCAACATGTATGACCTTTTTGAGGCGTTGCAGGTAAGCTGTGGATGCTACACTGTCTGTCACAGGCAGTGCTGCCCTGAGTACCAGCTCCCAGTCTTGGACTTGGTTTATATGCATGGGGGGGATTTGATTTCTCCTTCTACAGTCAGTTTCCTTCTTTCCCTCATGAGGGAAGAGACCTGGGGCTGTTTAGTCTTGAGAAGACTAAGAGGGGACCTTATTAAAGTCTATAAATAGCTGAAGGATGGATGTCAAAGAAAAGGCCAATCTCTTTTCAGTGGTGCCTTGTGACAGGATGAGGGGAAACAGCCACAAGTTACAACACAAGGAAGCTCCACCTCAACATGAGGAGAAACTTCTTTACTGTGAGGGTGATGGAGCTCTGGAACAGGCTGCCCAGGCAGGTTGTGGAGTCTTCTTCTCTGGAGACTTTAATAGCTGTCTAGACGTGTTCCTATGTGATCTGCCCTAGGTGTCCCTGCTGCAGCAAGGGGGTTGGACTCCGTGATCTTCAGAGGTCCCCTCCAACCCCTATGATTCTATGATTCAAATTTACAATTATTTGGCTTTGACTTGACTATTAGGCAGCAGTTAACATACAGTCAGCTCATGGTTTAATGCCTGTTTTGCTCCCCTTGGTCAGAGTTGATGAGGAAATCCCTGTCTCTTCTTACAACTAAGGGTGTAAGACGAGACAGGGTGGCCTCTTTCTATGTAGCAAGACACAGTGATGGTATCAGGACTGACCTAGACTGAGATTTCGACAGTGATGCAGCAAAATGACTTGCCTCATGTTCCCCTGAGGTATTTAGAGGAATACTTGGTCGTGCTGCAGTGGGCTAGCTCTGATCACCACAACCCTGGGGAGGAGTCTGAGGTAGGCTGGATGAATCTTCCTACGGAGATGTATGCCTGTGGTTCCCTCCCTCACTGGCCGCTCTGGGGACATTTGAATGTCTAAAATCAGCTGTGAGGAATTCCCCCTTGGTCTCTGCTGTCGTGAACAGACCTTGGGATGTTGTCTCAAGGCAGATGGAGGCAGACCATTCATTGTAAGAGTGTAGTCAAGCATTTGTCTCATGTGTTTAGTCAGATAGAATTGTTGTGTGTAAGATTTTGATGACTTCGTTTGTCATCGCAAGAGCAAAATGACAATTTCCTTACCACACCACTCCCTTACCAACTGGTGTAACTGGTGGCTGTTCTGTGCTGGCAGTGGGCAGTGCTGGCACATTGCAGCTCTCCTCGTGTGTGGCAGCCTGTGTTCCTGCTCTGCAGGGCTGGCTCCCTGATTGTCCTGTAGTAGAAGGAGGTTCTTCCATGGACGATATGGGCAAATCTGTATGAAAGCATTAAACTTTTCTAACGTTGATCTCCAGGTCCACAAAGAAGTTATTCCTGCGCACACTGTCTATGCTCTAAACATTGAGAGAATTGTCATGAAGCTCTGGCATCCAAACCACGAGGAGCTGCAGCAGGACAAAATCCATCGCCAGCGCCTGGCGGCAAAGGAGGGCCTTCTGCTCTGCTAGAGCTCGGCAGCCGTGCCAGCCCTCAGATGGCCATGGTGCTGTTCCTTGGACTTGACCATCACATGCTTCTTACAAACCTGTGTCAGCGTTTCAAGGATGATGTAAGCTGTGAGTCAACTTTTCCTATGGAAATATGACTGAGGTGTGGTACACTTTCTCTGCTTCCCCAGAGCCACTTACCGTGGAGTGTTTGCTGCAATCCCACTGAACTGGAAAGGAGAAACAAAGTATCTGTTTGCCAAGACTGTTTTCTAGGAAAAATAAATGTGAGGGTGGAAAGAGTTAGTTTTTAATAGGGTGCATTTGTGTTTTCTTTTCTGAGCATGGGCAATCTACCTCCTCACCCCTCCCTCTCTTAGGTAGTTTCCCTTCTGAGATCAGTCTTCAAGGGCCTTGTCCAACTTCTGTTGCAGTTGATGGGATCCTTTTCCATTCATTTAACTGGAAACAGGGTGGGCTCTTGTGAAGTGAAGATGAGCAATTCTGTAAGCTGACATGGTTCCTCTTCTCCTAGGGGAACTTCTGATGAGAAACTGAGAAAACAAGGCAAAAAGGGAAAGGTCTTTTCTAGCCTGCCTTTTGAACTGTTGTGCCTCGCAGAACATGAAGGTGTGCACCATTGTAGGAATCCCTCACCAGTTATCAAAACAGGCAATAAAATCAGGGTTGTGAGTAATGTGTTGCTGTCAGCCTTAGTCCTTTACTTACCCCTGTCTGTAGTAGTTGTGATCAGAGGCTGCAGGAGTTGTGGGATCTATGACAGTACAGCTCATAATTTAGCCACCCCAGCTGGCAGCTTGATCATCCCTAAGGTGGGACAGCAGCTCCCCAACACAGATACCCATTCATTGTTGTAGTGTTGTGGACTCCTTGGATTTGCAGCATTTATAAAGATGTCTCACATTACTTTGTCATAAAAACATGCAGCCACATCTCTCCTCAATGTGGAGCTGTGCAGATCGCTGTGTGAAAGGGGACATTCCACCTGCTGTGTTTCAGGAGCTGTCTTCCTGAGTCAGCTCTCTGCTCCTCAGATGCTGAAGGGAACAGGCTTATTTTAACACAGGAATGCCATTAAGTTACCTTAATTAGTATATTACCTGTCGTTAACCACACCTGTGGAGGTACCTACTGCAGGATGACTTGGCTTATTGTGCCTCCAGACAGAAGAATTGAAACAGCTTCCCCTGGGGAAATATGAAAGGGGGAGCTTATGGTTCCCCTCCATTCCAGTTTTCTTTGGTTTTGGAATTATTTGGGTAGGAGAGCTGTCATATTGCCTCTTTTCTGTGCAGTTTCCTTCCCTACTGCTCTCCCAGGGAGCAGATTTCTTTTGGTCCCTTCATCTTAACTGCCATTTTTTCTGTACTGAAGCATACATAGCTGTTCAGAGTGAGCCTTAGCTTAAAAATTGACCTCAGTGGCTTTTACATGAGTTTTTTAAAAGCCATATTGAACCTGAGGAACTGTATGTGGTGAGATTATCAAGTCAAAGTACAGACTCGGGGTGTGGGTGGGGGATTTCCCAGATAATTGTTATGTTTCTGGTGTAAAATGAAAGCGTTAAGTTTGTTTGCTAGAAACTTGGGGGCAGCGCTGAGGATTTCAGATCTGAAGAAAGCATGCAGCCTCTGACTGCATCACAAGTGAGTTCTGAAACAAAATACTAAGCGTGGCACAAGAAGCTCCTCTCTCCTGTTTGCATGTGCTGGGGGAAGGCTCTGCAGATACAGCCTCAGGTTCTGAAGAGCTGAGTCAGCTATTCCACACTGAAAAAAAAGGGTTATTTGGGACATCTGCTATACAACAAAGGCTTGAATAAGGAAATCTTGTCAGCCCCATTTCACAGATGGGAAAACTGAAAGATACATCTTGATGCACTGTCCCACAAAGTGTGAGGTCTTGTGAGAAGTGTTGCTTCATAGATTTCTGGGGTAATTTAGCTGGAAGGGCCAGCTTTGTCCAGCCCCTGCTGAAAGAAGGGCTAAGTTAAAAAGTTAGAGCAGGTTGTGTGTCTCTGGAGGTGGGTCCAGAGAAGTGATGGCATTTCCTATTCCAGTGTGACCATGCTGACAGCAAAGGTTTTCCTTGCATCTCATCAGAATTTCTCCCCAGAAAGGCTGAGGAGGGGCTTTTTAGAAGAGCACATAGTGATAGGACAAGGGGTAATGGTTTGAAACTGCAGGAGGAGAGATTTAGAGGAGGAGAGATTTAGGTTAGAGATAAAAAGGAAACTCTTCAGTGTGAGGGTGGTGAGACACTGGAACAGGTTGCCCAGAGAGGTTGTGGAGGCTCCATCCCTGAGGGCATTCAAGCTCAGGTTGGATGGGGCTCTGAGCAACCTGGTCTAGTGGGAGGTGTCCCTGCTCACGCAGGGGAGTTGGAACTTGATCTTTAAGGTCCCTTCCAACTCTAACCAGTCTATGTTGTACCTGTGGCTGTTACCTTTCAGCTTTACCTGTGCCTCTCTTCGTGTGTCCCCATCAGAGAGCAGCAGGTACCTACCACGCCTTCCCTGCAAAGCTGCTTTCTTGCCTGTTCTCTCCAGCCTGTTCTGCTGCAGGGGCTTATTCCATTCCAGTGGCAGGGCTGTGTGTTTGCTGTTGAACTTACTGAGGTTCCCCTCAGCCTGTTTCTCCAGCTTGTCCAGGTCCCTTTGAATAGCAGCTCTGCCCTTTGGTGTATGAACCACCCCTCCCAATTTGGCAACATCTGCAGACTTGCTGCTCGTGTGCTCCATCCTGTCATCCAGCCCAGCAGCAAAGATACTGCAGCTTAATAAGCCCCAGTATTGACTCCTGTGTTGGTCCCAGCACTGAGTGCCACTAGTAACCAGCAGCCAGATGGACTCTGGATCACTGACCACTGCTCTTGGAGACCTGCCCTGAGAGCTGGGGGATGATGGTACTGCTCTGTGTCACTGTTAGGCTGGTGGCTTTCACTGTGACATGACATAAATCTGCACTATAGTAATCAGCCCTCTGAAATGAATAACAGTGCAGAATTTCAAAGAGGCAGCTCAGAGTAGCACTGAAATGAGTTTTAGAGGATATGTTTCTGCCCCGAGATCCACCAAGAACCTAAAAGCTCTATGGCAAGCTGAGCTTGACCAAAACAGTTCCTTACAGATGTTAGCTAAAAACTTACAATAGAAGCTTTCAGAGTTGTCTTGGACAACCTGTTGTGCTCTTTAGTGTCCTTCAGCACTGAAGGCTTTTTCCACAGTCCTGTGCCTCTTGCTGCAGCTTATGTCTAGAACTTGTTATATTCATTCCAGAGTATTGTATGACAGACCAGAGGGGAGGAATGAAACATCATCTGTCACGTCTCCAGTAGTGAGAACTGCATCCTAGATTCTTAATCCCATAGGAGCTCTGCAATGTACTGAAAGTTGACACGTGGGACCTGCTGCTGCTTCTAGCTTCCACTTCTAGATTTGCAGTGGAAGATCATTAGGTACCACAGGTGGGAAGAAAAAAGTGCTTGAGAGCATCACTGGGCTCACTTCATGGCCTGAATCTGAGTGGAGGTGGCTGTCTGATCTCAGGATGCAGTCAATGCCCCTGGGAGCGTAGGATGCAGAAAGAAAATATTTTTTTTTTATTTTTCACAGTTCCAGCTGCCAAACTTGGCATAAGCCTGACTGAGTGTTTCCAGCTGGGTACCAAGGAGGATCCTAGAGCTGTGACCATAGGCCTCCTCAACACTCCAAATAGGCAAACTCTTGCTCCCAAAACTGGTGACCAGGAAAGATGTTTCTTGTTGCTGGTTCACAGGAGAAACCTGCAGCATTAACATTTGCTGTCAGACGTGGACTACCCTGCCTTGCTCTTAGTTTAACTGCTCACTTAGCCACTCCCAGCTCTGCAGCTGTAGCCTGGGGCAGGCAGTGTCAGGCAAGTCACTGGGGTTGTGTTGTTGGTTATCATTAAAGAGTATTATAGTTTCCATTTGAATTTCTGAAACCAGTTTCCCGTTGGTGGGTTTTGTCATCTCTTTGTTAAATTTAAAAGCTCCCACAATCAGATATCTCTTTCTGTGCAATGACAGCCATTTCTGAAACTCCACTCTGATAAAGGAGGTGCTGGGGTTGCTTCCATCTCACAGGAAGGGCTGCTGGCTTTGCCATGGAGCAGCCCATAACCTTGTTAAACCTTCTGAAGATTGCTAGACCTTGTTTTGGAGGGCTGAGGTGGGGCTCCTGTACAAGTCCTGGCAGTGGTGTATGCAGGGGAAGACATTCTTTTCCTTCCTTACTTCTCCCTCTGCATGCACAGCTGGCCAGCTTGCTCTCACATCCCAAGCAGTGGTTTGGCCCTGGCTGAGCCATCTTCCCTGGAAGCTCTTGGAAGTTTGTCACCCTGGCACAAGTATACAGAAAAGTCTTCTGTTGGTCTTTCCACTTCAGTGTGGGCTGGACTGCAGCAGTAAAGACACTCCCAGATGGTTTTATTTCTATCTGGGAAGCAGATGTTCCAGACAGGGTTGGGCAGAGCCATCAGCAGGTGCTTGTCTGTGTACAGGAGGAGGTTGGCACAAAACACTTCTATGAACTGTAGGCTTGATTTCCAGATATTAATTTTTTTGTTATTAGACTATATGAAATGCTGATAGTAGCAGATACTGTGTTACTGTTGGGAAGACCAAAGATTTCAGACGTTTTTCCACTGAAACTTTCATTTCTCACTAAAATAGTATTTTCTCAGCAGAAAGAAATTGCAAGGCAAGCCAGCCTGCTTTATTTTTTTCTCTGTGCCCAACCTTTCCAAAATATTCACCAGAAGGTTGTTTCAAGTTGTCAAATCTGTTTTTAACTAGGTAATAGAGTTACGTATTGCCACTATAAATGGCTTCAAAATAATGCTCATCTACCATCTTTTCCACTCTCCATTCACTATCTACTGTGCACCTTAAAGACCAGGAAAAGGGGGGGCAGGAGCATGGCAGTTTTGTCAGCTTTGCTTCTGTGCCCTGGGGAGCCCTGTCTTGGCTTTTCCTGGAGCCTGTGAGCAAGGGCTGCATGAGAGCAGGGTCTGGACCTCCATCCTTGGCAGCAGGCTGATGTCTGGTGTGGTCAGCCTTGTTCTGCCAGGACTGCATATTAGAAGAGCAGGGAGGCAAGGTGTGTATCTGTCCCTGAGCCAGGGCCATGGAACAGAGCTTGGCTTGGTGGTTCTTCCAGGGCTGCTGCAGGTACAGCACACAGCCCTGGGAGCCATCCTGGGGTCAGCAGCTGCAGTACAGAAGACTGAAAAAAGGCCCTTGTGGGGAAAACAAACAAAACCCAACCATTTATGTTCCTGCCTAAAACCAGCTTGTACACAGTGATGCATTGAGTCAAGCAGCTGTGTCACAGAGTTGGAAGGGACCTCTAGAGATCATCTAGTCCAACTCCCCTGCTAAAGCAGGATTGCCTCGAGCACATTACTCAAAACTGCATCCAGGTAGGTGTTGGATATCTGCAGAGAAGGGGACTCCATAGCCTCCCTGGGCAGCCTGTTCCAGGCTGGGGTAGGAGGCCTTTGCGGGACAGGCAGAAGCCCTTGTGGGACGTCCTGAGCTCCCTTTCTGCTGGCCTGGCTGAGGCACGGTGCTCAGGTGGGCATGGGGAGGGGTCCCTGCGCCCCGAGTGTGTCTGAGCCGTGGGTGGGTGCATGGGTTGCCTTGCCCCCCCGCAGCAGCGCTCTCAGTTCCGCTCCTGCCGGCGGCGCTGCCGCAGGTGAGCAGAGGGGCGCTGTACTCCAGCACGGGCATCCTGTTTCCAAGGCAGCTGGCGCAACACCGTAGTCTTCAGCATCCATGTTCCCAAGGGAAAAACGTGGGGAGCTCAAGAGCTGGGGCAGAAGGGGAGACAACAGGAGGGTGGGAAAATTCCTGCCCCTCTCCCTCTCTGTCTCAATTTTTTTTTTTTTTTTTTTCGGTTGAAAAAGCCAATTTGGGAAGCAGACAGGAAGGAATGGTAGAACCTGGTGTCCAAACCGTGAGAGGCTCTGGGGACAGCCTTTGCTCACCTGTCTGGGTTGTGCAGCTGCTCCTGTGGTTTTCTGGCACTGTGAGCCCCCACTTTCTGAAGGGTGTGGGGATGGCTGGGAAGCCCATCACCACTGCCAAGGCTTCACCCACACACAACTCCCCTGGAATGGTTCTCCTGCCTTTTCCTGGTGCTTTCCAGTAAAACATAACATGCATGGCTTGATAGTTTTTTTCAGATGAGTGTTCAGATCCTCCAGGGCAGCCCCATGCAGTGGGTGTAGGAACTGCCAGCTGTTGCCAGAGGGACGTGTCTAGCCTTGCATGTTCCCTGTGGTTCTGTGTGTTCCAGTTCCCCTTGGCCCATGCAGACAGTGCCAGGGGTGATTTGCATTATTCCAGTCTTCAGGACGCCCACGGGTGGAAAAAAAACCAAAACAAAAACGACAGAAGAGCCAAAGACACACACACATGCAAAAACCACCTGAGCACAGCCCAGCCGCTGCCGGTCGCCAGCTGCTGGTGACAAATGGCCACTGCGCTGACTCTGGGAGCAGCTGCACTGACGGCGCTGTGTTCTGCAGGCTGCTCTTACCTGCTGGCTCTTCCTTTCTCACCCACCTACTGTGTGGTGGGTGTTCCTGCTCCCCATCACCCGTTTCCAGCTCCTGAGGACTTGGTGTGGAAGCGGTGGATGTATTTGCAGCTTCAGCATCGTAAAGAATAAGTCCACGTCCTGGGTCACTTCCTCCACTTCGATGCTCAAGGGAGCTGTGTGCTGGCCCCTGCACACTGCTGAGCCACATAACGCTAAACCTCTGCATCCACAGCCAAAAGAGAAAGCACTAAAGTAAACGAGGGCTGAGGAGACTCATCAATAGAGAGCAGCCACAGCCATGTGGGGGTCGCACCTTTAAATAGCAGTAAACAGCTGGTGGGACTGGCTTGCATTTAACAGCAGCCTGCGGTGCACCTGAGGGACAAACCCCCAGTCTGGGGCTGTTTGGGGTCTGTCTAGGTGAGCTCTGTCTCTCTTGCCCCAGAGAGGCATTAGCATCGCTGGCATCACCCTCCCTTGGGCCTGCCTTGCCCTCCTTATGTGCTGCAGTGACCCGAGGAGCCCCTTGGCTGGTGGCTGCTTCTTCCCCCAGATATGAGCAGCCTGAGCCCACCTTGCTGTCGTGTTGGGTGATCTCCAAGAGGTGCTGTTTGCAGGCTTGCCACCTTTGATGGCACAGGGGCTGCTGGGGGGGCTGCTGGGGGAGGGGGTGGGTGGCATGGTGCTGACCATGTAGTTAGTGCACAGTGACATTCCTCGTCTTGCAGAAAAGGTGCAAGGGAGTAGGCCAAGGAAGGAGCAGCTTCCTTAGTGCCTGAAGAGGCAAAGGCACCCTTCTGGCCTGCAGCCCACCCCCCTCCTCAAGCCCTCGCTGGTTCCTGGGAAGGTGGTAGTGGGCAAGTGGGGCCAGGTCCCTTGGGTGCCACACTGCTGCTGGCTCACAGTGGGGACAGGGAGGCAGCAGGGACGATCCTGCAGCCAAGCAGGCTACCTGGGTGGTGGCGGGTGTGTTCACCAGAGAGAAGCATAAATGTACCTGTTCTCTGCGGGTAAACGGGAGCTCCAGGCACCTCGGGCACCATAACCTCACGTGCAACATCAAAGAGGCTGAGGTAAGCACATGATGCAAATGAGCAATACCTCAGAGCTGGTGCTTAACCACAGCTGTGCTTCTGCGTGTGCTGTGGGAACAAGCTGATGGATCCCTTTCTGAAGCTTCTTGTGTGAGCCCAGAGGTGCTCCTGGTCCACTCCAGGGCTTTGGTCCTACCATCAAGGCACAGGGTGCCAGGCCAGGCATAGACCCAGCACTGTGAAAGCATGTGCTCCATGGGCCAGAGGCATTGCTGGAGACCAGGAGAGGAGCAGGCAGAGCACAGCTCCCATGGCACCTGTGCTGGCATCACAGCGAGGGCACACCATGCCCTCCTGGTGCCTCTAACACTGCTGCTCCCCTGGGCACTTAATGGCTACTGCTTTTGTTAACAGTAAAAGGGAATATGTAAAAAAAAAAAAAAAAAAAAAAAAAAAAAAAAAGGCATGGGCCTGACTGCCCAAATGCTAGATCATCCAGGCACTGGAGGAGCAGCTTGGTGCTCCCAACAGCTGCACACTCTCTGCCTGGTCTTGTTTTTATTCCTGTAATTGTTTATTGCTCTGGTATTGAACTCGGAGGAAGCTCAAAGACTGTTAGCTATGGCTTCTGCTTTCTGGGCTTTTGATGTTTAATTTGTTAATGCTTTCTGAATATGGCAACCACAGGGGAAAAAAGTGGTCCCTAGCCAGAGGCTGAACTGAAGCAGCTGGGATGACTCTGGCCATCAGAATTTTTTTGTAAGACCAAAATTCCTGGTTCCTGTGGAACTGTGTCCTCAGCCTCATGCTCCCCTCTCTGCTGGACCGATGTTGGTGCTGCAGGGGCCAGGCTCACCCCATGGCCATGCAACGAGGCTACTACATGCCCTGGGGCACAAGCATGCCTTGGCCACGGGCCTGTGTTTCCTGTTGGTGTCACAAGTGAGAGGAGCTGTAGTTGCTTTTCAAACTGAAACTGAGGAGGGAAGAGAAGCACTCAGGATTTCTTTTAAAGAGCAGAGTGTAGAGACATGTCTGGGGGATGTTTGGGGCATGTCTGAGACTCGTTTGCTTCCTTGGGCCAGGGGAATGGTGCTGCCTGCCTTATGCTGCCTGCTACAGTGGGGCAGGAGGATGCTGCTTCCCAGCTTGTGCAAAGTCTGGAGAAACCCAGTGTTACAGCGTGGCTGGGAAGAGGCTGGGTGAGCAGGAAGAGCTGTACCCACTGGCAGCCATGCAGGAAAAGCCTGTGGCCAGACTCCATGCCTTTAAAGGGGGCACACAGGGAGCTGGGGAGCAGTGGCCGTCCTGCTGTGGCACAGCTGGGGGGGTGTCCAAAAGCCCCCTCTTCCTGTGCTGCCCAGTGGCTTGCCAGGTGGGTGCTGTGGGACCATTGCTGACTCTGTGCAAATGGCCATGGTGCTGTGGGTCAGGCACAGGACCAGCCCAAGGTGTGCTGCTGCAGGAGGATGCACGTCTCCGTGCACTGCTTTGGGTCTTTCAGAAATCCCCTCGTGCCTTGGCTAATCTGCAGTGGCTGCCTGGGGCCAGCAGAAGCTGGGGGACAGCGGGGACATTAGGAAGGACTGAGGCTGCTGCCGCGACTCGCTCCGTTGGGGGAATTCCTCTGCAGTTTAGCCACATCTTTGCACCATCCTTATCTGTGGTTTTCTTCTCACTTTAGAAGTGAGTTTGCTATTTAAAGCATATAATCTAAAGTCTAATTCCTTCCTAGGATCACCAGGCAGAAGCCCATTGCTTTTTGAGCACAAAGGCTGATGTGAGTCCTTGGTGTGTCCCGATCTCCACTGGCCCCCAGCTCATAGCTCGCCTGGGGTCTCACCTGGCACGAGGATGCTGCTTCTCCCCTTGTTGTGGGCTGGGCCAGTGAACTACATGCCCGTGAAAAAACAAGGAGGACTGGGTAGTGTCTGAGTAAATGACATCTTGATCTTTGCGTTCTTCCTCCTGCAGTATTCCTGCAAATGTTTTGGTTCAGACTCATCTTGGTGAGTCACAGGACAATGGAGCAGAGGAGATCCATCACTGCAGCCCCCAGCCAGCCTGGCTGAGGCCACAGCCAGCCCCGATGGGTGGCCACACAGCCCCTGGGCACCATGCACAGTGGGAAATGCTCCTCCAAAGCCTGATGAAGCCATGATACAAATACCAGCGAGATAATAGGGCGATTCCTCCTGGCCCACTCTCACAACCCATCTCTGGAGCACAAGATTAAATATAGCCCACCAGGACCTGGCTGTGTCTGGAAGTGACAGTGGGGATGCCTCGGGGGGGGGGAGGGGGAGGATAAATGGCCTGAAAAGGGGATGCTGTGGGCACCTGAAAGCTTCTCCAAGCACCCTGCACTCAGCCACGGGCTGGAGCCCTGGGCTGGCACCCCTCCTGGCAGGACACTGCTGAGGAGGGGAATGACGGTGAGACCAGCTCCAGCCCACGTCCCCATCTTGCAGGATGAGCCTGCTGCCTGCCCCAAGGCACATGCTATGCACCACAGCTCATGTGGTTGCACATTATTTCATTTTTTTTAAAAAAACCCAAAACATACAAAGCCTCTTAATGGATCATTTTCTCGACTCCTGCAAGACAGCCCCCAAGACAAGATGTACGTTGTGGTGGGGAGGATCTTGTCAAATAGGAAAAGAAAAGAAACCCACATCAAAGCCTGATGAGAGGCAAATTTTGGCATAACAATACAGCACAGTCCCCCACCTCTTGCTGCTGGTTAGGGCTTTGTACTGTGTGCAAACAGTCATGGCTGGTACTGGCACATAACGGTGCTTCCAGGGACGTCAGGAGTGCGTGGGAAGGGGTATTTATCCTAGGCTGGACTTAGAGCACTTTTACCAACCTGACCTGCGTGAATATGGTCCACAGCAGACCTTGTCAGGAAGATACACATGTGGCAGAGCAGTTGCCATCCCACCACCACATCTCCATGTGCTCATTTCCTGTGGTTTAGCCTCTCTTGGACAACTTGCATGCTGCAAATGAGAGTGTGAGTCTCAGAAAAACTTCAGATCCAGTAACTCAAAGGAATGAATGTTGGAGAAACCCACAGGAAATCTGAGAAACACAAACTCATTTATCTTGAAGTTGTTGCAAACTGGGCCCTATGGCCTAACACCAAGTGACAGTGTACATAAACACCAGGGAATGGTGGAAAGCTGCTCTCTTAGGGGCTTAAATCATTACTGCAAATGTCTGCTGTAAGTGAGCTGGCTTCCCAAATGGTGACTCCCATCAATTAGCTTCCCTGCTCCCAGTAGTCAGAAATCCAGCGTAATAACTTTATTTCCTCCACTCCTTCCACATAGCCTCTTGGACCAAATCCCACCTCATGGACAAGGCAGTCACCATAGGGTAAGTTAAACTGAGAACAGGATCCAAATATTCAGCAGCTTGCCCTGGGGCTGGTTTTAAGCCAGGGGAAAGATGCAGGTGGCCCCACGCCCCACCCAGCCCTCCCTTGGCCAAGGTTTCCCTGCAACAGGAGATGCTTTGTGGCATTTAGCAGTGATTAAATTCACTTAAACTGATAATCCGCTGGATTAACTGCTGGCCAGCAGATTGCCAAGAGATTTTTTTTGAGCCCAGAAGGCATCAGCTTGAAAAGAGGTCTAAAAGAAGCATAAAAATCTGTACTGGTGGAGAGGGGAAGCTGGGCAGTGGTTGCAGTGGGCTCAGCAGTGCCAGATCAGGATGAGGTGGATGGCATGCAGGCTGCAGGCCTCACTCCTGTGGTTCTCCCTGCCACAGCTATCTCTGTTTTGGTTTTGGGGCATCACTGGCTTATGGTTAGCAGGGGTCATTGAAAGAGCTTTAAACTAGGTTGGAAGGGGGATGGGGACAAAACCAGGCTTACTAGAGAGGAGCCTGGGAACAGCATGCCAGTGCTTGTGGGTAAAAGTGCTAGCAAGGTCTTGCAGTCTGTTGTCTCAGTGGAGCTGGGGGATGGTGAGCCATGTGGTAGCAAAGACATGAGGGGTAGTGATAAGTTGGTAACTAGGGAAGTATCTGAAGGGTGAGTGCAAGGAGGATGGAGCCAGACTCTTTTCAGTAGCTCCCAGTGACAGGATGAGGGGCAATGGGCACAAGCTGGAAGATGAGCAGTTCCATTTAAATATGAAGAAAAACTCCTTTATAGTGAGGGTGACAAAGCACTGAAACAGGCTGCCCAGGGAGGCTGTGGAGTCTCCTTCTTTGGAGATATTTGATCAGGTAGTGAGATGGATCAGGGACTGGTTGAAAGGAAGGGGTCAGAGAGTTGTAGTCAATGGGGCAGAATCTAGTTGGAGGTCTGTGACTAGTGGAGTCCCTCAGGGGTCGGTACTGGGACCAGTGTTGTTCAACATCTTCATCAACGACCTGGATGAGGGTACAGAATGTACCCTCAGCAAATTTGCTGATGACACTAAGCTGGGAGGAGTGGCTGACACACCAGAAGGCTGTGCTGCCATTCAGAGAGACTTAGACAGGCTGGAGAGTTGGGCGGGGAGAAACATGATGAAGTTCAACAAGGGCAAGTGCAGAGTTTTGCATTTGGGGAAGACAAACACCATGTACCAGTACAGGTTGGGGGCTGACCTGCTGGAGAGCAGTGTAGGTGAAAGGGACCTGGGGGTCCTGGTAGACAGGAGGATGACCATGAGCCAGCAATGTGCCCTTGTGGCTAGGAAGGCCAATGGCATCCTGGGGTATATTAGAAAGGGTGTGGTTAGTAGGTCAAGAGAGGTTCTCCTCCCCCTCTATTCTGCATTGGTGAGGCTGCATCTGGAGTATTGTGTCCAGTTCTGGGCCCCACAGTTCAAGAAGGACAGGGAACTGCTTGAAAGAGTCCAGCGTAGAGCTACAAAGATGATTAAGGGAGTGGAACATCTCCCTTATGAGGAAAGGCTGAGGGAGCTGGGTCTCTCTAGCTTGGAGAAGAGGAGACTGAGGGGTGACCTCATCAATGTTTACAAATATGTAAGGGGTGAGTGTCAGCAAGATGGAGTTAAGCTTTTCTCAGTGGTGACCAGTGATAGGACAAGGGGTAATGGGTGCAAATTGGAGCATAGGAGGTTCAAGGTGAATATCAGAAAAAACTTCTTTACTGTGAGAGTGACAGAGCACTGGAACAGGCTGCCCAGAGAGGTTGTGGAGTCTCCTTCGCTGGAGACATTCAAAACCCACCTGGACAAGTTCCTGTGTGATGTGCTCTAGGTGACCCTGCTCTGGCAGGGGGGTTGGACTAGATGATCTTTCAAGGTCCCTTCCAACCCCTGGGATTCTAGGATTCTAGGATTCTATGATTCTATTCAAGACCTGCCTGGATGCAGTCCTGTGGAATGTGCTCCGGGAGATCCTGCTTTAGTGGGGGAGTTGGACTAGATGATCTCTAGAGGTCCCTTGCAACTCTGACTATTCCATGATTCTGTGGTTCCAGGGAAAGTCATCCCCGCTTCTTATCAGTGCAACAAAACTGCCTGGTGAGGAAACCAGCTTGTTTTCCTCCCTACATCTCTAAAATGGAGGCAGAGGGACTGGCATTCCCTGTAAAGGCAAAGACTGCTCAAAAATAAGATCTGCCCAAACAATTTGCAGTCTGGGGCACACCAGCTGCCTGTGGTGCCAGAGAGCTGAGGCCTGGGTGCTGTTGCCTCTCTGACCCCCTGAGGCACGGGTACACAGTTCTCAGCTGCTTGCCTCCTTGCTGGGGCCTTAGGGCAGTACTAGGGTTTCTAGCCAGGCTTTGGAGCTGCCCTTGAGCAGTGAGGGCAGGATGGAGGATGGCAGCCCAGGGACAAAGCTGTGTCCCAGTGCTCCTCTCAAGGACCTGGTGGTCAGCACTGAGAAAAACCCTCCACCCCAGTAGCCTGTCAGCCTCTGATAGCTGGGGTTTTGCTTTTTAATCATTAAAGATGTCTAGGAGAGATACTAAAGTCTTGGGGGTGCAAGTGTTAGATGGCTTTGGCCCTGGGACAATCACAGCCGTAAGCAGTGCATTTTTTCCCAGTGCTTGACTACTTAGGTACAGTGCTAATAAAAGACTACACAGGGCTCCACATGGGGTGGAGAAGTGCCACCAGCCCACAATGCCCAGCATCAAACACCCCTGATCAGCTTGAGGGACCCTGTGCTGAGACGACAGGGACCAACCAGTGCCCACTAGCTCTGGGATGTTTGCCTGAGGGAAGCATCTCTGCCCCAGGTTTGGGACATCAGGTATAGGGGCTTCCAGGCTCCTATTACGTGTCTAAGTCAGCCTGGGTCAATAATTTCAGTGAGAAGGTGTGGGGAGCTCTGCACATGAGCATTCATTTAGCAACCAGAGTTAGCCAGAGATTGCCAAAGCTGCTGCCCTGCATTTGCCTCTTGAGCAGCCTTACAAACCCCTGGCCCCATTTCAGCAGCAGACACAGCTGAAGGAGAACCAGCCATCTCCATTTTGGAGGCTGGAGCAGCCCCTCCACCTCTGCTCTCTCCATCTGGGTGTCACTGTGCCAAGTTTTGGGCTCTCTCGGGCTGCTGGGGCATTTTTTGCACCCAAGTGTGACTCTGGGACAGAGGCTGTTCCGTGGCTGGGGCTGCTGGTCGTGGGGGGCTCCCGGGAGGCAGCGGCCCTGCCTGCAGACACACACTCCACTTGGAAATTTCCAGCTGACTTGAGCACTTTCATTTTTTCCATCCTGTATTCTGCACAAGTCATAGCAGTATTGATGATATCACTCGGTGGAGTGACATGACTGCGCCCGCTCCCAGCACTACGCAGATGACTCCACCACATTATCAGCTGAACTTCTCTGGGATTTTTTTTGTCTTTTCCCTTTTTTTTTTTTTTTTTCCTTCAGCCACCAAATCCAGAAGTCTTTTCGCAGCAAAAAATCCTGATTTCTTTGGAGTTAAACTGCAACAAACCCATATCAAGCAAATGCTGGAAACTGAAGAGGATTGAAAGGCAGCTCTTCGAAGGCTCCTGCTGGCCTGATGAAATGCCATGGGGACAATGGCTTTAAAAAGTCCCCCCTTCACTCCAGTGTCACCACGGGAAACGGGGACCCACCAGGCAAGGCTAGTGCATCACAACCTTGAGACAAATGTGGGTGCCACATAAAGCCACAGGGGCTTTATTTTCCAGCACTAACCAGCAGCTCTACCAAGATCTACATTGATTTTGTAGATGGTAATGGTGCAGCTGATGAGTCATAACTGCAAATATTATCATCCATTAGCACAAATATGGTGCTAAGTCTGCCAGAATGAACACAACCACAGAGCACTTAGCAGAGGAAGTAGAAAAATGACTGGGACAAACTTTGCCTGAAAGATGGGAAAGTGGGCAAAGTGCCGCACAAACCACTTCAGATTTGATGCTGCCTCACAGCTGGGTCTCTTACAGGTACCTCTGTACTCCACCATCACAGCAGGATGGAGCACCCCTCTGTCCCAGCCAAGCAACCCAGCTGAGCAAGGTGGGCTCACATGGGTTTCAGTGCCTACAGGGAGCTGCCAAGGGTACATGTGCAAGAGCAGACGTAAGTGTGAGCTGGTTTCCCATCACTCTCATCTTCAATCAGGGCTGGAAAATGTCCCAAATTGATTAGAGCCTGTGGCATTGAGAGAAGAGAAGAGAAACCCCCGCTTGCACCCCGGCTGCTTCCTTGCTCGCTCGCTGCCTGCCTTCGGTTGACCTAGTTGAGTCACGGGGCGGATGGCGAGTGAGAGACATCCTGCACTGTGGTTGGCACTGCTGCTGCCCTGGGGAGAAAAAGGTGCTTCTCCCGAAGGTCACTCCATGCCCCACGTAGGCAGGGGAGCAGAGGCAGGAGGGGAGTGCCCTGAGACATGGCTGGTGGAAAGGGTCGGCTCTTGTTTTCACCCATGTCACACCAGCCTGGCCCTGTTCCCAGTAATGCAGTCCAAAGGGAAAAGCTGATTTCTCTGGCTAGAGTGGTCATCACTGGTGGCTCTCCCCCAGCAGATGCATGGGGGAAAGGATGCAAGCTGACGGCACAGGTTGGGTGGTGGGGAAAGCAGCTGGGCCCCTGGTAAGCTCCTTTGGGTCCTGGCTAGATGCTAAACCCCCATTCAGACATGTTAAGCACGTGTTCATTGCTTGAAAGCGCTTTTCTTGCTTGAGTTTCAAAGAAAATACATCCATGTGTCAAGTCACTGCTTGATGTGTGACCCATGGGATCCATTCCAGGCATGCCAGGGAGCTCCACAGGGACAGGACACACGTTTGATGCTCCTCCTGGGGCTGCCAAACCTGGGGCAGTGGAGGCAGGCAGTGCTGCAGCAGGCTGTGTCCCCCTCTGCATCCCCACATCCCACATGCTCTGGCACAGAAAGCCTTTCCAGGCAAAAAATACATATTTACTATTGTTCTTGGCACTAAGGGTTGCTCAGAAATGGGACAAAAAGGCAGAGACCGCCTCTTCTTTTTTTATTTATTTTCCTTTTCTGAAAAGTCTTTTTTTGTGTGTGTCCAGAAAGGGAAAAAAAAGAAAAATCCTCCCCATGAAGCAGAGCTGGACTTAGGCTTGGCATGTCATGGGCAGGGAAAGAGCATTATATTCTGGACCTTCAGGGAAGCTGGCCCTGTGGGGAAGGGCTGCCGAGTCTGGAAACAGGCTCAGCTCGTTACACATCAGGGCCAGCTGAGGCCATCTCCAGCTATAAAGGGAGCAGGGCTGGGGCTCTCTCTGTTCAGGGGTTTTCCCAAAGCAGAGCCAGGACAGCAAGGCTTTACTTCACTTCTGGAGGTGCTGCAGGTGAGATGCAGGTGACCCCCAGCAGCTATGACCTGATGCTGCCATGCGTTTCCATGTGAGCTGGTGGATCTGGATACTGCAGCTCCTTTCCTGCCCAAGGCAGACATCATTAAAGGAAAGAAATGCTGTAAAAAGCAAGGTAATCCGGGCTCTTGCCACCCATTTCCAGCCTTGAAGGGAGCTGAGCATGTTGGCAGAGAAAAGTAGCCTCAGGGAAATAAGCTTTCTTCCTTGCTCAGATCTGAGATAGTGGTTGCATCTGTCCTAAAGATGTAACTGAAAAAAATCAGTCTTTTAATGTTCTAAAAAATCTGCCAAAAAAACCCTCAACACTGGATGAGGAAGAGCTGATTTAACAAGATGTTACCAAATCCTTCAGCTATAACTCACTGGCTTTGAAGTCTTGCAGTGAAAATATTTAACAGCTGTTAATGGCAGTGCAGGAGCCTCTCTGAGGGGTTGTTACTGTCTGGAAGAAAATGAAAAGCTACAAATGAAAGCAGCTGGAGAGACTGAGGTGTGGGTGCTTATATTAGTTCATGTGATTGCTAGCAAACATCAAGCCAGGCCAGCTGGAAACTAGGACAAAAGGCTCAGGAGTCAGGAGGATAGACTGGAGAGACTGTAGGTCTAAGAACAGCAATTGAAGGAATCCATATTGTACATATATATGTATATATTTTCCACTAATGGGCTTTCACTTCCTGATTAGACACAGAGAGGAACAGGATGAGGCCACTGGTGCTGTTTGTGTGAGGACTGTGCATTTTCTGCCTGTGCTGATCTTCATGGCTGACCGTGTGTATATATGTACTGTGGATGTATGTATTTATATACTACGTGCATGCACAGTTGGCCTTGCTGCTGGCTGGACCTGGCAAGTCAGGGCTGCAGTGGCCCTGCCTCTATCAGCCTGCCAGATTTGGCAAACCCTGACACAAACCAGCCTCTGCCCCCGCAGGGCACTGGTGTGAACCCATACCTGATTGCCTGTCTGCAGAGAAATGGTCCCTCTCAAGCCAGGTGGCTGGGATGGGGGGGTGCTGGCTGCAGGCAAGGGAGCCCTGAACATGCCCCTGAAGCCCAGCCACATTCATGTCTGTACAGGAGAAACGAGGCAGGGCTGTTCACATTTCACTCAAGGACTAGTGAAAGTGGCAGGTGAAGAAGGAAACAAACACAGGTTAACTGCAAGTATCAGTGGTGAGGAGCTGACTGCTCAACCCCCCTGGCTTTTGTACTGCTGCACCCCTTGCCTGGCAGAATGATGGCTGTGTGGGAAGGGCAGGGAGCCAAGTCTCGGGGGGCTCTGGCTGCAGCCACAGCCTTCATGCTGTCCCTGCTTTAAAGGCCACGGGAGCACAAGTGCTGCTGTGTGGCATACAGAGGAAGCCTCTGGCCAGGGCTGGTCATTTGAGGCTCCCAATACAGTCTTGCAGCCCTCTGAACTGGCACTGCACAGAGGCTGGACACACTCATCTGTGCAGACTGAAACACCCAGCCAGGCCATGGCTGTGGGCACCTCTCTATAGCACCCCTGGGCTGCTCCTGCTAGTGCATGTGGCCTCCTGCCTGCTATGACACACAGTCCAGGTGAAATGGGGCCTGGCTGCTTGTTTTGTAGTTGTTGGAGAATTATACAGCAGCTGGGAAACACTTCCTGTCCCTGTTTCTTTACTGGCTTGTGTCACAAAGAAAATGCCATGGGCATTAGATGAGCCTGAAGGGCTATCTGCAGAGGGCACCCTGGGAGAAGGGGCCAAGAACCACTTGCTTTTTGGAGACAGGGACCTTTTCTCATCTCACCCAAAAGTAAAAATTTAAACCTATGGAAACCCTGTCGTAATAAGAATTTTTCAATCAATCATTCATTCAAGCTGCATCTAGACAATTCAGTCTTTTGCAAATAAAAGGAACCAAGAGTAAAAAGAGGAAACTGAGAGTAGGTTGTTTCTGTCTGCCATGTTAAAGAAGAGGTTGGCACCAGGTCCCAGCAACCTCCCTCCCGCAGAATCTGGAGAAGGAAAGAGTGATGCTGTGGGGAAAACCTCTACTGGGCCTCGTGTGTGACCAAGTTGAGTGTCAGGAGAGTCTGCAAAGGTTTCAAATGGACACTTCCTAATATAGAAACTGTTAAGCCAGATGCAGTTGCTATACTTGGTGCTTTTTACAGTGAGTAAAGATGATTTAATTGCTGAAGAAATGGTCAGGGCTTAAGGAGTAGTGACCAAGATCAAGTTATTGTCAGTATGAGCAAACACAGGGCAACCCCAGCCAGTAATACAGATACTAGATATTTCAGAAGGGCTAGTATAAATTAGGGGGAAAACTGACCAGTGGAAAAAACAATAACTAAATGACTGTGAACGGAAAGTTAAAGAGCTCTTTAAAAAACCTTTAAGAAACAGTGAAGGAAACAATTTGCCCAGAAATTTAACCTGACAGCTGTTAATAATAATAATAAATACAGAATAAAATATAACATGTAATAAATAATATATAATAAATACGTAATACATAATAATAAAAACAATAAGCAGTCTTCAGAAAACAGGAAAAAGAGAGTTTATATTGTCCATGAGGGAGATGCTATGAAGCATCATGCTGGTCAAGGTGCTTTTGTTGACACCAGATCTTGATTCAATCTCTGGAGTTCCATAAGTAGTGGATAAATCTTTGCTTACAAAGCTGGCAGGTGAAGTGATATTGCACACATCCCAATTAGAAAAAGATAAGCACATCATCCCAATAAAACATCTGCAAAGGGATCAAGTAGGAAATGGTACTGCATGTTGGTCTTTCTCACTGGGCTTGGCAGAGGCAGGAATGTTGGCTGACCCTTCTCCACCTTTTTAGTGCATCAGTTTGAAGTAAATGTAAGGCAATCACCACTGATTAAAAAGTGCAAGTCTCCCCAAGACAGAGGGACACATGGTAGAGGCTGGGATTTGCAGACAGAGCTGTTGTAATCTCCAGCCTGTCTCTGTCCTAGAAAGGCCACCATCTCTTAACTTCCCCTTCTTGCTGCAGTCTCTTCTCACCCACCACCCATCTGCTCATGCTTCACTCCAGCTATTTGAGGGAGTTAATAAGGCTTAGCAGCAGCAGTACCTCTGCCTGTGAATATTCCTCAAAGTACTGCTTGCAATTCCTATAATCATGTTTAAAAGAAATGAACAGGTTGGAAACCCAAAGGAAGAATCAAGAGCTGCAATAAAACCTGACTTTCAGGAAGGATGACTTTGGGAGCATCTTTGTTGACCAAAAAACTCTCATGGGGGTGGTGAGGGGAAGCAGACAGGTCAATGATGACAGTGCCAGATAGGCAAGAGAAACCACTTCCTTAACTCAGAGCTGAGTGTGTCTGGAGCATCACTGGCTTCATGTGTCCCCCAGGTGTGTCTAACACTGCAAGAGTGACTGGGAATGGAGCTGGCTGAGCCAGGGAGCTCTGTAAGACCAGATGCATTTCTGAATGTCAACTGTACAATTACTTTTTTTTTTTTCTTAGATTGTTATTTCTCCCTACTAGAAAATGGCAAAAGATGTATTTGATTTTTCTCTCCTGTATCTTACCACATAATGTATGGTACAGTGGGATTTCTGACTGAGGCAGCTACTGAGGAAAAGGAAGGGAGATTAGCATGACTAAGTTACCTTGACCTTTTCAAGGTGCCACAGTGAGCCCTTAGCTCATACTGACCGAGCTGATACTGTGGTAAATGAAGTCCACTCTGAGCAACGGAAAACCACAGTCCACAGGGGCTCACTGGAAGAAGATAATGCTCAGGGCAAAGATCACTGCCAGCAATGGAAAACCTCCTGTCATGTCAAAGAGGGGGCAGCAGCTGACATTTAGAATGGTGTGAAATGTGGTGGCTGCCCACTGAGGGAATGATGACTTCGGCTTGCTGGGAGGTCTGCACCACTGCTCCTCGGGGGCTGTGCTGAGCACCACGATGCTGCTGTTAAAAGCTGCCATTAAACACACAGCTCTTCACCAGTCCCTGTACCCACTTACAGATGCCACCCAGCCTGTCCCAGGGCGCTGGGCATGCCACAGTCCCTCAGCACCAAGAGAAGCTGCCAGCACTGGCAGACTGGCAGGTCCTCATCCTGTCTGGCTTTACCATGCCCAGCACAGCCGGAGCTCAGCATCAAGTCCTCTTGGAAAAAAAGTGTTCTCTTGGATAAGGACTGTGACAGTCAGGGAAAATGACTCTGCACACAGCAGTGAGAAGCTAGCAGCTGCTGGAGCTGCTCCACAGGGAACCCATCTGTGGCTCACCTCACTGCTCCTATAAAGTGGCTTGCTTGGAAAAATCCCTGCATAGCACTCTGGGATGAGGGACAGCAAGATTCACCTCAGTGCCAACACTCCTCTCTTGGAGTCTCACCATAAAATTCTGGCTCTACATAAATATTAACATTTTCATTTGTGATTTTACAGATTTTCACTATTTCATTCTCTTTTTTACACTAACATAAAATCCTTCCTACTGGCTCAGTGCCTCTGCTACCAGAAATCCTTGACACACATACACATCAGCCAAAGAGCAAGAAGCAGGAAGAGACACATGGAAGGGAAATAAGGGTGACAGATAGTTCACATGGTTCAGAGACACTGGAGCAGCACATAAACTTTTTAGGCAAAATTCCTTGACTTTGATAAATAATTCTGGCTTAGTTACAGAATACTTCACTTCTGGAGTAGACAGAAACAGCAATAGCTGGGGCATAAGCTGACCAGGAAGAAAATCTTGCCTTTGTGACACTCAGCTTTTTTTCCCCCCTCCTATAGAATGGCAAGAATTCTTTTGCTATTTCCCAATGTTTTACTAAATCAAACCACCCAAACAGTTATTCTCGAGGCAAAAACTGCCCTGGTGGAAAATAAGCAACTGCACACAAGAAGACAGCCCAGCATCAGACACAAGCTCTATTACTTGACCACAGCAATGAGAGTAAAAGCACTGCTCTCCTAGTAATTTATTCCAAGTGGAAGCCAAACTTGTAAATTATAGGCAAAGACTACCAGCAAGAGCCAAGAGGTCAGATCTCATCTGTGAGCATGTCCCCACCATTCCTGCTTAGGTTGCCAGAGGGCCCAGAGGATCCCCAGGGAGAAGGGGCACATTGCAGAAGGGTGGGTCCCAGGAGGATGGGGGATGTTTTTCCAGTTTGACAACAAACCATCAATAATCACTCAAGCAGCTCTGGTTCTGCTTAGCAGCAGTTTCGTACAGACCGTGCTTCATCAATATTATGAAAAAGAGAATCAAAACTATTGCTGAAGGCACAGTGAGTACCCACAGTGACTTCTCTGCCCAAGAGGCTTCCTTGTCCCACAAAACAAGATTAGTTTTTATTTTTCTTGGAAACACACACTGGTTGCTGCTCATTTCCCTTTTCATTCTTGATGTTTCTAGACAGTTCAGTCTGTTGTTCCACTGTTTTCTCCTAGAAGTAAAGTTAAACTCTCCTATCTAATTCCCCAATTCTTCTTTTTTTGGGTGGTGATGATGTCAGATATTATTGAAATAAGTAAAATTTTTGGGAAATAAATCTCATAAAAGAGAACAAAAGGGACACGCAGAATAAAAATAGAGCTTACATAACAGTGAAACAGTAAGAATTACACAAAACCAGATTCCAGTTAGAGAAAAATGTGTCCCAAATAGTCAACAGCCTGGCCTTGAGACAGGCCTACAGGACACCTGCAGGACAGATGGAAGGGAGCACTGCCCACAGCTTGTCTTGGTTACTTAAAGCACTTCCTTAAGCACTGGATAGAAGACACCGAGTAATTGGATTCACTGTATTAACATACCATTAATGTATTAATGAGCTGAATTGGGGAGAAAAAGGGTTAAGACTTTTTGAACAGACAACAGAAGGCCGAGATGTGCTACATTCCTTAGGTAAGGGGAGTGGCAGTCTCTTATCTGTGCTGTAGGAATTCTCCTTGGCTAAGCAGAACTAGATGCAGCCGGACTCGCGGTGACTGTTCATCACTGAGTCAAAGTGCTTCAAAGCTAAGAGTTCACTGCGAGGAAGACTTCCAGCCTTCATCCTGAAGACCCCATAAGACCACTCACTACCAGACAGCACTGCGCATGCAGAACTAGGCAGGGAAGTAATTAGCATAAGCAACGCCTTTTCTAAGAATTTAATGAATATGTATCATGACCTTATGAATACTCATGTGCCTGCTAGATGAAAACAGAGCTTTACTAACACAGGGCGTGCAAGCTAGGAGGAGCTATCCCCCTTGCACCCGGCGCTGTAATAAACATACCTACTTTATAACCTTCCTGAGGTTGTGAAGTTTGTTTCCACATGTCAATTTGGCATCCCAGATGGGACCCTCTCTGTCTGGCTGCGGGACCTGCTGAGAACGGGACTCCTCTGGGCGCCCCCAAGAATTCTTGGGAGGACTTCCCTATTCACCCAGATCACCACGGGGACAGACAAGGACCATCATCAGTGGACTAGGTATGTTGAGTAACAAGGGTAACAGGGGATTACTGTAAGACGTGGGAGACGTCCCTCGCAAGGAAAAGAGCTTTGAGCTGGCCCCAAGGGTGTTGGGCCCACACAGGTATAGCCACAAGGGGTTCAAGTCCCCATCCAGGAATTGCAATTGGGAGGCTGACCTGGGATTGTTATCCCTTGCAGGGGTAACTGGAGAAAGACATGGCTATTGGCTGTAAATAGAATTTGGGGTTCGACTCCCTACACAGGTATCGCCACCAGGGGTCCGAGTCCCCACCCAGGAATCTGACCCGGGGATCGTTAGCCCTTCCAGGGGTAACTGGAGAAAGACGTCGCTCCCTGGTACCGTGTATGGTTGTGTATTGTCTAGGCATTTGTTGCATTTTGTGTATTTGTTTGTTATAAATGTTTTAAAATGCTTTGTGTGCTTGTATGAGTGAGTGAAATTGAGACGTGCAATTAAGCACAAGGCGAGTGGCCTGGCCAGAGACGAATGAAGCGCATGAGGAGTGAGGACAGGAAAAAACACTGAGAAAATAATAGTCTCTGCTTATGCTCAGAAACCCCCCCCAATATTTTCTTGCTGTCAGCAGGGTCACAAATCTGTAACTGATAACAGGGAGAATTCTAAGCTTAAAAGGTGCTGTCCTGCTTGTAGCACTGGCCAAAGATGTCTGAAGTTAAAAAGTGAGGGGGATGATTTTTCTGATATCTATAGACCCCCACAGTCTGAAAGACCCAGGGGTCCCCATTTCAAACCCAGGAGACCTGATCCAGAGGAAAGTGATGATTCTGGCACTCTCCCAGATAGCCCCATTTCAACACGAACAAGGAGCAAAGAAAAATAACCACTCATAGCCCCCCTTAGGGAGGCTGTGGGACCAGATGGAGGTTCTGTCATAATTAAGATGCCCTTTTCCACCTCAGATTTAGAGGCTTGGAAAAGGGTGGCTAAAGATTACAGGAATGACCTAGCAGGAGTGGCAAAATATTTTCATTTTCTAATAAGACAACATAACCCAGATTGGGAAGATATTGATCTCCTATTGGACCCACATGACTGAAACTGAAAAACAATTCATAATGAAAACTGCCAGAGATCTGGTAGGGGATCAAATAACTGGTGGCAATCTGAGTGGAACTACTGGGGAACTTATCCCTCTGGAGGATCCCCAGTGGAATCCAAATAACAGTGCCCAATATAAATTATTATTAGGATGCAGAGATTGGGTCCTAAAGGGAATGGAGCAGGCTGTTTCCAAAACCATAAATTGGTCTGCTTTGTATGCTGTAAGGCAGGGACCAAAGGAAACTCCCTCTGAATTCCTTGATAACCTGAGGGAAGCGATGCGAAAGTATACTCCTCTGGATCTGGGCTCAGAAATTATCAACAGATAATTTCACTGTTCCTGGGCTGTTGGAAGAAGCCTGGAAAGTTTTTAGTAATAGGGAAGAGGTGGATCGGAGAAAGAATACAAGACCTCTGGTTGCAGCACTGCAAGAAGGAAAAGGGGGTGGGCAGCGAGGGCCACAAAAATCTCTGGAATACAATCAGAGTGCACAGTGTAAAAAGAAGGGGCATTGGTGGCGAGACTGCCCTGAAAAGAGGAAGGCAGGAAAGAGGCCATAGCCTCAGTCGAAGAAGGGGAGGGGGACTGATGGGGACCTGGGGGATCTACCCTAGCAGATCCACTGGTTGTAGTAAAGCTAGGGAAAAAGGAAAAGGAAGTGGAATTTCTAATAGATACAGGAGCTTCCTTTTCTGTATTGAATCAAGAAGTAGTACCGAAAGATCAGGATTTTGTCACTGTAGTGGGTGCTACTGGTCAACCTGAAAAGGCATTTTTCCTGAAACCTCTCAAATAGAAACTAGGCAAGCAAATTGGAATACACAGATTTTTTATATATGCCTGGATCTCCAAAACCCTTATTGGTACAGCACCTATTGGAACAATTAGGAGCAAACATTAAATTTGATAAAGGAAAAATTTAATTGGTAGTTGGAGAAAATCAATTAATTGAATTGTTAAGTTTGGTCTTGATACACACCCCGACCAAGTCCAATGTGCCTGAAGAAATAATGGACCAGGTTTATCCTGGAGTACTGAAATACCCAGGAGAGCTAAAAATGCTGCCCCAGTGATCATAGAAATTAAAGCTGGGACACAACCCTTAAGGATTAAACAGTATCCCTTGAAACTGGAGGATTGGAGAGGGATAAAAGAGATAATAGAGAGGTTCATAAAACATGAGATGTTGGTGGAATGTGAATCTGAATATAACACACCCATTTTACCCATTTGAAAACCTGATGGTAACTATAGATCGGTGCAGGACCTGAGAGCTATAAACAAGATCACTGAGGATATACATCCTGTGGTAGCCAACCCATATACACTGTTAACCAAGCTAAGGGATGAACTAATTTGGTTTACCGTCCTGGACCTAAAGGATGCATTTTTCTGCTTACCTCTGGCCCCAAAGAGTCAGCCTCTGTTTGCCTTTGAATGGGAAAATCCAGACACTGGAAGAAAATCCCAATTAACATGGACTGTTACCTCAAGGATTTTAAAAAAGCCCCACTATTTTTGGAAGCCAACTAGCAAAAGATCTGGAAACCTGGGAGGCCCCAGACGCTGAAGGGGTCTTACTCCAATATGTGGATGATCTATTACTTGCTACCAGGGGACAAAGGAAAATTGTATAAGCTGGACTGTGAGTCTTTTGAACTTTTTGGGTCTTAATTGGTATCGAGTCTCTCCACAGAAAGCACAGTTAATGCAACAGCAAGTCATCTACCTGGGATATGAGATCTCTGGAGGACAGTGCATACTGGGAACAGAGCGAAAAGAGGCCATTTGTCAGACACCCCTACCAGAGACAGTAAAAGAACTATGGACCTTTCTGGGAATGACAGGTTGGTGCCGCCTTTGGATTTGTAATTATGGACTTCTAGTAAAGCCACTGTATGAACTGATAAAAAGGAATCAATCCATGATAACATGGACAGGTGAAACACGAAGGGCTTTCCAGCAACTCAAACAAGAATTAATGAAAGCCCCTGCCTTAGGGTTGCCAGATGTCTCCAAGCCCTTCTGGCTATTTTCCCACGAGAGACAGGGGATAGCCCTGGGGGTACTAGCACAGAAACTTGGTCCCTACAAGAGAGCCGTGGCATACTTCTCCAAGCCATTGGATGAGGTGAGCAGAGGATGGCCTAGCTGCCTGCGAGTGGTAGCTGCAGTCGTCCTTAACATCCAAGAGGCTTGTAAATTTACTATGGGACAAAAGATAAGTGTTGGTCTCCCACACGGTTTCTGCAGTGCTCGAACAGGAAGGGGGGGCATTGGCTGTCACCACAATGGTTCCTGAAATACCAGGCAATCTTGATGGAGCACGATGATACTGAAATTGTAGTGACTAACATTATCAACCCAGCCTTTTACCCACGATTGCCTTGAGACTATCCAAGCAGTGTACTCGAGTCAGCCTAACCTGAAGAACCCCTGGATGATGCAGAGGACTCCTGGTTCACCGATGGGAGCAGCTTCGTTTGGCAAGGGACATGTAAGGCCAGCTATGCAGTGACTACCATCGACTGGGTAATAGAGTCCAATGCCTTGCCCCCAGGTACCTCAGCTCAGAAAGCAGAGATCATCACCCTCATTCATGCCTTGGAATTGGCAAGAGGGAAGAAAATTAATATTTGGACTGACTCTACGTATGCATTTGGTGTAGTTCATGCCCGTGGGGCTGCATGGAAGGAGCGAGGGCTATTGACTGCTCAAGGGATATAAATCAAAAATGCTGAGGAAATCCTAGAGCTTCTGGATGCCATACAACTGCCTAAGAAAGTGGCAATCATGCACTTTAAAGCCCACCAGAAGGGGAGTACTGACCAGGAGACTGGAAACATGATGGCTGACCAAGAGGCACAATGGATAGCTGAAGTGGGGCATGTTGAGGTGGCAACTTTGGTTCCAGACGGTAAAATCCAAACTGATATAAAACCTAAATATTCAAAGGAAGATCTAAAATTGATAAAGGATTTGGATAAATTTCAGAGAGTGGGTGGGCTAGAACAGCAGACGGACGATTAATAGTGCCTTTTGCCTTATTATGGGCTCTAGTAATGGCAGAACACAGAAAGACCCACTGGGGAGCTGAGGCCTTGTATAAATCTTTGAATAAGCAAATAATAGCCCGAAACCTGTACACCACTGTGAAAAAAGTCTCACGGCAGTGTGAGATATGCTTGCAAAATAACTCCAAAAATAATTCTCAGGTGCAACTGAGAACAATAGGTAGAGGAAACTTTCCAGGGCAACAGTGGCAAATTGATTTCTCAGAACTACCAAGAAGAATGGGGTTTCGATACCTATTGGTATTAACAGACACTTTTTCAGGTTGGCCAGAAGCAATCCCATGCAGAACCAACAAAGCAAGAGAGGTAACTAAAATATTGTTACATGAAATAATTCCACGCTTTGGGGTACTAGCTGTAATATCCTCTGATTGAGGACCACATTTTTGTGCTAAAGTAATTCAACAAGTAAGCCAGGTCTTGGACATAGACTGGCAATTGCACACCCCCCTATAGACCCCCAGCGAGTGGTCAGGTGGAGAAAATGAACCATCTAATAAAACAGCAAATAGTGAAACTGGGACAGGAAGCCAACCTTCCCTGGCCACAATCTTTACCTTTAGCTTTACTGAAAATGAGAGCTAAACCAAGAACTAGAGAAAATCTAAGCCCACTTGAGATAATGTATGGGCAGCCATACTCAACCCAGCTCATGGAAAATACACCTCAGTCAGGTGAGGAGAGTCTATCCCAGTATGTTATTTCTCTACAGAAACAACTAAAGAGAATAAATCAACAAGTGCTAGGCACTAGATCAAGGGGCTTAGATTAATCAATTCATAATTTGTTACCAGGTGATTATGTATATATTAAGACCTTTACAGGTTCATCGCTGGAGCTGAAATGGGAAGGTCCATTCCAGGTTCTGCTGACAACCCACACTGCGATCAAGATCGGTGAACAAGCAGCCTGGATCCATTACTTGAGGGTGAAAAAGGCACCAAGAGACTTGTGGACTATAAAGATGACAGGATCCCTCAAGCTGCACCTCCAGAAGAAACCACTTTAGGACCAATAATGGGAAAGGAACAGTGGATAATAGGGATCATTTTAATTTGGGTATACAATGATTTGTTTATAAGAGCCACTAGTCAGTTTCTGCAAAAATTTTCTAGGAAGTTTTATCTTCAGCAAGAAGTTGAAAGTGGGAGGTATTTTGCCAAAACATTGAAGGGTAGGGCATCATTTGAGCAAAAGAATTTGCACTAGGAAAAGAAAAGGGGGGACTAAATTGGGAAAAAAAGGGTTAAGACTTTTTGAACAGACAACAGAAGGCCAAGATGTGCCACATTCCTTAGGTAAGGGGAGTGGCAGTCTCTTATCTGTGCTGTAGGAATTCTCCTTGGCTAAGCAGAACTAGATGCAGCCGGACTCGCGGTGACTGTTCATCACTAACTGAGTCAAAGTGCTTCAAAGTTAAGAGTTCACTGCGAGGAAGACTTCCAGCCTTCATCCTGAAGACCCCATAAGACCACTCACTACCAGACAGCACTGCACATGCGGAACTAGGCAAGGAAGTAATTAGCATAAGCAACGCTTTTTTAAAAGAATTTAATGAATATGTATCATGACCTTATGAATATTCATGTGCCTGCTAGATGAAAACAGAGCTTTACTAACACAGGGCGTGCAAGCTAGGAGGAGCTATCCCCCTTGCACCCGGCGCTGTAATAAACATACCTACTTTATAACCTTCCTGAGGTTGTGAAGTTTGTTTCTGCACGTCAGATCTATTAGCATACTAAATTACCCACCCACAGACTAGAGGAACCCCTACTAACAATAACCCCCTTACTCTTTGAGCAGGGGTAGTGACATTTTGGAGCATTGTCACTTTAAATGGAAGCGAGGAATTAGTGACCAATCTGTGTGCCAGTGATAGAATAACGTTAGAGATCAAGATCTTTCTCACGTTTTTGGGGATAGAAGTAGCACTTGCATTTTGGGACACTGAGCTTGCTTTGTGGAATTCCACCCTGCTCCCTTTTCTGTGCAGAACTGGATATTAAAGCAAGTATCTCAACTCTGTGTGTGGATTGGACCAGGTGACAGACCTCATTTTCAGGACAACAGTGAGAGCACTTTCCCAGGAAACGGGAACTAAATCCAGGAGGGTGCCAGCTCGTTGGAGCACAGCAGCCTCATGGTATGTGGGCACTGGCAGGCTGGGACTCTGAGCTGCATCTAAGACCTGTTACAGGGACGACATTACAGGACTTAGCTTTGACTGGGACTGATGTGATTCAGCCAAGGTTTTAAAACATTCAGCTCCCAGTCTGGGAAAGCCTGGTAATGACAGCTTACGTAAGGGGTACTGGATTCTAGTAAAAAAAAACCAACCCAGCAAGACACACTGCCAACTAACTCCAGTTTCCTTCAGTCCTTGCTGGAATGACATTGCTGCATGTGCCACCAAGAGGTATTTATTTGGAAAACTACTGAGACAACCAAATTACCAGGGTCTGCCACGAGTCCCAAGAGGCTTATGGAGCCCCAAAGCCACACCAGCCTGCCTGCTTGCCCAGTCACTAGAACAGCATGATGACTGCAAAGGGTTGAGAAAAACCCCAAGAGACTCCACCATTAGGGTCCCTGTGGAAGAGAGATGAAAATAATTTTGATCAACGCAACAAATTTTGGCAACTGCTGGATGTGTTGGGGTGCCAAAGGCCAGGAAGGTTTCCTCGAGCAGAGGGAGCAGGGGGTCAGAGAGCACATGTCTAAAGGCACCAAATCTGCATGCACTTGGGTTTTCATATGCAAGGCAGGAGGACAATGGAAGCCGATTAAAATAGTGAAAGGCAGACAGTACATAGATGTTTCTGATGCCTCTGAATGAGCTGTCCTCTTTCCTGTTTCGGACACAATGCCAGATACATTACTTGAAATGCAGCTTTCGATCCTCAGTGCCAGCAGTGGAGTTAACCCAGGCTGAGCAACACTTGCACTGGGCAAGTACAGAAGTGACAAGGCAATTTCAGAAATACATATGCACAACCTCCACCCACATTTTTTTTTAGGGTATTTTCTTTTAGATACAAAGCCGGTGCAAGATCCAGAGCCAGGGAGGAAGGGGATGGAGATGGGTAAGAGCTCGTGTCTAGTTCAGGGACACCTGAGAATTACAGGATCATTCCAGTTTGGAACATCTTAGCTCAGCATCCTGGTGTTTTGCAGAAACTAAGCAGCCAACAGTGAAACCTCTCCTGGAGAGAGCAGGGAGGGAGCATGCAGGGCAGAATAACCCAGGCTGTCTGTGCTCGACAGAGCAGCTCTGATATGCAGCAGTGCCTGCTCTTCCAGGAAGGCAGCCATGTGATACTCCACTGAAACACAGAGACATTTTCTGGTAGTCTGTGCTGGACCTGCAGCTGGCTGCCTCTGCAGTCACTCACTGGTGGTTCTCACTACAGGTAGGAACACAGGTACTGGGCAGCCCTGGCTCTCCAGCCCTCCTCTCTACCTGCCTGCTTCAGCTGCAGCTTCAGCCATGGGGACTGCAAGCTGTGAAGGTCTGGGGACATTGGTGGAGGCACTTGCTCAGGTGTTGTTACACAGCCTGGACAGCCCCTCTGAACTGTTTTGCCTTCCCTGTGGGACTGGGACAGCTAGATCCCAGTTTCCCAGCCACCACTGCCCTCCATCTGTGCTGCAGGTGGCCAAGATCCCAGGTCCGCTGGGAAAGAATCCAGAGCTGGATTTGTTCCACACCACAAAACAGCTGTTTTGAAGCTGCATTTGAGACTTTCTCATCTCCAGAGTCTCCATGGGCCCCCCCATACCACCAAGCCCCTTACGGATGGACACTAGCGCTGCAAGTAGGGCTGATGTTTTTCTGGGGACATTTTAAGCAAGCATCTAGACACGGTAGGATGCTGCAGATCCACAGGAGCAAACACTCTCCTTCTCCCCATCCTACCAGCCTCAGCGGGCCTCTGCAGCACCCCAAGGTATCACTTCATTCCTCTGCAGGGCTTGGCCAAGCCCGAGCCCAGTCAGGGCTGCTCAGGCTCCCAGGCACTGTGTGACAGCCAGGTGTCAAAGTCCTGCCTCCAAACTCATGCTCTAAGTCAGAGGGAGCTGCTCAGAGACAGCACAAGCTCTTCTTGCCACAGCTCCAATCGTATTTCTGGACAAGGAAGGAGGGTTAGAGCTGTTCCCAGGGCCTCTCGTGGGGCTGGGGCTCAGATGGGAGCTCCAGCACATCCCAGCAAGCAGCCACCAGTGAAAGCGAGAAGAGACTTTCCACACACTCAAGAACCAATGGAAAATGTGAAAGCTGAACCTTCTTCAGTAAGTTTCCATGACTTTTGGTTTGCTCTTGAGACAAACACCACAGTGTATTCCTGACTTAACCCACCAGCTACCAGCAACTTGAGGTTATCTTTCAAGAACAAGGGTGGCGAGCATGGGACATCCTCACAGCAGGTTGCTTATGCAACTGCTGTATTCCTTGCTTAATTTCGTTTATATTTATAAGACATATCCTTACCTAGATGGAAAAACACATGAAAGAACATTACTCTTGCTTCCTCTGCATGCAGAGTACATGCTTGTCAGGCCACGTGCCTTGTGACAGGTTAAAAGAGCACATTTTGGGGAAGGGAAACTTTCTGACAACTCATCCCTGAAAGACAGGCAGTTGATAACACTCCCAATGGGCTCCATCCTCACCAGGAGGAGGCAGCGCCTGACTTCAGTCACGGTATGCTAATCTACACTAGAAAAAGATCTGGCTAAAAGAGCAGTGGAAAGAGTGGTGCTGGACTGCCCCCAAAAAGGATGCAAAGCCTGCCACCCAAAATAAGCACAGAAGATAGTCCCTACTATAGACAAGTGACATTTAGCAGCTCCGTGTGTCACACGCAAATGTCACGAGGAGACCAAGTGAAGAGGAGGTGCTGGTGTCCCAAGGGACAGGCAAACCTCTTCCAGGAGGGAAGCCTGGATGGCCCAGGGGTGCTCCTCTGAGTACATTCCCTGGACTGAAGGTTTCAGTGTGCAAAAAGGGATGTTCCCTGAGCAGTTCTCTATTTTGTCCCTCTTAGGCTTCATGCAGCATCCCATGGCTTTAAATCCAGAAGACCAAGGTGAAGAGAACTGGAAAGCACGTTTACCCTCAATTTCTTTATGCTGTCCACCTGGCCCACATCCCTTCCTATTCATTGCTTCTTTACAGAATAGAGATTTCAGCAGCATTGTATGCTGCTAACAAGGGAGAGAGCCAGCTCTGTAAACCCCCACCTGAGGCTGAACAGAAAGATGAGAGCTTTTACTGACAAAAGACTGCACGAAGACAAGCACTGTCCACCCAACTCTTAGCTATTGTTGGAAACATCACATATCAAGACATTCACAGCTGAAGCTATGAAAGACATAAACACATCTACTTTCAAAGGCCCTTACTCAAAACTGAACTGGGATGCAATATATCAGCCCCCACATTCACACACACACCAAAAAAAAAACAAAACCAAAAATCAAAAGAAACCAACCCCCCCCAAAAAAAAAGAAAAAAGAAAAGAAATAAAGAAAGAAAGGAAGGAAGGGGAAATTCAGATTAGTCACAAAGAAGTTCCCCCGCCTGCTTCTCTGTGTGCATAAAGCACTCTCCTGAAGGCACTGTCTTCACTTCATCTCTGCTCCTGGGACAGGGGCACTTAGCTCATCCACCCCCTGCTCCTCCAGGCTCCTGCTCTGCTACTGGCCCCTTCCCCAGCAGTTGCTCACAGTGCAGCCAAGATGGAAGGACAGCCAGATATCGAGCCAAGAAATCAAGACCAGATGGATTGTGAAAGGGAACCTGCAGAGGATGAGTGGAAAAGCTGGCAAAGAGGACAGGTTAGGAACATGCTGCACCTCGTGTCTGCGGCTGCTCAGTGGATATTACTGCTTGCCTGCTTGATTTACCTTGGTATATACTCTCTGCAACCCTCAACGGTAAGAGCTCATGTTCAACCCATTCTCTGGTGGCCTGTAAAGCTTTGTATGGGCTTTATTTTTATCTTTTTTTCTAATAAAAGAAAAAAGTATTTAGGTTTATCCCTATTCAAGCTACAAGTTTTAAATCCTTTCCATAATGATTGACATTCTTTGTTTTACATTTCCTGTCTCCAAAACATCATCCAGTATTGCCCAGTGCAGGATTTGGAGACAGGTTGTTTGGAAGGGGATATCATTCCAAGAATGCTCTTTGCATTGGCCCTCAGAGGAGGGAGGCCTGCTTCCCTCCCTACTTGCAGTGACTTGTGTGTATTTCCATTTAACTAAATGGAATCCTCTGGGTGGACATTTGCATTCAACAAGTGCACACGAAAGTATCTGAACCCAGGTTGCTCATAAATGCCTCCAGAACTTGAAAAATATACTGTATGTGCAGGTAGATATGTGAGAAAGCAAGCTAGCTTGTGACAGCTCTAGCAAGACCCCTGAAACATTTACAGTGCTCTCAGCCTGCAAATACACTGGGCTTTAGGAGCAGTTACCTATAGCTGCAGAGGGCAGGCTGTGTGTGTGTGTACATGAGAAACAGACAGACTGATACAGCCAGAGAGAGTTTAATGCACTTATACCATCACTGCAAACAACACAAATAACAGAGACGCTTGAAACTCAGAATACTTAGCAAGAAGTGCCTCTTTCATGTGTTTGCAGGTTGGTGGATTGTCACCAATCTTTCCCTGCTATTTCAGTGCCGCTTATACACTAGCTCCTCCTCCTCCTCCCACCTCTTCTCCAGGATCTATGTATCACGTTAAAGCTTGTTGTGCTTTGTCTTACCAGAGTTAATTCTTTCCTCCCACTTAATCTTGGCAGAGAAGCAAGCCAAGGATGTAACCATGCAAGGGAGGGATGGCCTTGTGCTCTGGGTCCTCTGTTGTTTAATGAAAACCCTCATGCTCTTCACAAGTTTACCAACCTGACTCTCAGAGTGCCTATTAAATTGCACAATGATGACCCTGACAGGAGGAAGTTTTGAAGGGGGCCTACAGGAAAGCTGTGGAGGGGCTTTTCACCAGAGAGGGTAGTGATAGGACAAGGGGTAATGGTTTTAAACTGAAAGAAGGGAGATTTAGGTTAGACACCAGAAAGAAATTCTTCACCACGAGGGTAGTAAGGTGCTGGAATAGATTGCTCAGGAGGTTGTGGAAGCCCCTTTCCTGGGGGTGTTTAAGGCCAGGCTGGATGAGGCTTTGTGCAGCCTGGTCTAGTGTGGGGTGTCCCTGCTCATAGATGATCTTTAAGGTCCCTTCCAACCTAGAAAAGAAAAGAAAAGAAAAGAAAAGAAAAGAAAAGAAAAGAAAAGAAAAGAAAAGAAAAGAAAAGAAAAGAAAAGAAAAGAAAAGAAAAGAAAAGAAAAGAAAAGAAAAGAAAAGAAAAGAAAAGAAAAGAAAAGAAAAGAAAAGAAAAGGAGAAAAGAAAAGAAAAGGAGAAAAGAGAAGAGAAAGAGTAAGTAAGTTAGTTAGTTCCACTGGAAGCCAACAGAGAAGGGCAAGCTATAACACTGCTCCAGATGCAGAGACCTCTCCTGGGTCACACTCTGGTTGTGAATTCTCACTTCTCAGTATCTCTCTTTTGTAAAAATATCTTCCTCCAGAGGAAGATGTTAGGGACTGGCTTTGCTGCCTGTAAGCCTTACAAACCCAAGAGAGCAGGAGACACTGTACAAGCCTGGAGTTTCCCTTCCTCAACAGAAACGACTGAAACAGGGTGCTCAAGGAACTGCAGTTACAGCAGATAAAAGTCCAGGCCCTGGGAGACACCAGAGGACCTTTTCAGTTTTAAACACTTAACTAACTGCAGGCTCAGAACTCGTTTCTATTCAAGCAGATAACCATGGTGTCCTGTTTTGACTGCACCATGCTATGCAGGAGTGGCCTCTCGAGCTGTACCTGGGGGGATTTCATCACTCTGGAATTACAGGACTCAGCAGGATAACCATGAACCGACCATATAAATGTCTACAGAAGAGGCTTCATCCTGGCTTAAACCAGGACACAGCAGTACTCATCTGACATGATTCTCGGGGCAGTTTAGGGAGCCACACTTTATTTTAGTAGGAGCACAGCAGCATGAGTGGCAGGCTAGGAGCACTGGTCTGTGGGAGCTTCTAACAATCTTTTGCAAGACAGTTTTGGCTGGGCAGGGCAGGAAAAGGTGTAGGAGCAGTAATTGTGTAAAGGTTTAACGTAGATAAGGAAGATATAGCCATAATCCTAATATCTCCTGGTATGGAGAAGATACAACCCACTTCCAGTGCACAGTCAATCTGAAGTCTGTATGACACAGGGAGTCAGGCAAGTGACCTTGCACTCCTCAATCAGCTTGTGTTGCTGCAGCCTGCTGAGATTTGTGCCTTGTGTGGTACAAACCGATTCCTGAAACTTCTGCCATGTGGCAAGCCTCTAGATACAATGTCCCAGAGAGGAGGAAATCTCATGTTGGGGAATCCAGAACAGGCAAAAATGATGTGGAAACTGTATGTAAATGATACAGGGAAATGTGAAGCAGTCAGTAAGGGGCACCTCTGTGCCCTCAGCCCTCCTGGCATCCTTTCCCACACACTGTAAGAAGGTAGAACAGATAAAGGGGGGTGACCAACTTTGTTACTAGCTCATGGACACCCTTTCAGTCCTCAGCAGAATTTATTAGTAGATAATTGCAAAGTGCTTTGAGGTTGTGCAATAACCAGCAAAGGTGTGTAAACCAGCTAATACGCACTAGTGACAAGGGGGCTGACAATAGCTTCAAGTTTGTCACCCAGCCCATCCACCAGTGGCTAGATTGGTCAGACTGTGGTGGCTGTTGTTTGATCTCAGAAACTCAGCGGTCCTGTGCTTAGCTACTGTCTTTTTTGGGAAACTACCTGGAAATCCCAGCTGCCTGAGCCAAACAGCAAAATGCTGGAGCACTTAGGTGTCTAGAAAAAGAGTAAGTGCAAGACTCAAGCTGCTGAGGCAATGGATAGGATCAGTAGTGCCAGAGGAGATAGTTCCACCAGAGCCAGCGTGCAATAAAAGTTTGCATTGGTAGTCGAATCCAGCCTTGCCAGCAGAGCAAGCGGCTGAGCTGTGGCAGCACTAGAGGGTGCCAGAGCAGACCTTTCCCACACCAGCAGCCACCTCACCCTGCGGCACAGTCCGCACAGGGCAGCCCAGCCCCAACCTCCTTCCCCTGCCTCTTGCCTGTACCAGGGCGCAGCGCTGAACCTGCAGATTTACATGTCTGTGCTCACTCTCTACTTGCTGTTGCAACACTTTCCCCGTGCTCGGAGTGAAGGAGCTGCTCCGTTCCTGTAACACTAGGCCAAACACATGAGTCAGCCCAACACGTACCTCACCAGCCCACCTTCAGCCTTAGGAAACCTACGGCACAGGTAAAGGGACAAGCACGGAGCAGCGAGCCTAACCTTTCACTCTTCAATCAGGCAAAACGCTGAAGACTTGTGGTTGTGAAGAGACTGCAGGTTTGGGCCTCCTGTGGTTAAGATGAGAGATGGGTTTGAGATACAAGGCTCAGATTTAAAAATCGAATACAAAAGATTGGTGCTTTGCGTATCTGATTACTAAGATACACACATCTGTATTTGCATTTGCTTTTTCTGTTGTACTCACACAATGAAAATCAATTTTAAACGTGCCTTAATACACTCCTCAGGGAGCCACTGAGAGACATGTATCCAGTACCTGTCTGAATCAAAGCACAGGGAACCATAAAGCCAGAGCCACCTCTCAGTGCCCTGCAGGAGAAGGGCAAGATGGGGGGGGGGGGGGGGCACGTCTGGGTCCCAGCCCTGCAAACAGGCCCCCCCCGGCTGTCAGTCAGACCGGAGGGGGTCTCGGAAAAGAGACTCTGCACCTCAAGGTCCTTCTTTACTGTTTGGTCTGACTCCTTTATGCTCACCAGGATGTTTCTCTAAACAGCACCTGCGCTGCCCTGGTGTGCTGTGGAGCTGGAAGTTGGGTTGGCTAGAAACGAAAATAAAATCGTATTTTACAACAATGATATAAAAGCAACTGAGGAGCATAGCTAGCTAGCAACACCTGTGCCAGCTGAGGCTGCCTGTGGTCTTCTGGAGGTGCAGTCCCGGCCGCGGTGGGGAAACGAGAACGGCGGCAGCGAGAGGCCCTCCCGGTGCGCTAACGAGGATTTCTCTTGTTTTTCAGTCTCGGAGCGAAGAAGTGCCGTGGACTCACATCCGCTACACAGGTGGGTGGGCGTCGGGGCAGGGGGCACTCCGGGGGCCCCTCCGCGAACATCGGTACCCCCGGCGCGCTGCCCCCCCGCTACCGCGCAACGCTTCCCCAGCACCTCGGGAGGGCTCCACGGAGCTCTGCCCGGCACCTCGGGAGGGTTCCCGGCTCCCCGGAACGCTCCTCCAGCACCTCGGGAGGGCTCCTCGGAGCTCTGCCCGACACCTCGGCACCCCATAGCATTTCCTGCGGGGGACGGTAGCCCCGGAAGGCTCCCCCGGTATCCGGTGGTAGCTCCCAGCTTCCCTAGGTTGCATCCCCCAATACTCCAGTGCCCCTGGAGGGCTGCCCCCCGGTACCCGGCTGGGCTCCCGGGTCCCCGCTCTGTCTCGCACCAGCCCGTGGTCTCCAGGGCCCGCTGTGGCAGCCGGTGGCCCCTAAAATGCCAGAGGCTGTTACAGCAGTCACAGCAATAGCTGTTTTTTTCTAATAGAGGAAGGTGCCAGGAGACCTTTCTGGGAGGAGAGGGGCCAAACCTGACGCAGTGCTGCGAGCGGACAAAACCAAACAAAAAAGTTTTCTGGGTTGGAGGAAAAAAAACCACAACAACCCGAAAATGTGCATGAATTTCTGCAATCCTTACCTACCTACTGAAACAAGTGTTCACTCTGCGAAAGAATGAGAAAAGTATTTTGGATAATTTACTGAAAACACACGGCGCGGTCTTGGGGTATTTCTGAAACAAGTCAATGATTTCCTGATTTATGTAAAATGTAAATGATTTCCTGGGGAAGAGCGAGTGTACACATAGTAGCAGAAAGAACAGCACTCTGCGAGCGAACTGTGTTGGATTGTTTTGTCTGCTGATATACCTCAGTGATAGAAACAAATACTAAAATTTTTAAATTGTACTAAAAATATCGTTGAGGGTTTTACTTTTGGTTAATACTGTAAGGTAGCAACAAGTCTAACTGAAGAGTAACCTATGTTCTTAGAGAAAAAGCTTGAGATACGTGGTCTCAGCACAAAGGGGCTGTGCTGCCTGCTGGGAGAATTTCTGGCTCCCCTGGTCCCAGGGTCTCCAGCTGGTGTGCTGAAAACCCAGGAGCACAGAAAGGAAGCATTTCCAGCAGAGCCCTGGGAACTGTTACTGCTCATTCCAAGAGAAAACCTCTCATGTAAAGTTATGGCTTAATTTCTCCTGACTCTGCTCTGTATTAATTTATTTCTTCCATTTCTGTTTCTACACTGCTTTTTTATTCTGTTTTCTGTTAAAAAAAACCCCAACAAACCAAACCCAAAACAAAGGATTTATGTTACCAACATCTCCATAGAGAGTACTTTTCCTCTTCATTCCAGCTCTGAACAATTTTTACTGTCTTTATTTTCTGTTCTTTTTATTAACCTATGCTTGCTAAACTCACAGAGATGCTTTACTCACATGTCTGTATTTTAAGTAAGATATATAGTTAAATAAATAGAAACTTGGAGGAATAATTAATATAAACTGGACTTGTAGTCCAAAAGGCACAGCTTGCTTAGGAGTGGGAGCCTGGAAATTTCCACTGTAGATGATGCTTGTCTGGACTAGAAGACATTCTAGCTCTGGTCTGCCCTATTCTCCAGATCACTCTCTTCTGTTCCTGTCTTTTTCCACCTTTCCTGCAGTCAGTCTGTATAAAAACCCATTTCCAAGAAAATATTTGTCATCACAAGATCGTCTTTGCTTTCTTCCATTCCAGGTAAAAGCATCAGAGAAGAAGACATGAATCTCACTGCTGAAGTAGGCTCTATTCAGATCAGAAACGGTTCCATCATGATGCCCTGTGATGGCCTCTACTTAGTGTCCTTGAACTGCAATATCATTTTCCAGGAAGAGGAAAGGTTGCTGAAGCTGACACTGTGCAAGACAGATGACAAGAGCTGCACGGCTCTCTGGGAGCAAACTGTCAAGGACGGCGACAAAGCAGTAAATCTAACCACAGTGCTCTACTTGTTTATTCAAGATAACGTCACCCTGCGGACCAGTATCAATGCCACCATCGAGGATTTGTCACTTAGCCTTGTGTTAGTAAGTCCTTCGGATCACTGTAGAAGATGACGTGTGGAATGTAGCGTGTAAACTATAACCTTTCCTACCAATCCACTTGCCTGTAGGAGGCGTGTTCTCCCAGGCTGTACTTGTACAGGCAGACTGCTCTAGCCTCCCTCCCCGGGGCTGTGGAAAGCCTCAGCTGGAATGCAGATAAATCAGTGCAAATGGGCTTTCTATAGTGCATGCCATGTTCATCTGTTTGGAGCTCTGTGCAGCTGTTTTGCTACCTAGGATGGATCTTTCTAACACTGGAGAAAGGGATGTGTGGAGCCTTGAGGAGAACAGAAATGAAAGCCAAAGAAAGTCACCTAAGCTTAGCTCATATCCAGAGAAACCCTGGGTTTCTCTACTTACTCAACAGTATCTGTATATAGTATAAATGCGCTGTATATTTGCTAAAATAAAAGTCTGGTAAATCAGGAAGATACCTCAAGTATCCTGAAGCCATTTGGAGAAGGAGGAGAACAGACCTGCTCAACAGCCCTTTGCCTGGCAAGGCAGGAGACAGGGAAGAGGCAGCAAGGGACTTCCTTTGCAGTGATCCAGATAAATGCTCTCTGATGGGTAAAGGCCATGAAAAGAAGGTGGTAATTTGAAATGAGCTAACAGGCCTGCACTAGACATCAGAAACTCAGGTCCTGCAGCCCACTGGCTGTTCCAGCTGTCTGCAGGCCACTGAAGCCTGAGCCAAGGGAATATCTGGTGGGATTTATACCATAACACCAGCTCTTGGAGGCGTTCACTGTCCTTCCAGATGCGCGCACACACACAAACTGGCTTAACCCAAAAATGATCCAGGAAAAACATGAAGACTCTAGATTTGGTGGGCTCTCTCTAATGGACCAAGTGGAACCTGCAGGTCTGTGCATCCTTTCTGCTGGGAGGACCTGAATGGTTTCTGTGAGCCTCACAGTAGACTTTGTTGTACAGGTATGTACTGCAGAGAGATTCACCCAACCTGCCCGTCTCCTGCTGAAGTCAGACTGCTCTCAGTGACCCTGGGCTGTGCATCCCTCTTCTCGTTACACCTTGTGGCTGCTGAGGACACGCTGCAGGCAGCACATGACCTGAGGACAGCCAGCAACTCTTGTACTTTTGGTTGAAGTGGGGCAGATTTCAAGGGCAAGTTGACTACCTGGCTTCCAATGAGCTCCAGCCACATCTCACTGCTGGCTGTACACTCTGAAGTATTTTGTCAAAAGTATTTATGTATTTATACTGTAGGCATAAGAATGTTATTTCAGATTTCTTAGAAACACTGGGAAGGGCTCAGACTTTGGGTTGTCAGCACTAAGCTCCTCTCTGCAGGTGCTCCCAAAGCCCTGGAGCATTCCTGCTACAAAGGCACCGTGCTGCTGCCCTCATCAGCTGCCAGGCCAGCTCTCTCCTGGCTGAGCACTCCTGTGGGCTCAGGTGCCACAGACAGCTAAGAAAATCATCCTGGCCTTGGTGAGCTTTTCCACACGCTTTACAATATTGTTGGCAGGTTTTCTGAACTTCCCTACCTGGGGACAAGCCACAGCCCCAAGGGAAACCTCTGTGGCTGAAGCAGTTATTCATGAAGTGCCGAGAAGCAGCTTTTTCTCGTCTCAGGACTGAGAAGCTGTGGGCTGACTTGCACGCACTGGATGCTCCTCCCCAGCTACAAGGGGGCATTTTGGGCTTTTATCTCTGGCCACTCTGTCTGCCACAGGCACTGAAGGCAGATCCGCCATAACCCCAAATGGGGATTGTTGTGCTCCCCAGCTCAAGTGACAACGTGTTTCTCTTCCTAAAAGCTAATAAAACTTCCCTTTGTAACCTTTGAGCTTGCAGTATCCCTTGGGAGTGGGGGAAGGCTTGTGAATTAGACATACTCAGTATTCGAGCATACATTTGCACTGGTATGAAAACTGTATGAAACTTTCACCTTTTTTTTTTTTTTTTTTTACAGTTGGGCTTCAGTTTCAGCTCTCCCCAAGGTCATGCAGGGCTGGTGCTTCCTAAAGTGAGCAAACACAGACAGGGCAGGCCACATCAGCGTGGTGGACAGAGGTGCACAGGATAGCAAGAAAGGTTAAGCCTAAACTGCATTAAAGGTTTTGTATCTCAGAAGGGTGCACCCTTTCTTCTTATGGAGAGCAGGAGAGGGCATTTCACACACTGATTCCTCTGTGCTTTCAGGCTGAACTAGACTGACCTATGAATATACGTGTACACGCACCTGCCTTGAAATAAAGTTTGAACAGTTCCTGAGATTACCTGCATGAGGAACTATCCTTAATAGTAAGTTTCCACACCATCAGCTTGTTTGTATCAGGTAACTCATTCCTCCACAAGGTTATAAATATCCTCAATAAGAGAAACATTGATTTTAGTTATTGGGGTTGTTAAGGCCTTGTGGGAGCTTGTAGATGGTGCTAAAATTGCATCTTACAGCTCTGTTCAACTAGGTCAGTGCACTAAGGTTTTAGGTCACTCCTCAAAGCTCATTACAGCTGGAGGTGTTGAAGTACAAGGGCTGGACTAGAGAGCTTCTGGAGACAATCCAGACTCAGGAGGGACAGTGTGTTCCCCTTCCTGTGCTAACAGCCACTGAGATGGGACCTCGTGGTCTGTCCCTGACAGGGCTTTTCATGAGACCTGTTTCACAGAATACAGTCATCAGCCAGGGATTACTGACTCCTCCATGATTTTAAAGTAATCTCCACTACTGCTGTCTCTTGTGTTTAACATGTGCTACTGCATAAACTACAGAGGTGGCCATGGTGTATCCCTTCCCTTCTGTCTCCTCTGTCCTGCCTTCCTACTCATGTAAAGTGAGGGACAAGGTCACCAAGCTGGTGTATGAGGCATGGTCATCCCTGGGGAAGGAGCTGGCCTCATTACACCCATCAGAGCCACGGGGCTCTTGCTCACCAGCCAAGAAAAACTACCAAAGGTGGAGCAAAGCAGAATGGGATGGGGGATCCTTCTCTTTACACGAGTACAAGAATCAACAGCGGGAAGCATTTAAACTCCTTTCACCTCCCTTCAAAAGTCATCTCCTTTTCTACCACAAATGGTTACCAATAATGGTAGATAATGAGCCTGTGGTTTGCCGACAGCACTTACATTTCATCAGCCAGCATGAGTCACAACTATTGCCTGTCTGCCACTAGCAAGAGACAACAAGAAAGCTGGAGTGTGCTTGGCAAAGTGCAATTGATCCCACTGCTGTAAAGCACAGTCTGGCTCAGACAGCAACAAGCACAGCAATTAAGTTTTCAAAGCCAGGAATCAAAATGGGAAGGGATGATACAAAATCCAACAGTTTGCTGCAGTAACTGGTTGGAAAGGTTTGACTTTTCTCAGCAACATCCATAACTTCAGCCAGCAGAGCTGTTCTCTGAGCTGACAGTTGTTGTTTTCCAAGGAAACTAGCCCAGCCCCAGGAGTGCTTGCTTACAGCTATGTGGTAGTCCACCAAGTAGAGCAAACTGAGTAATACTTACTGAGGACTGGGAGAAGGTGAGCTGGAACCAGGCCAGAAAGGAACAGTGCCAAGACAGCTGCAGAAGGGTTTATCGTTTGCAGCCTTGTATGCCCTAATGCCAGGGAGGATAGTAGACCATATTTACTCAGTTCTCTAAGCCACTGAGGAAGGCTGTATAGGGCTAGCAACCCAGGCAAGCAGAGTGGAGGCTGAAGACATGTCTCCCCAGTAAGGTGCCAAGCAGTGACCTCACTTGCTGGCAGCTGCACAGCATCCCAGGGCAAAACACACCCTGGTGGCACCCCACATACTGTGCCAGCTGGGATTGCTGCACTCACCACACCAGGGAGCAGGAGCCTGAGGACTAGAAAACCTGCAAGCCAAGGCAGGAAGGGGCAGTCAGTCTGGCTGACCTGTCCCAGGGGAGCTGAGCACAGGGAAGGACACCAGGCAGGAAGCCCAGGGAGGGAACGCTAAGGAGAGATACTGTGCTGGTAAGCAGGTCCATAGATTGTGCTTAGGAGTTTGGGACCATGGGGTAGGACAGACAGAAGACAAGGTGAAAGGAGTGTTTCTCCTGTAATCCCACAGTGATCTGGACCTCTGCAAACACCTAAACGCAACTGCTGCCTGCACAAACACCCATTTCCTCCTCTTAACATAAAGCCTTACACAATTGTGTTTTCAGTATGATAGCTAGCACCAACCCATCTGTAAGGGTTGCCTCTTTATGAGGCAAGCTTGTTCCAAGGGATTTACAAGTTAGAGCTGCCCACAAGTACAAATGAGCTCCTCTTCCTGGGCTTGTACTTTCTCCTGCCTCTGCAGTTTGCTGGGGTTGGTAGCCCATACTACTGTTTGGTGGCCATCCAAGGCACCAGGTTATGGAGCTGGGCCTCAGGCCAAGGCTCTTAGCTAGTCCATCAGTATTCAGAGAGTAAATGGGACACAATTTGAGGGAAGAAAAAGCTTGATGTGGGCAAAAAGGTACTTTCCTAATAATTGCTTTCGTTGTTTGCTTTAAGGCCAAATTTGCACGTGTTCACTGACAATCCAGAGACCTGTTTGACTTATATATAAAGAAAAAAATGGTATTGAACAGATCTCCAAAGATAAACTCATGAGGTTTACAACAACCATTTGTATTTCATCATCAGGTAGATCCCTGAGACAAGTTATCACTGGTGTTATCTCACAGAGTTCAAAGGACTCACTTTCCTTTGTCTTGTTAATTTAAGGTTTCTACGACTGCCAATGTCTGCTCATTTGGCCCACTGTCATCAGCACAGAAAGTAGGCAGGACACATACATTCAATGGGGACAAACAGATGAGATTTGGTTTCATCAGGGATTTAAAGCCTCCAGACCACATTACACATTGTCTCCAGCAGTATCCACCCTTTACAAGAAAAGATTTGCTCCAGCTTGTATGAGAAGAATCTCCCTACATCCCAGTTGGCTACAACAGCCTGAGTCATCTCCCAGGTATGCCTCGAGTTATGCTCTGTTTTCTTAATAAGAAGTGTCCTTTCTAGAAGCAGGGGCAAGCACTGCCTTCCTGTGCCAGTGCTTCACTGCCCACGCATCCAATCCTGACTGATGCTCTGACTGTGCTGTCAAGGGTGCCCCATACCAGGAAGCAGCCAGGACTCTCTGCCTTGCTGTTGTGGGTACAGTCAGGTACACCCACACCTCTTGGCTGGGATTGTGAGAATAACAGCAAAAAAAGTAACAGCAGATGGAGAGAGATAACCTTTCACTGACCCTTCAGACTTGCCCAGGTATCTGCAAGCAGCGTGGACCAGCCAAGCTGTGGCCATCAGCAGGGACTGTGCTGCAGGAGGGGATGGTCTGAGCTGAACACCAGAGTCACTGGTCTCGAGAAGCACGCCATAAATATTCCGAGATTTCAGGTCAGTGCAACACTGCTGCATAAGGAAAGCTGATTCAGAACCAGAGAAGAGGCTGAATTGTAACTAAAACTTGAGCTTAGTGGAAACAACCTCTTCTGTGTAATTAACTTCTGCCATGCTTCACACTGTAAGCACAGCTGATCAAAAGAGCAGAGATAGCCAAAATCACCAAAAGCCTGCTCTGCGGCTGCCATCAGATGCAGGGGTAGGCAAAGCACAAGTACAGAGGCAGAAGGCAGGAGAGCTGCCTGCAGCTGAAACCATTCACAAATAGCTCAATGAAGGTACCTTGCCAGGAGTAACACAGGCACAGGGTCCCTAGCAGGAAAAAATCTGAAGGGTTTTCCAAGCAGATTGTGAAGAAGGCTTTGCCAAGAGACAAGCAGCTCCTCGGCGTGTGCAAGCTCTTGGCCTGTGAGTGAGCATTCCCCACTGCAGCTGGGAGCTGCCTGCTCGCTGCTGGATGGCACTGCTCTCCCACACCAACTCCCCGGGGCAGTGTGTTTCAGAACCCAGGGAAAACCACAAACACAGACCATATGGAGTAAGACCAGTGACCACTGTAATTAGCACATTGGTGCTATGACAAATGCAGAAAAATCTGCAGCCCTCATTAGAAATGGATACAGAAGGTTATACCTTTCTAGCCTTGAAAAAATGCTGCTACAGATGCTGGTTGCTCACCAGGTGAACACGTGGCAGGAAGCAGCAGACAGCTCTCCAGCTTGTGAGGTCCACAAATGAAGCTGGAAGGGGAGTGCAGAGAAGAACTTGGCAGTGCCAGGGGCCACAGGCATCTCAGGGACTGCCCTGGAAGGCTTTGGGGATGCACATCCCACCAGTGCTCAGGGTCCTGCAAGCTAGGACAGGCTTATCAGCACCTGGAGGCCAAGCACTAATTTAGAGTGTCAGGAGTCTGTTTTACAAATTACTACACATTATACCAAGAGGCTGTAAAATCACACAGTTTTAAAGAATAATTATTTTGATTAAAAAGCAAGCTGGATATGTCAGAGGATATAGTCAGAAATCATCCAGTCATAAGGAAAGAACACATTCTCTGTTACGTAATGAAAGATGCCGAGATGAAAAACTGTTGAGAGTCAAGTGCCTAAGTACATTGAGTAATGTGCTTTGCTCAGCAGTGATGCACATCAGATGTCTTGCTTCCTGTCTACCTTTTCCTTGGGCCTAAGGCTATACTATAATCCCATTCTAAGGACAACACTTTCTGGCATGATAATTCCGTAGCGTGCCTCTGAATGAGCGGCTTTGCCGATGCCTGTGCTCTGCTTGAGACCAGGACTCTCTGGTTGTTGGGCTCTAACCACACGTGAGAGCAACGTGGTTTTCTTTTTTGCCCCGTTTCACACCCTCTGTCCCAGACTGAGCACAGTGAGTCAGACCCTTGGGGTCTGAAACTCTGTTTTCCTCCTCTCCTCCTGACCATGATCATCAACAGCATTAGTATGTTAAAATACTTCCAGTACATGCTAATGATACATTAAAATACTTCAAATGCACATACATTCAGTATCATTCTAGCAATAGTTTTATGCTTGCATTTTCTCCAGACCCAGGAAATTGCAACAACTAATTAAGACAAATTAAGTGGGGACCCCAGTTATGCGTATTGTTTCACAAAGATTTGAACGCTTTTGGTACTTAGTATCGTCCATCTCACTTTAGCTATTTCTAGATCTGTTTTGCAATGCTTGCACACCCTGCTCTATCTTCAAACATACAAGAAGATATGCCAGGCATATCACCTGTTCCTCAAAGCTCCTTTAATACCAACTTAATTCAGGAATGTGGTGGGAAAATGAACCTCTGGCCCAGCCTCCCAGTTTTGTTTGAAATGGACCTGAGTTGCCCTGGTGGTTTTCCACAGCATGAAATACCAGACCAGGTGCTGAGAGGTTGCAGGAAACACTCTGGCAGTGTTGGGATGATGGAGAGTTTTGCTTGCTTCTGCTCTGGTTGCAGCCAGATGAGTGATGAATGCAGCAAGAGGTAACACAAACAGCCAGTGTGCAAAAGTCACTCTCGGGCAGGCAGTTATGGCAGATCTCCATCACCTGTACAGCTCAGATGGCACCTGGTGCAACCGTGGCCGCTTCATAAATAAGGGGCCTGCAACCCTTGGCTGTGCTCACAGTTGGATTCAGGTTTCCAGCACCAATTAATCTGTTAATGGCAGAGCAGTGCCCAAGACAGGCAGAGTGATGGAGAGGCAATCCAGGCTGCCTTGGTTCCCATACCTTCTTCTCCTCTAGAAGGCTGGAGAGGGCCAGAAGGAAGCTATCATCTTCCCCTCCTGCGAAAGCCTCCAAGATCCCCACTGGCCACAGGGGCTTCAGGCTGCCTGTCCTTTGTGTGCCAACACAGCGTTCAGGTCCTACTAATTTGGAAGCCAGCCATCTGGGAACAGCAGGCCATGGAATACTGCAGGCAAAGCCACGTTGAAGTCTTCCTTCTGTTCCCAGACCTGGTTTTGGTACTTATCCAAAAAAAGACCTAAAGCAAAATTCATGAAGGACATACCACCCGTCACAGCCTTTCTGCTAAAGCTGGGATCCCTCTGGCTTATTCTTCTCCCTGTCCCATCACCTTTGCATGGTGACACAAACTCAACAGAAAGGTTGCAAGCTGGCTGTCATACAGCAATGAGAGAGGCCTCATTCTGGGTGCAAGTTTTCTCTCAGGCTGAATGATGCTTGTCTTCCATGTCGGTGTAAATCACCATGCAAAAGCAGGCCAACATTACTAGCTGAATTCTCGTCTTTGCCTGATTTTCAAGCTTCCCTGGAGATGGATGTTTAGGTGATTTCCTGCCTCTATCTGCATTGCCACAGAACATGTGTGGGGGGAGAAGAAACAGGCATTTTCTGAGAACAGGCACACTGAGTCATGTCAGGATGAGAAAATTAGCTGCCCAGGTGAGCCTCAGGCTGAATAGAGAGGCTCCTAGCTACAACACATCCCAAGGATCTTGGGCACTCACGGGGGAAAGGGACACATGGGATGTCCCTGTATGTATGAGGACTGGATATGGCCTGATGTGCTGGCAGGTGGTGTAAAAACATGGTGAGTGGCAGCTCGTATGCTTGGGGGAAATATCTGGATCTTTGTAAGCAAAATAAGGCCTATGTGGATGCGGGGGCCGGTGCTCCCAAGGGATTTCATCACAGCAGGAGTGAGGAGGCATGTTGCAGCTCTGCAAGGCTGCTCTGTTATCACTAGACCTTTCTTACATAATTTTCCTGGGATGCCCTGAAGTCAGAACGTTTGTAAACAAAAATACACCCCCTTTCCGGCTGCACCTTCCCTGCCTGCTCCTCCGCTCCTTGCCCTCACCTTGGAAGAGCACCACACCACATGAGATCATCCTGTCAGGTGTGAAGCTGGGATCTGTCAGCAACCTGCCCACTTCTGCAAAGGAAGTGAGGAAAGGAGGTTTCTGTCCTTTTGCCAGTGGGGATTAATGGGAGAGGCTTCCAAAGGAGGTTAATGACTTAACAGGGATGCAACAGGTGCCAACTGGTAATGACAGATAATCAGTTTCTGGGCTGGGCAGAAAACCTCACTATGGCTGCAAAATTGACTGAGGTCTTAATTTTTCTCTGAGTCTCAATCAGCTTTTCTGTTCTGAGAGTAAACAGAGAAGCTAGATAAGTAAGTAGAGAGGGTAAGCTTTCACTTTCAACTCTCCATGCACCAGCAGGATGTGAAATGTCAGGAAAGCTGCACTTCCACCACTGGCTGCATTCCCTCTTACGCTGTGCTTGGGGAATTGCCTCATTTTCCCAGCTCTTTACCAAAACAAACTCAGTTGCCCCTGGTAGGGGCATGCAGAAGCCAAGGACAGGCTGCTGTGACTGCTGTCACAGAGCAAAGGGTTGATTCACTTAAAAGGTTCAACCGACCATCTATTTGACACTTCCAACACATGATCTCTATACCCTTCCCTCTCACCACCAACAAAACACTACAAGCTAAAACCTATCAAATAAAAGCCTTTGGGAAAGCATGGTGTGTGCCTTTCCTGGGGGTGAACTTCAGGAGAAAGCTGTTACTGCTGCTGCCCATTCACCCACACTGTAGCCTGGCAATCCTAGCACTGCCAAAATGCCACTCTTCAGATGGCCCTGTCCTGCATGGCATCTCCCAACACACCCAGACAACTCACAATTCAAACATTTAAATCCCACTGGAGTCCTGAGACACTGAGCTGCAGAGCTGAGGAGCAGCTCAAATGGGATGATAAGGGTCAATACAGGGATAGCTCAAGAGAGGAGATGAAGGAGGTGATGGGGATTGGGGCCTGGCACCCAGCAAGCAAAGGGAGATGGAGCCCAGAGGCAGGGAGAAGGTGGATGTGCTGGGCTGGGCAGCCTCCACACCTCGGCTGTGAGCAGGGGTTTGAGCATGATGAAAGCAGTGGCTTCTTGACACAGTCTCTCAAGCATCATGCCTTTGATAGATCCACTCACAGGTCACATTTTAGGAAAAGGTTTGTGACCATTTGTAATCTGAGAAAACATACTTGATTTGGATGAAAATCCCTTAGTTTCTGCTGAAACCACCAACCTCTCTCCTCAGTGTTCAATAGAATCAGTTGAGGGGTTGAACTGAGTAAAGTTAACATACTTTGGATTCAAATTAGAGCAGGCACATTCCCACAGGCAGTAACTTTCTGTTAATTCATTTCAAGATTATATGTTTACAGTGTTTCATATCAAGGCTACATTTATAAAACCAACAGCAGTTGTTTCAAAGCCAAACAAATAAAGACTGTAAGAGCAAAAGAAAACATTCATATAAGGATGACTGAACTTCAGATACCTTTGCCTGCAAAAAGGAGCAGAGGAAAATAATTTCCTTTCTTTGCAAATATTCAGTGAATTACTAAACCAGACATTCACACAGTTCCAGGGAGCCTTCCACTAGTTTTTCAAACAAGCTACGGGACTTGGCCAGGACATCTCACAGGCTTTGGGAAGTCTGTCTATGCAAGCACAAACCTAGGGAGCTTCCCAGTGAGAATGCACAAAGAAGCTGAAGGGCTGAATTTTTCCCTTGCTTCTGGTCCTGGCTGAGGATGACTCCTATTTTCCTAGAACTTGCTGGAGACAGCAGTAACTGAAGCTCAGCTTCGGGAAAGTAAAAAGCAAACAAGTGGAGATGGTAGGCAACAACCTAGCTCAATGGGGAGGCTGTGGGGTGTTGGATGGCAGATCTGCCCCCTAGCTGAGCTCCAGGCCACTGGCTCAGCCATCACTCTCCTGGCTTCTTGGCAAGCTCAGCATGAAAGGAGAACAGGCTGCCTTGGGTGCACAATGGATAGCTGCAGCCTGCTCTTTTCTTCATAGCATTACCACCCAGCTTGCCTTCTTGTGGAGAGACATCAGAAACCATCTGCTAAGCAAACATGAGAAGGAAACTCCTACAGAAGAGCTTTTGACATGGAGCCATGGAGTCATGGAGTTTCTAGCAACACAGTGGGTTCACAAACTGCCAAGTAGAAACAGCTCCTAGCAGGAGAGGCTGTTGTGAGTCCCAGCCCACCAGTTGAGCCAGCCAGGGGCAGGCCATGGTGTCTCAGGCACCAGCTACATGGGCGTGCATGCTGTCTGCAGGGAGCAGAGGCAGGTCCAGGGACACGCGCCTGACATGTGACCACCCAATCCTGTGGTCCTCCTGGGGCATGTTTGTGGATGTGTGGGCCCCTGCTCAGCGTGGCTGCTGTTGCAGTCACCGCAGGCATTTACGCTTTGGCTCGCTCACCACAAACTTCACAGGAGGAGTTTTCCACTTCTCTGAGTGGCGTAATGCTCCAAAACAAACCCTGCACTGGAACATCCTTGGCAATGGCATAGGAGTTTGGCAACTCCTGTCTCCAAAGACTTTTCTCCACCACATCCCTGCCTCTGTCCCAGGGTCACGGAAGGTCAGAGGAGAAAGGAGACACTGTGAGCTGCAACCACTCCAGAAAGATTAAAGAGAACCTTGCAGCTGAAGGACCTGGCATGGACCCTCAGAGCCATGAGTGTCAGGAGGGTGAGTTGGTAACAGTGCTTATGGCTTCTTACAAAGGTAGTACAGGGAGAGGTCAGCATCTCATTAGATGGGCTAGCAGTTTTACATGGAAAATAAGGACTTCTAGGTGTTTGGGTTTTTTTCAAGCAATAGTTAAATAACCTGCAGAATTCACTGCCATAGGGGGAAACGAAAAGGTTGGATAGGCTCAGAAAGCAGAAGATTCCCACAAGAGAAATCCCTTCACAAATTACTGAACACAAAGAAACAGAATACACTGCAGTCCCAAACTGTAAGGCAGGATATCACACTGTTACACGAAGTTGAATGGAAAGGCAAATACTTCAAAAAACGAGTCCCCAGAGCCGAGCACGCAGCCCCCAGCGCTGCCAGCCCCCAGCACTGCCAGCCCCCAGCACTGCCAGCGCCCAGCACTGCCAGCCTCCAGCACTGCCAGCCCCCAGCACTGCCAGCCCCCAGCACTGCCAGCCCCCAGCACTGCCAGCGCCCAGCACTGCCAGCCTCCAGCACTGCCAGCCCCCAGCACTGCCAGCCCCCAGCACTGCCAGCCCCCGCTGTGCTGCTGTGCCCTGCGCAGGCAGGCTGGCTGCGCTGTGCCGGGGCTGGCTGTCCCTGCCGCAGCACCAGCCACCCGCTGCCCTGCCAGAGGAAGAAATCCCCTCTTGCAAAGTGCATGTGACTAAGGGCACGGAGTTGTGCAAGGCAGGGCAGAGAGGCTGCTTGCTCAGCCCCGGCTCCATTTCCTAATGCTGGCTTTGCTGGTAAGGTTCTTCAAAAGCATGGAAGAAATAAAATCAGTGCCTGATGATGCCATGCGAAGGAAGTCAGGAGGGGGAAACTAAAAATATCAGTAGTACAGCCACCCTTGAGCAATGCTGTGGGGAGCAGGGACAGACTAGAGGTGGGACGGGCAGTCCAAGGGGCTGGGGGGCTTCATCCCGCAGCCAGGCTCTGCACAGAAGGAGAGGTGGGGGAGCACAGGGGCCACCTCTCCCACAGGGCCATTTGCCCAGCATGGCTCATGCTGCACAGCACACTGCTGCTGCTGAGCTGACAGGCAGCCCAGCACTGCCAAGGTCTCCCGAGCTGGGTGTCTTGGCAGCCTGGCTCAGAAAAAACACAGGGCTCCAAGCTAGGTGACATGTAACAGCAGGGCCATAGTTTTGTTTCATCTTACCAGTGAGGGCAGAAGCAAAGAAAGGCAGGCTGCCAGATGCTGATGCAATGCGAGATGCTGATTTGTAAGGCTTTCTGAAGGGTTAGAAGAAGAATTTCAGTGTCCGGGGGTGGGTGATGCAAGCATCCCAGCCCTGGGTTGGGGAAGAACCACGCCAATGTTTCACAGTTTTCAGGAGGATTTCTTGTTTCACATTTCATTGAGCTGGGATCTCTGCCAGAGGAGTAGGATGGTTGAGTAAGCAAACAGTACTTCACTTTCTTAAAACAATTAGGAAGGAAAGTGAAAGAGCTGAATGAGATAACAACTGCTCTTTTTCGTCCACTCCTCTCTCTCAGCTTCTTGCTACAACACGCTCTGGGTATGCCTGCATATTGGTGTGCCCTGGGACTAATGCCACACACTCCATGGCATGCCTAAGGGCTTAATGATTTCACATGAAAACCAGATCCCATCCCTCTCTACACAGCCTCCCACATCACTAGAAGAGACATTGCATAATTCTCCTGCACCAGAAGAGTCTCTATTTTGAGCAGAGGAGCCAAGTTTGGGTGTTACACAGCAGGCTGAACAACCCCAACTCCCTCACCCTGACTTCACAGGAGAGGTGCTCCAGCCCTCTGATCATTTTTGTGGCCCTCCTCTGGACCTACTCCAACAGGTCCACGTTTTTTCCTGTGCTGAGGACTCCAGAGCTAGATGCATTACTCCAGTTTGGACCTCACTAGAGCAGAATAGAGAGGCAGAATCACCACCTTCAACCTGCTGGCCATGCTTTTGATACAGCTGGCTTTCTGGGCTGTAAGCACACATTGCCAGCTCATGTCCAATTCTTCATCCACCAGTACCCCCAAGTCCTTCTCCACAGGGCTGTCTCAATCCCTTCATTCCCCAGCCCATATTGATACTGGGGATTTCCCCAACGCAGGTACCAGACCTTGCACTTGGACCTGTTGAACCTCATCAGATTCACATGGGCCTAGCTTGTATCCTGCTGGAGCCAAGATGAATGCTTTTCTACAGTGAAACCCCACCATTGATTCAGATTACTGTGTTATGTGAGGGGCTGGGTTTAGAAGAACATGTGTAGGCTTTCAAGCCTGGGCACAAAACCAGGAGTGTTACAGAAGGGCATAGTGAAGTTCAAGTGATCTAGACATCTGGAGAAAGGATCTGAATAAATGAGATGCCATTCAGAAAGAAGAACATGTAAGTTTATACTCTGGCTAAGCAGGAATGATCTGCAATAGAAATGCAAAAAGGAACAAACGGTTTAGGAGAAAAGCATCTGGAGGCTACAGTGTGCCAGGACCATGCTGAAGATGGCACTTGCTGGTAAAGGCAGGCATCATGCTGTATGTGAAAGCTTGAAGACATGTGTGGAAGGGCTGTGTCTAGTCCCAAACATCTCCCTTCCAGAAATGCCATGAATTAGTCACACATAATCCAAAGGAACACTGGAAAAATTTGGAGGTGTGGAAAATGTCTCCAAGAATTCTGTTGTCCTCTGTACATGTGTCAGGCCTGTAAATGACTGATGCAAAGAGAAAGGAATAACTTGTTCTCTCTGCCCATGGTGGCTATGAAAGAAGCCACAGGCTTAATCTGGGAGCCCACTGGAGGCTGAGGAGAAACTCCACATTTTTAAGGACAGTGGAGCCCTAGAACAGAAAGCCTTTTTGAGGTCTTTAAGAGCAGGTTAGACTAGTTTCTTTTAGGTACTATGCAAGTATTGGTGCTCCTGCCATGTGATGAGGTGAAGGGCAGAGGACCTCACTGGAGCCATGTGATGTTTACAGCTGAAGGAGAGAACAAGCATGAGCTTTCTGGCATAGCTTTACTGAGACTTTGAAAACTTATTCACCCGTCTGTCTGCAAAATAATCAGGTCAAACACACTTTCTGAGGCTGGTGCAGAACCCCTGTGATTTTCTAGCTAAACCAAGATTACTGGTACCCACTGGGTGAGGAGAGTGCAAACATGAAACCAACCACTTCTCTATTTGGTCTCTTTTGAAAACCTTGTGCAGTAACTAAGCACTTTTTCACCCTGAACCATTCACGCTATTTCTGCTAATACCCAAAGTCTCACGCTACAGCTTTCCAGCTTCTGTGGCAAGAGGAAGCAGAGCAGAGAGTGAGGTTGCACTGCCTTTTCCAACCCAAGTGACAACAGCTGAGGGAACTGGGAAGGACTCTGTAGCCTTTTGGATTAGACAAATTACCATTTTACTAGAGGGTTTCAGATGGAGAAGTATCTCCCTATTTGGAGTCCCCTGCTCGCATTTCAGTTTGAATGCAGGACTTGGGCAAGGGGAATGAGTAGGCTGTGTGATGGACACCCTCAATCCCATCACAAAGTAGCATTTGCAACACGAGACCCAAACTAGTATCCCTGCAGCCCTCCTCAAAAAGCACCAACAGCTTAGATGCCCCTGACACCCTTAGCTCTGAGCAAGCACTTTGGAGGGCATGGAGTCTCCCTGTGAGGCATATCACCAAGTTTGGACCTGCGTCCTTGGCCCAAAGGGCAACCCTTACCCATCTGTAATCACTGGCACATGCTGAGAACACATCAAAGATAATTAATATTGTGCTATGGTTTCTCTGTCTTTTACTCTCTTTTGTCAGGCTGATGAAGACAGTCAAGCCTTGTCACAACACAGTAGTATCCAAACCACATGGTGCTGCCACTACCTTTGTGCTGCTTCCTTTGGCGAGATTTCTTCCTGTTATGGTTTCTGATAGCTTGCAGATTGGCTACACTAACAGCTAGTGTTTACAGCATTACCACTGAAGGAAACACAAGAGTTAATTAGAGAACAAGGAAAAGAAAATGGCTAAATATAACTCCACCATCAGATTGTGTCTGACACGTACATCTTCACAGGAAAGAACTAGGAGAACAGAGTGAGCATGAAGCAAGTCACTTGCTTTTCATTCTTCTTACTGAATGGAAACTGATCAAAGCCACAGGCTCCTCCTCTTCCATCTTGCTGCCAGGGGATATTTGTGGATATTGCCCAGCATCAAGTTAGCACACTCCTCTCACCAAGGGCTGCTGAGGAGGAAATAAGTATGGGGGGAGGGAGACAGCTCCCAGGGAAAGCTGACATCATTTCTTGGGCTCAGCCTAGGACAGACTCACCCAAGTGCCCTCATACTTGGATCTATGGCAAAGTCCCTTTGAAAGCTCCCATTCTGGCTCCTGCACAGCTGCTGTCACTGCTGGGCTCAGCAGGAATTGGAGTAGTGGGAGTCAGACCAAAGTTGGCAGGGAAAGGAAAGATGATGGCAAAATACTGTCACTCCAGAGGAAGTCTTTAGAGGGTGCTGGTAAAAGCGTCACAGCTGAAGTATCCGGTCTGTCACAATGCAACACGTAATTTCATCACACACCAGAAAAAACATGGTTCTAAAATCATATGAGAAAAAACACTTCTAGAGAAGACACGATAGCCAAGATTTTCTACTGCTCCTCAGATTGCTCTTATTTTACTATTTTAGATTTTTCAAGGATATCAGAAGCAGTTCTGATTTTCAGATAAGTTTCCCCATTGTCCATCATTAATTCTTAACCACAGTGTTCAAAACCATGCACAGAGCAGCCAAGAGCCATACAGGGAAGTCCACGAAGCCTCTTGCACAGAAACCAAATTGACTACGTACAGTGTGATTCTGGAGAAATTCATATGACACCACAGGATTTCAGAAGTTTTTGAAAAAAATTCCTGAGTAAACTCTGGCGAAAAGCCCCAGGTTCTAAAACGCCAATCATAGCTTGCTACTTTTCAGCTTCAGACCAGCAAGCATGTTTAACACCTCACTTCAGCTCCCAGCTAGCATTACTTCTGGAAATCTCCATTAAAATGGTGCAAGAGGAGAGTCAACTTCCAGCCTTTACATCACGTTTATGGTTGCTGCGAGAGGAGCAACATGAAGGAACAAGCAGGAAACCCAGAGGCCTGCTAGGACACTTTCTTGGTTTAAGCCTAGAGGGAAACTGGTGAGGATGCTTGAGATGAGACAGAATCCTCTCAAGCATCTCTCTCTTTTGTCTTTGGACTTGCAGGGAAGAAAAAGAAATCCTAGTGTCTGTGGTCATGGAGGAGTCTCAGTGATGAATGGAGATGATTCTGCAGAGACCCTGGCCTAGTGGCTCTGATGGGGTGACATGCAGTCTTCACACCAGTCATTGCATTAGTGGTAGTGATCTGGTGAACCGTGGTGAGAAGATGCAGGGCTGCTGCTGTTGCAGTTTGCTTTGGGTGACACCACTGTATCTCAGGGACCCCACATGCTCAGTGCAGACTTTGAAGCAGATACAAAGCATGGCTTGCTTCTCCCTGCTGTTTAGAGGAGTAAAGCCTACAGCAGCAGAGAAGAGGCAGAACCTGCACCCCTGCTGCTTGTCGTGAACATATTACCCCAGAAAACCTTTCTTCTTGGTTTTGTTGCATGTTCACTTCTGCCTAGAAGAATAATCACAGCAGCCTGGACACACAGCCCGAGGTGAGTGTGTGAGCTAGCAAAATGGAAGCTGTGTAACCATTTAGGGGTAGCAGGAAGAACCAACCCAGCACAAACACCTTTCAAAGAAACAAAATGCTAGAGCGTGTCAGAGACAACCTCACACCACACCAGCACGAGTGCTGACAACCATCAGACACTGGCCTCACAGCAGCTGGCACTCTGATCTGCCACACAGGTAACAGAGAACATGGAAATTCCCACCACTTGGTGAAATCCCTGCTGGGAAACACCATGGTATGGGACCACCTATGCCTCACATAATGGAAGCTCTACCAGCTGCATCAGAGGAGAGTGGTTACCTTCAGTGGAGCACCAGTGGCAGACCTGGTTTTTATGATGCTAAAATGCTCGCAAATATAAAATACAAAATGGAAAAATGTTTGGGAGGGAAAGCGGAGGAGGCACAGGCAAAGGGAGAGAAGAGTAGAGGACATATCATCTGTGGTGTTTACATATGACAACACCATCCTACATGGCTGTTGGTTAAGGGAGACCAAAAGGAAGTGAACGTTAATTCCGAGATGACAACACAGAAATGGAAAGGCAAAGGAGGCTACTGGGAGAGATGACGAGTGCAGGAACAAAGGGGCAGGCTCAGAAGGGCAGCTGTTTTGTGAGCTGGCCTGCCTGACAGCAGTGAAAAGAAATGTTGTGGAGAGAGAAAACACAGGGGACAGGTGAGTGTGTGAAGCTGGGAGACTTGCAACAGCTTGTTCCCTGTTACAAATAAATACAGTTTGTCAAAGGCCAGCATAATGCTCTCCCCTGTCCCTTTTCACCATCCTCACATGCTGCACCTGATGCATTTTGTGATATATTCAATTGCCAGCAGGCAGGGCATGCCCACCTTGCTCATGCTGCAAAAGGGAGACACCTTGCTTGCAGCATGCACCACTGTCCCCTTCCCCTGCCTTACTGGGAGCTTACCAGGAACACAGGATGACTTTGCCATCTTGCAGTCAACACCCAGCCTGAACCAACAGCCAGCCTCCACCTCAGCCCTTCTCACACCTTGCAACACAGCAAGGAGGTTAGGTCAGGGCCAGCCCTGCTGCTCGTGGGGAGGTGCTTGCAGCCCTGAACCTGCCTGGGCTCCGTGGGAGGATGTAGGAGCAGTCCTGACATGGTGCATCAGAAGAGATGTTCTTTGATCTCAGACCAAAAGCTCTTAACAGGAACAAGGAATCACAGCTTTTGGAACACCAAAACATTTCAAACACAAAATATTTGTCTGTGTCAATAGGTCCCCTGGAGTTATGAGAGCCTGCTGTGGATGTCAGATGAGAATTGGACTGGGCCACACTTCCCACCCCTCCCATTCCCAAAGCTCTCCTCATGGCCTAGAGCTGCCACCAGCCTTCTTCCAGGAGCTTCTGGCTTTCCTGGTGTCACGGAACAAGATGGGTAAAGCCACAACCTACACCCCCTCCTCAGGGGATCGAGGGCTGAGGACCACTCCCCGTCACACTCACAAACAACGCTTAGGAATCAGTAGGTTTAATCCACACCTGGATTAAGGCTCCAGTCACTAGTCACAACATCAGCTACACAGAGGAGAGCTTTCCATCTAAGGTCCCATTTATTATGCTTTGCCCACCCCTGAAATCAGTCACTGTTCGTATCACACTGCTCACCAACCTGGCAGCCAGAGGCCAAATATAGTGGATAGACACTGAAGGTAGAAACACGCAAGACAAGTCTTTAACACAGAGTGTGCTTTGCTGAGGGAAAAGCATAGGTAGGAATTTAATGAGTTTGCTACAGCCTGTATTCCCCAGCTCAAGCACAGGCATATCTCCAACAGCTGGGCTCTGGGAGAAGCTGGCATGCCTAGGCTCCCCAAAAAGCCTCAGAGGAATCTTCCCACCTGTGCTGGGCAGCTGCTCCACATGGGCGCCATGGTCCCTCTTGCAGGGCTCAGCCCAGCTGTCAGCCTTGGAACACCTCAGAGGAAACTGCACCCCAGGGACACCACAAGCAGTATTTAAGGAGGGAAAGTTCCAGTGGTAACTGGAAACACACCAGACTTCCCACAAACACGCATAAAGAAAGGCTGTGCCACAAAGTAAAGATGAGGCAACCTTTGTTGTCACTGAAAACAAGCTCATCAGGACTTGGAAAACTTACTCCAGGTTTAACGCAAACCATACTTTTACTAAATAGAGCTGTGTTTGGTGACAAGTACTGTGTGCATTTCTGGGCATCACAGTAAAAAAAGGATGTGAAGATGCTGGAGAGTGTCCAGAGGAGGGCCACAAGGTTGGTGAAGGGTTTGGAGGGGATGCCATATGAGGAGCGACTGAAAGCACTTGGTCTGTTCAGCCTGGAGAAGAGGAGACTGAGGGGAGACCTCATTGCAGCTTACTGCTTCCTCATTAGGGAAGGAGGAGGAGTAGGTGCTGACCTCTTCTCTCTGGTGACCAACGATAGGACCCGAGGGAATGGTAGGAAGATGTGCAGGGGAAGGTTTAAGCTGGATATTAGGAAGGGATTCTTCACCCAGAGGGTGGTGGAACACTGGAATAGGCTCCCCAGGGAAGAAGTAATGGCACCAAGCCTGACAATATTCAAGAAACATTTGGACAATGCCCTCAGGGACATGGCATAAACCCTGCGGTTGTCTTGTTCTGAGGCAGGAGTTGGACTTGGGGATCCAGGCTGTCCGAGGAGGTGTTGAGCCACCATCCCTGGAGACATCTAAAAAGACACATGTGGTGCCAGGGGACAGGGTTTGGTGGTGGATGTGGCAGAGGTAGGGTAATGATTGATGATTGGACTTGATAATCTTGAAGGTCTTTTCCAACCAGGATGATGATACTATGATACTACGAAAAATGCACAGGCTCACCAGGGACAGGCTGTGAAGCACAGGCCAGTATCTGAGTGAGAGGATCTGGAATAAACACGCTAATGACAGTCATCACACAGGCACCCTCCTTGAATGCAAGCGTGGTAATTCTGGAAGTCCCAATCTGTGCCTGGGCCATGAAATTACCACAAGTCTCCAGGGCCAGGCTTAGGCAGAGGAAATGAGGTTGGGACTGCGCAGCAGTTGAGCTCGACATCCCCATCAGATATTTCGTATTTAAAAGTTGGCAAAGAGTCAAATGCCTGCACCCATGCACTCCAACACAGGGGAAATTAAAAGACTAGAGATAAAATTGTGGGTATTTCGAGCTGTGACATTGCTAGTGTGAGGCCTGTCAAACACCTGTCTTTTAAAGAAACAAGGGAAGGGAAGGAGAAAAGGCAGGCAAGAATGGCATCCTACTCTTTCATAAGGTGTTCAGCTGCTTCTACATTGGATTTGTTTCCATTCCTAACAGGTTGTTAGGAGAGAGGAATGGAAGAAAAGGAAAAACAAGACCAGCATACAGTGGATGCCCTGTCAATAAACACATTTGTTGCAAAATCATATTCTGAGAGCTGAGACTACTTTTGAGAAGTGCTGAGAAATTAGGAAGAAAATGAGAGCAAATGAGATGGTGATCTCATCCTCTGCTCTTCACAGAATGGTAGGGCTTGGAAGAGACCTCTGGAGATCATCTAGTCCAGCCCCCCTGCTAGAGCAGGATCCCCTAGAGCAGATTACACAGGAACATGGTCCAGGTGCATTTTGAATGTCTCTAGGGATGGAGACTCCACAACCTCCCTGGGCAGCTTGTTCCATCGCTCTGTTACCCTCAGAGTAAAGAAGTATTTCCTCATATTCAGGTTAAATCTCCTGTTTACCACTTTGTGACCATTGCCCCTTGTTCTGTCACTGGACACCACTGAGAAGAGTCTGACCCCATCCTCCTGACTCCAACCCCTAAGACATTTATAAACATCAATGAGATTCCCCCCTCAGCCTCCTTTTCTCTCAGCTAAACAGCCCCAGCTCTCTCAGCCTTCCCCTCATATGGTCGATGCTCCAGTCCCTTAATCATCTTAGTGGCCCTGTGCTGGGCTCTCTCCAGTAGTTCCCTGTCCTTCTTCAACTGGGGAGCCCAGAACTGCACACAGTACTCCAGGCAAGGCCACACCAGGGCAGAGGGGCAGGATAACCTCCCTCAACCTGCTGGCCATGCTCTTCCTAATGCACCCTAGGGAGCCGTTGGCCCTCTCAGCTGTGAGGGCACATTGTTGGCTCATGGTCAGCCTGTTGTCCACCATGACTCCCAGGTCTTTTTCCCCAGAGCTGCTTTCCAGCAGGTCATCGCCTAACTTGTACTAGCACATGGGGTTGTTCTTCCCCAAATGGTGTACTCTCCACTTGGCCTTGTTGAACTTCATTAGGTTTCTCCCCACCCAGCTCTCCAGCCTGTCCAGGTCACACTGGATGGCAGGATAGCCTTATGGCGTGTCAGCCAATACACCTAGTTTTGTGTCAGCAAATTTGCTGAGAGTACATTCTGTCTCTTTGTCTAGGTGGTCAAGGACTATGTTGAACAGGACTGGACTCAGTACTGACCCCTGCGGGACACCACTAGTCACAGGCCTCCTGAGCTGGACGCCGTCCCACTAACATCACCTCTCTGGATTCTGTCCTTCAGCCAGCTCCCAATCCATCTCACTACCCAATTGTCCAGTCCTCTTGCTGGGCTTGAGTTGAATGTGTTTTTTTAACTAGCAGTAACATGGTTAAACACTGGTTGAACAAAAACTACTCAGGTCTGCAAGGAACACACGGTTGAGATGCAGCCATAAATATTCTTGCAAATAAAACCAAAGCCTTACTTTAAATAGTGTTTTCACTGCTCCCAAGCCTGGTTGAGGATGGTGGGAACTGCAGGACAAAATGCTGCCACCTGCCAACTCCTGCCAGGGCTCCTCCAGCCGTGTGCAGGGCCTGTGTCATCCTGGCAAGGTGCACCCGGGCTCTCTCCCCACCATATACCAGGCAGTGTATTTACAGATATCACGCTGGAAAGTCCATTGCCACAGTCCTCCATTGCAGCCACTTAAAAGTCTCAAGCACATCTGTGCTTGACATAATAGCATATAACATAATTAATACACAGTGAATACAACACTAGCTGGACTCTACCTCTACTAAGTGAAATGTTGGTTCCATATCTGGAAGTGTTAAACTTCAGTCCCTTACTGATCTCATATGATCCCTTCTCTGTATGATCCTTCACATTTTAACCATGTAATCAGTTAAGTAACTGGCTGATCTGAGGCACCAGAAATGACATTTTCTGTCCCTAAGCTCTATTTATGGTAGCAATGTTAACTTTTTTTGAACAAAAGGTGGTTGTTTTGCAGATTAAAAAAAATAGTTGCTGAAATTGCTGTTGGTAGATCTTTCCTTCTTGCGATATTTTCTTGGTTTGGTTTCTTCTTTTTTTTTAATATGCTGCTTTTCAGACCCTTTGCTGTCTCTGCCCTATATAGGACATCACAGGAAGTCTCATTTGAATGCTTTAAAATTAAGATTGCTTAGATTTTTCCTGTGGTCAAAGCCAGAAGCTTAACAAGTGGCAAGCTTAGCATCAGGGGCTGAGGGATTGGAGCTGCAGGCTAGTGCTGTTTTGGGGTAAAAACAGGGCTTCTAAACCAACCTTCAGGAGAGCCCAGGGAGCACTTTTTCATATTGAAAGAAAATTCAAAAGAATATGGAGAATGTAAAAACAGAAACTACTGTCAAGGTGGACAGTTAAAATTGTATTTCAGTTGCCTAGTTTTCCTTCGGTTTTTACTTCTCATGCCTATTTGCTTCTTTCCTTTTTCTATTTTTTGCCTCCCACACACAACTCCTAGCTCAAAGATTTGTTCCCACAAAAAGGAATTCAAAAAGTAGGTAAGAAAAAAAAAAAAGCGCAAAACTAAGAATTATTTTAGGAAGACTTTGAAAATCAGCCAGCTCATTTCCAACCACAAATGGAAAGCCATTTACAAAACCCCAGCTCTTTTCCTTCTTTTCCTCTTCCTCCTCCAATGGCATCATGTATGAAAGTCAAGGCTGGTGGCTGCATGTAACCCTGTCCGTTCACCACTAAGGCTACGCTTGCAGCTCCACAGCAGTGCTTGTTGGAGTCGTATCTCCAAGCATGTGGAGTTTCACTTTTACCACATGAATCATGTCCTCAGGGAACTGCAAAAAAAAGCTCTTCTGTCATGAGTGTTCAGATCTGTGCTGTCAAAATGAGAAATGAAGTTCAAACTGGTGCCAACGGCTCAACCATAAACAACACTGGTACCTCTAGAGACAGCAGCAGGTCACACACTGCCATCGGAAGGTTCTTGCACTTGGCATCTCCTCCCTTCAGTTTGCATTTGCTGGAGAATTTGTAAACTCGACTCGTTGCATGAAAGTCCGAGGTGCTTTTTGGAGCCCTTGCAGCCTGTTGCCAGAGTTTCATTTTGGTCACACTGGGCCAGAAGCCAAATGAAAGTTCTCTGCCTCAGTTTCACAAGGAAGTGCTAACACGCAGCTTTTTAGCCCAGGCCAGTGATGAAACACACTGTGGCTCCTCCTCTTGGCTTTATTAACAAAGCAAAATCTCCAGCATATAATTGTGTCCATGCTCCACGGTGGCAATAGGGACCTCAGGAATTCTAGCAGTCCTTTTCTCAACAGCGGCGCTGTTTGCATCTTCACTTCTAGCTGTCTGGAGGATACGCATCATGGCAGAACCAGACTTGCTGGAGAATGGAAATATTCCACAGACAAGGAGATTCCTGTGTTGTCAAGTGGCTTTTTTTATTTTAATATTGGGCTTGATTATTTCAGTTCTGATTTCTGTACTCCTCTGTTTGCTCCATCCTAAGCAGGTAAGGACAAAGCAAAATTCCTACCTCTCAACTATAACACAGATACACTATTCCTAATTATTAACATTGCTTTTTTGATGCTATCAGCTAACAAATATCTATGCTTTTTCTTTTGGAGACAGCTAACACTTTTACTTTCCAAGATTGCAGCTGATAACATATCCATCAATCCCTTGGATAAATGTCTTCCGCATTTTGCTTTCATTTCCATACCTTTTTTTAAAAATAGGTTTTATTTTTTGTTTTATTTTGTTTCCTCTCCTGCACCAAGGATGTACTTTGTCCTCATGTGGTATCAATTGATAATGCTCTGGAAGGACAGGAGAGGCTGGGGAGTCCTGGTATTTCTCCAGCCATTAAGTTTTTTCACTCTTGATTTTACCAAGTGCTAACACAATCTAGCCCAAATAGCAGTTTCTGAGTCAAGTTCTCTCTGCATTTCATTAGCTGGCTTCAGTGGGCTTTTTCTGTCTATGTCTGTGTGTATGGTAATGGACAGAAATACAGAGGTGAGCCAAGTAGTGGCCAAGGCCAGGTTTTTTGTTCTGGGTTCCAAACTGTGATTCAGCCTCCTGGATGATTGAAGTCCAGGTTGCTGGTTTACCAATCTTGCTGTAATGTAGCTCCCTCCAGTTCCAGTTCTGGAGAGGAAGGGGACAAGGAAAAAGTCCCCTTCTGTTAAGAGGCAGGATGGCTTGTTCTCATGGTGTGCAAACTTCTTGTGGCATACTGACACCAGGAACCCCTCTGAGGACTGAGCCTACATGGCACTGATTGTTTCTATAAAATATGCAAACTGCTAAATTCCCACAAGAGAGGAGGCTGCTCTGCACCTTACAGCACTATAGCAGACAATATATATATATATATTTTTTTTTAATTGCTTTGGTACTTTTAGCCCCACTCCCATAGCCTCTCATCTATTTGGGAGCTGTGAAGCAGCAGCTCTGTGACCTGCAGTCACAACTGCATCCCTCTGATGGCAACGAGCACAGAGATGCACACAGCATTTCACACATATTCCACTCCTCCTCCTCTTTTTTTTTTTTTTCGTATTGCAGAAAGCTGCTGTAGGAAGTGAAAGTACTGCCTTTAGTCCCATTGATTCATATTAATAGGAGAAGGCAGAACTCGGTAGTGGAAGTGCTTCCTTGCAAGGTAGTTCATAACCTGCCCAGCACTCAGGACGGCACCTTTGTAAGGCACAAATGAGGTTGTGCTTCAGTAGCGATCCTCAGCATTCCAGAGCTTGCATTCATTAAGGTGCCAGACAGAATCGGGTTCCTGTGTTTGTAATTTGATCCCAGGTCTGCTTTTTATGGGCTCTGGCTGCTGTGTAGGGAGACCATGATCTCCGTAAGCAAACACCGAGCCCCGAGTCACAGGAATAGACTGAAATCTCTTGCTACTGACAGTTTAGAACCTGGGCACCCACAGAGCCACCTCCTTCCCTTGGCTGGAAGGACATTGAAAAGCTGTTCTGACCAGTGGATCAGAAAGCACAGCACCTGTCACCCGAAGTTAAGCATGGTGTAGCTGTTGAAGAGAAGTAGGCTCAAAAGTGAAAAGCAGTCCTTCCCATTCTGCTTATCATGTGTGACCTTGAGGACATCCCTTCAGCCCTCCGTGTTTCCTTCCTCCTTGTACAGAGGCTACAAAGCCTGAAAGTAACTCCAGAGAAGAAGTGACTGCTGTCAGCACAGCTTTGCTGCTCTCGGAGCACAAAGTGCCACAAAGAAGTGGCATGTGCAAGCATTGCAGTGCACAGCTGCTACACAGCTCTGCCACACACAGATCCAGCACTAAATGATTTCACACTATGATGCACAGAATGAAAGGTTCATGGTTTTAATGAGGGCAAATCAGCACAGCACTGTGCAGCTCCCCCCACCATGTATACGCTGGCTTTAAGTGGAGTCCTTGTCCCCAGACATCACTTGTGACAGTCTGCTAGAGCTGAGTCCAAGGATGAAAAGAAGGTTCTGTCACCCAAGAGGAACGTAGACCTCCTCTAGGCACTGCTAACAGCTCTTTTTTATTTTGTGAAAATACTACCAAAATGAATATGAAATTGCTGATCTATTGCAAACGTTTCAAACGTTGTTGGAAAACAGCTCTTTTTTTCATAACAAATCATCACTTGTGTTTGTTTGTAATGATGGATAAAAAGGTTATTTCCCTTCCTGGAAGAATGCTTTTGCACTCTTGTAAGGATAATGCTCTTCTGTTCAGCTCAGAAAACACTGACCAATGACTACTTCTTCCCACAGGCACCGGGGAGATGCTGGGCACACGGATATTGTAAGTAAGCTAGCCCCCTATTCTGGTTTTGTCAGACCTGTGCTGTGACAAAGATGAGTGTCTCACAGCCTTCATGCCTGGTTACAACTGCTTTAAGGACAAGTGTGAGTTCTGACTCACAGAAATACAGAGCCTAGAGGGCACTGTGGCCATGGCAAATACTGTTGTTCCCCAGCTCTGCACCCAGGGCTGCCAACCAGCAACTGTCCTGCTCTGCCAAAATAAGTCATGTGCACTTGGCTGAAGCTGGCCAGTAAAAGCAGTGTCACAAGGGTCAGACTTATTGCTGCCAAGTGTTAGTCATGAGTTCCCTAAGCTCAACTTAAGGAAGTCTACAGTAACACCCCACATACCAGCTCAGACCCTCAGAGAGATTTAATTAAATTAATGAAGAAACTTACGTGTGCACAAAACTTCATACTGTTAATTGTGTAAGACCCTAACCAGCCAGGAGCCTCCCCCAGGCAGACGCAGCAGCTGAAGGTACCAGCCAGCATTTTGGCCTGAGCTGGGTGTCCCCGTTCTATGGTATTTGATCCATTCTGCATCAAGACCCCACCACATTGTGTACCAGACACACATGCCCTCACAGCACGCATGGTCTAACGTTGCTGTGTGCTGTCTCCCAGTTTGCCAGTGCACCTAGCAAGGGCTGGGACAGCTGCTACCCACCACTAGCATTAGCACTGACAGTGTGTGTTTATCCAGCCCAGAGAGAGGGGGAAATCTGGGAAGAACCTGTAGGCTCAGCTCTTGTGCAGGACTATAGCCAAAGCAGCCAGTGTGCAGAAGATTACCATAACCACCCTCCTCATCCTCAGATCCAGCTGAAGTTCTGTGCATGAATTTTTTCTTATTAGTTACCAGCTCAGATCCTACCCACAGCCTTGAAGGTTCCCCTGTCTCCAGGGTGCTTTAGGCAGCAAACCTGTTCTGGCACAGAGCCCCTCCAAGCCACCCTTTGCCATGCAGGTCCTTCACAGCCTCTCCTGGCAGATTAAGACCCCTTCCTAGCACTTCTGAGAAGTTAGTAAACTCAAACAGATCAATAATAATAAAAACAATAAAAATTAGTAATAATAAAAAAAGTCAGGAAGCGAGTGGGGAGTGAAATGTACCAATAGGGAACAGTAGCAAAACACGCTCACATACAGAACAAGGTTGTCTTTAAACATATTAATCACCATAACCATTTTGTGTCTTCTCTCAGTTAACCAGTCTTCTACACCAAAGACTGAAGGTGTCATGACCTGGGATTGGAACTTGGAGCACTGTGATGGATTTGTGCAGCAGGACCACGGCCAGTACCTCATAATCAAGCAGAGCGGCAACTATTTCATCTACGGTCAGGTCAACCGCATAAAAAATATGACAAAGATTTTTACAGTGATGCTGTACAAAGCACCAGACATCCTCCTCAACAAGGCTGTGGGATCAAAGGGGGAAGAGAAAAAGGGCACGGTAAATTTTGGGAGACCATTTTTCCTGCAGCAGGGAGATGAGCTGTACTGTAAGGTAAATTTTAATCATGACTATACTACGGCAGACAATCAGACTTACTGGGGCCTGTATAAAATATAGCAAGATTCTCCTCTGAGTCAGCTCCTCCCTTTTTCCCCTCCACAAAACATTAAGGTATGGGTGAAGAGTCTGCAATTTCTCTTTGTATGAAATTCAACTTGCCAGAGTACATGCCACAGCAGGCTGGTATCCTGGAGTGACAGAGTATAACAAAGTGAACAGAAAACTTTGGTAATAACAGATGACACCTGATCGTCACAAAGTATGACAGAAAGATGTTTGTGGGAGGAAAAGTTCTTGATGCATTATGGGGCTGACTCTGAGATCCTGGAAAAACAAGTCACTATATTCAGTCCGTTCTGAGCTGGGGAGGAGCTCTGCTCTGCAGTGGATTGCAGCATTTCACAGCTGGGTATGCATTATACCTGGGGTTCTTTCTAACAAAAGGTGCTATGTAAAGCTGAAGTATTCTATATCTTCCCTGTACAACCTGCCCAACGTGTCTACAGCAGAGGGATGAAATAGTTCAGAAACAGCCTGCAATGGAAGGAAAGCTTCTCGGCCAAATCCACAGCCTTGCCACTAGCAAGGGAAACACCATATAACTTCTCCAGGGAAGCTCCATTTTCATGGGTAGTTCAGAGCATAAGGACCTTTCCAGTCAAGCACAAACAGTGCACGTCTGTGAATTCATGTCAGCTCCCTGCCACACTCCAGACACACACACCAGTGAGCTTGTGGATCCAGCCAGTGCAGCTGCTTTGCATCCAGCTGCCATAAAGGATGCCTGACCACTGGCTGACTAGCACAAAAACGCAATAAAAGTTGCTGTGTGTAGGTGGAGACTGCAGAGAAGAGACAATGGTAGAAAGATGCGTAGGAGGAAAGTGGGCACTGAGTGGAGAACAGAGGATGGAGAATTAAAGAACTGTTCCTGGCATGTTTTACTATGCTGTGTAGTGTGCATTGCAAGCAGGGTAGGGCAGACAGTCCTGAGATGAAATAGGGAAGGGCTAAGCATCCCTCCCTACCACCTCCTTCACCCCAGGCACAGCTACAATATCCAGCACAAAGCACACACTGTGCCAGTACCACAGCAGGGAGGTGGGAAACATGAGCTAGCAGGAGAGCAGCACACCCTTCACCTGCCTGGGGAACCAGCAGGTACTGAGATGCTGCTCACTTTGAGGCCTTGGCTCTGCTTCCTGGGATGAGCATCAAGTCACCTGCAGATCACAGGAAGGTCTCAAGATCTCAGCAAAGGGCTCTTGGAATAGCAGGCTGCTGTGGCTGCACGGTGTGTCCCATGGTGTGGTTCATCTCCCTTGCCTGGGCAAGCTCTCCCAGGGGCTCTGTGCTTTGCTTTCCTGCCACTTGGACCTTCATGGGTGAAAACTCCTCTACGGTTCCTCAGAGCACATCACAGCTTTGTGCCACACACGGGTTTTCATGGGAAAGCAAAGCAACTGAGAAGCTGACTGGAAATAATGATGTGGGGTGGGTTAGGGCAGTTAGGGGTGCTATTTGCTCTTATACTTTTATATTCTATGTATTGTAACTCTAAAGAACCAAGATTCAACTTTTTGCAGACATCTGCAGTCTTGCATTGTTTCATGCAAGCTGTTACCAATTAAAACATCACTCTTGTTCTTACTTCACTTTGTTGATTTCCCTCAGTTAAAAAAAAAAATAAAAAAAAATCTTACAAACCACAAGTTTATCTCACTTCTTTGATACGGACCAAGAAAATAACTGACTGACACATTTCTCTACTTTTCATCTACTTTCACTAAACTGCCTCTTCTGCTCCGAGAGGTTGGCAGTATCAACACAGAGTAAGATTAGTTTGAGCTGCAGTCTTGGGGCAGTGGCAAGCTCTGTCCTCCTCCCAGCACACAGGGGAGCTACACGTGGCCCAATTCCATGAGGATGGGGAGAAGAGGGGATTTGTGTACCCAGGGCAGCCCACACACCAAAGCACATTAAGCCTTGATGCAGGCAGGAAAAGCAACAGGCAGGAGAGGCAAGTGATACAGCTTCAGCATTTGGCAGAAGCTGTTTTGCCAAGAGAGACACATTTCCACACTCCCCAGTTACTTTCTGAGACACAAAACATGCCCAAAACTGTCCACCTGTGATAAAGCACTCCTTGTTCCATGTGTCAGACCAATAAAATCCCAGACCCTGCAGCACCTTGGTCTGAAGGTCTGGGTCCAAGACCCAGGTAACTAAAGCAGGGATGAAAACAGAAGACAGATGTGGAAATGCCACTCCAGTGAAACTGCCTGGAGGCCTCCTTGCTCTACAGGATGTTTTCAACGTGCCCACCAGAAGGTCACTCAGAGCAGAGATGATGGATGGTGACAACAGTGCTTCCCATGCCTTCTTGTGCGAGCTGTTGGGCCTCCTATCCCTGCCCTGCACTTCAGAAATAAATAGCACAATCTGTTTCTCTCTTTGAGCCAGGCTTTGCCCATGACATGCCTATGAAGCTCTTGCACATAATGATACTCACAATTCAGTAGAGCCAGCAACATGAATGTCAAGAAATAATAAGAGCACTCCAGCCTTTTCACCTCAACCTGCCATTGACCAAACTGTTCACATTTCTTACAAATTTATACGTCTCCTTGCCTTGACCCTGGCATCAGGGAATGTGTAGCAGACCTAAAAGACAAAGTTCCCCAAATGCCTCAGCTGGAAATCCTGCCCTTCTGAAAATTGTTATGCAGAATTATCAAATCAATGCAGTGTCAAAAAGTGATTTATATAAAAAACTTTCCTTTTTTTGACGTTCTGAAATTATCACTTGCCACATGGAGAGTATTTTTACTGAGATGTGGGATCATGGACAAGTAGTATATTTCTCTGTACCATTAAGACTTTTACATTTTATGTGCCTTCTAATCTACGGGAAGTATGATGTAAAGAACAATGAGGGCATCATGAGATGGTATGAATAGCAAGTCATGTGCCTTCAACCAGGAAATTTATTTTTGTTTTAACAGGACTTGGGGAGTTCCTGCTTTCCCAGAAGCTTACTACCCCCCCACAGTCCCCCACAGATCAGAGATGCAAATGGCCCTTGAAGTACAGAGTTCCATGTCTTCAGAAATTAGCCAAAATGTGGTCCTACAAGAGGAATAATCATATTGTTTAAAAAGTAAATATTTGAATACAAGTAACCACAATGTATTCAGCAGTCACTCCTGAGCCTAGCCAGCCAGATGGAGTTGCCAGCAGACCCTGGGGCAAAGCACTCCCAGTTTACAACTGCCCAAAGACAAAGTGGTTTCTAAGTTGCTGATGGGTTGAAAGCATCCTCTGTCCTGAGCTCTCTGAGGACAGGGGAATGATACAACATGCAGTAACAGTGCCTGAAAACCTGCCCCAGCACAGCTCCCACACACTCTCTGCTCACACTGGTTAATAAACCTACTGTGCATTGGGAGTTTTTTCTTTCCCCATTTCTGTCACACAAAGCTCTGTTCTGAAGATCAAGTACACATTGCATAGTACACATACACGTGTCTCAAAAACGAGATAAACTTTCTGATTGGTGAAATAGGTGGATGCCACTATCCTCTCTTCACAAACAGGGAGCCCAGTCACAGAGGAAAGGTAAATTACAACCTTTAATTTGGGTTGCTTGAAGTCAACTACCTGTCATGGTCCAACGGCTTCAGTAGCAGGCTGCCAGAAGGCAGGATGCTGACCTGATTTTTTCAGAGTAGCTTCTATTGTATAAACAGAAGCATCATTACTTTTGGCTATAATTTCCAGTACTCAAGACTTTTGTAAATCAGTCCAGTGAGGTAATGCAGCTTAGGATGTTGGAGCTAAGCAAGCTGGCTTTGGTCCTCAGGGGAGGATGGCTACCTAAGGAGGGTGCTCTGAAAAGACTTTCCTCTGAACAACATCACCTGTTCTTCTTGGCCAAGAATGAACTGTCCCAATGGAAATTTTCCAGGGAAAAAATTCTGCCTGGCACAAAATCCCTGCACTGGCAATTTCAGCTCTAAAGATGAGCACATGGGAAGTTCAAAGCTGCTGAAAACAGTCTGCCAAGAGGACCAGTAGAGAAATATTTTTGTTATTTGTGTTCCTGCAGAGTGACAACTGCTTTTACAGTGATATTGCCAGTCTCTTAGTGAGATAGGGTCTCGTGGTGGTCTCATCCCTTTTGTTTCTCAACTGGTGGAGATTTAATAGTGCAATCCAAAAGACCTTAGGCACCGGGCTTCTAGTGACAAGTCACACATCCCACCTGAGGTGCAGCACTTTGGTTTCCTGCTTTCTTCTCCCAAGTTAGGGAAGGGTTTGCATCATGCCAAGCCTCTTCACCTCCCAGGCACACCAAAGGCTGCCCTACCATGTGAGTGGCTCTAGCAGATGCTTTGGGAGGAACCACTCCACACCCAGGTTTCTGAGCACTCCGATACCTCCTGATTTCAGGGGTCCACTGTGGTGGGCACTTCCCTTCCTCATACAGCAAAACACAGCATGTGTCATCACAGATTTTAGCCTAATAAGCAAAATATATCTTAGAGGAGAAGTATTACCAGCACTTTAGAGACAGGGAAGAAAGGCACAGCAAGATAATGTGGTTTCCTTAGGATGACTGTAAGTCCAGACAAGCATACGTGATAATTGATCATGGGACTCAGGGAAAGGTATTAACCAAACATCCTCATCACAGACAGTAAAAGCAGTGGTAAGAGCACTGGGGAAATCAACCCAGAAAGTGTCACACCTGGATTCAATTCTCAATGATTTTTATCTCTTTTGAAGAAAACAATAGAACACATTCACAACATCCCAGAAGGGGACCAAAAAAAAAAAAAGCTTCCAAATGCCAGAAATATGACTGTGGTGCAGAGTACAGTGGTGTGAGCAGGCTGGCCAGCACAATGCTCACTCACCACTTCCTTTGGCCTAGTTGGACACCTGCCTGTGCTATGGAACCCTGAGCTCTGGCAGGCTGGGAAATAGAAACCCATTTCTTCTTCAGATCTTTTGAAACAGAATTTTGTACTGAATGCCCCCCCTCACATAGTAAATCTGGTAAATCCCACCTTCCATCTTATTTGAGCTAAATGAACACAACAGCACCCTGCCTACCCCTCTGGGAAACGTCTCAAGAAGTAGGAAAGATTTGGAAGCCTGTCTTTGCAAAGCAAAGGATTCACAGAAGAGCCACTAAAGGGAAGTCACAGCAGTATGACTCACTCCTGCTATAAAACTGAAGTATTTTGTTACATGATACCATAAGAGGCGACAGCTGGGTGCTGTTTCATCACTTCTTGCTATCACAGGCAACATCTTCTCCAAGTTCCACCCTTATATGTTCCCTGGCACTCATCTTTCCTGCTGGAAGGCTTTGCATCATCAAGCCCTTCAAACATTTCCAACCTGAAATAAGGTCTGGCTGGTTGATGCCCTCTCTTCTATCTACAAGGCTTTTGCTTCTAGTTCTCCTTTCCCTCCCCCATCTTAACTCTCCTGTGATGCTGACAAGCTCACTGCCAACTCTCCTCAAACAGTGCCACAAAACTTCCACCACCAGCCTTGCCCCTGGCTTTCCTACAGCACCAGATACCAGAAGTGCAGGTTTCAGTTAAAGGGTTTGCTCTTTTCCTGAGAGGTTTTGAAGGAAAAGTGAAAAAAAAAAAACAACAAAAACCCCAAAGGTATCAAAAAGTTCCAAGATAAGAGAAACAAAGCATTTTGCTTCTGTTAATTTTCAGATTTTATACCTGGTTTCACAATATTTGAGTAAAAATTTTTTAGTATTTGAGACTAGCAATAATGGAAAATCAAATAAACCATATAAAAAACCATACTGACAATCAGAGCTGTATGGAAACCATTATGGCATCGTCAACATGCCATAGTTCACTCAAGTGTTACATCCTGTGGACCACATTATGAGATTTAATTTAGGAAAACAAACTTTTGAGATGCATGGAAGAAGTGACACATGACATGGTGGGGGGAATATGACAGCAAATACCAATTTGGGACATTTTTCTGCTCATCTCAGCAGCCCGTGGACTTCTAGAAAAGGTCTTGTTTCCTTTTCATAAATGGCATTAGTCTCAAATTCCTTCAAATGTGAACCAAAACTGTACAGCTGGAGCTGAATGCTGGGAAGAGCTTTCACATTCCAGATATAGACCCAATCCCTGAACTTGCAGCTGAAAGCTGGGATGATTCATACCACTGGTGTTTGATGACCATCAGGTTCAAACTCTAAAAATTATTTCAGATCAAGTTAATTGTACGTGAAGCCCTTCTCCTAGAGGGTTCCTGTAAACTTTAAAGGCAAAATTTCTCTCCAATATCAAGAGCATCCAATATATCTTCCCATATGAAAGGAAGGGACCTTGCTAGACATTCCCTTTCTATACAGCAAGTCTACACCCATGACAAAAGAAGCGAAGGAGAGACAGGTACTCTCTGATATGAGGGACACCAAACACTGGAGCAGCCTCAGAGCTGCAAGTCAAGAAAAGGCCTTTGAAGGAAGCAAACCCTACCTCAGTGAACCCTGACAGGCCTCTGCAGCCCCTGTTCATAAAGTTAGGCAGCTTTGAGTACTGACGTCTTTAATCGGAGAAAGAGTCAGTGTGGGTGCAGGCAGCTCTTCACACTCTGCCTTTCTGCAGAGTCTCTAATGCAACTCATCTTTACAGCTTTTATTACACCTCCTTCATTAGCCAGATCTGGGCCATAAGCAGAAGCATAGCTCACAGCACCTGAGGAACTAGCCATTCATGTCAGCATGAACTGAAATTTAGGTATTTAGGTATTTTTCTGGAAAGGGACTACAGGAAAACTGGTGGGGATGGAAAGCAGGGGTAAATCTGTAACAGAAAGTCTTGTTTGGTGCAACTCTTTTCAAGAAAGCTAGAATATCTCATAGTGCATGATGAGGAGCCAGAGATGGCTGAATCATTTCCCCCTTGGGCATGGAGGAAGCTTTGGACTATGGCAGCTGCAGCTTATTCTCCTCTTTCTTTCAATACTTGCTTTTCAGGAGAAGGAAGAATACCTCAGAACTTACTTCCTGTGGATTGCCAGTATTTACAGTCCTCACAGGGAGAACATAGCCACGCAGCTTAATAAGCAGTGAGATGAACAAAGCTTACTTATCCCACAAACTTGGATTTTGTGCTTTAATTATCTAGTATTGGAAATAGACAGCTCTGAGAGAAGTCCTTCCAGTACTTGGAGCTCACACTGCTCTTTGTAGTGGGGTTCAAACATTCCTTCATCTCTCTCTTGTACTGGGCAGCCCACCCATGTCAAAACTGCAGCAATTTAGCTGATTCTAGCTGTGTAAACATAGATGGAGGGGTTAGTGTGGGTAGAGAGGTTCATGCAGAGAAACAGCCTAATCTCAGACTCTAACTATAAACCTCAAGCAGCTTTTTCATGTAACTGGTGTTGAAATCTTTCCCAGAAGTTTGACATTTTTATAATATTTTATTCTCAGCATACATATGACTTTTGATCTGGTGTTCCCCTTTACAAAGAACAGGTGACAATATATAGTAGCTTAATCTTCACAAAGGCCATGAAGAAACACATCACAAGATCAAACATTTGGTGGTCTAGAACAACATGTACCAAAATCTAGTATTCAGCCACATACTTTATGATGAACTTCTTGGTTTTGTGTTTTTGTGGGTTTGGGGTTTTTTTTTGGTATGGGATTTTCTTTTGCTGTTCAGGCAAAACTGTCTGGCAGACCTAAGTGAAAATACCCATCTTCATATCCTGTATGTCAGAATAACCTCACAAGACAACAGCAGATGAAAGGTACAAAATCTTTACAAACCATGCAGAGGTTCACCTGTCAGTGGAAGCAGGAAATTGTCTATTGTTAAACATAGCTTGCATTACAGTCTGAAGGTTGATGAACATTAATAGCAACATTCACATCAATTTAAGAATTAATTCCTTTTGTTGCTCTGTATCAGCAACAAAAGCCCTGCAAGGAATTGTCATCTCACCCCTCTGGAGAAGCTCTGTGTGGCTGAGAAGACTTCAAATGACCTGCAGTCACTCTGCTCCAGCCCTGCTGCTCACAAGCAAATTTATATTTTCCCATACTTATATTTCCTTTGTATTTGTACATTAGTGTGTGTCCTATCTACTTTAACAATGTCTCATCCATGGAGCTGCTCTGTACTATCTGCCTTCCTCCCAGAGCCACTGGAGGGTTTGCTGGTGAACCCACCAGAGATCAACCCAGAGAAGCCAGCTAACAGCTAGGTTCAGTTTCCTTTCACTGCAGACAATAGTCTAGACTGGAATATAAGTTGGAAATCAGACTAGGGCAAAAAACTGAAGCCCCAATGTGATGAACTTTTCCTGCTCCTGATGAAGCTGCTAAATCAGACAGCAGAGGTAACAAGCCTCTAGATAAGCCCTGAAAGAAACTCAGGCCTGCTTATCCCCTCTCTCAGATGGAACCTCTGCATCCCAGATTGGCCAACAGCTGCATAGGATCAACAGAGAAGACAAAAACACTTAGACAAAGCACTGAAAAAAAGACCACCCCAGGGGGCATACCCACAGCAGAATCCAAATCACCATAGATTTTGTTTATTATGGACACAAAAATGCTACCAGGTGCCACAGGCTTTGAAGACTTTCAGTCTCCAACCATAGGGATAACATCCAAACCCTGCTGGGCTGGAGCTAGCTGGGTACAGATATCAACCTGGACACAACTGGGCTACTGAGAAGGAAAAGGAGGATATCAAGGAATAAGAACAGATGTATGCAATATACTGCTGTCTGGCTTATAAAATCACTTACCATAGAATAATGAAATCATTAAGGTTGGAAAAGAACTCTGAGATCATCAAGTCCAACTGTCAACCAAACACCACCACATCAACTAAACCACGCCCTGAAGTGCTGCATCCACACGTTTTTGTAACACCTCCAGGGATGGTGACTCCACCACTTCCCTGGGCAGCCTGTTCCAATGCCTGACCACTCTTTCAGTAAAGAAATTTTTCCTAATGTCTAATCTGAACCTCCCCTAATGCAACTTGAGGCCATTTCCTCTCATCCTATCACTGGTTTCATGGGAGAAGAGACTGACCCCTACCTCACTACACCCTCCTTTCAGGCAGTGGTAGAGAGTGATAAGGTCTCCCCTCAGCCTCCTCTCTAGACATCAGTACAAGTGAAACAATTTGTTTTCACTGTTGATGAAAAGATATAAGGAAATCTTTTCCTGGCTGTCAACATGCTTATATATATGTTTTTTTAATATTATTTTTGTTTATGAGCTGAAATTCAGACGGTTGCACAACAGCCTTGGCTTTGAAAACACGATCCCAGAGATACACTATTTTGGTGAGGAAACCCATATAAACAGTTTATCTGTAACTGTTTATAATAACTCCTCCGTAAGTGGGGGAGACAGAGGACATAAAACCAACATGGTAACATTTCCTACTTAATGATCTGACCTTTTAATATGTGGGGGCTGAAGACACCATCCTGCCCTTACTAATGATCATCCTAAGTTTTGTGTTGACAGTTGATTTGGATAACTTCAATTTGAGCAGGGATTTGAGTGTGCCTCTAAGGACAAAGGCTCGTCTAATTTTTTAGTATTAGCTATTAAGCAATTGTTTGATTTTTACTGTTAATTAGATGAGCAAAAAATTGCAATACAAATATGGTTCAAATTACTTTGATATTATTTCCTGGAATCCTACTAGAGTCCTGCAGCCCCCTCCAAGCATCCCAAAACATAGGACAATGGAGTTGCCCTGGCTCTGCCCTGATGAACTCGGAGATAAGTAACTAACACCAGATCAGAACTGAGACCCAGGAGACATTTCTTCAAGGAGCATTCAGAAAACTACAATTCCATTACTAGAATGCACCCACACGCTTCATCTTAGCTCTGCCTGCTGGGTAAGCAGGTAGTTGAGGTCTCACTCCGTTAGGTCTACTTGCTCACTTGGTTACTTATGGCACTGGTGGGACAGCTCCTGATGTGCCTGGGGGGAGCCTGCTTTGTAGGCAGTCTTTCCCTGGCACAGCACACATGAAGCCACCTGGTTACCATTCATTGCTTATTAATTATATTATAATTATTAATGCAGTTTGAGTGAACCTGGGACTGCACAGACATGAACTCGTGCCCCTAGTTGCTTGCAAGCTGAACTGCTTGAAGTACAGAAAAAGGGAATTCACATTCCAGCCTGTAGGGGAAACAACGCACAAAATAGCTAAGTGATTACCCATGAAGTCAGATGAGCTTGGGAGACATCTGGGATTACAGTACTTCTGCCTTGATTCCTGAACCAGGACTTCAACAAAGGCTTTTTACCTTCTGTCCACCTTCGCCTCAAAGACCTGGATAACATGATTCTCTCTCTCCAGGATCTCATTTCCTGTGTAGCCCCACGTGCTGTCCAGTGCTCCCAGCTGTTGGGTTTGGACTATCTGTAGGTCTGCACTGTTATCTGTGCTGAAGCAAGTCTTTCTAAAACAACCATACTTGTACTAAGACCCAGTCTTAGAGGCTACCTTCTGCTAAACTCCTGATATTCAGGCATCTAAAATTAGACTAAATTTTAATTCAAAATGCTGAACACTCTCTCCCCACCCTACAACCCCAATGCCACACCAAACAAATCCCTACCCCTGTCCTGGTTTCTCTTCAATTTTCACAAGAGCTGATCTCCCACAATCAGGTGGATGTCTGTGTTCAGAGCCCCTGAGAAATCAGGCTCAAAGCATCTCAGCTATTCAGAAAAAATTAAATACTCAAAGAAACAGACCCCCAACATCAGGTTTAGATATTGGCTCACAGAGGTTCCTCATGCAGTGTTGCTCTCTTTGCAAGCAGCTGGTGGTTTGGATGCACGGGCAGGGAGTCACCCACACAAGTAACCAGTCCTGTCTCCACAGAACATTGCACAACTGCGACAGTGTTGGAGTCCCACATGACAGAGAAAACTGTCATCTCAACTTTAGGGAGCAAGGGTGGCCCAGCATGGCATAAATTTTCTGACTCTCAGACCAGTACCGGGACAGTGAAAAGCTCCATGCAGTAACCAGTGACCAACAGCAGCTATTTAAGCTTCATCCCATCACCTTTCCCCACACATTTCTGCTAAGCAGGTGCCGTGACACGCACCAGTGGAGGAAATAAGCCTGTTCCTCCCATACCAAACACAAAGCCACATTATTTGTTTAGTATTTCTGCTGTGACTTTACCTTCCATAGGTGCTTCTCTGGTACTGAGCAATCCCTACCCACCCAACAGCCTCTAGAACTACTTGAAAAAAGGACATGATCATTCCTCAGCTTTTTTTTTTTTCCAACCAGCCTTGTTGTATTTCACAAGTAACCTGCCGGAGTTCAAGAGCCTGTCCATTTTCCTCATTTGAACCAGGGTTCTGAACGATGCCCCCTGGCTGCAAATACCACCCTTGCCTGGCTGTTCAACCAGCTGCTTCCTTCAGCTCCTCCTTGGCCGTGGATGGGAGATACAGACTGGCTCAGGGTCTCCAATATGGGACATAAACCCATTCTTACCGGACATGTTAACTCTCTTACTGCCTCTTTTATCACTGGTTTCCCAGCAAGCTTCTTCATTCTTAAGCAAGTTCTCTTTTCAAAGCGGACTGTATTTGTGAGCATGGAGGGTTTTTTCCATCATCTTTGATGGCTCCTGCAGTGATGCTGAGTGTAATGCAGTCCCTGGTACAATGTGAGTACACTAGCCTCGGGGACTATGAGATGCAGGGAGAAAGGAAGGGACTCGACTGCCTCTTGCAGGCTTCCTCACTACCTCTTCCAGGAATATGCTATTAATTCCTTTTCAAAATTTCTTACATACATCATGGCTTTCTGTGACACTAGCCCAATATGTGGGTGTGGGGAAAAGGGAGAAGTGATGGACATCTCCCACTATGGCTGCACTTCCTACACTTTCAGCCTCTGTGACCTCCCTCAGTATAGTACAGGAGATGCTGTCCTGGTGGGTGCTCATTAACACAGACATTAAGCTATTCTTTTCCTATCTGGGCCTGGACTTTTAACCACGGAACTGTGGGGTACTGCTGAAATCTCCAGCTCATTCACCTGGTTTGATTCTAAATGGACTTCTATTTGTATTTTAAATAATGATAAATTTTCTTTATCATATACTACATATCTGCATACTCAATTTCTTCCTCAGCAGATCTCACTCTGTCTCTCTTTTTGTCATGACATTAAGAGAAACACCAATGACTACCTTTTTTCCATCAAGTTTCTGATATGCATAGTATGACCACATCTAGCCTAGGAACCGTTACACCACTGTTCAGATTTTCTTTTTGGTGCCTCATTTAAACAGAACTTGGTTGGTCCCATCTGTTTTTCTTTTCCTGTTTGACTGTTTCCACCCCCACCCTTTCCTCACGGACACTGAACTTCTGTGGCTTCATCAGTAGTGGCTGCATCATCTTGAAACTTGTGTTTTGCTCCCTGGGAATTTCGCCCTGCTCTTTGGTTTCAAGCTCACTGATGACACTTTTCTGGATTTCAAAGTGGCAGCTGCCTGTTTCCCTTGTAGTTTAAATGGAGTCTGTCCTTTTGACATAGGCTTCCTCTAGTCCAAAAGTACCCCAGAGTCAAGCAGAATCCTTCCTCCTCAAACCATTTGCTCTGCCAGGTGTCCGAATTTCGCCTTCCTTCTTCCTAGAACCAGACCTAAAGGGATCATTTCAAAGAATTCTGCCACAGACAAAGAAACTTGAAAAACTTCACTAGGAATTCTTTAGACTAGGACAACATGCTCTTTTTTCTCAATAAACAAAAACCATAGGAATTTAAACCAACCAAGTGTAGATGTACTCAAACACATGATGGCTATGAACCACAAATACCGTACTGCAGTGCCAAAAGGGATAACTTTTGGAGCATGACAGCCAATGGCAACAGGAACTGGATTTTTGATCCCTGCAGGTTCTCATCTAGAGCAGGAAGGGTGTGTAAGCCAGGAAGAGTTACTCCTGTAGGGGGGGCTTTTTGCTTGCAGCCCAACACTTGTGTAAAAGCACAGATATCCTTTCAGATGGCTGCGTTATATTTATGTCTGAGTTCTCAATCTAAGAGGAGATTTAGTGCTTAGGGCAAACAGAAAAATTAGCAACTTCAGCAAGATTCCCTGTGTGGATCCCCTTTCAGATCCTGTTGAGATAGGATTCATTACGTTCCTCCTTTCACTATCATATGGTCACAGGAGAATTGGCAACCAACAAAACTTCAAATTACCAGCTCCTTTGGCTTATGAAAGTCTATGACCAAAATAGATCACAGCATCAACACAGCGTAAGTGATGGTGAGACACAAACAGGACTGAAAGTGAAAAACATACTGCACTTCAAATGTAGAAAACTTTCCATGTTTGAAACTCAGGTCTTGGGTTTATTCAGCATGAAAATGCCTCAAATACTTCACACCCTGTAATGTAATGACTAAGACTATGATTGCAGGACAGAACATAAAAGGGAGGGAATTTTTAAAAACCCACCTGTGAACAGAACTGAAGCTTAATCGGAAATCACATTTTACTTTTAAGCCTTTTCAGAGCATTTGTCTAGTTTTGTTTTGTTTTAAAAATGCTCATGGTTCCAAAGCAACATCAAGCAGACATGACCAAATTCACTGTTCCGCGTTGCCTTTTATGGCTCAAATCCACGAAATACAAATTACCAATGAAGTTTAAATGTACTTAGATTACAATTTAAATTAGTTTTAGGCACAGGGTATTTGAAACAGTAAAAGTGCATCATCCTACACTGCCATTTTGGCTAGTAACAAAGGTATCTTCTAGGAGATGTGGCAGATCCTGATGAAACATTAATGGTTTTATCTATCCCAACAACTGAGATTCCCACAGGCCAAAAGCTGGTTTCTGAATGAGCAAGAAACTGGCCCCAGGGTAAGTTTATTGCATCTGTGTCCTGTGTGTGACTCAAAACTTTCCTCCCAGTGTTCCTGGCCGCAGAGAGTACACCAACAGCCAGGTGGTGTGAAAAATCCTCTTTCTAGCTGATGAGACAATTCTTTTCAAGACCTGAATGTTTTGATTTAAAAAATCCAGTGCTTTTAACATGTAGGACCATGTCCTCACCCAACAGCCTCAGCAGAGCTGTAATAACTTCTACAGACTGACACCTGCTTCCTCTAGAAAGCTTTCAGATGAGTGTAGGAAAATGTCCTGCCCTCCCCTGCCATTGAAGGTTGCTGAGGAATACACTGGTTGTGTCTCTGCACCTGGTTGCTGCTGTTTATATTTCTGCCTCATTCCCAGCACCATCCCTGGCCTTTCTTGCAAGGCAGGATGCAGTGTGTCAGCTGGAGACTTGGATGAAGCAAATTCATGACTCTCACACAGGCATACTCCTCAGTGACCTATCCAGCACAGCTAACATGCCTGTGAGCCAGACTCATTCTCTTTCATTGTCATCAAGTTCTCTCACACCTGCGAATTTGCTGGAGCCCTCCCAGGTTTCCAGCTTGCTTTGCTCATTGGGACCATCAGATTCTGTAGCAGAAACCAGTGAGCATTTTCATTGCATGTGATTCAGGGTGGCCTAGGACAGGAGGAGGAGATAGAGGAGTAAGCAGCAGGAATAGCTTGTAGGAGAGAACAGGTAGCAGACTTTGGCATATCCTCAGAATGGGAACAGGAAAGTTTTTTTTTCCCCACCCATTAAGAGAAGGCAAAGCATAGGCAGTTGCAACAGACTTTGTAAGGACCTTCCTAAGGACACTCAGCTCATTAGTATGCCAGGCTCTAGAGATAAGGGTTTAAAAAGTGCATCTCTTTCAGAGTGATAAGCAGTCTTTCACAGCTGCTATTGCAAAGATCCCAGAAACAATTGTGTAATTCAGACCTGCAGCAGGAGCCCACATTTAGAGTTTTTTATTGCTTAAGGGAGTTTAAACTTCACATCTGCTTGGTGGAGGCACTAAGGCTTACCTCTAAGGTAAGCCCTCTTAGAGGGTCCTTATGTTAACAGGGGTAGCTTCTGTGAGAAGACAATAGGAGCCCTTGGCGGACAGAGCCAGTTCCAGCCATCTCCAAAACCAGACCAACCACTGACAAAAGCTGAGCCCATCAGTGATGCTGGTGGTACCTCTGTAATAATATATTTATGAAAGGGTAAAAAAATGCTGTGCAGCGGCTGTGAGAGAAAGGAGTGAGAAAAATGTGAAAAAGCCTTGCAGACACCAAGATCAGTGAAGGAGGAGGGAAGGAGGTACCCCAGGCACCAGAGGAGAAGATCCCCTGCAGTCCATGAATGAAGATCATAGTGAAGTCAGTTGTCCACTTGCAGCCCAGAGCAGATGGATGTGCCATGAAGGAAGCTTCAGTTCACTGAGAGTCCATGACAGAGCAGGCTCCTGATGGAGAGGATGGAGAGGAGCCCACACAGGAGTAGATTTTCTGACAGGAACTGTGGCCTGTGAGGGACCCACACCAAAGCAGTCTGTTCCTGAAGGACTATACCCTGTGGAAAGGACCCAAGCTGGAGCAGTTCTTGAAGAGCTGCAGCCCACGGGATGGACCTATGTTGGAGAAGTTCACAAAGCACTGCAGTTGATGGGAGGGACCCCATACTGGAGAAGGGAAACCACATGAGGAGGGAGGAGTGGCCGGGATGAAGTGTTATGAACTGACCACAACCCCAATTCCCATACCTCTGCATTCCTTGGAGCGGAGGATGTAGAAGAGTCAGGAGTGACGTTGAGCCTGGGAAAAAGGGGGGTGGGAAGAAGGGTTTTTAAATTTTTTTTCCTATTTCTCACTATCCTACTCTGTTAGTAACTTGCAAAAAATTAATCTTCCCCAGGTCAAGTCTGTTTTGCATGTGACAGTAACTGGTGATTGATCGCTGCCCTTATCCTGACCCCTGAGCTCATTCACCTTATTTTCTCCCCATGTCCTGCTGAGAAGGGGGACTGAGAGCATGACAGGGTAGCATCTGGCCTACAGCCAAGGTTAACCCACCAGAGTCAGCAAAATGCACACAAATCCTTGATCAGAATAGCAGTACTTGCCCTCATGTAAACAATGAGATAATTCAAGTCAGGGAATTCGTTCTCTCCATTTTTTATCTCCTTTTTGTATCTATGAGAGACCTCTTACACTTCAGGGTATGGAAAGGTCTCACCCATATGGACAAGACAATTAAGAAATAGATACCTAAAAGTTTTAGCAACATCTCAATAGATGCCTAGAGAAGAGTTGGAATTTATTGTATCTGTTCATGCTTCTCTGCATCATTGCACAACATTCCTGCACAGTCTTACGACTATTTTAAATCTGTGCCAACTATTTCACATACTGCAATAAGGCCATTAGTCATAAGAAGGCAGATAGAAACTGACTTTGTAGGTATGTACAATAAGGCATGAGGACAATAATTCAATTTATCCTACACCATCAGCCTAAATACATGAGGCTGAGGACCCCTTCTTGAAATGCTGTTTTTCTCTTGACGTCTGTATTCAATGGGTAAGTTGCTGCATTTGGGGAAGCACTCTGAGTCAAATCTAAAAATCTCCACAGTAGTGACAAAATTTGTCAGGCTATAATTTAATTTCTTCTCTGTAATTTTTTTTTTCAAACCATGTAAAATGTGTCATTTTCACAAGGGTTTATAAAAAATGACAGATTAGGAATGCACAGTACATTTAGGCATCACTTCTGATGTTCTTCAGGAAACAGACAGTAAGAAAAGGAAAATAGTAATTCTTTCAAATGGAAAGACTGCATGTGATGAAGCCAGGAGCTGAACATGCTTCCTTTCATCTTCAGCAGGCTAACTTCTTTAACAGACTGAAGTCCTCTTTTCTCCTATTTTCAGACAATGAGTTTCCAAGAAACAGCAGCCTTTGCCATTTTTAGCCAAAAGAGTGGCCTCCTACTTTGTCTTAATGAAGTTTTTGTAAGTCACCATCTAAGAGGTGTCTAGAAACAAAAAATGTTTCTTATTTGCTTGGCAATAGAAGGAAATTTATCAGGTGAAGCTCCCTGCTGGTGGTTGGAAAAAACCATGCTCTACATTGCAGTTGTTGCCAGGGTCAGAGAAAAAAAAAAAATCCACTCTCTTCTGAAATGTGGCAGTCTGCTAAGCCAGAAGTGCACAACTAAGGCAGCCCCTGAGCATCTGATACCAGAAAAAGGCCCAACACACCTCATGCAGTCTCTTGACTCCAGCTGTCACCGATTTCTGGTACTTGCAGAAAGGCAAAACTCTCTGTGTATAATTCACCTTGCACCAGCAAGAAAATAAAAGCTCCCTGACCTCAGTGGATGACATGCTGAATCCCAGAGCAGCAACAGAATGTCAGTATTACCAAAGATCAACAGCTTTTAAACACTCTCCATCCCTTTCTTACCATGACTAAAACTACTGTAATCCAAGGATTAAAATTTCCACCTCTTATTCTAAGATTACTCTCAGATAATCTCCTCCTTTAACTCCATATAAAAATAATCCCACAAGTCATGCAGAAAACTGTTCAGAATGGTTAAAGCTTTTGGCAATTTTCAACTTATTCTATTCTTAATTACTTTTGGACTCCGAAATAGCCTTAAACAGAAGTAGCCTCCCCCTCTTTATATGATTATATAAACTTGGCATATTCTGTAAATCTGCTGTCTGTTAAGATAAACACACTTTTTTCCATAGGAATGAATCTCTGAAGGCTGACCTGGCCATTCTAGGAATCCGTTTGCTCCATTCCAGTTTATTTCTAGAATCATAGAATAGTTTGGGTCGTAAGGCACCTTTGAAGGTCATCTAGTCCCTATCCCCCTGGAGTAAGCAGGGACATCTTCACCTAGATCAGGTTGCCCAGAGCCCTGTCCAGCCTGACCTTGAATGGTTCCATGGATGTGGCTTTTACCACCTCTCTGGGCAACCGGTTCCAGTGTTTCACCACCCTCATAATAAAAAAAATCCTTCCTTATGACTAGTCTACATCTACCCTCTTTTAGTTTAAAACCCTTACTCCTTGTCCTATCACAACAGGCCCTGCTAAAAAGTTTGTCCTGATCTCTCTTTATATAGGCCCCCTTTAAGTACTGAAAAGCCTCAATCAAGTCTCCCCAGAGCCTTCTCTTTTCCAGCCTGAACAACCAACCCCAGCTCTTTCAGCCTGTCTTCATAGGAGAGGTTTTCCATCCCTCTGATCATCTTTGTGGCCCTCCTCTGGACCTGCTCCAACAGATCCAAGTCCTTCCTGTGCTGAAGAGTCCAGAGCTGGACCCCAGGTGAGGTCTCACAAGAGGGGGGTAGAAAGACAGAGTCACCACCCTTAACCTGCTGGCCCCACTTTTGATGCAGCCCAGGTTACTGTTGGCCTTCTGGGCTGGCAGTGTGTGCTCATGTCCAGCTTTTTTCATCCGACATTTTCTTGTTTGCTTTTAAACATCAGGGATCAAAACTGTACTTAATACTCCAAATGGTGTCTTAAAAACACCTTCTACTCTAATGCTCCTCTTTCTCTACTAGGAATTGAAAGTCTGATGTATCCCAGAGCCTTAAAGGCTTCCTCCTCACAGCTCATAAGGATGAATTATCACTGTGACTATCTCCTACTCCACCTTCTCTCACGAAAAACTTCCCAGGGTATTGCAAAAGTTCTGGCTCCTTTTTCTCTTAAAAATCACGTGTGCACTTCATGCTACTGCTTTCAATCCTCAGTTCAAATGATGATCTAATTATTTTCCTTTAAGAAAAAAAGCCAGTCCTCTACAGTGATATTAAACCCAGCTGTATCCTCTGCAAACTTCAAGGCCAAATATCTATATAACCAAGGAGTACATTAAGTAGGGTCAGTCCTAGTGCCTTTCTTTAATTTAGTCCATCTTGTAATTTCCATTATTTACACCATGAAAAAAGACAACCTTTATGGGGTTACAGATCAGTGTTTTACTTGACTCTTGATTATGTCCATGGCATTGCCCTTTTTAAGAATCTAGTTATCTTCTAACAAAGTATGTTCAAATCCATCTGAAATTACTGGCCTTGGGTTTGTAAGGAAAATCTTACCCTTATCCCCTTTCACTGCCTTCCCACTCTCAGACATCCTTCCTCTTGCATGTTAAAACTTGATACTTTTGGCAGCAAGCTAGGCAACATTTAAGTTTCTCAGCTTTTTCCTCATTTTTGAAGGTAGATACTATATCTTCCATTTCTCTGTCTCCAAATTTACAGACAAATAAATAAATATCTTCAAACCCATCTGCAATTTCATGCACCAATTCTTTCAACAGCCAAGGAAAGAGACTGCTCAGGGAGCATGATATGTTCATACTGATTAGCCTAAATTTTACTTCCACTCCAGATGCTGAATTTCCCTTACCACATTCACAGTTTTGCTACAGGACTCCCAAAATTAACCTTATATATCACCCTTACTGAAAACTGAATTCAGGCATTAAATCAGTATTTGGGCTATAACTCAACCTATGCAACTTCTTTCCAGTACAGTATCTCCACTTCCTCCACAGATGTTCTCCTTCTGTTTGAGGCTGATTTTTTTCCCCTCCACTACTTGTTTTCTTTCCATGTTTCATTTCAGCTTTTTATCTATTGCTAGGCTCCAGGACATGGGCTCCATGAGATTTCATGCTATCTTTGCATTCCACGTAGTTTCTAGATTTACCTTTGCTCAGCTGTGGAGATCCATTACTGTTTATGGTAATTTCTTACTTCATGGAAGTGAAGCCCAAGCTTTAATGTTTCTTGGCTGAAATCCTACGCTCTGTCTCCACAATCAGATGCTATCATTTCCTTTTCAAGGTCAGCCAGGTGTTTCTGTATACTATTCTAACCAATTCTCTTTTGTACTGAAAATACCTCCTAGTTGTGCCAGAATTTTCCTCTCCTCTTATCATCTACATGTAACAGCCAGCATCTATGTTCTTTCCAGAATTTGCATGGGCAAAGTTAGACTAAATTTGTTATGATTAGGCAAAAGCAATATTGACCTCATCTTGGCTCTTCCAAGCAAGACATGTCTCTCATTAAGACAAGCAGTTCTTCCTCACAATTGTACAAGTGTCCATTAGTTCTGAATGAACAAGACAGATGCACTGAGACTGAAATCAAAGAGAAACAATGAGGTTCACACATTCTACAGTCTGAAGGCATATCTGGATGCAAAAATAGTTTGGGGTTAGAACTTCATAGATCCTCACTGAAACTGTTCTCTCTCCTCTTTAATCAGGACTCATCTTCACCTTCTTGTTTTTGTTTTTCTTGAATTTGTGATTCCCCCCTAACATTATACTAAAATAATTTATTAAAAGGTAGCATATAACACAACAAAGAAACTAGATGATTTTGCAGCCCTAGTATTTTTAGCAAACACAAAGCAATCAGTCACTTCTACCAATGAGGCACTTTTCTGTCTTCTGCATTGCTCAGGTTGGTACAGCACTCTTAATGACAGACAAGGGAAGTGAGCACTTCAATGGCAGGTCACTGCAGATGGTGTCTGCTGGCACATGCTGACAGTTTCAGAAGTCATGGGACTCTCTAGAGTTCAAGTATTAGAAATGTACAAAAATGCTGCACAGTAACAGTTTGGAGGTAATGGAAACCATATGAGGAAAGTACTAGAAGTACTTCTGTTCTGGGAAAGAACACCCTGCATGTTTTCTCCTGTCTTGAAGGTTAATGCAAAAAGGGGTTGTTGAAAAACAGTAATCCTGTTTTGGGAAGGAAGATCTTGGGTGGGAAGGTTTAGGTCATATCTGTGGCATTCCAACTATGCCCACACAAAGTGAACAACTTGGGCAGCAATCTCAGAGGAAAAAAAATGCAGGAAGCCAATAGTTTCCAGACTCTCTCATTTTGATTTTGGTAATTAGGAAGGCTGAAGAAGGAAACTTCATCAACTACCTCTCTCAAGTTAGCTGTCTCACAAAGAAGGTCAGAGAGACCACAAGGACCCAAGATCTTTCCATCCCATGAAGAGCAACATCTTTGTTTCCTTCAGTCATCTTGCTGATTTTGCACACCCACTTTTCACATCTCACAACAGATCTGCAGTCTGCTGCAGTCCTTTGGAAGGACATATGTCATCTCTGATGCCACACTCAGGCTGTCCATATTTCACTGCTCATCTTTGACAGTCCCTTGCTCTATACCAGTTGTGTACCCATCAGGACTCAGATCTGTGCAGGACTTTTGTTTACTTCATACCTGTAGTGCATCTCACACAAGGCCCCAGCCTCAGCCAAGGATCCTGCCATCACTGTAGCTTGAATTCCTCCTTAATAATACCTGAGTTTTGGTCTTGGCCAGACAATGAGGCCCAGCAATGGAGCTGAAATCCCTTCAGAGAAGAATTAATAGATTGTCAGGGTACACCAGACTCCATCAGCTCAAACCTAGAATGATTTTTCTTAACAGCTGTATAACCCGTGACTTTCACTGCATCTCTTCTTTGGACTGCAGCTGCTGCCTTACTTCCCTGGCTTCTTTTACCCCCTTCTGAATATTCACACTTGCCATTTCACTAGTCTCCTCATTTCCACCCCTTCTGATCCCCACCTAGTGTTTTCCAAAGCACTATGGAAACATCAACCTATTCTTGTACTCCTGCCTCCCTCTTTTCAAAGGGCTGAAGGATTAGCTTCAGTGATAAAACTGCAGAAAAATGTTGCCATGCAAGCCAGGATGGTGAAAGAAAAACTGAGCACATGGATACAGGCAGCACAGAGGAGCTAGAAGTGGCCATATCCCTTTGGAGAGTACTTCTCTAGCATGCTATGTCCCTAATGCCAGTGCAACTGTGCTTTGTCACCCCAGGCTGCCCTCACAGCATTGATGAGAGAGCAAAAGACCCTTGATCCATGGGAATACATCAACCCAATATTACAGGTTTGTGCTATTATTCAGTTCTAGGAAAACTCTCAGGGCAAAGGGAGACTGAATCAGCAAGCTTGCCTGGAGAGGAGATTTCGGACAACATCACCAGCTACATCCCCACAGCCTAATGCTCTTGCAATGTGCTAGGGAAATTCCTTGGCATAGGACTCGAAAAACATGATGACTTCTCCAACTTTCTGATTCCCTTCTATTCACATGGCTGACTGCTTCCACCTTCTGTGTTTCTAAGGCTCGTGGCCAGAGACAGCTATGCTCCCAAAGGCAGGGAGGAGTGTATATCTCAGACAGGAGGTTAAATATACTTCTTCTCAGTTTAAGGAATGCCAGGACTTAGCCTTTTTTGAATCAATGAAAGACAATGAAAAGCAATAAAGCATCCAAGCACAAGGAATGTAGAACATAAATACTCTACCAGCTGTAGTGAGATGATGGTAGCAGGTACATCACCTGATGCTTGGCACAGCCAGCTTGCCTCAGGTCTCTGTGACTAAAAAGTTCTAAATACCAATGGATTCAAATCAAGATGGTGTGACTGTTCACCACCAGCCATCTTTGACAGCAGGCTCTTTCTGAGCCTAGAGGAGACATATGATGGACAGACAAAGAAGGGTTAGGCAGAGAAGCCCCCACCTTCTCATTTCCCACACCCAGTATTTGTGACTTCCTCCCAGGAGGAATCTTAGCTTTTCTGTTTAGACAGCACAAGCAAATGCTTGGCTGCTTGCAAGTTTGGGGCAGGCCGGGTTTCCCCAGGGACATTGCCCCCATTCTCCTGAATCTCTGCCCAGGGTTGTACCCAGAGAGCACGATCTGACTTCTGAACGTGGCAGCACAGAGCTGCTGCCAGGCTCAGCCTAACAGCCAAGGCACAAATATGAAGAAGTGAAAGAAAGCAGAAGAGCATGTCTCCCACTTTCCACTGCCAGACCTCCTGCCTTATCACACAAGAACAGGAATGCCTGCTCTGGAAAGTGGACATTTGGAGAAGTACAGCTGTGCAATGAACCACCGTCCCACTCTCTGACAGTCTTACCACCAACAGAAAAATCACCTCCATGCTGACTTTAAGAGTTTTCTACTATCACTTGCCTCACACAATGGGACAAAATTTATTCTGTGAGGACTGTTACTGAATAAAGGATGATCTGTTGCAATTCAGAGCTACCCTGTAACTTGAGTCCAGTAGCAACCCCAGAGCAAGACTGCCAGTACTTGCTCCATGTGCAAGCACCAAAAAAACCCAGCATCTCAGGGTGCTAAACCACACACCACCTTCACATATCTGTCACTAGTGGCCTTCACAAGTGAATGGAAATGGCATTCAAGTGATGATTTCCACAATTTGCAGGTAGTAACACAAAACCACTTAAGATAGGATTAGTCTCCCCTACCATTTGATAACTGATAGCTACTCAGCCCAACTGGTCATCTAAGTTCTCACTAAATACTGGGAAGAGATAAGTATCCAGAGAAAACTGTTTACCTCTGAAACCCATTCATGTAGTTTTTGGTGAGAGAAATAATCCCCTGGGGATTTCTTACATTCTTCATGGACTACAGAGGAAGCCTAGAAGAAGCCAGTGTCTAGAAGTCTGAAAGTGTGATGACTTGCACTCCTGGGGGTCTCTGGCAGCATAGCTGCCCCTGGCCAAGCAACACTGCAGCTAAGGGGTAACTTCCACTTTGACAAAAACAGTAGCAGAGCTGTAGGAAGCTCTAATTAAAAGAGCTCTACAGATGGCCTTCGCTGCAGTACTAAAAACTTGACATTTACAAAAACATCAGGTTCACATGAAAGTGCAATGTTGTTTCACAGGAAAGCTTGTGGGATGGTCAAAAAGCATGAAAACCCCTGGCCTAAGTCAAGAGGTCACTACATGGAACTGGGAAGACTTGCAATCAATTTCTTACTAGTTACAGTGCACTTTGGTGGCAATCATTACACTGATGTGTTTTGGAGTAATTTATTAACTCCTGGAACAACTCATTGGGGAAGGTGATTAACAGTCTATCTGCTGCTCATCCAACAAATACTTGATTAATATAAGCATAAGCTGTGGGTTTGTAACAATCCCATTTAATACTCAAAGACTCTGCTTTTTGTAATTAGCCACCTCTCTGGCTGGGCAACATTTTGTCACACAAGGCTTTTTGAAATCCACACTCAAGCTGATTATACTAAAAGTCCCAAGACTATTTCAAATCAATTTTTTAAATACTAGCAATGCTTAAAGCCAAAGACCTAGGCACACTGATCTAAATGCTAACTGCAGAGAACAAAACAGGGAATTTTCTAAGACTTATGGACAGATTCCAGTACAGATACTTCATACTTGCCACCATCCTTTTGGCAGTCATTGCAAAAAGTTGAGACACGCAAGACCCAGAATCAAATTGATAATAGAAACAGAGACATCATCAAGTATGTAGAAACCTAAAGAGGATCTGTTACGTAATTATTGTTACTGGCATAGGCAAAACTGAAACAGATTGTTTCTATGTCGGCGTCAAATAGGAAAAGCTGCAGACAGAGGTCTCCTTCACAGACAGACAACGCTAAGTGGTACCGGAAAGAAATTTAAGCAGCATTAAGTAAGCAGCAGAAGTACTGCACAATAGTATGGGTACACGGCAGGATGCAAAAGAGGATTCCTGATAGTAACGTGAGCATTTTGTAACTCCTGAACTCAGTGAAGTTACACTGAGGAAAAGGAATGGCTTTTGCCCAGTTCTGGAAGTCAGATTTGTGCTCTGCGGTCCAACCCTGCCCAGTAACACTTGATTTAACAATTCTCAAGATACCTCCTGCTGCTGCAAATACTCACCTTGAAGTGATGGCAGGGTGAAAAGAATTAGGAGAGTCTTAAAGAAATTGGAAGCCACATCCAATCAACAGAGTGGCACTGTTTCCCTTCCTGCCTCCTGAGAGGGTTACCTGGTGGGGGATCTTTACCTCTGTAGGATCACACAGCACCATGCAGCTCTGCCTTTATTTCTTGCAGTGCTATAGGCAGGGAAACCCACTGCTTTGCCTCAAGTCCCATTCATCCTTCCCTATGGCAGAGGTTTGCCTGTCCGAATGCTGCTGCAACGAGGACAGGGCAAACAGCCCTCCTCTCCCAGTGAACTCAGATCTGCCTGCAGCAGTAGACCAGAAGCCTCCTTCCTGGAATTCAGAAGGAGAAAGGATCCATAATAAATTGGACATTGTAGCCTTTGAAGTTATGACATTACTATAAAAGTTTAAGACATGAGCATACTGTCAGCAGCAGAAATACAAAAAGGCAACCAGAACAGCCAATTAACCAAAGGACTTAGAGCTTGAATGAAGTGGGACTGTTTACACAGGAAAAGAAGTGGCCAAGAGAGAGAGAAACAGATGACAGCACACTTGGAACCAGTATTGCCCTCTCTTGCAAGTGGAAGAGAAGATGTATAAAACAATGTCATATGCAAAACTGGTAAAAGGAAGTGCTCCATCACACAGTGAAGAATTCAGAAGTGCCATATAAAGGGTCAGATGTGGAGAGGGAGTCAAAGAGGAAGAAAAGTGAAAAGTCAAAAAAATGCCAAAGCACCCATGAACATTCAGTGCTGATCCCCCAAGCACTGCTCAGCTGCCTGTCTGGAAAGCATTGCAGCCAGTGAGAGCAGCAGTGCACAGGAAACCTCTCCCATTCATTTAATTGCCAAATTGCAAGTTTGAAACTAGGAAAAAAAATTTTTTTTTTCAGAGGTGTGAGAAGAAAGTGGCAGAGCAATACATTATCTGGCTAATAAAAAGCCTCCTATAAACAAAACCAGGAAAAAAGAAATCACACATTCCTAGCTTCTCTAGCTGAGTACACCGATAGTTAATTTCCACCAACACTTCTGATGCCTTACACTTTGGCCACCTCTCTGTACAGGACAAGCCTTCCCCTCAGGGCTATTCCTTGGAGTAGAGATGCATTGGCTGCATTGTGGCTACTGTGATAATTGGTTCCCAGATCATAGGTCACAAAGCTCCCCTTGTAATCAGATACTTCAGTGACTGGCAAGCCTCCAAACGCATTCTAACAACTGGAGCATTACCCATCTGTCATGACATATTTTGTTACATGGTAGAAGTGTTAAGAAGAGCAAGAAATCTGCTCAGGAGTCATGGTGATTCATGGCCGTACTTGTGGTCTGCTTTGCAGCTTTGGTTGCAGGAGGTGGTGGATAATTAGACAAAAAAGGTGGAAGTGGGCCTTTCCTACTCTTTCAGACCTTTCTTTCAGCACTACTGCCAAAGCCCTGAAGAAATTCTGAACTTAGACACACGGGGGCTGCTCTGCTCAATTCATCATGAGGCTTGTGTATTCAAGTGGCACCACACAGAGCCTCATATATATTGCAAAGAAATTACTTTCTTTTAAAAGATGCAGAGCACCTCTGGTATCTCAGAACACCCAGTTTCAGGTCACTGCTAGCTTGCATTGTGGCAGTGCCACTTGCACTACCTAAGATGTTTTGATTACCTCTTTCCCTTCCACACTTCAGCTTTTCCTACATGATCAATTACTTGACTGCAGTATAAAGAGACAAGAAAAGCAGGATAGACAAAGGTCACACTAGCTGTTCTGACACTCTTGCATTCACACCAGCATCTTTCACTGCTGCCTCCTGCCCTGCTTTATGGCTCTATTTCTTTGGAAATTGTCCAAAAGAAGTACAGCCTTTGAGTGTAAATGTGCACGTCTACCAGCTTAGCCCAGCAGTTGGAGGGGATGAATTATGTTGACACTTTGTTTTCTGTGCTGCAACAGCAAGAAAAGTTGAAATAGCAATAAAACAGCACCATGCTGTTTCCCATACGCATGCACTTAAGATACAAGGGCGTGAAGAATACAGGGGGGTTTGTGACAGAGGAGAAATTCCTACATAAGAGAAGCAAAGCAACTTGGAACTTCCTCATGATGTGAGATCAGTGCAGAAACTGCACTCTGCCTTTGACAGAATCAAATGGATGAGTCTGCAGCTGCATGTTTATGAACAATATTTGTTAATGAGAACATCTGCCCTGTGGACAAGCCATGGGCATTTCAGTATCCTGGCTCTCCTGTGGGCTTGCCCTGGAACCTGCCACTATGCCTGACACTTCTGACACCTGCTGCACTTGTCTTGTCTGGGAAAGCTCTGACAATGGAAACAATGGAGTAGTTGCCATGGAAGACTGATGACTGTGCCTCGCCATCGCTAACATTACAAGATATTTCTTGGGTCCAATTTGTATGTTCCTCCACTACAACAGCTCTTGAATTTTTTCCCTATACAGCATGAATCTGGAGAACAATTGCTCTTCCTTCCTGCACATGCTTATTTTCTTCTGCTTGTTTGAAGAGTTATGGCCCTACTCATCCTCTCTTCTTATGTGGAACAGACCCAGTTAATCTGATCTGCAAAAGCATATATTTAAAATCCTCCTGGAAAAGGAAGCAAGCTCCTATTCCACTGGCTGATGGTGTTGTTCTACCACTCTCCATCATTTTTGAAAGGCTATGGCAGTGGTGCCTGAAGACTGGAGAAAAGCCAATGTCACTCCTGTCTGGAAAAAGGGCAAGAAGGAAGATCCAGGAAACTACAGACCAGTCAGCCTCACCTCCATCCCTGGAAAAATGATGAAGCAGCTCATTCTGGAGGTCATCTCTAAGCACATGGAAGAGAAGAAAGTTATCAGGAGTAGCCAGCATAGATTTACCAAGGGGAAATCATGCTTGACTAATCTGATAGCCTTCTATGATGTTGTGACTGAATGGGTAGAGGCAGGGAGACCAGTGGATGTAGTCTACTACCTTGACCTTTGCAAGGCTTTTGAGACAGTCTCCCTTAACATCCTTATGTGGGGTAGAAGAGCAGACAGTGAGATGGATTAAGAACTGGCTAAACAACAGAGCTCAGAGAGTGGTGAACAATGGTGCAGGGTCCAGCTGAAGACCTGTAACTAGTGGAGTCCCTCAGGGATCAGTGCTGGGCCCAGTCCTGTTCAACATACTCATCAACGACCTGGATGAGGGGACAGTGTATCCTCAGCAAGTTTGGTGATGATACCAAAATGGGAGGATTGGCTGACTCACTGGAAGGCTGTGTGGCCATTCAGCAAGATTTGGACAGACTGGAAAGCTGGGAAAAGAGGAACCTAATGAGGTTCCACAAGAATAAGTGTAGAGTCCTGCACCTGGGGTGGAACAACAACATGCACCAGTACAGGTTAGGAGCTGACCTGCTAGAAAGCAGCTCTGTGGAGAAGGACCTTGGAGTCCTGATGGACAAGTTATCCATGGGGCAGCAATGTGCCCTTGTGGCCAAGGAGGCCAATGGTATCCTGGGATGCATTAAGAAGAGTGTGTCCAGCAGGTCAAGGGACACTACTCTGCCCTAGTGAGACTGCACCTGGAGTATTGTATCTAGTTCTGGGCTCCCCAGTTCAAGAGGGACAGGGATTTACTTGAGAGAGTCCAACAGTGGGCTACAACAATGATTAAGGGACTGGAACATCTGTTTCACGAGGAAAGGCTGTTCAGAGAAAAGCAGACAGAGGGGATCTTATTAATGTCTATAAATATCTGAAGGGTGGGTGTCAAGAAGGAGGGGCCAATCTCTTTTCAGTCATGCCCTGTGGTAGTACAAGTGGCAATGGATGCAAGACAGAAAACAGGAAGTTCCACCTCAACATGAGGAAAAACTTCTTTACTGTAAGGGTTACAGAGCACTGGAACAGGCTGCCCAGGCTCCACACGTTGTGGAGTCTCCTTCTCTGCAGACTTAAAGGACCCATCTGGATGTGTTTCTGAGTGACCTGCCCTAGATTCTGTGGTGGTCCTGCTCTGGCAGGGGGGTTGGACACAATGGTCTCCAGAGGCCCCTTCCAACCTCTAGCATTCTGTGATTATGAGTTCTTAAGGCACAATCTTTATTTCTAGTGATGAGTTGTGACAGAAGGTGTGGCTCCAGATCTTAGAATGACACTAGTAGCCAAGGTAGTCTTACCTTAAAATTAAACATCTTTGATCTGAAGTTAAAGACAGACTAAACATGGGAATCCAGACTCATTCCTCTCTGCAGGGTCTTAGGCAAGTGCGAATGAAGTATGTTATTGACAAATACACAGTCAGCCACTAGAAGGAATTAATTTATGTTTCTTGTAACTATTTTTGAGTCCTGATTGGTAACACCACTCAGGAAAAATGCAGGTGGGTTGTCTCAGACAGTTCAAATAAAACAGCTGCTTGGGAGGCAGCTGTAGGCAGAGTATCTAGGTCTGGGCTCCCCAGTTCAAGAGGGACAGGGATTTACTTGAGAGAGTCCAACAGTGGGCTACAAGGATGATTAAGGGACTGGAATATCTGTTTCACGAGGAAAGGCTGTTTAGTCTAGAGAAGACTGAAAGGGGATCTTATTAATGTATATAAATACATGAAGGGTGTCAAGGAGGAGTATCCCCAAAGGCTGCGCAGTGCTTCACTACTGCGCCTTCCAGCCAGCTGTCTCCTGACCCTTGGATTGCTCCCACCCAGCTCCCACACAGCCCAGACCCACCCCATCTCCCCATAGCATGCAAGACTCATTGCTCAATAACAACCTCGCTGTCAACAACAGCTCCCTCCCCCAGACACACCAGCTCGTCCACATCAATACACTGCCCCCCTGCTGTGCATTTTATCCTACTTGCCTCTATATGATTTTCCTTTTTTTTTTTTTTTTTTTACTTAGGAACTAGTAGCATTGAGACTCCTTGGCAACTTCTTGCTCCTTGGTTCTCTAAACAGCAAAATTGCTTGCATGCAGAGGAGAAGTGACATGGTGAACCCACAGCCCAGACATGAAGAAAGACTCACTTCAGACACAAACACATTCACAGCACTTGGCTGCCAAACTGGAACACATTCCAGCTAAGGAGTTGCAGACATATCTTCACAGTCTGGTTTGCCTTAGATTCATTTTTTAATTGCCAAAGTGTGCATTCCTGAAAACTACTGGTTTCCCTGGCAAATTCAAATGGGTATTCCAGGGGCAGAGAGAAAACCCTGAGGAGTGCAGGAGATGAGGAAGGCTGATCAGCAGGGAACACCCTGATCAGCAGGGAACACTCCCTGCAGCTCCAAGCAGGAGATGAATTGAGCAGTTGCAGCTAGTGTGACTGACAACTAACTGAAAACAGCATTTAAATGGAAAATAATTTTATGTCACATTTCCCAGCAAAAGATGAAAGACCAGGAAAAAGTCTAGTAATTGCTGATCACCTACTAATACTGGGCATGTGTGTTGCAGAAACAAGAAAAATCCTCAAGAGTCTTTACAAGTGACAACACAGATTCATAAAACTGTCAGAGTTGGAAGGGACCTCTAGAGATCATCCAGCCCAACTCCCCTGCTAAAGCAGGATCCCCTACAGCACGTTACTCAGGACTGTATCCAGGTGGGTCTTGAATATCTCCAGAGAAAGGGACTCCACAACTTCCCTGGACAGCCTGTTCCAGTGTTCTGTCCTGCTTCACTGTAAATAAGTTTTTCCTCATATTTAAATGAAACTTCCCATGTTTCACCTTGTGCCCATTGCCCCTCATCCTGTCACTGTGAACTACTGAAAAGAGTCTGGCTCCATCCTCCTTGCACCCACCCTATAGATACCCCAGTACCTGTTACTCAGTGGCACCTGGGATGGTGGTGTAGTTGTTGGGCAGATGCATTTGTGGCGCCTCTTGCACTGGGCAGGAACATCTTGCTCTTGCCCCCTGTCTTCCAAGGCATCACGCTGAGTCGGGCAGAGAGAGGACAGGGAGTTGGCTGTAGCAGGGACTGACTCTCTCTGCCTGCTGGGTTTCTATCATGGGAGGCAGGGTGCAACTCCAAGCATCTATTTCCCTCTCCTATTCCCTAATGGCCCTCAGCCTGCCTACCTCAGCAGAGGCATTTGTGAATGCTTGGGATACACCTGCCCATACCGAAAACTAAATTTGGGATTTCATTGTGGATAGTTCTGAAAAGACACTAGCAACAAAGACATCAGGGGCTGAAGCTTAAAAATACCTGTCTTTCCCCACTTATTTTCAAATAGTTTCAAGATACGTTGTTCTGCCTTTAACAGGTGAAACATGTGGTCCTTGCATTGCAGATAAATGAAATTCAGAGTGACTGGTGAGATTATAAAGTTTGCTACAATATTCCCAATAGTGAAATATGAAGGTGACTGTGAAGAGTTAGACAGCTCTTGTAGTCCAGGTTTACAGAAACCAGCAGATGAAATTCAATGTTATGTAATACAACTGGGGAGGAAAACCTGCCAATATAAACATATGCCAACATTACTAAACTAATGGGGAAGAAGAATCCAGTGTCCTTCTGCAGAACACTCCAAAGACAAACTCAGGACTCATAAGATATGACAGAGCATCAGGAATTACCTTAGGGAAGGTACACTGGAATTAGAAAGGCAAAGAGAGGGGCAGGGTGAAAAAGCAAAGGCTCAGAAGCTGAGTAGAGATGAGGCAAAGAAGGATTTTTTCAGTTTGGAAAACTGGGGAGAAGCAGGCAGTAGACAGGCATAGAGCTATAAGTGGTAAGAAGTAGGAAAGGATTCTTTGTTTCTCATTGCACAAAATCTAGGGGCAGCCAATGACATTTTCAGGTAACAGACTTAAAAGAAACAAAAAAATATTTTGCCTTCCAGCATACTGCTACATAGACTGTGAAAGTGCCTGTGGAACACTGCAAAGGCCAAAACTAAGAGCAGGTCTGAAAAAGCATTGGACAACATAATGCAGTCTACTAAAATCTGTAAACACAATGCCTATAAATATGATGTGACCACTGTAAATCAGAGACTGCTGAAAGAAAACACCACCTATGCTGCTCTCTTCTGAAAATATTCTCCAGGATCACCTCGAGTACATCACACAGGAACTTGTCCAGGTGGGTTTTGAATGTCTCCAGCAAAGGAGACTCCACAGCCTCTCTGGGCAGCCTGTCCCAGTGCTCTGCCACTCTCGCAGCAAAGAAGTTTTTCCTCACTTGCTGACAAAGTGACAAGATCTGATCTCTAAATATGCATGAGCCTGAAGATTAGTGGAGGTACTTTTAAGTGATTACAGGTGTTGAGATTCTAACCATACGACTGTGAATTCAAACCACTCTGATTAGCACAAGCTGAGAACACAGCCTATCAACACCTTAGGACACACAACTGGCTAAAGCAAAGCCTGCATTTTCAGGCAAATCAAATGTCAAAACCAACAGACGTGTCAGATTGCCCCATTCAAGTGAGTAAGGATGCTGCAAACATGGAGCCAGAACAGCAGGAAACAAGTGCCTGTGATTTGGTTTGTTGGCAAGAAGGTAGGTAGGAGGCACCCTGGGGACCAGAAAAGGGCAATCCATCTCCTAGGGAGATTGCAAAGCTCTTAGTTCTAAGGCCAGAGAAGCACCCTCGGCCCCAGTGCTCAGGAAATGAAAGGAATGAGTGATACTAGAACAGCCAAATAAAATTAGTCATGAGTTATTTTCCTTGGACCCTCCCTTCCAGCCTAGTGGAAATACCACTGGAAATGTTTTCCTTTCAAAAGGAAAAAAAAATAATCTCAAGTCAAAATAATTAAATAATTTCAATCTAGTTAAAACTTTTAGATGCAATGGGTAGCAATTAAATCAAAGGGTATCCTGTACATACAGTCATTAGAAAAGTTCACCACAATCACAGAGATGGAGACCTTCCAGGCTATTCCCGGAACTTCTTGTTGTGCAAACTGGGAGACAAAGCCTCTTTTCCCTGCATCACTCTTGTCATATTCCATGGTTGAGGTATTCAAGGAGATGGGGTTGAACGCAGGAGCTAAGTAACAGTAGCTGTGATGCAAGAAGATGCATCCCAACACTGCCATTCTCCCAGAACCAGGAGGATGTGGATGGCAAAGTCCTATGCCACCTTGGCAAGGATAACAACTCAACAAGGGTACCAAATGGGTAGAGAAAAATGAAACACCTTCTGACATCAAAAAACTTACTTCCAACCAAAAGCAAAATTATCCAGCTAGGACATGGACTCTGCAGCCACACCAGATATCACTGGGAGCTCTTGCAGTGGGAGCTCAAGACAACATGGATCACTGCACCTACTTGCTCCAGAAAACCAGACTGGTAGGAGACAATGCCAGCCTAAGAAGGCAGCTTGAGGCTACCCTTGATGATTTGGGATGCTGGGGTTCACACAGACGTTTCTCACAACATGTCAAGACAGTCAATTGATCTTCCACACAAATCAATGAGAAGGTGAGACAGGTTTCAGCCCTAATTCTACCTTACACATTCTGAAAAACCTCAGCTGAGTCAGAATGAGTCACTATGCCTCTGCCCACTCATATGTTAACAGAGAAAAAAAACCAAAGAACTGATATTCTGTTTGTGTAGAGATTAAGTATAGTTTGATGTTATCAGGTTCTCAAGAAACAGAATAAAACCCATCAACTAGCAATAGAGACTAAATGTTGGAATAAGAACAAGGCTGGCGTAAGACCACAGAGGTGAAAAGCAGGTTGTACAACCCAGCAGTGCTCCTTCTGCCCGACTGGTGGGCTCCAGCTCTGGTTTAGAGAGAGCCTATAACCCATATGCAGGACAGACTAAGGATACTCTTCCAAAGAAACCATCCGGCTCAAGAAAATATCATCAAATCCTTACTGCTCAGCAGTGGCCCTAAAGAATCAAAGGGATGTGGTCCTAACTGACCCCTATCCTTGACAAGATGAGCAGCAGTAATTTCAAGTAGCAATAGGAAGACCATGAGCTGGATTTAACTGACCAGACCATAACAAAAATGGAGTCAGCACGTGCTCTATAGACAAGCAGAATCAACTGATTCTACTACTAAGATTGGTGGTTAGAGGAAACAGACAGTTAGAACCTCAAAAAGAAAGTCATCGAGAAAGATAATCATTACAAACCACTGCTGATCAGAGCAACCAGAAAATATTACCTGAACACCTGCAACATCTGAGGAGAAAACTGCAGAAGAGAATGCAAGGTCCTAAACACCCAACACCTGCCATGGATAACAAAAGCTAAAGGAGACCATAAACAAAATATGGAAAGGCATCTAGTGATCCTAGGCAGGGAATTTAAGCAAAACATGAACAAAATACTATGTTAAATGAGGCAGGAACTGTTGCAAGACTGTAAAGCTTGTTTCTAACATCAGTGTTTGTTGATCAGGTAGGGAAGAATCTGTATTACCAACTCCAGTGAGCTGATCACAAATTTTACTGGCTGAAGTAAATACATATGTAAGTCCCAGCTGGTAGAAAAAGAGATACTCTCTGATACAGCAAAACTCTAGAAAATGGTGAAGCAAGTACAATCTAAAAGACCAAATATCAAAACAGAATCATTTCCAAATGCATTATTAAAAAAGACAATATATTTAAAGAAATCTCATTGCTTTGGAGTCCACAAAATGATATATTTAAATATGATTTTACCCGTACATTTCTATTCACATCCCACAGAAAACTTAAAACAGACTTTGCTGCTAGTTGTTGAAGGTGGCAGAAGGCTGCTAATATACTTCTCTCTTAGGCCTGGGTCAGAGCAGTTTTACCACTTTAGAGAAGAAAAGGACTGTGGACAGAGACTTGCCTAGAGAAAACTTCTTGGACAGAGAGCAAACTTAAGATCTTGACAGCAATATAGCTTCTCGTGGGAAACTTCAAAGGGGAAAAGCAGATGTACAGAATGGGCAAGTTAACAGGAAATAGCCTACAGTTTGTCTGGAAACACTTAGAAGATTAGACAATCAGAAAAACAAACAAGCAGCACGAGATCCCAAAACAATGTGTTAAGCCCATCACAGAAGCCTAGGCAACCATGCAAGATCAGACCCACATGGGTGCCAAGGATTAAGATGGAGCTAGGGGAGACAGGGGTGTCTCTGCACAAGAGGGGACAACTTCTTCAAACATCTCCCTTGAACAGGAGAAAGAGACCCATCAAGGAGGTGTGCTTGGGCAAACTCCTGGCCTGTAGCACCAGCCTGATCTTCTCTATTGTCCTATGACTTACGTGGCCAGCAGGAGCAGGGAGGTGATCATGCCCCTGTACTCAGCACTGGTGAGGCCTCACCTCGAGTACTGTGTGCAGTGCTGGGCCCCTCACTACAGGAAGGACATTGAGGTGCTGGAGCAAGTCCAGAGAAGAGCTACCAAGCTGGTGAAGGGTCTAGAGAACAATTCATACAAGAAGTGGCTGAGGCAACTAGGGATGTTTAGTTTGGAGAAAAGGAGGCTGAGGGGAGACCTCACTGCCCTCTATAACTACCTGAAAGGAGGTTGTAGGGAGGTGGGTGTTGGCCTCTTCTCCCGAGTGAATAACTACAGGACCAGAGGAAATGTCCTGAATAGTGGCAGGGAAGGTCTAGATTGGACATTAGGGAGAATTTCTTCACTGAAAGAGTGGTCAGGCACTGGGACAGGCTGCCTAGGGAGGTGGTTGAGTCACCATCCTTGGAGGTATTCAAGAAACGTGTAGATGTGGAACTGCAGGTCATGCTCTAGTGGCCAAAATTGTAGGGGGGGTTTTGTGGGTGTTCTTTGGTGGGGTGTGTGTGTGTTGTTTGTGCTTGTTTGGGGTTTTGTTGTGTGGGGGTTTTTTGGGGGTCATGTGTTGTGTGCTGTGTAGTTTTGGGGTTTTTTTTGTGATTATGGTTGAACTCTGATCTCAGAGGTCCTTTCTATAACCATAACTATTCTGTGACTCTGTGATTTTGAGTTACCAGAGGAGGAATTGCACCCACACTACCAGGAGGGAATACCACTGTGGAGAAGGTAGCCAACACTGAGCTTATCTACTAGGGAACCCACTTCCCACAAGGCAGAGAAAAGGGCAGCACAGACTTAGAAACCCGTCACAGTGGCTGAATCAGAGACTCAGTTTGACGAAAAGGCTTCCAAGAAGAATCCCTACAATTTCCTAGCCCAGAGAAAAGGAGACATGAGGCACGCCTTCAGTCACTTTCCCAGACGCTGTGCCTGGCTCAGGGACAGATAGCCTAGGGAAGTATAACTGGATAAAAAACAAGCAAGAAATGTTGTCTGCTAAGCTTCCCAGCGAGGTCATCATCTGTCATTCCTTCCAACATTAGCTCAGACCTCAGGAAGGCAAAATCCTGGATGTTTCCAGGCACCTAGAGTGAGCAGGGGAGCACATTCCCTCCATGCTGTGCATGGATTGCTGGGAATAGCAGAAGCAAACAAGCCCAAATTCAGTGTTTCGTGAAAATGTTGCATTAGAACATGACCAGATTTGACTTACTGAGCTACAGGACAAGGTCATGACAGATTGTGTGTTTCTCACTAGCTGAGAAACTCAAAACTCACGACCTCACAAATCATCAGCAAAATTGAGCGTGATATTCCCACCACAACCATACCCTCACACAATGCAGAAAGCTCCCCAGACTGCCTCTAAGGTCTAGATTATTAAGTAAGCCTGAAATCATAGCTCTTACTCACTTGGCTTTCTGAAATATTAATGCCTACTATTATACCATTATTCATCTTAGAAACAAAGCCTCCAGGACTGCCAATATCCTAGTAAGGAGCACTTGTAATTTCTATTGAAAACTAGGGTCTTTGGGGATTCTTTTGGTTTTCTTGGTAAAACTTAAGAATATATTTTTTAAAACCTGCTATCTCTCTGCTGTTACTAGCAGAAGCATCCAGGAGCTGTGTGCCTGCTTTCAGTACAAAACACATGCCCCATTCACACTTGCTCATTTCCATGCAACTTGTGACATACCTGCTGCATGCTTGCTTCCAAAGACACAAGATGCACTTTAAATATTGCTCTTCAATACCTGCTTTATATTGAGTAGCGTGTTTCCAAATAAAGAAAATGGTCTTTAAGTTCATTTAGGCATTTGGTAGCTATTGAAATAAATGTTGACCATGTCTTTCATCTGAATTTCTGACGATCTTAAAGCAAGACTCACGAGTGGGATTAGTCACCATGAGAAGCATACATGATAGAACTGCCCTCTAGTGGGATAGCACCGCTCACGTCTACAGCCAATGTACAGAGGAGGGTTTGGGAGTCCACAGCACACCACTGAGCCCCAGGGGCTGGATCAGACAGCAGTCTCATCCTTTCAGACTGTCCTGTGGCTGGCTTAACTGAGGCTGCAGTCCGGGCAGCCTTTGCGGGGCTGCAGGCTGCATTTCCAGCACAGGCACACCAATGTGACCAGAGATAACGCTGCTTTGTTTCTTTCAGCCAGGTCTTTCCTATACTGCCATTCACTGGGCCTGCACAGGGTATCTTCTGTCAGCTGGAACCATCTATTAGTTGGGGAAAAAAGACCTGGAGAGCAAACTGAGAAAAGATGGGTAAACATCACCTGGCAGACAACTTAGCTTTACTCAGAAACCTGGCATCCACGTGATGCTAACACTTTACCAGCACCAAGGCTGAATGCACACCAACAGTGAAAGCTGAAGACCTAGAGACTGAGAAGTCTCCCCAGGGCCCCATCCACAGAGATGTCACCACGCTGACCAAAGAGCTAAGTACACCCACAAACCTCACTCTCCTCCTGCCACATGCACCAGACAGCCAAGCACCTTAAAGATGTTCACGGTGTTAGCCCTTTTTGCAGCATAGGGGGTTGGGCTTGAGCTAAGGATGGAGAAGTGTGTCCAGGAACAACCCACTGTCTTTACAGAACATCTTTTCTGTAAGAGGAATGATGTGACAAGCTAGGCTTCAGGAGGTCTACACGAAGGAGAAAACAAGGCTCCTTATCAAAAGAAAATTAAGTCCAGATAACTATGTCTCAACAGTGAAAACTTATTGCAGAGAGAATAGGAACAGGAATAGAGAAATTACAGCACAGGAACTGAATGTGCAGTGGTCAGCTCCCTCCTTCCAAATGTACCCTGCCCGTATTTAATTTTCCAGGCAGAAAAGCTGAGTTTTGGGGTGACCACACACTGTTTCCAATGTCGTCTTCTGCCCGGCATGCTGTCTGGCAGGCCAGATTAATGACATATGCTCAAATCAACTTCCCTCCACACACCCAGGGATCCCCACACATCTGAGTTGTGCTCAATTCACTCCTCCCACTTCTTCCTCAGACATCTAGGCCAGACACATGGAGAAACATAGTGGTGGTCTTTAGCCCATGGAGGAGATATACTCAGTTTATACATGGCTTTTGATTAACAAAACCTCAAACTCACTAGCTCCAGTGCCTCACTGCTGTGACCTTCTCCAGCTCCCCAACTGTGCTCTCAGCCAAATGGCTCCAGACATTACCTAGCTGGTCTGTCTACAACAGTCCCACCCAGCCTTCCTACAACCACAAAGCTGTTAGAGCTGCCATAGAACTGCAGCCCTTGGTTCCACCAGTCATGCTGTTTCATGAAACCATCTCCTCCTTACAGGATTCATTACTTGTCTCCTTCAAAAAAGTTAGTTATTCTTAGCACAAATTACTCAGTGCAGTCAGGACTGCTGCATCTTTCCACCTTACTGAAACAAGGAAAGCAGTAATACCTCACTGTGCCCTTTCCATTCTCATTTGCTCTCTGTACAAGAGACAGCAGTCCTCTTCCATGCTTTCTTTGTTGCAGATTTAGAGATGCAACAGATGGCTTCCCCAAAGTGCTGCCTGGCCCCAAGGAGAAAGGCTCAATCACTGCACCCTTACAGGAAGGAAGAAGCACCTTTCAAACACTAATACATCCACATCCACTCCCTGTGCTTGCAGCCCAACCACACAGTTGTGTGCAAGCTCATGGCAGGGGCCAGGGTAGGAAGATGAGGAACTTTTGGCACTTGCAGGAGGGTCTGTCAAACATGCTTTTATACAAGGTCATTTATATCCTTTAAGCAACCTTTGTTGTCGTTCAACACTACTCAATAAATCCTGTTCAAACAAGACCATATCCAGCCCACAGGGAGATAAAATGGGATTGTGTGCAGGGTCTAAAATTGCATTTCACTAGGATATTGTGGGATTACCTTCCCCCTGTGCAAGAGAGACATACAGAAATGAGAGTGTGTTCTTGGTCACATGAGTCAGCCCAGTAGCATTCCTGCTGTCATTAGACTATTTAAACCCTGACCTCACATTTAAACATAACCACTACACCACCACCCCACCAGTCCCTCTGGTCCCATCAGCCTGTAAAGCAAAGTGAGCAGCAAAGCCCAGACCACCAGGGTCCCATATGCCCTGGTCCTTTAGGCATCCCCAGGGGAGCTCTCTTCCTGGTCCAGGGCACCAACAGAGCAGCATTTGCTGACCCTTTGTCGCTGGACAATGATCCCAGATCAGACTCCACTTATTATTTCTACCCCACAGGATCTGAGGGCTCTTGCCAAAGCACCACACAAACTCACAGGCCCTTTGACAGAATCTGAGTCCTGAGCAGGACTATTTCCTAACCTTGTCTTTTTCACACTACCTTAGGCTAGACAGATAAAAAGCCACCATGACTTTCCCATAAACAGGCTGTGGATCCATAATCCTGAACAGCTTTCCTCCCTTCCTCCAAGAGCCAGGAACCAGCACATATGACTGTGCCAAAACCCTTACAAATATGGCAAACCTTGAGCTAAAATAGCCACTGAATTGAAGTACTTACAGATAGACTACTTTCATACTGACTGAACCTTGCAGTTCAATTCAGTATTCTTCAGGCTCATTCAAGGTTTGCTTTCCACCACCGCCCGTCCTCCCCCGGTTTATACGTTTGTTCTCTTCAACCTATACAAGTGTATCTGCAGGTTGTGCCAGTAGTTCCTTATTTGTGAAGATGGTAGGGCTCCAGAGCTCAACCACTTCAGGAAGCCATTGTATTAACAAACATTTCCTAAGTGGAATATTTTTAGGCTACTAGGTTTACTTTTCCAAATGGGCTTGTTCTGTACCGCACATCCTGTGGTTTCCTTTGATCCTGATGATGTGAAAGTCCTTTGGAAGCCACCTAGAACTGGCTGCCAAGTTAATTCAAAGCCTGACATAGCCAAACTAACACATGACATGTCAAGCTTTCATATCAAAAAGCTTTTTACCTTAGGCCATTGGCTACACTTGTCAGTTTCATAAGGTGATATTGCAAGGTAACAGCCATTTCTTATTCAAGCATTTATTTTTCCAATGGGTGTAAAACAACTGTTCTTCAGGGACAGAGGAGAGCTGTAAGGTCTATGCAAGTACTTCCCTGCTTATCTTGTGCTTTGAAGAGTACCTTCCACTCCCCAATATTTAGGCTAACGGTAGCACCCAAGGATAGCACACAGAAGTTCCACAAAGGAAAAGGGCTTGAATAAAGGAAGATGTGCAAAATATAGCCTCCACTTTTTCCTCAGCTCAGACTTCAGTCCACTGCTACCAACTTCCAAATTACATTGACACTCAGGAAAGAAGAGCTCAAGTTAAAACTTTGCCTCCACATTTGGGATTTTAGAATAAGGTTTGGATTAGGGTAATTCCGTTTTTCCTCTTATGTACATTTAGAATTTATTGGCAGAAATATTTGCCTGACCCACAGGAGAGCAGTATACTTTGAAATATGAGGATTTCAGAAAAAAAAGAGTGTGTGTCCTTCCTCCAACAGTGAAGACAGACTGATCTGACATACTATTTTCATGAGAGTTTTGCTTTGCTGAGGTGTAGCTGTTTGTCTCAAACCATGACCTAGAAGCATTTGATCCAATTAACTCATTTCAACTGAAATGCATCCTTAGTTACTAAATAAACTGGATTAAACCTATTCACTGCATTAACTTGGAGAGGAGGTGTTACCAGCAGTTCTTCACTCAGCAGATATTCTGGATGAGCTCCCATCCACTACACCAGCTCCCCTGTCCCCCTCCAACAGGTCTGCACAGTCAGGAGACAGTCAGGAGAACAAGCACCAAGTGCCCCTGGGGATTCACCAAAACCCTTCTGGATCCAACAGCAGTGGCCATTTTCCCCCCTTCCCTAAAGGCAGCATTTGCCACGGGACCTAGGATAATATAGACACCCAGGGAATGTAACACCAAGTGAGTGGTGGACTAGAATAAAATAGAAAACACTGACTTGATTGCAACTCCAGTGCCAGCTCAGCTCTATGTAATCTTGAAACTGCCCTGCATCACAGTGGGAAACTCCTGAGAGATGGCACAGCCCCCTGGTCTATGCTATTTGAGCAAGGCACTATGTTCTTTACATGTTATTGTTGACTGTTTTGGGGATCACCATTGCATGTCAAGCTTGCTTTTATTGCTTGCTTTCACCCCATAATATCTACATGTGGCAGAGTACAAATACCATGATGGGGAAGACAGTGTGTGAGGAACAGCCAGTAACAGTGAGACTCAGATACATGAAGGCAAACATTGTCATCTTTCTGGAAGCTGTACCTGAAAGGGGAGCTGGGAGGACTGGAGGAGGGGCTGCCAAGAGGACTGAAAGCCCCATCAGGTGCTTGGTCCAGGAGGGAGACAGCACATACTGAAAACACACCAGTAGGAAAAGACTCACTTTAAAAGGGAGAGTCCTTTGTCTTCCCTGGGATTTTAATCACACTGTGATGGCTGGGCAGAAAGGAGGACTTCAAACAACAAAATGTAGTTATAAACCCAAGTTAGAACCTAATGAGTTGCAAGTCAGCCTCCCATTGCTGCTTTGCCTGTTGGCAACCTGGAACATCCACACCAAAGCAAGGAGCTCCTCACCTCAGCCCTCTGCTCCTCTTGCCCCCATCGCAGACAAAGGTGACAGATGAGGGCATTGCTTTCATCTCTCCTTTTAGCAAAAGGGCAGAAGCAATGATTAGAGCTGCCACCAGCAGCAAGGCACAGATTAGTCACCAATTACATGTCACTAATGCCAATCAATAGGAAGAGACAGCAGCAGGTGAAACGCAGCAAGGTATCAGCAGAAAACCAGTAAGCAACAAAGATACCAGTGCTTCACTCACAGACTTTACCACACAAATGACAGCAAATCCTTACACTAACCAAGCAAAGGGCAGGGGGAAAGGGTGTAATTAGGAGGATGCAATTACTCACTAAAAAGCAGAAATCAAGCTAAGCATGTCTCTGAGAACTGCTACATAGGAGTAATTTATGCCAAGCAAAAGTCAGGTTTCAGAGAGCATATGTAAACTCTGAAACTACAGGAACAGGGGGAGGAGCAAGAAGACAGTACAATTGTGCCCTCCAAATTGAGGATCTCTTCTGTAAAAAGTCTAACAGAGCAACAAAACAGAGGCATTTTTTCCTGGACTTAGGGTTGATTTCAAGAAGCAGCATTTGTTCATTTAAAGTAGTTCTGCAAACCTCAGGTGATATCGCAGTCTAACTAAGGGATATACAACTCTCCAGTGGGTAGTTTGTTAGTTCACAGAACTGGAACAGGTCTTGGGATGGAGAAAAGAGGTTCAGTAATGGGAGTTTCCAAAGTCAGGCTTTTAAAAAAATTTTTCTTTTAAGAATCCCTATGAGGATGAAGAGCTGTGGCAAGGATGGGAGGATTCCCTTTCCTAAACCATACTAAGCCCTTGTGGCAGGAGGTAATTAATAGCTCATCAGCAGAGAGGTGGGGATGGCTCTTAATTTAGCCTGCTCAAAGCATTCCCTCACTTTCAAGGAAGAAGGAGGAAAATGAACCATTTATCTCCTGACACAGGAAGGAGAGGAAAAGTGATGCATCCCTATCTGCTACTGGCACATATCTGAACAGCTATCTCCTCTCTCATGCTCCCAGGAACCTACCAAAAGGAAGAATATCCCAGGTGGGAAAGCTCATTAGCACCAGTAACCATGAAGCCTTGGCTGAAACCTGAAGCCACAACTATATTTTGCTTTGGAGTCATGTGGCCATGTGAGAGCTGTCAGGTTCACCAGAAATAGAACAATAGTCACCCTGCAAGTCATAAAATAAAAATGAATGATCTTACTCAGGGGAGGGAGGGACTGCTTATGAAACAGATTATACTAATTTGGATTATATGATTTTCTAAATGTCACCACTCAGCACTGTTTGGAAATAAGCTCAATTTCAAGTGTTCTTATTCAGGCACCCATCAAAAATGTCTAAACCCCCATCCTCTGTCACTGCCATAAAGATTGCATAATGGCACAGACTTAGGGAAAACCAACTATAAAGTAGGACCACCCTAAACACTCACTAAATTCCAAGGAAATTTTTGCAGATTTGCAGTTAAAAACAGGCTTAGCTGTTTTGCTGTACTGGTGCATTATGGCCCAATGCAATAAGGAATATGTCAAAAACATGATCATTATCATGTCTTAGTCTTGTATTCTGCTTAACACAACCTGAGAATTTTACCAAGTGTCCCCTGCATTACACCCTCCCCACAGGAATTCCTCCTCCTGTTTGCTACCAATTCATTCCATTTGAATTTCAATGCCACTAAATTATACCAGCATTAAAAAGAGAAAATCCCTATATTATTTTTATCACTCTGCAGGTAAAAAAAAACAAACAGAAGAAATAAAGTTCTGTTGTTAAGCAGTGAAAATACTTGCATGAAGATTTGCCACATGCCAAAACTCCTACTAAGACCAGCAGGACTGCATCAAGGCAGTAACCAGAACATCAAGCAGATGCAGTCACACTGGAACGAATTAAGAACATGGTCTTCCCTTTCCACAGCTCATTAGACACATGCACATCACACACACTTGCAGCATCCTGAACATGCTGGGGCTGTCCTGTCCTAACCCAATGTCATGGAATGAATGGCTCAGCACCCTCTGCACGGACAGGCAGTCATGGAATCACAGAAACATTCTGGTTGGAAAAGACTTAAGATCATCGAGGCCAACCATAACTGAACTCTACCAACCATTAACCCAACTCTACCAAGTCCAGTGCTTAAACCAGCCCAAACTGGCCCCCTCACTCTCCAGCCCAAACTGGCCCCCCACCTCGTCCCATCCCCCCAGTGGAAGAGCCAGAAAATAACCACTGCACCTCTTTCAGAGATGTGCATGCATGCCTTGTACCTCCTTAAACTCCAAACACCCCCTGGAAGAGGAAAATGCTACACCTTCCAAAGCAAAGGTGCAGCATAACCTGTTTGCCAGGCAAACTTGCAAATATCAGAAGAAACCACAGCCCCTCACTGCAGTCCCCCTCATCCAACTCCAGAGTAACTTCCACTTGGCCCAGGTTCATCAAGAGTCCCCTGCTTCTGGGAAGGGGCAACGCCATCAGTGAATACACTAAAGAAAAACCATATGGCAAAATATTCATATTCATCTGACTAGGCTGCTCCCATGTTTCCAGCCACTTGCTACCTATTTGTTACCAGCAATGCAGAACTTAAGAGAAAGATGTACTACTCAGAGACCAAATTGGCTTTCTAGAAATGCACTGGAATTGAACTGTTCTCTCCCAGTCTTTTCTCCTACTACCTTTTCTTTTTAGTCATTACCATTCCCTTTCCTGCTCCTTCTCTTTCCAGTGCTTAGCCAAACTCTGACACTTTGACAGCACATATTTGGCAGCTCCCTTAATGAGGTCAGACACAGTCTGAAAGAAGTAAAACGGTTTTAAGCAACAATTTTTGGATCTATGCTGGACTCCCTGTTTTCCCCTCTGCAGCAGTGGGGGGTCCTCCTCACTGCTCTCTTGTCTCCCCTCACAAGTTAACAGGCACTTTTATCTCTATTGTCCTTCTCTAGCCCATCTCAACCCCCATACCTTGATCTCCTGGTTCCCAGAGGTATAACTGTTTTCCCTGCTTCTTCCCTTCACCTTAAAAAAGTGCAAATGAAAGAATTCTTCTATATCACATGTCAGCTAAGCCTGACATGACTCTCCCTGTTTTTTCCCTTCCTGCCTCTCTGCTTAGCAGACTCCCTTCAACTCTGGTACTTGTTCTACCCACCACTTTCTCCCAAGGCAAGCTCGGCCTTCCACAGTCTAGAAAGTGCCCAGCTACATATGAGGATTAGGGATAACCTGCAACACTTCTACACAAAACCAAGCCAAACAAAACACATGGGGGTGGACAGCCAAGGTCCTCAGCAACTTTATATCAAACAGACATTGCTAAAGGGCATGAAGTTTTGTTCATCTGCACCAGAAAAGTCTGGCTCACAATAAGTCCAGCTGGTAAGAAGAGCGTAATAAATGTTAAATGTAAGTGTTCCACAGTCCTATCTGGGTCAGAGGAGGCAGAGATCACACTGAAGTATATACAAGTAAGAAAAGAATGCAGAGGGGGAAGGTCAAATTTCCTGATTCATGCTTTGCAAAAATGCCAACAGAAGGTTGTTCCCAAGTGTCAGTGCTGCAGCAGCTATGACTTTTTTTTAGGGTATTTTCCTTACTCGCTTGGAGATGCTTGAAAGAACTGCTTAAAAGCTCCTACTGCATCGCCAGTGCAAGCTGGGGAATTTTCTTATTACACACTGGTGATGAGCATCCCCAGCAGACAGGACTGTACCACCACGTGTGGCAAGTCCCAGGGAAGTTCCCTGTGCCTGCCCAGGCCATTTCAGTAGGAAATCCACAGTGAGTTGTTCAGTACATTAGTTTCAAGATTACCTTGCAAATACAAATTCTTACACATCCACCTTTTCAGACATCAGCTCCTCAGGTCACCCTCTCAGCCTGCCTTACAGATGTTACACAACAGTTCCCTGATCCAAAGCAGTTTCTTATGCCTGACCAGAGTGGAAGGTGAGGCCTGGGATCATAGAGCAGCTCACAGCAGAGTTGGTAATAGAGAGGAGTCAGCCTTCTTGGCCTTGACCTGCATTGATTTCATAGCACTTCTAAGTAATTACTGTGTTCCTGAAAACTGTATTCTGACTGCCAAGGTGGGTCAATAACTGTTTTGGATTTTTACCCATGAGAAGACTAAGAAAAAGCATGCAAGAGTGCTGCCACCAAACAGCCATGTGAAACTGGTCTGGGCCCTGTTAGAGGGACCTGATATGGACAGTATGCCATTAGGTCCAGAACAATCTATTTTGCATGGATGCAAGTGGCAATACCAGATACAAGGCACCAGAGAAGCAGGATCTTGAGCTGTCCAAGAAGAGGTGGATGGGAATTCAAGCAGTCAAGATACCTGTAGGGCAGTGAAGGCTCTGCATGTCTGATTAATTCAGCGCAGGATGAATCTCACTAGTTCTTGAAGCTCCTTTCAATTCCCATGTCAGCCTCTTCACAATATGAACATCACACAGAATGAAGTTGTCATTTCAGCTTGAATGTCTAGTAAGGACATTCTCTCTGCTTTTGAGACTTGAGCTCAACTTTCACTTGATTTATTTCCACTTAGATCACTTAGAGACTGTGCAGCTGCTGAAGGAAGTCCTCATTGTGAAGCAGTGAGGGAGCCGCAGCCTTCAAAAGGCAACACAGCACTCCAAGAGTCCCTCAAGTTGACCACTGGTTTATTTTAGATACACAAGGGGTTTTTCTTTGTTTTTTGTTGTTGTTTTGGTGTTACAGTTTCTTTATTAACTGCAATCTAAGAAATTCAGATAAGAGATAAGCAAAACTCAAAGTGTCACCGGCAACAGAAGATTTCTAGCTAAGTAGCAGCACTTAGACACAGATGAACACAGCAAGCTAAATTCTCACAAAACTCCTCTTAAGTCCACACCTCCTGTCTATCTACTGCTCAATTCCCTGTGGACACATCAGTACCACAGAGGACAAGGTCTTGCCATGGAGAAACAAATGATACAAGATTTACTGCAGAATGAGGATCTCTCTCAAGATTGCTACATCAAGGATTTAAAACTGAAACTCTGCAAGAGATCTAGATCTTCCTTCTCCAGACAGACATTAACTTCAGTCAGAACAACAACAAGTAATCTCCCTACATAAGAACTCAACAGTTTACCCAATATTTCTTTCACTTTTCTCTTAGGCAATTTGTGGTGGCCAACAGTGAAGATGATAACCTGGGGTAGATGGAGCATGTGCTTGATTCAGAGATTCATACACTCAGCTATACATACAGATCTGTTCATCTGCTTCTTATGCTCTCACAGTGAAACAACTGCCAAAGTATTCTCCATTGCCCTTAAATCTTCCAGCCAACAATCTAAAAATGCATTACAAGCTTTTAATAACCCCCACAACCTCTATCCCATGTAATGAACAGATTTTAGCAAGCCAGAAACTGAAAGAGAGAGAAATAAGTTGGACCAGACCCCTAGCAAAACTACAGGGAAACATGTAAATAAGCACAGTCTCATTTAAGTCCAGCAGCCCAAGATCATCAGAACAACAGGCAGCACAAACAGCCTCGTCCACAGCTGATGAGTTTGACTCAATACTCTCCTGTAATGCACAGATCACATAAAGACATTAAGCAGGAGTGGTCCCAGCACTGAGCCTTGGGGAACACCACTCATGACTGGCCACCAACTGGATTTAACCGCACCGAACACAACTCTTTGGACCCAGCCAAACCAATTTTTTAATCCAGCAGAGGGTATGTGCATTCAAAGCCATGAGCAGCCAGCTTCTCTAGGAGAATGCTGCCATTCAGGTTGGCAAAGACCTGTGAGATCATGGAGTCCAATTATAAACTTAACGCTGCCAGGTCCACCCCTAAACCATGTCCCTCAGCACCCCATCTGTTTGGCTTTTAAATCCCTTCAGGGATGGTGACTCCACCACTTCCCTCGACAGCCTGCTCCAGTGCCTAACAATCCTTTTGGTGAAGAATTTTTTCCTGATGTCCAGCCTAAACCTTCCCTAGCACAACTTGAGGCCATTTCCTCTTGTTCTATTGCTTGTTACTTAGGAGAAGAGACTGAACCCCACCTTACACTTCCTTACACTACAACAAAATGTGAAGAGGGAAAAAGTAAAATATCTCCTTGACTCCAGCATTTTAAAAAAGCTTGTTGCTGGTTTCATCATTGCCAACACTGCCAGGTGATGCTGGTCCCCAAAAAGGCAGCTAAGTCCAAGGCATTCTTTACAGTGCCAGACTTGCCATACTGTAGAGTTAGTGGCAGCTGCACTAATTCCCCTGCTGAATCACTGCATCCCACATCACAGTGGGAAGAATCCTTGCTGTTAGAGCAGCATACATGCCTGTCGGTGTCACAGATGCAGCTGAAGAGTAATTTTTACCACTGGGGGCACAGGATGGGGATTTTACACAGCCACAAAGAAAAAGGGAAGTTTGGTAAATGAACTATTCAATTATAAATAAAATTACCATGACAAAGATCAAACAGTACTACTTCACATTTTTTTCCCCACTCATCTGTCCTATCTCCTCCCTCCCCACTTCCTTCCTCTCCTCCCCCATGTAAGACCCCAGCAAACAGGAGTCTAGGTAACAGGCAGATTAAAAACCAGTATTTGTTGCCATTTGCATTAGTAGATGGCAGTGACAGATCGTGTCAAATTTGCAACTGCCAAAACTGGAAGAAACACTAGTTTGAGGTGTTAGTTGGGATGCACATAAACGTGGCAGGGATATTAAATATGCAAAAACAAAAGGTGATGATTCAAGTTGAGTTTGCGGTTTAAACAAAAGATCACTACAGAAAAGATCTCCAATGATGTCTGTTGCAATGCATTAGGATTGGCCAGTTTGGACATAAGCAGCTCTCCCCTTGCTCAGATCAAATTCAGGACCAAAGCAACCAAGTTAGCCAAGTGGCACAGGGCAACAGAGCCCCCCTGCCATTTGTAGCTGCCACTTAATCACTGGCCAGCTCCGCCTCTACAACCATCTCTTAAATTTTCCAAGCATATTTGCTCTTGACTATGTGTGCAATTCTCCACTGTTACAAGTAAATAAGCTAAGAGAAGGACAAAGATAAAAAATGACCGTGGAAGTGTCTGATGGAGTACTACAATACACAAAACTTTGACAAAATATCTTTCTTATGTCCACGTTGAATACAAGTGCTGTGGCCACTACTGAAAACTGAATAAATGCTTTTGTTAATAATTCTATTAATATTTCCCCAGTTTTGGTAGTATCTCCTGGGAAATCACTGTGCTGATACTAGAAACTACAAACTATTGTGGCAAAGGCATGGAACTCTGAAATGTAAACACTGAGCACTCAGCCAGATCAACCCCCCATCAGATGTGTATGGCCATGCTGGGCCACAGCAGGTGATCCATGAAAAACCTGCTTAGACTTCAAATTGCTACAACTGTCCTATCTCCTAAACACTGACTACTAACTCAGAAGGAAGCCTGCCCTTCTTTCTGTGGCTTCTCAAAAGTCACTCACAAATCAGTTCACCAAAACACAAGACAACATCTAGTCCACTCATGGCAAATGACAAAGCTTTACTCCATACTGAGCTTCAAATGAGAACATGAAGCATTGTCTTTTTGCTTGAGAGGAGTAACTACATGATTTTCAGAATGACTGTAGATCATGTTCACAACACAGCCCACCAGCATGCCCTTGCCAAATGCAAACCACAGTGCTTAAAGGCATTATGGTGAGGAATCCAAACAAGTAATAACAGCTCTGATACCATGCTGAGTGAGTAGCATCTGAAATGTACACAAGAGGCCAAAACACAGCCAGTCAGTGGGAATTCACAGATTACTGTATATGATGCTACCAAACCATTAAGGCTGGGAAATACAGTTTTGTAAGGTGAAATTTTTGGATTTACAGTCAGATGACTGAATTCAAAAACCTTCAGTGACATTATCCCAATGTATGTTACACAGCCACAGACTGGGCAGTTCCTTCATTAATCTCTAGTTTTATGGTTTGATCGAAGTTTTTCCTCTAGAAAATGATATCCTTTTGTTTGAAATCTTAAAATGACAACAAAGCTCATGTCTATGTTATTTGGCTCTATGACTAGCTGCTGTCTGATGACACCACGTCTCAATTCCAGGCAAAACTTGTCTAATGTCTTCTTCAAAGAAAGTATCTTTTTGTCATATCTTTTCATCTTTAAGCTACAACATTATTTTGTAAAAAAAGAATGTAAAAAATCTCCATTTTGGAAAGGCTGGCAGAATTACAAAAAGCTCATCCCACTGAGACCACATCCTTTGGAGCTTTGCTAAACAAATGCATTGTGGATATTTTCTATCTTCCCCCCCCCAATGCTGTAATTCTCTGTCCAAACAAGGCATCAAAACAGTATAAAGCCATAAAGCAAAGTAATATCTAAGGCTTCCTAATATTTGTTGCACTCCACCACCTCTCATCTGTCCTTCCCTCCACCAGAGTGAATTTGGAGGCTCACTGAGCTCCTTACAGAATGAATTCTCCTCCTTAGAGCTAGTACTCCCAAGTACAAGCTGGGAGTCAGTGCCCTAAATGTGAGAGAAACCTATTTCAGCTAATGGATCACAGAAGATGCTACATCAGAAGTAGGCAAGTAAAAGAAAGTTACCATAATATAATTTTAGAAGTGCCAGAATACTGCACTGCATATTTAGCAATGAGCTATAAAGATGAAAATTGGCTAAATGCAACATGTAAGGCCATAACCCTAAAATAGACATGACGTATCCCAACATCTCCAGGGCTAGCTAGTTCTCAACTATTTACAAATTTTTTCATGGGCAGCCTACAAAGGAATGAACAATGGTTTTGTGTTTATTTGCAAAGACCAACATTAAGCCAAAAATGAAACTTCTATGTAGAAAAAGGCTCGGTCCCATGGGCATGTCTTCTTTCACTCAAAATATTCAATCCATCTCTTCCCCAAAAAGTCCTCACCCTTGTAACTTTATCATAACAAAGCCACTGCCGTATGTTAGTTTTTATATTTAGAATATGACATTGACAAAATTGCCTTGTGTCAAAAACAATTGCAACATAGGTCTGTAAAAGTTTCCACACAAATCACCAAAATACTTGGGCTGGGTTTTTATGATAAGTAGCATTATTCACTGCTGACTATAATAAGCTACAATCATAACAATCATTTTTTCTGAATAAGAAATGCTCATAAGTCCTGGACCAGAGGAAATTGCATGGCTGTTGTGGGTGTCAGGGTCTCCAAATTTTGCCCCTTAGAGGTCGAGGACTAAGAGGACTGAGATCAGTCCTAAAGCAGAGTAGGGAACAGTACATCTGTTCTTTGAATTATCTAGTATGCAGAATGAAAGAATCTTCATTCTTCGAGTGACAGGATATTCCCACACACTTCCCATGAATGTACAGCTTTTGGAAAGGGGCTGTTGCTCTGAGTAGAAAAGTGCTGTGACTTAGGTGGAAAAAAAGAGTATAAAATGTGTATAAATGCCAGAGCAGATTCTTCTCACCACTGGGTTAATTTTGTGTGTTGCCATGTGTATGGAGGATTTGCCTCTGATGTGACAAGGCAGTCAAACAAGAAGAGCTTTTCACAGCAGCAGTTGATTGTTTATGTATATTCAAATATGGCTGAATTTGCAGTTGAATTCATTAGCAAATGGAGAGGAAGACAAATGCAGACTGTCAGGAGACAGCATTTAGTGCAGCAAGAGGTGACTGGGCTGTGGCAGCTGTGACCTGTGCTCCAGGGAAGAACCAACAACAGGCAGAATTATGCTAGGGAGGCTGATCTCACCTCCTTAAGCTGCCAACAAGGACTGCCTTTGAGAGAAACACTGGGACATCCACAGAAGTCATCCACAGGGTTTAGAAGTCTAAAGACCAGTGCTTTGGCCAGAGCTTACTCATAGGAGTATGGAACAGGTAGCTTGTCAGGGCTCAGGTGCACAACTGCACAGTGATAGCTCACCCAAACCAGCCAGGTCACTGTGAACTAAGCATTCCTTGTCATGAGGGAAACAAGACAAACTGGGGAGGCACCTGGACCCTTCCTTCTCCTACAAGTGTTTGCTGAAGGCTTCAGTACAAAACTTTCTTCAACAATTGTGGGTTTTTTGCACATTGTACTGAAAATCTGAGTCAACCAACTGGAGGCATCACGGAAAAGCCGGAGAAAGTGTCAAGCCCAGAATTATCCAGCCTCAGCAGGAAAATAAGATTGCCTGACAGTGCTAAATTGCAAAGAGGGAACTTCCACAAAGGACACTGCTGTTGTCACCACTGCTTATTAAAGTGACAGTGCTTTTCACAGATTCAGGCAGCATGGGCTGAAGGCAGCATGGGCTGAACACTGGTCCAAGATTAAAAAGCTCCCCATCTCTGCCTTGGAGGCATCCTGTGCTGCTGGGCAGAAGGATGGGAAAATCTGAAAGCAGTAGTGGGAAGACTGTTGGACATTGCATCCAACTAAGCCAGCTCCTAAAAGCTTTTATTTTGGGTTCAAACCAGGAACCCTCATTCCAGAACCATTATGCTTATTTAGAATATCTGCTCCTTTTCTAATGAACTGGATAAAAATAACACAAAGCTGAGAAACTTCTTGTGGCTACGCAAGGTTTCTCACCTTAGAAGCTAATCTTTTCATAAACATAAGACAGACTACATAAAAAGTTGTTAGCTCCCTTTAGGAAGTGTACAATAAAAATAAAATCAGGTGGAAAAATTATTATTAATGATGCAAGATTCAGGAAACACCTGAAATAAGTTTACCTCTGCCTCTTCCATTTGGCTTATTTCTGTCCACTCATGACTTTCAATTATCCCTAAAAATAGTGTTTCTCCCTAAGCATCATGATGTTACCATACACAGGACAGCCAAATGATCATTTACTGAGTGTTAGTTGGCACTTGTTTCCTCCCCATTGTATAATATGCAACACTGATCTTGCTAATGCACACTATTTAAAACTTCCACTAGGAAGGTCTAATTGCATTTCTCTTGACAGGATTTTCTAGAATTGTCACTACCCAAGAGCAGAAAACTTTACAAGCATTATGACCATGTGAGATGCAGACAGACATAACAGCAGGGAAGGAATAGGACAGTTTGGAGGTGGACCAGATGGCATGCCACTGATGAGGATGGTTTGTCCTAAAAAAAAGCCAGAACTGACTTTTCTGGGAACAGTGCTGATGACCAGCACTGGCAGGCACAAGAACTAGGCTGCAGGGAGTCCCCTCCCAAAACAACACAACAAAATGGGTGGGCCTCGAGGTGGTCTCCAGGCCACACAACTCCAAACAATCCTATTAGAAAGTTCAGGATCCCTCTGGTTGTGGTCCCCTCCCACAGCTCTCCTTTTAGCCTTTGGACAGCTGTGCTTGGCACTTGCTATCCACAAAATTCAGCTAGGCCCAGACACCACTAGGTTGTTGGGTCCATTTCCTGGAAAAGTTCTGCTGCAGGACAACTCATGGTATTAAATTTCAGCTCAGATAGTAAAGGTGGTCCAAGTTTTAAACAACTGAAGACAGGGTTTTCCAGCTGAGGCCTCAGCTCTTATTAATAGTGAGAAAAGGAACCAGCTGCACCTCTACCACTTTCCAAGAAGCCAAGCCACTGGTGAAAAAAAATGTTGTTCCTATTTTCAGCAAAGAATAGACTCCCAACAAGTGGTGGTGGACATCTCTCAAACCTGAAGCAATTCTTCTGTGTAGTAGACCATCCAGACAATGCAGGTATGGTTCATGCAGTGGCTTTCAGCCACCCAGTGTTTCTGCCAGGATCCTAGGGAATGGGTAATATTATTCTATGCACATAACTCCCTCACAGGCTCTCTGTTCCATCTCATCCTGGTAATGCAGGCTGAGGCCTGGGAAGCTTTCCCTTGGGGAACATTTTTCCCTGAGAAAAATGTAAAATGCTTGATTTTCCCTAGCAAAATTCAGAATTTTTTTGCCATATTTTTCTTTCTAGAAACCTGAGGTACCACATTTCTGGTTAGGTTCTCCAAGGCAGAAAAAATGGCAGTTTATTGAAGCACTTTTATTCTAGGCCAGTTTCCAATTCAGATACATTAACCTGAAAGGCCTTGGATGACAGGGCTGGTGTTTCACCAAATGCTTTACTAGTTCATCTTTATGAACAGACCAATGCTCCCACTGTGCACCACAGCCTCCTCTCCAGTAGCACCAGTGTGACTTTACAGGAAGTGCTCTCAAATGTAAATTCCCATATGCTTCTCCCTCAGAGCATGCTGAAGCAAATCAAGAGATGAGGCTCTAGCTGGGGAGTCACAACATGCTGATATTTTCCTTGAGGAAAAGGCAAGTAACAGAGATATTAAGTAACTGTTGATATCTCTCCTCCACAAATAGCTCCAAGATTGTTTATTCCCCAGTACAGGACAAAAATGGTACACCTTTAAACATTCACATTTTCCATGGAAGGAGATTTTTTTTTTCTTTTATGCAGCCTCTCCAGTATCTTCTGTTTCTACAGAATGAGTCATACCCCTCTCTGGAAAAAGACTGCATTCTCCCACACGAAGAAGACATCTGCAGGGCCATCCTCTGGGAATGCACAGTTTGGCAATCCAAGGTCTGTCCTCACAGATATGTTTATCAAAATAAAGCATTGATTTACCTTGGGTGAGGAAAAGACCAGAAGTGATCTGTGCCTAGGAGATGGCAATGTGTCTCTCCTATGTGAGCTGTGCCATCTTATCTACCTTGCACGAGGACTGCACCTTCCTGTGACAAAACTTCAATATTCAAAAACACTACAGAGAAAATTAAATAACTGCTGCTGTTCAAGAGCTCTGCTTACACAGACTGCTCCCAAATACTTCACCAGAAATTCAGGTAGCAGAGAAACACACTGCAAGTGCCAATAGGCATTGCACCTCAGCACTAAATTATTAAATGACACACCTGAAAAGCAGGAAACAAACTGTTTCTTTTAAACCCCTACATTTAATAAAAGCGTTGAAATATATAAGGTAAGTTTTATGCTCCACCATTTTAGATGCACTCACAACTGTTGCACAGCTAACCTTAATTTCCCTGGAATACAAACAGCAGCATAGCTCTAAGGAAGGACCAGAGCAAGCAAAATGAGGACAAGCCCAGTGTTGCACAGCAGTCAGATCACACACCTGGAAGCAAAGGATTCTTGGCTAGCTGAAACACAGCAGACCAAAACTTCAGACCTCAAGGCCAAGAGAGAACTAAATAGAAAGCCAAGAGGTTAAATCTGTCACAGAATCAACATGCGACTGCCTGTAAGCATCAGCAAAGAACAGGAGAAATGAAAGGCTGGAATGACTCTCAAGGAAGTAGTTGCGTCTGTACAGGTAGGTCTTCAAAAATATTTGTGCTGGCAACACTGATAAAAAGAACAAACAAGTAAGAAATAACTGTTAGCACCTTCCTCCACTAAATAAAAATCAAAACCGGAACAGTACAGATTCAATGGATGAACCACTCGTTGGGTAAGGAACAGGCTGGATGGTGGCACTTAGAGTGGTGATCAATGGTTTGATGTCCAGATGGAGACCTGTGACAAGTGGTGTTCCCCAAGGGTCAGTACTCAGACCAGTGCTATTTAACATCTTTGTCAGCAACATGGACAGTGAGATCAAGTGCACCTTCAGCAAGTTTGCTATGACTCTAAAATGTGTGATAAGGTCAACACACTGGAGGGAAGGGATGTCATTCAGAGGGACCTTGACAGGCTTGAGAAGTGGACTTGTGCAAACTGCATGCAGTTCAACAAGGACAAATGCAAGGTCCTGCACCTGGGTCAGGGCAATCCCAAGCAAAAATACAGGCTGGGTGGAGAATGGGTCAAAAACGGTCCAGAGGAGAAGGACTTGGGAGTGATGGTGAACGAGGAGCTCAGCGTGAGCCGGCAATGTGCACCTGCAACCCAGAAAGCCAATCGCACTCTGGGCTGCATCAAAAGAGGCATAGCCAGTAGGTCAAGGGAGGTGATTCTCCCCCTTTACTCAGCTCTTGTGAGACCCAACCTGGAGTACTGTGTACAGTTCTGGAGTCCCCAACACAAGCAGGCCATGGAGCTCATGGAGAAAATCCAGAGAAGGGCCATGAAGATGATCAGAGTGCTGGAGCACCTCTCCTACAAAGACAGACAGAGAGTTTGGGTTTTTCAGCCTGGAGAGAAGGCTCTGGGGAGACCTGATAGCAGTCTTCCAGCACCTGAAAGGGGCCTGCAGGAAAGCTGGGGAGGAACTTTTTACAGTGTAGCAAGAGGACAAGGGTAATGGATGAAAACTGGAAGAGGGGAGATCTAGGCTAGACATTAGGAGGAAATTCTTCAGTGTGAGGCTGGTGAGACACCAGAACAGGTTGCCCAGGGAAGTTGTGGAAGCCCCATTCCTGGAAGCATTCAAGGCCAGGCTGGATGGGGCCCTGAGCAACCTGATCTAGTGGGAGATGTTCCTGCCCATGCAGGGTGGTTGGAACTAGATGATCTTTAAGGTCCCTTCCAACTCAAATCGGTCTATGATTCTATGATGAGGATGAAATAGAAAATAAAACTGCAACATTGCAAATCTAGAGGAGGAGAACAATCAGGCCACAAGGAGACAACAGGCATAAGGGCACAAGTTTTGGCTGGCAGCTCTAGCATTACAGTATTGTAGGATAACTTGCTCTCACAGCCTGTTTTGGTTTGAGCGAGCTCTTTGCTGATTTTTTTTTCTTTTCTTTCGGTGGACTTTTTAGCAGCACCAGTGAACTGATAATAACTTAGGTCACTTCTGACTGTCTGCAGCCTCCCCCCACTACAGGGGAGCAGATGAGACTGAAGGCAGGATCAGCAAACCAGACTATTCCCTTCTCATAATATTTTCTCTATTTGGCTTTCAGTGTAGGTTAAGACATCACAGAAATCAAGCCTTTCTTTTTCCTTTTCCACTCACTTTTCTGCTTACTGCCGCTTCTATTGCCCTCTCTTTGGCTGTCTTTTTTTTCCATTTTTCCTCACAGCCAACACCCGAGGGCCCATCCTTGGCCCGGACACTCCCCCCTTCAGCCAGGAGACTGAGAGTGTGGTCAGGGGAGGAGGGAGGGGATTGGGTGTTGCACATCCCTTTGCAAATACATATATATATTCCCTTGTCACTAATAATTAAAATCAATCTGTTTCACTTTTCAACCCAGAAAGCCTCTCTCTCTCATTTTTCTCCCTCTTTCCCTACCGTAGGGGAGGGAGGGGTGAATCAAGAGACTGCCAACTCGGTGTCAAACCAACACACAGCCACACTGCCCCTCTTCTCAGAGATAACAGAACATTAAAGGAGTCAATTTCAGAGACAGTTGTAACACTTGGTGTACTGGTAAGTGGATCCTGAAGTGGATGGAGCATATTGATCACACAACAACAAGGGCTTAGCAAGTATGTTTACTGCAGAAGAGATTCCAGGCCAATCTGATCCAATTTCTTTCATCCCTGAGGTACTTCTCTCATAATAATGTTCTTTCATTGACTCCAGTGGACATGTCCCTGATTCACATCAGAGCAAAAAAGGTTGAAGAATCAGATTAACTCAGCTACTCTCATGCTTTCTTAAGTTTTCTCCCCTCTGGTCTAATGCCATCTGTGTGTTCCCCAGTATTAGACTGTGCCAACTTCCACTTCCTGATTTAGACCAGAGATGTTTGCACACACTACTTCTAAAAGATATTTTGACCACAAATTTACACAACAGCCAGAAGAGAGGAGTAATAATGCTCTTATTTCTCTAAAGCCAAAATTAGCCAGTTGAGGGACGCTCCAGTTATTAAACAATTGCACATAAAATCATCTGCTCATATGTGAGAGGAATGTCAAAAGACAATCACTGCTCATACAAAGAGCTGAGCTGGTGGCAGTATCCAACTCACACAGGTAAGGATTAGCATGCATATAAAGTAGACAAATGCAATGCTCTCAGAAAGATGTAGCTAAGTGGTGTAACCCAAGTCCTTTAGTTTGTGGTGGACAGAACAAAGGTTTCCCAGTTCTTGATTCCTTAATTCACTCCTACAAATGCAAGAAGGTAGCATTTTTACAGTGAGAGTGGGAAGCAGAAGTCATCACGGAAGAATCTGGGTCACACCACAAGTGTGGAGGCAGACTAATACCCAAGTACAGCATCAAGTCATCAGAAACCCACTAATAGAAGTTCAGATTCTCTATAGAGTGAATCAGCACAGCTCTATGTACTTCAAGAGTGATGTTATTATCACCAACATTTTTACTTGTAACTTGACAACTACAGGCATACTTGGTGAGGTGGAAATGCTGGCAACAAACCGAAAAGCCAAGATGCTAAAATAGAAGCCTACCTTGTGTTTCTTATTGCAAATGCAAATATCTTGTGCAATTGCAATGCATGAGAAAACTGGAAAGGAGAGAAACATGTCAGCTACCTGATTTCAGTAGGCAGGTGAGATGAACAGCCCAGGACCCAATACTGCACTCTTCAATATCGCTGCAAAAATTATTTGTATGGCAACAAGTAGATATGTGCAAGCCACATCAGTCACGTTCAAAGATCTTACATTGAGGAGGCAACCGATCCTCTGCTAACAAAGTTGCATGGTACTCTAGAGAGCATAATTGTACACACCTCCCTCCACCCACTTTGGAGGTAATTAACACTGACCATTTGGCTAAAATCTAAACAGCTCTGCTTGACAAGTGTGCTTTCTAGCCCTTGCAATTTAGAGATTTTAGCCTAGCAAATAACTTTTCATCTTGCATGTAGCTTCTTTGACTCCCTTTGCTGCTCCATGAGGGCTGGAGACCCTATAAATTGTGTGTATCTGGCTGGCTAGAAGATCACACCAGCATCCTGCTTTCACTTTAGTTCAAGTAGTCCAAGTGACAGGAGTCCCCTTTGAGAATGAAGAACTCCCAGAAGCTACCCTCAAACAGGAGAGTGGAGTCAAATACATTGCTCTGAACTGCAGGAGTGACAGAAACACCCCACCTTGACATGCAAAACCACAGCTGGGAATGGCAGATGCAAGTATTCCTCCCTGCACACCTGCTTTACTGCAGTAGAAGACCTACACTGTTGTCTTGGCCATCACATTAGGTAGACCACTCTTCTTTCTGGATGACAGTCTCTTAGAAGGAAGGGAAGATAAAGTGTATTTGCAAACAGTTATACAGTGTTGACCACTGTGTGTGTATATGTATATATGTGCATAAGAATAGCTGCCCAAGAGCAGACAGCAAAGTGTAGTTGAGATGAGAACTCTGCCTCTAGCAGTAGGTAGCACCAACTGCTTTAGAGGGAGTATCGGGATGAGGATACATGTACGAGCAAACCCTTGTTTAGGGTTTTCTTAACAGGAATTTGCATCTGGATTCAGTGGGTTAAGAACCTCTCTACTTCCACATGTCAGATTAATCTCTTATTTATGCTCCACAACATACTGAAGCAATAAAATCCCCAGTTTCATCATGCATTCCTGACAAATCTTCAACCCTTTCTTAGGAACTTCATGCAACAAAAAAGACCACATTCTCCATAAGCCCTAAATATATGAAAAGTTAATAGCACACTAATCCTGCCTTCCAACAGAAGATGGAAATTCACAGCACAGGCTTAAAGGAAAAGCTTGCAGGACTAGGGAATACCTACCAGCTCTTTCTGAGAAGGGCAGCTATTATCCCAGAGAGAGGAGGACAGCATGCAAATAGGGGAAATCTGGCTTCCCTTGTGGGTGAAACCACAAAAACTTTGTGAGGCTTCCTTTTCCTTCCTTCCTCTTATTCTGCCCACACACACCTTGTGCAATCTGACCACGAACACAAAGAATGGAAAACGACTGAGCATCACAAGGGATCCTTCTCAGAGAGAAACCTGTACAGCATCCAAGATACTAAGAAAGTTGCAGGCTGATCAGCAGATAATTCCTACAAAGTGGCAGCAGTGGTTAAAAAAGGTCTTGTGGTTTATTCTGAACAAGTGCTCAGCTCTACTCAGTTACTCTCCCCTGAGATCCTCTGCTTCTGGATCTCAGTGTTTATGCTCATGCTTAATGCCATGAAGTAGAACAGGGAGTGGGTTGGGAGACCTTTTCTTTTTTCCCCTGGAGGCCTCAGTCTGTTACAATGCATGTGCAAGACTCTTGTCTTGATTTTTAAATCAGTCTTTATAGGTAAAGCTTGTGTAAGCTTTGCTAGTAATTCCCAGATCACACTACAAAGTGCCTGCAGGGGAAAGGCAGAAGCAGTACATGGTGGTCAAACAGGCTCCCAAGAAACCAAGATTTCCCTTCAAAGTTGTCCACACAACATCACTGTCCAAAATAGAATTGTAGAACCGTGCTCTCGATCCCTACATAAACACTCTCGCAGTGGCCTTCATCCAGGACACTAACCTACCTAGCCTAATGTCCTCAATCTGATAGTGGTAAAAACTGGATCATTCAGGAAGAATATAAAAAGCTGTGTGCATAGTACAGGACCCTGCTTTACACCTCCCAGCAAGCAAAATCTGCTGACTCCCTGAGCTGAGGTCTTTAGCAGTCGGTCACAGACATACTTCATAGAATCATAGAATCATGATCATACTTCCCCCAAATGTACCCGGCCCCTGTGACCAGGTGTATTTCTGGCCCCTAAAAAAATCCTGTGGCAATTTCATTGCATTTGGATTGCATGTTGTGAGAACACTACTTCCTTTGGCTTACCTCCTGCTGAAAAGTGTCACCGTATGCCCCTGCACTTGTACTACGAGCAATCGTAAGTGAAATATATTTCACTTCTCTGTTGATAAAGGCACCAGTGTCCAGCATTTCTGCTCACAAGTGTCTCTTTCTAAACAAAAGTGTTTTGCACAGTCACCCTGCATATGAAAGCTCTTTGTCTCACCTGCCCATCTCTGCATTTCCTATAGCTCTCCTGTAAAGATTCTCCGGCAGAGCCTTTCTGCCTTCAGGCAGAAACTTTCTCAGCCACCAGCACTGCAGATGCATTTATGTTTCACTTTGCTTTCAGCTATTTGCCTTTTCTACGCCCACCGTGAGCTGGGGTGAGGTTTTCAGCCAGCCACCTACAATTCCAACAGCTTTCTGGGGAGGCAAGAGTCACTTACATCATCAACATATATCCTCCGAGGAAGCAAGAGTTATTTACAATGTCAGCATATATCCCTAGAGCAAGCTCTCATTTCCCACTCACATTGCTCTGCAGTGATTGATAACCAGTGTAATCTGCCATATTCTCATCCTGTCATGCAGAGTCATGTGAACCTTTGGAACCCTGTCTGTTAATGGGCTGGCTGATGCAACAGCCTTTGCTTTGCAAACATTTGGGGATTTTTGTTACTCATTTCCGAGGGAAGCGCTTTACTAGAAAAAAGCCCACACGTATGCTAACAGATAACAGAAAATACAAGAATGTTAAATAGTCAAAACCCTCATTTAATTATTTCATGAGTGAACTATTACCAAATTCCTTTTGATTTTTACTTTGAGAAAGCCTAAAGAGAAGTAATTAGCATAAACAGCTAATGAATAAACAGTTACAATCCTAACCACAGTGCAGACCTAACTGAAAAAGATTTCCACCTCTCACTGGTGGGTGGTGGAAGGATGGTCCTGGGACATACTTCCCTTTATTTCGTGGGGCATGGTACCTATGCTCTTTCCAGCCAGACTCCCAGGATTTTAAGCACCATTCCCTGAAGGTTACTCCCCCTGAAAACACTAGAAACATGAGGATTACAAGGTTTAATAACCAGGCTTAGGAATCAGAGGTCCTCACCAGCAAAAAACCGTGACAGGAAACAGCTAGCCCAAGATATATGCCACTGTTTTCCAACTGTTCCTAATTACAGAATTCAATCTTCCACTGCCAGGGGTCTGAAAGCAGGCACACAGCTTCTTGAGTCACACGTGGAAAGACTTCCACCTCAACAGTGGAAGTAGTGGAGGTACCCTACTCATCCTAATGTCTTTAGGAGAAACAAGGTCTGATCTTGTCCCAGCTAGATCATCTTAGCAATCCAACAACCTGCACTTTTCCAGTCACTCCCCTGTTGGTGTATGTGAACCTCTGCTATTAAGGAAGACCTTCAGGAAAACAAGCAGCAGCATTCTAGGCAGTGAGTACATCCTCCTGCTTGTATTGTGGTGGTTTTAGTAAAGCCTCTGTGTTGCACTTGTGCACCTGAAGGGGGCCTGCAGGAAAGCTGGGGAGGAACTTTTGACAAGGGCTTGTAGTGAGAGGACAAGAGGTAATGGATCAAAACTGGAAGAGGGGAGACCTAGGTTAGACATTAGGAGGAAATTCTTTAGTGTGAGGCTGGTGAGACACCAGAACAGGTTGCCCAGGGAAGTTGTAGAAGCCCCATCTCTGGAAGCATTCAAGACCAGGCTGGATGGGGCCCTGAGCAACCTGATCTAGTGGGAGATGTTCCTGCCCATGCAGGGTGGTTGGAACTAGATGATCTTTAAGGTCCCTTCCAACCCAAATCACTATGATTCTGTGATTTCTCAAGGCCTTGCTTTTGGCTCAGTTCTGCCTGTCACACACATAGCCCCAAAATGCCTTGGGGAATGGCAGCGTAATTAAGCACAATCACAACAGGAAACCCTCCATCCCTGCTGGCTGCAGATCACTGCTCTGCCTGCATAAAATGTGGAGCTGTGACCACTTTAAGAGTCAAAGGCCAATATATCCTGAACCACAACACCCAGGACACCATGTGACCACCCTAACCACATACTGAGAGGGGAAAAATCTGCCGACATACACTTGGGATGTGAAGATTGCCTCCAAGCACTCTGCAATAACCAGGCATTATTGCACAAAACTCAAGGAACTGGAAAACTCCAAGCTGTACTGGAAACCCTGCGAGCAGTGCCAGAATGGTCACTGGAGCTTTAGCACCATTCTCTGCTCAGCAGTTTGCAGGATGAACTGAAGCAACACTGGGAGGCAGCCACAACTTGGCTGTGTAGGAAGATCTGCCCCAGAGCTACCCTGGCAGTTGGCTGAGATTTGCCCAGACTGTACCTGAGCCCTGCTTGAGAGGACAAGGAGGGATGAACCAGAGCCTCAGCTCTCACTGGAGCACCAGTCTGCCCTTCTATCAGCAGTATAGGGTCTGTGTCTACAAAGAACATTATCTGTAAATATCAAAAGGCTGCTTAATTAATACATACAGGTAAATAAAGATCTGTGTAGATAGAAGATAAATCTAAATGACAAAAATATAGTTAAAAATACAGATGGATTTAAATAGCAACTGGACTCACTATCCAGCCCAGATGGAGGCCAAACTTCCAGGTCTCACCTCCCACCAAGGGGGCATAGGCAGGTAGCACATCTGTCAGGAGCAAATTTCAGAAAGCAAGTCTTCCGCATGAAATATCCCACAGCCTGGGCAACCTGAGTCAAGCTTTCTCTACCAGGTGACATGCACTACATAGCCTCACTTACCAGGAATTGATAAATTCTAGAAATTGATCAGCAGGGTCTGAATATCATGTATTTCTTGGGCAAGAAGTAAAATAAAGGCCTTCACATGCATGCAGCCCAGGTTGACCACAGCCCAGGCACATATCCAGTGTAATTTCTTGCTGACACCAGCAGGCACGTTCTTTCAGTACTCTGTTCTCAGTGCCACAAAGGGAGCACTGAATTCCATTGCCTGTGCTCCAGTGTAACCACTCAGGGAGCTTTGAGCCACACTGGAAGAAGAGATGCCAGCAACTCTGTGAATGGGACCACAAAAAGCTGGCAGGCTGGCTCTGTCAGTAGTTATTCCTGCAGACAAAGCCCAAGAGACAGATTAAATCTGTTAAGATCACCCACGGTTCTTGTAGAAAGAAAACAAATACAAGTGCACATGCTGGAGTGACTAATTCAAAATAAGCATATGCTATCTCCACATCAGGTTTGAACACAACTTCAGGTTGTGTGCTAAGGCTTATTATTAGTTTTGGATTTCCTAAGTTTTTGTGGTTTTTTTTTTGTTTAGGAGGAGCTGTCCTGTAAGAAAAGAGGCATCTCGACTCCAGGACTGGTGAGTGTAGAGGAAACTGACTGGGCCCTCAAGCCAGAGAGAGCTTCCCCATGTCAGCACTGCCCAGGGCAGGCCTGAGCAGTACGAATGCCTTCCCTCAAGCACACGCCCCCTTTCTCAGGGATAGCACTGCTCAGACACAGCCAGATCCTGGACTGCTTCAGTGTCTTTGCATCGAGACAAAGCCTGACTCCCGTGTGCCATGAGCTGCTTCACTCCAGCTAAGTATTCCCAATCCAGGCACAGACGTGGGAAGATGCCACCCACCACATCCCTGTGGTGCCTTCTGCTGCTGGTCATGGTTGGCCAACCAAGAGCATGTGCAGTATACAGGGACCAAACAATCCTTGTGCCTTGTCTGCAGGCTGAGCAATGATGGAAAAACCTGCCAGAGGTAAAGATCAAATGAGCTCCCAGTACCCAGGGACTGTCACAGACTCCCTGTCTGCTTCACCCTACCCTGTCACATCCAAGCACCTGCTCCCTGCCCTTCTTGCACAGCCTCTCTCCTGGTGCAGTAACAGCCATGTCCCTGGGATCCTCTTACACAAAAAAGAAGAGAGTAGGGCAGGTAAAGAAATTGCTCTTCTCTCAGAAGCAGAAATAAAATGACACCTGAGCTTAACACTACACTTGTCAACACAAGAAAGAGGTTAAAATTACTTCCAGTGACAACCCCAGAAAGTCTTGCAGTTAGTCACAGGCTCATCTGTCAGAACCCTCAGTATTTTTGGCCCAAACTACACCCTTAATCAGAACTACCCAGCTGAAGTTGGCACCTATCATTTCCAGGTAAACACCCATCTACCTTGCACTTATATAAGCAAGTGCTGGTAGTCCAAGCAGTATTTCTCTTTGGCAGAAGAGAACACATAGAAGGCTTACAGTAAATAAAGATGACTGTTTAATTATCTTCCAGTAAAGTCTAAGTTTCAGTATGTTTCTTATTTTAATATTAAAATACTACCCACTTCAATTTCTTTGTCTCTAATAAGCTAGACAACATCACTAATATCAAGTCACTAGAAATTTGTTAGCAGTGCTGTTTGAGCAGAGCCTTGGTTTCATACCATGCTGAGTTTATCATGTTACACTGCCAATTTATCTGTATATTGTTGCTGTTTGACTGGCAGTGAGAAAAATATCCTCTGCTTTACCAAATAAGTGAAACCCTGAACAAGTCATACTCTTTTGCTGAAGGAAGCCTGACCTTTAGACTTTACTGCAGAAAAATCAACAATTTTTTTGCTCCAAAGGCTTTTTTGTGCTCAGTTTTGAAACTATAACAACTTATAAATTCTTACTGGAAAAATCAGTCTTTATATTATAAGTCACATCTGGATCATTTCACTATTTGGATGTGGAAAACACAAGTTCTAACATTTACTCTGGCTTATAAACATTCTCCTGAGACACACACACACACACACGTACTCTTGAGTTGACTCTCCCTGGAGTCTAAGTTCCTATGAAATCCAAACACTGCTCCATCAAAGGGGCTATCCCAACTCCTATTAGCTCAAAACAGTATCAAGAAAGGCGAGTCTTAGTGATATTTCCATAAAAAGAAAAGCAGTGAGTCAAAGTGAAATCCTAAACTTTCCAGTGGTCCTTTTAAAAGCAGTGGCTTTAAACGCAAGCTTGATATTTGGCAGTTGCTACACGTGCAAAGTTGCATTTAAAAATACAAGAGCTCCTCCTGATTTTACTCACATTGTGGTGGGTTAGAATAACTCGAATGAACTAAACAAATTACATCTCAGAAAGGAGAATGCAAGTGGGAAAAGAATAAAGCCCACAAAGTCTAACTTCTCCAAATGGGGATGTCTGATTGAAAGATATTTCAGTGTGACTGATCCACCACTGAACACCTGCCACATGCTTGCATGGCCCCAGGCAACATATCCCCTGTTGCTAAAACACAAAACCAGCTCATTTCTTTCCAGCTATGTTCAGAACAGTAGTTTCCAGCCTCTTCAAACAACAGCACCACTTAAACACAAAGAGAAGCCAGGTCTAGATACCCACTGCTTTGCACTTCAATTAAAAGCAGGGTCACAAACAAACAGCTCCCAGCTTCCTCCACGGGCGCTTCACCCTTTCCCCCCCAGCGAACAGCAAGGTGAGGACATCAGCCCTGCTTCATCAGGACCCTCTGGCTCTCTGATCTGTTTCTAGATCTGTACCATTTCTAGAGAGTGGCCACAATGGAACCATGTGGGGCAGGAAAAGGCATCTGGGGAAAATAAACTTAGCAGAAAGGAGCAATAGGAGAACGTGTTGCTACCAGGGAGTTTGGAGCAATTCTCAGAACGAGCACGAAGCCCGGGGAAGCCGATGACCAAAAGAAATGCTAGGTTTGCTAAGGGACAGCCTGCTAGATACCAGCTAGTACTTTGAAACAAGGCCTTTGGATTGCCAATCTTAATATCCACAAGCACGAGAGAACAGTGCCTCCCTAACTCCACATGACGAGAGATGTTTTCTGTAGAAAATTGTCACAATTCCTAATTATATCTGAGTTGCAGCAGTTTCAGCACTATGAGGAGCCTTAGTGGAAATGACTTAAAGGCTTTGGTATCTGTTTGTGGGACGAGGCACAGTAAATGGGCCCCTGGCAGAAGTTAGATGACAGTGCTGATGGGAACAATATGTTCCTCTCTGTGGGGGCTCCTGATGCCGTAGGAAGCAGCAGTAATTTGGCACTGCACTGGTTGTACCCAGTTTGCTGGAAAACACTCTTTCTGAACCCCTCCAACCACCAGAAGTTGATCTTGATCTTAACTTAGAAGATCACAAAATCACAGAACCATCATGGTTGGAAAAAGCCTCTAAGACCACAGAGTACAACTGTTAACCCAGAAAAAGTCCACCAGGCCCATTACAGTATGTCCTGAAGTGCCATGTCTAACATTTTTTTAATACCTCCAGAGATTTTGACTCAACCACCTCCCTGAGCAGCCCGTTCCAGTGCTGCACAAACAGTGCAAGCTCCTGGACCATCTCCTGTGTTCTAAAAAGCCACTGACTAGAGACCCCTTTAGATCAGTACTAACTATAGCAGGTAGCAGATGGGTAAGAAGAGATAATCCCTTATTAGGAACATGCTTAGCCTGGTTGAGGCTTGGCCAGCATGGAATGTAACACATCTAAGCCAATCCTGGGATATTATGGGCCTGTAATTTAGCCCTCTGTAGCATGTCATTGTATGGAAATGCTAGATTTTTTTACAACTGTTTCTAGGAAAAGGACATGCTAGACCCCGATGGTTAGAAAACCTCCTAAATAGCAGCTCAGATATGTTAATCACTGTTTCTCATGTTTTTTTTTCCAGCATCACTATCCTTCAGTTTAAGCTCCCATCCCTTTCAAATATTCAATCCCTTCATTCTGCCTTCTTGTAGGCTTCCTTTCAACACAATCTTGCACAATAAACACCAGGCATCCTTGGACATCTACATCGTCCTTCTTCACAACTGCACCACCATGGACTAGGGCCCATCACAACTCTCCTGGTGGATCCTCACACTAAATTTGCCTTTTTCACAAGAACATCATATTGATGGTTCAGAGTCATCCTGTGATCAGCCAGTACACCAACATCTTTCTCCTTCTCAGTATTTTCTAACTGATGAGACCTCTGCTTAAGAATAGGTTTTTGTTATTAGTCATTAGGTGGCCTTGCACTTCATACTGCTGAGTTGCAGTCCATTTTCACTACTCTGGTCTCAGCATTCCTTGTATGGTATTCTGGCCTGTTCCCATGCTCAAGTTGCTTCCTAACTTCTACCCACAGCATGTTTTGTTAATGAGCACCAGGTTTTCGAACAAGAGGAATTAATGAAAATAGCAGATAAAAGAGTACTCCTCACTTCCAGCCATCCCAATATCTCTGATTTTGGCATTGCTCATTGCAACTGCATTCCCAAGTTCTGAGGATTCCCCTCCAGGTTCTACCCCAGTTTGATGGACAAAGCTTTTAATAATCACAGCTTTAAGTGAATTCAGGCAACTTTCTTCTCTGTTTACATACTCAGGTCCCTGTTTGAACCCACTGAAATTGCATCACCTTATCTGATCAGTCAGCTGATTGAAAGGGGTAGTGTTGTATTCTTAAAATAAGAATGGACCCAAGAATGACTTCTCTACCTTGACAGATAGGAAAGACACAACATAAAAAATATGGAGCTAGGGACACCCCTGAGTAAGCATTCCGGATACCAAGGACTCAAGCCCCAATTAATCTTCAAAATTAGGTAGGAGCCCAGCTGTAGTTCCTGTAACTGCAAAGGAGACAGAATGCATATCTTTAAAGATACTTCTTCAGATTTACTTCTGAATTTAGTCTGTACTTTCTTTACTTTTTCTTCTGAAAATATTATCAGAAGCTCCCAAATGCAGATTTTCATCAAGATCATCCTTGTCGTCTCAGCTTTCTCTCTGGTTTCAAAAGTACAGAAAACAAAGGTGGATGTTCACCTGCATTCAGGCTTGATCCACCTAATCATGCTAAGCAGATTGATTAAGCTATGCTCAAGCTGAGGATGCCAGGACCATCCCCGAGGGATTTTGCATCTGTGTTGACAATGAAGTGACCCATATGCCTTCGACAAGCTCCCTTCCTTTTACCTGGCTATGGTGAGGCACAGCATTTCTCACCCACCTATCAGTGGAGGGGGACAAAGGCAGGGTCTCCCTAGAGAGATGGGAATGGTTATAGCACACAAGAACTACTTGGCCTTGGAGCCATAATAGTGTTTCAGAGTTCTAGGCTACCACTGCAGACAAAGAGCAAGTGAGCCCCACTGGGCTAGGATAGCTGCAGCTGGGGAACTTGCCCATCTCCATCACCAGCCCTCAAAACACTAAAATGAGAGGCCCCTCAATCACTCTGTAGCAAGAAATAAGACCACGGACAGCCTGCTCTGCAAGCAGCACCCAAATTCACTTTAACATACAGACAGCATGATTACACTGTCTGGACAGAACCACTGCCTACCCTGCAGTACTGGGACGCCTTTTCAGTGATGGCTAGAGCACTCCACCCTGAGAAAGCTTCTTTGTTACTTTCATGTTCCTTAGTCATGTATGACTCATGAATGTATGGGATTTTACAAAGGGAAAGCAGATGTGTTAGGAAAACAGTCCAGCTAGGCAGATAATACCCTCCTATCTGGAGCACAATGTCACTGGGGCTCCACCATGGTCCCCAGCCTCTCTTTCTGGATGGCAGTGGCAAGGCAAGAGCACTGGTTTCAGCAGTGTCTGGGGGAACCACCAACCCACAGAGAGGACATCAGCTACCACAGCCAATAGCTGCTGGTTCCAAAGCATGACATTATGCTTGACAGCTATTAATAGCATCCTAAAGTCACCTGAGACTGTGACCTCTTACCTTAAATATCACCCCTCCCCAAAAATATGGTGGGCATCACCACCTCATACTGCTCTCCATGCTACACTGGCACCTTCTTGATACCTCATCAGATACCAAACATCTATTTTATCTAGTTGGTTACAAACGGAAAAGATAATCTGTGCTACAATAAAAGGAAGTAGGAGCCACACTAACAACATGTCTGCCTGGCACTGTGTCTGGATGTCAGAGATGCCAGCAAAATCCTTTAAATTCAGGCCAGGCTGATGAATGCCCTTGCACACTGCCATTCATCCAAAGATGACAGCTCTTTTTTTATATTCTGGGATCTCTACTGGTCAGTGGTGAGAAGAAAAACTTTGGCCTGATGGCATCAAACCACAGAAGAGGTGCCTCCCCATCCCTCTGCATGGATGAAGGGAAGGGTTCTGGATACAACTTCCAGAGCACACACATGGCTTAACACAGCCCAAGGCAACTCGGGCGGGTAGGAATACTGCCCACTGCCAGACTCAGATGCTGGATTGAAGCATCACCCATCACTGCCAGCTATAAGCTTCCTGCTCAGTGGCATTGGCAACAGCAGAGGCTGGCATAGGGAGCCATGGGTGACAGGATTGTCACAGGATCTCAATCCATCCTGCAGCATCAAGCACAGAATATGGACTCTGTATTAAAGTCCTTCCCCAGATGCCAACAAAAACATAGTCTCTTGCAACTGAGCAAAAGATAAAGGTCACAGCAAAACCAACAAGTTTCACAAAAAACAGATAATTCTAAAAGAAAAAGAGAAGAGTTTTGTTCATTTCAGTGAATCTGAGTCAACTTTTCATCTATGTTTTTTGTGAAACTCCTCTGGCTTTCGGTGACCTTTCTCAGACAGCTAAGCAGCATCACCAGTCTTTGATATTGGAAGTTAAAGGCATCATTGCACAACATGATGAAAGGAAATGGGCCAGGCTCTGTTTGAGAGATGAATCTGAGCATCCCTCAGGCCTGTGTCCCAGAAGACTCAGACCCAAAACATGATCTATAGGCACATAAAGTCTCTGCACTTCCAGATCAAATCTGCCAGTAGAAGTGTAGGGCTCCTATCTCTATGGCAAGGATGCAAACACAATCTTGAAACTTCTATGTCCAAGGACCACACAGGTGCTTGAATTACCCAAAATGAGTGACATGAGAAAACACCACAAAAACCTCAGCAAGCTGACTAGCACCTACCTGGAAAGCATTCTGGATATGCTACAAATATTTGGCTGATTAGCTTAATGTGTTTTTGTTTGGTTGGGTTTTTTTCTTCTTGTTTAAAGGAGACAATACAGGATGATGAACTCAATGATAGGAGAACAACACCATAGGAAAACATCACTTCCTTTGCAGAAGAGCTGTTGAACTAAAGACTCTTGTAATTATGCTTGCAGTATCCTCTAGTTTGTTTTGCATCTTTCAGGGCAGGATCAGAAACTAGGTTTTATTGCTGGCATTGCCTCCTCACAAGGGACAGTATTGAGTCACACTGTTTGGGACAGAAGTAGCACCAAGGATTAAAAGAGACAAAGCCCCAAGGCAAGAGGTTTTATGGGAAATCTCTCAGCATCTTTACATAGAAAAACATTCACTTTTCTAAAAAAAACTTTAATTGCATTCCTGTTTTCATACAAAATTTCCTTTCAGATTGAGTCTCAATTCTGGGTGACTTCAACGACCAGTTTCTTTCTCACCTCGAGGTGTGCAATTCCTTCTCTGTGTCTCTCTTCCCGAGCAGCTTTTGTTTCCTGCAGAGCTGCAGTCATGCTTTCATTTAGGGTACCCCCTTTCCTATCATCTTCCCACTACCACTGAAATATCCTGCACATCTACCACCATTACCAACTCAATGTGCTATATCTTTGGTTATGAAAGAATTCAGCAGATGAGTGGGGGAACTTTGTTTTGCTGATTAATGGGATCAGGCCTTGCTGAAGATTCTTCTTTGTGGCTTAGCCGGCTTGCTAACTTACTGCCATAAGCTCAGCAGCATTCAAGCAGAGCACTGAAGGTGCAGTTAAGGCAGCATGCACACAAGAGAGATTCAGACAACCTGCAAATTAGTGCAAGTGTTCTATGAGAACCCTGTTGTGCACCAATTCCTGCTCTTGGTTATCTTCTTCTCTAAACAGCATCTTGGTTCATCAGCTGTACCACATCTTTCATTATCATCCTTCTAGATCAAGAGAGATGCCACTCCTGGGTCTGCATCATTAACTATACTTTTCTGTAGGTGCCCTGAACTCAGCTCCTTGTGGTGTCTAGTTCTAGAACAGCTGAATAGAATGGGACATTCTGTGTCTGTGTGAGATACCACAGGGTTTGGACCAGCAGCAGTGGGATAGTGACAAACTACACTAGCACCCACTGGACCCAGGCTCTGACACAGACCTCTGCCAGACCTGCAATTCAGAGAAACCAAAGCTCCTGCAAAATTTATTTTCTGGCATTTGCTTTGCCATCTTTCAGCAGAAGATGCACTGACTCAACACCATGTTCCAGTGGCAGCATCACACCTTGCCTCTGCCATCGACATGTCGTGCCTGGTCTGGCAGCTTGGAACACAAGCCCCTGGCTTTTTATTTAAGACACACAGCATGGGCACCTGTAGAGTGAATGTCTTCAAAGTCCCCACACTGTGGTGGGTCAACACCAGGGCTCTTTGAATCTTCCAAGATTCAAGCACTGCAAATTATCCAGGGAGAGGTAAAAATGTGGCAAGTGAGGAATGAGACGGAAGCCTCCTGGTAACTTTCCACTACCCAGTGGATACCACCTAAACTTGGGGAACTTAATCCCATAGTGGTGGGTGGTTGGAATCCACAGCAGCTCAGTGTAAGGACCATGCCTGGTGTCTCCTGGGGCTGTACAGCAGTACTTGGCTCCCCACTGCCTGCTGCAGTAGCACCAGGACACTGCACACCCACACCTTTAATAGGCACAGGGACATTGCAGGTCAGGTTTGAAGAAGCTGACCCTGTCAGTACCTCTCTATGCTATTTACACACATCTCCTGAGCAAGGCTCACACTTGCTTGTGAAAGTGCACTCACTGGTGATTCAGAAAATCAAAAGCACAGGAGGGCCACACAAGCAATGTTACATGTAACCACAAACCACATCAGAGCCAGTCAACCAGCTCATATGGTGGGAGAAGCTACAGCTCTGATCTTGCTTGAAAAAAAAAAAAAGGGTGCTCAGAGGAATCCTACAGTCAGAAGAGTCAAAGCATTTTTAGGCACTGTAAGAATTGTCTGAACAGCAAAAGAGTGAAGCCATCAGACTGCCAAAGAAATAGCTACAATGTTTGGCTCATGGGGAACTTCAGCTGGTTGTCCCTTAGAGCAAGACTTTCCTGGGATAAGCAATAAGTTTCCATGCTTGTCAATAAACAAAAAACTGTCACCCAAATAAGCAGCTGCCTTCAGATGGGAACACATCCAGACTTGCTCAGCATGTTTTAGCAATGTCAGCGTCACTCAGTGCAGGACACTGGGTGTTGGAGGTTTTGACTCATCTTACTAGCGTTGTTAAGGTTTTCACACCCATGGCTGACTCCAACCCCAGAATTTCAGAGTGGTGTGAAGCAAGCCTTGTCAGGGCTGAGTGTTACCCCAAACACAGGGACTAGTCATAACACCTCTGTTAACATAGTTGGGAAGGCCACAACAAGGTCAGCTGGTGGGTGCAAATTCTACCTCCAGCTCTTGATCTCTCTCACCTTAACCTTCCAACAGTGGTTTTCCCTTGTCACCTTCTCCACACTGAGGTCACCTGACTCACATATGGCAGGAAAAGACAGGGCTTACTGCAAGTCATTGTGAGCCTGGGTGATCTTCTCAAGTCCTCTCCCAACATCTCTGCAAGACTGTGGCAGTGATGAGGCCAGGCCATAGAAACAAGCTCCACTGGGCTGCAACATGCATGCTGCCAAAAATTTGCTTGCAGGCCAGAAGCAACCACACAGCACTCTGCTTTGGAGGCAGAAGCCAAAAAAACAGAACAAATGTCAAAAGAGGGGGTGGGTTGAGACCCCCAGTCCAAAGACAGGAAATCAGTGATTAATCAGAAGTAGACACCACAGCTGCCAGCAGTAACTGCAAACACTAATCAACAACTGCAACAACAGATACTGCTGCTGTCAAATGTGTCCCTGATAACCATAGCACCAGCTTGCTCATTCAATAGTTACTGAAAAAATCTCCTCTTTTGGGAATAAGAAGCTACATCTCTGGCATGGCACTGCATACTTATTTCCCCTCCTTGGATCTTTTCTTTGCTCTTAGCTGCCCACATTTCCTCTCCAAGTTCTGTCTTCTCCTACTGGCTTTGTCTCTTTCACAAGCTGAAAGTGTGTCCATCTGAGTCACAGGGAACAAAACAGAGGCTAAAGTTGTTCTGGACACAGACATTTCTACTAAGAAGAAAGCTTAAAAGGAAGGACCAATGTAAATCTAAGAAAGGAAGAGGCACTTGGCAAAGGGGTCAAATGCTTCTCAACTTCTGCGACATTGTGTCACAGTTCTGCTCAGCAAGAAACAAATCCTGGCCTGCACATCCCACAGCCTACTGGGGCACCCACCCATTTTAGTGGTGGAAGATGGCATCCTGTCCCAGAGCACCCAGACCAGATGCACTCAGATTCAGCATGAAACTGAAGCGGTTTTCCATCTCTGCTCCTCTGAGGAGGCCTCAGACTGGCAGTTCCCAGAGATGGTGGCTGTATCAGACTCTCAGTGCTTTTGTGATACTCAGCCAGCAGTGTCCTGCACAGAGATTCAGAGCTGAGCGAGCCTCAGTTCATGCCGTTACAAAGGCCCCACCAAGCTCTAGCTAGAGGCTTTCACTACCAACAGGCAACTTCCCCATCTCCTGCTCACACACTTAACTCTGCATCCAGCTGCAAGCTATTCCTGCCTCCAGACTGCTAGAAGGCTGTAGCAGAAGGTGCCATTTTCTTCTTGGTTTTGGATTCATAAGGTGGTCTTGTACTTCCAGCAGCTCAGTGTTAACAGCACATCTGCTTGACTTGGGAATAAATCCAGCACTTAGACTGACTACCACACGGCCCCAGATAGATCAACCACAGGACTCTGAAGTAGAGGTACAGAAAAAACATAGTGACCAGGCTGCCAGAAGATACATATATCCACTGTCAGCACAACGTGCAAACTCCTGGTCAGACACAGTCCAGCACCAACGTAGCACTTGCCCTGCCTTCGTAGGGCTCCATGTCTGTCAGAAATGCAAGTGTTTGCATTTTCTTTCCTAGGAAAGAAGTCAGTCCCCTTCCTATTCCCCACACAAGCTGGTAAATGCCTGCTGGATTAAAAAATAGGTGCAACAGTGAAGACCATGCAGGAGCAAGCAGTAGTGGTTTCCCTGAAGTATAAATTCTTGGATTTCCTCAAAGGGTACATCAGAGCTTGACAAATACTATTATTTAAACAATCAATTTGGAGGCTGTCCAAATTAATTTCAATAAATTGCCTTGCTAGCTGGAATTAAAGAGGAAAAAAAAGAGATGATCCCCAAGAGACACATGGTCTGCTCCATACTTTACAAATGCTAGCCCTGAAATAAACACTAGTGAGCAATACCCTAATTTGGCACACATCTGTAGGCAGGACCTTCCTGACAGCCCGAGCTTCCTTCATGAAAAAGCCAGAGACAGATGTTCTTTTAAAGGAAGGGCAGGAGACAGGGACCCTCCCTCATTTACACCCTGTGCTATGGCTCCGATGCCCACATGCAGCACCCCAGCTTCCTCTGGCTCATCTGCCAGCTGCAGCCCACTCTGCTTCTGGCTCCTTTACTCTGGGCTCTGCTAGCTGGTGCAGCGAGGAGCTGGGAGTGGGTCTGCTACTCATGTTCAAAGAGCCCATCCAGATTCCTGGGAACTGCAGAAACGCCCACAGGGCTCTGACCAGGTCACACTCCCCATCCAAGAGCCCCTCCAGGCACATCCTGATGAAGTTCCACAGCTCAGGCACTTCATGCCTGGTGTGACACAGTCCAGGGAGCACAACGTGCAGTGACAGTTTTCCCATAGCTGCACCTTCCCCTTAAGCCCTATCATGCTTCCAGAGCTCCAAGGTCACCTGAGCAGGCTCAGGCACAGCTATGGGTGGTTCATAGGCCAGCTACCCCCTAGCCACAGGCTAGCCATTGGGCTAACCCAGGATCTGCCTTACAGGAAGGTGCACAATGCCACTTCCTATCACTTCTCCACACAGCCAGCACGAGAGGATATGCTACTTCTCCATCACCACACTGAAGTAATTTCTGCCTTGCACAATCCTCAAGCATTTTTTTTTCAGTTCAGGGTCTTGCACTCAAGCTCAGCCACTAAGCCCTCCGTTTCCCTATGTGACAGAGCCACCAAATACCAGATGTACCATGTATGGAAACTGCTTGTCCTTCGGAGCAATCTCCCGAATCTCTATGGCATGGCAGAGCTTCCTGGTCAGGCTAAGGCACTGCCCCAGCCTGAGCTGGTGGAGCTGCAACAAAGGACCAAGCAGGATGAGGCAGAGTAGGAAGGGTCTATGTAGATGGGGGGGGGAGGTGGCAGGGTTGCAGAGGAGGGAATGGTATTTAGGAGATGAGGGACTGTTCCTGCACCCGGCCTGGCTCCAGCGAGCCCGGCCTGCCCTAGGAAGCTGAAAGCAGGATCCTTCCACAGGTGCATGATCTCACCCCCACGAATAGCTGAGCTCTTTCCAGCAGGCTTTGAGGCCACCCTGCTCTTCTATAGACCTTCCCTGCCCTCTAGTGGTTGTAGAGGAACTGTGCGAGAAAACAAGCACTGGGAGCATCTCTTCCTTCTCCTCTACCTCCCCAGCAGGCAGGTGGGCAGCTGTTCTCTGGTACTGGCAGCACGCTATCTTGTTTTATAAAGCAAAGCAAGCTGATTTGGCAGGGAAATGCAGCTCTGAGGGGTGGGACACAGGTTCAACCAACACCTGAAGGTTTGGGGAGCAGAAACACATGTTGCTCTGCCAGCAGTAAGGGAGGAAGGAGTAAGACTCCTTCTCACTACCTTGACCTGTCTTTCCAAAGAGATCTGTGAGCCCTTGCTCGAAGCAGTCACAGAGACGCGTGGCTGCCAGGATGGTGTGGCAAGAGCCACCTGAACACGGAGCTTCACAGAGTTTGCATTTCCCTCTGTGGCCCAGCATAATTGAAAGGTCCTTAATACACAGCGTAACACCCATCTCACAGGGAAACTGCAAACTGAGAAAGCACGTTCTTCCTTCCCAGTGGATGCACAATTGTACAGACCTCTCACACAGCAGAGACTGAACTGTGCCATGGAGGCAGTGTCAAGCCTGCAATCAAGAGGATTTACGGCAGGCAAACAGCAAAAGCCTCTATTTTGCCATTAGCTAAAATAAGGCTTTTTTTGCAAGGAATAGCTTTCACAAGGGGGCTCCTTGTGGGGAGCTCTGACCACAGTGGCAGAGCATGCCCCAGAGTGCTGCAAGTTGGTAGCATTAACCTGGCTTCAGGCTCCTGCAAGCCACCATCCCACTGTGTGCTGCAGGATCTGCCTCTGACCCCCTCCTTCACTACCACTCTTCTGTGCTCTCTGCGTAAGCCTGCGATTTATGAAACTGTGTTCCATCTCTGCTGTTTATTAGCCAATAAACTCATAAAGCACAGCTGGGACCGCTGCTTGTCACACCCTGGTTTATACAGACATCTAGTGGTCTATGCTCAAACTCCACCAGTGTCAACAGGCAGCAGCGCCAGCACCATGATTTATTTGCATTGCCAAAGTAGCACCAAAGCATCCCTGTGTTGAACACTGCCCACACACATAACGAATCAGTAGTCTCCAAAAAGCTTCCAACTAAATAAGGTCATTTAGGGAGTCCATGCCACAAACCAAATACTTCCAGATCAACTCAGCGCTCTGGCCGTTTTTGTAACATACACATCACCCTGTCAGATGAGTTGGAGTACCCAAAGCAGACAGTTTCAGTCTTTATTTTTGTTTCTACCCCTCCACTTTGAGACAAGGATAGCCTGTCTCCAACCCTCAGTATACCCTGAAGATAGTGAACAGCCTCATTTCAGAGTTACTTATGCGGATGGGGGCAGGAGGCAGACGGGAGTGACTGAAGGTGAACAGTAAGGGTTCAGATAGTTTCAATCAGACAGCCGTGTGTCACCATCTAGGCATCCAGGAGGGATAAGAAAAGATTTGAATGCCCAGTTTTGCCAAGAAAAAGCACAAGTCTTACAATGAAAAGGCAAGAGAGAGTTACAAAATATCAGGACTGCCCTGGCAGCAGCACCTGTGCTAGACTCTGCACCCACAAACTGACTTGGTTTTCCGATGTTCTGATACAAAGCAAACATAAAACCAAAATGGAGAGAGTCTTCCCATTCCTCCTTCAGGCCCTGCTACTCCCACCCTGGTCCGGACTTCCCCTGTCCAGCTCTCCCTAGGGCATCCTAGCCTTGTTCTGCACAGAGACACAGCGACTCCATCTCACGTGTGACAGTGCACTATTCATGGATGCCATGAAGGAAAGGGCTGGGGTACAGGACCGAGCAGGGCAGAAAAGCAGGCAGCCTCAAAAGGCAGCATGGCACTCAGCAGAAGAGAGAAAAGCCACCCCTGGGAGGAATCCCCGCCTGCTCTCTGCCAAGATGACCCAGTCCCGGGCTGCAACTGAGGAGCTCGGCTCTTTCATCTCCAGAGCACATTTGAATTTGAGGAGGTGGGGATGCCCCTGGAGCTGCTGCAAGCAGAATTTTAGAGGTGTGAGAGACCTGTGAAGCTGAGGAGGAGTTGCCATTATCAGCCGTAGTGAGATTATCTCTTGGTTTCCTGGAGGGGTGACAGTGTGAGTCACTTGGCAGTGGGAGGGTGGGCTCTTCATGAGTTATTGGAGAAGCTGAAACGTGTGGGCAGGGTAAAAACAATGCAGAGGCAAGTGGTGATGGGGGCGGGCAGAATCACCAGGAGGGTATTTTTCCTACTTATTTGGGCATGTATAAAATTAATCACATAAGCACACAGAACTGCTTGCACCTCTCCTCTCCCCTGTGCCAGCACTTATAAACACAGTGCCTATGTCCCAGAGTTTGGTCTGCTCCAATGCCATGCTCCCCTGCCATCAGCATTTCTGCTCTGCCTTCATACATTCTTGCCCTTTCTCTCTGCCTACCACCACTGAAGGCCCTTCCATATCTCTGTTTAGGGACTTCAGCCAATACTAGACTTCCCCTCTTGGCAGCCTTCAGCCCAGGGCAGGATGAACTGGGGAGGTTTCTTACTCCAGGTGCCACTTCGGGCAGCGAGTGAGGGCACAAGCAGCTCTGGGCAGGCAGCCAATACCATCCAAATGGTATTTTCAGCAGCTTGCTGGGAGGGCAACATTCATTCCCCCATGCTTTTGATGCAAGCTCTCACCTAGCCAGCAGGACCAGCAGCAGAGGGGCCAGCCCCATCTGATACATGTCCTTTCAGAGGGCAGGGTGAGAAACAGCCACAGGAACCGATCATGCCTTGCTGGTACAGCCCTTCCCTGCATCCGTGCCCTCCCATGGCACAGCTTTGTTCACTGCTGGCCTGCACCCAGGTTAAGATACTCTTTCCACATGGGGAGAGAAAAAAGTAGTATTTCCTTTCAGTCACAGCTCTCCCACTTGCTTCTCCACACACCCACAGATAAGGGCCTCATCAGCTCCTCCTCACTATGTGGTTGCTGGAGACTGTTTTGGAAGAGCAAAAAACCCTTGCCAGGACAGCCCAGTAGCTGCAACTGCTAAGCACAAACCTCTACACTCCCCAAGGTATATATGCACCTCTCCCCACACAGAACAAGACCATACTCATGGTAATAAAGCCCAAGGCACATGAGCAAACAAGGCCTGTGCTCCATTGCACCAGCCACCTTACCACTCCTTGCATATCCACTGCCTACTCACCCCACCTGAGTGGCAGCATCTTCTTCCCCAGGAGCAACACTCAGAGAATTACCATTCTACAAATGGCCACACTAAGATCAGGAGCAACACAGTGTAAAACCTCAGGAAAAGGCAGTGCAAGAATATACTTGTCCTAAAAACAGAGTTCTAGCTATCACAAAGATCTTGTATCTTTGAGGATGATTTTGCAAAGGATTTGAAAAACCAACTCCCTTTATCAGCCAGCAGGGGAAAGTATGCCACCAAGGTGGTTTTGAAAAAAATACTTCCTGAAAGCCAGGAGATAGGAAACATCATGTTGTCCCATACCTGGTGAAAAGCGGGCCAAATGAGTAAGCCTGGGCAGTAACAATGACTTTGCTTAAGCAAGGAGTTCAGAGCAGGACAAAAGGACTTTGAAAAGAAAGATGGTATTTCTCCTACTAAATTAAAAGCAGATCATTTCATACATAAAAAAACCACAAACCCACAAAATAAAACAACAACTCTGAGAGAAAACACTCAGATTACCACATCTCAGAAGTGGTATAAATCATTTCAGCATGGATGAGAACTTCAGGCATTACAGGATAGAGAGAGTACTGCGAGGAAGGCTGTATAACCCTTCCTCACTCAAAACCTTTCAAAAACCTTCCCAGAGACTTAGAGGAGGACTCCCACTGCCCAGTCTCACTCAACAGCCCAGGAAAGCACAGCTTCGAGGTCTCGGGCAGGAAGATGCTCAGCCTCTGACATTCAAACCAACGAGGGGAAGCACATGAGAGTTACAACCAAATGAAAATGAGTGATGGAAAGAGTTTTGCATTTCAGTTCCCCAATGCAGATAATTAACAGACAGGCATGCATTTTGCATTTGCCATTTTCCAGCCCCACTGCAGAGAAGAAACAGCTGTAAGCACACTCAGCAGAGGCACAACAGGGCAAAAAGACAAGGTTCAGGGTGAGTTAAAGAGTCTTTTATACAGGGGCTGCTGCCAGCTAACTCTGGAGCACTGCTATAGACCCATTTCTTCTGAAGCCTGCTGCTGCTCCATTCTCTGCACCAGCTACCAAAGTACAGAAATCCTGGGTTACAGTGAATGACCCCTTTGCTGCTAGACCCTGCCTCAACTCTGGTCTTCAGAGGAGGCAGGAGGGCTGAGTGGGTAGAGCTGCTCTCCCTCTACTAGGGCATGGAACCATTGGGGTGGTGGAAGATGGATTATTTTCTTTTATGTCTCATGGAAATACCTACTGACAGAACCTTATTTCACCAGATCAGCTTTAAGAGGGGAAACACTTATACTATGCTGCTTCTGATCAAACAGTGCCTGACAGAGTTGGAGACAAACTGTATAGAAATGTCCCCCAACACTGCTCCTAGACTCAAACCCACACCAGGCAAGGCACTCAACCCAGCCCTGAAGCAGGACCCCCTCCACACCATAAGGCTGAGAGTTCCCCTCCCCTCTTACCTTGTAAATGTCCACAGCCCACTCCATCCAGAGCCTGCAGTTGCTCTGCTCCAGTCCAGCGTATCCCAGTCTGCACCAGTGGGTTTACAGCAGGAGAGCTGGGAACACCCCTGTTGAGGTGCCTGTGTTGAAGGGCAGCCTTCCACATGCCTGTTCAGTCACTTTGGCCCTTACATATCAGGCAGCAACCTGAGGGAGAGCCAGTGCTCAGAGGTGCAGGAAGGGTGTGCAGATCTGGTCAGGTAAAAATCATCAAGACGGATTTCACAGCTGGTTTCCTTTCTTGTAAACACTTTTTGATCCCTGTGTGACTGCTGGTTAGCCGAGCCTCTCTCTCCTTTGACTACATTTTCCTGTACAAAAAAAACACATGTAGGACTTAAGGTTCACATTTTGGTTTATGACCACAGAAGAATTTTGTGACTGCAGTCGCAAAGGCTTCAGAGGCACCCATTTCTGAAGGGAAATGGGAGGAGGCCTGTAAGTAAGGTGATATGGAGCTGCACATTAGCCAAGGTCATAGGGGTGCAGCTTCCACCACTTTTGCAGCTAGGCAAGACTTGAAATTTTGAAAGCCAACGTGTACAAATCCCTCTGCAGTCCAGGTATCAGTAGCACAGGAGGCGACCGCAATAATCCTTGTTGAATACAATTTGGCTGCCTTAGGAGTTTGTCCAGCCTCTGAATCACCAGCTTTCCCAACAAACTCCAGAGACGTGGCTCTGAGCACTTACACTGAGGATGCAATAACCACAGAGCACTGCACCAGCTCCTGAAGGCCCCCCACCACCCATGCTCTCTGTCCACTCTTAAGCACTACCTAGTAACAGCTTATTTGGTAGATTATTAAGAAGAGAAGCTCCTCCTTTTGAAGCAGTTTCTCAGCTACTAGAGATTAATGAGCACAAAGCCAGACCACTTTCAAACACACAAAGCAAAAGCCAACCCAGTGGTAACACCCTAAGCAGGAACACCAAGTTGCAAAGTTTAAAGCATAAAGGTAGAAGAAGCTCACACAGCCTTACCTCCCTGCCAGAACAGCCCAACTAAACTAGCCCTCATTCTCCTCGACCCTGCTTTAAGTAATTTGCCCAATTAGGCCAATTAACCTTTGGCTGAACCTTGTTCTCCACACATGTGCAAGGATGCCTCAAATTAGAATTCCTTGGGTAAATCACCGCTCCCTGTACAAACCAGGTGTTTCATTTTTCACTCAGATTGGGCTGTTTTTCACCAGTGGACCTCAGGCCTTTCTCCATTAAAAGGGTAAAGCTTTCTGCATTTTTTCCCAAAAATGGTAAATATCAGCCAGAATTGAATTTCATCTCAGCAAGTCCTTCAACACTATGGTTTAAGTTGCAGTCTCACTGTAAGGTAGGTGCTGTGGAAGTTGGTTAAGAGGTAGGAGGAATGAAAGTCACCCACTGCTGCCTTTGGTCTCTGCTCCTCTGTTCATCTCAAAGACTTTTCTGCTACCTGCCATGGGTGAGCCACAAAGAGTTGCTTGCCCAAGACCATCCTAGAGGCTCTCAAGGGTCATTTCACCCCAGGTGGTTTTGTATCCCACCAGAGAGTTGCAACCCTTGCACTGGGGCTTGCAGTGACAAATTATTCAGTGGCAGTTGCTCACCCAGGTGTAGGTCACCTCCCAGGGCTCCCCATTCTCTGTTCTGCTGTTACTTGCCTGTTCCCACATTTTCTCAGGGACAATTTGATTGGTCACATTAATGATCTGGAGGTCTGCTAAGGAATTTAAACTACTTTTAGCTATAGTTTTGTTCTCCCTTTAGAAATAGTCCAGAACCCTTATGGACTGCAGACCCAGGTTGAAATCAAAAGCACCTGCAAGCCAAGCCTGCAGACAATAAAGAGTTCCAGACGATGCCTGTGAGCCAGACAAACTATAGAGACACCTTTAGCTCTTCCCTGGTGGCTGGCTTGAGATTGGACCCTGCTAAGATTTCCAGTGTTCTCTCAGGTGTGATGTTAGCTCTTTGGCTGCTGTTACACCTACTGTCACATGTCACTAGTATGTTCCCAGTCTCTGGAATTTCCCTCTCTTCCAAGGATTCAAAGTTAGCACACATTTTCTCACACCACTCTTTCAGACTCTTAGATATGAGTCCCTAAGCCAGATTAAAAAAATATAATAATCACTGAGCAATTTCTTATTACTGAGAGCACTGATTTCTCCTCTCACTTCTTTCCACTTCCCACAGCAAGTCGTGCTTACTCAAGTAATAGTCTTTTTCCAAGCCTATGGCAGTTTTGTTACAAATACTTGACTTTTTCTGGACATTTTTTTGCATGCTTATCAATGAAGATGACAATGACCCATCTTCTGGTAAAGGCTTTTCAGTTAAACAGGTTATGAAAGGCAGAGGAAGAGCAATGGAAGGCTGCAAACTACATCCAGTGAAGATTTATCATAGGATGCCTCTTCTGTGCACTTATGCCCTTTGCTTTCACATCAATACTGAGCACTTTGCTGATGAGCTAACCTAAAACTTTCACTTTTATATATTTCAAATCACTTTCAACCCACACTGGTCCCAAGAGACCTATGTGGCAAATCTTCAAAAGAACTAGGAAAGCTCCAGTCACAAAGTAGTTTAATACTGCCTTGATCATCTGAAGCTCTGCAGTGCTACAGCTGGAAGTAACGTTATTGTGTCTAGCTGGTGAATAGTCTCAATAATGCAATACTGGAAATAGCCATTTCTAACTTCTTTGGACTCAGTCAGATGCTTATTTGGATCTTAATCTACTTTTGAGTCTCTTGAGGATTTTCCTGTGTTTCCTGGGAGTGCTCATCCAGCCATGGCTTTGGGGTGCAGAATGCATGACAAAGCAGACTATCTCTCAGGCTACAGGCTACATCCCTGCTCCCCCTCATCAAATCCCTTTCAGGATCCTGAGACCCCATCAGGAAATTAAGATGACAATTCTTTGGAGTAGCAGTGGATCAAGACTGCTGCCAGAACCATGTGAAACCCCTCTGGCTGTCCCATCCCTGTCCTCAGTAACCTCTGCTTCCTGCCCAAGGTAGCTCAATTTCCTGTAGCTGTGTTTAAACGAAATAGAAAGGAAACATCTTCTGTTTGTATCTGCTGCTCTAATAAGCCCCGAGCTGTTTATCACAATCGCTGCTGTTACGCCCCCTTCCAGGTGGCAGAGAAGTGTCACCGGGGACAGCCTGCCCCCAGCACCTACAGGTGGAACAACACAGTCACCCCAAAGGTGCCTGGAATGGGGAGGAGCTGTTCAGCCCCTCCTGCACATCCTCTCCTCCTCCCTGGCTGCTGGAGGAAAGTTTCCCAGTGTGAGTATCACCTCGACTGCAGAGACACTGCACAGAAGAAGGACAATTCTAGCCTGGGGCTCAGCCAGGATCTGGCATTGAACCACAGCATAAGAAGGTGGGAAGGGCTCTCTGGAGAGCCCCTGTCCAGCCTGCTGTGCCAGACAAGACTAACAAGCAGGGCAGGGTGCTGGCACGTGTTAGCCCACTCTGTAGTTCCCAGTCCCAGAGTCCCCAGCCCATGAGGAGCCAGAATATCCTCCTAGGTGTGCCCTCCTGCAAAGGCCTCATCTTGTAGCCACAAGCCATCAATCATCTCTGTCTCCCAAACTCAGGACAAGGCTCACTGCTGGGATTAAGATAAGCCTGCCAGCATGCCAGACACTGGTACTAACTATCCTTGCTCAGGCCCCCAGGGACCCACAACCAACTCAAGGCTAACACCAGCAATCTCAAGGAAGAAGCTCTCCTGACAGCCAAGATCATCAATCAGCGCTTCCTGCCCCTGCCACCACCGAGCATCATGGAAATGTTTGAGTATCACCTCCCACCTGGCAGGGAGGGCAGTGCAGGCTGTCACCATGGCCCTGCATGAGACACAGGACCCCTCCGGAGTGGGCAATATGCCAGCCTGCAGCAGCATGGGGGGAGCCCAGGCCATGGGGGCCAGGTAGCACTTCTGCACACTCTCAGCACCATCCCAAGGATTCACCTGATCACAGGGAATGGGCACTGCTGTGGGATTGGGTGGGCATGTTGCTCAGCAGTGAGGAGGAAGGAGTTTCCAAAAGGTCCTCACCTCAGCACAGGCCATGCTGCCAGAGCACCCAGGCCAGGGAAAACTGAACCACCCTTCATGGAAAGAAACACCTTATCTTCCCCCAAGCCCTCACCACCACCAGATGTGATTCACTCATCCCAGCAGAAGAGTCATTTGCAGAAGGCAAATATTTATGAATCACCTGTGGGCCTTGCTGCCTCCAGGCTATTCTGGAAGTATCAGACCACTCTCTCCCAACACCACACTGCCCTGGCAGGTGAGGGTGCTAACATTGCAGACCACCGATTCTCCTGGCAGCACTGTGTGACAGAGCCAGGGAACACAGGCAGGACACAGGGAGACTGGCTTAGTTGAGTGTTAGTGGCTTAAGTACCACAAGGCTGGAGCTTGGAGCTGCTCCTACCTATAGCTGAGACCTGTTCTGCTTTCTTTGTGCCACCAAACAGCTTTTTTCCTGTGGTTGAAACACCTGTGGCTTCATTCAGCATGGAAACCCCTGACAATGTCCATCCAAATCCTGATCCTCCCCCCAAGCCTCTGGCCTGAGCCCCTTTTTTCAGCTTCCTCCTTTACTGCGGGGTTAGTAGTGTCTGCTTCCCTTCAGCTGAAAATGTCCCTGTACCGATGCCTTCCCAAACTGCTCACTGAGAGTCAGTTCAGACCAGTGTCCCAAGATACCAGGCTCTGAGATAAAGGAGGTTATTTCAGTAAATCTAATTTCCTTATGAAGTGAAAGGATGAGCTCTCTGCTCATCCAAGCCAAGTTTGAAAGGCCCCAATATAGTTCCTCCCTTCCATGTTGCCAGCCCCCATACCCACCCTTACCCAGTTCCTGCCTCCAGGCAAAGAGTTCAAGGCATTTTCCTCTCCCCAGGCACTTGCCAGAAGACCTACGTGCCCAAACCTCCCTCCTAAACACATCTCCTGGATGCTCACCCCAGTCACTTCTTATGCCAGGTCACCAAAGCTTGCAAACACAGCCACTGCGGTGTTCATGTTGCTCAGCTTCCAGGTCCCACCTCATGCCACCTCAAGCAAAGCTCTGCAGCGAAAGAGAAAGATGCTATAGCCTTGCATACAAGGTATCTCAAGTACTTTTACAGATCAGCTCTTCCCTCCCTCCAAAACTGGAATGTAGCCACTTCTGGGTGGGAAAAACAGTGTTAGGTACTCTACCTCATATTTTCTGCATCTCCAGTGAAGCTCAGCCTTAGCCTTACCAGCTACTAATTCAAATTTCTTAATATAAAGTGAGTATCTCCCTTGGAGGGAACTTTAAAAGACAGTACAGCCTAGAATAGAGTTAATGTGAACATTAACAACAGCAAAGGAAAAACAACAAAAAAAGACTAACATGAAAAATATGAGTCATTGCAGATTGCTGAGAGGACCTTGGTAAGACACTTGTAGATGTGCACACACACACTCCATGATGCCACTGTACATCAAAGTGTTGACAAGAGACATACAAATCATCAAAACAGATAACAATAAGAATACGTCACCTGGAATGGCATTAAAAAATGCAACAGAAAAAAAGAGCAAAGAACAATACAAGGCAGAATACAAACCACAGCTACAGAGTTCAGCCACCTCCAAAGGCTGTGTGGGAGAATACTGCCTGGGGACCAAACATATGTTGCTCTGGGTGACAAAGGAGTAACTACTTCCAACTACAAAGTTTTCTAATTTCAAAGGGGAAACTGGCTGTGATGAAGAAGGCTCAGCAGTAGATAAAGCACAAGTGAACCGTCCTCTCATGTTTTTGTACTCGCAGTCTCAAACTCTTGCATGTCCCAGATGTGAAAGAGCTTGGTCTCAGGATGTGTGACAGGATATTCCCAGGACATCAAGCTGGAAAAAGGGACAAGACCCTATGCAACAGCAAGGAAATGTACATTCTAGCAGGGCTCCATGAGACAGCATCCCACTTGGTTACAGCCATCTTCCCACTCCACACCTCACACGGATGCTGCAGCCATTTTGGTTAGTGCATCTGGCATGTGGGGTGTGCAGTGGGCAGGCATCTCAGCCCTCTGCAGCACGTGCTTAACACCACTCTGGGGTACAAGAATAAGATACCCCAGAGTTTTTTGCTCACTGTCCCATGCCTGATGGCTCTGTTTCACTCTTGTCAGGGAGGCAGGAGGTCTGAAGCCCCTCTGTCCTTGGGAGGGATGGATCTCACCTGCTGCCAATTGGCTGCTCTTGGCTGTTAGACTTCTATAGAACCACTCCTTAAATTCCTCATAGAGCTTCATGTGAATTACTTCATGTATTCACTATTTGTTACCCAATTTTAACAGGAGGTCAGGGGGGAACCTGCTCCATCCTCAGGGAGGTACTGGGCTTACCTGGGGAGAGGGGCCCTAGACTTTGTGGGGAGGGCAAGGAAAGGAATCCCAGGGGGACTGAAGTACAAGCCTGTGGCAGAAGGACAAGCTTTGGAGGTGACAGAGACCTCATTGGGGCAGCAGGCATGGATTGGTGCTGATGGCAAGGTTCTGTCTGCGAGGACGAAGCAGCCCTGAGGAGCACTGCAGGGAAACATTTTTTTACTTCTGTTTTGTTCTCTCTCCTTGTGAGTTGCCTCTTACTAAAGAGAGTAATTTCTTAGTTTCTATCCAGGCTTTCCTTTCCAGACTCTAGCTCTGCATTCACACAGGCAACTTAATTTCTAACAGACGTCAGACCACTGGTCTGTCCTCAACGTGCACACAGAGACTGTGTTCAACCTAACACCAGCAGCTCATGTACCTCCAGTCAGAAACACAAAAATAACAGAAATTCTCCATGCAAGTCCTCCAGGCTTTAAACTTAGTATTAGTGAACTAGCTACCATTGGAAAGAAATGGAAATAAATGTATTACATCACGGTTACGATATGATTATATTCAGTTTCCTTCCAAACATAAACCTAAAAATCCTTCAAGTGTCCTGCCTACATTGCTGACAGTTTTATCTCGTCTGTGGCTGGCTGCAGTTTGTGTTACGCTTGGGTTTTTCCATTGGGGGGGGGAATATCTGTTTACAGACACAGGTAGCACTTATTAATTAATAATTACTCTCCATCTTCCCACACAGACTGCAGCTGGTCATTTCTAATGTCCCAGACACAGCCATCTTCTCACAAGTCTTTTGCTGTACCTGCACAACCGTTTCCAGATCCTTCTGTGTGCTGCCCGCCCTCCACAACCGATACCAATGTTGCTCCGTCATGCTCAAAGGCTCAGCCCCAGAGAAGGTCCCAGAGCCCAAGCACAATACATGGCTGCACATTGACACCTTTCTTCTTGTTAAAACACCTTCCCAGAGCTGTGCCACGCTTCCCAAGCCATTCCAGTGTTACCCAAAGCAGGGCGTCAGGTAACTGTGCCCAGGCAGCAGGCGCTGCCCCAGACGGGTACAGCCGGTTCCGGCCGGTTCCATCCGCCTCAGGGGCGGACCCACAGCTGGGCCCCGGGGCAAAGCAGCAGCGCCTCAGTGAAAATGTGTTAAAGAAAGGAAAAAACAGTGCCCAGCCGTGAGGGGTGATGTGTGAGAAACAGCCCCGTGGCAGCAAGTGCAGAGGAGGAGGAAGAGAGAAGGTGTTTCAGGCACTGGAGCAGGGATCCCCTGCAGCCCCCAGAGAGACCAGGCAGGAGAGGGGAAGCAGTGCAGCCCAGACCACACCATGAGAGGGGAAACGTGAGGAGGGAGGAGTGGCAGGGAGGAACTTCTATGGACTTGCCAAGGGGGCGAGGAAGGCACAAATGGAAGAGCTGGGAATGAAGGTGTGAAAGAAAAAAATGGGGTGGGGGGTGTGTGGAACGTGTTGCTTCGTCTTTATTTCTCACAGTACAAATCTCTTTAATTTGGCAATAAACTAGTTTCCCTGACTTGAGTCTGTTTTGGCAATGTGATCTACCTGTATTTAGCTTGACTACAAGCCTTTCTATCTGATTTTCTCCCCCTGTCCTGTTGAGGAGGGGGAGTGAGAGTGGCTAGGTGGCAGTGGGGGAGCTGGCCAGGGTCAACCCACCACAATTACTAAGTGCTACTTAGATTTCAAGCGTTCTGAGGTGTGTAGAGTATCCATCTAGCATGTATCACTTCTATTGCATATTCCAGGTGGGAGTCTGAGCACTTTACACATGGCTCAGCCCTGCTTGCCCCAGAGAAGTAAACTGCTGGCCCTGCTCAGCACACAGGGACGTGAAAGGGGAAAAAAACCATTTCTATCAGCATTTCTGGCAGACACACATTTGCAGTGCTGACAGGGCCTTTGGAGATGACAAGCCCACATAGTGGCCTGGGGAAGGGGGGATTCCCAACAAACACACTGCCCTGCTGACTTGACAGCTCTGCACAAGATTTGGCGTTTACTGGAAGTCAGCCCAGGGCTTCACCCCCTACCTGCTCCCTTTTACGCTCAGCAAGAGAGCAAAAAGGTACTTCAGGTTCACATTTCTGTGCTCAATGTGCTCTTCAAGACCAAAGGAAATGGCATTTTTAAAAAGCAGGGCCACAGGGGGCAGCTCAGTTTCCCCCTCTTCTTTTTTTCACAGACAAAATTAGAAGAACGAGAGGAGTAAAAGCAGTTAAAGAAGAACTGAATTTCCAAACCAACTATGTGAAGCATACTGCTAACAGGCAATTCAATGGTTTTGCAAGAGGTTTTCACACCCTAAAACCAAAAGCAAATATGGTACCAGACTTGCAGAGGGTACAAATCACAAGAAAACAGTTGAAAGAAAAAAAAAACAAAGGAGAGCCGTTTGGTCTGAAGAAAGACCTCAAACCTCCCAAGAAGGCTGTACAGAGGAAGGAACACTTGCTAAGTGAAGTTCCTGGAGAGTCAATGATTTAAGACAATAAACATTAGTTTATTTTCTCTAAACTTGTTCATATAACCTTGTTCTCTCTCCAGAGGGCTCAGTGTGCTGATTTGACCTGGCTGTGGGCTGGTAGAGGGGAGAGGCTCACCGCTGTCACCATTTCCTTATGCAACTTTTGATACTGTTCATAACCCCAATACGAGCACTGCAGAGAAACAAGCAAGCTTTTCTTCCCAGCGTCATATAAAGTGAAGTGCTAAGCGTGGTTTACAGGCATTGAGCTGTAACACAGAGAAAGGAAAGCACTGCTACCAAGTGCCAGTTTTAGGATTTCTTTTCAAAGAATTCAGTGGTTGTATGGCTTTTGGTCTGCTCTACTTTCAGCCCCAACAGTCCCAAACACCAGCCTTGAGCATGACAGCCTTGAAGTCTGCCATCATGTCCCCCCATGTTCTCTTACTTCATCCCCTCAGTGAACCTTCCAGCTCCCTCCAAGCAACACGGCTGGTTTTTTGTTTACTTAGTTCTGCATGAAGAAAAAGAATGGTGATGAAGGAAACAACTCTGGCTGAAATGGTGGTTAGAACCTTTCAGGCCAGGATCCCACAGAACAGAGGAATCAACACATGGAGGCAGAAGTGCCCAGTGGCACCTGCAGCCACCACCAGCCCTTGATGAAGAGTCTGATGCCAGCAGGGATGGGTGCTGTTGGTGCCCTGTTCCCTGCCCCTTAGTACAAGGTCCCAAGCCCATTTTCAAGTTCTCTCACACTTTCTGTTTCTTTCCTCAGCCTACCTGATGGGCTATTAAAGTAGAAATTAGAAGACCCACAGGATGCCTTCTGCACCTAGAAGCCTTTCTAATGGCATTTCCTAGCACAAGAGGAAGAAGAGAGGAGTTCTTTGGTTCTCCTCAGTCTCATAGACTTGATGCCACTAGCCATCATTGCACTGATACACATTGGGGGAAGCTCTAAGGACAGGCTCCCCCAGGCTTTTATCCCAGGCTGAGGAATTACCTCTGTATCTTTTCTGTCCTGTGTGCACTTCATCAAAATGAAGGTCACATGTCTCAAGGCCCAGTGCACAGTGTAGACAATTCCTGCCAGGTGTGAGACAGACAGGAGACTTTTCCAACTGTTTTTGAAGGAAACTGGTTGTGGAGCATGGGAAAAAGAAAGAGATGTAAAATCTCTACAGTGGTTTATAAAGCAGGGGAGAGAAGCTCATTCTTTGTTTAGAAGGCTGAGTCAAACAGAGTGTGCTGAGGAATGGTGAGACAATGGAGGCAGAGGAAAATACATTGGGGTTTGTTTTTCCAGCTCAAGCTTTTTTTGTTTTATGCCACCCAGAGGAAAGAGCAGCTTATTTTCAAGAAAAACGTGAGTCCTTAGAACAGAAAGCCTGTGGAGGTGTTCACATGACTGCTGATGTCGTGGCAGGGGTAACTGGCCAGACCAGTGCTTACTGGTGTGATCCTAAAGCTGCATTGCTGGTCACACCACAGGTGGGGGCCAGGGAACTCAGCATCTCTTCACACTTCTGCTAGGCAGAAGACACGTTGCAGACACTGACAATGGTGTCCTGCACCACAGCCTGCAGTCCCACATCCCCTGTGTCAGGACTTGGTCATGCACAGGGAACGGAACATTTGACTCTGTGTTACCCCAAGATATGAATCAGCAACAAGTTGTCATGCTTTTTTCTTTAAAGAAAAATCAACAAGAAATTGACATGCAACTTGCCTCACCTTGCATAAAAACTCCTCTCTCTTACTCACCTCATCTTCTTCCCTGTGCTAAACCTCAGTCACTTAGTCATGCCTAAAATTACACTTTTGAAACCATGATGTAATATGCCCACACGTCAGAGTACTAGAAAAATAATAGCAACATTTAAGTTTACCTCCCCTACCTTTTTCTGCCCTCTCTAATGGTTACCACTAGACAATGCTCTTTCCCAACCTGGTAAAAATTTGGCAGTCTTTACAAGTCTATGGGCTGGAAGAAGTAACCCCACAAGACATTGTAACAGAAATTTAGAAAGCCCAAGGCTGGCTGCAGGTAAATGAATAAGAAAAAATAAAACTCAACCCCCAGAAAAACAACCAAAGCAACAATGAAACTTATAAAACATGTAAAATAGAAAGTTGCTGTCTGAACTCAAAGGATTTAAATGGCTTCAGACATACCAATTCTTCCATTTTACTCATGCTCTCACTTCTCCCTGGGAGGGCTACAGAAACAGTTACATGTAACACATCTCAACAGTGACAGTTCCAGCTAACTACAACAACTAAGGGGTGAGGTTTCTGAGCCAAGGTGTGTATCCAGGCAAGCCTGCCAAGAGCCAGCTCACATTGTGGTTTAGTTTCTTATGGTTTAATGTCTTGATACCTGAACACATGCTGGGGATCAGCTGGAGATCAGCAACTGCTCCTTCTGCTTTTGCATTACAGGTGCTCTTCAGGACTTCCCTGTGCACTAGTCACTTTCCTCCCCATCACAAGTGACCATGGACCATTAAAGAGTCTGGACACGGGGATGCAAGATGCAGTATTGATATGAGGGGTGCTGGCCATAGCTGTTCAGGGAATATTTCCCCTTCTCTGCTGGGGTTTCTCTGCTGGGGAGAGAAGAGCTGCAGCAAGCATGGGCAGAGCTGTTTGCCAGAACACCACTTCCCATCTCCACAGATATGTGAGAAACCATACCCACCATGCAGCAGCACCCATCGCACATCAGCCCTGATCATTGCTCATCCTGCCTCATTCTCTGCTTATACTCTCAGAGCTCACTGGGCATCCCTTTGGCTTCAGAAAGGCAACGACCCTATCCATACAGTCCTTTCCATAATGCAGTCCATTCTACTACCTTGGTTACTGTACACACTGAGTCTACCCAAGGTTTTTAAGATACTAGCATGCTGCCTTCCACTCCCCTCCACTAGGATGCATCTTCTGATACCTATCAACCACAAAAGAGGCCATATCAAGTAGCTTGCTGTGCTGAGCTACACAGCAGGATGGATGTTTCAGTGACATGCAGAGCCCTGATTTGACCAGCTGCACACCCAAACGCACAAGCATCTGGGAAGGGTTCATCTGACCACAAGAGCTGTCTGTGTGCATCCAACGTGCCCACTGGCTCAGTGCTGGCCCGGTCCTTCAGGCTGGATCATGTACAAAAACATAACTATGCCTAGGTAGAAAGGACATGAACCCCAGAAAACCCCCAGGCAGTGGGAGCAGATCAGAAACCTCTTATCAGGAGATGACCTGGACTTGTGACTTCTTGTCAGCCACATTCTTTGCACAGGAGAGTCTCTCTGAAGCCCTGTCAAATGGTGCCCAAACCCTGGGGTACCTCCACACATGGCCCAGGCTGCTCCATCAAGAGAGAGGAGGTCAGCTCAGACCACTGCAATCCAGAAACATAACCAGCAGGGAGGAGTCACTTGTTTTCCTCAAGACAGAAAAAATCCAAACCTCACAATGTCAGCCCTGCTGATGGACCTAGGATAACTTCCTTAGCACAGATCTCCTTCTCTTACTGGGGAGGGAACAAAATACTTGACAATTTCAAAATAAATGCCAGTAATTTGACTATTTTTAAAAATAATTTTAACTATAAACCAAGAGCTATTAATAATGTCAGGCTTAAATATTTAATGGTAACAATAAGCAAGTATTTCACTAAAGGAACAGCTCATTAGCTAGATAAACATTACTTTAATAAAGCTGCTGTGAAGCAGTCTATGAATCAACCCTATATGGTCTGAAATTGTATCATGATCTTACTCCAAATCTTTAGTCAAAGCCCACAAAGTAAGTAGAGGATTTGCTCTTGACAGTTCGGAGCAATATTTGAGGAAGGAATTGCAAAGCAGAAGATGAGTTCCTGTGTGCTGACTTATGGAAACCTCTGGGAGCTTTCCAGCTCTTCACCAGTGCAGCACTAGCAGGGAGCATAACCTCAGTGTGAGTTTCCTCTGGGCACTCAATGCCCTGCCTCTCTCCAAGCTGCTTGCCAGTAAAGAAAGGCTGCATGTGATGTGCTCAGTGGTTTTTCTATGGAAAAAGCTGCAAGCTTGCAGGCACGTGTACATACAGATGCCCACTCCCCACCTGGATGTCTGGTCACTAGGAAAACAACACAGCACAAGCAGCAATCAGAAGAGGATAGCGTCCTACAGCCTTTCCTGGCAGGGTCAGGATCCAGCACCTCCATCCCTCCACTGTGTGGTTTGTCCCTCTGATACTAGGAAGGTAGAGGGACAGTTAGAAAGCATCAGTCAAGCAAAAAGGTCCCTAAACTTTGACCTTTTGAGGCATTTTCCATACTAAGAAATGCAGTGGAAATGTCTGAGTGCTGCAACATCTGTGTGATCAGAGGGGTAGTGTTCCTACTGGCTGCACCAGTAGCCAGTCCACTTCTAGGTTTCAAAGAAATAGGTTTCCCTGAAGCAAGCAGCAGCAAACCACAGGCCGCACACCACCGAGCTGAGACTAGCACCATGGAAAAGGAAGTCACTGCTGCAGGCTGCTGAAGAGCCACTGTTCATTGTGACCAACATCAAAGCTGCGAGAAAGCTCGACCACAGGCAAAGATGATGATGCACCTTGGTGTCCTGCCTGGTGGCAACGTAGCAGACAGCCTCAGCCTCAGCCACGCAACAGAAGAGCTCTATGGAGCAGACACCAGAGGGATCAAATAGGGTGTGGGTTTTTGTTAACACCAAAGTGTCACTTCCTTTCCTTGCCCTTCAGAATGCCACATGGGAAGCACTGCTAGGGCCAGAGGGCACATGGAAGAGCATGGTGCCTTTGTGGACGGCAGCACTTCTGCTCAGCAAGTGTCTGGCTCAACTCAAGCTCAAGTCTGTGATTGAGATCAATTCTCTTCCTGATGGCCAAAGAGGACTTGGGCTGCCTGGTCTGTGCTGCCCACATCACACCTCCCTGCTTCCCAGATCCTGATGTTTTGACACTGGAGCCCCAAAGCTCCCTGGTAGGGACACTGTGCCCCACCAAGCAGGAAATGAAGTGGGGTCAGGCTCCCAGATTTCTGCTATGCTGCTGGAGAAGGAGCGGGGTGCTGGCCCCCGATCAGAGACCTTCAGGTTTTTGGCCATTGCAGAAGCCTGCTGCCCCAAATGAGGAGAGGACAGTGCCACTTACTAGAAAAATATACCTTTATTTACCATCTGTGTTTTGCTCAGGAGATAATATCCTGTGACAAGATGGCCAGCCAAAACCATGCCATGGATGGTGGCCAGCACTCCCCCCCTGCACCATGCACTGGGTGGCAAGACCAGGTCTCTGGGGGACCTGAATGTGTTGAAAGGATGGGAAGGGGGTGGAAGATTCTGCTCTCATCTCTGGCCCCACTATCCTCCACTGCTCTGTTGTGTGAGCAGAGCACAAAGCCTTCTCATCAGCTCTACCACCATGGCACAGTCAGGGTTTCTCTCCAGGGTGAGGACCCCACTCACTGCTGCTTCTGGCTCATTCCTTGCAAGACAGTTGGGATGAGTTAAATAAAGGGGGTGGAGAACATTTTCTGGGGTGGGAATGGTCGATAACTTAACAGGTAACAAACATACCATGCGTCACGAGCCTGCGAGCAGGCAGGTGCCTGTCATACAGCAGTCACAGGGCCAAAGGCCCAGGCAGGGTGGCCAGCCATGGCTCAGCATGGCCAGTGGAAGCCTCCGCACTACTTGTTCCCACACCACTGCCTGGGGTGTGGCACAGCACAGCCCAGGCTTGAGGGGCCTCCTTGACACCCACTGGCTGTCCCAAGCTCACCAGGGCCATGACGCCATGTGCTGGTACCAGCATCTTCTCAGGTAGCAAGTAGTGAGTTTCTGCACAGTCTTCAGTACACTACATTTTGAGTTTGTTATTTTTTTCATAGGGGGAAAATGTGCACTTCTCTCTGGGTAGATGCAGTACAGCCCCAGTGCTTCCCAGAGGCCTGCTTTCAAGCCTTTACCAGTTGCTTAAGCCCTCTCATGCTGAATGCCAAAGCATGGTTTCTTGGTGGACTTCCTGGTGCAAGACCCTGCTTGGCCACTGCTGCTCAGGCAGTGTGTGCGTGGGGAGCTGCTGGCCACGCTCCTATTTAAAGCTTAAATAAGCCAAAGAATGTCTTGGATTCCTCAAAATTAACCAGAGCAATTTTGGAGACATTGACATGCAAACTGTCCATCTTCCTGAGCTTGAATAAAGCCCCCAGGTAGCTTTTCCGGGCCCACTTCTTCTGATCTGTGCAGTAGTTGATGATTTTGTCCTCCATCAGCACGTAGCTGCTCGGCAAGGTTGGGTTTTTCTTGTAGATGATGTGGGTCAACATCTGGCTGCTACAGGTGCTGCTCCGGAAGAACACGTTGGAGTACACGAAGTACAGACCAGTCTCATTGATCACAAGGCCCCGATCACGGTACTGAATGCCATTGGTGAAGGCATGGCCAGAGATGGGTTCCCACTCCAAAGGGAGGTCCTGCTGGGCTGGGTTCCCTGGAAGCCAAACAAGAGAAAAATTGCAGTAAGTGCAAGCAGTTGTGTGGTTTTTCCTCAATTCACACCTCATGTCACAACATGTCAGCTGGTCTCCAAGCCATTGTCTGCCGCATGGAAAGTCCACTCTTGCGCGGGTGGGAGCTCTCACCCTCACCTCTCTCAACACCAGCTGCTTGTGGCAGTCTTCTGCCCTGCACGCACCAGCTGCAAACCAAAAACCAGAGCCCTCACTGAAAAGCCTAGATGAGGAGAAGATTTTATCTGTGGAGTAGCTTCCTGCTGTCAGAGCACCCGTTACCAAGGGAAAATAGAAAAGCCTGTGCAAAGTGGGTGCCTCACAAGTGTTAGCACACCACCATCTCACCCCAGCCCCATCTGTCCTATCCCCTGCTCCCACATCTTGCCAGCCCCTCAGCATGTACCTGTTAAATGTGCTGCCTTCTCTTCCTTTTTCATTGACTGCTCCTGCTGCCCTGCACAAAAATAGGGAAGACATTAGCCAAGTGCTCCACAGAGAAGCCATCCCAGAGATCTGAAGGGAGCCAACCATGAAAGCTGAGTGGGGCAGATTCAGAGCAGGACGGGGCACATCAGCACCATGGCTTACCGCAGGGAGGAAGAGCAGTGCTTGGGCAAGAGAAGGAGTTAAAGAGTTGCAATAAAGGATCCAGATGTGATCAAAACCCAGTCAGTTAAATTTTCCTCTCCTCTCCCCCTTCTCCTTTACACTATTTCCCTGGCTTTAGTTATTTATCCACCCCCCTCAAGAAGTTCAGGGTTACTATTTATGACATGTTCAGCTACTGCTGAAGTAGCCTGTGATCAGAGCACTGAGCATCCAGCTGAAATGACAGCTCCCCTTCCCTAAGCAATATTGATACGGGAACCAGGACTGCCCTTTCCAGAGAATTTGTCTGTTTCCAAATCTGGTTTGATTCACTATCAGAACAAATGTGAAAAAAAATTAACTTTCCTACTAAGCAAAATCCTCAAGAGAAAAAAAAAACCTTTTCAGATCTAGCAAAAGTTGTCAGGAGGGCTGAAATTTCTTTCCAACTTGGCATTCTTTACAAAGAGGTATCCTCACTGATAACATTAACATGGAATGCAAAAAAAACGCAATAGTTTGGGAATTCAAAATATGATTTTTAAGTTGTTCCATTCAGATTGAAACTGTTTTTTTTCCTAAGTGAAGTTTAGAAAATTGGGCAAGTTCTTGTGGAAAGTTTCAATTTCACCAAAATGACATTTCTGAAAGAAAAAAAAAAAATCCCACATATAATCAGGCTCTTCTCAGCTAGCTTTGGCTGCAGTGAGACTTGGTACCAAAATAATTTAGGAAAAAATAAGTTGCACTCAAGGGAGGGAGTGAATCCTCCAACCCCAAAGAAAACCCTCTGCATCCTCCCAAAATCTTGAAAGAGTAAGGAAAGTAGCAGCACATGCTGTACCTGTCTCTGTTCTCCTCCTTCCTTTTTTGTTGCTGCTATATACTGGGACAGCCAGAAACTCACTTCTACAGCAGAGTGCCCCCCGTTTTGTCCCACTGGGCCCGGGAGGCCCCAAGGTAGAGGTACTGTCCCAGGAACCTGTGGCCGACACCCCTAAGCGCTCCTGCAGGCAGGGTGCAGGACCCCATCCCCACACCCAAGAGATAAAAAAGCTGTTTTTCCATCCAAGCAAGCGAAATCAGGACTTTCAGAGCATGAAGCAGCAACCCAGCCTTTGACCCATGAGAGGGAAAGTTCGACAGAAGCATTCACACAAGCGAACACAGAGGAGTTCCTCCTCTAGGTACCTCAACTCACCTGTGAGTTTCTCCAAAGCTGGAGGAATGTGCTCAGTGCTGGCAGACTGTCAAAAGAGAAGAGCGACAAGCTGTCTTAGCAGGGTGAGAGCATAAGGGCATCATCTGAAGCAGCCAAGAACTATCTTTGGCAATGGCTAATTCTGGGTGCTCAAGGGGAGCTCCAAAGTGGTAAGAAACATATAGGGAGACACACCTTGCAGCATTCAGAAAGACAAAGACATTCAGATATATCAGTCATGGAGAACAGTCCTCCACAGTAATAAGCAATCCCACTTACCCTGGCATGACAGACATCTAAATATCACCAGCCTACCCCTTGGAGAGTTTTGCACTACCTGAGCATCTCAGACCCAGTTTTAAGTTTTTCTTTTTTTCCTGTTTCCCCAGAGCTTCTGTGACCAGCCAGGCAGACCTCACCTCTCTGAGTTCAGCCAGTTCCTTCTCCAGGTGGAAAATCTGGAACATGCTCAGCCCCACTCCAGTGAGGGCCACCAGGATCAGCAAGGAGAACACTAGGAAGACAACGTTCCTCCTGTCCCTCTTGTTCCTTGGCTTTCTGCTCCGGTCAGGTACTGGTGGTGGGAAAGGAGCGACGGGGGCTGTTGGGGGGCAGGAAGTATTTGTGTTAGCACAGCCGTCCACCCAAAAGATCTGGGGGTACACATAGTTCTGCTGCATGGCTGGGAGCGGGATGGACTGGACGTGCTCGGTGCGATCTTCCATATGGCAACCAAAAGCTGCCAGGGATGTCCCAGACTGAGCCCTGGGGGAAGACCCAGCTCTGCCTTTATACGCCTGCATCACTCCAGCAGTGAACACCGAGCTCAGATGCTGCAACTCTATGAAAGCCTCAAGCATCAACAGCAAACCCCAGAGTTTCCGCCCTCAGCTGCAAGTTCAGGGCACCCGCCTGCTCCTCCCACACCGAGGCAGCACGAACACACGGCGGGACCAGCCCGGCAGCCGACTGCGCTCGCACGAAACCATGCTCGGCGCGGGGCTGGGGAGCAGGTGCACTCGGCAGCGAGGATCTTGCGGGGTGCACGACGGCTGCACTGCCAGGAAGGGGCTGAGTAAGCAGCCCAGAGCGCACCCACCAGCCAACCACCCTTTCCTGCAGCCCACTTGAGCAGAGGCAGCTGCTTTTCTACTGCGGCGTCCTGGACCACAAGCAGAGGGAATGAGAAAACCTCTCCTGCTCCTAGCATCCTGCACAAGAGGGGAGAGGCAAAGCTGAGGACTCTTCCCCTCAGCAGAAGGATGACGACTTGATCCCAAATGCAGCTGTGGGTGCTGGGGAATTCCTTAATTTCACAGCAGAAAGATTACTTACTGCTGTCTGTTACACATCCTACCTTTTCCTTGGCAGCTCTAGAGGGCACAGAGCTCAAGTCACAGACTCCTGGCTACAGACACTGCCCCACCGTGATGAAAACCAGCCTACCTGAGAGAGACAAACACCGTCAGTGCTGCAGCCTCAGCAGAGCTGCCGCAGCGTTAACAGCCCAAGCAGAGCTGGCTCAGTGAGCTGCTGTCACCCACACTACATCACTGTGAGGCCCTGGCCAGGCTGAACCAGCTGCATGTTGTAATGTGGGAACACACAATACCCTGGGGTGGCACAAGTGGGCTCTTCGGGCAGCTTCTGCTGCCCCTGCTACCTTTGCAAATACTGTTTCCAATCCCATAGTTTGCTTCGAACCTGAAGAGGCCTTAGAGAGGAAACAGCTTTTTTTGTCTCTCTCTCTTCAGGTCAATGCTGAGCACTGCAGCAGGACCTAATGTGGCCAAGTAACTTGTAACTAGAGCCTGGGGTAGACACAGTGCGACTCCTCTTGGTAGAATTTCTCTTGCCTTCCAAGAAAGTATCCAGAATTCAGGTCACCCTGCTAGGACCAGCACTTAGAAGAGCTCGTTATGAAATCATAATGAGGGGAGACAATGACACTTCCATTCTTCAGTTTCCAATTTCTCAATTTCCATTCCTCATTGACCACAGATTTCAAAGTGTTGGCAATGAAATTTTCCCAAAGATACACAGGTGCACAGAAGTGATTATAAACAGGAGTTTGCTCTTCCATTTACAGACCTATGTTGAAGGCTGTATTTGTATGGGGTAGTGTTTAAAACAAGGAAATGCTTAATACAACAACAAACTGGAGACCTGTCTCCTTTGTGGCCGAAGGAAGCAAGCCCAACACACAGGTTTTGCTCTTGAACATCACAACTGTGGGCTGAGACCAGCATGCTTTATTTAACAAAATATGCACACTTGTTCCTCCAAAGCAAGGGCTCAGCTTTGCCTCCAACCACACCAATAAGTCAGATGTGTCCTCAAAGCCTTGCCTGTACCATCAGACACCCCACTGCTTTTGAAGATGTTCACCACAGCCATTTGCTGCAGCAGTGATCCACAGCTCAAGAGGTTTCAGCAACCCATCTGGCTCTTCCTCGTACTTCTAGGTTTCTGACATAAAAGGCAAAAGCAACAAGTTCTGCTCCAGCAGTTCAAGCCTGGTCATACGTGCCCTCATGCAGTCCTCTGCATCCCAAAACAGTGCTCCCCAGCCAGCCCCAGGACAGGTCCTCATCTGCTCATGCACTCATTACAAGAGAAGATCACACAAGGCTCAGCTCTGCACCTCCTGTGCCATGTTGTGAACTCCAGCCTGCTACCCATGCTGGGCACAGAGTCATAGAATGGTTTGAACTGGAAGGGACCTTAAAGATCACCTACTTCCACCCCCACTGCATGGGCAGGGACACCTCCCACTAGATCAGGTTGCTCAGAGCCCCATCCAACTGGCCTTGAATGCTTCCAGGGATGGGGCTTCCACAGCTTCCCCAGGCAACCTGTTCCAGTGTCTCACCACCCTCACACTGAAGAATTTCCTCCTAATGTCTAGCCTGAATCTCCTCTCTTCCAGTTTAAATCCATTACCTCTTGTCCTCTCACTACAAGCCCTCGTCAAAAGTCCCTCCCCAGCTTTCCTGCAAGCCCCCTTCAGATACTGGAAGGCTGCTATGAGGTCCCCCCAGAGGCTTCTCTTCTCCAGGCTGAACAACCCCAACTCAGCCTGTCTTCATACAAGAGGTGTTCCAGCCCTCTGATCATCTTCGTGACCATCCTCTAGACTTTCTCCAGGAGCTCCATGTCCTTCTTATGTTGGGGGCTTCAGAATTTGACACAGTACTCCAGGTGGGGTCTCACAAGAGCAGAGTAGAGGGGAAGAATCACCTCCCTGATGCTTCTTTTGATGCAACCCAGGACAGTTTGCTTTCTGGGCTGCAAATGCACATTGCCTGCTTATGTTGAGCTTCTTGTCAACCATCACTCCGAAGTCCTTCTCCTCCAGACTGATTTCAATCCATTCTCCACCAAACCTGTATTTTTGCTTGGGATTGCCCTGACCCAAGTGCAGGACCTTGCACTTGTCCTTGTTGAACTGCATGCAGTTTGCACGAGATGACTTCTTAAGCCTGTCAAGGTCCCTCTGCATGGCATGCCTTCCCTCCAGCATGTCGACCTTACCACACACTTTGGTGTCATTGGCAAACTTGCTGAAGGTGCACTTGATACCACTGCCCATGTCATCAACAAAGATGTTAAATAGCACTGGTCTGAGTACTGACCCTTGAGGAACACCACTCATCACAGGTCTCCATCTAGCATGGGGAAAGAGATGCCTCCAAGGCACAGGCAGCCAAGAGAAACAGCAGGACAGTTGGGCATCCATCTCCTGCCAGCACACTTACCACCACATCACCTGTGCAGCTCCACAGGTACCCAAGCCACACGTGGTGGGACTCACCACCCTCTGGGGCTCCTTGCTCAGCAGTCAGTGCCTGCACTCCCTTGCTTTCAGAGCAGAGAGCACAGTGTGGCTGTGGCTCTTTGCAACATGGGACATGGGTGTCAGGGAGCTCTCATTTCTTTAATGACCTCTGCAGCCCATTCATCTGCTTTAAAGTACAGTGATGGCTCAGGGAGCAGGGTCTGAAGCCCAGGACTTCCTCAAAGTTGGAGTCACTGCTGACAAGCATGGCAGAAGTCATCAAGCACACAGCTTTGCCTGGAAAGGATCCACTCTCCATTTTTTTCTGACACTGACTATATTTAATGTAGACAGTTTATCTTGGTGGGACTTCAGGCACAGTAGCAGTCTCCCTTAAATGTCAGAAGTGTACTTATTTCTCACCCACCGCTTCCTATTTTCACAAAGAAGCTTTTTTTATGGGTGGGAGAGGACATAGATGATGAAACCAATGAAAGCCATTTCAGCCACGTCTACTGTATCTTCTCTTTTGGATGCTCTGATGAAGAACCTGCTAACGCCAGATGTTGTGGCAAACCAAAGATTTGGGCTATCTTACCATCAAAGAATAATTTTTGGTGCACAGCATGCTTTCAGAGACCTCTTCCTTTCTATCACACTCCTCCGTGCTGGTCCTACTGTCACACTGTTTCCCTTGTCACCGCCTTCAGAGATCACCAAGATGATACACTCTGGAAGACAGTGGCAAGCAGGCTGTGTCTGTGCAGCACATCATGATGCCTGCAGGCTCTGTCTTCTGCTGGCTTCCAATTGCTCAAGCAACAATATTAACAAGGCTTTTGAAATAACAGTGGGACAATTTGCTCTAGGTAGACATTTAAGCCACATGAAGCTATTTTGCTAGATAGCCTAGAGCCAGAATTTAGACAATGTTCAACTCTCCTAAAATATTGGGCAAGGACAACTAAGCAGAAAAGGAGGACATAAGGACAAAAGGGCTGTCAGATTTGGCTGTCTCCCTGTCCTCCTCTTCACCCACTCTGCAAGATGCACATTGTTTTCAGCAGTCTTATTATGCCTTTTAAGCAAGAGGGAATATTTTCAAATGGAAACATCTTCCATATCTTTTATCAGACAATCGATTTTTGCCAAAGGGAAAAGACAAGCCACAGTCACACAGACAGAAAAAGAGAATTTGCTCAGAGGAGCCCCCTGCACCCCCACCTCGCCCCCAGAGGAGAGGTGGAGCTCTTCTTAACAATTCACACTATTACACTAAAGTTTATGTTGACAGCAATGACAATCAGACAGCAGCTGAAGGTTTGTATCAGCAGATTTAAGGACAAAAGGAGGACCTGCTTGAAATATACCAAAGAAAGCAAGACAGGGATCCAGATCTAATACTTGACAGAAAATAAAAGGAACCATGAACCACTGTGTAGAAGAGGCTCTCAACAGGTTTGGGGCAGAGTCCTATGTGTCTGTCTGAAAGTGACTAGCAAATATTTCCTATTGTACTAGTGGCTAGCAGAAATGCAAAAAAGCAACAATTGAAAGCCCACAGGGCTGCATAAATTACACCCAAGAACAACTGAAGAAGTTGAGAATAATTTGCATTAAAACATTAACCCGAGCTACTAACGGCCTTGGAGAGCTTTTGTAGTCCCAGGCTAAACTGTGCCAGGAGAGGCAACTACTACAAACCCAGTAAGGGTCAACCCCAGTTGGCAGGAGAGATAGCACCCATTAACACTCACTGATGGATTATGGTGGAAAGAGCAACCAAGAGCACCACCCAGGACAAGGCTTTCCACCAGGATTGTCCTCACGGTGCTATTTCAACACCTTTACCACAAATCTTGTGAAAACCAAGCAAGATATTACACCAGTAATATTTGCAGATTAAAATAACTAAGAGATCGTAAGTAACCATCAGGACAGATAATTTCATCAGAATAAAAACAAGTCTAGAAACAAGCATTGCAGATCAAACTATTTAGATGCTAGAAAATAACACCCTAGAAAGAAAACACAGTTCTGAAACTGGTAGAGAGGCTGCCCAGCTGTCATGAGCTTCCAGCAGGGAAGCTGTGGGCTTCTGTAAGATGAACTCACATATAGCACTGGGCATCTACAGACAGTCCCAGAACTCACACTGCAAGTTCATGTTCAACTTCAGAGGGGCTCAGGAAGAAGGTGCAGTAACTGCCAGACAGCAAAGGCATTCCAGTTGGTCTATTCAAGAGCAGATTGGCAGGGAAGGATGGATAGGATGTGAAAAACCGATTTCAAGAGGGATGATTTCCAGGAGCGGAGTGCTCTTGAATCTCAAAGAAGAAAAACCTTCCCAGGGAGCCATGAAGTGGGAGCCAAAGGTCAAGGAGATTTCACAAGAGACATGGATTTTTGACTCAACAATGGAATGGCTGCTTGTGAGAACTGCCTCCAAAGGTAGCAGGATCTCCATCCACTGAAGCCTTTGAGGGGCAAGGAAGACACCAGAACTCACCCTGCCTTTGCAGTTAGTGCTGACATCTTAGTGTCATTTCTTTATTATGTGTTGGGTTGTTGTTTTTTTTTTTTTTTACCAGTTCAGTTTCCCAGACAAGTGTGATACTTTTCATCTCCTCAACAACTGCTCTCTTTGCTAGAAGCATTTGCAGTGAATGTAAAGCTGTGGCTTAGTACCAAGAGCTTATGCAGGAGACATTCACATATTCATACTGAAGAGCAGGTTTCAAAATTCATTTCTAACCACTCTGGCCAGGCATTGCAATGCTTAATATGGCCATCTTCCAGTAAGCAAGGTGCTCCTCTCCTTCACCAGGACCCCAACCAGCAGGCAGTAGCCCTGGGTTCAGCAGAAGAGGCAGAGGGCTCTGACCTGAGGCAGGAGAGAATCAGAGCAGGGAAGGAGTCAAAGCACCTGAGAAAGAGAGGAAGAACAGAAAGCAGAGGAATAAAATTTTATTTCTTTTGTGTCTGTAATGAAATCAAAGAAATGAGGTACAATGGTTATGACATAATGGGATCTATTACTTAAATATCCGAGAAGGAGAAGCAGGTCATTTCACAACATACAATAGCTTAGTCATGAGAGAAAATGGAACAAGGTGTTGTGGCTGCTCAGGGGTTGTGAGGAAGACCACAGCAAATACGCAGATAGTGATTTCCCGTCCTCCCCAGTGACGGTTGAGAACTGCATTCACAAGCACTTCAGCAGAATCCATGCCCTGCCCCAGGCTGCCAGCACAAAGCCAGCCTTGGCCCTGGAAAATGTCACCTGTCTCTGCTGGACAATGTGGCCTATGAGGTATTTGACAATTTTACTCCTTGGGAGCAGCCACACTCAGCCCATTAAAAAAAGTTAAGAAAACCACCCAAAGCCCAAACACAACCAACAAGAAAATGCCCACCACCTGCCTCAGGATCTACCTTGATATCCTTACCAAGGCCCACCAAAATCACACCTGAGCTCTGTGTCACTAAGCAAATCCAGGCCCGTCAGCATCAGTCTGGCATATGAAGAGCCCAACACCAGATGTGCTCATCTCATTACACAAACACCCCAACATCTGTGACCCACATCATATGACTTCCCAAAACCCTGAGGGACCTTCAGCTGACTTTCCTGGGATTTAACCTTGAGCTACAGGTGCTTTCACAGGCAGCATACACACCCTTGATGTTTCAGAAGTAACCATGTCAAATTATGACTAATAGAAGGTATTAATTAGCTTCAAGTTATTTTTCTGGGAAAAAAAGTCAGACAAGGATTCTTATTTTCTGTAAGTTCAGGGGGCCCAGCAGCTGGATGTAGGCTACAGCTACTACATCTAACAAAGGAAAAAGCAAGCCTCAAGGTGGCAAACGTTTCCTTTCCATTCCTAGGTCCATGAAGTGCAGAGTTAACTTCATCTCCATTCCCTACCAGAAACCGATCTGTGACTGAATTAGTGACTCTAAAGAAAAGCAGCACGGGCAAGACCAGTTGCAGCTCCCAGGCCACATATCCAATATGAGAGACAGCAGTTGTGGGTTAACAAGAAAAGGCAGCAAAAAGCTTCTTGGTAGCTTATTTTAAGATTACTACTCTTAACTTAAGAGAAAGGATACATGAGAAAGATTCACAAGTTTCGCTATCCTTTCCTGAGCTAACATTTTATCTAAATGAGCTCTGGGAACACCAATTCTTCTCAAGCTGTTACAAACCCCAGTGATGCCTTCAGCAGTACCTGGTGCTGTTTGACACTCAGGGTTTCCAGATGAGACACACACTGTGTGATGGCCTACCCACAGCACTTTGTGGTCAGGGCTCAACACTAACTGTTCCAAATGAAGTGGAACATGTTTGTACCTAGTGAAGTGAAGCATGCTAAGCTGTTTCATCTTGTTCCATCTTGTTTCATCTCACACTAACTTGCCAAAAGCACAAAGACACCTTATACTTGAGCTCTCTACTTACCAATACTACGGAGCTGGTAGTTTGCGTATTTTAGAAGTACTGGATTTTCCTCTCTGATGCTTAATATTTATAGCCTAAATATCTTCTTTTGGCAAAGACAGCTAGTAATTAATTTGTACAATGCCTATGTTTGTGACTATCCCTCCTCCCATGGAAACCCACATGTTGCTTAAGTATTTTTTGACCTTGTCTCAAGACCTGCTCAAGACTGCAAGGATGCAGTCCTCACTACCACACACATGCTGGTTCTTTGGCATTTCACACCAACAACTGTCCAACCTTATTATGCAGTATCACAAGATGGACTAGGTCCTCCCTTTAAGCATCCACACTGCCACAGGAATTTGTCAAGATTTATAAGCTGCCTTCCTTAGAAATTATCTCTACATAAAGATTATGACCGATTTGAGGGACTTGATTTTACCGAAGAATCTAGTTTTGAAAGTTAGCATCAGTGTGACATTAATAAAACTGGAAGCAAAAAATCACTCAAGAGCCCACATGAAAGGATAACATTGAGCAATAAGCACTTGACATTAAGAGCCTTTTTTTTTAAAAAAAAAAAAAACAGTTAAAATAATTAAAAGGAGCCCACAGCAGCAGGCGGAAGCTGTGGTTCCATCTCCAGTGTGCTACCAGACCAAACACACACACAACTTTGCAATAGCACAACCAGTTGGTTCCACCAGACACTGGCATTCTCAGGGGCTGAAGCACAACCTATGCTTTGATTGGAAAGGTCAGACCTAGGCAGAGCTGAAATGGCTCTGTAATGTACTTGGGAGAATATGAAAGGCACTCCTTGCCTGGCAGGCAGCAGCAGTGACTCTGATAGATACGCTTTATTGACAGGAGCTGTTGCTGCTAACAGCCATCTCAGCTGGTCCAGCACAGAAAACCTAGGCTGGCAATTTTAGCATCACAGAATGGTTTGGGTTGGACAGGACCTTAAGGATCATCTAGTTCTAACCCTCCTGCATGGGCAGGGACAAAATATTTTCACCGTATCACTTAAGTGTCTGTTAGGCAGATACTTTAAATACTAGAAAAGTCTGCACTGTGCACCATGCCTATGCTTCCCATCACCTGTTGGCTCAGAGCCCAGAGGCAGCATTTCTTTGGAACAGTATATAGCTTTCAGGAAAGTGAACCTACACAGACCATGACATCATTTACTCTTTACATTGATTTTGGGGTACACTTTCAGAAGTGGGAATGCTGTGAGGCATTCTCAAAACAGTCTTGAAACATGGGAATCTGAGTGAGAAGGTGTCTGGCACTGTTATCCACCACTTATGGCATCTGCCACATCTCCAGTGTGAATCAGAAGCCATGTGGCCTCAAGCCATATTCTCACCACAGAGTTCTTCTCTGTCCATTTAGGATACACATTATTCCCATGGCATGTTTCCTACACATTCATTTCATGACAAGCTTTATAGCTGATATTTTTCCACATAATGCAGCAAATCCTTACATGACCTTACAGTCATGCCCAATTTTTAAAATATAGAGAGGGTATTAAAGGACTGCTTTAGAAGGCATTTCATTTCACATCTGAAATTGTTAACTTGGAAATTTGAACATGTGCTTGAAATTTAAACACAACCTACTCAGGGACATCTAAAGTACAAAGCAAATTGTATCAGCAGAAGAGTGTCAGCAAAACCAGATTTCAGTCCCAGGCTAAGTATCACCTTCCCAGGAGAGCATGGGGATGTACACAAACACTTTTAAACAAACACAATACACTCCTCTTGCATGAGGCAGCACAGAGAGCTACTAATTCCTCAACTGTCATTTCCAAGTGATCTTCAAGGACTGCTCCCCAGTGCTGTGGGGTAATCCAGCCTAGAAAGCAAATCTACACAAGACAAAGTAAGAAGTTATCCATTACTGCAAAACAGGAAAGGATGAGTAAGACAGTTTCTGGGGAAAACTGCTGCTCCCAGGAAAGGCAACCCTCCCTGCCCCAGGGCTGTGTTCACACTCTTTAGTTGATAAATACATATGACGACCATCATCTCTGGTTTAACTTCAGTTTCACAACCAAATTTGCCTTCCTCCAATGCTTATGGCCCAGCCAGAACAAAGCAAAAATAAAAACCTCTGTTAGAGACATTTGTTACCTGCAGATTGCATTATGACTCATTTGGCCTCATTCTACACTGATCAATCTATTCTAGGTCTGCCAGTCTTTGGTTTTATTGCCAGATAGTGAAGATGGGCTGGTTTAAGAATTCAGTCATGTCCAGCTTCAGCCAACTCTTATTGACGAGAACAACAGCTCGGTGATTGCCAGGACAGTAAAGAAAAGCACACTGCCTAGAAGTAATATATCAAAAGGAAGGCCAGTCAATAAAAAACTTCATACAAAAAACACTCCAGCCCCAGCCCGCTGCCACCCAACAAACCCTATATTCTATTGCTTTTTAAAATCATAGTGCTGTGATGAAGCAGAGAGTCTTGAGACACTCAAGTGAGAAATCAGTGCTGGGGTTGTGTCATTTGACAAGACAAATAGATGCTGGACAGCTGGTGAATTTGGCACTTGGCTGCACACAGTACCACTACGCTCGCTAGAAGTTAGGAGGAAGAGACCAGTATCAAACTGAAAACTCTGGTTTGAAATTATGACTAACATTTTCTTTTAATGGTCTTTTATATCCTTCACACACCTTGGCTCCGAGTACCAAGAGGTAATTTCATGCAGTTGTTCTCACAGAAAGCTACTGCTTCTTCTGAGGATCCCCCGGATCAAGACGTGAACTGGTACCTGCTGGAAATTTTTCAAGCAGTTTTACAAGGCTGTGATTCCTAACCTTTCAAACAAAGCACTATTCAGCCTTCAGCTTCCCTCCCCACACCTTCCCTTTTTTTTTTCTTTAATAGACAAACACATCTAAGGCTGACAAGTAAGTTTATGATATCCTTATTATGACCCAAAAGACCTCAGTCCTAGCCCTGGACTGAAGTCTAAAGCCCAGTCTGCTTCTTAAATAAATTAAGCCACAAGTTTCATTTTCAAAGGAAAAATTCAATAAACTAAAGACAAAGTGTTCAGATTTATTTGGAAATTCACAGTTTCTAATGGCACTACAGCTCTGTAGTTACATACTCTTGTTCCACAACAGTGTATGCTGCACTCAGGTGGTATGTAGTCTCCTCCAGGTTTGAAACCCTTCTCACTTCATGTTCAACATGTCTGGTTCATGTGCTCTGACTGGCTAATTGTGCAGATCGACTCCAAAAGTACATCACCTTAACGTATTCATAAACTAACAAGAAAGCAGCAAAAAAACCAAAGGCTTTAAATAAGTCACATTACTTACAATACCCAGGAAAGGCATCAGGTCTGTTAAAAGGGTACCACTAAAAGTGCTCAATAAGTTAACTTATTTTTTTACAACGTGAACCTGTAACACACCTGTCAAAAGGAATAACCTTTTGTTCCACTCACTCAGATACACACAACATTTAGCAATCACACACCCTATAGTATTCAAATATACAGTCACAGTCAAAATAAAAACCACTTGGCTATGAAAATACCAACCATACAAACACTGCACATTAGTTAGCCAATACAAAAGCAAACGTTACAGAAACACCCACTTTGAACCAGCCTGACTGGTCAGACCTCAAAGCTCTGCAAACTCAACACATCCAGAGTGGGCTTGGAGAACTGCCCTGCTGCACCAGCTCGCTCGCACATACTTCAGCTGAGATTTTTCCTGAACTCTCAGCACAGAAACAGCTTCTTCCTCCAGAGAACTACAGCAGGCAATTTAGATCACAAATGCATTTGTCAATCTAAGATCCCATCACACAGAGGAAATCCTAAAGAGGAAATCCACTGTCATTCATTCAGTATGTCAGACTACAGCTCTGATTTGTAACTGAAGGTGGAAATAAATGTGATTACCATCCCTAGTGAGGTATTTTCCTCAACCGAGCTTGCAAAACCAGAATCTAGTCAGGCAAGTCCATCTTAGTATTTTTACAGTATCCAGTCCACATTACTGAGTCCAGCTGAAGGCCAATACATGTCCTTTCACAGCACTGTAGTGTTGCATCTTCAAAAAAAGCTAGAGAAATTACAAAAGAAATCAAATGACAAACAACTGTATCTCCCCTCTTCCAGTGGCATTATAAATAGACAAAAGGCACATAAATATGGGAAGGTGCAAGAATTAGGAACAAAGCTAAAGGAAGAGGATTAGGCTTTTATCCCTATTCCACCCAACAAACTGGGTTTCAAAAAATCTCTGCCCCAGGAACTGTGAAAAAAACCTTTATAAAATGAACCCTACCCTCCCTCCCCCCAAGCTGTTCTCATAGGAAATTATCAGCCTTGTAAAGCTGCAGCTGACAGCCAAGATTGACACAATCCCATCTATTTAAAAAACAAACCAAATTTCTGAATACTTTCCAATTAGTTGAGCTCTTCGTCTCCCACTATCCTCCCACAGAATACCACAGACTGTTCTCAAATGAACAAACACTCTCCTGTTTGAGAAGTTCAGCTAGTTTTAGATGTGTCCAGAAACTGCCGTGACACCAAGTGTTCCCACTGTTATATCTTTGTTTCCTTTGATTATGTCACGCAGGCTTGGCATTGACCCCGACTTAGTTTGTATTAGAGTTTTTATTAACTTCCCTTGGTCTTTAGACCGTCTTCGTTTTATAGCTCTCTTCTCAGTTTTTGTCTTTTGAGTCTGTCCATTGCACAGACTTGTACACGCTGAAATGCCACAAAAGTAGGACTCCTCGGACTGCGATGACGTTTCCGAGCTTCCTTCGGATGGAGGACCCTTATACGAAGAGTGATAAACCTCCCCAATGTTAGAGAAGTCCCTCTGGTTTGTAAACAGCTTCCTTCCTTTAATTTCCCCATTGGCTACTGGATGCAGAGGCTCTGTTGTTGGCTTAATAGTCTCTATTTTTTCACTTTTGTATTTACAGCGCTTTTTCTGAAACCACAAGTAAAAAGAGAAACAGTCAGGTTCTGGAAGGGAAGCAGAGTATAAAAACCAAGCCTGGGAAGGGGTGCAGGGGAGAGGAGTTGAGCCATGCCCCACCTGCTGGTGGAAACACGCTCAGCTCAAACACAGCCACTGTACCTTCTTCTCTGGGGAAAACTTCAAGGGTTCAACAATGTACAGGTCCTCTGCAGCCACTGTAAGACAGGGCACATACATTTAGCAGTCCTGACACTGCCAGCTCTAGAGTAATGCAATTCTAAATAAATACCAGCATGATAAAAGCATCTGCTTATCACACAGTTTTGCTCCCTTTGAGTTTATGGAGGCACAACAAACAAGCACTGAAAGTGAAGTTGACACTGAGGAATTCCCCTATGCTGCCATGGCAGCTGTCAGTGATAGACACTTGACCACCTGATAGATTAGGCCATAGAAGAGGTGCAGAGAACATCCTTCAGGGAAAAGGAACAACACTCAGAAGTTAGCATCTACAAAAACAAACTGCTACCAGTATAATGGTGTTTAATGTGCAACCTGCCCACAACAGGACAGGTGCTAGGACCACATGTACCTATCAAGGACACAGATGCTCAGACTGACATGAGACCAGTATGGCACTCCTTCATCAGAGCTTTGTAAATGATTCTTCCAAGCCAAAGCAGGGCTGAAGTCAGGAAAAGTGTAATTTTGCAAAAAATTAGTCTATACCTTAGCTAGTCTCTACTGAAACATGTTCCAAATTGAACTCATGAATTTCCATGCAGTTTTATTCACAGTACGAAAACCCACAAAGCAAGTTTGCTGCACCCAGAAAAGCCATGTCAAGCTGCATACTTGGTAGTGACTATAATCTGCAACCACTTTTGGTTTTACATGATAGTGATGGCTGATGGCCCAAGAAATCAAAATTCAGAAAAAACCAGATCGTTCCTCATACCCAAACCAAAATTTGATAAAATTTGGATCCTAAATACCTACCAAGTTTTAAAGACAGGCTATCAGGACTTCTGAGAAATAGAGTATTCAGACTTCTTATGTTTGGCATTAAAAAGAAAAGCCACTTTTTTCATGCATCATAGCTACTAACCCAAAGAAAACATCTGTAGAGTACAAATGACAGCAAAGACTACATCTAATGTTTTAGCATAATTTAGCGAAGTTCTGTAAGTGTCTGATATTTTTCATGAACCACCCTGTCCTACAGAATGTAGACAGGAACTAGTACAATCCACTGTACTGTGACACTAACCTGCAATTCCCTTTTCATACACTCACAGTAACACATTGTATAGCACTAACAGAGCAACACTAGAGACTAGACACAATACACAAGTAATACCTTCTTTACCAGCCAGCTGAAAAGACTGTGATCTGACCAGTGGAAGAGATGTTCTTCTTTTCAAATTCATATCATCATAGGAGGAAAAACACCTAGGAAACAAAATCCATAAAGTTCTTTCAAACACTCTCAGGACTGTCATATGTATTTTTCATTCAGAAAAATCTTTGGCAGAAGGACAGAATTATTCACTGAGGTGCCCAAGAAAGCCTGTCAAACAGACAATACTGTACTTGCAACAAGCTATCAAGGCACAAAGTGTATTAGCTCTAAAATTCTTCTAGAAGAGCCATACTGCAGAGCAGTACTGGCTCTTTGCTATCAATTTTGAGTTTGTAAAAAGAAGACCCAGAATTAGAGCAGATGTGCTAGTCCCAGCAGATTTAGGAAGTATTAATTGTTCTTGCAGCTTTTGTTGAGTTTCAAATATAAACACATTACCTTTTGGGGCTAGGGTAGTGATTGCTTTTGGGAATTCTTGAGAGGTAATCTTCACAGAACTGAGAAGTGTTTCTGCACCGCTGCACACAAAGCACCAAGCCCAGAATGACACAGAGGAGCAGAGAAATCACAAGGTAAGTCTGCCTATCAGAAACCTGGAAGAATTTGACAGTTGTTAAAGACAAAGAATAATTTAATAATACTATTATTCTTGTGGTTTAAACATTAAAATCTTTAAAAAAGTCAACTGACATGTTCTCAAGTCTCTTTCCTTCAATTTCACTAAACACTTGCTCAAATTTGAGCATTTCTTCTGAAGTCTGATGTAATCTATAGGCTAAAGCAGCATTCAAGGACTGAAGGCTAAAAACCACTAGCTGATAACAGGACAAGACTTCAACTGTGATACTACCATTATCATCCCATTACTGCCATACATACATACAGGCAGTAGTTAGCCTTCTAATTTCATTAAGAATCATTTCAGAGAACAGTACCAATTCCAATGCACTACAGGAAGGCTGAGATATTAAGTTATTCCCATTAAGTTTTACCTCTATCGTTGGGTCAGACCACAATTGTGGGACTAGCAGGACAGTAGTAGAAATTATTATGAATCTTGCTGTGCACTAGACAGCTTAAGCAACTCAAACTTTTCTCCCTTCCCTTGGCCAGCTGCTATATTAGGCTGAAAGCAGCACTACAGACAACTTTTCAAATGAAAAGGACTCCAGGCCTCTTCAAATTGAGTTATGTTTATATTCCTTTGAGTTCTTGTGCCATATTGCTGAATTATAATTACCTCACGTTTTAATTCTGCCACGGTTGTTGACAGATTGAAAACGAGCTGTGTCATGTTGGTGAGCTGGGCTTGTAACAGCTGGATCACTTCTGTTTGCCGCTGATCCTGTACCAAAGAGAGTCATGGCCATGCTATTTAGCTGTCAGGTTTACACTACCATCACACCCTCACAATTGAGTTAACATTCTGTCTGACACAGAGAGGCTTTTTGTAGTCACATGACCTATTCAGCACTGTTTGCAACACAACCTTCATAAAAACATTTGAAACTGCATAAGCAGCATTAGTCACATACACACTTAAAAACATCAACGTTTTTACTTAAATAACATTTTTAAACATTATACCAAATGCATTTCATTGCAGTGATTTCTGCTACCTTATATTGCAGCCAGATGAAGCACAGCCAGCTCTGTGCCATGGCTATCAGGAAGCCACGTCCTTTCCTGTTACACAATACACATGCAGATGACCAGGCAGAAGCCTAAGGGGTGACACAGAGGTTCTGCTCTGGGATCAGGTAGCCAGCCACTTAATGACAGGAGCCCAAGCCAGCCAAGAACAAGAACTCTGCAGCTATCACCTCTTTCCTGGGAAGAGCCCTAACAGGATTCTTAGTGAGCAGAATGTCAGGGAGGTTAACCAACAGGAGCACCTCAGACTGCCCAGCATTTGATGCTACTTAAAAAAATTAGAACAGAGCATACATATGACTTCAGGGAAGCTGCTGTTTTCTTCACTGTTGATGGATGAGCAAACCACAGACCTGGGACTTCACTTCAGAAATTTTCCAGCAGTTTGGGATTAAGCCTGCTATGGCACATGGAGTTGCTTTAGTCATTATTCAGCACTGCAGTTTGTACCCTGATTCACAGCTGATCAGGAAAGCTAGGATGGCAGAGTAGGGAAAACCTCCTTCAGCTCCCACTTCCTTAAATTACTTTTAAAGAGTGAACTAAAGCTTTTATTACATGCACTACATTCTCAAAGGCAAATTCTCCCTTTCTAAAGGTTAGGACTCTTCAGCAGCAATCAGGGCAATTGTCTATCTGTACTTGAAATTAGAGATGAAAAACAAAACAATTTAAAAAATGGGTTTTAGTGCAGCTACAACCAAGAAACAAGGGTTGGAAATGACCTGGATAACTTTTTCATTATCAAAGACATTTAAGAGTTTTTAGCCACTTCCAGGTGACAACTGGTTTGCTATTTTTTTTTCTTCAAATACAAAAATCAGGAAACAGCTGGAAATGCCTTTATTCTAAAGTGACTGGGAACATACCTCAAAATTTTATTATAGAGAAAAACCATGAAATGCATGTTTTTAAAAGGTAAACATAGAGCTAATAAAAATCTTCAATTGAAAGAATTTCTGCACCTCCTTCCAACTCTTTCGTAGAAGTAAACTTGCCTAATTAGGAAAACACTTAAGTACTCCAACAAACCATACCTGCTCTTCTGCTATTCTCGAGGTGTTCTGAAGTTTTATTATTGTTTTATTGAAAGCCTTCTGCATTTCTTCCATTTGCTTTCGGTACCTAAAGCAAAGAACATAACGGTTGGAAAAGCTAGTTCATAAACCCCTCAGCACTAGATTTGTATTCAGAAAATACGACTCTGCCAGCAGAAAAACTTCTTTCCCCAAGGAAGTTTTATTTAAACATTTTGTATCTGTTTTATGTGTGAAACTTAAAAGGAATTGTGTGTCTCTCTCTAGCTTTTTTGTGGGTTTTTCCCAAGGTTGAAGTGAAATCTATTTCAATTCCTTAAGAGTTTAGGAAAAAATTACAGGAATTCATTATGGAGAATTCTCTGCAAACACTGATTGCCAGGACAGACAACACTACAGGAAATATACCGAAGAGCCCCTTGCTTGGAACCAATTCAGAAATGGGTAAATTTCCTGATTCTCTTATGGCTGAGGAGCACCTTAGATAAACACTAATATACATACATCCCTCCTAGGAAGTTCTTGGTCCCCTCTCCATGCTCTGTCCTTCAACAACAATTATTACAGGTAACACGGTAGTTTAAGTGGAAACAATCAATTCAGTAAAGAAGGCATTGTAGGTCTGTGCCCTTCAGCTCAACAACAAGAGGTGGATGGGCCCTTTTGTTGAAAGGATTATGGACAGGATTAGTGCTTACATCCTGGCAACACTCTACCCTTTTAAAAAAACACAATATTTGTCAAAACAAAAGAAATGTGATTGTATCTGAAATGCAGAAAGGGAAACCCTGCCACTCACAGCCATCTAGGTCTCCAGTAGCTACCTAGGATTGGTTACTTTTCTCAGCTTTCCATAAAGGTTTATGCTGTGATTTAGGTCATACTCCACTTCCACTGTACTACTTTCCACATGTGTATGTTCCTTTGTATTGCTGGCTAAAATCACCTTTACATACAAGAGACTCTTACCCATCTTCCTCAGACTTACCTCTGACTAAGTTCTTCTAAATAACGGCTGCTGAGAGACATGTTTACTTCTAGGGCTTTGATGCGATTATTAAGGCGCATGAAGACAGACTCCTTCTGATTAGATCCATGAACAAGGTTCCCGTTAGCATAGCCTAGATCTGTTGAATTCTGCAATTCTGCATAGAAGTCTGTAGCTGTTCTCTGCGGTCCCCCAGGGACTGGAATTGCCATTAAAGCTTCTTCACTTGCCTGATCATCCTCCTTTGTTTCGGCAGCTACAGACTCAACAGGAGGCAAAGCAGGTTTCTGCACTTGTGGAGTGCTTTCCTTTCCTTCCCCAGCATCACTGGCTATCACACCCACTGTATGTTCAGGCTGCAGAACAGTCTCTGTAGGCTTTGAAGTCACTGGAGTAGCAACAGTCTCTCTTGTGCTCATCTCCTTTACCTCAGTGGCCACAGTGGTTTCAGAAGCTGTAGGATTTTCCTCTGCAATAGAGCTCTCAGCCTTTTTTGTGTCTGTGCTGATCTCAGTTACATCTACCTGGGTAGTCACCCTTGGTGCTACCTGGCCTGCATCTTCTTTTGCAGGCTCCAACACCATGTCTGCTGTTGGCAATAGCTTAACTTCAGAAGTAACTTCTAAGAGGAGGGACTGAGAGACAGTTTGAGGATGGCTTGGTTCCAGCTCAATCACATCTGTGGTTTCATTACTGATCTCCTCATGAACCACACTGCTGAAGTCAAGTGCAACAGTAGATCCAGCTGGTCTCTCAACTTTTCTGTCTGATTGCTCAGGCAGAGGCTCATCTACTGATGTATGAATAGATTCGGGCAAAACCACCTGTGGCTGCAGAACATCAGAGTAATCTTGTCCTTGTTTACCTTCAGTTTTACTGCGCTGCCGATGCATGGCTACTGCAACTGAACACCATTTAAACAGATATTCTGAAAAGGTGGAAATGCAACATGCTGCTGCCATGTCATAGCAGTACTTTTCTGTCTCAAGCTCAAACCATGCCGATGCTTCTTCTTCCTGATCATCACTGGGCAGCAAGATTACTGTTGACTGGCTTGTATCTTCTTCATACTCTTGTACTAGCTGAACAATAGGACTTTCTTTTGTCAAATCCACCACTAATTGCTCTTTATCTATCTGTGGAATATCCGTAGTGACAAGTCTACAACAAAAGAGTTAAAGATGGGATGTTACTTCAGTTTTACATGCCTGCTTCTGGTAGAGTGCAAAAGTAGGATCTTTTAGAAAAACAGCAAAGCTTATTCCAGTGCCCAGCACTGGATACAGTATTTTCTCTGGTGTTCTTCAATACCAGTTTGTAAAAGAATTATTTCAACTCTTGTTCTAAAGCAGCAAGCCTTCTCAATCAGCTATTGCCCCTTCCCTCACCCCTGAAAAGACTCACCTGTTCAAATATCACTAAGTTTTTACATAGCAAGCATCTTCCTCTGCTGCTGCAATCTTCAAATGTGAGAATTACAACCTTCCCACTAACCTTTCTCAGTCACTCAACAATCAGAATGCTAGGAAGCCATAAAACCACTAAATACAGCACAAATCATGTCTTAACATTTAAGCAAGAGGCTCAGCTCTAAGTAGCCAAATCAATTCTAAGCCATGGCAATGAAATCGAAAAAAACCCAGAGTATCTATATACAACTCCTCCTCCCAACCTAACTGTGTATCTTTGCATACATATTTTCATCAAGGAAAGCCTAGCAAAAAAAAGTAAGTTTCTACACCAGATTTTTTTGTCAATACAAGTTAGCTGAAGTTTCATCAGTACAACCTGTATTACTAGTTAGTCTCTCTTGCAGTAAACAACCTGCAAAATCTGGAAGAATAGTAAGTCAGTTTCCACCCAAGAAATCTGCAATAACCAAGCAGGAAACACTCATCCTACTTCTTCTAAACAAAGTAATACAAAGAACTGAGAAAGTTAGTGGTGCATTCTGGCATTTAGTCAAGTGCTAAAACAAAACATCATAATGGAAATAGATATCAACAGTAACTGAAGCAATAAAATTCCCTGGATACTATATTACAAACTCCAGATTTCACCAAATACTTGTCTTTTTACTTGTTTAAAGGCACCGTACCACTTCTGAGCATTCTACTACCAAGTATTCCAGACTGGTTCATGTTAGTATCTACTAGGAACACACTGAAAAACACCCCCATCACTTACTCTGGTGAAGGAACAGGAGTTGGTTCAGGCAGTCTTGGTGCAGTTGTTGAAGTTGCAGGGGTGGCAGTGACATTTTCAGACATGCTTTTGTTTCCTGCTACACAAAGGAGTAAAACATGAACATAAATTTATTAATTCAAGAATTTTGGGCATTTGGGGTTGTTTTTGTTTTTTTTTTTTTAACTGCACTACCAAATTAACTGCAGATATCATTGTTATTTGAAAGTTCTACTGACAGTTTGTGTACTATGTTATAGACAGTCTCAAAACTTTGAGGAAGTAGCAGCAAGACTTTACAGCTGAAGCTGGGAAGTGGGGAGAGTGAGTATCTCCAAATACAGCTGAACAAACTGTATGTTGTTATCTTTGTATCAGTGCCCCTCTCAGCAAACTCAGCATCTTTGTTCCACTTTTCACAGTCAGTAGGATAAGAATTCTGTGGTACTAATCAGGTATGCCACAAAAGGTGAAAACCAAACATTTAGACACAGATCATCCAACTTCTCAAAAAAACCCCAACAAAATAACAAAGAAATTAAAACTTGCTAGATAGCTTTCCATCTAAAAAAAAAATACCTCCAGCTTCAGATGACTCCTCAGTTTTGGCTCCAAGCATATTAGCAGCAATATTCACCATACTTAGAATAGCATCTAAAAGAGAAAGAAAAAAACAACAAAAACAGAGGAGATATTCAGAGGGCCCAGGGATTAGGATCACTGAGCAATCTGCTATTTTGTAACATTTGCTTGAAAGAAATCACAGCATAAGGACATAAGAAAATCTGGTCATTCTATTACAGAGGATGCATCTGTTGCTTTTAAAGGATAAATTTATAACCTAGAAACCTATATTTGAAAATCCATATCCAACCTTTACGGGTTAGAACTTCTAAAAACAGTGGGAAGTACTTGCTGATCATTAGTCCACTGAAACCAGTAACAGTAAGACAAACAGAAGAATCACAGAATGGTTAAGGTTGGAAAGGACCTTAAATATCATCAGGTTCCAACCTCCCTGCTATGAGCAGGGACACCTCACACTAGACCAGGCTGCACAAAACCTTGCCTTAAACACCTCCAGGAAGGTGGCACCCACAACCTCCCTGGGCAACCTACTCCAGTACCTTACTACCTTCATGGTGAAGAATTTCTTCCCAGTATCAAACGTAAATCTACACTCTTTCAGTTTAAAACCATTACCCCTTGTCCTCTCACTACCCTCTCTGGTGAAAAGTCTCTCCCTAGCTTTCCTGTAGGCCCTCTTCAGGTACTGGAAGGCTGCTACAAGGTCTCTCCAAGGCCTTCTCCACACTGAACAGCCCCAGCTCTCCATAGTTAAGCATGCAATTTTCTGACAGCCTGAGTGTATGAACAACTGAGACAAAAGTCCCAAGCCAGAAATTTAGAGCTTGAACACTCAGAGGAGCTTTAATAAAGACAGGTTGGATCATTTGTCACAATAGCACTAAAGGAGTCAAGAAATGCCATTTGCTAAATGAGCAAACACAATGCTGTCTTTAAACACACAATGTCTGCAGCAGAACAGACACAGAATACTAAAGAGTCACTCAAATTAAGCTGAACTGTCATTGCGCATCATACCTCCCTCCTTAATCCTGAACATTAGTTTTGGCTCTGATACAGCTACAGTGTAATAATTCTAAATATTTTAAGATTTGAAGAGAAAATCTACACAATTTGTTACTTGAACACAATCTAGACCAGTCAAGGCAACTAGATGAAAACCATAACAAATATCCACAGATCTGACTTACACATATTTGTTAAGGATCTGTTAAGTAGAACAGTTTTTTCCCCAAAAATTCACTGACGTTAACACAAAGAGGGTCTGCTCTATACAGCTCTTTGGTCTGGATACAGAAAATAACCATCATTGCCAGGTTTATTTAGACAATGAAAAATTATGTTTATACCTTATTGTAAACGTGCAAAAGTTGACCCAATTTTGCCCGTTTCTCCCACACACACCAAAATACATCTGTACTGTCACATGGATAAGTTCGTAAAGTTAGAGAGGCATTTTAGAAGTAATGACAAATTGCTTAGACTCCAGGAATCTCTTTTCAGAACCTTGGTTCTGCTTTTCTTCCAAAATGCATCAGAAAAGACATTTCTGAATTACATGTTTATCTGGGGCTGTATTCTTTGCTAAGTCATGATAAACAGAAGTTGTTAAACTTGAAGTACAAATAATTTCTTATTATTGATGGAAAAGCAGAGTAAGAGGGAGAATTAAGAGTTTGTGTAGAAGCATACCAGGCTAGGAGAACAGCAGGGGAAGCACAATGAGCTACCCTCACAGGTTAGACTAGGAGAAGACTGCAAAATGCTTCTTACAAGATCAAACGTCTGAGAAGCCCACTGTCTCCTCCCCAGAGGTCTCTCTTCCTCATTTTGTACCAGTCTAAGACAAATTATGCAAAATGGAAGTCCATCACATTTGTCCAAGTATGCATGTATAAAAAAACCTCTACAGAAAACTGACCCTCAAAGAGAGTATTCCTTCAAAAAACAGAATACTTACTACCTTACCAGAAATTGAAGAACTCAAAACAAGATCCACATTCAGAACTAAATAGTGACCACTGCAGTGTGTCAGCACTCAGCTGTCTGTCTAAAAGCACTATCAGTAATAGGTGTTTCAAATCTTTTCATTATAGCTTTAGAATTCTAAGAACCAATAGAAAAGTCACTGCATTTTTCAGACAGTGAACAAAATAAACTTGCAATACCACACTTGCAGAAAGAAATGTGAAAATACCTCATATCAAGACAGCTTGAAGATAGAAACTTTAAAAGTCACAGAAAAGAGATAAGCACTGTCAGGGAAGAAGTGGTCCAGTGCAAGGGCTTTCGAAGAAGCTCCGTGGCAGCTGACACTATCCTAAATGATTTGGCAGTTATGAATACCAGTAAAACAGAATAGTCAAGTATTCCTCACCAAACCAATCCCTCATCTGGAAGGTTTTCAGTGGAAAAGTGACAGTACAGTCAAGAACCATTAATCCTCCCCAAAATTATACAACTCTAACAAAAAACATAGAAGCTACAATATTTACATAGAGACTTCTGAGAAACAGTGCTCTCTGTCCCCTCCTTTCAAACTCTACAAAGTAAAACTTTATATTCCCTCCTATAAACTAGGCACCTTACTTAAGCACAGATTTCCAAGGCCTGAATAATTAAGGTTCTACAGCACTTTTAAGTACTGGTTATTTACAGCCCTATATAGCATTTGTATTATTTTAAGCGCTCAGGATTCCTAAGAACAGAAAGAGAAGTTTCAAAAAATACAGATCCAGAAAGTTCTCTTTGAAGAACACTAAGAACAATATCCCAACTTTGAATGGTTACTATTTATTCCTATGCAATTAAATAAGAATCACAATAAACTGTTTCAGCAGAAAAATAAGCTGTAGCTGTTGCATGACAAAATGTCCTTCCACTTTCAGGAAGCTCGTTTTGTTTCAGTACAGCAATTAATTTTCTACTAAATCATACTCACTTGTAGCAGAACCAAGGAGATTTTTTGAAGATTTTTCTTCCCCTGTATTATAATCGAGTAGATAATCTATGTATAAAGAAGAACACTTGATGACTATAAAAATTAAATATTACGGGCAAAGAAAATAAACTTCAAGATTTAACATGTTGTTCAACTACAGCAGTTTGCCAGTGTTTAAATAAAACAGAAATAGAGTCTGCAGGACAAAACAAGCACCTTCCGATTCACTTGCAGCATTGGTCACATAAATAACCTCAGGAAATGGGCTATGGACACTAAGCATAAAGGTGTTTCATACGAGCTGCCTGGACTAGTTATCCTTTACTACTGTCAGCACATCATGATAGCATTGCCTAGCCTGCCAAGTGCAATACAGACTTCTTATATAAAAAATAACACTCCAAATAGTTATAACACATTGTCTGAAACATAAAAGCATTGTTCCGTAAGCCCAGAAATGCTGAAATACTATCAACAATTTTAAGACTAAATTTAGCAGTCAAATAATCTACCATATGCAAGAAATGACGAGTCAGACTAGCACAAGATACATTTGAATGGCTAAAAATGCAGAAATTATTTGCTTACCATAATCTTCATCAAAGAGTTCTTGTCGTTCAGACTGATACTGAGAATCAGCTATTTCTTCATACTCTTCAACCATGCTAGTACCAAATACCCTATGAATGAAGTTTTAAAATGAAGATCTAATATGTTAATCGTGTAGTTGACAATTAATAATTAGATAAGCAATACTGTATAACATATAGCAAATAAATAAGCAATAGTTGCCTTCAGTTAACCAAGATCAAGCAGCAGGTTTGCTTATTTTCTCCAACTTATATCCACAAAGATCACTGCATTCTTTCAAGCACTGCACCAAAACAAGATCCTATTTTAAATTCTAGTAATCCCAAAGAGACTTTTCCTCCTTTTTAACTTGAACTCAAACCTAGACTTCCTTGCCTTAAGCTCTCCATAAGCTCTTAAACCTTGTCTTCAGCTTCACCTTTTATGAACTTCAGGAGTGACTACCTCACTTGGCATGCTATATTCCCTTTGACTTGCTCTGCCAAAATCAAACCACATCAGTCCAGTTTAAAGCAGCCTTGTCAACTGAAAATGTTTGGCTTACAACCTAGAGTTCTCAGGTTCAAATCCTGATGTAGCTTTGGCAGGAGAGTTGAAACACAGGTTGATTATTCCCTGAACTACACACACAGTTGTTCTGATTTAGATATTCCAAACATTACCCCCTGTATGTACTTGGGGCTATGCAACAGCAGCTTCTCAAAAGCCCTCACCACACCTGCTCTTTTTAATTCACTTATTCCTTGTTTTCTTGGTCAGCCTTGAAATGCTCATGTCCTCCTATAAGGCTGCTCATGCTCCTGTTTCCTCCCCCTAGCAAATATAAACTATTCCTTACAAACTGGAGCAATAAAAATACTCAAGGCTTCTTTAAACAGATGTACACAGCAGGTAACTCAAGCCACTACTTCAATTCACAGTATTTCCAAATAACAAATAAACTCGAGCTGTTGCCAACTATTATCAAAACACAGTAATCCTCACTGCAAGTAGGTAGAAAGACAAAACAAAACACTGAAGATATTACCTTATAAGACTTAAAGGACAAAAATGTTCAGATCCAAAGTGTGATATCAACTCCACCTAAAGAATAAAAGGTACTTAAAATAAAACTCCAAAGACCCACAGTCAAGAGCAAATATACATCCAATCTTGAAATTGCAAGCTTTGTTTACTCAAGAGGTTTGTAGATTGTCCACAACAGAAAAGACTGGAAGATTTGTGCTTGCCATGCATTAAAGTGCTGAGTTGCAGCAGAGAACACCCCAAGCCCCATGCATTCATCATTTCAGAAGAAGAGGTTGCTAACCTTTATGTACTTGATGAACATCTGAAGCGAGAGAAAGGAAAAGAAAAAAAAAGATGTCAGTATAAAGGCTGAACACATGCCACAGGCAACTGAAGAGCTTTAATGTTTTTAATTCAGTACTATAAATGCCTAAGAAGAAAAGTTGTGAAGGCTAAAGTTACAATACTACTTCACCTGCCTTAGGTAGCAAGATTTCATTTAGTCCTTGTACCTTGCAGACAGAAGGTAACATGCAACAAGTGTTTTATTAATGAACTTAAGTTACTCAGTTTTTCTAGGCAGCATGATGGCAGACAGAATACTAAAGTGAGATAAATTTACTAAGTTTATTTATATTTTCCCCTTAAAGGCACAGGTTACAGAAGAATCAAAAGGCAAAAACCCTTCATAGCCTGCATTCTCTGTACTGCTGCTGTTTCAAGTTCAATAAAACATGCTTCAATTTATAGAAACACCACTGGAAGAAAACACATGGACCATCTGATGATACATTTGGAAGCTTCAGTCAGTGTAATTCTAGTGAGTACTTGTTCACACAGTGATATTTACTGAATTTGCAAGTGTAGAATGCATTTATTAAACTAATATGTAGACACTACCAATGAAGGATTGTAATAATCAGCAAGTGATATCAAGACAAGTATTCCCATGAAAGCACTCTTACAAAAAAATTTCAATTATTTTTTATATTAACTCACTAAGCCACTTTAAAAATATCAAGCTTTTAGAAAAAAATGTTGACTCTTCTGTAGACCAGGTGCACTTAGAACCAACTTACTTTTTGTGCTATGAAGTAAAAACATTACAAGAACAATCCTTTCAAAACTTTACCACGCTACATTATTCAAGGCAGAACACTGTATCCACCAAGGGATTAAGTGCTGAAGAGTCTAGTGTAATTCTGGAACTTCAGTGACAAGCAAGATTGCAGCTACCTTAAGGCATTAATTCAGCCAGAAGCAGAATTAAAAATGCATTAACCCTGTGACTCATGCATAATTTCTGGGAAGAAAAGTTAGATAACTATCATTCTTAGCTACTTCACGAAAGTACAAATCATAAATTCAGTAGCACAGGCAAAAAAAAAATGTTTTTTGAAAGCACCATAGTTGGAAGATAACACATCACTGGAGAGGATCTAAAAATCTGTATTTTATTTTAAACTTCCACTATACCCCAGTAATTTCCCAAAAGCTTTCATCCCAGTCCAAGTACTACATTATTTATGGAGTTTATTCTCTGAGTCTCCTGGGTAAAGACAGTTTGCTGCAAGTTGTTTTGAAGGCAGAGAGATCATGGCAAGTGCTCCAATAGCAGTAAGCCTAAATAACTTCCATGAGTCGCAGTTATGATTGAATAACTGCAAAACTGCACTGCAAATCTATTGATCAGAACCAGAATTCAAACGGTTCCAGATTCACTTAAAACTGTATAGCAGAATAGAGCACAAAAGTATCAAGAAAATGCATATTCAAATCTCTGCTCCGGGGAGTGTGTACATATAGAATCATAGAATCATTTTGGTTGGAAAAGACCTATAAGATCACCAAGTCCAACCATTAACCCAGCACTGCCAAGTCCACCACTAAACCATGTCCCTCAGCACCACATCTACACAGCTTTTAAACAGCTCCAGGGATGGTGACTCCACCACTGCCCTGGGCAGCCTGGTCCAGTGCCCAACAAACCTGTGAAGAAATTGTTCCTAATATCTTATCTAAACCTCCCTTGGCACAGCTTGAGGCCATTTCCTCTGGTTCTATTGCCTGTTACTTGGGAGAATAGACCCAACCCCACCTCGCTACACCCTCCTTTCAGGTAGCTGCACAGAACTCTCATCTCCCCTCAGCCTCCTTTCCTCCAGACTAATCGACCCCAGTTCCACCAGATGCTCCTCACAGGACTTGTTCTCCAGACCTTCCACCAGCTTCACTGCCCTTCTCTGGACTCGCTCCAGCACCTCAATGTCCTTCTTGTAGTGAGGGGCCCAGATCTGAACACTAATTCGAGGTGCAGCCTCACCAGTGCTGAATACAGGGGGACAATCACTGCCCTAGTCCTGCTGGTCACACTATTGCTAATTCTGGCCACATGGGCACACTGCTAGCTCATTCAGCCAGCTGTCAACCAATACCCCTAGGTCCTTTTCCTCTCAGAAAAAGGTACAGTCATGAGCAGGTTGATACTTCTCATCTCATATACAGGAGACAGTTGGTTAAGTCAAATGCAATAGAACACTGTGGATTTTTCTTAATTCAGATAGCAACTAAGTATGTACTTGGACACAAGGTAACAGGTGCTTCCCAAGATCCTCTCTGTTGCCATTATGAAGGAGGCAACACAATTGTGATTTAGTGACAGGAGTTTAGTCCATGGCCAACTACACTAAGGCCACTAATAAAACTAGTGCAATTAATGGTAAGGCATGCTTTGATACCATGTTTCTCTGGATACTCTGTTATACAGGGTAAGCCCAGCACACCCCTCCTCTCCAGAGAAGCATGGCTACTTGGAAGTTTTAAGTTACCTTAACATATTTTGCATACATCTGCTCATCCAGAGGAAAGCTTTGAACATTTCTCTCATCTCTGGCATGGAAAGTACCTAATTTAACCCATTTGTTTGTTGGATACCTAGAAAAGAAACAAACAAGAGAGTCAGCTAATGAAATCCAACAACCCACTGTTTACAGACATTTCCTGAAGCTTCTCAAAATGCCTTTTCACAGAAGAAAAAAAACCAGCCGTAAGATAGTAGCAATATGTTTTTCACAAAAAGAGGAGCTGCAAGGTAAGCCTAGTCCCAACACAGAACCTCAGCAGTACCTCTTCACAAACTTAAGAGTGTGCAAGCCCTTGAAGAATGAAACCCCATATATACTTGATCCAATTACTGAAATTCAACCAGCCTAAAGTTAAGTTTGTGGAACTAAAAATATAGGAAGCATGGAAAGAACTCAAACCATGTCTTCCAGGACCTCACAGCCTTTCCATGGAAAAAAATGCCAGTAACTGGTAACATACACAAAAGAAAAGCCATGAAATTTCACAATGACACTTTGCACTATAACAGGAATACAGAGATCATGTTTTAAGAAGCCATCCATTTAATAATTATTTCATTTTTCATTTAGAAGAGCAGGTTTTGATAACATACCTGTCACTAATAGACACCAGAAAGTCTTTAGGAGTGGAAGAGAATAATTCATGATTTGCAATGTCAAGCTGCTTGACTTGGACTGGTTCACAGAGCTCAATAACAAACCTTGAAGACAAAAAGGACATTATTAACAATAGCACTATTCCTTCTACAATTACAATCCCCAGTCATTTATGTTGTTACTGCATCCTTCACAGGGTATAAAAGAACACTACAAAAATGCTGTACCATAAGGAGTCCTCTCTTGTTGCTCCCTTCAAAATCACTAGTGACATTTACCTGCATACCTAGCTTAGTAACTCTAGATAGCACCTAGAAGCTGCTACAAAAGCTTCTTCCATCTCATACTCACAGGTAGAAAGTTACAGAACTAAAAACTAAGGATAGCAAATACTATCTAAACCACTCCTGAAACACCAGGTTAGTACATAGTAAATACCAATCATGTGTTCTACAATTACTAGACAGCTGTGGAAAAAAACAAAAATCTTCACTTGAACACTCAGTGCTTTCTCTTCTCCAAGATCACAATTATGCAAAACCTACAAATGCTAATGGGAATGAAGTTATCCCCTTAAACTTCTCAATACCAAAGACAGAATTCTGTGGGGAACACAATGCTAAAACCAAAGTTCCATACACAGACATTTCAGACAGACACATCCAGGTCAAGTCAGTCCCACTGGATACATACAGTCCCATCACAATGGAAAACCATAACCACTCCTGCCATACAAGCAAACCACAGTAACCTACCAGATTTTAGTACTGCAAGGATTTAGCATATAAAGGTCCATGTTTTCCATTAAAATAGCTGAAGTGCTCTGTATAAAGAAGAGAATTATTTTAAATTGTATGGTAGATACTAATGCAGCAACAAGGGGTTTTCCCCTCCTCTATCTCAAAATAAGTTCAATATTAGTTATACTGATTAATAACAAGTTCCATAACATTCTAAGCATGATAATATACAGGAAAAGGTATGCCATACTGGTGTTGGGCAATCAGATTATTTACAACAGCAAGATACTTAATACAACTTTGGTCCACTTCAGTACTCGGTAGACTCTGCTCTCCTTTCCAAATTCACTTCAAGATGTAAATTTCTCTACAGCAATCCCTCTTAAAACAAGGGACAGACCATAGTTTATGTTCAACTTTCATAAATCAAAAATCACAATAAATCTGAACACAAAAATAAGATTACTTCAGAAATTGGTGTTAAGTTTTAAATAAGTGTACATTGTACTACTTCTTGCATAAGAGTAAACTGAAATAATGCACACTAATTAGCAAATGCTTACCTTTGCCTCTGGATTTGCTGCCAGAATTTTGGCACCACACTCTACAGAGGCATAGTTATTCCTATTTTTCTGGACCTTTTTTGTGGAATGCTGCCCACCAACAGCAGAAAGGTGCATTGACTGACCTATGAACAAGAAAATATTGTTATTATAACAAACCACACAAACAAAAGGGTTTTTTTCACTTTCAGAAAACTACAGCTCACTGCTTTTATATAATAAATAGTATTAATTATGTAGTTCTAGTAGAAAAACGAAGATTCAGGCTGCATTCCAAATTCAGATAGCTTCACTATTCAGAACTGAGACAAGTTGAAAGTGGTCTGTATTTAGACCAAACCAATTAATCCCGAACTTACTTTTTTCTTTCTCCACTTCCATGACTTTCTTCTTCCATTCATCAAATGTTGGAATGTCTCCAGGGTCCTTTGGAGTTATCACCGATGTAGGGTCAATTTCTCCTGTTTTCTTATAGTCTTTCTACAAAAGAAAGCCACCATTTGTGAATATTTTTCAGTGCCAACAATGAAAAGAAAAAAAACTGAACGCTTAAGGGTGGAAAAAAAAGCATGCTCTCATCAGGTCAACAGCAGATAAATCATTTGAACCCACATCAGTGCCAAGTTAAGCTCACAAGCCAGAAAAGACATGTGATGATTTCCTCCCAGAGTTACAGATTCTTTCACCACGACACTAGTAACTTTTCTGGCTAAACTGATATATTTTAAGTAAAACATAAGTATTCTGTCTCATAAAACATCTGCTTCTTTAGGTTTCCCTGTAGCAGAAATCTTCAAATGTGAATATTGGACATGACAGAATTCCTATCCCAAGGAAGTTCAGGATAGAAGATCCTCCTTGGACTATGATGAAAGTGGTAAGTCAAAAAACTGAGTGTGCAATGCCAAATCATGCTCTTGCTTAATTATGACATCAGGCCAAGGTCATCATTATTTAAATTGTAGTCTTTAAAGCATTAGGTTAAATAAATAAAATCTTGGCTTTTTTTTAATTGTTTACACCAATTTATTTCTAGTAAGTTCTTTAGAGGATTTCCTCACTGCAGGTAATTTTGAAGGCACAATGTACTCTGTTCAGTTACCTTGGGAAAAACTTCTTGTTTTTAAAAGAGAATTATCCAAGTTGTTAATGACAGTTTAAGTGAGATCTTAAAGTACCAAATAATGGCATTGCCATGGCCTCGATCATTCTTTACCTATTTAAAAACGTAAGCTTTAGGAAGTGCCTCACAGTAAGAACATAAAAGCAGTCATATAGTTAAGTACAAAAGATCTGTCTAGCTAGGTATCTCACTTTAATAGCGGCCAAATAAAATACCTAGGGAAGAATAAAAACACACCAAACTTTTACTTCCTCCAATTAGCATCTTTGCCTCTAGCCACGTGCTTGCTACTCAGGAACTTCCAGACTCAGTCACAATTCAAACCTCAGACTTCTGTTCTACACGGTTACCTGGATTGTGCAACCTCCCCCTTTCTTTTGTTTTAAACCTATGTAAAAAAAACCTCAGCCTCAAGCAGGAAATCACAGCTTCACTATCCATTACATGAGGAATATTTATTCTGGATTCAGCTCCAGTTTTATTTTATTTCCCCAAGCCTTATATTTTAAGAGATCTAGGTCAGAAAAACTGTTCTGTGCCACTGGATCAACCCTGCTGCCCTTTCTTCCCAATTCATTAATACCCTTGTTGAGATGACAGTATCAGAACCACGCACAGCACTCAAAATGTGAGGGGCTCTGCATTTACACAGCAGCAATCAAAAAGTGATGGGTATCACTCATCTTTAAGAATGGTGATAATCTAACAGATGGCATTAGGCTCCTATGTGTACCGAGTGGGTATCAGTACTGCTTACCTCTCTCTTTAAGTTCTCTGAGGCATTCAGAGCAGATTTTTGCTTATCTGCCCCCTTTTCAGCTACTGGAACTTTAGACTCAAACTCAGATTTTGTCTTCTTCCCCTTGCCATGTGAAGATGATATGTTCTCGATATGTTGACCTGCAAGGCTGAATGTTTTAAGAGTATTAGGACCTACAAAATGATCACATTTTCCACCCTATACAATATTAAACACACAAATATGTAGATAAACAAGCACATGCAAAAGTTGCAAGGCCAGGACAGAGAAGAACAATTACTTTTAAATTATTCAGACTCACAACCTCCTTCAATACTCACCTTTCTTGTGGACTGACAAAAGAGGAAGGCTCACTCTGAGGGTCAGCCTCAAGTGTTCCACCAATATCACAGTCAGGTTCTGACTGCTCAGCTTCACTAGAGCTGACTACAGGGATATCAGCACGGGAGTTTTCTATTGCACTGAAGGGAAAGAAATAACATGCTTTTCACCTTTCTGAGAACACAACTAATCCTGCTAAATCAACCACTCAAAGATACTTGGAAGTTTTAAAAAAGCAACAGTCTCACAGAAATAATGCTATAGTTGTGGAACTGCATTCTCACCTGTACCCATACAAGAATAGAATTTCCTTTTCCAGCCTGTCTGTCCCAGCAAAGGAACTCAGAGCTAGCTTCTCATCTCCCAGAATTCTTCTCTAACATCTTACCAACCCCTGCAATGGGTAATTTTCCCCATCATCACTACAAACTAAGAATAGCTTGATAGTTGCCTGACTGCCAGCAATTTTCTTTTCCCTTTCAAAAGACTCAAACACAAGACTGTGTTTCATCACTAAAAGGTCCTAATGTTTCCAAGTCAATGGGCAGCAGTCAGAACAGAACTTGGCTAAAAGTAGAGAAGAGATCCATAATATACAGCAGAGTCAGCCAGAATTCCTTTCCACTACATATTTTTTTTTAGCTGGTGTAATAAAAGAGGTAAACCAGTAGACCATTATCCAAACTGCATAAGCAGCCCAAACTAGCGAATTTGCCCACTGCTTTACTTCCTTTCCCCCAGTAAGACCAGACACATTGCATCAGACAAACCCTAAGGCAAAAAAATAAAAAGACAGCCTCCCTACATGCTCTTTAGGAATGATGCAACGAGTGGGGAGAAGATGAAAAAATAACTTGTGACTTTCTTTCCTTCTCTGGTACTGGGATGACTTTCATCCTGATCAAGGAGGTTATAAATCAGATCTACAGAAAAAGTCTTTACTCTGCCTCCTGAATTTCAACATAGGCTTTTTTCAACCTCAGCAGCAAACTAGGTTAATCCAGCATCATGACATAGAGCTGCAAAAACACAAACAGTATGTCAGCAACTTAAAAGGGGATCTTTTTTGTTCTGACTGCTACAGTCAATAGAAGCAGCTGTAACAAGCAGAGGGCACCAATTTTAGTACCTTTCATTTGATAAGGTTCCCATGGTATAAAACAACACTCACAGGTATTCAAGACTTTTCACTATGTAGCCAAGTGCACCAAACACAAGAATTAATCAGCTACAAACAGGGAGCAGTTTCTCTGCATGCCCCAAAACACACACCTCTGAGATGCAAATGATTTAGCTCTGCACGTAGCACTTCAATGACTGAAGTACAGTTGACCACTACACTTAACAGACAACAAAAAGCCCAGGAGAATGTTGTGAAAATACCTAGTATATACACAAGTTCCATACCACGGTTCACATTTGATGGCACAGCATTCCACAAAAGCAGGGAAACAGAACTGAGCACATCAACTCTTGAAAACTGTCTGCAGCAGAGGTAGCTCTACAATACACTAAATACCAGAATTACAAACCGTCTTGCTTGCATTCATACTAAAATCTGTTATTTCATCAAAAGTCTCTATCAGAGCTTAAAGACTGCTCGTTGTGACTTCTGGAATAAAATTCTGCAAAGTTCTTCCTTAACTGAAAGCAGAGGCCATCACTGAAGCAGCCTGTGTTTCTGTTATCACAGATGTGAAAGGACGTTTGTGAGGGGCATATATCCTAACGGTAAAGTCCAGAGGGCTTTTATAGTACAGGTTACCTGGCACATACAACATGGGATGTTTTCTGTCAAAGCAGCAGCTTAGAAACTGGTAACAACAACAGTAGGACACTTCATGCAAGTACACAACTCCTAACTGATGCACTGTGTAAATGCTGGCATATTCCATCAGCACTGACACAGTAAACCAAAGTACAGCAGAAGAATCGTACCCCTACCAACCTGCAGAGGTAACCCTTTTCAAACAGACTAAGTGATACTCATTCAGAGACCAAAACAATAGGACCAAAAAAGCTCACCCAGGCTGTGAGGCTGGAGGTATCTCTGAGGTAGGTGAACTGGAAATGTTTTCAGTGCTTGCAACTATGCTAGATGAAGCTTCATTTAAATCTACTGAAGGTTGAGTTTCAACTTCAGGCTGGCTTGCTTCACTCGTTTCTGTAGTCTGTGAAAACATTATAGATGAAGATACATTTTTCAAAACTTGAATAGGAAAAGTATTATAGAATCGTATCTAGTACGGAGTTTTAACAGTTCAGTAGTTCCAATTTCTGTAATCAATGAACCTGAAAAACAGACAGCAAGACACTTAAGAATAGACATTTTCCTTCTTCATAAACCTAGGCAGAATTCAGTGCTGCTTTGGGATAGTTGCAACACTCCTCCATAGTCTGCAATAATAGTATAAAAATATTAAATGGAGAAGGCATGTGCAACAGCTTCCTCAACAGCCATGAGAAAACAAGCTTGAACATTCCAGCAACTGAAATAAATGGTTGTACTTGCATGCTCCATTACAATAAAATTTATATTTACTATTTTCAACCTAAGCTTAATTTTAGGGAAGGCTTTCAATTTTATTAATGCAATGAAGGTCCAAAATTAGGTAGGAATCAATGCCATGTTGTAACTGAACAAAGAGATATATTGCTTATCACTTCAGAGGGTCTGGTAGTCTTGAGTCTTATTTTATGTCTTCAGTTTTCAGAAACCCTTGTACAACATAATTATAGTAAGGCTTTCTAAATCTGGAAGAGCACATAACCACTGAAACAGGTCAGATCAAATCTTGCACCAACAGAAAACAGTACTATTAAACAAGAGCCTTTTGTCAATTGCTGGATTACTACAAATCATCTAACTGACCATAGAGGGGTCTGGAATGTTTTACTATAGAAAACGATTAAATATATGTTCAGATGTATGTCCTGCATACATTTGTCTTGTAATCTACAAAAATAATGTATCAAGGAAATCATCTTTAACAGTGGGCTTTGTAACATTTACCACCAAACGCTGACTTAATAGTATTACTGGTACATACTGGTGAAACACAACCCTTCTTTCATTTTAACAAAGGAAATGAAACAGAGGCCATGAAGGAGCAAAGCCAAAATGGACTGCTACGATCACCGAGTTTGATCTATATAAAACACCTCAGTGAGAAGGGTTTTTGTTTTATTTATAAGACGACACCCACACCTGTAACATCCAAATTTAATTCACCTTTGAAATACGTCTTTCGTCAGTACCTACAAATATTAAATCACTCTATTATTACTTATGTACATGGGAAATGAAGATCTACCAGCTCACACATTTTCATCTTCATTGGAAATGTGAGTCTGGCAGCAACCCGACGTGCAAGTGAAATGGGATAGATGGTTACTATGAGTTTAGATAACCAAAATGAAAGACTCTGAAATCCAAGAAGCATTTGATGAGTGTATGCAGACAGTGAACAAAAGACAAGTCTTGCCTGGTCAGGTTTTGTAAAGTCATCAAGTAGCTCTTCTGTAGAGTAACTCCGTGTACTTGAGTCTGCATGCTCAGACTCCAGCCTTGGACCAGCCTCTTCACCCTAGCACATTAAAGGAAAAACAACAGTAAGTATGCAGTAACACAGGCCTTCTACTCCAGTGTGAGGAGTTACCTTTGGTGCAGACTGAAAAAAACCTTTACAACCACCAAAATATCAACAAGTTAAGCTACAGGAATCTTCAGCGCCACTGCCCACATGTTTAAAATCTCATCTATACAAAGATGACAGCAAATTAAAACAATTCAGTGAAATATTCATAGGAAAGACCATTTTAGCATTGTCTTAAGAAGTTCTAATTGTGTGCTATGGAGAGTTATTAATTCTGCTCTGACTTCCCATGTTGACAAATCCTCCCTACCTGCATGCTGCTCAAAATAGGAAGGGGGGGAAAAAATGATCCTAAGATGACCTGCAACAGACAACCATTAAAAGATAATACTTGGCACATTTCAGCCACAGCAGTGTTATCAGCAGAACTAGAATAATTTCACAAGTCTCCTGTAACTGTTTAAAGCAACTGTCTCTTTTAAAACTAAAGATTTACAATCAAGTTCAGTGTATTCACATTGTAAAAGAGAATACACACTTGAGGAGATAAAGTTTTAAAACCATCAGACTGTAGAACTCAAATGAATTTACTTACCCTTCAATTTTTTTTTAAAGTTGTGAATACAACACATGTAAGCTATTTTTGAGCAGTACTTCAAAATGTGGCAAGAAATCTGGTTGAAATTTACAGACATCTCATTCTGTAAGGGCTATCTAAAATCCCGTGGTCAAAGACTGGATGTGTCAGTGTTCAGATCCAAAGTGGGCTGCTATGCTAATCCAAGATTACACAATCCTCTTAATTTGAGACTTAGGGCATAGACTGGAAGAGCACGAAGTACCAATTTTAGGAGGCAAATCTTGAAGACAACAGAAAAGCAACATTTTTACCAAATACTATTAGCTCTCATCTTAGTCCCAAAGATTAAATAGCATCAATGCCTCAAGAAGACAACTGATCTCACTAATCAAGGGCTGCAAGACTGCCCTTTAAGCAGGACATCTCCAGCTAGTTAGCAGTAGTAGAGACATGCTTATGGTTCTCATACACCCATTTTCTTTAATGAGCAAAAAGTACAGTACATTTGACATCTTTAAGTTGAGAAATCTGCTTAACAATGCAGCCATATTAAGAGAATGAAGGGAAGAATGTTGCAAAAAAAGTAGGAAAATATACACCAGCAGTTCCCAGTTACAAAGCTTACTTGATCTTTTCAGTTTTATTACATCAGTCATTAAACTCAAGCAGGACTTTTTTGAGGCAACCAGAAGAACAAGACTGAATGCTATTTGGCTGCACAAGCTGGCAAAAAAAATTCAGCTATCATAGATGTTGAAATGCTTAAGAAACCTAGAATATTTTCTGGTCAGGCAGCTCCCCATTTGACTCAATCAGAATGCTGAACACACATTTTCCAGGTTAGATGTGGCATATAAAAGCTTTTTTGGAAAGAGGACCATGATTAGCACAACTACTGATTGATGGAGGAAATGGGAAGGCCAGTAACATCAAAACTAGCCATGCTTATAATAGGAATGATTATTTACCTGTGTAAATAAATGAAGTTATGATGACTTTCTAATGTGACTTAACTGCTTGGGAACTCACTATGAAATTGCAACATGCAGAAACTTGCAATGAGTTAATCAGGGTGCGACAATTATGCTCAATTTAATCTAAAGTGCTAAGTAATGTAACTAAGGGACAGAGAGTTGTTTATTAGCATTTCACACATGTATTTTAGCTTTGTTGATTTTTATTAAACATGAGGAAAACATACTCATAAATATAAAAAAAAAATAAAAACAGGCAATTTTACATCTTCTGTTCTGGATAGCAATCATTTGTGCACTGGGTTTTTAACACAACACAAATGCAACTGGCATGCTGTGGCCTAGACATAGCCAGGCCATCTCCTCTTATCATGGTCTCTACAGAGCCACACACTATCCTTGATGACCACTTCTTCTAACATCTGGCACCCAAATAAAAAAAATAAGCGACCATTACTAGCTTTACTGTTTGTTCCCCCACATACACAAACTGTCCATCTGTATTGTCACAAGACAGCAACAAACTCAAAGTAAAGGAAAACAAAACCATGGGAAGAGAACATCATGGTTCACAGAACAACTGAGTACCTGAAACATTCTGGCCAAGAAGACTATGAATCAAAGTGTATGAATCAATTTTTTTTTTACATCATATCAAGTCAGACTGAGTAGCTAATTAACATGATTTACTCAGCATACCTTTTCCTGGATGTTTCCATCATGATTTGTCAGGGCACAAGCATCACCTGAAGCATACTGCACAGCCGATGAAGGACTGTCTTTACAAAAGACATGCCAAATAGGAAGCCTATTTAAAAATAAAGAGAAAGAAGGTCAAAGTCTTGATTTAAAATAAGTAATATTTTAAAATTCCCTCAGCATTGCCTCCCTCAATCTTTCTTCAGTTGCTCCCATGAAGTGCCTAAAAATTACACATGTAGAGTTCACAGATACTCATTTATCAAAATTATTGGATGACTTAACTTCAAGAAATTAATAACAGAAAACACATTACTGATTTTCTACTTCCAAAAGACAAAAAGTATGAGAAAAACAGTATTGAGGTGATACCATTTCACAAAGTAGAAGCTGACACAAATGAGTTAACTTACTGCAAGTTAGAAAAAAAACTAAAATAACTGTATCCTTTGCCATATAGTCATCGATATCTTTAGCAATGATTATTACTAAGCAAAAAATAAAACCACAGATTAAAAAAAATAAAGCTCCTTATTTCCATGTACAGATCAGACCTGAGAAAATTCTGTATGGTCAGCATCATCAAGCACATAAGAGAATTAGAGAAAATAAGTATATTAAACAAAACGCCCAGGCAAAACAATGAAAATGTAGAGACAAATGGCAAGCCAGGTGCTGGCTGTAGCTACAACCTCCATAGAGATTTGTTTTGTACCTTCAGTTCCAAACAGTTTTGCTTCTCAGTCAAGAGAGATGTATTTCCATAGAAAAGCAGACATCTATATAAACACACCAGGACAGCATCTTTTGTTGCTTATAGTGCATGGTCCCTTCACATTCTACATAACATCTGTACAGCAAGCCATTAGCCAAAGGTCTTCAGGCAAACTTCGAGTAAGTCCAGCAAAACACACATTAAACTTTTAGTGGAGTTTTCAACTATTTGAACATCAGAGTCACTTGCCACTTCAAAGCCAAACACTTTTCCAGGAAATACTGTTTACATGACAGCCAGACAATCAGTATGAGCACCTGTGAATTCACATAAACATCACTCTGCACCCTGAAAAAAAGAGCCCCCTCCTAAGAGGAGACAGGTCTATAGCAGATCTTTAAACATAGGAGAAATCTGTATACAGATACAACCTTCTGACATAGGTTTTGAAAACTAAAATACAGCCTTAACAGTCATAACAGTAAGAATATTAACAGGTCGGGATTCACCCAACTGGGATCAGTCTCGTGTTTAGACTTTTAACTAACACCTGCCTTAAAAACTTGAAGATCACCTTTATTGGAAAGTTTTTGCAGAGTAGACTCCTCCACTGAGGAGGAACCCATGCCACAATAGAACACATCCAAGTACTAAATTTCAAAAGCAGTTTCACACGTATGTATGCACACACACGTATATAGACACACAAGGAGCGCTACTTATCCAGGTTGTGGACAATCACAAAATGGGGCTTTTGTTTGTAGAGCTATAAATCTACTGCTCCTCTTCTACCCTCAGCAGCAGGAGTGTACTAGCCACTCTAAATCCAGGCCTCTTGCCACCAGAAGAGCAGCATACAGCGGAGAACTTGTGGGATCTGACATACTATTCTGGAGATGAGCAAATAAGGTGTCCCAGGTATGTCTCAGCTGCACTGTACCTCAGTAATTCCTCTTACCTTTAAGGTAACAGCTTTCCTCTAAACTAAATGGAAGCCCCAAAGTCAAGCAGAAGCAGCTGCACTTACTGGAGACTAAAGCACTTAATATAAGGGTACAAAAACACTTATAACCACATATTGTAGCAGGTAACGTCTCACACCTCAGTCAAATTGAAAATGAATCGTGTGCATTCTCACACGTCTTAGATTTCCATCCCACCACATAGTTACTTGTTTGTTTTACATTTTCCATCAAACCTGTCTTACCCTGAGCACAAGACATACATTTCAGATATTGAATGAAATGTTATCAGATTTCTACAGCCCTACTTTCTAGCTCTCGTTTGAAAAAATCAGTTATGCAAATTCTTTGAGTCATTTATTTTTCCAAAAAGTCGTTTCAATCATTTTATGGAGAAATTTTCCTCGTGCTCCTAATTCCAGTACCTCTGGTCTCTCCTTCCAGCTGTAATGACTCCGTGGTTCTTCATAAAAATACAATAGAAAGATCAAAAGTTATACAGAACATAGTGTAGCTCATTTCACTCCTTTATTATACATATACACAAATACATAATTTCCTATTTTGCAAACACTAATGGGAGGATCTTCAGTGAGCTGCACAGAGCAACATTAAATCCCTTAACATAGAAAACTAGAGATAATTGGCTGTGAAACAGCATTTTAAAACACAAGGTATGTTTTCACAACCGCATTAATAACTACTTTAGCACTTGCGGTCACAAAAAGCACTTAGCACAAAGGCATCCGTTTCTTGCCTTAATATATTGGTACTTTTAATGCACCAAATCATGCTTTGTTAGAGTGTGAACGCAGCTTTTAGAGGAATGCTGTTTGGCAGCTCATAGATTTAAGCTGTTCTGACAATCAGATTTAAGCTGTTCCGACAACCTCTGTCCAGTATCTTATTTGCTTATTGTCAGAAATTCTTCTCAGCCTACTCCCCAACTCAAATATGATGTCTCAAGTCTCCCAAGAGCCCTATAAGCAAGGCAATGGACAGAGAAATTCCTCTTGTATACGTGTGCATGAATGCACCCACAGGAAAACCTGAGCCCTGCTGCAACAAGAGAATGCAGCAGGCAGGACATACCATTCAACTGCTTTCATTAATCTCTGACAGAGCATTAAGAACACAAATCCACAGAATGCAAGACCATGCAAGACCAGCCATTCTGTAAGAAGTCAAATTAATCACCTTATAAGGACTACTGCTACTCTTATCCTTCTTGCAGCATTCTGCATGTTCATTTAACAGACTTCTTTAGTCACAGGCTAAAGATAAATGATAAAACTTGCCAGATAGCATAGCACCTCTGCTAAGCATTTCTCTATATGCAGAAAGACAACAAACAGGAAATCCCAAGTGTTCATTTACCAATAACAGAATTCCCCTTGAGTTTAGTAAGCTTGCAGAGTATGTGCAGAGAAATCACAGCAGCTTCTGCATCTGTCCGTATTAATACATCTTTCCTTTTTTCATGACAAAAGCACAGTACTTCCAATGCTGACTTGGAAGCAAGCAGATCTAATGCCCAAGTAGTACTGGAGATTAGTCACTAGAAATACTGTCTCAGGTACAAGGTATATATTCAAACAACAAAACAGTTTAGAAATACTTCAAGAGATTGTTCCCAACACATAACCAACAGTTTGTCAATTACATGGATACTGAGGTTTTCAACACTTCCATTTTTACCAAGTATGACTCCAAATAGCAGCTATGCTTAAGTCTCATAAAGAACAAAGAAACTTAAGTACAAGTATTTTAGTGTCATCATTAATGCAGTTTAAAAGCTAGTCTGGAATACACCATGTTTTTTTCAGCTTGATATGCACAAACTCAAAAGCAAAAGCTGCAAGCCTAGACACAGAAAGGGGGGAGTGTATCTTTACTCTTCACAGGGCAGGCACATACTGTAGCTCTCTATGCATCAGAAAGTCTGCTCACCCCATCTGAATGGTACGGTACATTTACTGCTGTACAAATTAGCCATGGTCCACTGACGGCTGTCAGGCTTTTCAAGATGAATGCCCTGAAACTCAGTGCAGGCGGTCTTGAAATTGCAGTGTAGGTTTCATGTGAAAGACTAGTTCTAATTCAGCTCAAAATCTAAGTAATTGTGAAAGAGGATGCAGATGACTATTAGAGATAGTGCAGCTATTGGTAACAAGCATAAAAATCAAGTGGAAAGTAAACAACTGGAAAGAAAAATTGATCATACAACAGGTGACAAAAAATCTCAACTAGAAAAAACTGAAGGCAAGAGCAGTTTCTCCACAATCTCTTGTTCCCAGAGAAAAACAGCCTAAGCTTTCCTTTCCACAGATTTCATACAAAAACACCGACGTTCACACAAGATTCAGTTCAACCATGTGTCCTCTAAATTATTCAAGATTTTTCTTAAATTCTCCTCAAATTAGACCTATTTCTGGACACTATACACTGAAAGAGTTCAAAACAGTTTACAGTTGACTCCTGTAAGACAAAGTAATTTTAAGCAAAGGGAAAATAAAAGGAAGCTATTGCAAGTGTACAGATTACCAAGCCCTCTTTGAATACAGAAGGAATGGTCTCTCTCCACAACGATCACTGACATTTCTGCACCTCTCCAAGGGTTGTATTACCAACAGGTGCAGATGTGCTAATGCCCAACAGCTAAGAGAGAGAATGTAGATGTCACCGTCCCTACCGTGTGACACTTGTCTACCGAATATATCCATAGGATCAGTTCAGAATAGGCATGAGCAAGAGAAGGAGGGTGAGTTTTGGACCTGGCAGGGACAAGCGAATCAGCAGAGTGAAAGGGAGGGAGGTGCCTCTTTGATGGTTTTAAAGCTTACCTTCTTGATTACAGAATAAATTAGTTTGGATTAATCAGTTAAAAAATTAGAAGTTTTGAAAGGGCAAGGAAGGTCAGAAAATATCTTTTGAACAAATCCTGCAGGTGTGTGACAGCTATCCCCAGACTATCAAAGAGAAGAAAGAACAAGGAGCTCAGCAGATCCAGAACCAGACTCAGGAGTCAGCACTGATCTGCCTTCCAGCCCCGGTAATGCAGAAGAAACAGTAAAAGGAGGTAACCTTCACCCTTCTCCTCTGTAACTCAGTGGAACCCATCCTTCTCTCAGAGTAGTTCAGCAAGAGGGACTTGCACCTAAAAAGGCCTGCAGAATGAAGCAAATCTCTCAGAAAATTAAGACCGAGCTTTTAGGACAGCAAGATTGTTTCAACCAGCCAGAAGAAAGCTATTCACAAGGCTTTAGAGCACAACTTTCCCAGACACGACACTAATCTTCTGCATGTGAAGTGGAAGTAAGTGTTGATAAACACAATGATGAACTGTTAATCTTCCTTAATGCTAGTTTAAAAAAAACAACAGATAAACCAAAACAAAAACCACACCATTCATTAGCACAGAATAACAGCATGCATTACTACAATAATTTGTGATGTATTTTTGAGAAAAAAGGCTGAAGACTAGATCTACAGATGTAGGTAGACTAAGCAAAGATGCAGCCAGCAAGGCACTGATACCACCTCATCTCCTACCACTATCCACTAACTTTATTCATGTGCTACAAAAAAAGCCACAACAACCCAAAAGCAACTCAAATCAGAGCTTTTTTGTTAAGCCTTTACAAACTCCATTTATTTCGCAGTTATTTTAGGGTTTTTATCTCTTGTCCACTCTTGGCAAAGAATGTGCTTTCCAGACTGTCTCCTAACTGGAATGCTACACACAAAAAAGACAGTTACTTCACGTATTCAGAGAAGCCAAACACAAAGATACTTCTGACAATATTGAATTTCATAGCTTCAGACAATGAGATTCCAACTGCCAGTTTAAAATACAGCTTTCAGCATATAAAATGCATTAGCATGCAAAGACTGCAGAATAAGGTTACAGCTGCATCATATACTTTATCAGATTTAACTGATTTTTCTGCCTGAAGGGGTAGTCCTGCATCCCACCTTCAACTACATTTCTCTGCACCCCCGATCTGATCTTGAGACTGTGGACACACACCAGTAACTTCTGAGGGGGGGAAAGAAAGTTAGCTTTGAGCTACGGTACACTCAGATATAAAAAATTAAGATGATAAGAGGGAGAACATACCATTTATCTGTAACCATCCACTGCTGTCCTAAGTTAAACAACAGAAATCAAGGCCAAGGACTAAGAGTGGAAAGCCTCTTCAATCCTTTCTTACAGGGCTACCAATATTACTCTTATCATTTCCTAGAGATGGTTGCTGAGCTAACAACCACCTCAACAGCACTATAATGGTATATTGGTTTGATGCAGCACCCAGAATAGACAACAGCCTATGAGATGTATGCTGCAAACTAACACTGAAACACGTATCTCTTAATGCTGTCAATACCCTATTTCAGGCACTTAAAGCAGGACAGAAGTCACAAACATCTCAAAAGTGTCTGTCTGGAACAGGCAGTTGCTTGTGATTCTTGGTAAGACTTCTGTAATGCTGTACTGAATATTGCAACTTAAAAGAATCTTCCTGCATTGTCAAACTCTAGTTACTCTTTAATGAAAGAGTTTGGGGGAAAAAAACGCATTCTGGAGAAATAGAGTAAAACCTGATACTGACCACAAAGACTACATGAAAATAGTGGAATAGCCATGAACTACGGTTAAACTTTAAGACCCTTAAAGTCTGCAGTAATGTCTAACTTACACATCTTTGAAGATTTCCCTCATTGCTCAAATTCATAAGCTTGTCCATACAGGCACACTACTGCAACAGTAGGCTCAGAATCATCCTCAGCTGCTATGCACCGGCTACCCATGCTTAGAACTCCCTGTAAAGGCAACATGGCTTAACCTAGTGCCAAGGAGTAGAATTGAGTATAAATTTAGAAACATGAATTTTGTCCTAGATCATTGTAAAGCTGCTATCACTTAACTCCCAGTCATTTTATAAAGTATTTTTAATACACTTCTTACCTTTAAAGGACTTCCAACAATATTTGGATTGCCATTCTAACATTTACCCAAGTTGAGAAGGCTCCTTTGAGCACCTAAGCTGATTTTGACCTGTTGGAACCTTTTACTGATATTCCAATTCAGTTTAAGTAATTTATACCAATATTTTCACTCATCTGAGCAAAAGTTCTTCGCACTAACTCTGGGATTAGCCTGTCTGTTATACCAGCTTGGTATTTTCACCAAGAATTACAATAAAGCTTTTAGACTTGCAGTTCTATGATACCCTGTTCTCAGCCAAAAGTTTTCACGCTCAGAAGTAATACCTTCCTCAGGCAGAGGGCTGTTAGCACCTCCAAGTGTTAACTTTAAAAGATACTGTGCATCCTCCCCTTGAAAGAAGCAGTTACCAAAAGCTAGATGAGTAATGAAAACCAAAGACAAGCAAAGCCAAGCCCAAAATATTTGTGTAAAACACAGTGTTAAAGTGAAAAAGAACTAATAAGTTAAAGAAGTGTCAGAGGAAGCTGAAATTAAATGCTGAAGTAAGGCACATCTCATTGCAAAAGGCAGGGCCTGAGTCACCCCGTGAGGGGGTACATACCACTTTAGTACATTACTTGCCTAACAAACAAACTTGAAGTATTTAGGACAGATGTTCTACAAGATACTGCATGAAAGCACTTCACTGATTTTTCAAATGTCTTAGAAGGCAGGTACTCAATAATTGATTGAGCCAAGCATTTGTTTTGTCTAAGACACCAGAGCCCCTCCTTCCACACAGGACCTTCAACTTGAGCAGGCTATAAGCTTAGGCATATATCAAACCTGATTTTTAAGAGCCCACGAGTTGCAAAGCAGCTTTTGTCCCAAACTACAGAGCAAAGACACTTCCAAGCAAGGTACTCCGTATCTTGGAACTTACACTTCATTCTAAAATCTGATGCCTGAAACAAAAATTTTTCTTCTATGAACAGTGCCCACATCACCTCTTTTCTTCCTGCCATAAAATGCTCACACACAATACTTGTTTTACTGCCAGGCTTCTGAAGAGATTTAAGTAACTACACAAGAGGAGAATCACAACGTAAAATTCTGAGCCCCAGTACAAGTTACACTAGCAGTTCTACACAGGTCATGAGGGCAGAATCCTGTAAACATTATACTCCCCTGAAAAGTGGAGTCTGTGACAAGAGGCATGTTACACTGGAACAAAAAAAGCCTCTCATTCCAAGTCCACCACCCAACACTTTTCTTTTAATAAAAGATTTAAGCCAGAAGTCATTAATAGGCAAATAAATGTTCAATTAGCAAAACCTCTCCTTCTGTGATCTCTGATCTGGCTAGCACAGCTTTTGCCTGTGAAGGACCAGAGCAGCAAAATAAAAACTAATGATGTTATCACACTGCCAATACAGTACCCTTTTTTTTTCAGAGCTACTTTACATTACAGCAAGTTTCAACAAGCACACCTTCAAAAATGTAGAAGACTATAATGCAAACCAAAATCAGATACATTTTCTCTCATTAAAATTCACATACATGTTCACACTAATAGGCAGGAATGCAAAGCAATATGAAAATCTAGCCCCTTCCAATGTACTTATACATTTATTCCTGGCTCTGCCACTGACCCAACCTTTACAATTTTCAGGGTACACGTCTCATTACACATTTCAGTCAGACCCACCAGACCAGGGGTTTTCTATCAGAAACAGGACACCCCCCTGCTCAGCCACTTTGATGCAAGCCTTAGTCTACTGATGCAGCACACTCGCAATGTAACTACAACTAAAGAATCATTATGTGTACTTGCATTTAATCCTCATCTTCCTTCTACCCATAGTTGTAAGTCCACAGATGATAAGAGTTCATAAAAGCTAAGTAGATGAGAATGTGCAAAACCCTTTCTGCGATAGAATGAATCATAGAAAGACAAATTAGCGTATGCATGGTATCTTTACTAAACTCATAGCTAACACTTTGCAAGTGCACCTATGGCAAGCAAACGCTCATGTCAGAACAATTTACACAGGTTACTCCTCAAACAGTCACAGTCTCAATTCAGATAACTCTAGTATTCCTATAAGCTTCTAGATCTACTCCATTTATTCAGCTCTGTACATCGTCAAACTACGAAGCACTACAAGTTTTAGAAGCATTTTTATATAATGATCATCCACACAAAGGAATTAACTGAAACATTGAAAAAATCTCAGTAAATCAGGACAACAGGTGTCATTTGTCACATACAGTCTAAGCTCCAGTCTGCCCAGATGCGTATTATTTTTAGAGCACTACATTCCTGAGCCTTACCTCCATCAAAAGCATTTCTCTCAAACCATGAAGCCATCCCACTCTTTTGAACTACTCGGAACAACATTGCTGGCTCAGGTCTGAGAGCTGTGTTTGTTCCATGCTTGGTTTGCTCCAGAGAGCCTCAAGTACCCATAACTCTGATTCTGCACTCCCAAAGAGCACCACGTTGCCTTTATTAAAACATAACAGCTAACAAGTACCTCAAATTTCTAGGTTTTTGTACATTTCCTAATACAGAGTCATATTTTTAACTTACAGGATTAGATATTTTTATAGAGCTTCTAGCTAGAAAACTGTCAAATCAAACTTTTTGCCCTCCCCACTTGATTTTTACCAGTTGATATTTTTCCATTAGACCAACTTCTTTAGGCATGATGGAAGATTAAAAAAAAGAACCCTATTTTAAGCTTAGTTTCAAAGAAAAAAGCAACCATCTCTCCAGAAATAAAGCAGAGACCAGGTTTAAAAAAACAAAAAGAAAAGAAAAATGCAGAGTCCAAGTAGCCCTGAACGTTCTTTCAGCAATTCTGCTTTGTCTTGTGGTTTTATCCCCTGGTGTTTTGTTTTTAATTCGATCATCTGTTGACCACTACTTTCATCTGTAAGAAGAGAGCTTCTCCCCTGCTAGCATTAAATCTTTCAAAGATTACATTTCAAGACAATTAAATGTAAAAAGCCAACTTTTACCACACATGCCAACATTTACAACACAAAACCTTCCACTTACTATTTACAGTTTCTTAACTGCTTACATGAACAAAGTTGCTGATTTTCTTTTTAAGATAAACACATGACAACTTATCATGTGTTCCATAGTCCAGCAACAAGGCAGGAATTAACAGACTTTCCAATTACCTATGACATGGCTACTGAAATTAAAGCAAGCCGCAATGCCATCCTGCAAACAGAGGATTTTAAACTCTCTAATGTGAATTTATGTTTGGACAACTGAGACTGGAGAACTAGAGTTGTACTCCTCCCAACATCTCAATTAATCTACTGACTCTCTAATCAAAAGCAGACTGCACAAAATGAACAGAGTCTGTACTTTTTTCAGAATGCCAAAAGGTTTGGGATACCCTAGTGCAAACTGAGATATTAAGACACTGCTTTAAAGAGAAGTCTCTTAAAAAGCAAGAAAAAACTTGGCTTCATTTTTCCCCTAACCATACTCAAGATGAAGGCAGAAGTTGCCTGAGCTTTACGGAACAAGTATATTATTTCAACAAGTTAGTTCAACATTATATACCTTTATCAATATGAAATAGGCATTGGAACTTTTTCTTAAACAGTTCTGTTAAACAGCAAGGTAAGAATCCAACAAGAAAAAATTACTCTGACCATCATATATCATTAAACTGATAACACCTTGGTTAACGAATTACCTCAAGGCAGAAACAGGTCATCAGCCTTCAAGACACAGTAAGAAACAAATTGTCTTCCAAGTAAGAATCCTAATAAGTAGAATCTTCCATGAGAAAAAATTAATTGTCCAACAGTAAAAGCTGTCTGAAGACAGTTACGTCACGTTCACCACACAGTTGACCTACATTTGCTGGATGCTTTATCTTTTAAAATTTTGCTAAGCATAAACACAGCAACTGAGTTTTCAAGCACTTTTTAGACTCAGTGTATGGTCTCCTAAAAAGAAAACTGATGACAACCAAATTCACTCCAGAATTGTCAGAACCCAGTAATGCAAGTGTCAGCATCAGACCTGCAACTTATTCGGCACAGAGAGATGTCCGGGCTCCCCCTTCATCCAACTGTGACACAACTCAGAACTTCAAAACCCTTCTTTTTTTTACATAGACTATTTAAACAATTTACAGGAAGTGTATTAAAATAGCACACCAGATACACAATTATCTCTAACAACTGCTGCTGTTCAGTTTTCACTATTTGCCATTTGCTGTTCAAACTGCCTAGCACTTATCAAACAGTGAGTCACAGAGTTCAAAGGAGACCAAAGTTTAAGCTTAGAACTTATATATTAATATATTTTCTAATATTTGTATTATAATAAATGTCACGTTTCAAGGAAGTTTGAAAACAAAGTAAACAGAGATGCTGGAACAAGGTATAGCTAAGGTAATCACTATGGAAAACATTCTCAAAGACATAACCAAGGCAAAAATAAAAGGGTTCACTGGCTATAATTTAATACAACTCCAGCTAGTTACAGAAAATCAAGAGTAAGGCATAGTGATCTTTCAGAGAACACAGCCATGCATGGCTCAGCCTGAAATTGGAAAAACAAGCAAGCCTTTGAGTTAAAGGCACATAGTGGTAACAAAACACAAGGAAATGTACCTCTTAATTTTGAGCCCCTGATATCTGAGGGGTTAGCTCCACAACTGATACCGCTTGTTTTCGTCAACACAGCAAGTGACTATTACTCACAGCAGCGGGAATTACCCTCCCAGGAGCTGCTACCTGCCTTTCCCCAAAGCCACACCGCATGCCAACACAGTAAAACATCTTTACTGATCCAAAGGGAAGCACCTTCCTTTTGCCAGCAGCCCGATCTCCCCTTCCACCTCCCTCTCCCCACGCTTCTGGCCATCAGCCCTCAGCAACCCGACCAGGGCGCTCCCAGGGGCAGAGAAATGCTCCCCAGCCGAGGAGGCAGCAACGACCGAGGACCGCCGGGGAGGGGAGCAGCAGCAGGACTGAGACGGCGGAGTCCGCCGCCGCTATTCTCCCCGGGAGCCCTCGGAATAGCCTCTTTACCCGTCATGAGGGCGAGGGCCGGCGGCGCGGCCGGGACTTACCAGAGCAGGGCAAAGAGGAAGAGGCAGGAGCCCAGGGCCAGGAGCCGGCGGGGCGGCTCCCTCATCGTCTCCCCCGTCTACCTGCGGCGGTCGGGAAGAGGCGGCGCATCCTCCCCGGCAGATGGTGGGCGGGAGAGGCAGGGGCGGCGGCGGGGGCCGCTGAGGCGGAGGAACAACCGCTGGGGCGGCACGAGCGCGGCTCCGACGCAACGCAGCAGGCGGCAGCGCGAGCGCAGCCGTTAGAACCCGCCGGGCCGGGCCCCTCCCCCCGGCTCTTATCCCTTCACGCGCTGAGCTGGAAGGATACGCGTCACCCTCCCAGCTGCTTCGCCACGCCCCCTCGCTCCGCGCCACCAATGGCTTGCGGGCCTGCGGCTGGCCACACCCCTACAGCTCCGGCTGCCGGCGCAGATTGGCTTCTCCCCTCCAGCGCGGCGGCGAATCAAGAGGGCGGTCTTCTCTTTCCTCTCCCCTCTAAGGACCCCTCTAAGGTGTCCGCGTGAAACACGCCGTTAAAGGAAAATAGCCGTAGTAATAAGTGACGGCTGACAGTAAACCCCGGGGCCGCGGGGTGCACGGGGAATTTCATTATTTTCGGTGCGAGGGAGATTTTCAGGAACAGAGCTCCGACATGGCAATTGTTTTAAAGTTTATCTTTTTGAACCGGCTTACCCGCCGGCGGCCCCAGGAAGCCGAGCGCTGATTGGTGTCGGCTGAGGCCCCCAGTGGGCGCGGAGTGGGCGGGGAAACTCCATTTCCCAGCGGGCATTGCCATGCGGGGCGCGCGGGGGCTGCCGGGAAATAGAGTTCCGCACCGGGGTGCGCTGGAGCGCGCGGATCACCGCCCGCCATTTCGTAGGTGGCCTGAGGGGGCCAGTGAGGGGCGGCTGTGCTCAGGGTTCACCCGCCGGCAGCCTAGCCCCCGTTTACAGGCATAAAGAAACGTTTCAGGTGTTTCTGTGCGTATTGATTCGTTGTACAGGCAAGATCCGAGCCAGGCTCTTCCCAGCAGTCAGCTGGGCACATGCTCAGTCCTTCCATGGGGAGCACTGGAACGGTTTCCTTGGAGTCATGCCCAGGATTGGGCAGCTTGGCAAAGCCCTGCTGGCCCAGCATCTCTCAGTAACCCCACAACTGCCTGCACAGACCTCCCCAGCTTCCCTCCCTGCCACTGCCTTCTCTCTGCTGGCTGGGGGAATGCTTCTGGGAGATACTCTGGGGAATACAGGCCAGGCAGCTGTGGGTGCCTGCTCCTGATGCAGGACAGTAGGGAGTTGCCTTCCCTGGTATTGGCACATTTGGGTAGACTGGTCTAGGACTAGACACCATTTATAAACAAAACACCAGTGATTTTGTAGCTAGCCAGGCCCCAGTCCGCCCATCTGAAGCATGGCATTGTAAGGTGGGCTTTATCCTGAGCTGGGGTCACCAAGAAAACCATGCTTGCAGCTTACTCTTGCAAGAAAACAGCCCAGGAACAGGGATTCCCACCACCGCCCCAGCCCACAGGGCATTGTGACAGCCCTGAAAGGCACAGGTGGATTAATCATGAGCTTAGAAATGTGCACATGTCAGGACTCTGAACAAGGAGGGACAGCTTTGCCCAGAGGAAGGCACAGGAGGGTGTGATCAGGGCCACAGCTTCCTTCCAGGCCATAGCTGATCTTTCCCACAGAGGAACTTCAGCCCCAGCCCCACAAACCAGCCCCTATGGTCATCAGAAGGGCCCCCAAATAGGAGGGGACTGTCCCCAAACAGGAGGAGGGGGCCTGCAGGGCTCAGCTTGGTGCTGCCAGGCTACAGGATGGCATGACTGGAGTCAGACAGCTGCGGTAAATATTCCCAGCTGGCAGTGGGAGCCTCTAGAGAGTCTTTGTGTCTGTTCTTTTCCTCGTTTTTCACCCTGTAATTTTGTGCTTTCATTAACACTTGGCATTGCCCGCCCTTTTGAGAGCTCTGTGTGCCACAGACAGCAGACAGGCCTGTGTGTTGCAGAGCGGGGAAAAGGGAGAAGCTCTAGGTTTGCACCCCATCTCCACACAGACTGGGGTTTTAACCTCCCTGGCTAGCAAACCATGGGCTGTCCTGTGACAGAATATAGTGCTCGAGGAGAGGGTGGTCACAGGAGGATCTCAGGCAGATTCGTGCTGTGTTTCTTTGGAGAACAGGTGGGATAACAGCACAGGAACAGCAAGCCAGGGTATGAAGCAGCACCCACTGCCCCATACCTTACAGCTTGGCCAGAAGCCTGGCTTGGAGCCACTGGACAAGGCTGTGGCTCATTCACTGGTAGATTTTGGAAGAAGCCCATGGGATTTAACATGAACTTCTAGTAGAGGAAAACGGGCTTGCTAAACCACAGCATGGATTATATTGAGATGAAAGTGGCCAGGAGGGTGGTGTGACAGCAAGCCGCTCTGCTTTGTGTCCCCAATGTGAGTGCCTGCCACAAAGGCCGCTGGTGGCTCTCTCAGCGGGTCGGTGGTGAGCCTGCTGCTCAGGTGGTGGCTGCTCCCTGCTCAGGTCCTGTCACACCATGAGCAGGGATGACACAGGAGCAGCCCAACCGGTTCTGGGGGTGAGGCAAGTGCTGAAATGCTGAGAAGCTGCTGAGGTGCTTGGACGTGGCAGGGTGGATCCGTGGCTGCACGAGTGTCTGACTGTCCTTGGAAGGGTCACAAGTCCTGTGTGTCTCATCTCTTGTGTGGATGCTACACAAGTTGTGGCACCTTCCCTTTGAGTGCAAGTGGTGTGTTGGCACAGGGAAATGCTGGACAAGGCACACACCTGCACACCCTATGTCCTGGAGTAACCACCCATGGCCACCTCACCCACAGCACTTCCCCATCCCACCAGCACAGCCTCGGCCACAAACTCTGTGTGTTGAGGATAACCAGGACCAGTGCAGTAGAGAAATGGCCTTGTGAAACATTAGAAGTGTAAACAACTGCTTAACTGTCTGCTAGAGGGGCTAGTGTTTATTAACCCATTGATCAGTATTTCCAGCCAGAGCACTTGCCTCAGTGCTGGCACATGTGCCATGCCACAACATACAGCTGGGAGCACCTCCATCGTCAGCCTCTGTTGTGCTTCCAGAACAGTCATTCCTCCAGCCTCCTCATTGAGAGCTTTTCCTCAAGAGGAGGGGAAGGGCTGTGAAGCCACTCTTGCTCAGCCCATTCTGCTGCTTTCGACTGGCACAGCTCCCACACGCTATGATCCCGTTACCAGCTGGGGATTAATCACATCCATCTTTGACCAAACACAGCTAAAGAGCTGTCACAGCAGATGGGTCATTTCAGGGGAACCATTACAGTTGACTGGGCAGGATCCTGGAGTAAAAGCCCCTTCAAGTCAGTCCCCACCAGGTACCACCATCCACCTAGAGAACCTGGCACCATCAGCCAGACGGAGGTTTCACTTCATCACCCCTGACATACTCGAGCACTTGCTAAGCTTGTTTCTCAACCGCTGGTAAGATAAGCAGTATAATGGTAAAAAAAGTACAGATTGCTCAATCTCCCAGCTAGAGCCTATAATTACCCCAAAGCCCAACGTACCATAGTGTGAGCTGGTGCTGTTCCCCTGAAGGGTTAGCCCTCCCACCGGGATGTATCCGAGCCACTGTGTCATCTGATGGTGCACGTACCCGTGTCCCCAGGGTGCCTGCAGTGTTGATGTGCAGGCACACGAGGTTGTAAGCACGTGGAGCACAACAGATCACACTTGCAGCAGCATGAGCAGATACTGTAGAGTATCTCACAGAGATTTGAGCACAAGAGGCCATGGAGCCATATTCGACTTCTGAAGAGACACTTGATCCTGGGTTACACCTTGGGCCTTCATCTTTCAGCACTTCCCAGCATTTGTTTGCTTCACGTGCTAAACCTCCTCTCCCATTCATCTGTATCTGCTCTTTACAAAGGCTTCTTATTTTCCCAGTTGTTGGGCTTTGGTTTGTTGGGTTTTTTTTTCACGTGTGATTTAATTCACACAAGCTCCTTCCTTTTCTGGCTATTGATCTTGGCTCCTCACTGGTTAAAATAAAGTAAATCTTTCGTAAGCATGTTCTGACAACGCAACTTCTGTTCCTTCCAGACACAATTTCCTGTTTAATTTCCTGACCATTTCTTATTTAGTAAAAGAAAAGCTGTAAATTGCAAGATTGCTTCAGAGAGCTTCCTCTGACTTTAGATGAACCGTTAACCACTGCAAGAGAGAGAATCCAGCAAACCAAGTGTAAAACTTCTTAAAAATCCTAATTTTACTTCTTTCGCAGCTCACACCGAGGGGGAACACTTTTACAAAGAGGTTGGAGTAATTCAAGCAAAACCAAAGAGGAGAGACTGCCTCCAGCCAAGCTGATAATTGCCCTTTCATCACTCCATAAGCTGTCTCTGAGATAAGGGATTTTGGGGGAGGGTTACAGCAGGGTTTCACCCCCAGGCTGAGGCGGCAGGGAGCATCGGTGGAGTTTGCACCTGCAATTGTGCTTCTGTCACGCCTCTGCCGGGCTGGGCTGCCACGCTGTCCCAGGGGGAGGGGCCCTGTGTCTGAGGTCCCAAATGCGGATCCCGGACATCCCCCTGCACGGACTCTGATTCCTGCTCCCACACCCCTCCTTTGCGTCAGTTAAAATCCGGGAGACGCCATGCTCGGCTGCAACTGTGGTCACAGTGACCGGGATCAAACTGCAGAGACCCGTGGGCCAGGTCACTGAAGCACTTGCTCGTTAGGGTTACCCAACGGTGTGTGCCGGCGCCGAGGAGCGGCGGGCAGCTCTCCCCTTGGCAAAAGAAACGATGGCACACAGCGACGCTTGGCAGGGTCTGTGTGACCTAGTGTAGGAAAGCGACTGCTCTGATCTCCAGCCAGACAGCCCCAATCCTGCCTGAAAGAGCCTTGAAATACAGCAGGGGTAGGTCGTGGTGCAGCCCCATGGGTCCTGAAAGCACTGATGGATGTGTGGCTGGGACCACCTGCAGCACAGCTGGGGGGGAGATTTCCCTCTTCAGTGACTCAAAACCTTGAAATCAAAACTTTATCTAAGTAAGATGAAGAAAATGAATTGAAATGGGAATTCCACTATTGAAAATGTTTGTATTGGTTTGCTCATTTCATGGGCTTAATTTGAATTCTAACTTTGGCTAGGAACGGGAAATGAAACTACTGCTCCCATGGGGGTGCCCAGGCAGGGCACACCAAGAAGCCACAGCATCTCCCAGCCTTGTCTTGGGACCACAGAGCCCCTGTGTGACAGAAAACACCCTTTCCTACCGCTAGTGCTTGCGAACGGGGGGGGAAAACACCTTCAAGAAGGGACCCACCTTCTGCCAGCCCTGCTGGCCACTGTTCAAGGTGTGACCTTCAGCAGCATCTTGGCTCCATGCTGTGCTCCCAGTGCAGAGGCCACTGCCAGCTGGTGGAGAGACAACGCCAAGGGTGGTGGTCAGGTTAGCAGCTGAGGAGCTGCTCTTGCCATCTGAGAGGGGCTGATGGAGTGGGGAAAGTCCAAACAGCTGCTGGCAGCTGAGACACAGAGAATCAAAATTAACTCTTGGTCACACAATGAAAACGTGGTGTGGGGCCAGTGGCTTGCTGTGGCGGGTGCCCACTGGTACCCACAGTGCTTCCCGGCAGCTGTGGCTGAGCCCTCTTGGGAAAAGAAAAAGTAAATCTCACTAAAGGAACCGAGAAATGGCAAAACTTCATGACAGTAGTATAAAGCTTTTTTGGGGCTTTATTTCCAGAAGAACAGCATGGGCTCAAGCTTCCCAGGAGCGGAGGGGCCAGGAAAGCACCAAGAGCAACACGGCACTGGGTTTCCTCCACAACCCCATGCAAATTGAGGCCAAAGTGGGCGATGTTGCAGGTGCCTGATCCAGCAGGACAGCACATCTGTGGCTTGCTCAACACAAAACCAAAACCCAGGGACCCTCCGGGCTAGGAGGGCAGTGGGGGCCCTGGGCCTGTGGTGATGGGAAGCAGGCACAGCTGCTTCCCTTCCCCTATTTCTGAGCACTAAAAAATAAACCAAATTCCCCCTTGGCTCCATCCCCTCCCTGGCAAATATTTAAAGACAGGGAGACAGATGAGGGGGTGACCTATAGCGGGGCCCAGCTCTCAGGAACCTATATGCTCACAGGGGAACACACACGTCCTGCAGGCGCTGGCCCAGGGGACCCACCTCCCTGTGCTTTGGGGTAGGACAAGCTCGTATGGCAGGGAGAAGCACCACAAGGGCTGGGGTTTCCCAATAGTGTAAAACACACCTCAACCCGACATCACACTGCTCTTCCCAAGCACACAGGCTCCTGCTTGGAGGCTCCAGATAGATGTTCATAGAAAGAGGGCAGAAAGAGCTCCTGGGGTGAATATCTCCTCAGAAACTGCCGTGTTTCCAGGCCAAGGCTATGCTGTGTCTGAACAAATGCTTCTTTACTAGTCAAGTGGGAAGGTGAGCACAGAGGAGGATCATTTTGGAGAGCACCAAGTGAAAGCAATGATTTACAACCTAATTTGACCTGTACATGCCAATTTTTCTCCCAGCTGGCCCGTTTGCATGCACCATTCCATCCAGTGTCCCCCTCCCCATCTCTTTCTGGCTTTGTTTGCACTTACACAGCTAAAGAACAAAAACATCCCCTGGGCAAAGACTAGAAACCTCGTTAGGAAACACTGTGTTCCTTTGTGCCTCTTGCTCCATGTCCCAGAGCTGGAAGGGGAGGGAAACAGCTGCTGACGAGGCTTGGAGCGACAGAGAGCTGGCGTGTGGCTCCAGCAACCACCACCCTGGATACCAGCTCTCCCTGATGGTACCTTGCTTTTGTCCTCCTCATAGCTGGCTTTTTCAGAGTGTTCTGCAACTTGCAGCTCTTGATGCCTTTTCATCAACTGCGGCAGAGCTGGGTCAGCACTTCACATCCCATCCCCCTGCTTGAAATTTGGAGCTAAATGAAAAGGAAAGGGAACAGAGTTTGAAATTGTAAAAGCTTTGTTCAGGAGCAACAGCTCTGCTCTGCCTGGTCTTGGGGGCAACCCACAGGAACCAAAGACCCTCCTCACTCCCAAATTTTGGACATTTTTCACCTTCCAGTTTCCATGACAACCCACACTCAGGTCCCACAGGCAGGTTTTAGTTTTTTACCTCTGAGGTCTGGCTTCCTCCCTGTGTCTGTGTGTTTGGGGTGTGCCATGTACAGCTGAGTGTTGAGCTGAGCTTGCCTGGGCACCTGAAGTTTGGAATTGTCCCACCTCAGAGCAACCTACAGGTGGCAGAGCACATTGTTGACATAATTTTTGGCTGCAGTTTGCTAGATTTTTTAATTATTTTTTTTTTTTTAAGCAGATTAAAAACCAAAGATCTCACTAGGTGACAGCTTGACCTTCACAGAGTTCCCCTACAAAATGGGACCCTACTGACCCAGTGCCCTGGAACTGACTGGGACCCCAGCCAGGCTGGTTTGCCCCTTTCCCTGGAGCCCAGTGTGGGTGGTGGGGAGAGTGTTTTGCCACAGGGCTTCACTGATCCATGCTGACCGACAGGGAATGCCAGGACCGAGTGAGCTCAGTTTCACAGTGGCCCCAGAGGTCACGTCCCCACAAGCATGTGCCTTTCCACATCACATCTCTCCTGCCCCAGCTCCTCAGCCAGCACCACAGCAGCTTTCCCATCCTTCTCCTCCTGCAACAGGTTCAGCAAATCCCACATTTCATCCTGGCAGATGCCAGTCCAGCCTGGGCTCTTTATACTCGATCCCTATTTCCTGGACCGCTTTCCCCAGCCCTGGGCTGCATCACTGGGTTTCTCCAGCAGTCTCGGTACCTCCTCATCTCAGTTCATTACCTGGGAGGGTATTGGTTTCCCCTTTTCCCAGCTGCTCTGCCTACCTTCCCACCATCCTTGTTTGCCCCTGCAAGCCCCCACACCTTGTCCAGTCTACCCTGGAGCCCCTAGAACACCGCCATGAGAGAAAACAGCGACTCACCAGCATTAGGTCCTCTCAGTTCTGGGCAGGGGCTGTTCATCTGGGAATGCCTCCATGGGGTCTTCAGCAAGGTCCTGGGTTGGCTCCTGGGGCAGACTGCTCTCTGTACGGAAGATTGTGCTCTAGAAATCACCTGCCTGGGACAAGCAGCTCTGACACCAAAACTGGTGACGTCCCTGCCAGGAGATCCTGGTGCTTCCATGCAGCTGGGCCATAGGATGGGGACCCGTGGGGATTGAGACACACTCCCTGCCCTGGCTGCACCACCAAGATGGCAAGATGGCACATGGCCGAGGCCAGTGAGGCCTCCACTGAGCCTGTATGGGACACAGCATCCCTCACCTGAGCTTGCAGGGATGCTTCCTGGAGAGCAGAAGACGCTGCAGAGGGCAAGCAGGGCTTGGGGGTCCAGCCAGCAAGGCCATGGGCAGTAGCTGTGCCTGACAGGCCCAGGAGAATCCCTTGGTGGCATGGGCTGCCCACAGCAAGGGTGTTTCTGTGCAGGGGATGCCGCTGCTGCCTCACAAGCTGCTGGTGGCCCCTGAAACAGGGATGCTGACCTAGATCCAGGAAATCTGACCTGCACACGGGGAAGGGAGATGCTTGGGAGAGCTGGAGCAGCACCAGACTCCCCTGTGCCTGGGCACACTGCTGTGGGGGACCTTGGGGCAACCAGCCCCCTGTGCCCCAGTGTCCCCCCACAGGGCTCACCCAGCTGCAAGGCACTGGGCTGGTGGTGTCCCTCTTCATCGGGAACTGGATTAAAAAAAAAAAAAAATCCTTAAACAAGTGATTGCAGGAGAGCAGATGCAGCCATGTTATGGGGCCATTTAAGGCAGGAGATGGTCTCCAGGCATGGAAAAATTCCACAGCTGGAGCTGAGCCAACCTCCCCCTGAAAAACATTCCTGCAGAGGGAGGGTTCAGCTCCAGGGTCAAAGGGGAAGGCTGGGGGATTGTTCGGCAGAGAAATGAAGCCCGAGTGTCCATAGCTGCTCTCACAGGCAGCCCTGTCTGTGCCACTGCCCTAGGCCTATGGAGGGATCCAGCTCCACCGCAGCAACCAGGGACACGCAGCACAACCCTCGCAGGTGCTGCTTGCTGTGGAGGAACAGCGAGAAGGACAGAACCTACACCATGAGGCAGCTGGCAAAGCTGCTGGTGCCATTGCAGACCTGCTGCTGGGGCAGCCCTGAACCCTGCGGGGTGATGCTGGTGGGATGCAGGGAAAAAGCCTGAGCCGAGGGGCACTTAAAGGTGCAGGATCCACCCTCGTCCATGTAGTTCAGGCAAGCTCACACCCTAAGCAGGCTGTCCTGTTTAGTTATTTCAAAGTCTACTTCGTGGCTCAAGTGGCAGTCCCACCATAAGGAGAAGCAGAAGCAGCTGGAGGCAGCCCTGAGCCAGCAGTGGGGGTGCAGTGCCCTCCATACTTTGATATTCACATGTCTCCAGTGGAGATCTAGATCAGTCACAGCTATTTCAGGCACAGCCTGTCACCTTTTCCAGCCTTCCTTCCAAACAGCTTTAGCAGTATATTCAAATGTTTGGAGCCCGGCAGAAACTAAACAACTCTGCAGTGGGGTCCTTTGCAAAGGGCATGGAAGAGCCAAGCTGACAGGACCTCTGCCTGTAGTGCCATAGTGTCCAGCTTCTCATTTCTGTATTTCAGCAGAGGGTCTCAGCATTCGCCATCTTACAGCCACTCCAGAGGCCAGTGGCACTTGGGGACAATCAATCGTGAGGAAGGTCTTGTTCCGCAGAATCCAGAGCAGGAATTAAAGATGCTCACTAAGGGGTTTTGCATCATTAACCTTAGCTACTGTGGCCCCAGAACGGCTGAGGGGTGACTCCACGGTGCACGTTCTCTCACAGTTGGGGATGGATGGTGATGTGGCTGGTCCCGTGGTGGGTCCCGTGGCGGGTCCCACTAGGACTGTTACGCAGGCAGGTGAGTCATTCCCCTGCAGGCAAAGTCTGGGCCAGGCAGGCAGGGCTGAGCTACCCTTTGGACTGCAGGGCGGTGTGTTCACACCGCGGCAGAGCACACGCTGTCCCCTCCCACGGGGACACAGCGGCAGCGCCGCAGCAGCAGCTGCTTGAGCCCATTGGGGCATCCCAAGCACCGAGCAGGTCTTGGCACTGCCAAGGGTGCAGAGCCAGTGCCGGGGTGATCCCCTTGTCTGGTGGCTGGGCACCTGCAGGGTGAGGGCTACAGCTTTGCTCTGCTGCCACCGTGGCTGGCATCACCTGGCGTGGCTCGGGGATGCTGTGAATCACCCAACAGCAGCGCTCTCCCACCTCTCCCTGCCTCTGAGGGGGCTTTAGTAGCCTGCAGCAGAGGAGATTTCAAGGGGTGCAGGAAGCACCCCTTGCCTCTATTCTCCCCCGTCCATTGGGGTTTCCGATGGATCTGACCACATCAGGACAGCACTGTGTCCCAGCCCCAGCCCACTGTTCCCAGTCCCTAGTTAGATTCCATAACCCATCACAGTTATGTGTGAGAGTACAGGGCCAAGCCAAACCAAACCTGCTGTAACCCACTGACAGCCCATGGTAGGTGGTATTCCTCCACTGCAGGGGCCACATCACTTCCCAAGGGAGCAGGGGGGGGGCATGCTGACCTCTGAGGCTCTCTCTTGCATGCCCCAGCTTTACTTTGTGACTTTGGGAGAACGACATTTTGTTCAAAATCTCAGGTTCCCAGGCCCTAGGCTTCGAGGCGATGCCAGCAATCGGAGGAGCTGGCAGCACTCCCTGTCCCTGCGGGCACCGGCTTGTATGCACAGAGACACATGCAGGGGGGCAGATGCATGGCCCTGTATTGAGCACAGGGATGGGGGTTTTTAGGTAGGGCAGCTAAAACTGAGCCCACCCCCATCCTGGCTTGGAGGCTGCCAGCTTTGCCCCTCGGCACAGGGTAGGCAACTTCTCCTGCCCTACAGAACAAGTGGGGCTAGGGCTGGGGCCGTAAGGTGCCACTTTTGAGATATCATTGAGGGTTGGCTCAGCCTGAAGCCCTCCCAAAGGCACACCAGCATTGTGGGGGTTACCTGCTGCTCTGCACATACCTAGGTAAGGTGGGATCCTACTTGGAGAGTCCCCCATGACAGGCACTGGCTGGCTCCTGCTGGTGCAAAGCGAAACGCATGAAGGCTGGGGTGAGAAAAACAACCCTCAGGTCTTTGGTGTGCTGACAGGATGCCCATGCACACCCCTTCCCGAAGCACAAACAGGGAGGGCAGTGTTCAGGGCTGCTCTGCCCCAGGCTGAGGCCTCTCAGGGGCACGTTGGGGCTTCAGCTGAGGCCAAAGTAAGCAGCTCCTCTGCAGCAAGTACCTTTCCAGGACTGGGAGGGATCTGACCTAAGCACAAACAAACACACACTTAGGGAAAACACCTCTTGCCTGTGCAAAACCTCCCCTCATCCCTTTTTTTTCCCCAGTCCCCCTCACTGCGCGCTAGCTCAGTCCCTTTGACGAAGGGATGGGCAGCACAGGAGATTGTGGTCCCTGTACAGCTGCACTTCTCAGCCCCTTCTCCGCCACCACTTCTCCCCTTCCTTTTCCTTCCCTTCTCGGGGGTGCTGGTGGCCTTGGGGAGCAGGGCAGGACCAAGCTGTGAGCAGCCAGGAGCTGCAAGGGAAGGGTGACCTGTGCTTGCAGCATCACACCCACATTCCCTGACGTGGGTGCTGGAGCCTGGTTTGGCCAGAAAAGCAGGTGGCTCGCCGGGACGGGGAGCGGAGCTTGCGACGCGGGCTGGGGTCACTCATGGAACAACGAGGCATGGCACACACGGGGATGGCCAACAAGAGAGAGGAGCTGGGGTCTCACTGAACCCCCCCCAAAAAAAAAATTCTAGCTGGAGATAGGGATGCTCTCTCAGCCCTGACGGTGCCCAGCACTGCTTCCCGCTGCTCCCCCCTGGCCCAGGCAACCCCCAGGGCCCCCCAGCTGCTGCCAGCCCGCCCTGCCCGAGCCCCGCCCCCCCGCACGCAGACCTCTCCCCCCGCCACCCGTTCCGGCAGCGGTCACCGGGGTCTCCTGCCACCAGGTGGCAGCCCCGAGCGCCCCGGCGTCCCTTGCGCCGCCACCGGAGCTCGGCCGAGGCGGGGCTCGTCGCCGTCCTTCCCCCGGCCCCGGCATGCCCCCCAAACCCGGGGGAATGGAGCCGGTCCCCGGGCGGCGGTGGCAGAAGGTGCTGTACGAGCGGCAGCCCTTCCCCGATAACTACGTGGACCAGCGGTTCCTGGAGGAGCTGCGGAAGAACGTGCACGCTCGGCGGTATCACTACCGGGCCGTCGTATTCCAGTCGGGAGCGGTGGTACAGCAGCTGTGCAGCGTCTGCGTCTTCGTTGTCACTTGGTGGTACATGGACGCCGGGGTGCTGAGCCCGCAGCGGCTTTTCGGGGTGGCCCTGGTGTCCTCCCTGCTCGGCTATGTCCTCTTCGATGCTGTGGACAGCGGGGCCGGGCGGCGGCAGAGCGGGCGGACGCGGTGGGCCGACCTGAAGAGCACGCTGGTGTTCACTGCCTTCACCTACGGCTTCTCGCCGGTGCTAAAGACTCTGACAGAGTCCATCAGCACGGACACTATCTATGCCATGTCAGTCCTCATGCTCCTCGGTCACCTCATCTTCTTTGACTACGGCGCCAATGCTGCCATCGTCTCCAGCACACTGTCCCTCAACATGGCCATCTTTGCCTCGGTGTGCCTGGCCTCCCGCCTGCCTCGCTCCCTCCACGCCTTCGTCATGGTTACCTTTGCCATGCAGATCTTTGCCCTCTGGCCTATGCTGCAGAAGAAGCTGAAAGCCCAGACACCCCGATGCTATGTGGGGGTGACAGTGCTCTTTGCGCTGGCAGCACTGGCAGGGCTGGCCACTGTCTCCAGTGTGGGTGCCGTGCTCTTTGCCTTGCTGCTGCTCGCCATCTCCTGCCTCTGTCCTTACTGCCTCATCCGTCTTCAGCTGCTTAAGGACAACATCCACGGCCCATGGGATGAGGCTGAAATCAAAGAGGACCTCTCCAGGTTCCTCATGTAGGCCTGGCCCAGGGGGAGAGGGGACATTCTTCTATGAGCAGTACAAAGGTCCTTGCTGGGGGACAGCCCTGGGGGGAGGACATGAGCCCAATAAAGCACAGCAACGAAGACCAGATTTATGTTATCCTCAGCATCTGTTTGCAGACCCACCCTGCTTAGTTTTGGTGAAGGAAGGAGCTGATCCCTGCAGAGTGGCTGGCCCTTGCAGCAGCTCAGGGCACGGGCAAGTGGGGGTGTGTGTGCTCTGGCCATGCAGACCTGTACCTAAGTTTGGGGGGTATACAGAGGGTGTGTGCATGCCCAGAGCAGGAACACCACACCGATACACACATCTGGCTCAGATGTTTCCCACAACATGCCCATGGAAGTCCTAAGCCCCAGGGACCTCAGTGTGTGCTGGGGACTGATCACACTTTCCTGGGAGGGGTGGGGGGGAAGGGGACTGGGTGAAGGTGGTGGGTGGTGTTGGACCTGCAGGACCAAGCACCAGGACACCTGGGATGGGTGCAGTGCAGAGCCCTGCTCACCTACACCCTGCCAGTCACTGATGCCAGAATAGCCTCACAACACTGCCAGACAAAGCCTTACCCAAAATTCTTTAGGAAAGGTGGGACTGAGGAGGCAAGATGCCTTCATTGCTTGTCTGACCCCCTCCCAGAGGCAGATCTGGCCTCACCACAGGGTCAGGCCCTGAGCCAGAGGGATGGGAGCTCAACACAGACCTCCAAGGGTGCCCCACCAGCTGGGGAGATGCCAGGCTCTGTCAGTGGGGCCCACTGAGGTCCTGTCCGACGGCCGTCCGTCCAGCGGCCATCTGTCCAGCATCGCACACACCACAACAGAGGGCGCTCCTGGCAAACAAGTCCCACTGGGGAAGCATTCCCGGCACCCTGGCCCTGCACACACCTGCCCCAGCCCCTCCTCGCAGAGATGCTTTTGGTATTATCCAGCTCATTATGAAACTTTTCTCTTTTAGAAACGCAATGCTGCAAAAGTGCAACTTTTTACTTAATTTACCCCATCCCTTTGAGCAGTGGTGTCTCACCCCTGCCAGCAGGCACTTGCCATGCACTCCTTGGGCTTTCTCGGATATGAGCAACCCCCAGTGGAGTCCCCAACACCTCCAGTGCTTTGTTACAGCTCTTGCCAAGTGTTAAATGTTACTGTTGTTGTCATGGCGACGACTACATCTCATTTTGGTTTTAATTAAAACCTGCCACAGTTTATGAGCCCATGATCCAGTCTCACGGGGAGCACAGAGTAGCCAGATGCTCACAGACAAGTTGACAATTTTTAGTTCTTTGGAAAGATGGCTTGTTTTTTCACAAGGAGACTTCTCAGAAAGCTGCTCAGAGACCCATCTGTCCCATCTCACGCTGGACTAATGCCATTGTAATGCTGCCACCCAAAGCCAATTCAGAGAGTCCATCGGTAGGACAAGGCTTGAGCATAAATCAAAAGTAAATCAGATCTAGCCTGCCTGGCGCCTGTTGTTCATGTCTGTCACAGCAGAGGCTACAAGAAAGCAGAGTTTCTGCTGCACCCATTCCCCCAAGGAGAATTATTTCTCAAAAAAAGCTCTTCACAAATTCAGACTCTCAAAAACAGCTCTGCGTTTGCAAAAGTGCAAACATCAACTACCCGGACATTCCAGGTGGAGACAGGCACCAACTGCCACCATCACCTTGGCCACAGCTAGAATCCAGTGCATCATCTATACAGATCCCCAGGCTCTGATCGACAGAGCAGCCCCATCTGCCCAGCTCCAGGCAGGATGCAGATGTGTCCCATCCAGCTTGCTGCAGGCAGTTTTCATCCCTGCCCACAGCCCCAGGCCTCTCTGTTCCCCCCAGCTCCTTCCCTTCACCTCCTCCTCAGCCTCAGTCCTTGCCCAGAGATTTCCTGGGGAAAGGCTTAGCCCTCCCCATAGCTTGCCCGCACAGATACCCCCTCTCCCTAAGCTGGGAGATGAAAATACAAAGCCTGGTCCACGGCCTGAATGCATAAAGGGAGTGTGAAAGACAAAAAAAACACAGGAGAGAGCCAGGGAGGGGAGACATGAAGGCCAGGCAGAGCCTCCCTGGGACTTCTCTGACCTTCTGCTGAGGACAAATGCTCTGCAGTACTGCTGAAGTTATTGAAGATGCTGAATAAATGAGTATGTCTTCATGCCTGAGGTTAGAATATCCTCTACAGAACAAAACTTTGCCATAACTCTAAGCCCAGCTCAGCAATAAAGCTGGATGCCCTCTGAGCATTTGCTACCTGAGCATACCATTCTGCAGCTTCTCTATGAAACACACACACCAAAGAAATAGGTCCTTCTCATTTTATATGCCACCAAACCATCATCAACCAGCTCCAAGGAGTTAAATGTTATTTTGAGTTACAAGAAAGTGCAGCTTCTTTCTCTTAAGTTTCCAAGTCCACTGAGATCAAGTACTTCAGTGGGACATTTTCTTTTGATTTGAAGCTGGCCAAATGCAAGAAATTGTAAACTGGCTGGGGATAAGCCTTGCTCCTGGGGGAGCAGCTGACACGTGCCGTCTGGAATCTCCATCTACAGCCTCTGCTGCAGGGAAAGGCGAGTGTCAGCCACCCACGCTGTGCTGTCAGAGGCCCACATCCCTCCCCACGTGGGAGACTGGATCTGGGAAGCCTGGAAAGAGTGAAGCTTTAGTCTTTGAAGGTAAGATCTTTATATCTCTTCAAATCCCATGGTAATCACTAAGCTTTTCTCAGCTTTGTGAAGTAAGAGACAATGGCAACAACATGAATTATCATGAAACTGAAATAGGATTTTGGTCCTAACCCATCCATTGAAAAGTAGCCCAAGACACATAATGCCACCAGCTGACGCAGCACCCTTAGCCTTCTCCATCTAGCCACAGAGTCTATACCACTGCAGGTGGAAACAGCACAGACAAGGTTAAACAACTTATTTGAAAAGTCATCCCATGAGCTGATGCTAAAGAATATGCCAAGGTTTCCCAGCACACCAATACCTTTGTCTTTCTGCTTAGGAGATTTTAGGAATAGCTACCAGAAAAGCTTGAAGTTCAAAGTCCGACGTCCAACAACATTTTTTATCAAATACATAAAAGAAAGATGTTTGTGCCTTACAGCCTAATGCTTGGAGGTCGGCTGGCAGCTAGGAGGACAGCAGCAGCTCCTAATTGGGGTGCTGTAGGTAAGGCCATTCAACTGTCAGCCATCTTTTATTTGTTGTTGGTTCATCTGTTGGTACCATGCCATATCCCAGAGGGAATGCAGTAAGAGCTTCCCTCAGTGTGGAACAGATTTTTGAACAACCTGGAAACAAAGTTGTGAAATTCAGCCAGTTCCCATTCCCTCTTACCTGAGAGGTGAAACATGGCCAGAACATCCTCAAGAGCTTGTTGGGTATGAACAGTGTCACTTCTGTAGTACTCCTGAAAACACACATTTCCTGAACTCTGCTGAGGTTAGTCTTGCCTCAGTACCTGACAACAATGGGTTCCACAAATTAAAGATCCAGCCAGTCCAAGTTTCCCTCCTCAGCTCTTGGGACAGCTGTGTTCATGGAACTGTTAAGAGCCTCCATTTCTGCCCTTTCCCAGGGTGCTGGGAAGCACCTCACCCATCACTGTACTCTTTCCAGCTCCAGCAATTCTTTGTTTAGCACATGCAATTCAAAGGTCTGCCAGGGATGATTACTTATCTCCCTCTCTTACGAATTGCTGCACTTTGGGGTTTTTTCCCCCCTTTTGCTGTTTCATCTGTTGTATTCTACCAAAAGACAAACTCTAAGTGAGAAGAAAGAAAAAGCTGTAGAAGTCTACAGCTCTTTGGGTGTCTGGCTTTTATCAGCACACGTAGGAGGCTCAGCACCTCCCTGGATACAAGATATGTCAGCAGCGACCTAAATCAGCTGGAACAAGAGGAAATGCCCCCAAGGGGGTCTACTGGAAAGCCAGGGAGGGGCTTTTCACCAAAGAGCGTAGTGATAGGACAAGGGGTATCAGTTTTAAACTGAAAGAGGGTAGATTTAGGTTAGACATCCAAAATAAATTCTCCACCATGAGGGTAGTAAGGCACTGGACTAGCTTGCCTAGGGAGGTGGCAGAAGCCCCCTCCCTGGAGGTGTTTAAGGCCAGGTTGGATGAGGCTTTGTGCAGCCTGGTCTAGTGTGAGGTCTCCCTGCTCATGGCAGGAAGGTTGGAATCTGATGATCTTTAAGGTCCCTTCCAACCTTAATCATTCTATCATTCTATGAAATTGAGCAAAGCTGTGTCAGACCTGGCTTCAAACCCAGCACAGACTGTGTGTGGTCAGGCCCCTTCAACACACATGATACTAACCTCTGCTCTCCTGCCCCCATCCCCTGAGCAGCACCACTGCAACTCCCTCTCACCGTGATCTTCCTACTACATACACCTTGTTTGTGCTCCTGAAACAACAGGCTGGAGTCTTGATGCTGCGTTGTGCCTCTGGTTCGCTCCTATGCAGTGCCTGCTGATTTATCTGCATGGTTTGTGAGAGTTCCCTTCTGTTTTCATATAAGAAAAAAAAAGTCAATAAAACACATCAGTTTTTCCTTTTTTTTTTTTTTTAGGCTTACTTCTTGTATATTTCTCTGGCACCCAAAACAAGCACATCATCTAAATGTTAAATGCCAGGTTTTATCTTTCCCATAAGGACAGGCACATTTGGAATCCCAGAGGTAGTTACTTACAGCTATTCAGGCTCAGATGCTCCAATGAGGTCGGCTTGCAAGGAATTCAGAGATTTAGCTTGAAAAAAAAGGTCAGAGCAGCTGTGATTTATTTATAATTGTGCAGATTCATCAGTCTAGGCTGCTCCAATCTTCTCCTTTGACTTTCCACTCAGCCAGGTTGTGCTGCTGGTGCATTAGGCACATGTTAGGACTCTTCTGTTGTTAAGAAGCTGGCTGTTCTCCCTGCTAATTCTAAGCCAAAGCCATTTATTCGGAGCAGTCCTGGTGGGTAATGAATTCAAAAGTAGCAGTGGAATCCCAGCAGAACGTACCTCCTTCCACCATCTCTGAGGGTGGGAGTCTCCAGAGACCCAGGCAATTTCTTCCATGAGGTGTAAATGGCTCCATTTGAGAAAGAGTGGGTAGACCCTTCAACAGAAAACCCACACGCACTCGTTTTGCAGTCAGAATTTTTATTTTCTTTATATCCAGGCCTATCATTGACATCTGAAAATAAAATCTTTCATTTACAAACAGGCTAGTGCAAATTAAATATAGTTTTGGACAAAAGAGACAGAATGCATGTAACAAAAAAGAAATGTGTGTGTTAGGATGATCTTCCTGGAACAGCTGGAGGAGGTCGCCTAGGAAAAAGACAAAAAATAAACCAAAATTCATGGGGAAGGGGGAGAGGACATTTAAAACAAAAGGTCAAGATACAATAAAATTACTCATATGCAAAATTATCTTAATAAAATGGGTTAGGAGAAAAAGGCACAGAACATGCACATTAAGGAAAAGAGCAAGATTAGAATCAGCTGGCTATCAGCACAGCCTCAGCTTTTATCCTCACCGCTTCCCATCGGACTCGCTGGCGCCAGAGAACTAGGACAATCACATCACAAGTGTGGAGGTTGCTGGTCACAGGCTTTCTAATTTTCTTGTAGCAAATAATATCCTCTGGAAGAGCTTTTCCCCAGCCAACCTTAAAATTTGCACTGCTATCTGCTTCAAATACTGTTCTTGGAGTAGACCTTTTCTAAGTGAGATTCTGAAGAAATTGAGTATGATCAAACAATATGGCCTTCGGGCTGGACTGGAGTATCTGGAGGGGACATTGCTGGGAAAGATTAAAAATGTGGGTGATGACAGTACAATGAATCTACTGCCAGTTCTGTCAGGAGAGGTCCTTGGCAGCTGATGGCCCAGTGCAGTGGTTAGAGAAGAGCAGATGCTCCTCCTGTTACCCAGCACAGAGCAGTGATGTGTCACCGACCAACATGCTGGGAAGCAAACTCCTACAGGGGTACACAACGTACTGCAGCCGGATGGGACACGTGTGACACTGCTGTTCACTGATGGGCAGTGCACAGACTGCCTCAGGCACCACCATTATTGAAGACTATTTAAAAAAAAAATCTCCAAATGTTCCAGCAAGCATGTGAATACAACGAGGATGTTGCCGCTTTGCTCATCCCACCTTTTGCTCCCCCCCCTTCCTGAACACTAAGGACCAACGTAGTGATTGTTGCACTCAGTGAGAAACGTCCTCTCCCGTGGGAGATGTTGTGCTTGTTGTGCCATACAGGCCATCTCCTCCAAGCACTGATTCCAGTGACTTGGCTCATACTGATCTGAAGGAGGAACTGAATAATTGAGACATCTGCACATTCGTACACAACCAATTCAGGGGGAAATCTCTTCCAGACAACACGCAGACGTATGTACAATTTTACTCTAGCTTCTGCTCTGGAGGACTCAGTCTGGCCTTCTGCTCAGCTCTGAATCTCCCCAAGATACGCTTTCCCTAGCAATGAAATGAAATGAACACCAGGTACAGCTTGAAAAACATTAATTGCTTTCCCAGCAAAACGTCTTTGCAACACTCCAAGCCCCTATCAAGGCAGCAGGCTGAATGCTTCCCACGGGTTACTTCTCCCTCTTCACCCCTTTTAATGACATCTCCAGTGATCTCAATGTAGCACGCATCTCCAAGAAACCCTCATTGCAGTCCCAACAGAGGCAGGGTGTGACATGCTGAGATGATGGTGTGAGAGACAGAAGACCACTCATGCGTATCCAGAAAGTAATAATAAAAGCACATCAAGAGTTAAGGTTTATTTCAGGTTCAGAAATGCAGCATAACATTTTTACAGTAGGTGTATGTGATGCTCAGTCATTACCATGGTTTCGGGAATCGACTTGCTGTGCTCAAAGGTCAACACCAGGAACCATTTACAGATTATGAAACCAAAGGCAGACGTTTTGGCTCATATGAAGCAGGGCATTAACATACAGAGCAAAAAACTCAGAAAGAAATGAAGCATTTCCTTCTTACAAAAAGAAGTCATCGTTTACACCATCCTGGAAAAGTAAAGAGACAGGCAGTAAAGCAAACAGCTCACAATATGGGACAAATCATATACCAAGCAAGAGCAGAGGACTGTCTGGACAGGAGGAGCCATCGGTATCAGCTCGCCTGCAGACAAAGCGAGAAGAAAAGACAGGCAGAGTAACATTCATTACACAAGGGAGCTGTTCTGCTGGAGCCCGGGAGGAGGTTCTATGCCACAGCCGGAGGAACTGTGTCACGCACAAACCAAGAGGTTGGATGCCTCCCTGGTGTCACAGGTGCAAACCAGGTCTGCTTTCAATTCAGGAGGCTTGGACTATTTGAAGACAGAAAGACAGAACTAGCCAGTAATCTCAATATGCTGTATACATGTTGTTTAGTGTAGCTGTCTGCAACAGAGTATAGTATTTCCTATGTTATGCTTTAACATGAAATGCCATAACCTATAATGTTATCTCCTTTAATATAATAAATAATCTAATTTCATGAGACTTACTCAGAAAGTGCAACAAGATCAGCAATAAAATAAACACACATTAACTATGTACATAAGCCTTTTCATTGAACATACAATCTTTTTAATCCTAACACAAGATCCTTTGAGATTAAAGGCCAAGAGCTATTTATGGCACACACAAGCTCTCAGCTGTTGGTCAGCCATGATGAGGTGAGGAGGAACGTGTTCTCTAGGCAGAGACCCAGGCCTGGCCTAAATGCAATACTAGATGAGCACCCTCCTGAAACTTAGCTATGCACATCACCCAGCTTAATCACGCACCTCACCTAGGATCAGAAACCCCATTGTTGCTTAACAGGCACCACCACTACTCCCTGGCAATATTCTGAGCTTTGCCAGAGGGAAATGAAGAAAGGGAGAACAACCTGTGCTTCTGGGCTGCAGGAGCTCAGGCTTAGCTCACCCTGTGCAAGGGGGTCTACAGAGGGGGCAGTGGCCAGTTGGAGGTAGCAAGTCCCTCTAGCAGATCCATAGGGTGCTCCTCATGCTCACATGGAGCAAGGTGCTGCCAGGCTGCTCCTCTGAGCAAGGGACAGGAGAGACATGACTCACCAGCACCAGGAGTGAGTGGGACAAACAAACCCATTCCAGGCACTGTACAGCAGGAGGAAATGGACCAAGGCTGGGAGGAGAGCACTTACTCAACTGGATGTGGCAACTTCTTGGGAAGCACTAAGCATTTTTCCTAGAAACAACCATTCTACAGAGTTTATTCTGAAAGGTGTATACGCAAGAAGTTAGACGGAAAATCATTAAACTCTGAATCTGTGCTCAAGGTTCATTATTAACCTGCACACCTAAAAGTGTTACATTTAGGGCACATGGCCAGATTTAGATGTGATCCTAATGAGGATGCAGAGGAAGGGAGTGCTGTGCAGCTGTGTTCCACGACCTCAGCATCAAGCACAGAACCAGATGGTGCTGACAGTGGGACCACACGCGCCTCACTGCCTCCTCCTCCTCTGGGTAAATCCACTCCTGAGAGCTTCATTTACATTTCTGGATTACTGCTGAGCAATACAATCTCTTGGGGGGCAGAGTTAAGGACAGTGCTGAATTGTGCTACCTACTTCCTTATGCTTGACAGAAACAGTCATTAAAGTAAATTAAGGAGTCTCAAACGCAGAGGATTTAAAAACATGTTTTTAGGCCAGGGTCTATGTCATGTAATTGAGGCTCCTAACTTACTGGCATTACTACCCTTGTCTCTCGTGCAGCCACACCGGTCTGAATCACCTGCTGGAGGTGCTGCCTCTTTCCACTGAACAAAAGGGACCTTGGACAACTAAGACAAGTAGTTGGGGTATGGTGGGGTAAACCCAGACCACGGCCTTGCAATATCACTCCATGAATCTTAAAATCTGGGGTTAAAGTGACTTTCTGTGTCTGAGGTGCCAAGCCTGGCTTTCCATCAGCAGGCAGTAACAGAGTTCTGATAAACTGTACACAGGTTTGCTGGCTAGGCAACAGCATGGACTACTATAGCTATTTACAAAAATACATCTACTAGATGCATTGCATGTTACTGCAGAGAGTGCTACACTGTGGGAAACTGTGTAGAACACAAGAAAAATAGTAAAAATATGGTTGTGTGGGGGTTTTTTTGTCGCAAAAGTCAGTATGACTGTAGTTGGGTCTGCAACCCTTTTTCTTTCCTTGAAAGCTGACTCTATGCATTTGGTGTTGGAGATCTGGGCCTGTTCTCCAAACACCGGCCACTTAAGCAGTTTTCTGAGATCACCAATGTGCTGGTGCTCTGACAAACTCCATCTTCACTGTGCTTCAGATGGTGACCTCCCCAGGTGTGTGTCACAAGTATGAGGTTGACAGGAAATTAAAGTTAAACTAACATACAAATCATGATGCTTTCCCAAGCATCTCTTACGCAAGCTGAAACATGATTTGCCTTGGTGGTGAGTATAACTGCTAGTTAATCAGTCTGGGAATACTTAATAGGCAAAATCCCCATTTGTTGTGGCTCTTTGATTCAATTCTTCCTAACCATGGGGCTACAGCATACTGGAGCCCTACGTGCAGTCTCAATAAATAAATTTATTAGACTTATTATACTGAGGGCCTTTGAAACTACCAATTGCTTTGCCTAGGGATCTGTAACCATAACTGTAATAACAACAATTAATATTTTCTGAAGAAACAAGGCCAAATTAATCTCTAGTCTAATTCTGTTAACTCAGTTAGTTTTAAGCTATAAGGGTGACACTGACCGTAAGTGTTTGAAGTGAAGCAATGCAATTAAGACAAAAGGTTTTTATAATACATTGATATATATGTGCAAAACAACAGGCAGAGAGGACCTCTGCAAAAGAACATCTGCTAAAATAATCCCTTGCCAGGTGCACTTCTCTGTACCTGGCGGGATAAAGCGACCCTAATACCAGGTGTGTGGGACTTCAAGTGATGCAAAAAGAAAATCCTTATAGAGGGAACATAGTGGAACTTTATCAACTGGCATGAGTAAATATCCCAAATCCAAACCGGACCCTTGGAGAGCTCAGATGCAAATCTAGGGCATAGCTCTGTGAATTGGTTTACACAGTGGGCAGAGAGGTGGCCCATTTGCAGCTGTGTGTGTATCTATATCTGTATCTCCTTCTGTTCCATAAAATGACACAAAGCAACGTACAGTGCACTTATATGTTATTACATGCACTCACACACCACCCTCAAGGCTTCCCAGGAGTTCAGTGGGAGTGCTAATGTGAGCAAGCACTAGCAGAGGACAAAGTGAGCTTGCACACGCTGCTCTGTCACGTACTGGCTTTTCAAACCACATTTTCACATCCCTGAAAAGCTTGTGGAGCCTTGCAAGCTGGGACACTGCAGCCTGATCCTTACCAGCCACCCAAACAACTCTGCACGTCAGGCACCAATTTGGAAAGACAGTATGCAAAACCAAAACATGCATTGACACACACACACACACACACACCCTCCTTGTTTAACAACATTCCTTAAAAACTGCACTTCGGATAAGGAAAAACTGTAGGAGAAGCAGCCACGCAGCAAGCTTCTTGGAAGAGAGACATGGAAATGTGGGGCCTTCAGAAGAGCTTGATAAAAAACCACATTGCTTCTCTCTGCTCTGTTTAGGCATTCAAAAAGAAAATAACTGTGTAATCCCAAATAATAGAAAACCTGAAAGGTACAAATAAAAGTGAGATTCTTTTCAAATAAGAGGAAAAAAAGCAGATCAACACGTGCACAAACATACACAACGTCAAGCCCTCCATTTTGCTGTAAAGGACTGTGAGCACAGGTGCCTGGGTGAAGACACGTGTCAGTAAGTTAGCTAACACCAGCTATGGCAAAAGGAAAAGTCAAGGCAGCACAGACCTTCCCAAAACATTTAAGACCTCATAAACAATGCAGAATGGACAGAGAGTATATATCAGTAAAATCGGTTACTTGCCTATAGATGTCCATACATGCGACTATACATTGGTTATTGCAACAGTTATCAAGCAATTTTTGCTTCCACATATTTGGTTAACAATGAATGACATGCCAGAAACATCTTTTAGTCTAACAGGGATGAATCTAATGGACGAATTACAGTGGGTCGAGTAGGTGAAGGGGGTGGTCTTCGACTGGAGAGAAAGAGAGAAGAAACAATAAGCACAAACACTAAGAATGAACCTGGCACCCCTTGCTGTCATTAAGTGAACATGCACATGCACCCAAACACAACAATCTTATTTCCATGTACACTGAGGCACAACAGCCCTAAGAATCCACAATAAGGAAGAAAGGGAAGGGTTTGCCACATGCATACCGTGCCTTGGCCCTCTCACACATTGGCCAGCTCCTCTCTCTGCTCCACACCCCGGGTATTCTCCAAACACAGTTACCTTCTTGTACCATGGACACCATCAGGGGAGGATCATTATTCTTTTTTCTCATGGGTCAGTCACAGCCTGGACAGCCACAGAGCAGACTTACAGGCACGTTTCGGAGTGACCAGCTTGATTTGGGAAGACAGCCTGCAGCAACTTCGGCTGCTGTTTGCAGAAGCAGAAAACACCTGCAGCTTCTTTACAGTTGGGCCAACTGGAGCTATGCCAGAGTGCTTGAATTTGAGGCACAAATGTCAAGCTTTACATCACTGGCCAGTTACGAAAATGCTAGCTGTGGCTATGGCTTCTGAACTTACCACCATAGTGCTCCTCTACCAACCTCAGTAACTGCTAAGGTAGTCCCAAATTTCTTGAGAGGGTTTAACAATCTTTATTTCCCTATTTCAAATGGCTGATTCAGCACAGGCTCCTGTGTACTGCAAACCCCTGCACTTCAATTTGGGCTGCATCGTCATCTGACAAGAGACCACAGCACAAGAGTTAGACAGCAGCAGCACAATCCCTGAGCACCTTCCACCTGCAGCCCAAGCTGAGTAAGGGTAGGTAGTGAGTTGTAGGCAGATTCTCCCTGGTAGCTGTATTTTGCCTGTATTTAGGATTCATATCAGTGCTGTGTGGAGATAACTCCATCAGCTTAGTTACAAAGAGTATTTTCTTAATACTCCATTCCACCTGGGCTAAAATACGCCACAGCTGAGCAAAGCCTGTGCAGAGATGACAATATGTGTGTGGCCTCCAGTGCCTGCACTAGCTCAGGCAGTTCTGCCCAGCACTGCTGCGTGCTGGTTACACATACCTAGAAGACTGCTCCCTTAGCTAGCTAGTCAGCACCCTCCAGCAGGGGTTTGTTGCTGCAGTTATTTCTCCTCTTCCATGGTGTTTTTGCTCCCCATTTACTTTAACAGGAAGCACCAGCTCTCTATTCCTTAACCCAGCCCAGACCACCACAAGAGCCTACAGCTGCTCTAAGAGAGCCATGAACTTGGGATCTGAACCAGGTGAAGAGCTGAGGGCTCTTCAGTTCCCTTCCAGCTTCAGCAGACTTCATTAATGGCCAAGACAAATTGTACAGCCCTCTCTAACTCTGTCTTCCACCTGTGAAAGTAGGAACAGTTCCTGTCTCTGAAGAAGATTAAAAAGGAAATGCATCTCATTCTGTTAAAGCTGAATAGATGAAAGAATGTAACAGTGTGTTAATCTTCTTTGAACTTGGAACATAATATATGAGACAAATTTACACTTGGCAAAAAAAGTCTTGCTTGGCTCAAAGTGCATCTTATATGACCATATTCTCTTTCGGTGAAGAAAATGAGAATTTTAATCCCTAACATGCAACAAATATGAAATATGCCAACTGAAGCATTCAAATAAATCAACAAGCTAGAAAAAAATAGGCAAAATATAATTCCTTCATGGTGTATTTTTGTTACAGAAGAAAATGTTACTGTGTTAACTATTGTTTCTTGTGTTGCTCCAGTGTAGGTCTTCTGGACCCATTTCCAAAATTTGTAGTTTCATGAAGAACCACTTCTAACGCTCTGCATTTCTGTTGGGTTGCATTAAATTATTCCTTTGTTGAAATGCCTCACATTGCATTGTTTAGTGCTTACTGAAAACACTGTATCATGTGTATACAATTTACAAACAAGGGAAAATGCATACAGCTGTCTTCATATTAAATTTAAAAGATACAAGCCCAAGCATGCATTTTAATACCAGGTCAAATGCAGCACACTGGATTAAAATATTGTAATTCAGTCAAATTCCTATTTGGCCCAGCAGGATCAGAAACCAGAAAGCACTGTGGAAGAATTTCCTGGATGTAATCAGCCAAACCAAACCTGAACCAAAATCAGGTCTGAGCCCCATTTCCTCCTTGAACCAGAGCTGGTACTGCACCCTGACCCTTATTTTGAATTTACACTCAAGCCCAGTCCAGACCTGAGCAGAAAAATACACCTGCAAGTTCTCCTTTCCACTTCCAATACCACTTCAAGGAGAAGCCAATACCACCCAGGGGACCCTCTCCAAGGAGAAGCCGCTGTCCCTGCGAGGGCCTGGGGTGCAGTGCCACACTGCAGCCTCTCTGCTGACCCCACACCCAGGCAGAGTGACCCCAGCCCTGTTCTCCCTGCAGCACTGCCCAACAGCCAGGTCTGCTCAGCGAGGGGACCCCGAGCCCAAGGTCTCCCCACTACTTCCCACTATTAATACCTGCCTGCGGAGACACACACGTGTATCTGGGATGCTCTGCAAACATACCCTTGTGTGTGTCTTCCAAGGAGTATGGGCAGGGACACAGGTGAGGAATGGGCAGACCTCTCCTTAGCTCCAGCCCCTCTCCTCTGCCCCTGTGATGGTGCTGCCTTTCTCCCAAGCAGTTGCACAGGGCTTCGAGCAGTTGCTTCGAGCTCCTTGACTCCACACACCATGGTCAGGGAGCATGAGCCACACTCTCAAAATCAGAGGCACCTTCCAGAGTAGTGGCAGATGTTTGGGAAAAGGCAGCACTAGGGAAAAGATCTGCAAAAGCACCATTCACCTCTAGTCCTGCTGCTGACAGTCTCCTAGGCACTCTCTGGTTCCCCATGCCAGGAAGGCAGGAAGAGGGGCCATGCTCCCTAGTCCATGGGCAGGGCACAACACAGGGGTTCAGCTCGGGGAAGAGCCCTCAGCTTCCTTAGCCACCAGCACACAGTAAACTGGCAGGAGCTGAAGCTCAAATCAAAGTCAGGAAAAGGACAAGCCCAAAGTTCCTCTCACTAGGTTTCTCTGTTAAAGTGACAAGTCAGTACATGACAATTTTTAAAATGGGAGTAGAAATCAGACCTTTATTTCCCCTCTAAAAGGATTCTTATCCCAAGGGTCTCTTGCCTCTGCTGCTCCTTTAGTCCCGGAGCAGTGGCTGAGAATGCAAGTGCCCCCTAGGATGGAGGGGTGCAGGTCCCTGGGCACCCAAACCACACTGAATAGATAACACAGCTGGCAAGCAGCACCCTGCTGCTCCTTGCAAATTTACTCCCCACCTTCCCTTCTGCTCTGGGCACCTCTGAAAAGCACAGGTCTGAGGGAAGTCTTGCGTCATTTCAGCACGATCGCTTTCTTAGCAAAGGTTACACAAAGGAATCCTGCCAGACCCTCCAAATGTGGAGAAATGCGGAGCAAAGAGGTAGGAGCCTGGAGAGGAGAGCAGCAGGGGGAGCTCCAGCCTGCCTGTGGACAGGAGCGAGGGCCAGCACAGACAAACAACCTCCCCCAGAGCCCCGCTCCCCTCAGGCTGCCATCTCAGTGAGGAAATACGTGACTAAGCCCCATTAAATGTTTAGTCTGAGGCCAGAAGATGATAGCGGTAGAGACGGCGTGCATCGCGTTTGCTCTGCGTTATCGGACCGACTCCGACAGCCCGGGGTGCGCTGGCGGTGCCGAGCTGTTCCCAGGCCCACAAGGCGGCTCCGGATTCATAGAAAGCTCCTTCTTACAAAAATGTCACTGCTGCGGTAATTTCAGTTTGGTTACTGTCGCCAGCATTTCAGCTGGGCTTTCAGGTTTTGGGGACAAGTCCCACTGCCTGGCCCCTCTAACGGGCTGCTCAGTCTGTTGTATTTTTTGGAGTGTGGTGGTGGTGCTTTTTGGTTTTGTTTTTTGTTTTTGTTTGTTGTGTTTTTTGTTTTGTTTTTTTTTAAAAAAAAAGGGAAACAGTGTTTATAAAAGTTAGTGCTAAAAGGGCAGGGGATCATAGGTCTCCAGGGTTGAGTAAATGAGTCTGCAGAAAGAATCAGTTCATCTAACTAGCACACATTAAGCAGACATAAAGAATTTACCAATGAAAATTGTGGACTAAGTATGTATTTAATAACTCCCTGATGTTGTTGCAGACACTCCTCCTTTGAAGAGCTCAGTGGGGTTTTGAATGGAGGATAACTCTTACCCCCATGCAAAACAGTTTTAAAAAAAGAAAAGTTCTGCATTCATTTTTAACCTAAGCAGCACATCCCATTTTTCCAGTTTAAAAAGAACTCCTAAAAGCCTTAGCTAGCCAAATGCACAGCAAAAGAAACTAAATAAAGCAAGTCTAGACTTAAAATTCCATCAGAAACATATGGAAGCTCTTCAAGCATTTGCCTTTTGAGAAATGCTATCGCTCCCCACACAGAGTCCACAAAATATGCTTTCAGTAAAGCATGGCTGTAATTACCATGGGAGGCCCTGCTCGAAGAAGATGGCTTCCCTCCTTGGAGCACAGCTAACGAACTTCTAAATGAAAGGCTTTCATTTCCACTTACATTTTACATTCTTGTTCGTTTGTCACCAGAGAACACTCGCGGAAGGCATGCTCATAACTATATTTTACGATACATCCTATAGATCTGAAATTGTAAACAAAAGTCCATTATTCTCTACCTTTTCCCTGACTGTGGTTTCCCTATAATGCAGCCCTCTCAGAGTACCCTGATACATGACATCATCTTCGCAGAATTTAACAAGAAAATATTTAAACAAAATCTCTAAGCGACTTTAAAGTCTGACTGCAGCCAAATTTTATTTTAGGTGACAATACAAATCTGGATGTGAGGCAGACAAGAGATAAAATAAAAAATAAAATTCAGGTGAGGAATATAGTTTCTCATTTGGGTGATTATTTTGAGAGACTACGTAGCTTGTTATTGGGATAGTTACAATGCCTTGATTAATTTTATTTTCATACAGTTTTCTCTGTTTTAGCAAGATCCTGACAGACCTATACAGCTTAGCCTCTACTTTTCCCAGTTCTTATATCAACCTGACTTATATTCTATCTCTCAACCTCCATCAGCCTCTGGATGTGGAAGAAAATCCAAACCAGAAGTAAAACTACTGTAGCAATCCTGGTTGAAGAAGGGAGGCAAGACATGGTTTGCAGGCACGATTAGTTAGTCTACAGTCTATGCATACATAAAATTCTTTCTGGCCTATAGAAGATGCAGCACTGGCTATCAACTCAGGAGAAAGGATCTTGAGTGGAAGTGGGAAAACCAAAAGGAGGAAAAGCACTTGATAATAGTGACACAGGTAATAAGAAAGTAGGGAAAGCAGTAAAGGGATTATGACATTGAGAGGATTAAAGCAGTATTCATGGACACCAATCAGGAGATGATGATGATTATGGAAGAAATGAGAAACAGCACTCAGTGGTAATGAAAGGAAAAAGTAGTTGGGGAATATCGGTCTGAGATGGTCCCTTACCCTAACATAATGCTCCAAGGGAGTGAAAATTTCTCAGATTTGTTTCTGAACTGAAAAATGTAATTTGTCAGACATGAAATGTCTCTAGCTAGCATGCCCACAGGATTGCTATCAGAGGGCAAGTCAGGAACAGAAGCACTGAGGCACAGAGCTCCGTGTTGGATGATGCACATGGTTCTGAAGTAGCTCTCCAGCTAACCACACGTGTCATACTCCACAAATGCACAGAGGCCACGCTGTGAATGAGCTGCCAGAGATCTCCACAGCTACACGTAGAGCTGGGCCTCACTATTTCAAATGACCCAGCTACACAATATTCTGTCAATGGAAGAAGTTTTGTGTTAAGCGTAAGCAAGTCGAAGTAGTTAGATTGTGCTGTTTTATCTGATGCCTGTTTCTTCTAAGTGAAACAAACAAAAGAGTGGGAGTGAATGCCCTTCCACTAGCTGCCACTACACTGCAGCAATATAAACCTCCATTAATAAAATGCTAACACTGTTCCAAAGCATTAGGGTTACTGAGGTTCCACTGTGTGTGATTTAACTTAATACAGATACTCCTTTCAGAGGCAAAGAGGTCCAAAATATGATGCTCCACTAGATTAATTTATTTTTTGGAACTTAAGCTATGTTTTCTATATGACCATCATAAATTAAAGTCTATCACACACATACAAATATGTTTGAATGTTTATGTGAGTGTTGCACTTTCAAATCAGTAATTTCAGAGAATTAATGTGACATATGGAAAACTCAGCTTGAATAAACAAAAAATTAATTCAATGGAGCCACCAAGAAAGACTATTATTCTTAACAAACTGTGTGTTCTTGTTTGCCCTTCAGCAGGAAACAAGTCAACTGAGCAAGCGTGCAGCACATTAGTGGAGGACTGTCCTAGCCCTTCAGAGACCCTAGGTCAGGATGGTCAAGACTATCAAAACTTGGATGAAGTTGGAAGAAGAGAGAGTTAGGAATGCTGAGCAACACGTTCCGAATGCTGCTCTCCCTTCCTTTGTCCACAACAGAAAATGACAACAGAGGGCCACAAAATGAGCAAGAGGAGTGTGTCATCTTTGCATAGTAGCTCAAGGCTTATGTACTGGTCTGTGGTTAGCTGTACTGTTCAGCATCAATAAATGGTGTCTTGGAACACCACATCTGCTTCTGCCCACTCTGTTCTTCCATCCTATTCACCTTCGGCCTTCCTCTAACTTTTTCTCTCTCTCCTCTTTACTTACCTTGGTGCAAGAAAGGCAGTAAATATCCTGTTTGTTGCCTCCAGGTGGAGTTGCACTTGTCTTGTGCATGCTGATGACTAACATGATTATTGGTGTCACTGTTGTTAATGTAGCCATTGAGCGCCCTCATTCACTAATGGTCCAATACAGCTTGCAACAGATGGGAGAGTCTCAAGGAGAGCCTTTCAAGATGCCTACAGGTTCAGGAAGTTCAAATCATTGCTGCTGTCTTTCTATTTACTCTCATACTTTTTCTCTTCTAGCATAACAAAGGCTAGAATTGCACTGCTATTCTGTTCACTCTTCAGACAAGGCAAGAAATTTCCTGCTAAACACTCTGTTATTAAACTCCTTAGTCATGAGATTAAGTAATTTCTGGGGACAAAACACATCTTCAGATTCTTGTATTTCTGGCAAGCAACATTTGCTTTTGTTTGACTTACTTTCCTTTTTCAAGTTGAGATATGCTAAAAATAAAAACCACTTCCTTCTACTAACAGTATCTTGAGAGAGAAAAGGCTAAGGAAGCAAAAAAAAAAAAAAAGCTTTTGCTGAAAGTACCTAACAGAAAAAATTATTCATTCAGTTCACCAGCTGACACTCCTAAAGCAGGCTTCAACTGTGTTTGAGGATTGCACTCACATCATCAGCTCCATCCCAGAATCACTTCTTTCAACTCTTTTCAAGTTCCTTCTTTTTCTGTTTTCCTCTCTCTTGCATCATTTTTGCTCACCCTTCCCCATCACACAGAACTGGTCTACACTAAGAGTAATGACAAGACACATTCCAGACTGATCCACTTTGCTGAACTTTGAAAATAATTTGCATCAGTCCCAATAAAACAGATCTCCCCTAGTTCACACTGTTTAAAAACAACTTCTGTTGAGTAAGGCAGGAACAAGTATCTCAGGAGCAATAGTAAAGATGATCAAAACAACCTGAGATCCAATAAATAGGATCAAACCCTAAACCCCAGATAAAACAAGTGACTCTTCAGGTATGTTTGTTCAGCCATCATAGTGTATCACCCCTCAGAAAATTCCTAGACCACTGAAGACAGGCAGTGGAGAGCCTGCTTCCAGCCTATGAAAGGAGATGCTGGTGGGAGTTAGAGTCAGTGGCAGCAGATACAGTACCCAGGCTGCAATGACTGACATCCCATGCACTTTGTTTTACTTGATCTTCAGGACAGTCATCTGGAAGAGAGGTATATGAAGGAAGGCAGTGAACAAAATCCTGTCCCTAGTCTAGAAGAAAGCCATCCTCTCAGGGGCCCTCCTGTATCTCTCGTAGCATTACAGGTCAGGCAGCTGAAGAATCAATCTGTGTGAATGATGCCGTTCCAAATTCTGTATCAGTACTGCAGAATTATAATGAAATCACAAGAGTTGCTGTCTCATGATATTTTACATGTTTTTTAAAACCTGCCGTGACCTGCTTTCTGGCCAGTCTGTCCAATATTTATACTCCTTCAGAATGCTACTTCTTTCATTGCTTCTGTTGGGACTGAAGCTGCAAGATGACCCCAGGTAAGATGACCAGCATTCCTTAAGTGGTTTCACGTGGCAGAAGGGCTTCCCAAAGTAGTGTTCCTAGTGTTCTAATGGTTGCCATGGCCACTAATACCAGGCTGCCATTCAGAAAGATTGCCAAGTACTGCATTTTATGGTTTGAAAACTGTCTGAAAAACTTTAACAGAAGACAGAAATGCAAGGAGCAGGAGACAGATTTACAAAGGTGCCAGGGAAGGGATAAGTTGGAAAGAAACCAAGAGAAGACAGTTAGAAGGAGGGAATATGTGGGGAAGGGAGACAAATGTCCCAGGCAGGAAACCAAGCAAAGGGAAAAGGTGAAAGAGTAAGCAAACAGGATGGTCTAGAAAGGGACAAGGAGAGAAGGGCAGAAAAAAAGGAAAACCAAAATTCTGATGAAGTAGCCAGTGGGGGATGGGAAAAAGCAGAACTCCTTTCTAAAAGATAAGGGGGCAAAATGGAATCGCCTCCTTGAAGCAACCAACAGCAAAAGGAACATATTACCAGGTGTGCATTTCAACAAGGAATTTAAATTAGACTGATAACAAATTACACAGGGGTGTCTTTGCCCAAGGTAGAAATCACAGAAAAAAATAACTGATATTCTTGTGATTTTGGGGTCCTTGGAGAGGCAGAGTTGGCAACATACTGACTATGGAAGAGCAGTATCCACTCCTGTGACAGAGTCTGCCTTTGCATCACCTGTATAGCTGTATATCTTTTGATCACAGACACGAAATGCAGAATTAAATCAGTTATTCTTTGGCTTTCTTTTTCCCCTGAAATTCAGCACAATTTTGAAATCCCTCCAAATAACTGCCTCTTTGCTTGCATGAAACACTCCTAATTGTTGACTATACTTTTTTGAATATAACCTTCACTGAAAATCCATTCAAAGAGGACAAATGGATGCTACTGCTGGGTGGAGCTGTGCTGTTCTACTTAGGTGTTCAGACTGAAAACATCCAACCCAGCATGCGGATGCTTTAAGGTGGGAACTGCTTCATCCTGCCAAAAGAGTTTTGATGCAATGGCTATTTGATTATTATTTATACTCCATTACAAATACAGCAGCAAGCTTTTAAGGCTGCAGAGTCAAACTTTCAGAAGAGAGGAGATTCCTAGACCACGGCAGGATAACCCTTCTAGCCTTATATGCCTATGCACTATGACTGATCTTAATCAGAGGATCACATACAATTTTTGCAAGGGATCCCCTTATCATTCAATGCACGGGGTCAGACATTACATTAAATCTTTCCAAATAACTCTAATCTGTAAAAATCCATCACAGAAAACTTACTTAATGGTTGGTATTTGGCAGTCAAAGAGCTGAGTACAGAGCCTGCAGACCAGGAAACATCAGGCAGTGATGCTTTTTGCAGCTCTTCTGGCTTTGTCTGGAATTTTCGAACTGTAATTACTGTCAAGTATAAGTACTTTTCTGTGCTGGGTTGGCAGAAATACGTAATGATGGCTTACAATGTAGATTAGTTACAAACACAACAGGTCATGTAATTAGCCTCAATGGATTAATAAAACATAGCTGCATAGCAGCCATCACCTCCTTCCATGCTGGCTGGCCATGGGTTGAAGTAAATTGTGGGGAGGCAGCTGAAAGAGGCGGTAGAGAGAGTATGGGACTGTTTGTGGACAGCATGACAGGAATTCTCTCCCCACTGCTTGCCTCACATGTAAGGGCCTCCTCAGCCCCCAAGGTCTGAGCACCAGCATGCCTGAGGGTGAGACACACATACTCGAGAGCATTTATGTCCCTGCCTGCTTGATTGGACAGTCCAGCCCTTCAGGACCCCTGTTCAACCAGGTCCCAGGGTTCCACATCACGCAGGGTCATGTATGTTCTAAAGGCAAAGTGAGTAACAATCTCCAGTGCTTGGTTGGGAAAGCCTTCATGAATCCACAGTAGCATTGCAGAGCAGGAGACAGAGAAAAGGGGAGCGCCCCCCCACCCCCACTAACACCATGGGCTCTGCTGCCAGAAGAAAAACATTTCCAATTCAATTGTTTTCCTTGTGGCAAAGCTGAGATTCCTATTCAGGACATTTAAAAGCCATAAATCAAAGCATCCACAGTAGAAATAAAATTGGTCAAGATCAGGCTTTCCAAGCAGGCAGGCAAATACACATCATAGTAAGCTGAAGTGGCTCTAGTGCCTGCTTAAAGCCATCTTACCAAAGCGAGAGCACAGCTGCATTTTCTTTCAAAATACTACTGCAGTCTTTTAAGAGAGAGGGGGAATAATCTAAATTCTGGCAGCGGGGAATATTTCACAAATCATATATGCTTTGGCATCAAGCCCTTAAAGCCAGGGGCCGTTACTCACAGGCTGTGCTGGGAGAGATCCACCCACCTCAAGTGGGATTAATTAAAAGAGGCATGTATCATGCAAATAGTTTCTGTTTCCTTACAGAAATATTCAGAGCACATAACCCAAACCAGCTTTAGAATCAGAGCGAAGCAAGGAAGAAAATTATTTCCTTCTCCTCTAACCATTTTCCTTTCCCAGTACAGTAAGTGAGGAATAGTGAGAAAATGCCTAGAGCTCACCATTTCTGTGTTATTCCTTCAATTAAATGCTAATAAAATTGAGGGGGAAAAAGGATTTTTTTTAAAGGCAGCACTTGTGTCTCACTACAAGGTGGCCAGTTCTCCAAACCAAACATGTGCTCAGTCACTCATTGGAAAAGGACAGTCCAAATCTTACCCCTGAAAATGATATTTTTATCTTGAGGCGGAACAGGAGAAAAAAGAAAGCTTATATTTCATCAGCTCCATGTGAGAGTGATGGGGGCTGCAACAAAAAGCTCCTTTGGAAAGCTAGATGAACTCTAAAAATACAACATTCTTCTCAGGAAGCTAAACTATTTCCCTAGATATGAGAGATCCTGACATTTCAAGGCATCGTTGCAGAAAATGGTGGTAGATCAGTCAGAGCACAGAGCCCAAGTTCAAAAATAAGTCACAGAGAAAGCTCAAGTTTCCACAAGAACTCTTCCTCAAAACTACTTTTATACCCTTTTAATATCTCAGACCCATTTTCTGAGTCAATTTCCTATGATCCTGCAAACGCTATTATTAAAACCAGACCAAGCGTAGCAGAAATTCCAGGGCTCAAAAGAAACATTTAATAGGCGCAGGAACCGGCCACACTGTCCCCCTCAGGTGATTTCCCCTGCAGCCCCTTCCCTGGGATTTCCTCTCTTGGAGTTTAGTCAGCAGCAGAAACCTGAAGTTTCAGCAAAACAGCAAACCCTTCCTTCATTCTTAAGCAGCTGAGATTTTTTTTTTTATGTCTGAAGCTTTCATAGCTCTAAATAAGACATCTAGGATCCCGTCCAGAAGATGTGTATTGCAGATATTTTTCCACAAAAATGTCAGGCAGTCATACATTCAATTATGTGTATCCAGCTACAGTATTTTAAAAACACTGACCTCCTTTATCAGCCACTGTTTGCATGCCACCAGTGGCAGTCAGAAACAGAATTGTTCATGGGCTGCTTACCCAAGTGTCTTTTTTGCGCTAGAAAATTCCTTCCTGGTCTCCATCCCACCTATCACTTAAGCATCAAAAAGTTTATCATCAGACATGCTTTTGGCAAGCCACCTCAGGAAAGCAATACTCATGCAGGACCACAGCCAGGCAGGACAAAGGAGACATGCTCATTTGCAAGGCAAGGTGAGAGAAGCCAGGGAGCGATGGTTCTCTCCAGTAGTACAACTGACAAAATACCCAACCTCATTTCTGTATCCAGTATGGAATTCATCCTCTGACAGCACAGGGGAAACACTGGGGCCAGTGTCCTTCAGCTCAGGCTCTCCCAACGAGAGAACCCTCTTCCCTTTCAGCACAAACTTTAGTCCCCGGAAAGGCAATCCTAGGTTTCTCCCCAGTGGCCCTGCTGCAGGCTATGGGATATCCACTAAGAGGCAAGATTGCATTTCATGGCTGGGCACTGATGCAACAACTCCTTTCTCATAGCAAGTATATAAAAATACTTCATTCATTTGATGTACCTAATTTATTTATTCTTCATATTATAAAGGGTAATTGTGTTAGAAACACTGAGTCTCAAATTTAAGTTACTGACAACTACAACAGACCTCACCTATTCAAAATAAAGTTTTTCTCTAGAGTTTCTCTTCTCAATTGCCATTTCTAAAATTGAAAATATGCACGTTTTCCTTTCGTTTTTATTTCAGTGGCATCTTTTTGCAAACTGTGACTAATTTTAATGTAATAGGTAATTTATTAAAAATGGAGAAACCCCTTTGTTCCAACATTGCCTAATCTGTCCATGCCTCTCATAATTTAGGTTACCAAAGCCCTTGAAATCAGAGGCTTTCAGAGATATATATATATGTGTGTGTGTATATGAATGATTACGTATATCATTGTGAAAATAAATATTAAGGATATTTTAGTCATATAACATAAAAAAAGCAGTTAATGTCACACAAAATTATAAAATATATAAAGCTTTAAAAAGTACTGATAAATGCAAAGCCCTGAGAAGGAAAGGAAATTCTGTGGTGATGAAAATCCCTTTCCTTAACTGTTTTGTACCACATGATCTACACTGTTAGACAGCTATGGTCTGTTTTCAGCTGGCTGTAAATTACTTGCCTTGTGGATAAGGATCAGACTCCTATCAGTTTGTTCCACTAGTTCTAAGAGGATTGTCCTTGTTCTCTCCCAGAAGAGCCATTAATTCTTCTGGACTCAGAGGGGCAGAAGTGAGGACTTGTACTCCTTCCTGCCCTTCCTCTGCTAGAGGGTACAACACAACCAGAACGGGGGTTCTTACTGTAAGAAAATCTGGTGTCTTCAAACTGATTGACTGGAATTTATTATTTTTTTACATGAAAAAACTTTCTATCTTTACAAAAAGTCATATTTGTGCTAAAAATTTGTTCCTCAAAATGCCTTTGACTCTCTAGAGGGAATGCCTGATTTTGCTTTATTACAAGACTTCTTCAACAACAGTGCTTGACTTTTCTGACTCAGTGATGAACCTGTCTGTTATGCTAGAGGGAGAGAACCATGCCCATCACCAGAGAGACCAGACATCTTACCTTGGGACGCTGGGAGGAGCCCGTGTGGGCCGAGAGGGAACCTGAGGAGGTCCTCCAAGGGCTTCACCACCACTTGGGAATGGAGGCAGTGGTCCTGGGCGGAATGGGACTGGGGGAGCCCCTGACTGAGGACCTGGAGATGGGATTGCAGGAGCAGGTCCTCGGCCAGGTAAAGGTCTGGTTGGGGGATTGTTTAACGTAGGCCTCTTCTGAACTGAAGGACTTGGAGGAGGTGATCTAGTGAAATATCAGACATTTAAGAAGTTCAATATGGTGGGGTTTTGGTTTTTTAGGTTTGGGGGGTTTTTTATTTTTTAATTTTTAAACAGAAAATAAACCCTTTTTCATGCCAATTTTATTTTCTTGGCATTTTCTTTTGCTGTCAGGGTCAGAGCATCGCATAGATTTACATCTCACATTTACCCTTCCCACATCTTATGACAGTCAGAAATAAATGTATGATCAAAGAGGTAAATATAATGGATTTTAATATTAAGTGTTCCAATGATGTTCTGTTAAGTGCATTTTCTAGGACACAGAGCCTGATGTGCTGTCTCATAACAGCTTGCAAGAGGCCATGTGGGTACAGCTGGGGTGACAGAAGCGGCTGCTATCTGATGCATCAGACAAACTATAGATCTACTGGATGGTCTTCTACAAGGCAAATACCCTGTCTGGTGTTCACATGCATATCCATCGAACATGTATACCTGGGAAAATGTTCTGATTTCCCTCAAAAATGTCATTAAAGACCTGGAGGAGTAGCTGTCCAAAAAGATGGGTAGAGAGGGAGCTACTGACGCTGACAATGTCTGCCTGTCCTAAGATTTGAGGATCCTTACCTGCGAGCCTGCTGAAGCCAAGAGTCATCTACAGGAGGGGGTGCAGGGGTTGAGACAGTGCTGGTGCTAATATCACCAATGATTGCTAGGGCTTCCTTTAGTGCTTGGTACATGCGGAGCATTTCATCTCGCCTCTGTGCCTGTTCAGCTGACTCCTCCATTAGAGTGTTTTGGTCCTCAGAAGAATACAAGTGAGCCAGGAGCTCTGCGTTGATAAATTCTTTTACCTATTTCATCAGATTAAAACAAACAAACAACAACAAAACCAAATAAATAAACAAACAAAAAAATCCCTATTGAAAATACAATAAATACTGAAGAAATACAGTGTGAGATCCACAACACCAGGAGACAGACATCTAAATTTAATCTCTTTCTCCTACTACCATATTTACATCAATTCTACTGATTATGCAGTTTTTGTTATGTCAGCTCAGCAGCCTGAGGTCTAGATGTGGCCCAAGGAAGGGCTGGCACATGCAGCTGGACTGAGCAGCTGGACAAGGATGGACTGGACCTTTTAGCAGCTGCCTGCATGCAAATGGGCTTAACTCAATTACGAAGCCACGGGCTGAGCCAACAATTTACGTGTGAAGATAAGATGGTTTTGTGCAGTCACTCCACAATGCATTGTGGCCTTTTTTTTTTTTCTGTCTTCGAAACATTGGACATGGTTGGAGTCAGCAGTGGTCAGTTTCTCTCTAAGGTGACAGCTATTTGTAGAGTTCATTTTAAACAGGCTTCCCAACAGCTCACAGGAGTCAGCTGGCATTTTGGTCCAATTCTAAAGGGCTGAGAGGTAAATGGCAGCCATTAGCAATACCACCAGATACTAAATGCCCCTGGGAATGGGAATTTTCAGGCTTTATAGCATCTCTGTCAATCATTTCCTTTCTTAGCAACAATTTAGCCTACTGTAGACAATGCCTTTATCTCCACCAACTTTGTCAGATTCTAAATATCCCATCCGCACACATTCAAACTGAAGATAGAAGTCTCCAAGTAATCTAATTTACTATATTGATTTCCTGCTACGCCTGCCCTGGTTATTGAAACCTGGGCCACATTAGGAGACATAAAAAGCTAGAGGTACTCTGATTAAATAAGACTGTGGTAAATAGACCAACTGCTGACCTACTAAATCCTTGCATTTGAGACTTTCCTTGACGTTCTGATCTATTTCTCATCTGGCTTTTTGCTCTATAAAGCTTTTTTGAGCTGGAGATACTAACGATAATACATTGCCAAGATTCTGATTACACAAACCTGAGCTCCATTTGTGCTAGTTTAGCAACACTGATTTAAATCCTGACAGTTAGACTAAGGCAAAGATTGTGTTCAGACAAGGTCAGTAAAAGCAGTCAAACTTGCACGGGCATGGGATCCTTCACCTAGCAATGAAAATAAGGCCAGGACAGACCTTACAGGGAAATAAAACCATACTGCCTGGGCTTGACTGCCATTTCCCATTCACTTATGACAGGAGATGCACAAATTCTTAGCAAAGCCTGAAGAAATTTTCCATGAGTCTCATGCTGTTTTCCAGTAGATGGTACTGATCAAGAGCCAGAGTACACTACTTTCCTCATGATTGCCAAAACTCCACATTAAAAACAGATATAGTTAAACAGCATCACATTCTACTCGATGAAATGAACATTTTAATGGCATCACTTCAAAAAAAGAAGTAGTCCTAAAATTAGATTAAGGCCAGAGCTGATTGTAAAAGCATTGTTAAACCACAAATATCTGTTTGAAAAAAATCATCCTGTGACAATTATCATGAGAGATCCCTGCCTGCCACTAGCAGAGATTCAAGTAATTCCCTGAACCCTTCTGGAAGGGGAAGACTGTTGTGTTAAGGATCTTGGATCACCCTCCTGCCTTCTGCAAACAGATGCACTGTACTAGACAGAAGATCTTTCACAATAGCCACTCTATCCAGCCACTTCCTGCAGCTTGGAAAAGGAAGGGAAGTGACACCTACTCACCTCTTTGATCCTTTCCAGAAAACTGAAAGACTCACAGGAATAGTGTGAAATTTTCTTCACAGACATCAGACCTGCAGTCAAAGCTGAACCACAGCAAGCATCCGAAACACCAAAGCCACAAAGCCTGCCTTGCCACACCAAAACAGGGTAAGATGGGCTTGCAGCTTCATTCACCAGCAGGCAGACTAGAACATACATCACTGCCTCAGATGCAAACACAATCCATTCCTGAACCTTAACTTTGGTATTTACAACTACTTTGGATTTTTTCTACTCAGCTGAGATGAATATCAGCACTGCTTATGGAGTATACAATGTCTCCAAGACCACCCCTCTTGTATAATCTGTGATACCTAGGCACAATGAAACACAAATTCTGAAATGTGTGTTTTGTTTGTGCATGTTTGAATTGCTAATGGTAACTCAATGCAGTTCTGTGTGGGAAATGCATTTTCTTTTAAGGTAATCAACATCCAGCCTAAGGAAAGAATAAGATATGCTTTTGGAATACAACAACCTAAGCTCAGGCCACAAACTATGCTTAGGGACAGCATCTAATTATTTTCTGTACACTGAGTTTGAATCTGATACTTCCCTTGAATTATAAATGCTCATTTATAGGCCTACAAAGTGGAAAGGAAGTTCTGGGAGAACTTGCGAGTTTACAATTATCATGGAAACAAAGTCCTTGGGATCAATTTGCTTCCAGAGTTTTGGAGGCAACATAAATGGGGTAGCAGAAAGTACAGAATATGCTCATTAAGAGGGAGGGAGGGTGTTTTCACTTAACTCCTGGTGGATGGGTTGGACTTCTGAAGACTGCAAGGAACACAAAAGCCTACTTAACAGGACCCACCTTCCATCATAGCTCCACTGCTTTCCAGATCTTTGCCCAACCTTTTGGCCTGGATCAGTAGTTTTAATTCAAGTACTTCTTTCTGTTTTTAATATTGCTTATTTTTTAAAATTGATATTTTAACTATTATTTTTAATATGCTATTTTACTGCCTATTCTGCACAGAATCAAGTGTGTTAATGCTTCTAGTCTCACTCTTCACAGTCCTTTAACAAGTGCTGATTCTTTGTCACAAATTTAAATTCTAGGGCTGAGGTGTAGGTCTTAGCTCACTAGCAAACCCAAACACAGCTATGGCCTATGAGGTCAACTGAAAGGTAGACAATGTTGTCAGTATGTTGTTTTTGTGTGCCATGGTCAGCCAGCATGGCAGACTTTACCAATGTAACAGCTGATGAGATTGAAGGTACATAACTATTCTACTTCTGAATAAAGCACACACTTCAGAGGCCCTTAAACTATTCCATATGAGGAGGTGAGAAGCAGAAAATTTAATGTAAACTTTCAAAAGGAACTGCTCACTCAGTTTGTGACATGAGGGCTGAAAACCAGCCCTTTGAAAAGGCACTGAAGTTGTGCTACGTCGAAGGAGCAAGTTGCTAGTTGTGATTTGGAAAGAGGAGAGGGAACACACTAATCCTATAAATTCAAAAGCATGGCTGATTTCAGGAAAAAGAAAAAAAAAAAAGAGCTGTTCCATCATTCCCATGCTCTTTTGTAAAAACTCACCTATAACTAGAGCATTATTTGCATCCTGACTCCCCTAAACCTAAAAAAGTTAATGGAATATCTCTCACCCTCATGCAAAGATTCTGCTCATACCAGGAAATCCCATTGAAATTTCCTGTCCAACCACCTAACTCTTAAATGTGACACAAATTCCACAGGACTAATGAAATCCATCAGACAAAGGCTGGAGGTGGCTCCGAGTCAAAAGTAAACATATGGTATTTTAAGCATATGGTATTTTAAAAACTGATTGGTCTGATGACCTCACAGAGAAAGTGCTACGCATAACTAATAGGAGCTGTGCCCTTCGTTATTAATTTATTAATATTAAGCTAATATTAAGCTTAGTTTTCAACAAAGTCCATTCTGAGCTCTGCGAGGAATCAGAGGCTGAGATCCTAGTGCAGTGGAAAAACAGTGATACCTCAAAGCCACTTATTTAACCAAATAATCTTCAGATTTCAGAAAGAGACACAATAAATCAAACAACCACATCTGCTTATCTAAACAATAGTGTCCAAAGGCTTCTAGATTTATTCATAGAAAATGGTAACTTGAAAATATGAAGAAACCCAACTTGATTGGAAATCAAGGACCAACAACTCTGCCCTGCTGCTCTCACAGACTGCCTAGATGTAGCTCCCAAGCCCCTTTTCCTGTTATATCAAAAGAAAGACGGGGGGGGGAATCCTTGATTTACCTTTATATAATAATTTATATTCTGATTAAGATGTAAATTAATTCAATCTTTAGCATTTTGGAGTAAGCACTCAAGCCAGTGTGCCAGTCCTTCAGAAGGCTGCAGAACTTCATGCTACAACAGAGGATTGTAGTATTTTGTCTAAGAGTGTGGCATTTGTGGGAGTGTGTTCTTCTCTTCAGTTCATGCTGCTGTTGCTGCTATATTCAAGAGGTGTGTTCGTAGGAGCTTCAGAGGTTTGACAGCCACGTTCATATAATCTAGAACCTTGGGTGTTACTTACATTATTGATCATAAGATGCATGATTGTTTTTGGTATCAAATCTCGGATACATTTGTTGATAATCGACATGTAGGAGTCCACAAGATTTCGAATTGTCTCCACCTGTCTCTCCAGCTGGGGATCCATTGAAAAATTGTCTGCTTGGCCATTCTCATCATTTTCAGTCTACACAGAAGAAAAAAAAAGAAAAGTCAAGTCTTTCAGACTGCAGTAAACTGGAAATATATTGGGGAAAAAAATAGACTTACACTGACGTAATCCAGCACTGTAACTCATACAAATAATGTCTGGAGGTTAAAATATTAAGTACTGGGCTGTTTAACATTAGCATTTAACATAATGAAATCTGGACTGCTAGAAGTTAATGAGAGATGCAAGACCTTTTTCACAAAGTACATTAAATATTTCCATGTAATTTTTGTAATTTTATATTGAAGAAAGTTTTCAGACAAAGACATGTGCTGGTAAATGAAACCCCAAGAAATTATCTCAGATCACTTACTGAAATACTTATTATCCCATCTTTTGCCATACGGATTCAGACACACGCAGGAAAGCAGCACCGTAAATCTGGCTTTTGAATTTTACCCCCATATGGGTACAAACCATCCTTGTTATTCAAGACTGACTCAGTTGTGACAAATTCCACAGTTCAGCCTCAAACTTGTTAGATATGAATATCACCTATATAAACAAAGGGTTTATGAAGGATAACACAGCAAAAGCATCATTGGTTCCAGTGCTCAAGGCTCGGCATAACGTAAAGTGAGCTATATAGTAGAGGTTTCCTTTTCATTGGAGTGAAAAAAACATTTATATGTAAACAGCTTACCTAACTAAAGAAAATACCAGGAACTTTAACTGGAAGCTAAAAGATACGTCCTTTGCTTTGATCTAGCTTGTATAAATATAAGAAAACCTAAAAAACAATAGTAGCCTATTGGCAAAAATCAGGCTGCTTTCTGAGGCTCAAATGAATCCAAAATAATCGATTGTAAACCAGGAAAGTATGAAGAACAATGTCCTTTCCCCAAACTCTGACATATAATACTCCCTGAAAATGACCATCAAAGCCATATTAGCATGAACTATAAAAGCTAAACCTGTTCTATTGGTACCTAGAAGCCTAACATGAAGAAACATAAATTCCTTGCACAAAGTGAATAACCCAATAATAAGACCTAGTCATATACCAGCCAGACCCCTATCAGCACAAGCCCATTTACAAGACAGCATTTAGCTAAAGTTGGCACTCCACTAGTGCTTTGTAGATTCCCTGAGCAGTTGAAATTGGTAGCTAACCCATTAGTGAAAGACTAAGAGCTAGATATGCAAACCTGGCAGCAAAGAGGCTTCTCCTCCTTGCACAAAATCCATCCTTGCTGAGCCACAAAGAGATTCCCAGTTTCATCTCCTAAAGCAGGATCTGCTTCTGCTCATGCAGCATTGGCAAGTGGACCACTTTGTATTTACTCCTGATAAACTATGTCTTGGTCAGTCCAGTTTATGTGAAACAGCAATGATTGTGATTTGTTAAGTTAGGTTTGTTAAGAAATAAGATCCGATGTAGCACTTAGAAACACAACTATATGTTTGTAAAATAAGTTTCAGAAGTTCAGATTGTTCTAAATTACAGATTAATTACTGTAAAGTCAGCTAATCTGTGGACTTTAAAAATAATTACAGTGCTCCCTAAAAATCTTGGGGCTGTGGAGGACTCTGAAAGAGCTCTTGATGAAAAGTGTTTTCATTTCTGTAACACAAGTAGACACACTACCCTACAAACCTTAATAATTTTGTTACTAAACTGCATATGCTGAAAAGCCACAGTATGCAGATTGAGTTTTTGCCTTAGCCTCCATGTTTGAGAAGAAACTAGCTGTGATTTTCCCTGTGAAATACCAAAGAAATGGAAATTCATACATCTATCATAAATCCACATGTCAGCCAAGTAACTACAGATCAAAAATGCCCCTTTCCCAGTTCCCTTGCATTTGACTTCTATTCTCTTTCTTTTCTTCTTTGCTGTCTATATAAAGTATGGTTTGTCCATGTAATTTTTTATTATTTTTTTTCTTCACTGTTTAAATTACAGATTGCAATAGGATTCTTAGCTGGCTAAGCAGCAAAGCGACAGATGTTTATCATTATCCTCATCAAGAGAATGTAAAGTAAAAATAGTGATTTTGTCTCTGATCTTTAAGGCAAAGGGTAGTAGTCTGCAAACATTTAACCTTTTATATACAGGCTCATAGGTGATATTTACAGAAAGTGGGTAATACTTCAGGAGTCCGTCTCTTGTTTGAAACTGTAATAGAGCTGACTTCATATTGTTGATTTATTTTCTCTGAGATAAAAAAAAGATTGATCTTTCATGAGTTTACAGTAATTTATTACCATAGTATTCTTAATGATTTGATGTCTCAACAGAAGGCTTTTCATGCCAGAAACCATCTTGTTTGCATTGCAACATGCACTATGAAGTCTGTTTCTAACAGATTTCTGTGCTCTACAACATACCTACTAGTGTTATCACGCTCTCTTTTGTAAGCCACCTCTGCATTGTGCCAACAGCAGCATTTGAGAGTAAGGTTGCCTGGTAAAGCCGGGCATCAAAACAAGACAGAAGTGATGCAGATACCCTATTCCATCTCCATGTCATCCTTGCAAAACAGCTGGTTTTCTCATTGAGCATGATGGTGACTCTAGCTTCTGTGCAAGCCACCTCTTGGCCCAAGTCCTTGCCAGTCTGCCTTCTAGAAAGGCTCTTGCAATCTGTTGCAATGGATAAACCCAAATCAGAATATGTAATAAAACCCTCATCACACCTCTCTGATCACTCTTGAACAGAATGTTCACACTAAACAGAAAGAAGCTGAAAACAGGTTTCTGTGCCTTCTTTCCCAGCCATCAAGGCAGCCATAGTCCCCTTTCAGTGCTCCTCATCCTTGAGTCAGAACTTGCTAGTCCCAATAGCAAGTGTTAAGTGACACCATTTGAACCTGGGCTAGGGGTTTTCATTCAGTGACTCTTGCTTAATACTGCTATTAATTGTTGACAGGAATGGAATATTATTACTTCAAACTAACACAATGACAATTACTTTAGGAACTTTTCTAAGCCTCAAACAAAGAAACTATGGAAGAATCCAGAGTGCTAAAAACCAGGTAAAGAAAATTAGATGCATCTTGGAAAACTCCAATTCAGAATATCTGATGAAAATACAACAAAGCTACAGAGAAGCAATAAGTGAATAAAAACATGGACAAAGAGAAGTTAACATGGAAGCCAGGATGGTCCTTTCATTTATATACACATTGCCCCAGAGATAAGGTCCTTCCCTTCTACTTTCTCTGCACTTTAGAAGAATGAAAATAATATCTATTGTGCAGCAAGTCTCACCTGTCTTTCATAAGCTGCTTGGTGACCCTTGCATGGAAAGGTGCTAATGAAACACAAGTATGCATCACTGCTACTCTGCTGCCTTTCCTGCATTTAGATACTTTCTGTACCAAGAATGTATTAACTAAAGTGCAATACAAGAGAAAACAAAAAACTACATGTGAAATTCAAACCACTTAAGTTTGGGGGAATTTTACTGCTGGCTGCAGTGGGAATAGGGTTTCACCCTACACATGCATTTCTACCAGAAAAGTTATTGATCTTCTGAAGACTGTCAACTCTTTGCTGGAAGAAGAATGATTTAGTGTGGTACAAAGGGAAGTAGGCATGAGGAATTATGTGAAATCCAAAAGAAGAAGAAGGAAAAAAAAATAATAGTACCTCAGAATATCCAGATAATTTTCCTGATTGCGGGAATTATGAGCACGTTGAAGAATGTCCCAGAAATAATTCAGGAAAAGTCATTCCTTTTGAAATTCACAGTAGAACTGGTAACATACTGAAAACAGTCCTGAGCTGGCCACACAGAGAGCGCAAGACTTCTAATTTCCATGATTTCATTACATTCAGGGCAGCTGCCAGCATATTTAAGAATGTCTTGTATAACATTCCTGATGTCAGTTCCAAGAAGGAGCATTTGTCTAGCATTTTCATTAGAGCAGTGTATCAACCAATTTTCTGTAATCAAAAAGGCATTCTATTAAAAATGACTGAGGGGCAAGGAACTGGAAGGTAACTGACTAAAGGGTAGAAGTCAAAGGAGCAGCAAAGCAATTCATTGCATGCTAAGAAGTAAGTCCGTGCTCACAGTGAGAAACCCACCATTTAAAAGCTGCATTCCTATCTTTCATTTACAGAGGCAAGTTCATAACAACAACCACCACCTGAAAATTAATTATTCCCTCCAGATAGTATTTATTTTTTAATTCACAGCTACTGACTATGTAACCTGTTTATCTACTCCTGTGCAAGTAAGGTTTTTCTTTAATCCACCAACACTCAGCACGTTGCAGTTGTCCCAACCTCCCCTGCTTTTTCCTAAATCTTTACAACCAATTCTTTATGTTCTCTGTTCATTGCAGTTTGGTGCTGTATATGTAATTTAGCTAAGCTACTCTCAGCTGTACATAGCGTGCCTTTTGCCAGAGAACTGTGAAACCACATGATGGCTTCACACAGTGAGGTTTTCTTACTGGAAGGAACCACAAGTAAATGACAATACATTACTTTTGTGTATTTACAACAAAGCGAGCAGCAGAAAAAGAACATTTCCCGGCTAGCTTGGAAGCTGTCCTTTTCCCTCACAGAGGGTGACTTTGCCACTCTCTTCCATGCTTTCAGCATCTCCTGACTTTGTACTGCTGTCGCCTTTACCGAGCCACCCACGGGCTGCCCCTTAGAGCTCCTGTGCTTTCATTAGCAGCCTTGAACTGCTCTAAGCAAAGGTTATGATCCAGCTTTTCCTTGCACATGTGATCTCTCTCCCTTCATACCCACGTAGAAGGATAGATATATCCTAGCTCATTTTGATTCAAAAGTATTTAACTCTCTGGCTTAGCTCAAACAATCATCTACTCAGATTCTTCTTTGTGGTTACAGACACTGTATAGTTCAGGCGATTAGCTAAAACCTTCTACTGAATCCACATGCTGCTCCCCAGATATTTACAGAGCTTCACCAGTCCCAAACATTTAAAATCTATGCTAGGCTTTCCCCTTGCCTTCTTCAATCAAGAAGATGATTTGGAGTTATGAGACTGAAAGGAATGATGTATTAACAGAACTCCAAAACATTTGGAGTTACTTTGGTCTTACAGTTCTTAACAGGTTGACAACTAATGATGTCAAATCAATCCAACCTCATTTTAAAGCAGGAATTCAGATCTGATGGGTAAGGTATCAACAAGATATTCAGACTTCAGTAAAGCTTTTTGATGCAATCTCAAGTGACGTTTTCATAAAGGGAAGTGTGCTCTCCCTGCAGTTACTGGTTGGATACTCATTTCCGTAGAACAGCTGTCAATGCTCACTGTCAAACTGGAAAACTCTATCAAGGGGACTTTCATATGGGTTGTATTTTAAAATGTGATTATTAATGCCTTAATGCTCAAGATTGTGGATTATAGCCTGTGTTTATTACACTTACAGATGAGAAGAAACTGGAAGGGGGTGTGAATATGTCGTATGACAGGACCAGAATTCACAATAATCTGGAGAAACAGTTTCAAAATCTAAATTAAATTAATTATTATAAAATGTTTGAATTGGGCAGGAATGAATTAGTTATAAACATATAGCGTGAGAACAGCCACTTAAGAGCAGTTCAGCAGAAAAGGAACTGTGTCTATAGTGCAATATATGCAGAGTATTAGGCAACACTGTCTTGCTATTATGAAATCAGTACAAGAATTGAGCATGCAGCTCTGGTTATCACACTACCAGAAATTTTTGGCACATTTTGAGAGTGTTCAGAGGAAATCACTAAAGATGATCTTCAGAGCTTTGTAAAATACTGCCTGAAAGGAAAAGCTAAGATCAATTGGGACTCACGAGTTGAAAATAAACCACCTGTAGGAGAGAAATAGCATCTCTGTGGACAGATAGGCATGTCAAACAAATATTTGGAAAGTGTTTTATGGTAAGAACAGTGAACCACAGAAATAGATGGACAAGGCAAGTTGCGGAGTCTCCTCCAAAGATTAGACCAACATCTCTCAGAAATGGCCTAGGTACAGAGATCCTGCCTTGAGGGAGGGGAAAGAACTAGACAGTCTCTCACAGCCCTTCCATCCAGTGGGTGATACTGGGTGCAAAGCAGCATGAAATCATAAGCCTAGAGCATTGCAACAATAAAGGCTGTTTCTGAAAATACAAAATGAAATTACAGTATCTTCTACCTTTCTTTTTGTTCTATGCAAAAATCAAAAAAGAAAACATTGCCATGAATAAGCTACCTCCCCTCAAAGAATCTGTACTCCAATTTCACCATTTGCTGCCATGAACATCTCTCACACAAAGGACTTTTACATAACCCTCCCTGCACTGCAAGTTTTGATTCAGGGCCAACAGCTGCTTCATGCCTTTCAGAACGGACTGCTGGACAAGCAAAAGCAGAAAGAGGCTGGCATAAGGAAAACAGCACCTTTGTTTATAAAACAAATACTACTTTGGAATTTGCAAACCTTTCAGTCAAAGAATTTCCTTGTCAAAACAACACATGAAGTGCCCCATATTTATAAGAGCACATAAGAAAAGAAAACCTAGGTTGTGAGATACTATTGGTGTGATATTTGCCATTATTTCAGAGAAGAAGGAGGTCAATGGATATTGGGAAGTCCCAAACAGTGGTGAGTTACCCTGGAAATCAAGCAATGATTATGAAGACTTGATTATTAGCCCAGATGATGTTCAGGTTGAAATTTACTGTGCGTTTGTTACCAAATGTATAAAACACGTTCCCAGAGACAACAGCCAGTGTCCAGCAGTGGACATTAATTGTGAAGGGAACAGTATCATTTGCTGTGAAAGGAGGTAATCAATGGCTGGAGGCATCAACCAGATGGACACCTGAGGATTAAAGCATTAAAGCTACTGGCTGTGATATGTAGTTCCTCTAAGAAGGAAAACTAACAGAAGTCTTGGAGCTTCTACTCAAGACAACAAAAACAGTAAGCAGGAGAATTAGCAATCCATGATGTTGATCAGAGAAGTATTAACAGTCAACATGAAGACCAAAATGACACCTTGCTTTTCGTCTCAGTTATTTACCTCCTTACCAAAAGCATTCTTAGAAGAAATGCTGGCAGAACTGATCACTGTTGAAGACTTTGGTTACTTAGCAGTAACCATGCAAAAAAGGGTTGCTTATAAAATTTTCCTTATTCCAACAACAGTACACAAGACTCAGCTGAAGGATTCCTTTGGGGACAAGGAATTGTCTTATTTTATGAGAACGAAATGAGGCTATTAAGTGCTTAGTACATGGCTAGTGGCTTGGTGAAAGCAAATGCTGGAAAACTCCTTGCCTAAGATTCCATGGCTAAAGCATAGCTTAGGACTTCATGTTGTCTACGTGTATGATATAGAAGAGTTGCACCTTTTTCACAAAACGTGATCATTTCAGAGGCAGGCACCCAGAAAAAAGAATAAAAGTCACAAATCCATTTTTCCTAGATCCTGTACTGAACTCCTATTCTATGATCCTCCTTCTTTTCTTCCAGATGAAATGGTAACTTTTCAGTACTTACCAGCCTGGTTAAAACAAATTTGAATGGAGAAGGAGAAGGGCAGTGCTCATTTCTGTGTGCACGCTGGGAGGGACAGGCTTGGAGGAGGCCTTGTAATGGGGGAGCTCTGTACAGCATCCAGTGCAGGGGCTCTATAAATTACAGCCTTCTCTTTTATTTTTAGTTGATCTAATGCAATGTGTCACCTATAACTGCACTCTTTTCCATAATTAATGATGTCTAGGAAAATATTCAGAAATTCTCCTCTGATAAGCACCTAGACAAACTTGATGTTTCCCCTCTGAGACGCAAAAGAGGATGTTAAACTGTTTTTACCCCCACATGCCTCGAGCCATGAGAAGTACCAGATCTGTCTCTGCTGGGTCAGACTAAGCCCTGGTTCACCACAAACCCAGTGCAATACCGACAAATGATCTCCATAGTAAATGATGCAAATAAGAAATGTCAGCATGTTCCAAAATTCCTCACTTAATCTTATTGCCAGTTGTATAGTCTGGATAATCAGTAAATAAATCCCTCTAACTTTGCTCAAATCCTTAGGGGCTGAATACACAGAGACCACTTTCTAATTCATTCTCATTAACCTTCTTAGCTCTAAACAAAGCCATTTCCTACTTTTCTTAGTGTCTGATTTTTCCACTGGCCTCTGCAACACCTGATTTAGCAACAATGATTTCTCACTTGTGATTTCTGTTTCGACCTGGCATTGTTCTTTCTCCTCAAACATATGTTTGCTGGAATAGCACAAATCAGCAAGATTTAAAACCTCCCATTCTCAAGTTTGAAGCCCCTAAAGGGAAATTGCAGTTGTGATGCCAAGGAACACAGTTGTACGTTATTTGACTTTTCCTCAGCCAGGCTGACAGCAGAGGGGGAGGGAGGAAGGGAGGAAGGAAAGCGGAAGGGAGAGGAAGATGGCATTTTAATAGCACCCACACTGATTTCACACAGTTGGATCACTGTGCTCCAGAGCAGCTCCATTTCCTTTCCCCTTTGCCTCGCATTCGGTCAGTACTGCGAAGCCAGGCTCTACGGGAAAGATTCTCAGTCTTTTTCTCCCAGCATGGACTGCATCTTAATACAGAAACCAGTCTTGTGGACACCTCCCCTCACAGGCTAGCTGGCTAGCCCTGCCTTTACCCCTATTTTTGACAGACCATTACCAGCTCAAGCCTTGTGCAGACCACCCCACCCGCATCCCAGATGTGACTAAATGGGCCAACATTCCTGCCATGACAAGATGGATTATCCCTCCATCTCGTGCCCCAATTCTCATAGTCTCTGTAGTACCCCCCATAATTGCTTAGCTGAAAATAATTAATTAACAGGAATGTATTTAATCTAATTTAGCAAGAGGACATACAAGAACCACCAGCATCTTACGTAGATAAATCTACCTTTCCCAGATGTTAGTCGTATGCCAAACATATCTTGGACAGAGTTCTTGTAAAAACATTTCATTCGATAATTCAGGTCCTAGGATTCAAAGCTCTCATACACATTAATGGGTCTTCCATAAGCCCTCCAGCAGGCAGAGTGACAGTGGTCTACAAACTCTGGCAGTAACTCTTACCCCAGTAGAGCATCACCAATCACCTCCATCCATACTCCCTATTCAAGAACTCCTTTAACTTTGCAAGCAAAAATTGGAGCTTCAGCATTCCTGTGGCAGGAAAGCCTCACAACAGCTCAGGAGAGGAATCTGCAAACACCGAGAGGTTTATTGAAGTGTAACAATTATTGCTAAACAAAAGAAAATCACCCATCCAGCAGCATTTTGGACTCATGCCACAAGAACAGAAATGGAAATTTATTGGGTAAAATATTTTTCAAGGGGAGAAGTGAGTTGTGCACATAATCCTGGACCAAATTAAGTTAGATACTGCTTTCTGACATGGCTGCCATTTTGTATAAATATGCCCAAATCCTTCTAAGTACTGTACAAAACCAGTAGAAAATGAAAGTTGGGCTTTTTCCCTCCCTAAAATAAAAGTACATTGTATTTAAGGGACAGTGAGATTCTGGTAAGTTAATACACATGTCTGTAAGCAACAAACATAAACACTTCATGTTATAAGACCACATGCTTGTTGGCACAAGCTAAAATGAAACTATAAAATTTAAACCTTAAATCACTCCTCCCTCCTCTCTGTGAGGAAGTTAAAGGACATCAGTGATGAGCAACCACCCCAAGGTCCAAGCAGACCCAATATAGAGTTTACGTCTGTGGTTAAGTTCAACTGGCTTTATTGTTGCCACAAACAACCCTAACCTCATACTTCAGTTGGGTATTTTTGCAAATGTAACTTTTTTAATGACCGATGGAATTTTCAGTTCAAAGGTTTAATTTTTTTTTTTCCCCTTCTGTTACTGGTCAGCAGCAAAAGGTAAAGTCAAGGCTCATTTGACAGCTCTCATTTTTCAGCTTTTGCACAGCAATGTACAGTCAAGGAATCCTGTCCTTGCAGCAGCATAATGAAAATGCAAACTTCTTTCAGACAGGGAACTCAGCCATACCTCACACCCACACTCCGAAGAATTAAAACTTTTTTTTGTCAAGAGGAGAAAAAACTCCCATACCATTAGGGCAAGCCCCTCTCTTTTTAGAAGGTTTATGCCTGCTGAGCAGAGCTGGGTAGTAAGAGTCATGGTTTAATGTATCATTCCAGTGACTGAAGGTCTCTCAGTGCAGTTGCAGACAAAAAAGACTCACTCTTCTTCCTTCATGCTTCTATTTTAAAATGTTTTCTGCAATAAAATTACTGTGAGACAACTAAATTCAAGGGCGGGCATGGACCTTGAACCCGTGGCCTTACTGACTTAGAGGTGAGACTACCCCTAACTGAGCCAAAGTGACACATACATAATATGCTTTCAAGGTTTTCAGAGAGCTCTGTCGTGATTTAAAAACACTAAGTCTTTGTGGTACAAACCACAGTGCAGGAAAGAACTGGGGCTCCCTCTTTACTGCTAATTTTAGCTGATGAATTGTTTATAATCTCCTGCAAAATATATAAAGCTTTATTCTGCCTTAAGCTAAGAGAGAACAGCCTTTCAAAACTGATTTTTAATTATAATGTTCCCCTGCTAAATGGGATGGAGGCAGGTTCCAAAATTGTGTCAGAGTATATGAAGTGATAAAATGAGGATGGGTGAACTATTTTTAAACACACTCAAAGACTTTGAGGTCAAAATCCCTGAATTTATAGCCTTATGGCCATATTAAGGCTCATGGATTATTAAGACTTGCATGGTGAGATTCAAATATAATTTCATTTGAGACACCCTCTGGCTTCAGACCATGTGTTCCCTGCCAGTCTGCCTGCCAAACCAGGGCCCCCCAGGGAGCCACCTTTAAGCACAGATTATATCCCTACTGTAGACAGGCATTTGGGAGACAAAGGGGATGAGATGCTTTGTGTTCCTTCCTCCTGTTTCCCAAGACATTTAACAAGTGAGGGGCCTGCCTTTCCAGATGGGCAGGAAGCGAGCGGGTCAGAGAGAGAGTTTGAGGAGTCTTAGGCACAAGCACCTGATTGCTCCTTACTCTACCCAGTCTGCAAACCTAATACAGCCTCAGTTGTGGTGATGTTCCCTTGCCACAGACATGTTTCCCATTTCCAGAGGGCAGCTGGGCAGAGGCTGCTGGGACAGGTTTGAGAGCTGCTGCCCAGGAACATTCAGCCTGGTTAAAACAAAAGCGATCCTGCCCTCTCCTTCCCCACCACAGGGAGAGAGGCTTTACAACAACTGCTGAAACATGCCTCAGGCTTTTTAGAATATCCAGATTTGCAACAAAATCATTGTTCTGCTGTGGAAATAAGCCACGTGCTTGCATCACCTGGGAAGGAATTGGCACTGTCCTTGCCCTCACAAGCTTCCTGGCACTGCTGAGTAACACTCCTGATCTCAGTCTGCTATCCTTCTTGACAGTCTACAAAAGCTTTAGGTCTGTCTTCCTCTGGAAGTCAAATCAGTGGCAGCAAAGGCTTTAGGGCTCTATATTTCATTTTGTACCTGAGGTAAGGTTTTATGGGAAGCCACTGCACAGAGATGAGCTATTGTTTCGGAGAAGACCAGACAGTGGTTAGAAACATCAGAGGCAGTTAAAAGCTTCTATTTTCAGGTGAGTGTATTTATTTGTCCAATTTCTGCAGTTGCATTTACCTAAGCATCACCTAAACTTGTCACATTTTCCAATTGGATTTCCATGCTGTGATGTGTAACATCAAATACTAATTAATTGTAGACAGCCAAAGTAAAAGTAAAAACATTAGTCAAAATAAAACTCAAACTCTTTCTTGATTGCTTATGGATTTAAAAAGCAGTAAACCCACATAACACACACAAAACAAAAGCCTTGGAAAAAATGGTCTAGTACAGAAAGGGCCTAGTGAGCAGTTAAAAAAATATCCAGTGTTCTTGATTCTGTTAGCAATTAACATACACTCATGTTTTAATCAAAAGGAATGGGTTCTGTAGTATACCTGTCAGAAGACTACCATGCACTTGGTAGCATGAGAGGGTCTTCCACTTGGAGCAATGCTGAATGGATCCAAGTTCTTTACTTAGGCATTTTGCAAGTATTTTGTATTTTTACATAGTATTAGACCATCCTATAAGCATTAAAGAATAATTCTTTCAAAACGTCCCTCTTTTGGTCTGAAAATCTTTACTGTTACAATAGCAATGTGGTGAGTTCAGACACATTTTTGCTCCTTAAGGTCAAGAGATGTCATTCCTACATGGCTACAGACGTCCATTACTTGAGAACTGTACCTTTCAGGAGTTAGGCCTTATCCATCTCCAACTGCAGTCACTAAGAATCTTCCTTCTGACATCCACTGGCATTTACTCAGACTACACCAACAGCTTCCTTACACTTCAGGAGCAGCAAAACCAGTTGTAAAGCTTTTCCTACAGGTGCCCTTCATGAGTTTGATTTTTGGGCACACAGAATTCCTGAACTCAGCTCTGCACCACGAATCATCCTTCAGCAACATCCTATACTCCTGCATCCCACTCTGCTCCCAGCAAAGCTCCTGGCAAAATTCCCACTGAGTTTAATAGTCCTGTCCTAGTCCCCCCAATCCCTAAGCGAGGTAATTTCTTTTCTCCAAGTATAAACAGAAATCAGCAGGTAAAAAAGTCGTGTCTGATGTGGCACTAAGGCTGTGGAATTTACTCCCATGTGAGAATAGCACAATAAAGTCATTTGTTTTAAAGTAAATTGAAAACATTCCAGTCCTCTCAGGCTTACAGCTATTAGCTTGAGTTTCTTCACAGCAGTGTAGCATGTCTGGCATCAAAGGCACTTTGTACATTGCACTGAACTTGTATTGGACATTGTTAGTGGACCATTAATCACAGCAAACAAAGATTCCATGCACACACACAAAAAACAGGACTGATTTTTCACATGTTCAGCATGGACTAGAAAAGGTTAACACCACAATTTTCTGGATACTACACATTTTGAGACATGAAGTGTTGACAAGGCATCTGAGAGGGCACAGATTTTTCAGTTGATAATTACGTATTCCACATGAAACAATTCTTAGTTGTGCATAATGCTCTCTAGAATTAGACAGAAACATACCTCAGCATAAACGAGCACAATTTAAATTCAGAAGCCCACAAATGTATGTACTACTTTGCACCCACATGCAGATACCACGTGTGTGTGCAGGGGTAATGCTTATTGGCAAGAAAATTGACAGTGATGTGAACCTTGGTTCACATGAACCGTGAATGACCACGGCTGGAGAAAGTGAAGGCTGATGTGAAACATGCACCAACAGATCAACTAGCCTGAGGGAACTGTATATTTGGAAGTGTTGGAAGAGGAATGGCAACTGAACTGGTATGAAAATGAAAAGCCCTGAAAAGGAAAACCAGTCAGTGGCCAGGCAAGCAGCAAAGGAGGCAGGGAGGAAAGTCCATGGTCTGGAAACTCAGGCTGTATTTTGGTGTGCAATTTACTGAAAACAAAAGGAGAAAATGCTCCATCGCAGGAGGGTGAATTACTGCTTTCAGCTCCTTAGGGCTGTCATGGGCAGTTTCTTGTCATCCAGACCAGAGCAGGAGAAAACCTGAGTCACTGGCCCTGAAGCTTGCTATTTCACAAGATTAATTCCATTGGGTTCTCAGAACAAAGTATTTTGGCTACCAAGCTTTCACAGACAAAAGATTTTGCATTCTTGTACCAACTGTCTCAGGTGAAACAAAACTGACTGTACCAGTATAATTCTTTCCTATCCAGGACAGGGAAGCAGTGAGGGAATAAATCACTACCCTCAAAAAAGAAAGATACATTGCGCCAAATCTCCTGAAAGTATCATCAAATGTTTTGGGTTGGAAGGTCCATGACAAAAGGTCACCTAGTCCAATTGCCCTACAATAAGCAGGGATATCTCCAACTAGACCAGATTGCTCAGAGCCCCATCAAGCCTGACCTTGAATGTCTCCAGGGATGGGGCCTCCACCACCTCTCTATGCAGCCCATTCCAGTGATCCACCACTCTCATATTAAAGAACTTTTTCCTAATGTCCAACCTAAATCTACCCTTCTCTAGCTTGAAACCATTATCCCTTGTCCTGTTGTTACATGCCCTTGTGCATAGCTCTTCCCCAGCCTTCTTCAAGGCTCCTTTCAGGTATTGGAAGGTTGCTATAAGGTCCCCACAGAATCTTCTCTTCTTCAGGCTGAACAACCCCAACTCCCTTAGCCTGTCTTCATAAGAGAGGTGCTCCAGCCCCCTGATGATTTTTGTGGCCCTCCTCTGGACACGCTCCAACAGGTCTACATCCTTCTTGTGTTGGGGGCTCCAGAGCTGGACACAGTGCTCCAGACGAGGTCTCACCAGGGCAGAGGGGCAGTATTGCCTCTCTTGATCTGCTGGCCACACTTCTTTTGATCCAGCCCAGGATGCAGTTGGCCTTCTCGGATGCAACTGCACACTGGTGGCTTATGTCCAGCTTTTTGTTCACTGGTACCCCCAGGTCTTTTTCCACGGGGCTGTTCTCTAGCATGTCTTCTCCTAGCCTATACTGATACCTCTGGTTGCCCTGTCTCAGGTGCAGGACCCTGCACTTGGCCTTGTTGAACGCCATGAGGTTCACCTGGGCCCACTTCTCCAGCTTGTCCAGGTCCTTCTGGATGTCATCCAATCCCTCTGGATTTGACCATATTGACCGCACCACCCAGCTTGACCACCCAGTCATCAGCAAACTTGCTGAGGGTGCTCTCAATGCCACTGTCAATATCATTAATGAAGATATTAAACAACACTGGTTCTAGTGCAGACCCCTGAGGGACACCACTTGTCACTGTTTTCCATCTGGACATTGAGCCATTGACCACTACCCTCTGGATGTGACCATCTAAGCAATTCCTTATCCACCAAACAGTCCACCCATCAAATCCTTATCTTTCCAACTTAGTGAGGATATTCTGGGGGACTGTATCAAAGGCCATGCAGAAGTCCAGATAGATGACATCCACTACCTTTCCCTTGTCCACTGATGTAGTCACTCCATTGTAGAAAGCCATTAGGTTGGTCAGGCAGGCCTTGCCCTTAGTAAAGCCATGCTGTCTGTCATGAACCACCAACCTTCCTCCATGTGCCTTATCAGAGCTTCTAGGAGGATCTATTCCATGAACTTCCCAGGCACAGAGGTGAGGCTGACAGGTCAGTAGTTCCCAGGATCTTCCTTTCTATCCTTTTTAAAAATTAGTGTAATATTTCCTTTTTTCCAGTCACCAGGAAATGGTGACTGACTGCCTGACTGCCATGACTTTTCAAATAACATGGAGAGTGGCTCGGCAACTACATCAGCCAATTCCCTTGGGACTCTGGGATGCATCTAATCAGGTCCCATAGACTTATGTATGTTCAGGTTCCTCAGGTGATCACCAACCTCATCTTCACTTACAGTGGGAAGGACTTCCTCCCCATGGTCCCTGTCCTGAGGTCCTTCAACCTGAGAGGTGAGAAGAGATATATAGCCAGCAAAGACTAAGGCAAAACAGTTGTACCATTGATACACACCCATATCCAGTCACCAGCTCCCAGTAAGGCAACAGCTCCTGCTGCTGCCCATGGAGTGGGTGCAGAAGCACAGTACGGAGGTATCAGCATGGTACTTAGGGCTGTGGAACAGCAACTGCAGTGCCCACAGTCAGCAAAATGGGAAGAAAAACATGGCAAGTACAGGCTTGCATGCAAGGCTTTTGAACCTGATTCTAAAGAAAGACTTTAAATGAAATGAACAAAAATAAAAAGAAAGAAAGATGTCAGAGCATGTCAGACTCAATAAGTTAAATTATCTTCTGTCTAAGGGAAACTTGACAGATCTTTGATTCAGCAAAGTGATACCCTTAAGAGACTGGCAATTAAGTTTATAAAGATGAGTGTTAATGAAATAATGGTATGGTAAAAAAAACTGTCTAACAGATAAATAAATGATTTTTTGGGAAGAAGAACTAGCAAACTTGAAGGATTTCTCTAAAGTGTCCAAGGTAGGAGTCTCACTGAAAAAAAATAGCATGAAATTGCCATTTAATTTTTTTTCTGCCAATAACAAAAAACCATGAGATACTGTGAACACAATGGGGGATTGAACATTGTCCTGGAAGACACAGATAACTTCAAGGATTGGAAAAACAGAATCAGGATAAAATAATAGTTATACACTGACAGACTAATGACAGCTGCTGTGCTGGACCAGGAGCAATAACAAAGGAAAAGGAATTCCAAACACCTCTAACTAAGCATCAGATAATTTGAGACACTGGTATAATGTGGCCATGGAAAGACCAAATGCATTGGTTGTCTCTGTCCTGAGCAATGCAAATCCAATAGCAGGAACTGGATGGTACTGGTGCAGTCTTGTCTGGATCACGGATGGAGGAGGCTATGTGCCTTCTGCTGAAAGACAGCACTTTACACTACCCTTGCTTCCAGGGCTGCTGCACTATTTCCTTAAGAGTCAAATGAAACTGAGTTGCCAGAATAAAGGGATTTTACCACCATAGCATTGAAACTGCTTTTCAGCCTCCACAGGGCACAGCACTGCAGTCTTTGAGAGCCCTAGACAGTTAAACTAAATAGCTCTGCATCTTATATGAACTATATATATGGTTCCCTTCCTTCCTTCCTTCCTCACAAGGTCCTTGTCCATGTTCCAAACCCTACTCCCCTGCCTCTCAGCTGGAAGGGGCTCTGCATCAGCTCTCCCATTAAGCTGGACAGTATATCTGGGAGGAAAGAGCAAAGATATTTGGTTAGTGGTCTCCAAAAACTCCCATATACACACACACTGATTGACCCAAAGCTACTTACTGTGCCTGGGAAAAGAGGAATATGGCCTTTGGAAAAGACTTTTCTCAAGAAGCCACCAGACATGGAGACTGTTGTTTGACCACTTTCTGCAGTGGGGGCTGGAGAAGGGCTGCATGTTCTATAGGTCTGTGCAGAGCAATTTAGGGAGCCTGGTCAGACTACAGAAGTGGTGTTATAAAACAATTCCTGCCCTTCCAAGCATGGTTTTCTCATTCCTGTCTCCAAACTGGAGGATCAGTCCTCTGAATCTCCACCTTCTATAGGCTTGTATGTAGGGGGAGAGGAGCCTGGCCACAAAGAGTGATCTGAATGTCAGGAGAAGCAAACAGAAACTGTCACTGTCAGTACAGTGAGCTGGTCCTATGGGTTGACTTGTCACTTTGTCACCTTTCCAGAAGCCTTCCTCCAACTTGGTAAAAGGGCATGACCCTTGTGTGAGAAGAGTGGGCAGGTGAAAAGGCAGGTAAACAGCTGACTAAAGATCTTGATGCTCCCATTACCGTGTCGGCTGCTCACTACAGCTTCCATGTAATGGATAGTGGAAGGAAACACTTTACCCAAGACCCTAAAAATAACATTTAAATTGATAACAGCAAGTTGGGCTGGACCCTCAGTACTATGTATCACACTGGAGACAATAACTATGTCAGAGACTTGCCTCATCTAACAGAAGGATGCTTTAGAATTACTGGAGGATCAAATGACACATTTGAGGACCTGCTACTCCAGCTAAATCTTCATATCTGTCCAGTTAAAACTTTTGAGGTGTTTATCAAAAGGGGAATGGTAGAAAGGGGTGAGAGGGAGGTGAACTCTTTAAAATATTATTTTCTGGCTACCTTTCTTTCATAAAAAAAAAAAAAAGAGTTCAGCTTAAATTACAGGCATGCAGGCAAGCTCTCTCAGCCATCCTACATGTTGATTAATAGTCAAACTGTTAGAGCTTTAGCATGAAAAGTGGGCTAGGTTTCAACTGAAGATCGCCTGTAGCTAATGATGCAGTGGAATGAAGATTTTCATTCCAGCTAAACCATTTCTGTTCCTCTAAAAATAAAGAAAACCAATCTTGGGTTATGAAAAAGACTCAAAGAACTCTGAATACTTCTTGGCTTAAAATAATGCTGTGCATCTTAACAAACCTGTATATACCGGATATGTTACCTCTGAAATCAAACATAAATATAATTACATACATGTACACGCAGAGTATAAATATCTGAAGTGAGGTCAGGGAGCAGAAGAGAAGTTGGTGACCAAAACCTAGAATTTCACATGTACAAGTGCGTTACGGAGTTAGCAGCTCCTGTAACATAGCTCCTGTCTCAGACTAAAATAATTAAAATGCAATAAAAAAAACACCACAAGGAAGTGCAGCAGGCTGTATAGCATCTGCCTGGCAAGGCTGCCTGACATAGGCAGGGCTTGCCTGGAGACCTCCCTGTGGTTCAGCCCCTGGCGCCATCAGTTGGGCTTGAAGTCAAAAGCAGTGGAAGGAGGTAATTAAAAGTGACTCTGCAGCACTTTGCTGGCAAAAGACAACTCCACTGCAGCCACCAAAAGAGAGTGGGAAAGGATTCAGGCGTATGTAAGGCATGTGTCTCTCCAGCTGTAGTGACTGCCATTATGGAAACACAGCATTTCACAGCTTTTAACCTTCATGCTGCTGAAGTCAAATATTTTTTTGTTTTCATTTCAGCACATAAAATGCAAACTCCAGTTTGGCTCATGCCATCAGCACATTCTCCCTATGCTGCAAGTAAGGTGCAGAGTTGAAAAACCACGACAAGGTAGAAAGCTGCAAAGTGGAATTACACACAAGTCGTGATTGCCACCAGCACTGCTGCTGACTATATCACTGAGTTTCAAGACTATGGAACTCAGAGAGGGTGCAGGGGAAGGCCATAAGGTTCAAACCATCCTGTTGGCTGCAGGAACAAGTATAAAAAGAAATTAAAAGTCAGACCCCAGAAGGAGCAGAAGACACTGTGTTCCAACTCTAACCAGCTGAAGGAAAGTTTATATAAAAACAATCACTTGGTTAGTGACTCACAGGGAAAGAATCCCTAAGCTTTCTTCAGGGAAGCCCCAGTAAATAACATGTCTAAAAACACATGAAGATGGTGTTGTCTGTTCCGTTACGATACTCAGTCCACAAGATAAAACCTTTGGCAGCAGAACAACCTACTAAGCACAGTTCTCTTCGGGAAACCCAAAAAACAGTAAGAATTGCTGTGGCTCCTTGCAAAGTCTGCCTCATGTTCTAGCTCTTGTATGACATGTCTAAAGCAAACTGAGAAGAAACATGAAAAGAATGCTTTTTGTTACAGCATTGGAGAGTGCTTCTCTGTTGACTACATGCAGTCGTGCGCTCAAGATGTGTAAATGCCTGGATTTCAATATCTTCTGCATCTTTTATAACTAAATGTTACGGATTAAAATATCCTGCTGTGCTACACCCAAAGAAACTGAAGGAAAAGCTCGCTGCGTGCGCAGCCTCTCTGGGATACGTTATCAGACACTCAGCAGGCTGTGCAAGAAATAGTACCCTGTCCAAAGAGGGATGGATATCACTTCCAATCTATAACTTCTTTGGCTATGAGGGCTTTTGTGGGGTTTTTTTGCATTTTCTTTTTCTTTTTTTTCTTAATTAGCACAACATTTTGGAAGCAGGTTGTGATTTTAAGCATATCTTCCAGCAAACAGACTTTAAGGTCAGTAAAGTAAGTTCATAAAAATAAGAGAAACTGCAGTGGTTCCCAAACAAATGACCAGCTTTGAACACCATGACGACTGAACTTGGACTGGCTAAAAAACTCTACTGTTGGAGATTCCAGGTAGGAATACTAACAAAAGCATTCTCTGTCAAGCAGAGCTTACACACAGAATTTATGCTGTGTAGTTTTTGCAGATGTTCAGGAGGACAGAGTGGAAACTTGCTACCAACCTCTTAGTAAATTTACCTCGCTCTCTAATGAGTTTTTAGCTTGTTAAGTATGAATATGGACACTTTAATTTGCACTGGAAACCTCCCCTGCCCCAAGTTAATTCTTTTCCTACTGAATATAAAGTCTCACTTTATGCTGCTCCCCATATTTTCAGCTGATGTAGATCCAAATAGACTGTAGACTCCAGAAATTTTCCAGGATTACCCAGAAACTTGTCAAGAAAAAACCCTGAAGGTTGGAAACATTGAAAAGTCATTCCCAAAGGACTGTGGAGTTACCATAGTAAAGCAGTGTTTTTACCAACATGCTCAGCAACAAAAGAGGTAGCATCACTGATATTTGAACTGTAATTTTCCATTGTCACTCGGGGGACAGAACAGGGTATTTGTAACAATCTTTCAGGTATTTGTGACTATCTGTAAACTCTGGTAGACAGCTTAATGCTCTTCTATATATGATGAAATGTATTTTATAAAAAGCTATGAAAGACCAGCCTAAAGGTCACCAATACTGAAGAAGCAAGAGCTTCACACAGAAGAAGTGCAGCTGTAAGACTTAAGTAACTGCTTTAATGCAGGAGCATCTCTTAGGTCAAGTAAACCATTCCAACACCCAAGATTCAGCTAGCAAGAGCATAGGCAAGAATGACTTTGCCTGAAAACCCAGAAACACGCAAGAGGAACAGGTCACACTGAGCAGTGCTGCAGCCTTTTATCTTTTGTGGAATGGCAACGCTCCGAGCCTCACCAGAGAAAAGATGGGTATTAAAGTACTCTATTGTAAATTTGAGTTCCCTTGCTTTACTGTCATGTTGCCCATGGGCAACTACCAGGAACCCAGCACTCAGGACAGCTGAGCTTCTGCTTCCAAGGACCCACTGTCTGTGAAGGGAGAGTGAAGTGCTTTACAGTCCAGAGACCCAGACTTGGAAGGAATAAGCATAGAATCATGGAATCATCAAGGCTGGAAAAGACCTTCAAGATCATCAAGACCAACCATTCACCCTACAACCCCTAACCACTAAACCATCTCCCAAAACACCATGTCCACCTGTTTTTTTAACACCTCCAGACACGGTGCCTCCACCACCTCCTTGGGCAGCCTGTTCCAGTGCCTAACCAAGAGAGTAATCACAGATTACTCTAGAGACAGATGCAGAAATACATGCAATTCCCCAGTAGGATGCCATCAGAAAAGATCTGAATTTTGAAGGGAAAACGTTGACACATTGTTTTTGAAACAATAATTTTCCAAATATTTTCTTTTCCTCTTTCATGAAAGCAACAAAAGGAAAGAGAACTTTGTATGTATGCTTACATCTAGGGTAGTTCACAAGGATTACTGATTTTAAATCACTTGAACAACTGACCCAACAAAACCACTTGAACAAATTTCCAAACATACTTTTAAGCTGAGGTGCTTCTACCAGGTAAGGAGGGACATTGAAATGAGCTAGTGTCAAATTTTAGAGATGACTTGAAGGGTCTGGTAAATAAGCAGAACAAAAGGACTAATCACCACTTGTTCTTAAGACAGGCAGAAACAAAAAATATCATACTCAAGAGATGCTGGAATGAGGTATTTTTAAAGAACAAAAAATGAAGACATCTTGCCAAACCTGCTCCAAACCACTCCTAATACTGCCTTCTCAGACTTGAAGAGAGAACTCCTATGAAAGAAATCATGCTGCTTCTTTACAAAATTAACGTCCTCTGCCAGTCAGACTAGTGACAAACAGGTAATTTGCCTCAAGACCCTCTGTTTCCAGAGGCACTCAATGGCTAGTGACAAACATTTAACACACAGATAGGACACTGTTCCATAATTATCCATCGATTCTGTCATGTCATTCTTTCACTGCGAGGAACCATGCATGTTTTTACTCCAAGTTTGTAAAATGGCATCTTGGTCCACAACTGCAGCTTCTAGACAAATAGTATCTATTCACAATATTAAAACCAGCTGCTGGAAAGGCATCATGCTGTGGCTGACAAAAGAAACTGTACAAATAAGATGGAACTAAATAAAAGAAATACAACGTGGGGCAGAAATCACTGACCCAATCAGACAATGCCAGGACTGGTTCTAGGATAGGAGAACTTGATTTTAGCAGAACACTAATCAGATTACAGAAAGCATGGGAAAAAAAAAAATTATCAAGAGTCCCCTAAAAATGTACAGCAGTAAGGACAACACACCCACTCACACCAGGTGAACTTGTAACTCTCTGGGAGTTGATGCCATTGATTTCACCATGTCCAGCTGCCAGCCCTTCCATGACCTAGATTAGATGGTTGCAATTACACCATTTCTAAGCATATGTATTCACTCATCAGGTTAAGAGGGATTTCCTGCAAAGCAGCATATAACAAAGAGCACAGATAGAGAGTTGATGTTTTCAAACTATTGAAGACGAGTGAAGGATGAGCTTCCTAAAGCAAGAACCTTGATTTTCACTGTACCTAGGGCAACACAGATGGTGTTAAGGACTGCAGACAATGCTGCATTTTATTCTCAGCTGTTAGCCTTAGCTTTAACATTTTAATCAGCAGTGAGCCCAGAAGTCATTGCTCTAGAAGTAAAGTCCTACAAACGAGGGTAATAATTTACCTTTCATAGAATCATAGAATGGTTAAGGTTGCAAGAGACCTTAAAGATCATCAGGTTCTAACCTTCCTGCTATAAGCAGGGACATCTCCCATGAGACCAGGTAGAACAAGGCCTCATCCAACCCGGCCTTAAACACCTCCGGGGGGGGCAGCCACAACCTCCCTGGGCAACCTATTCCAGTGCTTTACTACCCTCATGGGACCTTGGTTATGTACAGGATGCACAGGGGACATTGGTTACTTGTACACGTGTAGAGCAACGTACACTGGCCCACATACAAATATATCAACTCTGCTCCATGTATATTCCCATAGCTCTGGAGAACAACACATCTGAGGCTGCCTGCTGGTGTCATTGTTGATATCATCAGACCATTACCTACATGAAAGCTCTCAGCTGAAGAACAGCAAGGAGCTAAACCCATACAGCTTCTAGGTGCACTGAACTGACATGAAAACTTCACAGTCTCTTGGGTGTTTGCAGCCACATCTTGGGTCACGGGTGATGTGAAAGAGGCTGAGCTATTTGAGGATGCCTGACTGTATGCAGCTGCAAAAGTGGGTAACAAGGCAGCCTTGGCCATTTTGTTTGCTGCCCTCACAGCAGAGCGAAGAACAATCTCACTCATAGTGCTTCTGAGAATTTGCTATCTGAATCAACCAGATAAGAATCATGGTACAGTTGATTCCAGACTGTGGTCCTGAGAAACTACAAACTAATTTTACACAGTGTCTGCACCACACAGCTAGGTACAACTGGCCTGTGATTGGAAAGGCTTCTCTTCATTATATGAAATCACAGAATTACTTAGATTGGAAAAGACCTTTAAGATCGAGTCCAACCATTAACGCTACTCTACCAAGTCCAGCAGTAAAAAGTTCCACATCTACACAACTTTTAAACACGTCCAGGAATGGCGACTCAACCACCTCCCTGGGTAGCCTGTTCCAATGCCCAACAGCCCTTTTAGTGAAAAAGTGCTTCCTAATGTCTAGTCTAAACCTCGCCTGGCACAGCTTGAGATCACTCTCTCTTGTTCTATCACCAGTTACTTGTGAGAAGAGACCAGCGCCTACCTCTTTGCTCCTTTCAGGTAGCTGTAGAGGGCCATGAGGTCTCCCCTCAGCCTCCTTTTCTTCAGACTAAACAGCCCCAGTTCCCTCAGCCACTCCTCATAAGACTTGTTCCTTAGGCCCTTCATCAGCTCCCTTGCCCTTCTCTGGACAGGCTCCAGCACCTCGATGTCTTTCTTGTATTGAGGTGTCCAAAACTGGACACAGTATTTGAGGTGAGGGCTCATCAATGCCGAGTACAGAGGGACCATCACCTCCCTGGTCCTGCTTGCCACACTATTTCTAATACAGGCCAGGATGCCATTGGCCTTCTCAGCCACCTGAGCACACTGTTGGCTCATATTCAGCCACCTATCAATCAGTACCACCAGGTCCCTTTCTGCTGGGCAGCTTGCCAGCCACTCCACGCCAAGCCTGTAGCATTGCATGGGGTTGTTGTGGCCCAAGTGCAGGACCCAGCACTTGGCCTTGTTGAACTTCATACAACTGCCCTCAGCCCATCGATCTAGTCTGCCCAGCTCTGTAGAGCCTCCCTACTCTCAGGCAGATAAACACTCCCTCCCAACTTGGTGCTGTCTGCAAACTTACTGAGGGTGCATTCTATCTCCTCATCAAGACTGTCGATAAAGATGTTAAAAAGAAGCGGTCCCAATACAGAAGCCTGAGGAACACCACTTGTGACCAGCCACCAGCTGGATTTAACTCCATTCACCACCACTCTCTGGGCCCAGCCATCCAGCCAGTGTTTTACCCTGCAGAGCGTGTGCCCATCCAAGCCACGAGCAGACAGTTTTTTCATCAGAATGCTGTGGAAAGTTCTGGTTGTTCTGTATATGGTGCATAACAGGACTCAAGATGATCTGCTCCATGATGTTCCCTGGCACTGAGGTCAGACTGACAGGTCTGTAGTTCTCTGGATCCTCCTTTAAGCCTTTCTTGTGATAGGTACCACATTTGCTACCCTCCAGTCCACTGGTACCTCCCCAGTTAGCCACGACTGCTGGTAAATGATAGAAAGAGGCTTGGCGAGTGCATCTGCCAACTCCTTCAGTACTCTTGGGTGCAACCCATCCAGCCCCACAGACTTATGGATGCTTAGGTGGTGTAGCAAGTCACTGACCATTTCCTCTTAGATTATGAAGGTCTCATTCTGCCCCACCTCCCCATTTTCCAGCTCATGGGACGGGATGTTCAGGGAACAACCAATTCTACTGCTAAAGACTGAAGCAAAGAAAGCATTTAGCACCTCAGCCTTCTCCACACCCTTTGTCACTATGTCTCCCCCTGTATCCAGCAAAGAGATTCTCCCTCATCCTCCTTTTGTTATTAATGTATTTATAGAAAGATTTTTTTAATTGTCTTTGACAGCAGTAGCCAAGTTGAGTTCAAGTTGGGCTTTGGCCCTCCTAATTTTCTCCCTGCATTGCCTTACTACATCTCTGTAATCCTCATGAGAGGCCTGTCCTCTCTTCCAGAGGCCATAAACTCTCCTTTTCTTTATAAGCTCCAGCCAAATCTTTCTATTCATCCAGGCCGGTCTTGCTCCCCGACGGCTCAGCTTTCGGCACACTGGGGACAGCCTGCTCCTGGGCCTTTAAGATTTCCTTCTTGAAGTATGTCCAGCTTTCCTGGACTCCTTTATCCTTCATGACAGTTTTCCAAGGGACTTTGTCAATCAGTCTCCTGAACAGATCAAAGTCTGCCCTCTGGAAGTCCAAGATGGCAGTTTTACTGACCCCCCTCCTTACTTCTCCAATAATTGAAAACTCTGTAAGTTCATGGTCACTATGCCCTAGACTTCCTCCAGCTGTTACTTCTCCCACAAGTCCTTCTCTGTTCACAAGCAGCAAGTCCAGAAGGGTAAGTCCCTGGTTGTCTCCCTCACCAGCTGCATTCAGAAGTTATCTTCCATGCACTCTGGGACTGTCCTCTCTCTGCTGCATTGTATTTCCAGCAGACATCTGGGAAGCTGAAGTCCCCCATTAGAACAAGGGATAGCGACTGTGAAACCTCTCCCAACTGCTTATAGAATATTTCATCCACCTCTTCATCCTGGTTGGGTGGAGTATAAAAGACTCCAACCACTATATCACCCTTGTTGGCCTTCTCCTTGATTCTTATCCATGGAGGTTACTGCTTCCACTGGAAAATATGTAGGTCTGCAAATCAAGCAGTTTTAAACCACTGAAGTACAACTGAATGCCAAATCACACTGCATAAGACTAATCTTTCTCATGGACTCTCTTCCATGTTCTGGGTTAGCTTCTTTAGTTGATTTCCCTAAACTGCCTTAGGCATGCTGCCACGCAGCATAGAAGCACCAACATTTGAACAGGTCAAAATATCACCATGCAACAAGTGTGACTGGGAAGTTTGAGTATCTGCTATTTAAAGGGTCTGATAGGGGCCTGAGACCTAGGGTCATGGTAACTTTGTATCTACCCACCACAGAGCTTATACCTACACAAATAAGTGAATACATGTTATTTGAATTTAGTAGCACATTCAATTACATAGAATCCTCTCTTTGAATTACAAATTACTTTCTTACAAAAGAGGAAGTGCAGAGGCTGAGTTTAAAAGAGAAAAAATGTGAAGGAAAGAGAGTAAGACCGCTTGTTTCTCAATTGCGGGAACCGGGGTTTTAGCAACAAGGTTATGAAAGTCACCAAAGAATCACACTGATCAAACACCACAAAATGTCCATAGGCAGCTCCTCCTAGTGGGAAATCCTAATTCTCCAAAATCAGCGCACTCAATACATTGAATATCACACCAGTGACCAGATCAATCAAAGGCGACAATGGATCTGGGAAACAGGTGGGACAGGAGATGAGGGACTGCAGAAGAGGAGCACATTACATCATGGAAGGAGAGTTATATGGGTGGAGAATGCAACACCAGATGGAGGATTTTGCACACAGAACATGGAACTTGAGTGTGACTTGGCATATAGAAAGTAATTACAAACCTATATCCACAGAAAAAAGATAAGTAGGAAAGGTTAAAGAAATCCAGGATGAACTATGTATCAGACTAGACGTTGCATATCTTAGTTTTTGTTTAAAACAGAGTCAGACAAAACAGCATTCAGTTTCTCCTGATCATTTTGTTTTCCCTTGTAAATGAGAAAAAGGTTGTATCTGGCCATTCCCCAGCTGCCCTCCACCCTCATGTCCAATGACTACATTTCCTGTTACACTGTAAATGCTATGGAAGAGTGACATTTTTGGCAGGAAAAAGTCTTTCAAATTTTTATTTACTCCCAATTACTACTCGGGAGTAGGGTTTTTTGCAATTACTGACTTGGACGACAAGGAAGATATTTTAGGATTGTCCCAAAGCCTTGGGGACTATACTTGTGTGTTTCCCCTTCTGTACAGTCCCCTTGTGGGTGACCACATACTGCTGCACTAAGGGGGCAATCAGACCCTTCTGACTGCAGCTATCCTGGGACCTGAAGACACATGGATTCCAGGGGCAGGTATCAGCCTGCAGTCCAAAGGACCTGTGCGGCAGAGGTTGGTGCAGCACAATCCAGAAGCACCTTCCCCTCCACCACCCAACTCTCAGCACTCATTGACCAGGGCTGGGAAAGCATCCTTAGAGGATGGCCACCTTCACGGCCTTCCCCAGGGCCAGTCTTGCTGTATACCCAAGAACAAGGCTGACACGCTCCATGATCTGAAACTTCACAACCTGAGAGTTTTCACCTTTCTGTAGAGCACCAATGAAATCCTTCATCATAGCGGAAGTGGTGCAAAAATTAGCTGCACCATAAAGACTGAAGAATTTAAAAATGCAGATGCCTTGCCAAAAGCACAGTAAAGAGCCCACCATGAATATGTTACAGAAATAAAAAATGTTTGCTCATTCCTAAATTTCCTGGAGTTTGCTTAATGTCAGCAGTCCCCTTTAATAGCAGAAACATGAAACCCTGTGACAGCTATTGAACCCCCGACCCCTGATAGGCAGTTACCAGCTTTGCGGGGACTGGTTTTGAAATCACTCAGTCCATTAGCCTGCATCTTGTTACAGTCAGTGCAACTGATGCAATACTATGAATCTCTTTTTCCCTGTATGTTTTTAACTCCCTTGTGCCAGCAATTATTTTACTCTCACAAGAATATAAATCACGGCTGCTCTGTTTCTCGGGGAACATTCAGGGAATGAGTCTGCATCTAGCTTTTGTTAAAATTAGTAAATATTGAGGAGAACAGGAAGACAGTTTTTATCTGAAACATGTTTTCACAGCCTTGAAAAAGTAAGGCAGCAAGAAAGGGACTGAAAAACAGCCTGCCATTTCGTTTCCTCCCTGTATTTTGGACTGCTTTTGACCCATGTGTGCACATGCACACTCACTCGGTCTGCTCCTTTGCCGCGACTTCATTGTAAAATTCAATTCATCTGTTTAAAGCAATGACTGAAACACTGTCTATAAAATCATGGCATTTTGCCACTAAAAAACAAAATATTTAACACTTCTGAATTTGCAAGTTATTTTTAAACCCAATTGGCCCAAAGTCAATTTTAGTCATAACTGGATTCTTCTTTTCCTAGAATTCAATGTCTTCCTTTCCTTAAACATGTTAGGGTTTGTTGTTTTGTTGTGGGTTTTTTTAAAAAAAGTAATAAAACCACTAAATGCATAGTTTATACTTCTGTCTACACCATTTTACCCTCCAACATACTAGCACAGTTTGCTTTTCTACTTACTACTATGCAACAAACCCGAATAAGTCTACTTTTTCTAGTTTAGGAACTTAACTTGAACATGACTTTAACAATCCCAGTGCAGAACCACTTACTTTCCCTTTGAATCTGGCCGGGGCACTGGTGGCACATCACCACAGCCAGTAAGTGGCTGAGTCAGAGTTTATGTCTGGGAGGTAATTGAAGACCCTTCAGAGACATGGCTGAATTTGAAAAAGAAAGCATCAGAGCCTTTGTTCAATGCAAAGATACATATGGCTTCTGGCTCTGTATCTGCATTTACGTGTCAATAGCCAAGCATGAAACAGATGAACAGAGAAAGCTGTTGTCATATATGTAGGTAGAATTAGTATTTTAAGGAATACCAGGCAAACTGACCTGGCAGGGAGAGTATTTCCCTTCTCCCTTCAAAGGGAATTCTGTTTTTCCCAAGAGAAAATTCAAACTAAATTACACTGACTTTATATTCAGTGAATGTTCACATGTGCAGCATGATCTGCACTGTGCTAACTCCACTGAGATGCAAATATAGGATTTATACACCAAAGTTCTACATGTTTTGTAAAGGGAATCAGCAAGCACAGTAATGCAAACTAATCATTAGAAGATAAGAACTTCATAGTCACTTTATCCACAAAAAGAAATCCAATGAGGTTTTTTATTTTCCAAGTTGAATTTTCTCAAGTCTGAGATCAGCATTGAAGTGTTTGATTCTTCAAATTAAGTAGAAATTATTCTCTAACTCTGTGCTTAAGGATAACAAAGGAAAAGTTTTGGGTTTTTTTTTTTATATTAAAAAGTGTCACTTTGGGGTTTTTTGTTGTTATTTTACTGCTCAGGTGCCTAGGGATTTGGAATCAAAATTTCAAAAGGCCCCAGCATCTATCTGATCTTTTAACCTAACAATGTTAGAAGCCTAATGAAAATTGACTTCATGAGAATGTCAAAGGTTTTGCTGTTGCTGTTTTCAAACAGCACGGTCTGGAGGGCTGTTTTGGGGGGATTTTGTTTTTTAAATGAGGCTGACGATAAGGCACAGCTCCTTTACCTTCAACATCCATCCTGCAGTGACAACGCTCTGCACAACTCCACGCAATGCTCTGCTCCTCCTGCCTCTGCACAAGGCAGTCGAGTGGAGTCCAGTTTTAATATTAGTATGACAGGGCTTGCCAACATGTGCTTGTTGAATGAGGTAGGCCTCCATTACCTCATTCTACACAACCCTTTATACAGATTTTATCCAACAAAGCTTTTGAAGATATATTTATCTTTAACCATGTGAGAAATCTCACATTAATGACTGTGCAACAATAAAAAGTAAAAATAAAAATGATTAGTAGTCAGCTGACAATTATAAACCCTCTTCACTTCCCTTCCCCCCCTTTTTCTTAGGAACTCATTATTGCCATGTTTATTTTTACTTTTGTAAATCTTAGAGTGCAAAGCTAAAGGCGGAGGTATAAAAGTGGCCACAATCTGAACGGGTGGGTAGGTACTGGATCTTTACATATGTACAAAAGGCAAGATCCAGAGCCTGAATGCCAGGCATTCTGCAACCTCCAGAATTCAGCATGAATGACCTGTTTTGAAGAGAAGGAGGAGGGGACACAGATGAGGATGCAAGAATCCTTACAAGGGACTGGGTCCAAGAGAAAGATCAGGATGGTTTTCTGGAGATACCTTACCTTCTGGCTGACAGTGCAGGCCAGGGGAAGAATGTTTCTGAACCTCCAGCAAGAATTGCTTTTTGCTCAGAGTGTAAGGAGAGCAAACAGCTCCACCAGTCCTCACATCCCACAGGTTTCAGGTTTCTCCTGTACTTGCTTATGGGTATCCTGCCTTATGCTAGCAACTATGTCAGATGCTACTGGTCCTGACTTCCCTGGGGTGCTTGGACAATAGAGCTGGTCCATGCAACTCCTGACCTTCAGACTCTGTTTCTCTCAGCCCCAAGAGCTCTTTGGTTCCCCACCTATCCCCATTTCCCTTGACAGAGCATCTACAGTCTAACCTCTGTCCTCTAAAGATCAGGTCAGCATTCACTGCAGCAGCAAAGCCTTATGCCAGCATATTGTAAAGAAACATTATAAACATTACCTTGACATCTTCGTGTACACAGTTAACATTTACATTTCACACCACCTCCTATATAAAGTCTCTCTCTCCATGCCTTCAATACATCACTTCTCTTAATCCCTCCCCACTCAACATTAAGAGCCCCTTTTCTCAGGCAGGCCAACAAAACAGATTTTTGGTGCTTCTGAGTCCAGCTACTATGGAGGCAGAAGTTGCCAAAAACTGGTTAAAAATACAAAAATTAAAAGCAGACAAAATTCCTCAACCTTCAGAACATTCAAAATCCACCTGGGTCTTTCCCAAATAGCTCAGAAATGCTTCAAGCTCACAATGAGATGCTACAGGCAGTATTTCAGAGGCTACTTTCAACATTTGCTATGAAGCACCTTTTGATGCTTCAGATACATCTTCCTAAGGGTTAATATACCAAAACAGGAAGGAGGAAAAAAAATCCCAAACACAAATGCTGTATAACTTCTTTCTGTGTGACAAACTCTCTCTGCATCATATTCCAATGTGTGAGATGTGCAATATCCATTCTTAAGCTCAGTAAAATGTCATTAAAAAATACTGCCCCTGGGAACTGCTTGATTATTAGTTTATCAGATCAAGATCAGCAAAACTGTCTTTTTATGTGCTGCTTACTTTCAAAAAATCCTCTTCCATGCATATTTCAGTTCTCCCTCTCCACACCCCACACCCTTCTGCTGCTGTCCAGCTGGAACACATCAAGGGTCTAGAAGCCAAGTCAAATGTTGACCCCACCCTCCTCCATCCATTTTAAGGCACCTTCAAAGCCAGTACACTGATCTAGTTCAGCTTAGCCAACAATGCCAGCAAATCTGTTATTTAAGACTTTAGTGCTGGGTTTTTATAACTGCCCATTAATACAAGCTTTGATGTATGGTCAAAAAATCCAGCTGTAATGAGTTTCATCAGACTGTAGTAACCTTTTCTCAGAAGGTCTTTATTACTATACCTTCATAATCTTGGGTCCCAATACTGTTTTATAGTATCATTCTTGCTGAACCGCCTTAAAAAACAACACTCAGCAAACATTCAACACATCTCCTTCCCCACAATTAAAACAAAGAGCTCTTAATAGTTTTCTAGAAGACACTTTTGCACCCACATTTGTAATAGCAGTTTGCTGTTGTTTGGTTTTTTTTTTTTAGTATGCAGGCAACAGTTGTGTGAACCAAAAGAGAAACTGATTTTCCTGATAAAATCCTTCAGACAGCATACAAAAGCATTTTATAAAGGACAAACAACTTACTCTGTTGTTCCCCTTTGCAGGATGCAGCAAGGAGGAAAGAGGAGGGGGGAGAAAAAGAAGTATTAGATACATTTACTTTACATGCATTCAGTCTAACTCATACAGTTCTGGAAACAGCTCAAACCAAATGAGGAACTGACTCAAAGAACAGTCACTGAATCCATTAGTTAGAGAGCTTCCAGGGGAGCACAGGACATTCACAAAGGATTTAAAATGTTCGACGAAGTTGTAAATTCACACTGTTTTTCAAAATTTCCTCTCAACACAAACATTCTGATTCCACTTTTGCTTCCTTCAGTGTAAATCAGGAGCAGCTCCTGGGAATTCGGTGGACACTAATGCAACGGAGAAAAAAAATGAGGCCTGAAATGATCTAGGGATGGGATGGAAGCCAGAGGGATTTTTGTGCATTGGTAATACTGAACTTCTAGTATGCAAAGCAACCCACTAAACATGTCTGCTTACCCTTGCATGACAGCCACTCCCTGTGACATGCCAAGGAGTGGAAAGTTTCACGATCCAATGCTTTTTAAAAAGCAAATATTGAACTTTCAGATTACTAATAAAAATAAGAAAGAGATGGCATTTGGGGAGAGGGGAAAAGGAATGGACAGTGCTAGCAAGGTAAATTGTGGAGAGCAAGTTACAACAAACATCTGTGCTACTATTTTTTTTTAATTGTGAGCTTTGCCATGAGCTGGCATGAATAGCGTGTATTATACAGTGGGAAGTCAGCCAAGATAAACACCAGCCTACAGTTGAGAAATACAGTCTGGAAGGTTAGTCACAAAGTTGTAGTCATTTTTTAAAAAAAGGAGGTTTTTGGATGCATCAGTCTAGAAACCCAGCAGAAAAGTCAGCTGGTAGATGGATATCCCGTTTCAAAGTGAACTGGCCACAGTGTGATTTATATCAAGCAAGCTGACTTGCACATGGGTTGGAAAAATAAAAACACAGATTCATTGCTATCTGGGTGGCTGTCAAAGCCCCTGTCCTGACAAAAGCAAATCTCCTGGGGAAAGGAGGTGATTTGGCAAACTGCAAAAGAATTTGGGGGCTCACAGAGCAACACTGAGGGGTGTTTAAAGATCATTAACAAGACAGAGAATACACGAACATGAGTGTGCATCCTCCTGTGCAGAGGGCCAGAGAAGGCAGGCAAAATGAAGCGAGGAAATGGAGGAATGGGATGATCTCTGGCCTTTACTTTGCAATATATTAATGAGATTTGTTTAGGCAAAAAAGAAGAATTAAATATCAACAACTTTGGACCTATCTTACAGGACTAAATCTGTAACAGAGACTTCTTATTAGTGGTAGTAAGTACTGAGTCTCGTTACCATTGCGATCACACAATTTTAAGTAGCACTACTGAAAAACCAACAGAAAGATAAATATTCTCAGTTGAGAGATTTGCCCCTGGTGAGAATTCAGAACAAATCTCTTTAATTCAGTGACAAATTCCTACTTTTCCTGCCACTGCAGAAGCAACCCAGCCAGGGGCAACTGCGTTGGATTTTAAATCAGCGTCCTTGTGCGCGAGCAGCAGAGCTGTTAATGCAAGCACACAGCTTAGCTTTCAAACCCCAGGCTGCGCACGCTGCTCTGGCAGTTACAGAAAGCAGGCCAGTTTCACCACTCCAGTACTCCAGGTTTACAGCACTTTTAGTCTATTTTTCATTTCTAAGCAGCAATTTTTCTACTCCTGGTGCCAACGCCTTGGACACTCAATGTTACCAGCTGCAACTCGCACATGAAAGAGCGAGAAGGTCAGTCAGGAAGGGGCGAAGGTACCTCTGTGCCTTCTTAACACCAGGATCACAAAGCTGTGGGGAAGCACTGAAGTAAACACAAGCTGCTGCCATTTCCTGGCAGTCTCTCTTAACATAAAAACATGCTCTCTAAATCTTCAAAGGAGAGTAAAAGACTGGTGGAGGTTGTCTCAAAAGCTATTTTATATTGTCTGAGGAAGGTGTGAAACTGAGGAGTATGCATAGGGTATTAATGAAATGCTGGTGAATTTCAAGTTCCACCAGAGCTTCAAAGGTACTCTGGGCCTTGGAGCATGAGCTTTGCAAAATTCAAAACTTTCACACCAGACTTGCAGTCCATATTTGGACCTCTAGTCCTGTAGGAACAAAGTGATTTGCGAGACTAGAGTAGCATTAAGCATCTTTCCTGAACAGTTTGATACACTACTGGGTGAATTTCAAGCTGCAGGAATTTGGAACAATAATATTCACTCTTTTGGTTAACGTAAAGGTAATTGCAGCCCAAAGGAGAACTGAATTTTTACTCCCTTCTAATTTTGTATTTCAAGGAAGTCTCTCATCTTGTGCCTATGACTCCCTTGACAGACTAACTTTGAACAAAAAGAAGAATTCTTTATAAACATATTTTGAATACAAAATATTTTTATGGGGAAGAGAGAGAGAGGGAGACAGAGAAGTTTAGCAATCCAACTAGTCTGTCTTGCTTAAAGATAAAGTACCAGATATATGAATACAATAAACACATTACAGAATGCAAGGTTAAACCAGAGGCAGCAACATGCTCTTTTGACATAATTATTAAAACCTGAGCAAGAAAACAAAACAATACACTATTTTGATCCTAGTAAATAATTAAATAGCCTCTTGAAACTAATAATTATAAAATTACTTCTGATGTTATTAGGTACAAACTGATCTAGTGGGGACAGCAAACATACGGAAGAGTCATCTTACTTTAATTTAAAAAAAAGAAGTAAAGTCTCACATACCTGGTAAGTCTCCTGCTAAATAAATATTTGACCTATTTTTAAAAATCGTTGTCATGATCAGTGTATATTCCTACAATAACTGGAGAATCCAGAAGTTCAAGGATGGTCTGATTTATCTTTTGAGGGTAGCCTTGAAACTTGGTATGAAAAGAGGAAGCTGAGGCTTGTTTGCATGCATAAATAGCAGCCAGAGGGGAGACAGACAGAATTATACTGGAAGCCATGCAGATATTACAAATATAAGGCCAATATGAGAAAGAGAAAGATGAAGAAAACAGAAGACAGCACAAGACCCTGGGCTCAGGGGACATGGCCTTCCCACAGAAAACAAGCAGGAAGATGAACAAGTTCCATCAAAATCAAAGCATCATTTCTCAGAAAAGATCTTCCACTGAAGGAATCTAGTGGACCAGCAGACTTACTGAAGGAGAGGTGAGCCATGCATTAGAGGAACTTTCAAAAGCTCAAATGACAGGTATTTTTGCTAAAGTTAGCCTTCTCTCTGGATACATTCCCTTAAACCTTCACTCAGAATCACAGAATCACAGAATTACCAAGGCTGGAAAAGACCTTTAAGATCATCAAGTCCAGCCTACACTCTACATTAAATATCAAAATAAAAAAGAACAAATAATTTGAAATGGTAGTCGGGCATATTCTGTTCCCCAACTTTGTCTTTTCTGTTAAATCAATACAGGCTTTTTTACTGTATCCTGCTCAATTTGCTTTACATGACGATTAGCTGACTAAAACTGCCTTTGGAAAGGTTTAGCATGTGCTTCACACACAAAAAACATGCCGTGAATCTGTAAAATAAATACACATGATTGTCTGGAATGCTTCTGCCAGTTCTGTAATACAGAGCTTGAGGGAATAAACTCTTCAAAGCCCATCTTTACCTTAGAAGACATTAACAGAAACAATGAAACTCAGGAAACTCCAAATTGCTCAACACTTTTACTACACAGATCCAATGGAAACCATTTTGGAAGATTTGGTTTGTGTTGGGTTTTTTGTTTGTTGTTGTTTTGTTTTTTTTAATATTGAAGTTTGACACACAAATTGATCTTAAAATATTTCATTATCAATATTTCAAAATTACCACAGAGGAGTACAATGAAAAGGCTACCCTTTCTTGAGATATCTACAAGTCATCGTGTTTTCCCAGGTGATGCAATTGTTTTTTCTGACTCAAACAGAGCAGCTACTGGAAAACTAGTGAGCTGTTTAACTTACTGAGGATTTATCAGGATAGACACCAGCTCGTAGCAGAGATGCCTTCCAGCTATCCACCTCCTCTTGGGAGTCACAGGCTAGCTCGAGGAAACGATAATCCTTGTAAACGTTCCTAGAACAAAGAGCACCACATTGTAAAACTAGCATTTTACTACTCTGTATCATGTACACAGCATTTAAATTAAAAATTCTTTGGGATCAGAAATTACTTGGTAATAGTTTTGGACATCAGAGTTTATAGGACAGGTACTTGTTTAATAATGACATGGAGTACTTAAAAATATCTTAGAATTCTACAGCATATCTCTGGAAATAATAATCATCTGAAAGCACCGTGAAACTACTTAAAATCAATTTTCCAGCTTTTGCCAAAATGGAGCACTTTAAGGAAAACAAGGCAGTTGTGATGCAGAGGACAAACACGTAAGACACACCAACAAAAATGCAAGTCTTGTGACTGATTGCTGCTGTCACCAATAAATATCAAAATAATTAATGATGCAACTTTTTCCCAGGCAAGCCCTCTCAATGCCTTTATATACCTGCTTTAGCTTTCAGATATCATCACTAAGTGGGGAAAGAAAACAATGATAATCAGATATTTTAAACAAACAAACCAAACCTCTTATGTCTGCCATCACAGCAAGAAAATGGGACACTTTTAAATAACACAGCTTGCAGGTAATTCATGTAATTAGATGAATATAGGGAATCACTTAATGAAAGACAAAGGATGAAAAATACATAATATGTAGGAAGGTGGTACTTGGAAATTCCCCAATAAATAGCACAGATGTTCCCTTTACGGTTTAGCCATTAGTTTCCAAATTCAAATTCTATACACAGACCAGATCGTTGTAAATTTGTCAGCCAACAATCTTTTTAGGAAAGGCCACAAACTTAGCTGGCAAAGGTTAGGGAACCACATTTTGTGAGATCTTAACAGCTGCACAAGAAAAAGTCTTCCATCGCAACCAGGCTGTGTTCTTTCCTTAGCAAGCTTCAGAGAAGGGGGAGTGGGGTGCAGATGGGGGTTGATGACTTCACTTTGAAAGACAGCAGTGACAATGTGCTCTTTGGCTTCATTATGTAACTAGAGAGGTGATTTCTACCCCATACTTTGAGAAAAATCGATTTGACTACACTATAGAACCAGCAAATCTATTATTATCACTGCCTAAACAAATTGCTTTAGCATACAGGGACTGGTGGGATTTCACTGTCCCACTGCCGGAATGCAACCAACCTGTTGTAATTCCCACTCACAGAAGCACTTCTACCTTAACCAACAATGGCACCAGACAGCTCCAAGCCTTGCTTTTTAGGGGCAGTTTCAGGTAACAGACAAAAAACAGGCAGAAAAATTATAATTGAACAGTAAATATTCTTCCCTGAGCATGAAGCAGCCATGACACTTAATCAGAGGGGCACTTATAGATGGCATTCGCTGCAAAGAATAAAGGACATACTCAGACTTCCTTATGCTGGTGACAGAATTCTGCATCTGAGCAGCCAGGCAGGCACACTCAGCACCAGCCTCGCACTCCTTGCAAGCATCTGGATCAGAGATGCCACTGCAGTGTGCTTCAGTTCCACTCAGGGCAGCACACCTGCCCTTCCTTCCCACAGAAACCAGCCCGCAAAGGGACACAGACACTAAAGGGTCAGGTCCCATGGTTTAGGCAAAGCCACTGACAGTGCGAACAATTAAAAGCTCTACGGATCTTTTTAATTAGAAATTTAAAATTAAACTTTTTTCTTCCCTGACTCCTAATGTACTAAGCCTGCCTTAAGGTAAGTAATAGCCTGGATGACCTCCTTAGATGCTGTTATGTTAAACTGACGACAAAAGATTTGAATTTTATTCAATTTGCCATATTGTGGAACTCCGAGTCAACATTTACTGAACAAAATAAAGAACTGAATAAAAATAAAAAGAGAAGCAAAAGGAAATTGCCAGAGGGGAAAAAAAAAGTTTTAATTTATTGTTAGGAGAAACTTTTATTGAGATAAGTTTTTCGGCTAAATTAACTAAGCAGCTATAACTTGGAAGAAATAGGAAGCTGAAATGGTAAAAGGCTACTCTCAAAAAAGATGACTAAAAATAACAATAGTGCAAATAAAGGCTGTAAAACATAGTGATAGGAAACTTCCAAAAATACTTATCTGCAAGAGCAAAACAACATGACACCAGCTTGTGAAAACATTTTTTCAGGACTGTCATGTTATATATTCAACTTTTTGGCATTTTGTGACTTGCTATGTCAAGCGTAGCTGTAGGAGAAGGGATTTTAGCCAACGGCGTTGAACAGATGGGAGCTGGCAGTCCTGCATTCCTGTCTCCATATCAGGCCTTTTCCTAGGTCTAGGGACATCTTATGGCCAAGCAGCTGATGTCTCCAGCTCTCCAAGGCCCTTCTTACTGTAGTATCTGAGAGCTCCACCATTTTAGAGTAGCTAATTCTTCACTATCCTCGCCCCCCCCCCGCCCCAAAAGACACAAATGAGGAACTGAAGAGCACGCACAATGAACCAGAACTCACAAGAGGCTTACAGTAGGGTAGGTAAATGGATGCTTGCCTCCCAAATTGGTTTCCTTGCTACTAGACTCCCTTTGCCTGCCTTTCTTCCAGAAAGGCTGACAGGCACAGGAACTTTTTGAAGGAAAAAAAGCCATAGCAACTTCTGAAAAGAGTGCGTCCTTTTTCTGTTACTAGTGGAATCTTACAAAAAAAAACATTAACATGTTTTACTCATTAGGAATCCACTGGCGTCTCATGGAAAGCTGTAGAAACGTTCTTGAAAACAATTCAGATTTTCTGTTTTGTTCTCTGCCATTTTTTAATACCACCAAAGATATCAGCACTGAAACAGTTACTACTCAGTCCTCACCTACTTACTCCATATGAAATACAGTGAGACCATGTTCTCATTGTCATCTTTATAGCAGCTAAATGGGATGCTGTTCATCAAAGAGAATGATATAATACAGAATACCAAGAAGCAAAAAGATGAATTCTCAATAGTACAAATATTGTTGATATTCAGGCATCTTTAAATCTAAGGGACTGTAGAAACAAAACAGATACAATAAATGGGGACATGCCTAGAAGCACAATTTGTCACAGAGTCACAGAATGTTAGGGGTTGAAGGGACCTCTGAAGATCATTGAGTCCAACCCCCTTGCCAGAGCAGGGCCAAAAACTAGGCCAGATCGCTCAGAAAGGCATCCAGACAGGTGTTGAAAGTCTCCAGAGAAGGAGACCCCACAACCTCTCTGGGGAGCCTGTTCCAGTGCTCAGTAACCCTCACAATAAAGAAGTTCTTCCTCATGTTGAGGTGGAACTTCCTGTGCTCGAGTTTGAATCCATTGCCCCTCATTCTTTCACTGGACACAAGTGAAAAGAGGTTGTCCCTGCCTTCTTGATGCCCAGTGCTCATGTGCTTATAGACATTAATTCTCCTCTCTAGACTGAAAAGCCCCAGGTCTCTTAGTCTTTCCTTGTAAGGCAGGTGTTCCAGTCCCTTAATCATCCTCGTAGCCTGCTGTTGGACTCTCTCAAGTAAATCCCTGTCCCTCTTGAACTGGGGAGCCCAGAACTGGACACAATACTCCAAGTGAGGTCTCACCAGGACCGAGTAGTGGGGGGGGAGAACCTCCCTCAATCTGCTGGACACACTCCTCCTAATGCATCCCAAGATACCATTGGCCTTCTTGGCCACGAGAGCACATTGTTGTCCCATGGATAACTTGTTGTTTATCAGGACCCCAAGGTCTTTCTCCACGGAGCTGCTCTCTAGCAGATCACCTCCTAACCTGTATTGGTGCATTTTTTTGTTCCTACCCAGGTCCAGGACTCTGCATTTGCTCTTGTCGAATCTCACACTTTTGTGTGTAACATATTCCTTGAATATTTAGGATTTTAAAAAGTGAACACGAACAGGGAAGCTGTGAACTAAGCTACGTGCATATGCCACATCTACCTATGCTGTGGAGCCTCATTGCTGTAATTTAATATCCTGCACAGTATATGAAAATACACCCATAGTAGCACTACTAGAACTTAGCATAATACTGCTTGCTTTCCAAAATGAAAAATACAAAAGTTTACCATTTGTTGTCTGCAGATTTTATTAAACTCTAGACAGATAAACCTCAAGAAACAGATTCCAGAAAAAGCACAACAGGACTAAAAGCACCATTTGCAATTCCACAATGGTTCCACACTCAGGACATACCTTCTCTAGGCCAGGTCCATTACTTTACAGTTAAGCAGATACCCAGCTGTAACTTCGCTTACTGAAAAGTTTCTTCACTTTATTACTTCTGTTTGCAGCATACTAGATTCCCTTCCCCTGTATATTTCAGGGCCCAAAGTGAACTTTCTGACACAAAAATGATCTTTGCGTTATCCATAGGTATTTCTTAAACCCCTCCTAAACTACTCCTAACATGAAAATGCAGGAATGGAGTAAAGTTTGTCAAAGTGTACAAGAAGAAACTGAGAAGTGCCAGGTAAGTTTGAAGACAGCTCAACTGTGAGTTACTGAGATTCCTGTCCCACTAGTCCTGAAGCCAGGACTGTCAACATTGCACAGAGAAGGTTTGATTGCCTATAAAGTAGCAGAACTATACAATTCAGGACCAACAGGTGAATAACACTCAACTGAAAATGACAAATAAAGAAGTTTCTAGTTGCCTGCTACAGTGGAGGCAATACCAGTAGGTTTCCCTCTAGAGTGGTCACACATCAAAACTGCTTGCTATCTGAGCAAACTCAACTGTTAGACCTCAAGATGTACATCTCTCTTGCAATTTCTTAATACTAAGATAATGTTCAATATTTATGTCCAACAAACCTGGAAAGATTTTAAGGGCAACCACCGCAGACACATTACCAACCCAGTTAATATCTGTGCACTTCTATTTAATGCTCATCCACGTTATTAACCATATGTGCAGAAGACTTTTAGACTGAGTTGGATCTGGAACACGTCAGTAGACGAAGATGTATGGAATATGCATGTAAATTTTTTTTATGTAGAGAGAAAATACAAACCAAGATTAAATGAAGGTGCATTTATTCCTGCCAATATGGGAGGAGACAGAACAGCAATTACACAGCAAGAATATTAGTGACATTTTTAGAATTGTGCCTATAAGCCACTTTAATCCTCCAAAGAACACAAAACCACACTTAACTTCAGCAGTTGCTCTGAAACAAGTGAAGCTACTCACTGACTGAAAGACAACTGTGCCTATCATCAAGCGATTTTCTGAATCCAGATGCTCCAAATATATATTCATAATTGGGAAAGATAATCTTGGATGAAACTCTACTGTATGTTCTCTACTTATTCAACCTGCAACTCCACTGTATACACTCTACAACCTTAGTCTTAGCCTACCATTTTAGACACCTGTCATTCCACAATGACCAGTTTGACTATGTGCACTATTTTTCATATAAGAAAGGTCTACTAGAAGCTTCATAAATCATATATTTTAAAGAAATATTACCATCTGCTCTGAGTTAACAGCAACGACTAACTTTTTCTATCAAGACGTGCCATTTCAGAGCAGTCCAACATGAATGCTAATTAAAATAAATTACACATGTCTCTGAAGACTTTTTTTTTTTTTCTTAATATCCAGAAAAGCCAACGAGACTATCTGTGGGACAATGTCATGAAATAGCAGCTGGGAATTTTACCACCTAACTCATATAAGTGGTCTCCCAGAAGTATAAGGATCTTTTTGAGTTCACACACAAAAACCCACATAATTTTAAGGTGAAAATGAACAGAAGATACACTGATCTGTATATTGCCAAGCCTGGACAATGAAGTATCTAGACTTCTATATGCATCCAGAGCAGAAATGCAGCCAAAACTAAAATTACATAGGCCAAAATCTGCAGTAGTAACAGTAACTGGCACTAAAATGTTCCATAACTCCTTGGAGAAGGAGGTTTGATCCTTGTCATGGTGAGGGATAGAGGGCTGTTTTGGAACCTGCCCTGGGGCCACACAGATGCAAAAGCTGCTCACAGCTGTCAGCCCCTCATGGCCGTGGAGGGAACATGGCTCCTGCTCCAGCCCTGGGCTTCTCTGGATGGGGCAGTGGGACCCAGACCTTGCTGGTAACAATGTCAGTGTCACTAACATTCCAGATCCCACACAATCACTTAGGGAATTTTCTTCAAGTACAGTGTAACCATCATACTTAAGGTATGGGTTTGGCACTGCTGCTTCCTTTCCCTGAGAACCCCTTTTTGCTCCATAATATGAGTTTTAAACCTCAATACCTGCACCATCTATCCACCACGCTATGTTTTGTTTATCATACAAAGAATTATTGTCAATAAGGACAAAATGAAAATATTCCAGGAAAAAAATGTGGTTTGCTTTTTTTTTTTTAATTTTTTTAAATGGAATGGATTCCTGGGATAAAGGGTAATTATTCCTTAGGTTTGTATTTTTTTTCCTCCTCTTAAATATTGTACTCACCAGCATCTTAGAAGTTTGTTTATAAATGTTAGCAGCTTTTTCTTCTGGATTAAATTTGTGGGGTTTTTTAATTAAATAGATTCTCATTCTTCCATTTTTAACAGGGCTGTGAACAGCTTACAGTCCAGTGCTTCCTGGGGCTTAGCTCTCTGAGTGATTCAAAACCAGCAACTAAACATACATCTCATCTTAGGTTTTCTCCTTTAGCCTGGCTTCAATCCAACACCTCCTCTGACCCGGTCTCCTTTCACTAGTTCCATTTTGGCTCTTGCCCAGTTTCCCTTATATATGGATAGTAGTTAACCAATTGCTGTCCATAATAAGAAATTCAGTACTTAAAGCATTCGGAGTCCCAGGCAAGACTTGTGCTTCATCCACTTCTAGAGCAACACTTTGCCAACAACAGTTACCCCAAATAAATACTGTTACACCTTTCACTTAGTAGACATGGGGTGCTTTCTTGGGTTCTACTAAACAACACAGTTTCTTGTGCAAGATGATTTCTGACAGACTGTACTCAGGAGTCAGTAGCTAACATTTAGCATCTGGCAGTTCGATTTCCAGTCCTATGGTTTGCCCTCAAAACTTCCTTAATCTGAGAAAAAGATTAATGTCAAGATGAGAGTGATCAAAAGGATCTGTTTCTACAATGAGTCTGCCCCAGACAGTCAGCTCTCATGCAGAGATGGTAGGTTCTGTCACACTGCTTCATGGTTACTGAGGAGCATTTAGCTCTCAGGAACCTGTTCTTGTGAAGGCAAACAAGAACAGGTCCATGCTTTGAACACGTTCCTCACATCCTCTTACCAACCACACAGAACCACAGAAGCACGATTACTCAGTTTCATCTGGATTCTGGCTGGGCAGGAAAATAAAAGACAGGGAGACTTGGTGGGATCTTCTGCTGCAAGAAAGGGAGAATTGCATACACTGGCTCTGCTTCCTTGGGTCCAGGGAGAGGAATGAGTCTGCAGAGCAACAGACCTTCCTGCATAAGAAAGAATACTGAGGGAATTTCCACTAACTGTTCCTCATCGTACAGTTACTACTCCCAGTATTGATAGGCAAGGCCTGAAAATCCACCAACTCAACAAACACTTCAGCCTACTACCATTTTATAACCCCAAAAGTCTTTATGCAGTAGAATTTATTCTCTCACAAAAGAGAAATAATTCATCTCTCCAGCTGTGGCATTGACAACATCCCTGGGCAACCTGTTCCAGGGTACTGAGACACTGGAACTGGTTGTCCAGAGAAGCTGTGGATGCCCCCTCCCTGGAAGTGTTCAAGGCCAGGCTGGATGGGGCTTGGAGCAACCTGGTCTAGTGGGAGATGTCCCTGTCCATGCAGGGCAGTTGGAACTAAATGATCTTTAAGATCCTTTTCAACCCAAACCATTCTATGGTTCTATGACTTGGAGAAGAGGTGGAAAGGAAGCTTTTCCTCTGCTTGTAGCAAAAGATGAGACAATAAACTTTCTGAGATGGTTATAATTTGTTTGTTTTTGAACTTTGCACAAGAGTCTTACACATTCATCAACGGTGACATCACAGGTCAATCTACTGTATGCAAGCAAAGGCACTGACAAAACCTTTTCTCCTCCATTCTTAGCTCTTTCTAAGAAAGACAATCAGCAGCTGCATCTATACAACTTCACATTATGTTCTACAGCAGTATGGCAAACATTAGGCTTTTTCCTACAGTGTAATTATTTTCAAATACTTTTAACATATTTGGTCTCTTTTCCAGCCTAAAAGACATGCCAGCAGTTTACTATGGAGGAGAAAAGGATGGTCAACACAACATAGCACTCACTTTCTTGACAGATTAACCCTACAGCTTAACTTCAGTTGCTTAAAGGTAAACTCATGTGGATGGACACAGCCAAAAATGATCCAGGAGTCAAAGGGCACTCACTCTAATATACTTTGATTTAATATCTTGCACTGCTATTGTCAGTAAACCAGAGGAGTCTCCAAGGGTCTTCTATGGTCTCTATTAGTAGATGGGCCCATTCAAAAACTTCAAAGACATTGTTTAGTTTGCTGAAACTCAACCCCCATCTATTCTATTTCACACCAAGAGTTGTCCTTTTTGTGTGTGTCTTTTCTAATTTTAATTAGAAAATAACAGGAAAAGAATTTAATCATTTCACAATGCAGCCTTTTCATAAACATACAATTACGTTCATTTCATGAGAATTTATCTTCACTGTGAAATCAATCGTCACAGACTCCATTTACTATACATTACCAAGTCACGTTTGATTCCTGTCAGAGAACTGTTGACTTCTGCAGTAAATCAAAATGACAGATACTACTAGTTTCCTTCTGCATCTATCCCCAAGCTTCAGCTAACTCAAGCTGGTTTTTAATTCTATGCACTGAAACGAGCATTTTCCTGGTAACTATATTTCAGAACTGGAAAGGTTTTCATAAATGGAAAAAATGCAGTGCATAATCCAGGAAACTATTGAAATGTACAGTATCAGAAACATATGGCTGTAGCAAATAACTATGCAGTGAGGGGCTGGGAATGAAAAAGTGAACGAACTTATTAAGATTTTTCTCCTAAAGGGGTTTTGTTGGAAAATTAAAATACTTCAGTTGAACATTAAGGAAGTTTGTATAGTTGATTTTTAAAAATGCTGCAGAATATGGGGGAAAAAAAGAGATATAGAATAATCTCCATAGTATCATGGAAGCTGGAACAGATGATTTTGCCTTTGTTCTTTAATGAGCTACATCATAAATAGTAAAATGGTTCCATAACCAGAACGCTCAGTGGGTAAACTCAGAAAGAGAAAGCTGATTTCTTCCTCAATTGCTAAGGTTTTTTTAATTAAAACAAAAACAAGAAACCAAATACCATCCCCCTTCCCCCCCTCAAAGCAACCAGAAACTAAATTAATTTTTACATGAATTTTGGAAATCAAGCCACATTCACACACACACCCCCCATATTCAGAAACCAGAAATCAATGGATTAGCATAAAGTGAAGCAACAACGAAGACTGCTTATTTCAACAGATCTTTACTGATTTTCTGTTCCCATTTCCCTAAGAACTTGGGTCAGGAAACACAGCTCCCAGTTAGGGCCAGATCACTTTACTCAAGCCCCAATATCCCTGCTTCTGCTGACACAATCCCTGAATTTAGGAGAAAGTGATACCAAACTTGCTTTGACCCATTTGTGCCAGCAGGCAGAATTTTAGAAATATCAAAAAACAGCTTTTTTTTTTATAGTAAAAAGAGGAATTGCTGTTGTAATTCAAATTCAACACGTATTTCTTCAAGAACCAGTTCTGTCTCCCTTTAAGCTGGAAGACTATCTTCATAAACTGCCTCTCCCAAGGCAGTGTTATTTTGTCATCTCAACACCATGCTGTCATGTCTTAACATGCCCATCTAGATGGAGGGATGTTTTTAGAGCAGCCTGCAGATGCTGAAGGCTCTACTCACAGCCCAAATGGGTAGAGTTATTACAGACATGGCAAACATTTTAGACATCTGACTCCGAAATCCTTGCTGTCCAGTGTGTGTGAAGAGTCAGTGAAAATGTGAATGTATGGCTATATAACACTCAAATAAATCCCAAACTTGCCAATGAAAACGTATGCTTTGCTGGAATTTTCACAGCAGTTCAGCGATTAATATTTAAGATGAGGAAAACATTCAGAGCCATTAGTCAAAACAAAGGAGAAACAATGAGCTAAAATTGACAGATTTCTCATGGAAGGAACTTAATATATACAGCTGATATCAAGCCACTAGGGCAAAGTTCCCTTTCTTGACTGATGTAAGTGCAATGTTGGGATGATTCACACACATCTATAGCAGAATAATCAGAATTATATTAATTTCCAGCATCTGAAGATCATTTATGGTTTTGAAAACATGAGTTTTTCGAAGCTTTTTTCTGTGGTCCAGAAATGCAAGTAGTCAAGTGTTTGAAATCTTATTCCCAGCAAGTATGTGTGTGACATACTTTCAAAGGGCATCTCCTAGCAGACAATGTCCACATGTAGGCTAGCTGAGATATCAGCAGATGTAGGCAAAGCCTTCATGGGGTAGTTCAGAGTGAGACTCACATTGCATCCTCATGTTTCTGGGGCCAGCAGAAACTTGACAACCCAGAAATCCTGTGCTTTGCCTTTGCTTTGCAGGAGGGAAGGGCATTCCTTGCTTCTGAAAGGACTATTTCTGGCCAGTTCAGGAGCAACAACAGCTGGCTCTGCAGGGAGCCACATCCAGCCCTCATCATCTTGAACAACATCTGAATGTATTGCCAAACTTTGGCAACGCAATGAGGGAGTGTGTGTGAAGGGACTTACCAGAAGAGAAGAGGAAAACGAGGACATCTATCCATGCTACCACCTCAGTGAATTTTACTTTTCTTTTCCCCAAAAAAGAGCTTACAGAAATTGCACCTTATCTGCTGAAATGCAATTCCACTGAGAGCTGCAAATGCAACTCTCCTCTTCAGTAAAAAAAAATACAAATAAAATTTACAGGTCACTTATGGTTCTTTAAGTGTTGTCATGTTTCCTTCACTTATTTGTGCACAGTAATCTGAATTGACTGTGCATCAGGAATAGGCTTCCAAGGAGTACCCACACCACTTAAATCAGAGGACAGAGTCTGAAAGGAAAAGCACGAGGGAAACACTACAAAGCAAAGATTCGAATTAATTAGGGAAGCAGAGGAATCTCATTTGCTCTCTACTCAGCAGTATTTAAACCCAAACAAACAACAGAATGACTCCCAAGATTACAGACAGGCAAGATTTTCCACTGGAGAAAGTGAAAAGCAATGACGCTTTTGTGACTTACACCAGTTGAATCTGGTCACAAGGTACAGAAGTCATGAATGTTTTGGTAAGCCTAGATGATTGCCAAACAAAACAATAGGATCAGGAGACGATTATTCAGCCACACCGAAGAACTAGATGACTAATCATGGAGCAGTTTCACCCCATTAGTGGCTAGGAAGACACTAACCTTTCATCCCATGGTTATGCAACAGCAAAGAAGCAGATAAATCAAGAGTATCGAGATCTTTGTTCACTCAACATAGTGTAAAGACCAGAACTGCACTCTCAGATACTAAAATACCCAGCTAGATGCAGTATTATAGAAATGTCTGCAGAATAGCACATTTTCTTACCTCTGCTCCGTGTTAAACAATGCAAAGATGTGTTTGCTAGACATGAAGCTCTTTTCAACATCTCGCACTTTCAAGTTGTCCAAAGGAAGCATATACTTCTTTTCTTTTTCCTAGGAAAAACAAAACAAACCCAGATTATGACAACAGTAGGTGAGAAGTCTCCAAGAAGCCTGATCTCAGCAAGCTCTGTTTAGTTTGTCATGCCTTCATACATTTATTATCATAAGAGAATATCCAAAATAGACATGTCTGCTTCTCTTTCATAGACATACCTCCAACAGAAATGAAAGCTCAATTCCAGTTCTGTTTTTCACTGACCATTTTAGCACATTTCATGGAATCATAGAATGGTTTGGGTTGGAAGGAACCTTGAAGATCATTTAGTTTCAACCCCCCCTGTTCCTAATAAAAAAATTCCATCTCAAACACATAAGCATCTACATTTATTATTCTTCATTCCTCTGAATTCTAAAAAGAAAAGGGTCAGACTTAACTAAAACAAAAGTATCTCATCAATGCAGAACTCTTCCACCATGTCTGCGTAGCAACTAAAGTAACCTGTGACATAAAATTAATCTCTATCTAGAAATACAATTATTATTTATGGGTGGCATTTGACAATCCCAGGGATAAGTTTTCCTCCAGTGAAAAATATGAAAATAATACAAATCAATCAAAATCATACCATCATCAAACAAAACCAGCCTCTTATCTAACCAGCTCGTTTCTCTAAAAAGTAGAAATTACTGATTCACTCTTGCTGTAGCTAACCCCTTTTGCATTTTCAACACAAGTCTCATTACAGCCCATTCTCATTTACAGCACAATTACTAATCTCATCTTTTCTAGGTTTCTTGCTTTCTGTCACTCCAAATTAAGGACTAGTAACACTCGCAAGCTACTTTATGATGTCAGAACAAAAAAGCTCTAAGATTATTAGCTGTTCCCATCGTGCTAAACTTCCTTGAGTCCTGTGCTGATGGATAAACCAGGGAAACCTCTCTATTTTGCTTTGCAAATACACTTGATGTTAAGGAGAAGAGATCCAAAGACAAGAGGGTTAACACTTGCATCCTCATACCCCCATTCTGGTTTTGAATATCACGATAAAACTGCTGGGAGGGGCACTAACACAGTACAGAGTTTAAGAGCTTTCAAAGGCCATTAAGGTACTGCTAAGGCTGGTGCCATTGTCATGGCAGCAATGGAGTGGGGAGAGGATTCATGCCCTGGAATTTGTGTAGTGGATACCAAATGAGGTTCATGTGAGTTCCAGTACCCAAAGACCCTACGGAAGTTCAATGAATCATCAAAGTTGGAAAGCTTAGGATTCCTTCGCAGTGCCTTATCTGCCAATGTGAAGCAAGACTGACTAGTTTCTGTCTAGCCCTCATCAGAACCAGCTGTAAAGTCTAGCACCCATTGCACTAGCTGGAGAATTGCAAACTGGGGCATCATTTATGGTGGTTGGCTCAACTAAGAAATGTGCATGTGATAACAGTTCATTGTATGCCATAAAAAGGGCAAAAGGGGCAAACCAAACTAGGACTCATTTTTCTCAACACATATTTCCCAGAAGACATGCACAACAGTAACTTTCACCACACAGAACTGGAAGAAGTCCTAGCTAGACTGAGATGTGTGTACTGTGAGGGAAGATGCAATTCAACTTGGCTAAGCTTCAGCAGATTGCAAAACTAAACTGGATGAGACTGCACCTAAGAGCAAAACTATAAAATACAGTGATGTGTCCAACAATGGCTCACTTTCCTAGACAGCTTCATAACAGGCCTCAGCAGAGGAAAAAGCATATTTCAAAGACCCTTCTGGAAAAGCATCGTATCAAACCCACTGTGGGAGTGATACATAAAAACTATGTGATGGATTTTCAAACTGCCTCTATCTTCACCATCCTAGAAATTATTACCCACAAAAGATCATATATATGTATAATCTTCACTCTCATTTAACAACAACTCTGATGAAGGAGCCTAGTTCTGTGCTAGTTTATAGCTGTTTATCACAGTTCATTATCTATATTCTGCTTCCAGGGAATGTATACTCTCTGAACCTTTGGGGTTCTCCCTGAAGGGAGAGTGTACTGTCACCAGTGTACTGATGAGACAGTTTGTTCTGACAGACACTATTTACTGTCAAACCAAGCAACCACAGATGAGCAAAAATAGAAACCAATGAAAAAAACTGTACCAAGAATCTGATTGTCTAAACAAAAAATCCACAAGCAGGAAAGTTTTATAAATGGTTGATGCCAAACTGTGAGAGAGTGTTTCTTCTGTAGCCACCAGGAAAAAGGAAATGCCTACTGAAGGCTAAGAAGTGGTTGGTATTTATTTACATGGCCTCCTACCCACATGCTGGGACAGAACAGTTTCCAAGAAAAGGAAATCATAGGGTGCTTATGCTTGGAGTGAACAAAGACAGCAAGTCACCTATGGGAGATGAGACCTAAAGACTGCGAATTCCAGGAGAAAGGTACTACCACAACACTAAAGGGTGGCAGCAAAACCCACAGCAACATTTTTTTCAAAGAGAGGGGGAAAAATGTAAATGCAGCATGAGCTAAGTCAACAGCAGATGAGCCCAACATCATTTTAGCCTTAGCTCAATTAGTATTATGTTATGGGAGGGCAAAAAAAGCTCCAGCCAGAACTATCTGTGCATATTTCCACGTTTCCCATCCTGAGAGGCTGACAGCAAAAGAAACAGGGAATGTATGAAGCCTGGGAGGAATGGGGCTAGGCACACTTCTACAAGTGACGACCCGCACATAGCTGTGGGTCCAGTTTGTCCCCCTCAGCATTTGTTCTTTTTTTATTTATAGATTTTTATTTTTATAATGGGGCAGAGAACTTAAGCGTGACATGAGGGGAAAAACCAGCACATGCTGATCTCATGTAGAGACTCTGCCTCTCTTTTTCCTACACAGAGGAGAGGAGAAGGAGGAAAAAGTGGGAGGTAGTATAGCCCATTCCCGTCTCTGTGACACAAAAAAACCCACCCCATACTGCACCTTAGAAAAACAAACCAACCTGCTAGCCTGGGGAGGCCTTCCCACCCTTGAGACAATGTTTCACCACTCGTGGGCATAAGTAGCACTCACATCCTTAATGGACTAGTTCTGTTCTCTGACAGGCAAGTAAGCTGCCAGGAACTGACAGCATGATGTAAATACACCATATTACAACTGCCCCTTCCTTCTGCAATGTTTAAATGTACTAAAAATAAATACTGCTGAAGTCCAAAATGGCACAAGGGATGCAAAAAATACAACAGCAGCTCCCTTCCCCCCCTGCAAGGTCTCAGCCAGCACTTCCAAGCTAATGAACTTCACTTTCAGCCAGAGGCAGAAATAATTCTCTGCTTTTGGAACTCCTTAGGCTCTGTCAGAACAGCCGAAGAAACCTTGGACACAACGACAGCTAGCTGCATTATACGGGAAACAGAAATTCTTTGCTTCCAAGAAAAGAGATTGTTAAATTACTTCAGCTTCTTCCAGTTATCAAACGTCATTCTCATTTTTATTTGTCACTTGAAGATGGCTACTATGCACCAGCAGCACGCAGGACAAACTCTACTCCCCACTTTGTATCCTGAGAAATAGAAGCAAAATTCCTGCAGGACAATTTAAACACATGCTGCTCAGACTCTGAAAGGCAGGTCCCAGCCTGAGCATCAGCCTAATCACACTTTCAGCTACGTCACTGGGAACTGAGTCTGTTTGCTCACTGTTTTGTACAACACCATTTGCCAACTGATGGGTCATGACACCAACCAAAACCTCTCTATGCTGATTGTGGGGACCAGAAATCCAAAGAAATCAAGCTCCCAACTTGAAGTGCAGGTCCCACTGGAAAAGTTGGAACAAAGGCTGGTTTACAGCAGGATTCATTCATTCTGTGCATATTTTGTACTGAAAGGTATCCTGCAATATAGGGTGCTAAAATATTGAGGTGGAACACTAAAGCCAAGCAACTACCTGGCAAAGCAGTGCAGCAGCAGAGGCAGAAAATAATACCAAAACAAAGATGCTGTACTGTACTTGTTTTGATGGCTGGATCACTACCCCCTTATGTTACAGACAGCAGCAGACACAAGCAGCAGTGGCTTGTGAATCTGCTGAGCCAGAGTGATCTATATTAAAGAAAGAAGAAAAAAATAGGAAGTGTAAGAAAATGCTGCTGGTGGGCTGAAACTATGCCTGTTTACTCCTGAAAAGGAAAGGCTCAGACTCCTTTACACCTGGGAGATGCTCTCACTGCCAGTGCAGAATAGCCCACTCTGTGGCATCTGATGAAAACACAGACTTTTAAGATGCCTCATAGCAAATCTTACAGTATTTCAATCAATACCCAAGAGTTAACCATATTCTAACTTTAAATAAACCCAAGATAATTTTACTATGTTTCTGTTTAAGCTTAACTCTCTCTCAGTTTAGAAAGCTGCACAGCATCTTCACAATGGTCTCTGCTTTACCCCACTTGACTTTAAACCATACTCTGAAAAATGAAGCATTATTTACTTCCATATTACTGCAAACTTTTGAAGAAAAACAAGGCAGTTTCAGACAACTTAGCTATGTGGGATTCAGGCATGAGCATGCTCCTGGGTACAGCTATAGAAAACATAATTCTAAACTGTCTATAAAATGAAGAAGGAACTGCTTTAACAGAAAATATATAAACATTCTGAAATTTTTGTGAAAATATAGTGAAAAAACACCTAATAAACTGCAGATGACAAGACCACATTTCTTCTACCTATGCAATTTTCCCTCCAGTCTTCTACAATCAACTCCTCCATGGTTTTAGCTGGTAATAATAAAGCACTTTCCCAAGAATTTTTCTTTGACCACTGAAACCAGATTCAAACCAGCAGAGACTCTGATTCTTTAATAAAGCCATAGGCACGAAGAAGCACTCTCATGTATACAAGCTACTTCCAATATGTTGAAGTGAAAGTTTTCAGACAAAAATTTTAAACAAAAAATGAAAAATTATCATCACACTCCCTGAGACTCCTCCACAGACAGGTGGATTGTACCTCCATGATGCACTACCACTCCCCTCCCTGCTCTGCTCTCTGTAGCTGTGCTGCACCACAATGGATGCTCAGTACCTAGAGAGCAGTTTTATTACTGTATCTATTATATCTATATTGACAAGAACAATCCAGCATGACAGAACTGTCACATATAGGTGTATATATAATTAAATATCAACAGTGACACAGAGGAACCATTATGCAACACATAAGAGAAACAATTCTAGGAAAATGATAGAGAATAAAATGTGAGCTCCAAATTGAAAATCTCAACACAAAAAGTGGCAACAGCTTAGGGTGGTAAGTCAGACTATTAGAAGAAAGGAGCACATGGCACAGAAACAAATACAAAATCTTACATTCCCTCAGTACCATCCCTGGATGTGTTTAAGAGTCGTCTAGATGTGGCGCTTGGGAATATGGCTTAGTGCTGGACTTGGTAGAGTAGGGTTAATGGTTGATCTTAAAGGTCTTTTCCAACCAAAGTGATTCTATGATTACAAGATTTTACTCTCTGCCATGGTGGAGATAATGAGTTCTTTGTACAATTCAAATCTGAAAATGCCAAACTTGAAACTGCAGCTGAAAACAGAAGATGTGATTATAGAACCAAGCTATTTCAGGTTGGAGTTAGTAACTTTTTAAATTTTACATTTGTAGTATCTTTTCTAGGCAATTAGGAGTAATCCTGGCGCTTCTGTTTTTAGGACAATCTTTCCTAAACTTTTCTTTGCACATCTGCTTGTTTTTCCCAATGTTTTGGTACTTTTTGTCACAATATATTATTAAAAAATTCAAGAGATGTGCTATATCTCTGGTGTTTCTTCTGAATTTAGCTATGGGAGTAAACCTGATGGTAACTTTAAATGTTAAAACAGTGTTTTTCTCTCAACTGGTATTACATTTGTTTCTGCTTCTATTCCTTCTGCCCAAACTTCTTCAGGAATAGAAGCAGAAGACTTCATAACTCCGTATTTGAAATAATTCATCCCTTCAAGATATGGTAACTGGTGTCTTTCTTGAAAGGAGTTTACTATCCTGCTACATTTCAAGACTTCACAGGAGGATGCCACTACAGGATCTCCCTACATCACTACTTTGCAGCATGGCTGTCCCACTTTCATGGAACTTTCACAGTGAGCTGAAGCTGCAGCTTGCCTTCATGCAGCACACACCAGGGTAGAAGCTTGCAGCCCAGCTGGCCAGAGCTGGGCAGCCCTGAATCCCTCCTTCTTGCCTGGAGGAGAGGAAGGGCACAGCACACAACAATGAACAACCAGAGTCCTTGGGGAGTGATGTGCTGAGCAACCAAGCTGGTCCTTAAGTGGGAGCTAACAAACCTGCTGCACCAGGCTAACTCCATCTCTCATTTCCCTCAGAAAAGAGGGGTGGCTAAGCAGGCATTCCATTGTAGCAGTGCAGAGCCTGAATGGCTGGATTAAAAAAAAATAATTAAAAATCTAGTTATTTCACCAGTACTTCCTGTGCCTTTACATAATTTGTGCATCAAACAGAAGTGCAATACTTTCTGGAATAGAGAACAAATTCAACACAATTTAAGATTGCCCCTCTCCAAAAGAGGTGTTTACTATCACAGATGGAAGGGCTGGTCTTTCACTGGTTGTGCTGTGGGGATGTGCTGTCAGTAAGAGGATCAATCTGAGAAAGGGCCTGATAAAGAGGAAATCTCTGTTTAGCTCCTATTAGTTAGGATCTTGAAAGGTCATTTTGAATTTGAGAAATCTTGCCTGGGAAAGAAGCCAGCAATTCCTCTGAACTGAAGTGGTGCTGGCATTTAAAACTGAGAGAAAGCCCCAACTGATGAACCAGTTGACAGTCTGGAAAAATTCTGCTGGATGTGTCTAGTGGCTGCTCTGAAGGTTGGGGGGGGGCAAAGTATCCTTTGACCTTTTTATTCCTTGTAATGAAGCCTGCTTATGACAGCTTGTTTTTCTCTACTGGTGCTCAAGGTTTTATTTTTCACTCTTCACCTACTAGAAATCATCCAACTTTCACAGTGGTTTGTGGGAGCAGTAATGCAGGAGGAAGGGGTCTGGTGCAGAAAACCTGTGCAGACAGAGGGCACAGAGTGACAATGAGATACCAGTTCCTGGAAGAGCTGGCTTGCCAGTTGGGAACAGCTTTTGTTTTTTCTAAACATACAGTTAACAATTTTGCTTTTTACATATATATGTGTCTGCATATAAAAATATTTTTATACATATATACACACACACATACATGTTTTGGTGATGGGCTGTTGTGTTTTTTTTTTCTTTAAAGGAAAAACAATTCCTGAAACCTATTCTCTTTGAACAGGAGTGCAGCTTGCATTTCAGTCCTGAGGTGATGATGGTCTTGTTGGATGAACCCTTCCAGTTCTAATGACCTCCTACATTAGGAATACTAAGTTAACATTGAAGAAACCCTGAAGTTTAACTGTATTTTCAGCTTCCAGGACTCCCTTAAAAAGAGAGCCTCTCATTTTTAAGCCTTCCGGAATTCCCAGGTAAGTATATGAAGATGATACATCTTTGCTACAGTACCCTTTTTTTCCTGCTAGAAAACTATTTCTTAAAATGCTTCTAGATTTTGAATGCATTTCAGTTTCTATAAAATGAATCCTAGAAAAGCTCAGACTGCAGAGCCACCAGATATTTTTCTTTGGGTACACCTGAAGTATCTGGAGAGATACTGTATTTCTAGATGCTTTGTGTGTGCACATGTGCATGCATGTGTGTGGAAAAAAAAATCCTTCTTTTTAAAATAAAAATCATAAATATGCAATTACATAATTAAGTAAAAAAAAAATTAAGCAGGGTTTTCCTGAGGCAAGACATCTGTCTCTGCTATAGTCCTGAAGAGGCAACAAAATACACACACAAAAATTAGTTCATGGCATTTATGCTGCCCTACTTGCTTGTTATCATTAAAAGCTTTCAGACAGTAATCAATTTCACTGTGGTGGAGATTACTGCAAAATGCATTAAGAAGTTCACGCCTGTGGCAATGGTCACTGAAAATATTTTGGAAAGCATCCCAGAAGTATAAGACTTTTTCCAGACATCCGAGAGAAACACTGCTATGACAGAGCTTCTGGTGTCAAGTCCTCCCCCAACACCCCCTGCCTTTTTTTTTTTCTTCATAGCAGCATTTTTTGAAAAGTACATTTCAGCTTTTTTTTCCTTTTTCTTTTTCTTTTTTTTTTTTTAAATTTTTTTAAGCAAGCTTGGATCATGGAAAATACTAACTTCAGAGACAACTGTCTGAAGGCATCTCCTTCCTTGCTCCATATAACAGGTATAAAAATACTCTGGGTTCTTCATTTCATCAAAGAAAAATGTTGAATTATAACGAAAATGTGAGAAAGCCACCAGCTTACTCTATCATACCAACATTTCCAAATTTTTGTAAAATGAAGAAGTAGCCCTAGGGTTGCTCCTATATTAAACAAAACTTGAATACACCGTAATCATCACGCACGATTTCTACTTTATATTGAGAACATTGCCTTGAGTGCCATATGCCATCAAATCTTCAAGTGAGTGGGTTTTAAAACGTGTCTCAGAATTTAACAAAAGATATCTTAAAGCAGTCCTGGTGATGTGCTGGAAAACCTGTAACCCTCTGCCCTTGGAAGTTAACAGCTATTAGATTGAAGCCTGCTTAGAAACATTAATCAGGAAGACTGTTTCCATGAAACTGTCCCAGACTGAAACACTCCTGAAGCTCATAGCCAAAGCTGTTCCTTAACTAACCTTAAGTTGTCTTGGCCTGTAACCCTCTAAAGCCCAAGGTTGCTTCTCAATGTACTACATTCAAGTTGTACTTGAACATGAGCAGGGAATGCAAACTTTAACAACTGAACTCCAAAAAAGGAGACTGAAAAGGACCAGCATGGGAACGTGGAGAAAAAGGTTAGTAGAACATCCAAGACATCATTAAACTACTACACCTTAGAAACAGCTGAGAGCTAGATAACAGCAGGAAAAGATGTAACACCAAAGCATTCTTTAAAGTTCTTGTCATTAAAAAATGCAACTTCAAGCTGCTGGGCTTGGCTACTCCTGACTCCTACCACTAGGATGTACGTGTGGAGGGAGGTGTGTGTGTGCAGGAAAGCTGGCAAACGTGGTGGTTCTCAATCTGCAGATTCTTCACATTAAAAGAAAACGTTCAAGAGTTGCTCACTCACAGGCAGCTCCTTGCTGATAACAGCATGTTGGATTTTCACATGCAATTGTGTGTACTGTGAAGGACACTCGACACATCCATTTACAGAAAACAGAGGTGCTGTGCCAGTATCACCCTAAGGGCAGAGGACACCAAGCTTCTTACCACATACCTTACCAACACACAGCTGAAAGGGAGGGGCAAATTCTACTGCCTTGGCCACATGCTCCCTTTAAATATCATGGCAGATAGTGAACTCGGACAGAGGTCAGCAGCAGGTACCACAGTCTGGGGAAGCTTCCCTGCAAGGGAAGAGACAGCCTCAAACTGAAATAACCACGACTGACCAAGTGCCATCACTACTACCCTTTTGTGTGATGGCAGAACTTGATTAATTGGCAGATCACCTCTGGCAGTTCCATACCTGCTCACCTTGTGTCCTTGCTGAATCAGAGCAATAGGATAATACTCATACACCAAAGTATTAGAGACTGTAAAATACTTGTCACTGAAGGCAGTCCTCCTGCAGGCCCAGTGCAGACAATGCTTATGTTCAGTAACTGATGATCCAAAGCTGTGTTTTGCATCCAGGTAGAACAGAGCGCACAGCTAAGAAACAGGCCAGTGCAACACTCTGCAAGCACAAACTTGAAGCAAGTTTTCAGTCATGTGGTATTCATTTCACTTCATTGGAGGTGACAGCTAGAAGCTTCTGCTAAGAGACAGCTCATGCACTGCTGCAACCAAGACCTAGGAACAAATCCGGACTGCCACTGTGCAGTGCAAGAGGCACAGGAGGGAAGTGGGGTGCTGAAGCCAGGAGACAACATCTGTGATGCTTCTGGCTGCCAGATTAATTTCCACCAAAGCAGACACAAAGGCTCAGTCAACCAGAGACTCCATCATCATTGCTGTGAGCAACGAGCACAAAAACTGGGCAATGAGAATATATCTCAAGAGTATCAGCACCTGGGAGATGGAAGAATTTCCCTTGCTTCTGCATGGTATATGAGGTCTTTGGTAACTGCCAGATTAAGAATCTTGCAGTTATATTATTTTGCTATCACTAAATAACATCCTTAGTAATAAATGAAGAATATTTTAAATTGTTTTTCTAATTTCCTGTGTCTCTCTTCCAATCCAAAATAACACCAAACCTTGTCTCTTCTTGCTTTGACATTTGAAAAAGTCATTTCTGCTCTGTATAAAACAACATCATCTTTAAAGAATTCCAGTTCTCCCTTGCCTGGATTCCTGCAATCAAGTATTATTCTGTTTCATACCTAACACCCTCCTTTATTCCATGCTCTTTACTTAGGGAGGAAAATACAAATTGAATATACCATTGTGTAGGCTAGAAGTTTTGTTAATATGACAAACATCTGCATTCACTTACTCATCTCTACTAAGATACTGTCAGTTGGGACTCCCCAAGAACATAACTAGGGAAGGAGCTCTTTTCAAAGAAGAAACCCCAGCTCTAACCCAATATGAAGCTAAGAATTATCTTCATCACACTCTAAAAATTTCCAACGTGCAGCTTGGATAACTATTGTTGGTCAGGTGATATTATGAAAATAAGATTTTAAGTGGTCAGTAAACAAGATGTCAATTTTGGCTCCAGCAGAACTGCCTGTACATGCTCAACTTCAGCTGTTTCAAAGAACCCATGAAACATACAATGTCTTAGAAAGTCTCCAGGAGTTTCAGAACTATAAACAAACAACTACACTGCAAGAGGTAATGCCATTATTGCAAACGCAGAAAAGACAACAAAACAAGGCATATTGAAACCTGAAAGTTGAAATACGCCTGCAAAAATATTGAATTTTCACAGTACAGAGTTCTATTACAGATGAGAGAGAACACCTCTGCTTCTCCAGAAGAAAGAGAAATATTTATTAGGCAACAAAGCACTTCCTCAAGAATACAGGTCTTCGTCGATGCTGACCCAAAATATTGTAGACTTAAACTTGTAGGACACTATTATATTTGTAAAGAATCACTCCAAAGTACATATACTAATTTTACATAACATGGACATAAGGAACTGAATTCCCAGACAGTCAGTCAAAGTTCTGGGCAGGAAACCAAATTCCATTTTTTTTTTTTCTTTAAACACTATGTCAAAACACTCCTTTCACTCGTTACTTTTGCTTTGAAAGATATACTCCATTACTCCTCAATGTCGTTAGCTCTTGTAGATACTGCAACCAACAAGGAGCTGCTGCTAGGAAAAAAATGTATTACAACCATTTCCTACCAGTGATTTATGAAGATTTCTTCAACATGAAAGAGGCACGATAACAACAAAAACCCAAGTAAAAAGAAGATAACTAGTTTACAAACACAGGTACAAGCTTGAATTTTAGAAAGGAATCTATAATAGTGAAACAAACTATCAAGTACTAAAACCTCCAGGTTTCTAATTTTCCACCTACAAATTCATTCTAGGACTGATTCCGAAAACTGAATTCATACAACTAAGCCTCACTGGTGTAAAGCATCTCATTAGCAGTCAATGACCTAATTTCACACACAGTGATTTCTAATATCAACAGAGATAATATTTTAATCCGCTCTAAAGTAATAAAGAACATATTAGACAAACATTTTTTCCTCATTTTGTTTTCAAGACACTCAAAGACACAAAGTAGGGAGGACACCCTATTGCAAAGTTCTCCATGCAATAAAATCCTTAAAATGCAATAGCACAACAAAGAAAAGGTTTTACTAAGTCTTCCCTCTGCCCCTCAAAAGCCTCAAAAATACTGAAATAAAATGTTCACTAAAAATATTTCAAGTCTGCCTGAGAGCTATTTAAATACTGTATTAAGCAACTTGATTTTCTGTAATCCATTTTTTACATTTACATTACCCAAACTGAATGTATATTTTAATTATTTTTCTCAGTTCATTCATTTTGCTGAAATAACATTCTATTCCCCTTTGAGAATATTCCTGAAGTAATAAAAACTAGATTGTCTGGCAGCTTAAATTTATTTTAAATGTGTAATACTGAAATAGTTGGATATAATGAGGGGTTTACACTAATACATTACCAAACTATGTAATTACTAGCAATTCCCAGAAAAAAGTACATGGCAATAGGCAAGGCTGAATGCGTGTATATTTGAATAAAATACAATACAGAACTATTGCCATTACTAAAAAAAAAAAAAAAAAAAAGAAAAAAGAAAAAAGAATCCTACCAAAACCAAGCCTGGAAAATGTACAGTTAAAAGAAATTCACATTCCCTCAAGGAAACAGAGTATCTCAAATATTATTTCCTTCTGCCCTGAAATTGCACTTTAGAAATGGGGAGGGGGAGAACCTACTTCAGACAGGGTAAAAAAAAAATACACTTTATTCTGAGAACACAAAACTAAGATATTTAAAATCAAATGCATTTGGCAGCTGCACAGACCCTTTACAGGTGAACTCCAAGTCCCCTTGCTTTTCTGGCATTCACTGCCATTTCCCCACTCACCTCTCACATCTCCTGCTGAGGACATTTGGTGCAAAAAGTGTTTTTAAAGATAGGAACTACTGAAATGCAAAGAGTTTGGCCACAGATTGCACGTGGACAAAGAGCAGAAGTCAGAAGACTGAAACTGTATGTTGTAGTCTTACAAAATAGATGCTACCTCCTTCTTCAAGGAAAGTGAAGATGGGAACGCAGTGGCCTCTGATATTTTCAGCAGGCTTAAACAAAATCCCAGACCCTTTCAGAACACTAGGACACAAGATCATCTTGAAGACAAGCACATCATGGGATTTTTCTTACACTCATTAAAAAGGAGGAAAATTTAAATAGAACAACAGGTGTATTTCCCTCAATCTAAAATAATTATTGGAATCTAAATCACCTGAGCTTAAACAACACAACTGAAAAGATCATTACTTCATTATTAGGATGTCAGGTGCTGAGTTTCATAAGAACTAATTTCTCACTGATTTGAATTAGGCTGTAAATTCTCAACTTACAGTCTAAGAAAATCCTCATTGCCCTCACACACACACACAGAAATAGAACTGCTTAAAAAGAAAAAAAAAGCTGTTAATTTCAGAATCACAACACTTGTTCCCTATTTATCCATATCCTAAAAGGGAAGTGGGGGGGTGAGGGAGAAGACTCTAGTGAGGAGGACTTTAAAGCACTTCAGAGTACCTCAAAGACAAAAAGGAGAACACAGAAAGACCTACTGGTAAGTGTAACACACACTGACCTGGACAAGAGGCTGTAGAGGTGAGTAAGGCTAGGAAAGCTAGGCTGCTGCACAGGTATTTAAAATGTCTGTGGTCTGACTTAATGGCACACAAAATGAAAGAGGGGAAGCTAGAAATTTTCTATATAGAATCAAAATTGACAGAATCTGGAAAACTAATATATCTTTATATTCTGGTTTAGAAAGTCAGACAGAAAAATAACTGAGAAAGTGTCATCTTTCGTATCACAAGCACACGTATTGGTTTGGGGTTGCCACCAAAAAGGGAGAGAGATGTTCTGGACGTTCCTGGAGGCAACTACAGAAAAAAAAGAACATTTCCATCACCATCACCAGGACTTTTAGTGATCACTATAATGATTCACAGTGCAGGGCTTGATGATAATGAGGTATTTTAACCAAAAGAGAGGTACCATGGAAAAAGACAACCCACTATTTGGTTCAGGGGGAAACCTATTAATAGCCAATGCTGAGAAAGCTCCAGTATTCAATCTTTCCTTCATTTAACTCTTCAATGAAAAGCCTAAGAAGCAGTAAAAATTATTATGGGTAGATATTAGGGGAAAAAAAGCTAAAGAAAAGGAAGCACTAGTATAAACAACCAATTCAATACTCCCCCTGCCCATTCTTTACATTCCCCCAAGTGCCTGTTTTGAATCAACAGCTTAAAGTCATAACAGTAAAAAAAACCTCTGCAATTAATGTGTGTAAACCTCTCATCTAAATTACATAGAATGAACAGAAAAGCAAACCTGACTTAAAAAGCACAAGAGTCCCTTGGAACCAAGCCCTGCTCTTTGCTGTTGACACTGCAACTAGCATCTTTGCTATAGAAGATGACACACAATCTTCATCAAAAACACAGCATAACTTACTCTCAGATGTTTCTCTATTTTAAGCCAATTCTCTTCTCCTCTCTGCTCTACCCCAGTGCAGACCATTCTCCATACTTCAGGCCTGCAGCTGCTAGCTCCTTCTCTCCCTAACTGCTTTTTGAAAGTCCCAGCTCCAGAGCCATGCTCTTCAGGAAGGTGCTCGGAGTGGTGAGTTATACACAGCTTGGCAGAGGTGCTTGAGACAGAGGCCCTAATGACAGAATTAAAGCACTAACTTTACTGGGAATGGTGTGACTACTTATCAGTGTGGGGCTGAAAGGCAACAGCACCCCATGTGTACCCAGCATGAGAACTGCCACTCTACAGAATAAGCTGTGAGTACAAACCAAACCCAGAGAAGGGATGCATCTGCTTTCCACCACACAATGGCAAGTCCAGCTGAGCAGGACTCAATCCATAGAGGCATCTTCATTTTCCATAGAAGTGGTCGTGGTCAACATCCAGCTTTGCTCCAAAAACAAATGGGTTAAGACTCTGGGAAATAACACACCACACCTTCCTTTATCCTCTCCTGGCTGGGTCGCAGCCTAGCCCAGGAGTAGCTACTCATCTTTTCCATTCAGTAGGGTAGGGTGTTGGTCTGTCATCTCAGTGCCATAGAATTTGCAGAAAAGCCTAATTTAATGTGTCTTACAAGAAGGCTATAGGAAACTTGCACCATACGCAGCAAAGAAGGCCACTACAGAAATATTAGAGAACTTCAAATTCTAAGTTTAACGTAACTTGTGCCAATGAAGTGTTGGTTCTTCCCAAATTGAGCCTGCTATATAAACTATGCCTAAACTGTTGAGATAATTCTTTTCATAAGCAGAGAGAAACAACTATAAATGTTTGAAGTCATTGTTCACATTTTGACCTCAGATGCCTAAAGGCACTTGTTCTGCTCCCACAGTGTGGAAAGCCCTCCCACAAAGCACCCGTGTGGAATCTTCAGAGGCTATTTTTGAAAAGCATAATAAAAAGGCATTTCTTCCTAGAGTTTCTGTTGTTAGCAGCACAGCTTACTGACCACCTCTGTGGTTGTCTACACTTCCCATAGCTTTTCATACAGATGGGATTTCTTCCTTGTAGTTACCCATTACAAAAAATCTAACTGAAAATGTATTGTTTTCAACAATGAGACAAAGGAGGAAGCAGGCTTCTCTTTCTGTATGGATGGAGCCATCTTCACAGTAAAAAAGAAAATATTATTTCCATGAGGTTTACTGCAAATTTATTACAGCAATTAAACTGTCCAGTGAATCTCTGTCTGTATCAACTTATTTCCAGATTCAAAACCAGATGTAAAAACCATCTTTCAGTTAATTTGATTATTCTAACTTGGGTAGAATACGTAGAAACAGATATTTTGGCAATTGGTTGCTAACAAGCTTTGCTAACTTTGCTAACTGTTTAAAGCTGTTCTTGAAATACTTCTCCTACAGTATTTACAAGAAAAAGCTAGTGATTCAAAAACAGTTAAAATCATTGCTCCTCCTGCAGCAGAAAACACTAAATTAATCTCTTCTGTGCAAAAAAGGTTTTTAAACAGGCTTCATCAAACACAGCTTCTCAAGAATCCACTTTCTCACTGACCATTATTTCAATCTTTTTGTACTTCAGCAAAGGATTAGTAAACCCATCTACACTAAAACGCCCACTGCCTCACTCCACCCATCAGGCTTTCTAACCTCACCAAAAATGTGCAGTATTTTTAACCCATTGTTGAGCACTGGCATTTAAATGCTTAGGCAACTTTTTTTTTCCCTTTATGTATTCATAAGGGATCTAAGCACCCTCTTTAAATATTAATCACCAAATTAAAATCCTAAAGGGAAGATGCACAATATTTTATGAGTGAGAGTGAGCTTGCAATCAAAGATACAGTAATATGATGCTTTCATTTAAAACAAACAGTACCAGTAACATATTCAGCAGTGCAAGGTTCTACCTGTTTCTCTAAGCACCCAACTACAATTTTGTAGCTTTAAAATTAATTTTCTATGTTTGTGAATATTGTTTTCTCCAACATAAACAGAAGATGAAATCAAACAAGTTACTGACTTCTGCATTTCCTCTGTGAAAGCTGATAAACAGAAGTTTCTTTAAACAATGCACATATTTAAGCTATGACCTCCACTGATGCCAAGCATCTTTGAGACTAGGAATTCAGTGTGGTTCCAGGAATCCTTTCATATATATGCCCCCAGCTGCATTAGAAAAGAAAAAAAGGAACCCATGCAAGGAAAATAAAGTTTCATAAAGCCAGTGAGTGAGCCAAATGCTGCCCAACCATCTGCTGTGGAGACTACAGTAGTCCATTAGATTTACTTCCTCTATAGCATCTGGCATTTGCTGCTTTCACAAACATACAGATCAGACTCTGGACAGGAATTGTTACTTTTCAAAATGCTGTCAAATACACAATGTTAAAAGCAGAGATTTTTTCCTTAGCTTTTTCATTATGGTAAAGTTTTGTTTACACCTAGCAGATAACAAAATTGCTGACTGAAGTCTGATTTTACATTGACAGGATCTCCTCACAGTGAGTTTAACATGACAAACAGTAGAAACAGGAACTGAATCGTAGCTTTTAACTTTTCATCCTATGTTTTAATTACAAGACTATTGCAAAATGTTTAAACCACTATGATGAGTTTACTTCTCACTTGTTAGCCAGGTAATAAAATCAAAAGGGCAGTGCAAAAGTGGAAAACCAAAAGGACAAAGATTAGATAGACAGCACATTAGATATGCTTAGAAACATGGATTAGCACATAGGATGTCTCTTGTAAAAGATGATGTATCACATAAAAGCTACTTTCACCAATGAAACTTGTAGTCTGTTTTCATGACCTTTATCAATAGCCAGGAATTTACTATGAGTTCTAGGAAAAACAACAGAAGAGAACCTGTACCCAGTCCTGTAACCTGTCTCATCTGCAGTGATTACTCCCACAGTATTAAATCAAACAAGGACACTCCTATTTATACAACCCTTATTTTCAGACTGGAGTCATTGTTAGCTCTCTTACACCAATGCTTTTTACCATCCTTGTGCCATCTCTGGTCTCTCTGGCTTATTGACTGCATTAATGGGAAAATGGCAAATTAACAGAACATAAGTGTACACCAACTCACACTTAAATGATTTCTTTCTATTCTTGTTTCAGTGTGTTCATTTTGTTCAGGCCCCACATTCTAGCCATCAGTAAAATAGATGCGTTCCAGCTAAGGCACACAACACTTCTCTGGAAATACTCATCTACCACTACAGAAACCCTTCCTAACTGGAAAAGACAGGCCATGGTCACTTATTCAGGATTCCCAGAAGCCAGGTAGCCAAGTGAAAGCTCTTGCAGAAAGACTGCATGCACATCTGTACCAGCCTCCACTCACAGGGCACACACATTGCCTCTCTGCACGCGTGTTCTGCTGTAGATACCAGACCAGTTATCTCAGTTATGAAGTGTGCACTCACCACCTGCCCAGCTTTTCCTGCTTGGACCTCTGGGACCTTCAGCAGGGGCAGTCAGCCGAACTGCTATTCCTGCTGAAAACAGCATCAAGTTTCAGAGACATGAGGCTTCAGGAATATTCTCATTCTACTCCAACTAGATATGCCAAGATGGCCATCATAACAACATTCTCTGAGCTATGGATCGTAACTGATATATATTCACTTCCTTGAGAAGAGAGGATGTTTTACCTCCAGTGGTGATGACAACCATGCACACAGAAAGCAAGACTTGAAGTAGCTAATTCAACAACTTCATCTCCTGAATGGGCAGATGGCAATCTGCACCCTCAGTACTGGCAGAGAAAGGAAACCAATGCAAAAGAAAGAATTATGGTAATTCTTCCAAAATAAGTATGTTCAAGTATCAGGCTCTCTCATATGCCCATATAAAGAGAGACAGAATTAATTCAAATACCATTTCTTTAAGGATCTGACCTATGAGTAAGATACTCCCCAAATGAATGAGAAGAGGAACAAAGGAGTGCCTCTACTGTGTGGTTCCTCAATGGCAGGTTATCAACAAATCAGAAATAGCCTTTTCTCTACAGCCCAGAATAAAACTGCTTTCAAAGCCATACAGAAAAAAAAGCTTCTCCTGTGCAAAACACAAAAACTTTCATGGTGATTAACAGCCTAATATACTGATCAGTTTTCTGATCCCCTTCCTAATAGTTTTTACTCTGGTATTGACATTGTGCTCTGACTGCCAGATGGTAATTTGGTTGCCTCAGCTAATAGAAAATAGCTTCCAAAAATCAAGTTAATATTTAAAACTACTGGAAGGTTTAATAGGCTAAATCACTCATCCAAGCAACTAAAATAAGCAAATAACAAAATGTTTCAGCCAAAAAATGCTATAGTTATTAGGTCTGTTACTTGTGGTTAATAAAGAGAGAGAGCTCAGAAGAACTCAGCCATATTCTGATTACTGATAAAAATACACAATCAAATCTATGGGTCTATGATGCAATGAGAGCAGAAGGTAGGCAGGTCTGAGAAATGCAGATATTGTCAACTTACTGCTAAACTCAAGGCTAGTAACAGGACCATCATCATCACTTGCATTGTGGGAGCATCTAGAGAATATTTCAAACTGACACCGTAAAAATACTCGTAATATTTCTTGTCCCAAGGGCTAGCCATTCTTATCACCTTGACTAAAAGCTTGGAGGTCATCTGGCAGTCTTCCACTAACATGCTCTCTGATGTTGCAGTTAGACCCTATTTCAAAGGCTGCAATACTGTATCATGTCAGGAAAATTAATATTATTTACAAACTGATTTACAAACTGTTTTTTAAGACTTGCCTCCATGCAGCCTCACTTATCAATTACTCACTTAAAGTACAAAGTGTCAAGCTGTGCAACTACACAACAAAACTGCATCTGTTAGGAGAAAAGTAGTGCTTGGGCTAGATAGTTTAATGGGCTTTAAAGTCTACTGTAAGGAAAGATTCCTCCCTTATCACTATTACTTCAGTTTCTTCCTAGTCTTCAAAATCCACAAATGTCAAACATGCTTAGCTAGACTGACAAACACTGGAAAAGTGAATACAGCATCCCCCGTGTTAGGGACATAAGAGAACAAACTGCAGGAAGCCCTGCCAAATTGCTTGTTGTCAGCATGGGTGTAGGGCAACACTGAACAAAGATGCAGAGCACCAATCCAGAAGTAGGATAGATCTGTTTCTACACCCAGGTTAGTGTGCCCTGACTTGTACTAAGGTTATCAGCAGAGGTACCTGTGCAGGTGTGATGACAGTGCTTTCAGTTCCAGAACAGCTATAAAGTTGCTCAACAAGCAGCATAACATGATACGACATGACCCGGCTGCCCTTGCTCCCACGTGTGGCAATTGAGCAAAGAGGCAAAAAGCCTCTTTTCACCAGCCAGGACACTGAATGTGTAAACCAGTCCCCACAAGTACAGCTGAGCAGGAGAGATGCCTTCTGAACGCCCCTTGATTCTAAAACACAGCAGCAAGAGATTCCATCAACTCAAGTATGCTATGATTAACTTTTACAAAATACTCTATTGACAGATCCGCTCCCAGGAAATCAAGAAATAATTTCATTCAGATCTATACAACATGCTTAAAAACCAACTGAACTTACACAGACCATGAGATCACAACAGCACAGGAATGCTACCATACCTGCTCTTGACACAGCTTTGTTAAATAGTTCGACAGCTCAACGCTAGAGGCACCAGATCCCACAAGTAAGAACATTGAACCTTCAAAAAGCATTCAATAATCACTGTGGTATGCACGAACCCATGAGAGGATCCAACAGCACTGCAGAATCTGGGCCGACTCCAAGCTGTGTGCAGTAATTATTAACTAGTGCTTTGGGCAGCATCTCACAGGTTTGGTTTTTGGACATTGCAACTGAAGTCACTTCTTTAAGTTACATAGGAGTCACTACTCTAACCAGGTGGTTGTGATTTGCAGGCTTTCCACAACACTTGCTTCTCTTGCTGATTTTTTCCACTCTGCTTAAGGTTGATACCATGTTTTTGTTCATGGGATTTTTTTGTTTGTTTTTAAGTTTCAGTTTAAAAGTATGAAATAACCTCGCCACTGTTTTTTGTCTAGATTCTAATTAAAGCTGTCCAAATATTACAGCCCAAAAAAGACTCAAGGTGATGTGAATCTGTCAAAAATAACAAAGATAAGTGAAATAATAATGACAGTAGGTGACAAATTTACACAATCAATCACTCTGCCAAGACACATGCTTGTTAGCAAAGAAATGCTAAAAAGAGCCTTGAGGATCTTTTGGAGGCCACTGGAGTGGTAAAAGAATACAGTTGGAGTTCTCTAGTTGAATGTATGATACATAGGGTGGGGCACACAAACAAATATCCCTTGTGAATAAGGTGGTTGGAAGTGATTATATATATACCCCATTAGATGAAACAGCTGTGGGAAGCACAAAGGATTGGAAAGCAAGCAAACTGGAAAGTAAGCACAGCACCTAGGTGTGATCACAAGAGACAGAAACCTCACCATTTGAATGATTTAGGGATTTTGCCCAAATCTGTAATGCAACCATCAAAGCAGGGCAATTTCATGTTTTGGGGCTCTCTCTGTCAACTTTTATTAGATTTTTCTCAATATCTCCTGCTTTCATTACCCAAAATAGTGAAAGAAATTCACTCTTGCTTGTAATAGAAGGTATAAAAATGAGAGAATAATAATGCAATTACATACAGCAGCAATTCTGCATTGTGAGTGTGAAGATAATTAACAAGAGCAGCTATATAGAGACAGGTTCAGCATCTAAAAAACCCCACAAATTAGGATTTTCCCCCCCCTTTCTTCACTGACCAGTATTCAGCAGCTGAGCTTTCTTTCTGGGCTCCAAGAAGGCTAAGCTGGGTAAACAGCCAACCACAAGGTTGAGAATGTAGCAGACGTATCATAAAAATTTAGTAATGCTTTTAAACTACTTCTCACCTCAGTGGTTTGATGGTGGTGTGGTACTGTTATACAATATGTGCAGTTGCCAAGGCAACTCGATCTCACCTCGACAGCTGCTGCAACTTCAGCAAATCAACGTGACGAGCTGTGGCAATTCTGAATTTCTTATATTTTTTTAAGAGTCTTTCCAACTATAAAGCATTTTCAGATTAATCTCTGGGGCTCTTTATCCAAGGACCATCGCTATTTCTCAAAAATACCTTTCACTGCATTCTAGTGGAAACATTGTGACACTAAGTTCAAAAACATATTCTGTTAAATCAGATTTGTGTCTGGCAATTTTATACCTGGTGTAAAAACAGTATCGTGCCGCTATGTTCATTCAGTTTAAGTGCAAGAATTTTACACCTCTGGCAACAATACGAGCCTGCCTGGCCAGTTTAGCATGTCCTTTTCCATTAGGGGTGTGGAAGTCTAGTGCCTTGAAGGACAGACAAAAAGCCTAATTTCTAATGTACCCTTCAACAGAAGCCAAACTGTGATACTGCTTCAACTCATTTTTAAGCAGAGCTAAAATAAAGGTTGAAATCCAAGACAACGATTTTGTGAAAAGAAATCAGCACAGAGTGCTTCTGTGATAAAGACTGTTGTGGAGGGAGGTGGCTACAGTCTCGTGGTCCAAACCCCAAAGAATTTTTTTCATTTTCATGTCCTTGGCTTCAGGGACACTGCTGTGTGAGCAAGGACTAGAAAAAGAACATTACGAGTCTTCCCCACAGTAAGTATCAATTGCACCTTTTAAGAAGATTCAGTGCTATTTTCTTTCTTTTTTTCTCAACCTATTTGGGTATAGAACCAAAGTAAACATAAGGCAGTAGTACAAGCCTGTGAGGGTGTTTTGTGAAACTCAGCCAAGGTTTCTGCTGTTTTAATTTGGGGAGAAAAATAAGTGTTACAAAATGTCTAGGAAAAGTTTGTGCTGAGAAAGAAAACAAGTAGTTAAAGGTAGGCAATGCAATTTACTAAAGAGGAAGAACATTAAAAGTGCATCAAAATAATTAGGGAATGACAGATCTATTTTTTTTTTCGAATTAACAAAGCAGTAAAGCAAAAGTTTACTTTTTCCCAGTGTAGACTTTTCTCCTTCTGTTCCCCTTTTCTTCTCTTCCCTTCCCATCCCCATTGTAACTGTACATCTGTCAGAAAGAATACAGTGGTGGCTGAAAGACACTGGCCCTGGCTGCATAGACTGTGATAGTCCCTTTTCACTGAAAGCCAGTGATTTCACAAAATCTGTGTAAGAGCATGTTTGGTACCTTCATGTCTATTCCAATCTGCAAATATGACATGAGGAAGAGCTTTTTTTTTTTCTTTCCAGTTTAGTGATGTCTCTCTATAAAACCTTTCAAGTGTCCCTCTGCTTCTTAACCAGCCTTCACTACAAAAGTATCCAGATACACAACTTACAAGCTCATAAAATTTCCGATGCGCAACACACACACTCCTACAATCCTTGTGATTCTCCTCTTCTATCCTGCAGCTCAAATATGTGTAGCAAAAGCTCCAGCTCTAACACTGAAATTGGCAATGAATCGGCTAAGTTCAATGATACTAAGAGTTGAAAAAACAAAACAAAAGAGCAAAGAATGTACCTAATTACCACTAATCCTGCCTATTAGATTTCATTCAGACACCACAACTTCTTTCAAATAACCCCAGTTTATTTTTTAAAAAATTCCTTTCTTCAGACAGGATATGGGGGAGGAGTCAATGGGTGATGTTTTACACATGCACATCTGGATACAGTCCAATTATTCCCCTTATACATTCCTCCAGTTGTTTTCATTTTGCTCCATGCTCTGGCATTCATAAATTTGTGAGATTAATTGTGTGTTAGCGTCTGCAGTCTTGGATCTGGGCACGGGTTTAGCTGCAACACAGCTAGAAGTCAACATTAAAGAGAGCTCCAGTTCAGAAAACACAATTTACATTTATACATCTTTGGTACAGTAAGGATTGAAACAACCGTCATCCTTGCCACATGCATCAAATTGGTAAGATTAATTCAGTATCAACTACATTTTATTACTGCCATTAGTTTGAGCCTCATAGAAAAAGTTATTCAGTGTAAATTGCAAGGCAAGGGTTTTAAACATTTTTTTAGGGTTTTGAGGATTTTTTTATTTTTTTTTTTTAGTTTTTAGGTTTTCTTAGTATTATTTCATTTGTCTTTGCAAATAAAATGCCATCACAAACAACAGAAGCATTGTACAACCTCAAAGGGGTCCAGATAGTCTAGCAGATTATGCCACTCTGGCCAGTAGCAGAGTCCATATAGTTGGCAAATCCAGTAACTTGGGAAATCCCCGTACTGGAGGTATTCCCACGTGAAGCTCAGATTCCTTGCTGCTGTAACTTGCCATTTACAATCCTCAGCAAATGTGGACAGGAAGGTTGTGACTGGGCTTCTGCAGTGCTCTGGCTATTCTAGGCTTCTAGAACAGCCCCCTTTGGGGCCAAAGGCAAGTGAGCTTAAACCAATCACCAGAACAAGGAAAGCAAGGGGGCTAAACACTGCTTCTCCTCTCCTGGGGCCAGGACTTCCATTTACTGATGTTTTGTATTTTATGTGCAATTCACTAACCAAAACCACCTGTTTCCTCAAGCTCTCTGCAATTTATTGTTTTGCAAAATCAGTTTCACATTACGCTTCTGATCAGTGCAGTTCCACACGAGAGCTACAGAACTGAGGTGATGTATTAAAAAGTGAGGGGTCAAAGGCCAAAAGATCTATTCACTTCACTGTAAGCTTCCTGACCCAAATACAGCACTGGATGCTCAAATCCCACTTGCACCCCAACGAAACAGACAGTACTATGTTGTGATGTAGCTGTCAAGGCAGAGTGACAAGGGAGCTGAACTGTGCTTTTGGAAAAGCTTCGTCAAATGGGCAATTAGCTGCTGGCAGGAATAGTTAGACAGCTATAGGTTGTTTCGGGTTGGCTTGTTTTGTGCAAGAGGGCTGTTATATTTTTGAACAATTATCCACCCGTTTTTTTCAGCTATTTACAGAAGATAAAGTGAACTGAAACCTTCTTACAACCACCTACTCTTTTCCAAAAATCTTGATGCACTGTAAGATAGTCAGTCTGGGCAAACCATTTCAAGTTTAGTGGATGACAGTAATCTAAAATATTTTAACTCCCTCACATTTCCCATTGTTAAGCCATCTGTGGATTTATCTTTGAAGATCTCTCAAACCTGTGCAGTTTGTAGTAGGCTCTTGATAATACACAGCAGAAAAAAAAAATCCTCAAACCAGATTATTTTTTTTCCCCTGCCCATGAAATTCTGCACACTTTTCTTCACCCAGAAGGAAAACAGATTGAGTTTGGCGTTCCTCATGCCCACAACACTTGAATCTGGCAATTAATACACTTAGACATTAATACACATAGACAATTTTCTCATCCTGCCAGCCACCACTGCTAATCCCTACAACTCCTCTGGCAATTATTTCCATTGCAATGCTGAAGATAGAAGGTCCAAAAGGCAGGAGAGTGGTTATAGTTGCAGCAGGTTAATTACTGGGGTAAGCATAGCTGAAGACCCCAACACCAGACTGCTCCAATCTAATGTAGCCTGCGCTGTGTTCCTTCCAAATTGGACCAGCTGTGAGGTTCAGCCCCTGACCCTGAACTTCCAACCTTAGAGTTGCACGCAACCGTAACAGTTGTATAAAGTATTTCAGCCTTATCCTTTTTCAAGTTAGGAAACCGTACCTAAACCCCACAAATGTTGTAACTTAAATGAAATTGTTTCAACATCAAGTACCTGAGAGTTAGGGAATGTCAGATTTACGGTTGCACACAACCTTGATTCTGCTCCATGTGTGTGTGAGTTGTGATTAAGTATCTGATTACGTGATGGCCACTATTTTTCTCCGGGACTCCTGCCTCAGTCAGTGTGCAGAAAGCACATACAAGAGCAGAGAATTACATTTGCACAAACAACCATAAATCCAGTTATTTCCTAGCTTCTGAGTACTTGGCCGTGCAAACAATGTTCCTTTCATGTAGATTTTCTGGTTGTAACATTTGTACAGCATACACCAGAGGACATGGCAACTTATGCTAAAGTATCGCCTGAGAGTACCTAATCAATTTCTGAAACCCTCTCATTTTATGGACGAAACATTTTCAAAAACTCTCATTTCATGGTTACACTATCATGCTTTTTAAAGTCATATTTTCCACACAATAGAGGCAGTGTAACAATTAAAACAAGCTGCACACTGATTGACCAAGTTGTCTGAATTATTCTCTTCCTTCATAACAATGAATTGTGTTCTCTGAGCTCCAAGTAAACAATTAAAGAGGGTGGGGGTAGGAGTTGGAGGGCAACCTAAAATAGCAAATAGCATTTTAACTGCACTGTTACAAAAATATAAGGAAAAAGTAATGCATAAAATAAGCCCATTTTCCCATTAAAGCTACTAGAGAATGTGATACTGTCCTAATAAAGCAGAAGTTCTGACCTTCAGGAGAGAGCACAAATCTTACCCAATACAACTGGAAAGAAAAACAGAAAGCACCTCTTAAAAATTTCAGAACACATCTTCAAAGGCCACAGCTTTTACACCTAAGTTAGAGCAGGAGAGCATCAGGTGGTTCAAGACAGCTCTATGATCAGAAAAGCAGGCAAAATGCAGTTGCTGGCTTAGCAGGTGGCACTGGATTAATACAGATATGATACTTCTACTGCATAGCCCCCAAGCACATTTCTTAGGCAGCAAAAAGCACTGGTTAGTGAACAGTGGTTCTACTTCGAAAAACAACCATAAAATAGTACTGAGGGGTCCCATATTACCCAGTCTCATTGATTCTACTTTGAGAGCTCATGGAGGAAAACTCCACCAACACAGATCTGTGCCGCATCTCCAGAAGTCCCATACCTCCTGCAGTTTCAGGTACTCACATTCAGCTTGTTTGCCTCCTTTCACCCTGAGGGCATTTGTACTGGGTGGAAGCAAACAGGACTTTGCAAACTAGTGCTTCTGCTTTACTGTCTGTTAGCAGTGTGAGTAGGGCAGTAGCAGAGAAAAGCAGTAAAATTAAAATCCAAACCCCAAATAATTAAATCAGCACTGAGAAGAATATGAGTAGAGGTGTGACATTTCCCTGAACGTCCATCTCCTCATCCAGTTGCTTTTCATGCTATCCAGTGCTTGCAGGAATTGTTAAACTTTCCCTTTGACATTGGGAAGATGCTGGGACAGAGTTCTGAAGGAGATATTCCTTAGCAAAATCTTGTTTTTCACTAGAGAGACTAAAGATTGCAGGTAAATTGGGGTTGTCATTTCTATTGGAAACAGGTAAGCTGGTCTCCAATATTGCAATTCACTCAGGAATTTTCATAACATGCCTTACAGCAGGTCTTATTGGAGATGGAAACCAGAATGCAGTATTTTCAGGTAAAGTGTGACTTTAGCACAAAAGCAGTATGGAAGCAAGTAGATATTCTGTTAATATACATAAGCATACTTGAGCAATGGCCTCAATACATAACCTCTACGCTGAAAAGTACAAACCATAACACAGGGTCATTAATTTTCAGAAATCGTAAGAGATTATTACAGGACAGGAAAGGAAGACACCTCCCCACACGCACACTAGAGCAACATCTTTACTTCAAAACAAACATTGTTCAGAACAGCATCAGCAAACCAGTTTGAATAGCAAGTAAAGAACACAGAGGAAGAGCTTATTAAGGCTACCCTTACTAAAGCCTAGTAAGAGTGTTCAGGCAATGTCCTTCACATGCTCAAGGTAAACATCTTCAGGTACAATAGACACAAAGTGCTAATTTTGATGCTCTGTGTTTCCACACAACGCAAGACAGAATTAGTGTTCATTACTAAGAAGCCACCTAGCTAAGACTGAAGGATGAACTAAGTACCAACTTCTTCACTTCTTAATCAGCTAGCAAAGCCTTCAAGCATACCTACTTGAACCTTTGGATCCTCTTTCAGGGTCTAACATCTACATTTGTGCCACAAACCCTGGGAGAACTTAGCTGCTATCAACAATTTTTATAATTAAGCTTACAGCCATCACATGAAAATTTCTGGAAGGCTGACAATATTTTTTAGACTCCTTACGGTCTGCTAAGCCTGAGGTCTTTACATGTGTGTACTGGATTAGGAGACACAACACAAAACTTCAGGAGTGCCATATCTTCTAACAACATATACTAAGCCTTGCAGTGCCACCTGTTCCTCGTGAGACAGTCTCCATTATGAGTGTGCTCCCTCTCCGACTCTTCCTTCCCAAGCTTGCTGTCCCCACTTCTCCAGTCTCCTTCCATCAATAGCATTTGCTCAGCATCTTTTCTGCTGTTTTTCCTTTACTGTACTGATGCAGGCTCCACCTTCCCTGTCTTCACAGACATATCCCAAGGCTCACAGAAATAAGAACCTGGAGACTATCCACATGATGAGGCTAATTCAGTAACATTTACTCTCATAAGACATATTGAACAACCTTAGTTGCCTCCTTTCAAGATCTGGTAAAATCCTGAGAAGAATTTTTTTAAGTGTGTTTACAAGCACTTCTAAAACCATTTAGATTTATAAATAGCTTATCAACTCAAATTTTGCCGGGAAAAAAAACCAAACAACAAACATTCAAATTCCCTTTCTAGGAATAGGAAAAAAAACTTGACAGGAACCAGCTCACACTTACAGGTTTATCTGTACAGGTTAGTAATCAAAGTATGTTTAGGTATCCAGATGTTTGAGAGCCACCCTCAATCCAGAGGATACCCCTTGATAAAAACTGTGATGGCCACAATTTGGTAATACTCCTCACTTCTTTTCACCTCAAATCAAGCATATCACTATCACTGGAAATCAAGTCACAAATTATATTGGGGAAGGATGTGCTAAATGTGGTGAATAAATGCAACACAGTTACGATTTACCTGTAACAAATAAGATTAATCTCACAAAAGATCATGTAAGATGTGTTTTGGCTTTAATATAGACTCTGTCAGATAAGCACGTTCAGGTATACAATGGAAGAGAACAAAATTAATAGTAGCAGAGCTACATTAAAAGAACGAATCACCAACACCTTCATTAATACAAGTGGAGCATGGTGTAAAATATCAGATTCTGCACAGACGACTATAAATTGGGCAAGCCTTTAACAGCCCTCCCTGATGTTACCTTCTGATACCATAAAGTAAGGGCCTCATTTCTGACTTCCTGGCTCTGCAGAATGTTTTCCTTCATATGCACACATCCTATGCAAAAAGAACTTACCATTAGTTCTTTTGGCCATTAGCAGACAACATTATTAATTATTTTAAAATACTGAAATAATGATAGGTAGTGAAGATAAATGCAGCCTCTATGTAGAAATTCTGTGGGAGATTAGACTGCAGCTCCAATTAGGTGATGAATAAACCAGGCACGATTTCCACCAGTTCCTCTCCTAGAGGATGTTCTTTCCAAACCCAACTGCATAAGGTATAGCAAGGTCTCAGATTATTACAGATTGGCCACAAAGTAACAGTTTTTCTTCTGTATTACCAGTTGAGTGAAAAGCAAAAAAATAAATCCAAACCAAAACAAGCAAAACCAGAAACATAAAGACCAGATCTCCAGCAGAAGACTCAAGTCCATCACAAGTAAACACAACACCATATAGACCAAAGCCCTAAGGGAAATGTTCTTTGTTCAGAGCAGTCTTTCTTTATTGAAAACAATCTTTTGGAAACTCACTCTCATTTGAGGAAAAAATCCACACCTTTTTGGCATATTAGTAGTTATTTGCTCTCAAAAAACACAGTTACAGAGACACGTTAATACTTCTAGTTGTGTTTTTTACTTCTGTGCCCAGTGAATGAACTGTTAACCCCATTAAACATATTGGTGATGTATTTGTGGAGAGAGTAGAAAGAAGTCTGAAAAGAATAACAAGATTTTAGGTCATCATCCTTGGGAACTGGAGTAATGACATGGGAAAGGAAGCTTTGGGGAAATACTGGTGAAGGATAACTAAAGCAACAGGAGCTATGTGCCATTAAAGGTTCTGAAGCAGCTGAAATATACTGGACATGAAGAAGAATGCAGAAATGGTGAAGTAGGACTAGACTGGCTCTAGGGAGTAAAGTGACTGGGTGCAGTATTACATAATCTAGATGGCAGTTATTAGGAGACTGTGGCTTGCAGATAGGACAGCAGATGAAAGAAAGGCACCGAGGGGGAAGAATTTAAGGTCCCTGAAGTAAAGGACTGATAACTGGTCATGGTAATATGATGGAGGTAGTTGGAAGGGAAAGAACTACTACTAAGACCTGCAGGAAACCACTCCTCACCTCTCAGGAAAGGAAACATCTCCCTGGTTCATAGTGACAGAACAGAGAGTTAGCTTGGTAGCATCAGTTAGAGGGACTGCCTGAGAGATGCCACAGGCAACATCCTTTCAAAAACAGATTCAGAAACATGGCCTTCTGGCCATATGACAAAGGAGAGACTACTAAAGTTCCAAAGTTAATCCAATTGTCTGTAAACCTCTTCTAAAACTGAGGCAATATATTGTACAAAGAGGGGTTTTTTCCTTCTAGCTTTTCAAATGCAGGATTTCTGAGACTTATCCTAAAGGGGACACTGCAGAAGATTTTGTGGGACAGAACTCAATCTTAGCGCCAATAAAACATAACTGTGTGTACACAATCCAACTCCCATTGCATACTGAGCTAGAGAATCTTTCATAACTTTAAGCACTCCCTACTATCTGTTTTTGTTACTATGTTAGTGCAGGTCCAGGCAAGTACTTTACATCACACTGTAACGCTGTCATGTGCTGAATGCTTTACAGAAAAGAGAAAGAGCTCAAAACAGAAAGAATTTGCTCAATGTCATACAGCAAGTAGGTGACATAAACAAAGGCAAAAATCTTGATTCAGTTTCCATTCCAATCATACTGCTTATTCCCAACATGTTATCATCAATAAATGCATTTAATATTTCCAACATTGGTGAATTATGAAGTCTCCTTCCATCTAGAGCTCCTGCTTTTTCAGCATCTCCTTCTGTGGACGGGACCATTTTCATTGTGCCTTTAAATCCACAAGTCTATCCTTTAGTGTAAAATTAACAACTTGTGAAAAACAAAACAAAACAAACCCAAATAGATCCTGCAGATTTCTTCATTATATGATGCACTGTACATACACCTACATGTGTAGTCTTAGCCTTTTACACAGAGTTCACACAGGGCTACCACCTCCCTTTGGAGTTCCATCAGCCATTAGAGTGGATTTCTCCACTGATTTTTCCAGCTTGCTTTAAGAACAAGTTGATCTGCAGGGACAATGGGGTTGCTGGGAGGACAGTGACATTGTAGTTACTGAGCAGGCTGTGTAACCTGTCACATCTGACAGTCTGTTACAGTCACCCCTTTTTGAGAAGTTAAATACTGCCTTTTTACATAACTATCTCTTTTCACTGATCAACTCCAACATTTGTTGCAACTCCTATGTTATGATTCCATTACAGATGCAGGAGATGTACAGTTTTTAAAAAAGGAAAGCTAATGGTGTAATAAACAAACTGTAGTCACAAAAAGAAATATTGGCATTACATGGAGATTTATACAAACTTGCCTTCTTGTACAGGAAATGTGTTATCAGCCCTTCTATGGATGAACAAAACACCAACAGCCCTGAAAGTGAATGCAAAATATCTTCAAACATAACTGAGACTTCCAAAATAGCAGCATATTGACTTTACATAATTAAACGCCTGGTGAATCTTCAAAGTGAAGAAGGGAAGGACAACACCAAGAATGTTTTTTTTAAATGCCCATGATTGTTTTTCCTAGTCAAGGCAACAGTCTGTCAATACCTCAGAGTATGCCAAATATGAAAATTCAAAACAGGGGCTTGAATTATGAATGAAAGCTAAAAGAACACCACAAATATTTCTCAACAGGTGCAAAATATATAAATAAAATTTCAGATAATTCAAATACATTCAAACAGCTAAATTTTCCACATAAAAACATGTTTCTTTCTCACTAACTGGAAAACTTCAGACCAAAGACAGCACTGCAATTTATCCAACCTGAAAAACAAAATATTTCTCACCCCTTCAAAATTAAGGAACCCAGAATAAAACTTCTAAAACACAAGAGATTTTGTGAAACAAAGCACAAGCAAATAGGTTATTATTTGTAGTAAATATTTTTGTTATAGCAGGATCCCAACCCAGATTAACATATTTTAAACTGAGATTTGGATGCACATAGAGACAATAGATATTTTGTAGTGTTTACAGCTTAAAGACACAAGCAGAGAGCACTGAATGGGAACCAGGCAAACATGTTTCATAAGGATTAACATAATTTTGTTAGAGTTCTTTGTTTAATTTGGGACCTTCAAGGAGTGAAATATGTTTACAAATTATTGTATAGTAATCAAAATAAGCTCTTACATGCTTTGTCATTAAGACACAAGGATACAATAATTACACCTCCTGTCCACTCAGAACTTTAACATTACATAAATAAAAGTATCCTTTTCCTGCTGCTCAATGCATGATTTTCCATGAAGCTTTGGCTACACCAACCCCAAATTACACTGTATCTGACTCTCACAGGGGAGGAATTTCAATGCATTTAAAAAAAAAAAAATAAGTGAATATAGGAATTAGGCATATCTCATTAACACCTTTTCAAAAAAAATGAAGTAGAAAAAATTCTCTCCTGTATTTAATGTTACAAGAGCAGGAATTTAGAATTACATTCCATTGAATCACATTTAATTTTCCTTTCCTGCTCAGAATTCAAATACTCTGAGAGAACATTCAAATTGTGCGACACTGACAAAACAGCAGAAACATTCAATAGCTTCTCTGACTTGCTTTTTGGTTATGCCCTTATGTGCCTTCAGGTCTTTGTTGTTAATTAAATCAAGCCAGATTTCAACCAACTGCATGGCAGCAGCGTCATCGGCATGCAATCTGCTGAGGCTTTCTGAAAGTCCTTCTAATTATTCCTGTGAGTTTAGTGCCTCTTTGTGCAGTTCTTCACTGTAGAAGTGTGTACTATCATCTGATCCGTGCATTTCTAGCGCTTAGAAGCTATTTTAACATTCTTACCATAGTTGCATTAAAATACTGAAAGTCTCCGTAAAGAGATCTAGCAACTGAAACCAGTCCTTCAATGTTCTTTAGTCTGTACAGCTGACAGGACATGCAGAAACACCTTTCAATGCTTGGAATGTTCCTTTATGATAGGGTTGTTATTTTTCAAGTACATTTAGACATTATCCTTGGAAATCTAGGAAAACTGGATCTAGGGACCCATTTCTTTTGCTTTATTTCACTACCACCCTGACCAAATGAAAGAGATTCCTTACCACACTGCTTACATTGCTGGATAGCAGGCTTGAAATCACTGGACAAATGCAGGTGTTTACCATGTGCACACAGGTACTGCTGAGCACCTGGTGATTATCACAGATCTCCATTTTGTACTGCTTCCAAAAAGTCCAGGAGGCAGAAGATCTTCACGACTTCCCTTTCAAGCCAGTTAAGTCATTCACAGACTGAACTTAGAAGTATAACATATCCAATACATTAAAAACTTCAGCTTTTTTTAAAACACTGTATTCTATTTTATTTGTCCTGTGGCACTTCTTTTCCCAGGCTCTGTGCAAAAAAGCCAAGGGACTACCTCAGCACTAAAGAGCCTCAGTGAACTTTTTAAAACCGTACGTCGGCTTAAAACTAGGGGGAAAAAAACCCCAAACTCTGAGACTCTGAATACATCTACTGGACTGTTTTCAGAGATCGTGAAATTTTCCACAACTCCACATCAGGTCAAGGATTTTTTGAACAGTATCATAAACTGCAAAATATTTCAGCTCTGCATGCAGATTTCATCAAAACTTTTACATTGGGGTGCCACTACTAGAATGGTACAGCTTTATTAACTCAGCAAACTTCCAGTTCTGTTGTTATCATATCAATTCAATCTCCTAAGACTTAAACCAACAGATGTTCCGGCATATTATATACAAATTGTCCTCTTTCTATGGAATCCTATGTAAAATTATACTACTGATCAAATACCATTTTTTCTTCATAAAAAAACCCCTGCCTTTTATTTTAAGCTCCATACTATTCATCTACCAGTTTGTTTCTCTCTTCTACTAGCAGAAAATATAATACAGGAAAAGATTTAAATTAAAAACAGGTCTGTGTAGTGAATTGCATATGGTTTCCATTTTCCTTCATGCAATGTTTCATAGAGAGTCGACGAAGAAATCCCTCCCACAAATCCGGATCTGAAGTCCACTTTCAGAATCTTGTCAGCACAGGAGTTAATAGACAACCCTCTGTGTATGCAAATGATGCAATACATCTCTGCTCTATCTTGTTAGGGTAAATCATTCCTAAAAAGTAACACCGAATCTAGCTAATACATCAGTATATATAAAATATGCACACCCCAGTGAGGCTGGCTGCATCTGTGTGAACCTGCCAGAGCTTCCTGTTTTCAAGTATACCAAGTTTGGTCCACGCCACACAGCTTGTTGCATTTTATGCCTGTTCACAACATACAGAGTTTTCCAGTGCTAACAACTTTATACCTAGTTGACATGCTCTGTGCTATACTAAACCCAGCCAATAAATACTACTTCTGCCAAGAAGCCTCCAGAACTATTATATTTCATCAGCTTTCCTAGCTGGTTTAAGTAATTACTTGCAAGGTATTTCTGACTTTGTTTACATAAAATAGATCTTTTCCTCCTATTCCTCATAGCCAAAACTTTTTTCTTTTTTTTCCTCCTGCATTCTCACCTGTTCCTGGTGACATATAAACACCAAAGCAAGCATGCCCTGTTTCTATCAGACCTCAAGGGAGGTTTACAAAGCAGCAAGCTCCTTCTTTCCCTAGACACTCTCAGGGAATTTACACATCCATGGAAGAGAATGAATGATGAGCCACTATTTGTCAGACTCATTTCTTGTTTCATGACTTAACATTTTGTTTCATAACTTAACAGTTGCTTTGATTTCCTCCCCTTTAGAGCCTGGTTTTAAGGGGGGCATAAGTGGGATGCAAAAATGTAATAGAATAAAACTTGGAGCGCCTTCCATTTTTCTCTTCAAGGTAAAAGTCCAAGTAGGAGGGGATGTGTGTGGAGAAAACAGTGTTCAAGAAGCATTACTTGGTTAGCACATCAGAATGACACAGCACTGATTCAAGTAAAGACAAGACACTTGAACCCATGGGAGATACAAGTTACACAGAAGACTAACACATCTAGTAACAACTAGAAGTCTTGTTGAAATATTTCAGAAGAGAGCACAGAGGGGAAAATAACTGGAAAATAATGTTGTACTATCAAGTCTGGGTTTTTTAAAAAGATCACAGAATCATAGAATCATCCTGGTTGGAAAGGACCTTGAAGATCATCAAGTCCAACCATAACCTAAATCCACCTACCATAACCTAATCTACCTGTTCAGTGCTTAAATTATGTCCCTAAGTACTATATCTAAATTTCTTGTAAATACTTCCAGGGATGGTGACCCCACCACCTCCCTGGGCAGCCTGTTCCACTGTCCAACCACTCTTTTGGTTAAGAAATTCCTTCTAATATCTAGTCTAAACCTCCCCTGGCACAACTTCTGGCCATTTCCTCTTGTCTTGTCATTATTCACCTGAGAGAAGGGGCCAAATCCCACTTCACTACAACCTCCTTTCAGGTAGTTGTAGAGAGCAATGAGGTCACCCCTCAGCCTCCTCTTCTTCAAACTAAACAACCCCAGTTCCCTCAGCCTCTCCTCATAGGTCTTATTCTCCAGACCTTTCACCAGCCTGGTAGCTCTTCTCTGGACATGCTCCAGCAACTTGACATCCTTCTTGTAGTGAGGGGCCCAGAACCAGTTATGTGAGCATTTTGCAGCAGTAGAGATAGATGCCCAGCTCAGTCAGGCTTGTGAAACCTGCTCAATTGCATTGATTTTCAAAAGCATACTTAATACACCAATTATTGTCTCAGGCATCTATACTCATCATTTTCCTGGATCTCTCTTGAATTTACCCGCTAAATTCACCCTACATGCATATTTGTGAGTAATATTGTAAGCAACATGAATACCCATAAAATGTTGCAGCTTTTTCTGCATTTTCGGTATTTCCCACACAATTCCCAACACAAGGCAATATTTTGGTTCAGTGTTCAACCAAAAATGCTTTTGTAAGGCTGTGGAAAACACACATTTAATAAACACACCTTGTGGCTGGAGTAAAAGATGACAGAAGATCCACTAGAGAATCAAGTGCACAGCTGTCTACTTCATCTCTAAACTTCAGAATATACCAAGATTCACATATCAGATGCAAGTCTGTAAAGTGACAAAGGAAACCCCTGCAGAGAAGTGAAATGTGAGCAATGATACAGAGGAGTTAGTGTATTATAGTAGCACCCACAGAGTGTGTGGCTGGGTGGGTGGGTGGGTTGGTGTTGGTTTCAGAGGTTTTGTTTTTAAATCAAGATCAGGTCCTCAAGAGGTTAAGTGCCATACACAAAAGACTTCAAGAAAGTATTTGTTATCTTAGTATGAAGTACCCGATTGGACAGCAGAGGGGGTAATTCTATACATCCAAGGAAAGGTCTTTCCATCAGGAAAAGGAAGGCTTGGAATGAAGCTGTGGAGACTGCCATGAAAGGAACAGATAAATACGTGGTGCAGGTTACTGTCAGGGAGAGATCACAGAGCACAGAACAGCAACACAAGAACATGAAAGGAAAGAAAAGAGTCATGAACGTGCAGAAAAAGATGTTGAAGCAGACAGAGGGACTTGAAAGAAGTAACACTATTCCATTCTGGGTTCTATACTGCAAAGGTTAAGTTATTGCTATAATTTCAGATGATGATGGGGAGGGGAAGAACTTTTTGACCTGTGAAGAGCCTGAGCCAAGAGGCATCACTCGAGGTGTTTGTCATGACAAACAGTTCCAAAGCATCCCCTGCGATTAAGAAGATCCACAAGGAAAGAAACCTAAAACAACTAACCATTAAAAAGCTCTTCATAGTCTCTCTCACGTGGCTCCTTCTTTCAAACTGTCTCAGTAACTCGTTTAGTTTCTTTGGAACTTCCATAAACATTTGAAAATGCTTAGTAATTCAAGAAAAGGAAGCTCTACCATTATCATAACCAGCCTGAATAGAGTTTGCTTTACTAAAAAAATCTGTCAGCACCTCAGGTTTATCAGGATTTTAAACTGATAAATCATACCTTAGTTAACTGACTAACAACAACCAAGACATACTGCCATGAAAGCAGGACACAACCTCTTTTTTGGCTATGGAAGCTCAAGCAACAAGTAAAAACATCTTGTTCTTTTTAATTGGAAGATAAAGGGGAGTGATAATGAGCCACTTCAAAACCTCTGTACTTTGGAGACATTGGATAAGAAGACCAACTACAAATATCAGGGATATTGTAATAAAAAAATATGTCATCCTGTTGATTTATTAACTCTTCTGTTTCACACATTTTCAAGAAACAACCTCCCTAGAAAATTAGATATGTAAGTTATGCCTGGGAGCATCAGCATTCACCAGTTTACATCAACATTTTGCAGAAATGAGATCTTGCAGGATACCTCCAATTCTTTGACCAATCAAACTGCTTTTAATGTCCTTAATTCTAATTTAGACATTTATGCCTACATACTCAAGTTGGATAATAACAGTAGGTGATTAATTCTTCAGAACCTACTGAAAAGGCCAGACAAAATATTACTCATATGACTACACCTTGATATAATCTTTGGAAATGTGATTTAGAAACTCAGCTGTAAAAAAGAATGAACGGATCTGTTACAAGGGTACAACTCAAAGCATTTCAAGCAGCTGGAGCAATACAGCTCACTGAGGCTCTTTGACAGTCACCTATTCTTAGAGCATACATCTCTGCACAGCACAAATGACAGATTTCTATATACAGCTTCAGGAAAGTAACTCTCAATTTCACATTCAGGAACCTGGGTCGTTATTGTTAAGTCTTTATCAAAAGCAAGTTAACCTAAGAAAAAATTAGATTCTGAACAGAAGTTTTGGCAAGACAAAGACAACACTTCATGCAGCAGTTAATATAAGGAGAGGATAATAGTTCTGCCAAAGACAATAAATACTAGAAGAAATGGCTTTCAGTTTTAGAGGCCCTGAGCAATATTGCTGGTGTTCATTTTAAGATCTGCTTCTACAACACAATTCCCTTGAGATGATTCTTAAATGTTAAAAGGATGGATGTTTTTGTTTTGGGATCATTCACAATGTTGGCATTGCAAACCACAAGCTTGAACTGAGGTGAGAGTTAACATCACTTCACCACTAATTTCTTTCAACTGCATCCTTCTCTTTCTTGATCTCCCTTCCCCCCGCTAAAAAGCTCTCTAGGCATTACTATCAAAAATATACTTGAGTAATAAATCATGTATTTGCTCTCACGTGACTGGTATTCATTAGAGTCAAAGATCTCCAAGATCTGCCCCCAGAGTGTATTATGTTACTGAAACATAGAAATAGCTGCAACACAAAATTTTGCCAGAAAAAAAAACAACACACAAAACGAACAACAAACCGTCTCTCAGTTGGGCTGAAGAAAGAATGCTCATAAAAATATGTTTGAGGGGTAAATCAAACCCCAAATTCTAATCAGACAAAACCAGCAGTTTAAAATCCAACACGACACAGTATTTCTAACCAGAAACTTCTCTAAAGCATACACTTCTTTTGGTCACACATACAGTTCTGTTTTCAAATAGTTTGGTTTTTTTCCTAGAAACAAATGAAAAAAAGAAATAAAAATCACTGCAAGTTTATCCATTTTATATTTTTGCTTTGGTTAAGCTGGAAACAACATGCCCCTACACTCACTCAAATGCTTCATCCCTTTATCCAGTTATTTTGTTTTACTGAATACTACAATCACTTTGTAGCAGAAGTGACATCTTAGAGGAGAGAAGCAGTGATCTTCCAGTGATGTGGTAACCTGACTGAATCATTTGAGTTTGAGTGGGAAAAAAAAGACCACTTGATTCAGCTGCACATCTGGGTTTTATAAATGGTCCAAAAGCTTAACACTAATGTGCTTCAGGGCTAAAACAAAGTCTAAGGAGATCAGAGCAGTCAAGAAAGAAGACAGTGTTAATCCAGGGCATATCATGCTCTTCACCACCACTCTGAAAATTAACTTAGCTCAGCTAATTTTGCATCTCCACTAATTGTGTGTTGTGTATGAGTAAGCAATGACTAAGGAAATGTCAAAGCTATTCCATATCCTGTTCTTTTCCTGAAGAAAAACATGACAGGCAGAGAGGATACCTCCCAATAGGCCACAACAATTCAACAAGGCAGCTATTTGTTTAGCAGGAATGAAATAACCTATCTGCAATCTAAACACTGTTAGTCATTATAACCACTTATTACCACTGTGCTGAGTGTACATAGCTCCCCAAAAACAACTGATTATCCAAAAATCAGTTCAGATGTTCAACTATGTGCATGAGTGCATACACAAAATTAAGCTGAAAAGCACAGGGTGAGCACGAAGTCACCTGTATATGAAAAATCCTGCTTTATGGTACTTCGGTTATTTTCCAACACTTCTGATTATCCATTGCTCAGCTTCAACCAATGGCTAGAAAGGCAATAAAAATACTAAACAATACAAACCAGAAAGTGATGCACACATTACAAATAGGATCAAAATAACCAGACTGCTACTGAGGTAAGAAAAAGTGGCATCAGTACTGAACCTCCTGTTAAGTTCCTCACACCTGCAAGGACAGAAACCAGCATTGTCTAACTATAGGTATCCACCTCAGAGGCACTGAGTTGTCTCCTGCTTGCTGAAGATACAGGAAACACAGGCTCCTAAACTTAGTAGTTACGAATTTTAACTCTATTAGATGCCCAAAAATAGCTGGACTGAACCTTTTCAGCTCTGCTTTCTCCCCATTCACATCTCTCCCACAAACTTAAACAAGGCATAAGACAAAGCATATCTACGGAGCAGAAAAGTGGGATTGGAGAGAGAAAGGTCGTAGAGTAGGTGGAAGAGTAAATATATTAAAGCATCCAAGTTGTATGTCTGATGAGGAGGGAAAGGACAGAGGGGGGAAGTGAAAATGGGGTAGGGGAAGAGAAAAGGACTGGAAACAGAGAACATCATGTTTAGAGGTTATAGTTTTCACCTGTCCATCACATTTTGCCCACAGGAACTACACAGCAGAAGGGCATTAGGCTGGAGTATTATCCAGTACATACCGAGCTGTAGTTAAGTGATTCATAAATAAGAGCAAATCACTACCTGCAATACTGAGGCCAGACTGCAGCACCCAGATGTGGCTCTCAGCAGTCATACAGCCTTCATACAGGGGTCCCTACCACAGGGGCTCTTCAGTTAGCACTGATAAACTGCTGCCAGCCCCACCATGTTTTCAGACACAGTGAATAATGGATGAGGATTCTGGTACAAGCTCAGAATGAGGCCCACACTTCTTTATGTGTTCTAATAATAACGGGCAGAGCTGCTTATAAGCACAGACCGTTCCTACATGCGTTGGTCAGAAGTAACAAAATTGCTAAAGGGGAAACTTTTTTTTTGGTAGTAAGTTAATGAGTCAGATTGCAGCGAAGTACCAAGAAACAACAGGACTGAAAGTCCTTGCCCAAACACCAGTGGTATCTGTTGATTAACAGAAACGTGACAAACCATATAGAAGCAAGTATCAGATACTCTCACCTCACGTGTTGATGCTTCCTCCACCCTCACCTCTTCTCTCCCCACGTTATCCTTATCTTCTTTCATGCATCCTTAGCCCAACCATTCTGGATAAGAGTGAACATAATTTCATGGTGTAACTTGGTGGATTTTCTGCAAATTGAGACTACCTCTTTGCATTTGTTCACTGTCATTGGAACTTAATTCTCCACTCTGATCACTCAGCTACAAAATCAGACCCTGGAGGTAGTTTTGCATGGGTTTTTGCTATGATGGCAGTAACAGCCTATCCATACTGGTCCCTGTGTCCTGTGCCTACCTGTTTCTAATCCTCACAAATAACGATTTAGCCTATTGAGTGCTGAAAAGGCTTAATCTTTACAGCTGGATGAGCAAAAATCCTAGAATGAATCACGGCGGACAACTTTCTGTTGCAGAATTAAAAAAAATAACTATATTCAATTGTCTGCTACTATTTAAACTCAGTTACCAGCTGCAGACATCTCACTTACTGTTCCTGTAGTTACCTGGATCATATCTAGAGTTTCTGAAAAACCAAGATACAACACTTACAATTGTTCAGGCACTTTCTACAATAATTTTACATTCTTGTAATGTAAAAATGGACATTAGCAGCAGTTCAGCCACTTCACTTGTGTAAATGCAGCCTAGAAAGTTTTACAAAGAACAAGAAGCATATAGCTCCCGTGCTAGTCACATACTTCATGACTGTTTCAAAGATGCCCATCTTGTTCAGTATGAAGAGTGGCCTGGCACTGCACTGCCGTCTGGCAGGAGAAGAAAATAATTAAGCAGAAATAGAGCTATTTTCTTTTTCACAGTAGCCCTCCAAACACGCGTTAACGAAGAAGCTGGACTTTTCAAAATCCTTCATTTCTTCCAAGTTAAAAACTCAAAGAATATTTCAGGCTTATGGAAAGTAATTTAATCGTTGTGCTGAGTTCACAGGCATGACAAATGTCAGCATGGTGATAAACTCATGAAAAAAAATGAAAGTTTATCACCACCTTTGGAAGGCACTTAGGATAAGCTCTGGGTAACAATTTATTCTTGATACCGACTCTCTGAGTCAAGATTACTGCAACCATGAAAGCAGCCTGACATTTAAGAAACTACAGCTAGATGAGAGCCTCAGAAGTCGATCAGAAACAGTTCTAAACCCCACAGTATAGCTAGGGAGCCATTTAGTGGAAGATTTCAAATGTTTCAAGTACAGTCTGTACTTGGTATCAGAAGACATGGAAATGTCGATTGCTTTTTGGGCCTGTTTCTTTCGAAATAGAGATCGCAGAATCATAGAATATTAGGGGTTGGAAAGGACCTCTGGAGATCATTGAGTCCAGCCCCCCTACCAGAGCAGGACCACCACAGAATCTAGGGCAGATAAAGTAGAAAAGGAGGGACTGGGTCTAAATGTCTAACACAGATGCGTGTCACTAGCTGAGCAGCCCTTTGGAAGTAAAGAAAACATGCATAAGAGGTCTGAATAGCTTTGCACTATATTAGAGGTTCTCCGCAACAGGGCACCCAGAACAACCCAAAGCCCCTGTTCTTGCACTCCACTCCATTCCTCTGAAGCTCTTATTTTGCCAGGAAACAAAATTTACAGGGAACGAATTTCCAGGCTGCAATGCGGTGAGCTATTCTATTTCTATTTAACCATCTCGGGAAAAATTCACAGACTAATGCTGCTGCACTCAGCAGCAAGATTCAAAACTTTACTTCTCTCAGCCCCAAAGCCTGCTTGGCTCATTAATGCAATGCCCCCTATTTTATTCCCCCTGCCTCCCTTTCTGTTGGTATGGAAAGATGATCCTTGGAGCACTGTCTTTTCTTGACAGCATAATTTCTTGCTCTTGGTGGCACATGCAGCAATTAATATCTGATGATTCCTCAGCAGAGAAAATCTGACCCACCATACTGAAGGTCTCTCTCACAAAAATCTCTCACTACTCAATCTTTCCAAAATCATATTCTTCCACAAGGCAAGTGCCAAGTGGAAATATAATTTAAAAAGCCAGTTCCTACACATGAAGTGATAGACAGACAAGGAGCCCTCCTGGTTTACCCATGGTGTGCTCTTTCTCCGTTGTAACAGGTTTATCTCCAAAAGCTCTTGCCCACCAACTCGCTTTCTCTTACACACTGATACAGTGCTGCTGTTTCTAAGAAAGCCAAGCACTCTGCATGCTAAACTTCTTTTTATAGCTTCTTCAAACCTCTATAGCTTCTTCAAATCTCTACCTTCACTAATCCAAAAAAAAAACCAACCCACCACTGCTTGGACACACGCTAGCCCACTGTGATCCAAACAGTAGCATTAGATGCACAATCTGAAACAGACACAGAGAGCTTGGCCTGCCACCACCACAAAGCAGCCTGAAGGTCACTTTTCCTTGGCCTGAGATTCTGATTCCAACTTCCCCAGCATCCAAGTTTATTGCATTAATTCTCCGTTAAGCGAGAGTTCTGCAACCTGCCCCGTGCATGCCTCTAGGAGCTATGGCTCTCACAGAATCTGCCATCACCTAGGAAGAAACAAATCATAGTTATTTAGGACAACAGAGCTCACAGCACACATTTGGATTTACATGCATTCCTGTCCAGGAAGTTGGTGGAGATCTACCTTTTAGAATGTACTCCCACACTGACATATGCCTCAGACTTCTAGGCAGAAAAAGACCTACTGGCAACAATTCCATGCAGTGTGTATGCAGACCTGTACACAATCACCTCCGTGGTTGACTACAGAAGAGCTAACCTGGTATGTTAGCTGTTGTTTTAGACCATGGGCTAAGGCAGATTAAAAAAAACCAACCAAAACAAAACAAATCAACAAAAAACCAAACACAAACAAAACCAAAGTACAACACTTGGATTCAACAGCATGAGTAACAAAGAAAAAAGTTTACAGGAGAACAAAGATAGTTGCCTGTGGGAAGAATATCTTAAAACCTACGGTAAAGTCATACTTGGCAAAATTCAATAGATCTGGTAAACATCAAAGATAAAATTTAGCAAGATAATTCCACCAAGCACCATTAGAAGAAAAATGGGACCAGCAGGGTTACCAGTGAAAAACAATGCCAGGCCTAATAGCACTGATCTACCAGAAGCAATTTATTATGACACCAGAAATAGCTATTTTCACAGTGGATGCTTGAAATGAAAACTTTAAAGCTCCTTTAAATCTTGAGCTATAGCAAAGTATTCAACCAGCCAGCCAAAATAGCTGAAGGGAAATAGGAAGGCCACATGTGGAACTAATTACTCATGTAGAGGCTATGACAAAGAACATTTCTCCAGACTTTTCATGGGGGCTTCACTTTCAGGAAGTAACTCTAATTACTGTTCAAGTCTCGGCAGCCTGCATGCCGCTGACAGTTCCAAGAAAAAATGAACCTATTTGCCCTTTTCTTGGTCTGAAACGCCAAAATAGAAAAGCACAACTAGAGTAATTAAAAAAAAAAAAAAAAGAAAAAAGAAAATAAGCACTGGCTTATTGCATTAGCTTCCTGAGTAGAATCCTTTTTACAAATTCGTCTTTTCAGCCTTCACAAACCAGCAAATTCTGCATCTACATTAACTCACTCTCTGTTGGCTGCAGTGAAACTGTACATCTTGACTTTTTACAGCTTTTCCATACTGGGGCCCACTTCCTGCCCAGTTGAAGAAAAAAATCTGGCCTGAAGATGAAATGACTGCTTAACATTACACTAAAACATCTGGTACCATTTTATACACAGACCCATGTCTGAGAGCAGGCAATTCTAGCGGTCTCACCAGCGGCACAGTGCATACCCAAACCTCCCCAGGGTGACATCATCCCATATATGGACTCTCAGGCCCAGCCCTCCCCCTTTTCCTGGTCCTAAATTCATTGCCAGATCCCCAGTCTGCTGCAAATGTGCCACGTCAAGACTGGAAATCACAGCACTTCAGTGTGTTTCAGTGAGTGCTGCAGAGTGTGAGGGAGAGCCGAGCACAACCCGTGATGCAGGAAGGCAGTTTTTCCCCGAGACTAAAAGAGGATTTAAAATAAATAAATAGACGCGTCCGGAGATCCTGCTCCGTCGCCCCAGTGTTCAGACTACCTGTTCAGGACAATGCTGTTGTACAGTAGTCTGCACATTGGTTAGACTGGGCAAGGGAAAGCAGCGGCATGGACTATTGGGGACGCAAGTCGCTCTTGCCAAGGAGAAGACAGTTATTGCTCCTTTCAGATCTCATATACAGTATTTTTCTTCACAGGTTTTGCACACTAGGGAATAAGAAACGCTAAGGGACACTGTGAAAAAGGAGGACTTCAGAATAAAGCGGGGAAGACATTCTGGTAAGGCCTACTTTGGAAGAACACCTGGCCTATGACCTGGCGAACCTAGGTGACTCCCCTCCCCCCTTCCTCCAGTCATCACTGCAAGAAAGATGGAGCTCTGATGGGTTACTAAAACCTATGCAAGAAATGAGAGAGGTATATTGCCTAGAGGTATACTACCTAGAGAAGTGTACAAGAGTAGAGTTAAAGTCAGTCATTTCTTTTTTCATTCTTTTTTTTTTTTCTAATTTAAAATAAAGCTTTTTTCCCCACAAACTTAAAAGGTAAATTTAATTTTTTTTTTTAACTTGTAGCAATCAGTATAAATATTTAATGAGTATATAAATTTTTTTAATGCAGAAAACGCTTGCTAGAACTATGTATTCTAAATAGCTCCTGTTGTGAACTATGATCTGAAGATCAATTTTAAGAAATTATTTTCTCTTAAAGTAATAAAATACTAGAAAAGAATGCATGAATATCATTTTAAATTATTGTAACCTTTGGAAGAACTGTACTTAGGTTTTATATGTAGCTGAAACCTCTTTGCAAGTAACCTATGCTGTACGTGCTAATGAAAACTGGGAGGGAATTCATAAGGAAATCTATGACTACTCCATGCTAGGCTTCTGCCGTGTGGAATACAAAAACTTTGATGGTCAGGAAAAATTACCTCTGAAAGTTCAGGATGTGATGGAAAAAGCAATAAATAAATAAAACGGAACAAACAACTTTCCATCCCGATACCTGGCTGCCATTGCCTGTAAGTGATCAGCACCGATTGATTGTTGCCGCTCTCACGTATACTTTGAATCGCTGATATTTCTTTTGACATTGGAAAAGATAAGTTTCTTTGCCCTGAATCCCACTGATAAAAATGGAATTTGTAAACGAATGCAGAAGTTTGCTTTGGTGAATTTCCAGCTGTCCTGGTAGGGGAAAAAAACCCTCAGGCTAAATGAAATCCCCACAGACAAAATAATACAAAAAGTCTGGGCTGCAATTTGATACCAGCTGAACTCCAGAGTCAGCTCCCCTAAAGTTAACACCAGTAACAAACTACTGCAACCGGAAAAAAATCCCATCTATATGGTGCTCATTATTGCCAGGAAGGCTTTGAATAGCTATACTATAAAAAGAATTAGCATAAATATGCAGCCATTAGTATTATAACCAGCCAATTTTGCAGAATAAGTCTTATATTTTAAACAGTCTTTATGCTGTACAATTAAACTATTTATATTATTATTACCTTTCTCATTGCTCCTTCAATAATCAATAGAAGTCCTATTGGGCAGAGATGGTCCCGTAGCTTTAGTGTGACTGTGCCTATACTGGCTGCCTTAAACCCTACAAAGCAAGAACTAGCAATGTCATTTCCCTTAGCCTCCCACCAAAGTGTATGTGTTTTGACTAAAAGAATTCTTTTTTTTAATGCAAATATACACTTATATGTTATCAACTCTCTCTTCCTTTATTTTGCAGAACAGTATCTTTAGAATTAGAGTAGTGGGTTGTAATCCATAATAGTATGAGAAGACAGAATTTTTATTCTTGTTCTGCTTTAAAGTGGCATTACAACACACAGTTAAATGCAGTTAAGAGAAAATCTGTAGAGACAGGAAGAAATTAAAAGGAATGGAATCAGATTCAAACTTGCAATAATTATTTCTCAGCCTCTCTGTAAGTACGATTGCTGTTTTACGTATAGCAAATTTGAAGAGTTTTATGACTTGGATTTTTTTAAAGTGGTCAAAAAATGCTTTCACATCTTGTTAAGAAGCTTACTCGGGTTATGCTTTCAAGGGAAATTTCATTGTTCACAAATATTTTTTCTATCTACTGCTTCCTTGCATAGCTACTTTCATTTTTTTAGAATTCTGATCTAGAAATGAAGAAAGCAAGCATTGCTATCCAATCAATAACAGGCTCTCAATGAAAATAGTGTAGAAGATAGCCTGTGTTAACTTTTGCTAAATAAGCAAGGACAATGAAAACATATGGAAGGAGTGTTTCTTGTATCTCAAGTCCACTATTTGTATTAATCTTTATTTTAAATGACCTTTCTGGATTTAGGAAGCGATTCTCCTCCCATACACCCATGACTCTTCAAAGTTACATTTTTAGACTGTAAGGCTGAGATCTAGGAGGCCCCCTTGGCATGGGGCTTGGAAGGGGGGGGGCGGGGGGGGCGGGAAATGCAGTGTGCAAAGCAACAGATAGGGAAAGAAAGCCCATATTGTTAGGAATGAATAAGGAAGTATAACTACTTCAGCTCAGTAATCAAAACATTTTCAAAGTGAATTAAGTGATTCCGTGGCTCTTAAAACAGAGCTGGTTTAGTTGAAACAAGTTCTAATTGATCATAATCACACAAAAAAGATTTCCACAGTTATAAAACAAGAAGTTTAAAAAATGCATGTCAACAAATGCAAGATAGCTGTATAAAATATTTCAGAAGAAAAACGAAACAAAACAACCTCAAAACCATTACTTTTTTCAATTACTGAAAAAAAAGCAGGATCCAATGCATACTAAATAATGGTGATAATTCTGTAAAAGCAGGACGATCTCAATGCTTAAGCTTATTGCGTGAACTAAATGATACAGTTCATATTACCATAGAATGCACAAAACCAGGAAAAGCAAATTAAAGCTAGTATGAACATTTAAATAGGCAAATGTTTCAATATTATGGACTTTCTTCACCTTTAAGGAGCATTTTTTTTTAGTACACTCAAAATTAAATAGGGAAGAGGAAAAATATTTGAAACCTTTTCTAACCTTTAATGTTAAAAAAAGGAAAAAAGCAAAGACGGGTGGGGGAAAGTCACTTAACTTGACAGAACTAAATATAGATCAAACAAGCATGCAAATGAGAAAAAAACACTAGTTACTTTTAAAAACCCGTGTCATTTGCCATTTTTATGCCTTGTCGTTAAGTTGCATGTTATCTTCTGTATTACTGTTTGAGTGCAATTTAACACATCTGTACTTTCAGAAGACTAAACGACACTGCGAACCCCTCCACGCTCCTTGCCCCCCTTCCTGTACTATTACCGTGTGTCCACAGACATTTCTGCAGACCACCCAAGTATCATTGCTATATGGAAAATATTATAACAAAAATAACAAAAACACTTGCATAAAAATTCCAATAAAAATTCTACATAGAATGTTAAATTATTATAATCTTTTAAACAAGATCTGCTAAGCAGATTGGAAAATAAAACCCCCTAAATCTTAGTGTGTTTTTTTAAAGAATAATAATAATTTTTACTCAAGAGCATAACTTCACTTTTACTTGCAAAAGGCTTTGCTTCCTGAACTGCACTTTATTTTTTTAGAAAACCTGAAATCCTAATTGAAATAATATTAAGGGTCAGGTTTAAACTTACAAAAAGACAGGAAATGCCACAGTTGAGAATGAAACTTTCCTGAATAAAGATACTGTACTTCTGTACTGCGTTTTACGTTGCATTGCAAGCAGTGTCTAAAATTAACAACCTGCCCTTAAATAAAACATCCTGATCACAATTGGAGAGAATACAATTCTCAACTCAATTTTCAAGCTACTAATATTTAAAGTCAGATCCTTAATGTAAGTTTCTTTAAATATAACATTGGAAATAATGAGATTTCTTTGTTGTTGTTGTGAGTATTCTAAATATTTTGACTCAATGAAACAACCAGATACAGCACCCGAAAATGTTAAGCCCTGATTTAGAAGATGAACTACAATTTCAAGGAATACCAGTTTTTCAATAAGAATCAAATGGAAATAACTATACAGTTGTTAGTTGTACTTGGTGAATTAACTGAAGGCAAAATAAATTTGCCTCAGTTCAAGATGTAAAACACTTTGCTGATTCTTTGATGAATTGTCCTTGTGTAGAGTTACTAGAAAGACCGCAAGATCTTTCCACTTATAACTTGTATTAGCAACATAACTTCCCTGATAGTTAATAGAACATCTATTAATTAAAATGCATGCTTTTGTTCTTCCAATCCTTTTATACTATAGGTTGCCCATGAATTTTACTATGCAATTCTATCCTATTTCAAGTAGCCACCACACAGAAATCGAGACCTAATTTTCCCCCAGATTAAAGATCTTTGATTTCTTCAACAAACAAATGCAGAAATTAAATTTGACAATCTATAAAAAACGGCTTCGTTTATATTTGTTTTTAAAGTATTTCTAATTTGCCACTTTTGTTTTTCTTTAAAATGGTCAAGGGGGCAGGATGATTATAAATTTAAAGCATACACTTAAAATTATGTAGAGCTACAAAAATTTAAGTAAGCATATTATAAAGTTGAAGGAAGAATATTTAGTGTATTGGAATTAATTTTTCATGTATAAACTAGCTACTCATATTTTGTGCTTGATTCATTTTTTTAAGACATCTTATGCCATCTTGTTAGTTTTAAGGAAAATTTTATTCGTATAACTGATAAACTTACTTTGTACATTTCAATTTGTATATTAGCTAAAAGGCATCTTTTTCTTTATGGCAAAATAATTATTAGAGCTAGAACACCTAATTACATTTCAAATTATTATCAGTCTAATTTAAAACATCAACACTATCCCATCTTTAGAGTTTTTGTTTTCTTAAATTCATCCCTTTTATAACCAGTTTTCAGGCTGAATTTAAGAGTTTTGCTGCTATTCTGTATGGGATAAGTTTGAGAAGAGTTTGAGAGCACAAGTATGTTGGTTACCTATGGAGGCACTAGCGAGCAACAGTGATTTAAGAATACCATTCTAAAACAGAATCATTTAATCTGTATAGAAAAGCTATATAACTATCTTCCTCCCTTTTAAGCTTCCAACGTGTTTTATATCTTTTGAAGCAACACCCCAGTGATGTTGCAAATGTCACTGCTAAATTGGATTACAGTCACTGTGTGTATTTTATTTACGGAAAGCAAAGTAGCACATCTTGTGATGTGAAATGATGCTATTTGCATGCTTTTGACATACAGCATAGCCTATATTTAACTGAAAAAACCTTATTGAGACTTCAAAAAGTTGTATTATTTTCTTACAAAGTACAGATTTTGAGAGAAAGCTACATTGAAATTATAGGCAAAGCAAAATATTTAAAGAAATATCATTTGTGTATAGCTTTCGCATATTAGCAAAACTGATCTAAAATGCAACCATTTCCTTTCCAGCACATTCCCTTTAAGTGGGTTAATGTGCAAGTGGTTGCCTCCATTTATACAGAAAGATTTTTATTTTTAACATGCCAGATTATCTGCTCCTAGAAAATATGTACTGTATAAACATATCCTTTATCTTGAACTTCAGTATTTCTGTGCTTCCAAGAAGAGCAAAAACATCTGGTTAAATGACTATGTGTGAGTACAATATGCAGGCAAAATCCTGTATGAATTGCATGTAAAACAAACCATGGCTTCAATCCTTTTTGTTTTTCCAAATGTTCAGTGTGACCAGCCTGTTGAAATTGCACTTCTGCTACATGTCAGCACAATGATACCTGATGTACTGAAATGCTTCTCTTCTGAATAAAATCATGTTATGTTCTTGTTCTACAGCTCCCAATGCTTTAAAGTTTAATTCTGTTATGTGTGTTCCCCCCCCAACAAAGCCCCCCCAACCCGGAATGGTACAAACTGTTGCACACCAGCGGTGATGGCTCCAAGGGACTGGCTGGACGGAGTTGTCATGTGTCTGCCTGTCTACACTTGCTGTGCAGAACATCCTCTCACCTGTACAGCAGGCACAGACAGGCAGTCACATGACAACCCAGCCTGAGGGACAGCCGCCAGTGGGAAACCGCTCTGACACACCAGAGCATCTTCACCAACAGCTCCAGCCAAGATTCACTCTGGATTTCAGACGGCCGGTCAGGAACCAAGCCGCGTACGACAACCCACCCAGAGTCAAACAACACCGCCTATAAAATACAATAAAACCCACTACTGAAATTTTTACTGTGCTTCCTATAGTACTCTTTTCCTAGTTGTTCTCATTAACTCACTAACACTAAGTTTTATTTACACGCAGCTTTGCAGCACCATTGTATGTTTTGTCCTCCCATTTACTTCTTGGGCATAACTCGAACATCTTGCATTATTATTGTTGGTATAAAAATCACTAACATTCCTGCTAGCCACAGAAGCTGAAGAGCACCTTATTTGTGGCAAGTTAATTCTGTAAACATGCACAATGTTAGCTTTATAGTAACTTCTCCCCTCTCCACTCTCTCACACCCTCACTTATTTTCATATCTCCCTCTCAAACCACACAGAATTTTACAATTGGGAATAAACGGTGAATTTATAACACCAACTGCATCTGTCACTAGGTGTTGATAATACTACCCTTCCTATTGAAACAGAATGGAAATATTTTATTTGGAAATAAGACTAAAGGGGATTTTTCCAATAAATGTAAATTTCACATTTTTAGAAGTTGCCATCCTTTGCACACCAATAATGCCAGTGAAATCTTAATCCTTTGGAAAGAATCATAAAATCTCATTCTCTGTGCCCTACACAAATGCTACACCATTTTACAAATGGCATCCTTTTGTTTGCAATAAAGAGCTTTCTGGTTCACAAGCTAGGATGGAGTTCCACATTCCCAAAGACCATTTTATTCTAATGTAGAAGTGGCTAATTCACAAACCTCAGATGTGCAGGCTGACAATCAAATTAACCTTAGCACAAAAGTTTACAGCTTTTTACATTTTTTAACAAAGCAGTGACAACTGAGAGCTAAGATGCTCAGATTTTATCTTTTGTGTGCATGTGTAGGCATGCCTTACAATACTTCAGCTAGTAGTAAATGGAATACTCCAAAAAAGACAACTATATTTGTGGGGTCAGTGAATGTGCTAATCCTGCACACACAGGATGAGGCAGGATGCTAATCCTGCCTCAAAGTGATACACAATGTTTTTGTTCTTTGATTTTAAGCAAGTGGAAAAGCACCAAGTCCTGGTATTGGTCACACAACAAAGTTATGAACACAAGCAACTGTTTGTATCATCAGAAACTGATTCAGATTAGTATTTATATAACTAATAGTAAATACTGTTTTGCCCACACTGCTCGAACATCAGCTTAGCACTTCCATAACTGCAACCCTAAAAAGCATTCCTAGGCGCTGATTCCCATCTCATCAAGGAATACAATCCTGTTATATCTTTAAGCAGCAGCAAACCTATGTCAAGAAACCAATAATTTCTTTTGTCATACTGGTATCATACAATGAATTCTGAAATCTTTTGCTAAAGTAACTTGCTTCAAAATGCTTTCACAAATAAAAATATCATTTACATCCTTCTAATGGCAATTGCAAGCAACCACTTACATTCAGAGAGCGATTTTCATCTCAGAGTTAGTTCCAGACTACAGAAAAAGGGCTCATTTTACACTAGAGGGGGTACACAGCCCTAGAGGGCCTAGCAAGCACTCTAGCTTTGTGAAGTATGTAGTCAGAGCCCTCTGGTACACAAGCTACGACAACATTCCTCACTCAGAGGCACAGGGGGAACGAACTCATCAATGTGGCTAGAGAACAAAGGTGAGACCTGACTTTCTGCATCTTCCCCAGCTGTGACAGAGAGGCTCTCCCTGCCGTGCAAGGACTGCAGAAGCGACCCACCCGAGTGGGAGGCACGGGGATCTGAACTCCCTACGACCTCAGTGTGCATGCACAGCCATACTGAACCCAGGCACAGGCCAGACACATAAACATGGGTATCACTTCACACATCACCGAAGAGTATGTATCTTACCAGGGTGGAAATACAACAGCAGGCAGCCATTTCAATAATCAGCTGAGAACAGATGTGACGGCTACCAAACCAAGCTGAAAGTGGGGAGAACATTTTAAGGGGGTGAAATGTAATTATAAAAGTTGGAATTTGGCCAGAAGAGCAAATATTTGCTTTGTTATTTTTCAGAAGCCAGTAGTTCTGTTTCTGTTTCAGAAAGTCACTGGTCTTTTGATTAACCTAATGGTCAAGCTGCAGCTTTGACCATCTTCAGAATGCATTAAAAACCAAACTTCCTGTTAAGTCCTACAGAGAAAGACCTAATAAAAAAAAAATCCAACACAACATTGTGAAGTCTTTCCTAGGACAGAATAATCAAATCATATTGCAAAACTGTACTTAAGGTGGAACTTCTTCCACCAGCAAAACATGAAATCCTATGCTGTTATCTTTTCTTACCGCTCTAAGAAATTCCTGAGTTATTTTCCATATTGGCCTGAACAAACTTCTGGTATTTCCACGACTCTCAAAATACAACTGTTTGGCAATTAAAATACATTATTTTGAAATAAGCATATGAAAATCAGACAGTGGCCAATTCCCTCCATTTACTATTCTGAGATTCCCTGGCAACTTGCTCTAGCAGACTATCAAAGCAAACAATTTCTTATTAAAGTTGCATAGCAAAAGACATTCCATAAGTATTTTCAGGAATTTTTATACTTCACACTAAGCAAAGACCAGACTCAAAAAAGCAACACCAAAACTACCTCCAAAAATTGCCACATTCTACCTCCATGCCAAATCTTAGATGCACCTCCAAGTGCTTGAGATGGAACATAGCAAGGGGTGTTCATCTCATCACATCACTTATTTTAGTTACATTTATCTGTACCTAAACTAAGACAGTAAGTTCCACCGGATTCGAGGTAGAACACCAAAAACAAAGAAACCTTCAAATTTTCAAATTCATAAAGGCATCTTTGCATTTCTTTTAAATTCATTTTAATGTCATTTCAATAAAATACTTCAAATTATATTTCAGTAATCTGCAAATAGAAGCTGCCCTCTTGACAGGGAACAAACTCTTAAGGGCTTTACTGTAAAGCTGATAGCACACATAATAATCCCATTTTAACCTTCAAAAGTTAACAACAGGAGTGCTGTTGAGCTTTGGATAGAGAGTATCATTATTAACATTGCTTAAAAAATAATTAAGCAGAACAGACTAGCAAAAAATTGGTTCCCAAAGCTGCCTAACAACATATTCAATACAGTGAGCACGACTTGGACATCCTGTTTATCATAGACATGCTTTTTACAGTTCTCGTATTACTCACCTCAGGTTTACTGATCAGCAGGGACATTTTTTACTAAGATGCATTTTTTTAGATTTTCAGTAGCAAATTTGAAAGTCCATACCAATTTACAGTAGATGTGCAAGAGCAGTCCAAACAGAACAATTACCAGAACATTCTAAAACAGGAGAATTTTAGGGCTGGTTTGTTTTTTTTTTAGACCTCTGTGTGGAAATCATAGGAAGGAAAAAATTAAACCAAATTAAACCACACAACACCCTGTGTTTATATTACCAACATTTCAACAGAAGTCTTAAAGGGTAAGCATTCTGCATGAATCCAAAAGAATAAATTTAAAGGACACAAAGTCTTTCAGTGAGGTCTGTACAAACTGACTTAATATTTTAAGCTGATATCAGAAGACTGAATAAATAACTGTTTCTTTTTCCAGTAGAAAAAAAGTTATTCATTCCTTACCTCATCATCTTTATACCAGGACAGGCTTTCTGCAGTTAGAACAAACCAGTATTCCTTGGATCCTCCTTTCATGATGCCAATATTGTTGATGGTCAGCCAGCCTTTCCGGATGACCTGTGCAGAGGTGCAGTCAGACAGAAGTTCAGTTTATTACTCACTTAACATAATTCTGCTGCTGCGTTCATTATTTTACATGAAGAGTTGCTAAATAAAACAACTGGTGCATTTTTTTCAGTCTCTGGCAAATTCAAGAGTTTTTGCAGGTTCCTATCATTCAAGACAAAAAAAAACCAACAAGTGAATATAGTGTTTTCAGCCAAAAGGTTGGAGAAAGAAGCCTACGCATTATCATGTTGTACTTAAAACAAGTAGAAGACGAGAACATTAAGGTTTGTGTAAATTTGAAGATATTTATTTGCTGTATAATAAGACACTGTAGAAGTCCACACAACTTTTCTGTTCTAGTCTAATTGTTAAGGTCATTTGTAAAGTTGGATTCTAGGGAAAGTACCTAGATTCTGGCAAAGCAAGTGGCTTCTGGCATGCATTGAGTATCTTCAGAAAAGGCTGAATAAAGTGACAAAGCAGAGAGGTCTTCTACAGTTAATTTGAAGTTAAGATAGGAAGCAGTAAGGAGAGGTACAAGAGTTACATTCCTCTTGTAAGACAGAGGAGGGAAAGACGGGTGTAAAAACTAAGGCAGCAATAAAAATTAGGGGGAAAATAGGTAGTGCAGAACATGATAAAACAGATACCATGCAAAGATTAAAGAACCCATAAGAACAGCAAACCTGTAAATACTAAGGCCATTATCTACATCATGCAAAGAGAAAGAGGAACAGAAGAAAACTTTAGAGGAGTCAGACAACTCCAGAGGTGAAGGACAGAACGGTCATGAGAACTGGTTCATGGATCATGCAGCAACTTTCAGTTTTATTGGAAGATTTATTGTTTTCTAGTACATTTATGAGAAAGCAAACATTCCTTCCAGTTGTACTCTGAGCAAGACAACAGAACTCTCTAGCCAATCACACAGATGCAGGGAACCTCAGCCATCCTGTTTCTCCCCACAGCATTACCCTTTACTTGCCTATGAAGTATTGAGATGCAAAGAAGTGCTCGGGAAAGCCCTTCCAAACTCCCTCACCAAGTCCCACAAGCATGGACTGGTGTGATCAAACACGAGTTTCCTCTTGTTTTTAGGGAAATATACGAGGCTGCGACATGCCTCTCATAGGGCTTTACAAAACTAGGAACTTCAATAACAACAGAGTGCCAAAGAAAAACATTGCTTACTATCTATTCCTTGTCATCACAATTGGAATTCACTCCCATTCAGCATGCATATTCATGTAAGCTCCCTGAAAAAAATAGCTTTGGTATTGCACAGAGCAAAGAACTAAGTCATAGCTAAACCAAAGAAAGAGACCAGAAATTGCACCTGAAAAGCATCGATTCTGTTTCAAATAACTTGATAATGTTTTCCCACTCACTACCAACCAGACCAGCAGGGCAAGCAAATCCCTCAAGATCCAAAAAACAGTCTGTGTTTTCAGGCTGTAGGAAAATAACTAAGAAAGCATTGATTTGGTTCTGAAGACTCAGTAAGCTATGAGAGAACTGGACATGACTCCTGTAAAGATACTCACCGGTATAGCAGAAGCAGACTGGACGGAACAGTCTGTTCTGCAGAAGTTTGTCATTTTTTGTAATATTCATGTGCATTGAAAATTTAAAAAAAAATGAAGGGGTGCTTTACTGTTTACAAATAGACATGGAGTGCTTGTCCAAGTGCCAGTTAAGGTAAACTTACTGATACAAACTTGATTACCCATCAAATCCTCATTTTATTTTAGGATGTTTGTTGAAGTAAGCTGTTACTAGGAAACAAGCAACATGCATCCATAACCAGTGCACTGGCCTTTAGGCAGCTGCCATGGAACAAGTTGTGGAACCAAGCTAATTCCATTTTTTTTCTGTGCTGAACTACACAAATGCAAGAGGAAGAAATTTTAGGAAAAATGCAGGAAATCAAGGTTCCTCTAACACTTGAACTTAGCTCTGCAACAAGGTGAGCTGTATTTGTTCAGTAGACTAAATACTTCACAGCAAATGTGCAAAGGTGCTTATTCCCATGTTAGAAAGAAAATGAAGAAGCTATGAGAGAGGATGCTGTTGAACCACAGTGCCTGCATTGGAAACACAAGTGTTGCTCCTTATAAAGCACGTTGACATACCAGAAGCACAGGCAGCCACACACACTAGTAAAAACTGGTCTGTAGACACATCTTAGAGAGGGTAAAGGATTTGAAGACAGATGTCACAATGGGAATAAAGAGGTGGTTTCCAGAAGGAAATCAGAGAGAAACATGTGAATCGCATATTCAAGAACCTTACAGGTGATGAGCGGTTCAAAGGGAAGAGAAGCAGCAATCTGCTTTTTCCTTTCAGTGCTTTCCCTCATACTCCCATAGGCTTTGTAGTATGTTAATAATTGAGTAAAATTTTCTCCGTTTGACAAGAGCTTTTATGGTAGGGGTCTCAGAACCCACCAGACCAAGATTTTAAAATCTAAACTATACAAGCCATCTAGTAGTAATGAAGCTTCTAATACTTCTAATGTAGGAACCACATTAGTTGCATAGCTCCAAAAGACTGTCTTGCTCCAGTCCAACACATCTCCCCATAAATGCATAACCATCACTGGGCATGGACAGAAACAAGCTGACTTGCTAATATAAACATTGGTCACTGTCTTGTAAAGGGAGGAATTTGCCAGTTGTTTCCTCAAAAATCCTGTGTGCTGAGGATTAGATCCAGCTGTCATTCCCACACAACACTGCATAGAAAGCAGGGCACCAAGCTATTGCAACATCTTGGGTACATGATTTTTCACTTGCAAATTTCTAGACCTGTTAATCTATACCCCTCTGGGAAAACAGAGTACTATGTTCTCTAAAACACCCTGAACACTACAACAGATCATAATTATGCAAAATACTTGGAAGCAGTTCCAGGGGACATCAAGAGACAGAAGATGAGCTTAGTGTGCTAAGTCTCATGTTCTCTTCATTGAATTATTGCCGTTTCCCAGGCATGTTTTGTTAACTACAAAAAGCTACAATTCCAAAATCCTTGGTACCAGTGCTGGGGACAAGGGGGAGTGGGATGATGGATCAAGGCATAAGTGAAAAAACAAAGTAAGACTAAGCAATGTAGTTTTACTTCCAGATAAGCTGAATTACACCTTAAACTCCAGCCATCTTCTCAAACAGTGACTCAAGCTATATTTGAGAAATAAGTGTCCTCCCATGGGCAATAAGCAGCTAAGATTTTGAAAGAGACTTTTGAAGGTAAAAAAAGTCCAATGGGGAGGCTTAGTTTGTTTTTTTTAAACTACTGTGTTAGCTATGTTGTATAGTACAGCAGCTTGAAAGATGAAAGTAGTGTGTTTCATTATTGGAGTTCATTTTCTGGTTGGTTTGTATTTAAGAGATCTGTTTCAATGTCTTATATTTCTAAATGTCACCCTGTGCAAACCGGATATTAGTAACATGAGTTATGGACTTCAGGAAGGTGAAAAATACGGGCATTGCCAGAAGCTAGTGAAGACAATATTCTGACCGGTAGTTGGACTCCATGTACAGGATGAACAAGAGATGACACAGTTCCTTCCTTCAGAGTCCTGATTCCCAATCTGGGCGACTGCAAAATGAAACTTAGAGGGTACGAATGCACATGAACAAGCCAGAAGGAAGTAATTTTTTGATAGTTCAGCTGCACAAAACCCAAATCATATCTATTGTTCTAATTCTCCACCACTTCACGGATAAACAGGAAAGTGGGATTTGACACAATAAATATATTTTATGTATTTGTGCATTATTTATTCATTCCATTAAATCAAGTGAGATATTAATAAAAGAAATACATTAGAGAATCGGAAAGTGTTCCTTTTATTTAAAAGAAGTATTTGAAAGATGATTTCAAGGTAAGTGAGAGCGAAGTGAAACTGACTGGGCAGATAGAAATACAAGTGTGAAAATCATGAGACTGGCTACTTCCACAGCAATACAAGCAGCAGCACTTGCCAAGTTACCATAACCCTCTACTGAAGTTGTGTTAGGTAACTGCATTGACATAACTTTTGGGACACAAGTCCCAGCACTACTCTAGCTTCTAATCACTGTCATAACAGCATGTGTTACCAAATAGTAAGCACATTGAAAAAATAAAAATTGCAAGTACTACTCTGTGAAGCATCCTTATTGGTTCTTTGGGTTCAAATGTGAAGATTCTTGTGGTAGAGGCTAAAAAGGAGCAACAGATTAGAGGGGAAGCTTAATGCAGTATTTCACTATGATTTGCCAAATGTCAGAGCATAAACTGATCAGATCCATTTTGATACTGAAAACAAATGAGATCTTGTGACACCACTTCCCCCAAAATCACTGCACAATACACCACAGAACTTAAAACTGACAGTGGCTTAAGTCCTACACATGTCTACTTTAAAGAAAAAATTAGTCTTTACTGCAACAAAGCAATCAGTAGTGAAAAATTGAAATATGCTTCCAAATGTAGTTAAATAAAGATTGAGGTGATTAAGTCAATCATGTTAACCTAAAAATTAAGTATAGTTAAGGACCATTTAGAACAGCAGTACTTCTCAGGTCTTGATAAGGTTAAAATTCAACAGCAGCGTGGCTCACTCAATGACATCCCAAAATTTAGCATCATGTGGCCATCCAAGGGCTCCACCTCTTCTACAGAAACACCTGCATTTCTTATCGAAACATCTTTTTTCATGACCACCTCACTGACCATGGCACAAGTTTCCATTTCCATCTACTCGCTTAAAAAAATATCTGTAAACACATTTTTTTCCTGGGTCATGCAAGGTAACAGGATTTAAGTATATCTGAAGAATAGAGGCAGCAAAGTAGCTGCAAAGTAGGGTTAAAAAGAAAAAGAAAAAAAAAATAAAAGAAAAAAAAGGAAAAAGGGGTTACTATGGAAAAAGTTAATTAGCACAATAGTTCAGGCCAACCAAGGGGGTCTGAATGCTACTTGTGTCCAGAACAAGTTAATCAGATTGTGAGCATAACGTTGTAAGAGAGTCAGGTCAAACAAAGCCTTCAAACCCAACCTCCAAACCACTTGGACAGTGACTGGAAACTCATAGTTCAGAATAAGCCTTTTCTCCAATTACAGGGGCTTCTTCAAGCACTGCAGTAGATTTTGCTGCAGACATAAAACACAAAATGAAATTTAATATAAATGAAACATGGTCCTCTATAATTTGAGTATCTTGCATTCTCCCACACAGGGGTATCGATTGGGCACATGGAGCAATGACACCTTCATGTTCAAAGGTTTATCATGAAGGGGAGCTTTAAACAGTAAATTTTAGTCACCAAAACAAATCTCAACACACAAGATACACAGTTAAGAATAGGTCAGCTTTCAGGAACCAGGTCTTGCTAGTGTGCCATGTAAAAGCAAGGATTACACTGATTATTTCAAGCAAATTAGAAGACAGACTAACCTGTGGCTTAAAAAGAAACTTTGTGGAGTCAGGTCAAAACCTCAGGCGGTAGCAAAGAAAAGACAAACAAAAAAGGCCAAAGATTAAGCGTGAGAGGATAAATTAGTAGTAGAGGAAAAAGGAGGATAAACATGTTAAAAGGAACTGGCACTATACTTCTTCCAAAAACGCAATATTATTGTGCTCGTCTTACTTCTGAGATAAATAGTTAATAGTTATCTGCATCATTCCAGTTCAAAGGAAATTACAAAAAAGAAAAGCAATGGATTGCAAATGAACATCCCACTATTTTTCAAAAACTTAAACTTCATCTCCCAAGAGATTCAATTCAACTGCTGTTAGCATCACTGCTGCTTAGTCCTGTTTCCTTTATTGAACATAGGTTTAGTTTGTTTCTTTGAAATGATAATATAATTTGATGATGTGGCAACAAACTAGAAAAACCTATAGGTTTTCATCATAGATTTTACCAAAGAATGCACACAATACAGAAATTTACTTCTTACACCTAAACATCACTAAACCAGGAGTGCCTTGTTATAAAATTAACTGCTGTTTAGACAATTAATTCTAATTAGTAATATTAAAGGCATTCACATATTTATTTACTAATGAGATGGAAGGATTAGAAAAGAATCAGTTCATGATATATTGATCCTCCTGGTACTACAAAAAGAATGTTAAAAAGGCTTTAAATATTTCTAAGTTTATTAATGAAACTCACTTTTTCTATGAGAAGTAATTTCTTTACATGAACAAAATACCACAAACAGTACCTGTAACCCATAATCAGCATGTTCATTTATGCAAGAGCTAATGTTTCCTTTCGGTTACCAGAAACTTTTTTGTCCACCTTTCAAAAAGAGGTTTACTATAAATAGAGGCACTTACATCAGATAAAAACTGCTTTCCAGTCATATAATAAACACCAGTTAGTCATTTTAGTTTGAGAAATTCATTAAAATTATAAATATATTAATGTTATTCCAAGTTTTCTACAACATTTTAAGTTATACTAGTTCATACTTGTAACAGCAGGTTAGTAGCAGTTAAGTGATGAACTGCAATTATACTTTGTTGAGGAAGTGTTATAGACAAGGCAGTTTAACATTAAATAGTTTAGCAGCAAGTATTCAACAGATCAATGTGTTAGAGACAAACTTTGCCCTCTGAGAAGCTAAATGAAAAAGCAACAATAAAGCTTACAGAACTTAGCTCGTACAATTTGCCTTGAAGGCGGTAGATTGGTTCCCTGAAATAGCAAATTGCAAAAATGAAGTTTTATTTCAGAAACATTTTCTCGTTCTTTTCAACTCCAAACAATTAACTTACAATCATCTGTTTATTATCTTTAAAATACAAGGTTCAGCAAAGTCCTTTATACCAAAAGTAATCAAGTTTTAACATTTAACATCAAACTTTTTCTCCACTTCTTTATAGAAAGCACATTCACTTAATTAAAAAAACATTAATTTTATTTGTGTATTTTTGAAGAGTCAGATAATTGGTCCATTTTCCTTTTATGGAACACTCCAAAGTGATGACAGTAGTTGTGTTTGACATATGTTCCAGCACAGCTAGATAAGAAGGAAATCTCTCCTCAGAGGGGAGAGACTAGTCTTTGAAGCCATTTCAGTGTTTAGACCTCTCAATTTTTTCATTTTAGTCCAAACCATATATCACACCAAAAATGCCACTTGCTCTGCTCAGGCTCTGGGGGACCATCACATCCAAGTTAATGGGTTATTTTAACTAACATTTCAAAAATATCTAGCAATTTTTTGGTGGAAGGAAGACATTGGGTCTCTATCCCCCAAGAGACTACTAAGTCTTTAAAAAATACTAGAACTCATCTATAGCAGCAGAATAAATCCTTTCTGAAATGTCAGGTTTATCACCTGAGGGATCTAAACTCAGTGGTCACATTTGAAAACCTTGACCTTTCACCTCCTGAGCAGTGTTTGGCCAAATTGCACATAAAAAAAAATCAGGAAGATGTTCAATACTGGTAAGCGTTTACACAAAATTTCATTGTCTTATTTTTACTAGATTCTTTTTTCCTTCTAAAGCATGTACTAATTCCATAATGTGTTTTTTTTTCTGTTTTAGACTTTGCAAAACCCACAAAGTGAGCAGAAACCCTCAAAGTTGTAGCATTTTCGTTATTTTTACCTTACACACACAATCAATCCCGTTTTCTTATGTAATAAATAGAAATCAACATGTAATTTCATTAATGAATCTCAGTGAAAATGCTAATTAATCTGAGATGATCAACCAGTTATTCTTTGTTTACTTTGAGAGAGGTTTATGGTCAACATCTTTGTTAAGTCAACTGAAAGTTTTCAGAAGAGGTAAAAGCAATCCTGCTTTTCCTTGCTGAATTGCCCCTTCACTGCTGTAAAGTTGTGAACACATAAGAAATAATAAAATGACCATGACAAAAGCCCACACAAGCAAGTACTCACCAGCATTTTGGATTCTGAAATTCACAAGTTTGCAGTTAATGACAAAATACATTGATGTGTAACATGAAAGATTCAATGCACTAAATGGCAAGGGAGGGAAGACACTAACCAGCAGTGCAAGCAGTAGCCAAAATATTAAACAAGAAATTATGATAACAATGAAAGTCAGGTGGCTCTGAAAAATTCAGTAAAACAATGCGATGATGACATATTTTACATATGTTTCAAGCAGAAAAGGAAAATTATACACTTACAGCAAATAAACACAGCCAAGAAAACCAAACAGCTTGGATTTACTTGCACATGCCATTATCCATTCTCTGTTAGGTGCCTACCTGATTTCCCACTGCACTTTTGTTAACCTGACTGCTTCTTTGTTGGGCACTAAGGGAAGCAGAGGAAAAGAGTTATACTGAAGAAGCTTGAACTAAGCCAGTTCCCGAGGAATAGATTTTAGCAGTAATAGTTACTTCTGATTCCAGCATAGACAGCTAGAGTAACAAAGAAACCCAGCAAAATCACTGCATGTGTGTGCATATTTCAACTACTTTTTCTTGCAGTATAGGAACGCCTGCTTAGGACAGAAAGGACATGTGCAGCAGACAGCTCCTACTAATCATCTCCTCTGTTACAACATCCTACTTGGACTGGTAAAGGTTACTAAAAGCACAGAGAAATTATGGCTCATGTGGGTAACTTTGGAAACATTAGCCTCTATAAATATTCAGAAGAGACAAAAAGCAAGCCATTTCTGTTACTTAGTGCAGAACAACAAAATCCTCCCCTGCTGGAGGCTCCTCAATAGCTTTGTCTTGACAGTTTGTTTTGGATATTATTCTAATATTCATATGCACTTTGAGGGTGTAAATATAAGCAATGGATGAAGTCATCACAAAGCTGGTTCAAAAGGCTAGAATCATATAAGAAAGCAGCATATTTGAAATTAAACCATATTTAAAATATCTTGCTCAATTCTTGAACTCTGTAATCCCAGTTTCTGAAACAAAACACACTCCTGTCTCAAAAAACATAAAAATTGCCATTAATTCTAAAAGCATTTGCATGGTGTGGTGATTTGTAAGTGTTAGGCCACAAAATTAAAATACTGCTGGAAAGAGTAAGAAAAGCATTGAGAGAACAGGCTTTGGCTACTCAACCATGAGAGCAGTCACTGGTGACAGGAAGTTTTGCTTGGATTAGATTATACAATTTCACCAGGCATTGATTAACTGAAGAAAAAAAAACCATACATATTAGATCAGCTACAAATCCTGCTCTGAAAGATTAAGGAATCTGTGCTTGGATCAAAGCCTGTGGTCCAATCCTGCAACTGTTTTGTGCACAGCTGCTGTTCGAAAGATTTGCTGAAGCACCAAAGTCAGCCCCATCCCAACTCTGCTCCTGTCCTTCAGATCATGCTCTATCAAACTTAGCAGCCCACGTGCTGTGAGAAGATCCACAGGATATTTACTCCATGTGTCTGATCACTGGGCTTAACTCCCAATCACCCAGATCCTTGTGACCAAATAACATGGCATGTCTCTGGTGTATCATCTGAGCTACATAAGCCTTGGTGCGTAAATTATGATTAAATAACCTTCTCACAGAAAACACAGGACTAACTCCTCACTAATTCTGCTCTTGTTTGAGAATCACACAAGATGACTCTGAGAAATGAGATGGCTTTAGGAAACCTAACTGACATTCTTTTGGCTTGGTTTTGTTTGTTTTTTTTTAATTTTATTGCCTTAGGATATCTGCTTAAATGCCATGCACAGTAGCTGGGGATATCTAGATCTCAACTGGCAGAAGAGGAAGCAGCTTTCCCAAGAAACTGAGCTTAGGTACTGCAACTCCTTGGAAAAAGACAGAGTGAGGACCGTAGACTGAACTGCAGGCCCCAGCAGCAACATCTATGAGCAGGATTTTTCCAAGGGAGAGACATAATGAAATAGCTCCAGATACACCTGGCACTCCAGAATCCAAGACTATAAAACATGGAAGGTTCTGACTTGACACAAAGAAAAGTCTTTTCACAATGAGTAGAGGCAAGCATTGGAACAGGCTGCACAGGGAGGCTGGAGAATCTCGGACTTTGGAAGTTTTCCAGATCTGATTGGACAAAGCCCTGAGTAACCTGGTCTGAACTCAGCATCGACCCTCCTCTGAGCAGGAGGTTGAACTATGTGACTTCCCAAGGTCACAACACACACCACGAATATATACGGAGTGTTTTTAGCAGGCTTTTTCCTGTCAGAAAAGGATGAAGAGAAGTAAATAACAGGCAGGTTGTTATCTTGACCTCTAGAAGGCCAGCTACCATTCCTACAACATCCTGTCATTTGTCAAGAGAACTGATAAAGATATCTAGGACCTGCAAACGCTTCTAGAGAAAGTTGCTTAAACTAAACATACAAACAGTGCCTGGCTTTGCCTTCTCCCCTCTCAGCTTACTGAACTCCATGTTTTAAACCCTCAAGGCACACTGCCAAAGACGTAGACCTTCCTTCACAGAACACTGTGAATAGGCCATACATACTGTGGTGCCAAACTTTGTTGCCAGCTTCCCACATGGATGAAACCTGTTATGATTCCAAACACTGTTACGGCAAATATGGCATGAATATGAACTGAAGGAACATTTATTCTTCAAAGAGTGAAGACATCTTTAATGTTTTTTCTAGTGTCAAAATGTTGGTATGAAGCCCCTGAGGCACAAATTGCTGGAAGCTGAGGGAGAACATTCTGGAGAATATTCTCACAGCCTTTTCAATTAAGTGAGGAGAACGTCAAACCAGGCCCTGCAGGGCATTCTGCTACTATTATTCTCTACAGCCAAACAGCAGGCACACTTACAATTCAGCGACAGCCATTACTCTGAGCTAAACTGTTTAACTCAGAATCACAGCTCCCAAAGTATGCATTAGAAACAATGTGGAAAGCCCATCAATATCATACATTTCTGTGGTGCTAAAATGGATACAGTGAGAGCACTGGCCTGCCAAAGCTGCTTCCTAAGATGCATGTGACTCCACACTAAGGCAAACTCCCGCTTCGGTGAAGCCAGTCTTGTGAACTGGGGTAAAAAATCCCCTACAAGTGGGACACAGTTCAACAGTGTATATTGAGAAAGAGCACCCTCCTGCATGTTTGGGACTTTGCAGCTTGCATCTTCACTGTCACATTTCAGTGATGTTTTAAACTTAGTAAAAAATAAAAGCCAACTAAAAAACCTAACAATATCTTTGTAACAAAGCCTCTATATATACATACTTTGCAAAGCCAATGAAGTCTTCATGGTTGGTGTTAATGTAAGAAACCTGGATATCAATCAACAGCAGCACCTATTAGGGGAGACAGGAAAGCAAAAAAGGATTGGAAAGGTGGAGGAGAGAGATTGACAAAAAACAAGGGAGAAAAAACTTTTGAGTTTTCTGCAGTACTGAATATTGCTTTCATAATCATTCAAGCCAAAAGCAACAATATTTTCTAAATCCCACCACTTTTGTTTGTGTGCTTGTTTAATAAGTGAGGCTACAGAAGAGCTACTCCCTCATATTTTTTTCCAGACAGACTGCATTTTTCACTATCTTGGCCCTTGTCCCATTTCATTAAGATCAATCACACATGACCAGAGAGAGTTTATTAATTTATAGCATAGATTCTAGCTCTACATTTTGCCATTTAAGCAAAATTCTATTTGTAGCATTCCAGCCAAGCCAGCAAGGAACCTGAAACCTAAAATCAGGGTACCTAAATTTTCTTTAGGTATTACAGAAAGAAGTAATAGATAAGTTAGCCCTTGCCCAGAAAATTTACAGCCCAGGTACTAGACATCCATTCTGGCGTACACATCTGGCTTGAGAGACAGGCTAGTCAATGAAATAACAGAATTAATGGTTTGTGTACTTATCACTTGCCAGTCCTTCAACAGCCCACAGACAGAATTTTATTTGAACTTGATAATCTAACTCAATAACTGAACTCGGCAGGGAACAAATTAAAGAACTTCTTCAACATGCATGAGAGTGCACTTGCCCCCGATCTTTCCAGACTTCCATTTATCAGCAGGGAATCACAGAATCACCACGGCTGGAAAAGACCTTTAAGATCATCAAGTCCAGCCTATGACCAACACCACCACACCATCTAGACCATGGCACTAATTGCTACATCCAGCCTTGCCTTGAACACATCTAGGGATGGTGCCTCCACCAGTTCCAAGGGAAGTCCATTCCAATGTCTAATCACCCTCTCCGTAATAAATCAAAACAGACAACTACTAACAGCATAAATAATTATGTGAATATGTGACAATAACCTATTTGACCAATTCTTGGCGTTTACAGAAAGCTGGTATTTTGCACTTTGTTCTTGGAAATTGCCAGGTATGTGCACACAATGAAGAACAGAATAATAAAAAAGACTCCATTATTCTAAGTAATTTGTATCTTCTTCCAAATTTTGAAATAACTGACTGTGTTAACTAGAACTTTCCGCAAGTACAAGCCCAAATACAATTAAAAAAAAATATTTCTAAGCCTACATGCACAGCACAGATTAAAGGAAAAGAAGCAGGACAAGATGCACTGCTCCCTAGCTCACACAGGGACAAGACTAGAGAGCCAGGAGTCCAGAACAATTTAGGAGCTCTGCCTAGCCCTTCTCCAATTTTTTCCATTGTCACATGCTGCACTCTCTGGACAATAATTCCTGTTTCCACTTCCAATGGATTTTCTCACATGTAATCTAAGCTTTGAAGTTTCCTGGATTCAGAGTACTTAGCTGGGTGATGAATGTTTAAAAAAAAAAATTTGGAGAAACTTGTTTATTTTTTTTTTAACTTGAAGGGAAAACTTGTCACTCCCACAAAAGTCCCAGTACAATTGCTTGTGGATCTCACTATAATTAAAACATAGGATGGATATGTTAAAAAAAAAAAGCAAATAAAGTAGAAAAAAGGCTGGGTGTTTCTGTGTGCATTTTGTGTAATCATTGATTTCCCACAAACAGCTGTTGTGACACAGCTAAGAAGATGCCACACTGTGGCACAGGAACAAGCTAATGCTACTTTAAACCACCAATCCTAATCTTGAAAGACCAGATTAGATTTTCTGTAGCAATTCTAGTCTCCTCTGTCAAAGCTCAGTGGTTAAAGTGCAATTTCTCACCACCTAGAAAATATGCAGCCTGCTGGGCAAAAAAAAAAAACCAACCAACAAAACCAAACAACAAAAACCCAAAAAAGATAAATATCTGTGATTGTCCTATTGTACTTTGTACACAGGAATTTTTCTCCTTCACACACTTTCCCCAAACTGCTAGATCTCCTATTTATTCTCACCTGATTCTTGGTCTTCTCTTCTCTTTCACGAATGTAGCTGGCAACAATTCTTTCTGTTTCCTCACACAACCTTGGATATGTTGCCAGCTGAAAAGCAAAATTAATAGAAATTTACACCTGCAGGGTGTAATACAAACATGGGAGCCTCCAGCTTTCCTCCTTGGAAGTTAACTACACAACAAAGCAAGCCTTACTTGCTCTTCACAGTCATTTTCCAGAAAAAAAAAAAAAGAAAAAAAAAGAAGAGACCTAAACCCTTGGATTGTTTCTGTGCTTTTGCTCCATGAAACATTGAGGAAAAGACACTTTGGACATGTGAACCAGAGTTTATCTCCCTTGGGGTGAGGTTTCTCCATGTCTCTCTCTCCTACTGTGCCTAATTCCAGAGTGGCACCTTAAATTATTTCCAACCTTCTTATTTTTTGAAGGCTCCACCTTGTGGCAACATCTTTACATCTCAATAACAATACCTCAAAATGTAAACAGCAAAGCACCACCGTAAATTTGACCAACAGTACTGGGAAAAGAATCTGGACAATTAATTCAAGTGACATATTGTCCAGACTTTGACAAAAGTGAAAAAACCTGGACACTCTGCTCAAAATACTGCAGTGAATCTGCTTCACTATGATCTTTGTCAAAAAGATAGTCACCCTTTCCTGTTTTGGGGAAGAGCTCCTTTACCTGCTCATTGTTACAAAAAAAAACCAAACAACTTGCATTATTCAGTAAAACTGAGGTTTCATTCTAAGAATATACACCAACCCAAGCACACACTTGAGGAAAAAACATTCCCAAATACTCACAGTAATGTTCTGTTTAGTTTTTATAAAAGTATTTCTTAATTTATTAGACTTGCAGGATCTTGACTTAAAAGTTTAATTGACACACACAATTTTTTTCTTTCCCTGACAGATGTCTCTGAACACATTTGAGGCCTTTGCTCTAGGGAAGTTTCACTGTTTCTTCCTCTTAAGAGCATTGGAAAACTTTCAAGTACAATTTTTTTTTTCCTGATTTACACATCCGTGGAATTGCTGCCTATGTTCCATTTTCAGTACCAATGAAAACATGGTTTTAAAGAGGAAACTGGAGGCAACTCTTGACTCAAACAAACTCCAAGGCAAAAAATGAACATTTCCAGCATTATATTGTTTTGAGAGTTTTGCAGAAGTTGGAATTACTTTAGCATCTTACTCTGTACATCAAGTGACTAGATCAGAAATCTCTTCCAATACTGTAAAATACAACACAGGCTTTATATTACCTACTATACCATTACATTATACTTACATTACCAGATCTATTTGCAAGTTACCTTTTTAGTGCACTTCTTGACAGTGTTGATTAACTCTTGCATCACCAGATCCACACTTTTTAAGCAAGGTCCTTTCAGCTTGACTATCTGTTTTTTAACAATGGCTTCAAAAGCCATATCTGGAGTAAATAAACCTGTTCTGTGGACATAAAATAATATGTAAGACAGTAATAAAAACATCATGCAAGGAAGATTTTATTACTGAATTGCTCATACCTTTGTTTTCAGAGGCTTATAGCTGAGTAATAACAATGCCTACACAGACAGACTTCCACAGAAATAAATTTGTTCCTTCCACTAAAAAATAGTGTCAGTTGTAAGAATATACAAGCAGAAACACACACTACTACTTGAAGATGACTGCAAGAACTCTGCAGAGTACTGAAACAATGCAGGAAAACCTCTTCAGCAGTGCATCAAACCTTAAAGAAGGGATGCATGGCAGCAGCAGCACTCCATGCACAGTCACAGAGCAAACCTGTAAGAATCCTATAGCTGCACTTGTCTTTTCACTCAGAAGTGTGGTTCTATTACTCAGAGGGCCACAAAAGTTCAAATACCACACCATGGCTGCTAGAGTCAACCATTTGAGAATTTATTATACAAGTAACGCAAAAAACATTTTCCAAAACACGAAGAACAACAAAGCTTGTAAGCAATGCTTTTGAAAGATATTATGTACTCACAAGTGGGTGGGAGGAGGGGGAAGAAACAAACAAAAAAAACCCAGAAAACACGAAAGAAGAACCCAAGCTTTTTGGAATCTGTTCTACTGTCAAAAGAATAAAAAATGGGTATGCATCTGATAAAGCATCCCTCCAAAATTCCAAAGTGAGATACTTCAGTCATTCCAAACAAAAAATAAAAACCAAAAAAGCTCCCCTTCCCAAAACTAATAATATACTGCAGACAAACCCACAAAGTAAATGTTCAGCTAACATTTCAAGAATTGGTTGAGAATAAAGGGAAGTAAGATGGTGCAAGGAGTCTGCTACAACACAAGCTGAAAGTTTTTTTCCATACCAAGACATAAGGTTTTCCCTCCAAAACTTATGAGTTTTCCAGAATGCACACTTAACAGAACTACAGACACTACCAGAAAAAATGCCACTGATTTTCCCTGCAAAATAATTTTCCAGCATTTCCAGGTAAATTAAACTTCTTTGGGTGAACCAACTGTTTGGCCCAAAGTAGCTACCTGAAAAACAGACGTGTAAAGGAGTGGAAGGAAAAAAGGCATCTGCTGGGAGCAGTGGGTTAGTAATGTAGTCTAGCAGTCAATAACTAGTGTGTCCACAGTGTGCCCCTCTATAATGGGACAGGGCTTGACAACATGGGAGCACTTGCCTGATACCATGTATGTTCTTGATGGCATAACTTATTTCTCTCCGCAGTTCTTTCTCATTGAATTCCATCTAGAGGAACAAAAGTATATGAGATCATATTAGGAGAAGGTTTTAATAAAATATAAAACATTACCTCTCCCCCCAGATAACTGGAAAATAGGCAAGTTCAACTGGCAAAATACTGATTTATAATTATGCTGAATAAAGCTTAAGTATTTTAAAACATTTGAACATTAAGGGACAAGCAGCAGTAAGAATTATGCACCATTCCATTACAGATATTCCAACAGCTGGAATGATTTTGTATAGTTGATAGAGTAAGCCAGAAACAGGATTTGGAAGATGCAACTTCCTTCTTTTTTAAGCCTGGTTTCCTTAAGTGGTGCAACTTCTGTAGTTATGGTCTGTTTATCTTCCCCTTCCCATTCTACTGTTTTTCAACCAAGAGTAAGGATTGAGTGGTCTCAGTTATGAAGTTATAAAGCCTTTCTTTAAGTTTCTTGAAAGCTAGCTAGCTGGAAGAAAATTCAGTGTTGTCACAAATGAAAGGGTCATTACCATAAGCTTAATTGTCACCTGTTCTGTTGGACTACTAGTTGACCTACCACATTTGAACTTTGGAACCAGTCACAACCCTGTCTGGTTCTTACCCAAATGAAAGTTAGGGGATGTCAAAGCAGTCAAACATAACACAGGTGGAAATGAAGCTTAGAAGAAGTGCAAAAGAATGAGGACTAGAGATACAGTAGAGTTCATGGTGACTGGAAGCTGAAGCCACTCCAGTGAAAGAAAAATCAAATATGTAACACAAATTCATGGGAAACCAGGTTTCATTACTACACACTCCACTGCACCTCTGTTTATTCTGTTAGCCAAAGGACAGGTAGAGCAAGAAAAGATGTATCAAGAGGAAAAATTTTATCTCCAAACAACAAATTTGCTTCTGCTCCACCCCACTTATGGAAGTACAGAACCGAAAGCTGGCTTTGGTTTAATGCATTGAATACAGGAAGAGGATAACACAGAAAAATTTTTGATAACTAATTTTAATAGGTACTGGCTACCTGAACAAAAATTTACCAACTGTAGTTGCTGGTCTGCCCCGTATAACCAGAAGGAAGATGCCATTTGTAATAAAACAGTAAAAAAAATATAAAATAATATGACCTTGTACTATAATTATATTGTAATTCCTATATTTCAGAATTCTTACCATGTCTCAGTATCCAAAATTAGAAATGAAGACAAATGTCTTAACTGTAACTCCATGTAGTTTCTCCCATAATTAAGAGCATGTTCTCCCAATAAGATTTTATCTTGGCTTTACTACGAGTATGAACATCATAATACATAAAACACAAAGCACACCAACAAGATGGATAAATACCTTCACTAGTTCAAAAGGAAAACGTTCATGGAAAATACGATTGATTTTGGCACCTCCTGAAAGTTCTAGTGTATCAACCTGATCTCCTGATCCTTCAATTCTTTTTTCAAAGTCCACTGAAAACTGTTGTACCATCCTAAATTTCAAAGGGAAGGGGAAAAAAAAACAAACCACAAACAACCATTTAAGCATGTCAACTACCAACTCTTACTTCAGTACTATGTGACTACTAGTGCATATTAAAACACGTTTAGGAATTGATATAAGCATCTATAATCAATGGCCAAGCTGCCAACTCATAAAATCCATACCTACACACACACCCCTGCACCCTTCTCTCTTGTAGGACACAGCCCAGTGTATTATTTTCCTTCTTCATAAATTTTGTATTTTTTTAAAATACTGTTTATTAAACTGCTTATAAAAGTCAGCTACAAATACAGCCAGGTACCAGGCTACATTCATGCTTTATCAGCTATCACAAAATTGTAAACCTTACCAGTATTTCTTACATAAATTAATAAGTTTTTTAAAAAAGGAGAAGAAAAAGTTCTAACACTCTTTTTAATAGAATAAGCAAACAGAAGTCCTGATGATGATCCGCTTCTCTAAGTTGGACAGACTACATGACAATAATCACCAGCATTGGCCATTGCTTTAGAAACTGCTCAAAGCAACACCTCATTAGCACTGAGCTGTATCCAAGCTCAGTGATGGGTACAATTCACAATTGCTGCAATAATTAGAGAGGGAGAGGATGAGCTTTTACATATGAGCATTTACCTATGGAAATTAGGAAAGTGATCTGGAATCATGCTACAACTTCTGAAAAGAAATTTCAATTATGGTGGCAACTTGTTAATTTTACCTACCACCCAAATAGCCACAACATCTTTGCCTCTGTACTAATCATACATCATGCAATGATATACACCATCTATCCCATTGTGGCATTGGGAATCTACAGTGGCAACACTGTATTATACCCTATAGAGCATCAAGCATGGGCTTGGAAAAACAGTCACACAAATAACTGGGAAACAGTTGATACTGATGCTTGCATGGAAAAGGGACAATATGGATTCATTTGCAGAGGCAATGCCCTAAGGGCTCGAGACGTCTGCCTAAATAATGAACAAAGTGTTTGTCACTTCAAAATGTACTCTGATGATAATCCTGAAGCTGTCTTAGTATTTACTGGGGAAGGGTGTGTATGTTTAAGAACTTCCTGTAGCAACTGAACAATAGAAAATGAAACAGTACAACTTAACAATCATTCAAATTTGTGTGTTTGTAATTTCACCTTCATGTTACTAGGATGTGACTTCAATTATTCTGTGCCCATGACCATACATCAGACTTTACGAGAAGACAATGTGCTGTACAACACCGTTATCTCCAGCCCCAATTGGTATAAATGTGATTTTGGTCAAGAAACTGTTAAACCACCCTGTGTTACACAAACTGATACAACAAATGAAAGAAGGTGGCCGGAGAATCCTGATTACAGTGCACCATGACATCACATCCTGGAAAGTGTCAAGAAGCAAGTACAGCACCAGTGTGGGAAACCTTGTTTGGATGGTCACCAACGACAACTGGAATTTTGAACTTGATGTTACATCCTATCTTAATGTTGTCAATATTGATTCAATTCTGTCTGATTTTGGTAGTATCTCAATATCTAAAAAACTGGTGCACAAATTGTGATCTGCAACAATTGATTCCACATAAATCACAAATACTAAAATAGTATAATAAAATAGGAGGATTAATATCTCTCACTATATTCAATTGGATTTAATTTCAATTAATACCAACATACAGGCACGGGTATCACCTATTAGTGATACATCTTTATAAATGAGGGACACTTATAGCATGGAGGCAAGAGGTACCTGCATTGCCACTTCAACAGTAAAGTGACTGACTGTGGAATGTAGCAGGATGCTCCAACTCTCAACATGCCTGCCTCAGTTTCCCCTCTATGATTCAACAGCTTTTTTTTGTCTCTCAACTATGCAGGCCCAGGCCTGGAGCGGGAAGATTCCCATGAGAAGGGAAACAGCCTACCAAACTGAGCTGGTAACAACCTTGAAAGGTACAAAAAGATGCCGAGTTGATGTTCATAACATCAGCTGCTCTCTGGTGTTGAAGAACACGGAGCCCAGCCCAGTCACAACTAAGCCCAAAATGGAGATAAAGTAACAATGAACACAAAATTTTAGTATCAGCTCCTACAGCAAAGAGCTCTGAGGCTTAGGTGTGCATCACATGAAGGAGTATCATCGATAACTAATTTTGATCTTGCCATCTTGGAGTTGTTTTGGATATCCAAGTTTTTATATTGGAAATGGACATATTCCCTATTCTCTTTTCAGACTCCTCATCTTACAAACTTCTAACTCAAGCAAGGGAAGGGGCATTAAGGTCATCTTTTTGTCAGCTTGAAGTATGTGTCTCTACAATCAGAAGCAGTTTCTTACCTTTAATCATCTACATTGCCCATCTTCATACCTTTTCCTGTTCTGCTTTCTCTCTTTTCTAGGATTACTAAAATTAATTTTGTGAAAACTTTGCTGAAATTGTAGAGTAAACAAAGTGTTCTGTAACATCAAGCACAGAATTCTTTCGAGTTCACAAGCAGAATCCTTAACTGTATCCTAACCTTTACATTTAAATCCACAAGAAAGAAAGAAAACAAACAAACCAACCTAGACAAAGTGGAAAAGCAGACAAAAGACTAGACACTCACTGTAACAGGGCTTTTGTTTTTCTGGTTGGATCTTCTGGTCTGAAGTTTTTGTATACCTCTACTTCATGTTCTATAGAAAGCAGCTGGCCTTGGAGTTTGCTTCGAAAGGCTGGCAGGGTATCCCGAATATGATTGGTAAGTTGCTAAAAAGCAAATAAAAGTCCTTTTATACTGTTAATAAAGATGAAAGCAAGCGCACAACCATTTCCTTTTGACTGCCAAGTATTATCAGCCTTGACCTGTGCTAGTTTACCAGTGTATTTTCTTTTGATCTGTGAAGCAATGGAGACTGTTAAAGAACAAAGCGATATCATTTTTGCACACGCGTTATAAGGAGGCTTGAAAAATTCCTTTTTCCTCTCACTCACTGAGCCCTGTTCCTACATACACGTTTAGTTACACACAAAAAAATTATACAAGTTATATACGTAATTTGAAATTCTCTCTCACCCCTTAGCACTGATGCCACCACCCCCATTTTGCTTGGTTTTCCTACGGGTGTTTCCCAATTATCTATATACTTGTCCAGCATCATGACATCTTCACTTTACAGTCACAAGGAAATGTGGGACAAGGAATAAATTCTGAGCATCCACAGCCCATTGAAAACAGAGATAGAGGGAAGTACAGATGTACAGAGTCCCTGCTTGGCACTCTCCCATGATTGGGAAAAATCACCTCCACATGCTTTCTGGTCCTTTGTGCAAAGTATACTAAAAGGAAGAGATTTTGCCCTCTTATTAATGATTATTAAACACTTGCTTATTGCCTGAAAGAGCTTCTACCACTCAAAACTATCAGTTTTCATTTTTGAAAATATATCTAAAAGTACTGGAAAATAAACTGAAGGAGAGTAGAAAAAGGCTTAACACGTGTGTTTAACTTACCTCACTTACTTTTGTACATATATATTGTAATGTGTTTGCAAAGTACTATTGCTTAGTCTTACCTGCACCATAAATTTCTCATACATTGTACCCGTTCCTGGCTAAAACCAAAGTGGATTTCTTGCACTATCCTGCAAACCCTCTTCCCAACCACAGTCAGACAAGCTGTGAATGAAGAATGTCGTATACCAAAATACATAAACTCAAAATAGAAGTTTTCAGCCGACAGACAGACACAGAATCCAAAACTGGCGTTTCCCTGGAGCACCACCTTGTGGATGCACAGACACTGAAATACTACCTGAAACCACAAACACTAACAGCTCCCTAATGTCTTGGGTACAAAATTTGCATCTTCTTCCCACATATAATACTCTGCACCCAGTAATAGCAACAGAAAACCAACAATTCATACTGAAATAGGTAAATTTACGAAACAGCTCACAAAAAAGTTAATAGTACATAAAACAATGCAAGTCAGGACAGGTAAGTCAGTCCAACGGAATATGCAGCTCATGTTTCAGTCTCAAAAGTAAGACATGTGGAATAAACTTTAAATATATAAAAAGAGACAAAACATCCTAAACATGGACAAAAATTGCAGGATACAAGCATCCTGCTAATGATTTTTGTTCTGAGGCACAAAAAAATGACATTAGCATTCTTTCTGAGCAAGTCCAGAGCATGTCATAACCTGGCTGTCAAGTTGCAGCTGCAAAGTCACTGTAGCAAGAAATTAGGCAGGTCAGCCACTTAGTCTCCTACCTTAATAACTTTTCAGGGGTTTCCATCTGCTATCCAAAATGGACAAAGTAGCATACTGTTTCTATTAAAAACTACAATAAAGTGTAGATTTTTGAGGTTAAAGTACAGACATACAGTGAACCCTCAGGATACATGATTTCCGAAAATGATTGTTTTTTTCCTAATTTCTACATATTTGAATTCTAAAAATCCTATTAAACTAGAAGAAATGTGATAATTTTCTGCACCTAGACATGCACAAGTCTGTGGGGCCTGATGGGATCCACCCATCCACTGTGTGCAGTTCTGGGCTCCTCACTGTAAGAACATGGAGGTGCTGGCGTGTGTACAGAGGAGAGCTGCCAAACTGGTGAAGGGTCCAGGGAACAAGTCATACAAGGAGTGGCTGAGGGAACTAGGGATGTTTAGTCTGAAGAAAAGGAGACTGAGGGGAGACTTCATCAGCCTCTACAACTACCTGAAAGGAGGTTGTAGTGAGGTGGGTGTGGGCTTTTTCTCCCAAGTGGATAATGATAGGACCAGAGGAAATGGCCTGAAGTTGCTGCAAGGGAGGTTTAGATTGGACATTAGAAAGAATTTCTGTAATGAAAAGGTCAGACTCTGGAACAGCTTGCCCAGGGAGGTGGTTGAGTCACCATCCTTGGAGTTATTCAAGTAATGTGCAGATGTGGCACTTCAGGTCATGCTCTGGTGGCTGAGATTGTGGGGTTTTTTTGTGGGTGCTTTTTGGCAGGGTGTGGGTGGGTGGGTGTTTTTTGGGTTGTGTTCGTGTTGGGTTTTTTGGAGGGTTTTTTTGTGTTGATGCTTGGACTCTGTGATCTCAGAGGTCCTTTCTAACCATGACGATTCTGTGACTCTATAATTAAGAAATAGGGTGTTATACTTCCAGAAAGGTAGACAAATCTTATTTTTGTTGTCCGTATTCAGGAAAACACGGGAGTGCAGAACTGTCAGTACAAGTCAGAAAGTCCATCTCACAGTAGGTTTTCATATGAAACATATAATATACAGCTTTGTTTTGTGAAAACTAAAAAGGTTAACAGGAAAGAATAAGTGAGGTTCCCTGACCAACGTTCAGTTTAATAAAGATTTCATATTGGTCCTATCATTATAAAAGCTGCCTTTCACCACAAAGGCTTCAGGTGTTACCTGGTTTAGAACTTTTTGCAGATATGGTGTTCCCATCCGATCTGCCATGTGCCTATATCCTGGGTGAGAAAGAAAGAATTTCCTTTCTGCTAGAAGAGCTGCCTTTATGTCCTTCTTCCCATCAATGTCTTTCTGGCTTCTGTTTACAACACCAATATAACCTAAAACAACACAAGACCATGGGGTAAGTCAATGCAGCTATTACCTGAACTACTGAATTACTATTAAATAGAACTAGGCTGCCTCAGTTCAAACAAAACTTACTTACAAGTACTGTAATGACCTTAACAGTGTCTAAATTGTTCATCCTGTTTATGTACAACAGATACACCTCCTTTTAAATTACCAATTCAAATACAGAAATATCTGAAACCTTGGTGTACCCCAAAGAAACCACTTCAAAAATAAACAACAACAGCAAAAAAAACCCATCAAAAAAATGACAATGCACATACAGGTCTACCTAGATAAGTGATATTAGCAAAATACAGGACAAATTTCTTCCCATTTGCCAGACCCACATGCTGCATAGGAGGAGATGGTGGTTTCATCAATAAATTATAACTACAACCGAAATTCTTGATATTGTTAACAGTATGAGCAACTGTGGCAGCAGCTGCCAGAACAATCATGTGGAAGATTTCTGGAAGGGGTCAAAACTTGGTGAGATTACCAAAGCTCTGGTGTTTTCTTCTGCCATATGCAAAGAAAAAAAGATTATTTTGTTACAAGAAACAGCACCTGGCACAGAAGGGAAAACTGGCTAAACAACTTGTGCTGACACTTCTTGTTCTTCTGGAATATGCAGTGTATTTTCCAGGCCCAGAAAAAAAAAAAAATCATTTTACATGCAGGGTATTTTTAGAACAGCTGCCTTTTATGTTTGCTGAACAGATAATAATAAAAGCTAGGAACTCATCAAGTCCAGCATAACCTTTGATTCACCTCCAGGACTCCCAAACACCACCCTTATCCAAACCACCTTCTGGATTGCAAAGAATATAGGCAACTGAACATTCTCACCTCTACGAAGAGGGAGCAGTTTGTTTTCTAGAATTTCCCTTGCATCTGTTCCTTCATCCATCAGATCCAATTTTGTGATCACACCGATGGTCCTAAGGCCTGACCAGGGTGGAGGCAGGAGGAAAAAGATAGTGAAAAATAATTTATATTCAGGAAGAACAATTACATTTAACAATTATATAACAATAGATATATGACATTCTCAAAGCTTGTATCACACAATACCAGCTACAACTGCAAGTTCCAGTATGTCTGGAAAAGAAGGGATCATAATTGTCAGTGCCGAAATGTTTTCTTCAAATCTCTTTAACGAGGCTCAGCATTCCTATGATATGACTGTATCAAATTTATGATGCAAGTATCCAGAAATCCCATCAGCATCATAGTCTGTTTTAATAGGTACTAAAAAAAATTCCTATTTAGCCATGGCCCCACTTGCTTATAAGAGCTTGTGACAAAATTTTAAAAATACATTTACAGCATCATTACCTGAATGATACTGAGCTAACAGTTATTGTGATGTCCAAGTCTATATGAGAATGCATGTATACACATCCACATTATAAAGTGTATTTCACACAAGAGTTGATCTATTACTTCCAATCATGTTATTACACTTGAGAACGAGAAGTGCTTACGTTCCATCATGCTTACCTTGAGGATCCACTTCCTTAGCTAACTTCAGTGCATCCGAGTTGGCCAGATCAGTGTTAGCTGGAGTCACAGCCAGTATCAGACAGTTTTCTCGAGAGATGAACTGCATTATCATGTCTCTGATCTGCTGCTCAATATCTGGAGGCTGATCCCCTACGGGCACTTTGGTGATTCCCGGCAAATCAATAAGAGTCAGGCTTAATACTATATGGAAAACACAGGATCATAAAGCTAGTTAGCACACCAGACATGTCTAAAGAAGTCTACACATCTATGGCTGCAGACAAATTACACACATAAACCCCAAATAATTACCTTTATAGGTATATAAATACTGTCAATGGTTTAAATAAAATGCCTGGCAATCTGAGAAGTACACACTTCCCTGTTGGTCTTTCATCTCTGGAGATAGTAATACTATTTAATATTTTAAACATTACAACTGGCAAAGGGGAATGATACTTATATACTGAATATCCTTGAAGGGTCTTAGACAAATGAATGTGGTTTCCTGAGCTTTTTCTACCACCAGGAGCACAGACAACAGACCATTCCCATTTTATCTTTCAAATCAACCCAAAACAGGCTTTTAAAATTTTTTTTTAATACAGTCCTTCTCTGACCATACTTTCAACAGCCTCTCAAAATGAGAAATTTTTTTAAAAAGTCAATAGCTAGCCTAACTGATCCAGCAAAATAGTTGTTGAGGGGTTGTGGGACATGTTGCTGTTACGTTTGTTTTTTTTTAAACAGTCTAACTTCTTAAGTAAAGTAAGAAACATTAAAAAGTTTATCCACTAAGAAAGCCTGGTTTGCTCTGGTGTGATTTCCCCAGCACAGGAGCATCCTAACTTGTTCAGCCAGTACTGGGGTAACAGGGAATCCTTTACACAAATGGGAAAAATTTGATTCCTGGAAAGGAAACACCAGAAGAATATTTGGGGTCTGGCTAATACAAACAACAGTTGCTGAACTAAAAAACTGATCCTAATAAAACAAAGAGCATTAGGTAGGAAATTTTCTTTCTCCTGGAGTCAGCATATTCAACAAACAAGCTGTGGGGCAAGGCATTTTGTTCAGCTTGTCTCCAGTTGTCTATGCCACATCTGTATAGCAGAGAAGGACTCAGAGGCTCATGTTTAGAGCCAAGGCTCCTCATGGTATATCAAAGAGAGGGTCGGCATCTCTTTAATTCTCTCTCCTCTTATTTAATCTTTCTGTCCTTTGATTAACAATGAAGACATCAAATGAGATGGTTAGAAAAATGAAGTGCTTCAGCCAAACATACCACTTTTCTCCTGTATCCAAGACAGAGTCAATGCATACTATTTTCTCTAGATTGCCTTCCTTAAATTGGGCAGATGGCAAACAGAGGAACCAACTTTGATCTATAATGGGGGTCTACAACAGAAAGCAGCTTCAAACACCATTGTTGTCTAAATATATTTTTAGTGACAGCGAACAATAAGCATCCAATAGGGCAGGGAGACATAATGACTTTCTAGATCACTGATCAGATAATCCATCTGGAGGGAGGCAAAAAGAAGTTTTGCCACCAACTCTCCCATCTATTATTTGCTTTTACTAGTGAGCTACTATCTAATGTACTGGAGGAGAGACTGGTTTGATCCAGATGCAGAGTCAGAGTATTTTTAAATAATGAGAATATTAAATGGGACACATTCTGCCCAGCTCTAGTGGCAACAGCTCTCCACCGTAGAGTGGTTTTGTAACACAGGAAAAGTCAAGGATTCTTCCAGATACATAACCACTTTTGGTTCAACTCAGAATTTTCATCCCAGCAGACTTCTGATCGAGCAATGAGAACAAAAGGAGCTGGCTAGACAGACAGAGCTACATAATACATTACATGACAGAAATATGAAGTAGAATTATTTTACCTACCATGTGGAGAATATATTCTTAAATTAATAGGAACTGAAGAAATGCCTTTGTTCACTCCTGTTATTCTATCTGTTTCTACTTCAATTTCCTGTCGAACTTCATCAAAATCGGTAAATTTCCTCCCTTTGCAGTGTAGAAATTCGGCATATTCTGTGAAAAATATCAATAGTGACTCCATATTTCACAGACTTACAGACTTAGACACCCCTTTTCAAGACCTTAGTATTCTTCAGATGTGTCTGCACAAAAGCATGTCATCATGGATATCAGGAAAGCATTATATCGGAGCATACGCTATAGATATGATTGCACAGATGAAAGCCAGTTCACAAGAAGAAAGGGCTAGTTAAATAGTCAAGATGACTGGATATGATTTACTGCTTTTATCTTTAGCATGTCATCTTCTGGAACAACCTGAAAGATTCAAATAGAAACCATTTACATTAATTGAATAAGGAACAGATTGTGAATTAGGTTCTGAGTCTTCAGCTGATTATATTTGTCTGTAATACATCAATAAATTAAAGTAATTTAAGTTCTGTATCATGAAAGATTATTAGCATTTGTTTTCAAAAACTAACAGCCCATGTTAAACATGGTTTTAACAAAATAGTTCTGTACATTTTTACAAGTTCATAATGAAAATAAAATCACATAAAATCACTCTAACGTTTTCATCACAACTCATTTCCTAAAAACTTACCGTAGTCTAAATCCAAACCATGCTTAAGAAGTTTGTAAAAGCTTCTCTAGACATAGCTGTGATTTTGCTGAAGTGGCAGAACAGAATTAATTCTTAAGTCTTCAGTATCATACAACTTGCCCTCTTAGTTTAAAAGGGCATCAAGCCAGAATCAGGGATAGTCAGTCTAATTTGCTAGATTTGAACTTGACACTAGGTCCCTGTTTCGACTCTTGAATCCTAACACCAGTACTAATTACTGTAACCTTCTGGATTTCCTGCCCCAGAGCTGCATAACCAAAAGCACATCTCAGAATTTTAAAACTGGGGTTTCTTCCTTCAAAACAGAACACAAAAGTTTATCTCACATAGCAAGTCTGTAATCAGAAATAATACCATGAATGGCAAACACAGATACAAGCTCACATCCTGTCCCCACAGGGTCTAAGCAGTAGGACTGGAGAAAGGCTGAATAAAGTTTTGTATGTTCCAGCTCATCTCTCCCTGCAATAAAAGCCTGATCTCACAGTTTCATTTAGATATTTCTTCCCCAGAAAACCTTGCTTGGTCCAAAGCCCTTGAACACCTGAGCAAAGAGCTTGCTTGGTATCCAAAGAAAAAACAGCAGCTCAGGAGACCTCATCCAAGAATACGGATTAATAGAGGGCTTTAGGAATCAGTACTGAAGTCTGTTTACCAAAAGTCTCTTTATTATTATTGTTGACAGATCTGTCAAAAAAAAATAGAGAGTCAAAACCACACATGAAACCGTAATAGTTATTAAGAAAAACAACAAACACCAACCTTTCTGTGCTACAATGTGATAATCCCTCCAGATTCAAAGTGCGACAGGGAAATACACATCTTGTTAAGACAAAAATAAACACATCTCTTATTTTAAAAATAAGAGAGTACCTAACAAAAACCTCCATCTCACTTCTGACAACTTAAAAATTCCAGAATATCTTATATTCCTTTTTAGCTTTAACAGCAAAATGACAATGAATATGGGTTTAGTATGTTTCATTGTCAACTCTTTATGAAAACCAACCAAGGATTATTCAAATATTTCAAAGTGGAAGAGAGTATGTTGTACAAAATATCTCAGTTGCTCCTGTACATTTAAGAATTTGCAATTGTAAAATTTGTAATCTCAAAGAAAATAGCTACCTACTGAAAAAAAAGAGCTGGCAAATGGTTCTTATTTTGTCTCAGTTCTTCATGCACTGCTCCTGGCATGACAGAAAATGTTTTTTGTTGTTGTGTTGTTTTTTTTTTTCAGTGGGTCAGATTTTCTCAGTAAATTTTTCAAAATTCAATAATTAATACTTGGTGCCTAATTGTAATCAGTTGACTGACTCAGCTGAGAGTCAAGGAATCTTTTCTTTGTTCCACTTAACACTCACTAACAGAAAAAGTCCCTATCTGAAGTGGCTTCAAGAGAATTCAAATGAAAATGTTGGCTACTTTTTAGCTGCCTTAGTATTTATCAATAGCTCTTTCCTCCCAGTGACATCTATAGTGCCCCTAGTTCTGAAGGAATAGGCTTTACAACGGTTCATAACCTGTGGTTCCACGCACAGCCTAAGGAATATAAATTCAAATGAACAAGCAGTGCTTTGTTTTCATCCTTTCAGCCCTTAGCCTGTCCTTGGCAATGGTGCCTTCAGCCACGCTGGGTAAGCACATGCTTTAATGCAATCTTGCATTTTCAGCTTTCATACATGGAAGTATAGTAGGATAACATTTTATTTACATTTTTGTGGGAACGAACACAAAGTCAGACAAGGAAAAGTGATCCTGCCTAATATCTAGTTTTCAGACACATATTTTCTGTCTAAAACTGACATTAAGAGAAAGAACAATTGGATAAGAAAACTGAAACATTGTCCTTGCATGTAAATACTTTTTTTTTTCCAGACTTATTCAAAGCACCTTGGATAACATAGATGTCACCCAAACAACAACAGTCTTGTTAGCTTCATCAAAACATTCCACAAAGCCTCAGAATGCTTTTCAAATGAGTGATTTCAAAACACACAAAGAAACTTCATGAGCTAAAATACATCACCTTTTCTTTGACGATGGATCAACTTTTTCTGAACAATTAAATGCAGGTAAATTAATCTATTTGGACCTTAGCAAACCATTCAATAGTTCTTCATTGAAAAGAGAGGCAGTATCAAAAGCCCTTGCCTTATTCAGTCTGTAATCCCTATTCTAATTCTCCATTCCTCTAGCCTTGCTAACATGCTGAAAATAAAATTTTCAAAACTCAAGCATTCCCCTGCTAACCTGCAAGCAGCAAGGTTACAAAGAACAGAAGTATCCTTGTATTGCCTGAAGAAAAAACAGGAAATTCTGTCAATACAGATAAGAAGAATTTCACATCAGAAGAGATTAAAAACACTAAAAATAGTGTAGATCTGAAGAGAGTTTCAGATTGTTAGTTAATAACTAATTACAGATTTATTTTTTCTGTCATTTTTCTTATTAACTTTTTGCAGATAGAAAAATACAGAGCCATTTTCCAGTCTTTCAACAAGGGGATTCCACCTTTCCTGAAATCACTGAGCATCAGTCTGGGATCAAGGAAGAAAAACCTTCCAGGTAAAGCCACCTGTAAAAGCAAGTATTCATGGGTACAATTCATTTGTACCAACATGAGCTGATGCCTATTCCCCATTTTGATGGAAGAACTATCAGAGGCCTCAAACTCATGCTGCCAGATCTCAGCAGTCACTGCTGATCAGCTCAGGTTACTCCAGGCATTGTCACCAGCGCAGACACGGAGTCAGCAGTAAGATTTGCAGTTGCAGGGGAAGATTTGCAGTCTCTGCAACCTTACACCAACACCTTAAAGCCAGGTTTCAGATCAGCAGCACTAGCCCCACATGTCAGTCCTATTTGGGTGATTTGAGGAATGGGTCACTACCACTTTTTGGGGTACACGCCTCCCACATCCTTATTGGTCTCTACACCATCCCTGTTTGTCATCTGAATGAGCAGCTGCCAGAGAGTGGGATCCAGAAAACAGCAGCCACCTTCTTCCTCTACTCCCTGCAGAGTGCCTAGTCTCTCCTCTTCTATTAGCACTGTGGCACCTTTCTAGTTTTTATCCTAGAAGAATGCTAGATGCCTTCCTGCTGATGAAGTCTAAGATTTGTGTTAGCTGAAATGACCAATCTAAATTCTTTTTATAGATTTTTCATTTTCTGTTAGAGGATTGGTTTTACCACCAGATGGCAATAAAAGATGCTTGAGGAGTAGTCTCACAACAAAAGATCTTTGGATTTAAAAAGTTCAGCAATTTCAATAGAAAAAATCATCTGCAAGACTTCAGAAAAAAAATTAGAATGTCTTTTGAATCTTAATAGTGAACTACTTTCTACTTAATGTTCTAATTAACAGAACTGAAATGTTGGTATTGTACATATGACTCATTTCTCTAAAACTGTCCACCTCAATAACGATTTTCAAAATCTGTTAATCTGCCACTTCTGTAGCAAAGCAACTGAAGGAAGACCATGAAGAAAATTTGAAATTCCTCCAAAAACGCTTGTCAAAAAGAGGAAAATAACCCTCCTAGAGACAAGATTTTTTAACATGTATATAACAAATACCACAACCAAAAGACCTACAACAAGGGTTTCACCCAAAACCTTAGCAGATTTTTTTAGTTATCACTGCTGTTTAAAAAGTATACTACCCAGTCCCCAGTCACAAGAAAACTAGACAATTATTTCAATTCCACAGACAGGAGAATGCATAGCAAGAGGAAGAACAGATTGCCTAACATAATACAAAAAGAGTGGCAAAAGGAAGGAGAAAAAAAAGCAACCAAATCTAAAAAACACCACCACACAACCCCACCTCTCACTAGTCCTGCTTAAAGAAATTATGGTAACACGTGACAAATCACTACAGGTTAGCATTCTTACTGACAAACTTGCAAAGAGAAGAGTTGCAAGGGAACTGAAGTACCTTATGCAGATTCAGTGATGTTGCTCCAAGACTACTGAACAGTAATGCAGCCTGAACATTCTTGTCCTGGGTCAGCTGTGTGCCAACACATGTATTTTAGAAGACACACTGGGAAAAATCCTTCTAAAAGCACAACTACAGGAATACATAATGCCCTCCTACTCCTGAGAAGGAATCATGAGTAAGAAGGTGAGAGACCAGCACTCTACACACATTGGTAATTGCTGAAATACTCCAACAGTTCAGCATTTGAAAAAAATGCTGCCTGGCGAGGAAGAGTGAGTTCCCTGTATCTTAGGAAGCAGCAGTCAAATACTGAAAGAACCAGCATGTCTTTTGCCTTAATGTAGACATCAGACTCTCACAAAATAAACTGCTCTCACTTCCAGCTTCTCACCCAGGAAGAAAGCAGGTAGAACTCCTCCCATGTACATCCTCTGAATGGCTAAGCTAATTTAGCACAGCTCTCTCACCTGCCCTGTAAAACCTGAGGTTCCCCATCAGGCAGCCTCCCAGGTAACAGCACTGGGTCCACACCTGTGCCTTCTAACAACTCACTAAATTGCATCTTTCCAGATGGAAATATTTTCTCCAAAATTATTCTCTACTCTGAGCTCCTTCAGAGACCAGCAACAACAAGGCACAAGAGCCTTGTTAGATCTGGCACTAGAATTGCCCAGGGCCCAGCACAGTGACCAGAGAGCAGAATATCAAGCTGCACTTGGATGGCTTAACATGCTTGACGTCAGAAGGGAACTTTTTTTCAGTTGTGACTTCAGGCTGGGAAACAAAGCTGCTTTACCAGAATTTAGGTCTGTTTATTACAAAGACTGCACGCTCATTTGGTTTAACTCTCTCTTCCAGCAAGACATTGTACATGGCATTTTTCTTCAGTAAAAGAGGAAGAACTGAACTAAAATCATAAAGAATAAAAATGAAAAATTGTGACTCTACCTACAGGACTGCTAATGAACTGCTTTGGGATAAGTAATGAGTATCAGCCTCTCATTGCAAGAAGAAAGCCACCTCGGAACCTCAAAATACTTACAAGATTGAGTTGTGGGTTTTTTTCCCCTCTCCTCTAGCCAGTACAGTAACTTATTGGATAGAGGCCACATTTTCAATCTCATTTGAAATGCAGCTGGGCAGTCCCAAAAGAGGCTTGAAGTAGGAGAGTCAAGAACAAGTCAGAGTCCTTCATTGTAAATTATTTTTAACATCCATATTTTTACTTATTCTAAGCTACTAGGTATTTGTCATATTATCAAACTCGGAAGAAAATAGTCACAACTATTAAAGACTAACCTGTCAGTTGCAATATTTAATTAAAACCTTTGTCTTTGCCTCTAAGATTTCAGCAGACTACAGTATTTGCAGTGTACAAGTGCAAATGGCATAAAGCCATTTAGGAATTGCACTGTTCCCACCAAAAGATGTTAGTGATTAAAGGAGGTTACAGGTCACTACAAAATAGCTTCATACTAATTACACATTTTTTATTTTAAAAAAAGAGGGAGCAAACAAAAGTTTAATAAAAATAGCCCATATGTCATGAGAGAAATTTCCTAGTATTGCATTGTTTCATGTTACCCCTTGCATATTCGCAGCAGTAGCAGCTCTTTACTCAGATGCATCAGATTTTACAGATGTTGGAGGGGCTGCTACTGACTCCTCACAACCAAATCCTGCTGCACCCTTCCATGACATGTCTGACCCTAACACGTGGACTGAGTTTCCTCTTACTTGGGTGTGCACAAATGCCTCAGCTGCCAAACTTCACCTCTTACTGCAATCGCTCAGTTAAATGAAGCTTTAACCTCCTCTGTCAATCAAATTCACACTCCAAAAAGATTCTCAGCCAGTTTTGAAATGTTGCTAAAATACTTGCAGTCATCCCTGCATGCCTGTCTAAAAAGTGCCCCCCTCCCCCAGCCCAGGAATATGGTAAGATTAAGAATAGTTCTTCTGAAAGAGTCAAGAAACATCCTGGGATTAGAGATCAGTTAAGCTTGCCACAGCAGCAAGAACCTGACACAGTCCTCTAATTACTTTCTGTAATATTTTAGATAATTATGGGACTTGATAACAATCAGTCCAGCATCTGCTTCCTGTAAAAGAACACTGTGCTTCTCCAAGCAGGTTTTTTAAAATTAGTTCAGAAAGATAAAGTTGGCTTAAAAGATAAAGTTATTTGGAATTTCACCACCAAAAAAAACAGTGGAACAAAGTTTAAAGAAAGTAACAAACTAATTAAAGCTTGCATCTTAAAAGTCTTGGCATCTAATCCCAAACAAGAAGTACACAGCATTTCCCAAAAGAAGAAACAGGTCTTGACAGCCAGGAAACATGAAATTGGGCTGGAGCTCAGTTCTCCAGAATTTTTAATTTTTTTTATTGTGTTACTGGAGGTTATAATGAAGAACTACTAGAGATGTTACTTATAGGAAAACCTAGAGGCCTACCTAAAAATCTGGAAATATTATGTGAATGTATTAATGGGAAAATACCAGAAAGAGAGAAGCCCTTTCATTGCCCCATTAACCAAGGGACAATGAAGATTTTTACAAAATAGGGCAATACAGACCAATTGGGGTAAGTTTAGCATGGATGTCTAAGAGTAAGTATTTAAAGTGTAAGAGTTTACTTAATAATTCATATGTTCCTGCAGTTCAGTCATTTTTAGGAATGCCAACACAGAGCATGATACAGTGCTAGGAAAATTAGATGGGAGATTCTCCATAGCTAGGCCTAATTCATGCATTTCTGCATGATCTGTCAGAGATCAAAAGCCAGATATGCAGAAATGCCAAGTGTTCATATTTCTGACTAAAACAAACTTAATCTTTTAATACATATAAAGCACTATAAGCTTATTTCACACTTGAAAACCCTAATGTTTCTAAGCTGAGCATACAGAAGTACTGGATTCCATAGTGTTCCTTTCTCTTCCACAGTCTAAACACTATAGAAAATTTTATAGAAGCACTGAAAGTATGAATGTGCTTTAAAAGCAGTAACTTAGGAAAAAACCTGAAGCCTAGGCAAACTAAAGTCTACCTTCTTGCCGAACAACAAAAGCACCTTTGAGGAAAAAAAAAATGCACACAAAAACTTAATTACATCTCACACATAGGATAGATGAAGGTTCTACAAGCAGCTTCGATTCTGGTTCTTCCCCAGTTTCATCATGTTCCATAATTTAAAGAGTACTTCTTATTTTTAAATATTGTTTTGGATGCGATTTCATTTCTTTTTACTGTTTTAAGTAGAAGTCAATAGTAAACCAGTGATTTTGTTGCTTGCAGTGGTTGAGAAGCAACAACAAAACAAAATTTGAATGATGAAAAACTGTAGCTGCTTTTATATATGCTAGGAAACTGAGCTACACAACAGCAGATTAATTGCCCCTTGGAAGAGTACAAAGTGGTGAATCCTAATGAAAGCTCAGTGGTATACACATACTGTATTTTTGGTTTTGACCAGACAAATACACAGGAGCCTGGTTCTCCCTCAGTCTACCTTCTGCTCTACTTAGTGCAGTGAGCCCAACCAAAAAAGACAAGTCACGAAAACGAACTGTGTGGAATTAAATCTGTGTGCACTGGAGCACAAGTTAAGGGTAGAAGTACAGCAGTTTTGGTGTGTTATCCAATACAACTGTAAAGCTTATCAAGACATTAATAAATCAAAGCTGATTTGTAAAACACTTTGTATGTAATAATGTTTCTCTACTTCTTCAAGTTTGATCTTGGATTAAACTTACTATGTGCTTTAGGATTTAGGTTGTACTGTTTCCCCAGACAGGACAATGAGATTAGCTGGTCTTGAGCATACAGGTTTGAAGCAGCAGGCCTTTGTTTTAGATAGTCTAGTTGCACCTTTCTTCGCAATGCTTGATTTTTCCTATAATTTTTTTCCTCCTGCTGAATTACATCCTCACTTTGCCCAGGCAGTGAACCAAAAAGAGGAAGATATTACCTGTTTTGGCAGTGATGAGTTGCAAGACCAATGGTCGCCTTGTTACAATTCCAGAACCTCGTGGTAGAAAATCCCTAGAGACAATAAAGAAAAATAGTTATTACCCAGGAAGCACTGTCCAGTTACATAAGATATTAGACTAATTTTAAACTTTATCTATACCTTCAGCTGCAATGAAAATGGAAACTTGGTGAGGACCAATTTACATCGAACACTAGTATCAAGTAAGGCTGTTAATTCTACTTTGAGATAGCAGCAGATCATTAGACAAAGAAGCATTAAAACTAAATTACTGTCTCGAGGCATTACCAATTCTCTTTCTCCATTATCATCATATATAGTATCTCAAAATTCACTTTGCATAATAAGAGTACCTGAAGCCATGCCTGTATTTATCAGGCTCTCTAAATGTGTCCTCTACCTATACTTCAATTGAATAGGAGATGGGCATATGAACACACACACACACTCACACACCGCAGCAAAGCTCTTGCCAAACCAAATTGCCAGCACTCTGCACCTACTCTTCCACACATTTCAGTTCTGCTGGTTCAATTACCCAAATACCCAAACTTTTCCAGGAACACACCCACCCAGAAGTCTTTTGAGTAAAAGCTGAAGCATAGAAGTAATCTGGGACAGCAGAACAGGGTCTCCTTGGACCAGAAAGCAAGCAATGAAGTGAAGACAGCAACTCTATCATGTAATTGTGAATCTCTGTGATCCTTTCCATGCCTCCAAAGACAGGGAGGCTCCCTATGCAACAGAAACCCTAGAAAAACTTTGAACCAATTGTTAGTTGCAAAACCAATTATGAGCAAACCAAAGCAAAATAACAGACTTCTTTTCCCAGAATCTTCCCCAGTCGCAATGCCTATTAAATTCTTAAAACAAAAGTCCTTTTTTTTTCCTCAGGGTCTTCCCCAGTTGCCATACCTATTAAACTCTTACAAACCTTGAGATGAGGTTCACTGAAGGGCTTTGAAGAGTGGTCCCTTCAAGTAAGCATCTTCAGAGGAATAAAATTCATAGGCCAACAGTTTCACCATCAGCTTAAACTCCTCTAAATCCCCTCCTTTTTTCCTGCCTTAGCAGCATTGCTAAATCACCTCTCCAGCTCAGATGAAAAGCAATGCAGCAATTGGTTAGGGCATGAATTTTCAGTCAAATCACAGAGCTAATATGGGTGATTGTGTGGTCACTAGGAAGAGTGAGACAGGAATGTGTAGTGTGTTTGGGGAGGGCTGGGAGAAAAACAGAAGAGTCAAAGGAAGAAAGATACAGCCCTGTCAGCCCTTTAGAACTGCTTAGAAGGGTCTGCTCAAGCCACCTGAGAAACCACATCTTCACTATAATAATTGTATATCTTCATACTGACCTTGTGCTACTTAATGGTGCTTGATTTTAGCAGTTCCTTAAGGCAGCACAAAAACCTACAAGGTTTAAAACAAGCCTAGAGGTACATCTATGAAAAACAAAACACTCAAATATTTCATCAAACTTCAGGGCATTATTTGTGCAAACGAGAGGATACTAGATCTGAAGAGTCCCAGGTCCAGACAGGCTCAGGAGTGCAACAGTGAATGTTGTGTACAAGCACCAACAAGGTAACGAACCCTTGGGAGTCTGCAGAGAGAAATATGGCAACTCTGCCCGTGATGCAAGATTTCCTTCTCAAACTAACATCTAGATATAAAAAAAATACTCAGGTAAACAAGCAGCTCTAAGGTTCTGAGGAACAAGACTGTCTGTCAGCTGTGTCCTACACCACTTTAGAAGTCCCCAGATTTTTGAATGAAACAATGTTAATTTCTAGATAAAATAAAATCTCACTTTTGCAGTACTTGTTAATATGTGCTTACAGTGTGATTACTCTGCAAACTAAAGTTAAAGCCCACCATAATAGGAGAGGCTGTTCAAACACAAGCTAGCTCATTAACGTCTATACTCAAACACAGATCTGCAGGCAATAGTTCAATTAAATAGGAATTCAAGTAATCACTAAAACAAAGATAATCCAAAACCATTATATGTAGCGATTTGTATCTGCTGCGATGTTTAGCAAGGCTTGAGACAGCAAGAGGCTACAAGACATAGCTTAAAGGGATGCTAAAGGCCCATCACTAATTCTATACATACCAATGGAGAAAAACCTGTGTCTCACTGAAGTGCCATCTACTTGTATTTTCTCATGGAAAAAAATTTTAATAGAAACATACTTATTCCTCTGTATGCACCAAAATGACAGTAGCCCAGGATGTAGAAAAAGCCTATTGAGATGACAGTTTTGTACTTTGATTTAAAAAGTAAATAAATAGATAAAAATAAAAATTGAACAAAAAAAAATAATTTGCCCACCAAGAAATTAAAAGGAATTACCATTCATGAAAAACTGATCACACAAAACAAACCAGGATCCTCTATAGCATATGAGGCAGCAAAATCCTTCTTCAGGGAGTCAAATGATGATGAAAAGACTTCTTGATTTTCTCCTTCAGACTAAGCACATTCAGAGATAAAGAACACTGCATTAATGCAACTCCTAGTTATACAACACTGATGTTTCCTCAACAGCAAAAGTACAAATAAATGTAAGACAGCAATTTTCCTTCAGAACACTCTCTTAATGTGTCTGAAGTAGATGGCACTTGATAGCCCTCTCTAATAAGTCAAGCTATCATCAAAAAGCCCATCCTCTGTTCAAGTAAGCATCAGCAGAGAGAGGTTCCTGCTTCCTGAGAGGGTGAACTGCTCATCATGTACCCAAATAAAGAGCGCACATTAGAAGGACATAAGGTTTCTGCTTCAAATGCACAGTTTGAAAAGGGAAAAACTACAAAGAATGCAGGTAAGGAGGAGTTTATGGGGAGGGTTCAGGAGAAAACTCCCCTACCCCATTAACTGCTGAATGTGTATTTTACCTCTATGAAAGAAATATCGACCTCAACTGATAAACTTGCCCTCACAAGGGCAGGGAATTGTTTTGAAAAATATTTGAAATTTCAGTTTCAGCCACAAGGCAATGGCACCTGTGCACTATCTCTGCACAGCCCAAATGGGATGTTAGAAATAAATAGATAAATTCTACTTCTAGAAAAAACTCCAAATTACAGTACAAAGATAACCTCAGGACACATTTTCAAGAAGTCTCAAAAGTGTTAAAGCACTACTTCTGTTGTGCTTTGATGTTCTCAACCACATACCTTTTTTTTTCCAGCAACACAGTAGTATACATAATTTTTCTGCATCACACTGGTACCTGGCTATATATGCTCTTCCTCATTAGCTCCAAGTACAGAGGCCAATTCTCATTATCAGTCATTGCTTGATCTCTCACCTCCTTTCATTAGTTAGAGAAGAGTAAATGCTTTTTGTTTTGGCACAGTGTCTGTCAATCAAGCCAGTCTCTCACAGCTTTGTTCAACGACTGCAAAATCTCAGCCTAACATAATGGGGCTTACATGAAGATGTACAGAATAATTAGTCTTCTTTATTGAAGACCAATGACACCTATCTTAATTAGGCCTACTAGACAAGCTAAATGTGCATAGAGGCTGTGGATTTTTTGTGATCTCAGATATATTAGCCCCTAAAGCTCAATATCAGTCTTTCCAGGATTTGTTGTAAACCACAGGGCATAGATTTTCTGTAAACCACACAGCATAGATCCTTATCAGGGCACTAGTGCTTAGCTCAAGCTCTCTAACGGTCTGTTTGCAGTAACCATTCTTTCAAGGTAAATCTTCCTTCAACTGAAAGATCATTTTAATTAACCTGCTGAATCAAGGCATGGTCCAGTACCCAGAAGTAGTAACTACAAATTGCAGCCCATGCAGTTTGGGCATCTCTTCAGGGATAAGAAACTGAACATTCAGACATCCTAGGGCTGTTAACTCTCTCTTCCTTACAAGTGGATAAACTTGGTGTCTTTGAGAAGCTGTTTTCAACCTAGTGGACTCCTTCATCTCTATTGCTGAACTACTGGAGCTCAAACAACCAAAGCAGGGACACCCCGATTAGCCTATCCACCACTGCCATGTAAGCACACAAGTTGAATCAAGAATAACAGAAAAAAATCTTGAAACTGTTACTCAGCACTACGACCTACCAGCCTGAAGTGTCTCTTTGGATCTCCCTTCCCCAACTCCTTTATGGAATTAAGACCAGCTATACAAAAATTCAGTCCACCCATATAGACCTAACCATAGGAATATGGTGAGTGCTGACTCTAAAGGTAAGAAACAAGGTATTTTTTTGCAAAGCCCTTTAAGAATTTCAAATAAGATAGCAAGGGATTTCAGTGACACTAGCTGGGCACCTCCGTAACACCTAAGTTCAGTGGCAAGGCCTGGGCACCACTAACCCAAGAAAGCAAACCTTAAGATTTCCTCTTCATGCAAAAGACTGAAGACAGAGCAGGCTTGAAAAACACTGTCATTATACTTCTCTCAGATCTGCAAGATGCCTTCTTTAAGTAGCAGCAGCAGCATTTCTGCTCAGCAAGCAGCCAGGAATTATTACATCTCCCCCATTAAACATTACAGGGCTATGAGAAACTTAGTGCCAAAAATTACTGTAGTCCCAGTGCTGAAGTCTTCCATTAAACATGACTGGAGTCAACAGGTTCTCCAAAGTAGGGGACATTTGAACAGAAGTCTAAGAAGATAGAGACCATTATTAGTACCCCAAACCTAATGTTATATTTTGACACCAGTGACAGTACCTCACACTGCATTTCTGCACAAGAAAGGCATATTCTCTGAAGCAAGGATGTAAAAAATCTTCTACATAGTATGAAGTTTTAAAGTCTCAATAACGTTTATAGGACTGAAGACTTGCCATATAGAGCTATGAAAACTTGCCAGGCAAAACCACAAATGTGGTAAGATGAACAGTGCCCTGTTTGCAGTGATTATGCTGGGGCTGTAGGCTTGCTGTATTAACAGATCAGGAAGCTGCCAATGTGCAGTCTCGTTGGCAAGCCACTGTATGCATGATGCATCTGTCCTCCCTGGCCGGCATCCAAAACTTTGCTGCATCATCCTAATTCCATTTGTGAAAATGCCCTTTTCCCTCTTTCTCTTTTAAGATTTTACAAAAGCTTCTGCTATTTCCTGCCCAATGGTGCTCGCCATCAATTCCAAGCAGGGGTGGGAGGGGAAGAAACCACAAAACACAAAAAAAACACCCCAATTCTCAGAATTTTTGTGTGAAAAGAATAAAGCAGACTTTGCAGGACAACTATATTCTCCCTAATCTGATATGTTCACTCTTAGGAAAGGACTAATTTGCATAGGATGTTGGTGCATAAAAACCCATCCGTTCTCAGGATGAATACTAATACAGCAAGATTTTGTATCTCAATACAAGAAATGAACAACAAAAATTATTTACTCACTTGAAATTGTTGTCAGTGCTCTAAATAAAAGTTGGTTTGCTCGCAGTGGTTTTTTTAGTCACTTACAGCTGCCAAATACTTTTAACAATGTTTCTTTAGAAAAGATTTGAGTAATATAATCACATATAAACAGAAAAAAAAAATCTAATTGCAAGGATCAGAAAGAAAATGTGTCCCAAACATTCCAGGCATATCAGCTACATGAAGCTAACTACTATATAATTACTTGCATGTAGCAAATAATTCACATCTGGATACTGTGTAATAATAAAAATTTTATATTGTAAATTTCAGTGCTGTCATCAAAAAACCCAAACAAATAAGCTCCTGCCTTTCCTCCCAGATTACATTATCCTGAACTTGGATCCCTCGATACAGATTTTTTAAACAGTGCTAGAGCTTACAGTCAGCTCTAACACATCCTCATCAAGTCCAAAAAGCTTTGCCCCTTCAGAAGTACTGGGAAAATACAGGTACCTCTTGTGTGGAGGAAAAGGTGTCAAACTGTAATATTACCTTTCTGGGCACAATACAAGCCATTTTGCAGAGCTGGAACGTAACTAGATTCAATTATTCTGCTCCCTCCAGAACATACACACAATGGGAACTGCAGTATAACAACAGTCTGAATTTATAGACAGACAGCTACATAAGGAGCGGGGAAAGGGTTTTTGCTCCAAAACCAGTCATCCAAGTCTCTTGAACAACTTCACTTCTCTAGCCATTTTATCCTTCTTTACTTGCCCATTTATTTTGCTTTGAGCCTGTAGAATGTGCAAATCAGTATATTGTCCATAACAATGTAAAGTCTGTTTAGCAAAATACTGAAATTTAATACCAGCCATTATATCCTCTCTCTCCACTCATCAGAAACAGAATTATTATGAGAAATTTTTATGCTAAAGTCTGATCAAAACAGTGTTTGATGCGGCTACTTTCCAGAACACTGACGAAGTTACAATGCTGGAGGTCTCAGCCCAGACTCAGTCCTGAGGCTTTCCAGCCTGCTTTCTAGATCTGATGGACATTGGGGATATTCTGTCAACATTTGTTTAGCACCTGAACAAACTAACAGGTGAGCATACAAGGGCACAAGACTGCCTCTGATGGATTATGCTAAAATTTCTTCAGCAGCTTCCAGCTTGGCTGCTGAATAGACCTGGAACACAGCCCATTTCATCCACTGCCGTGCAGCAGAGGCTAGTCATGTCTTACAGTGATTCCCATGCTTGCTACAGAGTCCTGCCTATTCTCTGCAGGCGAGTTACCCACAGGCCATTTTAGAGCATCCTCTGTAGCTATGCACTACTGAATACATGTGTACATTTTTAGGCATCTGCACTATATACAGCAAACAAACTACTGAGTGCTTAAGATTAATCTAGCCCTTACTATATCATCTATGAGGGTTGAAATCTAGCTGTGTTACAGCAAATAGTAAATCTCCTGCATATCTGAAGAATGAAATCTTGGTGATTTTGCACAGAGCTAGGATGCAGAAGTACCACGCTAGGTATTGAATTAGAAGCATAACTTCCACATACAAATTATAAAACCTGACAGTATCGCTAGACACTTCAATTGCAAACATCTCTTATCTACAGCTACAGTCTCCTTTGCATCCTAGAGGCTATCACAGACAACAGTACTTGGCAGTACATCAAAGCCCTGCGTGCAGTTAAATGGGATTTTGCTCCTCTCTAGTTCAATAATGCTGCCTTGTTCATCTCAATGCAACTTGCTGAAGAAAAAGATGCAAGGTCACAGTTAAATAATGCTCATTTCCTGTTCTCAGCATATTTACACTACAGGCTTTACACTGCAGTCACACAGCATAAGAAGGATTCCCAGTAACCCCTTATACACAAGCACAGCAAACAAGGGGAGTTCACAAGCTTCTATTTACTTGAAGGCTTTATTTTGAAAAGCAGTTTAAAAAAACTTTAAAAATGGCTTCTTCCCCTCTATCCTTGCAATCTAGGCAGTTATCATTTAAGGAACCCATGAATACTTCATATAATTGGTCTGCTCACTGATCAACTGATGAATAGCAAACCACAAGCACAATCTCTCTCAACGACTAAGCTGTGAGAGGCACAAAGTAAACACCAGCAAGAATCCCTTTTTGAGAAGAAGAAATGCTGCTACATCTCAGCTGTTCAAAGCAAAATCAAATTTTGGTTTTGGTGCCATATAGATATCTAAAGCAGCCATCACACAAGGCAGAGAAACACAAAGTTTTAGACTACAATCACAGTTATTCCACACTGATTTTAAGATTATATGCTAACCTCTTCCTTTAGAAATAGGAGCAACTTAAAGGACTAAAAATCTAAAACCTACAATGGACTAGTCACCTTTACAATTGATCAGAGGTGCGCAGTCACCTTCAATACTTTGATGGATTGAACTTCCAGTAACAACTGCCACTGAATATTTAGCACTGATTTCTCAGAAGCCACTCAAGACCAGACTGGGGGTTTCTGAGGGTTACTTTTTGCAGGGTTTTGATGTTTTTCCAAAATCTACGTCTCAGACTTCAAACGCTAAGCTTGCGTTCACTAAACCACTACAATACCCTAATCATATATAGCCTGCCAAAGACCATATGTACATGTGTTCTCACAGATGCACCTTATTAATGTGTTAAATATTATTGATTTAGCATCTCTGTAAACTGCTTGATACAGTGCACTTAAATGCCAGAGCATAGGTCAAGGCTTCCTATTCTGTGCTTCAGTATGGAGTAAAGGTTTTCTTAAAATAAAAGACACCTTTCAATTGGTAAAATTTAAATGCCATAAATAAGTGACACAGATTCCCCCACCACTGGGAGAAGAAAAATTTTTCCATCACCGTATTTATTTACACATCTATTTTTAATTACACATTTGCTTTACTTTGCATATATCAATTCTCAAGACTTGATAAAAAAATGAACTTTAAATCCATACTGAAGTTACAACTAAGAACAAAACTAGGCCATCTATATACCATTTAAATGGCCACATTTTTTCTGCAACCTCTAAATGTAAAAATGTATTTGGGGAAGAAACCTAAATGAGCCACTGTCTCATTTGCTGCTGCTTTTATTTAATGGAATATGCAGAAACAATTCTTGCTTTCACCCTGCCAGAGCATTTTGATAACTTGTCTAATACATTCAATACAGCTGTACAATGGCTTAATTAGTCAGGAAAAGGAGTGGCTGATTCTCATTTCCAGAAGATCCTCAAGATTAAAAAAAGAATACACAGCACCATATTTCAGTTTGTAGCTGCTTAGCTTTTTCATGCCTGTTTCACAAAAAAGAATTGTCTGTAAAAAAGTTTGTCTGTCAATTACAAGTAACTAAAATAAAATACCTGCACCAATTTTAACCATGCCTCCCCCAGGTAGTACACAATCTAAGTATGTGTCTACTTTCTTTGGAGAAATTCTCTGCTTCAACAGCTGGATTTAAAGTCCTTTCTCTTCCCCTAATGACTCAACGCAGTCTTTTCACAACTGCCATCTCAAGCAAAAAGAATGAGCTGAGCACACAAGGAATCATAATTTGAAGAAAAAAAAAGTACATATGTCATAAAAAATAGCTATGCAACATGCAGTGGCTGTAAGATTATCAAAAGCGTCTCAAATCAAAAAGCTGTAAAGCTGTATTACAAAACCAGACCTCAGGCTCTTAAAATGAAAGTGCTTGTTTGATTATGACTGACAGGCTTACCAACAAGAGCTCACATCTCTTATAAAACAATTATTTGGCCACATGCAGTTTATATTATATTAAACAGGAGAAAGTAAAGAGCTTTCAGTTTTAAAATCTAATTATTAATTTCTTGCTATTTGTAAGAATAAAATAAGGTTCTGATTCAAATCTGGAGAAAGAGGCCCCGACACTGTAGCTTGCCATCTGTGCCTTTAGTTATCTTAAAAGCCTATTTAGATATATAAATAATAGAAAATGCTTTCTCTCCAAATACTGTTTCCAGGTAACGCTTCCTGCCATTAGTTTGCTTATAAGTAACCCTATTATTATCAAAAGCAAGATATTTAAAAATCTCAGCATACAAGGTCATGGTCCTGTACTCATCTGTAGCAAAGTAGAAAGACCAGGTGAAGTGCCTCTCTCCCACTGGCAATCTGTTGGTATTAGATCTTTGACTCCCCTTTGCGTTTTTGAATCTCTCCCCCACCAACTTCTACCAGAAGATTGCTTTGCTTCAAACACTGGCTCAGAATTTAAAGGGCCCATTTACTTCTGTTACAAAGAGAAGCAGGTAAGAAGAATATTTGCTCTTCAGACAATACCATTTCCTCAAACAAATACTGTGAGCTCCAGTCAGGAACACATGAAGGTCTAACCCATAAATGGAAATTACGGCTGTCCTCAGGTGCTCTCTCTGGCATCTCTCTTTCCATCTAAATATAACCAGAATCCTGAGAGAAAACCCTTCAGAGTCCTTGACTACCAAAGGAAGCAGTCTCCTTACACACACGCAAGAAGTAAGTGAAAAGCAAACTCTCCAAATAACTTAGCAGATGCTAGTCCAAACAGTAACAATAATGGCTCCATTGGGAGGTTCGACACTGCCCTACACCAGCCTTGTTCCAAGCCAACCAACAATGACATAAGTAGTTCTGGGTGTTGTACAGTTCCTGGAGCAGAGAAACACACAGAATTTATCCTCATGAAACAGCAGTACCAATGCAGATCAAATATGCAATCTAATCCCAACATATTCACTGACTGTTGTTCATAATTAAGGATGCTGCTTGCACCTAAACAAGGCTTGGTGCTAACCTGGGGACAGTGATGGATGCGTGTCACTCAGCAGCTTCAGAAATGATAGGACTTGCATCCCACTTCCAGAACTATCTGCCAATCAGCAGAACTATGCAAGAGCCAGATCCCTCAACCCTTCTGAAAAATTATGGCAATGCATAAAATAGATGGTGGGTAACACAGTATAGACCAACATGTTTCCTGGACAGTTAGGCTCCATAAAGAAGCTCCAACTCTAATACCACCTGCAAGCTATAAAATAACTTTCCTCTGTCCAAGTAGAAAAAAAGTCATCTTTGCACAGCCAAAGACTATATGAAGGACTGAAACAGGCACAATGGTCTAGTGGCTATAGGCAGCAGAGAATAATAATCTGATCTTAGAGTTAAGAAGAACATTATTACCCTCACTAGAGTTCCACTAACAAATACTCATTTTACCAACCAATTGGATGTTTGCAGCAAGACCCTGGAGGATAGCATGCCTTCCTCTTACCAATTAGAACTACTCCTAGGCTAAGACTTCGAAATCTACTCATGATAATGATTCATGTGGTAAAAAAAACCCAAACAAAACAAGCACAACAACAAAATCACAAAAAATAAAACAGAAAAATTCAAACAAAAAAACATGAGAATTAATGCTCAAACTTCAGAGCAATGCTAGGACTGTTTTATTTTTATATGAATTTCAAAGCTGTGTTACTATTAATGAACGTTCACCCTGCAGTTGATCACACATGCAATGTACCACTAACAAAAAAGCAGGGAGGTGCAACCTGTCTCTAGAATGAGACATGCTACCTCTGTAAGCTGTATTAAGACAGGTGCAGGTGTAAGAAACTTCTTGTTTGCAGGGAGCAGTGTCATTATTCCATAAAAAGAGCTGTGTCCTACAGCTTCCTAAAAAGAGCCATAGACAGTTTTGCCTGCTGATCTGACAGGCAAAATGGTCTTCCAATCTCATGGATATTTATTAATCTGGTTCTGAGGATTCACAATCAATTTCTCACAGCTCAGCAAGTATGCATCTGCTGACCACACACACACTCAGTCTGGAGGCAAAGCTAGAGTAAAACAGAGTTGCTTAAGTCTCAGGGTTTGAAGTCATTGCCCTTTAATGTCATATTTGCAACAGCTTCCAAGCTTGCGAGTAAGAAGGTACTACAGATCAGCTGGTACTGTATCTCAAGAAGTTATTGCATAAAACCATGATGTTGAATTCTGAGACCAGACTGGAAGAATCCAAATTCCAGATCCTGTGTGACAGAGATGCCCTGGTGCTTCACAGTAGTGTCTAAACTCTTCTTTGAACAGACTCTCTTGCACAGTGTCCACAGGCTGCACAGTGAATAACTATGTAAGTGAGAAAATTAATTGTCCCTGGGTTTTTTTAATAAGTCCTCCTAGGAATGTCCACGTCTCAGTTGTGCTGCTCGTTCCAGCCTCTTGTCCACATGGACCAGATTAGCACAAACTGCTCATCGACACCTTTTACTCTAGCCAGGCTCATCCAGGCGACAGAAGCGCGCTGCACTCAAAGGAACAGCTCCACCTGCGGATCAGATGGAGCAGATCCCTCCAGCAGGAGAGCAATAACAAGCATCTGGGAGCAGTAACCTCTCCCATCAGCACAGCTGGATCCAGAGAAAGACATCAGCCCACAGCCCACCACACTCAGCCCCAATCCCAGGTGGCTGCCACCCTAGACAAGGCTTTGCCACAGGGACCAAAAGATCCTTGTTGATAAGAAAGATGAAAATACGCTTTGCACAGCTTTATGGACACACAGCTAAAAAAGTCAAAAGGTTACGAAAAATACTTTCTAAAGACTTGTTTAAAGAAAACTGTAATAATTTGATGGCCAACAGTGATTTCTGAGGATCTCACCTGTGCTTTCTAAACTTGAGACTGGCAGTACTGTCAACATCAGAAATTAGCTACAGCCTTCAAGTAGAAAGAAGAGGAAGAACTGACATTTAATACAGTAAGAGTAAATTCTAAAGCGAAGGCAAAGAAAAACTGTATAGTCTTTTTATACTGTATATGAAGAGCTATTGCAGTCTGACACACAGCCAGGTTGTGGAGAGACATTAGTATTACCTTTAATGAACATCTCCATGCATGAAAGCTCCCCAATCACGGCCAGACAACAGCACTTTTGATCCTATATGCAGGCTAACGATTGCAGCTGCACTCTGAAAACATCACCTCCCTCCAGAAGCGCACATGCTATTTGCAGGCAACACAGCAGGAACTTTATGAAACAGCACGTGAAGTTCACGTTTACCGCAGGAGATCTTCAGAGATGTGGTCTGTCCGTTGAAAGGACCACCAGAATCATTACACTGCCCTTTTCTTTCGGTAATTTGTAGAAAAGATGCTAATACCGCTACACGCAATAGGGCGGCACGAAGCGTAAGCAATGCGACTGAGAACCATGAACTAACCAGACCCAGAACGCACACCGGAATTAGGATTTGAGGCTTTAAACACCTTTTTTTCCCCAGACAGCAGTTAACCTCCACACCGGGCACACGAACGCGCTCACCCCGGAGCCGCGGCGGCTCCCCCGCAGCACGCAAACCAAGGACACTGCCGCGCCAGGGGCCGCCTCGCCACCCCCGCGGCACCGGGAGCCGGACCGAGCTCCCCCGGCCAGCGCGGAGCCAGGAACCAACCCCCCCCAAGCCCGACTCCTCCATCCCCGCTCCCAACCGGCCTCCCCCCGCCGACACGGGAGCGCGGCGCTGCAGGGGGGGGGGCGCGCGCGGCGACCGTTGGAAAGGGGGGAAACGACCGTTGGGGATGGCGCGCGCGGCCGCGTGGGGGTCACACAGGCGGACACCGATGGGGTGTCGCGCCCACTGCCTCACCTGGAGACGCAGTTCTCCAGCACGGAGCTCTTGCCGGCGCTCTGCCCGCCCACCACCGCAATCTGCGGCAGGTCGAGCAGGCAGTTCTGGCCCAGCGCCGCGAAGGCGTCCTGCAGCCGGTTGACGAGCGGGATGAGCCCCTCCATCCCGCCGAGGCGCCTCGTCCCCGCCTCCCCTCCTCTCCTCTCCGCCGCTGACAGGTAACGGCCGGCGCACTGCGCACGCGCCCCACCCCCGAGCCGCGGGGGGCGGAGTCTCAGCTGTATGACCACGCCCCCTGGCGCTGAGGCCACGCCCCCGGCTGGTGCGGGCAGACAGGGCTGAGCCCCGGGGGATCGCAGTGGTGGGGTCCCATCTGCCCTTTCTGCGATGGCAGCGGCCCCTCCGGTCACCAGCACAGGCCAGCAGCTGGCAGGGAGCATCCGCGGAATCCTTCCAGCAGCCTGGAGCTCACCCGCTGCCCACTCAGTTCGAGCGGCTGGGTGGCCTTGTTCCCGCAAGGTGGATGAGGCAGCCTCGGTGCTGGGACCCTTGGGCGCGAGGACCACGGTTCAGCCAGGTCCACACGCCAACCTATGAGACCGCCATGCTGCCCGTCTTTCCCGAGACCTCTGACCCCAGCCGGCCACCCCATCCCCCTTGGCTGCAGCATCCCCTATGAGCTCGCGGCATCCCCCAGGACCCCCCGGCACGGAGCCGTGCCCAGCCGTGTCATCCTTCGGCACCCAGCAGACGTTTGCATGTACTTTCCTCTATGACTTTGGCACCAACCTAGTGATATGGCCAAACCGGGAGCAAACAGAGGGGCCGGGTCCTGCTTGCCGGCATAGGACCTGGCTTCAGCACTTCTACTCTGCCAGGGTATTTTGGAGCGGTCCTAGTGGTTGAATTCCTCCCGGCTCCCACCCTCAGGAACAGCAGCGGCTGGAGCCACGATCCAACCCCTGACAAGCAGCACCAACACTCAGTCACAGGCAGAAGTGCTGGGCAGGGTCAGACACATGTTCAGCAGACCAGGGTCAGGGCAGGCCTGGATGCAGGTGGTTCAGGAACAGGCTGGGAAGCAATAACAAGGTCCAAGCTACGTCATTGCAGTGAGTTCAATTAAAAATGCATGCTGAGACTGAGCTAAAAGCACAGGCGAACAACAGAGATGAGATTTATCTGTGATTACTGGCAGCAGTCACAACAGAAAAATACCCAAAACAGAGGCTTTGGAGTCCTGCAGTGATAAAAGTTATCCTCTGCATTAAACCAGACACCAGCCTCACTCAGCATGAAAAGCAAAACAAAAGGGAACTGCGAACATCCCACAGGCTGACAAATACTAACGATCTGGAGGATTATAAGAACTTCTTGGCCAGAGCTCTCTGTAAATTTAAAAGAATTACGCTTTACAACAGACTGACTTCTAACCCTGGAAACAAATTAACAGTTTGCTTTAGCTCTAGCTGAAAAGTTTTTAACCAGAATACTGCAGAGATGGCTTCTCCAGCAGAGCCTTTGCCACTGCAGTTAGATCACCTCTCCAGTATCACTATGTCTGGGAAAAACCCTGGGATTATATCTGTCTACATGGAGCCTGGGGGTTATTGACATAATTATGCCAATTAGCAGCATGATTATTTTTTTTCCCACTCCTGACTGAGCAGGCTATGCCAGGAGGCTGCCTGGCCTTCCTCCAGTTGATGGGTTTCTGTGGAGGCTGGAAGTTGGGAAGAACAGTATCATGTTCAGGCCAAATCTGCCCCATCTGAGTGCCAGAGCACTTTGTGCTGTCCCAGTGAAATAATTAGGATCTGTAGCAGGGCAGCCTGACAATAGGATTGCATCTCCACAAGAGACAAATGAAGATCTAAAAAGGCATGATGCTTTGGGAGCAACACTATGCACATCTTCAAATTAATAACCTAGGGAACTGTCCTTTCCATTAGGTTTTTAAATTACATGTTTGTTTTCCTCCAAAATTAAAAAAACACAATAATTTAAAAAAAAAAATCTATGATTTGGAAAAGTTATTCCCCCAGGTCTGGGAGATTTCTAAACCAAATGTTTTTTTCTGTTGAAGCTGAGTTCTGTTAAAGCTGCTAAGTGACCACACTTACCCTGCAACTCCATCACTTACAAAAATCCATTCTTTCCCCCCCCCCCAGGAAAAAAAGCCACGAGCAGCCAAGTATAGATCTCCCACCTCCTGTAAAAAGCAGGAACATTTTGATTATGCATGCCCAAGTTGTCGTGAGGGTGCTCGTTTTTCCAACAGCTCCAACAGAGCAGGCAGGAAGGGCACCCAAGCGTACCTTCTTTTTCTAGTTGGCTTCTCCAGGCAGCTTGTTCCAAACACCCATGCAGAGCCGAGCCTGGCTTTCTGAATTTGTCAAGATTCAGAGTGGCTAAATGAAAGGAAATGGATAGTACCATTGCAAAGCTTCTTGTAATTAATAATCCTGAAAAGAAAAAAAAAAAAAAAGACCCAAACCTGCATGAGAGGGCCATGCAAGAAACTGGTTTCCTGGGGACCACCAGGTGCCATCCCCAGGAGGACAGGGCTGCATTGCTCACTGTTTAGTCAGCTAAACACACTCTATTTTTACCCTATGCTCCATTGTGCCCCACAATATTTATCATTTCCTTTTGCCACATGACAGGCTCAGCAAGGACATGAGACCTTCACCAACCACCTCTTCCCAGCACGGTGGGTAGGGTGCCCTTCTCTCCAGGGTGGCATGTCAGCACTGCCAACTCCATCAGCACTGTCTGCTCTCTTGCAGATGTCACCAGCTCCAGCACAGCCTGCCTGGGGCCCCCAGTCCTGCCAAAGCCTCCACTGCATTACATACAGATCAAGCCTAAAGACAGCAAGTTTGTCCTGCCCTGGCTTCTAGAAAAATACACAGTAAAAATAGTCTGGCTTCAGGGTGCAGCTGTAGCATTTGAGTCCACAAATTTACCCACAGACATTTCTTCCTAACCAGGCAGCGTGATGTTAAAACTGAGGACATTTGGAGCAGGTCCCCAGGCTGCCTTATAAACACACACCAGTGCAATTCCCTTCATGAAAAATGGGTTATATATAAACTACGGGAGAGGAGATTTGCAGATGCCTGAAGTGAAGAGCCAGGCATGCTCCCCTGCCAGGAGAGCAGGCAGGACCCTGGAGGAGCAGAGCAGAGCTCCTTCATACATGATCTCTCCAGGGACCTTCCTCACCTCCTTGCTTCAGATACAAGCCCGGAGTCTTGCTGAGCTTTCCAGGCAGCAGGAGGAGGTGAAGGCAAGGAGTCCCGTGCACAGGGGAGCTCCCAGGTTCTCAGCAGCACCTGGCTCTGCAGTTCTGGCACAAAGGTACCAGTCAGCATTATGTACCTGCCAGGAGGAGAGTTCAGACATTAAAGATAAAAAAGATAGAACTGAAGCCAGTGAAAGAAAGCCAGAGCTGCTGCAGAGCTTTCATGAAAAGTAGTGGCTGCAGCACTTCCCTCTGTAAAGAGGAGGCACTTTCTGCCTCTGCCCTGCAGCCTGGGGCACTGCTGACTCACAGATCACAGGACAGTGGCATCCCAATCCCTGTCCCATCTGGCTTAGTGGCCTCCCTCCTGCCCTGTGACCTCCAGCTGTATCCTCTAGTGAGGTGCATCCAGTTACAGGGTAAAAAAAGGCCATGGTGTTGCCCTACAGCCCACAGAGACACTTCCCTGCAGCCCTGAGCATACCCAGGGAAGAGCCATACTCCCTCATTACAGCCTGGCAGGATGCCTGCTTCCTTGGTCACAAAGCCAGGCAGGCTAAGCACTTCCCTAGGGAAAGATTTCACAGACAAAACATTTTGCAGGTGCTTCCACCTTCTGGGACATGGCTGTTACATCCCTTGCTGTGCTGTGATCCTGCCATGCTCAGACAGCAGCAGTATCCCCAGCCAGCAGGACAAGACTCACCCCAGCAGAGCTCTTCCCAGCTAGAGAGGATTAACCTCAGCATTCAGTCTCTGCAGCTTTTATTACTGCAAAATCTTTCCCAGCTGCTTGATGGAATTTCAGCTGATGACAATATGTCCCACCTCCACCTGAAAGCCCTTCTGCAGAGCCAGGACCTGGGCTGACACCTGAGGGGGATTATACCACACGGGGTATACATGTGGCACCTCACCACTGCCTGCCTTCTAGTGTCACCATCCTGCCAGCTGCCTGGCCAAAGAGTCACCCTGGGCCAACGCAGTGCTGCCCGATCAGCTCCCAGAGCCTCACTCACTGGAGCAGCAGTGGGACATGGACATAGTGCTGCAAGACAGTTTCAGGCTGGACCAGACCAAAAACATCCCCAGCTGGTTACACCATGAGTTAGCAGCCGTCTCTTTCTGTGCTGGGAAACCCAGAAATTAATATAGTCAACATCTCAGAGGCAGTGGAGGTTGCTAGGTGACTGCAGCGCTTGTTTCCACCCCACCGCTTACAGCGTGCCTACACTGCCAAGGAAGTGAGGAGTCAGGTTTGTAAACATGAGTATATTGCCGAAATACAGTTGCCAAAAGTATACATTAGCTGCATGTTTTGGCTGCCAGGAGAAAAATATTTACTACACATCAATTATTCCAGCCTCAGAGCATTCTACCTGCAAAGGAGGCTTTCGGGTATTTGCAGCACTCAATAAAACTCAAATGTATTTCCAGACCAAACTTGCAAAGCTACCAGTAGCTGCAAGGACAGCTGCAATGAACTGAGATTTCATCCTTATGTTGTTTCTAATAGATGGCTTTTGTTTTCCCACCAGGATGTGGCGTTACTCAGTGATTAGGAAGCACAACAGAAAGGCAGAACTGGACAAGGGAGGGATGAACACAGCCTTTGTATGAGCTCCTGGGGGAGAAAGAAGATGGCTTCGTCAAAATAAAGGGCACACACACAAACCTATGTCAGTGGAATTATGTTGAGAATTGGAAACTAAGTTAAAAATAGACTAAATGCAGCACAGCTGATCCAGTTGAGAAATTTGCCATTGCAAAGCTGGATGGGTAATAGATGTATTTCAAAAAAGTGCTCATCACAAAGGAGCTTTAGAAACTAACTGCATGGGGGCAGGCAGCCTTCCATCCAGCTTGCACTCCAGCTCGGTCCCTCCCATTGACCAGAGACCACGTGCTGCCCCAAACATGCTACAGCCCAGAGTGGTGAGCAATGTACTGAGGGCATGTACTCACATTGTCATCCCTTATCTGAGGCAGGGAGCAGGTCAGCCCCACTCTTCAGTGCCTGGGAACCATCAAAAACACTTAATTTAAAACAAGCATCTGCTCCCTCTGTGTAGACATGGGCCCGCCCAGGGAGAAAGTAGGGCACCAACTTGTCCCTCTGTGTGAAGGGGAGTAAGGCAGGGAGCATTGGAGAAGGATCTGAATAGAGCTGTTTCCAAAGCAGAGCCCATTATCAAATTAAAATTGAAATATAGCGACACTGATCAGAGAGACATGCTTGCTGTCTGCACAGCTGCCATAGTGCCTCCTGGGCACAAACAGCCTCATCTCCTGTATCAGCACACTGGCCATGGTCCCCAACAGCTCAGGGGGTGAGAGCCCCTGGGGCGTGCCTTACATGACCCCCATTGAGCCAGGGAATTGCCAACCCTCAGGCTCACACACCCTTTTGCTCAGCTTTCTAAACCAAGCTGGATTTCCCACAGGTGGAGGAGAAGTGGGTCCTCCTGAGGAAGGACAGGGTGATGAAGCAGCAGCCCACCAACACTGTGGTGGGACGTGGTGCATGAGCTGCATGGTTTCAGCAGCAATGCTGTGAAATGGCTGTTGTTGCCTCTGTGCCAATGGCTGGGTCAGATCCCTCCCAGAGCTGCCTCTGGTGTGTTGTTACCACCCTGGGCTGCAGGAGGGCAGCTGAGGAGGGTTTGCATTTGGAAGCAGCGGCTAGAAGGATGTCCTCACTCAAGGCACTGGAGGTAGAAGGTAGCATGAGGTTAAGGTGTGGGGTCAGTGGCAAAGAATTGTGGTGCCTCAGCTGGTTGTCACCTTGATGTCTGCAAGCTGGTCATTTTGGTACTATCTGTTGCAGGGGATAAAGACATGCAGCCTAAAAATGACTTCTGATCAATGTGGGAGCACCAGTGGGTCAACTGCTCCATGAACATGCAGGATGCATGGGTCAGCTCTTCAGCTAACCCTTGCAAGGAAGGACCAGGCTTTGAAACCCTCCAGAGAGACAAAAGGAGCTGCCAGGGCAGCTGTCAAAGGACCAGCCTGATGGGTGTTTCCCTGCTGCCTTTTAATCCTGCAGGAAGGCTGACCTGCCCCAGCTGGGTGAGCAGGTCAGTGCCGAGGGCTGGGTCCTTGCTGGCCCAGGGGGAACAAAGATTGGTGCCCCAGGGGCCGCAGATCCCAGTTTACAGAGCTGATGGCTGGAGAAACACAGAAGAGGAGTGGGCATGTGGTCAGGACCAGCCTGGGGAAGGCAAGTGTGGAGGAGGCAGCAGGTACAAGGGGCAGCTGCCTGCTCCCCAGGACATGCCCTGGAGGCATAGAGGTGACCATACCTTTTCCAGGGGTGGTGGGAGCTCCAGAAATAAGCCTGGCAAAGCTCCACAGGCCTCAGAACAGCCCTGAACGCTTTATTTCCACAGCTCTCAAGCCAACCCACATACACCCACAACCAGGCCTGGGACTTTGCAGACACAGTAACCAGGGATGCTGGAAATGCAGGGAGAGGCAGCACAGGAGGGAAGGAGCCACGGTGGAAGGGAAGGGGATGGTCAGAAGGATGTTTTTCCCACAACAGGAGAGCAATGGGGACAGATCCAAACCCAGACCCACCAGTCCCACAGCACCTTTCTCCTCTTCACCACCCCAATGCAGCTCTTTGGGCTGCACAGCCTCCCATGGTCCTGGACCCCTTCCCAGGGAGCCATGCTGCATGGAGCACTTCTCCACACCAGTCCCATCCTTCAGAAACACCCAGGCCGGCACTGGCCCCCCACAGAGTAAGAGTCCCAGCCACAGGCACCCCTCTGCTGCAAGGTTGCAGCACCCACGTGGGGACATCTCTCTCGTTTCAGAGACAGCTTCAGGGTCCCTCTCAGAGGATCTTGACAGCCTGCAGCATGTCTGCCAGCACATATGAGCTGTCCCAGGGGCGCCCAGGCTGCCGCAGGGCCCCCTCCAGTGCCTGGGCACGTGCCCCCAGCTCTGTGGGCTCCCACCGGCCCTCAGGGCTGGGCTGGCAGAAGAGGATCTCATTAACCTCCCCTTCAATGTGGCGTGCATAAAGCAGTGGGAAGACCTCCCTGAGGGTGGCCAGGACAGACTCCTTCAGCCGGGCATCGCGGCACACCAAGTTGAGCACGAAGACTCCTGCAGCAGGCCAAGAAGAATAGGAATTCAGATCAGCTCACATACACTGCCCTGCTCCCTGCCTCCCTGTGGAAATGCAGTTCAATCCATGCCACCCAGGTGAAAACGTTTCCCCCGCAATAGCACAAGAACTGGCATCCACCCCGCTGCCCTTGGCCCAGCTCCACCTCCCTGCTGCCACATGGATCGTGGGTGGTCACACAATCTGTTCCCAGGTACCACCTACACCCTCTGCCTTCCCACAACCCTTCTTGGCTCCCTGGGATGTCTCAGCCTGCCTGGCCCAGCAGTGCCATGGGCCACCAGCTCCACTCTGCTCCCTGCTGTCACAACACCCACTGAAACACCCGGCTCTGGGACCTGCCAGGCAGATGCCATGCAGCAATCCTGGCCTCAGCCACTGTTCAGTTACTCAAATCCCACGCAGACCAGCCATCCCAGCCCCGGGGACATCACAAGATCTCCCCCTCCTACCTTCTGGCTTGAGGATGGTTTTAACTTTCTGCAGAAAGGGCTTTTCCACAAAGGCTGGGGGTGGGCAGCTCATCCCCACCGTGAGGTCTTTGCTGTCCACATCAAACATGATGGCATCATACTGGGCTGGGGCTGCAGGATGGAGCACAGAGACTCATTATCAGGAGGCAGCAAATCTAAGGTCCCCTGCACACATTGGCAAGGACAGGCCTGTGCACTGCAGAGACCTGGTGAGGCTGGAGCTTGTGACACGTCAGGAGATGGGCAGGGACAGAAAGCAGGGCTCTGGTCCCAGCATGTCACCCAGTGGGCTCAATGGGGTGCCCAGGATGGTGCGAGGTGGTACCTTCAGCTGCCAGCTTGGCCACGTAGTCCAGGCCATCGGAGATGTGCACCCGCATCCGGTTGCCCTGGGAGAAGCCAAACCACTGTGTGGCCACCTCCAGCATGGAGGGGTCGATCTCCACCACAGCCACGTGGGCCTGTGAGAAGTAGTCATGGATGAAGAGGGGCAGGCTGCCCCCACCGAGCCCCACCACCAGCACTGCCACCGGGGTTCCTGCCAACAGAGAGTGCATGGGTAAGCTGCTGGGATGGGCATGCTCACATCACTCATCCCACCCCACTGCCCACACCACTTTGGGAAGGGCACCTGGGGTGCCCCAAAGAGGAAAGCCCTGCCCCAAGGAGCTGGGTTGTGTGGACACCCATACGCCTGTCCCAGGCCTGTCTTGGGCACAACCTCCTACCACTGGCCTCCTCACCTGGGAAAGGGTCAGGGCCCCCCAGCAGGCAGAGCCCTGCAACCATGGCCTTGTGGTGCTCACAGCACAGGTAGCTCTTGTCGATGGCCGTGGGTGGCTCAGCGGGGCTGGGTTTCTTCTTGTCTTTCCTCCGTTTCTTCTGGCCTGAATGACAGGAGGCATTGGCTGGTAAGACAAGGCAGCAGACGAAGATGCTTTCTGGGGACTAGCCACCTCCAGCCCCTGTCCCACTGATGGAGCAGGCAGCAGAGTGCAAAACCACTTCCAGAGCCACCCTGGGACAAGGCGGGCAGGTCGCAGCAGGACTTTTATCTTCCTCACGTATCAGTCTCGCTCTCTGCCCCCGTAAAAAGTCCCCCTTGGCTCCTGCCCCTTCTCAGCTGCCCCACCTACCTGGGAGAGGCACAGGGGCCAGGAGCCGAGCCTCTGACTGCACCACGTTCCTGTTGCGGACAAAGATGAGGCGTCGGAAGTAGCAGGTGCCATCCCCTTTCACGTCCTCCACAACGTACTCCCCACTCAAAGGGCTGGTGTCACAGTGCCGCACTGTCCGCACCCCAATGTCCCCTCCCACAGACAGGAAGGGCACCTGCAGGGAGGATGGGGACTAGTGTAAGGAAGGAAAGGCTACAGAAACAGACCTTGGCATTCCCACACCCTGAAAATGGCTAAAGAGTTGGGACAAAGAGGACACGTTGTGGAAGCAGCAGGATGTGCCACAGAGCAGCTGGGGACACCAGGTTCCCCCCATGTACCCATGTGTTGGGGTACAGGGATCAAACACCCCAGATCTCCTGCAAGAGCTTAGGTTTGGGGAGGTGGGGCAGGAAGGAGGAGACAGAAGGGACAGGAGAAGTTAAAGCCAGGCTTAAGAAGGAGCTGGATGCTCTCAGGGTTTCAAGATGCCTGGTCTTGTGATACTGTATTTTGGAGGGCAAGGACTTCACACCAAATCCTGTCACGGAGACACCTTAAATCCTGCCTCCAAGCAGAAGTGGCCAGCTGGATGGAAAAAACAAAGGAGCTACTGCTGAGGTCAGCCTCCTCCCTGCCAGGGCAGCCAGCTCACACATTGCAGCTTGGTCTCCCTTGGACAAGAGGGACTTGCTGCTAGCAGAGCACCAGCCTGGCCCCATTTTCGGGAAAACTGAGCAAGGGGGTCCACATTGGGGCTCACCTGCTGCCGGGCAGGGAGGCCCGGTGGAGCCAGTTCCATCACCTTTCCAGACAGCTCTGCCTGGATGTCTGCCATGCCCTCGTAGTGCTGCTCCCTGTGCAGGGCCACAGTGACCAGGCGCCCGAAGCCTGCGCTGGTGGCCAGCTGCCTCCGCCCTTCCTCTGTCCCAAAGAGCCACTCAGTTTCTCTGCCCTGTGGGACTGCAGAAGGGGCTGCCATCAGCCTGGGCCAGTCCCAGTCCCTCAGAGGCCACCCCAGCCTCCAAGAGAAGAGCTGCAAGGAATGGCAGAACATCACAAGGAGGTTCCACTGCATGCCTAGAGTCATGCTCTACAACCATCGAGACAGCCAGGACCTTCCCTGTTTTGGGCAGGCTCATGCAGGAGGCTAGAAAAGCCACATCTCATAAGAAGGAAGATCCAACAGCCTCACGACCCATCTCCAGGCTGTGCTAAGCCCCAGCTTTGCAGGTGTGCAGGGAGGGATCAGTGCTGGTGGCAGAGCCCGATGCTTTTCCACCAGGTGCAAGCTCCAAAGCGAAGCACAGCCCTGAGCAGCCCAGCCCTAGCAAGGCAGGACACCCATGCAGACCAGAGACACCTTTCTGGCTGCGTCTGCTGCACTCTGGCTTTATTCAGCAACGTGCTACAGCAGCTCTCATCAGCATCAAAGCAGAAATCACCACCTCAGAGGCAGGGCCCGCAGCGTCCCTCTGCTACCAGATGGGCATCTGCTCCATAAACAAGCTCGGTGCCAGATTTCTGCTTGCACCACCAGGCAAACACACGTCCCTCAGCAAAGCCAGGACTAAAACATCAACCAGAACCCTGGACAGGTGGGTTACTTCCCTCTCCAGCCCTGATTTCAGCAGGACCAGCACCACTGGCTGTGTTGCAGCTCCTGGCCAGAGCATCATCTCACTGCAGCCAGGAGAGGCTGTACTCACTGATGAAGATGGCGAAGTGATTCTCCCGGGAAGGTTTCATCAAGGGGCTGTCAACCACATGCAGTGTGTAGCGAGGCCTCCCGCTCTCCTTATTGCACAAATCCAGGGAAAGCTGCTCCCTGCAGGGTGTTTTGCTCAGCTGGCTGCAGAGCAGGGCATAATGCTGCCTGTCCTTCACCGCTGCCACCAGCCGCTCTGCACTCTCCACCCGCATGGGCTTCTCCTGCTCCTCAGGGCAGATCTCCAGGATCTGTGGCGCTGAGCCAGGGATCTTCCTGAACTTTGTCATGACGTAGATAAAGACAGGTAGGACAAACTGCTGCTTGTCCCCACTGCCAGCCACCTGATGGACACGAACAACCCAGCCTTCCTGGGAGAAGTATTCCACTGCTTTCTTCAGCACATGGGCTTGAGCTAAGGAGACGCAGAGGTAGCGCCCTCCTACCTGCAGGACCCGGCTGATCTCGGCAAACATCTTGTCCACCTTGGCGAGAGTGGCCTCCTCTTCATCAGTGAGGATGGCATCCAGCGTGCCTTTGTCCAGGACCACCTGGAAGTGAGCATCAGGGAAGTCCATCTGAAGCATGTCCATCAGCAGGTAGCTCATCTTTGGCCTCTTGCTGGCACTCCGCTCTTGCATCTGACGGATGACAGCGTCACTGATGTCAATGTTCACAATGTCCTCACACATCCCCATGTCGTACATCTGCTCGCTCAGCTCCGAGTTCCCACAGCCCACCACCAGAACCTGGGGAGCAGCACAAGAGCAGAGTGATGATGAGAACGCCCTGGAAACACGCCCCAAAACGTTTTACAAGCAAATATTATCTGCAGCCACGAGCTCTGTGTGAAAACTACACCCACAGCACCTGCAAACCCGCTCCTCAGGGCCCCGAGATAACGCTTCATATAGAGAAGCGACACGGGGGGAGAAGTGATGCATCTGCTGCGTCTTTTGGGTGTTTTACTCCCTCGTCCCAAGGCAACTCGAGGGTCTCTCCTCTTGCTCCAGCGCCCTAGGGGCTTCACATCGCCTGTGTCAGCGCACGCCGGTGGTTGAAGCCGGGACACGGCGGCGCGGAGCTGCAGCGTGGCGGAGCCCGGCACCGGGGAGGCTCGGTGCGGGCACACGGGGCTGGGTGCCGGACTCACCTTGTCGCGGGGCCGGACGTACTTGCGCAGGAGCGGGCACAGCTCCGGGAAGGCCCCGTACCACTCGAAGGGCCGCTGCCCGCGCTGCCTGAAGAACCGGTCCCAGTAGCGGGCAGTGCTGAACTCCCCGGGGCTGCGGGGCAGCAGCTCCATGGCTCCCGCCGCACGTGCCCCCGCGCCCGCCCGTGACGGCATCAGTGTGCGCTGGGCGCTCATTGGACACGGAGACCCGCACCGGATTGACGGCCGCTTCCTATTGGCCACAGGGCGGTGCCCCCGCCCCGGGAGCGGTACCGGCTCCTTGCGGGCCCGGGAGAGGGAAGTCGGGCACCTGGAGAGATCCAGGCAGTCCCCGGACGCGGTGCTTAGCGCCACCCAGGCCTCTGCCGTTCCTCTGGGCGGCAAGGGGTGGCCGGGCCGGAGCCCTCCCGAACACCGGCGTCTGCAAGCCCCCGTGAGGCGCAACCGCGCGGTCTCAGTAACCGCGCTGCGCCGCGCAGCTGAAACATAAACGGGGAAAAAAGGTACCGGAGGCTTCAAAGGGAGCAGCTTTAATGGCAGCCCACAGGGAGCGGAGCTCTCCCAGGGCGGTACGCGACACCGACAGCATCGGCCGCCTGCAGGCCGGCGCGGCTAGCTGGGACCCGAGCGGGGCTCCGTCGGGTTGCTCTGCAGAAAGAAGGCAGAGAGCTCGCTCAGCGCTCTGTACCGGTGCGAGATGGAGTTCTTCACTGCCTTGGGCAGCTCGGCGTAGCTGGAGGGGAGAGAAACCATCACGTCTCAGCAGCAGAGCGGCAGCAGTAGGTGTTTCCCCGGTCACCAAGAGCTCCCCGCTGCCTGGCTGCACCGGGGTGTCTGCCGGGACACGCTGGCAAAGCAGACACCCCTCTAGTTGTAGGTAAAACGCCACTCACGTCTGGTTGTAGCCATCCGGCTGAAAGCAGGGATCCCAGCCGAAATCTCGAGGGCCTCTGGGCTCCACTATCAGACCCTGCCACGAGAAAGCAACAAATCCCCGTGAGCCGTACAGTGCTTCCCGTGCAGTCCTGTTTCATACACAGGCGGAGGAGCTACACGCAGCCATGGCTCACACCGTGCCCCCTACAGGCTTGGTGCCTAGTGCTGTCCTTCACCCAGCACTAACCAAAATTAGCAGCCCCAAACTGCCATGTTCCATCATGCTGCTCCATTTTGACAGCCCGTTTACCGCCCCCCCTCAATTAACAGACCAACAACTGCATTCAAATACAGCCCTGCCTGAGGCAGGCAAGGGGGCTGAAGAGCCTTAGGTGATGTACAAAGTGTTCTGTATGTGCAGCTGGGTGAAAGGGCTGCAGCATTCAGCACCCACAAGCTCCAAGGACGTTCCAGGAGCCACTAAAGTTGTCCTCAACAGAGCAAATGCTGTTGAAATTCCCATTACAGCCCTCCACCCTCAGCATGTTCCCCTCCCCAGGCACACCACCTACATGAGTCTGGCCTTTGAAGAGCTTGACGGGCTCCTCTGGGTTTCCAGTACTGAATGCAAAGGTACAGAGAGCATAGGCAGATTTGTCTTCAAACCCAGCCAGCAGCTTGTAGAGGCCTAAGCGACAGAGAGAGAATCCTGGTGTTACTGCCTTTCCCTTGGAGCACAACACATCCACCTAGGGATGGATGGAAGGAGCATTCTGCCTTCACATCCATAAGGAAGCCCTACAGGATGGGACAAAGCTCAGGCACAAAGATGCTCTTGGCTGGGTCCCTCATGTGACTGAAGCACCTTGGATCTAACAGAGCACAAGCTGCAGGGCACCACTATTAATTTGGGAGCAGAAGCAAATGAGTGCACAGCAACAGAGAGGACTAAAGCCCATTCTGAATTAACGTGATTAACGATTATGCTCATGACACCAGTGCAGGATTTGCAGTCACACTCTTAACCATGCAATCAGACAGTCACTGCACACCAGGAGAGGTGAGCATCAATAGAGAGGGCCTTGCACAGAAGCCAAAGGGAGCAGCAGGTCTTCCAGGTCACACTGACAACAGACAAGAAGCTCCTAAAAGCCCTACCACCAGCCTGCAGACACAGGAGTCTGGGAATACAGGGATGATGCTGAAGCTACTGGGGGAAACATCATTCTGGGAAGAAAGGCAAAGAACAGGCTCAAGGAGCAAACATGAAGGGACAGAGCTGGACAGGCAGGAAAGGAACCAGCTAGGAAAACAGGCAGTGTGGTGGGCAAAGAAGCTCAGCAGAGCCCAGCATGGGCGGGGATCCATTTCATTTGGAAAGGACTGAGTTACATGCAGAGCAGTAACACGGGAGGCAGTACCTTCCGGTTTGAGTTTTTCCAGGAACCATTTTCTGAAGGGGAAGAAGAGAGGCAAGATTAATTTTTACTATCATCTCAAAGAAATACAGGCATCCTTGAGGCATTGTTGCCTGCATTTTCATAGTCATTTGAATCCCTCTTTAAGTGTGTTTGTCAAATCACCCCATTCTGGGGTATTTACCAATAATGACAGACTTAGCTCTTAAACTGAATGGGGGACAGTGAAAACATCAGTGCAGTATTTAATTTACTGCAGTAGTGGGTCTATTGTAAATAACCCAGTTCTCTCTCAGGAGCACTGATGTGCCAAAATACATCTCTCAACTCAACTTGTTCACATCTTACACCCAGTTCCAGTGCAAGCCTCATAATATAAAGCTTTAATGTCTCTGCTTAGCTCAGCAGAGAGTTTGGAAGAATTAATCACAATAAAAGTTAATGCCAGGAGCTAAGGCAGTATTTTTATTAGAGGAGTTACACTGTAGTATAATCTTGCTGGATTAAAGCAGTCCCTATGAGAAACTATAGGACACTCATCCCAGAGTCCTGCTGAAATGCACAGTGCCTTAACTATGCAGAGCCAACAGCAGGACCAGATTCCCAAGCTGGCTGCAAAAGCAGACACTAAAGATAGGGAGACAGAGACAGTAATGCATGTCTGTCTCTCTTGTCCTGCACTGTGACTTATAGCAGGACTCAAGGGGTTCAAGTCCAGCCCTTGGTGTGCAGGATGAAGCTGAGGACACAGTGCAGTAATCACCTCCCTGACTCTCTTGCTCCTGGCGTGTGGAGAATCTCCAGTGGAGCACACCCTGCCAGCCTGCACTCCTAACTCTAGGACACAAAGGTGAAGCTAGGGCCCTCCTACTTACATGTATGGTCCTGGAAGCCCCCCCAGGGCATTGAAGCACAAGCAGGTATCCTCTACTATAACAGGTCCCTGAACCTAAAGCAACGACCCAAGAGATAGAAACATTAGACCTAGAGGAAGGCACTGACTCCATCCCCATTTTTTTTCTCTATTCTACTCTCACGTTTCCACAATAACAGGAATATCACAAAAATCGACCAGCCACTAAAGTTCTTTGCCTTGGAGGCAATCCATATCAGACAGACACAAGTAAATCCATGTTCTTCAGAGGCAGGCCAGAGTTGGCTAGGGAAGATCTCACACAGAAAAATGATCAGAGCTGAACACCTCCTGCCCTCTTAGGGAGCAGGAATGTTGGGAGAAGGAAAGCCTGTGCCCTGGAGGCATGCCTGCATTTCTTCGTGTTTCAATCCTCACTTGGTTAAGACACCCATCCCACAGACAGGTCTGGAAGGTGATCCAGCAGAAGCTCCAGCTGACAGAAAACTCTGTGTTCTACCGCTGCTGAAGAAGCTGTCACGTCCTCCTGCTGCTCGAGGGACACAAGAGCAGCAGCAGAACTGCCTAAACATGGCCACCAGCGACAATTCAGGCGTCCCCCTCGCACCCCCACCAGGGCTCCGACCGGCGGGAAAGGACAAAGCGAGTGACCTGTCGGGCGGCTTCGCGGCACTTCTGCACGGAGATCTCGTCCGGCTCCCCCTGGTACTCCGGCACTGGGGACACAAAGGCCGGCGCTGAGGAGACGCCCGGGCTGAGCCGCGCCGCCGCGTCACCCCACGTCCCACCGCCAACTTACGGTCAATTTTCTTCGCTACCAGCGTGTAGGGAGAGGAGTCCCCGAGAATCTGAGTGACCTGCGGAAGGAGATGGGAGCGACACCCGCCCGTCAGGCCCCAGACCCGCCCGGCCAGATCAGGCCAGGCCGCAGCCTCGCGTTACCAGGCAACCGCCGCCCTCACCTCCTCCAGCTTCTTGGCGTTGCCCGTCACGAACACCACGCTCCGCCGGGCCGGCGCCGCCATCCTGCCTGCGCCCGCGCGCTCCGCCACCAATCACCGCCAGCGGCAGCGCCGCGCCCAGAAAAGCACAGCCAATGGGGAAGGCCGCCGGGGGGCCCGAGCCAGGGGAACGGCCGGCCCTCCGGGGGAGGGCGCCTGCCACACGTCCGGTGCGCAGCGCTGCCCGCGCGCATGCGCAGAGCCGTCACGCACAGTGTCGCAAGTAGCCATGGCGCCGGGGAGGCGTGCGCAGGACCGGCCTTCCCTTCCCCGGGGCCCGGCCCCTGGCCGGCCGCCCCCGCCGCGCTTCTTCACCGCCTCAGGCCCCGCCTACTGCGGGCACGGCCCCCCCCCACCGCGCTGCCGCCGCTGGCCGCCGCCTTGTTTACTTCCCAGCCGTTGGCAGCCGTGGGATCCCTCTCCCTGTTTTCCCTGAACTAGAATCACGTGTAGGTGGGGGATTTGGGCAGTGGATTGTGCTCCAGGGCTGCTGCTATTCCTCCCCTGACCTCTTTGCACTTTCTCACACCAGACTTCTTAAGTGGGAGCGATCGGGTTTTCATCTTCCCGAGGGTAGCTCCAGGACCAGCCCGTGGCTGTAGTGGAAACACAGGACCCAGGAGTCAAAAGATGGTCCCTGCTCCCGCTGTGGAGCCCTAGAGGAATGGGTCAGTGGCGCCCAGTGCTCCCTGGCAAAACAGTGTGGGGAGCAGAGCCCTGCCAAGCAGCAGGGTGCTGGGAGCTCTCCCACCATGGTGCCCAGGCCTCCTCCCCTCCCAAAAAAGCTCCTGTTTAGCAAGGGGATTCACCAAGGGGGGACCTTCTTCCCCTCTGGTCTGCCCTACTCCCAGAGCCAGGATGGTGAGGCCTCTCTCCCCACCTGTGTCCAAGATGCAGTACCCCGGCAGACATCCATCCCTGAGGGCACAGGGGCCCCGGGGTGCAGCCATACCAGTCACACCAGCAACTCCGGGGGGAGGAATAGGCCCTGCAGGAGGAACACACAGCTCCAGCCAAAACATGCCGTTCCCTGTAAAAAAGCAATCATGTGGAAAACAGCAGCTAATGAAGAGGTCTGTCCTGTGCACAAAGAGGAAATGGATAAAACAGACCCTACGCTTGGGTGAAGGAATTGTTTTTGTTGTAAAATCTCCTTCATAATGTTTCGTAAGTGAAAACCAACCCCAAAGCATGCAGACACTGCTGGAAACAACAACCCTTTCCACTCGTTACAGTTCTCCCTGCCACTAGTCCAGGGTGGGACAGCACAGGCTGCAATATAAAGCCCACAGAATCTCGAAGGAATATAGGGATGACTGCTTTATAATGTACCTGAAACCAGAAACTGTGATGGTCTTTCCAGCCTTGGAAAAAAAATTAAATCTATAAAACTTCCTCAATAAATTCTACTACTGTGAAGTTACTGCCCAGGATTGTTGATTTGCTGCTGCCAGTGCCTCTCAAAGCCAGAGCTGGTCCCTTGAGAAGGCCTGTGCTCAGGACAACCACAGGATTCAGTGACTCGAACCTCAGACTGATCAACACCTCATTCTCAGAGCTCAGGGAAGTGTGCTGAGGGGTTTGGCCATGGCAGCTTTCCCTGCCCTACATCTCATATACAACTGTTTGCATCCCAACCTTCTGGGAGATGCAGCAGAAACAGTCCAGGCAAGGCTGTCAAGGCAGGGAAGCTTTCCCAGGGCAAGAGCCTGCTGTCTGTGCTCAGCTGCCTGTGCTGGGCCTGGGCCTGGGCCAGTCTCGTTGGTGCCGAAGGACAAGCCCGAGGCAGGTGCAAGACACAAATGGTCCAGGGTCAGGGGCACTAACCTTGCTACCTCATTTTCCAGGACCTGAGTCAGCTGGAAGAGCATTCGTGCCTTTCTGAATCAGTGCACTGCTGGGATGGTGCTAAGGACAGTGCTTCTCAGGGTGGCCTGCTCTGAGGAGAGTTCATTGCTACCTGGAAACACTCCCAAAGGACATGCTGCTAACAGATCTGCTGAACCCAGCAAGGACAGGGCTGTGGAGGGAATAGCAGCAGCCCCCAAATTCAACAGCTCTAAGCAGTTCCTTAATACAGTAGGCTTGCCATGAAGCCTTCATTCTAGCACCCATTTTCCAAGGCCCTCAGCCCAGCTTTTAGAGCCAGGCTTTGCAGCCAACTGCAAAACTAATTTCTCTTGCTCAGACCTGGTACCAGCAGGGATTTGAAGTCCTGATGTGCTGCTGTGGCACCAAGGTGGTTCTGAGGGTGGCAGCAGCAGTAGCAAAGGCAAGATGTGACCAGGAGAGAAAGCCAGAGGTACCAGCAGGACTCTCCAGTGGCAAGAGTAAAGCCTGCCCTAGCAGACAGGCCAGAGCAGGCACAGTGGAGACATTGCACAGGCTCACAGAGATGTTAACTAACTTTCCAGCTGGCAGAAAAAGGCAGCTGATAGCTCAGCAAGACCTGCAGTCCCCCTGAAGACAGACACAGTCCCTCTTCATCCACTGTCTTGCTCCCTTGCAGGTGAAGAGTAGCCAAAGGCATAGCCAGAATGACTTTTGTCTCCTCCACTGGGTGCATGATCTTAAAACCTTTAGGAGAAAAAGCCCAGCTTGGCTTTCTGGTTCCCACCTGGAGAGACCAGGGCCCCCAGAGGGGAAAAGCCCTGTTTACATTCCAGCTGGGCAAGTGGAGCTTGTAATCACATCGGACCCTCAGCCTGCTGTGCTCACTTCTAATCCCCTTCTCCACATGAGGCAGCAGCAGCACTCAGCTGGAAACTGCCTCCAAGGTACTGGGGGCAGGTTCAAAAGAGGAAGCTGGGAACGTGGCACTGGGGATTCTGTGGGGCACCATTTCCTCTTCCCAACACAACTTCAGACACATGCTAAGCAGGATAGTGCTTCTCTCATCAGAAAAGAGACAGCAAAAAGAGAAGCAGGAGAGCCTGATTTCAGCTCAGCTAAAATCTCAGGCTCAGGGCTGGAACAAGGGTCCCCAAAACAACGGGCAGACAAACAGCACCGACAGCTGAGAACAAGGTTGGAGGCAGTCAAAACACAGCAGTCCCACCCACGGGTGGAGGAGCTCAGCTCTTATTTAATCCAGCACAGGGTTCCCTACACCTCCCTGAGCACCCCAGTGCATCCATCTGGAAACAACCCCCAGCCCACCGGATCAGAGGGATGCAAAGTGGGCTGGCATTTGGGACTACAACCACATCGAGGTGAAGGGCTCTGGATATGAGATGGGCTTATTCACCCTAGACTGGTTTCAGGAGAGTCACTATCCTCCTGTTGTGTCTCTTATATAATTGTGATTTACACACACTTCTTATTTTTGGTTAAGACAACACTGAAACAGCCCTTTCCTAGGGATTCCTGGGAGCAGAAAGCCCCGAATGTCCTCCAAAACTTTATGAAGACACACAGGAACTCTCTGTGTACAGTCAAAAATAGGTTTACTGGAATGTCTTTAGTCACAGCTGTAAGCAGCAATACTGAAAACACTGAGCTTCTGCATTCCCATGGCAGGGCCAGAAAGTCTTCTGGATTGTAAAACCTAATTATTTATTTCATCACCCCCCTTTTTTTTTGTGAACAAGAGAGAAACACCACCCTTGCAGTTCTCCACCAGAAGGTTGGTTCCCTGTAGTGGTGTTTCTCTTCAGATTTTTTTCCCCTCCTTTGCTCCAATGAAAGGACAGAATCCCCTCTGCCTTCCACAGCAAGCAGCAGAGAACAGCTCAAACAGTATTATTATTAATATTACAACTCAGCCATATATACAGATAAACTGTAGTGGCAAGTGGCCAGCTCCAAACCAGAGACCCAGAATTCCACAAAACAGGCCGTTTGGGAACTGAATCTTCTGTTATAAAAAACATGTGATGGCAGGAGCAGGTACTCAACCAAAAAGTAATAATAATAATAAAAAAAAAGGGGTAATTTGGCAGTTCTTAAAATGATGTTTTAGAACTGGCTACTTGCCACGGCCTCCTCACTCCTTGGAGAAAAACAACTTCAAAGCTATATACAGATATCTCACTTAAATTACACAGCAGTTTGGTTATCCCAGAGACAGCTCCACCGAAGCCTCCAGCTGCCCCATCAGGTATGATATTTCAGGACTATGGGTACTGGAAAACAGAAAGAAACAAGCTCTCAGCCACACACCTTTGCATGCAACATTAATCTCTGCCAGAGAGCTAGCCCCCCCATTTCTGTGGTGACAAACACCAAGCAGCTGTGAGGGAAAGTGTGTTTCCAAGCTTAAGCTAATGCAATCTGCTGCCTGCACACGTGCTAGACAACATTTCCTGCCACCTTCACCTCCTTCCAGCTTCCCAAAATTAAAACAGATGGGATTTTCCATCAGTCTCTCTCTCTACAATGCTCCCACCCTGCTGCCAGCTCTGACTCTCCCACTGCAGGCTGTGGGTAAGCAGGACAACAGGCTGTGAGGGTTTTGCCAAAGTAACAAGAACTGCTACAGAGCTGCCCCAGCCATGGTCGGTGGGAGGAAAACCCTCTGGACCCAGTGGCACAAAAGAGTTGTGCTGCTGTGCCAGGCTTCTTGGGACATCTGGAGCCCATTTTCCTGCAGACAGAGGGATGAATGACAACCTCTACCTGGAAAAAACATTCTCTGGTTGTTGTTACCTGTTTGGTAGGAAAAATAGCAACCTCTCTGTTCTGGGGAGCTCCAGAGACCAGAAAGGGCAGAAGGCAGGGGAAGGGATGAACAGCAAAGCCACAACAGCTACTTGCTGAAAATTAAGCAGCCCAGCAGCTTTGGGGGAAATTGTTTGTTGGGAGCAGACCCATTGCAAAATAGTTGACATGTGTGGAGAGGCCTTTGGAAGGCACTGCTGCAGTCTGAAACTCTTCTGTCTACTCCCACCAGCCTCAGGATCAGTCAGTGCCAACCCTGGATCTGTACAATACTGGCAGGGCAACGTTGGTTTTCTTTGGCCACAGTCAGCAGGACTTGGTTTGAGCCTGCTCCTCTGCCTGCACGCTTAAACCTTGCAGAAGAGCAGCATGGAGTGGTCTACAGGGACCTTTTATGACTGCTTAATGCAGAGCAAGGCCCGATGGGAATTTCCCCCAGGGATGAGAGTCCCACAACATCACTCAGGATGTGGAGTGCCACGAATATTTCAATGCCAGACATGGCTGGGGTGACCTGGAGCTACTCACCGATGATCACAAGCAGGAGAATGACCGCCACCAGGGCTATGATTGCCTTCATCTGCAAGGGGAGCACAGAGGCGTGTTACACGGGGTGCCACGTGTAGCTGCTTCTTCCTGAAGGGAGGCCTTTGCCTTCCAGCATCTTTTCAGCTAGGAGACAGAGCTTCTCCATCCCCTCCCAGGGAAGGGCAGGTAACCACCCAGCCACAAACCCACCCTTGCCTCTTCCAGTTCTTGCTCACCTTGCAGCCTCGCCACCACATCTGTCTCCGAAGCTGTTTGGCTCTGTTGCTAAAAGCTGTTGCATTGTCTGATAAACTTTCTATTGAAAGGAAGAAGAGAGGCAATTCAGCAGTGTACACACAGGCAGGGCATCCACTAACTCCACTGAGTTGTAGGCAATAAACTCGGCATTAGGGGAAAAGACCCAACCACAGGGTGATTCACCAAAGCCACAGCAGCCACCAATGTGAGGCCCTTCACTAGAGCACACACAGACCTGCTGAGTCCCACTGAGCCCCCTTTGTGCTGGCTGCCCTCTGAGGACAGCAATTTACTCTTCAAGCCAGAAAGGGAGTGGACAGCTGAAGTGCCCAAAGACACTGGGAGATAGACCAATCTACCTTAGCTTGAAGGACCAACTAGATCACAGCACCCAAAATGCCTCCAAACTAACGCCTCTGTGCAGAGAAGCAGAAGGCAAAGGTGGAAAGACAGGAATGTCAGCAGAAAGATCTGCAACCCCAGGCTGGGAAACACCACTAGCCAAGGACAGAAATACAAGCCCAGGTCTGTCATTAGGCACTTTCTGAACTGAAACCCCTGACCCAGCAACAGGGAAGAGGCGTGGAGAAGAGGCCAGCAGAGCTGCAGTTAGCATCGCACCTGATTTATCCTGCAGGTCATCCAGCCGCTCGCCTCTTTCGATCACCTTTGTGATGTTCTCCTGCATAACATCGATGACTTCGTCCACCTGGTTCTGGACACTAGAGCGGAGCAAAGGCAGCGTGAGGAGCAGAAGCAAGCACCACCAGCTGCTCTGCAGCACCAGCCCCTGCTCAGAGTCACCCAGGGTCCAGGAACTCATCAACAAAAATCAATGAGGACAACAGAGGAGGGAGGTTGATGGGATGCCAGGAAAGCACCTGCCCTGGCAATCCCAGGGAGGGTGAGGGCACATAAGGGGCTCAAAGAGAGAACCAGGAAGTCATCAGAAGCAGTGCACCCTCCATAACACCTTTAACACACAAATGCAGTAAGAATAAGCAGCAATTTCTGTTGGTGGGCACCTCTGCTGTAGGAGAGCTCACATAAAAGGGGGAAAAAAAACCCCAAAACCCACAACTTATCTTTCCACATTTCACAGAACCTCATGCAGCACCTTTGCTGAATAACTTTGGGTGAAATCAAAGAAAGGTGCACACCCTGCTCTGGGAACCGAGTTGCTAAATTAAACATACTCTGCCAGGGGCATCAAGAGGACAGTCAAGAAATGTCTGATATGAACTAAACCAACTTCTTATAATCCATCTTCTCATAGGTTATGCAACTCCATGGATAGTCACTTCACCGAACAGTAGCCTAAGTCACACCCGCAGGGTTATTACAAATGCAGTTATTCACTTCATTAAAAAGCCACATTGGTAAAAGAGAAAAATGCTGCTGGTGGAAAAATACTGCTAGATTCTGATTTTTATTTTGGAGTGAACACACTTTAATTTTCCTGGAGACAGAAATAAGAAATTGCTTGGGGCCCTAGGGAGACAACACGCTTTTTGAAACATACTGTTCCCAGAAAATAAATGGCAACAGCAATGTCTTGGAGGCAACACTACACACAAGGCAAGAAAACAGAAATAGCTCCAGGTCACACACCCTGTATAAGTCTTAGGTTTGATGACTTAGGTTTAATTGATTAAAAACACTTAATCACTTTAAACATACCAAAAAGCATCCAGCATTTACTAAATATGCAGCGTAAAGAGGCCACTTCAGCAGCAACCCAAAACGTACACCTCCTATTAACAGTGCAGCACTGGTATCTCCAGGGGGAAGGAGGACTGCCAGCACCTCACCCTTAGCACCTGCACTGTCCTGCTCCCCAAATTATCCAGCCACATTGTCCTCAGACCCACACAAAACACTCTTCTCCCCACTGCCATTTCACAGGTGCAGAATCTCAGAGATGTTATTTGTCAACCCAGGGTTTTGACATCAGCACCAGACCCAGCTCCACCAGTCAGAGAACCATTGTCCAGCACCTAAGCTCAGAGCACTTGCTATGATGAGGACAGCACATCCTCCATTGTGGCCTGGGAAGTTGGGGTCAAGGGAGACCCAGAGCAACTTGCCCAAGGCCAGTCAATGGGGCCCTACAGAACCAGGATCAGGGCCCCATCCTAGCCAGCATGCCTCTAATTAATTAGAGACACAGGCTTGCATTGACCTGTTTCTCCTGCCTCCTTTCCAGCTACATGCCTCTTGCCAAGCAGACACTTGTGCTGAGACACCCACGAAGAGCTGATCCAACGAGCAATAGTGGTCACAATGGAAAAGCACGTGCCTTGCTCACACTTACTTATTGTTCCAAAACAAGCAAGGCAAGTCATTAAAAGAAAAAGCTTTTTCTCCTCAAAAAGCTCTAGAAAGAGCTCCATATCTTTGAATAGAAGGGGCTTCTCATCTTAGCATTTCAGGTTGTGCTCCGTGGCACCACTGCACTGCAGCTTCCAGAGCTGGAACAGCCAGGCAACCCCTCTGAAGCCAATTTCTGACTCAAAAGCCCTTGTACAGCACATGCTGGACTCCAACAGCACGTGTAAAAACTTGCTTTATTTAGGATACTACAAGAAAGGAATCTGCCTTCCCTGTGCTGCATCAGAGTCTGTGAGAGCAGCATCTCTCTGCACCCACCTACACTGTGCAGTGACAGCTCCTGCCTTCCACATCAAAAGCAGCCACCTGCCAGGAGTTTGTTGTCTGGATGGGAAAGACATAGACAATCCCCAAATACCTCTCAGCAGGAACCTGCCCCATCCTCACAGACCTATTCTGATCCACCATTTGTTTTACAAAGAAAGGCAAGTGGCAGAGCTGCCACCATTGGGAAGGCACAGAAGGTGGCACTGAGGACCCAGGCAGATGCTGCCCAGGAGATACATGGTGGTACCCTGTGAAGCAAAGCTCCTCGTGCAGGACACACACAGGCCCATGGCCCTTCCCTGGGGCAGCAGGTGAAGAGGTAAGGAGGAGGCACGCTCTGCGAGGGGGTTTCCTGACCTCAGCACAAAAGACAAGCCCCAGCTCAGAGCTGCCAGCAGTGCTGCTACAGCTTGGGGCAAGAGGCAAAGCAGAAACATCTGCTAATCCAAATGAGCCAACTTGGAAAAAACTCTAAGGCCTTAAGCATCAGTTTCACAGGCAGAAGACTACATGTGCAGTATGTAAATGTTTCTAAAGACATTTACTGGCTTCAAAATAAAGAGATTTCCTCCTACAACAGATTTCCTCCTACAACAGGTTTGTAACCAAGTTTTTCATACAACTAACACGTAGAAGCACACAAGGTTACAAGGCATCCAGGAACGTGCAGCACAATGCAACACCACCTGTATCCCCACCAGGACAGGTAGGAGCCTTGAGACACACTGCTGCACTCCTGGGGCACCCCAAAGCATTCCAGGCAGGGTGGGCAAGTATGTAACTTCAAGCTGCTCTGCTGTGTAGCAGTATTTGGGAGAGAGCTATGGAGCACAGACCCCCACTGCCATCCCACCTTTTCTCCCTTGAGCTGCTGATGAAATGCAGCATGTCTTTGCTACCTGCCCACAGCCTGGGCATACTGTTGGCTGTCCTGAAGAGAACGGAACAGAAGCACAGAGAAATCAAGCCTTAAACTCTCACAAATGTTAAGGTGTTTAACTCCCATGGAACACAGACACATTTGAGTACCCCAATACCTTTTGGTGTCTGATGTAAAAAAGAACTCTAGGGAAAAAAACAAAACCGACAAAAAACAGGAAAGAAGAGACAGTGAGGGAGTGAAACTTTGATCTCCTCACAGTGCTTTAGACAGACCCTAAGCCAGTCCTTGCTTTCTGCCCTCCCCCATCACTGCTGCAAGAGATGCCTCTCCAGGAAGGGGCTGAAAGATGCCCAGCCAATGCCTTAGTCCTGCAGCTTCAGAGAAGATTCAAGAATTCCCCACTAGTTTGGCGTGCTTGAGGTTGGAAACTCAAGTCACATCAAGAAGAAAATATTTTCTTGTTTTATTTGGCAAGAGAGAATGAATCCTGTAAAACGGAGTGTATTTCCTGTTAGGGAGCTACTGGCGTTTGACACACACATTTCATGTGCTTCACTCCTGCCAGATTTCCAGAGAAATAAAATAGAATAAATACCTGCCAGGAAAGGGAGTAAGACAAAAGCATAAAATAAATCTCCCACAACCTTTCGTCTTACTAATTACTGCAAATGTTATGCTTCTGACAAGGAAGGAAAGTGCACACCACCACCAAGAGACCCAGCAGTGCTTCAACTTGGTTTAGACTCCTCTTTTCTTGTGCTTTGCTGGGCCCAGAGAGGGAAGAATAAGCTTTTCCATTTTGGCTGCACTGGGTTAGCTACTGAAAACCTCCTTGGGCTGGTCACGGTGTTGGGTTAACAACAGTGCTGCATTCTTCAGAGGCTGTAAACAGGTCATGCACGCACCATGGGATGTGCTGCTCAAGGCCACTTGTGGTCTCCAAGCTGCCTGTTTACAGCCAGAATGACACACTTCTATTTTCCACCCCAGCAATATTAATAGTGCTGTGTATTTTGGTGCAAATTACACCCAAACGCCCCTCATTGTGGCAGTAACCCAGAGATGAGGGAATGGGATGGAGAGGCAAGCTGGAGAGATGGTGTGAAGGCAGGAGGCCAGCCTGACACAGCACACCCGAGGTGCAGCTCTCCCAGCAGACAGCCCTGCTGTGCTCAACAACAGGGTATCCATGTGGAACTGTGCCACAAATCCCCATTTTTAAGTTGCTGCTTCACCCCGACTGTGAGGAAGACAGCAGTTGATGCTGCCCTGAAGCCTTTCAGTCCTTGAAAGGATTATACCCAACAACAATGCCTGGCAAGATGGTCTCAGAATCACCTTCAAATGAAAGCCTGGACTATGGATGGGGTCACATCCAGCCACCTGCAATGAGCTGCCAGACACTGGCAGGCTGCTGTCAACTCTTGCCTTCAAACCATTCCCCAAACCCTCCTTCCTCCTCTGGATGTAATCTGGAGCTTGCAGCCAGAGCCACTGGGGCTGAGTCCTGAAGCCAAGGATGCTGGCCATCCCCAGCAGCACAAGGGAGGAATCACCAGCACCAAGACCTGGCTCCTGGAGAACCACAGCAGCATGCTGAGCCTCATCACCAGCACAAGCAGGAACCCAAACCCAGCGGCACAATTGCCTGAAAGCAGAAACATCAGCAGTGAAGGAATTAAAGGAGCACAGAAAAGGTGGTGATTTTGGAAACGTTTTGGAAAAGATGATTTGTGACGAAAGGCTCTGTTCTAAATAAAATAAACCCAGGTGGAAGATGAATGTCCCACCTTCCCCTGAAAAGGCATTAAGAGCTCTTACTACACACATTCAAGACTTCTCACAAGGCTTTGGAAGTAAAGGCAGATAAGGAGATCAGCTACCTGTTATTTTTAACTTTGGAAAAAAGGATAAGAGCCTGTTACAAGCTCCAGCCCAGAGGCAGGGAGGGAGCCTAAGAGCTACCATGTGTCCATTTAGTCACCAGAGGAGCTTTCCACCCCAAACAAGCAGCTGTTGGAACAACAGAGCCTGAAATTCCAGTCATGGACAAAATACAGCATGGAGCAGACTGTCACGCTTCCATCTGCCACTACTGCTGGCTCTAACTCTCCTCCTTCCCCTACAAGGTTTGCCATGTTCCCCACCACCTTATTCTGCAACTGAGCCAGCCTCAAGGGTCTCTGCTGCAAAACTCTCCACCCTGACCCAAGCCCCTTCACTGCCAAGGACAGGTAGGAAAAGTTTCCAGTCTTGCCCCTCACAGTCAACATATTCCACACCTTTGTTCCCATAATCCTGTCACTTTTTCCTCTAGCCAGTCCTTCATCCAGTTTCCTTTTATGCCTATCTTCACACCTCGTTCCTCCAGCACTGTATGGCTACAGTCTCTAATGTTGCCCAGCTATGCCTCAGCTCTCCAAATACTCCAATTCCTTCTTAACGTGTATTTTCCTTACAGTGTTTCAGCAGCAACCCTTTTCCTCCTTGGTTGAAACCAGAGCAAACTGCATGATTAAGACACCAGGCATTAATCCATCCACCACAAGGGCTGGTCTGATCAGAAACCTAATAATAAGCTCCATGACATGAGATGATTACAAGCTGTAAGTGCTTATTAAGCAAAGCAATCATCTTTGATGACAGCAAAAAACAGGTACTATTTTAAAATAGATGCTCTAGATCTAGATAGGTGTAGCCACTTGCTACCCCAAGGGACATATTCCATACCAGATCCTCTAGAGAGGCCATCTCTGGCAACAGGCAAGCCTCACATGTGCTGGGCATTAGTCACATCACACCTGTGAACCCAGGTGAATTCTTCTTTCATTTTTCTCTCTCTCTTCACAACTGTGGTGCTATCCTCTACCCAAGTCCCTGCTCCCTTCTGCCTGGCCAAGACAGTGGGAAGAAAAGAGCTCCTATTTTTCCTCACCATGCAGGGAAGGCAGAAGAGGATGATGGGGTAGACATCACTCCTCTTCAGCTTTTTACAGGGGCAGAACCCCACTCATGAAAACATTCTCACCCTTCCCATTCACTCCAGGCCAGCGTGACACTGCCCTAGAAGGGAGACACACTGGCTTACTTTAAGGACCAGTGCATCTCTACCAACAGCATCCTGACATCCTGGGAACAGAGACCCCCTGAAAACTCAGGGTGCAGCGACTGACCTGCTGCCTCTTGTGTAACTCAAGTGCACTTCGACCCTCAAGGCAAGAAGCAAGACTGATGCTGACGTTGGCAATGAGTCATCTGGGAGCTGCACTGGCTTCCTCCCAGCATGGAAAGCATCCCTAATGAAGAGCAACACTCAGGCTGCACACCAGACAAGAAAACCCAGTCTGAATAATGCCAGGTCATCAGTCCCTACGCAGATCTCGGTGTTCTGGCTCCACAGAAAAGGAAAAGAGTGCAACACAAACCAGGGGTCTGGGAATATCTCCCCCTCCCTTTCCATTCAATACCACCATTGCATCCCTCATAAGAAAGGGCAGGACAAACTGGAGCCCAGAAGAAGAATCATCCAGGAAGTGACTTGATGGGAGAAGGATCCCAAGTGTTCACTCCTTCCTTCTTGCCCTAATACAGTCAATAATCCTCCTCCACCTGAAATGGTTTCCTGTTTTCCAACTGCTTTGACCCTACTGAGTCACTGCTCATTTCCAGGTCACTTATCTCAGGTTTTTATCTGGAGGAGGCCAGAGGACCAACTGCTGCACAAAACACATGGTCCTGGTGTGCTCCTGGCCACATGCTTTCTTGCAACATTGAGGAGCAAGCTACAGGATGAAGAAAAATCAACAAAACAATTCAGGGTTAATGCTCTAGAAAAAGAGCCTCATAAAAGCGTGGAACAGGTCATCACCAGAACAGAGTAAGGCATGAAGAAACTCCACTAAGCTTCTGTGATACAATCCTATCCCTTCACCTCTGTCAATGCACAATTTCTTGATAGCTTGAATCAAATCTGAGATTTCCCTTAGATGTGGACAGGTAGGGCAAGAAATGTCAACCAGGAGAAAGCAAGCACAAGCCATGCTCATATTCTGAACTACACAGGAACACTTGGGTGAGACAGCAGCAGGAGCTCGCAGTGCCAAGATAAATATGAACTGTGTGACACTGAGGAACAACTTACTGCCTGATCTTGTCATTCCTCGGTCCAAATCTTGGTCCTGAAGGCCCTCTCCTGCAGGCATAAACAAGAACAATCAGGATGGAAGATGCAACGAAAACATGTTTTTAAACTAGACTCAAAAGATATGCAAGAGAGAATCAACACCTTGTGGATGGAGGATTGCTCTCATACTTCACATCAGTCCCTCCCATGTCTTAGGCTACCTGGGGCAGCCCACTCCCATACAGGCCACACCTATTAAGTCTTAATTCACACTCAATGCCAAGGCTCTAGGAGATGATCTCAAAGGAATCAAAGGTTTTGATTCCCAAGCCCCCACCTAAATGGCAGGGAGCAGCTGTTGGTATTGGACACCTCCAGCCTCAGAGATGGAGGCAGTTAAGACACCAAATTCCCTACAGCAGCTGTTCAGGAACTCACAAGAAAAAGTCTTCCTCTTCATCTGAATCTTCCTCCAACAGGTTCCTCTGCAAACACAGAAAAAACCCAAACCACCTAATCAATAAGCAACCACTATTTCACACACACACACATGCACATTTCCAGCCCTTAGGACACAATTAGAATCCTCTGACCCAGGTTACATACAAGCCCTCCTCTGGAGAGCATCAAAGGTACTTTTTAGGTGCGTGGAGTCGTGCTGTTTCTCTCTATGTTTGTGACCAAGAGCTCAGTTGAATGTCTCTGCACCACTATTATCACCCCAGCGGTGTTTGCTAACTCTGCACAGCATAAAATGGATTTGTGTCACTGGCCAGTTGCCTGCACAGGTTCAGATCCCAATTTCAGGGGTCAGTACAACTCCCAGCAATGCAGAAGCAACCAGTGCATCCACACATTGAGCACTGCCTTGGAAAGCAGCAAGCAGAGACACTGCACAGGCCAGCTTGAGGAAGCAAGGCCCAAGGGTCTGCACTTGGTCAATGGTAGCTGCTCAGACAACATCAGCATGGCCTACAGCCATCCTGGGGTATCCACATGGGAAGTCAGATCCACTCCCGATTTGGAGGAGGTGGTTTTTCCAGCTATCTGAGGGCAGCAGACATAAGAAGGATGACTGCAAGGAAACACACTGGGTTCCCCACACAGCATGTCTGGAGGCACCAGCCCCTCCAGCCCCCTGACTCAGGTGAAGGCTACAGCCAGGCTGGAAAGCAGAGGGATCTGGTAGCTCTGCTGCTTCGTGCCAGAGGGCTCAGGTTTGCTACTCCCTGCACCCCACCAGACAATCCAAAGATCAGTTTTTCAAAGCAACCCCACAATCCCATGGAAACCTGAAAGTTTTAAAGACATCACTAGATCTCTTTTCTCATACCAGGGCAGCACAAATTTTTCAATCAAGCTGAGGGCTCCTAGTAACATCTATTTAAGTCAAAAACAATCAAGAGGGGGAACTGCCACCCTAAATGTGTGGGCTGGGGAACACATTATATGGCCCTTATGGTACCAACAGCGGCTGCTGCTTCCCTGGTCCGGAAATCTGGGCTCTCACCAGCAAGTGCAGTGCTCCTGTTTTGAACTTCTCCTACATTCCCATCCTTGTCACATTTGCTCGATTAACTTAAGCCACCCGCGCGGTCACCCCCTGGCTTCAGCCACGGCCTCCCTCGAGGGCTGGCCGAGCAGCGACATTTCAACAACCCCGTTAAGGCCACCGGCACCGGCGGGACAGGCCGGTCCCTCACTCACCCGCTCGCTCTTCACCGAGCCCGTCACCTCCTCGTCGTTCAGATGCCGCTTGAATTTGGGAGGCATGGTGTCTACCAGTGGGAGAGGCGGCTTCCCGCCCGGGAGGAGAAGCCTGGAGGGGAAGCGCAGGGGAAGGCCCAGTTACCTCAGGGCCCGGGAGAGCAGAACGGCGGGAGCGCTCGGCGGGGCCTTCGGCCTGGGACACCCGCGCCCGTGTGGGGAAAGGCAGAAGGACCTCGGATGCATTGGCCCCGGGGAGGGAGGATGCAAGGGCAGCCGGTGCCCACGATCCGCACTCTCACCCGGCCCTACCATTCCGGTCCAGCCCTCCGGTGCCCACTGGCGAGCGGAGCCCGTGCCCAGACAGACACACCCCATCCCCGCGGACGGTGCAGGACCCCCAGCCACCACCCCCCGCCCCACTCACCGGGCTTCACTCCAGACCGAGCCGCCGGGAAATGGCCGGTGCAGCGGCGAGTCAGCTGGCCCATCGACCGCCTCGGCGCTCAGCCCACCGCGCCGAGGGCCGAGCTATGGATCCCGGGGCGGGGACAGGAGCAGGGAAAAGGTGGGCTCGTTCCCGGTGGGCGGGGACAGGGGCGGGGCCGCTCCTGGGGGCGCGGTGGGGCGCGGAGTCGGCAGGGGGGGGGCGGCCTTCGTCAGGACCCCGCTGGCCCGGGGGCTGGCGACTCCCCCGGTTCGGCCCCCCGCAAGGTGGGGTCCTGCCGGCCTGTCCCCCGGCATTGGCCCTGGCACATGGCCCCAGCGGCAATGCCGTTGGCGGCGGCCGTGGCCCGCCGGAGCCCGGCCAGTAGCCTCGAAAAGGCCGGGGTGGCAGCGCCGGCTCTCGGTAGGCGAAAGCCGCCGCTGCCGCAGGCATCTGGAAGGTTCCGGCTCGTCCGTCCCCCCCCGCTGCCCCGACCCCTCTCCTAGCCGCCTTCCCGCCCTATAAATGCGGGCGGCAGCGCCCGGCGGAGCGGAGCGCGGGAGCCATGCTGGGGGCCTGGCTGCTTCTCTGGGGGGGGGCTGGCCCTGGGCTGCCGGGCCGAGACGGCCTTTCTCCGGCGTGCCGATGACAGCAACGGCCGTTGCACCTACTCCTTCACGGTGGCCAGCCCCGTCGAGGCCGGCTGCCCTGAGGCCGGCGGCGTGCCGGAGCTGCGGGCCGAGCTGGCCGCCCTCGCTGCCCGCCTGAGCCGGCTGGAGAGCCGGGAGCGGGGCGCTGGGGGCTCGGGGCCGCGGGGAGGGGAGGCCGGGGGGGCCCGGCACCCCCAGCACGCAGCCCCGGCCGCTCGCCTGGAACCCGGCTACAGCGAGCTGCTGCGGGCCAAATCCCGGCTGGAGGAGGAGAAGGGGCGGCTGGAGCGGGAGAAAGAGGAGCTGGGGAGGCGACTAGAGAGCAGCGCCCAGGAGATCGCCCGGCTGCGGGCCGGTCGCTGCCCCCCCCCGGCGGAGAGGGGGCCGGCCGCGACCCCCTGCGCGCCCCCGGCAAAGGTAAGCGGCAGGGCCGGGACCCCCTGTGCGTCCCCGCCACTGGATCTCCCCTGGGCGCTTGTCAAGTCCCTTTGCTGCCCCCACCTGTGATGCACCCACCGCTGCCCCCCACTCTTGGGTACCCTGGTACCAGCTGGTACTCACTAGCTGCCGGGGCTCAGCCCTGCTGGGGGGTCGCAGCGCATTGCACCAAACCCTCTCCCCATCCCTAAGGCAGGGCTGGCAGTCGGAGCCCTCCTCGTCCCATCATCCACCCCACAGCAGAGGGGGACATAGGGGACCAGGCTAATCTGGAGAGATTAGGGGTTCCCCCCAAGGTGCATTAAACCCCACACCGCGGGAGCAACAGCAGCTGCAGGGCACGGGGGCCCCATCAACAGGTCACGGATGTGCCCTGCTGCAGCAGGATAAGGCACCGGCCTCCTGACCGAGGCATTGGTGTTTTGGGGGGCAATGGTCTGGCCTAGAGCCCCCCCTAGGGCAGGCACTGTGGTGAGGGGGGGGGCTGGCTCAGCCCCTGCTCATGCAGCACCTGGCCCCGCTGCAGCCCCCCCGCTGGGACCCCCAGCCCCTCACCTACCAGGAGCTGCAGTCGGAGAGGACGGAGGTTCCCGCATCCCAGCTGCTGGAGGAGACTGCGCTCGGCCGCCCGGGGAGCGAGGACTCGGGTACGGCCACTGCCCCGTGCTCTGCTGCTCACAAATACCGCCTGGCCCTCCCGAGGGGCTTGCGGGCCGCTGCTGAAACGTAACCCCTTTCTTTCCCCTCCTGTCCCTAAGCAGGCTGTGGCGAGCTGGTGTGGGTGGGGGAGCCCGTCATCTTCGGCCGGGCAGAGTCCATCGCTGGCAAATACGGTGTGTGGATGAAGGACCCTGAGCCCGTGTCCCCCTTCACGCGGGAGACCACCTGGCGTGTGGACACGGTGGGCACGGAGGTCCGTCAGCTCTTGCAGTATGAGGCGGCCGAGCAGCTGGCCCGGGGCTACCCTGCCAAGGTGCACATCCTGCCACGGCCTCTGGAGAGCACGGGCGCCGTTGTCTACCGCGGTGGGCTCTTCTTCCAGCCCCGCCGCTCCCGTGCAGTAGCCCGCTATGACCTGCGGGGAGAGGCCATCACGGCCCAGAGGGACATCCCTGGTGCCGGCTACCATGGGCAGTACCCCTACTCCTGGGGGGGCTACACTGACATAGACCTGGCAGTGGATGAGACAGGGCTCTGGGTGATCTACAGCACTGAGAAGGCCAGGGGGGCAATTGTCCTCTCCAAGCTGGACCCCGAGACCCTGGAGATTCAGCGGACCTGGGAGACCAATATCCGCAAACGAGGGGTGGCCAACTCTTTCATCATCTGTGGCACCCTCTACACAGTCAGCAGCTACTCGGCGCCCAATGCCACCATCAACTTTGCCTATGACACAGCCACTGGCACCAGCCGGGCCCTCAGCATCCCCTTTGAGAACCGCTTCCGTTACCTCAGCATGGTGGACTACAACCCTGCTGAGCAGCAGCTCTTTGCCTGGGATAGCTTCAACATGGTCACCTACCCCATCCGCCTCTCCCGGGAGTGAGCTGGGGTGGCACTGGCTCAGCCCCTGTAACCCCCACGCGCACCTTGGCACCCTGCTTTGCTCCCCAGCTCCCCCAGCATGGCCGGGAGCGCTGGCTCAGACAGCCCTGAGTGATTGTGGGGACCACACACTGATCAGGTGCACCATGATGGGACCCCCAATGTCCCCAGTGGCACATCCAGCAACATCCTATTGTGCTCGAGTGCAGAAATTAAGTGTTGTCCCCCTGGCAGCAGCAGATCTGGGAAGGCCTCCCCAGCTTGGGCCAGCCTTGCTGAGGAGAGCAGCCAACAACAGCCCTGCTGAGAGCCTGCAAGCCCCAATGCATCCCAGACTGCTGGTGCCCTGGGGGGATCCCAGAGCTCAGTCGCCTCCAAAATTCATCTGGCAGGATCAAAAGCAGCAGAGAACATGGACACTCATTGCATAAGCCTTGTTTTATTGGGGAAAAACAGAAGCCAAGAGAGCAGTGGTGAGGGCTGGCAGAGCATCCCACAGCTGAGTGGCCCCTTGGTGTGCCCAGCCCTTCTTGGGCACATGCTTTGGCTTTATGGGCTGTGCCCAGCCATCAGCATGGCAGCTATGGCCTCATCTGGCCAGCAGCATGCCCCATGCCAGGCCCAAACCATGCCATTTAAACTATTTATTTTAGATAGTTTGTAGGAGGCTTTTTCTTCCCCCTCCCTGGCATTCAGGGCAGACGCGGCAGCAGCGGCCACATCCCCCAGGGGATGTGCAGGGTCCCAGCCCAATAAACGTTGCCCACCACTGCCTTGTACCTCATCTTTCCCAGCCTGAATTCTCCTGGGGGTTTGGTGGGTAAACCTGGAGAGAGGATGAAGTGCTGGTGCCCCCCTTGATGCACTGACAGGCTGAAGGGGCTGCAGAGGGAACTGCAAAGCAGGGGAATGCCACATTTGGGAGGCAGCTGCTGGCAGGCCCATGCTAGGAGCACTTTTATTTAGCACGAAGAGGAGCTGCGACATGCCCAAAATATTAGATTGGAATAAAAGTAACAGCTTGAGCATTAAACCCTGGAGATTTGCCAAGTGGGAAGGATTAATAAACTCCAGGTGGCAGGGCTACAGGTTGGTCTGGCCAGTGCTGAGAGGAGCGTAGGGTGGGAGGGATGGGGGGATGGAGGCAGCCCCCCCTTTGCTGCAGCAGCAGCATGGTTTGGCTGCTCACAGAGGGGATGGCCCTGTTTGGAGCCGGGAGGCCACAGGGATGGGCAGGGCTGTAAAGCTGGGGGTGAAGGAAGCTCTGGGGGTCACCCAGGAGCAGGGGGCTGTCACCTACACACCGGTGCTGGGAAGATGGAGGCAGGACAAACCACTGACCTGACCCAGCTGGGGCGAAGCAGCCACCCACGCAACACACAGAAAACCTGCTGCCAAGGAGGGAGAACAGCATTTCTGTCCCCAAAGAGCCCTCCTTTCCCCCACGCCTCCCCAGAGGCATAGGTCAAACCGCAGCATGACAGGGAGGGTTTGTTCAGGGGTCCCTGGGTGGTAGCAGCAGCAGCAGCAGCTCCTCAGAGAGCAGAGACACTGAGGGCAGACAGCCCCAGCCATTCCCACATCCCTGCTGTCTGCCAGCACCAGGGTCTTTTCAGGCTGGGAAGCCCATCATTTAATTGACTAAGAAAATAAATGAAGACAAGCCAATGTACACAGGATTTCCAGAAAGCTGGGCTGGAGCTGAGTAGCACCGAGTACTCAGCTTGACTTAACTGGCTTTACAAAAACAAGCTGGTAGAGTCCCTCCCCTCCCACATCCCAGCAAGGAGTCAGGGGAAACTAGATCTGGCTGCAGTCACATTTAACCCCCTTCTGCTCTTGCCCTTGAGAAATGTTACCGCCTTTCCACAGACTGAACATTATTAAGAAAAACAAGTGAATTCCCCAAACAAAATAGTTTTCTAAATTATGGGAGGTTCAACTCAATTATTTGTGATGACCGGAGTCCTAGAAAAGAGATTACACACCAAATCCCACTCAAATTAAAGAAGTATTTGATCCATTCCAGCGTAAATGGCCAGGAGCAAGTTATCTGGTTAAATGTCATAAAAATATTCACTGAACTGGGGCCAGTGACTGAAAGCTAAACCTGGCCCCAAAGGCACCTTGGGGGGGTTGGGGGCTGTTTTAGGGAGACACACATCAAGATGAGGTTATTCAGATGACTAAATGCTCAAGCATCTGCTTTTAGTTAAGTTTCTGCAGAAACATTACCCTTGTTCATCTCAGCGCAAAAAATAGCCAAAAGCTTGGTAGATTCCCACAGCTGACTGTGGGAAATCTGACTTTTCTAGTGGCATTACTGGAGAATTTAAGATTAATCCTTTCAGCAGCATTGCCTTAAAAATACAATAGTCTGCTAAATGGTTCCCCATTTTTAGGGGGTCTTTCCAATAGGAAGCAGGCAGAAGACAGCCTCAAAACAGGGAAACACCAGCAAAACTCTCTTTTCTAGCACATTTATGGATCAGACCACTGTCTATCTGCCTTCACCTGATTCCCCTACTTCATCCTCCTTTCCCTGAGTTGTTGCTGGAGCTGCATGTGTTGAGTTCCTGTAAAAAAGGCAATTTACCTGTGGTGTTACCCACTCAGTGGTGACTTCTGCCCATCGCTCCCTGTGGATTACAGCACCTTTGCTTACTGCATAGTGCTGCATTTCTAACCCCTAAAAGAACAGACCTCGGCAGGAGAGGACTCCAGCTCCTCTGGTGTCCCCAACCCACCACTGCCCACCCAGCCAGGCACAGGCAGCTCTGCTTGCTCCAGCCCACTACAGGGCTGGCAGCAACACCCCTGCCCAAAGGCAGGTCTGGTGGCTGCCAGCGGTGCTTGCAGAGCCACCCCAACACCTGTGACTTTATCTCCCTTCTTGGCTTTGCTTGGAGGTTAAATGAACACCATCACCTTCTCCCAAGGCAGGAACTGCTACTCAGAAACCAAATACGAGGTTTCTGCTGTTTGTTGTGAACCTAGAGTTCCCTCTGGTGGCCAGCTGACCTCATCCTGCCTCTTCATCACCCCACGGTGCCAGGGCAGGGTGCCCAGGTAGCTGAGGATGCCTTCAATGCCTGCAACTGAAGGGCTGGAGGGTGCTTCACCCTTCATCCTGCCCCATGCTTGAGGGTATGAGTCGGTAATGGTGCGATTTGAGTGTGTGACAGGAGCATGAGTTGCTGGCAGTGAATTGGGAAGGGAACAGCCTGGGAGCAGCACAAGAAGGAAGGCTCCCATGTCCTTGGGAAGTCTCACGCCAAGGCTCACTCCTGCAGAAAACCCAGTGCTTTGAACAGCCCCTTGCAGTCACTGCCTGTGGTCACCCACTGGCTAAAACCAGAGTAACGGGCTGGGTTCCTCCAGGTCTCCTCTGACCAGCAGCTCTTCTCTAGGAAGCCAAACACATCCCTCCAGCACCAGGCAGCTCACCAACACGCTGGAGATGTGACATCTTGGAAACGGAGCTGGCAGCCTCCTTCCAGGGCAGATGGGAGCCATGTCCTGTGAGACCTTCGCTGGAGAACGAGATCAAAAGTGCTGGGGAAACAGAAACAAGCTGTTTCAAATGGTTTTTCATTAGAAGTCTAGGTGGGCTACACACTCTTCGCATGGCACATGATGTTGAGGTGCTCTCCTTGCATCCTGCAGCAGTTTGCTAATCATGAGATTACCCAGATACTTTATTTAGAGAATACTTTATTAGTTTCTGTAATCAAACCCATGTAAATAAGACCGTACATATTTAATACAGTGCGTTACCCCTGTACAAATGGAAAAAAAAATTAAGTTTAACATTTCTAGACCAATATGGCTGTTAATTTCTGTACAATGCCAACTCACACTACAAGTGGGATACTTTTTTCCAAAGTTGACATCACAGCTAAAGTTTCCAAAAGTTCAAATTATATATATATTTATATAAAAAGATAACCAATAGCGATTCACTAGGCATCAATAGCAGCAATAGCCTTTCCAGCTTCTGCAGTCATTGAACAAAATTATACACATTAGACTTTCAACTCACTCTTCCTTTCAAAAAAAATGTAAAAAAAAAATCCCAGAAAAAACCAGCAAATTCTGCTACTGATGTGGTACCTGGTGCTTTTTATTAGCTTTTTTCAATCATTGTCTGGAAAAAAAAACCCTCTAGAATAACATTATTAAAAACAGCTCCAGTATAGCACAGTCACTACTACATATCATAAGCAGGTACAGGATATCTTACATTCACAGAAGTATCATACAGTACTGTCCTACAGCTATAATACTAGAAGATACAATTAAAAAGGCATTTGACTTGATTCTACTTTCCAGCACACTGTGGGCAAGGAGGTGGTGCGACGCAGCTCTGATAGAAAGAATGCACCTTTTAGATAAAACTCTCATTCATCTGATAAGATTTCTTTTATTCTTGTGGCACAAGCTCCAAGTGCTCGTTGCTGTATACAGACATAAGCTGGAAACCGTTTAAAGATCACTGGCATCATATAAAGATAGCTGGACAGAGGTGAACAGAACAAATCTGACTATTGATGCAATGAACCTTTCGACTCCAGAGGGGAACGACTGAGGGGGGAACGGGTGTAGAGAACACAAGTGGCCAAGTAGCATTTTCATAAGGTGATCTAAATACAGTATACTGTCATCCAAGAAGCAGCAGCCAGCAAAGCACTGCCTTCAGAGGGAAATTCAACATTGTCAGCATTACTGTGTTATGGCAGATGTCACATGGCAAAGGCAATTCTGCCAGCTACATGAGTCCCTCTGGTTTATTACAAGATAGCACTAAAAAATTAACACACATTACTTGGCCCAGCACCATCTTCAGATCTGCATGTTCTCATACTCATGGGTTTATAAAAAGGTAAATAGCAGCTGAAGATCAGAGCCTGAAGAAAAGAAGAGTATTCATTGTGTCAGCCTAGGAACATGCTTCCCCGACCACCTTCTTCCCCGCCGTTGCTCAATTTTTTCCGCGTTGGGAAGCATACAGGTGTGCAAGCCAAAACACGCGCACACGTGTAGAACGTGCACACACCAAAAGCAGCCTTCATGCTGTTAGAGAAGATACAAGCCCAAAGAGCCTAGAAGCTTGGTTGGATACGCAGCAGTTTGCATTCATAACTGCTGACAGCTTCCATGTCCTGTTCAGAGCCCTGCAGGGAGAGAAGACTTGTTGTCTTGTCCTTTGGGCTACAAATTCATCCTGCTGTAATCTCACCCGCCCTCCCCTCTTCCCCCACCTCCACGGAAACACAGCCTCTAAGATTTTGTTTCTTCAGTTTTGATTGCCTGAGGTTTGATTGGTCCAGTTCTAACAGGTTTTGTTGTGGCAGCAGGCGCAGGTGTAGGCTTCTCCTCGGTTTTGTCCTGGCAGACTCCTGAAGAGTCAGCAATTGCCTCTGCAGGTTTGCTCCCGTTCTCATCCACTTTCTGTGCTTTGCCTCCTATGGGCTTGCTCTGCTGCTGCTGCTCAGAAAAGAATCTCTGGGTGGACTGAAGTACCTCTGCTCTCTGCTTTGCCTTAAGAAAGGGAGAAAATACGTTTACTGAACAGAGAGCATTGGAGTAAGAGTGACTTCACTGAAGTGCTTCCTAAATGAAGGAGGAAGAACTGACCGCAGTGGCCAGACTTCCCTAGACAGGCAGTGTCCATCCAGTTGCTTCCCAGATGTCACCACATGTGGGCGCTTGGCTCCTCAGCAGTAGTTAAACGTCATGCCTAGGCTTCCCTTGCTCTCCCTAATCTTCACCCCATCGCAATCTAGTTTCAGCATCCACATTTTTTCCTGGTTGTTCTAGACACAGACTTCAGAGCCTGCAGCAGCAGCACAAGTGGATTCAAGGTTGCATTACAGGTAAGCTGAAGCCTTACCTGCTTCCCATTCCAAGGCAGCACAAACTGCTGCCTGCCTTCCTTCCCATCCCTCTATCAAATCCTACCAGCAACCTCAACTCCCACCTCTGAAATTCTGCCTTTGGGACTACACATTTCAGTTACAGTTTCACACTGGACCTTTCCTTTGCCAGCAGAGCACAGTGCAGACCAGGTGCTTCAGACCAAGCACTTGGCTCTCCTGCCCAGATCCAGGCAAAGCAGGAGCTGCATTAAGACACTAAGCCTTTACACACCTCCAAGTATTTTATGCTTTTTAAAGAAAATGGGGAAAAAATGGAAACAGTGGAAGCCTGTAACAAGAGGTCTTGTCTTTAATACTGTGCAGTTGCTCGAAGTAACTCAACCAGCAACAGAAAACAAACCTGTGAACACTCTGGTGTGCAGGACTGCAGCAACAGTCTGATTTAACTGGAGCCAGATGGACACCTGAAATCTTTTGCATAGATTCCAGCCATCCCAATGTTAAGATGAGAAGGCTGGATGATGTGATCACAAGTAATCAAGCATGACAGAATAGCTCACGTTCTTCTGAAGTTTGCAGGGAGATTCAGAAAACCAGGACTGTGTATTTGTATTTGCTATGAGTGGATAGATTCAATTCACAACAAAGACTCAAGACACCATACTCAGCATCATCTGGTAAGTCTACAGCTAGCATAAACTGGTAGTAGAAAACTAAAGGGACCAAATACCTACAACTTAAGAGCTAATAAATTCTCAGGCATCACTAGGAAAACCACACTCTTGATTTTACACCTCAATGCATGGGTTACAGCAAATGACAGTAGATGGAGCTCCTCGGTACCATTTATTGATAAAAGCAACTTATTCTGTAGAAAACAGGCTAAGAGTACAACACTGTCCCTACACAGATGCCCCTTATTGCAGTCCTGCCTTGCTAAGAAAAGTTTGCTGCAACCTGAAGGGTCCCAAAGTGCTTTAACAAGTTAAATGACTCATCACCTGCTAGTGAAAAGCAGCCACCTATTCTGTGGAGTGCACCACGTCACTGAAGAGAACGATCACAGGCATTTAGAATCCCTGGGAAATGAATCTCGAGTCACCAAGGAGTGAGGCTGGCTGGAACAGGAGGGTTCATCCTGCTGCTCAGAGCTGGGGAGGCAGAAGTGAAACGACAGCCAACAGCCAGGTTTGTTGGATTCACCACTCATTCAGAAAACCCAGACTGCCTTCCACAGCAGTGGCCACTTCACAATGGCTGACGGTAAGACCACTTGAAAAAGGAAGCTCCCTACACATTTTTTAGTCTAAAGTCCTTATTAAAAAATAATAAGGGTTTTGAGAAGGTCTATGTGCAGCTGTTACAGGCCCGGCTACCGGCTTTGGGTCCAGAGGCATTTTAATGAAGACATGATTTGCAGACACATTCCTGCCCTACAAGCTGTCAAGCCTGAGCTGGTGTTAACAGCACTGCTGTTCAAATACTAACCTTCACGTCTCCTTCAGCCTTCATCGCAGCCTGGGCCTGATTGCCTCTGGCTCCAGATACTGATCCACAAAGACCTCTGGCCACACGTGGTAAATGAGGGTGGCTCACAAGGCCTGTGGTCATCTGAGATGGCATCTGACTATGCAGTGCTATTGGCAGCCTCTGAACAGGTGCTGGGAAGGTGTTAGTATATGGGGCTCTTACCAATGGAGGGAGCAGGTTAGGCTGAGAGAGCATCTAAGTGGGGGAAAAACAACAAAAAGAGACATTTTGCAATTAGAAAATTGCCAACTAGATTGCACGTTGGCATTATCTTAATGGGGAAGAAGTTGCTGCTCTGCTGTCAAGATCTTGAAAGAGGCCACGCTTGAACTCCAGAAAAAAATCATCCCTGTAGTGCTGCTGTGCCTGAAAGCAGAACACGTAACCAACAACCTAAAACCAGCATGTAATGAGTGAGAAGATCCATGCAAGGCAGCAGAGGAGTCACTAGTGAAAGGCAGCCCTGGAAAGGCTACGTCGTTTCTGCTAGTGGCAATGCAAAAACCAAATCTCAAGCCCTGCAGTCAAACACTCAGAATGCTGAAAGACAGAAATACCCTGTATTTTCAGAGAGGCTACACTTCCCTAGCAGCCTGGCTACAGTCTCCAATAGGAGGGATGCACCACCCTTGTAAGCTGTGCTTCCTGGAATGCAAGAAGCAAATCAAAACCTTTGCTGTCAGCCCTGCTTTGTATGGGCTGCATGACTTCCAGAGATCCTTTCCAACCTGAACTGCTCCATCAGAGCTGAATCTCAGACAAACAACTGCAAATCTGCTTTTGTCTTCCAACATCTAAAATACGCACTGGGACCCTTCTAAGACACAAAGCTTCTCCCTTTCCCCAACCAAATTATCTGTTTTTGCAGGACGAGGTGCATTGCAGCTGCACAGGGAAGCCAGCAGAACAACCATCTGTTCTACATCATTCACAACTTGTATTAAATGCCTCAGTATGCACAGAACTTTCAAAATTAAACAGACCACAAAGTTTCCACTACTAGTTAGCAAAATCAGAGAGGGGTTTTTTTTTGCCTTTCATCTTGAAATCAGTTCTCATGCCCTTTCATTTTAAGGATTCCATTTTGTACCTCCCCACGATAAAGCCTGAAGGAACACAGTCAAGTAACAGAATCACCAGGTCACCAGAGTTACAGAATCACCAGGAGAAACAGATCCATTTGTAGGAAGCCACCAGACACCTACCTGTGGTGCAAATTGTGCAGGAAAGGGCTGTGTCATTCTCACAGCAGCAGCTGCTGACTGAAACTGCTTCTGGTAGACAATGCTGTTCATTTTATTGGACTGATTGTTAGGACTTGTAGAAGTGGCCCTAAAGAAAGAACACCAGTTGGAATCACACTGCTCTCATTCAGAGGGTGTTTTTGCCTTCAGTAACAACTTCACCAGAAATTCAGCATTGGAGGGGGGGAAATAATCTCTTAAGAGAAGTTGGTATCAGATTCTTTTGTATCTACCATTAGTTTCAGATGTGATCAAAATCTGAATCTAAGAATACAAAGAGAAATCATAATCAGAAATATCTGGGACATGGAAAGATCCAAGGGTAAAGTCTGTATGAAAGAGACCTTTCCCAAAAGTATTTGTAACACAAATCCTGATGTTGGAAGTGTGTTCCCCTTCCCCTCCCTGCTATCTTATGTTCAATCCTACCCCTTTACACTGTTTGCTCTGTTGTGTTGAGTTCAGAGGTTGTCACAACAGGCATTAAGCACACGCAGCAGAAGCTGCCATGTGCAGCTGCTTCCACTCTGACCTGTTGTTGTATGTTTCAAAATGCACTTGAACAGATTTCAAGAATTCACAGAAAATGCTCTCCCCCCTGTTTTATTTGGCTAAGAACACAACCCTCCATTAAAACTTTGAAGAGGTGATGAACCACCATGAATTAAATGAAGCCTGAAAGCGTATCTGGGGGAAGGACACCAAACAGCCCTCGAAGAAAGGGAAAAGAACTAATCGCCTTCTTTAGGAAATGGAGCTTGATTTGCAGAGAGTTCTCACGTGTGGGTGATACACTTGGAGGCACGACTTCAGCATTGAGTTCAAGCTCTCATTTCTAGTTCACTAGAAAAGCCTGAACAGTCAGTCTGCTGCAGTGAAAGCCACCAAATACAGTTACTGTGCATTACAGTGCAGCTTTCGAGAACAAAACTACCTTGTAGCAGAGCTCCATTTTCAACTTCCTTCAGCCCACTAATAACTTCACCCACAAGCAGCCCAATAGGTTTACCACAACATGCATCTGCCTATGAACAAGATACTGTTCATTCTGTCAATTAACCAAGCAAACCTGCAAGCTGCCTACTGATTGCACTTGCGAGTGAAGTTAATAGTGGGCTGAAGGAACTTGAAAATGGAGCTTACAGATCTTGCAATGATTCTTAGTTCTCCAACAGAATTACTGCCTTGAAATGTTTTTACTTTGAGCTCCGCAATTAAGAAAGTACATGGCTCCCTGACAATTCTGTGCTTTCCTGGTACAATCCCAGGTTGTTTCACATGACTTTTTTTTAGTTTTGTTTAATAAAGAAGGTATTTTTAATGTTTTATTTCAAACCTATATAGTTCTGACCAACTGATGACCTACTGGCATGCTGCTTTTAAGGTAAGATTAAGCACTGTACTTGACATTAGCAGGCCCCCACCTCATACCTTTGAGAATTGGTTGCTCATGCATGACTAGGTACATTTTCTAGCCCTGATTTCAAGGAATTTTGAGCTTAAGAGAGATTTACCGGAAGGGACTGGAGGTTGGAGTAGTGCTTCTACCAGTAACTGGTGGTGTCCCAGGTTTAACATCAATGCCACCTCCAAAGGCCTTCAAGTCCATTTCTGATATCTGAAAAACACAGTGATTGATGTGTTAGTTCTCATTCAAAGAAAAATTACATTTTGCTAAGTAACTGTTACAGCTTACCTCACCTTTTTCCCCAATGAAAACAGGTCAGTTAAATGGAGGTGAAAGTCAGACTGCAAAACAGCTTCTTATAATTAGGACAGCCCCAGCACCACAAACACCTTTGTGTACAGTTTTCCTACACTATTTGATGCTACCTTCTAACTTGATCTTTCTACATAATGAAAGGGGATTTGTGACTCATTTCACACATTTGGCCCTAAAAAACCCCAGTGCTCCAGGGTTGAAATTCCCTTCCCCCTTCTCAGGTACCACATGAAACTGTGTAGATATGATCCTGAAAAATGCTGAAGTGAAAAGGGCCCTAAGATAACCCATTTCTATAAAAAGCCTGTAAACACAGCAAAAATGGAGCTGTCACTCATACAAAAAATCTGCAGACTCTAAACCAAGCAATGAATCTTGCATGTTATTTTGCAGATACACTCAACAGAATAAAATTGGTCTCTGGAACAGTATCTTTCCACACACAGCCATTGAGCATAACAATTCAATCAAAAGTGAGTTGCTCTTTTATGTTAAAGCAGGAACATGACAGAACCCTTAAAACAGGGCAGGAAAGTCACCTAAGGCCACCACCCCACCGTGGCTCTTCCTCATTTCTTCTTGACATGAGTGATTGTTTTCCAATGCCAACTGTAGCAAGAAACATGCTGCTGCTTGGAAGATGGGCTCATAAAAACCATCAAGGTGAAAAGGTCTGTCCAGATCCTAGGAAGCTAGAAAATTGCATGGTGCAAAAATCACCAAATACTTCTAGTGGGTGATACGATGAAAATATGATCTAGAGACTCTGAAATTCTAGTTGCCATTACTGTCCAAGACATGAAATTAACATCTAAGAGAGATTTTTCTAATGACAGCTGTAAAACCAGTGGGAAAGCAGGGTAATTTTTATACTCCAAAGCACCCTAAAATCTAGGCCACAAGCTGTAAGGATTTCAGGTGCAGCTCCAGAGCTAGACTACTCCCTCCTCTGGGGAAAGCCCTTGCTCTACTTGACAGAAAGCTTCATTGTGTTTGTGTCCTGTGCTATCACCCACTGCTCACCTGAAAGTATGTGGCAACTGCGTTGTGCTGCACACTATTTGAAAATCTCAGGTGCCTGTAAATCTGTGATTCCATCTAAGACAAGAGACCTTGTGATTGCAAGCCAGCTCCACACATCCCCTCATTAGTAATTACCACTGCAGCTCCAGATAAAGGACAGAATTCCCTCCTAGGTATTCCAGTTTCTTGCACTATTTTGGTTTTATTTCCTTACTGGACCTGTCACTCAAGGAGTTTCCCACAGGCTTTTGGTTGGTTTTTTTTTTGTTCATTTTTAATGCATCAAAGGTCCTGCCTCGCATGCAATGCAACATTCTCAATATGCACCTTGCTGTGCTATGCAGGAAAGCAGACCCCCTGTACCATTAGTAGAGTTTCATTCTGGTTTAAGGTCACAGCTGATCCAGAGTTTGTTGCACTGGAAAGACTTGTCCCCATACAATTTGCTCCAGTATGAGACCAGAAACAAAACAACAAACACCATGACCAGCATCAGAAACTAGCCCTGACAGTGTAATGTTGTTTGCCTGCTGCTCCAGCAACAGCTTTGTACTATTTTCTACACAAAATACCCTGCCAGTCCATGAGGTCATTACCAAACTTATTCAAATTATCAAAATTATTGCCACAGTGCAAATGGACTAGTATCAAGTTAGGTACAAAAACTCATCTAAACCTTTACAAAATGCACAGACCCAGTCACTAAGGAACTAACCTTGACTGGCTTTTCTATCTTCCCCTCCCTACCTTTTAAAGTCAAAGCAGACCTTTAAATACAAGAGTCAACATGGGTTGCCATGCTGGTTCTGTAAAACAGCATACAGCTCTGCTTTGTGTCATTTTTTATACAGTAGATCTCCCAGCATTGTTACCTTTCCAGTTGCAGCAATCATGCTGTGTTGAGTTCCTGCTGGAATTAAACCTCTGAAAGGCTGGGTTACTTGTGCAGGTCTGCTTAGATTTTGAGCCTGTGCTTGTGGTGGCGTGTGCTGTAGTGGTGGTTGTAAAGATTGGGGCAGGGCAATAAGTGGCTGTGCTGTGGATCCAAAGTTGGGCAAAGAAATCTGTGATCCTGGCAAAGGTACCGTCACCTGGAAAGGAAGTACAAAGTCACCAGTAACAGATAGACAAGGGCCATTGTTTGACTTTCTTTATGAGCTGGTTTCAACTATATTCAAGGTAAATGGCTTAATAAATTCATACATTTATCCAGAGAGCTGTGAACAAATAAGTTAATTTATTGTTTAGCCTGTCTTTATAATCAGTTTTAATGGCATTTGGGTCTTTGCTTTTCAGAACCAAAGTTGCAAGCTAGCTCCTAACTCCAACATCATTCAACCTGATTTCACTGTATGAAGAAGTAAAGTTAATTCAACTCAGATAATTAGGAAGCACTTCCTCACGGAGAGGGTGATTAGATATTGGAATAGACTTCCCAGGGAAGTGGTGGAGGCACCATCCCTGGATGTGTTCAAGGAAAGGCTGGATGTGACACTTAGTGCCATGGTCTAGATGGTGTGGTGGTGTTGGTCATAGGCTGGACTTGATGATCTTAAAGGTCTTTTCCAGCCTTGGTAATTCTGTGATAATATAATCTGAGTGAAAGAGCCAGTCTGGGGGGTGGACTGGGTTACTTGTTTACTTCAAATAATTTCAGTCATCATACAGACACTGTTTGGGATAAAAATTAGATTTTATTTTCCAGGGCTCCCAACCAGCAAACCACAGGCCTATTATATGAATGATAGCAGGTTATATGTATAGAGACAGCCAAGCTCAAGCACATTAAAAACACTAACCCTTCTAAAAGGTCCTTAAAACTTTATGCTAGATTTTCAACAGATGAGAAATTTTTTTTAAAAGCCACTCAAATAAAGAAACTGAACCAGAAGATGGAAACCACTAGACAGCATCATGTATATATCACAGGATGCCTACACACAGCAGAGTTCTTTCACAAATGAATGAAAAAAAAATTAAAGTTGCTGAAGTTATTTTACAAACCTCCTGCTGTAGGTTTCTGGTTACTGATATGGCTGCCCTGTTTGCCTGTATGATCATCTATCTGCTGACTTCTCATTTGTTTTCTACACATTTTGTATTGCTGACATATGTTGCAGCATATTGAGGTGTCATCTCAATGACATTTGGTGCTAACAATTAGGCTGCATCGAGCACCTGGAGCTTGTCTCTCTCTCTCCACCATCACTAACCCCTCCCTGCCCTCATAAAGGCAGCACATGCCTCGATCTCTTAGCAACACTCTACCAACTACATCTTTGCCACTAGAAAATGAACTGTTTAGGAGAAGGATGGTAGAGACAAATGGTCAACAGGAACGTGTAAGCCATCCAACTTCAGTAACTCAGTTTTTCAGTGCTGCTGCAATAGCTCTCCTTTGCTATCAATTTTCAATTCTTACGTTTTATAATTAAGGATTGTGTCAGCCCCTACCTCCACCCTCATCCCACAAAAACCATCAACAACAACATGCTTTCAAGAAGAATACAATTTAGGAAATTTACCATGCCATAGTTTACCTGCTGGAGAGCACTGGGAGACTGTGCAGTGTTGTAGAAATTGCTCTGGCCAGGCTGCTGAACTTGCCCAGAGTACAGATTTGAAGCCTGAGTGAGTGTAGCTCTGGCCTAGGAAGAGTGAGAGACACCATTATGTTAAGAATACTCAAGAAAGCAGTTTTGAGACAGCATGGCACATTATTCTGTATTTCAACCAGTTCAGCAGAAACCACAGCATAGGAAACTAACAACTTAAAGGTTTCAGCTTGTGATAAAGCTCTCATTTGCAAGTGGCAGAATAACCCCTTATCATTTACCATAACAGAAATTAAACCTGAAGCTCCCATTAGGGTTTGAAGAACAAGAAGCCCTGTAGTTTGGGGAACAATACTCAATTCAGAAATTATGCTAATGTAGCCTTATGAAATGAAAGTTCTCTTCCAAGAGTCTTAAGAATCCTGCCACCTTGACTATCACATGCAGTTATCATAGAGGTGGGCTTATCCCAAGCTGAGCAATACTTGATTTATTACTGCATTATCTGTATCAAACCATTGCATAAGTTTGGTGTTTTGGAGCATTTCCTACCTGGAGAATGTGTGTATCAATAAGCTGAGAGCCTCCCAGTCCTGAAGCTTGACTGAGCTGATGTTCATATAAGATAGGAATAGGTTGTGTATTGGAAGTCTGTTGAAATGCCAGGCTTGACTGTGCCTTGGCAAGCTCCTGGTGTTGCACTGCAGGGAAGTTGTGTAAGGCTGTGCCAGACAGAACCACTGGTGATGGCTGAGACAAACCACTCTGCATAAAAGCTTGCTGGGATCTGCAAGAGATTGACATGTTGTACATAAAAACAGAGCTCAACAATGAGCTGCCAAAAATCAAGAACACAGGTTATATTTTTTAAATGGAATTAGCTCTACTCAACAGATTCTCACCTGAGAAAGGCAGAATTTTCTATTTACTCTGCAGACAACAAAACTATAGATGCTACTAAAGGCCATAGAAAAAATGACTAGGCTTTTTATTCAAATCTTAAAGTACACTTAGCTATTTAGATGTGCATGCTAAAATAGTTTTTGCATAACTTAACTGTAACAACTGAAGCTACTAGTTCTTAGTTCCTGTGCTGTAAGGTAGGACTGTGGAGCAGCACCAAATGTGAATAGTTCCACTTAGTCATAAAGGAAACTGCTTTGTTCTCTTGACTTCACAGATCTCCTTAGTCCAACTTTTAATACTTACAGGTTAAATCACTGCATGCTGACAACTGTAGTTTCCAAATTAATACTTTGGCTTCAAAACAGTAACACAGACACTACAGCCTTTAATTTTAATAGGTATTAAATTGCCTTGTCACCAGCAGGGGGAAGCTGCAGTTTGTTTAAAAAACAAAGATAAAAACCAGTACTGCAAAGCACTGTAATAGATACACCTCGGTTGACTTTGTTCTGTACATTTGCTTAATTGCAAAACATTCTTTGAGTTGCACCCCAATCCCTGGAGAAACTTCTCCAGAATGTATGCAGAGGACTGTCTTCAATGTAGCAAAAAAAATTTCCACAAGTTTTTTATTTTTTTTTTTTTATTTTTAAAACCAGTAAGCTGTACATGTCAAAGCTTATCCTCCTCTGCACCTTCAAAGATGTGGGAAAAGTATTCACCCTCTTATAAAGTGCACAACCTGAAACTCCGTTAATACAGGGTTTGTGCGTGATCAGATCAGCCAGAAGCATTTATTTAATCTGGACCACATGCCAGGCTGATTGTGTTTCTGCAACTAGCCAAATGTTTGCAATAACTTTTGTCAGCTGTGGCAGAACAAGCAGCATTTGGTCCTAGTCAGCCAAGCACAGTCAGGATACACATGTAGTCCATTAAACCTTCTGTGGCTTCAGACATTGCGACAAGCAGGTTTTTCTACAGCACATGCAAAACCCTGTAATTAAATTTCCAAATAAACTTTCTCAAAGTGAAACTAACAACATTTGTCAGAATTAAGCTCCTGTGAATCAGTTCTGATAGAAACTGCAAGGAAGCTTTGGGAAGGCTTACAGTGAAAATCTGTCCAGCTATCAATGCCATTAGAGACCTACTGGTGTTCCTATAATCTTCAGTAGCAAAGAGAAACACTTATTTTAAAACATACTCTGCTATCCCCTAACACATCTAACATTAAGTTTCTACCACCTATGGGGTTCAAACTAGGATTCCTAAGTGTTTCAAGACTCTGATGTTGGTTATATTAGAAAATAACAAATTACTGAATTACAAAGCAACCAACTCTTCTTTTTCTGTTCTTAGCACTAAAGACTGATGCTTTCAGCTTCTTAGCCTGGTTTTCTAAAGGTACAAATATCATGCATAACTTTTAAACCCACATTTTCACAATTACATCTGTATATGCAGACTAGCCAGACAATCTGCAAAGTTCTCAGCCAGCCAAACAAAAGAGATTTTGGGAAAGGCAGGAAGATGAGGCAGTTATTGAGCACAGAACACCAGTCTGCAGGGAAGCAAGTTCTATAAATTCTGCCACTCAAAAACCAAAGAAATTTGCACGTGCTACCTACCTATAAGGTTGTAAGGAGGAGTTGAACAACTCTTGGGCTTGTGAAACAGCTGGTGCTGCTCCTAAACTCAGCTGAGCTTGATGCTGTCCTTGCAGAGGTGCATAGATGGGGATGGGGATCTGCTGAACTGAAGCAGGCTGCATAAAAAAAGAAATTATTAAATATAGAAGGACAAAAGTGACACAGAAAAGCTACAGTTAAATGTGTGCCAGGATTTGTGTAACATTATGAAAAGTAAACAAAGAATTTCAAATCCCAAGGCTGCATATGCAGAGCTGGTACTGCTCCCATGCAAAAAATCACTTTCTAATTCAATTTTACACTCTTCCTCGCGAATAACCATCAGAAACTGAGTTAATAATTTAGATTTGTGTACAAAACAAGTGCACAAGATGACATACAATTTCATACTATATAAGTTGAGTAAGTCTGTACTAACATGGCCACATAAACACCTCCCAGGAGGTATATTTGTGAGTGCAAGCTTATTCTCTCAGCTTTCATGACAAATGCTTTCATGCTCAGGAAGAGCAGAGCTCAAATACTGCCTGCATGCACCAGAATGAAACAGCAAGGGCAGGCATGAGCCTTAGCCCCACACTCCCCTGTCCCCACGAGCTCAGTAGGAGGGATGTAAAGGTAATATGGAGAGAGAAGGGACAAAAAGAAAGAAGAAATCACCGAATACCTGAGAAAGCCCTGGTTGAAATCCTTGCTGTTGGGCCAGAGAAGGTGGTGCCAAACGCGCATGTTGGGTATTGAATAGATGACTTGTATCCATATAAAAGGCTGGGATTTGAGCTGCAGTACCTCAGGAAGAGCAATACAATTAGTACTTGATTCCAAACATCTCCCTGCTAGAAAGGTTTTCATGAAGAGTTAGATTGTCAGCCATTGTCAATACTTCTCAGTCTTGACAGCTACCAGAGACTGGGAGAACAAACAGAACTGAAGAGGTAGGTGCCTAACCAGCTTTGGTATCTTCTCACCTCCAGAACCTATCAGTCTTGCATATGCAACTTCAGTCCTGGGCAATTCTTGGGGGATGAGCGACAGATTCTGGCCAAAACAGGCATTTGGGTGAAGGAAATGGAAGAACAGGCTATACTGTCATCTAATTTTCATTTACTATATGTAGGGTTTTCTTTAAAGAAAAATGCCACGATTCTAAGCTGTTACAGCACTTTAAGTAAGGAGTCAAGACTAAGTCATTCTTGGTATTAAATGATGACTTACCATTCTGCAACAAAAATAGTACCTCAAGAGAGTCAAACTTGCTTTCCTCAACAAGGTAACAACACAACGTTATCTTTATACTTACTGATAAAAACTTGCATATTTAGAGTATGACACAACTACTGAATATTTGCTTACAGAATGCTCTCCAGCAGTCTGTCTTTACCTCAGACAAAACCAGAACTGAATTCAACTCTCCAGCTTCAGAACTCCAAAAAAGCAGACAGGTGGCTTCTCAGCCACAAACACTATTACCTGCTGCAGACTGGGACACATAGACCTGGGGACTTTGCTGTTGCTGGGCAATGAGGGATGGCATGCAGCTCAGCTGGGAAAAGTGACTGGCAGAAGCTAGGCTGCTTGTCTGCAACTGCTGTGGTTTCACTTTACATATATTAGGAGGGTCTGAGGTGCTTGCAGTCTTCGTACTCAGAGAAGAGGTTGTGTATGTTCCAGTGCCTACAAGGAAAGAATCAAGTCATACATCATAAAACAGCTAAAGATATTTCGAAGCCTCATCTTTCAGTGGCCCAAGTTTTGGGACAGCTATGCAAGCACAGCCACAGCTGGTTAAGAACACCCAAACCTAATGCAGCTGTTTCCATCAACCTAAGATGGACAGGGAGGACAATTCTGTTAAGTTTGCTATAGGAAGCACTGCAACCATAACACATCTCTTTTCTCAAGTACAGAAGCATATAAACATACCGAAGTAGGTATCTTGGTCAGTTCTGCAACAAAATATCATCATTTACAGTAGTTGTGCCTCTCATGGTTGAGAGCTGGGCTCCAAAGGTCTTTTTCAAGCACTTCAGCTGAGATTTGGGCACACGTTCTAATATTCCAAGGTGTATGCATTTGATCAGATACAGCACCTTTTGTTTGCTGCAAAGAACTGAGGTGGAAACCAGCACTGCTTCTGAACAGCAGTTGGACATTTGCTCTGCATAGATGGAGGAGGTTTTCGTATGAGCTGTCATAGCTTTGGCTCCAAAAACAAGAGCACAAATGAAAGCAAGACTGCAACTAGCTGAGTATCAGGACTACCATCTGCTCCAAAATCTACTTGCTTGCCTTCATTCAGCTGAACAAAATGAAACCAGTAAGGCAGCCAACAGAAGTGTACTTCCTCTTTCAAGTCCATATAAGTAGCATAGGCAGAAAAATGTCTTCTTAATATGCTTTTCATCTGACTGAAGTGGAACAGGTGAAGTATTTAAATTAAAATTAATTAAAAGGTATTTGGGAAGCTGCTGTTCAGCTCTGACATTTCATACTAGCATAAAGCTGCTGTTACTTTTGCATTAAACATAATTCCAAATGGAATCTAACCTCTTGGAAAGCATAACCAAGGAACAATACAATAGGATACTATAAACTTGACATCTGGTACCTGAGAGTGAAGTTGTTGGTGTAACTGAGGCCACAGGAATAGGGGGCATTGATGCACTAGAGAAAGAGCTGTAAGTACCACTGCTTGGCCCAGTGTTGCTGCTGCTACTGCTGCTGCCGCTGCCACCAGCGATGGGAGATGCTGCTGAGGTCACTGGTGAACTCTTCTCCCCCATGTTTGGGGAATTCTCCCACGCTTTGCGTGCAGACTCCATCTATTGAAAAGAAAAAAATTCCTTATCTATTAGGAAGTTTCAATCAGTCAGACAGTTGTCTTCTTTTAACAGTCACTCTTTAGTTAAAAAGGCAATTCAGGCTTCATGCGAGCCTCTTTTAAAAGTCACCATAATCGTGCAACTCCGTTCATGCAAAAAGCACACAGCCTGAAGTTGGAGCTTCTCATCTGTTCCAACTGCACACGTGCACAGTTCATCATCTTAACATTCAATGCTCAAAAGAGAATTCAGTCACACTAATTTGGCTTGGTTTTGTCTGACATGAAGAGCAAAAGACAGCGAGCAAAAGAAATGTAAAAAACCATGAAGCCCTTTGCTTACAAGTTATTTGGGCCATTTAAATGAAGCGGCCCCTTGCTTTCTGGGTACATCATCCACTTTGAGTGACCACCAAAAAGATCTAATGCACAATTCAGTAAACATGAAAGTAGTCAAATTTAGATTTCCAAAGCAACTGCTGTTCAATAAAACAATCAGGAGCTGACATAGCTTGTGCACACTGCTTTACATTAATGCTGAAAATGCTTCATGCTTCTCTATTTCTATAAAAATAAAGAGTTTAAGTCTTGCACAGCAAGATGAAACTTCAATTTAAGTATTTCATAGTTATCTTCCACCAAAAGTGAAAAGAACTACTGTTTTACTGCACCCAGTAACAATCTCATTATGGCTACATTAGACACGCAATGACAAATCTGAATGGAGACACTTCAGAGGAACTACTGGAAATACTAAAACTACACTCAGTAACTTAAAGGCTTAAACACAGTCCATGGACTTCTCTACAACCTTCCGCTGTCCCCAGCTAAAACAAAGATTTTGCTAGCAGAGCTGGATGCCATAGGCTGAAATTGCTCACCTGGCAGACTGTAAACTTCTCAAGGCTGGGTGCTGTCTTTAATGGTATGTACATACATGTGAAAATACATATTCATCAACAAATCCGACCTCACTGCCTTGACCAATCCAGCCCCCTAACAGGGACTGGAAGTCTCTGAAGGTCATACTTTCAAACCTACCCTGTTTGACGTGAGTCTGAACAAAACAAACATGACTTAAGTTACTTGTTTTGATGCTTCAGAAGTGATAAAAAAGCAAAGCAACACCAAAAAAAAAAGTGGGTAGCAGCTAATCAGCGCACACTCAAGTGCGAAGTGGAGTTTTGCATTCTTCAAGAGAGGAAAGGGGGAAAGAGGGAAACTTTCTTACACATTAAACCACCTGGAGATAAGTCACCATTTTCCTTTTTGACACCTTGTTCCCCAGCAACCATTCTCAGCTTCTCCTCCACAACATTTTCCTTCAAATTGGTTCTGGTTCTTGAAGAGAGGGCAAACTTCAAAACTTATTATCAGTCTCCTGGAAAGGACATTGCCTAAGGTGGAGGACAGGTAAGACTGCAGGCTCCTTTCTGAACACTACAGGCTCTGGTAAGACAGGGTAACAATCTTGTACTGTATTGGTTTTAAGAGAAAGTGAAGTAGCTGTGAATGTCTGAATAGAGAAGATGTAGAAGCTCCTACCATGTCCAGTAAGTTTAATGATGTCCTGGAGAAACTATTAATATCAAAAGCTAGAGCCAACATGCTGCATTTTGTCTTCCAGACCTAACCATTGCCAAGATCCCAGATCATCCCACAGCCTGATCAATTTGCAGTAAGTGGCAGATAACAGAGTCCTGTGTTTTCTATCAGCTTTGCTTTTAGAGATCTCCTTAACAATCTCTTAACTTCTTAAGCCAGAAAGAAGATGCACAAGAGATTGGTACTGTAGGAGTGCCTATGCAGCACCACCTACAAAGGAGTAAGAAGTGAGGCTGGGGAAAGCACTGTAGTTTCACTGCTTGCTTAGTTATGGGCAAAGGAGAGCACAGGTTGGACAGCATGGTTGCTTCAGGCTTCTCTTCACTGTTGAGTCACTGGGGCCTTCACACTGCAATAATGGACCAGTACATATGACTCAAAAACTTAACTGTAGATAAATACCCATGCGTTTATATGCCAAAGTTTAAATGATCAGAAAGTCAAAAGGTGTCAGATTCTGGACCAGATGCCTACACAGGAATTTTAGATGGAATCTTGGAACCTGGAAGGGGCCAGGGAGCTCAGTTTAAGGCTGCATTGGACTTTCTTTTGCTCAGCTCCTTACTTACCAATAGCCTTGTCAACCAAGTTCTCAAGAGGATGTCTGCCTCAGTAAAGGTGTCTTTACCAAAGTTATTCCAAGGAAACGAGATCTCAACAAGTCTTCCCATATGAGCATCTTATACCTACACTCTGGCAGAATGACACCAAGTAGTGGGAGCAAGTGTGGCTGAATTCCCCTGCTGAGCTTCCTCAGTGATAGGGGATGGAGGAAAGAGGAGATGCAAGGGTCATTCCCTTATGAAGGCAGAGCCTGGAGATTTTCTTCTTTTAAAGGGAAGGAAGAAAATGCTTTCCTCTCTGCTGCTCTGTAAGTATCTTTTAAAAGAAGCAAAGATCATATTAAAGAGAATGACCTAAAGAGCAGCTCTGCTCTGTCTGGACCTGGCCTGTTGTGAAAGTGATAGCCTCAGTGTGTGCTTCAGAACAAGATTGTTGCTCTCAGCGTCTGCAAAAAGGAGGTAGAGTTCCAGTGGCAAAAATAAAGAAATTAGAGACAAAGCTCTTTCCAAATGCCTTTCCATTCAGATTTTGGTCAGTCTTCTTCAAGGTAGCATCAAAACATGAATCTTCAACATATTTGCACACATCCAAGATCTACCATCCACTGAGAAGGCAATCAGATCACCAACACCAGAACAGCAGAGACTGCTATTCTAGATAAGGCTTTCAGGCGCCAGAAAGTCAGATCACGGTAACTTATTACACAGAAATGCAATAGAAAACTAGATTTTTGTTAAATTACTTGTCCTTCTCCAGCCCTCTCCCCATTTTTGCTGGTCTATTGTTTCAAAGTGTGTTACTTTTTTTTTTTTCTTCAGGAAATAAAGTGTTAACAAAAGAAAAGCAAAGATTCAACAAGAGATCATCTGCAGAGAACACAAGCAAGCAGCTGTCAAACCATACCAGCGAGACACAAGTCTCCCTGGGTTTGACAAGCAAGTTTCTCCAAAGTGTTAGTTCTGCTTCCAATCCCTAGTTCCTATTCCTCTTTTCAAAATTTAGAGAAATTAAGTTCAAACATCATTCTTCCTTAACGCTAGAAGCAGCAACAATATTTCAACTCAGTCACCTGCAGCCACAATCACAAAGCCAATCTAGTACACACAAAAAAAAGACCATAAACTTCTAAAGATACAGTAGCAAAGCTAGAGCACCACTCTGTGTTAGTGAGTTATACAATGCACACAGTCCAAAATCCAAAGTCAGAAAGCACCATTCAAAATAATCTACACACTTGCTCTACACTGGAGAGCAGACAACATTTATAACACAACACATTCTGACTAGCTGATCAAACTGCACAGACACCAACTGACCACCTACACTTCATTATTTAGAACTTTAGCCATCTGACTCAAAACCACACTATCACTGCACCAAAATCTTACAGCTAAGAAGAAATCAAGCTCAGCTTACCAAGCAACTCCTTACAGCCTTTAATACCAAACTAGGCAACTTCAAGCTAAACTCTCAAAACCACCTCAAATTCTGATGGTTTATCATCAACGCTATGGTACCATGCTAAAGTCTTTTTCCAGGGCAGTGGGAGCCAGGGTTGATTAAGATGCCAAGTGTTAATGCAAAACGGGGTTAGAGATTTATAATTTAAATGCATCCTTTAATAGCCTTGTGTTTCAGCCATCTGTTTATATGCAAAAGCAGTTCAGCAGAGGAAACAAAGGAAGGCTCTAAAAAACAGGTTCACCAGCAAGTTCTCCATTAACTTTTTCCCCTGCATGCAAGAAAACGACCCTTAGAGGGATGTGGTACATACCTTGAGGGTGAGGTCGACGGTCGCGGGAGAAACTGGAGTTAGGCTGGAGCTCTGTTGTAGAGTCTCCCTCCTAGGGAGGGGAAGGGTGTGGGGCAGGGGCACCTGAAAGGCAGGCAACACACATCACATTCTAACTACGTCTACTACAAAAGCCCCAGAAAAACAAAGCTCAAGCTTTATTAAGTGAGCTACAATTTCTTCAAGGCTTGAGCATTTGGCAGGGAGATTTTGATAAAATAAAGTGAAAATTTGGTAGGCAGGAAAAGGCCATTCAGCACGTGCTGAGATGCTTCTCAACTCTCTTTCAGAGGCTGAAGACTAAGGTTCTAAAGTGTCCACGTCTTCTGCCTTAACAAATACCAATTTTCTGCTTTGGGATTTACTTTATAAAGTACCATTTCAGTTTACTGATATGCAAAAATTCTTCCCAAGCCAAGTTTGGCCCCTTTTGTGCCAATACAGTACATGGGCTTTGTGACCTTGAGTTCTGGAGATGCAGTTTCTGAAAAAAGGAAGCTATAAACCTCTAAAGTCACAGGACCATCAAACAAAGCAGATTTGCCATCCGATAACTGAATTCAGATATCTTTTCTTCCAAAACATGCCAGATGTTAAACTTAAGGAAATAAACTTGACATAATGCTATTGCTATCTTTGCCTAAGAAAACACTGATGGTTTTCCTAGAAGTTTTAAATTATTTGTACAAAAAATACTGTGGTGGCCAGACTATTACTCCTGACCATTTCTTTCTCCATTCAGAGCACAGCTAATGGACTTCCCCTGGATGAGACAAAGCTACTCCAAAAGACAGATACTGAAGCTTTGAAGCAGGTTATAGCAGAGATCCTTTGTGGCCAGGAGCTCCTATTTCCTGTGTTGCAAATCCAACTCCAACACAACACAGGGGAGCATACGCTATCATAATTAACACAAAATATTCAGTCTTCCACACTAAACACCAAAGGTACAAACACAACACCACCAGAAAATCCAGCAGAAGAGTAAGTTCAACTAGCATTGCATCAAAACTGCATTCAAGGATGCTGCAGCAAGCTGAAAAGTATTTCTTAGATGGATCCTGTGATCCTACTGTATGATTCTTTCCTCTCACAAACAACAAGCGACTCAACTCTGAGCTAACTCTACTTCTGCTACTCAAACAACAGAAATCACAAGATCCAAGTTCCCAACCTGACATCCCAGCACGCTCAAGACAAACTTGACTTTGCTACAAGTCACAATCCAGCTGGTCCACTCGATCGCTATGCCACGCTCACACCATCAGGATCATTTGCTTTACGAAGACCACAAGCATTTCATCTTCGTAGCAACTGAACACCTCTGTCTGCTTTCAGAAACCATTAAGCTTTGTAACCATTGCTTTGTAAAAGCCTTTCTTCAAACTCACCTACAGAGCTCTGCTACTGCTACCAGGTTCAAGTCCCAACTGCTGCTGAGAGAATGCTCTCTCTTTACAGCTATCCTTGCATTTTCAGAATTGTCCCTAGAAACACCTTCTCCACTGTGTGCTTTTTATAGCTCACTGTTGTTGTCCAGAAGACAGGAAAATACCTGACCAATTTCAGAAAAGATACTAATCAAACAACTATCCTTCACAGCAAGATTACTGGACAATGCAGCTAGTTAACCTGAAGAAAACCCTAGTGACTTGTTTACTAAAGGCACTATATTGTGCTTTAAAGATGTGTGAAAGTATTTTCTTGTCTTCAAAGTCAAGATGATCACTGCAATAGACTTACGTTCGTCACCAAAGTCTCCTCCATTTTTGTACTGCTAGTAGCCACTGTGTTAGGATGAGAAGAAGGTGTAGTGTAGTCTGTTACAGACTCCTGTGAAGAAAAATAATTCCATTTTAATATCTCCCTTATCTAAATCAGACTTTGAGTTTCTTGGACAGATGTCAGCCTTTCTACAGGAGGAGTTCACTGAGCAAAAGAAGATAAAGAATTTAACACTTTTTTTTTTTCTTAGAAGCCATGTCAAGCAATCCTTGCTGCTGAATTGCTACTGAGGTCAGAAGAATTCCTGGGAATTAGTTTGCCTCATGACCTCAACAACACGTATCTGGAGACAAGTCAAAACACAGTCTGTAAAGCAAGAATATACAGTGATGCACTGCCTAGGCTCTAGATATATTGAGCTGTGATGGCGTAACATCATCTGTCATCCAAGATCCTTTAGCCACCTATGATCATTTTTAGCCTATTTAAAAAGTAAAAAATATTAGCTGAAAGCTTTCCGTAGCTTTAAATGAATACAGAAATTCCTTGAGTGAACCTATGAGAAGGCCTCCAGATTAAAAAGACGACAGCGGGATGGTTGCAATATGCAAAATAATTATCTTTCCTTTAAAGTCCTGTTTCTGAAAGTCACAAGACCCAGCTTCTCTGGATGGTAAAGTCTACCTCCAGCGCAGATTTCTGCACTGGGCAGGGATTTCAAGGAAGGGCTGAAGTTTCCAATCTACCCAGAGACTTTCCTTGAAGCTTATTTGTCACAGTTAAGTGGACCTTAATGTGCTCAATGAACAAGGTTCACTTTCATGGACCTCGCTGTAGGCAGTGACTATTGCAGCTGTAGGTATAAACTTCCTGACAACACTGCCAGCTCTCTAGAGAAGGATGTACAATGAACCAAAAAGGCACTGGTAGTGCTGTGAAGACACCTTAAACACTTTCTTAGCTCTTGCCACTGGGTATCTACTGAGCATATTCTGGACAGGCTACCAGGTGTTATCAGAGCCTGACCCATAGACTGTTACACAAACGGAGTTACCCTTAATTAGCCAAGATCCACTCACTAGCAAGCACTGCAAATTGCAAAGTTTCATATGTTTGAAGACCAAAAAAGGCTCTATCAGGTTTATAGAAACAAACACTGGAAGGAAGTGAAGGAGAAATCAGCAGCAGGACTGTCGATGAGTGCCTGAACTTGTCAACACAATGATTCTGAAGGCAAAAACCACATAATGCTTGCTTAATTGCATCCAGCCTGTATGATAAGCTATTAAAAATGTGCACACTCAATTTACTCCTCAAGCCTATGGCAACATCTCCTAAAAGAGGAATTAAAGCATTAAGATACTAACTCACAAGTAAGAATCTTCCTTGAAAGGATGAGCTCATTTTGGTAAAAGACTAGGACAACAAGCTAAACCATAATGAGGTGAGAGGACACAATGTGCACATTGACTTATTTTTGTATTTATGAAGGAAACAGAACCATTTTCTTCCTTTACTTGTTAAACTGGTGAAGTGAGAGGTATGATGTTTCCCACAATCTGAACTACCAACTGCAAGTTGCACATTTATATTTTATTCCAATCAGCAACCTTAATTTGGGTAGAACAAGACAAGCATATGAGGCTGCTTTAATAACAGGGTCCTTCTAATGAAGTAATTAACTGGCTTCCTGTTTTTTTAAGATGCTTTACTGCATAAGAAAGAGGAAGTTTTTAATATAACTTTATTAAAATTCCTGCAAAGTTTGGATGCAAATTTTACAGGGTCTCACCACTAGAATTCCTTACAAAGAAAACAAGAAAACATACTATTGCTAGCTTTTTCACTTTGGAAACTAACACCACATAAATGCTTTTTCACTAGAATTTAAAACCAAACCACTGTACCAACTCTGGTGCCCTTAAAAGCAGATGCACAATGCTGAACTGTTCTACAAAGAAGAGTTACATGCAGAACATGCAGATGACACAATGCATTAGCCATAAGAACACCAATCCATAAACTGTAGTTTAACCACCATCCCTCATTTACCGGTACATAAAGTCTAGGAATCTGTTAGATACGGTTTATCCCCATAAGCTTCTGCAATTCAAACAAAGTGATTCCCCTGTACAACTGTTTCACTTACTAAATCCACTGATAATTTTATTATTAACTAGTAAGAGTAACAATAGCAAGAGCTGTACATGCTATTTTGGAGTTATCTGTAAGTTACTTATACCTGAAGAAAAAGAAGAGGTAAACTTTTTATAACTACCTACTTTGCCCAAAAAGAAGATATCACAAAAGCTAAAGTGACTTTATCAGCAAAAGGTCAAGGCAGAATTCAGAGCTGACCTTGTTATAAAGTATCAGGATACTATATGGGATTAATTAGCTATTTGATTTGTTCCTGATTTACTTGAATCATCAAAACAGACAGCTTGCCAAACACTCAAAATCTAATCTCAAGTACAGCCTGTGTCCTCCTAGTCATCATCTCTGTAAGACAGTTATCAACTACCAGCGCAAACATTTCATTGCCATGTCCACTACCAGGTAGTGATTGTTGCTGGGACTTGAAAGCTTCATACCATTAGAGATGGTAGGGTAGAGAAAGGCAAGGGATAAGGTGTTTTACCTGATTCAGACTTACATATCAGGTTGCCTTTACTCCAAAAATAATGCAAAACCCATGAGAAACAGCTGCAATCACTTCAGAGTGTCATGCTTATGTTCTAAACATAAACATCTCACCAGTATGATTTGACTTATATTTACACAGTTTCCAAGGTAAAATAGTCTTGGTATTATTAAATGCATATGATTCTATGACTGATGTCATCTTATTGATCTTATGGCTAAGATGTCACCACTTCTTCTCTCATTCATGAGCAATGCAAAGAGTTCAAAGACAAGAGAAAATAGCTGCACCACAAATCAGTACAGAAACTCCAAGGCCGCAGCAGTTACTTTAACCCATTTCAAAAGCTAGCAAGACTGGTTTATTCCTGCAAAACCTAGATGAAGCTCAGGTTATCCAATAAATCTGCAGGTTGTTGGTTCAACCTCCATAGAATTAAATATAACTACCCCTTTCCTAGAAAAAAAACTTACTCATGCCCCAGAACTACTCATGACAAAGGAATTCAAAAGCAAACCTGGAACTATTAAGACAGTACTATTCAGGCCTATTATTAAATGTTTTTATTAGCAACTACATAATGAGGAAATTACTGGAAATTTTTATACCCAGCACAAACTGGAAAACTGCCTTTCACTCTGGTCTTCCCTCCAGAAGACAGAAGCATGTCACTTTAATACTGTGATAGTTCTAAGAACCCTGGCAACCCACATTTATAACTGAGGCCAAAAAGGCACAAAATCCAGACCTCCCTTTTGGAGACCCCAAACTTTAAAAATACAGTTGTAGAGAGGAAATAATGCCAATTCTAGCAGAGCTACTCTATATTAAGTTAGCCTGGACTAATCAACAAAGGTATGTTTCCTATTCTGTATGAGGTTTTAAAGAAGCATCTCCTCTTATCTTGAGCTCTGATCACAGGAGCCTGAAAGACAGTCAGAAAGCATGTGACACACAAACAGCCTTCTTACCAAATACTTGAGCAAGCTGGTGCTTATTCTACATTTCTGGTTTGGCATAAAAGAAGGGCACTTCACTCGTTTCTGGTATCTAGATAGGTCATTCACATCTACTCAGGAAGGATAAAAAAGCCCAGCACTGAATTTTCTTACGAATTTGCTATTCCACAAAAATAAAATTTGCAGCTACCATGTCAGACACAAATGTCCTCCTTAAATACTTGCTCTGTAACAACATTTCATTGAGATAGCATCTTTTGCTTGCATGACACCTTGGCAATAAACTGCCAAAACTGTCTTGTCTTTACATTTTTTTTTTCAATTGCAGGTGACAAAGATTTATTGTGAGTGATCTGCATTTCAGAATCTTCAACTATTAATGTAATATTTGCAGAGGATCAGTTTTCCTACATAGCATCAGAAAATTTCTGCTTAAGACTAGGAAAAGGAAGACTAAGACAGCACGCAACAAACTTGAGTCTAAATTCACAAAACTGCTTTAGAAACACAGAAGCAGCATTTTTCCTTTACCAAAGCAGGTGTAACCATTAACTACTAGCTCAAACGGCATGATTTCTTTACATTCAAGAGATGACAACCATCGTTCTTCCTCAAGACAATGCTGCCATATTGAGGGCAGTCCCCACACAGATCCTTTGGGCAAAATGAGAGTGACTCTGTGGATGTTTTTCAGCCAGTGCTATCAATGCACCACAGCTAAGAACTGAGCTGTAGAACAACAAATCCTGACAGCAAGTCACCATCTCACTGATGAGCACTTAAAGAAAAGTCAGAAGTTCCACACAGATAGCTATGTTGAATCCTCAACCTCCTGAAGGAGTTCTGCAAGGGATACCTTGACAATATTCCAAGCCAACAGGAGCTGACATTACCCTTTAGGTAATCTGAAAAATCCTTATCCAATGCTTAAGTTTCTTCCTAGTTTAGACATTGCTTTTTCCACAGAACAGCACTTAATTTACAGCTTCAGGTCACCCATGCACTCAACTGACCATTGTGCACACTAGGTCACTTCAGTTCTCTGCTGAAAGTCAAGCACTCATCTTGCATATATCACATATATCCGAGTTTACAGAATCTGCCTATACCAGGCTCCAGTCCCACTCTGCACAGCATGGCTCAGAACAGAGTTTCCAAATTCATAAGGCAGCAAAAACAGTTTGAAACCTTCCAAGCTAATCTCTGTACATGGGTATGACAAACAGAATACCTCCATACCACTTCTGGAGAACTGATAGATTCAAACAGTATTGATATGTTTCATATTTTCTATTCAGTGGACTCTGCTGTCCAGGTAACTACCACCAGCATGCAACCAAGTGTCAATTACATCATTATTATAATATTTTTACATAGAGGGCTCAAGAATTTGTCAAATGTTTTTCTTACCTTTGTGTTTGTTCCAAACTCTGGAGCAGACACAGATATCATCGTTCCTATTTCCGTGCTTAGTTCACTTGCTGCTTTGGTTTCCTTTGTCGTGACAGGTTCTGGACTTCTGACAGAAGTGGGAGAAGGCTTCTCCTGTCCCTCAGGCTCTCCCTGTTGGGCGTCCTTCACCTTCCTGTTCTTTAAAGAACGCTCTTTCCCAATAGGACCAGGTTTATACTCTTTGTTTTCTACCGGACTCAAGTCTGGAAGCTAAGTTAGTGTTAACTTGTCAGTTATGTCTTCCCTCCCATGTCCTATCTCACAAGAACACTTTAATAAGCTTAAAATAATTTTGTTTAAATCTAACAAAGCTTTTCTGAAAGGTAAGCATTGCCTAGCAGATTAATCATTTGAGAGACTAAGTTAGCAGTACACACATGAAATGCATTCATTTTGAACATTAGAAAACAAACAGTTTTCAAGCAATACATGTTCCATGTGAAGTGGCAGAGCTCAACTAAAATAAGATCTAGTTAAAACCTACAGAAGAAAGCCAACTTACAAGAAAAGCACAGAAGCCACAAGACTGTATACATACAGGTTATTTTAGTTTTGAGACAATTGGGATTTTACAGGGCCTCAAAAACTAGAACCAAAGACTCTACCTTCATTTACAGATATCTTGATGTATGGACATTGGCAGCATTTTTCCCTAGGAATTAAGCACTAAGGGGATATCCAGAAAAAATGAGACACCTATGTGCCAGTGTTGCCTTATACTGCAGCCACCACAGCTGGAATAACTGCTGCAATTCAGTAGCTCCTTTTTGTGCAGCTGAATTAAAGCAAAATGAAGTGCCTCAGGGAATCTCCATGTTCTGCTGTTTAAAGAGCCATATCCTTTCTGGCTGAGACTACTCAGCTCATCACTACAGAGCAACACAAAAATTTCTTAAAGGCAGAACTTAAAGTTCTATTCCTTAAGATTTAATAGTGGAAAGACGGAAGCTGCTGGTATTGTCTCTATAAATACAAACCATCTGTTTCAGGACTCCATGAAGACTCTTTACAAAACAATGCCTTTGGGCTTTGGGGAGGGTGGAGTTTACCAAAGGCATTCAGTACCCACAGGAGACCAGTACTTTCAGAGGGAAAGGAAGAAAACAACAGTAGAAGCAGATGCCTGAGCTCTGCAATGCAGCAATCAGGACCCTCAGGCCCACCTCACCCCAAATAGTTTTAGCCTCAACAGCTTACAGAGGCAGAAATTCCTCCAGACACTTTAAGGTCTCATTTGGAAAGGTAAATCACTTTGTTTCAAGCCTCTGATATTGCCCATATAGTTCAACTGCACTCATCACCAATCCTGAACATCAGTTTGTACTTAGGCTTCAGGAGCAAACAATATTACCATGGGGGTGGTGGGTGTGTAGGAATTATTTGTTGGGCTTTGTCACCAATATAGTTACAGGATTACAGCCCTCTCATTCAGAAGAGCAGACAAAAATATTAATCTCCAATTAATTTACCATTTAGTCACACATTTGTCTTTCAATAAAATCTAAATGAGTTTTAATAGCTATAACAAAAAAAAAAACCCAAACTTTCTACATAGTATAAAGTACACACTCTTTCTAAAAATGATTTCATGGGGCAGTTTTAGGCATGCTGCTAGTATATTTGAGATAAGGGTTTGGAATGTCCTGGGTTACTACAATTCAGTATTAACTACTGAATACTTCTCTGCTGCATGGGTTTTATACTTTGCAATAAAAACGATGAACTGCAGCAAACCCACTGAGTGCCTCATGTAGCTGAAGTTAAATTTATTCTACAAACTCCTCCTACATGTGACTGCACTTTCAGATTTCAGCTTTTTTTGGAAAAAAAAAAAAATCAATCAAGCACCCAGTCTTCTATAAAGACAAAAGGGCTTTAATTACATCAGGACTGCTGCCAAATCTCAGACATCAAGAGGGACTGAAACAGCTGGTTCTGTAAGTCACCAGTCACATTTATCTGCTGTCTTTCTGAAAGCAAGAAGCTGGTGCTGAGTGCTAGTGATGTACAGGTGAGGATGCATTAGAGGTAGAAATAACAGGAAAGTAAGTTTCATTAATGTGAAAGATCACTAAGTGTAACCTAAATGACAGGAGGAGAAAGTATTGCTCCTTATGAGTGGTAACAATGGAAATACAAGATGAGGATCAAATGAAGCCCCTTAACCTCTGGAAGGCAAGTCATACAGTTGGGTTTTTTTACATTGAGATGTTTTACCTACCCAGCCTTCCCAGATTGGTTGCAGAAAAATAAATTATCCAGACATCTGTGCATTTGAATCTGAGACCTCAAATCAGTGGCTCTAACATTCCTCCCTTTCATCAAAACACTTCTTTTCCTGCAACTTGATGTATTACTCATCTTGGTAATCTGGCTACAAAACTGAAGCAGGGCACACCATGCCTCATTTAGAGGGTGACAAGGCAGGCACGGTGGCAGAAGAACTACTGAAACTGGAGATACAGCACAAACAGGGCAGAAACAGCTGCTTCAAAACAGCTCTCAAAGCCTGTACAAAGTAAGCTCAAGAGAAAACCAAAGCCCCAAGCAATAAAACAAAAAACAAAACTCTACCACATCCACAGTCTCCCAAAAAAGCTACCACAAACCCATAAGCCCACCCCTGCTCTAGTCACATCCCTTGTTCCAAACACAGAATCAATGGACAGACTCTGCTGGGCTACAACACTGTGGACTTCAACTTGCTGCTTGGAACTGATTTCCCCAACTTGTTGATTATTTTAGGAAATATAAAAGGGGAATAAAATATTTACAGGTCTAGTCCTAACTGAAAGAGCATTCTATTCCGTTATTTGTAACCTTTTTTTGGCTGAACTCCTTTACATTTAAAAGTTTGTATGAAGATATGACCCTTTACCTTTTGTGCTTTGATGGGTCCAGCCCGAGGCTGTTTCTGTCTTTGCTCTTTTGGTTCTGGTAGCTTGTCAGTGGACTTCTCAGAAAGTACAGGGCCAACTTCATTGTCACTGCCACTGGAAGCTGGGGCTCCAAACTGAATAGTTTCTATACCAAGATCGACTCCATCTTCTTGCCCAGGCTTTGTCCCCTAGTTAAAAAGCAAACATTTAATGCGTTCCAAAAGATTTCTAGATCAGTACAATGCCCTTGGTTCAGAAAAGGGTGCAAACTATGCTCAGCTGAAAACCACTAGAAGTGTACATTTGCCTTCTGCCAGCAAAAGCATGATTGTGACTACAACAGACTCGCAAGAGTAAACAATATACGAATGTCCACTTCCTCCTCCTCAAGTTCCTATTATTTATACAAGCTCAAGAAAAAATAAACAACCACAAAATAGTGGAGAAATATGTAAACAAGATCAAGATGATGAACTGGTAGAGAAGGAAGAGAGGGACAAATGCAGTATCAAAATGTCCAGATTCAGGTTCAACATTCTTCTCTCAATTCAAGAGGATTAAAGAAGAAATTAAGAAATTGAAAAAAAAAATATTTCCAGATCTCCTTATGCAGTTAAAATGGTCTCCTAAAACAGTTACGTGAAGTTCTTAGTTTAAAACGATAAAGTCAAGACCAAAAAAGCCCAAGAAAACAAACACAATGGAATTTAAATGTAAAACTTAGGGCTATGCAAATTCCATGGGGTAAGTAGAGCTAATATAGTTTAAAAGCATCTGCTTTTTGCCTCTGTGATTTAAGAAGGCACATCAGAAAGAGCAGATCCTCGGAGAAATCCTGTTTCTGTCTACATTACTTACCTGTACACAAGTGTTTACATGCAAACTAGGCAGGATGTTTACTTAAAAAATGTACTGAATAACTGCTATTGACAGAATTGCCTGAGTTTTTATTGGGAACATTTTTTTCCATGCTCCACACATACAAGCACTACCATGCATCCTGTGTTTCTGTACTATCTCCTGACCTGATGGAAATCTATATGTACTAGAATCATAGAACTGTTTTGGTTGGACAAGACCTTTAAGATCATTAAGTCCAACTGTTAACTCAGTACTGCCACGTTCACCACTAAACCACACCCCATACTAGTTTAACTGCACCCAATGCTAATGAGATATAACTTAAATAAGCTGCACATACTTTCTAATACTTCTGCTACTCTTCTTCCCTTCATTCTTACCTCTGGAGACGTAGCTGAACCGAACGATGTCAAAGGCTTGTTCCAAGCACTGACTGAAGGTGGCTGAGGTGGACTGATGGGTCCCACTGATAATTAAGAAAAGAGAGTTAAAAACCCCTACTGTTGCTAATGCATTCGACTAAAGTCACCAGTTAACTGAGAAATTATATACATTTTGATTAAACAAGCTTTGGTTAAGAAACTGTTCACCTATTCAATGGTAAACAATATGCCACCTATTTAGCTGCCTTCAAGTGGGGCAACTGCCATGTTTGGAAGCATGACCAAGCCCAACAAAACACAGATTCCTGAATGGAGTGACAGCTGCTCATTCACAGTGAATGAAGAACATAACAATATAAAACAGTAATATCTGAGTAATATCTGCAAAAGTATCTTTTCAGAGGTATTCACAGGTTATAATGCTGCACTTGTGAATGCTGCCCTCTACTCCCTATGCTAAATACCTTTGCAGGTAGAAATAAGACCTCAACAGGGAGCTGGCACTCAGCATTCTCTAACTACAATGCTTGCTTGCCCTGCCCACCCCAAATCCAAAAGACACCACTTACATTTTTTGGAGAGATCATTTAGAACAGCTGTAGGAGGCACCTTGTTTTCCCACAGTTCAGCTCCCAGACCGTTGTGAGTCGGGGTGTTTTGCAGGACTTTGCTTGACACTGTGTATTCTGTGCTGGCTGTCCCTCCCGAGGCTTGGTTCTGTGGCTGACCAGAGGTGGGTGGCTGACCTGGAGTCTGCGTGGTGCACGGAGGCTGTGCCTGAGCTTGTGCCTGCTGCGCAGCTGCGGCTGCTGCTTGTTGCTGCTTCTTGGCAAACCGGGGTGGCAGCTTGGAATTCTGACCTCGGCCTTTTTCGCTTGATCCTTTTTTGGGCCACACCTGTAAGCAGAAGCCAATTTTACTCTTACAGCTGATAGTCTGTATGGGCACCAATTGTACATTGCTTAGCAGCAAAAAGCAAACTGATTGACCCTGCCTTAAAGTAGGTTGGTTTTTTTAGCTATATTTAACCACAGAAAAAATAATTTCTTGTCCATTTTCCTTTTGGAATCAACTGATATACAAGCAACAGTATAAATCTGTATGACAGTATGGTGCTTTTAGTTTCAGTCAAGAAGTACAGAATCCTAAGATGACTAAGTGAAAAGTAATTTAATTTACTAATTCTAACAATGTACTATTAATATAACTATCTAGTTACATTTATAAGATGAAAATACAGCTTCTTTGGAAGGAAGATTCTGCACATTCCACATTTCCAGTACTGCAAGGAGTTCTTTCCCACTATAAATGCTGGTCCTGTACCTGCACTGTTTGTTCTTCCTTCTTTCTGCGCTCTTCATCTTGCAAGCGTTTTTGTTGCTTCTTAGACACCACTTCTGTGAAACCATCATCATTCAAGTTAGATTGGGAGTCTTCAACTACTGTCACCTCAGGGTGATCATCAATGATCACAACACCTATAGAAAAAGGAAAGGTATAGATGCTGCTGTTTTAACAGCTTCAGATGCAGGGCACCAAGCCAGAATCTGCTGTGGAGTGGAAGCTATTTCCCCACAGACACAGATGGTGGCCCTGATTACAGGTAAGCTTCTGCTTGCCAAGTGCTTTGCTGTTGAGCTTCAAGACAGGGAGTTAACCTTTAAGAACTGAAAAATAGGAGGTTCCTGTACCAGACTCTCCAGGAAATAACTAAAACATAATGATGAATAATTGAACAGCCTTCCTGGATATTAGCTGTGAGCTTATCAGTGATAGCCACTGCCTTTGCTTATGGAGGTTAAGCCAATTATGAGTGTGAAAAATGGTCTGAATGACAAGAGTTTAGATCAGATGACAGAACAAAATTGCTCTTATCTATACATAAAAATACACAATGAGATTTGTCACCTTTTAGAGACACACACTGTTTATTAGATATGACAAAGGTAGCAATATTCAAGTACACAATTATTCTGGTGTTTAAAAAAAATCACCTCTCCTTTTTTATAGGTTTTCAAACATCTAGCTCAATATGCAACAAAGCTAGCAGGATTTCAATTCTTGTTAGCATATTATCTATACATACTTGCGTAATTATTAAGATCAAATTGAGACAAGGCATCCACTTTTTCCTTAGGCTTTTTTGGACCAGCCTTAGGTTCTTCTCTCTTTTTGCCACTTGCATCCTTGGTGCTCTTTTGTCCTGCAGTAGTAACACCTCCATCCTCCTGATGTAAAGAGTTGCTGTTGGTGGGATCAACATTAGGCACAGTTGCTGTCTGCTCTTCAAATGGTCTGTATTAGAAAAAGTTTGAGAAAATGAATGACCAGCCACAGAGAACACTAAGGAAGGAGCTAACAATTTAATGCAGATCCCATTAAAGGGCTATAACTGTCTACTGTGCAACTTCTTAGTAGGCTCCAGGCTTTTACTTTCAGCTCCTCAATGAGAAACTGTTCCAATTCCCTATACAGAAACAGAAAAAAAAAAGTACAGAGCCACATGGTTTGTCTTACTCCCTCTTTTTTCTACCATTCTACAAATCTAAAATAACTACTTGTGGTTTTGAACCACAAAAGGACAACATAAGACCATGCCTATGTGTGCTTCCTAACAGAAGCTGATGCTCACCCTCTTTTTCCACTTCTGGATGGAGGACCACTCCGTCTTTCACTCCTAGGGCCTGAGAAGTTCCTCCCCGGTTTAGCTGGCCCATTGTTGCCACGTCGGTTTTGACGGTCTATTCCAGGCCGCTGACTAGAGAAACTTCTCTTGGCTATTTCCCTTTTTGGAGCTCCAGTGTTTTCTCCTGCCTTCACTGCCACCTGTGCTGCTACATCTGCTGTTTTCTTCTCATCCCTCTCCCGCCTCTCATTGAAGTCACTGCTTTCTGAGGCTGTTTCCCACTCTTCATTTGCCTGGTCTGAAGAATTCTGGTTGGACAAGTCTGGTGTCTTACTTCCCGACACATCCAGAGCAGTGTTGGAGGGCTCATTAACTGCATTACTAACTGTGGCAGTTGTTGACGGGCTGGTTACTGCCTCATTTATCTTTGATGCGGCCTCTCTTTCTTTCAGGCGCCTAAAGCGTGGTGGTTTATCTTGCCTTGGAGGCCGCGCAGGCCTTTGTCTTCGTGGCCTCTCCCTGTTTGGATCAAACTTTCTCTCAAATTTTGGAGGTCTTTTATCAACTGGTATTGGACCATAATGTTCATTTCTTCTTGGAGGCTCCCCATCTTCTGGTTTAATGATCTCTGTTTGTCTAGGGTTCCACTGATTGTCTCTGTAGGCTGGTCTCCTTATCGTTGATGGGCGTGGAGGACGCCCACCAGGATCCCTGCCACCACGCCTATACATTCCACCTCTGCCTCGTCTAGAAGGCTCTCCTTTAGGAAGAAATCCTGGTTTGGGTTTGTTCTCATCATCTCTTATGTATGTTTTTTCTAGGGACCTGTTATCTACTCTGATACTGTTTTCAGGTTTGAACGACAGGGGCTTTGGCGGCTTCTTGCCATCAGCTCTCTCCTCTCTTTTTGGGTGTTTGCCTTTGATTAGACTGTCTTTGTCTGAAAGCAGTGTGTCACTCGCGCTTTCGTGAACTTCGCTGTCAGAATCCGTCTCTGAACCATGCTGCCGTCGCCGTTTTGGAATGACTTCAAAGTCGGAACTCTCACTACGAGTTTCACTCTCTTCTCTTTGCCTAACAGGCCCTGAAGGCACGTGGTCTGATCTAGGCTTAGGATCTCTGTAGTGTGGATACTCTCTATTATGGCCTCTACTGCCCCGACCACGTCCTCCGTAAGAGCCCCTGTAGCTACGACCTCTAGAATAATACTCACCACGACCTCTGCCTCTGTATCCCTGATCTGGGAACCAGTCTCTATCCCTAGCCTCCTTCCAGTATGTTCTAGGTGGTAAGCCAGGCTCTCTTTTCACAGGTCTGGTTTCTAAGCGCGGTTTCTCTACAACCTCCTTGCTAACAACTTTCTCAGTCTGCTTTTCTTCCTTCCCTGCAGTGGTGGGCTGCTGCTGTGCTGCTGGTTGAGCAGGCGGCTGCTGCACTGCAGGGGGAAGCGGTGGAGCAGCAGGTTGGGCAGCTGGGAGCTGCTGCTGGACTGGAGGGGTGGGTGGTTGAACCACAGCTTTAGCTGCAGTCTCGGTTTGACTGCTCTCCTGGCTTGCTGGTGTTGGAGCAGCTTCCTGGGTTATCTTCTTAGCCAGAGGAGCAGTGGTAGAGGCAGATGTCTCTGGCTCAGCCTGAGGCAGTGGCACTTGAGGTGCTTCCTTTTTATCACTTCTTTCTGACTTGCTAGGTTTTTCACTAGCTGTCTTTTCTCCTTCTTTCTCCTTTTTCTGCTCACGCTCTTCTCTCTGTTCACGCTCTTCCTTCATATCTCTAAGCACAGGTTTTTTAATAGGACCCGATCTTCTTACTGGTCTATCACTGCCTTCGTCTCTCCTGCCATAACCTGGCCTAGGACCCCATCTTGTTTCAGACTTAGGTTTGAAAGTTTTTTCAGGTTTTGGTCCTTCTGATGTTCTATTATTGATTAAAATTTCTTTTTTTGGCTTAATCTCAAGTCTCTCAATTGTCTCCTTTGTCTCAATAGGCCTGTTATTTAATTTAGTGATATTTGTTGCTGTCTCATTCCTCTGGTCTTCCGATTTTAGAGAGTGACTTGAACCATGGGAAATGCTTCTCTTTAGTGAAGAGTGACTTTCCCCCACAGGAACCAATTCTTCTGGAGAGCTATGTGTAACTTTCTCTTTCACTCCCTCAAAATTAACTGCTGCGTTAGGTGTGTCAGTTTGGAGAGATTGTACATCTTCCAAAGGCCTGCTTGGGAACTTCTGTACCTCCACCTCTCCTGATTCTCTGAAAAAGTCTGTCTTTGGATGAGAGTCCAACTGGTTGTGTTCTACAGGATAAGCAGTGGCAGGGACAGCAATTCGTTCTTGCTCCAAGCGTGCCTCAGACCTAAACAGCAAGCCATTAAGAATGTTAGGGTGGGGGAAAAAGTTTACTCAAATATTTACTTAAATAATTTTCTATTTCTATGAAGGATTAATGTGAGCTCTAGGAAATAACAGGTATTAATTTTCATAGTGGCTGCTAATTGTAGAGGTCAATTTTATTCTATCCTGATTAAGACTTCAGTGTCAGATGTAGCTAAAGGAGTATTTTATTGTTAATGGGTACACATGCAATTTTAAACGGAGTCCCCAGGTTGGCAGGCTGGTATCACAAGTATTACCCAGACAGCAGTATTGCAAAAGATTTTGGGGCACTTTTAAGATGTAAAGGCCTTCCTGACCATTCCTCATCCAACAACAGTCAAAAGTGACTGTCTTGCTTTATACTACTTGTACTTAACACACTACTTTTGAAACTAACACACACCAGAAGTTCCCTGATGTGGGGAAGATGGAGAGCAGGGCAACACTGTAGGAGTGTTCTACAAAACTGAAAATTTCAAATATTATGGCAACACCATTCATCAAATCAGGTTAAGGATCCTAAATTGTCTTTCTACATCTTACTACAGAACAGGCATGACTTCTGTTCATACAGCACCAAGTACACAGCACCCCCCAGCCACAATTCTTTTTAAAGCTTTGTGTGAAGAGCAGCTATAACTCAGTCAGTTTAAACAGTGTTTTGCAACGTAAGTTACAGCCAAGTGTGTATGTATGGCTTGGAAAGGTGATATGCACAAGTAGAGAACTCAGGCTTACCTCAAATCATCAGGTTCTTCTAGCACTTTGGGAGGAGAACTGGATTGCTGAGGTTCTGCATGGGGGTAGGGGTCTGTCCCCCACATCATGCGGGGCTCTGACAAAGGAACAGTGTGCTCTCTTGCTGAGCGAGCCATATGTTCAAATGAATCTGAACTAGTTGCTGACCCCTCTATCTGGTCTCTTCTCATCAGTGGTTTGGGAGGCATAATTCCTGTGACAGAGATAAATTCAACAATTGAAACAAGTTTAACATTAGCAAAGAAATCTATCTCAAGACTAACAAAGCATATCAGGAGGTAATGAAGAATGCTATTCTCCCTCCTCCCATCTCCCTTCCCCTCTACCTCCCACTGCTGAAACCAAGTATCTATTCACTGCCTCAGAGTTAATCCTTTAATACAACTGCCTGGGATTAATACACCCTTAACTGTCACTAACATGCCAGCAATGTGAAAGCTGTGATTTTACTTTGTAGTCAAGATACATGCTGATGCACAACTATAATTTTTCCTGGTAATACTAAAATCTATTTTGTATCTAACAATGAAATAATGTACTTTTCTTTTTTAAAAGTACACTGCTACTATATATAATGTGGTTAGGGAAACACTTCTATTCAAACCCAAGTTCAACAGTCAGAAAACACTGCCAGATTTTACCTGGATGAATAGGAGGCATATCCATTGCAGGTCTTCCTGACATCATTCGTGGGTCCATGTAAGACTGCATCATAAGCCACCGTGGATCAAATCCCATTGAAGCTAAATGCTGAGGATGTGGCTGCATGGGCTGGTAAAGGGGTCTATGCTGGGGAGGTGGGACAGGACCACTAGAAGGCTGTGAGGGAGCAGATTGTGGAAGGACACCTTGCTGTTGTTGCTGCCACTGCTGCTGTTTCATTTGCTCCTGCAGAACAGAGAACAGTATTACAAGACTTTAGGATGAAGACTTGAGCAGAATTCAAATAACCCTTGGAAACAACAAGTACAGTTATCTCCAAGACACTAAACATTCTGAGAGTTCATCACAAACATGCACCAGGATGAACTAGGAGGAAAGAGAGAAAACCAGACTGGACAATTTAGAACAGCTACAGTTTTGCTGTGTTTTTGAGACACAGAACCACCTCTACTTCATGCATGTCATTAACACTAAGTACTCTTCAGACCATTGGACCCAAGTCCAAAATACACTTGTGAATGTCACACCCTTTAAGGAAAAGCTGCAGAAACAATGATCATCAGAACCCAGGTTCCACAGGCAACCAGAGGGCAATGCTCTAGTTCCAGCAACTGATGCAAAACCGGCTGGTTTTAAAAGCTTCTCTTGCCTTCTGCTCACTTACAAACTTTGCAACTGATAAGAAGTGTTTAATGCAAAGCAATTCCTGCCAATACCACAAGACAGAAGCTGCAAGCTAAACGATTTAGGCTTTTTGAAACTCCTATGGTCACATTCTTACGCAGAGCGAGGCAGAAGATAACATTCTTTTAATGAGATTCCCTCTTTTAATGAACGGGTTAATTACCTGCTGCCTCTGAAATCTTGGTGGTAATGACTTCTGGAACTGTTTAGAATAGCCCGAGGAAACAGCAGGACGAGGCTGAGATCCTGAATCTGGTTCACTCTCATGAGTCACCTGTGAAATCTCTTTCTCATTCCGACTACTATCTTGTCGGGTAAAGATTGCTTGATCTTCTGGAAAATAAAAGAAAAAAGGGTGGGAACCTTATTAAAATATGACAGTTTCACCAGAATGTGAGATGAGTGATGTTGTTCTAAACTGAAAACAGTATGCCTTCTCTAACCACACACTCTTAGTTTACAAAACCAATAAAGACAAAAAAAGTTAAGACCAATCCCTCAAAACTGAACTGTTGTTAATTTCTCAGTGTCCCTTTTAAATTCAAATACACCTGGTAACCAACCACTGGCATTTAGTTTGTAACTATGATGTGATTTAGGAAGTGCTGTATCAATGCTGCCATATTACATTTGAATCAACATTTTCACGAGCCCAGGTTTGGTTTTACAATATTTTTTAGCCATTTAAAGACTAACATAACTTTATTAAGCATAGTCTAACAGTTCCCTTGTGGCGTTGAAGTTCCACCACAAAAAATGCACCAAGTTTAAATATGTGCTCTTTGTGTCTACTTCTCTAGGTTTGCTGAAAGAACAGAATAGTTGAAATAACTTAAATTGCTTTTCAGCAATATGAGCTGCTGACCCTCTTTTTAGCAAGAAAAGAAAGCCTGCTTTTCTTTCTGTATTCTTCAAAGTCCAGCCCAACCTCAAAGGACAGTTAGCAGCTGTCATATGCCAGGAAAATAAATTGTCTAGGTGTACTAGGTTAATTAGGTATACAAGTAAGACTCCTAGATTACAATTATAGTCTGTGGCTCAGCTTGAAGACAGACAACTCCTACTTGCGTGCAAGCATATATACCTTTTTCTTCCTTGTTATTCCTGGTTTCACTTTCTTGCTTTTCTACTACAGGCGTTGCCACAGGTTCTACAGGTTCAGGAACTTCATGTGCTGGTTTCTCCTTTTCTCTCTCATTCTCCTTCTCTTCCTTCTCCATCTCCTTTTCTCTCTCTTTCTCCCTTTCTTGCTCTTTTGCCTTCTCCAGTTTTTCTTTTTCTTCTTTTTCCTTTTCCTTCTCCCTTTCCCTCTCTTTTTCCTTTTCCTTCTCCCTCTCTTTTTCTCTCTCTCGCTCCCTCTCTTTTTCCCTCTGCCTTTCTCTTTCCCGCTCCCTCTCTCTCTCCCTTTCCCTCTCCCTCTCTTTCTCTTTCAGAGGGTCTTCCCGGGAGGGTTTTGTCACACAGCCAAATTTCTCATTTAACCGTTTTAGCTTTTCGGCACAAGCTGCTTTTCGCTGTTCTTCCATCCTTCTTTCTTCCTCTTCTCGCCGCTTTCGGGCTCGCTCAACTGCAGCAGAGATCTCTGACTGCTGTCTTCTCCTCTGTTTCCAGATTTCATCTTCATCTGGCACTGGTTTAGGGGGAAAGGGTCCCTGCCTTCCAGGTCCTACCTGGCGATCAGGGGGAGGAGGGTGCTGCAATATTAAAATCAGTTCAGTCAAGTTGAACATATATTACATAACCTGTCAACACCCGTATTTGCATAAGACCTTTAAAAAAAAAACCAACAAGATTTGGAAGAAAAAGCAAGCCCCCCCCCTTCCTGCTCCAGTTCAGAGTCAAGCAATCTCAGCTCAGAAAGGAGAGGCAAAGATTCAGTTGGGCTCATGTCACTCCTCCCCATCACCAAGGCAAAGTGACAGCAAAGATGACAAATATATTTTAGGTTTTATTACAGGCTGCTCTAAATCACAGAGACTGGGGGCAGATCTCAGACAGAAGCCCCCTAAGGAGCCAAAGAAATTCAAAGTAGTCCAGGATAACAGAGATTTTAATAAGGACTGTTGAAAACTGCTAAGAAGCTACTACGAACACATTTAATTTGGGACTTCATCTCCCTGTCTGCCTTGGGAGCCAGCCCTCTCACCACTGTTCCCATGTTCCTGTCCTCTCTAGTTCCCAAATGGGGCTGGACAAGTGAAAGCTCTTGAAGTTCTCATGCATGTCACACGCCACTTACAGGATGGGGCTGCTTTACACAATTAGCAGCATGGCTGCATTGGGAGTCCCATTCTTACTGGCCCCAGGCACTATGATTATTCTACTTGTTAAAGGCTTATCCCTATGTGAAGTATATTTTTATTTTTCTTAGTCTAAAATCCCTCCACCGCAGGATTAAATAATTTAACTCGGGGACACAAGCACAATTCTCATCTTTCTTACCGGTGGTAGAATAGATTTTGGATGAAGAGCAGGGCCACCTCTTTCGTGTATAGAAGGCTGTGCTGGACCACGATCCTATTGGATCAAACACAGTTCCAGGGTTAAGCAAGCTCGTAACACAACAGTCAAGCTGACAAATTTTTGATTTCCAGTTTACTACTGCATTAGGATACTACACCTAATGAAAGATCTACCTATTATACAAAATTGCATGAAAACAAAGGCAAGAATATCTCCACTTTATGTACTGAGAGCTAAACAATTACTTTAAAAATTCACACAAGCAAATAGCAGAATTTATGTTACTGCGCTGTTTTTCCTCAGATTCAATGTAGCATCAAACCCAGAAAGACATATTCTTTATAGACAAAGTGCAAGTAAAACCAATTCAATATTCCCCCCTCTTCATTATTACTGCCATCAAGAGAAAACATTTGAGAAATTTTCAAACAAAGCCAACAGGAGCTTTTCCTGGGGAAAAAAAGACACAAAAATAATAGGGCTGAAGAAGGCGTAAGTTGAGGTGGCTGCCAATCTTACTCTAATAGAGGATAAACAAAAACCCAAAATGGCTGAGCTGATGAATTGTAGATGGTTTGTATAAACTCTCTGATTGCCAGAAGTGAGCTGACAGATAACTGCTAAATGGCACTGAAGAATGTGGGTCACGATCCTAAAAATCCCCTTACACCCAGGAAAAATGTGTGGGCCATCTATAAAACGTGGACAGCAGAACAGCTTCATCCACTGTTACAGGGATAGACAGACAAGAGTCTTGAGTCAAAACCTGTCAGCTGAGTCACAGTAACTGCCACAAAAGTTCTCATTCCCTCACAACTGTAGATTAGAGCACACTAGATAAAAACATGCTATACTTATTTTGTGACCAGAAGCAGCAAAGTTGACTAAGCTGCACCTGATCAGTCATCACGGCTAACATATGCAGTAGCCAATGGTTTTACTTATGTTCATAACCTTAATTGACCTGACAGTTTGGAAAGACACCCAAATCAGACCTCTCCTGACCAATCTGTTGCCAGAAGAGCTGAAGAGAAGAACACACAAACCTGTTCAAGCTGAGAGCTTTTGCCGTAAGACCCTTTGCTGGCTGCTGTGGAAACCTGGGTACTGGACTTAGCATTTGTCTGTTCTTCAGCTTCTTTCTGGCCATCAGTACTCTGGGAATCTTTTGATGGTGTTTGTTCATCACTATGTGCAAAGAAATAAGGAAAACGGAAGGTTTACTCCACACAGGTATTTGGTGACTTATCTTCTATCCTCAATGTTTCTTATTGAGTGAAACTGCCCCACAGCAAGGATAATTTCTATTACATGCCCAGCTGACTGGAGTCTGCAGACAGTTATGCAATTTAATACAGTATTAAATTACTGGATTAAATGTTACTGGAATGAGTACTTACACTCACCCTATTCAACCTTCCCATAAGCTAAGCTAGTTCAGAGAATTCACACCAAATTGGCAACACCAACTCACCCGCTTTCCTTCTCTTTTTGACTACTTCCTTGCTCATCATCATCACTGAAGTTCAACTGCTCAGTGTAATCCACTTCACTCTGAGCACCTGATACATAAGCAAATAATCAATTAATCTTTCAGAAAGATTCAAAGCACAAATAACAGAAACCATTACCTTGATGTTCTTACCTGCCCAGCCTTCATCAGCCTCAGCATCTAGATTATCAAATTTATCAAGTTCTTTAAGTTCACTAGCACTAAGAATGGATGGGCGCTCAATAGGCTCTGAACACCATGAAGGTGGTCCTCTTCCTCTTGGCCCTCTGCAACAAGAGAAACAGAACCCACTGTCACTATTTAGCCAGCAGAATTATTAGATAAAAGGTCATCTTGTATGACAATGATTTGAAGCACATAATACTGTTCTCTCAAATACAGTAGAAATATGAACCATCATCCACATCTGTGACTACTGTAGTTCAAATAATTACTGATACACCACCAGATGATTCTTCATGGAAGAGAAAGATTAGACACTACAGCCTTGCTTGCACACTTCACAAACAAGACAAACATCAGTTGACAGCAGAAAGCCACAAGCCTTGTAGCTTTCAAACAACACCCCACACAGACCTGGTATCCTGTTTATCACCAATTTATCCACCTCAGAAATACTTCTTTAAACTTTCCATGCTTTTCCACTGTCAAAGGTTCTGTACTTTCTCCCTTTTCCTACACTTGAGTTCTCCCAGACACCCCTCTGAGCCTTTCTGCCCTCCTTGTGATCCCAATTACCTGTCAAACTTTGTATCCTACAGCACCCCCTATTTTCTCATGCATTGCACAGCCATCCTCAACTATGGAGAAATGCATATAAAGGAGGAAAACCAATTTTATAATGCACTACAGTTCTCCTGAATTGGAGAGAAGTAGAGTTGGGAACCAGGAATTAACTACTTCCATTATAGCAATGAGAGAGTCCTTTTACAGGCAAAATACTAGTTGAACTTTCAAAAGTTCAAAGAGACTCCTGATCCTCCCAATCAAAACCCCTGTAACATGCAGAAATCCCCCAAGTTTTGCAGTTGAGTTGTCAAACGCAAACCTCTCAATGGCACTGTGCCACACAAGCCAAACTTGTGAGACTAAGCACTGCCAGTTCTTATGTCATGTAGAATCATGATGAAGATACTCAGTGCAAATTTTTTCCTTTCAGTTTTTCCTCTTCGTTGAGCCACAGAGTTCATACTCCACACAACAGTAACACTCAAAGTTTCTTACCTGCTAGGTTCAGAATTGGGAAACCTTGTTGGACCTTGTATGGAAGGAGGATATGCCATTCTAGGGTACTGATTAAACATCTAAGAAAGGTTTAAAAAGAGGAGAGATTTGTTAAAAAAAAATAATTGGATTAAGCATACTGAGATAATAAAAGGAATCATAATGGAAGTAAAGTAATACTCTTCACTCAAGACAGTTTGCTGTCTAATGCCAAGCATGTGACATCAAGCCACCAGGGTGGACCAATTACAAGTGTTAATGATTAACTCCTGACAAGTTCAAACTCAGTATAGCAGGAGCAGCAACAGATTGCTACATCCTTTGAGGACTTGGTTGTGATCTCACCCTTCTAGTAGAGCTGCTAAGTGTTCTATGGAGGAAGCAAGGGTCATAAGGAAATCCCACTAGCCAATAATCAATCCCTGCTGCTAAAAAACTTTTAATGTAACCATCACTTACATAAGGTGGCATCATTGCCCTGTATTGAGATGAGATAGGTGGTTGCTGCTGGCCATTCAGCTTGGGCTGAGGGACCTGTGGTAATCGCACATCCCTCTTTTCTGCTGCCTTCTGGCCATCATTTTGTTCTGCTGGTGTAGCATTACCATTTTCCTGCCCAAGAGCCTTAGCTTCTTGATCAGTTGGAGAACCAGGCAAGTTGCTCTTATTACCACCTTCTCTCCAGCTAGTAGCATCTGCATGGACAGAATCAGTACGAGAAATAACAAGAACAGACTTTATATTACACATTTAGACAGGCAGGATGAAAAACACATCCTTCCTACCCAGTTTTCAGGAACACAGTGATCTGTGCAGACAGATGTTCATATCTGGTACTGCAACAAGCAACGGTCACTTCAGAAAACAGAAACTGTCCTCTAATCCTCTTCAGCCCTACATCCAGCTGCACTCCTTAAGGGTAAGAGTTAAATATATAGACTGCTCTAGTTGTCCTACCCTACCTATGAAAACACAATGCAATTTAGGAAGGAAAGTGATAATAGCATGAGAAAGAAAACAGCTTTAGCTGTGGTAAGTGGGACATTGTTGACTCAGTGTGAAGATGCTGTCAAGCGACAGATGAAGCTTCTTAACCAACAAAGGCCTGCCATGAAACTCATTAGCAGCTGAAAATTCCATATATCTGTGCATGACATTGCTAAGTGAAGACAGATATCCAGAGTCTGGCTTGTATCTCTATCTGATAAAGGTGTCTTAAAAGTCCATGGAAAGTAAGGGATTTCTGTGACCTATCACTTGTGCCAAGCAGATCCCTCTTTTAGGAGTTCCTGCCTGCAAAGCATGGGTTAGGACAAAAAAAAATTACTAAACTTAGCAGCACTGCTCAGATCCATGGGGATCAACAACAATCCACAGACCCACACTGTGAATAATGCTCTTTTAGGGGTACAATCCCTTTAAGCAGGGCTAAATTATGCTCCTAGATACCCATTACGCTTCCACTTATCTTTCTTTGCTAGGAAGCACAGCCCCTGAAGGGGCAGTACTCACCAAGATTGTTTAGCTCTCTGCTGTCAGACCTGAAATAAGGGCTTAATATAGCATGTGCAGAACTGACCAAAACTACAGCTGCCTGCAGGAGGCTGGAACAGACATACATAGCTGTTCCTGTTGGCGTTGGACATCTCTACAATTTATTGAAAACTTATTCTTTACATTAAAATCAACCAAGGACCTGAACAAGCACATGGCCTTGGTCTGTAGGACTTGACTGAAACAAATGAAGGAAAAACAAGGCCTGTAACACAGAAAGGACTCAAGAATTCCCTGAGAGCCCAAGTCTTCTAACAGCAGGGAACACCTTGTCTACCACTGCCACAAAGCAGGAGAGAATGCCTAGAGTCCATCAAACCTCATCAAAAACAAGTTTTTGAGGAAGGGATCCTGTTTATCACTGGTAACAGGCACAATCCCAAATGCCTCCCCATTACAAGGATCTGAGGAAGCAATACACATTTCTCTGCTGGGACAGGTAAAACCAGTACTGTTATGGTTGTTTTCACCAGATCTACTTCCCCACAGGTAAGTCAGAGCACCTCAGCCAGGAGCTAAAGTGCCTCAACTTTCACATCACAGTCCACTCTTTTGGTATCCTGTAGATTACACTTCCTACTCAGGATTTTTCAGGCTACTCTCTTACACGTAATGAACATTTTGGGACAACTCTAATGATTTATATAATTAATATCAGGACATTTCTTTATGCATTTTAGTTGCTGTAACATCTTGCAGCTGGAATTAAGAAAATTCCAGTATTGTGCAAATAACAAGTGTTCCTCAGAGCACAAGTGAAGCACTGACTAGGTTGGGGAAATGGAAAGTGAACTGCAGGATAGGATTAAATACCCCATTTTCCACACACCAGGAACACAGTACAGCAGAAGAAAGTCCCTATACTGTTGGTTCAGTATAGGAGTGTGCCGATTAAAAATATAAATTTTGTATGGGGCACAAGTAATCTTGTAATAAAGAAGTTCCACACGGAAGTTCCATGCAATTTCACAAAAATTTGTAGTATATACTTACTTTGTGGTCGCAAGTTGGGTCCTGATCCATGGAGCTCTTCAGGTGTATCTTTCTCTTTGCCTGACTTTTCCTGATCCCCAGCTGCCGGCAGACTGGGAAACTCTTGCTGGAAATAACTATTTACTTGAATAGCTGGACCTGCACAGTAAGATAGCCACTAAGTCACAACCTTCTGTAGTCAAAACAGTTCAGAAAATTTTAAAAGCCACAACACACTTAAAAAGTGAATGTTAAATTCAAATCAATTTACTGGTCATGTTATTCACTTAAGCAAAGAGCAATGCTTGTAAAGCACTCACATTTGCTATCAAAGTTACTGAACTTACTAGGCCAACTGCCACACCTGCTGGGGCTGAAAAAAATCCAGAAGCACCAGAGAGCATTAAGAGACAACAGAACAAGACTTAAAACTGCATTGGAATTTAAGACTTCTGTTGTGCATGGTAGGGAAGACAAATATATATGGCCTTGCTCTTCAGCAGGTTTTGTTAGCATCTACTTATAATCAATCCTCCCCCCATACATGATGGATATTGACCTATTCAGTCAATAGAATTTTAGTATCAAATCACTGATAATCATAGAATCATAGAATGGTTAGAAAGGACCTAGAAGATCATCTAGTTCCAACTCCCCTGCATGGGGAGGGACACCTCCCACTAGATCAGGTTGCTCAGAGCCTCATCCAACCTGGCCTTGAATACTGCCAGGGATGGGGCTTCCACAACTTCCCTGGGCAACCTGGGCCAGTGTCTCACCACCCTCACACTAAAGAATTTCTTCCTAATGTCTAACCTAAATCTCCCCTCTTACAGTTTTGATCCATTACCTCTTGTCCTCTCACTACAAGCCCTTGTCAAAAGTCCCTCTTCAGCTTTACTGTAGGCTCCCTTCAGGCACTGGAAGGCTGATACAAGGTCTCCCTGAAGCCTTCTCTTCTCCAGGCTCAATGGCCCCAACTGTCTCCGCCTGTCCTCACAGGAGAGCTGCTCCAGCCCTCAGATCATCCTCATGGCCTTTCTCGACTTTCTCCATGAGCTCCAAGTCCTTCTTATGTTGGGGGCTCCAGAATTGGAGACAGTACTCCAGGTGGGATTTCACGAGAGCTGAGTCGAGGGGCAGAATCACCACCTTGGCCCTGCTGACCGCACTTCTCTTGATGTAGCCCAGGACACAGTTGGCTTTCAGGGCTGCAAGTGCACATTCCCTGCTCATGTTGAGCTTCTCGTCCACTGTCACTCCCAAGTCCTTCTCCTCCTGACTGTTATCTCCACCCACCCTGTATTTGTTCTTGGGGTTGCCCCGATCCAGGTGCAGGACCTTGCACTTGGCCTAGTTGAACTTCATGCAGTTTGCACAAGCCCACTTCTCAAGCCTGTCAAGGTTCCTCTGGATGGCAGCCCTTCCCTCCAGTGTGTCGAATCTTACCAAGGGAAGATTTCTATTCCAACAGCCTGAATAACATCCTATTCACATCCCACCTGTCCTACTACCTTCTATAAGAGACAGCATATTAGGCTACATGGACTACAGGGCAAATGCACAAAAGAGGATCTGAACATATGTTGTGCAAACCCCCACAACATTCACAATATTTTAACTTTTTTTTTTTTTAGCTAACAGCTAGAAAGCTTCTGTTCTCTTTATTCCATACAAGAATCCTTCATAACAACAAAACACAGAAATTGTGTTATTTTCTTGGGTGGTTTGATTTTGTGGTGTTTTGTTTTGTTTTTTAAACAGTCAAGCACAGCCTAAACTCCTTACTCTTTGTACTCTCCTTATAAAGGCATGACAGCAAATACCACTATTTATCCCTGTGCCTACAAATTGTCTTGAAATTTTTCAATCCTCATTTCAACATCACCTACTACAGATCACATGAACTTTTGTTAATGGACATCAGACTTCCATGTTCCCAAGCAGCTACATCCAACAACTTGCTAAAAGGGACTGAAAACAGCAGTCACACTAACCAAAGGGCCTGACAGGCAATGGAGCCTCTTCAGAGGTCCTGTGACATTCTACATTCATGAATTTTATGAATCTTTAAAACTGTTTTCTGCTCAACTCGACACGGTGACAGCGATGTTTTAATTGCAAAGTAACAGCATCTTCACTGATCAGCTTGACAGTGCTGAAGCTATCAACCTGAAACAGCCAAACTGTCAGCCAACAGTTCAGAAAGAACTTAAAGAATTCAAAGATCTTACAGCAGCAATGAACCTGAACCCTTAACCAATGCATGACCTGAAAGGTACATGCTGCCATCAGACTTTAGAAATCTTTCCTTATTACACGACCACCAACAGCATCAGAGAGGGATTTAGTCCTGCCTTACTCAACTGAAGCCTTAAAGAGCATGAGGTGGCCAGCTAAACGACTGCTGCAATGCACACAAGTCATCTGGAAAGATGACAAGTCCCCAGCAGCCAACTGCAGATCAGGAAAGCATGAGCACAACAGGTGTAACTCGAGTTTCAAACTGAGGAGGACAACAAGCAGCTGATTCCAATTCACATTCTGCATTTCTTCTTGAAACAGCAAACCCACTACTGCATTAATTAAATGAAAAGAGGCTGCCATCTGGGCTTGGCACAGAAGCTGCCATGGTAACTAGAAAATAATTAGCTAAATGCATTTTGAAGCCACCGAGCCGAATCACTATTTCCTGTGTCAGAGAGATGATCTTATCAGCTTATGTAGAAAGGCTGGCATGCAGATCACTTCACATCAGTGTTAATTCCTTTTTTTAGTTTTACAAAACTCCTGCAAAAGCTTAAAGGACAAGAGCTCCTATATCTGACAACAAAAGAAACACTGAACATTAGAGGAGAACAAGAAGTGGAGACTCCAGAATTGTCACTTCTAATACTGTAAAAAAAGCCAAAATCATGAGATACGTGATGTTAACACACTCCCAATAATGGCTTAGAAGTTACCTCCATGCAATTCTGACTTTACTATTCTAAGGTCTCTATCCAGAAGTTTCCTTCTTCAACTCAGAAGCCAAAATGCTATTTTGTAGCCACAGAAAGCTTGCAAGAATCAGATTTAAGGAATAAAACGTTATAGATTCTTTTTCATAATGGAGACACAGGAATTCTAAATAATCTCTCATTCTACAAGCAATTTCATCTGCTAAAGATTTAGCTCAGATCTTACATCTGTAATGAAAACACTCAAGCTGAGATTCACGCTAATGGAAATTGTATGAAAGGATAGAGAACTATTATGTTTAAAAATTCCTAAAAACAAACCTTTAATGTGTTTCCCAGAAAAAAAAACAAACCACTACTTGAACACTATCAACTTTGAAAACAACATAAAGAAATCTATAAAATAAAGGAAAGAATATTGTTGTAGCCAACATTTAATGAGAAGCAGGACTACACACATTTTGCATAAAATGATCCAAAATTATTACTAGAGTGACAACTGTTTAAGGTTCTCCCTCCCATGCCAAAATTGTACGCATTACAACTACTAAGATTTTCCCTCCTCCCTACAGCCATGTTCAAGACCATACACTGTCACCACCACTTTCCCTGTCAATCCAAAAAAGGCAGCTATGCCAGTCCTTTAAAGGGTAATCACACCTCCAGCTCAGGCTGGCACTCACTTGAGTGACAGGAGACCTCAACTTCCAGCCAAGAAAGTTGCTTCCACAGCATTAGTTGTCCCAACTGTCTGGTCAAGCCTGGGTCTCCCACGGCAAAATTCACAGCCTGCTAGGCCAGTCATGAATCCCTCCCTCCACCTTCTACATCACTTACCATCTTGTCCACCTGGTTTGGTGTTGGCCCATGATTTGGCAACAGGAGCAGCTTCTGGAGGAGCTGGAACAGCAGGTTTTGGCTGTGTCTGCGGCACGTCTGGCTGTCTGGAATTAGAGGAAAAGAATTTGTGAATACAAGAGGGTGAGCACAGAGTAAGATTATCAGGATTATTACTGCAGACAAGTCAATGAAGTGAGGTTATCTATGCAGCTGAAGAACCAATAACTACTTTTCTGCAGAAAAAGCATTTGCTTATATAAAAGCAGTTGTTATAGTAACAGTTAAAAATTGGAATAAATTAGGTAATTCTTTCAAGAGTAGGTTTTCCAAAATGGAGAGGAATAAATGAAAATGGCTGGGCAGAAAATGTAGTTGGGCATGAACAGAATCAAAACTTCTGAAGTAGCATTTTGTACAATCAAAGAACAGTCAATCTATAACTGTGGAAGGGAATAATTTGGAATAATGCTCTCTTGCCTCAGGAGTTGAGAGGAAAGGACTTAAAAGACCACCATGAACTGAGAAAAAGAAGGCTAATATGTCAGAAATTATGAAGAAAAAGGAACTGATATGGAAAGCTAAAGACATGAAGAAAAAATTTATGGGTACCATGAATTGGAGCCCAGAAGTTTAAGTCCATTAAGGACAAAGTCTCAATTTCACCATCTTAACAATGAAGTAGCAGACATATGCACTCATTTTATCCAATATAAAAAACAGTTTTTTTTTTTTCAGATTTTCTAGTCTACAGATTCAAAGATGTTGCTTACCTTCTTGCAAGAACAGCTATTTCTGAAATCTGCATATTCAGATACCTTAAGGCTACAAAGCAGCAGTGTCTGCAAGTCAAGACCTCCAGCTCAGTAGTACTCATTTTTGATAAAACAGAAATTACAGGGCTAGTCCAGTAGCCTAGAATCACTTTATTGTACCAGTAAAGAGATAACTAGTACAATATCATGTCAGTTAACTTACAATAAACAATTCTAAATGCTTTAAATAGATGCCACAGAATTTCTGAGGACTGCCTCTGAGAAGTCAGCTCCATTTGGGTTCTGCAATGATCAGCCCTAAGCACTACATGGTAGTCTCAGAAAAAAAAAAAATCACTGCTGTGAAGAAAAACACCAGCTTCTCACAAGGATAACTGAATGCAAATGGGAACAAATAACTGGGAACCAACCTCTCCTCCCCACTGGTTTTACTTGTATGTGGTCTTTGAGGCCTCTATCAGAATAATGCATATGCAAATAAAAAGGCAAACACCTTCCAGTTGCAGATAAGGGACAGTTATTTATGCATATTTAAACACATCAACTACTGGAATATAGTTGTAACACATGCAGCAGTCTGTGGAAAGGCAGTCAGAGATGCAGACAAGGGGTGGTTTAGTCAGTCAAGCTACTGGCTCAACATAGATTTACCTAGACAAAGTGTGAGCTTGAAGTTAAAGTACCATACAAAACAATGAACAGAAAATTGTAAATTTGTGGTTTCATACGCTTAAGACAAAGCTAAACACAGCACTACACTCCTGAAATCTAACAGCTTTTCAGACAGATGTAAAAAATTGATATTTAAATGTAGAAATGTATGCAGGAGAAATAAAGGGTCAGCAAGAAGGGGAAGAAAACCTTTAATCAACCTTTGATTTCACAGGTACTAGTGGCCTCTACCAGTGCCTCTATCTTCAAAAGTGTTTTTCAGAACAACTTAGAAGTCAAAGAGTAAACACTTAAAAACACATCTACTTCTGTATTGAGGATCATAGCCTATTTTAAGCTTATGTGGCAAAAAATTTTGCTTTCAAATACTTTTTAATTAGACATTGAGAAGTTTTAGTCTCTATTTTCTTTAGTTGACCTGTACAAGTGAGAAACAAACTTAGACATGAAACTGTAGGGAGCATGGCAAATGATACTATACACAGTATGGAGCAAGGCATGAACATCAACACCACTTCCATTCTCTGTGTGTCACACACTGGGGAAGTGTGAAACAGTATAAAGTTTCAGATAAAAAAATTTTTAAGTGTGTAGAACTTACAGTATACTAACCAAGTAAATTCAAGTGCAAATATCAAGAACCATTAGGAAAATAAAGTGGATTAAAACAAATGTATAACACCCAGGAATTTTTGAGCTCTGTCTGCTATACATCAGCCCAATCACACTAAATTACACAGATTTTTTACATACTCTCACGAACTTGCAAGTCATTCTTTAATTCAGCTGCTGTGTACCTACGGGTTCCTCCTACAGTTTCAAGATAGTTTTAAGGTGATTATACTGATGTTACAGTAACATGCTATAATATTTTCTTTAAGCAGCCACCAAAACTTACACAAAAGGTAGTCAGATCAGGTGGTTTAAAGAAACATTCATCCCCTAATATGGAATTGATAAGCATACTGCTTTCAATTCAACTGTGAGAGTTTTGGGAGGGGTGGTTGCTGTTTTGGAGTGGATTTTTTTGTTTGTTTTTAAGCTATCCCCCTAATAGCAAGATTCTTCCTCATAAAAATTAATAGTGGTGCTGTTTCCCCTCTGGTACCTGTCTCAGGGACAGTCAAGTCTAGCCAATTTCTTCCCAGGCTCTCTCCACCCCTAGTTTTTGAAAACCTGAAAAATAGCACAGCGAAACCCAGATCTCCTTGGTCACTTACTTTTCTTCTTCATGCTGCTGTTCTTGTTTTGAAGCCCATCCCGAGCCATCTTTAGGCACAATGTTCACATTAGGGTCATTGCCTTTGTTCTCTGCTTTGAGACTGGGGAGGTTAGCTGGGGGAGGCATCCTCCTTGAAATAGCAACTTTTCCAAGACTCTGTAATCCATGGCGTGCAGCAACTGCATGCCAGAACAGAAAGAGCAAGTTAACAATGCTGTGTAGTAGGTAGTGTTCATGCAAAGCTACATAAATTAATAAAAATGTTTCACAAGAAACTCATAAAAATTTAAGAGAATTATAAATTAAAAATTCTTAACAATTTTTATTAAAGGGAATCAGAAATACTTGGTTTGGGAAAACTTAAGTACTTTTTGAATAGTGTGTCACTATGGTTAGCCTACTCCAGAGATTAAAAAGGATGTATGGCTCTACATTTATACACAATGCTCAGTGACACATAGCTATAGAAGTAATTTAAAATGTATGTTGATGTCTTAATATCCTTTAACATTGTCAAGAATCATTTTTTTGCTCCTTTTGGAGTTAATGTTCCTTGATGAGTCCAGGAATACCCACATGGGTCCAGCCCATTTCTTTTTTGTTGTCAGTTTAAGCTGGCAGATGCTGCTCTTGCAAAAAACTTCCTACAAATTGCATTTACTCCAGACTACAAGTATGAAAAAGAAACATGAAGCTAACACATGGGACATTCAACCTACCAACTTCTCAATCCAATCAATCATGAAAGAGCAGGCCCAGAGTGGCCTCACTTGAAAGGTCAGTATAAGCCTCACCCAGTGTTTGTTTGCAAAACAGACAAAGCAGGGGATCTGACAGTGAGTATTGCCTTCTTGTTAATCAAACACCTCCAGTAACTCAAACGTTTTCTGAAAGAGGTAAAAAGCACCGCTGGGGAATGGTATGTCATGTGCTGATAACAAGTGGAGACTGCAGCTATAAAACAGTATTTATTTACCCATGTACTGCTTCCTACTAGACTGCAAATGCTGTCTCCCTGGACTGATACTCTTGCTTACAGTTAACCAGAAACTGTAATCAAGATTGCTTTCCAGAATTCTTCCATTTGACTGTTGTATCAAGCAGTTAAAGATCTTGCTGTGGTTAAGTGCTCATATACTTTGCACTCTTAATTAGTACTACAGTAGTGATGAAACAGAATGCAAAACTGGTCAGGTTACTCACCTGTGGTTTTCTGAGTTTCCAGTGACTTTCCCTTGTAAGTATTAAACAGACTGAGTGTTGCATACTTCGTTTTCCCATCCTTTGCTTTTGTACTCTGGCCTGACTTTTCCGACATTTCGATGGAAACTCATCGAGTCTGGTACCTCCTGCTCACCCCTCAATTGGCCTGAAAAGCAAAACACCAGAAAAGTAAACCAATTTGAATATAAGCCAATACTTAAGACAGAGATCATAAAACAAAACTGGACAGTGTATTTAACACTCAGTATTGTTTCATTTCAGCATACTGGAGATTTCACAGAATACATTAGTCCCAGGAACCCCAAAAGCCTTATGCAACACTATGTAATTTTAAAGTATTTCCATCTCCACAATTTGAGCATCAAAATATCAGGAGTGTCAGTATTTAATTCATATCAAACCCTTAAAAGTGGTAAATATTGTCCATGACCTCACAAAAAAAAAACAACAAGTTTTCACCAGCAGCAAGGTCCCCACTGCGGAAGCTCAATGACTTTACCCACTCCTGCAGCCAAGTGCTGAGATGCCATTAACTGTGGTACAGTATTGCTGGAATTGGTTTTTTTTGCATTGAAGAAGGCTTTTTTTTGTTGTTGTTGGTTTGGTTTGTTTGTTTTTTTCCCCAATTAAAATAACCATTAACTCAGCAGCTAGAGAAATTAAACACATCAAGTCAGAAGTTTCCTTTATCAAAACTAGGAACACACTACGTTCAGACAGGGAGGGTGAAGAACTCAAACCAAGAGTTACACTGTTCTTCTCGCAGCAGTAAATTACAAGGCTGTTAGAACAGGTCATCCCTCTCCTCCCTCCTTCCTTCAGAATAGCAGGCCTTGAAAAGAGAAGATAGTAATTATCACTGATACTTCACTGTAAGTTCCTAGAAGGAACTTGACAAGAGTTGCTGCTGTCATCAGGCAGGAACACAAGTGAGCAGCATTCACTTTAACAGAACATTATATAGTTGATTTATCTTAACAACACCCAAAACCCATTCCACCTCCCTTGCGATAACAATTTTTTTATATATTTCCCTATAAATTCCAGAATAGTTATGTACGCTCAAACACTCTTGCATGTCATCCTAAGAGCAGACAGCAATAAGCAAGACAGAGCTGTACATCCTGCTGAAATCCTTCAGAGATCAGCAAACTCCCTGGTCAAACTCAGAGCCTCAGAAGTCTTTCAAAAGGAACTTGATTCATGTGCAAGTCACTCATGTATTATGAAGAGTCTGCGTGGACAAGCAGTCCAAAGAAGAAAACACTTGCCCATGACAAGCATTAACCAGTGTCAATAGATCAGGGAAGGTTCATTTATACAGGAATTACAACATTCCTGCCTTCCTCTGCCTTCTACATCAGTTTATATTTCTTAGTCTTGTTGATCATGGCTTAAAGAAGGCAAAAAACTTTGGGATGGTCTAGCTTCAGTAGGGTTTGGGCCAGATGCTACTCCATTACAATCCATGCAGACTGTTGAAAAGGGCACAGTCTTCAGCTTCATACAGGGACACATACATGGCTCCCATCTCCCAAGGTGAAAGCATCTCCTAGATTTTTTTGCCAAACCAGTCAGCACTTTGCTATTGCAACAGCACGTTACACCACCAGCCATTCCTCATATCATCCAAAACCACGAAATACAGGATGAAAGGAGGCTGAATCCAGCTCACCAAGTAGACCACATAACCAGAACATTGGCTGTTAGGCTATCCCTCATTTATCCAAAAAAAATATATATGGAGGCTGCAAGCTTTCACTGGAAGCCACCGCTCACTACTCAAACATCATTACAGGCACAGGGAGAAAAAAAACCAATGGCCTGATATACACAATTAGACAAGCTTAAATTTGGAGTTTACAGTCAAGCTGATTCAAAGCAACCATTCACTGTTCGCCACCGCCCCAATACTTATTTGCAATTCAACAACATGCCAGGTGTTGCCATTATTATTATTCATGGATATGCAACTGCTTTCAGCTAGTCTGAACCCAGGCAGACTAGTTTATCAAGCTGGAGTCTAAATCAACCATTAGGCCCTGCGTTAGCCTCTTCTATGAGGAAGCTCAGTTTATCATAAGGTCTTCAGTAAAATGTCTGTGAAACAACCTGGCAGATTCTTTCCCTTCAATTCTCCTGTTACTCTCTGCTCCCAGACTTGTATTTATGATGAAGAGTCCACCACATTCACCCTGGAGCATCAGAGGAGTAGGTACTGGGCAGTTAATTACCAGGAGTGCGTGGGTGGCAAACAAGCTTTCAGGTGTGCATATAATCGTATCAAGGAACACACTATAATTACTTGATGCTTAGCTATGCTTGCACGCACTTCCAAGTGAGAACACATACATGGTTTTAATTTTCAGCCCAGGCCTCATCCCAGCCCCAGATTTTGTTGTAAACAAGTCGCTTCACAATGCTGAACAATTTAGTACTTGGCGAAAAAAAAAAAAGACAACAAAAAAAGACAACTCGGGTAATTTATTGCACCCCCAGTTCACAAAAGCAGTGAAGCCCTACCAGATGCAGGCAGAGCAGGAGGCAGTTTGAGGATAGTTTAAGATAATGTTTAGTTTTTGTTACAGTTTCCAAAGATTGTACCTCTGACAGAGATTAAACATGGAAAATCTTAATCATAACTATTCTTTACAGAGTAAGACTGAATTCATACTTGGACAAATCTTAAATTGTAACAAATGTTCTTTCCAGAACATTTGATAACTTAGAGAACAGCATGTGGAGATGATGTTCCCTAATAATGCTTTTTCATGTCAAATTTAAGAAAATCGGTCTGTTCATTACAGCTGAGCTCTATGCCTTTTAGTGTTAAAATTCACTTTTTCAAGTTTTTCCAAAGTTACACTGCAAAAACTGCACATTTCTCAGTAATCTGACTTGCAGAAAATAAATCAAGCACTGCAAAGAGTGCTCTTTTAAATTTGGCCAGTCAATACATTCGTATTTAACTACGTTTACACCTGATACTGGTTGCCAAATAAGATACACTTGCAAAATTAGACTTTAGACCAGGTACTCAAGCCAGGGATGACAAATCCTTCCTCTGAAGAGCCCATCTGGCCCTCTACAAACATACCTGCCAGGTCACACATTAAACAAGCACCCAGTACCATCTAACAACAGTTCTAAAAAGATAATAGCATAGTTTCAAGTGATAAGGAATAAAATTTCTAGCTGTATCCAGCTCCAATACCTTTGCCTTTTCACTCAAACGTTACCTGTATATGCTACATTTCTGTGCAGTAGCACTGGAATCATTCCCTCCTCCTCACCATCTACAAGGTATTTTAACATAGGACATGTTTTATTTGTGCATACAAAAGGTTGGGAAGTACTAGACCCACCAAGAGACTCCCACTTTGCTCTAATATTTATATTTTTTGTTATTATCAGTAAGGTAGCCATTAGTCTGAACTCTTATTAGTCAAATCCTTAGAACTGAAGTGTTGCTGTCCACCAGGTTTAGACTCACTGTCATATAAGTAAGAACATTAGACAGCTGTGTACCTCTGAACAGCAGCAACACATAAAAGATGTCAGAACTACTAACAAAAATTAAATAACTACCATGATAGCAAACAGAAGGACAAGCAACAGTACAAGCATTAACGGCAGCTGGCAGGGTTCCCTGGGCTATTAAGAAATCTAAGCAAGTCAGCGGTTCATTTTGAATGACGACAGTTACTATTATGCATAATTAGACAAGGCACAATGCTCCCAAAATTCTAGAGCCAAGATTGATTACTTTTCAGCCACTTTGTAACGCTATCAAATTCGTTAACTGACCTTTGCTGTGGCCTACGGATTTTAAGGTTAAAATTATTACTGTAATTTCTGCACCAGACTATTTTTTCAGGCTGCAACTGGTTGGCTTATTTAGATCCTGCAAGCACGCATACAGAAATCAGCACAGTAACTAGCTGCCACAAATTCCAGATATCCTGGTCTCTGCAAAAGAGTATTTACTTGTACCCTTCTTAGATACTTATAATAAAACCCCAGCAAACAAAAACCCCACACATACCACACAGACCTTTTCTACCAAGTTCTTAGCTCTCCAGATCATTTCAGAATTCCTCAAGTTGATTTCTTTAAAATTTAATGATACCAGTTCATGTGTCTGTAAACTTTGCACAGGTTTCATTATGACCAACTGCAGACTAGAAAAAATTTTACCTCCACTTCAGAAAAAAGTTCTTATGTGATTAAATAAGGAAGAAAGCATTGCATATTTTGAGGTCACTTTTGAGGACAGGAGTGGCAAGAAGTTTAAAACATCTAACAACTCAATTCAGCAATTCTTGCCTGATTTCCTTCCTTCTCTCCCACTACATGGATTTCAGTATTTTGCAGTTTTATTCTACACATGAAAAAAAGTTTTACATACATCCAAGAACAGAAAAGCATTCAGTTTAAGTTACAATAGATTGTTGTCTCAATGAACAAGTACAGACAGGCATGGACAGGGGAAGGGAGTTCTGCAAAGGTTCAGGTACAAACTTAGCTCCTTTAGCCACAGTTTTTGGCAGGGGCAGATCACTACTGCCATGGGAAACAACTGTTTCCTCTATGTTGTGGTCTTCCAAGCCAGGGCATGCACCATTCCTCACCTCTGAAAGATTATAATTCCCTCTATTTTTCAGACATCCCATCCAAGCTGATGTAAGCACAGACAACTGCACGACCAACTCTCTAGATCTATACTTTATTGGCTGTACTTTTAAACCTCTAGACAAAAGAAGTCGATTTTTTATACAAGTGTGACATGTCAAAACACTTCTTCAGCAATATTACAGTTATCTTTTATGTAGCTTTTTCTTAAATCGCACACCCCACGCTTATGCAGTCTACAAGCACACAGTCTGTTAGGGTAGGTAACTGTACATTAGCTTCTCGGGACTCTAAAGACTTAAAAAACATTAATGAAATGCTTGAATAATTCTCACCTTCCCTATCCAACACAGCTAGGATATCTAGTCCCTGCCATCTCTACTGCAAGGGCTGTATTTTGGCTAGATTTGGAGAGGGTTGAACTGGAATAACTTACAGCAAAGCACAACATTCAAGACTCAAACCTGATGAAGATCTCCTACAACCTTCAACTTTCAGTACCTCAAACGGCTGTCTGAAGTGGGAAGCATCATAAAAAACACTACATGAAAGTGTATTCGTAACCGGGACACATTAACACCTCTCAAAATAGAAAACAAGAAACTAATCCAGAAAGACGTTTCAAAGCCTGTTTTAAGCATACTAAAGAAAGTAATTAAGGGGCAAAATCCATCATATCCAAATTTGTCATTTGTATCCAGCCATAACTCCACTTTTCTTAGAATAGCTTTGTTTCTGGCACACTGAAGAACAGGGTTCTGGTTAAGTTTTGGAACTAAACAATACAACCGAAAAAATAAAGCTTTTTTGCCACGTGGTTGATTGATGTTAAGAGGCAGATGTTCCTAAATTCAGTGTTATCATTTTCAAAAGAGAATTCTCAACCCCTCAACAAGCCTTGTGCTCAAAACCTGATCAATAACGTGGCACTACAAAATTCAGTAAGAAAGGAAAGGTTTCACTGCAGCTGTAAGTCTGGCACAGCTTAGATTCCAGAACTTCACTGAAGAAGTTGCCTCCTAACTATAAAACCTGAGAATAATCTGCAACTAGATATTATATTCTGAAAAAAACCCCAACATCCAAACCTCTGATCTTCAGAAAAGAGTTTAAAACAGAGAAACATGGGATAGTGAAATCAATGTACCTGGAACCTCAAAAAGCCTTAATGCTTTATTCGCAACCTATTACCAAGAAACCCTTTTTAATGAGCACTCAAAAATACTCTGTCATTATTGAATACATGGTTTTGTGAATAGACAGCTGCACACAAATAACAAATGGAGTTACAGTGAAACATACTGACTTCCCTTCTCTGACATGGGTATGTTTATAAACAATACACACCAACAATCTCTTATTGATGAACTTATATCTACAACTTTCTAGTGCTCAAGGCATAATTCTGGGATTGAGGTTTTCAGCCCAATTTTTATCAAACACACCTCTTCTTTTAGCCATTTATACCACTATTAAAAGTTTCTTAATAGCTTCAGCAGCAGTCATCTTAATATGATGTGAAAACAAGCCTCAAAAACCTCCAGTAACACCTGAGTAGCAAAAGGCTCTGCCAAATCCAAGTATCAAATAAAAAAGCCTCTAAGGTCAGGACTCCCCTCAGCCCCCAAGAGCAATTTGCAGCAGTGTTCATTGTCAAGTACATTGTTGCCAAGCATGCTGAAAATTGAGTAAAGATCTTGGGGACTTTCAAGCTTCTATTCCATGTACCCTACACATGGCTTTGTGACCTACAAGGATAGAGGCCCTCCAAATCTTCAAAGGAGTCCTGGGTAGATCACACTGCTACTCATTCTTGAACAAGATCTATACTAAATTTTATTTCCTTAAAAGCCAGGCTTATGTACATTTCCATGCCTGTTTTTCTTCCTCACCTCTAGATTTTGGTCTCACTGGTTTTCAGCAGAGCTTGAAAGATGGTACACAATGCAAAGATGGCATTGATTCTATAAATTCTATGAAGCTAGGTGGCCAAATAGGAAAATAAAACCCTTTTAATCTTCACCTCTTCTGCACCCATCACCTCAGATGAAAAACTGTAGCATAGGTTGATGCCCGAGGCACTTGACAACCTATAGTAGAGTATTATTAATGGCCAAACAAAATCAAAATTAGTTTTACTCCTTAGAACCAAAGCATTTTGTCATGAGACAAAGCTGTAGTAAAGCAGGCTTTGCTAGTTCTATCATTCTTCAAATTACTCCTCATTAAAGCCTAAGTCTTTCCAAAACACCACCAAAACTAGCTATGTCAGGTGGAAAATAGGCATGTGAGAAAAGCAAGCCATTTTAGGACATTATCCCACAAATGCATCTTATAAAAATGCAGTCTGTGGATGCCAGAAGCGAGCATCCATAAATGTGTCTGTTTTAAGAGACACCTAGCAGCAGCCTAAATAGAGCTACTAAGCTAAGGAATGAAAACCAACCAAAATTAGCCACCCACAAAAAGTGTGATCAGAAACTAACTAACTTTACCACAAAGCATATGTTACCTTAAAGTAGCAATCTACACAGCAGACAAATCTTTTGCTGCCTTAGAAAGACTGGAAGGCAGCTTGTTGAATTGTCTTCTGTGAGAAATACTAGTTGCCTAGAATATGGTCTTTCACCAGGACAACCAGCAACAAAGCCCAGACATCTCAGGGAACTTTTATTAGGAGTCTCTCAAGCCTAACATGGCACTAATAGCAGTGACTAACACTTAAAATAAACTTTTAGGACACATCCTGCAGCAGAAAAATATTAGCATGGACTAAAATAATCTGACAGTTCTAGTGATTTTTTCCCCAGTGCATTCTTGAGAACAGTAAGAAAAATAAGAGCAGCTGGCTGAAGCAAAAAAACAAGGATAAAAGGACAGCAACCACGCAAACCTCAAATTTGTTACTATCCACGGATTTGAATATATACCTAACTACATGTGCATTAGTATTTGACTTATCACACACAGAAATCATATTTCTGTGGAACAGCCCTAACAAAAGAAGCTTGATCCATAGGATCAATAATGATCAGCATGTCTTCTTAAATGTGCTCATATAACAAGGGATCAAAAAGCCAAAGACAGGATAAACTCAAACCGGCAAGAAAGCTGCCAAAAATGCACTAAATATTTTCACATCAGTTTCTTTCTTTTAGCGAAGATGATTTCTGATACCTGTACTGCTTATGAAATCTTCTCCTTCTGAAGTGACCTTGGTTAACAGAAAGGCTATGGTGCCCTCCCTTCACAGGCAGAATGATGCCAGCTAGTTAAGAACTCTGGGAAAAGAAAGGACAGTTTTCATTTTGTACGGTTTGAGCACAATTTTTTTTCATTTTTCTTTTCACATAAAGCTGTTCAATATTTTGACAAATACTATCTAAACATTATCTAAGGCAATACTGTTACCCAGGCATTCAACACTTTCAATGTTTATGTCTGTCTCTTTCTTCCATGTTTTACACCAGTGGCCCAATTTTGGTCTCCTGCTTTCTACTGTATAAGAGAATCTGTTCATCAAAACAGCTATTACACTTTTACCTTTCACAAGGAAGGAAGGAGATAATGTAAAGAGGCACTCAAACACAAATGCAGCCATTCTTATGAACAAAACGTTGGAACTAGTCAGAACCTCCCCAGGAATTTTATTCAGTTCTCAACTATTATATATGAAGATGATGTAATACCTCTGTCTACTTTAGCTTTATAATTACAGTTGTGAGTACTGTTCCAGCTGTAGATTCTTCCACATTTGAGATACAAACCCAGTTTTATCACAAGAGGAGATTAAAATCTGAAATTAACATAGTGCTAGCAATGAAACATCTAAAATAAATAGTACTGGCTGCAGAAGGCATGTTACAAATTATGAAACAAAAAAAGCACTTTTTGAAATGTACAAAGACAGCGGGTTTTAAAGGCTGTTAAGGTACTAAAAGATGACAAAACAATTACTACCTTTTTTAAAAAAACCACTTTGTTGTAAAGTATACGTTAAAATTTACAAACATACTCAAGCAAAGCAAATTATCTTGAAACTAAGAGAAGGTTCTCTCCAAACTGCAGCACAGGATTCTGCTGGCTATGATAACATTCAATGCAGGTCTTTATATTCGTATCACATCAGGCAGAAAAAAGATAGTAAAGAAATGGTTCAAATAAAAGACAAACCACACACAACCCCCCCTTATTTTCTAAGGAAAAAAGCTGGAAGGACAAAGTTGACACCAACTCTCTCTCTAGAAGCGGCTGATGAAATGAAATTAAAATTCAGTTTAAATTTCAGACTAAAGCCTTGTGCTTTGAATCTATACAGGCATCATCTCCCGCTACAGTCAATGGGAATTAAATTCTCACACAGAACCGATTGAGTTGAAGTTCCCACCCTGTGATTCAAATTAGCAGAGGGGATAGTAACATTTTATGGGTAGTTTCACTGTTACCATTCAGAGACTTCCTAGGAGTCTGCAACATATTTAACTTGTACTTTGTAGCTACTAAGACACAAACAGGCTCAAGAGGTAACACTGGGGCTTACCCAAACAACAAACCAAACTCGTAAGACGACACCACCTCAGACACAGAAAAGGGTATTTAAGAAAGCACCAGCTGCTCCCAAACAGGCAGTGAATAAGCTGCAGAGTGCAGTCACCTCCTAACCAGCAGCAGATGAGCAGGTGACTTAGAGACTTCAGGACCAACTAACAACAAAAACCTGCCCTTCTTCCCAGCAGGGAAAAACATTTTCTCAGACTACTGCTCCTATGTCTTTACATTAAGGTTTTCACGTTTTTTAGTCAGTTTTCTAGTAAATTTACATCCTCTAGAAAGGAGGGACAATACCTTTGTATTTTAAAGATAACTACAATTAAAACAGACATCTATTTTTATAACTATCCAAGTAACAAACAAGGTCAAATTCAGAAATTCCCTTCAATTATTTTGTATCTTCAGCCTAAATACAGATGGTAAGGCTTCAAAGCTCCCCCCTTCTTGCTTGTCACATTAAACACTATTTCCAGAATTACACAAAAAACAGTATTAGAATTTAATTCTTTGAATTACCCGAAGTTACATAATGAAAAAGTGTACAAGTATCACCAGAGTTTTCACCAAAAAAAGCCTCCACCTTCCTCATCTTGAGCATTAGACCTATCACTGCACCTCCATGTTCCACCACACACCCAAAGCCACACATACTCTCCTCCTGAACTCCTAAAGAACAATTAAGTAAATTCAAGAGTAACTACACAGTTTATACTAAATACACAAGCTCCCTACAAACCATTCTACTTAGAATATTTACATCACAGTTCTGAACTGACAACCCAGCATCTGCTATCTCCAACAGCAGGACCTGAAGACACACAAGACTCCTACAGAAATGCTCTTCTACCCTTTACTCTTGGATTACTCTACCCATTACCCTTGCATTCAAGCATCTTCAAGAAGTGAAATATGCAACGGCCAGACTCAACCTTAAGTCTCTCATCTTTTGTGCAGCACAAAAAAAAAAAAAAGACTGGCTTAAGAGATATAGACAAAAGTGATTTTAATTTAGCTTCTGAGTTTAGAAAACCTAGTTATTTTTTCTAACTTCTTTGCAACGAGGGTAGATCTTTAGGCTAATATTCTGAATTCGCATACAACCTAATAAAAAAGAGAACAGACTTCAAGGTTGAAGCTGTACACCACAGTTTCATGTTTCACAGGCACAAAAAATTTGTAAGAATCACAAACCCTGTATGTGCCACTAGACCAAATGTACATGGCTTTGAACACTCACCTCTACTGAAACGGACCAGAATTATCTTGGTTATAAACACATCAACCTCAACATTGATTCAGCATCTCTTGCTCCTGTCCTTACATTCACAGTTTTGGAAGGTTGCATTTGTCCCAGATAGCTTCCCACTGACGACTGAAGTAAATGAGGACTTAAGACTTAAAGAAATAGTTCTCTGTAGGTCTGCTGGTAAACTCCAATAGTAATGACTGACAGGCCAGTGGAATGAGGTTACAACTCTTTCCAGAAAATTACCAATTTAGGTTGAGGCACAACTGAGCCGCAATGCAAAACAAGATTTGTTTCTCACTAATAGATGAATTAAAAGCTTCCTGAAAAGACTAGAATATATGTTATATGAGAAGAGCACAGTTAGCCCAAAGTTTCACCAGTGGGGTATAGTGACCACATAAAATATACTACAGCATTCACTGGTATTGCAAGTGTCTCTCTCATTTACTCATTTGTTCTACATAAACCAGACTAGAGGAAAGAAAATTAATACCACCACAGCTTAAGTAAAAATGACAAAGATTAATAACTACTAACTGTACTGTATTAGAAGCATTCCTTTAAGTACCAGCCTATTTCCAAGTTATCGAAGTACATTTAAAATAGCTTCTTTGCCAAAAAGCATTTTTCAAACTATTCCAGTGAAGAGACTGACAGTGCGTGCCACACACAAGTCAGAGCAAGCACACCATAAAGCTACTGCACTAACACAACTATTCTTGTTGTGTTCTGATAATCCTCAAACATAAATAAGAATAACTTAAATGTATTTCAAGATTACCAAATAAACGTCAACTAAAAACATTCATTTCTGAAAACGTAAGACAAAACTTCTTTGGGGCTCACTTTTAAGGCAGGCTATTTTATTCCTCTTTAGCCAGACAGTTTATTTACAAGTCTTAATTTCTTTGTCACTAAGCATTAGAGCAATTTTTTTGCAAGATGGATTTTCAATATTCCAGTTCCATGCTGTTGGTTAAGAAACTTTTTAGAACTGTAAATGTTTAATTGTGGCAGGAGTTTCAAAGTGCTGGAAGGAAGCCAGGACCAGAAACAAAAAAAAAAAAAGGAAAAAAGACAAGAACAGCTTCTATACAATTAAAGAGAGCATAATAATGAGATGCATTCTCACTACTTCTGGGAACAGAACAATATAAGTGCTTTCTCCCAATTAGCTTCTCAACTTGCAGATGCCAAATGAGATTTTTATTTTCAAGATCTGCAAAAGTGTTTATTAAAGAAATTTCCATTATTTAGAAGAATGAGAAAACTTCAAAGCTATTAAAACTGAATTGCTGCCTTTTTGAGAAAAAGATAAGGGAATAAACTAAGGCAAATACTTGCAGAAGCAAACCATGTACCTGCTAAGTACAGCATTCCAACAGTAGGTCGGCAAGCAGTGCTTTTCTTTGAATACAGAAAACTACTGCAACCTTATTAGAATTTTTTTGTAACTGACAAAGTTACACTATTCACCAAGCTTCTTAGAAATTAATTTAGGTTAGTTTATTCTGACCACAGCCACTCTCTGTAAAGGCATCTATTAGTGTTTAAGATCACAAAAAGTCCCTTAAAATTTCAAAGGCACTTAGCATCCTGTCACAAGTACCACTTTATTTCTTGCTCAATTGTGTCATGCCACCCAGCAGAAGCCTGGAAAGGCAGACATCCTAGCAAACCCATTGTCCCCACGCACACAGAAAGCAACATTAGCAGTTTCCTCCTTAGTGCCATCGTGCATAGTGGCTGCTCTGTCAGGCTGAGACCAGGGGAGCAAAAGGGAAGTCCACAGTGGGGCTGCAAAAGTAGCTACTCAACTGATTACAGACAGATGTTTCCATGTCCATTCAGTAAGAGTGCTGAAAGCATCCAAATGGTCAGCACTTCTCTGCACTTGCTACATTTAGATTTAATTGCACAGAAAGAATAATCAGACCAGGTGATGATGGTGGGTTTGAGGATTCATTTGCAAGAATAAAGGAAACTGAATTGCTTGCAACCTACAGCAAAAAAGATATGAGAGAAAAATGTCTCCACATGTTGCTGGATTTTCTCTTGTTTCTAAATATACAGAGTCCCAGTGAGCTGCAGTTCCCTCAGCTCCACTTCAGCCTCAGGCTGAACAGTGCTTAGGATCTGTTCCTCTGCAGGCAGCTGTCTGGGATAAGTTACCAGAAACAGCTGAGCTGAACAAGAGTTGACTCCTGAAGTCGGTCAAAGTGTTTGGTGCAAAACACTTCCTTTTAGGAAGCTGATGAAAGATAATCAATAGGTACATAAAAATAGACCAGATTCCCAACAGATGAGCAGCAGAAGTTGCAACCATTTAAAATTAACCATCTCTCCGCTAGTGGTTTCATTTTCCCCTTTCATTTTAAAACTCTTACTGCAAAAGCCCTCGGAAACAATGCCATTTAAACTGCTGGCATATTTCCATCCCTCCCCACCCACTCAGTGTTGAGTTGGACAGTGGAAGAGGGCAGGACAGATTTAAGACACAAATGTAAAGCCATTCATTGCTGTGAATAACATGAACCTTTTTCAAGACTTCCATTTCCTGCTCCTTTATCACAATTTCCAAGCCCCAACTGTAATAATTAACATTTCTTGACAGAGGAAGTGACAGTTTCAGCATTCTTCCCAAGGAACCACAACTCACTCCGAGCAGTGAATTTCTCTCCACACCATACCTTCCTGCTCCTTTAAAGTATCCCTGACCTCAGCTGCAAATAAATACAAGTTTTTATATAAAACCCCTACTCACAGAGCAATCATTAAGTAACAAACAATTACATCTAAGGTTTCTGACTTCAGAAATCAGGTAGATGTTGCTCTGAAATAATGTTAAGGAAAGCTCTTCTGTACACACGCTTCAGAGTGTTTTGGAAGTGCACAAGAACCAACCTAGGACTGCATCCTTAAGGATTCTCATTCCTCTTTAGAATAGATGTGCCAAAATAAATTGCCTCTTCTCTATCTATTTTTTCCAACTTTCTTCTGTTCAGCTTCTCAGGATACTTCAGTTATTGAAAGGTCCAGCCTGAAGATTGAATTACACTCATCAACAGTTGGAATCTACAGAATAAACAAATGTATACGGAGTTTGGTTCAACCTTAGCACAATGAAAAAGAAGTTCAAAACAGTTAATCAGTTATGTAATGACTTAAGCTACTTGCCAGCACCTTCAAACTTCCCGCCTGGCTCGATACCCAAATTCTGTGTTGGCTGTAACTCCCACCATATTCCTAACCTGATTCACATACATCGAAAATAACCATAATCTCTCCTCTGTATTAAGAGATGTTACAGAACATTTGTTTTTAAGGCTTTTCAGATATTCTCACTGTGATAGCGAGAGCCAGGGTTGCCAAATGTACCAGCTTATAATATACCATTGACAGCATCAATAAAAAACTTCACTCCCATGCATACAAGGGCGTTAGAATTTGCTCCTTGGTCTGGTCCAGCTTGGAGAGAACTCATAGCTGTTCACAAACAGTCCCTTCTACCTGCTGCTTATTATCTGGTTACATGTTTTCCCCTGTGACTTGCTAGTTTCTTGGAACAGAGACTATCTCCTTCACTGAAAGAATGATCAGCATGTCAGAGATGGAGCTGCAGAAACCACACTAACAATAATTCTGGACAACACAGGTTAATTACACTTCAGCAGTCAACTTCAGTCCTCTTCTTTAGACTGGATTCAGTCATGTTTTGACAAAAAAAACCAAAAAAACACATAAGGAGCTAAAGTAGAAATGCCTTATCAGCACACCCAGCTTTACGTCTCAGCCTCTCAGCAGTACAGAATCCATTTTCTGTAGAAGTTAAATTGCATCTGCCAAATGGCTATAGATGAAGTTTATTATCTTCAGCTGCTTTTGATGCTCTGCTTAGAAAAAGAAAAATCCTATGTACCCCTTGGCTCCCTGCTTTCAAGATGCTGCAGGTACATAATTAAAGTTCAATATATTATCAAAATACTTACAGAAACTCTTCTTTATCCAAAGCCAAGTGCAAACTACAAAGCTCTGTCCAAACAAATAGATTGATCTGTGACATAAAAAACATCTCCCAACCAAGGTGACTCCAGCAAATTAACCAAGTAGTTGGGTTACAAGCCAAAGACAAGTTTTTCTTACTAGAACACATCTTTCCTACAGACTATTTACACACATGGGCAAGAGAAAATATTATTGCTCCTCCTCACTAGAACATTCCTGCTGTGCACCTATATATACATCTAGATATACTTGTACAGGAAGCACTGACTGTCCTAAACACTACAATAAAACAAGCCCTGTAAATACAATAATTTAGCTTTTTCAAAATTAAAGCATCAATGCATTGAAGACGGTGAGGTCCTTCGGTACAATATATGCTGACTTCAAAACAGAATAAATCTATGAAGTCTCAAAGTGTATGAAGTCTTAAATTGGGAGAAAATAGTTGGCTTCTCAAATAAAACCAAGATGTTCTTGCACTTCCACCTTAGTTGAATGTTCTGATCAGTTATGTTTCTTTTGCCAATAAGAAATTATTACTCCTGCAAATACAAGTCTACAGTCATAATTTTAACGTTTAAGTCAAAATTTACAAATACTAAAAACTAGGAATATTAAGGTAATATGCTTAAAAAATACTAATTGTAAAACAAGCTTTAGCTGTTTAAATGATTTAATGACAACAGCCTGTAAAGGTTTGCTTTCCTAAGTAGAGAAAGTTTGACTTGCTTAAGCAAGCAGTGAGGCAAAAAAATGGGCCACCTAGTGCCATCGCTGGTTTCACTATGAAAACCCATTTGATACCTCTGAGTATGATGGGCTACATCTTATACCCCAATTAACTAAAAATTGAGTAGAGCTACCATTTCATTTAGAAATAAGCTGTACACTGATTTACAGAGATATTTAACAGACCCCTATTCTCTCAGTCACTGTGCACTGGTGGTGCCACAATTCTTCAGGCACTACTTGTGCATTTGATGTACACGAACATGAAGTGCAGCAATTCCTGTCTCTGGTGCTGTAAGCCCCTGAAAGTGCAGCACGCATCTCTTTCAAACACATTTCAGTTAAAATTTATCACCATCACACTCTGGATTGTAGATGTATTCTGTTGATTCTGCACTGCAATTTTACCGTTAATCAAGACAGTGTTAAATACATAAACCCACAAACAATATGAATGATACACAGCTTTTCCCTTTAATACACGTTTGCAATCTGTCACAGACTAGTTTGTTAGCATTTAGTTAGAGTGTTATGTAATGGTTGAGGTATTTGTAATAAAAACAATCTATTTCTGTTACCCTGTTCTTCACAGACATAAGAGCTATCTTCATCTGATTTTTATTAGGACGCAATCTTACTCTGCTCTTTATGCATTTTTTTAGACTTCTGTCCACTCTATTTTTGTTTCACCAACATGTACCACATCTTCCTACCTCCTCACACAAATCTCAGCTTTCACCTTTTGCTCCTGCTTTCAACCATGAGAAGTTTCCATGGGGTTTTCTGAAACCCAGACCCAAAAAAAATATTTGAAAGCATGAAGCTGAGCGAAGAAAAAAATCTGCTATAGAAGATGAACAACTGGTTCAACCAGTAAAACACCACTGGCAGTCCCGTCACTACAAGCCCAACATCCATCCCCAACTAGTAGAAAGGTGGTGCATTTTAAGGGCAGAGGTTCCCCCCTCCCACCCCCAAACCCTCCATTACTTCCTATGGCCTTTGAAGATGTCCTGTTCTTCCCTCTGCAGATGGAAGAGCAATGGTTTTTCTTCTCTCACATCTCCAATATGCTACACAGGGGTTTATTTCTCTGCAAGAGCACACTATGCAAGGGTTTAATCCTTCCGCCACCTTTTCTCTATCTCCACATCTAAGCCTCTTATCCACACCACCCTTATATGGTATTTAGACATTTTCCACCCTCTACTTTCACATCGCTCCCGTTAGTTAGCCTGGAAAATATTCTGGAATTAAGGGCTTGCACTTTCAGTAACCTAGCCCCATACAACATACCCACTGCTGTTTTTTTCCTTCTCTTTATTGACATACAGCATTCATTCAGACAGGACAAAACCTACACGAGAGTTCCCTACTGAACTTCATCTTTTCCTTATTCATTGCAGTCCCTTTCACTTTCCCTAGCAGACTCCAGGATGTGGGGAAATACGACCTACAGAAGATGCCTACCACAAATCTGCACCCGTGAACAAGGACACCAGCAACTAAGGTAAAGCCATAGACTGATTCAAGTAATTTCACAGGTTGCTCTACACAAAGCTAAGGTTCCTGGTGCAAAGTCTAAATGAGAGTAAAGAAACTAAGCTGCTACTGAACTACAGAGAGACAATATTTTTATTAGGAAAACTCACAGAAGTGATTGTGTATTGATTTATACATATTTTATAAGCTATTACTTACCACAGCAATATCGTATGCAGAAAACACATATATAATAAGGCAAAGTTCTACAGGCAGCAGAGACCATAATCCTAGTCACCACACAAGCACTGGTTTATGCCAGTTCTCACTTCAGTTTAAAGAGCCACCTCATAAGCACACACATCCACCAAAGCGGTGGTAATTCTCACTCACTGAGCACAATATTCTGAAGGACAAATTGCCTTTTTCTTGAACATTCACCAAATTCAAAGCACTCCCAAAACTTTGAGACTCCTTAGTCCCAAGGAGACTGTAGCAGAGTCGTACTAAAACATCCCCAAAATTAACTTTGAAGAAAAATTCCCTAGACTTTGCAATTAAAAGAAAACTGACAGCCACTCAGCTCCTGGCAGTTAGTGTTAAACGGTAATCCTTTTGTTCCTCACTGATGGACAAGTGAGATCACGTCCTGTTTCCTCCCCCCCTTCAAAAGCAGTTTCTTGTCTGAGCAGAACTCTTAAGACTAGACAACGGGTAGGCCTGATGCCTCTCTGCAGAAGAAACAAAGCAATTAAAAATTAGTCCTAGTTCTTCTGTTGCAAGTAATACTGATTCCTAATAATGTACCCAGTAATCAAAGAGTAACAAGGAAAAATGGTCCTTTCTCAGTGACACAGGGTTCAAGACCTTTAACAAAGGAACAAGCTTAAAAACCATGTGTGAGACACAAAAAAAGAAACAGAAAAACAGAATGTTCCATTCAATGCTTGGCACTGTCCTCTTATGCATGTTCCCCTTCCCCATACAGAGGGCCTGAGCAGGCAACTATGTGGGCCATCTTTAGCCCCCAAATTTTCAATCCCTGCATTCCTAGGTGATGGCTTCCGTTATGCCCACTGTGTTATGCCCACTGCAGACTGCCTGCCTGAATTTTAGCCTTGTCATCTAACCATGCTCACCCAATCCTTTAGACGCTACGAATAAGAACACCCCGACTGCTCACCCCACCCCTACAAATCTCGCCCCTAGGAGCAGAAACAATACCTTCTTGAACGGTACTTCCCTCAATCCTACATCAAATAGCCCAGGAAGAGCATTTTATTGTACATCTCAAGAACTGTGGATTAATATTTCAGAGTCAGAAAACCAGAGCGCCGTGCCCTGCTTGTGCCTCCAGCATCCCCTAAGAGAAGGCTTCCTTCCCCCCGTGTTCCTGGAGAAAGAATCACAGCCACAAAGTGAGCGCAAATGCACCAAGGGGACGGCGCTATTCTGGAGAAATCTCCCTCCAGAGAGAACTGGAGCCGGTAAAAAAAGAAGGAAAAGGGAGAACAGCACACAGACAGATAATAGGAAGGAGAGTGGGAGAAGAACACATCGCAAGAGCGGCCTTCAGCCGCCCCCGCTACGGCAGCCCCCTCCCGTCACCCCCGGGCGAGGCCCGGCGCGGGGTGCGGCCGGCCCCAGGCAGCGATGCAGTGCGGTGCGGCCCAGCGGCGCGGAGAAACCCGGCCTGCCCGCCGAGGGCCGAGCACCGCGCCGCCTTCCTTCGCCCGCCTCAGACGGGTGGCGGGGTGCCGGCCCCTGGGGATACCCGCTTCCCCGCCGGCCGCGGGCCCACCGTCGCCAGGCCGGGCGGAAGCCGCCCCCGCCCGGGGCCATGCGGCGCAGGCCGCTTGCCCGCTCCTCCCGGCGCTGGTCCGCGCCTTAGGCCCCTGCAGGAGAGCGGAGGCGCCGCCGCTTACCTGTCGCGCAGCGCGACGGGCCGGCGCTCCGGCCTCCCCGGAGGCTCCCGGACTCGGCGAGGCCGCTGCCGCTCCCGGCGCCGCGACGCCACGCCGCGCCTCGGCCGCTTCCACACAGGGGCCAAGATGGCGGGCGGCCAAGCCGGCGCCAACGACGTCTGACCTCACCACGCCGCGCGCGCGCGCGCACGCAGCACCTCGCCGGCTCCGCCCCCTCCCCGCGCCACCGCTCACGTGGTCACGCAGTGCCGCAGTCGGGCGGGAGGGCGCGCGGCGCATGGCGCGCCCCCTGGCGGCGGGCGGGGCCGAGCAGCCCTAGAGCCCTTATCCCCGTCCCCACGCGTGGGGACCGGCAGCAGGACCTCTGGGGTGGGTGACACGGCTGGGGACACTGTGTTCCAGAGGAAAGCGACTGCAGCAAGACCAGCGCAAGACCAAACTCCCATGGGTTTGCAGGCAAATCCCCCGCTGAAGGCACCCGCGGGTGCGTGGGGAGCGCTCTGCCGTCTCTTCGTGGGCTTCGGGGGTCCCTAAGAGCCTGAGGCTGCGCGGACAATGTCAGGGACTTGTCACGTATGTATTATCTCTTAGGAAGGGGCTCTCCGTTCTTCCACAACTCGAGGTACTGGCTCCCCTTGACACACCCTCCCCCTCCAATAACAAACCATTAATACAACCGCCAGAGAAGACCAAATCTGTGAGATTTATTTCTGGCTCCCTAGTTCATGTCCCAAAAGTTACCAGGCAAATAGAAAGAGCTGTACAGTTAGTGTTGCAGAAGATCTCAAGGTATTGCAGATCTTGTTCAAAATGTATAGAGGAAGCTCTGGCTGGCCCTGTGCACACCAGCCCGTCCAAAAAAAAAAAGCTCTTCCCAAAAGGCCACTGGAGATTCAGCCTGGTACTGGTGCAACACTGGTACGGGTTGCAGTGGGTTTGGGGTAAACACTCGTATGGCCTTTGGTGGATGTGAAACATCAGCAGGAGAAGGCTGGGCACCAAACAGCATCTGGGGGCCAGCTCCAGCCCTGCCACTGCAGACGACACCTGCAGTGACAGAGCTTCACACTGTTCCCAGCTTGCCTGGGACTGGGCTTCACCAGGCTTCTTCTACAGCTGGGGACCTCCTCGGGGGCTCCAGGCCTGCCAGGGGTATTTAGAAAGGAGGAACCCCACTGCCAGAGCTGGTGGCAGGGCCAGGAGGCACATCCAGCACCAGCCAGAGGAGCCACTGGAGCAGTCATCCACCACACGAGTTCTCAAGGGCTTCAGTGTCCGCTGCCACTGAGTCAGGATGGCATCTCTGGCCCCACTCCACTTGCCTCGTCCCACCAGTCGGTACTGGTAGGGTGTGCAGGGGCCAAAGAAGATGGCCAGAGCCAGGCGGGGGTCTGTCAGGAGCAGCTTCAGCACGCTAGGCTTTACACCAGCACATGAAGCAATTTCATCAATGTAGCCAATAAAACTTATCTTCAAGTTCTCCCTCTCGGATGGATTCCTTCAATGAGGAGTAAAATAGACAGAATCAAATAGCATCATCCCACCTCAGTTCCCAGCTTCACAAAAATCAAAAGCTCTGGGCTCAGAAAAGCCACCACATTGCAGGGGACAGACATCCTCTGAGGACATGTCCCAGCCTCCCATAAAATCCTAGTGCCAAGAAGACAGGGCTTTAGCTCCCACATACACGTTTAACAAGTTCCAGCCTTGTATAATACTCATCTTGACCTGCCAAAAACTGCCACCAGACTGCCTCCCACCAGCATCACCCAGCTCCAGTGGGGTTTCTGGATTGGGCTTGGTCCTGACCCTTGCTCCGCACTGCCTGGGTTTAGGAGGAAAAAGCCACGAGATGGCACCCTTAGTCTGGAGGAAACCAAACCTCCATCTTGACAGTCTGGGAATGAGGGCATGGCTTGGAGGCCTGGCAGAAGGGCCCTGCAGGTCCTGGGTCTTGCTGTAAGCTGCTCCACAACACCATGACCTTGGTGTCTTGGTTCATCATCCACAAAGGAGGCACAACAGCATTTCCCACCTCACTACAGGTGTTGAAGGAATAAATATACTCAAGAGCTTGAGCTGGGTGCAGTAGGAGGGTCCCTCCAGGGTTATGCTTTCCCTGAGGTTATCATGGCAGGCACATACTCCACACACACCTTTTGACTGGCGGCTTCTTCTTCAAAACATCAGCCATCATCCTGCTGGCAGGGGGGAGCTTGTTCCAGCCTGGGAAGAACCAAGAAACCAGGAACCTCCAGCAGCACCCTTAGCTGAAAAGTTTGTCCCTTTCTCCCCCTTCCCATGCTTCCAGCCCCTTTACTAAGAGCTTGCTGGTTATGGCAGCATGGATGCAGTTGAGGGGCAGATGCAAAGGTGCTACTAATACCCATGGTCCCCATGGGCATGATGGCAGGAGCCAAAATATGCCCTGAGCTCCCCGGACAGCAGGACAGGCTGCCCCAAACCTCCCACTCCAGCAGCTGCCCCTCATATCTGCACCCTGTCTCCCACCTGCAAAGATCCCTGTCACCCAGCGAGCCTGCATTTCTGTTCCCACCATCAGAGAGCCGGTCAGCTGGACTAAGCCGATGATGGCCAACGTTGGCTTTTCCAGCTGGGGAGGGAAGATGCATTTATAGAGGGAACGGTTGTCATCAAAGAGACTGCGAACTGACTCTTCAAGGAAGGGAAAGGAGAAAACGTAGCCTGTGGCAAAGAGCACCACGTCGATATTTTCTTCGGTTGTCCCATCCTCAAAAAGAGCGGAGCTTTCGGTGAACTCCTTCACGCTTGGCTTCAACACGATGGTCCCAGAGAGGAGGCAAAATGGCAGCTCTTCATTGATAATTAACTTAAATTTGGAGCTTGCAAGTAGAAAAGAGAGGGATAGCAATGTTAGCATCTGAAAGGAACCCAAAATATCTTTTGTGGACAGAGTTTCCTTCCAAGGGTTAGCTATTCCACAAATATCTTCTGAAATTAAAAACTGAGCATTTAATGCCATTAAAACCCTCTGACCAACCAACAAAACAGTCAGAAAAAAACACCTTTTGGTGGAAGCCAAGCCGTAGTTTGCATGGTTAAACCATGAATTGAACTTTCGAAACTTGATCCTCTTCGTGAGTGCTGATGGGAGAAGCCAGTCGAGAAAGTGGTTGAAGCGAGTGGTGTTGACCATGTCGAAGGGGAAGCCATGGTCTGAGACCCGGCTGAACACCCATGTGCTGCTCCTGGCGCTGAGGAACACCTGGGAGAGAAGGCAGGTCTCAGCCTCCTGCCCAGACATCTCATTGCCAGTTTTGCCCTGAATGGCAAATCCCATCTCCTGCACTTGAGAATCAAGAGGGTTATCCCAAAGGAAGCAGATGGCATCTGGATGAACTGAACAGGTTGTGGTGGCTTCTGCAAAGTTCCTACGACTGCTGAATGGCTACTCCCAAACTCTCCAGGAGTTGCAGAGCCTCTTCAATTGCCCTCAATGTGAAGTGTTTAGTAAGAAACCTGGTGGGCAAAGCTTCCTGCATATACCCTGAACTGCTGGCTATTGCAGGGCCCAGCTGGGCTTGACACCACCATGGAGCTATACCTTTGCAGCCACACGGCTCAGCTCCACGGAGAGGTCACCACCAGTGTTGCCGATGCCAATCACGAGGACCCGCTTTCCCCGGAAAGCCTCCATGTCTTTGTATTCCTGGCTGTGGAGGTACTGGCCTTTGAAGTGGGTCTCAATACCTAGGCAGAGATCAGGGAGCATTTCCTAGCACCAGATCCATTTGTTTGCCCCAACCTCATGCCCGGACACCGCCTCTCCTTGCAGCTGAGAAGCCCGTAGAGGTCTTGGCTCCCTGGGTGATGTCACCCTCCTACATTTCCTCGTCCTGGTCTTGCTTTGTAATTTCTTATGCAAGAGCCTGGCTGCATCTTTACAAAGTGTTTTTCCCATTCCCAGCAATGCCCACGACCATTCGCATGGGGTGAGGGTCATGCCTGCCCCAGCATGGGGACTTCATGGAGCAGGCAAAGCAAAATGCAGCTGAGGAACTGGGTGCTGGGTGAAAACATGGGGGGCAGCCCCAGCCCACACCAGTGCTGAGGCAGGGCTTACCTGGGAAAGAAGCCAATGGCAAGTAGGGCTCCTGGTAATGGCCAGTGCAAACCATGACAGCATCAAAGATGTGTGACTCCTGGACACCACTGGTCTCTGTGACCACCTTCCACTGGCCAGACGTGGCAAAATCCAGGCATTTCCTTACACTGAGAACTGTTGTCTGGCAGCAAAGCCCAACAAAACAGAGTCAGCATTTCAGAAAGGAGCTGCCTGCAAAGGGCTGGGGATGCCAGGGGCAGGCTGGGTCCTTGGGGAGCTGCATGTCACCTCTGAAGCTGTTAAATCCCACCCCAAACCTTTCCCCTGGTGATGGCATTGAAAGGGGAGTTGCACCAGGCAGCCCATGTTCAAGCAGCCTAATTTGAAACACGGAGCCAAAAAGGTTGTACTCAGGATGCGAAAGACACGTGGTCCTCATGGGATCACACCCAGCATTGTCCTATTCCACTTGGGTGATGCCATGGTATCTGCAGCCACTGATGGCTCTTCTCCCCATGGTGTTTGGGAGCCCTGCTCACCTTAAAGCGTATGTGCCGCAGGAGGTCGAAGTGCCGCGCGTACATCCGAAAGTACTCCATGAGGAGGCTGTGGGGCAGGTAACTGGGAAAATCCTCTGGGCAGGGGAAGTCACTGAAGCAGGACATCTCCTTGGAGGTGTTGGTGATGACTGAGCGGTACACGCTGACCCTCCTGCTGTCCATGGAGTCCTGTGTGAAGCCAGTGGGTCCATTTGCAGGTATGTGGGGAAGGGCTTTCTCCCCACAAAGCATGTGAGTATTTTCCCCCCTTGTATTCCAGTACAAAGAACAAAACAGGACTAGCACCTGGTGACCATGGTGTCTGCTCTCTCCATCTCCTTCTCCACCTTGGAGTTGGGAGGAGTCCTGTGCCTGGGACAGAGACAGCCCCTGACAGCATGGCCACCCTTTCCTCTTTGCTGCGGACACAAGGCGCCCAAGGGAGGGGACAAACCCAGGACAAATCCTCCCTGCACAAGCAGAGCCCACTGACCGCGTAGCGCCAGAGCCCCCCGATGTCCTCACTCCTCTCGAAGCAGGTGGGCTCCAGCCCCTCCTCCAGGCAGCACTTGATGGAGGCCAACCCACCAACCCCGGCCCCGATGACAGCCACACGCCGCACCATGCTGTCCTGCAGCGGGCAACGCACCGGCCTGTGAGCAGCTGGAAATAAAACCACGCAAAGATTAGCAAAATGCCAGTTCCTTCTTCCCATCCCCAGGAGAACACCTCTTGTCTTCTCTGGCTGCAGGAGCCCTGGAGGAGAACCAACCTTGGAGAAAACCATCACCACCAGCTCCTGGCCTGAGTGCTCTGGGCAGACGCTGCTCATTACCCTTCCTGCTGTACTGAGCCCACATCCAAAGCCCAGCGATTCCCCTTCTACAAAGGGGGCACTTTGAAACCTCCCTGCAATGCTGCTTCTATTTATTCCCTTTCTTGGCCCAAACAAGGGTATGCAAAGAAGAGGAAGGGGCCTGCAGCTAACTTGCTTCTGCCTGTGCAAAGCCATCCTGAAACCTTTTTAAGAAGCAGTTTCAGCTAAGCTGGCTCATTTTCAGACTTTTATTTTTCATTTCCCATTACATGGCATTCTCTCAAAAGCAAAAAGATTTGTTACCTTTTTTAAAAAAACAACAACAACAAACAAACCAACACCAACGCCTGACTGAGCAGGAGCAGGGTGCAGCAATTCAGAAGTTAGGCAGCACCGGGACAGTGTGGCCAGGATTACAGAACATACAAAAGGTGAGAAACCCAGGAAATGCAGGGTAGAAATGGGAGGAACTCAGAAATAGGCGTGTGTAAACTGAGCCGCACTGAGCTTAACTGTAAAGGAAAGAAACTAGAAAAAAAAAAAAATGAACCCTCCTGAACTTTGATTAGATTACAACCTCTCCTACTGCAGAGTCTGAAGAGAGAGTAATTTATAACCTGCTTTCAACTCAGTTTTGTGTCAAAAGAGTAACTTAACTTAAACGAGTTGAAGAAGCTGCAGAAATGCAGGGCAAAGTGAGGGGACCGCAAAACACACCCTCCCTCCTCCGCATCCAAAAGCCAGCTGCTCCCAGCTTGAGCCACTCCCTAATCTGCAGAAACAGGGCAGGACACGCTGACACTCACCGACCTGCTGTTTTCAGAAGCCCTCCTTGGCTGTGGGAAAGGGCATTGATGTGCCCGAGGCGATAAAGTCACCTCTCTTTTCCAGCGCTGCCTACAGACACCCTTGCTCCTGAGGGTCTCTGCGACCCCCCCTCTCCCCCCACCAGCAGCAAGATGAAGCTGACGGCAAACACCAAAGCCCCAGAGCATTGTCTGCCCACTTGTAAAGACTGCAAACCCCCGCCAGAGAGAAACCAGGAGCAAACCTTGGTGGGGCAGTGCCGTGCCTTCGCTGCTCAGGCTTCGGTCGGACTTCGCTTTGCCTTTCTCCAGCAGCAGATTTAAAGGAAAGGCTGAAGTCCGGGCAGCTCGCCGCGGCTCTTGCACTACTGACCTTTACACCCACGCTGCCCTGCTCTGCTCAACTGTGCCAGCAGAAGTTTTCAATATCCTCATGGCAGCACCAGGTAGAAATCTGGGCTGTAATCCCAAGAAGACCATGCTTGCAAGGACTCCCACGCTTGCCTCTGCCCCAGCAACAGCTTGGGGTTGTCCTGATCATTCCCCCCCCCGCCGTGTGCTGCCCGCACCAGGCATGCGCTCACTTGCCGTATCCAGGAAATCAGCAAAACACACTCCCTTTGCCTGCATGCCAGCAGATAGCATGGACAGGAGACATGGTGCACAGGACAGCCTAATTTTTGGTGGTCAGCAAAAGCTCTCACAGCCCCTGACTTGTGGGATGTACCTGCTGTCACAGCCCCAGTCCAGGCAGGGGACCCCTCTGTTCTTCCTGTGCACACAAGGAGATGACAAGGCAGCAGCCTGAAGCACACAAGGAAATTTTATTTGTTGAAAGTCTCTCCATGTACAAAACAAAGCTCCAGGATTGCTGGGAGGACTCAGCCCCAGGGGAATACCAGCCCCAGTCTCATGTGTGACAAACCACCACAGCCAGGGGCCCTGCTCTGGAAAGATGCACCAATTCATCCCAAACTGGGATTTTTTTTGTTCATAGGGTTTAAGGCTAGAAGGAAGTACAGCCCAACCTGTGCACCCAGCCCAGATAACCCCTTGCTGAACTAAAGAGCCCAAGTCCCAGCTGATTTGGGGCAGGATTGGGTCCCCTGTGCTCCTTTCTAGTTGTGACACCCAAAACCACTCTTGCTGGTCTTGCCCCTGCTGCCTCCTGGCCAGTATGGTCCAGGCAGGGCCATGACACACAGCTGTGCTCTGCTTAGGGCAGAAGAGGGGCAATAAATGCTGGAGAGAGGCTGCCATCCCCAGCTAATAAGGTCTGCAAAGCCATGCTCAAATGTGAGCTGGAGCAGAGAGAGGTTTGTGCTGCTGGTTATAGGTTTACATTTGCAGTTATCTCCTGAAATTCCCTTTCTCCCTATCCTGTGGCACCCTGTAGAATTGTCTGCCCTAGGGGAACAGCCCCAAGGACAAGAAAAAACCTGAACAGGCTCTAAAATCTACTGGAAACCAAAAACCAGAGCAGCCAGGAGCAGGAGGAGCCCCACCACAGTCAGGAGAGAAGGCCAGGGGCTACAGGAGGCAGCAGGGACTCGTGTTCTCATGGGCTAGGTGAGAGTGTCTTGGCGTGCCCCCTCCCAGCACCCAGGACCCCCCAGCCAGTACTGGTAAGGGGTACAGGGGCCAAAGAAAATAGCAAGGGTCAGTTGGGGGTCTCTGCAGAGCAGCCCCAGAACCCTGGGCTTGGCGCCAATGAAGGAGGTGAGCTTGTCTGTGTAGACCAGGCAATCAGTTTTGAGGACTTCATCATAGGACAGACCAAACCTTAATAAATTGGAGAAGAAAAATGGAGGTGGGAGAAGGACTGGTGTGAGCAGGGCTGAGATGAACTGGAGGTCATCTCCCTCCCCTCCAAATTCCTGGAGCTTTTCAATCCACTGAAAAACCTTTGGGGCTCTGGGGACTGGCTTACCTTTGCACTTGGTTTTTCTTCTTTTTGTTTACTTCCTTCTCGATGACAGACTGAGGAGGCAACCGACACAAGCCTGGAAAAGAGGAGAGCGTCCTGCAGAGGTTAACTCCTGGGGGGACTCAGGAACTCATTCAGCCATGCAAAACATGGCAAGACCTTCCCCAGGAAAGCAGAAAAGCCACATTGCTGGATTTAGCTTGGTAGTGGCAATTTGCCAGAGACCAGCCCTCCACAGTGGTACAAATTCCCCCCCACTTCTTCCTGCTCTTACAGATTTCAGCTGTCAGGGCACAGGCAGATGATATGAGGCAAGGTGAGCTGTGCAAACTCCAGAGCTCCTCCAGCTCTGTGAAGGAGCCTTGATGCAGCCTTCCACAGCAGCCCAGTGCCAGGTTTTTATTTTTATAAAAAAATCTGCCCAAAACCACCAGCTTCTCTCCTCACCCTAATAATTCTAAGTAATTCCTCACGTGGGGCAATGATACTCTTCTCTGGTAGTCACAGTGGAAAAACCACCCTGTCCCTCAAAGAGCAGGGAATTCTGCCAGGATGGATCCACCACAGGATCTTAAAGACAGCTCTCATCTGTGCATCCAGGTTTACATATCCATCTCTGTGTTCTGACTTCTAGAATATTTTAGAGAGAAAATACTGTCTTGAACAACCTAGTTGAGACTGTTGTTTGTGGGCTCTGGTGTGGGACTGCACATCAACTGAGCCACAGCAAGGAAATTAGTGCGTGCTCTCTGAAGCATGTGGGGTAGGAACATGAGCTTCACAGCATCGACTTAATGGGCCAAAGAAAAAAAATGATGTAAGGTAGATGTCATGAACTTGCATGTAGCTTGGACTAGTCATACACTCATGTTGCTGTAGCTCAGCTGAAGAGCTTGGGAAGTCTGAGCCCTAAAAATGCTCCCTTGACCACCTAGGATCCCCAGGGACTGAAATCCCTCTTGATGCATGGCAGGGACAAGGTGCCTCTAGTTTTAATTGTGTTTTGGTGCACGGTAGAGCTCACGTTAGCTCTCTCACCTTTGAAGACACGGGTCACCCAGCATACTTGCATCTCTGTCAGAGGCATGATGGCTCCTAATGGTTTGCTCAGCCCAAGGACAGCCAGGATGGGCCTCAGCAGGTGGGTTGGGAATACGTATTTGTAGAGGGACACATGCTTGTTTTCCACGTTGATGACGACTGCTTCTAGGAATGGGAAGGAGAAATTGTAGCCTGTGCAGAAGATGACGATATTGACAGGCTCCTCCTCAGGGCAATAGTGGTAGACAACTGAGTTGTCCTTGAACTCCTTCACGCCTGGTTTTATGGTGATCCATCCCTGCAGGATGTAGCTTGGAAGGTCATTGTTCAGCACAGGCCCATGTACCAGGCAGCTGTGGAGAGCTGAGAAGCTCTGAATGTTGAAGACCATAAACAAGCCCTGCTGGTGTCCCTGTTCCTCCTTCCCCTGGGCCCTCCAGCCCCATGACCTCGCAGTGTCATCCACTTTGAGCTAACATCCCTACCTCTCCCCCTCTCCAAATACTAACATGTTTCACCCTTGCAGCAATGTAACCCTATCTCACAGTCTGAGTGACTTGTGGACATTTCCTGCCTTCTTCCTCCATGCACTCAATTACTCTTTGAACCATCTCTTTTCAGAGCTGATCCATGCCTTAATCCACCCTCCTCCTCTTTTTCCAGGGAGGCTCCTGAGGAAAACTCTGGTCCTTCCTGGGCATTTCCAGCATGCTCCATCTCACACCACCTAGGGGGCTACAACTTATCTTCTCCTGTTGGACTACAAACTCCCCATTGGAGATCACTCAAATCTGGGTGCTCTTTGCTGCATTTATTGATGTTGGTTGCTGGAGATCCCACCCCTGCCCACAGCACAAGCCCTCTGATACCACATGGGATGGGAACCACCAAGAAGTACCTCTTCTCTGGTTGAAGGCTATAGTTTTAATGGTTGAACCACTGGTTCACCCTGTAGTTAACCAACCCCCTTGAAAGGGGTCCAGGGAGGCTGTTTCTGATCAAGCTCATAAGGCGAGTGTTGAAAAACCATCTCCCATGGGTAGCCGTGGTCAAATACATGGCTGAGCACCCAGGCTCCTCAGCTGGTGCTAATGGTCACCTGGGAGAGAGCAGAGAATTTGGGCGATGAATTTGCTGCTTTGCCTTTATAAAGTAACCCCAGAGAGAGACGGCACCAAAAAGCAGCAACAGCATCATTAAGACCTCCCAGCAGCTGGTGATGGAGAACAGAAAAGAAGAACCAGCTTTCTTTCAGGGTAGGCTTTTGACCAAGAAATACAGGATCAGAAATACTGTTTGGACACCATGCAGCATACACTTAGCTTGCTCTCCCTGCAGTGATGGCAAACTGAGCTATTGCCCCCAGCATCATGCTCCCCACACCCCTGGTGGTGGAACCTTTGTAGCTATGTGGCTGGCCTCCACTGTGATGTCCACTCCAGAATTGCCCATGCCAACAACCAGGACGCGCTTCCCCTGGAACACATCGGGATGCTTGTACTGCCGGCCATGAAAGTACTGGCCTTGGAATCTCCCAATGCCTTGAGGAAAAAGAAACAAAGCTTGTATTACTTGAACACCCGTGGGGTTAGTTGGAAGAACTGGTGTAGAAGCAATCCAGATGGCAAGAGCAAGGAAATGCAAACAGTGGCCACTAGGGCTTGGGGAAGTCCAGCCCTCCATCCCACGCACACAGGTTTAGTTCTTCCTCTTCAACACGGGGTAGCACATGCCTGCACGGCAGAAAGCAATGACACACGTACTGGGTGGGACTTGGAAGACAGTTAGGTGTAAGAGCTGTGCTGGTGCAGGCTTGGGATTCAGCCTCTAGAAGATGGGGATGCAGAGGTTCAGAAAAGCCTGCACCTCCTGTCCTACAAGCAGCTTCAGAAGCATTTGATAACACTGATGACATGGCAACCCTCTCTTTGCTGATAACTGGGGAGATTCATCACAGCAGTGATGAATACAGCCCTGTCAAAGATGGAGCTTTGCTGAGAAGACCTTGTCCATCTCACATGCTGTGCAGATAGTTTTTCTGAGGCTACACCACCCCACCTTGGAAGTTAGCTCTGAAGTGACCAGTGCCTGTGAAAACAAGGCTGCTGAAGCACAAGGATGCACTGCTGTTCATGCCAGGAGGCTTGAAAAGTGGAAGCAAGAGAAGGAAGGAAGCATTTTCCCTGGGGAATGACTAATCCTTCTTCTTCCCCCAGCCCCTGGAAGCAGGTAACCTCAGGCAGCCACATACCATACCAGGAAAACGGTGCAAGGGGAGGGATGGCTCATAGAAATTTCCACTGCAAACCATAACGGCATTGAAGACGTGCAATGTTTGCTTCCCATCCATCTCTGTAACCACATCCCACTGGCCTGTGGTGGCAAAGTCGGGGTGTTTCCGGATACTGACAACAGTAGTCTGAAGCATGGAAGCCAAGCAGAGTCACCTCCAGCACCCAGAGTGCATGGAGAGTGGAGCAGCACTGGGGCACCCATAACTCACCCCAAACTTAACGTGCTCCTGGAGGCTGAAGTGCTCAGCACAGCACCGGAAGTAGTCCAGGAGCCGAGCATGGGGCAGGAACACTGGGAAATCCTCAGGGTAGGGAAAATTGGAGAACGCTGACATCTCCTTCGAGGTGTTGCTGATGACCAACAGGTAGAGGCTTGGCTGCCTGGCCTCAACATGCTCCTGACATGGCACTCCAAGATGCATCAGCCCTGAGCCCCAGGGTGGGGACTGTCCCCATCCCCTGGCCTCAGGGAGCACATCTGGGAGAGGTCAGCACCCAGCAAGCTCTTGCACCCTTTCCCACCTGCCACAGCCCAGCTCAACCTGCAGTCCAGCTCCCGTGAAGAGGGGGAATGGGCACTGCCATCTCACTGTGTAATGCCAGGGCCCCCAATGTCCTGGCTCTGCTTGAAGCAGGTGGGCTCCAGCCCTTCATCCAGGCAGCACTTGGTGGCTGTCAGCCCGCTGACGCCAGCACCCACCACTGCCACTGTCATCCTTGTTGTCTCCACTAGGCACCCACGCTGCAAACTGGGCTTAACCTGGGAGAAACCCCACTGATGGTCACCACATACTCAGGGAGCAGCTGCCAGCACAACCCCTATAGGGGATCTCTCTGTAGGCCACCCCCAAACCTTGCATCCCCTTCATCAGCATTCTGGCTCTTAATTTACAAGATAGATTAAATGTCTTTAAACCTTCATTTTCTGCATTTTTATTGTTCTTAAATAAATCCATCACTTTTGCAGTGCTCTCACCAGGCTGCTTTCAAAACCCTGCAGTTGCCCTGGAAACTCAATTTGAAAGCATGTAGTTAAGCTACTATTCACTGCCAATTTTTTTTATGGAAGCTGAGTTTAATTCTCCTTATCACTTGCAAATATTTGTGTTTTATCTTTGGAGAGCTGCCCCTGCCTTTCTTAGAAAACAAAAGGTGCACTGGGACTATCCAGTCTCCACCTTGCTGACCAGGTCCTGTTGGGGTCAATGTCCAGCCCTATGAGGCTTCCAGGGACGATGGACCCAAACCTTCCTGATAGTGGTGGGCAATGTGACAAGGGATGAGGGCCAGGTACTGTGGCTCAAGCTGGACATTGCCGGAGCAGGGACAACCCCACAGGTGCTCCTGGGGGGGCTGTTGCAACCCCTGGTTTAACCCCAACACTGGTGGCGAGAACCCTGTTTGGCTGAGTTATTAACCCAGTGTACCCAAGTGGCAGTGTGGATGGGTAGCACCAGCTTCTCTGCCTTGAGAAGCTATTTCAGCTTCCACCAGACATGGGGGATGGTATATTCATACACACACACACACACACACACACACACACACAAAAAGTGCCTTCAGTAGAAAAATGGGGTTGGGCACAAATTTTTTCTGCAAAACACCAAATCACCCATGAAAAATTTCAACTTTTAGTAGGAAGGCAGCACTAGTGAGCACTGCTTTCCAAGGCTGGAATGAAAATTGGACCTTTTCCTGTTTAAAGGAGGAAAGTACAAGCATAAGCTGCTGATTGTTACTCTGTTTTGAGTCAGGCTGTTTTTGCGTGGTGGAAGTTATACCACAATCACCTCTCAGCTACACATGCTATTGAATTCCCTACCTTTTGCAAAAAAGCTAGAAATAACATCCAGGAATCACCACCTTGGCCACCCTGTGCCTGTTGCTGCCACAGTTCCCATACTGTCCCCACAAGCAGCAGCAAACCCCAGTGCGGTGTTTGCATGGGAGGGGATGGGAGGGATAGAATGGGGGGGGGCAGGGAAGGATGGAATGGGGGGGGCAAGGAAGGATGGAAAGGCTTCACAGCCACCTGGGGACACGCAGCTGGCTCTCGCCTTACCTCCCGGACTCGGCTGCCTGCCCTCCCTCTCACCGCCGCTGTGGAGGGAGCCCGTCCTGCTCCCGATTTATAGGCGAGACGCGGTGCTTGGGCAGAGGCCAGGGAGGGCTGGCGGCTCCCCCCAGCCCCGCCCCGGCCACCCCGCTCCCACGGCAGTTGCACAACCCGGGTTTGCGGTGGGAGGAGGAGCTGGACTCTCCTGCTGTGGAGTGAGGTGAGCCAGACAGCCTGGCTGATGATCCCTCAAGGGAGATCGAGTGGGTGGGAGAGATCAGAGTGGTACAGATGTGTCCCGTAGTCCTGCAGAGAGGACCCGCATGTGCAGGGGTGGCTCCAGCTGTGGGATGTTTTTGCTCACCTTGTGGCTGCCTTCCGAAAGGGAGCTGAAGCACAGCAGGGTTTTGGCACGACTTTGATCGCAGGACACCTTCCAAAAAGAGAGCTTCGTTTTGCAGTCATTGCTCACAGGACATGGAGGCTGAGTCGTGCCACACATACAGCTGCCAGTGATGGGCACCTTGTGCAAACTGGGGGAGTATGAAATGGCCACCAACACCTGTATACCAAGGTTCTAAGCACAAAGACAGTGGAAACGTTAGCTAAAGTATCCATGCAGGACATAGCACCCATCCAGGAATCTCCTAGAAGTAAATCATAATGGAAAGGAAGGGGACAGCTGTGGCTTTGGACAGGGCTTTGCCCACAGCTACTCAATATATTTAGGGGTGACTGGTGAGAAATCAAATGAATGCAGTTGGACATAGAGGCCATGGAGAGACAGTTGATAGAGGACTGGGTCTTTATGAAAAAGACAGTGATATTAGTGCCATGGGGGTGACAGCAGAGAGCTCACTGAGGCTCTGCAGTGTGAGCACAGAGGGTGCAGGGAAAGCTGCCAGCCCCCTGAAAGCATCACCTTGCCACCAGCAAAGGTGCTTCCGAAATGATCGGCCCAGGTTTGATATCAGCACTTTAAGCAGTTTGAATAAACGTGGAGGCTAGAAGGGAGGGGGAGAAAAAAAACCCAAACATCCAAGGTCGGCAGAACAGAAGGTGGCAAATCAAGCAGCTCCATCCAATGGAGACATTTGCTCAGAGCCCGAGTTCGGGTCTGCAGGGGCACCAGATGGGCCCATAGCTGGAAGTCAAAACTAGAAGTGGAAATAAGATGCACATTGATTAACAAGGAAGGTAATTAGCCACAGGAAAATTCTGCTAAGCTTTGTGATGGATCTGGGCACATGAACAAAGCCAGTTTTGTTGGTGGAGGGAACAGGACTCGCTGTCCCTTTGCTGGGGCACTGCTGGGAGTGCAGCAGCCTGGGCTACCACCTGTCCTCAGCACCCACAAGGAGACATTAGCCTTCTCAGGTTTCCCTACCCCAGGATCTCCTGCTGTTTCTGCCCAATGCCTGGCTCCTGAGTTTGTATGTGGGAGCATGTTGGGTTCAGAGCACATGCCTGGTCTGGGGCTGGATGCACCAGCCATGCTCTGGCACAGCTCTAAAAGCTGCAGTCAAGAGCAGTGCGTGTGCAGGGGCTGGAGCCTGTAAAATCAAACTCCTTTGAGTTCAGGTTTCAGACCACTGTCAGCAGCATGAAAAAAACATTTAGATTTTGCTCTCCCATACAGTGGGGGACAGTTCCTGGGGTGAATGGACAACAAAAGCCTTGCACATGTTTGACACTGCTGGGGTTTGCAACAGTTACATCTCCCAGCTGTCCCTCCCACTGGATTCTTCTCCAGATCCACATATTTTTGCACCTGCAAATACACTTGCCAGCAAAAAAAGAGTAGGAAATCCATGAAGGCAAACATTTTGTTCTTTATCTGCTTCTACTTTGCTGATTTTCCCAGTAGGCACTTGAGTGACTCACAGTTAGAGGGACACTGTGGCAGCTTCCCAGAAGTGGTGTCAGTGCTTTTGCGAGGGCAGTTCAGGGAAGCTTTCTAAAAGAACAAGTTGTATTTTGGTATAGATGAGCTACTGGCAGGCAGATGGGGCCAGATGGTTTTGCTGCAGCTGCTTACAGCAGTGGTGGCTCTGGCTACCCCTGCAATAGTCTAGACCAGGTATGCAGAACAATGTGTTAGAGGAGACGGCCAGTGTGATAGCAGAGAGGTAATTACTGTAATTATGCACATGCACACACATGCTCAGGGCTCTGAAAAGCCCTCGGAAACACAGGGAAATTCTAGGTGCTTTACTCACCTCTGCTGCTCACAAACATGGGACAGCATCTTGGTCCCTGTGCTCTGCAATTCCCTGCCAGCAGGAACACCCAGGACCCATCTCTCCAGGGACAGTCTGTGCAGAGCAGAGAGGAGCAAGCATATTGGGGGGGTTTAATATGTTGTCAGGGCTGAAAAAAGCCTTCATGGCCTCTTATTCAAGCAGAGCATCTACCTGCCTGCTACTGACCCCCTTATCCCCTTGGGAAGCAAAGCTCCCCAGCACCATGGCACAAGCCTGGACTCTGCAATGAGCTTTTTATCCTTAAAGTAGAGGGAAGGGGAAACTTAATACAGCCATTTAGTCTTAATCAGATGGCAAAGGCACCTTCTCTGCAAAACTTCAGCACCAGTTTTATCACCTACATCTAAAAATAACACTAAGCCAAGGAGGGGCAAATGTACATACAAACAAGTCTTAGCACAGCCTGCTTTGCTGTTTTCTAGGCTCATATCAGCAGCTTTTGGCATATGTTATGGTGAAGGGGGACAAGAAAAAAAAAAGTGGAGGTTCTTGTTCTGCCAGTCTCTAACCAAAGAGAGATGCTCACCATCAAGCAGCCACTGCTGCCACATGCTCAGGAGCTGATGGGGTATGGAGTTCAGGCTCATCAGTGAAACACTTAATTTCTCCCTCTCCAATGTTATAACTGCCTTCCCTTGCTGACCAGAAGGCTAAAGTCACCATTTCTTTGCTGCACATGAAGGTGAGGCTATGGGATATGGCAATTGATGAGGTGAACAGGGGCTGCAAGCAGCTGCTGGTGGGAAAAATGTATTTCCCACCCCCAATTTCATAAAGCCTGGATTTTGGCCCTGAAAAAATTGTTTATGCATTGGCCTCAAGACCAGAAAGCCTTTTCCTGTTTAGGAAAAAAAACAACAAAACACAAAACAAAAACAAACAAACAAACCCTTTACCCTAAGCAGCAGAGGCTCCTTTCCTATATCCTTAACTGTTCCCAGCACATAAAGGACACTTACTTACTTTTTTTTTTTTTTTAAATCAGAGCCAGCTACATTAAATATCTTGAACTCATCCTGAAACCTCTCAGGAGCCATCACTGTTAAGGAGACCCAAGGGATGGGCTGGAACAGACATGGGCTGTAGCAACCACTCTGGGAGACATATCTGCCAGGGAAGGAGGTCTTTGCATGCAAAGCACAAGGATTTTACTGCAACATGCTTGGCAAAGTTTAATCCGATTTAATAATAAGTCACCGTGTTTTCCAGGCATGTAACCTGTAGACTTTGTCAAAGAGAAGTTACTTGTTAAGCCTGTTGCCTCCTATTGCATTAATGAAGGCAGGAGAGCTGCAGTTTTTAACTTACTAGTTTTGGAGGTATTAAAATATACATTTAAGAGTTTCCCGAGACAACTACTCAAAAATCTTTGGAAGAACAACCCTGATGGACACACACACCATCCCTTGCTCACCATGTCCATGTACCAGGACTCCAAGCAGATAAACACATACCCTCCAAATGCCATGGGAGATGCACCCAGGAACATGCAGCATTAGGACAGGTTTTAGACCCTCCTCAACTCAACAGTCAAAGCTGGGCACTAAGGGGCCTGTCTCTGTCATTTCACAGATAATGAAATGAAACTACTGAAGAGACTGTCAGACCAAACAGGAATTACAGTTAAGGTAACTTGTAAGCAAATAACCTTAAGGAAGAGCTGCCTGGAGAGCACACAGTTAAAACCTGCTCACCCAGAACAGAAGGCACCTTCTTACCACCACCAGGTGAAAGCATCCATCAGCCTTCAAATCTTCTAAAAAATTCAGTCACCCCAGTTGGCCCCTTCCTGTAAATATTGACCATGCTCCCAGGCCAGGCAGTTTGAATGCTTTCAATTCCTGCTGCCTCTCCAAGAGCTTCTTCAGCAGAGGTATGCCAATGGCTGACATTCCCATCCTTGGTTCAGGGAAGCAGCAGCACTCCTAATGCAGCCAGAGATGTGCTCCTACACCACCCCAGCCTTCCACCTCAGAATGCTTCTGTGCAGTTGCTCCCAGAAATGAGGGTTTTTTAAGAGGACAAAACCCTCAACATTAAGCAAGTACCTCAGACCACTCCAAAGTTCTTTGATGAGGAGCCAGCACAGGCATTGAGGAGCTGCACTAGCTCACATCAGTTGATAAATCTTTTCTCACCTCCATTAGCTTCACCAGACTCTAGAATACATGATAGGATGGGACCTCAGGAACATCTGACCCATCTGCTCCTCCAAAAGAAGCTCTGACTTTTCCCCCCTTGTTTCCTTCACCTGTTTTAAAAACCCCTGGTGTTAGAGGCTCCAGCACCTCCCACAAAACCTCATACTTACTTTTGGAGTGACCATCAAGTTTTCTCTTATCTCCACTGCAGAGGCAAGCTGTCAGCTGACATTTAGATTTTTGCAGCACCACCCCTCCATCAGTTTAAATGGAATCTCTCCAGATTAAATTGATTGAAGAGCTCTGACTGGATCATGCCTTGGCTTGCTAATTGGTCTGAGAAGCTGCTGAACATTCACAGGTGGTCCAGTGGTCTTTGGGGCTGCTCAGCACCACTGAAGATTAGCCCCACTGGCTAATGAGGTGATGAGGTCAGGGTTGGGAGAGATCAGACCGCTGTGGCCAAGGCAGCCAGGCTGCCAATAAGCAAATGGACTGATGGCATGGGAGGGTGAGTGGCAGGAGGAGGGACAACAGTATTGAGAGATGCAGCAAGGAGACATGATGCTCTGCCTCTTTTGTCCCCTCCAACTGGAAGGAGAAGGAACACATTGACCTTGAGGGGTGGAAATAAAAGAACATGAGACCTCTGGTTTAATCCGTACAATGTGGATCTGGGAACAGGAGCACATGGAATAGCCCAGCCACAGCTGCTCCTGAGGTATACCTTGCCCTGAATCAGACCTGGGACAGGCAAAGCCTAAGAACAGCTGCCCCAGATCTGTCTTTTCTAAAGTAATATCAGTTCTCCTGCTCTTTCTCCTGACAGCCCAATCCTCATCCTTGCTGAAGGTCTCCTATGGTTTAGTCAGGTTGCAAAACCTGTGATCAATTGTGCAATACAATAACAACAAAACCAAAACCCTTTTTTTTAGCCTGGAAGGACTGTTGTTCAGACAGTAAATAAAAGGTTGGTCAAGATTAGAGGCAAGACTTCTCTCCTGTCCTGTCTTCCCAGAGATCAACTCCTCCATCCCCCATGCTCAAAAATATCTGTAGTGTGGGACCAAGCTGTAGTCCTCATGGTGAAAGCATTGGCTTGTAATGTCTATCATGAAACACAACAAAATTAATCATAGCAAATATATAATAAAAATATTTTTTCTCTTATAAAAAAAAAGTCCAACCTGAAGTGGTGTTGGTCTGCAGGACACATAAACCAGGATTGACAGGCTCTGTGTTTCATAACAATTTCGATAATCACCACTGTACCTGTTTTCCCTGGAGACATTTTGAAAGATCTCATCATTGTAAAACAGAGAGCATCAGTTCCAGGAGGCCACCTTAAAGCATATGGAAAGGCATCACTGGGACTGACCACTTGGCGGGGCCATTCCCTCTGCTCTGGAGAGATCCACCTTCTTGGCCTCTGAGGAGAGCCCCACCACTGTGGCCAATCCGGGATTGCCCAGACCAAGAGCGACAGTGGCCTTCCCTTTGCATTCTTCAGAGATCTTGAGGAAATATTGGCCCTTGAACTTGTCAATATTTGCAAGCAGAAGAGATGGAAGGAGGCTCTTGGGCTCCAGGAGGCCTGATGTGCAATATTTAGCACAACTTTGGGTACAACCTCAAATCCCAGGGTGCTGAGACCCAGACTTTCATGGTGGTGACTTGGCTGGTTATATATATCGGGCCAGGAGACAGTGGAAAAATGAGTGAATCCAGGGCTAAGCTCAGGGGTCCATTTTGTTTCTTGCTTCAGGACCACTGCGTTACAGAGCTGCCTTTGTCCCAGCTTAGATGGTTCACAAGAAACACATCGATCCTTGGAAAAAAAAAAAAAAGAGCTAGGATACTGCTTTGGTAAAGAAGTGAATGAATTCAGTAAATGCAAGTTTTCAGAAAAGCATGTAAGTGGCCTGTAAAACTATTGAACCGTTGTCTTGCTGCTGCTGAGACAGCAGAACTGGGAGCTGCTGTTTGCCAAGTATTGTAAAAGAGCTACATTCTTTTTTTGGCAGACCTTTAAAGCTGGTTGGAGGAGGCCTGCTGGGAACATGTGCTCCTCCCTGACAACTTCCCTGCAAAACGCAGCGTCACACGGTGATGGGACACACTCAGAAGCCCATCACTGCCTGCTGCCCTCCTCTCCTCCAGATAAAGTCCCCAAACTCAGAGACCATCTCCCAGCTCCCCATTTCCCCACACCACATGCAGGTCTCACACAGCACTGCTGTTGCAAAATGGCAAGGATATGCATCAGAAAACAGTTGGGATTACAAGCAGCCTTTTTGCAGTAAACCCAGATGGTACCTCCTGCCTTGCCCTCCGAGTGGGATTTGGCTGCAGCAGGGATTTAGCTGGTGAGAAAGTGGGGAAGCAGCTACACAGGTTTCTCTTTGTGGCTGTCCCTTCAAGACTTAAGTGAACTTTTCTGGAGAGGCATGTGAGCAGTGTGGTGACCCACCTGGGGATCACGGGTCTGTATCCTCTGCCTCCTTTGCTGGCTCCCAGTAACAACTGTATGGTCTCCAGGAATACCATCAGGTCTGGGCTTTACTGATGAAACCAGAAACATGAGCACAAACAGCTGGGATAGATTTTCAAAAGTCTAAGCCTTGTTCTGTAAGGTGTAAGGGAGGAATAATCTAACAGTGGTGAATTGTCCATCTCACGGAACACAGCATTTGTGACAACAGCCAAGGAGGACAGTAACCTCTCTGCAGCCCCGTGGCCTTGAATGCAGCACCAAGGTGTTGGAAGGGGATGGTGCTGGGCTGTTCCTCTGCTTTTCCCCACACCACATGGGTCGGTAGCTTTCCAACCCTGATAGGGAACCTCTGCTTGCTTCCAGCCAAAGACAAGCTGGAGGCTTTGGTTTCAGCCCTTCCAATGGGACACAGGCTGCGTTCCAGGCACCAGCAGCCCTGGCTGGCTGTGGAGGGGCTGGTCACCTCCCAGCTTCCCACCTTACAGCTGCTCAGCCCCCATTATTCTGCAAATAACTTCCTCATCTGGTACATCTGCAGCTTGCTAACCCTGCTCCTAGACATGTGCCTGTAGCAGCTTTGACCTCAGATGGACTCCAGCAGGGCAGCTTGTTAATTGCATGAGAATTTAAAAAAACAATCAGATAATGCCACTATATTTTTATTCATTTGTTTCTGAGATAGTCAGTACATCTGACATCTTCTGAATTGGACCACAGTCATAAGAAAGGATTGCTTCCTACCACAGGTACAGATCACCAGGACTAGAAGAAATAAGAGCAGGCAAATTCCTTCAACTCTGGGGCAGGAGGAGGCATGTTAGCAGAGGCACTGAGAAGGGAATGCCAGCCACACTGTAGCCTCATTACCAGGGGTAGAGCTTATGGTAATTATATTATTTTGCATATACATGGTGCCTTTCATAAAACCATGGAGCATTTTACAAAGCTATAAGTTATTGCTGTGTGGAGGAGAAAAGCCAAGATGCTTCTAGCTGCCTGTGGGCAGAGTGCTTCCTGGGGAGCATTGGAATTACACATTGGGCTAGTTCCACCCTCGATGGCTGGACCCAAAGCAACCTGAAGGATCCAGCCACATCAAGGAGGTCAGCAGCTCCGTCTCCTCCTTTTTGCTCAGGTGAGGCTGAACCTTGGAGGCTTTGTACCCCCAGGTTGGGTAACTGGGCAGATGGCACATCCCCATCACTCCTGGACAAACCTTGGGGGTAGCACAGACACCCATTTGAGCTGTCACTGTAGGGATGGTGATGACCAGTGGGAAGTGAAGTGTCTCAGAAAGGGATCTCTCCAGGGGTGGCATCACCATGGCCATAGCAGGGCTGTGCATTTTGGCTGGCAAACACAGTTCATCTCAGCTTTCAGATACTCACATGGTCCAACCAAGTCCAGATGTTGTTCTGAGAGCTGGTGGGCTGTTGATTTAAGTCTGTGTGTGTGGGCATTATTTTTCTAAAAGAGAGTGGAGTATTCAGTTTGGTATTTTAGTCTGAATTTTTTTCATAAGGGCATCTTTCACTCTGGAAAATAAGATAATTTATGTTTTCCTTAACTTATGAAAATTATTTTTCAAAAGGGCTAATTCAGGCAAGCTCATTTCAACCAGAGCACAAGCCCTACACCAAAGCTTTTCTCAAAAACCCAAAAGCATTGACCCTAATTTTCCCAGCAGAAACAGAGAGTTTTGAAGATGTGTAGAAATACACCACTTCTTCAACACATTTAGAAGGCTAAAATAACCAACATTACTTACTGGGGCTGGTATTTACACTCTTTCATAGCCCCAGCTGAGAAACCTCACAAATTTACCAGGCATGGCTATTGCACCTGATTTAATGATGCCATGTTTAAGGGATCTCTTGAAGAATTATGTTCAGGGTAATGAGGGGGGGCAGCAGCAGCACATATTGCCCAGTGGGAGAAAGCATCCCATGCACACACACTGCTTGGTACCTCTGCAGCCCTCCCAGTCCTTGCCGTGTCCTGCTGGGTCCCCTAATGGTAAAGGGTGGCAAGGAAGAAGAGGAGCAGGAGGAAAAGCACCCAACACAGCTAGGCAGGGGAAAGCAGTGGGGGTGGTGAGGGTAACACTGGTCCAGGTGGCCTGCAGTGTCCAGTCCCACTGGGTGAGGGTGGTTTTTCTGGCCCCATTCCACTTCCCTAGGCCCATCAGCCACAACTGATGGGAACTGCAGGGGCCAAAGAAGACCTCTGGGGGGGCCAGCTGTGGGTCCATCAGTAGGAGCTTCATCATGCTGGGCTTCATGCTGATGGCCGAGGCCACCTCATCCATGTAGGTGATACAATCCATCTGCTGCATGGTGCTGTTCCCATACCTTTGGAGGAGAGAAAAGAGGAGATGAAAAGAGAGGCTGCTTTAGGCTTTTCCCTTTTTAGTTTTTTTTTTTTTTTTTTTCTTTAAGCACAATGAAGGCAGAGTCTGTCCCCTGCTCTCCCCCAGCAAATCTGGGGAGTGGAGCTGGCTGGGGGCCATGGCTCCAGGGGACTGGCACCATTGCTGCTGTTAGTGGAGGAATCTGGCTTACAAGAAAACACTGCATTGTGAAACTTCCTATAGTGCAACAGTTTCAAAAAAACAACAAAAAAACCATTGCTTGTGCTAGGTTCAGCTTTCACTGGTTATATTTGTATTTTTAAAGTGTTGATTCACTGTAATATCGAAAAGACTCAGAGAGCAGGAAAGCAAGGCACTTTCATGGACTTCATGAAACTAGAAATGTGTCACTTTGAAGAATAACTACGAAAATGTTCTATTTCTGCTGCGGCCTCACCCTGATTGTGCCTGAATGAGAAATGCTTTTTCAGTCTGATAACACTCAGTGATGGCAAGCGAGCATTTTCAGACAGGAAATCTTTCCATCCTGAATTTTCCACCCAAACTTGCCTGATTCAGGCCTCCACAGTGTCTGTATCCAGCTCATTTGGGCATTATGCATGTAGTTGGGGTGCTCATCAGGCAAGGGGAATTCAGGGCAACACATCATCTCTTTGCAGAAGTTGGTGAAGCTGGTGTGGTAGATGCTGGCTTTGTCTTCCTTTGCCTACTCCTGGAGGGAGAGGAGAGTAGACATGTCTTGTTAGGGAGTAGGGAGGACATGACCCCTCCCTGTCCCAAAGCACTGCACCAACTCCTCCAGGTACCATCACCCCCTGGCCTCCACCTCTGGGCTGGAGCCAAAGAAAAACAGCAAAGCCCTCAAGTGCAGTAACAAAACAACCCACTAAGAGCTCAGAAGTGTCCTAACAGCCCAGGAGGAGGGTTTGCATCACCCAAGGCTTTTAGGAGCTGATTACATGCACATTTGCCAGGGAAAATGGAAACCTCAGGGGTAGGAAGCGCTGTGGAAGGACTGTGCCAGAGCCTCTCCACTGCACATCCAGAAAGGATCAGGGGGTCAAATGTGACACAGCTACACTGCTGCACATGGACACATGCAAAAATCACAGGAGACAATAGGAACATGGGACCTCCCAGTGCCTAACTTCCTCCTGGTCTGCCTGTAAAGCTTCCAAAATCCCCCAGGCGAGCCTGGACATTGCTTCTTTGTGCACATGGTCTTGGTGATTGCACAAGCAATCCTTTGCCAAAAATGGCTAGTCCCATACATCACCCTGTCCCCTTCAGGATGGCACCTGCTATGTCTGCCCTGACACTTGACACTTAACAGCATGAAGCACAGGCAATCCATTTCCCTTTCCCAATGGCTTTGATGCCAGGACAGAGCTGGAAAATTCATATTTGGGTTGGCCAAATTATTACCATCTTCCAATAAAAGAAAGAAGACAAACAACCCAACAAAAAAGAAACAGATAAGGAGCTAAAGTGCTTGTGACTTTTCTCCTCAGTGGTGTTCTGTTCTGAAATTCTCCATTATAAATATCAAAACATATTGCCAAACTTTACAGACAATTCACTGGAGCCCTCCTGAGAAAAGACAGAAAACTCGTGGTCCATGTTTCAGATGAGTCGAATGTTTCTCATCACCCAGAACAAACTTTCTGCCCTCCCCTCCGCTGCTCCTGCAACCACCATCCCACCCCAAACTGATCCCATGTGGTATGAGATGGCTCTGGGTCTGACTCCTCTAGCTATTCCTTCAAGTTCCTTTTTGGCTCCATGGTGCATGGCCACAATGTAAAAGCACACTGCAAGCCACCCTGAACAGCAGCGAGAGCTCCCCAAGGTGGGGTGACAGCCAGCAGCCCTACAAGGAGACTTTTGCTGGGCCTGAAGACCTGCATTTCAGAGCCATCACCAACTCCAAGGGCTTTGAGGGGGATGGAGGCAATCCTCAGAGCAGCCCCGAGGGGTTGCAGCTCCTCAGCTGGGGAGAGGCTGGGGGCTCCCTCCATCCAGTATTTCAGAGGGAATTTAGCTCAGCAAGCCAGGGAATGGCCAGGATGCCCCCAGGGTAAACGAGGCTTGATGATGCACATCAAGTTGAACCAGCCAAGCCCTCCCACGTGCAGCCATCAGAGCAGAGCAAGTGGGTACAGGCACGTGGGGTGCAGCCTCCCAGCCCCGAGGACACAGGTTTCCCCACAGGCAGACAAAACCACTCACCGTGTAGTGACAGAGCCCCCTGATGTCCTCGCTCCTCTCAAAGCAGGTGGGCTCCAGCCGCTCTTCCAGGCAGGACTTGGTGGCCACCAGCCCTCACCACTGCCATGCCATCCTGCCAGGGGGAACGCAGCTGTGGCAGGGCAGAGACCAGCTGGGCACACTCACCTGTGTGGCCCTGCAGCCCCCAGTGATGGCTGCCCACCCCACCACAACTCCTTCAGCTCCTTAAATCACCCATATCCTTGCTCACCTTCCTCCCTCACAGCCCCCAGGTAGGTGTAGGGGAGGGAGGAAGAGCCAAGGCTTTCCCCAGGACCTAGGGGTTTTCATGGAGTGGAGTGGTGGCTTGGGAGGAGCTGCCCTGAAAGAGCAAAGCTCTTTTCTGCAGCGTTGGACAGGAGGCAGGGCCAACACCATGGGGTTGTTTTGGTGAGTAACTTGCACTGTTTGGACTTTAGTAACCCCAGAGCTGCAACAAGAGGAGGAAATGTTGGCACAGAGCTCCTAAATTAGGAAATAAAGCATTGGACTGAAATAACAGCAAGATAGAGCCCAGGGTCACTGAGCAGCAGCAGCCACCTCTGGCCTGTGGGATAAGCAGCGTCTCTCATGCATGCACATGCACCTCTCCAAAACACCATGGTGATGCCCATGACAGAGACCAGCAGGTAGAACCAGGCTAACCAACCTCACCCCACCCTTCCATCCCAGAATTGCAGTTAATCCCCTCAGAAGAGGACAGCTGGCACTGCCACACCAGGGACAAGCCACCCCAGCGTTGGGCAGCTTCCTGTTCAATACATCCATAAACAGGGCAAGCATCTTTCAGAGGACATCTGTGGGGAAAGACAAAGCACAGGCAAGTGTGGAGGAGTCTGCCTGCAACTCCCAATCCATCTCACAGAAGATCACTCTTCATCGAAGTCTCATTGTGTGAGTTCATCCATCAAATCCCTGCCTCCAGACAGGTCCTGGGGGAGAACCATTCAGCTGGGAGTCTGCCCGTTTGAAAGCTGCTGGAGCCTCTGAAGCTGTCCAAGTGGGGCTGTTAATTCATGCTAAATTGACTTGAAATAAAATAGAGCAGAGAATGCCAGAAAAATGATTGAACAACCAAACTGAAAAAGAATGAAATTGCTAACTTTTCCACAATCTGCCAGATTTGTTGGGCTTTCCAAGGAATAGCTTTGGAGTCATGATTAAGTTGACTTAATAGAAACAAACTGCCAAGCTGGCTTTGTGGATTCCCAGCCTAGAGGAGATGTGGATCCTCTTGTGCAGGACACGACCCGGAGGAGGACTTCTATGAATGAAAACATTTGTCAGAAAACAACACCCAGGACCAGTGTACAGCGAGAGAGCACGTCTGCTCCTGGCCCTGCCATGGGGGCAGGACAGGTCAACCCAAGACAGAGGGAGGGAAACAAAGATGCAGAGTCAATCATTTACCTGGAGAGACACAATTCTCAACCACTGAGAAAAGTAAAAGGCCGTGGACCTCTTAGCTCATCGTTTTCCATTGGTCATTCTCCTCAAAAGAAAAAAAAATACTTTGGACATTTTTTCCCCTCACTAAAAAGGAAAAATGAAGGGGAGGAGAACTGCAGGTGTGGGAAGGCAGAGACAAGTAGAAACGTTAAGGTGTTCAAAAATCCCTGGGGAAAAAAAATAATAGAGAGTTTCAACATTTCTAATGTCCCTAGAGGTAGTTTTGTGCAACATCTGCAAACTTCTTTGACTTTTTCATCATCTGCTACAGGAAAGCCAGAGCAGAAGAGGATTCCTGACCTCCAAAGAAACAAGAACAATTAAGAGAGACTGCTTTCTCCTACAAAAACCTGCCTTTTTCCAGCCCTGAGCTGCCTCACACCAGCAGCACGGCTGAGGCTGGAGGTGATTTCCTGTGATGCTTAGAAGGTCACAGCATGGCAATGGGAATCCTCCTGGGGACGCCCTGCAGTGCCAGCAGCCACAAGAGGCCAATGGCACGGTTTGCCTCCACGCCTGCTGTGACCCTGGTCCCATGCAGAGCTCATGAGAGCTGTTGCTCCTGGCTGCCACCAGAGCTGCTGGCTGCTGCACCAAGAGAGACTCGTATTCATTAACCAAGGGCCAGTGGTGGCCACCACAGCTGGTTCCCATGCAGCCACTCTCAACCCTCCTGCTGGTAGCAGCAGTGAAGCAGAGGGTGAACGATCCTCCAGTTTTGCCCCCTTTGCTGCACGTGAAGGATCCCAAGAGGCTGTTGGAGGAATGCTGGGTGCAGATCCTGGCTACAGGGCTGGGCAGCAGCTAGCCCATGTGCCACACTGCTCCTGCTTTGGCTGGACTGGGCTCCGTGGCACTGGATGCAGTGTAAGAGTCAGATGCTTTCCAAAGGAACATTCTAGTCAAAATAGCCAGGAAGAGGAAGATCCCTCAGCACACCAAAGGGCTCCCTGATGGCAGCAATGATCCTGGGGCCAGCCAGGCACCATGCCAGCCAGGAGCAGCCTTTGGCCTCACGGAAAGCATGTCTCTAGGGCCTCCTCTGATCTCTGTCAAAGCACAGGCCCCGGCGTGACCACAGAGCCACAGCTGGGCTCCTGACTCTGTTGGCAGCCAGGGATGAACTGAACTTGCCAGAGGCGCCGCTGGCCCAGCTGGGGAGTGGTCAGACTCTGTGCCCCACGGCTGCCTGTGACTCCTGTGGGGCTGGCGATCCTCCTCTCCTCCCACGTCCCTCAAGCTCCCCTCAGCTCTTTGATGTGCAGCTACATTGTTCAACCATCTTTGAAGTGTGAAATGAGAAACACCCCACGCGGGAGTCTGGGCAGAGCCCTCCAGAGCAGCCTGCAGTGCTGTGGCAGCCATGGCTGGTCCGGGGACAATAAAACCACAGCTGGAGATACATAAAGTGGGGCAGTAAACAAAAGCCTTCACCTCACATTTGCTCTGCACTAATTGCATCGGAGCTCTTCCCAGGCAAGGCTCTTGTTTTTCTGAAAGCAACTAAAGATACATTTTTCATTTGCTTTTCCACACCCCTCTTCCCCGTTTTTGTTTGCAAGTAGATTCCTTCCAGGAAAGGCCTCTAGGACCATTCCCATGAGGCTCAGGAATGATGGATGGAGCTCTCCAGTGGAGGATAACGCCTTGCAGCGGGGGAGCAAATATAACAGTGTCTCTTTGCTCTCCTGAATCTTCCCATCAACCCTGAAACTTGGTTTTGCCATTCCCTAGGGAGCTGTTCTGATCCACAACCTTTCAGCAGAGGCAGGAGCTCTGAGGGCATTGCTCGCCCTCGGCTTCACGGCTCACCACAGTCTCCTTTCCCGACAAGGACAAACCAACCAAAAAGCTCACTATCCATCCCATTAAATCTTTTTTAGGTACAGCAGTTGCAACAGGATAACACATCTCACTGCATCTATCTCAAAGAATTCTCTCCTCTAAACCTTTTCCCCCTACACTATCACCTTGCCTTGAAGCTTGGTGTCCTGCAGACCTCCAGTCCATCTCTTCGCCCTCTCTGGGAGTCGTTCCTCTCTCCCTCATTTTTTCTCCTACCCATGTGCTATTTTCTAGTGATACTGTCTGGATGCAGGCAGAGTTCTCAGAGCACTCAGAAACTGCTGAGAGCTGTGGGCAAAACCTCATGGGAAGCCACAGCCACCTACATTGCAGCATAAGCTGCTTGAAGGTACCTGGCTCTCAGGATATCACACAGGGTTGTCCTTTTCTTCAGCAATCAACTGGCATGAAGGCTGCCAAGCGTTTACCCACCTTCTGCTCCAAGCCTTACTCAACCTGGAAGGCAGGAGGGAAGGCCCACAAGAACACCTTGACAAGTGCCTTCCCCACAGCCCAGGGGAAGCACCACTCCAGCTGGTGACACACCACCATTGCTGCAGCTCACCTGGGGTCAGAGGTGCTATGAACTCAGACAAAGCACGAGATCTGCTCCCAAACATGGGATTTGTCCCAAGGGTCACTCTTCTGCTCAGAAAAAAATCTCTCCTTCCTGGCTGCTTCTCCTACCCCTGCCCTGCCAGTATTTTGGCAAGGATCTCCCCAGGGAAAGGGCTGTCCTCCATCACAAATGCATGAACCTTGCTTGGAGCCCCAACCCTTGTTGAGGCCCCAGGCTGAGATTGCAGGATTTTATATATTTTTCTTCACTCTCTGCTTCCCACTGGAAAAGGAACAAACACAGCCTTTGTTCAGTGAACAGGACACCAGCAGCTCAGATCTTAGCACAAAACTGCTCTGAGGTGCTTTGTGACCATACCTGCCTGGAACAGGTTTTTTGGATTTAACGACGACATAATTTATGCTTATTAACCTGCTTTCCCTTTTGTCCTCAGGAGAGAGGTATCCAGCAGAAGGCATCTGGTTTAACCACCTTGCAGAGTTGAACCAGTGCATTTTGCTCAGGTGCCTCATGGAAAGGCAATGATCCCCTCCGTGCATCAACAGAGAAATTTGTCAGAGGTTCAGGACTTCAGTAGGCTGCAAAAGAAGGAAGACTTATCAGCACAGCACCTCCACTGCTGCATTTCCATATGAGCAACTCTTGTGCCATCTCCTTCAGTGGAAATCACAAGACCAGGGTGCAGGTTGGTGCAAACCCAGAGTTGGCAAGCTCTCCCCATGATGCTGCTATGACTGAGATCTGAAAGACGAGAGGAGCCAGAGGATGTGGGCTCTTACAAGGTGGACATCTTCAACACCAGTCTGGCTGCTTCCTCCAAGTCAGAGCAGGAGCAAAATACCCAGCCAGGTCCTCATGTTTGGCCCTCCCAGAGCACAGGACAAAATCCTTTTTCTCTTTGAAGGCCACCACTGCCCCCCAGCAGCAGGAAGTGAAGTTGCCTCATCATGGTTTTAGGGCTGCTAATTACCAGTTACAAGAAGCCCACCTGAACAAGAAAATGTCCTTCTCTCTGAAAAGCTGCTCCAGCCCCGAGGACATGCTCAGGGGGATTGTCTCTGGGTGCAGCAGCCCAGCTTCACAGCACCTTCCTGAGCTCCAGGTGGGGAATTTTTACTGATTTCTCCTCCCTGTGCACGAATTTGTTGCAAACATGATCATTAATGAGGGATGCTGAGGGAGAAGTCATTCAAACCCTCCTAGAAGCATCCAGCTTGCAGCAGCCCATTCAAGGGGTGGAAAGGAGACCAGAGGGGTGTGGGTGGGACTGTGTCCCAGTTCCCCCCAGCCTGGGGACAGATCAAGTGCCAAGATCCCAGCTCACTGTCAGAAGGGGCTCTAGAGGGATGAAATTCAACAAGACCAAGTGCAGGGTCCTGCACTTTGGCCACAATAACCCCAGGCAGCACTACAGGCTGGGGGAAGAGTGGCTGGAGAGCAGCCTGGCAGAGAGGGACCTGGAAGTGCTGGTGGACAACTGGTTGAACATGAGCCAGCAGTGTGCCCAGGTGGCCTGGAAGGCCAATGGCATCCTGGCTGGTATCAGGAATAGTGTGGCCAGCAGGAGTAGGGATGTAATTCTCCCCCTGTACACAGCACTGGTGAGGCCTTACCTTGAGTCCTGTGTGCAGTTCTGGGCCCCTCACTTCAAGAAGGACGTTGAGGTGCTGGAGCAGGTCCAGAGGAGAGCAACAAGGCTGGTGAAAGGACTAGAGGGAAAGTCTTATAGGGAGAGGTTGAGGATGTTGGGGTTGTTTAGCCTGGAGAAAAGGAGACTCAGGGGGGACCTTATCACTCTCTTCAACTACCTGAAGGGAGGTTGTAGTCAGGTGGGGACTGGGCTCTTTTTCCAGGCAACCAGTGACAGGACAAGAGGGCATAGCCTGAAGCTGCTCCAGGGGAGGTTTAGGTTGGATATTAGGAAGTACTTCCTCATGGAGAGAGTGATTAGACATTGGAATAGACTTCCCAGGGAAGTGGTGGAGGCACCGTCCCTGGATGTGTTCAAGGAAAGGCTGGATGTGGCACTTAGTGCCATGGTCTAGATGGTGTGGTGGTGTTGGTCATAGGCTGGACTTGATGATCTTAAAGGTCTTTTCCAGCCTTGGTAAGTCTGTGATTCTGTGATTCTGTTCGTCACACCAAGAGCTCCTGACCCAGCTGGTGAAAAAGCTTTGCAACCTCGACAGCTGCTTGGAGCTGGAGCCAGGGAAAGCAGGCTCCCTTAAAACCATCCCACAAGTCTCAGTTTGGGCCAGACAGGCAATTAGGGCTTGTTTTGCAGATTATTTTTGAACTAGAAGGGAGAAGAGAGTCTCAAACTGCAGAAAACAGCACTTGGAAGAGATGTCCCACTGCCTTGAGAAAGGCTGCTCAAGCCCCAGCTTTGGGGGCCAAGCTGTTAAAGAGGAGTATCAGCTTTCTTAACGATGGAGATTTCTACCTTTTATGCTTATTGAGAAGAAAGAAAAAGAAAAGGAAAATTTGACCCTCCCAAACCTTAAAGAAAAGCCTGAAGTTCACCTCTAGCTCCCTCCTGTGACTCCTGTACACAGGCTGCTATAAACCTGGCTTGATAAAGCTTTACTAAGCAGTCTCCTGCTGTCACTGTGGGGGTATTAATACCTCCCAGTCATATACTGGAATTACTTAACACACATACAAAGCAAAATGTGTCCAGATGCTTAAATGGGCATTGGCATTGTGCACACGATGCAGTTTGTCTGATTTCTGTGCCAGGCAGCCTGGGAGAAAAGCTGAATCAACAGGTGAAATCCTGCTGCCTTTTCCATTCCAAGTCCCATCCCTCACACAAAAACCCACTTTGCATCCCGATTTTCACACCCACTCACATTCCAGCTGGCTCTGCCCTTATGGGATGCTAACTCCCTGCTGCCCTAGGGAAGGCAGCCTGAAGGAGCTGCCCCAGCCTGGACTGCTAACCTGTATGTTGTTTGCCCTGTAGCTTGCTTTCTCCAAGGTGTATTTGGTCATGTGCACACTGACTCCGTGAGTTGGTTTATGTGTTTATGCACTTTATAACTTCCCCATATCATGTATTCCAAAGCAATATCCCTACTGCCAAGATGTGTTTATGCTCATTTTATTTATTCTTCTCATGTTATTTATTCTGCTCATCTTTGCACCCACAAGCTATCTGTACTTCTCATGCCCTGTTCCCTGCTAGTCCTAGTGATCAGATTGGTTTTGAAGTGAAAGCACCAAATTCCTCGTGGTACAAAGCAAAAGGCAAATAGCTTTGGCCAGAAGAGGGTGTGACACAGCCCCCCCCTGTTCTTCAGGAACGGCACAGCTACATACCTCTGCCCTCTCCTTCTCTACTGCATATCTAGTGAGTAGGAGCTGGCAGCTTTTGGGCAGAGAGGACTTGCAGCTGGCACTTCTGCCTGTGTGCCTCCTCAAACAAACCTCTGCTCCATGCACTCGTGAGCCCCTTGCAGCCTAGCAAGCTGGAGAAAAACATCTCTGCCTAGCAAACCATCGCTGGGGCTGTTCCCCCATGGCTTGCTGCCCCAAGAGCTTCCCTGTACCCAGATGGATGAGCAATTCTGTGGCTAAGCCCATCCCAAGCCCTGGATCAGTGGGGATGATTTCCTTCCATGCCAATTCCCTTCTCCATTGTCTTCTTGCCATTGCTCTGCCTGTTGTGCAAAGCTTGCAGAAATAACCTCAGAACAGTTTCTGGACTTTTTGCTGTGGGGATATTTCTAAATCATACTATTCTTGCTGTCATGCTAGAAAAAAATTATCCACTTCAGTATGACCATTAACCATAATTAGTGCTCAGTTGCACGGACAATCTGGAAGGGAGGGATCTGATCTTCTACCACTTAATAAATCTCTGCAAGCGCACAGGGAGCAGACAGCAAACTGAGCAATCATTCATTTTTACTCCTGTAACTACTTTTAAATGCCCTATCAAACAAGCTTGCAAGGACTATTTTCCCTGTTTTTCTATACCTCCAGTTTCTGTTCCCAGACCACGGCTCCTGCCCTTAGATTTCCTTGGAGAACCAGCCTTGGAGACTTAGAGCCAGGCACTTAGGAAGCTCTGACAGATACAGCCCTAAGATGTTTGGGTATCTGGGGCAGAAAAGCCCCAAATCTGGTAGCAGGCAGCTCCTATCCCAACCTTTGCCTGCTGGGCACATGTAACACCACACCTGGGACCCAGCTTGTGCTGGGACTCATAGGGCTGCTGCAGCTGATGCTGCTTCTTTCCTAGCAGACCCTTTATAATGCTGCAGACCCTTTATATAATCCCCATCTAAAGCCTCTCATGACAGTACCAGACATTGCTTATGCTGCTTACTTCGAGCACTCAGGTGCCCCACAGAGCCTGCTGTTCCCATCGTTGCAGGCAGCAGCACGAAGGTTGGCTATGTGACACTATTATCTGCTTCTATGAGGTGACTGAGCTGTCCTCTGCAGGGGTTTTAAGGAGCTGATGGAAGATGTTGCCTCTAGGCTTGAGTTCATTTGCATTAAGATATCAGTTAACTCACCTGTTGAATTTTAAAGTCTGCCTCTGGACTCTAAAAGAGCCTGGAGCCCTCCACAAGCTGTGCAGAATTTGCCCTTCACAGGTTGCTTTTCTTACACTGCCTCTGCCTGGGTCAGTCCAGGGATTTGTAGTGGGACAGCACGGTCTGCTGATCACTTCCCAGGTTAACACAGCTCTTTGCTGGATCTGCAGGCATTCAGGCTTGGCCAGGACAGAGCTGGAGCACACAGGCCACCCTAGCAGCAGCCTTCAAGGTGCCATCCAGCCAGAATATAGTCAAAATCCCAGATCAATTCCCCAGGCCTGGGGAGGCCCTAAGAATAAAAAAATTCAGACTCAGTAGGAAGGATGTAAAAACTGGACCTTCCCTACTCAAAATTCAATATAGACAAAAGCTTAGGAGAATGCCCAGGAAAGAGATGGGTGTCTGAGCTTAAATAGGGCTTCTGGACCCCTAGCAGTGGGTGTGGGAGTGTGTGTGGGGTGGGGGTCCCAGGTGAGGCTGCTTGGAGCAATTAAAGCCCCTGAGGGCCCTCAGGGCCCCCACACTCAGGCTGATGAAGTCAGTCCCTCCCTTGGGCTTAATCATGGTGCAGGTTACACAGCAGGTGTGAAGCATTTTGGTGTAATTAATCCAGCCTCTGTCCAAAATGGCCCAGATGCAGCAAGAGGTGCTTATGGAAGGGGGGCTTAACAGCCCTAGACTGGCTTGCCAGCTCTGGTCCCACCTCCAGGTCTCCAGGCAGCAGGGAGCCAGGGCATGTCCATGGTGCTGAGTGAACCCAGAGCTGTGGGGTCCAGGTGTTGCCCCAAATCTGAGTTCTTCACCAGGTGTGCAAAGAGCCAACCATCACATTGAGTCAAAATACTTGTCTTTATTTCTAACCTGCTGAGCAGGGTGCTGGGCATTTAACACCAGCCAGTACACCTTTTGGAACACAGGGAGGCTCTAATACAGAAAAAACCGAACCCAGGAAAATCACAGCAAAATACACAATTGATTACCAATGATTTCTCTGCCACTCCTCACTATACATAAGCATCCATGTTTAGTTTAAATATAGTTTAAACTCGTGTTTAAAACATTTAGGGAGGTTACCAGATTAGCATGCTCATTATTCACAAAGCAGTGTGATTTTTAGCATTAAGATTAGCTAAAATAACTAGAGTTGATACCTTCATCCTATCAGCTACACTGAGTTCTCACTGAATCTTGCTCCATTTTTCATTCTGTTACGGGTCTGCTGCTAGACAATAGTTAACCGCAAAATACGGTCTTGAGCATCCAACCATGAGGACCCTCCGGTCTCGTTGCTATGGTTTCAAAATGCAGATCGTAATGGCCACTCGGTTTGTGAGTCTTTAACTCTACCTACCGCCATCGCAGGCTGTGGGCAAACCTGACAGCTCTGCCCCAAATCCCACCCCACGCATGGCCGGGGTACCCGCTCCTCCAGCATCCCCCCCGCAGTCCGTGCGGGGAGGTCTGGTGGTACCCACGTCTTCCCGGTTTGTCCTTCAGCCCTGCCCCGGGACTGAGCCCCGCGGGGATCGGGGCTGTCGGGGCAGCCGCGGGCGCTCAGCTCCTTCTGCGGGCCGCGGCGGGGCTGCCCCGGCTTCTGAGGGTTTTTAAGGGAGCTGCCCACGGTCCGGCACGGAGCTGCCATCGCCGGGCTTGTGCCGAGGCGGGAGCAGCAGGATGAGTTCAGGCTGCGCACCTGAACCGATCACCCCGTAAGCTGGGGGACAGCCTCACGTCGTGTCCCTCCCCCCCCAGGGACGGCATCACTCCATTTTCACAGGAAGAGAGGAATGAAAGCACTCAGATTTAAGCCCCAGATTAAGCTCAGCAAGGCTCTTTTGCTCTTGCTGTAATAAGCGCTTCTGCAACACCTCGGAGCTTCTGTGCCACCCTGGGGCTGGGAATGTGTTCCACCAGCCTCTCACTCCCCTCTCACCACCTGTGCCATCAAACACCATCCCACTTGCCCTGGCAATGCTCTGTGTCCTGCACAGGGGACACAGCATGGCAGCTGCTACACTGCACATCACCCACTCAGAAAACTCTCTCTCCTGAAGGCTGTGTCCTCACCTCCAAAAGGGATGGCTCTGGCCAGTGGCCCACTGCTCCTGCTTTGTAATGTGGTCAATGCAGGGTTGTTAGAAACGGTCTTTCCAGCTGCAGGTCTTTGTATGGTAGCTCCATTCCACCCCAGGAAAAAATAACTCATTAGCTCAAACTGCCTGTAAAGTCCCAAATTTTTGCTCCAGATGAGGGTTTCTCTTTCTCTTGCATGACTTTGCAGTCCTGGTCAGCCACTGACTGCGTTGCCAGCCTCAGCTTCTCCCCAAGGACACTTGGGTGCATTAGCAAGGACTGCCACAGTGCCTGTCACCTGGGGATGAAAGGACCAATGGACCTCCCCCACCAGCCCTCACCCTTGGGGCTGCTTGGACCTGCACCAGCTCTGAGGTGGGGGGAGAAATCTCAAAGAGATGTTTTGGGGCTGATTAAAGTTAATTAGCTCAAATGATGCCTCTGAAGGGAAATGTTTCTTATTTTGGGTTCCTGCTGACTTGGGCCCAAGCCTGGTTTTCATAAGGCCGGTAAGTGCAAACAGGCAGGGCTCTTTCATTGGAAACAGGCAGCGTGGGATATAATTAAAGAAGTATGCACTGGCATCTCAAAGAACCGTTTTCAATTACTGCTATTTTGAGAGGATTAAGGGGAAATATTTAAAACAAGACCACTGCAAAAATAGATTTTGTTTGTCATTAGCTTTGAAATAATATTTGACTTAAAGGGCTGAAATTTCCATATGCCAGGTCTGTCTCTGGCAGCACTCTTCCTGGGGGCTGGGAAGCAGCATGGGAGCTGGGAGCAGACCTCCCTATGGATGGCCCTATTTCCATATGGAAAATACCCTCCTTTTTCCCGCTCTCTGGCCACTTTTCTCCCCATGCCAGCCTGGAAGTGATGCACAGGGCAGACTCAGACATGAAGAAGATGCTGCAAGGGACTTGTTTGATTATGAGCCTGCACCTGGGGTGCTCTGAGGACACAGTGCTGCTGCCTTCAGATGGGCATGTCCTCCCATGGAGGGAGCGATGGCTCTCTTGGTCCATGTGCTTTCCTTGGCCAGGCCATCTGTACCTCTGACCCTTGTGATTTGCTGCTGTATCTCTGCACAGCATGAGCCTGTGGGTACAAATTTGGGCCAGTCTGTTCTGCCAGTGGCCAGACAGGTGACCTGGAGGATGCTGTTTTGCCATAGTCACTGAACTAGTAAAAAGATTCTGCCCCGGCCTCCCTGTGTCTCTGCCTCTCCCAGCTCAGACTGTACCTTCAGAAAGGGGATGAAGCTGGACCTAATTGCAGGAGAGGAGTAGCATCAGTAACCCTCATCTGGGAAAACATCTCCAGGCTGCAGGTCTAGAGCTTCAGCACAAGACTAGAAACAGGGCCAAAAAAGGGGAAGACAAGCTTGTCTTCCTTTCCTTCTCCATCTTTCTCTGAGTGTGGAGAGGACACAGCTTGAGGTGTACAAAACCCATGGTCACGTGGGGCAGAAGTGAGCAGCAGCCATGCTGTAAGTGTTGCCACATTACCAGGTAGGATAAGGTCCAGTTGATGTAACCACAGACATCTTGGTACTTTTTGATATACCCATCATAGGATGGATAAAACAGGGGGAGTTGATTTCTATCCATATAAAAGGATCCCAGACTCCTACTTGCAGGTTCAACACTTAATTATTGGGCAACTTGAGTTCACTGAGGGTCTCCAAGCTTTGCTTGGTGCGTGCAAGGTGGGCATGCTCAACCTGCCTTTGCAGGGCTTGACTTCCCAGAGGAAAGGGTTGTTTCTCACAGCACCTGGGATAGTTGGGCTACTTCCTCCCCAGGGGCTCCTAAAGGCCTGTGTGAAGTCAACAGCATGGGAAGGGCCTGGCCACGAAGTGATGAGAAGGGCTCTCTACTGACATTTGCCTAGGCAGCTTATGAGGCTCAAGCAACAGAAACATTGGTCTTAGCAGGATCATGAGAAATCATTTCTCTGTGCTATTTACAGCAACCAAGGACATATTTTTCCTTTCAGAAACACCACAAGGAGGATGTTTCTCATGGCTGTTGAGAAAGAGGGGTCCACCTCAGGGAATAGCATAGGTTGGGGTGCATAAGCTTGGGGCAGCAAGACAACACATCAAAGAGAGCCAAGGACACCAAAAATGGAGACCGGCCACTTCCATGTCAAAGTGCAGGGCTGCTGGCACCAGCTCAGACTCTTGTACACAAGAGTAGCATCAACAGGCTGCAGAGATGTCTAACAAGCAGAGGCACCAAAAGATGGCTCCTCTCCATGTGCAGAGGCATTTCCAAATCCATGTCTGCCTTGTCCAGGGCACACACAATGGCCTCCCTGTCCCACAAAACAGCTGATGGGCAATGAAAAGGCTGCAAGGACAGGGCTTCCTGCTGCACTGATGGAGCTAAATAACCCAAAGGCCTACCCAAAGCACTTCATATCTCCAAGCTCAGAGGGCTCCATCTTGGCTACAAAGCCTCCAAACACACCACAAAAACAGGTGGAAGAGAGAAGAATAACACACCAAGCCAGACGGGTTCAAACACACCTAGACTCATGGAGATTTCACACTTAGCAGCTCTTGGGTGGCTGTTGGGCAAAAAGGCCACCATCAGGGACCAGGAGGTTCACTTTCTGCTGTGAGCTTAGAGCCAAAGCATAGCTCCAAAGACCTGCAAAAATAACGTCACCCAGAAATCAGAAGGCAGGAAGAGGAGGACATGTGTAGGCAGGAGTACATCTGCAAAGAAAATGGAAAGTTATTACCAGGGGAAGCAAATGGACAGCTCAAGCAAAGAGCAGCATGGGCAGAAGGCTGAGGAAATGTCTCCTTTCCATGTGTAGTATTCCAGTCCCTGTAATATCCAAGTGGGTTTCATCATTAATGCAATCAATTCTCATGTAGCATCTTCTCATGGAGCCCACGTAAGGCATGCAGGTGCCAACCTACCCCATTGATCCCCCCAGCCACTGGTCTCCAGTGCAGCAACAAGCATCTCCAGCCATTCCCACGGCCCCCATACAGCCCTTCACCATCCCTCTCGGGGCAAGGCAGAGTTGAGGCTGCAGAACCAGCCTTGAGCACCCTGGAACTGGCCCATGATCTTGGTTAAAACTCCAGGCAGTCACCCACTGACAGAGGAGAGGAGGGGACAGCTAGGCAGGAGATGTGCCATCCTTCCTCCCCTCTCACATTGCAGCCCCTCCTGCCCCTCTGGATCACTGCCAGGCATTGATTGGCCAATGGATGTGCTCTGTGCTACCCCAGTCCTGGTGCTCGCCAACCATTTATAAGATCTCAAAGCATCACCACAATCTCCGTCAGCATCAAATCCTCCCACCAGGGGGCTGGGCAGCCTCTCTCAAGGCTCCCATGAGCCCTCCAGGAAATATCTCACAGAGAACAAAATTAGATGTCAAAGAGCAGGAGGATTTCAGCTCTGGCTGTGCTCTGGCAGGTCCCCAAAGCTGGGAAGGAGAAAAGTGTTATGAAAACACTCACCAGAATGCGGTGAGAAATTAGACGTAGGTCACTTGAACTCCAGCCCTGAGGATAGGGGTCAAACCCACAGGGTAAAGCCCAGCTGGATGGGAAGAAGCCAGCAGAGTTTTTCGGAGGAGAAATGGATTGCTTTGTTAATTTGCTGACATCTCCTAGGCTGGGTTTTTTCCTCTGCTTGGGGATACAGGTCTGGACCCGTGTGCTTGGTGGAGACAGTGGTGCCTCTTCTGCTAACACCATGCAGCAGCTCACACCTATCACAGGTGGTAGACTTTGGGCACAGGCCACCCAGCCAGCAGCACCACTGGGGGCTTTTACTAGATGAAGCACAAGAGCTATTTTTCCGTACAATGCAAACAGGTTGGGCTGCAATGACATGGTTCAACCTAGGAGACTTAGACCATAGGTCTGGCCTCAGCAAGTGGCAGTAAGATGTGGTCCTTCTTTTAACACATTTTGGGGCTCCAGGAGTGGGTTTCTGAGTACTGCTGGGCTGCCTTTTGCAGATGCCAAGCTTGCACTTTCAAAAACAATTGATTTATGAGCACATTGTCTCAAAAGGACTTTGTCTTCCAAGAGTATCTTCCTTTTGAAAAATGTCTCCTAAAGCACTTGGGGCACTTGGTTTTTTGCTTTTATATTACAATCCTTAGTGCCTTTAAAGGAGGATGTGAGCACAAGGTGGCACCCCACAAACAAATTCACTTATCAGCAGTCCTCATGTTTATTTTCTCTGGAAAAAAAGTTTTTTAATTTTCAAGCATTTAGGGTGGCTGTATGCACCAACAGAGCCCACAAAAGGTTTTTATTACCTGCTCCTGCATATTTTGGACATGATACCGAGTGGATTAACTGGTGGGTTGTCCTCCTGAGCTCTTCCAATAATGTTGCAGATGTTTTTTTTAGACCAGCACAGCATTGCTGGCGATGAAAAAAAAAAGTATCTGTTGGCTTTGATGGCTTGCATGTGGAAGTGTTCACTTTGAAATCGTGGCTTTTTAGGGGTGGGATAGGTTGACTCCTAATAGGATGCTGCTTTCTACCCTGAGACATTCTGAGAGGGAGTTTGGACCAGTCCTGAACCCAGGCCTGAAGACCTCTCCAAAGTCATCATCTCATCACGTAGCCCCCCAGGAGGTCACGCCATCCAGGTCCATGCAGAGTTTATTCTCCCTCAACTTCCAGCTTCAGCTGACCCTGGAAAGATCAGCACCCTTGTGAGAGCTACTTCCAGGGAGATTTATAGCCTGGCTGGGTGGCCGAGCACAGTTCAGAGTTTATGTAAACGCTGGGCACGGTCCCAGGCTGGGTGCTGACTCAGGCACCCGCCCATGCGATGCTCCCACGTCACCAGTTCAAGCAGGCCTCCCAGAACATCCATGCTGACACTTCACACTGTCACAGACCATAACAAGTCACTGGAGTGGCCAAATCTTGGGGCTTCAAGGGGTTTTCAATCGTCCCAGCCCCTGACCTCAAGCAAATACAACGTAATTGGGTTGTCCCCATTGGTGACGGGTTTGATTAATTTTCCTGCGGGGAGATCTCTCCAGCCAGTTGCACAAAGAGGCTCCATGGTCCCGGCTCAGTTCCCAGCACCTACAGAAAGATCAGCTCCTGGGAGCCTCTGCCAGAGCCTGCCAGACACCACTGACTGCAGGACTCTGTCACCAGCAATGGTGGTTGAAAGGCTGCTGCAGAATAATGGTCTCACCTGAGCTTCAGGGAGGAAAAAAACCCCTCCACTGCAAGAAAAAAGTAAAGCATGAGAAGGAGTGAGACTCCCAAGATAAATAAGGAGGGCACCCTTGCTGCAGCTGCTGAAGGAGTGACGGGAACAAGACGCTGTAAAACCTCCCTGATAGAGAAACTCTGGCTGAAGCTCCAGGAATCGATTCCTGACTTCCAGCCTGGGCTCTGCTGTTACAGACCACGCTCCAGCTCAAGATGCTGATTCACTGCAGCCTGGGATGCTAAAATATGGCACAGAAAGACTTCCCCCCCCCTTTTTTTTTTTCTTACTTCAGCTGTCGAAAAGCTCCATTATTTGTTACTTCACCATAACAGTACATGGTATTTCATTTTGTACCTCTCTGGGTTTTCAGAGGTGCTGGCTTCTCACAGACTTCCCCCACCGTGCACGTGTATCTCAATTCGCCTCTCGGGAAGTCCCCCCCCCGCCTTTCCTGATGTTTGGAAGCTGCAAATGCCACAGCACCATCTGGCTGCTGCAGCAGCAAACTGGTCCTTTCTGCAGCAATTAGGCTGATGCCCCAGCTCCTCAGCCTGCGTCCAAAAAGACCCCCTGTATCTGCTCTTCCCACCCCTATCTCCATTCCTGGAAATTCAAGGAACAGCCAAAAGCCATAGACCTGTTTATGACTTGTTGTACAAACATGATAAACGGCTGCTCAGAAAACATCTCCTCTGGGCTGCTCCTCATATGGTCCTTGCCTGCATTTTAATAAGCTGATGTTTGGGAATAGTTAAGTAGCTGTCTTGACTCGTTTAACACGATGGCCACAGATATTTCACCGAGCTGACACAGGATTTATGTCTCAATAATGCAATCATGTTTAGTAAGCATTGCAGTTTCGGGTAGATTTATGTCCCATCAGCAATCCGAGCAGGATTTATAGGGCCCAGCAGAGGTAGGGTTACAGGAGGTGCTGTCTGAGAGACACGGAGAACCCTGTGTCTTACTGCTCAAGGGCAATTCCTTGGAGAGACCAAGTCCTGCAGCATTGTAGCCTGCTGACATATTGCCCTGCTAATGTTTTTCATTAATAAAAGTAAACACGAGGGCTAAGGGAACTGCCTAGTGACAGAAAGAATTTTGTAACATGCTTCCCTTCTTCCAGCCCTGTCACAGGCGAGGAAGTGAGGTGGGGAACCCACCACAACCCAGCCCCCAGGAGGGAGGCCATGCACACCAGTTAGCTCAGGTGCTCTCTGGGAAGATGCAGTGGTGACCACGCCAGTGCTCCCAAAAGGGGCACAAGCAGCAATTGGCGAGAGCCTGGAGGCAGCAGCAGGGTGCCTGGAGCAGGGATGAAGCTCAGGAGGCAGCAGTGGAACTACAGGACATGCACTTCCAAGAGATGGAGAAGGACCATATCGCCCAGTCACGCTCCAAACCCAACATTTCACAATACTGGCATCTAAGTGCAAACCACATGAGCAAGGGACAAGCTGCATTACAAGCAACCATAAACCCAACATTGCAGATGGCTTTCTAGAACAGTCCTGATATGAGATCCCTGTGTCTGGCCTTTTCTGGGGGATGCTAGCTAGGAAACCGATCCTCATCTCCAGCAAGTTCAGGATGTCTTTCTCTCCATCAGGGCAGCCTACTTACTGGTTTTTTGAGTGCAAGAAGTTTGACTGGTGTCTTTTTAATTGCCCTGTCAGAGGTTTCCTGCCAGAAATCAAGCCAAGAAATCCTTGAAAGTATAAGGGGGGGAGTGAAGAAAAGATTTTTCCCTTTGTTTAGGTGAGCTGGCCAAGTCTGCAAGCTTTTCAAAGCATGAGGCTCAGCTGCACCCCAGGACATGAGCTCTAGAGCATCACTTTTCCTCGAGTCCCAACAGCTAATGTACTTCCCAAGACAAATTTCTTTAGGTCAAAATGGGTCCCTCCTGGGTCTCAGCCTAGACATACATCAACAGTGAGATTAATATTATTAAAATAGCTGTAACAAAGTGATTGATTTTGCAAGCAGTGGGTGCTGGCGGGAGAAACAAAGCTCCAGAGCAGAGCATTGGAGCTGCTGAGTTGAAGGACCACAATGCTGGGAGCTGCATCACTTTTGTTTTCCAGCTCCCATGGTGAAAGAACAGAACAGGTCAATTTTGATGAGAAGTAAACTAGCTTTAGATGTTGTTTCACTCCTGGCAGATATTAGGACAGGTTCAGTCTTCTGCAAACAATGGCACTGAGTATCCTGTAATGAAGCCGAGTCTGGAAGCACTATGACTTGTTCAGCCTCATCAAGAGTAGACAAGGACATGCTTTGACTGCTCTGTTCAGAAGCCCTTTGGCTTAAAGACGTATTTACTAATTGCAGATACCCCTTAACCAGACCCTCCATTGAGCTTCCAGAGCTCAACTGGGGCAAAGTAAGTTGTTGTATGGCTGGGTACATCCATGCAACATCAGGATGGATACCTCCAATCCTGAGACAATGAGAGGTGAAGACACATCTCCTAAGAAAGACCAAAAATCAAATTAAATATTATTAAAAAGTTAGAAATCTCCTTCCTTGCCAGCCAGTTTTTCATCAGCTGCTCTAAGCATGCTCTGGTATCAGAAGGAGCCTGCACCCCCCAGGCCAACAAGCCTGCACGCCATGCCTTGAAACCCAGCTCCTTCCAGCTCATCCCTTTTGTCATTGACATGGGAGCTGATATTAATCATCAAGCCTTCACTATTACTCATTCATAACAAGACATGGACAACTGCACTGCCATCCTGGCCAGCACGCCAGCATCTTCATGCTTTGTTTTTTTTAATGACACGTTCCTTGAAGGTATCCCAGGAAAAACAAGCGTAGGCAGAGCCACCCAGTGTCAAATAAACCATGAATGTTAGATTTAATTGAAAGTGACATTTTAGTACACAAGGGTTTCAGAGGGGGGTTCCACGTTTTCAATCTTCTCTTGCAAGATTTTGTATTTGTTTGTTCAATGTATTTTTTGGCCAGGAAAAATTTTTTCCCTTTTTTAAACAATTCCCTCCAACTCTTTTTTTTAAACTAGGAAAGGTAAACAAAAATCATGACAAGAAAGCAGTTTATCAGCCACACTAACACAAATGGACTCTTCCTCCCTTCCAGACAGTGACCACTCAGGACAAAAGCCCCATTGCACCACACAGGTTCAGGGACAGCAGGATTCATCCCAGCTTCTGCCCCAAGCCCTGGCACGGTCCCAGCCTCAATACACAGCAGACTCTCCCCTCCAGGCTCTGCTCACCCTCACCTCCTCCCTGCCCAGGATCTACCTTCTCTTTATCCCCTTCTTTCTTTTTCCTTCTTCCTTTTTGCTGTCCTGGTGGGGCTGTGCTGCCTGTTGGTGTGTGACAAATAGAAGGGCACATGGCTGAGGGATGCCCATGTTGGCTGGTGTCCTTGGTCAAGGTCCCACTCAGGCTCCTCCAGGCAGGATGAGCACCTGCAGGACAGGAGATGTGCAAACCAAACCAACCAAATCAAACCTCACTGCTGCTGTCCTGACTCTTGCACCTACAGCTGGGACTCTACACACAATAATGCAGCTCAAGCAAATACTAGTTGCACATGTGCAGCACATGCAATGCACATTCTCCAAACATGTATTTTTGGGCACGGACACCTTCCCACTGCCACTCAACTTCTCCCCCATGGTTACAACTAAGCCAATGCATGCAACAATCAGCTCAAGGCCACACACAGTCAGTAATGCCATCCCCTCAAAGGAAAGGTATGGAACAGGACCCACCTTTGCATGCACAGCTTCCTCAGGTTGCTCTGGGGTTACACACACGTGTGCGTGTGTGGCTGTGCGGGTACATTCATGCTCGTACCACGTGTCGCCCCGGCCCCTGCACTGGGATGGAAGAGGTTGAAGATTGACCACAGCAATGAAGGCTCTGCCAAGGTTCCCAACCTGTGGAAGGAGAGCCAATGCCCTGGCACCATTAGTGTTCTGTGATGTGGGTTTTTTAATCAGGAATATAAAAACTTCGCTGACTTTTCTATTCTAATCCTGTTCCACTCTCAGTAACGGCTCTGATTGCAACGAACAGCATCGTAGCCCAGACTTGAAGGCTAGTGACTGTTGATGGGAAATATTTTGTTTCATAACAGTGGCTGCAGCCAGCAGAGCACATGAGAACATTTTTTCAGGAACATGGAAGATGCTATTTTTAGCTTTTCTCCCCCATATTTATGGTGCTTGGAAGAAAGATGCGTCAGTTTAAACATGTTGCAGCAATATGCACTGTTTAACTCCACCCGTGCCATGGAGTGGGGGTGTGGAGCAGTCCCAGTCTGGTGGCTGGGCAGTGGGATGACCATGCTCATTGTAGGCTGGTTTCCTCATTTTCCATCCATCTACAACTTTACAGTACCCAACACTAAGACCATCACCATCAGGATACAACCTGGCACTCTGTGCACAGACACCCAGCCCCAAAACTCACCTTTGGTGCTGGCTCTGGACCAGCAGCAGGGTGAGAGCAGGGTCTGGTTGTGTCAAGTGCCACAGACATCCAGAGAGGGACATGAGAGCCTGGGCAGAGAGAGGTGGCTGGTGATGATGGTCAACAGGTGGATGCAAGACACTTCAGGTGTCACCCAATGCATTCCCCCCCTTTGTTGGCATGCTTTTGCCCCCACCAGGAGAGTCCTTCCCCTTGAGCAGGGAGCAGACCTCACGCCCACTGTCTTTCCCACCTTGCCTCCTTTGGGATTATGAAGTCTTGTGGCTTCCCTTCCTTAGTGCAGCACAGATCCACCAAAAATCCAGACCTGCCAAGGCTCCAGGTACATCTAAGAGCTCCCAACCAGGGCAACAGAGACATTGCAAACCCAACAGCATAAACACAGACAGAAACAGCATTTAAGTGCACAGTCGGCTGAAATCATGTTCCTCCACGTCCAACAAAAATACGTTCTTAATAGCCGTGGAGCTAAGTGGAGTCACCCAGAGTTATGATTTCCTTTCAGCAGATATTTCATCTTCAGGCTGTCACTTTCACTCAGGCCATGATTAAAACAATAAACCCCAGAGAAGCCACCCTGTTCCCCGTCAACAGCTGCTTCTCCTCCACACGCTGTGTTGGGAGCCATTCATCACCAAAAAGAGGGAGGGGAAATTAAAGACAGATTATAATTATTTATTATTCAAAGCTGCCATGCTGGGCCAGCAAGTTCTCCTTGGTAAAGTGAGAGTGGCTACAGCTGGACCCCTGCAAATGTTGATCAAGGAGGGAGAAGTCACCCTGTGGTGTAAGGGATGCCTTACTGCTGCACATGCTCAGCACCTCTAGGACCTTCATCTTTCTTCCCATGCAAGAGGCAAGTCATTGTATTGGAAGGATTCCCTTTATTTAGCTCTGAAAACCTTCTTGGACATTTGCATTCCATCAGTGAAGCCCCACCTTGACAAAGAGCTTGCAAAGGGAAAAAGATCAAGTATTGCACATTGCCAAAATAACCAGTAAGTGCATCACCGTAGCTCCCAGCGATCTTAGACAACCTGTTCTCCCAGGCTTCTGCTCTTCCTGGTCCCCATGATCTTGGACAGCCTATTCACATGGACTTCTGCTCTTCCTGCCCTGTGTCTCCACATGGATGGCACTGTGGGATCACATGGCCTTAAATGGGCTGGGTGATGGGGAAGGAGTGGGCACCCAGGTTGTCCTCTGAACCTGCAAAGCAGTTTTGTCTGCACATGTAATTATTGTAGATGATGATCAAGATCCATCCATGCAGGCTGACTGAAGGTCTTGTTGCACAGTTGGACAAGACACCTAGAGCTAGCCTGTGGCAGAGACAACAGCCTATGCCCTGCCAAGCTTGGGGTATGAAGAGTCCTGCTGGGACATTTCACTTGTGGCACAACGACAGGCATTGCAGCAATGCAACAGCTTTCTTGAAGTTTGTTTTCCAAAGACTCATCGTGATCCATTCCAGGAAGGCTGGAAAATCGATCGTGTCAGTGGTCCTGCCATGCCTGCACATATCTGCATTTCCTTACAGTATTTTTAGAGATTTCCACTCCTTGGCCTGATTTGGGGTGAAGTCAAATATGCAAAATGTTGGAAGCAGACACAGGAAAAGAAACTCCATTTTTCAACCAGCTCTAGATACAGCCTTCGGCTGTGGTGATAAATCTTCTGCCAGCCTGGAGGGCTGCACTCGCCTCCCAGATAAGGGCCTAACATGGTCCAGAAGGTCTTTGTCCCAGAGCCAGTCCAGGGAGGGGCTGCTGTTCCATCCCTCCGAGCATGGGTTGAAGCTTCTCACCAGAGGCTGCTTCTCTGATGGGAGGCCACAGCAAGAGAGGGCATGTGGCAGAGCTCCCTGGCTCCATGTCCCATCCAGCCCTTCCGAGCCAGAGCAGCAGAGAGCTCAGCTCTCTCCCTGTGCTTCATCATCTTTCCTCCAAGACAGCCCTGTTCCCCAAGGGTCTTGCATCTCTAAGACTCACATCTTGTTGCTGAGGCAGGGGAGGAAATGATGGGGCTGCAGCTTGGAAGCAGTTCAGCTCCCCGCTCTACAGGACCAGCCTCAGTTCAGCCATGTCAACCCACACATCTGTCGAAGACTCCCCAGCACACCTCCAGAAACTGTTCCCACCTGTGCTGCTACAACAGTCAGTGGGGTTTTGTGGGGTGCAAAGCACCTGCTGTGGGAGCCACCTCCTTCCATTGCAGCATGGATGTGGTTTGTCCTCCTGGTCAAACACAAGCCCTTCTGGTCCACACCAAGCAGCTCTTCTCAGGCAGGATGGCTTTTCACCTGAGCTCAATCTCCTGTGGAGGAGGAGCACCCTTAGCTGTCTTCACACCTCTTGCAGCAGGGGATGAAGAACACACAGGAGCTGCATTTGTTTTGCCACTAACCACAAAGGGCCTTTCATCAAGTTGCATCTCAATCAATTAGTCCTGTCTTTGTCTCTAGTTTGACCACAGTCCAGATGTGTTACCAGGCCAGTCCCAAATCTGCACATCTGCTGGAGGAAAAGCCACATTAGCTCAGCAGTGTTACGAGGACCCACTTCAGAAGCATGGTGTGACCATTCCTGCCCAGGGATGGGCTTTGCTGGGACCACCCACCATGTCAGCCCCATTCATGTGGGAATGGGAGGAGGGAGCCATGGGAAACCCACGTCCCACACTCACCTTGGGGAAAGCTCACCACCTCCTCTGCTCATTGGGTTGGCCATGGAGGAGCACTCACCTCCTTTTGCAGGTAGCTGCTTTTTGGGCAGGCGGAACCCATCTCGCCACCCAGCCCTGGGACAGCCTGACCACCAAAACAGGGTGCTGCACAGTGTCCCGAGACGTGTTTATAGCCTGGCTAATTTTAGCACCTCCTATTTTCAAGGAGGGATCCACCCAACCCTGCACCAAAACCACCTCTGGGCTGGAAAACAGCAGCTATGAGACAACATCTGGCATCGCTTGGACAGGCAGAGGCAGGAAGCAAAGGAAAACAGTGTCTGTCCGAGGCTGCCGAGGGAATCCAGCTAGACAGAGAGTAGAATTTGGCTAAGACACTGGAAAGAGTAACTCTAATCTTAAAGTTATTAAAATAAAAAAGAACAAGACCTTGTCAGATGCCAGTTGCTGTTTGTCATCCTTCAGCCTGCTGTTAACTCCCACCGCCCCTCTCCTCGCCATGACATGGAGATGTTGATTCCTTCTCGCCACCAAAGTAATCTGAGCTTCATCTTCACAGCTGGAGACCTTGCAGCCCTCAGTACCCCAGTGCACTGGCTGGGGAGTTGCAGGGGAGCACAGGGCAAGGTCCAGACATCTCCTGGCCCCACCTTGAAAGGGAACAATCCTTTTCTTTATAACTTCACTTAGAAATCAACACCTGGCTCTTCGATGATGCAACCTCACCGGGACTCCCCACCAGCTCCACAGACACCCTCCTGCCCCATAGCAGGCACCATGGGGTGTGGAAGAGCATTTGGGCACAGCGTTACAGTCCTTGCCAGCCCCCAAAAGTGATTGCTGGTCTTTCTTCTCTCCCAGAGACTTTTTTTTTTTTTTGCTAAGACCTGACATCTGAATGGCCTTGGGTGCACACTGCATCCCTTAATTTCCTGCTGGTAGGACATGCAGGTGCCCCAGGCCCTTGGAAGGAGCTGAGGTTTCCCCAGTCCCTCTGCTCTTCTGAATTTTGTGTTTTCATGTGGTTTCATCACATTTGCTGAACAGGCTCTCCGACCCTTCTGCACTTCCAGTCTCCCAGTCCCACCACCCATTCCCATCCAACCCTACTGCAGGGGGGCTTTAGGCAATGCAAGTTTTCCAGTTCATCAGGAAGTCCTCATCTGAGTTGAGGGTCACATTTGGGCAGGGCTTTTTTGTACACACCCAGAGCAGCTAGGCACAGCTTCATCTGCTTCATCTTCTCTGAGCCATGACCACCTCTCCTTCCCTACTGGGATCAAGAAGAAAACCCTCCATGAGAATAGCCAGGACATCAGAACAGACAGGGAGTCTGGCAGACAGCCACAGGGATTAGCTGCACCACCTCAAAATGTTCCTGGAGACAGCAAGTGTTGCCACAGAGAAAACCATGAGGGTGAAGGGTTCATCTGACAGCCCTGGAGAGCCACAGACCCCTCCAGCACACTGCAAAGGGCAAGCTCAAAGCCATGTCAAAGCTTGGAGACGATGCAATCCAGGCACATATGTTGCTGTAGATGGGCTCCTGGGAGAGGCTCTGTGCTGGGCATGGCCAGAGGAGCAGTGTTGACAGGACTGGTTGCTGATATTCCAATATCCCAACTGACTGTTCCTGGTTTTCTAGGAAAGTTTATCCAGGTGGGTGCAAGCAGGAGCGACCAGCCATGCTACTGAGAAGGGATGTTTCCAGGGGCATGGTGCAATTTGGGACTGGCACCTCTCCTTCAGCATCATCCCAAATGCTGGGATCCAGAGAGAAAAATCTCCCTGGGAGAAGATCAAAGACTTAGCCTAATGCAAGGCTCTTTTACAGCATTCCCACAGCTGTTGGGTTCTCACTGGAAGGAAACCTCAATCAAGAGGCCTCATACTCAGTCCCTGCATCCACATGGTTGTCATTAAGACTTCCCAGCTGAAAACTAATCTGACACCTGTTGGGATCAGAGTAAGAGGAGCTGCATCTACTCCCCCTGACCCCAAAGAGAAGTTGTGATGAAAATAAGCAGCATCGCTCCTTGTCAGTGTGTGGTAAGCCAGAGTCAGGAATTCCCTAGAGAGATAAAGCCCAAGTGAATAGGTAGCTACTCCCATGGAGGTGGGAAATATAATATTGGTGTAATGTATGGTCAGATGTTCAGGAGATACCTGCAGAAACAGTGTGTAGCAGCCTACCTGTATGCAGCAGCCACTGTGTGTGGGGAGGCTGCCACATGCTGCTTCTACTATTGCTTTTATTTGTCCTACTGAAAAACCCAGGCCAAACTGGGAGCTGGAGCTCTGTGAAGTGCTAACTCCTGGTGCATTGGTGCCTGGCAGCTATCAGGTGAGGAGCCACAGCACAGCAGTGCCAGGTGGGGAGATGGATAATTGCCTAAAGGGAGCTGAGGTAAGCCAGCTGCAGGTCTGAATGGACATCTGAGGCTTGTTTCAACTCAGTCCAAACCACTCCAGTCTCAAAAACAACTTGGAAGCTATGCTATTTGCAAGTCTACTTCTTTTGGCAACCAGAAAATAATAAGAAAGAGACTGATACGGTTATTATTTCAGCTTCAGAGAGGTGAATAATCAGCTTTGCAAGGAATGCAAGCTTGGCTGACTGCTTAGGGATTTGCAGAGATATTCAGGTCCTCTTAACAGAATCTATCCATGGACTGGGCTGCTGAAATTTAACTGCTCCTTGCCTGGTTAACCCAACCGTACACTGCCCATGGAGGGTCAGAAGCCAGCTCAGAAGGGAAAGAGGAGGCCAACCCAGCCATGCTCAGGATTCCCAACATTTGTCTCAAATCTGAATGAACCACTTAGTGACCAAGAAGGGAAGTCATGGAAACCCACCAGTCCCAGACCCTCAACATACCCTCCCCTCTTCTCCCCAACATAATCTCCCAGGGGAGACCATTTCTCCAAAGCACAACTCACCAGCTCCAACCCAGCTTGCTGTCTTCCTCTACCAAAAGCTCATCCCCTCTACCTACCTACTTTAATAGCCTACTGCACTCATTAGCCCTCGTTAGCCTTTGAGCTCCTTCTGACCATCTCTCTTGCTTTGCAGTGGAGTGTTTTCCCTCCTGAGCCCAATTCTTTTTCCTTCCTGCTCAGGTGGTGGGATTCAACCCTTTTCTTCTCCTAATTTATGGCTTTCCCTACTCCCTGTGGTCCTCCAATCAGCTGCATAGCATTCCCAGGATAAGCCTGCTGGGACAGCCCCAAGCCCTACTCTGCTGGCCTCAATCCTGCTTTTCCCCCTCCAAGAGCTGCAGTGTGTTCCCAGCCCCAGCCAACTCAGGGCAGCAACACACGACACAGATGTGGCAGCTTACAGAAAGGACCGGGGAGTCTTTTCCCCCTTTTATTGAAAATGATCATTTCTATTCTAGTGCAAACACTGTACATTTTACATCACAAAGCGAGAGATAATTTACAGGATACACTTCCATCTGGGAATCCCTCCCGTGGCTTCAAGCATCAAGCTCCACCAGCTTCATCAATCATTCATCTCTGTCATGCTCAAAATTCCCACTTAGAGGGAATCAGCCACCTATTTCTGCCTTGAGAAAAGGGGGGGGGGGGGGGCTGAGCAATCAGCATTCGTACAGAGCAGGCGAGGGGAATGTGCTGCAAGACCATTTTCTCCCCTGAATGGCACCCAAACTTAGTGATAACCAGGGTAACCATGGCAACTTCCTGGGAGCTGCGACCAAAAGTCTACTAAAACCCTGGAGAACTCCACGGTTTCAGGATAAGGCCCTTAATTTGCACACATATTTACATGGTTCAATAAAATACATTAACATAATATTTTGCTTTGGCTTGACAGACAAGGAGACACTGCCTGTTGGCTGAGGTCATTGGCAATTAAGAATCAAACAGCAGAACTCGCCCATTTGTCCAGCTGGATGCCATTTAGCACATCCATGTAACTGAAGCAACATCATCTTGGATGCTCTGCTTTACATCTTGATGTCACCCAGCTCAAAAGTGATGTAAAAGTCTCATCTGGACTGACAACAGCCCAGTCAGCTGTGATGGCATCCTCAAGCAAACAGCCCAACCCAAGGCAAGACCCTGACCAAAGCTGGAAGCACAAAAGCTTCTCCAGCCTTCCCACAGGAGCAGCCCCATGCCAGTCAATGGAATTCCTCTCAGGAATGAAGCGAGGAGGGTGAACGAGGGTTTGCACAGGCATTTTTGTGAGCCCCTCCATGAAAACATCATAGTGTGGGGGTAGGGATGGGTATCTTGGTCCACAGATGGATAATGAGGTACCAGGAGGTTCATGCTCTCTGGACTGTGTCCTCGCTGACTTCAGAATGGGGTGCCTGTCCACAGACACCAAAGAAAGCTGCTCAAGGTGATTCTTCTACGGCAGAAAAGGCGAGTAAAGACTAGGGGAAAGCCACAGGCCATCAAGATGCTGAAGGAAACAGCTGAAACCTCCAGGACCGACACTTGGGCAGCTTTGGGCCACCGCAGGGTCGTGTAATGAGGTGGCTGTCTCTGCTGAGGGGAAGTTGGTGGATTATGGAGGAGGACAGCAAAGCAAGCAGAGGGGAGAGCACCAGGCTAAGGTACTCAACAACCAGCTCAACCTGAGTAACATTACACTGCACTGGGTCCTTTTTCTTTCTGATTGTGCAGGACATGTTCTTCAATAGTTTCTCCATTTATGTAGGCACAGGAACCAAAAGTGAGTTTCTAAGTGAAGGTTGAGATTTCCAGTGTGGTCACTTGGCTCTAGGAGCTGGAACCACACTACTCATGATAGAAATATTTTGGTTTAGAGACATAAGCTTCTCCAGACTACAGAAGGAAAAGACTAAAACAAGGTATCAAACAGAACATAATGGATTTCTTAAAAAGCAGTGCTTGTCCAGCCTCACTTCCCTTGCTGGTGTTCTGTCTGCAAGCCTAACCTGTCACTTGCAGCTTTTTGTCCTGATCACAATTAGATTTTTTTTTTTTCCTCAAAATGATCCATACAGGGAGAAAAAATTTCAGCAGCAACACACATGAGCACAAGGTACACCAGCTTGGATTTGGGGTTTTTTTCCCAGTGTTAGCTCAAATACTTTGGCTGGATTTCCATTCATGCTCTGCCAGTTTAATTTTCACCTTCACTTTCAAGAGATTTATTTCTCATTTCATGCAACACACCATTTTAGACTATCAAAGCCCACTGTCAGACATTTACATATGCCCAACGTGTCTGCAGCAAACACCAAGATGGAGACCTACACTACCCTACCAGAAGCTTCCCTTGTGACTGAGCTTCACTCTTCTTCCCTTACAGTCCAGCCTGGACTATGCAGTATCTCTGCTACCTTCAGTGGGACTATTCCATGGCAAAGTCCCACTCGGATTGGGCAGGTGTCCTGTCCAACCACTATTTGCCATAAATAAGCCCCCTCCTCCCCCCCAAATTTGAAAGAGGCAGGCATCACCAGCAACACCAAAGATCATCATTTCTTCAGGATGCTTGCACGGTTCCCAAGAACCACATGAACCTATCTGACTGGAGAGGAGATCCCTGTCTTACTCTGTGAAGCTGCAAATGCCTATGGGGAAAATCAGCAAAGGAGCATGGCTCCCACCAGGACCACCTCTTTGGTGTTTCTCAGGGGCAGAGGTGAGCTGGCCATTTCAGGTGCTGCTGGAGGCTACGGGGAAGAGCTCTGACAAGGGTGAGGGAGGCTGCAGCCGGAATTACCATGCACAGCTCCAGGAGCCTGGATGCAGCACAAACACCCAGACATTTTCAATGGATTTTATTTTGTTTAATAAAAAACACCAACCAAGCTTGCATGTATATCTTATATATATAAATATATACAGTATATATAAAACAAATGCATCTGGACAACGCCTTTCCCTGTGGCACAAACTGTAAGGCATAGAAAGGAGTGTCCTAACAGTCCTGTTCTTGGCACTACAGAGCGATTCCCCCCCCTACTCCCCCCCACTCACACACCCACGTTGGCTTTTCTCTCTTCTTTGGCTTTTCGAGGCATCAGTGCTGGGAATACTCAAGAAAGCAACGAAGTGCTGTGAAGCCTGAGGAGATCTTCCTCACGTCTCTGGTCCAGGCAACCTGGGCAGGATGATCTTGTCTCCTTGCACTAACGAGCTTCTCGCAGACTAATGGTAACGGTGCTGCCTCTGTGGCACAAGGGACTGGAGGGATGAAGGGTCAGGTGGATACAATGGAAAGCAGTGATAGAACAGCTTCTTCTTCTTCTAGGGTGAGCTGGGGCAGGGATAGAGGAGCAAGCTTTGCATCTCAGCATGATGGTGGGTGGGACACGCCCACGGGCTGAGATTGGCAGAGGTTTCTTTTTGCAGTCCCATACACAAATGGAAACCAACAAGGGTGAGAGACTGTCCTTTGCTGAAGAAGCTCGTAGTATATTGAGCAAAAGCAATAAACCTGACAATAACAAGAAAAAAATAATGGTGGCATTATCCCAAAAGGAAGAAGGAACCTTGTCACTCATGAGCGGTTCAGTTTGCTCCCAGTTTGGTCCCCATGCTCAGTTCTGGGTTAGGGTTAGCTTTTTTCTTTTTTTTTTTTTTTTTCTTTTTCTTCTTTTTTGTGTTTTTTTTTTGTTTGGGTTTTTTTTGTGTGTTTTGTTTTTTTTGTGGGTTTTTTTTTCAGCACAAACAAGTTGCGAAGCAGGACGGGTGCTGCTGTATCTTCTCCTTCTGCAAGGCAGCTGCCTCCAGTTGTTAATTGACTGTGGGCACTTGATTCCTCTGTAAACTATATTCCTTTGCCTTCAGTCTCAGGTTGGCAATACTGTTGGCCATGTTCATGCCCTGTGCTGGGCTGGTGTTGGTACACGTGGCGGAGTAGGTGGCCATGGCGCTGTGGGATGGAAAGAGAGAAACAACACATCAGACGTGGTCTTCACATCACACAGAGGAGCAGATGCACTGCACTGAGGTTAAACCCTGGGATTTCCATTGCTGTGGGGTATTTCTTACGTGAGCAGGGAATTACCACTACTTTTTACTTAGCACCCCTGTAAATCTCTGCTGCGGTTCGCTTGCCCAGCGACAGCCAATGCCAAAGCTGGCTGAAGTCAACAGGAAAGTTTCCATTTCCTACTTTCTAAGCCAAAAGGTTTATAATGAGGTCAGGGTGCCCAGCCTGCCAGTTAGACCATTGTCCTCAAAAGTGTTCCCACTGGAAGCAATGTCTTTTGATGAGAGCAACTGCTGGTTTTATTGCTTGTGAAATCACGTCACTTCTGAAACACATGTTACATTAAAGAAACACTCTGGAAAAAACCCATTTCAACAATTGTGCTGCTTTTTAGTTTCAGCCTTTTGGAATGAAATTTCCACATTTTTTCCCTCAAAACTTCAGCTGATCACAAAGAGTATGCCTTAAAGGCTGAGGGGGAAAAAAAGCACAACACATTTTTTCTCCCTTCAAATCATGATTTTGTTCATGAAAAACATTACTTTTGGCAGTGGAAACTGAACAAAGATCTCAGAGTCCTTTCTTACCCTACCAAAAATTTGCAAATCTGCTATCCAGGCAGCTAGAAAACTTGTTTAACACGTGTCCCAGGGTCTTTGAAAAGCCACCCCCCACAAAAATCAGCAACCTACCTGACCTGTTGCATTTCCTATACGTGGGTCCACAGATCAAAACAAGCTGAAAACAACCAAGTGAACTAGAGATGCCCACTTAACGCAGCCAGTGAGCTCAGGAGGAAACCACAAACGCTCTCCTGGAGGCAAGCTCACGTCTGGTGCTGTCCCTTTCCATCTGCCTGCCTGGGTGGCTCACATGTGAGGCTCTGGGAAAGGCTCTCCTCCAGCCACAGCACAAGAAAGAAGATAGCTTGTTTTTTTCCTTTTTTTTTCTTTTCCTTTTTCTCTTTTTTTTTTTTTTTTAATTCCAGCGCTGACCTACACAACTGGAAGAACCTTTGAAACAGCAAACCTCCCCTGAGGTAAAGTGCCCAAACAGACCCAGGCCAAGGGGTGCATGCTTGCCCCAAAGTGCTGGTGGTATCTCTGACTTCGTAGGGCAGAGATGACCTGCCAGAAGTTTAAATGCAATCCAGTGCTGCCTGAATCCTCAGCCTCCAGGAGATCCAGACCAGGTAATACTAGTAGGTCCTATCCCAGGCCAAATGACTGCTATTTCTCACTTCAAAATCAGGGAAAAGAACTCCTTCAGGGAGGAACTGTCATCTTTGCATCAGGACTGGTGGAAACACAACAGCTTACACACATGGAAAGGACATCTAAGACCCGTAAATATAAAGCTGCTTACACCCACCCAGGAAAAAGCACTGAATACTCTCCCCAGGAGAGTACATGTTCAAGACACTTTGAGGATCTCTTAACAGCTACTGGAAGGACCTTGAGGATGCACATTCAAATACACCCATCAAAACACAGGCTCGACTCTGCCCAACTCAGGGTGCATCAGCTGCACTTCACTGGGGTCCAGGATGTGATGGATTGGTGTGCCTGGAGCCTTCCCCAGCTGGCTGTGCACATCCCCCCCAGCTCCCTCTCCATGGCTGGTTGGTGACTTTACCTTCTGCTCCCCCACAAGCCAGCAGTACTGTGAGAAGCCATGTGCTGTCTGTAGAGATGTTGCAAAGTTTCACACGGTGTATAGCTGGTGGCTACTTTAGCACCCATTCCCACCTGCTTCCACAGAGTGCATCTCCCCCGCATTTTTGTGCTAGAAGAAGTTAGAAGAGCCTCAAGGATATTCTAGATTAGGTAAAACAGGAATTTTCAGTCTCAGGTGTAAAATGTCCTCATTGAAAACCACACTGCTACCCAAGTCTGATCTGAAAATCCAGGGAGCCTCCCGCTCTCAGCTCCCCAGAGGCATGGGGAAGTTGACTGTTGACCAGTGAAATTTCTGCTAAACCAAAAATCTCCATAAATCCTCTTTTTCAGCAAGTTATCCCACAAGGAGCAGTGCACAAGAAGGCTGTCTCCAAACACAGGCAGAGCTTGAGGGCTGCTTCAGAGACTCTCCAGGGTCTAATCAGGGTCGAAGCCACCCTGCTGCTGCCTCCCTCTGCCCCATTCAGGCACAGAGAGTCTCCTTCCTCTACTCAGCTGCCTGCTTTCACAAAACACAGAGGAACATCATGTTTCTGAGGCCTAAAATCCTTCTTTCAAATACTGTTTTCAATGGTCCGTGAAGTCAAAGGTTGTTGGAGTGGGAAGTGCGACTGACAGCGCGACTGCTAGTCTTGTTTTCTTAGGAACCTATGCTAAAAATGTCTAAGCAAAACATTTCAACTTCAAAAAAATAATAGTATCTACTTGGCTATCTACGCGACACTGAGCTGCAAATAGCTTGGGTTGACCTGTGGCTGAATGTATTTGGAGAATAAACACACTGATTGAAAACTTTCCCCAGATCTAAGAGTACAAGCAGCATCGGCCGCACCGTTCTCAGCCCTCTCCCAGACCAGCTGTTCATCAGGGGACATGGGGAGGGGGTGGAGGGCCATGCAAACACCCTCCATGGCTCTTTTTCACCAAGTGTCCAATACTTTAATAACCCTACTCAGTTCAAAGCTTTAATGAGGCTGTGACAATCTGGCCCAGGTGACCATTAAGGTGAATGTGACTGCTAAGAGGTGCCAGCAGGATTAGTAAGCCTGGAGAGCATAAAGCATCTGAGGGTCCTGAGTGCCCCACATAAATCACAGAAATCAGCTGCTCTGCTCCTCTGCTGATGCCTCCCACCCCTCTGCTGGGCAGTGGGAGGGTGACAGTCTGTCCTGGTTTGGCGTCTCAGCCAGTGGGGGTGGCTGTAAGCTGCAAATGTCTTTGCTGAAACATCTTGGCTTAGGACAAGGGAAAGATACCAAGACACTGAGGATGCATCTCTGCACGGTGGAGAGGCACAGCCAGGTCTGGACTGCAGGGGGAGAAAAAACATCCCTAAGGCTTTCCCTTCTCCCTTGCTCTATTCATTTGCACATCCCAGATGCCTTGGGCTTCTCATTGCCCAGAGGAGCCCCAGACCGCCCTTCCCATTGTGCCCCTGGAAGTTACCTTTGCAGGGTCTTCTCCTAGAAGCTGTTATGAAGCCCCTTGTGTAAACATCATCTTGGGAGGGACAATATATTTTTAAAAGTGTCAGAGGTAGAAATAAGCCACAAGTGTTCAGCAGGGATCTGCTACCATGACCACAGCAGTCTCAGTGGGGCAGAGAAGGACCTGTGCTTCTCTCCTCTGAACTCACTACCCAGACTCCTCCCTAGGATGCTACACCAAGGAGCACTTCACAGAGTGAAAGCCTTAACCCCAAAAGGGGAATTGTGCCAGACAGCAGTCCTCAGATATAAACCCAAAGGATGAGGGTCATCTCTAGGAAACCAAACTGGTGGTCATCAAAAGCACCCTTTTTCAGTACCTGGAGCAGGTGAACTTATGATTTGTTGTTCATCTTTGCAGACCTAACTGTGCAAACAAAGTTTGGGGTGCAAGAAGGTAGTCTAGGTGACTGAGGAATAGAGGCCCTGGGCATGGTGTGGCTCCCAGAAGCCAGTGGGAAGCTGGCTGTGACCAAGTCAGACGAACAGGAAGAAATCCAACCAAAGGCTCCAAGGTCCTGACCAACAATGAAGCCACTGTGCTAAAAAATACCCACCAAGCTCGTTTTTCACTGCCTACAAGCCATCTGGCTCCCCACAAACCAACACATCCTGTGGATCTTGTGTCCACACCCAGTTCCTGTTGAGCTGTGGATGGCATAGAGAAGGACAGGGAAGCCTGTGACATGCATGGACATCCCAGATCCTTTGAGCAGACTGGGGCTGCCACATCTGCACTTCTTTCCTGCCACCCCTTAAGCAGCACTGGCCACAGGAGATGGACACTGAACACCAGTCTGCCACCCACAGACTCCTGGTCCTTACTGTGGGCAAACCGCAGCACAGCACAACGCACACAGTTTGTTGTCACACACTTGTGCCCTACCAACTTACAGAGTTGTTGTTCACCCGTTCAGTGCTGACCATTGAAGGGAGGACTGGGAGCAACATGCATGGAATGAATTCCCAGCCCTTCCTCGCATCCCAACCAGTGACTGTCAGGGGACAGCCACAGAACTCTCTCTTCTGGACACTGTGTGGTGGGTCAGCCTCCCCAAGTGCTCTGCCATCATCTCCCACAGATCTGTGTCTCATGGAAAGGCTTCTCCCTTGCTTTAAACTGGATGCACTAGGGAAGCAAGTGCAACCCCTCTGTTTCCATGTATTCTTACCTGATTCTCTTAAAACTTCCTGAATTGCAGAGTGACCACCAAAAAAGAAGCTGCAACTCCCATGGATCTCACTGCCAGAAAGCCACAATGATGCTGAACCAAGCCCACCTTGCAAGCCTGGCAGTGAGATGGGATCATAGAATCATAGAATCATAGAATCCTAGGGGTTGGAAGGGACCTCGAAAGATCATCTAGTCCAACCCCCCCTGCCAGAGCAGGGTCACCTAGAGTACATCACACAGGAACGCATCCAGGTGGGTTTTGAATGTCTCCAGTGAAGGAGACTCCACAACCTCTCTGGGCAGCCTGTTCCAGTGCTCTGTCACTCTCACAGTAAAAAAATTTTTTCGGATAATCACCTTGAACCTCCTATGCTCCAATTTGCACCCATTACCCCTTGTCCTATCACTGGTCATCACTGAGAAAAGCTTAACTCCATCTCCCTGACACTCACCCCTTACATATTTGTAAACATTGATGAGGTCACCCCTCAGCCTCCTTTTTTCCAAGCTAAAGAGACCCAGCTCCCTCAGCCTTTCCTCATAAGGGAGATGTTCCACTCCCTTAATCATCTTTGTGGCTCTGTGCTGGACTCTTTCAAGCAGATCCCTGTCCTTCTTGAACTGAGGGGCCCAGAACTGGACACAATACTCCAGATGCGGCCTCACCAATGCAGAATAGAGGGGGAGGAGAACCTCTCTTGACCTACTAACCACACCCTTTCTAATGCACCCCAGGATGCCATTGGCCTTCTTGGCCACAAGGGCACATTGCTGGCTCATGGTCATCCTCCTGTCTACGAGGACCCCCAGGTCCCTTTCACCTACACTACTCTCCAGCAGGTCAGCCCCCAACCTATACTGGGACATCGTGTTGTTCTTCCCCAAATGCAAAACTCTACACTTCCCCTTGTTGAATTTCATCATGTTTCTCCCCGCCCAACTCTCCAGCCTGGGAACAGGTAAAGAACACCAGTAAGGTGGTTAAACTGCTGTATCCTCCTGTTGTCCCATGCAAATATAAACAGCATTTTAGAGCTGAGGGCCACACCCTATGCCAGAAACTGCTCAGCTCCAGAGGAATAATTCACCCACCTGTAAGGCGAGGCGGTGCCCCAGGAGAGATAGTCGGTGGGTCTCGGAGCTGGGCGAGGTACTATGGGCTGCTCCACAGCGGTCACGTCCCCTGAGTAGGATTTGAGCAGAGAGGCGTTCTTGCTGGCCAGCATCGCCCTCTCATTCCGGCGAAACTTGGCTCTACGGTTCTGGAACCACACCTGGGGTGGGAAGTGCAGAGAGCCACCAACCATCACAACCAGCTCTGCCATGACACTCACCCCTTCAGCACGCCACCTCTGCTCTGCTGAGCGCAACAGGACTCTGTAAAAGCAGGCTGCTGTGATGCGCCTGTCACTGGAAATGCTGATGACAAGACTATCCTTATGTCTGCCCTGACAGAGCCCTCCTGTGAGGAACTGGCTCAGTGAGGTCCCTGTGGGACCATGTCTGTCCTGTGCTGGAGGCAGCAAGGCCTGGGAGTGTTGTACAATGCATCGTGTTGCATGGTCTGCTTTGACCTTTACAAGATGCAAGCTTGGAAACTAAGAGTTGAGCAGCTCAAGGTAATGTGAGCAGGCTGAACACAGGACAACCAACATCTTGGCCTCAAATGAACTATATGAACATATCTGACTGGGCAGGTGGTAAGTATGGTGCCAGATCAGGCCTGGCAGTCCTCCTCAAGGCATGGCATGCTTGGGACTACAATACGGCACCACCCAGAAGCTTGGTGACCCCAGTCTGCCACACAGACCTTGAGGACTTCTACTGCCATACAGGGATGGCCTGATGACCCCCACAGGTGAAGTGTGTCTGGATGCAAGCTGCAGTCATTACCTGAACTCTGGCTTCAGTGAGGTTGACTCTGCGTGCAAGGTCTTCCCGTACAAAGGCATCAGGGTAGTGTGTCCTCTCAAAGACCCTCTCTAATGCCTGGAGCTGGCTGCTGTTGAAGGTAGTCCTGTTCCTTCTCTGCTTTCTTTTCTTCTTCTCTTCTGAGTTCAGCTGATCATCTAGGAGAGACAATTGGAGATGGGAAAGGCTATAAAGTGAAGAGGCCACAGCAATGAGGTGCATAACCTCAACAGTTTCATGATAGAACAGGCTTAGGAAGGGGCTTGTACCATTTCAACACCACACCTTAGCTGCACCATGTTAGTTCCCATGTAAAAAGGAATTGGAAAGTGCATTGAACCCAAGTATTTATTTCCCAGCTCAACTATCTAAGACTTGTACCAGCTCTCTCAAGCTACCTCATACCTCAGCTTCCTTACCTTTAAAAAGAAACAAAAAAGTCCAAAATGCATCTCCCCATCCCTGACAATCCCAGAAACCTTTTCTGACCATAGAGAATAATGAACCCCATGTTCTCTCAACTTCAAATTCCCAAGGATTGCCCTTAGTGGGACATAACACAGCCCTCTGGGGTGAGCATGGGTCCTGTACCAGCTCATACTGACTGTGAGAAGGTGTGCCCATCTCTGAGTAAGGAAAGCACAAGGAAAGGGCTGTTCCTCTGGGCTTGACTACAGCCATGGTGATGCCATGCTCTGTAGGTAGCTCCATTTGGCTCAAATGAGGACTGCACTCTCTTATCCTCCCCGCATCCAGACCCAGAGGCATCAATTCGGGCAGAGATGGGGAGCTGTGAACAAAGAGGTGTCAGGCAGTGGAAATAAAGTGTGATTGATACAGGCCTGATCAAGTGACAAGCTCAAAAGCAAGTTTCACTTGCAGGCTCGCAAGCCAAGGACATGGAAATACAGTCAGACAGACACAGACAGCATTGCCATTGGGAAGCAAGAACCCAGAAAGAGAGAGATGGAGCATAAGCAAGTTGGATACTGTTCACTGAAGACAGTTGTGCTCTCTCCAGCACCCACCCTGCCTGGCCCAGGACAGCAAGGTGGTGAGCAACAAACTGTGTGTCCCATAGAGCACGTACTGTTTTGTGCCTGGTTTGTATTTACTCCAGCAATAAATCAGTATGTCCATACATCCAGAGTCACACTTACCACTGCTGCCTGTGCCTACGGTCACTGAAGCAACACCAGTGCTGAGGTAACTATGAAATGGCTTTTCTTTGCAAGTATCTGCTCTGCACCATCCCTCCTCTTTCCAGTGCTGTTGCACACACCAGTGTAGCAGCAGTGATGGAGCTGTCACTGCACAGGCACTTGCAGGTACCAGCAAGCAGTCAGGGTTGGCTCCAGGGGTTTGAATGCTCTTTATTAGGACAAGCTGCAGGCTATGACACTGGTTTTGTGTCTACCCTGCCTGTCCTGAAGTACGTTCACTCATCACACCAGTCATAGCACAGCAAACGTGTTGTTTATCATGAGAAGCCACACAGAAGGAAGAGGAGAGCAAGGCAGTAGCCTGCAGGAGCCAGAGGCCACTGCTGCCTTCACAGAACAGCCCTGCTCTAGCTGCGGGGCTGGAATGCCAGCACCTCACACTTGGCCCTCTCCAAGTGCTCCCGTGTCTGTGGGGTCCCACCAAAGCCATCAAGGCTTCTCACCCTCAGCCTTCAACGCTCCCAAGCACACGGGGCAGAGCCCCAGATGGGCAGTGTCAGCACAGTCCCACTGTCCTGTGTGGAGGAACAGTAGTTACATCTGGGAGGATCGGAGCCAATATACATGTCAATGTGCATGAAAAGATACTGATCACTGCATCTATAAAGACAGATGTCCTAGTGAACTACATTTTAAGGTAATCACTGAGCACCTTGGGCCAGATGACAGTCGCACCGTTGAGAGTCCAAGGGCTCAACCTGCTTTATACAGTTACAGACTACCCCCTCGACAGTCATTCCTTTTGCCATACAGAAATACGACAGCTCCCCTCATCCTTCTGTTCTCAAGGGGGTATGTAAGGCACAGGGAGAAGCTGACAAGGAAATTAAAGCCTATGGTGGTTGTCCTCACCACCTGTTTGTGTTGCTTTTCACAGCCCATCTGGTAACAGTTACTGCACCTGAATGCCTTTGGAGCCGAGGCCCATCCATTTGGGAACAAAAGGACATTCCTCTTAAATGAAAGTAGGCTTTTCAAATTCCTGCAGGTTTACAGCTCCTCTGTCCCCAGCCCTTCTCCAACAGCCTGATGATCCCCAGCAGACCCCTTTCCAGCCTGGGGATTCCTGGGTGCAAGGAATTCCTGGTTTTTGTGTAAGAAAGTGCGAGAGAAAAGTTGAGAGAAAGCGTATGGAGACCAGATGAATCCTAAAGCTGAGCTAGGAAGGGACTTGCAGAGGCAGGAATGAGCAAGGAAAACAAACGTGTAGGAATCCCAGGACATCAAAACAGAGGTGGCTCCTACAGGTGACTCCATCCTGCTCAGGTGGTGGGAAGTGAAGCTGTGAGGCACAGGGATGGGATGCTACTTGTGCAGAAGGTCATGTACATGTTTCCACTTGCTCGGGGGCTGAGCATTATCACAAGGCCTGTCCCATAGAAAGAAGAAGAAGAAAAGTCCTGCATGTTCCTCTCTTGACCCCTCATCAAAGCCTGTGCAAAAAGAGTCAGTGATTTCCCCCCAGCTTTACTGGTGAGCCTCAACGTAGTTGTGCTGCTGTGCACCACACAACACAGCAAAGAACAAGCCTCGGGGCACAATCGTCCCTTTGAATGGCAGAGACATTGCAAGACCAGCTGCTGTAGAGGCCAACATCAACATGATGTCTGGCCTCCTTCTGCGTTAGCTGTCTGATGCTGTTTTCTCATCTAAACTCTGCCTATGTGGACTGGATGAACACATCAATAAAAGCCCTTGGGACCCCTTGGGAATCCCCACCAGGCCTCTGAAGCATCAGTTCCTGCCCAGAAAATGAGACTTGGCTAGAGGAAGCACAAGCCCAAGGCTGTCTGGCCATTGCTCAGATCCTGTGTGACGGTTACGCGTGAGGAAGGGTGAGCACATTGCTCTTGGGAGCACGAAGAAGGGCCAAAGCCTGTAACACACTGGAGAACAAGAATCCCTCCTGCCAAGCACGTTAACACAATTTGCCTGGTTTCCTCCCAGTGCAAAGCGAGACACTGGTGATTCACAGCTCACCTCGTAATTACTGGACCCAAAAATAGCTGGGCCAAGGAATGGAAAGTTGCAGGCAGTGGCCTTGTTGCAGTGACTCACAGTCGGGTCACCGCTGGCTAACGCACCTCCAGCATCGGCTGGCACGGAGCAGGGACATGACTCACCCCCTTTTTCCAGGATGTAGCTGGATGGAGGTGGCTCCACAGCCAAGCACAACCTGTGACAGGGGAATTGGGATTTTGAGATCTCCTTTCACTGCACCTCTGGAACAGCACAACACAGCTAGATCCAAATGTCTACAGGAGTTACCTGGGGAGCACGACAAAAAAAAATAGTAGCTGTATTTGCCCAGAGTGCTGCTGGGGTGGTGGCTCCTTGCATTCTGCCATGCAGACATGCCATGATTACAAACTGCTAACCAGGGATTGCAGACACCTAAATCTCAGGTGTCTGCAAATGTCACCTTGCTCACAGCAGTCACTGGCAGCCTTCAGCATGTCAGCAGGGCATTTTTTTTTTCCCCTGCCATTATTTCTTTATCAGGAAACAACACTGAAAAATCGTATTCCTAAACAGTGTTGACAGCACCAGTGACTGGAGTCAGCAGAAATGGAGAGAAAAGGAAAACAGCTCTAAAGCTTTTTAGATGGGTCAGAAGTCTTTAATCAACATTCTTTTAATCAGAAATATTTTATTACAAGCAGCGTTCTCAAAAGCTGAGCTGCTTGCAAATGTGTCCTCCAGGGAGACCAAAACACACGTTTTCCTCTCAGGAACCCAGTGCTGGCAAATCTGGGAATTTAATTTCAAAATCCCAACCTTTCATGTTTGGCTGGGGGATTTTGTTTCCTGTTTCCACATTTGTGTTTTCCTATGTTATTTCTACGTTCACCCATGACACGCAAATCCTGGTGTCATACACAAACACACTTCTAGGACACACCAAAGCATTTTTAATTGCTCCTAAATGATACCATATGAAGTGTCTTATCCTTTTTCCCTTGCTCATCATGCCTCCTCTTGCAACGAGGCAGATCCACACCTGAAGACACCCTAAGTTCCTTATTGCTGTCCAAGTGTCCCTGACTATCACTGGGGTACCATGAGATGCCTCCTGTTGGGAAGCCACATTGAAAATATAATGCATTATAAAGGAAAACAGAGTTGAGAACAAAATGCCTACATACAAGTTACAAGACCAGTATTTTTTCCACCAGCGCTTGCAACCGCAACATACTTTGGATTTCCAGTTTGCAGGAATGCTTGTGCATACTTGCTTTCATTCCAGGTCAGAACAAAAACTAATTTCCAGATGGGATTTACATTGCGTGGGCAGTTTTGAAAAGTTTTGACCAGTTCTATTAAGTCCAGAACCAGCTGTCATAGTACATTAATTGGATCAGAATTGGAAGTAAACAATTGGATTTAATTAAGTGAGGGACAGAGATATTTAACCACAATATTATACATGGTAAAGAAGGAACGATTTGTCACATCAGTTATATAAACTGTAAACTGAGAAAGGATTTCAAGAAGAGAATAAGGAATGACACTATAATCACAACGTACCAAATAAGAAGTTACTGCTAAAGTTTGAACACGGGTTAAAGAAAAAACAAAAACTATTTCACAGGGGAAAAAACAATCTAGAAACCAAAAACCTAGCCATTAAAAATTCTTTTAAATTAAAACCAGCAAGTTTTATTCAGTGTGGTGGGGAAAGAAAGGAAAAGGGAGACTAGAAGTGAGAGGAAAATTATTTTCATTTGGTTTGAAGTTAAATTTTAAGAAGCTTGCGTAGAAATATTTCTGTGGGTCCCCCCTGGCTCCAGGCAGACTCCTCTCCAACATCAGCCATCCAGACAGTTACAGCCCTTTGCAGGCTCACATTTCAGTTTTATTCATTCTCTGCTTTGCTTTCAATTAATTATATCCCTCCAAAATATTGCAACTCTTTGGGTAGGTCTGTCAACTTATATCATTAAAAAAACCTGAAAAAACCAGAACGGAAAAGGTTTAATCAAAGCTAAAATAAGGTGCCAGGAAGGGGAGTAGGAAGCAGGGAGAGCCACATACAAAATCCACCCGATAACAAAGCCTTGCCCTGAGATGGTTCTCATGAGTGATTTTCTGCTCGTGTAGGATGCTGAAGATAAGCTGGTGTGATGCAGAGCAGGGCTACCCATGGGCAGGGGGTCCCACCACCACTGCTCGTGCAAACACAAGATCAGTCCCTGCCAAGAAACAGCCACCAGACACCAACAGAGCCCAGCACCGAGCCCAGCCAGAGCGAGGGACACCCTAAACGAGACGATCTCAACCTGAAAAAGCAAGTTTCCAGCCTGAAAACACCACTTGGGCAGAAAACAGGGAAAAGCGCCGCATCTGTATTTTCTCCCAGCTGTTTTTCCATGTCTTTGTCCAGGCTGGATGGCCAGGTCCATTGCTGGTTTTGGGTTTTGCTCCTGGGCAGCAGGAGCCCTTTGCCCAGCTGCATCTGTCATCTTCACCAGACGTGAGCAGGGACAGAAAAGGCACAAGGCGACCCACACAGACAACATTTCATGCTCAGAGCTGCCTGGAGTATCTGTCTAAAAGCTCCCAGGAGAGCACAAACTCCAGTTCATACATATTTCCGTGCACAAGAAGCATTTTCAAATGGAGGCAAGTTTTAACTTCAGGGTACAGAAATGACACAGAGAAGTTATAATCACCCTGTGCCAGACATCATAAATGTAGGCAACAGGGAATGCACATGACACCTAGAAGAAAGCTAAATCCATTCAGGTAGGAGCTGCCTATATTAAATCCCCCCCTGAAGCCAGCCCTGACGAGCAGAGATACCCAGCCCAGCTGTACAACCACAGTGACAATGGGTGTGTATTTGTGATGCAGGTCAGACTATGGAGATTCTTTAACTATCATTTTTCTCCCATTACTCAACACCAGCTGAGGTTTTTTTCTAACCTTTGCTGTTTATTTATTTGTGTTCATTTTTTCTGCACCATCTGTGCACAAGACCTCAAATTATTTCAGCTACACAGAAAATTGGAAGTATCTGAAGTTCCAGTCTTGTTAAGAACACAGAAAAAAAAATAATGAACACCATGCAGAAACAGATGCTATTTCTTTTAAAAGCCTTCGCTGTTGATTATCTCATGGTTAGGTTCAATTTTTGCACACAAAAGATAAGCTCATTTGTGCAGGCAGCGCGGAACGTTAGAGAGGCGATACTGAATTTTTCATGCAAAAACTGCGTTTTAATATTAAATAGAAAAGCGTGTGCATTTTCAGTGTTACACAGGGGACTCCAGCAGTTCCTCTCCGAAGTGTCTGCAATGTGGAACCTATCAGGATAATTTTTAGCTGACCGCATACAAACAATTACATATCATTACAGAGCTGTGAATAGCTTGTGCATGGATAGCGTGCCCACGGTCTCCCGTCGCACTCGGCCCTGCCCGCCAGGCTGCGGGAACTCACTGAGGTCCTGCTCAACCATAGCTTCACCAGCACCCATGCTGAAACCCTTCTTGTCCCCTGCCAGGACAGGTGCTCGTGCAGAGGGACCCCCCTGCCTGCACCATGGCCGAAGGGACATTTCCAGGTGGGTTTCAAGGCACAGCATAGACCGATGGCTCTTGCCCACCAGGGATGAGGTCTTGGGGTTGTCAGATTCTTGGTGGAAAGCCTGTAGATGCCTTTTTGCTCCTGAGGACTATTTTCTAGCATGCAGTCTCCACATGGACTTAAGGGGCAGACCTGGGTGCAGAAGTATCCCCAGAGCTCTGCTCTGCACTTTTGTGGGTCTGCAGAGCTGGGGATCAGGTCTCCCCTGCAACCCCGACCCACTCTGCTCCTGGGCCACAGACAGGGCAGCATGAGCTCCATCCTAGCAGCTGAGAGCCCCCTCCTATGGCAAATGTAAGACAAAAGTCCTTTCCTGGGTGGTTTCAGCTCTGGTGCTCCGCCTCTCACCTGGTGCAAACATGCAGAGCACATGGGCAGTTCATCCTCCCTAACCACGTCAACATTCTCAGTTGTGGAGTTGACAGAAGAAATTATGTCTGGGAAAAAAAAAACCTAAGCAATCATGATCCAATGAAAATCCAGAGAGTCTCCCTGGAAAGACATGACGTTATTAATTACGGAGAGAACAATATTTGCAGGGGCAAAAGTATACTTCGTGGGACCAAAATTATATCCTTCTCCAGAAATTGGGACGAAGCCACCGAAAGTCTCCTTAGATCCCACAGACCAGTCTGAGTTCTGCTATAACAGCTCTACTTTTATATTCACTTGGGTTTTCCTTCTGGGCATCCTACAGCTCATAAGGCACATGGCTTAGTCCCGCTCTTCTAACAAGCCTTTCTGCCAGGTCTTGGGGTCAGAGCGTTCCCATAATACAATAACTGCTGTATGGATCTCATAAGCTCCAAGGCACAGTATGTTATGTGTTTGGAATTCCTTGTATGCTTTTATACTTTGTTTTACATATTGTAATTTTTATATGCATTACCACATTGATCCTTGGAAAATTAATTTGAAAAAAAATAATCAAAAGCAAACACATATTTTAAAAGCCTGCCAGCGGCAAATCATGTTCTGTGAGACTGCACTTTGTAACTGACAAAGAGACCAAACCACCAGACTGTGGCAGCGATCCAGCAGGGTCAATTTACCAGGCTCAGGATCCAAGGGGGCTGCAGTCCCCCCCAGTCCCTCATCAGGGCAGCCTGATGCCACAAAAGTGCTGGATCCCTGACAGAGGAGCAGAAATGCAATCGCACAGCTCCGCCAGCCAAACCCCACCACTGTACCCAAAGGGATCACATCCAGAAAGGGCCTGTGCTTCCCAGCCCAGCACTGCTCCGCAATGATGTCCAGCTGCTGGTGCCAGCTTGACCACCAGATCTTCCCTGGAGAGCTGGAGCACCTCAGCCTTCACAGCCTCATTCTTGGGTAAGACTCAGGATCAGCACGCTTGGCAGAGCTGAACATGTGCAAAGTCAAGGCTTTGCAAGCTCAGGGGTATGACTTCCAACGCCCACATCCTCTTCCCATCAGCTCCCCCTTCCCATGCCATGTGTCCTGATGTTTCATCTTAGTAACAACATTCATGCAGCCAAGATCAAACTTCCTAACCTCCGCCCTGCTCCATCGGTATTTTCTTGTTTCCAAAGCTGCCTTTCTATGCTCTTGGCCCCCTCCCTGCCCTAGCTCATTCTAGATAACATCTTTCTCCCCTCCAGCACCCTTTCTTGTCCTTTCTGCAAAGGCTTGAAAAGTCAACTTGTGTAAGGCTGCCCCTTTTAACCAACCCTAAGGTGCATGTGGTGTAGATCCCAACCAGCACCATGGCTGAGGCTATCCTTCTTAAGAGCCAACACTGCTCTTAGCTTGACCGTATAACCAGGACTTCCCATGCAGGAGCAGCCTGGTGCACCAGGAAGCCCAGTATCCACGTCCACCTGGATACCACCAGCTGCCTCAAAGACAGAGGAACAATTGCCATGACAATTAGGCAAGGACAAGTTATTAATCTACTTTGCACACTCATATCCCAGCGAGCTCCATGGGGTTACACGTTATACAAAAGGCACACAGTATTATTTCCACCTGCTTTCCTGTTGGATTTACCTGGTGTCCCCTTTCTCTTCACATACAGAGGGTACCCACAGAACTATAGCTGGATGTGAATCACAAACACATGCCACCTGGGCCCCACATTTCAGGGATCAATATGCCCTTTGATGGGGACAACAACAAAATACAGAACATGTTAAGAAGATGTTGCAGGGACCAAGCGTGGGGTGGATTTTGATTCCTCCCACAGGAAGGAGTCCTTGGGAGAGAGTAAAAACGATAGGGTGCTGGTGCTTGGGCCAGGGGTTAATGGGATGTCCTGGAGCCAGGAGCACAAGACTGACAATACTGTCATTGCTCCAGCCCTTCAGGATGGCACACCCTGCTCTTTTCAAGGTCTCTCCAGCCCTCAGAGTAGTCTGTGAAACCAAAACAGATAGAAACCACTTCCACCTCTTTTGACAGCTAGAGATTGAGAAGACTGAGCCTCCCTCTTAGTACGCATGCAGAAGGATGCATTGGCCAGAAGCCATGAAGCAGGGACCCTGCAATCCCCCTCCCACTGCACACCCACCTGAAGTCTGGGCAATGCTGCTTTTATTATATTTTCTCTTGTATTTAGAAATCCCCACGAACTTCAGCTAGTGAAACTTTCTAATAGGGAAAACTAGAAATATTTATGCAAGAAGCAGGTAAGAAAAAAAAAGGAAATAAAAAAGGGTTTAGCCAAGAAAAGGGCTGCTTTAGGAGGCATTTTTTTTTTTTTCAGTCCATATATGTGTTGTGATGAACCACTTGGCATTTCAGGCCTTTCAACTGGCTCATTTCCAAATGCTGTGGCAGCTGCAAGAGTCTGCAAATCTTATCCAGCAATCTCCTGCCTGCACCAGGAAAGACTGAATCAAGCTGACCAGCTTCATGAATGTCTCCACTTGTTCAGGTCCCCGCGGAGGCCCCCCTGTGCTGCTGAGAAGTGCCATGATTAAACAACCCCATCCCAACTGGATCTGGAAATTCATTTGGATGTGTTTTTTTGGTACATGGGACCCAGGTGAGCAGACAGACGGTGACCGGTGGGATGCGCCTGCCAGCTGGCCCTACCAGTAGGCAGGAACACTGCTCTCAATGGATATTTCATGTGTTTCTTGAAATATCCAGGATTGCAAACTGAATGGCCACAAAACAACCGTGCTGGGACCATGGGGTGCCACGGGCCGGGAGAAGGAGAAGCACAAATGACAGTGAGAACATCAAAACCAGCTCTCCAAAGGCTGTGCTCCCCTTTCATTAGCATCCAAGAACAAATGTGTTTCAACCAAATCAGACCACCTCTGCCATCGCCTCTACCAAGCAAACTGGCCTGGAGCTGCTGCAGAACATTGCTTAGAAATCCAGATTTTGACCACTAATGCATTTTATGCGCCCCTCTTGATCACAACTGGAAAAACAATGGCAGCCAAGATCCAGAAATAACAGAACTTGAGCCCAGCTGTCAGCATCCAGCCCACCTGCCTCTTCCAAGGGCTGAGCATCCCGACCAGGAGTGTGTTCCTCAAATGGGGGATAAAGGACCTTTACATTCCACGTCGCTACGGGAGGCAAATGGATTAAAGCATTCAGGGCCACTTCAAAAAACTCTTTGTGCTTCCTGGGCCCATAGTGAAAACCTGTTCTTCTAAGGCCAGGGAGGAGGTACAAGGCTGCTCCTGGGCTCTGGAAGCCTTTTGCTGGACACAAGGACATTGAGCAAATTAGGAGGACGGATGGGATGGACCACGGGCTCCAGTGTGCTCCGCACCCCGGCTCTGCGGGATGTGAAGTGAAATCAGGCCCAGATCCACCTCCATCCTTTGCCTCTTCTGGACAGCAAATGCATTTCACATTAGCTAATAAATTGCTACATCTTATGTTTCTTAGCCTGCTGGAATGATGAATATTTTGGAATGTATTTTGAATGGTTCCCTGCCAGAGTTGAACAATCATCTAGAGATTTTAAATCAAAAGGCTGAAAAATGGAAACCTCTGTATTTCCACAAAGTTCACTGCAGTTTGAAAAGCACAACTCCCAGCAGAGGAGGCAGAATAATGATTGTCAGAGCTCCTGTGAATTGGGGCAAACGAGGTATGTTGGAAACGACAATCCCTAATACGGAAAAATAACATTTGCCTTCAGGTAATGAATATATTATAGAATATTTGCTTATTGCTGCCCTTAATCTGGCTGAAATGTCAGATACTCCAACCTGGAGGATCAGGCAATTTCATAGAGTCATAGATTGGTTAGAGTTGGAAGGAACCTTAAAGATCATCGAGTTCCAACTTCCCTGCATCAGCAGGGACACCTCCCACTAGACCAGGTCACTCAGAGCCCCATCCAACCTGAGGTTGAACGCCCCCAGGATCTATATGGAGACAAGGGGTATCTCAGCTCTGGTGCAGGGCTGGCATAGCTAGCAGGAATGCTGCATTCTAGCACAATTTAACAGAATATAAGGCTTTTAAAAGGCTCTATCTAATGAATCACATCCAATACCAGACTAGGCACATCCTCACCAAACAGAGGTGGCTCTGAAAAACAGCAAAAGGTTTGAAGGCTCACCCAAGGTAGCACAGTTGAAGAAACAGGACTAGGCACCCATGCTACGCCCTGGCCCCAACCACCCAAATCAGTTTGTGCAGACGACCGGTCCCCACGCACCAAGGACTGAGCAAGCTCAGCACAACCCCAAAGCTTGGATGCAAAGTCTCCATCAATAAAGGAGACCAGTAAGTGGTCTTGTCTCATCGGAACAGCCACGGATGGAGCGGGGCCAAGAAATAAGCTTCCCTCTCCCCCGTGGAGATGGGCTGTCTAGACACATTGGCAGAGCTGCACCGCCAAGCTTGCAGTGCTGCATCCTTCTTGTATACAGCCTGTCAAATATAGCAAATTCCTGTCCCCCAGCCCATTAGCATGGGCATTTTTTTCAACCTTCTTAAGTGTCAGTCATGTCCAGAAATGTCGGTTACGCTTACTAAGAAATTTTTTAACTAGTTGTGTTTTTTGTTTTTTTTTTTTCCCCCCTAGAAAAACATCTTATAATTTTTTATAAACCCTCTGGCAAAATAATTTACTGTTTTTTTCACAATGTCCATTTTTACTAACAGTTAAAGTAAAAATAAACAAAGTTGAGTACAAGGTATTTTTAAGCCAAAAGAATATGAATTAGCAATAGAAAACCATGTTTTTCACTAGAAAAATGATGTTGGAGGATGTTTAGAGAAAGTACACCTAGCCTCAGGGACTTAGCAACCCAGTATGCAAGTGTAGGATTAAAACCTTTCCTCTCCAATCCCTCTCTGGATGCACCACAGAGTGAAGGCTTCTGCTCCAGATCTAAGCCCTCTTGAGATCAGTAAATGACATTCCACTAGATTCAAGTTCATTGGGGTCATTAACCTGAATTATACAGATTTTTCCATCATCAGAGGTCCTTAAAAGGAGCTAGAGGAATGTAGGTCAGGACTAGCGTAGGTTGAACAGCATCTGCAAATTCGATCTTGCCCTGGGGTAAAGGTGGGCTAACGACATTCGGGTGTCTGCCAGACTTGTGTCTCAGGAGCCCACACCATGCTCCTGGCTCTTGGCAAAGCTGTATTTGGGGGAACAGCTTTGGGAGATGGCAACGAAACCAGCACAAGAGCAAAGCTGGGGACAGCAGACAGAGGAGCAGGGTGAGATTTGGCAGCCAGGGAAACTCCCCAGCTCCAGCTTTCTAAGACTGTGAGCTAGCCAGCCTGCTCCTCTGCACCTCCATTTCCTTCCCTGCTTTGCCTCGCCCATCTGTTTAGACATCCCACCCTTGGAGGACACGTTGTGCCGCTCTCTCTGTTCGTAACACACCTGGTAGTGCTGTACTTACAGGGGAGCAGAGAAAAAGCAGATTGCTTCAAAATAAACCAGAAGAGGGATGAGTTCACGTTACCATTGTGCCACTCATGCTGTTGAGTTTCACAGCACGGAGAATAAATTATCAGCAAGTAATTAAAACACTTCTGGTATATGGTATAAAGGTACACAGCAGCTACTTCATTTCAGTTGCATATGCAAATACTAGCTGGTGTGTTTGTGAGTACTGCAGACCACATTTCCTAGCCATCATCAGTGCTAACAGTGAGGCTCCACATTGATGCTGGCACTGCTCTTAACCCTTTGCAGAAGAACTGTCAGTTTTGAATCACAAATGAAGGCAAGATGGACTTATTTGAGGTTATCGGGGCTCCATAGCAAGGCTTGATGGCACCTCAACAGCTGACGGGCACCACCATGTCCCTGTGCTGTTCCCCAGGCTGAGGCAGTGCACAGCTCCTGAAGCTCAAGCTCAGACATGGTGTGTGATGTGGGTGAGCACTGAGCATCGCCCTGCACAGGCCCCAGATCGCCCCACTGCTGCTCCCTCTGTCTCATTAACCTACCAAACCATCAATTTAGACAGAAGCATCCATGGGATGGGCTTTCCACTCTACTCCACCAATGGCATCCCTTGAGGAGACTTCTGAAATCACCCCATCCCTACAAAAGAAAGCTCTACTGTTCCTGGCTGCTCACAGAAACCTTGAGAGCCTTCAACTTCACTTAAGAATTCTCTGCCAACCCCTTTGGTCACTGGAGTAAATGCGTTAGTGAGCAAGCAAGTGACCCCTCAATCAGATGCGGTTTCCTACCTCCTCACTCCCCCATACATCTCCTGGAGAGAGGTACCAGGGATGGACACCATGGCTCAGGCTGAAGGCCCTTTGCTGCCAGTCTCAGGTCCCAACCACGTGCTGGGAGTGTTGACAGCAATGACAAGCCAGGACTGGTGAGCAGCCAGACATGAAGCCCATAGCCATGGGCCACTGCCAGCCTGCATCCCTGCAGGCACGTCCCTCTGACTGGCCCCAGGCCACTCACATCAAGCTCTCCAAGATCCTCCTTGGTCACAGAAATTGAATTAAAATTGAAAGACTGAGATCCCAGTATGGGAATCCAGTGTCCTAATATGCCAACTGTCCCTGCAGCCTGGTCGGAGCCTGGATTTTTTGAGATGGGTCGGTTGGGAATATCCTTCAACTTTGGGCACGAGGGACAACTACAGAGTGGTGCCGGGTGGATGGAAACATCCTCCACGCAGGTCCTGGAATATGCATGTTGCTATGCAAAGACCACTGCCATGCGATGTGGTGTAATGAAGATCAGAGCACCCAAAGAGCCACAAACCAGCCTGAAGAGAACTAAAGCAGAACAGTCTGGTCCTGAAATAGGTCCTCTTTTTCTTTCAAGCGCAGCTCATTAAATGTTTGCTGGAAAAACAGAAAAGCATTTTCCACAGAGAAGAGGACATCCAAGAAAAGCCCTTTCGGACATAAATTGGCAAGAGGCTCCCAAGCATTTATCTTCAGCATAGAATGTGCTCTGTCAGGAGGGCTGTAACTAACAATGCACTGAAAAACATGCCACAGACTTCCACTGTATTTTATTTGGCGCTAAGGGGTTATTCCCTAGCACAAAGTATTTGAAACTGGCCTCGGTTAAACGAGAAATTACAACCTTCAAAAGACCTATTTAACGTCAGCTGCAGAAAGTACGGAATTTGCCATCGGCTTCGATGACAACAGATTATGCCCCATAAAATGCTGCAAACACTCTCGGCTACAATGCTCGGTGCAAGCTGCCAGTTCAGTGGGGGAACTGGGGACTCAGCCCTTCCTGCCCCTTCCCAGGAGGCTGCTGCTGGTTTGGGGCTGCTGACACCCCTCCCCTCGACCCTCTGGCTCACGAGCCTGCCAAGCGCAGCCACAGGGCTTGAGACATGGCAAGCTGATATCTGCAAGGGCCAGCAGACCCCATGCTCTTAGCCATGCTGTGAAGAACCTCTGAGCCACACAGCAACATCTTGCTCCATTTGGAGCAAAATAGCTCAAGCTCATTAGCCCCACAGCTCATTAGCTAAGGAGGAATAAGAAGAAAGTGTCTCATTCCTCTGGGCTGGATGTTCAGCTGAGACAGACTGAATTCAACAGCACCGATGGGGCAGGAAGGCATGGAACCCAATGGGTGGGTCACCTGGCTCTGTGCCCAAGGTGGTGATTGGAGAGCTCTATCACTTCCTGATCCCTCACAGCTCAGCTACATCCCAGACCAGGAGACAGCTGTGCTGCCCCTCGTCCACAAGATTATTCCCACCTCTCTGAGAGGAGTAAAGAGCTCTGCCAGCAAACTCCCTGGGCCTTCAAATTTTCTTTCCACTCTGGCTTGCTGAGCACTCCAGAAAACAAAACCCCAGAGTCGGGAAACCTTCCTGGTGTTTGCTCAAGATGAGCACTGTGTCTGCACAGGAGTGCTCTGCTGAAACTGTGTATGCCTGGGGAAGGGAAAGACTAGGAAGGGAAAGACTGTCACCCGGGCCCCCGCACTGGGTCAGCGCTATCTCGAGTTCACCTGGAAAAAGCAATGGAGATTCTTGACCCTGAAGCAATCACTGCCTCGGCTCTCAGAGCAGGCTCTGGAAGGGGTGACCCAGCGCTTGGTTTTCCTGCTGCAAACCTGGAGCTGTAAAATGCTCCTGTCCAGGGGCTCTGCAAGACTTTTACTGTTTCCTCCCCCAGCCCAAGTCAGGGAGGCGCAGCCACAGCAGACCAACAAAGACAGGGGTTTACTGGGCAAAGACCCTTTGTTCCCTTTGCCCTGGCAGGATATTGAACCATTCACAGGACCTGTGCAGCAACAACAAAAAGGAAAGGGAAAAAGGAGACTTCCTGCACATAGCTGCAACCTGCCCTGCATTAGCACGCCCTTCTAAAGCCCAGACACCACAGGTGTCTGCAGCCTCTTGAGTTCACCCCAGCTTCTGCAAGCCTAGGAATTGTTCTTGGCTTGAAATTGTTTGGGAGCTTTTACCAGGCTGGGGGAGAGGGGATGGTCTTGCCTTAGCTGTGCCAACCAGTGTTGTTAATTTGCTACAGAACCAGCCACAATGGGACCAAGTGAAATGTTCACAGACCGTAAGTTGGACCCTCACGGGATCACAGAATTGCATCAGCAGGAGACCAGCATCAACACAAGCTCAGGACAGACTCTGTCTTCTCTTGGTGCACCTTCTGCCTTTTTTTTTTTTTTTTTTTTTAAACAACCTTGAAGTTTGCTGGGTCTCGTCCTTCTGACTGACACACCCTGCCAGAGATGTACTTTTTTTTGCCCAGGTTTTCACATGACCCCAAAATTTTTATGTATTAAAAGAAAAATAATTGAGAGCCATGGTCCTTCAAGGAGTCTCAGCAACGGTGAGACTGGCCTTTGGTTCTGCTGTACCAGCATGGCACATTCATGTGTGAGAAATTAAAAAAGTGAGAGTTTTCCCATAAAGGCTTCAGGCATCCCGTTAGCAAGCCAAGCTGGCAGCCTGGCAGTAATGGTCTATCGTTAGCCAGTTGGCCCAGTTTTAAAAGTTGAAGCGTGACAGCTAAACCCATCATGCAGAGCCCTTTGATGCTCAAACCACTTACATTCAGGCACTAACTACAGGCTGAAATGCCCAACTTGAGGCAACCGCACTGGAAAATCTTGGCCATTTCCTGCTCCACAAGTCAGATGGCATTTCTGACAGGGCAGACCCTGGAGTCCTCTCCTACCTCTCTGTCAGGGGGTAAAAAAAGGTCTTTAAAATTTACTCTCCTTACACAGGGAGACCAAGCCAACATTGTCAAATGCCTGTATCGGAATCATGTTTTATTTGCCAACGTGTGACGGGAAGAAGCGTATCAAACCGCACGTCATCTGCTGCTGCAGGCGTGCTCCTGAGCAAGTGCCTGCTGGATTCACAGCGGGTGCAGGGACCCCTCCCAGCTTAGACACTGCTTTTACTTTGCAGATAGTTTAAGTGCCCCTGATGAATAGATATGCTTTCCTGAATCAAAAGCAAGAGGATGAAAAACCCAAGTCTTCACATAAATTAAACTCGAGAAATATTTCGACCAAATCTGTTCCCAGCATTAGGAGGGTTGCAGGCCTTGGAGATCAAAAACTCCTTTGACGCTGAAGAATTTATCCCCTCATCTCCAATGAAGGATGGATGTGTTATTAAAACAAATATTACATTTCATTCTGGCTAACAGCACTCTGATCTTGCCTAACATGAACAGGGGAGGCAAAAGCAGTCCTGATGATTATCATTTACGCACAGATGACTTCAAGCCGGCTTGCTTGCTGAGCCTGGGCTGCAATAGGACACGCAGGTTTCTCCCACAAACCTCTTCTGTTGCTCAGGCATTTGTTTTGCAGTTACTCTGGCAGTTTTATCGGATCTATTACCTAAGCACAGAGGGAATAAAATACTAAAACTCCTCACCCCTGGGCACAGGCTGTATCTTTCCCTGGTTGCTTGCCAGCCTGTGGCCAAAGTCAGAGTCCCATCCTTGCTGCTCACCTCAGGAGACCTGCTGCTGCTCTCAGCCAGAGCCATGTCCAGAGACACAGGTACCCACGTCCACCCCAACCACACGTCTGCCTTGTAGTTCCACTACCAACTCCACCAGCACTGGCTGAAACAGGCAGACCTGTCCCAAAACATGGCTAAATCCCTGCAACTACCCTAGCAGATCAGCGGAACGTCTCCTATCTGGCAGTCCCTGGTACCCAAGCATCAGCTTTTCCAGTTTCCAGTCTCCAGAAACTCCCTGTGCTTCCCATTTTCACACAGTGAGGGCTTTGATTTGTCTCAAATCATTAAAGAAAATGTACTGGGGAAGTTTCAAGGCTTGAAACCCAAGCACCTTAAAAAGTTACTACCAATAGTAACTAAAGAGGTAATACCTTTTGTGCTTGCTAGAGCACAGAGTATATTTGCATGGCAGAGATGCTGCTCTCTAGCTCTTAGGTCTCCAGTTGTGAGACTGACTGGCCTTTAAAGTGAAAAATAAAAATTGGGAAAGGTTATTGGAAAACTGCATTGAAGATCTCTCCCCTCTCCTGGCTCTCCCTCCCTCTTGCTCCCTGTCCCAGCTGAGTTCAAGGCAGGCTATGTCTTGCTCACAGCGCAGCTTGCCACGTCGGGGAGAAGCAAGTTGAAGATGGGCCTCAGCCCTTTGAAGTAGCCACAACAGAGAGGAGGACATCCTCTCCCAAGGGACATGCCACACAGGGCTGGCCCAGCTACCCGGACAGCAAAGCCAATGTGCAACATGTGACAGGAGAGAGGCAGTGAAGGAGGAGAAGGTGTGAGCCAGAGCTTGCACCAGCTTCCTGCAGGCACCAGGCACGCAGACAGGAGATGATGTCCTCAGATGGGCTGCTCTGGGCACCAAACCCCTTAGAGACGCCTTCCAAAAAGGCGGTCCAGCTTCCCCAGCTGGTTTCAACTGGCTTTCTGGAGAAATCACTTACAATGCAACATGCACTTTGCCTCTGATCCCCCTGACAATTTCACAGTCATTGGCCAATTTTGACTGCAATTTGACAATTTGAGCAGGAACGGCAAAGATAGTTCAGCTCCTACAGTTTTTTCAAAAACCTGGTGGCTCAGTAAAAGGAAAGAGGCATTATTAATGCTGGCAGCAAGAGACCAAGCAGCTGGGTGAGCCCAAGATCTTACAAGACACCTAAGAACCCAGACCAGAGCATGTTGCTGCTCTGCTGAAGTGCGGGGAAACCCCAGCAGAGCTCAGCCCCAATTGCTCCATGGATCCCAACCTGGAGGTAGACATTGTCAACGGCTGCCTCCTTCACATCACACCCCCTCACCTTCCTCAGCAAGGCGAGAGCTAGAAGAGCCCAGGGCTCAGACCAGGCAGCCCAAGCCTCAGGTTTCAGTACAACTACTCCACTCTTTTAAACTATTAAACCAGGAGAAAGGGGAGACCGAGAATATGGGCAGTGCAGCACCGACCGCATCCATGTGCCCTGCGCAGGGAGGGCGAGCAGCCCATGCTCCTGTGGGACCCCCCACACCACACTGTCCACCCACCCGTGCTTCCTCCCTTGACCGCTGCTACAGCCCTTTCCGTGGGCTCGCACCAGTAGATGGCACCAGAATAACAGGAAAGTCCCTCATCTCCCCAAATCCTCCCGCAGCATCATGCCCCGGGAACCCGACTGGCCATTGGCAGCAACCGATGGCTATCGGCTCTCTAAAAGCCTGTTTGGAGCTGGCCTGTAACAGGACTTTTTAAAAGTTTTGGCAAACAAATTCAGGAAAGGGAGAAAAAAAAATAATTAAGTAGTTTCTTTCCATTTTGAGGCTTATGTGTTTCCCCCCCCTCCAACATAGATGCTGCTTTTAAACAAAAAATGGAATTGAAGAATTTACCCAAAGCATCTGCTTTCTCCATAATTGCTTTCACTTGGAGGAGTTTTGTCCCCTCCAGCTGGAACCAAAAGAAATTTCCTGCCTGCTGCAGCTGAACAGAATGTGCATTTCTTAACGTAGAAGCAGTTCACTTGAGAAGTGCCTGGCTACATTTCTAGGTGGGAAGGTGCCCTTCTCTTTGGCCGTTGTCACTACCAATACTGTTACAGTACTTCTTCCCAAGCAGCTTCTACTATTAGCTAATGACAACATCCTTGACTCTAGTGGATTCAGCATTCTCTCAGCTCTGTCAAAACAAGCAACGGGACCAGCTTGGGTCAGGGTGGGCATTTCCCACAGGAGGTACCTGTCTCTCTCTTGCACACCGGGTGGGCAAGAATTTCTCTCTTTACCGAGAGGCCACCTGAAAGCAGGATTAACAGCCAGGGCACAGCCTGCAGCAAAATCCAGCCACATCACAATCAGTTTAGAGTGACCCTGCACATATCCATGCCTCGTGGTACTTCCTGATAGCAGCAGTGGGTTGCCACGCTCTCAAAAGAGCCTGGGTGAAGATGATAGTGGTCTCCAGGGATGCTCTCTGCAGCCCAGACAAGACTCCCCCAGTCCCTGGCTCAGCTGCAAAGCATGACCAGTTGTACCTGAGCACTGTGAAGTGACACCGAACACCCCGGAGCCACAGCTCTGCCTGGGGGAGGTTTAACATGCTCACAGAGATGCCAGGAATTTTTCAGAAGTTTGAATCCTGCCCACAGTCAACCTGGGACAAATTCAGGGACCTTCTGACTTTTCACACCCAGACTGAGTTCTGAATGTGGCTCAGCCCAGCAAAATTTTAAGAGAAGTTTGATTATTTTGATCTTTTCCCCCCACCCCCCTTATTAATCATAACAAAGGAAAGTGTAATTCCTCCAAACCAGCCAAACCATTTCTCAGCACATTTTTTACTTAACATTCCTTCTAGGAATGAAGTACATTTGGAAACCTCCATGCCTTCATCCTCCTTGGCCAACAGTGCATACATGAGCATACGGCTTTGAGCACTGAGCATCAGTGCTGGGAAATGCCCAGCCTGGAGCATTGGAGAGAGGCTCCCATTCCCATGGGCTCAGTAGCAGAGGACCAGCCATGAGCGTTTCGTGCTACAAAGGAGCCACTTTTCTGCTGGCCACCCCTGGTTTAGCAGGGTCCTCCCTGGCTGGCAACAAGTGAACACAAAATGGAGTGCAGACACGGGTGGTGAATGATGCCTCTGACCATCGCAGCCTGCAAACCGTTTTGCTCCCTTTCCTTGGGGCCAGCCCTACACAACCACCTCTGCCCTTCCCAGGGAGCCCACCCTAATAATTCAGATCTCCTCTGTCCCACGAGGATGCTCAGCACATTTATCCCCCTCCCCACCTTTGATTAGATTTGCAGCTCTCCCTGTTTTCCTCATTTTAACCAAAGCCAACAGGGCTGCGATTACAAAAGACACGGTTCACACAGACTCTCATCCTGGCCAGAAATCCCAGAAATCTCATGCAACAGCCTGTTTTCTTCAGAGCCGCAGTAAACTCAGAATAGGTCCCAAAATACAAGAGTGAGTTGGGCTATTTCCATGCCTGATGTTTGCCCTCCATAGCTCTGCAGAGGTTTTCCTATCTCTGCTATTCTTAACAGCAGGGTTTTGGAGAGGGGATTGTCCAGTAAATGAGTGTGGCAGCTGGTTCACTTAAGAGCCTGAGTTATGATCAGAGATGAGGACATTGCTTTTTTTGTTTCTCACTATGTTTTGGTTCAAACCTGTAAACAGACTCGCTGTGAGTGGATCTGCATTCTCCATCTGGTCCTGTGATCCAATTTCCTGGCAGGAATATCCCTGACATCAAATTGCACAGGAATGCTGCAGCACATCCATCCATCCGTCCTCTGGCCAGAGCCGAGCTCCTTGGCTTGCCAGTTTCTGTCAAGCCACGGCGTTTCACCCAGTTACCCCACTAGTGAGACCAGTTACTCCACTAGTGAGACCAGTTACTCCACTAGTGAGACCAGTTACTCCCAGCTAACAAAAGCAGCTCTTCCAAAAGGGCTTCCAGACATTCATGGAGAGAGAAGCCAACACGCTCCTTCAGTTGTTTCTAGTGAGCACACAGCATCTCACAGCTAAAAAATGCATGTTTTCTACCTCCTTTGAATGCATGTCTGGCTTCTGCTCCCAGCCATTGGCTCTTGTTCTACCTTTCTCTGATGGACCAAAGAGGGGGAAAAAAAAAAAAAAAGACCTCTTCCTAGAGAATCACGGAAACAGGGATACAAATCCATCATTACAAGTGTCTGGAATGACTCTCAGTATTGCGTGGTCTGAGAGGGACAGCAATACGTCCCAGAAGCAAACATGCTCCCACTGGGAGCAGGGACTGGGGAAGCACCACGGAGAGCAAAGTGCTTCTGAGAGTGCCTGGAGAACAGCGCCATGGGTGTAGCAAGAGGGGCCAGGGAATGGCCAGCCAGGCACCACTGCTGTGAGAAAATCAGGACTCAGCACCCAGCTCTGCACAGAGTGCCCCAACCCTCCGAGAGCAAGGCATCTTCTTCACTTGTGCACTGTAACCTCCTCCACGTACAGGCTGTCTCTGGCCAGAGGAGCACACAGCATTCACAACCTGGGAGAAGGACTCCCTGCCCAAGGCAGAACGAGCTCTATGCTGTTTTTCCTTCATGTTTGTCTCCATCAGATCTGTCCTTAGGGTCCGTACAGCACCCTTGCACCACCTCTTCCAGGGTTTCCCTATCCTCAGTAGACCTGGGAGGATTTCCCTACCACCTCACTTCCATCTCCCTTGCTGCAACAGAAGCAGGTGGGCTTGATGATCCATTTATACCCTCCTCTTCTTGAGCTTAAGCACCTCTTTTTTCCTTCTAAACTGGATGCTGAAGCTCTGCTTACTGCTTTTCATCTCAGGACTTTTTCTGACCCAGTTCACACCTTCCTTAACATGCAGCTTGCCCAAACAGAGCCCACTTAGAGCCCTCTCCACAGCTGAGCACAATGAAAGGCCACTCCAAAGGGGAAGGAGAACTACAGGAGATGCTGGGGGTGAAAAACATCTGTGTCTCCTCATAACATGTGGCATTTTGCATTGAGCAGGAGAGTTGGTTCAAGGCCAGGAGAGCAGACCTGTGAAGGGCATGGAGCCACACTGCTCCAGTATAGTCCCCTTATGCCAAATTTATCCCCCTTTAGAGACAGCAGGTTGACACCAGTGGCTCCCATGCCACCCTCCTTCAGAGGGCACCATGCAGAAACACACTGGCCTGTGACACGGGGGAGATCTGCTCTGTAAGCTCATCAGAAGAGTGAGAGCAGCCTCTTCCCCCAGCAAGCCCAATTTCCCCCCCCTGGGAATCACTGGTGGAGACAAGATGGATCCATCCCACTGGATGGCGCATGACCAGAGCCCGCAGAGCATGTCCCATGGAGGGTGGCTCTACTGCAGCTGGAGGGCTTGGCCGGTGGCAGGCCATTCAGAGGAAGGGTTAGCATCAAAATAGGTCATTAGCAAGCAACGTGGGGTTCTTCATTCTTCTCCCAGCCCCTCATTTTCCTAAGGGGGAGGCCTCAGAGAACCCAGTGGGGGGAGGAGGAATTTACAGTTCCATTCCAAAAACCAGTCTTTGTTTGTTTGATCGTTTTTTTAAATGATCAAGTAACTTGTGAATACATTTTCTGATGATTCCCACATCCTCCCAGCTGGAGAACGGTTCATGAACAGACTCCAAACTCTGTAAATGAGCTTGTTAGTCATAAGTCTTCAAACAGGCTTGATAAACAACTTTCAGCCTGCAGGATGTTCATCAACCATTCCGTCTGCCTAGTCTCCTGACACTAATTTATTATTTACAGTGAGAGATCCCTCTCCTAAATCACAGGTGATTGTTTCCTTATACTGACCAGCTCTATGAGAAACAATGAAAAACATACCACAAACAAGCAACGCGTCGCAGGCACTTATTCTGAACAATTCCCCTAGCTTCCATGAGACAGATCAACAGCTGTCCAAGCGAAACAAACTGTAAGTAAAGACCTTTTTGGCCAAACCTTCAAGACCAGTCTATAGCCAAGAACAAGAGCATGACTGTCCCAAAAAGTCACTGGGAATTTTACTGCCTGCCGCCAAATGCTCCAGGGCCCTTCCAGCTGACCGGCATGTGCCACTATTTGCATCCTTTGGGTTTGTGGAGAGCCCGGGCATCTCAAGATGTTCAGGAGATCCAAGCCTGCATGCAAAAATCTGCCTCTGAGAATTGTTTCACCCCATGGATGGGTTCACGCAGCAAACACAACTTGGCCCAAGGGCATGGGGTGCACTCAGGTGCACCAGAGCAAAAGGTGGGTTCCCTGCAGGAACAAACTTGCTGGAAGTTGCTGAAGTTCATGAAAGGGGATCTCCTCAATGCTAATCAGTTAATTAACACGGAAGGTGGTCGATTCCAGAGACAAAGGCAGATGAAATAGCAATTTGCTGGGGGCGATGCAGAGGGAGGAGAATCTTCCTGAATTGCTGTTAAAGCCAAGCTCTTCTATACCACACATCCAGCAGATTTCAAAGCCCCTAACGAGGGGCCAGGATTGTACCAGCTACATGGGTAGGAAAACTGAGGCACAGCAAGGCGAACTTGGCCAAGTTATGGCAGCAAGTACACAGAAAAAAAGACCTCAAGACCTCGGTCAAGGCACAAAATCTTTTTGTAGCAATAAAAGACAGGCTGGATTATCCTACTGAGCCATCTCAACTGATATTTGGAGGAAATAAAAGCCCCACTGTTTCATTTTAGATTTTGGGTGCAAAGCTTTTCTGGTCAGGCTGCTCCCAGCACTAGCAACCACCACACCCTACAAACCCTGCCCTGTGGTACCCCCAAGCATAGTGGCCCTGCACTGCCCAGGGAACACACGGAGCAGCCAAATGCCCTCCCCAGCAGGCTGCCTCCTGCGTGTGCATAAAATCCAGACCTTTGTTTCCACCACCTCAGTTTCCCATCCCTGACCCACGGAGAGCTACCGACTCCCATTCAGAGTGAAGGCAGCAGGACACAGAGCTTGGCTCTGCACTGGTTTTGAAAGCTTTTTTCCCCTCCCCCTCGTCTCTCACTGCAAAATCACCAATGTATTTGCTCTGACACTCTCAAGCACTCAAGACCTGACAGGCTGTGCTACCAGCTCATGACTAGAGACAGCCTTTCCAGTGGCAAATGGAAGCAAACGCTCAGGAAAGAGACACAGAATTGTCACAAAGTTTCTCCAGCACTGTCAGCATGGGAGTCATCTATCCCAAGCAGGAACTCTGTTCTGGATTCACAAACCTCTGCTCTGTACCTTCCATCCGGGGGAAATGCAACACTGCACAGGACACAGGAGGATTAGGGGTATGAATTGTTCCCAGCTTTTCAAGCCACAGGGCGGGGAGAGTGCCATAAAGCTTTACAGGAAACCAGCCAAGACCTCACGGGGACAGGAGCTGCCTGCAGAGCCACCAACAAGGGCAGCCAGTCCCTTCTGCAGCACCAGGCCCAGGGCATTAACACTCTGTTTTCACTGTTACGGCTCAGGCACTTTTCCCTATTAAAGTCCAATCTATCCCCACAGAGCCCCAACTCTGCTGAGCTGACGCTGAGAAGTGACGGCTCTTCGAAAGCTGCTAGCATGGTGGGTTTTTTTTTCCAAATGTGGGTTGTATTATTGACGCTTCCAAAAAAGAGGACAATTTCCAGAGCACTGAGCAGGTCTTCACGGCTTCGCTGGCACACTGGCTGCAGCTCAGCCCAGTTCACCCACCACTTATTCAGCAGCCACGAGCACAACAAAACCACTAGCAAACAGGTCTACTAAAGGTCCCCACAGGTTCAAAACTTACCCAACCTTGACCGGCCAAGCCTCTACATTTGCTACAAAGGAAGGCTGGGAGCTACTTGGATGCTGCCTTCTGGAGCCATCTACTCAGCTTCAGCACCCCCAGGCACCCCCCTCTTTGTTTCCAGTGCCCCTGGGACTGCTGGTCCCCTTCAGAACTGGATGCCGTTCTTCTCCAAGCCTGCCCACTCTGGCTGCTGCTGGCAATTTTGTCTTGTCCCCAAATGCACACAGCCACGGATAACTTTAGGTTTACTTTGGTCAAGGAGGCCACAGGAGAAGTTCATCTGCTGGTGGGCTTAGAGCAGGAAGCAATGTCCCCAGGCTCCTGATTAATTCCAGTTCTCAGTGCAAAATTAATTTTGCTGACTGAGCAGCTCATCAAGATGTGGAGATGGTCCTAGCCAGACACTGAGCGGCTCTTTGGAGGTTTGCCCTGCCCAGCAGTCTCAATGACTGGCTGGCGTTTCTCTTGTAGGAAAATTTCTCTAGCCAGAAATGGGGGAAAATTTGGGTGGAATATGAACTGGATGCTGCAATAGGATGTAGTGACTTGTTAACGGCACAGCTGGCTCCCTTCACCTCTCTTCTACCCTTCCCTTCCAGGAACACAGGCACCAGGAGGTCCTGGACTGCCACTCCAAGGCAAACGTTCACTTCACACAGGCATGACAAATCCAGACTGTCTGGGACAGTGCTTTAAATACTGGTGTAACCTCTTCTCAGCCTCTGGAGGTGAGACAGGAGCCCAGAAAGCTATGTAAGCTGAAATAGATGCTCACTGGCTTGCTCATCAGGCCTCTCTTCCCAGATTTGGCCCTCACAGAGTCATCCTTGTAGATGCCAGGCTTTCCACTGCAGGAGATGGCCCTCAGCTGTCAGCTCCAGCACCAGCAGTCCTGTCCCAACCAGCATCCTGCCCATGTTCTCATTTGAAAGAAACTTCTTTCACAATTATGCCACCACAGTTCCAGCAGACACACGTACACCTCTGCTGACCTCCCATTCCCACCTCACAGAATCTTCCAGTGCTACACAGTGGAGACCAGCCAGGTCCAGCAGAAAGAGAAAAGAATGCAGCAAAGGAAATGGAGGGTGAGATACATACCATGCATTTGCACATCAATGTGTCAATGACAAACATGGACAGGGCCAGCAAATCTAGGAGTAAGAACAGCTGGAGTGCCCGAAGGATCCTCAGACCCTGACTGTACGAGTGCTACAGTCACAACCCAGGGTGACAAAGGACAAATCCCTACAGAACTGTGCCATGGGACTGGTGGCAACTGCCTCTATGCATGTGTGAGCTTCCTCGGACACAGTCCATAATGCAGAGTCTCCACAGAGACTCTCCAGTGGCTGGTAAGAGGTTGACTTTATGCTGCATCTGCCCCTCAGGGGGGACACTGTGAGCATCCTTCTCCACAACCCACCAGACTGCCATAAAACCCGCTGGGATTTCACAACACTTCGAGCTGTCTGCTTTCCCACCAGAGCAGCCAGTGGGTTCAGAAGATATTTCCCACGTGCAGAGACCCTATGACACGTTTTTCTTGTGGGAACTGGATCAAAAAACCTGTGCTTCACCACCAGAGAACAAGCTGAAACCTTTCTGTGCCCTGCACGTAAAGCCATGAGGACAGATCAAACAGAAAGTCAGATCAGAGCCTTGGACAACAGCTCCTCCAGCCAGGCTGTGACGATTCTCACTTCACATCTCCAGAATCCACCCCGAAATCCAAGCCTCCTTTAGGAAAGGCAAGTAGGGTGGGGAACCAGCAAAGCAGTGATTCATCCTCCCCAGAAACAGAGTCCCAAGTCTGGAATATTGTGACACTTGGTAAATACTTGTGATGTACTTCATTATGCAACGGAGGCCCAGCAGGAGCACAGCTCCCTCAGGGCTACTTAATATGGGCTTCAAAACCGATGAAATATATCATAAACAACTTCCAACCAGGAATAAACACCTATAATCCCATCAAGCTATTCTGGTGATGTCAAAAACCATGGGAGCAAACTCAGTTACCAGGCGGAAAAAAAGGAATATATCCCTGAAGGAATTACGACCCTGTAATTCTGTGTTTGCCTTGTCAAACACTCAACTCTCCCAGTCCCTCCTGCTTACAGTCTGTCCATGCTCTTGCTCTTTCTTTCCAGGCTTCCTATCATCACATATTTTGACACATGTTGCACCTCTGATGAAAGGCAAAAGGATCCTGCTCCTGAATGCAGACAGCAAAACTGTTTCATGCCTACACGGAAATATTCCACCGGCCTGAAAAAAAAAAAAAAGGTTGCTTGCATGACTCAAGGCTGCTGGTCAAAGCCTTCAAATGCTAAACTCATCAATTGGCATAGATATAAGCAGCCCATTGAATTGCATGCAATGACTGCTGTGAGTAAGGATTGCACAAATTAACCTTGAGATAATATTTTCCCATGCGATCGCTGCTTTATATATAATCAAAAAGATGGAAAATAGACTGGCTAGTAGTGGAAACTCGGCGCAGATGACAGAAAGCTGACGTTCATTAAAAGAGTTCTAGCAGTTTAGACCAACCCTTTAAGTTTTATGAGAGATTTCAAAATCTAATTTTCATGGAAATGTTTTCATTCCACTGAGAGGGGCAAAAAAAATTTAAAAAGAAAAGTAAAAAACCTTCAGCAAAATCTTTTTCGAATTAAAAAGTTGGAAGATCCGTGCGGATGGATTGGAAACACAAATACCATCAGCAAATTATGAGACCATGAGAACCAGGAAGCGAAACTGATTATGATCAAAAAAAGTGAAATTCACAAACAAGTAAAAGTCTAGTTTCACCCATCAAAAGGCAGGCAGCATGGCCAGCACTCACAAACGGAGTCAGCTCCCTCCTTCAAATTCACATGACTCTTTTTTTCTTTGTCAGTAACACTACGTTGTCCATTCTTGTTTGTTTTTTGCTGCCTTTATTTTTTTTAAAGACTCCAGGTTTGTGACACCTTTGTGTGCATCCAGGAGCTCTAGAAATTTATGTGAAAAACACAAAACGTCTCTCCACTTCAAACTCTAGGGGTGTAAGAAAAATGCCCAACGCTGTGAGGTATTTGCCGGAATAACCACGCAGCAGCAAGCCTGAGAGGGAAATTAAATAGATATGCCAGAGGAACATAAAAGGAAAGAGGTTCATCAAACTTCTAACATCTGCTCTGTGTTAGTTACCTGTCTGCTCCTCAACTTTTACTCTAGTGAACACAGCTCACTTTTCCTGCAAGAAGCCTCCAGGATACGTGCAGTACAACTACTGGCAGGCATCAAGATTCCTCCCGCAAGAAAAAGCGAGCTGTTGGATTTTTCACGTAGATGACATAACCAACAAGTGCCTTAAAAATAATATTGATCTGATCCTCGATTTTTCCACATCAGCTGCTGCAAGATGATTGTCTCTGGGAAGCCTTTCTTAGCAGCACCTTGTAAGTATGCTTGCTGCTGCCCATGGGGTTGGTGGAACCTGCGGACATCAGCAGCCAGCTGCTCCCCATGGACTCTCCCTTTGCCCATCAGCTATGCAGGACAGGACAGGAAGAAAACAGCGCCTAGATTTAATCAATTTACCCTGCTGCTCCCCCTGCCCCACCCTTTCAATTCTTTGTACACCCCAGGTTTACAGTCTCAGCATCTTCTGGGAATAAGGCTGTGTTTTACTAACAAAAGAGGCACTTGCTATTTCAAGACCAAGCACAAGTTTGCAAAGCAAACCCTGTAGCTGTCCCGGGCGCTTCCTCTTATGTTCACCCTCCACTCAGCAGCCCACCAAGTCACTTTTCACATTTCAAAGCAGTGGCAGTGCTAATCCACCTCTTTTTAAGAAGACATATGTTTTTTTGTGAAGGGTGGGGACCGCAGACAACATCAGGATCAGCAGAAAAAAGATAATTCAGTATTTACACACACCCTTTTTGCTCCTGCAGCAACCTCACTTGTTCTGACTAAAGAGAGACAATTAAGGCATAAAGAACAGCCACATGGGAGAAGAGCAAAGGTCGCTCAGCCCAGGATCCTGTCTCAGACTGCCAGTAATGAAAGAATCAGAGGGTGTCAGACCAGGCAGCAATGAAGCGATCTCCTCTCCAGCTCATCCTTCCAGTGTCCGAGATTTGCAGCTCCCTGAGCTGGACACTGCCTCCACACACTCCTGCAGTGAAGAGCCATCCTCAGGCCCTTCTCCTCCCTGAATTCGTTTTGTTCTTTTGTTGAAACCATCTATTTCTGGTCTCCGTAAAATTCTGTGGCAATGAGATCCATGATGCCAGCTGAGAAAGCCCTTTCTTGTGCTCTCAACCCGCTGCCTGAGAAAGAAGGGGCTGAAGCCAGCACGGATGCTCTGCTTGACCCAGCCTGAGCAAAGAAACTCACCTCCTCCCGGCAGGATTGCTGCCTCCTTGGGAAGGAGCAGCAGTGCCGATGGGTCATGATGCCCACCAAGACAGGAGAAGCTGTGGGGAGCCACAGGCAGCCTGCGCCCCAGTTTTAATCACGAACCAGCCCTGACAGCCTGGAGTAATCTGCCAGCCTGGGAGAGAAGCACAGCCACCAAACTGCCATCACTTTTATATTGAAGAGAAATTAAAGCACAGTAACAACTCCAATACGCAGAACTCGTGCACATACTGGACCAAAGCAGGGTTTATTCATTCCTCACAAAAGAAATCCGAGTCTAAGAATTTTTCTTTTGCTGCTCCTGCATTCTCTGCATCATTTTACAAGCCATCAACAACAGTGAGACTCAAACCAAAAAAAGCAGAGATCAAAATTGCCATATTAAAAAAAAAAAAAAGCTAACAGCTTACCAGCTCTGGGTCTGAAGAATTAACCATGCTCAGAGCCAGGAGCTCTGGGAACCCACAGGCCACTGCTGAGCTGGGACCCACATTTTCATGCCAATTTTAGCCAGAGTCAGCAAAAGCCCTGCTACCAAAGCACAAGGGCTGTATCTTAACAGGTGGTTTTGCAATGAAGAGGAGCTCTGATTGCAAAGTCCTCCTGGTTGAGCAGCAGAGGTAGGTAAATTTACTGTGAATTTTATCACCTTTTAGGGGATGGTTTTCAGAGTTACACGTTGAACTTAAGTCACTGAGAGTGACAGCTTCACAGCACCACTGAAGAATCAGCTCCCTAATACACTGACAGTTCTCCCTATAAATATTACAGAGTAACTGCTTGTTTGTGAGAGAAATGTTTTCTCCTGAACCTCTTTCAAATGAATGAATTAGTTGTGAAATAGTTCCTTCAATCACCAATGTCTAAATAAAACCTTCTGTCATTTCTGTGTCAAACTTTTTCCCTTAATTCTGGATTACAAAAATAGCATCAATAATTTGGCTTTTCACTTCAGTTTGGGACAGAAATAAGTGACAGACTGGCTGACTTCCCCCCAGGTTAGAAGAACATTTTTAGTATTCTTGAGACTTTCTGCATTTTCTCTACACAACTTTTACCTTCCCTTAGTAACATGGAGAACAACTGAGCCCTGTGTTAGCTTCTCCACTGAACCTGCTCTCATTTTTCAGCAAGAAAAGCTCATCCCTCTGTTGAGCTGCCTAGCTCCAGCACAGCCCTTTTCCTGCAAAACACTTCACAAAACATATGCAATAGGTGGGGAAACTGAGGCACAGAGACTCATGAGATCTGCTAAAAGTATCAGTGAGAGAGCTAGAAAGCCCAGATGACAGCTCTGCCCATTAAACCAGTGAGAATTTATCCCTGGAATTTTTTTTTTTCATTACTTTTAAAACTTTCTCATTAATCTAAACAGCATTAAAACTTTTACAGCATTCAGAGAAGTTCTAATTTATCTGAAGTTGTAGTTTGGTCCCTGCTTGGCGATGCTGGGAAACACATGCTCAGACTTGGGTTTTGGGTCCGTTTCATGCTGTAAGAGCAGGGTGGGTATCAGGGCAACACATCCCCCCTTTTCCAGGCTGACCGAGCTAGCTCCAGAGAGCTGAGCAGTTGGCAAGGGGCAGCATCAGGATCCAAATAAAATATGATCAACGAAACCGGAGGGAAATACCAGGAAAAAAAAGTCGTCTATGTAACTTTTTGATTAGTATCTTGGGGAATCTCCAGCCGCAATGTTGCGGCACAGCTGAATCGGGGGGAGCAGCAATCACTGCTAAAATATACTCCTTTAGGGCAAGAAACGGTACCTGGGAAAGGAATTTTTTTCAAGCAAGCTCCCGGCGGGGGTCGGTCTGCCAGCCGTGCCACGGCCCGGCTCTCCGGGAGGGAGAGAAGCTGCTCCAGCAGTCCCGCACCGCTCGCTCCCTTCCTGACGGCGCTCCCAAGAAACCCGCTTCGGGGCGATACTTCCCCGCCCCGAGCTAATGTCCTGTCGGGATTAAGCTCGGGGATCCCATGGACGGTAGCGTAAGGAGCGCCTGCTTTTTGGGAGGTTTCCCCCTTCTTCCCCAGCCCAGTTTCCTTCGGGATACCGAGAAAGCCACGTCGGACCAGCAGGGAAAAGAGGGTTGGAGGCGGCTCCCGGCAAAAGGAAAAACGAAAAGCGAACGAAAATTGCAATTCAAATGCACTGGTAATTGCAATTTTCCTTCGCTTTGGGGGGACTCCCTCGACAGACACCCCATGTCCGCAGCCCACCCCACGGGAGACACGGCGGGAGCGGCGGCAGCCAGCCCTTACCCACAACGAAAATCGCGGCGAGTCCCTGCGGCCGGCGATGTATGTGTATTTTTAACCGAAAGCAGAGGGAGGATAAGGGGGACTTGCTGGCCCCTGCACACCCACTCAACCCCGCTCCGCCACGACTCACCCTTTCGGACAGTGCTGCCCTTGGAAAAAAACAAGCGCAAGCCAGCGCCCATTCTCGCCGCGGGACAGATGTTTTATGGATACTTGCGCTCCCAAACGAGGATCCCTTCGGACGGGACGTTCGGAGGCAGGTTTGCGCCCTCCGCTGCCCGCCGGGGCTGCAAAGGGTCAGGATCAGGCCCCCACCGGGACAAGCGGAGGTCGGAGAGGGATCGGCCGCTCCACTTGGCAGCCGCGCACGCACCCTCGGGCTGTTCCGAGCCCCGATGCTCCGGACAGGTCGTCGGACAATCGTCCGGTCCCCATCCAGACCCCCGAGCAGCCTCCCGGTGTTCTGCAAACCACGGCGCCGGTCCCAGCTCCGACGGGCCGGAGAAACGGGAGGAAGGATGGATGGAGCCTCAGTCATTTGCCGCGCCTCGCCCCGTCCAGCCAAGCCCGTCTCAGCGCCCCCGGCGTGAGATGGAAGCGGGGGTTCATTCCACCGGCACGACCCTGCCTCCCCCCACTCCCTCCTGACATCTTCTCTCTCGGGGCCCGACGAGCGCGGCACGGCGGAACGCAGCTCGCCGCTGCCCCTTGCCCGGGACGCGGCTAGGGCAAACAACCATTTTCGCACGCCGCCGGGTACCTGCCCCGCCAAGGGCTGCCCGCCCGGGGCAGGGAGGGGAAAGTGGGCTCGGGGAGCGGGGCGAACCGGCCCCGGGACCGGCCGGCGGCTCCTCCGTGCGGTGCACGTGGAGCCCCGGGCAGGGATGGAAGAGGGTGACCGTCCCGGCACTTACTGTCCTGCTGAGGAGTGTCGCTGCCACTGGTCAGCCCGGGGGACTCCAACAAGCTCCGGCCGGGCTCTCCGCCGCCCTCGTCGGCCTGGGCAGCCACCATGTCACCCGCCTCCTCCAGGTCCAGCAGGTGACTCACGGAGAAGTTCTTCTTGGCTTGTAAATTGTCCAGGCCGGCGGGGCCGTCAAGGCGGGCGGGCAATAGGGCCTGCCTCTCCATGGCGTGGGCATAGCTGGACGCCATGGTGTCGAGCGGGGCTTTTCTGCCCTCGCCCCCCCCGGGCGCCCACCGCCCCCGCTCCCCCCCAGCCGCCGGCCCTTCCAGTGAGGGGGGGAATGCGCAAGGACCGAAGCGCGGCGGGGGGGGAGGGGGAAGGGAAACGGGACAAGACCCGACGGTGGCGGCGGGAAGAGGAGCCCGAAGGGGAGCGGGCAGGGCCGGGTTTAAAACATGCCGGAGGTGAGAGGCAAGGCGGCGCGGCCGGCTCGGGGCGCCGGGGCGGCGGCGCGGGGAGCTGCGGCCGGCCGGGAAGCGCAGGACGGCTGTGGGGCTGCTGGGGCGGGTGCGCCCCGTCCCTCCGCCCCGCTGCCGCCGGCTCCCCTCCCTCCCTGCCTCCCTCCGCCCCTGCGCTGCCCTCCCCTCCCCGCACTTCAAACGGCGGGGGCGGCTCCGCGGGGCCCCGCCGGGACGTGGCACCGGCGCGGCCCCCCCGGGACGGGTTTGGGTAGCGCCGGCCCTGCCGCGCTCATTACCTCCTCGTGGGGGGTGGCTGGGGGAGCCCCCGATTAGAGGAAGGGGAGAGAGGCGCAAAGGAGGTGTGGGGGTCCTTGTCACCCGGAGCTGCACCTGGAGGGGAGGGGTGGGCGCAGCCCTGGTGGAGGCTCCCAAGGCAGAGGGGAGAAATAGTGAAAATGAGAAATGCAGATGAAAAGGTGACAAAGAGAAATGGAAGAGAAAGCGTTGAGAGAGGAAAAGAAGAGGGAAAACAGTAAAAGGGGAAGAAAAAGTGCAACAGAGAACTAAGAAAGAGAAGACAGACCAAAAGGAGAGCAAAAGCAAAAGAGAAGAGAAATGGGGAGGGGAAAAGGCCAAAAAGAGAACAGCCAAGAGAAAAAGACAGGAGGAGGAGGAGGAGGACACACTCAGAGTTCCTCAGGCCAGCCAGCAAAGAGGTCCCAGCAGTTTAGCCTGTCTCCCGTGGCCAAGAACAGGTAGAGAGGTGCAGGGAGGTACCCCTGGACCCTCGCTCCCCACAGAAGGGCCCCGCAGGCCTGGTGGCCAGGGGCAGGGTCCTACAGGCCAGGAAAAGCCGCTGCATCCCAGTGGCTGCAGCCTGGGCTCCAAGCTGCCACAGCCAGCCCAGAATTTCCATCCCCCCTGATCTAGGGAAAGAACATTTGATGCCATCAAAGGGCTCCAGATTGAAAACAGATGTGCTTCCCCAAGCCTCTCCATGCATTTAATTAAGGCACAGGCATGGAGGAGACATTTTCATCATTAGTTTGCTTTCAGCCCCCCCCCCCCTCTGGTCCCAGTTTACCCTTTGCAGTCTCAAAGACCCAAATGACCATGGCACGGCTGTGGGGCTCTGCTGCCTCCAGCCTGGGGGCAAGCACAGCTGGTGGGCACAGGCTGGAAAGGCCAGGAAAAGCACAGAGGCAAGGTTGCACATGGGCACAGAAATGTGTGGGCGTAGATACACCCTAAAGCACCATGTGTGCATCTCTGTACAGAGCAGTGTGGGCCTCACAGCATACTGGTGTGGTCCTTTATCTGCGTGTGAGGGAGCACTTGGGTGAGATGTCCTGCAGTATGTGCCCACGCATTGGATGGGGAAGGAGCTGGGAGCTGCATCTGGCTGGCTCTGGTACACTGGCATCTTGTACCCTGCCCCTCAGGGTCTCCAGGTTGAGGCACAGCAGCATGGGTGGGTGTAGGCACTTCCATGCTCTGAAGAACGTATTTCTGAAGCCTTGTGGGCTGCCCAGTGCATGGAACACCCGTTTTCTCTGCCTTTCCTGGAGAACTGGCTGCCTTCTTTCTTGGTTGGCTGGGTTTCACCCTCTTTCTCTCTGTTCTCCTTCAAATGGATGTTGTGGCTGACCTGGCTGTTCTGAGTGGGTGCTGGGGAGTCCCAGCTGTTAACATCCCTGTCCACTGGGGAACGGGGGAGGGCTGCTTTTAACCCCAGGCAGCCTCTCCTGTGAGGGTGATAGCAGAAGCCACAGAAACCAAGAAGAACAAGAGCTCTCTGTGCCATTTCACCTATATTCTCACAGACATCCCTGGTAAGAAGTATTTCTTCTTAGATCCCCTCATGTCTAAGGCATCCTTCAGACAACGGTCCCCCCCAGCCTCAGAATTTGGGAAAGCAGCCCAATACCTGCAGATGCCCTGGAAAGATGGTGGGTGAAAGCATGTTGGTGCCATCTGCTACAAAGGTAGATTCCTTACGTGCCGGAAATAAGTCTCATGAAAAGTGATGGACCAAAGTGTCCCGCAAAGACAAACAGAATAGAAAGAATCAGAAAGATGAGGAGAGGGGGATGAAGGACATGCTCTCTGAGCTCCTGGGTGAGCAAGCCAAGGGGTCCCAGGGCCCCACATAACTGCAGATCACAGCCTGCCACTAAAACAGAAGTATGACCCTCTTCACAGGACAAGCATGTGACATCCCTTCACTAGCTGGTTCCTTTGACTTGATTCAAAGTTTTTGAAAACTTCAGGTTAGAGTACAGGCAGATATTCTCACCTTACCTGAATGCTCAAAGGTATTGCCTTCTAGTGTTTGTCTTCTTCCCCTCCAACCACCAGCAGTGAAGGCAGGAGAGGGTGAAACATTTGGTACCCATCTCAGACGTATCAGTTTCTTCCTTTGTGAGTGTCCTATAGCCAGCCAACACACTCGCTCTAGGGCCTCCAGGAGTTTCTGCAGGATAAATAGCCATAGGACAGGTATGAGCCACCATGGCCTGCTGGAATCCACAGTTCTTAACGCACTGCCCCCCATTTCAGATGGGGAAACTGAGGCAGCTTGTCCTCAGCATCAAACCCAAAGCAGAGGTGAACCCCAGCTCCCCTGACCCTGCGGCTGGCAATGACTCCCTTGCCACAGATGGCCCATGACACACAACATTTCAACATCCCACAGGCCACCAAATAGTTAGATACCTATTTCCTACCCACCACTGGCCTGGTGTCAATCTGAACAGATAGTTCCCATTCCCCACCATCCTCCCATCCCACCTTTTGTCTGCAACGAGTGTCTGCCTGGCAGCTGCTCAGAGACCCATTCCTCCTGCTTCCCAGGCTGTCCAGGGAGTGGCTGTGTCCTGCTCATGCTCCCGGCAAGGCAGGGACCTCTGAGCCTCTGCTGCTGGAGGGGGAGAGGAGAAAGCCCAAAGGTCCTGAAATAGCCAGGAATCTGCTAGGTAAAGCACCCACAGCTGAAAAGCCAAGCATCACACTGCAGACAGCAGCTAGACCCCAGTTTGGTCCTTCCTGCTCCCAAAAGCAGTTATCGTTTGGAAGGACATCAATGTGAGTCACCAGCTTGCCTCAAAACCTTTCAATCTCCTGTGTTGTGACCACATCTGATGCTCAAAGAAGGCAAGAAAGAAACCACAAACTCTTCCAGTTTCGTAGTACATATCAAGAAGGGGAAAACCAAAGATTTGCACTTCTGCAGATGACCAGCACATTTGCTTCTGCTTTCCTTTCTCATAGAAAATTACAAGCTCAACCTGCAGTGTCAGTGAGAAAATTTTCAGCTTGAGGATTTGCCCCAATTCCTGCAATTTCCCATGAAATCCTGCATTTGGAAGTTCCTGTGGTTCCCAGCTCCAATATGTGGGCTACCAAAGTATGCTAGGAGCCCTCAGAAATGTTCCTCTCACCCTCTCATCTCTCTGAACAGGGAGCTTCCTAGCACATACAGCCACAGTCTTGGTGACTGTTTTCAGGTACAACAAACAGGAGCCAACAAGAAACACCTGGAGCAGATGAGCATCTGAGCAACAGTAACACCCCCAGGGCAGCTCACACTCCTGTAGTTGGCATTAGTGGGACACAGGAAGGCATCAAGCTCCAAGTAAGCCAGGCCTTCACCTGCTCTGCTCCCACATTAAGCTCTTCCTGCACCGACCACCACATCACATGCCTTTCCCAGCATACATTACACACTTGTTTCAGGTGCTCTAAATATCTTCTCTTCTACCTGAGTTTTAAAAAAACAAACAGGCAGAAGAACCTGTGGAGGCTGTGACACACAGGTGTGGATTCTGAGCTATCTAATAATACCATGGCACTCAGGCGGAGTATTTTATTCAGTGAGGGAAAATAGTTAGGGTTTCTCTTCCCTACCTTAATTTCATTAAACTTGTCAGCATGTAATGTCTTAGAGCACTTTTTTGATCTGCTAGGTTTGTTTCCTTGCACTTTAGAAATAATATTGCAGGAGGACAGCAGGGAGAAGGAGGAGCTAACAGCCAGTACCATGGCACAACCTTGAACCTTCAGGAAACCTGATGAAAATGCACATGCAATTTATTACTGTTTAGCTATTCAGAGGTGTGCTGGGTATCCTCCAGTGCCACTCTCCTCAGAACCTTGGTTGGATGCCAGTGGTGATGCAGAGGACAGGAGGGCACAAATGGTGCTTACTCCTCTCCTAGGCCCACAGCCAACAGCCACTTTGGAGAGGGAGCACTCCAAGATAGACCTCCACCACTTTGCACCCCAGAACATCAGCCAACAGCTCTTTAGGGGCAAGCTGATGAGAAGTATCAAACCAGAGCATCTCTGCTGCTGGCCACTTCTCAGCCTGCATCCAAACTGTCCCATCTGTTGCCCAGCCCAGTGAAATCCCCACTGCTGGACTCTGTTGCTGATGCCCAGGTGCTGGAGAGCCAAAAACTCTGCTGCCTTGGGAAGTTTTTCTCCCATCACCTTGTCATGCTGGTTCACTGAAATGTCTGGTCTCAAACCTCTTTGCGCTTGCTCTGCCAAGGGCTGGATAAGAACTACACTGAGCTGGAGGCAGAAAGCACCTGCAGGAACATGTGTGTGCATCTATGTTATCACCTTACACGTGTGTGTGAGCATTTGGGTACGTATGCACACACGCCAGTCAGGAGCCAGACCTCTGCTCCACAAGCTCTTGCTCTACACTTGTGCCAAATCTCCCTCTTCTCTTCGTTTCTTCCCCACATAGAGGTGGGTTATTAGGTCTGTGGGGATCAGGTAGTCTCCAGTCATTTCAAGCTGTAAACTCAACATCAGGGTTTCTTTTAATCCCAAACATCTTGATATCATCTGGAAATGCCATGAGCAGTTTATAATTAGGGTGTAGCATGCAGATTAATACCAGCAGCTGCAGGGGGAACAGACCATCAGAGTCTAATCAAAGCTTAAACGAGGCAGCAATTTAAAACTGAGATTTATTATTCCTCTACATAATATTTTAAACCAGGGGCTGAACTCACATCACACACAATCATTCCTGGAAGTGCTATCACATCTCCAGTCAGAGCAAGGTGGCTGGTTCACAGGGGTGATAAATACTAGGCTTTGGGAACATATTTAGGAATATCACAGCATTGACATGGTACAAGACTTAGAACCCGTGGCATGAGAGCATTTGCACACACATACAATGCGCAGGGTCCAGCCCCATGTGGATGGTGGGGCAAGGCCACACACTTAAGTGTTGTTTGTGTTTCTGGGCACCAGTTGTAATGAGGGAGGTGGCCCCAGGATACCAGCTAAGGGGTTCTCTGTTTGCCATCTTCTTTGGCCACACATGGATGGGCATGAGGAAGGAAGGGAAGGTGTCTGTTATTCAAGGGGGGGATAAAGCCACCTCACAGCACCTCACGGGAACTGGCACCATGGAGCAGGCTTGGTGGCATGCTCAGCTAAGGGTTGGGGAGTTCTGGGCCAAATACAGCCATGGAAACCTCCTCCTGAATGGTACTTGTGCCACGTCCCATCTGGATGGCCCCAGGGAGTACCCCAAGTCTCAGAGGTTTCATTTTCAGGTTGGGGGCAGCTGGGCTGTCTGTGCAGCACTTGGGTTGGAGTTTTCACTAGCAGGGGTCCTACCTGTTCCAATCTGCCTTGCCCAGGCCTCCCTCCACCCAGTCAAGGCTGGAGCCCTTCCCTTGCCTTGTCATTTATAAAACATAAGTGAAGGAGGGGGCTGGGAAAGTGGAAATTCATTCATCAGTTTGTCTGTACAAGTCCCAGTTTTTAGATTTCAAGACAGAGTTTCAGCAGTTGCCACCTAGCTTTCAACAGAGATGACAAGCGCATTCACCAGCTGGCAATGGCAAGAACTAGTTTCTTTTTCTATAAACTTTCCTCCAAGTGGAAGAGGGGCTGTGAGGAAGGGAATGTCCTTATCTCCAGTCTCAGTCTGTGGATCTGAACTAGAGTTCAGCTCTTCACTTCCCTGGCTTTGCTCTTGCTAGGGATGCCTATGTGGCTGTCAGCTCTGCCTCTGGCCCCAGCGGCTGCGTGTGCAGGAGGGGTGTGTCAGCACTGCCCTGAGATGATCCCAAAGATCACCACCATGTCTGGGGTGGAGGGAGCAGATGACACACATTGTGGCCTCTCAAGACAATGTAAAAGATGGGGGTATTCATGCATTCCACCAGGAAACTGCAGCAGCAGCTGCAGCACAAACATCTCCCCACCATGGCTTTGCTCCAGTGTCCAGGAGCCGTGTGAGCACAGGGTGACAGGACATAGTCCTGCAGGTGGATGGCACGTGTCTTCACTGCATTTCGCCTGCTCCATCCCCTCCAAGGATTTCAGTGGGGTTACCTGCTTCAGGAGCCAGGACTCTTCCTAGTAAGAAACTAGGCTGGGGCCCTTTCAGGTTGCCTGCTCACCTACCATGGCTACCTGGGGGCACCGAGATGTCTACCCAGAACCCTCCCCCAGCCAGCTCAACAGAGCTAGTCAAGCTAAATTAGGGCTAAGCCGTGTGTTCCCAAGGGCTCAGACTTGAGCTGGCTCCAGAGCTGGCTTCATAAGGAGCTGTGGGTTTGGATAAGGCAGCCGTTTACCCAGGGTTTTATTACCAGGCAGGGTAACAAAAGCACTCCGAGGTCACCTGGGAACTTTAATCAGCACCGAGGGTCACTGGATAGGAGGCTGGGCGGCAGGAGGGCAGGGCCCAGGGCACACAAATAAATAAATAGATGTATTGAAATCACCTCCATTCCTCCAAGGGATCACCTCTCTCTCTCTCCCCTTCTCCACACACATTATAAAGATCTCTGCTCTTTGCAATCAGACGTTCAAATGGCCCTAATTTCCCCAGCAGAAATTCCAAGATCTCCTGCAAATTTAGCTGAGACGTTCATCTGCAAGGTTTGGTTGTTTTTGGTTTTTGTTGGTTTTTTTTTTTTTTTAAATGTCTCGCTGCTGGAGATGGAAGTTCAGTCTGCTGGACTGCTCTTGGGCTGGATATCAGATATCCCTAACCCTGGAGAGAGAAAGTGTCCCACCAGCTTCTCTCCCCTGCATGAAAAGGGAAAAAAAAACAACAACCCTCCCATAATCAGAGTCTGGGCAGACAAATTGGCACCACTATTTTAGTCTTTTCTCTCTCCACTCCCCTTTCTGGAAGAGGACTAACCCTTCAGAGCACAGTCACAACTCACAAATATTTGTGGGTATTATATTGCAAGAGGGAAAAAAAATCCAAAGGAAGGTAACTGTTAAAAGCTTAGTCCCTCTCTCATGGAAAGCAGCTTTATGCACGTCCATAAATCTCCTTTGTAAGTGGTCATTAAAATTGCGTCTTGTTTAATTTTTTTTTTAATCTCATTTAAACACTTTTTCTCATCTTGCAAACGAATGATGTCATTGGCAGGCCCAATAATGAACTGAAAAAAAAAAAAAATCAGCTTTCTAACGTTTTGGGGGCTCTCTCCAAAAGCAAACATTTCAATACCAGTCTGCTACTCCAGCCAAAATACTTAAGCATGTGCTTAACAACCAACTTGTATTTAAGTGCCTTGCTCCCACGGGGACATCTGTTCACGCTCATCTTCATGCACAAAGGATGTGCTTAAAGTGAGAAGCACGTTTAAACTGTTGAAGGATGAGAGTCTCTGGGCCTGGCTGCTGAACTACTCATTGCATGAGCAACACAACATGATGGAGACCCCACAGCTGCTGCACATGGGTGCCCTGATCTGCTCACTGATGATCACCAGTCCTGATGTCCTCAGGGTTTCCTGCATTGCTGCTTTCCCTCTAACAGTCAAGCCCACCTCTTCTTTTTGCCCACTGTACAAAGGACAAGGCTTTCTCCAGAGACCATGAAGCATGATCATCACTAACCTGCCTGGCCCATTGCTTCACAGATATGCCCTCAACACCCAAAACACCATTTGGTTGAAAAGCTCCTCACTGGATACTTGTGTTGTTTGGTTTGGGTGTGTGGCTGGGGTTTTTAGGTTTGTTTTGATTGTTGTTTCTTTTTTTTGGAAGCTGTTTTAATGAAGTGGAAGAAAAACTAAATAGTAGGCTGTGCAAATGGGGAAAAATAAAGGCAAAACTTGAAAATGAATAATTGGCGTGGTTTTAATTAAAAAGCGGTTAACTGTTTCGGGGAGAAGAGCATGGGTTTGGGTTGACACCATCTGAACCCTGGAAAGAGCATGTTAAGCTGTTCACCATGCTGTGGGTTAAGAAAATGGGAAATAAATATATCCCAGCCACTTGGAAAACTAAACCATCTTTAGGGCTCAGCTGTAAACTTTCTTCAGCAATTTATTAGCGTTCCAGAAAACACTTGTTGAGTAGCCTTGGCCTGTAATAAATATCAGTCCTTGTTTGTTTGTTTTTGTAATGGGAACAAAACCACATCTTTTTTCTTTCTAAAGTGGATAATTTATTTACATGGCAAGAAACACATTCATTGTCCAGAGTACCCAGAGAAGATTGCCACAAAACATGCAGTTCAGCAGAGAGAGGAGAGGAACAGAGCCAGCTGATACCCAGAATCGTTTTTGGAGAATATTTTCTTGTCGGTGTGTCTGCTTCCTCTGGAAATGAGGGTAGCACTGGGATTGTCATTACAAACAGGAGGTGGAGATGGGCACCTCTGAGTAAAGCACTTCTCATCCCAAAAGGATGTGAAGCATCAGAGGGGTCAGGCAGACGTGAATGAAAGGGAACAGGGAAGGGAACAGACTTGTCTGAGCCACGCAGCCCATCCAAGGTGAGAGGGGGAGCTGAGCTCCAGCTCTCCGCTCTCAGCCTGCTGTGTGTGCTCATGGATTTGTCATGATTTCTGATTATTTCCTTCCCCAGGTTTCTGCCTCTGCTGCCAGCAAGGAGTCTGTCGCATCCATGTGTCAGCCCTGCTCCAGGAGCCCCGTTGAGCTGCTTGCTGACACGTTCTGCATGCCTGGTAGGGGCCTCTTTCGGACCAGTTCCAGTAAAGTGGGTGTTGTTTGAAGGCAGAAAACCACCTCCGTCCTGCATCTCATATCTGACCTCATGCTCTCTCTCAAACCTAGCTTCAGTTCAAAAAGATGAATGTTTTCTTCTAGAGGCTGAAATGCTTGAACATTTCTTGCTCTGCAGGCTCTCAGCCCTTTTGTGGGGACTCATCCTGGCCTCAATTATAGGTGGCAGACAGTGGTGGAGATCACAAGTACATTTGGAGGTGAAACCCTACGGGAACAGGGAGTGCTTGTGAGCATCCATCCCCTTCTGTGCCCCCATTTTGGGAAGCCTGCCTTGCAGAAAGAGAAACAGGAGTCAACCCTTTAAAATCAGTTCTTGATGGGTTTGGTTTGCCCACTCTCTGCAGGCAGCCTGGCTCTGGGTTTAATGCTAGAGAAGTCTCTGTACTGCAATAGCTGAAGGGGGGTACTATCCAGATAAGCAATTACCCGGTGCGCTTTCCTAGGGACAGCCCAGCAATTATGGTCAGCAATAAAGAAATCTGATGGTTGTCAAAACACAGACCCTCATTCCTCCAAGCTCTTCTTGAGGGGCTCGATTAGCATGCTGATGTGATTAAAGCCACGTTCGGCTCTGCGATAGGAGAGCCAGATGCACCCAGATAACTCCTCTGAAGCCAGCCACTCCAAACTGAGGCGTCGGTTACCTGATTTGTAGCCAATCAAGTAGAAATCAACCATTCGTGTCCACATAGCTCCATCATGCCATTAAACAGCCAAACCCTCTTCTCTTACATGTCTTTGAGGGAGATGAAATCCATATGGCCCAGAGAGCGAGTGCAGGCTAGGGATGGAAGGAAGGACAGAAACCGCATTTCTTCAGGACAGAAGACAATGGGAACGTTTCCACTGATTCCAAATAGGTTCTGAATCAGCGGCTGCAACCAATTTTCCTCCTAAATGGACTTCCATATGTCTAAAAAAGTCTCGCAAGCGCTGGAATTTGTTACAGAACAAACCTGTACTTTATTACGCTGCTCCCCGACTCCGAGCGTTTCTCCCTTTAAATTCCTTGGTCAGCCATTTCTGGGCTTCGGGCTTTGCTTTTGAGAAACACATTCACTTCTAAAGCAAACATTTTCCATGAAGCTGAGAAAAGTCTCCCTCTTTTGCCCCCAGACTTCACTTTGCTTTGCTGGGAACTTGTGTCTTTAACTTCATCAGAAAAATAAGTGGCCCTATGTGCAGAGGAAAGCACGGAGAGGAAAAGAAGTTCACCAGACCTAAAACATTCTCTACTTTACAGATAGCCTCTGAAATGCAGATATTTGGGCAAAAGCCTAGCCAAGCTGATTTTTACCAGAAATTTTCCATTTTGCACTTCTCTAGAAACAGAAGAGATTTTATTTTGCCCTCTTTGTGACAGGCATCTTTAAACTAAAGCATTTTCTGTTTCCTTCTTTCATTAAATAGAAACAAAAATTGGCAGAAATGGACCTTTTCATTTTCATCAAAAACCGTTTTGTAAGGCAAGAGAGTAACTTTCCTGCCCACAATGTCCATGCTATGTACTAAATTTAAAGGGATTTAGGAACCTATGTACAATTTTCAATAGGGTTTAAGCACCACAAGTGACACTTGCACAACCAGCTTTGTATCTATATTCCAGTACTATCAGTAAGGGTTAAGAAGTTAAATACCTTCTATCTTGTCCTGAAGTGTCAAAGAAAGCCAGGCTTTCTACAATGTCTTGAAAATACAGCTTATGTTTTATTAAATCCCTAAAACTTAATAGAATTTTTAGAACTTACTCCTAATGCTATACTGGAACGGCCATAAATATTATAGTTTTCAAATTCATCTATCTGACCCAATATATTTTCTCTTTCCTTGCAAGAATGAAAACACAGGAAGAAAGTTTCAAAGCAACTCCCCCAAGAAACATCCCTAAGGCTCCATTTAATTCACAATTTTAAGAATTTTCTAAGTTTCCAGGGTATTTCTTAGTTGATGTTAACTTCAGTTTAAGGGTGGTGGTTCAAACCAAAATCTCAAAACATTTCATTAGAAAACAAAGCCAAAACACTTGGATTTCTTTTTCTTCCTTTGCCAGAACAGTTCGTCAACCTGATGTGAATTCACTGAAGTTTTCAGCAAAACTAAAGCCCAACCTTTGGCAAATAAATGACTTGCCTAAAAAAAAGAAGTAATTGTGCTGTTTTAAGAGGAAGGAGAAAATCCATCCATGATTTTAAGTGCTCAGATTGAACAATGATGGAGTATTTGCCCTGATGACAGAAAAAGAGAAATAAATTTTGCTTATTACTTTACATATATATTTATACATATCTGAAATCTATATACACGCACCTACACACACGGTTCTTTCCGTCCAACATGAATGTTTTCAACACAGAAAAAGTAAAGAGAAGAGATTTAGTGCTGATTAGAACAAAAGTCACACTGTACCTTACAGATTTCAGCATGTCTCATTAAAACTGGGCTTGAAATATACATATCCTTTAATAAATAAAGCTTAAGGTACATAAACACTGCAGCGGATATAAATTATTTTAACCAAAGTATGTAGGGAAAAAAAATTACTGGAACACCATGATCCAGGGCATTTTACAGTAAATTGGACTTCATCAGCGGTTTTGCATTTTTATTTGATTTTGGAGTTCCTCCACTAAAGCTGTAAGTTTTGTAGAGTTTATTTCACACCTTGTAATTTAAAACGTTACACTCCGTCGAAATTCCTCTCAAAAAAAGGACCCGAGTAATTAATGTCTTTGGGCTCAACGTTCATTATATCCCACTAGTGTGAAAATTCATAAAAATAAGACATGGGATTAGAAGCTTAACAGCCTCACACATTTGCAGAGCTGCTGCATTGGCAAATATTCCTCTGCCCTTTTGGAGCACAGCAATCTTCTGGCTGCTCTCATTTGTTTCATGGATCATCCGAGTCATTAGAAAGTGCCTGAAAAGAGACCTCATGTCTTGTGCTCATTTATTTTTTTCTTGGAAGCAGATTAATAAAAGGGGTTTGGGCCATGTCTTCCCATGTTCTTCTGTTTTCTTCTTTTGGTGGCAGGATGGGCTTTAACTCCTCATGGAGACAATGGGAATTTTGGCCATTGCAGCAAGGGGACTCCAGATGCCCTTGGAAAGGAAGCAGGAGCTGGGTTTTGATTACTGAGGGCTGAATCGCTTCCTTTATGAAAACGCCCTGGGTTCTCCTCCCTGGTTCCAAGAAGGTGGAACAGCCCTGGGTGGAATCACAGACTCCATTTTGCCCTCGATGGATTCATAGATCCAGCGGGTGAATTTGTGCAGTGAACAGTAACTTTGACCAAGAGTTTAATTTCAGAGGGACATAAACCATTCACAAAGTTGGGCTGAATTTGACAAGCACCTTTTGCCAAAAAACCAAACAAAACCAACAAGCCTAATACAGGAGGCTCTTTTTTAAACTTCAAAACATTTCGTTCCGAAGTGTTTTCAAAGCAGAGAGGTTGACTTCATGTAGGTGTTTCTGAAATGAGCCTTTTGGAGGTTTTATTGAAAAACCTGGCCTTGGAAAAAATAAAATTAAACTGTAAAATGGAACATTGTGTTTCAGATCAAACGTCATGTCCTAGGTTGACTCAATAGTTACAGTTTATCTTTCTTTTTTTTTCTTCTTCTTCCTTTTTTAAGACTGTCTTGGTTAAAAACAAACAGAATTGCTTCATTCCTCGCTCCCCTCCCCAGGTATCTGAACTTGACCACAATGCAAAGCCCAGGTTGCAATCACTCACCCAGGACATGGCTGGCCAGAAACCCTAAGGAGTACTCCAGCACAGCTTTCCCTGCAGCTCTGGCTACTCAATTTCCTCCTAAACTGGGCAAACTGCTGTTGTGCTGAAGTCCCTCCCAGATGTGAGTCACTCATCAATGGTCTCTCTGTAGCCAAAGGTGAGAAATTCCAGCCCAAGATCCTTAGGACAATCCACGTCCCTGAACATGCCACTTGATTTTAGAGGCACCAAGCTGTCCAGTTTGAGTTCCTTAAGTGAAGGGATGTGAAGTCCACAACAGACCCTTGGGCAGAGTCTGTTGTGAATTTCACAGAAATATTTTCTTGGGCCAAAAGTATCACTAGAAATCACTGTTTTCATTCCTGCACGTGGCTGTGGAAAGGAAAGCCTTTGTCTAAGACAGATCAGCTATTGCATCTGCCCTGGAAATTAATTTGTCAGCAGCAGCTGGGAAAAGTGCATCAGCATTCAAGTACTTTGCTGCCTTCTGATGTTTAAGGTCCCATTCACGTTACCTTTTTGCCAAGTGCTTTTTGGCTGTAAGACGGTGCATGATCCCCGATCCAAGGAAGGGCTTTTCAGGAATTTCTTCAAAGCCAGAAAAAAAAAGGTCCATTTTATTCCACTCTGCACATTTTTAAGCAATGCAATCAATAAAACTATTTTAGCATCCTAAATGAGGTTTACACATTGTAGCCCATGAACAGTGCTTCTAATTGAATGTCGTTGGCACACTCTTAAAAAAAAAACAACAACACATCTTCTTCTGAGCTTCATGAAAGAAGCTCCTACCTCCCAGCTCGATCTGGAGGCTGTGCTTGCAGCTCCCTGTGCTCTCCAGCCCCAGAGAGCTGTTTTGCGCTCAGAGCAAGCCACCTCTGCAGCAAAAGGGCGAGGAGATTCTAAGCAAACACCAGGGCTTCTCAGATGGGTGAAAACTGGGAGATCTCTCAGCAAAGTTACTCTTTATTTTGATAAAAAAATCTGTCATCACATCCTCTGGCTGGTGACGAGGTGATAAAATCATTCAGCTTTGGGCATAGAGCGGTTCTCTCAAATTTAAATCAGATGGAAAGAGAGACAACTTGTTTTCAAAAGTAGTTAGGCTCTCAGCAAGGATTACGACTCTCACCATTTTCTTGTAGTTGCAAATAGAGCGTGTTGCAGTCTGAATATAGCAGTAAACAACCACCATACTTTTCTTATGAACTTATCTTGCATCATAGCTCTGTCCCCTCAGGAGGACAACAATCACGGAATTTGGTGCTGCTGTCCTTGCGAGCATGTAGTGCTCCAGTGCTTTGCTTGCTCTGAGGACATCTATATGAGTTGACACACAAGCATGAAGATGAGTCACAGATGGCTCGATTCGTGTTGGAACTCCAGGCAGATCTGAGCAAGTTTTGGATGCTTCCCATCATGCATACTTCACTCCCGGTCTCACTGCAGAGTCTGCTGTGCAAATGCTTTAAAAGGTAACAGAGAAAGGGCTGTGCCTCGGGAAGAGGAAGAACCATTCTCCTCAAACACAGTTAATGGGGCAAGAAGACCCAGGTTTAAACTGCAGCAGTGGAGTTTCCAGTTAGACCTTGGCGTAAACCTCTACTGCTGAGAGACAGATTCTCCATCACTGCAGGGTGCAAAAACTATAGTCTAGTTATCTGTCAGGACAGATAGTGTGGATTTGGTTGAGGCTCTGAGTGAGAGAACATGTTGAGATCCTTTCCAGTTCTGTCATTCCAGAACAGGAGGTCACCCTACCTGCACCTTAGTCTTGCTTGGAAGGCACACCCTGAAAAGATATAGCTTACAGGTCAAGTCCACACACAGCAGCTACTGAAGTAGGAATCCAAGAAATAATGCTCATGTAACCTTTCAGCAGGAGCAGAACTCACATTTCTTCAGGGAAAGATCCTGTAAGCATCACACATACCTGCACGGTTAAGCAGTACCAAGACAGAAAGTTTTGTTTGACGGTACCCAGGACTGGATTAAAACTGCTGGGACCCCATGCAGCAAAACACTGATGCAGTGTATACCACTCTGCCTAGTCCAATTTATCCTCTGAATTGTTATGGGGTAACTTTAGTCCAACAGAATTCATGCCAGATGGGGTATCAGATGTCTTCCTGCAGCCAGTGTAAAACATGAAGCCAATATAAACACTATGTAGCATGTTCTAGCTAATTCAACACAAAGCAACAGTGTGCACACACCTGAGCTGGATCATATTTGTCCTGCCAGGTGATTTTGCAATACACAGACTGAGTGTTAATGACGTGGAATCCAAGCCCCATCTATTGCCCCCTCTGACATTTGGCTGACAAGCCCCTCATCTAGCGTTTCCTGCTTAAAAAACCCTCACGTCAGTTCAAGCTCACATGCAGCATTCAGAGATACCAACACTGTCCTGACAAGTTATTCATTGTGAGTTTTCCCACTCTCAAGCAATCAGGCCTACAAGGGGAGCCTGTAGGGAAAGGGATTTATGCCTCTTAGTAGAGATGCAACAAAGCACATAGATGTTCAGCACCATTACTGAAAACTGCCCAGGAGAAGAGTCCCAACCATCAGCTCTGAGCAGTGTATGAGACACATAGTCCTTGATCTGCTCTTGGCAATAAAGCCCACTCATAGCCAACTGTCCAGGCTAGTGGAGCTGTAATTTGAGGCAGGTCCCCACTGACCTGAGGCTCTACATCATGTAGCATTAAAATCCAGCACACCTTCTGTGCCCAAGGCTAGGCCCTAGCAGGGCTTTCTCCCCTCTCTGGCCATAGCCATCACACATGCCCTCCACATCCCACCAGCTCTACTGACCACCTTGCAGTGATCTCAGCTAGGGCTCAACAACATGCAGGATGTGGCAGTGAAATGCACAGTCACAAATGCCTAGGGCTTGTACAAAAAAGGAGCAGCCTCCTTTCAGGGATAGCTGGTCATTTCTACCACAGAAACTGCTGTTTCAGCACCTGCAAGTCTTTAACATTCTCAAGCTTTCTTGTATTTGTTGTATCTGCCTTCTGGGTTTTTCTGAGCCTTTATGCTAGATGTGTGCTGGGTTTTCAAGCTTTTCTCCACGGGGATGAGGGCACCAAGGGACTGACAGTGTAGGCAGACAGGCAAAACTCTGTGGAGATGGGATGTGAGCAGATAGGGCGTGGGGAGAAAGCGCCAGGAAGAAGAGGGAAGATCTCAGTGTGGGAGGTTTAAAATGACGCCGAGAAAATCTCTAGACTGAGACTTTGATAATACTGAAGGGGTGGAGAGGAAAAACGATTTTAGAAGAGAGGAAGAGGACTTTCTAGCCTTCCTTTATGTTACTGATAGCAAAGCTGGGTCTAAGGAGACCACCTACCCCCTCTGAGCATGGAGTGACCAGTAACTGAGCAGACACACTGGAAGACTGAGCAGCGGGTTTCCATCTGGGCTTTGCCAATGCCTGCCTCAGCACTGAGTATAAGAAGCAACCCCATTATCCAGAAAATGAGGAGGCACAAATTTAGCAGAGGAGCCCCCAGGTTCCTGTTACTGCCAGTGCATCTCTTCTAAGGACACAGGCTGACAGGACATTTAGCATCTTTTCTTTCTGGTAACTACAGTAGCTGGGCAAAGCAAACAGAAGGGACCCAGAGAAACGTCAGCTGTTCTTCAGGTCCAAAGCAGAAGCAGGAATCTTCAAGGCCAAGCAGGACTGGGAAACAAAAGCTCTGAGTTGAATTAGTTGTGTACCAGGCAGTCCTGTAAAAGAAGCCAAGTTTCTACCTTGCATGGATTCCCTGTGCTCTGGTGTGCAGCTGAGCCCCTGCTGTCCACAGGGTGGATGTTTTAGTGCCTGGCTCTTTTTAACTGGCACATGTTAAGAGCTTTGAATTAACAGGTGCATAAAAACTGTCAAAAAACACTTAGCTCTCATGACAGTCTGTCGGTTGTATTAAAAATATGGTTTTATGTAACCACATTCTCTCAACACTTGCTGGGTATTACGGCATGGGAAAGTCACTTGCCCTTTCCAAATGAAAGCAGTGATTTTTAAACTCTCCTGCAGAAAAAAGAAGAAAGAAAGGAAAAGAAAGGAAAAGAAAGGAAAAGAAAAGAAAGGAGAAGAGAAGAGAAGAGAAGGGAAGAGAAGAGAAGAGAAGAGAAGAGAAGAGAAGAGAAGAGAAGAGAAGAGAAGAGAAGAGAAGAGAAGAGAAGAGAAGAGAAGAGAAGAGAGAAGAGAAGAGAAGAGAAGAGAAGAGAAGAGAAGAGAAGAGAAGAGAAGAGAAGAGAAGAGAGAAGAAGAAAAAAGAAAAAAGAAGGAAAGGAAAGGAAAGGAAAGGAAAGGAAAGGAAAGGAAAGGAAAGGAAAGGAAAGGAAAGGAAAGGAAAGGAAAGGAAAGGAAAGGAAAGGAAAGGAAAGGAAAGGAAAGGAAAGGAAAGGAAAGGAAAGGAAAGGAAAGGAAAGGAAAGGAAAGGAAAGGAAAGGAAAGGAAAGGAAAGGAAAGGAAAGGAAAGGAAAGGAAAGGAAAGGAAAGGAAAGGAAAGGAAAGGAAAGGAAAGGAAAAAGGAAAGGAAGAAGGCAGGCAAGCGAGAAAGACTACAGTTTCTCTGATCTTGCAAAGGAACTGTTCCTGTTTTCCACACTTAAGGTAGATTTCTTCCCTCAAAACAGCACTGGCCTAAAGCTCCAGAGTAGAGGGCAAGCACTCCAGCAAGTCAAAAGGCCAGTATCTTGCAGCCTGTCTGAGCTGAAAATGAGGGATTTTTGACAACTGAATGGGAAGATGTCTCGCTTTCTGACTGACGAGGTGGTACTCGCTGTAAGTGTGGTCTGTGATTAAAAAAAATCAGAATTCACCAGAGGTTTAGATCTAGGAAAAAAGCTACTTGCACCCATGTTTCAGAAGGGGTTTAGAAATGGTTTTAGTTCTCATTCTCCACTCAGTCGTGAGTCCTGAACATCTGGGACCCCAGAAACAAAAGCATCGGGTTTCCAGAGTGAAGAGAGTTGTAAGACACGGGTCCAGGAGAATTTTTAAAACTCTCAAAAACATTTCTGAAATCAGTTCCCTTTTAAATGTGTGGCAAATACATTGAAGTAGGCTTTGGATTAAAGTTTTACTGCCTCTTGATAAAAGCCATTCGCACCTTTGATGTGTTTGTGGATGGCAGCCATCCCAAATGCCTTCGCCAGGCCTCGCCCCCATCAGGAAGGCTCCCTCTGGCTCTCTCCAGGAATGCCCAGATGTGTTATCATCTGTCACCTCTCCAGAGGTGACCAACTCAAAACAGACACCTCTGGGGTCACAGACACGATAGGTGAAAGCAAAGATTTTTGAGGGCACGTGTTTAGGGTGTAATAGTGAATGTGGATAACTCCAAAGTCTGTAAGAAGTGGGAAGAACAGCAGGGACCTGGGCTCCTGAAACTGGCTGTGAGTTTAACCCTATCGAGTTTTAATTCTATTAATCAAAGCACTTGTGGTACCACCCTGCACTCACCCACCTTCTGCTCCTCCTGATAGCTCTGAGGAGCCCTGGTTATTTGCTTAGCCTGCAGGTAAGGTGGGTCCAGGAAGTTTCTTGGCAGCTGCTGGAAGGAGGAAGGGAAACTGGGTGAAGGACACATGGAGAAAGCATATTGGTGGCTTGGGAGGGTTTGAGTAATGAAAAACTCCAGTGCTGTGGGCAGCTGGGACAGAGGAGATGGACTAGGCCTTGAAAAGCAAATAGTGATTCCTCCCCTATGAAAAGCAGATTTAGCTTTTGGATGTCAAGGCCAGAAGGGAGCACCATGAGTGTCCAAGCATGTCCTGGTGCAAGTGCCAGGATGAGAAAAGTAGCTTCTCAGGTTCTGCCAAGTGAAAGCATCAGAAGGACTGTCACTGACAATACCAGATATGCTGAGCAAGCCCAGGAACGGGAGCCTGCCTGCTTGGCAGTGCTGGTTTCCTGCAGAACTGGTTAATGTCAGTGAGACTGATGAACACTCCACAGTAGTTAGGGGATGCAGTGGGATGTCATGGAGAAAAGTCCATCACTAAATATTTTGATATGAGGAACACAGAAAAGAAAACAATTGGTATTTTAGCAGGCAGGGGGAAAAAAAGAGATCTGGAAGCAAGAATAAAATCCCACAGAGAACCAGGCATGACTTTTTAAAACAGCTGCAAGATGTTCTTCTTGGAGGATCAGAGCTGCATGTTAGAAAAATGCTGGAATGGACCTGGTTCTTTATGAGCACATTCTCATGCCAAATAGTATCAGCTTCTCTGCCATGAAGTTAACCACCAAAACGTGGGACCAGCTGCAGCTCACACGATAGCAAAGCCCTAGGACATCACCAGCACCACAGACAATGAAATATGCACCATGAGCAACAAGAGTCATCACCTAAACAGCTACAGAATGACTCAAAACATGGCGCAGGGTTTTGGGTGATCTTCAGAAACCTAATCCAAATTCAAATTGGGAAACTCTAAAGAAGATGATGTCTGAATTGGATTAATCCTTCCTTGGGACAGAGGATCTGACTACACTGGAACAGGAAAATTTACTTGAGCCTGAAAAGAGACAAATGCTTCACTCTACCTCCAATGAGTGAATAGAGTAGGTTGCTCAAACTATCTGAGGCACAGCCAATTTGTGACTCTTCAGCCACACCATATGCAGCCAACAAAAACTTCTAGTGGGCTACCCTTGCTGGGCTGATGCCTCATGACCTCCTAAGGCTGTGGTAGTGCAAAGGGTTACCCTTCCACACTGAGAAAGGAAGGAAGCAAGGTAACTTGCCTTGTTGAGACACCATCTGCAGGATACCTAGCTCCATCCTTTAGTGAAGGAGTTAAACCAACAGTGAGCTGCTGTTATCTGCTGCCTAAGAATGACTCCCAGGGCTCTCCATCCCTTCAGCTCTCCTGGGGACACAGTGGCCCACAGCCATGCAGAGGCAATGGTCAAGCAGGTCACCTGCCCTTTAGCTACATGGTAGGTAGCTGAAGGGCTTCTAATTCTGTTGCTGCTCAACCTTATAACTGCAGTGCAGCCAGGGCCTAACTTGATATCAATTGTGAGTGAGCAAGATCCCTTATGACATTGCTAAGATTGAAGGTCATGGAGCGACTCTGTCCATTGTTCTACTACCTCCTTTACTGGGTCTCTGAAGGAGGAAGCTGTGTATGTGAAATAACTTGATGGGGTCTCCTTCAGGACTTTTAGGTACTAATGCAGAAGGAACACGAGGTCAGCAATTACACATTTGAAGCTGCTCCTAATGCCTGTCAGAGGGACCTTGACTGCTGCTGTTCTGTTACAGATGCATCAGCAGTATTTGTTTGAGAGTTCCCAAGCCACAGTGAGTTCAGAGCAATGCCTTCCCAACAAAGGAGCAGACTGAGATCTTGGGCTGTTTGGCCCTGTATCATCAGGGAATGCCTGCAAAGCAGAACAGAGACCCATTGCTGCTCATTGCAGAGAAAAGAAACATCAGAGGGACACATTTGAAAGGTCAGATTCAGCATTGATACTGTGAGAGGATCACACCAGATGATCCTATGTTCAGGTACATCAGCAGCACTGCCAGCTGCTTCAGAGAAAAGCAAGAAACCCTGCACAAGGAAAGCTGAAGAGGCCCATAATTCAGGTATTTATTTATGACACACGTTTCAGTTTTATTACCCACAGCAATTAAGGTTGGTTCGGATATTTTTGTCTTACTCAGCTCCAACCCTCAAAACCAGACTTAGGCCGTGCCCGGTCTGGGTGAACAGTGATTCTGTTCCTTCATTTGGCCATCTCTCCACATCCTCCCCCATTTGCCAAGAGGCTGAAGAGGTGTGCCCAGCACTGCAGCTTTCCCATTGGATTATTTAGATCCACTCCAATGGGATCACAAGGCACAACATGGGTTATTCCAGCTCTTGGGGTTTAATTTTTTGCTGTGAGGAACCTTCAAGATTTTTTATCTTACTGCTTGCTCAAATGGATCCCAGCACTCCACCAGAGGACTGGGCTGAACTTGGCTTGCAAGGCAACCTGTCCCATCTCAATTACCCAGTAGTTTCCAGAAAACTGCACAGCCCTTACATGGTGTAGCCCTGGAAAAGGGAGTCACAGGTTCTCTACCCAGCTCTGGAGCACAAATGCCCCCACACATGCTCTCTGGTCTGATATTACATTGAATGGCACCCCTGCTGCTGCCAGACTTTCTGCACACATGCCACCACCCACCACTGCCTATTCAATAGGACACTGTCCCCATCCTCTGAAGAACAGTGTGCCATGGGTTGCTGAGGCTGCCAGATCTCGGGCACACAAGAGGGCTGCTTTACTTAATGCAGAAGAGCAATTTCCCCCAGTTCTCACCTCTTGCACACACGTACCAGGTGTGAAAACCAGTTCAGATGTTAAAACCCACCGCTCAGCTCTGGCAGCATGGAAAAATAAAATCACTGGCTGATCAGCCAAACAAGCAGGTGGGAGTGGTATGGACAGAGGCAGGAGAGACAAGGTACTAAACCTAACCCAGTGCTCCCAAGCGCCTCGTTATACTGATTTATGTTTAGCTAATTGAGAAAATTACTCTAACTACACAACCCAGGCCCTAATTCAGAAGGGCCCAAGCTTTTTAGTGTCTCTACCTGTGTCTTAAAAGGCATGATTTAAACCCTGTAACTAACAGGCTGCCAAAGGCAAGGATTTGAAGGATCTAATGTCCTATCATGCCGAGGGGCTGTGGCTTGGCTAACTTCTCTTGTTACTTGGTCTTTCCCCACTGATGTACAAGTTTGCTGCTGGGACATAAATCAGGGGAAATGATGAAGGAAACCAGCCTCGTGCCCCATCAAAGGAGCCAACACTCGCTTTAATAGGACCATGCAGACAAGCCTAAATAGGGCACTTAATAAGCATGTGGTTCCTATTATACCAGCCCACATCACTACACCCTTTTTGCATTGCCACTGGCAAAACCCTTTGTCCTTTCTGCACCACACCTGCTTGTATCCACAGAATTAGAAAAGGAACCATGACATAATATCAAAGAGTTGACTATACAATTTTGGGGTTGGATCAGGTCTGCAGAAAAATTCTATCTATCTCTTAGCAATGGCATGAGCCTTCATACACAGCTATGGCATGCACAAGAGTGGAGCATAGAGACCCAAAAGGCTACGTCTACACGGAATCACTTGGAAGTAACAAGCTCAGTCCAGGACCAACAGCTGCTCAAAGATCCCACATAAAAAGGGGATCTAGCGAAGAACCAGGCCTCAGGCTGGGACAATTTGTATCATGGGGGTTTTGATCCAGGTTTGGAACAAACTGGTGTTAGGACCAGAAAATCTATAGATCCTACTGTCCGAAGCAGAAAATGCAGAACGGAGTGAATCCCAGCATGGAAGGCAATCCGATAGTGCTCTGCCCCTTCCTTTGGCTCCAGACCTTCTCCAGAACAGGGTAACTTTTCCATATGCAATCCTTTCTATCATGTTCTTATTAAAGCTGGTCAGGAAACACCGTATCCCCAACCACTAGGCCAGTCACTTAATAGTCACTTTTCACTTAATAGTTTTTCCTCATTCTGTTTAGATGGGATAAAGGCTCAAAGGGAAGACTCCACTGCATTGTAGGAAGTATTAGGAAGAAGAATGGCTGATGGAGAATTTGAGTCTCTCCCCAGACTGCTACCCTAAGCTGAAACCTCTTGAGAGCTCAACTTCAGCTGGCTGGATATACAATCAGATTGGGGATTGTCCAAATGTTTTACACCATGTACTAGACATCCATGGGAACCCCAGGCTGAGCCATGACCATCTGTGCTCATTTAAACATTTCTTGACAGACGAGGGAGTGTTAATCCTGACATCCTGGCCAAACTGCAACACAGGCAATTATATTGTGCTTTTTAACATTCTTACAGTGGTACATATTGGTGTTTCCCACTTCCTCCCATAATGGTAATGTGGTGGCCCAACATAGAAATGGCCACATTGGTGCAGGAGAACACAAGTCCCCTGTGAAGAGGCCTGCAGTGGTACTGTCAGATACCACATTGCTCTGTTTTCCCTGCTGTGGGTGTTCAGCTGCGGTAGGCTTCACAGTCACAATTCTACCTCTACCTGCAAGAGGCCTTCACTTAAAAACCTGCCCACCCAACCCATTCCTGAAATGCTGAACTTTTAATTTTTCCATTTTTCTGAAGATACGCCATGCCAGCTGAGTGGACACTGCACCTGCCTTCAATGCACTCTGGTGACAGCAAAACCAAACAGTGTAAGACGCATCAACGACTACAAAGGCAGAAGTGGCTTTTGCTTGAAGAGCCTCAATTCCAACTGTTCTCCTTCCTTAAAAGAAAAACAAGGAAAAAAAACCCAACCCTTTTGTTGCACCAAAATCATCTTCTGGCATTTCTGACCAGCACACATGTTGTTACAATTATGACTGGACTGCTTGGCTCCGGCATAGGGGGAATGTTAAACCGGCACACTGGCACCCATCAAAACATTTGTGAACTTCCAAAGTGGAACTGACACCACGGTAGTGTTTTATATCACACGTCAGAGGAAGGCTTCATAACTCAGATCAAACAATTTAACTCTTCAGCTCCCTGTCTAGAGAGAGCGACCAAATGCTAGGCTGCCTATTGTTATTTCATATGGCTGTTCCGTGTGGCTTCCAGCCAGTTCACTTCATTTTGCAAGCTCAGAAGTTAAAGGCAGATAGAACTGACCAGAACTTCGATGAGGGACTTGTAAGAGAACAGAAACTGCTGATTCTAACACAAGCACCTTCCCTGTCAGGCAGAAACAGCACCAGCACTGTCAGGATGGCACATGAGAATTTTTCGCCTTGTAAGTAATTTTGTTGGAAAAAAATCTTATTCCCCTCTAGGACCCTCATGTTCTTAAGCAGTTGTCAAAAAGATCTTTGGACTTACATTGTTTTGCCTTTCTTTTTTTTGGTTTGAGGAGTTCACAAAATAATCTTATCCATAACGACAAAGTGCAATCAGTAGGACTATTTCAACCACATTTTAGCCTACTAGAGGATCACAAATTATATGCAAAATGGTATGCATGTGCTTCCTGAAAATACCATTACCATTCAAGTCTTCTGTCAGATGCTCTTCTCTATGTCCCCTGAGGAGCTGAGTGCAACTGTAATGAGGAACAGACCTATCCACTAGGACTTAGATTCTCTTGAGGAGCAAGTGGGGACAGCTGCAGAGGACAGAAACAAGAGTGGTACAATTAAATTATTATTGCACTTACTGGTATCCAGTTTTGAAAACCATAATCAGGTTGCTACAAGCTGTTCTGCAACTGCAGACAAAGCAAAGGAAGTCAGTGACAATTTTCTCCCAATACAATCAAATCTTCAGCTTTTAGGCCAGGTTTTCCAGCAAAATAACAGGGAATGCAGCATACCAGCAACAACAGAGCAATGCTTTGTATGGATCTCAAATGTTACTTCAGAGTTTTCTAACTTCAGTCAGGCCTGATTATGAGTGGCTTCTCTAGGAAACAGATTTATCCCTCTTCCTCCTGTGTATGGAAAGCACCAGTAGAGATTTTCCACTGCTGCCCTGGACCACGGTTAGTTGGAAAGATTCCTGCCAAGCTGTATACCCTGCCTTGTCTTTGCTTTGTAAGTTTTCTTATTTTGGAACAGCTTTTTTGAAGGTTTTACTTCCACACAGCGGAAAGTTGCCAAGGGACAGACCTGATATTGTCATTTATCATCTCCCATGGAAAAAGTCGTGGATATGTGTATTAGTATCAGATATCACAGCTGAAAGTAAACACACTGCGCAGAAGATGCACCGATTTATTAATAGAATAAAAATGAAATGTAGTGACATGTTTTTCCACTATTAAAGCCACAGAGACCCATTTATATACTTGATGTTGTCATTCAGTAACTCATTCATGAACTCTGACTGACATGTACAGGTTGGGTACTAGGGGAACCATTTCCACCATGAAAGCAGCCTTCCCCTGTTACCAAGTGGACAGCTATGAACACCATCCCCACAGCTCGCAGCTGCATCAGTCCATGGGAGGTTCTCCTAGGTCCTCTATTTTAATTGCTGAGACTTTCTCCACCTGGTATAGCTCTTTAAAGCCTTTCAACAGCAACAGTGCAGAACAGCTGAACTTCTTGTGGGGTACAAACCCACTCTTCAGGCAAGAATATTGAATATTATACATTGAATATTATACAAAAATGGGCCCACTTTCAATATACAGTGGGGATTATTCATTACAAAATCCCTGGCTAATTATTGTAACTTTGAGGCAACTATGACAGAGAAAAATGTTTGCAATGGAACAGCTTCAACTGTAATAGTCTCTTGTGTGTCTCTACTTCTAAATCATCCATTCTGCAAACTGTGACCCATAATTTTTGGTTAAATCATAGCTGCCCTGATTTCATAGATAATAATGTTATCAATACACAGCTGTGTGTGACATAGCATGGTCTGAAAGGAACAGGCAAAGTGAGAAAAAGGAAACATTATGACTGACTTTGCAGTTTGCCTCAATGTGCAAATTTCCTTTAAATCAGGCACAGGAAAGAGTATCAGCTATGAAGATAATTAAATAAAGCACTTGGGTTTCACAGATTAAAAACCGTTGAAAACCAGTCCCTTACAGATAAAAAGATAGAAACTGCCTGTTGCAGTTGTCAGGAGACAGAATGCATTCAGAAACAGAGTAAGCTGGGATATTTCTTCCTGTAGATACATATCTCTTGCACACTGCTTGGAACAGGTATCATCTGTGATATCAAAATGCTGAAAGCCTTTGGAAAAACCCTGCTGTTCACTTCCAAGTATCCTTTCAGAGGGCACAAAGCCCCATGAATAGCTGAGCATTAGAACATTAACTTAAAACAGAATGATGAAGAGAGATGGTGAACCCTAAATGAAAGTCTTGTGAAAAAAAATGAGCCTCTAGAATTTGAAAAAAAATATTAAAGGAAAAGAGAAATGAAGTGCATGTTACTGGCATGGCAGAAACTCAGCTATAACCAACAGCACACAAGCCTGCGGAGAGCATATCACCCATCACTGGCTGGCTGATGTGGATATAGTAGTCATGTATCAGAACAGGCTGGAGAGTTTCCTGAAGTCACTTTTACTGGTGGAGTTTGGCTGTCCTTATTGGACAGGGATCTGGTGCCAGAGTTTTCAGACTGAACCAACTGTTCAGAGGTAGCAGGAGAAGCCACAGCACAGTTAGCATTCTCCCTCTCCTGCGCCCTAACCCCGGCAGTGGGGGTTTCCTTCGTTGTCCCAGCATGATTGTGACACTGGCTGGCTTGTCTCCCTGCTTCTGCCTCCTGCTGCTGCAGCATTTGCTCCACCTCGATCTCAAGTTCCAGGTTTTCCTCATCTGCCTCCACTTCCAGCTGCTGCATTAACTCCTCCAGCTTCCTGGCCTTGCGGAGCTCGTTCTGCTGTATGATGGTGCACAGGTGCTCCGTGAGGTGCTCCTTAATCTCAGTCTTGTGCTGCAGGTCCAGCTTGGCTGCCACGTACTCCGACTCAGCCTTATCATACCGCTTCCTGCAAAACCATCATCATTTCTAGTGGGTTAGTTCTCAAAGCCATTCACAGCCTGACACGTGGACAGACACTTTAAGCGTCCCTGAAATGCAATGTGCTCTGCAATACATTATGCCAGCTATTTCAGAGCAGCTACATTAGCAAAAGGGAAGAAAATGAGTGTGAATCACACAAACTTCTCCTCCTGACACATGACCCTCCACTGCTGCTGTGCTCCAAGAGTTAATTTATCCATCTGAAATCTACAGATTGAATCCCAAACAAGCATTTTTACTGCCTGTTTTAAGAGACGCATCACTGGCACCGGAAAGAATCCATCAGAAATGTTAAGTGTTTTCACACTTGTAAAGAACACCCACCTAGTGAACTGAAACACTGCAAAAGTTTTGTGTTTTTTCTAACCCAACCACCCACCCAAGAGAGACAGATGCTACAATGGTGCTGCACACATTCACATTTGGATCTGCTCTAGGCGTGTCTGTTCCGGCCACCCATTTAGCATGTTCATAAAATCAGGAGCTGCACAGATTGACACAGCATATGACATCAATAGTGATCACAGCTTCTGCATGATGTAGAATGTTACTGTCAGCATCCCTGTGACACACACCTCCTGCCAATCTGCACTTCCTGTCATGACAAATATAGCAAAAAGGAAATATTCCAAGTATTCATTGAGGTTAACACATCTGAGATATCTAGCACTTTAGTGGTTGGTGTCCACATTAGTGATGCATCTTCCACCACGTTCAGTGAATCTGTATATTCATTATGACTTAATTAATAGAATGACAGATGCAATCTTGCTCATCAGGAAAGGGAACATGCAAAGGCTTTTGCAACATAACTACAATAAACACCTTACAGAGCATTCATAAAAATAGTATTAGTAAGGTGGCTGAATAAAGAACCCAGCTGTTTTAAAAACCAGATTCAAATACCTGGTTAAACAAAGCAACAAAAGATAGGAGAGATCCTTTGCTTAGTGAAACAGAAGGAAATAAGACATAGAAAAGCCTTCCCAAATACTTTCCTTTATATAATGATCACAAAACTTTGACCCAGCTGTAAAGGCTGTGTCTGCAGTGGGCAGAAGATGCCCACTAACGTTTCCCTCACAAGAAGGTCAAGATTTTCCTGGGCCAGGTACCTGAAATGGAAAAAATTAATGCTACGCTGCAAAATTCTACACAGTTTAATCTTTGGGCTGAATTCACAGATATTCTTCACGTCACATTTACAAAAATTCCATTCCATAGCAATTGTCAAATGCTCCTAATGATGTATGTGCTCAGGACTATTTGATATTGCACTTTTTAACCCACTGAAAATATTTGTGCTTTAGCCCTAAAATACAAGGAAAAAAACCTAAAAAATTTCTTTAAAAAATACAAAAGTAAAACAGCTTTGGCTCACAATGTATAAAAACTACAACACTGGAAGTACCTAACTCACATTCCCAAATCCCTCCCTCCCAATAAGACTTATTAAGTTCAGAAAAGTCATTAAGTATTTTGTAAAGTTTATCCTTTTTGTCCTACCAGCATCCTCTTTTGTTATCTTCATTAAAAACTGCTTTCCAAATGTCACAGCTGTTTGTGTTATATGCTCTTCAGCCATTAAGCATTCCAATAGACACATTATTATTAGGCTTTTAACAGTTTTAGAAACCAGACTTAAACCTAAAAGACACTGAAATGTTTTTTTCTCTTGAGAGTACAAAATTCAGTGTTCACACGCACCCAGCTATTGAAACTACAGTTAATCTTAGATATTTCAAATGATAATTACGCAAAAAAAACCCCTATTTTTTAGCTACCGCTGCTATTTTTTTTAAGACTAATCACCACGTTTATTGGCCTGTGGTCAATGTAGAGCAGAATTCACAAGGAGAAATACACATTTAACACATTGAATTGTGAACTAAAAACCGCAGCCGAACGTTTCCATTCTATTAAACGGCTGCACAAACATGCTGATGTTTATCTACTGATGTTGTGGTTTACCCACAACTAATAGGGTGTTCCGATTAATTTCTTGCATTTAAGGAACTCATCAGAATCAGAGTGATTAAAGGCACGTTGTGAAGGGTGAAAGCTTGCTTTTTCCATCAATTTTTGGTCCCAGTTCCAAAAGCACTTCAGCTGTACTATATGTTTTAAGCTTAATTGGTTCCACTGATTCCAACAGGACCAGAGCTGTCATCAACAAGCAAGTTTCCCTGAAAAGGACTTTCATTTTAGGACTTGAAAAAAAAACACAACACCCTCTTTCCCCGTGAGAAGAAATAAACAACCTTGAAACAATAAAACAGGGCCTATGGACAACTGCACAGTTAAAGCAGTAAGTATGTCTTGTGACAGCATGAAGCTGGAAAGCAGAGCCTGCAGTCAGTCAGAAAACCTGCTTCAGTTTCCAGATTCCAAGCGGAAAATTAGGAAATAAAAAGCACACTTTTACCTCAAGATTTGAAAGCCCCCCCAGACTGTGACCACTTTAGCTACACATTATGACAGTGACATAGCTCCATTAGTACTTTGGTGAAAGGAAACAGCATTTGCTCCCTCCACTCAGGCAGGGCTATTCCCACCCCCCTGTCTGTCGCTTACTGGGCATAGGAGTAGTCCAGGCTGGCCTGATCAATGCGGTTCCGCAGGATGCCAATGTCAGCAGATACCATGTCATCCAGAGCTTGTAATTCCTTCTGAATCCTTTTTAGTTTCACTGTTTCAGCTTGAGTTCTTTTGGATCTGCAAAAGGAAGATGCTATTTTTTTTTTCTTTTTTTTCTTTTCAAGCCTCTCTCCTTGACATAATGGGCCCCATTTCATTTGCAGAGCAACTAACTTCTTTAAGAGCTGTTCAGAAGGTTTCTCCTTTATGGTTTAAGACTTTTGATCTTTTTTAATATCCACAGGGATCTAAAATGCCTGTTATTAAAGGAGTATGGTGAAATTACGTAATGACTCTAATCAAAGTGCCTAAAATGGATTGTGTTTCTTCACTGTGGAAACACACAAGAAGCTGCTGTATCTAAGTAGTTCTCAGTGTAAGGAAACAGGAAATGGCTTGGGGGGGAGTAAGAGGGGGAAGGGTATTTAGCCCTGCAAATATCCCCTTTCAAAGAAGCCCAGTTAGTAGGGGCCAAAAAGTCACCTAACCTAAGCTTGATTTCCATTTTGTAAAATTATTCCCAAAAGGCCTAGCCAAACCCCAGTGAAGTCAATGGAAAGTCTTACATGAAGCACAAAGGATTTCAATCAAGCCTTATGTAACCTTTTTCAACCCAGCCTATTCATTCCTAAGTTCTGAAAACTAAATGTTGCCAAGGGCAGCAACCTTTGATGGATTCCACTCCCAAGCAAGCTAAGTAACTTTCAAAAAGCTTTTACACCAGGTCACTTCGCTGTCATTCTTCACCACCAGCAAAACCATGCTTTTCAGCCACTGCTTTCAACCCCAAAGCAGGTACTTGAAAGCCTGACTAGATCTGTAGGAAGTGACACCATCTCTCATTAGATCAGCTGATGCAGGTGGAGAGAATCAGACATCCTGTAGCATTGCTCAGAGCCTGAAAAAGGCCTTTGGATGTCAGACATAACTCCACAGCTATCACCTTCCAAGGCTGCCTCTCTCCCCTCATGCCCTGCTTCCAGGAAGATGAACCCAGCCTGGTGGCCACACCCACGTTTGCTGCCCTACCAGTGACTCAGACTTCTCTCTGCCTGGCAAAGGAAAAAAAAAACAATCTTCAGAACATCAAAGAGAATCTTCTGCACAGTACTGGCTATGTTCATCTGTGCTACCCAAAAGCTTTGATGGGCAGAGCATCCCACATGTCTGCGAGAGCACTGTGAGCCTGAAAGCTTCACACCTCCTGCCTTGATCCAGTGTTACCAGCTGCTCTGACATCCTTCCCCACAAACCTTGCTTTCCCTGTAGTCTTAAACTATCTTGGTGGACAACACTGTACAATACCTTGCAGTCTGGTCACCTGAAGAGCAAGAGCTAACAGCTGTGAGAACACATGAATTTTTATCATTTCTAATCAGCCAGTGGTAAAAGGTTATCTTCCTAAACTTAAAGTTGATTGCCATCTCTTTTCAACATTTTTCCATACTAGTAAGAGTCAAAAGCCTGAACAGAATTATCATTTCCCTTCCTCGGTTAGGAATCAAATAAACTTTCCTCAAATCCAGTGAAAACAAATCAGGATGCCCCCTTACTGACAGGCACAAGGGCTTCAGCTAACTGTCAAACTGTGTAATAACTTTTCCACCTGCACAAAGAGCTGCAGCTTTGGAAGTGTAAAATCCTTAGTCCCATCTTCAAGGGAAACGCCGATCACAGCTGCTCGCTTGTGGAGCAGTACAGACAGAGCACAGACAGGAGGAAAAGGTGAGATTTAAGAAGAAGATATGCAACTGGTTGGAGTTGAAAAATAATCCCTTCCTCAGCCCCTGCTGCAGCACAGCCCCTTACCTCTCAGCAATAGCTCTGGCCAGAAGGGCCTTCTTGCGTTTATTCTTCTCTTCTATCAGCCGCTGCTCTTGCTGGAGGATTTCCCATCGTGATTTTTCCTGCCTGCTCGTTGACAATTAGATCAAAATTAATAGAAAGCTCGTTTCTCTCCCTCTTCCCCAAATGATACAAATATTCACCATCCTATTTCCTGAAGCAAATTCTAAAAAACGTCAAAGGAACAATAAAAAAGGTTTTGGTCCTGAGGAAAGAAGTATCATCTGCAAGGAGGCGTTCAGACCAACAAACATTTCCAGATGAAATCTGCTGATCAGAACAAAAACCTTCATAAGCAACTAAGCTGCTGGTTAATTCAGCTTTGCTGGGAGAAGGAGCATACTGCACTTCTTCAGAAATGGGTGGAATTTTTCATTTAAAGGATCTATTTACCCACTAGGTAGAAGCCGTTTCAGGTTTCCTCCTGGCTGCTAAATGTCACTATCTATTCAGTCTGCCAACACAGCCTCTTTTTTTTTTTGCAAGTTTTGGGTTTTTTTTTTCATAAAACAGATCCTTTCACAGGTCTGCTTTACAGTATGATCCCCAAATAATTACACTGATACAAAAGAAAGGCTGGTAAAAATTACAATTAAAATCTGGAAAAAGGAAGAACAAGAATTCACTTTTGCCACCAGGGAAAGAGTTTTATGGATTCCATTTCCTGAGCTACATCTACTAAGAGATACAACCAGCCCCTGAGGATGGAAGGCAAGGTCTTGGGTGAGAGGGGACAACCTGTGTCCATACAACTAGGCAGGATTAAGGATAAAAAAATCCTGCTTTGCTGCTCTTCTACCCTGTTGTGTTCCTCATGCCCCCTCTCAATAAGTCTCAGCTTGAAAATAGCTTAGCTTAAAAATACCCAAGTAACTCAGCCATGTTAATCTTAAAAACCATTCCTGCACAAGAACGTCTCTTCAGACTTCTCATCAGTCTATTCCTAAAACCTCATCTAGAGAAATACTTTTGATAAGATTTAAATTCAAGTGCACAGGCTGAGATCAATTCAGCAGGTTCAGAAGGTGGTTGCTGCAGCTAAATGTGGTGCTTGGGTGCTTGACGATGTACAGTCCCACTAGCACAGGAAACTATTTGAAGACAGCACGGTGCACATCTGCATGGATTACCCCTTGGAATTTGGTCTTGAACCAGGTTTAACCCAAGTAGAGATGAAAAACACAGGTTTAAACATAATCTCTCAAACTTCCCTGTTAGATACAGGGAAGTTCACTTTACTGAACAACAAAAGAATGAGTCAATGCAGAATAAAACCCATCCCCTGATTTTACTGACTTACTAACAATGCCACTTTCTTTTCCTCCACACTGGGGCTGGGCTTTGCGGGGCGGGTCTGCGCACGGTCGCTGCCGTTACAAGGATCTGCTGGGGTCAGTTCCTCCTGCTGGTCTCGGTCCTCACTTTGCCTTTCACCTCCTGCTGAAGGAGCATGATGTGATGGCACGGGCTGCTGAGGATGACCAAGCTTGTGTTTTGGCACAGAAAGCAACTGCTCAGGAGGAACAGAGGCTGCTCCACCCTGCAGGCCCAGCTTCTGACATTGCTGCTGGAAGGCTTTTTCTCTTTGCGTTTGCTTCCGACTCTTAGTCACAGTGTGGGGGCGATGGGGCTGCTCCGAGGGGTCATATAAATCTACCAATGGATGAGAGGGAAAAACAGGATTAAAATAAAATCTTAAGATCAAAGCCAGACTCTGTGAATTAGCTTTTCTGGGCAAGAAAACAAACTGGAACAAAACGAACCTAAGGAAAAGATGTGCCAGAGTGTCAAGGGAAGGCAACTTGCGGGGAAACCCAAGAACCTGGAAATGTTTTGTTAGCCTAAGAATCAGGAGTGGTAGAGCATCTGAGCACCCAAAAAATGGAAAGGGAAGTCTAAGGGGCCTGGACTGCAGGACGAAAGGAGGAACCTAAATCTGAGTGAGGCAACTCTTGTGGGAATCACAGAAAGATGGATGTAGGGCTAGAGAAGGGTCCTGGGCAGTCTGATGGGCAAACTGGGCGTTTATAAAGTGAAGAACAGGGCAAGAACAAGATGAGAGATGGGCAAAAAGGAGACTGGCAACAGAGTGGGCTAGTGGACAGACAGATGTGGTGCAGGGCAAAGGGCTGAAAAGTTTGGAAATGTGATGGAGAGGTTAAGGGTGGAGAGATGGAGGGCCTGGATGGAAGATTGAGAGGAGCACTGAGAGATCGAGCCAGGGCAGGAGGAGCCAAGGGACTGGCTGAGGGAAAAGCAGAGCTGCCTGGAGAAACAGAGGTCTCTGATGCAGGAATGGACTGCACGAGCTGGAGGTATAGACAAAGGTGTGGATTAGGAGACCGAGGCTGACCGATGGGGGAGGAACGTGAGGGCTAAGGGGCGGGAAGGCACGGCAAGTGGCAAGGCTGAGGAAAAGGATGTAGACAGCTGTGCGAGCTGCACAGAGACCAGGGTGGATGGGCATGCTGAGCGGATGGAGATGTCGGCAGGGGGGCTGAGGGATGGGGACACAGAGGGGATGAACGGAGGTGTCGATAGAGGGGCTGAGGGGACGGAGGGAGGTAGGTAGAGCTGCGGGGGGTAGCGGGGTGCCGAGGGCCCGGCAGCTCCTCCGCGCGGCGCCCGGCCCCGCTGCTTCCCCGCTAACCCACCGGGGCAGGCGCTGCGGCCGGCCCGGTCCCGAGCCCCGGCCCCCGCCAGAGCCCGGTGGCGTCCGTACCTGGGCGCTCGGCCCGCAGGCGCCGCAGCTCTTCCTGCGAGAAGCCGGCCCAGGCCTCGGCCATGGCGCTTCCTCCTTCCGCTGACGGGGCGCAGCGGCAGGCAGGGCCCGCGGCTGCCCCGCCACCGCCGCCCGCTCCCCGCAGGCGAACGCCGCGGACAGCCCCGCCGGGGGGCCTCGCGCCTCCACGGCACGGGGGCGGAGCGGGGGACACGGCGGGCTGAGGGGGCGGGGGGCTGCGGCGGGAGAGAGCGGGGCTGCCCTCGCCGGGGTCGCTGGGCCTCGGACGCGGCGCGGCTCGGAGTGCGCTGCGGAGCTCTGACGGGGCCCGGTAGGCCGCCCCCGGCAGCCGCTCACCGGCGGGGCAGCCGTGCCCGCGAGGCTTCTGGGGCAGCACGGGGTCTGCACGGGGAGCCGGCCTGTACGTGGCATATCCCAGGAGCTCCTAGAAATGCAATGCCGTAAAAAGCTCCGAGAGCCCCAGCTAATTAGGCAGAAACGAAGAGAAACTCCTAAATTAATCAAGTTTCAGGGAGCACCACCACAACCCCCGAGACATTTGTAATTAGGGAGTTAGAAGAGCAGATGGAACACCTGCTCCAGTGCATCTAGAGCAGCGTTTGCAGGGTGGATGGAGCACGTCTTTGGGACCTGCATAGTAAGGGAGATGTGAGGAGGGTGCTGGGGCGCTTTAATAAGCTAGTGACAACCACTCTGAGGAAATCAGCAATAAAAGGTGTTACTTTGCCCCTACTGACGTTTCTGAAAGTTTGCTTTGACTATTACACACAAAAACGCACACGTGTATTTCCCTTCTTTAGGTATAAACTGAAAAGATCCTGCATCGTACAGCGATACTCTCGTAGTAGCCAGGAAAACAAAAAGCTTTTTCCATCCAGCATTTTCCATCCACAAATTTTTCCATCCATCCACAATTCTTCTGGCTGCTCTAAGCCTATTTGGTTTTGCAGATGAGCTTACCTCCCATCGGGAGAAAGCCGGCTGGAGCACAAGGGCACGAGCCCCAGGCTCAGCTGAAGCCATCTGGGGGACTGGAAGCTTAAATAATACATCATTAGCAATAAAACAGGGACGTTTTCAGTGCCTAACCACATCCCTCCCCGTTTCCAATCTGTAAGGGATTAGTCAAGCTCTGAAGTATTGCTATCTCCCAGAGCAAACTCATAACTTGATGACCATGTATGACTTTGCGATTTATCGCAGCAGCACTTTTAACAGCTCCTGCGTGACTAACGCGTCCCATAAATACCAGCCCGGAGGAGAAGCAGCGCTGAGCTGCCACTCACTGGCAGTGCTTCTGATGGGGTGTGGCTTTGGGGAACAGAGGTGCTACCATTTTTCACACTCAGTTTAGCTCTAGGCCTTGATACCAAGCGGGGGCGGTGGAGGACAAGCAGGGCATCGTTATTTCAATCCTGGGTAAGGCTGGGGCTGAGGGGTGCCAAGTGGCCCTTCAGTGGGATTAGTTTCCTCAAGCAGCCCTTCAATGGGATTACAGCTTCCTCCAGCAAACCTTCCTGAGCACAGAAGAGATCTGAACAAGAACCATAATCCAGCCTTCACTCAAATGCTCTCAAACTCCAGGGAGTCCGGACAGGAGAACCAGGCATCAGCTTGAATTTTACAGTGAATCAGCATTGGCCAGCCCCACAGCAAGGTGTAGGCACCTAATTCCCTTCTAGATGCCTGTACAGGCATGAGTGATCTCAATCTGTCCTGGTGTCTAAATCCCTGTAATGGGCTGTACCAAACCTACAGATACCAACAAAACGGGCTTCATGCAGTACAAACACCAGATCTCATTCCTGACCCCTAGTTCTTTCTTCTCTTCCAAGTTTTAATGCTACAAACAAAAATGAAGCGCCGTATTCACTTTATTGCCACAGATATTCCAGGCATAAAACTCCTATGTGTTTTATAGAAAAAGTATAAAGACTTTTGAGCTGTTAACTATAACGCTATAGGCAAAGCAGCAATCCATTTTAACAGTTTCCATCAGCCCGAGGTTTAATTACCAGCCTTGGGCTGGCTTTCTCCAGGAACAATTATAATGCAGTGAAGTCATTTCATGGGGCATTTACCAACAGCAGATTTAGGAAACGGAGGCTAGCCACGTTCTCCAGCTGATTACAGTTCTGTGAGTGTCACATGGCACTGAACATTTGCCATGTAGGAATAAAGTATTTTCTAAGCAAACATTGCTACAACACAGCCCAGACAAGGCCAGATGAAGAGAAAATAGAAACCTCCTTTTCCATCCCCTCTTTGGAAGAGAGATGGTAGCAGACCTGGAGATCTCCATGACTGCTGCATCCATTTTCTGTTGGTCTAATTGGCCCGGAGTCTGCCAGCTCCAGAAGCAGTGAGTGGTAACAGATGATGAAAAACATCTTTTCCTCTGCAGTTCCCAAATCAGTGTGGAAATGTCATCATTGGCTGGCAAATTGGACTCTCTAGGTCAGACCTCAGGGTCAGACCTCAGATGACATTTCAACCCAGGACAGATGCAATTTGTACCAGGACATAACTTCAATTTGCATCGGTTTAGTTCATGCTGAAAGCTTTTTGGGTTTTAAGAACCGAAGAAGCTCTTCCAACAAGGGGCTCCCTGACACTGATGAATATTTTTAACCTGATTGTGCTCACCACTCTCCACACTGTTGCAGTAACACTAAGAAACATTTTCCCAGTAAAAGACTGAGCCCTAAGGTGAGGCACGGAAAGGCATGTATAGGGAAGGACAGTTTCCTTTCCACTTGTGTTTCAGACTCTGTCACAAGCTCCTGAGGACTTTAACATGTAATTCAAGAGGCCTAGGGAAAACCCTTCCTGAAAGAAACAGCCAAAAATTCCTAAATCTTATTTCCCTTTCTAATGAAAAAACTCTATCAAACTATCCATGTCAATACCATCCCACCTTTTACCAGCACACAACACAGGCCAGCTTAGGAAGAGTCACTGTGTCCAGCCGAGGTGTGGCCCTGCATCCTGCAGTTGCCACCCATACTACAATGGGCTTCCTTGAGCAGTCATGCAAAAATGCAAGTATATTTCATGGAAACAGTGTTTCCACTGTAAAATGAGTTACTGTCATCCTGAAGTGAGAAAACAATTTAAAAAATATTGCATAATTCTGTCTCCCCAGCTTCTGTTCCCCTTAGCTGCCTGGTATCTGGGATTAAGTCACCATTATCAGTTCTGGGACCAAGGCAGACCTTCCGTTTGTAAGAATTTCTTAGAGTGAAACAAAAATCCACTTAAAGCAGGTAAAAAACCCACTACATTGGAAACCTGCTTTTTAAACCATTGAAACCAATGGTTTTCAACATCTTTTGATTTGTGGATCTTTACACATTGTCCAGTGGAGAGGCAGACTCTTATGTAGCATGTTTAAGGCTGTGACCTCACTTCCTCCGAGTTCTCTTTCACAGGGACCTTGGGGGTAATTTCCTGACCCCTGGGCTAAGGCCATGGTTTGAAACCACAGCTATTTTACTTTGAAAGATCCTGATTTTGCTTCTCAAATCCGAGTGAAAGAGGGGACATGTCCTAGCAGGGCTCCCAGCAGATTTTGTTCTTCTCCTTGCAGGATGCTGCAGAGCTCCCGATACAACTGAGTGGGCACGGGGTACAAAGACACAGTGCAGGGCTACAGAAATCAGTTTGATCTTTGCCATGGACCCCAGCAGGCTGCAAAGTCCCCAGCCAGACCTGCTTCTTCCTTCTGGGGAGTCCCCAGGGCTGTCAGCAGCCAAACTTGGGGGGAGAGATGGTCCCACAGGCACAGGGGCTCCACACTCTGCTGAGGCTAAACACTCTCGCCTGCGCATCCCAAGTGGGGCTGGTGGCGAAGGGAGCTGGGTGGGGAGAGCAGCGTGTTTTTCCAGGACACTTCTCATGACAGTGATGTGTTTGCTTTGAAACTGAGCCTCAAAACATCTCAGCTTTTAAGGCCCCCACCCCGTGTTTTTGTGTTTCAAATTTTGAGCTTTTTCCTGAAGGTAAGTTCAGCATTCAGAAAATAAAACCTAAATCGAGAGAAAGCTCAGCACCCACTACAAACATTTCCTTTTTTCTTTCTTTTAAAAAAGCATTTTTACTGACATTTTTGGGTCTTTTTTTCTCTCCTCCCTGAGACTATTTAAGATGAATTTTCCATACAGACAAAAATATTCCGTAGTAATTCCTCATGTTAAAATGTTTGAATTAAAAAAAGAAGTAATCTAGGATTAAAAGCTGGCTAAATAAAAGCACCTTAAGAAAAGAGCTGGTAAAAAAAAATCATCCTGACCAGAAATATCCTGAAGATTATAAATTTACCACTTTGGATGGCAAAACTAGAGCTGAGCAGTAAAACAAGTAGAAATGAACAATTATTTATATTTTCATATAGGTAAAGAAATATTTTTGCAGCTAATGACTTTACAAAGATACTTTCTAAATAGTTTTAAAATATCTTTAAAAGAATACCTTTTAAAAGCAAAGTTAAATACTTCATGACAGTTCTATAATACTTTCAATTGTATTGCTTAATGTAAGTCATAATTCAAACATTTATATAGAAAAATCAGAAAGCAATCACTTTAATTCTAACCATTTGCGTAAAAATTGTAATCTAACTGTCAAAACAGTTGATAAAACTAGAGATTTGAAGAGAAATTTGCTAAATGTTTGTTATCTTTGGCATAGCATGAGTGATTAGAACCACTGCACTAAACAAATTGAATTTTCATTAAACAAACTTATTGTTGTTAAATGCTCAAGTGAATGAAGTGCAGTTGTTTAGTCTGGATGGGAGAGAATTGTGGGAGAGAAGACATGATAACAGCCTTTATATATTTAAAATGCAGCTGTACAGAGTCAGAGGCAATGTGTTTGCAGTGTCCATGGTGGATAGGTGAAGAAGAAAGCATGAGGGCTGGCTTCCTAGCAGTTAGGGCAACAAAATATGGAGATAATTGACTTCAAGACCACCACAGTGTCTCCAACACCAGGTGTTTTTACAATACACCTGTGTGGGGCAAGGCAGAAGAAAGGTCAATGCTGCCTTGGGACAACAAGATGTGATTTTTGGTGATTTTGGATGTGTGGATCCCCACACAGGTTCTAGAGGAGATTGGGACCCACAGATACCCCATGGGTGTAGGTTCTGTGCAACATTTTTGACTTTGCTTTGCTGGATCAGTTTTGTTTGCCCATTCAAGATAATCCACATCCCATTGGGGTGTGCTAACTGCCAGCTAAGAACTGGTCCTCCTGACACCTCTCCCAGCCTTGTTCCCATGACTGTGATGCTTCCCACAGCATTCCCACCTCTTCCTGCTGCTGTCCCAGCCCCATCACCCTTCTCAGAGGCACGCACATCTGCACCACCAGCTGTACCACTCTTGACACCAGCCAGCTGTGTAGCTCCTGCCACCTCTGCAAAAGTCCCTGTGGGAAATCATCATCTTTTCATGGCAAGACAGAAGGACAGAGGGTTGCCAAAGCCAAGAGCCAGCAGTGCTTGTAATATGTACTTGCAGTAGAGTGTTATCTGATGTGAAAATAACTTTATTACCATAAAGTGCCAAATAACCCCGATGTGACAGCTGAGTCCAAGGTGTGCTAGGGCCAGTTCAGGTATCTCCTTCCAGCTACACAAGCCATGTGCTGGAGGATGCTGTTCTCTCATCACTCACCAGCTCAACTCCACTGCAACTCAGCAAGCTGGGATGAGACAACTCCCTTCTGCCAGTGCAGTGCTGGTGACCCTCAGGGAGTTATGTATTCAGAGCCAAAGGAGGACATGTGACAACACCTACCTATTTGTAAAATAAGGTGTGCCCTCACCTTTCCTGTGTCCTTGTGGGAAGACACTGGACATTTCTCCATGGAGTCTTGTCCAGAGCACAACAGTCTCCTTCTTGTTTAGGGTCTCCTGGAGGTGCCTGTAACACAAATATTAGAGAACAACCAAACATCTCCAATTGCAGAGGAACCCACTTGGAGACGGGCAAGCTGCAAGCTACAAGCTCTTGAGGACACACACTAGGTTGCTTCCCCTCCCTACCCTGCAAACACTTAAGCTGCAAAAGACATATGCAGGGTTAGGATCTCACTGTCCCCTCACCCACCTGATACTGCCCTGCAGCCATGGTGAGAGGCTGGGGGAGGCCCAGGTCAGCCAGGTTGTCCTCAGCACTGCAAATAGGCTCTCTGAGATACCATGGCTGATTCTGTGTGCAGCATTCCAGCATCGCCTCGAACAAACACTACCTGTGGTGCACCACGTCGGGAGCACCTGTGCCCATCCAGCTCCTGAGCACTGACCAAGCCCCAAAGAATGGTCTTCTGCTTCCACACACTGCCACGGCCACTAGCCATGCCACAGATAATGCGTGTTACAGTTTGGAAGTCTTTAAGATGAAACATTGAGTCTTTCCTGCAATAAAGTTGACAAAATGTCGATGCTTTCTCTCTGCAGCAAGTGCAAAAAAGGATGTAAAACCCCATGTGTTTATGGGTGTTCTTAGTGAGGAACTATTATGTGCCAAGGCTGCTGGATCTGGGAGGAGGTTTTCAAAGGATCGCTGAGTTGTCGAGTTCTTGGCTCTCACCGAGGCTTGAGTAGGTAACTTCCTTTCATGGCTTTGGAAAGCCAGCCCCAACACTCAGTAGCTGCCTTTCACAGTGTTCTTGTAGATGATGTTTTTCAGCAGTTTGGCTGGGAGGAGAGTGTTTTCTTTAGCTTTTAAATACTGTCATGACTGCACACCCAGCTGACACCCATGAGCTTACCATGGCCATGCTACTAATGAAATTTCCGCGTCTCGGTGTCGCTCGCAGGGTCTGAGCCATTGCTAATAAAGCCTGCAAATAAGCAGGCTGATGGCCAAAGGGCCTGAGCAGCTCTTTGGTGAGGTTCCCCAGAGAGTTGGAGAAAGAGCTGTACCACATCCTGGCTGCAAACTCCCAATACCACACAGATCTCAGCCTGCAATAAACGGACAGTTCAATAAAGCAAGCCCTGATTGAAGTAGGGGCAACCAAAACTTTTTACTAGTGCAGCAATAAGGTGAAAACAAGGGGGATTGGTTTCTGCTACTGGTGGAAGATTGGGGTTTTGGAGCTGAGCTGAAGAGGAAGGACTTTTAATACAATGAGAAAAATTTGTTTCCTTTTGGGTCAACCAAAAATGTTTTGCTTGACCAGTAACAAAATGGTCTGGTTTGCTTGGAGACTGTTTAATTTTTTATTTATTTTTTTTTTTAAAGTCAAACCAAAACCCACAACTCTTTTCCTTTTAAATTTAGTTCCATTTAAAATTTTTAAAAGAAGCCTTCAAACTAAGTGATCTACACTGAACCAAACTGCTTCAGCCTAAAAATGCTGAAGTGAAACATTTCAATATTTAAGGAAGGAAAGGACTTCTATTATTTTGTCTTGTCATTGACTGACTTTAGCCCAGATTTGTGAGTTATTTTGGTTGCCTTCATTTTCACAGGGGATTTAATTAAAAAAAAAACAAACAACAAAAAACCCAACTAATTTAATACTCTCTTCCAGTTCAGTTTGAGGTACAAATGGTCAGGTTCAGCAAAGGTTCATAAAAATATGACTGAGCTGATAATTTGCACAAGTATCAGGCAAACACTTGGGTTGTTTGTTGTGTTTGGGTTTTTTCCTTTGCATTTTAGATTTTCATGGAAATTGTACCTGAATTTCAAAGAAGCTCTGGGGTCCTCAGGACCAGACACCCCTGAAACATGCACACAGCAAAGCTGTCACAATCTCTGTGTTCTGCTGTGTAACCTGCACACTGCAAAAATTCAGATGCCATCTTCAGTCCTGCAAAATATTAAGACAGGCATTTAAGATTTACCCGAGTGATTAAGCATGAGCAGCTTGTAATTGTTTCCAGATTCCTCTCCTAGCAGGAGAAAAGGCTCTGCAATCCCTGTCCACGTGCTCAGTGTAGCAATGCACTTTCAAACAGAGAAACTGAAAATGAGCTGAAGAGGACAAACAGATATCCCGAGTTTTGAGAACTACTGGCACTACCCTTTAATCCAACGTGGACTGTCCAGCTCTGAAAATCAGGATTATTTAGCCAGCATGCATCAGGCTATGCCTGCATCCTCCCTGTAGCAACACCTGAGCACCAGCAACTAGAAAACCCTCTCCAAGTACACATGGTCAGATTCAGTTTGCAATTTTTCATCTGGTTTGGGAGTGTTAAATGAAGATCAACTGTTGAAATTGGCCTCATTTGGGGGAATCTGATGGTGTCTGTGCTTACAAAGAGGACCTTTGTCCTCCAGGTTTTATATAAAGCCCCAAAGATTGCAGACTTTTCTGCACAAGCCACAAAACGCTCCAGCAAGCATCTGGAGAGACTTGCCTCACATCCCAAACTTTTCCCTTCATGCAAGTCTACCAATATATTTTTCCCACAGACTGCATGGTTATGAAAAGAGATCTTCCTCTTGCTCAGGGCTTCAAAAACCTTAGCAACCCCAGCCCAAGTTTGAAAGCAAATTCTAGGGTTCTCCATTGCCTTTGAACACAGCGGGGATTTGCTCCAACAGGTTAGATCTCAGGGACCATGTTGCTCCCAGGACTTAAACCAGACCATATGTGAAATGACAACTACCTCTTGATTTTATATTTTATTTTTAAACAGGACAATTTAGGGTCTGGGTTTTTTAATTATCATTATTACTATTTTAACGGAGGGGACCAGGGACTGGCATTCAATTTCTTCTGCTTTCTAGAAATAGTCCAAACAAATTATTTGTGAAAATATAACCACAATCTCACTTTCCCCTTCTCTCTCTCCTCAGAGAGAGGGGTTTTCCATCAGTTCAGACCATTTTTTCCCCCCACTGCTTCTTTGTCTTAACATTGTCTCCAAGGTTACATTTATTTTCTAAGGTCCAGGGCCAGGACAAAGATACAGAGGGTGCAGGTGACTTGGTTTTTCAAGCATCGCTGTAACCACTGCAAGAGGCACAAGCCTGGGAGGGTCTCTGAAAATGGCCCCTGCCCTCATCCAGCCCAGGTCACCCAGTCAGGCCCCTCTATAGCAGTTGTAGCTGCTGCCCACCAGAGCACATCTTCGTAGGCAGAGCTGACTCCTGCACTTGGATTGTGCAAACCCATTTTCTCTCCCTTCCGCAGTGCTGGCTATCGCGCACACATCTGGTTGTTTCTCTGAACCTCTGCAATTATTGCTTCATCCCTGTTCAACTCCAGGCTGGAAATGTTCTCCCTCCCCTGGGACCCCATCTGCCTCCTCATCTCATAGCCAAATTCACTGTGCAACGGCTCGTGCCATCCTGCCTTATGCAGAACTCTGAGAAGGGTCTTTCCAGTATGGAAACCTTGGTGCGCTCATTGACATGATCTCAGATAAGCCCACTGCTCTGGAGAGGTTCACCACGCTCTGTGGAAACTTTGCAAGGTCTGGTCTTCATCCAGAGGAGATTTTTTTTATTTTTAAATTCAAGCAAAAATGCTTCAGTCTTTACAATGTGAGAGAGGAGTGAAAAAATACATTGCTGCCATTATAGCAGAGAGAAAAAAGGTGTTCAGCTTCTCTTTGAAAAGCCCTGCTGCTGAAACAAATGGGCTTCTTGTGTTTAGATGAGATGACAATGGATCTTCTAAGCAGAAATGGCCTTTGCTTGCTTCAGCGAGCACAGGCTCAGCATCTGCCTGAGCCCATCTCTCTGAAGTCAGGGTGGTGGGCACCAAATCTGGCACAGACAGCACGGGGTTCAGTGGCGGAGCAGGAGAGGTGGGACCTAGCCCTGCCATTTGAGATAGGAAGAGAAACATCTGAATCTGCACAGGAGCACATATAGGTGTCAGCTTCTCCCTGCAGCAGCTTTTAACCATGTTTACATGCCAGGGAGCTCTTCCATGGAAGCGTGTGCACACACAGCCTTGAGATTGTGTTTGACTCAGTGAAAGTAGAGTTGTTGCGCATACGGACAGAGGAAGGTTTTCATGTGTGCACTCACCCATCCACACGTGGCCAAAGCCAACTCAATTCCAGTTTGTTGTGCTGAGTCCTGGCCATGCGGTTCCTTGGCTCCTGGTCTGCCCTGGTGTGTGCTGGTGATCTCTGGCAGCTCACCGACAGCAGCATGGTGGCCCCATCTGCACCATGATCTGGGGTTCAGATGATGGCAATGGGAATCGCCTGAAGGGAAGATTGTGAGAAAGAGATTACCAAAAACTATATCCCACGCTGGCCAAAACCCAACTAGCTCTCCCATGCACCTACCAAGCACTGGGTTTGTGGCAAAACTAAGCCTAAAGGGGCCACACCGGGCCCTGTGGCACCTTTAATTATGATTTTCCTAGGTCATCACAGACCAGCCCTGACAGTGCTAGGAGAAAACAGATTTACCACAAATCCCCCCAAAGCATCACCTGGGTTCTCCCCTTTGGCTGGGCGGAGGGTTGCTGTCTCCAAACAGCATCACCCATGGAAAAACACCCCCAGATCAGCCCCATCCTTGGAAAGCCATCAGGGAAAATGCAAGGCAGGAGCTGGAGGTTAGCACAGCCCTGACGAGGTGCTGTGGGGGGACACCTGAACCACTAATTTGCTGGATGCCCCCAGAGCCCGGCTTGGCAGCCCCCGCTGGCTGTCGTAGCGTGGAAGCCATTAACATTTAAAAATACTTGCAGGAATGGGAGGGTGGAGGGGAAAAAAAATAAATGGTATTTGCGGAGGCCCATTCCTCAGCACACTTTCATGTGTGCCAAAGTTTGTTGGCATGGCTCTGAGTTTGATAGGGAACATCTGGGCTGCTGTTGCTGCCTGTATATTGGCCGAGGGCAGCGAACAAAAGGGGTTTGTGCTGGAATGCACGGGGAGGGGTGCGGGGGGTGCGCACGTCGAGGCAAAATGCAGAAATACTCTCTGGAGAAGAAAGCCTAATGTACATCCCATGTTCCTGGTTTTTAAAAGAGGATAAAAGCCCTCCTCTCCTTCTCCCTTTCCCTCCCCCAAAAGCACACCAGGGTACTGAAGACAAGCAGGGCTCAGACACAGATGCATGCCCCGCTACCTCTGCGCATTCGATTATTGCCAAAGTCTGGAAAAACAATTGGGGTGAAGGGAGCAGGTCAGTAGGGAGCAAGGAAGTCTGAACCCAACTGCACAGGGCAGCACCAGCACATCCTTGAGAGATGCCCAGTGAGCTCTTTGCAAGCAGCCCGGCTCCCTGATGCCACTGCAGGGGTAAGCGCCCAGCAACAAACCCCCTTCAAGTGCACCAAAACCCACCAAGAACCACACTGGTCGGAGCTTCCTCCACTTCCACTGAGAATTTGGGGTAAGAAGCTGAAAATTAGCACCGTGCCACTGCCAGCAACACAAAGAACACAGGCTGTTTGCTACTGACACAGGGTCCCATTGTATCTGACACAAGAGGATGGCATGGAGGGATGAAGGAGGAATGGATTCACACTTGAGGAAGGCTGTTGGGAACTACCTGAAAATTGCAGGCCAGGTGCAACTCTTGGCTGTAAAGATCACAGCATACATGCTCCATCCCTAAGGAGCCATTGCTGCCTGTGGATGGACACAAGAAACCTTTGATGGCACCTAATGTGACATTTATAATATTCTTCCTTTTGCAGCTCCTCCTTTCCACTGTCCCATGCTTGCAATATTTTTCAGCCCACGTGCTTGCAGTGTTCCCAAGTGTTTTCAAAATTTCACTCCATGAATTAAACCTCTTCCTCCACAAGAGCAGCCCTGGTGTAATTTCCTACCTGCTGATTCCTCTTTGCTCATCCTATTTTTGCCCAACTTGATACCATGGACAACAGTTTTGAGCATTTCCAATATTTTTTAAATCAATGGAGCATTTTTCTCTTTTCTTCTTTCTCGTATGCGCAACTTGGCCCAAGTTCTACCTAGCAGCCTACATCCCCCCTCAGTTCCAGTCCTCAGCAAGGACACACATTGGGTCTGCTACACAGAGCAAGATTTCCATTGCCTCTATTTTGGGGCTCCTTGAAGCTGCTGGAACCACCCCAAAGAGGGTATTTGACAGGGCAGCCCTGTGGGAAAAAGCCCCAGGGAGGAAAACCTAAAGACAAAGGGTCCAGGTCAATGAAGACCCTTGGGTCTGGCAGCCAAGGCAGATTTTTCCAGCCCTAACTTTTTTCAGATCTCAGCAGCATGCCTATGTGTTGAGCTGACTTATTCAGCACCATCCACACAACCCTTCCTGGCACTGCCTTGGGCATTGGGCTTGCACTGGAGATGCCAGCTCCAGAGCAAGGCATATTTGGAGATAAGCTTCCTCCTGTGGTATTTGGATTTTGATTATATCAGTGTCAAGACATGGCTTTTCACCAGAGCCAAGTGAGCTCCCACCATGCCAAAGAAAGCAGCCAGGCCAGCCAGGGGTTACAAACAGTGTGTTAGGGAGGGCACTGGTCCCTCTGCACCCCCACGCAGGGGCACAGTGGAGGGGAAAGCCAGCTCACGCAAGGCAGCACAGGCTGCAGACCCACCTCTGGCTGCCACACAGATGGTCATAACTGGTCACCTCTTCTGCAGCAGCTTTAGAAAGGAGCTGCAGAAAACCTCCCCATCTTCAGAAACTCCCTGCAGTAGTCACTGGGGAATGTGAAGCTGTATAAAAGCGTGCAACCAAGTTCAGCAGTCAACGCCCCATTTCAAAGAAGAGAAAAAAAAAATAATGTGTAACTGCCATGTGTTTACAGTCTAGATGTCCCCTTGGATCCACTCCTGAAAACAAGGGGCTGAAGAGTGGCTGATTTACTTCTGTTTTATCACTCATTAGCATTGACAAAGCACATTGCCATCTCTCAGGGATAAACCCCTCCACTTCGGTAGGTCAGTGCCCCCATTCATGCTCCACATCCTTCTCCAGGGCACCTTTTCTTTCAGTTCTGCCTGAAAAACAGCCCAGCACATCAAGTGATGTGAGGCTGCAAAGGCATCGCTCTCCAGCTGTACTCCCACTGGATACTGCTCCTGCCTGTCTTTCCTTGACTGTGGCTGATGACAAAGGACCAGCCCCCAAGTGTTTTTTCAAGAGCACAAAAACAATTTAAGAGCCTAAATACCACTTTCCAGTGTGGTTAAAGGCCCCATCAGGATGTAGACTTACTCATCCTAGGTGCTTTTGAAGGTTGCAGTAGATGTTCATCTGTATCTCCAATGTCTTTAGAGGACATCCTCACATGCCTTTGAAGTCCCTCTTGAGGGATCCCAATGGTGGTAGCTGGGAAGAAGGACAAGGTTTTTGCCCTGGGACAATTAAAATCAAGAATCCATTGAAGTCTCAGAGTGGTTCAAGTTGCTCCTGCCAATGCAGTTCCATCTCATTTGCCCCATTGCTGGCTGCATCTTATCCACCATCTAACATGGGCCAGCTGGGAAGCTCCCAGAGCAACAGGCTTGGGAAGGGGGGCTGGTGGGAAAACACCCATTTAACTTTTCGCAAGTGAGGGTGGCTCAAACTGTTGTTTCAACTTGAAAAAAACTGGCACGCATTTCCAAATTGTCCAAATATTTGGCTCTTACATTTCCTTCAGTGCCACATCCCTGGGTTTTAGTTGAAAAGGTCTTTTCAGAATTAGGCTGCTTGTAGGAAAAAGCCTATCAAAACAGGAAACTTGAAATTATCAAAGAAAAATATTTTCATTGACCTAAAAAGATCTTACCCTTTGGTTTTTTAGTTCACAAAATTTCTCAGGACTGACTCTTCATCCCCAGGAGAGATGAGAAATACTGTCAGTACCTCAAAAATGCTGCCAGAAGGGAAGAGTTGGTAATTACCAACCTCCCTTTTTAACCTGCAACCAAGAGTCACTCAAGGGTGACAACTGGATTCTCTTGAGGCTCTGCCATTGGCTTCATCAAGGCTTTTAAGTCAGAGATAGGGACTTGCCCCAGGCACTCTGCAAAGCCCACCCTAGCAATTTCCAAATCAAGCATCAGGTATCACATGCTTTTGGTGTCCATCTATTGAGAAAAATCATCTCATTACCTTTTTCCCTTACCTATATTCCCACTGAAAAAAGTGCTCTTATTTTTTTCTCCCCCTCTATTCCATAACTCAAAAAGGACTAGATGGATTTTGCTCAGAGTTTCCAGAAAAATTCCCTACTGGGTAAGGGCCAGGCATGCAAAAATTTCAACCTGAAAAGTGAATGCTTTCAAAAGTTATTAGCTTACAAAAAGAAGGGCTATAATGGAAACTGTTTTACTGCCATAATTATAACACCACAAACAGAGCCTGCTGCAATATATAACATTATCAAGCACCTGTCAGCATTTAATAGAAGTCTTAATTAACTGCTGGGGAGGAACACGGCAAAAATTTATTTTCAGGAAAACTTTTGGGAGCTGGATAATTCTGGGCTTTTTTTTTTTTTAAGTCCATCTTGATTGGAGCCTTAGTAGAGTTCATAGGACAGACTAAATACAAGACACAAGTGTGTATCTTGTTGGCATTACTTAATGATAGGATTTTCTTTTCTGTTGAACTACATAATCCAGAAACAACAATAATGTTTGTGTTGGGTTGGAGCCAGACACTTCAGAGCTGGATTTTAGCCTTCCCTAAGTTTGGGGTTATTTGAAGCCAGGGGCTTGATTCAGCTTGTTGGGAAGGGAGGACTCATGTGTAACCTGTGGGGCTGATCTGCCTCTGCCTTTTGCTTTCCTCCCCTCCTTCCACTACCCCAAAGATGCTCATGCTAAGAATTTGGTGGGGAATCCTCATCTCCTGGTAGTGTTTTACCACATGGCAGTGCCAGATCTCCTGGGCTGGTGACCCAGGCAGAGAGGAGAGGTCTGGAGGGCCAAGCCAAACAGTTACAGGATCCTTGTAATTAATTTTTTGCCATCAGCTTCACAGGAGACAGCTTGAAAACAGCCTGACCGCTGCACGTTCCCTCTCTTGCAAATTTGGGGAAGGAGTACACAGGGAGGCTCCTCCTGATGCAGCCCAGTCTCCAAATGCATCTGCAAGAGCCTCTCTGGAGCCACCAGTTCAGGCTGAAGAGGTGGCAGAGGGGTGGGGAGGGATGGCAAGCCCAGCCCTGGGATGGGCAAGCACCCCATGGCTAAGATGTGGGCAGTGGTGGGTTTTGAGTTGCCTGGGGCATGGAGCAAGACTTGCATGAAGCACATTAAGAGGAAGCTCTGCAAAGCCACTGCTTAAGTAGACAAGGAACACAGAAGAGACATGAGGGCAGATAGTGACAAGTGATCTGCCAAGGTTAAACCTGGGTCTTGCTGAGCCAGTGAGTTAAACCCAGCTCTCCCCACTCCTATGCCTGATCCACCAGACCACATTTTACAAACCTTCTAACAAGCGAAGGGGCTCCTTGGCAAAGCAGGACAGGTAACATTGGGCAGGTCATGCCATGACAAACACTCCCTCAGTCCTGTCTGGCAGTCCAAACTTATTTTTATCCCCTCTGTTCCCCCTCCACCCCCTGCCTGGCCCTGGCAGTGAAGCAGTCCCATGCTGCAAGCTGGCAGGCCACATCCATTTCCCCTGATAGCACTGATAGCCCAACAGCTGCTCTCTGTCCCTTTGGAGATTAGTTTGTTTTCCTTACACAATTACTGCCACGTGGCCCTGCTTTCTGCTGGGATCAAGCCTGGATAGAGATAAAGCAGTGATAAGATCTCAGGCTGTTCCAGACCCCTTTGCAGCCTCGCTGGCTGCGGTTTGTTTCATCAGCACGCGAACACTCCGGGTGCAAGTTACCTGCTCCCATTAGTATTGGGCCAGGGAGCTCTGTGGCCTTAAACCACAGGGATTTGGCTCCCAGCTTTCCATGGAATGCCAAGGAGTTGTTTGAGGATGTATCCATGCAGCATGGAGATGGTGCATGGGTGCAGCCACACCAGCGAGCTCGCACAATGCGAGATGAAGCCGCTTATCAGATGGGGCACCCTGCTAGCTCAGGGCTTTGGGTGAGCACAGCTGGCCAACAGCTGGCTCCGAGCTGACCTGCCTGCACCCAGGTCAGCTGCCTCTGTCCAGTCTCCTCTCCTCTCACTTGGGATTAGCCCAGGCTCAGCTCTGCCTGTATGTCACATTATCTGGTGAACGAAGCTTTACCCTGGTGCAACTGCTCTGCTGAGCATGAGCATACTGCAGGGCTCACCAGTACCTGCAGCACCAGCAAGGGGCTGGTTGGTTCTGGAAGCATCAATGGAACAATCACAGGGGCAGGTCTGGTACAGCCACCCTCCATTGCATCCAGCAAAGGTTCTCTGTCTCCCAGATCCACCTATGGGAATCCTTGTGCAGGGAACTACTTCTGAAAGCCTCTGCCAGGGCAGACGTGGTGCATGCCGGGAGAGGACACTGAGGGAGCCTTGTTGTCTTCAGAGAGACAAGCATCCTTGCCAGATGTCTCCCATAAAGCTGCAAGTACTTTATTTTAATAATAAGCCTTAATGTATTCATTAAAGGCTCCCAGTGACCTGGGATGAATTTCCCCGCTATTGTAAAGGGCTGTGGGAATCTGGAAACCACTGCATTACAGTTAATAACTTTAATTTTACAAGGCCCAAAATAGACAACTGAAAAAATACACAAACTCACTGTTTCCAATTAAGAAGGGATCTCTTCTAATTCCTCTGCCACTGGCGCTCTTGTTTAGCAAAGAACATCGACAGATATTCAGAGACAAGGGGAAAAGCAAACCAAGAGAGTCGCCTTCTGCATCTCAGCTACGAGAACCAAGGAAAGAAGCCAGGACCCTTCCTCCTCACCTTGTTATCAGTGCATGGAAGAGCCAGAGCCTGCTCAGAAACAGCAAACCCACACTGGAGGAGCCAAGGACAAAGTTTAACGCCTGCTTCTTAAGTCTGAAGGACACCAGGGTGCTTTGATCCAAGGGAGATTATTTCCAACCCATCTTCTCCCTGTTCCCTCCCAGGGGTCCTCTAGGGCTAAGGTGCTAAGGAGGTTTGCTGGGAGTCCTGAGGTGCTGGGAAACCCCCTCTGTGGTTGGGTGAGTGTCCTGGTAGCATCTGGGGGTAGCAAGTCTCCAATTTTAGGGTCAGGAGGGATAGTGTCCCCAGATCAGCCTGGCAGAGATTGCTGTGGATTTATTTTGCCTGTCTCTCTTCCTCTGTCAAACAAGGTACAGTTTATTTCCCAGGGAAAAAAAAAAAGCTGGGAACCAAAACCAAAACAATTTGGCCTGATTTTTTTTTTTATATTTCTGTGAATCTAACAGTTTCCAGCCTAGATATTTTCATTTCCAGTTTGGTTTTTCTTTGCTTTCCAGTTAAAACTCAAGCTCTTCAAAAACCAGACTGACATTTTACATGGAAACCTTTATTTCACCACAAGCCAAGCTTTCTGGGGAGGGGAAAAAGGTTTTTTGACAGCCAAGTTTTGACCAGCATACCAGTCTGGCCATGTGGACAACCAACACTGGCCTCCTCACACATCTCCAGAGCAGTCTCTGCTACCTCTGCCACACTCACATCAAGGTGCTGGCATCCTCCACCTGCTCATGGCAGGGACACACACCCTCCCTACTATCATCCCAGTATTGATCAACACAAATTAAAGCAGTCCAGGTGAAAACAGCCCCACACCTTGAAGCAGATCTCAAAAGCTTCCTCTGCAGACTTAGCCTAACACAGGAAAACACATTGCTTAGAAACCACAGGTGATCTCAGCCCATATAGAACCCCAAATGCTTTCCAGACCACCCAAAAAACAAAGCACAGGTCCCAGCAAGCAGGATAGACCACGTGCACCCATCCAACCCTGAGACCCTCACTTCACCACTGTCCTCTTGACCAAGAGCTGCCTACAAGCAGCACTGGATTCACCTCAGCCCTTGCATAGGAGCAGATTGAGTTTTCTAGCCAAACTGATAAAAATGAAAAATGGTTTTCATATGCCTGGGTTCTGTATTTCCCCATAAATAAGGCAGCGATGGAAACTGGGGGAAGGGGTTGTCAGAGTGGTAGGTCATCCGTCAAAGCCACACCGAGAACATTGATCCAGCCCTCGTCCAGGAAAGCATCTCTATTTAGGAAAGCAGGCAGGCACATCTCTAGTCTTCTTTGAAGCCATTGGGAACTGAGTGCCAGGCAGTTTAAAGATACTAAAATGCCTGAAGGAACAGATAAGACCTAGATACCAGCTGGTAAAACCCAGACCCTCAGAAGGTGGTGTTTGTTTTTTTTTCCAAGGGTTTTTAACAGGAATTAAGGGCTTACGTAGTTTTGTGGATAGGGGCTTCAGGTACATAGATGCCTTAAAAAAACCAACAACTCTAGCAGCTTTCCTGAGGAGATTTAGGCACACATGCTGTGCTTCAGGGCTTGTAAACCTTCATGTTATCATAGAAAACCACTTGCAAGGAAAAACCCAACCTCCAGCTTGGCTGTGGGGCAAGCCCTGCAACATCATTTTATTAATGCAATGGGATGTCTCCACTCTAGACATGCCCAAAACCAGGGAGGTCAGATCCCCCCCCCCCTAGCCACAAAGCTCTACCATTTCAGGCCAGCCATGGACCCACACTCATCGTGCAACAACCCTCCTCTCCTGCCCCTCATCTCAACTCTGCCCAGAGCTATTTGACCAGACGTGCCTAAAAACATGAAGCCAAACCACCCCACTCCACCTAGAACACCAACAAAACCACAAGCAGCATGGAGCTTCCCCGACCCTCCAAGCATACATTTCCTATTCCTGCCTGCAGCTCTACTACTGCCTTTCTCACACCAATGCCCTCACTGTGGCTGCTTGAAAGATTTCCATCTAAACAGTTTTTAGCAGGTCATTTTTCAGGGAAAGGCAGCTTTTAAAAAAAACCCAAACAAAAAAAAAAAAACAACACAGAAAACCTCTTTTTTTGGAAATTTGCCTGACTTGTCTGAAATGTCAAAAAAACTAGTAAAAACATCAAATTTTGGCCTCGAGCTGCAGAAAATCTTGGTTTTAACCAAAAAATGCAATTTTCAAGTTTTTTAGTGAAAATGAAGGAAAGCCTCCACCAGAGAGGATAAATTCTCCTGCTTTCATTAAAAACATTAATGCTGTGATTACTACACTCAGGCTTTCAAAAAAAGCCCACCTTGAGAGACTATTAAGGAAATAAAACAGTTGCTGTGCAAAAGGGGAGGAACTGGTCTGGATTATAGGCTGGAGAAGGAGCAGAGCAAAGATAAATGCTTCATTCTCAGCCTGACATTAGGTTCACAGCTGGGTATCCCACAGCTCTGCTCTGGCATTTAATATATTTATCAGTGACCTGGATAAAAAACGAGGTGGCAATGCTTGCAAATGACACAAACCCCCAGAGGCTTGTGTCACCCTGACCACAGGCTGTCCCATCTGATGGTGCCATCAGGGAGGACACAGCTCCAGCCCTGCCATTGGCTCCCAGGAGCAGTTGTGCATCACCCAGTGGAGATGCCCAACCTGGTCATTGCTTTGGTCCCATGGAAGGACTGGGCTGTGGCTCCATCACCTCGTGGTGCTGGAAAAGCTTCAGCATTACAAGCTTTTAGGCAGTGGAGAGACCTCACGCCTCTGCAGACAGGCACCATGGGTATGGGAGTGCCATGATAAGACCCTGCCATGCCAAATGCAAACACCCTGTGCTGAACATGATGCCAGGTCCTATTTGGGAGGGGGTTTCTCTGCTGTCCCCCAGCATGGGACCAGGGGAGCTGTGCGCCGTGGCGGCTCCACCCGGAGCTGCCAGCACCCAGATGGGTTACAAGTGAACCTGAACTCTCCCTCCCCATCTGGAGCCCATGTACAGCAAGTGGCAAGATTTATATTGTGCTGAAGCATTCCACAGTTTTGAGCACAGAAATGATTGAACTCCAGATGTTAACAAGATGCAGGACCCTTTTTTTATTATTAAAAATGTGATTTCTTGTTTTGCTCATGACAAAACCCATCAGATTAACTTATTAGGAGTGGAACTGCCATCAGGCCAGTGGAAGCAGGGACAGCTCTGACTGCCCAAGAGCTCAACGGAGCACACAGGAAGACTGATTTGGAGCAGAGCCATGTCCAGCCACTCCTCTGCACTGAACCAAGGGCAGGACACTGGTGACCTTGCTCCACAACCACTAGCAATGCAGGGACGTTGGTGAATCCTCGTACCTCATTTTCCCCATCCCTTGAAAATGTGAGTCAGAGCTGGATGGGAAAGCCCTGAGCAAACACACTCCACAGCCTCATCCAGATGAAATCCCCTTGCTGAAGTAGCAGCCTTTGCTAACAAGCACCAAAGCCCAGGCCAGAAATGGAAAACCACCCACGCTCCTCCAGCTCCCTCTGTCTACCCACTGGAAGGACAGGGGGAACCAGGACCCATGGCTGCTGTGCCAGGGCAACTCAGCAAGCAGTTCTCATGCCCGACTTGCCTTCAGGGAGAACCTCAAAGCATCACATACTTCACTTCCCATCAGAAAGGAACAAAATTGCCAAATACCTCTGTAAGTCCTAAATGCTCTTCTCGGCGCAGCTCCGCTGGGAACATCCCCCAGCAGCGTGTGGAGTGACACAGTCAACATCTGTATCCCAGAGCAAGGGCTGGGGCAGGGGTCTGTCTGAAGCTGTCAGATCTTCACTGCTTTATCACAAGAACTTTATCACAAGCTCATAACACACGCGTCTTTGCACCATGAGATCAAACAGGTACGGGATGGCATTGCAGCCTGCTGTCACAAGACGGCCCCCAGCAGCTAGAGCTGCTCCACGCTGTGAAGGGGAAACATGTTGAAGCTACGTGACAGAGAGGACACACATACACTCATCCTGATGTTGTACAGCCAGACCAACTCAGGGAACACACCAACAGAAAGCCAGGCACTCCAGCTAAACCCTGGGAGGCACACCATCCCTCAGGACCTACACATTTCCACTTACCCATGGCGTATGTCAGCTCTATGGACAGTTGCATCTGTCTGCTCAGAGGGAGAGACCTCATAGCAGCCTTCCAGTGCCTGAAGGGGGCCTACAGGAAAGCTGGGGAGGGACTTTTTACTAGGGCTTGTAGTGAGAGAACAAGGAGTAAAGGATCAAAACTGGAAGAGGGGAGATTCAGGCTAGACATTAGGAAGAAATTCTTTAGTGTGAGGGTGGTGAGGCACTGGAACAGGTTGCCCAGGGAAGTTGTGGAAGCCCCATCCCTGGAAGCATTCAAGACCAGGTTGGGCAGGACCTTGAGCAACGTGGTCTACTAGGAGGTTTTCCTGCCCATATGGGGTGGTTGGAACTGGATGATCTTTAAGGTCCCTTCCAACTCAAACCAGTCTATGATTCTATGATTTCTGAGGAGTGCAAATGTTCTCCTTGGCCAGGCTGAGATGGGGACAAGCTGGAGCGATGCAGATTCTCTGCACACAGCACACAAGACCATCCTCCCCAGTGGGAAGAGAGGGGCTGGAGGGCAGAATAGCAGAAGCTGCTAAGTGTCAGGGCTGCTTCTGCCTTGATATTATTTGTGTTTACTCTGCAACCACAGGGGTCTGATCTGCTGTATAAGGTTGATACCTCAAAGCTCTCCTTGCTCCAGTGAGCCCAGTGCCAGCCAGCAGGAGCAAAGATGCCTCTGGTTTCAGTGTGGGGCTGCTGTGTACCAGGCAGGGCTGTTTCAGTCTTCCTTGCCCCCCAGCACCCTGGAGATAAGTGCTTGCCCACTCAACATGCCCAAAGGCACTGCCCCATTCCTTTCCTATCCAGGGACACCATTTTCCTCCTGACTTGATGCAGGGGACACAGTTACTCTTCTACCAGCCATGCCCGCTGCAAAGCCAGACCCAGGACAGCAGGCACCAGGCACACACTGCAGTATACACCTGAGAGGAGGGTGATGGTGAGTTCACAAGATAGCCCTCCCAGGACACTTGCTTCAGGGTCAGGACCACCCAAGGCTGGAGCTCTCTGCCAGCATCTCAGGAGAAAGCCCACTAGCCCAGCTCCAAGAGCCACCTTCCTCCACATCCAGGGCTTAGAAAAAGCTTCTGCAGATCAAAGCAGTATTTATACGCCCAAAAGGACTCCTTAAATAGAGCTGAGAGCCTCTGCCTGACCTTGTTTTATCCCTTCTTTGCATGTTTTGGGGAGAGCTTCTTCCAACCCAAACCTCTCCCTGCCAGCTGGGCAGACTGAGCCATACCCTTGGTGCTCAGCAGTGATGGTGCTCTCTGAGCTCTGAGCCCAGGCATTTGGTGCTGGGTGTCCCCCAGCCCTGCAGAGCCACCCTGGTGGCAGCCAGGCAATGGAGCACTTCCCCAGTTGAAGAGCTCTCTGCCCATTCCCTCAGTGGTGCTGGATGCTTGCAACCTGCCTCCATCACCATTTCCTTCACCTCTCTCTCACAGCCACTGATTTAATGGCACATCCCCAGGCAGGGTCCTGGGAGTGCCCTGCTGCCTCTTTAATTTCCCCCAAATCAACTGAATATGAAACTTGTCATTGCCAGAGCAACAGCATCAGGTGGAAGGAAAAGCCATGCTCTCGTGCTTTTTGTGTAAAGATCTCACAAACCTTTAATCCTCTTCCCCAGTTATCAATTCATCACTGGGGAGGGGGGAAGTATAAGTGCAAATGCAGTCAGGCAGCTCTGCCTGCTGTGAGCATAGGCCATTAGCACCACACTCAGGGAGTAACAGCTCTGGAAAAACCCCAGATTTACCATCTCACCTGGGCACAGCCGGTGGATTTGCCAGTAGAGGACAGGTCCTGCCAGACCCTCATCCTCTCTGCCCCTCCCTGGCAAGGGTGAGTAGCCCAGTGTGCTGGGGCTCTGCAGCATCTGGGACACGCGAGCTACCAGCTCTGCTGACACAAATAATTTTTCTCCCTGTTCTTGGCACGGTGTGTTCTGCTCAAACACACTTCAAAGAAGCAGCTCTGCTGCAAGAATGTTTCAAAAAATATAATATTTCCAGCTGTTATTCCAATAGTATATGCTATGGGACTCTCCTCGTTGACTATTTGCCTTTCTCTGGTCCTATTAGATGTAAAAAATACTCAATTAGAAAGGCAGGCAATGCCCAAACCCTGCAGCACCCTACAGCCATGCCAGCAAGTCCTCTTCTTCTGCAGGTCTGCCCTGTACACCTTAATGCTTCTCCAGAAAGAAAGTTGCAGGCAGGGAAGCAGCTGCCTTTAAAGGCAGAGAAGCGCCCTTGATTTAATAACTTTATTTTCACCTTGATAGCAAACAGCACGTGCCTGTGCTTATGTGAATGCCCTGGGCTGTGTTTTGCTCAAGGCAGAGTAGCTCAGCATCACTTCCCAACCCCAACAACACCCAGGAACTGAAACCACAGGGCACAAGCTCCTAGGCTTTGGACTTTGATGAATGCTGAGCTCTCACACCAGCCTGTTCTTGGTAGGGACATCCCCAGCATCACTCTGTTCACTGTCTCTTGTTTCTCACAAAGCTCATAGAAACTTAAATCACAGAATCACAGAATCTTAGGGGTTGGAAGGGACATCAAAAGATCATCTAGTCCAACCCCCCTGCCAGGCAGGGTCACCTAGAGTACATCACACAGGAACTTGTCCAGGCAGGTTTTGAATGTCTCCAGTGAAGGAGACTCCACAACCTCTCTGGGCAGCCTGTTCCAGTGCTCTGTCACTCTCACAGTAAAGAAGTTTTTTCTCACGTTTACATGGAACCTCCTATGCTCCAGTTTGCACCCATTGCCCCTTGTCCTATCACTAGACATCACTGAGAAGAGCCTGGCTCCATCCTCCTGACACTCACCCTTAACTTATTTATAAACATTCATGGGGTCACCCCCTCAGTCTCCTCTTCAAGCTAAAGAGACCCAGCTCCCTCAGCCTTTCCTCATAAGGGAGGTGTTCCACTCACTTAATCATCTCTGTGGGTCTGTGCTGGACTCTTTCAAGCTGTTCCCTGTCCTTCTTGAACTGAAGGGCCCAGAACTGGACACAATATTCCAGATGCAGCCTCACCAATGCAGAATAGAGGGGGAGGAGAACCTCTCTTGACCTACTAACCACACCCTTTCTAATGTCCCCCAGAATGCCATTGGCCTTCTTGGCCACAAGGGCACATTACTGACTCATGGTCATCCTTCTATCCACCAGGACCCCCAGGTCCCTTTCCCCTACACTGTTCTCCAGCAGGTCAGTCCCCAACCTGTACTGGTACATGGGGTTGTTATTCCCCATATGCAAGACTCTACACTTGCTCTTGTATTTCATTAAGTTCCTCCCCGCCCAACCCTCCAGCCTGTCCAGGTCTTGCTGAATGGCAGCACAGCCTTCTGGTGCATCAGCCACTCCTCCCAGCTTAGTGTCATCAGCAAACTTGCTGAGGGCACACTCTGTCCCCTCATCCAGGTCATTGGTGAAAATATTGAATAGTACCGGTCCCAGCACTGACCCCTGAGGGACTCCACTAGTCACAGACCTCCAACTAGATTCTGCCCCATTGACCACAACTCTGACTTCTTCCTTTCAACCAGTTCACAATCCACCTCACTACCCGACCATCTAGACCACATTTCCTCAGTTTAGCTACGAGGACACTGTGGGAGACTGTGTCAAATGCTTTACTGAAATCAAGATAAACCACATCCACTGCACTACCATCATCTACCCACCTAGTTACTTCCTCATAGAAGGCTATAAGGTTGGTCAAACATGACTTCCCCTTGGTAAAATCATGTTGACTGCTCTTAATGACCCCCTCATCCTTGATATGCCTAGAGACAGTGCCAAGAATAAGTTGTTCCATCACCTTTCCAGGAATGGAGGTGAGGCTGACTGGTCTATAGTTACCCAGGTCCTCCTTTTTGTAGACTGGGGTGACATTTGCCATCCTCCAGTCCTCAGGCACCTCTCCTGTTCCCCAAGACTTACCAATGATGATGGAGAGCAATGACCTCTGCCAGCTCCCTCAGCACCCACGGGTGCATCCCATCTGGACCCATTGATTTATGCATGTCCAGATTTCTTAACTGATCCCTAACCCAATCCTCATCTACCAAGGCAAACTCCTCCTTTATCCTGACTTCCTCTGGGTCTTCAGGGATCTGGGACTCCTGGGGAGAGTTTGCAGAGATGAAGGTGGCATTAAGTATCTCTACCTTGCTGTCAGGTGAGTCAAGTCTGGGAGCAAATTATGGTTTGAAAAAGGGAAAAACAGGCAGAAAGCTGTTGGCAAAAGACTAATTTTCTTGGGAAAGCAGACTAGAAACACAGGATAGGGGCAACGAGCTACAAGATTACAGCAGTAACATGCACACAGCAAACTGGGGTTTTAATACATCTCAGATAGGTCAAACCTCCAAGGTAGTAGAAGCTGGATGCTCCTTTCCCTGGGCCAGGATGTGCTGGACCCTTTCCCATTACCTCTCACCACCCTGAGCTGCCTCTACACAGCCCTTTTCCACCCAGCTGGCCAAGGACACCCAAAGCTGGTTATCATGGCCACCTAAAGAAGCTAGCCCTACAGGGAAGGTCTCTGCTAGATGAGCAAAGCCTTAGATCAAAGCCAAGGAGCACACAAGCTCACTCCTTACCCTGCACATTGCTTTTAGGCAAGGTACTCTTATGGACAGGATGCTTGGATGGACAGTGCTTGCTTCAGTCACCTGCTCTATCCCATAGCCAGGAAAACCATGGGGTGAGGCAGCTTTCCCAAGCTCCCCAGCAGAGCAGCCCCATATAGCTGTCCCAGTCGTGACTGAGTTATCTGCAAAGGCTGTCCCACCACAAGTCCCTGCTGGGCAACTTCAGCACAATGTTCAGAACTCTTCCTCAAGACCCATCTTGCCCCAAGAGAGTCAGCAAGAGAGAAAGATTTTCAAAACAGACATTCAAGGCTTTGCAGCCCCAGCATACAAGACCTGAGCCCCCCTCATTTCCCATCCTGCAACCCAAGTTGTCATACTGCTATGACAGCAAAGGCTTCCCAGCCCCTTCAGAGAGCCAGAGAGATGATAACTTCCATTTGTGAGCCACAGCCAGAATAAAATGACCCTTTATTTTTATATCACCCATTATAGGTCATTATTTAGTGCTCCCAGGTGCCCAATATAATGAAAGGCACATTCCTTAATAAGCAGCCTTTGGAGGCTGTGCTGCTGCCATCCCACACACAGAAGGAGCAGGAGAGATCCTGAGACCAGCTCCATCCCCTGGATCTCATCTCCCTCTAAGCCCTTGTGAGCCCAGAAGAAGGTCATGCCCCATCTCTACAGACATCCCAGTACACACATCCAAGAGGCACAGAATTATTTTTCCCCCAGCTCTGCAACCCAAAGTGTAACCTAATCTACTCAGCTGGAAATGAAGCTTTTATTGCATCCTGAGTCATTTAGAGCTCCTTTTAATAAAACAAATACTCTTCCCCCCTTCCCCGATTTAACAAGCTCCCAAATGTCCACTCTCCTGATGTACCAAACCTTTCCAGCTTCCCTGATCCCCCTCCCCATCAGACCCAGTGGAAAGCAGCATCTCACTGGGGCTGCTCCAATGGTATCACTGCAGAGAAGTGCCACACCACAGCAATCCCCACGTTCACACGTTTCACTTCAAGAATGATCCCAACCTTAAAACAGTCCCATGGAGATAGCAGGATGAGGCCATCATGCTCCATGGCAGTATCCCCTGTCCCTGGCACATCTCTCATGCCCTTGCCTTGCTGTGGAAAGCTGCCTTGAGAGCTGAAAGCCCTTGAGACAGCATCTGCAGACTTGGACAAAACAAACCCTGCAAATCACAAAATGTCAGTTGAGTTCAGGTACTGTGAAAGGGGTAAAGGCTGTTGGGGGCTTCCTGATGCTCAGGTTAAGCAGGAAAGAGGACACTGAGCAGAGCTGGCAATCTGTAGAGCCCAGTTATTGTTTTTAAATGAGAGCTCAGATTTTGCAACATAAGGAATCCATCATGCCTTTAGCAACAAATACATCAAGGAGTCTGGATAATCAAAGTCCATCTTCTCAGTTGAGTAATAGAAGTTATCACACAGTGGCATATACAGGCAGTTTGCAAATTAAAATGGCCTTCATTCAATAATTATGTCAGCATTTGTTGTAATAGTAATCAGGAACAGTTAATGTAACTTATAGTAAATAACAGATTGCCATTTAATAGTGTTAATACACAACCTGTAAAACATATGTTTTTGTAATTATACTGATAAGTTTCCAATCAGCAATGAGCAATGATAAAGTCTGTCCACAGATCCTTACACAAAACTGAGAGGATTGCAGCAGTTGAAAGCAAAATTTGCAGAGGGTCTTTAGGAGCAGAGCACAGCTCAACTCAGAAGGGAGGACTGTCACTGGCTGCAAAACAGGAGCAAGAAGGACTCGACCTCCATCCTGATGGACTGTCCTTTTCCAGTCCTGAGCTTCTCAACACTGGGGAGAGCAACCTAATGACCCATGTGAGCTATTCCCACCCCAGCCACTGACCTCAAAGCACCTTTGTTCTGAGAGCACATGCTCTACTGGTACATACAGAATCCAGACAGATTCTCCATAGGGTTGGGAAACTCTGGAGAAAGCTGCCTTACACCAGGGCACATTTGCCCCAACTTATTATTTAAATGAAATCACTAAAGTACTGTAAACACCCCCCCCAGCACTATCTGTAAGCTTAGGGTGAGTTTGGTTGAATATTCGGAGCCCAAAACTGAACAAAACATTTTCCTCAAGGAAGTTATTAATTGGTGTATTTTACAGGTTAAGTGTTACTCAGGATGGCCAGCTCTCTCCCTGGCAAGAGCTGAAGTTGCCTCATTTCATTGCAGCTTCTCTGACCTACCCCAGCTGCACTCAGACAGCAGCAGATCCTGGACAGTCCCTTCCTGAGGAAAGAAGATGGATAATTGCAGCAAACACAAAGCATCATGCAGGACCACTGCAGCTTGGTAAGGCTGACACATCCCAGCATCTTCTCTCCTTTCCAAACAAACTCTTTGAGTGTCTCCCCAACCATGGCAGACTTGCATGGAGTAGTCAGTAAACAAATGGGGCAGAAACCAGCTAGCATTTACAGTCCAATCACCCAGCTGCACACTGAGACAATTGGAGTCATCTGTGAGTAATTAGAAAATATAAACACTCACAACAGAACTTGGGTTCCTATACTCAGCGAGACCTTAATGGGCTTTTCTTCAGCCAGAAAATCCATATTACAGTGATAAATTATTAGCCTTTTTTTCCTAAACCAGCAGGAAGCATTACAATGGAAAAATGACAAAAGGAGAAACATGGCCATTTTTGGCTGCACTGGTGGGGAGGAGGACAGGGGAAAGGGACAAGAGCCAGCACAGCATGGCAGGGGGACAGGATGGAGCCTGCCCCAGCCTGGCTCTTCCTAGGTGCAGACTCACCCCTGGGTGCTCATCCCCAGGCAGCCCAGGTCACCCACAGGCCCAGCAGCATGTTCCAGTGTGTCTGAGCCTGTAGCCAGCCATGACACAGCTCAAGCAGAGCCCAGCACAGCCTTATGGCTTCTCACTGGCTACTACAGCTGAACTGGGCTCAGGGGCCCCACAGCCTGCACAAAGGCAGCCTCCCACCACCCCAGAAACTTGCTGGCTCCCACATCTCTGCAAACTGCAGCCCTCTGCTATGGTCATCTGAAATAAGCCTCAAAAAGCAGACAGCAGAGAGTCCTTAGTAAACCAGGTTAAGAAAACTGAAGGCTGTTCTAGGATAAAAATGGCCCTACTTTGTCATGAGACAGAGGAGGAAGGCTGCAGGTGGGTCTCTGAGCTGTCACAGCCTGGACAGATGTGACCAGGAGGTGCTGGAAGCTGTTGATGCCTCCACACATCCTCGCTTGGGCAAAATGGTGTCCACCCTGGCCTCACCCCACATGTTTGTATAAGATTGCACATGCATGAGATCAATGGAAACTAGGAAGGAGCCACTGTGGTTTGGCTCCCAGAGGCATCCAAAGAAGTGTGATCTTCCCTCACCCCAAAGCAAGTCAGGGAAATTCATGAGAACAGCCTTTCTTGTGGGTTATTCTGGCAGTGGTGTGGCTGGACAGGACCAGGAGTAAGACAACACAGGGCCATAAAACATGTCAGAGCAGCAGCCACATGATGCGAGTCTCTGCGCTGGGCACTCAAGCCTGACCACAGCCTGAGTCAGCCCAGCACTGCCAACCTGCCTCCAGCACACTCCAGGCTTTGGCCTGGGCAACCCAGCACCATTAACCATCTCCAGCCTGAAGAAAGTGCTTGCACTTGTGCTGTTTTGGTGGGCACCTCCCTGGTTTCAGGTGCAGGCACCAGCCCTCCCACAGAGCCACCCGTGGGCCAGGAGCCAGAGTCCACCCAACACTCAAAGCAGCAGAGATACCAGAAACACTGTGCAGCCCAACCAAACACCAGCCATCCCCAAAACAAGCACTAGATGAGCCAAAGCTACCTTCAACCCCCTTCCTTTCAGCCTGAGCCCATCCTACAAACCACTCCCCCGGAGAGCCGAGTCTCACCCGGGCTCTGCAATTATCACTGGTCCCATGTGTTAAACGACAGAGCATTTAATGCCTCATCTTTAGGGCTTCTTGCAAACGAAGAGAACAAATGAGTGCCGGGGGAGATATGGTTTGCATCATTTAATCACCATTTCCAATAAAACAGGACAGCAGCTCTGCGGAGGGTAAGACAGCCGAGTTCAGCAGATTTTATCAATAACATGGCAGGATCCCTGCTGCGTGGCTGAGAGAGTTGCCATGGTTATTATGACAGATTTACTATCATTGTAACTTAATGCACCATAATAAGTATCTGCATAGTTATTATTGTTTTACAATGATAACTATAATTCAACCGCAGCTTTATGACTAAATTTGTAACATTACTACGATGTTCTGGGAAGAATTGGAAGCAGGATAATTCACATGCTTTCTCAGAATATAGAAAGAAAAAGAGATCCTGGTCAGTGCCTTTTTCCTTCCCTTTTGATTGCCTCTTTGAGGACATTTTTTGTGGTTTGGTTACTGTTGGTTTGGGACAGGGCGCTCTGTCAGAGTCAATGCACAGAGGTAGCTGAAAAAATGGGATTTTTCCACTGCAGAATTAATCCTGGGGAAAAAAAATCCCCACAGTCTTTCAACATAAAGTTACAAAAAAAAATTCCCAAGTGTTGCCAGTTGGGAAAGACATACAAAGTACTTGCAAGAAGAGCAAAAATGGTCAGGTTTTGTTCAAAAAGCTGAAGTGATCCTGGTAATCAGTGGAGACAAAGCACCATTAAAAAAAGTCTCTGGCAGCCTCAGGACAGAGCCAGCCTAATCTCAGCTGCACACCCTCTGCTCCAGCAGCATGGAGAAGGCTCTCCACCACCTTGGAGCTGGCATGGGCAATTGCTGCACAGCAAAGCCAAGCACCTTCTCCCAGCTCTGTGGATGCAGCCCCATAACCTGCTCCATTGCATGGCTCAGCCCTGGCCCACTCCAAGCTCTTGGCAGCCCCATGGCAAGACAGTCCCTGTGCAACAACTCAGGGAGCCTAATGGGCTGTCAAAACACTTGAAATTGCATTTACTGGTGGATTAGCCTGCTCAGACATGGAGTGATTTGAGGAATCAAAGCTTCAGACAAGGAGTTTTTGGCAGTTCCCAGGGCATAGGACCCACATCAGGGGTTCCCACACCTGCATCCCCAGCTGCTTCTCCCCACGAGGGTGGACCAAGTCCCACCTGGGCTGGAGCCACACAAGCAGCTGGTCCCCTGGGGAAAGCAAAGGAGAACCTGAGCCTGAAAATACAGCCAGGGTTTCCAACAGGCTCCTTTGCACCCTCCTCCCAAAGCTCTCTCCCCTGTGTGAGGACTTAGCTCCTTCTTGGGTTTCATAGCAAGTGCAATGCTGCCAATTACCCTGCAAGTTTATAGGGCAGTCTGGGGGTTTACGTCCCTCTTTCATTCTGCCCATGCAGCCCATTTCCCTCAGGGGCTCTGGGAAAAGTTAACACTCCCTGTATACTAGAGGCACCTACACTACCTAGGGCTGGGCAAATGAAAGCAGAAAAGGGGCATTTTTCCAGCCCCTTCTCATTACCCCTGATACTTTGCACACTGGACCTTTAACCTTAACTCATCAGGTGCATTTGCTGGGTGGTCACCTTGTTCCCTCCACCCTGCTTGCAGTAACCCTGATAGTGTGCTTAGGGCTGTCCCCAGCCACTCCGAGCCATGCCTGCCTGCTCAGCCCCCTCCAGCCTTTCCCTTTGGGCTGGTAACAACATAACCCCTCCTCAGGAAGGTCCTATGGACCCTTGCTCACATCAGCACCATCATGGTTGGTGACTCACATTGGTCACAGGCAGGGCCTCAGCCACCTTCAGGCCTCTGGGGAAGGATCCTGAGTTTTTCCAAGGAAGGTAAACCAGCCTGTGGCACCCATCTGGATCCTGTGGTGGGTCCCCAGCTCACACCTCCTGCAGACTCCCCACACCCAGCTCATCATCCCAGCTTCCTACCACACATCCATCTTTTTAAAGCAGCAGTAACACAGGGTGGACAAGTCACACCACTTCTGTTGACCAGAAGCTGGCTCTGCCCACAGGAGGCTTAGCTAGGCAACCTGTGCTCTGGGACTTGGAGCCTTTTGTGTTCCCAACTCTATTGCTTTCCTGAGCAATTTATGATCTTTTCCCATTTCTCATCCTGATTTGACCAGGGATGAAGGTTTCCACAGTCTCCCAATCCTGCCTGATGGGACACCAGAGGGGACAACCCTCACCCCATAGCATTCCCCCTCTCAGGACTCCTCGGACAACAAACTGCTCTTGCTCCACAGGGACTTCAGCAGCATTCCTGTCTACATGGGGAGCCCCAGAGATTTCCTGCATCAGCAGCAGAAGGTGGGAAGACTGGCAGAGGCAGGACTGATGCTCACATTGAGGCCAGGCACTTATGCCCTCCCTCCCAGCAGTGATGTGTGTCAGCCCAAGCTTACGTAATGTTCCTCCACCACCTCCTGCTCCCATGGCTGATATATGAGAGTAGATATAGGAAAATCTACTAATAAAATTAATGGAGGCTGCATGAACTCACAGGTCATAAACTCAGAGGGGTTTGCAGCTTGCCTTTCAGGGAGGGGGAAGGGGGAGAGCTCAGAGGCAATTTAGCAGAGGGGACTAATTCACAGCAGCTGTCCCATCACATCCTGCACCCCCTCCCCACACTTGGTTTTAGGGGTACATGGCACTGAAGTCTCACAAACACAGTGCTGGAGCTGGCATCTGTCAGCTTGAGGTCAGATTGGGCATGGCTGAGACACTTGGTCTGCTCCCAGCCAAGGGATCGTGGCCAAGCTGTGCTCTCAGTGACAGGCCTCCTGCCCAGAGCATAAATCACAGATGCTAAAGGCCAAAGCATGCTCTGGGGGCTGCAGATGACATGATTCATCTCTTGGGTGGGGGGGCTGCAGGGCAGTAGGCAGAGAAGGTCTCCCCAGGGTGATGAAGAAGACTGTGTCACGGCCCAGCAAGATGGACCCAGGTTCCCCAAGACAGCATGCAGTGGGTGCCACACTGGAAACAAAGCTGAGGATGCTTCTCTCCAGCCTAGCTTTGGAGCCTCCATCTGAAACCCTTCTGATATAATTAGGGGTATTTGGGGCCAGCCTTTCATAAGAAGATTCCCAACACATCCTCAAAGCCCACTGAAGGATTTCAGTTCTGGGAGCCATCAGCTCCCCCAGAGCAAACATGAGCCTCAGAGGTTGGTTTGTCCCTTCATCCTGTCCACAACCCAACCTCAGCACTGAAGACCTTTGCCCACTGCTTGGTCCAGAACCACCTCCACACAGACCTCCACAGCATCTGCCCTGGCACCAGTGAGGTCAGTGCACATCATGCCTTGAGGATTTACTTGAGCTTCCCATGACACGGCCAAGAGCTTCAGGCAAAGGGGAAGAAATAACTACTACTGGAAAGTCTTCCTCCACATCCCATTTCTCCCCAAAACATTGGCTTACCCTGGGGCCTGGGGAAGGGCCAGCCCCATGGATGGAGCTGGTCCCCATGCATCCACCTGTTCCAAGACAGCAGCTCAATGGGTAGGAGGAAGCTCTTTTCTACACCAACATAGCCTAGGACTGTCCAGGCACCATGACCTCCCTCAGTCACCAGCCTTCAGAGGGGAAACAACTGTCCTCTCCCATCCCCCAAGCAGCTTCTTGGTCTGGCCCTGCTCAGATTTTCTCTCAAGGCCAAGTGCAGTTTTTGCTCTTTTCTGTCAAAAGACATCTTGGCACCTGGCTGCTGCCCCAGCAGCTCCAGCAGCCATGACTCACAGGCTCTGCCTTAACCTCTAGGCTCTTGCTTGTCTCCTCTGCTGACTCAGAGGCAGCAACAAACAACAGCCCCAGCACCTTTCAAGTGGTTTGCAGACTTAGCCAAGGCACTAAAGTGAAGGGAATGAGGCACTATAGTGAAGGGAATGAGGCACTATGCCTACTGGAGCATCCAACCAGCTTCCAGCCTTGGGCTCACCAGGCTCAGCTCTGGGGCACTGTCAACTCCTCTGGCTGTGTCACCACTGCTAGCACAGGGCACAATCACCAAGCAGTAATGGGGTCCAGGCACATCACCTCATACACTAATGCAGCCAGCTGTCCCCTTCAGCACACCCCCACTTCACATACCTGCATACTCCAGGCACTGTTGGACCACCCCTGCTATGAGGTGCCCCTTCTGTGTCCTCCCTGGCTGGCAGAGAGGGCTTTCAAAGCAGAGCATCTCTAAGCACAGTATTTTCCTCCAGAAGGGCAAAGTCCACAAGGTGACACTAGAAATAACCCGTATGGTCCCTAAACAAGGTGCTCTCCTCCTTGGGGAAACCAGTGTAGCCTTCCTTTCCCCACCCTTCCACAGCTCCCACCCCTGCTGTATCTAAAGGAGAATAAGTCTTACTCCCTCCCCTATTATAGCATCTCTCAGGTGGATCCATCAGCCTCTCCCCGGTGCCTGGCCCAAGGACCATCCTGCTGCCAACCACACCTGCTTCGCAGGCAGCTCACTCCCCAGGTGAACTTGATTCTCCAGTGAGGACCTAGGAGGAAGGGCCTGCTTTGCTGCCCATGGGCTGTGGTCCCAAATAAAACTAAAGGTGCAGAGGAGCAGGAGGGCAGGGCTAGCTCTGAACCAGAACTGGTGCTTGAACAGACAGACAGACAGACAGACAGACAGACAGACAGACAGACAGACAGACAGCCTCTCCCCCTCCCCAGATAGGATCTGTAAAGCTCTGAGACACCTTCCCCAAGCCCCCACCACCTCTGTTCACAGCTGCCCATGGGAAGGCAAGCTGCGCTGCCTCCTGGCTCTGGACAGCAGCAAACTCGGTGGAGAGACATCTGTTCCCCATCCAGCAAGCAGTGTCTTCCTCATCTGCCTCTTAAAAATTACAAGGCAATTTGGAGTTTCTATTTTGTACTTTTGATTTGCCCAAACACCTGAAACATGAGCTCTCAATCCAGGATCAAAGGGTCTCTCTGCAGCAACACAGACGGCTATATCCACCGCCGTATTTATGCATGATTAGGAACGCCTGCATTGGAAAGGGGATTTGGCATGGGTGCCTGTGCTGCAAGGCCTGAAACTCCATCTTCTCCAGAGAGAGAGAAGGGAGGGAGCCAAGGGGTGGTGTCCTGGCAGGTCAGGGTTAGCACCAGCCCCTTCCATGCAAGGCAGTGATGGGGCAATGCCTTGCAGAGGGGGTGACCCCCCTGTGTCACTTGTCCCTTGTCTCACCTGCCCGGGTCCTGTGCCTGCCTGTAGGACTGAGACCTCTCTGCCAGGTGGGATCTCTCATCCTTGCTTTGCTCTGTCTCTGGGGGCAGCTGGGTGGGTGGACACACAGGATGCAATCCTGGGTGCAAAGGGACCTTGAGATGTGGATGCAATTCTAGTGTTGTGGGATGGGAGGCACGGGGGATGATGCCAGGCCATGCAAAGGGTTAATGGCAATTAACAAAAGTCGTTAGTGAGCTAGAGGGAAGTGGTCTTCCCAAGCTCTTTTGGTCCAACTTGTCCTATTTTGAAAAATCCCAGGCCCTGGACCCCATGGGCTGGGACTGTGCACCACCTAAACTGGAAGAGGTTCAGGCTTGTGAACTGATGTGGCCAAACCCCTGCTCCCGTGAATGAGCATGGCTGCATTGCTGTCAATAACCAACGTTAACAGCAGAGCATCTACCCCAATGACCTATATTGCTGGGGTGAGGTACAGACCTGGTCCCTAGAGGCTCCCTGGCTCTGGATCTGTGGCTCAGATGGGTTTCTGCTTCTCGCCACCATAAAGTGCTTCAGAAGAGCAGGATGGGATTCACAGAGGATGGGAATAGTAGGCAGAGCCCGTTGTTTATGGGAAAGCCAGCAGTAACATCAAGAGGATGTAAAAGAAGTCTGCCCTTATGCAGGTACGAGCCAGAAAACATCCACATGTGTCAGACAGAGAACTGCCTTCCCCTTCCTCTCTTCTTTCAAATCAATTCAAAACATAGGGAAATGCAGTAAAATGCCAGATGCCTCTGCCTTATGGGCATAATCATTTTTAGAGAACATGTAATGGATCAGCTTATGTCAAAGTTACCTTAGCCTAAGGCTAAGATACCTCTAACTCTGCCCTGAAAAGGTGAAAGCCTCCCTCTGGCCTACTGGCTGTTTGTAATGAGTGTACAGTCAACTTTTGTTGTGCCAAGGTTGAAGTCAGTGGTAACGAAGGTTCCATTAGGTGGGTAATGTGTGACAGGGCCACCGTAGAGCTGTCTCTTCAAAAATCAGCCACCCCACAGGGATCTGCTCCTTACTGCCATGGGAGAGAGCAGCAAGTCACCCCATTTTCCCTAAATGTGAACCCCAGGATGGGCAGGGATAGCCGAGACAGCAAGGTCTCCATGAAGTCTTTAACTTTTAAACAAGTCAAGCTGATGGAGATGAGTTGCACCTTCCCATCATATCACATCTCTGTTTATAATCAATAAACTTTCATTAAATCAGTTTGAAAGTACATGTGATGCAACCCCAGCACTCCTTTATTGGGAAATTTGTTGTTTGGGGGTTTTTTTGCCACAGTTTCTTCACAAATTGAAGGCCCTTCATAGAAGTGCTGGGAAAAGGCACCCAAGAGCTCTGCAAATCACAGCGTGCTCATGCCCTGCCAGTTCACAGGCACTGGAAAGGAGCTGGGAAGAAATTTAGCCACAAATATTTTCAGTAAATTATAAAGTCTTGGAAAAAGCAGATTTTGATTCTACTGAGAAGTTGCTGTTTTGACAGATGTTTTAAATATTTTTTTAAGATTTTGTTGTTGTTGTTGTTGAAACTGAAGGAGATCCTGAAACCAAAGACTGGGCCAAGAAAAAATCCTCAGATACATTCTGCTTTGAAAACACCTAAGCAAGACATTTCCTTTTTTCCTCTCTTCCTCAGTTCAACAATTTGGGGAATGGAGATGAATTCACAGAAATTCACCTTCTCTGAATCTGCTTTATTGGCCTGGAAAAAGTTTTGACCGAGAAATGCCTTTCATGCCCCATTGAGTCTAAGTCCTTTGAAGGCCTTGGAGTGAATGGGTCCTCCACCTCCAGCATCCCGGTGTGGTTTCCCTGTAAATTGTCCAAAACCAGAGATTTCCAGAGGGTCAGAGATTTTATAAAACCTGCAGGCTACCAGCTTATCACACGCAGAGCAGCAGCCAGGGCAATGGCTGCACCCATGCACTCCATCCCTGGGGCAAGGAACTGAGGACACAACCCCCACCACGGCCCATCTCAGCCCCAGGCAGCTCACACGTGCTCACAAAAGGAAGCCTTTACAATCTGCCACTGGAAACTGCGCCGTGTTGTTCAGTGGGTAGCTGCTTTCCTTCAACGGGCCATAAAAATCCCATTTGGAAATGCAATTGCCTTGCTCCCCTCCTGCATCACCCTGCTATTTAAAGAGGGCGCGTCCGACACGTTAAAACACATGCACACATGCAAAAAGGACCAGGATCTGCTGAACCTTAAAGCAATTATTATTCTTTGCAACCCTTATGCTGTCCAACACTAACATTATTCTAAGATGCAGGTAACATGTGACACATTTTCTTTTGCTCTCCAAAGTCCAACACCCTTCCCTTCTTCTATCCCTCCTTCCCAAATATCAATCATCAGCAAAGACAAGGCAAATGAACTTTTAATCAATAACAGCTACTGTTTCTTGTACTGGGACTGTTTATAATTTAAAAGGGGAAAAAAAATTAAATCAATCCTGATGTGAACATTTTCCCACTTGGAAAAACAGCCCAATCCTATATCAAAAGGTTGGGGGTTTTATATGTTTTTAAAAGGTTTAAAAGCTAAATTAATTTAAAATTGTTTTTACATATCTTGCCTATAGACAGAACCACATCATATGATGAGGAAGGGTGGTCCATGGTTTATTAATGTTCCCAGTAAGTACTTTAGCACCAGTCTGTCTGCTTTATACACAGCTAATACCATTGCCATCTAAAAATCAAGACTACTCTAACCACAGTGTGTCCGTCCAGGCTCTCTAGCTGGCAGTCTGTCCCCTTTCTGTCCAGACCAGGTACAACAGACCATTTCTGGTATGTCTGCAGTCAAACTCCACCATCGTCATACTAGCAGGATGAATCCAGGGAGTACCTGAGACTAAAGGATGTTTTTGTCAAGAAAGCACCATGAAAGGGTCCAGTCCTCCCGGCTGGGGAATACCCAGCCAGGATAATGCTGACTAAATGTCCTAAACAAACAAAAATATAAGCAGGAGCTTGTCCCACGATCAAGGGAGTCTTTAAAGGCTCCCACAGGAGATGATAAAAATGAACTGATAGTTCATTTTCGTCTTCATATACCACAGCATTTGGAGTAGCTCAAATGGCAATGTGCTGGCTTCAATCCAGATTTATCTGAACACGAGACACGAACCAAAATAGTATAAGAAATGGCATCCACTGAGATTATATGAACCCCAGCTGGGTGCATTTTTGTCCCTTGCAGCAATAGATTGTCCTGCCAGGCAGTTCCTCCAACCTATTTGTGCATCTATCAACCAAAGTGATGCCCTCTGTTGCCCCACCTTCCCTGGTACAGCCGCTTCTGGGAGTACCATTGCTTCTTGTCTCTAGGTGCTGAGATTTCCTGTGGCCTCGTGCAACTTGCTGTTTCTCCTTAGTCTCTTCACATGAGTGATGCATCACCATGACTGACCTCTCCAGGCTCAGGTTTGGGACAGTTTCAGCAGCATGATGGGGCAGCCCAGCCATGACCAGATCCATGCAGGACAAGGCTGGAGCTCCAGACAGAGCTATGGGGACAGCAAACAGACGGATGCCACGTGTGGATGTGTCTGAAGCAGAGCTGCTGAGGTCCACCAATGGCAGAGGAAGGGGCAGGCTTTAGCCTCGCAAGGATGACTTGTGGGGAGAGGATGATCCCCAGATGGCCGAGGGGAAGCGGCTCAGACACACATTCCTCACAGAGCCTCTGAGTCACTGGCCAGGGATGACCCAGATGGAGAAAGAAGGATGTGATCAGGCTGGCCTGGGACACATGGGCAGTCCTGCTGGTGCCTGCATGGCACAACTCACAGCTCACCATGAGCAGGCGGCGATGCCCAGACACAGATCCCAGCAGGGGGAATGATTTGGTCCCTCCAACTCCCTACAGATATAAACCACATTACCTCCACCTTTACGAAGTATATCCCCTCTACTACCACCCTTACATGGTATTTTGCCCCCACCCTCCCTTCTTGACATGCCAGGGAACAGGGTGCATCATTTGCATGGGGACACAGAGGCACACGGGGTTGTGGCCATGCTTGAAGCCCCCTCTTGCCCCGGCTGCCCACAGGCTCTGCAAACCAGCCCCAGGAAGGGAGGAAGGTCCTTTGCTTAGCTCATGCCTGAAGGACAGTCAGGAGTGAAGACAGAAGGGTGAATTCTAACACTTGCCTTGGCATTATGGGATCAGTGGCGAACCAGAGATGGGACTTTGCATTTCTTCATTTCTCACTTCTTCCACAAGGCCTCCAATCCCTGGTGAACATCTCAGTCTCTTCTGTCCCCCAGGGCTCTTGTATCATCATCGCCATGATGAATGCAAATACCCTCCAGTTGCACACTGAGGTGAGTACTCACCAAGTACCTACTCTCTCCTCCCAGTGGTGAGGAGACATCAGGCAGCTTTTTAGGATTGGAACAGAAAAGAAGAGAATAGAAGTTTCTCCACTTACAGTTTTGCCAGACTTTAGCTGGGCTCCAATTTTCCATGCTGGGTTTCTGCCCTGGGCTGTGTTTTGTTTTGTATTTTTCAAAAAATTCCATGACTCCATTTCCACCAGCCCTTTGAACAAGGTTTAGGGAGGTCTTTTCTTTCTTTATTTTTTCTTTTGCCCGTATTAAAACATTATTACAACCATTTTACTGAGAAGCAGCACTGCCTCCAGGCTTGGCAAGAAGTGTCCCTTGAGTGAGAAGACGGGCCTTTCTCCATCCCCGTGACAGTGCCCCAAGTCGGTCAGATCACGAGCCTCTGAAATAGCAGAGGCTGGTTGGAGTTTGGCAGACGAATGAAGCACAAAGTCCATCTGTGCTGAGCGCTCTCCATCTTCTAACGGGCCACAATCAACAGTTTCACAACAACACGTCAGCCAACTGCCTAAACACAGGGTATGGCTTAAATATAGACCTTGCCTTGACGAACAATCAGCGCTGCAAGAAAAGAGCATCTTATGCAAATAAACAAAGGTCCCGCAGAGCTGAAGTGTCCGGACCAAGGTCAAAGGAGGGAATTCGTGATAGGGGAAATTATTGAACCTAAAAGAACACGCAAGTTTTCAGATACGGATTTTGTCTGCTGGGAAGTACTAATTCAAGTGGACTGGACCCCTCTGTGGCTTTGAGCTGAGTCCAGCAGCTCCTAAATCCAAACAGTCACAAGAGGAGAATAGAGGAGGAGATGGGGAAGTGAGGAAGGCCAAACCAAAACACTTAGTTTGGGGCAGATCGATTAACCTGAAACCCGTTTTTGTTCACTTCACTGGGAAGATGGATGTGTTCTGCTGACTTGGCAAGACCTTTTCTTCTTTAGGGTTTTGGCTCCGTCAGTAAAAAAAAACAAACCTCACGGTTACTCCGACAGCTGCGTCTGAGGCATGATCTAGGTAGCCTTCATGCCCACAGTAACTCTGGGACCCTGTGGGAACACCAGCCAGGTCTTGCTCCCATGGGAGCTCCCTGGGCCATGGGGGTCAGACCCCAAGCAGATCAAGAGCCCAGTGTTGGCTGCTGGAGCCTGATGATGTGGAACAAAGAGGGGAAAAAAGGCAAAATCAGCAGCAGCAGAAAAACCAACCCAAAAAAAATCCAGCTTAGGGCTCCAAGAAAATCAAATAGGAAGAAATGTGCCTGCTGGAGCAAGGGTAGGAGTGGAGACTTTAAAAAAGCCCAGCTCAGCCAGACCTCTTCAGAGAGGCTTAGTGGTGAATGGAGGGGCTTTGGCACACCTCTTTGATGGCCAGCAGCAAAGCCTGGGCACCTGGAGAGAGGCTCCTGCTCAGCAGAGAGCAGCCAGGTCCTCAGAAGGGACAGCATCCTCTGGCAACAGCCCATTCCTCAGGGGTGGGTTTCAGTCTGGATGGTCCTAGCTGCAGTTGTTCACACAAGAAATCCTGCTGAAGTCCACGTTTGACGGTCAGTGTGCAGACAGGAATACTCCTCTGCTCTGCTAGAGAGATTGTGAGGTGGCCAGAGAGTAGGAAAAGCCAATAGGTAAAACAGCTGCAGCCTTACAGCATGCAGGGATGGGGTCACATCTTGCCTCTAGAGCAGATTAAATTTAAGACCTGTCAACCTCAACAATGTTTAGGTCACTTTTCTTCCTCTGCATTGACAGGGAACAAATTTGAAGCCCTGAGGTGTCATTTCTGCACATCATGCTTAGAGTTGCTCCCTTCCTTTAGCGTGATAGACCTGTTCCCTTCCTGAGGACGATCATTTTTCAGCCAAACATGTGGTTGTTCACATTCCTGAGTTATGGAGCACACAGCTCGCCAAGGGAAAGGGAATTTGGTTTTGTGTCCTGCTGACCCCACAAATGTGCCACAGAGACAGATGGCTGTGGCCGTGCCACTGTTCCCCACAAACAACACCACTCTGGGCCAGGCCATTCCCCAAGGAAAGCGAGTCACCCTTGGGAGACACTGTGCTGGGCTAGTTACCTTCTGCCTACCCAACTTCCCATTTGCATTTGCTTCTCAATGTGTGCAGCTGTGCCCAGCCATGCATGGAGTGGTGTTTCCACATCAAACTGCTGAAAGCTCCCAGGGTAAAAGGCACTATGTAAACCTGGAGCTATTTCCCAGCCTGACCTCTTCCATGCCCTGCAGGGGCAGTAATTCCCCTCTCTAAACCATGGACCTGTGGCCTGTGTCCCACCACCTAGTCAAGATACTGCAAGCTACCCTTACAATGAATAAGGAATGGAAGTTCATATATATGCTCGGCAATTATATACAGATTAGGAATTTCTAAAGGAGGTCTTTAACACTCAAGAGAAAGATTTGGACTCCAAAACACATAGTATATTGAAAACAATGTAAGTGGAATAATTTGCCTCTCAACTTCCATGAGTGTTCTTCCAAGCATTTCAGCCTGTACTTCTGGGTGCAAGCATTTGATTGTAATACTGCTGCTGTGGAAACTTGGCTGAAGAGGATAGAGAGACTGTCACACACACTGAAATGGGGATGATCATTACCATGACTTGAAAGAATAAACGGGTATGACAGGGAACAGCTGGTTTTGAACTCTGGGGCAGCTCTGGGAAGAAGGCACAGTGCTTGCTATCACATGCACCTTTGCTCTGGCTGAGAGATCCTGTTGCTGAGAGTTTGCAGGGAGCTACATTGCTCTGAGGATCTGAACTAACTTGCCCTGGTACCAGGTGGTCAAAGCTTCAAGCTACAGAAGACCCCGCATGTAGCTGGGTTAAGACACATACTGTTGAGGGTACTCCTCCTGGCCAAGGGACCCAGGCTGAGTCTTGATGAGGTTATCCCAGAATGCTTCCCAAATCTTAGATCTGGAGGCATGCTTTGGCTGCATCCCAACTCCAGATTGGGTATGTACCAGCAACCCCAGAGCCTCAGTTTGCAGACAGAGGAAGCCCAGATGGGAATGCTGGCGCATCCTAATAGCTCCCTACCATGAAGGGGCTGAGACAAAGACACAAGGACTGGTTAGCATAGACAGAGCTCAAGTAACCTGTCTGGCCACATAGAGCTCTAGCCCTCTCCTGATCATCTGCCCATTTTTCCAGCAATGATCAGTCCCTCTTATTAATCAGACCCCTGCAAGGTCCCGTGAGGAACAACTCCACCAGACAACATCTCCCCATTTCCAACTGACTTGGTTATAGAGCCATAAAACCAATTCCAACTGCACTGGTTTTTGTACCGGGATGGTTTTTTTCTTTTTTTTTTTTTTTTCTTTTTTTTTATTGGGATGCCATGCAGATGTAAGCCACGCACCATGCAAAAACCTAAGCAGATGATGCCACCTTATCAATTAAGGTCATTATCCCATGAAAACTGCAAAAAGGCTCTATTTTCTGCAAACCACAGCTGACTGATGTTAATTACACGACATACTGTGAGTCCATATGGACTATGTTCCATAAACATTTTTCTTATGATCAGCCTTTCTGGATCCATGTCCTGCCAAACACTGCTTGTTTTCATGGGCCATCTTATTTACCGCCTTATTAGTCTGGTGTTAGATTTTTTTCCCCAGTCCTCTGGAACTTCCCCAGAGTTCCCAGATTTGTTTAAAAATCGACACTAATGGTTCAAATTGCCCTCGGGCCAATTTGTTTATCCTTTGATGCAAGTTATCTGATCCTGCAGAATGTCTTTCTTTAATCACTGCTGTTTAACATTCGGCTTCGTCACTGGTAAAATACAAAGTGTTTCATTATCTTTGTGAAGTATGAATGTGTCATCCAACTTCTTTCCAAAGAGAAAAAGAAATGTTGAATAAATAACTTTGTCTCTTCTACGCACAGGCTGAGTATTTTCCCATTATTGTCTGGGATCTCATTATGGGATTTGTTTTTTCCTGATACATTTAAACAACTTCTTATTATCGTTAACCCTAGTCGCCAGAGCTTCAGCTTTTCAGCTTTTCTTCCCAGGTGTCCACATGTTCTCACTGATTTCTACCCACTGCTGTCTGATTTTTTATTTACCATTAACATCAGCCAGTACACATTGGTGCCACACATTTATGCCCATAATGCTATTTATCTAAGTGTGTATATATATGCTGAGCCTACAATACCACTGCTTCCACCTCCTCTCTTAGCTGGGCTTGCTTGTGTAAAACAGTGTTCAGACTTCCAGAACAGCATTTACCTTACAGCATCCCACAAAACAGCCTTAAATACTCCACGATTATCATCCATTCAATTTTGTCTAAATAATTCCTTCTATTCCTTGATTTTATTCCTCATTATTTTCAGCGTGGCAAAAGTTTTCTTTTTCCAGACCCAGAGGCCAGAGCTGGGCACCTCTGTGCTTTTAAAAATCCAGTCCCTCATCACATATAAATAGCACTGGTGAGAGCTTTTCTGTGTTTGCACATAGTGTCATGCTCGCTGGCAGGGAGACAGCCTGCCAATAGGTTATGGAGTCCCTGCCCATCATGAGACTGGAGAGTTGCATACCTAAAAGACAGAGGAAGCTGGTTTGGGGTTATTTGAGAGGGGGGAGATGTATCCCTCCTCTGCTCCCAGGCTCAATAAAAGGGTGAAAAGCCACTGGGGACCAAAGATAGCTTTCATCAGTTGAGATGTTTTATTTTGTGTTGCCCTTTTTTTTTTTTTTTTTTTTCTTAAACATCCTTTGTTTTCTAACAATAAATCCTACCCTGAGGCAAAAAAGCCTTTAAAAGGTCCGGGCATGGACTCTGCTTCCCTTCCTCGGCTGGTGGGGCAAGCCACCAGCTGACAGCAGTCATCAATCTGCAACTCAGCGATCAATCCATCTTTATCTGTCAGCACGGGGACCGGGCAGGAGGGCCCCGGCTGTGCCATTCCCTGCCAGCTTCGGCAGCACCAGGGGGTTCACCAGCACCAGACCCAATCTCCCTCACTGCCCACTCCCCTAGAGCAGGCTCCCACTGTCTCAGGCACCGTCCCCTCGTCCTCCCGGGCATGTTCTGCAGCCGGCAGGCTAAGCACACAGTGGCTGAGCCAAGTTGCCCTCAGAGTTCCTTCCCATGAGCCATTTCAGAGTGGGCACCCCACCTCCTGCCCTTCTGAAAACCAGCAACACTAAAGAAGGCAATAGCATCTCTTCCAAACAGGGGGCACAGCCAACAGCCTACTCATGGGTAAACACTCCCCTGTGGTTTCAGAAATCCCAGGCCATTCTTTTTTTTTGCCTTCAGTGGCTCTTTCTCCCTTCTGTTCTTTACTGCCCAGGCTTCTAGGTTTGCTTTTTAACATTTGTGCTGTCAGGAGTCAGCAGTTTGTGGTGGTGCCCATGTCTTCTGATTACCCTCTAATTCCTGTTCCCCAAATATGTTTCATTAAAGCCTTCTTAACTCCTCTATCTCATTTGTTGTTCAGAATATTGATTGCTTTCCTGGGGAGATGGAGGTGGTCCAGCTCATATGCTCCCTGAGAAAGCAGACTTATGAACTAAACCACCTCCGTTTTACCGCCTCTTCACACCTTCTGCCCCTCGGTGGTCTCCCTCCCCTGTCTGCTTTTGCTTCCAAGACGCAAGGAGAGATCTTGCTGCCAATCGTCTGAACTTTCCTTCAATTCCCTCCTGAGATCCCTCAAGTTCTAGCTGATCTGAGAAGTATTTTATGAGGCAATTTTGTTCATGCCAAATGTGTCATAACCAATGGATCCTTGCCTACAGTCATCAGAGCCCCATTCAGCCTCTTGGTGATGTGTATTGTGCTGAAGCCAAGGAGGCTGCACACAGGCCCGTCGTCTTTCTGTCCCCTCTTCTGCATCTGGCTGGGAAGAAGATTTGTGTTTGCCTGCATAGGTTTGCTCCGTTGGTCAACACTCGCTGTCATACTCCCCTTAAATCTGTGGGAATTGTGCTCAAAAGGGGCCGTCAGAGACTGTTTGTATCTTTCTGATGCTGGTTCAGGATCAAGACCTGCTGCTCAAGAGTCAAACTTCAGTACCTCGTGTCTTCTCCACCAGCACAGGCAGCACCTTGCTCTCTGCCAGCAGGTTTCCATGCTGCAAGGAGAATATGGTGCTTTCTCCCTGGATAGGGGTCCCTGATTGGCCCCATTCCTAGAAAAATGGCCTCAAAGCTTTGGGGCACATTTCCCTGCTCCTCTGCACTGCTGACATCTACCAGACACAGCAAACAGACCCATCAGTTGAGATGGGTGATCTCATGTCTTGCTGCATTGAGACTACAAATACAGTGTCTGCACCTTGAGGCCCTGTGGGGGTAAGCTGGAGAGACTTACTTGCCCAATGCAGATGGCCAACCTGGCCATTCCTGCTTCATGGCACACTCTCTGCCCCTCTCCTTCACCGGCCAGGACAAGGCACAGCCTGTGGGTGGCATTGGTTGCTTTGGGAGCCAAACACTGTAGCTGCTGCCCTTTCCCTGGGTTTTGTGCCTCTGCAGGTCCCTCACACAACCATGAGGCTGGAGTCCTCCATAACAAGACAGGGTCATGCCTCGTGGGATGGGCACAGACCTTCATTCCCATGGCTCGTGACCACCTGCTTGCCCCACCAGAGACCAGTGACCGGGCCACCAGTATGGGGGGATGCATGTCCTGGCATGTCATGAGTAACCAAGGGCAGATGCTGCTCCCAGGCAGGATTATGGCACAGGGTCCCCAGCGACTCTCTGATGCTACTGGTGATTGAGATCTGCCCTTGCAATCCTTAAGTCTTTTCCTCCCCATCGGAGCAGGAAGAGGCTCTCCCAGGAGAGTTCTGGCAAAGAGGTCTGCCCTTTCTCAGAGCTCAGAGAGGGAGATGGGGCTGCAATGAGGTTTTCTCCAGTGTCAAAAAAGCACCTGGATTTCAGTGTCAAAAAACCACCTGGTCAGGGTAGATTTTTCAGAGGCAGGGGTGGTGGAGCAGAGGCAGCACAGGGATGTGAAGAGGTGTGGGGGCTTCTCACAGAAAGGGAGAAACCTCCAGCCTGGAAAACCTTTTGTTCCTCCTGGCACAGTTTGGGGCAGGCAGCGGGGTGGGGGAGAAGGAGCGGTAGGGTCTTGACACAGAGCCGCCTGGAGCTGATGTCCCAGCCTCCTTTAAAATGTCCTCGAGCACTTGGATTTGCCTCAGATTAAGTCCAGTTGCCCAGGCTGGCGCGTACCCATACATGGGCTAAATGAGAACCACCCGTAACACCTCCTGTCCACCCTCCTCCTCTCCCGTGCAGGTTCATTAAGGCCTTCCCCAGCAAAAACAGGCTGCATTTCGGGGGAACGCTGAAGCGTTTGATATTTTCCACTCTGCGTGTCAAGGGCATTTACAGTCGGCGTCAGGCTGTTCCGTCAGTCTGAGGGAAGCACTTTGAAGTGTTTGTGGTAGAGGCCACATGTGCAGTCAAGATGTGCCGCTGCGCTGGGCTCCCCAGCCTCTTGCTCCCTTTGCATTCCCAGCACCATGTGACAATCAACAACATGGCTTAACCCTTTCGCACCGCTGGCTCATCCTGCTCAGAGATGGGAGACAGGGTCCTCGTCCCCTCATATGTCTTGGTGCCTGTGCCCTGGAAGCCTGTGGCCATTCTGCTTTGTTTCAGAGAAGCGGCAGCACAGCTCTGACAAACATGGCCGGTGAAGGTGATGGGACGAAGCTGGAAGGCCTCGAAGCCTCTTGTCCAAGCAGAGGATCTGACACTAATCCCCACACATGCTGCTAGGGGTCCTGCTTTGATGAAGAAAGCAGCATCACTTGCCACAAGCAGCTGTGGAGCCAGCTCCCACCCTCACCCGTCCTGCAGCAGGACCAGAGAAACTGCGTGGAAGGAGTCCCAGTGGCTGTGACACACCAGGGATGTCTGCAATGACATTACTGCCCATCCCTCCAGCATGATGGATGGCATGCGAGGCAATAGGCAGTAGCTGGGCTGCGTGGCCACTGCCTGGGGACCTCTGGGCACAGGGTGAACAATTGCAGCTGCTTCGCCTCGGAGGCACTGGTGCAAGCCCAGCAGTGTTTTGAGGAGCTCTCCGCAAGAGCAGTGGTCAGGGATTAATCTGATTTCTTTGTGTAGGTTTTGCACAGTTGTTGTGTAGCACTTTGCCGTAGCTACAGGCTCTAGGTTATTTTCACGTGCCCAGAGAGTGCACTGGAGAGGAGCTTGCTTTGGAATAAAACATGGGGAGAAGCAAGCACAGCTGCTCTTTGAGAGAAGGAGAGTAGCAGCCTCCCACCAATACGTGTCTCTTTGGATCGCTAAAAAGCCTGCCAGGACAGAGTGGAATTCAAGACACGTGCTGTCACCAAGTAATGTTTCCCTGGTGCCCAAGAGGCACCTTCTCCCCTGGATCTCCAAAGCCCCATCAGGCAGGGGGACAGTGGGCTTCTCCAGAGAGCCACCAGCCAGGCTTCAGTCCTTGTGGCTGGATCTTCCATCTTCTGTTTGTAGCCTCTGGCTGATTACTGGGAGCTGGGCTTGGCTCACACCTTTGGAAATGGTCCCATAAGATAGAAACTCAAACTTCACTGCCCCACAAGTCTGTCTCTGTGAGGGCTGAGCTGCAGCCTCCATGGGGTGGTTTTAATTCTGAGCAGATTCCGAGTGTGATCCACGCAGCCTGGACCCACTGCAGTGATAAAAAGGACATGGAAGGCAACAGGAGAGGAATAAGCACAGGGGAAAAGGCAGAGGCCTTTCTGTGCACGCTCAGAGCTCAACAGCTATGAGCTAAGGGGACAAGAGATGTGAGCTGCAGAGAGGTGGCTCCCACCCTTTGCTGCTACCTCCAGCACAGCAGTGGTTTTTGGGGGCCAACACGGTGCTGCCCTGTTCACTTGACCCTGCACCCCTGGAGCAGGGGCTGGAGCTGAGGCTGCAGGTGTGTTCCCTGCGATGCTGCCTGTCTGCTGCGTCCGCGCGGATCCAGCACAGGAATGCTGCTCCGGCAGCTGCAGTGTTAATGCATGGCACAAAAAAGTAATCTTCCTTTTCAATTATTGCATTGCAGAGGGTGGAGGCCCAGGGGAAGGGTGTCATTGTACTGCCTCTCACTTGGCAGGGAAAATAAGTCTTCTGGGCCACAGCTTCCTAGAAAAGCTGAAGCCAAGGCATTATCCAGTGTAACTGGCCTCTCCTCCTTCCATGAAAGCCCCCTCCCTGCAATTAATTCGAGTCCTGGAAACCCCTGCCTTCCACCCTGATTTCCCAGCCCCCGGCAAACCATCTGACTCAAACTGCATCTGTCTCTCTTGCCACCACTTTTCTCCTTACTGAGAGGACTGACTGTCACCCAAGGAGAACTGTGCTTTGCAGTCATCAAGAGGGTTGATCAGACAGCCCCGTCCTTGTATGTGTGTGTTTTCCTGTTCTTTTGTGCTGAGCTGGCACCGGGAGGAGACGTGGCCTGAAGTTACAGTCTGCTCTGATTCATCAGACTACTTTGAAATGCCAAATCCTCTAAATCTGAAAGGTCAGAATTAGACACATGACTCCTGGTGCTGCCCATGGAGCACCACCCATACAACCTGGTGAAAGTAGGCCACATCCACAAAACTTCAGCCATACAAGCATCACTTGCTTAGCCCGAGCTCAACATCAGCCTGGTGGTCTCACCTGGGGATGCAGAATGGCTACATCAGGTGGGAATGACTGTCCAAAGACACAGGGATGCATCCCTTTCTGGGCTGCCCTCCTGACAGCAACCCCAGAATGGTCTGGGAGCAGCTGCACAAGCTCAAGGAGCAGCTCCCTGCTCAGGACAGCTCTTGGTGCCAGGAACCAGCAGTTCACTGACCTTAGTCCTGCCCCAGGGTCTACACTGCTTTCCAAGTCAATGTCATTGACTCTGTGCAAGCCTGATGAACTAAACCCAACAAAAGGCAGAGACACCTTGTGAGCAGAAGCCAGTCATACCTATGGAAGATTAGGCTTTTCAGTTTGAGGGATCTTTCCGATTAGGCTCCTTTTCTGTTTCTGCTGGAATTGATACCTGGGGTAGAAATCAGTTTCTTTAGAGTTCCCCTTTTTCTTCCCCCATTCTCCAAAGGCCCCTCCACTCTGCTGTCAAACCCACGGCACCACAGGCAGGCAGATCTCCTTCTACCTTGCAAACCCTAGTGAGACGGATTTCGTAAGACCTGAACGTGCCACAGACCCCAGCTGTCCATCACTCACCCTGAAATTCATCCCTGTCAGCACGCCAAGCCAAGCTTTGATGCCAAGGGTAAGTGAGACAATCCTCATTCAGGTCATGGTTGGGAGATGAAGACCACTCCCCCTTTCTGTGCTCATGACACAGTGTACCCACTTACAGCCCAATAGGCGCATACAGCTGCAGTCTGACCTGGTCGCCAGCACAAGGGCAACATTTCACCCTTGTATAAGGGTGGATCACAAAGTGCTTTGCAAATGTTTGCTTATTAATCCTCCCCATGGTACTAGGAGGAAATGAGAGACATGGGGGAATCATTTGCTATGGAGAAGGGGCACTTTCTGGGGTGACAGAGGTAGTTAACAGATGAGAACAGTGCTGCTCAACATAATGCACCAGCCAGAAAAGAAATGAAAGGAATTAAAATCATGGTGAATGAGGGGAAGCTTAGGCAGGAATAGTGTGATTAATCACACTGAAACTTGGCACCATGTGATTTTTATCAGGCTCTTTTAGTACTCTGGTCATACACTGATGTGACAGGTAACACAGCATCCCAGGAGGGCGGGTTGGAGTGGCAGGATCAGTACTCAGCTTGGGAGGGCAAGGGCTGGGCAAAACTTTCACAAGCAACGGCATGATTTGGGTTATTGGACATGACCCATTGCTGCCCAACAGGCCTCAGGCAGATGCCTGAGGGCAGCACCTCTACTGATTCACTGGCTGTGCTGTTCTTGCTCCCTGTGACTGCACAGACATGTGGCTGTCAGCCCATAACACATTACACCGTTGTCACCTGCTGTTTGGTCACACACACACCTACCCTTTGTACCAAAGTGCTTTTTGCCATTCCCACTGCTGAATTTGTGTTGTTTCAGGCAGACAAGACAAAGGAATTCCTGGTCTTTACCTGAAGCTTTATTGTCTCATGTAATCTTTGCACCTTGGGCTGCCTAACTCTCTTCAAACCTACCATTCCTTTAAAAAGGTCCTCAGCTCAGCCATGCCCTCTAGTAAGCTCCACTTGCAGCTAATTTGCACAACATCAAAGGCAGGCACAGCTACATAATCCTCACTACTGATAAATCTCAAAGTAGTTTACAAGTAACTCAGAAACTATGGTCTTCAAAGTGGGATTATCTGAAAAGCAACTCTACATGGTTGCAAAATGTACACTGCCTGGTCCTCCAAACAGAAACATCCCAGATTACAATAGTGGCAAGGAAGAAAAGGTCAGTTAGTTTTCACTCCAAGATTTCATGGGAAATGGATTTGCCAATCCTTCCATTCTAACAACTCATTTCAGAATAGATTGTACAAGACTGAAGGATACTAACAGGGGCCAGGCACATGTGTAAATACACAGGGTTATGGAAATGCTACTAAATCAGCTCTAGATGATGGCAGGAGTTGGAGGATGTGATGGTATAGCTTGAATAAAGCAAGAGACCCCAGTCTTTTTTCTGGGCACTGATCGCTCTAGAAATTATCAGTGCCAGCTCTGCCAGCCCTGTGCCTCCATCCAGGCCACATACCACTCTGAGGTGGCTTTTGTATCCTCATTGCAATGAAGTATTGTATCCTGCTAGGGTTTATTATTCTTTTACAGACTGAAGGGCTTCAGCCTAATCTTTCAACAAACAAAAGGAATCTTTCAATGCTGCTGTAATTGGCTCCAAAAATAGCACCCTCAGAGCCACATTTCTGAAACTTCTCAAATCCAAGGATTAAACCTTTTAAAAAACCAAACAAACAAAAAAAACCCACCAAAAGACCAACTTGTATATTTTCATGTATCAAATCAAATAAACAAAGGACTAAAATTTGAGAGTTAATCTATAGTAGCTTTTATATTCTCTCATTTTGTTTGCGTGCTTGCTTCTGTGCTGTTGGAGGGGAGGAGAGAGTTTACTATTGTTTCATGAGCCACCACTGCATGTTTTATTGACCACCAAAGGCCCATGGATCAGTCTGAGAAACACTGCTTTAGAGATAAATAGGCTCGTTGCAGGAGGCCCTTGGTCTCTGCTGTGTTTTATGGCTCCTGCTGCAGCAGACTGCCGCACTTTGTCTTTAACTCCTTTATGTCGTCCACTGAAGGGCACTGGTTGTCTCTCCTGGGAACCAGGTGCTCTGCACTGCTCAGTTCATCCCACCCTGTCCTTGCAACTACTGTGCATTCAGTTTCTACCCCTGTATCCATGCCATCCTCCATGTACTCCACCAGGTCAGCTCCGTCGCCCAAGGGATGCAGAATAATGCCAGCTTGTTCTGCATCTTAAAAAGGACAGTATGTGCCCACTTGGAGAGGATTTGCACCACTTGTCTCCACTGCTCCTCTGTTATCACAAGTGGCTTTTCCTGCCAGGAAAACTGGCAATGGTGCAGCCCTCTCTACAACCCCCACAGCTCTATCCAAATTTTGCAAGCAGACACCTTGGCACCTCCAGTTGCCTTCAGATTCTGTTAGTGTTGGCTGGCTGAGACTGATAGCTTCCCTCTTCTTTCTCCTTGTTTCATTAACTGTCACGCTGGGGGTTTTGATCTTCCCTGGAACCAAGCCCTGCCAAAAGATTTACTCCACTGCAGTGCTCCGTTTCACATAATTGCTGGAGAAAGCTGTGCAGTTGGTAATGACCAAGGTAAGGAAACACACTAGATGCACTCAGGATATAGCATTCACATATTGTACTTTCATAAAGGTATAGCAATGGAAACATTCCCTATTTTGATTGTCCCAAAGCCACAGGAAAAAGGGAATTAAGGGAATTGATATGTCTGGGATAGATGCCAGCTCTGATTTACTCACATTTTTACCCTGATCTGAAATACCTTTGTCAGAAATGGAAAACTTTTATAGCAGACATGAACCAAGTCAGGCCCTGCAAGTGCTGGTATCCAGCTAAGAGCTATCTCAGCTGGCACAGACTGAGGAACATAAAAACAAAGGAACAGGGAATCAGATAGGCAACAGCAGCTCTGTAAGAAATTTCTTCTCTTCCTACAGAGGGTTTGGACATTCCAGCATCACCACGGCTAATACCCACATTTGCAGTCTGCCTTCTGACCACAAAGTGCCTAAGGTACCAGAACACCAGTGAGTTAGGATGTAGGGCTTGGCTTGGCTCCTGGAAAGAGGATGTGCTTTATCATCAAATCCCAGCACGATTTGGTATGGAGAGACACAGAGCGGTCAAGCCAGAGTGGGGAGCCCAAAACAGGGTTGCCTTTGGAAGCAGTATAAAAAGAAAATACCCTTGCAAATATAACCTTGCCTTCTAGTTTAACCTCCCTGCTCCCACAGGGAGTGCAAACATGCCTGCACGTACTTTGGGGCACAGCAACTCACTTAGGAAGACTCAGATACAGCGTAAGTCCAATTAAAGCAAACGGGAAGGAAAGTCCCAAACTATTTCAATGTGTCAGAGTGAGGAGTTTGCAAATCCACCCGTTATTGCAAAGTTGTTCTGGGAAAAATAATTTCTGTGTAGATTCCATCCCACTTTGCTGAACTCCGTGGGAGTTTTGACATTGACTTCAATGGGAAGTCTAAAGATACAAGCAAGCTTTAGCCATGCATTAATTAATTGGGCTTCAGGGCCAATTGCTCTTATGCCCCAATCCTGCAATGAATTATCTATAGAAAGATCTCTGCCCTGTAGTGGTGCCCACTGAAATTGCACAAGCAAGGTCTAACTGCAAGATCCCATTTGACTGTCCAGAAACCCATAAGAACATATATCTGCATTAATTGTGCTGAGATTAACACGAGTTCACAGAATCACAGAATCACAGAATCACCAAGGCTGGAAAAGACCTTTAAGATCATCAACTCCAGCCTATGACCAACACCACCACACCATCTAGACCATGGCACTAAGTGCCACATCCAGCCTTTCCTTGAACACATCCAGGGATGGTGCCTCCACCACTTCCCTGGGAAGTCTATTCCAATGTTTAACCACCCTCTCCGTGAGGAAGTACTTCCTAATATCCAACCTAAACCTCCCCTGGAGCAACTTCAGGTGCTCAATCAAGGTTCAAACAAGTGAAGACTTTGATGAAAATATCTCATTACATATCAAGCTGGAGAGTACATTAAAGCTTTTTTTTTAGCTCACTAAAACAGAAATAGCACTATAGAGTTTGTTTGTGCTTCTTGATCTTTGGGAAGGTGAGTGTAGAAACTACAAAACTACAAAATTATTACTGCTAAAATAACCAAATCAAAACAAAGATTAAGGCAAGGCCTTAATGCAGGATATCATCCATAGTTCTTTCTCTCCTTAAAATTCCCAAACAGCAGATAGTGGGGAAGAAGTGTTCTGCCCACATCACTTGGCTCCCACCTCTGTTCAGAACAAGGGAAAAGAGTGAAGATTCTTTCTTGATTTATGAAGCAAGGTTTTTTTTTTTGCATGTATTTGAATATTAACAGGACCACAAAATTCTAGCAGCATAAACTAGGTTTACACCAACACAGAGTTAGGGCACACCAATGGGCTGATACTGGCATGTTTTTTTAAACTTTCTAGAAAGCCATTTTCTCCCTTAAATGTAATTTATGTCATTCAACTAGAAAGTTTGTTTTCAATACAAAATACTTTTTAATCACCTCTGTTAAGTCTTTCTACTCCATCTCATCTGGCTCCTGTGGAAATCGTAAGTCTTCCAGAACTGCAAATACTGTTTCCCAGCCCATGTTAGGAAAATTGATTTTTTTCCACTACCTTCTGATACAGTATTTGCATATAAATACTGTTCAGATCTCAGAAAATATAGTTTAAATTATTCTTATTATTCTATATTCTTATTATTGTTATTGTACTGGAGACCTTCCATAATTACACAATCAGCCATTTTATTTTTCTCTTCCTTTCTACATAAGCAAAAAATTACCTCCTGTTTGCTTCTTCATTAATCCTCACCTCTTTTTTACATGCAGTTCTTCTTCAGCAGAATTCTTGTTATATTAAAAAATCAAAGAGAAAATAATAAAAATTGGCAACTTTTTGTCCGAAACCGCACTTCCCACCCTTGATCCACAGATGGCTGGCAAAGTTATAAAAATGTATAGTTGGTCTGGAGAACCAACTATTTTTAAAAACTCTCTATTCAAAGTTGAACAATAAAAGTGCAAGTGCCCCAAAAGACATAAAGAAGGTTGACAGGGATCTTTGCTTTGGGAACCTCTGTGTTTAGGAGGAGAGAAAGAGCAGGGAGTTGCATGTCTTTTCTATGTATGACAAGCTACAGTGAGCTGAACAAAAAGTGACAGCTTGGCTCACCAGGGTGAACACCTCACAGGTTAATGACAGGTAGAAGAGACTGACTGGGTCAGCCAGAAGCAGTAAGGCTGCTGTCTGCTACACATCACACATTTCACAAGCACACACTGAATGCTCACGCATTCACTGAACTTCCTGGGCCTGTAGCTGATGTGTTTTTCCACCTCTCCTCTCTCCTTGCTGTCCTGTTTCAGGGCTCCACCTCACCACTGTGTCTGCAGGGCATGGATGACCAGATGGATGACAGAACTGCCAATGCAAGCAATGTGCAAGCCTCTGCTTCCAAGTCTTGTGAAGAAAGTTCCTTCACCTGTACCTGTGCAGTTGGAGCAATCTGTTTAGCCCGGGCAGAGGGGAAAACAGCAATATTCTTGCTCTCCCCTATACAGATCACTTCTGAAAATCACACTTGCTCCAAACACTGTCCCAGGCAAGGAGCAGGCACCAGATGAGAGCCACATGTTAAGATCAAGTGGTGCAAATCTCTTCTGTGTCTCTGTGTCTCTCCTGCAGGGCACCTGAATACCAGAGATTCATGAGCATTTGAAAAGAATTTACTTTCTCAGCATGATCATTCTTGAGATTAGCACAGAAACTTAACAATAACATAAATTTCAGCTGTCCCCTTGCTACCTCCTCACGCACCTCAGGATTGACTCTTCATGATTTTTTCGGCTGTTGACAAAAAACTTCTTCTCCTTTCAATAGCAGAAAAATACAGTTTGTTATTGACCTCACCAGGTTGTGAGATATACAGAATTCTTGAGAAGATCATTCCCTCTATCCCTATGAAGCAGCTACAGCACTAGACAAGAGCCTGTGTCTTTTCATCTGCTCCACTAGCTACATTTTGGAAATTGTCAGGGCTCGTGCAGCTGGGCGATGGCTAAAACAGTGCTAAGAAGGGCCATGGGTCTCTGGGTTTTGCAGCCACAGTACCCATGGAAAGAAGACCTGACACAGATGCTGGGAGTGATGGGTAACCTTTCTTTCAGAGGAAATGGAGAGGCACTGGGAACCTACCAAGAGAGTAAAAGAATGCTTCCAGACAGTCAGGTGGAGCAGCCTGCTGGCTCCATCAACCTGATGGACTTGGCAGCCTCTCCAGGTCCAGCTGGCCAGGATCCTGGAGTCTGCAAAGCTGAAGGCAAAGTTACTGAATTATTGGGAGAAAACAGATAGCTGGATAAGCTTATATGTAGTGATACATATATATATATATATATATACACACCCATGCACATAGATTTATACATATCATGGAGTAAGCAGCACCTCCTTTAGTTAGCCTGCAGGATATATGAGCTCCTAGCAGGCCTTAAATCCCTGTGCCTTATCCTATAATGACTAAGCTGGTCTCTGTGTTGGGCATGTAAAATCTGCAGAAGAGCTCTGACATCTACCTGGAAGAGATTTAAAGATGTATTTTTATTAGCTTTTGTAGAAGAAACACTGACTAAATGCTTCTATCTGAAGCTTGCCCAACAGCCTCACATTCCCTGGGTTCCTCTAAGTCTGAGTCCTCAAAGTCTTTCTGTAGCAGAGGCCAAATCCCACTTCCAGCTCCAGTCTGGGCACCAGGCTTGCTTGCTGGGCTCTTGACTTCTTCAGCCCAGTTCCTGCTTATGTCAGCAGGAGTTGGCCAAGAGAAAAGGAAAACAATACAGCATTTATAGATTAACTATATTTCAATTTACTATAATTTATGCAGTGTATAACATGGCTCAGAGAAATAATTTGTCATTCTTTGGGATCCTTGTTTTTTCTATTCTTTCTTTCTCTTCTTTCTCCACCTTGCCCTTTTCATTTCTCCCTTCCAATTCAGTCTTTTTATCTCCTTTTCTCTCTCCTTTTTGCATTTCCTCCCTTCCAATAGATCCCACTATTACTCTGGTGGCTCCACTCCAATCCATACCTCTATGTTATGTGCTAAGATCACTGACAACAGGATTTCTAAGTAGAGATGCATTCCAGTATCCTGGAAAGGGATGCACAGGGCACAGTGAGCAGGACTTGAGGGGCAGGAGGGCTGGGATATGCATGAAGAGTTACAGTCAGGAAAGACCTTGGGTACATTCATGGGTCACAGGCAAAGGAAAAAACTCACCCCCAGCAGCAGCTGAAAGAATTCTCTACAGCATTTCTGTAGAACTCTCAAACTGTCACTCCAAGACAAATTATACTTCATAGTCAGAAGGAGAAAAATAAATAGAAAAGTGTTTCATCTTTGGAGTGTTGGATATTTGATCTTATCTGGAATGAGTGTGTGTGTACATGTGTGCATACGTCACTGTTGTTATTTTATTACAGAGTGCTGTTATGAAACTTCCCTTCCCATTTTGCATAAATCTTGCTTTTCAGACATGTGGTCACCAGTTTAGGGAATATTTACTGTTGAATGCCTCAGTTTTTGGAGACCCAACTTTTCTTGGTTTCATTCTCAGGACTACTCAGCATAACCAGAGAGTTTGCCACAGACGTTCCAGACACTGCTCTTAAAAAATTATCCTGACCAAAATTGGTGCCCTGGCCTGTGTGAACTGCTAAACATCATCACAAAGCAGCAATTAGGCTGCAAGTTACTTACAGTCTTTGCCTCTTCAAACCTTAATATTTAGGTCACATGGAAGATTGTAGTTATGTACACAAAAACAGTGTTCACAGGTTGTCATATTTGTTCAAACTCATATTTGCTTCTCTTCTGAAAGCCAGTCTCCCATTTGATGTGCTGCTTGCCTTACCTGGATGCCTGCTCAAGGAAGGAGAAATCCCTTCTCCACAACAAGTTCAGGCCTTGCTCAATTCACTCCAAAACTTATGTCTCCAACACTCAGGAGTCAAACAACTGAAGCACTGAAAAGGCCCACGTGCCCTGTGGACTGGCCATCTGTGACACCAAGGAGCTGCTTCTTCTAAGCCAGGACCCAGAAGATGTTGTGCAACCAAACAAAACTCATTGACCCAGCTACATTCCTGTCTTGTTAAGTTCTTGTCCCAAGTTCACCTGACAAACATAAACACTTTCAGAAAACTCCCTTGAGCTCATCCCTTCTGTTCTTGTGATCAATGCCAGTGCACGTTCCCCTTTGCTCTTTCTCAGCCACCTAGTTCTACGCCCCACATTATGCATAAGGACATGCTTCCAGGTCTCAGAGGAAAACAGAAACACATAGGGACTTACTAGTATTAAAAGTATTCTGCAAAGCATGGAAAACCTTCAGACAGTCAGAAGAGATAGCAACAGACAAGATGAGACCCACAGTCTGCATTCCCAGGGCCTTGAGTGCAACAAAAAGCTCTGCAGCCTCTCCCCTTTCCTTGGGGTTTGGCCACCTGAGCTGGAGGCCAGCTCTGATACAGTGCAACTGCAATCTGGAATCAGATTGTTGTGAAAAACAGTGTGAAATAACCATGAGAAGCCTCTACAAGGCCCTTCTCCACTTCGCATAGGAGCTGCCTTTAAACACAGGCCCATGTCATTGCTCTTTGCCTCAACTACCTTATAGGTCTACCTGTGCTCATACACCTTGTTGATCCTGATCCTGGACGTGGGAAGAGAGGTGTTCCGTATTGCCCCTGGAAGCAACCAGACCCAGGAGCTGGTGCCCAGGTCCTCCTTGCTGCAGTGCACTTACCATGCTTGCTGAACACCAGGACGGGGAACTTAGGCAGCCACACTGGTCTCCATCAGAAGTGGGTGATGACATTGTCCTTCAGGCCATCTTGTCAGATGGAAATGCCTCCAAGCAGAACTGTTCGTGACACAAGACACCTTACGTCTTCTCCAGGAGAGGAGCAAGATGAAGATCAGACTGCTGCCTTTTAGAAGACAAAAAACAGGGAACCAATTCTAAATAAAACAATATTTTCACTCACTTCACTATCATTCTACCTAAAATCACTGGGCTCCTCGTGCCAACTTTGACATCATGATTCTTTTCTTTACAATTTTCTGCTCAGCATAAAGCGATACAAGAGCACAGAAATCCATCAGGAGACAGTGAAAGCCCTTCTGGATCATCTGTTTCAGAGCAGGTCTCTATCTATCCCCCAGTTTTCACTTGTTGGAAATTTACCCAGCCATATGTTTGCAATTAAAGTCTCAGCTCCTCACAGACTCATGGCAAATAGTTTGCTTCACCTGGGTCACATGTCTAAAGGGAATTTCCCCAGACTGGATTTGCAGGACATACTCGGTGGCAGCTCTGACATAGGTATTAGCCATAATGGAATCCATGTCAATTATGAGTTCATCCATTCATTTTCCTATCCAGGCCTCCCACTCAAATTTCAGAGATCTCCTTCTAAAATGCAATTTGACCCATTTTGGAATGGAGAGAGTTCCTTAGTCACCCCATTTGAGACCAATTAGGCTGTTTGATTTGGGATCCTTTATCCCTCAGTGCTCTTAGCCTGTCTGTTCCAATAAATGTTGCAAAAACTCCCAGTGTCTGAAATCCCTGCACGCTCCATGGACCCTATTTCCTACCCAGTAACTGCACTCCCTTTACTCCTCTTTCACCGACCCGAGTCAATCACAGACTCAGGGGTTACTCTGTGTGTACCAGCTCCATCTGCCTAAACTGCCCTTCAACTCCATGCCTGCCAAGGCCACGAGGAGGAGGAGGAGGAGGAATGACTTTTAATCCCTTCTCCTGGTTTAAGAGCTCAAAGCAATCTCTTTTGTGGCAAACCCGCAATGCAAACCTGCTCTCAGAGTTTACTTCTAATCTACCTCACTGATTCACTTGAAATATTGATCAAAACACAACTGCTTCCTTTCCAACCATCCAATTGACAGTGAGGTCAGCCCATGAGACTGGGGAGAATTCCAGATTTCAAACTAAGGAGCAGATTTGCAGTGATTGTAGAAGCTCAGGGGTTTTGTTTTATGTGTACTTTTGAGATGTTTCCAGCCCCTCACGTCCCTGTAGAACAAATCAATGGTCTGGATTCAAGGCTGATAATGCAAACAAGGTCACAGGTAGTGAGAAGACATCTACCTGCTTTAATTCAACACTCTTTAGAAGTTCTCCACGTGTTCCAAACCAGAATAGCTTGCAAGGTTTGTCATATCACGGTGCCCCCACAGTGCAGAAATAATTTAAACCAAATATAATGTAAACCTTAGATTGAGGAATGAACCTGAGCACACAGTTAACTGTCATCACAAAGAAGATGGCTTTCCTCATTAGGGGCCTGGATGAATTGCTACACCAAGTCCAAGACCTGTTAGAGAAGGGTTGGAATAGGCTCTTCCCCCCAGGCCTCTGTGAATGACCCTGAACTTCGGTGAGGGAGGGAGGTTTCTTTCAGACTCCAAGTCTGAACCTGACTCTGAAGTTAGCCCCTCACCCCCTCTTCCATGCAGCAGACCTAGCCCAGCTGAAGGCCCTCACAGCCTTGTGCTACACAGGGAGTTCAAAACCCAGATCTGGGTTTCGCAGCCTGGGATCATCTCCGACTTTCCCAGCTTCAGAACCGCAATTCCATTTGCTTTACGTCACTTGCCTGTTTGCTTTGGGGAAAGAAAAAAGATTTTTAAAAAATCCCAACCAATAACAATCCAGAAGATAGCAATGCTGTCGCAGCAACATTTCTCCTCGCAGAGCTAGGAAGGAGACAATTAAGCCCAGCAGTACCCACATCCTTAGCCCTTTGGGCCTCACGGCATTTTCTCCCTCTTTCCTCTGTCTTTGTTTTGGGGTTTTTATTGCCATTTTTATCACTTTGGCTAGTGCTGCCTGAAAGGCAGGGGACCTCGGTGATGTCCTTGAAGTGTTCACTCGAGACTGGAGCACACCGAAGAGGTGGTTTTCACGGCCCCTTCAAGCCTCTGAAACCCCACACTGTGTGTGTGTTTTGCAGGGGGGAATGGCTGCAGCTGGCTCTACAGAATTCCCTCTTGGGGACAGGTTTGTCAGTCAGTGACAGAGAGGTGCTGGGAGTAAAGAGCCTCATCTTCATCCTCTTCCTTTATCGGCTCCATGGAGAAGTTGTTATGGTTCTAGCTAGGCTCTGCCCCTATTCTGGGTGATCTCCCAGCTCTCAGCAGTGCACAGGAACAATGCTCCTTAGGCTTCCTGGGCCTACAGCACTGCTTCCCTCAGGAGCCCTCCCTGCATACCCTGAACCCAGAAGCTCTGATACCACCCCATGGAAACCAGACCTCCAGACCTCTGTGTCTTGCTCACGCTACTAATCAAAGCACATATATCTCCATCCCTGCAGCCTTGTAGGAGCTCTGAGTTAGGGATCATCTCTTCAGTGACACATTACAGTCTGAGCCCATGACGTGCACACTTTGCAAAATTTTTAGAACTGTTACTTTTTACAGTAGGTTGCATAAAACTTAAAAGTAGATCCAAACAGTGTTCAGTGCATCCCCATCCTCCCTGCCATCACCATCCTTCCACAACCTCTTGAACTTCAGTCAAGGACTGTGGACTATCCAGAGTCATCCTCCTATAGAGGACTTCTTCATACCAGGGAATCTATGTTGCAAGCAGCTTCATCCTGCTTTTCTCAATTTTTAACCTGGGTGATTCTTCACTGAATGTCCACTGTTTCCATCCTAAAGCCTTCTACTGTGTTTCTCTTCACTGCTGCCTGCCTTCCTCTTCTTTCTGGTCCTCCCTCTCATGACCTTTTTCCTTTGCTCTTCCAGAGTGGGTAAAAACATTTTATATTGGTAATTTTGAAAATAAGCTTCTTAAATTATATTGGTAGATACATAAACACGTGTTCCACTTTGACACAGATTTTCTGAAACATTCAGAAACTACAACCAAAGGCACTTCATATTGGAAAATATGAAATTTCAGAACACTCAAAAAATATGGAAGCAGAACTTTCTTGCACTATAAAAATGTTTTATTTTGGGAAAGACTGGGTTTTCTTGGCGCCTTTTTTTTTTTCCCTCCAAAAAAAAAAAGTAAAAAATACTCAAAACAGGTACTTTTTAATGTTTGCAGAAAAAATACCATGTCTTTTTAAAAAAACTTCTAATGAAAAATGTCCAGTAGGTCCCGGAGCTGGGTTCATTCCATGGTCACGATCCCTATTGATGGTGGTGAGGTTAGTTATGCTTGGTGAGAGATACAATGAAGAACTAACAAACAAACTTGCTGTTCTGTGCTTGTCCCAGCTTTTCTCCACTGCAGGCACCCCCCTGAGCTCTGATCTCTTGGTGGGAGGGAACACAGTATTTGTTATTGGTTTCGCACCGACCATGGAGCCTCATTTCTTATGCAGCCTCCCAAGACAATCCTGGGTTCTTATGTGCAAATGAAATATGGCTCAGTTGGTGTGTGCTGACGGGCCCTCTCCATGGGCAGCTTGCAAGGAAACTCACCCGTGGCATTCTGGCACCATTCTGAGCCCATTACCTCTGCTCCTGCTGCTTCTGCTTCCTCTGGCATTTCCAATGTTATCGTGGAATGAGGAGTGAGCCCCAGAAGAGACACATAGCCCGAAACATGGCTCTTGTCCCACTGCTGCTAATAACTACTGACATTTGGCTTTCCACACCTCCAGACAGGTGAATTAGGCTTTCTTTGTGGTGCAGAAGAGCTGAAGCCCAACCATGAGAGCAAACAGAAACCGAACTCCGGTGATATTTGGATCCAAGGTTGGAGCTGCACCTTTGATACTGCAGCTTAAACCCGTTTGGACAAACGATCTTGGCTATTTTCCCACTGCAGTTTTCTATGCTGCCAAACCTCAGTATTGAATCAGGAGGCAGACATGAAAAGGAAGAGAAGAAAAAGAGAGAAAAGAACAAGAAATGTGAAATGGTTTTACTGGTTTTTCAGGTTTTGTTAGCCCTTCAGGTGCAGTCATCTCATTGTGCTAGAAACTTTTCTGTAATCAGAAGGACTGGGAATATAATCTTGAAAAACAGAAAACCTGAGAGGTTTTGGTAATCATACACTAGCAATGACTAGTGCCCCAGGAATAGCCCCGAACCTGATAATGTATCTCTAGTTAATAACATCAGAATCTGTAATATTTCCCCATCATATCAGTGAAAAATGTTTCCTGCTTGCAGAGCAGACTTGCATCCCTGAGATGAGAAGCACACTGTCATGCAAGGGTTGTGAAACACTTGTCAGCAATCTTTGTCTTAAACAGAAATCAGTGTGTTGCAGTGAAGGCCACAAACATCTTGCTGAAAAACAAAGTGATCAATGACACTAATACGTAACAATTAAAAAATGTTCATTGAAGGGGCTCATGAGCCATTCTTGACTTGGGTGAGGTATTGCCCTGTTGGATTGAAAAACTCTGGTATGTTCTTCAGGGATGTGGCAAGGTATGAGGGGGTCCTGGTGTTTGAACAAGCCTCTGTGACTCTATTGTAACAACAAAACATCACAGAAGTAATCACATCTCAGCAAGAGCTCCAGTCTTCTGGCCAGAAAAACTAGAAGTCCTGAGCAGCAAGGGTTGAATTTCCACTGTCACCTTGTGTCAGCCTGACTGTGCCCCCACTGCAGAGTCAGTCACCAGCAGCAGGAAGAACAGCTTGTGCTTCTACAGATCCCCTCTCTCGGATTCCTTTCAGACTGCTGTAAAATATTTCTTCAACCCTTACATCAGCCTAAACATCTATTATTCAGAAAAGGCTTTATTCTTCATTCAAACCTTGCTTCCCAACCATTGGAGACACAGGACCAAAGTGGTCTTTGGTCATCCCAGCCCAGGATGTGGCACAGAGCAGATCCCTTATTCCACCACAAGGCCCAAGCAGTGCCAGATAACAAACACACCATGCCTGAGTTCCTGATCTCACTTGCTGATGCCAATCATTGAGAGGCCACTGGCCAGGATTTTACACATTGTATTGAAGGTACCACTGAGTTCAAAGGCCATTCCTCTCAGAAGCCCTCCTAAAGAAGCCATGAGTGGTGCTAAGGAAACTCAGAAACCCCGGCCTTTGCAAAATTAGTGCAGGAATTTTTTCTTAGTAACAAATCCCTTAGCATCATTTGTTTTGGAAAGTATGAAAATGTTTCCATATAAATTTTTCCAAAATGCAGCCCTCGAGATTCCCACATTGCCCCTATGCTGAGAAATCCCTCTGCTCATCCCCAAAAAAGAATTAAAAAAAAAAAGGGACAGCCCGTGGATTGTCTGAAAGATGGCAGCATCCTCAAGCATGCCCAGCCTCGGGGTAGAAAGCTAAGCCTTGTTATCCCTGTTTTGATCCCAGGTTCCCAGGGCTTCTTGCCAGGTTGTTGGGGATCTGGCATCTCTGGGGGGGGTTTGTCTGGATTCTGGGGCAACACTCTGGGTGTCTGCGGGCTTCCCCTCCCACAGCAGGACTGAACAAAGCACAGGGGCCCCGAGCCCTGGAAAACAAGGCAGCCGGCTGGCAGGAGAGCAGGCTGCGCTCCTGCGGACTCGTGGCTGGGCTCACCAAACCAGAACCACTCTTGAGAAGGATTTCAGCAATGAGAAAGGATGATTTCCTGACGATGAGAAAAGCTTTCCATTAGAAATGTCCCAGACAGTCAGAACCCAGAGGCAGCATGGTGCTCTGGCGAGGTGGAAAAGTCCCTTGCACAGCCCAGCAGCTACACTGTGAAAGCACGAGGCTGAAGATCCCACCCCAGGGCTGCTGCTGGGCACACTGAGACCCTTTCCAACCATCTTATGGCCTACCAAAGCCCTGGGGCTAGCTATCGAGTTATTCTGGCTCCCTCTATACCTCTCTGCCAAGATGTTCCATCCTAGGAAAGGAGTCACACCTTACAGAGAGGCTGAGAAACTCTCCGGAGGTGCCTGTTGACTCAGAAGGAAGGAGATACCATGTGTCTGCAAACACTAAGTGTCTTCACCAGGGACTGTGGTGGGGCAGCGGGCTCACGCTGTGCTGACCCCAGGTGAGCAGAGGGTGCCCAAGCCCATCCAGTCCACTGTTTTTTTCCCCCTCCAGCTTTTTCACACCTCCCTGTTTGCCTGCACCCCAGCATGGGCTCACACATAAACAGCATGGAGGGTGGGTGGGTCCCCTGATTACGAAGAGGGCCAGACTCGCAGTTTGAGCTCATCACAGATGGCCTCCATGCTCTCCTAACAACAAGGAGAGCACGTGGGAGGCAGCCACCATCTAGGGAAGGCAGTTTGCTTCACAAAACCCATCCAGTAACAAAAAATGACAGGCCAGGAACCCCTCCAGGCATCTCGGGTGGGTTTTTAATGCAAGATTCAGGCAGAATCTTTGTTCCAGGTTTTACTTTGAGATGATTTCTTAAGCACATACACTTCCAAGCCTGGGCCTCCAGCCCCCCCAGCTTGTGCAAGAGCTCTTTTGTACGTGAAGTCCTAATGTTCACGTCGCAGAGCTCTTCTGCACCGTACGGTGCACAACGCCTGGCAGAGAGAAATGGTACAAAGTCTGTTGATAGATCATCTGTGGAAGGCCTGAACTCCAGCCAAGACAGATAAAAATAAAAGAAATTAAAATAGTTGTGTGTGTGTGTGTGTTTTATGAAGGGAACATTTATATTTTTAAACTAGGAGTAATTGTATTCTGTATCTGAAATGGCATCTGAAAGTGATTTAGTGGAACAATGTGGTTTCTGATTGGTGCTTGAACTAGTTCCAGAACATTTTTTATAATAAGCATCATAAAGATCCCAATTATCTGATCCTTTTTCCTAACATGGTCAGAGAGGATGTTTCCAAAGAAATGGCTTTTGGCTTGTTTTTTTTTTTTTTTTCCTTTGTGGCACTGATCCTGCAAACATTTACATACACTCTTCATCTCATGAGTAGCCCCAGAGAAGTGAACCAAGGCAGCCCTCAGCAGCAAAGCTAATCGGAGAGTAAACTACTGATGTTCAGATTTGCTAATCAGGGCAATCCATAGACTTTCAGGGAAAGGTCTGCTTGTTATTCTGAGAGCTGTTCAGGATGCATTTACGATTCAATAAAGGAGGCCCCAGCATTACCAAAATAATTACTTACTCAAACAAGCCTGTAAAACTCAAGGACTGCCCCAAATAAAAGGAGGCTTCCCCTCCTCCACTTTAATAACATAAATCTAGTGAAATGTATCTTGCTGCCATAAAATCAGTTCTACATGCCTTAGAAACCATTGATTTACTAAGTGGGCAGGGAGGTCAGATCTTGCTAGGGACTCAGAGGGCTGAACATATGGAGAGAAGTTTTAAACGGGGGAAGTTCTGTCCACCCACAGAAATGGAAAGCAGTTCGTATCTTACCCTGTCACTGCCCAAATAAGACACATTAAAGCAACAGGCAATGCTACAGATTAAAATGAAGCCATTTTGATGATCACTCAGTAAAGAGGATAAATAACGACCCTAAAACCCACTGCCTGTCCCAAGGGGGGTTCTCCCTGCCTGCAAAACTGGCTTCACATTGGCAGCATCCCCCTTGCACTGGGACCCTGCAGGAGAGCTGGCTGTCACATCCTGGGCATTGCCTTTCCCAGGCAGCCCTCACCAGGCTGCAGGCACAACACCAGCACCACACACAACATCACATCTCCTGCCATGAGCACTGCAGGGCAAGGCCAGGGATAGATCAGGGTGGCGGCAGTTACCTCAGGCTTGTAGGAACAGCAACAGGGCCTGCTACAGGACAAATAATTTCTTCCTGACAGACAAGAGTCTCTGCCTTCTTAGGAACATCTCTTCCACTTTCCACCCTGCGAAAAAGACCTCCTTTCCTGAACTAACTGGCTTTGGCTAGGTCCTTCCTGCCACACACCACAACAGGGGAACCACAGGTCATCCTGGACACCAGGTGTCTGTTCTCTTTTCAAGAACCAAGTACCATCTCAATTTCCCTCTGTTTTGACCAACGTGGGGTTTAATGTGCTGCAGAGGACAGCTGGTTGCAACTCCAGTACCCACATGCGGTAACGAAGAACCTGCAGAGGTTCTTGTGTTAAAAGTGTGTGTGACATCACCTTCAGAGTCCTCTTTTCTTCACATTGTTCCTGTCTCAAAGAAGGAAACTCTCCTCTATATAGCAAAGAAGAAATATCCAAGAAGAGAGCAAGAGAAGCTGTGAGGCAGTTGTCCTTGTTCAGACTAGCTGTAGTTACAGGAAGGTGTGAGGGATTAAGCAGCCTGCTTAGCGTCACACAGCAGGGCAGCCAGAGCTCCAGCAGTGGGTTTGCATTTGTAGTCAAGAGGAATAGGAAAACAGCTTTAAAAAATGCCAGCTGACTGCTGGTGTGTATGAGCTGATGAAGACCATAAACCATCCCTTGCAACACTGTTACACACTCTCTGCAAACTCACAGTGAAGCCTACTGTGGTTTTGGAGTACTTCACCCCTATCTCGCACCCATCTCACCGGTAAAGTGTTGTCAGACCAGTCCTGGAGGGTACTCAACCCACACTTCATGCCCCAGCACTATGCAAGGGCCACTAGCCTGAGTGTCACCTAACTGCTGCAGCCACCTCACTATCATGCTGCCCCTGGTCACTTGGATCATGTTCTGATGATGTGTGAACACAGAGGTGGCCAAAAATAAAGAATAGGAGACGCCTTACTCCCCTGAGCACTGAGGGTCTTATGCCAAGAAATATTCTTTCTTCTTGCTGCCTCTTTTTGTGATGGTTTTCCTGAGACTGAAAACGCTCCTCCACTGCAGAAGATGCAAAAAAAAAAAAAAATAAAAAAAATTCCTGCTGACCTCAGCATTGAGTTTCATCTTTTTGAAGCTTTGTTGCGCTTCTAAGATAATTTATGAGGTGTCAGGATTTTCCGACCACAAATGTCTTGGACGAAAACCGTTTTTACACTACAGATGCCATGAAAGAGAAGCAATTTCAGTCTGTTTTTTCTACAGCACAGTCTGTGTCCACAATGAAGCATGGGTTCAGAGCTCCTGGAGATTATTTGTGTAAGAGTTGTCCGGGCCAGCACTCCACTGAGACTCAGGCTGGGTCTGATTCCCCACCTTTGCCTCATTGCCCTGATCTTCTCTGTTGGGAGGGGAACTCCCATTTCCTGGTGCTGTGCCACGAAAACACGAGCTTGCCAAGTTATTCTCTGTATGTGTGCATGTGCGTGTATGTGTTGAACAAGCTAGAAGTACCAGAAGTGAAAAGATCCACTAGCAAACCACATTTTGTAACATCCACAAGGATCCCCAGATTTCTCGTCTGTGGATTCCTTTTCCCTGTGCTTTAGATTTTCCAGGGGAAAAAGAAAACCAACAAAAAAACCCCCAAGAACTTAGCTTAGCCACCTCTAATCCAGTATGCACCTCAGTCTCCATGAAAGTGTTCTTGGGACGACAGCAGTATTTCCCTTGGCTGGGATGCCCAGCCTCCTGGCTCCTCCGGAGCTGCAGAGCTGTAGACATTCCACTGAGTAGTTTGCAACCCTGCCTGCCAGGAAAACCCAATGTCTCCATGGAGAAATCTCAGTGGAGGAGTTTGATACTCAATCAGGGATGGAAAAGAAGGGAGTTTATGCCTCCTTGAGACCAATCCCTTCCCTAAAAAAAAAACAACAACTTAAAAGCACGAAGGAAAAAAAAGAAAAGGAATCACATTTCTACCAACATGGGCCCAGACACCCCAGTAGTATTGGTGTACTGTGTAGTGCTTTGTGTCAGGATGGGCCCAAGTCACAGAGGCTTGGGCCAAATGTCTGTTTAGGTGAGTGGGAGTCTATCAACTTTGGATCAGGCCTCATGTTTGGATCTGGAGCTGAACTTCCAAAAGTCTGGGCATGCTTGCATCTTCTGGTGAGGGGGGCTTGGTTTGGCCCAGCTTTGAGATAGGAACCAGCTGCAAATGTAGGCCTCCAAGCATGTTCTAGGAAAGAGGTTATAAAAGAGCCCCTTCTTGCTCAACGCATTTAGTCCCCGTGGACCAGACTCTGACATCTTCATTAACACTGAGCAGAACCTCACTCCAAGAGCAGTTATATTGATTTGAATGGGGCTATTCAAGGAGCCAGCAAGTACCTAATGTCAGCACGGGTAGCACCACCTAAGGGTCACATCTGTTTGCTTCATTGACATAAATGAGTTTTTTCTCCTTCCTGCTATTAGCACATACTGCTACAGAAAAAGCACATTGGGTTCCCTTCTTCCTGGCACTTCTTCAGCAAAATGCTGATGGCAGATTCTTTCTTACTGGTAACATCGGAAGAAGCAAAATGAGCAGTACCTCAGCTTAGCTCTAACAGCTAGAACAATCCTCCTGTGATAAAAGGAAGCTGTGAGGAGATGGTCAGAGTTGCTTTCTGAGCATTGCTCTAATTGCCTTTTATCTGCTTTCCCTCCCAGACTGAAAAATTGTGTCCACATGAGAAGACAGAAGGAGGATGCCACTGCCCACTTACACCTTTTTGTAGCCATTCCCTTTTTGCAGCCATTCCTTCCTAGAGGTCATTCTTCTGCGAGCCACAGGCATACTTAGTCACTTTAAACACTAAGTCTGCTGTTTTGGATCACTTTGACAGAACCAGGTAAGGGACCTCTCCTGGGATTGCTGATAGAGGCAACTAGCCTTCTAGCACAGAGTCTGGATGGGCAGGATGTATCAGCCTCATTAATTGCCCATCTCACTACCCTGAGTTCTGAGAGACCTCCAAAAACTAGCTTTGAACTGGGCACTTAACAGAATGAATCCCAGATTTAGACAATAAGATGTACCTGATTCACACTCCTTGGAAGCTGTGATCCTCATGCACATTCATGCTTTTGAAAACCTCACTTACAACACCCAACACCTGCACATTTCATTTTCTTCCTGCCAGGATACTGACCAGCTCTTGGTCCTGCCTGTTTTAGAGATGACTAATGGTTTGTTGCAGGTAGATTCTCTTTTCCTTCTCCTTTCTCCAGGGAGGTAAGGGTATTTGCACTGTGATGTTAATATGGGTCGTCACAACTATCTGCATTACACTTCCTAAAAAACAGTGCTGCTTAAACAGAGTGGCTGTGTCTGTAAGGACAGGCCAGCCAGTGTTAGAGTCTCTTTCCAGTTATGAAGAATGCTAAATGTGCAGCATTTATGCACATGATTTTGTTAGTGTCAACAGTGATCTGGTGCCTGATAGTTGTGTGCAGTGCTGCAATGAGCCCAAGCAATACATATTACTGAAAAGGAGGGGAAAAGTCTCCACTTTGACAGTCAGCTTTCCTCACCACTTCCAGCAGTCAGCATGACTTTTTAACTCCTTTTGTACAAAACTCTTGCTTTGCTGCCATTTCTTCTTGGACTCATTCTACACAGTGTTCTCAGCTCTTATGAAAAGGTAACCAAGAGTCTGCTGCTTTTCCAGCAGGCGCTTCAGGATTTTATGTGGGCAGCAAATTCTCTGTTTCCCTGGTCTCCCTCAGAAAACAACTCGACAACGTAACGAGAGTAAGTGATAAACTGTTGTTTGTCAAGAAAGACCTTGTGGGAGAGGTTAAGAAGAGGATAACCTCTGCTCTTTTAGGTTCTACTCCGAATGGACAAATGAGCAGAAAACAATCACCAGCCCACGGAAGTACAAGGTCTGAAATTTCCAGCTGAGTTCTGGAAAACTACTGGCAGCAAAACTGGGATTATTGGTAATTTATAAGTTGGGAGGGAACATAACGGCAGAACAGAGAAGTTGGTGAAATAGTTTGTTTGCATACATTTCACATGCAGGAATGCTTTTTATATGAGCAAAATATCCTCAGGAGAAAGTTGCTGCTTAAGACTTGAGATCTGTCTGCACTTTAGAAGATGTGGAGGAATGGGATTCTGGTGTTAAGTCCTGGCCTGATGCTCCCAGAGCCCAAAGGCTTTGCAACACAAGTTCCAAGGGAGCTGGAGACTAACATATGTAACACAGGGAGTACTGAAGCCCTTTTGGAGAGCAGGTTAAGCTGTTTTGTAAGATACAGCTAATGAAAGACCATTGTTGCCCTGAGGAGAAAGGAAGGGAATTGTATTATTTATGTATTACGAATGCAGTCACTAAGGCATAAACAAAGCAACTTGCACAAAACCAGACAAAGAAGGTTGCCACAGAGTCAGCAGTTTCAACTCAGGTTTCCTGTGTCCCAAACTAGCACTTTAATCATCTTCCTTCTCTGGGAGAGAGAAACGTGTATCAGAGAACGGAGTGATTCTCCACATTTTTCTAGCCCAAGACAGAACTGTGTCCATTGTTGGGACTAGCCCCCTAGGAGGAATTATTTCTATTCAATTTGTGTGTGTGTTTCACAGCCAGATAATGCACTGGGTGGTATTTCCCTCTCTTCCCCCAATCTTTCTCTTTTATGACCACATGACTTCACCCCCTCGTGTGAGTGACAGTACCCATTAGACTAGACTCTGATGCAAAACAGCTGTGTGGAGAGAGGGGGAGGAAGGGAGTGGGGAACAGCAATTTAGAAAACAATTAAGAACATCAATTCCAATTCATTTGCTTGGCTAGGATAAGTAATTTCTAAGAGGTAACTTGATCTGTAGCTGACTGAGATTAAAGGCAAACTCCATTATCTCTAGTTTACAGTCTGGAGGAATTTGTTTTAAATGGTTACCAAGGAGGCTGCATGAAAAAAAAAAAAAAAGGAAAAAAAAAGAAAAAAGAACATTTGCCTAGAAATGTCTAAAAAATCCTCCTGATTTCATCTTTTAAAGGGCATGCATGGATTTGCCAACTCTCTGAAAGTATGGTTTCATTGCATTGTAAGGGGTACAGTTCAGCTTTTTGAAAAGAGTCCCTGACTGCAAAGAGCTTAGAGATGCATTTTCTCAAAACCAATTATGCCAGTTTTAAACTGCTGTTAAGATTTTCGTGTAAAGACAGACTAGAAACATGAGACATGGGGTTCAGAAGCATATCCAGCATTCAGCAGAGGAAGCAGCAGGGTCTGGGGGAGAATACAGTGAGCTGAGCACTAGGCAGCCCCAAGTTTTCTTTTGTGGCTCTGACACTGCCACAATCCCTGGCTGTGAAAGGCAATTCCCCACACTGCTTTACCAACAGTGTGAGCAAAACTGCAGTAAAGTACTCGAACACTGCTCAGAGGTTCTATGAGACTTCATGAGCAAATATCCCAACATCCCGTTGAATACTGAGTCTGAACCCAGGCACGCCATAGCAAGGGGTTGTGACACAGCAGACACCAAGTTTTCTTCTGTATTCATGTGGGATGACACCAAAAAGCAAGTATGTGAGTGGCAGAGCCACTGATTCTCTGCTGTGGAAACCCCACACTCTAGGGCTCTCTCCTTCTGCCTTCCTCAGCTCTCATTGCTTTGCCACAACCCTGTGCCTCAGTCTTTGTCCCAACTCCTGCAGGCCTTGATCCCTCATCCTTGTTTTACAAAACGCAGTGCTGTCAGGATGCCAAGATGCCCTGCAACTCCAGACCACCAAAATGCTTCTCAGACCATTGGAGTGATCACTTGGAAAGCCCTGGTATTTGTCCTGGGCATTTCTCCCAGCAGCCATTGTGCTTACAGGAACATAGAGGCCACATGTGTCTCTGGATCTGATGTGAGGAGCTCAAGGGTGGGGTAAAAGCAGACATGGAAAAAACCATCCATGAGCTGGCTCAAAGTTTAGAGTTGGCCTTGGATCTGCGTTTCCCTGGCTGGACCCAGACTTCTACCTCTCCAGTGCAACTTTGTTTGTCTTAGGGACAAACTGCATCACTGCCATCATGAAACAGCCAGCCTGCACTTTATACAGCTGCATCCCTGTGAGTGAAGGCTCTGGGGTGAGGTAATTGCCTCAGTGGAAATAGGAGCTAAAGAATGTGATATGATGAATTTTCCCGGACCACCAAATAAATTAAAAAGTAGGCTCCCATCCCAGAAAGGTTACCCTCCCAAATAAACATGTCCCAGCCTCCCTTCCTCAACACACACTTACCTTCATCCACACCAGGAAGCGGAGCTCCTCACAGACTCCATTACAGACCCAGAATGAACAGGTTCTTCCAGCTAGTCAGCATCTCCCATAGAGTAATTGCTTTGGTATGGGCATCTGAGAACAAGACAGAACTGTATATACTAGAAATATTCTCTTTGCATAAACTTCTCAGTAGACTTACTTTTGTCTAGTTGCCAGGAAATGTATTTGGGGCCTCTTGCTAACTTCACGTTTCTTTAATTAGAGGGGCATGGGCAGCTTATTCCGATAGTTACAGGGAAACAGCAATGAGAGGAACTGAGAAACTGGAAGGCCCTCTCTAGGCATATCAGCCCTGCAACAGCACATGAGACCACTCTACTCTACCATCCTTCTTGTGACAGCCACACTTCCATGGTTGGAAAGGAATATGGGGAACCCAGCTTGCAAACATGCTTCTCCAGAACAGGGAATGTCATGGTAGATAACCTTGCAACTTGAGATCATTTAAGCAACACAGTGCAGGGAGCTCCAGAGTGAGAGAGGGGCCATTCTACAGCTAAGCAAAAAAAAGATTGGGGGAATCAGCAAACAGTCAAAACTGGTTGGTTGAGTGGAGCAGGAATTTAAGACAGTAGGAATATAGTCAGTCAAATTGGAGTGCAGCCAGGGAATGTGAGTTAACACCTTTCCTCTGCCAAAGAACACCACTAGGTCTGCACTGACAGTGAATGACCAGGGCCTTGGCCTTACAATCTGCTCAAAAACCTGCAAGGTGGGACATGCACATTCTGTGCCCAGTTCAGGTCATGGTTACTCTCTGGCCTGAGACAAGGCACTTAGCTTCTCTCGGCCCCAACTTATCTGTGTGCACAGCTCCCTGGCTTGGTACTTCCCTCCTGAGGCTCAGTAACAGTTCACTCAATGCCTGGTTCTCTTAAGAGGCAAGGTCATCCAGACAGTGCAAATACTTTATTTTTTGTCCTGGAGTAACCAGCCTCCTTCAGAGCCTCACTCATTAAGACAGCAGCCGTTGTAATCCAAGCTCCTTTGATGGAAGGGGCAAGTGAGAAGATTGCCAAAGGGAGGATTAGCTGATGGATGTCTTGAGCTGCAAGGGTGTCTCATGTGGATTTGTGCAGGATTTTCACCTCAGCTGCCCTGGAACTCCCATCCTACTGTACCAAGACACGTTCCTTGCAGGCCCTGCTCTGCCCACAGCAGCAGTGGGGTCCTGGCTGGGGGCTGGTTGCTGCTGTTCTCAGCTCCCTTGGGAAGGAAAGCTACACAGCATGCCAAAGAAAACCTAGCCCCAGCCTCTGAAAAACTTACCTGTTGTACTCATAAGGAAGTGACACTTTTGCCCAGAGGCAGGATTGATTGAGGTGGGATTCCCAACTTGGCTATTCAGTGATATGATGCTCCAGGCCATTGTTTTCCTTTCTGCAGTAGCTCCTCTCTGCACTGCACCATTTGACACCTATGAATGAAAAATGCTGTAAGCTGCTTTGTGCTTTTAGGCCTAGCCCTAAGTAAATGCATTTAGGAGGCACAGTTCCAACACAAGTTCCTAGACTATAGGATAGTCAGCAAGTTTCTTGCTATTCCCCACTCAAAAGGAGCAGAACAATCCTTGGTGTTCTCCTGTCTATGACTCTGCCTCTTCCTTACTCATCACCTTTGTCTTGATCTTTGATTTCTGCCACTGTGCTTCTATGGATCCATCAGGCTATTTGAGTGCACTCATTGCTATGGGACAGAAAGGAAGGACAATCTGCAAAGGCAGCTTAGACCCACTGCTACATTCTCTAGTTATGTGAAAATTTTCATTTTGAAAGAACAATTTTCTAACCTTGATGATGCAGTTAAGCCTTAAAGGATGTTAACTACAAACAAGATTATTATTTCCTGAAACGTCATTATTTGAAAGCCATTCTCACAGTGGGGTGTTTAAGGCTGAAAATACTCCAGCCTGTCAAGTCTCCTGCTTTCTATGTCAAACATCCCTTCTTGTTTCCCACCACGACCTTTGCAAATGACACATGCCCACCCAGCGTGAGGCCACAGCTTCTTTCTGGCTCCTCATGCCAGGTGCTAGATGCTGCTCAGTCCACTCTTGTCTGACCAGCAGGGCAGAAAGCTGGAGGGAAGTGAGGCATGCTGTGCTGCCAACTGCCCTAGTGCTTCTTTATGTCACAGGATTACAAACCCATCCATGGGCAGGTGCCCACTCTTCTGTCACAGGACCCACTGGAGCAGGGCACAAGACTGCTTGTAATGTTATTGTTAAGAGGTTCCCTTGGGTCGTTTTTAGCAGAAATTTGAGTTGCTTGTTTTCCAGCAGAGGATCAGTTACAAAACCACCACCAAGCAGAAAGGCTTTTTGGAGAGCAAGGGCTCTGTTTACCATGTTAATTTCAGGGAAAGTTTTTTGGGAGTAGGGAGAAGGTAGTTAAATCCTTGTTTACCTTGCTGGAAACCCAAATCCCCTCAGTTTACACAAATAAGAGAGAAAATGGCTCAGTGGTATGAGCACATGGCTATGACTAAGGAGAGCTGGGTTTGTTCCCTACTGTAACACATACTGCTCTCTAAGGCCCCTCTTCCCTCAAGGTGAAATTCAGGAATATGGTCCCAGCTGAAGACCAAATCACTAATCAGCACAGAGAATCAGGATATTCCTACTGTTAGACTTGTCCAATAGTATAGGATGGACTGAAAAGTCTGGCAGAGGTCCTGGCCTTGTTTCCCTGATTATTGCGGACTTGTAATAAACAGTCGGACTGAACAGCTGAAGTAAGATGAGACAAATGTACTCTGCTTCCTGGGGCTCCCATACATACAATGAAGCTAACTAGTCCTTCCCTACCTGACAGTGGGGTGGAAAGGATCAATGTACTAATTATTACAACATGCTCTGATGCTGAGATGCTGGAGGCCCGAAAAGCCCGACTGTAAGTAGATCTGTCTACCTGAGAAGGCAGTGACAGAAAGTAGTCCCCTGGTTCCTAAATCCTTTCTGTCTTAGCTGTTGCATGGCTGGTTTGGATCACCACAATGGTGTGCTCAGCCATCTCTTTTGTGAGGTAGTATTTCTCTCCTTGCTGAAGAGAATACAGTCTGTTGGGGGAGACGGGACAACGCTGCCTGTGCTGAAAGAGTCCAGAAAAAGAGATCATCAGTTACTGATCTCAGCTACTTTAGAGCAAAGGCAAGGTTTGCTCTGCCCATTGAAATCAGAATTACTGCATGCTGCAAACTGAAGGCACTATCAGACATCAGCTTGGGGATCCACAAGAGTGAGGAGAACAGAATGACAGGGACTGATTCCTACCTGAGCAGTGGAATGACTTTGGGCAGGGTGAGAAAGTACTCCCTTGCTCAGGGTCCTTCTGCCTTGGCCTCTAGACAGCTAGGGAGGACACACAGCCTAATCACAGGCAGGGAGCAAGCCAGAGAGCAGAGTGGCTCTACAGACACTGTCCAATGGCCTTCACTTTGCCTTTGATAAGTGGTCAGGGCTGCCTCTCTCACCAAATCGAGGCAGCCCAAATATGGTTCCTCTGGGAACTTTAATGTTTTACTGAATCACTTAGTTTCTCTTGATGACTGCCGCTTCAGAGTCTCAGTTGCTGGATCCCAGTGGGGATTTTGTTGATGGGGGTTTATTGACTTCTTGTTACCTTGAAGTTACTGCAGTGGCAGGAGTCACAGGTAACTCCTGGAGTCTGTTTATTTTATGGGCTGGATTTTTAAGAGTTTGCCAATGGTACCCTGATTTTAGGAGAAGCCACTTGTTTATTTAGCAAAGCACTCACGTACCAATCCATAAATAAAACTAGTCTGTTATTTAATAAGACCCGAGAGAGTGTCAGCCCTGGGTCACTGGTAAACTGATCAACCCAGAGGGCAAAAAGCAGCCCTCAGGGAAATCGTCATGTCTGTCTGGGGGAGGTACAAGCCAAACATCAGTGTAAGTAGGTAGGTACTTCACTGAGTTTTCAGGAGTATCTGTGCCCATACCTTCTGAAAGGAAAATGCTAAAAGGAGCAAAGTTGAGTAATTTCTGACAACTTTCTCTTTGGTCCTCAGTAGAGGCTTTCAGAGTTGCAAGGTTTTTACAGCTGGGGCTGCAAATCCAAGTTCCACATCTGTGGGAGAAAGAACAGACTTGAATGCACTGAAGACTGGCCTCACAGCAGGGCCCATGAATTCCTATACACACGAGCTGGAACTCATCTCACCTCACTCAAACACCTAAGAATGACTTGTGTGAATCTAAGACAGTCCTGTAGGCTCCTTCTACAGTTCAGTATATGGGATAACCATCACAGGATGGAAGAAGCTTTCTGGGAGGAGCTGATCTTTTTCCAGCAGCATTCATGGCAAGTCTTGACAGTTACCTTAACCTCAGACAAGCATATCTTAGATGTCCAAATAAGGTGAGAAGCATCTTACACCTGGTGTGGCCTGTGATTATGTGCAGCCATAGAGAAAGGAGCCACAGGGCCATTAGGTCATCTTAGCTGATCCTATGTACCACATTACAAAATCCTCACATGACTGAGAGGCTTAGGATACAAGTGACATTAATTCAGAGGCTAGGGCAGATCTGAGTGGGTTTTACAAGTGAGACATGCCAAGTGTCACCCAAGGGATTTGGTCATGGAGTCCTGGGATGGAGCCAGGTTGAGCAGATGACATCCAATGCTGATCCAGCAACAGTTGCCTTGGCAAATGGTGCTGGACCATTTATTTGTGTGGATGGGGATCCAGATTACATAGTGGCCTCTGTTTCACTGCAGCAGCTGCCTTCTGAAAAGCTGGCGAGCCACACATATTCCAAGGACCAGAGGTCACCTTGGCCAATACAAACTGTGTATATTCCACGTGTATGCATATACATCTGTAAAACTGTTAACTGTGTGTGTACACAAAGAGAGAAAACTTCCAAACACAGATTTTGAAGCTAGATCTGTGACTTTTTACTCTCTGGAGTTGATGATGCTGTCTATTAGTTATTCTGTTATTGGAGGAGTGTGGGAGGATTTCCACGCTGGCATATTGCCCCAGCAGCAGTGGCAGCAGGAACTGAAGCTGCTCCCAGCACTGTCAGGCTGCATCTGCACATAGAAGGCTGCTCAGAAAATATTCCATACCACTTTGCAGAGGCTCGGCAGCGCTTGTGGCATGTGCACCACTGTTTGGGAACCTACTACAGATTCCAAAGAGACAGTCCCTGAATCAGGATTTTACATTCAAAGGCCATTGTCAAAGCTTAGGAAGTGGGGAACAATCAGGCACAATGTACCTACAAATCAGTTGAAGTCACTGTAAAGTGGAATGGAGCTTTCAGAAGGAATTTTCTATTGCTTTAATACTTCTATCTAGAACGGGATGAATGCATGGGCCTGCCGTGAATGTCTCCTGCATGGCCCAGTTTTTCTCTGCTGATTGTAAAGAGAGCCTAGACAATTATCTTAGATGAGACATCTACATTTAGGTGTCTCAAATCAAGTGAGGTTATTTGTACCTAAGATGCCTACATCTCCCTGAGGGGTTTTCAAAGACATGCTGACACTAAACTTTGATTTAATTGGCCAAATGCTTTAGAAATCCCTCTAGATGCCTACCTCCACTGACAGGCAATTAAATGCTTTCAAATCTAATCTCCTAGATAATACTGAAAATGTAGTCTTGTGTGAAGCTGTGTACAAGCCAAATCTTCAGAGACTTAGAGGCATCCAAAGACACAGCTGGGTATCTGCTAAGGCGCAGTGCGCTTACAGGACTTCTGCATCTTCAAATGCCTCTAAAAACCTTAGTCTCAGAAGCCTGAAAATACCACAACAGGTTGAAATTCCACCTGCAAATTCAACATTTTTGGAAGAGAGATAGAGGGAAGAGAGACTTTCCACTAATTTTCTGTCTTTATTTTTGCTGCAGGCATACACCAGGTTCTCTTTCCAATGCTTTCAAAGGAATAGAAGCTGTTTATGTTCGTGAGCACATTGTTCAGCCTCACTTTGCAGGACATATCAAGTTGGCCTAATAAGCAGGCTAACCACAACCATCCTGTTTCAATCTGCTCCAAGCACAACCAGGGTAAGTTCATGTCTGCCTGCAAAATGGTCTGTAGTGGCCTGATTTGTGGAGGTGTTGATCACTCACAGCTACCACTTAGGTAAAGCTGTAATGTGACCCAGATCACCCTTCTGTGCCTCAGTTTCCTTATCACAAACACCAGGATGCAGTGTGCTTCCAGATCTAGCGATGCACAGTGTCATACAAATACTGTTATTTATGGTGATGATGAGAACAGATTTGTTTGGTACAAAGGCCTGGGAGTGCCTACTTGACATCAGTTGAAAGAGACAGATATTAACCTGTATGTTTGAAACACAGCGTGTTGTTATTGCTCTCAGATAAATAGAATTATCTCCTCTTAAAATCAAAGGTAATGTGCTTTACTTCAGTGAGATGTGGTGATGTCCACAGAGAACAAATAATTTTTGGCAAGTGGAGGAGAGATTTTCTTGGCAAGTTGGAAGAAGCATCAAAGGAAGAGAAGAGGGATGGGATGCAACCCAACTGGTTTTAATCACACGTAACAGTCAAGTTCCTCTGGACAGGCCTACTGTCTGAGACACCATTGTAAATGGCCTGGGGAGCCTGGATTAAGAGAATGGAGAAAACTAGTGAGTGGCATAAAGGTACACAGGGCACTTGGTGGCATAACTGGGAAAGCTTTTGTCAGTTGACATTATGCAGTGATATTAATGTAGTGCCCTGGTACCACAACTTTGGTTTTTAATGGGCATTTGGTTATTCATGTCCATGCCTTTCTCTGGTTTTGAGTGTCACAGATCCTCAGATCACACTGAACTTCTGTTTGACATCAACAATGAAGATGCAAATTGGTTGTAACAAGGATGCACTTCCATTCCCACTGTACAACCACCAGGGAAAGGGAAGACTCTTATTTCAAGCCAGTTCAGCTCTGAGGTGGTCTCAATTGCTCCAGAGGTGCCAGTTTCTTCTTGCCTGTCAAAGAGCCTAAAGTAGCTGCTCCCCAGACCAGGCACACTGCAAGCTGCCTGAATGGATGGGATATGTGTGAAGAAAAAGAGCCTGGGCAAATACTTCTTGACAGGACTGTTCCTCTTGAAATTACTGTTTCCTCTGGGAATTGCTGACTTGTTTCACTAAATATGGGAGCAGGAAATGTACCGATTTTATTAGTGTATTCTGTAGGAAACCAATGTGTCACTTCAACTATTACAATACTGTATAATCACAGTATCACAGTATCAGTCTGGTTGGAAAAGACCTTCAAGATCATCAAGTCCAACCACTACCCTAACTCTGCCACGTCCACCACTAAACCCTGTCACTTGGCACCACACCTGTCTTTTTAGATGTCTCCAGGGATGGTGGTGACTCAACCACCTCCTCGGACAGCCTGGATCCCCAAGTCCAACTCCCGCCCCAAAACAGGACAAGCCCAAAGTTCACACCATGTCCCTGAGGGCGTTGTCCCAATTTTACTTGAATATTGTCAGGCTTGGTACCATTACTGCTTCCGTGGGAACCCTATTCCAGTTCTCCACCACCCTCTGGGTGAAGAATCCCTTCCTAATGTCCAACCTAAACCTCCCTCTGCACAACTTCCTACCATTCCCTTGGGTCCTATCATTGGTCACCAGAGAGAAGAGGTCAGCACCTACTCCTCCTCCTCCCCTAATGAGGAAGCAGTAAGCTGCAATGAGGTCTCCCCTCAGTCTCCTCTTCTCCAGGCTTAACAGACCAAGTGCCTTTAGTTGCTCCTCATACAGCTTTCCCTGTAAACCCTTCACCAACCTCGTGGCCCTCCTCTGGACACTCTTCAGCAGCTTCATATCCTTTTTGTACTGTGGCACTGAGAACTGCACACAGTGCTCAAGATGGGGCAGCACCAGTGCAGAGTAAAGTGGGTCAATCACCTCCCTTGACCAGCTGGCTATGCCATGCTTGCTGCACCCCAGGACTCGGGTGGCCCCCCTGGCTGCCAGGGCACACTGCTGGCTCATGTTCAACCTGCCATGCACCAGAACCCCCAGGTCCCTCTCCACAGGGCTGCTCTCCAGCCTCTCGCTCCCCAGACTGTCTGTATATCATCTCACATAACGTCAGCTGAGACTAGATTATACAAACATCCAAACAAAAACCTAAACATATTTGATATGATAATTTCAGTATTCAAATATTTTATAACATCCATTCAGTGATATGTTTCAAAATGATGGCTCTCTCATCCAATTAGAAATGAAAGGACATTTGTAATGTCTGAGTTGCCTTCAGAGCAAAAAGAGCTTGAGCTTTGATGGTTGCTGGAGATGCACAGTTGGGATTTGCTGTTCAGCCTCCAGTAATAATTGCTTCCTTACATTTTGTTTGGGTTGCAGTAGCATTTGGGGGCTACTGTCAGGGCTTGAGTATCTCTTTTGCAAGGAATCTCACAGTCATATAATAAAGATAATATCTGGCCTCCAGTCACACAGAATAGAATCACTGGATCTGACACGGGGAAACCAAGCATTACCAAGAGCTTTGGTGGTGACATGGCAGAAGTGGGCTTTACTACACTTTGGCTAAGCATTTATTTGAGTAGTGCTTGCCTGGGAGAAACATCTGGTTGAAGTACTAATTGGGTATTTCATGAATTACCTGTTGGTGGTGAATGAGGGCTTGAACTTGAAGGACCCTGAATGTTCTGTGACCTCAGACAGGATCTGGATCTTAGATTAAATTTCTGGTAATGTCAAGATAAGTGAACAAGTCTTAAATGAGCACCAAACAAATGGGTTCAAACTTCCACTGCAATCTGATGAGCTAAAGACTTCTTTAAACGTATGGTTTAAATAGCCTTGAAAGTTGAGGCAGAGCAACTGAGTTGATTATCCAGTCTTTGAACACCAAAGAGCAACTGATACATAGATGATACTGAAGCAAGATCTTCCATTTGAAATTTCTGATTCATTATTGTATGCTATGGTAAAGTCCAGAAAGTCCTAATCTTTTAAGCCAAGAATGGCCCTTACTCCAATTCATGAACATTGGAGTGTGGCCTACACTGGTTGACTGGGAGTTCTTGAATTAAAATATACCTTGGAAAAGGAGGAAACCAAAATATTATTCAGTCTACAGCAATCTCATCCATTTAAGTCTCTGGAGGGCTTGTGTTTCTTTACTCTTGAGGTTCATTATGTCACCAGAAAAGCTTTAATATTTTACTGTGGAAGCAACACAGCCATGAAACATTAATTTCCAGGCATGCGGGAACCATGAAATATGGGGTTTTCTACTAAATTAAGATTTTACTTGTCTCTGTTCTCACATAGCTAAGGGAACCAATTTTCATTATATATTTATGTACATGTATTCTGGAAGTTCAAATGGGTAGGATGTACAAAATACAGGAAGAACATTTTTTACCTTGAAAAATGTATTTGACTGATAACTGTACTGGTAATTTATACTCTACCTTTCATCCTAAACCACTTTACATTCTATATCCATCTTGGAACCCCATCTCTCATTACTGAACTGCACCAACTCTAGTGTGTGAGTGAACTGCTGAGACATTCTACCCTGTGAGATGTGGCAGCTGTTTAGATTTGTATAAAATTGTTTACTTCCCTATTTCCACAATGCTGTTCTCTCACCGTTGTAGTGACCAACACCATTCAGCTATGCCTGGCACAGACACAACTGTACTAGGATCTCCAGCAGTCCCCAGGTTTTCTGCACCATGGCAGATGTCTCTGTCTGGAATTAAAAATGGTGAAGGACAAATTAATTTGCAATCCACGTAAAGAGCTTTTCAATATTCTTCTGTTACTGCTAACCAGTGTTACTAACTATAGGACTGATGCCTCCTTCCTGTAAAACAGATGACAGGGTTTCCTTCAGATATCTGCACACGCTCATGTGCATGCAAAGACCACACCAGCTTTTAGCAGCCTTGGCAGAATGAAAGCATTGCAGTGGCTTAAAGGGAATTTGAAGCACTTAGCTCTGGGGACAACTCCAGAACGTAAGTGTTCACCTAGGGTTTTTAACAATGTTATTCATATACAAAATTTACATCTGCTGCCAGTTGATTGGAATGGAAGAAGTAGCCAAAACATTCCAGAAGCATGTGCATCATGGGAACCATAGATTTGCAGGTTGTGTGACACACCAGAGTGTTCACCAAATCACCAGGGCGGTTTTCCTTAATGCTGCAATTAGCGATGGCATATTAAGAGAACAATTACTGGATAAGATTTGATGGCAGGAAGCCCTGTGCCATAAACTGGAAATTCTCAACATATGCAGCCATATTGCTAGAGAAGATGAGTTACGCAATTTATATCAAAACTGGAGACTTGTTATCAAAGGATGGCAGAGAGTACTAAAATCCAGCTGAGAGGTTCCCTGATCTTGTTATCTTCAGACTTCTATATGAGTTAATCTAACACAGATGACAGTATTTGACACAGGCAATTGTGCCTACAGTCACGAGGAGGATGTTTTATAGAACCCCTTTCCATCAGAACATAGGGGGTTTTATAATGCAACTTTTTAAAAAGTCTGGTACGTTTTGCCAGAATTGCATTTCAGAGGAATAAAACACGGTAAGAATTCTGTCAGGGTCAGAACAGTCCATTCTGTGGTTATCACTAATGTCTAAAATTTTGAACAAGCCATATTTCATTTGGTTTTTACTGTACTGAAAATTTTAAGTGCAAATGATTTTAAAAGTCAAATTCAAAAGTAACACTTAATTTTGTCTGAATGAAAAATTCTAATCGACTTGGAAAATCAACTTGTGATTGCATAGTTTTCCTTCATTAAGGAATTTCAAAATTCTCCCTTTTTGTTCTCATTCAGAGTGAAGCGAAATTTCAAATTCTGATTTGTTTTGCAAAATTAACCTCTGTCCTCTCACAGCACTTTCTGTGCCTCTATTAAGGGGACAAGAAGCTCAATGTGTAAATTCTGTGAGCTTTAAGGAGATGGTATGTGTGTGAGTATTTTCAAATCCAGGCTTATACAGCTGGTGTTTGAACATAAATCATAGATGTTTTGGGGTTATGCTAACACCCTCTGCAGTTTAGCACAGTTGTTAATTAATACAATACTGTATTAGTTCTTCTTACAGTCTTACTATTAACACCCCATGAAATCCCATTAGTTCTGCATATGGTGCCAGGCTTGTTCTGAATGTGGGAAATAAAGAAATTTACAGTGGTATGAATAATAAAGAGATGCTTTCAAGTGGTTTCCACTGCGAACATTTTTAAAAAATATTTTCCAGAATGTAATTTGTGGGGCAATCTTTTCACAAAATTCCAATGCAAACAGGCCTATATTTGCCACCTAAGTTTTCTCGTGGAGTGTGAAAACCCTTTTGCACCACTATTGTTGTATGGCAGTGTGGAGAATGATCCGTCTTCTCCACCCCACATAAGACACCAGGAAGATAAAGTAGTCCTGCAAAATGGAAAATTAACCAGGTTGTCTGATGGATAAAACTTTCCTTACATTTTTGATTTAAATATTTTAAAGTACAGATAGCGATGACAGTAAAAATTTGGGTTAGCTTTTCCAGAAGTTATTTGAATTTCCTGCTTCAGTGATTTGACAGATCCTTCTTAAATTCCAAGAAGATTTAAGTGCCACAGTAAAAACCAGGCTTATTTATTGACACTTCATACAGAACACTCCAAAATGTATTAGCCACTACAGAAACTTCAGACCTAATTGTTTTCTATAAGTTGACTTTAGTCCAGTATTGACTCCTTAATGAAAGAGAGATCTGACAAGGAATTGTGAGAAAGGCTCATAAAAATGGAGAGAATGATGAAGCAGGCAGGATTTAGAAGAAGACTATCCCCTGAAAAAGCTGGCTCCATTATAATTCTCTTCTGATTCTTCAGGAGTTGCTGCCCTAGAGTTGTAGTAGTGGCAGTGCATGGTTAGGAGGATTCTAGTAGATGCTTTTCTCCTTCCCAGTCCTGAGGTTCATCCATAGTCCAGTCTCTGCAGTCTCACTATGCAATCAGAAATGGCCAGGGCATTTCTGCATGGCCAACATCCAGACAGGGACACACTGCTCAGGGAACCCCTCCTGCCTCTCCTCTCGTAGGATGGTGAGTCCACTCATTTCAATGAGGCTGTGGAGGATGTTCAGGTCCCGGATCACACTACTATCCAGGCAATCCAGGGTACAACCCTCCCTGGCTACATTGTCCTTGAGAATAATAACACCATTATCCTTCAAGCCATTCTGGCACCGGATGAGAAACTCCAGGAGATCTTTGTCTGTCAGATATCCTACAGATGAAAAGATGGAAAATAGATCACTATTAACCATTCAAACAGACTCCCCTGTACAGAATGGTGCCTTGATCTGAGTCTCCGTACCCCATTTATTGCAGGAGAAGTCCTAGTCCTGCAGATTTAATTATTAAATCTTGGGCAAATCAATGGGATTAACAATTACAAACTCAAATCAATATTTAGGATCCATATTAGTAGTAGCAACAGATGAAGACAGAAGTCAATGGGAATAGTGGAGAAAATACTGAGTGCTGAAGGGTTCTTTAATCTGGTGGTTAAAGCCATAATAAGAATCAGTGGCAGGAAACTGGAGCCAAACAAATTCATATTGGAAATAAGTGACAACTGTTTAACAGTGTAAGTAATTACCCATTGGAAACTACCAACAGAAGTGGTGTTTACCACCTCTTGAAGTCCTCAAATCAAGCGTGGTTGACTTTCTCAAGATATGCTTTAATTGAACACAAACTACTGGCTCAGTACAAGGGTTAAGGAATGAATACAACAGCTTGTGATATAAAGTAGGTCAAACTAGATAATCTAACAGTCCCTTCTGTCTTTCAATGCTGCAAATCTCTATAACTTTGCTTAACTTTATGTACCCACCATAGGAGCTCTGGATTAAAGATCCAGTGAGGAATGAAAGACCTTCCAAACTGCCAAATAAACTCTTGATACTACCCCATACTGTTGTGATTTCTGCATATACCATACATGTTTTAGACTAGGACTTTTTTCAATATGCTATTGAGATTGTGTTTTTTATCCATCCTTCTCAAAGATCAACACTTCTGTTATGTCGAGATCAGTAGTTCAGGGCAAAATGAGAACTCTCATATGAAACATCTAAAATGAGTTAACAAGGACAGGTGGTCAGAAACTGAATGAGAAACTTGAAAAAAATCATTGTTTGTATTTTCTAGTCAAAATATTTAGTTTTCTTGATGGAAGATTTAAACTTTTATAAATTGAAGTTGTCATTTCAAAACCACATTTTGACAGAGCATGTCAGGCTTTTTAACCACTCTCAAAAAAAAAAAAAAAGCCCCAAAGGCTAAAGCTGAATACTTTTCCAATTGAAGGGAAATGGTAATTTCTATATGAAATGTAAACTTACGTTTTAATTTTTTCGTAAAATAACAGCCTGGGTTTCTATACTTATGCATAGGTAAGACAAATCAAGATTGCATCAGTAAGATTCATTGAAGCTTTTGACCACCTAACTTGGAACTTAATGTTACTACATATTTCATTGAAACTGACTGAGGTGATTCAGATCTGTGTCTATGCTAAAGAAAAGGCATATGGTCCCTTCACTAGAAGCCACACAGCTGATCAGCCCAGCCTCAGACAAGTCTTAGCTCATTCAGCCTCATATTGACTTGGACTTGCTCAAAAGATGAGGCAGGAGCCACATTTACTGCAATGACTGGTTATTCAAAAAGAGCAAAAATAAAAAGGAAAATCATACTGTTCTGAAGCAATTTTCTTGTATAGTTATCAAGACATGTTCTAAGAAGTCCAGTTTCATTACTTTTTAAGACTATGCATAAAGAACAAATAAATGTTCCTGAATAAAACCATCTCTGGTGCCAATCTCTCTAACTTTATCTTTCTTTTTGCCTAGCAAGAAACTATCTCCAGGGCTTTGGAGAGAAGGAGTTGTTCAGGTGTCCTCTTGTGCTTTAGAATAATGACTTCTGCCAGCTGAAACTGTACCATGTTCACAGATTAGGAGTAAACCTCCTTTCTGGAAGGACAATTAGGCACCACAGCAGGTCTTCTGGAAAAAATTAAGATTTTTTTTTTCTTTTTTTTTTGTGAGGAATGTGGCCCACACTATCTGATCACCAGTCTGCTGCTCTTAATACTGCAGGGTATTCACTGGGGTGGCTGCAGGAGAAGAAGCAGATATTTCTTATATGAGAGGGTACTGTGGGACACAGCTAAGTGAACCTGTTTGATAAGTGTCAGTGCATGTATAAGATATGATCTTGTTTGTAGGTATTGATGATTTCACTATGGCTTTTTTCATACTGTTTCCTGAAATACCCTCAACTCTGGACAATCATCAGATTCAGAAATCCCTGCTCACAGGTGAGACCAACCCCATGTATCTGTCTGCAGCACTGGCAACTAAGGAGGATTCCTGCTCAAGAAAATCCATATGTAAGGCCTAGTCCTCAGCTGCACCTTATCATGCAGGCTGCTGTCCAAGAACATTTCCTTTCCTGCAGTACGTGACCTGAAAAAGAACCAGCTTGGCTTGTACCCACTGTGTGTGTGGCTGTGAAGAACTCTCAGAAGTCTCTTGTACGATTTTAGGAAGCAGTCCCAAAGATTTGAGAACCTCCTTTTACAGCAGCATCATTCTTTTAGCATAAACTTTAGCACAGGCTGTATAGCTCTCTAAGGTGCTGGGCTGGATGAATCGTGCTGAACTGACCTGAAACCCACTGAATCCAGATGACGTCATATCTTTGTTGGGCTGGAGTGAATTCCTGGAGGCTTTTGCAATAATACATCTCTACTCTGTCCTCCTTGCCCTGCAGGTAGTTCGGGACCTCAGCCAGGAAATTCTCCATCATATCCACCAGCTCCACACTCTTGAAAACTGGTAACAGGACATGCTTGCTGATACGACCTATCCCAGAGCCACAGTCCAGGGCGCGGTTGGTGCCAGCTTTCCCCACCCCCTGTGGGATATAAGAAAATAATTTGAAAGCTGAAAAATACCACCTGAAAGATCACAGCAACTGTGTTAACCAGCCTTAGTGCTCTACAACAAGTTTTTGCTTGGTATAAGAAGAGACAAAATCTTTCACAAGCTCCTAGCTGTCTCAGAAGATCCACTGGTCTTTGCAAAGCCCTTGCAACTTCATCTGTCAACTATTCACACCTCACAGCCAACTGCATGGCTAGATAAGCCTCATTCTGAGCCCTTTAAAGGCCTAAGAAAAAAAGTAAGCATATACCAAACACTGAATGCAAGAAGTAACTTCTGCAGCACAGAACTCCCAAGGTGCCCATGGACGACCTCTCTGCAGATACACAGCATCCTTGAGATGAGAATGCAGTTTTCAAAACAAGCTGTGTTTGAATGAAGACCTTGGTGTTTTAGGTAACTTACAACGATTCAAAAAGTTTGGACTGGAGCATATACAGAATTTCTTTTTTAGGCATAGAGACAAGAAAGATTATTAGTAGATTTTGCTTAACTGTTCTTTTTTTCTTCCTAAATATCACCTCTGGGCAGAGATCAGACATGAAAAAAATGCGGCACAAAGGGTACATCTATGAGAAAATGAGTCACTGTAAAAGGAGCTTTATACTGAAAGCTGTATTTTACCCCTAAAGCTTCCATTCTACCTACAAAAAGGCTTTTAAGAGCCTGCTGCTGCTGTTTGTAAAACAGAAATTTTAAGTCTGTACATGGGCTGAATGTGGGATTGGAGCTCCCTTGGCCAAAGTTATCTGTTAAACAAAAATACTAAAAAGCAAAAGTAAACACCTTTCCCCTGTTCCCTGGAACTGAGTGTTGAAGTGAAAGCTATGGCCAAAGTCCCTGCTGCGACCTCACTGCTCTTCAAGGAAAGAGGCCGAGGAAGAATCTTGCTCTTCCTGCTTATTGGGAGACCCCCTGTGTAATGACCAAGCATAAATCACGTAACTCACTGCTTTTTTGGCCTTGCTTCAGTGGGTAATTCAGTAGATTATTAAGGTCAAAGGACAGCACCATCAATGACATGACTATGAATAGCCCAGCTGAGCATCTGGTTACATAGAGTAACTGTAGAAAGAGCACAAGGACCTCAAAGGCTCTCACCAGTCTGGAGGGCTGCTGGTCCCAATTTGTACACCTGGGAAGATTAATCTCCCAATGTGTGCAAGAGTCCACAAGCCTTCAATCCTATGGGACTCTGGAGACTACCTGTTTGCAGTTAGCCAGTAAATGTGAGCTATTCTTCATTCACAGCCTGGGCTTATGAGCATGTGGCTTTAACTGAGGACCAGACTAAGCTGTAACAAGGAGTTCATGAAACAAGAAGGAACTGCATCTTGGATCTTTACAAGGTGAATTTCCTTACTGATTGCTGGTAGATACATGCAGACCTACACTGATGGGATTAAGTAAAAATCTTTGAGAAAGCTGATGAGAAAACTGAATGATTTACCAAAACAACTAACAGAATCTGACAAAAAGACATACAGCTTCTTTGACATTTGTGTTTCACAGAACCTATAGTCACAGCACCTCACTCAAAACAGGGAATTGATCTCCAATGATGTGTCACGGCAAGGACCTCTGATGATACATCTCTATTTGCCATCAAGAAGAAAGAAAGGGAACAATCATGGAAGATGAAGCTTGATGCCACACTGCACTGAAAGGGAGCAAGAGCATGAGGCAGTCAGTTGAGAAGTGTTGCAAAGCACCACGGCTCCATTTGTAATGAAAATGTTGACATAATTCCATGTTCAGCTAAATGTATTTTCAGTTTGGGAGTGCTCAGAGTTTTGACAGGGTATTAACATTTTCTTTGGAAGGCAATCATTTTCCCAAAGGCCTAACTGAGTTGAAAATTAGATTCCTTATTTAAAAAAAACAGTGTAAGTGAAAATTTTAAACGAGAGGAGGCTTCAAAATTTAAGATTGACTGCTCCTCTGCTTACCTGCTCCCCATTTCTCAGAACCACTATCATTTAGGACACATATAGACCCAAAAATTCTTCTCTAAAGATAAATAGGGCACCCACAGATTTCCTTAGGGATAAATAAGATGTGGAATATGTTCCTGATGCTACTATTTCAGGTATTGGAAAAGCAGGGAGGCAGGGTAGATATGTAGGATAAAAATAAATCAAAGTTGAATAAATAGATAAAATCATAGTGGTTGTCTTCCTAAATTAAAACAAAAATCACATTTTCAACAACATCTCTTCCACACCCCTGATCAAACAAGAGAAAAATCACTTTCCAGAAGCTTTTCATTCAGCAAGTGACCAATCAGGCAGGTGAACTGAGGGCAAGAAAGGGAGAAAGGGAGCTATAAAGTTAATATAATGTCTGGCTGTATTATTTTAAACACCTCTAGCTCACAACTGTTCCTGAACTAATGGTTTCTTTGTTTTCTTTTTTTCCTTTTTTAAACATTACCTCTGGATTAGGCACTTGGAAACACGGTGTCTATGTGGGCATGAAGGCTTTAACTGGCTTTAATACGTTGCCATAAATTTGCAGCACTATAGCTCTGCTGATAACCCTTCAAGTATGACTGTACCTAAGACAGCCTATAGTTTGTCTGTACAGCACTCTTGGCTCAAGTAATGTTGCTCTTGGTTTGAGTTCTGCCCACACACACATAAAAACTCTTAACTTGAGCACAGTGGCACTTTTAACTCCGTTTGACTTGCCTGGGAAGGAGACAGGCTAAAATATAAGTGAAGTCCTTAGTCCTCTCTGTAATTCCTTCCATGTGCCCAGGCAAGATAAATTCTCCAATGGTAAAGAAATCTGTAGCTCAGTTTACAGTGGTGCTAAGAATTGTGCTAAGAAATGCCATACATGTAGGTATGCAACATCAGTCATGTAAGGGAAATGTCACTGTGTGGCATTTCCACACCAGCCAAACTAACTCAAGAGGGGTAATTTGAGTGGAACTGGGCAACTGTTTTTTAAAGAGCACTCGTTTTGCCAGAAAATAAAGTTTTGGAAGAACAAAACTCTCTGTGAAATTGATATTTCAAATCTAAAGAATAGTTATAGCCAAAAAACATGGGAAAGAATGTTGAAAATGTCAAGTTACTTCTTTTTCATGACTTTCAAGGAAAAAAAGGCCAGCTTGTCAACTTTTCACATCTAAACAGTATTTTTCATCTTGGAACTGACTAATGTCTTGAAAACAAAGGGAAAAGTTTTTATGAGGGTAAAACAATTTTCAAAAAAGTGAAATATGTTAAGTTGATCTGAAACTAATTTTCCTATTTTCTGATTTTGTTAAACTACTCTTTAAAAAAGAAAGTTTAACTTACACTAGTGTGAAACAAATTGCCTTTTTCTATCTTGATCACCTTATTGGAAAAGAAATTATTCGTAGAGCCATAAACTTGGGAAGACATAACTCAAATTAGCCTTATAGTAAAGTCACTACTATGGAAAGCCAGTAAATATCTGTATCTGGTTGAGTTGGATTCAAATTGCAGTAGTAAGAAAAGAAAATGAACCATAAGTAACGTAACCAATTGACTGTATCTCCAGAGAGGACAGGCTTTAACAAACTAAATCAGATTTAGCAAATCGTGCAGATTCCTTTCTGTTACTTTCCCCCCCCCGCCATGTTTGATCTTGGCCATTCAGAGTATCCTTTCTATCCCTAGCTAATAATAGGAGTAGTAAGAACTCTGCTCTGGAGTATTTTTTATCTGTCATCACACCTGATACATTGGGCATGATTTCTCCTTGGCAGACTGTACTGCTTTCCTTTGCGGGTCTTGGATTTGAGAAAGTGTAACAGTGCAGTTTAAACCTGCCGTTCACAAAACTGAATCTATAAGATGTCTAGAAAGGAAGATTCGTGCCACTGATTCTTATTATGACTTTAACCACCAGATTAAAGAACCCTTCAGCACCCTGAGTACACCATGATGCACCACTTGAATTCCACAAATGTTCTGAAAACAAGAGTTAAGTAAAATTTTAAGGAATACGCCTTGAGCTGGCTCTAGGCTTATAAATTGCATTTCACTTTTTCTGAAAATGACATTTTACTATCAGGTTCAGCTGCCTTGCTGAACTTCCTTTGTATTTTGTGTTTGTAGAAAGCCTGATACAGTGAGGCTCTAAAATGTTGTGAAGCCTTTTTGCATTAGCATAAAGACAAATGACTGTTAATTTAAAAAATTAATTTAAAAAATTAAGCTGTTCGCTTCTGTTTTACTGGCTCACTGCCCCAAAAGCCTCCCTCTGTCAGGTACAGAAATTTTGCCATCAGTGGCCCTTCACTGCCCTACAGGATTTCTTTCTGTTGTTAAGCCACAGTAATTTTTCACCCCAATCTATTTAAACTGTGCCCTTTTTCATACAAAACATCTAATTAACTGATTGAGCTTCTTTTCCATACTAGATCATTAAGACTAAAAAAAGGTCATCTGGCTACCCCGAATTTGTATATTTGAGCAGAAAATGAAAGATCTATGGTAGCATTATAGAGAAGTAGTAATTTTGTGAGCAGGAGAACTTAAAAAAATTGGTTTCCTGGAGCTTTGTGGATTCTTAAGCATCTAATGCTGTTGTTGAGCTAATTTAGTGGGCTGTTCCCCTGGGAAGAGGGAAAGGGCAGTCAGAAAACCAACAGGCCATACTTGCAGATTCCCAAAGACACATTTAGGTATCAATAGGACTTTCAGAAAACTAAGTGCCAAAGTGATATTGCTATTGTAAGGGCTTTTAAAATCCCACTTGGCATCTCTCTGCATCTTAGGTCAAAGCAGACCTTTGAAGATGTTTACAGACATTTAGAAATCTGTCTGGAAAGGTCCCTAGGGACACTGGAATGTTCAAGAAAAAATATTTTTTCCTAATGGGTGGCTTATTCTATATACTCCTAATGTGTGTGTGTGGGGGGGGGAGGGTAGTGGTGAGGGGGAGGGCTGGGTTTTGTTGCAGCATTCTCAGAAATATCTATAAATAGGCAAAACAGAAACTTGGCATTTAGTCCAAATGGGCTGCAGGAATTTGCACAGACAAATCTCCCACTGAAGCCAGCGAAGATTTTATCATGAAAGGTCCCCATCCTGCACTGAGAATTAATCTCCCATCCAAAACCAGCTCTAAGGACTCCTCGCACAATCCTCTTTGCATCTTTGGAGCATTAAAAAAAATGCAAAACAAGTAAATAATGACATATGGCCAGGCAAAATGTGTATTTGTGATGATGCATGACCTGGCAGAATACACTACTAGACCCAGTGACAGTCATTTATGGCCTGTGACTGCATATGAAATGTGACATACGGTGCCATTTAAAATATATGTGACTGGGCACAGTGCATGTCATTTATGACACATCACCACTGTTTCTAGCAAAAGATGGGATTAAATGACTCACCCCAACAAACTTCCTGAGAAACTCCCTGGAGGATTCAATGTCTGTATTGGAGAGCTCAATGTAGTCTCCCATCATGCCCTCTTCTGTGGCTGGCACCTCTCGGTAGAAGTGTTTGGCCCTGGCGTAGAACTGCATCTCCCCATTGATAACTTGACTTGTCAAAGCGTAAAGTTTCACTGCAAGCAGATAAATCACTATTTTATTGTTAACGACAGATACTTCTGGTTTAGTTTATTGCTCTGGAGGCACAGTGGTGATGATCTATAAACCTAAGTTGAGCCTTCAAATCACTAAACCTCTGTTTCTAAAGCAAAGGTGGAAGGAAATCCTGCACAGCCTTGAAGGGACACAGCACCCCTTGGGCATATTCAGTGTCTCCCAGGCTCAGACCTCATTTGTGTCATCACACACTATGTTTACATGTCAGTGAAAAGTAATTTCAGATTTAAAGATGAACATGCATGCCGAACAGAGCAAGGGGTTTGATTTGCTCCCAGAAAAGCTGTGCATGGCATTTATTGCTATGCAGGGTCATCGTTTCCACTATCACAAACCTAACTCTTCTGCAGATTTCCATATATGCTTCCCAGCCATTGACAGCTGCACAGAGAGTGCACCAAGAAGAGAGTGGATGAATGAGGCAGTTGCTCTGGTTTATTTTTAGTGATACTGTACAGTCTGTGACACTGCAAGTAAGCTGAACCAAAGAGCAGATGGTAGGTACAGGCCTAGATGAGTGTACGATGGGGGGGGGAGACAATTTAGAAGAGACAGTCCTAAATTATCATGTGTCACAGATCAAGGAGCAAGGTAATCAGTGGGTGATACACTGGAAAGTTCCTGTGTGCCAGAGGCTTGGATGAATATTTTCATTGCTTGGCTATTTTGCTGGTAAGATGCAGCAATCATAAGTTTGAAGCTGTTTTATAAAAGCCTGTGAGCTTTGCTCAGTAAAGGGCTATGTTCCCTGTTCTTCAAAAAACTGAGGTCTATCCTCGACATCCTGGATTTTTCCATACTCGATGTGCATCAGCACATCAAAAGTAGTTATGTTTTGCAGCTCAAATGTTTGGATTGAGTCAGGTCATAAGAGTTTGCTGCCCTTACTATCTCATGCACAACTCCAGGTGTCCAAGCGTTGTCCCTTGTGTACGACACACAGCTGTTCCCAACCAGACCTTCCAATGAAAACACAACTACAAACCTGTCTATGAAAGCTAAGCAATAAGGAGGGATGGAGTCACACTGGGAACAAGGCTTTGCGAGCATCACCTTGCAGTGCGAGACCAGCTCTGTTGCAGATTCCCAGCATGCTCAAGGAGCTGGAAATGATCCAGCAGGAAACACCTTTTGGGTTAGTAGCAACAGAAAGAGAGAGCTCCCCACTGGCTGCGTACACAGAAGGACCAGGGAGCAATGCTTTGTGTTTGCATCTTTAAAATTCCATGGGAGCACTGGTGGTTGCTGCTGGGAGGGGTCCAAACTGGCCATGCCTTGCTTATGCCGGCTGGGGAACAGGAATGATGCCCTCCAGACAGAGGATGAGAGCTAGGCCAGAGGCCCTGAATATAAGCCTGGAATGTATTTATTGAGGGCAAGCAAGCTCAGCAGGGAATGATAAGTGTGTGCCTGCCCATCCTCAGCAGGAGGATGACATTTTGGAGGCAAATGAGGGGGATACAAAGGAAGTAGGATGGGGAATAATTACCACCAAGGACCACTCGGAACAGAATAGTGCTATTGGGTTACACATGAGCAGCATGCCCGGCATATCCTTCATCCAACAAAAGCAGCATTACCAGCCCCTCCTGTCATCACCTGCTTAAGTCAACTGCTGAACGGATACTATTAAAGCTTTAATCCATTACACATTTATGTTATGCCTGAGAAATTTATACCACAAGAAGCATTGAGCCCAGCAATGGTCAAACCTGGGGGTTTTACACACTCCACTGATTATATTCACATACTCAGAAGAAACCATTTAGCTGAAAAAATTAATACAAAGGGGGCAGCAGCCAATCCCCAGCACAACTTGGCCAGGGTGGCTCCTAGAGCCTGGGAAAAAGACTCCATCGGTGGCTGTGATTCTTCCAGTAAACGATCTCGATCTTCCCCTGGGGGTGGCACCATCTTCTTTTCACTGTGTTGCTGTTTTTTCCATTTCACATGCCAGCCTGGCTGGTGGACAGAACTGAATCCCTCCCTGCATGTTGGCTTTGCAAAATCTTCCATATAAGAGAGTCCAGTGATGAACAACCAATATTGAGAGTCCTATTCAAAACACGAGCCTGACCTGAGGCAACACATGGGGACGATATGCTGTTCAGGATATCAGATCTGTAGTGTGTGCTCTCAGATTTCTCACTCAGAACCAGCATCAGGCTTGCAGAATGCCTCCCGGGGCTTGCATGCATACACCAGCTGACTGCAGCTCCTCCCAGGCCAGCTGGGGCCTCAGGGCCCTGCCTTATGTGCTGGCATCTGAAACCAGCTCTGGGCTTAGCATCCATAGGGTCTACTCTATGCATCAAGCTTCTCAAAGATCTTTTTCTGCAAGTCTCCCACCTGAGGGCACGCAAAGACACAGGCTAGCCTGAAGGGTAGCAGAGCACCCCAAGTCTTCTCTTGCTGATCCACAGTCTCACTCATGCAGTGTATGATCTATAGAGATGATTTCCACCTCTTGCTCCCTCAGTGTTACTCCACCCTCTCATGAACTTGCAACACTGCCAACTCTCCCAATGCACAACTTTATTTTCCAGACACGGCTGATCAACCTCACCTCTGATCTGCCTCACAGCTGTGCCTGGCACGCAGGCTTCAGCAGCAGGTCCAGAGGGAGAGGGAGGTTTGCCAGCTTGCAAGAATGTATCGCAAAAGAGAAGTGCAAGGAGGCACACATAGCCTTGGTGCCAGTTAGTGTTGCAGCTTTGCTCCAGTAAGCCTCCCCTTATCATAGGACCTGTTCTAGCCAGAGGCATCTCCCTTTCCGTGACCCACATGGGACTATCTTGTGCATTGGGAAATGAAATACTTAGGAGGTCCGTTACAGATATACAGCCTGATTTCAATGAACTTCGTAAAGGAGGCCATAGGCAGGATAGGATGATGGAGCCTGTAAGTCTCTCGGAGACTGGAGCCGGGGGGAGCAGCTGTCTTTCAGTGTTAAGGTTTTCAGTGTTAAGTCAGGTGACTGTTGAGGTTTCAGATTGGAAATGTGTTTCTAGTAAAGTAAGAAGAAACTTTTTCCATGGCACACTTGGTCTCACAGCTGAATCTGCTAGGAAGTCCCCCAAGTGGAGATGGTTAAACAAACCCACGGCAAAAGCAAGCTGAGAACACAAACTGGCTCCCTAAAGGTCACTCCACATTCATGAGATGTTAATAATATTCAGTCGCTGCAGACACAGTCTGTATGCTGAGTGGTGACCTACAGCTGAAGGCCAGCCCCTGGACTAGACAGAAAGTATCTATCTAAGCCCTTTTGCCCTGCAAAATCCAAAACATTATCACTAATATTTTCTTATAGATCAGTTCAAAATCCTTTTTCCCACTGCATCAAATTTCTTGAGACATGGGACCACTTAATGTGTTAGATTTGGTGCAATCTTAACCTGCAGTCTTACACGTCTTGGTTGCAGGGATTACTCAGCTAAATTTCCATGGCAGAAGTAAAAATGTTGCAAGTAATTTTTTTGAAGTTTTTATTTGTGAACATTATTTTGTGGCTCCAACTGCTTTCTGCAAGATACCGAACTAATTCCAGTTTGGCTGAATATTCCCTTTTAAATGCAACATCTGCTTTATGCATCAGTTTAAAATTAGTTATCTGGGTTCAGGGTAGAATTCACCTCTCTACTGCTGTCCGAGAACCATTTAAATTCTGTTTTATTGAGGATGAACGTCAGCCCACCCCCAAAGCAGACTTTGCTTACACACACATGCCTCACACACGGGAATATTTGTCTCCATGGACCGATCATCTGAGTTTTCCACTGCAGATCTCACCCCCCTGGCACAGAGTCCCACAGCCCATGTAAACACACGCATAATTTCCAGCATCCGAGTAGCTCTATTAAAGCCCACTGGGCTTAAGGGCATTCACACACATTTAAGTACATTGTTGGATCAGGGCCTAAGGTTACTCATGTCTTTTATTTAGAAATGTTACCGTGGTCTCTAAAAGTGACGCGTTTCTCTTAACAGGCTGTGTTCCCAGATACACTCAGCTGATAGGTAAACATGTCCAAGTGCCCCACCACTGAACCTAGCAATGGAGTGGGGGAAGTCTGGAGTTAGCATAGCTTGAAGCAAACTTTCTACCTACTTGGACAACACTGCAAGTTTCAATGTGAAGCTTGATTTCAGCGTTACTATTCACATTTAGGGTTAAGCACACACTTAACTACCCTGCTAGGTCACAGTCTTAGCACTGCTTTAGTCTTTTAATACTGTTTACACAGATCTATTTGGGTCTAGTTTTTAAGTTTGAGGAGTGCAGTTCATTTCTGCTCAGTTCTACTTTGAACTGAATAGGAAAATGTCATTCCACAGAGATGTTCAGACCTGTCAAATTCTGTCCTCCCGCCATAGACAGCACTGGATCACAGCATAAACCTTGTGGTCCTCCACTGACCTCAAGATTTCACCACGACTTCCTGATCCCAATCACCCAACCCCTTTTTACTTATCTGATTGTCCACCCATCCCAACCATGGTATCACAGCACACTGTCAAGTTTCTTGGATGTGCATTCACAGTGCACATGCTACCCCATTGTACCCATTTATATGCACACTTTTACTTCATGACAATAACCATGGAGTAACAGACACACTGAATGTTCACATGAAGGCTGGACTCAAGTACCTTTTCCATGGAGTCAAACTAATTTGGATATGCTGGCAAAAAGCTTGTAAGTTCTTTAGTGAAGTTTTAATGGTTCAGGTCATGAAAAGCCTGGCAGAGAGGATCCTTAGTCTGATAGGAACATTTTAAAAAGCTTGTTGGCTGAGAATGGAAATTCAAATAAAATTCGGACAAGAAATAAAATGTAGTTTTATAAGAGTGAAGCCATTAGGCCTGGAAACAGCCTGATGGACATTTCAAGCCCATAAATCAAGGCATTTTTGTCTTTGCAAATATGTACAGTGACCCAGTCATAAGTTACAAGTATGATGCGGGAACTTCGTGAAATTCTAAGGTAGATGTTCATAATGGCACCTTCTGGCCTTAAAATGATCTGTTAGTACTTACATGAACAGTTAACACTGTAGGAAATCCTGCTCAGTTTCTAATATGTTGTGTTTATTTTCAAAACAAATGAAAGAATAACATTTTCACAGACTTCTTGAGATTTCATTGACCTATAATTGACTTTCCTTCCTTTCCATCTTTCCTTCCTTTCCATTGTTCACAGCTACCTACCACTAGGGATAGGAGTATTTATCTTCCATGTTTCATTTTAAGTAGCTGCAGATATTGCTGCATTTGAACACCCACATAAAAATTCTAAGATAACACAGAAATGCTTTTTCTTTTTACCAGAGTCATGAATTCTACCATCTTGAGCAGAGTTCTCACTGGGGTCTGTATAGTTTCACACAATCAGATTAAGGTAGCTCACTTCCTTAAAAGGACCATTCAATTAGGAAGGAGCCCTCAAGAATTCACTGTGAAGAGTAGTGTAACAGGTTGCACAGACACACCCTTTCCATGTTAAATTCCTACAGTTCTAATATTGAGTGGAGACTGAATAATGCTGCTTAAAAAGTGACATACTAGCATAATACAGACTCAAGTAAAATCTACTTTTTAGCTGCACTGTCCTGGGGAAATTTCGTTCCTTATTCAGAGCCAAATTTTCATAAGAAATGAACATTCATTTTCTGCATCTAAAGAAAAAAGTCTTGGCACCCTGAACCAGAGGCTTTCGTTGAAATTTGGCTATAAACAAAGATTTTGGAAGCATCTTTCTCCCAGATAACAAACAGTAGATTAGACAGCCTGCTGCAGAGATTGGGATTACAAAGACTCTTAAAAAAAATTACAAATAATTACCTTTCAAGCACTTTTCCAAAACAATACAAATGACAGGGCTAAGGACACGCTGAATGACAACAAATCAGGTATCAGGAAACAGAAAGTAAGGCCTGTCAGCTCTGCTAGTTTTGCATTTGTCCTTCCAAGTTCCAAACAGGTCAAACGTTGACAAAAAAAGGAACTGTCAGCCAGAAACCAAACTTTCTTTCACTCTTGTGGTCTTTCCTTCACCCCCCTAACAATCTGTGGAGTATTCAGGTAAAACAACAGGGTACTGAATTACAGGGAGCTGAGAGAGAGAGTACCAAACGTTTTAGCTAGCACTGTAGTCTCCCTAGTTGGGCTTCTCAAAACTACGACTTGGTCACACATGCACACAGATGCCCCTGCCCACCAGCTACTCACCCAGGGGAAGCTTTTCCAGCAGATAAAGGTAACTCTGAAAGAAATCATTTCGGATTGCCTTATGCAAAATGAAGGACATACTGTGCCGACAGAGTTCTTCATCTGTCTTGTCCCAGCGTGACTTAAAGGCCAAATGTGCTGCTTTGTACGCCATGATGGAGACGTTTTATGCAAGGGTTGGCAGCTGGGGTGGCTGGTGCTCTCTGGAGGACCTGTCCTTCTGAAGAGGCAGAGGCAGTGTCATTAAACTGTGCCAATGTACTGTCATTCTATATCGGGGTGTGTGTCTAGAGCAGTGCAGGGGGTGGAGGCAGGCAAGAGGGGAGTGAGAAATGCTGGCTGTTGGCACTCACTCAGAGTAATCTCTGGAGTGTCACCCTCTGAAACAAGCAGGTGCTGGAAAGTGATAAAAAACCAAACCAGGAAATTGCTTAGCCAGAGTAAAAGTATATCTACTCCAAAAAAGAGTGGCTTTAATTCAATTACACTTTTCCTAATCTACTCAGCCTTCACTTCAAAGGAACTCAGATATTATCCAGGATCTCCCATCTCCCTCTTTTAATCTCACAGGGTGATTTTGTTTCTCTGTCTCTCCCTCGCAATTAGTTTTTCAGTCCAGGGCACCCAAGAGGAAGGCCAGAAGACAGAACATGGACCTGCCTCTACACGAACTGTGTCCCCTAATAAACTGTGATTATAGCAAGCAAAGAGAAAGCAACAGATTCAACTTCATGCTTTGCCAATTTGTATGGCAGGGCATGCCACTCTCTCTATACACTACAATCTGCCCATGTTAATTTAATCTGTTCAAATGGTACAGAGTATCTCATGAGTGGAGGCTACATGGAAGAAACTGCTGCCTGGAAACACAGGAGCAGCAAAGCCAGGGAAAGGTAATAGGTTTTCACTTTAGCTAACAAAATGCACAGAAGAACAAACGGAGATAAACTGCCCATTAACAAACTTAGAAAAATGTATCGACTGGAAAAGACAAAGAGATTCAGGCCACTACAGGGGATGAAATTCTAGAAGAGGGGGAGTAGGGTGAGAAGCTGAAATGCTTTTAGGATGGAGAATGCTAAGCTGCTGAAGGGGGCTGTGTATCATAAGAATGTCCCAGCCCAGAGGAGGATCAGGCTCTCAAGAGGCAAGGAGAGACTGGTACTGCTTTAAAACCTTGTTGTCTTCTTGGTAGCTCAGGCACTCAGTGCCATACAGCTTCAAGCCTCCCGAGTTCCAAATGAACCCAGCAAGGGGATGGGGGTTTTGTACTGACTGCACAGGCCTCCACACATTGTGCCCATGAGTTTCCTCTTTTCAAGCTGTTTATTTCAGCTGTCTGCAGTGTAAGCACACTACAAAGCAGCAACACATGATCAGAAAGTTACACATTTTCAATACAAAAGAGCTGCCGTATGTCCTGAGCAGTGTTGCAGCTCCTGACAAACATCTGACCAGGCTCCTGAGGGCAGAACAAAGAAGACCTAGCCTTCCCCAAGGAAAATCACTAGTAATTCGGCTACAGATGATGCTAAGCAGCATTTAGCAACTCATCAATTAAAGCATATTTTCCAACAAGCCTTTCTTCCTTGGAACAGTCAATCTCTGTATCTCTGCTTTGATATTATTTATTAAAAGTATTTAGGGGTAAAACCATTCCTGGGTATTACTGCCTTTCTTGTTTCCCCAACTACCTACCATCCTGTACTAGTCATTCTCACCTAGCTGCATTGGCACACTGCTCCCCAGCTGTTCCAGTCTCCACAATTGTGCAAATGTGTTGGTGAACGGATCAGTGGATAAATCTTATTCAGAGAAATACACTTACTTTTCTTTCAAGTGGGATCAGTTTCCCAATCCAGTCCACAGCAGACACAAGGGAATTTGTCATGTGGTACAGTACGGGGGCTGGAACAGTCACCTGGGATTGCAGTGTGGAGAAGGCAGCCAGTAAGCCACAATACACAGTGGCCTTAGCAGTAATGCAGACCTCCTCTCTGTGTTCTGCCAGAGAGGTGTGCTGGAGGGGGTTCCAAGACAGCCAAAGGTAATCGAAGTACTGGAAGGTATGTTTCTGCACTCCCACTCCTCCCTGCTCACACATTCCTGTTGTTGGGGTCTCTGCTGAGCCACTTCATCTTGCTACATCAGTTGGCATTTCCTGTCCACTCAGCATTGTGAACCAGCTCAGTGAGGAGCTTAGAATTGTCAGAGAAGTGCATGAAGGGAGGTAAAAATGTGCATTTGAGGATGGGGTGGGGACAGTGGGATCATGGCAGTGGCTAGATCAGCTCTAGCGCCATGGCACCGAAGTCTGAGCCCTTCCTTAAACAGAGGGCAATGTTCTTCACACAGCCTTAGAAATTTCAGCCACCTCTTGAAATAACTCAGTCTCAAATTTCTCCCTGGTTATGTATCTATCAGAGAAACAACAGGCTCCTTCCAACTACTTTTGAAATATCTGGGCCCAGACACAATCCTGGTCTTAAGTTTTCTCACAAATCTGGCCCTTTCTCTTTGCTTATCTATTTTCAGCTACTCACTCGCCAGTTAGCACGCCAGGAACAGATGAGTCAAGACAGCACGTTAATGCTTTGGAAAGACGTTGCACAAGCTCACTTTGTCACTGACAAAAGACACGCCTAGGAACTCAGAGCCCACCTGTTCCACATTCGACACTATGTCTCACATTTGGCACCACGTTTCACATTTGTCACGGCTGTAGTTTTGGCAGTGCCCGTTGTGTCGCAAAGTGACCTCTCTGCTTTGAGACAGCAGTGGCTCCAAGCATGAAACGTAAGCCTTGACATGTCCTAGTGGAGTCAAACCTGGTACAGCACAGTGGAGGGTGCTGGGACCGCAGCCCCAGGGCTCCCCATAGCTTTGACTCTCAGAAGGTCTGCAGATGCCTGGGCTTTTACATCTGCTAAGTGGGTGTGAGGTGCAAAGGCAGAAAAGGACACTGTTTATCCAGCCTTCTGTGCACACGTGGGGCTTAACTCTCTCTTTGGAGCAGCCCATTTGGGCTCCCCAGTGCCCACCAAGTGCCCCAGTGACTGTGACCCCAGTGAAGCTCTCTCAATGTACCACCCTCAGAGATTCTGGCCAATTATGACAGTGAACACATATGCACAGGAAACAGGACATACTTCAGAGTCACTCCCCATCATTTTAATGCCCTCCTACTGATCTTCTCAAAACACACTCCTAGATGACTTCCCTTAGGAAAAAGAGATACGTGCAATCACATTGCATATGTCTCTGCCTAGGACTTTTATTATCCCATCACCAAACGACATTTCAACCGATCTACCTCAAACAAATCTCAGAACTACTTCAAAGCTTGCATCAAAACTGTAGAAGGGGTAAAGAGACAGGTCTCTTCCTGCTGTCACTCAGCAAAGCGAGTTTCAGTCTTCAGAGACAACATAAAACCCATAAGGGCAGATGGACATGGGTACATCTGCACCTTCCAAGGTACCATCCAACACAAACATGTCAGAAACAACAGTTCACAGGATTAGTTTTTCAGGCTGAATGTCAGTGATAAGTCTTTTTGATAAATCAGTGGTGGGTTTGACTCACAGTAGTCCTGCTCCACACAAAAAGAGTGAGGATCGACGGAAGGCTCCATAAACTCTAGTTCTATCTATTCTGTTTGCATGTGATCAAGTCTAAGTCCCTGTTCCAAACAGCTCTATAATCAAAGAGTTACTGTGAACACACAGTCAGTCCTCAGATACTAGTGCAGTGAAGTAGGTGAATCACAACAGCATCAAGCCTTTTAAAGCACTTTCCAAGCACTTCCTATTGCTGTCCAAGGTGAGGCAGAAACATAGATTTATGCCCAGAAGTGCCTAAAAAAGGCCACAGAAATAGCATTTTTTTTTCAAGAAGTGGATGCTATATTCCCTGCCTATTTGTCAACAGCAGCATCTTAATGTCTGCTGCTAAGAACAACTCACAACTGCTTCACACTATGTCCTAGCCCCATATTCTGAACAGAAGCAGTATCAGTCTACCCAGAAGCAGCAAACAATTCAAGCACTATTGTACACCCTTCATTAACAAGAAGTGTGGGGCTTGAGTATGGGCACAATGGCACCCATACGACCTGTCGGATAACTGCTGAAAATTTTAGTTTATTTTCCCAAAAGCCCATTTGAATCTTCCTGAAGTTGAAGCCAGCTAGTCAGCTTTTTTGTTGGTAGTAGGGACACTGGAGAATCTGGACCTCTAGATAAACTGAAGCCCTACACTAAAATAAGAGCAGACACAGCCATAATGCATGACAGGCTCACAGCTTCTTGTTTAAAATAAGAAGGTGTTTGTATTTATGTGGGTAAAAAAATAGTTCCTCCATGTGTCTTCTTCTTCTTCCCCATTACATCAGGTTTATCACAGAGTAAAATGAAGGATCAGCTAGAGTGGCTTCTTGTTAAAACACCTGTAGCTGATCTCTGCCTGAGGGTAGCAGGTTTAAAATGAGGTATCAGATGGCTTATGATGAGTCACTGCAAGATCCAAGGCAGACCTGTTTGTTGGAGCATCAGGGTCTTTAAAGAGAGTCTGAACTTCTACATTAGTGGGTACCTACCTGTCTCTGCAGATCTGAGCTGTACACACTACTTCTAAAACGCATCAGCTGCACAGAAGAGAAAAGGAAAAACATGTGCACTAGCTCCACATTATCATGCAGGTCACAAAGGGTCATTTTTGCCTTTAAATTACTGCGTTCTGCTTACAAAACACCTGGTATGCAATCTGATTTCCACAGGAACAAGACATCAGGATTGCTGTAAAATGTCTCTTTATCTTAAGAAGGCCTCAATATTAATTCCTCTCCCTCACACTCACGCCTGGCATATGCTGCCAGGAATAGATGTGGTTAAAGCAAGTAATTTTTGTTTTATCTTTGACAACAAGTTTTTTAAAGTTCCTGAAACCACAGGATCATGTTGATAGAAGAGTCACAGGCAGATAGAGAGCACACATGCAGTTATGAGGGCAGCAAAGAACAGCTGCAGGTTGGATGGCAGCTGGTAACCTTTACAACTGACTCTGCTGCAGCCAGAAAAGTAACTGCCTGTATTGTCCTGACTGCAGCTTCCGTGGCTTATTCAGAGCAACAATGTGTGTCAGTGTCCGGGTGTCAAACTGGGAAATAGTAACATGACAATGGATGCACTAATTGTCTGACTTGTTGAAGTCCAGACCTCTTAGTCACAATCCTCACCCACCTAAACTTTGCTCGTGGGTCCAATTAGACTCAGCAGTCTTCAGAAGTATTACTGTGAAAATAATTTCTGTTTGAGTTGAGTGTGGAATTGAGGAAAAAAAATGTTTTGTGTTGAAGAGAAACTGAAATATTTTTCTTTTTTCACCCCACAAAAAATTTCTGAGTCAGGCCAAACAAAATGTTTTGTTTTGTTTTGTTTGCAGGGCTATTTCCCTTCTTCCATTTCTTTATTTGTTTACTTGTAATTAAATTTAGGTAAATTTGGTTTCAGCATACCATTTACAAGTGCAAACAATAATAACGTTGTTGTCACCAGTAGACTAGTCAGTCTTGCAACATCACTCTGTGGCAACAAGACCCAAGGAAATGCAAAGCAAAACAGGTCCTTGGGCAAAGACCCAGCTTTGGGATAGAACTTCTGATCTCTCATGAGAAACCCGTGCTTTGAACCACATTTCCAAAGCAGAGTTCACTGCCTGTAGGTCAGGATGACTCACACCCTTCAGGGCACATCCTGCACAAGTCCCCTGTGCTTTCATGGGTGCAGTCACAGCAACAAGCTGTTATCATTTATACAATTGGAATTTAGCAATCTGGAATGCCATCTAAAGCATCAAAACACAGCATGTGAGCCCTATGGGTAAATACATTATAATTAATGTAAATTAAATTGGCCAGAGCTTTATCCCTATGGAGGAAATACACAGTTCTTCCCTTCTAATCCTGGCTCTGGAGCCAATACTAAATTACATTTTTAAGGGTGTGAGTGAAGCCACTCTTAGGTAGGAGTGGAAGCCTGTCTCATCGTGTCCCAAGTACGGCGACAGGCACAGCAGGACCCTGATTTGGAGATCCATAAACAGAATGCTAACGTAAATAGCGATCTTTGGGAAGGCCTCCTGCATGCTTTGGCCGTGAGGATTTTATTTGGTTCTGGTAAGGGACCCTCAGTAGTGCTGAGGTTGAAGGGAAGGAAGGGCAGGGTTCCTGATGAAACTGCAGCAGGGGCTGCTCTGTTGTTCTTGATAAGAAGCATGACAGCTGTGCCCACAACATCTGGTTTTCATTGAACCCTAGTGAGAGTTCCTTGCTGAGTCTCTTCCACCCCATATGTGGTGGTTTAATTGATGGAGCCTGAGAAGGTTTTAGGTCCAGCATGGAATGCTGCCTTTCACTGTGATATGTGACTCCTGATACAGTAAGGGCTGGGCTGCTCAGAGTCGTCTTTTTCTTCTCAATATTGAATTTTGTGTATATTGCCCTCTGTTGGCTCAGGCGCATGATAAAGCTCGTTTACAAGGTGAATGCTAACAGAAATCTCCTTTTGGCTGAGTGGCAGGGTTTGTGGGTTTTGGAAAAGGCACAATCAAGTTAGCTGTAGCCTTGTGCGTGCGTGTGTGCATAGTTCCTATCCCCCCATAGCTCTGTGTTTAGGAATGCAGGCACAGCTCTTTAACCAAGGAGGAAGGGGGTCTGGAGGCTGGCTGTCTCAGCCATTGTGGACTGCATTTAAGAAGAGAGTTTTAAGGAGTGACTGGAGAGAACAGTCGTTTGGTGAGCCAGGAAACAGCCCCAAAAAAGTGTGTGGGAGAACTGGGAAAGTGGGAGATAAATTAGTCTTAATGTCTTTTAGCTCTGACACGCAACTGCCAGAAAAGTCTCCCAAGGCTTTATTTTCAACGTCAAAGCAAAAGAAAGATGGCAACCCACGCCATCAAAGCTCCTTCTGCACACAACACTGCCAGAAAAACACTTCCTCCCAGCTGAATCCCTCCTACCTAAAGCAGATGGCTGACCTATCTCAGACCAAAAAGCACCCTGCCCAATTATCTTGTCTCTGACAGCAAAGAGCAGCTATGCCCAGGGCAACAGCCTAAACCCATTAGCTAGGACATGTGCTTTGGCTGGTTCTTAGCACTTGCATGCTGCTCCTGCACAGAGCCAGACCAGGTATTTTCCTGAGGAAGTGGCCCTCCTCCTGTACTCAGCATTGGTGAGGCCCCACCTCGAGTACTGTGTTCAGCTTTGGTCACCTCAATATAAGAAAGAGATTGAGGTGCTGGAGTGGGTGCAGAGAAGAGCAACTAGGCTGGTGAAAGGCCTAGAGAACAAGTCTTATGAGGAGCAGCTGAGAGAACTGTGGCTGTTTAGTCTAAAGAAAAGAAGGCTGAGGGGAGACCTTATTGCTCTCTGCAACTACCTGAAGGAGGGTGTAGAGAGATAGGAGCTGCTCTCTTCTCACAAGTAAATAGTGATAGGACAAGAGGGAACGGCCTAAAGCTACATGAGGGGACGTTTAGGCTGGATATTAGGAAATTTTTTTGTCTCTGAAAGGGTTGTCAGGCATTGGGACAGGCTGCCCAGAGAGGTGGTGTATTCACCATCCCTGGATGTGTTTAAAAGTCATATAGATGTGGTGCTTGGGAATATGGTTTAGGGATGAACATGGTAGAGTAGGGTTAAAGGCTGGACTTGATCTTGAAGGTCTTTTCCAACCTAAATGATTCTATGATTCTATGAACTCTTAGAAGGTCCAGGCATGCCCATCCTGGGCATACCAGGGCACACACTAGTGATGTGATGATGCCAGGAGGGGACAGCCTTTGTCTGGAGTGTGAACACCATGACAATACAGAAACTAGAACCTGAGGAAGTACAGAGTGCGATGGATAACAACAGATCAGTAGAAAGAAGTGATGTGGGCAGACAATGGTTTAGAGAGATCATTTAACCTTCTGCAATACGCCTCTCTCATTAGAGAGGCTGACTTGTAAAGATCCAGGCTTTCGGGAGCTCTGTGGACTCCTCCTTGCTGTTGGCTAGGATGGCAAACATCAGATTGGCATTGCTCTGATCCTGTACAGCAGCACATTTCACAGCAGTGGTGGAGAACATCCTTCTTGTTAGGGCAGTTAAAACTAGACTGGAAAATGTGTTGTGCTGTGAACCATAGAGCAACGTGAGTTTCTTCTAGACTTGTGTCTTCCTGCTTCTACGTGAAATAAGCTCCATAGTTCCTCTCAGTTGCCATCTATCATGAAAGATCCACCCTGGACAAGAAACTGCCTGTGCTGCAGCCTGTCTGGAGCTGCTCTGGGACAACTTGGCCAGCCTGTTCATCTGTGCTGTCTGTCTGGCCAGTGTGCCCAGAGTGACAGTCCCCTGGCTGCTGCCAAAGACTTGAACTCTGCATGTCTCCCTTAGTGCTGTCCCTGCCATGGGTCTCTCTCATCTACCTGGCAGTCAGAGCACACAAACCTCTAAAAACTTCATTAACTTTCAAACTCTGAGCACATCTTTCCATGGTGATTGCCCTTGGCTAATGTGTCATGAAATTATTAGAGGGAGGAAGAAGAGACCTGATGAATGCATGGGTAGAGTAAGGCAAGACAATACTAATTTCATGTGGAAGCCAAACGAAAAGAAGCTGAAAGGAAAAAAGAAACGTTGACTGTAGGGAAAAAATCTGACAAATGACCTTGGAAGGCCTCTTCCACCTTTAGTGCCTGAGAAGGAATGAGCTGACAGAAGCTGTGTGTGTGTGTGTGTGTGTGTGTGTGTGTGTGTGTGTGTGTGTGTACACAGGTACATCAGGGGAACTGGAAGGGGTCAGGACGTGGAAAAGGCATTTTTAATGGATCAGTAAAAGTAAAAGTATCAGGAGTATACCCTGCATTTCAGACACAGTGTATCTGTGACATGGCTGGCTTGGATAGCCTTCATCCTGAACTGGTTTGAGTTGTGTGGAGTCCCACAATACCACCAACTGCACAGTTAAATCCTGTGCATGCCTTGACTGTTAAACTCAGTTTGTGGAAAACTGAAGTATCAAGGGGCAAAAAACCAGATTAAGCCTAAATCCTGGACAGCATAAACACACAGGTACATGGATTGCAGAGACTATAAACATACCCCTTCTTGTGAAATACTTGCTCTTACACAGAGGAGTGGCTCAAAATTTGCAAAAAACACCTTTGTTCAGAACAGAAAGTAGAAACCTAAATGATCAAGAGTGGAAACAATTTGCTTTGCATGAACACCTTCTACCTGAGCTCTCAGACTGGAACCATTCAGAAGCCAAATGCATGTGTGTTGTCCTTTGGAACAAACACATAATCAAGACATGAAAAGTTTGAGATGGTTAAATGTTTCCTCTAGAGGCTGGGGATTAGGAGTCTGGGCAAGTAGCAGAGGAGGAAAAAAAGAAAAAAAAAAAAAAGAGTAAAATAAAAGAAGAAACTCTTAGGTGACCTGACAAGGGAAACTTAAATCTTATTTTTAAGGGGTTAGGTTGTACTAAAGCTTGAAAAATTAAATCCACAGCTGTCTCCAGAGGACTATATCTCACTAAGAAAGCTTCAAGTAAGTTTATCATGTATCCAACACCTAGACATTGGACCTCAGGGACCACTAGGATAATATTTCCTCTGGATTAGCAAGAAAGCTAGCAAGCGACATTTGTATGAGACTAACTTTAAGGGGGTGTTTTTATTATAAAATGATAAATGAAGAATGAGCATACTGGGAAGGAAAGTTCTTGCAGTTTGTAAATCTAACACATCCCCACTATTTCTTTAAAAAAGCACTGCTATCTTCTAAAGTAGTTTTATTTGGTGACATCAGTAATTTGATGTTTCTACATCTATCATCCTCCCACTGAGGATCAACATGTTCTTTATGAGCAATATTTTTAATCTCATAATCCCCTTTATGAGGAGTGCTTTTAATTTCAGGGACCATGAGCACTGGCATCGAGACAACAAAATATATATGAAAAAAATTCAAGAATGAAACTATGGGAAACACAGGATGGATCTGGCACAATTACATTGCTTTCCTTCTTCTGGGATTCTTCACTACTAGCCAATAAAGCCCAGGATATGTTGGAATGCTATTAATTAACTCACCTCACTGTTCCTCACCATGACAACTGATATGCCCCTGGGTTCCAGGGAAATCTTATGAATCATACGAGATGCAATACTTAGCCAGAGCTGGGTGAACTAAGGACAACTTTAATGTGTTAAGTCTGAAATCTGAAATCCAACAGTGAATAGACTTTTGTACCGAAGGCATAAAATAAAACTCAGACAGTTATACAAAGCCCAATGTTGGAGTTTGGTAGGATAAAGCACTTCTATTTTATGTATTTTGCACTTTCTGTGTCTGTCTAAAACACACTGGTGTGAGGAACAAGAGCAGAGGTCCCTACAGCAAGATGCCCACAGTCTGTGGATGGGCTCCAGTAATCTAGCATGATTCCGTTCTGTCCAGAGAGCACATCAGTGATGATTGTGTTTGCCAGAAAATCTGGAGTTACACATCTATGTGCTACTCTGTGCCTGTACAGATGCACATGCAGGAGGTGTAACGAAGAAAAGGCATACATAGCAAAATTAAATGGGGAAAGTGAAATGAGGGGAATTACCTAAACAGCTTACAGATGGTAACTAAATTAGTTGAAAGCTGAAGCACTGTTTTTTCAACACACAGCTCAACAGCACTGTAAAACTTCCATTATTATAACCCAGAAGCTCGTGAGAAATAGTAATTACCAGAGCTGAACTCCTGGGCTCTCTTATTTTCTTACCCATAAGCTGGCTAGACCAGCCCCCAATCCTTCATTCCCCCAGTGCTTTCCAGACTCCTGGTAAGTACAGCGGAGAGGGTGAAAAAATACCATTCACCCCATGTTCTTTTCCACCTCTCAGGTCTCCTGTTGCCCCTTATACACCTTGTTTTGAACCTTCTTCTCAGTCTGACACAGCCACTTCCAGTGGAGTATGAGGTGGGGTCTAGGCAGCAAGCAAGTGCAGCCTTAAGGCTCTCTCAGTTGTGAGGGAAATGCAGCCAAAGCCCCCATCATGAGCCTTCACTCTCTGCATCCTGCTTCTCACTGGCTCCCAGCTGTTGCATACATTCTTCTAGTTTCCACCCTGCCATCTTGCCATAGATAGTTCTGGGAAGACCAAGTAGGGTGAAGTGGCAAGTGCACTAAATCAAACAGAAGAACAGCATCTGCTTGGGTTCCTGATGAGTCTAAAACTGACTCATGACCCCCCCTACCCAGTGGATTACTTCCTCTATTACTATCAACCACAATGTAAATAAAACAAATTAGCATAAGAACAGAACCCATGAAAGAATTTACTGTACACTCATCATCCACATTCTCTTTCTTAGATTTAAAACCAGGAGGGACTTCCATGACCATCTAGTTGGCCCTTCACTATAATACACACCAAAGACTCTCATCTTTTGATCCCTGCATCAAGACCAGCCTTATCACTACCAAGCAGAAGGATTACTTCATCCTCACAAACAATATGAAGTCATCCTTCTTAACTATTCAGCACTAGAAAGACTTCAACTAAAGTACTGTAGCCAGGTTTGGGCATGGCTCTTCAAGAAGAACATAGGCTGACTGAGTAGCTTTGATACAAAAAAGGAATGGTTTCCTTGCAATAAGGGCAATTTAGTCCTGGAATAGATTCCCCAGGAAGACTATAAAGCACATCCCTGAAGATGAAATTAGTGATAGGAATAATATGGGTACAAATTATTTGGCTTGGGGCAGGGGATAGGCCGAAAGAGGTTGCTTCAGCACAGTTTGCTATGAACCTATGAGTCTGTTTAAGCTGCAGCACTTGTTTCACAAAGGCATCTACTCCTGACATAAAGACGGGTAATAATGGGGAAGCATCCAGTCATACATAAATCCTAAGGTAAGTTATTCCATTGGTTAAGTGCTATCCCACTAAAATGTTATGCTTGATTTCAGGTCTGAATTAATCTAGCTTTAATGCCTCTTCTTGCACTTCCACTCTTCTATACATCTCATGTGCTTTGGTTAAAATTAAGTGGAAGCTGCTCTCGGCAAAAGGGGAAGAATTTGGAGAACAAGTCCAGTGATGCCCACGATAGCTCAAAAACTTAATGGAAAAGATTTTGGCTGTAAAGTCTTGTGCAAAAGCTCAGCTTTTTCTAAGGAACTAGCCATTGTCTGAGTATTTCTAATAAATAGTTTGAAATGGAAATTTCCCTGTTGAATCTGTTTGAAATGAGTAATTTGAGTAAAGTCATATGTCACCTGAGCAACATCACTTCAGCAGAGGTACTCATTCCTTACTCTCCCTTTGCTTTTTTTGACAAAAACTTAAAAATACTAAGTTATTTTTGAGCAAAGTAGAAAGAATTTGATGATCACACACAGAATTATTTTCTTTGGGAGGGGAAGGATGACGAAGAGGGGAAATTCCTGATTTATGATCAAATATAGACTTGTTCAAGTGTAAAGGAGACCCCTCCTTGAAAACACTTAAGCTGGCGCTTAACTTTATTACTGTAGCAAAATTAAGCATGTGCTTGAGTGGTTGCAGAGTCAGAACCATAAAATGTCACAGCCTTTATAGCTACGAGTCTGCTTTCTGCCTGCTGCATCTAATAAACATTAAGAAGTGAAATTCTGTCCCCATCAGGATCAGTGGTAAAACTCCCATTGACTTCGGCAGAACCAGGATTTTGCACAAGAAATCTGCATCATTGTCACTGAGGCCCACAAGATATTAGCAGAGAGAGGCCATCTGCTTTTATATTTAATCTTTCTGTGCTTCCCTTAGTCCAATTAAAAATTGATCATTGGCTCTTTGGATAGGGATACTGCATTTCAGGTTGGTTGTCAGGGAGTATGCAGGCATGAAATACACAAATTGTAGAGCATCACACATACTGAACATGCAGAGAACGTACTGATGTGTAGGTATGGCACTTAGGGACATGGCTTAGTGGTGGACTTAGCAGTGTTAGGTTCACAGTTGGACTTGATGATCTTAAAGGTCTTTTCCACCCTAAATGATTCTATGAAAACACACAACATCCTGTTCTGTGTTCCTCACAGCAAAATTCCCTCTTAAAGGGTTGACGCCTTAAGGAAAAAAAAAGGTAATGTAGCACCATTATGGTACATTTTATATTTTCCAACACTTCTTAGATCAGCCTTGCTTAGGTCATGAGTAAACTGGTATTTTTCCCATAAATAGCAACCCTCAAGTCAGCACTAAAAGCCTATTTGGATGGTTGCTTGGCTCCATCACCAGCTGCAGCTGAGCCTGGGCACTGTGCTCCTGCCTTGCAGGCTTGCACAGGTCTGCACAGGCAGTTCACACCCCTCCAGCTGCTGAGGGGCACGAGATGGCAGAGGTCAGTTTACCACCAGCTGGATTTACTCACTCAGCCAAGTGAACAAGCATCCAAGGCCATCCAACAAGATCACTTTAATGGAAGTGAGCAATTCTGATGTGAATAAGCCAAGCAAGAAAACAGTATACCCTTTGCTCTATATGTTAAAAGAGAGGTCTGCTTCTCTATGAAGAGGCCTGCTTCTTTTCACATTTTTTTTCTACATCTGAAACAATGAAAATCTACAGCAGATTTTCTTCACTGGTTTAAATGAGCCACAAATGGATTCATTAGCTTGAATTATTTATATTACAAAATAAAAATCAAGCTCTCCATAGAGATTCCTGCTTTCATTTTTGTGAAGTCTCATGTTCAAGGATAACAGGAGCACCCAGTATTTACCAGCACGATGATATGTCATGTTGAAAACACCCTTCTCTTGCACAGATGTCCTTGTCACTGCTGATCAAAAAGGCATTCAAGAATCACCTTGATCTATGTCCCAAGATTAATTTAATCCAGAAGAGTTAAGCCAGACCTTCCCTTTGCATATCAGGTTTTGCTTTGACTCGTCTCACTTCTTCCTTCCAACATAAACTTTTAAGCCAGGGTTTATTACCTCCATACCTCAATCACTTACTTTGTGTCAGCATATCAGAATATCATCTCTGCCCCCCACTGAGCAGCACAGTCTAATCACTTAAAATATTTCTCTGAAAGTCATCCTTTCAGATTGCTGTATTTTATTTTAGCTAATAAAAGGCCTTAAGGAGTTTTATACACACTTCATTTTTATAACGTCTAGGAAAAAATATCCTGTATTCATTGTTCTTCCCTTACAAGTCACCCATATTTTTTCCTGAGAGAAAGAGGCAAACCCCGATGGATAGATTACAAATTTCAGGGTCACTTTGGTTTCCTAATTCCGTGAGACAGAAATCAATCTATTACATTTTAACCATTCCGTTTGCTATAGAAAGGCAATGGTGGTTATTTTGTTTGAATTTGTCACAATGATGTAAAACAAATCTGTGTAGGATTCAATGATACTTTGAAGAAATTGGACTCTAAGGCATTTTCAACATGCAGTCTCATGTTTATATACCAAAGGCCCATAAAAAGCTAATTGAAGACAATGGAAACCTCTTTTTTTTTTTTTTTACTTCAAAATTAGGCTTAGAATCAGTACTTCTTAGTCATAATGGATTTCTTTGATACTAAGAGAACAAATAGAAAGAAATGAAACTAAGTTACCATGAGAAAGTATCTTGGGTGTTGCTTTGATGTCAACGAGTATTCGGTCTATCTGGTTAAGAGGCCACATCTTGAGAAAAAACAGGAAGAATAATAATCTCAATTTTTTGCATGAAAGTGGGCTTCCTCAATGACTTTTAAAAGGGTTTTCACTTTTTAAATGCAAACAAAGAATAACAATGTTGTGCATTTCTGTATCTACACTTACTCTAGAAAAATGTTATTGTCCATTTCTTCTACACTTATTCTACCATATATTTAAGTTGAGAACACTCCAGAGTTCTGCCTTCCCTCTTGTTCTGTTTACCCACCTGCTTTGCTCCTCTCTCACCTAACTCCTCTTCACACAACTTCCTCCTCCATAGTCTTCCTATTCTGCTCTCTGCAATTCCCATGCTCTTTTCCATCCTTTTGTTACCTCACTAAAATCTTTTCTTCTACCTGACTCCAGAAAAATATTTCTTAAAACTGGTGTAGGAAAAAAAACAAACCAAAACCCAAAACCACCCAAAACCAAATAGAAACCCAGAAACACTGCACATCCCAGCTTCTCTTTGCAACTCAGTCACTCTTCTGCCTCAAATATCACTCTTTGTTTCTCCTTGTTTATGCTTCTAACATGCAGGTGAGGGGAATCTCCAGGGTCCCATGGTAATGCCATAAACCTCATCACACTATAACAAAAGGAATATAAGAAATGGTGCAAAGCAACATCCGTGGCTCAGGGAAAGGCTGTAGCACCAGACCTTGGGTGGCATTTGTTTTACAATTTAATTTTAAAAGAATCTACCGTGCAATGTAAGGGGTTTAGCATTTGCATCGTGTGGTTTTCTAAACGCAGCATCAACTGGTTGTCACTGACAGACAGAATTATCTAATCTTGGTGCTGCTTGTGGCTCAAATCACTACAAAGCTGAGGTATCTTCATTGGACTCTGTGAGGCCTCTGAGACAGGCTCTGCTGTCTTCTCAGGCCCTGACAAACAGCCAGTTTTAGCCCGAACATTGTGGCATGCTTAACTGCAATAAATGTTCCTTTTGTCATATGTTTCAGGTCTCACATTCTTTTGTATCTTCGTTTCACCTTGTAGTCTTTGACCTATTTTTTCATAGGTGTCTGCTTTACCTCTATAATGGATATTAGAACAAATAGCTCAGAGGAATCTCCATTTGGGACTGGATGCTGCTCTGATTACAAACTTTGGTTCAACTACAGCCCATTAAGATCGTTTTTGATACCTCTTGGATATGATGCCATTTGGTTGTTGTTAAAAGAGTGGCTGAGAAACAAGGTAAAGTGACAGTGGATTCCAGGTGCTGGCTGTACAATACAACATATCCCAACAGGACTTTGGAATTCCAGCCACTTGGCTGAGGCTGGAGCTACAGCAGTATCACCCTCATGCCTCCTGTGTGCCAGCAGGTGAGCAACAATGCTGCTGACTGAAGCAGAAGATTATATTTCAAAACACCTTGCTGACTAAGGCTTCCTAAAGGCTGGACTCAGCTAAGAGGTGGTGCTGAGGAAAACTGACAGCTCAGATGGCAATAATGGAGCAGGACAAAACAACAGTCCCTCTTCAATCCTCCCCTAAATAGTATAACCAGAAACAGGAAGCTACTTGCAGCTTCCCGAAGTACCATGTTTGAAACAGGTGGACCTTTCTGTAAGGGCAGGACTCTTTCTTGATGCCCCCCAGGGCTGAAAGACCTGTGGCCATGCCCGACCTGGAACACCACTTCCCTCAGCACCATTACCTTCATCGGAGGCCCAGCCTTGCCCGGCGTGCCCGGCACACGGCCTGCAGGCCGCATGTCCCACTGGTGTGCCCGTGAAGGAGCGGGCAAGGCCTGAGGCAGCAGGGGGTTTTGGTGCTGAGGCCCAGCCCTCAAGGGGGGTCAGCTACACCCCCTGGCGAGGGCAGCTTACCTAGCGCGGTTAGCAGAGTCCTTTGCACCCAGAGGGGTCCGGCACAGTACGACAGGGCACCTCCGTGGGTGCCACGAGGGTTCGTGCCCCGGTTTCCGAGTAAGGCGGTAACGGGGCAGACAAGCCGCCTCACGCCTCGGGCCGCGCCCGGCGAGACAGCACCTCCCCCGGGCCTGCAGGGGGCGCTTCGCCCCGCCCCGCGCCGCCCCGCCCCGCCCCGCGCAGCCAGCATCCCTTAGCGCGCGCGGGGAAGCGGCTGCGCAGTGCGCATGCGCGCTCCGGGGCCGCGGGGCGGGGCTCCAGCTCACCCTGGTAACAGCAGCGCTGCGGGGCCGCGCCCTGCCCAGGCCTTCCCCCCCCCGCCCCCGGCGCCATGCAGGGCGAGGACGCCCGGTACCTCAAGAGGTAACCGGGGAGGCTGGCCAGCATGTGGGAGGACGACTGTTGTGGGGCCGAGGCGCGGCAGGTTGTGGTGAGGGGGTGGAAGGGGGGGCGGTGCGGCTGAGGCGCGGCTGGTTGTCCTGAGGGGTGGTGGCGGGTGGGGTGTGTACAAGGTTGTGGGGCGGGAGACAGGTGCTGCAGGCTGTTGTGGGGTTGGATGGGAGGTAGTGGGTTGGGGAAGTACTAGCGAGCTGAGGCTGTGGGGCGGGAGACAGGTGCTGCAGGCTGTTGTGGAGTTGGATGGGAGGTAATGGGTTGGGGAAGTACCAGGGAGCTGAGGCTGTGGGGCTGAGGTGTTTTAGCCTGTGGTGGTTTTCAGTGGGAAGTTGTGGGGTAGGGAGGCAAGAAGGGGCCATGGGGATGTGATGGGGTGTGGGGCTGAGATGTTGCAGCTTGTAATGGGGATTGGCTTGGGGTGGGACGGAAGGTTATGGGTGGGGAGATGAGATGGCAGAGTATTTTGATATGGGGGTCATGAGGAAGATGGAGGGATGGGGACTGAGGTGTGGCCAGTTTGGAAAATGGCTGGAGGTTGGGGTGTGAGGGGAAAGATGGGTGGGAGGCTTTGGGGTGAGTGGTTTGGGAATGGGAGATAAATTTGTCTGGGGCAGGCTGAGGGATGGCTGCCTAATCTTGGTAGGCAGGAGACATGGACTAGACTAGACTGGGTTAGGGATGAGAGAAGGTTATGAAGTCATCTTAGGGTAGGCAGAGAGGTAGGATGGGTGTCATGCTGCTGGTAGTTGTTTGGGGGAAGGTGGTGGTTTGGAGGGATGCACTGATTTGGGGGTGGCTGTGGTGGCATTTTATGGTGTATGTTTGGGATGAGACACTGAGGTGGCAGCAAGCTGAGAGGAGGATAAGTGCAATTAGGAGATGAGTGGGGAGGGTCGTATGGGCATTAGGGGTTGGGGTGGGGCAGGTGGTTGCTTTGGGGAGCAGGCAGGCTGGGTACTAGGGGGTGATATTAGGCAGTAAAGGCAGGTTCAGGGCGCAAGTGGGCAAGGTGAACTGGTTTGTAGGAGGTGTTAGAGCATGGCATGCAGATTGGGGTGAGGGCAACACACACAGAGGTAATGAAGTGGGATCAGTGCCATGATTTGGAGTTGGGATGGACATGAGAGGTAACCATGGTGTATAAAGTTGATGATCTGGGTTTGATATTAAAGATGCGATGAATGAATGGTGCCTTTATCTGTCTTACTTGGCAGTGAGACCAGTCAGCCTAAAGAATAGGGTCTGAGTAGGCACCTATTGGATCTCCATCAGTTGTTTCAGAGTAGAAGTGCTAGCAATCCCAAAATATGTCAGGCTCTCTAGGTCTCTGTTAAGATATGATGTATGAACAGTGTCACTTCACCTTACCATGCACTTGCTTTTATCCATCACATCTTGAATCCTGTGGAGTTCCTGATATTTTTCCCCCCTCCCTGCTTTTCAGTTATTAGCATTTCCAGTACTTGCTGTTTAGGCTGAGTTTTGCTTTTTTTTTTTCCCCCGAATGTGGTAACAGGTAAAAATTTGATAGCCACCTGTAATTAAATAGCTAGCTATAACTTCAGTGCCTATTTTTAGCTTTGCATGTTCTGTTTGTCCCATCTTATCTGATTTTGGAGGAACCTTCTTTACTTTGTAGTCACCCCCATAAGAAGTGTAGTTTTCTGTCTTTTTACAGAGCACAAACCAAAAAACATCCACTGTGCTGTTTAAGGTGACTAGGCTTGTGTGCAAGTCTGGTACTCCTCACATCCCTGTTTCCCTTTGTCATCTTCTATGAGCAGTCCCTGTCCCCCCAAGTCTGACTTGCTAGGATTTGTTACTGGATTTTAATCCTTATCCATGTGTGCAATTTGTGCCACTTGTAAATAGGATAGTTTGGTTTTGCTTTTTCCCTCTGAAGGAGTTAGTTAATAAAGGGTATTCACACACCAGCTTTGCTTATGTGCTCTCAGCTAGTACAGCTTTTGTCTTTAGGCAAGGCCTCCTGCTTTTAAACCTTTAGTAGAGCAGGATTCTTGTTGACAGAGTAGGCAGTGACAGGCTGATGTGTGTGTGAGAGCTCTCCAGTTCATGGCTGCTTCTAGCACTTATAAGAATGTCTGTGTTTTTAGATGATTTATGAAGTGACTTACAAACTCAAGAAGGATAGAAAATCGGTAAACATGACGTTTGTTGATATGAGTGGGGAGGGAGGATTGTTTCTCTAAATACAGATTTATTTATTTTTTTGTTAATGCTGGCAATATGAATGCAGTGTTTTCCAAATGGAAAACAACTTTAGTGGCTGGGTAGTGCATTTTAGGTCTCCAAGCAGTTCACAAGGTAAGAATTTTCAGAGAGGGAACTAGAATGTGAATTGATTTGTGACTCTGTTAGCTAGGAAATAGCTCAAGCAGTGTGGGTGGTTATCAATGTGAGAGGGCAGAAAATCTCTGCAGCTGTGAGTTCTTCAGCTTACCCATCTGTGCCTCTTAAGGAAAAAATTAAATATGGGAAATGCTAAAACTGTTAAAGCAATCTTAGGAGATTCTGCTGGTCGCTAAGCCCGTCAATAGTTTACTACTGCCAAGGGGAGGAGGTCTCTTCCTCTTTGTCCCTGCTCATAGATAGGAAGTGTTATTCCCTTTCTACAGAGCACTTTAATTCAGTAGCACATTGAAAAACTCCTTCTGCCCAAAACATGAAGAGTTTTCTGTTGGATTGCTGGAACAGGCTGTGAAAGGGTTTGGTGAGCCCTCATGCTGAACCAGGGTGACTGCCAGGAGCAGGGAAAGCATGGGAAGATCTAATCCTTCTGGCAACGATGAGCTGTTAGTTCAGCTTAGTTCTTGTAAAACGATACCAAACTCATTCAGGCCCACTTGTTCTCTACCCATCCTTTTCATTATAGCTGTAAATATCACCAAGCTGTCACTTAACAGAATTTTGACTGTCAGGAGCATTGCAGTTGGGATCTCCCTGTAGGTCTAAATATGGAGGAAATATATTTGGAGGTGAGCAGTGAGAGACAGTTTCTTTTTAAATAAATTTGCTGTGAGCTTTCTGCCCTGCAAGGCTGGGCTTTGCAAGAACACGCTGTAATGAAGCATCCGCTTTCAAGTACTGTAAAAGGAAAAAAAACCCACAAGTCTCTTCAAAAAGTGTTAAGTGGTAGATGGAGTTGTGTTACAATGTCATCAAGGAAGATGTTGGTCTTTAGCAGTGATCTATATTTGTTTGCCCTGTAGCTTTATGTCCTTGTAAGGCTGGTAGCTGAATTAGCTTCTTCATTCCCACAGTAAACCTTTCTGTGGTTTGTGGGGTTTTGGGGGCATCTGTATCTCCAAGAAAAGGTATCTTTTGCAGTTGTATTCTGGAGAAGGGAAAGCAGCCACCATAGTAGCTGTGTAGATGGAGGCACACATTTCAAACATTCTCTAAGAGAGAGGTTATAACAGAGGCTGCATATGGATTTGCTGACTTTTCCAGCTCTGTGAGTCTGAAGTAGTTTCCTCTGGTCTAAGTGACCCAATGCCATAGTTAGCTGCTATCTCATTTATGCTGATACTGCTGCTGGTGAAGCCACCTGTAAGTCTGTTTATTGACATGATCTGTCTAAGAAAAACCACCACTCAACCCCCCAAAGCAAACAGAAAACCCACACAGGCACCAAAAACCAAACCCACATTAGGCAGTTGTTTTTAATCTGCAGTGTTTTAGCAGCCTGGTTTGTGGCATGACTATACATAATCTATTGGCAGTACTAAGGGGAAAGAGGGTCAAGTGTCACCTCTACCACCAGAGACAGGAATGTGTAACTATATTCTCTGGATGTGGTTCTGCCAGCACTTTAAAACATAAATGAGGTGTATCTTCATGGCCTTTTATCCACGGCCTATCCTCATGGCCCTTGTATCTCTGTGTGGATGTGGAGTTTCACAAAGGAGGAGAGAGCAGAACAGGCCCTTATGACAGTGACATACCCAGAGTGTTTTCCTGGAGAATGCTTTCCCAAAATAGCTGTAGTAAAGCAGGTAGATGTGCTTGATTTAGACCTGTTGATGGCAGCTGTTGATCTAGTAATCCTGCAAGCCTGGCAACAGACACAATGAGATGAAGAACGGTAGCAGAGAGGTTTGTGCTTTGGGAGAGAATAGTCAGTTTGAAATTAAAATTATTTGTAATTAATTCTTGGTAGATTTTTAACTGTTAAGATTAAGCCAAGAGAGTCTTTGAGGAAAAATTTTTACATTTGTAAGTTATTGCACTAGATCAATGCCATTAGCAGAAGATTTTTCAGTACTGACAATCGACTGGAAAATTCACTTCCTCTGTGAAATGCATTTTTTTTCCTGGCAGTAGTTCCTTAAGAGAGCTGGGTGACTTAGAAATCAAAAATTTATCCTGTTTCTTCCTTACTTGACTTTTGTGATTAAGGCTCAACCAATGGCTTGGGTGTTCCAGTATGTGTGAGAGATAACAGTCAAGAACATGACACTAGCCTTAAGCTTTGGTACAGCTGTGTTGCATGAAATATGGTGTCAAAGGAGGGCAGTGCCTGTGTTTCAGGTCATTATTACTGATCTGTGTTCTGCTGGAATGTCTTATGAGCTTTTCAGTTAATCAGTAATTGTTTTGCCTTTTTTTTTTTTCTTTCCACGGCAGGAAGGTAAAAGGAGGCAACATAGATGTGCATCCATCTGAGAAAGCCCTCATTGTCCACTATGAAGTGGAAGCAACGATTCTGGGAGAGCTGGGAGACCCCATGCTGGGGGAGCGCAAGGAATGTCAGAAAATGTAAGGTCATGGCAAGTTCTGATAGCTTTTTTTTTTCCACAGAGTCAAATTCAATGACTCAAAGCATCAACAGCCAGTAAGAAACATGTTCTAATCTTTATGAAACAGTGCTAGAGTAGCAGAGGTTTAGAAGCCAGGAAATAACGTGTGCCTAGGAAAATGAACATCTAAAATACAGGTAATAAACTGCTTTTCATCCATGTACTTCAGGGTGTTTTGTAAAGAAAAGTGATTATTCCCTTTTTACGTGATGGGAGCTTGAGGTAAAGTGAAGTGATGGGTTCCTACTTAGATGATGGTTAATGTAAGATAAAGTAAATATTAGTGAACCTTCTGACAGCCCTATGCTCTAGCTGTTATCTTTCCTGTTTTCTTCTGTCACCTCTGCTGGTGTTTTCACTACAGTATCTGCATTTTAGTTTTGCCTGGTGTTTTTGGACCTAGATTTGTTTTATTTCTATACTGAATCCTTCTTGGAAATTTGAGCTGAAGTGGCTATCTGTGTGAGTGCATGTAAGGAGAGTAATTGAGGAAGAAAAAGAAAATCCTTAAATTGTCTCAAATTTTTGAAGATATTGGAAGTTTTCATCTGTTTGCAGATGGATCAGCATAACTTGCAGCTGCAACATGGTGGAATTCCCTTTTGATCCATCCTGTTGTTAATGCCCACAGAGGTTTCTTGCTGCCTGTTGCTTGTGGACCTGGCTACAGGTTTGCCAGAGCTGTGGGACACTCCTGACACTGGATCTGCAGGCACTGCAAAAGAGCCTTCCTTTGTAGTCAATACACATTTCTCATTTGGGATTTTTTGTGTATGTGGTAGTCCTGTGCACTTTTTTCAGGTGTATTGCAAATAAATTACTGACTGCTGTGTCTAAGGCAGTTGTAAGGGATCTGTTCATACAGCTGCACTGAGTGTTGCTGCTTGTCAGCTGACAGACAGTTATGCTCTGTCAAATCGACTTGACAGTTACTCGCCATTTGAAGTTGTAGAGAGTCACTGCTTTGACATGACCTTTGTAAGCCTTGGCACAGGCATTTGGGGTATCGAGATAATTTCTGCTTCAAGAAATTAATGACACAAACCAAAGGACTGCAGATACAAAAATCTAAAAACTGATAAGAGACCCATCTGTGTTGCAGCATTCGGCTAAAGAGTCTTAATGCAAACACAGACATCGCTTCGCTGGCTCGAAAGGTGGTTGAAGAATGCAAGCTCATTCACCCTTCCAAACTTGCAGATGTAGAACAGCTGTTGTACTATCTGCAGAATCGCAGAGATGCCTCAGCAGGAAAAGGTAAATAATACAGGAAGGAAGTAGCTTGGGACTGGGCTGCTTCAGCATTGAACAACAGTTGTGTGAGAATTTTCTAGCTGAGGTCCTAACTTGGTTGATGCATGAGTTATCCGGAGATAATGAGTGGGGAAGATGTACAGTTAAATCACACTTGGAAAGAATTATGATCTTGGAGTGAGATTGGGGAAATTATCTTTTTAACAACTGAAGTTTTTCTTTTTGGTTACTTAAACTTGATATTGATCTTTCTTACTGGCTGCCTTGTGCTTAGCAGGACTTGAGAGGTACAGATTTCACTATTAGGTGCAGCCTCTTCATATTACATCTGCACTTGTGGTGACATCAAAAGACCGTATGAGAATCTTCCTAGAAAGATCTGTCATCACCTGTTGCAAGGGTAGATAGTGTTCCTAGGCTGAATTTGTGCTGTCTGTAAAGCTGGGGTGAGGAGTTTCAGAGTTTAGAGCTGTGTGGCAAATAGCGTGGGGTAATTCTCCTAAGTTCCTGATGAACAAGTTACTGAGAACAGTATTTCTCTGCTCTGATGCCAAGGCAAAATGGCATCACCTATTTATCTCTTAAGTTAATCTTAAACTTTCTGCTCATGGGACAATTTCATAGTTAACACCTGATCCTGCATTACATTGAGGTTAGCAAGGTTTCTTGCAATCATGGAGTGGTAAGCTGTGTGCTCAAATTGGGTTCTTAAGGGTTGAGTTTAGAAGAAAGATTAATGTTATTTATATGCTTTAGTTGTTGCTGCTTTGGGTGTTTTGCCCTCTTTTAATCTGTATATATGTGCCTTGATGTATCCCAGGGTAGCTTTGCCAACAGTGTACAAGTAGAGTCAAGGCTGCTAAGGTAACTTTACAGCTGACTGGGCTGCATCTGGTCATTTAGACTGAGGAGTCAAAAGGCACTTCAGGGTTTACTTTCCTCCCTGTGGGCTGTTCAGCTTCAGAAACCTGACATAATGTAGCTGTGTTAGTCTGACAGGTCAGCTGGACAAGAAAGGACTTTGACTTGGTTTTAATCAGAAAGTTTAGTATGAGAATATTGGATATGTTTTTTGTCTGTGAATATCCATAGCTTAACTGCAACCATGTCTTTTTCTTTGTAGAAAAGAAAGAGAAATCCAGTAAGCCAAAAGATCCACCCCCATTTGAAGGAATGGAGGTAAATATTGGTGTTAGAAGAGAAATGCAAACCCCATTTACTTAAGTAAGCAGTTATATAAGGGGGAGCGTGGAGAGGAAATGCTGAATTCTGGTGGGTTTTTGCTTCGTGTTGTTTAAACAAAGAACTTGGTTTGGAAATGTTGCACAATGGAATAAAAATCATCTCCATAAAGGGTAAAATACTTGACTTGCATACTTCCCCCTCCAACTATAGCACGCAGCAGGACAGCAAGTGAGGTCTGGAACATCGGACAGGACACAGAGTCATTTCTGAGCATCCTTTGTTTTTTGTAATTAAATCTCAGATTTCCTGGTGTTCATTGGCAGAGATTCTGGACGCGTTGATTTTTTTGTCATCCTTTGTATTTTATTTTTTCCTAAGATCTTAACTCAAAGCTGTGCACTCTTTTGTCTTGCGATTGAATAACGTCGTGATTGATTGTCTTGAAATGACATCCCTCTCTCTCTCTGTGAAACCCCTGCTTATGACTGCTTTCAGATTGATGAAGTTGCCAATATCAATGACATGGATGAGTACATTGAGTTACTGTATGAGGACATTCCTGACAAGGTGCGTGGCTCTGCCCTCATTCTGCAGCTGGCTAGGAATCCTGATAATTTGGAAGAACTGCTTATCAATGGTAATTTTAAAACCCAGTGGTAACTTCTCATAATGTTATGCTGTTTTATCTGTGGTGCTTCTTCTGAAGGGACAAGTAGTTCACCTTTAGTTTGGGATTTTCTCTAGTTTGCTTCTCAGTACAGAATAAGCTGGCTGATCAAAGCCCAGTGTCTCTACAAATGGATGATGCTTAGGCTGTTTCTAGGTGGGCCTAATGTAGAAATCTTCCCTCATCAGCTTCAGTTTTCAAGGTAGAATTTAAAGAGGATTTGGAAGTGAACACGGTGGTGATCTAGGTAATATGGAACATGCAGCTGGCAGAGGCCACAAGATCTGAAGGTTAGTGGTAGTTCTAAGATGACCATAGTGTTTGGTTGCAGTTTTCTTGCATGTCACCTCTTACTAGGGTTTGTGACTGGATGATCACCCAGGTTACTCTCTGTTTTAGTACTGTCTCCAAACAGAACTTGTGAGCAGTGTTACATGTTGAAGTGAGATACCTCTGAAAATCTTCCATTAGAAAACTGTTAAATGTAGAATAAGGTGTATTCAAATTCTGAGTCTTGAAAGACAAAAGGAGGCAGGTGAAATGCTGATGCTTATCTAAATCTTGTTTCACTTCAGAAACTGCCCTGGGTGCATTGGCTAGAGTGCTGAGGGAAGACTGGAAACAAAGCGTGGAACTTGCTACCAATATAATTTATATTTTCTTCTGCTTTTCAAGGTGAGTGCAGAGTATAGGGTATACTAGACTATATATAGTATATAGATATATACTATATAGGGTATATTGGGTATAGGGACATAAGGAACTTCTCTCTGCTTAATGGCTTTTCATTTGTTTTTTGCACTGCACTGCAAAACCTCACTGAAACAGGAAAATGCTGAGATGGAAACACACTTGTTACAAATGACAAAATTGAGGCACAAAAAGTACCACCCTGGTGAGGGCACTGTGTAGTAGAGCTGGGAGGAAAGTCCTGAGGATTCTGACCCTTAGCTTATAGGCTGAGCTGACACCTTGTGTTTCCCTCAGCATTGGTACAGGGAAGAAATGGTATCCAAAACTGAAGTGAGTGCTTGCTCCTGTTTAGATATACCAGTGTTTCAGTATACCCTGCCTAGAAATAATTTGAATGGAATTTGCATTGCAACTTGATTTTAGACCTCTTATATTTCTGGTGAGTACATAGTCCTCTGAACCACACAGAATATGAAAAGTGGGGCTGGTTGGAAAACATTTTCCTTTGCCTGTGAAAATTGGAATGTGTTTTTATTTTGACTTGAAACAACACACTGTTGCTTGTCCTTCTATAAATTTGGAAAAAATAATAATGTTTTTCAGGAATTGTTTTTGTTTTGAAATAATTTTCCAATAGAGAAGTGTTATAATGGGGCACAGAGTAAATACCTTTTTTTAATACTTCCTGTGGTGCAGTGTTGGGACATTGCTACCACAGATGTCAAAACAGATTTGGGGTTGTCTGCATATATTTTTTCCCTCACAGGTGTTTTTTCTTCAATTTAGTTTTTCTCAATTTCATGGAATAATCACACACTACAAAATTGGAGCTCTGTGTATGAATATCATAGACCATGAACTGAAGAGACATGAGCTTTGGCAGGAAGAACTTGCTAAAAAGAAGAAAGCTGATATCCTTTAGATATGCTGGGGCAGCTTGATGACTTCTGACTTGTCTTGACAGCTGTTTTTGAGTTATATGAGACGAGGATGCAGCAACTTCTGTGAAAGCAGTAGAACTTACTAGGAAGTGCAAAATATAATTCCAGATAGGAAAAAACCCAAGAGAGAGAAGTTAGAACTGCTGAAGAGATTAAGTTGAAGTTACTAAAACAACACAAGAAAAAAAATGTTGTTTTTTATCAGCAGTATGTCTTAGGAACATTTCTGCTGACTACTGGGATGTAATATGTCCAAGACTAGGAGGAGAAAAAAAAATCATGTGGTAGATTACAGGTGTGGAAGCTGTTACTGAGGTAATGTCATATTTCCAGTGGCTATTCCATAGATTTCTTGGTTTTTACTAGTGATTGAATACACCTTTGAGGACAATCATAATCTAGGCTGTATAACTTTGATCTGACTCCTTGACTTCTGCAATGTACTTGACGAAGATCCTGAAAATCAAACACTGAAAAAGGACTATGAGAAAACTTATAAGAAATACCAAGCGCTGGTTGTCAAGCAGGAACAGCTACTCAGAGGTACCAAATCCAAATAGCAAATTATTCCCTTGTTGGTGAATGTAGGCAGAGGATTCTGTGGATGCTTGTTATGACCAGGATGTCTTAAACATACTGAATGTGTGGATGAATATAGAAGAGCTTTGCCAAAGAACACAGGGAAGATGAATAATAATTGTTAAACAGTTTGCGAACAATTTTGAAGTGATCTGTCATTCTTACAGGAAAAATAACAAAAGTGATCCACTTCTTTTAGCTCATGATGTTTGTTTGGGAGGAGTTGAGTTTTTTGTTTTGTATTTTTGATTTGGGTTTTTTTTAAGTTAGTCTAACTTAGCCTGTACCTGACTCAATAGTTTTCATTCTATCTTATTTTTTGTACTAAAATACACTGAATGTTAGATTGAAATGATCTGTCTAGCAAAGCTTTCCCAGGAAGGGCTTTATAATAGTTCCCATGAATTGAAAGAAAAAAAAAAATCATAATGATCATAATTGTTTTTTTCCAAAGCCACTATTAGAATTAGTCTTCTTAATGCTTTCTGAACAGGAATAAAAAGCATTAGTGGTCAGTTGCCCTCAAAATGCATTGGGAAGGGAGCAGAATGCTTCTGAAAGTCTTGCCTTAAGCACTTAATGTGCATATAGAGACTCGTTTAGTTCTGTTGTCTCTGATCTGTTGGTGTGTTTTGTATTGGACTTTTAGTTGCACTTTACCTGCTCCTAAATCTTGCTGAGGATACTCGCACTGAGCTGAAGATGAGAAACAAGAACATTGTCCACATGTTAGTGAAAGCACTGGACCGTGATAATTTTGAGCTGCTTATCCTGGTTGTATCTTTCTTGAAGAAACTCAGCATTTTTATGGAGAACAAAAATGATATGGTAAGGCTCATAGCACTCTGCTGCAATATTGGAAAAGTAGGGACTCTGAAAACTGTGTGTTGTTGGAGAGAAGAGGAGGGACATCTTTGCTCTCACCCTAAATATCTTTAGCACTGATTATCCTCTATCCTTTTACCCATTTTACTAGCAACAAAAGAAGTACAACATCCAGCCATAACATACTGCAAAAACTTTTGAAGAGCTGACATATCAAAAGGTGAAGCTACCTCAAAATATGAGACATGACATTCCAAATTTTCCAAGTCAGCACTCCAGAGTCTTGTCATACTCCCCCTTCTGGAGATGCCTATGACTCTTCTCCCAGACTAAACTCTTTTGACAGCATATTGTTGTCTCTGCCATGTTATCCTTTTGCAGTTTGCTAGACTAGTTTACTTATTTCCTGGGTCTTACTTACTTATTTTTTACTTATTAATATACTTATTATTTACTTATTTCAGCTTGGTCTTCAAAGGCATGTCACACCTGTTCCTTCATGCTACCAGTAGCTCCTAAGGAACTGGAGGCAGAGTTGTGCTTCCTAAACTTTTTTTAGGTGAAGTCTCAAACTTCTGAAACTGTAGCTTTTTTCATGTGTGACTTTAAGCTCTAGCCAAGTATCTCCATTACCTATTTCCCAGTGGCTTTTAGATACCTGCCTTCAGCTCTGTGCCTTTATGCCTGTTTGTTAAATGAAAATTGTAAATTTTCTGTAGCCAAGCAGTAATCTGAGATTAATGTTACACTTAGATTGTGAGGTGAAAATATCTCTGTAAATGCAATAGAAAATTAATTGCTTCTTTGTTACTGGAACTGGCATTCGCATCCATATTCACTGAAGACTGCAGAGAAGAGGTATCTCCCTTGTTTATATATGGGTATCCTATTTCTTAACAAAAGTCAGACACCAAGCATGTATTTTTGGGGGAATGTGGACTGTTTATCAGGTGATTGGTCATTGTTTTAGTTTATACTTGTGTAGTGCCCTGAAGGACTTTATTAGGAAAGTAAGGATTAGCTCTCCAGCCCACTGATTTTCCTGGCCCACTTTCTGCATTCCTTTTGTTTGGTGGAAAGACAAATGAAACAGAATTGTTGAATTTATTTTATTGCAGAGTTTTTTTAACAATTTTGGAAAGACTTGAAAGGGTTTGTATGCTTCAGATCACCTAGTCTGTTTGAACATAGGTTGGACTTGATGATCTTAAGGTCTTTTCCAGCCTTGGTGATTCTGTGATTCTGTAACATTTCTTACTGATAATGAAGATGATACTTTTTTCTCCACTGTATTATTAAGGAAAGCTACCAATGAAGGAGAAGGTGTAATATTTATGTCAGGTAATGACACGAAATGTCAAAGACAAAATAACTCACCTTAGTTGTGCAATGCCTGATTCTAAGTAAAACTCAATCTATGTATATTTGTAGCACAGTCTTTCCTTTGGTATTCAAGTACCATATTAAATTCAAAGCAGTGAAGTAGGAGTCCTTGCTGTCTGATTGTTTTTGATCAAAAGGTATCCAGTCAATTGCTTGATTATTGCACTATGCCGTGTGGGGAGAGCTGTATTTCTTTTCTTAGTATTCATTCTGTGTGTATTTATAACTGGAAGGCTAGTTACAGACATGCAAAAGTTTGAAGAATGCAAAGTGATTTTATATGCCTCTTTCTGGCCAGAGGAGGTTTTGGGAAATAAAAAATGAATGCATTTAAAAGATTATGTCAAATAAAAGCAGAGAAACGTTGCTTAGAAGATTGTAACTTTCTGAAGTCTTGCCAGTCTTGCCAATGCTCAGATGTCTTTTCTGGATGGCAAAGTGAACACGATCTCAGGAACTGATACCACTTCTCAGTTCCTGGATTCCACTTTTTAATTTGAAAGTGATACATGTTTCAAGATGACTTCCATGCTTTTTATTAAATTAATGTACAGGATGGCATGCCTCTTCTGAGAGCACGTGTGAAGTTCTGTCTAGGGGTTCATTTGAAATTCATAAGGAAAGGTCTCAAATTCTTTTTGGATGCCAATTTTCTGTCATTCTTGGTTGGGTATCTCTTTGACTCTAATGTCAGTTGCTGCAGGATTGCTTGTGTTTAAATGAGTTTTGTGCCCCCCCAGGCTGGTCTTGCAAGCGATGTCTTGACCACATTTCTTGCAGTATTCCAACTGTGAGGAATACTTCCAAGACATCTGAACTGTTTGGTTCAAAAACGTTTTTAATCAACACTACCCAGTAACCCGATCTAGAAGAGTTCAACCACAAAGACACAAGTAAAGCTGCTTCAGATGAAAATGCATTGACAGTCACGCTCATGGGTACAAATTGGATATGTATTTGCATATGAGTGCGTGTGAATATATGTCCCTGCTCATAGCAGGGAGGTTGGAACCTGATGATCTTTAAGGTCCCTTCCAACCTTAACCATTCTGAGATTGAAGACAAAGCTAGGTTTGGATTATGGATCTTTCTTTTTCTTGATATACAGGTTGAAATGGATATTGTTGAAAAACTTGTGAAAATGGTACCCTGTGAACATGAAGACCTGCTGAACATCACTCTTCGACTCTTACTAAATCTTTCCTTTGACACAGGCCTGAGAAATAAAATGGTACAAGTTGGTCTGCTTCCCAAACTCACTGCACTTCTAGGTATGTTCACTTTTCTTCTAACATAGACATTTCAACAGAGACAGTGAACCTGTTTCTCTCATGATACAGTGTGCCTAAAAGTTGCTACATTACTTTTTCTCTCTGCCAGAGAACTTCTTCGCTACTCCCAAGTTATCATTCAAAAACTCATTTCAAATGCAGGTTTAAATGTAAGTTTAAAATAATGTGGTTCCCAGGAGATTGATTCCTAGCTTCTCTTAAACTGTGGAATGAGTCTCTGGTCTTCAAAAATAACATTGATAGGCAATTGAAAACCATGTGAGTTGACACATGGGTGGTGCTTGTAATTTTGGAGGAGCACCTAGGAAAAATAGACAGCAACTTCACAGAGCTTAGCTTATGGAGATACCAACTACCACTTAAATTTTTTTTAATGAAGCCTGAGATGCCTGCTGCCTCTTGTTCCCTTAATGGTCTAGATACAGAGATCAGAAATTTCCCAGCTTTGTCAGCTTCAACTCTAGGCAGTACTAATTTTTAGACTCTGAGCATGACAGTCTGCAGCTTGTGTTAAGATGATGTGAGTACTTTAGATACTAGTGAAACTTTTTGCTGTCCATGGGGGAAAGCCATGGAGACAATAAGGAGTTTGGAAAAAGCGATGGATTGTCTAATTTGATCATTGTTGGTACACTGGAGTTCTCAGGAGAGAGTTTTTATTGCTCCTTGCATGTTCTTTGGCTGATACTATCTAGAGGCTGCTCTGGTAGATGTAGTAAATGTTTAGTAGGATTCGGCCATAAGAATTGCTGAGTGCTCATTTTTAAGTTGTGTATTGTGGAGCCCTAAATGTGTGAAACAGTGGTGCAAGACATTGTTAAAGCTTTCTGAGATATGTTTGGTTTGGGATGTACTAAATCCAGTGCTGCTGGTGCATCCAGATATGATTGGAACAAGTGGAATGTAACACTGAATCTATGAGCTTTCTCTCCTAGCTTTGTGTAGCCTCTTAGGATTGCCTTCTCAATTTTACATTCAACCTTAAGATGCCCTTATTGCTGTTTAGTATACAAGTTAATACCATGAAAACTTACACTGCTTTGGCAGCCTTGGTCCAGTCAGTGATTAATATAGCAACTACTTGATATATCCTGAAATGCCTCAGATCTTATTATGCTTTCTGCCCCACAACCACATTTGCACTTGATATCTTCCTCTGGGCTGAGCTAGGAGGAAGAAGAAAAATGGCATTTGAAATCCCTCTTTTTTTAGACTTTTTTTCCTCAAGACAATGTTATTTGGCAATAAAGCAAATTGAGAAGTGGAAGCCAGTCAGGAAATATATTTTCTCTTGTTTGAGAGGGGATGTGGCTAGGTAGTTTGGTTCAGCTTGGATTGTAAGCTTTTTGGAGCAGGAATGTGTCTCTTTGTACAGCAGCTAGTGCTGTGTTCTAAGCCTAGGGCTTCTGGGTGCTTGTCACCCCAAGCAGTGGCATGACACAAATCACTGAGAAATTCCTGCTCCCCAAAATTTTCCATTTAGTATTGGAGGCAGACTAAACTCATCAGTTAAATATCTGCTTTCTAGTGTCTGATTCTAATGTGGAGAGGAGAATTTATTTTCAAATGCCATTCTCTTGGACTTGTAAGTAGGTCTGTGTGGAAGGCTGGTTAGCTTAGGAGAGCTGGCTGTTAAAATTGCAGTCTGCTTCTGAAGTGACTGTCAGGGTAATCTGCAGCAAGTTCTACTAGTACTTCCAGAAGCTTCACTGTCCGTCTGACTACACAAATGGTTCTTCTTTCCTTTACTTGGAAGTGTTGAACCCTTTTTCTTTTTGCCCTCTTTTTTTTCACATAGAGGCATGTGCAGCTTGCCCTAGTTCCTCCCTCTTGAATTACTTGATATTTATTTTGCAGGGTGATGGTTAGAAATATTGTTTGTTACTTGTTTCTTAAGACAACTCTATGACTCCTGAGACTCTTCTTGATAAAGTGATTCAGATAATTCTCGAATACATCACTTTGTGTATCCTTTCTCAGGGAAGCCTGCAGCCTTAATAATTAAATAGTCATGTGCCAGATGCCACTTTTATGCAGGTTACTTGGGTATTAAACACACATCATTCAAGTTAGTACCCTTCAGCTTGCATTTGCAGGTCACCTTAAAGTGCTAACACACCTCAACAGCTGTTGACAAGTTACCATATAGCTCCTAATGCCAAGAGGTCAAGTTTGTTGACTGAGCCTTCTGAAATTTAGCATTTGTGCATGCTGTGCATTTGAGTCTTTAGCCCTGGGGTTGAGATGAGTATAAATTACGTGTAGTAGGTGTTTAAGGGGGACAGCTGAGATAGCAAAGAATTAAAGGACAGGATTAGTCAGGCAGTGGTTTAGGGCTGAGCACAGAGGTGGCTGCAGTCTGCAGTTCTGGAAGATGTGCTGCTTTCCCAAAGGGCACCTAGTGGCTTGGGAGCAGGAAGGCTCTGAAAGTAGGTGGATGCTTGAAGTGGAGGGGAGGAACTGGCTTCACTTGAGCTATCAGGGATGGACTAAGTACGGCATGGTTATATTGGAGAACCACCATCATCTTTCTTTCTCTCTCACTTCAGAGTGTTGAGGCAGCTGTTGAAAGCATGGACTTGAGAAGTTCTTGCTTAGTCTCGGTTTCCATTTTAATTAGCCTTTTCTTTTTAATAGTGCCAGTGCCTGCTTCCTCATCTAGCTTTGCCAGTCAACACCACTTGCTAGTTTTCGCGGCTTCTCTTCACAAGTCTGAAGTGTATGACAAGACTCCTCTTGCTGCCTCCAGGCACCCAAGTTAATCAACTACGGCTGATCTTTGCTATGCTCTGAATCTCAAAGGACTGGGTGCACTTGAGGGAAATTTGGCTTCACACTTGAAATCAGAAGCTGAAGAAGAGCTGTGGAGGACTGAGATATAGCCTGCTCTATTCAGGTTTTTCCATACACAAGCTGCTTGAAGAGGTCCGAAAAGAGATTTTGTTGATTTGTGTGAGTGGTTTTCTTTAAGAAAACCTTGTAATTGTTGAGTCACCATGGCCTTGCAGAGAACATTTTTGTACTGCTGGCTTTGCTGTAATACTTAAAATTGTATTTACAGAGTGATCCTTCTTTTTTATGCATTCTCTGCATGAATACTTTGTGTGAGCATATGTGCAGTGTGGCTTCAGTGGATTAAGGTGAGAATTCATGTGAATTCACCAATTGGTTTCAACTAGACATTTGCCTGAAATGTGGAAAACACAAATTCAATGCCCTCTAATCATCACTGTTGAAGGAGAGACCAAAGCAGCACACTGTAGGCCATTCTGTTGAGGTTTGCTTCACCCTCATAGTGCTGTTATTTTGCTTTGCATGGCATAACTCAAGTGAAGTGGGGTAAAGGAGTAACTTGCTCCAAATACAGTATAGTGTGGTGGTTAGTGTCTTCACCTGTTGAAAGTATTCTCACTGAGAGGGGGGAACATAGAGTGGAACTTTAAGAGTACAGATTCACATCCATCCTTTGTCCCTGGGAATGTTCTTCCATTGTTGGACAGAAGGGAAATGTTACCCTTTTTCATAATTCTCCCCCTGGATGTGATTGGTTTCTAAAGTAAATGCCCTGGCAGCAAACTGAAGAAAACATTGTCTAAAAGGAAGAATAAAAACCCCCTCACTTCTTGTTTGGACCAAATCCATTTTGTTTTTCAGTTAACGGGCCAAACCAAATACAACATTTTTAGTATAGCTCTCTTAAATACAGGCACAGCTTGTGATTCACATTCTTCTAATAAGGGTGCTATTTTGTGCTGTGTCTGAGTGGTTTCTTAGCCTTTGTGAAGGGAGACAAATAGTTCTCCATTCTCCATGAGAACAGCAGGCAGTTTGTACAGCAGAACCAGCTGAGTGCTGCTGTGTGTGTTATGGCAGGCTGCAGACTCTACTTGGTGGACCTCTCTTCAGGAGCTCCTGGCAGTGTGCAGGTGTGGCAGGCAGTACTGGGGTTTCTGTGTCCACCCATGAGTTAGTTATTCCTTTCTAAAGACTAAGTGATAGGGAATGGTTTGGAAGCTGTTACAATGGGAACTATTGCTGCTCAAAGGGTAAAGGGAGCAGGTCTGGCTGCATGCAAGCAGCAAAAATTTTTGTGATGTGTGTGTTCAACCCTTTGAGCTGCTGGACAGGTTAGATGTACTGGATGCATGTTGTGTTGAAATGCTATTCCCCTTTTCTTCACTTCCCAGTGCAAGCCACGTTTAAAGAATGAAAAACCCAATATACTTGGAAGTCAGACTACAGTGTCTCTCTTTGGTTGCTCAAAATTACTGGCTGCTTTTGAGAATCAAGGTCTGACTGAACACTAATATTGGTGAGCTGAAAAACTTGCAGGTGACATAACAGTACCAGCTGCAAATCTGGCCCAAATGGGAGATGAAGTGCAGAAGGGTTGTCCATGTGGCTGTGACTGTACTACACAGTGCCAAGATGTTCAATCTCAGAAAGGTATTAGGTGATGATTAATGTCTTGGGTTATGTTTTCCAGTACAGGTTATAGTGACTGAAAGAAAATTGTCTTTCTGGATTTGTAGTCAGTCAAGGAGGTGAGTGTTTGTCATACAACACTCTGAATTACAATGTGATCAGTCCCCAGTAGCAATAGAATAGTTTTGCCAGTCACAGTGTATATTGACCCTATGTGCCTTATTAATGTGAGCATCCTGGCCTTTTGTTCTCAATTTTTTGGTGTTCCAAGACTCAGTATCAGCACGCTGAGGAGCAGTAGCCACCCGATCTTAAGTAGAAGTCTAAGGCTTGCACAGTAGTTTGCAAATGCTAAAGTAGGTAAAACTCTTCTATGATATGAGTTCTTTATTTAAGCTGAAGATAGCCAGAGCAAAGAGTGACTTTTGACAGTCTGATTTAGTCCTCCCTAAAGAGTTTGTCTTCAGTGAGTAAACTGATAGAATTTTTGAGAATTTTAGTGTCTAAAATCCTTTCTGGAAACTGCTGAAATTCCTCTGATATTTCCCCGTTCTTCACAAGGTAGGTTTAATGAGCAATCACAGACTTGCCAAACAGTTGAATGTTGGATTTCTTAACAATTGGGTCTTGATATGGTGTGCAGCCAAGGTGGATTATATGTTGACTGCTGCTTAAAAACCCAAGAAGTACTTTGCTCTCTAATTAACGGAGTGCTGTGTTGTTTTAATGTTCTATTCCTTTTATGAAAGTTTCTTTTAAGGAGGCTTAAAGTAGATGTGCTCTCTTTATGAGTTCACTTGGCCTTTTCGTAATGAACTTATTATGGAGCTTCACACATCTGTTGAAAAATGGAGCTTCTTATAGGCTACTGCAGTGTTTTTTCTGGCTTTAATAGGCCTCGTTTATCCTATAAAGAAACATACATTTTCTTACCTGATCAAGTGAGTGAACAATAGGGGTCAGATGTGGCAAAGACCCTAACAGAAAGCACATGTCCAGCCATCAGGGTGAGGTAAAGTCATATCGGGATTGCTTGAAGTTATTAATGGCAGTAAAATTTATGCTTCCTCCTGTTTTCCCAATTAAATTGAGAAACCTTTTTTCCTAAGGTGGCTCTGCAACAGCTGGTTCCAATACGTGTCGTGTGAATATTGCCTGGGGTGTCTCCATTCCTTTATAGTAGAGGCAGGCTGAAGCACATTAAATAACAGTTAAACTACAGGGACCAGTCTGTTGGAAAGCAGTAATTATTATGGGATTTATTTTAATGGTAGGTTTTTTTATAATTTGTGGTGAGCATGGTCAAAAACAACCCACCATAACAACAAACAAAAAACCCCACCGAAAGAAACACAAAACAAAACAAAAACATCTCAACATTCGACTTCTAAATCCTCATTAGATGTGTAAATAAACTTAGCATGTCTAGCTGACTTACAGGGAGTGTTGGGTGTGCAGTGTCTTAGAACCCAATGCTTATTTAGATACCATACCTGTGGGCTAGACAGCAAACTGTAGTATTATTGAAGAAAAATTGGCTTCTGTTTTTGAGAAATACAGAACTCAGAGAGACATCAGTATCACTAATCTGGTTTTAAAGCAGAAATAGAATCCCAGCTAACCTGTTTAAGGTGAAAGTTTCACCATATCCCTGCTTTGTGCTGCTGGTGATTTGTAGTGAATTATCAAGGAAGAAATACTGATATTCATAAGATGCTATTTTTATACAAGCTTACAAGTTTTTGAAGTCTATTGTCTTAATATTTTTCTGACTCCTTTAACACTGCCAAGAGCTGGAAACAAAGTGTTTTTCCATTTTGTAGCTATTCAAGGTGGAACCTTGCTAATCTGAACACTCAGCTCGTTGCTGTGGTGTGTTGCTCACAAATGCAGCAAGATGTCATTGCCTTTTTAAATGAAGAATGTATCTGTGGTGCAACACAAGAAACTAACTTCATGGTTTTTACTGAAAATAAAAATGCTCATGGCAGGAGCAAGGACAGGAGTAGACAGATGGGAGTGGTAAAGATGAGGGAGCTGAGTTGTTGGAAATTCACTGAACTGATGAATGGGAGGGATCCCCTGAGCCAGTCAGTATTTCTACTGTGGAGTTTACGATATGTGACTGCGTAATTAATTGAATTATTTTAATTGCTTCTTTGCATGTTGCAAGAGCAAATTAATACCAGTAAAAAGTAAATCTAGTCTTATACTTAAGCTGTTGACATCTGAAAGCTTTACAGGGCATAACTGGGATGTCTGAAGCATGACAGAACAGAAGCAACCAGCTCTAGTTTCTTGGAAAATCTCTATGAAGAAGGGGTGGGGCACTTCTGGTCTTCCTAATCTATGGTAAAATCTTCAGAAAGCCTGTATGAGGGCCAAGGTAGAAGAAGCACCTTTTCCAGAGCCCTTATGAAGCCTGCAGGCAGAGGGATGGTCTCAAAGGATCATGTGGAACAATTTGGCAGAGGTAGTAGTCCCTTAGAACCTCAGGCTTTTAGAAGTTAAGTCGTAAGGGGGAAGGTTACAATCTGCTTTCCTTTTTGGCAATGTGGAAACACCTACACTCAGGAGTTACTGCTGTTTATCTAAGAGCTTCTCAGGTCTGCTCAAGTGCAGGAGATCAACTGCAGATTCCCCATGTCTGCGGTTGCTAAGGTGAGAAGTCCTTTGTTAGTTGACAGTATTATTTTCAGACCCTTTGAGCTGAAGGGGGAAGACATATCTGAGTAGTCTCATTGCATAAAGCAAAACTTTCATTGGGAGTCTGGGGCCTCAAATGTCTTTTTCTTCTTTTTGGAAAAGCTATCAGATCTCTGAGAAACTTGTAGATCATTGATGAATGACCTTTTAAATAACAAAACTGTAATGTTTTTACAAGAAGAATACAATGGAATTGTTAGCCTTTATTCCAAGACTTTGCCAGTAAGAGTATGCTGGTTACATAGGAACAGTGTCTGTTTAAAACCAGTAGATTTGAACCTCAGCTTTGTGCTTTGGTGCCTTGGAAACATGGGAAAACCAGTTTCCATTTCAACGTGGTGAATCATCCCTTTCTCAAAGTGAAAGGTAGTGTCCTACATGGCTGCCTTTTTTCTTTTTTTTTTTTTTGTGCACCCGTAGAGCCAGGAGCATGGAAAACCTCCACCTGTTCCCATGCCCACTGAATTCTTAACAAGAAGATTATAAGGGTGTTTTTAGGGCAGATACATCTGAGTATTTTCTAGAACTGTAGTTGGAGCAGTTGATGTAGTCTAATGAAATATAGTACAGTATGGCAAAAATTATGCATGTCCTATAAATTTCCATGTAATTGTATAGCATTTGATCTGTGTAGCTTGGTGGAGACTTTTAAAGGAACAGCTTAGTGTGGAATTTTTTCCACCTACTTTGGAAGTGGGTGTTGTCTTCGTTTGATTCAAACTAAGAACCATCTCTTCTAATTTCCAGTTTCTTGTTATAACGGTAGTTAATTCTTTTTTCTACCTGTTGCATTCTTTCTTGGTCATAGCCTGGCCCAAAACATTTCTTCTGTGGAGGAAAAAAAATGTAGCTTTGTTTTCTTCCTTGAAGGATAATCCTGTTGTCTCCTGATTTCTCTCTCATCTCAACCGCTGATTGATTTCTCCCTGGTTTGTGCAGTATATGGGATATACAACCAGTCAGCTTACAGTATCTGTGTGAATTTGCATGAGTTCAACCATGATTGATTGTAGGAAACCCTAAATAACAAAGTATTTCTTTTCTGTTGGAAGATCAAGCCTCAAAAAAGGACATATTTAAATTTAGCAGCACGTTGTCTACCCAGTGGCTATGCTTTGTTGTCTTTTATGAGTAGGAATACTGCAGTGAGGTGTTTACTGTATATTTTTCAGTCTGTCTTGCATAGAGTTCCAGGCAAAGAAATGGAGCCTGGGGCTCCAGATGTACAGCTTCGTTTTTGTCTGTAGCTGTAACATGAAATAAATCAACCTAAATTGGTCATTTATTAGTCCTTTGGCTTAGGATTCATCATAGTAATTCCTTCCTTGTTTCCTAGGAAAAAAATTGTATCCATGTTTCAGATGGGGCACATACTTTGTTCTTCAGGGGATGAAAAAGCAAAAAAAAAAAGACAAATGAAAAACAAAAAAAACCCCTCAACCGTGGCAAAATCAGGGTTATAAGTTAGGCTTCTGGTGTGAAGCCAGTTTCAAATAATGTAAAGGTGGCACAAGAGGGCTTGTTAGTATGTAATGAATATCATAATGTATTATTTACAATGCCTAGTCTCCCTGAGTATGAGCAGATTTGAAAATTCTTTTGGGTTCTCTTGATAAAATAAACTGATGTATCCAATATGATTTATATTTACAAATGTAAATCAAAACAGTATGTGTCTAAACCATACATGGAGTAACTTAGTCCAACTGTTTCAGAGCTGGTTGCAAGGAATGATACGGGATGGAGGTTAGCAAAGATACCTTTCTATCACTTTTTTCCTAAGATTGCTGCTAATTATGATACATGTGAGTAAACTCTTGACTTCATTGTTTCCTGGCAGCAGTGTGAGACAGTGCATAGATCTGATACTCAGTTTGATGTTCTTATCCATCTAGATTTCTTATTTGCCTAATTCTACAGCAGATTTTGTTTGAAAGTATCAGAGTTTGAAACTGAAATAAAGATTCACTCTGCAATTTTAATAGGGATTTTACCTTTGTGTTCTGGGTTTGATTTAGTGTAGTAATGTTTTACACGTGAGATGGATAAGGTGTATTTCATACCTAATATGGAGATGCTGATTCCATTAGAAATGGTGGCTGCTTGAATTACTGATAGTTACATTGCAATCATTTAGCCCATAATTTATATTTGCATTTTAACTTGAGCATTGGAAGCTGAATGCTGCTGCTGCAGCTCAGATTGGCAATTCACTTTTAGAGCTTTATCTTTTGTTATCATGGAGCTAATAAAGGTTTTTCTTTCATTTTAAGCTCCCAGACTCAGCCAAAATGTACGACCTGATCTCATGATCAAGAAATTGTATTTTTTTTTCTTCTGTTACTAGTACCATTCAGATCTTTAACCTCAGTAAGAGCTAGCCATGGAATACAGGCGTTGGCCCACGGAACTGCACATGGCTTCTTATTAATGTTCAAAGGCTAAAAATCTGAAGCCGTTCTGAACTCAGAACCCATCATGTATTTATTTCCCCCTCTAATTTGCAGAAAACTAGTTGTGAAAACAGCCTGAGGGACCTGATATTTTTCCATCCCAGCTGCTCCAGCTGAACTACAGCTGCAAAAAAAAAAATCTTAAGTATTGTTTCTATAAACTGTTGAGTGTATTTTATAACACAATAATTCCCACAAAATCAGTAACTGCAGTTAATGACCGGTTTGTTAAGGCATTAACTGCACTCAGCTGGGAGTGACCAATTTCTCTGGAATGGCTGTATAAGAGCTAAGGATAATTCAGTAACACTTTCAAATAATTATTTGGTTAATTAATGGTAAATTCTTGTGGAAATCCTATCAAAGTACTTGCGACCCCCACATTTAATATCCAATGAGTTCATTATGATTCATGTTTTATTGCCATAAATACCAGAAGAATCCATAATGACTAGGCCATTATTTTCCAGGGCTGCCCTTACTGCTTTAGGCCATTTGGCTATTCCACCTTCAGTCATAAAAAGCTTGATGCTCAAAACTTCCAGCATTTCTAGGCCACAACTTTCTGGCACCCCACCAAAACTTTGCTGATTTTTATGAACACGTTTGGCAGAGATCTCTTGTTTCTTTTCTTTCTCTTGCTTTTTCTAGTTAGGGCAATAATTGATGCCTACTGTACCAAGTCATAAGGAAGTCTTTCTTGCAGTGTCTGCTTTTTCATGTGTGGCCTTCAGTAGTGGTCAAAAATAGCAGAGAAGGTATCACTTCCATGCTTTGGAAAGCTGTTCACTAGCCAGGTACTGGGCAGGGTTTGAAATTTTTGCAGCCATGTCTCTAAACAATGATTGAGGGCTTTATTCATTAGCATTCAGATGATTATAAAATAATTTTTAAAAAGTAAGCATGTTGAAGTAATAGTCAATAGCTTCCAGTTTGTTTCTGGGAGTAAAGTCCCTGTGTAAAGGGATGGCAGGTAGGCTGGAGGATTTTTCAAAACAGTCTGTCACTTCTTAGCCTTTTGTACAACCTTCAGCCTACAAGATGGTGCTTAATGTGCAAAATGCTGTAGGTGTTGAATCTGTTCTCTTCCTGATCTTTGACAAACCAGTTATGCAGGGTTTCCAGTCAACTTCCCAACAGGCTGTATGCTTCCTAATGGAGCACGAGATCAACAATTGCATTAAATCACGCTGGCTGTGCTTAGAAGCAACCACCACCTCTTGATTGTCCTGAAATGTTTGATGCTTTGGATCATGAGTTGCCACTGTTTCACACAATGACTGAAAAGAGTCAGGAGGTTCTGCTTTTTTTCCACCAAAGTGCTTCTACAAGGAAAGTGGGACACAAACTTCCAGAGATCAGCCTGAAATTTGTTCATTTCTGGAAAATTAAGATGAAATTAAACTTAAAATGCATACACCATTAAATAATTAAAAGCTGCACACTGTTTTCTTTCAGCTTTAGTTCTGTAGTTTATTTTCATCTTCAAGCTAGTAGAAGTCAGGATCTCTTCCTGTTTATTCACACTTGTAAAATACTTCCTTGCTGAGCCTGTGCATTAAGTGCCTGTGACTTAAATGCTCTAAACCCTTCTCTGTTCCCTGTGTTGACAGTACAGAGGGAATTGAGGGGAAATGGATCAGTTAACTGAACAGCAAGAAGGAATTTAAATTCAGTTCTTCTTTGAAACTACAGCTGTCTTTGCCTTGTGTGTAATGAAATCTGCCTTATGGAACATTGGGAGAATTATTTCAGTGCCAGTCATTAAAAACCAACCAACACCTTTAAGGGTTAATTCAGATAAAATAAATGTATTTGAACTCTAGATATTCTTCACACTTCAGGTTGAGTATCTAGGGGGTTTTTGATTATTTTTGGTAGTTTAGAAACCAAAGCAGTGCTGTCATTTAGCACTGGTACCCGAGGTGTTGTTCAAGCATCAGAAGGGTTATTGGGACAGTCTGGACCTTTGAGCAAGGAGGCAGAAGATTCTGGAGAGAGTTTCTTCTCAAAAAACAGAATGCCTTTGCTGCCACTTTCAAGTTATTTTCAATCCTGGTAGTTATTTGCAAGAAAGCTACAAGTATTGCCAAATACTAGGAAACGGCTATTGCTATCAAGTGTAAGACTGTATCTTGCTGATACTTTGTTAGCACGAATGAAGCTCGCTAAAATAAGGAGGAAAAAAACCCATGAAGGACAGAGGCTACACAGATACAAAGTAGAGTCATTCGTGTGGACTGCCTGCTGGTTGATACCTGCTGAAAGTCTGATCCAACCTCACTGGAGTTTTTCTCCTGCTGCTATTCTGGGGTCCCAGCTTTCCTCCTTTTATACCATCTTACCTTTTACTTCAGAGTGTTCCTGGCATTATCCAACAAAATGTAATTGTAATTTGAGTCTTAAATTTAAAAGTCTTGACATTTGAGTCTTAGAGGCATGCAAAGAAGTGTTATGAGCAGTGTGAACAGCTTTTTTTCCTAGCCCCATGAAATTTGAAGGCATAATTTACTCTTTACATTTTTATATTAGCTTAGGAGAAGCCTCAAGCTTTATGTATGGGAATTTTTTTTATGTAACTGTTAGATTTACAATGTCATTACAAGTGAATAGGTGGGTAAGATGACCAGTCACAACAGAAGCACGAAAGATGATAAATGCTTCATTTTGTTTTCTTAAAACAGAGTCTGTAAGCTTTAGAAACTATACAACTGTCTGTGCTTTTATTTTCACTGTAGCTAGAGTAGCTTTCACATTTGGGCATTATCTTTTCCCCAGCTGTTAGGTGTGTGGAAGGTTGTGATACAAGTCACGTTTTTTCAAACAGGTAAGAATTCAGAAGGATCTGAAAGATCAGCTGTGTTTGAAACCTAAACAGGTTTGGCATGGGAAAGAATACTTCACTGTTGTATGGCAACTGCTAGAAGGGTTTCATGGGTTGTTTTTTTTAAATTAAATATTGAAAAACTGCATGAATATGCATTCTAAGGATAAAGGCATCATATCCTTGCTGCTTAAAGGAAATTCCAGCTCCCAGTGATGTATGCAGAAGAAAAATTTAACTGTGGTGGTTGCTGTTTGAGGTCTTGATGATTTGCCAAAGTGTTAGACAAATATGTTCTAACTTAGCTTAAATGGAAGTGGGAGGTAGGATATTTCTGATCATTAGTAGAAGAACTGTGAATACATTGTAAGTTGGTGACCTTACTACATCCCGGTCTAACGAAGATTCATGTTCAGACGAGTGTTTTGTCCCATATATAGCCAATATCCTGCTAACATAGGGTTAGAGAAGAGCTCAAGGGAATGCTTGGTCCAGATTTCAGCAGTGAGTCAGAGTCAAACATGTCTCTGTTGTTCTTAAACATTTGCACGTTTGTCTAAGTTGGTTTTAGAGAATATTTCAGTTACGTCCTTCACATCCTACTCACGTTAACTGCTCCAATTATTCTTGAGAATCTTTCTCTCTTTGGTAAGTATTAATGTGAAAATATACTATTGTTGTATTTGAAATGTATAAAACACAAAAGGCACCCAAGGAATAATACTATCATTTAGGATAAGAAAACAGTCAGTATGTGATTTACTAGAAAGGCACTGGGTTCCTTTTACGACACTTTTTAGTGGCAGTTCTTATTTTTCTCTCTGGCATCAGTGCATTCTTCATCATTTCACTTTACGACAAACTTGTCTCAACAGGAGTCTTTACTGCTAAGATGGCATTACATTTGATATTTAATTTCTTAGCTGTAAGCTGATGGAGGCTTCTTCTGAATGGCCTATCATTATTAAGCATTCCTTTCACAAAATACATTCCTAGCAAAGTGGCATTGGGGAACTGTTTTGAGGTGCTGGGGAGAGGGGGAGTGGTCAGCATTACCTTTTTTCCCTCTTTGCACAAACACGTGGTTCATTTGGATAGGCCAGGCAAGACCCATTCATTAATATGTTGCATTGCTGATTTAAGTTTTTCCCTCTATTAGCTAACATTTTTGTGCTTTCTGTCTTCTCCGTGTAAATGTTTACAGTACCTAAAATACCCAGATTCCATTCACATTGATGTTTGTTTTTTTTTCCTCTTTCTAGCAAATGAAAACTACAAGCAAATAGCCATGTGTATTCTGTATCACATAAGCATGGATGATCGCTTTAAGTCAATGTTTGCATACACAGACTGCATCCCACAGGTATGTGCTTTTATATGTGAGGAGGTGGTGGTAAGTTGCAGCTTTCCTTGTGCAGCTCGTTTCCTCACTCATAGCAGAGCTCGCACTGACACCCACAGGAGAACATGGGAACAATCACGATGCTGCTGAGTCGGTAGTGAACCATCTCCTCATCGGGGAGTCTGAGTGTTCTTGCTGTCTTTTAGCGGTCCCCAGAAAAAGGCGACACGTTCTCTGTCAGTGCTGCTAACAGTGAGCTGCATCAATGAACTGGTAAAAATACAGGTGGCCTGCTGAATTCCTACAGAATGCGTGAAAAAGATTAAAGCTTGTGTGCAGCAGGTCCTTAGGGAGCCTTGTGGAAAGTACTTCCTTTACTGTTTTGGAAGACATTCTTTTCTGATCCCATTGGGTATCAAAATTTCACCGTCTCCTGTATTACAGGATATGAACTGGAAAGCAGCCAAGCAGTGTTAACGTTGCTATATGACAATTCCTTTTCCAACTGCAGGAGTGCACAACAGGGGAAACTGGAAGACTATGGAGGGCTCTTCACCTATCTTGCAGCTACAGTTTGTTGCATAACTTTTTGTCAGCTTTTTGACTTTTTAATCATAGTCTTTGATCCAAGCACAGACACAGTATCAGGGGTTTTGGGGATTTGTTTTGGATTTTCTGTGTAATTTTTTTGTGCGTTTTGTTGGTTTTGTTTTGGTTTTTTGTTGTTTGGGTTTTTTTAACAAGTACCAAATCATCTCTGCCTGATCTTCTTCTGAGTCTTGATGAGGCTGGAGTTGAGAAAGCCTGCATTGCATAAGTGTAAAAGCTCTCTGGTGCTCTTTCAGAATTGCACCACAGTATCTTCTTTCCTGCCAAACAGATTTTTAACATCAAATACATCCAGAATGGGATGTTGCCATGGAAAGTTTTCAGAATGTTTCTGGTCATTATCTCATGACAAAAATGGTGATGTTTTTCCACATACAGGAGGGTTTTGGAGAATGGAGAGGGGAGAACTGATGGGAATAACTAGTATATATTACAAAATGGTCTTGTACACATCCTGCTGACTGCCTTTTCCGCCACAAGAAGCAACTATGTGTTAAGGCATTTGCATGATATAAGGGACCTTGCTTTGCTCTGAGCAGTTACTGGCCAAACCAGAATTCATGCACTGCCTTCCAGGGCTCTCTTATGATATGCTTTCAGGGAATCTTGGCATGACTCTTGCATCCCCAGTGCCAAATGTAAAGAGCTGTGGAATTCCAGTGGTATCATACTCTTGAGCTTTGGGGAATATCATCATCCTGATAGGCAGTGACTGCTCAAATGAGTGCTTACGGAGCTGTCACCAAAGACAGGAAACAAATCCTCTGCCTTCACTGGACTTTGGCTAAAATGACAAAATTCACAGGATACCTGTGGCTATTGATGCTTCAGTGGTCAACGTAATTATTCACAGATCACATCTGCCAGCTCTTCAGAAAGGACCAGCTAGACAAGCAGAGCTTAAATTTTATTAATGAATGTTCAAGTCAGGACAGTTACTACAGAAGAGAGAGGTAGCAGAAAACATGGGGAAGTGGATAAGGCAGCAGGAAAAGACACTGACCCTTTTAAAAGGACTCTCTGCCATCTGATTCTACCCTGGAAAACTAAATTCTTTGCAATAGCAGTACGCACCCTTTTGTGGGTTTTTTTCCTTTTGAGGAGAGGTGTACACCTAAACTGGTAAATACCCCATAGTGAATGTTCAGCTGTTGCAGAAAGTGATTGGAAAATCCATCCCCTGTTGTCATGTTGAACAGACAAAGTGTCTGACAGGGGCTTGCGCGTGCTGTCCCAAGTAAACATCCTTGTGGATTGCAGGAGTTAGTGGGTGCCATTCTAGTAACAGTTAAAAGTGAGTATTAACAGTTCATTCTTGTTTAGACCTCAGCAATGCGTGTTTTGTTTAAATAGGTGCAAATGCCATCCAGATGCTTATAAAAGCCTTTATTGGTAATAACCTGGCCAATCAAAGGGCATGGTTAGGCAGTGATGTCATGGTGATATTTAATATTTTACCGCAGAGCAGCGTGCAAGGTTCTCCACAGCTACCCACATGTTTTCCACCATGGTTGTCCTGTTTGGCCCCTCTTTGATCTATAAGCTTCTTTTCAGCTTAATGCTGGTAAACGTCCTCTCTTGACAGCACCCTTTGCTCCTGTCCGCCATTATCTGCTGAAGTTCAGAAACCAGAACATCACTTCAAACAGCAGAGTTAGGGAGTAGCCGGTCAGGAGAGATTCCTGAGGCATGCAGTTCTGGCATAATCATTCAAAGATGTTTGAGCTAGGCTTGGGAGGGGGTTGGACAGAGGTGTATGTGAACAGAGAGCTGTGGGGGTTGGCCTCTGGTCACTGGTAAATAAGTGAAGGCAGGTGCCAGAGAGTCTAGACACAGTGATTTCAGCCCTGGTCTGTGGTATCTGATACTCAATATGGGACTTGTCTGATTGAACACTACTGCCTCTTCATTGCACATGCTGCAGTCTTTTTACTGCCTTCCTGTTAAATCAGTAAAAGATGACAATGGACATAGTAAAAGCAGAACAAATTTAATTTTAATATTTCCTATTTGGCAGCAATTACTCTTCCTTTTGAAGTGGCACAAGAAGCAATCAAATTAAATGAAGACATAATGGGAAACATGGAGCTCATATGAAACTATTATTTTAAAATTTGAACGGCTTTAATTGAAACTGGATATATTTTTTCTTTTTATAGAGAAGTAGTTCAGTAATTAACAGTGTAATCCCATCTTGTTAAACATCTAATTTCCACAGATTTTGTATTGTGTAAGTAATGAGAATGTTTCCCTTCAAATCATTTGAAGGGTTTTAAAAATCTGTTTTTAAAAGGTTTTGTAACAGAAGAGTTACAGGGGGTGATTTTTAAGTGCTCGTGTTCTACTTGTTAAGTGGCAACTTTCTTCTCTGGTTAATTCACTCTTATGTGACTGTCAGGCTTATGCATTTAATAAACGAGGGATTTTCTAAGTTCTTAGAACAACCTAGGGAAACCTGATTCTGTATTTTTAGGAAAGGGAGGCATAAATCAGTGATAGCTTTTAGATTAGTACATGAAAATCCCAGAAGAAGATATTAATAGCTATATTGTAACCTACATATGTTGGTTTTTTGTTGATTTTGGCTTTTTATTTGGGATCCACTTGGAATGACAGCCCACTCTCAGGTTATAGACAAACGTACAGAATTGCTCTAGTAAAATACTTTGGAATTAAATTCCTACAACGACGTTCTTCACCCTGCTCCAAATGGGTTGTTTACCCACTCTCTCTCATGTTTAATTCATTACAAACTGTCTTTCCACCAGGGGGCAAGCACACAAATATTTAATGATTAGTTGTTGCTTTTTTCTCCCCCCATGCCTTTCTGACACTGACTGAGCTACTTTTTTTTGAACTTACCTCCCACTTATCTTTAGGTTCAGTTGTTTCTGCTTCCAGTAATCTCAGTCCTATCGTCACACTGCTGTGCATTATAATCTTGATGTGTCTTATGATCTGAACAGGGTGATGTCCTGCAGCCCCTCCATGAGGAAGCCACACAGCTTGTTTGCCTTGGTTAGAAACAGAAAAGGAAGAGGTTGTCTTTGAGTCACATCCGTGTAATCAAGACGCCATTTCCAAAAATACTCATATTGAACAAAACGAGACTAGATAGCCTGTGATGTAATGGACAATATAGGTGCCAGATGTATAAAATGATGGCAATCCATAGGTTATTTGCTTAAGGAATCACCTGGGAATTCACTGCTGCTTATGGAACAGTTGGAGCAGCATTACAAGCGATTGCCTGCTCTTGTTAACCTGGGTTGTTCTGTCCCGCGCTGAGGAATATGGCAGCGTTCAGCTCTAGCACTGGTAGCTGCCAAGATAAAGCACCTCATTGCAGATACACCACAGCTAATCTACTTATCAACAGACCAACCTCAAAGCAAAATAGTAGTAGAATTATTCTGCAATTAAATGTCTCTTTACAAAGTCATAAATTTATATTAAACAACCAGGTATTAATCTGATTTTCTGTGGAACTAAGTTGGGGTTTTTTTCTATATTAAATAGAGCTAAACTTTCAAAACAGATTTAGCCATTCACAAGTTTAGAAAACAGGAAACATAAAAAATTCAGTGGTAGCAATAAAAGGTAACTAACCCAAGTTAATTTAAGGAGATGAGTGGCTGTCATTTTTGGCACTTTATAAGCATTGTTATGCCCAAATAATGGAACCGTATGTCTTGTGCCCTTGACCTTTATAACTTCACTATGCCTGTAGAAATGCTGAATATTAATTAAAAAAAAAAAAGGCCACTGTAGTGGACATCATAACATTGCTCTACTAATGCTTTGGAAAGATCAGTGACTTAAGTGCATTTGTGTTTCTTGGCAGTTAATGAAGATGCTTTTTGAATGTCCTGATGAGCGAGTTGACCTGGAACTTATTTCTTTCTGTATCAACCTTGCTGCTAACAAAAGAAATGTACAACTTATCTGTGAAGGTAAGCATACTGAAATTTAACTCTCCATCTTGGAGATGACAACACTATATATATATATATACACACACACCCCCCAACATTATTAACTATGTATATTTGAGTTATTTTTTGCATTTATATATGTATTTTAAAAAAAAAAAAGTACCTGGTTGGGTAATGTTGCAAGCAAATAGCTGTATCCTGCCCAAAACTGGTCTTGGCAGCAGAAATTACACTGAGTAGCCACACATGCCCACATCTCTGATACATGCATATGGTTCTATGAAACACCCTGATGACATTACTGTGGGAAATGATGGCTGTGTGGAGAGATCAAGATTTTGTTCTACTGATGCCTAAAATCCATCTTCAGCTAGTCAGTGTTTCACCTGCCAGTACCAAATTAATAACACAGTAATGTTGTTTAGTTGTATCTATCCATTAACATTTTTAATTGAGCATCTTTTGCATTCTGGTATTTCCTTACATGGTATAAATGGGTTCTGCATGTCATTCAGTAGCACTCTAGATTGCTTTTAAAGTTTCATTATTTTCATATGAGCAGTTGTAAGTGGAACATGATGATTTTTCAGTAGCTCTAATTTGTGCTCAAAATTTTCACTATGAACTGCTGCAGTAATTTACTGGACTTTAAAAGGGGCAATTTTAATCAATGGATTCTGTGGCCAGCAATTCCACTTTAAAATTCTGTGCAAAGCTCTGTAGAAAAGGGAGCAGGGAGATCCAATTTTGTATTAAAGTTAGAAATGAAATTAAAGCTAGTAGCTTTTATTGGATAGGGAAGGTGATCTTTTGGAAACTTAATGGTAACAGTGGGGTTTGCCCTGTGCAATCAAGTACTTCAGAGTCAGTGTGTCTGTTATGTGTATTCCCACATAATTATCTACATGACTGGTAAATAATCTTTTAAAACCATAACAATGCATTTATTCCATGGAGTGAGGAGAGAAGTCTGAGCTAGTACCAACAGCTGTGCTACATCTTCACTAACTCACTAACTGCACTTGATGATGGGATAACGACTCAGATCTAGAACCTTTCTTGGTCTGAATAAATAACTAAGCACACTTGAAGCATTTATTTGAATTTTTAAGTGTCCCACCAGTACAAAATAGTTGTTTAGAAAAGCTATAGAATTTAGACAGAGAATGTCTTTTTTTTTTCAGCTTAAACTTCAAAGAAGAAATAGTTCCTGTCTAGATTCTTCACTTTTTCCTCTTAAACTTTAAAAAGTTAAAGCTGGTTTTGTGTGTGTCTGTGTGTCTTTGATTGGCCTGTCCTTTCCTTTTTTTTTTTTTTTTTGGAGGATTTCCTAAGTATTTGTTTCTTTTCAGGAAACGGTCTGAAAATGCTAATGAAGCGGGCTTTGAAATTTAAGGACCCATTGTTAATGAAGATGATCAGGAATATCTCACAACATGATGGGCCAACTAAGAGCCTATTTATTGTAAGTGCTCTCTAATACCTAATGTGACCTTTGATTCTTCCTACTGGAGAAGACTGGCTTTGGAGAGCTGCTGTGTTTTGTCTTTACAGGGTGTCCAATTTAAGTTTTCTTGGCTGTCATGGGTTAATTTATGTTTTGTTTTATAAGGCTATCTCAGCTGGTAGATCAGGATTTGGATCCCTCACTGCAGGGAAAACAGATCTTAAGCTGTGTCCAACAAGTCCCTGTTCCAAAACAAACACAAAAACAAGCAGACACTAAAAAACCCAACTTCTGGGGTATACACCACAACAATTAATAGTTATCCTAAATCTCTGCTTATAAAAGTAGAGGGCAAAATAAAGTGGGTTTTTTTCCTCTGTGCCAAAGGTTTTATATAAGTGGCTATTTTAAAATTTTGAATACTTACTATTCAGTTAAGCACATAAAGCTGCCCTTTCAAAAGAAGGGGGGAAACTGAACATCCTAATTGTGGAAATTATAATCATACTGTTAAAATGAGGATTGAATATCTAATTGTCTTAAAGCAGTAAGGAATTAGTAAGTAGAATCCATGATAGGTTCATGTCCCCAGAAAATTTTGTAGTTAATTCTTAAAGACTTCAGGAAGAGGACTCCATTCCTGTCAGTAATGCAGTATGGTGTTTGCTGTCTTCTTTCCCTTACTTTCTAACAGCTTTCTTAAACTGTGTGGGTAGTAGCTACTTTGGAACATCTGAACAAATGATCTACATCTCTGGGAAGTGAAAGGATGCAGAGGAGGGATGCTGGAATGCTTTCCTGGATTATTCTTCACCTGAACTTGGAAGTGTCTTATTAGCCCTCATTTCAGGAGAGAGGTCTCCTTAGCATTCTTCTGAGAACTGTATTTTGATTTGACCAAGGTGTGAGTTCTTCAGAAGCCCAGATTATTAACTCATAATGTTTGTTACTGTTATTTTCTTTTAGGACTATGTTGGTGATTTAGCAGCTCAAATATCAAATGATGAAGAAGAGGAATTTGTGATTGAATGCCTGGGAACACTTGCAAATTTGACCTTACCAGACCTGGACTGGGAACTTGTGCTGAAGGAGTATAAACTGGTTCCGTACCTCAAGGATAAACTAAAACCAGGTCTGTACAAAGTTTGATTAGTCTTTCAACATAGAGTCTCTTGAAGAATACTTAGTGCTCTTTCAGAGCAGATTCTGTTTACCTGTATAATTTGTGGTTGTTTGGGGAAACGTAACACTGGAGAACAGAGCCATATCTAAAAATAAATATACAAGTACCACAACATCAAGAATTTCTAAGAGGTAACATTTTCTGCCTTCTGACTTCCCAGGTTCTGCAGAAGATGACCTGGTTTTAGAAGTGGTGATAATGATTGGAACAGTTTCTATGGATGACTCTTGTGCTGCTCTGCTGGCTAAATCTGGAATCATCCCTGCACTCATTGAGCTTCTCAATGGTATATTGCCATGTTTGACTTTAGGTCTTGTTTTTCAGAGAAGTTGAGTTGAGGTAGCTGTGCTGTAACTGACCAAACCATTCATTTTCTCTGGCAAGGCAGGGGTAGGTGTTTTGTATGTGAAAGGAGGAGCAATTACTCCATTATTGATAGGGAGATCCTGACTAGAGGTCTAATAGATTTGGTTTTTCCCACACTTCCATAACTCCTGCTGCAATCTGTGGGCTGGAGTGGGGAAGAAAACGCTCATTTTGTGTTGTCAGGAGATGAAATCTCACACATACCACTGAACTATCTAGCTGATGTGTAGGAGCTGGGCTTCCTCTGAGCATCGAGAGCTTTTAGTGGTGAGATATAAAATTATGGTGTTTCTTTTTCCTTGCAGCTCAGCAGGAAGATGATGAGTTTGTCTGCCAGATCATCTATGTATTTTATCAGATGGTTTTCCACCAAGCCACCAGAGATGTCATTATCAAAGAAACCCGTATCTTTTTAATGATTAAACATCTAGAATTACAGCACTTAATTGGCCATCGTGGTTGTTTGGCCTGTATTTCTCCTGCATAAACCTCCTGAGCTCAGAGGTTTATTTGTAAATGGTTCATTACAGCTGAATCAAAACTCCAAGCAGCAGAAGCTCGTAGAGGGACTGCAAGATTAATAGTAAAGATTAAAAGTTGGTTTGCTTTGAAATGGGGGGGAGGGGGATAGGAAAGGGATCACCCATTAGTTCCTATCCAATCTGAATAATGTTAGGAATTTGTTTTGCAAATCATAGTAAAAATCATAGTCCATAGAAAAACTTACACAAACAATAGACAAACTTGCACTGCACCATTATACATATATGTGCCATAGCCTGAAGTTATGTGCATTAAAATACTTTGACAGCATTCCTTCTTACATCAGTCTAGACAACATAAATAATGCCTGCTCTTGCATTTTTGTCCACCTAATTATTCTTTGAATTTTGTGTGGACTCCTATGTGGCTGGCTTTAAAAAAATATTAAAAAATTACATTTGTTTTTACATCTGTAAGGATAAAACATCAGCATTGAACACTTTTCTCACTCAAGTTGAACAGAACTAGTATTAATGCTATCATTTGCACAATGGATCATCTCAAATCTTGAAATGTGATCCTTTAAAAAATAGAATAGTGGTTGTGTGACAGCTTCTGAACTTCATGCAAGATGGAAATTCTTGACTATGGTTCTTAGTGAAATTTGCAATTGGAAGGACCCAGGGCTGTGAAAAAGAAAATAGATTTATCCTTAACAGTTTCTTTCCAGAGGCTCCAGCATATCTTATAGACCTGATGCATGATAAAAATGCTGAGATTCGCAAAGTTTGTGACAACACTCTGGATATTATAGCGGTAGGTCTGATTTTTTTTTTTATCCTCTGTCCCTTCAGTAACCTCTTTACGTGAGATTATCTTAAAATAACGAAGTAGCAGTAATTGCAAGTTAAAAATATTCTCAATGTGCAACTTTCTAATCACATAGGTGAAAGTTCAATTTTCATGAGGCAGTAACAATCATTAACTTAGGCTGTGTACCAAACTTCCAAAAATTGCATAGATGCTTTGACAATCCATACCAGTTAGCTTTATACTACAGACACTTTAAAAGAGTGCTTTTATACTTAAAAAAAAAATTCCCATTACGTGTGTATGTCAAGCTTTCATTATTTCTTAGTTCTCCAAACAAATGGCTCTTGTTACCCAGCAGCTTTTATTCAGCTTTTCTGCATTGCCTGATGCCAGTCCTTGTTTCAAAAAGAAAATGTGGGCAGAGATCCTGAAGCTGGTTGTTTTCTGCTGGGGGAAGGCCAGTATAATATTGAACTTTTCAATACTGTCTTCAGCTCTTGGTTGGGTTTCCTTTAGCTGCATGACTTAGATTGTCCAGCTATCCAGTGATCACAATAAGCTTCTGGGACAGTTGTTTTGTATTAAACTGCTAACTTGGAAAAAAGAGAGAATACTAAATTATGAAGTGCTATTGCTTTATCATTTCCTATAGCATGTCCACTCTGCTTCTGGGGTTCCTTGACTCTAGAAGCATTAATATTTTCTGGTGTGTTCGTCGTTGAAGTAAAGACATTGTGAAGCTGATTCCACTTAGAAGTTGCATTTCATTGTTAAAATGCTTCCTGGCCTGTTTGATTGAATTGACTTCTATTGAGAAAAAGAAATGTCAGTGTTTTGTAGTATCTTAATATTATATCTTTTTGGATATAGAGTAGCCTATAATGAAATTAAATCTTACAGCCAAAGAGAACTTCACTATGAGTTGAGCAGGGTCTTTGACTGCCTTAATTCTTTTCCTGTCATCTACTTGGTTTCTTTAGCTGAATTATGGATATTGCAGCTTGTTCTCTGAAAGGTTTAATGTAGCCTAAAACCTCACTTACCCTGCATGACACTATAGTCTAGTTTGTCCTTTTCTGTTCTACTCATTAGTAGTGCCTTCTAATTTAATATTCATCAAATAAAGAAGTAGAATGACATAACATTTTCTGTGTTAAAATTACTTTTATTTGGCTCTGTTTCTGCTTCATGGAGGTATGGAATGAAGATCTTTCTCTACTACTTAGTGGCAGAGTTGCTGTTAGTGCTCATTAAAGGCAGAATTTCAACTAAGATGAGTTTGCACCTAGTACTTAAATTTAAAATGGGCATTATGTTCAGCTTACCAGGATCAGTTATTTCCAGGGACATCCCCAGTGGAAACAGTAGGAAGATTTATATCTTCTGGGTGAGGCTGGACAATCCTAGTGCTTCCGGCGTTCGTTTTATCCTGGGACTCGTGCAATTTCCAAACATCTCAGGCATTGATTTGTTCATATGGGGGAGCTTTACACCGTGGTGCATAATTCTTGACGTTTTTTACTTTTTTTTTTACTATTTACTAGTTTTTTACTAGTTTTTTTACTATTATTTTAGTAATATTATTAAGCAACATTTATTTTATAGAATCTAGAAGAAAAAATACATTCAGACATAGCTTCGTATTCAATATTAGCACCTGAGTAAAACATACTTGGCTGGTTTTTTTCCTTCCTAAGAAGAGGTAATCTTTATGCTAGCCATCAGTAAATGAAAAGGGCTGTGATAACAGATGGGAAAGGCTTATCAACTTACCAGAAGCACTGGAGAGGAATTCTGAGGCCTTCAGGAAGAATAAAAGGAGGAAATGATGTGGTACTTCCCTTATTGAGGGTAAAAGAGAAGATACCAAGCACATACTGAGAGTAGTTTGAGTGGTGGTAAATCCTTTTTTTTCATTGGTTGTGGAGCAGCCCACACTTGGAATGGTGTTCACTGGTAAGTCAGGAGAGTTCCTTGTCTGAGAAGGCCCATTTAGCTTTATTATCTAAATAATACAGTTGGATTACAAGTTACATAAACTGTAACTAACACCGTGCTCCTCTGGGGAACAGGAAGCACAATATGCCCCCTTTTCTGGAAGGCAGAGATAACCACCAGTTGATGGCTTTCTCACAGTGTTGTAAGCTGGCTGCACTTGGTCTACCAGTACCATAAATCACAGGCAACAAAGGCAACACTTTCTAGATGGTGATGGGAGAAAATATGAAACGGTAAGTTATCAGAACCTCAGATCTTGATAGCTGTTCTGTCATTCAGTTCAGAGGATATGGTAAAGCAGCCTGTGAACACTGAGGTGTTTGGCTGTGTGGCACTTGAACACCACCAGTGCCTTCTGAGGTGTCTGAACAGACAGTCGCTAAGATTGATGAAACTACTTATCTGTGCTAAATCCACAACGAGAAAAACTAAGTTTTCAGTCTTGTTGTTCCATACATGGTGACAGGATTAGTTCCTTTGATGATGGAAATGAGAAACTAAATGTTGGAGAATAGAACTTTGAAAGTAGTTTCTTCTCAGGGAAACAAATGCTTCTTTCACTCATCAATAAGCTCTATATAGTGTGATTGAAATAACACTGAAGAAAATCAGATGCCTTACAAGCCTTAGGGGAGATATGCTTTCTGTAGTAAAGTAATTGTCACAGAAATTATGGAAATGTTACACTAGTGATGATTTGTTTAATATAGCTTGGCTGGACTCTGCTATTGATGAACTGAAACAGATGTGCTGCTTTAGCATAGTATGTACTGGGGAGTCTCAGCTTTGCACTGGTAGATGCAAGATACCCCTTCCATCAAAAAGAGTCTACGTTGGTAATTTAGGACTATTTCAGTAGTGCAAAGCAGCTAGTTTAGTGTACTTGTACACCTGAAGTGAGACAGGTCTCATGGCTCAGGTGAAAGCCTGGGATCAACAGCTTGTGTAGGAGTCTCAGGCAAATGAAGTTCTCTTTTCCTCTGCCTCAGAAGCCTGGGCACCTGCAACTCAAAGCTTGTGGAAAGAAATGTCAGCTTATTTGAGATGGTTATATTGTCCAAGGTGAACAGAGTAAAACCAAGAGCTGAAGGGGTTATTAATCTCTCAGGTTTCTCTTTCTTTTTCTGCTTCTAGCTCAGTCTTACTGCAGGTAATTGATTTTCCTCCTTTATTCAAAGGATTTTTAATTAACCATAACCAGATCGTTGGACTGTGTAGTCTGAGCCCCCCCCCCTTTCCTTCATTTCCCCCCATTTTTCCATTCAGTGTTTTTACAGGTTTGAACCCAGGCCTGCTGTACCATCTTGTTTCTCTTATGATCAAGAGTGGATCATTATTCTTCCTGCAGAAGTAAAACATCTAAATAGTTACAGCATTGTCTGTGTGATTTAGGAAGGGCCTCATGCCTGAGGTGTTTTTCCAGCTCTCGTTCTTTGCCCCAAGTATTTGTAACGAATGCCAAGTAACGTTTGCCTCTCATGGAAAGCTGTGTTAATGAATGGCTTGCATCTTTCCATGTTAGCTCAGTGCCCTGACACAAATCCTCCATGTTGGGAATGCTGGAATTTCACATAAGAAGCAGGAATGTGCTCTGAGCCCTCAGCGCTCTTGGGTTTGGGGCCAGCTGTGCAAGATGTTGGCCAGCTCTCTTAGAATCAAGGAAGAGCAGACCACAGGGATTTGGTGTGGGCTTTATTTGAAAAGGCAGTGTACTCTGAAAATAGATAACCTTTGACTCCTGCTTGGTGTCCTCTTCCCATGAAGAGTGCTGTAGTAACTCCAGGAAAAAAATTCTCTCTTTGCTTGTCAAGGCTCCCCCTTTCTGTGGTGTCTCTTGTTCCCCTGTTATCCTTGAACAGTGATGGATACACAGAGGTGGGCAGAAGAGCAGCCAGGGTGTGAGGCTGCAGGGTGCAGCATTCACATGTGTTTTCACTGATCATCTCCTGCATTGTTAAATTTGCAACCAGTCTGCTTTGGTGCTGGTAGCTTTTTGTGGCAAAGAGCATGCACCCAGCAGGAAAGGCTCTTCCTGGACTAGAAGGACCAGCACACTGCAGCCAGCATTAGATAGGGCAGGCATGTCCTAATTGTTTTTGTCTGCATGTAAACCTATGTAGGGCAGATATCCTTCTAGCACTGGTGCTTGCTCTGTGGAGTTCTAAGACTAGGCAGGTGAGCCAAACCCCTGATCTCTTTTACTGTCATAACAGCTTGCCCATGAGTGACCTTACGTTCCTCCAAAGGAAAAAAAATGTTTCTCTCTTCAGCTAGTGACAAGACAGAAACTCTATGGGTGGTGTGTGTTTTAGGAAGGACCTAAATTTAGGGAGCACAAACACTAACTCTTTTTTCTGCCTTGCCATTAGTTTCATATCCCAGATTTCTGTTAGCTTCCCATCAGAATATATATTTAGTGATTAACCTAATTGTGAAGAAGTGACTCTTGAGTCGCACAGGTGTAAGTGGTCGAAGGTTTCTTTTTTGGCCTGTGAATGAATTGCCCTCCTGTGGTACTTACCCAAAGGTAGGTGTTGTAGGCACCTGCAGGAGGTGATCCATAACATCTGGTTCTCTCCTTGGTTTATAGAGGCACATAGTTCAAATGACATGCTTAACTTTTGGATAGCTAGACAAGATAAATCTTTTCTTTCTTAATAAACAGCGAATTTAACCTTTCATGTAAACTGTGTTTTAGGGATGGTTAAATAATGAAGAATGTAACATATCACCAACTACAGCCTTGAACAAAATGAGCATTCTACTTACTGTATAGCAGTTTCAGTTTAGTATGAGGAATCACATCAAATGAACCCTATTACAGACCCAATTAAAGGGCAACCACATTAAAGTGAAAAGGAAAATCTGTTTTTCATCAGCTGAGAGAGAACACAAAGCAGATCTGTGTAGCTCTATGTTATCCTATAGTGTGTTAATCAGATACAAGGTGTGACGGAAGCCAGTGACAAAGGGGACCCCTGATAGGGAGCAGACACGCTCTGATAATAGGCCAGTTAACGCTTCATAATATTTCAATGGTTCAGTAGTAAACAAAGTTGGAAGGAGAACTTCAAAAAGGATGGCACATTCCTCTCAGAGTCAAACCATACATCTTCTATGACACTCTTGGATTTATGGAAACCGAATGGTAAAAACAGTGATGTCAGGGAGCTCCAAAGAGAATAAAACCAACCTTTGGGATTCCTGCTTTTATGTTTCTGAACATACAATATTTGGGGAGGGCGGGTGGGGGGTGGAGAATAGGCAGATTCTGTCCACCTTCTCATTCCCCTACCCGCTGCTTTTCTAGGAGCCTGACATTTAAAAGAGCTGGAGGGCACAAAGCTATGTTTGTATCTCCCTGATGTTTAGTGTTCTGGTTTCATTTTTGCAGGAATTCCTCAGTAAAGAAAGTGTGCTCTGTGTGTTTAAAAAAAAGAAAACCCAACCAAAACATCAAAAAAACCCATATAAAATAAAAAATAGGTTTTTAATAGCTCAAAATATAATTACTGGAGGACTTGGTGTGTTTTAGGGAATTATTTTGCTCTAAACTTATTTAATTTGGTTTCTTTGTGCCTTTTGGCTGTCGTCCTGTTTACAGCTTTCCTTCCATTCTGAAGTTACTCCATTAATCATTTACCCAGTGGTGTTTCTGCACGTTTCTGTGGAAAATCTACAGACATACTCTTGCTCTAGCAGTACTGAAATACACTTTTTTGTGCTGAGGTTATGTAAATTGCTCTAGATTATTGCAAATCATCCTTTTCTAGGATTTCTGCCAGAATGAAAATCTTGACCGCACCAGGACCGGATCAATGATCAGTTTTGTCATTTCTTTGTGCTTTTTGCTCATTCACAGGGAAATGCAAAGTTACAAATGCAACAACATAGCCAAATTGCTTGAATGGATAGCTTGTGATTTTAAAGTAATATGCAGATACGCTCAGTCTTAGAGCTGCTGATTTGCCAATCAGTTGCTAATCCTGTTTACCAAAATATAGATGAATTATTGAGGTAAAATACCTGAGAGTTTTAAGCATCTTAATTGTTAATGGGAAATGTAAAATACACAGGAGTATTAAGTCCTGTTGTCATTGTCTGAAGGAAAAAACAAATCAGTTAGGGTCTGAGAAATGTTACCAGATTTTTTTAGAAGGATATAAGAAGTTCATGTTTATTTGTGACAGATGTTCAGCTTGTTCAGACAGTGGTGTGGAATGGAGCAGTGATGTCAAGAAAGTGGGATTCATTTGGGATTGTAACATTGGGAAGATTAAAATGTTTTCAAAGTGCGTTTATGGTAAATGTGAATTAGGTAATTTAGCTGCTGGCCTTTCTGGTTTTGGGAACTCTTAAAGGTAAACAAGGAAATGTAAAAGGGATTCAGCTTTCCCACAGGTTAGTTAAATTTGTTTATTTTCCCCCATTTCTTTGCAATCATAATTGCTGGGAATGTTTTCTTCAGTCTGCAGCATGATTTCTGGCAGTTACAGGGTGGTTCTCCGAAGCTTGTAAATAATTGACAACTGCTGGAGGCTGATAATAGATAGCCCACAGTTTAGCTCTGGCAGATGCAGCAAAGGAGATGTTTCCAAGATGCTTGTCAGATGTCATCATTGAAAGTCGGGGCCTTTCAGGTTTTTTATGTGTCATTTTATAAATCTTAGGGATGAGCTTGCTTTTTCCAGGTGAACTCTTGTTTTGCACTGTGATTCCTAGCCTTTCCTTTTAATCAAGAGTGGAAGTGGGGGAAAAGATCAAGAAATAGCATGAAGTGTTTTTTCTGAACATTATGAGTCATTGGTGTGTTTTTGTTGAGTTTTGGTGTTTTGTTTGTATGGTGGGGTTTTTTTTTGTATTCTTTCTCCCTCCCTAAGGTTACTGCATTATTGTATGGTTGACAGAAACCTGGAATTTAGCTTGAGGCCATGAGAATATTTATAGATCCCACAGGTGATACCTGCTCTGTGTATGGAAGTTATGCAGAAGACCAGGTTTTGAACTGGAGGGGAATTAGAAGGGTCTGGTAATTAGTGTTGTTTAGAAGTGGAATCTGAGAAATTCAGAATAATGCTGCAAACTGGTCAGAGCCCCACATCCGCATGGATGTCCTATGGAAAGGGAGTTTAAGTTCTGCTTTAACCCGAGAGAAACAAACTTGCCATTTCTCCAAGTAAACCCAAGTTTAATAAACCCACTGCCCTAGAATGAGGGTGTGTGGTTGCACAATGCCACATGATCTGGTGTGAAATCTGGCATGTCTAGATACTTGTTAGGGACATGGGAGAAGGCGCTGCCAGCATGACGGGGCCCGCTGGTTTTTGTGTGATTGACCAGTCAGAAGGGTGGAAAAGGCACAGGGTAAAGAGTGTGTTACCTGTGTCAGGTTAATGGCAGTGAAGACAAGGTAAGTTGAATATTAAGTCAGCTTAAAAGCTCCAGTTCAGTCTAGAGAGGTGTCAGAAGTTTAACCTGAACTACTAAGCAAACTTATTCTGTCTTCACTGCTATTTTTTGACCTCTGGCTATAGACAGATCTACTTTTGCTTGTCTAGCTGGAGCAGCTTAAGAAATTATCACTTCTGCAGTCGAGGCATTGTTGCTAATTGTGTAAACATTCTTCATCCCCTTTAGGGCTTAATAAAACAGGTTTTAAACCCCCTAAATTACTCCAGCTAGATCTCCAAGTTCAAGATCATGTGTTAACCGGTATGAGAGTTAAGAAATTATTTTCACTTTTTCTCTCCTTTTTAGTGTAGGTTAGAAAACAGTGAAATGGGACCTGTTTCACAAGGATATTGCTTTTCACAAATAGAAACACTTTGGTGAAACACTTAGGAATGTTATTCTTGTTCACCATGCTTTGATTTAAAAAGTACTGACTGTGGTGCATTATTTGCAAATCTTCCCAAATTGATAACAGCTGCAGATTTCATGTGTTGATGAGTTTTCCTATAGTTAGCCATGCCCTGTCTCTCCAGTAATATTGAGAAACTGAGTATTCTCCACAGGTCTGTGATCCCTCAGTGGTAATCAACAGCCCACATCATCTGGTCTGTTTAGAGGAGCCTTTGGAACAGTTGATTGCAGTGACCATAGGCTGTGTCATTTCCTTCTGATGCTCCTCTGTATTGAATATCACATCACTTGAGTGCAATCAGGCTGTAATCCAGACTGAAATTGCATGCCTACATCTTGTTTCCTCAGTGCCTGGAACCTGCATCCTGCTTTCCTCAGCTTTCTGGAGAGGGAAGTTTCTCTGACATTTCAGTTTCGTAGCTCATAAATTGTGCATTTCGAATGTTTGTATCATTTTTGTGGGTATTCAATATTAAACATAGAAAGCAATTAGAAAATTTGACAAGAAGTTGAAAACTAAATGCTGTCTTACAGGAGCTCATGAAACAAATTTGGTTTTATCGGTTTTATCATAACCTTTTTTTGTTGTATTTTCTGCCAACTAGTTGTCCTGATGGATGCTCATCTAATGAGGATGTACAGGATATTTGGCCAGTGTTAGTTACTAATTACTGAGTTCCTCCTGAAAATCAGCAGCAATTGGCTCTTCTTGATTAAAAAAAAATGAGGAGACAGCGATGATGGAACCTCCTTGCTCAAAGCAGGATTTTTTTTTTTCTGGATGGTGTGAAGTTATAAACGATGAAGGGAAGATTGCTGTGCTGCATGTACAAGTGCCCAGTGCTTGCAAAATCAGTCCCTTGTTTGCTCCAAGTACTCTGCAAACTGAATAGAGGACTGAAGTCCCTAAGCCCTGAAACTTACATCTTTCACTGACATCAAATTCCTCTGCCATTTCCTGTTAAACCAAACAGCTTTGTCTGTCTCTCATCCTAAAATATCATGTGGTGGATTTTTAACAGGAATATGATGAGGAATGGGCTAAAAAAATCCAGAGTGAGAAATTTCGATGGCACAACTCTCAGTGGCTGGAGATGGTGGAGAGTCGGCAGATGGACGACAGTGAGCAGTACCTTTATGGGGATGATCGTATTGAGCCCTACATCCATGAAGGGGATATTCTGGAAAGACCTGACCTCTACTACAATGCAGGTAAGGCAGTATGCAGGACAGAGATTGCCATCTCTGTGTTGGGAGCCAGAGCTTGTAACCTGGGGCTGTAAAGAGAATCCACTGACTCAAGGAAGGCAGGCAGGAGTGCCAGGAGGCTTGCGTGGATGAGCAAGGAGCTCCTGGACACACTTAGGTGTAAAAAACAAAATTTACAGAGGGTGGAAGCAAGGCCGGGAACCTTGGGGAAGTACAGAGAGGTAGTTAGAGAAGCAAGAGATCAGGTTAGGAAAGCAAAAGCACGGAGAGAATTGGATCTGGTAAGGGAAGTTAAGGGCAATAAGAAAAGTTTCTGTAGGTATGTTAATGGTAAGAAGAAGACTAGGGAAAATGTGGGCCCACTTCAGAAGGAAACAGGAGAGCTGGTCATCCAAGATATAGAGGAGGCTGAGATACTCAATGACTACTTTGCCTCAGTCTTCACCAGCAAGGAGTCTGTTCATGCCCCCCATGTTATGGAAACCAAAGACAGGGACTGGGAAAAGGAGGATCCCCCTGCTGTAGATGAAGAGGAGGTTTGAGACCACCAGAAGAACCTAAAGGTGAATAAATATGGGACCTGATGGGATTCACCTGCAGCTCCTGAAAGAACTGGTGGATGAAGTTGTAAAGCCACTGTCCATCATATTTGAAAAGTCATGGCAGTCTAGTGAAGTTCCTGCTGACTGGAAACAGGGAAATGTAACCCCCATTTTCAAGAAGGGAATAAAAGAAGACCCAGAGAACTACAGGCCAGTCAGTGTCACCTCTGTGCCTGGCAAGATCTTGAAACAGATCTTCCTGAAGACCCTGCTAAGACATGAGAAAAACAAAGGGGTGATTGGTGACAGCCAACATGGCTTCAATAAAGGCAAGTCCTGCCTGACTAATTTGGTGGCCTTTTACGATAGGGTCACAGCCTCGGTGGACAATGGCAGAGCAACAGATGTCATCTACCTGGACCTGTCCAAAGCTTTGGACACTGTTCCGCGTGACACTCTAGTCTTGAAACTGGAACAATATGGATTTGATGGATGGAGCACTTGTTGGATGAGGAACTGGCTGACTGGTCACACCCAAAGAATTGTGATCAATGGCTCAGTGTCCAAATGGAGGCGTGTGACGAGTGGTGTTCCTCAAGGGTCAATATTTGGACCAGTGTCATTTAACATCTTTGTCGGTGACATGGACAGTGGAATCGAGTGCACCCTCAGCAGGTTTGCTGATGACACCAAACTGTGTGGTGAAGTCAACATGCTGGAGGGAAGGGATGCCATCCAGAGGGACCTTGACAAGCTTGAGAAGTGGGCTCGTGCAAACTGCATGAAGTTCAACAAGGCCAAGTGCAAGGTTCTACACCTGGGTCAAGGCAATCCCATGCACGAATACAAGTTGGGAGGATTAAGGATTGAGGACAGCCCAGAGGAGGAGTTGGGGCTAGTGGTCGACCAGAAGTTTAACATGAGCTGCCAATGTGCACTTGCAGCCCAGAGAGCCAACCCCATCCTGGGCTGCATCAAAAGAAACATAGCCAGCCAGTCGAGAGAGGTGATTCTCCCCGTCTACTCTGCTCTGGTGAGACCCCACCTGGAGTACTGTGTCTAATTCTGGAGTCCCCAGCATAAGAAGAACATAGCACTCCTTGAGTGTGTCCAGAGGAGAGCCACGAAGATGATCAGAGGGCTGGAGCACCTCCCCTATGAAGACTGGCTGAGGAAGTTGAGGTTGTTTAGCCTAGAGAAGAGGAAGCTCCGGGGTCACATTATAGCAGCTTTCCAGTATCTGAAGGGGGCCTACAAGAAAGCTGGGGTAGGGCTTTTTACATGGGTGTGTAGTGAGAGGGCAAGGGGCAATGGTTTGAAACTTAAAGAGGGGAAATTCAGGCTAGACATTAGGAAGAAGTTATTTCCTGTGAGGGTGGTGAGATGCTGGAACAGGTTGCCCAGGGAGGTTGTGGATGTCCCCTCCCTGGGGGTGTTCAAGGCCAGATTGGATGAGGCCTTAAGCAACCTGGTCTAGTGGGAGGTGTCCCTGCCCATGCAGGGGGGTTGGAACTAGATGATCTTTAAGGTCCCTTCCAACCCAAACCATTCTGTGATTCTATGAAACCAGGGGACATTTACCCTGTTGTGTCACTGGGAGCAGCACTGATGCACACTGTAGCCAGGGATGGGCTTGTCCTTGTTACAGTGTTAGTGACAGATTGGGTCCATCACCTTACAAAGTGTTACAAGTCTTCAGAAGTATCAGTAGACTTATCTCAGAGAGCTACTGGAGCATGAGGAGTGATTTCAAGAAAGGTGGCCCAGCCTTGTTCTTCACACTTATTTCTTGTGTCCATCACTCGTTTGCTTTGCAAACACAAACCTTTTCTCATCCCTGTTAAATTCACAGCTATGCAATTTGATGCTGAATATTTTCTCCCTCGTGTGTTAGTTGGAATGGATGGAAAATGGAATTTTTATTGCAGATCTTGATGTAAGACTTCAGTTGGTCCCATCAAACTTGCAGTTTCCTTAGCATAGGTGATCATTCTGTGACTTTCAGCTAATCTGCTTGAATGACTTTTGCTGCCCTATATCTAGGGGAGTGTGTGAATCTCTTCTGTAAATACTTTGGGGTTTTTAGTTCCTTGTATGAAAAAGTTCTATTACTTGACAATTTGAAGGAGTTAGTTAAAAAAAAAAAAAGAAAATTTCACTTAAGAGGAGTTAGATTCTTATTTGAGATTAAGACTAATACAGTTTCTAAAGAAAACAAGACATTTCTCACCATTTTGCTTAACCCTGTTAGTGCATAATGGCACAGTTCTGGGGGATTGCAAGTGGAATCTGCTCTGCCTCTCTCCTTCCATGAAGATTTTGTAGTCACTAAGAGAACAGAAGCTGCCATCCTGGATTAAGACACTGATGTATCTAGTCCAATAGCCTCTTGCCAGCTGTTTCAGAACAAGGTTCAAAAAACTCTGCAGGAGACAGTAATGAAATAATTTACCCATTGGATAAATGTCTTCGTAACTTTTAGTAACTAGGAGTTTGCTTATGCTCTCAAAGTTGTGGTTTTCTAGCCTTTTCAAGCTCCTGGACGACTGTGTGTGCATATATTTATTGTTTTAATTGCTGGGTTTGAGTCTGTGGTTTTTTTATTTTCCACAGAAGTGTCCAGTCCTTTGCTGTGAAGCATGAGCCACAAAACTCTGACTGTGGATGAGCCAGCAGGAATAGTAATGAGAAAAACAAAACCACTAAACCCTATAAGCTTTACTTGTAGTTGCTGTGAGAAAATAATTGCACAAGATCTCAATAGCATTTCAAAAATTATTCTCAAGGTTTATCAGAACTTAAGGATTCTTCTACTTTTGATTATGTATGTGAGCCATAGCAACTTGCCCATTTAGTGGTACATTTTTCCCTTTAGAATCCTGTAGGTTAATCTTGCTCTACTAAGTTAGCAGTGAGAGCCACGTGTTGTATGGCACCAGGATCTTGTTCAGGCTTCCTAAGTTGAAGAAGTGCCAGGGTGCCTGTTTACAGGTCTTAGTAATGAACCTTTGGTGATTTTATAGGGCCGTTTATTTTCCCAATAGTGTGAGATAGAGATGGAGTGGCACCAGTAACACTGAATTTCCTGGCTCTTACTCATTCATGTTACAGGCTTAGTGTTATTTGAACAAAGATTTTTGTGTTGGAATTGATATTTGACCGGGAAGGAGAGGCAGATTTCCAATGATACGTTCTGCAGATGTTTGAAAAGTGCTTTTGTTTTTAAAGGTATAAGAGTAGGTGCTTATATTCAAAATACAGATTCACTTCTCAGGTTCCTTCTGACAATGCCAGTAATGGCATGCTTCCGAAGTCTGCTAGACCTATACTTTTGAGATGTGGCCAGAGGGGACATAATATTCCTTTGAAAAGGCAATGGATTATTGGACTATTTGGAGTAGACGTTTGGGTTTCCAAAGGACAGTGCATTACTTAGTCAAAAAATAAAAAAAAATAACAATCTTTGTGCAGTCAGAAGTTAAATGTGTGTATTTGAGTTTGATAGTTGTAGAAATGACCTGCACTGATGCTCAGTACAAGTCCCCCCTCAGCCATAATAGTTCTGGAGTTCACTGATGTCAAGATGAGTTCCCTATTGCAGTAATACACCAAACATCTCTCTTGCATAGTAATTTAAACCTACGTTGAAACTGGGTAAAATCTCTGGAGTTACCTTCATGAGCTCGGTGTCTCTCTTGCTCTGAAAGTACATAACCCTAATTTATGTTGAAAAGTACATAACAGATGTCCTTTCACTGTGTAATGATACTATATGCAGCTGATGCTATCCATGTGCTTTCATTTTCCTATAAATTCATGTGAGCCATAACTCTGAGCGTTATGGTTTGAATGTGAGCACTCTTGATTGAAGACACTTTAAACAGTGGTGGCTTTAGCCTCAGAGTTAAAATTTAGTGCTTTATTAATATTTAATATTAATTATATTTTTAAGTCTTTCTGCTTTCAAATAAGTTTTAATCAAACCTGACTGTTTAAAATACATAGTCATTTAGATGGATTGGTTTTGATCTGAAGTGCTGCAGGTATGAAAGTGCTAATGTTCCCCCTCATTTCTTTCCTGTGAAAAATACAGAATAGGTGGCAAGATAGGGAAACCTGGCACAAGTGTTAGCAGTAGCCTTTTCAACCTTCCTTCCCCTTCTTTGGTCACTTTACATCCATATGATATCACAGAGCACTCGTGTCTATCTGAACATGCTGAAAGACAGCAATATTGATCTGTGCCAGATGATTTGCTTGTCAAGTAGTACTCTTTCACATCCTGTATACACATGTACACACTTAGACTATAGCCATGTACATCTATCTTAGGCTGCTAAAAATGCAGTCTGATTGTGGCTAGCATTTTTCATTTACAATCTGCTGTGTTGTATTCAGTCACTTTCCCATGGGGAATTATCTTCTAAATGAATCTCTGTAGCACCTCATCAAATGTCTGTTAGAAATCTAGATGTGTCAATTTGATTCCTTTTATCATTTGTCACTATATTATCTTCAAAAAACATCAGGTAAATTCATAAAGCACAGGGAGATTTGTTTGAATGCCTGAGTTGTCCTCTTTAAGCCTTTGTGTCTGTAAGTAACTTTCCACTGCTTCCTGCACGGGCAGTTTTAGTAGTTTTGAAACCACAGAGGTTAAGCTAAGTGGCCTGTGACTCCCTGGATCTTATCTCTCTTTCTTTAAAGTGGAATGGCATTTGTTAACTTCCTAGTCATTAGGAATCTCCCTCTTTCCTCTGTTAAATGATTAAAGTATCAGTCTGAATGTACCTGTTTCTGCCCTGTTTTTATTGGGATGCTTTCTGCACTGCAAGTTTGGGGTTGTTTTCATACAGTAATGGAGACAAACTGATGTGGTCTGTTTTAAAGAAATAGCTCGTTTTATCTGATGAGCCTAATATTAATTACCAAGTAAGAACTGTGCCCTTAATATTAAAAAGAAATGTGTTTTGTGAATGGGAGCAGGAAAGAGTTAAGCTGGGCTCTCATTCAGCTGGGGTCAGTTCACAGACTTTACTTCAAAGACACTCTGGATTTACACTGATGTAGCAGAGGGAAAATGTTAGCCCTTGATTTTCTTCTCTTCCTTAAAAAGCAAGCAGAGATGGCGAAGCCTTGAAGGAATACTACTGGCTTTACAAATGTTGGCATCTTCATGTGCCAGTGTTTTAATGCAAAGAAAGCAAAAGAGAACTGTAACCCATGTTCTTGAGAGGATATCATGTGAAAAGACCACCCATTGAGAATCATAGGATCGTTTTGGTTGGAAAAGACCCTTTAAGATCGTCAAGTCCAACCGTTATCCCAGCACTGCCAAGTCCACCACTAAACCATGTCCCAAAGCACCACATCTACACGTCTTATAAATAGCTATAAGACATGAAAATATGAGGGAGATGAAAGAAATAGGTTTGAAGTTGCTTTCCTATTTTTCATAACCTGTTCTAAGAGAGTGAGTGGTGAAAGGCTGAGTCTGAACAATTAAGACCTTTGCTGCTTTTGTGCTCTCATGCTGCTGGCCCAGATTAATGCTTGACCCTGCTCATTACTTTTTCTCTGGGCTCACTTTCACGATGGGACAGACAAGATGGGACTCTTCCTGAGGAAGGAGTAAGATAATATTTCTTAGGTATGCTTTTTTTCAGGGCAGTTGGCTGAGCTACTTGGAGTCCCAGTGAGGCTTTTTTGTACTTGAAGTTGCTGTTTTTCAGTATTACTGTTGCTTGGCTTTCCACCCAGAAATGTTTCAAATTGCTAATGAACTCTTAGACAAACCAGCACAGGTTGTGTTGCCCACTTGCCCTGAAGTCATGCTCCTTCATGCAGCCACTGTGTCTTTCCTGTTTTTATAGATGGCCTAATAGCCCCTGATGGAGCAGTGAGCCCAGATTTCTTCAGTGATTACCATCTTCAGAATGGAGACCTCGTTGGGCAGCATCCCTTCTCTAGCAGGTAAACTGCTGTTTGTGAAGAATGCATGTAACCCAACAACAGCTGCTCAAGTTTCTTTATAGGGCTTCATGTGAGCTCAGCAATTTTTACCCTCCTAGGAGTGGGAATGGTTTACACTGAAAAAGCAGTTCTAGTCAGTCTTCTGAGTTAGGTTTCTTTTCACATATTAACATACATGTTGTAATACAGGATAGCTTTCCCAAAGCTGTAGAATAGGAAAGTCAAACCATAACACACAACTAACTACTTGTTATGACAGTTATTCATATATGATTCACACCTTGTTGGGAAATATCTAAAGAGGGGCTTGAGACGCTGATTACCTAGAAGACTTATGTTTCTCATATTCTTAAATTGTTAAAAATAAGTTTCTAAGCTGCCAAAATTATTTCTGTTAGTTTGTTTTGTTTTTTTTCCTTAACCTAAGTCTTCCCAAGGTATTCTTAGTTAGATTATTGATAGCATGCTTACTTTGAAGGTTTGCTAGATGAGTAAAAGATGTCAGCTTGACTTCTGGGAGATGTTTCTCTGAATTCCCCGTCTGGTCAGTGACCTCTCCTTCTCTGAATGTTAGCAAGCTGTTCCCATTTGAATTTCTGAGTAGACTTCTCCCATGAGTTCAAAATAGAGAAGACCCATTTCAAAGAATTAACTCTTCATAGATCTTGTAGCATTTAGGAAGTGCCTTTTATAGAGCATGAATTATGTGCACTCTTTAGCAGGAAATATTTCAAGCACTTCATGGTCAAGGTACAGAACTGACTTCAATAGGATGCTCTCTGGACCTGCCCAGCCCTGTGGTTGAAGTTGTTTCTTTCCAAAGGAAGAATGTTGTTTTCATCACTTACAACTCTAGTCACCATTTGTAATATATGAGTAATTCACAGTATGTAGAGCTGAAGCAAAAAGGATTTTTCTCCCTTAGTTTGTCTTCTTTTAATTGTTAAAGGGCAGTGGAAACTTACAGTTGTTTGTTTACTCTACCTGTGATGCACCAGAAAGCTGAACATTCAGCAAGAGTGAAATGGTGGTCACATTTTTAAGAACAAATTAAAATAACGAAAATGCTCAGATCAGGAAGAAAAAGTAGGACTTAGGAGATGGGTCCTGTCAAAAAAGGAAGTGTTTATACTCAGTAAGGATCAAATTCAGAGCAGTGTGTAACCCTTCACGTGGAGCCTATGTTTGGGAATGGGATACTGGTGCTGATTGCTTCCAAATGCACAGCCTTTGTTCCAAAGCATGCAGGTGATAGTGAGACTTCAAGGGCAGCACATGGCTCATACTTCTCTCAGTCTCTCTCCGTGACTTAACATCTCCAACTTTAAAATAGACACACAACCCAGGAGATGACAGATTTCTTATTACCCAGAACATTGTATGGGTATGTGGTCCCAACAGTTTTCATGTCCCCCAAAGGTGGGGGGAAAGGTGTGTAGGGTGAAGCTTGCAGACTCCTTTGTTGCCAGTAAAGTTAGGTGTAGCCCCAGTCAAGATGCTCTCGTTTTGCCAGGGAGCTTTCTGCTGGGAAAAAGATCATCTTAAAGTAGATCACTCAGCCTCAAATTTCAGTCCCTTGTCAGGGAGCTATGTTAGGAAGCTGCGTTTTAATCTGATTGCATCCCAGCTAAAGTGAGTAGCAAAACACATCTGGTGTATACCTAGTTAGATGAAGTATTTGTAGAATTCTCTTGTAATGTCTCAAGGCATTTTGGAGGCTCACCTCAAGAAAGAAAAGAGAAGAACTGCAGTTTGGCTAACAGCAAACTTGGTAATTGCCAGTTGATGCTAAGCTCTGTAAAATACTCAGATTTGTCATTAGGATTCTGTTTTCTAGGAAGGCTTTTTCGATATGATTGCCCCATGTATTTATCTGCAGTCCAGACACACAGTCTAATTGGAAACAGCATGGACTGCTGCAAATGTTCTGTCCTAATTGTACCAGAGCAGGACTGAGTTGTTTGATAGAATAGATACTAGCAGTTGAACGGCGAATCCTGCGTTTCAGATGTGTGTCATTATCGTTTTGAACTTCTTGGCGCCAGAAGCCAGGATTTCCTGATGCTTAGAGCTAATGTAAAATGCATTACTGCTCCAAGGCATGGGCCATGGAATTGCCAGTCCCATGAGTTTGGAGAGTCAGACTCTCCCTTTTCCCAAAATTTGAATTGGTGTTGGAAGGTAAAACCATACGTGCTGGAGAGCCTAATTAAAAATAATAGCAGCAAGTCAAGGCTCTTTTTATGTGTTATGTAGTGTACATTTCATCCATACCAAAACATAATTCTGGGGTATTTTTATGCTTACAGTTTGAAGCTAACAAGAACCTTATGTCATGGATTTATTTTTAACCAGTTCCAGCTTTTAATAAATCATGATTTTTGTTATAAAAATGGTTCATTTTTCTACTATTAATATTTGAATATGCTTTCAGAACCTTTTTTTAAAGAAAGCCGAGTTATGATTTGCGTAGACAAACTAGCAAGTCAGATAACAGTAAATTTTTTCAGCTCAAAGAGGCCTAATAATGAGTAGATGCAGATTACTGGTCTTCTCATTTGTTATACTTCTTTATTTGTTATATGTTTATTTGTTGTGCCTGTCTTCTGGTCTTGGCCTTTAATATTAGGCTTTTTAATTCTGTAATAGAAGCAGTTGTTTGCTAAGCAACAGGGTGAGTTCTGAAGGAGTCTTTCTGTCATTTAAGACCACCCTGTGAAATTTGAGGTATGTAACAACCATGAGCTGACTCCTTGCTACTCAACGTTGAATAATCTAATCCTTTCTTCTCCTTTCTGCATTCCTATGAGGAAGACACAGGATATGTTACCTCTTCAGTTTCTCTGAGGTTATTTCCTGTCTTTGCAAGGTGTTTATTCTGGATCAGGACATGCCCTTGCCTCCAGGAGAGCCTAGCAGGTCAGCCAGAAAGACCCTTTTAGTGCCAGAGTGTCACCGAGAGGCTGAGCTAGTCTTGAAGTAGTGTTAGTGCCCCAGTGCATTACCAGGGCTTAAGTGTGTTCTGATCAACAACCTCATTTTTTGGAGCCAAATAAATGTGAGGAAGAGTTTTCAAGAACTGCAACCAAATGCAAGGAACCTTGAAGATTTTAGCTGTAAGCCATATTTAATAGTACTTGTGCAAGGGAGCTGAGCCCACACCAGCTGCCACATATCAGACTGTTACACCAGCCATGTGCTTCCTTGGTTGTGAGTTCTTGCAGGGTCTGGGCAGCCTCTGCCATTGCTGTTCCACCATGTTACACATAAGAAAATTCAGGGGAATTAGAGCAGCAGCTGTATCCAGATGTGCAGTCGATGAAGTGGTTGACTTCCTTGTAACCCAGAAGGGATATCACAACCATCTCCTGTGGAGTGCCTGTCCCAGGAGACACTGGACCTACGTACCTAGACCTGCTGCACACTCTTAGGCGAGCAGGGAGGTCCTTGGAAATCAAGAGTAGAACAGTAGTTTAAAAAAGTTAAGCTATTTATAGGCACCTGTGCTCACTGGCTTAGCACATAGGAGTCTTTTTCCCTCATAATTTTTTAAGAGGGAAACATGAAATAATACTATTAGTGGTAAGAACATCAATAGGTCTGGTGACTTAGGTGAAATATCTTAGGGGCTGTGCTTTTCAAAGACATTGGCTTCCCTTCACAGGGTTTCTTGAACTTTCCTTTGCAGCCTAGAGTAGAGTAGATCTCAAGTACTGTCAGAACTTGAGATCAATTCCTGCATCAGGAAGTACAGAACAACTTTGAAGGGAATGCTAAAAGTATCTAGCCCTAAATCCAGGTTGCATGCTTGTTATTCTGGACACATCCCGAAGCAAGCAGGGGTCATTGTTGGTTTTGGTGCTTGTAAGCATAAAGGAGAAGCAGCATGTAAGTGAAGACCTGGAAAGTTGGCATTTTCTAATACTGCTTGTGTGTTTTGGAGCTTTAGTTTACAGCTCTTACTGCTGAACTAAATTCTTAGTAGAGTTGTACTGTTGTGCATTATGTCTATAAATAGAATTATTTCAGAATATAATGTACACAGAAGCTGTGATAAAATACATAAACAGCATCTCTTGTTTTCCTCAAAGGTTTGGAGCAGAATGCAAACAGATTGTAAGGTATGTTTTCCATTCAGCAGAAAATCCATGGCTGAGAAGGTTGTTTTGACAGCTTGTATCCAGGTTTTTTTCATTGGCCAGGAAAAGACTTTTGTGATTAGATTACCAGCTTTGAATCATCTTACTGTCTTTCAGAAGCAGATGGGCATTAGGCATAGATTTAAAATTTTCATCTGTTATTAAAAGCTGTATTCGAGGCTCCTGGTTCTGATAACTATTAATATAGAGTGAAAGTTTTATGATTGTAGCAAAAAAAATGCCCCCACCTTTGGCTACTGTGATGACAGCTTAGTGTCTGGGCTGCAAGGGATAAAGACCAGCTGAAAGACATCTTCAAGAATCTATGGTCATTTATCAAATTTTAATCACTTTCCAGAGACTAATTACTTTCTTAAGACAAACATAATAGTGATGGCTGAATATCTTATAGTAGAGAGATCCACAGTATTTTTCTTACCCTCTGTGGAAAAGACCATTTTTTTAACCTTTCCCAGCTATAACCAGATAACGGTACAAACTTTAAGTGCAAAAGCCTTTTTTTTCATGTCTTCATCAGAGTTTCCCAAGTCCTCTGTCTGTAGCTTTAGAAAGATTAACAATGAGGAGGAATGTTGGAGGTAGCCAAAGCGTTTTTTTTTCTTGCCAAGGAAGTTTTCTCCAGCACAGAATCACTTAGCTACGTTATAAAATGTAGCAGAGCTGCCCTGGTGCAATTTTTGCGAAGCCAGGGCAGGGCGCCTCCCTGGGTGTGCCTCTCCTGGTGTGTGTGCTGCTCCCGGGGCGTGTGCTCACATCTCCTCCCAGCACAGACCTGGTTGAAGCTTCTTCCCGGGAAGCAGTGAGGTTTGGCACGTCAAAGCAAGCCAGTTTTATGGGGTGACAGTCTGTCTCTGTCCTTGGTGGAACATCTTTCCTTTCGCCTGGATTTACAGCCTAAAACTGTAGCTGCTTTTCTTCCTTTTCCCATGGCAGGTCAGTGTGATACTTTGTGAGCAGAGCAGATGGAGCCAGGGCCTTGCAGGCTGCTCTGTGATGACTTCAGTTAAGCTGTGTCTGTTGTTGGCAAGTACAGGTGTGCATAACCAAGCTGTTGGGTCCTGAGCTGACAGAAACTGTGGTGGTGTGGCCTTCAGTAACTTAAGACATGGCCACAGGTCCTGGTGGGAGCATAGGGATCACAGAATCACCCAGGCTGGAAAAGACCTTTAAGATCATCAAGTCCAGCCTAAGGGAAGACTTGTTACTATGACTCAGCTTATCACTAGCTGTGTGTGATGTCTGCATGTGCTCAGAGTCCACACTGAATGGCAAGAATAGTAATACCCACAGGCGTTTTTGGTTGGATACCCTGATGAAAATCAGGTGTGATTTTTCATGGGGGAAAGACCTAGGTCTGTAGCCTTCTGTTCCTGGTGATTCCTGCAGTGTGGTGGGAACTCCAGTCCTGTGTCACAGCTGAGTAGCTCCTGTTCAGGTCAGGTGCAGGAACTGCATCAGGTGCTGGCAAATGCTCACTTTCTGGATGTTTATCAAAATGTTTTTAAATGGTTGTACCTGTAACTTATATCCCACATTAACATTTATAGCCAACTTCTGTATAAATCCTCACCTTCTATCAGATGTGCTCAACGCAGTCATATGTTCTACTTCTCAAGCACTGAATTAGGACTTCATCTCTCATTGCTTTAGTCTCTAAACCCTGCAGAATATATTGCAAATACAAAGAACCTTCTTCCTAAAGAAAGGACTGAAGGAGTTGGTGACCCTGCCAAAAGAGTGTTTCTCATCCATTTTGTATTTTCAATAATGCACACGGTTTATTGAGAAGTTTGAACATTCCCTTCGCAAACTTTCAGCAGCTAAGTGCCATCTTGCAGGCTATCTCTGAAGGTGAAAAACTAATACATTAGTAGACAGTAAAAGTGAGCTGCCTTGGGCAACCCTTTACAGCCATCAGTGGCAGAAGAAACTTGGTTTCATGGTCGTTGAAAAGATTAGCTGAGGTAAAAAACGTGTTCTGATGTGGGGGTCTGTGCTACAGTAGAGTTGAAAATATCCAGATTTCTTTCCCCCCTCATTTGAATGGAGGCAATAATGCTTTCCTGTCTTAAAGGTGGATGTATACTGAGTATAAAATCTTTTAATTAAAGGAAAGAAAAGCTAACAATCTAAATGATTTTTACGATGTGATTCTACTCTCAAACATTTTACCATAGTGATGTTTCTTAGTTCTGTGTGTAGCTTTTTCTTTTCCATACTTAAATGTCATTTTAAAAACAAAACAAAAAAACTTTTTGCCTTTGCAATATGTTCAGCAGAGTTGTACTCAGCTTCTACCAGTTGGACACTATTTTAATTTGCATTTCCCAAGATAATTGAATTAGGTTTTATTAGTAAATTGGGCCTATAACCTTGTAGGCAGGTTTTATTAGTTTATCACACATCAGTATTAGCAAACTGTAAATCCCACTGAAACGAATTTGAAAAGGCCTTAAAGAGAAGCCCAGAACCAATGAAGTTTCTGGGTACAAGTAAGGGAGGGTTGTTTTGTTTTTTTCAATCCCACAAAAATGTTGTTAGTGGTAGCAGAGTCATATCCTTTTTTTTTTTTTCCCCAATCATATTCTGTTGTCCTAACTGCCTACATGTTTAGTTTCAAAGAAGTTAAACTGAATATGGTCAGGAGGATTTGGCCAAGTTTCTGCTATGGCTTTATGTGGGTTGACATGACAGAGGTAAAGCACACTTCTCAGTCAGACTGTACAGCATTTACTGACTGTTCATGTCAAATGGGCAGGTAAGTTTCTTCTTGTTCACTGATGCCTGTTCAGGTGGTACATATGCTTGGAATTATCATCTTGCACCTAAAAAATAATAATAAGGATGGGGGAACTGTTGCCTTTTGGAGGGTTTTGATCACAATCTGGGGCAAGCTTATTGAACGACTTCACTTGATTTCTTCACATTCCAGATCATGGCCTAAATGAAAATTCACTGTATAATTGTTTTCCTTTGGTACTTAAATGTGGGAGTGCTGCTTCCAGAACGTGAGTGCTTAGCTGCTGAGAGATTTTGAACACGAGCTTGAATTTCTTCATGTCCCGTTTAGAATATTTTTTTTTCTGCACCAGTACTGCACTAGTGTTGTCTCTTTCCTGTCCCTGTTTTCTTTTAGATAGCAGTGATATTCCCTGCTGTCACTTTTTTTTATATACTGCCTTCTCAAAGCCATGTTTATAGAAACTGAATACTGCAACCTGATCATATTACAATCTAGTTTAGGTGTCACTAATATGTATCTAATCAAACTGTGCTGTTAGAACGTCGACAGTTAATGTAGCATTTTCAAAGACCAGAAGTCTGATTATTCAAGGAGAAGTTGATTTTTTTTTTTTCTATGGCCCATATTCATCAATAGGGTTTTCCCAGGGTTTGGAGATTGTGCATACTGCACCACCAAAGAATTAGGGCCCAGACCTGCCTGTAATTGGCCAGTATCCCTATGAGGACAATATGCTTCGTAACCAATATTGTATATACAGCAACTTTTTCAATGTGCACAGGTGCTTATTTATTAGTATTCTGTTCTTAGACAGTATCAGAAGAAGCTTCCAGGCAGCTCACCTTGTGTCCCCCAACACGCAGCCAATGTCCACAGTGCAACACACAGCCCTTGCCCCAAAGAGCTGATAGTCAAGGTGGGCAGGGAACCAAAGGCAAGGAAAAGAGAAGTTACTCATCCAAGTCAGGTGCTGGAGCCTGGAGTACAGCAGTGCTCTCCTGCCCGCTCCCGCAGTGCCCCAGTGCCCAGACTCTCCAAGGTGTGTGGTCCCTAATCACAAAGGATCATCTTGCACTTGTTTCATTTACTAAAAGAAGTGTTTAATTGCTCTGAACAATTACACTAGTGTGCTAAGAGATGAAATAGCTTGCGTGGGAGTATTTTAAAGGTGTGTTTTTTTCAGCGAGTGGCAGATGCCGTTTGAGAGCTGGCACTGAGGCTTTAATGCACATCAGCTCTCTTGGAATAGAGGATACTTGGGCCTCTTTCACATGCAGTCACTTCATTTACATTTTTTAGTTGCTTTTTATTTTACTATATTCCACCTGCAGTTGGCCTCATTGAACCGACACAGTTTAGGTTGCTATTAAGAATTTTAAAAGAATACCAAAATGCTGTCACAGCTAGCTCAAGGCCTTTGGAATGTCTTACCAAGAAATCCCCCAAACCTGGGTCTGTCTCTTCTGAAATGTAACGTTAATTAATTCCCACGTTCTGTCTGCTGCTCTCAGCCCCTCCAGATGTGCTACTAGGAATAGACTGGCTCCCTGGTTACAAGCCATCTGGGCTCTGTAAACTGATTTGCACTTATATTAAACAATAAGTGAACAGAATGCGGAAGAGTTATTAAAGCAAATGTACATTGCTTATAAATCTCAAAGTAAAATATTAAAACGTAGTAAATGGGAATGGAATGTGCAAATGAAGACCTGCTTGTTTTTAATGAGTTTAGCTGTGACCTTCTCGATTTCAACCAAAAGAAAAGAATTTTATTTTGCTCTTTAAAAAGAAAAAGAAAAAGAAACCATAAAACTGCTTACAGAAGTATCTGAGACAAAAACAAGGAAATATAATGTTCTAAACTTGACTGGTCCAAACCACTCAAGCTGCTGTGACAGCTCATAAAACTGAGAGTAGTTTTTAACTGGACTCTGTTTTACATTGCCAGAGTGAATTTTCCTTGCAGGAAGTAGCCAGAAGGTTTATTTAGTTTCCAGACTGCTGCTTTGATCTTTCCATTCTGTCACTTCTCAGGTTACATAGCCCTTTTTCACTGCAGTAAATCTGCAACAGTTAATGAGAATAAAATTTCCTCCTTCTCACTGATCACATGCTGTTAAATGCCAAACCACAGCCAGCAGCATATTTGCAGAATTCAGCTGCACTGTACAAAAACAGCACAATCAGTTTAATCTCGTTGTTTTTGTAATTCATTTTATTGAGCTTTCCTTTTTCAAGTGACCTATTTTATCAAGACAAGTGGTTGCAAGGCCAGAACTGGAAGAAAGATTTAAAACTGTAATAAAGTGAAGGGTGTTTTTTATGCTGCATATAAGCATGCTCACAGGATTCAAAATTAAACCTACGATGAGCAGCTTTTAAAAAGTCCCATGTATCAGTCAGATATTTCTTACAGTTATTAACCTGGACTGAATATGCACTACAAACAAATCTCTAGTATAAAAATTAATGTAACATCTCGATTTCTTTGCCAAATAGTTAAAATAGTTGTAATTCTAAAATTTTGTTCTCTGAATCTGTGTTTATCAGCTTCAGCTATTCAAGTATGATGACTGAATCACCCTTTTCCCTTTGGAAAACTTTTTTTAATCTCATAGTTTAAAAAAGCAGCCTTCTTGTTTAGAGAGTTTATTTGCCTTCTGGGTTTTGAGCTTTTTAAGTTTGTGGGTTGTGTTTTGGTTTGTTTTTTTTCCAAGACTCCCTGCCCAACATTTGGCCTGGGAACATTTCACTTTTCATTCATTTAATTACAGTTGAAATTTTTGCATAATAATGCTGCTCCAAGGTATTGATCTCACAAATACAGATGTGGAACATTTTCTTGATCTGGCCTGTTCCTTAATATATCAAGTGTTAGCCCTAAGACAGAAGCAGTAAGAGACATGGAGATTTGCTTCTTCCTTGGTTTGCATTGAAATCATCACTGATTTGGGATAGATTTTGACAAGACTTCACTAGGGCCCAGTGTTGAGATATAAAAGTGGTTGAAATCTGGACAATCATCTATGGTAATAAAAAATATTTGAAGTTTATTAATCAGTAATAACACTCCAACTGCATTTGCTGTCTGTGCTCTAGTGAACACGGCAAATCCCCTAGTAATGTTAACTTTCAGAAAATACTTTGAAAGCTTTTTTTGGCTGCAGCTGTAAGTCAAAGCAGAACAGATTCTTTGACTCTCCCTTCTTCCTGTCAACATCTGGATTATCATCAACATCTGGATTATCATCCACATTGAATTGCCTGGATCTTGGTGCTCAGCCCTGGACACAGGACGACTATCAGCCCATAACCTGCTGGCATGGCTTTTCTGGGCATTTGTGCACAAGTAGGAAACTTTCCCCCCATTTTTATTGAAGCACAGAGCTGAGTGGCAATCCTTGGACTTTGGGAGCTTGTATGAATATATAAAGGGATAATTATTCAGCTACAGATGCTTCAATGCAGGACACCAAGAACTTGCATTTCCACTGCAGCTCTTTATCTCAGAGTACATTTTCACAGTAACCCTGCTCTGTAACCTAGCACAGAGAGCAAGAAACACTTCCTGTCTGGAAACAGGAAGGCTAGTCAGAAGGCTGTGGAAGACAAGGACCAGAACCTGAGCTGATCTAGTCAGTGACACCAGCCACCTCTATGAAGCTGCCACTTCAGGATCTTGCTCTGCTGAGGCTGTTGGCTGGAGCTTCTATCCCCAACATAACACTGACATTGCTGGAGCTCAGTAAAGGAGATGCTTGAAATGCTCCCAAGCCAGACATATTACTAGTTAAAGGCAATGTCCTCTTCAAGTTATGGAGTTGACAGGAATACTTTGGACTGTGCAAGGAGAGAGGGGGAGGAAAGGACATCTTGCTTTTTATTGCCTTCTCCTCAGGGCTTTTTTATTTGTTTTAGTGCCTAATTAATTTTGAAGAAATGGATGTATCTAATCAGTGGGTTTGGCCAGTTGTTGAGCCAAGAGCACAGGAGGTGTTTCTGTCAGACTTGTAATGGAAAGTCAGAACTCTTGGTCTCTGTTCCAGCTCTGACTGTGCACTTGACCTTTTAACAAATCCTGCACAGAAGAGCTGAGAAGCTCCCACCCACACTGTGGAGCCGTGAGCCTGCGTGAGGGGGTGCCAGGGAAGTTACCCCAATGCCCTTCAAAAAAACAAGGCAGCTATCGGAAATGACTTGAGTTCTTGAGCTGCTGTTTTGCCCACTGGCTCTATTCTCAATTTGTTGCCTTTCTAGCACATCAAAAATATTTTTTTTTCCTTCTTTGAGGGGTGTAACAGAGTAAGCAAAATCTTACCTATGTCAGTCTAACTTGAATCTTCTCATTACTGTAGTTTGTCACTTGATGTCTTTAATGTTTGGGCTGTTTTTTTTTTCCCCTCAATACTCCATTTGGGAAACTCAGGTCATGGACAAAAGGAACAACTTGCCCAGGATCACACAGCAGGTAACTGCCAGAGCAAGAAACTGAGCCCAGGTCCCAGGCTGCTTTCACAGAGCTGGGATGGCAACCTCTACAGCTTTCAAGCAAGGCTCTTAGCGAATCTGGCTAAGCAAGGTCGTTTGGTTTTAGTTCAGTGCTTTCTTACTAGTCAGTTGGGAAAGATATAAATTTTTTTCTTTTTAAATGCTGCCTCCCCACCAGTGAATTCTGGCACGCTTATTGCTTGGTGCATAGCTGGAGCCTGACACAGAAGACTCAGTGTTTGTTTCTCCACAATTGTCAGATTTGCATTTGTTTATAATTAAACAGCAGAAACTCTGGTATTGTGCTGAGATACAACTGGGCACCAAGTCCAGGAGCCACTGGAAACTTTAAGTCACTAAGTGCACTGAAGAAAGCTGGATCACATGGAAGGAGAGACATGATCATATCCATAAAAGCTGTATCATGATGCACAAGGGAGCTAAAGCATTCTTGCACAGGTTCATTCTGACATGTTCTATCTTTTGAGCAGATACAGTATTACTGTTTAAGGAACGTGAATATTCAGTGCTGATGTAGAGAAGGAGTTGGGATTTGGTGCAGTGTGCACAGTCACAGTCCCTGCCACAAAACTCCCCTCCCCTTGGAGCTTGAGGTATAGAAAGCACAGGGGAAAAAAAGTTTTGCAGATACGAGAGGAAAAGTTGGGGCCGTGAGAGGCAGAATTTAAGAGACTTGTGGTTTATAGTTTAACGTCATTACCAGTAGTGGGAGAATCTACGGTTACAGGACATTATATAAAGAAACATTGTTTTTTTCTAAGGCTTCTCAGTTGTGTGCTGTTTCTTCATAACCCTGGTTTCTGCCCTTACTCTGAAGGACAGAAAATTTATGGTCAGTGAAGCAAAACCAGAGGTAGCTGGCACGAAGAAGTAAATGGGATCATCTTCTCAATCACTAGACTCTAAGCAAGGGGGAAAGCAGACAGCTTTATACCACGTTCTGATGCCCTCTGCTCTTCCATGATGGGTGTTAGGAGCATGGTATCCCATCCAGTGCTGAGCTGACAGTGGGTATCAGCAGAAAGGCCAAAGAGTCCCTGGGTGTCCCAGGCTCTGAGCCTTGGTTAAAGTGTGGTGGTTAGCTGGTACCTGCAAAGGATTAGCTAACTATTCCTTACCTGAAGATAACTGAAGAAGCTGGAGTTTGGAGTTTGTTCTATGGAATTCAAAAACATTCTTCACCTCCTGTGCTTGTTTGCACACCGTGCATAAATCCACTGTGTGATGGAACAAGGCCTGGATGCCCCCAGCTCCCCCTGCCCTTCTGTACCCTGGTCTCTGTACAGAGGAAACCTGCAGAGGGAGGGAGGGAGCTGCAGCATTTGCTAACTGATCTGCTAATTGGGCTAGCAGGACTGCAGCCTCTGCTGCATTTCATATTTGATTATACTGCCCTGCACAGTAATCATTGTGAGACCTACAGTCTGGCACCTTTCATCAACACTTGAAAAAAATAATAAAAAAAAAAAACCACCAAAAAGCTGGGAGGGGAGGAAAAAAAAAATACAGACTTTGCTGTTGGCAAACTCCCGTGTCTCTTCTTGGCAAGTATTATAAACAATAAACTGCATCTCAGTTGTAGAGGGTTATAAAGCTGTGCTTTTCTTGAGATGAGAGACTGGTGTGCCATTTCTATGGTTTAGGTACCTCCTGAGGGGAAATCCACAGCCTTCACTATTCATCTGAGCACAACTTATTTTGTCAGTTCTACACAAGCACTTGGTACAGCGTTATAGATTACGGGGGTTTATGGCGTGGGAGTTCATAAGGCAATACAGGAGGGTAACTGTACTGTATGTTATCAACAGGGCTGCCACACTTCAGTAGGTTCACAGAAGGGAAGTGTTAGAGCTTCAAGGATGTGCTGCACAAAATTCTCAGTACCTGCCTGGGGGGTGGAAGGATGTTTTGAGAGTGAAACAGTAATATAAGGTGTATAAAGGGAGAAGGTACAGAGGAAATGGAGGGGTTGCTATGAACTGCTCCAATGTCAAGCTTCTGGAAGATGCTCAAAAGCCTGGTTCAAACCCCATGCTGTCATACTCGGGAGGGGTTTTGCAAAGCAGTTTCAGTGGTGGCAAGAAGAGGTGCCATGTGTGTAAACAGGGGCTGCATATTTATACCTGCAAACAAACCCTCTCAGCAGCTCACTTGAGCACGTGGAGAACTTTGGATGTGATTCCTTTGTTAGGATTTGGTAGGGTTGCTGATTAGTTGAGAGCTCTAAGTAGCATTTGCTTAGTCTTACCAAAGTCAGAGAATGTAATGAATTATAAATATGTATTTTTTTAAATAAAATAGATTTTATTTTAAATTATTAAACTTGCGTCCTCAGTGAGAAGCTCAGAGTCTGTCAGAGTTGAGGCCTTGTTGATGCAGAGTACAGAGGGATGATTGACAGGGTTTTAGAACAAGTTTGGGATGAAATGTAGCTGAAATCATGGCTCTGGTGGAAGCACTGTATGTGTTCAGCTTGGATTTCATTGTCAGAGGGCAGTGATTTCAGGGTGCCTTGATTTTGGGCTTCCAACCATGAAACTGACAGGCTGAAAAGGATGAAATTTGGGGCTAAAGTGTACGCTCCTCAACTGATATTTCAGTCTCTAAGATGAAGACTTTTCCTGGGCCACCCTCGCCTGCAGAGGCAGTCGCAGTCTTTTTCAGTACAGCCCGGTATGATTCTTGCCATTCCCCTTCAGGCCTCTCCTGGGAGTGTGCAGGCCTGTTTCCCAAGCAGTGTTGCTTGCTGGGATCCCTCCGAGATCCATGCATCCTACTGGGGGATTTCCAGTTGGACTTCAAAGGGTTAGTTTTGACCAAGAATTTCCTCAGTAACCCAGGACTTGCCTTCCTGCTTATGCCGGGGGAATTAGTATCCATTTTAGAGCAGCTTGTCAGCACCAGCACTAGTAACAGTGTAAATACTGGTGTGGACAGGCTTAGGTGTCTGTGGCATCAGGAAAACTTAGAGAAAGCAGCTTTGCTCTGTGGTCAGTCTGCGCCCAGGTGGTAATGACCCTAGTGCAGACCAAGCTCAAGAGCCTCTCTCCCTGAAGGGGACCCCAGCAGAGGGTTGTGGCAGAGTGCTCCCTGTCTGAGCCTGCCATGTCTCCCAGACGTACCACAAAGCCTACGTAGTCTCTGAGGCTCTGGGTGCAGGAGGGAGTTAAGGAAAGAAGGACACAGTGGGATGATGGCTGCCATTTCATTCTGTGAGGAGGGGACATGGCTGGTCTTTAGGTCTTTACATTTTAAATTATGTCAGGGCACCTAGGATCCTAGATGGGCATATTAATTTGGATGTCATGAATCAGAATAAGTATCAATAAGCAGAGCTGTTAAGAAATCTCTCCTCACTCATACACATCAGGAACGTTTTCCTCTTCGGCATGTGTTCTTCAGCTCCCCAGCAGTACAAGCAAATTGGAAAGTTCAGCTGTCATTTGGGGAAGGTCATAGATCACACTAGCAGCCTGAGTAATCCAAGAGGTTTTAAGTATCATAGCATTTAGTTTAAAGTGAAATTTGCTCTGACAAGGGCTGGCAGACCAATAGGAAAAAGAAATATTTGTGCTTGGAGAAGTGCATGTGTAGAGACCACGAGTATAACTGATGGCTGGAAGTGATTTCAGTCTAAAAAAAACAAATCATTAAGAGAGTGCATAGGGGTAAAATACACAGTTCATATTTTAAAGGGTCTCAAAATGAACCAGCAACTGAGGTTAGCAGTACATAGTAATTAGCTGTGCTGTTCACTGTTTAACTCCATCAGCTCCAGGCGCAGTGGTGAGACAAAACTGCCTTAAATAACTCGCGGATTAAGGCAGCGGCGTCAGTCATTTGTCTGACGAGTTTGTTGTGGTGTGGTGTGGTGAGCCACATCCGTTACACAACTACAGGGATTGCACCCGCTTCTGCTAGGTTGCTAGTTGGACTGGGCTGACTAACTTAGAGAGGAAAAATACCCACTTGGGGATGGGTATTGTTGCCTTGGCGGCGTAATTGTGTCCCTAACTTTGGGAAGACAGGCTGGTGCTTGTTCTGCTGAGTTTCCCCGTAGATGCTGTATAAATAAGGCAAACAACATGTTTTTCCTAGGAGCAGGTTTTGAAGTTGATTGCTGGTATAAATCTAAGAACACATGGCACAAATCATGATCTCAGGCCAGTCATTACCCAACAAGTGTTTACAGCCGAAGAGCTACCATCTTTCCTGGCTCTGCCCCTCTGCTGTTCTTGGCAGAAGTGGCCAGGATTCATCAGGACTTGGTTTTTAAAACCCTGTCTCCACCTCCATGGGTTATGCTTGCAGAGTCATTGCCCTTGGCCTGCCAGCCTCGTGAGTAAGCCAGACTTCAGTCTACAGAGGCGTGTTTGCTGTTTGTTGCCCTACCCCTCGGCTGCCTCCTGGGTTCAACAGCCTTTCCTTCAACCGAGGGGACAGGCTTCTTGCTATGGGCTGCCAGTGCAAACAATCAAAGAGGCAAAGCTGGTGTGTTTCAAGAGCACTAACATGTAAAAATGAAGCCAACTTTTTTTTGAAGCATGGACAAGCCTTCATTTACTTAAGAGAAATATTTAGATAGGAAGAGTGGTGATTTGATCAAGGTGTTTTAATGTGATTTTCTGTTCCTTTCTTTTTATTTTTTTAAACTGTCTAAAGCAGTTATCAGCTGATCCATCTCTTCCAGTTTTCTTCAGGACACTAACATATGTCTGAACCATTTGGAAATAACTGATACTCCTCAGAGTTTAAACTCAAGGGATCTTTACCTAATTACTTACACATTTATAAAAAAAAAAAAATTAAAAAATTATTTGCTGAGAATGTGATTGAAACCATATTTCCCCTGGTCTCGTTATCAATTTGAATACGTTTGAAAGTTCTTTGAATAAGGATTACTAAGCTGGAAGGAGCTGGGACAGCTCTGCTTGCTGCGATAGAGACCCATTGCCACCGCGTGGCTCCATCTCGTCATTACACCGCACCCCCCCAAAACCTGATGTGATTTCAGTATAGAATGGAGTGACCAAAAGAAGTTCTTGAAATTCTGCAGCATCAAGAGAAGCCACATTTATATTATTTAAGAAGAAAGTCCTGCTTCCGGGGATGTCACTCGGGCTGTATTTGTTGTGTCCCCCGTGGCCAGGGTAAACCTGAGGATGGCTACTGTCATCTCCCTGGTGGCCAAGGCACGGTCCCTACTAGCCTGACTCCCAGCCAGCAGCCAGCTCCCTCACCCACAGCATCTTTCCTGAAAGAGGCTTCCAGGAGTCAGCAGAAATGCCAAGAGCCCCTGTTCTACCATACTGTTAATAACAACTTAGCGACCACTAATGTTACAGGTCCAGAAAAAACTTTGAAAGATAAACCCAGAAAAGCATTTTCTGTTAAAATGTCTTTTCATTATAAATCAACCATGGACGCTTTAAGGATCTTTGGAAGAAAACAGTGGAATTCCTGAGGTAGCCTTAAAGGGTCCTGCTTCTCAGCAGCATTGCACGTGTGTGGTACCGCTGGCAACTGGGAACTTGTAGTAGCACAACACAACTGGACTCTGCACTTCCAAATCCCAGTGCACTTTCTTTTAGTATGTGATTAACTCTTCATACTAACCTACTGAACTAACTCCTTTAAAGAACACAGAGGCGTGTGTTCATGTAGCTTTGCCCCACTGCAGGTACACCGTGGCTCCTCTGCTTCTCTCTGCCAGGCTGAAGGGCCAGCTCAGCCTGATGTCTGTGTGTATGAGCCACGAGACAGGGGCATTGCCAATTCAGAACCAGGCAGGCATGGAAATAGCAAAGCACTTTCAGGGTGCTGCATTTCTCAAGGTACATTCAGGTGAAACAATTATTTTCTCTGCAGTTTGGCTTATTGACTGTGTCCCCTCTCTCTCAGAGGACAAATTTCAGCCTTAGACCTTCCACCTTCACCTGATTATCGGCATATCCCATGAGTGAACAAATTCCTGAGAAACTAGGCACCACAGATCCTTTTCTAGAAGCTCATGGAGACACAGCCTGAGGGAAGTGTCTACGCAAGGACAGAGCCATGGACATGGTCCCCCACCACTTCAGCTGAGCCCTTTCAGTCCCATCAATTCAGCAGTGCCAGCTTTTTGCTGAGCCAGGGCCTGGGGCCCACCCATTGTACATCTTCTGGATGGGTCATTCTTTCCCAGCCTTGACTGTTGCATAACCCATGTTCCATATGTCTAATTGGCAGTAATGAGGTTCAGCTTTTCCCCACTCCAAAAGCACTTTGGTTCTTTGTGTTTTGACAGTCTTCAGAGGGGAAGTTCAACTCCTTTCAATGCATCTTTAGTCAGACAATAAATCAGAGTCCTTTTCCCATTTGTCCTTCTACTGAAGTGGAAATTAAGAAGTGACATAACTATGAATAGGCAGTAATCCAGTATCTGAGGCTATGTTCGTTTTTCCTCTACCTCCTGCATGAGAGTTATTGTTAGGCATGAAATATGTGCCACTTTTCTCTATTACCATTCCTGTGCTTTAGTATTTAATTCATTGCTGTGGGACCTTTTAGGTGTAAAAGATGCTGTTCTATATGAAAAATGAATTATTCTGTCACATTAGTACACAGCCTTTCAGTATATGATGAATTCTTTCTGCCAATTCTTTAGCTGTCAATCTTGTATCCCACCAGAAGCACTGTCTTTTGCTGAGCTATGTTGCTGTGCCAGATACTCCCACTTCCTCATTTCTAGCTGGTATTTTCCCAGCAACTTCAGAAATATACTGAAGGGAGAAAATTAGATTATTCAGATGTGCTGTGTAGGGCAGGGTTACCTTTGCAAGAAGCATGCTTGAGGCCCCTCCTGAAAGACATGGTAACTTTAATGTACAGAGAGAGAAAGTGAGTAACAGAAGTAAAGTGCTTTGCCAGTAAATCTGTAAAAGGATAGAAGACTTCTGTCTCTTCTGGGATTTCTCTTCGACCTGAAAGCCTTTCCTTGACAGGACTTGTGTTGACTTCTCTGCAGCATTTATTCTCCCACCAAGAGCAGTGCTGGCTAGAAGGGGAAGATGGCTTGCAAAGTTGCCTCACAAAATTATTGTCGTGGCAGGAAGAGTTGGAGACACCAGCACTATTATGCCTTGCCTACTGTACAAAACCCTACAGTTTCTCTCTCCTCCTTTTTTGCAGCATGGGGGTTGATGGATTTGGTCAATCACCAGGGGTTCCTGGCCGCCCAGCAACTGCCTATGGATACCGCCCGGATGAACCTTACTACTACAGCTATGGAGCACGATAAAACAGCCTGCTGTGCAGTCCAGGGTGCTGCTCCTGCCCTGGAGGAACCAGCAGAAGATCTGTCCCTTGGTAATGCATGATGGGTCCATTGTTATGTATCCTTTGGTGTGTGTAGCTCCAGGCAAACCTAGACTTTCTGGGTCCAGTGTTTTAGTGACAGTGTTTACTCTTTGGTTGCTCTTTGTTATCATTTTTGTACAGTATTTGCTCTGTGACTTGAAAGCAAGAATTGGAAAGCTACTGGACTGAAAAGTGTCACATTATGTATATTAAGCTACTAATTTAATTTCTATTAAATATAAAAACCTGTGTGGTCAGCAGTGGTGAATGTGTCTTTAGCCAAAGTTTTGTTTGTTTTACAAGGCATTTAAGAATAATGCCTGATGTGAAGTGTGTTTAAGATGGACTGTTTCCCTCAAACACTGAAGTAACAGGAACTCCATTAAGCCTCAGCACCTCCTGGCACTGCTGGCACATGGTGACCAAAGTCCAGTCCTCAGTCTAAAGACTCTAATAATGGAAAGATGGCACAGATTCCCTCCCCTGGAGCTTCAAACATTTACAGTCTACTTTAAAGGCTTGAAAACACCTAAAATCAGAAACTATACTACAGTAGAATACCTTTACCATAGTGTTCAAATAGAGTTCTGTGGGCTGAGAGAAGACAGCCACATTCTCAGGACTAGCATGAGAACACAACACTGTAACTTGCTTCCAAATGCAGATGCAGAGCCTTCCCCCCAGCTTCCCCACCCTGAAATACAAATGTTTCCTGTCCTGTGTGTTCATGGGGTTGAGGCCGGATCTAAGCACGGATCATTGACTGGGCAGCAGAGACAGGCCAGGGCACCTTCTTGTTGGATGTGCAATGTGGTGATTGCATTGAGCCATGTTTTGAAATGTGCCAGAATGGCTAAAGCCATTCTTCAGTTGTGTACCCCTGCCCATGACAGGCAAAGGGAAATGTACAGACATGTCCTCTCTGCCACAGAAATCAAGATAGCAGTTCAAATTTTAGCTTTTTAAAAGAAAAGCTACCCCCAGCTTGTGACTTTATTTGTTTTAATGGTTAATGGTTTGCCATTTAATTGTTTCTCTCCTCTTTCTCCCTCATTTCTGAGGAGAAAATGGACTTGCATCAGGGGCTGATACTACAACAGTAGCCAGTGATCCCATCAGACTGGTGTATGTGCTAGGAAGCTGATCTTCAAAGGCACGGTGGTGTTTAGGAACTTGATGGACTATTAGTCTTACACTTTAAAAATATTTTTGAAATCAGGATTGCTTTTAAACCTTGCTTTATCTTTTTTAAAAAGATAAAAACTTAGAAGCATGCAGATACTTTGATATGCACTGTTACCCACTATGTTTCACATTGCTGCTAGAAACACTGCAGAAAACTTGAATTAAACTAAGGGGTTTCCAGTGTTGTAGCTTTCTAGGTCCTTTCCATTAGGCTGAGCCCACACTTTACGTGCCCAGCAGTTGTGCCACGTTCAGTCAAAAGCTTTCAGATATTTTTATAGTTAGAGCTGTGAGAGCAATTACCCAAACTGCATATTCAGGCACAGGCTTTTCTTTTGAGACTGGCACTCGCTCATCAGGCTTTTCCAGAAAATTAGTGTGAAGTTATTTAAAGCAGTTGCCCTTCTCATGGAATGTGTTTTGGGGAAAAAAAATAAAAACTAAGTGGGTCCTTGGAGTATATGCAAACTATCCATGAAACTGAAGGAGCCTTTAATTGGAAGGTTCAGGTTAACGAGGAACTACAGTTGAGCTTCAGCAAATGGGTGGGTGTCCATAATTGTAATACAGTTGTGACCATGCTGAGAATAAATGGCAGTGGAAAAATCTCTGGCTGCATTTTTAGTATTCAATGTTAGGAGTTTATGGGAAAAGAATAAAAGATCAAGTATTTGTAGCTTTGCCTGGCAGCAGCTAAGAGAACATCATTTATCTGCAAGCAGAGCTTGGTAAAAATTACTCAGCACTTAGTAGCCTGAGGACAGAGCCTGCTAGCCGAGATGAAAACCAGCTGTGCCACTACACTCTCTAAGGCAGGAGAGAGGCTGATTTTCCCTTTAATTACAGCTCCTGAGCCAGAAAAGGGAAAAAAGATACGAGCACATACACTTTTCAATCTATATCACATTTCCTGTGGGTGTCAGAGGGAGACTAGAGAGTCTGACCTGCAGGGTAACTTTTTAATTATCTCTCTTTATGGATTCAGTCCCTGTGCACTGTATCCTGCATAAAACAGGGTGAGGAGGGATCTGCTTTATTCTAGCAACTTCTACAATTTTTGTCCGTTCCTCCTTTTCCTTGTTTCCCTGACTTTGCACAGCTCCTCATTTCTTTCCCTACAGCAACAATCCCTAATCATCCCAGGAATATCCTCTTTCCCAGTCTGCTGCTAATTAATTAATGAGTTTGGTTATGCAGGTGTGTTACTATAATTAGGCTGTAAAGTTAATAGCACAATGAAAGAAGCTGAGAAGTTCACATGCCTGTTAGCTTTTATTCAGGCTCTCTGCAGATGCACAATACAGTTTCAATGAGCTTTCTACTTAATACAGCAGCTTCAGATCTTGTTTTAAATTATTATTTGTACTGCACTAGTAGTTAGGAGCTTACTAGGGTGACGGAGGGTGGGAAAAAGCAGAAGTAAACAAATATCCTTGGCCTAAGGAGCTTAGGAGGGACCTGGTTCAAAGTCTTTTAAATATCAGTGTGTGCGTGGAGCTGTGGTAACAGTTTAACATGTGCGTTTCATTCTGAGATAAGACTGTGGTGATTCTGTTTTGTTTAATCCACTCTGGATTAAACGAAACAGGAACAAGATGTATCATCTTCTGGAACAAGCAGGACAAGCTGTTTAGATACAAGACATTTCAAGCCCCTCTGGCAGGTTCTTTAATGGAATTCCTGCAATACACCATGGGTAAGCTCAGAACTCCTCTCTTCATGGGAAAAGACCGAGAATAGCTACAACCTTCATTCCTTCCACGACCAGCCGCAAGAAAAATAAAATACATTGAAGCTGCTTTGCTAGTGCAAATTAAGTTACAACTGTCAGCCCCTGAAGCTGCTGTGACCTGCTGTGAGGGTGCACACCTCAGTACCTCTTCAGCCTGAGTGAAACAATGGACTTGCATGGGAGAAGGGGAGGAAGGGAAGGAGCGTTTCTCCACAGCGACAGCCCAGCAAAGTGAATTTGCCGTAAATGACGCAGAGCAGCCAAGGTTTGCTTTTTTCCTGAGAGCCGTGTGAGTTACACCACAGCCTGAAGCTGGAGCCAAGTGCTGTGAGTAGAAGTCAATTGTTGCTTATTAAGAATTTTTTTTTACTTGCAGTTTTTCAGGTTTTCCAGTCTTCTGCATCTCCTGTGCCACACACACACACAGAGGACACACAAGTCCATGCTTAGTCCCTTGGACAAGCTGTGGTGAGGAATGCCCACTGTTCCCCTTATTTTGCACATTAAGGCCAGGGTCTTTTGGCACGACTGTTCTTCCCATTTGGCCCAAAGACTTTGGATCTTTCCTACCTTTTAAAGAGGGAGGTGGCGTATCTGAACTTAAGTTTTAGTTTCTATTCCTGTATGCATTGTGTTACCCCATAATATGTGACATACTTGGCCTCACACACTATGTATGACCCATTCTACTTTCCTGCAGCCTCCTGCTCCCTTCATCTTTCTGCTTTATTTAAAAGAGCCAGATCATCCAGCTGCCAATATATCCATCTGCCAGAGGAGTGGACTCCTCCTTGCACTCTGCACCTTTGTCAATCCCGACGGGACAGTTTATAGTCCTCCCAAGTGCTCAGTTGTAGAAGAAAACCTTCTTCTTTGCCTGCCTAAGCAGATTGTGAAGCTCAACTGAACGGAGTTTGGGTGTGGGTATTTTTCTGTCTAGATACCTGTGGCTTTGTTCTGCTGAAGAGGCTTGCATAAACAAGCCACTGGCTGGCAGGCCTGTGTCTCTGGGAGTATCTGCACTGGACTGGGAATGCTTTGCTTGGAGAGGGGGGGGAAAAGTGTATTGCTAAATAATACACTTTATTACAAAGTTCATACCAGATTTGACAGCGTAAGATTTAATGCAGGCTAGACTGCTGGCATTTAGTTACTAAAGAAAGCCAAGGAGCTAGCACAGTGTAGACCACCTTTGTTAAACAGGCTGCTGTTGCCATTAAATCTTTGTCTAGACAAGGCCACGGGTATGGGTTGTACTGCTGGGCCCCGCTCACGCTAAGCGTTAGGTTCAAAATGACTGAGCAAACCACATCCTAATGCCCTGGCGCTGTGTGAAACTGGAATAACATTGGCGATATGAAAATAGCGTGTGAAAAGCCCAGACCTCCCACTGCACTATAGTTATTCCTTTCAACATCAGTTCCACTATCCAAAATACTCATGTGAAATCACTCCCCGGGGTCACTTTACTCTGCAGCATAGAGAGCAATTAGTTTTAATGGCATTAAATAGATCTCCTTACGGTGCACAAGTTTCACCACCAAAGCGAATGCGCCGGGCTTGGGGCTCAGGCGTGGGGAGATGTGTCAGACAGACCACCTGCCTTGCATTTCACCCTGTCGCCTGCCCTTAATTTAGGCTGGTCGGAAAGCTATTGCTGGATTCCCTGTAGCAGTGGTTGGGGGCTGAGCAGCCAAACTATGGAAGGAAATTAGCTCCCTCAATGCAGCTGGGGGGGGCAAGAGGCTGCGGTGTGTCCTAAGGAGGGAGACACCTATTCCCCAAGCACCCCAGACGTGTAAATCACAGGCAGCACAGCCCGTTTCCACACAGCAGAGCACACAGGAAAGGAGGTTCACACGGAGGGGGTCCCTGAAGGCCTGAGGCGCCGTGAAACAAAAATGGAGGACGAGACAGGGCAAGGGCGGCCTGAGGGGAGACTCGCCCGCAACCAAAATGGCCGCCGCCGCTTCGCGCCGCCGCGCCGTCGCGCAACGTGACCTCCCGCTTCGCGCAGCCCCGCCCGCCGCCTGGGGGCGCACAGGCCAGGTGGCGACGCTCCGCCCGCACGCCTCGATGGTGCGGCGCTGCCGGAAGCGCCAGTCGGCGGCCGCGCTGTGAGGGAGGGAGCGGCCGGCGGGGCTGAGGCGGCACTTCCTCCTCTCCCCCCCTCCTCTGGGCCGGCGGGGAGCAGGTGGGGAGGGGGCGATCGGGGCTGGGGGCGGCTGGGGCGGCAGGTAGCGACGGGTGACAGCGGCTGATGGCGGAGGCAGGTAGTGGAAGGTAGCAGAGGCTAATGGCGGAGGCCTTCATGTGGGACCGGGGGGTCGGCGGGAGTGAGCGGGGAGGCGGCGAACGGGGGTGACCAGGGCACCGCTCCCCTACCCGCCGCAGGGTGCCGGTGGCCCGGGGAACCCGGTGGCCCGGGGAACCCGGTGGCCCCAGCTCCCCCGGTGGCTGGCCAGTGTGTCCTGCCTGTCCTGGCGCTGCCGGCCTGGCACTGCCTGCGGGACGTGGCTGTCGCGCCTAGGCTGGGGCGGCCGGGCCGGCTGCTTGGGCTGGAGCCGGTGCTTCGGGCCTCGCTCAGCACAGGTCCTGCCCGGCTGAGAAAATGGTGACGCTGCCCTCCCTCCCTGCGGGGGATAGTGACTCGTAGGTAGGGTACGCGGTGGTGGCAAAAACTCGCTTTTCTGGGAAAAAAGGCAAATACCGTGTTGGTGACTGTGGTGGTTTGAAGTGTGCGCTCTCCCCATGCTTGGTGTCCAGGGCTGAATTCTGGTTCGGGAGGCGCAATAAAAGCGCGGGTCCTTTCCCGGGGAGGCGGCTGCTGTTGATCTCTCGCCGGTCCGCGTTCGTGGCTCTGCCTGCGCAAGGTGCCCGCTGGACGATTCAGTTGCCGGGTGGGGAAACCTCTGCGTTTAGGAGCAAAGCTCCCCATCACCTCTGACAGCAGATTCCATGAGGCCTCTGCTGAGGAGTTCAAAGCACATGTGATCCTTACAGAGGGAGGGTAGTTGTGTGCCTGACAGTTTATTTTAGGATTGGAAGAATATTTCCGTGGGTTTCAGCCACACCTGGGAGTGCACCCTGGCAAATGCTTTTGCCTGCTGGAGTTTCAATAGTCAGCGTGTTTTGGAGTGCTGTGAAAAAGAGAAGAAACCAAGTAGTAGTTTGGCAAAGCTGATGTGTTCCTGAAAAGTGTGGCTCTTGGTTCTTCAGGGTGCTGTGGCCACTTGGTTGGTGGAAGCTGCTTGTTTGGAGCTGGTTGTGATACAGTGGCACTTGAATAGATCACAGTTATCTGAATGATTCTGGTATTGCAATATTCTGAACTGTGGGCTTCCCTGAAGCCAAATTTGTAACCAGTGAATATGTCCATATGTACGTGGAGGAACACAAGGCACTCGGTGAGTTCAGATGCCTTCAGCCGTCCTGTGCAAAACTTGACTGAGAAATAATTACAGGTGAGGTAGCAAACAAAGCAAAGCTGAAGAGAGCAGAGTATGCAGATAAGTGCAGGCAGCTGTGCCCAGGAGGAGCAGGGGTGCTGTGGCACACAGGTGTGGAAGCTTTCCTTGGGGTGAGTGGCAGCAGAGCTTCCAGTGACCAGCTGGCAAGGAAGCCCCTTCATCTCGGAGCAGAGTGAGTCCTTTTGAGCTAAAAGAGCTCACAGGAAAGTCCTTTTTAGCAATGTATGTAACTGCTGTGGGGGCTTCCCTCTCACACCCTCTGTGTAGTGCTGGGAAGCTGCAGTTCAGACTTCTGTAGCTTGCCCTTCATTTCTTAAAGGTAACATTAAAGGAACTGACAACTGAAGCACTAGAGGAGGGAGAACGATAGCAAGTTGCATGTTCTGTAGGTACATTCTAGTCTTAGATTTTAGGTGGATCAAGACATGACCTCAATTAAAAAAGCCAAAACAAACAAACCCACAATTTCAGACTTGTAGTGGTTGTTGTACGCTCACTTGGTGCACTCTGGAGGGTTAAGGGCTGTTCACATCCAACAGTTAAGAGCTGTAATGTCTTCTGCATCCCATATTGAATGGATTCATAGAGTTCATTCCTCCCAGCAAGACGCACATCTAGAGTTGTACCTCCCTGCTTGTTACGGAAGAGTTAGCTGACAAAGGTGATTAAATAATGTGTGAGCAAGGATTTGTATGAAGAAGGCAGCATTCTGCTCCTTCCTAGTACTCTTGTTGACTTGTGAGATGTGCAATTGGCATAATTACATTTAATAAATATAACAGATTCTAACATGTTTAAATATAGAACACTTTGGGGAAAGGGGGGGCAATCATTTTAGCTAATTCTTAACTGAAGCTGAGAAAAGAAGCCAGGAAACAGTATCAGACCAGCTCTTTCTCTAGAAGGCCTCTGGTGCTGCTGACCTTGGAGCTCCTGGAAGGGCTTGGAACTGGAGATGTGGGAGAGGGGCCAGAGCAGCAGCTTTGCTGGAGCTGAGAGACTCCCATGTTGTTGCCCTCCTGAAGCCTCAGGTCATGGCTGGAAACAACCACCATGAAACGATTCTCCAGTTGTAAAAATAAAACAACACTTGGTGGTGGGCAGTTTTTTCCCCTCACTTTTCTTGAAAACAGGTTTTGCTTTCCTCCTTCTCTCACTACTAAAGATTGCTAGTTCCCGTGTCCAGACCGGTGTTCTGTGTCTCGCCTGCAGCCTGTGATCACAAGCCTGATGACAGAGCATCTGCTCGGTCAGTGTTTTCTGAAAGAGCCTCTGCAATCAGCGTGTTTGTTTTACCAGTTTTGTGTGTGAGGGAGCAGCAGAGAAATCTGTGCCAGGCTCTTCCTGACAGAAGCCATGGGAAGAAGGAAGGGTTGGCAGGCAGATGGAGCATCTGTCAGATGGAGAGAAGGTAATTGGGAGGGAAAGCTTGCTGCTGGAGGAGGTTACCTGACTACAGCTTCACTGAAGTCCTTTGTGGCTTGGAGAATTGAGGAATGGCTGCTTTTAAGATGACCTGGGGGAAGGGGCTCTTTGTGTCCTCAGGTGGTGGCTGCTGACTGGGCTTAATCTGAATTAAACCTCTGGTGCAGGTGTCTGCATGACTGGGGGTATTGGTGGATTCTCAGTTTGGCAGCCAGGTCAAGGACTAGTTGTGGATGCTGTACAGTCTGTTCTTCTGTGTGGCAGGGCTGGTGGTGACACTAACGGAGATGCCAATGCAGTCTTGGCTCCACAGCTAGAGAGCTGCTTGTTTGGTTTCCTTGACAAAATAAAGAGTGGAGATTTTATTCTTGTCCTTAAACTGAAGGAGAGGGCACTGGCAGGAGGAGGTTCTTCATGGCTGTTTCATGCTTTGCAGAAAATGCTCTGAAGGCAAACTGGACAGCGCCTGCCAGAGCTAAATCAGTCCAAAAAAGATCTTCCTTCACCCAAAGGCCTGTTTCTCATCAAGAGGGAACCTCTACAACGGCCCAACTCTGCAAGTGATGGGCTCGGAGAACAGCGCTTTGAAGAGCTACACACTAGAGGAGCTGCCATTCACGCTGCCAACGGGACACGCCATTTACCCAGCCGTGCTGCAAGATGGAAAACTTGCTTCAGTCTTTGTGTACAAACGAGAGAATGAGGATAAGGTTAATAAAGCTGCCAAGGTATGTGCCTGGGACAGGCTTGTCAGAGCTGTCCCTCTTCTTTTTTTTTTTTTATTGGAGGAGTGGGAATCAGTTTGTGAGGGTCAAACCTGTGGGGAGTAACGGAGGGAGAAAAGGCTAAAGTTGCCCCTGGCTGCAAACAGCTGCCGTGGGTAGAGAAAAAGGGGTTTGGCAGCTGAGAAGCTCATTGTGTGCTGCACGATGCAAGGAGTGGTTGGACAGCAACACCTGCATTACTTCGCAGGGTGCTGGTGTCTTCCTGCAGATCCAAGTCAGAGAGTCTTTCTTGGGTTGATCCTACCCAAAATGCTGTGTTTATTTTGTGTAAGACTTTGTATCTAGGTATATTATAAAGGCTTCTGCAGTGAGTGTGCTGAGTGCTTGGTGAGGAGCAGGGGTGGGCTGTCTAAATAACAGTGGAAAATATGGCCAAAAGTACAAGGCCAAGCTCTGCAGCCCAAAGAGATGCCTTGGATGAGATTTAACAGACGTCTTTGTTTCTGGAAGCACCTGAAGACCTTGCGCCACCCTTGCCTTCTGCGCTTCCTGTCTTGTACTGTGGAAGCAAATGGGATCCACCTGGTTACAGAACGTGTGAAGCCTTTGGAGATGGTCCTGGAGACACTCTCTTCTGCAGAAATCTGTGCAGGGATCTATGATGTGTTGCTGGCACTCATCTTCCTCCATGACAGGGTAGGTACCACCAGCAGTAGTCATCAGGCTTTGGTGGGAACCAGATGAAACATGACAGGAGAGCATTGTACCTGGGCTGGCCTGGATGACTGTCTTGTTCCTGGTTCTTCACAAAAAGACAGACCCACACCCCACAGTTCTTTTAGGCTGAAACTGCTAAAATAATTGGCTGCTTTGTAGGAAGAAGGGTCATTGAAAATGCTGTTGGTTTTGGAGGTAAGGGAGCAGTTCTCAATTAATGAATTGACATGCTCGCAGTGCTTCTTTCTTTAGGGAAATGGGATTGCTTGGCCTTATCATTTATTTACAGCTGTTGCCACGTGTCAGAGATCGGTGTCACCACTCCCCTGTTTTGGCACTGCATGTTTGTCCGAGCTGCAGTTAAATCCCAGCTCAGACTGTAGCTTTTGGGCTTTGTGTTCATAGTTGGAGGTCTTCTCTGGATTTACAGCTGCATTGCAAGGGCTGTGTCTGCTCAAAAACCCCAGCCCTTCTGCCTGATACCTGCTGGTCACCTACAAAATCCCCAGGGACCTGTAGAGCTGTGTGCTTTTTGGCAGCTTTTCCTTGGCTCCTCATAGTACCTAATTAGCACTGATAAACATTTTACATCTTCATCTATCCCCAAGGCTGTTACCTTCTTTTTTTATGTTATAGGGAAACCTAACACATAACAATGTCTGTTTATCATCCGTGTTTGTGAGCGAGGATGGGCACTGGAAGCTGGGAGGAATGGAGACAGTTTGTAACTTTAATGAAGCCACCCCAGAGGTAAGAGCCAGGAGGGCTCTCCTGGCCTGCTGAAGCTGGCCACCTATGGATGTCAAGGCCCAAGTCCTTCCAGTTACTTGAATTTGGCTCACTTCCAGCTCTGACCTGAATCTTTCCTCAAGGACACTGTAACTAGAAACTGCCATATCTACACAAACTAATTCCCCATTACCCAAAAATCAGCTGCTTTTCTAAGGGAGACTGATGGCTGGAGGGTACATTAAGACTGGGGAGAGTGAGAAATCTTTGTTCCTCTGGGCTGGTGTAAAACAAACTGGAAAAAAAGCTTTTGTGTGAAGCGGGAAGATTCAGGTTTAAATTAATCCATAAGAAAAATAATTTAAATTACTCTATAGCTTTTGCTGCTGGCATCTTCATTGCTTGTTACTGGTCTTGGCAGAAACATTCCTGGTTTGAATTCCACTGCGTGCTGTGCAGAGTCATTGCTGCAGCCTGGCAGTGTCTCATAAATGCCTATTGCCTTTTCTCCCAGAGGATCCACAAATCCTTCACAAACTGTATGGAGTGTCCCTGGTGTGTATCACCTTTCAGAAGGGATCAGGCAGACACACAACTGGTGTGCATGGTTGTGCACAACAATGCAAAGAGCATGGCAATAAAGCCTGACTGCTAAAGCTCATGAAATCCTTTCCCCATCCAGATGGATCATGTGGGATGATAGGGCTGAGGACTAAAGGGATGAGTTTGCTGTGATGCCCCGAAGTTGCTTTCTGTCAGCTTGGTGCTTGACACCTGGTCCATTTGTGCTTCCCCTCTGGGCAGAGCAAAGTGTGGCCTACCCTAGGTGCCAGCTGAAGGGGCAGGGGCATACCTCCTGCCCCAAGCTCAGCCCTGTCCCCCAGGGAGAGCTCACTCCTGCTGCTTGATAAGCAATTGAGGCAGCTCATGTCACCCTTCTTGTCCTTCCAGTTCCTCTGCCACGTCAAGTCAGTACGAGACCAGTCGTGCATCCCTTGCGAGGAGATGGTGAGTAACATCACTTGCTGGAGGAACTTCTTGCTGGCAGCAAATAAAACTGGAATGTTGGGGATGTAGTTTTCATTTCCATGTTTTATTTCCTTATGCCTGAGTGGGATGAAATGACTGTTGGACAGTACTTGAGGTTTACTCTCTTCCTTTCCCTGCTCCCCCCTGTTCTTTCACATCCCTGGTTCGGGTATGGTGTTGGGCACAGGGGAGTGAAGTTCTGAGTGAGCAGTGGTGGGACAGCAGGTTGCCATTGCATTTTTCAGACATTTTGTGTTGCAGCTTTAATGCTTCTGACTGACCAAAGCTTTGCAAAAATTTCACAGTAGTTGCTGAGGTTGCCCAGATCACTGTGGTCACACGGTTGTGTAGCTCTCATAAACAACAGCCTTTTTTTTTCCACTTGTTAGTCATCTCCTATCTATTAAGCACCCTGTTGCTTATCTTCAAGGAGCACTGGTGCTCTCTCTAATTAACACCCGTTTCTCTAGGAGTGCTGAAAGCTGTTGACTTGCAACTGCTGCATGCATTCATGGGGGAATTGTTCATCGTGAGGTAGTTGCTCCCGTGGGTTATAAATTCCCCGGTGGAGGATTTTTTAGCATAATATTCTTCTTTTCAAGTACTTTGTGGAGCTTTGGTGCTAGAAAAAGAATTGAGAGTGTAGATGGCAGTGGGGGTAGGAATAGACATTCATCAAAACTACCAGGTATTTCACAAGCTCCTGATTTGCTGATCTTGTTGGTTTTTTGGGCTTTTTTCAGTCTGCAGATTTCAAAATTCTACCCAACAGCTACGGGCACGCGAGGGATGCCTATGCATTTGGGACAATGGTTGAAAATCTCCTGACAGTCCTAAATGACCAGGGTGAGGAATGACACGTGGTTGTTTTGCTACTGATCAGCCTTTGTAGCTTATTCCTTGCATGGGTTGAGCCATTTGGTTTTTGTTGCAGCTGACAGATGTGCTACAGTTTCAGTGGCCATCGTTGCTCTTCATGTTTGCTAAAACGCAGACTTCAGCTTCTCCTGTATTCCCCTCTTCCTGCATTCAGAATATGGTCAGATGTGGCTGGAGGCCACCAGTCCATGGAACAGGAGCAGCCCCACAGCTGACTTGGTCTCTTCCCCACCAGCTGCTTCATCAAGGGTTATGGACATGGGGATGTTGTGTACCACCATGGAGCCAGGGCTGCTGCCTTCTCACAGAGAGGGAGCAGGAAGCTTCTTGGAGCAGCACTCCCTGGTGTCCCAAGAAACCTAGGAAAAAAAATGGAAATGTTATTTTTTCCTTCCTTTAGGGACATATATGAGCAATTCTGCTATTGAATAGAGCTTCTAAAAATAAGTTTTTTGGGGGGTGGAGGACTCCTGAACATAGCTTGTTCAGTGCTGAGAGAGAAATCTAACTGTAGGTGCTCTGGCTTTCAGTTTCAGCAGATATTCTCTCCAGCTTTCAGCAAACCTTGCACTGTACGCTGCTGAATCCAGATCCAAAGTGCCGTCCACCTCTGTCAAGCTTATTGTGTCACGAGTTCTTCAGGTAAGGAGAAGAATATCCTGCCCCTCTTGGTATGTCTTGATACTGCTTATTTCTATGTTACAAATGTGTTAATTTTGAAGACGTGTGCTACTTATTGAATGGGAAGTGCAGACTTAATCCTGACCTCTTATAGGGATCTCTGAGAAAGGGACTTGTTAAATTGAAATGAAAGCATTATCAGCCTTCCAGATGAGGTGCTGTGTTTGCAGTGGTAACAGAATTGTGTCCCTTAGTCACATGCCATCAGCTGGATCTTTCCAAGCTCATGGGAGGTGGTGAGAAATGGTCTAGAAAAGAAAATAATTAGCGATACTGCTGGAGCAAAGCAGGCTCGGAGATCATCCACACAGGGCTGTGTCTGCTGTCACCATAGTGCTTCTCTGGGTGGTGGCCTTACTGTAGGGTGGCACTTCCTTCTGCTTATTGCCCCAGGAAGGGGTCAGACGTGCCTGGTGCCACATTGCCCAGGTCTCCTTGTGACTGGCTGAGTTCAAAATGCAGCACTGCGCTGGCATCGGGTCACTGGTCACACCCCCATGCTGGTGTTCTTGGTCCACCAGCATTTGACTTGTTTCCCTCTGTCCAGTCCTCTCTGCTAAATGAAGGACGGGGCTTTGCAGTCTCTTAGTTGTGGGTAGTTGAAGCATCAACAAGGATCACACTTGACGCCTACGTTTTTGTGCTTAGGAATGATTTTCTGGAAGTTGTGAACTTTCTGAAGACCTTAACACTAAAGTCTGAGGAGGAAAAAACAGAATTTTTCAAGTAAGTGAGGGAACTATCATCTGGAAGCTTATTTCAGAAATACTTCTCCCAAATGGGATTGTGGGGGGACCTGGGAAGGCTGGTGGCCAGCGAGGTAGTTCCTCAGGTGGCAGACATTCATTGCAGTGGCAGAGCATTGTTTGCTCTGTAATATTTCAGGTACTCCAGCCAAAGTAATGATCACTTCAAAGAGGAAACTCTTCACTCCCTCCTTTCCCAGTTTCTTGTGAATGCTTTGGTGTTTGGGAGGAGCCGTGTCTGCCAGGCTCTGCATCATTCTGATACCGGCCTCTGGCGTGACGCTGTGCACAGCCGTACGGACAGCCCTGTCCTCACCTGCTGCAGAGCAGTTGCTGCCACTGGAGAATCAGTCAGAAAACCGATTGTAGTGACAGGCGTCACTTCAGGGGTGCTTTTTTGAATCCCAGCTTGTTAGCAGCTCCTGCAGGGCCAAGAACTGCAGCTTTCCCAGGAGTACAGGGATATGAAAAGGAAAGAACTTTTCCATTGTCCGTGTTCTAACTGAGCTAATGCACTTCGTGGGGCATAATGCTGATGTCATTAGCAGAAGTTAAATTATTCAGGTTCTCTTCCACCCACTTCAGCAGCACTGTCCCATCTCCCACTAAGCAGGAATCATCCTGCCAGTTTACACAGGCTTTCTGCTTGCTTCCAAATACTCTAAAGTATCAGAGAACATCTTTTAATGTGCTGGAAAAAAAGAAGCCTTCCCTGCCTCTGTAAGGGAAGTTTTCATGTACTTATGGCAATATCTGGGCCTAAAAATGGGAGAAGCTGATATTTTCTTTCTTCTTCCATATGAAGGAGCCTGGGTATTCTCACAGAGCAATTTTTCTGCCTGTTTTGTACTTCTGTGGTCACCATCAGTTGTAACACTAGTTTGATTTCACTAGTTTGAGACTAGAGCAAAGAAGAGGAGAAAGGGGATCTTGGCAGGAGCATTCAAAACAGTTGCCACTATCTCTGTAACAGCAGTGTTTACTGAGGGAGATAAGATGCAGCAGTGTTGTCCCCTTACCAGGCAGAGTGGCTTTCACAGCTTGTGTGCCATTGCTCTTGGTCTCCTCCAAACCTGGAGAAAAGCAGTAGCTTTTACTGATACTTTAAAATTGAAAAACCTACAAAGAAGAGCAGTTGCACAGAATCAAACTCTGTGCCTTTAATAAGAAAACCAAACAAATCCACGATCTGTTGGCCACCACTAAAATGTATTAGATGGAAGTGGTTTCAAAATGGAATTCCTGTTTTGCAAGGGAAACTTCCCTTATGTGCTGGCTAGAACAGCTTTTTCTCAAGCAATAAGAAAATTCTTGTGATGCACCAGGTTGTGGGGTGAAAGGCCAACTCTCCTCTGTAGTTTAAGGCTGTAGGACTTGATGGGAGATACCAGCTCTGTGACAGTTTGATGCCACAGCAGTGGACAGCTTCTCAGAGGGGGAAGCCTTCATGAGCCAGGTGCAGCAGTGCTTCTAGATGTGCTCATGACAGGCTGTGATCTGTGTGTGGGGTTTTACAGGATGTGTCTCTGGCTCCTGCTTTGTGTTATCTTTGCCTGAAAGCCTCAGGCAGGAGCAGAGCCCTGTCATCCTAGGTTAGTATGCACACAGAGTGAGAGGCTGCAATGGGACTTTGTCTCTAAGAGATCAGAGTCAGACCCTAAAAAAGGGGAAAGTGATATTAAGGGAAACAATCATAAATGCATGGCAGGCTGCCTTGATACTAACTTGTCTCCTGGAATGCAGATTCCTGCTGGATAGGGTGGCCAGCTTGTCAGAGGAGCTGATAGCGTCACGGCTGGTGCCTCTTCTACTCAATCAGCTCGTGTTTGCAGAACCTGTAGCTGTCAAGAGTTTTCTTCCTCATCTGCTGGGTCCAAAGAAAGGTGACCTTTAAATACTTTCTTCATTATTATTACTGACAAGTTTGGAACTAATTCAGAGTAGTCATTCCGTTGAATCGAGGGACTAGTGGTGTTTATTTAACAAGAACTAACATGCAGAACTGGAAGGGGCAGTTGTGTGCTTCCCTGTTTGCAGTACTTTACACTACTGTGCTGATGCTGGGAGGAGAATTGGGAATTGCCTGGGCTCTTTCCCAGGTTTACATGTCACTCCACCCATACTCCCCAGGCCTTCCCACTGCATACCCTTTTTCTCACTTTTGCCTTACCCTGCCAGCCCTTTTTTCTTCTGCCACTGCCCTCATTCTCCTGTAAGGTGACTGAGTCTCTCCTTTCCTCTGTAAGGGGTGCTCAGCATGTCCTGCTGGATCCCAACTATCTTTGTCCCTGCTCTTTGCCTCCCCTCTCTTACTCTTTTTCCTAAAAAGCTACTGGTGTTTTGGCTAAGCCATACCTGTCTTGTGACTGATCTTCCATATTCAGAGCCACTACCAGGGACACTGGCACTGCTGCCTCTCCTCCCTCCCACTTCTGAGATCCCAAGCAAGCTGTGTTGGTAGCTGACAAAAGAATCGGACCTCTCAGTGGAGTGTCACTCTAGATCTCAGCTGTGATTGTTTCTCAGCAAGTAGCTTTTGGGTGAACTGTCTCTTGTCATTGAAGCAGCCTTTTCCTATCTTCATCTCTCTTCCCTAGAGCAAACTGGAGAAAACCAGACCAGCTGCCTCCTGTCTCCAGCCTTGTTCCAGACGCACGTCATTCCTGTGCTGCTGAAGCTGTTTGAGGTTCACGAGGAGCACGTTCGAATGGTGTTGCTGTCTCACATTCACGCCTACGCAGAACTGTTCACGCGGGAGGACTTGAAAAACATCATATTGCCACAGGTTAAGGACAGCAAAGCAGTATGTGATATATCCTAGGATATGGGATTTCCACTGCCTGGGTTGGTTCTTAACTTAAAAATGAGGATCTCAGTGCTTGGGAGTTTTGCACCCTCCTTTCTGGGCAAGCCCCTACACCCCATCCTCATCTGGAGTGCTGGATTTGTTAAACCCAGTGCTCTGTCACCTGCACTGCTTGTGCTGGTACCTGTTGGCCTGGGCTGGCAGCCTCACAAGAGACTGTTCCTGTTTCACACACCACAGCTGTCAAGAATGGAGGAGGGATCTGAGCTCAGGGTGCCTTGGCATTAGGATCAGCCACCCCCTTCAGCTTGTAACACAAAGTGGAAGGCAGATTTTATGCTACAGAATAATGTCCAGTATCCACCGAGAGCTGTGGGAGATGGTACAAATTGAATTCGCTGCAGATACAGAATGTAATGGGGAAATATGTTAAAAATCAGGATTTTCTGTTCTTGGTGTAGGTATTGCTGGGCCTTCGAGATACCAGTGACTCCATCGTTGCCATAACGCTGCACAGCTTGGCAGTTCTTGTCTCCCTGCTGGGACCTGAAGTAGTTGTGGGTGGAGAAAGAACAAAGATTTTCAAAAGCTCTGCACCAAGTTTCATGAAAACTGCTGATCTCTCCCCAGAAGGTAAATGATATGGTCAGAGTGCTCTTGGGATTCTTGCCCATTCTGCTCAAGCAACACAGGCAGAACTTCTTGGATGATTAATCTGTTGCTGCTGACCAATTAATTGAGAAAAAGCTGATTTGCAGCTAAACTACAATTCTAAATTAGGTGCTGTTTGTCATTACACAATTGATATCAGAAGAAGAGTTAAATGGAAGTATTATAAATGTAGGAAATATATGGGAAAAAATTTTAATCTCTTCTTCATTTAAGAATCTCTGTAAGTCAAAGAGATTAAATGTGTGTGTTCATCTTTGGTGGAGTACTGCCCTTCTAAAGGACTTACATACTTATCCAGATAGTTGTTTAGTATTCCCTCTGTCCTTCATATTTTTAAAAATAGTAAATCTCATCCTCTTCCCCCAATTTCTATTCATAGATTGGAAAAGGAATACGAACTTCCCTATTTTCTCAGCTCTCTGGAGGCTTTTCAGCTAATCCAAATGAAGACAGTAGTCCCTGCACCTGCTAGATAACTTGGAACCAAATGTACTAAGAGAAAGCCTTTCTGGATATTCAGACTAAGAATGCTTATAACTGGAGGGAAGAATCAGCATTTGTTCTGCTTTAGACATAGATACCAAATGAAATGCATGACAGAGATCAATTTAAGTATGTCTTCTTCCTGATGATGTGTGTACTGACAGCTACCACCCTTTATTAAAATCTGTGGATGGCATATTGCATTATTTTTCTTTATTGTAGTAGGCTACAGAAAATAAATACCTTTGGCTTGCATGCTAAACCAGGTTTATTATTCATAATGTATTTAAAATCAGACCTGATTTAACTATTGACAATCATCCTTGTCCTCAACAGTGGGTGACAACTTGCAAAAAACAGTACTAGAGGCTGAATACAGGAAGCTTAATAAGCTGTTTGCTTAAGCCCCTAAAAGGGAACTTTGGGGAGGGGTGGGTTCTGTGTTCATTGTGGCCCTTTCCAGTGGCACAGGCCACATGTGGCCCCTAGCTGAGGCAGGGGAGCTGGCTGGGAACAGTGGTGAGCCACTTGGAAGCAGATGCAGCACTGGTCCAAGCTGTTCTGGGGTGGTGGCAACAGGGCCCCACACACCAGAGGCTGGGGCTGGTGAATCACTGCCACAACTCCCAGAAATGAACTGGAATTAGGTGCATGCCAAGCTGTCATCACTGGCCCAGTGAAACAAACCTGCCTTGTGCAGCTTCAAAGTGTGGCTCTAACTGCTCCATCCCCACCTCACCTCGGGCATGGTATGAGGGAGGCTGTCACCCAGCCTTTGGGGTAGAGCCTCTTGTTCCTGTAAGCTGCTTTGCTCCTGCCCCGGTGTGAAAGAGGGTTGGTGTAGTCACATGAGCTTGCTTATGCTTTGAATTGCTGTCACCATCAGTGCTGTGCTTTTGTAGGAGAGGCAGATAACCAGGAATTCGTGACGCCGTGCAGTACAGAAGCTGGAATTTGGATCCAGCCAGGTGGCAGACAGCTTTTTCTCTTTGAGCATCTGTTCTGATCATAATCAGTTTGTTCGTTGTGTATTTCTTGAAAGAACGTATCAGCAAAAACCGACTGTTTATAGAGTTGCCTAAACTTTGTATTGGCAAGAGCTGCAGATGGCAGGAACAGAGAAGTATTGTGTTAAACTGAGGTGTAGCTGTTGGAGTGCTGTGCTAGTTTCCATTCAGTATTGCTTGTCAGTGCTGTAAATAAGGATGTTCCAAGGCTGCAGGGCAGTTTCAACTAGGACTGACACCACACATTGTGGACTCTGTGTCCTTTTTTTTTTTTCTCTTATCACTGCAGACTCCCCCAGTCATGTTGTAAGCAATCAGAGAAATCAAACCTCTTGGCCCTTGAAGAACAGCTCTAGTGTGTTCCCCATCTCTGGAAACACACCTCTCAAGAAGCTTTCTGTGCGACAAGACAATCCACTGGCTTTAAAGACAGGTAAAACTTTGCCCTTGCTCTTCATTTTTTAGAAATCAAGTGTCCTACAAATGCAATCTTCCCTGAAAAGATGTTACTTTTCCCCATATGCTTATCTGAAAGAGATAAAGTGAACCAAGGAAGGTAACATTGAAAGAACAGGAGTGTGACCCTTGACTTCCTAGGGAATAGTTAATTGGGAATCTGATAGACACAGACTGCTGGCTGGCTGGCCTTGAACTTCTGCTTCTTCAGTGCAGGTTCTCTGCTGTGCTTTTTCACCCCTCCCACTGCTGGGTAGATACACTATTTATAGGTCAGCTCATTCTCTCACCACAGAAGCTCACTCAGTTGACTTTCACAGCCTTTTTTCAGTCACCTAATGGATGTCAGCAGTCAGCTGATGTCTCAGGGCTTTGAGATTAATATCCCTCTGTTGAAAGCAGGAGCGTGGCCATGTTCTCTCACAGGAGAGGAGCCTAGCACTGAACCACCTTTCAAGTCAACATTACTGGTTCATTTCTATGCCAGGTGCTACCTGTGGTGTCAAGGAGTTTCAGGCACAAGTCTGTCTCTATACTTGCTCTCTTGAAATGAGTACGTAACACCTTTGTCTTCCACAGGTGAGCAAGATACTCAGAGCCCCCTAAACGGAATTCCTGGAAGCATTAATACATTAAGGAGCAGCAGGAGCTCTTTGACTACCTCTGAAAAGCCAGCAGAGGATTGGCCAGACTGGAGTGAGCCAGAGGAGACAGACACTGAGAAAACTGTGAACATTCACATTCAGCCCCGAGAGCCACAGGGCAGCGTGGGACCTTATTTTCCTGAGCATGATGTAGATGAGAAGCCTTGGGATGACTTTGAGCCCAGCAGCCCTAGTCCTGAACTGTCCTCAGGAAACTGCCTCACTGTGACACAAACTGATGCCGTTGAAATGCCAAGGCCTCTGCCAGGTACCCATCAACTGAGCAGAGAATTCAAAAGCCTCAGACTGAGTCCCTCCACAAAGTCCTGCCCCAGGAACAGCTGGAGCAGTGATAAGTGGGACCACCAGGAACAACTGGGAGAAACTGTGCTGCCAAAAACAACCTTTCAGGAAAGGTTGAAGTCTTCATCAGAGTCTGGCCTCGGAGAAGAATTCACGATCAAAGTGAAACGGAAACCTGTGCGAGACCCTGAGCTGGACTGGTTTGCTGACATGATCCCAGACATTAAACCCTCTTCAGCTATTTTGATTTTACCTGAAGCAAGGACAGATGCAGTTCCCAGTAACTCCAGTGCAGTGTCCAGCAGAGAAGGTGCCTCCCAGAATGTGCTGTTTTCATCCAAATTTGCAGCAGCTGATGTTATTGAGGTAAGAGGCTGTAAATGACTGCACACTTGAGGGGGTCCTAAAGCATGTACACAGCACCACATGCTGTAGTAGCACCAGCTGCTCCTTAGTCAGGTCTCAGATAACCTGAGGAGGGATCAGCACCACAGGACTGAACAGTAGAGTCTTTACCTGTGAGTGCAAGGAGCTGAGCTCTGAATGATGGTTCTAATCAAGCACCAGGTAACTCAGTGGGCTGTTAACTGCAGCAGCAGGAGAGCTGTGTAAAGAAACAGGGAATGGACTTGTATACTTCTAAAGGCACTGACTTTGGAGTTTTAACTCCTGCTTTTAATTTGTGCTGCTGTATCCTGGATACAAGGACCCTACACTACATTAGGGAGACTCTTGGTTTGTCAGAGAGCTAAAACAAGGCTGGATCCTCTCAGAACAGGCATGGCCTCAAGCATAAACAGAAGGGGGCTTTCAAGTACAGGGAATGCTCAGGACCCTAGTGTTGCTCCTAGATCTTCTAGGAGAACCTAACAGCATTGTAAATGAAGGACCAGGAAACCAAAACCTCTGGATAAGAGAGTAAAGCTTTTCAGGTGCCTTGTTTTCATGAAGGAATAGCTGAGGCACTTCTCCATTTCAGAGGACCAGGGGGTTTATAAAACTGTCTTTTTAAGTAAGCAGGTCAGTCCCCTCTACCCCCATCACAAAGACTCCAGAGACTGCTCTTAGGAGGGGAGGTAGCAGTCCCAATGCTGCCACCTGCACACCTAACTCCGTTGGGGGAGTAGGTGTTGATTTCAAGTTGTTTTGCTCATTCAGCCTCAAGAGAGCTATCACACAGGGGTAGGAGGTAGCATGGGGAGAGGAGCCTTGAATGTAAACTGAAGTTGTTTACAACAGTTGCAATGGCACACTTGATTTTTAAGAAGCACTGTCAGGATACCAACCCCATTTTGGGGGGGTGTCACTCATTGTAGTGCAGTCAGTGCTGTGAAGTAGTGGAAGAACTGTGTCAGTGGACTGGTGAGGTCAGTCACAGTGTTAAAATACAGCAGGAAAATAGCTGTTTCCTAGGGGAAAAGAAATAATGTATTTTATAGCATACTGTTCCTAGTGGAAAGCAGTTTTGGTACAAATAATTCTTGCTTTAATTTTAGGAAAAAAAAAAAAAAGAATGTCCCTGTTAGTTTGCTCTATGTCTTTAAGGTGTTTCCTTTTGTAATTACAAGTTCTTTAAGAGAGAAAGCTGTGAATTGTGGCACTTCATTTGTGGTCTTATGGGGGCCTTTCAGCATTCTGGATGTTTGGCTCTGTCTGCCATTGCAAGCTGCACAGGCTCCTGCCTGGCTCCTGTGGCTGTGCTGACTACAGAAGTACAGCACACGTGCCTAAATGTTGGTAATTTTACATTATTCTAGGCTGAAGCTGCAGGCTGGGGTGAAGAAGAGGAGTTGAACTGGGAAGATGATGCTAACTGCTAATGGGACTGAAAGAGACAAAGGCAATTTATGGTGTGTTGGATTCTGTAAGAGAAGTCGCTGCTTCCCCCATACAATGGATAAGTACCTCAGTGCTGCTTTTGCCCGAAGGCAGGCACATGCTGCAGCAGCCAGCAAGATCCCATGGGGCCTGATCTCTTGCAATGGATGCTCCTTTCCAGTCTGTGCCAAAAAACTGCAGGGGTGAGGTCTGCACCCAAGCAATATGCCCAGCTGTGGCGTGTGCCACTGCTACCAGGAAGAGGAACAGTGTGATGGGTGTGTAGGTGCTGATGTGCTCCTGAAGGCCAAGAGCAGTGTAAGCAATTGTTCCAGAACTCAGCCCTGCTCTGAAAAACTGATGACAATAAACAAAAGTCACATTAAGTTACTTGGTTAATGTGCCTATTTCTTTTTCTTTTTTTTTTTCAGAAGTGTAAAGCCTTTAGAAATGGCTCCTTTTAACTTATTAGCTAAGAGATTATTTTAAGATTAATGTACAGTTTATTTATTTCTGTTTATATAGTTCTGTCAGTGGATGGCACAAGAGGTGCAGTGAAGGACCACTGAACACAAATTGCTTAAGTACTGCATTCTTTCTGCTCTTACCTGTGACCAATAAAGATTATTTTTAAAAGATGACCCTAGCATGGAATGGAACCAGCAGCAGGGGCATGTTCAGAGAACAGGATAAAGCCTTACATTGTTATTCTTAAGTGTATTTTAAAGTTAAGATCAAAACACCTACTGCCTGGTCACCTGTGACAGGAACAAATGTAACTGTTACTTTTACAACAAATTCAAACATCTTAGTATTCAAAATACAATCTCATGAAATGTTTATCGTCATATAGTAGCTTAGAAGAACAGGCTATACATTGACAATATATACAAAATGACAGCTCAGATGAGCAATAGTGTCCATTAAAGTATCAGTCCTTCCAGCCAGTTACAAAAGATGGGCCAAACATCTCGCCCCTCAGTTCATTTTGGCACGTTAACCGAGGCTCAGCAGTGCAGTAGAGCATCACCCTGTGGCACAGCTTTTCCTTCTCCAGCAATCATGGTACACAAAGGCATCTCTTCCCTCAGAGCAGGGAGCTGAGCTGTTTGATTGTCTCTAAAACACGTTGAGCACCTTACCGTACACTGTCTCTGAGGTTGGCTATAGCTGTATGTAGAGCCTCCAGTTTTCCTGCAAGCCAAGCAGGGGGTGACCCTTTCCCCAGCAGCAGCTTCACAGCCTCCACTGCCCCCTCCATCGTGCCTACTGCTGATTTGTACTGCTCCTCAGAGGGTGGGTGACAGGCTCTTTTTGCCAGAGGCTGCAGATTTAAGTAAACATGAGACCTCATTTATAAGGCTCTTACATAAGTGATCAGTCTTCATCCAAATGCAAGATGGAGAAAAGCTTTAAAAGATTTCCTGCCTTGTAAGAGTTCCTGCTAGCTGGCAGGCAGAACAGAGCATTCAGATGTAATATTAAGGACCAGGAGTGCACATAACCTTTTTTTCTTGGAACCTGGAGGGGGCAGCAAGATCATCTCGAACCTCTTCAGATACTTTCCATAACTGACAAATTAACAACACCACCCAGACAGTTTACAAAATTGTACATACCTCTCCTGTTGACTCCAGTTCTGCCATTTTCATAACCTGTGCACTGCAGGTGATCCTTTCTTGTTTCATGCGTTCTGTTCGTGCTTCTGCTGTCTCTTCTACTTGCCTCCTCTAGGGAGAAAGCCACAGGAGAGGTAACTAAACCAAGGCAGCATTACCAGCCTTCATGGGCTCAGTTTGTATACCAGAACAAGAGGGAAGGAGGGAGAGATCTTAATGTGCAGTTCAAATTGAATCTTAATTTTTCATACACTCTTCTGAGCAGGAGACTGACATTATCTACAACATGGCATCACTGGCAGCTATCAGTTCCATTGCTAATTAACTGCTTGTCAAAAACTGCTCATGCAGCTAGCCCTGCCATAGGTCACAGCATGATAAATATCCCCCTCTTCCACTGTCTATGTTCTGCATGAATAGCCCTCTGCTCTTAAGGGAACTTTTTTTAACATTGAAAAAGAATTAAGATGTTTCATACATGTTCATTTAACTTTCAGACACCAACCTAAGAGAAACAGGGAAGGAAATCACACAAATGGAATGTCTTTAAACTTCCCTTCTTAAAACAACTGTGCAACTTCACAAAAAAATTACTGTTGTTTGAGGGAAAAGCAAAGCATTTAAATCAAAGTTGGAAAGTACTGGAAGAGCAGTGTGTGTAGCTCTTAATTCTGCTGATTAAAGCAAGTGGAAAAGTTCAGCCAGATCCCTGGTGAACAGAACAATAACTTATTTAATTGCCATGCAGATGATATAGGTGTAGACAGAGGCAGTGTAGAGCTTCTTATGGATTTGTACAACATCAAGTAAGAAAGCAGTAAAGTGGTTCAACAACATACCTTAGCCAGAAAGCTAACAACTTTGTTCTTAGTTTCTTCAGAATTAAGGCACTGAGGAACAACATCTTCATGGCTTGTTTCCTGTCAGAAATGTTGAGTAATAGTTACTTAGTACATTCATATTAACAAAGGAATAGACAAAGTAAAAAGCATTTGTGACAATCCCTTCCGTGTTGCAACCTGTGCTTAACTTTCCTTCACTTACAGCTCCTGAAATCACTTAATGCATTAACCCTCACTACTGTTGATGTGCAATAGCATCTGTAATACTAAGATCCAAATTGGTCTGTGAAGAGCAGCAAACATTTAAGATAGAAGAATTTCTGTACAACAAAAGTTAACAGGGCCTAATCCCTGTATCCAGAGTTCTGCTATGCTCACCTCTGCAAAATGTGTGAATGCCTCCAGTGCGTGCTGATGAATCAGCCAGGTCTGGTCTGCTAGCAGAGAAGCAAACAAACACGACAGCTGTGGTACAACTTGCCTCTGAAAGAGGAACAAACATCTATCAGTTCCCAAGAGTTAGTTGTGCATCTCTTACCATCATAATTTATTATTAAAAAAATCACTCTAAGGTCAAGGGACAGGTTTGTGACCTGTGAGAGAGTTACTGCCCTGTCTGGCAAAAAAACACCAAAAAAGGTGACATGTTCTGTTCTTTCTTGGACATTCAAACATCAGTCTTTTCTAACTGGTGAGAACCAACAAGCATCTGGCATGCACTCAGCATGCCTGGATGAAAACTAAAACTGCCAGAGACTTAAGAGCAGTCTCCAAGATTATTATTGTCGTGGCACTCCTCTATGTATGTGATGAACTTGATCCCTTAAATAAAAAGCACATATTTTCATCGAAATCTAAATAAGGCCACAGTTGTACTCACCTGTGCTTCCTGTGGTATAAACACCTTTCCCATAGAAGAAAGAAAATCCACCATCGCTAGGCGAACATGATCTGGGGGATCCAACTGGAAAAGGGAAGACTGCAGTGCAAATACCTGCAGAGAGCAAACCCCAGTGAAGCTGCATCAGACTGCAGGTGAAAACTGTTCTGTCTCATCTTTAAATCTGAGGACTTTGATTTTGGACAAGTGGGCTTAAAATAAAAGGAGGTGTGCTACATCTCCAATAAAACTGGCTAGGATAAAGCTGCAGTGTGCATTTTAGAAAGAAATAAGCATGCTCTAGAGCATTTACATATACCTCAAAGGGATTCTCAAAAGCAAATTTAAACCAAGTGTATGGCACTTTGATTACAAGACCAGGAAATTAATAAAGGAAGAAATATAATTAAGAACCTCCATGTGTTAAAGAGAAGGCCAGACCATGAAATAACTCATTGGAGATTTCAATAAATCACAAAGAACTTGGTTTTCATGAAGGCAATTACTCATAAGGTTTTCTTTTGTTTTGTTTTTTTTTGTTACCTGAATAATCAGTTGAGCATCTAATGCTTGGATGAAAAATTCCAAAAGGTGAAGTAATAAACACAGTGTCTGCTGGAGACATGGCTCATTCAAGACCTTCAACAGATCACAAGATATTAGTAACAATGCATTTCAGCTTAAGGAATAACTACTTAAAAAGGAATTTAAAGTTACAGTGTTCCAAAATTCTTAGCCTAACTTTACACATATAAAACAACATATTGTGAGCAGCAGAAGAAAATATTAAAATAGTCATGTAAATATTTCTAGGTAGACATATTTTACAAGAGACTTTTCTTGGAGTTTATTAAGAATATTTATTATGCCCCAATTTCCTCCACTCATAGAAGTAGCTAAAGGTTATCTGAACTATTTCTTTTTCACTTATCAGTTGCCAGATGTCTTCACAGAATGCCTGAGGTAGGAAGAGACCTTGGAAGGAGCACATGGTTGGCTTTTCTTCACCCTCACTCTCAAACTTCCTTTTTGTATCTGGAGTATGAACCCTGACCATCCTTTTTTCCTTACTGCAGTCCAGACATGAGCAGGTATCCAGTCACAAGGGAATGGCCTTACTCCCTTGTTCTCAGATACAAGAGGGTGGTTACTAGTTCAATGGGTTTTCATATGCTAAGCTGTGTACTACTTAAATCACCGTGGATTTTGTTCACATTCTAACAAACATTCAAAATAGGCTGAATTTGTAACTGGTATGAATCAGAATGAGGTCTGAATCTGACACTGAGTAAGAGAGGTGCCATATGTGTAACATTCAAGAAAATTCACACTCAGCTTCCCAGAGCACACGCCTGCCCAATACATAAACAGATGGGCAGCACAGTTACTCTGTGCTTTACAGAAATGGCCCAAGTAAAACAGCTTAGTAACAAACAGCACAGCCTCTCAAAGACATTGTGTCTTCACCGTTGAAGCAGCAGATTTTCTTACCTGCTTAGCCTGGAGAGAAGTCCAGAACTGACCAAGCACACCCAAGATAGATGCCTGAAGTTCTGCCTCCAGAGTGTCACCAACAAAATTGCAGGCAGCCAGCAGGACAGAAAGGGCAATATTCTAGTAGGAAATAATGTGTAAGAAGGACTGAAAAAACCTGCACGTAAGGCAAACCAAAATCGCAGGCTTATATTAAACATCTAAAATGACACCAGATGGCAAGAAGCCCAATGTGCTGTGTCAGCAGTACAAGTACACTGGCCAATAAAGCTTCCAAAGCAAGGAAACCATCCGTTACTTCTGTGATTTTCACAGGGTGCAATAGTCATTAGCTGCATTGGCAAGCAAAAGCTGGCAGCAGCTACTTCATGTGGAAGCCTCTGGTTTCTCGTACTCCTCTCCTTTGCCAAGGAGACCAGTGAGCATCTTTCAGATTTGATGCTGCATAAAAACAGCCAGGACCTTAAAAGTAATTGCATGACCAAGTATAAATCAGAAATTCTAAAGAAAAATACATCTGCTCACCCAGAAAGCAAGCAAAGACTACGTTTACTAATAAACCACAACTGTCATCACCCTCAGAGTAGAGGGTCCTAAGGTGCCAGGTACTAGAAGAAAATATTAAAATGAGCATGGAAAAAAGCTGTGCAACACACAGAAAAACAGAATTGAAGTGACAGCAACAGAATCCTTCTATTTTGGAAATCCAGGGTTGACACGTTTTTACAAAGGGAACTAAACCCCCTTTACCACAGGCTGGAGCTCTCCCAAAGCACGGCTGCTGTTCAGCCATCGCCTGCAGAGCACGAGCCCTGCCATGCAGAGCTGACGCGCCACTCGTTTGCGCACATCAGGGCTCAGGGCCTTGAGGGAGATGTGCTGCCACACAGCCACGTTCTCCTCCTCTTCTGGAAGAAACTTTTGAACAAACTCCACCTGCAAACAGAAGTTAACAGCAACTTCAGCTGCTTGAATCAATGGCCCCAGCAAGTAGAGAGAGGCACTGACTGGAAAGGATACTACTCTTTATATCTGATGGCATGAGAACATTCACGAACACCAGTCGCAGATGCACAGACAGGATTTACAGTTTCAGTAAGTTAGGGAGATAGGCCATCTTCATACCTGGTCAAAACACAGACTTCACTGCCACCCAGTAACACCACTCTTAGGAAGGTATAGGTGCCTGTGTTGTTTTTTTCAAAGAGTATGTCTGCACAAATTAGGATCCACTATGACAGAGTAGTACCAAGTACAGCAGGTGAGCACTCTGCATCCTGCCATTTCCGAAGACCAGGAAGAAGGTATTTTAACACAGGCTACTTACTTAAATCTGTTAATGACAGAAGATGCTGGTGCTGTACTTGCCTGATGATCTGGAGCCATCAAGAACAGCATACGCCTCAGCAGAACACCCAAGGCAGAGACCTGGTAACAGTCACTGGGCCAAGACTTTATCTGAGTTAGGAGAACAGGGAATGCATCTAATTAATCTGCTCAGCAAATGAATTCTACACAGAATGGTCTAAGAGTTGTTACGTGGGATCACAGCAGTAACACTAAATAAAACAATGTAGGACATGGAAATACTAGGCATAATGCTTTATGTTTTCTGAGTACTGGGTTAATAATTAGCAAAAGCGATTTGAGGTATTAAAACAACCTCAATTGTGGATTTGGAAAAAAGATGAAACTCCTGTCTGGTAATTCAGAAAGTCTGCCAGTAGAACCAGGATTAAAAGTGGTGCTGAATTGCAAACATTAATGTGCTTCTTACCAAGTGGGCAATCACAACGACATGATGAGCACAGAGCTCAGCTGTTCCATACCTGGAATGTGACACAGAGACAGAAGCTTGTGAGTCTGTACTTCCTGCTCTTTTACAGACCAAGTATTATAAATCTTCTCTGAGAGATGGCCATTTCCTATAACATATTTAATCTATTTGCACAGACACAATTTACTTGAGAGAATCATTATTCAATAATAGAAAAGGTATGTTCCCCTTACTTGCATGAATGTAAAAATAGCTATGCCATTTCTGCTGCTATTTTCAAAATACACTTTATATCTGCAAAGAATCTAATTGGGGACAATTTTGTCTTAAAAAAATCTCTCTGAAGGAATTATGTATAACAACAGAACTGACTGGATCTGTGGAAATCCTGCTTGGCCTGTAATACAAACATCTTACCGGGCAAGGAAGCACCACGAGTCCATTGCAAGCAGAGATGTAATCATACTAGACCCCAGCACAGCATCCAGCAGAGCATACTCCTGAGGAGAAAATATACAATCAATTCTAACAGAGACAGCTTGCAGGACTACTATTACTTTTACTCCACTAATTAGCATAAAACCTAGTAAGATAAATAAAATCTTTTCCTCTTTTAGGGACAGAATACACCAAAGATAAAACATGTATACAACATACCATAAAACATGCCATTTTATAGCATGTTCTTAGCTGGAATCACAACAATATAATCTACTCTAAATATTAAATGCCACTTTATTACTTCACGGTATAGACTTAAAAAAAAAAAAAGAACAAACAGGTAAATTTAATGAAAGTTGAATACTGCATAAAAGAAAGCACTGAACTTTTACAGAACAACTTGACCTCCCACCCTCCAAAAGAGAAATCTCCAGCACCACTGATGTTCTCATGAACTTGTATGAAGCTTTATTTTCTCCTTTCCCACAAGTGACATTTGGTGTATGACTGAGCTCCAGTCATGTAACTGTATCACAGCTGCTTTCCACAGAACCACCTCCTACCTAAGGTATCTCTTTAGAGCTAGATTATTAGAAATAACTCATTCTTTTTTAAATAGTACCCTGGCATCACAACAGCTAATTGATAGCAAAAAAAAAATATATATATCTTACCAGCTGAGGAAAGTGTGATGGGAGTGTGGAAGCAATGAAGGAGCACAGGTGGACACAGACATAGTGATACAGGGTGATGGGAACTGCTGGCTGTCCTGTACTGATCACCTCTGGCAAACAAACAGGGAGAGAAAGCTCACCAGAACATTGCTGGAAACTGAAGAAGAGTGCTGAAAACAAAGACAGGCTGCAAGGGTGAAAAAAACAAAAAGAAAATCAGCTGAGTTACAGATATGCAAATCCCAAATGCCTCAAACTACATCAGTGTTACAGATTCTTTGTCTCTGAACGAAAATGGGTGGCAATAATTTCAGTGCTTTTACACTAGACTGACGTTCCTGGCTACCTTCCTCTTACAAATGCAGATTTTTAACTTAGTGAAGGACCAACAAATTATACACACATCTCTCTTATCATGGAAGTAGTCTAAATACCATTCCTTTCCAGGTAAAACTGGTATCCCTGGCTCTATCTCCTTCACTCCTGAAGCACTGAACATCAGACCAGTTTTGCTCAGCATAAGGATGTAAATCTATGGAGTCTGACAAATTTTACTATCTGGTTGTGAGGGAAACCCCGCCAGCAGAGCCCCTCTGTTTGCTCACATAGACTGATTGTTGTGGTGAAGAATTTAAGAGTGAAAACCTTTTTAGTACCTTTTTCCTGTGTTCCAGAGAGTTTGTACTTCTTCAGGCTGAGAGGACAGCTTGTCCATTATGGTAATCAGGATAAGACACTGGGGCAGCTGCTGCTCAGGCAGGAGACCTGCAAAAGTTTTTTTAAGATACGGTGCTAGTTGTCCTGGTAAATATATATTGTGTGTAAACTGGCTTTTAAGCAAGAGACAAACAATGAACTGGTGAGACATAAAAGTTCCCAGTAAAACAATCAAAGATCATTTATAAACACGGCTGGAAAAAAAATGGAATGTTTTGTCATGAACATTATGTTTGCATGTAAAAGCTAAACAAACTATTCCAGAAGAGCAGAAAAATATCTATTTTGAAAGTTTGTGACAAATGTGGACTGAAATGATGCGAAACAGCAGAATTGACAGAATTTCTGTTAACCAGATTAATATTGAAGTTACTGTGAGCACTTCTGGAAAAAATGCATTCCACAACAATATGAACTGTATCTTACAAAATTCATCTGAGTTAGTGTGCAACTGACTATCAGAGTGCTTACAAAAGACTTAGAGGCAAGCAAACCAGCACAGAATATTGCTGGTGGTCCACAAAGTCAAAATATCAATCCTGACCCCTTAGAAATGCTTAGATAGTACTATAGCACTGTTAGCTGTATTTTAAACCCACCTAACTTTTCACTTAACACTTGCTCCATAAAAGGTCTAAATGGAAGAAGCTGGTTGATGAGAGGGTCCAGAGCCACAAGAAAAACTCGGAATATTTCATCTCGATGAACTTCCAGGATATCTGGAGCATAAAGACTGGGAGGAAATTTGCTGAGGGGAGGACGAAAAAAAAGTTAAATATTTGTGGTAGCATTTTCAATTACATTATTTTTCAAAAGAACTACAAAAAGGCAAATCATTGATTTCCGCGTTATTGTGAAATAAAGACAGAAAGGCCTCCCCATTTTAGAATATCTGTTATGAGATGTTACTCTATGAGAGTTACAGCTCTGCATTCAGCCTTTAAACTAAGCATCCCAATCCAGTATTTTACTAAACGTGGAAAGAAAACCTTACAAGCTCATGGATAATGCATGTAAAATATAAAACACATGTAAGAAGAAATATACTGAATCACAAAATAAGTCAAGCAATGAAAAGCCAAGAAAATACCTGTACACACACTTTGACAGTCATAAAGGTGACAGCACTAATTTAACACATGACACTAGTAAAAGGGTACCAAAATTTCTTTGAAGGAAAAAAAACCTGGGCAATAAAAGGAAAAAAAAAACCCAAACAACAAGTGATATGACAATACAGGAAAAAAGATAATGAAATTAAGTCCTTCTAATCTTGCAGCTTTTAAAATGACTGTAAAAATACTACCTTCCTACTCAAAAATCCTGCTCAGTTTTGGTAATTGACTAAAAGTTTACAACCTTCCACCTGAGCAAGGTCTACAAGGTAAGAAGAGGAAACGTGTAAAAAAACATCCACTCAATCTTGCAGTGAACTCATGCACACATCTTGGTGCAGAACCTGGTTTCAATTCCAAAAGAATGGCTGAAATCAGCCCTCTATTATAAAGTCCACTTTCCCCTACTCTTCCCCACTTTTGTAGCAAATAGAGCAAGACTTTGAAAAGAAATATGGTAAGTTGCTTGCAGACTGTTATGAGCATAATAAAAGTGTTTGCTTCAGGGAGAACAAGAGTCCTTTTAGGAGATTTCACAAGATTATAAACACAACAGTAAAGCTATGAAAATGTTCAGGATACTCTGTTTCTGATCCTCTCTCCCTTCAGGACAAATGTTTTCATACTTTGTCTTAAAGTTGAAATAATCTGCCCAACTGCTGCTTTGTTGTAGCCTTGCCTAACTGCTTCACGGCAAGGTGACCGAAGGGTGAATCCTACCTTCAGGAATTGTTACTTTAGGACCAAGAACTTTCAAGTGAAATTGCCTAAACAGACCCAGTTATGAAATGTTGACATAATCAATTGCAACAAAGTTAGTGGCTTGTCAATATCAGGCACTGAGAGCACTGATAAAGAATGGGTTTAAGGTAACTAGTGCCACACAAAAATGTCCTATTTATTTAGAATCTTTTTTTAGATATCTGTACATGAAAAAAGAAAGAAAAAACTCTGGAACAAGAGCTGTATTTTTATATCTCAAAATACCTGCAACTTCAGTAATGCAATATGGATATGTTATTAAGATACAGGCAATAATCACTTATTTGTATTCACTTACCTGTATATCTGTAGAAAGAGCTGATGTAACTCAGAGCACGAATCAGAGAAGAAAGAAAGGAACTCCTGCAAAAGGAATTATGTATGATTTTGTATAGTACTTTTAATATAAAATATATGATTAGACTTTCTTTTTGTACTGCTATGTTGGTGTGCAAAAACTGGTTAAGTTCTAACAACCCACACCATAAAGCAAGTGCAAAGCAAACAATAAACAAACTATTCGTAAGCTTAATTACACTACATGTAGATATATCATAGATAAAAATTAAATGTATAGGCTCATTAAAAAATTGGTAAGTACAGTTGTAAGAGCCATGAAGAGTTGCAAAAATCTGAAGTGCTCTCATACATGTTGTAAGGCTGTTTTATCCTGTCACGATGCTATTTACTTTGTGCCAAAAAGAAAAACAATAATCACCCCCCTGCTTATACCCCATGGGACAAAACAGATGCAGAATGCACCAACGCTGCTGCTCCTGGAGAGCAAAATTTTTTTCACATACATTCTTAAAATGAGTAGATTTACAGCATGTCTTCTAATAATGAGGAAAATAAAGCACTGGAACAAAGTGCAAGGGCCAGGGAAAGAGCAAGAAGGTGATGTCAGAGCTAACAACATTAAATGGGCATTTTTTCCAACTAGTGCCACATTGTTTTCTATTGCTGAAGTGAGGAACAGGTTTCATCTGCTTAATTCTCCCAGGTAAAGTTCCTATTGCATTAACTCAAGGCTGTCTATAAAGACTCCAAGCAGCTCCTCAGTGACAGTGTTTGTAACAGCTCTTTATTCTTGTTTGTTTTTCTGTTAAATCACAGCAGCAATCCCACTTAGGCTTGTGAATATATTCAGGTGGAAGAACTACAAGCAGGTTATGCATAGCTGTTAATTATACCACCCGTATGGTAGAGTCATAAATGGGTAAGATACTACACAGTGCAAAATTATCCCATGTGCAGATCAGAGGCTTAAATGTAATACTAACACAGAATTCAAGCATTAAAACCTACCTTGGTGTAGTGTACAAGGGAATTAGCAAAGAATCTGCACAGCTTGACTGTCTTCTGGAACAGCCTGAGGTCAGTGCCCCCCCTGTCAAAAAAAAAACAACAACAAAAGCAGTTATAGAACTTAATATACAGAGTAATACAGAAAAAAAAAATGAGCTACTTTGTGGACTACATTCAAAACCTATTTCAGACTCGATCCTCTCCACACTCTGCAGCACTGAGGGGAAAACCTTAGAGATCTTCAGTATGCCTCAACGTTTTTATAGCAATATTCAGAATTGAAATACTATATTTTGATTGACCTTAGGATATCATCAGTTTAGGAAATAAAGACATCGCCATAGAGTATGGTGGAAACTTATTTTCAGCACCTCACTAAAACATCCCCAATCTATACAACGTTATGGGCCTCATTTTCACGTGGTTTCCAAAGAACAAGGTATTCTGCCTACCACATGAAGTAAAAAAAACAACAAACATAAATCCAAATGTAAATCACTCCAAGCAATAATACAGCACAAAGAATTTATCCTCAAGTTCAATGGCAGCTTTGGGAGATTTTAATTCACCTGTATCTCTGACACCTTCATTTGCTCAGCCAGTTGCAAACAGGATTGAAAAGAAAGAAGAGTGTCCTTGCAGAGGCCACTGAGGATGTCGCTGTGTTTCAGGTGGCACTGCAGCAGAGAATGATGCTTCAGGCTCTGCCTAACACATAGGAAAATATAATCAGGTATTTAATTGTCAGAAGTGATCACACAATGAATTACTACAAATCCAAATAACTAATTCCTCTATTTAGACTTTTATACAACACTCATTGATGCAATATCTGTGTACACCGGAACCAGAAATTTAGAGAGAACAACCTTCTTCAGAGCCATGACTGAAACACAGAGGAGAGGCAGGATGAAAGCACAAGACAGCACAGCTGAAGCCACACACACCTAAAAAATTGCAGGTCAGACCTCTAAGATTATTTATTCAGACAATGGTGTTTAAAATTTTCTGCTATTATTGTAACACAAAAAGTCAAGCTTCTATTACTTTTTCACGTACCATTCCTAACTATCTTCACTGACGGCACCTTTAAAAATAAACGTCCACATTTTCTTAGTAGGTAAATAGCTAAATTGAATTCTCTAATTTCCATTTTATTTGAAACTTAACATAATGCTATCGAAACACTGGTTATTTAAAATTAAAGTCTGTTTGTATAACAATAAATTTCAAATAATTTAATGACGTACTTGATTATGAACTTCCATGTATTGGCGTGAAGAGCATGGTCCATGTTGGAAATGACAGAGCATATCTCCAGCACAGTGTGGATAACTAAGGAGGAAATAACAACTGAGTCAGATCAGATTCCTGAGTTCACAGCTATGCTTCTCTCCTAGGCAAACAGCAGCAATCACAACCACTAAGAGAATACTACTGCTTTGTGCAAAAAAAATTAAAAAAATAATATAATCACCCCCTGCTTCTATGCCATGGATAAAAGCATTGACACTGAATCAAGAAAGGGGCTCAGTGCTTGGGTGCTGCCTCTTTCCTACACAACATGCCCCATCCCACAGAGACAATTTCAGGTGAAAAGATGGAAATATTTCAAGCTTCAAAATGCTGCTTTTGGACAGGCTGACCAGGACACCAGGAACTGAGTATTCTCAGAACCCTGTTTTAGAGATTCAGACATAGTCTCTATAGAAAGAAAAATAAATTAAAGACTGAGCAAGACTGAAAAAAAAGTGTTAGAGCCACACATACCTGACACCATATCTGTGATGTTCTCTTCAGGAGAAGGAGAGTCCAAGGAAATCATATTAAGTAGTTCCATCAGCTGTTTCTGAAGAGAGTAAGTTTCCTTGAACATAGCTTGCAGGAGGTCAGAAATCAAGTGCAGATGCCCACAGTACACTGATTCACTGTCCTGTAGGAAACAGGCAAGAGAAGGTTAAAAACATAATAGCTGAGGAATCACAGCCTGATTTTTCACATACTGAAAACACTGAGAGCTTGGTCATACATTTCACTGGAAAAAAAAGAACACAGCATAGACCTACCTACTCTTAACTCCATATACAGCCAGAGCTGTAGCTTCTCATACAAGCCCTTGTTCACTAAATATAAAATGCTGTTCACCTGCAGCCTCATCAACTGATGAAGTCTGCCTGGCTCTAACGAGTTTAGTGGGCTTTGGATTAGGCCTGGATGGAAGAACCTAAGATCCTATTTCTGAACAAAACAGTGCAAGGTTAGCAACAAAGGAAGTAGCTTTCCAAATATTGCCCAACACTTCCAAATCAGAATTGTTAAATAGAGGTATGGCACCTGAGTTCAAGTCCTGGCCTGTAAAACTGCTGCAAATGTTCCCATAAGAAAGAAAAATTGAAAAGTAAAAGTGAAGGCCAACATCCATTGTGTCCTTATGATAACCTTGTTTTATTTTACTGCTGTAGAGGGAATTGCTGTTGCATCTGAAAATGCAGATCTGAAACTGGAACACGTTACTCATAACCAAAAAAAAGACCCTAATAGCAACTCTCAATCCACTTTAGAACTTGCATAGAAATAAGGTGAGTAGCAACATTTTGGTAACTATTTGTAGCTCTGAAAATACTACAGTTATCTAAAGTCCACAGATTTCACAGAGAGCTCATATTCATAAACAAAATGTTCAATTGATATTGGATGCCAAATACAGAAGCAGCACAGTCTGTGTTGCTCACTACCAGGTCAGATTTGCTCAGCAAACAGAGAAAAATCATCTTTTACTTGTGCACTAAGTAAATTCCGTGACATATTTAACAACTAAATTTAAATGAAATAAGAACTCAACCACAATATTCTTTCAAAATAGGACCTTCTCACAAAGTGAGCGTTTCCTAAAAGCCAACCTGTATAAGAATTTTTCTCCTCTGACACTGACCTACCTTGCAGTGTGTAAACGTGTTCTTTATGACATAAAGGACGGAGGCTGGAAGGGTGCGGATACTCTCCAGAGGGACACACTCTTGCAGTGTGCAGAAATACCGTACACAACCTGTCAGAGTTTCCAACAGCTGCACCATAGTCTTAAAGCAAGAATAAACAACAACAATCATTTTTTTTAACCATAGTCTTAAAGCAAGAATAAACAACAACGATCAATTTTTTTAACCATAGTCTTAAAGCAAGAATAAACAACAACGATCAATTTTTTTAACCGTAGTCTTAAAGCAAGAATAAACACCAACAATCAATCTTTTTTTCACACCTGCAATAACTTCAAAAGCATCTTTTCTTAGCTGAATTGCACCTATATTTTTATGGCATTTAAAAGTTCACTGCTATTTGAATAAGTAAGTCGTTTGTTAAAGATGAATGAAGCTCCATAAAATAGTATCAAGCAAGTCCAGACCTTTTCTCCGATACCAGATTCTCTTTCAAAGTTTTGTATTTCTTTTGATTACTGTTCTCCATTTTAAAAAACTCTGAATTAAGTGACTGTATAAAAAGGTGCCAGATCAACTCTTTATATATGGAGAATTTGTGTTAGAGAATTTGAGATTTTTTTTTTTTAATTCTGTTTAGCATCACACACTAAATGTAATCAAACCACTCTCAAACTTTTAATTGAACTTCAAACTCAAAGGAAGTTCAAATTACATTTTAACCAGCTGGTTAGTAGCTAACAACAACATTCTAAAAACCTCTTAATTGTTTAGGTAAAATCAAGGAAGTATTTCTTGGACAACTTATTTCATGGGACTTGCCTGTAAAAGATTCCTTACAGTGCTGCATAACTCTGTATTCTGGCTGGTTAATCCTTTGGCCTCACTGGATAATTCATACATCAAATTATCAAATAACTGTAGAGTCTGTCAGAACAAAACAAAATATTTTGTTTATAAACATAGACACACAATAGTAACACCACCCTGTATCTGCCTGTTTCCTCACAATGGAGTTCTGGGCTACTAAGATAACTCACAGGAGAGAAAATAATGTTTTCTAGCATTTGAATCATAAAGCATGATACACCAAGAAGCAAAAAACCATCTTATGGTATTCCCATATTATTTACAGAAGCTATACCAGCTGTTGCTTTTTTAAAATTCTGTTAGTAAAAAAAACTTTCCTAGCTAACTCACTTGAAATATTTACCTTTTTCACAGATTTCACAGATTTTTTTACTTTGCTAAACCATGTGACTTTAAAAGGTTTTTCATTTTGCCTCAGAAAAATTGTTTTTTGTTGAGAATGATGATTAACAGCTTGAATACGGAAAGGAAAAAGTCTGTGACCTACAAACAACAATCATTTCTACTTTCGATGAAGTCCTTGAATATTTTATGAGTGTTTAAACTGAGACTGCAAAGACAGTGTGCAGCTTCCAGGACACTACCTAAACTGGCAAGGTTCAGTAATCCTTGTTCAGGATATGCCAGTTATGAGCTATTTTTCTTGTAATCTCCAGAATTTGCTAAAGGACATAAAATAGGATCAATGGAAAGCGAGCGACCATTTTTACAGGCTTCTAAAAACATACAAACTGAGACCTGAAACTTAAATCAGTGATTTGGCACTACTTTACTTCAGTTAAAATGTAGGTGTTGAAGAATTATGATACAACTACAGCACAAAATTCTCCACCATTTAATCAAAAAAGAGAACATGTTAGGCCAGTACGATCTAAAAGTTTATTCGCTGTGTTATTCACAAATATCTCAATGTTTATTCAGATACATGAGTATTGGGTTTTTCAGTTTATTTGTCCTTAGAGGCTACCTCACCTAAAAATTGTCCACCTCAGTCATTTTATAAAAAGTCCTATCTTCTCAAAAAGAAATTAAAAAAAATTCTGTTTCTGAATATAAGAAGTAGAACATCATATATTTGATTCTCTCCCTACTGTAAAGAAGGGTAACAAGCACAGAAACGATCCAATAACACAAAACTACTAAACTTTTAAAGAGCAAAATTTTAATTTTATTTTGTATCCAAAGCAATAATTATATCATGAGACCTCAAAAAAGAATCACTGCATTCTAAACAGGTTTTTAGCACTGAAAATTCCACATTTAATTGAAGTTGTCATACCTTAGGTAATACTTTTGAGAAAAAAGCTTGTTCTAAATCTGTAAGGCTGATATGAGGCAAAAACATTTCACTCAGGATCCTCAAAACACCTGCAAAGCAAAACACTTATAAAACTGTACAGAAAAACAAGACGGGATTATCAGAAATATGTAGCAACCTACCAGATGAAAGAAAGAACTGCACCAAGCAGAAACAGATATTTGATTTTAAGAAGAGCAACATAACATTTGCCACATATGCATTACCTGAAAAAAATCAAGTAACAGTAACAGCTGCAACTTGCATTAACCCATCAATAATAGTGCCCAGGGAACCAGAATTTTACATACTCCAAACCACAAATAATTGCCTATTTAAAGTGCTGGTTAGCAATTAATATGCAACTTAACAGTGAATGCCAGCAAAGACTCCTGAACTTATAAACTTATGAACTTTGTATTTTATTAAGTGTATTCAACATGCAATTAGTGTAACATGCAAGGTCCAGCATGAAGACAGTGAAAGTCAGTAGTTATACTAGTAGTGCTTTTAAGTAGTGCAGAATTTATCATTCAATTGCAATACAACGATCCTTAGGAAGAAGAGGCACTTCTTGGTCACTACTTACGAATATGCTCAGTCCAGTCTTCAGATTCTTGATACAAAGAGTAAAAACGTTAAAGAAACTCAAACTCGTTCTGCCTTAAAGGTTATCTTTAAAGCATCTGCGAAAGTCGGGCTGTCCCATGTACGCTTAATGCACCGTATGAAATTGGCAGGGATGCTCCGTAACCAAAGCGGGCAGATATACCTCAGTACCCGCACCATCAGCGCAAATATTTCTGCGTTTTGGGAGAATAAGTCCTGGGGGTTTTGTTGGGTGGCTGCGGGGAGGGGTGTTATCTACAGTGCTGAATGAACCACACGCTATTTTCTACCGTGCATCTTTTATTTCAGTGAAGGGCTGTGCTTATTTCCAGTGAAACACCGGGCACCCAGCTTTTCTCTCCTGCGTCAACCCCTTACAAAGGTTGCACCGCTTCCTTCCCACAGATTTTTTCGCTTGAGGTGAGCAAGGCTGTGGGGCGAACTCCCCCACGTCCCTCCCTCCACCCCCCCACCATTTCAGGGTGCCTCCCCCACAGCCACCCAGCAGCCAAACTACGGTGAAGGATATAAGGAGCCGGGGCAGGACGGCGGGCATCTCCCGGCGACAGAGGTCCCAATCCCAGCCCCCCAGTTCTTGAAGGAGCAGCTCGGGATCTGTTTGGGACATGGCGCCGACTCCCCTCGCCTCAGGGGACGGCAGAGGCGGGAAAATTTTCTTCCCCTCTCCCGGCAGCCTCCGCGCGCCGCAGGGACTGCCGGGAGAGCGGAAGGGGCTGGCAGTGAGTGCCAGGAACCCGGGATCGGTACCGGAGCGGCCTGGTTAAACCGGGCCCGGATCCTGCACGCTTCAGCCGGGATGCAGGGCAAAGAAGCCAGGCCTTCGCAGCCTCTGTGAACGTTGTATTCGCGCCGCTTGAAAAGGCTAAAAAGGTGAGCTTTTTGCCAGAATCAGCAGCTGCCCCGATTTCCGTTTGCCTCCACTGCGTGAGAAGCGTGGTCACTTGTAAGACTGTTTTTTCAGGGATTTAAATGTTTAGAAAACTGACTTTAAAAATGAAATTTAGGATGCTACAATTAGAGCGGTTGTTTGCGCTAATATTTGGCAGTTTCATGATATGTAAAACTATTTATTTCCAGAAGTAATTCACCTGATTCATTGGCAAAACATCGGATACTCTACCTGCAACAGCCTCTTCCCCATGGAGGTGACTACATAACATCCCCTGTAAAAAAAGAACGAAAAAAACCAGAAGAAAAGAATATTTATATCAATATTGCTCTTACATGAGTGTTTCCAGCTGTAATAAATTAAGCTTTTTTTTTTAAAACTGTTATCCCATAAAATGGCTTTTCGATTTAATTTTGCCATCAATGAAAATGAGAATAATGAACTAGACACTCCTGATAAGCTGGACTTACAGCTGTGCTCTCCAAAACACGAGTGGGAATCCATGGAACAGAGCAAGCAAACTGCTGAGACTGCAGCAGACTCCAGCCCGAGGCTGGGTACTGATAAGCACCAAGATGAGACACCATCAAAGAAAAAGTTCTGCTTTAAAGCTGCCAAAGAGCACAATATTCCTGAAGATCTTCCAAAACTATTGGAAAATAAAGTTATAGAAACAGTATCAGGCCTGTATTATATAAATATGTCTGTAGTGGAAATGATGTGTTCAGATGGTGCCAATGGAGAAGACATCGTGTCCAAAAGTGTTTCTTCTCGCTCTGATCTCATCCCAGGAGTCTATGAGGGAGGACTGAAAATCTGGGAATGCACCTTTGATCTCATAGACTACCTTTCTGAGGCTGAAATACCATTTACCAACAAGGCAGTATTGGATCTTGGCTGTGGGGCTGGACTGCTGGGAATAGTTGCTTTAAGAGGTGAAGCTGCAGAAGTCCATTTTCAGGACTACAACAGCACTGTGATTGATGAAATAACCTTGCCTAATGCAGTGGCCAACTGTGTAAATAATGACATTAGGATGGGCCATGGAGACAACAAGAAAACTGGCAAGCCTCCTTCAAAGAGGCCCAAGAAAGCCAAGTGCTTACCTGATGCACTCACCAAGTGCAGATTTTTTTCTGGAGGGTGGTCTGAAGTCAGCCAGCTGCTGTTAAACAGCAACAAACCCTTTTCAAAGTATGATCTAATTCTCACATCTGAGACCATCTATAATCCTGACTACTACAGTGCTTTGCATGATACACTGGCTCAGCTCTTGGATAAAAATGGCCGTGTGTATTTGGCAAGCAAAGTACATTATTTTGGGGTTGGCGGTGGCATCTACCTCTTTGAGAAGTTCATTGAAGAGAGAAATGTGTTCAGGTCCAGCATAGTTAAAATAATCAATAAAGGCCTGCAGCGATGTATTGTGGAAATGGCCTTTAAAGATTCCAGTTAAAATTCAACCACTAGTCCTTAAAAAATACCTTAAAGAGTGTTTTAATCCGCTTACCTCTTCACTTTGTCCTCTGTTGAGTTATTGTGGATTGACAAATTAAAGATGCTTTTTACTAGCTATTGCAATGTTTGACAAATTCTGATGTCTGACTAGAAGTGAAGGAGTCTTCTGATTCTGGTTTTGCATAGAAAAAATTAAGTTCTGCTTAAACCACCATGCCAATTAATTGTCACATATATATTAAAAAATAAAGCAGGTTACTGTCCCCAGTCCCCCTCTCCCATTCAGCAAACTGGAGCATAGGAGGTTCCATGTAAATATCAGAAAAAACTTCTTTACTGTGAGAGTGACAAAGCACTGGAACAGGCTGCCCAGAGGTTGTGGAGTCTCCTTCGCTGGAGACATTCAAAACCCACCTGGACAAGTTCCTGTGTGATGTGCTCTAGGTGACCCGCCTGGCAGGGGGGTTGGACTAGATGATCTTTCGAGGTCCCTTCCAACCCCTAGGATTCTGTGATTCTTCAAGCAGTGCCAGAACTGCAAGTCACAGGAGCAGCTGCTGAATGCAGCCTGAACAAGATCATTTACCCTCCTAACACAGTGCAGAATTGGTTCTCCAGGGTAAGGCTCCCAACTCGGACGTGGTTTAACTGCAGCAGCAGATTTCCCAATCGACCGCACAGCTGCGTGCTCTGCTGCTTTGCCACCAGAGGGGGATGCGATTGTATTTATCTCTCGTGCTCTGCTCGCGCTCTCAAAAGTATTTGTAATGTTTCCTTCCATAAGTCATGCACACATGACATTTATTCAAGCCTATGAAAAAGCGGACCAGAGAATATTTACTAGTGTGGTCCATGAATTTTCACATTTTGACATACCACTCTTAAGATAATTTCAGGAAGTAATTAGAAATAGCAGTATTTTTTTTAGAAATGCATAAAACTGATTTCTGTTTTAGAAGCTGAGTTGAAAGAAGATGTTACACGAGTTCCTTAAACCAACTAACAAACCTACAAATGCAATCCAGGAAACCAGAGGATGACAGAACTGAGCTTGAGGAGATAAATGGGGAAGATACACTGCACTACTATAGCAGATTGCCAACTGGAGTGCTAGACTGTTCTGTGGTTTGGTTTCTCTTGCTTTGGGTTTGTTGGTTGGTTGGTTGGGTTTTTTTTACAAGATTTTTCCAGAAATTAACTGCCCATACATTGTGACCCATTTTCAAAACTTGCCAGGGGGTATCACTGAACACTGTCCCCACATACATCAACTCTGAAATTTACTGATGACAGATAATTGTGACTACAACTTGAGGAACAAAATGAAGTTTTAGCTTTGGCAGATCAATAAAGTACTGTTAACAGTTCTTTTTTGTCAATACCAGGAAGCTGGAAATGAAGTGACAACCACTTGCCATTTATCAAACCTCAGTTGTAAGATGATTGGTGGCTTGCACAGAGTGGCTGAACAGCTTGTTCTACACCTGCTAGGTCTGGTGCTGCTTCAGAAAATGGTACCTGAAGTCATAGAAATCTTGACCACTATGACAATGAATATATGGTTAAGAAGAATCTTGTATTTTTTGATTACTAAAGGCAGCACTTAAGTCTTCTACCATAACATTTCCCCTTGGAAAATATTCCACAGTTAAACTCACTGTCTCAGGTTCAATATACTATTCCTGGGCTCAGCATCCTCATTTTGTCCTTGGATTGCTCAAACATAGCTGTTTCCATGCAAACACAATCAGATTTTTTAGGACTTTCAAGTGAAGGCTGCTAGAGCCACAATCACAGTGATCACATACCTGCAAAACAGGAAACCCCACAAAATAGTTAAGCTCCATTTCAAAATTGAAGATGAGAATTAATAAGATGTTTTTCTCAGGTGAAATCAGCAAAATTAACATTGGGATTTCTGTAATTCCAGATCAGTTCTATACTACTTTTAAAAAAGTCAGCAGATCTATGCTGAGAGGAAGCAGAATTCAACACTTAAGTTTTGTTGGGTGGTTGTTTTTGTTGGAGTTTCAACATCAAATACTGTTCTCCCTAATCTACACTATGGCTTTCTCTACCTGCCACATCATCACCACACCAGTGAGCAGCTTCCTTCTTCTCTTCATGATCTGGAATAAAAACCTGTCACTCACTTACAAATACTTGTACATATTACTTAATAGCTAGGGATATCAGCATTTCCCTAAATGACACTGCACTAAAAAGTAGCAGAACTGAGAGACCCCTCAAAGTTGTGTTGGTTTTTTTTGACAATGCAATAAGCCCTTACCATCAAGCTCCATTTCTTGTACGAAGAAACAAAGGTAGAGAACAGCTGGTAGTTCAATTTATTACCTCATTCCAAATAATCACCACTTTCCTCTGCCCCCACCCCATCCCTTCACTCGAGAAAGTCATCACAATAAGAAATCCGGTCTAAATTATGTCTTTCCCGCAAGTATTGTGGAGAGAAACATTAAAATCAGTCATAAAACACCTCAGGAAACTACATTTAAAAGCTTGTTTGTTTAAACAGGCGCTAGCCTTAACTGATGACTTCCCTTTGAAGACTATTTGCTGGTTTTGGGAAGTGAGGCTATTACAAAACCCAGGTTAGTATACTGGCACCAATTAAATAGCATCAGTTACAGTTATTTTACTAAAGCTTAGGGGAAAAAAATCCATGAGGAAAACTGGGAAGTGCCCAATTTACAAATTATAGACTTGTATGCTATTCTTGGTTAAGCAAAATGAAACCTGCAGTGTTATCACAGCATTGACAGTGGTGCAGCCAGACAACTTGCACAGGAGCATAAAGAGAAGCACAAAGGGCAGATACAAAAGCTCAGAGGCACCAGGGGGGAAAGTGCAGGCTGCATGTCAGGGGAAGCAGGTGCCAACCAAGAGACCTGCAGCACCAGGTTCAAGAGCTCCTGCTCAAAGTGATTATGGGGATGGAGATACAAGGAATGGACTGAAAGGCCTGAGGATGAGAAGAGGAAATCCCACTTTGCCCAACCAACCAAAGATACAGAAGGGTGACATATGATGGATATTACTGTAATAATGCAGTTAACAGTAGGACTTCTTGTGATAGAAACTGGACTAAAGCCTCTCAAATTTCATATTGTTTGTACATTGAGCAACATGCACACTGAAAAAATGTACTAGACACCACCAGCTACTGGTGCAATTAGGAACCACAGCAGAGGGAAGAACCAGGATTTATATACAAATACCTCTTGAAGACTGCAAGTCAACAACATAAGAACAAAATGTGCTGCCTTGAAATCCACAACAGCATCCAAAAAAGTGACAATTGTAGCAGGTAGCTTCACAACAAACGAAGGGCAACATCCTGCCCCAACAGGAGGGAGCAGGTGCCCTAAGTTAATTCAGACACTGCCTGGGTGTACTGAGTCTGGCTGGGAGGTACTTAGCTACAAGATAATTATTGACCTTAAGAAAAAAGCATCCCTGTACTATTAGGGACTAAAAGCAGTACGAAGAATCAGAATGAATCAAGTAGTGTCAGAATTTGACATTGCCATCAGCCTGTTATAGGGAAGGATCTTACAGGAACACAAAAGATCTTGATCATTACTTGTATGGAACAAATACTTAATTTTTAAAAGCATGGAGTAAATTAAATATTTAGATAATTGGTGAAGGACTGTAGCAGTCAACACCTCCCCCCCTTCCAAAATGCAGGTAAGTTGAAAAGCCTGAAGTACAATAGAAAAACAAAAACCACTATGGTCAAAAGACCAGGGTCTAGGTTTCATCCTGTGGTGTTAAGTTGATGGTAAAATCATGATGTATCCTAAAATATCAGTGAGACAGGATTGGATGAAAACAAACACAAGGTAAGATGATGTGGGAGTGTTTAATTAGATGGCATGTTAAAAGGAGAGGATAAAAGCTTAGAACTGCAGATTCTGCACAAAGGAACAATCTGAAAGATGTAATGTTGTCATTAATTCCCAGGTAAGTTACAGCATAGTCCAGTTACTCCAGATTTATGGTAACATACACAGAAGACACTTTATTTATCAAAGTACAGCTCACAGAGTTACCAGTTTTGAAGTGCTTGTGTTCATAGGTAGATTTATTTCTTGTCATCTGACCATGTAATTTCATAATCTGTGTATGTTTTTTTCAGTATCTCTACAGTCACTGAATGATCTGCTTTTCCATAGCCCTGCAAGAAAGAACAAGTGTTTTAGACAGGTGCAGAAAGTAAGTCCACAGAACCATTGAGTTCTTGTCACAAATTATCCAGTTATAATTTGATACTTCAGGTAGTTCACATACAGATCAAACACAGGTTCTAAAAAGTTATTCTTGCAGTATCAGGTTTTATTTTTCTATTGTCCTCTCCAATTCCCCCCACCCCAGTTTGTAGAAAATAAATAAGGTCAAGCAATCTTAAGTAATAGAGGATGCACTTTTCACAGAACTATTTTTGCAGCAGAAAGCTTGCTTTAAAATAGTCCCAGTCCCTCTGCTACCACATTTATTGAATGTTTTTTTTAAACTAAAGAGATAGTCCTGACCCACTTGAATTTATGAGCATAAAACCAACTGATTTGGTTCAGCCGAAGAAGGGAGTAAGAAGCCACATGTGTAAACATTCAAGTTCTATTCTAGCCAAAGAAATCACAGACTTCATGTTTAATTTATTTGCCATCTTGCCTTAGTTGGTAATGGCATAATTTTTAGTGTCTGTGCTCTTCAGCCACTACAACTCCAAACCAAGGGAAGGTCAGATGAGCCATGTGATTTTTAAACCTCATTTTAATCACTGATCATAGTGTACTCTCTTAAGAAAGATGTGGTAGAAGGTGCCTTTCCAATGTCATCTGATATGACTTAAGTTATCTTGATTTCTTATTTCAGAACTGTAAGTTTCTCCCTGTCAAAAAAGCATTTACTTCACAACAGCACAGTCTACCAAGAAAAACTTGTGATTCACAATGACTTCTTTTTCTGATAATAATGTGAAAAATATAACTTGGAAGACTGAAAAAGAGCTCAAGATTGCATTATCAAAATATGTTCTTATGAATCACTGACTCTGCCCCAAGAGGAACAGCTTAAGTAAACTAGCATTTAAAGTGCACAGGTTAAAATAATTGATGCATAATACACTGCAAGCTTTTTAAAAATACCAGATAATGTAGTTATGTCAGAAATACCACAGGTTCATACTGTCAGTGGTAAAGCAACAGACCTACAGATCACTCCTTGGCAACCACTCTGAAGACCCCATCCAGCTTTGCCAATAGCACAGCACCTACTTCAAAAGAAATCAATGGCTATTTCTGGTTTTCATAAAACCCTGAGATAGTACTGTTTAGGAGCCTGACAACAAATATCCAAGTAAAGAGAAGCATTAAAACAGTTTAATATACTAACTTCTGGCCTGCTGAGGTCTTCTGAACCTCCAGGTCCCTGGCCTGACAGAAGCCCTCATGGTAATAAAACTGCTTTTGCACAGTGTTCATCTGTAAACCTCAAGGTATTTTCTGCAGATACTGCATTACAAGAGCAAGAGCAAACCACTGCCTCTAACACTAAATGGGCAGCTGAATTAATAATACCTCAAGCCTTACCAAAAAAGCAGTTATAATGAGGACCTACAATCACTGAAATTTAGTAGAATAAGCATTATACACTGCCTTCCCACTCCATAAAAATCCTAGAGTTTCTTTTTTTATTATTCCAAGTGGCAAGAGTAACGAAAACAGCACTAACATTTAAAAAGCTTAACACATTCAAGGCCCAACCTTCCCTGCTCATGTGACTAAGATTAGCAGATTTGAAGTAACCACCACTTTTTATTAAAAAAATGTATTTAACTTAATAGAACTATTTTCTTCTTGTCTACGTTAGGAACCTAGAATCTTTACTCACAGTATTACTACAGAAGTAGCTATGCTTCCATCACAGAGCAACACCAGAAACACAGTACAGCATGCTCCCTAAATTCAATAAATCATTATCACTTCCTGAGTCTTTCACAGAAGTTGAACTTAAACATAACAGTAACAGAAAACGCTCTGGTTTCCATACTCCTGGAAGTTACTTTTATTCCCACAAAACACATTTATGTGAAACTAAATCTTCACCTGCTAGAAATTCACCACACTTCAAGTGGCTCTGCACTTCCCACTCAACACATACACAGAAGAACATTCACAACTGAGCTGGTCAACTACCAGACAACATTTTAATTGGCAAATAAAGATCACAGTGTAGATGGATCCGGACCCTGGGCTGAGTCAAGAGATGCTAACGTCTGTTTTCAGTCATTATTATAACTTAAAGCAGATATTATTCTGCATTATCTCATTATTTTTGCTTTGGTCTCCTGCCCTTAAAAAGTGTTTTTCTAATCTATCTCACATGTGAGTCAGACAAGTTTTCCAGTTACTGTTTACACTGCACTTCAAATGGTTGGCTGAAAGCCACCATACTATAAAACCAAACCCCCAGGGACAAAAAGATGTGAAGGAATACAAGAGATGCACTTACTGTAGAGAGCCCAAATACCCTAATTTTCTTGTCTTTGCTATTATGATCAATTTTCCCTCCTCCAAGGCACTTGCACTCATATCCCAACTTTTCCATCTCAGGATTTACTTTTTCAAATATGTGATCTGCACAAGAAGAATGGTTAGAGCCGTTAGAACATGCACTAGGCATCACATCACATCCTCTAGAATTCTTCTTTTTCAGCTATATTCAACTCATTTTTCTCCACCTCCCTTCTTTCACCTGCAAGAGAGAGGTTTCTGTTGACAGGCATAGAAAAGCTGTAATTAAGGTTCTCTATTTCAGAAGTTTATCAGGTTTGGAAATAACGTCTGACAGAAATCTTGACCCCGTACTCTTATGAGAACCTATAAAGGGGGGAAAAAGAGGGCGTCTGTGCTGTGCCCGTTAACACCAGCCACCGCAGGCTCCCCCGCCGCCTCAGATTCGCTTGGGAAGCGGTGACCACATCCCGCACCTGAGGGACACGGCTGGGGGGGACCCCTCTAACGATCGCTTCCCGCACCCCCTACTGCCGCGGCCCATCACCCACTGTGGAACTCGGCCGCCTTGGTGCCGCGGACGATGTCCCGCTGCTCCTCGCCGCCCGGGCGCTGCAAGCGCACCAGGATGTACTTGAACGTGCCCTCGGGGTCGATCTCCACGTCCCGCACCGCCGCCATGGCGGTCCCGCCGGCCCGTGAAGTAACCCGGTGGCGGCCGGGAAGGGGCCGCTCGCGCAGCCGCGGTTGCCGCCGCTCAGCGCTGGGCCCTGAGGCGGCTGGGGGCGGCCTGGGCGGTAGGGCGTGGGTTCCCGCAACCGGACCTCTCCTCAGAGACCGGGAGCGGAGGCAGCGAACTGGCGTGCTATGCTTCTTCAAAACGCCCCGGGTGGCCTTGGCCACGGCTGTCGCTCCTCCGAGCCCCGGCTACGAGCCCTTACATCCACCCTCACGGGCCCGTTGCAAGGCAAGGAGGGAAAAGGCTCATGGCCTCAGTGCCCCGAGGTTCTGTAAACTACTCCTTATATATGTTAAAAGATACACGTTTACCTCATGTTCGCCTTTTTTTTATGGGTTCCGGTCGATGAGTGAGACGAGCTCCACACAGATGGATCACAAAGTCACACGTGTCTAGAATGAATAAGATAGACCAACCTATTAAAAATGTGGTCTATAATGCTTATTGGAAGAAAAAGAATTGTTTCCTTGTGGTGTTGAAGTCAGAGCATAGTCTTGTATCAAGTATTTACTCAAAAAAAAAATCCTAAAGAGAAGTTCTTAAGTTTTAGAATATTTCAAAAAATTAGTTTCAACATAGCCACATCTTTTAAGTGCTATATACCACTTCCAACTGAACTATTCTGTTAATACATACAAATAACAATATCATTGACATTAAATTATCCATTTATGTTTAAAAGTATTGAAAAAGTACTTGAACACTAGCAGTATACTATATAAATTGACATGCAATGTGTTAAAAACATCAGTAAAACAGAAACATTACATGTAAACTACATACAGCATTTAGAGGTGCTTAACAAGATAAATGTAATTTCTGGATTAGAATTTATTTGGTGCATTGTTATTTTATAGCTAAAATTATTTACTAAACTACCTTATCAGCTGCCTGAAGCCTTAAAAGTCTCCAAATGTTCTCTTATTTCAGATATGGTAATTTTTTGAGCATAGAGTAGCACCCTGAGGAAAATTACCAGAATCCCAGCAAGGTAATCTGTATTCTTACTAGCTGTATTTTAGGAAATAAAGAGGTGAGAAGGGCTTTAAGTAGAAACCAAGCCTATCACCTCAGCTGTTCTGGATTTGCTACGGCAAGCAGGGAAAGTGATAAAATCTGTGTCTGGGTGCGATACCTTTTGGGATCATAAGGCTGAGGGAGTCCTGTGGGGTTGAGGTGGTTGCTTGAGCTTGCTTTGTTCAGGTCAGTAGTTAAGGCCTGTAGGGTTATTGCAGTGTTGCTTTTTCGAGGTTCTTCCAAGCAACATAGAAAGGCTTTGTTTGTTTGGGATTTTTTTTTAATTGTTTTTGTGTTTATAGCTTATTCCTTGATTATTTTGTCTACTAATTTAGCTTAATGTCTGGGGTTTTTATTTGTCTCCTTAGAGCTATAGTATTAAGATTTTACGGAGCTTGTTTGTTCAAATGAACCTTGCCTTATTTTTAATGGAAGAGGAGATTTAATTTCCTTAAGCACAGAAGTCTGTTGTATGGCTGTGGCTGTAGAAAACTTTATTGCTCTGTTTCAGTTATGATGCAGGGAAGGAACTAACAACAAACAATGGTAGAACTGATGAACAAGGGCAAGGATGGCAACGGAAATACTTATGGCATACCTCAGACAGAAGTTAACTTTAAAGGAATTTGTTCTTAACAAAGAAAACAGGCATCTAGCTTGACCCAACATGAGCAGATAAGCTTGCGACTTAGTAATAAGCAAAACATAATTTTGTCCTGTTCTCTTTAACGCTTTTGTCTTCCCAAGCACCCACCTTGTCCAAATACAGTTTCCTACACCATGCTGAGCTATAAGAGCTTCCTGTTGGCTTTTAGGCTGAAGACAGAAATTCCCTGCTGCTGGCAGTAATTGTTAGTGCGTCACTTTGTGGGCCTCATGGGTACCAAGAGGATGGCATGGGGCAACTGGGGTCTCAAACCAGAGACAGCCTGCCTCCAGCAGAACTGTGCAGAGGGACTTTCCTGTTGTAAGGGGCTTAATCATATCTAACTGTGGCAGTGAGTTTGGCACTATTTTCTGAAACATCAAGTTTTTTTTCAATCTATTTGGCCAAGTGTCATCTTGTCTCTTCACAGAGAACTATTGTTCTGAGGAAAAGTATTGTAAATATCTCAAATTAGGGAACAGGGAACCAGCGTGATGATAATTAAGACAGGATAGCAGGTATTTTTCTTTAGTAGTTGTAGCCAGGCCATAAAGGTAAGTGTTGCCAGTAATTTTTCCTCTTCTCTGTTACATATGGGGCATGTCTTCCATTTTGGTTTGTTGGCTTTGGACTGGCCCCAAACAGCTATAAAGTCGCACTGTTGTTGTTTATGCTCTTCCTGTAATCAGGTTGTTTTAATCCATGTGGCCTTGTAAAATTCACCAGTCCTTATATAGGCTTGGGTTGTGCCAATATTGCAATGTATGTTGCTGTGGATTGAACTGCTGGTGTAACAGATTTTATTTGTTGGTGTAACAGATTTTATTTGTTGGTGTAACAGATTTTATTTGTTGGTGTAACAGATTTTATTTGTTGGTATAACAGAAGATGTGGTTAGGCTGAATCTGGGTTATGCCAGCCAAGTTACTGGTTGAGCTACTGTGTCTGAACTTGGTCAAACTTCTCTATGGGTTCCACCAGAGAGATTTAATAAAATGAACAAACAAATAAAACCTGTGGCTCATGTGACGTGGTGTGATAGCTGGGTACAACTATTGTAGCTACACCAGTTCTTTTTCATGAAGGTATGAGATGTCCTGCTATCTGTTGTACTTTTAGCTTTTTCTGGAGTTCAAAGCCCAAACAAGGTAGCCTTGTGCATGATTGCTTGTGAGATTTTCTGGTCTGTAGTTAAAAGTGAATTTGGCCTCAAGTGGAATTTTTGAGAAATTGTTACTGACTATTGATGACTGTCACTTTTTAATCAATTTGGGTTGAAGTGAGTGATGGGTAAGAGAAGGTAAAGCTGTACTGTAGCTGTATGTGGAGATATCAAAGCCAGTTGTAATTGAAGAAGTTCAGGTTGCAGAAGTCATCTGGCTGCAGAAACACCGAGTTCAGATCCAACTGGTTTATCCTGCCAAAAGCTCTCATCAGTTTACTATGCAGGCCTCAGACCTGCTTTTTCTCACTTGTTTTCGGTGCTCAGACTACAGGAGTTAACCTGCATGACATCTTAAAAGGAAGAAACTGGATTGCAGTTCAAGATAAAATGTAACGTTTCATTTGAGTATTGGCCAAAAGCCTGTAAGCCAGGAGTTTCTTAATGACAGAACATCCTCATAATTATCTTGCTATTTAGCCTCTGAACAACAAGTGACTGCAAAGGGAATATTAGTATTATTCAAATGTGTTAAATCTCCAGAGTGCTGCAGTGAAGCTCACCATGGGATTCTCTTAAGCCATTAGGCCAATCCAGGTTATCAGAGTCAGGAAAAGGGAAACAATCAGTTTTAACTCCAGCTTTATAAATTTTTTCTTTTATTGAGCTCTTTGACAGCAGGGCAGAAGATGTAAGGATATGTTTGGCCTATTGTTGTATTACAGGAAAATATTAAGAAGAATTTTGAAGTAGGTAATTTCCATCGCATGTAACTCTTGCACAAGAAAGAAAATAAAATGAAGGTTAACTTTCAGCTGTACTTGCAGACTTTTTATCCCAGAGTGAGAGTACACCCTGGAGTTGAGCAGAAGAATACCTAATACACTGATGCAAATTAAATGCACTGTTGTAAATTATTACTATCACAGACATCAGAGATTGCAGGTCTGCTTTACTGCTTGACCCACTCATTTTAATAGGCTTTGAATGAAGATTTTTATTGCACAACTGTTGGTTGGCAGCTCCTCAGATTAGCAATGAAGCCAGAACAAATACAGGATTATCTCTCTTGGTATTAACTCTCTCATGATCTCTTTTGGAGATCTTTTGGATCTGTGTACAGATAGTCAGTTCAGAAGCCAGGGGCTTGGTTTGTGCACTGAAGGCTAAGAATCCAAACCAACATCCAGCATACAGGAGTGTAAAGGACCTCTGCTGTGTCCTTTATACCTTACTTTCATGAAGTATGAAAGTATGATCCCCTTCAGAAACTGAACAAGGTCTGCAGGAAAATCAGGTTTTTTTGTTTTGCTACTCATAGAAGGCTGTTTTATAACCTTATTTCTCTGCTGGCTAGAAACTCCCTCCTAATTTCCAGTCTACATTCCATAGAATCATAAAATCACAGAATGGTTTGGGTTGGAAGGCACCTGAAAGATCATTTAGTTCCACCCCCCTGCATGGGCAGGGACACATTCCACTAGACCAAGTTGCTCCAAGCTCCATCCAATCTTGCCTTGAACACTTCCAGGGATGGGCCAGCCACAGCTTACCTGTTCCAGTGTCTCACCACCCTCACACTAAAGGATTTCTTCCTAATGTCTAACCTAAATCTCCACTCTTCCACCTTAACATTTACTCACAGATTTTTTTATATCCATTTGGGGTTTTTTTGTACCACCTTTAGCCCTTTATATAAAGAAAACATCTGATCACCTTCTTTACTTTCCTGATACTTACAAAGAGCCCATCACATCCTTTCTGAACCTTTCTAGCTTCTTCCTCTTCCTCAGACTTAAGCACAAACTTCTAATAGGCACTTGGGAAGATATTTAGAGGGGACTTTATGGAACATTTCTAGTGTTTGGACAGTCTAGAATTTCCTACCAGGAGGTGTCATTCTCCTAGCTCTCCTGAATGACCATAAATGTCACTTGCCTGTCACAGGATTGCTAGTCTTGCAGACTTTGAAGTAGTGAAGGCATACTCCCTGTCCTGGAATCCCCTTGGTCAGGGAAACCAGTCTGCTGGGGTTGTTTCCAGTGCCCTGCTGTCCTTCAGTTGTCCTTCCCTGCCCTTAATGTCCATGCCTTGCACCATATGTTTGGGGCACAATGAAAGCAGGATGTGCGGGTGATGATTCCAGAGTCCCATCTGTTACTTTGTGGTCTTTAGAGATGAATAGTGTAAATGAGCTGTTTAACTGATCAGAGTTAATTTATGTGAGATATGTGACATCATGACTATAAGGGCCTTTCAGCTACAGCTGTGTTTCTTCAAATAAACTGATGCCTTTACATTCATGGAGCAGAGACATGAGGGTAATTTGAATGGTGGTTTTAGGGTTGGATGTACCCAGCAGGGAAGCTGTGTTGAAATTGCAGCTGCCTGGGAGAAAATAAGAATGAAAAAGATGGATGGGAAATGTGTTCGTATGATGTCTTACTTGCAGATTTCTGGATATAGATTGAAGGAAAAAGACTATTTTTGTTTCTTGTGGTGATCTACTAACATTTGTGTCTGTGGGCTGGTTTGGCTATAGCAATAATTCTGCTCTGAGAGAAGGGACATCACATTTGGAGCAAACAAATGAAGAGTTGCTCTCCAAATGCTGGCGTTCAGTGAGTGCCAAGGTCAGGGAGCAGTGTTTGGTATAAATAGGAATGCATTCTTGTTACTCCATGTTACTAAAAGATGTACCCTAGTAAGTGAGGGAAGTGCCTTTAAAAGGGCATGTACACTGTTTATTTCAGAGAAAGAAAATGGAATCCTGCCTTAAACAATAGAAGCAAGCCCACAGATTTGGTGGTTTAACTTTGATTTTTGTATTTTCAGTAACTAATGGCACAACCTGAATAAGAGATGGAAAGTTACAATACTGTCGGTTTTGTTCGGAATTCTTTTCCCATTGCTTTAAGCATCTAAGTATTTGCTTTAATTTTTGTTAATAGAGAGAGGATGGATCTCCTTTGACATAACCTTTAGATAAATCTTTAACTCTAGAGGGCATAGAGCAACTGCACTCCTAATTTACTTATCTGGATCTTTCATTCTGTTTTGATAGTAGGGTCACTTCTCCTTTGTAGATGATGTACCCAGTCTAACATCATGGGGATTTTGTAGTTTAGTTTAGAAGTAGTACAAATAAACTGAACTCGTAAGTGCTTCAAAGAAGAATGTTGCCTGCAGGTGCAGTATTATTTTATAGATGATAAATGACAATCCCTTCAATTTCTGCTGATCCAATAGCTACTATAAAAGTAACCTTAGCTGATTAGTACTTCTTTGGTCTAAATAACCAGACTCTGCTACTGATTGCAATAATGAATGACTACAAAAGATGAGTAAACGCCTATTGATAAATAAGGGAAAAATCCAACTAATATGCACCAGGAAGGATAAATACCGAATCAGAGAATCAATCATTTAGGTTGGAAAAGACCCTTAAGATCAAGTCCAACGGTAACACTGCCAAATCCACTGCTAAACCATGGCCCTAAGCACTACATCTACACGTCTTGTAAATACCCCCAGGGATGGTGACTCAACCACTTTCCTGCACAGCCTGTTCCGGGGTGGGGTGTATATGCTTTACATTTGGGAAAAATGACTTTGTGGATTGATTTTCAGGCTCAAATATGAAAGTGCAGCAATTTCAAGGTAGGTGACAGACCTGCCCTTCCTGATGAGTCAAGAAATCTAGAAGTGGCAGAAGAGCAAAATATTCCCTGGTAAATCAGTGTTTTCAAGCCCAGGAAATCAGGAAAGTCCTAATGAGCTTGATTTGAGTTAACTGGAACTTGAAAAAGCCTTGTGGGTGCCTGTTTTTTATCCAGGAAATGATAAAATTGAACAACATGATGTCACGTTGCTTTCAATGTTAGTGATTAATTTATTTGTGCTTGGGAAAACTATGCATCAGCTGAAATATGTTCTACTAATGATCTTATGTTAAACATGCCTGTCCTAAAAAGTAGTTACTTATCCAGCTGATAGAAATAAACTTTCTTGGAATAACTAATGCATGTTATGGTTGTGGCAAACTTGTGGTGCAGTGGCTAGAACTCTAGAAAGAGTTCTTAGTTCAAGAACTTCTGCTTTCTCAGGTTCTACTGACTGAGAAAAGTAATGAGTAGTGTGAATGATACACCTTTGCCAGCTGTTCATGGCTCAGGTTTTACTTCTTAGTGCTGTGCAGTTGTTCCTTGTACTTTGCTCTTCTGCCTTGAAAATATTGGATACCAAGTGATAAGAACTCATTTCACCTACAGAATGCCAGTAGCTTTGGTGATGAACATTTCTGCTTGGTTTTATAAATGGTATCAGACAGTGATGATAGTCTCTGGGGCTTGGCTTTAAATACAGAAGTTGGTATCACCTAAAGCACCTTTTTTAGGTACATGATCCAAAACTTCTAGATCTTTCAAAAATGTGGCTTTCTAGTTTATGATATGCTGCAGATAACATGTGGAGAGTTTGTTTACTGCTTGTTTCCTGGTAAAAAATTAAGGACTAAAATATCTGTAGTGGCCTTTTCTGGAGCTTGCTAGCGGGCATTTCTTCCTAGAGCAGTACAGCTCTTGGAGTGGGCACTTTGGGCTGAATACTTATGAAGAAACCTGAGAAATTACAATATTGATGTTATAAGGTGCTGTATTCTGTATTTAATTATTTAAAAATTGTTGTTGAACAGTGCTTTAATTATGACTCAAACACATTAAATACTATGTCCATTGGTTTAATAAAAATATTTACTCTTTCCTACATGTGCATGAAGGGTGGCAAGGCTCCAAGAGCTTCTCTGCTGTGATTTCCCACAGCAGAATTAGAAATAACCAATTTCTGCATGGGATCAGTTCCACCTGCAACTGCAGGCAACCATGTACTTGATGTCAAGACCAGCCCTACTCTTATCTTAACCCAAGGTGTGAGTTGTTTCTTCTGCTCCTTTGTTCTGTTCATGTTTCAAAGCACTGAATCATACCTTTCCAGTGCAAGTGATCCTTGGCCTCAGGTTAGATTCTTGAATGTGTATTTTTGCCTGTTTGGAGGAAATTGAGCAGTATGAGTCATATCAGAGAGTTCCCCAAATGAGAAGTGGAGATAAGACTTTCTGGCTCCTGGGGTTTTGCTGCAGACAGAGTGGAGACTGTCTTAGGCAGCCTGAGGAATTCCAGCTTCTTTGTAGCAGTTGTATAGCTTACCTTATTCATACTTAATGAGAGACAGAGGCTGAGAGATGAGTATGCTTTTGGAAATTATCTTTTCTTCCCATCTAGACCTCAGGGAAAACTTGTGCCTTAGACCTTTTGTCTCTGGATTTTTAAACAGTGGTTAAAGTTCCTCTCTAAACAGGAAACACCTTCACTACTGGCACCAGAACTCCTTTTCCCCTCAAGGCTGGCTAAAGCTCTTACTCTTCCTTTTCTACTGAGTGTTGCTGTGGGTGATGCTGAAGTTTTTTCCATGACTTCAAAATTTCAAGTAGTTTTAAAGCTCTTTGCTGTGGGATAAATCTCTGTTATACAAACTATTTTTACTTAAATACTTATGATGTATTTTGATTTAGGAACAACAAATATTGCTCCTGGAAGAGAGATGGAACTGGGTTACTCAGAGGTACTTAATTCTCTGATTCTGTCTGTTGGCATAAAAGCATCATTAAAAGGTTTAAAATGGGATACTTAGAAATACATAAATGCAGATGTAATCTTAAAATGTAGGTAAAGAACCATTCCTTAAAAAAGACATGGAAAATGAATGTCTCTTTCTTATATGTGCATACATGTATATATTCCTGTTTCTGTTTTATTTTTGTGATTTCAGCAAGTTCAACAGAGAATTTTAGATAATCTAAAATAATTTCCCACTGCATCCTGTTTTCATAAGCTACCGATAAAGATATTGACAATTGTTTCTCAAACTAAGACTTAAACATCTCCAGCAGAAAGCTGCACTCTGCAAAATCCTTGTTCTAGCATTTAATGGCCTCCTTATTCAGAAAAAATTCCTTTAAAACTTTGTCCCTACAGGTCAATCTAACTACGTGTTATGCACATAGTGGACATAAAGAATTGTTCCTCACATACCTCCTAAGTACTCTAAAATACCTTTAGGTTTTAGAAGATTGAATACATTTATTTCTTCAGTCATCCTTTTCTACAGTTAAATAATAAATAATAAAACAGTTAACTGTCTTCAGTGTTCGTGTACAGCACGTGTTTTCTAAACGCGTTAATTGAACTGTGATCTGTGGAGAACTGACAGTTTGAAAGAGGAGATCACTTACAAACTCCTTACAAGTCAGACAAGAATACCTTTAAGTTTTCAAGGAAGCAAACAAAACTAGGGTGTTACTGAGAAATAAATTAGTAAATCCTTATTTTTTTCTTTTTAAATCAAAAATAATGCAGGTCTCAAGATTGTAAGAGATGGTCCTAGTTTCTTTTCCAAAAGAGAAAAAAACCCTTTGATCTTGTTTTGAAGAATGTTTTGAGTGAGTTGCTCAGTATTTGATTGTATTTTGTCTGTCTGTATGTAAAATTGTGATACTTAAGATTAGCTGCAATGCACCAGGTGAGATTTGGCAATGGCAGATTGGATGGAATACTTGCAAATTTTGTCTTAAATGAAACATTGCTGTTAATACATATCAGAAAAGCATTTCCTATTTTTAAAAATTACAAAAATTATTAATCCATGTTGAATTTGTGATCTGCTATAGCTCCTAGTTTCTTTACTACCATACTTCTGCCTAGCCAGCAATTTCCCATTTTGTTTCTGTGGTGTTTTGTTTTTTTTCCCCGATTAAGACTGTGATTGTTTCTATTGATTTGTCCTCATTTATTTTGAATCACATCTCTTGTAGGAGTCAAAGATTTTGATAAATATCAGTTCTTTGGAACTCTTGCAATTTCTTGAAGCCTGATGCCATCTGCACCTTTTCTAAGCATTTTAGATTATAATTTGCCATCCAACTTAAATGGCTCAGTTGTATAGTCTTTTCAGACTGACAGGGATCTTTGAAAAACTGCCCTTCGGATTGTGGTTACATCTCTTGCATGCTCATTTTATGGTGGTTTCAGTTAAGCACTGTTTTACTTGTTTGCTTATATGAATGTCTCGTGGGACAGCATTAAAAGTCTTAATTATAGCAAACTATAGCACACTTTTGTTTCTTTGTTACTCACTCAGCCTTGAAGTACAAACTAGATTGATCTGCCAAGACTAAATCAATTTGTTCTTGTCAGTAGCATTCTGCTGATTCTTCAGTTGTTTTTCTTAAAAAAAATAATTCAGTACAGTTCTAGTATATTTTCTAAGTATTTGCATGAAAGGCCTGGCTTATGGTTACCTTGATCTTCCTTTCCTAGCTACAGAGAGGCAATACTTGCTTTTTGTCAGCCCTCTGGCACCTTTCCCTGTATTCTCAAAGGTTTGTATCCTTGAACAGTAACTTCGTTAGCTGTAACTAACCTAAATAGCCTCCACTGCAGTCTTCCCATTCTCTGACCTGTTCTCTTTCCCCAATGCATAACACTATTGCAGTGAGTCTCTGTTAACTTTTCTCTGTATAGGAAGAAATAACTTTTGACATGTCCTCTGTCAGTTGCTGCCCTTCTTTAAACAGCAGACTTGATTGGGTTTTGTTAGTCTTACTCCTAATATGTTTTAAATAGCCTTTTCTTATCTTTTATCTCACAGTGGCCTATCCAGTAAATCTCTCCACTGAAAATTAGTTGCTGCTAGATAATCCTTGTTAGGCACCTCTGTTTGTGAGGGAAAGGAGGTGAATTGGAATATTCCCATTCACTTGTAAAAAAAAATTGGACTTTCACTGGAAATGAAGGTCTTCACCAATAGGAACAAGAAATGTTGAGGATTTCTAAAAATGTGACTTGATTTAGATTTAGTCTCTCATTTTTCTGGCAGGGAGGAACTGCATCAGTTCTAAGGAACTGTATCTGTAGCACCAGAGGAGAGTGAACAACTGCACCCAGCTCAGTGCAGCACAAGAAAGGAGGCTCTTATATCCTCACATCAATTGGAAAAGGAAGAAAAAAGGCATAAATGTGAAATAACACTGAGAAGAGAATAAATCAGAAACATGGAAACCAGTTGAGAAGCAGGCTGCATGAGATTTCTAGGTTGACTGTCTGCAGGTCAATCTAAGCAACTGTATCAGAGCTATTTTTCCTGAAATACCTACATAGCTTAGGATCCAATAAGAGCTTTAGCTCACAGGAATCCCAGTCTTCCTGAACAACAGGTTGAAATTTTTAAGCATCTTTGACTTTGAATAATGGTATTTTAACCTCTCAGTTGTGTGCTTTTGAAAGCTTTCAGGCTTGCTTTCTTCCCCCCCCCCGCCCTGAAAATTTTGCATTTATATTCATCTTTTGTTATATTACAATGGAGATAAAAATATCTGTGGATGGCAGAATTTCCCGGGAAAAAACCGAGAAAAGACCTTTATCAGTGATGTGTAAAGGAATGCTGCCAACAAAAATAAGCAGTCTTTTTTTAGGCTGGAGTCTGCTTTTAGGCTGGCTATTGGAGTTTTTTGTGGGGGTTTATTGTTTTGTGGTTTTTTAATCTGCTGCAGACAAGAGGTCTCGGACAGCCCCTGTGAAGGAAGACTGTCGTAAAACTGTGAAATATTCTTTTCCTTCCTCCGGAGATTCCACTGGCAAAGCGAGTCTGATAGAGTTTCCTGCACTCAACTTCAGAGCTTCTGCCATGAGATGGATGAGCACTTACCAGTAGGAAGCTCATAAAACAATGTGAAAAAGTGAATCTCCAGGAAAAGGTGTAGAATTTTCTGCCTCCTGGCTCCACAGAGGATATAAACTGTTGTGGGGTTGTCTGTAATTCTTCTGTTTATACAGTTGTAACAGTTGATCAATGTTTTAGGAAAATAAAAGCAAGCTGCCCTTTGCTGTAGCAAAGTGTGCATGATTACTCAGGCATGTGTCTCCATACCATGGACACTGTGTGACTGCGCTCTGCAGAAGTATAATTCATCAGTGAATACACAATACATGTGCATGGATTCAGTACAAGACTAATGTATTGTCTTGTCCACCTGAAATATTATATGTACCTCTTCGGGAATTGTAACTCTATTGAGGTAAGGGTACTGGATCATATTGTCCAAGAGACTCCTCCAAGCTAAGTTGACATTCCAGACTTGGCTGCTACAAGTGACTGATGAAGCTGTACTGTGAGCAAGACTCTGCAAGAGCATTAGCAATCCTGGGGCTGGCTAACCTTACCACAAATGAGAACTCTGCACAGTGTGCTGTGACCCGCAAGGAAGGGCTTGTCCAATGCTGCAGTTTTATCTTTTACTCAAACTTAGTTAACCAGCTTTGAGTGTCAGTGCCTTTCTTCCTGAGATACCAAGAGAACCAGAACTTCCTTGGTGCAAAACATTATGCTCGGTGAAAAGTTGGAATCTGCTGGTTCCTGCAACTAACACAAACCAACCGTCTTGCTCCTTCCTGATATCCCGGAATCGTGTGTTTCTGTCAGCAGAACTGTGCAATGCAGCCCTTGGCAGTTTGTCAGGGCAGTGTGTGAGAGGGTTGATTTGGCAAGGGGAAGCGTCAGGCTTAACGTGTGGGAGGGCCGTATTCCTGGATTTTCCAAGAAATTTTTTCCACGCGGAATTTCCCGTCTCGTGGAGGAGAGGGCCAGCTGAGAGAATAAAAGGCTGTGCTAAAGGCAGGATTACACAGTCCAGACACTTGGAGCTGAACTTAATCTTCAAGTCCATATTCAGCAGCTTCGCAACGGAAAGCAGCCCCTAAGAAACATCAGAGAGGACTTTCTCCACCCTGCCACCACAACTACAACCTGTGAGTATCAATGGAGTGTGCTATTCTGTTTCATTGCTCAGCTAAAGGAAAACGGGACAGAGGGAATTCTGTGTTGTTCTTTGAAAGCTGTTTGCATTTAAGAGCTACCTTGATAGAACTGTTTTAAAATGATTTCCTAAAAATGAAAATCTTATTTAAGTCTTTAGAATAACTGTTAAAAATATACAGAAAAATTGCACAGACAGTAGTTTCTATTGAATTGTAAAAAGTCAATATTTTTTCTTTACAAATGTGTTCCTTTCATCTTTCATAGCTGTTCACTAAAAGATAAAGGGAAGAGAAAACTCTCAGAAACATGATTTGCTTGTGGTTCCTATCTCTTCTTGCTTATGGTAAGTGTGTAAGTCACTGTAGAAAACTACTTGGATGGCAGTATTAGTGTGCCTGTTCTGTTTGAGCTCAGAATTAAACAGAATTTTTGAACCTGACTTAAATAGCTTGAGGCTAGGTTCACATAGAAAATCCTCCAGCTGCAATGACATGTTTCCCTGCTTGCCTGTCAAATACGTAGTTGGCTTCTGCAGTTTGATACAAAATCTGCAAAGCTTTGTGTGATCAAGCATAGTTTTGCAGGCTGAAGTCCCTGTACTTGATGCTGATGTGCCTATTTTGAAGCTTGCCAGGTAACTGTTATAAAATAATTGGCACTACTTTTAATGCGGTTTCAGATGTTGACAAGTTTGCAATATTTACAGAGCTTCATATATCTTTTAGAGAGAGAGAGAGGAGGGGAAAAATTCAGACACGAACTTTTGGACATCTTTTCATTCTAGGACTTACAGTGCTGCAGGGGGTGAATTGTTGGACATACCATTATTCAGACACAAACATGACCTACAGAGAAGCAGAGCTGTGGTGCAAAAAGAGGTATACTAACATGGTTGCCATTCAGAATAAGGAGGAAATCAACTACCTCAATAACTTCTTACCCTTCAATCCGGGTTACTACTGGATTGGAATCAGAAAAATTAATGAGGTGTGGACCTGGATTGGAACTAACAAAGAACTGACAGAAGAGGCAAAGAACTGGGCTTCGGGTGAGCCAAATGGCAAAGGGAACAATGAGGACTGCGTTGAAATCTACATCAAAAGAGGGAAGGATGATGGCAAATGGAATGATGAGCAGTGTGAAAAAAAGAAGGTCGCCTTGTGCTACACAGGTATGATAAAGGCTGTTCTAGGGTGTCCCTGTGGAGATGAGATGGTGGGTGGGATGAGTTGTTTAACGTGGTCTTAAATATTAACTGCCTGAGTCTGTAAGCCTTTTTGGAGGCATCTGTCTACTGACTGTATACCACTGGATTAGATTAGACACTCTGAGTAGAGGTGGCTAAGACTAGGTAAAAAAAAAACAAGTAAAGTATCAGCCAAATTAGAGTAGTGGTGAGTTAACGAAGAATGTACCTGTTGAGGATTTCTTCCCACCTTGTAATATATTGTTCCTTTTGCATTTTAAATATTGCTAGTATCTACATGGGAACAAGTGGTCATGGAGTTTCCTGCCAGTAGAATCCTTTCACTGTGAGCTAGTCTATCAAAGGTGTCAATTTCTGAAATGACTCTGTGAAACAACAGAGTAATCTTATGTACCAAATACCCTGCTTTTCTTTTGTTCTACAAAGGGCTTGTGTAGTGCCAGAAAGGTAAACAAAGCACTAGCCAGGTTTCATTAGTGGCCATTGCTAATTCTTTTATAATTTGTTGTATTTTTTTTTCTTTTTTTGTTCTCCAGCTTCTTGCAACCCATCTCTCTGCAGTGGCCGTGGAGAATGCATAGAAACTATTAACAACCACACCTGCCGTTGTAAGCCTGGATTCTATGGGCCTGAGTGCGAGTTTGGTAAGATTACTCCATCCTGCTGTTCATGCTGGCTAGTGCTCAGTTTGTCTGGCTTGCTGATGTGCCTGCTCAGCCAGTGAGACTTGACTGTACTTTCTTGTGTTTCTTTGAAGTTGAGAGTTGTGATCCACTCAAGAAACCTGATCATGGGAGCCTCAAATGCAACCATCCGTTAGAGAAGTTCAGCTACAACTCGTCCTGCACAGTTCAGTGTGAGGAAGGCTATGAACTGACTGCAGCAGAATCTGTATTCTGTACCTCTTCTGGGGTCTGGTCTGCTCCCCTTGCAGCATGCAGAGGTGAGCTTCTCAAGCAGTGATGGATGAGCTTTCTGCACTGTACATAGCTCTGTAAACTTCAGTCTTGCTATGCTAGTAGGTACAAACTGAAGCTCTGGCCCCTTCCTTTGTAATTAATTACATGATGAAAGTGCTGTTTTATTGCAGCACACAGGTCTCTTTGTTCCTGAAGAGATGAAACGGGCAGGATGAATGTTCCAGCCCTAGTCTAGATTTCCTTGTAGGGAAAGACTTTTCCACCTCATAGTGGGGAACAGGGAACAGGGATGATCTAGCTGTGAGACCGCTCACAACAGGCCATTTACTCCTGCCTGTAGGAGTTATTTTTTGAGGCATTCAGCTTAGAATAAGCTGCTGTTTGAAGCAAATAAAAGCAACAAGCATCACCAAGAACAGTCAAAATTGGAAAATTTTTGATTGTAACCAGTGGCTGTGATAAGCTGAAGATTTATAGCCTTGCTTTAAGAGTCAGTCTTCTGTTGAAATCTTTCCACTCTAATCTGCTTTCTAAAATGGCAGCATAGTAGATCTCCTTTCTAAAGTTGCTTCAATTTCGTGGATGTGTTGTTAGGTTTCAGGGAAGAAAAACATTTCATGGTTTGTTCCAAGCTAAGCTCTGTGCTGTTTCGTATGCTTTCCAGCTGTGACCTGTCCTGCCTTAGAATTGCCTGCTCATGGTGCTGTGAACTGCTCCCATCCCTCTGCGGAGCTCCCCTGGGGCACCACCTGTGAGTTCACCTGTGAGGAAGGATTTACCCTGACAGGACCAGCCATGCTGCAGTGTGGGTCTTCTGGGGCCTGGGACAGGCAGCAGCCATCCTGTGCAGGTACCTGTCCTTATCCTGCTCACCTGAGCGCTTGGGGCTGTCACCATTGGTGTGTTGAATTCCTGGGGCCTCTGTGCTGATTGCTGTTGTGGTCTGTGTGTTGCAGCTGTGAGGTGTGAGGCTGTAACTTGGCCAGAAGAAGGCTTTGTGACCTGTGACCACACTGCTGCAGATCTCACCTATCGCTCACGTTGTGATTTCCACTGCAGTGAGGGCTACGTTCTGGATGGGCCAGCCAGCATTGAGTGCATGGCACAGGGACAGTGGTCACAGCCACTGCCAAAATGCAAAGGTAAGACTTACAGGGTTGCAAATAATCTATTAAAGCTTAGAGAAGCCCAAATAGTCTAAAGAGACTTCCTCATTCAGGTGTAGTCAAGGAGTAATAGTCATCCCCAGGCTGTTGATAGCACTTGTCATAAGTAGTTCTCAAGACAGGGATCATTTAAGCCTGTTGTATTAAAGAGGAAACAGCAATGCAGGGTGACAAGCAACACTCAGGAACTATGTTGTCAACATATATGATTTCAGGTTTTTTGACTGTTCTGACAAACTCCTCATTCTCTACACTCCAAATGAGAGCCAGTGTCTGTTTATGCTGTTCACTTGTGGAGTGTAATCTGGAGTCAGTCTCAGGAGAGCTTGCATGCTCTAGGTGCATGTTTAAGGGTCCTGGTTGCACTGTGCAACATGCTGAAATCCCTGTTTCCTGAGACACTGCTGGGTCAGAAGGGAAATACTATGGCTCTGTAGGGGACAGCTCCTAGCAGGGCATGTCCTCTTGTCAACTCAGAGTTTGTCTTGAGTGCTCCAAGCTAAGCTCTGTGCTGTTTCTTACGCTTTCCAGCTGTGACCTGTCCTGCCTTAGAAATGCCTGCTCATGGTGCTGTGAGCTGCTCCCATCCCTCTGCGGAGCTCCCCTGGGGCACCACCTGTGAGTTCACCTGTGAGGAAGGATTTACCCTGACAGGACCAGCCATGCTGCAGTGTGGGTCTTCTGGGGCCTGGGACAGGCAGCAGCCATCCTGTGCAGGTACCTGTCCTTATCCTGCTCACCTGAGGGCTTGGGGCTGTCACCATTGGTGTGTTGAATTCCTGGGGCCTCTGTGCTGATTGCTGTTGTGGTCTGTGTGTTGCAGCTGTGAGGTGTGAGGCTGTAACTTGGCCAGAAGAAGGCTTTGTGACCTGTGACCACACTGCTGCAGATCTCACCTATCGCTCACGTTGTGATTTCCACTGCAGTGAGGGCTACGTTCTGGATGGGCCAGCCAGCACTGAGTGCATGGCACAGGGACAGTGGTCACAGCCACTGCCAAAATGCAAAGGTAAGACTTACAGGGTTGGAAAATGCAGTTTTCTTGTCACTGGGCAGCACACGGAAATCTGTATTCCTATAAGGGTCTTGGCTCCAAGCAAAACTCTGTGCTGTCTCTCATGTTTTCAGCTGTGACTTGTCAAGCCTTAGAAATGCCTGCTCATGGCTTTATGAACTGCTCCTGTTCCAAAGTCAAATGAATTTGAAAATACAGTGTACATCTATTAGTGCAAAAAATAGGGCCAAAGACACAAAAATCCTTAACGATTCTTAACCATTTCTTTCTTTGTTTCAGTTGTACAGTGTGAACCACTGAGTTCTCCTGAGAAAGGCTCCATGGATTGCTCACATGGTGCTGGGAACTTCACTTACAACACAGCCTGCCACTTCAGCTGTCTGGAAGGATGGAGGCTCAATGGTTCTCATGTTCTTGAGTGCAGTCATTCAGGGAACTGGACTGCTAGCCTGCCCACATGTGAAGGTATTTGACCTATGACTAGCCACAGAGATGTGACACTGGGCTTGTAGTCAAATGAGGTGTGGAAGGGTGGAGTTAACGCCCACCAGTGAGCTAGAACTTACAGTGATGTCCATGAATTAAAAAGCCCAACAAAGTCTCTCACTATGTTTGTTGAAAACAGAAGAAGGAAAAATTCCTTAAAGGTCTGTGTTGAAAAATGTTGATTTCTTAAAAAAACAAACATACAAAACAAAAGAAAACAACCACACAAAAACCTGACAACAATCTGATTTAAGTTTGGTTTGGTTGTTTTTTAATTAAAAATATTTCTCATGCTGTGCTTTTTTCATATGAATAAAGGGAAAAAAACAACTTCTCTAAAGAAACAGAAACCTGTAGGTCTGTTTCTCAGTGGAAAAGTTTGTAGCTTTGTTTATTTGGTGTGATTGTTTCTTGAGTGAACTCCTCAGCCAAAAGACCTCACAGATTTCCAGCTTGTCAAAGGCTGTAACTTTACAGGACAGAAGTCTTGGCCCTTGTCTTCCCATCCAAGGCAGTAAGACCTCTGTCCCTGTCCTCAGTGGGCACATATGTGGCCTGCCTGAAATGCTTTTGCTTGAGGTTCTATAAGTTCAACTTCACTTTATTTGCCTGAGCAAAATTTAGAACCTTAAATAATTTCATTGATCTCAATGGGATTGCTCAAAGAGGAAGGCAGCACAGTGGAAATTAAAACGTGAGCTGAGACATGGAAAATAAGAGGAGCACAAATTGTCACATGAGGCAGGAGGTTAGACCCTGGTATAGCTAGCTTGGTGCCTTGCTGTTGCTTTGGAGATGGCTGGCATAATTTTTAGCATTCAGCTTTTAACCTTGTGTACAGGATGGGTCCTGTCTCAGCAAGAGAAAACTTAAGGTTTACAAGATACAAATCTGGTTCCTCTTGAAGAGCACAAGGAAAAGAAGGAGCAGAGAGGGCTTCCAAGACCTCACATGCCTCTTGATCTCACTGAAATTTTTTCATCCTTTCAGCTTCTGAACAAGCCAGCTATGTCTCTGTGGGCATAGCAGCCACAAGTGCCTCTCTGTTGTCCACAGCATCATTCCTCCTTTGGCTTGCAAGACATTTCCGAAGAAAAGGTGAGCAATTGGTCTGGGTTCACAGCTTTTATTTACCTTCCTGAAAAATCTTCAGTGGAGAAAAAAAAACAATCCTCCAAACCCCAATACCTTGTTTTTTGAAGAACTGGAAATGTCCATACTTAAACAAATTCCAAAATTATTTTCAAGAAGCCTGCATACATGCCATGTTTGGCTTTTGCATGAATGCTTAAAAAGAAATAGTAAAAACTAAATGTTTAGAAAACAAGAATTAGAAGAAAAAAAGGAATTATTTCTTTATCAGTAATTACTGCCAGGGAAAAGTGAATGGGAATTTGAGATGAGGCTAATGACAACACAGTAGTAACTAACTGAGATTTGTTGCTAGATGATGGCTTTTTATCAGATATTCAGAACTGACAGGGTTTTTTAGTAGAAGAAAGTTTCCATGAGGGGGCTTTCATCTTGAAATGCTAATACCTTTTCTTATTCCTCTTGCAGCAAAGAAATTTACTCCTTCGAGGTAAGTTGTGTCTCAAAAAGCAGCATGAGAATCACTGCAATAATTTTGCTGAAATCCATTTGATATAAACCAGTTGTCATTAAAGTACTTCTCATTTCTTTTTTTTATAGTAGCTGCCAGACCCTAACTGTCGATGGTAGTTTCCAGAGTGCTGGCCAGAATGTCTAACTCCAGGTATTTCAGGTAAGCACATGAGTGCTGCACTCACACATTTTTTTCCTTTTAATCACACAAGCAATCAGAGCTGTTAATTGCTATGCAATTGCTGAAACAGCAATATGTGCTTTGGGGTACCTAATAGCTATCTTGGCATTGCATGAAGGCTCCTAACAAGGCTGATGGATTTATTGCTTCAGGAGTGGTTATTCAGCTCCCTGAGGATGATTGTGCTTAGCATTTTGTCCAGCTGCATGTACATTAGGAACACTTCTGTTGGTTTTTGCTACCTGCTGTATACAAAATTCTTCTGAAGTGAGAGAAAATACAAATCTATGCCAGTTTTCCAATTTAGAGAGGAATTTTGTTCTCTCTGCAGGAATTGAAGTCATCTTTACTTGTGTCACAGATTTACAGAGAATGAAACTGCATGCAAATCAGCAGCTGTCCAGATGTTTTTACCTCTTGCTGACAAGATGATTGACCTTGGATATTGCTCAGAAATTTTGAACTCAAGCTGTCTGGTATTTCCATTGAAGACAAGCAGAGAGTAAAACTCTGGCCTTCTGGCAAAATACTGCTTACATTCAGTCATGTGGTTATCATAACTGGGAGCTTGCCATCTTTTGTGCAGATGGTGAGCAAATACTATGCTGCTGCCTAAAGAGGAGGCTGGTTTCTCCTCTGGTCTACTCAAAGGTACCTAGGTGAGGTGAAGACATCCATTATTTCACATCCCTTACTACACTGCTGGAGATGCCCTCTCTGGAGACATATGGGCTATACTTGAAGAAACAGAATAATCAGGATGAATAAATATGCATTGAATAGTTTTGAAATCATCAATCTTCCTTGTTGTTGAAGTCAGCCTATTTTAAGGGGATGTCCCAGTCAATAAATGTGCCTGTTGTGATATGGGCAGTTATTTGAGTTTCTGCTGTATGTCCCAGAAGGTTTAGGGACTTTAAACTCCCTCTTTGTTATAGCAACAGGAGTTGTAGTGCTTATACTAGGTACTCTGGTTTCTGAATGCAGCAAGTAGACCTGAAATGATCTCATCCCTGTGGGATTATGCCCTGTAATACAGGTGTAGATACAAATATTTAATTTTGCAGTTTTTACTGTGGATCTTTCTGTGCTGTTCACTGTAAATGTATTGTAAAATACCTGTTCTTGAGTAGGTCTGTGGCCATTGAATCTGGGCCCATTTTAAAAATAATTTAAAAATAATTTTATTTTTAAAAAAAATTTAAAATAATTCATAGGTGTTTCTAAGGAGTTCATGCCTGCATATTTGCAAATAAAATGGAAGCTGGAGATTTGTGTATATATATTGCAAGTATGTTTTATAAAATTCTTAAAGGACTTTACATGAGAAAGTATTTTTTAATAACTTATGTTTAAGTTATAATCATAAATTAAAAAATCTCTGACTTAGACTCTCACATGTATTGTCCTATTTGTAACAGTATTTAATAAAATGTTTTAAATGTAATGCTTCCTTTTTGGAGACGTACATCATTTAAATAATTTAGGCCAGCTCTGGATATGGCTTCAGCAGCAGAATGTGGGGGACTGGGGAAGACTGTCTAAATAGCAAGACTGTCTCTTCTTATTTAGCTTTCCATGTTTTCCTACCAGTGAAGGAAAGAGTAGCCAGCAGATGGCACTGGCTGCCCGGGAGCTAGCACAGCGACAGCTGGACCGCAAACGAGCGTTCCCAGTCCTGAAAGAAAGGAGGAAAGCTCAGAGATGTGTCCCGTAAAGCAGGTGGCCGGACCAGCAGTGAGCTTTGCAAGAGGCATGCTCAGGAGGAGAGAGGAAAGCAGAAAAAGAAGCCAGTAGGTAATCTTGATGCATAGGTAACAGCACAAACCCCTCGGCCCGTGCAGGTTTTGGGAGCCCTTTCTGCTGAGAAGTTAGCCAAGTGCTGGGAGACCATGGGCTAAGAGGTGAGAGCACAGCTTGGGATTAGTGGTGACTGCTGTCTAGGGACATCCACTCCCACCCTAGCTTGGGCTGTAGCCAAAGACTCTGCCATGGGCTAGTGCTGGCCAGGTGCCTCGTGGTGGCCAGACACTCCCATGGCCACACTTCCCCATCCCCTGACATAGGCAAGGCAGCTGCGCTGTGGCTCTCCATACCTGTTGCTAGGAGCTAGCCCTTGATAATAAACGAGGAGATATGCATTCCTGCCCTAGGCAAGGCTCAAGAGAAGCTGTCTGGCCTGTGAGCAAGGGAGTCAAGAAGTGCTGTGCCACAGTGGATAGGGCCCGTTGCTGCTTATCCCAAACCGATTAATGAATGGAGAGCGGCTGTCAGTGCTTCCCCCGCCTTGACAAGGTGTGGCCCAACCATATGAGCAGATGTAGAGCAGTAATCCTTCAGGTTCCCTGAGGGGACGTAGAGATTAGCCCGAAACGCCCTGCTCTGAATCCCTGCAGGAGCTGTTTTGAGAGCTAAACCACCACATGGGTCCCCCAGTCTGTCCTTGTTGTTGTCCTCTGCATACGTGGCCCCGTAGTGTCCTCTGGAGAGAGCTGCTCAGGCCAGCATGGCTCCTACCCTGCTGCAGCTTGGGGCAGCCCAGCTTCTCCTTTCACAGTACTTGACCAGAACTGGTGCTTCTCGCAGCTTTCCCTGGGATCTTACAGGGGCTTTATTGCCAGAAAAAATATTGTAAACATAGCCCCTCTCTTTCTTCTCATCCCCTGTCATTTCCAGAGGCAGCAGGAGTAAGACCACATTTGAGTGGGATTAGTCTCTCTCCCATATCCTGTAGGCCAGACAAAGACTCCTGGAAGGGGATCTCCTTCCTTTCAGTGACTTGTAGGTTGTGTGTATCCTCATAGTTAATGTTTGTTAGTCCAGGGCACAGGCAAAACCCTGGCCTGTGCTTGTCCAGGTTGCTTGATTCTTGGTCCTCTCCTGGAATTGTTTTTTCCTGCTTCAGAATATAAATTGCCAGTTATGATGGCATGGTGTGTCCAGGCCTTAAGGATTTTCAGGAAGTCACTTGATTTGCAGTGGATGTGACTGTTGCTGTGAACACAGCTCTTCCATAGTTTCTATCTGTATAGTTCCCATGTGGGCAAGAATGTCCATGGGGAATGCTTGCTGCCAGGTGGTCATGTAGTTACTCCATCATATCACTCTTCTGTATGGTGCAGTGTTGTATAAGCACCAAAGGGCCATAGGGTCTTTGCTGGAGGGACTTTTCTTATTTCCTGTTGTTCCATTTTCCTTAAATTCCTTAGCTCTCCCTGGGCCTGAAGCATTGTTCAGAACGGGATCTGTGTTTTGCCTGGCATCTTATTTTGGAGTGGATGTCTGCTTGTGCTGTGACCTATGGAAGCTGTGAAGGTGACATTAACTGGGAGGCACGCATGTCCTTTCACAGCTCTACGTGTCTGCTGCTTGGCAAGGGGATGGTTTTTGTGGCTTAACTTAACACATTCTTGATGAACTGAGCTACCTGGGTGGCTTTAGCTTTTTACATTTACAGTCTGACAGAAGGCAACTTGGAAACAAAATTTCACTGAAAGTCTCAAACAGGCAGGTAGTGTTTGATTTGGGGAAGGTGTCTCTCTGGCCCTTGGTGATATGGACAGCGTAAGCCGTGCCCAGATTGGGTTTGTGCCTTATGTTTTCATAAGCAATTAGCCATCAAACAAGCAGTCATTTACCACGGTCTGGCTGAAGTTGCCTTTCAGAATTCCAGCTTTCAAGGGTTGGACTGGACCCAGCATTTGGGCTAGCAGTTCTTCACTCCCAAAGACAGGTCACTGCTACAGGCTCTGGAGACTGGAGATCTTTGCAGCTCCTTGCGTGCTTTGCTGAAGACTGGAAGCAGGGACTTTGATGCAGCAGCTCCTGCAGGAGCTGGTGTCATGATCAAATCACTAACCTGCTCAGCTCCTGCTCTGGGAGCTGTCAAAGGATATTAGAGCCAGGAGGCCAGACTTACAACATCCTTAAGTCTCTGTGTGTCTGGTTTCTGCCCTGAATCTTGCTCCTGTTTGAATTCCTCTGGTTCTTGCAGGGGGCTGGCTCCTTCCTCTTGGCCTCCCTGAGCTTTTGGTCACGGACAGAGAGGACCACAAGATCTCTGTTCTCTGGGAGCCACAACTTGCATTGAATGAGGAATACAACATAGGCTTGCCCATAGGCAGGCCATCCTCCTCCTGTTGGTAGTGGGCAGCAGAAGCTTAGTGAAGGGCAGAAAAGCAGGCATCAGAGCCCAGCCTGGTCTAACATTTACTCAGTTGTACTGTGGAGCTCCCCAGCCTGGTTTACAGCCTCTCTCATGCAAATCTTTAGGGTGACACAAGCAAAATTGCAGGTTAGATTTAGCCAGGGGAGTCAAAACCTGCTGGATGGTTATGGCTACTCACCTGGCACTATTAAATCTCACCTAGAAGGATGGCAGTCTTGGGGAGCACAATTCAGCTGTGCTCCAGTGGTGAGGAAGAAATTGACAGCCCAGAAAGTGTTTCCACAGCTGATGATGGCCAGTGCCTTTTCCAGCTCGGGAAAGCTGTTGCCAAGAACAGGACAGTGTGCAAAAAGCACAAATGCCTCCTCAACAATGCAGCAGATGCCCCCGGGCAGCTGCCAGCAGGTTTTCTACCTGCCTTCCCACTTCAGGGAAGGACATTCCCTGAAAAGCCCAACAGTTGCTTTGACTTTCAGCCTGGGCCAAGTGGGACCTTCATCAGCTTCTCGCCTTGCCAGCTGCCATGAAAGCAGCAATGGCAGGTGTGAAATTGCAGGTGACTTGCTTGCTTCTGGCACTCCAGTGCTGTCATTGTGGGCTTCTGACAGCCTCTGAGTGGGCAGGAAGAGGGAATCACACTGAATCCATGCCTTCTGGAGCAGGCCTTGGGCCATGGAATGCTTGAGTGGAAGGAAAAAGGTTCAAGGGGACAGGAAAAACTTTGTTCAGGGCTTATTCCACAGGATGATTTCTGGGAAAGGTGGGGCTGCAATCAGGCAGGATGTATTCACTTTGGGATCTTGGTAAATCAAGCCCAGCCTGGCCTAAACCAAGAGGAAAATAGAGTGCAGCCCACACTGCACAAAACAGGGACATCCCTACTTCATCTTATCTTGTGTCAGAGGAAACAATTCAGGTACCATAAAAATCAGACATAGTGAAATGCTGGCTTCACGTGAACAACCAAGACATCCCATGGGGAAATTACACAGTTGGAGCAAAAAAACGGTGGGGGTAGTCCTAGAAAGTCCTAAGATAGAGAGAAAGGGCCCTCTCCAGTTCTCACTGTATTTTTTCCTTCTCCCTTGCTTCAGTTGGTATCAGGGGCCCCAGGTTGGACCCCAGGAGGAGAGCAGGGGATGCCGTCCCTGTCACAGGGCTGTTCCCAGACTGGAGTCTGATCTGGATGGCCCTTGAAGGCAGCAGAGGAGAGCTCTGCAGATGAGTTAGGAACTGCTGGGTCACTGTCAGAGAACAGAGAAGATCTTTGCTACTTTCCGGCAAATCACTTTTGACCAACACAAACCCTGCAAACAACCAGATGTAGCAAAGGTTCTACTCTGCCAAAGGCATCTGTGGAGAAAAACTCACTTGTGTCAGGAATATCTTGCAACTACTAAAGGCAGAGGATTTGCTGAAGCACTTGAAAGTGATGAAGTAGTCATCATGGAGTCCTGCAGAAGGGAGAAGAGAGAGAGGGAGAGAGCTCACATCCTTTACTGCTTTTCCTCCTTCCCAGGAGAGAAGAATACCTCCATTTCTGTTTTGCAAGACCCTTCTTCACTGACACTTGTGCTTTTCTCCCTGGCTTTTTTGTTGGAGTCTGGGCTTGGGGTAGAGGTGAGTGACTCTTGCCACATGCCCTTGGAGGGACGGTGGCAGTTTGTGTTCTGCGGGCAACTGGAAAAGCCCCTGTGAATTTTGCACGTGCTACTCAGACATGCCAAGTTTGCTCAGGTTGGTGGTTTATTTGCACTAAAGACAGACCAGCCATTCACTTGAATGCATTTGTCACTCTGCTTTTCTGAACTGGGGCAGCTGGGTATTACTGCTGAGGTTAGGGACAGATTGATCTGGTTCATTTTCTTTTCCCTCTATTAGCTCTTTCTTCAGGAATAATCAGTACCCTGTTTAGTTTGCCCTGCCTGAGTAGGGGGTTTAACTTCTGCTCAGAGTTGTGTGGAATCCAAGCTGATGGTGTGAAGAAGAGCACTCGGGATGTTAAAAAAGCTATGGATTTCCTAACATGGAGTTTAAAATCCAGATTTTAAAAACATTCTGGATGTAAAAAGTTCCTTGTAAAGTAACTGTAATTACTTACAAACAAGCAGCTGGCTCACTGAAGTCATGCAAGTGGTGAAAAGAAGTCGGACACGGATCACCCTTTTCTCCAGACTGCAGTTCTTTCAGTTTGGCTGCATTAAATTCAGAAGCATTTCCTTTAGGTGGTGACAAAAGCGTTTCAAATGCTGCCAGATGAAGCTAATAACACACACACACACACGTGCCCACACAAACACACACAATGGGTCAGTCAATGCTTTTGTCACTTTTGCTTCCTGTTTCCTTGCGTACGTGGAGAGCAGATTTTGGTTCTCAGCCTGTTAAATGGTGAATGGCCCTTCACAACATCCTCGTTTGTCTGCTAACTGGGAGCAAGTCTTGCAGGTCAGACTTTCAGTGACAGAAACTGGTGATGGAGACTCTGTGGACTTTTAAAGCACTCAATTCATGTTCCAGCATGAGCAGGGGAAATGGAGACGGTGGCAAACAGCAAGCAGATACTCTTTGCTTTCATGTCAGCATTGAAGTGTAGCTCCAGAAAGTGATGCTGCCTCAGAGAAATGCACTGTGCAAAGATGAACCATCTGTCTTGGAGGAGTTTTGAGAACATGGACCCCCTGGACTTTGCAGTGAGCAAAGCTAGCTCTGAAGAGGAGATTTCTCCCTGAGTGTGCACCTGAGGAAAAAACTTGTCAGAAGATCCTAGGAAATAGGATTTGAGGAGCCCTGAGAAGTCACCTGCTCCAAACCCCTGTCCCATGCTGTGAGTGCTGGCACTGCAAGTGGAAGCTGATGCTGTGCATCCCACACAAAAAGCAGGGGCTCTCTGAGAGGAACCTGAGTGGCTCCCAGTGCAGTGGCACCCCACGTCTGCAGGGGTGCTGCAAGCAACCCCAGGGATTTGGGTGCACAGGTCCTGAACAGCGGGGTTGATTTGGCATCTGAATCAATTTGACTATTTCAGAAAGCCCAAACTGGGGCTGCTAGATCTTCTAACACTTCTAACCTCTTCTAACACTGAAGTTGTGGCCTGGAAAAATGGGATTAGGTTTAATTTCCCAGTACTGCTGCCAGCTAAGTCTGGGAAATGTATGCTTTTACCTTGTGTCTAAAACAGAATGACACTCCACTCCTTTGGGACCTACCCAGGAAGAGCAGAGGACCTGTACCAGCAGAAAGACAACATGTCCTGTTCTTTTCCTCCTGCCTTCTCTATCTGCTGCTGGATAGGAGGCCAAACAGGCCTTTGCACTGATTTGGGACATCCGTCCTTCTGTTCTCATGTCTAGAGCAGGAAAATCTAAGCCTTTGGGGTGTTTAGATGCTGTGGGAACAGGTGCAGTAGGGGACCTAAAGAACAACAGATCAGAAAACATATGGGACCACCCCAGCTCTTAATTAACCTAATTGCTGTAGCTTCCACAACGGTCTGCATGTTTGCCTAGTGGTGTTTCCGGTGCAGGCAAGCACCAGTCCCTGTGATAAAGTGCAGACATGGTAATGCTATCAGCAGGCCAGACTGGCCAGCTCAGGGTGCAGGTCCTTGTGCCTAGATGTACAGTCCTCTCCTCCGAAGAGGTGCTGTAGCCATCTCTGGAGAGAGGGTGAGGGTTTTGAATGGGTTTTGAAAGCTAACAAGGGTTATTACAGCCCAGTGGTTTGACCTGACTGCCTGTCCTCCATCAGAGCCGATTGCTGCTGCAGGGCCAGTGAGTCATTCTGGCTGCAGGTTGTCGGCTGATAAATGTGTTGAGCCAGCTCACCTGCATGTTTGATGGCACAGTAAAACCACTGGATATTTATAGAAATAAATTGTCCCCTGACTGAAGAAAACAGAACACTCTAAATGCTCTTTGGTCAAAGAGCACGACTGGGCTGTAGACTTTCCTTCAGGACTTCAGACCAAGAGAAAGGGTAATGAAGAATCTTTACTAAACTCTTTTGATGCTTAGACAACAGCAAGCTGTTTTTTTTTCACTTCAGTCACCCTTCCTCACTGAAAGTATTTGGAGAATGAAGTCACTCCCAATTTAGTTAAACATTTGTCTTTTTGTGGCACTGAATTGTAAATAAAACTGTTGTCCTAAACCAACAATCCTTGTGTTGTGCCGCAAACTGAAATTTGAAATTGGTTGTCCAGATGTCTGGTATAGAGCAGCCCAGCCAGCCAGCCTGCTCTTTGTAAGGGTGAAATCTATCCCCACTTATGTGTTTCACTCCAGCAGAGCCTGGATCCTCTCAGAAGTTCAGGGGCTGGAGACCTGAAGCACAGCAGAAGGAGATGCTAGCGAGCAAAGAGGGAGAATGCAGTATCTGATGTGGGCCCATCTTGTCTGGCTGGTCCAGCCAAATGTTTATCACCTTTGGATCCACCATGCTGCCCAAAAAGCAAAACAGACGTGTAGTAGTGTTGGCAATCTCTGTAGGAACCTCCTGTCTGCCAGATTCCCTCTCCCTGCCCTCCCAGCAGGTGCCAGCTGGGTTTTTGCTTTCTTTCATCCTATGATCATGTTTCATCAAAGCAAGCACAGTCAGGGGATGCAGAGCCCAAAGGCTTACTAAAATTAGGCCTGCTCTTTGGTCTTGTTTGTAAGTTGTTTCAAGGCATGGTGACGTCTGACACACAAACTGGCTAAAATCAGGGTTTGCAAGTCCTAAGTGCAGCTATCTTTGTGTTATTGTTTGCAAAGGCCTTTGGAGCAGCCGTGTGCCTGTGAGAACAAAACAGCAGCACACAGGCACAGATCAAAGAGCCCCCGTGAAACAGATTTCAACATAGGCAAGCAGACCACGCCATCGAACGAGCTGACAAAGGAGGATCATGGGAGAAGCACCACGGCTGTGATTTTGACACAATCAAACCATGTTTGTACAGTGCCCATGACTCAGTACTGGAGTCACACAGGCGGAGATCTCTGGGTCTTCTGCAAAAACAACGAATGAACAAGATGTTAAGTCCCAATTAAGTTAATGGGGCTTAAACAAATCTTTCAAGCTGAATTTTTGGTGGATCTGGATCTTGCCAAAGCTTCCCTTCCCCCTTTTTCTCATCAGAGCTACTTAAATAAAGGTGGTTAATAAGGAGGAATTATGAACAGCAGTTCAAACCCCAAAGCGTGACCAGAATAAGTGTTTGGAAAGGCTGTACAAAATACCTTCAAAGAGGTAATGAATAAGCAGCAGAGGCAAGGAAGGAGAGTGAAAAGTGTGGTTTGTGCCTGTTCTGTAAACTTGGCTCATGTGGGTTTTTGAATGAAGAGGAAGTGTTGATGTCAGGTCTCTGGTTTGGCTGATTGCCTAACATGCCATGGAAATCAGTGCCCTTTGGTAGTGCTGTTCTCATCCCTGCACTAGAAGAGCATTCATTTGGTGCTGGATCTGAAATAACAAATCATCCCAACTCTGGTCTGCTTTTTGGGCAATAAATTTGGTCTAGTTCCAGTCTTCATGAAGACCTGGATGGCCAGCAGTGCTCCACCAGGCCTATGCTCAACCCGCCTGCTGCAAAATGGGCTTCTAAATGGCATGAACCAAGGTGAAGCTGATCTCATTTTGCAGCAGCCTGAGTGCACCATGATATACCTCTGATGCAGAACTTGCTTTTTTTTTTTTTTCTTTTTCCCTGCTGGGTGGTGTCCCCATATGCTGCAGCTTGTGAGAAGGAAGGGGCTGTATGGGGTGCATCATGCCCCAGGATGGGGATGGAGCTCTGGTCTAGTATATCCTTGTGCGAGCTGAAAGAATGCAAGTTCAAAATAAATAAAAGGAGGTGATTCTCCACTCTTCAGTCACCTGTCCTGGACACTGCCCTTCCAGCAGCTCCCTCTCTGCCCCAATGAGGCACAGGCGAAATCCTGGTGGCAGCTCTGGCTTGGGGTAAGGTGCAGCTTCTGAAACGGGCTGCTTCTAGGCTGTTAGGAGCCTTGTAGGCCAAACCCCACATCTTGAACTTCACCTGAAAACAAATTGGCAATCAGGCCTAATGAACACACTCCCAGGAAGCTTTGCAAGGCATGCTTTTATTTCAGCTCTGACTATAAAGGTCTACAGCGTCTCATTTGACAAACAGACAACAGCTTTTTTTTTTTTCCTCCTAACAAGGTTTCCTTAGAAATGGATCCACCACTGAATCCCGAGTCTGCCTGGCATATTCCGGGGGACATCTGGCATAAATTCTTCATTATTAGATTACATTAGTTGCAGCAATAATCATTCACATGGGATTATTACATCCAAGCCTGTCTCATTGCCTTTATCCTTTCACACATTGTCTTTCCTGGTTCCCCTTCAAAGGGCTGTTGTGAGCCTGTGTCGGAGCAAGAAATTAACTTGTTAGTAATTTATGCATCATTTCCTCCAGCCACATGTATTTAGGGTGAGATCAATAAAATATAATAAGGAAGCGGGTGGGTATTGTCACTGTGGGGCTGAAATAATTCCTTTGGTATAACTGTAAATCCTTCCCTCTCATATGAAAACCTGCAGTCCTGTCCATCATTAGCTTATTTTGCGAGGCTGTACCAAGAGGACATTGATTGGGCTCCTTTGTGTGCTTGCAGAGTTCATGTCCTGCCACTTCTGCTCACAGCCACGCAAAGTGCCCTGTGTGGAGGTTTAAGATTTTGAAAGATCAGTGTTTCATTGCCTTTCTTCTGGTTCCTGTCGTGTCATTAAAGCTGTGCCACCCAACGCCCCAGATTCATTTCTGAAGTGGCTCCATTCTCTGGCATCTGCTGTGATATGTTAGGTCTGAGAAAAGCAAAGGGATAGCAAGAGGAATCCAAGCACCACAGCTTGGGGTGCAGAAATTCTTGCTGTCTGTGTGAACTGGGGAGGCAAAGCTGAGTGGATCTGAAAGGTCAGTGGCAGGTTTGAGAGCATCTGGAGTCTCTGACTAGTGATCTGACTGCTAGGCAGCCTTTCCTGGGTAAAATAAAATTAAAAAAAATTTAGATCCATCTTATCCATGGCAGTGTAAGGATATAAGAGGGGCAATGCTTATGGGAAGAAGAGATGACAGAGCATGCTGGATTTCTAAGGATGCCCAGAGCTGGTGCCACAGGGTACCTTTTCATGTCTCTTTTCTCACCTCGTGGCTCCAGTCCAGACTATGCTGCAGGGTTTCCGCTCAGTGAGAACTTGGATTTGGGGAATTTGTTGCAATTTTGCATTCAGAATTTCCTGAAAGTGCAAGCAAAGTCAAACCAGCAATTCAGCACTCTTTCTAGCTCAGCCTGCCTGGACTCCCTGTGGCTTTTTTTCCTGTGGGAGATGTCCCAGCAGCTGGCACTGATGTGGAAGGGGCAGTCTGGCACACCTTGGCTTTAGCAATGCTCTGTCTGCTGATCCGAAAGGATTACAGCAACTCAGAGGCTCCAGTTTCTGAAAGTCTCTGGAAGGAGACGTCTTGAGATCACTCTGCACTCTGGGACCTGCCTGTTTTGTTGCTGTAGATGTGAAGAAATCTAGGAGAGGGAGGTGTTTAAAAGCCCCTAGCAGGTCTGACTCACATCCCAGAGGAATATTCTTTGCGCGGTTGTGCTGGGCTGGGCAGCACACAGTGTACAGGATGGGACAGCGAAGTCAGAGCGATCCTGCCCTCCACAACCCCGACAATGCTGACACAGCCTGAAGGGGAGCACGGAGGAGATGAGATCCTGAGATTACCAGTGCAGTGCAGAGAGGAATGTTGTTTGCTTGTAGCTTTTTTTCCCCATCAAGACTGGCAAAATCCAAACATGGAGGGAAGATGCAGGCAGACGCCCACACAGGGGTTGAGTGTAACAGAGATAAGTGGGCTTAGGGACAAAGCCAGGGGCTCTGACTTCAGCACAAGAAAAACTGGTTGCAGCACAGGCCGTTTATCTTCTGAAAGCCTCCTCGAGACAAGGGTCTGTCCAGGTCACCTGCAAGCAGCTAGTGACGCTGCCCAGGAATGCATACAGGACATTGCTCCCTTGTCACCTGCCCCCATGGTCCTTACACAGCTTCAGTGAAGCAAAAGCCAGCTATGCCTGGTCTCCCTTGGAATCCAGTGGTAATGTGTCCAACACTACCACCTTCTCCATGGCAGTTTGTTGTCCGATTGAGTGGGTAGGCTTGCAGATGAGAGAAAAAAGACCAAGTGGCAGTGAGAGAAGGAAAGCAGAATTGAGACAGATGCTCAGACAGGATGGCAGTTTTTTGCCTCATTTTGTTCGATCAGCAGCCAGGGTTAGGAAAAAAAAAAAAGCTTCCACAAGAGGCTCCCAGTGGAGCCTTTTAGGACCAACTCCTTTGCATTGCAGGGCCTTTCCCAGGCAGCCTGTGCAGCCAGCCCTGCCCCCAGCATTGCAACATCTCCTGCTTTCCAAAGAGACACGAGCCCAAAGAGCAAACACAGGAAACCCCAGCCCCAGTCAAGGTCTTGAAGGTAAATTTGTAACTTGGGAGGGATTGTGAGGATGCTGCTCTGTAATGGGTAAACACTCCTTTCTATCTCCAACAGCCCAGCACAGCTGAGAAAGCTGATTCCAAACGTCCCTTGATGGTTGAGTCTGCTGAAGAGACAGGACGCAGGTTGGAAATGCAGCCGGGCATGCAGGCTCCTTATTCCCTGGAGACAGGCTCCTTCCCTCACTTCTGTAAGTCCTTGCCTGGACCCCACGCGGATCAGCTGTGTGGAGCAGCAGGGTGGGCTCAGCTCTGGGTTGGGCAGCGGCACAGAGGGGTGGTGGGACACCACTGTGGCCATCACCGAGAGCAGTGGGGCTTGCCCAGCCTCCTGGGCACCATACTCCTGTAGCAATAGGCACCGAATGAAGGAGCCTTTATGGGAGTTTAATTCAGGCAGAAGTTTCAGAAGGAAGCCTTTGTAGCACTGTGCTGCACTCTCCACTGCAGGAGGGAAGTCTCAGTTTAGGCATGGGGAAGAGCTGTTTAACTGGAACAGTGTAGATGTGGTAAGACCTCCTGGGGAGGAGGTGGCAGCTCTAGCCCTGAAGGCTTATGGTTTGATTTGGGGCAGAGGATGGGTGAGATGAGATTGCCAGGTCCCTTCCAAACCTGTTTTCTGTGAGTCTGTGCTTTCCTCCTGTAAAGGAGGGGGAATAAAAGCATCCAGGATGTGGAAGGTGATACTGTATTTACAGGTGAGTGCTGCAATGGCTTGTACAAAAGGACTTCTGGGGATCAGCTCATAAAGGTTAACAAAGAACACATATAAAGCTAGTCAGGAGTTTTCTATGAGAATACTACTTTTAACAAAATTATGTTGCTTCAGAAACTGAAGCTCTCTCTGGATATTTTTTTTGTCAGATATATTAAACGTGTGCGTGTATGAACAGAGAGAGAGAAGAGAATTCCACTGGGAAAACGATGTAACGGTCTAATTAATTTCAGATCCCTTTGAACCTGGTTTATGTTTTGAACTGACCCAATGTGTTTCACTCCCTCTGCTGTGTATGAGCTCTTTGCAATGTACGTGTAACAATATTCCGAACAAACGGAATATATATACTTGGCTTTATATATTTCCAAATAAGTTGAAATTTAAAACAACTTCTCATGCTGCTTTCATAGCAAATATGTCACATATCCATAACAATATCAAGTGTAATTAGCATCAGCAGTTACACTATTTGTCTGATTCCTGTATGTCAGGTAAACCAGTGGCATAACACTGGAATTGATTCAGCTGGATGCAAAGTCCCCTTTGCACCAGGGGCCAAACCCTGGGAATCAAAACTCAGCTGTTTTGGGCAGATCAAAGGGCTGGAGGGTCTGCAGAGAGAGCAGGGGTTGCTGACAAAAGGCCAGGAGATGTTAACCAAGTACAAACAGGCAGGCAGCATGCTGAGATGAGGAGGCAGTGGGTAATAATTTGCTGGCTCTGGCTTGGGCTTACAGTGAAGGTGCTTTTGCCTCCTCTTTAACTCCCCTTCCATCGGCTGTGCAGAGCATGGGCTGTCCCTAGGGTGTGTTGGGAGCTTGTGGGGCACAGCAGGGCTGTTACCACCCGCTGTTGCCTGCCCCAAAGGCAGGCTTGCTGGTGTCCACCACTCACTGAGCTGGTACCAGAGCTGAGCATGGCAAGAGACAAGCAAATCCCTCCTGCACTTGGAGCTCAGATCACCTGTGGGGAACACGAAGAGCCATTAGGTTTAAATTCGTCTCCTGAGCCAGGCTAAGGGCAAGGGGACTTGGGCAAAAGGCAGGACTGAGAGCTAGGCAGGAACTTCAAAGCATTTTGGAAAAGCCACTGAGGTTTTTGCCTGCTGATAGTACTGACACACAGCTTCCCACCTGAATCCTGTTTGGGTCAAATTCCATCAGTTTTGGAAGATTCCCTGGCTTTTTATGGGGTGATTCACTTCATACATTAGAAACTGTCAGCAAATGACTGGATGCTGACAGCTCCATTTCCTACAGAAACCTGGACAAACAGGTGTGCATGTAAGTGAAGGACAGCAAGAAAATGATGTTCTAGACTTAGAGATCTAAAAAGCTGATCAGGGTCATGAGAGCTAGAAAGGCATCCATCCCACCAGCCTCAGGATGAAGGAAGGCTGCACAAAAGCTCTGCCTGGTGCTCAGCCCCAATCACAATTTCAGGCTTTGTCTCCAGACTCTGTTGTCTGGAAGTGATCCACACAGGATTTGTCACCAGCTGCAGCCACCGGAGCCCAGACTTGAAGTCTAGCGTGTGCTGCCAAAACCAGCTTGCAGGTGCTCACAGGTTAGCCCCTTCCACTCTGCATCTGTCAATAAAGTGAGCATCCTTCCCATCCTGACTTTTCCCAGCTGACCTTTTAAGCACAGCTGCAGGTTCTACCCGATCTTCCCTTTGACAGCTCTGAAGATTCATTCCAAACTTTGCAGAGGCACTTGGTTTATGGGAAGGATCAGCAACCTTTCAAGGCTGCAGGGCTGGCCTGCCTTTCTCTTCTTCAAAGACAAGCTCACACATGCCTGAAAACACTCACAGGGAGCTGGGAGATGGTGCCTCTACAGTGAACGAGATGGTCTCCTTCAAACTGAACTTGGAGCTGGCTTTTGCACGAGAAAGAAATTTCTATGTCCAAGTCAGGGAGCTGGAAGATTACAGGTGGCTGAAACAACAGGAGCAACTTTCATGTATTTCGTGACCTTTTGGGGGAAGATTTTTATTTCTGGGCCTACTCCTTGCAGCAGAGAGGGGACAGTAAAAGCCCTTTAATTAGCTGATGAGAAGCAGGTTTCACCTAGCCTAGACCTAGAGTGTTGTATCAGGCATTACTGTGGTGATAGCAGTAGGGGAAAAGGTGGGTGGGTGTTAATTAGAGGTGTTTTGAGTCTCCTCTTGATCTACTTCAGCTGAAAACCAAAGGCAGGCTTCTTAAGACCTTTTTAACCCAAAGGGTGAGGCTAGAGAATGGTTTGGAGTTAGAATTCTCTTCTAGTGCTGTGATTCTGTTTGGTTTCTCTCCTTGCTCCTGTTGCAGTAGCTTGCTGGGGTGATTCAGAAGATGAGCTTAAAGTCTTCACTATGTGTCTTGTGTGACAGCTGGTTCTGCTCCAGTTTTCTTGTAAGTTTTCAGTCCTTGGTTGTGTTGAGCAATATCCTACTGCCAAGCAGCTGCTGCCTCTCTGGGAAGGGGTGCTGGGCTGCCCCTGGGAAAGGGAGAGGATGGGGGAGCAGGGTGTTACCTCAAAGCTTATCTGTGTGTGTCACAATGACGGCAGAGGGGAAACTTCTGGAAAACTGGAACAATGCAATAAATGAGAGCAAAACAGTGTTTCAGGATAGGGAGGCACAGAGTGGTGTAGTGGTTCATTGCTGTGCCCTGCAAGCAACAATGTGTAAGGCCTCTGTCATTGGGGTGACATGAGCCATCTGGAGTTGGTTTCTCTGTGCCCTCTCTTGTGGAGGAGCATCACAGAGGCGTGAGCCTGAAAAAAACAAGTAGTGGTGTGGTGGCTCTGATGTGCCAAGGTGCTAACGCCTGCTCTGTCCTCAGTGTTAGTGGCTGCTGAGCACAGCTCTCACCTCAGATGGGCCCTGCTGCCCTGTGGGTTTTCTGTATCGCTCCCATTTACTTTCTTGTTCCAGCTTTTTAACAGGAAGCCTTTGAGGCGATTCTGGCAGAAATCGTGCTCTCCTTGGCCTGCTTCTTCTGAGCTTGCTACAGAAACATTGTTGGATCCTGAACGAGACATTCTGGGGCCAGGTCTTGGATGGCCTGTTACCTGTGAGGGGTGTTGGGGGTGGTGGCTGTGGTGTGGGAGGCCAGGGTGCTTCCACATGCACCTGGCAGGAGTTCTACACTGTGTGGAGTTTTTCAAGGACTTTATCTGTACTTTTGGACATATTTTATGTTACTGTAGTTACATATATTTATTAGTAGAGTAAAGCCTCTGTTTTCAGTGCTTTGACTGAGGAAGAGAATCATTACATTGCAAATCTAGTCAGAGAAGCTCTTCAGAGACCAAGAGAGACTTGGGGGTGGATTCTCCTCTTGTTGGCACCAACCCTGCTGGGCATGAGGGCACAGAGTCGAAGTGCACAAGGAATCTGGGTCTCCTTCTGAAAACAAACAAGTTCTGAGTTGGCAGTCCCTCAGCACCCTGGGGAGGATGTGGTGCGTCTGCTGCAAACCCAGAACAGATGCAATCAGTTGGGGAGGTGCAGCCTTGCTCCTTCCCCTTAAGCCTGTGTCCTTGGGATCCCCAGGTGAAAGGAAGGCAGCAGAGTGAAGATGCCTCAGACTGGGTGCTGGAGGACACGTTTTCTGGTCCTTGGCATAGCAGCCAGCAAGGTTACAGGAGGATACAACAGTGTTTTGGGAGGAAGGTTGCCTCGGGGTCTGTCTGGCCCTGGGGGCAGCGAAGGGGTTAAAGCCCAGTCGTTCTGCCCAATCAGTCTGGCTTGCCTGTAATAACCAATTAACAGAGTGTAATTGTGCAAATCCATAAGTGGCAGTAATTATCAGGGAGATTAATGGATTCCTTCCTTTCTGAGCAGACCCCAGTGCAGCTTGCCAGTGTCCCCCTGCCACCTGAAAGGACTCGGTGAGGGGGGAAAGCAGGAGCCGCTCTTCCCTGGACATTCTGTGACCAAGCCAGGCGTATGGGGAGGCCCTGTGGGGACTGCCTGGTGCTTGTTTAAATAACCCTTTTCATCTCCCTGCATTTCCTTACATACAACTCGCTGCTGCCTGGCTCAGACCCGGCTTCCCAAGGACAGTTCGTGCCCAGCCTGCCAGGGCCTGGGCTGCTGTGTCCCTGCCCTCCCCATTGTCCATTCATTCCCTGCTCCCCTTTTCCCTGTTTAGTCCTAATTAATGCAGAATATTGCATTTGTTAGCCCTCTTCTTTTGTAGCTTTGTTATTTTAGTTGCAATGGGTAATCCAGCAAACTGTTAAAGGCATACATGGGGCAAGGAGGGGACAGCAGGGTGCTTGGGACAGGTTTTCAAGCCAGGCAATGGGGCTGCATTTGGGAGATGGCAGCTTGCAGACAGGCTGGGCCTGCCACATCCTTCAGGAAGGGTTTTCTTAGGGATATATGGCCACAGAAGCAAAGAGTGACCCCAAAGCGGGTGACTGCTTCCACCTCCAAATGCTCTGGGTGGGGAAACAGGGCAATGAGTCCTGCTGAGGAAGAAGGTGTTGCATTTGGGAACGTGTTCCTTGGCAGGTCACCACCTGGGTGGCAGGGGCTCCTCCACAGTTGCACCAGCACCTTGGGCACTCGAGATGCAAAACTGCCTGTCCTGTTCAGCATCTCTGGCCAGCCTTGCCCCTGCATCACGCACTTGGGTCTAAGCCCTGCTGAACCATGGTATGGAGGGAGCTGGGAAGAGCTCAGCCCTGTTTCTGTGCTGGGCAATGATTCCTGCCCCTGACAGACAGTTCGTGCAGAGAGTCAGCCCATGGGGAGGGCTGATGTGCTGGCTGGGGAGCCATCTGTCTCTGGCTGCAGGTGCCCCAGGGGTGGCTGTGCTTGCTCAGCTGGGGATGGGGCAGGTGGCTGGGGATCCAGGTGTCCTTTAGAGTCTGGGATGGCAGGGAGGGATCACATCACCTCTTGCATCAAGCATCCTTGCATCCTCGCTGCCTTCCTCATCAGGCCAAAAAAGTGATGCTGGAGTTTGAAGCTGGGTCTGTGATTTTTGTCTTTATTTTTGGTTTTGCCCTCTGTGTGTGTAGGCTGGGACTTGAGCTTGGGGTAGGCCAGAGCTGTGTGGGCTGGGTGAGAGTATCCTGTGGGTGTAAAAAGCAGTCAAACAGAGCCAGGCTAAAGGTTTATCTTGCAGATGGTGGATGTTTACAAGGGAGGTAGGAGCAGAGTGTGCCTGAGCGTCCTTCCTCCAGCAGGTACCCCCCAGCAGCCTCTGCCCTTCCATCAGTGATAACTGTGTGCATCCATGACTGGCTGCCTTCAGAAATCTCTAGTGATATCTGCACAGACATCTTTGAAGAGGACGGCCCTTGCCTGGCTGTTCACCAGCAGCCCTGGCCCCATTCACTGGCACATACACAGTGATGGACATAAATGACCTTTTTCTTATCGCTGATGTGTTACAAAGGCCAGGAATGTGGCTGCTCTGAGGGAATGGCTGTGTCAGGTGCTCAGCAGAGGCATGAGCAAGGCTCTTCTCCAAGGAGGGTTACAGAGGATGAGGAGGTTTTGGGAGATTCTTGACTGGAGGTGATGGGAATGCACAGAAAGTTGCATCTTCCTAGAGGATCAGGAGAGGTGGAGAGCCCAGACAAAGGTGTTGCTTTTGGGTCTGCTTGCCTGGGGTCCTGGGAGCCAGCCTGCACTGATTGCACTGATGGCTTAAGGGACAGACCCAGGCTATCCAGTGTGGAGTTGTCTGAGCCAACAGTGGAGGCAGAGGCAACGAGGGCTAAGGTGAGGGTTTTTTTTTTACTGCTGATTAATGCAGGGTATCTTTGGGCTTCAGCTCATCCTGAATGCATTTTGTGCCTCATGTGCTTGGGCAGCAAGACTTGTTTGTGCTTCACTTTTTCCAGCTGCCATGCCTAGGTGGAGTCTCCAGATCCAGTATTTGTGAAGATGCTACACAGACACATCCTCTGCAGCGTAGCATTGAACAAGGTGTGTCTCTGGGCAAAGATGTGGTCTGCTTTATTGTGGTCTGCTTTATTGTCTGAAGGGTTTTTGTGTGAGGTGTTTTTTTTTTCCTCTGGTGATTCAGAGGCATTGTAAGTGTGAGGTGGGGGTGTGCAGCGTGCAGGGTTGCTGGATCAGAGTATTTGGAGCGAGGAAAACTTGTTCCATGATTTGCTGGAAACTCGGTGGAGTTCAGGAGAGCCATCCCCAGGAAGATCGTGTCATTACAGGAACAGATGAAGTCTGTGCATTAGAGGAGACAGAAAAACATTGAGAAACATGCCTCTCCCTCTTTCATGCAGACACACTTGGATTTTAGCAATATTTTATTTCATTCCCTGCTATCAGGAGACCAAATGAACGGGCTGAAATCTACTGAAAAAGGGCTAATGGGCCAGTGGCATCTGCAAAAGTGAAGTGGAAGTCAGATCCAGGTGAGCTACCTGGCTCCTGAGGGACTTCATGTGTCTATGAAAGGGGTAGCAGCCCCACCATCCCACCATGCCTTATAGAAAGTGTCTCATTGACTGGAACAGGGACTAAACTGCAGAGACAGCTGGCTGAGAAGTGCTGACTGAAGCTGTGCCTTGGTGATATGGTAGATGTGGCTTTTGGGCCCTTGGTCCAGATCAAAAGCTCTGTGGCCACGTGATGCAAAGCGTTAATCTGGTGTAAATGCCGCCTCCTTCAGATCCTTTTAAATGATAGTAATGGGCCAACTTGATAAGGCAGGCTTTATCCTGGACCAGATATGCTGGCTGCCAGAGAGCTGGTCATATTGTAAACATAGAAGTGCAGGAGAGGCAGGACAGGAGTGATTCAGTAAAAGCTGGAGCCCTTGGTATGGCATTAATGTGACACTGTGCAGTCAGATGCTTGCACCTGATCCAGGCAGTGCTCAGTGGAGAAACCCAATGTAAGCAAGCTTGGAACTGTGGCCTTGCTTGCTTGGAGAGAGCATGTATTAGAAATCCAAATGCACATGATGATCTCCTTTCTGCTGTGTCAGGATATAGAGGGGCCCAGGATGAGGTATCTTATGCTAGATACGAATCTTCTGGGCTTTGGGGTCCTTACTGCTGTGGCTGGGACTTTGGGGACTGGACCAGGGTGTGGCTGGTGGTGGCTACTCTTCCCTCAGCCATGAAAGTATTGGTGCTAGTCCTTGATATGAAGCTGTTCCTCTTGGATGCCTCCAAGTCTTCCTCCCCTGAGAAAGGAGCTGCTCAGAGCAGAAATAACCCCTGTTACCTTGAACTCCAAGATATCCACATTTGCCTGTCTGGTATAAATAGATCATCTGAGGCGGCCAGATGTGATGGGGATTGGCAGGTTGTCTCTGGAGTTTTGCACTTGCTGAAGCAGGAGGAACTGTAAAAGCATGAATGTGGGGATGCACAGAGTGAGAGTAGCAAGCAAAGCCCCCAGCTGCACAAGAGGCTGTGGCATCTGCTGAGGAGGATGCAGGTGGGAGCCCTTTGTGGCCTTGTGCAGGCCAGTGCTGTGACAAGACCTTTCCTGCTCTATGCTGAGCTCTGGTGGCCATCAACAAATGCAAGACCCAGCAGACACTTTGTGTGGCAAGCCTGTCCCCCATCAGCTGTGTGCCACCCAGCTCAGGCCCTTGCTGAGGAGGACAGCATAGTCTGCTCCCAAAAATCCAGCTTTGCCAGCAAGAGGATGAAGAATGGAGCAGGATCCAGAAGAAAAATAGGCTTTTTGAGTGTTTTGCAGGAGTTCTGCAGAGATAAGTGAAACTCAGTCCTCCCACCTAGGTAGTTTGTTTCTGGCTAGTCAGAGAAGCCCTGAAATCTGTGGGGTTTTTGTTACTGAGGTTTGGTTTTTTTTGTTTGTTTTAGAGTTCCTTATCCCTACAAGAAACAATGCAATTAACCTGGTCAAGGAACCATCTTCTGTTGAAATATTTCCTCTGAGAAATGGTGGTTGTGGGAAAACTGCAAAATTGCAGGCAGTTGCATGGGCTCTGTCTTCTAAGGTTTCTCGGAGAACTTTTTTGTAGGAGATGAGGAAATCTTGGACTTCAGGCTGTGGGTTTTCTTTGAAGAAAGGCAACCTAGCTGTTTTCAGGGACTTTGCAGAAATCCTGGCTTTGCATTGTGTGTATGTCGGGGTTAAAGATGAGCTTGCATTTAAATGACAATCCTCTGGCACTCTGGTTGGAAAGTGGAGGTACTAAATGAACCTTTTCTTCACCTGGCCTTTGAAAGCACCTTGCTGAACACCAAGTGACATGTCAAAGTGGACTCGAAGAGCTGTGTGTTCATTTCCCACAAAAATCTCCTCTGGATGTGAGGGCCTTTTGGACAGAGACCTGCCTTCAGATCCAAGTGACCTTAGCACTTGTCTGTAGAAATCCTGGCTTCATCCAGTCTTCATCCAGCCTGGAACCCTGGTTTTATAACACAGTTTTCTGCCTTTTCCCACTGACAAGAGAAGTCAGGTGCTTACCTTGAAGTACAGAGGGATGCGTGACTCTCCCAGTTGCAGTTTTGTGGTTCCTTTTTCATCTCTATGATCTTTATTCCAGCAAAGCTAAAAAGGTGGAGGGACTTGTCTGAAAGCAGGCAGGGAGCCCCAAGCTCCCGACCCCTGAGCTAGCACTCTGCTGACCCAGCCATTGCTCCTCGATGCACTGCATGCCCAAATCTCTATCTGGTGTTGCACCAACCTCCTGTGTTATGGGCTGGCTTATTCTCCAGTCAACCCCACCCTAAGCAATGGATGCTTTTGACACACACACAAATTCCAGAAGATCCTAACAGCTGTTTTTTGGGATCCACCTTCCCAGGAATACTTTGCTGCATGCTTTTCCATGACGCTCCTGCTGCTGACCTTTCTGCTCTGGCAAGGGGAAGTCGCTGGGAAGCACATAGGCAGCGATTCTTCCCTGTTACAAAGGCTGGGATTGTTGGCAGCTTGACGCCCCAGAAAGTGTCTAATTGACTTGATTCTCTCTAGCTGGGCTCCAAATGGATTTTCTGCCTCAGGATATCTCGGCATTATAGTGGACCTGTTGTTTTTGCTCCTCGCATGATATTAAAAAGTGCATTGTTGGAGCAGAAAGCGTGAGTCAGAACGGATGTGCGACGGGAGCTGCCCGTTGCCCTGTGAGTGAGTGCCAGTGGAGAGAGACTGGGTCACCTGCCATCCACAGTTAGGGGCTGAAAAGTTTCTTGGAGCATCCCAGAGAATGAGCTTGGCCTGATGGCACTTCATATTTGGAAATGGACAGATGGAAACCTGCACGTAGCATCCGAAATAGGGAGCATTAAAATGTTTTCCCTAGTAGTTTTTGCAATATTTGCCCATTTCAGTGCAGGCTTGGTCTCCCTGGGCTGGGCAGAGATACCTCAGGTATCTCTGTCACCCTGTCATCTGGCACTGGTGCTTGGGAGTGTCTCACCTGCATCCGTGGCGAAATGTGCTTGTGCTGCCACTGGTACCTGCCTGGGGAGTTAATTCCCTGGAGGAGTGGGCAGCTGGGCTCTGCAACCAGCAAAGCTGCTGGAGGTGCTTAGGCAGGGATAAGAGGATTTGGTGACACCGCTGATTAGTGTCGAGGGCCTCATTATGGTGCTGGTAATTGAGGGTCTCCCAGAGTTTAAACAGACTGGGAATTATCTGCATGGGACGGTGCTTTCTGCAAGGTAGGCAGTGCCCTCCCTGGAGCAGCCTGGCAATGGGGATGGTGGCCTGTGCCCTCCAGACCTGGGGAGGGGACCCACAGTGGGTGGCAGCCATGGGGCTCAGGGAGAGATGGGGAGGGCCTGGGGAGAAGGAGAGGGCAGGCTGTGTTACTGCAGGTGTGTTTGGTGCTGCTGTTTGAATATGCTGCTGGTGGTAATTGCATTAGCCCAGTGGGGCTCTGGGGCTAACTTAATTAGTGTGGTGTCTGTGGTTATTGCTGCACAAGAGACAGTGGTGAGAAGGGGCAGGTCTGGGTGGGGAAGGGCTGATGCAGTACCTCCCTCCTTCTCCATCTCCAGGGAATCATAGGGGACACCTTGCTTTTGGTGACTTTTGCCTGTCCAAGGCCAATGCCAACCAATAGAGCAGACAGATGAGGTTGGGTCAGTCTGTTGGCTAGCCTGGAGAAACCCAGTCTCAAGACCCTGCTCTGCCACTGACTTCCTGTTTGGCCCTGAGCATGTCACCTGGTGTGTCCTCCCTTGGAAGCAAGCAGTGAGGGGAATGGGCATTTTGGCTCCTGAGGCACTCAGCCTGGTAGCTCCTGTTGCACCTCACTACAGATGTGATGGGAACCCCAGCTCTAACACCAGCACCCCATGGGCAGTTTTCTCTGGGACTCTGTAGTTCCAAAGCAGTATGTCAGGAGGGAGATGCATGTGCAGCTGTAGGGTTAGGAGGCCTGCAACCTTTTATTTGCATATGCTGTTGCCACATGCACAACCACAGGATGCCTCTGCCTTTAAAGAGAGATGTCCCCCGGTGTGTGACTGCTGGATGGCAATCAGCAGCAGTGAGTTCCATTGCAATGGTTTTCCTTCAGAATAACTGTAGCAGTCCTAAAGTCGTCTCCTTTTACATAACAAGGAGGGGAAATAAAAAACATCATTAAATAATTTGAAGCAGTGACTTAAGCTATTTCTAGTCAAGGTGCTGGCTCTGTATGGTCCTACAGTACCTCTTAAGAGAGCCTGGGCTTGTTCCTGGAGTCTGTCACGTACTGATTTGCATACAGGGGCTGGAGTCTCTCCCCATGGTGGTCCCCTAAATGAATTGTCTGATGCTTCTTTGCCTGAGAAGGCCTGGAGGGGTTTCCTTGGAACTACTCAGTGTGTGCATGTGTTCTGGAGCACTAAGCACTCACTAACCCAGATCTGCTAAAAATCAATAAAGTAATCCACTTACTGCTTGGGACTGCCAACCTTTAAGGAGCTCAGAGCTGTTTTGTCTTCTTTCCTCTCTCCTTTCTTCTAAGCTGGAAGAAAGAAAAGAGGGATGGGGAAGGAGGTGCTGCCAGAGCTGGACTAAAATCAGGCTCTTTGCTTTGGGCAGATCAATAAAAATAATTCCCCACTAAAACTTCATTAGCATGGAATTAAAGCTTCTGAGATCCCGTGTGGTCACTAAGAATTAATGCTGCTACTAAATCTCGGCACGGGTGGTGCTGAAAACAAAGCTGCTCTGCTGCTCACACCTCCCTGTCCCAGCACTGCTGGGGCTGAACTGGCTGGGCAACCAGCTCTCCTGCTCTGCCCCAGGGCTGCTTGGAGTGGGCACAGTCCTCTTGTCTAGCCTGAGGGCAAGGGACAAGCCAGACTGGGATGTTGGCAAGGTGCACCTCAAGCAGGTAGAAGCAAAACTGTTGTGCAAGGGTGGATTTACCTCTTGAAAGTGTGGGTGCTGGGGGCTGATGGCCCTGATGTGTCTCTGTGAGGTGATAGACAGATGAAGGCAAAGGTTTCTGGGTGGGTGCTGAACAGGCAGGCTTGCTGTCCTACCAGTGCTTTCCCTGACACCAGTTCAGAGAAACATCCCTCTGGCAGGCTGTATGTGGGGCTGCACAAAGTCTCTCCCTCTTCTGTGTAGATCTTGGATCTTATTGAGTGTGTGTGAAAATCACTTCTTTTGGAAGCAGATTGTTTGGCGTTTTTGATTGAAAAATGTTTCTTTCGGTCTCATCACAGAGGAGACTTGTCCTGCTGAGAAATCCAATTTTCTATTCAAAGATTGATACAAGCCACCTTCCAGCTGACTCTTCTGCAGAGCTCTGTGTCTGTAGGCCTGTGGGGCCTCAGGGCATCCCTGTTTCATGCCTGGGTGTTGCCTTTTGCCCCTAACAAGGATCCTCAGTGTGGCTGTTAAAGGACAGCACGGAGGCAAAGGCAGCATTATCCTGAAAGAGCAAACTTTGCCTACACGTTAAAAATCCCTGTGGTTGCCAGTGGCCTGATGCCACTTGGGTTACTGCATGGTAGAGAGGGTTTTGGAGGGACCTATGGGTGCATGAGAGCATGGCCAGGTGAGTGGGGAGGCAGCAGCCTCTGAAGCAGGAGCTGTGCATGAAGCCCCCAAACGTGGCTGTAGCTGTGAGCACTTGGAGGAAAGCTGGCCTTTGCCAAGGGTGTTTGCTGGGGATGGCCTTGTTGTACACTGAGGTGGTGGCAGGGGAGGACACAGGCTGGGCTGAACAGGGAGCAGGATAGAACGTAGTATCACGCAGTTGGGTGCTTTTGTGTTATGATCTTGTATTTGTTACCAAACCCTCTGGTTTCCTTTCCCTGGAGCCCATAGCCTGTGGTGTGTGAGCATGCTGCTTGGCTCTTCTGAAGCAGTTCTGCAGTGCCATTTATGTTTGTGCAATAAAACAAATGAGATGTGAAAGGTGGCCAGATAGAAAATACAAGAGCGATCTCTTCTGTTTGTATTCCCCCCACAAGACTGCAGTTACTTGTTTGCCTCAGTAGAACCTACTCTGAATACTGATATTTTTTCCTTTTTTTCTTTTTTAACTGTGGGGAAAAAACTGTGCATATATACCTGGGTCACAGCTAATGAGCTATGCAGAATGCTGATACTCTTGCCTGCCAAGCTCCTTGCTCCTGACACCAGTCTGGTTGTCTATTTCTTCTGTGATATGGAGATGCACTCTGAAATGCTCCTGTGTCCAGACAAATTCCAATTCCTGGAGTTGCTCTGGTGTACTGGCTATCCATAAAGAGCTGTGTGTCCAAGGCATGGTATCCTCCAGTTATTGCATGTTATCACATTCTCACAAACAGAGGCAGTGCAGAAATGGGAGGAAACAAAATCACCTTAAAAAAAAAAAACTTTAAAATTACTAATATGAGGGAGGAGAAAAGAACAAACCCTTCCCTTGCCTAAGCTCTCTGTCTAGAGAGAAATGGGTACAGTAATGTCTGAGAAAGAAGCAAGAAACAGAGTTACCAAGGGTAACCTTTCCTTCTCCTGTACACATGGTACCACGGGGCTGACAGCACCTCAGTCAGCATCTGCCCGAGCTGTGGCTGATGCTGAGAGCAGCTCTGTGTGGGCATATTGCAGGACCTTGTAGCATGTGTAGTGCCAAAAGGCAGCATGGGCCCTCAGGTGACCTGGAGGGGCCAGGAGCTAGTAGGCCCTTGAAGAATGCCAACATCCTAATCTGCTGTTCCCTCTTTTTGTCTTGCTGCTTCTGTGGCATGCTCCCCATCGTGTACATGGAGGTGGTTCAGGGTGTCCCTGGGAAGGCAGAGCCTCTTGCTAGCCCCATGCTCTTTTCTTTGACATGCAGCTGATGGCAATGGCAGAGCTGCAACCCAACTACTCCTCCTACAACATGGCCCTGCACGTGACTCAATGCAGACCTTGGTTTCTGCTTGTTTTGCAACCTCAGGCAAAATTCCTTCCTTCTCCATTCCTTCAAGGTGACTTCATCTCAGGTTACCCAGATCAGAAACCATCAACAGTCATCCAAGCTATTGTCTGCATCCCTGTGTCTCCTCAGAATTGCAGCAGTTGGTATGGGACTTTGCTGGGCAAGGAACTGGGACTGTTCCCCCTCCAAAGAACTAGTCACTGGAGGAGGTGGTGCTGGAACCTGTGTGTGGCTTTGCCCTGCGCTCTGGCAACTGCCTGCTTGTTTATGCTTATTTCTGCCCATTTTCTGCAGTACTTCATGGTCATGGGATGTCAGTAGGGGGACTGTCTGCAGCCTCCTGCATTCTGCTGCCATGGCTGTGAATGCTTCCCTGGCTGTATGTGGCATGGATTGAGCCTCTGGGCTCTGTCCCGTGTCCCCACATCTTATCATCCCATACAGCTTTAGCAGCTGGCTAATTACACTTTTTAGGGCAATTTCTTTGTTGTTGTTGGGTTTTGGGGTTTTTTTGTGTTGGGTTTTTGATTTGGGTTTGCTTTTTTTTTTTTTGACCTCTTCAGAGGGGGTTAGGGAGGGGAGCTTCCAGCTCTACCACACCCTGGAAGGTCCTGGTCCTCCACAGCCCTGGCTGTATTTCCTGGGGGTGACTGTGATGTGGCTCCGCAGGGGCCACGACTCGATGCCAGGAGCGCAGCCGAAGCAAGGCTCCGTGTGGGATGAAAGCACAGAGCTCCCTGTCCCGCACAGAGCTCCCTGTCCCGCACAGAGCTCCCTGTCCCGCACAGAGCTCCCTGTCCCGCACAGAGCTCCCTGTCCCGCACAGAGCTCCCTGTCCCGCACAGAGCTCCCCGTCCCGCACAGCCCTAGACCCAAAGCGCTGGGGTGGCTGCTCGTGTGCTCCTGCGCTCCTGCCCTGCCTGTCAGCCAGCCCATCCTCAGGGCACCAGCCCCTCTGGGCAAGGGTTGACTCTTGGTGTGTCCAGAAAACACCTCCACATATCTGAGGCTACTACAACTAATAGACCGCATCGAGTCTTCACTGGCGGAAAACCAAAGCACCCCCCTCCTTCCCCACGATGCTCCTCCCCTAAACAACTTAACCTCTCCCCTCTCCTCCCAATTTCTGATCTATACCGGAGCAGTCGTACATTGATAGACGTCTTATCTGGGTGATTATGCTGCCCGGGCAGTCCGCCGTGAATTTGCAGGGAGCTGAGACAGCTGAGCACGGGAGCCAGCCCTGAGCAGCAGAGAACAAGAGCATGTCTCATCCCGGCGAGCAGCTGCTGCTGGCGTGAGGGGAGGATGAGGCCACGGGAGAAGGCAGCTGCCCCGGCACCCTCCGAGAGCCCCTGCTCCTGCAGAGCCATGTCCCGACCCCGGCAGGCTGTGCTGCGCTCCGGACAGCTTTGAAGTTAGAGGAGGCAGTTGTGTTTCGAAAGGCAAGAGATGAACTGAAGATTAAACATGTATGGGAATTATCCTCACTTCATTAAGTTTCCGGCGGGCTTTGGCAGTAAGTATTTCACTTGCATTTGCAATCTGTGCCTTCTGGGGTAGGTGGAGGAACTGATCCCACGGTAGGAGTATGGGGTGGGTAAAGAGAATTTTGAAACATGTTTAATCTAGCTTGTCTGTGGCTGTAACCTATGGTGCCTCTGTGCTTACGATTGAAGCTGTCCTGTGATTGTATTTGCTCTAAACTTCAGCAGAGCCCAACCAAACTGCCTGAAATGATGCAGGCTTGAGTCAAACCATAACTGCTCTGAAGTTTAGTATATGCTGTTTGAGAGATGCGTGAATGTGTTGTGTGTGATGGACTGAATCTGTTCATTGAAAGAATAGGACTAAACTAAAAAAGTATCTTTCCAATTGCATTTCTTAAGTTATTGAAGGAAAGAGTTATTTTTAAAACATAAAGCAGCCCCCAAGAAAATCTAAAGAGAGCTCTTTCCTTGCCTAGTGGCTGTCTCCTGCCCTTGTGACACAGATACTACCATAATCGTGTGAAGCTCTGTCAGATTAGCCAAGTGAGGCTGCACAGTGAGACAGCGGGCTGCCAAGGGCTGTGCCTGTGAGCTGCAATACCCCTGCACAGCCCTAAGCCAGCCTCTGTTGCAGAAACTAGGACTGGTCTTGAAAAATGGGCTTGGCAGTTACTGCAGCTCACTCACTATTTTTATCTAAAGTTACTCCTCTTGTCTTGGCATGGGGGATGTGTAAGGGGAATGGGTTGAGGAGGTGTAAGATGCTCCACACTTGAGGCAGGGAGCAGGCAGGTTGGAGCTCTTGGCTGTAAGGAGCTGGGAGCACCCACAAGTTGGCTATTGGCAAAATAGTGATGCTGCTCTAAGGAACTTGAAGTGCACTGTCAATTGTGGATGTGCAAAATCTTAGTACTTCCGGAAAACTCATGTTGTTCCCAGCCCTTCAGGGTGGGCAAATGCCTCCAGGACTCACCCTGGAGGCCCCTAGGCTGTATACATCAATCTGTTAGTTCTCTGCTAGAGAAGCTGTTTGTGCAGACATTGGTTTGCACATAGGAAGTTCCCACTATGTATATATTTTTTTTCCCCTCCCTCTTGTACCAGATGCTCACCTCTGGTATCTCTCCAACTCCAGAAAAGTCATTGGTTGGTATTGTATCAAATCATCCCCAAATTTCACAAGCGCTTGACTTTCCAAAATACCTTTTTTAATCAGTTTCTGCAGAAGAGAGATGGCTTGTTGGAAGTTTTTTGCTCGCTGGTGTTTTTAAGGAACAAGCAAAGACAAGCCAAAGTCTCTCCTATTGCTGCAATAAGAGTGAAACAATGGAAGTGTTATTTGTGTTTAATTTGTTGAGTGTTACAAATTTACAAGGAAGTGAAAGAAAAGTGACATTCAAACGTATCTTCATAGGAACCAGGCACAGATCCCTTTAGAGACAGGGGTCACAGCACTCAGCAGAGCCTTTGGGAGATTTGTAGAAGAGGAAATTGGTAGTAGGAGCAGAGGTATTTCTGCTCCACCAGTAAAGGCAAAGGCACTATTCTCCAGCTCACCAACAGTTCAGTACGCTGGGACTGTAACTTTCATTTAGAAGTATTTTAAACTAGTGTTTTGATCTGCTTCTAACTTGGTTTAGAAAAACAAGAGTTTTCTGCTGGTGAGCCACTGACAGAGATGTAAAAGCATTGGCCAAGTTTGGTTTTGGCTGCTTTAAAAGTCACTCTGGCCTGTGCTATGCTCCCTCTATGCTACAGAACTGCAGGTCACTGCTCACATCTACACTCCCCTCAAAGCTGCAGGGCTTCTGTGTTCCCTATGCAGCTTGAGGGGTCTGGGGGCCTGCGGGTGGTGTGGAGGCTTCCTCCCCCTGGGTTGCTGGGTCTGCAGAGAGGGATTTCTGGCTGTTTGAGAAGGCAATTACTGCTCTAGCCAGGTAACTTTTGGGCCCATGGGCTGTGTGAGAGGGCACTTGGGCTTTGAGAGAGATGAAGCAAGATGGGTCATAGTGACCATCGATGGGAGAGGTGGTGTGGCAGCTTCCCACTGCCTTGGGATCCTCACCACAAAGCTCACACAAGCAACCTGCATCTCTGACAGGCCCACAATATGTTAATTGTCTCTGCTGCTTCCCCCTCCTGTAAAAATAGCTATGACACTGTTCCTTGTCCTGCCTGTGCTGTCACCATGAAGGGGAACATCAGGATGATGGAAAAGGGCAGTGTCCACACTGGACTGTCAGCCTGTTGCATTCATTGTTCTTGCACTGTGTTGCTGGAGGGCAGAGTTGAGGTGATGTGGCAGCTCCTGTTTGGCATGTTTAGCTCTTATTGTATTCAGATTTCCTTTAGCTCTGAAATGCTGGGCTTTGTTTTCAGCATAACAGCAAACAAAAAGCTTGTATTTGCGTTCTTTTTTGCATGCAAGCAAAAAAAAACACAACTTCAACAATTTCATCTGCATTCAAGTTAGAAATAAGGTACACATTTTTTGATGGTGTGTATAACCTACTTTGGCCTTCAATGTCTGAGAATGTACACAACCTTTGGGATGAGGAAAGGACAGTCAGACTCTGAAGTGTTACAGATGAGTTTGCAGAGTGGCAGGGAAGGTGTTTGGATGAGTCGGCCTTATGCATCTAAAGCAGGAGATGTGCACGAAGGCAGATGGATTTGCCTTCACAGCCTGGGCTGTAAGAGCAAGGAGAGAGCTTCAAAATGTGTTTTTATTCTCCAGAAGGATATATTTCATCCGGAGCTCTGCTCCCAGGGCAAGGAAAGATGCTGTGCTGGCTGTCTTCTCTCTCCAAGAGCACTCTCTGGCACAGTTGGTTGGGGACAAAAACTAACTTGGCTCCTCCACAGAGTCTCTTTTATTAGTACTCATGTAACTTGGCCTCTGGCCACGCCACCTCTGGCTGCAATCTTGTCAGCTCTCCCAGGCAAATTGAGGTTAGGCCAGGTCTTTTGGGGGATAGGAAGAGTTGCAGAGGAAAACTCAAGTTGTGTCTGGATTGGGGTTGCTGCCCAGCTGTTTGACACTTTTTCACCTGTGATGGTTCCAGGTTTTGTGACCTGCAGGATGCTTTTTCCCTGGGTGTCACAGCTTGCTGTGTCCATACCTGTAAATGCTTGTGTGAAGATGGCAGAGGGCTTTTTGAACCAGCAAAAGTGTGAGAAAATCCAGTGATTAGGCAACTCCCGCAGCTAGGGAAGTACAGATTTTTTTCTTAATTTATAATTTTTTATTTTAAAGCAAGAGACAATTGCCTGGGGCAACCACAGACCTGCAGGTGGGGTACTTTCTGATGGGGACCTGTAGCCTCTCCAGGAGTTTAAGGACAACTGTAGGAATTTGTGCATGTTTTTTCCTGGTGGATGTGGTGCCAGAGATCCTGCTAGTCAGGTGCGAGATCTGATCTGACAATCATGAAAAACCCTTCAGGTATCAAATTCAATAACTTCAATTTCTTTGGGGATGAGAATCTTTATCCAACTCCTCTGTGTCACTGTGGTCACCAGGAGAATGTGATAACCTTGTTAGGGTGCGTGAATTTAGCTTGCAGTCCTTATTTTGATTACCTGACAACCAGTTGCTAAAGGAGTCTTTGGTTGGCAAGATCACCACAGCCATGGAGTTACCCTGTAACACATGGTTCCTGCCAAAGTCATGGCACAGCCTGGGTAGCTTCTGTGGATTTTGCACCTTCCTTCTTCTTAGCTTGGCTTTCTGGAGAGCAGAGTATGTGGTTATGCCACAGGTGTGTCTTGTCTAAGTATCCTTGGACATACTAAGCTGTTGACCCGCTGTCCAATTTCAGTAAAATCTGACCAAGATATCAAAATACCATCTGATGCTCAGCCTACACCAGGGCAGGTAGAACTCTCATGTACTTCCAGCCTACTTCTTCCTGTAAGCCAGGTTTTGTGTGGCCCATTTTTGCAAGGGTGGCATGGGAGCATTACTTAAGAGGAAAGGGAGCAGCTCTTCCCACCAGCTAAAAAGTTGAGGGAAACTTTCCTCTGCCCCGTGCAGATCCCTGTTGCAGAAGCCTCTGCCCATGTATGTGCCAGCACAGCTCCAAAACTTTTTGCTTCTCTGTGATGTTAGCTCAGGGGAAGGCTGCATTATTTATTGACTCAAAGTTGAGCAGGAAGATGGAAGCACAAAGGTTACTGGACCTTAAAAGCAAGGCAAAAACAGTAACCTTTTTCTGTAGGATACTAGCATGGCAATCTGTACTGCCTGTGGAAATCTGTTTGGACAGTTTAAAATATCACCACAAAGGGAATGGTTTTTCAATTTAGCTTCTGTATATTAAAAACTACTGCATAGCAGCAAAACTTTGATTCCAGTTAGCATGAGTTCCCTGCTAGATAAAAGCATACAATTTCAGGAGTGTTTCTTCACAGGTATTTCCCTATGAAGGTCGTCCCCAAGGACGAAGTGCCTGCCAAGCTGTACCTCCCACACATGCCAGTGCTCCTCTGCTGAAATCAGACCTTCTCTGCATGTCTCTTCCCACTTCTTAGTGCTCTCTGATCTGCGGAGGATGAAGTATCTGCAAAGTTCTGCTAGTCATATGCCAGGCAGGGCAACTTGCACCTTTATTTGCTCATGCTGAAGAAACGAAGCATTTCTGTGTCTATCTGAGGCCTCAGAAGCACAAGCATGTTTTTCATTATTTGAAGAATTTGTTCTGTCTTTTGATTTATCTCTGACATTAAAAACGAAACCGAGCAGGTTGAAAGTATCCTGCCAGGGATCTGTGGGTCTCAAGAGGCAGGATTGCTTTAGGCCTTAGCTGAAGACAGACACCAGAGTTTAACACTGAAACCTTTCCTCTCAAGGCTTTGTTAGGTGTTAGGGCTGAAGGGGCATTAACTAAAACTAACTTGCAACCCGTGTTGGTTAAATAGACAGCGCACCCTAGAGCTTGGATGTTTCTGGTCTTTCTGAATTCTCTTTCCACTTTCTACTCAAATATAATTACTGAGACTGGTGTTTCCTGCCCTTATGTGGGTGAAAATCAAGACGATGATGTGAATACTCTTGCAGGTAGTCTTTGCTTCAACACCTGCCCCAGCTTTACCTGTGAAGTGCTCACAGCAGAGGCATCCAAGCTGGCTTTATCGAGCTAGATTTAGTCCTGGACCAGTTTAGCTCTGTAAGCCCAGGCCTGGCTGTTTAGCCTTAGTGTGGTGGACCTGGAGCTCTGTGTCCTGTGGGTGAATCTGTCAGATGTAGACAGTGTTCATCTATTCCTGATTTTGTGAGGCTATTCATGCAAGTTTCTCATCCTGGGACTAGAATTTTGCTGAGGTAGAAGTGAAACACTGGTGGAAGTGGAGTATCAAAGCTTTGTGTCCTTGCTCATCTTCAGTGGCTGGTGGGTGAATGTAAAGCTGTTGCTTATGTCCTTAAGGGCACTCTGTTAAAAATGCAGAGAACCGAGTGGTTCTTAGGGTCTTCCCTCATTATTTTTTCTAATGTCAGCAGAGTTGCATATGGTGACATTAGATATGATCCTTATTCTGAATGCTAAAGCAACAGGATGGACGTTGTGTCTTTTTGGATGCTTCCAGCCCATGGCTTCTCTCTGCAGCAAGTGATGTGGTGCATTTACAGAGTGAGTTTGAAACAGCAAAGCATCCAGAAGCAAGTTTATTCTTTTCAAACTTTGCTTCCTACAAAGGGAAGACTGGAGCATGTGGATTTCTGCACAAGAGAGCATGTAGGGGGTTGATGGAGGCACTGGGTTCTAGCCACTGCATGTTTGCAGTGGAGACATCAGAGGATCCACACAAGACAGTTCCCTCCTGTTCTTTCTTCCCCTACTCCTCCAGCAGAGAAATACATAAAATATCAGGCTTCCCTGAACCTCTCTTTGGGATGCTACCTGTCCAAGCATTCATGTGGAGGAGGGAGACAGGAGAAAGACACAAACAGCCCCATTTGTGGATCAGTCTTGAATCTGAAGTTAAAAGCAGTTGCAAACCCTGATGCTTGTTGCGGAGTCTCAGCTGGTGTGTTCTCCAGCAGACATGGGGGACCTGGCCAGTCTGGGAGCCTTGTTTGGTGCTTGTGGCAGGGGCTGTGCCAGCTGCAGAGCCCTCGTCTCCTGACGCAGGGCTGCCCTCCACTCTGTGGGGCCCTGCTGCAGCTGGCTGAATCCCCAGCATCACTTGTCACCTTGCATTACCTGATGGAAAGACTCTGGACCTGCTTTGGCCTGTGTAAATGTCACCTGTGCCGAATGCCACCGGAGAGGCGGAGGTGGCTGGCTGTGGCTGGCATGCAGGACTGAGTCCCATCTGTCCTGTCCTCCCCCTGCTCTGTCCCAGAGCTGCTTCCCCACCACAGAGCAGCTTCTTGCTGGTCCTGCTCAGCTGCCATGCTGATGGGAGAATATACCTCCAGGAAAGCCACACCATCCCTGTGAGCCCACGGTCTTTCTGGTTGCTTTCTGTTCAGAGGTGCACGATACTGTTTTCAACCAAAATGAATCAGACTTGCAATCTCTGCTGTTTGCACTTTGCAAGCCTGCCTGGCTCCTTTAGAATGAAACAACTTGTAGGGTACTCAGCTCAGGAAATAATAAACCCCTGTGTCAAGGATGCCTTGATGTGGCCCCTCCTGCACGCCTTCCACCAGCAGTGCAAATTGTTCCTCACACCAGTGAAATCACCTGTTAGCAGTCACATCTTATGTCCCTCACAGCATCGTCAGGCACTGTGGAAACAAACATTTTAACCCTGGTTTGTGTCATGAGGCCCTGGCAGAGCCTGACTTGACACCTGTGTGTCCTCCAGAAGGTATTTTCATTTATCCATCCATCTCCACCAGCAAACACTCCTTCATGCATTCATGCTTCCTCCTTTGTGTCTCATTGTTGGGGCAAGAGAGGTAGGCACAAGCCTTCCAGGCTTCCTAGCTTCAACCTTTGATCCCTTCCTCAGGGTTAGGGGCTTCTCCTGACCATAGCCCTTGAACAGTCATCTCTTGGCATGGATGCAAGCACACCATGGGGCTTGCTCTGGCCAGCAGTCTCCTTGGATGAAAAACCTTTCTCTGGGTTGGTCCTTATGAAACTTGGAGCCTTGCTAGTGGAGAAACTTAGCGGTGTTTCTGTAGGGTCTGGTGTAAATGCAAACAGTTAAATGACTCTCCTGGGAGTCTTTCCTTATTGGTTTAAGTCTTCTGCATGATACTTTCAAAATACACCCTTTTCTGTGTTAATGGAAAAGGATGAAGAGTCATTCTTCTCCTTAGCTGTCCTGACGTGATAGATTTCTACCCAGTCTCCCATTCAGTGGCTTATTTTCCAAGATGAAGAATCCTCAAAGGCAATGTTGTTTACCTAGTTGTTTAAAGAGGCATAAAACCAATTTCTTGAAGTCTATGCTACAGATGCAGGGATGACTGCATGCTGTGGTACCAGGCTACTCGCAGGTGATGAAAAATGCATTTGCTTTTCTCTGAAGCTGATAATGGCACGAGTCAGGATGTTCCTCTTAAGTCCCAGGAAACAACCAAGGTGCATCTGTGAGCTGACCATTTAGGTAAGGTGGGGGGCATCTTCTACCCACTGCTAAAGGCTCTTCTGGCAGCTGTCTCTGGGGCGGAAGGCTTTTGTGTTTGGAAGCCATTACAAGGTAGGGATTTTGCTGTCTACTAACAGAAAACGGGCTGCGTGTCTCTGTGACGGTGGCAGGGGGATGTGGGGTGAGCCTCTCCAGCAGCAGGCAGGAGCTCTGCCTCCAGACTGTCACACTGCCTCCAAGGCTTCTGCTGTTGTCATTGAGCTGGCTTCCTCTTGCTGCACATTGCTTTCCCACTGGGAGAATTGATCCAAAAAGCCAAAGCAAGAATTGACAAAGACCTTTTCTTCCCCTCCCTCTGCAGAATTAAGTCTGAAATGGGTTGATAACAGCGGATCGAGTCCTCCTTGACTCTGACAAATGTCTTTAATGTTATTCAGCAAGCTGACCTTTTCCCGTCTTTATTGTGCATCTTCCCTTTGAATCAGATTTGATTGTTACTTCAGGTAAAATAACAAACACTGTCACGTAAATAACTTTGCAATAATGTTAAAAGGAGGAAAAAAACCCAAACAGAACAGCAAAGCACTGTCTTACTTGCAAATGCAATGGGAACAAGCATCCTCTGTGCCAGCTATGGAAAACCAACAGTGTGACCTTCCCAGACAACATCTTTGCCTCGCTACTCCAGGGAATGATCTCCTGTGTTGAAAAACTAATAGAGAAACAATGGTTCATTGAAATGTTAATGACAGCTAATGCTAACAGGGATTGGTAAATTCTAGGGGAAGGAGAAAAGGTCATATAACTCCTTAAAATACAGCTAGATACATAAACCATCAGGACTGGTGGGTATTTGATGCCTCTGAATATTTTATGTTGGTCTTGTAGAAGACAACGTTTAGGCCTTAGGTGAAGTGTTCAGCCTCAGAGGCTTCCCCAGAGAGGCAAAGATCAAAGCTATATTGCTTTTCTATCTCACCTCTTCCCCAGTGGGGTTCAGGGACAGATTGATCTCATGGGACTACTTGAGACACTCAGCTTGGCAACATGCACTGGAGCTTTTTAGTGTGGAAGGAGGAAACCTCCTTTCCTTGTGGCTGTGAGACTGTTTGCCCCGGCACGTCTGTGTGGCCACAGTCTGCTCTGCCTCATCTTAAGTGAGGAAAAGTAATGGACAAAATATTTTGTGGGTGCCTTATCCTGTCATCTGTGTTGCTAGCATGTGGCAGGAAAAGCTGAAAGGATTAGGAAAACATGGCTGGTTAACAAATGGCTTAGAGGCTGGTGCCGTCAGATGAGCTTTGGGTTTTTGATCATGGAGATGTTTACACAGCACCAGGTCTGCTAGCAAAAAATGGTATAGAACTGTGAACAGGGGGGAAAAGGATTCTTGGCCAGGAGTTAGCAGGGCTCATTGAGAAGGGTGTTGTTGCTCAGCACTCGTGGGGCAGCATGCTAGTATTTTTCCCTCTTTGAAATGCTTATACACTAATGGCCACAGCATGGGGGAAAAAACAGTAAGAACTAGAGATCTGTATATGGTCACACGGCTGTGATCTCATTGCAATCACTGAGACATGGTGGGATAGCTCACATGACTGGAATGTTGTCATGGATGGGTATGTCCTTGTTAGGAAAGACAGGCCAGCAAGGGGAGGTGGTGGAATTGCTCTTTATGTGAGAGAGCAAATGGAATGTATTGAGCTCTCCCTGGGATCAAATCAAGAGCAGGTTGAGAGCCTATGGGTAAAGATTAAGGGGCAGGCTAATATGAGGGACAGAGTTGTGGCTGTTTATTACAGGCCACTGGATCAGGATGGGAATGTTGATGAGGCCTTCTACAGACAGCTGAGAGTTGCCTCACAATCACAGACCTTGGTCTTCATGGGGGACTTCAATCACCCTGGTATTTGCTGGGAGACCACACAGCCAGGCAGCTACAGTCCAAGAGGTTCCTCCACTGCATTGATGATAACTTTTTGACTGAGGTAGTGGAGGAACCAACAAGGAGAAGTGTACTACTGGACCTAGTATTGACAAACAAAGAAGGAATGGCAGAAGACATTAAGATTGGGGGCAGCCTTGGTTGTAATGACCACGAGATGATAGAGTTCGGGATCATGTGCAGAAGGTACCAAGCATCTAGCAGGGTCAAACCCCTGGATTTCAGAAGAGCTAATTTTGGCCTTTTCAAGGAACTGCTTGGAAAAATCCAGTGGGATAGGGTACTGGAAGAAAACGGGGCCCAAGAGAGTTGGTTAATATTCAAGCATCACTTCATGCAAGCTCAAGATTGAAGTGTCCTGAAGAGAAAGAAATCAAGTAAGAGAGCCAGGAGACATGCATGGTTGTGCAGGGAGCTTCTCAACAAATTTAAGTGGAAGAAAGAAATTTATAGTTCATGGAAAAAGGGGCTGACCACTGGGGAAGAATATAAGAATGTGTTCAGAGAGTGTAGGGATGCAATATGGAAAGCTAAGGCCTCCTTAGAATTAAAATTGGCAAGGGAAGTCCAGGACAACAAGAAAGGCTTCTTCAAGTACATTGGAGGTAAAAGGAAGACCAGAGGAAATGTGGGCCCACTGCTGAGTGAAGCGGGTGCCCTGGTGATGGAGGATATGGAGAAGGCAGGGTTACTTAATGCCTTCTTTGCCTCAGTCTTTACGGCTAAGGCTGACCCTCAGGATTCCCAAACCTTCCAGACCACAGAAAAAGTCAGGAGTGAGAAAGACTTCACCTTGATTGAAGAAGATTGGGTTAAAGATCAGTTAAGGAAACTGGACATCTTCAAATCCATGAGCCCTGATGGGATGCACCCATGTGTGCTGAGGGAGGTGACAGAAGTCATCGCTAGACTGCTCTCCATCATCTTTGAAAAGTCCTGGAAAATGGGAGAGGTGCCTGAGGACTGGAGGATAGCTAATGTCACTCTAGTCTTCAAGAGGGCAAGAAATAGGACCTGGGTAACTACAGACCAGTCAGCCTCACCTCCATCCCTGGAAAGATGATGGAGCAGCTCATTCTGGGGTTCATCTCTAAGCATATGGAAGAAAAGATTATCAGAAGTAGCCAGCATGGATTCACCAAGGGAAAATAATGTCTGACTAATCTGATATCCTTCTATGATGATGTGACAGAATGGATAGATGCAGGGACAACAGTGGGTGTTGTCTTCCTCAACTTCAGTAGGGCTTTTAACACTGTCTCCCATAACATCCTTGCGGAGAAGCTCAGGAAGTGTGAGTTAGAAGAGCAGACAGTGAGATGGATCAAGAACTGTCTAAACAATAGAGCCCAGAGGGTTGTGATCAATGGTGCAGAGTCCAGCTGGAGACCTGTGACTAGTGGTGTTCCCCAGGGGTCAGTACTGGGCCCAGTCTTATTTAACATCTTCATCAATGACCTGGATGAGGGTGTGGAGTGTGTCCTCAGCAAGTTTGCTAAGGATACGAAACTGAGAGGTTTGGCTGATACACCTGAAGGCTGTGTGGCCATTCAGCAAGATCTAGGCAGACTGGAGAGCTGGGAAAAGAGGAACCTAATGACCTTCAGCAAGAATAATTGTAGAGTCCTGCACCTGGGGAGAAAAAAACATGCACCAATAGAGATTAGGGGTTGACCTGCTAGAAAGCAGCCCCATGGAGAAGGACCTTGGGGTCCTGGTGGACAAGTTATCCATGGGCAGCAATGTGCCCTTGTGGCGAAGAGAGCCAATAGTATCTTGAGATGTATTAATAACAGTGTGGCCGGCAGGTCAAGGGAGGTTCTCCTCCCCCTCTACTCTGCCCTTGTAAGACCACATCTGGAGTATTGTGTCCAGTTCTGGGCTCCCCAGTTCAAGAGGGATAGGGATATACTGGCAAGAGTCCAACAGAGAGCTACAAGGATGATTAAGGGACTGTCATACATCTGTCATACGAGGAAAGGCTAAGAGACCTGGAGCTGTTTAGTCTTGAGAAGAGAAGACTAAGAGGGGACCTTATTAATGTCTATAAATATCTGAAGGGTGGATGTCAAGAATGGGCCAGTCTCTTTTCAGTGGTGCCCTGCGATAGGATGTGGGGAAACAGCACCAAGTTGCAACACAGAAGTTCCTGCTCAAGTTGAGGAAAAAATTCTTTACTGTGAGGGTGATGGAGCTCTGGAATAGGCTGCCCAGGGAGGTTGTGGAGTCTCCTTCTCCAGAGACTTTCAAGACCCATCTGGACACGTTCCTGTGTGATCTTCCCTAGGTGTTCCTACTGCAGCAGGGGCATTGGACTTGATGATCTTTAGAGGTCCCTTCCAATCCCTATGATTGATTCTATGTTATGGGCAGTTTCTGCCCAGCATTTCTCCAGCTCCTCCTGAAGATGCTGGTGTCAAGTTTTGGGAGCTGGAGGAACATATGAAATAGCATGGTGCAGTGGTGAGTGAGAGAAAAGGGGAAGAAGAGCTGGCTGAGTGTGATGCCTGAGCTATTGCAGGGGGCAAAGGTGCATCATAAGACTTGGGGAGCATTTAGGCTTCCCAGCCTGGTCGGTGGGGTTTTAATGGTTTTAGATGTGTGCTGTCTCTAGAGCTGGCTTCACATCAGAAATGGGACCTCAGGGAGTAGTTCAGAGAAAAACTAGCCTGAGGCAGGCAGGCAGCGGTGCCTTCCTCCAAGCCAGCTGAGGCACCAAAACAGTAAAGGAAGATTTGATTAGTATTATCTTCATAATATGTTTTGTTAATGTATGTAACTCTATTTCCTGTACCATAACCAACGCTTTGCTCTTTCCCTTTATAGCATAAGCCTTGGTTGCTGGTTGGCTTTGGCCAGCATCTAAGCTGACACAACCAAGGCTGGGCAGCTGAGTGCTGTGCAGCCAGCCTTGCTCACGAGCGCATTTAATCTTTCCGCTTCTCCCTGTAGATTCCCCTGTTCATGCCAGCTCCACATCTGTGAGCCCATCGTCAAGCCTTTCCACAGGAAATTCGGTGGACGGGCACCACAACTACCTCGAGGCCCCTGCAAACGCCTCCCGGGCGCTGCCGTCCCCCATGAACCCCATCGGGTCTCCAGTGAACGCGCTGGGCTCGCCCTACAGAGTCATTGCCTCCTCCATTGGCTCACACCCTGTCGCTCTGTCCTCAGCCCCGGGCATGAATTTTGTGACACACGCCAGTCCACAGGTAGGTTCATGTGCACGCTTGCTTTGCTGCAGTTCACTGTGCTCAGAGGCTGGGGTGCAGTCCAAAAATCTTGAGGGGAGTGGGTTGCGTGGTAGGATCTGGTGTGTTTTGGCCACTTAGAGAGATTGGCTGTAAAGAGCAACTTCCAGCATGTGAATCTTCCTGCATAAACCCCCAAGGCAGAGACACAGAGAAGACACCTGTGTGTATTTCAGAATCCCTGCACAGTAAGGGGAGAGAGAGCAAGTTCCCAGGTCTGTTCTCACCATGGGTGCAATCCAGTTCCCTTCCACTGCATTGATTGCAAGTGTTTTTAATTACTGTGTGTGGAAATGATCAGGGTAGCCAAGGGCTGCAGCATGTGAAGCGTTCCCCTTCCTCCAGCAAAAAGATATCTGCTTTGTTTCATTATTTGGAAAAGAGATGGGTCTTTCTAGAGAGAGACAAATGTTAATGCTAAATGCCAGCCACATACACTGTGGTACAGATAAACTTTGCCTGAAGAAAAATGAAGCATTCCTGTCCTTACTGCCTGAGGTCACTCAGGTGCTGAGGCTTCCTGACCAGTCAGTCAGGGAGGAGACCCAAGGGGTTGGGATCGGTGCCTCCCCAGAGACATGGAATGGCTGGGAGCCTCCCAGGGGGTGGCTCTGTGGGACACACTGCCCCAAGGGCCTGGCACCTGGGCTCCATCCTGGGCAGGATTTTGATTGTGTGCTAAAATGCTCTGAGAGTGCAGATCTAAGTGGAAATTCTGCCTTTTATTAACAAGACTTTGCATTTTATTAGTGGGACCTGAAGGTAGAGAGTGCTGAAGAGCCTTATGGCTCCTGCTGAAGAAGCAGCAAGGAGATGGTCCCTCAGCCCTCTCTGTCCCTGACTCTGCTGTCCAGTCTACACAGTCTGCCTGAAGTTCTTCCTAGCTCCTGCTGCTGAGGTTGGGACAGGATGATTGGTTGGGACACTAAAGAGCTCTGAAGGAGTACTAGGGTGGTTTGGTTTACCCTTCACCAGCAACCTCAACTCCTGCTTGTGTCTGGGCTGTCTGCAGTGGGTGTGCTGGGCATCCTTCCTCCCATTGTACCACCCGACTGTTCCCCATTGATAAGACATATGCCCGTGGCATCCAGGGGCAGGTACTTTGTAGTGGTGGAGCTGATGGCTGCCTTGGCTGTATGGAAGCCTTTCCTTTGGGGCTGGGGATGCTCTGGGAAGTGGTTTCCCCCATCTGGGCACCACGCCAAGTTTCCCAGCTCTGAGGAACAGGTTTCATTTGTGTTACCTCTAATGCAAGGAGACAGATGGGCCTTTGGGATTCGGCAGGGAGGCCACTAATGGATTTGGGTTCAAACAGTTGTCCCAGATATCATACATGATTGCACTTAACCTGCAGGAGTCAAGCTCTGAAGACACTGATGGCTAAAACTGCCCCATTTCTCCCCCCTGCATACACCCTCTGTTATTGTCTCAAAGTGCAGCCAGAGAGAAAGAAAAGGTGGTACCTGGGCTCTGAGTAACATATTAAACCATAAAAAGTTCTTTATGGCTCAGCATTTTGCCAGGAAGTAGTTCGCAGGGTAGAGAAGGTGGCTGGACACTTATAGGGAGGAAGAGACTGATTGCTCTTTTACTTGGCTCTAATTTGGATTTTGAAGCATTAGGATTTACAGCTGCTCAGTGCCTGGGCTGGGTCTCTGCTGGGAAGGGCGAACCTCTGGGTAATTTTTTTCCTTTACACTTTTATTTTCTAGTGCAGCAAAACAAGCTGGCTCCTATTGTGGTATTTTTTGCTAGATAATTTGTGGTTTTGGTCTCATCAGACTGTTGAAGCTTTGAAAATGAAGGGACAGGGATGAGAAAAAATGAAAACAGGCTTCATGTTCTTGTTCGCCTAATGACAGGTCCAAAAATCCCAATGAGATGAAACCTTCTTGCTCTTTCCCTGTGGAAATTATTATACTTTTTCATGGGGAACAGGCAATTTCTTGGAGGAAATGGAAAACTTTCAACAATGTGTATGAAACAACATGCACGAAATCTAGTGGTTTCTGTATGCAGACTATAATGAAGGCTGTAGCTGGATTTTCATCCAAAGCCTTGTTTTCTGTCCCTACATCTGCCCTCTTGCTGAGAAGCTAAAATTTAGCTGATAAATTGGGGCAGCTGTTAAAAACAAGCTCAGTGATGAAGTAACTATCCCTCAGCCCTCAAAGCATGGCACTGGGAAAGATGATTTGATGGTGGTTTTGGAGAGAGGTTGCTCTGCCCAGCCAGCTTTTGACAAGACGTGCTCACCGGCCCTTAATCCTCGCTGCTCAGCCGACAGCAGCTCAAAAGCAAATAGCAATAAACCGAAGCCCTGGGCAACATCAGGCTTTGGTCTCTAATCGATGTCAGTTTGTAACCTTTAACTTGCAGCAGCCAAGAGCAGCTCCCAGGGATCTCAGCTGGGGGCTCTGGGCCATTTGCCTGCATCTCACTGCAGCTGATTTTAGATGCTCAGCCTGCTCCTTTTTATTTTTTTTTTTAATCTGGCAACCCTGAATCTGCTCTGTTCTCCAGCCTGTGGTAGTGTTTGGGAACCTCAGTCCCAGGGAGTGACCAAGATGGCCATGTTTTAATGCATATCATGAGGTAGGGAAGGTAACTCCCTTACTGCTTTTTTTAAAAACATCATTACAGCTTCCCCAGCCATGCAGCAGTGCAGGTTTAATTGCAACAAATGCTGCTTCCTAGCTGCTTCCTTGGTAAGCTGTTCGTGCTCGAGGCCACAAGCAGCCAGTGATGAGCATTGTGTCATGAAGCAGGCAGGGATCCCACCAGGACTTCACTTGGAGGCTGTAACTGAGCAGCTGAGGGTTGCTGCCTGCCCTTTTCCAGCTCTGCTTAGTCCTGGCTTTGGTTACAGCATCAGAGCAGGGTGAGAGGCAATATCTGCTACCAGGCATCTGCTTAAACCCCTCCAGCTGGGTTCACCAGAGGATGTCTGTCTGCCCATGGGAGCCCCGTGGAGTTACTGTGGATAAGCTTGTGGGGCGAGTGCAGCAGGGGCAGCAAGGGAGGGGTCAGCTCAATTTGGGGTTGCTTTCATTGAGTCTCGACCCTCTAACCTGTCTTGTGGCTTCTGCAGCTCAACATCCTGAACAATGTCAGCAGCTCAGAGGATGTCAAGCCCTTGCCAGGTCTCCCAGGGATTGGGAACATGAATTATCCATCTACAAGCCCAGGATCCTTAGCCAAACACATCTGTGCCATCTGTGGGGACAGGTCCTCAGGTAGGAGGTTATCTTACTTGAGGAAGGCTTTGTGTAATGAAAACTCCCCTGAAGTGAGGCTCATGCAGGAGTGAACACTCTGGAGGCTTGCTGGGGCCATACTGGCACTGCAGGATTGTTGCTGGGTCTGGCTTACCCAAGGACAGGCTGTCTGGTTTTAATTGCACTGTGCCCAAAAGAGAGCAAACCTAAAAGCCACTTGCTTCTCCCTTACATGTATAGTATTGTTTTACATTTTGTCCCTGTTTATCAAAGCTAAATATATAAAAACTGCTGTGTTCTTATTTAGCTGGGTTTTAGCTGTGCCTGAGTTTTCCCTCCTACCCCAGAGACCTGCAGCCTGGCTGTGCCTTCCAGACCCCCTGTTTGCTACCTATGGCTTTTCTGCACTTGCACTGCAGCTAAGATGTGGATCCACATCCATCCCCTGGGATGCAGTCCCTCCTTATCACAGGAGAGCAGTGGTCCTATAATTTGACTGCTGCTGGTCACTATTCCTGCTAAGAGCCACTAAAGCCAAGTCAGGCCTGCTAAGGTGATACCCTGTCACCAGCTTTATCACTTTTGGGGATGGTTTGAGCTCTTCCATGCTGGAGGGAAGGGCAGGTGCCTGCCGGCCCACTGATGGCCTCCCCTTTCCTCCCCAGGGAAGCACTATGGGGTGTACAGCTGTGAGGGCTGCAAAGGCTTCTTTAAGAGGACCATCCGGAAGGATCTGATCTACACCTGCCGTGACAACAAGGACTGCCTCATCGACAAGCGCCAACGCAACCGCTGCCAGTACTGCCGCTATCAGAAGTGCCTCGCCATGGGGATGAAGAGGGAAGGTATGGGTGGGCTGGTAGAAGGAATGGACTGACAGAAATTTTCCTTACGTTCATTAGGGTAAATCTGGCTATTGGTGGCCCTCCCAAGGCTGGAGCATTCTGTAAATCCACACTGACAGCTTCAGGGCATTTTTGACCTTGTTTGTAAAGGAAATGAGGCTGATGGGGAAGCTACTGCACTGTATTTTTCTTCCCATCCCATCTAAACACACATACTGGTGACCGATGAACTTGTTCACCAGTTTTGACCCAAGCCTGCCTTTATTTAGTGGCCCTCTGTAAACTTTTGTTAGGGACAGCACCTGACAGTGAGAAGTCCTGCAGCCTGCTTGTCTCCTGTGTGAACAGCAACCTCCTTTTTGTTTTCAGCCTGCTGGATTTGTCACCTAATTCTTGCACTGAAAGATAGGAGTGGATGATTTATTTCTGTATTTTATTTTTCTCGTTCTCTGTCATTTCCACTCTTAACCTCGTCTTTGGAGATGATCTGTGGTATGGCTCACATCCTGTGGTGTTTGTGTGCTGCAGGAGAGAGTTGCATGGAAGCAGTTTGTGCAACCTCTCCCATACTCCACATCTGCTCACTGCAGCCCCCAGGGGACTGTTTCTGGTCCAAACCACCTAAGGTGTTGGTCTGGAGCAAGGGTCCAACCTGAGGCAATCGGTCATGAGGGATTGTGCACTGACTTGAAAGAAGCCTCCAAGAGCTGCAGAGGGTGATGTGTCTGTGGTGGATCCTGCAGCCGTGCCTCTCTCCCATGCAGCTCTGGAGAGTGCAGAGGCCTTTGTAAAAGCTACCACCAAGTGAATCTCCATTTATCTATCTACCTCTGCCCCTGCAGCTAGCTGCTCCCTTGGTGCAGCAAGGACTGCTGACCTGTATCGTGTCCCACATTATACTGACAGATGCAAGGTCAGAAAGTGACAACTAGCACAGCTTTTAAGCTGTTTTTTTCCAAGATACAATAACTGCCACCTCCAGGGTTGAATGCCAGCAGGCAGTATAGCTGTCCCTTTTGGAGACCAAGCTGTCCCCTTGCAGAGCAAGCGAGCTGCTCCCTGTGCAGGAGGTCATATGGGGCAGAGCCTGAGGAGGAAGCTGTAATGCTGGACACAGGCTGAGCTTCATCTCATTCCTTGTAGCATCATCAATGCCATGCTTCCCCAACCACTTAGGGCAGCAGAGGACACTGAAACACCAAGCTTGAATCAAAAACCTAATCCCAGACACAGCTCTCCCTTCCAGCTGGGTGCAAAGTGGTTCAGAGGGCCAGGGTGTCAAAGCAACTTCCCTTTGCAGAGCGTGAAAATTCAAACCCCTGCAAGGATCCTGCAGGGGTTTGGCTGCAATAATCACAGGGTCTTTCAGGGAGTTGCAATCTGTCCCTAGTTTCTGCAGCTTGAACAGGAATCCTGGATGAGTTTGGGGGCTGAGTGATGGGACTGATATTTCCTTGACATGCTCTTTCTTCCACAAAGATTTTGATGTCTTTAGAACCACTTCCCTGGCTTCTCCCTGTCCATTACCCTAAAGAGGACAAATGCTTCCCCCAGCTGGCTGGCACATATGTGCATCCCATGTTGCCCTCCCTCGCCAGTGCCAGACTGGATGCCCCACTGAGCTATCTCTTTGGGTGCTGCCAGTTCCTCAGCAGCTGGGTCGTTCTGGGAAGCACACCCTCCCACCTGGGAATGCAGGGAAGTGCTGAGCATTGTGAAGTGGTCCTGAGTCTCAGTGCTGAGGAACCTCCCACGGTTTGGCCCTTCTCCTGAAAGCACCCTAACAGAAGCAAGGGTAAGGCAAAGCTGATGCAAGGGCTTATCTTCTGACACCACTGCAAACAGCAGAGCTATAAAGACAAATGGGAAAGAAATCTCCTGATCCAAAAAGCTTGTCACACCATTCTTCTAGCAGCACTTACATACTTGAGAACATGGGGATCAAATTCTCCCACAACCTTGTTGCGGGCTTGCTGAGCTGATCCCTTCCTGGGTGTCTCCTGGTGCTTATGCAGGTCTCCTCTCCTCTTAAAGGTCTTTTTATCCCTTGGCCTCGGTGGTTTTCCCACTCCTCTGGACGCTGGCTGTCTGGTGCTTAGCGAACGGCTGGGGGAGCCATTAAGCTGTTGCCAAGCTCCCACGTATGTCTGCGTGGAAGGGGCCAGCTTTGCAGACAGCTTTTCCCCCCACCGAACCTTTCATTTTAGGTGTATAAATTCCTGTACCTCAGTACAAGCCGTTCTTCGAGAGCAGGCCAGCTGCCTGCCTGTCCCTTACGGGTTCCGAGGCACTTTGGGCCCCTGCCCAGGTTCCTACGGGGGAGCGATGCTAGCAGGACTGCAGCAGGGCTGGTCTTGGGGCGTTTCTCCCCAGCAAACTGATGACACCTGCTGGTCACTTGTCTTTGTCTTCTTTAGCAGGATTTCCTTACTTTCCTATGGGATTTCTCAAACAAAACTGTGCACCCAGGACTCCTACTGAGCAAAAGGCTTGGCATACCACGTACATGTCCTACACTGACCTGTCCTCCACACACTCAGCAGCCCTGGGAGTTAGTAACTGAGATCTAGAGAGAAAATCAGTGACCCTGTTCCTCCAGTCAGGAGATATTTTGGGAAATATACAGAGCTAGGAGAAGTGAGTGGAGGCATTGGGGCATTCAGAGGTGCTGGGAACTGCTTTCTATCAGGGTGGGTTGGGAAGAGATGGTGGAGGGAGAGGTGACACCAGGGCTGGGCCAGGCTGGGTAAGCGTTTCCTCAGGAAGGAGGCAGGCAGTGTGTGGATCCAGCTGGAGGTGAGTGAATGTCTATCCCTGCTGCAGGATACTCTGCTGTGGGACTCCTCAAAGTGCACAGCAAACCTTGGAGTCTGGGCGTTGGGTCCCTTCTGCTGCCTTCAGCATCTAGTGACAGCCAAGTCCAGACTGCCACCTGGAGATATTAACTCCTCTTTCCTCTATTCTGGAGCTTCATATCTTGGAAATCACAACCTTTTGTCAAATATAGAGGCCACTGGTCTACAACAACCCCAAAGTTACTGGGGGGTGGTGGGGGCAGCTGTTTTAATGGATGTACATCTGAAATACCCGTGTATTTTCTGTTTTCCCCTTCCCGAGGGGGTTTCTCATCCTTCCTCCCAGAGGAAAGGGCACCCACTGTGAGCAGGTAGGTGTTGGCTGTGTGTGTAAAGAGCCACGTTTCTGTCCTGCAGCTGTGCAGGAGGAGAGGCAGAGGAGCAGGGAGCGGAGCGAGAATGAGGCCGAGTCCACAAGCAGTGGCAGCGAGGACATGCCTGTAGAGAGGATCCTGGAAGCTGAGCTGGCTGTTGAACCCAAGACGGAGGCGTACAGCGACATGAACACAGAGAGCTCAGTAAGGGGCGCTAAAATCACTTGCAGCTTGAGATGGGAGCCTTCAAGGTGCCGTTTGAAAAGAAACCCCGTGTGAACGGCTAGCATTTTGCAAGGGTTTTTTTGCTTTGCACCACCTAAAAATCGCCAACAATTTTTCAGGTTTACTGCTGTGGTGTTAGTGCTTTGGATAAAACTGCTGTTCATGGCCCTTCAGAGGCTGCTTGATGGCTTTTAGATGTGCCCTGGGGAGCAGGACTGCAGTCTGCCATGCAGGACTTGCTTTGCAAAGAGCAGATACGTTTGCTGATTTGGTTGGTTGTAGAGGAGATAGTAGTAATAAATATCTTCTCTTCCCAACGGTGCACAGCTGAGACTTTTGGAAATTTGATCATCTTATTTGTGGCTTTGAGTATCGTTGACTTGATCCGATACTGTGTGCAGAGTGCAGACAGTGATTATCAAAGATTTTACATTGACTACTTATCCTCTTTTCCTCTGCTCTTTTCCTTTTGATATCGCTCTTAATTAGACAAATGACCCTGTCACCAACATATGCCATGCAGCTGACAAGCAGCTCTTCACACTTGTTGAGTGGGCCAAGAGAATCCCCCACTTCTCTGACCTGACTCTGGAGGACCAAGTCATTCTCCTCCGGGCAGGTAATGACCCCACCCTGTGGCCTCTGGAGCTATTCCTGGTACCCCCATCCCTTCTCTGGGCTTTGTGCTGTGCCAGCCAGGCTGGGTGGGGAATGGGAGATCCTGAGCTGATCCATCCCTGCTGTCACAGGGTGAGCAACCTGTCATGAGCCATGATGAACAGCTGGCAAAGGCTGTGGATGGGGCAGTGGAATCTGCTTTGTTCCCTATTTTATACAGGCATGTAGGAGGGCTGGGGGAGAGTGAATAAATGTCCTGTTAATGCAATTCCTGTAACTTCAGAATTTACTATGTGTGGGGCACACCAGTGTGTAACGTGCAAAATTATGTAAAGGTATTGCAGATGCAAGGAATATATATTTTTAGGAGGAAAAACAGCATTTAAAAAATATTATTTATTTTTGGCATTTTGAGTCTTTTTCTGCACCTTCCTTGCTGCTGGTCAGGGTTTGTTACCCCTTGCAGTGCTGCAGAGGGTGCAGTTGCTACCTGGGGTCCCTTTTCTCCTGTGAGCTAAGTCTGAGGTCAGCAGGGAGAAACCAGCTCTCCTGCTCCACGTGGAACTGATCTTTTTGCTGAACTGCCTCTTGTGTCCCACACACCACCTCTTGCAGGCTGGAATGAGCTGCTCATTGCCTCTTTCTCCCATCGCTCCGTGTCGGTGCAAGATGGCATCCTTCTGGCCACGGGCCTGCACGTGCATCGCAGTAGTGCTCACAGTGCTGGTGTGGGCTCCATATTTGACAGGTATGTGTCCTGTTTCTGTTGTCCCCTGTCAGTGGTAGCCAGGCTGGCTGTCTCTCCCCTTTGGAAGGAGGAGTCCTCTTTTAGGGAGAACTAGAGCAAACTGTGGTCATTTCGGACAGAACTAGCTTAGAATGAGGAGGGGACACGACTGCCTTAAAAACCAAGGCTGGGGTGTAAGCACTTTGGAAGGGATTTGCAGCTGCAGAAGCAGATCCTTGGTTGGGTGAGCAAGGAGAGGAATGCTTCTCTGCCTTCTCTCCAAGAGTTTACCATAACTGGATCTAGAGCTAATAATCAGCAAAAGCTCTAGCTGGCAAAGCCTTAAACCTCAACTTGCTCCTACAGTGACTGCACACATCCTATCCATGCCATGCCTGCTTCCTCTCTGGCAGGACACTGCTTTGCCACTCTTACATAACTGGCATGCATAAGGGCAGTGCCCACGTTTCACGTAGCGAAATGTGGAGGAAAAAAACCATGAGGTTTTCCCCAAGTGAATGCAAATGGTCCTCCATAGTCCAAACAGAGCACAGAGGGTGCTTGCTGAGCAGAGTGAGAATGGGAGCAAATTTGATACTGAGGTCCATGAGTGCTGCTGATGCATGTGTAGAAGAGCAAGCATGTGGCGTGGCTGTCCCTCAAAGCTGCCTTTTCCTGCAGAGGGGAATTGGGGGCATTCCCAGTGTCTGTCCCAGATGCTCTTCAGCCCCCCAGCCTTGCTGTTCATACCCGTCTCTGATCATTTGCCCACCCCTGTCCCCCACCTGCAGGGTTTTGACAGAGCTGGTGTCCAAAATGAAAGACATGCAGATGGATAAGTCGGAGCTGGGGTGCCTGCGAGCCATTGTCCTGTTCAACCCAGGTGAGTCTGAGGCCTGGGGTGGTGCCAGGTGACATGCATGCACTGGGCAGGCCACAGGCAGGAGAGCTTTGGCAGTGAGCATCAGGACCGTAGACAGATTTGTCCCTGTCCCTGAGTGCATAATTAAGGAGAAACTGAGTCCTTTCCTGCCCATGCAGTCACGCAGCTGTCAGTGGAAAGGTCTCCTCTGCAGTGATTTCTTTCCTACCTGTATTATCTCCCTTACCCAGATGCCAAGGGTTTGTCCAGCCCCTCAGAAGTGGAATCACTGCGGGAGAAGGTCTATGCCACGCTGGAAGCCTACACGAAGCAGAAGTATCCCGAGCAGCCAGGGCGGTGAGTTCCCCCAAGCAAGGTGGTCACCTTGGCATCCCACCCTGGAAAGAGGAGACTGAGACAGGGATGTCTGTGCTAGATCTCCCTGAGCCACCCTGGGCTGGGGCCCAGAGCAAAGCAAGGGCAGGACACCAGCCAAAACTGCCTGAGCAGCCCAGCTCCGGCAGGCTGGCCTGTCCTCTCAGCGCCCTAATCCTGGGCCAGAGCCTTTAGGGTGCTGGTGAGATGCAATTTCCTTGCTTTTCAATCCAATCCTACCCTCTGCTGGCCAAGCTCTCGAAACGCCGGCAACCAGACCTTCTTCCCCACTGCCAGCCAAGCAGTGCTCCCACAGTGTCTTCTGCTATTTTTGGCTCTGGATGTGACTCCAGAGGGCTGGAAGTGGGACATGGGGAGGGGGAGGCAGTCTGCCTGCTGCACCCCCTCGCAGCTGCCCCTCGAAACAGGAGGCAGCGGCTGGCAGAGGCGCTGTGGAGGGGTTGCGCACCCTCTCTGGGGGCTGGGGATTTTTGAATGCTGTTTCAAGAACTTAAATGGCATCATGGGCATGTAAGTCACTAGTTCAAGTCTTGGAGAGAGAATCTGGATGTATCTGATGAATCTTCTTTTTTTTTTTTTTAAGTTTTAAAAATTATAAATTCTGTTTTAAACAGGTAAGTATTCCCTCCATGCATTCAGAGAGAAATGCTTGCTTTGGAAGTGTAGGGGAATCTGAGACCGAGAACTCTTCAAGGCATTTTTGGGCAGGATATGGGCTCTGCTCTCCTGAGCCCCCAGTGCAGGCTTGGAAACACTTGGGAGAAAGTGGCCAGTGTCTCCTGGATACCTCTGACTCTGCTCTCTTCCAGGTTCGCCAAACTCCTTCTGCGCCTGCCGGCACTGAGGTCCATTGGGCTGAAGTGCCTGGAGCACCTCTTCTTCTTCAAGCTGATTGGGGACACTCCCATTGACACCTTCCTCATGGAGATGCTGGAGACACCCCTGCAGGTCACTTGAGGGTCTGGCTCCACTCTGGCCAGACTCTGGCCCCCTCCCCCCATGCCCCTGCACAGCCTCCCAACCCTCTACTCTGAGCCTGCGAGAGCTCAAGAGATGTCCTACACCCTCCACTCCTCCTTGGTGGGATTGTTGTGGTTTTGTACAGCTGTAAATCAGCCCTTCTAACCCTGTCTGGCCATGGGGGGGTATCACAGATCCTCCGACCATTCCCCTGCCCCCCTGTACAGATAATTGCTTTAAATTATTTTTTCACTCTCAATAAAAGCCAACAAAGCAAATAAAATAATATATGAGAGAGGCACTGATTGGAGCTGGCAGAGCAGTGTCCTCTCTTGCTGTGGTCACAGGTCCAGCTTGGGATGAGGCTGAGGGACCCTCCAGAGACTCTTGGGCAGCCCAAGTCAGGGCAGGAACATTACTCAAGATAATGCTGCTTGTGCTGTTGGGCACAGTCCTCTGGCCAAGAGAGAACAGTTATTGTTGCTTCTTGCTCCTGCCAAGGAAAGACCTGGAGAAACTTGCTGCTTTGGACCAGAACATTTTGATCTACCATCTTCAAAAATAAAACAAACCACTCTTGGACTCTTTTTGAAGTAATTTTTGAAAGTGACTTTGTAATGTGCTTTTTCTTTTCTAAGCTAGTCCCACTGAGGGAAGAACTGAAATGCTTCATTTTGGTCCAGATGGAGTATTTTGGGGTAACCCAAACCTGGTGTGTTGATGGACAATTTTAATTTTTCTGAAGCTTCACGGATCCTGTTCTCAGGAAACTTTTTTTTCTGTCTGTATTTTTGCATTGGAATTGGGCTCTTCAACCTCAACTTTATAATCTCGTACTTCCATGAGTAAAACTTGCAGAGAGGGGAAGCACAAGACCCTCTAACAAAACCTGCCTCAAAGGTCTGCCTGGTTTTTCCCCTGCTCAAATGGCACCGCTGGAGCTTCCCATCGCACCGAGCTAACCAGAGTCAAACGAGTTAAAGATGTGAATTTGTTCAATACGCCGAGCTTATCCTGGTGGGAAAACATCCTCCCAGGAACCCAGCAAAACTGCCTGTATTATTATTCATAAAACAGGTGTAGTGTTAAGTGATCTGCCCCTTCTGACCCTCTCAGCAGACAGTGCAGTGAGATGCAGCCGTGCTTCGTCTGTCCGTGTGACAGATTGCAACTCTGCTGCTCGGCGACTTGGGGAGGTTCGAGGGAGAGGAGCAGTGACAACAGGAAAGAAGGATAGAAATGAAACATTTTTTTTTTTTTGTTAAATTCCCACACGGGGACATGATTCATTCTCCAGTATGTCATTGTGAAAAGGAGAAAGAGAATAAAAAATGCAGGAGAAAGGAACAAAAATCCAAAATTATGAAAACTATTTTTAGGGGTGGGGTTGTGGTGGTGTTTGGTTTTTTTTTACACTGGAAAAAACGGAGCATTTCAAAAGAGGTGAGAAGCATTGACTTAAGGGGATAATTTTAATTGAAAAGATGATTTTCCATTAAATGAGAGTGTTTAAAGACGTAAACTACTCAACCTGCTCATTGTAGAACCTCTACCTGATTCTGAGAGATGGTGCTGTGGTGGTACCCAAACCACACTGCTGGTTAGACAAAGCAAGAGGTTACCTCCAGCCTGGGCTGCTCTAGGCTTCCCCCTCCAACAGCTGTGAGCTTCTAAGAGCTGATCCCCAGCTAGCTGGGTTGGGTTTCTTTTCTGATTATAAACCCTGAGTTTCTCTCTGATCTGCCTGCTCTCAGATCTGATGGTTTAAATTAAGGAGGTTGGTTGGCATTAGCAGGTTTGCAAGAGAAGGACTGCAGGAGCTGATGCTACTGTCTGAAGATGGACCATGTGGTATTAATTATATAGTTGAAATACATAGATGAAAACCTGCGGGTCCTTATGCTTGCAGTAGACCTCTTGCTAAGATGGTGTCTGAGTGCTGTTTTGAAGCCCTTACAGCACTCAGGGGTGGCTCAGGGTGTGCTTTGGTCCTGGGCTGAGCTGCTGCAGCACATGGGGCTGAGCCAGCTGGAGAGGACAGGATGCTTCCACACCAATAGTGCTGCTCCTTTCAGGGGCTCACAGGCTGTCCTCAGCACACGGTTGTTGCAGCTGTGATCAGAAGTGTTTACACGGAGCTGCAAGGTTGGAGTTTAAGTTGGCCAAGACATCTAAAAATGCTTTGGGTTGTGCTCAGCCCTCTCTGATAGGGACTTTACAGAGACAGTGTAATGCCTCTTGGTGGCTTAATTTGAGTCCACGGTGAGGGATTCAGTGTCGCTGATATTTCACATTGGCAGAGTGGCTCAACACATGGGCAGAGAAAAATAAACTGGACAGCAGAGTGGGAACTAGCACCCAACCCAGATGGCCCTGCATGTGCTACTGCAGTCAGAGCAAGCTGAGCTTGTTGAGTCCCATGAACCATTCACCTTGACTGTCTTGATGCTGATCTCAGTCTACTGTCTGCAAGCAAATCCAGACCACTGTCTGCAATATGAACAGTCACTTTGGGAAGTTGGAAGTGATGGGCTATGATAACCAAGGCTGGGGAGAAAGTCTCAAAGTGGCCATTTATGGCTCCTTGCCACCCTTACTTTTAGCAGTCTAACCTGAGAGTCTGGAAAGGTGATCTCTTGAGTTCTAGGCGACAAGGTCTCAAGGTGATACTTCAAGCAGGGCTTGCCCTCTTTCTCCAGATGCCTAGTGTTTTGGGTTTTTTTTAAATGTTGTGTTCTTGATCATCATCTGCTTCACAAACACCCCATCACACACTTCTCCACCCTGTGTCTGTAGGGCAGTGAGAATATCAGTTGTGGAGTGTGGCTTCTGTAAATAAGAGACCACTTGCTTGTGTGAAAGTGACACTTAATAGAAAGCTATTCTGTGCAGTGGAAAGAAGTCACTGAGCAACTGAACTCTTACCTGAAATCATTGAGGCCCTGAGGTTTGATGTAATCTTCTGGATTTGGTCCTAACCCTGGGATTCCTCATTCCTGTTGCAGGCCTCTATTACAATGGTGGCAAAATGCTGCCCAAGAACAGTGCTTCCCTGAGCCTTACAAAACAGGGGTGAGTCTCTACAGACACCCCAAGGAGCCCACAATAGTTAGGAATAACTCACTGGTGTAGTTTTCCTTCAGGATGAATTGCTGCAGAAGAACATCAGCTTGGCATGGCTGGAGCTTACCCAATCTGCAGCCCTGCGAAAACCTAATTTTAATAAAATGGTAGGAATCACAATCATGGATGAGCCAATAAAAACTTCTGTCTTTGTGCATACATTCTGCCCCAGCTTGCATGGAGTTACAGCAGCAAAAAAACCCAACAAAACCAAAAAAAACCCCAAAACGACCTGAATAACTAAAAAGATCAAGAACTAACAAAGTATAAGTCCCTTCCAATGTGGGCACTTTTCCTTGTTGACATATATCATGGTGGTGCCTTCAAAATCCAGGCATCAGTCACTTTTCAGGCACAACCAGGAGGGCATAACAGTGTCCAGCTATGTACCCTTCATATAGAAACCTGGCTCCTCCCATCTTGCTCTGAATTCTGCTCTTGCCAGATTCCAATTGCCAGGTCTTGCCACCACTTTGGCTGAAGATCCAGTCATTGGTTTCCCCATGAAAATGCTGATAGCCTCAGATTAAGCTCTGACATTTTTTCCTCTGGGAATAACTGGTGCAAAGCAAAGTGTAATATTATCTTTCCCACTGTACATCACATCTCATGAGCTTTCTGACTTAGCAGCAGGTCTCCCCCACCATGGACAAGCTTTGTTTTAGTGCACAGGCCAGATGTTACAAAGCATTTATTAATTCTGAGCTGCTCACTCTGTAGTGCTCCATGGATGGGACTTCAAAAATAGTAGGTTTAGCCACTTACAGTGAGGACTTGTAAGAGAAAAAAAAATCCTTAAAGTCTATTGCTTGTGCTAAGCTGGATTTGTTTCTTACCTAGAAATCAAGCTGGTGTGTTTTGCTGTCTTGTCTTCATTTGGGTTCTGTAGCTGCTGCTTCAGTTTCTACTGAAGTTCATCAACAGCAGTTCTGGATTGGGAATTAAAAAAAAACCAACCCTAACCATGAAGGTTTCAGATGGTTTGCATTCAGATCATCTCTGGACTCCCTGCTGAATTAAGTGATTCAAGAGTACATCCTGTAGAGCCCGGGTAACTTTCAGACACTGACATGCTCTAGGTGTGACTCAACTGAGTGCCACCACCACTGGCCTTTCCTTGAGGACTTCTTGGCTGGGCTGAGCCCTGGATGGCTTTCACCATCACACCTGAACTCCCATGAGATGCTCTCTTTGCTGCCTGGTTTCTCTGCTTTCATCCCTCACTGTTCTCTGCTGTCCCATCAAAGGCCCAGGTGGGAAGCTGGGGAGGCTGTGCTGAGTTGGTGCCTCCTGGTGCACCAGAGGGCATGGGGAGGAGGAGTTACACTGATTAGGGGACACATGGGGCTTCCCAGAGCAGCTGCTGGTGGTGGGAAACTGTGTGTTTATCCTCTTTCAGTGAACGATGGCATTTGTTTCACAGCGAGGTACACTGTGGTGGGAAGCATGATTCAAAGACAGAGAAGCCCTGATAAATCCCCAGGCATTTGTCAGCATTAGTGGACAGGGACCAACCAATACCTACACAAGGTCAGTGGCTACCACTCCCTACCTCTCCTGTCTCTCTCCCTGTGCCCTCTGTGCAATTAGCTTTGCACAAGGGGGGGATTTTTTTTTTTTAAATGGAATCATAGCGTGGATTGGGTTGGAAGGGACCTTAAAGATCATCTAGTTCCAACCCCCCCTTGCATGAGCAGGGACAGCTCCCACTAGACCAGGTTGCTCCAAGCCCCATCCAACTTGGCCCTGAACACTTCCAGGGATGGGGCAGCCGCAGCTTCTCTGGGCAACCTGGGCCAGTGTCTCACCACCCTCACAGGAAAGAATTTCTTCCTAAGATCTAATCTAAATCTCCCATCTTTCAAATAGAAGTCATTCCTCCTTTCCTCCTTGCCCTATCGCTCCATGCCCTTGTAAGAAGTCCTTCCCCAGCTTTCCTGTAGCCCCTTCAGGTACAGGAAGGTGCCATAAGGTCTCCCTGGAGCCTTCTCCAGGCTGAACAATCCCAACTCTCTCAGCCTGTCTCCATAGCAGAGGTGATCCAGCCCTATTTCAGTAGTAGAGAGGGAGGATTTTATCACCCCAGGGATACTGGACAGCACTGTAGCTGTGTGCTGATTTCTGGCTTGCCTCTCTGCACAGGGCCAGCCCACCCAGCTGGGTGTGCAGCAGCTGTGAGGGTGGCAGGAAGGAGGAGATGTTGTGGAGGGATGTCTCTGGGTGGTGGGCCATGCTTTGTCTGCTGGGTCAAGCTGGCTTCCAGTATTAAAGGCACCTCAACGATGCATCATGATGCCTGGTGCCTTCTGTCCCAGGGGAACTGGCTGGGGTGTATGTGGAGAGCACAACTAACCACAGTCTTCTTTGGTTTCCTGTGAGCCTGCTTCTAGGTCTAGCCCTCCCTGCTCCTGTGTGGGTCTGCATCTGCTTTGTTGGGCAGAGTTAGGGTGATGCTGGAGGAAGAATCTGGCTCCCTACTGTCCAGAACCATGTCTGCTGCTGTGGCTGTGGTTACTGACTCTTGGAACTGAGTGCTCCTGAGCTCCTTCCAGCAGGAACCTGCTGGCCCACCCAAGCTCCTTAGCACAAAATATGAGAGCTGGACAACCCCAGGGGGTAGGCTGTTGGGGGAGATGTGCTCTTCCAACACTGCAGGCTTGTTAATTTGGTAGGCAGCTTCTGGTTAATGCTGTTTTCCCCAGTCACCCAGATTTTTTAACACGTAGCAGCTGCCTGCAGACGCTACAGCTAGAAGGAGAAAGCCTCGTCCTGCTTCTCCTCTGGTTTAATTCTCTTCAGCTGCTGGGCTGCTGCATCTAATTTGGCCCTGGGTGAGCTAATCATGGAAACCCTGACCCTAAGAAGATGCAACCAGCTGGCTGAAATACTCCCCCCAGTATTTTGTAGTGCCACAGCTCAAGGTGAAGTTCTTACTTTGGGAGGGGAAAGGTGAAATTACCAGGGGACCCTGTAAATGCTATGGGTGAGGGGTGCTTGTTGCATGTTTTACTGGTTTACCTGGTGACCATCCTTTGCATGGGACCAGGTGTCTCCAGTGCCTGGGATCTGTGTGGGAGCTGGTGGGTGTATGTCAATCATGGGCAGCAACACCCTGCTGCAGCCCCCTTGGTGTCATGCATTGGGCCTATCCCTCAACCTCATCCTTCATAGACTGAGCCAGGAGTTGTTCATGAGAGCTGTGAGGTTAGGAAGTCTTCAGACCCCTTCTTGCCTGGAGAGGAGGAGGAGGGGGAGCACCATGGGGTGATAACATCTAGGGAGGAATGACTTCCCTCTCATCTGTTCCTGCATCTCTGATCAGACAAAAAAAAAAAGTGGACAGTTGGAGTACATAAGCAAGGTGCCCTGTACAGGGCTAGTTTTTAGCAATGCTGAAGGATGGCATTCCCACCCCATGGAGCTGATCCCTGGCTGTGTAGGAAAAATGTGCTGCCCTGCAGCTGGGATGGGATGGCTGTGCTGGTTTGCAGAGGGAGGAAAGCAACACAGGGTGCCCAGAGCTGCTGGTCATGCTGGGCTTGGCAATATGGTGCTGATATATCTGGCTACCCAGAAAAAATGGTGAGAGCCAAGGCCCAGAGACCTTCAGGAGAGACAGAAGTATCTGACTCCAGTGCCTCCCTGCTGCAGCTGTCTTCCACGATGTGAGGGATCAGAGCTGTGTCGTGCTGACCCATGTGATGGTACCAATGCTTTCATGCCCAGGCTCCTAGCATAGTTACACTGAGGTACAGTGGGGCTATCCCAGGACCCTGTTTCCTTCTCCCATGGGATTCTGGCAGGGTGGTGATCCACCCGTGCTAACCTGTGGCCTCTCTCTTTCCAACAAGCTCCCAAAGGACATGACCTTGGTCCCTGCATCACCCACATCATCTGGGCGTGGGGAACACTTGGTGACGAGGATGCCCCATGGAGAGGCTGGGAGCGCTCCTGCCCCTGGTGCCAAGGTCACCAGTCAACACAGGAGGTGAGGCCCCAGAAAACCTCCCCATCCTTCAGCAGCTCGCCGCTGGTTCCTTTGCAACTCCGCAGCCGTTTCTCTCCCGCCAGCCGGAGAGGGGGGACACAGCCCTCCTCCTTGCCAGGGGAAACCGTGGCCCCGCTGCCCAGTCTGCTCCGGCGGCCGCAGGTACCCGGCCCCGCTGCGGGCGGCTCCCGGACCTGCGGGCCCGTGAAACTCCCTAAAAAAATAGCGAACCCCCTCCCCGCCCCCGGGCAGGAGGGAAGGGGAGAGCCGGGCGGGACGGGAAATCGCTGGGGCTGCGGGAAGGCTCCAAGTTTCGGCTTTCCCGGCCGGGCGGGATCTTTCTTCCGCGGGTTTCCCCTCCCCGAAACCGGTGCGGTTTGGCGGAGCCGGAGCGGCACTTCCTGGGGTCTGGGGCCGCCTCCCCCTGCGGCTACGCGGGACCGGAGCCCGTAGCGGAGCAAGCCCTGCCCGGCGCCAGCGATCACCGGCGACGAGCCCTCCGGGGCAGCTCTCTGGCTTTGCGGTTTTTCTTCCCCTCACAGCACACCTTTTCCTTAAATACTCCGGAATGGCAGGAGCGAGGAGCCCGGGGCGATGCGCAGCGCGGGGGACGGCATTCTGCCCCGGGGACTGCATCTCTGGGCCGGGGACCGGCTTTCCCAAAAAACCTCCCGGTCTGGGCTTCTCCTGGAAGGGGTAGCTTATTTCCAGCCGGTTTCATTACCGGGAGAACCGCGGTGGCGGGGCACCACCCTCCCTCCACCTTATGTTTTTTTGTTTGGTTGTTGTGTTTTTCTTTGGGGTTTTTTTTGTGTTTGTTTGTTTCTTTTTTTTTTTTTTTTTTTTTTAAGTTTTATTCTTCTATTTGGCTTGTTTTCTAAGAAAGGAAGAAAAAAAGCCAGGGAGCAGAACGGAATCGCGGCTGCCCCGGCGCCCCGCGGGGTGGCCCGGCCGTGCCCCCCGGAGCCGGCAGAGCCGCCGGCCCCTCGAGGCGTGGCGGGGCCGGTGCCTGCAGCCAGGCAGGAGAGCGGGGAGGAAACTTATTTTGAGTGGGGTGGAGAGGGGAGGGCAGGGGGTGGGGGTCGGGCAGGGAGGTATCAGCTCCAGGAAATGTGCCTTGGCAGCAGTAGGACAGACGCTTCCCCGCAGGTTGGTGCGCTCCTCTTCGCTCCGGAGCCGTCCAGGACGCCGCGGCTCGCTCCTCACCCCGGGCAGCTCCGGTAGCGGGCAGGCAGGACCCCCCTGCAGGACCCTCCCGGAGAGGTGGCTACGGACCCCACTTCCATCGGCTCCCCGCGAGAAAGTACCGCCGGGGCCGCCCAAGGTAAGCAGCCGAGACTCACCGACGGCAGCCCCGCATCCTCCCGTCCCGCTGCCGCGGGGGATCCCAGTGCCGGCCGCCCCCCATGTCGGGGCCAGTGGGACGCTGCGAGCTCGCCCCAGGGCAGCGGCTGAAAAGCCGGAGCGGGGGATCCGGGGGGTTCCCCTCCTCCCCTCAGTGGCAGGGAGGCGAGGAGCGGGGCGCCCGGGAGCGGGCGGGCAGCCGGGACGGAGAAAACCCGGCCGGGGGCGGTGGGGCCGGGGCTGAGTGCGGTGTGTCGGGGCTGTGTTGGCAGGCGGGCGGCGCGGCCCCCTCGCCCGGCCCTGCTCCCCACCATGCTGGACGGGCTGAAGATGGAGGAGAGTTTGCAGAGCGCCCTAGACCCCGCGGCCCCTTTCTCCTCCTTGCTGGGTAAGTCGGAGGAACGACGGTCGTGCTCCTCAGGCCCCCCCAGGGTGGGACACAGCCGGGTGGGCCCCGATCGGTGGGCACGGGGGAAGGTCGGGGGAGCCCGGTGGCAGCTTTCCCCCTTGTCTCGTTCCTGCCCGGCGCCGCGCCGCTCCCTTTGCCCGGGGAGAGCCCCCGGCGCCCGCCTTTCCCGCTCCCGTTTCGTTCCGCGATTGCATTAAATTGTGTGTGCCCCCCGCCCCAGTGCAACCAAGGCCTTTCATTCGAATCGAACGATAAATATTTTATTTTCTTTTTTTTTTCTTCGTTTTAACATCGGTTTCAAACAATCGCCCTTTCTCCGAGCTGCGGCACCGCCGCCGCCCTTCCAAAAGGAACGAAATTGGGGGCGATGTCCCTTTCTCGGAGCTCACCTAAGGCACAGGTTCCCCCCGAACCCCGGGGCAGCGCCCCGCACGCCCTCCGAGCCCCACCGACCCACCGGCCTGTGCGGAGGAAACGAGAGAAGCGGGATCCTTCGTCCGTCCTTCTCCCTGTCCGTTTCCTCGTCCGTCTCCCCGTCCCCCTCTCCCACCACCCAGCCTTTCCCCCGGGTCCTCCCCCGCAGGCAGAGCAGCGACCCCCAAGTCGGTGTGCGAAGGGTGCCAGCGAGTCATTTCGGACCGGTTCCTGCTGCGCCTCAACGACAGCCTGTGGCATGAGCAGTGCGTCCAGTGCGCGTCCTGCAAGGAGCCCCTGCAGACCACCTGCTTCTACCGCGACAAGAAGCTCTACTGCAAGCTGGACTATGAGAAGTGAGTGCCCCCCCTTGCCATCCGCTGAGCCCCCCTCACCCTCTCTTCTCCTGCTGCCTGCAGAACCCCAGTGCCCTGCCGACAGCGCAAGGGTCGAGCGCTGGGCGTCCCCCCCACAGCTCCCTGCTTCCCCTGCCCCGTGTGTCCCCAGAGGTGTCAGCTTTACCAGGCAGCCTGGCAAGGTGGGCTTCTCGCCTGCAGCCTTCTTGCACTCCCGGTTCTCCCCTTTTCAGAGGTGTTTCGTTGCACTTGGTTGGTGCCGTGGGAGTTGAGGAGCCTTTTGTCAGGAGCCTGTGAGACCTTGGTAACCCCGGGGCTGTGGAGGGATGGGGCCAAGCATTTTCCCATCTCTTCTGGCTTTATTTTCCTACTGAGAGTCTGCAGGAGGAATGTTATATCCTCTCTGGCCCGGTCCTGGATGGGGCTATTTTCCTCATATGCCCTCAGGCAGGGCAATGCTATTTCGCTCTGGTGGAGTATTGCTTTCCCAGGTGGGGAAACTGAGGCACTCGGCAGGTACCATGGAAGGCCCTGCTGAACTTGGAGTGTTTGCTGTCACACACTGGAGCCCATGTCTGGGGCTTTGGTGGAGCAGGAAATTGGATGTAGGTGGTTAGAGCTTCTAGCCCTGATGCTTCTCCTTTGGCAAGCATGGGGCTGGGGGAGAAAAGATGGTGAGAAAATTATTTTTCTTGTCTTAGAGAGAAACCTTCCCATTGAGAATGGGGAGAAGGCTGTTGAGTCTTTCCATCTTGCAGCTGCTTTCGTTTTTTCCTGCTCGTGCCACTCTCGCCGTCCTTGCCGGACCCCACTCCCTGGCCAGGTTTTGGAGCTGTTAAAATTGTGTTGCTTCTGGGCTGGCTGTTTCTTGAGGAGGGTGTAGATGGGGGGGACGGATCCCTCATTATGGCGATGGCACGGCTGCTGGAGCCCCGCGATTTAATTCCCAGGTCGCTGTTTTGTGAGAAAACAGTCATCGGCGAAGCTCTTGTCCCTGGCCTGCAGTGGGTCGGCGAGCGTGCCGGGGGCTAGCCCTGCTCCAGGCCCTTTTAAAGTTTTTTTTTTTCCTTTAAGTCCCGTATTGTGGGTCTGAGTTTAATCACTATGGATACAAGGCAAATTGAAAGCAGAATTTGTGCGCGTGACCTTGTTTTCAAATGTTTACGAAAGAGCGGAAGAATTAGCTGCTGTGAGAGTGGAACAGAGAGAGCTGCGTTAGGATAGTTATTTTTTATGTATTTATTTTAGGCAAAAATGTGTCGAGGGTGTGCGCGCTGCTCGTTTGCCCACAGAAAGTTTGGCTACTAGTTTGCATAGGTTTTCGACACAAGTTGATTCTCGTTTTCTGCTTTATCAGTGCCTCCATTTGGAGCACGAAGGGGAAATTGGGGTGATTGTTGCTGCAGAAATGCCCTTCCAGCGTGCAAAGGGTTTTACTCTCTGTGTGTTCAACTGTGGCTTTGGGGCGCTGGAAGCCAGCTCCGACCTGAAACCCTCTTCCCACGTCTCTTGGCCGTGAAAGAAATTGGTGCCGCAGTTGGCTTCTTGTTGTGCACATCTCGATGACAAGGAAGATCATGGAAAAAAACCATGTCACAAATATTTCTTGGGCTCCGTGGTGGCGTAGTTTATTTATTTTTATTATGCGGGTTATTTCCCGGCTACGTTTGGGTTGGTGATTGTGCTTGAGCCGAGGAGCGGGCTCTGCGGCAGGCAGTTTTCCTGAGGTGTGATGGTTTTAGCCCTGAACCACTGCTGGCCTCTTCCCATGTGCCCTGTGCTCTCATGTTGTTGTCCCCCTTTAATTTTTTTTTATTTTATTCGTGTGTGTGTGTGGGGCTGCAGGGCTGTTTCCCTGCTCCCTCCATATCCCCATCAGGGCTGGGGACGGCAAGGAGTCCCAAAGAGCTGTTTCCATTGGGCTCTGTGGAGCTTTAGAAATGATTGTATTTAACAAAAAACCCTCTTTTTTTTCCCCAAACTGCCTGTCCTGTCTTTGGGCTGAGTGTTTTCCCCAGTCCCAGATGCAGGAGCACTGTGCCACCCTTTGCCACGGTGCCGATGCTGGTAACAGGGCTTTCGGTGTGAAACACGCAGGGGAAGAGCTGCTGCTCTTGGACTGAGCTAATTATTACAAGCCAAGAGCTGGTTAATTATCGCAGGAGACTGACACTCCTTGCACAGCATGGTGGTGTAAAGCGGCTGGTCCTCTCCATGGCACCGCTGGAGCTGGGCTCCGGGGGCCTCTTGCCGGGTGGGAAGGCTGGGGTGGGAAACATTGGTGCTGGGGGTGCCAGGGAAGTGGTTGGGATCCTACCTGCCAGCGTGGTGGTGGTTTTGTTTGGGTTTTCTTTTCCAAATTGAAAGAAGGGATTTCTCTTCCAGATGGGGACTGTTGGGATGTTTTACCAGAGAAGAGTAGGTGCGATATTTTCTGACACGTATCTTCGCTCTTTCTTTGAGCTCCATTTATAACAAGGCTGCAGAGGCTTAATGACAGCAGAGTTATGCCTTTGCTTATAAATACACCCGTGGAAAGTGTTACAGACAGTTTTAAGCAAGCGTCGGACTTGGCCGACTATAGAAATTGAGGAGTAATTTATTAAAACAGAGGCTTTAAATTTCTTTGTCTTTCACAAAGAGGAAGACCTCGGGAGAAGACCTGGAGAGGGATAGATAAAAGACTGGGGACACTGGGCTGGGTCTTGGTGTCTCTTTGGGGTGCCCAGGGCCATGGCTCAGAACCTGAGGGTGGTTTGGGCAATGCTGCTGGCCTGGGGGGACCTGGGGTCGTTCTTGGACCAGTTTCCCTGGCGCTGGCGGAGAGGGCTCCTGGGGAGAGACCGTTCAAGCCCACACCCCTGGGACAGCGTCTATTTGGGGCAGAGGACATTTGTTACAGAACATCCTGAATCCCGCGGCAGCCCCCGGCGCTTGTCCAAACCTGATAAGTCTGAAGTATGACAAGGTTCAGGCTTCGCCCTGGACGGCTCCCTGACTGCAGAGTGACCCCAGGGACACACCCTGGCCGTGGGGCCAGGGGGGTGGGCTTTTGCCGTGGTAGATTTGAGTGGGGGGGGACAATGTAAAACCTGGCTATAAATGGGGAGGGGTGCCAGAAGCGATGGGAAGACGGGTTGGTGAGAGGGGCTGCCCGTGGGCTCAAAATCCATGCGAGGGTGGGAACGACTGAGCTCTGCTCGCCCAGAGGAGTTTTGCAGTGGGCTTGCATGGGCCAAGCGGAGCTGTGGGGAGGACCTGGAGCTGCGGGCGATGTCCGTGTTCCAAAGCCCTTCCGTGTGTGATGCCGGTGGTGTGCAGAAACCCTGCCAGCGGGTTCCAGGGGCCGGGAGCACTGACAGCGGTGCAGTCATGACAGGGGGCGCAGCTGGGGAGCGTGGTGACGGCGGGACGGCTTGGCACGTCCCCAGCCACAGCACAGAGCCCCGGCCCCGGCCCCAGCCCCGGCTGGCAGGAGCAGATGGCCAGCACATCTCAGAGCAGGCCTGGCATGCGGGCACCGGCAGCGGAGGGGCGGCCGCAGCCCCCAAGCCGCCACTGCCGTGCCGGGCTCCCCGGCCGAGGGAGGCAGTTGTGTGATGCTCGCCCTGTCTTTGCACGGCTTGATGGCTCTGTGCTGTTGCCAGCTTCTGTGCCACCATTGCAAAGCTCCCCTTGCTTGGCTCTGAAATCCTCTGCTCCTGGAGTCATGGCGTTGCGTTGGTGCCTCCATCTCCTCTTCTGTGAATTAGAACGAGGAGGTGCATCTGTATGCGAAGGAAAAATAAAATCCTGCCAACCTCTGAATGCTCACAAAAGAAAATGTGTGCAAAGAAACCCATCGGTGTTGGGTTTTAAAACAACACCCAGCATCTTCATATGGGAGGTGAGCCTGAATTCCCAGCCGTGTGGTCCGGGCAGGCCGTGCCTGGCTCTACCCAGGAGGAAGGTGGGATTCTCCAGCTCGGGGCAGCACAGCCTCAGCTCCCCCACCACAGGCTCAGCTGGCAGCTGCTGCTGTAGAGGAGAGAGGGGAAGAGGTTTGAAGCATGGTGGCTGTTTATCTTGCTTAATGTGGGTAATGAATGTAATCGCACAATTAGCTGCAAACTGTGGCACTGCTTCCCCAGCCCGGAAGGGCTGTGAGGGGGATAATTCCAAACGGATTGAATGAATAAGGTGATGCCAATGCTGAATGCTGTAGGGCAGCCTGGTCCCACTGGCCGGGACTCCCTACGGTCTGGGGGGGTTTGTGCTGGTGATACACTGTCCTTTGCCTTCTCCATCTGGGAGAAAACAGGACTTTTTGCCCCTCTCGTGGCTGATGAGAGAGAATGGTCCATCCAGAGTCCCATGGGTTAGCCCAGCTATAGTGTGACATGCACTCTGGAGGTCCTTTTACCTTCTTGTAGGGGATCATATAGGGATGATGGTGCTAACTTGGTTTTCTCCAGTTGGCAAGGGCTTGGCCTGGATGGAGGTAGCAGAGCATGTGGCAGCTCTGTGCCACAATGTCCTTCTTGCTGGTCTTTCTTTTTCCCATCCCTCCATCTTCTAGTGCTTTCCATCCTCCTTGCCTGCTCTCCATCCCCGCCTTGTCTCCTGTAGGAAAAAACCTCTCTGTCCTCCCGTGCTTTCCCACAGCTTCCAGAGGAAACGTGTCAACTTTTTGTGGGCTGGGGTGCATGTGGCTCTAGGGCAGCCAAACCTGGCCTCATTCCCACCAGGGATGCAATGGTGTGGGTACTGCTGGGCTGGGAATAGGTGCTGTTCCTTTGTATTTGGTTATAAATTTGCCTTGTTGTGCTGGCAGGGAGGGGGAAGCAGTGGGATGGGGCAATGAGAGGGGTGTTACAGACACTGCTGCAGGATCCATACTGGAAACACCAGGCAAGCAAAATATGCCTTGTCCCCCTCTCTGCCACCCTCATCCTCCCACTCACAGGGCTCCCCCATTCCAAAGGGAGTAGAGAAGAGATTTGTCTTCTTGCCCCTTCCCCCTGCCCTTAATTAGATTTGTGTCTTACAATTAATGTTTTATAGAAAGGCCTGGAAAGGATCTATGTTTGGCAGCTTGGGAGAGAGGTAGCTGAATATACTCGTCATCTGTCCCTCTGTGGTGGGGTCAGGGGTGGCTTTGGGGTCACCCTTTCTCCTCCTCTCCCTGAATGCTAGGACCTGAGCATCCTTGGGACCCTCTGTGGTTTCTGCCCTCTTGTTTTGGATATGCGATGGGTTTTTTTTCTGCCCTTTTTCTTTCTTCCTCCCCTCCTATAGCACGGTGCTCCCTGATCAGCCCTAGATGGGGAACTTGAAGCTGGGGAAACTGCTTCAGATCTTTGCAATCCCGAGGAAAGCCCCGAAAAGAAGTCAGCTTGGGGGAAGAAAGGAGGGTTTGTTTCAGTTTGATGAGAATTTTGTCCCCACCAGCTGGAGAGACAGCTGGGGTCCTCTCCTGCCCCGGCTCACCAGCCCTTGCCTTGCCGGTTCTTCACCTGCTCACAGCCGCCGGGTGTAGGGAGGGATTTGCTGAGCCATGGATTGCAGAAAGCCCAGAATTTGATTTCTGTCACAGTCCTTCCTTGGGGAGCTTTCTGGCAGGGTCTAGACCCAGTTTTGGAGGGGGTGGTGGCCTCGGGCATTAGCTGTGCCAAAGGCTGCCCAGTGCACGGGCAGGATTTGCCTGCAGCTGGGAGACCGAGCTCTGCTGGCTGCCATCCTCTGTCCCTGCTGGTGGCAGTGGGGTGGCCTCAACATACCCAAACCCACAGAGGTTTCTGACTCTGATCCTGCACACTTGCCCCAGGTGTGGCTGGGGGACCCCAAAGCACCCTCTGCCTTGGAGGAGGAGAAGGAGACTTTGGGACTGAGGGTTACTCTCCTCTTCTGCTTGCAAGGGTGCAAGTCCTGCTTCTGGCAGAGAAGGGGGGAAACCCAAGAGTTTGAATCAGGTTTGGGTCTGGATTCATGGTTCTCCAATTCTGGTGAACCCCAGGGTGAGCAGCCAAGGGAGATACTCAGCACACCACAGTGCTGGAGGATGGCTGAGGAAGAGGAGACTGCAGTCACGGTGGAGAGAGGTGAAAACAAGAGAGGCATCTTCGGTGTTTTTCTTCTCAAGATGCTCTTTGTCCCTTTGTGTTCTGTTTTGTCTCTGACTTGTGTCTTCTGTGGATGCAAATGAGGTGTGGGGACACTGGTACTGGCATGGGGACAGGGGGCCTGGGCTGGAGGACTGTGCCTCTGCCTGCAATTTAATAAAGCATCCCCTCTGTAATAAGAGTGAAGAATAGCTTTAAAGCAGGGAGAAAATATTTGGATTTTTTGGGGGGTGAAATACTGGTGTTAACCCAAAATAGAACTTCAAGTTTTTTTCTCAGTACTTTTAACCTGGAAAGAATCCTGCCTGGACAGAGGGAAGCCAGCAGGTCCCTGGATATCTTCTTCTGGGGCTGTTGATCCTCAGGGGCAACGGATGCAGCCAGGTTGTCTCGTGCGTTTCTGTGAAACCAGCAGGCATCTCATTGCAGCTCTGTTTGAGGTTGGTTTGGGGGTTGCTTTTTGTGTGTGGTTTGTTGTTTTTTTGGTGGTTTTTTTTAGATCATTAAACCTTGGTTGCCCAGGAGAGGAGTTCTGTAATCCCTGGCTTCTCACCCCAAATATTTACGAACAGCCAGATCCCAAAGCTGCTGTGAAAGGCATGGGGCAGGCTGATTGCTGCACCAGCAGCAGGGCACAGCGTCGGGCTGGTGGCACTGGTCTCTGTTTGTTTGTGGGGTTTTCTATCAAAGAGCTCTGGCTTCTCTGTTTTGCTGAGACCTTCTTAATGAAAGACCAATTTCTTCAGCCTGTAAGGAACCTTCAGGTGCTGCACAATGGGTAGGCTGGCTATCTGAAAACTGTGTTTTCTCCCACAAAGATTGAATTTTTCAGGTGGGTGATGTGTGTGTTTCTCAAGACAGGGCTGAAACAATGTTGTGTTCAATGCAAGCAATTTGTTTTCTCATCTTGCACCGTATGGTTGCACACACCTGCCTGTTTTCAGTAGCAGCTCAGCATTTCCCACACCCATGGATACGATGCTGTGGTTGGGTTCAGGTCTCCTGCAGTTGGTGCTGAGTTTGGCTATGACAGGTCACAGCTGTGTGCAGGAAAAAGGAGCTGAGACTTGGCTCCTTCACCTGTGAAACAGAGCTGGAAATATCAATATAACTAAAAACGGCTTCGTTCATCACAAGTGCTTTGAGCATCTTGCTGGGGGAGTTTGAAGGCCAGGGATGAATTTTCCGTCTCTCTCCAGATTTGCCTAATGTTGATGTCATACCTGCCTTTGTGTTTTCCACCTTGGGCTCCCTTTGACTGAAGGTGGCCAAGAGGTTGTGCTGCAGAGATTCCAGCTCCCAGGCATTGTTTAAGGCGAACTGCTCTCCTCTGTATCCTGGCACACCCCAGCAGGCAGCGATGCTTCCCCTCATTGGAGGGTTGCTGGGGCTCTGCAGCTGCAGAGGAGAGGTTTTTTTCCTGTGCTGAGGCATCCCACTCTTCCTCGGGGCAAATCCCTGAAAAGGCAGAGGATGCCAGAGGACGTTTCCTCAGCCGGTGCTCATGCTTTGCGAGCCCATCAGGGCTGAGCATTGATCCTTCCCAGCTGTCCCCTTGTCGCTGTCGTCGACACATTGTCTCTCACTGCTCCCTACCCATCTCCTTCCCTTGTGAGCTTCATTTCCTAACACTGCTCTTAGGGAGAGCTTTCTGTCCTTGACAGCGGAACAAATCCCTTTTCACGCGACCATCACTCCTCAGCCCATTGTCCTCCCCCCCTGCTGCCACCATGCAAAATCTCCCCCCTGGTACGTCTGTTCTTCTGGAATGATAACCACCATCACGGTGGGGTGGTGAGCCCTCCAGATCCCTCTGGGCAAGGTCCCCTGCCCTGTAAGGGAGCAAAACAGGGACTTAAAAGCACAACAAGAGGAAAGGGCTTTTCCTGTGAGGAGCTTTTTTTGGGACAGTTTGGATGGGATTAATCTCTTTGGGATGTGTACCGTCTCCTCTGGTTTTGTGCTGCAGAGCTCCTTGGATGAACCAGGAGCTTGTGTGTGCTGAGGGCTCCTTCTTCCCTGCCTGGGGCCAGAGGGGCCACATTATAAATTGATTTTTTCCTGTGTAACATCGCCCGAGGCAGCTAAGCAGGAAGAAGGAGACAGGAATTTTCTCTTTGCTATGGAAAGCTAACGGAAGCATTTGGCAGGAAAAATTTTGAAAGAGGAGAGAAACAGGTTAATGAACCCAAAGGCAGGTCTCAGATGCAGCAAACTTTTATTTGAAAGAGTCAGTGATGCTCTTTCTACCCCCCAGTCCCGGCCATCATAAAAACATAAGGATGCTTTGGTTGTCAGAAGGTCTGCTTGGCATTTGCTAGCTCTGTAAGGAGTCTTTATTCCTGGACAACAGTGTCTTAGCTATGCAAAATGTTGGTAACCTCTGCTGTAGTGTGTCTAAATGGTTGAACTCGATGATCTGAAGGTCTTTTCTCTCACAAATGATTCTATGATTCTAAAGAGGAGGAGGGAAGAGCAACATGGGAAATGGCCCATGTTCACAGTTAACTCCACAGTGGTGATTTTGGTGCTGTTAGATGAATGAATTCACAGATGCTGGTAGTGGAGACTGGGCCTTCTGATCTGGATGTTTGTCAAGGTGCAACCTCAAAAATCTTGCCCAATAATTTCTGTGTCAAGGGACTGCCCTACAAATGCTGATCTCAGGAGCACCCAGGCAACAGGAGAGGAGGGGACAGCAGCTGTGCTGCATGTGCATTGGGTGTGCAGAACCCCAGCCCTGTGCTGGGTGTTGAGGATGGGTTGACAGTGTCCTTTCTCCTTGCAGACCACTTTCTATAGGTTCCTACATGGGCTGAAGGGGAGGAAGAGGCTCCTCTGGAGCACAGGGTTTGGCCAATCCAAGGTCTGAATTGATGGAGATACTGAGCTGCAGGGAGGACTGAGAGCACCTTGATCACCTGAACCATGTCCATGAACACAACCATCCTCTTGGCTCGGGCATCTGTGGTCTCCAGTGCGGTGGGATGGCTCAGGCTCATGTGTCTTGAGCCTCACATGTGCCAAATGGGTGCCCAGCTGGGTTGGTGATGGGTGACTGAAATACTGAATTATGTATATCTCAGCATCTCTGCTGCCGGGCAGAGCACTGGAATGGTATCAAACAGATCCTTTTAAACAGCCATGTGGACATGGGAGCTTGGTTAGAAAAGCCATTAAGTGTTTGAATCTTCTTCATGCCTGCTCAGGTGAATGTTGCTCCTTTCTGCATCCGTAATTATGACAGGCTGAAAGAGCAACCTCAACAGACTGGCTTAAAAGTTTAATGAAGCTTAAAGTCTTGTAGGTTGGGCCCTTGAGTCTGAGCATGTTTCAGCGTTGGCTCTTGGAAGGAGGATTAACCAGAAAGGAGAAGAGGCTTCCTGCACTCATTTCCTTGAAGACATTAAAACCCACATTGATGGGAGGTTCTGTTATGGAGATGGATTAGGAGAAGGCAATGAGAGAAGACATCTGAGAGGGGTGAAGGGCCCCATTTGGGGTAAAGTTGGTCCAAGTGAGGTGTTTATCTTTGGCAGGGGGAAAGCTGCCTCTGGCCGGGATGAGGATTTCTGGCCCTTGGTGCACAAGATGTGTGTGTGATGAATGCTCTCTGCTCCACAGCTCCAAACCTGGGCAGTGGGTGCCAGGGTGCAGCAGGATCTGGGTGGCTCTGTCTGGTGTAACATGCTTGTCCCAGCACCCACTTGTGATGCTCTGTGCTGGGGAGGGTTGCAGATGTGCTCACATTGGCAATCTCTGACTGGGTCCTAGCAAAAGCCAAAGCTCTTGGCAGGGACTTCACAGGAGTTTCCTCCAGAGCACCAGGCCCACCTTTGCACCTTTTTTTGGCCAACTGAGACACGAAGCTGAGGCCCTGAGGAGTTGGCTGGTGTGGGGCAGGGGGAGAAGGGCTCTTTATCCAGATGTGCATTACAAATCTGTGCTGGGTACCCTTCTGAGTTCCGAGGTGAGGGTTTGCAGCAGGAATGACCTCTGGCTGAGTACGGGCTGGGCTCCTGCCCACTCCCAGACCTTTGCCTTTCTCCTCCTCTTGCCTCGTGGTGAAACTACAGCTCTTTTTGGCTGGGGTGAAGATGGAAGGAACGTGCTCGATGCTTTGACACCGGGGTGCATATGGGGGTGCAGCTGGGTTCATGGGGACTGTTTCTCCATGGCTGAGCAAGGTCAGAGGCACTGAAGCCACCCATCCTTATCCAGCAGGGTGATGTGTAACAATGAGTCTGACTGCTAAACTGGAGAGCCCAAACCCACCCTGCTCTGTAGGGAATGTCCATCCCCGTCCTCCAGAGAAAGTGCTATTTCCCTGCCAATAGTGTCTTCAATGCTGTTTCCAACCACATACCAATAATCCCAGGAAGTCTGAATCCTTGGCTTTTAAAATAAACATACCCCTACCCCAAACTGATTTATTTTTGCCTGTTTCAGCCACTTCTGCCTTCAAACATCAGCCTTGGTCCTTCCCTACCAGGCCTGATGCCTGCAGAGCACCATTCTCATGCTGAGCAGCCACTGGCCTTGGCTCGGGGAGCCACTTTGCAGGTCTCCTTGGTTGGCTGGAGAAGTGCAGCAGGCACATTGCAGGTGAAAGGTGCTAATGAAATGAAAGCCAAATCTATGTCTTCTCCTTTAGTGTTTTTGTGCTGGCAAAGTGCAGCAAAAATCAGCTGAAGACACATCTCGCTGAAGTGGAATATTTTTTTTTTCCATAAGGATTAGTGATTCAAGAGCAGGGATTTTCAAACTGACAAGCCCTTGGCAGAGAAATAATTATAGGCTTTTTGTGCTTTGTGTTTCCTAAGTAGTTCTAAATAACTTTTTCCCTTGAGGCATTTTTTTCTTTAAGTCCACAAACTTTGGGGGGGAAAAATGTGTATTTCCTCAGTGTCCTTGAAAATATGGAAGATGTTTGTGGAGCCCATTCAAGTTTCAGCTGTAAGATTTGTGTGTGTGTGTGTGTGTGTTTTTGCTTTAACCACATCCAATCGACCAAATTTTCTTGGCCCATGATGTTTCAGAAGTGAATCTTAGAAATGGGAGATGGAGGGAGGTAGATGTGATCACTTCTCGGCCATCTCAGGAATGTGGGTTTTGCCTCTGCAGTATATTCCCCAGAGTTTTTTATCCCACTCCTTGCTGTAAGAGAGGATTTCTGGGTCTAGCAGAGCTGGTTTTCCCCATTGACATCCATTATTTGCTTGTTCCGAGTTGCTGTGCATCCCACTGGGAAACCCTGGCTGTGTTCCTCTGGTCAGCATCCCGCTGCAATTCCTAGGGGTGGCAGAGCCCAGTGGGACTGGCCCAGCCCTGTCCTCCACTGGTTCCTCTCCTTGCCTGCACCTCCATCCTGACCACTCTGGCCAGTCTTTTTAATTTTAAAAAAGGCAGCACGATGTGGAAGAAGCCACCCAGGGGCAGCTCCAAGGCACATGTGAGCTCATGCCTTTTATCCCAAACAAAATTAATCCCCTATCAGTTGCTATGCAAGCCCTTAATGAGGTACCTGAATTTTTTGAGCACGCTAGACATCTCTGTGGTGCAGCGTGTTTTATTGTGGCTCAGTCTCATCCTGGAGCTCTTTACTCCCTACTTTTTTGCCCCTTGCCCTGGGAAGAGCCCTTCGGAGAATGCTGCTCCTAAATCTGTGCTATCCTGTGCTTGACTGAGAAGGCAGTATCCATCCATCCATCCATCCATCCATCCATCCATCCATCCATCCATCCATCCATCCATCCATCCATCCCTGATACTAATGCTGTTTGTGCTATAAGGGGAGATTTGGGAGAGGCCCCCTCTGGTGTTGCCACTCACTGCAATATAAAAGGGTTGTGCTGGGGCCTGGAGGGGCTGCATTATTGCATCCACTGTCAGGGCAGTGCTGGGATGCTCCCCTGGGATAAGCAGTGCAATATTCCTGCTGTCAGCAAGGGGGGGTGGGGGGTGGGCAGGCTGCTGTTAATAACGGTGTTGCTCTACCTTGCCTTTATTAAGTGAGGGAAGCCTCCGTTCCTCGTGCCCCAGGCATGTCTGGGTCTGGGCTTTGCTGCGAGTGGGAAGGGGGTGGGAGTGGAGAGGGAGAGTGGTGTTTGAAATAATTAGAGCTGCTCTGTGGAGAGGGGGGATTGCCAAGATGGGTGTCAGTGATATCTTGGCCCCAACCTGCTGCACAACCCTCCTGTGGGCCCTGCCCAGCCCACCTTGCTCCTCCTGGCCATTCACCTCCCCAGCAGTTATGGTGTGCAGCAAGCAGGGTGGTGAGCACCTCATTTTCCCCTTTCTCCCCCTTTTCTGAAGACCCTCTTAGGGTAGCCAATGTCTGGCTGAGCTTGTGGGGAGGCCAGAGTGTAGCTCCAGTGCTTACTAAGTCCCATGTGCCTTGCAGATGTGGGTGACCCTGCAGAGGGACGTGGTGCCAGGAGGGGACCTGCCTGTCCCATCTCTCCTCTGTCCCAGCCATCGTTTCTCAGGGGAAAGTAGGTTTTTTGTTTGTTTTTTTTTCCCCTCATCTTCCCCTGGCGAGACGCTACGAATCCTACTAAAACTTTTGACTAGAGCAGGGATTACGTGCTCAGGTTTCAGCCCTTGTCTGTGAGTGGTGTAAACTTTCTGCTGGAGCTCAAGTGACATTTTGTGGGAGATAGGAAAGTATTAAGTGTTGGTCCTTGCAGATAAAAATAGCTGCTGGCCTGATGACGTTTTCTGTCGTCTTGTCTCTGGTCTGACCTGGCACTCCTGATTTTCCTAGCATCGGGTGCTGGGGGCACCCACAGCCCAGCCTGGCATGGTCCCACTCTAAGCATCCCCACCTGCCTGTCACACCAATGCTCCTTTCCTCATGTAAGCACCATGGCCAAGATAGTGCCAGGTTCTCTGTGCAGGCTGGAGGACAAACCAAGCCAGGAGCAGCAGGTCCTGGGTTTGTGTTCGCAGGGGCTGGAAGGACATGCTGTCCATGAGCCCACCCATAACATGCTCAGCAACCCCCTTCCCTGAAGTCAGAGCAGGCATCTGGCATTGCCTGTTATTGCAAACCTTGCTGCTAACATGGGAGCTCTTCTGAAGGCAGGAGTCCTCATGCCTGCACACGTGTCCTCCTGTCTGTTTTCCCTGTTGCTGTGTTTCAGAGCTGATGTTTTCATCCCGAGGTTACAGCCAGAGCTGGCTCGGGGCCTCTCAGCAGCATCGGCAGAGCTGACTCTTGCCGCTCCAGAAATGCGGGGCTGGGCCCCGTCGAGAGGAAAGGGAAGGAGAGGAGGAGGAGGGAGCGGCAGGGTCTGGCTCAGTGCTGAGCTGGGAGAGGCTCTACCACCTCGCCTGCCCTGTGCCTTTCCAGGGCTCTGTGTCAGAGCAGCATCTGCCCTCTCCACCTCTGAAAATAGCCAATCTGGCTCTGGAAAAGCTCATGTACAGCCAGTAAGATGGCAACAGGGACAATTTCTCCTGGTGTTGAGTCTTTCTTTCTCATGACTGGGCTGAGTAGTCATTGGGTATTGGCCTCTGTGAACTGGGCATCCTTTGAGGATGCCTCCATTCCATCTGCTTGTTTTTCTGGTGTCCACCAGAGCACCATTCTCCCCAAGGATCCCTCCATGGACCTCTCAGCTGCATAGTCAGGCTGCCTTCGGTGCCACTCTTTCATTGCAGCCCTTAAATACCTTTCATAAACAAGCAGAAGCTTTTGGGAACAGCATCTTTTCCAGATTCCCTTTGCTCTGTGTCTCAAGGTCCACATGCCGTGGGAAGATTCACCATCGTGCGTGGTGCCAGCCATCAGCTGAAACCTCTTTCCCATCAGAAATAGGGAACAAGGTCCTCGTGTGTCTGGAGCTGAACCCATGCAATGACACTTGGCCACGTACAGTAGTGGGCGATTACTGAGCCCCTGCCAGGAATTCTTCCAGTGGGATCGGGAACGCTCTCGGGTGTTAAATTTGTCCTGCAGCATGTAACCTCTAAGTAGAGTCTGTTGGGTTTTGTAACGGGTCATATGATGCTGGCGACGGCAGCCACCCGCCCTGCCTTTCAAGGTCAGTGCTGAGCTCGGGGCTGGAGGGGCAGCTCCTGGCTGCAGTCTTGCCTGGGGCTGAGCCGTCTCCCAGGGCTCTGCTCCCTCCTGGAGGAGACCCTCAGGACCTCAGGTTTGGAGATGGAAGTTGTTTTGCTCCACACCTGGAAACTGCTGTTCCTTAGCATCAGGTGCAGCTCCATCCCCTGAGAGTTTTACAGCATCGTGCTAAGGACAGGACTTTCTAGCATACATGTAGACATTATTTCCTCACTCTCAGTGCCTTGAAGTCCTTTCTGGGAGGTATTTTATCTTGTATCCCTGAAGCTGAGGGTCCTGCTGTGCAGGGAGGGGTTTGCTGGCAGAGGGGAGGCATGCAGGGTCTTTGTCTCAATGAACACCCAGTGCAGCGACGCTGCTGTCTGCTCTGTCCCTTGGCTTTCAGCCCCTTGCAGGAACGCACAGCCATCCCCACAGGAAGAGTCTCCCATGGTCTTTATCAATAAATATTTTAGGCCCATCACTGTATTAAGCAATTACAAGAGACTTTTTGGATAGCTCTTTAAATAAGAATTAGCGGGGATTTAAAATATTAATGGGCAATTGGCTCTTGCCAGTTCTCTTGTTACACGAACGTTTCATTTATAATTTGGACCTGAGCTGGGATGTGCTGAGAGATGCTCAGGCTGAAGCCTGTGCATGGGGGTTAACCTAGTGCACTTTCCTGCCAGAAAATAATAAAAGCCAGAGACTGTCTAGGGATGGTGCATGAAGGATTAGGAAGAGGATGTGCACGGGCCTGTCGGCAGCTGGTTGAATTCTAGCGCAGAGGGGTAAGCCTGGAAATCATTGCTTTCTGATGGCTGCCAGGGGCCAGTGGGGAGAGGGAGCTGGTCTCCTGAAAACTGGGGAGCTCTGCAGCCAGCTGATGTGGAGGCAGCAAGTGGATCCTCTTTCCCTGAGAGATAACTTTGCTGGTCAGGAGGAGGAAGCACTGTGGCATGGGTGCTTCTGCCACCAGGTTCCAAGTCCTGCAGTTGTTCAGTGTGAGTGGAGGATGCTGGGCTCCAGGGATGGGAGGTTTTGGTGTGGGGAAAGGATGCTGGGTTCCAGGAACTGGGATTTTGGTGTGAACAGAGGATGCTGGACTCCAGAGATTGGTGGTTTTGGTGTGAGTGGAGGATGCTGGGCTCCAGGGACTGGGGCTTTCCAGCTTTCTACAGGATGCCTGATCAGATCTACAGATTTTTCTGGCACCCTGGCTTCATCTGCAGCATTATCTGTAGCTTTTTTGTTTTTTGGTTTTTTAAAAAGCTCCAGGCCCCAGTCAGGAGATTCAGTGAAGTCCTCTGCTGCCTTTCAATAGGGAGCACTTCTAGCTCTCTGGATCTAGGGGAAGCTGGAAGATGCTTAGGTCTCATGTTTATTTGACTTCGGGACCTTGGCAGAGCTGTCTCCTGGAAAGGTCACCTCGAGCTGAGTTAAGAAGCTAGAATCACAGCTCTCTGGCTTAGGGGGTGCATGAAGACCACCTAGCACCGGTTGTTCAGCATTAGGATTTACTTTGCAACCACCACACTCATGGAAGGTGTCTGTTGAGATGGAGGCATCCGAATTCCCTAAGGGAAGGCAGGGCTTTATGGCCCTCACCCAAGAGAAGCACGTTGCTTTTGTGGCAACTATAAATTGCTTCCTGAATTTAAAAAGCATAAACAAACTCACTTGCCAGGGTATGAGTTACCCAGTGCATAAATGCTTTGCCATTAATGCGTGGCTGACCCTGATAATGATGTGAGGACCAGAAGAGCTTTCAAAGAATTTACCAGAAACCATTTCAGGGGAGGTTGTGTGTTGTAAATCCTTAAGTAATGGGATGGAGGGAATTAGATTAGATAATAGTTTGCAGAAATCGGGCATGATTCCCCATCGAGGATCTTGAGATCATTAGAAACATAGCATGGTGAGGCCAGGCCCTGCATGTCCTTAGCCCAGAGACTGATGAGTGAGTTTACAACCTGGAAAACGAGATTATAGGAGAGTTGTTTTTACACACTGCAATAAAAAGGGGGCACACCAGGGTCCTGTTACATCCAAAGGCGCATTGCAAGGTGGTTCCTGGAGGAGCAGCCCAGGAGGGGGCTGTTTGTGTTGGGTTGAGGATGCACATTGCACCCAGCATCCATCTCAGTAGCACCCGGGCACCTTTCAGCTTTGGCATGGGTGTCTTGGGCTGTCCCATGCGTCTGCTGAGCTCACCCCAGTTCAGGGAGCCACTTCAGGAGGACTTTTAGCCTCTATAGCAAGGGTGGTGGTGTCCTATCTCAATTTCACAATCTGCCCTGATGTCTAGGTCCTGTCTCTCTGCTCCTGCCCTGGAATTTTTTGGCAGGTTTCTAGGGGGCCTCAGCCCCTCCTGGCCAATTCCCCAGACCGTGGATGGGGCCGCTGATCTATTTTGCAGGGAGGTGCTGGCGTGTGGGGCTGTTTGCTGGCTCACTGCTCCAGCAACACCTTTCATTTGCTGGCTCCCTCCTTCTTCAGGCTCCCCTGGCTCTGGAGGGAGGTGGTTGGGTGAGATTTAGGGGTGCTGGTGGCTTTTGGTGACAGATCTGCTTTTACCATCTGGGGTATGTGTTGGTTTTTCCCCAGATGTTTGGAGATGGTGCCTGCCGGAAAGAGCCAGGGAGCTTGAAAGAGCCAGGGAGCTCGGCAAACGGCATTAAATTTGAAAGGGAGCTGAGGGCGGGGGCACCAAAACTGTTTTGCCTGTGGCAAAGAAGTATTTCCCAAATCCAGTATCTATGCAATGAGGGGTACTGCGGAGGGAATTGCGCATCCTTTCATGGGACAGTGCTTGCAGGGAAAGCAGCCAGCGGTCAGGTTGCCTCGAGCCCTAATAATAGTCTCGCTGGCTGCCCGGGGCAAGGCTCTGCTGCTTGAAAGATCAAATCTAGTGGCTGATGTTCAGCTGACTGTTAATGTTGGCATAGCAGATCATGTCCTGCTTGCCTGTCTGTCATGGGGCCACCTGGCCCATGCATGGCTCGGTTATGTGTTCAGGATGACAGTGCTTGTCACCGGGGAACATGTACGTCTGGATTAGCATTGGGATGTGTATTTTTGCATCTCCAGATTTCACTCTCTCCTGCAGCAGGACAGAGTTCAAAGGGGCTCTCGCCTTCCTGGAATAGGAAACAGCAAGATCCACCCCAGAGCCTTTTCTCCTCTTACCCAGAATGGTCCCACCCCAGCTGAGAAGCCCTGAATCCAGCTGGGTGGGGAAACAGGGCTGGAAAGGTCCATGCAAGGGACTGCACTTCATTCCTACCACTGCAGTGCTGGTCACTCCCCAGCACGCGTGAGGTTGTGTTTGATCTGGATCTGAGCTTGGGGTTTGTATTTATTCTCCTTTAGAAAGCGGGTGAGAAAGAAAATCAGGAGGCCTTGGGCTTGGAGCAGGGGGGTTCTCGCTCACGCAGCAGGCGCTGGTGTCCAATTTTCTGTCTTGCTTTGTTTAGTGGACCTGTGAACCCGTTGCAAAGCTGAGATTGCAGGGTCTTGCTTAACCCAGCGCTGCCGGCAGTTTTCATGCGAGGTCTTGGCTTCACCTTTTCGCCAGTGAGAAACTTCTCAGAGCAGCACAGCCAACCCTGGGGGACAAGGGTGGGTTTGTTTTTTTGTTTTTTTTTTGGAGATGGGTTTTACTCAGCCTTGCAGGTGCTTTCTGGTGGTTGGTAGTTGGAGGTGGGGAGTACCTTGTGAAGGTCGCAAGGATGGGGAGGCTGCTTTGCACTGTGCGCTAGAAATGAGTCCCCTGCTTTCTCCCTCCTCAGGAGGTGGCTTGAGGAGGCACGTTTCCATGCTGGTGACATGCAGGTCACTCTTTGTCTTAACCACCCTGGGAGGTATCAGCTGAGAAGGTGTTCAGTGGGTTAGCAGGTGATATCATTAGGTTTCAGTGGTAGCACACCATGGAAGTAAGCAGGGAGGTTTGCTCAGTGGTTGATTCCCTTACCAGGGGCCCCGTGTTGCTTTGGTTTGGACCCTGTTCATGCTCAGATGGTTTTCCTCCTGATAAGCATGAGCACCTTCCCCACAGGCTTTCACAGTAGACTCCAGCAGGCGCAGGCTCTCACTTCATGCCTGTGCGTACATGGCCTCGTGGCCTGGGGTGACATTACCACTGTGTCTGGCTTGGTGCAAGTCCTTTCCCACCTCTGCATCCCACAGAGGACTTTCAAGGACAGAGGAGGCACCTGAGGAAGAGGAGCTCCTGTAGAAATCGAGGCATAGTGGCATGGTATGCTGAGCCCAATGCCGTGTCCAGCACCCCTGCCTGGTGGATCACATCCCTGCCTGACTTTGGGGACCACTGGTCCCAGAGGCAAGGAGCACCCAGTGTGGATTTTTTTTTTCTGGGAAATAGAGGCAGAGAAATACAAGCTCCAAGTTTCTGAGCTGCCAAGGATGTTTCTGGAAGAGAAGGTTTGAAGGTACTCAGGATGCAGCTAGTGGAGGGGCTGGGGTGTGAGTTTTGGAGACTTGGATTCCTCTTCTCACTGATGCTTCTGGGAAAAGCTGTTTTTATCTGACATATTCCACCTCTCCGGAGGGTGAAGTGTCCCCCCCCCCCCTGCCCTGGCTGTCATCAGGGCTGTGCAGGCAGGGGGCGGGCAGGGAAGGAAAGGAGGAGAGGATAACGCCCCGGCCATGAGCCCTGGCCATTTCTGGATGAGTAGGTCATCTGGGTGTGGGAGGGGAGCTGGTGTCCAAGCCAGCCTGAGAGGCTGAGGTTGGGTGTATGCGTGATGTGTGGGAAAGTGAGAAGAGATTTCTTAGGCAAGAGGAATGTGAGTTTCCTCCTTCACATATGTCTCCTGTTCATCCAGTTTGCAACAAAAGTCATCAAATTGCCCAAGACCTGGCAGCAAGGACAGCCCAAGAGCAGCCCACAAATCACAGAAAGCATCTCCCATCCTCCCTGCCTGCCTCTGCAGATACTTGTGCATTAGGAGCAGCTTAAATCCCCCTTTGGGTGTTAAAACTCCTGCCCCTTCCCAATGCTGGACAGCTGCACAGCCCAGAGCCTCTAGAGCTTGTGCATGCTGTAGCACTGGTGCTGGTGGGTTAGAAAAGTGGGTTTCCCTTTTAAACCCTCCAGATGGTCCTGGGAAGCATTGGGATGCTCAGCCATCAGGCATGGCAGCAGCTATTTGGAGGATACACTGGGATGTGGCCAGCGTAACTTTCCTTGTCTGCAAGTGATGGGGACAAGTGGCAGTGACTCGGGTCCTGCTTGGTCCACCTGAATTATTCAGGCACTGGGAGAGGACACAGTGACTCCCAAGGATGCCCAGCTGGAGAGCACCAGGGTTTGGGGGTGTGGGGCTCTAGCTGAGATGCAAAGGAGTAGTTGTGGGTCAGGATGAAGGGTGCTTTTAATGATCCCAGCCCATTTTGTGCAGTCCTGCCAACTGCTGGAGTTTGTTTTGGGTGTTGGTTTGTTTTTTTTTTTTGCAGAAAGAGCTGTTGGTGAAGCAGATCTGCAGAGATCAGGTGAGCCTTTCTGAGCTCTCCTGTTCACCCCAAACATTGTGGGCATGTGCAGGGTCTTTCCTGCCTCCATAACTGCAAGGTTAGGGCTGCTGAGGGGGGCCTCATACTATTTCATCTGTCTCCCTTGGGGCTCCCAGGGCAGTGTGAGAGCAGCTCCAGCCCCACAGTAGGGACTTGCCAGGAGTCCTATCCTGCCTGGTTTTGCAACCACTGGCTTTGTAACAGGAGGTGCTGGTCCATGAGGATCCCTGTAAGAAAGGCACTTGGGTTGCCCCATTTGGTCATTGGAAGAGTTACAGGACTTGCTTACAAGAAAACAACTCGTATCTGTCTGAAGTGTAGACTAGCAGTGAGGCCAAGGTGAGGACCACTGAAGGTATCCCACAATGGGGGACCAACCCTCATTCCATGTCCCATACGACAGCACTGGTGCAGGTTTCACCGAGTGGGTCCAGGGGCCCATGTGATGAAGGATATATGGGTGGGCTTTGGTGTGGCTGGAGGACAGGGGCATCTGGCACTTTGTGCTGGTTGACATACAGCACACAGTGAGCAGAGGAGGGGGAATTACTTCTGTGTACAGCTTGGGCGTGGGGGTCTCTTCTAGAAGTGTGAGCACAGCCATTAGCTCTGTGCACCGACTCCTGTCCCGCCCACCCTGCCCAGCCAGGGTGAGGGTGGCAGCCCTCTGCCACCTCTTCCCTTCCCATACGTGGCTGGTCCACCTGGAATCTAGGTGTGCAGCCACTGCTCAGAGAGAAGATGTTCATGTGATGGGACTTTCCAAGCCCAAGCAGGAGAAGTGGCTCTATTCAAGTTGCTTTTAACAGTCCTACTTGGGATATTATTTTCCCCTACAAGGCACTACTCCACACAGACAGGATGCCCTGTGGATTTCCAGTGTGTGGTGCTGGTCCTTCTTCAACCCTCCCAGTGAAATCTTGGGGATGGCCCCAGCTTGCTGAGCTGCTCATGCACGAGACCCGTTACCAGGTTTGCAGGGAACCTACAGGCCAGGTTGGCTTCCCTAGCCTGCCCCACACCCTGCTCCCACCTCCCTTCTCCTGCCACAGCAGCTGCTCCAGATGTTTTTCCCTGGGACTGCAGAAGCTGTGTTCTTCCAAGCTGAATGTCCTTTTTTTTTTTTTTTTTAAATCTCATTTCTTTAGGGTCCTCTTCAGATTCTTTTTCTCCATTCCATCCTCTCCAGTTTATTAGCTCCTGCTAATGTTATTAACATGCTAATTAGTCCCTAATTGCAATTGCCAATGAAGATGTCAGATAGGGCTGATACTAACCCTGAGCCTTCATATTGCTCTTTTTCCCTAAATCCTGGACATTACTCTGTACTTCTCCCATCGTCTTGATTAGTGTATCTGGTTTGGCATCACAGAAGAATGCTCGTGTCTGCATCAGTGGGATTGCTCCCCTGGGAAAGACACGCTGCGATGCAGTTATGGGGTGATTTGTGAACTCCCCCGGACCAGATTTGTGACGGGTGTAACTCCAAGAGGAGTTTTCTGGCTGGTTCCAAGGTCTCGTCTGAAAGGTAGCACTCTCCATGGCAGCCCCCTTGGGAGACAGAGAAGGAAAAAGGACTTTGGAATGTCCTTTGGCAAGAGCGGCATTTGCCATCCCGCCCATACACCCAAACCCTCAGGCTGCTCGGGCGTTGTGCAAAGGTCTTCCATGACTATAAATAGGCAGAGCAGTAGGCAAAGAGACGGCGAGATGGGATGAGGACAGGCGTTGAGCCAGCTTTGGCCAGCATCTAGAGCTCTCATCGCCTTCGTGCGCAGAAGAGGTGCGGTTTGTTCCGGCCATGCTGCTCTCGTCAGGCAAAGTTTGCCCCCGCAGAGCCTATTTTTGAACACAAAATTCCCCTGGTTGCCTCTTGGAGGTGCCACAAAGAGCCGGGACCAGCTTACGGCGAGGTGCCCCGACACTGCTGCGGGATGTCGAGCCACGTGCTTGGAATAGCTCTGTGCAGCCGTGGCCTGCGGAGATGAAATGTGGCTCTTGACCGATTGCAAATAAATCAGGGTCAGGAGCTTGAATGCTGGCCAAGAAACCCAAAGGGATAAAATATAGCCTCTCTACAGACTGTTAGCAAACAGCACGTGGGCTGAGATCTGCTAGATAAATTTATGCACTGTGAATTGTTCACCCAGCTGTAGTGGAGGGATGGACGGACCCACGGAGAACTAATAACCATATGTGGTGGACATGCCTTTGGTGTTGACCTTTAGAGGGTTCAGCAGGGCTGGGAGGCTGCTGGTGGCATGATGGTGTCTTCTTAGGGATGTCAAAGGGAGGGCATGGACATGTGTGTGGCTCCATGTGAGGGAGGGGGATTCAGGCTGCCTCTGCCCTGCACAACCAGGAGACAGGCTGGCACAATAAATCAATGCTCCTGACCTTGGCTTTCCCATCATGTCATTTGACATGAATTGAGGATAAATACTGGGCTCTTTGCTTTTCCTTGTTCCTTTCTGAGCTCGTGGGACTTGCTTGGCCAAGACCTCCTGTTCCTGATGCAGCCTAGGGAGATGAGTTTAAAAAGGGAGAAAATAGGGAAATGTCAAAAAGGTGGGATTCTCACCCAAACCCAGGCTGTGGGCAAGGGGCCTCCAGCACCTGCTGTCACCCATTTCAGGTGGAAGGTCAGGAGCTGGCAGCATTGCCCTGGCCATGGTGTCTGCCTCCTCTCGCTCCCCCCAAATCCCTTGTAGCTGCAAAGAGGAACATTGACTTCACGTCAGGATGAAATGTCCTGGCGGCGGAACCGGCTTAATGAGCCTTTGGGCTTGGTTCAACTGCTTTAAACCGGAGAAATGGACCCAAGCCCAAAACATGAGGCCAAACAGCCTCGTACTTGTCCAAGCTGCAGACGAGCATAAGCTGTTTGTGGCTGGTCCCTCCTTTCACTAACCAGGCATCTGCTTCCCGCCCTCCGCCCCGGGACACTGGATGTGTGCGTGTTGTCATCGGATGGGACTGGCTTATATATTGACACCTTATATGTCAGCATCTTCTACATCAACATCTCTGTCCTGGCTTGAGCTCAGCCTGCAGGCAGGACCCACACCCCCATGGATGCCAGACCCTGTGCCCTGGCTCTAGGAGAGTGACTGCTCTGTTTTCTTGTCTCGTTTTACCCAAAATCTGCCAAGGGAGCCTGAATTCCCTTGGCTGTGATTCAGGGAAACGTGGGGGACAAAAAACATCCCACTTTTTTGGGGAAAAAAGCTTTTCTCCCAGATGGTGGGCCACTCCTTTGCTGCACCAGGCAGTTAGCCTTCCCTGGGCTGCAGGAGATGTGAAGGGGGCTGTGGATCATCTGCTCTCTGGGATTTGCAGCATAATTTTGAGACTGAGAGTTGGATAAAGAGATTTTTTCCAAGGCTGGGTGTTGCTGGCAGCCTGGGAGTCCTCCCTGGGATAGACCAGCCACTGGCTGTGCCCAGCATCTCTCTTGCACCATTGCAGCAGGAAAGTCTGTGTCCTGGCTCTGGCAGGCTCTGGATGGGGAATCCTGGTCTGGGTGGCTAATCTAGCAGAACCCCCAACAACCCTTCCCACGCCTTTGCCTTGGGCTGTGACTTTTGACACGGGTAGGACACATTTAGCAGTGTGCTCTGAATGCTTCACCAGTGGTGACCTGGCCAGGCGTGAGCTGTAGGGATGTCACAGCTCCTGCCAGGGTGACATCAGAGCTGGCATTGTCCCACTTTCCCTAGGGCTGATAAGAGCCACCAAAGCCTGGCCATGTGCAGGGTGAAGGATCCCCACTGTGACTTGCACCACCGTGTGATCTCATTTATTCTTTGAAAAGTTATTCAGGCTGCATTGGAGCCAAACATGGCAGGTTTTTAATGCTGACTGATTTTTCCATTGAGACGTCTTTCTTTTCTCCCTGTGGCAGTGAGGATTTTGACAGAACCTCCCAAGGAAACCACAAATAAAACTTGGAGCAATGAAATCAGCATGACAGAGTGTGATGTGGTGCTTGGGTTGGATGTGCCTGTTGCTTTTGGTGAGGCAGATCAGCCCAGTGCCACATGGGCCTAAAGATATTTTGGGAGAAAAACTGACTCCATTGGTTGCAATCATTAGGTTCCAGAGTGAATGATGGGTGCAGGGGTAGTTTACACTTGTCTTGGGTGTGAGGGGACACCCCAGCTTTAGATTAATACCCTTCTAGGTTAGGTAGGATTAGCTGGAAGGATTAGCAACATCATTTTTGTTGTTGTTTTCCAGAGAATCCTGCTGGGGGGTTTGCAGAACCCTGTCCTGACATTGCTGCCCTGTGGGCTTCCATCCCACTGGCTCTGTCTACCAGCACATGTTTTGGGGCCAGGAGATCCTTCTCCTGGCTGAAGGCATTGAGCTTTCTTCTGCAAGAGGTTCACAGCTAATTGGTACAATCAATATTTGTTTTGCAAATGCAATTGGAGGGAAAGAGGGATTGAGAGCGCCAGAAATTCAATTGACCTGTAAAAACAGATACTGTGTAAAGGGAGTCCTTTCCCTGCCAAGCAAATATTTAGAAAGGAGAAGCAATAAAATGAATAAGCAACAAAGTAATATCCTGCCTCTCTGGCTGCCGGAGGCTGTTAGGAAGGGCTGCTGCCCCCAACACTGTGATAACCCCCAGCAGACAAGGGGCAGGAACCTGTTTCCTAGAGAAAGCATGTTTGCTTTTGCCATCTAATCCATCAAAATCTCGTCCTGGTGCCTGGGCAGCACTGGGACCTGTCTCAGGTAGCCTGGCAAGCTGAGCACCAGCCCTGCATCCCTGCAACGGTGACCGTGGCACAGCCTGATGGTGGCACAGGGGACAGAGCTGTTCTTGCCCCCTTGTCCGCCCTTGTAGGGGTCTCTGTGCTTTGCTTCTGAATCCCTGCCCAGCCTCCTCCAGTCCCCCTGGTGATGGGAGCATGCTGGAGAGGTCTACGAGGGATGTGGGTGCTGAGGGATGTGTAGGGCAGAGCATCAGTCATTCCTGTCTTTAAGGAGGAAATCAAAATGGTTAAGGAAAATAAAAAAAATATATTTTTTCATATTGAAAAGCTCCAGAAAAATGTTTTTGGGTAGGGAGTGGTGAGATGGGGCCTAGCCAGAGCTTTTGACAAATGGGAGCAAAGTGCAAGGTCCCTCTTTTCCAGGTTGCTCAGCACCCCTGCGCACAGCCCTTTGGTGCCTGAGGGACTTGAACCAGAGTGGGGGGTGTGTGTGTGTGTGTGTGTAAAATAGAGCAAGTGGAAGGAAGGTAAATTATTTTCTGTGAAAGATGTCACTAAGCACTTTTTAGGCTAGTAGGGAGCCTTCTGAGCATCTTGCCCCCAGGACGGATATTGACCCCACTAATTGATGTCAGGGTCTGAGACTGCATCTCATTTACTGGCATCAGTTAGAGCCTTTTATTGGGGTGTTCATGGCTCCCAAAGCTACGTTGAAATGAAGTTGCCACACAGAAATCAAAGAGGTTTGGTTTCTCATTGGTGTAAAATTGGATTTTCAAGACAGTGTTGGCTAAAAATGTAGACTTCTCTCCCAGACTTCCCAAGACTGAAGAGAAAAAAGCTCTAGAGACGAAAGGGAATCTTAAGCACTCAATCACATTTTCTGGAGGTTTTACCCCTGTTTATTATGAGACTGCGTTCCTCTAGGATTCTCAATATCTCCGGGGAGCTGGCACTCAGACCCACAGAAGACAGAGATACATGAGATGTCATTTGGGAGCAGGTCAGTTGCCGGGATCATGGCCAGTGAGCTGCCCATCCTGGCTGCCCATTGCTTGGCTGCCTCTGCCAACGTGTCCTCTGACCACTGATGGCAGAAGAAAACCCCCCGTGCACCATCACATCTTATCACTGCCCTGTCTTGGGTGCCACTGAGGCTGCAAAACGCATCCCAAGCATTTGTTTCTCCTGAGAGCACACGCTAAAAGAGAGCTGCAACATGAGCTCACTGGAGAGGGGGGAGGAAAAAAGATGGCTTAAATTTAATGTCTTTTTAGATGAATATTTCCATTCATTCCAGAGCATATTCCTCTGGCATTTCCAGCACGCTTGTTTAGCTGAGTAGTGAACAAACTTCATTGAAACACATGTTATAGTGCTCTCTAGTGCACGGAGCTATGAATGAAGGATGCCTCTTCTGAGATACTTCGATGTGCAGTGCAGCTTTTGCTCCGGAGGAGCCTGTTAACCACAACAGCTGCTTCCCATTGTGGAAATGCTATTGAAAAAAAACACCCCAAAACACAACCAAAACACCCATCCCAACAACTTGACAACACGGGCCGATGATATTTATGCAAAACCCATATGCGAGCGTGAGCTGGGGCACATAGAAATAAAAGATAAGGCAAGAAATAACCCAGCCGGGAGACCGGTATCTCCCTGCTGGCAGCGCCCGGTGTGTTCCCGTGGATTTCTGTTTGCTGAGCTGGGGTGAAGCAGCTGGTCTCTATGTCCGACTTAGTTTACTCTGTTTAGCTTTTACACAGCTGAGCAGTTTTTATAGCCGCTGCAGCGCTGGGAAGCTCGACAGGATATTGGTTGCCTCCGAATGAGCGTTTGCACGTCGGCACGGACACCTCATGAATTTTAAACGCCTGGGAAACGGCAGCTCCCGCGGCCCCAGTGCTTGGAGAGCCCTTGGGGGAAACCTGGGTTTTCTGTTTAATGAAGGAAAGGACAAGGCTTGGTTGTAGCCTGGGAGACTCGAGAGCGGCTGGGAGCCCCAGTATAGGGGCTGGACCCAATTCAGGTCCACCCGTGCTGCCCTCGATGGTGATGCACTGCAAAAGCAGCTGGGGGTTTGAGTCATTCTGAGTGTAAGGTTGGAGCTGTGGGACCAGGCTAGGGGGGGAATCAGTCCCCTGGATTTATCTAATCCTTTTTTGAACCTGTTGGTACAAGGTGGATGTAAATTTATGGCATCACTGAAGGTCCTTCCTCTGCTTGGATGCTGGATCAGGTTGCTCAGGGCTGGGACAAGTTGAACACTGGCTGTCTTAGAGGAAGGAGATTTCACAGCTTCTCCAGTTGATTTGAATGCTCTTTCTTTTCCTTTCTTCTGTTTTTTTGTAACCTTCCTTTTGAAATTTGGAATGGCAAATAGAAAGGTTTCTAATTTGTTTGGGTTGTTTTTTTTTTTCCATTTTCATTTTGCATCACAGGAGGTTTACAAAAGATTCAGAGGCAAATATAATGACTTGCAAGAGAGGGTACCCTAAAATGGAATAGAATTAAAATTGTTCCTTCTTCCACGATGATACAGCTCGTTGAAAAACCAACACGTGTAAAATCCTCAAGGGAGTAGGAAAACCAGCCCATGAGACTTTTCAGCCAGGATTTCTGTTTCTTGGAAAGCAATTAAAAAATAGATTTCAAGATCATAACGTTTTATCCACAAAATGAATGACAGGAACTGCATTTCCTTCTCTCCCAGTTATTCCTGCCCCTCTTACAAAGCTGGCCAAATCAGAGTGGTGGCTGCAATGGCACATCCTCTTTCTCCTGGTGCCTTTGCTTTTCCATCATTTGCCTTCGCATTAATCTCAGTACAAACAAAGCCTCTGAAGAGACAAGCTGAAAAGCTCCTGGGGGTACGTTTAAATCAGTCCTTTCTAATAATGTCTGTCGACCTCTCTGTGGAAGCGCTGCTCCCCAAGGAAAGGACGCGGAGCCACGGCAGTGTGCTGAAATATGGTGGGGTGTAATTAATTCTGACCTCTGGCTCCCGCTCACTCACTCTCAATATTAAATTTGACTAGTGATATTGTGGTTTTTCAATTATCCTTGTTTTCTTGGGGGCACAGGGGGAGGAGGGGGTCGCCACTTGAAATTCAGCTTGGCGGGAGATACATCGGCTTGGATGCAGAACTGCTGTGCTATGGGCTGTATGGGATCGATCCTTGGGTTGTCTCCATTGGGATGGCACCTGGGCTTGGATGCAATGTTGTGTGTGTCTGTCCACCTCCAACCTTTGCCCTTTCTGCCTCCAAAACCAGATGCTCGATGGGTGCTGTGATGGGGCCAGCTCCCTGCCCAATGCTACATGTTGTTATGGAGGCAGGGGGCACAAGAAGAAGCAGCCTTTAGGGAAACAGGGAGGAAAAATCAACATTTTGGTCTTGCTCTCCTGGCCTTGTCCAGAAGGTCACGTTCTGGCCAGTGGAGGATTCAGTAGAGGATTTTTATCAGACTTCTTAAAGGGCCTGGAGGGGACCCAGAGCCATCAGATCCTATAGAACTGAGTTGGTGAAAGTCATCTTGGTATGTCCTTGGTCAGAAATGGAGAAACTTGAAGCAGCTATAAAAGCTGTGCACTCGCTTGACCTTTTATTTTGGTGCAGAGAAGGCTTGAGGCTTGCTAGTGTATTTTGGCAGTGCCTCATCACTTGGAAGGCTTCGTTTGTCTGTTTATTTAACCCTCTCATTCCTACAGTGCCCCTGCATGTCCCGGCGTGGTCTCTGGAGAAGCCAATGGGTGTTAAGTGACTGCTTTTGTCCTCATCCAGAAGGCAGGGACAAAGGTGCCCTTTCCTGGTGAGGCTCAGATGGTTCATGTGTAGCAGAAGCAGGGTTAAAAAGCCCAGCACCAGCCCCCTCCTCCTCTGCTGCCCCCCTTTCCCTTTGCCACCCCCTCCCCAGCACTCACTCCTCACCGTCACCAGTGTCTACTGCCATGGTGCCAGGTTCTGGGAGGGGATGTCAGAGCTGTTTTGGTGCCAGTGAGCATCAGGGCAGGAGCTCATTTAGGGATGCTCCTGCAGGACACCATGCATCGACTCCCCAGTTTAAGCCCTCCAAAGCCTCCAGAGTCCTGGACAGGGCTGTCCCTATCCTCCATGCCCTGGCTGTTGCTGATGGTGGCTCTGCATTTGAGAGCAAGCTGTGCTTCTTGTCACCCACTGCTGTGACAGGCTCTCCGATGCTGGGAGCTGTGCAGGGCTGGGATGCATGGCAGAGTGGGTTGCTGGATGGGGTAGGACCTCCAGGTTTGCACTCCAGGAGAGCTGGGTTAGGTGAAGAAAGGTGAAAAGCAGGACTCTGAGGCTTTACCTCCCTTCCTTGCTTTTCCTCACCTCTCAGAGAATACAGCCATCTGCTCAGTGGTGTTTGCAAGAGGCCAAGGGTTTGCTTTTTGGACTCCCCATCCCTGGTTGCCACCAGTGGCTCAACTAGACCCCAGGGAGAGCTTGCACCCCGGGGCTACGGCAGTGAGCTCGCATCAGCTCCTGCCATGAAATAAGCCCATTTCAGCCCCATTGCCATGTCCTCTTAAAGCGTTGGAAGATATATTCAGGCAGCAGGAATGAGCAGGGCTTGAGCCAGGGGGGAGGGAGGAGAAGGGAAATTAAAAAGAAAAAAAAAAAAAAGGAAAACGCCACTTGCTGCAAAGCGAGTGAATTCTCCAATAAACCTGAATCTGCTGAGAATACATTTTACAAACATGCAGCGAAGTTGGCCGCTTTTGTTTGGGCGTTTGTTAAGCATTAACTAAAGAATGCCATGGTCCAGCCTGCTCGGTGTGAAACCTAATTCTCCCCCTTTCTGGAGCCATGGCATGGAGTGCTCAATTTTTTTCTCTCTGTAGGACTGCAGCCTTCTGGTACTCCAGCCAAAAAACACTCATATTTTAGCAAGCTTAGCCCCAGCCCCGTTGCCAGGCAGTAAAGCGAACACTTGTCCGCCTCAGGGGGAGGGAGCCAGGAGACGGAGAAGGGTCAGGAGAACAGCCCCGGGGAAAACATCCCTCCTCCATCCCACTGGAGAGCTCTCTGAGGGCTTGGTGTCTGTGGGGAGGGAAGGGGTGGGTGGCTGCGGGTGCTTTCCTTCATCAGCAGGGGAGCCTGGAGACCTGGGGTGGGTTTTGAGCTTCCCAGGGATCCCTTGTGCTGGGTTGTCCTCCAAAATGTTCTCCCCATTCCCAGGACGTGCTAGCTTGGTCTCCATCCTAGTTGCTCCCATGGCCTCGACACCCCTCCTGCCAAGGCCAGGGGTCCACGTGGTCCCTCCATGGGCTGCATCCATGACCCTCCCTTCCTGGCAGTGGTTCATGCCCCAGAAGGGCTGGAGAGTGGGACAGGGTGACAGGAGCCCGGCGGCATCAGGACAGCAACTCGTTCCCAAGCCGTGGGTGTAGGGTTGACAGCAACTGGCATTTTTCCACTGCCAGCCTGTCAAGGACCTGGTGCTACTGTCCCCCCTTCTGAGGAGTGGCAGTGAGTGAGAAGATGACCTGGTGCCAAGACAACTCAATCCAGTGTCCTCACTCCCCACAGTGCCCTGCAGTTCATCACCGGCGCCAGGGATGTCACAGCTTTGCTCCCTGAACAGCCATTGTTTGGAGATGGCTCTGAGCATGGCCAGGATGGAGCTCCCTGCACCTCCAATGCATCAGCTGGGGTCTGCTCAGCCTCCTGGCTCCTCCTGGGGCTTGGTGAGAGCAGGAGATGAGTTGGTCAGGTCACTGCACCAAGGTGCTGGAAAACCCAGTGTCCCTTCGCAGGGACATGTGCCAACAGCACCCACCCCAGCCCTCGGCTAGGGGCCCACGGGGCTGCCCCTGCCCTTTCCCATCACATCCCTGGGCCCAGCTGGTGTGAGCAGGGAGGAAAACATTCCCCCACCCGGCAGAGCTGCCTTGCCTGGACCAAGCCTCAGTTTGAGGTTTGTCCGTCAGTATTTAATATCGGCATTCCCGACCCACCTCCCCATCCTGGGGAGGCTCCGAGGGGCTGCCTTTGTATGCGGCGCACGCAGACAGACAGCAGCCGGGAAGCGCCCGTCAATCATGGCCCCTTTCAGCCTGTCACCTCAAAATAAAGGGAGAAAGATCCCAGCAGCTCCAGTGGGAAACCAGGGCTGCCCGCGCCGCTCCCCCTCCATCCGTGCCTCAGGGGTGGGATGCACCGGCCCAGAGGTGGCTTCAGCCACGTGTCAAAATGTCTCCGTTTCAGTGGTGCTGCACAGGTGGAAACCCCAAAGCAGAAGTCTGGGGTGGCTTTCCAGAGGAGAAGGAATTGCATGGAGATGTGGAGTTGTGTCCCAGGGGAATGGGGGGATGTCTGTAATGCTGGCTCTCACCCGGGGGTCTTTGAGCTGAAATGTTGCATTTTTGGAAATGGCAAAATATTTTGATTCCAGGTTTTCTTGAAACCCACCATCTTTTTGTTTCAAAACTGCAGATTGTCATTTCTAAAGGGACCTACATTTAAAAAATATTTTCATGTAGATCAATCAATACAGAAGGACGGTTTTTAAGATCAGAAACAAAAGGTCGCATGTTGTGAGTTGCTTGCATTGCCATATTTTTTTTTTCCAGTTGTTTCTAACTTGAGTGTTGTGGGGTTTTTATTTACCAATATTTCCTGTCAGTGCTTTGTTGAGGCTTTGACTGAGCTGCCCGTGGCAGGCTGGGTTTCCACCAAGCACTGCAGTGCTGAGCAGGTCACCCTGCCCCTGCAGTTGCCAGCTTCAGACGTGAGGCTGCCAGACAGGCCTGGTTTTGCCTTTGAATCCCATGCTACAGAGGGGAAAAAAAAACCCAAAAAACTACGGAGAGCTAAATCCTGAACCATCCCTTGGATGGCAGAAATCAAGGTGCTCACATTGCAATTTAAGGGTGGCTAATTTGTTCTTGGTTTAAAAACCTGTTGAAGGCACTGGGCAGAGCCAGTCATTGCTCTCTCCTGTGCAGCCTCCTGTAGAGAAATGTAATCTCCAAGTTGCCTTTGCAGCTGCAGGGAGGGACAAAGAGGTGGAGAGGGGAGAAAAGGTGGTGTTTGCTCTGCAGCCTTCCGCTTGCAGCAGGAGGGAGCTGGGCACAGAACTGAAGGTCCCAAAGATGAGGGAAAACATCTCTGGATCCAGGCTGGTGCATCTTGCTCAGGCACAAGCATTCAATTCTCCCCCAGCCCCAACTCAGGCTGAGCAGGGGTGTTTCAGGGGGGTTATCATCCACATAGGGGGGTGATCTGTGTGTGGGGTGATTCCTGCACAGCTTCCTCCCCAGTCCCTGTGGAGGAGCTGGTACTGTCCAGGGCTGGTCCCTGGCTGTAATGATCTGGGACACCAGCAATATCCTTTGCTATTTCCCTGTTACTATAGGTTGCAGTTTTTATGCCTGTGACCTTTTAGTGACTAAGATCGGGGTTTATTGTGAGGTTATAAGGAGCTCTTTAGAGTTTCATGTTGTGGAGGAGGTTTTATAGGGATTTCTCTGCATCTCGTGTTGCCCAGGGGTGGGGGAGCCCCGCATTGGGCAGTGAAAGATGTCCTGTCCCTCCAGCATTCCTCAGCAGGAGCTGTCAGGGACTCAGCAGTTTGGAAATAAAATTGTTTATTCCATGACCCAAGTAAGGCTTTAAATGTCTAATATTAGGCAACTGTTTACCTAAATCTCACACCTTCTTGTTTTGCAACATGCTTTGGGCTTAGAAACATCCATTGTTTGGTTGGTGCTGCTGTGCCTAATTGACAAAGGTTTATGGCTTTCTAATCAGTGCCTTGGAAATAGAGATTTTGGGCACATTAATTTGTGAAGATGAGATAGCAGGGAGGCAATAGCTTATCAGTATTTTATTACTGAGAGCAGTTAGTAATCCCAACAGGTAGGGCTTAAATTTCATTTAAACAGAATGAGAATGTGTTAGCAGATGAATACAAATCACCTCCACTTTGACATAAAAGAGACATAATTAAAGATGAAATGGCTACAGAAATATTAACCCAAGCCTGTGTTCCTCAGAGCTGGAAGAGAATACATGAAGAATACATTCTTATGAGTTTTTTTTTAATGTAACAGCCAAAAAAAGAGAAAGGATTGAAAGCCTTGGGTGACTGCAGGGCTGCCCTTCCATCCCCTCCCCAGCTAGCCCCAGCCCCACAGGTCTTCCCTGGGAATAACACAGGGGACAGAGACCAGGGAGGTGGGAGCCCTGTGGGGTGGGTGGGAGACTGGATGCAGAGGTCCCCGTGCAGGTCCCTGGGGCATCCCTTCTCTGGGACACGGGCAGTGCTCGGAGATAACCTCTGCAGGATGTGTGCTGACTTCTGACTCCTCTTTCTGGGCCAAAGTCATCAAGACAGGGGAATCATGATGTCCAGTTCCCACAGATATTTAGGACGAGGCTGGGTAAACAGTGACTTTTTAGTTTACAGGGCCCAAGCCAAAACCAAACGTATCTGGGGTGGCAAAGAGTTTGCTACCTTCCAACATCTCTACTAGGGAAAACATCCCACTCACTTAAAACCTTCAGCCCAAGATTTGCCTCCAAGTCCTCTCAATTCAACACTGATACTGCCACCTCAGCTCTGCTCCCCTCAGTTTCCCCAAGTGTAAATCATTGATCATGCTACTGAACTTCTTGGTAAGGACATTTGAAGTCAGAGAAAGAAAAGCTCTACTTCAACCTAATGTCTTATTGCTGTCATTATTATTGGCTTTTAAGTGTAAAGCCAGTGTGTTGAAACCTGGGAGCTGTACAGTTAGAGATGGCTCAAACACTGTCACATCAATGTCAAGGAACAAGCTGAGCTTTTTCTTTTCCTTTTGACACATCAAGTCTTCAGTCTGTCACCAGCCTTAACCCAAAACTTGCTGTCATGGAGATTTTAATGATATATTAGACATTCCTGGTGCATTTACAAGCAGAAACGGGGTTGTCCCAATGACCTTGGCCAGAGGACAGGGTGGTTTGTGGGTGACTGACAGCTTGGATGCTTTCTGAAGGTGGTTGTGGAGAGTCACAGATGAGCTTGCTGGCCCCATTGCCATCTCCAGCATCTCCTTACGTCTGGGTGTGAGGTGGAGGCAGGTAGATTTGTAGAGCTGGCTTGATAAAACTCTGGTTGATGTGGTGTGTCCCGTGTCTTGTGGTGGTGGTAGCTGGATTTGATGCCTGTTTGCTTTTCACCTGGAGCGTCCAGACACTGGGGTCTTGATTCTTTGACTTTATTAATGGTAAGCACCTGGTAGCAGCTCAACCAAAGATGCTAAAGTTGACCCAAAGGCAGCATCCCACATCAGCACAGGGCACGCTTGCAGCGTGTGCCATGTCACTGTGGGGTGCCAGCACCAACACAGTGACAGTGATCCTGTGCCAACGCCCATACCCCTGCTCTGGGTGCCCCATCGCTAGTCCCCAGTGCCGTGCCACCCACCGGGTGCAGCCGTGGCACTGCTGGGTGTCCCACCTGGTTCTCCTCTTGCTCCCCCAGGCTCTTTGCAGTGAAGTGTGCCGGGTGCCTGGAGGCCATTGCGCCCAGCGAGCTGGTGATGCGCGCCCAGAAGAGCGTCTACCACCTGCGCTGCTTCTGCTGCTGTGTCTGCGAGCGGCGCCTGCAGAAGGGTGACGAGTTTGTGCTGAAGGAGGGGCAGCTCCTCTGTAAGGGGGACTACGAGAAGGAGCGGGAGCTGCTGAGCTTGGTGAGCCCGGCTCTGTCGGATTCTGGTAAGGGGCCGCCCGCGCCCGGCGTCTCCCTGGCTGGTCCTGCTCCAAGGCCCCTGCGAGTGTGGTGAGGTCTGGAGGCGAGGTTTGGGCTCGCTGCCCCATGGTCCAAAGGGAAAAGCTCTAACAGCACTGTCATATCCTGCAGCCAGAGTCTCTCCCACCTCCATGGTGAGAGGCCCTCAGTAGCAGAGGGGCTGCTGGGCTGGAGGATGCTCTGGGGACCATCCCATCTGGTTTGTGCTTCTGGCCTGTGCGGGGCAGCAGCACCCCATCCCCAGAGATGTACAGCCTCCCTGGGCATGGGAGGCATAGCCATGCTGGCTGAAGGTGACATTTCCCACCCCCTTGCCCAGGGAAATGGAAGAGCTGCCTCTGGTACAAATACACTGTCACTGAGAGTTTTCTTCTGAAAAAAAAAGCCCCGCAGACCCAAGCATCCTACTGACTGCCTTGGGCTGAACCTTTGTTGTCCCTTCCCTGTGCCTCACCATCCCTGCCTGGGACTCTGGCAAGGCTGAGTGCAAGAAGTGAGCTGCTTCTGCTCTAGCCACCCTCATTAATACTGAGGTGAAACTGAGGCACAGAGCTAAACCATGAGCTGACAGCAGGGAGCCTGCACATCTTGTGTCCCCAGCAGCTTCCCAGGCGGTTGATGGCCAGAGCGTGGCTGCAGACCTGGTGTGGTGACACTGCAGGGACACCATGGAGGCAAGGGAGGCTGCAGAAGAGGTGGCTTCATGGCTGGGGGTGGGCAGGGAGCTGGTGTCCTGCTCCAGTGAGGATGTCACTGCCGGGTGAGCTCACCCAGAGCATCAGATCCGTATTAAAATATTCATCTACAGTCAATGCAAATCAAAACTGAATGTTTCCCAGGAAGACAATTTTAGTAAGGAAGTCCAGACACAGCGGCCAAGGGGTGGGGATGATCTGCAAGCAGAAATCCTCACGTTAACACTGTCCCCACAGAGCCCTGTTCCTTGCAAGGCTGTGTGACCCCACACTGTACCTGTGGGTTTCTCAGCTCTTAAAAACCCTCATCAGGGGGAAAATCTGCTTTGTGGAGGGAAGGATTTGAAACGCCGTGCTCCAAAAGGGACTGCTGCAAGCTGGGGCAGACCTGTCTTTTCCCTGATACAGCAAAGCACTGGATTGAAAAAAGACACAGAAATCAGCATGATGAGTCCATACAGGAGGGGGTTGTTAAAGGGTGAAGCGGGGCAGGTCATGGGCACAGCAAAGCCAGGTGCTCGCTGCCAGGTCTAGGTGGTGCTGCAGCTGGGAGAAGGTGCGTGGGGGATAGTTTTGGTGGGGATGGAGCAAAAATTGCCCCAAAACTCATGTTTCTCTTTTATATCATGCTCCCCTGCAGCAAGGGCCTGGCTGCTTTGCAGCCCTGCCTGCGGCTGGCTCTGTCCAAGATCTGCAAGCCTGCTCACTTGAAAGAAAAAATCCTCCTCCCAACCCACGGTGATGATATTTAAAAAATAAAGAGTGAGGCCATGGGAGGAGGTGGCTGAAGGGGGCTGGTGAGTAATAGTCCAGTGCTGGAGGAGCTGGGGGAGCAGGAGAGATGCAGGATCCGGCACGCTGGCGCTGGCTCTTGCCTTAGCCCTGGGAAAGTCCTTAACTGAGTGAAGAATTACTATTTTTTCCTTCTGGGATGTGCAAACTCTTTCAGTTAAAATAGGAACCAATGAGGAGACATCACGCAGGAAAATAAGTGAATTGGCCACAACAGTTTGGGTTTATTCCTAGTGGGGGAAAAGGGCAGTTTGGGAAAGGTTGGGGAGCTATTCCTCCCCAGCGACTCATTGGCCCGTGGTCCAGCTCTGCTGCCAGGGGCTCCAGCCAAACCAAGAGCTTCAGTGAGCAAAAACCTCCAGGGGAAATACTTATTTTGGTGGAAACTCCAGCTGAAACCTGAGGGCTACAGTGTGGAAGTCAAAAGGGCACAGTAACCCCTTGGCTGGTTGGAAACCCAACCGGAAGCCCCCAGCGGCTCCTGGAAGCCCCTGGCCTGGGGAATCCTGGCCCTTCCCATCTCCCCACAGATCCCATAGTTTAGCTTCACCACCATCCCTGCCTGCTTTTGGTGGCAACCAACATTTTGTCGTGTGGCTCTGGGGACAGTGGCATGGTGGGGGCCAGCCCAAGTGGGTGCTCAGCATGATGATGTGTCTTTGCCCTTTTCTGCTTGCATCTCCCCAAGGACCCCCCTCCATGCCGGGGGATGCAGAGGGCTGTCCCCACTCTGGCACCAGTCCTCGATGCCCTTCACCAGCACCATGCAATATGCTTGCACAGCCTCTCCCCTGTCCCCCCCCTCGCTGTTTTGAAGCCCCCCACCCTCCCTCCCTCCTTCCAGCCAAGGGCCACTTTATGAGAAAGCGCAGATAAAAAGCGAGCCATATGTTGCCTGTAATCTCCCAAACCCTTGCTTCAATTACTGCCTCCCCCGAGCCTCCGCCACCCAGCCTAAGTAAACAAGCCCCTCTGAAAGAGGACCCCACTTTCCAATTAAAAGCGTCCTAACGTTTCTTCTCTCCCTAAATCCTCCTGAGTGAGGAATGTCCCGGCCCCGGCGGCGGGATGCGGGCTCGGCGGGTCGGAGCGAGGGCACGCTGCACAATATCCATCGCCCCGGCCCCTTCCCAGGTGACGTCAGGGGCAGCCCCAGACACTCATTAATTTCTCCCCCCTCCTTGGTGGGGAAAGGCTTGAAAGGGAGAGTTAATTAAAAGTAATACCCCGCCAAATCCGGCTTCGCTTTTCCTTCTTTCCCTTTGACACTGGGAGGGATTTGGGGAGCAGGTGTTGGGGGGGAGAGGGCTCGGGGGGGGCTGCTTTGAGTGGGTTTTCTCTCTTGGCATGGGTTATGAGCATCATGTGCTTGATGGAGTCCGTGAGCCTCTGGCTCCCCCCTGCAGGGCTCTGCCCCTCCCAGCCTGGGGGAGATTGGGGCGCTCACCTCATGTTGGGGTGCAAAGGGGTTCAGGCACCAGAATATCTCTGTTGGTTGACATTCCTCCTTGCTTGCGCTGGAATTGAGAAGGCAGCAGCCACTGCTCAACTCCATTAGCCAACCAGACTCCACACCCTGGGGGAACCCAGCGCTGGGGCTCTCAGACCTACTGCTTTATTCATCCCTCGTGTTGGGACACACCAGAAAACAGGAGTTTGTCTTTCCTATTGCTGCTGCTGCTGCTGCCTTGGGCTTGTGGGTGTGCCACGAGCAGCTAGGGAGCTCGCAGAAGCAGTGAGGCTCTGGCTCCCAGGGGCCAGCACCCAGCACCCAGCTCGGGGCTGTTTGGGGACCACCAGCATGAAGATCCCTCCCTGTCCCAGCCCTCCCCACAGGGCAGGTCTCTATATTGGCTGGTGAGCCCAGGAGGGAGCCCTGCAGCACGGAGGGAAGAGGTAACTGGTATCCAAGAACATCCTTGCTCCTCTGCTGGGATCACTGCCTCCCCTCACCCCAGAGATCCGCTCCTGTTCTTTCCCCATTCCCAACTGGGCTGCCATTGGATTTACATTTTTTGGATGTGTGTGATCCATTATTTGACCTGCTTTAGCCATGAAGTCTGGGCCAGGCTCATGACCCCCTGGTGCATCCCCATCTCCTGGAGCCACAGCAACTCGGGGGTAGGACTTGGGCCAACCAACCTGCATCTGCATCAAACCAGCACCTCAGCTCCGTTATCAATTCCCAAACGGATGGTGGAGGAGCTTTCTGGAAAAGGCTGTAAGTGATTTACGGCTTGTGAGAGGGATGGATCTGTGCTGTCAAACCTACATTACAGCCCTCCCATGCTGGCTGAGCAGGCGAGGTCATGGACACGGGTGTGATGCAGTAAATGAGGAGGGCTGGTAAGAGGCAGGGACGTGTAGCCTGCTTTCCCGGAGCAGCTCGTGCCCCCGTGGCCCCAAGCAGCAGAGAGTATCCAGGAGAGACACACCAGTGCCTGAGAACACCACGGAGCAGCACATCGCAGCGAGTACCCGAGGGGTGAAGCCTGAAGCAGCCTTGGCTTGTGTCCAGGGAGATCTAAATCTCCCTGGAAGGGGGAAATATAGGGGAAAAGTTGCTCCTATTTGCAAGGGCATGCAGCTGCTCAGACCGATGGGGGAAATGAAAAACCAAAAAGCACATCTGCTGGCTGAGTGACCCCAAACTCTGAGGCACGGCAGCCCTCCCCCTCTTTGAGCTGCCATGGGTCAGCCAGCCCCAAACCTCGGCTCCTTGCACACGTTCACGAGAAGATCCCCACCAACACCAGCTTGTTATACTCCCCCAGATTACTCAGGACAAGCTGGAAAATGGTGTGCCTGGCCTGTTGTCTGTAAAGGACCTGCTTTTCTTTTTTTTCCCCTTCCCTTAGGCAAAAGTGATGATGAGGACAGCATCTGCAAACTGGGCCAAACCTCGGGGAAGGGTGCTGAGGACGGGAAGGATCACAAGCGGCCCAAGAGACCCCGGACAATCCTGACCACGCAGCAGCGGAGGGCGTTCAAGGCATCATTTGAGGTCTCCTCCAAGCCTTGCAGGAAGGTATGGGAAGAAGGGCCCATGCTCAGGCACCTCCAGCCCCCAGGGATGTCCTGGATAGTGGGCAGAGACTTGCCCCGGCTGCTCTCTCCCCTCCTAAAGTGCCCCTGAGAAGCCAAGGGAGCTGAGACACAACCGTTGTTCCTCTCTCCAAGGTACGGGAGACACTGGCGGCCGAGACGGGGCTGAGTGTCCGCGTGGTGCAGGTCTGGTTTCAGAACCAGCGAGCGAAGGTGGGTACATGGGAGTAGCCCACCACCTGCAGCCAGTGCCAGGGCTCCCCTCCCTCCTCCCTCTGGCTGGGGGATGATTTCAGCCCATTTTTTTCCCCTTCCTCTTGCCCAGATGAAGAAACTCGCCAGGAGGCAACAGCAGCAGCAGCAGGATCAGCAAAACACACAGCGCCTGAGCTCAGGTACCCCCCAGCCCTCCCCGTGCTCAGGGTCCCCCCATTTCCCAACCGTCTCTGGGCTTCCCAATAGAGTTGGATCCCCCCAAAAATCAGCATCCCAGTGGTGCCAATGGCTTGCTCTTATCTTCCAGCCCAGACAAACGGCAGTGGCAGCACGGGGCTGGAGGGGATGCTGAACCCCTACACTGCTCTACCCCCACCCCAGCAGCTGCTGGGCATGGAGCAGAGTGTCTACGGCTCTGACCCCTTCCGGCAAGGGCTCACCCCACCACAGATGCCTGGAGACCACATGCACCCCTACGGTAAGGCTCTGGGGTTTGCCTCTTGCCTTCTCTCCACTGAAGAGATGATGGGCCACGGCAGGGAGCTGCAATTTCTTGGAAGACAGCAGGCCACTTTCCCTAAATCCTTACATGTCAAAAAAAGCCCAAACTTACGGATATGGAGCTATTGGAGCAAGTTCAGTGAAGGGCCACAATGATGACCAGAGGGCCGGAGCGCCTCTCTTATAAAGACAAGCTGAGAGAGTTAGGCTTGTTCAGCCTGGAGAAGAGAAGAGTCTGGGGAGACCTTTAAGCACCTTCCAGTACCTGAAGGGGCTACAGGAAAGCTGGAGAAGGACTTTTTACAAGGGCATGGAGTGGTAGTATGAGGGGGAACAGTTTCAGACTGAAAGAGGGGAGATTTAGATTAGGTATTCAGAAGAAATTCTTCACTATGAGGGTGGTGAGATGCTGGCACAGGTTGCCCGGAGAAGCCCCATCCCTGGAAGTTTTCAAGGCCAGGTTGGCTGGGGCTTGGAGCAACCTGATCTAGTGGGAGCTGTCCCTGCCCATGCAGGGTGGATTTGAACTAGGTGATCTTCCAGGTCCCTTCCAACTAAAACCAGTCTGTGATTGTATGAAAAGCTGGGAGAACCTGACACTGTCAAGGTGCTGGAGGAGAGAGCAGGCTCTGAAGCTCTTCCTCCTCTTTCCTGCTTCCAAAGGTGCTGAGCCCCTCTTCCACGACTTGGATAGCGATGATACCTCACTGAGCAACCTGGGTGACTGCTTCCTTGCCACGGCAGATGCGGGACCACTCCAGGCACGAGTGGGGAACCCCATCGACCACCTCTACTCCATGCAGAACTCCTACTTCACCTCCTGAGTGTGGCCTGGTCCCCAGCACGGGGCAGCCGATGCCGCTGCGCTGCCTCAGGAGGGGCTGCAGAGCCCCCAGGGGTGGGAGGGAGGGGGAAGCGACACTGCTGGGATACTGTCAAACAATATATTGTAGCTTGGGATTCCCAAGGAGCAAGTTAAGTTATGGGTTGAATAGTTTCATGTTTCTCTTAGGAGCCTAGGATTAAGGACAGGAGTGGTTTTTGCAGCTGGCTGGTGGGTTTTCAAATTTCAAACGAGGAACCAAATTTCTTGTTTCGACAGGGGGAAAGGGCAGGGGGAGGGAAAAGCTCTTCCCATGGGAGCATCCCAGTGCCATATCCCCTCTGGACCACCTTCAGTCCAAGCGGAGGAAAAAGCAAACCGCTGATCTTCCCGGGGGGAACCTGCAGCATCAGCCAGGCTTTGAAATTTGAAAAGCTGACAACACTTTGGGGCAACACGGGGAGAACCTTGCTGCAGGGTTTTCCCTCTGTTCCCTCAACCAGCTGGAGCGCTCGCTCTTTAAACACAGGGACTTGGAGATAGATGTTCCCATGTGAATATAGAAAGCTAGAAGCCCCGAGCATCGTCCCCAACCCCGGGGCCGTGTGTGTGTGTGTGTGTGTGTGTACATGTGTGTGGGTGTGCACACGTGTGTGTGTGTGCACACGTGTGTGGGCACACACGTGTGTGTCCGTGTGTGTGCCAGACTGGGTGGCTGGGGGTGCTGCACTGCACAGCCACGCCGGCCAGATTGTATCAACAAAGTTTATTTCGAAGTCTATCGGAAATTTACTGTACAGCAAAAGTAACTTTATTTTCAGCGTGAACCATATTTAAGGAAATACTCAATGCACTTAAGTTATAAGATGAAGTAATTTTACTTTTTATAAACGTTATGTTTAGGTTGCGAAAGCCCAGTGGCAGGGAAGGAACATCAGTCTGTTTCAGGTGATAGGTCTGGGTTTTGGGGTTGGTTATTTTTGGTGCTCTCAGGTTGCCCCACTGGTTTTGAGGTGCAGTTGAAACACAAAGCAGGCCTAGCTCCAGGGACCTGCTCCTCTGCCAGCAGACTGATGGGGACAGCACAGTGGCCAGGTCTTGTCCCCACCACTGGGCATGTCCAGGAGGTCAGTGCGGGGTGGACGACGCTGCTGGAGCTGGTGGACATCCTGGCCCATCAGGGCTCAGTTCTCCTTCTCTGCATCACCTCCTTCCCATGGCAGAACCCATCCTGCCTCCACCAGCAGCCCTGTCCCATACCCTCCAGTGTGGATGCTAGACCAGTGTGAGCTGCTCTCCTGGCTCTGGAAAACACTGCAACCTGTCTGGCCACCCCTCAGGTGAAGGAGAAGGGAGGGAGAGCCCTGCATTTCTCACCCCATGCTCAGCTTCATCCCTGCAGGAGCCATGGGAACCTGGGGAAAGTTCTCCTTAGGGTCAAGCCTCCAGCTGACCCTCACCTCATCCCCACTCTCGTTTTCATGCGTTGTGTCCTTTTGTGCTGCTGTTCACAAATGATGTAAGTAACAACCCGTAAAGACATGTGAGTGACCGTGAGGCTCAGAACACTGGCTCGTTGCCACCGTGCAGCCTGACACTGAATGTAGCAGGGTCTGGAGATGGCTGGCCTGGTGGGAGATGCCGACACACTGTTGGAAATCACGTACCAAGATGAAATTAAAAAGATAAAAAAAACTCTGGAAAAAAATAATTTTAAAAAGTCTGGTCTCTTCTTGTGTGTCGTGTCCCACTGGGAAAGGGTTTGAAACATCTCCAAAGTTGACAAGGTGTCTGGGTAGGGTATGGTGAGACTGCGAGGGGAGCTTCTGCTCCTTGAGTTTTTGATATGAAATACTCTCTGGTCTGGAACTAAACTGGTTTTTGAGAGTCCTCCATGACCAATGGACAGAGGTTGGTGGATCTCAAAGGTGTCACATCAGTCTCTGGCTCCCACCTGAGGTAGCAGTGAGGAACTTGCTGAGGCCCTCTCCTGAGCACAGCTCAGGTGTGAACAATTGACTTTCAGATATCTGTAGGCAGCAGAGATGACTCCCAGCCAAAATGCTAAAAGAGAAAGGGAAGCCAGGCACCAGACAACTTTCTTGACAACAAAGAGGCATCTTGCAGAAAGGATGGGCAAAAAGAAGTGTTTTGCATGTTTGCCAGCTAATGGGCTCATGTTTGTACCAGAAAACCTCATATTTACACCTCTCCACAGTGTTTCTATGCTCTCAGCACTGAAGGAGAGCTGGAGAAGCCAGGACAGACAGATTTCTAGAAAAACATTTTCCCAAATGTGTGAGCTCTTGGCTTAAAATACCCTGCAGACCTCACATCCCTGGTTGCCATCTTAGGTCCCTGAGCAGAGCATGGCTGGGAAGTATTCATCCTCCTCCAGGGCAGTGGGACTCCAGGGGTGGGAAGGCATTTCTGCAGGCCAGGTTACCCCACAAGGGCTCTCACCTGGACTATCACTTATCCAGGAACCTCACCCCTCTATGGCAGGGCAGTGGGCAGCTCCACGTTAGGACTGCCTAAAGATACAGGTGGGTATTTCCCAAGAGAAGTTGCTCTCATTGCAGCTCTGTGACATGGAGAGGTTCTATGAATATGAGCTGATGCCATCAATTTGGGGATGGGGGGTCCGGTCCACAACTCATTGTCTGAGGTGTTTAAAACAAGGTGTTCCTCTTCTTGCCTTTCATCAGCCACTACTTTGTTGTCCCTGTGCTATAAAATGCTTTCAAAATCCAACCTGCACCAAAAAAATAATTCCAAAATGATGTGCCTGCATGAAGAAAACTTATTTTGCAAGTTGTAGTTTCCTAGGAACAGCCTGGTTTTCTTGGGTTGGTTTGGGATTTTGCTCCATTTCATGACAGAAGAGCATGCCACCTGACCCTATGAATGGCAACTGCTGCAGAAGCCCCAGCAGCCCCAGCCCACCAATGACCAGTTTGTTCTACTCACCCAGTCATGTCCTGGGACAGTGTGCTGGGCCTGACCCAAACTGCCCAGGACTGTGCTCCTGGACAGCCTGCAGCAGAGTGTTTCCCCTTGCTCCCCAAAATGAAGACTTATTTTTAATCATTGCACAGGCTCTATTTCCTCTCAACAATAACATTTTGATTACAAAACATCTCTGAGCCCTTATCTGGCTTCTGTTGCCCCAAACATACACTGCAAAAGCACTGGAACCAGGCTGGAGAAATGTCTCACATAGGAGAAGGCTTTCCATGGAGAATTAAACAAGCTGTATGGAGTGGCAAGGTCTCACCGTTCAGCAGAAACACCTGCTTGCTCCTTTGGAATGTAATTAGTGAGTCACCAGGTGAAGGTGTTCAGGAGGGAGGGTACAACCCTATAAAAGCAGGATTCACAGATTGTCTGGATTTGGAAGGAGGTGGGAAGGTAAGCTCTGGGAAGCTGCCTCTCTTGATTCAAGATGGATTTGTGAAGGACAGCAGGGTAGGTGCTTGTGTGTAAGTTTTGCTGTGTTTCTGAAGTCCTTATTCTTCCTGAAAGAGAATTTACCTGTTGGGGAATGTCTTTGTACAGACTGTGGTATTTGTGTGTACTTTGCCCTTACAAACCACAAAAGGGGTGCCTGCTACGAGCTCTAGTATTTGTTAATGTTGGCTAAGCATAATTTTTTTAGCTGGTTGTCTCCAAATCCATCTTCTGGGTGGATGACATGGAAAGGCAAAGTCTTGTCTTTTAGTTTGGGATTTTGTCACAAGAAGGCTCCATGGCAGCAGGGAAAAGGTTTGGACCTGTCCTAGCATGGGCAGATTGGAGAAATTATGGCTGGAGATTTCTCTGGGCTTGGTGGTCTTGGGGAAGTGCTGGCTGGTGATAATGGAGCACAAGGGATCTGTGCTCATGGGAGGCTGATGGTCACTGGTGGCTGGAGGTGGGAATGTGCATTGTGAAAGGGGGCAGATCTGGGGGAGGTGGAGTATGTGTGGTGTAGAGGAGCTGCTGAGACCTGTTTGTAGGATCCAGGCTTGCAATAGAAAAATGGATGTTTTCATTAATGGTTATTAAAATTGCCTTAAAAATTCCCCTCTCCTGGATGCTTCTTAAAAAAGGTAATGTTTAAAGGTTTTTTAAATCTTTTAAAGAGAAAAGGTTTGTCTTCCCCACCCACAGCAATCTCCCAATTGAAAAATATTTGCCTACATCAGTCTGGCTTTCCATCAGCCTAACTATCTATTTGCACTTACCAAATTATTTCCCCTGAAATAAAAGCCCCATAAAATCTATGTCGTACAGACTGGTTTCCTACTTTTAAAATCTTGCAAAAATATGCTATAATAACAGTATCTCAAGGTATATGTGTGTATAAGATTATTATATATAGTATGTAATTTTGGGGAAGGATCAGTATTGTGGGAAGGGGTAAATCTTGCTCTAGTAGAATCAGCAGAATTTGTGGTCTTAAACCTGTTCTCCTTCTGCAAGTCGGCCTGTGTGCATGACACAGCCCTAACACAAGTCCAGCCTGCAGATGTGGGTCCTCCTGTCATCTGGGTTTCATATGCTCTGGTGCCTTATTTCAGGGTGTGGATGGATCCTGCCAAAGCAAAACTGGCTGGGCCTTATCTTCTGCAAGTGATGGAGTCACTATGTGGCAGATGACTCCTTGTCAGGCCAGGTGGGTTGCCCACAGGTTTGCTGTGTTCAGGACTGTTCCCCCTGGATGCACTTCCATAGTGCTGCTTTGCCATGTTGTGTACCATGTCTGAGCCTGCTCTTGTCCTGGGGAGCAGCTTCCTAGGACAAATGATATCATCTTGTCAAAGCCAGGAAGAAAAGAACAAGGTCTGACATGAAAACGGGCTCTACCTTGCTCTCCAAGGCAAGGGCAATGCCAGGAAAGGTTGGAGCTGACCTTCGTGTCTCTAGTGATTGAAAACAAAGCCCCCTCTGTCTGGGCACTGCTTGGTGGCCAAGGAAAGATCCAGTCAAAGATTACTTTTCAGTTGAGGACAGTGATAAGATGATACTGATAGCCAGGAACGAGCTAGCTCTGAGTGATATTATGTTAATTAACTTGCTTTTTGTGAATGGATGATACAGGAGCTTGTGGCAGATGCAGACTGGCAACTGAAAATGGTATTGGCCATTACTGTCTGGGTTTGCATCTGGAGATTTAGATCTTGATGGTATTCTTAGGTATTTGTGGGAGACTTGTAGTGCACAGATAGGAGCTGGAGCAAGCAGCCTTCTCGGAAGTGTCACCTTGGTAGCAGATGCTGCCTAAAGAAACCACCTCCAGTTGAAGGGCTGGATCCTTGTCTTGCTCAAAATGGCTGGGCCCAGCATGTAACAGAAGTGAGTGGAGTTGTGCTGGCTCCTGCCAGCTGAGATGTGGGTACTAAGAGACCCCAAAGTGAACAACTTTCCTAGCAAAGAAGAGCTGGGTGCAGTGTGGAGGCCCAGGTGCACAGTCACCTCCCCAGCCCCTTCCTGCACAGGGTGTTTGCAGGGTGGGGGCTGCTTTCTTCTGTGATGTGGGCATGCATTCATCTGTAAAGAAGAGCCTGCAGGAGAGTTTCTTATGCACCCAGATCAGTGGGTCTTCTTCCTGCACATCTGAGCTACAGATGAATCCCAGGGAAGCCACAACCAAGGTGTTTTCCTAGAACAGGACATGGGAGGTAGCAAATGTTGCTTTTTTGGGTGGGAGAAGACCAAAGCTTTGGTTGCTTCTGTCACCTTTCCAGAGTGAAATTGTTTGCCAGATGTCTGATATCTACACTGATGCTGTTCTGGGCACAAAATGTCACCCATCATTAGAAAATGCTTGTCTTGTGACATGTGATAGGGCTCAAACCACTGAGGACGAGTGCCTTGGCCTTATGGTAGGTCTTTGAGCAAGATCCCAGGTAACACCAGCTGTCCAAATCTGTGACTTGCATTTGCAAAGTCATTTCTTCCACTGCTCATCTGCATGAAAGGCTCATTTAAAAAAAATGTCTTTATGAAATGGTAAAGATTTGCAATGGAAAAGCAGAAAAAGGCTTAGAAGCTCTTCAGGTGTAAAAAGGTGAATAATAACTTCTTATCTTGTTGGAGATCGGACCAAATTCTTGTCTCTGTTCCTCTGAGTGGCAATGTGTTGGTCATGAAAAGGTTATGTTGTCAGCTGTAGACCTCCTAGATGCTGATGTGGAGGCTGATGTGCTGGCCTGGTTGACATGTATAAGTTCACAGGCTGAGGACAAGCATATCCAACTGTGAGCCATGTCAAAACACTCCAAGTGATCAAATACTGACAGCACTTTCGGTGAAGAACAGCAGATTCCCGCTGCCTCGGGCCTTCTGAGCTGCTGCTTCAGAGGGGAGATCAGATTTCTCTTCTGATGACCCTGAGAACAGGGGGCTCATTCAGAGGGATGCTTGGTGGGTTGAATCATGGTCTCAGGGCAGAGTAAATCAGTGGCAGGAGGCAGGCAGACCCTGTAGCATGGAGATGGGGAGCTGGTGGTGAACCCCAGCAGCAGTGCTCTAGTGTCCTTAGCAACTTGGTGGCTTGAAGAAGACCTTTTTTTGACCATTCTTATTTAGGATTTTTAGAGATCCCAGGCAGGAGTGGTGCTTTGGAGAGCTGAGCTGTGGTATCTCAGATCAGTGCTGTGAAGCTGGCTGGCCCCCCAGCTGCTCTGGCATTCCTCTTGCCTCTGTTCCTTGTGGTATAGATGCAATATCATCTGCTGTGGAGGGAGGTGCCCATGGATTCTCAGCCTTCTCTGTGCTTTCCCAAGAGCATCTGTGAGGAAACAAGTCTGCACTCAACACAAGCCCAAGATAATATGTGAGCATGGAGGGCCCTGAGGCTGCTCACAGAGTGAGGAGAAGATGGAAAACAGTGAGCAACCACCCGTTTGCTGTGCGAGGCAGGGACTGTATGGAAAATATAGCATGAGATCATGGAACTAGAGCTGTAACGTAACGCCTGTGCCTTGGGTGGCTGATTATGTTGTCCTGACAACCTTGAGCTGGTGTCCCAGGGTTGGAGGATTTGGCTCTCTAGCTGAGTGCATGTAGGTATTTGGGAAGTAACTGGAGAGGCCCGGAGGAGTTAGGGAAGAGGAGTCTGGTGAAACTCTTCCAAAAGGATTAGCTGGAGCCTGCCAGAAGCTGTAACTGACTGTTGGCTGCTCAGTCTCCTCCTGGAGTAGGTGGAGAAGTGAGGAAGGAGCGGTGACATCCCAACACTGCCAGCAGTGAAGCCTCATCTCATGGGGCAAAGGCTGGGGTGGGAGAGCTGGAGACACAGAGAAGCTCAGGCAAGACACAGTGGTTAAAGGACAGCAAATGTGACAGAGCAGCTCATCTGAAAAAGGGGGAACCAAGGTGGTTGGAGGAGATGAGGCAGTCACTTCCTTGGTAAGACGAAAGGACAATGGGTGACCAGGAGGCCTAAGGAGAGGCACCATGACCCATCTGAAAGCCTGTTTTGATCATCAAATGTAAGGGATGAGAAATAGGGCCAACAGCACTACTTGGCTGTCCATGGCCACCAGGCTCTGCAGCTGATGGCAGAAAAGGAGAACATCCTGGCTGGTGTTTGACCAGTGGCTTTTCCATGCCAAACTGGGTTACCTGGGAGTGTGAGATGGGGAAGGGATATTGAATCCAAAGAAAAGGATCACTAAGTCGTTGGTAAGGTGTGAAGAGGCACAAAGGCAGATGCTGTCCTCAAAGGCATTGCAGCGTGTTGGACAGTGGTGGTGGGACCTATAGCCCATGCCCTGCCCCAGAAATGGTTGTACAAACTGAGCTGCTTTGCCTCTTTCCTGGCCTTTACACTTGCCATCAATTAGAGGCTAATCACTTCCTTCAGAAAGCTTTAAGTGCAAGCAAGCTTATTCAAGATGATGAAATTGCCTCCTAATTGATTATCCCTGCAGTTTAACAGCTGTTTCCCTGACTAGCTTATTTTTTCCTTTCCTCAAAATAAAAATCTGCTGTTGGTATGACCAGCTCACCTCCAGCCAGGAGCTCGTGAGGAGCTAACAAATGTTTGTGGCAGCGCTGGCTTTTGTTGGAGGGATTGACAGAAGCGCCTGGTGGAGAGTGTGTTGGCCAGGGCTGGAGCTGGCAGGGAAGAGCTTCCCTGTGAAATATGAATAAGCAGAGGAGATGCTGCATTTTTTTCAGCCCTCCCTATGATGGCCTCAAAGCTGTGGTGTGCTGGGGGAGGAGGAGGAGGAGTCTTGTTTCATCCCACAGCCCTGGGCCACCCGAGCTTAGGTGCTGCCTGACCGCCTGCAGCCCCTCCCGATAGCATCGGGGTGAGCACAGTGGGTGCTTTGTGGCTGGGGGGGGGATCTGGTTACTTGGGAGCAACTCTGCTGCTGGGGAAGATGATGACAGCATGCTGGGCGGGGGTGGGTGGGAGGGATTCAGAAAAAAAGACAATGCCAGTTTGTGAGTTTGTCTGGGATTGTTTCAAGGTGCTGCCTAAGGAAGAGGACACAAGGGCTGCATCTACTCACACATGCTGACATATCCTTAATGCTGTGTTGAGTTTGCTGTGCTACACCACAGCCCACCCCCCCCCAGGAGACATACTCCCTTTCTAGCTGCTGTTCTGCTCTCCCAGGAAGGCTGCTGGTGGCTCTTTCCTTTCCAGTGAATGGTTCCACCTTGCTTGTCTTGCTCAGACAGGCTTATGCAACTGCCTGGCCTGTCACCTCATTGCCCAAGTAAATTTTGGGCCTGTTTTCTAATTTCTACCAATTTTGAAAAGTTAAAGAATAGGTTTCTGTGGGTCTTGCATAAAGGGATGCTGAAGAGATCTATAAATCTGTCCACTACATCTCTTCCCCTCCATGGGGAAACTTCAGTGTGAGCACAGCCCTTGCTGGACTTCAGGAATAGTGTTGGTGAGCAGTGTTACTATGTCACATCTGGAGCTGTGGTGTGAGACAGGGCCTGTGGCTGCTCACCAAAGGGATTCACAAAGCCGTGGGGGATCAGGCTTCCCAGTAGCTGGGCTATTACTGAGTAATCTGGTCAACAGGTTTCCCTGCCTGAGGAACCACAGGAGTTTGAGCTGAGACCCAGGAGTGGGCTTGATGTGCTGGAGTTGTGGAGGACATGCATTACTGCATTACATACTTTACTGGCTTGCTCTTTCCTTCTGTTGGGTGTCCTGGCCAAAATGGCCAGGGATATGCTGTTATCTCTCTAACCCTGGTCCAGATGGCTGGTGTCTTGGCAGGGTCATAAGAGAAAGCCCTTCACTCTTCTAGCTAAATTTTTTTGTCCTCCACCCCTCTGGCAGCAAGCCCTAGGGAACATGAAGATTCTGGAAGTTCTTATGGAGAGTTTAACAGTGTGCAAGCTTCTCTCTGTCTTGAGTCACCCTAATGATAAGTGTGTAACTGGTGGGGCTTTATGCCACATGGGATGCTTTAGTGGGGGAGCAGCACCCTTAGGTAGAAGGCTACGTGCTTGGAAGGTCCATGGGAAATAGAGCAGTGAAATACAGAGATGGTGATGAAACTTTGCCATCTGCTTCAGAGCAAACCGACTGTGGGGAATATTCAGAGCAGTGCCAACACACACAAACCTGCTCCTGCAGTGTGTTTGCAGTCCTGCTGCTGTGGAAACCCACTGGAGGTGGCATCTCAGCTGCTGGTCGCTAATAAAAACTACCATGCACCTGGAAGCCTCACCTTTATGTTGGAGAGTGATGGGAAGTCTTCAGTGCTGGGCAGGTTGCAGTCCTACCATTCTGAGCTGTGCTCTAGACGTGCTGCATACTGGTGGTAACTGGTATGCCACTCCTGCAGTGGGCTGGCTGTCTTGGGACAGACTGTCAGAGCTGCTTTCCCTGGAGGGTGCACCTGGTTGTCCTGTCTGTTAACATCTGTAGATTGGAGGACACAAAACACTGCTCTTGACACACCACCTGCATGATGCAGCCCAGACTGAGGGCTCTGTGATAACCAGCTGATAAAACCATTCTCAAAACCACCACAACACGTCGACTTCGGCAAACTTCCCTTGCAGGGTGAGCGAAGGGATCCAGTTTCAGTGCTAATGGGTTTCCCAAGGATTTGCAGATGTGAATAATTTGCATTCTTGACTCTGAGGTGAGCGCAGGTGTACCAGAGGGTCCCCATGAGCATCCCTCCAGGGCTGTCCCCCACCTCCTGGGGCTGCACAGAGCCCCCATTGTGCATGGGCTGCCTGTGCACCAGTTGTCCATGGGACAGCCCTGCCAGTGCTTGGGGTGTTGCTTGGTGCTCTCTGAGTGACAGTGGCTTTTGAAAGGTGTCTCCTTTTTCTCCTCCAGGACAGAAGTCTTTTACAGAGTCAAATCCTTAGGTGGCCCTTAGGCTTTTTGGTCAGATGTCCAAGGAGAACAGCTTTTGCTTTAAACCACCCTCCTTGTGTTTGCTCTGCTTAAACTCCAGGACTATTTAACACGCTTCAGCTTCTTATAAAGTTTCTGTCAAGACGGATTAGCAGCCGGCTGACAGATTGCTATTACAGCCCCAGTGAACTTTTAATACCTGCCAGTAAGTTCTGTGAGTCCCTTAAATCCTCCTGTGGATGCCTGAGCTGGGGAGTAAAAGCTGCTGCTTAAGTGGCTGGTATTCGGGGTACCTCTATCCCTCTCCAAGCTGTCAGCAGTAAGAAATGACCTCCAGGGGTTTCTGACATTGTTTCTCAAGGCCCCAAAATGGCTTCTTCGATGCAAATTGCAACCCCTCTCCCCATGGGGTGAGGTGCTGCTGAGAGTAGGCTTGGGGCTGGAGGTCCCCCAGCACGATTTGGGCAGAGCAGGAGCAGCAGCATCACCTCAGCTTCTGCCTCCCTAGGGGAGGGTGTTGGGGTGTGAGCAGAAGCCAGGGTGATTCCAGGGGAGCTTCAGGGGCTGCTGCTTGTGCAGTCTGGTGTCTGGGATCAGAGCATTGCTCAAGTGAGACAAGCTGTTAGCTGCCCTTCAGGCAGGCTTGGTTTGCCCTAGAGAAGTCATGGCCTGGAGTCCACGCACCTTAAGTAAGGGTCAGCAGGCTGGTGGGTTTGGAGTAAATGCGATTTTTCTTCCTTACACTGAATTGTACATGTTTATATTTGAATTTTGATCTACCTTTTCCTATTGTCACCAAAACTGATAGAACTCAGTGCAGAGGTGAGCCAAGGATAAACCATCAAAGGTCCATGCAGGGAAGGGGGTGGTGCATGGCAGTGGGTGTGAAGGTGTGACAGTGCAACTTAAACAGCTTCTCTCCAAGAACCCTTGGCCCCTGCTGGGTACCAGCCCTTCTCCACATCCTTAGAGCACACCTCCCACAGCTTTTTTCCCACCTTTTAAGTCCCCTGCTTCTGGAAGCATGGTATGTGCAAGAAGATTTGCCATGCTTTCAAGTTGTGGAAAAAAACTACCTTTGCCAAACTCCCTCAACTCAAAAACCAGATGACAGAAGTCACCTAGAACTTCATGGAGGGCACAGGAGCTTTTTGCATGCTTAGGACAAAAACTGGAAATGGCTTTTGGCCAGGCTGTGTCTGAATATGTTCTGCTCTTTAGGTTTTGCTTACTGGGATGCACTGTTTCCCAGTAGGCAACCTACATCCAGAGCCTTATTAGCCTTTTGAAATGCCATCTTTCTCCTCTGCAGTGTTGGACAAGTTTATGTAGCTTGGCAGAGGTACAGTTGTTCAACAAGAGGCTGCAGCTGAGCAAGATGTCTCATCATGGCATGGCCAATACATCATGGCTGGTATGTTGGCCTCCTGCCTGCAGGATGTGCCTCAAGGCACCCAGCAAGAGCTGTGCAGGTGGACTGTGTGTACCCTGCTGCCATGGGTACTGCAAGGTGGGGTTTGATATGGTTCAAGGAGGGGGTTTACAGTTGTGCTAGGGACTTCAGCCCAAACCGGACCTCTGCTTGGGGCTGCATGTGTGCCTGGCATGAGCCCCAGGACACAGAGGTCTCTGTAACTTTGATAGCTCTTTACTGAAAGGGTTATCAAACACTGGAACAGGCTCCCCAGGGAGGTGGTTGGGTCACCATGCCTGGAGGTGTTTAAAAGACATGTAGATGTGGTGCTCAGGGACATGGTTTAGTACCTGACTTTGTAGAGTTAGGTTAATGGTTGGACTTGATGATCTTAAGTCTTTTCCAAGCAGAGCGATTCTGTGGTTCTGTAGCAAATGTACGGTGGATGCAGACATGAGAGGACCTCCCTTGTCAGTGGAGGAGGATTTGGGGTGCTGGATGAGGGCAGGATAGGCTCAGATTTGCTGCTTACTTGAGTGTGAGAGGGAAGGAGAGTGAGAGACCTAGATTTCCCAGTGGCTGTCCCAGCCCTGCCCTGCTGGGACTGGGTTAACTCTGGCAGCTGCTTTTTAAGCATCTTTGATTATTTTTTTAATTGCACAGCAAAATGTGTTTTGGATAGCTGGGCTATTATCCCTCCCATAGCAAAACCCAAACCCAGAAGAGAGAGAGGGACGAGGGGAGGGAGGGGAGAGCAAGAAAGGAGGCCTTTGAAGTGAGCTGCCCAAATGAAACGTGTGACATCAGAGAGATGGCAGATAGCTGGCAGAACAAGGCTGCCTTTGAGCCCACCTCAGGCCTGGCCAGCCTGCACTTTACACCCCACCTCCCAGAGTCAGAGATGAAAGATGCCCCAGGCAGCCTGCCTGACCCCATTGCCTCCACTATCTCCACTTGATTGCACAGTATTTTGCTCCAAACAATTCTTCACTGTCTGGGCCGCACAGGTGAATCTCCTGGCTTGGCTCACGAGCGGGGATGCCGTGCATAGCAGGGCTGCTTTGTTGCCCTGGCTCACCTGCTCGTGGGGTGGTTTTCTTAGGACAGGCATTGTTCCACAGCAGGGCAGGGAGGAGGGGTGGAGAGGAAACGATGGGGCAGGACTGGGGACAGGGAAAAGGGACTTGTGGAGTCACAGGGGGATACAGAGTCAGGGAGCGTCCTTGGTCAGCAGATTGCTGAGCCCAGCAGCTTGTGTTGGATGTACCAAGAAGGGATTCAGGCTAGATTTGAAAATAATCTGTTTGTCTGTTTGTTACTCCAGTTTCACCACTTGGGGCCCTTGCTTTCCAAAAGTTGTGGTGGAGTCCATGCTCCACATGGATGTGTATCCTTGGAAAAAAATGCATCTTTGGGAAGTTGTGCTGTCTAAAAAGAGATATATGATAGATTTGTGTAATAAAAAAATGAGAAAACAGCTGCAAATAAGAGACACACCAATATGCCAGGAGGGCAATGGGGCTTTGAGAAACTAGATGGGGACTTATGAAAGGAGATGGTGGTGGGGCATGTGCTTGGGGCAGTCCTAACAAGTTTCCATGCTGGGCTCACAGAAAGAAAAGCTGGAGAAATACAGGTCATAAAGACTGTGTGGGGAAGGTTCATCAGATGTCAGAATTGCTGAGACCTTATTTTTTTTCTCTGTCCTCAGTTTCTGTGAGGCTGGGCTATGCTTACATGATGAACCATGAAACCAGACCTTGTGGGTGGCTGTAACAGCATTTTACATTCTTCACCCTCTCACTGGGCATCATGGGACTGTGGAGTTCTCTGCCTGGAGAAAAATCAGGCCAGATCCCAAACTGGAGGCCCCAAACTGTAAGCCAGGACACAACCAATGTTGCCATAAACAGGGCTAGAATATACTCCTTTGGACTGGTTCATATCTGAGAATCTTCCATCAGTGCCAGGTGGGACCTGTCTCCCATGCATCCACTGATTGTTCCTGACTGCTCTCATGAAACCCATGTCCTTCCAGTTGGATTGGGATGGTAAGGGTAAATAGATGTCCTGCTAGGAAGAGCTGGTGGTGCATGGCAAGAGCTACTACAGCAAGAACAGATGAGAGGGCTGGTCACCATCACTGCTAGCCCATGGTTAGATCAAGATGGATTGAGTGCTAGAGCAAATCTTTAGAAGATGAACAGCCAGTGAAACTCAAGCTCTATCTGTGCTCTGTAGACAGACAGGCTCAGGAAAGCAATGGGTATTCAAGTAGTACCACAGGTGTGTCCACACGACCTTCTCAGTGTGTCCTCCCTGAGCAAATGTGGTCAGTTGCAGTTCCCAGATCCATGTGAGTGGGGCAGACTTCAAAACCCTGAAGGGCATTCAAGCAGTTGAGCTCCTATATGAAGATCTGAGCACCCTTTTGACCTTTACTGAAAAGATAAGAGCCAAGTTGTCCCTTGCACTCAGTGACTTGTAAAGACTGAAAGCCCTAAAATCAATGTTACTGGTGAGAACATGAAAATTAATTGTGTCAATCTATCACTCATCTTGCCCTATTACATTCAGTGATTAGAACTTGGCCTCAAATACATGAACAAAGTGTCTTCTGTGACAAGTATCTGCTGCACAGGAGATGGCAGTGCATGACTTAAAGTGGTCAAAGGCAGTGAACAAAAGAGAAGTTTAGGTCCAGCACTGCTGGGTTTTATTTTAGTCCACTGCAATGCTTTCCTTGCTTGGGTCTTTTCAGGTCAGTATGACATCTTGGGAACAAAAGATTAAGTACAGAGTTAAAGTCTTGGTTGCAAAGGAAGAAAAGTCTTCAGGACACCTTCCCTTGCTGTCTCAGCTGATGGGCAATGAGTAATGTGCAGAAATGTGCTTAATAAGAACTTGAGAAATGGTGAAGTTGGAAACAAGCAAAATAGCAGGAAAACAGCCAGAAGGGAGACACAGACAGCTTGGAGGCTGGGTGGGATGGTCAGGTTGCAGTCATGGCTGGGAAACACAGCTGATGTTCCTGATGGCTGGAGGGTAGATGTAATTGTGCTAATGGTAAGAGAGGCCAGCTGGGAGCAGTAAACAGGTACAGCAGCACAGAGCTCGTATTTGGGTTGAAACTACTCCACCTGGCTCTGGTTTTAAGCTCAATTTCTGTCAAGCTTAGCTTTAGACTAGCTACTATGAAGAAACTGCAGTTTTGCTGTGCATACATGCCCAAACAGCTTTTACCTTCCCACAGAAACATGTTGGCCTGAAGAGCTGGCTGGAGGTGGCAGAGGGATGAGAGGACCCCTCTTACTATGTGCCACCCCTCCACGGGAAGGAAGTCACCTTCCTGCTGCAGACCTGCTGAGCCTCAAGGTGCATAAATTACATAGGCTCTGAGGGTGCTGGGTGCCTATATAGCTTTGTGGCTCCATATCTGTGTTTCCTTCCTTGCAAAACGGGGAGAAGTGTTTTCCTCTGGTTCCTACTCCTTTGGGGCAGGGCTGTCCTTCAGAGGGCAGAATCACTGTCTGCTGCAGCTGAGCCTCTTGAATTGTGTGGTGAGGGGACAAAGGGCCTTGATGAGGAGCTATTCTCATGTCACAGAGGAGTTAATTTTGGGGGTAGACATTTGGAAGGGGATCCCAATGGAGAAGAAGGGGAGAAATGACTGCTAGAGCAGGCAGTGGAGGCTTCCTGCCCTGTGCCCTTATGGGGAGGCAGGGGGCCCTGTGTTTGCCCAGCCTGTGCTTGGTGTCTTCCAGTGACCAAGGCTGCTATGCTCTCCTGGAGCTGCCATTTGGGAGCTTCCCTAAGCCTGTTTCTGTGCTCTTTCTTGTAGCAGGAAAACAGGCAGGGACCAAAATCGAGGAGAGACAATCTGCTTCATGCTGAGGAGGATGAACTGCAGCACAGGGGGGTCCTGCCCTGTTCTCATCCTCTGTGGTTGGGGGGTCTAGGACAGTGGGGTCTGGCTTGGGGGATGGCCAGGGGTTTGCAGCACTGGGGAAGAGCCCGTTGATGAGCCAACCCACAGCCCTGGGATTTTCCAGCCTCCTGGTGCCCCTTTGCCATGTGAATGGGACCACAGCTGCCCCTCCCTGAGAGACCTCTGCCTCAGAGGTGGCTGTGGCAGCTTGGTACCCGTGTGTCCCCTTCTTCCCTGTCCTTCATTAAGGCACCGATCTCTTCCCAATAACAAGGGGGCTTCTGTTAGACAAAACCTGCCAATTAGTCATTCTGGCTGGGTATAAACGTGGCACTTGAACAGCTGAGGGGACGGCGGGCAGTCCTGCCCCTTCTCACGGCGTTGCCAAGCTTGCCATTAACACAATGTGACAACTAATCTCTCTATAGCATCTGACTGAGCAATTTTAATTAATAGCTCTGTGCGCTTGCACACACACCCCTACCCCCTCTGCCTTGCACAGGTACTGCATGCCTTTAAAGCTCCTTCCCTTGCCTCACAGCCCGTGTGGACAAAAGGAGGAGAGGAAAAAAAAAAGCCCCATTCTGCCCCAATTAGTGCAGAAACACTGTTCATTTGGGGCTTTGGCCCTCAGAATGAGCCAGGGCTGGCTGCCCCCCATTCCTCCTCCCCTCTGTGGGGTTGAGAACTTCAATAAACGTGGTGGCTCCAGGGTGGAGGTGTTTCTGCAGCTCTGCAGGCAGTTGGGGCATCCCTGTGGTGGCCCGTGGGAGGTGAGGGGCTGGCAGGGCTGTGCCATCTCCATGGGCTGGGTGTGGGAGAATTGGAGGGCAGCAAGAGGGAATTTGTGCTGCTCCACCACAAAAGGCTCCTTGGCTTTATCCAAGTGCATAATAACACCAGAAAAAAAATCCTATTTCTATGGCCAGGTTCTCCCCCTGATGTGAATAGCCATGGCTTGGCAGATGGCTGCTGTTGGGGTCACTGTGGTTTTAGTATGGAGGTGTCCTAGCTTGCTTTAGGAGAACTGGGAGGGCTTATTCATAGTGAGCTTGGATGTTGCTTTAGGCAAATGTTAGCTTGAGGGGGCCTGTTTTGGGCCACCACTTTTGGTAGAGCCACTGGTGTGATTGCAGCAAGAGGAGGTCCAGCCTGGCCAGGAGGGATGCAGGAGCCTGGAGAAGCTGGCTGGGCTGTGTGGGTCACTGCTGTGGGAGTAGCACCCAAATCCCCCACAGAGAAGGAGAAATTGTTATGGTTAGAGCTGGACATTTGTGGTGAGGACTGACAGAAAAAGCTGGCCATGGGAGAAGGTGGGAAGGCTGGCAGAGTGCAAGGGTGTGGAGAGGTCATCCCCATCCTCCCTTCAACACCTCAATTCAACCTTTTGGTGTTTCTGACCCAGGTGGTGCTGGGTAGCTGAGACCAAAGATGGTATCAGGGTGTCTGAATATCCTGAGCATGAGGAAACTGCTCAGGCTTTGGGCACTTGGATAAGAGGAATATATGGGACCATCCCTTCCCATGGTGATGTGGCTCCATCATCAACCTCCTGCAGCTCCCTCCTGTGCAGAGGCTGCCCTTCCCTCAGGTCACCAGAGCAAGTTCCCAGCAGCAGTGAAGAAGCACCACAGGGGGGGTTAGGTTGGGGCAGAACATCCATGCTTTCTGCAGGTTCCCAGAGCACATGGGGCTGGAGGTCTTGCACTGTCACCTTGGCAGAACAGCAGTGGGTCGTGCTATGGTGTTGGGAGTCCATGGCCTTGAATGGTGACTCTGTAAGGAATGGGGAAGGAGAAGCAACTGGTGGTGCTCCTGCCAGGTCTGGCCTGCTGGAGATGTTTAAGCAATTTGATACTTCAGTAATTATGGGCTAGGGGTGCGTGTGTGAGCTTGCTCTCAACACTGCAATACACATGGGTGCTTGGGAATATCCATCCAGCCTGGAAGCATTGCTCATTATGGACAAATGCAGGGGTTTGTACTTTGCTTGATTCTTGTGGTAAGCAGAGGCTTTTGTCCTCAGGAGATGTTTCTCTGGGCCTGGACTATTAGCAGTTTTGTGCAACACTGGGGTGGTGTGCAGGAGCCCCTTGCCCAGTGATGGAGTCTAGGAGGGAATGGCCAACTGGCCCCACATCCCTTTCCCTCTTCTAGTACTTATCCTTTCTGGTTTGGTCCTTGCTGGTGACTCCTGGCTTGGGCTCATGTTTCTCTTAGTCCCTCTCCTGCCTTTGGGGGTGGCCCGGGCTGTATCCCAGAGCTCTGGCTGCTGGAGAATGTCTCTGCCATGCTCTGGCAGGGAATTAATCCTGCATGTGCTCTGTGTTGGGACAGCCCAAGAGCACCCTTGGTCCCTAAGGTGACTTCTTGTGCTTGACACCCAAAGCTCTGCAGCACACTGCCTTGCACTGGGATGTCCCTTGTCCCAGGGCATGGGCCTGGCTGTCTTATGCTGGGTGAAGCTGCCTGGGAGCATCTCAACCCAGCAAGGACCATGGACAACGTTGCATAGCATGGAGCCAAAAGAGCTTTCCCGCTTTCAGGGATGCAATGGAGTCTCCTTGACCAGGCAGCTGATGAATGCAGCCACCCATCTGCATCTGGGGAGACATGCTGTGGACTAGCTGTCCCCCCACCCAGCCCCAGGAAGGGTATGCCTGCCCTGCAGCAGAGCCCAGGGGATGCAGTGGGGAGCAGCGCTGAGGCGGATGCCCCTGTCTTGGAGATGGCAGGCGGACACGGGACCTGCCCCATCTGCCCGTGTGGCAGCACAGCAGGGGGCTAATGAGGAGCAAGGTGAGAGGCAGGAGATGGGCTGACAACTTACTGGCTGTGCAAGCTGCTAGTGGTGCACGGGTGGCAGAAGGATGGCATCTGCCCCCTCCCTGGCATTTCCAGCCTCATAATGAGGTTATTACTGGCCCGCTGCTTGACGGCCGGCACCAGCATCTCTTGCCTCTTCTTCCTCCCAATTCCCACTTGTGGCTATGGAAGTGGCAAGTCAGGAAGGAAAGACTCACTCTGCCCTGGCCCTTGGGTTTGGCCCAGGGCTTTGGTGGGAGGGAGGTGTAAGTTTGACCTTGCTTGCAGAGGAGACAGGGCTCCCCTGCTTGCTGCCTGTCCATCCCCTTTATTATCTCTTGAAGGATTCTGGCCTGCTGCAGCCTGTTTGACAGGGAGAGAAGTCTCCAAGATAATTAAGTTCCTACAAGTTTTGTGAAAATAGACAGAAAGGAGAGGGATGTAATGAGGTTCTGCATTGGGGAGGGCTCCTGACAGGGAGACTGAATCAGGGAACAGTGACTGCTTTGCTTGTGGAACTCGTGGGAAGCCCTTCCCAAGACCTGACTCAGGAAATTGGGTTTTCCCCCTTTAGGTCTGCTGGGGGAAAGATGGAATTTCCTGCCCAGGAGTTGTGAGATCCCAGTGCATCCCATGAAGGAATTCACATGGGGATAATGAAGACAGGACTTGTCCTATCACCTCCTTAATTTCTTAAGGATTAAAAGCCCGGTCTGTGTGTATGCCAGTTACCAGCACTGTGTGTGTCACTGTCTCTCTTCCTCTGCCTGTAGAGCACCAGCTAAAAGGCTCCAAAAGCTTTTCATTGTCCCACCTCATCCAACAGCAGCTGCAAAGGGCTTTGCTGAGTGACTCACCCCCAGCAGGCTATTAACAATTGTATTAATCACTAATGCAGCATGAGAAACCGGCGCCTTACCAAACTCTTCTGACATGCAAAGGTTTGCAATCCAGGCTGTGGCATGGCTGCTGCTTGCCCAGCTCTGCTCTCCTCCTGCCTTGGTGTAAGGAACATGTTGGGAGGGACCACGGGGACCTATTTCCAGGCACCCACATAGCACAGGCAGGGACCTGTCGGTGTTGGTTTTGCCTCTTGGAGCAGCTGGCATGGATGTCGCAGCCCATTACGTCGGGGAAGGAGGTGAGCGGGAAAGCGGTGACACCTCACTTATGGTGCCCTGCTGTGGAGGGGCAGATGTGGAGGCCAACACATGTTCACTGCCACCATGCTGCTAATTAATCACCTCCACCACGTGGCTGTGACGGCACCCTGCCCCACATGAGGGGTGCAGTGGGCCCTGCTGGGGTGACGATGGGTGTTTGCTCCTGTGCTGGCCCTTTGAGCTGTGTCATCCCATTGTGGGATGGAGGATGATGGGTCACTGCCAGCAAGCCTCCATGCCATTTGGTAGGAAAGAGGTTGGAAAAGCAGGGCACTTTACTCTTGTCCTTATGTAGGCATTGCTACCCACTGATTTATTGGGATCCCTCCCTGGCTTGAGCACCCCATGGGATATTTGACACCCCAGGACCCAAGCACCTCACCTGCACTCTGGAGGACAAGCAAGGTGTGGTACCTATGCTTGAGGGAACAGGGAGACATGTGGCATCTGTATTTGGGTGGGGGGGGTGGCAAGGAGACTGATGTCTGTGCTTGCAGCTGGGAGGGATTTGGACAGACAAAGAGGATTCCCTTCCCCCTGTGCAAGACCTGTGACTTCTAAATCATACAGAGAGCAGGCCCTTTTCTGACCAAAAAAATGTTGATTAAAATGGGAGTTTGGGGGTGTTTCCCTGCTTGCTTTGGCACATGGGGCAGAAAGCAGGCATTGCTGCTCCAATTCAGCTCACCAAAGGGGTACAGGGATAGAAAGCACCCACCCAGACAGCTTCTTCCCAATTTCCCTGCTTGCCAGTTGAAAAAAAAAGAAAAAAATTCCAAGTGGAGAGTGTCACAATTTTGCTGAAACATTCTTTGTTTTGCTGGGAATGTCTCAGTAAAATTTCTGCCCTTGTTCCCCCAGCAAGGAGCACCTTGAGGGGGTGTCAGCCACACCAGCCCCCTTTACCTGTCCAGCCTGTCCGGAGGGGGTGGGGGGGAAATAAGCCCCATCCTCTGTTTGCTCCGGTTTTGCACCGAGTCAAACAAGTAGATTTTGCAGCAAACCTTGGTGGTGGCTTGGCTTTGGAGACAGAGGCTGAGGCAGGGGATGCTCTGGGGCCGGGTCCCAACCCATCCTCACAGCACCATGGTGCCCAGGCGGCCCCGGCGTGTGTCTGAAAGATGGGGGACAGCAGATGGGGAACCCACAACCGGCTGGGGACATCTGTAGTTCTGCCCCGGCTCTTCTGTGCGGGCAGAAGCCTCCATCTCGTGGCCAAGCCCCGAACGACAGACGAACTGTGGGACAGGGATGGGGCCAGGGCCCCACCGACCCACAGCCCTTTTCTTCATCAGCTTTCCCTGCTGCAAATGTGGTGAGTCCTCCCCATCGCCCTGGTTATTTGTATTTATTGCTCTGAATCTCTTCCGTGCATGTACTATTTTAGCAGTCAGTTTTCCACATGGTAAAAAAGCCTTTTTTTCGTCCTCTTTTTCTCTCCCAATTTTAATTTCTGAAGCTGGACTCAAGGCACCTGAGGAGGCTGCAGGGTGAAATTAGGCAGTGGTGCATCCCCACTCCTCTGCCTGCTTCCAAGGAGCATGGTCCCTGGTTGAGGGACAAGAGGACAGAGGGGACCTCCACCACACCAACACAACTTCTTCCTCTGCAGGGGGTCTCTGTTCCCTCAGGCTCTGCTGGCCCTTGCTGGGGCATCAGGAATGCAGCTGTGCCCAGGCAGGATTTGTCTGTCACGTTGAAAAGCCAAGTCTTTTGCTCTCTCATCCCTTAAATGTGAATGCATCCCACCAACCCTGCTTAGCCCAGAGGGAGGCAGCCTGTGTGCCTCAGTTTCCCTATTTCACATGACATTGTTCTACCTTTGCTTCTCTCCTAGCCCAGCCTCCATTCCAACCCCTTTAATTAACACAGGGTCTGGCTCTGCCTTACAGCATCCAGCAGGTTTTGCACCTAAAGTCCTCAGCTCACTTAACTGATGAGCTCTTTAGCTTGGTTCTTTGTTTTCTGTTGTGTTTTGTTGTTTGTTTTTTTTAAAGCAAAGTGGCAGCTTTCATAGAGCAGTTCATTCCTGATGTGGCCACCTGCACTGCATGGCTTCCTGGGGGTCCTGCAGCCTCAGTGGCTCTCAGGAGAGGTCCCATCAAGCAGGAGTTGTCTGTCTGACCACACTTGCAGGGGAAAAAGACTATGATGCTACTCATTTTCTAGCCTAATTCTCCATGTTATGGATTTTGCATGGATTGCCTCCAGAATTGGCAAACCTGGTTACACAGAGGACACCAGCATGGCCACATGGACACCTGCAGACAGAGAAGCCTGTGAGAACCTCAGTAGTAGTTGCCTTCTGCTTTCCCTCTTTTAAGCTGGATACAGACAATGGGGAGGGGTAACCCAGGTCTGGTGGTGCTCTCATGGAGAAGCAGCATCTCCTGGTTCTCACTTCCCCCATCTGTTATCCCTGGTGCAGGTATGGCACGTCTGCCCAGGTGCTTCCAGGGCATCAGTTCATTTCAACAATTCCCAACCGCAGCTCATCGGTTTACTCGCTGTCATCTGGAGATGGCTGCCTGAGACACCATTTGGCTGAGAAGTCCCTTTTGCACAGATCAAGGACACAGCTTGACAAAAACCAAAGAGACAAACAGCAGTGGGAAGCGAAGCCTGCCAGCCAGGGCTGGGTGACTCTGCCACCCATTGCTTAAAACTGGTGTCCTGGGGGGAATTAACCCTCCCACCACTGAGGACGTGGGCTGGACTGCAAGAGGCCAAGCACCACATTGCAATGGGAAACCTCTTGTGCACATCCTCATGGTCTGTGCCCTCACCCAGGGTGGAGAGCCCAGCAGCCATGTCCCCACCACCACTGCAGGGCTCCCCCTTGTTGCATCTCCCCAGGAGAGTGAGCATGCAAACCAAAGGCATTTCCCTCCCACTTCTTTAGTTTCTTGCTTTTCAAAAATGAAGACCTCCTTTCAGCATAAGGGCAGGATTTTTCTCCCATTTCAGAAATTCCACAGGGAAAATGGAAACATTTGCAACATGCCCCAGGACAGAGAATTGGGTTGTGAGCAGCTTTCATCTGGTGCAGCCTTTGCTTCCTGCCCTTTGGGATGAAAGTCTCAGCAGAAGTGGCAAAGACTCATAAATTCTGCAGAACAATTTAGTGCTTTCTGGAAAAAAATCCAGTTGTTCCCTGAAATGGGACTGAGAGCTGGGTGTGACGCAGGGTAAAGAAAGTTTCTGCAGATGTCTGTCTCTTAATTAATATTAATACCTCTCTAGCTTTTTTATCTCTGCTTTAAATAAAAGGAATTCAGCTATGGCAGAGTTCCCACCCCATTAAGAAACTCATGAAAGAGGAGTGATGGATGCTTTGGAAGATGGTTCTCATTAATGTCTAATCCTTCCCATCAGCCCCAACTGTTTTCAGGGAGTTCTGGAACCAGGGGGGAGATGGCATCGCTGCTTCCCCTTGTGTTTGGTTGATGGTGCAAAGAAGAGCATGGAAAAAGTGCTCTCTGGTTTGGGTGTTCTTTCCATCTGCTGGCCCCAGGTCTAGTGCAAGAGGTATGTCTCACACAGACCCAAGGCTGCAAGGCCAGAGCTTGCAGGAGGTACTAAAAAATATTTGGTTTTTTTATGGGTGATAGCTGCAATTATAAAGGCTGTGTTTGTCCTACAGTTGTTATTGCAGGGTGCAGGGATGTGGTGTTGGGCAGCTGAGGAGTTGGGCCTCTGCTTGGGCTGTAGCTGCCACCTCCTCTTGCTGCTTTGCTGTTGGTAAGGGCAGTCTGTCTGGGGACCTTTTGGAAAATGCCAGCTCCTGGATTCAGCTGAATAAGTAACTAACTGCTTTTTTTTTGAGGGTGAAATGAAATCTCTTCAGTCCTTGTGGTGGCAGAAAATACAGTAGGCTTTGAAGCTGGAAGGGAGCAATAAGCTGGTTTGGCTTCCCATGGGGTTACACCAAGAAAATCCAGGAAAAAAGCCCTTTGTTAGCAGAGGAAAGCTGCTTGTGCTCATTTCTAATCTGTTTGTTTTTGTCAGATCTTTGTTACCATGCACTTTTGTAGCAAGAGAGTGCTTACTGTGATGGTGTTATCAAAGGCTCCTCCACCCAGCACTGTTTTTCCCGTTGCAATTCTAATTAAGGATGTGTCTTGGGGTCTGTTGATGGCACAGCATGCTTCAGGAGACAAGTGCCTGTCCCTCTGAGTGCCTTACACAGAACCCAGACCTCCAGGGACTGAGTTGCCTGTGCCAAGTACTGGGAAAATGGGCCTCTGCCTGTGGTCTTGCAGAAGCCCCTGGTCCCTCTGTCAAGGAGATGCCCGAGGTGCTGGGGTCAGCAGGGGCAGCTCTTCTGTGGTCCTTGAGGTCTTGAACAACATGGAGCTTCTGCACCCAGCCTGACCACACGAGGTAAGCAGGTCCTCACATTTCTAAAGAGAGAGGACACCCAAACTCAGGACAACTGCTAGACTTAGTGACGTGTATCATTTATGTTTAGGCCTAGAGGGATGGGCTTAAGTACTTTCACAGCTAAATGTTGCCGTGAGGCTTCCAAGTAGGTGGATGCAACTCCCCTGGGAGTTGGTCAAGCCCCGATGTGCGCGTCTGTCTGCTTTCCACTAGAGGTAGCTGCAGTCACGCACAACCCGCCAACAATCCTGGGATTTTCCTGTCCCCTGCCCGAAATCAGCATGGATAGAAGTGATTAGGCAGCCATTAAAGACATATCCCAAGGCTGGGGGTTGTTCGGCCGTAGCTCTCCCTGCCCGGCGTGGCTTCTCTTCCCCGCCTGCAACCCCTCAACCCTGGGTACTACAGTCGTAGAGGCTGTGTCAATGCTTCCTTGGTGCAAGCCCTGTAGTTTGGGGCTTTTTAAAAGCAGAGACAAAAAAAAAAAAAAATTATATATATTCCCCTCTGCTGGAATTCATCATGCAGCTTCTCAGCCTTGGGGACAGATTTCTGTGATGCTGGAGAAGTGAAGAGTAAACTGCTTTTAGCTGTTTATTCTGCAGAGGAGGGGTAGGATAGAAGTTGGTTGACTTAAGGCAATTTCTTTTTTCCCCCCTTTTTTTTTTCCTCTCCCCTTTTGCCCTTCCAGCAGGTTGAAGATGTATTTGCCAGCTGGCTCTGTAGCTGCTGTTTATGGAGGGGTGAGGAATAATGAAACCCAGGCAAGGTGGGCAATGGGGCACTTGAGGGGGGGCTGTTGGCTCCAGCCCCAGGGACATCCTGGGCTGAAGGGCTCATGGGGTGCAAATGTCATCTTTTTTGAGAGGAAGGAGTATATAATTTCGAGCAGCTATTCCTGGAGAGCTGCAATAACCTTGCAAAACTAGAAGGGAAAGAAGGTCAGAAGGAGCGAGGATTATCTGCCTTCCCCACTCCCAAAGGGATTTTAGCCCTGACTTTTAATAACAGCCAGGAAAGAGGCAGACTTCATGCTTACCCAGAGGAAAAGGCCCTAATAGCATAAAGGATCAACTAGAAAAAAACCCTTTTTTATCTTGCTCTGCCATCCCCTTGGAGACTGCTCTGCCAGGGGCTGCAGCCCCCACCCTGAGCCTGTGTGGTATGCTCTGCAGTTGGTTGGGGTCCTGCTGACATGAGAGATGCTTGTGCCACTAGTCTGGCCATGGTTTGCTGATGGTGTGGCTTCCCTAGACAAGGTCACTGGCACAGCTCTGTGCAGCAGAAGGGGCTTTCATGTGGGATGGAGGGAGAGCCCTTGGGCCTCTCTCTCTGGCCACTGTTTGCCCAGTCCTTGTGTGGGCTTAGCAAGTGTGTCTCAAAACAAGTGAGGTCTCATGGAACTGGAGGTATTGAGGAAGAAAAAAGTAGGATGGCATAGCTGGGACCATCAGAAGCTCTTCAAAGGTGTCCCAAGCCTGCAGCATGCCACATCAAGAAGGGCTCCTTGTCTCTTCCTGATGTCACATGAGACACAGTTGTGGGTCCTTAAGCTGTGCTGTCCTCTTTGGTCAGGTCTTCTGACAATAAAGTATCAGTCTTGTTCAGTCTGGCCAATGCCAGAAGCCACCTTGGGTGCTTCCTTGCTCCATCAAGTGGGAGGAGGCTTAAAAGTCAGAGAAATGAGCCTTTCTCAACAGTGGGGCTGTCACCTCTTCTTGTTTGGTCCCTAAACCAGCACTGCAAGATGATCTCAAAAGCATCCTTGGCTTCTTCTCCAGAGGGTTTGCTGAGGGCTGACAGGCAGTGTTTGGGGGTGGTGGAGGATCTACCCAGCCCTGCTGGATGAGGACGGGCATGCGCCAGTGAGCTTTGACAGATGAAGACTGTTAATATTGAACATATAATTATGCTAGCCAAGGCCAAGAGTCCTTCTGCAGTGATGTGTATGGAGGGCATCAATATTAAGGTGAGTTACTAAATGTATCTCAAAGGTGAACTGAAAGACGTTTTGGAGGCCCAGGGCTGAGTTTTGGGCCTCTGCTGTGCTGTGGCCAGCACCAAGAAGGTTCTTGGTGGCAGCACAGTGGAGAAGAGAGCTGCTTTCCCTGAGCCTTTTGACATGTCTCCATGTTTGACATCTAAAGGAGACAGGCATGGCCACCCCGTGCTGCCGAGCTCAGCCTTCCCAAAACCAGCAGGCAGCCCTTAATGAAATCAGGGGGTTTGCTATTTCAAGTCCTTCTCACCTAAGCCCTTCGTTCCCAGAGCTGGGGCTTTAAAAGGCACTTTGGGTGCTGTGGGGTGCAGCTGGGGGATGTGGAAATTGTGCTTAGAGCTTCCAACTCCCTGGTGGGAACTTTTTTTATATTCATGGAGGAAAAGGAATAATTTCTCTCTATCAAAAATGAATGAAAACTTGAAAAATCTCTACCAGGTTTATTTATTGCCTCATCTATTAAAATAGCTACATATCTGTTCAAGTGTGGGGGCTGTACTTTGTCTTACCTTTTCCATGAGTCACAGAATACATTTTTTTTTCCTAGGGAAAAGATACTGCTGAGTTTCTCACAAGGATAAAATGTGCTGGAGGACACCAAGGGTACAACTTGTGATTGCAGCAGCAGGGCAGCCCAGCCTTTCTCCTGTTGCTGCCAGCCTGACAGCCCATTTCCATCCCCACTGGTGAGCAGAATCTGGAGTTTTCCCTGTCTCTAAACCAGGAGCCATCAGCTGCTGGTGAGTACTGGTTGGGTTAAGGAAGGCAGAGATGCTCCAGGATGCCTGGAGATACCAACAGACCTATCTGCACCAAACCTCTCAAGGGACTGATGGGTTGTTTCTAGCAGTTTAGGGCATTTGTGCCCTTGTTTCTGTGTTGTGGCATGAAGGAGCCACACACACACACACACAACCTCCTGCACCTTTCTTGCTTTGCATTCAGTGAAACTGCTTGTGTTAAACATAAGCTCCCAGTTTCTGCTAAGCCACTCCTGTGCAGGAGCTGATCTCTTTACACTGGAATGGACAAGCTTTGCTGTTCTAACACCAGATGGCCCAAAAAACGTTAATTTAACCCCCAGAACAGAACCCCCCTTCGTTTATTTTCTCGCTTCATCTCACATTGAATTCCAAGCTCACAGCAGGGTATGAAATTCAATGTGCTGGGCACAGTTGCATCCCCCTGCATTCCTCTACCTAGGACTGAGCCATGGCCCTTTGCTGCAGCCTGGAGCCACCACACTAAGAAGTCACAGGCTTGCAGGTACCTGCCAAAAAAACCTCAGTGTGGGAACTGCCATTGATCCAGAAAAACAATGGTGATGCTTAATATGGAGGGGCAGCCCCTGGGATCCCTAATGTGGGAACCCCTCAGATGCTCTGCCCAGCGTTCACCTTTCCATGTCTCTACCCCCAAACAGGCAGGGATACTGCAGATTTACTGGTTAATAAACCTTATTTTGAAGTTATCAATAATATTGCAAATACTATTTGCCTGGTTCATTATATATTCACAGTCCTTCATACATAGAGTAAGTGCCAGTTTTGCTAGAGCTGCAAGGTCGCTGCAGGGAGCTGGAACCTTTTTCATAACATGGTTTTAATTTTCTGTGTTATTTTTTCTGGTGTGAATCAGGCTGAGGACAGCTTTGGCCACAGGCATGGCTTGGTGCTGTCAGAGCCAACGAGCAAGAGGGGCTCTGCAGGGCTGGAGGAAAGCTGGGGTCCTACTCCTGGAGATCTTATTCCTTGGGGAACAGCAGGAGGGGAGCAAAAAGCCCATCACATTATTAGTATTTTTTGTAAGCACATCAGCCTGAGGCTGGTGAAGGGCCCAGCTCAGTAAGATGGGCAGCACTTTCTCCTGCCATGCGTATTTTCCCATGGGAGCCCCTCAACTGTCCCATGAGCTCCTGCTTCCTGCCCGTTCCCTGCCACAGATCAGAAAAAGCTTTATTTATACTCATTTAGCTGCTTGCCTTCTCCCTAAATGAAATCATTAACCTTCTCGCTTAATGAAGAAGAGGACTGGGGGCGGGTGGGGGGTGCTGGGTCTGGCAGATCCCCTCCCAGGCTGCTCCACTGAGTCCCTTGACTGGCTGAAAATGTGATTTTGAGTTTGGCCACTGGGAGATAAAAAAAAGCAAAACAGCACAACCCTGAACAACTGCATCTTGTCTGGGGGGCTGGCGGGGTCCAGTTCCCTGTGCCCTTGGGGCCATGGCAGGGCTGACGCCGGCATTTCGTCTTGGTGGAGAAGTCATCAGCTCCGACCACAGGGAGGGCTTTGCCCGCCAGGTCCCACTTTTCTCCCCTATATTTAGCCCATTATGAATATGGAAGAGAGTTGAAAATGATTTGCCCAGACATCCCTCTGTCCAGCTGAATAACGTCAAAGGCGGGAGCGGGGACAGGAGCTGCTTGCCCTGACAGGGGCCCCGGCCCCTCTGCCCTTGTGGGTGGCAGAGGGGGTCCCCACAGCTCTGTGTGTGTGTGGGGGGAAAAAAATCACACTTACAGCTTGAGGTATCCCTATTGTGGTTGTTTAGAGGGTGCTTTGGGTGGGATGCTGGCTGGGAGCACACACCCCCCCCCATCACCCCCCCTGGTGTGCTGAGCAAGTGCCTGGGGTCTCAGCTGGCTTTGGAAAGGGCTGTGGTGGGGATGCTGTGTGGTGCCCAGCTGTGCCATGCCCTCCAAGGACACATCCCCATCCCTCCCTCCCACAACCCCTGGCTGAAGGGCCACATAGCCTGGAATCTGCAGCCTAGGATGTGCTGGCACTTGCTGCTTCCCATGGAGCTCTCTCTGGCAGCAGGGCAGAGGGATGCTGTAGTCCTGGCTGGGTTTCATAGAATCACAGAATCCTAGGGGTTGGAAGGGACCTCGAAAGATCATCTAGTCCAACCCCCCCTGCCAGAGCAGGGTCACCCAGAGCACATCACACAGGAACTTGTCCAGACGGGTTTTCAATGTCTCCAGTGAAGGAGACTCCACAACCTCCCTGGGCAGCCTGTTCCAGTGCTCTGTCACTCTCACAGTAAAAAAGTTTTTTCTGATATTTACCTTGAACCTCCTATGCTCCAATTTGCACCCAGTACTCCTTGTCCTGTCACTGGTCATCACTGAGAAGAGCCTAACTCCATCTCCCTGACACTCACCCCTTACATATATGTAAACATTGATGAGGTCACCCCTCAGCCTCCTTTTTTCCAAGCTAAAGAGACCCAGCTCCCTCAGCCTTTCCTCATAAGGGAGATGTTCCACTCGGGGGTTTGCTGATGTCCTGTTGTCCCCGTTTTGCTGTGCTCAGGCTCCAGCATCCAACATGTGCAGGATGTCCCAGTAGTGTGACCCGACAGCACGTGGCTGCTCCTCCACTGTGCTTTGTTGTGCTTTAAGCACCTTTTCCCAAGGCAAGTGGCTATCCCTCCCTTTTGGGAGCCCAAACCTGCCCCAAAAGGATTTGGGTGTTCTCCTGCCCCACTCTGGGCCATGGACACCCCTCCATGGGTGCCTGTCCCTTGTCACCCACTATTTTCCTCCCCTTTGCAAGGAGCATTGCTCTATCCTGAAGGCCAGGTGCTGGGCAGGGAGAGAGGATGTGGGGAGCAAACCCCCTCCCAGAAGAGCCCCCCCAGCTCGGCTGGAGTTGGAAGAGCACTTTGCACGGAAGATTACCGTTGCTTTTGGGCATAGCAGAAAAGAGGGAAAACAGCTTTATTCAAGCCGTTAATGAAATGTCATTTGCAATTCACTTCCATGGCTGTCACGTGGGGGATGCACGGCACCCCCGGGTTGCACCGGCTCACGCGGGGTGTGTGTGGGGGGTGTTACTTTGGAGGGGATTTTGGGAAATGGGGAAAACGCACAAAAGCATCAAAACGCGACCACCCCTGTCCCCAGTGCGGGTGGGGTTGCATTTCCTGTGGGTGCTATTGCCAGGGGATGTGGCTCAGCCTTGCTTCCTGGCTCAGGAGACAAGGGTGGGGTCAGCAGAGACCTGGCAGAGCAGCACCTTCTCTGCGGGGTTTGGCCCCAGAGATATCCCTGGATTTTATTTTTCCTGTCCTCTCAGCACGTATCTATAACTCTCAGGTCACATGTGGGCAGCCAGCAGAGTCCTCTCTGCCTTCTCCCTGCCCCTGGCAAGGCTCAGTGATGTGATTCAGACCCCCTTTTTTCTATCGGCCCCCCATTACCTGCCCCCTCTAACCTCCTCCACCCCTTCCCAATTTCCAAGTGATCCTCTGCAGCCCTGAACAGCTTTAACTAATCTTTCTGTCAGTGAGGTACTTTATGGAAATTGAAAACTAATTAACGTTCATCTCAGCAGCTAATTGCATAAAAAACCCACTGCCTCAGCCTCCCTGGTCTTAAAATAATGACAGTACATGAGCAGGAGCAAGGAAGATCTCGGTCAAGACCACCAGGATGGGATGCTCCTGAAACCCTGTACCCAAAGATGGGTCACCTGCTGCTGAACCTGGCTCCTGACCTGCTGAATCCATCCTACAGATCCTCCCTGTGCCTACCTTGACACGAGAGGTGGGGAAAGGGCATTTGGGGTAATTTTGGGACGAGGAGAGAGTGTGGGGCAGGGACAGTGTGGGGCTGGGAAGGCGGGGGAGATGTGCGGTCAAAGATGCTCTTGCCTGCAGTGACTCATTCGGCTTTAATTGCTCCCTGAAGTCCCTGGTTCCTGGCAGCACCACATCAGAGATGTCACGTTATAGTCATGCGTGAAGAGCTAATGGTCAAGGGTGACACTACCATCAAAACATCCTGGGGGAAGCTGTCAGCAGCAGGGTGAGGGGGGGGGTGGATCAAAGGGCAGGGAGACGGGCTGTCCCACTGCAAAGGGTCAGGGCTGCTGCTAGAGATGCAGGTGCCCAGGGTAGGGGGTGGTGGTAGTGCTCCTGGGGCATTGTGGCTGGAAAATCATCCTGCCACATCAGGGATGGTGCAGGCAGTGCCTGGGCTGAGAGTACTGGCCCCTCTCAGGACCCCTAGAAAAGATTTCCCTTGGCTTTGAAGTTTTGTGCTGGCATGGGTTGGGAGGGTCCATGCTGACGGTGTTGTTGGACTGATGTTGGCTGGCTCTGCCCTCCCCTGTGCCAAGGGAGTTGGCCCACGTGTGATAAACCAGGATGTGAAGATGGATCTTGGGTGCTCGGCTCCTGTGGCAGCCATGGGGACACCAACCCATCCCTTTGGGCATCCACGCCTTCCTGTGCCCTGTCTGGGATGCTGCTATGCCCAGGCTGGTTGGCACCTACCAAGAGTTGAAAGGAAGACCTGGATGAGGCCGTATCTCACCAATGCAAGGGGTTAAGCAGTGCAGGGTGTTGAGGTTGCTTTTTTGGATGCTGCCAACAGGATCAGCCCCAGCATGCACATTTGCAGGCTGTGCTGCACCAAGAGCAGCATGGTGCAAGGTGTCCTTTCCTGATGTCCTCGTCCCCAGGGCCACAGCAGGACACAGACTGCTCCTCCCCTTCACAACAGTGCCAGCATGGTCCTAGTTTGCATTTGGCTTGGTGCTCCCATTTCCAGCTGCTTCCCTCTGTGCTGCTGCTGGGTACAGCATCTTTCCCCCACCACTGCTCCGGCAGGACTAGGCAGCATCTCCCTGCTCTCCATCAGCAGGAATGGCTTGGAGAAAGCCAGGCAAGATGGCCATGCTGCTGGGGCACAGGTCAGCCTGCTGGAGAAGCAACCCTGGCTACGGTTATCCTGCCTGGAAGCGTGGCAAGGAAGGAAGAGTTATTGCTGCAGTCACACACCAGCTATTACTTCCCAACAAAAGGCAGCGTCTGCACAGCCAGGAGAGAGCCCGAGGACAGGGACAGCCCTGACAACCTTCAGAGGACACACAGCAGACAGGCCAAAGCCCTGATTGCCCCAGACAGGTACGCCTGTGGGCACCCTTCCACCTGGCCCAGTGCAGTCAGAGCCTCCCAGGATGCTCCCAACAAGCCTTCAGCCCCGATCAGCTTCAAAACCTTCTCACCAGCCCCTAGCAGGGGTGTGTTGTTTTTTTTTCCCCCTCTTCCAGCACACATCAAGCTTTCAGGTTTCTGAAAGGAGGAAGCAGCAATGATGTTGTTGGCTCTCAGGTCCTGCGAGGAGCCAGTGTGGGGTGTGCTGTTGGAGTTTGGACACGTCCCTGCAAAACATCATTCTCCAGCCCATCCCTGGCAACAGGAGCTTAGCAAGGAAACTGCATACGGTAATTGAGGATAAGGGCTAAGGTGACAGTGCCAAAGACACGGGGCTCTCACCCTGAGGTCAGGGTCTGCTGTCTGTATCCCCAGAGCCTGACACACTGGTGTGGTCTCAGCATAGCTCTGGGACACCTGGATCCAAGGAGCCCTTGTCAATATGTCCTTGTGCTGCCTCTCACAAAGGTGCTCAGGGGCATCCCTGTGCCATGGTGAGAAACCACCTGTAGACCACCAGACACTGCTGCCTAGCTAGGTTTCTGGTCTCTGGCCCAAATCCACCTTAGGGAGGTGTTGGGGGGGTGTGCAAGAGCAGGGGAAGCACCATCAGCCCACAGAGGAGAAAGGATCCAGGGGTAAATGAAGGGGGGAGCAAGTTGTCAGCAAATGTCTAAAAGCAAAAACAAAGCTGGACTTGAGAGACAATGAAGTTTGTGTAATGTGTGAGAGGTGCCAGTTAAACACAGGGCAGCACCTGAACTGTATATCCATTTATTGAAATGCAGTTTTCCATGGGAGTGGACTACATGCATCTCATTAGCACAGTATATCTCTAATAAGGCTGTCTCTGCTAATATGCCAAAAAGAGCTCAATTAATTTTGCTTTGCAGTGAGCCAGGGAGGTTCCTTGAATGCCTTTTCCTCTGATCAGCAGCAGAATGGGTCTTGAGCCACAGGTACAAATGTGGGTGGGTGGGTAGGGATAGCATGGCAAGATCACCCCACACAGGGATGTGTCACCAAACGGTGGGTGACCCTGGAGAGATCCATCCCACCGCAATGTTTGGCATTGCTTGGCTGGGGAGGAGATCCAAAAGCACGTTGTGTGACCAAGCTCCATATGGAGCTCACTCCAGAGCCATCTGAGATTTCAGTGGCTGTGGATTCTGTCTGTCCCTCCCCATTGCCTCTTGAGCATCACATCCTCTCCATCCAACCCCTCATCTAGCAGCTGCAGCAGGGCTTGTCCCCATGCTCCTTTGCACCAGGCTGCGTTTCCAGCAGCATTGGAGAGCACTGATGCTATTGTGACATGCACCACACAGGGGAAAAGGTGTACATGGTCTCTGAGGGGTGACACTGCTGGTGGCAAAAGCAGGGCAAAAGGGTGCCCCATGGCATGTCACCAGTGCTCTGGCACCGATTGAAACAAGCATGAAACACATTGATTAGGCTTACTGGGATTAAAAATCCCGGGGAGTGGTGGTAGGTCCTGGGAGCTAGCACACCACCCAGGCACTTCTACCTCTATACATATGCATGTGTGTATTTAAATGCATTACTTGGAGTATTATATTTGTCTTCTGTTTCATCTATGGAGGTCACAGCTGTGTAGCACAGCAGCCTTTTCCACAAGCCCAGCCAGGCTACTGGGAATACCCCCCCACACTTGGCACTGGGCAGCTGGGACCCCCCCCAACCCTGTGCCAGGCTCTGCTGGCCGGGCTTCAGGCTGCACTCACCACTTCCTTCTGGACTCTCTTAGACCAGCCTTCATCAATGATCATCAAATAACCTGCCTGGGGGCCCTCCCTAGGGTGTCCCCTCTAGATGCGTGGGAGATGCTGGCAGGTGGGAGAAGCACCGTACTGGGCTCAGCCCGAGCAGATGCTTCTGCACCCCAATAAAAGGTTAAATATTTTAATAAGCATCAGCCACATGTTGAAGGGAAAACGAGCTGCTTGCTTTCATTTGCTCTTTTTTTTTTTTTTATGTATGGAAATGAACTGGAAGCTTATTAACAAGATGAGAGGCTGGAGCCTAATTAGCAGCAGGGCGAGGGAGCCGCGCTGGAGCTGAGTCAGCGAGCGGGAGAATCGCTGGCGCGGCCCTGGGCGAACGCTGCAGCCAAACCCTGCCATCGCCTCCCACTGCTCCCAGATAATCCCAAAAATCAGGAGAATTGGGTAAAACCCACGTGGTTCTGGAAGGGTCGGGGGAGCCCTGCTTTGCATGGGGTCTTGCTGTGGCTGTAGCCTGGTGGGTCACCCCATGGGGGGGGGGGGGCGGGGCGGGATTTCCCTTTGAATGAGAAGCTGCCAATAACCCCCTCTTGTAATTTGCACCTTCAGAAGGTGAAAGCAGCCATGTGCCCCCCTCATTCATTTGCATTTTTAATTAGCTGGGTTTTCCCAGTGCCTCTCAGCTGCCCTGCCATGGGGTCAGAGAGGCTGCAGGCAAACGGGGTTACTTTGGGGGGTGAACAAAAGCATTTTGGTGGCCCGTAGGATGGGAGACCTGGAAAGAGGTTGATGGCATTAATCTTCCCCCCCCCCTCCTCTTTTTGCCATGTATTTGTTCTACTTGGTCCTGGTCCAGCCCTGCCTCTGTGCCACCATCACTGGCCATGCTGAGCCAGTGCCAAACCATCCTCCTCCTCTTCCAACACCAAGTCCCCCTGCATCACCATCCCCAGGGTCCCCCTTAGCCCCTGCAGCAGTGCTCCCACATTGGCACCTTGAACAGTCAGTGTGCAGAAGGATGCTGCAATTCACCTATCAAGCTATTAAAACTCTACCTCATTAGCAAACATTAAAAGGTGCAGGACCTATTCCCAACAGCTCATGCCTGCGGGCAGGGTAATTTTTATTTTATTAATTTTTACATTTAATTTTTATTTTCTCTTATTTTCCAGGCTCTTACACCCACCATGCCCAAAGAATGGGCAGCATCACCCCTCCACACCACCCCCACTGCATTGGCAGACCCAGGGAAGGCCACCATCCCCCTGCCCAGCCGACGGGAGGGGGCTACCTGCATCCAAGACACCATAAAATATTTTACTACAAAGCAGAATTACTCCAAAGACTGATGGGCTGACTTGTGAGACCCACTCCCGTTTATGGAGGTTGTAAGTTATCAACTCCCAGTGAACTGGAGGAAAACATAACCTGCACCTTTTATTGAAGAAACTTCCTGCCATATATTAAACTCTCCAGCAAACAGACGGGGGCTTTACTGCAACTATAACTTTGATGCCTCCCAAGCCCTCGGTTACTTGGGAAGGATTATTGATAACTGGGCTGTGCTTCTCCCCTGCCTGCTGGTGGTTTGCCCCCAGGGTGGCCACCAGTGGCCCCATGGCTGGAGCTGCTGGCATGGGGATGGGTGGGAGTGGGCAGGGAGGAAGCAGGCAGCTGCGGGCTGGGGGAGAAAAAACTGGAAGAGGGACATGCCCCAGGGAGCTTGGCAGGGGCATTGGCACATCACTGTCACCAAGCTGCTGGGTTCTGCTCACCAAAAGTCTTTGCAGCGTCTGCTGTGGGCATCCATGGGACCCACTGCACACCATGGCTTTTTTTTTTTTTTTTTTTTTTCTCCACTTCTTGGGCTAAACTATTATAATGTGAAATGAAAAAAAAGTGCAGGAGCCTGACCCTCAGGGTTTGCTTTCACGCAGGGATGAACTTTGTTGTCCAAATGAGAGGAAATGGAGGGGGGGAAATCCCATTGATAAGTGTGGGGTAGGAGGAGAGAGATGGGCAGCACGAGCAGAAGAAAAAGGTGTGGATGTCGAGGGGGGGGGGAGGAGGTGAAAGCAAGGAAAATGCAAACAAACCAGTTTGGTCCATGTGGACTTGGTTTCTCTTCAGCCACAAGCAGCTAGCAAGGGACAGATGCTGTACCCACCCCGGCTGCTCCACCCACCCCCAAACTCTCTGGCAGGCTGTGGCTGTCCTTTTCTCACCTGAAAATCACTCTTTATTGCAGGGAGGAGGAAAGACATGAGCAGGCAGACGTGCTCAAACCCACCCTTGCAACCAAAGGATGATGCCTGGACCCCCCCCCCCCCCCGGCCTGGGCAGCATCACATCACCCCCTCCCAGCATCACCTGTCTTTTTTTTTGGGGGGGTGGATTTTTCTCATCGGGGCCCAGTGAGACTTGGCATTTCTCTGTTTGGAGCTGGGATGAGCATTTATTAGAATAAAACAGCTGGGAGCAAGATGATATTTAAACTGGTATTAGAAGAGCATCGTTGGAGGGAGATAATTCCTGGGGTGGCCTGGCAGCACGGTGGCTGGGGGGAGCTCCTCGGGGCTCCTGCTGCAGAGTGATACAGTTAATTTGCAGCCAGAGCTGGAGGCTGGCCCGTGCTGATACTGCCGTGTTATTTAGAAAAGAAAGGTCAGGCTGGAGATTGAATAATCATTGACAAGAAATCCATGGGGGAGCACGGGCGGAAGCTCCAGGCAAGCTTCCAGCATCCTTGTGCTGCCTCCTCAGGGGTCTCTTTCCCTCTGCTTTGGACCCCGTGGGGTGATGGAGGGGTTTGTGGTGGGAATCCTGCCTATCCTTCTCCAGCTGGGAGCCAGGGAACCACAGCCACCCTCTCCAGCCATCCTCTCTCTCATCCAATAACTCTGTTTCCAAGGACATGGCAGAGCTGTCCTGAATTTCACTCCATGCACAAGCTGTTTTAAAATTGCATCTTATTTTTAATCTAAAAATTAATTTTTCCTCACTAATGTTTTCAGTTTTTTAAAAATCTTTTTTTTTTCCCCTCACTAAAACCCCCAGGAGAACAGAAGAAACCACCAACCTTTCCCCTGCTCCGTCCCTTCCCCAGGTCTGAGAAAGAAAATCCCTATTCTAGCTTTTTTTGGAGAAGAGTGTTAAGTTGTCCAAAAAAAAGCAGTGAACAAGCAACAACAACGAAAGATTGAATGTTTGTGGGTATTTTTGTGTGTGGACAAAACTATGTGCCACCTGCCTGCCCATGGCAACTGAGGCACTGGGTGAGGCCTGGCAGCAGTGGGAATGCATCAGCCCCCCCAACCCCCTCGGGCTCCCAAGCTCAAACCCCCAGGAGCAAGAACAAGCATCAGGCTCTTGCCTTTGTTCACTCGACTCCCTGCTGCACCCCAACTCCTTCCTGTCCTCAGGCCATCTCGCTCTCCTTGTTTTCCTCCCCAAAAATACGCCAGCTTTAGTTAAAGGTGTTTTGGTGTTTGTTTTTTTTTTTTTGCAACAAAAGAAACTATTTATTTGGAATATGCATTACCAGTACAAATCAGGAAACTGTAAAACCTACACCTTGTTAGTATCATCATAGAACATAAAAGTCTCAATTGGGATCAGAAAGACAGAGGCTTTTTTTTTTTTTCCTTTACAGAAGCAGAAAAGCTTAAAGTTTCAAAACCAGGTCGGAACAGAGAGTCTTTTTTTTTTTTTTAGGGTTTTTCTTTTTTTTTTTCTTAATATTTGGAATCCATTAGAAAGAAGGGGGGAAAAAAAAGATGGGGGAAAAAAATAGAAAAGAAAAAGCAACGCAGAACAACTGGATCATCTTTACAAGGGATAGACAGGGCTTTGCAAGAACAAAAAAAAGCAAACCGACAAAACCAACCCCCCCAGGCAATGTCTGATTTACATCGTCTGAATAACAATAATAATAAGGTGTATGAAAACAAAAGGACTCCAGGAAACCTTGGGATTAAAAATAACACCCCAAACCCTAAACCGTTCAGTGATGTGAAAAGTTGTCTTTTGGTAGGAGGGGGAGGGACCAGGGAAACTGTTCAAGAGCAAAACAAGTGTGATGCCGACCGGCGTCTTCCTCAGTGCTTCTCCTGGAACCCCACCCTGCAGCCACGGATTGCATGATGCATTTGGGGGCTTTTTGGTCATGTCCCACTTTGGCTGGGGGGGCTGCCACCTCCTGTCCTTTGTCCCTCATTCGTCCCTGTTGCAGGCTGAGCTTGGGGCCAGGCTGGGAGACCCCATCCTCAACAAGGTCCATGGTTGAAATGGCACTGAAGCCCACCCACCCCTGCCTACACTTTTTTTGGGGAGGATTAATGAATTTTCATAATTTCCACGAAGTTCAGCATAGCCCCCAGGCATGGAGACCCACGGGGCTCAGCACCCAACACCCCATCACCCCTCAACAGCTCCCCTTCGAAACCCCTTGGGATTATGTCCCTCTCTGGACATATAATCCCCCTGCTCAGCCCCAGAGCAGCCACCCAAGGATCTTCTGGGGTTGGGGTCAAAAAAGTTGGGGAGCATTCCCAGAGGAAAAAAAGCACCCCCCCAAAAAAATAAAAAACCCAAACCACCACCACTATCACTTTTCACATCACTTGCTCAAAAGCGCAGGGGAAGCAGCACGGCGTCATCTTGGACAGGTCAAAAGAAACTCAGCATGGTCATCAAAGCTCCCACCCCCATCCCATCCCAAATGCAAAAAAAAATTAAAAGGTGATTTCCGGGTCTCAACATTAAGAAACATAAAGTGTTAGACTGTACCTATTAATGCTCACTATTCCAACCAATTTTTTTTTTTTCTTTTTAAAGTTTTACAAAATGAGTTACCGTCACTTTTTTAAACATTGTGTAAGAAGAAATGAGTGTGCACAACTCTACACTTTTCTAGCATTCTTGAACTAATTCACAAATGCGAGAAAATGGGAAAAAAAAGAAAAAAAAAACAACCAACCGACCAACCCAAACCATGGGAAAAACAAACAAACCAAAAAAAAAAAAAAGGAAGATGAATGTAGGTAGTTTGATGTTATAAACTATACAGGAATGAAGCGCTTGTTGCCACAGAAAGAACAGGGACAGGACCTCCCCCCTGTTCAATTTTGCGTGCTAAGAGGGTCGTTTTTTTTTATTCTTTTATTATAAACACTATTAAATTCCGACTGCGTTTTTGGTTTTTTTTGTTTTTTTTTTTTTTCTCCTTTATCTGAATATACAAGAACATTCATTATCAAATGTTCGTTATCATCAATACTACAAAGAACGAGACACAAATCGCAAGAAACAATGGAAAATGTTAATAAAGCTGAAAGAATCGTCGAGTTTTTTTGTGATTTTTTTTGTTTTGTTTTTAGTTTTTTTTTTTTTAGTTTCTGCAGGTTTTTTTTGTTTGTTTTTTTTTTGTTTTGTTTTTTTGGTATCGAAGTCAGGTTTTTTTCTGGGCAGAATAATTAAAAAAAAAAAAAAAAAAAGGAAGAAAAAGAAGCAAAAAAAAGGAAGAAGAAGAAAAAAAAAACACCAAACCCCACAACACTCAGGGTTGGAGGGAGGGCAATGGGGAGGACAAACAAAACCCAAAAATAACAAAGCAAAGAAAAAGGTAAGCGAGCAGCTACGCCAACGCGAGCCGGAGGGACCAATCAGGGAACCCAGGAGGTGATTTGCAAAGTACCATGGAGGAGCAAGTGTCCTGCCTGGGCAGGGGCTGCTGCAGGCAGGAGTGCAGGCAGGAGGGGCAGCAGCTGCAGGCAGGGAAAGCAGCCCCATAGGGTCTGGCTCTGGTGAGCAGTTGGTTTCCAAGAGGTACCGTGGCATTCCCACAGGAATGGCACTGCTGCCAACAGACCGAGCCCAGTCCCACGTCCCCAGAACACTTGACTAGAATGGTTTCACGTAAAATAAGCTGGAAATGGTTAAAAGGCTGCACTGGGGGAGGCCATAGGAGGAGAGCAGGAAAATGGGCAGTACCTCCTGACTGTCCTTGTAGGGAACCAACCTTCTTGTTGCTTTTAACATGTTCTTAGGTGGGAGAAGGCCCGGAACCTGACATGTCACATCTCTGTTCCTGGGCATGGATGCAAAAAGAGGAGCAGAAAGTGTCTCCCACTGAAGACCTAAGAATTAAGCAAGGAGCAGCCCAGGCTGTTTCTTGTCCACCTTTCACATCCTACCCTGATCCCACCAGCTCAGAAACAGAAAATCCACTGAATCGGGACTTTTGGTATTTGGGGAAGGTCACAAATTTCAGAGCAGGTGTTTCAGAGCTTTCTGAACTTGTTCCCTCAGGAAGGACAGGCTTCACCTCCAATTCAGGTGAGCACTGCTCCTGACTCCATGCTGCCAAGTGACAGTATGCCAGAGCCATGGACACGTCCTTTTGCCTGCGAAAGGGTGGAAATTTTTCTGGAAGAGCTTTAATTTTAAACAGTTTCAACTTAATGCTGCTCTGCACCAGCAGGTCCCACCTTAAGATGGCTGGTGCCAGCACAGGCAGGGTGGGCACGGACATGCAAGAACACGAGATGTGGCCAACAGGCATTAGGATCCATCAGAAGGTGCCAGATGTGCTGCACCCACACCGGTCCCCACAACACCCAAGGTCTTGCTGTGGGCTGGCTCAGCCTCCTCACATCTGCTGGAAGAGCCAGTGGCCAGGGCAACCCAGTGCCTTCACATCCCGCTCTTCAACCAAAAGCTGTGTCCTGCTAGTGTCGGCTGCCTGAAGGGGTGTTTCAGCAGGATGAAGCCTTGCTCACCACCCATCACCATGTGTCCAAACACTGGACCAGAAACCCCATGAGTGCTCCCCAAAAAAAAACAACCCAACAAACACCTGCTTTTCCCACCACTGGAAAAAACCAGCAGTGTCAGTTGAAAGACATTCCCAAGCAGGGCATCCACCCATCTTGCAGAGCCTTCACCCTCAAGCAAACCTTTGACATTAACCATTACCAAAAGCAGCTGAGGCACTCAGCCTACCACCTCCAGCCCCTGGGATCCTGCTGCCTGTCCCTCACTGCCTGCCTGGCACGGCTTTGGGTGCCACCAACCTCTGGGGGTCCTGCCTGCACTGGGGAACTCACCTCCTCCTCTTCCACAGCACAGCATGCTCCTGAAACCCGAGCCAATACCCCGTGACACTCTTTCTGCCAGAAAAAAAAACCACCTCCACCGCCAGCCTCCCTAGGTGCTGTGAGCAAACTGCTGAGGTCCCATCAATCATCTATGCCTGATCCCATACAACACCACGGAGTGCTCAGCGATGGCTGTTTCTCGTCCACCTCTGTCTAGTTTTGTTCCCTCCTCTCCACCCCTTCAACAGCAGGCAGGGAGGATGGTGGGGTTTCAAGGCTCATCCAGCTTTGGAATGTGCAGCAGAGCAGGGCAGGGACCAGGGGTGCCCAAAGGGACAGCCCAGCCAGGCAGGGCTGGGCCCAGCGATGTGATGAGGTGGCAGTGGGGGCTGCAGAGGCAATTCCCTACGGAGAGGTAGCGTGAGAGATGGGGAGCACAAGGGGGGGGCTGCTTGCTAGTAAAGGAGTGAGACGTGACTGAGGTATGTTGGTGGCTCCTCAGAAAGACGCCGAGCACGAGGCCATACACTGCTTTGGGTTTGTTCTGTGTGGAGGCTGTTGATTTTTGCTTTTCCTCCTTAAAATCCTTCTACCTGTCGACACATCCTTCAGTGGGAAAGGGTGAGGGGAGGGGAGTGGTGTTGTGGTGGTGGGGGGGAGGGGAAGAGCGGCTTCTACCCAGAAAAGAAAGGGAAAAGAGTATAAAGAAGTGTCCAGATTGGCTGAAAAAAGCATCCCGACGAAGAGAAGAGAAGAGAAGGAGTCTTCTTGAGTGTGCTGATTGGGTTCACCTCCAGTCTGACTGCTGCGGTGTTAGGAGAGGCCCCCTCCCCTCCTGCCCCCGCCGGGGCCGGCTCAGCCAGGGATGCAATTTGCTGGGAGATCAGTTGGAGGTATCAGAGTGAACGCTGCCAGGGCCTTCTGTGGGGGAGGTCACCGACGACGGGGTAGTAGCGTCTTGCCAACCTCCATTAGCCTGTGGGAGGGGAGACATGGAGACATCAGTCACCCAAAAGCATGTCTGGCACTACCCAAGCCACCCACCCACCTTGGACCCCCCCCCCCGCTTCTCCCTCAGCAGGGCCGATGTAAGAGGCAAAGATGTCCCCTCTGGCTCCCCCATCCCACCACAAACCACAGGGCTCCACCAGTGGGACAGGGCCAGGAACAATTCTATCAAAAATGGGTTTTGACAAATTGCAAGAGCTCATGGAAATTTTGTCACTTAAAAAATACATATTTCTGCAGAAACCCAGAGCTTTGGTTGTCTGTTTCGTTGGGTTTGGTTTTTTTTAACCCCAAATAGGACCCTTCCCCATAGGGAAGGAGGAAAATAGCAAACACTTCACTCCAGAAACCCCATCCTGGGACATTGTGTGCTATGAACAAGCACCAAGGGACTGCTGAAATGTACCATGTCCCCCAGCATCGCTTGATGTACCCCCTCACCGCCTTTCCAGGCCCCCTCCTGCTGCATGGTCCCTCTGTGGAGGGAAGCCACCAGCATCAAGCCTTGTTGCAGAGAATACACATTGCCCAAAAGCCTCTCCTGTCACCATGAAGGCTTTGTGTGGGGATCTGGGCCACCTCTCTGCTCCTAGCACAAGAGCCTCCCCCTCCTCGCTTTGCAGTATAACCACAAATTTCTGCTGCCCTAGGGCTGGTCCTGCACACTCCCTGTCCTTCCTCCTCGAGGGACTCCAAGCCACAGCACAAAGGGAGGTGCCAGCACCATATCGCATCTGAGGGTTCACAGAGCAAAGCAGAGAGGGAACTAAAAACAGCTGCAGAGCCAAATTCTCCAGCCACTTGAGAGCAGAGCTACTGGAGGGCCCCGACTGCCTCAGGCAGGAGCCGGCAGCTCACAGAAGCTGCTCCTCCGTGCCTGCCATCCCCTTCAGAGAGGAGCAGATGTCACACCCAACCTCCTCTGTTTGCTCTGACATTGATTCAGTGCTTGGCTAATTTATCCTTCTCAACTCCTGCACAAGCTGGAGTTGGTAGCAGCCACCGTCCCACTTTAGATGTGCCCAGGCTGCTTTGCCCTCTCCAGCTGCCTGTCCCACTGCCTCCAGTGCAGGGCAGCCATCACTGGTTCTGACTGTCTGGACCCTGCAGACCCCCAAAGTGGGGTGAGGGCAAGAAAGGCCTCACTGTGGCTGTCTGGGACCTGGCAGCAGGTTGGCCATGCTGCCAACCAGATACTGCTTACCCAAGAGGCAGGCAAGATGGGAGCAAAGAGCTGACCACGGGCGAGCTGTGGGAACCACTATTTTGAGGGGTGAGACCACCTCACAGTGGGACATACACAAAAAGACAGAGGTGTGCGAACACATGACAAGCTTGTGTCTTCTTCTATGCATGCATGGGAGTGTGTGCACATGCCCCCTTGCAAAGGGGTTCAGGCCACAGGAAGGAAAACAGGAATCGCGACCTGAGCTTGCTAGTAGGTTAGCAAAGCCCACTCCACTGCACCTTGGGTGCAAGCATGGAACCAGACTATGCACAAACAGCAACACTCCCACCTGCAGAGACCTCACCATAGCCACCACCCCCACCAGCTTCCATCCGCAGCCGGGCCCCGACCCACCGTCCCTGCGCTCCCCGAGATGCAATATCCACCCTTACACGTCTTGGAGGGCGGCAAGAGGTGGCAATTACTGTAGATTATCAGCCCGACAATGACAGGCCCCGTAAAGAGAGACACAGAGCCAGCTCCACCGCCCCGAGACTGGCATATTCAAGTACACTTAGGACATTAATAGCAATTTACGTGCCATCAGTGAGAGAGAACCACAATAGCTGTGCTGGCAGCCTCTTATTACCAAGCCTGTTATTTGTTGGAGTTACAAGCTATAATCACAACAGAAACTTTCAAAACCCTTATCTTCCGTGACGCACCAAATCTATTTCAGAGCCGTAATTGCTATGTCACCAAAGAGTTTGCTGCTTAATGCACTCAGATGCCATTTAGTGTTTGCAGGGTCATTACGGTGAGCAGGAGGGGGGCAGAGCGGAGGGGGCCACACGGAGCAGGGCTCCGTCCCTATTGTGCTCAACTATTTTTATCCAGGCTTTTGCGTGCCAGCGTGGCTGGAAGGAGCGAGAGGGAAAGCATCTTGCAGACAGCGACAGAACCCTGCCCCCCAAAATGCTGGGGAGCCCCATGGTACTCTAGGTTGGGAATCAGCCTTCACGTGTTGCAGGAGTTTGCGCTGCCAATCACCACCTCGGCTCCATCCAGCAGGAAGAAAAGAGAATGTTTGGCAGAGGCCAGCCCAGATCATGGCACCCTCCAGAGACCCCACACCCTCCTGCTCCTTCAGCCTGGGATGGCCCCAAATTATGGGTCAAGCAATGGAAAGGAGGCCCTAAGGTTGGCCGTGGCTTGATCATCTTGATGCCATCCTTTGGTATGGACAAGCTCTCCATGAGGAGGCCAGATTGTTCCCTAGGCAGAGGGCATGTAGGCATCATCCACACTCATCCCTCCTTTCTGGAGGTCATCCCATTGCTGCATGGACCAATCCATGTGCAGGATGCATCCAATTACACCCAGCTGGCCCTGACTCTTTCTTAAGCAAGGAGATCCCTTGGGATTTGACTGTAGCAAATCACTTGGGATCCCCCTCAAAGACAAAGGAGTCTTCTGAGGAGGCTGCTGCTCCTCACAGACCCTTAGAGGAACCCCTGCACGCAGCTATAACTTCTTCAGGAGCAGCAAAAGCCAAAGACAGAGAAACGGTCTCTGGGACATCTCTTCATATGTCACATTCTGGTGCCATAGCACAGGCAAGGCCTTGGTGACTGTCCAAGTGGTGGAGCCCCCCCCCCGGTGATGGATTGCTGAAGCAACTGGTTTTGGTGCCTGTTTCCACAGGTCTCACAGCATTTCTGTCACCTCCAGCAAGCCTGGTTGGCTCTCTGCCCAGGCCTTCTGCGTGGGGCTGGGAGATGACTTTCTGCCAGTTTTTAAAGGTGCCTTTTGCTTCACATGGAGGCTGTCTTGATGTCCCACCTTGTGTGACCAAATCCTTGTACCACCATCAATGGGGCAGGATGTCAGGTCAGCCTCCAAACACACCAGATGACAGAAAGTCTGAAGGATGGGGAGTAGCCTCAAAGAGGCTTCAGACTTCTGAGCTTTTAACAGCTTTTATCAGGGTGTCCTTATGCTACACACTGACGCTCTTATTACACTTCAGAGAATCCAGCCTTGTCTGGCCATCACTTTCCAAGGGTGATGGTGGCAGTCTTCAGGACACACCAAGGCACCCTGATGGATGGAGCTCGGGCACCAAAACCTTGTCAGAACAACTGAGTTTGTGTCTCAGCACAAGTGAGGAGGTCTCACCTCCTCCAGGTATCAGTGCTCGGTGATCCTTGCCAACAGGAGTGGATGTAAAACTCATCAGCACACCATGCCACTGGCCACCACCACAGCGGTTTTAAATTAAAAACCTTGCACTCTGATGAACTTTAAAAATAGCCCCTCGTTGTAGACTTTTAAATTGGATAAATTTTGGCAAGGGTTTTTCTTTAAGATGACTATAGCTCATTCATTCATTAGCTGATGGGGGTACTAAAACACTTGGTGGATTTACAGCCACAGGGCAGCAGCAGGAAGGGCGATGTTTCGGGTTGGGACCCTCCAGAGGATTATGTCAATAAAGACCCAGCTTCTAGTGGAACCCACCAGAACCCGAACATTTCAATGCTTTGAAACCCTGAGCCTCAGGGACCTCTAGCTGGGTACACATGCAGACCCTCCCAGACACAGTGTCTGGAGGAACTGGATACTTAACACTTCTCACATAACAGTGCAAAACGCTTCAACCTCAAAGCTCATAAAAAGGGCTGGAGCAGGCCAGAAACACCCCCTCTTTTCAGTTGGGGGGGGGGTCCCTCCTTCCTCTCAGTGCTACCCAAGGCGGGGTATTCTCAAGACACTCCTGCCTCCACCGCCCTTCCACTACCTAGAGCATCCCCACCCCGTGCTGGGACTGGTGCTGCCCGACGCAGTCTCCACCTGCTCCCGCTCTGCCTCAGCCATCGCGGCGGGTCACGGAGATGGTGCTGGCTGGGACATCGCCCATTATCCCGCTAACGATGCAGAACCGACTCCAGCCCTCTTCACCCTGCCGAGCGGTCTGTCAGCCGTCGAGGAGCAGAGCCACGGAAGGAACGAATGGGGCTGTGGGTGGATTCCTGCTCTCAGCTGTCATGACTTAGACGCATTTAAAAATTCATCCTCCATCAAGGAAGGCAAACCCCGAGTGTTGTCTCCCCTGCCAAGGTTTGCAGCAGTGGAGCTGGACAACCTGCTGCTGACTTCCCAGCCCTGACGGGCTCCGGGGATGACTTAACCTCAGCGGCGTGCAGACATCTTTGTGACAGGGCTCTTGACTAGGTTTCGGCTCATCTCCTTCCAGCAGCTCACGGGGATGCTCGGGTGACGCGGGGACGGCAGCTCTCTGTGCCACTAGCAGCTTTCCTCCACATCCCGCTGCCCTTCCTTGGCATTAAAGGGTTCAGGCGAGAGGCAGGGAAGCCCTGCCTGCTATGAGACAGCCACCCTGCCCACACTAAGCAGCTCCCCAGGACCTTGCCCAGGACCAATGCTTTCCAGAGGACAGCCACACTTCAGGATGGACAAACTGGAGTCCAGCAAGGGACCTAGCCAGATGGGAAGACATCAAGTGACAATAAAAGCTACAGGCAGGAGCATGCTGCCTGGAATACAAGGGAAGCAAAACATTTGGGGACAGAAAGGCGATCCAGAAGATGCTTCTTAAACCATCTGCTCAGCTCTGGACTCCCTGTCTTGCTCCTCATGCCTACCAGGAGCTTTATGGGGAAACCAGGAATCACCCCCAAAGCTGGGTTGTCCCTTTGCACACTTGTTGCCCTGCCCCTCTCTGAATAACCAATTTGGGCTCCTACCCTCCCTGAAAACCATCCTGAGGAGCCATCAGTTGCCACCATCCCAGGTTCCCGTGTGGGAAGCACAGGGGACCACTTAGCCCTGCCACTCTCAGCTCACCAATTCCCAGTGCTGGTCACAGTACTACTGGCTCTGCCATCACCAAGCCAGAAATACCAGCCCAGCCCTCCTCATCTTACTCAGCTTTTGGGTTTTTACTACTTCTTTTCTCCTCCTCTCCCTCATTGCCCCCTCCCTGCCTCATAATCTCCAGCAGCAACCCTCCCCCCAAAATTTTGGCTTAACCCAGCCCCCCGTTATTTTCCAAGCCAACTGCAAACATAATCAGCTCAGCCTCTTTCCTTAGGGGTATTTTAATTTATACAAAAGTATCATCTCTTATCATGATCAGCCTGCGATTCATTTACTCTCCAAGTATTAAAAAGCCAGAAAGGGAATACATTCAGCGCATGGAGAAATTAATGCGGAACGATAGGCTCTTTCATGTGGCATTTCCAAGCACTGTTTTTGCAACGGGCTTATGTAATGAGACATAATTATCTGCACATGTTCAATTACATTACTTCACAAATCCTCCCTGCCTCTGCCTCCTGACGTCAAGCTGCCCGCTAAGCCCCAGCATCCACAGGCGAGGGGAGCACAGCCCTCCGTCCTGTCGCTCCCCTCTCCCTGCACCCTCTCCCTGTGCTGGTGGTGGCCGCTCACACAGCGATGGTCTCAAGGTGACACGCAAGGTGACAAAAGGCACAAGCCTTGGCCAGGAGGGTGACGGGACTGGATGGTGCGCCATGCTGCGGTGCTAGCCCATGGGACCACTGTCCCACCTGGAGGACCACCACCTTCCTGCCCGAGATCACCCTACCTCAACCTTCAGCCTCCTTGATGGGGACCACAGTAGACAGCCACATCCAGGGCCAGCTGCCCCCTCCTCCGTGCCACCCCGGACACCACCGCCACCACCCACTCAGCACTCACAGCCTCCTTTTCCAGGCTGCCCTCTTCTCCCAGCTTGCTGTCACCACTGCTGAGATGGCAGACGATTGATCTGAGAAATGAAGTTGGATTGCTGTCCCGAATCTACACTGGGTTCTCCTTGTGTGTGTCTGATCGATTTCCCCCTGTGCGACACAGCTTGTCGCTACGAATTTTCATGCTAGTCAGAACCCGCCAGCGCACCCAAGAACAAGGAGAAGATGCTCTGGAGACCGCCCTCCCCCTCACATCCTCCCCCAGTCCAGTTGGGCGAGGTTTTCTTGGGTTGATGTTGGTTGGCTTTGTTGTTGTTGTTTTTTTTTCTCCTTTTATTCGCAACTGTTATTACCACCAACCCCTTCGCCGCTGTGCTTTCAGACACTGACCAGGGACGGGTTATTTTTAGAGGGGTGCTCCAGAATGGTGCCATTGGCCTCCGTGTGGAGCCATCTCTGGACTGGGGCGTTTGCGGTGACATTCCCCACTGCGCTTACACGAGGTGTCACCTGTTTAGCAGCTCCCCTCGGCCGAGCGCGTGTGGCCGCAGGTGCCGGGCGAACGCTGATCGGCTCTGACAGTCCTAGACGCCAGCTGCCTGCACAAAGCCTGCCCGGGCGCCACTTTTTTCGTGGGCAAAGCTCTGCCTTTGGCATGACCGATACAGAAGCAATAAACTAGGTGACCGTAAAAGCAAAGACAAGTCCTACTAAGTGGCATTCTGAGCCCTATGGCTTTGAAATAATTGGTAGTGAGAGAACAAAAATGAAAAAAAAAAAAACCAAAAACCCACAAAACCAAGAAACCGAGCCTATTTTTTTTTTTTTCTTACACTGATGCCCTGCGGACTATACATCTGACTTGCTGCGAGTCCGTCACTGTATCCTCCTGTCTGGCTGATAACATGGCGAAGGGTATCCACCTAAACAGACCAACGACAACAAAGACACAAATTAGAGTGAGTGAAAGGTTAGTGGGCAAAGCCGCTTCAGTTCATCTTTGGCAAGATAAAAATAAACAAACAGTAATAATAATAACAACAACAATAATAATAATGAAGGTATATATTTAAAGAGGGGTAAAAGAGAACCACAGCTGGCAAGAGTCAAGCCGGAAGACCGTTCCTGCCACCCTTGCCACCCCCCTGCCTGCCCTGTCATGCTCTCCTTGGTCCCAAGTCCTTCAACAAAAAGAGAGGAGAGGGAGAACAGTGTGGCAAGCGTGGGGTGGGACCTCCTGGAGCACATCGTTGTGGCTGGCTCCACCTTTGCACTCAAGGGACCCACGTTCCTACCCTGACCCCCTTGCAGCCTTCACCCTTAAGCACTGGGAAGCTCACGGCAGTGGAAGGAGATCCTTGGAGCCAGCCTTCATTTTGGAGGGCCAAGAAGGGGATATACCTACCATGGCAAAGGCACTGGCAGCTCTCTCCAGGTGCCCCATTCCCCTCCCTCTACTCCCCCAGCCCAGCCCCAGCAGCAGTGTGACCATGTCTCGTTGCCCATGGACAGCAGGTTTGCTCCGCATCCAGCACTGCGAGGGGAGCAACCACAGCTTTGGAGAGCTCTCCTTGCCCAATGCAGAAGCGTCAGAGTGGCTGCCATCTCTCAACACAGTACAGAGCCTTAGGTGCCAGAGAGCAGACTCATGGCACATCTGGACAGTGGATGGTTGGTGGGACATCTGAGTGAGTTTCTGACTAATTAAAATTCTTTCTTTTTCCCCAAAGCATGGGTGGATGTTTCAGTAATGCTGCTCAAAGCTCCCTAGCTGTGCCTTGCTCGTGTGTACATGGGTGGTGTGAGTGCCTGTGCTTTGGGGTGGTGGGGAGATGGTGAGGGGTGTCCTTTAACTAAAAAAAAATAAAAAATCTAGCTGTGTATTTGAGCATTTCTTGCCTTTCAGCAGACACCTGGTTTGACACCAAAGGAGTAAGTGGAAGCCTTGTAAAACGAGACACCAGTCCAAACATCTGGCCCCTTCCCTTGGAAGAATAAAGCAAGCAGAACCTAAACCTCAGTTGCTTTTGTTTGAGTTCATGCCTGTTCTCCTAAACCTCCTCTCCTCCTAGTACGACTGTCAAGCCAGAGCCAAATGCATTCACAAAGTGTGGGCAAGTCTCCTCAAGACTATGGTTGTTGGTTTGGTTGGGTGTTTGGTTTTTGTTTCTTTTGGATTACTTTTTTTTGGTAGTTGTTGCTGTTGCTTTTTTTTGGTTGGTTGGTATTTACGGTTTGGTCTGCCTTTTTCAAGTGTTGGTTGGTTGGTTTGTGCTGGTTGAGTTTTGCTCTTTTCAGACAGGAGGGAGAAGTGCCAATACAATCAAAGGCTCCTCCAACACTAATGCATTCACTGGCAGTACATTGGATGGGTCCCTACCTGTGACTGCACGTTGGCTCCAACCTGGGCCCCTTGGTAAGAATCCCCATTGAGAGACTGCACGCTCATGAACAAATCTCCAGAGTTTGACATGTTAAAAGAACTGGAAGAACCTGGAAAGGAAAGAGTGAAGCACCTGAATCACAGAAAGGAAAAAGATCCACCCCATGACTCTCAGCCAAGAGGAAGGAACAACATGCAAAGCAACCACAAAAACAAAACACACAGTCAGGTTAGTAGTATGAAGAACAGAGCAAGCAAAAAAAAAAAAAAAAAAAAAAAAAAAAAGATGCACTCTTGAGGTTATTCAAAGCCACATGTTGTTATAGCTCAATGCCAAGAACATTCTTCAACAGCTCCTCAGCTGGAGGAAGGATTCTTCATGCTCTCGACCGAGACAAACAAAAGCCAGCCTGAAGGGCTCAGACAGCCCTTTCCCTTCATTTCAGGGCATCAAAATCCTTCAGGCAGCTTTGAAAATCTCAGTTGTTGGAGGTGTCCACCCAGCAGACTGCACTGGAGACCAGAGTTACCCAAACAAGCCTCGCTACCTAGAGCGGAAGCCTTGGCCCACAGCATTGGTCTTTCTGAGAAGCTCAGATCAGGGTGGGTAAGTCTGCAGCAGGTGAGCACATCCAGACACCATCCAGTTCCACGGCTGGAGCTCCTGCTGAGCCACGAGGAGCTCTGTGAGGGAGCGTTGTTTGGGGTTTGCCTTCAGTACCTCAGGAACCCACCACTGGTGGGAACTGCAGCGCACACAGAGCGAAGGCTCGCAAAAACATGAAGGCACCTGGGCTAGACTCCCAGTACCCATCATGCTGGCAAGTGTCTTTCATCATGATGGGCCATGAGAGAACACAAGGGTGTCACAGCCCTCCTGGGCCAGCCACCCCGGAAGAATGAGCTCTGTAAGCAAATTCCCCACTGCATGCACCAGTCGCCAACGTTATGCTAAAAAAATTATAATGGTGAAGACAACTGGGTGGGATCAGGAAAAAAAAATAAATTAAAAGAAAAAAAAAACACCACACCCGCCATTGCAGAAACAAAGCTTTCTGCTTCCAGCTCCAAGATATCTGAGCACCTCCTCAACTACTGAATGGGAGAAACAAACCCATTATGTAACTGGAAGGTGAGGGAGGAGGGAAGGGGGTTAAAAATAAATAAAAAGGTTTTATGGGATTATTTCAGAACTTATCGTGCAGATCAGCGCGTTAAGTGTGAGACAGCTCAACGTGCAAGGTTTGGTTATATACATGACGTTAGCCTTGGAAAGGAGAGACTTCAGGGGCCCAGGTCAGCTACACTTTCAGCTCCAACCCCAAATACTCTCTCATCATCTCCACTGCCACTTCCAACTCGGAAGACTGGCAACCACAGTCCTGGTGGAGTTGCCCAACTATGGCTCATGCGTACGCTCTGAGAAACACCTGGCAATTCCCCTTCCCTTTGCTGGAGAGGGAAAAAACACTGGACAGACCCCAGCTCTGCCCCAGAGGTGGACCAAGGAGGATCCCCTGAAGGAAGCCATCTCCAAGAAAGATCAAGGAGCAAGTGGGAGGTCTACCCTAGAGACTTCATGTTCACTAAATTCTTTGCAGCTTTCTGCAGCTGGCTCTTTTGTCAGGTGCTGGCAATCCACAGAACTGAAGGAAAGCAGAAACATCACTACTAGATACAACGCCCAAGACGGTTGAGAGACTCATCTTGAGCACAGCGAGTCTTGGATCAGGACCCTCCCACCGGTGCCTGAAAAGAGTAGAGCCAGGAATAGCTCATTGTGCTGTCAACCCTGCCCAACCTGTTCCAGAGAGCAATCCCACCGCCCTGTGTAAAATAACCGTAAAATAACTGGGACTAGTCAGCAGGCAGCTGTAACCATCACCTCCTCTGCTCAGCTGACAAAGGGCTCCTGTCACTTCCCAACCTCTCACAGGTTACTTGCTGTTTTAAAGGCAAAAAACCTAGGGAAACGAGCTGGCAGACTGAGGACAGCCCCCCCCTGACACTGCTCAACTTTAAGCATGAAGATGGGCACTTCCCACATACACAAAGATGCTTCCTACTGGGTTTTCTGGGTTTTGCCCACTGGCATAAAAGGACAGGGCAGCAACATGGCTTCATACCCCCACAGTGGCTGAGAACCAAGGGACTTTGCAGCTACCACTCACAAGAAGCACAGAATATTCTCCTGTTCTTCTAAGGTGAGCAGAAACCTTTTGAGATCACACAAATCATCAGTGGCAGAGCTGGGAAGAAGACTCAGGAACCCCTAAGCACCTGGCACCACTACTGCTCTGCCCCCAGCAGAGCAACATTTCATCCCACCTTCCCCTACCAAAAGAAAGTTATAACACCAGTAACAAATAAAAATGCCATAAACTTAACTGATATTTTATTGAAACTTAACAAACCTGGCCATAAAACCGAGACTGTGCGGGAGGAAATAAAAATAAACAAACAGCCACAAACTCTAGTTCTGAAGAGCACCAGTGTCTTGGAAATCATGAGGAGCGCTGGAGATGTCACTTACAAGATATACACTGCTATTGGCACAGGGTATTTTTACAATATATGTGCATATCTAAACGGTAAATATGTCTTGCTGCTGTTGTGGATGCAAAGATAAATATGCGCATACCAATGGCCCCGCATCTATGGATGCATTTGAATCCGAGGCGTAATTGCAGAGAGGCCTTTGCACTGCTGCTCTGCTGCTTCAGCACTCTGCTGCCTACATACTGGCCATGTAAGAAAATCAGGATGGCCCAAAGACTCAGAGATGTGGCTGAGAGGGGCTGATGCACTGGGGTGAGAGAGGGGGCAAGAATGTGAAGAGCCCTGAAAATTAAGACCCTGGTATCCTCCACGGAGACAAGAGCCAGGAATACAAGTGAAATCCTTCCACACTAGAGGAGGCTCGATCATAAATCTAATCTGCCCCTCTGAAAGGCTCCATTGTGAACACACCAAAGGTTTTTAGTGGTCATAATTTGAGCTGGGGCTCCTCAAGAATGGAGAGGTAACACCTGTCTTTGAGCCTGTGAATCCAGTAGGGAAGGGCTTTTATCTTGGCATGGATGTCCCTTGATGTTATTATGCGTAGACAAAAAAAAACAAACCAAAAACCACCAGAAAAAACAACACTTTTCAAGACTTGTAGCAGTGTGAAACAGTGCTACTTTTTCAGCTAAGCTTATCAAAGCCAACACCTATCACCACTATTCCTTTGTGTTGAGTTTGTATCAAGGCAATAGCAACTTCATAAAGAACAGTGGAAAAGTTGAAACAAGCTATGGTGCTCAGATCTTGCCACTGGGTGAAAACCTACATCAAAACAATGCCTGCAAAGAGATCTGTTCCACCCCAACATTTCCAATGAGCAAAAACCAAGTCATGTTTGCTTGCAATTAAAAAATCCTCGCAAGTTTGACTGCTGGTATTTCCTGCACTACTTCTCCAGCTCTTCAGAGTGCTGCTTCTCCAGTGCCTCTAATAACTTCTCTAATGTTTTCAGACAAAGCCACTGAGTTTGATAGCAGGTCTAAAAGCCTGGGATGACCCAGCAGGACATGGGTTCTTTTTCACTTGTCAACCAACACTCAAGACAGTGAGATCATGATCAGAACAGCCTTTCTGCTGCAGCAAAGGATCCTCCTCCAGCACTGCGCTCTGGACAAATGATTGCCACAAATGGAGGAAGGCAGAGAAGAGAAGATACAGCAGTCAGGCCTGTGCCTGATGAAGTACATTTCCAGACAGCACAATCCCCTCCATCAGTAGCTTAGCAAGAAGATTTTTACAAAACAAAAGGGTGATCAGGAACAAAACAGCTCAGGACAATTTTGGCTGCTCTGCATGAGAGATTCACTGGATGTCATCACCTGTGTGTGGCCCTTGAGGGCTCTGGTTGGCAAAAGGGTCTGACCACATAAAAGAGCTTTCATTTGCCATGTGGTTTTTGTGCTGAGATTGTCCAGGCAATCAACGTGAGGATGGGGAGTTGTTAGCCCAAATGAGCCAGACATCTCAGCTTATTTGAACATCTGGCTGATAAAGCCCAACTGTGCGTATTCAGGATGAAAAGGTGTTTGACATTCAGGCCTGGGTGACTGAGGATGTGGGACCCTGCTTTGAACGTGCCAGATGGCTAGACAGATGCAATCCTTGCCCTTGTCAATGTGTGGCCAATCTCTCTGACTGACTGTAGCCATTCACCTATCTCCAGTAACATGGCCATCAATGCAGAGAACAGATGGGCCTGCATAGCCACAGCAGAAATGAATTTAGCTCCTGTCCCAGGTCCCATTGCATCCAGTTCCACCTCCTCTTCTAACACCATGGCCCTCCACAGACTACATAGCTGGTCACTTCTTTCTCATGACCTGTCCTCTGCCTACTCTCTTTTCTTTCCACATGCCCTATAATGTATTTAAACCCGAAGGTCCTAGAAATTCCCTGCAAATCCAACCTTTGTTCAGGTTACTTCCTCACCAAAGTATCAGCCAATGATCTGAAAACAGAAAAAAATCCATGGTATAAAAGGACAGGCATCATCATTAGTTCTTCACCTCTTCATCCACTTTGACATTCCTCCCGGGGCAATTCAGCACATCTAGATGGCTCATGGACCTTGACACCATCCTCCAAACCTTTCACAGGCAGCTATTTCAGTCCTAGGATGTACAGGTGTGTTCTTGCTGCCAGCACCTCCAATGACACCCCGAAATAAGAGAAGTGACCCAACTTCAGATGTCCTCAGCACAAGTCTTTGCCCCACAATGTGACAATGCGGGGATGCTTGACTGAGCTGTTATATCAGCATGGCTCAGCTGGGGACATCTCAACCTACAATGCAACTGTTGGAGATAAAATCCTGAGGTCCTTCCAGTTGTCTCCTCAGGAAATGACTACAAGGACATTCAAACCCACTCTCTGCAAGCTGACCCAGAGACTATAGCAGTGATGACAACAGGGCTTCCCTGCTGCAGCATACAGAGAGGGTGGTGGGATCTGGGTCAGGTTAGAAACAGTTTGCTTCTCACAGAAGGATCTCCATGGCCCACGAGCTCCCCTTGCACTGACGTGCTCCTTTAGCTCTGCCGCCACATGAGGCACGTGAAAAGAGGTCGATGTTTCTGGAGCGCAGACAAGTGAGTTAGAAAGAGGACCCAGGAGCTCAAGTCTAACACGTTAATAACAAGACTGTTCGTCCTTCCTTGAAAGTGTAGTGTTATCGAGGGATTATCTGTGCTGGTTCCTGCAGAGTACCAGCCGATTTATCTTTGAAACAGCCATGTGACTGCCTGTGGGGAAGGTGAAGAAACAGCCTCGCACCCGAGCACAATTTAACTGGGCAGGCACTGGGGAAATGCCTGTTCCACCACATGTGGGCCAGACACACTCTTTTGAGCAATTTGAAGCTCTTCCCTTGCTATTACAGACCTTTGATCTGACTCCAGTTGAAGAAAGAGGAAAAGAAGGAAAGTTGTGTCTTTTCGGTCCGAGCTAACATGGACTGCAGGACAGCATCACAGGCAGCAGGTCCCTCCGTCAACACAGGCAACTCTGCTCTCTGTCCTCCAGGCTTGTCTACCCAGAGGCTTTAATGTCAAAAGATTCCACCTGACCAGGTATTTTGAGTAAGCTTTTGGAAAAGATGACATTTTAAAAACTGCAGCTAAATCTTCAGCAGTTAAAACAATGGAAGGAAAAGGGGAAAAAAAAAAAAAAATTCCTGTAAACCATCTGTCCCTGCAGAACTCTGTTGCATCCACCTGAGTCCTGTGAGCACCTCAGCAGAGCCAGAGCAGGCAGCCCAGCTCCATCTCAGGCAGCCCTGGGCCAGGAGGAGATGGGAGAGATTCCTCCCAGCAGGATTGGGAGATGTTACAAAAGCTGTAACATCTCTGCTCCAGCTGGTCCTGGGGGGCAGATCCCTAAGCAAGTAACACCTCCCTCTGGAAATCAAGGGGTTGTGTGTAGGGACTTCTCTCCACTGCCCAACTGAATGATCCCTCTACTACTTGCTTCTGTGGAAGCCATCTGCACGAGTCCCTGCAAGGTATGGCAGAGCTCCCCAGTACAAAGCAAGGAACCACCACTGACCACATTAGCTCATGGGTAATGGCTGCCTTTGCCTTCCTGCTGCAGGGCTGGTTTGGGACATCAGCCAAAGACTCATACCATGGCTTTCTCCCCTTGTTTGACCCCTGGTTCTCCATTTTCCACTCAAATCCTCCAGATATGTGAATGCTTCTGGGGTGTGATTCCTCTGACACCTGTCACAGGAGGGTTTTGTTCACTGTAGAAGCATGTCCTGATAGCAACAGCACTAGCATGGTGCACCACTGGTGGCCTACTCAACGTCCAGCTTCTCCTGCTGCCCACCATCCTCTTTGCTCCTCATAATTTTCATCCCCTTATTAGCCTACCTGATAACAGGAAGCATCACACCCTGGTGAAAGGGCACCATGAGGAGACACTGAGCTCTAAGGCACAAGACTGGCACATTCCCACTCTCCCTCCCACCCCTAAAAAGAAAACAGCCACACAGATATTTGCATGAATAACAAAGTTCACTTTTTTCCCTCCTTTAAAACAAATCCCATTTTTCCATCACATGTGGGAGTGGAGCACAACCAGCCAACCACAGCCCAGGATCATTTTTGGGTTGGATGTCCTGGTGGCAGGTACCACGGCACGAACTAAAGCATTGTTCTCTAGCAGAGGAGTAGAAAGCTGAGCAAAGCACTCTGTGCCTTTGACCCTCAAAACAAACAAATGAAGACCACAGCAAATGGGCAGGAATTGGGGAAAGGGAAGGGAACAACAACCCATGGATTTCCCTGGATTGCACTGACACAAAGGGAAAATAAACTTCACACAGGGCACACTGTTGCAGGTGATCCAGACATTGTCATGTAAGCAATCAAAGGTAACCACAACAGAAAGAAAATCAAACAATAAAAACATACCCAAAACAATCCCCCAAATGGCATAAGTTAGGACATCCCAGAAGTGCTGGGTTATATCCATTAGGGCCACTCATGCTTTCAGACCCAATGGCAATGGAACCATTATGAAAACATGTTTTTTCAATTATTTTTTTTCCTCCCCCCGAAGTTCAAGCAATCCCAGCAATCTTTTTCCAGATAATTGTTCTGGTGTTGTGTTTACCATCCATGTATACAACCCCCAACGTGGCACCATCAGTCACAAACTTTGATCACATTGCTTTCCCAACAAAAAACAGAACTGGGAAGGGGAAGAGAAAAAAAGGAGAGAAGAGAGAAAGAAAAAAAGCAAAGAAAATGAAGTACCCCCCACAAAACAACCCCAAAATCGAACCCATGTCTCTTTTTTTTTTAAACACCACAAGCGACCCAACCACAACTAGAAAATAAAAACTGAAATAACCAAAAGGAGAAAACAAGAGAGAGATTAGAGGGAGGGGGGAAAACAAACAAAAAACCAAACACGAATGACCCAAAATAAAAAAAAAAACACCCAAAAACTAACCAGCTGAATTGGGAGTTGAGGGTGAGTTAGCCTGGCTTCCATGGGCTGACACATTGGTAGCCGTGACAGCCGTTTTGGCAGCATAAATATTGGCTTCCTCTTGAAATTTACCTATGTTCTTCTTGTACCGGATTCTCTTATTTCCAAACCAGTTTGATACCTAGAGTGAGTTTAAGAGAAGACAAAGACATTAACGTTTCAGCTCTGGTGAGCGTGGCTGCGTAAGGAAGGTGGATTAGTTCAGGTTTAGCAGTGCACATTCTTTTTTTTCAACCCTGTTTTCCTAGCTGTGGAAGGAAACACCTTCTACCTGTGTGTGCCACACCTAGCCCAGGAAAGGTGGTGGGACCCACCTTGGGAGGGCTCTGCTTGTGTGGATGTGTCTGGTTCCTCTATGGACAGGATGTCCACTAAGGCGATGCTCCACAGAAACCACTAGACCCACCCCACAAAAGTATCAGATGGGTTTAAAAAAACCCGAGAAAGTCAAATGACCCTGAAATTGCATAACCTGAAAATGTGTCATTTTGGAACTTTTAATTTGCCTCCTCCTCAGTGTCCCTTTGACAGGGACAGATGCCCCGATTCCCAGATGCCCCTTCTCCTCCCTTTGGAAAATTCAGCGTGGCTTTCAGGAAGAACACCCAACAAATTTACTCGGGCCTGGCTGACAAACAATTTTGTTTTGATGTTACTGTTGCTCTGCTTTTGATCTACCTGAGTGATATCAGTGCAAAACACCAGAAGTGGATGTTCTTCATCCAACTGTGAGGTTTGGCATGAGCATGAGCCACTATATAAACCGGGAGCTCCAGGGGAAGGCTGGGGACTTGTTGTAAGACCTGGGCCCCAGGGAACAAGCATGTCCTTTGGAAAAGGGAAAGATGTTTCCATTGTGTTTGCCCAGAGACTGCTATAGGTCTGTTGTGTCTAAGTGCCTGGAAGTATGCTGAATGAGGTTGGTGGATTGATTTAAAAAAAAATAAAGAAGCAGGCTGAACTTCTTCAGAAGTCATGGTGGTGGCTGAAAATGATCTGGCCAGATCTGAAGGCAGAATGAAGCAGTGCAGCTCTGCTCATGCCAGTCCTGGTGAAAGCTGTTCCCCTGTGCCTGCAGCAGGAACCTCAGAAAGCCCCAAGGAGAGGTTTGAACAGGTGATCTGAACAGGCTATCAGCACGATATCCTGGGATCGACGCTTGAAAGAAACATTGCTGGGACAATCTGCCAGGTGTCTGGCTAAACAGCCCAAAGTTTGCATGTCAGAGATTCAGCACAGTGATAGCAAACTGAAGTCTGTGATATCCAGGCTGTGATATCCAGGTAGAAGCTGCTCCTCCAGGGCACATGTCAGGGTACCACCATGAACTCAATCCCACTCAGTACCCTGCTGCTGATTAACTTCTTTACTCGTGGGCACTATGTTGCAGTGAACAATTTCAGAGAAGAAGCAGGAACTATTCAGCCTAGAGTATGGGAAGCAGCTCCTTTGACAAACACTGGACACAGAGAACCAGGGGAATGACTTCCTATGTGCACGTCTCTAAGCAGAAGACAACTTCCAGCCACTACTGACCTTGTTTGAGAAAGCTCATCAGGATAAAGAGGATGTGCAAATGCCAGAGGATGCTGCAACTCTCCCAGAAGAGCTCCAGCACTCCTAGGATTGCTTGGAGCTGCAATCTTGAGCTAGCAGATCAACATCTTTGGTGGGACTCCTGGGACTTTCTCCCTTTGCTTGCTGGTGAGCAAGTACATCAGTGCTCCCCCTTCCAAATGGACTGCCCAGGAACCAAGACAGAAGACAATACTGGATGTTCATCCTGGGAAGTTCATAATTTTTTTCCTCATCTTAGGGGAATTGTTTTGGCTTGGGTGTTGATAACTAAAGCCCCTATGCTTTTATTCCTATGAAGCTTTCTGTCTGCAGTCCTCCATAGAGCATTCAGCAGTTTCTACATAGAAGTGGCTTCAGCCACCAATTCACCTGCTACTGAACGCCATGTATCCAATCCACTGCTGCTGCAGAACTGAAAAAGAAAATCTAACCTGTGGAGACTCCTGGGAGGCAAAAGGTAGAACTCAGATCAGCATCCAGCCCAGGTGTGAGAGTGAATACTTCGACAGCACCAGGAGCAGGAGCCGTTTGCAAGGAGCTCCATTCCACTTTTTGGTCTGGCTTTCTCATTACTGACAATGTGCTCCTCCATGATCTTCCCACTTGGTTATCTTTCTAAAACAGCTCTTCTGGCTTCACATGCTGGAGTCAGTGAGCAAACTCTTAGGGCCAGAGGGAAGGAAGTCAGGATAAATGGCCACCACAATCCATCTTCAACTTAAAACTTGTCAAGAACTTGCCTACCCCAGTCAGCCTTTGAGTTCAGTTGAACTCTACTCATGACCTGCACAGACTGATGCGGTCCCATGTTCCCACTTAGCCTCAGCAAAAACTGAGACTTGGATGTGTGTTTGTTTCTACCTTCTATGGCTGAAGAAGGGAGGGAGGGAGATCCTGGAGATAGGCACAATGCAGCCTTGATACAGCATGGTCAAAAAATATCCTCAGTGCAGCATTTCTCCTTGGCATTTTCTCTTTGAGAGGGAGAAGTTGTAAGTGCGCACAGATGAATTCGAAGTGAGAGGGGAAGCATCAGGACAGCTGTAGTTTTACTTAAGCCAGTATGTGCTGTCTCTCGTAGGTAACTCTGGGAAGAATCAACATTTGGGTCTTTTAACCCAGGGGATGCTATCGGAGTTGCTCAGCAGGCGTTCAACATGGTGACAACACCTACCCTTGGATGCTGTTGCTCCTGTTGAAGGCAGACATGCTCTCACAAGGACACCAGATGCTAGAGCTGTCTTCAGTTTACTCAAGCGACGAACGAGCATGTGCCTGTGGCTGGGAAGTGGCCCAAGATGGGGAATGCAAAGGGAACTTGGAGGAAGTGCTAAGCTCACACAAGGACAAGGCTATCAGAGGCCATAGAGACAGGCTTGCTCCATGCTGCTTGCTCCAAAAAGAGAGGAAATAGTATGGTTGAACACTTCAAGGACTGACTGCACTCCTCACAAATCCCAGCAGCTCCTAGGTCACAGTTACAGACTCCAGGAACTACATGTCTGCCTTGAGTATATGGAAATAATTCAATTTGTCTTTATTGACCACCTCTCTTTGAGGGATAAGCAAGTCAGGGAGATGTCATGTTCCGCAGCACAAGAGTAATGACATAGAGAAATGACCCTGAGAAAGCCCACCCTCCTTGAGCACAAGCTATAGCCATTAGCCTGCCTGCCTGAACCAAATCCTTCCCACCAGGACCTTGTCCTTTCTACCTTATCGAGCAAAATCTGCACAACTCTTCCTATTGCCTTCAAATCCCTTGGCTTGCAGAATGGACTTTCAGCTCAAACGAGCTCTTTGTGTAAGCCAGTTCAATGCTAATTCCCTGAAGAGAAGACTTTGCCTCTGTGGGTCACGCCACATCATTTCTGTGTTGTTAATACCTTGGCTGCGCAACACAGCCATCGCTCCATGAAGTCTTCATCCCTTCTAAATCCTCTCCCAAACTCTCCTTTTCCACCCACGGCTTCAATCTGCAAGTCTGCCGTCTGCTCTCCCATCCACTTAACACTAACTTGAGCTAAACTCGTTTAGTAATTAAATGCTCAACACTGAGACACGACTGACTTGACTGAGGTCCAGAGCGCCCTTCACCATGCTAAGGTTGCCCGTTAGCAGTAGCCATTTTTGATGTATTTCTGGGCTCTCTCACCTGCGAGACTGTGATGCCACATTTCTTGGCTAGCTCTTCTTTGGCTTCCTCACTGGGGTAAGGGTTGCTGAGATGGGAATAGAAATACTCATTCAGGATTTCCGTAGCCTGCTTGTTGAAGTTCCGTCTCTTCCGCCTTGGCATGAAGAAAGAGGGAAAAACAGAAGAAAAAGGAAAGGGAATCAGTGCCAGGGATCCAGAAACTGGAATGTAATTTTAGATACTCTGACTTTGCCCACTTCCCGCCCTCCCTTCCCGGTTCCTGAGAGCACAAAGTACCACAGAGTCACAGCCAGGATGCTTCTCATCTGCACCTTGCTGGTGACTCCTCTCAGCATCTTTCAAAGCAAGTTAAGTCTCCTCAAATTATCACCGTGTCCTTTGGCTCACGGACAAGTCTTAAAACTAAGGCATCACTGCTACTCTGCAAAGCTCCATGCTGAGAAAGCAGTGATGGATATATCCTCCAAGTTTGTTCCATTTACAGCTGGGTACTACCTGTCTGCTACCTCTTCCCTCATACCCATGGTGTAGCTGCCTCTCCTCTCAAGCCAAAGCCCAAGCCACAGCCTGCACATAACCAGCCTGGGGAGCAAAATAATTCTACAGCAAATTGAAAATCTGGGACAATGGAAACAGAAGAATAGGAACCTAGAGGGGAGAGGATGGGCTGGAGGATTAGCTTTCATCCTCAACTGAAGAGCAAATTTTCACCACAGAGGTTTGCTGGAATATGCCACAGAACTTCCTTCTACTGGAGCAAAATGAGCATGTGCAATTCTAAAGGTACCGCTGGGACCCTCCCTGAGACAGAGGTTGAATGTCTTGAATTACTGTCCACTCCCTTGCTAAGCCACAGACAGAAGGAAGATAAATAGCCCCTGCAGCTCAAGACCAGCTCAAGACGTCTACTCTTCAGATGGACCTGGATTTACTCCAGAACCTCAAAATACCTCTTCCAGGCCTGAGCAATACTGCGCAGTGGGTGGGGAGAAACGTTTAGGGGATGAACTCACCGTGCGTCCAGAAATCGGGAGCGCAAGATCATGACAGCTTCACACGTGCTTTGCTTCAACTGCATCTGGATGGAGCTGAACTTGCGGTGGATGATGCTCACCATCCGCTCTATCTCCTTCGGTGAGATAGGCCGGGTCCGGCTCTGCTCACGCAGCAGGTTCATCACGTGGGTGGTGAATTCGTTGCATGCCTGGGATGGCAAGAAAAGCAAAAGAAACCCCAGGATCGGAAGGTCATTCGATGGCGTCAAGGACAGTGCAGAAGCAATGCTGCTACAGAAGGAGATGCCAGTGGAGGCCTCAATGGCTGGGGCTTTCTAGGGCAGACCAAGAGCAAGAGCCTTCAGGTACCTGGCAGAGAGATAAATTTCCCTCATCTGCCAAGCAGAAGGCATGAGAGACTCCCAACAAACATGATGAGAAAGGCAGGAGCCAATTTCTTTGCTCTCAGGGATCATGGATGGAGCAGGGACAGGTGAAGCCCTAGGACTGCTGTAAAGCATGAAGAAGTCTCAGCCACTGTTTCATAGAATCATAGAATCATCCTGGTTGGAAAGGACCTGGAAGATCATCAAGTCCAACCGTAACCTAAATCCACCTACCATAACCTCCTCTACCCGTTCAGTGGTTAAATCATGTCCCTAAGCACTATATTTATATTTCTTTTAAATACTTCTTTTAAATACTTTTCTGTATGGAACAGGGGGAGCTACAGATGTATCTGGGGAGGACTATGAAGCTTTTGACCTGCTGTCCCTCCTCCCGCGGTCCCAGCTGGAACCCAGCACCCGTGTCCTGCAGAGACCCTTGTGCTTCACAGAAGCAGCTCCCAGAGAGACAGGGCTCTGCTCTGCTCTTACCACATCTGATAAGAAGTAAATAACGATAATAATTAAAGGCTGAGTGAAGCAGGAACCCTGACAAGTAAGGGCAAGCAGGTAATAATCCCAATTAGTTTGCTGCTGGCACAGCACTGTCTGGCTGCTCCTGCTGTCCCCATGCCATCCTGTGGGGACAGGGCAGGAAGGAGTTGGGCGGGGAGAAGGGAGCAACTTTGAGGCTGGATGAAGGCCACTGCATTGCCCTCTCCTCCATCCCCATGACAGGATCCTCCAATTCCCAGAACTAGTCTGGGACCCAAGCTCCAAAAACCAGGTTGAGAGCAGCACTTGGACACTAGTGGCTCAAGAAGCCATCAATGCTCCTGAGACGCAGGCAGCTGCTCGGGGGACAGTGTCCCCAGTTCCCATCCCATGATGGGGAACAAGGAGATAGCAGGTGAAAGCAACACTGGTTTTGTGGACTGGTGACATGGGCTTGACTCACTATCTCCCACCCCACTATTCCAAGCTCCTCCAGCAGTTTCTCCCCCTCTAATCATCGTCCCCAGGGCCTGCCCATGACTGGTCTAGGAGGTGCTGAATTCCCACCCACAGCTCAGGCCCAACACGGAGATGTCCCCAAGGACATCAGAGCCTCTCCAATTGCCCACCACCAGCTTCAGCTGACAGCTCCCATCTCCCGGGGTGAGTGCTGGCTACAAGAGCTCTCAGCCAGCCGCCTCTTTGCTCCCAGACGCCTGAGCAATTTCAGCTCGTCTCCTCTTGGCGTGAAATAAAGAGCATTAAAGGCAAAATTGCCGGCGAGTGCTGTGACAGCAGCAGCCAGGCGCCGTGAAAAGCCAGGCACTGAGCTCCCCAGCCACCAAGAACGGGACTGGAGAGAGGGGGGTGGAGGTTAAGAAACCCCAAGCCCTGGGTTTGCAGGACTGCGAGTGACGATACTGGAGATGTGGCCTGGCACAGCCATTTGCAAAGCAGCTCTGTGGTAAAAACAACCCCCTCAGTGGGCTGGGAGAAGGAAAGATGTGGTGGCCCATGTCACCCCATGGGGCTGGTATAAAGGCTTTTCTCCCCTGGGTGTGCCTTTGGGGAGAAAAAATGATGCAGAAACAAAACTAGAAAAGGAAACAAACAAACTCCCCCCCCAAAAGGGGGAAAGGAGCAGAAGGTCCTTCTCTGAAGCCTGTCCTTTACTGTGCCCTTGGAGAAGGGTCCTTGCTGGCTATGCCCTTCGTGGTGTCTCTTCAGGACTGGGTGACAGAGGACATGGGGTCTCTCTCTCTCTCTCTAGCCTGGGGGCTGAAAGACAAGCCCTGACATGCTCTCCACTTCTACCCATGTGATAGGACTGAGGCGCTCTCATGCCATATCACCCCACATCTGTGCCTTGGGGACTGACAGCAAGGGCTGAGGACAGCCAACAAAGGTCATCTGTCCAACCTACTCCCTGCCAGCTCCCTCTGCCCTGCCACCCCTCTTCCTCTAATGCCCTGCAAAATACCTTTCACATTATGACCACACTTGGCTCCTCCAACACCAGAGCCCTGCCTGGCCACCCTGACTTCAGGTCCAACCCAGGGGCACCCATCTAAGGTAGCTTCACACCACTCCTGGGTGCAAGCCTGAAGATGCCAACCGGCAGCTTCAGCTTGGTCAATGTGGCACGTGAAGGGGCAAGATGTGCCCCCAACCCCACCATGCAACCAGTTAGCTGAGTAAAATGGGGGCCAGGCTGGCTTGCCTGTACAGACCCTGCCACCGGCAGCTGCTCACAGCCCCATGGCATGGGCAGAGATGGGGTTAAACCATAGACCTGAAACCCCCCTGGCCCTGAAGCCTGTCCTGCACCCAAAAAGAAGGGATGCTTTCTTGCTCGTACTCCATAAACCACAACCTTGGGGTTGAAACCACATTCGTCACAAGGGCAAGCTGCACAGCAGCAAAGAGAGGTCTGCAAAACATCTGGAAGCACTTGAAAGAAACTGGTTTTGAGCATTGGCCTAAGAAGCTTTTCATGCAATTGTCAGTGTTACCAATAGTTGCATTTGCATTCATGACCCAAATAGTTTTATTTTTCAGAATAATTTTCCTCAAGAAAAAAAAGATACTTTTGTTTTGTTTTGTTGTTCCTGGAAGAGGAACTCTTCACGCAGCAGAAATATTTGAGGAAGATTTTGATTCAAGCCTTCCTTGGAAAACTGCCTGCACCGAGGCCAGCAGCCCAAAGACGGCAAATTTTTGGCAAGACATTAAGGGGAGGAGTGAAAAGTGAAAATCAAAGGGGCAACCCATGCCGAGCCTATTCTTGCAGCACATCCCGGCACACAAACCCACCCCTCCCAACACTAAAAAAGCACGTTTTCAGTCCAACACCAAGCACCAGTTTGCGTTTGCCCGCACGCTCCTAACAATAGATGTCAGCAGCGAGTCACGGACGGCAGCAGCTCTCCCAGCCACCCTGGCTCCTGCTCCCACCATCCCACGCCCACCACCATCCCTGGGCAGTCCTGCCCTCCGCCGCAAAGGAGCCTGTTACCTGCTCGTACTTCTCCAGCTCCGTGTGGTAGATCTGCCGGATCTGGGAGAGTTTGGCTCTGTAGTCGGAATGCTCCACCGAGTTGTCGGAGCCAGCTCCTCCCGACGCGGCGGCGGCAGCAGCAGCAGCAGCTGAGCCACCTCCTTTTTCGGGGCCCGCTACCCCCTCGGCCAGGAGCATGTTGTCTAACCGCATCAGCTGGGGGTCCGTGGGCTCCTCTTCCTGCGCTCCCCGGATGCTCAGCACTGCAGGAGACACAAAGGGGAGAGGAAAGCCTGAGTTGTGCCCAGGGCTTAACTCGAGGATAGGGGATGCCTATCCGAATGGGGATGCTCATCCAAAACAGGGTGCTCATCCCAGGCTGGACCAGCGGGGCTCAGTCCCCATTCAACAGGACTTTTCTTCCCTTGCCAAGTGTAGCCCAAGAGGGAGTTGTGCTCCGAGTGCTTGTCGCCAAGGGCAGTTCCTCAGCTCTCCAGACCAGCAGCAGTGACAGGGACATCCCAGCTCCCCGCTCCCTTCCCTGCCTGACCCCCTCCTTCCGACAGGAAAGAAGCAGGGCAGAACCAGCACAGAGCTCACCACAGAGGTAACACAGAAAACCACAATCTGTGTCCCAGTAGGAAGTGAAACTGCTAGCAACACCAACCAAAACCCCAATAAATGTACCCATTCTTGCGGCCAGAATGACAGAGACCATATCCTGATTCAAGCAGAGGATGGGAAGTCAGGAGTCTCTATCCTAAGCTCACTTAAGGGTCTTCTCATATCACTTAACATGTAATTTACGGCCTGATCCTGCCCTGTCTGCATCAGCCATCTACCCCAGATGGCAGAGGAAGAAGCACAGAGCCCAGGGCTGACTGTGCCTCAGTTTCCCCATCTTTAAATACAGATGGAGAGGGCTTTCAAGGCCGTGCTTTTACCCAACAAGTGTAAAAACAAGTAGAAAACCTGTACAAAATACATTTTATTCTTTGGAAAACATCATTTTTCATTAATCTGATCATTTCAGTGAAGTCTAAACCATGCTAAGAAAAGGGGTGACAATAAATCAATCCTCCTGGAGTGACTTGCCAAGGAGAGAATTTTCCTGCTCTCTTTGTACCCTCTGCCTCAATTATTGCTTCAAGTAAAAGTCATCCTCCTGCAAAGGCTCTCCTAGAAAAACCACATGGGAGCATCCTGACTGCTCCAAGGGGCATGTCCCAGGTCTGAGGGATGGAGGTGCCCTTTGTGCCCACTGTGTGCCCCCAGACACTGTGTGTCTGTGTTTGAACACAGAAGCGTCACCCGAGGTCCCTACGTGCACAGCTGGAAATCCAATAAAACAAATAAAAGAAATCCTTGATGAGTGAACAAAAAAGGCATTTCCTAAGAGAAATGGAATGTATTTCCCCATCTCGTCTGGCACATGAGCAAAAAAAAGCACTTTGTAAACACACACACATGTGCACATCCAGAGCTGGGTAACATTGTGTGGATTTTAATAACACCATGCCCACTTATACCCAGGATTAATTTATCCCCCCCCGAATCTGCAGTGTGAACAGGAGTGAGTGGTTTTCCCTGTCATTTAAAAAAGAAAGTCCAAAATCAGTTTGTAATAAGAAATAAAACTAGAGCAGCTAAAATACCACAGAGTCACTCACTCTGAAATAAGTTAGAAAAGGACATAGCTATTATCAGTATAAAACTGAAGTAAAAGGCCCTGTTGAGAGGTTTGGCTAATGCTAAAAAGAGCTTTTTTTAAAGCCTCAAACTCAACTGAATTATTTTCAGGAGTCTAGCATTTATTGGCATTTTTGTGATTAAAACATTTGCTGTGAACAGAGATGGGAAGGTCAGGGGGAAAGAAAAACGATAGAAAAAAGCCAAACAACAGTAAATTCGACAGTGAAATGAGCTAATAATAAATAATTCCACAGCACGGAAGATTGTTTCTATATGGAGGGAGGAGGGCATGGTGCCCAATTTGGAGCTGGGTGTCAGTTGCTGAGCCCTGAGGTAGCCAAAATCCTTGAAAAGGTAAGAGGGAAATGGGGAGGTGACAGGCTGCAGGTGAGAGACAAACTTGCTGTGAAAAGAAAAAAAAAAAAAAAGAATAAATTCCCATTCTTCCAGGAAAAAAAAAAAAAAAAAATCACTAGATTAAAGCACATCAAAAGCCCAAACACAAATGGAAAGCAACACAGTTCAAAAAACAAGAAATAAATTAAGAATCCCCAAATAAACAAATCAAAAGCAGAGTTGCCAAAACAGGTGCATCTGAATTTCAAAAGGGAAATATTTTTAGATTAAAAATCTCAGGAATCATTGACCTGACAGCTAGGCACGAGTGATTAATTAGTTGATGTTTGGAAAGCTGCTTCCCGATGAAAAGCCCTGAGCTTTATAAGCGTGCAACACGCACGGCCCAGCACCCGCTGGGTGTGCATGGATCCCCAGTATCCTAGGGGTGGACGTGTGTCCCTGCAGCTGAGACCCAAACCCAGCTGGGAACCACGTGGAGGTGACCTGGGCTTGGCTGCCCGCTCAGAATAATGCTAGGTAGTAAATAAATGGAAAGGGCAATGTGTCTGAGCAGAACTGATGCTGCCTATTTATCCCTGGAAGGCTGCGCTCAGCCAAGGAGAAGACAAAATGATTATTTAAAAGCTCCTGTTTTATCTTCCTGGTGCTCTCCCTGGCTCCAACACACCTCCTGCTAGGATGCCCGGCTCCCTGGCAGCTCCAACTCTCCAAAATGCTCCCGTTACCCCCCAGTCCACCGGCTGGAGGGACTGAGTTGAGCAGTTTCTGGGCAGCCCATCGCAAAAGGTCCCCACTCTCGGCAGGCTGCCAGCTTTCCCACCAAATTAAAATAAAATGAATTAAGTAAAATGATCCTGGGCGGTCCAGCAGCAAGCCGGAGCCGGGGGACTGCAGATCTGCTCCCACCCGAGCCCTGGCAATCCCCGGGACCCGCCATTTGCTGCTCCTGATCAAAGAGAGGGGGGAAAAAAAAAAAAAAAGGGAAGAACAAAAAGAAAGATAGCGACTGGCAGCCGGGGGGTGGAAAATTCATGCAAGACTTTCTGTCCTTGGCTGCTTTCCTGCTGCCTCGGCAGCCCCCGGAGGCACGGCAAGTACCACTAGAGGGGGCTCGGCCCTTGCCAAGGTCCCCCACTGCCTCAAATTCAGCTATATATATATAAATACATATATGCACAGATGCAAATATATACATGGATGTATTTTAAAAGCAAAGCCAAGCCATGTGCTTTGCCCCTGCTGCAAAACATCCCCTGGGTAGCCATGGAGGGGGAACTGAGGAGCGTGTCCACCCCACGGCTTGCAGCTGGGGACCGCTGAGCCACCAGCCTGCGGTCCGGTCACGGACACCGCCAGGGTCACGGAGACCCGTTCCAGCAGCTGGGAAATGGCTCCCAGCTCACATGCTCGCTCCTTTTTCCTCCCGAGCAAGGTGTCACAGCCATGGTCTGCAGAGGCCATCGCCCAAGTCCTGGGCTGGCTTGGTGGTGTGGCTGCAGGGCAGGACACGGGGAGGGGGTTGCAGGATTGGCGCTGGAGAATCAGGCAAGGAGACAACGTCGAAAGTAGCTCCCCAGCTCCTTGCCTGCCCTGCGATTAAGGGATAGAGGATGGAAACTGCATCGAGTTTCCATGGTAAAACATGGTGCTGGCACGTGTCTTCAAAATGGACTGCAACCCAGGGATGATCTGGGGCTGTGAAGACACCTAAGAAATCCACAAAGGTGGGTACCAGGCTCCATCTGGTCCTTCATGCCACTATCCCCTCCCTTATTTACTCCATTTTCCTGACCTGAGGAGCCAGCTCACCACAGGAGCTGAACACACAGCCACCTCTCTTCTCCACCAAGGCCACCCCAAAACACTTCAGCTTAGCAGCTCTTTGCTCTCCACCTCTTCCAGGAGCACAGTGAACATAGGCAGAACGTCACAAAGATAATCAAACATGGTGGGGATGATGGCAGCTGCTTAGCAGGACACTGTGGCTCGGCAGCAACAGCAGAAAAGGACGTTCAAACCTCTAAGCTCTACCTGTCTTCTAGAAAGGTTAGTGTCCTCAAGCTGAGGAGATGCAGGAAGCAGCAGCCTGTCCTGGCCAGACTTCCATCATGGGATATATCCCCTACCAGGGGGATGTAGGCTGCAGTGGTACAGCATTCCCCACCACTTCTCATCCTCGTGTCTCCTCTTGGGTGTGTGCTCAGGCCCAGTTAGATGCCAGCCAGGACTTCTGGAGTGGAAGCTGATGACCAAGCAGAAGACACTGGAAGAAGCTAAGGCAAGGGGGAGCGGTTGGGAACAGGGATGCAATGGGAACATCTTGGAGGAAGAAGACACAGTGAACGGCATGAAGCCAACCCAGGTTGCGATGATGAAAGAAGAGGTCCCCAGAGCCAGCACAGCTGCTCCCAGAGGGCTTTGCTGCACAGGACCAGCAGTCCTTGACTCTCCACCAACTTCAGCAGTCAAAAGTCGCAGTCCCGCAAAATCTGCTGTGTCTGCCTGGTTAAGAACCCCTCCAGCTCTGTGAGCTGGCTGTTGCTCTCCAGCTCCATTTGCTGACATCACCAGCCAAGGGCTGGTCTCAGTGGCTGGACATTCAAACAAACACACCCTGGAAGAAAACCTGCTGTGTGGTTTTAGTGAGGAGCACTGCCCTCCTGGCCCAAGCTGGGCTGCTTCTGGATGGGTTTTCCTGTGGTTGTTTCTGCCCATTCCCAACTTGCTGAATTGCCTTTCCAGGGGGACATTCTAAAGGAGAAGGAGATTTCAAGTAAATGATTGCAACTTATCGAAAATAATGTGCTACTTAGCATCAGAGACAGGCATCCTGGCAGGCAGAAATGAGAAGCAGTGCCGGAGCAGATGGGAGTAATTAGGTTGTGATTTTCAGAAGGGTTTTCTTTCCTGCCTCCACTGTGCCTAAGATGTACTGGCAGGGGGGACAACCCACCCAACAACAGAGTTTCAAAAGTGAGGGACAACTCCTCTGCCACAGCCACTGGGCTGGGAGCTGCCTTTTGGCATGATTTTCCCATGGGAAAACCACAGGTGCCCAGAGCAGCACTGTTGGAAGCTCTTGCTGTCCTCTCACACAGCCACAAGCCAGGCGACATGCCTCCTTCCCCAACAAGGCACTCATCTGCTACCAAAACACAGACACCTCACCCACACATCAGATGAACGTCTTCTCTAAATCCTCTCCTGGACTGGTGGGTGACCCTGTTGTACAGACAACGAAGGCACCAGAGCTCTTCCTTGGGAACCTCAAGACTCCTGCACAGACCCACAGTGAGGCTTTAAGACACACATTGAAAATCAGGCCTCTTCCTACCTTTTGCAATCTAACCACCATCTGCAGCATTTGCTGGGGCTCGTGGAGACCCCGCTTCAGGAGTCACACAAGCTCCCCAGTTTTCTTTAAACATACGTTTTTACACCTCCAGGTCTAAAACAACAGCCAGCAAACAGAGGGACAGACGCGATGCCAGCAAATGCCCCTGCTAACTAAACTGGTAACTGATCATGTTATTTTAAGCCGATCTCAATATTCCCTGGAGCCTGAGTCTACATTTGTGAACACTGAAGATGAACAGCACTAAACCTGGTACAAAAATATTCCCATCTGCCTCACATTTGAGGACAGTTATGCATTAAGTGGCTTCTGGCTGCCTGTCTGCATCCTCCTCGTACTCATACGTGTAGTCACGACCAACTCAGGGTTTGCTTCCTTGGCTGATCCACAATAGCATGGGCTTGAGTTGCTCTTCTCAAGCTTTCTTCATTCAGAAAAGCCCCTAGATCCCCTGCACCCACCCCAACTCCTGTTTTTTTCCTATCCAAGTATATTCGCAGTCTACTTTCTTCTGCAGCAGCAAATCCCAGACACAAAGGAAAATGCAGTGGCTTGGGGATCTTCTCTTTAAACACAAAGTCACCTTCTAGACCCTGCGTTTGGAAGGAATACATAAACTCTCAGAGTTTGGAGAAGGATGCTGAAGCACCTCCGCCTGGTTCTTCACACCACCCATCCAACGGTCCACACAACAGAGAGCAATGTAAGTGTCTTCTCAGCAAAGCCTATGGTGTCCATGTCAAATGGCTATCAACAGTCTTGGTTACCAAGGTGGAGCACTTCAATGATGAGTAATCACAGGGACATTTAAACCTAGTTGGATATATTCACCATGTTTACGTGAAGCCACTGAGAAATCAACATCAAAACACAAACTATTTTCATGATAAATGAAAACTAGAATTTCTAAATACACCAACACACACCCTTCCAGGAAGTGGGTATTAAGAGAAGTTGGCTTTTTTTTTCCCCTCTTACAATTGACACAAAAGTTCCCCTCCTTGCACCAACCTTTCCAAAACTTACAACTGGATGAACAGATTTTGCTTAGATTTTCCAAAATAGGCTGCCATGAGATGAGGAAAATTTCAGCTGGCAAAATGGCTTTTTGTGAATCTACTTATTTATTTCCCAGAAAAAGGAGGAACGTTGTGAAACTGATGGGCCATTTCTGTCAAGAATTTTCACAGTCCAAAGCCATAAAACAAAAAATCCCAGCAAAAGAGAGGCTTGTAGTCTTAAGCACTGCAAAGCCAGTTTGGACCCTCACAAACCCACCTTCTCTTCCAGCACAGGAGTGTCCATCAGGGCTGTTATGAAACAAAGCACTTAAGAATGCTGTGAGAGATGTTTTGAAAGGTGTAGAAGTGTTCCTTCAGTCCATAAAGCACACAAAACTGAGACAGGTTATGTCCTTCCACAGAGATGGGAGTGAGTCACATCAGTTCAGAGTAATGGTCCATCTAGTCCCAGAGGCCAACTCCAGCCATGGCCAACAAGCCCTACAGGAGACCCAGCCGAGGCCATGACCAACAGCAGGAGCATCAGATGCTCAGGGCAGGGGCACTTCCCCCCAGCACCCTTCTACCCACCACCAGTTTTGGAAACCTGCATTGCAACCCAAATGCAGATCAGTCAAAAACATTTCCTGAAACAAAAATGAAATCTTCTCTTCCCATTTTATCATTTTCCTCTCACTCTTCTTTTTTTTTTTTTTAAATAAAAATTTGGGTCAATTTGAAAACAACAAAACTGCTTTTTAAAAACAGTAACTTCCCATCTTCGTGGGGCAAAAACATCCAAATTATTTGCTGAACCCAACCCAAATAAAAAAGTCTGAATAACCCTCAAAATGTGATTTTAGGGTGTGGGGAATGAGAGAGGGCAATTTATCACATGCCAAAAAGCTTCTCAGCTCCCAGAAGAAGCTCTCCATCACTTCAGGAGATGCAGCTTGCACATGCCATGGAAGCTGCAGAAGAGGCACACATATTTCACAGCACTGGCAAAGAGTCTGCACCAGTTTTCTCCTAAGCCCACCCCAAATGCCAAACAGGTTGCCGTAGCAAGTGAGGATCTGGCAGCAAAATGCTCAAAAGGGTCTGGAAAATTATCATTAACACATTGGGGTGGAAAAACATTTCTCCCCCCTCCCTCCCCAACTGGAAAATGATCTAAAATAGCCCTTTCCGCAAAAGTAAGGCACAATATTGCAGCAATTATTGAAAAGCAGATTCCCCAAGAAATGTGACACCCTGGGAAGCTGAATGAACACAGATGAGCTCATCTTTCCAGTCCTTCCCTGCACCCTGCTCCTGCTGGCCCCTTTAGCTCATGGCTAGTAACTGAGCTGGGTATGGAAACTTTTGACCCCTTCTCCACATGCCCAGTTGTTGCTACGCTGTGGTCAAATGAAGAATTGCAGATCAAATTTAAATATTTTGTATTTTTCTCTGGACAGTCCTGATGCCACAAGCTGGGTCTACTCATGGACGCTTCTCTGCAGGCTGGTGGTCAACTCTCATCAGCTTTGGCAGCAAAACTCCCAGCTATAATTTTCACATCTGAAATTTGGGGACAGGTAGCACTGAGAAGCCAGAGCTGACTGAACCTCTTGCACCATGAGCAGATCACTGAATAGAGGCAGTTCAGAAACAGAAAGGCTGGAAGTGCTTGTAAACATTAAAAACAAGCCAAACAAAGCCAACAGTGGACAAACCACCTCCTCCCCGTCCAGTTACAGCAGCTTCAAATCCCACCTTTGCCATGTCCCACGGAGCAGCAAACCCTCACAACTTCAGCTAATTAAGCAAATCAACTTCACTGCCCCAAATAACACTCTGCAAACAACCCAGGTGTGGAGGGGTCTATTTGACACTACCTTACTGACACTTCCCTTGGAAGAGCACGGATAAATTTTGGCAGCACCCAGGCCCCCTCCCCATCACACTGAGCACCCCACACGTCCCTAGGCCAGGCTCATGGTCTGGCCACAAAGCAGGCTGATGGTGGGACACCGATGCTGAAGCAGGCTGGAGCAATCCCATGCTCAGTTTATCTTACGAAGCAGTTTTCCCCTTCCTAAGCAGGGCAGGATTAGCAGGCTCCAGTTACAGCTGTGAAGCATAATCAATCCCTTATCTGCATAGGCAAGCCCAGCATGTCTCCAATTCTCCTGCTGCACCATAAGGGAGAGATTGTCTGTGGCCACCCAGCCTCCTCCATCCCACCCTCCTTCACCTCACCCCAGCCCCTGCTGCGGGCAGGGGACGAGGACCAGGACTGACCTCCAGCTGCTTGGGGCAGCAGCCACAGGAGATAAAAGCAGGGTGAGACTCAGTGCTGCTCTGCTGCTGGGCCAGATTTGAGCAGAAGACATAACCCAGCTAATTGACCACGGACTGGGCTGGCTCAGGGGAGCAGCATCATCTGTCACAGAGAAAAGCCAGTGTCTGGGATGGTCAATCAGCATTACAGGCAGCGGAGGGGAGGATAACACAAACACGCACACATGCCCCTTCCCACACCTCTTGGAGTGCATTTGGGATTTTTTCCAACCCTAGATCATGATATGGGGCAAAAGAATCAGAGTTTTGCTATTGTGATGAGAAGAACAGGCAGTCAAACATAAGGCTCTGCCTCGGTCCCTCCAACGGCAGCACCTGCTGTACCAGGACCTCACCTTCTCCTGCTGGAGCCTGGGTGATGAGACCAGAGTCCCCTCTGCAGCAGCCAGGCAGTAAATTGCCACTGAAGGACAGAGCAAGCAATCATCCCCACCCCAGGAGATGAGATGGCTTGGACCTGGTGTTGGTAACACCTGGAGCCACATTCCAGCCTGGAGCATGGAGTGGATGTGGGGCTCCCTAAGCCCTGCAGGAACAAATCAGCAAACAAAAGACAAGATTGCTCCCAGGACAGGTCCAGCCATAAACCTCCCCATCTCTGAACAGCAGTTGGGCTGGGATCTGCCTCCTGCTCCAGCGCAGTGCTTTGCATATGAATTCCTTGCTGAAAAGAAATGGGTCCTTTGAATGAGCTGAATCTGCTAATGAGAAGCCGGGGCCTCCAGAGCCCCTCTGAGGACAAGGGTCCCATTTCAACCGCCCCAGGCCAAGCCCTGAAATCTGAGAACAAAGGAAGAGAGATTTTTCCCCAGAAGGAAGCTGCCTTCCCAGCTTGCTCCCCTCTTGGAAAGGTCATCTCCCCTGGACATGCAGAGCCTGTGAATGGCTGCTCCACACACAAAGCAACCAGGGCAAGAAAGTCATAGGTGAAAAGACTGGTGAGAGCACAAGCTGAAAAGCTGCATTTCAGATTTCCTTCTCCTGCCGTTCTTTGAAAAAGATGGCCCGGAGACTTCATCCAAGAAAAGCTGGCTTGGAGCTCATTAGATGGCCATGTCCCACTCAAGTCTCAGGTTTGTTAAATAACCTGAAGTTGCTCACTGCCCATCACATGGGCAAGAACACTGTCACTCTGTCACCAAGTCAAGTGCCTTGCCATGGGACAGATTTGGGATTTTGTGCAATACAGGTTTTCCAAAGCTCCAGGTCTCAGAGCCAAGCCATCACAGGAAATACACTGGGTTTTCCCTCCCTTTCTCACAAATCGGGCAGTGCAGCCCCACAACAGATTGTCTACCAAAAGCTGGGGACAGACATCTAACAGTCTCCCATTGCAAAGCACCCTAAGGCCATGTCCTCTCCTTCCACTGCCAAGGGACCTCCCCACCTCCTGCTTATTGGCACACTCTGTGCCCAGAACCATGTTTTCTTTTTCATCAGTGACCTTCTGATCCAAGGCAAGAGCTGAGTATGGTCCTTGTCACTCCTGCTTACCTGAAGGCACCCTCTTTCCTTGGTGCTTGGAGAAGGTGGCTGCAGTAACAATACATCCCTTTTTTTGGTGCATGCTGACAAGAAGGAAGCAAAAGAAAAGAAAGAAGCAACTATTAAGCATCAGTGACTGTCTTTTCTCAGGTCAGCCATGGCCCAGGGTCTCTGCTTCATAGTGGATGGACACTGCTCTTCCCCAGAGACAGGGGTCTTCAGTTCCAGGTGCCTTAGAAATCATCCCTTCCTATGTCCACCTCTCCCCCAGCTATGGTATCAGGTGATTAAAAGCCTTCTCCGTTAAAAAAGTGAACTGAAAGTACATTATATGCATAGGAAGATAGTTCAATTCCAAAGCACAAGAAGCAACCATAACCAAAAGTTTCAGAAATCACACCCCAACTAAATGGTGTAGCCACCATTTAGATGCAACAAATCAGCCACTGGACAACTTCAGGCACCTACTTTCAGTGGTGGCCTTTACTGAGACCATTTCAGGCCACTTCAGCGTTACAGATGTCACCTAGATGACAGGACCAGAGCCAGCCTCCCTTGAGCTGACACGCATGTCACCCCATGTGTTTTTGAAGTACCACAGCTCCCCAGCACTATAAATGTTCCTCTAACTCCTTGCAGACTTGCCTTATGCACACAAGGTCTTTCTCTCTATCATATACATAGACCACAAAAAAGTCTATCTGAATGTTCCTCTTCCATTTCTTGGTTTCCAAGCTTGTTCCACCCATAGCACCACAGAGAGGTCAAGTTTGCCCAAGCCTAGACAGTCCATCAGCCTCCCACAGCTAAGACATGCCACCTTGAACCCAACTTTGCTGGGATTCACCTTGGGCAAATAAATAAGCACTTTTTTTGCACGATGCTCAGTCCCTCACACTACTGTGCCGACCTGCCGAGCCCAGCATCAAACCCAGTCCTTGAGCGCGCCAGACAAAGCCCAACACTTTGAAAGGCAACAGCCGGTCAGCAGCATTTTAAGGCCAGAAAACAGCTCTGAACGTTCAGTTCCTTCTTTAAATAGAGGCCCCTTCTGTAAACGATCTGTTTGGACAGGAGGGAGAGTGCTGCAAGAGCCCAAGCGCTTGTGAAATAGGATCGGCTGCCTTCGCTCCCGCTCCATTCAAAACATGTGCGGGGGGAAAAAGGAAACCTAAAATTGGCAAGGCAAGAGGGGAGGAGAGAGCCCCTACACCTCTGTGCTGCTGGAAGGGTGTGAGACACGGGAGAAAACAGGGAAAAATAATATAAAAGGATCAATTAGTGGCATTTCTGTTTCGAGGTGCTCACGTGTGTTTAATTATATTCCATGCAAGAGGCTGTTGATGCAGATTTCTGTGCTGCTGGGCAGTGGTGGAATGGGATCTGGCTCTGCCTTGTACCCCAGACAACCCCAGGAGGGGCTTTTACCACAAAGCCCACCCATCCACACAGTTCATCAGCACTCTCAGTCAGAGGGGAGCTGAAACCCAGCTCCATCGTGCACTGGCCAGACAGACACACACACAGCCCTCAGCCCTGCTTCTGCAAGAGAGGCCCCCTGTCATAAACAGAGGAGATTAAAAAAGGAGCGAGGAAAAAAAAGAATTAAAAAAAAATCTTTGCCCGACTCCGGCTGCGTCCCAGATCAAAGATCATCTCCAGCGAGGCCATCTGGTCCTTGTAAATGTAAAACCAAATTGAAAGCCCTGCCCTCACCTCCTCTGACTCCCTTGGCAATATTGCTTTTACCGGCTGGGGACGGGGAAGGAGCTTGCAAAAGGCATCTGTATGTAATATAGATCCCCCGTGCAGCTGGGCTATAGGTTTGCAACCTCCCTTTTTGTTAATCACAAAGCAAGGTAAATGTTTTCTTTGGATCTCCAGGGGCCCTGTTATTCCCAGGGGCTTTGGGAAGAGCCCACGGCAGCAACCCTGGGATGGAGGAGGGCTGCTCTGCATCCCCATCGCTCCTTCCCAGCTGAGGACCAGGCTGTCGTCGTCCCCATCCCAGTTTAGAAAGTGACAAATCAGGAGGGGAACGTTGTCACCACCACCCCAGCAGTGTCTCCACCATCACGAAAGCCATGCAGCACTCTCCTTCACCAGTCCAAGCAAGTTTCTCCCACCGTTGCTCCCTGCCTGGGATGCAAAAGGGGATGCAAAAGGGGATGCAGAGGCCAGCAAATAAACAAAGAGAAAGAGGAGGACTGAACTGAGTGCCTTTAAAAAGGGGATACAACGCATCTGAGCCAAAAATGAGTTGTGAAAACCTCCACCATTGCCAAGGCAAATACTCTGGGCTTGACTTGAAAGGCAAGTGGGATCCACTACGGAGAGGAGAAAGCTACACGGGAGATGTCGCAGGCAAGGAGGAGGCAGCTTGAGGAATTCCTACCCATCAAGCTTTATTGTGTTATTCCAACTAAGCAGAGACAAAAAGACAAATCTCAGCTCCCTACTTTCATTTATAATTGAACCCAGTCCAGAAGGATGGAGCAAGTACCATCTGTAATGCAGAGTGCATTAGCAGCCGGCAGAATGAAATATTCAAATTACTGTAGGCTACCTCGCATTTTAATGACAGGGTTACAAAAACCCGACTTGTAAGTGGAGATTGGACTGGAAGAACAGAAAGTTTGTTTTTCCAGTGCATGAGTTAACCTAACAAAATGTTACTTTCAGGGGAAAAAAAAAAAAGCATTTGCATAGGTAATTTTGCAACACACCCCAACAGGCTCAAGAGGAAAAAAAAAAAAATAAATTTATTCCATTTAGCTATTCTAATTGATATATTGTCCAGGGAGATGAAAAAAGTCGGGGAAAAAAGGACAAGGCTTTTTCCTTTTGGTTGAAGATACCAAATAATCAGATGTAGGTACCAACACGTGCAGGTCCTGTACACAGAGAAGAATGGCTGCACGTATGTGCATCCGTGGGGTGTGTCAGTGCAATACTTACATGAGCCATAGCCTTTCGATGCCATGTACAATTTGAATATGCAAATCAGCCCTTGATTTTTGTGCTTGTGCCTGAGCTGGGATCCGTTCATGTTGATATCGTTAATCAGGGCTGCCGAAAAGCCTGACACTGTAAGTGGCTGTAGCCCCTAGCAGTAGTCAAGATGGAGTGACAGGCTCCATTTAAGATGTCACAGCATATAATAAAGTGTAAAACTATACTTAAAATAAACGAGATAGAAACAATAAACTTGACTCTGGGTTTGAACTTTCTGGGAGAGCAGCAGAGAGACACCAACACGCACGTGTGCAAGTGGGCATGGGATTGGGGTGGCTGGAGAGGACAGTCCCCCCACCACGCTGACACACAGGTGACAGTGAGGGGGGCTGTGTCCTCCGAGGGACTGAGCTTCTCAGCAACACTATGGTAACAACCAGTCTGAACATGGGACATCTCTGGAGTTTCTGGAGGTGGACAAGGAGGAGGAGGAAGAAGACAAGGAGCCGTAACTGGGATCTGCCAGGGACCAAGGGAATGGTGAGGCCACAATGGGCATGGCGCTTCAGGCAAGGAGCCCACAAAAGGGACTGAGCTTTGCTTTCAGCAGCTCAGCAGAGAAGAAGGGATTTACCCACTGCAGGTGTCACCTCCAGTCACGTGGATGGAGGCCAGAACAAACCAGTCCAAACCACCTTTCCCTTCCCAGTGATTTAGGGAAAATCACTGGCTCCTGGCCACATTCCCAGGGTGTCCCTTCCCTCCCCTCCATCCCCTGGCAGTAGTGCTGGGATGGGATGGAGAGATAGTGATGTCCTCAGCATCTCCAGTCTGGGCTTGGCTGTGTGCCCCAGGGCCAGGAGCCATGGAAGATGCTGAAGCACTTCTCTGGCAGGATGAGGATCAGGATCAGGCCCGTGCAGGGAGCGGCTTCCCATACTAAGAAGCCCAAAAACCCCATTTTACTCCTCAAACCACCCCTCTGCATCCCAAAATCTCCAGCGCACCCGATGGCAGCTCTCCATGCTGAGACAACCAGTCGCTCTCTCTCCTGCTAAGCAGTTAAATTAGAGAGTATTCAATTAATAACAGCTGAATATTCTGTCACATTTAGGAAGATGTATGGTAAGACAAGCGAGTTGTGATGTCTGTGACAGAAATGATAAAAGTTCTCCCGACACAGCCTGGCAGATACTTGGCTGGAGGAACCGCCTGCTCTCATGGACTCCACGTCAGCACAGACACCAGGCCCAGCGCCGCCTTCAAAGGAAAGATGCTCCAAATTGCACAGGGAAACCTTTGCCAAAATAATTTGCAAGCAGCTCCCTCCCGCCCTCCTTCTGGGATCCATCTGAGATGCAGGAACAAGACCCTGGAGAAGACCTTGGCCAAGAAAGGTCTGAGACAGCATCTGCCAACCACCATGCAGGCATCACCCAGCAGAAGCTCAAAGCCTCCCATGTCACCTAAAGGCCATCCCGTGACACCCACCCCTCCCCCCAGGCTGCCTCAGTTTACCCACCTGCATAAGGGACAGTGATTATATACCAAGCAACCCACCCTAAGGGGGACCGCGGCAGCACTGGCATGGCACTACCACCATGGGCAAGTGCCTGCTGTCCAGTAAGATGTTCTCCACCTGATTTATGGATGTGGCGTGGCCAGGGGACATGCGGGACCAATGCTCTCAAGGCCGCCTTCTCTTCTTCTGGGGGGTTGTTTTTCACCAGTGTTGTTTGCGAACACAGTTTTGTTGCTAAGAAACTACCTTCATATTGCTCGGAGAGCAAAGACAAAGCAACCGTCAAAATAACACCGTATTTTGACAGTAGCCAGATCGTAACCATAAATGATCCATTTTCCCCGCTCTCCTGTACGCTCATTAACGTGGTCTGAACACCACAGTCCCATGCAGAACCCACACCCTAGATGTACACACACATGGCACGTGCAGGCGCCGGGGACCCGTGTCCCACGTGCGGGGGGCTCTGTCGCATCCGTTCCGCCCCCAGGCAAAAGCTGAAGGAATCAGACCTGGGAAAAGGAAGGGGCTCCCCTGGGAGGCCCCACGGCTCCCTTCTAGGCAGGAAGATGGCACGTGGTCTTCAGGCAAGAGATACATGAGAAATAGCAGGGAGAAAGCAAGACCTCTGCTGGTGTCCACAGCACCTAGCTCTGCACATCGGCCCTGGTTTGGGGAGACTCATAATTATCTATTGGCTTAAGGTTTGTTGGGTGGGTTGGGGTTGTTTGTTGTGGGGGTTTTTAAAGTCCCAGGGGACAAAAGGTGAAGTTAAAAAATAAAACCCATTTGCTGCTCCATTTCCAAAGTGCTCTATGCCTCTTGATGCTTCCAGGATGGGGCCATCCTGCTGCACAGGGAAGATCAGAGCACCCCCTCACTGTCACCTTGACAAAGATATGTTCCCAAGCCAAGTCCCCAGGATCCTGAAAACCAGTTTGCCAATGCATCCACCTCCTAGGGCAGGAGGACATCTCTACCAAGCATTTCTGGCCCCTCTTTGCTGATCCCACCGCAACTGGGAGGGCCAGGATGGGTCCCAGGAAAGATGTGAAAAGCAATGCATCTGCCCCCCTAAAAAAGGCAGGAAAGGGGCAGCAGCAGCTGCAGGAAGATGCTTCTTGCATTGATCCAGGACCATCCAGAGTGATGCATGAAGCTAAAAGGCTTGGTGGATGCAGTGGTGCAGTGAGGTTGGCACTGCCCCACTCCCACCAAAAAGCTGAAGAAAAGCAGATGTCCTGTTTGCAAATGTCCCACGTACCCAGAGGGGTAAAGGCAGGGGGAGGTAAGGCACCCACACTGTGCCCACTTACAACTGGGAATGAAAACTGCTTTGCTGGAAAAGCCTCGGCGGCTCAGGTGCCAGAGAGACCAGTGGAGGAGCAGGCAAGGATATGGGTCACTGCCATGCAGGAGGGGACACAGTCCTCAGCACCCTATAAACCCACCCTGCTGCAAAACCCCCTCCCAGTCAGCCAACCTGCCACTGCTGATTTCCTGGCAGAGGGGAAGGCAGGTAAAAGGCAAGGCAGAAACTGAAGCCTGGCACACCAAGGCACACCAAGGGGCCCCACGCTTTCACAAATCCCTGATGCAAAAAAGGATGCCTGGAGTCAAAGAGCGACTGCCATGGCTCTCACTGCCCTGTCAGGACAGCAAACACAGACCTGCCATCCTTGATCATGACCCACAAGGGGAAATCACCAGCTTTAGAGCCAACCAAAAGCACAGCCTCACCACCAGCAAGGGATGGCTCTGGTTTCCTTTACAGCCCTCCGTGTGCACTTGTGCAGGCAGCAGTGCCTGCAGACAGGGACCAATGGGGCTTAGGAGGGCAGTGCTCTGCCTTGGATGCTTTTCAGGGCGAATAAGGGAAAAAACCTGAAGCTGTGGGAAGCGATCTCGCAATATCTGGGTTGTCTCTTCCCCTGGGCCAGCTGGAGTGTGGCTCTGCCTGATCCCTTGCTCAATCTTCTGCACGTACCCAAAATCCCAGCCCAACACTGAATGGCCCATCTCCCACAGAGCAGCAGCTTGCCACGTGTGCTTTCCCTGCCAAAACCCCACGCTCCACCCCACAGCAGTATAAAAAGGGAAGGGCGAGAAGAGCTCTGTCGAAACCCACCAAACCCCAAACAACATTTCTCTGCAGCAGAACAAAAGCCCTTGGAAATCTCTCCTCCCCTTGGGTCCCCCGACCCACATGAAAGCAGCATTTTTTTGGGCTAATTACACAAGCCGCTCTGAGCCTCCTGGCAGAATACGAGCTGTGAAGGCAGACATCAAAAGGCTCCCAATTTTAAAATAAACAGAGAGCTAAGACAGTGCAGTCCATGGGAGACCTCTCCCCGTTGCCTGTGCTGGCCGCCTGGGTTGAAAACTGGAGGTAACTTGGTTCACAAGACCCCCAGGTAAGGAAAGGCAGGGGGGCAGCTAGATTTATTTGCATGGCATGTTCCCAGAAGGGATGGGCAAGGAAGGGAGACTTGATTCTTGCAGGACCAGCCATGGTTGCAGCAAAGCCTTCCGAGGCCTCCATCCAAGGGAAAGACGAACTATGGAGCTTGCCTGCTAGCTGGAGTGGGCAAGCTGTGGGGCACTGCATGGAACAGTCAAGGTTAGGTTGTGGGAGAGTATGGGAAATTAGTCTCTGCCTCATGCCAGGCAGTGATGGCTGCCATCACAGCTCATCTGAGTACCAGCCCTGACCACCATGTGCCTCCATCTCCCCAGAGCTGAATGCACTCATTGCATCTGGAGCTCCTGGGATGGGATCTTCCAAACAGGTCCTTCACCCTAAAACACAACTTTCTGGAGGAAGCCCTGGCTCTGCTCATCCCGAGTCACAGCCTGCGCCCACAGCTCCCAATGGACAAGAAACCCAAGCTCTGCTGCTTCCCACTCATTTGGGAGAGAAAGAAGATGCTTTTTCTGTCCCCTCCAGGAAAAGGGCATTAGCCCCAAGCCACCGGCACCCCATGACCATCTGTCCCTACTCCAGGCCCAGAAAGCAGCAGACTGTGCTGGCTTTCAGTAGGACATCCTGACTTGCCAGGCACTATTTGCATCAGAGATGACTGGGAAAGATGAAGCCATCCTGCCAGCTCCTCTAGCCCTCACCTTTTATCATCCCCTTTGGGCCTTATAGGCCCTTGCAGCACAGCCAGTACATGCTGTTCTGAGCAACCAGCCCTCACTCCTCACTGACAAGCACAGAGAGATGCCTCCAAAACAGCAAGGCATGACCAGAAATCCTACGGGCCTTCAAGCTCTGGTCCTTCTGTGGGCAGCAATTATGCAGGAGTGCTGCCACGAGACATTTCTGCTGTGCCTTGGAAAAGGACAGGGGCAAGGAAATCCACATGGGTTGCTCCAATGTTCAGAAAGATCAGCGCACACAAAACCATCACACGAGGGATGCCAACCACACTCCTGAACCCAGCCTGGTCCAGCCCTTGGTCTCCCCACTTCGGTTCCAGGGGCACAGGAGCAAGGAGGAGGGCTGGACCGCATCCCGCCTCCTCCTGGGGAGGAGAAGAGAGATGAAAGGAAGGATGAGGCTGGGATAGCCGAGCGTGGGATGTGAGGGGAAGGTGTCAATTAAAGCAATGAGGCCCTCCGCATCCCTGCGCCTGACAGCCGGGCTGAGCGGAGCTGACAGCCGGAGTGCCGGCTGGCTTCCCCGTCTCGCTTGCCGGAGCGTGCTCCCCGCCGCGCACCCCCAGCTCCAAACCGGCAAGGCCAGGGCACGTGGACACCGGCAGCAGCGTGGTGTCCCTTCCCCTGCCCACAGAGATGCTCCTAATAATGGGGATTATCATGATTTAGGGCCTAAGCAGGCCAGGGCCAGCTTGGAGGCGGACGGCAGTGGTCGAGGTTGGGTGGGAAGACAGAGAGAGGCACCGGATCGTGTGGAAATAAACTAATGAGTGCTGCAAGGTCTCAGCTCCCATGCAGGATGGCATCAGCTGGGTGTCAGGATGCAGGGAAGGTGGCAATCCAGCAGACACCAGCTGGCAACTTGCCTCCTGGGCAGTCAAGCTGCATCCCTGCTCCCCGTTGCCTTCCCCCAGGAATTGCATCCTGGGAGCCCCTGCTCCACCCCCTGCCTGCCCTCCCCGCAGGCTCAATCCGATTACTGCTGATACACATCTCCTCCTGGGCTCCAAAACACGCTCTTCCCAGCTGAAGGATTCACAGGGACACGGAAAACTTGTCCTGATTGCAGCATTAATGGTCGTGTGGCCCATGTCATCACCGAAATGGCCTTAGGGGGAGAGTTGATGGGTCTCTGAAGTCATCAGGACTACCCCACCTCATCTTGCTCCCCTTATTAAAACCATTCATCCTGGGAGCTAAATGAATATGTTTCATCTTCAAACGCTGAGACACAACAGCAAGCAGGCAGAGATCTAATAGAACAATACCCATCTAATCATGCCGATTTTTCTCTCCCCATCCTGCCTTCATATTACGCACACGGCCACGAGACCAAGCCAGGGCCGCGGGCAACGGGTGAGGACGGGGCACGGCACGCTTCTGGCCTTGCTGCCACAGCACCTTGTCCCCCCCTCCACACCAGGGTCTTCCTCCTTCTGCTGCAGTGGAAAAAGCCCCAGGACATTTAAAACTAATAAGCCTGATAGATACCGAGCTTAACAAGTCTAAGGGAGTCAGGAAGGCTCTCCACCACCAGCAGACCCCCGCTTCCCATGGGAATACCATTCCGTTCATGAATCATTTTGGTGCTCCTTCCCATACCCACTGCAGTATTTCCTGGCTCCCATTCCTTTAGATACAGAGTTGGTTTTTTTCCCTTGTTTGCTAAAGCACCTTGTTGCATGCTTGGCACAGGGGAAGTGTAACAGTTTTGTGTCTCTGAGATATTAAGGGTCTCCAGCAAGGTCCCTGGCTGGGGATGGGGTGGTGGAGGATGTGTAGGGTGGGAGCATCAGGAAGGGCCAGGGATGGGAAAAGTGGATAATCCATTGCATCTTTCAAGACGCTGCTGGAGATGCTGCTGGCTCCCCTTCCTAACCAGGGTTTGCACAGCAAATCCCTGCTCTATCTAATTATTAACAATAATAACAGTGACTGGCTCGCTAGATGCCATCTGGAGCCCTGCCACACATGCCCACCAGCCCCAGGAGGGCTGGGAAGGGGGTGACCCCATGGGGTGAGGGCAGGGGCCAGGGGTTGGCTGGGCAGTGGGTACCAGCTCAGGATCGCCCCGAGGACCTGGCAGGCCCACCCAGGCTGCCGTGCTTGTGTTCGCTGCTGTGGCAGGCTTCATAAGGCTCCGCTCTTTGACTGGCGTTGAGTTTATGTGAAAGTAATTAACAGTAATTAATCCTTAATTACAGTAATTAGCCAAGTCGCAGTAAATTAAACCACATCTGGAGCAGATGAGGGCTTCCGAACGGGAGGCTAGTGCAGGCGACAATCGGAGAGATGCTGAATTCATCTGACAGCATCTGATTAAGGCTACCTGTTGCAAGCGGCTCATTTGCATCATGTTTTTGTTTGTGTTTGGCAGTAACCCTTTCAGCCAGGTTCCCCCCCTGCCCTCCTCCATTGCCCCACCTCCTCCCCCCCCCCAAGAGCTGTGTGGAGCTGCGAGGAGGAAGCAGCTCCAACCCAAGAGCCAAGGGTCTCCTTGCCACCCCCCTGCCTAGCCCAGTGCGATGGGGATGAGCCGGCACAAGGCCAGAGAGCTGCCAGGCTCCTTACCAGAGAGCAGGAGCTGCTCAGGGGGTGGATAAAACACCCACCCTGCAGGCAGGCACCAGGCAGGGGATGACTGAGCAGGATGGAAGCAGAGTGATGGAGGCAGCCAGCTTTGCTCCTTGGCTTCCCCACATCCCGCTACGTAACAGCTACAATAATAACAATAATAATAATAGTAAAAGATCTGGACTCCAAAGGGGAGCACATTAGCAAAAAGGGACAGGTTATTATTAATACCACTCAGCATTTATCCAGCACCGCGCACCCTCGGAGGCCTTTCGTGATGTTTAGCCACACTTACAGGGAGGGGGAAATCCTTCCCTTCCCTTTCTCCCTACAATGGAGAAACCACAAGCCAGAGAGGTGAAACAGGGTACAAGAGGCTCAGCTACAGCTTGTCATGTTTGAACGCTGAAAAGAGTGAGCTCAGGGAGCAAATTGTGCCTCCCTGACTCAGTTTCATGGCTTTATCCCACGTAGCCGGGACGCATGGTGGGCTCTGAGCTATTAGAAAAATACTGGGGACAATTCACAAAAATACCTTACACTCTTCTGGTCTTCACATGGCACCAGTCACCAGCACCCCAACCCTGGGACAAGGATTTCTGTCAAGGCAGGGAAATGGCAATAGGATTTCAAGAGCAGAACTGCAACCATCATGGTCCAAAATTGCCTTGATTTCAGTCGGTATCACAAAAGCTTCAGGGGCTTAATTGCATGCAATTAACGAACACGAAGGTCCTGTGTATCTTGCCTTATCATAATACAGTACAGAGTGGATGGGTGGTGCTCCCAGGCTCCTGAAGCCTAGGCAGGGAGTGTTAAAAAGCCCCACAATACTGAAATAGTCTCTCTCCTCTGGAACTAAAACCATTCAGGATTGCCAAAGCCAACAGCTGCAACAGGCTCTGGAAATGATCAGAAAAACCTCATTTTATAAAACATGGAAAAGAGCTACATTTACCCCGATTGCAAAATAAAAGCTACCTTTTGAATTTCCTGTGCACACAAGAGCCTCACAGAAACAAATGTGGTTTCCCCACCTCTGCTTTGACTCCACATCGGACAGGACTGCCCCATACCACGGAACCCACCGGCCACCGAGCAGCCCCTGTCCAACACCCATCCTGCCCAGAAACACACTTTGCCATCTGTGTCTCAGTTGGAGAAAGGAGAATTCACAGCTTTCCTCCCCTCACACAGAGAAACGTGGTGTCCCTCAGTCCCCAGGGCCACGAGCCGCCAAATGGAGCAGGAATGATGTAGACTGAAGTGATGCTCCACCAGATCTCACCTTTCCAAACTAGGCAGGTCTCTGAACATGGATGCTACCTCAAGATGGTGGTGCCTGCTGCAAGAACAACGTGTGCCCACCAAGGGGGAGAAAGGATTTTGCAGTCAACCTAAAAGAGTGGAGAGGATTTCTGATTCACACCCCCAAAATTAACTCACGCTGTCTTCTCAGTGCAGTTTTGCTTTCAATCAATAGTTTTCTATATAGATATTCCATCAGCTTTGCTGTTGAGATCCTTCAAAGCTATGGCATTTACAGCAAATCACATTATCTTGCCGCAGCCAGATTTTTGGCTTAAGAAAATAAATAAATTCATATGAATAAAAGATTCCCTCACAAATATCTTCAAGAAATACACCTCCCAAATCCACAATGCCAACATTTTGCTTTGCACAAAACCAGCATAAATTGGAAAGCTGTAACCAAATAGGCAAAGCCTACTTCAGCCAGGCTAAAGAGTGCAGGACACCACTCTGCTACAGAAGCAGCAATGACCTCTGGTGGTTTAATGGTGGAGGCAGGAGAGCCTGGATGGTCCTGCTTCTTCTCCACAGGCATCTGCTAACAGCTATCCACACAGACCATAGATGCTAAAGATTCTGCCTTCAAAGCTGCAAAAATGTCTGAACTTGGGTGAATAACCAAGTTTTCCGTGCATGGGCACATCCACTGCTCTTGGGAAGACAGTCATTCCAGACCCAAGTAGATGCCCCATTGCAGCTTGTGTGTGTTTTTGTATCCACATTTCCTCCCACCTCACTTGGCTGTGAAGCTTCACCTCTGCACACACAAGGAAGCCCCTTCTCCATGCATTGAGAGGCTCAAGGAAGCAGCTCCCAAGACAACTACTCCCAGCTGGATTGTGACATGATGAGATCCCTTTACCCAAGAGACAGTGCAGGTGAAGTGGCACAACCTTCTCTGCTCACCCACCCATTGGTCATCTCAATGCTGGCAAAGACTTACAGGACTATGAGGACTCAGTGCCTCCTACAAGATGGATCAGCAATGTTGCCATTGGGTCCAACTAGACCCAAAGCTAAAAGCTTCCTAAACCTCCAGCATTGCTCAGCCCCGTTGCTCTACCTGCTTGCAGCTGGTACATCTCAAACTTTCGAGCTGACATCCCTCATGGTGGCTCCAACCTGCCTAAGTAGCAACATGAGTCCTTTTAGCTTTTATTTATGTGGCTGAGAACATATGTCCCTGCTCTTTGCACTACAAATTACTGGAAAACCACCAAAGGGAAACATCCCTCCTATGTTGGTGGGGTGACCATTAACTCCACCAAGTTAACGCTCTTGTCCTTTTAAAGCCCAAATAGACCCTCGGGATTTTTCACTGCAGAAGTCCTTCAAAGAGCAATCCAGTGGTTGCTACATTTTCCAGTAGTTTTGTACCAAGCCAAATGAGAAAAATACAACTGCAGACAAACAAACAACGCTGTGAAGGGGAGAGCCACATCTCGCTTCTCCTCTCCAGGAGTGACATGGCCAGGTGGGCTTCCCCAGCCATCAAATATCACCATTTTTGGACCAAATGCAAGGGTGAAAGCTTTAACACGAAAAAAGTATGTGCATGGGGGGCAGTTCCCAAATAAAATCAACCTGTCAGGGACCCAGCATGGATGGGCCCACGATTGCAGACGGAGGAGCATGCGCACATTTTATGGACATGTGTGCTCCTCTCGGGCCAAAGACTCGGGTCCCTCCTCATCTGCACAGTTCGAATTAATTATACACTTTAATTTCATGAATTATTAATTTGATTCTGACTCGGCAGCTTACGATTATCCAGCGCTACAGACTATGCAATTCCAGCTTCATTAAAACATCACCAGCTGCCTGAGAGACAGACATTAAATAGCAGAGAGTAATAATAAAATTAAGCTCCCTGCGCATAGCAACAGAGTCTTCCCCAGCCGCACGCAGCGAGGGCCCAACTGGTAAATAGGTCCTTCCAGGAGCTTTATTCCATACCAGGGGCTGGTCCCACACCACTCTCTTGCCGGGAGGATGCTGCTCCTGGGATGCACAACAGCAGAGGACCAGGGGTCTGCAAAAGCATCCCTGGGATGGGAGGCATGGCCGGGCGAAGAGGGTGAGCTGCATCCCCCTCCCAACACCCTCCTCTGCACCCACAGAAAGGACAACAAAGGCCCCGGGGCTAACATCACCTCCAAATAAATAGAGCCAGAGAGCTGCCTCCCAGCGTCTCCCTGGCAAAACAATTTATAGAGGGAAAATGTCGGAATTTAGACATTCCATTTAGCTGCTTCAGAAATCTAAGGACCCCAAACCTTGTGGGATTTGAGAAATCGATGGAATTAATTAAGGGAGATGTCCAGCGGTCTCCGCTAAGTAATCAGCAGGTACAGTAGACCTGAAATTCTATAAAGAAAAATGGGAAGGGATGACATTGAAGGAGGCAGTGGGGATTAAAAAATGAGCATCCGAGTGGTAAAGGCGCACACCCATTGATCGCTGCATTACGGATTAAGGCTTCAACGAGCAGCCAGAAGATTCTGTAGCAGAAAATGGTTACAGAGGATGAGCATGAGCAGAGCAGATATATATAACCTCTGACAGCCGGGAACAACGGAGACAGAGGACAGCTCTGCGACGAACCCCAGAGCAAGAAAGTTTTGGGGAGGGGGAGGAAGGGGAAGCGGGGGGAGCTCGGAGGGAGCCATTTTGTGCAAGGGAGACCTGCCCGGGAGAAGGGAGCAGAGTGCCTTGCCCACCCCAGGGAGGAAGGTGGAAGGGGGCACCCAGAGCCAGTGCCATATGGGGGGACATGGGGGTGGCCAGCAAGGTGGGGAGGGGGCACTTGGGCGCTGGCCCAGGAGGCCACTCCATCAGCAAACAGTTAATGCCTGGCTGGAAGGCGCAGCCCCAGCAGACACGTACACACAGATTAGACCTGCCTGCCTGTGCTGCCTGCGCTGCCTGCCACAGGGTTCTCCAGACCATGCTTCACCTATTTGCCCTGCTGTGGGCTCTGAAGAAGACCACTGCCTTTAATCCTATGCTCCTCAGCGATCCCATGCATTAGTTTCCCTACCATCCCACCTCCTGTGGGATAACTTCATCCCAGCTTGGGAAGGCACCCTCACCACTTGGTCCACGTCCACATGGCAGCAGCTTCCCAAGGTCACTCTGCCCACAGCACAGCCCCCTAAAGCCAGGCTGGACTCTCCTGGCAAGGGCAGCTGCAGGCAGTAGCAGGCAATGCTGTGTTTGGGGGCAGGTCACCAGTGAGTGCCATCCACCCTTGGGAAGTGAAAGAGTAGCACAATTGTGTCTTCAGACACTCTTGAGTATGCACATGAGGGGGTTAAAGCAAGATCACTCAGGAAGGGCCACCCTGAAGCCCCCCCCAGCACACAGTCACCCACGGGTACAGCACTAGCATGGCACTTGTGCCACCATGTGGAACCAACCACAGGCAGATGTGCTTCTCCAAAGGTCCCAAGCATCACCCAGATCACAGTACCTGATAAAGTTGCACGGCAGCTGGTTCAAACAAGACTTCAGCAATGTGATGAACTCGTTCCGTGCTTATCACAGATCCTCACTGGGAGTGTTACAGCTGCATCTGATGCCTTGTGCAAACAGAGGAAGAAACCCTTGGGAAGCAGCATCCCACCTGGCCATCCCACCTTCCCGGCTGCCGTGGAGAGAGGCGGAGAAGGCAGCAAAACTGAATTGGGATTGCTGGAACGTTTAAGTGAGAAATCTCAAAAACAAAACCGAAGCGCCAGAGCCACATGTGGCGGCAGCTCCATGTCTGCAGAGGTTGCAGGGCCGGGGCCAACCCCCCGCCCGCTCCTCAGTGGTGCCAGCATGTGTGCACAGCCAGAGGGGACCTGTGGGTGCCTGGAAGGGTTCAGTAGCTCCTGTGCCCTGCACTGCAGCTCCCATGACCACCACTCCGCTGCTCACCAGACTACTTCCATCCTTCATCCCTTAAATATCTTTCAAAAATCTGGTGGGGACCAAAAAAGCATGTCTGAAGGTCATGGGCATGTTGAGCCAAACCTAGTGAGAGCATCCTGGCTCGGGAAGGGTCTGCAAAATCATCTTTCCTCCCCAGTGTAAGCTGGGCCACCTTCCTGGTCCTGCAGAAAACACACAGCTGTGCCTGGAGGACGGGGCAGCCTTTATGAGACATCTGGATGCCCCCAGATGTTGTGTGGCTCTAGGAGACAGAGCAGGACACCAAGTGGACCAAGTCCCCTCCATCTTTTAGGAAGATGGCATCACCTTCTCCAATGCTGCTGAGGAACACAAAAACCCCAATCTCTGTGCCACGCAAGCCACGGGGACCAGGAGACAGTTGACTATTTAAGCTGAAGTGAGATGCTTCTGCATGCAGAATGCTGAACACCATGTCCCCAGACCCAGCGTGACAAGACACCAGCATAAACAGGCCATGACCTCAGGAGAAAGATGGCTCTAGCAGATGCAGCAGAATAAACGCAGCTCACCCTTTCTCACCAGAAAGGTTTCCTCTGTGTCCAGGCTGGACTTTGAAAGCTCTCTCTGCTCCCGCATCTCTGCACATACATTCTTGGATCAATATTCCCTGGTTCCAGCCCCAGATTCCCTCAAGCCAACTCCAACTTGCCCCCAGACAGGAGCTGCTAACCCACAGCCCAACAACAACGCCTTGAAATCCCACTCGGGAGGCCTTACGGGTGCCCAGCGACACGCAGGGTGGTGTGTGTTTTACAACCCATGTGTCGAAGGGCCCTGAGCAAAGGCTGTAGCAGATGCAGAGCGTTCAGCAGATTCATTCCCCTGGCTGCATTACAGCAGGAGGCAGGGAGCAGCCCCGGCCTTCTGCCCCCCGGCCCCCAGCAGCCGTTTGGCATCCAGCGCCGCGAGCTCCTGGGGCAGGCACGCTCATCGCCACAAACATCCTCCCTCAAAGCAGGACGCCTGCTCCCATGGGGCAAACATTAGTGGGACAACTGGAAACGTTCAACTTGATTATAATGCTTTAAGAAAAGGTCACGGTGAAATTTCAGTGCTTTACCTTGAGCTCTGTTTGTTCTCTGCAGGATGAGATGGGAAGAGTCAGCTCGCCCTGGCTCGTGGCACCCGCGTAGCTCTGATTGCATTTCACGGGCGGGCAGAAGGCTGTTGAGCTGCAGCCAACCACCCAGCCCTGGGGACTGAGAGAAGTCACCGTGGACAAGCTTGTGGGGGGACGTGCTTGTGGGGGTAGGCGCCGGACCATGTTTTCGCTCCGAAAGTTGACTGACCCTTAGCTGATTTTGCACTGTGCCTGCACTTCTGCTGTCAGAAGAGGCCAAATACACCCAAAAAGCAGGGAAAAGCAGCCAGCAATTCCTAGATAGCATCTCCCTTGGAGTCGGGAAGGTTTTCCAGCATGCCACTTGGCATCATCTCTTCGGGCCTCAAAGGGAGCTGTGGCCAAAACCACAATGAGAAAGCGGCACTGCAGGACTCAAGCATCACTGAAGCATTGCCTAGACTATGCATGACCCTTGGCCACCATGCAAGCCCCACCAGCAACTTCCCCCTGCTCCTAGATTAGAAGTGAGAAGCAAGAGCAACCAGTACTGAAGGGCTGGCATGGTTTCTGCCAGCACTATGAGTGGGACCACATCTCAGCCCTCGCAGAGGGCTGCATCCTGGCTGCCCCAGCTCCCATCCTTGCACTCCAAAACTGTTGCTTTGGGACTCATTAACAAGCCACTTTGCTCTCAAAGCTGAGGTGCACAAGGACAACCCATTAAAAAGCCCACAAGTGGTGCAGAAGGCAGCCAGTGCTCCCCAAAATGCATGGGGCACAGGAGAGGAGCAGCCTAGCAGCCTTCCTCTTCTGCACATCAGAGTGGGAGCAGCTCTGACCTGCAGCAAAGGGTTTGCTATCAGTTGGGCAAGAGGAAAACCAAGGTCAGTTTTGTTTGTGGCTAACTGAAGGATGCTCTGCCCCCAGCAACATCCTTGCTGCAATAATTAAATCTGTCGTCCTACAATTTGCTGCTGGGGGAGTTCTCAAAAGGTCTCCAAGCAGAGCCAGGAGATGAGCACTACTGGAGATGGAGCCCTCTGCACCCTCTGGGGTCTGGGCTGCCAGGTCCACGCCCAAGCATGAGAAGGGAGGAGGAAAAGCCACCAAAAGCTGCCTTCAGCTGGGACAACTCCCCAGGAAAGGGCACGCAGAAGGTTTTTGGGGGAGATCTTAAAATAACCAGTTCCAGTCAACTGGATGAAAAGTCCAAGGTGCCAAGTCCTCTCACAGCACCTGGAGGTGGCTGGGAAGGGCTCAGCATCCTTCCTTGGAGGCAGCTGCGTAAGCCAGCCTGCAAAGCGGTCCCTAAAGGGGGAGTGGTATGGGGCAACTGCAGCACAAATGATTATTTCCTGATGCCTGCTGATGCAGCCAGAGCATGGGGCCAGTGTGACACTCCTCCGTGAGCAAGAATGCAGCTGGTGGGTCCCCATGGCAGCTTCCTTCCACCAAAAGCCAACCTCAGCAAAGGTGATGCCTGCTTCAAAGCCAGGGAGTACAGACCCAATGCCTCAGCTTGTCGGCGGGGCTGTGGCAGACCCAGGAGGTGGGCAGACCCTCATCCCCACAGCCTTTGCTCTCATTTTTCCGGAGCACGGAGACACACCTGCCCACAGAGCCAGGACGCTGTATTCCCACCACCCCGGGAGCGCCGCTCACAACAACTCCCAGCTGCTGCCAAAAGGTATTTTTAGCTGCATTATTTATTTGAACACCTGCCTGAGACTTCAAGGCAGAGTACGGAGCCTGAGCAGTGGAGGGAGGGAGGGAGGGAGGAGCGGAACCGGGAGAGCTGGACCATTTCCACTGGAAGATTCGAGAGCAGAGACATCTGTGCGACAGAGCAAGACTAAGGCTACACCAAGGAAGAGGATGGCATGGCCAAGATCACACACCTGCACCACAAACAGCACCAGGTTAAACCAGCTGCTGGGAATAGTGGAGCCCCAGTGCAGACTGGGAAGATGCTCTAGCCACCCTCATTGATAGGCTGCCTTCAGGGAAATTTGGCTCATTAGGTATGCAACTGCACATGATATCAAGATGCTCTGGCCCAACGTGGTGTCTTCAGTGGCAACACCCCAGGTCTTGCTGCCATACATTGTATTTTATGCACAACCCCATTTTGGAATCACATAACCCAATTCCACCCCAAAGCCAGCCCATTCCCATTTCACAGAGCCAGCCTGAGCAAAAAGAGGATGAAGGGAGCAGAAAGCAAGGGAAGAATGGATGCTGCGAGGGAGGACAAACACACTGCACTGTTATTCCTTAAGATGGAGATGCCTGCATGCACCTCAGGGGTTTGGGGTGGCCATGAAGTAATTGAGGGACCAGGCAGTGGGCACACAGAAAGAGATACAACACCCCTGCATTACTTTCGCACGTCTTTCTTGCCACCTCATTCAGTGATGTGAACAAAACCCGCTGCCTTCCTCCCCTTCTGCTAAAATAATCCCCTCTTCTCTCTGAAATCAGCCAGGAAAAGTAGAAAAAAAAAGAAAGAAAAAAAAAAAAAAAAGAGCATCTAAAAATAAAGGCCAGGCCAGAGTATGTGCCTCTTGGTTGGGCTCCTGTGCTCACAGATCTGCTTATTTTGGCCTATCTCTCCCCAGCGATAAGGCAGCTAACAGCCCGTTATCAGCCAGTCAGTGAAAATGTGCTCCAGCCTGATTAGGGCTCAGTCTTTGCCAAGGTTATAAACAGCCATTATCGTTCTCCCAAACAGAATAATCCGGACAGTATCAGCTCAGAAACATATGGGCCACACAGCGAAGATAGCCGCTGACGGACACTTCATTTTAATTGTAACGAGTGGTTAGCAGCAGCCTCCAGACAACAGACACAACTGCCCAATTGGCACTGGGTTCTCATCTCCTCCTGCATCCCTCCTCCCTCCTGCTCGCTGCTGCTTTTCTCCTCTCCCTGCTGCTCTCCTCCCCTTGACTTCACAGACTCTTAGGTGAGCCTCCCTGAAATGCCGGGGAAGCCCTGCCTGGGGGGTGCGGGCCGGCAGCACCCTCCTCATCTCTGCAGGTGGAAAGGGGCACTTGGTAGCGGTGGCAGAGCGTGGCCATGTCACCCTGATGTGCGTGTGGCTGGGGTGGTGTGAGCGGGGAGCAAGAGGGTGCTCGAGGCTGCTGTGATGGTGGGGAGGCACCCATGCCCACCTCTCTGCCGGGGGTGGAGGCAGAGCGATGGGTTCCCCCCCCTCCATGCAGCATCCCAGCAGCTCCTTGCTGCCTGCCCCTGTGCCAGCTCGGCAGCAGGCAGGGCGCGGGAGGAGGGGCAGCAAACCCTCATTTCACATTCTCCCAGTGTCCCTTCTGTGTCATACTTCTTTTTTCCCCCCCTCCTTTTCCCCCTCCCTCCTCCTAAAAGGGGTGGTTTAGCTCAGATAGTCTTAAACACATTTGCATTCCCAAGACAAGCTTAGGCATAAATTCATCTCAGTGCAGGGGTCTTTTTTTCTTTTTTTTCCTCCCCATCCTCCTTATTTTCCTCCCTTCTCCAAACCCAAAATGAATTCAGCAAGAACCCTTCCAATTCCAGCACTGTAGCACCGTGCAATGCGGGATTACAAGGGATCCGAGGGCTTTCCTTTTCTTCTGACTCACAGCATGCAGTGCTGCTGCTTGGTTTTCTTATTAACAATGTGCAGGGATAAGGCTCTTAGCCTCATTAGCTGCACTAACCTTCTTCCCACTTTCTTCTTCAGCCAGTCCCAGCTCCCAGAAATCATGCCTGACCTCCTTCCCCCCAGCAGGGAAAAAGCAGGAGAAAAAGGGGAAACTCCCCAAAATAACAAGAACAAAATGTCAATATGGAGAGACAAGCTAAAAAACTTAGGAAGACCCAGGACTGAGCTTCAAGTCACGGGCGCTTTCTCAGATAATCTGTATTCCTATCTCGGTGCCAGCAGAGCTGTGATCAGAATATCCAAGGTCTCATAAAAGATTCAGGTCTTATTGACTTCCTTGCCTTTGCTGCTGGTTTGTGGTGCTTCTGCCTGCTCCTGCTCAGCCTCCAAACCACCCATCACCCCTTGCAAGTTGCCACCACAGGTGCCAAAGTTGAAGACATTTGCTTCTGTGGCAGTACTGGACCAGCAGAACAGAGCAGTGGAGGAAGGCTCTCCTCCTGATCTATTCCCAGCCCCTAGTCCTGGTAAGAGGAGACCCTTTGTCCTGGTGGACATCCCTATCCAGGAACAAACCCCTCTTAGATGTCCCCACGGCCACCCTGGCAGCATCAGCCACCACGGTGGGCAAGCAGAAGAGCCAGTTTAGAAGTTATTTTAATTCATTCAAGTCACACGTGTAGGTGAAATCGTCACCAAGCTGGAAAAATGAAAACTTACACCAGGCACCCCTCAAGAGCAGGTCTCTGTCTGGACCGTGCACAGGATGAGCTCTCTGAGGGCTGTCTCCAGCAGCACTGCAGCCTGGTTTTGCTGCATAAGCAGCACCGAGCAAATGTGCCGATCAGAGAATCCAGCCCTGTGAATTTATGATCAGTGTTACTTGGTCACAGCCCTAAGGAGAAGGCAGGGGATGGGAGCAGGCACCCAGCCCTTTGGAACATGCCAACCCACCATCACTCACGTACTCACTGGTTTTAGGCACAAATTATCAGGTGAACAGTGAACGTGCTATAAACTGTGTAGTTTACATAGAGTTCTTCATACGTGAGTTACACAGAGATGCCTGTGAACACCACATACAACCAGCCACGATACAACCATCAGATCCACTCAGGCACCCTGTTAATTGTATTTCCGCATCACCTAAAAGCCTTAAGACTTGCACCAAGATTCCATACTAGAAGGAACTGCACAATATAGAAAATAAAACCATATAAAAAGAAAACACTGCATAGAAACACACAGATTTAAATACATATGTATGCTCAAACACACACACATGCCCCTGTTTGTTTACGTATCATCCGTGCATACACCCTCACACAACATGTGCGAATACACCCCCGCAAGGGACACCCAGACACACACATATATACTTAACTGCACATACATACAGACTATTTATACATACACAAACTATACAAACGCTCTACACACTGTGCTTGGTGACAGCTCAGATTTTCAGTAATATCATAATATTATTTTTTAGATCAGTTAAGGTATAAAATGTGCGCTCTCTCAGTCTTTAATATTAATAAGTCTTGTAACTAGCAGTTTCTCGTAGCCCCGAATTCTTGAGCACAACTAGAAAGGGCACTTATCCTGAAAAATCTAATAAATTTACAGTTTTATATACTTCCTTCAATTGTAAAAGTCTTGTTCAATAAACTTTAAAATGCCACTATAGAGCAATAACACAGACAGTATAAACCCAGCCCTGGGAAAGCTGTGCAACCAGAAATTGTTCCCCTTTCTGCTACAGCAATAAAGTTTTATATGTTTGAACTGACTGTAAAAAGGTTTGAATGTTGGCAACTGGGGAATAATCTGTCTTCTTTATAGTTATTATCATATTTCCCACAAGACCCTTTGGTCTGTGTCAATCCTTCTCGTATATGACACCTTTGTACTGTCAGCGAAAGCAAGAATACTTAACTTTTTGCGTGCGTGCGCGGCTGTGACTGGAGGCCCTTCACTCCTCTTTTCTTCAGATTATAGCACCCGGGAATAAATTACCTGTGACGTGCTGTGTTGGAAGCCTTTTACCAAATCAAGCTGACTTGAAGCACAAAGCTCAAAAAAAAAAAAAAAAAAAAAAGCATTTTGTGGGCTGGTTCTCAAGGCAGCAGGGGCAAGAGGTGTTGCTACCACATGGGGATGCTGCTGTCCCCGCAGCTCCCAGGGATAAGGTGGCTGCATCTCCTGGGCAGGCAGCATCCTGAAATGGCAGCACCTCCCTGTTGTTCTCTCATAAGAAAGGTATTTCGCTTCATGATTGGCTCCTCCTGCCTCTCTGCCACTGTCTGAAGGCAATGGCATCCAGCACCAGCATCCCCAGGTTCAGTGGCTGGAGCTAAAGCACCCAGATGCCTCCTGGACAGAAATGTTTTGGGGATTCTCACTGAATCCCAAAGAGATCTAATCTAGAATCCAAAGAAGCAACAGGCAAATAAAAGGAAATTCCTCAAACTCATCCATTTCACAAACAGATGATGCTTTAATTGGTTGCAATTTTTAAATAGCTGGCAGCTCACAGACCAAGATGAGGATGAATTTCATCATGAGACCTACAGCAAGCCTGGACCTTGGCATCATCCATGCAGGGCTGATTTCTGGAGGAGTCACTGCAAGTGGCCGCAGCACCAGGACGCAAGGACACAGGGGAACTGGGTTCTCAAGCCTTCAGCAACCCAACACCACATGATTCCCGACCACGGGCCATTTTTCAGGTAGCAAAAATGAGGCTCCATCAGAGATTGAGATGTCAGAAGAAGTGATGTTAAAGTACATTTGGAAAATGAAAAATGAGGAGTCACCAGTCCCAGATAATACCTGCCTAAGACTTCTGTAGGGATTCAGAAATAAAATGATTGCATATTTTCATTAGCAGCTCAATCTCTCATTACACTAGAGGACACAAAGTGTCATACCCTATTTTTAAAAAATGGAGTGAGATAAGCCACAGATTCACTGACTTGTGAGTCTCACTTCCATACAGGCTAAGATGATAAATAGATAGGATAAAGCCTCAAGATAGACAAGATACCAGCGAGATTAACTAGCAGTGCCCATAAGGAGAAGAAAACCCACCTGACTAATCTATTACTATTGCTGTCCCCCAGCAACAGAACGCATGAAGCACAACTGGTGTTGTTTGGAGTCCCCCAAAGTTTCATCAGTTGACAAATGTAGTTCTTCTCCCAGCAAAAGCGAGGACTAAAGGTTGGCTAAGAGGTGCAAGAGAGTAGAAATAAAAGGCTTTTTTAACAAGGACATGAGACTAGAAGGTTCGCCCATTGCTGCTAATACGTTCATTGAAGAGCATGAGCAGCAGTAGTTTTGAGTACATGAGCAATGGGGTTTAGCAAGGACTCACAAAGGCTGAGATACTCCTCCAAGGATGTGTGAACGAAGCTCCATGAGCTGGAGATAAGACGGTGGGTAAAAGTCAGCGAGGCTAAAATGCACAACGAAGTAATTCAATTACTCACACACACTGAGTACGACAAACTTTGCGCGGTCAGGCCGGAGGCCTAGTGAAGCGTGAAGGGAAGGGGCGGTGAGAGCTGCCAGGGCTGCACGACGCCCCGTGTCCAGGCTGCCCCTCACCCTGAGGCTTCTCACCCCCCTGCAAGTCCATCATCCTTGTAAGAAAGATGAAGAAAGAATATTTACCAGGGCCTGTGGTGCTACAACATGGGGTAATGGTTTTAAACTAAAAGAGGGTAGATGGAGAGGAGGATACAAGGACAAAATGTTTTATGATGAGGGTGGTGAGACACTGGAAGAGGTTGGCTCGAGAAGTGGTGGATACCCCGTCATTGGCAGTGTTCAAGGTCAGGTTCGATAGGGCTTTGATCAACCTGATCCCATGAAAGGAGTCCCTGCCCATGGCAGGGAGATGGACTAGATGATCTTTGAAGGTCCGTTCTCCAACCTAAACTGCTCTGTGATTCTGTGGTCCTGCAGGCAGAAGATAATGCTACCCATAGGGTCTCCTCATAGGGGAGATATGGAGGTTCTCTCTAAGAATGCTCATTAGCCTTCGAAATACAATTTGGTAGTTAAGTGGACAACCAGAAAAGCCATCAGCGTGAAACAGAAGAAAAAAAAGAGGTCAGATGCACACCTGCTCTCTCCAGACACAACCACAGAGATCGAGGGGCATCAACTGCTACAGCTTCTCCCCACAAAATCTGTCCCTCCAGACATGGGAAATGACATATGAAACACAAACTGAGCACCATAACCACAGGGTTTTGGTTCTGCACCTCAGCTTAGTGCTTTCCACAACTAGGCATAAATGAAGGCGAAGCCCCTCAGTATCCCAGCACCTCTACTATTGACAAAAGAGAAAGGCCAGGTTTTCCCTTGGCCTGTGCTCCTCACCTCAATGACTGAGGCCCCAAGACCTCCACATCCACCCTCAGCAGGACCTCAAACCTGGAGCCACTCTGAACAAGCCATTGGGCTGCTGCTCCCTGATGACTGCATCCCTCTGCACCTCCTGAGCAGCACAAGCCCTTTGCTAACAAGTGCTAAATATATCTCTTGGTGCTCACCACGAAGATGCTCCATCCTGGGCTCGCAGCAAGCACTACTGTGTGGGACGGGGGTCTGCAGGGACCTGGGCAGCACTCTTCTCGCTCTATGGGACAACCCAGATCTTCTCACAGCACCTCAGCATCCCACTCCCAAACCTGCTGGACCTCAGGCTGCAGTTGAGTGGGGCATGTCCTCCATCCTGCTCCACCCGCCCACGGAGTGGCGAGGGTTAAGTCCAGCCAGCAAGGCACATCTCTGTTGCAAGAGTCCATTACCTCCCGCCACATTACCTCATTCATTTCTTATATGCGGATGGTTTATTCTCCCATGAGCACCCTCGCTGGCAGACATGGCTAGTGTAAAGTCCCCTCCCTCCCCTGTATTTCTCTATCCATCACATTTAACACTCTGACAGTAACAGTCTATAATGTTTCTATTCTACAAAACCGCTCTGTCAACTCCGGGCTTCCAGAGCAGCAACTGAGGAAAATAAATAACATCAACGCCAGGCCCGACAGTATCACAGCTTGCTTTCTGCTGGGGGTTTATTTTATTCTTTTTTTTTTTTCTTTTTTTTCTTTTTTTTTTGAGGAAAGGAAAGAAAGGAAAAAAAAATGGAGAGAGAAAGGGGGAAAAGTGCAAGCATGTAACATGCAGAGAGAGATGGGTGCGTGTTACCCTCCCACCCAAACCAAGAGCTGGGAGATCCTCAGAGGTGGGCACAGCCCTGCCAATGCAGCTGAAAGGGCAGCCTGCTGCCCCCACCCTGCCACCTCTCTCACCCTGCACCCATGTTCCCTGGGGACAGAGTGGCTTAGGGAAGGGGGAGGCAGGGGACTGTACCCCAGCTCCCCTTCAACACCAGTTCTGCCAAGGGTGAGTGCAGGCAGGCAGCTGCCTGCATCAAAGGGCAGGAATGGGCTGGGCAGCAGTTGTAGAGGCTACCTGGGGGAGCAGCAGCTGGGTAGCATGGGGGAGAGGGGCTGCAGCTCTCGAGACAGAGGATTCAATGTGCCGTCACCCACCGTGACCCCCACAGGGGCAGGCAAAACCCCATCTGCTCCACACCAGCCTCTAGTCAGAAATCACTAATCCACTTAAATAATCCACTCCAGCTCATGGCTTAGTGGCCTCACAGTGTTTTCCATCTCCTTTCACTCCTGTGAAACTCCCTGGAGCCAAAATCAGGCACGTGGCCACAGCTCCAGGGTTTGCCTGCTCCTTTCTGCAGCTGCACGGGTGACCCCAGGACCCAGCAGGCAGGGAAGGCAAAGGGGAACTGCAACCAAATAAGTATCACCAGCAAATAGTAATGACAACAGTAACAACTAACACTTCAAGAAACGGACTGGCCCTTTAGAAAGTGAAGATCAAGCAGAAAAACTCCACTTCTTTTTCAATATTTTTGCTTTTCCTTTAAGGTGTTTATTTCAAGTCACTGCCTGCAAGCTCGCCTGCCTTCTGCATGAGCTGTGCAGGCTCAACAGAGACCTGCTCAGGTGGTGTTTTTCATTGGGGAAAAAAAATAAATACATGCACAAGAACTTTTCCGATCAATTGAAAAGAAACACAGCCCATGACAGCCCTGCAGACTTGGGGGCTGTGCTCAGCAGGCAGCTTATGGAAACTGGCAGGGATGCACCCACCAGCTGCAGAAAAATGAGGATGAAATGCACACAAGGGCCAGACTGGATGCTCAGAGGAGAGAGAGAGGTTTGGAGGGCTCACAAAACATGGGGAGCAGGTAACTGAACTCACAGCTCCCAGTGTTATTCACTTCTCCAGTTCCTTCGTGTCAAGCAGCTCTGAAATCAAGCAGACATCCTCCAGCTTGACACCAGACAGGGCCACTGCCAGCCCTGGATAAGGATGTGCATGGAGCAACACCACCCCACATCTCTGCCTCCTTCAAGTAAAAAAAGAAAAAAAAAAGAAAGAAAGAAAAAGGGGGGAAAAAAAAAAAAGAGCAAGCTGAAAACGGTTCCCTATTTTGTTTACATACCTGCCACAGGCTGACGCTGGCTGCTGTCAGTCATTTGTATGAGCTGATGGTTTTCTAGCCGACAGCAACACACATGATAGCAAGGCAAGCAATAAAGGGATGGATCCTGCTCCGAGAGCTCCGCGCCACCCCCAGCTCCCCCTGCGAGCTCTGCTCTGGGAGGTAAACACACCGAGCAACCAGAAAGCCTTTGGGTTTGGAAAATGAGTTGTGTGCTCTGACTCCTTGCAAGGGAGAGCACCACCTCTGCAGGAGGGACCCCCGAGCCACGCCAGCACCAAATTCTGCTGAGAATCCAAAATTTGGAGAACTTAGGCGGAAATGGACATTTGCACCTGAGCATTCCCTTTGGGATACTCCCTGGAGAAGACTGGGTCATGTGGCACCCACCCTGGTTCAGGTTCACCAACCAGACCCTGCCAGGAAGTATTTATTTGCTTTTTGATGACTGTCGTTACTTGATTCATCAAAAAACCCTCCCCTTAACCCAACTTCAGAGGAGAAACCAGGCACTGGGACCGATCACAGCGTGACCAGCAAACTGCCCTTGAAGAGAAACGTTTGCAAACAGTTAACAGGCTGCAATTTGCTTCTGGAACCAAATCATGTTTATATAATTAATCCATTTCCTATTTACTTTGCATCAGGATTTGCTGACAAACAGTTCACAAAGCAATAAAGTAAAAGCAGTGGTTTTGGGAGCACGGGGGAGGGCTCATAACTTGTTTTATATCCTCCCCAGACTCTGGGGAGATGCTATGCCCTGTGGATACACATGACAAATTCGGCTGTTGTGTGGAATAGCCAAACCTTCCAGGTTTGCTTCTGCCAAAATTCAATGCTGGAGTCTCACTCACAGGATCAGAGGCATCTTCCTCTTGTGTCTGCAGCACAGTCCTGCACTGGCCAGAAATGACAGAAGCAGCAGCACAGGGACACAGGGAAATCCATACTTTCTTCCTCCAGGAAGCCTAAGATTTGGGCTGGTTTTTGTAGGGCCGAAGGGAGCTGAGGAAGAAGAAAATCCTCCAGTTTTAGCAGTTCTCCCCAGCACCCCAGGCTCAGAGCCTGGGGCTCTCCAGGGAGCAGCCAACGTGCGCACCAGAGGGCAGCAGTGCCAAAGCCACCCACCGTCCCCCTGTAATACCCGACCACGGAGAAAATACCCGGTTCCTATCAAGACATTTCTCCCTAGGCACTCACTTTGCATGGAAAAAGAGCAGGCGGGAAAACAAAATCACTGGTCATCTGATCCCTCTCCTTGAGAGGATGCTCCGTGCCACTTACCAGAGTCAGAAGCAGCCATGTACCAAACCAAACTTGAGCCCCTTTTGCTGCTGCTGCTGCTGCTTTGAGGACATCCTCACACACTGTGAGCTTCACCCAGGCGTGGACGGCCACTTGCAAGGGGCCGCACCACTGCAGCACTACCTGAAAAAGCACGCCTGGCTGGGACTCAACCGATGGTCCCCACGCTCCTGCATTTCTGGGTTCTGAAAAACCCAGGTGCTACTGCCCAGGGGGGAGGTCTGGTGTGCAAGCAATGCATCGCTGCGAGCGTCCCTGCAAGCGTCCCTCCCGCAGCCCGCCTGCAACAGGCCACAGGGCCAGCTCAGCTGTGGGCAGTGCAACACCACCCACGGGCCACAGCCTCACCCTACAGGTCCTCCTCTTGCTGTGCTCCTGCCTAACGCCCACCTCTGGAGAAGACAGAGGCTAATGAAACCCGCGGCCTGCCGAGAACGGGAGATCAGGCAAAGCAGCGGCGGTGGCAGCAGCAGCCAGGCTGCCGAGCGGGCTGGGATGCATGTAATCAGAAGGGTTATCTAATGCTAGTTTCATTCTAATTGAGTCACTACCATATGTCACCCTGCAATAACAACGCAAGCAGCATGCAACTGAATACATATTTAATTCACATAATGGGTACAACAGTAGAAGTAATCAAGGCAGTTTGCCATAAGCCATAAAGAAGTGTAGCATGTTCCTATCGAGGAGCAGCCTGCGCTCGGGGAGAAGGGGATGGCAGGAGCATCGTGCTGCTGAGAAAGCTGCAAAGGAGGGGGGGGGACCCCCCAAAACACGTCCTGGCATGGCTTGAGGGCGAGGCGGCCATTCGATGCGAATGGAAATCGATGGTGGAATATTGTCGACGGATCGTTAGCCCCTTCAATATAATTAACAGTAATGGATTTATTGGCGGAAACTTAATGATTCAAATGTTAAATACCGGCCTGGAACGGAGGCGTGCAGTCCAGCCAAGGGGCGGTCGCTTTGTTTCCAGTTTCAAAAAAGACCGAAAAATTGGAAAAATCAACGCAAGCCAGGAAAAGGTGCAACCCCAGAGGCAGGGCAAAGCAGCGGTGGCTGTCCCTGCTCCCGGCTCACCCTCCTCTTCCAGTGGCACCTGACGGCCCCGCTCACTGCCTTCATTTCCTCCCGCAACGAGAAGATTAATACGATTGAGGACCACTCATCAATATCTTTGGACAGATCAACCGGAGTTTTCATTAAAGCCATATTAATGCTTTTGGATACACAGCTGTGGACAGGTTAGGCTTCAAAAATAAAGCCCAGAGAGGAAAGAAAAGAGGAGCAGTGTCCACTCGCAGCCGGGAATTTTAGAGAGCCAGGCCGTTCCCTTGTTAGCGGCCTCTCCCACCAACATGTTTTGATGTATATTTCATGAGGATAAACAAACATTCATTTCACTTTGGGAAGGTGCTTGCTGTAATGTATTGGCAGCCTCACCAGCAATGAGGGGACATTAATTTCAATTCTGGTGTTTAAACACTTTGTTGAGTCCCAATCATTCATCGCTGGCTCAGCACAGCCCAGGCCTGGGGAAACAACGGACAAGTTGAGTCCAAACCTCACCCTCCTGCAGGGCCTGCTGGAGTTGATTTGCTATTTAAACGACTTACAAAGGACCAGATGTTAGGAGAGAGGTGGCTCTAGGTGGCTGCTTGCCTTGGGGTGCAGCCTTCAGCCATCCCATGTACCATTAGAGAAAGGCTCCCAGGCTACATTGGGAAATACCATCCCTGGAGAACAGGCACTGATGAGGATTTGCAGCTATGTTGAACCACAGGATGTACCAGAGATGGAGGGAGAACATCTGTGCTGGAAGACTTTTGGGTGTAAGTTGGAAGGTCACATCTGTGATTCTCCTGCAGCGAGAAGTGGACCAGACAGGTGAACCAAAATTGACCAGATGAAGTATTCCATATCCTACATCCAGTTCCTCCCCTTCCAAAAAACGGGGTCCCACCAAAAGACCAAGGAATATTCACCTGAAGAGCCAAGGCAGGCAAGGGCAAGGAGGGAGACACCTCACACTGGGACAGCCAGAGCTACCCCCTTGTTTTCCCTCCCACTCTTACTCTACTGCTTCTTTTTCTGATCACCAAATATGCAAGATACCCTAACACATCAGGTAGACTTAAAAGAAGTTACAGTATCTGACAACACATCAACAGCTCTCTGGGAACGCCGTAGAGATATTACAGTTGCTTTATATTATAAAGCATGCACAAAGAGACACAGACACGCACACATGCTCCTATCTAGCTCCACATAAATGCAGGCAGTGTCACAGAAACATCTCTCCTTTCGCTTTACTTTGTGTGATCTGCTTTGTGGGGATGTGGTAGAGGCAGCAGCACTGTTTCCCTTCTCATCTATGCATCTCCTTGTTTTTAAGGGTAAAAAGCTGCTTTAAGAAAAAAACACAGTAATGCCTAGAAAGGAGCTTACAACAGGAGGGCTGCCACAAGGACAGAAACCATCTCGTAACTGAACACTTTCTGGGGTATGATCCCAATGAAAGCATTTTCATTAGCATCAGTTGCTTCAGGAGGTAGGACTCTCCCTTGGTGCTCAATGGCTAACCCAGCTCCATCAGAAGTCTCTTCTTTGCCCTTTATCAGAGGCTGATGAGGGTCTATGGCCCTCCCAAAAATTGCCCCCCACATCTCTGTCTTGACTTCTCCACAGTAAGACTTTTCCAGTAGTGCTGCAACGGGCATGACTGACCTAACGGCAGACCCCTGGGAGATGCTGTAAGACTCTGGTTGGTTGGATGAAAAACGTCTTTGTGGTAGGGTCAGCTCCCTGCAAGGAGAAGGCGTGTTCCAAAGAGCTTCTCATCTAACCAAACTGGCCTGAGATAGGCAATGGAAGGGGGGACCTGGTCAGACCTCTGTGATCTCAACTGTTCCACTACAGCTCACCCGCTGACATCTAGCAAAGCCACCCCAACTCCTGAAGCTTCTGCATCCTGCTGGGGCCATTGGAAAAGAAAGATCCATGGTCTGAAGTCACGTGGCGAATCCCAGAGCCTTCCCTCCCTCTGCCCCCGCCTCCCACGTTCATAATCCTGTTAAACTGAACCCTGGCTGGATTAATCTCTTTCCCCAGACAAATGGACAATTACTCAGGCATCACATTGGGATTTTTAGGGTTTGTGTGTGTTTCTACTGATCTTCTCTTGGCTTCTTTTGTAAATGGCTTTTACTGCTCCCCCGACAGCACACAAGATTCAATTCAGTCTCTCTATTAACATTTCAGATACAAATACCTGCTCCCCAGGGCTACCCACAACAAATATCAGCAGAGCTTTGGGGAATCCTCTACTTCACCACCAGTTTGGTGGCCAGAAAAACCTATAGCTACTCATGTTTGTCCTTCAAGTCCTCTTCTCTCTAAAGCTTGCTGAGACAAGCTCTGCAAATACACACACACAGCCGAAGGCCAGAGCATCCAGAAATCAACCTCCTAATAAAGACTGGCAAATCCATCACATGCCTCAAGCAGCCTTGGATAAGGAAGATCCTACTGAAGTCAAATTATTTTGGCAGCCAAACACACAAGCATAAACATGTAACCCAACCAGGAAACACTTGGGCACGAATATCAGGTGGTTGTTTTATCTCCTGCCCAGGGGAATAAACTGAGACCCACTAGGAAAAACAAGAAGGAAAGCCAAAGAGACCTTGAAGACATTGCTGGAGTTTCTTGACTGAGTAACAGATGACACCTGTGACACCAGGGCCCTGAGTCCCACATGGCCACACATCCAACAAGGTCAGTCTCTTTGTTTTTTCAGAGAAAGGATTTGGATCAGTCCCTACCTTCCATGAAGAAATATGGCAATATGGCTCCTTTACTCCCTGGAGCACCTCTACAACAAAGCCTGTATCTACCAGGCCAGCAGCTCAGATGCCCATCATCCCACACTTGCATTCCTTTACACGTGATGGTCTGTGTGCATATACAGATATATCCATACACATCTACATAAACACATACTTTTGGACACAACATGGAAGTAGGCAGCACCAAAACACCTTTTCGTTCTTCGAAAAAACCCTCCTGCTTCTAAGGTTCTTAGGCCCAACCCCAAATAATGCCATCACACAAAAGCCAACAATCCCTTTTGCACTGCCCAGATGTTTTCCCCGCGTGTCCTCAGCTACGTTTTTATACTTCAGTGCCTACAGTAAGTTGAAACTGATTTATACCCTGGCTACCCCTGCCAAGGCGAGCTGGCTAGGAGGAGCCAGCTGGACCATGCAGCTATAGAACCATTTACCAAGCTAGAGCCTGCTCTGCCCATCCAAGCCCAGCAAAGGCACTGGCATGCAAAGGAGCACGCCATTCCTGGGACGCTGGCATGACCCTTTGGCTGCTAGCAAAGAGGAAGGGAAGAAACCAGAAGATAACTTTGAAGGAAGCACTCACTTCCGCTTCAGTGGCATAGTCACATTTTTGGTCATGTTATCCTCCAAAGCTCATGGGGTCTTAGGAGAAACAAGACTTGCAGCATTTGGTATCAGAAAAGAAAGCCCAACACAAAGTAATGCTGATCCTCAGGAAAGGCCAAGCCTCAACAGTGAGGTTTCCTCCATTGCTTAAGCCATCCATAGAAAACAAATCAGTACTTCCAGCTTCTCTGTGGGGCCTGGTTGGTTGGCACTTGGGACACACCACATGCTTCTTGACACTGCTAGGGACAGACAATGCTCTGCCAATTCCTGCCTGTTTCACGTCAGCCCAGATCGGGGACCGGGGATGGAAGCAGAGGACTGCCAAGCCCAGTGCCAAGCTGGAGGGGCAGTGATCCTTGGGAGAGTCCCAGAGCACAAGAGGAAAGGAATGCTCTGCAATTCTGAATAAATCCTTCCCATTCCCTTTGCAGAAAAGGACAGCCTGGGGGGGGGGGGGGGCAAACAGACCAAAAGGCCACAAAATCCAGGCAGCCCCAGCCTCTCTCTTCTAATCAGGATGGAGATAATCCAGGCAAAATTCCCATTAACCAGCTAATGTGTATAGCAGTGTTTCCCAGCCAGGGCTCCTGGTGGCTAAATAACAGTCTTTATCCCCCAATTTCCCTTCATCATTTTTCATCTTCTTTCAAATCAACTCAGTATTTCCTGACTCCTCAAGTATTAACAGGCTTAAAAAAAAACCCAACAACACCAAAGAGGAAAGTGCTTATGACTCACTAGAAAACTGGTTAATGTTTCCCACCCCTCTTTCTTCTCTCAAACTTCCCTCTTTCCACTCTGGGCCTCCAAACACTTCACGGACAGCCATGGATCAGCTCAGACATGCTGGCCTGGGGGAGGAAATGCAGCAAGCAAGAAGGCAGATGGATCACAGTGCTGGGAAGAAAGCAGCAGAGAACACCGGGATCTCTGGCAGATTAATCCCGTTTCCCCATCCCACTACAAATCAGCCCAGCATTCCCAGGACAAACCCAGCCCTGCACTGAGCAGTGCCTGGACCCTTCCTACAGGACGAAGGCGGGAAAGCAGCTCAGGATCATGATGTTGGAGCATCCTTCATGCAGAACATGCAACATCCATCCCCCACTCTACCAGCAGCACCTTTCAGGCTGACGTGAATGGGCAGGGATAAGAGTTTCTGCAGCAAAAATTGGTGTGAGGGTGCAGAGGAGAGGGAGAGGGGCTGTGCTGACAGCTTGGCAGGTGTCTATGGAAACAGAGACAAGAAAACAGAGCTCAGCAGTGTTTCATGCTCCATCTTCCCTCTCCACATGCATCCCTGGGCACAGTGCCAAGGGAGACAGCCACCATGACCAGGTGGGTGGATGGCCCCATTTGGGACTGAAGGTAACCCCACCTGCACCACCACTTTAAGTCTTGCAGAGGAAGACCTCCAGCTCCTGCAGAAGACAACCTGACCCAAGCCATTGCCCAGATGCAGCCATGCTGCTCACCTCCTGAGTGAGGCCCACCCTGAAATGTCCAAAGCAAAGCACAAAGCAATGGATAATTTTTTTACCCCCTCTTCAATGCTTTCTGCCCCACACCATATTCCCCTCCCTTCCTTTGCTTTCTAACACATGGCCACATCCTCAGATAAATTGTTTAAGGGCAATTCAGGGGCAACCCAAAACCAAAGCAGAATGGCCGTGGAGCAGGGAAACAACAAAAACAAACCAAAAATAAAAGAAAAAATTAGGAGAGAGGGGTTTTAAAAAGAGCCAGGACTAGGCAAAAAAGCAACAGCAGCACTAGGGAAAGGCAAGGGGGGGGGAAGAATTCCTCTGGAAATCATTAATACTCCAGGAACCTTCAGGACTAAACCTGAATACAGACACTTAAGCTCTCAGCTCTCCCATTAACGCTAGGGCCTAAATTATTGATCTTTTGCCTTTATCAGCATAACAGTCACGTCCCGGTATCAAGATCTAACTACACTGCGGTCCCTGTGCTGCAGCCACTGAAATAATTAGGAGAAATTCTCATTAAAGCAGAGTGAAAGGTTCAGAGATGGAGACAGAGAAAAGGGTCTGGGAGGGTGTTTAATGTCTTCCATGGGGTCGAGAGAGCACTCTGATCAAATCCCAGTGCGGGGCTGGGGGATGACAGCTTATCAAAAGGAGAAGTCCAAAGCCCGGGCTGGGATGCGCCATACAGCGCCTGCCCGCAGCCACTGCCACACGCTGGAGAGGGGGAATAAAGGAAGGTAGGGGGAAAATGCATGGAAAATAACTAAAAAAGAAAAAAAAAAAGCATTGGAAGGGCTGCTGCAGGCTTGTTGGAGTCTAAAAAATTCAGTCTGGGGAAAGAGAAGGGGCACAGAGAGGGGAGGGGGGTACAAGAGAGAGCCAGAGGAGGAAGGAGCCCAGCCTGCTCCCCAGGGCGCACAGCCACTGCTCTGGCTATCGATTCCACTGCGGACTGCGCCGCTCGGGACGCCAAAGGAAACCGCAAAGCAAAGAGGGAGAGCGGCAACACCGAAAGGAAACCGTGCACGCGGATGAGAGGATGAAGGGAAGAAGCCAGGAGGATGAGGGGGAAGAAGCCCAGCCTGGAGGCAGCACTGGTAAAAAAAGATTAAAATGCACTCCCACCAGAACAAAACCCCACGAAACATTTCACAAAGCCCAAGAAAAAAAAAAAAAATCCCAGCCTGGTGGGCAGCAGAAAGAAGTCGCTGGAGATTTGGGCACAACTGGGGAGGGGGTGATGGAAAGATAAGGCGAGTGATGGACTGGGAGGGAGAAGGACAGGGACGAATGTAAAAAGCCTGTCCCCTCCCCCTCGCGCACACAAAGTTTGCCTATATTTAATGTCAACGCGCTGTAATTTAAAAGAAAAATTCCATTTCACTCGGCTAATCAGAATGGTTAGAGAGACCATTACCACAAACACTGGGAACATCTGAAATTGATTATTTTTTACTTCGTGCAGTTAATGAAATCCTCCAGCGACCGCAGGCGAGCGCAGCAAAGGGGTCTGCGCCCGGCGCCGGGGATGGGGAGGGGGACGCTGTGCCGCCCCTGCCGCCGACCTTTCTGCCCAGGGCTGTGGGGGTGAGGTGCGGGGCTGCCGGAGCCGGGCTGGGCTCTCTGCCCACCATTTTGTGAAGGCTGGAGATATTTAGCATGGGCGGCACATCCCGTAAGGAGCACCACATCATTAAATGTCTTGGGCTGGTGCGGCGGGGAAGAGAAATGCAGGATGTCACTGCCTGATAGGGAGAAGACTCGGAGGTTATTTATTAGCGGACACTTACCACAAACTGCATTTTCTCCATTTGCATTTGATACGCTGCAGCCAGCTTAGCGCCCGGGAAAGGCGCATGGGATGGAGGGACCAACACCCTTGCCCTTCCCCTGCTCTCCTTTCCTGCCCCCCACCCATCTCAGCTCCTTAACAGCCTCACCTGCTCCTTGCTAGTCACACTAGAGCCACTTCTCTATCTGCTTGGCATGACCTGGTCACGCCAATCTTCCCAAAGAAGCCGTGAGGCTCTATGCTGATGCTCTCTATCACCATGGTTCAAGCAACCAAGCCCTGGGGTCCAGCCACCAAGCCCTGGGGTTCCACCAAGTTCTCCAGAGCTCTGCAGTGGCCTTTCAGCCACTGGTTCAGCACACAACCCTTTTGCAAGGCCATCTGAAGCAACGTACCAAAGAGCCTGCAGGATGCCTGGACATTCAGCCTGGTGCAGTCAGGTAACAAATCCCTCCCTGGAGTATCAACAAGGGCATCCCAACACATCCCTGCCTCAGATTCAGGCACATGCAGGGGACCACTCTCCCCTCCATCCCGTGGCCACAACCTCTCCCCCACCTCCAAAAAGTGGCCGAGTGTAATTACGCAGAAAGCTCCTCTGGAGCTATATCAATAAGACAGACGTCTGTTGTATCATTCTCTCTCAGTAAGGCATTTCTTCTCCCCAATTGCTCATATAGAATCATAGCCTAATAGCATGCTATTAACATAATTGCCAACACAACTAGTGTTCCGTGTCTCACAGCCATTTGCTTATTTTGCCATAAAGAATATCAAAAAACAGCCCGAAAACCCGCAGCCGGGCTGTGCGGCCAAGGGGACCGGCCGCTCGGCTACGTCAGCGGTTTCAGGACATGGCCAGGAGAGGAGCAGCACCAGGGGCTGGCCCCAGCTGCAGACCACAGCACCAGGCTCCCAAGCAGACGTGTGCGAAGATCTAAACGGATTCTGCCAGGCGAAATGAAATTCCCATTATTTTTAATTAATCCTTAATTAAAATATATTACTCCGCAGATTCCGCAAATCTCTCTTAATATGCAAATGCGGCCCATTCAAGGATATTTACATATCATTAATTAAAACGGCACATTCTTTCAGTCTAACAAGCTGGGAGCCGTGGCTGTTGCCACACTGGCAAGAAAGCCCAGCCCAGCACTGCCAAATTCATCCGCGAGAAAGATGTTAAGTGTCATGGGCAGGGGTGAGAGTGTGTGGGATGGGGCTGGGGAAAGGAGACGGCTCTCAAGGCTCTTACCCATCACCAAATGAGGAGACAAGTTTGAGAAATCCTGATCTGTGGCTGAAGAGAACCCAGGAGCCTGACTGGAGCAGCAGATGGGGATGTATGGCAGCAAGGCAGCATCCAAGGAGGAAGGAGATGTTTTAGGAGAGCTAGGAGCACAGTTCAGGCTCTGATGGCAGGGTCAGTGCTCACCCACATGAAATATTTGAAGTCAGCTGGTTCGCCATGGCCATCATTGCCAGGGACACTGTGCTGTCCCACCAAGATTTGTCACCAGGGAATACTCCTGCTCTCCCTGTCTGCTTCAGCCTCAGAGCACTGAGATCTCCCTGCTTCAAAACTATGAGAATCATCATCTGCAACAGTCAAATTCCCAACAACAAGTTCACCCTGGGCCACTTCACATTGAGCAAGACAAACCACCCCATCAGAAGGGACAGACCCTATGAGTCAAGCCAGTGCTACAGCCTTTCAACAGGGTGAAAGCAGGGAGCTGATGATGTGGTGGCTGGAAGGCAGAAGTAATTTTGTCCCCTAGTAATTTCCACCTCCATGGCTTTCCAAGACAAGCCTGCATCTCGTTCCCCAAGTCGTAAGGGACAGGCTCTTTGGGCAACATCACAAACATGGACACCAGTGCCTAGCAAGCTCTGCACCTGTGATTCCCACCCCAACTACCTGTCCGGCGGAGTTCTGGACCCTGAGATGCCTGTGAATCAAACCAGAGTGTGCGACAGCCGAGAGGTTAATCACTGCTCCAGCACGGGTCTAACAGTTGCAGAGAAACTTAGGTTTTAGTACTCTGGAGAGGTTTATCAGGTAACTGAGTTCAGGTACTAGTTAGGCACAAATTCTTACCCCAAGCAGCCATCAGTTTTGCACAAGCAATGACAACTCCCCATTATTGCCAGCTGACCTGCATCTTAAGTCTCCCTGGTGTCAACAGGAACATCAAGCATCCAAAATCCAGCTAGCAGCTCCTTCTCAGAGGAGGAAGGCCCCCACCAACCAAGCAAATAGTGTCTACATGTTTATGGTTCCACCAGTGCCTGAAAATGAAGGCTGGCCAGGCCTCCACCATGATGCACCAGGACAGAGCCTTATCTCCCATCACAACCTGGATATACTGTTCCTATAAACCTGGAGGTTTTCAGCCTGCAAGGACTGATTTCCATGAGAACGACAGCCCCATTCTCATTGTCTCAGTACTGTCACTACCTTCTCCTAGACTAAGCAGACAGCAGAAATGCAGCCGGCAGTTCCTCACGTAGGACTGACAGATATTCTCACCAACAATTAATAAGCCTCTGTCCTTCTCCAGTGCTTTTCATCAGAAGTCTTCAAAGTGCTTGAATGAACTTGTCTTCACTGCACTCCAGAGTGGGAGCAAATGCCTATCAGCCTCTCTGCCCAGACATGGAAACTGAGGCATGGTGAAGGGAGACCTGTCCCCTGCCACACAAGAAGCTTTACACTCACAGCAAAACAGAAGCCACCCAGTTGGGTGAGGAAACTTGTGCCGAGCATCGCTGAGTCTACTGCTGCTCGCTGCTGGGGTTCAAGAGGGACACCAGCAACTTCTTGCTCCTTCCCCTGGCAGCTGCCAGCAGGCTTTGGCAAAGAGGGCAGCCCAGCTGGGTGCACCTTCAGCCTGGCCTGGCATAGCCACTTTTAAACGCCTGGAGTTACCCACGTGACACAGGTACTTGCCACACAACACCTTCATGCTCTCCCAATAAATGAGGCTGTTCAGGTCACATGAACCTTTGTTCTTGCAGGTCTTCAGAGGAAGAAGAGACAGCTGCACTATTCCCAGCCAACTGAGAGGACACAGATTAAAAGCCACTACCAGAAGCCACAGCTCCAGACCACCAGGCCACAGCCTGAACTGGTCCACTTGAATGGCCGCATGTCCTGCACTGGCTCCTCCAGCGAGCTGTGAGGAGGAGAGAGCTACATCTGGCTTCTCCCTCCTCGGCACCTCCTTCCTTTCACCCAAAATTTGCTGGTGTGGGCAGTGGAGCAGGTCTGGAGTCCCTGCTCCGCTCCCCGGGCTGGGGGACAAAGACCTAGGTTCCTGAAGGAGTGACACAGAGGGACAGGTGCCTGCCCCCACTTCTCACCAGGTGTTCCCCTCCCAGCAAACAAAGCAAAGCAAGAACAAATGCCACAAACCATGATGGCTTCAAGCCCAGCAAGGGCTGCAGGACACGAGGTCCAGCCAGGGACACTGTCATCCAGGCTGGTGCTCTCCACGCCAAATCCTCCCAGCAGTACCCATCAGCAGCCCTGAGATGTCAAACTTGGGGTGCACAAGGGCTCTGGCTTCCCAACATCATAGAAAGGCTGGTTCCCATCCCCCTTGGCTCCTGCTCTGCTCCTCTGTCCCCAGCAGATCCCCGCCACCTCTTGTGTGCTTGGCACAGCCTCCGGTCACCCCAATTCAGGGGGATGGTGGGAACAGTCTCCAGTGGAGGGGGCTGTCCCTCCCTCACTCCCCACCACCAACACCTGCTCCACTATGGCACTAATCCCACATTAATATGCTCACCACAGCTGAAGCAACCAACTTAATGAAAAAGACGATCCACAAGCAGATAATTATATAACAAAACTATTTTAAAATAATGAGAGCCAAGATGGATGGGGCAGGGGGGTTGCTGGGGACAGGCTGCTGTTACTCCAAGTGTCCTGCCACAGTCCAGCCACCTCCAATGGCTAGACTTCATGGCTCCAGATCCAAGGAGCTCCCAAGCCTCCTGCACCAGGGGTTGGGCAAACCAAGGTTGAGAAATACTAAAGAAAAGCAAAGCGTGGCCCAGAAGATCATGGCCTCAGACAGCAGGGGACTGTCCGAGAGGCTTTTGGTGCTGCAGCTCTCAGAACAGGCAGCAGCTTGCTCCAAATTCACCAGCTACGAGAGATGAGAGATCGCAGCTTTCCTTTAAAACCACTTGCAAAATTCATCCCAGCTTGAGGGCAAAACCCAGGTGGTGGACTAGGAGCTGAGAAACAGCCACCTGGTTCTTTAAATGACACTTTCACACCCACCGCTGTCTCCCACATGGCCACACAGCATAGACAAGATCAAGGAGGGGCAGAGGTGCCATGATGTGCTCTTCAGCAGGAACAGAAAGAGAAGACATCCCCCCCCCTGCCCCAACAGAAGAGGACCCAGGGCCATGGACAAAGTCACTACCTCCAGCAGAACAACATTTCCAGCCTCAAAAGAGAAACCCCAGCTGCAAAGGAAACAGCTTAAAAGGGAAAACAGCTGGAAAAAGGGGAAACCCTAGGACCAAAGGAACCCCTACAACACATGTCCTCCCCCTCCCCTCCTTCTTTTGCATCTTGTTCTCTCTCTCCTTTCCTCGGCCGGGTTTAATTTGACACCTTGAGCTTTGGTAACGAGGTGGGGAGAGAAGAGCCACAGCGGAATTCATTAGGCTGAGCACTGCAGGGCCCGCTCTCGGCACGCTAATGACATCGGAGGATAGGGAAACGAGACAGCCGCCACGCTGGATGAAATAAACATGAGCACTGTCAGCCCTGACAGCAAAAGGGACAAAATAAGGCAGGTAGAGACCTTTCCCCAGCCACACAATGCAAAGCGACAGCTTCCAAAGCCCCCTGCCCATGGATCCCCTCTGCCTGGGAGTGGGAAGGGTGGCCAAGAGGAGAGCAGAAAAGAAAAGCGGCAATTAAACCACACTTCTTGCAATTAAACCACGCTTCTCACAATTAAACCACCCTTCTTAGGATTTAAACCACCTTCCCTGGGCACTTGCACTCCTTCAGTCCCTTTCCATAGCACGATGAACTCATGTCACCTCCTTCCAGCCATCTAGCACAATCCCAAACTCCACGCAGCTGCTCCCAGGGTGGGGGTTTTGGGGATACTATCTTTGCCTGGGGTACACCTCTCCCTCCCCCAAACAGCAGAGGGAAGGGGGGAGCAGGATGAGACAAGTATTGCACAAACCCCTCAGGCTCATCACACCAGTGAACAAGCCAGAGAGGACTGAGCTCCAGTGTTCCACAGGGTTGATGTGTGGAACAGGGGCACGTGTGCAGGCACAGACTGTGTTCCTGGTGTGCCACAGTGCTATACAAACCCGGCACCACAGCTCTGGCACAATTTCTGCCAACACTCACCATCTTCTTGGATTCTTGAAACACCCAGGCAGCCAGCAACACATTTTTTTGTTCACTTGCAAACCCTCCTCCCAATACCACAAGTGCCCAGGTATGTCAGTCCTACTGAGACAGCAACATTCAAAGGTCAATATGCAAGTTGGAAAGGGCAAGAAAACTGCTCTAGAAGAAACCTATCTACATCAGCTCACTGGTTTTGATGCTGGAACGCAGGGACACCAGGCCAGGATGGTTCTAGCCTGCTTCCCTCACAGGATGTGGGCCTGCAGGAGCATCAAGTGATGCTGAGCTCTTCCACTGTGTCTAAAACACCAGTGGATGGTTGCAGGACTGCTGCCCACCAGCAAGGAGCTGAAGCCCAGCTGCCCAACTGAGCCTCTGGCACAGCCTCTCTTCCACCTCCAAACACAACTTCCAGCACTCTCCTCACCCAGCTCCCAGTCCCCTCTCCTGAAAGTAAATCTTCAGAAGGATGAGGCTCTCTGTTACCATAGGGCTGCTCCAAGTGGCACAGGTGACAAGAGGGTCAGAAAAGCAGGTACTACTTGCAGTGGATCAGGAAGAGCCACGTGGGCTTTGAGAAACCACATCTCAGGGATGACAGAGCCCCTGAACTGATCTGCCCAGTACTAATTCTGCCCAATGTCAGGCTGAGTTCAGGGCCCAGCATGGCTCCCCTTCCTGCCTCACTCTGCCCACTACTTCTCCAACTCATCAGCCAGTACAACAGCCAGGTCAGACTTCCCTTCAACACCCCTGATGCTCTGCAAGGGGAAATACTTCTCAACCCAAGAGTGACTGGCATCACAAGCAGACTCATCCTTCCCTTCAAACCACTGACCTACCCCACCCCTCCAGAAAGGGAAGAGACTTCTTCCCACACACACTAACACACTGCACAAGAGCACAACTGCTTGATGCCAGGCAGATCACTTGAGTTGACAGATGCTCTCTTCCCATCAGGGATCTGAATTTTTTCCTTGGGTTTGGAGGCAAGTTTTTCTGGCTGGACAAAGTTTCCAGAAAGCTCTTCTATGACATCTTCCCTCCAATGCTTTTAGTGCTCCCAGTTGCTGGCTCTGCTGCCAGGACACAGTAGCATGCAGGAGGGAAGGACACACAAGGGAAAAAGGCAAACTTCTGGAGCACAAGAGCGCTAACCACAACTCCTGTATCCACCCCCTGGCCTGCACCCAATCTGAACAAGTCACATATACACACCTGCCTCAGTTTCCCCATCTATTAAAATAGCTGAATCCTCATCTGGCCCTTTTCTCTTCCTATTCTGACCAAAGGATGGCACTCACTGACAGCCATACTGCTAGATTTGCTGCATCTTCACCACTCTGATTTTCACCCCAGCAAAGAACCCCACATGTTGATGGGAATATGGGACCCATCATATGGTTTAAATGACCCAGGGCTGTTTCCCAACGTCCACTCAAAGGCCAGGAACACTTCCAGGCTCAGCCATTCACCCTCCACTCCATCCTCTGCTTTTATTCCTCCCCCCTGCTCCCCCAAGCATCCCTTGAAAGCGAATGGCAATTGAGTTTGTAAGTCCCTATTCATCAAGGAAATTAATTCCTTATGCATAATTCATTCCTTTTGTCAACTTTTTTTTTTCCCCCCAAATGCTCCCGAATGCATCAGGAGTGGAAGCAGCAGTGAGAGAATGGGAACACAAGAGGCTGGGAGGGTGAAGAAATGGCCTTGATACAAGCTGACCAGCGTATTCCCTGCACCAGCCAGCCCAACACTCCAACAAGTGCCTCACGAGATGTCTGAGGAGGAGGGAGGTCACACAGTTTGAGCTATCAGTAAGCAGTGAGTTTGCTGGCAGAACAGAGAAGACCTGTGGGCTGAAATTTGGTGCTATGTCTATGCTGTTGCCTATGCCTGGAGGTAGTTGAGCTGAGGATGGTCTCGCTGCAGCTGAGCAGCATCTGAAGTGACAACTGAGAGCGCAAAGAGTGTCCAAGGCTGGCATGGAGCAGGGGTACCAGAGTGCCCAGAAGACCAAAGATGGAGGGAGCTCTGAAGGCATGAAATCACACCGCTCTGGTCTCTGAATCAAAGGATATGGATGTCAGCTACACATCAGGCTTTCTGTTCTCCACGTAGCAAGTTATGCTGGGCCCACGCTGCGCAGGATGGACATGTCCTTCAACAGCTATCCTCTCCAGGTCCAGAGCAAGCTATCCAGCTTTCACCATACATCTTGTCTTTAAGGAAGCATCCACCCGTCTGCGTTATTTATGGAAGAAAGCTCTGGAGCTGTGTCAGAGCCCTGCTGACTGCAGAAGCTTTGCAGATAGGTTTACCTTGTTGCGAGCACAAGGCTGGAAGGAGGCCTGGAGGTAACACTCACACCTTGTCAGCTCTTGGAAGGACAACCTAGGAAGACAAATGCAGTTGCAAGAGGAAGAGTTGGCTGCAGATGAGTCATGCCTGCACTTGGAGAGCACTCTGAACCCCCAGTTCCTCCCAGAGTCAGGATGAGTCCACGCAACCAGCAGCACCCAGTCTCTTTATTTCCCTGCAGCTCTCACGGCATGGCACAAACAGAGTGACTCTCCCTGCCAGCTCCATCTTGCTCTTTCCCAAGGCCAGTAGATCACAGCTCATGCCAACATCAGCACAGCCCCCATCAGACAGTAGGACACCACTGCTGAAACTCAGACTGGAAGCACTGGGACCACGTGCAACACCAGAGCCCCAGCAGAATGCTGCCAGTCCCAGCGGGCTCGGGTACAACAGCAGCTTGGGTTACGGGGCTCAGTTTACCGCTGACCTATTGACATTTACAATCACCCGCAGCCAGCAAACCGCCTTCAGATACCTGACCAAAAAAGACTGTGGCACTTGGCCCGTGCTGCTAATCCCCAAACTTCAGGAGAAGTTCACAAGCAGTGCTCACACCCACGTACTGTCACTTCCCACCCTGCAAGCTGGGAAAGCCCATATAAATAAAGCTTAATTGCTCCTATTCCGGCACAGCACACGCAGGCAAAACACACGGTAGCCAAACAAACAGCAAAGCCCTGGAATTCCCCAACTCCTCCACAGACCAGACCCTCCAGCTGATGTTCAACCAAAGTCAACAGGACCACTGCCTTACCTGCAGATCTGGCAGCTTTCATGACTGAATTTCTCCCTCCGCTAGGGAGAGGAAGGCATTCCTATAGTGAAGTTGAGTTCTTTTACTGCTTCTGCACTTGTGACTCTCAGTGGCACTAAAGAAAAATTAAGCGATGTGCTGAGATGCCACTACCATCTCCAACTCTCTGCAGAGGGGACACAGCCCACCCCAGTCCACAGAGGAAAAGGCAGTGGTTCATGCTGTTCCCTGTACTAAATTTGGACAGTAAGTAACGCCACCTTGTCACGGGGGTACAGACAGTGTTTGCAACGCCCCATTTAACTGCACTGTACATCCACAGGCTTCATCAGCATATTTCAGCAGCGCCTTGATGGATGAAGATAGATGGGAGAACATCATCCTTGGTGAAATCACTGTTTTATCAAGGTTAAACCATCCTCACGCTGCAGCACCTCCCTTTGTTGCTTCATTTCCAATCGCAAAATTAGCAGCAGATGTAACGAATGTTTCCACGGACTCTGTTCCTCCCTCCCCATCTCAGCTCTCCCTTCTGTGGGGTGGGGAAGGAGGGGAAGCATGGGCAGACCTCTCTCATCTCCACTCCTAAGCCCCTGCAGCTCTGTGGGCTCGGGGAATCCAACAAAACCCCAAATCCACATGGATTTCATCAAGTTACCTCTGCAGCATGGAGGGCTATTGAAAGCACAGCCACATCATCCCTCAGCTCTTTCCAACAGCTTCTGCTAAAGCTAAAGGACCACCAGCCCTTCTCCTTTCACCATGGCACACCACAACCACTGGCATGCTTCTGTGGGCTGAGAGCTAAAGCCATGGTGAGCAGAGGACAAGGAAGGAAAGCAGAAGGCAGGTAGGCTTTTGGTGGAGCCAGATGGCCTAATGATGAAGGTACCAAGGGGAACAGGATGCAGAAGGGCAGCAGCACAATAAATGACCTTTCTCCATTGTGAGTCTGGCTGGATGCAAGCAGGAAAGCCTGGGCAATTCAAGGAAAAGGGCACTGGAGACAGGGAGGGAGGTGAAAGGCTTTTATCTCCAGGTCAGAAGTTCAACCCCAGCCCAGGTCACCAGCAACAGAAAGCTGTTGCCTTCTGACACCTCTCCAGCAGCCAGCTGGGCAGGTTGATGGATGTCCCTGCAGCCTGCAGGGCCCAGCATTCCTCCCATCCCCACCTGGCAGGCTGGGCACATCTCCTTCCAGCTCCTCCTGAGAGCTGTCCCCTCCAGACTCAGGGCCAGGACCCACAGCAGCTGTGCTGGGCCACCAGGCAGAGCCAGGTCACCCTGCAAACCCTTAGGACCTCTATCATACCCCTTCCACAAAGCCCATCTGCTGAGGAAGGCTTGTGTCCCTCCTCTGTTCTACCAAGAAGGAGAAATATGTGGCCTTGAGCACCATCCCTGGTGGATCACTTAGAAACACCCTGTTTTTCCAGGATCAGACATTGTGTGCTTGTCGTGGAGAAGACCTTGTGTGGGGTCAACAAGGCCTCAGTGCACGTTAAGCAAAATCATCAGACAAGGAGCCCTTGTGACTCGAAGCACCCGTCCACCTGGAAACTCCAGATCACAGGCTCCCAAGTCACTTTGACCCACATTTTGGAGACCTTTCAGGGGTGAAGCCACCCCTTGCTCAGAGATGAGGCCCCAGCAATGGAGAGCACCTGTTTTCCCTGCAGCCTTCAGCCAGGCACTCACTGGAGAAACATGATCCCAGTGGCTTGGGAATATATAAGGACAGACGATGAAGGTGGGCAGCAGGCAGCTTTTAAACAGTCCACAGGACTCCTCTCTGTTGCCCCCGGGCTCCTAAATACCTTTTTAAAAATCTGTACCTCCTTTATAGCACTGCTTGTCTCCACAGGACACTATTAAGTTACAAGAATATCTCTGGGCCCAGGGCCAGCTGCCGTGTTGTGTGGTCCCCATTAAACACAGATGGGTTGGACTGCCTCCTGCAGGGAGACCTGCTCCAGCCCTGGCTTTGCATCCCCGTCATGAAAAAGTCAGCCTTGGCAACCAGGCTTCCTATCTAGCCCATCACTCAGTGCCAACAAGTTGCATAGACGCTCTTAGAACATTTCATCCAAGGGTCACCAGTGTTTGGCACCAAAAAAAAAGGTAAAATGGCTTGCAAGATCACTGGTTTTACAGCTGGGGAAACTGAGGCACAGGCAAACCTAGGAGACCAGCTCAGGCTCATGAAATGCAGCACTGACCAGCCTGACTGCTGTGCAGCTGCCCCCATTCCCTCTCCCCTTCACCCGTGCCTCCTCTGGACCAGCTCCCAGACACAGCCAGCCCAGTGGGTCAGGTCTGTGGGGGCAGCCAGCCCTCCCCTCCTCCTTCTCCAGCGGGATCTCTCCTTTGCTCTTTCACCAGCAGGGAAAAGCATCCCTGACATGCAGCTGAGCAGCCAACTGACCCTGGCAGGCAGTGACGGAGGAGAAGGTCACTTATCAAGTCCTGCTTCGCTACCTACCGCCTCCGACGCCAACACAGCTGCTGGGGGGGGTGAGCTGACCCCCCTTGGGGGGGCGTGGGTATGTGCACCCACACAGACACCCACAAACCTTGTGGGAGAGGTGGCTGGTTTCACACCCCAGCTCCTTCGGGGCTGCTTCCCCACAGCAGCAGTGCCCAGCTGCCAGCTGGAGCAGGGCAAGCCTTGCCCTGTCCCCCCCACCCCCTGCCTGCTCCTGCCAGCCCCTTCCTGGTGCAGACAGCTCTCCAGTTTGCAGATACCATCACAAGCCCAGTGGAGAAGGCACTCAGGACAAGATGCTCACAGGGAAGCTCCTCTGAGCTTGGCGTGCAGCGGTTGGCTCACACTCCAAAGCACCGTGGTTTATAGCCCTTATAAAAACATTTATATAGAAACAGCCTGTTCCTATGCATATAAGGCCAATGCCTTCAGACTTGGGCAGGCCCCAAGACCATATTCAGGCACAGGGAATAACCCAGCTTCCCAATGAGCTGAGCACATCCAAAGCTGGACAGAAACCAGTCAGTATCTCAGAAAACTCCTCCAAGAGCTATATATGGATTCTGGAGCCCAGTCCTGGTTCACACTGGGGGAAGAGGCCAGGAAGGCTGTGCTGACCAGCACTTGAGACACGGCCACAGAAACACACTACTAGAGAACTAAAGAAAGAGTTTACAGCAGTAAAAAGAAAAGCAAGAGGTGGTGGTCTCCATCACCCCATCCCCAGAGCAGTGAGGTGAGTGACAGCAGGGATTAAACAGATGGAGCTAGATCCTTAAAACAAAAGCAAGACTTTCTGCAGTTCAAATATGTCATTAAAAAGCACAGCTCCTGGTAGCAGTACTGCTGCAGCAGACATTGACAACAGCCCAGATCTGGCTTAACATGAGACATCCAGGCTGGAAAACACTTGACACCTCAACCTTTCAGTTTTGCAAGGATGCTAATCCATACCTGGAAGACAAGACCAGTTCCTTTTCACTTGTTTCATACTGATTGCTTCCGAATCTCCTTGGGTATCCCACCAAAGAAGAGTGGAAACATCTTCTCTCAGTTGCTACTTCGTATGCTGCCACCAAGATGCCACCTTCTTCCTCAGTTTCCCCAGGACCCAAACAAAGTGCTCAGTGCCATGGCCATCCCTGCCCAGCACAGAGACATCCCCATGGCAAACTTGCCCCCTCCTCCCAGTAACCACTGGTTTGTTCCAGATTCATGCAGCTTTCATTAAGAGCTCATGGATCATACTTGCCCCAAACTTCTCTATCAGCCCTGACCTGGGCTGTCCTCTGCCACTGAGGTGGCAGCACCTCAACCACAGGGCAGTTGGGCATCTGTAGAAAGCAAAAGACACTCTGCAAAGCTTTGCTGTCTCACAGGCACATCCACTTCCAAGACTCAGGGACATTTGGACTTCAATTCCTGGAGACACTTAAGAGAAATAAATCTGGCTGCTTTAGCCTCAGCACTGGAGGGGGAACAATTTTCCCTAGCACTAATGGAGGTGCTTTTCCTTACATATATATCAGCTGAGATGATGTCCAGGCAGAACATTCAATTAGCCAGCCTCTATTAATTACAGCACTTCTATAGCTCTCCCATCCTCCAAGTGCTTTACAAACAGCATTAATTCCTGTGCATGTTACCTCCTTCCAAAAACCTCCCTGAAGAGCTGGCAAAGCCCTGCAGCCTGGAGCCGCCTTGGAGCGAGTGGTCCCCACCCAGCCTCGTGGTCCCCCACATGTATCCAGGCTCCCACCATGCCTTTGCTCAAGACCATTGTTTGGAGCTGGAGAGGGAGCCCAGCTAATTTACAAGTCATCAAAAGGACCAGGACTGCCCAGTATGGTCTGTTCTCAGCTGGTCTTCCACAGGCTGGGACTTACTGCTGTCCTCCCATCCCTGAGGGCTGCTGGCACTCCAACTTTAGTATCTCTGCCTTGTCTCTCTCCCCAGCTGGAGAATTTCTCCCACCATTAAAATTAACGAGGTGGGTTTGCAGAGATGAGCTCGCTACAGAGCTCCTCCTGTTCCTGGAGTTTGGAGCTGTTTTCAAATCGAGTTGCAGTCCTGTAAGTGCGAAGTTATACCAAGCGTCATTTACTTCACTGCTGAGCGACGAGGAGCGGGGAGGGAAGCCGAGTGCTCCCTCCTGGCACACCGCAGAGCGCCCGGGGCACAGGCAGACAGGCAGATGCTGCCTGCAGTTCTCCTCTCCTCCAGTCCAGCAGCGCTCCCCGTGCCAAGAGCTACAGCCTGGAAAACGGCACTTGTGCTAAAGTGCCCGCATTAATCAAATCTTCATTCACACCAGCAGAGAGAGAAGGAAAGGCAGAAGGATACCACCAGCTCCCTGAGCCCAGCCTTCAGTCCACCTGGGCTGGGAAGAAGCACGCTCCAGTGCTCTGCTAGCCAGCAGCCTCCACGCCATGAGACAAAGGCCACAACAGCAATGGGCAGTGAAAGCCTCTGTGCCACAGCCTTCACAGACCCCAGTGTTTGCAAGAAGGAAGGAGAAATTACAACTTCCCAGATTAGATTTAGCAACATGGGCAAACAAGATCTACGGCAGAAGAGGGTCGTGGGATTCCGCACCTTTGACCCCAGAGACTGACTGCAAGTTTCTAACTAGATCTAATCCCTGGGACCACTGATCCATCATCACCAGCATGTTATGGAGACAAGCTTAGCAAGAGCGACGGGGACATCATGTTGGACCCCAGGGGCAAGGAACCCATGAGAGTGATCACTACACTTAGAGCTCTCCTTAACAGCATCCAAATACAGGACAACCTTGGCCTCTTTTGCTAGGTTCAGCAGGAGCAGAACGAGTGCTATTCACATCAGCACCAACCTCGTACTGGGAGACCCAACACCAGTCTGACCCCTCACACCACAAAGCAGCAGTGGAAGGGGTGGGCAGACATTAACAGACTGGCCCCTTCTCAAACACTGTGACCAAAGCATCCCTGATGGGTATTCTTCTAACCTGTTCTTGGACACCCATCACAAAGGTGGGTCTACCACCTCCCCAGATGGATTTACACTGGCACACACAACCTGAAGGAGAAGTTGCTTGAACATTGCGTTTGTTACTAATTCTCATCTGGCTTTTGGTCTTACATTTACTCCTTCAGTCTGTGAAGCAAGAGTATGTTTGCTGTCCTCTTTAGACTAAGGAGAGCAAGAACCACCTTGATTTTAGTCTGCCCAAGAACCTAACTCCTGTACACTCCTATCTAGGAGACCATAAGACAAAGCCTTGTCCAAGCTTACGCAGCTATCTGTCGCACTGGAAAAAAGCCAAATATAGATCACCCAAACCCCAAGCAAGTGCTCTGCCAGGTAAATCAGGGAAAAAAGCATTGAACACAAAGTGCAAAAAAGAGAAGGTGGAGGAGGGATCCCCCCTCCCTCCCATTGTAATAACCCAAGGTTTCAAGGACAGGAAGAGCTCTTCAAACTACATCAAGCTGGGCACAGCAGCATCATGACCTTCACCGGTTTTCCGCTCATCGGAGAGGAAACGAACACAACATGCTCCAGTTTCTTCCACTCTTCTGCCCTTTTCTGATCCCCACAGACCCTCTGGACAACCAGACAAGACACATCTAATGCTCAAAGGGAAAGCCATCTGGAGAGCAGCCCTGCCAAGATCGTAAGTCAGACCTTAGATCAGCCCTATCCCTTCCCTGCTGCGACGGTAGCAAGAAATGGTACCCTGGCCACCAGAAATGAACCCTGGCAAAACCCTGCTACCCTACATGTGACAGACAATCAGGGCTTCAGCATCCTTGCACAAGAAACAGGAAGACACACTATTTGTATGTTAGGACCTTGTCCTCCCAACATCAATGGCTGGTTTCAGCCCTTCCCCTCTCTGCCCTGTTATGGTGTCTAGGGCACAGGGCAGCACCACAAGGCAGGACAAGGTCTCCTCCAAACTTTGCTTACAAAGCAGCCTGCTGTCCAACCCTCAGCAACAGCAGCAGGTGGTGCTCAACAGCACGTTCCCTCTGAAGCTACCGCCTCCCAGCTCTGCAGCAAGCTGGCCAAGACATCCCTAGGCTTCCATGAGCAAGTTGCACCGTGACACCTCCACTCAGCACTCAGACACGAGAGGAGGGAGAAGGAGATCCTATCCGAAGCCACTTTCCAACCAGCCTTAATAAGTTAATGCAGAAATATTCCCAAAGAGTCTGGCTATAGGAGACACCAGTCTCCACTGAATCAAGATCTGTTATGTTGTAATATAATAGATGTAAATTAAAACAGAAAATCTATCATGCCTCTAATGTAGCCTGATAGCTGAGCGTGTGTATCTGTACAAGCAGAAGCACAGAGAGGAAGGGTGATATATGGCGAGGCTGGATGGAGGGTGAAAAGCGTGGCGAGACGAGCCGGGGAATGGTGCAGCCCGCTCTACGCTCCTCAGACCCAAGGGCAAGAGAGGAATAAATGTTGATTAGTGTTGATTTTGTCCGACGAACGCTTGTCAAGTGACAGTTGGACTAAGCTGCTCTGAAAGAGAAGCATTAATCTTGGTCTGGTTTAAGTAGAGTATATTAATTTGTGTCATTTTTACTAAGTCGTACTGAGAAAGGCTTCTTACTGCTTTGCATCTGACTGCTTTGGTGGTTTAGCCTACTTTATTTTTTTTTTCCTCCCTTTTCCCTCCTTCCCCCTTTTAAACAGACACGGCGGCAGCAGAAACATATTCAAATAGCTCAGCAGGAGAGCGGGGGACCAAACGCTTCGCTCCTGGATTAAGAAAATAAACTCCCAGGGTGTTGGCATAGCAACAGCATTTCAGATGAACTGCTATATATTCCGTGATTAATAAATTAACATTTTTTTCATATGGTTGTTCCTCCTTTTCTTTCCCTCCTTCCGATGGCAGGAAGGAGAGCAGGAAGGGGGTTGGGGAGCGGACAGCAGAGGCCAACAACGATGTCCCCATGAGCTGGGGAAGAGGCTTTGCCCAAGCAGAGTGACACAGTCTCCTTCCCTCTCCACATGCCCAGCCACTGCATGGAGCTTCCTGCACTCTACAGGGGCATGGGAATACAACAGGGATGGGACGCAGGAGAAATGGGCCTCGGATGGATGGGGACAGGAATGGGCACAGCCGAGGAGGCAGGCACAGGGGTAGAGCGCAGACAGCCCCAGGCAGGGCTGGAGGTGCTGCTGGGATGAAGCCACTTTCAACTTCCCTTCCAGGGCTGAATAGCCCCGGCTGGCCAAGGAGCAGGCAGGCTCTCACCATGAAGGAATGAAGCACTCCTACAGAGGCAGGCAGCAGCACAGGCAGGCGTTGCCTGCACTGCCGGTTCTGGCTTGGTCACGCTCCATTCCTGCTCTTGGCAGGACTAAGGGCAGCCGCTTTCTCCTCTCCGCTGCCTGCCTTCTTTTTTCCTTTTACTTACTTTTATGGAAAAGGGACTAGAGGGAGAAGCTAGAGAATATACTGTGAATTAAGAGCAAAAGACTGCAAAGTTCCCCAGAGCAAACTGCATGCGCAGAGTTAATTTTCCATGGCTGAAGCAGGTAACAAGAGCTCTCACACGTTTTGAAAGCCTTCCTGAACATAACCGGGTGATCTGCTTCTCCTGGAGAGTTATGAACAAGGAACCAGAGCCTCCCTGAGGAGCACTGGTGAGTGACTGACCCAAATTCAAACACTTTCTTCCTCCTGCCAGCACTGACAAAAGTGACCCGTACTGAACCATATCCACCTTCAGGCCCTTCCTGCACTGCGCAGCTAAGAGTCTGAACACAGGAGGGAGAAATTCAACAATTCAGGATTCATTATACTCCCCCCTCCCTCAAATAAAAACATCCAGGGATACGCTGAGCTAGAAGAGCTTTGCCAGGAGAGCAGGCTTCCATCGGGGTAAATGCTGGTGGGACAAGCCGTGCCATGCTTTCAGACATTCATATCAGGCTGTCTGTGTGCCACGGGATCACTGTGATGAGAAGATTCAGGCTTGGGCTATGTGTTGCTCCCATTGAATTCAAGAGGTTTTGATTATTTATTTTTTTAAATCTTACTGTAACACCTCTTGCATCTGCAAACATGCCCTGAACATCTGCACTGCCCACGCTGCTTGCAGTCTTTTTTGGCACTGTAGCAACCCTTCCCCCAGCTCCACCACCCAAAGCTGCTTTGTTTCAGGCACCAATCAAAGTTGAAACATTTCCTTTCCTTACCAAAATCTGAATCTAAGTTTTGTTAAAGCATGAAATCACTTCCACGAGGCTTGAGTTACATCCGCCACAAGCTGCACGTGCACACAGGCGATGCTGTAGGCACACACTCTGCACACCTTGAGAATCAAGATCCTGAAGAAGAACCAACAGTTCTAAAAGTATTTCATCTATTTGAGACCCCAAGTCTGCTTTTCAAACCTACCTAGGAGTGAGGCCTCTCAGCTTCTCCTAAGATCAAGACTTGGGCAATCTAAAGACATTACCAAAGGGGTTTAAAACAAGCCAAGCCCAGCAGTTCTACAATCACTGCCCCACACACAGCTGTAAGCATGCAGCAGAAAAACAAGATGAGTCCCAGCTGGTATAAGTGGATAAAGCTCCTCCAGCACCAGCAGGAATACTCCGGTTTAAGGCCACTGCCAATCCCTCCCAGTTATCTTCTGAGGTCTCAACAGCCCCCACACCTTCTTCAGAGCATCACCCCTTGACCGTGCAAAGTCCCAGTACAAGCTGTGTCACCACGCCAGGTCCCTCTATGTTCCCTATACCTCAGTAGCATAGAGCAGAGTCTCCACCCATGAGAGGGCACCCTCTCACCCTGGAGACCTTCCCCTGCTGCTGGCAATCCTAAAGAAATTGAAAGCTTTAAAATTGGGAGCCATCTGGGAGACAGAAGCAGAGCACAGCCCTACAGCATGTTCCCCCTCTTGTTATTGGCACTGCTGGGGACAGCGGGCGAGCAGCACGGCGCGGTGTCCTCCCCTTAATGTTATCTTACACTCTGAAGCACAAAGGACTACTTAAAAAACCCTCGCTGGTGTAATGCTGTTTCTCAATGACTTTTCTTATGGATCCTGGAGGATAAGCCGCATCAAAGTGTTTCCACAGCTGCATACAGAGAGCCTGGGGTAACCTAAGGCTTTTATTTAAGCAGCTGCCAGCCTTCTCTAGCCCTGCAATGGTAGTTTTTAGGGGCAAGACAGAAGCGAGCAAGCACCTGTGGTGACATGTGATGCTTAGGACCAAACTTCAGAGGTGTTTTTGGATATTGGCATAGTCCTTGTCAAGTCCTGCTTGAAAACACACCCTGACTTGCAACATATTTATTGAACACACCAACAATGGGTCTACAAGTAAGGACTAAGTCCCAAAGTCAAAATATGCAGAGCCTGGGATTTATGCACACACCGGAAGGTGGGAATGTTCCTCATCCTTCCCAACCACCATGCAAGAGAGCCCATGTGGAGTCACTGCAGCATCAGCACTCCCCGGTCCTTCGCTAACACCTTCAATCTAACTTGAGAGATTTTAGAATAAATCAATCCATCAAAACACTGAGTCCGGGTGTCAGCCCCTTCACGCACGAGGGGAGGGCAAGACCCCGGCAGGCAAAGCGCGCACTCTGTCACAGCTCATTTTCCCGAGGCTGAATTGAGGGAGCCAGGGTCAGTGTGGGAAGAGGTGCAGCCCCTACTTTCCAATGTCCATGGCCCAGGAGAGAGAAAACAGGGTGCTGCTTGGCCATAAAGGACCAGTGCCATGACTTAGGTGCAGTTCCAGCAGCCTAAAATGGTACAAAAAAGATTCTGCTGGCTCCACCTCATTATCGGAATGCTACTGTCCACAGAGGCTGTGTCCCTTTAGCAAAGAGCCTTGCCCACTTCAGGCACTATGTCCTTTATGGTCCTTTAAAGGATTAGTCCTTCAACTGGTTTGCTGAATGAGATGGTTCTCAGCATCCTCATCAGGGGCAGCATCAAGTATGAGAACCCCTCTTAAAAATGTAAGTGGTCAACTAGTCAAGAACTCGATGGGGAAACCCTCAAAGAAATGTATAAAAAAAACCACCAAACAAACCAACAGAACAGCCTCCTGGAATCTGTCCATGATGATCTGCACCAGGTTATTCTGCTTCTCCCCATTTCTCCAGCTTAAAATGAACCCCGCAAAGAACTGTAAGCTCAAAATAGGAAAGGAGGTATGTAAAACAGCATCAACCACACAGCGTGCTGCAAAATCCCTCCAGCCCCTTCCAGCTTTTGCCCCCTGCAGTATAATCCCCAGCAATGCTATTTAGACCCTGTTTCTGGCCTCACTTTTCATTAATCCCTGTCCATCCTGAATTTTGCTGCCCAGTTCCTAGTCCAGGGACACCTCTGTGTTACCTGTTCACTAGTTTCTCACCATCTGACACCCAAGCCCTGTATCAGTTCATCCAGGGAGAAGCAAAGCAGCAATACATGCTCCCTGAACTTGGCAAGAAGGAGCTTTCTTTTTGGAAATAGATTTCTTATCACCCCAAAATCAAGGAGTAAGTCAAAGTTCAAACTCCAATCAAGAATCCCAAACAGAGGGCTGACCACACTGTGCTTGTGCAGCTCCCTTCGCATGCACTCAGAGACCTGCTCTTTGTTATTTGCATCCGAGACCACAAGAGAGAAGCCTGTAAAACATCTCCTGCTGCTATTACTCTACTGCTTTTACAAAAGACCCCATGAAACTCCAGTGCTGTCCAAAGACACGGTACAATTAGGTAAAATGCCATTCATCTACCAAGCTTCTACTCAGCATCCTCGAGTCACTCATTTATTTTCTCAAGTTTCTCTTGATCCAGGTGTTCCCTAACACATCCTAGCACCTAACATCCCCTTGGAGAGTGGCTGCTGGTGGGTGACCTGGTCTGCCATGGAAATTAATGAGGCTCCACCATGAAGGGAGAAATTTTCTGCATAACTCCCTAGCTCTGATCCCATACATCTGGAGTTCCTGAAACTCCCTTTATTTCACCAGTATTGCTGCATTAATAAGATGTCTGGAGAGACATGCCATACCCAGTTAGGAAGAGGAACTAAGATCTCTCCTGCTCTATCAAGTGTGGCCTCTGCAGCCCAGAAAGCCCACTGCTACCCTTTTTGCCAAACCACACTGCAAATAACACATCTAATTTGCTCTCCGCTGTGCTCCTTAGGTCTTTTGCAACATTACCGATTTCCAGGAGCTCTCCTCCCACTGGATCCTTCCAGTTTGGATCGTGACAGTAGTATTTTGCAATTCCTTCCTTGTACATTCATGAAGTGTTGCTGTTTGCCACTAAAAAGCCTCTTGCTGGGCTCTACCCCAAAGGCAGCTGCGTTTCAATGGTGGGGAAGCTAATAATATACATTACCATACCGGTAGGCAGGGAGAGACGTGCACTGATGTTTATATCTTCCCCACACAACCACTGCACAACACGTTGTGGTGTTTTGGTTTTTTTCAGAGGAGAATTTGGAGACGGAGGGAAGCACATGAGACACAGCAACCCCAGCTCCTGATCGATAGGCCATCTGTAATAGAGGATCAATCGCTTCCATTTTGCAAGGTGTTAAGTGTGACGGGGATTGAATTAAAGCCGAGACCATTAAGAGGAGCTATAAGTTATGCCTTTTTCCTCCCCCCCCACCCCTTTTTTTTCCCTTTTAAGAAACAAACCCATAAAAAGGTACTTTTTTTTCTTTCCTCTTCCCTGCCCCCTCCCTTTCCCCTCGAAGATTTTCAATTAGGTGAGTGGAAGGACGAATGGTGCAAATACATTTTGCTCAAGTTCTAAGTGCTTTTGAAGCCCCCTGTCAAAGCATTTAGTAACGCAAGATTTAAGATGCCCAATTAATTTTTCCCCAACAAGGAGCCAAAAGTAGATGCAGGAGGAGGTTAAAAGCTAAGTGTTTAATTAATATTAAATTTATATGATTCTTTATCACTGAAAGCATTGTAAAATTGAAAAAGCAGTTAATTTTATGGTCACTGTGTATTCCTCTGCTTTGATCTTTGATCCGTGGAATGAAATCACAGAGTGTAAAGATTCTCCTGCTTTATTATACCTGTCTCATGGCAGGGATGCTGGGTGAGGCGAGCTCGACTGAGCCCCAGCACAAACTAGGCAGGGTGGCACCTAGGCACAAAGCCCACAGGCTGCCCAGGACCTGGGGGTGCACAGTTTGCAAAATGCCCCCTCCAAGGGGAACTTTGTGCCATTTAGCCAAGGATGGCACGGAACTCTTCTGTGCGCCACCACTGCCGGTTCCTGGCCTCCCCCGTGCCTATCTGCCAGCAAGACAAAGAGCTATTATGCAGAATGGATTGCACTGGGAAGAAAAAAAAATGGGGGGAATAATTTCTGCAGCATTTTTAACGTGTGGGTTTTTTTTAATATATATTTTTAAGTCCCACTGGGAGCCTCATTATAATTTAGTTATTAGCAGGGGAGAAATAAACCAAATAAGTACAAGAAATTTAATGTCTTAAAAATATAGTTAAAGGGAGGAGAAAAATCAAAAGGATGAAACTTCTCCAACCTTCAAAGCAGTTGCAAATTCCCGATTCAAACATTTCATGCAGCCCCAGGGGCAGCAAGCTGCCCTTGGGACCAGCTCCCCATTGCAGATCCATTGCCACTCCAGGCTGGAACAGGTAGGATTCCCCAAACCACAGACACCCATGCAGCCCAGATGGACACCCACAACATCTTCACACTAAGCAAAACTGTCTGATCCCACTCCTCTCAGACAGCCCTGCAGTTAGAACCCCTTTGAAAGGCCACGTACATCTTCCCATCCCTTCAATTCAGCACCTCCTTCCCAGAGACAGGTATTGTGCATATATTCATATAATAAGAAAGTGAGAGTTTAAATGAGAATTTAATCTTATTAAAGTTTCGATTTTAGGGCAGGTACCTAAGTCATACATTCAAAGAGGCACAAAGTAATGAAACAGTACAGCTCTCAGGATACAGCTGGGAAAACTGGGAAGTCATTAAGGACGGACAAAAATGAGGCTTGATATCAAGAAATAAGATCTAATAATTGGCACTCCTTCATAAGCAACAGGAATTAATACTGTTAACCCTTTGCTCCCACTCTTTAACTTATTTTTGGTTGCTGCCAGAGAAGGACAGTCACCTTATCACCATATGAGGGGTTCCAGCACAGCAGCAACACAAGATGCCCCAGGTCATGCAGCAGTGATGGAGCAGAGTCTGGAAGAGAAAACAAGTTTCTTCTCTCTCATGGGATGCCAGAAGAACGCTCCTCTTCTACTAAGCAGAAGACATGCCAGACACACAAAATGGGTTGGATAACAACAATCCTGCTGCTGTTAGCAGGAGGTCTATGCTCCCATCCGTGATATGGGAAGCATGAGACAAAGATTTGTGCTTCTCACATCCCCACCGGATTGGCCATGGCAGTCCAGTCATCAGAGACACCAGCCACCAAATCACACTCTCCAGCTGGCACTTGTTCAAGCCCACAGCCAGCCTGCTTTTTAGGGCTCAAAATACCTTTGGCCCAGCCAAGAGAGGTGGTCAGATTTCCAAACACTTGGTGCTGGCCTTGAACCAGGCAGCCAGCCTTCATGTCTTGTACAGAGAACTTCTGCTTTGGTCAACCAAAATTAAATCTGAGAAGTGTCTGCAATTGTCCATGGGGAGGTATCTACAGACAAACTGCTCTCTCCACTCTTCATGGAAGAGAAACAGGTACCAAGGAGCCCACCTCTTGCTAACGTTTGCATTCAAGGTGGTGTCTTCAGGGTCTTCTTGCCAGAAGTCCTGCATGATTTCTGGTCTTCTCCAATGGACAAGAAGTCACACATGCTCAAGCACTACTGTGTATCTATCTTGGGAAGAGCTGCCATTAAGTGACATGCTCAGGGGACACATACAGCATATAAGAGAGCTGGTGCTGCTCTGACAACTCTGCCTCCTCCCCAGGGGTGGAAGACAGCAGGTCCAGCACAGCTCCAGCCTTACACAGCACAGCCACCCTGCACAGACAGACTGACTGTATTTTATACTTCTGTGTGCAGATATCGACAGATGGAGACAGAAAATTACTGTGCCCATAAATTGAAGCTTTGGTCACATCAGTTCAAGAAGCAGAATAGAAAATTTAGAGCCAAAAAAACCAGCTTGTGTCAGTCAGGCTGATGAGCGCAGGCGCCAAAAAACACACCCCTCAGCATGGGGAGGCGAGACGCAAGCACATGCACGCAGAGACCCTGCTTCTCCTCATCTATTCTCAGCAACTGTTTGTCTGAGGCCACATGCAACTGGATTTGTCAAGCCCCCTTTTAACAACTTCTTGTCACAGTCCATTACCAAATTGCATATAGTTATATATTCCACTAATTAGGCTTCTAAAATATCATTAACATGTCTCTTGATCATTAGCATAACGTATGAGGCGTCCTCGTTAGGCACGACTCGAGTTTGTTAACGTGGTAATGAAAGGCACGGGGCTGGTACTGCAGGAGCTGTGCAGAGACAGGAGGCTGGGAACATCAAAAGAATCACTGCCAGGCTTAAGAAAAAAAATCACAACAAGATCAGCGAGAGGCAGGGGCAGAAGCCAATCGCTGGGAAACCGGGGTGACGTGGAAGGTGGAACAAGCATCTCCAGGCAGGCAGATACTTTGCATACACCACGTGTGTTCCCTGAACTAAAATAATGTCCCCATGATTTGGGTATGGCACAGGTCAGGGATAAGTCAGGGTCACAGACCTAAACTCACCGTCATTGGGGTCTGGGTAAAATGGCAGTGATGGCCCGGGTCCATGCAGGACGTCAGCCTCAAGCCCCACAGCTCAGACCTGTGTCCCCAGTTGAACTTTTACTGTCTGGTTGACCCTAGGACACCCCTCACACCTACTTGGCCCAGATCTGCTGCACACAATGACACCCCGTACCGAAAATCCAATGCAAGACTCCCTCCTCCGAAACCAACACTGAGCACTCCCTCTCCCCAGCCCCAAGATAAAACAGGTCCAATGCAATGCCAGGCACCACCCTCAACCAGTCAGCTCAGACTACGCAATATTGAGCAACCACCACTGTTAAACCAACAATGAAAAACCACCACCCACCAGACCTTACACAGAGGGAGATCAAGGGTGCTAGAGAAAGCAGCCCGGGATGGTGCAATAACAAGGAACCTCAGTCAGGAATGCAAGAGAAAGGCCTGAAAAGTCTCCGGTACCCAAATGTAGCCCCCAAACTGCAATATTTGCCTATGTGCTTCAACGCATCCAGGGCTGGATCCACGGAAGGGTGATTCAGGGCAGGGGGAAGGATGTGAATTAATAACCAAAGGTTTGACCAGGACAGATGCTTCCATGTCAAGCCAGCTCATGTATCAGTGGTTACCACCGTTGCTATAAATAAGCAGGGCCTTTTTTTTTTTCCTCTGAGCGAATAACTCAATAAGTCACCGCATGAAAGATATTGTAAATAGCTCCAGCAGAGTGCAAGTCAGGGCTGCTTCCAATTAGCTTTCACTTGCGCTGCCTGCGCCAAGTTTGCAGAGTTTGTTCCCAACACGCCACTCACTGTCTGGGGAGAGGTGGGGAGTGAACCCCACTGCAAACAAGGCCACCGCTCCTCCATGTTAGAAATGATCTTTTCATTAAGGCTCTGAGGATGTCAAAGCAAGTAAAAACAACCCGCGTGTGCATTTATCTTTGTCCAGATGTTAATGCAAAGGTTTGGGGGAAGGAAACAACTAAGAGCTTTTCTTCAGCTGCTGAGAGCTAACACCACCACCACCGCCGCAGCAATAGCTTGGAAATATGAAGCAACACACAACTTTTTTATTAGAACAAAGACATAAAACAAGCTTGGCAAAGGCAGCCCAGAGGCTTTTTATGCACACATCTGAAGAGACACCCCCCTGGCTCGCACCCCTAAGAAACGGGTAGGACGCATCCTCGTGGACAACAACCCTGCCAAAACAACAGGGGGGAAGATGGATGATTTTTCGACTCTTCCATCAAAAAATTCCTCTTCCATGAGACAAACGCAGTGTTAAGACTCCTGAGTTTTTACTCATTCATGCATACAACCTTTGTGTCCCACACATGCGTGCACCTTTGCACAGCAGCTGGTCCTGATACCAGAGCAGTATCCAAGCCAGGAAACTATCAGCGGGAAGATAAAATTCAGGGCAGGAGAGTGCAGGATCGGTTGGTAGCCTCCAGGAATCCTGGGGAAGGGGCTTAATTGCCCACCACCCTTATATCGGGGAAAGGCTCTAGGAAAATGACAGGGTGTCTGTGCCTCAGCTTTTGCCATCAGGATGGTTGCACATGTGCCTAACCTGAGCACGAAGATGGAGTACCAGGAAATCAAGACCTGCTCATCACAGCATCATTTTATCCAAATTTCCTTTCTTAAGTCACCATGCAACTAGGTACTATCCTCATCCAGGCAGTTTGCAAGGAGGTCAGCAAGACCTCAGAGCAGGGCCAGGAGGTCTCCATAAGCAAGCAGATGTATTCGTTCACACTCGAGCAGCCCCCCTTCCTGGTCACCCCAACCATAACATTGCATTGAAATATGGACACTGGAAAGGATCCACTGTTTTGGGAAGAGGGGGTTACAGCAGTCAGCACAGCACACACCACTTGTGTTTGCTTCCTGCCTTTCAAGACAAAAGCAAGAATCACAAAAAAAAAAAAGCCACTAGCACTTGATAAAGCTTTTTGATTTTAAAGGGGTCAGGAAAAAGTTCCAGGAAGGAGAAGAGAAACCACCTTATTTTAAACCCTTTAATGTGGTGAGAATCAGCTCTCACAGGCTACAGGTTTATATTTTTCCCTGCAGTTTTTCAACGATCTTTACCCTCCCCCGTCCCCACCCCCCCCCCAGCTCCATCTTCTTCCCACTCCCTCCCGCACTCCCAAATGGCGCCAGCGCTTTATTAAAATGGCCAGAGAGGAACCTCACCCCTCCCCACGCATGAGGGCACTGAGTTGACCTCTCCACATCTGGACACGGCTGCAACCTCCAGCTTTCCACAGCAAATCCCAGCAGCACAGTGACCTTTCCAGAAATGCAGCCCCCCTGACCTCCCTTCTCCCACCCACCCATCTCCCATCCCTCTGCTTAACTCCACCACCCTCCACCCCAGTCAGGCTGGGGATGTGGCACCACCTCATGAGGGGTGCAACTCCTCCAGATGTGGCCTCAACAGCTCTCACCAGCCCAAATCCAGGGTGTATTTGCTCGGGAGACTGAAGGAGGGGTCAGGGAGAAGAGAAAGAGAATCCAGACTGCAAACCAGACAGATTTAACTACAGCAAATAGCTTCAACAGCAACATTTCTGTCAAATCCTAGAGCCATTTCACTTTTGGTCACTTGGAGAGCACATGCCACCACAGGCTGCCTTTAACCAGTGCATTTATTGTACAACCAGTCAGAAGGTGTTACAGACCCATCAACATCTCTAGCAGTCCAGTGGAAAAGCGTCGGTGGGTCTTCTCCCTTCTCATGCTACATGAGTTCACCAGGTCTCACCAGGTTGTTGAGGAAAGCACTGCCTTTCACAGCCCATGCCAATGTGACTCAGCCTTCCCTGGCCAGTCCAGAATGAGGTGGTCCATGAGGGCTCAGACCAGAGGCACCACTTGCTCCCAGGCAGAGCTTTTCTTTATAGGACATGACTAGCTTTTCTCATGCACATCACCACCACCAAACCCCTACTTTTCCAGCTTCTCCAGCAGCAAGCCTACTGATTTTTTGTCATCCTTGATGGGCAAGCATGGAGACCCCATTCTCACCCTCAGCAGCACTGGAGGGGATCATGACATGAGCCTTCCTGCTGCCTGCAATCAACTTCATTTGTTTATTTTTATTTGAACAAAACTTTAGCTAGGCTGCACTGGGGGAAGGCTGGGAGGGGGAAAAACCCTTGGAAAGCTGGGCTGCATGTTGGTCTCAAAAGGGACTGAAATGGGCTGGGAGGAGGGGCCAGCTCTCCCTTCCAAAGAGCTTTCAATAGGAAACAGATGTTGAGGGCCCAAGCACCAAAAGCAGGGTCTGCAGCAGGCTTCCCTGGCTCCATACTCCCGACAGAATCCATTTTAATTAAAATATTTCAGCTAGAGCACGAGGCAAAGGGGAGGGGGAGCAGGGAAGGGTCTGGGGGTGATATGCTTGTTACCTCTGCACAGGCTACAAGGTTTGGGGCAAGGCTGGAGGGGGTGCCGGGGTGTGCAGGGTTGGGTCAGAGACCCCATTCTGTACCCCCAGCCCAGGGTCCCTCCCTTCAGCAGGGCTTGACATAAATTCTACTGACCTCAAGTGAAAAATTGCCTTGTTTTTGGTACCAAAAAAATAACATTACATCATGTAGGCTATGTCAGGTTCTATCAATGCTCCCTTCCCACCCACCCCCAAAGCGAGGGGGATGTAACCCAACACTATGAAAACACCAGCCCAGAGAAGAAAAGGGGCCTTTGTCGTGGACCGTCAGCTCCCCGCTCCTGCCTGAGGTGAAGAAAGATCTCTGAAAATGTTAGGCTGGGAGGTACAGACTCCAGACATGTCCCCACCATGGCCCCTTTGCTTCCCTGTCCCAACCTTCTAAAGCCCTGCTTCTCCCGTACTTAAAAACTTCTGCCATTACGAGGATCCAGAGATCCCTTCTTCCCCAGACCCCTTGGCAAAGGTCACCCCGGTGGAAAAAAAAAAAAAAGGGTGCCAGGAAGCCTAGCCCTAGGATTACTGAAGCCTTACTTTAAGCCTTGATGAACCAATAGTGTCCTCCAGGTGAGGATCCATCCTGGCTTCCTTCCCAAGGGCACCCAACTCCCTTGCAGGAGGTGATGTAGAGCAGAGGATGAGGACACCCACACCCAGCTCCAGGAAGGAAAAACTGGGGAATGCCAGGACCCAAAGAGCAAGGAGGGAAGGCAGCAGGCACTCTGCCAAGCCATGACCACCCAAGCCTGCACACCCCAAGAGAGCAGAGATAGAGAGCATCTGCCCATCCCACATGGACAGGCATGAGTCAACGAGGAGGGGGAAGGGAATCAGGGCCTGCAGGATTTGATAAGCAGCATCAGCAATGCACCATGTTAGGGTCCCCACAGCTACAAGTTCAGCAGGGCCAGGTGCAGGCTGGGGGGCTCTCCTGTGGCCACTCGGGAAGCACTGGGGACAGGAAGCAGGCTCTGCCACTCGCCCCACGGCCAGGGAACAGGCCCTAACCTGCTTCATGTACTGGGAGAAAAGAGCTGCATGAGCCTGAGGCCCCAGGAAGCTCCTCGACTGAGTGGAAATGAAGGGGGTGCAAAATTAAGTGAGCCCCCCCTGGACCATGCACAGTACAGGGCAGGGTTGCTTTCCACCTCCCTGTTGGGATGATGCTTCCCTCCACCACAACATGGGGGAACAGAGGCATGCTCCCCAGCAAAGCCTGCCTTGCCTAATCCATGCTCGTTGGCAGCACCCTGGATTGCTGAGCAAACCTGCAGCAGAGGGAAGAGGAGCTGCTGCTGCCCGTGGGCAGCACAGCACCAGGCCATGTGCGGGTCGAGGGGAGAGGGAGGAGAACACCCAGCTTGCCCAAGGCCCTCGGCTCTCAAATGTATTTTCTCATTAACGTGTAATACGGTTTTATTGTCTCAAACAATGTCTGTTTTCGATCAGTTCCTTTATCCCAGACACTGCTGAGCAGAGAGACCGAGGGGGCCAGATGGTTCGTGTTGCAGGAGTCTTCCCGCTCTTCCCCACCCGCCCCCTAATTCCTTACAAATTCCTGGAATGCCTGCGCCCCTGAAAACCAGCCTCGGGCAGAGGCAGGCATCGGCCTCCAGATCAGGGGCTGGGGGCCCTCCCCAGCCTCCCCTCCTCACTGCCAGCAGCTCACACAGGGCAGGTCCCTGGCAGCAAGCAGCAGCTCCTGGCTGTCATCTCCTCCACGGGGTCACCAGTGAGCGGTTGGCACCCAAAACCAGAGATGCATGGGTCCCCTCCTCCTTCGCCCACTGCAGGGGGGCTCCCTCTGCTGAAGGAGGGATGTGCAGACCCCAAAACCCCCCATTCCCAGACCCAAAAGCATAGCCAGCAGAGGGGCTGCAGGCAGCGGGAAGGATGCCCGCCCATAATCCCCACCACGTGCCCAAGGCCACCAGGCTCCTGCTGCACTGCTCACAGCTCCAGCTTTCACCCACGCCTCCCAGCGTTAATCCCCATACTGGCAGCTGGACGTGGAGGTTCGACAAGCCCTTCCCAAAATCCAGGGGCCAATCCAAGCCTCGGTCAAGTCAAAGGGAAGGCTCCTGCTGACTTCAAGCAGCCTGCCTCCCTCCCTGCACCAGCTATCCAGACAGGCAGCTTGGCTCGTGGCTCCAGCCCACCCTGAAATGCATTCAGGAGGTCCAGCAAGAGTTGTGCTCCTCCTGCCATCCTCCCAGCACTCTTGCAAGCACCTTCCCTGGAGCAGGAGTGAGCCCACCAGCCCCTGGAAGGAACCCTGCTGAGCACAACCCAGCATGAGGGGGAAAAAAATAATGGATGCCAAAAGCAATCGTTCAGCCTGGAGGAAGGCCAAGAGACTAGTGTTCACACCCTCAAACTCGGGAAAAGCGCCACAAGAGCACAGATGATCCCATCTGGGAAAAACCTGAGCCTGTTGGAAAAGATGGTACCTCCCATCCCAAACCAGGCACTGGCTGTGGGGTCCCACAGTCACTCTGACGCTGCAGACCTTGTCCCGTCTCCCAGGAGCTCCATACGAGCTGCTTTTTCGCCCTGTTCCCACTCTGTGGCAGCCACTGCCTGGAAAAACTTCCACTGAGCAAGGGCCGGAGGGGACACACAGCCTGCAGCATCCCCGGGCCAGCAGCCACTCTCCAGGGTTTAGCTGCCAAAATGTCACACGGGCTTGTCAGAGACCTGCCGAGCAGATGGGTATTTGCTCCCAATTCAACTGAGTTTTCATGGGGATGACACAAGACAGCCCCACTGCCAAGTTTCCACAGCTCATCTAGAGAGGAAGGGTGCCAGAGCCTGAGAGGCATCTCCAAAATCTCACATGCAGCAAGGAGGACACCTTTTTTCCTCCATCACTTTTTCCCCTGAGCCACTCAGCTCGTTTTAGCAAGCCCTAAGCCAAACCTGCCTCCACCCAGAGAAACATCAGGGCACACAGATCTGCCAAGTTCTGAGAGATGAGGGGAAAAAAAAAATAAGGGGGTGAGAGGTTTATAGCAGGAAGATTTAATACCTGTAGGATCATGCTGTCTCCTCCAACACTCTTCTTACACCTTGCCCACAAGCACTGCAATGGAAGAAGCTCTTCTTACCATCTCATGGTCAGATGCATAAGAGGCAAAGCAGCAGAAGCTGAAGGGGTCCGAGATGTTTGGCTTCCACCTAAGAAGCCCACGCACAGAAGAAAAGCTGCTACAGGCCAGAACTGAAGGGTCCTGGCCTAACATAGCCAGAAGGGTGACAAGTAGGGAAAGTGCCCTTGGTACAGTGGAAGAAGAGGGACAGAAATAAGTGATAGCGGGGGGCATACAAGCATTTCGGCGATTTTGCACTCAGTAGCAGAGAAAATATCACCTGCCACCTTTTGGCATTCCCAGCGCTCAACTTTGGCTCCATCCAGCAAGAAAAAAAACAGCAGGAAAGAGAGAGCAAGCTGAAACCTGATCCCCTGAAAGGCCGGACTCAGTGTCTGGCTTTTCTTACCGGCTCGACCGACCTGTACGTGCCAGCCTGGGAAGGCGTAATGGTTCCACCGACAGAACTTCATTAACTTTTTATACACTCGGCCACTAATTTATAATCATTAGCAGACAAACAGCCAACAATTACACAAGCAGCACGTTAAGAAGAGGAGAGAGCTTGTAGGAGCAGCGATGGAAACGTGCTCGTGATCAGGAGGGAGTGGGGATGGTGTCCCCTGTCCCAGGGCTGGCATGTGACAGGGGTGACCTCTCCCGAGATTTACTGGCACACCATTTCATCAGCTGTAATTAAGGAATCATGCAGCAGAAAGGCAAAAGGCACAGGTGAGAGCAGGGAGAGGAGAAATCTCACAAGCCCTCTTGCTTTCAACACAAAAAATAAGAAGAGAGACAGGAAGTGGAGGAGTGTGCATATTCCACATTTCCAACTCCTGGAGCAAGCAAGGCCCCTGTTGCACAAGAATGGGAACCTGCACACACAAACAGCACAAAACTCATCCCAATTTAACGAAATATTCGGACATGGGTCACGTAACCCCAGTGCCTTTCCACCCACCAGCTCTCCTTCTGCTAGAGGCAGCTCTGTGCAAGAGGTAGGAGATGGTGCTGCAATGCACAGCCCTAGGTGAGCAATGCCTGCAAATACCCAAATACTGGGGATGCAGCTACCTTGCAGATGGAGATATGAATGTGGGGAAAGGTTTCAAACACCTCTGAGATCAGCAGTCTGTTCCCCAGAAGAAAACTCAAAACTATCTCCACCACTGCCCCTCTCCTGCTCAATATCTGACCCAGTCCCTGCCAGTAAAGGCGTGGGACTTAACATCCCCCAGCCAGACCATTGCTGCAGCACAAGGCTGCAGACAGAGGAAAACAGAGAAGCTCTCTTCTCTGCAACAACCTAAGCTGCTTTAATCGATCAAAGAGCCATAAGATCTGCAGATACACATGTCCCTGCAGCACAGGCAGGCCAGCAAGGAAGCAGAGTGACCTGACCAGCATCACTCAATACATCGTGCCCAGGAACTAAACCTTCACCTCTCCTGGCTTCTGTGCAAGGGCTGAGCCTGCTCTCCTGCCCCACACCAGGCAGGCCAGCCAGTCCTTTTTTGAGACGTAAGCTTCCTGCTAAACAGGTCTAATGAACACCGAGTGCACCTCACAAAGCGCCTGCTCGGGCATCTCCAAACAGTCAGTCAAAGCACCCACTGTCTCTGATCACAAGAGAGGAAAACTCAATTCCAAAACGCCATGCAACAGGGGGGGAAAGACCGGCACCCAGCTTTGCAAAGCTGAGCGGCACTCCTTGAGAAAGGCAGACGAAGTGGGTGGCTGGCCACGACCCACCCAGCTCCTCTCCAAAGCAGGAGGGGGAGGACGCAGCAAGCATCACAGCCCGCACACAGGATCCGTCGTGCCTGGCAAGCCGCGGCTTGCCGAGCACGCAGAGGGCAGGTAGGCAGAGCCCCGCGCTCCCAGCGTGCAATCCCGGGCATGCTCACAGCTGGAAAAAGCCACTGCATCCCTCCAGCTCCACCCGCTCCCCCTCCTGCTCCCCGCGGCAGAGGCGCGCAGAAGGGCTCACACGCCGCTTTTGCTCACAGCAAGGCCTTTCCCCTTCCACCCTGGCATTTGCAAAAAGAAAAAGTGTAAATCTAACACATGCTGACTCTGATCACATCAAGAGACCAAGCTGTTCAGGCCAGAAGGATGAATGCCTCCGAGATTACTGGGGACTGAACCCAAATTTCTTGTGTGACAAGCTCCCTGCGCTCTACAGCAGCTTAATAAACATCCAGCATCCACATAGAAAAAAAATACGTAAAAATCTCTTCACCTAGAAGTGCAGCTCTCAGGGCAATTCAGGGGATCAAGCAGTAAAGCTAATTTAAATGCAAATCCAGACCACTCAGCCTGCCTGGGATAGCCCCACAACTCCAGTCCCCACCTGGATACCACTACAAGATCACAGATCCCACCTACACTGGGGCAAGCTTTCAAGAAAGTCTCTACCGGATCTACTAAAAATACAGAGCTGGTTATTTAGATTATTTTCCTGTGACTGCTCATAGTGCCATGAAATCCCCAGTCCCCACATTCCAGGGGGGGAAAACTACCTATGACAAGCCAATCCACAGTCCCTATGGGGTAACAACCCGATAGAATGGTGGGACATGCAAAGAGAGGAGAAGCAGAGGTTGTCCCTACAAACTTCACTTCAGCATTCCTGCCTTTGAGTAACTTTCAAACAGAATTGCCCAAATACCTATTCTTTCAGGATGTTTTTTAAACATCACTTGAGAGGTGGATTTGTCATTAAGGTATTTGTAATATGAAACCAAAGTCAAAATTTGGAGAAATACTTTCAATAAAAAATGCAATGGCTTAATTTCAGAAGTGTAAATATGATATGTTTCCATCTTTTTTATGCTTCCCAAAAGCAAAGCAAGAGAATCTTCTTTACTGAAACATGTTGGGAAATTGAGCTGCACAAATCTGTACAACATTTCTGTCAACCCAAATATACATTATTATTATTATTTCTTTTCCTCCTCAAGACCTTTTAATTTGGAGGGTGGAAAAAACAACCACATCTTGCCTAAAGGCAAGAAGAAGATGCCAATGCCTCTCCAGCCCATAAACAGCAGCAACTGGTCCATACCCCATCCTACAGGAGTGCAGCATGGCAGAGGGAGGAGGGAACATCTCCCTCCAGACTCAGGTCAGCATCAAGGCCGGGGGCTCTGCAGCAGTGATATGAGCAGGACACAGGCACCAAACATTGCACAGGAATTGAGTATTGCCCTTATGAGCCCTCTGCCCCCCCACTGCCTTGCCCACACTACCCAGGGCACAGAAAAGAAGATGGAGGGCAGGAGGACCTCACCTTGAAGTGGCATCAAACTGGTAGCAAGTGCCAGCATCTTGGAACCCTTGCCACAGAGGGAATTAAAAGCAGCTAGGCTTCAAAGGGGAGGAGGGAAGAGTTACTACAGCCACCCACTACCCCTGGATAGGCTCACAAGCAACAGACCCCTTTTTTTGGAGAAATGTAGAGATATCTGGGCTCACCCAGCCCTAGAGATGCCTGCACAGGGTAGGAGGTGAGTGCAGGGACACCTAGTGCTCCTGGAGCAGGACCCTCAGCACCTCAAGGGAGGAGAGGACAGTCTTTTAAAGCAAGGATGTGGCAAGCTGGGCAAAGGGAGCCCAGCAGCATCTTCCACATTGCTAAAGCAGCAGCACGTTGTGCCTGGGGGGCTCTCCCGGAGGGGCACAGAGTCAGGGCTGCTCCCCTCCCTGCACATTTGGAAACGCTCCTCTCCAGCTTTCAGGGATCTATTATTCAAAGACTCCGACAAACGAGGCAAGACCGGCAGCGGCACGACTTAACTTGATGCCTCCCCACAAAGGGGCCAGTCCCATCCACCTCTGACTTCCCAGCGAGCCGCAGGAAGGGGAAAGGGAGGGGGAGTGGCCGGCAGAGAACACCCCCCTGCCACAACCAGCCCTATACAAGCCTCTTCCAAAGTTTTCCAGGGGAGAGGGGGCAGCACAGCCAGCACCCCTGTGTGCAACCCCCATGCCCACCATCCCCTTCCCCTTTCCCTCCCCCTAAACTTGCTCTCGGGCCCTGTCTTGCTGAACAATCTCGCCGCGGGCTGCTTTTGTAAGCCTCCAGCCCCAAAAGAAAAATGATGGGTTTGAACTCTTAACCCCACCCCAGAAAAAGGCTGGAATTAAAAGGGGTTTATGACTAAGTATGCAGATGGGAATACTGTAATAACAACAGGCGAAATGTTTGCCCAGCAGTTCTGGGCTGGTTTCGGAGGGAGGGAGAGCGGGGATGGGGCGGCTTCTGGACGAAGGATGACGGCACGGAGAAAGAATTTGGTGGCTGGGAGGGAAGGGAGGTTGCTGATAAATGCTGGGGCAGAGGCGAGGAGGGGGGCCAGGACCCAAACGCCACATCGCTGGCACTTCAGGGAGGCTGGCTGCAGTGTTGTGGGTTTCTGGCCAGGTGAGAAAGGCAGCACCACCACAGAGGAGGCAAGTAGGGGTAGGGGGAGATGGCAGGAGAGCTTGGCTCCAGGGCCAGCTTGGCACTGATCACACGTCTTGTGTGACATTGTCGTACTCAACGAGGCTGGAACACACAATAGGGAATGTATCAAGGCAGACAGCAAAGCTCCCCCACACCCCAAATCACTTCTGGTGAGGGGCACTCATGCACACAGACTCCTGCCAAGGGGGAAGCTCACAACTGCAAACAAGTGGCTAATTTTTACCAGCTCTGGGGCTCCAGCTCTGCTGAGAAGGTGGTAAAACATCAGTGCCTAAGTCACCCAGTAGGGTATTTTCACAGGACATCACCCTCCCCTTTTAGCAACAGGCTGCACCGAGGCCCTGCAAGTGGGAGGCTCAGGCTAGGGGAGACCCAAACCTCAGCTTGTCCGACAGGAGTGCACCCCACCACTGGCTTAACCTTCTGCAAGAGGGAAGGGCTCTGCTTCTCCAGCACCCTGTCCTACACAAGCTTGCTACCACTCCCTGGGCACCCAGGACTCCCCTCTCTGCAGAGGGCCAGCCAGGTGAGGCACCTTGACAGCTCCTTGTCACACAACAAGGAGCCACCCTGACAGTGCTCAGCTGAGCCCAAAACCACTCCCCTGCTGCCATACCAAGCTGGGCTGTCCGTGGGCACCCAGTCCATAGGAGAGGTTTGCTCGCTGGGGATGCCAGTCCCTGATTGTACCAAACCAGCACCTTCCTGTTCTCTTAAGCTCTCCACAAGATACCTGCAAACTCAACTCAAGATGCAAACCACACGCACAGTATCACATAGAGCTTGGCAGCCATAGTCCAGAAAGCCACCAAACATCCAAACCTTGCAAGTTACCAGGACCCAAGGGAGAGAAATCCACATGTAGCACATGGGAACAAGCCACAAAAACACAGACCTCCCCAAGCCCTCCGAGGAGCCAAAATATCAAACTATTTCTGAGTGATGCTCCTGGTGCAAGCTCAGGAACCTTCCCCCCACACTGGCTGGGCACAGCCCAGCCTGATGCAACAGCAGCACTTTGCCAACCAAGCACCTCACAGGGGTATGAGGTTGGGATGGGAACACACTCCAGCTGCTTCCCTGTGGGCATGAGGAGGTAAAGCCACATGCAGAATTTTCACAGCACTACTGGCAAGCCAGGAACTCCAGGAGATATCCTGACTTACAACATGGCGGGATTTCCAGGCGTGTCTCACACCAGCATTTGCTCAAGGGAGCTGAGGGTTTGCAGCACCAGTGCACGGAGTTTTGACTTGACTCTGGTCACCTCCTACTGACCCACTGCATTTACCAGAGATAGGGAGTGCTGGAAGGAGTCTGTGGATAGTAAAACATCTTCCTCACCACCACAACCCTCCTCCAGGTCTGACCTGTTGCATTTATCAACAGAAACACAGCAGCCCCACAGCAGTCAGGGGAGAGGTGAGTGAACCTCCCAAACTACCTCCCTACAGCGTCCAGTACTGCTGCTACCAGCAACACAGCACAGGGGACAGGGAAAAAGCAAAGCCACCAAGCTTGCTCCTCTTAACAAACAAGACGACTTTATTTTGCCTCTCAATGAGAGCAAAAGACATACAGAGACGGTCTGTGAGGTCAGGAAAGATGGTCCCTAGCAAAAGGCACACACTTTGCAAGGGATGACAGGGGAGACCCAGGGTCCTGTCTCTTCCAGCAGCACACACTGCAGCAGCCTGCACTGAACACACACTACACAAATGCACAGCTCCCCGCATGGCCGCTGCTCCGCCAGGGCACAGCGGCGAGAGCCAACACGCCAGGAAGCACTCGGATCAGGTAATGGAGGGTGTAGGAGACTCGTGAGATGATTCCTGTGAGTCAGAAGTGCTGGCCAAGGCCCAGATCAGCAAGCTCTGCAAAACCAGCAAACAAAAAGAGGGCAAAACCTGGACCTCCCCAGCCCTTTCCTGCTGCCGCTGAGATGACCCCTGCAAGCAACCCTGGCCAGCCAGCAGCAGGGTTGATGAGAGTGGCCAGAGCCATATGGGATGCTGCAGCCAGTGCTCAGGATGGAGACTCAACCTACCATACCTTGGTGTGAGCTGGTCACTCCATCTCCCTGCTCAGTCCTGGAACTTGCTGAGCACATTGATTTCTCCTCTGCCAACTGAGAAGACAACGTAGCTTTTGCTCATTTAAGCCATCAACAGTCTCTCCGCATATGTAGCCTGAAACTAAGGGACCCTCCTCTCACCCACAGCTTCCAGGGTACTTCCAGGATTTAAGGACCAAATGTAAATGCTCCTTTGCATGTCCTTTTCTGACTGTTTCCCCTCCCTGCTCAATCACATACCTATGCCTTGAAACCTGGGCAGTTTGTCTACACAAGTGATATTTACATCTCGGAGCGTCACAAAGTAAGTAAAGCCCCCAGCCCTGCACCACATCCCTGGAGCTTGCTCCAGAGACTTTAACAGACAACATGTTAAGGCAGCTTGCAGCCACTTGTTTGCACCAAGAGGATCCCCTTAGGAGACCAAGGGGAAGGTCTTTGCTTTGCAGAGACAGACATGAGGCATTCAGCCACGAGAAGTTCTGGGACTGAAGCAGAGTCCAGCACATTTCTGCAGGATCACAGCACCTCTTGAGAAACAGCCCTGAGTGAAGGGTCTCCATACATTTTGTGGAGATCTCTCTGCCTGGAGGATTATGAGATCCATACTCTCAAAAGTCGGTGCTACAGTCAACCTAGCTTCTACTAAAGCCCCCACAACATCTCTGCTATGAGGTGCTGCCATCCTTTCCCCATCTGGGACTTCCATACATTCTAGTTGTCCTCCCCACTATTCACATCTGGAAGATGGATAAATACCTATCAGGAGTCATCCCAATTCTGACAGCTGAATGAGTTAGACAAGTGCTAACAAACAAACAAACAGGCTAAATTGCTCCTTTCCCTTCTTAATAGGCTGAAGCAAGTCTTCTGAGCACCCCAAATGGCAGCTTGGGAAACGGTCCCTTCCCAGCTTTTGGTAGTAGCAAGAAGCCCAACCCTGGCAGCTGCCCAGCTGAACCATTACACACATGCTGCCCGCTGCCATGGGGACATCTCCGACATTAAACCCTGCTCCCTTGCACTCTCATGGGTTACAACCCACTGCCCAGAGGGGAGCCCTGAAGCCAGGTGAGATGGAAGACCAAGCCAGGACCAGAACAAGCCACCTTTTCTTGCTGAGATAGAAGACCAAGCCTGGGCAATGCAGCCCTTATAAACGGATGGGGACCAGAAGAATGTACCCCCTCTTCCCTACAGCCAAGCCTCCTGTTCCACCAGAGAGGCAACGCAGGCAGACCACCAGCCTCCATCCTCCCAGTCTGTAATGGCCTGTAGCCCCTTCCTTCCCCTGCTCCCAACGGCAGGCACACCCAGAGACTAACTCCATCCGGTCCTTCTTCCCTACAGCTATTGTCGCTAAAAATTTATCCGCTTTCTGCCAAAAGAAAAAAAAATAATTTGAAAAAAATGCTGCACCTCCCCTCTGCCCTTCAAAGTAAAAGCAGCTCTGCTCTTTACCCAGGGAGGGGGAGAAGAGTTTAAACGTAAGTCTCCCATCTACCCAGCACTGGTCCACTCCTCCTCCTCCAAGGACTTTCACACAGCCCTGTCCCGTCAGCCTGTCTGTGGCATTTGATTCCTGTCTGTCACTAAGTGATGAGGACAAAGGGTGAGGAGTCAGGAAAAGGTCTGAGCTACTTTGTTCATCGTCTGGATACGAACTTTGGATGAACTCCGTGGGGAAAGAGAAAAGCTGCATGGAGCCGGACGCACCGTGCATAGCACTCTCTCTCCTCCAAAAAAAAAAAAAAAGAAAATAAAAAAGGGAGGCTTGAACAAGGGGGAAGGGGTGGGAGGGAAGGGGAGAGGACAGCATTCCCCATCCCCATGGCGGCAGGCAGTCCTGAGAGCTCCCTGCTCCGAGGAGACAGAAGGATATTCAAACCGCCTTCCCAGGAGGCATGTTCAATAAAGCAGGATGCCAACGCAGCCTTTTCTCAAACAAATCTGTTAGCAGCAGGCCAGGGGCCAGCCACAAGGGCTTGCTTTTTAAAGCAACCAAATGGGAATTTCCTAATAAAATAAAATTTTTAAAAAAGCCCCACTGTGGCCCGGTTAAAGGGAAGCTTGCTGGCAGCAACAAGAAGTATCTTTCACACAGACCTCTCTGGAAGCATGGGAATATGAAATATGGCACAGGATGGTGAGCTCTGGGGTGCACCCAAGGGCACTAAAGCACCCCTGTGCTCCCCTGGACCCCGAGGCACCCACCTGCACAAGCTTGTGGAGACGATTGCCCATAGTGTGGTTACATACCAGGGGAAGGTTTACAACCACAATTTCTGCTTTGCTGAAAAAGGGAGAAGGCTCAACCTGTGCTGCAACTGAGGCGATTTCCCTCATGCCGAATTTGGAGACCTGGAAAAGCCACTACAGGGCATGCTTGCCTTCTTCCCTTCACTTTGCTTTTTCAGAGCAGAGCCCAGTTTGCAACTGGAAAGCCTTACAGTAGTCCTGCAAACGTTAATTAAATCAGCCCCTCCTGGACAGCAAAGGCACCACAAACTTTCTCCTGCTCTTGCCAAGCAGCTAAGATGCCCACGTGGGAATTGGACACAGCCTCCACTGAGGATTATCAGCAAAGCCTATGCACAAGATGTGCCCAGCCACACAGGAAAACCGTTGGGATGGTACATGGAACTATGCAGCATTCTCAAAAGACCTGCTGAGTGCTGGAAGCGAAGAGTGCCCCAAACAAGCTACCCCACCACACTGGAACCTTCATCACCCACTGAACACGAGAGGGGACCCACACCCCTGTGGGGACAGCTGGAAACACAGTTCTGGCTCTGCCACCTTGAATGGCTCTGCCTGAGGGAAGAGCAGTTGGAAATCCCAAGGGTCATACCGGAGGCTGTTCACCATCAACCTTCCCAGCACATCCCAGCAGAGTGGGTGAACTTACTGTCAAGGAGAGGGAATCTTATTTAATGATGCTGGTGCTGCTGGTTCCGGGGCTATTTTGAGAACAGCAAGTAAGAGGCACAGAGGGAAAAAGAGGGGTCTGGAGATAGAGAAGGTAAACTAGAATAAATCTGCTTTATTATTGCCTGAAACCCAAGGAGACTGATTAAAGCAAACAGCCTCCCTGCCCCTTCGAAAGGGTTGTCTCGTCTGCTTCCTAAATCTGATTCCCATTTGTTTCTATATGGTTCTCATTTGTTCTTCATTTATGTCTCCTTCAAGCTCCTCACTTAGCCTAGGAGAGCCCTCTGAAGAACCACGGGGCAGGGCTTTCCCCGGAAGCCTGCAAGAGCAATCACTGACACCGGTGCCTGCATTCAGGCAGGAGATGTGGCAGAGGAAGGCAGCAGGCTGCCAACTATATGAAATGGCAAAGAGGCTGAGGAGATCCTTGGAAAGAGCTGCCCGAGGGAGGAGAGCATCAGCACCCAAGGGTGGTGACAGGACCCCACCTGCCTCAGGGAGAGCAGACCATACCTGGCATTCCCAAAGGGCGAAACAAAACCAATAAAAAACCTAAAGGGACCAGAGACCCACCGCACGCCCCAGGGACTCGAAGGGCTCCCACAAGCAGTTTCTCTCTTCATCAGCAGACGGCCTTCTGATTAAACAAAGGCTTAAAATTATCTTAATGGAGCTCCTTTCAAACACAAACCACAGGGACCTCTCCTAATTGTGCAGCTCCTTTCTCAATCACAGCCTCCATATGATGAAGCAGGTCCATCCGCCGCCCTTGCCTGCAGCCACGTGCCTTGGCACGCAGGACCAGTGCGCTACACCAGCCTTGCCCACAGTTCCCAACTGGGCTGGAAGCACCATGCCACCACAGCCCTCCTGCCACTCACCCTCTGCCCTGGCCGTTAGCCCCTGAGCATCCAGCTAGCCAGGCACACTGCCTTTGCCCAAGAATGCTTCCAAAACCTAACCAAACACGGCAGAAAAAGGGAAAGAAAGGTCTGTCCTTCCAAGACATGGACTTTGCCACATGCCTCAGGAGCATGGAAAGACTGGGGATTTCCCCTACCACCACCACTTGCTGTGTCTTATCTCCTTCCATATCGCTTGTAGGTTTTTCAGGGTAAACAATCCCCATTTACCCTTGCGGTAGTCTCCCGTAACCTCCAGCCATGTCATTGTACTGCTGTACATGTCGTTCTACCCCCAACAGCCCATGGGTGAGGACCCCACAGCTTTCTAGACCTGGATGTAGAGGAGCCACTTCTAAGGAGAAATCCCACCCCAGACTGCGTGCCTCCTGGACACGTGTTGCAAACCTATCCAAGCGGAAATACAACATCCTTTGCCACAATAAACACCAACCAAGCCCACATCTGGCTACCCAACCAATCCCACGTCTGGCTACCCAACCAATCCATCCACCACAAGAAGAAACCAAGCAGGGGCTGAGTTCTCCACAGCCAGGGCCAACCCTGCATCGTCGCCCCCACCCCCCCCCATCAGAGTAGGGTCCAGATGGTTGCAGAAGCACATAATGTGGTATTGCTCATCCTGCATGCTGCTCAGTTGGAGGGCACAGGGCCCATCAGCCCATCTCCCCACTCCCTCCTGCCTGTAAGGAAAGCAGAGACCCTGACCTTCTCCCCCACATCCCCCAGCCCCTCTGCAGCTTAAGCAGCCCAGGTGCGTAAATGTTATCCAATGCCCTTGCTGGGCGTAAAGTAAATTCCACCCAACGGGGGAAATGCCAGCTGCAGTCAGACCCTGGGATGTGCAAATAGCAGCTGGGGACCTTCGGGAGAGGAACAGCCCGGGCCCAGGCACTCCTACCAATAATCCTTCTCAGGACAGCCTTTCCAGAAGCTCCCATATCAGAGGAAGGATGCTAATTTGACTATTTGAGGGAGCGCAAAACCCAATAAATTAAACGTTTGCTATTGTGCTAAATGACCTTTTCAGCCACTTGGGGACAGAATTGCACTGGGGCTTTGGAGCAAGCTTCAGCGGGCGCTGCTCGCTCCCTGCTCCCACACGCGATGCTTTATGCCTCCAGATGCATTTCAGGGGCTCTGCGCCCCCCCAGCCACCTCAGCCCACCCAGCAACAGAGCCAAGAAACAGCCTCTTTGGAAAAATCTGCATGAAGCAGGGAGGAAGAAGTGGTCTGCTAAGAGCTTGCTGAGCAAAGCGCTTCAGACGGCTTCATTTCACATCGCCGAAAGCGTCAATCAAGGAATTGCTCCTCAGCTTTTTTCTCCATTAGCAAAGTATATTGCAACTTCCCTTCCCACCACTGATACCAATAGAAACTTCACATCTGCTGACCAGATCTAACAGCCAGGATTTTCCAGGGCAGTAATACATTCACTGAAAACACCATTCCTGCCACCTGCTCCCCCCAGACGCACAACTGCACGGGGAGCAGGGCCATGGCAGCTCCTCGCTCTCAGCAGGCACATGCACAGCACAACGTGACAGCCAGAAGCTTGACAAAGTCAGATCAGAAATAAATAGGTGGCTCCTTGGAAAGCAAGGGTCATACACCCTTCAAAACACCACCTCCACCAGGCTGCTGGAGCATGTCCCACTGCCTGCAACTTTCCTACACAAAACGTACGAGGGAGGCCGTGTCCTATGCTATGAAGTCGGGATCGAGGGCTGTGACTCCTTCCAACTCAATTATTGTGGCCTGAACTGTGCCTTTTGTCTAGAGATTTGCAATAATCTATTATTGCAATATTTTCAATTATATTATTGCATTAATAGTAATATATTACTGCAATAATAATTTTGCATATAAACATCCTCCTTCCAAACAAAAAAGACAAAGTTAAAACACTTGCAGTCTTTTAAAATGAAAGACTTAAGAGTCAAAAGCCAAATTCAAAGCTTAAAGCAAGAGACCAATCCATCCAGAGGCTCCAGGTACTGTATCATTCTTAATGTTTCACTAAAGAATCATTGCACAGGGAAAAAAAAAAGGATGTGTAAACAGGCAAACATACACCCACCAGCAGCTTCGGTTTTGAAACATTAATGTTGAAATTAGAAAGGCACATTTCAGAGAGTTATGGGCAAATTTGCTTTCATTTTGGCTCCAGCCTTGTAAATATCAAATGTCAAAGAAAACAGTCGTGCTGAATTAACAGAGAAAAATCCTGGTGCCCCAGAGACATGTCCAGGATCGGGACCGCTGGAGTTGGGAAAAGAGCAGTGACCAGCAACAAACGCTCTGCAACTGCAAGGGTATTTTTGCCAGTTAACCTGCCACTGCTAATTCTGCTAATCAACATCACTCTGAAATTTGAAAATGCTATCCAACCAGGAGAGAAACTTGATTTTCCTCTTCTGATAACGAGGACAGGCAGAGCAGCCAGGCTGGGCCCAATGTAGCTGTACAAAATGCTGTCTGGGAAACTGAAAATGGGACATGGAAACGACGAACCGAGTTTCTGGGATTGCACTGTGGCAAGAAACAAAAATCCAGTCACCAGCATTTAGACAGGCTGATCCCACTTGCAAAGGCAGCTCCGCTCATTTTTCAAAGCTGAAATAAAATGGCAAAGTTATCATTTCAGATTAGTGTGGCTTCTCACAGCACTGGCTGTTCCAAGGGTTTTCAATTTATCAGTGTATTTACAAAAAAAAAAAAGGGGGGGAGGGGGTGGGAAACAGGCCATGAGCTTAGGCCAAGCAAAAAAGCTATTTTGGGCAAGGCTTCTCCTATAAATAAAAGGCTGGGTAGGGAGAGGACGGTGACAACGTTCTGCTTACTCAAGGTGTCAGAGGGAATTTCTATTATCCACATTGGTGACCTCCCCAAAATGCCAAAAAGCAGGAAGAGCACAAGGCTCCTGGGCAGGTACAGCAGCCCAGTGAGACAGCTTCCCCCCACAGCCATCCCCTTCATCAGGCTGCCAGTTGTCCTGCCACCTCACCCTCACCACCAGGAAAAGGAGCCAGTAAAAGGCGGCTTTCTGTTCCAGCTTAAAAAGAAATAAATAAATGCAGAGAAAGGGCTCACAAACACATGGCCAAGAGATTAAAATCTTCAGTGCTTTTTTGTTTTCTGGTGTTGTGGGTTTCTTTAATTGACACAGTTGCAAACCAGTAATTCCAGCCCAGTCTTCCGAGCACTGGGATAAAGCATCACCTGAGTCCCTCCCCAGCCCTGCCGCCGGCCTGACAACACCACGCTGTAATGTCTTCAGCCCACAGCCTCCTCAGGCCACAGCTTTCTGTAATTTGTCCCTAGACCGCCCGCCACCTTGTATTATTTAAGTCGCCGGGGGATGCAGTGCCTCCAATACAGTTGTCAGCAGAAGCCACTGACCACCCAGCCCACAAAACCATCATTTTTTTGTCTCAGAAAAGGTTTTCAGTAGATGCTCCCCAAAGGCGACACAGCAAGAGGAGGCATTTCACTGGAAAACCCCCAATCCTGATGCCTGTGCTGCATGCCGGGAAGGTGACAGTCTGCAAAAGCTCCCCATGGCACCTACATTTGTCCAGAGAGCCCCAAAAAGGTGCTCAGGCAGCCTGGGCTCTGGAGTAGGGCACCCCATACCTGCTGGCAGTGTTGGGGCGCCACGTGCAACAGCAGGCTGGCAGTCCAGGGGCCAGGCACTGTTCATAAACAGCTTCTCCCACTGCAGGGAACCTCTGCCAGTCTGACTGGACTGGGAACGTGTCCGGGTGAATGTTTGGGAAAAGCAAAGGACACAGATTGAGGCTGGTTTATTAGATTATGGACAGCCCCATGGAAATAGGGCCATATTGATCTGGTCTGCAAACACCTGGCTGGGAATACAAGCAGCCCCTGAGTATACAGAAGCTGCTGGAGATTATTAACCAGATCCATTGCTGTAAATCACATTACCTCCTTCCAAACCCCAACCCAGCACCAAGTCCCCTTGTGCTAGGTGCTGTACAGAGCACACCCTTGCAATGCGAGGGAGCATCATCTCTCCCTGCCCAGCACCCAAAACCCTAAACATTCAGCCCAAAAGAGTGGAGCCTGGCAGAGGCATCCTGCTCTGAGGTCCATGGAGCCAGGGCCATGCAGCCCACATCCCCCCCAGCAACCTGCAAAGCAGAGCACATTACCAGGAGCGTGAAACTCACTGTGTAGGAAAACTGCCCCAGGAATGCAAGGCAGGAACACAACATTTTTAAAAAAGGTGGAAAAAAGAAAAATCACATCTTCGGATGCAAACTCATCCCCTGCTCTCACTGGGTGCCAGCTGCAAAATATTAGAGGGCTGCAAACCACCCCTCTAGGGCACAGAGGCTCTTCTGCCTCCCAAAGCACCCCAACTCTAAGTCCAAGAAGGAAAAAACGCTAGTAAAATGCTTAACAGCATATTTCCAAAAGATCACTAAACCCTTTGCAGCTCTCAGATTGAAGGAGGAACTGGGAAATGAGGTGCTGAACCAAAGGCAGAGGAGGAATCCCATATTCCTCCCTTCTGCCCACCAAAATTCTCAGCTCTGATTCAGCAGAAGCACCAACAGCAGCACAGCCTCGTGTATCTCACTGCAAATGAAACCATTCACATTTAAACCACCACCCTGCTCCCCTAAAGAATTGCTGCATGCAGTAATTTCCTTGTGACAGGGGAAAAAAAAAAGAGCCATGATGAAATTGTCTCAGAGTTTCTCTGCGTTTTGTTTACAGCCACTGCCCTCAAAGGCAGGGCCGGCACGCAGCGCGCGAGCCTGCTAACAGGAATAAATCTAACATTTGTGATAATTTAGAAAAGCTCTGCTCGCAGACAGTCAGTGCTCTGAGGGGGAAATCCCTCTGCAGGCCTCAAATAGGGAACTTGAACCATTTTTCCCTGGAGAAATTTAGGCCTGAAAGATCTTCCGAGTTTCTCGTTTGGAGCTACAAGGCCCAGTAACAAGATCTCTTTCCCTGGACTCACCCGCAACACTTTGATTGCTGCCAAAACCATTTGGAGGTGAGGGAAGACAGAGTGGAGAGAGACCCGTGGCAGTGGGGAAGACACCTAACATGCTCACATAAGAGGATGCTGTATTTAGCTGTTTTTTTATGCAACCCCCAGGTTAATAGAGAGATTTTTCTGGTAGGCATTAATTGAGCACAAAGACTCCTTCACCTCTGCACTGTGCCCAATGCTGTCAGCAGGCAGTGGCCAAAGAGTGAGCTGCTGGCATTGGCACCTTCCTGGAGCCCTCCTTCCCTGGACACACACACCAAAAACCTGCTACCAAGGAAGTCTGGTGCAAGTAAAGGCTGGGAGACTTGGGAATGTGGGATTTGGGGCAGAAGAACGAGCTCATGCATCCCCCAGGAGCAAACAGATGAGGCAGCAAGTGATGGGACCCGGCAGACCCAGCTTCGAAGAGCATCCTCCTGGTCTGCTGCAATCACAGCAAAGTTTACTCAACATCAAGTACTCACAAAACACAAGCCTTGAAACAAAACCAAACAGGTTCTCTCCTGTACTCCTCTAATTGTGGGGAGCCCCTCAGGACTGGTAACGTTGTGCTGGAGCCAGACCTGGTTTCTCCACTTTGCTGAGAGGGCCGAAGAGGAGGAGGTGTGAGGAAGGGCAAGAGCCCACTGGCAGCCCCGTGCTTCACACCTCCTCCCCTGAGAACTGCAGGAGGCAAATTTTCATTAAACTAATTAAGCTTGCTCTGTTCAAAGAGCTCTAACCACATGCTACCAGGGGAGAGGAAGAAAATACAAAATTAAAAAGGAAAAAAAAATCTCTCTGCAAGCATGATCCTCCAAAGCTATCCATCCCCAGCAGATTCCTGATGGACAACACCATGCTGGAAAAGGAAAGCCCAGAAAAAGGACATGCTGCAGTGACACATGTCCAACCCTAAAGATCCTGCACCATCCAGCCACCAGGACCTACTGGGACATGTCCCCCTTCCCATCAGGGTGACTGGTTTCCATCACCTCCCAGCCAGTCCCCAAAGGTGGCCGCTCTTCTTGCAGTAACACAGCCCTCCACCAAGGCAAGGTCTTCCAGACCCTGCCTCCCCTCCCAGAACATCCCTATCTTCCAGCCCCTTGCATGTTCCCTTTCCTCCTTTCCCTTGAAGACATCACGTTTCTGGAAGTAATTTGATTGTGATCTGCAAAGAGGCTTCCTTGGGCAGTAGAGGCTGGCTGGAGGCCCTGCTCTCCCAAAATGTTTTGCCTTCCCCCAGGGCAGCCACAGCAGGGACCCAGCAGACCCTGCCCCTATAGGGAGCCTGCTCAGCTGGGAGGGAGATGCATCACTTTGGCCTTCAAAGCCTTTCAACTGGAGGATAAGAAAAAATAATACTAAATATCAAAGTAAATGCTTCCTCCCCTTAGAAGGGCAGGAAGGAGAGCAGCCAGGAGGGCTGGACCTGCCGAAAGCAGAGCAGGGACCCTGATCCTCTGGGACTGTAGCCCCAGCACCTTCATTATGAGCTTTTGCAGAAACAAAATGAAGCCTTAGGTGCAAGAATTGCATTGAAATTCAAATCAGGGTGTTTAACTCCCCCATGACTTTGGGAAACCTCGGAGGAAACCCAGGATAAGAGGGAGGGCAACATTTGAAACCCTAGAGAAGGGCTGGGGGAGGAGGAAAGCAACCCACCCCATCCTGCCCTGCAAAAAACTTCATCCGAGGGGCCTTGGGCTTGCCAGCATAGCCAGCTTACAGCTCTGCCCAGGACCCCAAACACACCAGCACTGCATGCACTGCACCCACCACAGCTGCCCCTTTTCTCCCTGTGCTGCTCTTCATGGGGCTTTAGTTGGGAGGGGGTGAATTGAAGGGAGGGAGAAAGAAAGAAACCCCGTATCGTAATTGCTATATTAAAGAGAAATAGCAGGCAAGAATAATAAGAGAGGTGTCAGAAGTGAAATACAGTAACAGACATTAAAAAAAAGACTACAGTTCTGTGATGGGGGTGTTAATTGAACACAGAGCTGAAGAGAACAAAGGGGTGTTAAGGAAGAAAAGAAGGGGAAAAAAACCCTACCTCCTCCAAAGATCTGATTTGAGTTAAGTTTGGTGAAGATAATGCACAGGGAAAGGTAGCTAATAGCTATATAAGGTGCCTCTTATGTTCTAAAATTTAAAAAAAAAAATCAACAAATCCATTATTCAAAAACAATTGCACGGCTAATCAGTGATGTCTATAAATGTTCCACTTTGTAAATTCCCCCCCCCGTTGGTGGCATGTACATTTGTTTTTTTAAACCTAAATTCTTTGAACACAGAAGGGCGAGGGGTTTAAGAAAATAAAAATCGGAGGATTTCAAATATGAAGTCAGAGAGCTTTTAAGAAGTAGAATTTGCCCGATGCCCTCACCTCCCCCAAAAGAGCAGAGAAAGTGAAAGGATGGGAAAAGCTCTTAAGGAGGAGGAATCAGATTAAATGGTCATATATCCTGCGCTCAGCCTCTCCCCGCCGGTCCCCGCCGAACGAGATGGGAGTTGGGAAAGGCTCACAGCTGAAATAGATGCTGCTGCATTTTGACAGCAGATATTTTCCAGTTTGCCATCCAAGGACCCCACGTCTGCATACGCCTTGCCTGATTCTTCTGCTTAGCTATTCTGCTCATGCAGGGAACAGCTTAAAAAAAAAAAAACATACCAAGAGAGAGGAAAAGAAAACGAGGGAGGGGAAAAAAAAAAAAATCAGAGCCCCTACCTCTGCCTTCAAACTTCGTATAAATCAGCAATGCGATTTCCGATTTCAATCCCTATTGACGGAGGAATCAATTGTATTTGGAACAACAATGCCTCGCATTTCCATAATTATTATTCCAAAAAGCCAGCCAGCCATTTGAAGGCAGTCCTGCCCCTTCCCTCGCAACAAAGCGACCAACAGCAAGTGAAAACACACCAAATGAACGCTGACAACTTATACGTATATCGAAGCAGCAATTTTTCTCCCCCCCCCAATGCTCCCCTCAGATCAAACCTCTCAACTTTTGTTACTTTTAAACAGACATCAGCCCAAAAGAAACAATCTCCAGGTTGCAGACAAAAGACAACCCCCTGAGCTTTTTTTTTTTTTAGTTGTTATTATTTTTTTAAGTGTTTATAAATACTTCAAAATAACTGAAGAGCCCGAGTGCAAAGGGGAACTCTCCGGCCAATACAGACGACCCCTTTTTCTAAGAACTTTATGGACACTTTGGGTTTGCTCAAGACAATGTTAATGCTATGAAATATTAGCCATAATGTTGCAAGAGACGGTGGTAAAGTCTCCGTAAGGCTCTGGAGTCACTTAAATCAAGCAGCGGGGTAACCGAACGCACATTTCTGCACATCATAACGCCGGGGGGAAGATGTACACAGGCACTTCCAAACACCCGCCAGTGACCGCAAACAATCGCCAGGATTTCCAAAGCTATACGTGCAAAAATCTGGGAAGCAACATGGAAAGTGGGAAGAGAGAAGTTGGCTCAACTTTCACGCCGCTGCCCACAAGGAAGGAGTAAGCAAACAGAAGCAGGCGATACCCTCAGCCCCAGAAAAAACAAGGCTAACTTCCTCCTAGCATTGGGCTCACAAAGCAATAATGAAAAAAGAAAATAAAACCATCTGGCCCCGTTTGCTTCCTTATAAAGTGTGACTTTTGGAGATGCAGATGGGGAAGAGGGGAGGAGGTCTTTGAATCTGCGAAGTAAAATAATTCACCGTAAACCTATCTGAGGAGAGATAAACAACACCCCAAAAGCCATCTTGATTCAACTTCATCGGAGACCTTCATACAGCAGCGCCATAGCCAAGTCAACCAGGAACAATAAGAACAAATAACATTTTTTAAAAATATATGACAGACCCAATCTCCACCTGGACATCCTTTATTTCCAGCAGCATGCTTCACCCTATACCAACTCTCTCAATTTTACTTGGCAGAGAGGAATCATCACAGCCTGGCACCAGGGATGTGTACAGCTCCCCATTTCACCAGGACCCCACAGCATCCCTGAGGTCACCTGGATTTCACCCTAGGCTTGGTCATTGCAGATTCCCCATCCCCTAACTTTGCAACTTCACCGCTAGCAAAACTGAGCTGGGATTAATCAGTTTCCCTGCCAAAAAGTTCCCCTGCACAGGCAATGTACACAGCATCAAATACCCACGATGAAAAGGCAGACAAACATTTTCTTTGGCTGACTAAAAATAAAAGGAGAAAGAGGGAAAAGGGAAAAGAACTTCATGGCTCCCTTTTTCAGCGTGGCACCTGGGGAAAAGCTAGAAAACCGCCCATAAAATTTATCTCTAGACAGACTCCCTCACGTTACATCATATGAACTCTACAAAGGTTCCCATAGGAAGCCCACTGCCCAGTATTATGGAAACCCCATAAGGAAGGGCTTCCTCAGGAAGGTCAGACCCGGCCACACAGCCATCAGGACTTCATCGAATGCCATCGGTAGGTGCTTTGTCTGGGCTACACGCTGCACAAACAACGCTTAACAAAGGGGCCCCTTAGTCATTTTATATATATTGCAAGAGTCAAGTAATTGTATTTTCAATCAGCTGCTCACACTAGGAGGCTTTTTATATATATTTATTTAAGAAAAAAAAAAAGACCCAGATTTCAGTTTCTTAAAGCTGTTCCCCTTTTATGTGCAACTATCAATGTATATCACCTGGGTGTGCAATCATATTTATTGTCACGTTCATTCATGTCATGCCCTTGCTTATATGGTTTAGATATGAATTATTGACTGTTACAGTCCTTGTTGTAAAAGGGGAGGGGGGGGAGAAGTCAAGTACTTTGCAGTGTGCTAAAACAAGGCAGCTGGACCGGCATAAAAAAGCCCACTGATCACCTCCAGTCAGCTCAGAAACCCAACGGTGGAGAAAAACCTCCCCCTTCCACACCAAATTTCCATCATTCCTCCCACTTTTTTTTTTTTATAAAAAAAAAATTAAAAAGGAAATTCTGACAAATAAATAAATAAGTGGTGCATGTTGCTAAATGTCCTTCCCTGAGCATCTGTTGTTTAAGATCACTCTTGATTGATGACTTCTATTTTTTAATTGTTGCTTTTAAAATTTAAATGCCCCCCTGGGATGTGTTATAAGTGTGTTAGTACATGGTAGGAGGTCTGGAAAGTGGGAAACGGCAGAGCCAACGCTCTCATGCCATTAGCTTCTTTAGAAGCCTGAGAACACCCCATGCCATAAAACAACAGTACCCTAAAGTAACTAACAATCTAATATATTGCTTTCACTAAAGGCAACTGACAACTCGCTCTTACATGAGCTAGCCTGGATGATTGGCAGACAACAGCATTTCAACCCTTTATTTTAAAAAAAGTAAAGTACCTTTCCATTTACCTGAATAGTGATAGTAGTACAACTGCACAATTTCATTTTGTTGGGTTTCCCCCCCTACTTAGTACTCAGATTTTATTTTTTTTAAACCACGCCATGTCTTAAGGAAGAAGCTAGAGAAAGAATTAAACTGCAAGGTTTTTGATTTTTTTTTTCTTCTCCTCAGAAAAAGCAATAAATAAAAAGAGGCAATACAATGGAAATTAAAACATGATATTTTCCCTTCCAGACACAAACCGCATCATGCACATCCACTGCCAGAAGCATTAAATACCAGCAAGCTTTTTCTCCCTACTTAAATACTATTACATGGGGATGGGGGGGAATCGGGATGGGGGCAAACTCGGTGGAATAAAACCCTCAAAGAGCAAAAAGAAAAATAATATACAACCAACAGCATTGATTTCCTACCTGTTTTTTCTTTGATTTCACACAAGACATTGAAAAGGGCTGGCTTCATCCTGTGGCAGTTTAAAGCATGTTTCCTGGAGAGAGAAGAAAAGAGGGGAGGTTGAGGTTAGGATGTCACCACAAGGAACAACTTCCCAAATTCACGCTGGCTGGCATGTGTGTGCTGGAGGTAGGGGGGACCCCTTTGAGTCCTCTCGGCCCTACCACCCATCCCTGCTAGGACTTGAGCACCAGCACTGCAAACAGCTACCTACCTAACCCGGAGGAGATGAATTACACCAATTTAGCAGCGTCTTGAAAATCGCCTTTGCCACCGAGCGGCTCCCACAGCCGGCGCGAGGCAGGCGATGCACCGAGCCAAAGCCAGCAGCTTTCTGGAGCCAAGCTCCATTCAACTGCCTTTTCCAATACAGAGAGAGCACTGGGCTCTCTCCATCACCCACTTCAGACATTAAACCCAGCCATGTGCTTTATTAGGGAGGCAGAGGGGAAATAAAGCCCTCCTTGCCCCAGAGTCCTGGAAACATCCTCTGCTTAGAGCTGTCAGTTCAGGGAATTTCAGAGCCCAACTTGGAGTGCAGAGACACACATGCATGTATGGAGAGAAACCCACTCCTCTGCCTCCGTGCTACTTACATCCAGCTTATTTGTAGGTGTTAAAATTTAATTCTTTACAATTGGGACAATAAATGCATTTTAAAATACAGCTGTCTGCTTCTGGGAAGAGGAGGGTGTGCTATTCAACACCTTTCTTTTCAGATGCTGTTATTTCAGAGCTGACCATTCTCCTGTGGGTTTAGAGGAGAGAGCTGGGGGGGGAGGTGGACGTTCTTCATCAGCTAGTTTTAAAACCCACTGTGGCAAAGCAACAGTATGATTTTATTTTTTCCCTTAAGCCATATGACCATTTAGCCAAGGGTTTAGCTGTATTGCTGCGCCGGCTACGGGATTTCTGTTTACCAACCGGAATTACATGCGAAAGACAACGTGGACATCTGGCAAACATTCACACTACTTACCCCACCACCCACAACATGTTAAAAAGATTTATATATCTGATGAAGTCCCTTCAAGGTATATACCCTTGCAGAACCACAGCGTCCCCTTATCAGCACACCCAGATGGGCGCAGACATTTGGGTGTACACAAATCACATACATATGCCGTAGGGGCCCACTTACAAATAATACTTGCACTTTGCATCTTCCCAAAACTTAATTTAAAAAAAAACACAAATGAGGAAAGAAACAGCAAAACAACCGTGCAATAGCAGGATAGATGGAAGAAATGCAAAGCCAAACATCACTGATAAATACTGCATGTTTGGCAGCTCAGCATTAAAAATAATTTATTTTTTTTTAAAGTACTGTAAGGAAGCAGCCGAAATCGTCCAGCAAGGCAAACCCATAAACCCTTCTCCTAGCTCTGCTCTGGTTTTATTGATTTGATTAACTACACTAAATTATCCAGGCAGGAACACACACAATTCCTGCAACTTTCCAAAGGAAGATCCCCTCACTACCCCGGGTCTGGCCGGGGAGAAAGTGCACAATTTCCTTCTCCTAACAGCTACTCTGCCTCTGCCAGAACATAAAAAAATTAGTAGTATCAGCCCAGCAACAAGCCTTTTCGGAAAGCGGGAGCTTTATACAAGCTGGGGAGACAGAGAGGCTTATAAACTGAGGTTTGGGGGGTACTTTTTTCCTTCTGGAAGTTATTAAGCGAGTTTTGGGTCTGTGCATTGCGTTTTTCCAGGAACAATGTATTCTAGCAATCTGCTCCAGCTCGGGGCACGACTGCCGAGGGGAAGGACACCACACCTACCAGTTCTGCAGCCCAAGAGAAATTTCAAGTGTACCCCAGGTAATGCAGGGCAACTTTTTTTCTTATTATTCCTACAAGTGCGCCTTCAATCTCGGGATTATTTTTTGTTCCCTCCCTTAACTTTCGCTACCGCCTTTGAAGGTGCGTGTTAGGTTTGCGCTCCTTGCACCCGGGGACAATTCGGTTACCGGCTTTTACAGCCTTTTTTTTTCCTTTTTAAAAACCTCTGCAATTAAGGGGGGAAAAAAAAGCTTCTATGTGCATCCTCCAAGAGCAAAGAGACGGCCTTAAAAATAACACCAATACAGGGCCCTCAAAAGAACATTATGAACACCCCTAAAAAAAAAAAGGGAGCAGCACTTTGTGCCTCTTTCGGAGGCGCCCGAAGCAGAGCCCTCCGCACGCCCAGCCTGCTCTAACAACCACCTCCCTCCCGAATTAACCCCCATCCCAAAAAGGTTGGGGAAGGCCAGGCCGCCTGCGCGGCCGAGCCCCAAGTTTGGGAGCACCGGTGGGGAATGGGATGGAGGGAAGGCGGGATGGGGAAGCGAGAGGGCGACCCCCGGAAACCGCCATGAAGTTGGGGGGGAGGAATTAATCCGTTGCTTTTTTTTTTTTTTTCCTCCTCTCTCCCGAATTTCTTGGGGGTAGGAACTCCGTCCCCAGCGATGCGCCCCGCAGCCGGACAACAAAGGCCGGGCCGGGGAGCGGGGGAAACTTCCCCGGCACCTGGCCCCCCCCCCCCCAATCCCCAGTCCCTCCTCCCTCGCTCCCCGCCGCCGCTCTCACCTGGCCTGCGCTTCGTCCAAACTCTGGTCCGTGATGGTCATGATCTGCTGTAAGATGTCTCCGATGTCCTGCTTCCTGCCTGCCTCCCCCTCCGCCCCGCCTGGTCCATCCTGCATGTGCTGGGACAGGCCCGGGTGCCCCGGCATCCCCACCCCGCTGTGCGTGTGCATCAGCCGCGGCTGGTCATCCATCGCCGGCCGCCGGCCCCCGCTCCGCCGCCGCCGCCTCCTCCTCCTGCCCTGGCTGCCGGGAGCGGCGCGGCTGGGCTGGCCGCCTTGCTCCTCGCTTTCTTTTCTTGCTCGCTTTCTTCTTCTTCTTTCCTCTCCCCCCCCCCCCTCCTCCTCCTCCTCCTCCCCAACCTCTTCCTCTTCGCTTTTTATTTATCCTTCACGCTGGCGCCCGGCTCCGCGGCAGGGAGGAAGAGGAGGAGGAGAGAAAAAATGGAAAAAAAAAAAAAAAAAAGAGGGAGAGAGAGAAAAGAAAGGGGAAAAAAAATCCCTTTGGCTGCTGGAGGAGGAGGGAGGGAGGCGGGAGGGAAGGAGGAGGAGGAGGGAGGGAGAGGGGGGGGGTGTTCCGGGGAAGGGAGGGGAAACGGCGGCGACTCCAAAAGCAGGGCAGCTCAGCCCCGCGCCCGGGGAGGCAGCGGGCGGGCCGGCGGGGCAGGAGCCGGCGGGGCAAGGGCTGCGCCCTGGGAGACGGCTGCGGCGGCAGCAACGGCCGCGGCGGGGCGGAGCGGGGCGGCCGCCCGCGATGGCAGCGCCAGGGCTGGCAGGGCTGGAGCGCGGCGGAGCCCCCCGCGCTCCAGGGAAAGGAGGGAGGGCTCCAAACTTTCCCCCACCCTCGGGCCGGGCTCGGGGCTGGCTGGCAGCCCGCAGCGCTGAGCGACCGGCAGTGAACACCCCCCCCCCCCCCCCCTCCGCCGGGCCTGCGCGCACCGCTCCCGGCCCTCGCCGCCTGCTTTTGTTCGGCTCCGGACTCCTCAAACTGGCACGGAGGAGCCCGGGGGGCGGGGGGAGGAAGGGGCAGCGGCACCTCCCCGCCCCCCCCGGCCCCATTGGCGGCGGCGGCGGGAAGGCCGGCCTCCGCGGACCGTCCCGCCTCCTCCGCGGCCGCCCGTCAATCTCCGGGTTCAGAGGTGGGCCGGGGGCCGCGCCCCGCCCGCGGCTTAAAGCGGCCTCGGCCGCCGGGCGGAGAGGGAAGGGGCAGCGCTGCACGGCGGTGTGGATGGCTCGGATCCGCCGCCGGCCTTACCGGCCGCCATGGGCCGCTCCGCGTGTTTCCCTTCAGCCCCAGCTCGGGCCCCCGCCGGCCTTATACCTCTCACCTCCCCTCGCAGCTGTGCTCCTCGGCCTTCCTGCCGCCCCTCAGGCTGAGGCCCCTTATCCTCTCCCTCAGCCGGACTTACTGCCTCCCCTCAGCCTTCTCATGACCCCACGGGCAGCCCCCCCACCGACCCTCCATGGCTCCTTGCTGTCCCCTGCCAGCCAGCTAGCTCTGCCTCTTCACACTGTTCCCACATCAGCCCTGTGCACCAGGTGGGAGCAGGGTCCTCCACTGGAGTGCTCAGGAAGCATCTTCCTCCCACCTCAGCCACTGAGATCTCCTCATGATGCCATTTCTCCCCTTTCTCTTCGCTGACCCACACAGTCTCAGAAGTGCGGCCTTCCCAAGCACATCACACATACCGGTGGTGCCATGTCCCACACCTGATGGCCCAAACAGGGCAGGAGAAGCTAGCAGAGGTCCCAAGGCTACCACGACAGCCATTCACACCTACATGTCATAGCACTCTGGAGGGGAAGCACTTCCCAGCCCCTTTCCGCAGTCCTTGGGATCCAAGACTGTTTTGTGGCCAAGACAGGCTGGTGAGCAGGGATGGCCCTCGGACCAGGCTTGCCTGTGAAATTGTATTTTAAAAATAATAAATAAAAGGTAGTTATGGTGATAAAAGAATTTCCTGTGTGGGAGATGATTTCATCAGATTGTCCCTTCCTCGGATCCAAGGGTTGCCAGCTCCAGGCCCCTCGTAACTCAAGGGCAGCCCTGGTCCCTGACCTTGGTGCAGGTCAGGGAAAGAGCCATCAGCTTGACTGCGAAGAGAATAAGGTAATTGTTTTGCTTCCACTCTTCCTTTTTACTTCCAGTAAACACTTCCAGTGTTTTAAGCAAAACACCACTTCTCATTTTGAAATTTCCTTTCGAACCATTAAAATGTTTTAACGTGGTTGAAGGCAAAGTGAGATGTTTTGATTTTTTTTGCTATGAAATGTTTTACTCAACACATTCTTCGTGTTTCTTGATTTGCCAACATTTTTCAAAGGTTTCTGCTTTCTCGCCCAAGATGTATCTATATAGTTTTTAAACTTTTTTTTGGAAAGAAAAAAAAAGGGAGAAAAATATCCTTTATCTCCACAGCTCCTCAGGAAGCGGAACTTTATCCAAGTAACAAGGAGCCAAGGGACTCCTCTCCAAAGGTCCAAACTTTCAGACACTTAGTCATCCCTTCGCTCACTTGCTCACACACCACGTCTAGACAGACAGTGTCTCAATCCCTGGCAGGGACTCTTCCATCCCCAGAGGTCATTCCAGGGTCTTTTGGGTTTGACTTTGAGTAGCTCCAAGCAGAGCTGAACATGCACAGTGGGAAAGGGAGCAGTGGCTGCAGGGTGACAGACAGGGACATTGGGGATTGCAGGACATGATGACCTGCTGACCCTACAGACTCTTGTACTGCAGGTCCTTCACCTATTTCCCAGGTCATGATACGCTGCCTAAGCACATCTACACACAGGTAGATGTGAGAGAGGGGAAGCCAGAAGTCCTTTGGGGGAGCCAGCATGGGTAGGGTACAAGGCACACGTGGGGTTGGTAAGCCCCAGGCAGCCCCACGTCATCTCTCAGGGAGAGGGGCAGGGAGCAATCCCAGCACGGGGCCTTGGAGGAGCCCTCGGGGCCAACGCCAAAATGGCCAGGACTCTGCCTCTGCTGTCTGCTGGAGTCTGTAAAATCCTTCCTGTCAGAGATAACTAATCCCGGGGCCTTTACAACACCTCTCCTGAAAAGCACATTTCATTCCTCTGTCTCCTCCTGCCTTCCAAGTGCATCAGATTGCAATAGGTATTACCGAAAATACTCCCCATGGGAGCCGACACTGGGCTCCCTTAAAACCCAAACACCATCACCCCTCCTTCCCCACGACACAAGCAAGCGCTATGCTCTATTATCTCTACACCCACTAAATCTTTCTGAAATAAAGAATAAACATTTCCACCACACATAGTGTAAGTGTATGTGCCAAGCTACGTCGCTTCCTCTCCTCTGTGGTTGTTATAAAGTGGTTTTGTTTCAATGGTGAAGCAGATGGACAGATTCCAAGTCTGGCGTCCCCACTCCCTCCGAGTACAGCTAACACTATCTTTGGTTTATCACAAATTCCTGAAGAAAACCTTTACAGGAGCCTCTTGTTTAAAATCTTGGCTTGGAGCATAATTCCTATTATTTATTAAATGAAAATCAAGATGATGTTAAAGAACCATTACTGTGGCAAAGTGGAGCCCTTGAAAACGAAGGCCGAACACACTCTGTTTCTCTGAGCACGAGGCAAGCATCTCCCCATCACTGTTGCTTAATGCTGGTGCCACAATGGGATGAGAAGCAGTCTCCTGGACTGTGACTCCTTCAATATTTTCTGTTTGGTGAGGAGAGCCACTGATGCTTTTGCTTTGCAGTCCAAATCTGACCTCCCCAAGTCAGACAGTGCACAGATTGTCCATCATACCATCGAAGGGGCTTTGCCTGAGACGCCTCTGTGGCCATGCCCTTCTCTGTTCACCATGTCCAAATTAATTTTCCTCCCGCTTCTGCAATTTTTATCTAATGTATTGCATGGAAAAACCAAAGCCCTTCCAATTTCCCAGCCCCCTGCAGCCCCCATAACACAGTCGGCTCTGTGTGGATGGTCCCTCTTGGGTTGAAGTGCAGCACAGTTCACATTCCCAACTGGTTTTCAGAGGAGATTCTTACATTTTCCCGGAAATGTTGTGTTGCTGCTTTGAACTGATTGTTTATTTGTCAGTTTAGTCATTAACCTTCTTCCTTACTCCTTTGGCTTTTGATAAGACAGAAAATGTCAAAGGGAAGGGAAATAGGCTCAGAATGATTTCCCCTGGTGAAGGATCCCAGTCCCCAGAAGCGAAGGGAGTTTTCTCATCAATTTTAGCAGAGACATGGCTTCACTCAAGGTGCCAGGTTAAATCAGCGTTCAAGATTCTGCAGGTTTTGTGTGTTAGACTTGAGCAAGGGTACCTGGGTCTTCTGGAGCGACCTCAATCTGTAGATCTCAAAGCCCTTTCAAAAGGAGCTCAATACCACTGGTCCCAGTCACAGGAGGTGGGAAGAGCTGGCCAGGCAGTGGGAGAGCCAGAAATGGATTCCCACTCACCCCATTCCCAGCCTCAATCTTCTGCATCACACTGACTTTACCATGGTCACAGCCTACTCCACTAAGAAAGGCATGTCTTCATTAATGCATTACTTCTGAATATCTCCCATTCACAAAATCATCACTAACAACCTGAAGGTGGGTAAAATACTCCTACCACAGGAGAGCAGATCAGCTTCCCTTCCCGCAAAAACTTGTTGTGTCTAAACTGGTTGTTTGTTGCTTATTCAAATGCAAGTAACAAAATTCTTATCATCAGAAATTTACCAAAAAGGAAACGGCTTTTCCCAATAGCTAACATAAACATGTAAGTGCTACCAAACGTATTTACATGTTTGAAATAGATGGTATAATTACAATGAGTTATAGCCAATATTCAGTCTTTCCCCAGTTTAAGTGCTACCTTCTGATACAGCACAACACATCCTTTAATTGTAATCACGTGCTTTTTCTTAGAGGCTGCTGCATTATTTTTTCCACAAAAACATCTGTAATTGAAAAGAAAATGGCATTGTTTAAAATAAATTCTCTGCCCTCCTGGAAATAAACAGGTGACTTCCCTTACAGAAGGCACTATTTCTGGGACTTCTACATCCTAGCAAGCCATCTGCAAAATCATTGTGGACATTTTTCCAGACCCCAAACTTGAATTTCAGCAAGGAGATGCTGTTTTTGAAGACTGAAAAAACCAACAAGGATTCTGAAAACAAGTCAGGTAAAAGCTATCAGAGGAAATATCAACAAAAGCAGTCATAGAGTCCTCCAATAAAAGCAGGTCCATTCCAGACTCAACAAGAAAGGTCTTTTCCCCTCTTTCAATTGCTACTGATGTTCCTCAAAGGATACAAAATAGCTGTTAAATTCACTTTTATCTGGTGTTTCTCACATTCTGCACAGTGCTTTTAAAAAGACAAAGCCACATTAGAGGGACAAACACATGACTGTATTTCACAGCATCTCCATGAGATCTCACAAGTCATGCCTCCAAATGAGACCTCCTCTTCACCACCAGCAGTGTGGGCTTCACTTTCATAGTAAGCCCATTTTCAGATTATTTATGAAGAAGGTCTATCCCCAGCCTTCTTTTACAGATGAAGAAATGAAGGGACAAGAAGAAGAAGGGCCTTACTGCTGTGAACCACTAGCAAAAGGCAAGGTTATAAACCAAAGGTGATCATGTACCTGGAGCACAGTGAAAGAAATCCTTGCTGCCTCATGTCAACTACAGATATCTAGAATTACTTTCTTTGTGTCTCAGATGCAGACTCATGGTTTTGGGATGTTTTCCACTATGTCATCTGCCTTCAAGTGGTCTTTATGGAGCTCATGGGCAGGCAGAAGTTGGTTTTCCTCTCTTGAGCTTTCCACAGATTTTCAAGGCTGAAAAAGGCTGCAAAGGAAGAGGCTCAGCCACAGATTTTTTATTTCACCTGCATAAAAGAGGGGTTTAGGGCTCCACCAAAAGACAACTCTCACCAGCCACGAGGGAGCTTGTCTGAATCAAGGGACAGAGCAAAACTCCTGCCCCTCCAAACAGCAGCAGTACAGTTGGTGGGAAGTGTCCCCCCCCACAAAGGTCTGGACAAGAAGACCCTTGCTGCTCTCTGAGCTAGAGCCCTACCATCCCATACATCTCTCAAGTTGGCCACCACCACCAAGCAGTAAACAAAGAGGTCACAGTGAGAAACTTAGGTCTCTGTGGTGGTAAGCAAGCCAACAGCTCCAATTTGCTGACTTGCTTTTCTATAAAATGCCCCCCCCCGGCTTGTTCACAGATTCCTCCAGTCTCTCTTGCGGGGGTTTTGACCCAGTGTTCCTGCAGGCTTTCCTATTGTCAGCTGTCCCATCCTTTCTACACGACGGCCAAAGTTGGACCTTAGCCTTTCATTTCATTTTCATTTGGCTTCTTCCCCAACTTCCCATATTTGAGCACTTTGCTTATTATCAGTCTGATCCCTCCTGTACTTTGCTCAGCTCCATTCCACTAATTGGTTCGAGCGTGGGCCCAGCATTCCCTAAAACAGAGCCACTTCCCCTCATTCAACACCCTGCCTAGGCTCCCAGAGCAGGAGCAACACTTCCTCTCCAAAAGGTGCTGGTGCCCTTGACTGAATGGGCCTGAGACAGTGATCGATATAATCACTGATTATGATTGTGTCCCATATTGGTTCTTCACAGCCCAGGAAACACGTCCCCTGGCAGCCCCTGAAGGTTGTAGGACAGATAGGCTTCACAACCAGACATCCATTTTCACTATCGCTCTTAGCAGCAGCTTTCCCAGTAATATCCCTATATTGCACACAACCTTGGGAAGCACCAAATTTAAAATAGCTGGCAACCTAAAGCTAGGATGTTCACTTTAATTCCTATGAATTGAAATTATTTGGGTTCTTGTACAGTCAGACGAACCAAAGATGGTTGCACCACCCTTGTTAATGACCTTGTCTTTCCAGAACACAAGTCACCATCACTTCGCTGTGGCTCCCAGGTCATAAAGAGGTGTCAAAACCACTTGCCTCTCACTTGTGAGTAAAGGAGGCAGTGCTGCAGAGAGTATAACCAGAAATCACAGCAGCAGCTGTCCTGCCCCCACACCCAAGCCAAGTTCACCAAGGACTTTATTTTCCCTGGTCGACTGGGCAGGAAACCTGCAAAGCTTAATTTCTTACCATGCTTTCCCAGAAGGAAAAAAATCTCACCTAGAATTGCTGTCAAATTGCATATCATATCTCACCCCAAAAAGATTTAGGCAGGTCAAGCCTGGAAGAAAGAGAAACTATCAAAGGCTTCTTGTTTGATAAGGGCACATCTATATTCCACTGGCACCTGGTTACTGTGGCACATGAAGAGCTGGAAGCTGAGCTGGGGGAGCAGGTTGACCTCCCGAGGCACTGTTTTCCAGAGGGGAAGCCAGAAAAGACAGGTTGTTGCTAGCTCTGAACGAGAGCAAATCCTGCAGAGCAAAAACTATTTGCATCTAACAGTGAGCTCAAAGCCATCCAGCACTCACAGCCCATGGCTTAGCACCCACTAGGGAGGGAAAGCCACAGTCCTGAGAGTGGACAGTCAAGTTCACTGGGATTGTGGCTTTGGAAGGAGGCCTTGTTGAGCCAAAGGAGGTGGAGGTGTTAGACACTGCTCTGGAATGAGCCTGCAGCCTCCCACACTGGTCTATTTAGCAGCAGCTTCAACTCTCCCAGCCTCCATTTAATGAGTGCAAAAGTCAAGGTGTCCAAGGGATGTGGTTCTTTAAGAGAGGGCCAGAAGATATTTGCCAGAGGCTCACAAAAAGGATGAGAGATCTATGGTCATGGCAAAGGTAAAGACAAAAGGACAGGTACAACTTTTGACAGCTCTAACTTGCTGCTTTCCCACCGGTTTTATACTGGAGAAAGTCCCCAAAGGATTTAAATCATTATACCTCATTTGAAGTAGTACCAGTTTACTCACATTGAAGACCTGGCTTTCAAATTTTAGAGGCCCCAAGTGGGTGTTGCATAGGAGCCTGAATTTCAAGGCCTGGACTTAGAAGACCACACTCAGTTCACCTTGTCCCAGCCTTGAATAAAAGAGCCAAAACTCCTCCTGCATTCCAGGCTGTTCGGCCCCTTCCTCCAGCTAATTGTTCTTTCCCTGGTTGGATAGTCTATTTCTGGAGCAACGCAAGAATTAGGGCAGTGAGAAAGAAACTGGCAGAGCTGAAGGAGGAGCAGGGAGGAGAGGAGTTGTCCCAGGTCCCTGCAGTCCCCATGGAACAGGCAGTGTTTGGCTCCCAGTAACCAGATGGGGGGGCAGAGAGAAATGGGAGCAGTGTGCTGGGACATACAAATCTCCTTGGGCAGAGGGGAAAGGAAGGAGAGGCAAAGGGAGGCACAGACTTTTGGTTTTGCAGGGAGGGCCATGTGGGTGTTTTATAGTCATCAACCCACTCAGGTGAAATGCATGAGCTGTGACCAGCCCAGGGGTGGGCAGCAGATGCCAGGACAGCAAAGGGACATGTGCTTACCCAAAGATGGCCTGTACCTTCTCCTCAGAGGAGAACTGCACCAAGCATGCAGGGCAGTGTTTGGCACGTTAATCCACCCCTAGGCCAGACCTCAGACCTCCTCTACCCCAGAGCCCTCAGCTCTGCCCACAGTCTGCTGACTCCCAGTTAAGCCCATCACCCAGCTCTCCTCCATCTGCCTTCCCAACCTTCTCAATGCTGGGAGCTTGCAATGCAAACCATCCCACCAAGACATGCTCTCCACATCTGGCCCTTTCTATTTCCACTTCTTTCTCCCATTCAGCTGAGACAGAGCCAGGCTGAGAAGGATCCCTGAAACCAGGGAGAGCATTTCCCAGGGCTTGGGCTGGAGTGGGGAAGCGACAGGCACATCTCCTAAACCTCAGCAGCTTGCCAGTCTTGTGACCTGAAATCAAGGCTCAGTCAGGGACTGCTTAGAGCTAATGGCAGTGGTTACTTGTGTTTGAGCTAAGGGGCCAGCTCGGAAGCTTTAGGCAGTCACTGTTCCAGATAACAAGAAAGGGGACTCCTTGCATGTGCACTCTGGACACATCTGGCCAGCTGCTGCTTCTGGGCACTGCCATGTGATTGAAGTCAAAGGCATGAATCTGGAGGAAAAGCAAAGGCAGAGCTCTATGAGAAATCACAACATCCATTCCTTTCATAACAGCCCCTCCGACTCTGCTAGTAAAAGAAAGATGGAAGATTAGCCAGGTCTGGAGCACAGAGCAAGCAGGCTGTTGCAGGTAGCACTTAGCTTTACTCCTTGACCAGAGAAGTGTCATTTACCAAAGCATGTTCCACCTATTTTCACAGCCTATGTCATGCAGCATTCTCCAAGTCAGTGCTATGGCTGACTGACTACATGAGGACCAATGGCCACAGGTAGAGGTTGAAGTGCTGCCATCAGTCCTGGAGTAACATCCCAGAAGAAAACAGCTCTCAGGAGACTCCACCATCACAGACTGCTCTCGAAGAAGACAGCCTCTGCCAGATCTTCAGTGCAGACAGGACAGGGACCTTCACTGCACAGGGCACTGTTCATCTCTTAATGGATGGACACAAGCAACGGCAGGAGACACCTCCACCCGGATCAGAATCAGGCTTCCAGAAGACATACCTGCATTTTGATGTCAGGTTACCACAGAGAGTCATTTCAGTGTCAGAGCAAGCTAGAGCAACCCGCCCCTGTATAGACATGGTCATGCTGATTCCACTCAGTTGCAGGTCCTTCTCTACATCAGAAACCTAAGTGATACCAGTGACATGAGAATGGCATTGTGTTAGATTTGCTCTGTGGAGCTGGGGTCAGACTTTCACCCTAGCTTTCACACAGCTTTTTTACCATCTCCCCTCACCACCACTTAGCTCCAACCCCAAGCACTGCAATAACCAAATACCATCAGTTGAATGGCCTCAGAGGAAACAAAATGGGCACCTTTACAGTCCAGAGCTGGAGCCTTAGTCTCATGCTTCATGATGAAAGGAGCTCTTCAGGCTGCACAAACCACTTGCATTAAAAGGCAAATGTTATTGTTTCCTGTTGTTTCTGTGGAACCCAGAGCAGATGAGAGAGAATTCATAATGCAGAATACAAGGTGCCCCTTAAAACAAGATATCAATGTATTCTTTGTAAGAATAAGATCCTTCATAAGGGTAGAAGAATGGCCTTGGCTTGGTGCTGGAATTGCAGCAGGAAAAATCTATTGTGGGACACACTAATCCCTTCAAGAAGGACTAAATACAAAATAAATCAAATTTCTGAGTCCTCCCATTAGGCAAGAGTTTCTGGAGAGAGGATCTCTTCCTACTTGCTCTAATGCCCTTTTCCTGGCTAAACAGGAGCAGGCTATGGTGTTTGTTGCACAGACATGCACACACAAATGCCACACATGCTCTTTCCATCCCATTCCAGGCACGGCTTCCCAGGCTGTATCATGTGCAAAGTAAAATCACCTGAAGAGTGTCGCTTTAAAAGCCACGGAAGTGCAGAGAGCAGCACCAGCAGCAGTCAATAGCAATTTCCACTGCTGGGTCGATACCATCAGATGGCTGTGTAGCTGTAAAGATTGTTTCACACACATATCAGGAGGTGGGCAGGGGCAGGAAAAGTGGAATTGGTTTTAATGATTGCAGGATTCAAAGTACTCCTGGCTCCTTCTCCCTCTTCTTCTTTCACAAGAAATAGATGCACAAAGAGTCAGAAATCAGATTTCCAGCCCTGTCAGTTCCTATCACACCAGCTCCCCACCTTGGACTCCTTCCCAGTTTGCCAGGGAAGCTTCTCCTAATCCACTGAGAAGTGCATTACCAGGAGATGGAGTTGCAGCCTGTGTCCAAACTTCCCTGCAGTTTCAGGTCATTAGCTCCACCGGTTTGGACATGGAGCTACAGCAGAAGTGCAGCCCTCATGTTCAAACCCAAAGGGTTTCCAGATGAGGGTAATTTGCACTATTTTACCTCCCCAGACAAGATCAGCATCTCATTTTGCTAGATGCTGGATGGGTAGGGAATAGCAGACAAACACAAACAGCTAAACGCAAAAAAGAGGGAGGCTACCCTATTTGCAGGGAAACTGTGTGGATGGCTACAGCCTAAAAAAAAAAATAATAGCACATTGTGTTTCAGTTGCCTCATAAAGTGCTTTGCAGCCAGTGACCCCAGGGGCAACACACGAACAAATGTGTCTTGGTCAGCATTAAGAGCATTGCTATGGGATGAGGGAGGCCAGTGCTACAGCCTGGGGTTCCCAGAGCTGGCCCTGTGGTGCCAGCTCTGTTCCTTGGCTCCTCTAAACGTGCTAAAATACCAGTCACTGCTTCTGTTTCCCTTGCACTGTCTGTATGTCTGCTGCCTGCCTGAGGCACAGGCTCTTTCTTACAGGATTTCACCAGCTGGAACTCTCACTTCTGCTAGGAAAACCTCTTGCTTGCTTCTGCAGTAACAGAAAGCCAAGGCTGTGTCTGCTTTTCAGAAAATAAAGAACATTAGTTAGATTATTTGTCTTCTAATCCATTGAGATTCACTGATATCTGAGCACAAACTTCTTCCTCACCATCACATAAATAAGCAAGATAATTTTCGTGGGAGCTGAGCCCCCAGCAGCCTCTCCACTGACCCGCAGCACCTGGGCACCAGGGTGGGAAGAGAGCTGAGCATCTGCAAACATCTCTCTCTGAAAACTGGGGCACAGCAGCCACCCCACAGTTCATCAGGTTGTGCCAGATGGACACCACCCACCTCCTCACACACAAGTCACCACCGTCTTACATGCCCATTGTAGAATATTTTATTGACACCCTCATTTAGGCTTCATGTTGTAACTGAGGAGCAAACACAACAACCATAGACCTATGCTACCAACAGGTCTTTCTTTCACCTCATAGGATGCCACACGAACCTCTGTGTGTGTAACACACACACAAATCCCTCTCTCTTTTTCTCCCAGCCCCTAAGACATCAACCCCTATTTGCTGCAGCTTTTTATTTATTTTATCTTTTTTCAATATATACTCAAGCATTTCATGGCCTGACCACCAGCTTGATTCTTTTATGGAACGGATAGCCCACACTCACAATATCTACAGTGGTTTGAAGCACGTTCCCAATTTCCCAGCCTCTGGAGTCCTCTTAGAAGCAGAAACAGCAGGTAACAATACCAAAGTCTTGAAGCCTGCAAATGGTGAATGAGGTAGAGCTTCACTGCCAGGGCTGCAGAAACTTAAGAGGGGCAGGCTGCAATCAGTAGGGCTTGCTGAAGTTTTAAATCAACAGAAAACCAGCTGGGGTTCAGTCACCAAAGCTACTATTAATCTGGATCCAATTTCCCAAATAGGTTGTTTTTTTTTTTCCTGTGAAGAAATATAAAGCGAGGAATGTAAGAGGGGCAAACACATAATTTCACTATTTTTAAACAAAGCATCTTGCTGTTTCAGTTTGAAATACTTGCCCTTTTTAGAGGACCTGCCAGCTTTCCCCAAGTGTGCTGCCACCAGCAGCCCTATCCCTACAGTCGTGCAGAGGTGGCCACTGCAATGCTCCATCCCACAGTGCTGGCAGAAGAGACAGGGGGAGTGACAAACACAGTGGAAGACAAACAAAGCCCAAGATGTGGGATTACTGAAGCCCGTTAGCTTGGCAGAGGGAGGTTGACACAATGCAGCAGACCTCTGACCCTTGATGGAAGCCAGAAAATAAACTCTGTCTCTCTCCACATGTGTGACACTGATGGTGAGGCCACTTGTGCCCTTCAGCCTGGCCAGCAACACAGAAGAACCTGCAGATGAGGAAGACTTGAAACTCAGAGTCAGCAAGGCCAGACAGGCCACTCATAGCAACTGAACCTACTCTGGTGCTGTGCAGGTGAAGAGCTGTGGGAATTTTGGGTCAATGTCTGCCTTTCCTGCAGGAACCACATACACGTGCAAGGACAGACCCGTTGAGCCCCATGGTATCTCCTCAGCGAGTTCACAGCTTTGCTGATTATTTGCTAAGCCAGCACCCACCTCCCCCCCTGCTCACAATAAACAAAAACATCACAGAACTCTTGATGCATTTAAAAGAAACCCAACAAAATCCCCTCATTATTATTTTTGTTTGTCTTCTGGGTCACATTTTCAGGTCTCTGCAAAAATAAAGTGGTGGAAGGTCCTTGTAATGGTGCAAGTCCAGGGGCTGGGACTTTAAATAAAATACCACGCACTGGGAGATGCTCAAGGCAGTGGTGAGCACAGCTTCTGCTCTGCCTGTGCTCAACCCTGCAAAAGACTGAAAGGGCTGTGTCTGCTCAGCAGTCAAAGAAAATCTTGGTCGTGACTTGATCCCAGATACCCACAGCGTGAAAATAGCTGAGATTGGCATGTTTGTTAGGCTCACAGGTAAAAGGCACAGTAAGCAGCAAAACCCAAAATAAATACTGAGAGTTGACAACGCTGAGTGAGGGAACCTTGAATGAAAAATAAAAGACAATTTTGAACAGTGAGGGTAGTTAATCACCAGGTCTGGTTACCAAGGGAAATGGCAAATTCATCATCAGTCAGAGGTCCTGCACGGAGACTGAATGTCTTCCAAAAAGCGACACCCTGGTTCAGGATCAAGTTTTTGGGTTCAAGAGCATCTCTCAGAGGAGAACAACCCCTGTCACAGGGTGATGTTGGCCCGAGCTGGCAGGTGAGTAGGTGAGGGCTGCAGTGCTCCAAAGCCCCTGCCTCGCAGCCCAGCCTCTCCCCCAGTCCAGCTCCCACCGAGGCCGGGGGGCCTGGCCAAGCACCAAAACTCTGCGCTGCCCATGGCCCTTCTCCAGGTGGCCCACCTGAGCTGGGCTCCAAGTCCTGGGCTCCATCACACTCAGCCCCAGCATGGTGCTTCTGGCCACCATAACAAGCTATGCCACCACGCTCCCTGCACTGCAGCACCGACTGCCCAAGGCAGCCAGGGAAGCAGAATAGTGATCTCTGTTTCCCTTTACTCCTTTTACTCTCTGCATCTGCTCCTTCCTTTAGCTGCCATGCAAAACCAAGCCAAAAATACACACTCTGGCTTCTGTTTACCCTTTCAGGCAGTTTCCCTGATGCCCAAGATGCTGATTTGAACTGACCTCTCTCTCAACACCACCTTACCACCAACTCAGCTCCCTATCCCTCCCTCCCTGGATGCAGAAACAAAAATCCAAGAATAAAGCAAAGGTGCCTTGGCATTGCTGATGCACTCCAGCACCTTGATCTCCCAACCATCACATGGGAGAAAAGCAAAATGCATCAGAGCCTGAGTTCCAGCTTTGATTGCAGAATGCCAGCCAGTACATCACAGCACCACAGTCCCTGCATGGAAGTGACTCCCCAGATCCCAAAGAGCAGAGCTGTGCTCTCTCCCCTCCCTCTGCTCCAGTCAATATGGCCAATTTAAAGAGGTTTCAGAAGAAATCCGGTTTCTGCAGCTCATGCTGCTTTCCTGACCCTTGTAAATCCAGTCTCTTGAGTGAATGGCTTGTTTGGAGAGAGCCTTCCATTTGTTTGTCTGGGCTCTAGTGATAATAGCTCTAATTTATCTCTGAGCTGGGCAGGCATGTCTAATGTGTTTGAGTATTTAGAAGCATTACGGAGGTTTCATTTGGTCAATTGTTTCTTGAAATCCTTTCCCACACACAGAACAGCCACGCAAAGCTGGAACCACTCCACCATGGGCAACTCCGGGAGCCACAGCTTGCGGTGCCAGCCTGGGAAGGGCACACATGCCAGGGCTGCTGGATTCTCCAAAGAGGAGGCACAGTGATCCCCAAAGCCCTTAGTTCTCCATCTTGGAAATTAAAGACCAAGCAGCCAACCTTTGAAAGGGACAATGATGAGACAGTCTGGGGCATGCTGCCATGCCTTCTCTTGCTTAGACCTTCTGATCCTGTTTGCTTTATCATCTGTCTCCTCCATGTAGACCCACTCCATCTCAACTCAGACTTGATTAGGCAGGGTTAGCTTGGTATCTGCACCAGAAAGCACAGCAAAGTTGGCCAACCCATTGTACCTAATCTTAAATTAGCCCTTCCTGCACGCTGAGGTCCATCCCAGCTATAGCCAGACACCAGCTCAAGACTCTTTAAGCTGGGTCCCAGCAGAAAGACTTAACCAGAATTAATGCTGGGGAATGGTTGGACCAGGTCACAGGTAGAATATGCAATCCAACTACCGAGTTACTTCCAGCTCAAGCCTCCATGGCTTAACACACTACCACACATCACCTGCACTGTGCTCACAGGCCAACGTGTTCTTCAGCCCATGACAAATGCAAGATCACGTGCCTTGGCTTAAGCCACTTTCGTGGAAGTTTCAGCAATTCTCTTCATGCCATTTCAGCTAATTTTAGCTGAGAGGCCATTACTGAGGTTCAGCTGACTGGTGGCAATTTATCAGGTCATCCTGTAGGGGTAGGGAGCCTGATCTGAATGGCTTCTGCCCCCTCTGCTCTCCTTTTTCCAAAGGCAGGAGCAGGAGCATCGAGAACCAGACCTGTTGTACAGCACCTGTAGCCCCAGAGCAATTTAACGGAGTGTCAGCATGAGCAAGTCCACGTTGCTTCCCGTGGCAGTCCTCCATGTCACCCTGTGCACCAAGGTGCTGGGCTGGAGCATGTTGGGCATGGTGCAGCACCACACAGCCGGGAGGAAATGACGCTGCAGCTCCCCGGCTGCCATCGCGGGCTAATTTATAGAGGCCAAATGTAATTAGTTACCCTGGCACAGGGCCAGGACACCGAGGTTAACACCCTCACTCTCCAAAGAGTGCCAGGGGAACGTTAGAGGGATGCTGCCAAGTCATTTTATCTGCCTCGACTTCAGGTGCTTGCAAACAGCAAGCTTTAGCAAGGGCCAGTCCGGAGGAAAAGGGTCGTCATGGCATTTTTTTTAAAAAGCAAAATAAAAGCAGAGTGTTGCTTTCTGCTCGGCTGTTTGGATTTTTTTTTTTTTTTAACTTAAACTTTACTGTGCTGCACCAGGGACCCAAATACAACAGCCCTGCAGAAAAGTGAGGGCTTGCGGATGCATCCTTCAGTTGCTTTGGAAAGTTCCAAGCCTCTCTTGGCTTTGCAAGAGAAATCTTGTGAGGCCTTGAAAAAACATTGCTTCATCTCTGTCCCTGAGCTCCCCGTCCCTACAACGGCCTTGGCAGTGTCTGAGCCATCATCTCCTGGCCAGAGCGAGTGCTTGGCTCAACAGACTCCTACAGCACTGGCAAAAGTTTCTCATGGCTCTAATTTTTTTTTATTTTTTTTTTTTTAACATGGGTTTAAAACAGATTGAAATAGCCCTTGTTAAAAATAAAAGCCACCAAATTTAGCCTTCCTTCCCTCTTCTCCCCCTGCCTCCCATTTCCTGGAGTATTTGCAACAGGCAGCTGGTTGAGAGGTTTTTCCCCAGAGGTTTTGTCTGTTATTTATAAAGCTTTGATGAAAAATGCAAAAGAAAATGAAAGAAAAAAGTAAATCAAGTTCCAGGTGACCTCTGTCCTTCTGCAGCAGCTCTGCTCCCTGCAGCGACGAGGCATTGTGGCAGCCACAGCTTCAGGGACCACATCCAACATCCCTTGAGGTCAATGAAACCTGCCCTCTGCCTTCCCTGGAGTTTCTCTCCAACCCCCTCTGTCCTTGAGGGATGCAACAACGAGGGATACAGTTCCCTTCTTTTATAGTTTACTAGTTCAGAAAAAAATGTCACAAACCCCTCACTTCTTAGCAGCACCGTGTTACTGGCAGGCATCCCTGGAGCTTAGTGATCTGGGGAACTTCCCAAAAACTGCTACTGCAGGACCTTGGAGGAGCTGGGCTGCTGTCCCCTCCTGGTTTTCAGGGCAATGCAGAGGAAAAAAGCATCACAAATACATCCCTTCCCGACTGCCCCACTGCTGGGATGAGACTGAGCACCCAGTGCTGACAGGGGCATTTCATGTCTGCTGTTGAACCAAAACACCAAGGGAGTTTTTTTTATCTCTGGCCTTCTCCTTCTCACCCACCCAGGAGAGGGCAGGGCAGAATGCCAATTCCCCCTGTGGATCCTCCTTCCAGCAGAAGAGTAAGGACAAGCACAGCAGCCACATGGCAGCAACCCCCTTTGCAGGGCTGCAATGGCTGCACCCTCTGCTCATCCCAACACGGGGCGTGGGATGATGCTGATGTGGGAGCATTATCCTGTGCTCCCTACTCCTGCAACAGGGGGGGTGAGGGGCTGGAATGCTGCAGAGATGCACAGATTTATCTACATACACGTGTGTGCATGTGCTATGGCACACATACAATGCATATTGAGATAAATAATATTTTGAGAACAAACATTTCATTTTAAAAGTCACCGTGTGACAACAAGTTAATTATCTATCATATCATCTCTCAAACCCAAACATTTTGAAAGCTAGGAAATAACTAATTAAGATCATAATAAATCTTACTCTGTCTCACAAGCCCATTTTCCTAAGAAATAGGAAGAAATACATATTTCATCACAATGCAACATCCGTAACTCTGATCTATAAGATATTAATGACTAGTTCACGTGGGTTGTCTACCCAAACACTTCCTTGCAAAGGTTACCATACGGTAGCACAGGATGATTATTCAGTTATGCTCTCCTGGCAACCTGACTTCCAATACATCTGTAGACAGAGATAGTTAGGAGGAAAAAAAATAGACAACATTGGGATCTTCTCGCCTAACAAAACCTATGTGACTTCTTCAGATCCATTTTGCTTTGAACCAGGACAAATCTTAGAGAGGAACATAATCAACTGCTCCCACTTAAAGCTTCACACCCTCTTCCTCCTCCAGACAACTGTTCCCAACAGGCCAACTGGGGCTGCTCCTTACACTCAAGCTTCCACCCATTCCTGGGGCTTTCCTCTGATGTCTGGTTAGCCACAGCTTTGGCAGACAGCTGGCCATTTCTGCAAGGTAACTTCAGATTGATGCTGGGTAGATAAATGAAATCCACTGGAGAACATGCACAAAGTTAGGCCAGAACCACAACACTATTAACATGCTCAATAGGAGTGAAAAGCTTAAGGACTCAAACATGGAGGGAATTTCAAATGTTTTAAATTAGAGTGTGAAATGCAGGCTCATGGCAGGAGCAGAAACTCTTGGCCATGGGGCAGAACAGGCTTTGGTGCAGTCTAGGATGGGAATTCAAACAGATCTAAAGACAGTACTACACACAAGGAGGCTCTGACACCAATGAAGCAGGCCCTGATTTTGTGAAGGGCATTTGCAAGTGAATTTAAGCTAAAGGAAAAAAAGCCCTTTTTATACTGGAATTAAAATGTCTAGACAGAGCCTTCCTGGTGTAACTGGACCTGCATATACTGATTGTGATACACCTGATAAAACTTGCATGTAGACAGGGACTAAGAAATCCTTTGGCAGAAATTCCAGCAGGAGCCATTTTAAAAGTCTTTAATCTCAAGAATTACTTATGCCGTGTAATGAAGTCTGCGTTACGGGTGTTCACTACATGAACCCTAAACACTGGGAAGCAAGAGGATTTTCTTTGGCATTAGGACAGGAATCCACAGCATCAACAAGGCTGGCCCTCAGCGTGAGGTCATATCTCCCTCTAGCTGCTGGTCCTGGGGACTCAGCAGCCTTTGACCACCCAATGCCTGCAGGAGATCCCCTCCAACCTCTCCTACGTGCCAGTGCTTCCAGTGCTGCAGGTCTTGGGGTCACTTCTCTCTGGCTGTAGTGCTTCTCCAAGAAGTGCAAGGTAGCTCAACTTTTGGAAAGGACATACTCCAAAAGGGAGGTAAAGAGGCCATGAATAAAAGCCACAAGGTCTATGGCTTCTTCAAAATAAGGCAGAATGGATTAGTCAGCGCGGTGTGCAGAGAGTCCAGGACCCTCTGCAGATGCAACATCCCACAGCCAAGATACTGGTGGCTTATCCCCCCTCTTAGCCCAGCCAAAATCCACAAAAAACACCTCCCTCCAAGTCTCCCTCTGGCATATAGCAGGATCCAAGCAGTGCTCAGCATCAGGCAGACCTTCCCTGAGACATGTTCCCCAGAGAAGTGGCCCCAGGTGTCCAACCTGCCATTCTATGTTGCTATGTCACTCACAGCTTCAGGACTAGCACCAGAACTGGCCATCAAAATGCCCCCATCATCACCAAAATGTTCCAGCAAGTGCAATCCCAGAGGGGGAGCGCATCCCTAGGCTCTTGGAGGTGAGTTGCTTGAAGATCACTGCGTCTCCCTAGGAGACAATGAGCAGGCAGGAGGGACAGAGGAAGAAGGCAACTGGCTCCTCCACAATGTCCATTGGCAGTTTCCAGAGAATGGCTGGAGGAGAGGGCCCCTTCCAGCCTTGATTTAAGGAGCTGCAGTCTGGTGGCTGAAAGATGTCTTTTGTCGCCTGGGTCAGATTTGGTCTGGCTGGTCCCACTGGTATTTCCAAGTCAGCTTTTTCCCTATATGTTTGGAAAGGAAGAGGAAAACTTGTGCAAATCCTGGCCTGATGGTCCCTTCAGCCAGCTGCTGCTTTGCAACGTTGGAGAGGTGGGTGCAAGTGGAGACATTTCTTCTCCTACCACAAAGCCAGTGGCAGAGACTCATCCCAGAAGGTGCCAACAGGGAATCCAAGTTATTCTCAACAACACCAAAACCACATCCCTTTCCTTAACTGTGACTTATTTTCTTCAGATGCATCTGGACATGTAAGTACTCTAGAAGTGCAAACAGGCTTTGAGGAGCAAGAGATGAAGAGCATCAGGAAAAAGTCAACATTTCAACATCTAGAAAGGGTCCAGCTAAGACTCTCACAACTCACAGACCTCTAATAAAACACTCCTCAAGCACAGCAGGAACCTTATCAGCTCTCCACAGCACAAACACAGTTTACAGCTCTGATCACTTTTCTAAGCCAAACCCACAAGAGAACTAAAATGGGACTGTGTGCAATGCAGCTGAGCACAACTCTGGGGCTCCTTTTCATCCCTCTGGTCAGGCAGGTTATGTGTGCAGGAGGTGGCCTTCATGCTATTCCAGCGCTGGTTGTAGCAAAGAGACACCATGGGGCAAACATGACTTCAAGCCACCTTCCAGCCTGGGGCCAGGGAAAGTCTCAGACCTCTGTTAAACTCACCTTGCTTCTCTGAGGAACCCAAGGCAAAGGGTGTCCCTATGGCAAGGCCATGGCCACAGCTCTGCTCCTCCCCCTAAGCAAAATCTGGCACTCCAGGGCCCCTCTTCAAGATCTTTAGAGATCTAAGAGAGCCTCCTTATGTCACCTGAAGGTCTCCTTACATGGCCAGTGTGATATAGAGGGGCTCCAGCCTGAAGCCAACCACAGCACACATCTGTGACAGGCACCAGCAGGACCAGGGTGTCTGAAGAGCCACGTGCACACATGCACAAACACACACAGTGTCCACCTTGCAAAGTTTCCCCTGGATTTTTGCTACCATGTCATCTATTAATTACCTAATTACATCTTCTAATTATGGGATTCCTCCAGTATTTATACTCATTACATAAATGGCAGCAATTACACTAATTAGGTTAATGATACAGGATAACAGTCTACAAATTGCTTTAAAGGGACACTCTCAAGGCACATAGGCCAAGGATGCTCCCCGGCAGGTCAGCGGGTGGGTGGCATGTGGACATGCTCCCTCACCCTGTGTAGCTTCTGCTGTCTCCTCACCTGGCCACTACCTGAGCACTGGGGCCTCACCCAGCCTCAATAAACCAGAGCAGCTGCAAAGAGAGGTGCTGGGGAGATGAGGAAGCCATGTTCTACTGCTCTGCTGCTAAATTGCTTCTGCTGAAAACAGTGGTTCACTATTTAAGCTCTCCAAGCTGGAACACTGGAGGAGGGGTTCCAAACATTTCTCCTGTGGCTGTCTGGAGATCTGGGAGGAGGAAAGCAGAGTTCCCACATCCTTCTAGGCTGCTCAGCACCACTTCCAAATGCACCCCAAGTCCTTGAGTCCTGCTCAGCTGGATGCGACCCAGTCTCTTGCCCTGTAGGCATTTCCAAAATGGCAGGTTTGCAGAGACTAAATCCAGCTCCTCTGCTCCAGTGAGATTCCCTGGAGCTCCGGCGGCACTCTGCAGGGCCAAGCATGTCCTCGGGGCAAAAGGCAAGCCACAGGAGGCTGGAAGGAATCTGTTTTGCTGAGCGCCCTACTTACCCAGATTTGCTGGAGGCTGAGCAGCCCGTGACAAGGTGCTTGCCCCTGTATCTCACCCAAAAGGATCCTAAAGCAGCGCCAAGCTCCTTTGCTCTCTGGAGTGGCCTCGAGCATGGGGAGAAAACTTTCTCACTTGGATTCGAATGCAGGCACTTCCCCGGTGGAACACGGGAGCCCTTTGCAGCACTTTGGAGCGTGATGAATGGCCCTTTGTCCTGCAGCCACTACTGAAAGAGAATGTAATTACCCAGACTGGAATTTGGCCAGGACGCAATTTTACGCTGAATGAATTTTTTTTCCCCCCTTAAAGTGTTTGCAAATCCCCCTTTAAAGATAAAATCCCAGAATAAAATCCAGCGCTCGCTTCAAAATTGGCCCAATTCCATTATAAGTCAACTGAACAACTCCATTTTGCACCTTTAAGGCCATGGAGCTCTCCATGTTGCACAGGAGAGTTCGTTATTGGCAAGGTTGAGGAATGCTGATTTCTGCCGCTGAACTTGCTGTCTTAGCCCTAAACTATATCCCCGTGTCAGCTGCCCAAAGACATGTGTAACCAGGTCCATTTTCTGAAAGATATACAGCTGCATCCAGCTTTATAGCCTGTTCCAGCAGGACATGGCTGGCACTTCCAGTGGAGCAGGCTGACCAGTCTCCACTCTAACAGGCAGGGTCTATGGCTCCAGCGGGAGTCTTGCAGGAGCATATATCGATTGTAAATAATGTCTCAATATCCTATAGTAGGTCATAAATCAAAAAGGGGTTGAAATATCTTTTCTCCAAGGGACTTTTTTCTTCTTTTTTTTTTTTCCTTTTTTTTTTTTTTTTTTTTCTCTCTAAAGGAGTCTATTTCTTGTTTAGCAGTTTTCTTTTTAGAGTTACTGCATCGACCTTTTACCCCAAGTGCCAGGTTTGAATCGTGGTCGGCGATCCCTTCTTGACCTTCCCCGGGGACACACAGCAGCTCTGTGATGAATCCAAGGCCCGGGTGTCCCGTGGGAGAACAGTCACATCTCTCAGCCAGGCCAGACCCCTAACCCTAGAGTGGTGGCCCTTGCCTTGTGCATGCCTGGCTGAGCAGGCTGAGCCCAGCAGCAGCCATGTCTCCACTGGTTGCAGACTATGGCTTGGGGAAGAGTCTCAGATGTAACAGCACTAGAGACACTCACCAAGGAGATGGGCATCTTGTAGGGGGTGTGGGAAGCAGAGATCCTCCTCACTGGGTATGGAGCAACACCATCTTCAACTTCTCTGCAGCTTATGCAACTGATATCAACCCAGGAAAAAAAAAAAAAAAAAAAGGCAAGCTTTGAGCCAATTAAGATATCAGCCTTTCTCCTGTTCCTCACACCATGAGGAAGCCTTCCCTCCAAAAGCCTAACCATCAACCCAGACTTCCCCCCTCCCTCTATGGGAAAAAACCACATGCCCCCAAGCTAGATGTGCTGGCACAGCAATGCAGCAAAAAGAATGGCCTCAGGGTTTAGTCCTGCTGGATGTGCCACGGCCACTGGCCCAGGGCTTGTATCCACACGTTGTTATTGACACAGGACAGATGCAGCCTGCAACCCACCCTGCACCAGTCACCTCTCCAGTGGTCATGACTTTAAGGACTCATTTGACATGGCTGAGGGCAGAGACCTCTTTTTTGTCACATCTCTGTAGGACCCTATCACCAGGGCCTTTTGTCTTGCCAAGTATCAGTTTCTCAAATTGCTGTATTATTCTGGAGAAAAAAAAACAACAAAAAACCCTACTTTGGGGCATTTCTAGGGGTATTGAGCAGAGGGAACTGAACATCTGGCTAGAGGAGAGAAAAAAACCCAATAGTTTGCTGTCTAGAAATTCCTCTAAAATGATCCAAGTCAAGATTCCCTGTTGCTTGATGCTGTGTGGCACTTGGGGACAACCCCAGTCCCTCTCTCGGCATCTCCTGTGTGCCACCAGCATCGTGCAGGGCAGGATGGACACACCACCCTGGTGGCCGCAGGCAGCAGGACACACGGTCCTAATGCTCCCCCTCCAGCACTGCCTAGGTAGGACCTGGGCAACATTGATTTCTTCAAGTCCAAGAAGCATTTGAGCTTAGCTGGCATTAAAATCAAGCCCAGAGAAAGGTGCGAAGGGATCTCTTGGGACTGAAACAAGAGCTATGATCTTTAAAAAAGCCAAGAGGGAATAAAAGGGAAGGAAGGGTGGGAGGGGAATAGCATTTATCTGCATAAAAGCAAGAATGCTGGCAATAACCCAGCTCAGCTCCAGCTTACACGGGAGACTTTGGCAAAGGGGGTGGGAGGCAAGGTGGGAAATTACCAGGAGCTTAAGAAAATATATATGTAAAAATTAAAAAAATAAAATAAAACTGTATCAGCATTGACTAATAATTTCCGGGCTCTGAGCAGATGTCATTAATGACCCTTTTTATTCATGCAGGAGTTCCCAAAGAGGAGCATAATGTTCCATTAGTAATAATTGAGAAAGTCTCCTGTCGGGATTATGTCAAAACCTAGAGATGCTGCTGCTGCCAAAACATTTTGGTGACAAATGTGTGAAGTGTTTGACAGAAGGTGCCACAGCAGGTTGAGGTGGCTTCAGGAGGGGAAGCCTAGGAGGAGAGAAGAGGTGGGAGACAGCAGCAGGGTGAGAGCTGAGCACCAATTTCCTCAGGGAGCATGGCTCAAGGGATGAGCCCAACTACCGTGACAGCTTCAGGGTCACGGTGGCACCTCAGAGATGCTGCTGGGGACTGCTCAGGATTTTGGCTGACCCATCTCCTCCCACACTCCCTGGACTTTGCAACACATCTGCAATATAGCCTCAGGCATGGCTCAGCACTGCTGGATCCTCTCGCCCAGGGATGGCTGTGTCCTCAGCCACAGGGGAAAGGCAGGGGTGTTACAACACCCAGTGATGCCCCAGGGACAGCTGGGGACCCCTGCAGTCACCAGCACAAAGGGCAAACCTGGGACAAAGCTGCTGTGAGCAATTATCCCAACGTCTCCCATTTGAACAGGAGGAAGAAAATAAAATACCTGGTGACACAGGCATTTCAACCTACAGCAAGGCTGGACAACACCTCTTTGAACTATGAAACACCAGCAAAATTTAGACAAACGGGAAAGTAAATTCCTTCTACCAAACCTTTCCCATTTACACTGGGGATATACCTTTTTTTAACCCTGCAGACACAGAGCCCTACTTGCCCACAGCTGAGGTCTCAGTGCCTGCATGATGCTGTTGCTGCACAGAGACCACTAGAAAACACAGGAAAAGCAAATGGTTTTCCAGGCTCTGTCCTTTTCTGAGAAAGGGTTAGTTAAGGCCTTGCAAGAGCCAAATAACATGTTCCCTCCTCTGTCCTCATCTCCCCTTGCCAAGCCCCTCCTCAGACTGCAGCCCTCAGCATTACCTACCTTACATGCTGCCCCTTCTGCCACCTCGACTCCCCAACCTGGAGCAAGGGAGATTTGGCCCCCACAAGCAAAGCTCCTCCTCTGACACAGCCTGGCACAGGGAAGCCCCTGTGGATGGAGAGCCACAGTCAGACATCCCAGACTCACTGCACAACACCCTGCAAGCACTGTTCCAGCTGCAGGGATGCAACTTGGCAAGCCCCAGCCAGAGCACCTCAAAGTCAGTGTTATATAGAGCCAGGGACAGAAAAAACAAGTTTGTCATCACTGCATCATTTGCCCTTTTAGAGCAGGGAGGTATCTGGAGCCATGACATTGGTTCAGGCAACATATAAAGCCATGAAATTTGGATTTGGATCCAGAGCTGGAGTCTAAAAGCCATTGCAGTTTGCAAGGGTTGGTTCAGGCTCATTTCGAGTCCCCAGACCACAGCAGAAGGGCCTCTCTTCCCCGGGGCAGAGCAGAGCAGCTGGTACTCTTCAGCCCAGTTAACAGACGAGGTCTGGCCACCGCAGCCGAGGGCTGCTCCAGATTTGTTTTCTAGTGGTTTATTCACTGAGAGCCTGCCAATGTGTTAGCAAAGAGAAATGCACACTGGTCTGATTCTCCCCACTCCAGTCCTGCCTTGCACCACAGCAAATCTGCTGCAAGCCGGAGTGAAGACCCTGCTGAAGGAGAGCATGTGCTTGGCTCTCTGTCATAACTGTCTCCTCAGAGGATGGAGCCAGGATACATCCCAAGCAACCCTGACCAGGGCTACCACCTTAGAGACAAGCTCATGGGCCCTGAGCACCACTTTGGACACCCACCCCACGGAGTCCTGCCCATAGGTCAGATGGTAGCCAGATTAGTAGTGTCAACTCCCCCAACACCTGTGGGAAAGCTGCTACTTGTGGCCCCACCACGGTGGCCCTAGGGAACGGGAAGCAGAAGTGCCATTGAAAAGAGCGTGAAGGCTGATTGCTGTAATCGAGCCTACCAGGGGAATTCCGGTCTGTGGGAATGCACAGTACATCCCAGCCTGCAGGAACCATGGCTGGAGAATATCTGAGCTGTTCCTTTCAAGGAGTAATGGTGATGGGTTTTTGCTAGGACTCAAGCCAGCACAGATGAGAGCTCCTGCAGAGCGCAGAGTCAACCAAATGAAGCACCGGTCCTCCCTTGGAGAAATCCAGACTAGCAGAGTTAGTCACAGGATGCTGCAGCCTGGGTGCCCGCTGTGCAGAGAGGGAGGAGGCAGGCGAGGAGCCCAGCATCCTTGCAGGATTCCTGCTGAGGATTTGGCTAACTGATCTTCCAGCCCCTGAGGTTTAGGTGGCAAGAGCCTGAGCAGCGATGGCAAGGTGATTCAGGAGACACAGGCACGGTGATGCTCATGTATCTCTCCTCTTGTCACTTGGAGAAACTGGGCAAGTCTTTCACAGAATTAACTGCAGAAGAGGAAAAAGATGTAGCTCTGCGTGTGCAATGCACATCTTTGCGTGTGCTAGTACATGTCTGTTCAGAGGCACAGAAAATCTGCACCCCAGTCAATGCCTTTTTTACCATTTGGCTCCTTTTACTTGCCCTGTGTGTGTGTATAAGCTTACTCCAGCCTATGCTCAAATATCTGCTAATCATTTCCCAACCATTTCTAACTGGCTCAGTCTGAAGGATTTAAATCCTTGCTCAATGAGAGATGCAGGGCTCATCTCAGAGGTCTGTGGTCTGAAAGGTGAACATGGCAGCTGCATTGCTTTCATGCCTATCTCGGAAAATTATTACTAAAATATTTAAGAAGACTCTAAATAACTTTATACCAAACTGATTCTTTGTAGCTGAATCCAGAGAGGACAAACACAAAGAACACATTGCTGGTACTTGTAGTTAATCGCCGCCTTTTCTTTTGGGTCTGCTTGGTTTGAAATATTAAATGCAGAAGAAACCATCTATTTTTCCTCCATAGCCTGTCAGTGGAGGAAGTGAAATATGTTTTTTCCTCCCCTTTTTTTTTTTTATAAACAAGGAGTATAAACTCTTTTATAGTAACTAGATAAAATTACACAGTATTTTACTCAGTGGGGAAAAATACGGATCTCTGCGTGGTGGTATTTCTCCTGTCTTTCTCGCTGACTGTACATTAACATGACAACTCCACATAACTCAGCTTTCCAGAGTTGTCATGGACAGCTCTGAGCTCAGTCACCACCCAGTCTGTCCCATCATTGCCACCTCCAGGGCCACGTGCTGTCCCTAGAGTGGGTGACATGCATTTTAAGGAGTTCTGGGTTTTGATGTCCCTCCCCTAACACCTCAATAACTTGGGGAGTACTTGGACTGGCAGTCATAGATATAGGCCTGTACCTGCCATCCAGCCTGCTGTGACCCACACTCAGCCTTCATCCTGGAAAGGATCTCTGGTCCAGTGAGCACAGCTTCAGCCCATGCTATCACATCATCACTTAGAGGAAACATCTCTTGGAAAAGGAGAACAACAGTAGACCAGGAAAATGCAGCAAATTTTCCCTTCTGTGTCAACAAATCTATACACTGATATCTTATATCCTCTAATGGACCAAACCTTTTGCCACCAGCACCGACTGTTTTGCCTCAGGTCCACATTGTGAAGCACTGTGATGGACATCCTACCCTCTGCAAACCCCAAGTCTTCCATAAAAGCAGGGAATTTTGAAGGTGGGATTTCACAGCTACAACTTTTTTCCCTTTAACCCTGAACTTGCTCTAAGCACATGCCAATCTTTTAGAATCAAAATGCCTCTATAGCATTTTATGCCCATTCTGATGGGACTCTGAAATTTCACCTTTTCATTGCAATGCTAAGTAGAAGCATTTTCCAGAACTTTATATGGGATTAAAATTCAACATTTTGCATCACTGCCTAGCAAACAGCTGCCCTAACAGAGTTCCCAGTAGCACCTGGGGTGGAAGATTCAGTGTATTCTGTATGAGTCTGTTAAATTTTGACTGAACAGTCAAAGGAGTCTGTAGGACAGCACACAGCTGAGAGCTGGACTGCTCTCACCCCACGTTGCCCTATCTGCTGTCCTGAGCAATACCAGAAGCATATGGCTGCCACTGTTCAGCCCCTGCCTTGCCCTGGGAGATCAACACCAGGTTTGGTTCAACCAAAATGAACGTCTGGAGCCACCACAAATTTTGCCAGAACTGCTCGCAATCCGTGAGGGAGAAGAGCCACTGGTGTCCTTACCTCCAGGCTCCATCCTGCAGCTCTGCTGCTTGGCAAGAGCTCTAGGGAAGGCAGAGATGCTGGTTTCCCACGATGGCTGTGGTGGAAAGGCAGATGGAGCTCACCATCAGTGCCTTCAGCACATGCACAGCTGCAAACCCACCTGACAGAGCCCAAAGCAAGGGGAGGAAAGTGTGCAAATGGCTTTAGCGTTCCCCACCAGGCACCAAAGTCCCATCTCCTTTGTGAGCAGAAATTCAGAAGCACTTTCCTAATTGAATAAGGTGGTTTTAGCTGTAAAAACACAAGATGAAAATTTTCATTCAGAGCTGAACACGTCCATCCCTTTGTTTGCACAGCCCCTTGCACCCCATGCTGATACCTGGTGCTACCAGGGCATCCTACTGCTGTGGATCAAAATGAAAGACTTACGTGATTATTTTTTTAATCCCTATTTTTCCAGGGGAGTGGGGGGAAAAAAAAATAAAAATAAAAGAAAAAAGAAAGAAAAGAGAGGATTTAATATTCAATCTAAAAGTTTCACAGTCTGGAAGTCTCCGCTGCTCCTGCAGTGTTCATGCCCCCGGTGTGGGGCCGACCCATGGGACAGTGGCATGGGATTTGGCCGTGGCACGGAGCCGGAGCAACGCTACCTCAGCATCGCCCGCAGAGGGAGCTTCCGCAGGGAGCCGGCCACGGTTGACATCTTTTCATCAAAAGTGTTGAGGTTTTTAAAAAAAAAAATAAATAAAAAAATTTCCCAGACAATATCAAGTATTGATTTTAAAGTTCTTGTATTGTTTGGGTTTGTTTTGTTTTGTTTTTTTCCCCTGCCCCTCACAGCAAAACAGGCAGCTCCAGGTTAAACCTACTGGAAATGGATGTTTTGTGAGGAAATAGGAACGGGGAGAGTTCTTTGCCCAGTACTGGGTGTTTGCAGTCGGTTTTTAGTTGGATTGAATCAAGCACATTGCAAAAGGTCACTTTTTCCATTTAATTTTGTTATAATGAAGGAGGAAAAAAATCCGTAATATTGTAGTGCCAGTCTGCCAGTGCTCAAGTGTTAAACAGCTTTTCAGACCTAGTGGATACTACTCTGGATTTGAAATGTGAAGCCTGACGGCTGTTTTTCTACACATTTTTAGTTTAATTTCCTTGCAAACAGGCTCCCAGGCTCCAGTTACTTCTCCGTGAGATTCCTCCCCCCCGCCCCTACCCTTTGGGCACGGCCACAGGATTCCCACAGCTCCCGAGCCGGTGGAGGAATGTCCTTTTAATTCACTCTGCGGACGGTCCAATTAGCATCCCAGTAAATTATTACCTCGGGGAAAACTCCAGTCTCAGGACTCGGCAGCCAGCTGCAAAGGCAGCCGGCGCACTCCCCGCTCCCCCGAGCGGCGTGGGGAGAGCCGAGAAGATGGAGGGCATTTTCTCCCCGAGACGATGGCGTTCAGGTGGCCGGGCAGCACAATTAGGCAGGGAGAATTGTAGATTATCTCTGGTTTATGGTTCCCTGATAAAAGGGAGGGGGAGAAGCACAATAAAAACATGATCAAATCATTTGTTCTGCTGTTCAAACTTCTGGACGAGGCAAGAGATAAGACACAGCTCCACCCCCCAGCTGCATTTGATCTATCGGGCTTTGAAATTAAATATTCTCCCTGCAACAGGCGTAATTGTGCCCTGGTGAAAACTGCTTCTTCAGGCTCTCCCATCATGCAGGGTCTGGGGCTCCCTCCACTCAGCACCTTAAGAATGAAAAGCCCCAGAAGCAGCTGAGATCCCTCTGTTTCAGGTGCACCACAAACAAGGGATGATCTTCACACAAGGTCCTTTCCTACCTGCCAGGCAGAGGCAACAACCCTTGTCTGCCTGGGCAAGGGGACTGAACAACACCAGGGGATCCAGCCATGGCTGTGCAGGAGATTTGTGTCCCAGCAGGGACACAGCCCAGGTGTCAGCATGGTCCACCATGAAGCTTTTCTTGCACCTCAGTAACCTCATGCCACCTTCTTCTTCTGAAGAGCCCTCTCTCAGTTCTATCCCTCCAAAATGCCCTTGCAATTCATGTGCATGAGGCACAAGCAAAGAAAACCACACCGAGCCCACACCACAAACAAAAACTGTGGCCTTGTTGCATCTGCTGTGAAAAAGAGGTGAGGCAGGGGCATGTACACTAGCCATTTACTGGCTGAACCTGAAAAAAAAACCTCCATTTGCATGAATAGATTGGGCACAGGTATCCTTACTTACCTCAATGTGCTTCAGAAGGGCCAGGTGAATTTTCTCTCCTAATTTCAGCATCCCAAATTAACACCTCCAAAGGTTTGCCAGCCTCAATATTGCAACAGCTATTTTCATGAAATTGTTTTCCAATCTGTTTTCAGCTGAGACAGTACCAGCATACAGACACCAGCACCTGGTCAGGGGTGCTTTGTCTCCATGAAATCTCTACAAGCTTCAGAGAATGCTGTAGCATTTATGAAGTGCAGTTTTTTTAATAACTTGGCAACTTGGGACACATCTCCTAGGCACTGGATGTTTCTCAATGCTGGCTGTCAATGCCAGCAAGGCATTTCTGAAAGGGGACATTCACTCCATTTACCAACTCTGGATCTATCTCCATCAGTTTTGATGGACCTCCTCTGGAAAACCCAGGATACTCAGCTTCTGCTGTTTGCCTTCCCTCCACAAGACCTGCTACTCAGTAATGGAAGGAGATCCTACCAAGCTGATTTCCTTTGAAGCCACCTGTCTTACCTGTTCTTATGCCCCTGATTTCTCCTTGGTTTTCATAAGCTTGATTACAGGTCCCAGTGCTCTTCTGGGAACCACAGTTAATCTGAAAGCTCCATCATTATCCCATTCCTCCTTTTCTCCCTTTTTAAAAAATAGGTGTATTTTTCCTCTCACACTTAACTAGAGTCAGAGCTGACCTTCTTAGGGAAAAAATAAGGTGATGCCACTTCTTTGGCATCATCTGCCGAGTGCTTTCCCTGTCCCCAAGTACCAAACCAACACCTCTGTGACCCTCCTGCAACTGCTGATGTACTGCTAGAGTGATCTCTCGTTACACTTGATGTCCCCTGCTAATTGCATCTCACTGTGAGCTTTGGCTTATCTGATCTTGTCTCTCTGCGTGTGCAAGCTGTACTTCCGTGCTTGATCTTCATGGCCTGACCTATTTCTTATTTCCCCCAGGTTTCTTTTTCAGATCCAAGCTCTTTCCCTATGCTTCCTTTCTCCTGCAACACTGTGGTCTGAGCTGTGTCCACAAGAAATTGTGACTGGCTCATTAACAACTTTTTCCTCCACAAGACCAGCTTCCCAGGAGGCCTTACCTGTGCATGATCAGCCAGGGCTGGAGTCCCCAGATCTGTACATAGATCCAGTGCTCTCCTTCCTCCCTCCTGCTCCTCAGCATCAGTTTAGTAATTTCCCAGCAACTCCAACAGGTCACCTTCCACATCACTAACCAGCTTCTCCTGCAGGAGTTACCATCAGAAACAGGCTCTTCCCTGGCTGTTCTCACACCCGTGGTGATGGAGATGGTCACCCACAGCCCCCCAGGACTTGCTGTGTCCTCTGCATCTTTTTTCCTCAGAAACAGATATCCCACATTAACTAATGGTGCTACCAGCTGCCCACTGAAGCCTCCTTTACCTGGTATGCTGGAGACCCAGCCCTGTGGCAATTGCCCTGGTATTTTCCTTTTCAACCACCAGCCAGAGACCTCCAGCAAGTCTAATCCCCCCACATTTTCTGGCCCTCCATGCAAACATGTCCACCATACCTTCTCCCTGATGCCCCAGCCTGCCTTCCCTGCTCCAGCCATATCCTTTTAATGTTGTGGTTCCAGAACACTTCTCCCACTAATCAAGTCTTGTTGCTTTGTTGCAAGCCGAAGCCCCCAGCCCCCCCACTCCTCTCCCATTCATCTTGCATTCAGCTACCAGGAGCAGCAGCCTCCTCTGCTCTTTCTTGGCCCTCCCTTTGATCTTGCTTTGAATAGAAGAGGTCAAGCTACATGGCCACAATTTCTTTCTTCCATTCTGACAGCCGGTGACTCTGGGGGTGCCAGCAGGCAGGCTGAGCACCAGCGGATGGTGCCTCCAGCAGCGGGTCAGGGCTGGCTCATCCTGGCTGGCTCCATCCTTAACAGGGCCCTGACATTCAGTGCTTGCCCTCCACCTCAGCAGCACAATTCAAAGCCCATTGAAGGCCAGAGAAAGCTTCAGCAGACTTGGGATCGGGGTCACGAACCACGAAGGATGGTATTTTTACACTGAGGCTGCCAGATCAAGTCAGTAAATTGTCCTGAGCAGTCAGGTGCCTGCCAGGTCCTCCAATAGCCAGGCTCTGGGCAGTATGTCCTGGTGCAGAAAGCAGCAGACCTGGGAGTTTTGCTCTGCTCTGGGTTTGCTCTGCAAGAGAAATCCTTGCTAACCCCACCAGCACCACAAGGGCGATGCCTAAGCCAAGAGGCAGGGAAGAGAGAGGAGGGAGAATTACCCTGGTTTAAATCCACTGAGCTGCTCATAGCAAAAAGCTTTACCTTCCAGGATAGGATCCTGATACTACTCAGAGCTGAATCCCCAGCCTAAAGAGTATGAGGTTTAATTACTGCAGCTTTGTTAAATCAGCTCAGTTAAACCCCTGTGTAATTGCTTTCTTCTGGGCCCAGCAGTGGTTGATCTGAGGACAGCTCAGGCTGATTTTCAGATGACTGGAAGCTGCTCCCGTGCTGTTTACATCACCTTGTTTAAGTCAGTTTAAACCCACACCTTTGGAGAAAGTGCCTTCAAAGAGGCAAGGCCTCAGCCTTTGCTCTGGTTTGTGCTGAGAGAAAGCAAAATGCTTGTTTTTCACTTTAAATATGCAAAGCCCAATTGCAGCCAGTGCTATCAGTGTGCCCTACGTGGCACAAGGTACCCTCAGTCAGGGGAGGATGTGTAAGACACCCCAGAAAAGAGAAATGCCACCTAGCTTTAGGGTCAGGGCATGAGGCTGTGGCCAGGCCTCCTGCCTGGAGAACACTGTGCACCATGGAGTCTGCAGGAGCCAAATGCCAAACCCTGCTGTGCTTCCCACCTCCCTCACCCAGCTGGGGAGAATCCCAGGACACGTGGTACCTCGGCAATCCTCCACTCCATCCCTGCATCTGCGCCGGTTGCTACGGTTACAGGCAAATCGGTGCGTTTTGCAGGGTGGGAGGGGACGGCGGACGGGACCGGGGTGACGGGGGCTGTAAATGAAAGGTTTTTTGCAGGAGGCAGGAAGCTCGCCCGGCCCTCGGCAGCCCCGCTCCGCAGAGCCGACCCACGCCGGCTGCGGGCGCCGTGCGAATTTGCATGGAGCTGACAAGATGACAAGGTGCAAATATGCCAGGCTGCTCGGGAGTAATTTTTACAGCAGCTCTGCCTTGTGCACGGTTTTATTGCAAAGAGGGTAATCGGGCCTCTTCATTATTGAAAACATATTTACTGCCCCTCGGCCGCTCTCTCCCATTTTTGCCAGCCCCTTCCTTCCCCCCTTAACTACCCTGTCCTCCACGAGATATGATCTCATAAATTTACAGTGTACTTGCTGTCTGCAAAGTGGATGTTCAGTTTCATTTTTATTGGACTTTATGATACAGGCGGATTGCATTTTATTTGTTGCACCACTACCAGAAGGCCTGAAACCAGAGGTAAGTGCTGGCTGCAACAGGGATTTGGCCTCAGGAAGGTCTGCAGGATGGGGGCCTGCAGACCCCGGGGAAGCTCCCAGCATGGGACAAGCTGGCTGCAAGCAGGAGAAATTAAGGTAGTGATCTGGAGAAAGGCTGCCTGCCTTCTCCTCTGATGGAGGAGAGGCTGCTCCATCCACCCTGCAGTCCTCCCAAGAGGGAAGGGGATCGATGAGGGATCTGTGCCTCTCCCCCCAGCAGCCAGCTGGATTGACAAGGGATGCACAGCAGGAACACGGCAGCGGTTTCTCATTGCTCACCATTCTTTTCCCAAAAATGCCTTTCCCAAGGCTTGCTCTCAGGCTAGACAGGCTTGTCCAAACCCGCTACAGCACTGCCCTTAGCATGACACTAATGTACCTGAACAAAATTGCCAGAAACCATGGGGAACAGCAGCAATGTGTGTGCCACCGAGGAGGTCAGCATCTATGAAAACATCTATCGCAGTCAGTACACTGCCCCAGATTTACCCTGCTACAACAGTGAGCAGAGCATAACCTCATCCTCTGAAGTCCAGCCCCTTGGATGGCTCCTCCTCACTGCCCAGCACACAGGCAAAGGTGTCCCAGATGCTGAGGGAGCGCTGCCTGCTTCCCTGCCCATGCCTCTGTTCTGAGACAGCAGCTCCGGGTGGGCCACCGAGCCAGTGACCACCATCAGGGCTGCTGCAGTCAATGGCTAGTTCATTATTAAAAACCTGTCTGGCCAGTGCACAAGGAATCAGCATCAGGTGGGTGGGCTGGGACCACATCTTGCTGCAGAGCCACCTTCTTCTCCAGGGAAAAGGGCTTTGCAGCCCTCTCAGCAACTGCCCTGTGGTCCAGCAGCATGAGGAGCCCAACACACTTTGTATCCATTTCATCTCAGTGTGGCACAGTGGAAATAACCAACTTGTGTCATTTCAATCCAAAAAAAAGGGAAGAATGTTGTTTTTTTTCTTTTCTAAGGTAATGGGGAGAGGCCAAGCAAAGCACCGCAAAGCAACATAAATGATTTAGCACCCAATGATTTTGCCAGGGAAACGCTAAAGACGGAGTCTAATCTTTTCATCTAACCCTGGTCCTTCTAAAAGCTTTAAGCTAGGAGTTGACTCAGCATGTCAGTGCCAAAAAAGATCCATTGACCTCGAGTTCAGTGCTGAGAAATTGAGAAATGTTCTTTTTAATGTCTATTCAATAAATACAGCATCACCCTCTCCGTGGGCTGAGCAATCCACTTCAAATCCATTACGGCACGTTCTCACAGACTGACAAGTTGTCCTGAGACAATAGTGGCTGCCAGATGAGGTTAACCCTTGCCAAGGGGGTGTAAATCTTTGGAGCCACAAGCCTTTTGCTCTCAGAAGTCCTTGAGGAGAGGGGAGGGGGGATATCTGAATTGATGACAAGTGGCTGCTGCATGCACTCCTTGCTGGACCAAGGTGATCTGCATCAGTAAAAAATACGCCCAGTCAACACAACCAAGCTTCTGACCATCTTGATGGGAAGAAGGGGAATGCTGCCACACTTTTCTCCCTGGTGAGCTGGTGATGTTCCTGGGCACTTGTGATCCTGGCACCTGCCAGCCAACAGTTGGATCAGCAGTGGGATGGATGCTGCTGAACCAAGGTTTTGTTGGGAAGCATCATGCTGTGGCACTACCATCCCTCAGGCAGCTCTATCAATGCCCCGGAGTGACCTCTGGAGCTCATGCTAACTGGGGAAATTTGGAGCTGGAGCCAGTTTGGAGACCTTTGGCACATGCATGGTGAGTACAAGCTCCAAGCTCGGCTCTCCTGAGGGCACCAGGATCACCTCCCAGCCTGTGTAGACATGCTCTGGGCAGTACCAAGGTGGCTGGATTAAGTACATGGTCAAGGGTGACAACAGTGCAACTCACAAAGCCATTCAGCCCACGTAAGTCCAACCACTCCTGGCAGTGGGCTGCAGCCTCCGCTCCCAAAAAAAGTGAATCTTAACACAGCAGCTTCACCAGGGACAGCCTGGGGCCAGCAGAAGCACAGACCTGCTGCACAGGAGATCGTACCTGCTGGGTAGGCTTCCTGTCCAAGAGCATGTCCATGCAAGGTGACAGCAGTATGACACCACTGTACCCACTAGCACATATCTGTAACTCTATCCAAGGCCAGCAAACACAGGGACAGACTTTTCACTAGCTCCTGGTTCCCAAGTGCCCCAGCTGGTGGGTGCCCCATGGCTGTCTATAGATACTTCAACATGGGTCACCCTGGTCAACTCCAATTCATCTATGGTTGGTAGAGTCTGACCCAACTGGAGCATTGTCAGCCTGTCCTAAGGGCAGAGTCCCAGATCACTGGGCTAAGCAGACTTAAAGGAGTGCTGGTCTCTCTCTGCAGAGGGTAGAAGGCACCTACTTTAGTCCATCGGAGCTCAAACATGAGGAGAGAGAAGGCCCTGCACAGCCCCAGGGGGACTCTGCAGTCACCTGGACCTTCTTTCTGACAGAAAACCCTGGACTGCTGCAGCTCCCAGCAGTAAGTCATTAATTAAAATTATCATCTTAGTAATGGTAATAATACAATAATTCCAAAAGGTAAATCTACGGGTGCACAGTTAGTCTGCAGGAAATTGGAGCTGAGGCAGCAGGGGAGCCCTATGTCTTCGGTTTTATATTGGGTTAGAGGTATTTTACAGTGCCCCCTTCCTCCTCCTCCTCCTCCCTGGTTTCAAGCTGCTGAGCTTTGGCTCAATGCCACACAACCCCGCTGGGGGCTGTGGCAGTTTTGGGGGGACAATGGGGTGCTGCAGCAGCCACCAGCTCCTCTGACATGCCAGGGTGGAGGAGGTCACGTGAGCTGGTATGTGGGGCTCTCTGCTGACTGTTTATCTGGGTCACATTTACAAATTCTCTTTTTGGTTTTGGAGGCTGGAAGTTTCTATTTTCCCCCCTTTCTTCCCTTGTTTGTACATGCCAGCAGAAGGCAGCTTTGCTAAGATCTGCAGCGTACAGGGGGCTCAGCCATGGGGCTGTACTGGTAATTACTGTTTGCCAGTTAACTAGATCATGAACACTAGCAAATGTTTATCTTCGATTATGCTGCAGTGTCTTCAAGACAGCGTTCCTTACTCATAGAATCTTGAAAGATACAGAATTTGGCTAGAAATCATCAAAAAGCTTTTGTTTATAGAAATAAAGCTTATCTACAGGCTCATAGAGCTGCTGAGAAGCACATGGGAAGGCCGAATGTCTGCACCCAAAGGTTAAAGTCTGCAAAGGCACAAAACAACCCCTGGGTTTTTTTTCCAATGTCCCTGAATTCAATTACATGAAAAATCTCATGATTTCTTGGGGAGGAGCAGGCACACTGGAGCCTTTTGCACAGGTGGGGCTGGTAACACTGGGAGCATCTTCCCAGCACACCTCAAGGAGGGATTTCTGGGCAATTGGATGCTTAGACTATGCTAGTAAGTATTTCTATACTAGCAAATAAAATGTGCTCAGCATTCCTCTCCAGCACTGCTTAATTTACTTTCATGGGCATAGCCTTAAATACTTCCAAAGAGCCAGACCCAAGCCCTTTGTGTAGGGGGGGAGAGCATGCAGGGCTTGAGTGCTGCCCCAGCAGCATCACTCCTGTCCACATCACCACAAAGACCTGCTCCAGGAAGTACACCCATGTCACATCCTCAACACTAGATGCTGGTTGGATGCTCCAGCCCTAATTTCTTTTGGTCCCCAGGCACTCTGTGGGAAGCCCTAACAATAAAAAAACCACAGCCGGTGTTTAGGGGAGATGCAGCTGCTTTGAGATACACAGAGGAACCCCCAAGTGTCTCTGAAAGGTGCCTAAAGGTCCTTGAGACAAGGACCACCATTGTTAGAGATACTGCTGGCTTAAAGACCAACACTGAGTAATGATATTTCAGTCCCTTCCCCTTCTCTCACCAGATAAATAGGCCATATGGGAGAGATGCTAGCACAAGAATTTCCCTCCTAATGCTTTGAATTCCCCATGTGCATTACAATACAACCTACACATAACCAACAATGAATGAAAGTCCTTTGTACTTCAAGAGAGCCTGCATTTGCAGCTTGCCTTCAAACCCCATGCCAGCACAGCCCTGCAGCAACCTGCACTGCCCATGAGAAGCCATGTGCAAGGCCAGCACCCGTTCACATCCAGGTCCTCTGCTTAGGGCTTAAATGCCCCACATGCCCCTGGTGCAGGGTATGTACCAACCTATAGCACCCATGTAGGCTGGAAGACTTGCTGTGACCACACTCACAGCCTTGCACTGGGATGGAATATGTGCTAATTAAGATGGGGGTTGGAACTAGATGATCTTGAAGGTCTCTTCCAATCCAAACCATTCTAGGATTCTATGCTCTGCCCATAGCTGTGCTCAAGCAGCCTCACCAGAGAAGGGCATCTCCTGGAAATACTCCTTGCAAGGTGGGAGGCCTCCAGCTCACTCTTGGCTGAATTTCACTGGGAGAGGCGGAACTGAAAGATCTGGTATCTGGGCAACGACTTCCACACGTGAGGTCCCCACGCAGCTCTGCTGCAGGAGAGTTCCCAGGGGTCAGCCAAGGCAAAAGAAAAGAGGCAGGCAGAATGTGAACATCTCCACCAAAACAAAACCATGCAGGAGGAGACATGAGGAGGGCAGGAGGAACACTACTCAGCTGCTGTACTAGACACAGCCAATTCATTTGAAGACAGGTTGCAATGCCAGGTTGTCATCAATACTCCTTGCTTGGGTCACCAGCACTGGCCATGATTTTGGTGCTTCATAAACTCATGGCCCATTGGACCACCTTCTGCTAGGGAGAAACAGGATGTCTCTCTTCCACACAGGGACAGGAGACAATACCAAGATTGCAGAGGAGCCAGTGGTGGACCACCTCTGCGATGCTACTGAGATGTAGAAAAGGACCAGGACAGCAGCACCCCATGCTCCGATCTCAGCTGCCACCCTGACCCACACAAGCCACAGCAACCACCTGGCCACAGGGCTCATTTTTTTTGGACCCAAACTTTAGGAGTTTCCTCCAAGACATCTGCTGACACCACTAATTATGGACTGAGCTGACAGTGGCTTGGTGCACCAGAAGAATTTCCTGATTGCTTTTTTGGGGAGGGACAGGAGCTTTCCTTCTCCCTTTGTCTCCCTGGTGAAGGATGTGCTCTCGGGCTGAAGTCCTGACAATCCAAGCTGCTGAAATGAATCCTCTTCAGTCTATTTACTTGATATTTACCAAAGTCTGCGATCAACAAGAAAACACATCTCAGCAGCTCACTTGGCAAGAGAACGAATTGAGGCAGCACTGCAGCTGTCATATTTATTTCAGTGGCAAAGCAGGTCAGGAAAATTGATAAAATTAATCATACAAACTAGCAAACACCGGGAGTGAAGGAGAGGGAGAAGGAAGGGGAGAGAATGAGAGTGAAGGAGTGTTTGCAGCACCAGGCTGCACCTGCTTTTATTTCTTTTAATGGATTTTTTTTTTTAATGCAATGTCAGAGATAAAATTGGTGCAAGGTACATTATTTTCTAAGTAGGTATGGGGAGGGGTGTTGAGATTACTACAAGCAGATGCCTATTACACCAGGGCTGAGCCCCAGCCACAGGGTTTGCAAGAAAATAGGAATTCAAGGACAGAAGTGATTTTTCAGACAGTCCCTGAAGACCAGGTGGGAAGGTCCTTGAAGCAGTATCTAGAGGTGCTCTGATAGGGCTGGGGCTTGGGCCAGGGCTCCAGGTGGCTCCTCAAGGTGTTTCCAAGGTTGTCCTCGGGGCCATGTCCCTATCATTTCTGCCAGCTGGGTGCAGATGTGCTCACAGCAGCTGCATCCACCAAAGTGCAGAAACATCTCCCCAGCCATGGCTTTCCTCGCCCCTGCAAGCAAGCAGCTCTGGGGACATTTCACCTGGGAACATCTCACCAAATGCAACCTCCCCTGGTTTCTGGACCTCAATCTCAGGAAGTACAGACGAAGCACAGCTCCCTAGACAGTAAGATTTTGGTTTCTGTGGCCACCCGTGCTGGGTTAATGCATCAGCATAATGAGGATTAGCACCAAGTTTATTCTCAGAGCAACTTCTGGATCCATATGGAGAAGAAAGCCTGCAGAAGTTAATAACTTTTTGCTATGGGCTTCTCTTGAAGGGGCCACAAGCCTGATTCCAAGCTAGGGGTAAGGCAAACCAAAAAGAGCCAACCCACTCTGGAAAACCTTTGGAGAAGGTTTCAAGCATCGAGTTCCAAGCATCAAGTCTACACCCCACCCCCGTCCTTTTTTTTTTTTTTTTTTGGAAGAGTTTTTAGACCAAGATTTAAATTTTAAAACTTGCCATTTCAGAATAAAAAGTGGAAGAGTGCATTTCAAGGATGTTACCAAATGGCATTTTGGCATTTCTACTCTTTAGTTTTCTGTCATCAAAATAGCATTCACAAAATTCAAAACAAATTCAGAAATAACACTGGTCCCTCAAAAACAGTTCATTCTCTTCTCTCCCCTTTTCTTTTTCCTCCTTGTTTCCTCCTCTCTCAAGCTAAAGATTCACTTAAAAACATCTCTGCTCTAATTTTGAGTCCTTTTTCTTTGGCTTTCCACCCTCCCCTCCCACACTTCTCCAGGCCCTCCCTGCACGTCCCTGTTCCTACTGTGAATTACTGTTCTCATTGCTCGAAGCCCATTAAAAGTGAAGCTAATTAACCAGCAGAACAATTTGCCTAACGACGTGGTAGATTCTCCATCACTTGCAGCCTTCAAGTCAAGCCTGAATGTCTCTCTCTGAGAGCGCCTTAAGCAGAGTGGGGAAATTTGAGGCCCAGTGTCCCAGACCCACATGGGGCTGCAGGACACACAAGGTCACCTTGCAGACTTTGGGACCCTGAAACAGGGGGTCCCACCTGTCCCTGGGGAGGAGAGCATCCATCAGCTCCAGCTGGCTCATCCACAGCCTCACATCTCTGTTCTCACCAGGGATGGGGCTGCCGAGGGTGCTGATGGCGTCTTTGCTGAGCTGAAGATGGATGGTGGAAAAGGACCTCGAGCTGGTGAACCCAGGGGAATGGTGACAAACCAACAAGAGGCCACCAGAAACACACAGGCTGCCATGGAAATCACAAGACTTAATGAGCATTTTAGGAAAGAAATCCCTCTATAAGATCTTGCTGACAAGCGCTATTAAATATTCATTCTATAGACTGTGGAGACATCATTAGACACATGACGTTCAGGCTCTCCATTCTCCTGGCTCTGGCATTTGTTTTACACTGTGCTGATGAGCTGAGGGGATCTCGGGGGTCTGGTGCCAGTCCCTGTTAGCAGAGCTGGGCTCTACAGGGGCAGGAAGGGCTTGTGAGCAAAAACCTGTCCCGGGAGCCCTGACATGACCTGCACAAGGGGGGCAGGAGAGGTGGATTTTGGAGATGCCGGTGTTTAAGGCACATTATCTTCCCTGTGGATGAGCAGCAGCAGAGGTTGAAGGGACAGTCATGTCCCAGAAAGTCACGCTGACCCCCAGGAGCCACAGTCCCCCCACTAACATCCCCCCAGACATCCCACATGGGCATGAGGGTACAGGAAGGACTGCCTTGCCTTCACCCCGTGCTCCGCGTGCACACTGGAGCCCTCTCCAGCCAGTCACCCCCACCGGGGACCATGGATGGGTCCTATGAGCACCCCGGAAGATGCCACAGCCCTGCCATCAGCCACCTCAGCAGCTTCACCAGACCAATGCCACCTGCCACTGGCCTTCTTCCCAGCTCAGAGCCATCTCTTCCATACCACGGGAAAACCCATGTGCTGGCCCTGGCTGAAGCCAGCTCTGCCCACGGGAGATGGGGCTTGCAAACATCCATATAAATACATACATCTCTCTCTCTCTCTCTACGTATTTTTGCATACATTTGTGGTGATGGTACCATTTTTTTTTTAAAACAATTCGTCCATAAATGTCACCAAAATCCTGGTCTCCTTTTATTAAACCTGAAAAATGTGTATAAATGTAAATAACAAATGACTGATACAGGGAGAGGAACCAGAGCGTCTGCTGGCGTCACCCTCCCTCCCTCTCTCCCTCCCTCCCGCTCTTTCCTCCTCGTGTAATTTGCATTAATAAAGAGGCTGTTCCTTGTCGGAATGTGTTTCATCCGGTTTAAAATCCCAGGGCGATCCACCAGGAACAGCTCTGGGAGAATCCGACTGTCAGAGCCGACAAGACAAATGAATCCCGGTGTCAGGAGCGTGTGGTTCAACGATGACAGATTGAGAAGAACTGTCCCCCTCTCGACAGGCGGGCTTCATTTTCAAATTAATAAATCTGAATAAAATATTTTCCCTTTCATTACAAGCCGAGCCCGGATGACAGTTCCCGTGACAGGAGGGAGTCGCAGTGTTGATGAGGAGACTTTGCATGAATTCCACCTGGGCTTCTTCGGCTTTATTTTTACCTGTAATTTCATCCCTGTTTACTTCTCTCGCCTTCCCTCCTCCCCTTGCCCTCTCTCTCCTGCTCCCCCCTCCCTCTTTCCTCCTCTCCCTTCACCTGCTCCCAACCCCTCTCCTGTTCCTCTTCTGCTCCTCCCTTCCCCATTTGGGGGGGATCTGGGAGCCGAGCCCTGGCTGTCACTCCTGCAGCACACGCACGGGCTGTCTCACACCTCCAACACATCTGAGCTGCACCCAGGGCTCTTGTCCTCGCTGCCTGCACGCTGTTTTATTTCCACCCCTGCACAGGTGCCTCAACATGACTCAAAAACCACAGCCCGTGAGAGAAACCCCTCTCCCTGGCTTTCAATTCTCATTATGCGGAGGGGGCGGGGGGGGGGGGTGGGCTTGGCTCGGGGTCCAGCCACCCACAGCTGCTCCCCCAGGGGCTGGGGGCAGAGCCACAGCCAGGGCACGGGCAGGTGGGTCACCAAGGGCACTGCACCTCTGCAGTATGGTCAGCTCCAGCTCAAACACACAGCCCCTGCCCCGACAGTCCCACCATCCTGCTACCAGGCTGGAAGGTGTTTGCAAACGTGGGTTACTGAGAATCTTTTCCTGGCTCACTGCCTCAGGCAGGTTTGGGAGGCCCATGAACACCTCTTGGAGCCAGCAGCATGCCACCGTTGCACAACAGCCCTACCTACATGGGTGCCAAGCTTTGCCTCAGCACCAGAGCACCTTTCCCACCCCCCTGATGCCAGTGCCATCCCTGGGGATGTGCAGCCTGCTGCAGCACCTCCACAGCCCCCGTTTGCTGCAACTGCCACGATACCCAAACTGGTCCTCGCCCCAGAACGTGCCCCTCTGGACGCTGAGGGTGGGCAAAGTCACACCACAGCCAAGCACTCCTGACACTCAAGTCTCCATTCCACCTCTGGATCCCACTGTGACCCATAAACGTGGCTGGAGAGCCCATAAATGCCTTTACTGCTGCGTAGCCTCTGAGGCAGTGATGTGGCCCACTTCCCAAGGACGCAGTGGAGATTATTCAATGATGATTCCCACAGCAAGTGCTAGCCTGGGATGAGGGCTGGAGAGCCTCTTCTCATCCATGGAGGATGTTCTGGCTTAGGTAAACCTCCCAGCCCTCCTGCGCAACAGCTGGTCTTCAGTTTGGATACTTCTTTGGATCACCCCAACCGAGATGTGGCAGCCATGGAAGATCACACAAGCCCAGCCCAAAATTTGGAATAAGCTGGCAGTGTCATGGAGAGAGCAGAAATAAGAGAAACCACTGTAGGAAATGGAGCACTGAGGTGGCTTGGGAATTGCAGTGGCTGCAGGACACATTACAGAGAAAGCCAGCAGAAATCGAGGCACTGGCTGATTCTTTGCAAGTCCAATATCCCCCTCTGAAGAAATTAGAAACATTCCAACAGCTATAGCTGTGCCTGACAGTAAATTTGATTAACTTGCCCATGGAGTTAATGATATAGAGGGCTGTGTGGATTTTGTTGTAAAGAACACAGAAAAGACAGATGAGAAAATGAGAAAACAAGAAAGTAAATTTAAGCAGCTGGAAGCTTTAACAACTGGCATGATAAATCCAATAAAGAACTGCTCGATAAAACCCAACCACTGGAAAGCCAAACATGGGTTTGGGGGGAGTGGATGTGCTTTGGATTCACAACCGAAGCACATGTGTGATTCCCACAGGGTGGGAAAATGCCCCCAGGTCACCAGATGGGCTGCCAGGAGTGAGTAGGCTGCAGCCTTCCTCAGCTCCTGGGCCCCAGAGCACGGGGCAGCCAAGCTCCTGCTACGGCCACCCTACACTGGCAACGCAAAGCCAGGGTCCTGCTGCCCAAGGCTGGCACCCCATCCCTTTTCCACTCTTGTTTCAGTTTTCTTTGCAGTTCTTTCTGGATGAGAGATGAATTTGCTGAGGCTGATGGGAGCCTGGGGGGATTCACACCTACCAAGCAAAACCGCGCTGAGTCCGGAAGGCTGCACGGCATCACAGACACGCTTGCCAACCAAATGCAGACCAGGTCGTGCCAAGAAGCCTCAAGTAAAACCCAACATTTGGATATCCATATTCTTAAATTGTATCTTCTTTAGAATGTAATGCTGCTGAACCCTGCTGGAAGTCATAGCCAAGAGAAAAGCTTCCATGAAAATGACTGATGAAGACACATCTCTGCTCATTCCAATAGCAAGAGCTGTGAAGCAGTGTCCCATAGCACCCTATTATCCAACGCAGAGGCAGACCTGGAGCATCGGTATATCCCAGAAGAGCCTGCAGGATTCTTGCTGTCTGCACACAGAAGCAATTTTGGCATCCCCATACCAAGCTCTTTGATGTTCCCCATCAACTGGCTGTGCCATGTAATTCCAGTGGTGAGCTGGCACTGTCAGACTGGTCCAGCCACACCACTGGGGTCACACAGGGGAAAGCAGAAACACCCTCTGTGTGGATCTGAGAATCAGGAGCGCAGGGGAACAGGGACCAGGGCCACCCATGCAGTACCAGATGCAGCTGGCCACAGTCCAGAGCTGCATTAGCTCTGGCACGGCTTCCCCAGGGCTCTGCACTGCAGGAGGGGGTGATCTCTGGGCACAGTCTGACTGCACAGTGCTGGCCTTGAGCCCAAAGCAACCAGCTCTGCTGAGACCAGCCTGACATCATTTAGGCTGGGTCCATGCGGGACCACCCAAGTGTCTTGGCCTGGCATTTCCCACAATATCCATATCCTCTCTACCTTCCTTTTTCCAGCCCTCTGTGGCCCTGGGCAGCAGAGAACCTCTCTGCTCCTAACCAGGAGATTCAAGCTGGCCTGTTGACCCAGATCTGCATTGGTACTTGGATTTTGCAGGCCAAAATCTACATTGCTGCACCACCTACATCCAACTTCAATGGGTCATGGTCAATCAGAAGAGATTTGCTACAAGCACCAATACAGAACAACAGCTCCAGATGTTCTCCATGCATTCCCTTGTGGGGCAAAGATACAGAACCCAGCTCCCTGGAGTCTTGCTGGAGTTTGCTGCCATAACCCTGATTGCCAAGAATATCTCCCAGGTTGCACTTCCAATTTGGAACTAGACTCTCAATGAGGGACAAGCATCATCATGAACTAGAGACCTGCCACAGGCTTTCGGGGCTCTCTCAAGCAACTTTGGGTGACCAAGGTGGAGCAAAGCGGCTCTTCGGAGCCATCTCCCCTGTCTCCTGCCCCTTTCCTGTAGCTCAGCTGCCTGCAAGACCAAGTGGCTGGAAATGTGCAGAGTGCTCTGAATTGAGCTGTAAAGAACGAAGGTGAAGTTTTAAGCTGCTAGATTCATGGCTGGGATTTTTATACACACATAAAATATGAATCTCAGTTGTATACAAAGCTGAGCCCATCGTGCTAAAAGGATCCCAGTCAAGCAGGCCTGTAAAATGAAATCCTCTTGGACTAATTTAAGAAGACCTGAGCAATATAAATTCTGGCCTGCTCAAATGCAGGAAATAAAAACAAAAAAATCTGACTTGAATACAGGCTTCTCTCTCAATGCACTTGGCAGCCCCAGTGTGCGAACAACAGGAACAAAAAAACAGAGCCAGAAATAAGCTCTGGGGTTGCAAAAAACACTGTTCTAGGTCCCTGTTTATACCAGTCTCGTGGGCCTAATGAAACCCTCTTCAGCGAAAATTTAATGCAGAGATCAACTTTCCAATAAATAAGGGGCGCTCGTATTTGCTGACTCCTGGTGACTTTCCTGACCTGCATAGTCACTTCCACTGAGCTGTTATGCATGGAGAAAACACTCATAAAGATGCTTCCTATAAAAGAAAAAATTAACTTATCTGCCAGCTAGCAAATCTTGACTTGCACACCTTTATCTCCTCGAGGCTCCTCTGGTTTTAGTGGAGTTAGAGTCTCCTCCGACAAGCCACTTCCCTGGAGGTGAGAGAAGGACTTGCTTGCCCTGGTCCTGCTGATGGGTGCAACTGGAGGAAGGTCACAGGGCTGAAGGAGCTTCCTCTGAGCTGTGGCCACCACAGTTCATGTGCATCAGACAGTTTATGGCTAGCCCTGGGGAGCCCCCATGGGTCAGCCAGGCGGGACGAGGAGTGGGTGAAATAAAGCATCCACATCCCCTTTTCTTTTCTCAAGCAAGGCACTGAGGCGAGAGGAGCTGAAGTGACCTTGCTCAAGGTCAGAGATTAAGCCTGAGGTCTGGGAATGCACCCAGATCTCCCTGCAACCATCTCATTATGGGATTAGAAATGCCTTTGTTAAAAACGCCATCTTCCTTTTTTCTGAAGAATGTGCCTGACTTATTTTTGGAGAGCAGGGAGGAGGAGCATTACTCAGACTTGTCTTGGGTTATCTGCCAGTTCACTAGGACCCAAGCACAGTTGTTTAGGCATGTTGTTTTGCTCCCAAGCAAAACAGCCTGGGGACAGCTTGAGTGAGGCAGGCATGGCTGTGCTGCAAGTTGCTGATGGCCCCTCAGCACCTCTGGAGCTCACATGTCCCATGGTTTCCTCACCCCAGGACCATCACCACCTCTCCTGCTACAGGAGCCCTTATGTGCCCGAGGACCTTCTCCCTGTGCTAAACCCACCTCCCCATGCCACAGAGGCCCAAAGTGACTGGGAACATCAAGGAGCCTTTCTGTAGCTGATCAAAGGCACAAGACAACCAGCAAAGCTATACAATAATGCAGTGGACATCCTCTGGTGTGAAGATGATATGGTAGCAAGTTTTCTGGGGCTATTTTTCCAAGCTTTCTCCTTTAAAAAACACACAAAACAAAGCAAAAAACCAAAACCAAGCACTAGCCAGGAAAACCCTCCCTAATGAAAGCATCAGCTTCAGCTCCAAAGCTGAAAGCGACTTCCAGCCCATCTTTGCTCCTCGGGGCCTTGGAGAAAGATCTCCTCTTGGGCAGCCAAGTAGCAATTGGGTCACAGTGCAGGATTATCTGCTAGTAACAAGCCACAAATGTGCTCTGGGACCAGTGATTCATTAATGCACTTCATGGTGACATATGAACCAGAACCCGAGGGAGCCTTTATTTCTGCCCTCTCTATCCATTCAGCTGAAAGACAGGGGAAAAGGTTCCAGCACTGCACTGATTTCTAACGCTGATCAAATTAGTGCTACCCTACAACTAAGGCAACTAATCAAGGACATCGTGGAGAAGGTGTGGTTTGAAGCACAGCAAAACCCTGGGTCTCTGAGTGATGTTGCAAGACAAACCCTGGCCACTAAAAGGGACTGGGAGAAGAGAGGAGTGAAGAGGAAGGCTTTGCAAGAAGGCAGTGCTGCAGGTAACCTTCTGCAGATCGTCCTGGTCATGGCTGCAGGATGCCAGCATATCCCTCCATCCCACCTGCTGTGCAGGTCCCTTCCATCCTCCCCCAAAACCGTCCCCATGGGCCCCGAGGTGGAGGCCCAGTGGTCCTGGGGACTGGGAGCAAGGATGCTGTCCAGAAAGGTGCAGTCTCTCCAGAGGCTCATCACCCACCTTGCACCATGTACCACCACCCTGCTGATTTATTCTAAAAATTGTGATTGAGAAAAAACCATCCTGCTGGCAGCAAAGCCAGTACCCACTGCCCACCTTCAGCTGCTCATGTTGAGCATATTGAAGGCACAAGGACCACACCACGATGTTTCTCTTTTTTCATGCCAGCTGCCAAAATGTTTCCAAGGAGGCACACGTGCCCTCTTTCAGACCAAACCTTGGGAGATTTTCAGGAAAAGGTCCTTCTCTGAGGCCAGGACCTCTCTGAAATGCACCAGGAATGTGCAGCCAAGGCTTGGCAAGTAACCCAAAAAGCCAGGGTCTCGGATAGCCCCAGCTCTTGGCTCTGCCAAGAAAACTCAGAGCTACTCCAGCCTTACACCAGTATGGGAAGCAGCAGGGCTTACCCCAGGCACTGCCTATCATGCAGATGAAAGGAGCAGCACCAACATCCAGGGAAAACAGTGCTGATGCTACCTAAGTACAGTCTTCACCGATTTAATGTTCCTGTAGGAGCATTAAATGTTTTATTTCCTGACTTTTATGCAATTTGATTCTTAACCATAATGCCTCGTTGACTTTTTTATCTTATTTTTCCCCCCTCCACACTGCCTGTATCTCCAGGTCCTTAGAGCACCGCATGGGGGTGGATTCACAGCTGGGGAGACCCAGATCTGCCTTGCCCAAATCCATGGGGGCTGCCAACCTGGCCTGCAGTCCAGAGCTATCACAGAGTGGGGGGACCCCCTCTGGTGCCTGGCTTGTGTAATGCACTGCCCTTTCCAATGTGGGACCTGCCAGGGGTACAAGCTGCCAGCATCTTTCCATCCCCTCCTGGTCCCATTACATGGTGTCACCCCAAGGTCAGCTGCAGCAGGAGATGGGGCAGCCACACCGTGGCTACAACCCTGAGCCCCAGCCAAGTCTCACAGCTGACCACAAGCTCAAGGAGGGGGATGGCAACAGGTCCCCATGGCTGCTCCTCCAGCCCGGGTGACCACAGCAGGATGCACACCCTACCAACACAGCAAAAAGGTTAATGGGATCATCTCCTTCCAACTCTATCACAGTAAATGTGGGATTTATAGCAATGCTAAAATACTGACCTCTATCTGTTTTATGCTGATCATTAACTAAGATTATCTCACACCAGAGATTTCCTATACCAAAGAGCACTGACATCACTAACTGCGATTAAGTGTATTATACTTAAACTCCATAAAGGGGAGGAAAAAATCCCATTGTCAGCAGCAGAGGGGAAAGGCACATTACCAGGCACGCTCAGATTATATATAAGAAAATATAAAGAAGAGCAGTTGCCTGCAGCTTTCTGTGTGTGTCTGGCATTTGGCGACCACAATATTGAGAAAAATCCTTGAAGATGTTTTCAGACTCAGAAACCCTCCACCCCCAGACACTCCAACAAACACCCTGTAGCTAACAGATGTTGGTCAGAGTGGTTCATGCTGCAGGAGGTCCCCAGAGCCTCACCGCATTGGGTGCTGTAGGTATGGGGCATAGAAAAAGGTGCCAGCTCTGGGAGCAGTGGGTGAGGGCACCTCGTGTCCCTAGATGGCTCAGGCTGTCTCCTCCCTGGCCCATCACCCACGCTGGCTTCACTCACTGCTCTCCTCGGCTCTCCCAGCTGCATGGCTGTTTCTGGGCAGTGGCATATTTGTTGACTTGCTCTTTTGGTGACATCTTCTTTTAATAAGGAAATCTGTCTCTTAGCAGCTTCTTGCCTAAGGCTGTGCTTAGTTAAAGTGTAAAATGTCAAACTTTAGCAAGGATGACAATAACCCTGCTGGGCGAAGAAGAGCCAACCACTATATTATTAGCTACTCAAGGGAGTGGGGAGGAATATTGACCCCTTCCATGGAGGAAAAACACTAAAATCCCCCAAGCAATCCACCTACCCCCTCCCCACATGGAGACCAGCCTCAAATCCACTTCCACGTGATCTTTCCAGCAGCCAAAGCTCATAACTAAAGCTGAACAGCAAACAGCACACCCTTCCTATTTGATCAAATACATGTACATACGCAGCTCCGATAGGTCAAAGCGTCCTGGCTGTGCCCTTTCATCTCTCAAAATTCCCCAAAGGCAGATCAGGATGCAGACACGATGCTGGGATAACACACGATGGAGCTGAAAAGCCTAAGGCAGGGAGTGGAGCAAAGCCAGGGGCTGAGGCAGAGGAAGGAAAAGTCTGTGGACACCATCGCAGGCACTAACCGAGGGCAGCTGCCCGAAGAGGAAGGTCTGCCAAGTGCTTGCAGAAGCAGTGTTTGCAAAGTGGAGGAACGCTTTATCAGGCTTACTGGGCTTTGGACAACTCTGCTGTGCTGCTGAAGGACTTCTCTGCACCATGGTTACCTTCACACACACGCTGTGACATATGTAGATGCAACCTTCTCATCTCAAGCACACGCAATTACCACCATAATTTTCTGATATTCTTCCTTGAACTACAATAGAGCCATGAAGTCACATCCACAAACTTAGGAAGGGGGAGGATTTCTATTTTTAAGATCAGAGACTGGATGGTGTTCACCATTAGACCCTACTCTTCTTCCAGTGGGCTGTACTGAGACCCTGAGACACAAGTTACGACAGGCTTTGAGTAACAGAGTCCACTTCTGGATCAAAACCTGGATCGCAGCTACATATGAGAAGGTCCACCTCTGGCTTTGTGCAGGAAAGTTACTTTCAGATGTACACAGGTACCAGAAGGAAATGGGTGAAGTTTTCACTGCTCCAGTACCTCCCAGCAGACGCCAGCTCTTGCACCCCTTCCTGCAAGCACAGGACCTCTTGCAACACTCTCCCCATTGGATGCCACCAGAACCAAGTCAGATTATAAACACTACCCTGACCAATCATCCTTGCTCCTTCAAGCCTCCAATCCCTGGTCCACACGTGGGTGCCCCTCCACATCTCAGATGCATTATTTTGGGGAAACGAAAAACCCATGCAACGCACCACAGCATCATCACCCACCCAGGCAAATGTGGCAACACAAGGTTGTATTTCTGGCTTGGGACAGAGACTGACCACAAGCCAGCAGGAGCCTTAGACTCGTATCCCAGGTATTGCCAGAAATTCAAGTCCCCCCCTGCTCTGACCTGCAGCAGAGCCACAGGGCCCTCCAGTGCCTATGGCAACAGGCTGGATGAGACAAGGCATTTCCAGCAAGCCCTGTTCTTTAGAGACATCTCATCAGTCTCCGGGAGAGGAAGCAATCTATTCCCTCCTCCTCTCTTGTCTCAGGACAGAGGCAACCCAAGGGACTGCCTACGTGGTTCTTCAGCAGAGCCACTGCTTGCAGCTCTCACCTCTGCTTCCTAAAAGCGACCCTCCCAACCCATCTCCCCATACATTGCATGACAGTCCCAACCAGCAGAGAAATGTTTTATATATATATATATATATATATTATAAATATATGTAATGTGTGTGCAGTGCACACATGGGTGTGTTGTGTTTTCCCAGCTAACACATGTCAGGATCTGTTTAAGCCTCGCTTTATGCTCAAATGTCACCCTGCCAGAATTCATTACATCTCATTTATTAATTAATTAAAATATATTTATACAGAACAGGCTTTATGAGACATGGATAAAAATAACGTTTTGAGAGCTGTCCCCTGGACAGAGAGAGTGCTCTCTGATGGCAGCAGCAAGGACAGTAGCCACAGCCTTCCCTGTCAAGTGCTGACTCGCAGGGAATTGATGATAAGGAAATTTGGTAATTAAGGCTGGAGAAAGAAAAAAAAAATCAGAGGCAGGCTGCAGAGCTGGTGCTGGCCATGCAGCAGCTTCCCATCCCTATCCCCTCCGTCCCATTGGGTGGTGGGATGGTGGCATCTCCTCCTCATGCCAGAGGAGGTGGCAGGCTGGCCAGCAAGCTGGGGAGGGACGTGGTCACAGCATGGCAGTGAGGGCTGATGGCTCACTTGGCCACACTTCATATGGGGGAAAAGCCTCTCCTAGGCAGGCATGGTCTGACTGGTATTGGCAAATGTGGGATTGCCCCTTTGTTCCTCAGGAGGTGCTGGAGCCAGAATGGCCTGTGCCCCTGTGAAGAGTGCAGAGGAGTGCTGGGGAAACAGGGGAGGGAAGAAAAGGGATCACAAGGCTGAGGTGACAGCTGGAGGGAACTGACCCTGACCAAGCCCCTTCCCTGGAGCTGGCCAAAGGGGGAGCGGTGAGCTGCAGCTTGGTGAGCCTGCCCTCCCCACCGTGGCAGCAGCCCCTTTGCTGCACATGCGTTGGCTCCGTTATCCTTTTGACAGAACAACAGTGACATTTCTACTTAAAACTCTCGGTGACCTTTCCCTGTGAGCCTCTTGTGCTTCACTTGTTCTGGCGTCTCCTGCCTGCTGCCCCCAAGAGCACCTTACTCTCACCCCGGGGAGCAGAGGAGGCATGGGCTCCATCCACCGAGGTCAACCCTGGATTTTTGGTGTCTCCCTTTATCTACTGGCTCCTGGTAGTGAGGGGGGAGAGGATAGGCCAACCTCCCAAACACAAGGCTTCATCGTGGTGCCTTCCTCCCCTCCGTGCCAGGGTGCAGATGCAGACCACCCCCCTGTCCTGCTTCCCTGGCTCAGCTGGTGTCACCGGGCCATTCCTGCCCCACAGCCAGCCCACAGAGGGCACAACAGCTCAGAGTCACACAGTGTGGATGGCCCCACAGCTGGGGGCAGACAGGGCTGGGAATTGGTGTGCAGAGGGAACAGAAGAGCTTTGGAGCTGCTGTCTTCTGGGAGTCTGCAGCCAGGTCTGCCCATCTCCACCAGCCTCAGCTGGCACCTCTCTCACCTTGTTTGTTCAGTGAGGAATGAGAGTAATCACCATCTCCAAAAGCTTTGAGATGGTATCAGAAAATACCATGTCCTGCAGATCAAGCTGCACTCCCCTGGCTGTGTTAAATCCTGCTCCTCAGTTGGAACGGAGGTATGGGAAGAAAGATCATTGGGTACCAATCACCCCAGGGAGGAGGTGGGTGCTGGATCCAGGGGTTGAAGGGAAGAGGAGACTGGAACAGGGGAGAGCTTGTCCTCATCACCACCATCCCTTGGTCCCCAAAGACCACCTCCAGCCATAGAGCATAACAGAACATCAAAAGAGAAAGTGAGGAGTGCTGCTGGCAGTTAACCCATCTCACCCACCAGCTAGGACAGGCAGAAGAGCCCTTGGGAGGTGCCAGTCTCTCCCCATTGACTGAGAAGTGGTGGTCCTCCATCATCAGGTGTAGACCCCACCTGCGCTGAGATAACTTGTCCCATGTCTCCCAGAACAGAGACAGGACCTGCAACCCAGACCTCCCAACCCCTCTGTGAACAGGGCCACCTTCCTTTCCACCCTCACCCTATGCAGCTACTGCTCTGATATTTCTTGGAAGGATCAAGTCCTCTCCTCTGGATGTCAGCCAGCGCAGTTCTGCTGACCTTGGAGGAACTCTGCCAGCTTGCCCTGGCTGAAGACATAACTATCTATTATTTAGATAAGGAAATACACCTGCAGGTATAAATGGAAGTACATCCACCCTACTCTTTTATATATAGGCAAATATATCTCAGCAGATCCTAACTGGACACTGGCCAGAGATGGCAGCAGCCAGGAAGGAGAGTCTTAAGCCTGCAGCTCCCTTGTCCTACTTACAGAAAGACTGAGGCAGTGGGGGAAAAGCAACGACAGGACAAGGAACTCTCACCCATGGCAGCAGCACAGGCTCATGACTGCATGGACATCAGCCAAGGACTATGCCTCTGGCCTCAGCTGCTATCCCTCTGTCCCACCATGAGCTCAGCAGCTATGCTGGGGGATTTTGGCAGTGGTGTAGCCCCGAGCCTGGCCGTGCCAACACCTCAGGGTGTGCAAGAACCGACTTGTGAGGCTCCCTCTTGCCTCTGAGCATCCTCCATTGCTCGATGGAGTACTTGCTGCTCCCTGGGAAAGCACACACCACCCCTTCACACAGCCTAAATTCAAGACAGGCTGATGGGCGGCAGCTCTGCTCCCAGCCCACATCCAACCCTTGCTTATTCCCGGCACAACCTGCCAAACCTCAACCAAACAAATCACAAAGATGATTAAGGGAGTGGAACATCTCCCTTATGAGGAAAGGCTGAAGGAGCTGGGTCTCTTTAGCTTGGAAAAAAGGAGGCTGAGGGGTGACCTCATCAATGTTTACAAATATGTAAGGGGTGAGTGTCAGGGAGATGGAGTTAGGCTCTTCTCAGTGATGACCAGTGATAGGACAAGGGGTAATGGGTGCAAATTGGAGCATAGGAGGTTCAAGGTGAATATCCAAAAAAATTTTTTTACTGTAAGAGTGACAGAGCACTGGAACAGGCTGCCCAGGGAGGTTGTGGAGTCTCCTTCACTGGAGACATTCAAAACCCGCCTGGATGCGTTCCTGTGTGATGTGCTCTAGGTGACCCTGCTCTGGCAGGGGGGGTTGGACTAGATGATCTTTCGAGGTCCCTTCCAACCCCTAGGATTCTATGATTCAAACAGCCCTTTTTTGCTGCACAGGGATGGCTGTGAACCATTCGTCATTCCTCAGGCTGGCAAGGAAACCACACGCGCGAAGGAAGAGCTTCCCTGACTCAAATGATTCTCATTTTTTGAAGGGCAAATTTCCTTAGTCTGCCCACTCAGTCTTGACAAGGACAGCAGGAGACCCACCACATGAATACTAATGGCACCAGCAGCAGGGACATGTGGGGACGAGAGCGCTGGGGCTGGACTCCACCAGCAGAGCAGCAGGGAGACCAGGAGCAAGAGGAGGCCAAGAAGTGGTGGTGATGAGTGCTGGGACACCAGAACCCCAGAACAACACACATGGGATGCCCAGACCCAGGGGGCAAGGGGTGAAGACAGACCACCAGCAGCTGGGAGGTCATCAGGATGTATTAGGTGTGCTGGATCAGGCCACCGTGGGACCATCACTGGAGCAGAGGGTGCCAAAAGGTTACACTCCCCCCAACACCATCTTTGGCCTTGACCCCTCTACCCTCCCCCCCAAACCACTGTGATATCCCTTGTGCAGAATTCTTATTCAACTTCAAACTGACAAACTGTTTTTAATCTTTTCCTTCCATCCAGCTGGGAGATTGGGAAGCAAAAATCAATACGGGCTGGCAGGTGATCAAGTTGCTTGACGGTGGCGCTGAGAGAAGCAGTGAAAGAGGGAGGGAACAGAGGTGGAGGGGGGGGGGGGGGGGCGGGGCGAGGGCAACCAAGCACCCTGCATTGCCAGCTCAGCTTGGAGGATCTTGCTTGTCCCCATCGCCAGCAGAGCTCCTTGATAAAATAGCTGGTGTGTGGGTGTTGGGTGCCCCCACGCAGAGGTGGGGTGGAAGGAGAGGGCATTGCCATCACACCTCACACCCTTCCATGCTCCCCAGTGCCCTGGGGGGGGGCTCGGTGCACAGCCTGGCCATCCAATCTGGCTCCTGGTTGAAATCCCCACCAGAGAACCCCCTGTACCACCTATCCCCACCCAAGCTGCTGCAGCCTGCTGGCAGGGGCAGCTTGAGGAGCCTCTTACTACCTTGAAATGTGGTCTTGGAAGCCCTGCTCCAAAGATGCCTTGGGCATCAGGAAGGGAAGGTGATCATAACAAAAAGCAGATTTCTCAAAAAATTCAGCTACTGTTGCTGCTGCAGCCTCTGCTCCTGCCATGTTCTGACTTGGTCCCCACCACCCTCCTCTATCCAGTCCCCAGGGGATACCCCAGAGCCAAGAAGGATGACAGGCCAGAGCTCCTGAGCAAGGAGCTGCTCCTGGGCTGCTCAAAGGATGCATCCAAGGGATGCAGCACCTAAAGGAAGAGAGGCAGCACCCCCAGAGGCACCCAGCAGCCCCTCAAGGAGACGGCTGGCAGTACCAGCGCTGGGTCAACAACAAAACCCCACTGAGCCACCCAGGTGGAGCAAAGGCTCTCCAGCCTCTGGGGACGAGCAGGAAGAAGCTGGCCTCTTCCATCCACATGCGTCCTCGACTGCCTCCTGGCATTCCCATAAGCCACGGGCTCACTCCCAGAGCCCCCGAGAACAGAGTTGACATTTGAAAACGATCATTTTAGGAACTTCCCCCCCTCCCTGCTTTCCTTCACGTCCCCCTTCCTATTGTTACTGTTCCTCCGAGCTTTCATCCTCTAACTGGGTAAATCTCCGGGAAATACGGCTGCATTTCTGTTGTCACTTCTGATCAGAGGGATGCCAGCGGGGTGGGGGAAGTGGGGGGGAAGAGGAGGGGGAAGGGAGAGGGGAAAAAAAAGAAATAGCCTGGGGCCCCACACAGAGCTGGCATGCAAATGAGTGCCAGCTCCATAAAAATAGCCCCAGCAGTCACATTTTATTACCACCGAATTATTGGACCTGGGTTACTGGGAACTGGCACTGAGGAAGGCAAAGAGAGGGAAGGAAAGTGAGGGGGGGAAAGGGTCAGGCATAATTTATTGTAAATATCTGAACTTTGAGAGTGCCAAGGGGTACGTCCCTGCTCCAACATGTGCATGTGCCAACACCGCCAGGGTGCTGGGTGTGCCACAGCCCCCCTCCTCGCCAGCACTCTCCTCCCACCCTGTGCAGCACCAGCAAAATATATCCAGGGGCTTTCAGCACTGCTGGATTTTCCACCCTCCCTTCCAGACCAGTACCAGTTTGCAGCAGGGACACTCACTGCAGGTGCTGGCACCAACTCCGTTCATGGGGAGGCTGAGGGTATTACATGAGATGGAGGGGGCAAGAGGTGGTGGCCCTGCAAGTTTGGAGGTTGCTCCTGTTCTGGTGTTGAGGGGACACTGCAGACCCTGGCACAGGCAAGTGCTAGAGAAGGTGCTGCTCCTTCCCATACTCTAAGAACAACGGCAGTGGGAGGCCCCTGTTACTGCCCCTCCCCAGGGTTCTGGTCACCTCCTGCGAGCCCCTCTGCCCTGCAAGCACCTGTTTAGCCCGTGCTTTGAAAGCAGGGACACAGCACATGGGGACTCACTTTGTCACCAGCACGACCACCCTTCCCGGCACTGAGCAGCAGGGGTGCAGTGTGACGAGCTGGGCCCAGTTTTCCCTCTGAGGGAGCTCGCAGGAGGACTGAACAGAAAAAAAAAAAAAAAAAAGAAAAGATGCCAGGGACAAGCGATAGAATTTGGAAAGAGCTGCCTGCACCTGCATGCACTCTGGTCCCCAGATGCTTTCAAAACCAGAGCAACCCGAAACACTCGTCATTGCTTTTCCCCCTTCTCAGACCTGCCCAACAGTGGTATTTTTGGTTGCATTTCTTGCAAGAACAGCCCAGACCTCCCGGAGCCAAGGCCAGGCTGGGAGAGGCGATGCCCTCCTCAGGACAGACACATTCTTGCAGCGTTTCCTTGAGCCCGGCAGCTGCTTAGGCTGGCAGAGCAGCTCGGCGAAGCTTGGCAGGGACACAGTACCCGTTAAACACGCTGCCTCCGAGTGCTACAGAGAAAACTGGGTCACTATCTTCTAAAGATATCTCCCCATCGCAGCAAGCTGCATCCCGGCAGAGGTGAGCAGGGACAGTGGAAGTCTGCCCTCAGAAAAGCTGGATGAGATGGAGCAGTCAGAGAGGGGATGTGATATCCTCCTCTCTGCAGCCAGAGGGGCTCCAAGGCTGGCTGGTGCTTCCCAGAGAGCCACCACCGACCCAGCAATTCCCACCAACATGCACACTTCTGAAAAAGCAGGCTCAGTCACCACCTGAGCACCACCTGGAGGATGTGCTCCATCCCCAGCACATTATAGGACCCACCTAAGCCCCCCTGCACCATGCCGGGCAGAAAAGCCCCTTTTGCCAATTTTTCTTTTTCTTTTTCTTTTTTAATTAAAATAATAAATTTAGGAAACTCTGATCCTGTGCTCAGGGCTCATCTCTGCCCTTCCACCCACCTCATTCCCTGTGGGTTGTAGCAGTCAGCAGTCACATGGGATGGTGCAGGGCTATGGGGCACAGGAAAAGGATCTGCCATCCTAGGAACACATCTGCAGTTGCTTTGTCCTCTCATTTTCCTCTCCTACCAGCCTCTACTTTTGCAGGACATCTTTAGATTTTTTCACAAGAAAGAAATTGCTACCAGCAAACCCCCATCCAGGGTGCAGAGATCATAATTCCTGAGTGCACATGCTTGGGGGAAAGTTCACTTTTAGAAAAGTTCCTTTCCTGCAAAGCTCAAAGACCGTCAGAGGAATAAGAGAGGAAAGCAGAGCTCCACCCTAGGCCTTAGTGTTGAAAAGCTGGTTTTGGAGCTAATTTGGGAAAGGCCTGACTCGCTCTTCTGAAATGCCCAGGACTCATCTTCCTGCTGATGCTGCAGGAGCAGAAGAGATGCCAGCCAGCTCCTGTTATCACCTCTGTGGGACTGGCTTGCGATTAAAGACATCTGAGTTGCAAAGCACGGAGGGAACAACATATGGACAGGAGCAAGGGACTGCTTTCCCAGCCTCTCTTTTTCAGACTGTAACTGCATTTGCAAGAGGATCCCAGAGCCGCAGTGCAGTTCTTAGTCAGTGCTATTAAACTTCATTAACTGATATATTGTTTCATGTTGACTCAACGACTCTTAAACCTTCTTCCAGGGGACTTCCTCAAACATGCTGTAAATTGCCAGTAACTGCCTTCCACAGAGAGCAAACTGCTCCAGCACGGTCCCACTCCTCACCCCAGGATGGAACAGCAGGCAAAGATGCTCCCAGCACTAAGTAGCCCAAGAGCTCCAGTATTGATCCTCCTTCAAACCAGGGAAGGTGACTGGAGGAAAAGGGACTACAAAAAAGCTGCTCTCCTGGCTTTGCTCCAAATATGAAGGAAACCTTCCCAGCAAGTTCTAGATCCTCAGCGGAGGAAAAACTCAAAAAATAAAATTCCTCTCCCAGTGATCAAAGTGCTGTTTTGCCACAGAATTGACAGCTCTGCTTCCAGCTGAACGCTTTCAAGGTTCACATTGTTTTATGTAAACTATAATCCAAAGTGATCTCAAATCCAAAAAAAGCCTGAAAAATTCAAGCTTTTGGACCTAAACCCAAATGGGTCATTTTGGCAGCATATAATTCTGATTTTGACTGTTTCTTCCACCACTCCCCACCCCAAATTCAAATATTAGTGAGCTCGACCTCCTTTCAGAGAGCTCTTTGACTTTGATGCTGTGGCATACACAGATGGAATGTATTTCTGCATATTCCAAGACACTCTGGGATAGCTTCACTCATGTAATTATTCAGATAAGCTAACCTGAAAGCAAGAGCGTGTGCTGTTTGTTTGCCAAATTTGAGCAACTTCGCTTTCAAAAGCATCAGTAGGCACTTCCCCCATTGCAGATAACAGCTGCCAGGTTGGTGTCCCCATGCTGTCCCTGGTGGGAGCCCTAGAGGAAGGGAGGAAGCAGGTGGCACCCCATAACCCAGGGCTTGGCTCCCCAGCCTCAGCCACTCTTTTTGTTTGGGAAGGAATGGTGTTTGCATGGAGGGATGCCGGGGCTGAGATATGGCAATGACGGGAGGGCTGGATACCTTCATGGAGAAGCTTGTGTTGAAGGCAGTGGCAGTCCTAGTTGTGGGTTTGACATGGGTGGGTGAGGCAGACAAGAGGATAACCTCTGCTATGGGGTCTCCTCTGCGATTACAAACCCAGCCCAGACGGCAGCAACCACTTGTGGGCACCTTGCACCTCCGGAGCTACAAACCCGAGCACTCATTCCCCCACCCTGTCCTTCAAAACCAAGTGCACTTTAGGAGCAATTTCTAAATGACTCTGAGGTTGTGAGAGGATGGCTTTACTTTTAAAAGCAAGGCAGGACCGGAGCAGCATCAGGCAGGATAATAGCAGGGTTGTGTGAGTGGCAGGTGGGCCACCGCGCCGTCCATTTACCACTCGCCTCAGCCAAGCGCCGGCTGTAATTATCTCAGGCCACCGTATCATCATAAAGCGCCTTTCTGCTGAAATTATAACGTGTCGCCTTTAATTACGCTAATTGTTAATAGGGATTCTAATTTTGGGTTCATTTTTCACTGTTAAAAAAAAAAACAGAAGGCGAGGCAGCCCAGCCTTTTCTGCCTTCCCTGGGATTTCTCCCGCCAGCACTAATTGAAACATCCCCCCACTCTGCGCCGCTCCGCGCTGACAGTGGTTTTGCCCCTTGTCATAAAATCAATGGTCTTCCCCTGCCCATCCCACACCAGCTCCTCTCCAGCTGCTGGGGCTCCTTTTCCCACTAGCTGACTCCCTCAGATCATCAGGGTTAAATGATCTTTTCATACCGCCCGGCCGGACTGTCAGGAGGCATTGAGTGACTTTTGAAAATGAACCATGTTAAGTGGACTTGATGGGGGTTACAACCGCCATTATTGCTATCACCACCGTGATAAAATGGAGCCATAATGATGGGGGAAGGTACTTATCACTGTCTTTTGTAGATCACTTAAGATGGTTTGGGTCTGAAGCTTCTTGCTGGAGATAAATGGAACATACTGAAGACAAATGGCACTGGGATGAAGCCTCTCGCCACGTGTGGGACATGAGATGGGGGTAACCTGGCTGCAGTGGCCCCATAAAATGATTAAAACACACATCACCTTTGACTGCAGGAGCCATCAGAGGAAGTGCCCAAAGCCACCTGGGTGACAAGGTTTGCCCAGGTGGCTGCTGGCAACTGGGTGCAGAGTATCAGGATATGAAAGAAGTGGGAAATCAGTTCTCTGCCTTGCAGCCTGCCTGTGGGAACCAACAGCAACACTATCTGAGACACGACCTGGCAAACCAGGAGGTTCCTCCTGATTTTCTGCTTCCCCAACTGCTGAGCTGTGGTGGGACACTGAGGAGCCCCTTTTCCCTTCTCTCCACTGCATTCCTCCCCATCCACCCTGTCTCAGGCTGGACCAGGAGTAAACCCATCTCTGGGATCAACATCAAGCCCCTGCAACACCCTTCATCCTTTTTCTTGCCCCCATGCCCAAAATGGGGGTTATTTCTGCTTCGGCAGGAGTTCAGCAAAGCACATGCCTGTCTGCTTCAGCACTTGGCTGGATCAGCAGCACAGAAGCCCAGAAAAGACATTTGAGCAACACAAAGTGAGATGTGATCTCACGGTAAAGGATTTCATGTCTGCCATTGCTAAAGAGAGATGCAATAGGAGAAAGCCCTTCATATGTTTATAGCTGTTGGTCCTGTTGCACATCAGACAAAGGCAAACCTGAGCTGACCCAAAACTCTCACACAAGCCACAGCCTGCCTAGCACAGGGAGTGGAACAGGCTCCAGCCTACACCAGCGCAGGGCAAAAGCTGGCAGGAGCCCACTCAGGAGCTGAACACACCACAGGACATCAGGGAGCTCAAAGAGGATGTCAAAGCACCAGCAGAAGTGGTACAAAGCCGTCCCTGCCAGCCCAGCCCCTGCAGGGCAGTGCCAGCGAGGAGGGCTCACACCCCAGTTGCAACCAGAGAAACCCCAACAGCACCAAACTCGCTTTCATATTTGAGCAGGGAGTCCAACAGTTTAAAACAGACAAGGGAAATAGCCAGTGCTTGGAAAGCACCCCGTGAACAATGGGCAGAAGCACCACACACTGCAGCAACGAAGGCCTGGGCAGCACCCCCAAAACACCAGCCCAAGCCATGCAGCACCTCCAACCCCCCCCCCCCAATGCCCCACTCACATTTTATGATACACAAGCAGGAGAATCTCAATGGCTCTGCCACCCCTGCATCTCTGACACCATGTGGAGGGTCCCACAGTACCCTCAAGGCACCCCTCAGCACCCTGAAGAAGAAGAAAGAGAGCAGAAAGAATGAGGGAACCACTGAACACTCCTTTTATCACTTTTTCTTCCCCCCAGCCACACCAAGCTGAGCTGTATTATAATCAATTAACTGAGGTACAGGTGATGCTCCTCCCTCCCTGGCCACCTGGCAGCCCAGGCTCCTACACGAGTAGGCAGAGCAGATCCCCCGCCCCGGCCACCCTGCTCCCCACTGCCCTCAGCGTTTTGGGAACAGGGAGGTTTCCTCTGCAGAGAGGCAAGATGTAAAAAGGAGCCCCTCTGCAAAGTGGCTGAGCCCCCAGGAGGAGCCTTCGGGCAGGGAGAGGAGAGAGAAGGGCTGAGGAAGGATAAATAAAAGGAAGAATATGTCTAAGAAAGTTGGGAAGGGGAAAGAGCCAAAGCAAAAGACATTTTCTGGGAGTTGGCGGAACGCCGCCGACTCGAGTCTTGTCATGCCGGATGTGTCAGCTCCGGTTGGGCGCGAGGCTGAGAAGCCGGTCCCGGGGTGCCTGGTTTCTCCAGCCCCCCCTCCTGAGCCCCCTTTCCTTGTCATGGCTATGGTAGCACCACTGGCAATATTGACAGCCAGAAGGATTGCTCATTTCCCACAGCCCCACAAGGTAAATTAAAAAAAGGAAAAGTCAAAGCTACCTCTGGCTGCTCGCACTTGGGGAGTCCCAACTCAATACATCTTGGTTACTCAGAAAAGATGCTTATTAATAAGCTACGAAGGCAAAGTTAGTTCTGCAGGCTGTGGGGTCCCCAGTTAGGGGATCACTTACTTTGCAAAGATTTTGTGGGGTCGGGTGCCTGGACCAAAACAGAGGCTCCAGCTAAGGCTGCTTTTGCAAACTCTTGCCCACGTCAGTATTTTGTCTTGCCACATGTGAAGCTGTCAAGATAAACCAGTATTTGCTTCATCCAGCTGCCTGATACCAATTGTATTAACACTGCCTTCCAAGCTAGCACAAATATGGCAAAAATTGAGCTTTAGCTGCAAACCGGGCACGAGAAAAGCTACAGCCAGAAACCATGAAAAGACCATGAAATTTTATCCACCGCAAAACTCTGTTTCCAGACTGACTTCAAGGCAGCAAAGCCTGCACAATTCATACTGGTGGCCATGTGCCTTTTCTTCAAGCAAGGATTTCCTGCTGTTTTCTAACCTCAAGGCAAAAGAGAAAACATCCGTCCTTTCACCAGCTTTATTTCCATTCCAGATGAAGAGCTGATCCTCCTCATTTTTTTTGTTGGTGTTTTTTTTTTTGGTGTCTCAGCGTCACAAGACTGTCTCCAAAGTGCTGTCTTCCACTAGCACTGGTGGGAAGGAGCTGGCCTGGAGACAGCCAGATGCCACCTCACCAGGGCTCTGCAGGAAAATCCCAGCTGGAAACTGTGGCTGCAAACACTGGGTGGTTCAGTGTGAGGGTTGTGGAGCAGGAGCTGCACAGCCTGCCAGCCCTGGCAAGTTCTGCTCTGAGGCATGGACCAAATACGTGGTTTGGCAAACAAAAAAAAGCACTGAAGATGGAAGAGGCCTTTGAGCACGCATTTGGGTGCCCCACGCTGGTTGTCAAATTATCTTGGTGTGATGAGACCAGTGAAAACTTCTGCTGCAAAGAAAGGATCGTTGTTTGAGCTACAACTCACAGCAAACAGGGGCTCCCCAAATGTTGTTGTGGGTTCCCCATTCCATCAAACACTGACAAGACAGGGTAAAATACACTGCAGGGTTGTGCACAAGGAACAGCATGGCTCCTAAAGCAGGGGCCAGCAGAAAGAGCTCATCTCGTGTGATGGAATGCTGAGACACGTATTACCATGCTCCTGGTCACTTTTAGCCTCTTTGCAGCATATTCCCATGTGAAGTGGCACCTCTTCCACCTGTGGGACCCTGCAGAGGAGCGACTGCAGCCACCATGACCTGTGAAAGGCCTCCAGAGAGCCAGCCAGGACCTATGCAGACCCTTCACAGACCGGGCTGGGCAGGTATCACCAGGCAGAAGTTGAACCATAAGCACGCAGCCCTATTAACGGATCCCCCTGTGCCTCCAGAGACCCTTTTTATGATAGAAAGCATTGTCCCAAAAGTTTTAAATCTCATGCTAGAGAGCAGCAGCCCCTGAAGACCTGGCAGAGCTGATGGATGCGACCCCACAGGGGCTGGACCACTGTGTTAATGGTCTCACTGGACCTTTGCTGGACGGTCTTTCACTAAACTCATAACCTTTGCACACCGTGATGTGTTGCACACATCAGCAACAGCATCTCCACCTGTCCAGGACCACCAGCAGCAAACTTCTGCAAAGATCTCCTTCCACAGAGGACTTTTACAGCTCTCACAGAAACACACCCCTGTCTCAGCAGACATCTTCCTCCCAGCAGTTTGCTCATTTTCCCTTCACCACACAAAACTCTGCTGCAGAGCGAAACGCATCCAAACCGCTGAGGCTGTGATTTTCATGACACCACTGCCTGGCTCATTTCTCTGCTGTCCTCTCAGTTTTGTGAAGGTTAAAGGCATCCTTCCTTGGCGACTGTCAGACTGTTATCTGGGCTGGAACTGGCTACTCAAGCTCCACGAGGAATATTTTATGCAGATTCTCTGCTGCGCCTCGGATGGCTCATCTGTAACCAACCTGCTTCTGGTGCCACGTGGCTTTATTTCCTCTGAGTCCACTTTGTGAATCCTGGCTGCTTCCCTCTGCCCCAGCCTCACCTCTTTTGTAGGTGTAAAAAGGTGAATTTCCACATCAGTAAAATTTTTCCTTGGGCTGATGCAAGTGGGGAGTAAAAGTTGTTCTATGCTGCTCTCAAGGAAGTTTTTAGGAGGGATTGGGGAGATCTGGAATGGAGATTTTTTTTTATTTTATTTTTTTTTTCCTCTGGAAGACAGGAAGATCAGGAGACCTCCATTACTCTGCATCATTTACTCCCAGCCACCTCCTCCTGAAAACCACACCAAGACAGAAAAATCCCCAGCTCCCTCTGCCTTCCCTTGGAAGCTTCCAGGCAGGCATGAGGAGGGCAGAGAGGCAGCACCAGGCACCCAAGTCAGTCTCTCTGATTCCTTCCCTGGGCAGAGGGATACATGAAGAAGGGGAAGAGAGTCCAGCTTTCTCAGGCAGCTACAAATCTGAGGCTGATTTTCATGCCCTAGCCCCTGGCAAGCTAAATGACAGACTGTTGCCATCCCGGCTGGCTGCATGCTTTTTGGGTAGAGAATGGCCCTGGGCAGGAACTCATCCCCAGCATGGCAGCCTGAGCAGTGGCCCAGCTGGGTGAGCCCAGACTGGAGGAGGTGGAGGGCAGGTACCCACCAGTATCCCCACAAGCCCCCCCAGCCTCTCTGAGTACCAGGGCTGAGCACATCACTCAGGCAGCTGCCCACTAAACGCTGATTATAAATGTCATGATTTCAGAGGGGGAAAGAAAACAGCTGGATTCGTCAGACAGCAGCACTGGCAGCTAAAAAAATACCATCTTTTAATGTGTGAGTGGAGTACAGAGAGCACAAGAATAAACAGGAGACCCTGTGGTAACATTTTTACAAGTCCCCTGGCTGACTGTTAGAGCCCTTTAACTAGAACATGACTGAGAGTCCCCGTTTAGGGATCTTAGCAGCACATCCAGCATCTCCAGGGATCACCAGGCTTCAACAACAGATGGATCCAGGCAACAAAGCTCATGTCTGGATGAAAAGTCAGAGAGACTTGCTTTTGGACCCATCCCCACGTCTAGTTTTAAAGTGCCCTGGCATGAGAGGCTGTGCTGCTTTGGCCATGCTTTCCCAAGACTATAAATCCAATTTTACGGCACCCAGTCCAAGCCTGAAAACAATTCAAAGCACTGAACAGATATAAACTCTTTCTACTGCTTCACAAGATCTCCGAAGGGGCCAGGAAGACTTTCTGCTGAATCAGGTATTGTTTTTGTGCTCCTGCCACTGGCGGGGAGCCAGATGCACACCATATTGTACGAGCTGGGTAATTTGGCAAAAATGCGATCATGTGCTCACCCCTGATTCAGACCCAATTCTTCCCATGGGGTGACCGGGTAATGTGCAGATCTGGTATTAATTAAGGGGAAACCACAGCCCTAGGCAGTGATCTGTCATCCTCTTTTGGATGCAGCTTGTGCCTGCTAACGGCTCTGCCCAGCCTGCGCCCCTCTCCATGAGAGGTACAACCCCAGGTCTGGGTAACCCCCAGCTCTCCTGAGTCAAGCTGAAGACCCAGCTAACCCAGCACTGTCTCTCCAAGAGCTTCCAGGCATGCCTGTAGTGCCAGGTAGGAAGGATTTTCTCTTCTGGCTGGGAGCGGGTTGGGGAGCAGTGGAGGCACCCAGCAGTGAGCTCTTGCCCAGGTGCCCATCCATTGGCATCTCCAGCCAAGGCAGAGCTCATGCTGATGGATCCAACAGCCAAGCCCAGGCAGCACCAAATACTTGGGGAAGAAAAATAAATCTCTCAGGCTCCAGTGGAAAAGGCAGCACTGGTACCCAGCGTGCCAGAGATTAAGCAATTTACTGAGTCAATTGCCTTTTTTCCAAGGACAAACATGTGATAGAAGATCTCCAGATCTGCTGGCATGCTGCGAGCTCTGGGCCATCAGCCCTTTCACTGTCTCAATTCATCTGTCAATAAACCACCATGCCCATTAAGGTTGGAGAAATGGAAAGGGATGTTTGTGGTCCACCCAGTAAGGATTAAATGCCTTGTTGCACAAAGGCTAGTTACCCAAGAGCTCCTAGGAGAAGTGCCAAAATTCCCATCCACGACTCATGTTGCCCTCCTAAGCGAAACTGAAGGGACAATAAACAGCAGAGACATTATTTGGTACCAGAAAGCCCCTGCAAGTGCTGATGTGACTTGGTTAGGATCTCGCTGCTCCAGCCAACTTGGAGCGAAAACCACGTGGTGCCGAAAAAGAGACCGAATTCCCTCCAGTGCTTAGGGAAGAGACAAGGTGTCCACTTGGTAGAGGTCAGCCAACGATGTTTAGCTTTGTCCCCAGACTTTCACAACATGTCTAGTCTTATCTCAGCCTTGGACACCACTTGTGCAGCCCAACTCAGCTTGCCAGATTTGCCCAATGTGCATACGAATGCTGGAGGCCCCAGTAATGTCACTGCCACCTCCTCCAGTCTTGTGCATTTGGTAACAGCCAGTGAGTGAAGTCAAGAAGAAAAGTGACTGCTTTCCAGCCTGGCTGGTGGCTTGTCAGGGCTCAGTGGAAAGGCTGCAGAGGAAGGTGGGAGAGCAAGAGGGGCCTGATCTCTGCACAGGACAGCCCTGGACAGCACCTCCTCTCAGGCTGCTGCCATGACCTGGGGCATGAGCTGCCACAGGGTGATGCTGAAGATAAACCTTGGGGAAATTCAAAGAGAGAACAGGCATTTTAAGAGGGAAGAACATCTAGTGCTGCCATATATGAAGGCATAGTTTTGGAAGGACACACCCTCTCTCTGGGCTTATGTTATCCCCTAACATCAGCCCAGTATGGATTTGGAAGGAGGAGTAGAGGAATAAATTATCCAAGCAATGCTCATAATGAAAAAGTTTGGGGTTGTTGGTTTGGTGGTTTGTTGTGGTTTTTTTTAACAGCTTTCTCCAGGGCATATTTCTGAGACCCACTGGAGATGAGACAAAGCAGCAGGAATAACTCAGACCTCACTGTCAATGCTGTAATTTTCCATAGCCACCTTTGCAGACCCCTACACAGCACCCATGCCCAGTGCCTGTAATTAAAGCAACATCCAAATTGGAAGCCAGGCCTCAGTCAGGCCCTGGGAATGGGGGCTTGCTTCCTCAATGGCTCAAAGCAAATGCTCAAGGTACTTTGGTACAGCAGGGGTAAGAGAAATTTGGGAGGATGTTTGCTTTTGTCTGTAACCTAAATCCCAGGCTCTGCCCTTTCCCCTGCCAAGTGCCTAGGAGAAAAAAAAAACAAACAAAACAAACCAACAACAGGAGTGGATTTTTCTGTTTTGAGCACATAGCAAACCGGCTAATTTAAAACAATTACGCAACAGCTAATTAAAATCATCTCTGCGTCCTAGAAAGGCGACTGGCCAGGTACTCAGCGTGAAGCATTTGGCTTCACAGAGCAGCATCTTGTTAAAGCCCTTCATCCCGTGGCGGCGGCGGCTGGACCCATCCCGCGTGTGCCTGCCGAGAGCGGCTGATGGTCCCGGCCGGGAGACTCCTCCTCCTCCTCCTCCTCCTCCTCCCGCCCGCCTCGCTCGGCACCGCCACGTACCTGAGGCACCGGCTGTGCTTTATGAAGTCTAAAATTTTCAACTGGTTGTGCCTTTCCATGCAAACTCATTAGACACTATTTACACCCGCTGCAGCTGTGCAGAGAGAGGTTTTGAACTCTGGCATTCTACAGTAGGCTTTGTTTCTCATTTACATTTGCATATTAAAGTGTTTGCCTGAAATAGGCTATTGAAATTAATTCAGGATTAATTGGTGTCTTTATCTCATTAGGACAATCTAATTTAAGGATGATGAAATTGTTTAGCCTCCCGTTTGCATAATTAGATTGCTTTGAATTGCTGTCATTATTGTGCTCTTTAGCATCATCTGTAGGCCTCAAACAGACAAGAGTTTCAACCTCATAAAGACCAATCATGTGTTACAGCAGAGAGCTGTTAACCCCTTTTAACCCAAACTCCCTCCAACCTGCCGCCACACAATGGAGCGGACTCTCCACGTCACAGTGGGGACACAGAGGTCTCCCCACCCCGTGTAACTGGGTGTCCTCTCCTTCCCTGTACATGCTCAGGGTGGTGAGGTATGACCCTGGGAGCTTCTGTTGGCCTGGCCTTCCTATTGGAAGGGCAGAGGCGCTCCCAGATGGTGGTGAAACACTTCATGGTCAGATGAGGCCATGAGCTGCTCCTCCCAGGAGATGGAGTGGAGCCACAAGTGCTCATTCTCCCTCTCACACCCCTGAAAGGGCTGGTGGGAATGTACCCAGGGACTGCCTGATCCCATCCCTCCTGCATGGCTTTGGGAAAATCCCTTGGGCTGGTGGCCAAGATGGGCTTCCCCTCCCTTAGAGCTGGAGCTGCAAAGGATGCTTGCGGTCATGGGCATTGCAATGTTTTGTCCCCTCCAAGGACTTACCAAGCTTCATCTCATTCTTCTCCAGTCTGGAGGCTGCTTCTGAACATCTGAGTAAGGAGCATCCCCTGAAGATGTCCTGGCCAACATGTAGTCCTCGTGTCTGGTACCAACTTGCTCATTCGGCTACAAATAGTTCTTCTCTCCCCTCTGTGTCTACCTGGATGCTAAAAGGACAGAGGAGAGCTGACCATCTCTATGCAATGGGAGCATGTGTATGAGAAAGTACCACCCATGCCCACATGTTCCAGGGAAGAGTAAACCAAAAGAGAAGTAGCTGTAAGGCCAGACCTCCACACTGGATCACCTTCAAGCCTAGACTGACCCTGCAACGCAGCAGCTGACCTGGTGCTGTGAAGGAGCAGGTGGAGCCCTCCCAGACCCATGCAGGGCTCAGCCTCACACCTGGTGCAGCAGGGACCACCAGCAGCAGAAGGAGGAGACCACGTTGAGAAAGCACTCACAGGAGGGCTGGGCCCAGGGACTGTAATCAGGGTGTGGATTCCCTGATACTGAGAGCGTGTCCCAAAACATCACCCAGTGAGCACACACCCAGGGACACGGGGATGCGGGCTGAAACAGTAGCATGAGCAGAGAACGTTGGGTGAAAGCTGCAGCCATCCTAAGGACCTTCGCAGCCCGAGGGACATGTTCCCCACAAGCTGCCCTTCACCTGCTTTTCAGTGTGACCTTCCCCAGTTCCAGCTCCCTGGCCACCCAGGGGACCTGGGTAGCTCAGAGCCACAGAGACACACAGGCTGGAGCCACCTGGAAACAGGCATACGAAGTCAGCACTGGCTTCTAGCAGAGGTGACTGGTTCAGCATTCAGAGCTAAGACCTCACTTCCCCATGGGTCTCTCCATTAAAAACCAGCCTGTTCAGCCACACAAATGATCCAAAACATGCATCTCAGAAGTATTTTTACATTATAAAGCATCACACAGCATCATAACTGGCTTTCTTGCTAGCAAGGAGGACCATGGCCTTGCACGTTCCCCCCTGGTACCAGGCCAAACTATTTTTCCAGATGGCCGCCAGAAGCCAACAGCCACCAAAGTGCCTGAATCCAGCCCTGGAGATGCTCCCTGGGCACCAAGAGCAGGCAGGGGGTCGAGATGGCAGCTCTGTGGTTGCTCCTGGGGATGCTCTCCGTCTGTCCTGGCCCAGCTCGAGGCAAGAGACCTGCTTCTCATTAGCGGGTGGCTGACTCCAGAGGTGGGGGCTGCGCCAGGCAGGCTGCTTCGCCAGTCGCTTCACGTATCCTAACATCTGGTTGTGTCTCATCACAGTGCAAATTTATGACCCTGGAAACAACATGTTGATGATGCACTGGGAAGAGGAGCCGGAGCTGTAATCCCGTGTCCAGAGCAGGGACGAGGGGAATAGCTACCTGAGGACTCTGGTGAGGGGGAAGAGGTGAGGAAGGACAGACCCGTGCCTGCCCACATGGTGGGGATGACCTGGGGAGGGAACAACGCACACACATGGAGCTCTGGATGACACAGTACAGCAATGTTTTTCACTCTAAAACTCTGCCTCTCCGGGAAAAAATGCAAATTCAGCAACAGCCAACTTTACACAACTTCATCTCGATGAATTGCCAACTTCCAAACCAGCCAACAAATGGGAAACCTTCAAGAAAATAAATGACAGGTTTCATTTGAAAGCTTTGAAAAGGAACATTTCCATTAGCAGTGACTGGCCAGTTACACTTTCCATTTTATGGTTAAAATTATACAGACACTTAAAAAGAGTTGAAATGGAAATGACAGATTGCATATTGGGTCCTCTAAAGAGAGTTTCATTTGACTAGGTTAAGTAAATGTTTCATTATTTTTTCCAGAGATCAAATATATCAATTGAACCAGAAAAAAGCAGGATGTGGGAATTCTTGTTTGCAGGTTCACACCAAAGATGTTTCAAGTTTTCAGTTTAGCCCAAACAAGTGTTTTTAGTTATCTTGCTTTGTTGGAGCTGCAGTGGAAAAGAAAGAAATCCCCTTCTTGCCATCACAGGCAACAAAAGAAGAAAAGAGCAAACCCTAAGAGCTGGTGCAAGAGAAAGGTCTTAGTGTGGAAGAACTATGTAAAGCTTGCCTGAAACTTTCTGTTCTACAGACTTGGCCCTGCCTTCAGGCCCTTTAATCTATCAGAGAGGACAAACTCTGCATGATGCCACATACACACATATCAGAGCATAAGCATGTACCTTGCACAAGGCAGAATGAGGAAATGAAGAGGTGAAGGCATGGTCACCAAAAGCCAGGGCACTATTCAAGAGAGGTGGTGAAGTCTTCTCCTTTGGCTGTCCAACAGCTCCCCAGCATAGGGGCCGACCGAGTAATACTAAGGACAGGAGCAGCCAAGAGTCACTGAACTGTGGGAGAAGGAGATTCAAACTGGTCCAAAACAGGCCACTGCTCCTCAAACAAGATGAACTGCAGCAAGCCAGGAAGAGAGGGCTGAGGATGTCTGGAGACCTAGGAAACACAACAAACACAGGCTGGGAAACATGATACAAACATGCCTACAAATATGCCAAAGGCTTTTTTTCTTCATGTTGTCAGTGGTAGATGCAGAAGAAGCCATAGCTCAAAGGACCACTGGGAAAGCTGAGATGAGCTCTCAGGAAGTGCTGCTGGTGGTGGGCACCACCGGACAGCATGGAGCAGCCTGGGCACCCAGCCTGGAGTGTCCCACAAGCCTGCCAGACACCCCAGCAGCAGCAGCAGCAGCATCAATATAGCCACCATGGTCTTCCAGCATTGCCCATTTGTGAATCCATGTGGCTTTACAGTGGAAAAAAAAAACCCAACATTTAGAAAATAAAGTATTTTCAAATTAGAAAAATCAGACAGCCCCCTTGAGCAATGTCAAAACAAAATCTTAGGACTTTTTCTAAATTCACACACACCCGCACATACATATAGTTACATATATACCCATTTACCAACACACACAGAATTGAATCTCCCAGTGCCTCCCAACCAACACTGGGGGAAATCTGCTCCCACACTCACTCAGGTGTCACCAGTGCAAGAGAGGGGCTCTGGAAACAGCCATCCTGGCACTCCAGCAGAGTGCAACCAAATCCCAACCCGGGACCCCCAGCCTCCCTCCTGCCAGAAGGAGGAGATGCCAGGCCAGCAGCTGCAGCCATTCTCCTGGCTCAGATGCCCATGGACCACAAACCCATCAGTCCTTTCCTGACCACAGCAATGCCCAGGCATGTGCCCTCAGGAGTGTCCCCAGCCCCTCAGGGCTCCTGGGGCTAAGGGATGAGCACATCCAGCCACAGCTCCGGCCTTTGGTCAACAACTCCTGACCCATGTAGGTTACCAGTCTCATAACCACCCAGCCTCGGCTTCTGAGTGCCAATCAGGCCTCTCCTTTGATCAGCGTTATAATCAGATACAGCACTCCAGCATGGATTATTAAGTTTTAACAGTTGACACATCATTTCTGATACCATAATCTGGCAGCACTTTACAATAAGTGACAGGTCCTCACTAATTCCTTTTGTATTCACTGTAGCAACGTTAATCATGAGTGATGAACTTTGCGTATTCATATGGATGTAATAGGCAGTTCCCAAGGACTGAGACTGTAATTTAGCTTTAACCTAATGGGCACTGATTGTAACAATAAGTAATTATGTCAGCTAAATGCAGTGTTGATGGCAATTGATGACAGCAGCGAAAGCCACGACACCATTTTGGAACTAAGCTTGGAATAGTCATTTGTAAAGCTGTAATGGCCAAGATGAGGAACAATGTGTCCTCTCCTGTGTATCCTATCATCCAGCTACCTTTAGCCTGGCAAGGACAGTCCCAGCTGTGACAAACACCCTGTCAGTTCCCTGTTTTACTGTCTGGCAGCTAATTTCAGGGTAGCCAAAAATCCAGCCCACTAGACGGATGCGGCCAGTGGCACCCTGAAGCTCAGGTAAGAGGAGAGAGGCAGCTCATCTTCAACGAGATGTTGGGAATAATTCCCTGGATCACCTTCAGGTCTTTTTGGCAGGTCACATCAGGTGAAACCTGGCCAACATCTGGTAGGGTCACCTTTCCACTGAGCAATGCTTGCAGCAGACCCTGGCTCCGTACCCAGCTAGCAAAGTGGGGACAGGCTGTGGAGGACTGGAGACCACTGCTGAACTCAGACATCTGAATGCAGCAGATGAACAATTAGGAAAACATGGGACTGAGAAGTGTGCTTGATAACCTAAAATACAGCATAAGCACATCCATAGAAACATGCTCTTCTATTACCCAGAAGGGCTGGTGTGACCTCTTTTTTGGTTAGAGAGGAAAATGAGGATGGGATATTTTTAAGCCAGAGCATTTGGACTGGAATTGCTTTCTTTAGAAAGGGGGAGCATGGCAAAGTCATCATAATAATAATCTTGTTAATGATGGTAATAAGACTGTAAGTGCTGGTGTCATCTTGAAAAAGTGATTTGTGCTGCCAATAAGAATCCTGTTTTGCTGTAATCATTAATGTGGTCAAAAATGCTTGGAAAACACAGACATGAAGTAGTTGTAATGAGATAAAAAGGACATAATCAAGGGAAGTTTTGGGGGGCTCCCATAAGATGATGTCTCCCTCCCCTTATCAGACTGTTAGGCTGAAGCTGCCTCCCTTGAAATTAGCAGGACCTTTGGGAAGCCAGCAGCAAGCACATCTTTAAAAACACACAGTGTGGAATGACTCAGGTGCTCCATTTCATTACTATTTTAATTAATTTCCTAAATTCAAAGAAGTTGTTTTTTTTTGGTGGTGGTGCTGGGTAGAAGAGTGAATTTAAGAGGGCTGTGATAAATACCTGCCTGTGCTCTGTTAAGCTCGTGGCAGTCTTTCTGAGCTGTCCTTAGCATGGCTGCAAAGAACAAGTGGGCTGTGGGAAGCCAGCTGCCTGCAGACCTCACTTACCCTACGCATGGGAGCAGCCAGAGCAAGAAAAGGGCAATGTTGGATTGAGGCTACCACGGGATGTTTTTGGTACCACAGCTGTGGAAGCCAAGAGTAAGATGGGTCCCTCCTTTGTAATATCTTAGTTTTGGTTTAGAGGTTCTGGCTGTGATTCCTAGCAAACTGCAAGACCTAGCTAGAGCTCAAGCTATGCAGAATGTGACAGGAGGGGTTTGCCACCAAAGCTGTGATGAAAGCAGGAGTCTCAGTCACTTCCCTTTGCATCCAACTGCCTGCTCCCTCGGTCCCTATTTCCCTTCCATACCCAGTGCCAGAGCCCAGCTCGGGGCACACAGGAGGAAGGCACCTTGGGGAGGGTTGAAAGCACAGATTATGCAGCCAGGTCTCAGGATCGTGCTTTAAAAGCTTAAAACCTACCTGGCTGAAAACATCAGGGCCCCAGCAGCCTCAGCCCTGGGGAGGGAGAGCACCACAGCACTTCCACTTGCTCAGGGGGTGGGGAGCTGAGCTCTGACAGCAGGAGCCAAGTTTTTCAGCAGAGCAGATGCATCAGCAGGGTTTTGGTACCCTCCCGGGATACTGAGGGCTCCAAGGTTTTCACTTTTAAATGGGCCGTTTGTTGGATTTCGGTCCCAGAGGTTGCCTTGTGAGAAGGGGGATGTCGGCAAGAACCACGCTTCAGATGCCAGGAGGCCTTGTGGGAGGGAAGGTCCTGCTGGTGGGGAAACCATCGGGGAAGGCATCACAGCCAGGCAGCAGCTGCAGCACTGCACAGCACCACGGGGGAACCACGTAAAACCTCACGGTGATCCTAAACCACTGACATCCATCACTCATCACAGGACCAACCAAGTGTCAGCTCGCAGCACTTGCCATGGAGAATTCTGACAGCTTAGCAAAAAGTATGGGCAGATAAAGCAAGGAACACGCTTGATGCTTTCTCTCTATGACCAGGTTCAAAGCCAAAAATAGCTGCCTAAATCCCTGATTACAACACATTGGGTAAAATACCCAAGACGAAGCTGTTACTGCTGAAAATGCAGCAGAGATGTGCAGCTATAGGCAAAAATGTATCCTAGAAATTGCAGATGTGCTGTCAGGGGGACACAATGCTCCTGATGCTGCCACAACCAGCTGATCTGGAGGAAGCAGCAGCAGCCCTAAGGAATGCAAGGCAGGCATGGCATGCTGCCTCCCAGGAGGTGGGAGGATGGGAAGGGGGTGCTGCTAGCAGCAGATCAGCATGCCGATGATGGAGAAGACAACATTCCCCACCTCCCTAGCCAGCCCTGCCACCAAAAAGGTCTTTCATCACCATTGTAATCACTACTGAAACACACTGCCCACACAGCCACTGAGAGGAGGTGGTGAGAGGAGCTGGGGAAAGTACGCGAAGGACCTTTGAAAATTACACAGTTGGAGAAAAGCAGAGGAGCTACAGGGAGAACGATGAGGAGAGATGGGTTCCAGCAGTGGCCTGAGGACTGGCACACCAGCAGTTGCAGTGATGCCCCTGTTGCCATCAAACATACACTCTCTGCAGCAACTGCTTCCTTATTCCAGAGGCACTTGGCTGGGATGCAGGTGCCCCTTCCCAAATTAAAGCAAGATCAGACCAGATCCTGTAGGAATCTCAGGCTACTGGCAGCAACTTGGTCATGCTGTTCCCACTGGGACTGAGGGGACACAGAGCAGCAGCATCGTGCCAGGCACTGGCTGGCAGCAGCATTTGCAGCCACCTGGGTGCAGTGTCAGCCCCACCTGCTGTGGGAAGCTTTACAAGTGCATTTAAGCGTCTCTAGAAGTGCATGCCAGCCCCCCTTGGAGATGAAACCAGCAGCCCCATACTTCTGAAAACACCCCCAGGGGCATCCCGCAGCTCCTGCGGCTGGTGCAAGCTGGCAGGGCCCTGCCAATTTGCCACCTCACCCCAGGTGAGAACCAATGTCTGTGATGGCAGAGTATGCCCACTGCCCACAGGAATCAACACCTGGCAGGTCTGTCTCCATCTAAAAGGTCTCAGTGCCCGAGCACATCCTCGGATGGCTGCAAAGCTGCTCGCTGCCCACACCACAGCCTTGGCAGGCAAGGCTGGTGGAGGGGGGACCCAATTACTGCTCGTCACCGCCCCAGCACGGTGCAGGCATCCGGCCGATGTCCAAGCCAACCATGACACAGCCAAGGCAATGGCTGGCAGGAGCAGGGGAGCATGGGGTGGTTGGCAGCCTGTGGCCAGCAGTGCCCAAGGCACCAGCCCTCTGCAATTAGTGGTGCCGAAGCGTTTTCCCCCGCCCAGTGCAAGTAAGGAGATGAGAGAGCAGCTCCTGGCCTGGGGATGTATCCTGGGTGGTGTCGAGTGCCAGGCAGGATTTGTGCCCCAGCCATGCTCGGGATGGGGGGGAGTGGATGGCACGGCCGGTCCCAGAGCAGTGGGCAGTCAGTAAATCCCAACTGGCAGCAGCCTCAGAGGCCAGGACTAATGACACTGGCTTGACATAAGCTGCACTGTCCCCCCTGCAGCAGATGTGACAGCCCCAAAGTAACCAGATACCCCCTATGTCCCCTTTTCCTTTCACACACAAGTGACAAGAGGGACAGGTAGTAAAAGTCCAGGCCAAAACCTTGACAGAGATCTGACAGCTTGAGAGGGGTCACAATGCTCATCCCTCCCTGCCAGCTTCATTCCCGATAAACAGCCAGCCCAGCAGGAAGGGTGGCCAGCCAGAACACGCTGCATACCCCCAAGTGCTGTCAAGACAGCCCAACACCATCTCCCTGCTTGCCTCCAGCTGGCCCACAGGCTCTCCCACCTGCACACTGAGAGGGGAAACTGAGGCACAGCTCAGCATCCCCCCACAGTTACCCCTGTCTCCACGTCCAATGCTCTCAGCCAGGCACAGGGAGCCATCCTGGGAGAAGTGACATAGCCCGGTGCACCAGGGGTCAGAGAAAGCCCTGCTTAGACATGTCCAACAGCACCTCCCAGCCACCCTGAGCTCTTCTTCCCAGGCGGTTTTTCAACCAGCTAAAGCCAAACCTTTCTCTCACCACAAGCCCTCCTTGGTGCTCCTTCAGTGACTGCAAACCCCTCAATTATTCTGTAGCTCAAATTATACTGTAGAAAGCAGAGTTGTGATGGTAACAACAAAATACCAAAGCAGGAATAGCATCAAGTCAGTGGTGGCTTGGATGGGGCTGCTCGAGCAGCCCTGCTGCACCACACCAGCAGCTGCACAGGGACAGGCCAAGGATGGATGACAGCAGCAAAGGGTCCTTGCTGCTCCCTGCTACCACACCCTGCCCACCACCAGCTTCATGCCACCACTGTGATGCTCACTGCCCCTATGCCCTAGCTGTACCACCTCTGCACACCAGGCTTGGTCTACATTACTGACCTGAACTCCTCTTGCACACCAAATTGGAGCAGTGGGCACAATTTTAGGCTTAGCTCTAAGCTCTCTCATCCCTCTTACAGCCTGTGTCTGTTCCAGCTTCCTTCCTGGGAGAGCTCTGAGGATTTCTGCTCTCCCACAGGTCTGTAGCAAACCATCATTTGGTACCAAGAGGAGAGAGCTGGATTTCCATCATGGCATTGTGTTGTTTTGGAATTCTGTCACAAGCCCTGAACTTCTGTTCTTCTTTAAACCTCAGGAGACGTATCTTACAGCCCAAGAAAGACTGCCTGACAAAAATTCAGCCTCTAGAATGTGCAGAAAAGGAAAGAGAGGGTCAGAAGCATCTAGGGGCTTAGAAAATTGCCCTACCAGGCAAGAGCTGCAGCCCTGTGGGTCACACTTCTGCAGGTCTGCCTAAGCCCCTGCTGTGCTGAGGATAAATAAAGGAGCTTTAATCTCCAGAGCTGGAATTAAAGCTGGAAGTTAGAACGAGCTCAAAGGCAAAGCTTGTCACTCTCATATAAAACCCCCTTCTCCCCACTTTCACTTCCCTGCAGGATGTCTCCCAGCTGACAAAGCTCTGGGCCAGTGCAGACCCTGCTGAGATGACACCAGGTTTCCAGTAAGGGGGATGCTCTTCTAGTGCAGGGCAAGCAGCTGAAGTGCCATCAGGAGAGACAAAGGCGCCTGGCAAACTTTGAGAAATGCCTCTCATTATTTACAGAATGACACAGGAAAACTTCAGACTGAAACAAGAAAGGCAATTAGTTTCCTGTACGGAAACAAAGAGACATCTGTGCCAAGTATGCTAACATATACACAAGGGGCAGGTATACAGTACATGAGGAATTTCTTCCAGCTGCAAATCCACCCCCAAATTCTCAAGTCAATCTTGAGTACTACGACGCTCAGCAATCCTCTTAAAAGTGTCCAGATGCTTTAATAACTTAATTCTAATCTTCTCAGACACCATTTTCCATTTAACTGCTGAAGCACTGGATTAAGACAGAGGGGTCAGGACTGAAGAGTGATGGTGGGGACTAGCAGGCCTGTTTTGGAAGACCAGGAAGCTCAGTCTAGTTATGCTGGTCCCAAAGTCATACTGGGTTCCGCACGGTGCACCCTGGATTGCCTGGACTTATAGATCATGACCAGGTTTATGTGTCCCAAAGCACACTCTCATCTCCACTGGAGCCGGACTCAAGGTTGGACCTTGCAAATAGGAAGAGCTGAACTTCACCAGTGGATTGGGCTGTTGGGCACGTAGCTCCAGCTGGGTCAGATGCAACCAGACCCCACCCATAACAGCTGAAGTTTGTGCTAAAAACGCTAATAAAGCTTGAGGTCTCAACCTGCTTACTCTGCATCCTCAGACCTTTGCAACGTCCAGCTGGCCCAAGCCACGGCCAACCTGACGTAGCGCTGGGGACAGTCCCGCTCCCAAGAAGCATTTGTGAAGGAGACCTTCAGGGATCCATCCCTTCCAAACAACATTTCAACAAGTATAACTCTTGAAAAGCAGCTTACCACCGTGCTGCACTGGGCAGGCCTGATCCAGCCTTGCTACACATCATCTCCCACCCCCCGACACCCCCAGCCCCAGCTTCCGACGGATTTCTCCAGACTTCCCATCTCAGCCAGCTACCTTTTCGACAACACCTTCTCAAGATTGTTTTAAACAAGCGAGGAAATTTTGGTGACACTTTAATACATAAAGTGCTCCTTATTTTCTCTCTGCCAGAGAGCGGTGCTTCCTAACACACTTTCTGAGTTAACATCAGGTGTTAAACAGACGCATACATTGTTTTAGCAGGAGCCCACGTTTTATAACAGGCTTTCTATCTAACAGCTTGATATAGCTTCTTCCATTAAGCATTTATTGCTAATGCATTGTAAAGTGTAACACGCTATATATGCTATTAAAGAATGAAGCTGCCACGAACTCACCCCTTAATAATGAAACACTTACGAACGGGAACCTTAAGTTAAAGAGTTGTGAATTAAGTTTAATCTCAAGGAGATCATCTAGCACTCTGCTGGTAGATTGCAGCGTGCTGTCAGTGGCAGGGCTAGGACCTGAGTCCCCTGGGAAAGCACTCCTTGACTTTGCTTCGGAGAAGACCTTGGTGAAAATGCTCCCCAGGTAAGAGTTTGGCTAAATACCACCAGACCGCTGGAGATTCAGAAGAGCCAGTTTGAGCCCTTCCTCAGAGGGACTCCCAGGTAGCCACATGCCCTGGTTATTGGCTTTCTAATCATTCAATAAAAAACCCAATAATTAGAAACCCTTTTAGATGAGATACATCTCCACCTGAGCATTATCATAATTTTTTTCCTTACTGTTCAATAAAAATACCATTAAAATGGAGCAAAGCCCCTGCCCCTGGCAAGTATTGGGTTTTTTTACACAATTGTTCCTTGATAAGTGAGCCCTGGGCACAAGGAGCAATGACTTGATACCATGGGGTTCAGCCACAAAGGCAAGTGGCAGCAAGACAGCTCCTCTGGAAAAAGAAATCATCTCAAGCTCTTCTCTCCTGCTGGTCTCACCCTCCTAGGGATCTATCTACACAGACTCTGCCACATGGCAGGTCTTGCCTTTGTTTCTTTTCCCTGTTTATGAGCTGCTGAAAAAGCAAGCCCAAAACTCCAAAACTATTGCCCTGCAAACCCCACAGCAGGATCTTGGAGGGACTTTTGGTTGGTGATTCACCTTCTTCACACCTACCTGTCCCCTGGCATTCAGTGATGATGAGACTCCCAACTCCCATGTGTGTCTTTGAGGATTTATACTTATTGGGGTGGAACTGACCTTAGGCTGGGTTGGGAGATGGTGTATTCAGAGAGCTTGTTCTGCAAGGTCAGCTGGGGATAACTTATTTTCCGTGGGGAAAGGATGTGAAAGACTCTGGTCTTCAGCAGCACTTGCTCTAACCTGCCAAGCTCATGCTCGCTGGGTTTTTGCCCCATGTCTTGAAATTAAACACCACTGACGTTTGCCAATGACAGAGCTAAGTGACAAACCCAAGACCTCATTGACATCTCTAGGGCGAGGCAAAAGGCCCAATTTGGTACCAAATTCAAGACGCTGTTAAACAAAAGCACTATGGGTTCCTGGAACTCCCTCAAAAAAACCCTCAGGTTCTCAAATAGGTGAGGAAGCCCAGTCCTGTGCCAGTTTGTCTCAGTGAGAGTTCAGCATGAAAACACCCACATGATACTTAGGGAGAGCTTCAGTACATGGTGACAGCTGGTTGTGTTGGTTGTGTCAGGCTTCCCACTGCTTAGCCAGCCCTCGTGCACCCAAGATGTGCCACCTTAGGTCAATCTGCATCTTGGAATGGAAGAGCAATGAGGGGCAGCCATGTGGCTTCCAAATAACCACAACAGCAGCACAGGCTTCAGGGACAAAACACATACCTCAACTGGTTGGTGCAGTTTCTAATTGTGTTCCCTGATGCTGCTGGGACACCCAAGGGCTCAGGCGCATCCCAACTGGGGTCCTCCACCTCTCCAGGAACTGCTCACAGCCACACTCTCCAAGGGTCTCTTGGGCCCAGCAGCACTGGGGGACTTCAGTTACACAGCTTGTTTTCAGCTGCTGCAGTTAAACAGGGCACCTCAATTTACACAGAGACAGAACAGACTTGGAAGAGATGGAGATGATGAACTCTCTAATCAGCTGCAAAATCTCTTTGCAGCCTGCAAACATTTAAAACAAGATATCTCCACAGCTGATTTCTCCTTGTCCTAGGAGTCAGATTAAAAAAAATCACAGAGGTCCCCCCACCACATCCTTCTCCAAGTGATGCATTTTTTAAACTTCTTCCAAGTTTTTTTCAGATGAAGAGAGAAAAAGTTCATCTCAGGCTGACAAATCAGTGCTCTCAACACTCATGAGCTCAGACCTCACTCCTTTTGGCCGGCCAGACCCTGCATGGGCACAGAAGACCCCATAAAATCTCCCTGGTCATAGCCCCCTGAGCCCAGATAGGTGCTGGGTCCTGGTGAGCTCACCAGGGTGTTGCCTTCCTCCCCCCCCACACCGTGACAACTGCCTTTCTTTTCGGTGCCCGTGGTTCCCTTTGTGTTTACCATAACAGAGGGATGCTTTATTGCATTTCACCCGGCCCGCTGCCATGGCAACCGGCAGTTGCTGTGCGCTGTAAAAATAACCCTCCTTCTTTGATAGATTTCACTTGAGTGAAAACAACCCTTAAAAATAGGTTGAAATTTCCATACTAACTCTTCCACGAGGTTCCAGGGAGGTGAGGAGAAATTGCAGAATCTGCTAATAGGACACACGGTGCCACCCTGGCACTCTCCAGCCCTGGCACTGAGCTTCCATAGAGGAGGCTGTGAGGATGCTTTTTGGGAGCCACCACTAGCCAATCTCCCTGGATTATGGTGGTGCTGATGACATGGGGAAAAGCCCATGCCCACCATCATTGATGTGGGCCACAGTGCAATTTCTGCACAGCCATATCAATAGATGGGCCAGTGGATGTGGTGGATCTCCAGGGCTTCTTGGTAGTTATTGCCACTGAGGTGGTGTCCCTTCAGTGCCTGCTATGGGGGCCTGGTTGGGATAAAGCTCAGCTTTATCATCTCAGCTCCTGTGCACCATGACCTCAAAAGTAGGCTCTTGCCTTCTCCAAGGCTCAAAGACCCTTTGCTAGAAACTGGTGCTTTCCATCAGCACATAAGCATTTTATAGTTGGCCATCACCAGGAAGCTTCAGCATGGCTTTTGGATTAATAGATCAGAGCACATGAACACCCAGGGTTGGATGTCTCTCCAAAACAAAGCTCCTCTCATGCCTGGGAGAGCTGTAATGGCCATCTCTTCACAGGCCCCATGCCCAGACCCACAGGGGCAGCAATGCAGTGAGATTCATGGGCACAACTCATGCTGGTGCTAGGAGAGGTTTGAGTCTCTTTCTTTGCTTCAGACCATCTGTACCAGTCCCAGTCAGCATAAGGACATCCAGAGCATTGCTCTGGAGTAGCAAGGGTGTTGCTCTCACACCCACTCCTGTCTCATCCTCAGCCAGGAAGGTCTTTTTTTCTTTTGGGGCTCTTTTCTTTCTTTTTTCCTCTCCCAACTACTCAACTCCTCTTCCTCCAAATAAGAGCCGATTCACATTTTAGAGGAGGCCCCTGATTCCTCCCATGAGTTTAGGTGAGTCGAACCATAAGAAGTGGAGTAATGAGATTATGATTAAAAGCACACCTTGATAGTGAGGCATCCATCAAGCTGTCATAGAAATCGTATCTCGGAGGCTGCTCTCATCAATCTGACCTTTCAATTATTACCCAGAGTTCATGACTCTAAGTGTATATAATTCCTACCTCAAACCTGAGACTACACGCCTTTGTTTTTTTGGCTTGCCTTGTGCATGGCTGCACGAGGCCTCCTTCACCAGCACATCAGCAGCACTTTGCAATGCAAACTAACCTAAAATAGCTCTTCTCTCACCCAAAAGACTGGCAACAAGATGAAGATGCCACCGGGGCACCAGAAGAAGGCTGTTTGAAACCTTCATCAATGTCTTTTTGGCTTTTTCTCAGTTTTTTCAAAGCCAGTGACTGCTAACTCCAGTCGTACTCACAGCCCTCACCCTTTGTTGGCTCATGTCCCCACAGAGAGGCAAGGCTGTTCCAGCCATTCCACAGCACATCCCCAGCAACAGGGAAGGCCTCTCCAACCCAGCCAGGACAAGTTTACCCAGGGACCAGCACAGATAAGATTTTCTGTCCAAACACCACAGAAAAAGCTCCTTTTTCTGAACTGCCTCCCAGCCAACATGGTATTTCAGGAGCGGGATAGAGCCTGATTCAGCTTTTCCTTGGCATCAATAGGAGGATTCTCCCATATTTTCCTAGGACCACTCACCTCCAACCAGCTCCATGCATCCCACCCCACCATCTGTCCAGTTTTGGGGTTCTCAGGCTGAGATATGGTAGGATTTGCCTGGTACCAGCCTGGGACCTTGCTGGATCCCAGGGAGTTTCCACAGGGCACAGAGTGACCAAGCCCTAAAATCCTGCCTGAATCTTCTTTGTACCCTAACACATGTAGGACATCAGACCGTGTCCAAAGAGAGTGCCCAGTGCCTGGGAATGGGGCATCCTCTCACTCCCTGCCAGCTCCACGAACAGAAGAGTAACAAAGAGCTGGCACTTCCAAGCATAGCCAGTTGGGAAGTTGTTCCTAGGCTGAATAAAACAAATGAAGCCATTTGGTTTATATTTTTCCTCCAAAGGAACCACGCATTTTCTGTAAGAGTCAACTTCCCTGCTATCTTGTGAATTTTTGCAAACAAAACCTCACAGCAGATGCGTTGCAGGAGAAAAGAAATCCCTGGTTGGTAGAGAAAAGACAGAGGGAATAGAAATGCCTTGATCTGGGATCTTTGACAAATGCAGCCCTGAAGATGTTTTGCTGGTATTTTTATTATTGTAGGGTCTGCACAGCCTCTGATCACAGCTTTCTTATACGAGTAAGAACTGAATAGAAGCTCTTTTGCAAAAATCTCTGCACTCCTCAAATGACTGAAATTGTGGGAATTTCCATAACAAGAACCTTGAAAACAACCCCAGAGACTTTTAGCATGACTCTCAATTCTGCAGCAAAGGTGTTCAGGTGAGGTCAGGCGAGACCAGAAGAGATTTTGTGAGTCAGATACTCTCAAAAGAAGGATCAGCTTTCAGAAGTGACTTGAGGCCAAGAGGACATAAGGACATTTATCTGCCAACACCTGCTAATCCACACAGCCCTTCGCAGTGAAGCTGAAGGTGGACTGAATATCTGCTCCCACACCATGGGACAAACCTCCCTCTATTGCAACCCTTTCCAGATGTTACCACTGAAGATTCATTCCTAAACCACTGTCATTACTGGCAAACAAGACACCTTCTCCAAGGAGAAGCAGTATTTCAGGCAGAATTCTGCCTTAGAAGCCTTGCTTACTGAAAGATTAAAGGTAAACAGAAGTGCACACCCAGTGTGTAACTCAGTCGTGGGAGAGGACAGTTGTCTTCATCTTCAAGACAAGCATGGGACAAGAATGTATTGTCCATGCAGCCATCACCATCTCTTTTTTGGCACAATCTATTTCACGAGTCCCATATTCTGAGCTGCAGAGCGCTGACCACTACCCCACCCATTCCAGTTTAAATGCTTCCATAGCGTGGAGTTCCCAAAATCAACCCAATAAATGTCATCTGGCTGAGGGACTAGATGCCTCTGCGTTGTGCTGCTCAGAGCAAGCCTTGAGAGGCTGAGCCAAATGCTCACAGTCCAGCCCTTGTGCCTTGCAAACCTCAGCCCCTTCAGGACTGGTTCCAACTCACTCATGGAAGTGCAGTGCAGGATCCCCCCCGTCCCAGGAATAGGTCATAGAGCCCCACTCCACCACTGTCCTTTCTCTCCTATCTGGTAGCTACATAAAACAAGAGATCTGTAGGCCACTAAACCTGCATTGTGGCCACAGGCTTGCAGCCAGGCCTCCCCACATCTCCCATGCCAGAAGAATTGTGAAGGTCCTGGGTGATGGCACCAGCTGGAGCACCTCTGGCACCCAACAGAAATGAAACCTCCAAAAGAACCACTTCCGTTTTCCCATTCTGTCTATGCTGATCCCCCGACCAAACTTTCACTCTCAGGAATCAAATCTCTCCTGCCTCAGAGAAAGCCATTTCATTTACATCTTCATAATATCCCAAAAAGAAGAGGCTAATTAAAGCTATCACTGACGTCTGAAATGAGCTGATGGGCTCATGCACGCATCTCAGCAGGCAGCACCCACCTCACCCAACACAAAACTTGTTGCTGCCTGAAGGTGGCCCCTTTGGCTGTGGCCAGGTAGGGAGGAGAGGACACAAGTTGGGTTGTTTCCCAGAGGAAAGTTCCCTCTTCCCCAGGAGCAAGGGAGCAGGTGCGCTCGCATTTCAGCTCCGTGCAATCAAAACGATGCTTAATGCCTCCCTGAAGGTGGCAACTTCAGTTGGGCTACGCTGTGCAGGAAGGCTCTAATCCTGTGCTAATTTATTTTATCAAATTAAAAAGTCGAGCATCCGTGGAACACCAGAGACCTCCTGTTCTCAGGGTCCCAGCAGAAAGCTGCATGATCCCTTTGTAAAGAGGGCTGGGGTGTTGTTGTTTTTCTTCTTTTTTTGCCAAGAATATAAAATTAATAAAACAGGATTAAGGGAGATACGGTTTTAACTGACTCCTTAATCCCAGAGAATAATTAATGAGAGCAATGCACCACTTGGCTTGACACTCCCCACATTTGAATAATAAATAGCACCCACCAAAAAAAATTAAAAAATTTAAAAAAAAAAGAGAGAGGAGGAAAAGGGAACAAGAAGGTTGAGGTGTAAATTCTTATTACAAAGAGATGTTGCCATATGTATGTGAGCATCACTTTCTGGTCTCGGATCCAGAAAACACAGAATGGAAAAAAAGCAGAGAACAGTTTTGGCCACACATAGATGTGTTAAACTAAGCCAAGATTTACGGGAATCTCCACAATATTAAGGAACAAAACACCACTAAAAGCCTAGATGAATTGCCCACGTTAGGCCCTTATGCTAACATCAGCCAAGACTAACTCAGGCACTGTGATACCAAAGCCAGGGGCTATCCTCAGCCAGAGCCACTCACTCTTAACATGCCAACCTGCATAAATACATAACTTTAACTCCTGCAACACTCATCCTCATTCTTGGCCACCACATGTGCCAAAGATGGGTCTGGTCTACTATAGAAGCAGCTCTGTAATGATGCTGCAGATGGGATTTAGGCCACTAAACTGGAGACACCCAACAGGTGTTTAAGTATACACTTATTTATAGGGTCTTTTAGTCAATGGAGTATCTGAGGTCCTTCAACTTAAGCATCTATTTTATGGTAGGAGGAACCATCTTTTAGAAGTGTCCCGAAGAAGAACAAGGAGCCCTCTGACACTGAATACCTCCTAAGTTCGGTTGTGTCCCTCACTGCCTCGGCTTGGAGACAGAACATGCCTTCCTAGGGCATACTCCAATACTTCCCAGTGATCACCATGACTCACAAGTATCTCCCAGCTACTGGCCACTTCTCCACCTATAGGCCAAGCAGAAGTTCCCTGACCTAAGGAATTCTTCAACCCAGCATACAGAAGAAGGGTTACTATTTGAGAGAAACACAGCTTCTCAAAGGATGGTCTCATCACTGTTTCTTAAGCTTCTTGACTCAAAGGGCAACCACAGATGTTATTTGATGATCTAGACTAATTTTTTAACTAAGACATAGATACCGATGTCAGGCTTTCATATAACATCACCTTGACTAAGCCAAGACCAAGGCAGCCCACCTTTGGGAATGGAATGCCCTGGATCTTAGAAGAGCATCTTAGCTTTGGAGGCCCACCCCAGCTGACCAGGCAGGAGGTCAGAAATGTAAGGAGGAACATCTGAATAAACATGGCCTCGTCCCTGTCTGCAGCCCTTGTTAAGGCAGGGCTTTGCTTTGAACCCCTTCCTGATGAAATGATTAATGAATCTCATGCAGACCTCTTCCCTTCCTTCCTCTGCTTTCCCCTGCCACACAGAGCAATACCAAATGAGGTGATCGTGACAAACACAGCTCTAATTCTTTATTAATATTAATCAGAGGCAACCTTTCCATTGACACCAGAACCCGAGCGTGTGTTGGCAGGGAGGGGATAACACCGCAGCAGTGACATTTCTTAGGTAGCTGATTTTTTTTTTTTTTTTGTATTTTTTTTATCTTGTACCTTCCCTTCCCCCACTTTAATAAGAGCTGGCGATACCTTGTACAAACAGAGGAAGGAAGAAGCTGATTAAATAGCAGAGTTGGAGCATAATGAAAGAAAAAGCCCACTGCAAACATGTGCTGATTGCTTTAAACGAGAGGCACCGGGAGGTGGATTTCAGGTGATACCACGGTGGCTCCTCTCATAATCCCAGCTCAAGCAGCATTAAGGCTTTCAAGCTCAGAGCGAATTTCATCCGGTCCCCACTGGCAGGGAAAGAGGCTTAGACAGGATAGCAGCCTCAGCCCCATCTTGGGCCAATGCTGGAGTGGGGCTGGGAGAACCACAAAGCCACACAGCTCCCCTTAGCTACAAGGGGCCCTTTCCTCGTGCTGCCACACCAAAGGAGTATGGACACATCTATCTCATCAACACATGTTGGCCTGGCTTGAGAGATGAAGAGGTCACCTGCAAGATTTGCACCTTTATGTAGCAGCTGGAGGTGGGTTCACACCAGCACCCACCTATTGGGATGTGCACTTTGTGAATGAGCATAAGGTTTGCAGGGTGAGGATAGCTGTTAGTGGGAGAAGCCACCCAATCCATAAGGAACAGAGACAACCATGTCCCCTTTGTCACCCTGGGGGAGTGGGGGCATGTTCCTCCAGCCAGAAAGATGATCACTAAGCATGAGCAAGAGCCCTGGGCATGCAGGACCTCCCAGCTTCCTTCACTGTCTGCTTGCTGATTTTCTAGGTTTCCCCATCCTAATTACCACAGGATTACAGGGTGAATTGTACAGAGAGGAGCCCTTGGTTCTCAGCTGAGTGCAACTTCTCTCTCTCTCTCTGTCTCTTAAAACAAATAGATTTTCATTGAAATCAACATATCTTTCTGAATTGAATAGGTTTTCATGGGGACAATAAATTTCTTCAAAACAATGCATTTTTATTACGACATATTTTTGTTCAAACCAATACTTTTTGACAACCAGATATTAATGACCAGGCCAAAGCCATAAATTTGCCTCAAACTATGTGTTTTCTCATGGAAGGAAATAATTTTTCCCATACAAATACATTTTTATTGGAATCAATCCTCTTTTTCCACTCCCCAAAATCAGATGTATTTCTGGGAGGGAAGCAGGAAAGCTGCGTACCCAGAAAAGCCCCTTCATCTCAAGAGGGATCGAGTACTTGTGAGAGCTGTCTCACTCTCACCCACCCAAAGTCAGAGGCTCCACAGGTCATTTGAAGCTTCAACATAAACTCTGTTTTTCCCATTCCCAGCATAAACTGTTACCTGGCTTCTGGTAGGTCCTACAGAAATGTGGCTTATGTCTCACTCCCCTTGCTTTGCTGTTCACTAACAAACCATGTTTGCAGAGCCTGGTTAAATAACCCTCTCTTGCACTTCTCTCTGTGCTGGGGCTTACCCCAGCACTTGCAAAATGCTGCATGGGACTAACCCACCCCTCATACCCTCTGGGCAGGCCCCTGTGGTCAGTGCTGCTACAGGACACCCAGGTCTCCCCACCATGCCTTACCAAGATCTCCCTCAGGGAGCTTGGCAGGGAAGAGTGGGTCTCCATCTCTCTGCTGGATAAACCTCTCAGGGGATGCCCTGTCGTGCATCCCAGAGTGTCTCAGACTTCATCCCAAAGGCAGCCTGGGAGTAATCCTGGGATGGGGGGTAGCATGGGTGCAGGTTGTCCAAAGAAACCGCACACTGCACGATGCAAAAAATCGGATTGCCAGAGGATGAGGGTAGTTTGGAGGCCAGGAGAGGGAGGGCTGCCAGGACAAAGGTCCCTGCATAGGGCAGAGGGGTCCATGTGGACCCACTGGGTGCCTGCCAGGTCCCATGGCAGCACAAACACCATCGCTGTGACTTGCTCCAGCTCACCCAGGCATGTCCTGCTGCAGGCAGTGGGCTGGCTTGTGTAGAGCTGGCTCAGGTACGTGTGTTACGAGCAGAAATCACAGCCACGCTCAGAAGGCCTTTTCCTTAGCAGGTCATCCTCATCACCTTTGAAGATGCTTTGGGTTGCTCTTGGTTTGGGGAGATAGTTTCAGCTGAGGTAGCTGTTGCAATCCACTGGGGACAAGCACAGGGCACAGACAGGTATCTCTCCTTGTCTCCCACCTCTCAAACCTTGAAGTCTATGTGAGGTGACCAAGTTCCCTGGGGACAGTGCTTGACTACCAGGGATGCTGGTCCTGCACAGCCCAGCCCTGCCCTTTGGTGGGCTGAGCCCAGCACTCACCAAAAGCACAAGATGTCAAACTAATTTCAGCCAGAGACGTAGCTGCAGAGAGGGGCAGGAGGAATAAGGACAAACGGCCAGCAGCAGGGCTGAGTTTGCTGGAATTGAAAAGGCTTTGGCTGCTACTTTTGCTACTGATTCAAAGCCAAACCAGAAGCAAACCCCTAATCCCCTCCAGACGCCCATTTTTCCAGCTGACCATCCCTATGAGACACAGCCCCGACTTCAGCAGCTGCCACACTTGCACACCCCTCAGCCCTAATCAAGAAAAATCATATTTTTCGTAGCAAGAAGCTGCGTTCAACTGTTTCAAGCCACATATCAAGCTTGGGCCTGGTTCAGAGCCCAGGGATCCCAGGACTCTTCGAACATCAGGGGCTGACAAGGGTTCATTTCCCGTGGCCCCCGTTGGCCACTCTTTGTTGAGCTTCCTCAGTCCATGTAAACATGCTAATTGCTTGGGCTCAGCACAGGGCTGGATGCCGCACTGTTTGTTTTCCATTGAATAGGATTAGGGATTCTGACACCAATGATTAATCGCCATGCTGCAGACGGCTGACGAGCCCGGGGAAGGCGTCCTCTCGGAGCGGAGAGCGCTCACAATCTCTGCCAAGCAGCTGCTGCTGACTTCTATCTAACCCTCTGCATCTTGCCCTTTATCTTCCCTCTTCTCCCAAAATGTCTCACCTTCACCAAGCCAACCCCAGGCTCCCCAAGGGGCAGGGTGAGAGAGGCCTGGGCAGCCCCAGAGGTGATGAGTGGCTCTGTGCTCAGCCACCACTGTGCCCCATCACCTGGTACCACTTTCCTACACTGGCTCATCCCCTGCATCCCACGCTGCCAAGACCCTCCCGACATGCTGTGACACCTTGGCCAGCCCTTCTCAGCCCTCATCTTGATGTCTGGGGAGATTAAAACAATTTTTCCAGCTCCCATCAGCCTGGCATTGGGGCACAGTAATACCTCTATCAGCACGCAGCAGCCACTTCCCCTCACCAAGCTCTGCAAAGCCACCAAGTGCCCCACCAGTGTTTCAGCTCACTGACTGATGCATGTGTGGAGGACCCAATCCCCCAGGAGCTGCCTTGGCTGTCCCCTTTACAGTATGAAACATCAACCCCTCAGCTTCCTTCACTCACAGGCACACAGAGTCATGCCAGGTGGACCCACGCTCTGCAGATGAGCCCAAGGCTCCCACTTCCCAGCCATAAGAGCCAGGTTTCCCTTGCACATGGCCCGGTCGCAGTCTGCCAAGGTTAGATGTGCCCCACAATGGGCACAGGGCACCCAGCCCTAGCCCCCAGGCACCTTCAAAGTCCAAAGGACCACCAGGGACCTAAGCAAGGCAGAGAAGAGCAATGGAAGCACTGAATGACTTTGCCACCTCTACCCGTGGCTTCAACATTACCTCTGTGCTGCTGTTTTCCCCAGCAGCAGGCAAAGGGACAGCAAGGAAGAGGAAGGAGAGGAGAAAGCAGCCTTGCAGGAGGCAAAGCATGCCCTCAAAAAGTTGCAACCTTTGAGATTACCTCTTCTCCTGACCTTGCAGAAGGAGTGCTGGAGGCAAATCCACCCATCTCTGCCGGTGCCTTGTGCGACATACTGTCACTCAGACAAGCGACGTTCTTAATGGGTTTGTGGGAAAGGCCTGGCCTGCCTTTCCATCTGTACCTTCTGCCGGCTCCCCTCTCCAGCACTGCCTCCCCATACGACATTCCCTTGAATTATTTAGACTGGTAAATCTTCCTGCATCTCACATCTTTAGTCCATCTGTTAGCCGGGGCTTTGCCTTTATAGGAACTGTCCTTTATGCATGCCGGCATCTGTCAACAGTACACTTGCCTCTTTTATTCATGATCTTCCGTGGGAGATGGTACAAGCTGCAGAAATGCCTCATTTCTGGTATGCATTTCATTTTAATGGAAGATTACATGACTGGGGCCCATTTTATTACTTCTTGCCCTGCACATTCATCCATCACGAGCCCCATTTGCTGAGCCTGCACTGGGACGGCAGCCATCAGCCTGCTCATGTCGGATTCCTCCCGAGCCGCTTTCTCCCCCCCTTCGGGATGGGGAGGAAACGCATTGAGTTCGAGGAGGGGAAGGTTAGCAAAGGGGAAGCAATCCGCTGCCGGGGCTCCGAGTTAAGCCAGAGCAGTGCCTAAGCCAAGCAGGTTCTGGGAAATGGGCCCGGGAATCCAACCGGTCTCACCCCAACGCGTGTCCCCTGCACCCGTATTCACCTTCACGCGGTGCCCTTCCCACCCGCAGGTATTGGAGGCACGGCTGCAGGGCACGCCAGGGCTCTTTGGAAAGACCCCACAGCCCCAAATAAACACACACATGCCCCTCAGTTCCCCCTGCTGCAGCGATTCATGATTCCTTACTCCTGCCTTGCACACACACAGCACTGGGAGCAGCATAAATAAGATCAATGTGAACCAGCAGTGGTAATTAAACTGCCGGTGGTATTTGCAGTCTCTCTCCCTTGTAAGGAAGGTTGCATGCAATTAGTGAAAACATTTTGGACTGGGAACTGTGCCAGTTTGCTCTGTCCTTTCTTTCAACTCCCACAGAAACTCGAGGACCCCTGATTATCCTCCAGACTGCAAAAATAAAACCCCAGTAAAAACATTCCGCTTCTAACGCTGCGTTTCCCTGAATTCAGGGCTCACTGTGCCAGGAGGCAGCAAGTGGGGTCGGAAGAGCCAGAGATGGTGGTGACCTCTTCAGAGGTGTGGGGACCTTCCCAGCCCACGGTCCTCAAACATCATGAGACGCAGGTTGCTATTTTAACCCAGAAAACAGCGTCTGTCCTCAAAATTCCAAGTCACAAGACCTTTCCTCAAGGACAACTGCTTCACCATCTTGTTCATGTAAGAAGGTTGCACTGTTTCCACCAAAACATGCTCTGAAAGCAGGTTAGGTCAACACTGGTGTCTGACCAAGCTTCAACAACACTTCTAGCTTAAGTTGGTTAGGAGAGTGGTCTAAGATGAAGTAATGTGAGCCAGTCCTCAGCTGAGACTCCAAGTCAGTCCTTGGTGGGCTTCAAAGCATGGAAAACCTGAACCATAATCATCACTGTTGGCCAGAAAGCCAGTTTTGTCTGGGAAAGGAAGGTGAGCAGCTTTTGGATGACAAGGAGTCCTATGCAAAAGTCAGTATTTTTGTGCAACTTCAAGTATTAGTACATATAAAAAAAATTTTTTTTCTTAATTGCCATAATTAATTTGCGAACTACCACAGCAGAAATCCAGAGGGAGAGAACCCAGACACGCCTGGAGAAGAAATACTTAAGGCAACTGTCTCCAAATCGAATTGGATGAGCTGGAAGAGGCCGAGCAGCTCCTGCAGATGGGGGACAAGCCCTCACCAGTCGCCACCCCTACGCACACCCACAGAGCTTCCGAGTTGGTGGAGAAACCTGTGAGCAAGAGCTACTCACCCAGCAGCCAGGAGGAAGCAACACCACGTGTGTCCCATATGGCAAGAGAAACCAGCAAGAGTCTGGGCACGCAGCTACTGCAGAGACTAAGGGAAGCAGAGAAAACATACTCAGATAGGTTTCATGAGGTTGCTTAGCTAAATGGTCACCAGAATGTTAATTTAATATTCAAAAAAGCCTTAACTCTGTCCCTATTTCCCAGCCACCACCCTCCTCCAGTAGATGCTCTCCATATCGTAACTAGTCCATCCTGATGGCATAACTCAGCAATTTCCTTTCAGGAATCAATGAGAACAAATGAAAATTTAATACATTCTCCAGACAACCCAACTCCCTTCTCTCTCCCCATGGTAAATAAATAATGTGCTAGTCAAATGATGGATGGACTGCTCGGAGATTGGTGGCCGAGTGCCATTAGGGGCTGGAGAGGTCAGTGAAGTGGAGATGGGGTCTAGCACAGGATGAGGTGGTGGCCCTGGGTGATTCAAACACATAAAAAGAAGCTGGGAGCAAGATGGGAGGTGCAGGGAGGTTGCTGGTTGATGCAGGAAAGGGGGCACAGAGCAGACTGGGCTGTCTCGTTATGCACTGCTCACAGGGGTTACTTGGTTTCTCCATCCAAGACTTGTCTAGATCCAAAGGCCGGTGCTGTCGATGAGAAAAAAAAAAATGAAACTTTTGTCTTCAGCAGGTCTTGGATCAGGAGATTGTGGCTGGATGAGGCAGGTAGATTTTGGCTGCCTGGCAGGAAGCAGTAGGAGGAGGCAGGGAATGGTCTGGGGCATCTTCAGCCTATGCAGGAGAGGGACTGGGCTACACAGGTCTGCTGAAGCAAATGGGAAAGGTGTGTGAGAAAGACAGCATGGAGCTAGAGCATTAGGGAGGGAGGACCTGACCACAATGTCAGCTGCACAGGCAAGAGCTGAAGTTTCTTGCTTGCTCCCCAGCCTGGCTGAGCTTGCACAATCCGTGGTGTGAGACCCATGCTTCTTAAGGAATTGTATTTCACCTCAGATGAAACGGGGAGGTTCACCTTTCCTTTTCCCTGTGGGATGTGTCCCTGGGGCTCCCACAGGACGTGGCCAGGTGGGGCCAAGGCAAGGCTTTTGAAGACAGAGCTGGGATGCACTAGAAGGACCTGCTGGAGAAACCACTGTCAACCTGCAGCTCTCAAAGCAAGATGGGAGACAGGACAGACAGTGGTTGCCAGGAACATTAACCTGGGCCAGATCTCCACACCTTCACTGGGACAAGCAATTGCATTAATTAGCTTGTGTTAATCTATATCTTCAAACCCAGGTGTGGGGCTCAGTTCCAGGACTGTCAGGGAGTGCTGCTGGCCCCACTTCTCACTGCAAGACACTGGAGTAACACAATGCCTGTGCCTCCCTGGAGCTGGGTCCCAGCCAGTACGTGTGGTCCTGATTGCATCCTCCTCTCCCACTCCACACAGCTCTGCCTATCACTCCCGTTGAACTTCAGGATGCACAAACAACAGTGCCTGCTCCACCTTGCCCCACAGCTCTGCTTATCTGCTGAGCTGACTGTGTACCTCCTTATCTCTGGGGAGAGCCTCTGTGTAAATATTGCTGTAAATTCTTTGGCTTCCCTTCCAAGTAGCGCTGCTCTTTAATGCCTTCCTTGTAAGACCTGCTTGCCCTACCCCAAGCCATTAGCTGTAACAGGACGTTAATAAGGAGGGGGTTTGGTATCTCTCAGGGAAGTTGACCTCTTTCACTAGAAGCAAGGCACCCATTACGGAGCAATGATAAATCACAAGCCTTCCACTCTTTCCCCAGCAGGCACTTCTTTGCATGCATAAACACACACAAGAGGCACACACGCTCCCTGGATTAACTCTGGCAACACCCACAAGCTCTGCCAAGCCAACGTGTGCAGGACCTGGGGCCACAGAGCCTCTCCTGCTGATCCCCACCAGTGCTACCCCACCACAAGGTGCCCTCCAGCTTCTGGGTCCTGGTGTGGTCTCACCACCCTTGCACAGGTCTTAGCTACACCCTAGCATGGCTCCCAGACCAACGAGCCAGGCGGTCATCATAGTGCTGTCAGAGGTACCCCAGGTCTTCATGCAGAACAAGGTGGATACTCAACAGGTCAGGGCAGGACAAAGAGATCATCATTGTGCTTCCTCCAGGGCAGGACAGCAGCCGTGACCCCATCATCTGCACCAGCCATGCTGGCTGCTCCAAGCCCTATGGGACAGAGCACAGACCCTACCCAAAGCTCTCCTAAGCAGGCAGCATTTCTCCAGGCAGCCCATTTGTTTAATATTGAATACAAACATTGCCAGACAAGCTGAGCCAGCAAGGAAGACACAGCAGGCTCCGTAACCCAGGTATAAACCTGCACAGGGAATGGGACACATCCACCTCTGGATGTCACCAGAGTTGGGCTGCCACCACCCCTGTCCCCAGGCACTATGTTCCATCTGAGCCACTCCCAGACTCCCAACTACAGACCAGCAAAGAGACTTACAGACACCAAGTCTCAAGAAATTTTCCCAACATCCTTTAACACACGTTTTTCCACTGTGACAATCAGTTCTTAAAAACCTTCTTTCATTCCACTTTTTTTTTTTTTGACATAAAATCAAAAATACACTTGGAGACCTTGCTGGCTTGAGCCTTCAGATTCAGACTTCAGTAGCTGACAACCATGTTGTTTTCAGTGCTGCTATTTAAGCAAGCAAAAAAAAAAAAAAGCACCAAAAGCAAAAAAATTTGGCTGAAAATTGACATGTTCTGAGAAAAAATTCTGCTCTGGCAGAAAAGAAAAAAAAAAAACAACGGCTGTTTGACAGAGAATTGCTTTTGACAGCAAACTATTGACCAGGTCTAACAAGCAGGGTTGGACTTGTTAAAGAAGGAGCACGGGTTTCCTGATCCACCCCTCTTGTAGCACGGGAGTGTGGAGTCAAGCTGGCTGCTGCTGCATTAGCAGCCAATTTGCTTTCAGCCCTTCACGGTGGAGCAGGAGAGCATCGAAGCACCACACACATCCTCGCCCAGGGGTCGTGCTCCTGTGCAGCCATTCCAGCAGGGAAATGGAGCATCCTGCTGGCATGAACTCCTCCCTGCTCGTCAACAACCGCCTCCTATCGCAGCCGCCTCTGCTCATCCTTTAATTACGTTGAGGGAAGATTTCTGCTGAGTCCAGCACACAGCTGGATGGCATGGGGAGAAGCAGGGGCATCTCCTGGTCCTGGCTCTGTTCACCCCATCCTGATGCCCTGCCTCAGTTTCCCTGGTTTGACAAAAGTGCTTCCTCACCTTCCAACAGCCACAGGCTGTGGCCATCATCTGCTTGGAGTTGAGTACTAACCCACCCTCACAGCCATTTTTTTTGCTCAGTTTGAACAAACTAAGAAAGCTCCAAACTATCACCAACCGACTCAGAGCAACAAGTCTGATCAGAGCAGAATTTGATGACTGAAGGGCTGGCTGAAAACTGCTAGGGATGGATGGAGAAATCCCCTCTGTTTCTGCCCTGCTGCCATGGGTCCAAGCACGGCTGTCTCTCCTGCTGCTGCTCCACTCCAGACCCTGGCTGCTGCATTTAAAACTTGGCCACTTTTCTGTATTCACCTCCCTCCTGCCAGCTCAAGGGCTCTGCCTCCCTGGGGCTGTCATTAATCGCTTGTGATCAGAGGTTGGCTATAACCCTTCCACAGCAGCCTCTTCACTTCACTCTCACCCCGGGGGATGCACTTGGGGACAAAGCAAGAAGCCTGTTGAAATATGGCACTTTTTTTCCCCCCCCTTCCCTTACTGTAAAGCCCTCGCTGTCACCAGAGCAAGGAGCCATTCACACGCGTGACACAACACCAGGAAATCAGGGCTCTCTTACAGCAGACTTTGCAGCTAGGAAATGACCTTGGGCAAAAGGCTCTATTTCTCTGTGCCTTCATTTTCTGTGATACTTGGAAAACAAGGATTGCGCTTCTAATATGGGTACCAGCTCCAAAGATGAAACCTTGAGGGCAAAATCTGGCTGTGACACCACTAGGAAGTCACAGAGCTTTTTCGCAGGGTCAGAGCTCTCTCCTGAGGAGCAACACAACCAGACCCAGGCTTCAGCCAGGCCCTAATTCAGTATAAATAACCACGGAGCCATCAAAGGTGCAAATCTGCTTCACTCTTCTGCATGATAACACCCTTCTAAAGGGATAGCTCATTTGGCAGATTATTCCCAGCCACGATGAGAGGAATGATAAGGACGTTGGCTCTTCTCACTGCCGTTGGTAAATTGATGGGAGGTGGATTCCACACAAGCCCATAAAATTAAGACCTACAGATCAATCTTTCTTCATCTGTTTTGCTGCGATTGCCTGGCAGGCAAAAATATGCACAAGTAATGATGAGGTGTATCCAATATTCTGGAAGTGGAATATGGGCTTCCATTCAAGGCCAAGGCTTTCAGATGCCCATAAAGGCAAGCCTCCAGCCTAGTGTGAAACAGATTCTTTTACATCTTGTTACACAGAGGGATAAATCACCCCATGGTAAGTCATCAGTTCTTCTTGCCCCTTGTTCTGAACTGCATGAGGTTGGCTGAAAGGACCTGGCAGAGAAGATCACATGGGGAATGATGGGGAGAAGAAGCCATCACCAAGACATCGGCTAGACCATGTTCTCTGTCTCCCTCGTGGTGTCCAGGGGTTTCTCAGCCATGGCCCCACAAAGAATGCTGCTGCCAGGTCACAGTGTGAGGGCACAGCAAGAGCATCCTCCACCTAAGCACTGCAGCAATGGACAGCTAATATATCTGGTTGTCATGTGGATTCAGGGTGGCTGTCACCTATCTACATGTTCAGTTGCCCAGCCAGAACCTCAGCAGGTGAAAACCGAAAGGTTCCAGCCTAACTTAATGGAAAACTGGAAACTTACTGGGAGCTTTGTCCCTCCTGGACTCTTAAAATTGCACCACTGAGAGGGTGGCACCATCATCCCCACTGCTGGATGAGTGAAACAGTGGGTACCACTGGGCTCAGGTAAAAGAGCTGGGAAATAATGTCCATAAGTTTAAAACCCATTTTATCTGGACAGATCTGAGCCCTGCTGCAGGCAGCAGAGGAGCTCAGAAGTGGGTTTAGTAGTGGGTGGGAACGCCACTTGAGTGAAGCACAAATGCAAGGGCTTGGCAAAAATATCAGGCATGGTACCTTCCGGAGTCAGGGATGCCCCCCAAGAGATGGGGAAGGCCTCAGCACATGGTCAAGCAGGAAACTCCTTCTAGAAGTGTTTTTAAGTTAATGCTGTAAATAAATTAATTACCAGGCCAGAGCTGACAGGTTTCTTGGCTATAGCTCTTCTTAACTCTCCCTACTTTGCTGGTAGGAAAAAGCATAAAGAGCAAATGCTGCTGCATATTCTTTCCTAGTAGTATGCAAGTATTTGTCCATCTGTACACATCTCGAAGCTGGTAGAGTTCAGCATCAGCTTCACTTCCCCAGAAGAAGAGGCCAAAAGAAGACAGAGTTTTATGAAAAATGAGGGTGTTTATAACCAGGATCTTCTGGGGATCATTTAAGCTAGGATCCCCAGGAAGCCCTTGCATGGGTTAAATCCCATTGAGCTGAGTGCATCAGCTGGCAGGAGCCACTGGGAACCAAACAGAGGTTCAAGATCTCCCTCCCAAGCAGCCAGAATTTGGACTTTTTAACAAAAAGTTGCTGTTCTGGCCACAGTGAGTCCACCCACCTTCCTGGCATGGAGATAGGACCTGAGCAGGTGCCCTTGTGGAGAACACCCTGTGGTGCAGCTATCAAGTCCTGAAGGGTGACACGGCTCCTGGGCCATATTTTGAAGTCTGCTTACACTAGTACCAGTTGCCTGGAAAGTCAGACCCACTTTGTATCCGAGCTCAGCTTTCCAGAGCTGGGTAAGAACACTTCCGTCCCCGAAGCCTCGCCGGAGCTGTCACTGAAGTGAGGGGGAAGGAGAAATGTACTGTCAGGAAACGTAATCTCTGAAAAGTGCAGAAATCCAACTGTGGGAGGATTTACAGGAGTTCAAAACTAAGGGATGCCAGGAAAGACAGCTAAATAAACACATATATCATGAGTCTTGAAAGCTGATGTCAAGATCATAAAAAATCAACTCGATTATAGGAGCAGACAGGTGGCGATTGGTGCAACCCCTACACATCATGTCCTGGAGCCTTTGGCTGGCCCTGTCCACTGGAAAGAGCACCCAGCAGATGTTTTCCTCATTATAAATACTGTATAATTTATAATCCACAGCCTTGCACTTAAAGTGATCCCAGAGCTGCGTCAAGGGGTAGGGAGGACAAATCCTTCCCATCCATTAATGCAACCAGTCCCCATCACTTCCTAGTGACACAGAGAATGGACTGTTCCCATGATGTCTTAGGGGCTGGGTGCTCTCAGTAACAAGTACAGGACCTCAGAGGATTACGTTTGATGCCATGAAGATACCTGCTTATGAGTCCTGCTCCAGCATCACCACGAACATCCACCATGCAATGGCATCAGAGCTGTGTTGCTCCCAGGAAGAAAAATCTCTCCCAATGCTGTGCCGGGCTCTGCCAAGGGCATTTGTAGATGTTTTGCCTTTTTCTCCCTCTTCAGAAGTTGAATGAGTCTTGCCAAGATGTCCATGAGACGTCACTCAGGGTTTGGAGAGCAGCACCTACAAATGGAAAACCCATCACTTTCCCTCCCCTTTCCAGAAATCAGATATAGGGGCCCATGAGGGAAAACACTGAGCTATGAAAATGTTCTGAGAATCTCCCCTCATCTTGGCACAAAACCCTGCTCTGTGCTTTGCTAGCAGCAGAAATTCAGCACCTTCAACACCTGGTTTTGGAGACAATAAACAGACTTTCTCCTGGCCAGCTGAAATTGCTTCAGCACCAGTGATCCCAACAGCCTGATGTTCCTCAGCAGTTCTCAGTGCCTCCCCTTCACCAACGGCCAATGCCATGTGCCCTGGGCTGGATGTGCAGGGTCCTTCCCCTGCTGTCACTCTGCAGGCACCTCGCATGGCCCAAAGGGCATGTTCCCAGGTAGGACATGCAGGAGAGCGGCACAAAGGGGGAGATTTCCAACCAGGAGCCAGAAGACCTGATGAGGTCTGATGGGCACAGGGCTGCCTCAGGTGGTTTCAGGTTTCAGACACGTGCCAGCAAGATAGATGCCTTTGTGTGACACCACTTGGCTTCCAAGCTACAAAGCGCTACTGAACCTGAGCTGGTATATCTGCCGTGGACTTGAAGGACTCCCTGGTGTGACTCACTGATAACTCAGTGCTCCCTGCCCACGCATCCACGTTCCCATGGGTAGATGCAGACAGCACGTCCTGGCTTGATGCACTCACTTTCCCAAAGGAATTCCCACTGAGGTTGGGAAAGGTGTTGAAACCAAGGGCAGGGCAGGGCCAGCCCAGGCTGCACATGGCGGGGCTCAGCCCGGCACCCCGACCTGGGCTGCCCCAGCCCGGGCAGCCCTGCTGCAGGCAGCCCAAGCCAGCAGTCTCTGACCCCCCTCTAGTGGCTATAAAACATAGCAAAGTTCACGAACCCGCTTCCAAATCCGCCTTCTCCAAGCACCAGGCGGGATCTGAGCGTGGGGACACAGGGTCTCAGGTCAGCTGTCCCCATGCAAGGCAAAGGCAGGGCTCTGGACCAGGAGAGCGATGTTCAGCCCAGCTCCAGGTCCCGGCACCGGGAGGATGCTGAGCAATAAAGAGAAGGTGATGCCAGGGCCACTTTCCAGTCTAGCTCCTCTATTTGTTAAAAAAATAAATAAAAAACAAAAGCATAGTCCAAGTCCCTGCAGAGCAGTGGGGGAAGCCACTGGAGACGATCTTCCTACACAGTGTAGAGTCCTATGGGGCTCTGAGCCGGCTCTGGAGCAGAGGACATGTGGCAGGGGGCTGCCTGCACATGCCCCTGCTCCACCCCAGGGGCACAGCAATCTCCAGGGATGGAGATGCAGCCATTTTCAACTGAGTCAGGGCCAAGAAAGCAGGCAGGGCTTCCTGGCTGTAAAGCTCAGAGGAGAGCCCACTGTTTTATCCCAAAGGGGATGTGAGCTGGAGACATAACCCTCCTGTGGGGAACCAGTGTCTCTAGGACAACGTGGTAGAAAGGCAACAGCATCCCCTAGTAGCTTCTTCCTCCATCCCCAAGGACACAACAGAGGGACCAAAGCCAGATTCAGAAGAGGCTTTAGGTAACAACAGGCACAGCCCATCAGCAGGATTGACAAGAGCATCTCTACAGGGCTGGGCTCCCAAATCCCAAAGGCTTTTCTGCTGCAGCATGCACACATCCACAGATGCCCTCCCAAAGAGGCCCACCAGCATTCCTGAGGTTCACGTTCAAACTTGTACCGTGACCACTGAACTAGACACAAAAGGACTGTTACAATAAGTGCTGTAAAATATAGTGATGCTTTTCAGCCTGGTTCCCAAGGAAAGAGGCTTATGCAATTACACTGTAGGCTTGTGTGTTCCAATCACTTTGGAACCTGTCAGCTAATTTTAACCCAGTTTAGCAGAGAGGCAGAAAACTCAGCTAGTTTTAGTTTCACTGGGCTGTCAGCTGAAGGACAGACACCTTCTTAGTGTCCTCCCTCGAGCACAGGCTGCAGCCTAAGCTCAGCCTCTTAGTAGACACCAGAGACTCTCCGTGACTTTAACAAGCAACCCAGTGCAGGAAAGTGAGTTTACAAGAGCTCCCATCCCTCACCCAACCTCAAGACAAACCTGTGGGAAAGCGGTCTTTCTTGCCTAGGCACTTGCCTCACTTCTAAACACTAAAAACCATCACATTTAACATTTATCTGGGAAGTTTTAATTTGTTTTGTCCCAAGTTCCCTGAAACTAAAAAAGTTCAAGCTGCTTTCACCAGTGACTACAATCAAACACTACTACAAGAAAAACTTGAGGATGCTTTTCACTAGAAATGAAGTTGCTGGCGTATTTTCCTGGATTTTTTTTTAATCCCCTGCTAGAGAAGGGCAAGAAAATGAACAGAATATTTTTAGATAGAATTGGAAAAAAAATCTCATTAAATAAAAGACAATCCAGTCACATTCGGATGGAAAAAAAACATTGTACCAGCTACAGACAGCTGACACCTGCCAAACATCTGACCTTGAAAGATCAGGCCAGGTTTAGTATGCGCAGAACAGGCAGGGTTTGAATGCAAGAGTTTCAGCTATATATAGGAACAAATCCATTTTCGTTCTTTAAAACCAAATGCAGAAGAAAAGCCTTGGTGGAGCCACGATGTTTGGTAGCTAGCACTCCCTGGCAGCACTGACAATGCAGGAGAGATCAAAGGAGGGAGCCCAGGAAACTGCTCCAGGGTACGTGGTGTGAGACCATGGTCAGTGGTCAGCTCTCCAAGCACACTCTGCTTGTGTTTTGCTGTGGCTGTCAAGATGAAATTAATCTTGCTTGGACAGTCCAAGTTTGGATCTGCCTTCACTAGCCTCTAATGAAAAATGCATAGTGGCAAGCATTGGAAAATCCCTGACACTCAGCACCAGAGGGTACATTTAAATAATTCTATGAATATAGATCAATAAAACTAATGTACTTATAGCTTCTGTGTGAAGTATTCAAACTAGAATAAAAGTCATCTTGTATTACAAAGCCTTGTATTAATTCTTAGCACCTATTGTTTTACATATTCAATTAATCTTAGTCAGCAGATAGCAAGTCATACATGATATTAAAAGCACAAGGCATGAGAATCTGTACTAGAGAGTCCAGACATCTTCATAACCAAGAGTGAGCTTAGAGGAAGCTGTCCCTGCCTGCAGGCTGGTGGACAGGACACCATGGGGGCTGGAGATATAAGAGGATAGCCACTTTAGCATGGACCCGAGACCCCTTCATGCCATATGACTGTTGCTATTTGAGTGCCCTGCACTGCTGTGAAACCAGACCAGCCTCCGAGATGGGCAACTGAATTCACCAATGTCTTTGGAAAGGTGGGCCAAGAGGATTAAGAGAAGAAGAGACAAAGAGCTCTCCAGTATCTCCCATGGAGATACAGAGGGCTGGAGGTCTTGACTCGAGCCACACTACAAGTCCCATTCTCAACAGGTCTACTCCAGAAAAACATCTGACCAACTTTTTTACCTCTCTGACTTTTCAGAGCATCATGTCTGGATGCACTGACCAGCTCTTCAAAGGAGGATGCACCCATCGAGCTGCCAGATGCTGCTCCCCCCACCACCACCACGCAATTACTTAAATGGTGTTTGAGTCTCTTCCTTCAGCAGAGGTCGTAACCTTTATTGACACTGTGGCTGCTGTGACATCCATTAAGCTGACAGTGGCCCTCAACTCAGGCCACTTGCTACGATGAATCTGGCGTTGTGGGGCTGCTCTGCTCTCCATCACTGGCCAAGACAGCGCCTTGCGCCAGCAGCGCCATCTGCGGTCACTGGTGTGACACCGCTGGCCCCACCTGTCCTCACCGTGTTCTGCTGCTGATTTACTCAGCACTTCACAAACCAGCCTTGCATTGTTGACCACAACAGCAGCACGCTGTGCACCAGGAGCCAAATATATTCAGTACCTGCCGAGTTGCCCTATATACCCATCTCAAAAGACAAATAAACACTTGAAAAAAAAAGAAAAACAGCACCCAAAATGCAGCATCCAATGTGATTTAGCAAACAGAGAGCACCATTGATAGAGATCTATGTGAGCCTATTAATAACACGATGCTAGGCTTGCATCTGGACTCATTTTGCTTGTATATTAATCATGTACGTTTTATATAATAAGCCCTGTGTGTTGCCACAAGGTAGGACACCCCCATTCCCACATGGCAGGTTTAATGACTTTGCAAGGCTCACAAAAGCTCTGCTTTCTGAAAGGAGCCTGGAGTTGGGTCCCTACCAAAGTGAGGTTCTCAGGAGGTAATAAAACACCAAGGAGATGCTATCTAGTGGATTTGGAGCATTTCACTCCCTTGAAAGTCAAGTCGACAGCTGATTTAAAGTTTCCAGCTAGGTCATACAAAAGTCAACAGCGGCTGCATCCAGCCAGGTTCAGAGTTTGAATATTTATGGTGTCAATCTGAAATCCAGATAACCACAAATAATCTAAACCCATTAACTCCCCCCTCATCCAGAGGAGAAAGCTCTCTGGACATTAATGCCCATATTGCTGGGGTTACCATGGGATCGTGGGCAGAAAGCTCTCTTTTTTTTTTTTTCTTTTTCTCTCTCTTTTTTTTTTTTCTTAAATAAAGGTTATTACCCATTGATTGCGATGTGTCAGGCAGTTCCCGCCAGATGAGCCTGCCTTCCAGGAAAGCTGGTGTGGGCACCACGTGAGTGGAGCTGGTTGGAAGCACCGAGACACTCTCTAACATTCAGGTCAAATCCAGTCCACCAGGGAATAGCCTGATAAATTGCAGTCATCAGTACACAGCAGTGCAGAAGTGCAAGGCAATAATCATCGCATGCTGGCCGCAGAAGGAGGCAAGCATGTCCCCATGTGTATGCCACCAAGGAAGTGCCCTCACCCAGGAGATGAGGCAATCTCACTCCTCTGTCCCTGAGAAATTCGTCTGCCCCCAAGGGCTGGGCTGCAGCAGCTGCTTTGAGCATACAACCAGCAGATTGCATCCCATCACAGGTACAGCAGCTTCCCAAGGGAGGCCTAGAGATGGTGTGGGGTGGCAGCAGATGCCAAAGAATAAAAAGAAGAACCAGCCAAAATGCCTAAAATAGAGGCTCTTCCCCTGGATTAGCTGAGCCTGAGCAGAATTGGCATCCTAGCAGGAAGACTCTTGCTGAACGGAACTGCATGGGGAGCAGAGAACTCCTTCCCTACTCACCCACCAGCTGGATCAAGCTGAGACATTACATTATTGTGACACACCAGCCCTCTGGGGAGGCCATGCCTGAAGCATGGTACAGATCCTTCCACAGACATCTTGCAGCATGCAAAACACTACAGCAGGTTAGAACAAGGGTTTCACAAGCAGGAATCTGCAGTAATACCCCAGACAGGAGCCATCCTGGGAGATCTTGGCACACCGCCTTTGGCCTCTCTGCAAAAGCTCCTGAGGAAATCAATCTTGGAGCTTTCAGTGGTGCTTTTGCATCTCCATTGGCAACTTGGACGGCCCATCCATGACATGAGCTGTTAAACCCAGTCGTTATGGCCTCTCAGTGCCATAAAGGCTTGGAAGAAAGTCTTTCTTAAAAGAGAGAAGAGGTGCTGGCTGGTTAGCTGATGTGCTCAGGAGCCCTTGGCGCAGTGGGTAGGTACATGCAGCCCAGGAACTGGAAACAAACACCTGGAGCAACGTGCAGCGCAGGCACGAGCAGCAGCATCCCAGATTTCGACGTGGCCGCTGCAGGGACAGCCCCACACAGATGTGTGTTGGAACAGACCTGCAACACATCTGCTGGTGCTTGCCAGAGCCATGAGCAGCTCAAGGCATTTGCCAAGTCCTGAGACTTGCTACGGCAAGGTTGTGGGTATGGCAAGCCAAAGGAATCAGCAGGATGCTGGCAAGGAGGGCAGAGCAACTCCAGATAAGAGCAGAACCAGAGCGCACTGAAGGGGTTATTCTGGCAACTATCTTCCTATCCAGAAATATCCCCCTAAAGACCAGACTGAGTTTTTCTCTGCTGCTGGAGAAGAGTTAGTGCCCCTTGGTGAGTTTTAGGAGGATTAGTACAGGCATTAGAGTTAAAAATAGTTTTGTAACTGTCTTCATGGACATCCAGGAACATGCCTAAATATATAACATTAATTTCCATATGTCATCCAAATGGCTGCTTAATAAAAGCGGGGACTGAAACAACGTGAAATGCAGTTTTCCCATCAGCTCACGTGGACTACAATGAGCACCATATTGCACAAACAAAGCAGCTCCTGGTGAAGTCAGCAAAGCTGCTGAGGACTAGAAACATTTTGCTTTTTCACCTTAATTCAGGTATCTGGAGTGAGGCTGATATCCTTTTACTGCCCCAGCTCTCAAGCAGCTTTGGGAACAGCCTCTACTGATATGACGTTGGATGTTACAGATTACAGCAGCTCTTTGGGGCTGCTTTAGGTACCCAAGAGAAAAAACTTGGAGGTTTGAGCAGGGATAATTTTGAAGAGAAAGGAAGGCAGAGCTTCTGCAGCAGTAAATCATTCTACCTAGTGCACGACTGTGAAATTACGTTGAAAATTGATTTATCTGAGAGAAAAGGGAAGTTTGTTCTGTCTCTGTCCTAATAGCTATTTGCAATGTTGATATGTGTCTATTTTGACAGATTTGCAGGGCAAAGTTAAGCTTGAGTGGGTGGTGGAAGTCATTCAGGGTGATAATGAACAAACAATAATCACAAAGGCAAAGGGGGGAATAGGCTGGATACCTTAATTATGCATTTCCAGACTTTCTAAACATTAAAGGATTTTTACTAAATCAGTATGCTATTTTCAGAAAGGAAAATATTATCATGTGGTTGGAGTGCCATCAGAGGAATGCATGGAAATATCAGTAAGTGGTGCATAACTACACCTTGTTCTCTCTGGGCTTAGCAACATTTGGGAGAAGAACTTGCCCTGCTCTCTCCCCACAGGAAGCAGCACCACACAGGAAGCTACCAGGCTTCACCAGGGTTACCTGCTCAGGAAGAAAAGCAGAGTGGGGACCGATCACACAGACCTTAACCTTCAGATCCTAAGGTGAGGTGCTTTTCCTGGGTGCTCGTGAGAAGGGTCAAGCAACCCTTCATCAGCTGAAGAGTTCAGATTCGGGAGAAGTTGCCAAAAATACCATTCCAGCCCTCTTAAAACAGGTCACCCACTGATTTGTTTTTATCAAACTGTTAGCAGTAAGAGGACGACTTTTTTTTTCCTTAAAAATAAAACACTCTCTTAAATATAAATGTTTCCTTCTTCTAATTCTTAATTTCCACTTAAAGCAAATCCTTAGTTTCAAAACAAAACGCTTCCCCTAGAGTGAAACTAAAACGTTTCGACTTGCCAAAAACTTCTTCTCCAAAAAGACTGTTTCAGGTCAAGCCAAAGCATTTTTGGACCTGCCAGCAAATTTGGCGACACAATTCTTTGTGCTGCTGTAATTAGTATGAATGGGCTTCCTTAGCACCATTGTTACAGGAGCAGCTGTGCTACTTTGATGAATACCCATATTTTTGTATGTCACATGCATTTGCTATGGCCTGTTTATAAACTTTCAAATCATACAGTCAGGGAGCACAACAGAAATAGTATCAGGAGACTGGGGCCATTAATCACAAACCTCAAACAAAGAGGAAAGACAGGGATCTTGTCGTGGGACACAGGACAAGGACTAAGAAGACCCAGCTTCAGCTCTTGGCTTGGCCAAAGACTGAGCTGGGCAAGTGAAAAATTACTCTTTTGCTGGCAGGCAAAAGTATCCAGAGACTAAGTAGCTTGCCAGTTTGTCTACTTAAATTCTAAGCCTTTTCAAAGGACTGTGCTACCTACTCTTTTGCTGTGGAAGCAGGTAAAAAATGTTCCACTGCCACACATACTTCGTATATAACCAGGCAGAAATGCAGGTTCAGGAACATCAAAATACTCTCAAATCACTCCTGAATCCTTCACGTTGAAGGCTCTTCATGAAATGTTTTAATTCTGTGAAATCAAAAAGTCTTAACTGCAATGTTTCTGAGCCTAGCAGTCCAGTTTTCCTCATCTTGAAATGTCTTTTGCTTCAAATTCAATTAAAATTATATTTCAGAATAATTATTTTAGTGACAGTGCTTAGTATTAAATATCAACAAAAATACCTGTGTTATTGTTTTATAAAAAAACACCTTATTAATTACAAAAAATTAAATGCTGTGTTTCCTTTTAAGTTTCAATTCAATTGTAAGCCCTCAAATGTTCGTTTTTCTTCTGAACCTGGAAAAATTTGTAAGATTCAGACTTGCCAAGGAGCCGAGCTGGGGTTTGGCTTTACCAGAGGGGCTGCTGCAAAGAAGTGAGCAATAAATACTGCAAGTCAAAACCTGAAGCCAGAAGGATTGGTTTGGGAGGTAGAAAGGAGTCTGAGGATGTTGGAGACGAGAGGGGCCGCAACATTATCCAAAACATCCTTCTCCAGAAACCCAGGATCTGCACACAACTCACAGAAAAAAATTAAGGGGAAAAAAAAAATCAACAAAACTGACCAGCCCAAAATATTTAAGAAGGGCTTAAAGAAAATAATAACAGACATCTGCTACATTGTCACATCTCTTTTTAGAAGGCAAAGGCACTTCGCAGAATAAACACAGTTATCAGCACGGTAGTTTGCTTTCTGCAAGAGACCAACACAACTGATGGTCCCATGTGCTTATGTCCACGGAGCAGCCCCTCCTTCTGCTGGTGAAATGGAGACACAGTTTTCATTGCCATGCTTGTATTTGATCACCTAAAGAGAGCTGAGTGCACAGGACTCCTTTCAAAGCATCTTTCAGAAGCACTAAATCTGTTAACAAAACCTTTACACAAAATACATGGCCCCATTCAGCCAAATGCAGCCTTGCAGCAGGATCCATCCTGACTCCTCACTATATACTTGGCTGTCCAAGTCCAGCAAGTCACAGGTTATAGGAGACTCTGCTTCTCTTGCCCAAATCAATAAACCACGCAGATGTGGCCTAGACTGGCTCAGCTGCAGCTCCTCTGGCTGCTGAGGACTCAGACGTGATGCCCCCAGATCTCATATGGGGACACAGTCAAGCACCAGCCAGAACCAGATCAGAGCTCTGTTAGTCCCACCCTAACTCCATGGAAAACAGCAGCCACAGCAAACGGTCTTGCAAATGGAGAAACATTGGCCACTGCTGACAGCCATGCACCACTTTAGTTACACATCCAAGCCAGTGCCTGCCCCAAGCAAGCCATCTTCCACCTCATGGTACAGCAAAGCTCCCCATCCAAGAAAAAGCACACCTCACATAATCCGTTTTAATTAAATTTTCAGCAAGTACCTTCAGTTCAGCTGATAATTGGTTAACAATCCCCATTAAAAGGAGATGCAGACAGCACAACTGGCAAGTATCCCCACGCTCCCTGGAAGGGCTCTACCACCAAACCTCCTCCTAATGTAGAAAGTTGGGATGATGGCAGGAGGTGACAACTTTAACAGATGAGGGGCCAATAAAACTAAAGGCAGCCACACAGCACACGGCTGTGTGGATAACATTTCATTTCCAAGCAGGATGTTTTCTCAGAGGGCCCCATTAATTTCTCCAAGGTCCATGGGCCTCACTGTCTCCCATCTGTCTAGCAGAGAAAGAATATAGTGCCCTGCTTTAAACACTTGGAGACCTCAAGTCCTCTCTTTGCTCTCTGCTCAACCCACTGGTTAAGTCACTAACCCTCTGCAATATGGACACATTAATACTCAGCACTATGAAGGGAGTTCAAGGCTGATTCATAATTCACCTGGCCCAAAAAGACACTGGGTTTCTTAGGCCTGGGGCCATAACTTTAAAATGTAGAAGCTGTCAAAAAAAAAAAAAAGCCAAACCACCACAAACCCAGAACAGTAAAAAGGCTGTGAGATTTGCACACAGCAAAATTATTCCCTTTTCGCAAGGTTCATTGAAGAAGTTACTGTAAATAGCTCCTGCAATTCACACACAAAACAACATTTCCAGAAGCATTAATGAAGTGTTTTTTTAAAGCCCCCCCTGAAGTTATTCCTGGCAGAAAAGGGGAAAAGATGCAAGCTGTGGAGTCTGTGACTGCATAAGGGAAGAAGCTGTCGGATCCCATCTGTCGATGAGGAGGATAAACGACCACACATATCTCTCCTCTGTGTTAGCTTGTAGCTCGACTTTGAGGAGAAGGAACACTCTCAGGTCCCAGCTTTCAGCAGAGGAGGCAGGGATGGCAGCAAGTGGGAATTTAATCCATATAGGTCTTCTCCTACAGTCCCTCCACCCACACTTTGGGAGCTAACAGGCTCCAGATTCGGTGCAAAATGACCTGCTGGGAAGGAAAATGGGTCTTCCATGTGGCAAGAGGGACAGTAAAAAATTCTCCTCCACCAAAAACCTCAAGCTGATGAGAGGCAACCCTCTGGTGGACCCCAATGGGCTGCACTAAAGCCAGAGGCTCGCTGTGAGATTCCTCCACACCACCACTGAGCAAGACCAGACCAGCAAGAGCTGCCTGGGTACTGGGTCCAGAGGAGAGGGTCCAACACCACATCCTCCCAGGGAAAGATGAGCTTATCGGGGTCCTTCAACACTGTCAAATAAAGAGACTTGAAGCCAATTGATTTATTTTCCTTCCAAAGTTTGGGTTTTTTTAACATGTAATGGAAATTTGACATATCTGTGAGAGGTTCCAGTGGGCTTTCTGGTGTTTTGTAGCCTGCTGCCACCCTGCAGCTCCCAATACAATGGCAAAGCAGGACTCTGCTCAAAGAAGAGGTGGCTAAAGCTTTGATCATCTCCACTCCCACATGCTCGTGGGCAGCTAGAGGTGAATCCTTGGCAAGAAGAGCAGCTGCAATTCCCTACTTCTGCTAACACCATCTCAGCCCAGTTTGTGGTGTCCCAGCAACACAGGAATTGGGTTAGCGACTCCTGGAGCCCCCAGGACCTCCCAAAATCCAGAAGACATTTTAGAAGGGATTTGCCCATAACTACAGCCACAACCCTCTTCCTCACAAACCAACCACATTCATACAATAGCTGCTGTCATTCCTTGCATGTAGATAAAGCAGTGTAAAGAGCAAGACATTTTTAAACAGCTCCCACTCAAAATCCTGCTTTGGGAGTGAGAGAATCTCTCACTAAACTCTCTTGTATCAAAGTTGTGACTTCCCAAATATTCAAGTGAAAGTGTGTGCATAAATGGCAACAACAGGACACAAGAGTCACCAAGTCATGGCCTCACTGGGACTGAGACTGAAAACCAAGAACCATTTTCCTCCTCCCTGTGCTTTTGCAGCAGGGACATAAATGCACTTTGCAGGCAGGACAGGCAGAGCATCTTGCTCCCTAATCTTCCTGGCCACTCAACACCAGGTTTCTGAAAATCTTTTTGCACACTAAAGACAATACTGCATAAGGAACCCAAACAGAATTATGCTCTTCACCCCATCTTGAAGGTTACCAGTGAATAGAATTAACCTTTTGAAGGGCTTTACTGGATTAAAAAGGAATACAGTAACCTGTATTGCATTACCAAAGAGACCCATTCATTACTGGTTTCCTGATGGCCCATCTACAACCAGTTCAGCCCAGTCCCAGCTCAGACAACAGCACAGACAATCTTCTGCAACTTTGTGAACTCTGCAATTAGCCCCTGAGCCCGGGGAGAGTTTGTCAAGATCCCATCACAGGCAAACAATAACACAGAAATACAGCTTTGAGGGGGAGACGATTTATCAAGCTGACCACAGACGTCTCCCTCATTTTTTCTTTAATAAATCCAGCCAAGCTCTTGGCTGTGTTCAGTATCTTGTCACTGCTTTCGTCTCCCTTCAGGAATCCCTCCCACCTGCAGTTTTCAGACCCTTTGCAGCCCTGGAGCCATTTATTTTCCCCAACATTTCCCCGTGAAGAAATCCAGCCTTTTCTCATGCAGAGGAGGGAAACTGAGGCACAGCAAAGCAAGCTGCCTGGCCCAAGGTCAGGGAGAGGAGCAGCAATACCCACTTGTTGGGCCTGGGCTGATTTATACTGGCTTATTCCTCATCTGCACGATGAGCATCCAGAGCCTTTCGCTCCCTCTCGTGAATAAGCTGTTTGGGAATTACTCGGATGCTCTTTGCCATCAGATTTTAATCACTGGGAGTGCCTTCCTTGTGGGACTCCATGGGGCTGATCAGGCAGCCAGCCAAGCTCCTGAGAGCCAGGCCTCATCTAAAATACATATGCCTATTATTCTTAATAACAGCAGGCAGACACCAGCTCGGCTCTGATCTTATCTCCAACTCCCGTTGCCAGTGTGGCATTTCTATCGTCATTCCCACGTCCTGGTGGTCCTCCCAAGAGGGACACAGCAAGCTCCAGGCTCTAGTCCCTCCTCCAGTCCTTGGAGACACGCCTGGGAAAAGCCACACTGGGAGACATATGGGTTACCCTCTGAGGCCCAAGCAGGATGGTCTGCTCAGGTGGCCGGCTCTCAGGAGCACCAGGCATCGGCGCCAGGATGCTGCTGGCAGCCACGGTTGCCTGTGCTGATTTCATGCCCATCCTCTTCACTCTCTGCAAAATTCCAGGCAGGCCTTCCACTTTGGCTGACATTCAAAACTGTCACCTCTCCGCAGACATTAACTTGGAGGCCTCTGTCATCCCTCACATTAAAATGCTATCACGGGGAGTCAGCACAGCTTGACTCAGCCGGCTAAGGGGCTGGCTCCAGCCGTGCTGCGGGGACAACCGATTCACGCTTGACATCCATGGTCAATTTGACAGTGATGGACATACTACTTAGGAGTCATTTGCTGATCTTGTTTCCCCAGGTGGGAGGTCATGCCATGGAGCTGCCTTCCCTGGGGAGGAGAAGTGGTGATGCTCTCCAGCCTCTCCAGGAGTAGATGTGTGTGGATGGGCTTTCCATCTGCTCGTTGAGCAGGAGACGATCTTCAGAGCCTGCCAGGGATCCAAAATGCAGCCTCCTGATCCTCCACGTGGTGAGGTGCTCACAGACAAGCACCTTGCCCCTCCAAAAAAGTGATGTTCATTTCTGTGGATCTTACCCACATCCTTGCCATAGTGTGTGCTCCTGGCTTACCCCTTCCCTTCTCAGTCAGGCCAGTGAAGAGGTCCTCAGCCTTCTCAACCACTGCTTGAGTTTTCTGAGCCCGCTTGCTCTTGCTACACATCTTGCCAAAGGCCACAATAGATTGCTTTCAAACCAAGAGGCACCTTTGCTCCCAGATGGGGTCTAGTCGCAACACCCTGACCTTCCTTACAGCAAGGAGAGGCAGAGGCATTGTGTTCATTATGCTCTAAATCAGTTTTTAATGGACACATGCATCCTCCTTTTACCAGGTCATGTCTCAGTCTGGAGGTGCTTACCCTATCACTGTACATCCTTCAGAGCAGACAATGATAGAACGGCCCTGGCAAGCCTCCGGGGAGCACCACTCCAGGAAGGAGAGGGCTTTACAAGCCTTCACCTTCCACCAGGAGTCCCAGGCATCACTGTATGTGCACCCAGCCCCAGGATGGGTTAGCAAGGTGTATGTTAACTTCAGAGCATTAGGTCCTTCAGTGCCCACAGGCCTTGTATGCGCACAAGCTGGGGAACTAATTCAGCAGACATCCAACCCAAACTAAATCACATTCCCTGTTTGACTGAAGGCCCCTCAGCACCTGCATCTGCTGATGCCCAAGCATGTTATTGCCATGGCTTATTCCCAATAAGCTGGAGACAGTAGCAATCTCCTATACCTCTGCATGCATCTCTCAAAACAAAGCCCACCTGCAGCTCAGGGGGTGCCAGCTCGGTTATTCTGGTGCATAAATTCCAATCAAAACAGGTTGAGTTAAACTAAATCAAAACACACAGGGAACTAGTTAAAGGTGAACTGAAAGTACGAATTTCCACACAGACATGAAGCCACAAGCCACCAGAGCAGTGGTTCCCTACATCTTTATACCAGGAGAGGGCAAATCACTTATTTTGTGTTTTTAAAATGCACGGAGCAATTTAGAGTCCAATCATCTAAAAACTCCCTTCCACTTCTTACTGCCCTAGCACAGTATCATTGTAACACACTCAAATCCCAGGGCTGCAAAAGCTAATTACAGCAGGGGAACTCAGCCAGCTCCCACTGCGAACCTCTTCCCAGCCTTTCCCAGTTCTGGGAAGCCTGAGCTGAGCCCCATCCTAAACACCCTGTAAAACAGATGTCTTATGCAGCGTGCCCAGAAGGTCTTCCCCAAAACTAGGCTCTTTTGGATCAGACAAAGGGAGCAAATTCCAGCATCCTCCAGCCCCTGCTGTGAACATGGCTCCTTCGAGTGCAAGGCACAATCCAGCTTGGAGTGCTCTCCCCACAGCTGTGCCTGCCTGGCTTAAGAACAGTGTCACACTTCATTGCTGTCACCAGTGCCACCTGTCTCAGATGAAGAAGGAGACTGAGGAGTTTCACTCCCTCCGAGTGTGATCCCACAGAGTTGATCGAAGCCCTCAAAGACCTTCTCTCTTGAAGGTGACCAGGCACCAAGGGAGCAGCAGCAACATCCCTTCACAAGGTGGTTTGGCCTCTTCCCTCTCCTCCAAGCAGCCGAGCTAACACAGTCACTGAGCAGGCCAGGGTGGGTGGAAAGGGACTGACTGACAGATGAGTTGCAGATCTTATGGCTTCAAAAGCAAAGCCCCAGGCTCTGACATTGCTACTGCTTGCAGAGCAGCGAGGGTCTCCAACAGCCGGGATATCCTGGCTCTGCTCCACCACCCCCAGCCCCAGCCCAGGCAAGACAAGGACTGTGCTCGCCTCCCAGTTACTCGTTCAGTCCTTTTATGGGGAAGATCATTTTATAGCAGGGTCTGGTAGAGTACTCAGCTTTCCCTTCCAGACTCCAGCAGAAAGAACTTGACCCATGTCCTCAGACCCTCTTAGTCATCGGGCTGAGCCGCCTCTCCCCTCCTCCCACCACCCTCCTCTTTTATGGAGTAGCAGCAGCAGCAGAGCATGGGGTGAGAAGTCAAGGGAAGGACAACTTGACTGATGGAGCTCAGGTTGTGGGGTCAGCGCAAGGCGTCGTGATCCGGGCTCAGACAGAGCCATTTCCTCTGTGATTTTATCCGCTGCGATTTTTATCTTTCGTCTGTTCACACGTCATGCCACCTGGACATAATACAGAGCAAGCTGAGTGCTGGGCTCCAGACTTAACCCCTTCCCTGCCTCCCAGGAAAGCCAGAGGCCCCAGGCACGGAGCAATTCTGCATTTGTGGCTTTGCCTGGCAACAAGGGGCTTTTCTTTACAGGCCCTTTTTATTGCCTAGAACATCTGTAAGTGGCAGGTTTATCCTTCTGTGCTGACCCCATGGACAACGTTATGATTTCCCCACAAATGTCACGTTCTCAGCGGCGTTCATTAGATGTGATTTTTTTGTATTTATCTCGGGAGAGACAGGCTGGTTTCAGTTCCTTCTCTAAACCATGTGAGCACAGCCCTGGTAGCTTGCAGCGAGGGCTCCTCAGGTGATAGTGCAGACAATAAAAGTCAGGCAGAAACAATTTCCTCTCACTGCACAAAAGGTATTCAGCCTTAGCAGCTACTTATACAGGATTGGACTAATGAAGACCAGCCCTCTGCTTCACTGAGCCCAAACCAAGTCTGTGGGTGGAATTAGGTGGCATTTGACATGAGCACAGGTGTTCAGACTAAGCTACGCTGAGTTATACCAAAAGCAAAGAACATCTTGAATATCTACAGGGAAACTGGCAACAGCCACCCTACCAAAGTCTCAGCCATTGAGCACTTCAGATCAAAAATCCTTTAAAAGGCAGATGAAAACCATCACCCCCATTTTGCAGGTAAGGACCAGCATGAAAAAGGAAGGGGAGGAAAGGGGTATTAAAGCCAGGACCTGTCCCAAATGCCAAGTCCACAGCCATAGCACATGATACCTCACTAACCATTTCATCACCAGATATCCTCTCACCTCCACAGGCTAGGCAAGAGGCCAAGTGTCCTCACACAACATCCACTGACCTTCCTTTCAGGTCCGTGCAGCCTCAAATCCCACAGTCCAAACAGAATGCTGCTCCAGCAGGAGACACATGGGAGACCCAGCCTGTGAGACATGGTGGAGGGGCCTGCAGGAAGCCTGATGACCCCCATAACATGTACTACCATTCTGCTCCAGACAGGACCCAACTTCCCAGCTCTCCACCTTTCCTGGCTCCGCCAAAGACCAGAGAGCTGCCTCCCACACCCACCTAATTCCACTGTGATAAATTACCACCGGATGGGACAAAAGTAGAAACTGCTTTGAGCATGGGGTATTTTAAGGTGCTTACGGTTTGTTGGGTTTTTTTCCTTATTTGTTTCCCTTCTTGCTCCTGATATGATAACAGGAGAGATAGTTGCAAACTCCCTGTTGTTTATCTAAAAAGTCTGGGGAAAAATACAAAGTGCAGCAAGACAGAAAAACTGCACAAGTCTTGAGGTTTTTTTTATTTTAATCTCTGGCTTCCTAAAACCAGGGACCTCACTTTCTGAATTAGGCAAAAAAATCTGGGCAAAACAGCACATTCTCAAACAAAACCTTTTTGGCCTTCATGTGTGGCTCCCAACTAAGCAATCTATGGGTGACAAGGTGCAACATTTTTAATGGCCCTTTCAAACCAAATCAAAGCATCTTAGAAAGAGCTGTATCAAGTTACAGTTCTAGTTCTCTTTCAGAAGGACTAGGGCAGAAGGCAGGGATGAGTTAGTTTTTCAATAAACCGCATGCACAGTGAACACATATTAATGAATTCCAAAAGGTTAAACAATTCTCATGCAGAAAGTCAACTCCCTTTTGACATTAAAAGACTCCTTTACTTAGGGAGCCTGTTCCTACAGGAAGGGCTGCCAAAAGCCAGGTAGATATAGTGGGAAGGATCTGTCCACAATGTCCAGCTCTCACATACTCCCAAAGCATCTGCCCTTGGCCATTATCAAGAGGAGCTCACTATATCAGAAATGGTCCATCCAATTCAGCAGTTTTTATTTTCTTACAGGCCTGAAGAGCCAGGCATACAGTTGACTTCAAGAGAAATGGGCCCACTTGGCTACACATCAATGTTCACCCAGTGGTGCATCAGCTCTTTGAGACAGGGACCATCTTGTCCTGTGTCTGTACACCACACACCCAAGGGAGCACGCAGCCACAAGAACTCCCATAGTCTCTGCATACGTCCAGGTGTATGAAACTTAACTGCATGATAAGGGCTGCAGTCCCAAACTTTACCCTACACCAACTTCACACAAATCCCGACTTGCCACAAAATGAAAATACCTCTTTTCCCCTTGCACAGGACACTGAATGCACAAAGAAGTTTGACCTCGGTGTACCTACTTCAACACGAACTTCAGCCTTCTGTTGTCTTCAGGTAATTCCCTTTGGCATCTCCCCTGTCTGTTAACTGTCTGCATCAGTTGTCCACTCACTTGATTTGCTCTTGCAGGACATCCCTAAAGACAGAAACACTCCTGCCACTCTGCACTAGTGAAGACACAGACACCTGATGTCACAGCTCAAGTGCCTGCATTCAAAATTTACATCCCCATGCACGCTTCTCTGCACACACAGAAAATAACCCTGAAAAAAACCACAAACAAAATGTAAGAACAATTACACCTTCTCCCTCTGGTCTGGGGACACAGGCACTCCTGTTCCCACCACTTATTCCCAAAATGATCTTCTGAATTTTGTTTTAAGAACCTTGAGTTTCTGAGACATCCGCATAAGTCACAACTTCCAGAGCCAGCTTTCATGGAAAGAACTACACTGTGCCACCAAGCTGGAGGTAGCAAACACTGCTGTGTCTGCACATGGCCAACACCCCCCAGAGAAATGGCAGTGAAGCCAACCCCAAACCATCAGACCATCGTTCTTCCCAGCAAGCTGCCATAAATTTTGGGGTGCCCTTGCTCTGTGGCCAGCCTGAGTCAAAGACATCTTATCGCTGACCGTTTCCCCATGCGGCACAAATTCATGTCCCTATCATTAAAGAGACACATGGTTTATTTACTCATTACCATATCCAGCTGTTGGCTTTCCTTCTCCCCATATTTCAGGGTAAGTAGTGATTTGACATAAATAATACCCCATTCAGCTACGGCCTGAGAGATACTGTAAATACAAAAAAAGTCTTCAGCTCCAATAGCTCTTTCCAAGCACTCAGTCCAAACCCTACTTAGTATGGGAGTGGGGGGAGGTTGGAAAAGAGAAAACCCAACACCATTACTTAAATAGCCCCATTAAAAATGAGCAGAGAGTGAATTACGGCTTTATTAAACAGATGACATTACATCAGGAATGATGAATCATAATGTTGCTTTTCGGGATTACAATGGCATACGACCTCTTGGGCTCTAACCATTTGCCTCCTATTCCGAGCCACCCTCAGGTGTGCTGGCCCCTCTCCCCAGCACATCAACACCAGTGCTGGGGAGCTGCAGGCAGCTATTTCCCAATGGCTCATGAACTGCCACAGCTTGGTGCTGTGGGGAACGGGATGGAAGGGGGTGATCCCACCAGGAGGTCTGGAGGGGATCCTGGTTTTCGTTCCCAGCACTAGATGGGCAGGGAAGGGCTGGATGCCTTCACAGGGAAGCATAGGGGGTTTGTCCAGGTTTCCAGGCAGGAGGGTGTCTGGAGGTTCAGGCTCACCCTCTTGCCATGGTTTCTCCTGTGTCAGAGGAGCTGAGCAGGGTGAAGCAGCAAGCCAGTGGTCGAGCTCACAGAGGTCATTGATCCCCATCCATCTTCACCTCTCAGTTCATCTCCCAGCAAGCTCATGGACAGATCTGTGAGCAGAGATCACACGCCCTGGCTCCCTCCACACCACTGGCTTGTGTCTGTGCTCCCATGCATCCAACAGCCTGGCCATCCTGCCCCCACAGCCTCAGCCAGCTTCTTGGGAGGTTGTGCTGGGGCAGAGGGACAGAAGAACAGACACACGCAGAGCTCCAAAGCCTCAGGAGAGGAATCCATGGTGGGAACCAGATTTCAGGGTTGTGTCTCAGGGCTTTTAAGACCCAATTCCCCTCCTTAATGAGGGCTGCACTGAGGCACATATTGTTGGGATTCCAAAAAACATAGAAGTATGGGAGGCTGCATAGTGCAAGACAACTGGGACCATGCAGGGTACAGCAAGAGGGTGTCAGATAAAGGACTCCAGACTGCAGCAAGACAATCCTCTGGCACATTGTTTACCCACCACAAAAGAACTTCCTCACTCCCAAAACACATCAATTTAGCTCTTTGCTGGCTCTGTCCTTTGCAGAGCTCTTCATAAACTCCTTCAATCCACCTCTGTCTCTTCCCTCTTGTGTTCAAATCCACATGATCTCCAGGGCAGGTGACGCACATGGACAAGAAAGAAGACCCCCTCTGTAGATGGACTTCCCTCCCTTTGCCATTCCTTGCAGGATTGATGGAGTCACTGTTAGGCGAAGACCCAGGGTTCCCAGTCCCCACAGCCCAGCAGGAAATGCCATGGCCCAAAACCACCACACAAAATATTCCCATGTTGTGTTCCTCTCATCCTTTCCCCAGGTTTTGCCTGCTGCCTATAAATAACCAGGAGAGCACGACATCCAAACTCCCAGATAAAGCAGTGCTGTGCCACAGCCCCACGCAAGCCAACGGCTTCTATTTTTACATCTTTGGTGAGAACCACGTGTCAGCTATTGACAACACACACACAGAAAAAAAAAAAGCCCCTGTGCTTGGATCCCCACTCCTCCCCTCCACCTTCTGCTCAGGCAGACCTCAGACAAGCACCCAGCAGCCCCATCTGCTCGTCACCTGCTAGCATTTGGGTAGCAGATACGTCAAACTCCCGGCTCACGTTTTCACACGGAGGAGTTTGCTGTCTGAGTGATGAGGCTGTCTGTCCTCCCATTGTGCTTTGCCACCCCAAAGGTTTCCCAAAGCCTTTACAAAACACTGCGTGCCAGTAGTTCTTATGCAAGTTATCAACCTCCTTGCCCCCGTTTTACAGACTGGGAAACTGAAACACAGAAAGCGGGCAGAAAGCAGAGATACTTGTGACCTCCTGCATCCCCCAATTCTGTAGCCCTCTGCCACCCAGGAACCCTCTTCTCTTCCTCCAAGATGTTCCTCTGTCCACTCATCTTTACAACTGTAGCTGCTTCTGAAAAAAACAAACAAAAAAACCAAACCAAACAAAAAGAAAACCACCCACCAAAACAAAAACACCAAAACCACCACCCCGACCTCCAACAATAAAAACCTGCCAAGGGAAGTTGAGCTCTGGCTTTGGCCCATGGTTGTGGAAAGGTCCGGGGTCTCTTAGTATGCCTGGTCACACTGTGGGAGGCCAGGGCCAAAACTCCTCACCTGCCTTGGCAATAGCAGGTCCCTTTCAGTCAACCCCAAACAGTCATTTGTGCTTCTCTTCCCCTAGACCTCAGTTTAACCTTCACCCTCACCACAAAGTCCCCAGAAGAGAGTCACTAGCGTCGTGAGGGATTCAGCAATTGAGGTCTCAGCCATGATTCCTACCCTGTGTGGGTGGCAGCATCTACAGAGATCTGTGACTAAGTATAATGAAAAAATAAATCCAATAACTAGGAAACTGGTAAGTGGCCAACTTAAATTCAGCTTTTACACATCAAAATAGACAATGACAATCAATTATTTTTCCACTGCAATTGTAGCAACAGCATCGACTCTTATCTTAAGTTAAAAAAACCCCACATACCCACCCTAGATTTCACTCTAGTCTAGAAGTGAGTCAGCTCTCAAACCTCAGCTAAAGAAAGGCACTTGCTAGGAAGGATGTGGGAAAATAGAGGGTTAGATTAACCAGGCTCCTCTTGGGTCATGCTAAAATTACTACGATTGAAGTTAATGAATAGATTTCCTTTTGTTCCAGCTCAGCTTCATTCTGCAGCATTACAGCCCTTATCCCAAGCTGGAAGCAAGTGCTATTCAGATAAAACAAAGCCCAGCTTCTCTTTAGCATTACCACCAAGACTTCTCTATAATAATATTTATAAAATAGCCATTAAGATGGGAGGGGATAGTAAAACCACATCTGTAAAAGTCAAGCACTGGGGTTATAAAAATACCAGAAATTAAATCTGCCCTGCAACACCAATTCCCTTCCCACCCATGTGTTTCCTTGTTTCAAAGCATCTTTAATGGCAGGGTCATGTCCTGCTTGCTCCTCAGGAGCTCTGACTCACCTGGGCTGGGGACTGGGCAAAGACTCTCCTGCTGCTCCTCCTGACACCTCATACAGCCCTGAGCCTCAGTCTGATGGGACCTGTTTGGCAGTAATTGCAGGGGCTGTGTGGGTCAGGGCACACCCATTCAGATAGCCCCCACCTCTCTGCAGGGCAGGGAGGCTCAACCACACATCACTTTGAGCTCTCCAGGGCAAATGCAGAGACAGCGATAGAGGTCACAGCACAACCACAGGTGACTAGACCAACAGGATTTCTTGGTTTGGCACTATCTGTGCTTCTTCCAGGGAGCAGAAAAGCATTTTTGTGCAGGCTTTGGCAAGAGCAGTTTTCCAGGGAAACTCTCATATGCAGCATGTTCTGCTCCCTTATCCCTTTCTGCTTCAGTCTGCTGGAACAGCTCAACTCCAGAAGATGATCTGAACTCTGATGCCTTCCCATCCTTGCTTTACATACCCACCACCAGGAAACCAGTAACAAGGATGAAAAAGCAGGGTATGCAGCTGCTCTGGATCACTGTGAAGCACCAGCCTCTTGGGAGTTATAAGTAGCCCAGGCAAGAAGCTAATAAGGTGGAGCCTTCCCCCAAAAGGTTAACTTGCTGGAATCAAGCAGCAGTGCAACCACCAGGATAGCTAAAGAGGAAAAAAGCTCCCAGGCAGGCAGCTGGCTTGTGCCAGGCACTGGAGATCACCACATGGATGAGGTTAACACACAAGATCATGGGGCCAGGGTGCAATGGGCAACAGGTTGTACCTTCAGAAGTCCTGGAGATCTGCTCACCCAGTGAGAGACAGGGCCACAGCAGCACCTCTGATCCAAACATTTTCAGAGCATTTTCCAACTCCCCAAGACCCCAGTTAACTCTGATGAGGATCATTTCACTGCAGCCAGCCTCAGTGCCCAGCATATCTGTTTTCCAGCATAACCTCAACCATGGAGGTCACCAAACAATGATTACATCGAGGCCCAAAGAGCTTGTTACACTGGGAACAGGCTGAATTGGGTTGCAAGGACTGGCAAGGCAAGGACCTGGGAGGGAGGATTACCTAAATTTGGAGTCTCCAGCTGCAATAACTTTTTGCTGACTTTTTTTCAGCATCTTGATGGTGAGGAAGGGATGGGAAAGGAGATTTGAGAGAGCAGGAAGAACCAGTGTATTTATCCAGGCTGACACCCTGTGTAACACCAGCCAGAGCATTTCAGCTGTAACCCCTGTGCTGCGCCAAGGGTTGACACTAATAGGACAACAGCTGAGCAATTAAAAGGAGAGTAGAGACAACGAGATATCAAGTCAAAAAGGCTCATGGACGAGAGACAGAAAGACCTAATTTCTGCTTGTTTGCTTTGGTGAGTGGAATATTGTCAGACAGATACCATGCTCAGGAAAAAATACATTTCTGTGTCACCACCAATTAGTGCCTCTTCCTTAAGAGACTGGGATCCTCCTGCCTTTCTGCTGGACCAGGTTTTTCACATGGACCTTGCAGAAAGTATGGCAGAGCTTGGAGGGCACCACATCCCTCTGTGCAGAGAAGTGGCTGGAACAAGCAGCTGGCCCTGCAAGGACCCTCATTTAAAGACTACTCACAAACTGTGGGAAATGAGAATTTACAGTCTCTTCACTAGGGATAGAGGCATGGAGAAGCCTCCGAATCAGGAGGCAAACAGCAACTCACTGAGGTCTTGTTCACACACTTCTCCACCAGAGTTAACAACCGGTACAGTGTGGGAGTGGTTGTACTGGGTTTGGGGCCCCAGGTTTAACTGTTCTGAAACCCCTGCACATGGGCTTACACAACCCCAGTTCTGTGTGTCCAGGGCAGCCTCAAGGACTCTGGCTGGTAAGAAATAGCCCTCTCCAGCCAGGCAGGACTGACGTCCCTAATAACATCCTGTGACCCAGTCTCCTAACACAGCCCTGCAAGGTCTCATGGAAAAGTCATGGAAAAAAGCCACTGGCAGGACTGAGGATAAATCCAGGAAGGAAAATCAAGGGCAGGGGAGGCAGCCAAGTAAGCACAGACAGACTGGTAAGTCGGACATCAAACCTGGTGTATGGCAGCAATCGAGAGAGGAAGAAAACCAGGACCGGAGGCTGTATGTCCAATCATTGTTTTCACTAGATTAAAAATGTAAATTCCCTGTGTCCTAGCCTGCCTTGGAGATATTAAGAGTAACAGGCAATTAGGAGTAATGAAGTAGCAGTGACAGCAGCAACAGGCAAGCATCTCTGGGAAAGGAGTGGGTTTGGGCAATAGGTGCAAATCTTACTCCCTCCTTGGAGAGTGTGTGGGAAGGGGGGCCTGATCCTGCTCTCAGTTTACTTCTCTGGCAGTTTAATGCTTCCTATCAAGTAGTGGTCATATTACATTTAATCTGGGTTAACAGGATTGCTGGCACACTCCAAGGAGACATTGCTGGGAAGCAGCACAGGCAACGTGACCCATGGGCCTCCGAAAGCCACGGACACAGGCGGCTCTAGAGCCAGATGTGTGCTTTGCAGCTGGATCCTTGGAGCACTAATCAAGGTTGATCATACACTGTATCCCCTTCTCCTGGAGGGTGTTAACACCCTCACCCAGGAAGTTTAAAAGAAGACAAAACCTAAGATTTAGACAGCACTAGTCTAAGCAAGAGAAGGAAAATCACACAGAATCACAGAATCACCAAGGCTGGAAAAGACCTTTAAGATCATCAAGTCCAGCCTATGACCAACACCACCACACCATCTAGACCATGGCACTAAGTGCCACATCCAGCCTTTCCTTGAACACATCCAGGGATGGTGCCTCCACCACTTCCCTGGGAAGTCTATTCCAATGTCTAATCACCCTCTCCGTGAGGAAGTGCTTCCTAATATCCAACCTAAACCTCCCTTGGAGCAACTTCAGGCTGTGCCCTCTTGTCCTGTCACTGGTTGCCTGGGAGAAGAGCCCAGCCCCAACCTGACTACAACCTCCCTTCAGGTAGTTGAAGAGAGTGACGAGGTCCCCCCCGAGTCTCCTCTTCTCCAGGCTAAACAACCCCAACATCCTCAACCTCTCCCTATAAGACTTTCCCTCTAGTCCTTTCACCAGCCTTGTTGCTCTCCTCTGGACCTGCTCCAGCACCTCAACGTCCTTCTTGAAGTGAGGGGCCCAGAACTGCACACAGTACTCAAGGTGAGGCCTCACCAGTGCTGTGTAAATGCTGTGAAACATCAGAAATCTGAAAAAAGTGCTGGAGACAAAAACCCCCACAAACCTGGAAAATATGGGGTGAGGGAAAATCTGAGAAATAAGAGGACTGGTGAGAAGGAGATGGAGCTACGTGGAGGCAACTGGGTTATAGGCAATCTTACATCAGTTTATGAAAATATCCCATTAATCTTCATAGCACAATCTTAATTGCAAAAATCTTTCATCAGCCTTGTTATTTGTGCACCTGTCACTGGAGACACTCGGAGTTGTTTTGTCGTCATTTCTCACACTAATTAGAGGGGCTTGGGGTGGTTTGTGGGGTGGGATGGGGAGAGGGGGGGGCTGTTGTTTTTCTAATTGTCCTCCAGCACAGCTCAGCCTTACGGTAACTCTGCCAATTAGGGTCCCACCCTGTGCGGGGCTTGTAGGCCTGCTAGGCACATTACAGAGGACTAGAGGGGTTGTTTTAATTAAATACCCCTAGACTAGTAGGGAAATACTTAGAGCAATTTAACAATCTGCTACAGAGTTGTTAAGCCTCCAATATATCTGCTTAATGTTCATTTGGGTATTTAATAATCTCCCTACCTTATCTAATCCTGTTTAAATGTAAAGAGATGCATCTAAGCTAGTGAAGTAACTACTGCTTATTAACAGCTGCTGGTTATTAAAACATATTTGAGATGTCATCACCAGCGAGCAGTCCCAGAAGCAGGCAGAAGACTTGGTGCCTGCAGATGTATTTCTTTCTTAACTGGGGCTGCCCAGGGACAAGACTCAGTACTTTCATAGCAACCCCTGCTGTCTCCACACTGGTACCCTTGATTTTCAACCTGCTTCATCTGCGTATGGAAGGGAAGGTAGTGGCCTTATTGTATAATTAGTCAAAACCACAGGTTATTTCTTTTTAAGGTTGTTTTCTAGGACTTCAGCTACTCAGACTGGGGCATTGTTAAAGAACTGCATGTTTTGTTTTCTCAGATTAATGTCAGTTGTGTTTTGTTTTGCTCAGTCAGTTCTTCACAACTCTTCTGTGAGGTCCAAAGAAAATAATTTGTCTGAGGATAGCCTACAAAGCCAGAAAGACTTTATTTTGCAAGGTTTTAGTCCAGCTATCCTTACATAATTTGTATGTTACTGGGCTGGCTGTCCTGTTATTGGTAGTCTCCTTACCTCAATCAGATGCACTGCCATTTCCCACAGCAATGCTCTCCAAGTTGCCTTGGCAATCTCTCCTCTATTCTCTCCAGAACAGGTAGCTCCAGCACACCTCAAAGTGGTGACACTCAAAACTCATCAGGGCAGGTCCCAAAATACTGCTGTCACAGACAACAAGAGGTTGTTATAGAACACCCAGCTCTCAACTAGAACAACTTACACAAAGGGAAAGTTGAGCCAACAATTTAAGTGTGGAGTGGCCTTCAGGCAACGCAAAGAATTTTCCTTGCACATTCAGGACACAAACAGTAAGTCGGTCTTAAATCCTATGAAACAGAACAGCCTGGACTATTTCACAAGCACTAACCCACCCAAGCTTAAAGTACCTTCACTGCTGAAGCTAGAAAATGGCAGCTGTCTGTGTAAAGAGAGGGGAAAACTCTGCCAGCCAATTTAAAACCAGAAATCACATTTGGGAGAAATCTCCTTGCCCAGTTGAATGAGAGACACTGCTCTCAGGCCACACTGTCTTGAAGGTTTAATGTCAGCATCCTCAGTTGGTGAGGTTCTCCATCCTTCTTGTCCAAGTAAGAGTATCTCAGATTCTCACCATAAAGGGCTAATTTCCATCATAAGCCTGGCCACCTCCTCTTTTGGCCACCTTGTTTGGAGACAGAAATAGACCATGTGGAGAGAATGAGCCCAGAGGTGACACATCTGTCACATGCAACGTGCAGGAGCACAGCCATCCCAGTTGGTCCTCATTGATCCAAGAGCAGCTTTCTAACAGCCTACCAGAAAGGGGCAGGGAAAGGTTTTTCTCAGCCACATCCACCACAGAATATAAACAACAGGCTAAAAACTGAGGCAAGGAAGATTAGGTCAGACAGGGAGGAAAGAAAAAACCCAACACACTTTCTATGCTTGTTACATTATTCTTGTTACAAGCCCTGGAAGAGGTTGCACAACCTCTATCCCCAAGGGTTTTCAAAAACAGATTAGTCCAGAAACGACATAGGTAGAGTTGATCTCCCTTGGGGCAGGGAGAGAGACTCACACGACCTTGGCAAGGTCTTTCCCACGCCTTTTCTTCTGTGGCTCTGTGCTGTAGCACACGCAGTGCTGAGCCCTACCCCATCCCCTCTTTGCTCTTCTGCAAGGGACTGGTTACGGTACAAGTCAGAGGATCCTGTACTCTAGAAACAAGCTACAACCAGGACCAGATAGTCCATAAACACAGTCCAGCAAAAGCAGTGTTCTGGCCTGCAAGGCTTGTTGGTCTCACATGAAAAAAGCTAACCCATTTCATACCCCCAGCAGAACCCCCAAACCCAAGCCCTCCTTCAGAAGCAAAGCCCACAGTCCCCACTCCAGAGCTGGATGACAGATGACCGGAGGCAAGCAAAATGAACAGATATTTTTGTTTGTTTGTTCTTTGTTCCTCGTCTCTCAGACCCTGGTGTCATTTAGGATTTTTTGTGGAGGAGACACATCAGCACAGTGACGGATCCTGTCTGGTCCCATCAGCACCGAGGCGGCGTGTCCCCAGAGTAACGCGAGAGGACTGCCGTTCCTGCAGGGAATGCTGCTCAGCAGGAGGTGTCAGCCTGGGAAACACAACAATTGTTTCTCTCCCATTGGTTCGGTGGCACTTGGAAACTTTCAGGGTGGGAAAGAGGGGGAGAAGGCCGAGTCTGAACCCAGAGGTGTGCCAAGGACTTGCACCGAAGGACAGGGAGCAGACTTCACACCCAGACATCGTCGCTATGCCAGCTGCCCACCATGTCATGGGAAAAGGAAAATACACTTCAAGTGGCTGTTTCCTACCGGACGTGCCCCACAGGGTCAGGAAAGGGACTTCTGAGCCCTCAGCCCGTTAGCTGACACTTCCCACTGCACTCCCTCGTCACCCCTGTGCGCAGAGCTGCAGTCACAAATCACAGGCGTATTTAGACCCTTAAAAAATAAAAGGATGCAACCGTTTACAATGCGATTTCCTTAATTCTCAATAAAGGATCCTATTTGCTTCCTCCTTCATAATTCACCTCTGGTTTAGCAGTGGTAGCAGGATGAAGGGGATGGCGTGAGTTAACGCTCCAGTGCCCTCTAGCAAACACAGCTTTCACCATAGCAGAAGAACTTCATCTCCTCTTCCACAGGAGCATCAGAGGACTTCAAATTCTCTGTGGCCATGTGGAGAAAAGCCTGGTGGAGATGGGCCGTGCTGTTCTACCTGCCAGTCAATGGGGATCCAAGGTGCAGAAAGATTGAGCTCTATGCCAGACACACACAGAAGATGAAGAGAATCAGCTCTCTGGAGACTCAGCCACCAGATCCACCCATGCTCTCAACACCCTGAAGATCCTAGCTGGGGCTGTAGGTATAACTTTAATATAATGCACATGGAAAACTGCCTGCAAAAACCAATCTCTCTGCATTTGGCTTACTGGGAGAGGAACTGGGCTCCATCTCTGCACAAGAAAGTGGGATGCACCGATGTCAAGTACATGGGTATTATAATACCACATCTTGTCTCCTCTCTGCTATTTAGAGCTACCCAGACCTTGCCTTTTGCCAGCAGGAGATGCCACAACATGGCTCTTCACCAGCTAGGAAGAACTTGAAGGAGCTGCTTGTGAACGGCAGGCTCAGAGGGAGAAACCAGCAGAGGCATGCACAGAGCAAGTGATAATTTTTTTGCTGTGCAATTACAGCTGAGAAGGAGTAAACCTCTGGTGCACAAACCTGCCAACAGTTTACTGCCGACAAGGAAACAAAACCGACAGTTGACACTGGAACAGCAACTGATACCCTGTAATCATCTTAAAAATAGACTCTTCACAAACCTGCTTGTTAGCAGTGAGAACATATGCTGTTTTTAAAAGGGGGGGCTGAGAAAAACCTCTCAGCATCTCCAAAGCAACATTCGCATTAGCCAGAGCAAGCGTTTGGTGAAGCTGAAGCTGCAAGCATCTCCCCAGAACTTGGTCCAGAGTCCTGCTGGATGACCAAGACACGCCGAGATCCTGCATTGCTACAGCACATCTCCCAGCATCAAGCACTCTTGGTCCTCTAAGCCCAGCAGCAAGGGCTTGCCCTGCTATTGCAGATGCCCAGCTTATTCCATCTTATGACACATCTATCCACAGCTGTGCTACCTAGCACAATGCTGTGTTCACCACCCTATTCCTGCCGCTATGTGGCATGGAAATGCTTGCTAGCCTGACTTCCCCTGCCTCTCAGCATGAAGTCTTCTGAGCCCATTGAGGTATGAGTGTAACCATGGCAGAGAGACCTCATCTCTGCTCATTCCATAGTCTTCTCCCTAGCACTGCTCAGCCCTATGATCCTGCTCTCCCTCTCAGGGCTCTCTGAAGGGACACATGTGAGACTCCCCCCCATCCATGTTCCTCCAGTGGCTAACATCTGCCATGGCATCCCTTTTCACAGGGCTACAGTTGATACATCTGACACAGGTGCAGACTCACCATTACCCAGATGGTAAGACAGGGTGAAGCACAGTACTGCATCTCCAAACTATGCCACCAGACACGTCCTGGGTGATAGAGCAACGTGATCCTGGTATGTGGGCAGACAATAAAACCCATCAGTTGAATGAGGCACTGCCCCTCCCCAGGCCCCTAGTGCACCACCTTTACTCATGGTGAGTAATCCTCCAGTACTCCTTTTAAACACGGCCCCCACGATCCCAGCTGCTTTCCCTCCAGACCAGGGTGGACAGGGGAACACTAAGTGCTCTGGAGTCTTACCCCAGCCTGGAGCACTCCCATCACACAGAGCTGGTTGACAGCAAAACCCTTACCCATGGACCGAGGCATCTCAGAAAGTGATGAGCACAAAGTATTCCCATGAATGATAGCACAGCTCAGGACTGAGCCAGAGTCCCTCAAAAGAAACTTCAATCAGGATCTGGTCTGGATTTTTGGGGGTTTTGTCGTTTTTTGGGTTTTTTCTGGTTTGGTTTGCGGTTGGTGTTTGTTTTGCAGTTTGGTGGTTTGTGTTTTAATTTTTTGTTTGGTTTTTGGGTTTGTTTTTTTTTTTTTGGGGGGGGGGATGGTTTTGGTTTGGTTTGGGTTTTTTTGTTGATTCCAGCTCATTTTTGTCAAATCGTGGTGAAGACAGAAAAACATCCATGCAGAAAGGAGAGAGGGCTGGTTTGGTCCCTACCAAACAATTCAACACAATTGACCCACATGCAACTTGCTGTCCCCTCTGTGCTCAACACATCAACACTGCAGGGGAGAGAAGAACAAACGTTCCCTTGTAAGTGGATTTCATTTTGGTATGAGCCATTTAGAGATTATATCCATTTCAATTTGGGCAGGGATCCAAGGTTAACATCTCTGCTCTTGTTAACAGAGCTTTGCTTGCAAAAGTCCATCAGCTCAGTTTTACATCTTATTTGGAAAAGTCAGTGCAATGTTGCACTGTGCACTAGGGCAAGGAGAGAGGAAAGGCAGATCTTAGTGGGGGGCTCTACAACTGCTGCAGCTAAGAGCAGTCTCCCTAGGACTCCTGGACATGTATCACTGCCACCCATGAACACAGACATTGCAGACTGTTACTGTACAGCCCTAGGGTGTTCAGCCACAGGGAAACTTCAGAGACTTTCAACTGTTTCCCCACAGTCCATGAAGGAAGATCTCTGCCAACCAGGCACAACATACAGCATGAAGGTGGGACCCTCCATCCAGGATCACAGCAACATTCAAAGCCAACAATTCCTTTAAAACCCACGTTTATGTGAACTGTGGTCTCTCGGTTCCTGGGAAAGGAATCACTTCATGGTGGATGTGACTCCACCAGGGTCATGTCTCTAGCCATGTTGCCAAGGTCCCTCTGGGTCCTTCATTAGAATGGCCAGCCGAGTTCAGTCTGTGCATGCTTTCCTGCCTTGCGTACCTCCTGGGAAGATCACAGACTCTGCCTACATCCAACAGTGTGCCAGCAACTGCAGAGTCAACCCAGAGACCATCCTGTCAGAGAAAGATTTCAAACCCCAACATTTGTGGGACGGCAGGCACAAGAGTCCATCTGCAAGTTATGAACTATGGTAAAAACTGGTCTTTAATAGTCTGGGTCTCCAACCACCTTGAGACATCCCAGAAAGCACAGCCATGGCTGCCAGCCTGGGAAGGATTTGGCTGCACATCAGCAGCCACCTTGCTGTAAGGAGACTGTCTTCACTGCCTGGCCCCAGCACCTGAGCAGGAAGACAGCTTCTCCACCCAGGGCAAGCGTCCTAGTGCCTGGCACCGAGGCGTTCTCAGCTTAGCTCCCAGCAGTCAATACCACCAGCATGAATTATTAACCAGTGTGTCATTCAGCCTCGGAAGCTGATCCATCCACACCACACAGGAAAAAGGCTTTTAGCAACACACCCGTGTCAGCAAGCCCAAGGCGAGCGTGCCAGGCGCTTCCTCACACCTCCCTGCCGAGCTGCTGAGAGGCGGCAGGAGCAGCCCCGCGGTGCCCTGCTGCCTGCCGGCCCCAGCCCCGCCGGCCCCGGCCCCTCCGAGCCCACCACCAGCTCCCTGCGTGGCTGCATTACCTCGGCACATCCACCTGTCACGCGAGCCACTCGCTTGGAAAATTATTCTGCTGGAGCACTGCTGAGGACACCTTGCCAGTGAAATATCAGACAACATCAGGCGGTGTTTACTTGCTCCAGTGCAGATACTACACATTTATTATTTACACTTTGTGGCGTGTTTTTTAGAGTTATGTCAATAAGACTGAGAGTTATCAAGTCATCTGCTTGCAGTCAGTCAAAAAGCTGCCACGATTCCCAGTTTGCCTGAGGAATTTGAGGACAGGGATTTACCATTTCACACGTGCCTAATCCACAACACCAGCAACCGGGGATCTGAGAGACATTTGTTTGGATTTGCTGGACCTCAGAGTTTGGATTGCTTACCTCCTCTGCTTCCTGCAGGAGGGTGCTCCAAGGGGAGCCAGCCCCAGGGGGAATTACACCCCCAGGGATTACACCTGAAATGGTGTAATAAACTGTAGAAGGTCTCCCACAGTCCAAGCATTTTAAGAGATGGTTGGGTTGATTTTTATAGACTGTTCCAACAGTATGAAAAACAAGACAGAGGTGGGGAAATAGAATTAGGCCCAGCTGAACATGTCCTAATTTGGAGACTGTTTTTTTTTGTTGTCCTGGTCACATTTGGAGACTGATCAATCAAAACTGATGCACTGGATACTAGGCTTAACTGAAAAGAGTCTGTTTGTTGTTCATTTGTCGTGAACAAAAGAGTAGATGCAAAGTATTTCCCAGGTGACATCTCTTGCACTGCAGGGCTTTGTGCTTCCCCTGAGCACAGGAGCTCCTTCACGTCAGGCTATCAGCTGTATCCCGCTGGGCCAGAGCCATCCAAGCCCCATGGCTGCCCACATCTCTCCCTGACCAAGAGGTCAGCTCTCCTACACAGCACCCCAGCAGAAGGATGGAGCCCATCCAGCCTGGAGGAATGTGCAAAAGATCAGCCCAGCGTAGCCATTGACTCCCCACACATGGGGAACACGGATGGGTCTGAAGAGAGTGTCACAGCTGTCCCACCTGCAGATGTCAGCTCCTAACCTAGTCACTATTTTCTACCATCTTTTCTACTGTCTTTCATCAAAAGCAGGGAAAACAATGAGCATTTCTAACCCAATCATGGCATAAGTTCTTTATTACCCTCACTAAGAGTTGCTCTAATGGTAAAACTAGTAAATATCCTCCCTGAATCCTCAACACATTTTAAAATTCTTTTGAGCTGCCTCTTGAAATGAAATTGGTATATCTAGAGGAAACAACTTCAGAGAAGCTCACCTATGCACCCTAGCACTTCCACCAGTAACACAGACCAGCCACTATTTCCCTCTTCCAAATCTGGACGTGATGGACCATTGAGTGCAAAAGCACAGTAGTTATCCCAAAGAGTTTGACACTGTGCAGGAGCTCGAATTAATAGCCAGGCTCCACGGGCCAAGGCATGCATCATCTCTAGCAGTAGTTCTCTGATGTAGAAAGATTAGCCAAGGTCCTCTCCCCATCCTCACATTTTTGATTACCAGAAGTGCCTTCATGGTTCTGGCTGAAAGATCAAAGCATCCAACCATACATCTACACAAAGCCACCAGGTATTTTAGCAGCCATGCTCTGCTGCAAATCCCATTTCCACAATGGGAAAGGTTTAAGATTCAGTTCCCAAAAAGTCCCTTTTCATCAGGCCTTAAGCAGTACTCAACCCAACTCTGCAGCCCGGTGGCAGAGATCTGAGTTCTCGGCCTGGTAATGGGTGCCAAGGCTGTTGTTTTTATCTTATTCAGTCAACAAGAACATGGAAATCAATTTTTCCCAATCTCAGTTATGGCTAGAAATCCATTCCTTTTAGGCCAGCTACAGGATTAATCTATTGAATGGTTTGCAGGCATTTTGCTGACATACAAACATTTGAAGAATACATTATGCTTCCCCCGCCTAGTATCGCATTAGCGCTTTTTTTTTTTCTTCCCCCCTGTAAACATCTTTGTTCGGGAATCCATGAGACAGGATGTGGAAATGCAGCTCTGTCTTGCACACAAGCCTTGTGTCTGCAAAGTTTTGCACTGCACTTAAGTTGCTGCTGCTCGGTGACTTCAAAAACCTAAAAAAAGCCAAGACAACCAGGGATGCAGAGGACGTGCCAGCGCCACAGAGCATGTGCTGAACTGCCCTCGCAGAGCTGATTCCGAACAAGCATCAGCAAGTGTAAGTGAAATAAGTTACATCAACTCCAACTTCAGTGGAAGCCTTGACCTACAGACCTGCCAGTCTAACAACTAGCCTCCTCTGCTGGCTTCACAACATCAGGACACATATCTAAAAAGCCATCTCACATCTATTATGTTAGTAGTCTGGTGTAATTCTGTTGCCCGTGGGAAGGGGGTAGCTGATCATAATTTATTCTCTTTTCATAGAAAAAGGAGTATCTCATCATTTGTGGCCTTTACTTTGGTTTCCAGAAGGTTTCTTTGCCCTGTTAGCAGCAGAATTGCAAGATGCTTTGCAAACTTCCTGGAAGAGTGTGTTACATTTAGTGAGATAGCTCAATTCTGTTTTGTTTTGGTTTTTTTTTCTCATTTTAAAGGCATGGAAATAGAGGCAAGCTTTCCTCTTTCACCAGCATAACCAGGCCTTCCTGAAAACACTGGACTTTCAACACTGGGACCTCTTCAACTCCTGAAGAGGTGTTTCCCACCCAAATCTGGTGATACATTACCCTCAGTTCCAGTATCCACAGCTTACCCACAAGAAACAAGATCTGAATTTCCATTTGTCCTATATCACAGCTTCTCTACACCCAGTTTCCAAATGTCAGGATTGTTTGCAAAACTTTCCACAGGTGATGAATTTCAGGCCAAAGGCTAAGATTCGTTTTAAAATGTTCTTCACAAAATTTTATCTGAGCAGCAGTATCAAAATGGTTTTGGAGGAACAGCAAATGATAAAGCAATTATATCCCATGCAGCAAGAGAGCAGAGAGTAAGGGCATCCATCTCACCACAGCTGTCCTTTCTTCCTCCAGCAACCTGAGTCCAACAGACTGTGCAGATCTATTTCCCACCACTGTGGAGGGCACTACAGGTATTTTTGCTATTCAGAAAATACTCCCCATGCTGTAATGTGTTATCCTGGCCAGAAGGGACACATCTAGTTATAAAGTGATAGCTCTGCTTGCTTACCTACAAAAAGGCTCTAGCCTCCAGGGCCACAGGGGGAGAGCAGAGCTGCTGCAGAGCTGTCCCCACACCCAGACACCCTGCCTGATGCAGACAGGAGCAGAGACCTCAGCACGCACACAGGAAAGCTACCCTTGTCTTGGCCCCAAAATGCCATGTTTCTGGCTGTCCCTTGTAAGTCTTTGTTGGCTTTACCTGGATATAATCACCAGTCAAAGCATGAAGACACCTACACCAATCTGGGAAGCAAGTCCTCTTGGAGGGAGAGTAACATGCCCACTTTGTGCAGTGTTGGGAGGGGAGCAGGGAATGCTCAAGGACTCCTCTGTAGTACCCATAGAGCATCACTGGAGAGCTTCCATCAGGTTCTCTCATCTTGCCAGGACATCTAAGACAGATCCACAGCAACTGAATAATCAATTAATCCTCCTGTAGAGCTCCATTTACATAATGAAAACGCAGCCTCCCAGTATAGCACTATTTTTCAGTTGTCTAGACCAATATATCTGTCCTGTAGTTGGAGGGGGGAGACCTAACACAGCTTCTATTACAGGTGGCAGAGTTCCAGCTGAAATCACGTGGTGGCAATAAAACTTCTATTGATTTCATGTAAGCATTTAACCCTAGCAGAGCACATATTCCTCCAACAGCCCACAACGGACTCCACGTCCAGCAACCCAGACTGAATTACAGTTGCACCTCACATGGAGCCTAGGGAATCCTTTATCCTTTCTCTCTAGCTCCAAAAGAAGTCACGGACAAGCAGAAATCTGACAGGCTTTACTGCACATTTTGAAATATGGCAACAAGTTTGGATTTTTCAGTTCAATACGACTCACCTCAGACTGCAGAGGTAGGTCTCATCCTATAGACTTCAATGAAAAAAAGAAACCTCAGCCATAATTCTAGATCCAACTCATTCAGCAAACAAGCGCCTAGGGTTGGGGTTGGTCTTCAGAAGTCTTCTCCCAGACTGAACACTAGGACCACTGGTGCTGGAACAACCCTCTTTCTCCACTCTATAGGGCACTGGCAAAGTAATAGACAGCAGAGGCTCCAGAGCTGCATTAAAGCCTTTACTCTTTCTTCAACTTTCACCTCTGTAAATAGGATATGAAGAGCAAACAGTAGCTCACAGCAGGGCCCATTTGCAGGCCCTGGCTGCCAGCCAAACGAGACTGGCTGCAGATGGGCCATTGGCAGAGAAGGCTGAGGTTCAGCTGCAGCCCTTAGTCCTGCCACAGGCTTCTGCAGGTCGACAGGCAAATCATTTTGAACTTACCACCAAGCCCACAAAGTCAGTGCAACGCTCCCCATTAATCCCAGGCATTGGTAAGGGGACCAAATATCTAGCCTGCACTGCCAACAGCACAGTCAGCCCCTGGAGATAAAGAGACAAAGCTTTGTCAGAGCTTCTCCTGGGCAGAACAGTCTCTGTGTGCACTATGACAAGCCCTGAACAAGCGTGGAAGGCTCCCAGTGCCTTCAGGAACAGCACTGTATTTATGCATTTCCATAAGAGCCAGGCTTAAGTGAGCATGCCCTGCCCTCCTCTGCTTGCTACAGGTTGTCTCTTCCCATCTGCAGATGTCCAGGAGAACTCCTACTTCTTGCCTGAGGGACCACATTGTGCTTTGTTGTTGACACAGCCACCTCACAGAGACCAAATGACTTCTGGCCATTCCCATGACCAGGGTGCAGACACCCACCAGCCACTAATTGCAGCAGCCTAACATGGCAGCTGGGAATCAGGACACTGATGCCACACCACAGGGATCCCCACAATGAGCTGACAGCAACACTGAGTACAACTTGTCCCCATCTGAACAAGCAACTGTTCTGCCAGCGAAGGCAGCTCCCCCAAGGCACTATCCTGACCCATTGTCAGAGGAGACAAAGTCTTCAGACCACACACACAAAGCACCGACACATCTCACACGTAAGCCAAGGCCTCAGCATGCTGAGGGCCATGAACTGCCACAGTTGAGGACACGTGGGTTGGGCAGACCCTGTGGGGACGGGATGGCCACCACATCAAGTGGGTGTCAGGGACATGTCCTTAGTCTCCCATCTCCTCCCACTCAACCAAGCACAAGGTCAGGAGATTTTGTTTCCTGTGTAAGCAAGTACCAAGATTTGCCTTGACATTTGTAGGTCACTGCAATAAAAAGGTTGGCAACGGGAGACTTCAAAATCCTTGAAAGCTCAGCCCTTGCCAGCACACCTCAGTCTCAAGCTGCCATGCTTCCTTCTGGCCTTTCCATGTTCCCCACAACATCCTTCTCCCTTTTGTCATGGGACAGAGCTTCTCACCTAACAGCCCTCTCTCCCCATGGGATGAGAAAAACTGACTGCAGCAGCACCAAGATCTCCGATTCTTCTGACCTTCCAAACAGAGCTCAGGTGGTGCTTCCATGAAACAAACAAAGGTGAACAAATAACTGCTCCGACCCAGGTGAGCTCTAGGCCTGTTTCTTCGCCAAAGCCACCTCAAATGTCCTTTGAGGAGCTCTGGTCTGCTTGACTTTCACCATACCTCTCGCTCCTCAAAATGTGAATTCAAATTTTTGCAGTCAAAGGTCCCTCCAGCTTCTCTCTGAACTCCAAGGGAGGATCAAAGTGCAGGGTAAATTAGATTTCCAGGGCTAGCTCCTCTAAGTTTCTTGCAGAAGCACACCCATGGGTGATATCTGGGAGCACATAAAAAGGTGTGTGTCTGGTGGGTTTTGTGGATTTGTTTTGCCACTTTCTCCCCAGGCATCAGTCTTCAGCATAGAGGAGACTACTAGGAGCCCTATCACATTACTAACAGAGGAGCTCCTTGCTTCCAGGGCATCCCAAAGCTTCAACCATGAGGAGAGCCCTGGGATACTGTGGTCTTATTCTCCTCAGACAGGAGGACTAAGGACCAGAGTTCTCCATTTGTCAGGTGTTCCTCTGCATAGTGCTGCCCAAGGACGACAGAACAAGTAATTTAGACTTGGCAGCCTTGTACGTCCCAGGCATAAGTTTTGGCACAGACTCCAAAGCCTGGGATGCTAATATCTTCCTAGATAGCAGTTATGCTCCTCTGTGCTTCTTCCTTGCTTTGCCCCTCACATCCTACATCCTCCCTGGGGACCATGGCAAGCACAAAGACAGATCCTCTTTCCCAGAGCTCAGGACAGCCACCTCGCACAACTTTCTCTGCGGGTCTGGAGCTCTTGAGAGCAGCCTACATCTGCTATGATGCCGTGTTTGGAGTCATCCCTGCTCCCAAAGGACAGTCTGAGCCAAGCTTGTGTTAGCAGCACCAGAAGCGTGTTCCCCGCTTCCTAAACATTGCAGCAGAACACACAGTGTCATTTGGAAACACATCGAAGCTGCCCCTGCATATGTGTGTCAGAGGACACGCACGGATCCCGTCTGGAAGCTAGAAGGAAGGCCATCTGCCTTTCATCGAAAGCTGGTGACGGTCGCAGATTCTCCCTGTCGCTTTGGCTACTGCACGCTGAGCTGTGCCCAGCTCCGCAGCGTGCTCCAGAGCCACCTCCTGGCTGAAAGGGTAACAGGCCTGCAGAAAGGCAAGAAGCTGGAAAAACCCCAAGCCTAACAAACCCAAACACAAACCTCCAACTTCCAGTGTTCAGTTCATAGCTGCGAAGTTCCTCCGGATTTCAGCATCCCTCTACCCCAGAGACACTCCCCTGCTCCTATTCCTAACCCTGGTCCCAAATCCGGGACAGTGCAGGGATCTTACTGCTGGAGGCAGTTGTGCCTGCCATGCTGCCCACCCCTGGCTGCAGCACAGGACAGCTGGTGTACGTGTGTCCATCCCTGACTTCCCTCCACATTCCCTGGAGTCACAGACATTCAGCTGGATGCAGATGCTGCAGCCTGTGCCCAGCACACCGTGTTTCCCTCTTGCACTGGGGCTCACGGGCAGCCGAGACCCATCCCTACTCCCCCAGCTTAAAATATTAATCTGTTTCAGCCACTTCTGCATCTGTTTACACCAGGGCTCGTCCTCCTCTGCAGGAGATCTGAGCCGTTCCTTTACCAAACCCTGCTCAGCTCAACTCACTGCTCCCTTCCAGGCCAGGAGGAAGGACTGGAGACACAGTTATCCTAAAGAGAGGTTCTTGGTCCACCAACACAGAACAAGGAAAATTACTCTCAGTCCACAACAAGGCCAGACTATTTGATTAGGCTGTGCAAAACATCCAGGCAATTGAGCTGCCTTGAGGAGCTCAAGAAGCAGTTTACAGGGCCAAGTGTCCTTCCCCTGTCCTACCAAAGACAGGTGGAAAAAATCACCACCAGGATCCTTCTCTCTGACGACCAGGTAATGCACTTGACACTTGATGCCACTTTGCACAACAAAGGGTACATTACCAAGCTCTAGAAGCAAGGGCTGTAGACAGAGACCAATTAAAGCACAGATTTCACTCTAAGTCAAGGTTGTGCATGCAAAAAAAATCCTGATAAAACATCATATTGAACCCTAATAAAAGGTCTTTCCTACTGTAAAGGTGCTAACATCAGGTAAAGGAAGGTCACAGCAATTTATAGTGATCTCTAGCCTGGATTTCTTTCCTCTCAACCTTATTTCTTCCAAGATACCCCTGTCGTTTCCAGCTCATCCAGCCCAATAGAGGACAATAAACTCAAACACTGTGCATGATCCCAGCACGAGACCAGACTGAAGAGGCAACCACACACCTCAAAAAGTCTGGTGAGAAGAGACAATGCCCAGCTATAGCCCCACTGCAGGGAAACCCAAAGGCAGCCAGAAATCCACCCACCACGTACCCTTCAAACAGGTAGAAACGCGCCAGATGAGCAGCATAGCCAACAGTGACACAGGAGTCCTTACGATGTAAAATCTCTTCCCATGTTGCAGCATGTTGACCTGACAACATGCCATCAGAATTTTAAATTATGCATCTGAAAACCCTTCTCCCTGTCAGCAAGCGTTTGAACCTGAAGCGAAGCCGGCAGCGGAGAAGAGCAGACAGGAGAGGTAATTACCCACGGTCTCCTCCAAGAGCTGACAGAAAGCAGGCCCCGTGCTGGAGATCCTGGCCTCATTACGGGCTCTCCTGAAGGCTGCAGCTGCTCCTCTCCACGGTCAGATGTGAGTCACAGCATTTCAGAGGAGACAGAAGCATTCCCACAAGCTGCGGGGTCCATCAGCCATAGCACAACCACAGCCACGCTCGTGTTTGAAGCTGGAGCCCCAACGCTGCTCTCAAGCTTGGGAGGCTGAGCAAAAGCCAGCCATGAAGCTGACTTGCTCATCGCTCTGGCATTTCTAATATGGGAAGGGGCTTTTCCTGAGTCTATGTGTGTTTTAAAGCTAACAGGAAGTGATGGAGCAAACTCCCCATGTTTCCAGTGATGACCCTTACACACCCCAGGCCTCCAATTTTAGCAAGGGAAACACAAGCACACAGCAGCACCTGTCTGTCTGCAGCATCAGTGATCTCAGCTCTGTTTCTGTCCACACATCAGCCCTGGCTGGGGTCTACTCCACATGATTCTCTAAATGGCCTCTCCTGGCAGTGACCTTTGCCAACCTGCCAATCCCAGGGGACAGGAAGGTAATTCCAGCTCCATTCTCTCAAGCTGCTGCTGCCCATCTCCCCAGCCATGCCTGAACAGGGAGGTTGTGGAACCCCATGATGGATTGCTGTCCAAGGAGGGCTGACCCACTGAGCCTGTTTGATAGAGAAACTGCCAGCTGGACATGAACTACAGATTCAGATAGCAAGAGGTGATCTGCTCCAGCCTCCTCAGCCCCTTCCTAGCAAGGGCCTGGCTCAGGGAAATAAATGTCCTGAATAGCAAAGGAGCAGGGAGAGAGACACAAATGGCCAAGTCCTCCATGGGCATACGAAAAGCCCCGTGGCCATTCACTGCAGGGGAATGAGACACTAAGCCCCTTGAATACTAGAAAAAGAGGCACAATAGTGAGGGAGAAGTTTCAATATGCAATTTCCCTCAGTGCTACCTGCTCCTCTGGCTGATGCCCCAGGCTGGGTACCGAGCATAGCTTTCTTGGTGAAATGCTGCTTCAAGGCTGCAGCAAGTCTAGAGCTTCCCATGAAGCCAGGAATGAGGAGGACAGGAAGGGAATGTGTATGCATTAACAGGATAATGTTGGCATATTATAGTCAGCAAGTTTAATGACACCTAATCATAATGCTACAGAATTTTGGAAGGGACATAAGCCCTTGGGCTTCAAATCACCTTTGAAAGGCAAAGAAGAATGGTAATAAGTCACTCCCACAGCCACCTGCTCAACAATTTCCTCCATCTTCCACTAAAACCCCCAGTACTGGAGCCATCATGAACACCAGACCCAGTCAAATGAATCTTGGTGCAACTCCTGTAGTTCCTTCATGCCTAAATAATTAACATGGCAAATAATTTCCTCTCTAAAAGGCCTTTTTTCAGTTGAGAGCCATCATCTGCCTCCTCCTCTCCTCTTCCCTGCTCTTTATCTCAGCTATTTTTTCAGTGCAAGCCAAATCAGTTTGAGGTCCAAGCACCAAGGCACAGGTACATACACCGAGCCGTGTTCATCACGCTCAAGTCTGCTCTACATGCACCAACAGATTTCCCACCAAGCTCAAGGGAGCAAGATCAGACTTCAAACGCCTCCAAGAAAGCCTTGTATTTTTCTCCACTGCATGTCCCATGAGGATCTGTTGACACAGGCAGCTTCTGCTGCCATCCTTGTTGGGGAGTCTTAAAATGGAGCATAAACTCCTGCCTCCTCCTCTGGAAGTACACATCCTCCTAGAGGGATCGGTGGGAAATTTCACACAGGGTTAGTTTTAATGCTCTGAATGTTCTGTGAGGTTTGTGTTCAATTTCTCACCATAAAGTTTTAATGGGAAGTCTTTGAAATTGCCAGCTTTCCTGATACATCTTCAGACAGAAACTGTCTGTCTATGCAAAACTTGGTGAGGTGCATCCTGATTATATCTGGGGCACTGTCTACAGTTTTAAGCTTAAAAAAGCACATCAGATATGCAAGTTTTAGCAACATTTTTAACCACAATGTGTCAACATTTGTCCCACACTTGCAAGCCTGATAGTCTAAATCCTTGGTTGTGGGATTATAGATATTTGATAAAGGTGATTTTGTAGCTGTCTCCTGCAACAGCAGACAGGGAGCTGAGGACATACAGGGCTCATGGACTAAAACCCACTCCCTGACAGATCACTCAGTCTCCTCTCTCAGCCATAAACATCACCGCAAAACCCTTGGAAGCACCAAGGAATAAAAAAACCTTTGTTGAATAAGCTGACTGCTATGCTACCTAACAAGCTTCCAAAAGTAAATCCATGTCTTCTCCCCAGAGACCTAAGCATTGCCAGCATGAGCAGAGCCGTGGACAGAGGATTACAAAGAGGCAGTGGGTGGTTTTTCTTAACACACATTACTTTTCAGGACTGGATTTGCATACAAAATCTAGTCCTAAGTAGTCAGGGTCTTTAGATAAAGGCAGAGGTGACGAAGGGCATTTAAGGGGAAAAAAAAGTGGAAAGCAGGGAAATAAAAAAACAACTTAATTTGGTCAGGTAGAAAAAGTAACCTTGGTTTCCCAATGCATCAGCTCACCACAAGCATCAAATGTGGAGAACACTCAAAAAAAAGTTATTTACAGGACAGGATGAATTTTGTAAAATAGAAACAAAAGTGATGATTCCTGCTCCAAGACGGGATTTCTACCCCCTTGCCCTGTGGTTTCTGCATTTGGCCCTTCCTCTCACACACTGAAGGACAGCACATCTGCCCTGCACAGGACACCCCTTCCAGCAGCCCACGGTGCAGTTGCCAGCTGCAGCTCTCAGCAGGACGTGCCACAACAGGTCAGTGTGGCCCGTCCTTGGGCAGCAGGGACACCCGCTCCCGAGGGTGCAGCCAGACAACAGCCTGGTTCCTACACTTTGCCCCCACCAGTAGAGCATCAGCCTAACTTGGGAGGGGGATTTTCTAGTCTCTACCTAACCCACTGGCCCTGCTCAGTGCTGAACACCCCCCCACACCATGAATGAAGCAGCCTGTGCATCCCTGGACCACCCCCCACCCAGGCAGTGGGAGATGCCTTCCCAGCGCAGTACTGCATTTCAAGAGAAGCTGGTTTCTCTCCACTCCTTCCCTCTTTTTACCAGAAAGACTTTATGCAAATGAAATCTCTCTTTCTCTGGCTCCCGCTGTGCTGCAGAGGGTTGGTGGAGGGGAGGAGAGGGGAAGGGGTGGGAAGGAGGGGGGAAGAGGATGGAGCCTTGTTCGCTATCAGCTGCTCAGAAGAGCAGAGCAGAGACAAGATTGATGATGCTCTCTGGATATAAGATCTCCTCCTTGTGAAAGGCTGCTTATGAGGCCTGATAGACTTGTCATCTCTTAATAAACATCGCTGATATGTCGGTGAGGAGAAAGCAGGAGCGAGGGGAGGACACACAGAAAGGCAGCTGACAATTTACTTAGAACGACGCTCTTTTCTCGCCTCAGCCCTCACTGCAGTTCCGATGGGCTCTGCCCAGACCAGCCTCACCACCTCAGCAGAGCCCCGGGCCAGGCTGAGCCCAGCCTCTGGGCAATTTCCAGTGAAACAACCCCTTTCCCTATGAGCCTGAAGCCACCAGCCCTTTGCATATACACACTCCTAACCCTTGACAAAGCCAGCAGGATTTTCAGACAACTTACATAGTAGCTATGGGAGCACATCCCAGTGAGAAGACGACTACAAGGGAGGCATTTCATCAGCACCTTGCAGGGTCCAAAGCTGTTTCATTGCCCTTGTGATCCTTCTACAAATTGCTCTCCAAGCATAAGTGGCTCTGCTCTTGCCCACCTGGCTGTAAATCAGAGGGACTTGCCTGTGATCAGGAAACACATCCCTTGCTTTTGTTTAATCTCTGTAAAGTAGCGAGGAAATTTTTTATGCCTGGGGGGAGCATTTGCCCTATCCAGTTCCAACAAGGACAATCACAGGTAGCAAGTGTGACACTATCACCAGGAGCTTGCTTGGATACAAAACACCCACTTATGGTCACCCACGTCTAGCTACAGGCATGCAGACTTGCTGTGACTACAGCCACATTTTCCTTGCATATCTGGCTCAGTTTGTATTTAATCAAGCTATGCATGGTTAAAAATCCTCCAGAGCATTAGCAGGTGCTTAGTGGTGCTGTGTAAGTGCAGAGCTAAGGAATAACGTGCTGTAAGCACAGCTAACATAAGTGCTCATAGCTCCCTGTGGGGCTAAGAACGACTGCAAACCAGCTTCTCCACCCCAGGCTTACATGTGCAATGAGAACATCCTACGTAGGCTGCAGAAAGCACATAGGAAGCAGTCGGACTGGAAGGCAGGTCTTCTGTGTGCCATAACTGCTCCCTAGTGAGGCTCAGGCTTACCCACAGCTATGGGGACACTTCTCCAGCAGTGTAGGAGGACATCAGGCTCTCCTGCACGTGAGAGCCAGCCCAAGAACAATCAGACAGCTCCACTCCTGTGAACAACCCAGCTGGGCAGGCTCCTTCTGCTAGTGCTTTTGGCCCCTTCCAAAGTTTCTTCCCCTGCCTACTCCCCTCACTCACTGTCCTCCTCGAAACCTGCCCCAGGATGCCAATATGCTTTATAATACTCTTCATCCTACACTATTCCTCTGTAAAATAACACCATGCAGTGAACTTCCCTGTCTTACACCAATTCCATATCATACCTTTATTCTAACACAACTATCAACAAGCTCTAAGGAAAACTCAGAGCTACAAGGACTCATTACATCCCCCAGCACCAATACTTACACTCCTAGCAAATTAAGTCCTTTCAGGGCCTGGATTCGTATTTTTGAGGACTCACTATATTTTCACCATGGCTTATATGTTTGCAAGAGCCCAAAGCCATAATCAATGCTTTCAAAAAAGCTCCTATAGTCCTTGATTGTTGTCACCTTGCACAAAATGTCTGTTGCTATACAGTGTGCCCCTGTAGTTCATATTTTAGTATGAAACAGCTTGTTTTGCAGTTACTCCATGTATACAAAACATCTCCACCCTTTTACTCACTAGGCACCCCAGCTGAAATCCATTAAACAGAAGTTCTCCAGCACTTCCAAAGAGATAAAAGTTCAGAAGCCTAACACAGTATTCCCAAATCCTCATTATTTCCTTGTCTTAGAATATTTTAGGAGCTTTTTTCCCAAGTTTCAGTTGCTGATGGCAAGCAAACACATAGTAATTGTGCTAAAGGATAATTATAAGTTTAACCTCTGTGGCTGTGAAGTCCTTGAAACCAGCAGGCAAACAAATGGGGAGTCTCAAATAGATTTTTCCTTGAACTTCACCACATAACCCTCAACGGCCCCACTCCTCACCTTAGGACTTAGAGTCATGACTCAGAGCTCAGCTGGAGTTTCAGATTCATTTACACACACTTGCTTCTTGGAGATTTTTAATTGCACTGGAAAAACGATTTTCAGTTCAAAATCCCCCAAAAAACATGCATTTTATAGACTTTTTTCACATTTTCTCTTAAAATAAAAGCAGAGGCTAAGAGGTTTTCACAAAACAAAAAGTAAAAAAAAAGCTTTGCTGAGGCTATAGACAGTAAAGAACCAATCAACTACCTCAGCCAAGAAACTTAATTGCTTGCCATTAAAAAAAAAAAAGATAGTACCAATCTAAACTCTGCCATTGTGATTAGAAACTTAGGGTACAGTATATATGTTTTGTCCTCAGCACTTAACCTAATGGTTATAATGAACATATCTAAGTAGCTGAGGGTATTATTTGGTCAGGTCACCACAGCAAAGGACAGGTACAGCACAACTAGAAAATATAAGGGTATTTCCACATCACATTTTACACCATTAGAAATTCTCCACATTAATAGTAATTAAAACAGACAGCAAAAACCCAATAAGAAAAAACAGGATTCATGAGTGAGTAAGAGATCAAGTGGGAGTGTAAAACCTAGCATTTTGGGAGAGATACCTTTTTTTTTTTAAAGTAATCTGAACATAATCAAGATAGAAAAAGAAACCACAAAGGGGAGGAGGAATTATTAATGCTCAGGAACTGTTTGCAATCTTCCACTGCTTAATGCCCTTTCAGTGCCATCCCATCTATCCCTCCCCAGCTTCATGCATGGGGCAAACACAGAGATTTCCTTCCAGAAGCCTTGCTGTGGTTTCCAGCAGGCTGTTCTGGGGAGTGGGAGGGGTTACAACTGGAGGATCACAAGTCATGAGAGAGAGACAGAAAGAAGGAGAAAAAAAAAAAGACTATTTGGAGAGAAAGAGAGACTTAGAGGTCTCGGGACAGCCGGGTGGGTGTATTTCTTGAGCACAACCCTACGTGAACAGCAGAACTCTCATCAGAAATACAGGATCAGAGCCCTTTGAAAACTCTGCCTACAGCATGCAGCAGCCAAGATTAAAACCCCAACAGTTCCCGTCTATAACTCACCCCCGACATTTGGCAGGGAGCAGCACACCACTGAAAACGTAGAGACAAACGGAAGGTGTCAAGTTAGTAATTTCCTAGCTCTACAGTGAGCAGCATGGAAAATATGTGAACCTGTATTTCATCTTCCAAATTATATCATATTCAGATCTCAAGCAAGAGATAATACAAGGGTAACTAAAGCTGTCCTCACCGATATTTTGAAACACAGGGAGAGAAATATAACACAAGCAGTGTTTTAGAATATATATTAAACTACCAAGTGGAGGGTGTAACAAAGTAAATGATGACACCTGAACAAGTAAGTCCATTACCCAGATTCCAGCATGCTCAAAAATCATATATCATTTGCTTTCACCTAAGTGTCCATTATCTGTTTGCTTGGGGTTTTTTTTATGTAGCAAGACATTATCCCTCCTGACAAAGATTTAACGCTGCCATTTTATACCCACATCTCCTTCCTCTTCTCACCAAAAATCTCTCCCCCTCCCTGCCGACACAGTGTAATTCTCCAAATTGGCAGTTTTAACAGAAAGCGAATCCGATTTTGACTCAGGCTCCAGATGGGTATAGCTGTAAAGATGTTGTCATGTGAAAGATCAGGCGCTAAGTTAGACAAAGAGCTGTTCCTCTGCGAGCTTCACAGCCTCTGAAACAACAACTGCCACGAAAGAGTTACCCGGTACCGCTACCGCTATCCAGAACAACAACAGTATTGCGACAGAAGATGGAAGTGCTGGAAACTCCCCGTGGTATTCAGTGCTCTGCACAGACAGCCAGTAACCCCTGCACACACCTCAGGACTCTTGCAGGTTGCCTTTGTCCACACGTTACTGTTATGACAGCCCAGGGGGGAGTTGCCTACAGGATGTTGGGGGGGTGAGATGTGGTGGTGGAGGAATTACATGTGCAGGTGATCTGCCAACCCTTCGGGGTTGGGGAATCTGTTGCACAGTTACCTACTGTTCTTTCACCTGGCAAACACAATGGATGGAAACTGCAGGAGTAGGGTTAATCCCACCCGTCAACCCACTGACCACCCACAATGCACTCGGTGCTCTCCTCACAGCTCTCTCACCCTTGCACAAGGCTTGGCACCGAGGTCGCCCAAGCAGAATTAGGGGGCATAAATGAACGAGAGATGGAAAAATCAGTAAGTGCAGCACTAGGTCTGGAATTAAATGGCCACCTCCTGTCCCAGAAACCCTATGACAGGTCCCAGCTTGGGATCTGGGAAGAATCACATCCCATCTAAGAACCACTCCTATATGCCCACCGAACTGACCTCCTGGACCCTGCAGCTTCCACGAAACACTCCGCCTCCCCAGACATTACCTCACTACCCACGTTAGTGGAGGCCAGTTACATCCCAGTCTACTCCCCTGAGAGCCTGATTCTGCATCCACTTCTGCCAGCAGGAGTTTCACCATCATCTTCCAAAAAAGCAGTTCTTACTATCCCTCTGAGAAGACTTGGTGTCAGTGCCACACAGTAGAGACCAACATGGCAAACCATGCTATCAACGCAAACAACTGGGATCTTCTCACTTCCTTCTGAGGTTCTCCATACTCCAATGCTGCTGCTCCTTAGATGAAGTCTTCTTCTCCAAGAGATAGCAGGAATGTGTCTCAAAAGGGCATACAGACAGATTCACAGACCAGGCAACTGTGCCATGCTCCATAGCACACAGGAGATCAGCAGTAGGCATGAGCTATTTCCAGCTTTGGGAAAAGAACAAAACAAGGCAGCTTGGTTAGGTGGTGCAATAGGGAAGCCACAGTGCCCATCTGCCCTGGACACAAAGAACACAGGCATGTGGATAGCTAGCTGCCAGCTCAGACACCAGAAACAAGAGCATTATACTAACATTAATGTTAAGTTGGAAAGTGAGACCTTCCTCCCACCTAGTGGGGACACAAACCTAAACACTTGGAAGCAACAGCGAATTGACTGAATGGGCCGCACCTCGACAGATTCTGTTGAAGAGAGAAAAGAAATACCAGGGAAAGTCAAAATGGCCCCTGATTGCCCCCCAAAAGCTGGAGCCCATCAGTGCAGCCACATACCTGCATGACAGGAGGGCAGCTGGCTCAGCTGTGCAGAGCTTGCTGGCTATCCCTGCCGCTGCCACCCAGGCAAGCACTGTCACTAGATGGCTTGGGAGCTTGGAATATATTTGTGGAAAAGAACAACCCATGGGACTCTGTATGCCAAAGGGGCTGAAATGGATAAGCAGAAGCAGCCAGGCAGCCAGAATGCTGCATGAGGCGTGATGTTTGTCAGATAGGTGCCAGCAGTGCCTAACGAAGCTTGTCAGGGTCATCCAGTATCCACAAACCCAGCAGTCCAGGCAAAGAGGCCCACCAAGCCCCACCTTCAGAAATCCCACCCTCCCACCTTAACACCAATAATTCTGCGCTGGAAAAAAAACACCTCCTGGCGAAGAGATAATGCAAAGGGACAAACTCCTCTGCTACATATCATGGGTCCTCCAAGGAGAATGTGCATCCTCAGAGGTGAAACATGGCCTTTGCAAGAAACACAGCAAAACTGTGTTCATCTGCAAGGCGTAGGGAGGCTGGTATAGCCACCTTGCTCAGGTAAGCTACGTCAACCAACGGAGAGAGCTCAAACTGGAAGACACCTTAGCACTCAGCCCTAGAAAATCCTGTTGTCTGGTGCTCCTCCTCCTTCACTGAAGCTCAAGAAAATGCCACGGCGGGAGCTAAGAGACAGGTTTCCAGGGCACACGAGGCATGTTGCCCATCACTGCAAAGACACACTCCTTAGGTTCACAGTAGAGACATAGATGTGATCCACAAGTCCCATGTCACTATAATCCACCCAATTAACAACATCCCCTCACCCAGCACCCTTTGCCACTTGTTTCACATGAAGCGGCTCTCCCCAGCCCTACAGAACACAAATGTTTAGAGGGAGCAGGATGTTAATGAACCTCCTTTCTTCATCTCAGATTTATTAATCCATTCTGCTTGCTCTTGTGACTCTGGGAAACAGGAAAGCAACAGTTTTAGGAAATGCTAAAGTAGGACCAAAACATGGAGACCTCATATCGGTCGTACCACGAAGACTGTTTTCCTCTCTCTATTCTACCCTGCTCTGGTGAGGCTGCACCTGGAGCACGGTGTACAGCTCTGGAGCCCTCATCACAGGAAAGGCATGGAGCTGTTGGAGAGGGTCCAAAGAAGGGCCACAAAGATGATCAAAGGGCTGGAGCACCTCTGCTATGAAGACAGCCTGAGGGAGTTGGGGCTATTCAGCCTGGAGAATGCTCTGGGGAGACCTTATTAGCAGCCTTCCAGTATCTGAAGGGGGCCTACAGGAAAGGTGGGGAGGGGCTTTTTACAAGGGCTTGTAGTGATAGGACAAGGGGTAATGGTTTTAAACTGGAAGAGGGGAGATTTAGGTTAGACATCAAGAAGGAGGGTAGTAAGGCACTGGAATAGGTTGCCAAGGAAGGTTGTGGATGCCACCTCCCTGGAGGTGTTTAAGGCCAGGTTGGATGAGGTTTTGTGCAGCCTGGTCCAGTGTGAGGTGTCCCTGCTCATAGCAGGGAGGTTGGAACCTGATGATCTTTAAGGTCCCTTCCAACCTTAACCATTCTGTGATTCTATGATTCCGTGTTACACATCTTGCCTCATGTTCAAGAGCCCAGAAAGGCTCAGGCTAAAGGTACACGAGTTTTTTTTCCCCCTGATGGGTCATGCAACCAGAGCATTGCTATTGCCAACACGTACACGAGCGTAGTTGAGTGACTTTTTAGCTAGACACCAGGAGGAAAGTTTAGCTTTCCTAAGTTAACTCTAGGAAACCAGACCATAGATCTGATTTGTGTGTGCCAGGCTCCTACCTGCTGACACGCAGGATAAACTTTGTGCTATGAGAAAGAGTTATAACAGATGATGAATAGATAATAGGGTGTAAAGGCTCTGCAGAGGTCACCTGCACCAGCTCCTTGCCCTAGAACAGGAGCCATAAACCATTTCCATGCTTCCCCATTCACACACAGTTATATTTGTAGAGCATCCACACAAAAGAGCCCTGTGCTGATAGACACTTTGATGATTTAAGTCTTATAAAACAGATAGGTGCTATTTGAGTGGAAATTATTCCTGTTGGGACAGAGACATGAAAGCAACATTTTCTCCTGTGCCTCTGCCTGCCTCACCTGCACTCTTGCTGCTCATCCATCTCCCAGGATTGCCTGGAACACTGCACATGTAGGAGCATTTTCAAACAGCTCACATTTTCTTTAAAAAGTCAACCTGTTCAGTAATGGCTCATCCTGCTCCTCCCACCCCCTGCTACATGCTCCCTTGGGGCCAAGAGGGGAGAAGATTCAGCCTGTACTGGAAAACAGCTTTATGTACATTAAAATATCACCACTTGCAAGTCTAATGCCATTGCAGCCAACAAAGCCAGAAATAGCGGCTTTGTCCCAGTGGAACAGAAAAGGACAAATTTCCAGCCTCCCCGAGGGCTCAAGGTATGCAGGTGCACTTAGTCCTGCAGTAACAGAATTTGCAACAGCAAAAATACAACAGGGAGGATAGAGCAATATTGTTTCAGGATATCATATTTTATATTATGTCCTTGCATACCTGTACAATGAACCTCCAGCTCAAAGATTAAAATAAAAGCAATTTACAGATATGAAAGTAATAACCCAACATTTAAAAGTTTTCAAACTACAAAAACAGCTTTATGAAGCATTTGGTTACTTCAAGGACCTCTACAGGGTACATGGGTAGGAAACAAAGAAATAGTCCTTGCAACCAGCCATCACCTCAAAATTACTAATAAAGACCCCAAAAAACGTTTATATAATCTTATTTGCCACGTTGAGCAAAGTAATTATTTCCATTTTCAAACAAAAACATCTTTCTGCCCATCAAGCCGCAGGATTCCTGGCTCCACCACAGTCATCCCCTACAACTCAGCCAAGCCCTTCCAGCCCAGATGTGCAGAGGCTTAGACATTTCCAAAGGTATGCAAAGAACAGGGGGAACCAGGCAACTACATGTCTTCAAAAACACTCTGGTGCCTTGGAGCATTAGCAGAAGCTGAAGACAGGGGTGCAACCCGTCCCTCCTGCAGCTGTTCAGAGAGGACAGCAAGTTACCACATGAGTAAACTATCCATAGGGCTGCTGGCAGTGGCAACAGGGACAAGAAATACAAGGATGAGGCTTGCACCAGCTTTTCCTCTCCACACTGAAGGACTTGTGTGCCAACAGAGGATATGTACAGTGCTTGGTGTCTCCTCAATTTACAGAATCACAGTCCAAAAAGCTGGCGTGCAGGAGGAGGAGGGAGCAGATCGACTTAAGGCAGCAAGGTGAGCCATAGTATCCAGGACACAAGCAGCAGTTCACACTTTCTTCCCTCAGGGGCCACAATATGGTAAAAACCACCCAAATACTTGTCTGTTCCCAATGAGGAGGGATGCTTCAGAAGGATGCTGGCCATCTCCAGCCACCTAGAGACACTAAATGTTTTGGAGGGCAAACCAAAGCAAGTCCTCAGTTAACCCCCTTCCCTGTTGCTTATCAACCTATGTGGTACCCCAGGAAAGCACTTGCAGACCAGCAGCTGTCTCCAGCCCTGTGACAGGAGACAGATCAGGACTGCCAAGGACTGTCACCCATCACAGTTCTTCATACCCCAAGCTCCTGAGATTTTTTGAGATCTACAGGGCTATAGGAGCACCAGCCAGGCCCCCAGAGGGATGTGTTGTGTGACTATACCACCTTGTAGGAAGCCTTTACTGCTATTTGCCCCAGGAAACCTGGGGGGGACAGGGCTCCTTCAACACCACAGCAACTGAGCTAAAGCAAACAGCCAGATTTTAGGCAGAAAGCAGCCAAAAGAGCCCCAGGATTTAAAGCCAAGTGTTACTAACTCCAGCTATCATCTGCCTCTCGGAGCCATCACAGCAGCAAATGATTTTGCGTTTTGCTGGCAAGATGAGAGTCTCAGAGAAGCCAAGCAGAAAGAAAACTATTTCACCAAGGAGAAACCACTCTTGGATGGCTTTCAGTGACCTTCCCAGCCCTCCCAGAGCTACACAGGTGTGTACACACAGATGCACACACCATCACATCGCCACAGCTGGGGCTGCTATTTTGGTAGCCCCCGGATTCGAGCTGATGGGAAATGCACTGGCTGCAAGAGGGCCGTGCTCAGTGGCACCCCTGCAGAACACGAGCTCGGTGGTGCAGCAGCAGCAGCAAGAGCTGAATTCCCATTTAAATAAAATGCCAAAAGGCAGTCAGCGAAAGTGACATTTATGGTGTTACTACAAATGCATTCAGTGGGAAGCTGAGTAGCAGAAGCAGGTTGGGGGGAAAAAAAACAAGCTGTAGTGAAAACTGCCATCTGTATATTGTGCCCCATTTTTAATATTCTGTATTCTCATAAAAAGTGTTGTTTCTGTCACTATTCAATCTCCCAAACTCACATGGAACACTGTTAAAAGTCAGCAGTGTGTGAAATGGTATTTTAAAATAAATGAAACCCGCTCGCAAAGCTGCGGAGGAATATTGCAATGCCAGGGTGCTGACAGACAGGCATTGAAAAGTAACAACCGTTATCATCTTAAAGCAAAGCGGATTAAATAAAAACCCACAGCTAGTGGTGCATTACCAAGTCTGATATTGACACAGCTGCCGTGGTGGTTATTTTTCATTGTCTCATCAAGACAAAGCATCATGGGATATCAATCTTCCCTCTGTCAGGCCATGCCTGGTGTAAAGTTTTTCGTTTACATTTTCATTATATCCCTTTTATCTCAGCTGCCAGCAAAAATATATATATGTATTATATATATATACACATACTTATATATATATGTATAGATATAAGTACACATGTACATATGCATGTACTTTTGGGAATCCTGAGACTATCTGGCCTTCAGTGCATTGCCAAGCCACAGCCTCCAGCCATGAGGATCCCCCAAGACAAAGCCAACCCCTAGTTGTCCATGTTAGGGATGGCAGGTGGGTGGGCTTCAAGGACCAGTTTAGGTCCTCTCCAACCAAAGATGGGCTTGGTGGTGAACTAGTAGAGGTATGATCCCCAAAAAAGCTTTAAGTCAAATTAACTCAGCTGCCAATGCTTTCTAAGCAGGCCCCCTTCCCATAACCAAATTTCACTGGATAAACCAGCCAAGTGTGTTCTGCTCTGTAGCTCAGTTCACTGCACAGAGAAGGAAAACAAAGCAGAAATCCCAGATCTCCACGGAGGCCACTGGCCCCCTCATCAATACCAGGAGCTGTTACATTTCTTCCTTTGTAGCTCTTGCAGATTGATCTCTGCATCTGATCATTCCACGCATTCCTGTTCATGACACAGCTTTAACTTTTCCAGCCTTGCAGCATTAGCAGAGCACTGCTCCTGTTTTTTAAGGAGGCTAACAGGCAAGTGTTGCTAGGGCAGAAACCCTTTCCCAAGTATGCAGAGAGCCTCGCAGTGCTCACTTACAAACACAGCCTCGCAGCTCAGCCTGTGCTTTCACTCCCACTGACAACTCTGCAGTTTCCAGGCATGAAGCAGAACCAGCTGTTTGCAGCTGGCTGCAGCATTCCCCAGAGCAACAAGGACTGCAGCAGAACGAAAGGGTTCCTTCCCATATTCTTAAGAGAGCCTCATCTTCCGAACCTGCTGCAAACATCTGCTGTGGCTGCTCTTCTGTGCTTTTCATTTAATTAAGTGCAAGCCTCACTTCCAACAGTTGTTACGTTTCACCAGAGGCAGCTCGGTGCTACTTGTGACAGCACGGCAGTCCTTTAAGAATAGGAACTCTGGGAAACGTAGTTCCCACTGGAAAAACAGAGCCATCGCAGCCACAGAGGCTGATGGTGCCCTGGGAGAGCTACGAAAAGGGCAGTAAAACTAGTAAAGCAAGATCTCTTGGGAAGGGGCCGCAAAGGAGCAAGTATCTAAGCAATCAGATACCAAAACTCCCTGCCTCACTGCCCGTGGCCCCTCTGACAAGTGCAAAAATCAGTTCCTCCCCTCCTTCCCTCAGCTCCCAAGGCAGGTAACTACCCGGATCCCGTGCAACACTGGACACACACAGGTTTACACCAGTCCATGCACGCTCTGTTTATAGCCCACAGTGCTGAGCAGCAGGAGTAAAACATTGGTTACACCTTTCCTAAGCCAGGACAGGGCTCTCTGCAGTGGCCAGACTGTTTTCCCATCCCCGTGGGTATTACCTCCACTATGCCCAGCAGCTTTGCTGGCACTTATCCCAAGGTCAAGCCTTTGCTGCTGCTCTGCAGCCCAGCTGCCCCAGGAGAAGGGCTGATCAGTTCTGACACGCAGTTTCAGAAGCTTCGTCATCTCCCCATGCTCCACCTTGATCCTGGGGAACTTCACATAGACAGGAGGGCAAATGTTCCCCATAGCAGAGCAAGCGCTCCCTAAACACATGAAATCTCTGCACGGACACCACAATGCAATGTAAAACAATCTGTTCTCTCACCTCCTTTTCCCTGCCTTAGTTTCCCCGGAACTGGAGGCAATGTTCTTGGGCACTCCACAGTCCCTCTCTTGCTGCATCTCCCAGGCTGTCTACACCGTTGTCCCTGTTCCACCTCTGTATATCAGGAACCCCCTGCCAGAAACTTCCCTCCCAATGAGAGATCTCTAGAACTCTGGGATGTGTGTCCTTTATCCTGCTGGTAGGGACACACCCCATCCACCCCCAAAAACGTTCCCTTCCTCCAAACAGCCCATCTTCCCAAGGTGTTTCCATTTAAAGAGATGAGCATTAGCCCCTGCAAAAGGTCAACGCCTGGGCAGCTGCGGCAGATCAGCAAGACTCCAGCCCTCGTTTCATTCCTCCTGGGTCAGCTGCAGCCATGCTTGCTTCCACCCAGCCTCAATTTGGCCTGTAGGTCCTGCCCTACCAGTCTGCAGCCCCAGACCGACAGCAGTTAACACCTCCTCCACAGCACTCAGCATAGCAAAGGGTTACACCAGCTCCTCCAGCAGCGTTTTTTCTCTCTCCCCCTCTCTGCAAGCAGCAGCAATTGCCATTCTGCATCCTTAATAGCAGCGTAATCAAAAGTTATGATGCATTTTTCAGTAATCACAAGAAATGATCCCCACTTAGCGTTAAGTAAAGCAAATTTGCCACTGGAAGGATGAAAAAAAGAAGAAAAAGAAGAAGTCAAAAGCATTTCAATTTTCATTTGAAACGAATGAGTCAGAGTCAATTTGGTAAAGCAGTTAACAGCAGCTGTGCTCCCCTTCCCAGCCCCTTAACAGGTACAATTTGCTTTTAACAAACAACCTCACGGAGGTCTCTGGCACTGTGTTAACATAGTGGCATTCAGCCCCTCTTGCTGTTGTGTATTTAAATCGGGTAATAGACTCAGGCAGAGGAGATCCACCATGCATCTTAAGTGCAATTTGACAGCATCTTCAAAAAAAACAGAAGGGGGGGAGCCTTTTTTAAAAATAATGAAGGAGTTTGAGAGCACGTTTTGCTGGGTTATTTCAAAGCAGCATGTTAAAAACAACAAAAGTCCTAGAAAGCCCCAGCAGGGTGGCAAGACCCTAGCAAGCTTGGAGCCATGAGCAAGCAGGGCCCTCCACAAAGAGCTCTGCAAAACAAGCCAAGACATTTGACAGTCAAAGCACCCTCAGTCTGAGAGCACTCAGGATACTTCATTCCACACCAAGAGAGAGAGTGGGAGGCAGTCCATCAGAAGCAAAAAACCACAACAGTCCTGCACACTCCTCCTAAGGTTGCCCCAATGCCTCAGGGCATTCCACACCATCCCATGGTCTCAGCAGTTGCTTAGAGAGAGGGCTTCCCCTGGGCTGGGTAAGCCCAGATGTGTGGTGAGCCCCTAGCCACCCCTTCTTATCCCTCCTGACCCCAGAGCACCTCTGTCCTTCCCTCACCCCAAAGACAGGCCCTCGACAGTGCCCTTATCTCACAGGGCTTTTGGTTCAGGCAGTCATCACCTCTCGTTCATTTGTTCTTTGAAGAAACCTCATTTCATTACCTTCCAGGCTCCTCAGCTTTGTGGGGAATTACAGGAGGTCAATGAAAAATTCATGTTCTCAAGTCAGTAATTGGCATTTTTGTTTCCTTTTTTAGAGGAAGGAAAGCAAAGAAAAGGAGGTGAATGGGGCAGACAGCAGGATGAGTGGGTATCTTCTGCCAGTTATTAAGATAAAGTCTCTCATCTTGCTCCTGTCTGGTGTACTCTGGTGCTTGCTCCAAGCGAGCCCTGTAATCCTGCATATTGAAATTTGAAAACATTCCTGGTACTTTTATTAGAGGGACAAGTAATGAAAGCAGACTGGACATATGCAATTATTACAGTGTAATCCACTGGAAATGAAGTCAATCCAATCACCCAGCATTCTGCTTTCTTCTCATTTTTTAGACTTCTAGTAAGTGCTTCCCAAATTCCAGCTGAAGTTCCTGTTACAATCAATAGTGCAAGGGCTCTCAGCATAAGACTTAATTAATATGATGCTAGCAAGTGCTCCCCTATTGATCTCAGGCTGGTCTGAAGCACCAGCCAGCAGTGGCACCAACTACTAGCACGAACAAGGAAGACAAATGCAAAATAAGGGGCTGCCAGCAAGCTAAAAGGAGAAGCAGACCTCTCTTTTTCAAGGATACCGAAGAAAAAGCAAAACCCCTGTCCTTAAAGCACAGCAAATTCTCCAAAAACCCAAGTGTGCCTGGCTGCGATCCGCTCCTGTCAGCAGATCTGCCATCAATGAGCACAAGACCAGGTTTCACTCGCCCAACGCATGAAAACAAACTCCATTCAGCCACCTTCAAGGTCCTGCCCCGGGGAGCTGCGGCCCGGAGATGCTTCTTCCTCCGCCTCTCCCTCCTGCCGCTGTCAGCCAGGAAACAGATTGCTACACACGGCACGACCAAGGCTTGCCATGATTAGATCTATTAATGCAGTGCATCTGATTCACCTCCAAGGCCCCGACGCTCGGTGACAAATAGGGACGGGCTCCTCTGCCTTGCTGAGAGGGGCCCCGTGGTAACGACCTCATTGCCAGTGGCTGCTGGGAGCCTGGACGGGCAGGACCAGCAAAGACCAGGAGAGCAGCGTCCCCTGTGGGCTGGTGGGTGCCCTGGGAGGATCTCCAGCAAGGGTGGAAGGTTGACAGCAGAGGAAGCTGTCAATCACAGGTGGTAGTCCCAGAGTTTATGTCCTAGCAGGTCCTTCTCACTTTGAGGATGGAAAGGGGTCCTCGCTTCCTGCCCTTCCTATGTTCTTCATCCAGGATGGGTCCCAGTCCCACTGGAGAGATTGCTCTGGTGGCCCAGTCCCCTGCTGCCATAAAAGGCCCTTGGGGGTCCATGCGTCCCCATCAGCTGCCACTTGGGACTTGGGTTTCCCCTGAGGTTAGAGAATGACCTGTTTCTCTGGACTTGTCACCTACTCCAGGTTCACTTCTCCCCACCCACAGCCCCTAGTAAGAAAACCCAACCAGTGAGGCACAGCAAGGGAGATGGGATGGGCAATTCCCTGGGATACAGACTCTTCCCTTGAGCTTCTCTGACCCCACACCTAGACCCAGGTCCTCCTGATACCCAAGCACGCCCCACAACTACCTCCTCAGAGCAGAGGGAGCACCACCCCCTGCTTCTCTACCCAACACCTTGTTCTTCCTAAGCATCCCCCTCTCGTTGTCCTTTGTCCATCACCTCATGCACTTAGAACAAAACTGGCAAGATCACAATTTTAGCACCTTGCCAAAGATGTGAAGTTTTTCGTGACAAAAGGGAAGGTAGGGTTTCATACCTATTCCCTATCACAACCTGCTGCATGACTTGTAGAAACCAGACAGGTCTCACTGCCTGGAGGGCTGATTGACATAGGATGAGGCTTTCATGCCCTGACCTGCTTCCTCCACCCCACACATTGCCCTGCAGAGCAGGCCTCTCACATCAGCTGCTTATCAGGCAGGGTGATGTCAGCAGCAGCAGCCCTGGGTCTGCCTCTGCAGGGAGGCATGCAGCAAGTTAAAGGTGGACACAGCACAGTTATTACCTGTGTATTAGATACCAGGCTCCCATTATGACAAACTGGCTGGGTGATGCCTCCTGCCAACTCCCAGTGCTCAGCCAGGCTTTCTAATTCCATTTTGCAAAGGCTGTGCCAAGGCAAAATTGTTTCCGAGAGGAAGGAAGGAGCAGTGGCTTTCTCCTGCCTCCAAAACAATCTGAACATTTGCTCAGTCTCAGCTGGACCTTTTCTTGATGCACTGTCTTTCTTCCTGATAGAGAACATCCCACTACAGGACAGGTTTTGAAGCAAAACTTTTGCCATATCCTGAAGGTTCCACAGAGCCCACACAGCAGCTTTCCCCTGTACAAAAGGACTCATCCCAGCTTCTGCAGTTCAACACCACATCTATGAGCCTCCCAGCAGGAAAAGAGCAGATGGGGACAGGTTAACAAGTCAGTAGATGGTGCAAATACTTTTCTGGGAATGGAAACTGGCTTGAAGGACATTTCAGAAAACTGAAGATTTTTTGCAAGGCAAAATGATCAGGAGATAAATTCAGCATTGTTTCACAGGATCACTGTTCAGCTCTTCTGAAGGCAGGTGTGAAAACCACAGCCAAGAGGCTGATGGCTTTGGGTGCCTTTCCCAAAGGCAGGGAGTGCTGTCATTCTTTTTGTAATGATTTGTTCTGTGTTCCTCAGTTCTGTAGAAACCTGTTCTGTTATCCTTTATCCCTCCCGCAGGCCAGATTCAAAACCACATGAAGGGGTGAGGAGTTCAAAGGACGTGAAGCTGCATTCTCACTAAGTCACTCCCAGACTTCGGCGACCCTCACATTCTTGGGCTTTTTTTTTTTTTTTTTTTGCTCATTTTGATCAGCAAAAGCAACCCCTGGAGAACGTAGCCAGCAGAAGTGACCACGATTTGTTAACTAGAAGTGCTTCACCACCCATTCACCTCTGCTGGCAGGAAAGACATTCCCACAGTGTCTTTTCACCAACTTAAGGGCAAGCAGCAAGGCCACACTGCAATTGCGCTGAACAAAACACAGCAACTCCTTGGCTGAGGGAGATAGGTTGTGAAGGTAGTTTGGAGACCTTTGAGGTGGGCAAGGGCCACTTCTTGGTGGCCAAGCTGTCAGCAAACGAAGCACTCAGCTCTCCAGTAGATAAACAGTGCTGCAATGCCAGAAAGAACAGGTCATGGGGCTTTCTTCTCCTTCAGCCTTTACCTGCCCAGGTCCTGCTGACTTTCTTCTGCCTGCTCCCCACTGCACCCTTGCAAGGGAATAGCCATGCAGAGACAGACAGGATGAGGAACCTCATCCACACGGAGCTGAGTGGCAGAGGGGTTGCTGAGGAGTCAGCTAGCTCTGGGTGCTGATCTCCCTGCTTGGCAGGAGGTGAACATCTGCCCCCCTTAGGGATGGATTCAGTGCTCAAACTTCCCCTTCTCTTCCATTGCTGGAGGGCGCTCAGCCCCAGCCTGGGGGAGGGCTGCACGTTATACATATCCCCGCTGAATTGTTACATGTTTCTGCCGTGTTCCTTAGACAGAGGACTTTGCTACCAGCGAGCGGGAGAGAAACTGCCATCTGGGACCGCATGTGCTTTCCAGACAGATGGCTGACTATTCTAGTCGTGTTTTATTTCTAGCAATGGTTCATACAGCAACAGCGCTAGTGTGAAAATGGGATGTGACAAGATGTGTACTGCTTACACCTTCTGTAAAGTTCAGATAAAACCAAGATGTACAGAATGTAAAAATCAATATAATTAGGTAATTAAGAGGAGCGAAACTCCCTGATTTAGTGCTGCATTGGGCTCATGTATGTTGCAGATTGTGTATGTGTCTGTGATCTGGAACATGCATATGTGTGTTTCCACGTTTATGCATGTACACAATGCAAAATAATGAATGTATAGATAACTATATTTATTTTAAGGCCTGAATCTATCATAGCAGGTGTTTCAGACAGAATTTCTGACAACCACCCACTGTTTCATCCTTTGGCCCAAAGTTCTTCAGGGCAGGAAATTCCCTCTGTTGTGTTTGGGTGGGACACAGCACCAGGTCTTGGTTCATGCCCACGTTCCCTGGGCATTTTATCCCTCATTCTATAATGCAGAGCAGCTGCATCTAGAAAGGATAGCAGTAAGAGCAGCAGCATCACACATGCACAGGCTCTTTATAAGCACAGGCTAAGTGAGGATCCTTGCTCTGATTTCTGCAGAGCCAAGAATTCAGCCCTGCTGCTCTGAGCAGCATAGGGAAGCACATCCACAGAGAGCTTGACACATACCAATATAATATACATAGAAGTGGTGAAACCTGGCTATAAAACCCATTTCCAAGTTCTTCTGTAGCTCAGGTTGGAATGAAGGCTTGAGCTGAATGTTAAAGGCCACTGGTCACACATTTGGAGCTGGCTAGAAGCAGGCTTCCCTCACACATGGAAGCACTCTGCAGCTCAGCTCAAGAACTAGCATCTTCCACGCACAGGTCTTCACACAGACTCAAAAAGAAGGGAAAAGATGGCACGAAAAGTATTCAAGGCAAAAATACCTGTCCTCTGGCTGCCTAGTGCAGATGTAACGAGCCTCTGGAAGAAGCGGCTGCTGGACTGGGGCATGTCTGAAACTGCTCCTTCCATCATGTCCTGCTTCTTCAGCCTCAAGAGCAGCGAGGGTCCATTTCATTTTGCACCATGTGAGACAAATGTGGGACTAGAGAGAAGCAAATAAGAGAAAGGCATTACTTGATCCACACCTCAACACACAGACACCACCACCCTGTGCTCATGGGCTCACCACCCCACCTCCTACGGGGCTCAAGACAAGCAGAGATGTCCTCTGAAACAGCAACGCGGACCTGGTCCTATAATCAAATGTTTGTTTTAATGGGCTAGAGCAGAGCAGCAGTATCAAAAGACCCAACTGCAGTGCAGTGTGCTGGGGTTATCAGCATACAGTCCCTGTCCCTGCGAGGTTATCATCAGGTGGGCAAAGAGACAAAGTATGCAACTGTCCAAACACTAAACTGCAGGGCTGTGGCTCAGTAAGCATTGGGTGGCAGCTAGCACAGGACCCCCCGTGCACACAAGGCCCAGGATTCTACACAGGGACACAAAACCACACTTGTAGGTAAGATTGGGGATGCAGAACAGGCAAAAATTCATCTCAAACAGGAGACGAGCCCCCTGCTCAAACCCTTTGCTGCAGGCAGGGATCCAAGCCCGGTCAGACAGGATGGTGAGAAACTGCCACCTCTAAGAACCCCCCACGGCTCTGACTCAGCAAATTAGTTTTTGCACTTTCAGGCCCAAAATGGAGCGCAAAGGACATTAGATAGAAACCAGAGCACGATCAAGGAGTTTTTTGGCAAGGGCTAACTGTCTTTTTGTCACTTTGCAACTCCCCGTGTGTCACTCAAACTGGAAAACTTCCCGTCCAGTTCCCATTAGGTGTAGATGTGTTTTCACACTTCTGCCTAGCCAGGTACTTTCTGTACTGCTGATGGTTAATTACTTGACGATGAATCACACTGCTCAGCAGGGAGGTGGGGCAAAGAGTGTTATCTGAGCAAGTCATGGAATAGGGTGGCAAAGAAGAAAACATCTCCTCATCGGGCGGGTGGGCACACACGTACAGGATTCGTGAGGAATAAATTCAGAGAGGAATATCAATAAATCTCCCAGCCTGGCCACTGGGGTGGGAGTTTCTTTTTCCCCTCCCTGCAATAGGGAAATTCTGCTCTTTCCATGGGGGGTGGGATGTGGCACAGGGCTGCATTGAAATGTAAATTCGCTCAAATTATTAAGCACAAGAGAGCAGCTCCTGCCAGCCCTTTGTTCCGCAGTCAGAATGTGTAATCTAGAAGAATAAATATAGTCAGATATCAGCTAAACAAAGAGACCCGGGGCCATGCATATTCAGCGACCCTCTCCCTCAGGACGTCCCTTCCCCCTTTATCAGGGAGGCTCTTTCTGCAGTCAACAATTGTAGATCAAAATGCCCTCATTAACCAGGCTGAGATGAAAACCTCTCGCTGCTTCATACTGAGGGTGGGGTCCTTTATTTTTCTCCAGGAGCAGAGATCTCCCTGCCCCCTGGTTTTCTCCTCTGCCCCTTTTCCACCCTGGGAGGACAGGGCAGGGGTGCCTCTGACTCACCTCAGACAGGTGGGGAAGCTGCAGGACCAAGTCACAGGGTCCAGCAGCTCGAATGGCTCCACGAACTGCCCCCTACACTTTGCTGCTATGTCCACGTCTGTGCTAGCAAGAGAGAGGGCACACAGACTACAGGTCTGTGCAAGCTGCCTGAAAGAGGGCAAAAGCCACCAAATACACACCCTCTGCCACTTCTCAGAAAGGATTACCTGGACTGAGCCTGACAATCAGTGGAGACTCCCAGAGATACTTAGGTAAAAAGACCACCCAAAGCTTTGTATGTTTCCTCCCACAAGCTACTCATGTCCTGCAGCAAGGAGAGCTGAAGCTACCTGAGGGGCTTCAGGTCCAACAGCCTTCACAGAGCTGCAGGTTCACTTGATGACTGAGGGTGACCACTCACCACCGGTCACACAAGAGCAAGTGAGCACACTGGTATGAAGTCATGCTGGTAACTGGATGGAAAAAATCGGGCTCAGCTTCTCAAAGCCATTCCAGCAGCACTGGAGACCAGAATATCAAGCAGGCAGCCAAAGATCACATCTGCCCCAAGCCAGAAGGAGAGGTGGTTGGAGCCAAAGCACGAGGTGAGGAGGAGAGGGTGCTCTCCCCACCCACAGCTGGGGTTATTAACCGAAACACAGCTTCTCCATCTCAGTGCTGTCAGTCTTACACCTGTCACTACCACTAAACCTGCTGCAAGATTTAAAGATGAGGTGAAGAAGGAGGGAAAAAAAAAAAATCAATTTGGCTGTTTTTGAGTTATATGAATGTAATAAACCCTGAGTGTCCTGCTTTTGGATGCAGTTTGCGCTTCCAATAACTCAGCAACATATTCATTAAACAAAGAGAGGTAAAAGCAGCAAGCCATTAAAAATAAAGCACCAAGAGAGGGAAGGGCATGCAGGCTGTAAATATCTTTGACTCTTTTTCAACCTCCATTTTCTTATCCCTGCTCATTCACTAATTGACCTCTGGATCCTGCTTCTCAGAACTGTTTCCATCACTGCCTTTTGTCCTTCAACCACAGCTTGTGACAAAGGATCTCAGGCACTCTATTACAGAATAAACTCATATGGTAGCCCTCCAAAGCAGGAGAAAGGGTCCATCTCACTAATTACCCTAGTGCTGTAACTCAACACCCCCTGCACAGGGCTGCAAAAACCACACGATCAAAGTTCAGGTGTTCCAGGTGAAAAAATACTTTCAGATTCCATCTGTTAATGCACTGTGCTCAGACCCTCTACAGATACCTAAGAAATGTCCCAACTTTGGGTACTTTAGCTTCATTGTGTGAAGTCTACCCATAGCTACAGAGACAGACTCTTCTTTCCCACCCAGATGGAAGCATTCTGGACACCAGGCACTGCTCCCTACCCTAATCCAGCCAGGACTTAACTCCAGGTGCAGGCACCAGAGCCCCATGTGCTGATCTGGACTGAGGACCAGCACACATTAGCTATGAGCCATCTGGAAAGGAGGGTGCCCGCTCCATGAGAGGCCATGGATTTCAGCACTCCTCCTCTACAAAACCCAAAAAGGTTGAGCTGATCACATGTAGACCCTCCAGGCCTAACTCTGGGATATCCAGCTTCCCAGTGTAGCTGCCAGGAGGTTATCTCTGAGCCAACATCTGAAATCTGCCTTATCTTGACCAGTCTGAGGGGCCATCCCTGGTACCAGGTGTTTTAACTCACACATTAAATACTACCTCCCATCACATGCCACAACAGAGATTCAGAAGACAGCACCTGGCTGGCTCAGCACCCTGCAAAAGTCTCCTTAACAGCTGGGGTGGATCTCATGCTGATATGGAGGGAAGTGGTTACTCAGCAGGGGGCTCAGCTCCATCTCTGCAGCATCTGGTTCTTCTTTGGAGTTCATCATCCTCCACATGGTCTCATTTCTTCACAAGTTTTAGAAGCATCTCAGGGCATGACCTAATATGACAACAAAAGAGCAAATGAGATTTCCCTCATGTTTCCTCTGATTAGGAAAAATGCTTGCTGAAGGAGGCAGTCTTAGTTTGCAAAGGGTACAAGTTTTTGTCTGCCCCAAAACAGAAGTTACGAGATTACTCTATTCCTTGCCTGCAGGCACTTACAATGCCATGTTTCCTCCTTTCCATGGGATTTAGAAGAGCAGCCTTCTCATGTTCTTAATCCCTCCCAAAGCTCATGGCATATGGCAGTTTTGAAGGAAATTGGGTTAAGACCATAAAGGCTATTAGAGGAGTTTTGCTAAGTACTGCGAAGTACTTCTCTGCAAGACAGAAGCTACAGGAGAGGGACAGCCTGGGGATGCTACAGACCTGTCTGGGCCTTGGAGAGCAGAAAGCAGGGCCAGGAGCTCACAACCATATGCCCCTTCAACAAGTCATCTGCACCCAGACCCTGCTAATGGTGAGCAGCAGAACAAAGAGGTCAGACAAGTTCTCCTCCCTGTTTTCTCTGAGGAAAAGACATGTTCACTGCAAGGAGGGAGGAAGGATGGTACACCCCTGGAGGTCGTTATCTCCCACATAGCCCAGGGTTGATGGGGAACTGTTCCTGCAACCTCTTGCCACAGGACATCAGTTCAGCTCAGCCCAGCCTGGGAAGGAGAAAAACCTTAAAAGCAACGATGTCCAAGGCTATTGTTGCAGGTGTCAAGGAACTACTCTCAGCAGCCAACACCCAGCTATGTAGTGGGTGGGTGATTGACACTACAGTTCATTGGGCAATGGAGTTTAAGTAGCCACTTCTGACTACCAGTATGCTGGACAGAAGTCCCCTCCATACAGCCTCCTGCTGCAAGGAGGGGACTTGCCATGGCCAACAGCTTTCCCTGAGCAAGCCTGTTTTGAGCTACAGAACAGCTGAAGAACAGTGCTGCCTCCCTCTCCTAGTAACCACAGTTTCTCTCACTGCAATTTTACAATGGTGCAGCTCAACTGGGTATAAATGAGAATAGGAGAGCAGAATCTGGCCTCAGCTACTCACATTTTTCCCCCTAAACAAGGCCACATTTGATCAGGAATCTCCTTTTCCATCTACTCATTCACTGGTACTAGGAGATGTTTTCAGAACAGCAAAGTACTCGGGCCGTTTCACACAAGATTTCTGACATTGTATTTTTCAGGATAGCCCAAAAGTTAATCAAATGCTACTTATTCCCAGATACCATCCAATCCATACACAGGAACTCACCCACAGATCTCACAAAACCATTAGAGAGAAAAAAATATTCAAGGCCTCTCCGTTGTCTCATCAGTGAATATTAATTTCTATTGTCATGCAGTTGACTTGTAAATCAACTGGATCATTAACTCAGACCTTTTGTGCAGTAACATTACACGATGTTGCAAGTTATTTAGACACCAGTGTTTCCTACACTCCCTCTGCTTTGACTGCAGAGTTCTGCTCCCAAGGAAAGAGGGGCACAACTCGAGTCCACACAAATGCAGGTGATGCTCAATGTGACAGTTGTGCTGCTGTGGCTGTACTGGCTAGCTGCATGGCATTTGCCAAAATAGGCACACCATGCTAATCTTCCTAGCCAAATAGTGCCTTCATGCTGGGTAGCCTGTTGCCCATGTGTACTGGAATAGCAGGACTACTGAAAAACCCATTTCTGCCAAGACAAAGGTATCCACAACAAGTTTACAGGTCTAGGCAAAAAACCTGAAGCATTAACTAAGGATTTGTGGCTCTGCTGAGACTAGACTGCAGGGGAGTGAACAGATCTATATTGATTTACAACATCAAAAGCCTCAGATCTTGTCTGTTTCGTATCTATTAATAATAAGTATTGACTGTAATAAACCAATTGAGAACATACTGCTGGATCTCAGCCTGCTGTGAATACTGAACGAGAGGAGTCATGTGCACCAGTTTGCTCACCTCCCAGGCTGTTGCTACCATGGATGTCCCATCTTGCCAAGTCCGTGCCTTCCTGACCATTCCCCTTAAGAAAGGATCAAGTGCCTATTGTCTCTGCTAGAAGTTGTCATTCAATTTTTCTCTAGAGAGAAGCAATGAAATTAAAAGGCAGGGTGTTTTCAAGCAGTAAGGATTGCTGACATAAGATGCTAATTCACCTGTGCAACTTGCAGCAAATTGTGACCTCTGGGATTTTTATGGAGATTCATAAAAGGAGCTGAACATTTTCAGGCAGCATTCCTTGTCTGGGAATGGACAGGGTTCAGCACTGGGGCTAGAGTGATGCAGCTCCACTCCTCCTGTCAGAGGCCTGCCCAGGAGAGGACAATACCCCTGTGCAGGAGTGTGCTTGTGTAGCAGCAGTTTAAGCTCCAGTACAGCCAAAAGGGGCTGGTGAGCTTCAAAGTGGCTTTCCCCTGTGGTGCTGATGCTCAGACTGAGCTCTACCCAGAACTCACACAACTGCCACTTGTTCATGCAACCAGGCACGCCTGACATGCAGCCACCCCAGCAGAGTGTGGCTGAGATGGACTCACCTGCACAGCCCATAGCCAAGGAGGTCTCTGAGCCTCAGCAAATCTACTCAATCATTTCAGTTCCATTGTGTGATGAAGGGCCATGGCATGCAGCCCCCCCCACTCCACCGTTAGAAAGTGCTGTGTGGTCCACCTAAACACAAACACTGAGCATTGCTCCTAGATGTGCTCCCTTCCTACAGCAACTCACTTCCAGGATGGCCATGTTACCCCAAAGGCATGCCTGGTTCTGTCCTGTCTCACTCCTCCAGACTTGCAGAGAGAAAGGAGATCACGTCACCAGCAAGTCCACGTCCTTCTCAGCCTTACACCATCACTATCACACTGTCTTGGCTGCTGCTCAACACCCCAGGGCTACACAAGGTGTCTGCTGTGAACGAGACTATGCCAGGGACAAGGAATGAACGAAACAGGGCAGCTGCAGATTTAGACTGAGGGGTATTTGCAGGACACGTTGGTAGGTGCACGGGGCAAGAGGTAACTGCAGAGAAACAGAGCCCGACCACACTGTCCTACTTTCTCCCCTAGCTACATCCCTTCAGCCCCTCATTTGCAGAAGCCTGGTGTTGTGCTTTTGAAAGAACAGTCTTTTTGTAAGGGAAAAGAAGCCGGAGGTGTTACAGGGCAGATTAAGAGCTGGACACAATAGGGAGAAGGTGGCTCTGGAGAAGCAGGTGGTCTCCATTTCCAGTTCAACAGCGACCTCTGCTCTCAGCAGACCGAAACGCATGTCTCGCTTCCCATCAGCTGTTTAGGGACACCTAAATGATAGATCATTTTGGTCCGTTTTATCTATGGGGAATAAGGACATCTCTTTCACATGTGGGCAGCCACTGTGACCTTCAAATCCCATCAGATGGAGCCGAGGGCTTCACAGCCTCAGCACTTGTTAAAGCACCCTAGGATTTACCTTCTCCTATTTGGCTGATATTTAACCAGATGCCAAGAGAGACAAGGACACCTGGTTTCTAAATGGATTGTTTTCAGCATGCCCCAAGAGGGAATATGGATATATGTGCACTCTTACACACACACGAGACTTGCATGGAAACTCCTTAACAAAGCTATGTAACTAAGGCAAACAAAAAGAAGGGGGCAGCTACTAGACACACCAACTGGCCCCCAGAAGGCTGGGGGAATTAACAAGAGTGGTAGGAGAGCTGTGATACCATGATGCAGCACTCCAGTACCACACGCAGCAAGTCTGAACTGTCTGGCCTGCAGAACCATTCCCAACACACCAAGGCCAAAAGATCTGTCTCAGCTACTTAACACAGGGCACCCTTAGTCCTGTCTGGGCCTCTCCCCCCTGCTGGTCTCAACTCATGTTCACAGATCACAAGTTATAGGATGTCTAGGATTCTTCTGACAGTCCACAAAACATCGAGCCAGACCACAGCTCTCAGCTACTATACTTTCTCCCCTCCCACAGCAGCTGAGAGGGGAGAGTCCCATAGGAAAGCCCACCTGTGCCATGCCAGGTGTCCAGCATCAAGATCCCCTGCTGAGCTGCAGAAACCCATGATGCAGCTCTCACTCTAGCAACTCCATTAAATACACGTGGTCCTTAGGAACCTGGCATGATGCAAAATACCTTCCCTGTGTGTCCTGCTTGGGAATGATCCACAGAAAACTGGGATTCAAGCACGATGGGGTTTCTTGCCTCATCCATCAGGATCAGCAGGCAAACAGGGGTTTTTGCTTGCTGGAAACTGAGGTTCATGGGAACTGAGCCCATGGTAGTGCTCCCCTGGTGCCACCTGTGCCTCACCACCCCAGCATTCCCACACACCCACACAGTAGCAGATCCACTCCAGCCACTCAAATGCTACAATGCTGAGTGCCCAGGAAGATAAAAGACAGCTCCAAAGAGCCCCAAGCATTTGAAGATCTGTTTGGGCTAAACTAATACAGCAAAGTGAGAATCTCGCATCTCGCCAGCTCCAGTGATGCTTTAAACCTCCCCAAAATGTTAATTATAAGCTAAATAGCCTAACACCATCAGATCAAACAGCTCTTAGGACTGCATGGGAAGGCTCCACTCTGCTCCTTCCTCCATGCACACTCACAGAAACTGCACTGTTAAGTCATTATGGCAATTCTTAGAAAAAGCAGCAAAGAAAATGAAGGTTAGTTTAAAAATACCCTCTCAGCAATAGATAAAAATCAGGCTAAAATTAACCATTTTGAGTAAAATGGAAGATCTGTTAAGCAACTTTAAAAATTGCTGCAGCCAAGAATGTCCAAAGCTTGGGCAGAAGTTGGCAGAAAATAGAGAACAGGTCTCAGCAACTCCTGAGGATTGTATGTGTTCTCCTCACATGTAAGTTAAAAAAAAGGATTGACAGACATTGCCTTACATATACAAAACACAAGTTTATACAGTGTTTCTAGGAAGTAGTCATATCAATTTTAACAACTAGATGCAGGGAAGTTTGTCTTATACTTTTACCCCTTTCTATGGCTTAACTTCTGCTCTGTTTATACTCACAATATTATTTCAGTTGCATCAACGCCCCATTCAGACAGAGCTCCAGACAAACACACCGTCCAGACACCTAACAAGGGCAGAGATCTGCAACAGATAAAGTTGCAGCTTGGCCACAAAAACTTCTGCACAGACTTCTACACATGTTTAGATATGTTACTATCCAAAGATCTTACATAAACCAAGACTCAGACTCCAGCAAAGGGCATAGAAGCAAAAAGTTCTGTGTCCCTTAGGCCTTTCAGAGATCCACAGCCAAGGTAACATGTTCTGCTTCACTAAAACCAAGAGCTTCCCGAGGTACTCGTGCCCTTGTCTCAACAGCCCTCACGATCTCTAATGGGAACAAATTTACGTGCATTTTCAGCACTTAGACTTCATAAGTCTTCCCATTTTGTCACACTTAATATTTATAAGACATCTAGCAAATGATTGATTTTCCTCCGGACCCCTTGTCATTCACAGTTGCTTATCTCCTGCACGTAGGGGGCAAGCAACAGATTTATAGCAGCCCATAAAAGTTGTTACCAAAAGTACAGTTTCTTTTTCTGTGTGATAATTTCTAATAACTCTTAAGCATGATAGCAATTACTGACAAAAGTCAGCCTCTGTTAATAGAGTTTATCTCAGTTCATCATATATCCTTTGTCAGTGGAAGCATTTTGACAAGCCTGGGGTTAATTAAAACCAAGAAGACAATAAAATACACCTAATCAAACATTACAGGTACAGAAATCAATTAGCAGATTTATGGCACTTTGGAGCCCTCTATAACGTGCAAAATTCAAAGAAACTGGCAGTTCTATCCCCCCAAGACAGTGTAATTGAATTTCTAATTGAAACTATTTTTCAATAGGTAACACAATCCGCAAAGTTTGATTTGCATTAAAGTGGCATCTGCAGAGGACAGAGAAATCTAAAAAAAAAAAAATTAAAAAATAAAGAAATCCCATGCTGCTTCCACTATTACCAGCAATAATTATTATTATTATTTGCATATTCAAAATTTTGCAAAAGCCCTTTAGAATGTATGGAGTGGCCAATTCTTTGCCAGGACGGCTCTAGACACCAAGTTTCCTGTAGAAAGAGGTCATTTGGATCAAAAAGGGGCAAAAAAATAATCAAGAAGGAAATTCAGGGTGGTCAGGAATAAGAAATAAGTTGGATAGAAAACTGGCTGGGCCTGGAGATCAGCAGAACAAAGTCCAACTGGTGGTCTGCTACTGGTGGCATCCCTAAGGGATAGACACTAGGACCAATATTGTTCAGGTTGAAAGGGACCTTAAGGAGATCACCCATCTCCAAACTAGACCTTGTTCAAGACAACAAGAAAAACAAAGTAGATTTTTAAAGGCCACAGTATAAAAACCCTGGGCTTATTGTTAGTGTTTCTCTTTGAAATGCAATGAGAGAGAGAGAGAGCAGATCTGTGCACAACTACATAATCTAATTATATACAGCACTGTTCAGTATATTTTATCTATATTTTACACTGCTTCATTTCCTCTGCTGCTCCTAAGATATGGCTAGGAGCCACCTCTCAGTAATTTACTAGGAGATGGGAAAGACTAGAAATGAAAAGTCAGAAGAAATGAAGACACAAGGCCAACAAAGCTTCCCAGTACCCACATCTCTTCCAGTGTAGTGAGACAGATTATTTTAACTTCTGATGTTAGCACTTGGATATCAATAATGTGATATTTTAAAATAAGTATCATTGTTATTTAAAGTTATTTATTAACTAGGCATTTAGTATTTATTAAAATTTTCATTAAATTTTATACACAATGAAACAAAAAACATGAAAATTGTTTTTATCCAAATGCTGCTCTGATGCTAACGAGTCCAGACTCCATCTGGCTGGGTCCTGCTTCATGAGAACCTGAGCACAAATAGAAGATAGTGGACTTTAAAAAATCTGGGAAAACATAACAGCAAAGAATAAAGAACAAAGAAAGAGCAAAATGGGACTTTCCAGTGATTTTTCTCCTATTTTAAGGAAACCATGAACAAATGGACAAGGTCCTCAAATTCCACCCAGTTTTCCAGATAGGACTTAGTCAGCCTGCACACCTCCCTGCTCCACACACCTTTCTTATGCCAGGCTAATCTCCTGTTTGTTTTATCTAGTATCTCACCTCTGGAAGAAAAGCACGTGCAGGGAGCACATCTACAGTAGCTTCACAAAGCACAAAACTTTATCCAAGAGAGGAAAGGCATTCCCCAGGCAGCCATCTCTGTAGGACCACCCAACAAGTGAGACTCAGGGGTGGGGACCTTCTCAGAGGGAGAACAGCCACCTGTAAGAGATCTACTTTACAGGAGAGATGCCCTGTATTACCAAAGGCAGCTTTTCATCTGGGTATCACTTGGTGTGAAATTAAACACTTGTGCATTTGGGAAATCGTCCACAGAGAGGTGATTAATTCTATTAAAGGATCTGGAGGGAACTCTTATTTGCTTTGTTAAAGAACAGAAAAGGAGTCCAGAATTCAGGTTGTAGCACAGCTTCTTCTGGAGCTGATCCCTGAAACTGTTGCTTTCATTGACAGAGTTACTATTACATGGGTGTGCTTGTAAGACATGCACTTCAAACTCTGCATTTCCTAACAGTTTGGAAGTTTGAGGGCTTTGCTCCAGCTCTCCCTCCACTCCCATAGTGGCTCCATGGAGATGTACCTACAACTGAACATTTCCTGGTACCACAGAATTCACCTCTCTTATTTCCACAGGATGAAACAAAGGACTGTCCTGCTTTTGCAACTTGCACCATTCCTCATTAAAAGCTTTCTAGTGGTCCCACTATGCCCTTCATCAAATAACCATCTGAGATGCCAGTGAAGCATCACCTTGCCATCAACTGTAGGAAAGTTGTTTTCTGTTTTGGTTGGGTTTTTCATTGGTAGTTGGTTGTTTGGTTCTGTGTTGTGGTTTTTTGTTCTTTGTTGTGTGTGTTTGTCTTTCATTTCCCTTCTGCATCTTTCATTCCCTTCCACTATAGAACAGACAATTTCAGTTGGAAGGGACCTACAGTGATCATCTAGTTCAACTGCCTGACCAATTTAGGTCTGACCAAAAGTCAAAGCATGTTGTTAATGGCATTGTCCAAATGCCTCTTACACACTGACAGGCTTGGGGCACCGACTGCCTCTCTGGGAAGCCTGTTCCAGTGTTTGACCACCCTCTCCATAAAGAAATACTTTCTAATATCCAGTCTAAACCTCCCGTGGTGCAGCTTTGAACCATTCCCACAAGCCCTATCACTGTGAGCACATCTTTTTGCTTACTCTGTTCCTTGTATGTTTACATGCACTGCTTGTTCCAAAAGGAATGGAGGATTTCTGGCATTCTGAAGTGAAACCTTTCCCTTAGTCATCACTAGCAGCAGCTTTCATTAGCAGCCCCCTCTGGAATTTGCTGGCAAAGTAGAATGAAACAGGTGGCAGGAGCTAAGTGAAGATGAGGAAGAGGAACCATCTACCCTTCTAGGCTGCAGGAACACAGGGCAACTGCAGGGTAGAAGAAACCTCAGTTTTGCTGAGTTAATAAGAACAGGTGGAGTTGGGGGACCAAAGGACAGTGGATCCAAGCTTTTTTTTCTGGCAGACTGATACATGAGCATTGAGCATTGTATCTCATGATTAAGGTTTTCCTGGTCTCAGCTTCTTCTCCCTTACTGTAAATAAGTTTGCTCTTCTCCATCTGCAAGACTTGTCACTACATACCCAGAGGTCATTATTTTCCAGTTCTTTCCCATTTTTGGCTTTCAACATGCAGCATGGAAAAATGGTGAAGTCCAGGTTGGCAGAATGCATCCCAGTAACACAGTAGCCATGTCTCCCTTATCCCACAACTTGCACATGACACTCCTGTTAATCCTTCCAGGAACAAGATTTCTTTTCAAAGGAGCATCTCTGACTCACTGAGCTGTGATTCACTCTGAACCCAAGTGCTTTCCTGCAGTACTGCTTGCCTAGGCAGCTGGTTCTCTTTTTTTAATCAGATGTTTCCTCCCTAAAGGTAATGTGTGTCGTGAATTTCATCTCATTGATTTCTACCCATTCCTTCAATTTGTCTAGATCATTTTGAGCTTGCAGCCTGCTCTACAGACTGCTTGTTAACTCAGCCCCAATAGCAGCATCCTCTGGCATTGTAACCTACCCTGTCCTGTACAAGCCAAAGTATTCAAGAACTGTACCCCTCAGTGCAGAGAGCCTGCAGGACTGGAAAAAACAAATAAAAAAGAAAATTATTATTTTACAGTAAGCCAAGAGCAACTTAGTTCTTCAAGAAAGCTTCTTCCAATCAGGACTGGAAAAAAACAAAAAAAGAAAACTATTATTTTACAGTAAGCCAAGAGCAACTTAGTTCTTCAAGAAAGCTTCTTCCAATCAGGACTGGAAAAAAACAAATAAAAAAGAAAACTATTATTTTACAGTAAGCCAAGAGCAACTTAGTTCTTCAAGAAAGCTTCTTCCAATCAGTGTGATCCCACCTTCCAAGCAAATTCTGACCATGCTGCTTTTACAGTGGTGTCCTTAAGGACAACACCAACAACTGCAGTCAGCAGCCATGGCACCAGCCACCCCATCACTCACCCACCCAGCTGCTATCCTGCCTGGAAGGAAGATTGCCCTTGGATGATCCATACTCAAACCAAACAGGCTCAGGGCACTTTCTTGCCCCATCCAAACCATCCTAGCTTGATCCTTCCTATCTGGCAGCTCAGAAGCCACTCTGAATCCCAACGGCATAGACCATTCCACACACCCAAAGCACCACATCCCAACCCAGACCACACTCTGCTTTTTCTTTTTGTTATTATTTCTGAACCATCTGACAGCAGCACGAGAGTGCCAACACAGCAAACCCTGACCAGCTGACACATCTCTACTGGTACAGGGCAGGATGGCTCAGACAGAGCTAACACGTGCTCCACAATATGTTCACTGCTGTTTTAAAACAGCAGATTACACCAATGCCCCATTCAGAAGATGTCAGACTGTGTTGGCACATGGTCACAATGTGTTGTTACATGGTAATTTTCCCCTCAGCCCAAATATCACTAGCTAGTGTTCTGGCCAGCCACTGCAAGGTAATCCCAGGCAGAAAGAAAATCCCAAGTTCTTTCCCTGTTAAGCTCATGTACAACATAAGACAGATTTATTTATTTTTCCCCTTGCATTTCAGCTTTTTGCCTGGCTGCAAGGAGACAGGAGTTTAAGGGGAATACATTAAAAAATTGCTTTCTTTACACTAGCTGCAAATTCACCTGTCTCCTCAATGCTGATTCATTTTTCTTTCCGAAGTTCACATCCTTTGACATCTTTGCAGTCCCCCCATGTTTCTGCTGCTGTTTCTCAGCAATAGATAAGAAAACTTCAAAACCTTGCTCTGCACTGGCAATAATGAGATTCAAAAGGAAAGAATTTTTTCCAATCTTTCGACATAAAAAAGTCCTGAATCAGAGCCCAGCAGTGCACAAATATTACTCATGTCATTGACACTAAGAAAAGGGGAGCTGTGAATAAAAAATGTTAAAAATGAACACAAGGAGCATTGTTTGCATATCAGAAAAATTAATCTACATAGAGAAGTGTAAGAGCCTGCAATTCAGAAAGCAAAGAATTAGGACAGCCCAGCTGAGAATAATTTTCTAGCCAGTTAATTTAATTGCATAAATCATTCCTTTGTTAGCAATAAAGAGATATAATTAAAATGAGATTGCTTCTCATTTCTATTCTCTGGAAACTAAAGGAATTGATTCTGGGGAAAGCATTCTTCCAAATACCAGATCGGCAAATTACATTTACCTTTTGAGAAAGGCTAAATTATTTTGCGCTAATATCATGGAGGGTTTAATTAATTATAGATCTGCCATATGATCTTAAAGAAATAATTTACTTAATGCCCACAGAACAGAAGTTTGTAAGTGCTCATATCCCTCTGATAGATGGTGTGCAGATTTTTACAAACAGGTCAGAAGTTGAACAGGTGGCTGTCAGGAGAAATGTGAGGAAATATAGTAAGTGTTTAAAGATGGGGGAAGGTTTGCTTGGAGATATTCAAGTACTGCTTCTTGTTTATTGGGACATACCTGGATGACTGTTCTTTAAACCCCTCTGAACTGGTTTTCTTCTAATAGTGTAATGATGGTTGTTTCTAGTGTTGTAATGATGGACCTTCGGGGCTCAGTAAGCGTTAACAGGTGAGTAACAGAACAACAGTCAGAGCAAAAATCTGTGAAAGCCCACCCGTTCAAACAGAGTGCTACTGTTGCTGGGTATTGCAGGGGTTGGCCACAGTTGGGCCCTTAACAAGGCTGTAACACCAAACATCTAAATACAGAGGCCCTATGTCATGCTGTACATCACACTCTGTAGGCTCTGCTCTCCTCCCAAAGCCACAAAGAGCCACAGCACCAGGGAGGTCACACAGGCAACTCCCTCTGCTGCACTCAGGGCCAGCCAGGCAACAGGTCTCCAACAGAAGAGCCTGACAATAATAACCTATGTGCATACCACACCACAGCAATTCACCCAGAGCCCTGAGTCTTAAGACCTGCAGGAAAAACAAAGGCCAGAACACCTGACAAAGCATCACTAGCACTCCAGCTTCCACCAACAGAAATGCAGAAAAGAGGACTGTTCCTAGAAATAGGTAAACGTCTCCTCAAATCTTCATATGCCCTCAGCTTGCACACCAAGGTAGAAAAGGGTCAAACAGCAGCTTGCAAGCTGCTTTCCAAATTTTGCTCCTTTGAAGGTTAAGAACTCTTCCACCTCAAAGGCAGTTATAAAGGTATACACATACTCTGCCCTGCCTGCCAGGGGCTGCATCAGGGGCAGGAAGGGTGATGGAGCAAAGGGTGCTGCTGCTCTGGGCAGAAGGCAGGGAACAGAATCTGTTTCCTCTCTTTTGTACCAGGACAGAGTCTTTCACATCCAGTCAGGGCTTGTCTCCACAAGAGAGGGAAAACAGACACCCTTTCTACATTTTTTGGACCCCTAAGAATTCACGGCCTTTTGTCATGCTGCTTACTCTCTCAATTGTCCTTTTTATCAGGTAAAAAAAAAAAAACAAACCTGCTACGCTTCCACCTCTCTCCACAAGAAACTTCTGCTGCCATCAAGGATTCCCAAATCCGAGGCTCTTCAGACAAGGGACAGACTGCCTGGCACAAATTTAAGTTAGGCTACTTTGATGAACTCTCCCAACACCCACAGAAAGTTTTCCACAGATCTTGGACGCTAAGCTGCATCATTTCCAAGGAGGACACTTCCTTATGCTGTAAACCCTGCAGGGCTGTGGAACACCTCAGCAATGTTGCCAATGTGGCAACTGTGCTCTCAGCACCAGCTCAGCCCATCTTCCCTGGGATCTGCAGGAAATGGAAGCTTCTCAAGATCAGCGTAGCCAGTCAGTCATTCATAGTCAGTCATTCAGTCACTCACAGTCAGTCATTCAGTCACTCACAGCCCCTCACACACATGCTGCCTCTGCTTCATAAGCTTTTCCTTTTCTATGTGCTGTAGAACAGGGGGAACAGAAGAGGAACAGCCTTGTCCCAGGAACACCGTGCCCCACGCAGACCACCTCTGCACCCTGACAGTACACCCACCACCAGAGAGGATGCTGCGAAGGACTGCAGGTGAGTTAAAAAAGGAGAAGGCTTTGCATGCAAGAGTTAAATAGCAGATAGGTTAGATCTCATCAGCTGAGATTTCCAGAAGTATTGTGTTGCTATGGAAACCTCAACATAAGCCAGGTTTTCCCTCCTTTTGTTTGTTCATTTCCTACAAACACCAGCCTCTCCCAGTCCCCTCCGGTGGGGCTCGCAGCTCGCAAAAACATTTTTCTAGTGTCCACTTCTCTTTGCAAGTATATTTTTTGGTACACAGCCCTTCACACTATCACTGCCACCACCCCCAAACTCTTATTTTGTGATGAGTTCTGTTTAATTTTATACCCATTGGGAAATTTAGCTCCCAGACACCCTGCTCTCTTTCTGCCTGGGGAAAAAGCACGAAAAGCCTCGTGGTAATAAAACTGAGCCTTCCTGGGCTCCATTCAGGGAGATACCACAACCTCCCTTCTCCCAGAGTCAGCAATGTGCATCTCTACTGATTGTGTTTTAGTGCTTGTAAAGACCTTGTCTCACTCTGGGCATTGCAGGTGTTTGCTCCTAAATTGAACAGCTCTACCTGTAAAGTTTCCACGTAGAAAACGAGAACAAACCCAAGAAGCAGCTTAAAAACCCCTAGAAACTGGACTTTGTGTTTGCAGTAGGGTCAGCCAGCCACCTCAAAGCAAGAAACATAACAAGGAACAAGGAACAAGGCAAGATCCTGTGGATTCTTCAGTGTTAGACAGCCCAGGCCTCATCACTAACAACATATGTACAACGTGAGGGTGCCAGAGTGAGAAACTAATGGCACTGCTATGAACTGGCAAAGAATCTCATACAGGTGGTGACCGTGGGGGCACCCTGGAAGGGTCATTTCAATTTACCTGTCACACTGTCCTTTTAGATTGTCAGCACTGTAGGGCAAAGACCACCAGGGACTGTTACACAACACATAGCAGAGCCAGAGCCAAACCTGATTCTGACAACAAAGAATGAGAGGAACAAACCCGATCCAATCCCCATGAAAACATGCACCCTCACAAAATGAAAGCTTGGTGTCTACCTGGCAAGACACCAGTGCAGTTTTTAAGAACTGTTACTGGGTTCTGCCACTCTGGAGTCACTCCACTGTTATAATAGAGCAACAGACTGCAGAACAGCACAAGGGCACCCAAACCTTTTTGGGCTGGCAAAACAAAAGTGTATTGCAGCAGTGCTGATATACACCTACCATTTATTTTCTTGCATCCACTGGCATAAGGAAAATCCAACATGATCAATATTCTGCAAACATTTTCATAGAAATGTTACCACTAAAAATACCACAAATTAGCAGGGTCCATTGAATGCCACAGAAGAGAGACCAATTAAGTGTGAAATGCCACAGTGGAGTTTCATCATATCACATAGTTCAAGGTTTCAAGACACAGACCATCCCCTTTCTAGCTTTGGAAAACAAGGAATCTTGCAGGTGAAGAGAATCCGAATATTCAGCTCAAAAGTTTTCCTTCTTTTTATTCCCAGGTATCTCTAGCCATTTATTTTATCCTGTCTTTATTTGGACTGTGAGCTTTGGAGGCTCAGGCAGCAGCTAAAAGGTGGCTTTAATGCCTGAGCAAGCTTTACTAAAGGCAAAAGGGCACTTCAAAGCTGAGTCCCACTACTGTACAATGCAACATGATTTCATGGGTACTGGCAACCTCAAAACACCCTCCACATCCTCCAGTCAGAAAAAAACACCACCAAGAGCACAGTGGCTTTTTGCAGCTGTTTGGATGGTCTTCACGCAAAACTGACCATCAGTTGTCTGAAATCTTTCTATTAAAAAAAAAAGTTTTAAGTTCCAGGTTACCTAGCTCTGGCTAGTCCTAGGATATGTTAACGTCCAGCTGCAAAGTTATTATTCTCGGGCTGCAGATTCAGCAAGTTTCCTTTGGCTTCCTCAGGAAGTGGATTCCCCACCACTGCCTGTGCCAACAGCCCCACCAAGCGGCCCAGCACACCTACAGCTCCTCCGCCTGCTCGTCCTACAACCGCAGCAGAAACGTCTAGCCGAGAACTGTTGAAAAAATGCAAAACTTACTCACCTAACCCAGCCCTACTCGCTTTGCCTAAAGCCTAACAGAAAAAGAGCTTCTGAGACAAAGTGCCGCAGATCATCTTTCCAGCAAGACGTAAAACGGGAGTGAAAAAGAGGCTTCGTTCCTTCACAAGGAAGGACAGACAAGCAGGAGGTCTCACACAGCCTCTAAGTTTTGTGCATGTTCACATACTATGCCAAGCAGCTCTTCTAAGTTGCCCACCCGTTGCCCCATCTTACCCATTGCTACTTTTTCTACTTGCAAAGATACTAAAGTTGGTTTTAGTTCTTAAAAAAATTGGCACAAAGCCCTGTCGTCCTCCCTCCGAGCCAACATACCTTTGTGGGCAGGAGACACCTTCCTTTTCAACAGTTTATGGCATGGGATCTGTGCAAAGGAAGGGTGCTCACAAATAACAGGAAGGTCAAGCTGTGCTGTCCTTACATAGATTCTGGATGTTTGTATGTCCAAGCTTGTAAGAGGAGGAGGTATTTTCATTTCAGTGTTAATGTTTAGCACTCTCCCAGCTGCATACAACTCTGCTGAGAAGCTCTGTGCTCTCTTCTCCACCCACTTCCCCCTCACATATATGTTTTCTTTTTTAAATTCTAAGCTAAAACTGTTCAGTTCTAAGGAAGGAGGTTTGGGGACAGGCTATGGACAAGCTGACAGATGATCCATCTTAAACTTTCTGCTCCTGGAAAGTGACTGAGTGGTGACCTACATTCACAATGACCTTTAGGGCAATCTAAACTACTACCTGATCTATGCAGGTTCCCTAAAGAAAAGTAAGACCCAGATCATGCTAATGAGAGAACAAAGCAAGTGACTGGGCTCTGCACTACATTAATCTGAAACAGCAAAGTTACCTGGTTGCTCAAGCAGAGGTGTAGACTCTCCCACACAGGTTATCATGCTCAAATCAGGGCTACATCCTGCCCTGGTTTCCCAAAGATCACAAAACTTAACTGCAGCCCAAGCAGTAGAACACAAATTTGCTACAGGGTCTGTGTAGTATATCAGTTACTGAAGCTCATGCAAAACAAATAAAAAAACCAAACCACATTTAAAGTGTTATGCCAAAGTGTAGAGCAGCTACTGACATTCCATTATTCTCACAGGTAGACCTCAGAAGGCTAAGTCTAGCCTGGCTATTCTCTTCTACCAGCTTCATGATTTATGTCCATCTATAATTCCCTTATTTCACATCAGTCTCTCAAAGAAAAAAGGTTCTGCAATTTTCTTTTATTCAGGCCTTGGCAGAGGGCTCTAAGCATTCAGACAGAAGTACTTGCAAAAAACCACAACACAAACACCTAAACAAGAACATTTTGAATGACACTGCCCTCTTGAGGGAAACTGAGCTGTGTCGCCATTAGCAAAGCCACCCTCCCCTTCCCTGCTATCCAGGTCACTCTAAACTCCCCCCACTGCTTTGCCGTATGGTTCAAGATGAGTAGAAGTTCTTAAAAAGCAGTAGACTCACACCTAGGAATCAATTATTTCTAGATAAAACATACTTTTGGTTGTTTCATTTATAGGTCTTTTAGGCACATAAAAAAAGACAGGCCACTCTGAAGGCACACAAGCCTACTGGAAATACATAAACCTACCCTTGGAAATGAGAAGTTTTGTTTCTTCATGAATTGCAGCCCTTTTATTTTGCCCAACAGCTGGTGTTGCAAAACCCCAGGAGCAGGAACCAGAACCTAGCATCTTCTTTGTCCAGCAAATTCCTAATCACTGGGCTACACAAGCACTCTCTAGCCCAAGAATCTTGATGTTTGTATGTAGTTTCCTGAAGGACAGTAAGCTTATCCCATCAAAATCATCTGCTGGCTGGAGTAATTCCTTGCAGTATCTATTTGAAGCTTTTGGGAATTTCTTTCCCAAGAGCTGCTGTAACATCCAGGCTGTCAAATACAATCTCCAGCCAGTCTTTATGAGAAAGATGCTACTGTTGTATCTATAAACTGCCCAGTCACATGAGTTTACTTTGAGTATCTACAGCATCACCAAAAAAGAAAAAGATAAGCCAGAAAAGTTAATTCTCAGAGAAGTTAAGAGAAGGAACACCTGGCTTTTTATCTTGGCAAGCTGGGATACAGGCTAGACTGACATGAGCAGGAGGGATCTCTCAAGAACACGCAGGGAAGACACCACACAAGCTTTGTCTGCCTGCCTAAGAATTTCTTAGTATCATTAAGTCTAAAAAACTAAGAATTGTGACAGTTTTGCAGAGAAAGTTTATTAGCGAGTACTGAAAAGAGTTGAAGTCCAAGAATCAAACAAGACAAAGATATGATCTATATCCCTATATCAACTATTTTAAAAATTAACACTATTCCTTGAAATAATTAAAAAACACTGTGGCCAGACCACAGCACCATGGAACCATCTAGAATGCTGAATGTATTCTGACATGGGTTTAGAGAAAGCTGGCTTTTGCCTGGAGGAATTATCCATCCCATGCAAAGCACAGGCTCTTGAGTTCAGATATGAGGCTAAACATACTGAAAGTGGAATACCAACGAAGACAGGTCTAAGAACTACTTCCAGGAGCCTGAACTTTAAGCAGTATCTTCTTCAGTTCAGCAATCTGGTCTTCTCTTGAGGCTGCATAACTTTTTGCTGTCTTAATGAGAGACTCGTGATGCTTCTCCAACGCAGCCTTCAGACTTAGGTATATTTCCTACAAAGAGGAAAAAAAAGCCATCAGCAGAGTTAATGTTTATGCTTTATAAGGAGATAAGTGAAAGTGGTCTGTTGGTCTCAAGTGATTTCAAAAGGTACCTTGTCCTGGGCTTAAGAAGCATCATTCGAGGAACACAGGGAAGTTACAAAACATCAGAAGAGCAGCCACAAGCAAAATCCCAATGTTAGGATTACAGTTTTGTGACCATTAAAGTTACAACAAAGGTGGTCAAACATCAGAACTAGCCCAGTATTCACACTCCTACTGCCCTCTTCTGTGTTAGCTTGTGTCACCAAGGTCTCTGCCACTGTGACTGCTACCACTGTCCTCCCAGCAGGGACAGTACTTCAGTACAGACAGGATGAGGGCTGTGATCCCCTACTCCTAACCCATGAGAATTTCTGCCTCTTTCCAAAGCTGATCCAGACAGTTATCTTCCCAAAACCCTGGGAAGAAAGTGTTTGTGACATGGCAGATGGTCCTGTGTTTGTGGGAGACTGGAGAGATTACAGTACTGCCCATCACAACAGAAATGCAGGCTCACAGGTCAGGTCCCAGGGCCAAATAAAATACTTTTGACTGCTTAGAGCTGGCAGTACCAGGATACAAAAATGGACATCACAGAACTAGCCTAGTATCTGCTACAGGCACAGGTGGGAAAACAAGTTTAATTTCACCTCCCAAAATTCTGAGCAATCTCACCATCCCAGTCTTTTCTCTCAGGTCTGCAAAGCCCACTCCTGTGGGCCACCTACAGCCTGTGGAGATGAGCATAAGTGGAACAACTAGTAGGAAGTGCTCTACCTCCCACTATCCACCCAAACCACCACCTACTCATTCTTAGGGCAAATAAGCATTCCTTTATTTACACAGCCTACATTAAAAGTCAGTTTTGAGACCACCAAACAAGATTCCTTTAGGAAAAACCTCACCTTGGCTTTTGTTTCTTCCTTTTCAGCATTCTCATTCAGCTGCTGAATTTTTAACCTTGTCTGTTGGATCTCCTTGCGAATGGCTGTCACTTTATCATATCCAGCACCTCTTTTCTCCTGAACTCTCTTACAGTATCTAAAGGCAGAAGAAAAAAAGTTAGTACTGAGCCATTTAACTAATTGCAGATTGAACTCAGCCCCACCACAAGCCAAGCTTGCAATTTATGAGCACAAATCTAGCAGCTTCTAGAAGCAATGCTGTACAGAATTTACTTGGTTGGAAGTTTGTCCAATTCTTAAACTAGAACTTGGATACAAGAAGTGAAATTCAAAGGGATGTCTAGAGGATTATACTGAAGATCCTCAGTTGTTGCCAACCAAGGCAACTCAAGTGGCTCCAGTGGAACCAACCCAACAGACAGCTGGACACTGCATCTTCTGCCTTGGAGTAATGCAGCACAGGTGTCAGGGGACAGTCCTACCTAGAGGCCAGCCACTGGATCAGCTCAGAAGCCATATAGCTGTACTTGATGTTTCAGCATAACTGGAAGCCACACGTTCTGCTGAGCCTCAGAACCCCTCCCACCAAGTTAGAGCTCTAAGCAGCATCACTGTTCTTCACACAAAGCTGTGTATGTTGTCTGCTACTTCCAGTCCATCATCCACTGCATCCCAAACAAAGACCAAATAATGTTTGCCCAGCTCACAGGTAAATTCAGATAACTCCAGCTGTGAGCCACTGTGTAATCAGCAAAGGGTGTAGGACCAGGAGATTTACTCTGACATCAAGTGCAAAAACCACCTACCAGTTTTACTAAGCACTTGTACAAAAACTAGTTGGAACTGTAGCAGCTGCTTTCTCTTAAAGAATGGCTGAAATCACTCATACTTAGCAAGAACCTACTTCTATTTTCCTACATCAAGGGAACAGTTGGGACACATTCTCTTATTCACCAGCAAAAACTCTTGTTTTCAAACCAAGGTTACCTCCCTTCCCCCCTGGCTTATCAAAGCATCTAATTTTATCACTCAATGGAAATATCAAACACACTAAAACAGATAAAGTGGCAGCAACTTTTAACATAAAGAACCATTAGATTATATTATTTTCATTCTTTATTTGGAAGCAAAAGTAGCTTTTTTATTAATCTCCTTTAGCTAGTCCAACACACTAAATGAGGAGCAAAGGAAGCCTGGGAATCTTGCTCCCATTCTACACAGCACACAAGCCTCATCAGCATGACTAAATCTTAGTTGACTCTCTCAGCTGGGTGGAAGAAGCTCTCTTCCATCACAGTTAATCTACCCAGCCAATAATTTTCCATACTACCTTTCCCATCTGTGTATTAAAAAACATTATATAAATAGAAGCTCTCTCTGTAACAGTTCAGCACTTCTCATCTCACAGTGAAGCCACAACCTTAAAACACTGCAGTTTGCTGCTGCACAAGTGGCTGCTGTGCTGTAAACACTGCTGTGCCACTTGCCTTGAGCACACAGTAGGAAGGAAGATGGGCTAAGAGGCTTTGATCAAATGACACTTTTCCTTTTGTTTTAGAAGCATCATGTCAGGATAATACTCCTCTGAGATACGAGCCCCATTTCCCCATGGGTCTTGAACATCTTTGATAATGAGCAAAAGTGGCAAGGGAAATTATGAAAAATTCATGAAAGGCAAATGGGGCTTTGTTGAAGTCTGATAAGTTGGAAAATTATCCCAATGTGACATTCTCTTTAAGAAGATAAAAGAATCAAGAATAAGCATTATAAATTAAATTAGTGCTCCAATAAAAGAATTGCTGTCAAGTCACATTGCAATTACTGATTTGAGACCCGAAGTCCCTGCCTGAAGCATTACTGGTCTTCATACAAAGCTATCCCACATCACTCATGTTATTCTTACTGCCAAGCTACGTGTTTGTACCAGACAAACTTGGGTAGCACATAACAAAGACATAAAGTAGCATCAGGCAGCAATGTCAGCTCATCCATACTCAAACACAGTTTGCTTCTGTTGCTCAACATCTTCCCGCTTCTTTTTGATCCTCAGTTCAGCTATAGCCAACTTCTGCTGTTTTGCAGCAACCAGTCTCTTCAAGGTCATTTCATCTGTTTTTGCCTTTTTCAGCTCTATCTGAGCACTCTCGAGCATGTCCTCCAGATTTCTGACCTAGAGGATGTCAGAAGGATTGAAATAAGTTAAATTGGGGGAAAACATAGTAAACTAACAGTATGTTGTTTCCATTAAGAGTAGAACTAGCTTTCTGCTTTTTAAAGATCTGATTGCTAACTAATTCTCCCAGTTAAATGCCAGTTCCCCAGCCCTTATCCCATTTTAAATACATCCAAACAGGCAAGATCCCATAATTTAAAATTATTTTTCAGGTGTTACTATTGTAACAAAAATTCCTTCAGGGAAAAGCTGACTTAATCATATTAATAAAGTTAAAAGCACTTAAGACATGACTTTTCCTGAAGTAGTAATTTTTTTTTTTTGCTCTTAGTTTCTGCTCTCTAGGCAAAAGAAACTGGATCTCACTTTTCTTCTTCCATCATTTCCTACCAACAACCCCAAGACAGTTCAAACTATTTTAGGTCAGGTTTCTATGGCAACAAAGGCTCTGACTATTAAAAGTGGTCAATAGTACATTAGCTAGGGGCACGCAGCAAAGCAGCAGCTGTGTTTTATGATGCTTTTAAGAATGAGATTTCCAAGTTATCCAAATTCTCTCTTTTTGGGACAGAGGACAGACACAAACTTTCAAAATACAGACATTTACTGATAATCACGTATCTTGCTTAGACATTAAGTTCTCCCTAACCAGATATAATTTGGATAATACCAACCTCTGATAATGCACTGGCCAGTCTTTCCACATTTGCTCCCTGTCTTTCCATCCTCTTTTGATAGAACTGCACCTCCCGTTGGCATGATGGCAGAACCTCAACTAGGTCTCTGTAACATTCATATTTCTCAATAATTTCTTGCTTTAAAGAGAAAAGACTATCAATCAAACAGCTTTAGAGTTAGCAGTTATTTTGTACAGTATTCATGCATATTGACCTTTATACCCAATTCCCTCATTGTTTAACATACACTGGAATTAATTAGTAGTTACTGACATGAGAGCTTTGGTTTGTAAAAAAGCATTTTTTTGGAAAACAAAAGAAAAGTGACATGCAAGTGTTTTTCACTAGCTAGCTTGCTATAAGAGCTTTCAGGACAAAGCTGTACAGTGAAGAAATTCTGTAAGGGTAAAACTGGAGTTAAGTAAAGCATCAAAAAAAACCCAGATGTCTGGAATTACAGCAGTAAAGTTTATACCTTTGGAAAAAAAATACCTAGGAAGACAAAGTTATGCAAGCTTCACTGACATATGAGTGATCATGAACTACAAATATTTAAAGCCTGGTCATTATTATAAAAAAAAATTCTAAAGGGGGGAACTCAGTGTTCAGCATATTAGTGGAGACAGCCAGCAATTCCAGAAACAGGGAATGATAACAGAGACACTGTGAAGCACGTGTTCTAAACCCAAGGCAATTGGCAAGTTGCCAAAACATTGTCATTTCTTGAGAGCTAACAGCCAGACAGGTAGAGATTCAAAAGTTCTGCAACTAATTTCACAAATAAGCAGTTACTCTGCAAGGGCAAAGCAGCAGTTACTGCAAAGCAGCTTTTCCAAAAACACCAAACAAAAAAAAAGCCCCAAAATAACACCCCAAAAAGCCAACACCACAACCAAAAAACCACCCCCACAAGCAACCTTCAGATTTCTGTGCATTTATTTCATTTCAGACCAGCCACTCACTGTTCTGTTGACTTCTGACTAGAAGTCATTCAAGAAGCAGTTCTAGACAACAGCTCAGTAAAACATGTGCTTTTCTAATACAATACCTCCTTGTGTGGACAGAGGAAAACCTCACCTTGGATTTCTTGAGTTTCTTAACAGTGTCTTTCATCAGTTCTTTCTGATTTTTCAGTTCATCCGGACTCTCCACAATTTTTGATTTCAGCTGTTCTTGGTCTTCTTTCAGAGCAGCCATTGTCACTCTAAACTCATTCTAGTTAAGATGACAAACACCTTTTCACTATTAGCATTTTGGTGAACAAAGATGAACTGTGCAGCATGGTTTGCCAGGCTCTTAGGACTAGACAGGTTCTTTCCTCTGTTCTAAGTCATCCCTCATTAGGAAGTTTGTTTTAAAAATAAATTCCTCTCCACAGCATTAACATTCCCAATCAAAGCAGTTAACAGTCTAGTTTGCTCCCTGAACACATGTACAGGGATGCAGCACTAAGTCACAAGGACAGCATTTCACTAGTACTTCACAAAAAGCCTGCCAGCTAATACAGATTACTAGCAGCTCTCTGCCCTTCAGAACCCCTCACCTGGGGCAACCAGACAGTCACTGCAGGGCTTCAGAGCTTCAACCTAGTAGAAGAGCAACAAGCTTCCCATGCAATCTCTCCAAAACCTCCTGCTTTGTCCCCACCAGCTCAGTGGCTGCCTCATTAGCCATTCCATGCACCTAAGGTAAGCCCAGAGCTTCTCAGAAGTCCAGATGTCTCACCCTTTAACAGATCAGCTTCCCAGACACAGAGCTTTACATTGCAGAGTTGTATATTTAAAGTCAATAACAAAACAAGCTACTGCAGTAAAGCTTTCATAGTGGGAGGAGGGAAATGAAGCCGAGTCAGGTTTTTAAAAAACTAATAATCACCACCTAAACATTACCTAGCTCCAAGAATAATTTGATCCTAGAAAGAGATTATGTATTATTTGGTTTACAGTCTACACCTACACAGAGGTGTACTTACCAGTCTCCGTGTTCTCTCTGCAATATATGACTTCTTTTGTGAAATCACTTCTTGCAAGGCTGCCTAAAAAAAAAGCAACAAACTTTAAATAAGCACCTCTACAACCACCAGCTCCTTTACCCTTCTATCACAGATCTGGCTACAACAAAAATCCCATTTATGGTTTCCAGAGTGGCCAAAACTAGCAGACAAAATTGCAGGCTGTAAGATTTAAAAGACAGGGAAGGACATTGTTACAGAAGTCACTGGGAACAGTAGGGAGCACCAGCCAGCAGTAGGTAACTGGGAACAGGGATAAGAGTCTGACTACCTCTATCTTACTGGCCAAGTTATACACACCACCTTCTTCTCCAGAAGCACCCTTCTTGGTAAAAAAAACTAAGTTAATACAAGGTCCCAAATAACACAGAATTCAAGCACATGGTTATTAATACGAATAGTAGAGACATGACTCAACATCACAAAAAAGGAAATCCCACAGATTGATGTATTTATTTTCCAAAACAGCTGAGAAGGTTACCTACAAAGTGTTAGTGGCAAGTTGCCATTACTGGAAGGTTACCCCTGCAATCAACCCTACTCTTTTTGCCAGGCATTCTCTTGGGTGACCCTTCTTAGGCCTCATCTCCTGCCATAGCTCACCTCCAGTTCCAATTCTTCAAATTCAGGTGGAAAACAAAAAAAGCAAAAATTCAACAGGGAAACACACACATCACAGTTCTGAACAGTAACACAGGTATCCCTCAAGTCTTTGCAGCAATGCAAAGAGAGCTGAATACACTTTTGTATTCCCCAAGTCTGATTTCAAGTTTGCTTCACGTTCCTTACACTGAAATGAGGAGTTGATGCTAAGGGTCAGACTAGACATTGTGTTGCAATGACCTTCATTTTGAATCAGGAAAGTCCCCTTCACGCTTTTTAGAAGTAAGGGGAGAAGAACAGGATCAACAAAGATAAGGAACACCCATGATCAGAAGCCACAGCAGCATTCCAAAGAAACATACAACAAGATCATACTTGTTTCCGACGATAGTCCTGCCTTAGCAGCTGCTCCAGCTCTCGAATGTCATCTGTCAGTTGCTTGACCTCTGCTTGATGTTCCACTGGAACAGTGCTGAGCAACAAACAGATATTGAACACTTTCAGCATCATTATAGTCAGGCCAACTGAGTACCTTAGATAAAACAATTACTCTCTCCAAAGAGTTTACAACCAGTAAATTTAGCAATCAGGGCAAGACAGTCTCAAATCAATGGGTCTTATTTTCCTTTGCTTCTAAGATTTTGTAGCTGGAGCATAATCTAAAGAGTTATTTTGGCAACAAGTGGTACAACATAACACAGGACTAAGATTAAAGATCATGATAGGCAAAGCATACAACACCACAACAAAAAAGACATTTTTCCTCAGATCCAACCCAAACCTCCCCTGGCACAGCTTGAGGCCATTTCATCTGGTTCTGTCCCTTGTTACTAGGAAGAAGAGACCAACTCCCACCTCACTCCAACCTCCTTTCACGTAGCTGTAGAGAGTGAGGTCTCCCCTTAGCCTCCTTTTTTCCAGGCTAAACAACCCCAGCTCCCTCAGATGCTCCTCATAAGACTTGCTCCTCATAGAACTCGTGCTCCAGACCCTTCACCAGCTTCGTGGTGCTTCTCTGGACTCACTCCAGCACCTCCATGTCCTTCTCATAGCAAGGGGCCCAGAACTGCACACAGTACTTGAGGTGCAGCCTCAGCAATGCCAAGTACAGGGAGACAATCACTGCCATAGTCCATCTGGCCACACTACTTCTGTCACAAGCCAGGATGCCTTTGGCTTTCTTGTCCACCTTGGCACACTGCTGGCTCATGCTACTGTCAGCCAACACCCCCGGGGGTCCTTTTCCTCTGGTCAACTTTCCAGCTCCACTTCCCCAAGCCTGCAGAGTTGCATGGGGTCGTTGTGACCCAAGTGTAGGACCTGACACTTGGCCTTCTTTAATCTCATAGAATTGGCCTCGGCCCATTGATCTAGCCCACCCAGATCGTGTGCACTGAACAGGAAAGTCAAGTAGTGCATCTCACAGGATTTACTCCTCACACTCACTTCAGTTTCTCCAGCTTCACTACTGCCTCTCGATTTGCTGCCTCCAGTTGTTGGTGTTTCTCCATAGCCGATTTCTGCAAAGTAAATATTCAGAGATTATTTTTTTGTAATTTTAGAAGATTATGGTTTCACTCTTGGCTTCTATTAGAGCCCTCCTCATCATGATTTCACAGGAAATCCACCACCTCTGGACTACCGAGGTATTCAGAAGATAAGCCACCTGCAATTCCAGCTTCAGCCCACTGACTGTTACATTTCTCTCTCTCAGAACAGTGTCAAACTGTCACTTACCAGGCTAAGCTATGAAATAAGTTACTAAAAAAACTTCAGATAACAGCCTAAGTAATAACCTGGTCACGTTCGTACAGAAGCCTTTATGATATTGACAAGCTCATCCACTCTTCTAAACTGACATGTTTCCTTAAGGGATTTGCAAAGGTGTTTCTTAAACCATTTACAGTAGCCATGTGTGCTTATAACATGTAATATAGTTGTGCAGGTTTTACATAATACTAAACTGACACCTTCCCACATTACCCAGCTACATTTAAGACTCCAGTGTGTTATTCACACATGCAGTTCAAAACCCACCACCTTTGTGCTCCCAGTTGTAAGTTAACATTAATTCAACTGCAGCAGGTATCTGGAGTAACGTGGCCCCCAGCCTTACATAGTTCCGCTGTAACTCCAAGTAGACCTCACGTCGGCGGTCCCTGAAGTTCACAAAGTTGAGAATGCCACTCAAGAAACGAGCTGTCCTCTTGGTTTCTGAAACAGGGATTGCAAGGCACCACTAGTCTGGTTTCCATATGGATTGCGACTGCAAGGGACAGAAGGGTAGCTGGAGGCCAGGGACAGTGCTCCGGACTAGATGCCCATGTGCCCATGCCAGATGAGAAGAAGCACCTGGCTGTCAAGTGACCCCAGAAAACACAAGGATTACAATGCACTTGCTTACTTGGGTTTAAAACATCAGCAATTTGGAAATCGTTAATCCGGCACACTGGAAGGAAGCGCTCCCTGCAAGAAAAACAAAACGCAGCCTTATCTGCAGTGACCGTTGCTCAGTTTTTGGGCTGTATCCATTTGCTACAAAGCAGATCTTGTCCTCTCACCCCAGAGCATATGCACAGCAAGCACGAGACAAGAGTGACTCTCAGGAGAGCTACACAGTAGGACTCCACATAGAGAGCAGCATTAACATTGTGTATTCTTACAGCATCTGACAAAGATTCCTATCGACAAAATAATTGGCTGTAGAATAATTTTTCAGCTTCATTAGAGAACTCGTACACTTAACTGTTAGTCAATTCTCCCTTTACAACTGGAATGAATCTTAAAAGTCCAACACTCAGTTCATTCCAACAAAGATATCTACACAGAATTCAAACATTTACACAACAGCTACTTAAGAATACTCGTTATGGTGTAATGATGACCCTCTAGCCCTTCAAAGTACAGATCTGGACTCAGCCTTGGTGAGGCAGGATTATTTAGTTAGCACGTTCATTCTGACAAGGGAGCTGCCTGCAGAGAATTTAACTCTATTCAACATTGCTGTCCTCTGTTCACCTGCAAATTTCACTTTGCCCAGAGCCAACAAGCAGCTGAACCACCATCAGCAAATGGGCATACAGCCCCACTAGTTCTAGGAAATTGCACCTTTACAAGGAATAGCAACTTAATAGATGCAGCATCTTCTACTTACATGTGAATATACAAATTACAAACAGGTAGGAAGCCTTCAAATATCTGTGGATATGTGATGTCAACGTTGACTGGCATCTAAAGATCAAGGAGCATATTTAAACAAAAATACACAGGGTTGTTTCCACAACATAAAATCATCCAAGTAGGTTAAGCACACTGAAAATGCTCTCCCCACTGACAGAGAACACATGTCAGAGGCTGAAGAATGCCACCCAGTTTATCAGCAGTCTATTCTGAGTGTCAACTTTGGCTAGTCAAAATACAGAAAGACCTTAATAACTCAAGTAGCAACATTACAATATCTGGAATTCAATCTAAGCCCTCTGTTTTACTTTGTTCCAAACTGGTGCAGGACAGTCTCTGCAATACACACCTAACAACAAGAAGCTCTTTATTTAAACATCCTGAAACTCACAAAATCCACTGTTTTATGAATAAGTCAGAAGGAGAAGGAAGTGGTATGCTGCCACCTTTCCTGATATTTTAAACCTCACAATGCAATACCCCAGCTAATGACATTGCCTGTGGAGAACTGGCTTATCTCATGCACATATGACCTTCCCTCTCAGTTTATCTAAAAATGGCACGAGACAATGCTATTTATTCTTATTTTCAGGAATCAGTTCTAATCTAACTGAGACAGAAGGTAAATTAAGTGTTAATCAACAAGGTATCAGTTAACCTCCAGGTGCACTCCTGACTTTCCTCTCAGTTAATGGAGAAGTGGAAATGATCAAAACATTAAAAGCAACATTTACTTTCCTTCTCGACCAGCCTAACATCTAAGCAGAGAGCATCTAGTTGCCTCTCTGAACACAAACACCCATGACATAGAGCATCTCACACATGTTTTCTGCAATAGAGGCAGAATCTCTAAGCTCCCATTCATGCAATTGCAATATAGAAAAGAGTAAGCAACCTGTCCTTTGCTAGTGAGAAAGCAGGGGAAACACTTCAACATTTAATTTCTGAAGTGCATTTTTTTTTTCTCCTTTCACCTGTCACGACAGACATACCATGTAGAAATGCTCCAGGCGGATCCCATACACCTTCTGCAGGATTCTCATGAAAATCATGTGTAAAACTTCAAGCTGCAAGAAGGAAGGACATGAATCAGTATTCCATATAACTGATTATTCAGGGTCCATGGACATCAATTTCACCAAGATGAACAAGTTTTACTTTCCAGTAGTTTGCCGTTCAAGCATTACTATCTCATAATACAATTACAAGAAACAACCATCAGCTCAGACAAATACAGCCCTAACTGCCACAGCTGTGCATTGGCTTTCATTCCATTGCTGCTCATGGAGTAGCTTTAAAACAAAGGACATCAAAAAAGGGTCACGGACACCATAAACCCATAGCAGAGGGTGCCCTTCATCATGGTATTAAATTAGAGGGGGAAGACACCTACAAGCCAAAGTTATTCCTTTACAACACTAATCCACAAACCAAAAAATCACATCAGAGAACATAAGGGACACACAGAATAAAAACAGGGTCTAGATAACAGTGAAACAGTAAGATATACACACTCTAATTCTAAGATTCCAGTTAGAGAAAACCACACCCCAAGTAGTCACCAGCCCGGTCTTGAGACAGGCCTGCAGGTCAGATGGAAGGGATGGAAAAAAGCACTGCCCACGGCTTGTCTTGGTTACAGCCTTGAGCACTGGGAAAAAACACACTGAGTAATTGAAATCACCGTATTGCTACATCAATGAGCCATTAGCATACTAAAATTCACACCCACAGGCTGGAGGGACCCCTACTAACAACAAGCCCCTTACTCTTTGAGCAGGCGTAGTGACATTTTTGAGCGTGGCCACTTTTAAATGGAAGCGAGGAATTAGTGACCAATCTGTGTGGCAGTGATAGAATAACGTTAGAGATCAAGAGCCTTCCTCCCCGAACGGCAGGCACCTCAGGAGGGCGGCGGGGCTCCGAGCGCGGGTCTCCCGCCCCACCAGCGCAGGCCGCGGCCTGTCCCCAACCGCCCTCACGCACCTTCGGGCTGCCGAACACGTCGCCCTTGACCAGGTTCCGAGCCTCGGCGCCCGCCAGGACGTGGCTGCGGAGGTAACTGATGATGTCGTCGGGGCTGTAGCGGGGGAAGGTCATGGCCTCCATGGCGGCGCCCGGCACCAGCCCCGCCGCCAACCGCCGTTACTCCGCGGCCGCAGCTTGAATCTGGCGGGCACCGCCCCCGCCCCGCCCCGCGTCACGCGCAAGCCGTCCCGTGGCCTATCAGCGACCGCGCCGGCGGGAAGGGGCGGAGCCTCGTCTCCGGAAGCCCCGCCCCCCGGTGGCCGGCATGGGTGGGGCCGCTTGAGGCCGGCGGGAAGGAGAGGGGCGGTAGGAGCGGGGAGGGAAAGGGGGGCTGCCTGCTGCCCGCGGGGAGCAGCGCTGCGGGGCCCTCTCGCCCCTGGCAGCTTGTGGGGTGCCGCAGTTCCCACCCCTGTGTCACCTGCCGCCTCCAGCCGGAGCGCGGGCTGGCTCCGCTGGGCTGCCAGGGAGCAACCAGCGGCTCTCTGGCAGGGCCAGGGCAGGTCCTCCTGCAGAGGGGTTTGCCGGCGGAGCTGAGGCGTCTTTGGAAAGCTCTGTCCTGGGTTAAAGATGCCAAAAATGCCTCTGGAACAGGCCTTATTTGCTGATAAGAATGTCAGTTGCAAAAAGCAAATAGTTGGAAAAAGCTAAAGAACTGGAATGTAAATAGCCACAAGACGACGTTAACCGTGTTATGCCCAGGGAGAACCCGGACTGGAATCCTAACTCTGGGAGGGACCTGGACAGACTTAAGTGATGTCAGTAACTAATTTTGTATGGGGTTCAGAATGGGACCCGCAAAGGGGTTAAAGTGTATGGTGATTTAATAAAAAAAAAAGCGGTCAGTTGAAACTTCTTTAACCGGAGGCAGCTCTCAGTCATGGGGAAAGACAAATGGCTGCCAGAGTGAATTATTCAATATTATGGACGGACAACTTGGAATCTTCATGAAATAGTGCAGGGAGCAAGAGATCCAGTTTATCATTTGAATCGAATAATAAGGCTACAAGCTGTCCTGGAAATGATCACTAATCAGACAGCTGAGGCTCTTGATCTCCTTCCTGACCAATCCATGCAGACAAGACATGCAATACTCCAACATAGAATCGTCTTAGATTATTTACTAGCTGAAGAAGGAGGAGTGTGTGGCAAATTAAATGAATCTAATAGCTGTTTAAAAACAGATTATAATGGGAAGGTAAGAAAAAAATAACCAAGGAAATGTGAAAACTTGCTCATGTACCAGTCCAAACTTGGAAAGGATTGGAATGGGATATGTTTTCATGGCTGCCTGGTGGACCATGGATTAAACTAATTCTGTTTTTCTTTCTCTGTGCTAGGTAGGACAATCTCATCAAGCAGCTTGAAGCCAAGTCGCCAGACCAGTTTTGGCTGATAGGAATACCAGATGTGTCTTTACAGAAGTGGAGATAAGAACATCTCGTGTGTGTTGGGATGAAAGTGGTATCCTGTAAACCCAGACTTAAGAATCAACAAACAAAATGTGTAGACAGGGGAATCCCAGACTTCACACAGAGTTAATGATACATGGGGATGTATGAAGCAGGAGGTGTCTGTTAGAGGGGATATGTAAGTAGGCAAATTGGGAAGTCTGTACCTTCTGAGTACCTCAGCCAATGGGGAAAGGAAGAGGGTCTTACGTGTCCAGGACACTAGGATAAAAGGGCTGCAACCCCCAGCAATGTGAGAAATCCTACAGGGATATGCCCTAGGGGATTTTCTCCCTTTATTTGAATAAAGTTTACCTAGTTTTTTAGCTCCTCTGTCTCCTTTCTGAACACTTGACCTCTGGCAACGAGATTTTCCATACACTGCTATCTCCTGCTTTCTCAAAGGAGACAAAGCCAATCCAGGGCAAGCGCTGCACAAGGCTCTTGTTTAGTCAGTACAAGTGACCACCTCTTGCATCGTGGCACCGTTCGTGACAAAAAGAACACGTTTCACACCCATCCTGCACAGTTGTGATGCTCATGCACACCTCCTCACACCTCCACTCGGGCTAAAGCAGCTCCCGCTTGGCCAGAGCACTGTCCCCAAAGCCAGGCAGCTTCTGCAAGACAGAGAGGTGTCACCTGGCAGCAGTGCCACGTGGAGAAGTTCCAGCCACCGCTCCGCACTTGCCGATGTAGAAACCCGGGTCAGTTTCCAGCTGGGCACTCTGCCAAGGAGTCAGGAGAGCCACAGACTCAGGGACACAAAGTGCTTCCCTTCCCCACAGCCTTGCAGCCAGACACCTCCTCGGCACGGCCGTGACTGTAACACAGCTTGCATAGGGCTGCTTTCAGTCTCCCATGGGCTGAGCAGCCTGGAAGGTGTTAGACCATGTCTCCTTTAGGTACACCGTGGCCTCTGAGCCTCGTGTTTCTTTTGGGGATGGGGACAGCATCAGAGAGGATCAGCTGCCCGAGCAGGTGTAGCTGTCAGTACCTGGAAGTGAACTGCACAGGGCAGCAGCTGCAGGAGTTCCCTGAAGCCATCCCACTGGACACCAGGCAGCTGATTCTGGTGGCAAACAACGTCTCTTACCTGCCAGCAGTGGAGCTGAGCTTCTTGGCCGATTTGGTCTATCTGGACTGCAGGAAGAACCTCTTGGGGGATGACCTGGATTTCACTTTCATTGGTGTAGCCAAGCTTGTCTATCTGGACCTCAGCTTCAACAGCCTCACACAGGTCACCTATAGCACCTTCTCACACCTCCTCAGCCTGGTAGTGCTGAAGATCTCAGACAATCCCAATCTTGTGGCCATTGAGAAGGATGCTTTTGCCAACAACACCTGGCTGCAGCACCTGGATGTGAGCCGGACAGGCTTAACATGCCTGGACACCAGCACTGTCCAGGATCTTCCCAACCTGAGGTTTCTGGGGCTCAGCGACAACCTGTGGCACTGCAACTGTTCCTTTTTGGACTTCATCACCTGGATGACAGAGAGCAACGTTCACTTTCCAGGTGAGGGCTGTGTGAGTGGGACCTCTCCCCTCTCTACTCCTGCAGATCTCTGTGGAATGGATGGGGCCCTGTGTTCTCTTTCCCAAAACTTTCAGCTCACAGCACTCAATTGTGGCTCCCATCTTCCGGTGTTGCACAAAGCATGGATCAGAGCAGCTGGATTACTTGTGCTCCAACACGGAGCCACCCTTGCTCACAACCTTAGGACAGTCAGGGAAGTGAAACCTGTAGCTAGGACATTGCTGCTGCTCTAAAACACCAGGCTCAGCCTTCCCTCTCTGCAGGCACTGGGGAGACCTGTGCTGGGAAAGCTGCTGCTCTGAATTTCCTGCCTTGTCTCCATCTGCTCTCAACCTTCATTGCTGCTGCAGTGCCAGTGTGTCCATAACGATCAGTTAACCGCCCTCTGTCTGTGCAAATGTTCTCCTGCCTCTGTTCTGACCTGCTTGGGGCAGCCTCTCCAGCCCTGAGCTCTCCATCGTTTGGCCAATATCCCCTTCACCTCAGTCCCCTCCTCCTTCCCTCTTCCTGCACAACTTGCCTGGCAGGCAGACCTCATCCATGTGACATCTACAGCAATTCTGCTCGATGCTGAAAACAAAGGTGGGTTTAAAGCTAGTCAGCTCCTCTTCTGCTCTCAAATATCCCTGGCAAGGTCTCTGGGAAAAGTTGGAGTAGTGTGGACGTCAGAAAGAGTTTACCTGCTGACTTCTGTGGGGCTGTGGTCACACCCTGCTGCCCACCAACCCGTGTCTGTACATGAAGAGTGCACGCAATGCCCTTTGCTTTAAGAGCACAGCAGCTGATGTGCTAGGACAAATAAAAATTACAAATCCTGCAGCCTGCAGCTGTGACAGTGCTCCTCAGCCCTCCGAGCAGGAACATTTGACTGATTCGCTGCACCAGGCTGTGACCCAATACTCAGAAGTCAGTGAAAAACCTTTTGCTGTTCCCATGGGAGCTCTGGCTTGGGTCCCAGATCACATTTGATGGTCTGAGTGAAATAAAACACAAGTTGTGCCCAGAAAAGTGTCTGTATCCTAAGGGCTGGGAGGCTTCATATGTTCCCAGTCTTCCTCCAGCACCGCAGAGCAAATTGGCTCCTTTTTAAGTTTTCCAATATAAGAAAGGTATGTGCAATGCAGGTGAGCACTGAGTGCCACAGGCTGCAGCAGCACAGCCCAGCTTGCTTCTAAATAAAAGCCATCTCTTGAAAAAAGGGTCTCCAAGACTTTCCTTATGTCATTTGGGATGCAAAAATCAGCTTTTCCCATCGCATTGAGAGATTCTACAACTGGGCCGTGGACACAGAGTGTTTAAGAGGCAGGGTAATCACCAGTTAGTTCCCTTTCCCAGAAAAGCCTTGGTCCCAAGGGCAAAGCTTTGTTCTGCAGCTGCAGCACATGAACTTGATTTTCCAAATCTAAGGAACACAGCACAGCACGTACTAGTGATGAGCACCTGGTGTTCAGTAACCTGTGGCACAATGGTGAGGGAGCTGAGAAAGAGGAATTATTTAAGAAAGTCTGTCCATCCAACAAGAAAGGGGCACAAAAGAGCCCAAGGGGAGAAAAGAGAAGGGCAAATGGAAGCTGGTGTTAGGGCAGAACTGAATTAAGGACATGTCTGTGCCTTATTAGGTGTAGTAAGGTCCCTATAGACAATGAAGTTCTTTATTTTCCTCATACATGTTACAGTTACAGAACTGTAAAAAAGTACTGTTCTTAGCAGTAAGATTGGAGGTAACACACTGAACCCTGGAGCAGGAGAATAAAGCTCACAGCAGGCAATCTGAGAGTGTAAGAGTAGGAAAGGAAGGGGCAGCAAAGACTGGGGGATGAGTACGGATCCCTGCACTGTGCTCTGGAAAATGGGAAAACCAAAGAAACCAGGCAGCCCGCAGAGGCTTCTCCACTTCCCTGCTGTGTTGGGCTTTGCTGTGTCCTGGTGAGATGCTCTGGGCAAGCCTGCAGGTGGCTGTGTGCCTCCCAGGATGGGTGTGAGGGCTGCACAAAGCTTTCATGCTGCTGCTAAGTGTAGGCAGGCTGGACACCCTGTACCACAAGCACCCACCAGCCTTTAGGCAGGAAAGGCAGCTCCCCCCTCATTGGGGCTTGGTGGCACTAAGGGTTTTGACAGGAGCTGACAGCTCCAGTGCAAAAGGATATTGGGACAGAGCCCTGAGATCTGCTGGAAGCAGATCCCCATCCTGGCCTTTAAAAAGCTACTGCTGCTTCACAGAGCACATTTGCACCAGTGTTGTGTGCTCAGCTGGATCTGTGCAGTCTTGGCACTGACACAAATTTGCCCAGGTCTAGTCGGTCCTTCTAGAAAAGGAGAGGGCCATGGCTGAAGGTGCTTTTACCACACCCAGCCTTCTCTACTTCAGAGGGAAAGCCAGCATGTGTTTTCTCACGGCATATATTACATGTGGCAAGGCATAGTCACTATTTCAGAACTGAATCACTGATGAGTTTCCTCTTCCTCTCTGGCAGAGCGGCTGAGGCGATGCCCAAGTACAAACCACCCTCAAGCACAAGCCTCATTATTCCAGCATAATTTAGGCTATATCACTCCAGAGGATGTTTGAGATTTAAAAAAAAAAAAAAAAAAAAGAACACAAGTGCTCTTATATGAAAATAAAAGTGCTCAATCAGCAGAGATGAACAGCAGGGACAGCATTTTGCCACAGGGGCATAATCTGACAGGCCATGTTTTCCTATGGAGGTAACACCACTGAAATCACTCTGGCAACCTGGCTGTTGTGGTTTGGCAAGGGTTAGCCTTTCTGAGTTTACCTCAGCCATGGAGGGAGAGGGGTGTGAAGACTGTAGACATTTTTCAGGGGTTTAGCAAACTCCTCCATTCTTTTCTAGCAGGACTCCTGTAGATGAACACTTAAGACACAGGCAAGAGAGTCGTGCTTTTGCTTTTCCCTCTGCAGATGCTGACAACATCACCTGCTACACCCCAGAAAGCCTGCGTGCCCTGAAAATGCCTGCAGTGGAGGCACAGCTCCACTTCAACTGCCTGACCCAGCTGTACAAGCAAGACTACATCTTTCTGTGCCTCATTGGCTTCTGCATATTCTTTGCCGGCACCGTGACAGCCTGGCTGGCTGGCACCTGTGCTGTCCTCTACAAAGTCCACACTTCAAAAGGGGAGGAGGAAGACACAGTTGCTTAGGATCAGCCCTACAAATCTGAATGTCTGTTGTGGGAACTCAAGGCAGGCCTCATTTCCCACATTATGTCCCACTCTAGATGCTGTTTTTCTGACATAAATTAAAGCTGCAAGGGAAGAAAAGTCCCTCTGCTCCAGTTTCACTCCCTGTTCTGCCTTGCTACCTCCACATTTCTTTTTCCACTGGGGCTCGGGACATTGGTGAAATACTCATTTAGGGGGCATGAGAGGTGCTCACAGTGCCAGGCATTCACACTCATCCTTTACCCCCACAGAAAAGTGGGGTCAGTGCAGGGCCTGTATTGTCACAGGGACAGGTTTAAGAGGTATGACTTAGAAATATGGGAAAGGCCCCAGCACTCTGCTGTAGCCAGGGAGTTCACCCAGCCCTCTCTGGCCAGAAAGCCCAGCAGAGCTTATTGGGACCAGCCCAGATCGCTCACTGGAGCCTCAGGGAATCCAAGAACTTTCTGCTGTGGAAAGGCAGGTATGTGAGCAAAAAGATTAAAACCAGGACTTTTAGGGGCCTGGGATCCCACTGATACCTGCTTTCTTTTCCCCATTACCCCAACGACAGCAAAAGACACCATCTGTCCCCCTGCAGCCAAACCGCCTGTACCTCCACTGGTTGGTTTATGAACATTTACAGGACTGGAAAGCGCAGCTCCAGTTTTGTGTCACATAACCCTAAAACTCAAACTTTTTAAATGAAAAAAATATTGCTTACACACAATCCTAATATTTTTTGGAAATGGCTTGCGTTTCGATGCCAAAGTCCCAGGTTTGCATGTACAGACCAGAATAAAGGGAGATGTAAATAAGATCCTTCGTATCACTAACACTGGTAATTGCCAAGAGAAGTATCTCCTTACATGACCAAGCACAGCAACTCCACGTGTGAAACACTGGCTTCTTCATTGGATACTGGCAGGCTCTGGTGAAATAAAAGGGAGAAGCAGGCAAAGATTTCAACCAGCACAGTATAAAGTGCCATACTGCCTTATAGCCATTAAACTGTTGACTGTGAATCAAAGCTGAAATCTTTGTCTTAGGTATAATCAGTGTGACAAAAATGGTTAAGAGTGGATGTGGCAGTGCAATCTGCTTACAGGTATGGATGTGCTGGGGACGGGTGGAGAGCTAGAACAGGATGGACGCCCCGTAGCAACCCCGGGGCGTGCTGGAACACCCTGGCGGGGGAATACCCTCTGCAGAGCCACATGAATCTGTGCCCAAGCCATCTCTCAAAGCACGACCAGTCCCTGGCGAGGCCAGGAGCTCCGCCCCGCCAGCACGGCCGCCGCGGGATCTCGCCTGCGGGCGGTGCCGCAGACAGAGCCGGCCCCGCTCAGTTCCGTCCCGTTCCGTCCAGGGCTGCTCCGCGCCGCGCCGGAGGGTGAGTGCGGGCCGGGGACCCCCGGCTGGACCCTCCGGGGTCCGGGGAGGCGGCGGGGCGGGGGCGCGGGCGGAGCCAATACTCCCAATGCGTGCTTATGCTGGTGACCCTGATAGATGGTGCAGAAAATACGGGGAGCGCCGTGACCTTCCTCCGGACTTCCCCTTTGCTCCCCGAGCGCAGGCCCCGGGGCAAGTGCCTGCGGGATGGGCAGGGCGCAGCGGGGCCCCCCTGCACCCCGGTTTAGGCTGAGCCTGACCTGGCAGGGCTTGCGGAGAGCTGTGCCCTGGAGCTGAGCCTGCGCTCCCCTGGTCACAGCGGGGACAAAAGGCTCTCCGGGCTTGAGAGAGTCTGAGCTGGTAACTGGTGGCCCAGTTAGGATCCAAGCGTGCATCTGCACAAGGAGACGTAACCAGCTTTGCTGACTCATAATCACTGTAGTGTTAGGGCAAGCCTTAATTCTGGAGTAAAAGCACCCCTGGGGAGCAATCCTGCTCCAGTTCCCAGTCTGTGCAGTGTCGTAGTCCAGAATCTCCTGGTCCTGTGTGTCCAGCCTGAAACATTGCTGCATGGAAGATACAAATTCAGTGGCATACACCACGCCAATGCTTGTCCCCAAAGTCCTTGCAGCTGCGGACAAAGGTTGCTGAAACACAGAAGGCACCGGAGTTCCGGAAACGGCTGCAAAACGAGGAATTGGAGAGAGGATGGGAGTCCCGTGGACTTTGAAGTGCTTTACACGGCTCCAGATTACTAGAGCAAAGGCTTTCAGCAGTTTTATACCAGTAGCATAAGAGTAGCAGCTTCATCATATGCCTCACTGTGACCAAATTGTGCTATTTGTTGTCAAGATAAGACTCTGGATTGTAAAATGCCTGGTCCTCGCTGGCAGGCAGGGTTCTCCACCAACCCGGGAAGTTCAAGGAAGAAATGTGACCATCAACCTGCTCTGCTGGGTGGGAATGTGTTGTATTTTCAGTGTCTCATCTGTCAGATGCTTATCATTGTTACATGTGGGTGCAACTGACATTTCTTAATTGAGGTTTTGAATGTTCTTACTGATAATTGGTTGCCAAACTTCGCGTGGACAAAGTGAGCTATTGTCATCACCTTGCTCCATCAATAATAATCCCTTGCAAATTAGAAATAAAATGCCTCTGGTCCCTGAAGATCCCTTGTAAGGGGTGCTGGTGCTCCTGCAGTAGGAAGGCTGTTTGTGCCAGGTCTGTGATGTGGCCCATTTTCTCCTGCACTGACAGATTGTGTCGGTGGGACAGTGCAGGAGACACCCAAACCTTGCTGCATCCTGGAGGCACCAGATGGAGACAGGCATCAGCTAGGGATGGTTTGAAGAGGGAATCAGCTCAGTGCTGGAGTGAGGCCTCTTCTGTCTTCTGCTGTGCTGCATCATGCAGCACCATCTTGGGTCACACAGGCAGACAACATCAGAGGTTTGGGACTGTGCAAGAGAACCAGTGCCAGAGGATTGTGGGGAAGGGCTCTTGCACTCACCTGCATCCGGGGCAGGTGTCAGAGTGCTCGGAGCAAGCACATCCCAGCAGTGTGGGCTGACAGCAGGTCTGGTAGATGGGGAGCAGGAAAGAGGGAGAAGCATGCAATGCAGCCATGGTGGAGGCTGCTGGATGCACCTTCTGCTCCATGCTTCCATCAGTCCTGCATGAGGAAGTGCAGAACCATTAAATGCAATCCACAAAGGCCCAGGTGCCTCCTGGCCAGCAGGCTTGCTTGTGCAGATGTTGGTAAGTGCCAGGAGCTGCTGGGACCTGCTGTTGGCTGTAGTCCTGCTCTGAGCTGGAGGCTGGATTGGGGTCCTTCAGACACGGCCTCTCACCAGTGCTTCAGTGATTTTAAGGCTCGCTTGACAGGAACTGAGCAGAGAGCCTTTGGTTTGTGCTGCTCAATACCCAGCAGACATCAAGAGGTGAAAACTCCCCAACTCACTATTTCTCCCTTCCTTCAGCCAGTCCCCATGCTGGGAGGTTTTGGGTCCATGCTCTGCAACTCTTTCACGCACATATCCCTGCATGTAGGGAGCTGCCACTTCTCCAGTCACACCCTGAAATAGAATCACAGAATCATTTTGGTTGTAAGATCATCAATTCCAACCATTTACCCAGCACTGCCAAGGCCACCACTAAACCACATCTACATGGCTTTTCAGTCTCTCCAGGGATGGTGACTCAGCCACTGCCCTGGGCAGCCTGTTCCAGTGCCTGACAACCCTTCGGTGAAGAAGTTGTTCCCAATATCCAATCTGAACCTTCCCTGGCACAACTTGAGGCCATTTTGTTTTGTCCTGTCACCTGTTACTTGGGAATAACAGGCTCTGTTTTTCTGACAGCACCAGGATGGCTGTTCTCTCAAAGGAGTATGGCTACGTCATCCTGACGGGGGCTGCCAGCTTCATCTTGGTCACACACCTTGCGGTGAAAGTGGCCAAGGCCCGCAAGAAGTACAACGTGGAGGTGAGTGCTCAGGCTGAGGGGACGGGCAGGTCAAAGCCAGTCTACAGGGGATGTTGAAGACAAGCTAGGTGACACCTTTCTTATTTTTGAGTGACTTGGTGGTATTTCCTGCCGTAACACAAGGATGCGGAATGGGTGGACCTGCTATTTTGGCTCTCCAGAGTAGAGCCGATGGCACAACAGAGGGTGGGGTTTGGCAGGTCAGGTGTTTGGCACTGAGCTGAGCTGGATGATAGCAAGAGACTTTGAGCTTGGAAACACTGATGAGCAAGAAACCACGCAGCCCTTTTTCCTGCAAAGGTGGCCAGTGTCATGTTGAGGGCAAAAGGATCATGGCAGACCAAAAGTGACAGGAGGGTTTCTTGAGCTCAGAGGGAGCCCATGAGCCCTATTACAAGAAGTATTTCAAAGTGACCTTCCCTTGGCATCCATGGAAGAACCTTTGAGCTGGGCAGGGCAGGGCAGGGTGGGTGGGACTGGTCCTGCCTGTGAGTCAGGGCGACAGCATGTGGAAGCTGCTGTGCCATTTGGCTCTGAGTCCAAAAACTCTTTTCTCCTTCACCCTGGGCTCCCTAGGGAGAGGTGCTGCAGGGCACACTTTTTGCTGCTGGAGAATGCCAGGCTCTGGAGCCCAGACTTGCTCATGTTTTGCTGCTGGTTTTTTTTTTTGCAGTATCCAACCATGTACAGCACAGACCCTGAACACGGGCGTATATTCAACTGCATCCAACGTGCACACCAGAACACGTGAGTACCACGTATGAATGTAGACCTGGAAAATACACAGGGCTGTGGAGCAGGGCCTACAAGCTGGAGACTCACTGCTGCCAAGTGCTTGGGTTCAAGCTCAACACCTGAGGAAAACACACAGCCACGTAGTGCTCAGCAGTAAGGCTGTGCTGGCTCCTTACCGTGTCTTAAACCACAAGATGGAACTATAAAGCAACCTCCTCTTCCCCAGTGCCTGGCTTTTTGCCTCCGTGGGTGGATCTTAAGACATTAGAAGTCTTGTTTCCAGAAGAGCCTGTCTGAGGGCTGCTCATCTGTTGCATTGCTCAGATCTCCATAGGGAGAGGCTGCTAATGGACCAGGCTGCAACAACCCATCATAGGGGTGCTGGGAGGAACAACTCCTCCTGCATTACCTGGTGGCAAGTAGTATTTAGCAGTGGCTTAGGGCACAAATTGGAAAGTGGGTGGGTGTCTTGAAGAGAGGCACAGGTAGGGATGAAGTCCCTAGAAGTCTGTACGTGCTCAAATTCCCTCTTACCTCCATCTGTGGCCACAGCATCAAGCACAGAGCCTCCCAACAGTCAGGCCTAGCAGAGACCTTGGCAGGGGAGGCTCACAGCTTCTGCATTTCTGGAGTTTCTTCTTTGTGCTCGAGTGCACCAACACAATCTCCTTACTTTTATTTTCAGGCTGGAAGTCTACCCCACCTTCCTGTTCTTCTTAGCCACCAGTGGATTCTACCACCCAGTAAGTGAGGCTACGGTGCAGGTCTGCATGACTGAACTCTCCTCTGGCTCCCTGACTTGGGGAGCTTCACTAGCCATGTTACACTTCACAGCTGTGCCCCTCTGAAAATGTAGGAGGTAGGTCTTGTGCAGGGGGATCACAAATATTTAATAAGCTCATTATTGCTGCTTCAGCTTTAGAACCTTCCCCTAAGGGTGCCTTGTCGGCCAAACTGAAGCATTTGCAGCCTCCACTCCATGAGCAGGAAGGATCCTTCCAACCCTGCCTGGTTCTTCCAAGCCCTGCAGGGACATGCTGGGCTTACAGTAGCATTATTCAGCAGCTGGCTGCGTGGAGGACATGGACCTTTTTTTTTGCCTGTCTAAACACACTCTCATGAGGAGTTTATCTGATAAGAATAGATGGGGAACATGGTGATCTTCCCGCTGACTTCCACCACTAAAGGAGGTGTGCAAATGATGAAAAAAAGACTGAATTATTTTTAACTGAAAGATATAGACAACTCATGAGGAGGCAGGCATGTGCAAGAGGCAAAATGATGAGCTCTTTCCTTGCTATTAATGGGCAAATCAGGTCCTTCTTCAATATTTCTTGTCAGAGAGGGAAGGAAGCAGCATAGGCAAATCTGGCAAACTGGAGCTGCATTGCAGCAAGCTCTAACTTAAGAGGCAAGGTGGAAGCTTCTAACACCTGCCACAGGAAACCCTGTACATCTGCTGGGGACAGTGGAGTGGGGCTTGGGGCAACAGCTGCCTCCAAGATCCTGGCACATGGTCTCTAGTTCACCAACTGGACAGTGGTGAAATGAGATTCAGCACCCGCTGCTTAAACATTCCTTGCTTGGGAAAAGTTGTGCTGCAAAAGGGCTGCTCTAACAGCAAAGCACATGCAAGCAACAGGTCCCCAAAATCTTTAATGCTTCTCCTTTCTCTCTAGCGTATTGCCACAGGGCTTGGCATCACCTGGATCCTTGGGAGAATCCTTTATGCCTATGGCTACTACACTGGAGGTAGGAGTTTACCCTGCAGCACACAGCAGGTTCTTGGAAACTCAGGTCTCCTACAGTGGCCTCAGGGTTCTTTCCTCCAGTTCACATCAAGGAGGCAGCACAAAACTTCCAGTCGGGGTGTGGAAAGAAGGGTGCAAGACCAATGGTTACTAAGTCTGCAGTACACTTTTCCTACTGATAGGAAGAGCACTAGTCTAGTAATAGCCCAGACTGAGGATAGGTACATGGGCCAAGCTGGTGTCTGCTGTTCTGCCTTGAGATTCCTCTCTAGTTCCTGCTCCCTCTTAATTTTTAGGATGGACTAGTCTGTCAGTGATGGGCTGCTGAACTGACAAAACATGTCTTTTTTCCAGATCCCAAAAACAGAAGGAGAGGGGCCATTGGTTCAGCTGCACTCATTGGGCTGGTGGGCACAGGCGTGTATTCAGCTTGCCAGCACCTTGGCTGGACGTGCCAGGACTAGCCTACATGATCATAGTGGTTGCCTGGGAAAAAAAAGGGATTCTTGTTTCATTTTCTTTTAGAGCATTTCATTTCCTGTTTTGTTTTCTTTTCTCCTCATTCAATAAAATGAAATTGTCCATTCTGTATTTTCATTCTACAGTTACAGAGGGTTTTCTGAACAAGTTTTGCTCGGACAACTCTGGTTTTGTAAGGACTACAGAAATCTGCCCATCAGGCACAGATGTCCTAGCTTTTATGATTTTAATGACCAAAAAGCCACCTTGCAACCTGTTTAACCCATGCAGCAGCAGCAGTATTTCTAGATCCCTTAATACATGTCACTGTGCTAAGACATTCTGAACAGAGTGAATATTTATTTGATTGTTAGAAAAAACAAAGGCAAACATTTGAAGTTGTTTATAAAGAACAGGAGGCCTATAGGAAGGAAGTCAAATAGCTTTTGCTTCAGAACAGCAGCACTCTATCCTATGCTGGAACATACTACCACTCTGGTTGTGCTCCATACCCTATGTGTGGAGATAATTCTCAGGGCCATGCCTGTCCCAGGCAGCATCAGCTCACCATCCCCACAATATTTTGTCCCACCTTGGAAGTATGATAGAGACAGAAAAAACAAGGCTTGTGTTTACAAGGGGGCTAGAGGGAATAAACAATCCTACCCCTAAGGCTTCTATGTAGTAAGAGGATAGACAGAGCCTACAGCTACAGGATTATCAATGTGTCCAAGAGTTTATATGTGCATTGAGTAGGGTCATACCTGTTAAGAAGCCAAAACTGAAGTTGACTGAGGGTGGAAGGTAACAGGGTTCAAGGCACACAGCAAAGGAAGCAGCTGTGGCTGGGCCTGTGCCACTGACAAGCCTCTGGTAACACCTACATAGCTGTACATACTGCTACTAAAAGCTGCCTTCTACTCTGAGGTTCCCACCTTCCACCAGATAGGGCAGAGCAGGCCCCCAGCCTAAGCCCCGTGTGTACATTCCCCCTTGCAGGAGCAGGGTGGATAAATGCTGCTTCAGCTATGCTCCCCTGCAGGCACTTACAATTTCAGAGCACTTTATTGCTGTGTAAATGATCCACATCTCTGGCTGACAGGCAAGAACTGGCTGATGCTCCCTTGAGCAGGCCCCAGAGCCACTAAAACACAGATTCCACATCACCCATCTCCACGCAGACAGTCTTCAGCTGAGAGTAGCACTCGATGGCTGCCCGCCCGTTCTCTCTGCCAAATCCTGCAGGGAACAAGTCAGAAGTGAGAACACAGCTCCAGGCAATGCCAGGCACCACACACACCCCCTGTAACTGGCATGTCATCATACCAGGGAGAGTCAAATAGAGCTCACCTGATGCCTTGTATCCTCCAAAAGGCAGCTCCACAGGGCTGGCGTTGTAGTTGTTAATGAAGCACATCCCAGCCTTGAGAGCAGCCACCACCCTATGAGCCTTCTGGATATCCCTGCAGGAAAAGGGCAATGCAGCTGGATCCTTTCCCATTGATGCCCTCCTCCCTTGCCAGCTGACATCCCACTGGGGAAAGTCCAGCAGGTCACAGTCATTTTTGGAGCTTCACCTGCCCTATTCCATGTCTCTGCCTGCTCAAAGGATGCAGCCTCTATTCCCAAGGACACTCAAAACTGCATTTCATTTGAGAGGGCAGGACAAGGACACCAGCAGACTATGGCACACGGCCACCAGTAGTCTTTGTGTGCTTTCAGCAGCATGGCAGGCTCCTGGTGCCCATCTCCTGGAGATGCAGGAAGGCAGGCAGCAGGCCAAGAACAGCCTGCAAGGAGTCTGAAGGACAGCTGGGCCCACATAACCCTTCAGGAAAAACTGGGAGGAGATGCGCAGTCATGTACAAAGTTCCCTTTTGGCAACCCCTTGCTCCAGCTTTTCTGGAAGAGGATATCCGTGCCCATGCCAGGCACCACAAGAGAAGCATCAAGTTGCTGCAGTATTTCCCTTCCCCTCCTTCAACTGCTTCCACACCAGCCACACCACCCAGTCGTACCTGGTGAAGACACCACCTGCCAGGCCAAATTTGGTGTTGTTGGCTCTCTCCACAACCTCCTCCTCTGTGTCAAATGGCAGAATGGACATGACAGGCCCAAAGATCTCTTCCTTCACACATGTCATGTCATCCGTGCAGTTCCCTGGAAGCATGACAGAGCACATGTGCTTCAGGAGGCAGAGTGAGCAGAGCAGCCTGTGCATTCAGCAACCCACACAGCCTCTGAGACAGCACTCAGCACTTCACAGCCCCCCCCACCCCAGCTTGGCTAGCAGAGGAGAAAGTCCCACACTGTATCTCAAGGCAGCAAAGGCACTAACTGCATGTGCCCTGTCAGACCTTCCAACAACAGAGGTCTCTCTGGATGGAGTCCTTGAGTGGCTCAGCTCTCTCTAGTTCACCCATCTCAGTGGTGGTCCCTACTGTGGACATACACAGAGACAGGTTACACTGAACACAGCTTTCTCTAGAAGAAACTCAGCAACATCCACCTGGAAGACTGCAGTACCATGAATAGGAAGGCCCATACCTAACACACAGGGTTGCATGTAGTAGCCGTTCTTCAGCTTCGGGTCATCTGGCACATACAGGTCCCCACCACACAGCACCTTTGCCCCCTGAAAAAGAGCCAAGCACGTAGGCAGGCACATCCAGGGGCATCCTGCCCAGCTGCCACAGCTCTGGCCAATACTCCCTGCTGGGTTTACAGTTCTATCGGACAAACCATGTCTGTGACCTTCCTGGTGTCTCTCCAGGTCAGGACTGCTCACTGATAGATCAGGGTCAGGGTGAGACCCAGCCTAAAAGTCCAAGCAATGCTGATTTGGAATGTAAGTACCACAGGAGCCACTGCAGGTCAGAGGGAAGGAACTACAACTAGAAGCAGATCCTCAGCTGGCATCCCATTAATTTCCACATCCTCACATGGGGCGAATCCCCTCATTACTTAGTCACTTGGGAGAAAATACCAACCTCCATCAAATGTCTAGCTTTAGAGATAGTAATTTCTCTTCTTCCCCACATCTCCTTCCACACTCCTTTTCCTGTTCCCAAATCCTTGTCTAGCCATCCTGGCTTTCACTCAGTTCCCCTCCTCCAGCCCATCTCCAAATCAGCTACACCTAGTCATATACCTACCACTGACATTTAAAACATCTTTACACTTCACAATAAAACCTGCAGAAAAAAAAAAGCCTGGGTGGATCTTACTGCTCTTACAGTGATTGTTTCCAGAAGCCTGCAAATTTGGCCTTTGATCCTTAGCAAGCAATTTCTGCCACCAACAAACCTGAAGACCAAATGAGGTAACAGCCAAGCATGCAAGGTGTCACCACAACTTAGAACTGCAGCCCCAAACCGTATGGGTTCTCCCATTTTACACACTGCCATGCTGGGTGTTTCACAACATTAAAAGCTTGGCAGCATCAGGATATGAAAAGCCATGTCGCCTTCAATGCTGATTCAGAAATGGGCACTGGCTCACTTTTAATTTAGTGGCCCAACACACCTATCAAGCAATTCAACCACAAAAAAAAAAAAAATCCAAGAGCTTAACTGGGAAGGCATGGGGTAGGAGGGAGGCAGCTGCCGGTCTGTTTGTCTAACGAGAGAGACACACATTTCAGGGCAGTCACCAGGCAGCATCACAATCTCACCTGCTCCTTTGCCTGCTTGATAAAGCCCTGGACACGATCCAGGTGGGGGCGGTTGATGAGGGCTCCCATCCGTGTATCTTCCAGAAGCGGGTCTCCAATTTTGATCTTCTGGGTGCGTTTCACCACCTCCTTTGTGAAGGCATCCAGTATCTTCCTCTCCACAAACACGCGCGTGCCGTTGCAGCATACCTGGGACACACGCCAGGCTGCTCAGAATAAGACACACAGCACTCCCCAGTCCTCCCCCGCTTGGGCCCTGCTACAGAGGCTCTCAGAAAAGCCCCTCCACAGCTGCTAGAACAGCTAACTTGTCCCTGGGGACAGATTAGACCGCCCTGCTGCTCATGACGGCGCTGAACAGTCCGTGCTGGACATAGTGGTACTGACGCCACCAGGTGGCAAAAACGCATCAAGTTTCCAGCAGAAGAAAACTTGGAGCTGCCTGTTCAGTTCCCAGAGATGTCCCCGTTAAGCCGATTTGCCAGCAGGATTACACAAAACCCACAGCACGTGTGGAGATCCTAAATTTGGGATGGACAGAAAGCACACCAAACTGGAACCTGCTGCCCCTCCAGAGGAAACCAGCACATCTGACTTGTGTGCACCAGCCTGGAGCCCAGGGCACAGGAGCAGCTGCCCTGATCTGGGCATTGGGTGCTAGAGGCTCCACTTTTGGGAAGGATGGGACATTGGCTAAGGAATGCTCTGCTGGGATGCCCTGCACTGGCTTTTGCAAAGGCGTTCCCTCTCATCCCCTGTGGCACTGCACAGGGAAATCAGCAGGGAGGTGGGAGCTTCTGGGCATCCCTCACTAAGCCAAGTCACAGGCTGGCTCTGCTGCCCAGTTCTCAAACCATCCCTCCACAGTGGGGAGGACTGTATTTACACACCTCGCCCTGTGTGAGGAAGTTTGCCATGAGGGCTCCCTTCACGGCGTTCTCAAAGTCACAGTCCGAAAAGATGATAAGGGGGGATTTGCCCCCAAGTTCCAGGGTGACTGGTTTGATCCCTTTAGATGCCATCTCCATGATCTGAGAGAAACAAGGACAGAAGAGACAAGTGACCTATTGGTAAATGGGAGGCTGGCGGAGGGAGGTAAGAGACACCCAAGGGGAGAGTTCCTGCAGGGCCCTCCACAAACAAGAGAAGCAGCATGAAGGGCAAGCTGGGGTTTCTAGATGTTTAGTTCAGACTAGGGCCAGTCTCAGAAGGTTTGGGGCTTGAGTTTTTTTTAAAGATTAAAGCAACAGAACCTGAGGAGTCATTTGCAGGAAGTTTCATGCCCAGCATAAGCCCTGAAGAGAGCTGTAACTGCATCCATGTCACTGCACCCCACAGCTACACACGTGTAAAGAGAGCTCAAGGGGCAACATTCCCCCTCTTTCAAATCAGAATTGAAATTTAAAAGTCTTTTCAGAGACCTAATTTTTTGAAGAATAAATTGAGGGTGAGAAAATTATAGAAACTAACCTCCTACCTTAAAAACAGCAGGTTGTATGCAGCTACACCAAACCATTACTGCCAGAAACGCTCACACATTTTCTCAGTGCTGCTCTGTTTTATGTTCCCTCCTCCCCACACACACACACCCACTTCAGCAGCTCAGAGACTTCACTGCAGCCAGGGGCTGAACAAGTGAAGATGACCAAGGAGCTCCTTGGAAAGGACTGAGTCCTCAAGCCTGTGCCCAGTAGGCTAACTGGAGCCTCAGTGCAACCCTGCAGGTGCAAGTTCCTTGCTCAAACCCAGAAATGCTGACTAGCACCTCATCTTGACAAGCCTCATGCACAAAAGCTCAAGGAGGCTGCAGCACACCAGGAATGCTGGCACTACAGAACCATCGTGTCCTCAAGTGCAAAAGTGCCTTTACCTTGATGCCAGTTGGCACACTGCCAGTGAAAGAGATTTTTGCCACATCTGGGTGATGACAGAGGAACTGGCCCGTGGCTGCCCCACCCTGCACCACATTGAAGAGCCCCTTGGGTACACCAGCCTCTGTGAAGATCTCTGCCAATCTCACCACCGAAAGAGGTGTGAAGGGAGAGGGCTTGAAGACCATGGCATTGCCTAGGGGAACCCAGACAGAGGCAAGGTGAGGTTAACAGCCAAACTGCTTTAGGGAAAAGAACAAGAACACAAACAAACAAAAAAGCGCCCCTCAAAATGAGCTTGTCTCAACAGATCTCAGAACATGCCCTTGAGAGCAGAAGAAACAGTTTGAGCTGAACACTGCAACAAGGGAAAAGGAGGAACTGCCCCTTCCTCTTGGGAAGGGCTGAGGGAGATGGGGCTGCTGACATTTCCAGAGACCTTCCAAATCTGATACAAAGCCAATCCATCAGCCTCTTTCCTGCAACACGCCCACTCTCTTAGCATCTGCAGTGTTTCCACTTCTATTTCCAATCCCTTCCTGCTAATCCTTCAACACCTCCTTCCAGGTAATCCTAGACTTTATTCCCCAAATCGCTCTCCCCCAGCCCTGCCACGATCATTTGGCTTTTCAGAAAAGCTTGCATGGGCAGAGTCTCCATTACCACAAGCCAAGGCTGGGCCAGCCTTCCAGCAGGCAGTCTGGAAAGGGTAATTCCAGGCTCCGATCCCAACACACACCCCGAGGGGCTCTCTCCGAGTGTACCCAAAGGATCCCCCAGGAAGTTGGATGTGTTCACCTGCAAAAAAGAACAACAGCCAAAGGTAGAGAAGTGCAGAAAACCCTCCTGTCTTATCAAAGCCCCAGGGGCCAGATCTCGCTTTGATTTGGGACAGAGACACACAGCTTTTACCCCAGCAAGCTCACAGAAGGTGCACAAGTGCCCACAGAGCACGGCAGCATTAGGCAGAGATCTCTGAAAATCCTTTTGAGATGTTCAGAAAAAAGAGTAGTCCAACTCTTACAGAAATCAGCAAAGATACCAAGGAAGTTACCAGGGAATACAAGTGGCAGGACAGTGAGTAAAGAGCAAACTTCAGTGATGTTCTCACCAGCTAGAGATCCTGCCAGTCCTGCGTAATACTCTAGGCACTGCCAAGATATGTCAATGTCCACTCTGGCTTCAAAGATAGATTTCCCATTGTTGATGGTTTCCAAGGTGGCAATTTCTTCTCTCTGCTCCTGTGAGAGGTGCAGGACAGTGACAATGTATTAGAGAAGCCTGTAGCAGAACTTCACAGGGAAATAGCTGCTTCCCAAGCACACAAGTCCCAAACGAGGCTCTGCCATCAGCAAGACAGGCTCTGCCATGAGAAAATGTCACCTCTAAAAGGTACAGTCCCAATTGCTATTTATCAGTTTCCCAGTGGTGACTGATGGCAGGGGAACGTCAAACAGACAGCTGCTGGGGTTCATCCCTAGTCCAGTCTTGCTTAACACTCCTGCTTATCTAAAAATGAGCAAACCTGAACTCTAAGTTTGCCAGCTGGCAAACAATTATAGAATTCACAGAACTAAACTGGGAGAAACTGCAACGACCAGGATCAAAATGGAACCAGGGGACTCAGTGAAGGATGGACAAAGCACAGCAGCTGGGAAGCATCCTTTAACAGGCTATCTCCCAGGCAGAAATATTACCCTGCTGCAAAGGTCTGGCAAAAGCAGAAGTCTAGCAGAAGGAAAACAATCTTCTCATCACATACATCACTGGGGAAAGAAGGTCTGGTTTCTTACAGATCTGTGCCTTGATGGAGACTAAATTTGGTGTCCAAGAACATGTTATCTCACAAAGCAGTTTGTGTGCTAATGCTAGCTTACTTGTATCCTCTCTCTCCCATGTGTCTAAGATAAAAACCAGCATTCCTACAATTTTTTACTGCTAAAACAAGACACGCTCCAGTCACATGACAACAGTGTCTAAGAAGCTGAAAGTTCAACAATGTGACAGTTGCACAGTTTCAGCTTTGAAATCGTGTGCAGTGAAGCTGAATCTTTGGACTTGTGAAAAGAAGTACAAGCCCTGCAAGATCTCAACTGGATGGCTTCAGTTTTATGTCTTCTAACAGAATTAAGCAGAGAAGGTACACACTGGCCTTGAATACAGTGATAAGATCCAAGCCCTGCCCAAGGCAACCAACTGTCTCTTCCGGTCAAAGGTAGGTTTTAACTCCTGCATTCCTCCTGGAGCTCTGGAAGTCCTGCTGGAACCCACATGAACCCACCACCCCTCTCCAAAAGAGGAGGTGAGCTCCCACGACATACCCGAATAATTCTGGCAGCCTCCAGCAGCACCCTGTTCCGCTCCATGCCAGACATCTGGCTCCATATTTTAAAGGCAGCTTTCGCACTCTGCACCGCCAGATCAACCTCCTTCTCCCCAGAGCAGAGCAGCTTGCTTATCACACGACCTGGGCACATTTTAAACAGGAAATAGATACGATGGAAATCTCAGAAAAGGGACACAAAATAACATAGCTTATCTTCCATCAAACCCCAAAGACTTCGGGGTCCAGCCTCCTATACCAGGCTACAGAACTCTATGCTATGGTTCCCACAGATTTGTAACTTAGAATATAGAAGAGATGCTGCAAGTCAGCTGGTCTGAATTAAAAGATCTGCTGTTCTCCACAGTCATGCTCTAGTTACTAATTAGCTCCAATTGTTACAAAACTCCTCCATTTCCCACTGGAGTCTGTTATATTTCTACCAGCTTCAGGACTCTGTTACACATTCCTCAACACGGTTAAACTCTTTCTTGAAGTGATTCTGCTAAAATGTAGGTACCTCCAATTAAAAAAAAATAGTAATTTTAGAAGTGTTTAAATCGTGTCCTTTGCCAAGATCAGGCACCACTCCATTTTTCTGTTTGACTGGGAGTCACAGCTGATTTCTGCTTAAAAGCCTGATGATGGACCTGCGCTGCAGGAGGCAAAACCCAGTCACCACGGTGTTGAGGACGCCTGCACAGGCAGCATCCCACGCCACCTGCTCGGTAGAGCCGATGTGGGAATCGGGAGAAGCCGAAGGCCGCCGGTCCTTGCGGGCAAACATCACGGAAGCAACTCCCGGACACCGGCCCCGCGCCTCAGGGCAGGTCTAACCCCCACACACACACCCCGCGACGCCGGCGGGGTGGTACCTGTGGCCGGCTCGTACACCTCCTCGGCCTGGCCGCCGTCGGCGGGCTGAACGCGGGCGCCCGCCCGGTAGTTGAGGAGCTGGTTGTTGGTGAAGGTGCCGGTAACGCTGCTCATGGCGAGGCTGGAACGCAGGGTGCACAAACGGGGCAAGAGGTTCGGCAACCGGGACTGCACCAGCATCGGCTGGGCCGGGGAAATCGCACGGAGAGGAGCCCGTACCTGGTAACCGCCCGCACGGACACCGCCAGAGACTTTCCCGTCCCCGCGGCGGACCCGTCCTGCCCCGTATATGCGTGACCGCCGGGGCGGGACGCAGAGCAAAGTCCTGCCCAGCGCTCAGGCGCCCCCTGGCGGCTCGGAGGGCAAACGCCCCCGCTTTAACGGGTTGTGATCAATTTTGTTCAGATTGGCGAAAAACGAGTCGACACGCGCAACCGTAAAGGCAGAGCTGCAGGAGAGCAAACGCCCACGGGCATATTTCACCACGGAGACGTGTCACGGCAGCGATCCTCTGTTTGCTATAGCGATTAGCAACTCCCAGGGAACCACAGTCTCCCAGCAGCCAGAGCAGAGCAGCAGATCCGTGATTTTCAGATAATCTTTGGATGTGCAAACGCTTCCCCCTCCAAGTGACACAGTGGGGTGTGATGCCACGTGTGCAGGTTTGCTGACAGCAGCAGGAAAGGGTACTGTACCCCTCATAACCCTTCCAAAGCCTATGGTGCAGTGTGCCATTGGGAGCAATCAGATCTAACTGTTCTGGTGGGATCCGACATCCACGTGCTGCAACCTCCAAGGGCAGCCTGGCACGGGGGCATGTCCTGGTACCTCCAGCCACCCAAGCCAATGAAAAACCTCACCCTCCACGCTGGAAGTTTTGCAAAAGGAAGATAAGCACATGGACTTGCCCAGCTCCACAAGACTACAGCCAGTGTGTCTAAGACAAGAATCACTTCTCAGCACGATTGCTCTCAATTTTCCAAGTTACCTACTCTCGCTCCCCAAGTTGATTTCCATGCCACAGACTAAGTCAACTGTACTACATCAAGGTATTTCTTACTTGTTCTACAGCAGCACAATCAAGAGACATCTAAATCAACATGTCCATGCCATTTATTTCTCAGAAACATCAGAAACAAAAGGTCAAGTTATCTTCTGAGAACTTTCTTGGTTTGATAAGCAAACAACCACTGGTAGAATACTCCGTATGGAAGATGTTTTCAAGTCCATGGCCAATACTGCATAGGCTGGTTTTGGACATGTGAAGCCTGGTGCAGAATCCCATCCTGTTACCTCCCAAAGACAGTCTTGTGCACTGGCCAGACCTCCTATGAAGGCTGTATCTGTGCTTTAGGAGAACTTCCCTGCCTGAGGTGGTGGGCCAAGGAAGCCCCCTGCTTGCTTGGTGGCAGCCCGGGAAGGAGCAAGACCCAGCATCTTCTGGATGTTCTGCAAAAACAAGAATAAAAGAGCAGGGTAGTGTCAGACCGTGATGAGGGAGACACCAAAAGAGGAAGAAATCCCAACTCTGCTTACAAGTACAACTTCCCCACTGGTTTCAACAGATTCAGGTTCTCACTCACACAGCCTTACCAGTCTGGCTACTATACCCTGGACCTCTATCTCTATACATTCAAAGAAGGTTAGCACAGAGCCAGCCAGCCAGCCACAATGGCTACAATAAGAGCTGGGCCACTCTTTCCCATCTCCACAAAAGCCACCTGATCATCAGGCCCTGGAACAGGCTGCCCAGGGAAGTGGTGGAGTCACCAGCCCTGGAGCGATTTAAACAACATGTAGATGTGGTGCTGAGGGACATGGTTTAGTGGTGGCCTTGGCAGTGCTGGGTTAACAGTTGGAGTCAGTGATCTTAAAGGTCTTTTCCAACCAAAACAATTCTGTGACTAAATCCACATTTTGGTTGAGGGTTCTTTTCCTCCTCCAGCTACACACCACACAGCCAGCAGGCAGGCACCTTGTTAACATCTTTGCACACAAGTTGGTTAAAAATCAACCTACTACAGTTTTCTTTGCAATTTAACTGCAGTGCACACAGAGGAGAGGAGCAGGTTCCTAACACCTGCCCACAGGCAGAACCAAAGCAGCCCTCATTCTTCACACACTCCAGAAACCCCTGTTGATAGGAGCCATCAGAGCTGAGGAAGGCTCTCCTAATGCAGACAGAATTTGGGTCAGCAACATGGCAACCAGAGTGTGTGCCAAGTTCAAGTCAGGAGCTTAGGCACAGAATTAACATGAATGCTAGTGATGCAGATAGAACAATGGTTTGGTGGAGACGTGCAATATAACAGGACATATGTAGCAAAACCCAAAAACTGACTACTGAGATGACCTCATCTGCATCTGAGTGGGGTGTTTTAGTAGACAACAACAAACAAGGAAAGAATTAAGTAGCAGAGCCAGGCATCAGCTAGAAACTCACAGCAGAATATTTAAAAGTTCGATGTTTTTTCATGATCTTTCTGAAATTCCTTTTAAATTTTTGCAACAGAGCTACCAGCCAGTTCTTTCAGTTCATCCTTCCCTGTAAGTAACTACAGATCATGATGCTGCTCATGCAGTGTTGGTGAAACATCTCATGCGAGGGGAAAAAAGAAAACAACTGCATCCTCCTTGTGTCACCAGCTATTGAGGCACCAGAAGGAGGAAGATTTCTCTTCAAACCTGAGCGTCCTCTCCAAAATAACTGTCAGGATAGGTCTGAAAGCAAGGTCATAGAGCTCTTTAATTTTTTTATCATGGAAGTAAAACTAATTAAAAAAAAAAAAAGGCAGACAGAGCTTTGTAATTCCACAGTAGCTAAATGTTAAAAAAATCAGGAATCACTCTAGGTGGAGACTTTGAAAAGGTTTCAGCCTTCATACACAAGCATGAAAAGTAAAGAAGTGAAACACTTGGAAAGGAATTGCACCAGGTTCAGTCTGCAGCCCATGTGGCTGTGCAGCCACTTAATCCTTAGTCAAGAGATGGACCGAAGGGAGAAAACAAAGGCAGCTGAGAGGCAGACTGAGCAACACCAGAGGGTGCTGCAGAGTCAGCAGCAGGCAGGACAGCGATCCTACCAGCTTTGTACTGGCTCACCCGTAGAGCAGAGGAGAGATCCTAGCAGAACACCCATGGAAGCAAACTGTGGTGCTAAAGTTTACTCCATCTGCTTGAACAGTTGCAAGAGGAAGAGAAATGGCAGCTTGTCTGTCCTCCAGCATTATCCTTCCACATGAGTCCTCTCCTTGCTGTGGAAGGCTGCTACCCTCCTGTCCTAGCTGACAAACAAGTTCTGCTGGACAGCAATCCTGAAGTCTGAACAGCTGGAAACACCAAGGCTAGGGCGAGGGCCAGCAGAAACCTGTCCAGTCTGCTGTGCACCAGGTTGGACAAGGAAGCCTGCATAGTCTCCTTCCAACACAGCCAAGACCACCACCTTCAAGAGCAGGGAGGGAATACTGGAAGACTTCAGGATGCAATTTCCTAATCTGAGCTATTCTGATCTCCCCTCAAATAACTTCAGGAAGGACAGAAGCTTCTACTGCTTTTGTCTTCAAAGCAGAAAGGGCCTCAAAGACAAGGCAGTGAGTGGCTCCTTGCCCCAAGATCAGGCCGTGTAGGAGAGCACACTCCTGGCAGTAGGGATAATTACTGGCTCCCTTTCCCACTAGGAACAGGTTTCAGAGAGAGGCAGCCTGCTCTACAGCTCAGACGTGTGTGAAAAGGAAATTAAGAGCAGCAACTGCCTGAGGAACAGCAGCATGTTCCTCTTCACATAGAGCACAGGTGAAGGCTGGGAGCTCAGAAACAGGAGTGAGGACAGAGGATGTAACCCTGACATTATGCCTCCCCCCCAGCCCAGCCACAAACTTTCCCAGATGAAACCCTACAGCTCAAGGACCCTTGGAAGGCCTCTCCCAGCAACCCTCCTCTCTCCAAACAGGAAGGCAAGAGGAACTAGGGGACAGGATTTACGTGCCAGGGAGAGCTGGGAACAGCGCAAAGGAAGTTACTCACTGTGAGTTGACTATTTTGGGAGATGCTGGCCAGGTCACAGGCAGCAAGCTTCCCAGTTAGTGTCTGGAGAGTTTATCACCTCCACATGCTTGAGGACCACATGAAGAGACTGCCTGATGCTCCTACTGCCCATCCCACTAATGTCAGCTTAATCACTGTCCAGTTAATCTCCCCACCCTCATGCACTCCCCTGCATTTCCCTCCAGGTTGCTGTTTTTTCCACACATACAAGGGCTCCTTTACTTCTGAACTCCACAGGGACATCTTCTCCCTGCCTTTGATCCCTTCACAGGCAGCTCCAGGATTTAAGGGAATGCTGAGGAATGTATAGTCTCCTCAGTTTGTCCTCATCCTGTTCCCTGACAGTTGGTACATCTCCACTCCTTCTCCTCTTGTGTCAGCAGCATCAAGCCAGACACGAACTCCCACACTGGTTCTCCTCCCTTGGGCTAACAGATGGTAAGAAGCTGACCTGGTGAGAATTCCCCTTCTGCACACAGTGAAACACAAAGGGTCATAAAGCTTTCACCTCCAAGGTCATCAACAGCACCGAAAGTAAATCCTTGGCACCATTTTAAGCCCATAATTACTTTTCTTCCCCTCTCCCCTGGCCTCTCACAGCCCTCCAAAGTCCTCTTCCCAATGCTGTTATCACCTAAGTTCTTTCAAACAGTAATCAAGCCAAGAGCGGGATGCCAGCAATCAGCTTCAGTTCCTAGCTTTTGGTCTCTGCCCTTCCCTCCACGTAGCCAGAATGATGAAGCTGAGCTGCCTAACAGCTGGAGAACTGCAGGTACAGCTCACCACCATCACGTAGACAAGGCAGCACTGTGAAGACTGCCATCTAGCACCACTGAGCAAAACCACCTTTCTCTAAAGCAATAAAGTAACCTCCATCCTCCACAGGGCCATCAGCATGAACTCTCAAACACAAGGGCCATTTTTTCCCCCCAAAGTTTCTCTTGAAAACCCAAACCACTGCAAACAGCCCAGCATTTCTGCCCAGAACCAGACTGGACTGTCACTCAGTTCATAACACCTACTGATTTTGCAATAGGAAAGATCAGGACATTCCTGAGACTAGAACTAACCACAGGAATTACATTTTTAGACAAAAAACATCCATGGGGGATTTTTCAGCAAGGGAGTTCCCTGACCAACCCAATGGGTGCACAAAAAAGTCTTCCTGATGGTGCTACTTGGCTTCATATAATAATCTGCAACATCAGAAAGAAGGGACTTTCCATGCAACACGTAAGTAACACAGAGCAGTTCCAGACAAGTCTGCCTGAAGGAACAGCATCAGACCACAGCACCTCAGGAATTCAGGAAGATGCTCCCAAGAGCTAAAAAGGTCTCTTTTTCTTTCAAAGCAGCAAACACTGCTCCAGCTACTGGGAAGTGAAACAAGATTCATCTTGCAGCAAACAGAATGAGGAAGCCCCTGGTCTTTGGTACTCTGAAGCTGTCTCTGCTTGGAGTGAGGGGTGGGCCAGATGACCTCCAGGTGACCCTTTCAACATAAATTATTCTACAGTTCATTATCTGCTGTCACACAGGACCAGACAGGGATCCATTTCAGCCCAAGCACCCAATACAGAGGGCTATGGAGAATTTCATTCACTAGCATGCACTCTGTGACTGAAAGAACTCTCTATTACCAAGCTGCTCCATCAAGCTCATCCAAACTTCTGACAGCAGCTGGCGTAACACACCACTTCCCTTTGCTGATCTGCTTTAAGGCTTTCTAAGTCCCTTGGCACTCCCTGAGGAAAAGCAACAAGTCGGTCAAGGAGAAAAGGGGCAAGAATTCAGGAAGTGCATCAAAGAAAAAGGAAGTGTAAATACAGAAGATCAGATAATTTAGAGCTAGTTGCACCAGCATTCATCCAGCTCCTAGAGTCTATTAACCTATCCCCAGCCCTCTCTAGGGAGATTTGACAAAGACTTCTGGTTGCACTGAGAAGGCCCACTTGACCTCACCAGCCATTCTGCCACTTAAGCTGCTAGTGAATCTTCCTCAACAGGCACTTCCCTCATCCTCACTGATGCATCTCTTTTCAAAAGATGGGACTCACCAGCTTTGCTTGGGAGCCCTGTGTAGCCCACTCTTGGCTTATCACACCAGACCCCCTTTCTCTGTCACAGTTCCTAACACTGGGAGAGACTCAACACATGAAAGTTCTTAAGAGTCTGAAAAAATATAACCAGGCAGTCTGCAAAAACGGGAAAGACAAACACAAAAGAACAGGCTTAACTCTTTCCTCACATTTCTAGCTAATTTATGGACTGATTGAACCTTTATAGAACCTCAAGCCACAAAGGAAATTTCCCCTGGTGATGCTACACTTCTTTTTCCTCATATTACTGTAAAAGTCATGATTACTAAGAAGCAGTACTTCAGTTGGCTTCTGATGGAGACAACCTCTCAATATGGCAATCCACAAAGTTATCCCACACACACAGAAGGAACTGCCAGCTCTGTCCTAGTGCCTGGTGCAAGTCTCCAGTCAAGTCTTCCACAGCAGTCCAGGACAGCAGCTGTTTTTTTGATCCCAACCTAGAATTGCTTTGAATATGAAGCATAGGAATGAAGGCAAACACAAAACCCACAAACAGATCAAAGACTATACAAGCAAAACTGGACAGCAGTAGACGACTCCTTGTTATGGATGGCGATGTACTTTCCCTGCTCCAGGCATGAAGATGACAACAGTGTACTCACCTGCCTGATGGACATTGTGCAGAGGATGTAGAGGAAGATGAAGGAGCAGTCAGTGTAATCCTCACCCAGAAGGTTGCGGTGGGAGAGACCCTGGATGTATGAGAGGGGGATAAACGGAAGCTTTGCCACCACTCGGCCATCAAATCTGGAAAAGAGAGCACTGGATCACAACTGTGGACAGCAGAAGAGTCTTTGGCTACAGAAAGAACCCTGAGCACCCAGAACAGGTAATACCATACAGAAGGCTAAAAAGCCATGCTGTCTTCTCCAGCCCATCTCTACATACATGACACCAAGGAGACTAAATACACCCCCCTCACAAAGCCCTCCACAAGGGAAGCAGGCTTCCCTCAGGAACAGTTTTGCTGTAGCCAGAGCCCAAGTGTTTCATAGCTATTTAAGTGATCAGCTGGACAAGCTGTTGGATTGTAAAATCTTGGTTGATGTTTTGCAGGTTACTGGTGCATTTTATTTAAAAGTCAAATTTAGCAGGTAACTTCCCAGAACACAGCCAGCACTGGAATAAAAGATGGAGGATGATGATCATCATCTTGCTGTATTGCAGATAACGCAAGAAGACAGACTCTGCTTTAAGCAAAGGAGCCTTTTCAAAGCAGAGCATAAACCACAGGCACCTTTTCCTTTCCTAGAGCAGCTACACTTGCCAGCACAAGAAGGATGCATAAGAGAACCACCAACAGAATGCTTTTCAATACCAACAATCTCTGCAGTAGCTCTGAAGACTAAGGCAGAACAGAGGCAGGACAATACTGCGTACTCCAAGCGGTCTGTCCTGCTCCTGGAACTCCTCCAGGTCCACATTCCAGGGCATCAGGCAGAGTGTGAATTCTGGCCAGTTTGCACAGATTTCTCCCAACTCAGACAGTCGAGCCAATCTTTTGAAGTAAGTGTGTACGATGCCTCATCAGCATGTGTATATTTGGATGTTATTTTCTCTGCATGTGCTGATTTTCTAACAGGTGTTTCTTGTTTCAAGAGATCCTAAACGAGCGTTCTTTCCTGTGGAGATGTGTTCACACAGCTACAGCTCAAACACACGCCAACTTTGTTTACATCTCACAGGCAGTTTGGCAAAAGTGCTAGGAACGGATGTTTATCTCCCTGTAACATCCCCCAGTGGCTTAAAATTCTGCGTTGTTCCTGCTGTGAGAGTGACAAGTACTTCAGCAGTAACACCCCAAGGTACCTGCTTTTAATTCCAGCAGGTTTTCACAGCTATTATGAAGGGGTACTGAAAGGCACGACTCCTGGAGTAAAACAGGGAATTAATTGCACTAAAAAGTTTCTGGTGAGAGAAAAAAATCGAGACACACAGAAGCCAGCTCCTCTCCCAGGAGAAATCCCATCTGCTTGGAGGCCACCATTGCTACAGATCTCACTGCCTTAGTGTCCCTTTTAAGCCACAATAGGCATTCAGCTCCTCATCTTCAGCACAGCATTCTGCTCTTTGGGTTTAAACAGCTTTCTTGACATTCCCATATCCTTCCAGCATGGTCTACCCTGCTGCCCCATTTCTAATGACACTCTAAAGAAAAGAGCCAGTCATCACAGTCATTTCTATTTTGGCTAAGCTGGCACTTGGCAAAGGTGAGGTGCCCAGCCACAGAGCAGCACTGTCTGCACAGTACTTGTCCAAAGGGCAGCACATCATGCTTACTCTTATGTAATTCCTGCTCCTTTCACCCCTCAGAGCAATGAACTCATTCAAGAACCGGAAGGGCAGGCAAATGAAACTACAGCCATTGCAGGTGTCAGCCATCCTTTTCCTCCTCTTCCTCCCACACCCACAGTGCCTCCATAGATGACCTGGCAGTCACAACTTCCCAGAGAGAGCCTAAGAGCCTCCTGAATTCATAACTGAAGTACTCTCCTGAGGCAGGCAGCTGCTCTTTATGCTATGTCAAGAGAATGACAGTACGTGAGGATCAGCTCCATCAAACCATTCTATCAGCTTGAGACAGTGCAGGTACAACCCACCAAAGCTGCTGTCCACATACAAATGCACTAGCTACCTTGTACTGAGACCAGGAGCAAAAGCTTCACTATCTAGCCCCCAAAGATGGGGGGGGGCACTAACTCAGCTATTTTCAAAAAACATATTTCAGTTCAAACAATTTTTGTGGTCCCTGGATACTCCTGCTCTTCATCTGCATGTTCCCTCTGAAGAAAGAGGCAGTTAAAGGAAAGATATGTCCAAAAGTTTCTGTGGCTAGCAGAATGGTCTCTGCAGGCAGGACTCCTCAAAAGAGGAACCAAATAAACCTGGTGGTCTTAAAGGAGAAGAACCCATGAACCGATTTTTTTAGGTTAAGATCTGTGGAATGAGGACTCACACAGGATTTAACCAAAATTTAACCAAACCATAATTTAACTAAATTCCTAAAGCTCTTAATGAACTTACAGTCCTGTAACACTTGCCAACCATAGCATACTCTGAACTGCCTCTTTCCCCTCTAGGAAAGTAGAAGAGTAGGGTGGGTTTTTTTTTACTTTGCTTTTCAGTTTGCTTCAGGGGCAGGAGGGGCAGTGTTTGTATTGCACCCAAGGAGCTAGGCAAGCACTTGTAGGCCTCAGGTGCAGCTTTATAAATGCCCCCACAGACCCTATGATGCTTGGCACATGACTCAAAATGCATCTCAGGGCTGCAGTGAAATGAGACATCAATGACTCAAGATTGTACCCAAATTTTAAAGTCCTTTAGTGCTGTGTTCCTCTGCTCATTTTCACAGCATTCCAGAGAATGCTTGATGCTGAAGTCTGACTAAGCTGAATAAAGAGTCAACACAGTGGCACTTCTGTTATTATGTTACCCCCCATTTGCAATTTACCCACCCACAGATCTGCAGTAAAGCAAGAACTGACTGTATCCTGGGGACTGCCAGCACAGAGGCCAAAGGTTTTGGTGCCCAAGAATGTACATCACTGTTTGCAGGACAAATCTATTGCCCAGATATTAAGCAGCCCCCCAAAGGTTATACTAACCGTGCCACCCTCATATTTAAAAGCCAAATGAAAGTTTGTATTTCAAGATCAACTCAAGTTGTAGAAGTCAAGCAGTCTTTCAGTTTTGTCTATCTGAAACAAAGCTGTCTATAACCACAAAAAACAGTTTGGGCTTTTCTTTGTTTTTTTAAAACCAGACCTATCCCAGGTCATTTTTAAAGCAAAGGAAGATTACAGCCCATGTCTGGACCTGTTGGTAACTTGACTCTGATCAGCGTAAGTAGAGCAACAACAAACTCTACAATTACAGCTCATTTCTCAGTGCAAGGGAGCTGACCCAGTTTTGCTTGCAAGAGCACTCTTTGGTCACACCATTACAACAAAGCCAAAGAAGCTGAAGACTGTAGCTGCTTGCCTAACATCTACCAAACCTGCCCTAACCAAGATGTTCCCAAGCAACAAGGATGTTAGTCATGTCTAGATGAAATGCAACTTGGGCAATTTGATTGCTTTCAGCATGCAGTGTTCCCTCTTGAGCAGAGCACACGTGTGGTGACCAAACAACTGCATCTTCATATGAAATATCAATCCATCTTATACACAGGTTAGTTATGGTTCTTGGAGGGACTCTGTCACTGTCATACTTCAGAGGAGAGAGGGGAGGTGGAGACTGTATTCACCATGAAAATTTAAGAAAAACACAGGAAGTTGATACTTACATGGAGTTAAACATTCCCATCAGGGCAGTGAAGCAGAAGCCAATAGCAAACATGGATTTCATCCGAACCTGCAAGCAGAAAGACAATCAAAACAACAGGCCTACACTGAAGGATTACAGGCTCACACCCTTAAGAACAGACTTTGTACAGTATCACTGGAATCTAGAGGGGAAAAGAGATGACCCAGAAGGCCAGAGGGATTGTAAAAGTGACTGGTGAACTCCCAAAGAGGAGTCTGGTCAACAGCTGGATGCAAAGGCAGCCACAGAGTGGACCCACTGATGTGAAGAGCTGCTTCAGGGAGAAGAAAGTAAGTGCTCAAGAATTGTCCTGTTACCTTCCACAGGTTGTTTTTCTTCCTTAAGCCTATACAACCATTCAGCAGGGGATCATTATGTAGACAGAACTTATAAGAGGAAGGCAGACAAATTAATTCTACTTAGAAAACATAATGGAGGCTTATAAAGATGAAAATAGCTAAGGTTGGGCAGGAGATGAGGCAGTAACTGCTGGAGAGCTCTGTGGCTCAGATAAAAATCCACAGCTATCAGAGATAATCCAGAAGGACATGTCAGGAAGAAAAGCCACTATTTGTGCCAATTGAACAGTTTTTCTATTGAAAAGCTGACTGAAGTTTTCAGCAGTTGAGAACTGGCTTTAATTTTCTTACCATTGACAAGTCTCTGTTGTTATTCTTCAGTTTCTCTTCTTGTCTCTCTGGAAAGAAAAACATCAACAGTTATAATCAGTTATACCAACCTAGGAACCTGAGTGTTTTCATTTCCAGGAAGACTTAACCTTTTTGGCTCTCCAAACAAGTAACACTTCCAAAACCAACTCCAGCTCTCTATGCCAGACAGAATAAAGTGAAAAACTGTACATAGCCAACTGCTTCTCCATCAGTGACATGCAGCAAAGCAGGCACAAAAGAGGAGGCAAAAAATCACACGTTCAGCACTTTTGAAAGAAATGCACAGAATGTCAAATGTGCTAACTCAACCAACTGACACAGTAGCATGAGCAACGTTGCCAGAAAACAAAGACAGTGCCTCTATATCACACTTCTGAAAGAGAGCAGTCTCAATTTGCTGCACACCAGGCTGTTTTAAATATAAGGATTTTATTTTGGAAGTGCCAGAAGGGACTCTGAAACCACACACAGAGCTGGGAGCTGCACCTCAGCAAGGTTAACATCCTGCTGGTCTTAGTAATGAATGTTGGACCTCTGGCACACCTAAAGGACTCTCCAAAGACAAAAGATGGTTTTTCTACATCAATTTCAGCAATGTGTGTATTACTGTGTTTTCCAGAGAATACTTTAAAATACTCCTTTGGAAATTTAGTCTATCCATAAGTCACCACTAACTTCAAAGATGCCTGGTTTTCTGGGAGAGCATTTTCCATGGCTCTTTTTGGAGGGCTACTCTGGCCTTGAGCGTTATCCACCACCTGTCCACCCCCTCTTGTCCCACATCCCCCTCGTCCCTTGTCCACTGTGCTTCTCAAAGACTGATGATGATCCAGAGGGGCAGCCAGGGCTTGAAAGCAACATCTAGTGAAGTAAGGATGTGGACGATGAAGAAACATCCAAAGAACAGTGTGATCAAAGGAGGGGGGGTGCTGAAGGACTGTCAAGGACTATCCAGCATGGTAGTTGCCCAGTGGATGCCCACTGAAGTTTCAGTACAAGAGGCCTACGGGACAGAAGCTCAACAGCTCTCTTCCAAGCCCCTGCTAAATACAGGGACTCACTGTAAGTGTTATGAGAAGCACCAGCAAGACCTCTCTCCAATTTCTTAGAATCCCCATTTTTATTATCAATTGCTCCCAACTGCAGACCACCCCCTCTGGCAGGAACTCTCCAGACACCTGCTTCCTGACCCAGGTGGGAGAGTTTTGTTCTAGGACATTTCAGCAACCACAGGCCAGTTCTTTAGGCATCACATTTGGCACAAATACTTGTTTTTTCCCTCTGCTACGTAACTAACCATCTATTTAGATGGGCTAAAGGTTACACAGCGATAAAGAACACAGCCCTGATCCCCCAATATACTTGACCAGTTTCTCTCCCATTTTTACAGCCTCAAAACAAACGTGCTCTGGGTGTCCCACCACCTTACATAAATGGTTCCTGCCCACCTCACACATTAGCAGCAGTTAAGTACTTTGCTATACAGTCCAGTAGAAGCATAGAGAAAGAGGACTGGGTCAACAAGCAGCACCCTGGAATCCAAAATCTTCTCGTTCTGCTTTTTGGAACACAAACCACAAGGATCCAGGGATACAGCAATAATCTTATCTGCCAGTACTGGGTTTTTTTTGTTTTCTTTTGGGTTTTTTTTGTTCAGTTTTTTTTTTGCTGACTACCCAGCAGTCATCTGGACTGCTGAGAACATCAGTGTCTTTTCTTCTAGGGCCACATGGAGACAGAAGGCAGTAGCAAACACACTCCTTAAGCCAAAATGACAGAAGGCTGTGCCACCATGTTAAAGGTGTGCTGTTCCACCAGTGCCAAAGGTGGTTTAGACACAGCCTGACTGGTTTACTTTACACTTCAAATTAAAAAGTTTAAGTAGGAAGCACCAGATTAAGCCTTTCCATGCAACCTTCACTCTACCTCCTTGTGCATGCACAATTCATCCCTTACAGAGCCAAGTAATCACACACACACACCCCCCTCCTGCCTTATACTGTGCACAAAACAGATGGCAGCTGAGGCAGGTCTGTACTGTGGCTGGACTTATCTGTAAAGCCTCAGCTTATTATTTTATTACTTAACCTGAATGGTAGGAACTCCAGCACAAGTCAAATTTGCTGTTACAATAATTCTACATCTTGCAGAATGATGGGACACCCAGCAAGTCACTGGGATCAGAGATTTCAAAAGCAGTTCACAGTTCAAAGCAGTTAATGCAAGGCATTTTCTGTATGTCCAGCTTGACATTCAGGGCCTAAAACACTAGAAACACTAAATTCAGCTGAAATTCAGCCTGAAAACAAATGGGACACTGAAGTTCTGCAGTTTTTTTTGCAAAAAAAAAAAAAAAAAGAAAAACAAACCTAAGTCAGTCTTGGTATGCTGGGCTTGGCCAGCAAGCACCACAGCAAACAAAATCAGTGGTCACTTCCTAAGTTCTTTTCTTAATCCCTGTGTGCTTTGTTTTTCATTTGCAAAACAAGATTATTTCAGTGTATAAAAAAAACTGGTGGAGCATCTGAATTCCTCAGATTCTACTGTTCATTACTTTAGTTCAAGCACAAGTAAAATATTCTCTGCTAAGAAAATGGTTTGGATGGTGCCTGGCAAAAAAAGTCATTGCCACGCATTCAAAAGTGACCACATGTAACAACAGCACCTAACATTAAAAAGTTGCCTTATCCACCAATTAGTATTTATCTCCTACAGGGGATATTCAAGATTAAGAACTGAAAATGCACAAGAGGAAGAATTTTGGCTCCTATCCCTCCTGGAGTCTAACGATAACAGGTTTTATACCTAGGAAGAACTGTTTGAAGATATGTTTATAATTATTCCCAAGCTTTGTATAGATCAAATGACTAATCCAGCTACCTGGTGTTACAGAGGAATGAGGAAACCAACTCCCAGGAGCTCTCAGAACTGTTCCTGCCACGATATCTGTAATAATTAAACTGCGCTTTGCTGCACGTTTGAGAGTCCTGCAGATCACAGGACTTTCCAAGCACATGTCCATTAAACATCTGCCACGTTGCTCTTGCATAGCTCAGTACTCAGAGTTACCTCCACCAGAAGGATTTAAGCTTATTGACCATGCAAAAGAATGAAAAAAGGACTACTTAAAATGGAGCAAAACTAATTTTTATCAACTTTGCACGTTAACTCTAAGTGCGCTTATATTTATTTCAAACACCTTCAGATCTGAAGTGTTCAAATGAGAAAAATAAAAGAGAAAGATCCAAAAACCTCAATCATAGAGCCACAAAGCTATTGCAAGCTGACTGTGCAGTGCAGCAAAGAGCTTTGACAACAGAAGTTAACAACAGTCATGGTTATAAAGGCTCAAACCAGAGAGAAAGGCAAAACCAGTTCCACTCTAAGTGCTGCTCCTCTCAGTGATGCTGCCCTTCTCTGCTTTTGACTAAAATCATCAAGAGGTTAGATACCTCCTGCTTTGGAAAGTAGGGCAGAAGTATTCACATTCCAGCCATCAAGACAAGAATCAGCTCTAGCACCACTTTAAATGAATAGTTGTGAAAGGCAAGAAAGGATAATCACTTCTATAAGTTTACCCACCTTCCCTCATGCTTGGGGCACCACACTCCCCTCCCAGTCTTACCTATTTTCTTTTTCTGCTGTCGGCCTGCTGATTCAGTTATTGTTTCTTTCTTCTTTTCCACTGCCAAGTGAAAAGCAAGATATTCCATCATTTCTGCAGAGTGATACCACCACCCCTTTTCCACACACCAAACAAAACATGTCATTCCTTCAGAGAACAGGGGCACAAAAGGAAGCTAGCTATAACTGAGAACATATTCAGAATCAACAAGTTACAAACCACCAAGGCTGACCCCACTGAACATTTAGTAAGTTAAATTTAAAAAAAAACAAACAACAAATGCTGGATGAGATCTAGGAATACTTAAAGGGTTAATTTTAAACTCTGTCAAGAGCCCATCACATTGTTAACTGAGCAGTCTGGGGACAGTTTTGGCTCAAATGATCCTTGCTGATTTGTCACTAGTACTAGACAGTACTTTTGATTCAGCAAGTGCAATGAAAAGAGCTTTGTGGCAAGCTCTGCTCCTGATTATCTGCAGTGGGAAGCAGAATACAGGAAAGCCTGTGTTCTCACACATCCCTTCTTCCCAGGCAAGCATTCTCAGGGCAAATGCTGCCCAAGCAGTCGGCCACAGCCTCTCCATTCTTCAATTACTTAGTACTGAAACATTTCCAGTATTTTGAAGCAGGAGCCTGAGCTCAAAGTTACTAACCCTCCAAATCAGACACTCACCAAGCATCTGCAAGCAACTACCACGGCAGGAAAAAAAAAAAAAAAAGGCTGACATGAAGCCAAAGTGAACTTGTAACACAGTAAACGGGCTGCTCATCTAAACACACTCTTCCGCTGACAGCAAAAAGAGCTCTTCCAGGAAGTAAGAGACATTTTAATTTAAGGCCTATAACAAGAGTACTACAAGCAGTGAGGATGATGAAGCATGGCTAAGGTCTAACAATGGACAGCAGCCTCTTTTCACTCTGTATATCTGTACCACACCTACTCTAGCAATGAGTGGGCTTGGCTCCTTGGTAGCTCACGAGCCAGCTTAGAGCTCTGAGCATCAGGACTCTTCTTCCCCTTGAAGTACAAGCTGAGCACAAATCTAGCCCTGATTTCAAAACATGGGTAAAACTGAGAGAGCCAGCCTTTAAAGTCAGACATGGATTTGAAGTGCTGCCTTCTGAAATGCTTGTGATGTGATAGTCACACCTGCTAAGAAAACCACACTAGCCCAGACAAGATACCTGAGCATGGCTTCCTCTGTGGTGACGTAGTAAGACAACTGCTGTTCCAAAGAACAAGCAGATCTCTGATGGGCAGGCTAGCACAAGGGAAAAACAGGGAAGTCTGCTCAGAGGGAATGCTGGAGAGAGGTGCCAGATGACAACACACCCAGTGCTCACATAATGCTCTCTCCAGAACCTTCCTCATGCCAAATCCAGCTGAAGCATCCTCATCAGTCCATCCCAACACCAGTCCTCAGAACCTCTAGGCCCCCAACTCTAAACTGGAGAACTTTTCAGGTCCACCTATTGCTCCCAGCCCTAAGAGAGCTCCTCCAGAGCCCAGCTTCACTCCAGACAGTGCTGTTGAGCCTTATGCCAACCCAAGGAACCCCACTGCCCCACTTCCCTTATGGTTCCAGCCCAACAAGTAACAGCCAGGCAGCCTCACAAGCCTGTCCCTGGGAACACATATGACAACACAGCAGCATTTCTTCTCATTCACTGGCCTTCAGCCTTGCAAATTTACCAAGACATTTACCCCAGAACAGTCACTGCCACCTCTGCAGCAGCCTCAGACAATTCTGCAGGATGAAACTAAGGACTGAGTAACAATGTCTGCTCAAGCACACTACTTGGCCCACTTGTTTTTGCAAATGCTAAGGATTGCTTAGGACTCCCGTGGGAGAGCTTAAAGGTCTCAAATGTGTTTTTTCCTGTTTCAGATAACAGTCGAAAGGTGTGGCTCAAGTGGTCCACTTTGCAAGTTGTCTGTAAACCATCGGGTCAGCCAGCTGTCCTTAGCACAGGAGGGGGGGAAAAAGCAAAGCTGAATTTGTAGTGACTCCTTATTCAGTTGTACTTCTTTTTGGTGGTGGTTGTTAGGTGTGGGGAAATCAAACGATGTTAGAAACTAATTGAGATGTGTGAACCTCACATCTTTCCCTTCACAGATTATAGCCTAGATACCAGGAGGACTATAAAAACAAACAGCATTAAACTCTTATAGCAATCATTAAGCTCCAGAGAGTAAGCCCTGCTAACTGCTTTCTGAGTTCCACAGCACAAACACACCAGGACATTAACTCCAGGTTTTCAGCTGCATTTCAACTACTACTCCAGCTTGCTCTTCTGGGGCTAATTCCACCCTACACATTTTTGTCAGCCAAGTGAGATTAAAATGAGGCGGGCAGAGCTGCAATCCCCATCTGATACTGCTGTGATGACAAAAGCCCCTGATTGAGGAGCTGTGACACAAGCATGACTATACTTCAGCCCTTCAGTTTATTTTGCCCAAGGGAAGGCTGAATAAGCTAGACTGGAAAGAGAATGCTGGTCTGTCATGCACTAAGAGCGCTGACATCATGGTGAAATATTTATAAGGTAAAACCAGGTTTGGCCCCAGTTGTGTGATGTCTCTTCCTGCTGCAACCTGTGTAGGGCACATGCAGCTGAGTCTGAAAGGTCAGCTGAATTCCTCCCTGGCTTCTAAATACAGACAGGTTCATTGAAACACTCCATGCACAGACCCTCCTGTTCACCTTTCCTCTTAATATCTGATGCATATCTTCCAAGTGCTCATCCTCAGCTCCCCTTTCCCTTCCTCCTTTGTCCTTTGGTCAGCCCCTTTCAGATCTCCTTTCTATGGAGGTAACCTGGGACATTTTTCCTAATCAATTCTATTTGTTTCCAGTTTACACTAATATAATTTATTTTTATATCAGCTGGTAGCTCAGGCCTTTCTGTCATGACTTTGTCTTTACCCATCCACCACCATTAATCATCAGTTTCACTCTTCATGTATAATGTTATTCATGGTATTCATTATTCAACCCTAGTTTGTTCTTACTACTGATCTCAAATTCTCCACTGCCCTTGAAAAGCAGAAGATGCATCTTCAAACTTACCTCAGGCATCTAAAGGAATCCACATATACAGACTCCAGCTGCTCATGTTCAGAAAACAAAAAAGCTGGCAGTACTGATCTCTTACTCCCTCCTGTCCTTCACTAGGAGGAGAGGTGATTCAGATAACACAACAGGTCTTGGTACAAACCTCCCTTCCAGCACAAGGCAAGAATTATGGACACAAATAAGCCCTCTAGTACAGATTTGCATAACTTGTAAAATCAGGCTATGAAATCCAAGCTGAAAAAAGTTCTCTGCTGTAGCATAAGGGGCAGCAGGAACTTCTCAGAGGGCACACTATGGAATTTGACACGTCCTGAAGGAGGATGTAAGAGGAGCAGCAAGACAGGCTCTCTAATGTCTGAAAAGGACTTACATTTCTTGCTCTGTTTTTCCACTTCAGCCTTTAATCTCTTGTACTTGTCTGTTCGGTATACCAGCACCCACGTTATACCTGAAACAAACACTCAGCAAGTAACTAGATAAGTAAAGACCTCTTGCAGTAACAGAGATACAAGTTAGCAAACACCTACGCAAGAAAATACAAGCCATCTGTGTATACAAAGCCACATTATAACACAGCAAAGTTACCACAAATCACTAGAAAGTTTTATCATGGCTTTCCTTCGAATTCCCTTCCTGAGTTCCATGCAGCATTGGTGCCTATAAAATAAATGTCTTCAGAAGTTATGGGTGATCTTACTGAGCACTGCTGTTTTGTGGGACCCATTCAGTTCCTTCACGGTCGTGTTTACCAGCTGGTGCTCACCTTAAAACCAGGAGCTGATTAAGGCAATCAACATCTTTGTGTTCTGCATTTCCATAGTACCTAATTAAGGGCTGAGGAGTAATTCCCACTTCTACCAGGACTTGCCTGTTATGAACACATTTTGAAAAGGCAAATAGATATACTAGGCTAGAAGAGAGCTTGAGAGATTCCCCAGTCTAACTCCTTGCACTCAAACATGATCAAAACAAGCGGTGCTGCAAGTGCAGAACCAGCGGTTTGTAAAGAGTTTAATCTGAGCTTCTACACAAAGCTTTTAACTCTTTTTTTGGCTTTGGTTTGACAGCAGGACTGGGCTACTGAGACCCAGGGATCACCAACTGCAGAGAAGGGAACCTTGTACATACTTATGGGGTCAACACAGCTTTGTGCTGTGAAAGGCAGTGGGTGTGTACAGCATCAAACCCCACATACAGTGCAGTAGGGCACCTAAAAGCAAGTATCATATTCCACCTGGGACTCTGCCTGCCCTTGAATGCCCAAAGACAGTGTCTTGCAGCTCTATTAGGAGGATGGGTTTGGGATATAGCTCAGTGCCAGGCAAGCTCTGACTTTGAATACAAAAGGTATCTTATCCAACAGTCTTTAAAAAGCTGCATCTATTTCAACACCCTACCATTTAAAAAGCCTTTTCAAGCAACCATTATTGCAAGTCCAGGCGATTTCTTCACATCCTTCCCACGGGAGCTACAGAAAAACACCAGTGTCCTCTTTCAGACACACTGTTAGCCCTCCTCCCACAGCCTCCCTCCTTCCAGACCAAACCAGGCCAATTCCATCTCTTGGATGCCCACAACAGCCTCCAAGCGCCAGGCCTCTGGTGACCCTGAGGAACAGAACCTCATTTCACACCCTCAAGGCCCCGCTTTTCCTCCGACACCCACACTCCCTCCCGCTCCGCCCCCCCTCCCCCGTGACCCCCACGCTGCCACTTAACCCACTCCCTCCCAGCGGTCAGGACCGGCGCGGCACAGAAGACCAGCTTCCTGCTATCCCCGAGCCGCTCTGGGCCCTCCCCGTGCCTCCCGCGGACGGCACCACGAGCCAGAACGGGCACTAAGGCCTCCCCGCTCCATTGAGGCCCAGACGAGACAGGACCGAGTCGGCGCGGGGCCCGACACTCACCCTCGGCCAGCAGCGCGGTGCACACGGAGATGAAAACAATGAGGAGGGTGTCGGCGAACATGGTGCTCATAGTGATACCACCCCCTCCCCCTCCCCCTCCCCCCCCTTGCCCGGTAACGCCGCCGCGCTCCCGGAAATAGACCCCACCACCCGGAAGCTACCGGGGCCCACGTCGCCTAGCAACAGCCGGAAGCGAGGGCCCGCGCTTCCGGGAGACGCCGCCGGCCAATCGCCGCGGCGCTGGGAAAGAAGTCACGGGAAGGGTGAGGGGCGGGGAAAGCGCGAGCAGGCTCTTCTGTGATTGGGCGAGGCGGCTGTCACTGCCAGCCGCGGGGCAGGCTCTGCTGTGATTGGGCGAGGCGGCTGTCACTGCCGGCCGCGGGGCCCCGCCCCTCCAGCCGCGGGTGAGGAGCGCGGCCTGGGGGCGTCGTCAGGCCTGTCATGGCGGCGGGGTTGGGATTACGGTGAACGGGACCAAGCGCCTTCCCTGCGGCCCGGTGGGGCCGCCCTTCTGCCCCAGTGTCACCGTTTTAAAATAGCTCCTACAGCGCGGACAAAGAGACTTCGTTTTGGAAGGAGACATTGTTACGGAGATTGGAGACGTTGTTGATAGTTGAGATACAAAGCTGGGTGCTTGGTGCCTTGCCACAAATGAAGCACACCAAACGAGATTTTTCATGACATGTTTATACACAAAACTATAAAGTGAGCAAACTTCCTTGTCTGTCGTCCTTATAGTGAAGTGATTTACATATAGTTACAATAGAGTTACATCACTATTTCTACTATTGTGTATGCTCAGGGGAAGGGTCTTCACCTGAGCAGGGGAAGGGTCTTCACCTGAGCAGGGGAAGGTCTTTGTGACCTCGGGGTGCGATTTTTAGTATTATAATGACATTATAATGAGCTGAGTTCACCTAAAGGAAACAATATCTCAATTTCTACAACTCCAAGACTGGTTTAGCCATCAATCTTCTTGATTTTGGTTCTTTATCACCTCCTGCATTCCTTAGGTAGACCTCAAGTCTCCTCTGCCAAGTTGGTGATTTACATGAGGCACCCTTTAAACCTCTTGATTAATTGTCTTCTTCAGGGCTTGGTTATTGCAGGATGTCCTTGCTCAGTGCTGGCTGTGGTACTAATTGTGTGACTCTCTGACAGCATTCTTAACTTGTATATAAATATACACAGAGTACATCTTACACAAGATAATCACAGCATTCTAAATTTCAGAGTTATTTTCTAACACCAGCACTCTCTGAGTCCCTCTCACCTGGGCCTGGGGGATTCCTGCCCTCTCCAGCACCTTTCCAAGCCCTACACAGCTCCCTCTGAGCTGCTCTGAGGCTATTTCTAGGGAAAGACACACCAGGTGTTTGCTTTTGTTGTACATAACCCCTCGCAGCTGTGAAAGGGCTGGCTTGGAGCAGCTTTCCTGCTTCCTAAAACTGTGCCCTGTGTTAATTTGCCATTGGCATGGGTATCCTGTCAGCACATAGCATCAGGAGGTGTTTTCTGAGATCAGATATTTACAAATACTGTTGCCTGCCCTTTTATGCCTTTTGCTCCTTGTAGGGCCAGCAGTGGAGCACTGTGTTCAGTGATTCAAAGGGCTGGAGGCAGGGAAGTAAATCTTATGTTGCTGTGCACATGTAATATATTTGTGGATGGGATGAGACTAAGAACACTAATGAGGACAGTGAAATGATGGCAAGGATTTAGTAGAGACACTAATTGACTTTGATTGAGGCTCTGGCAGTCACAGCTGGAGCAACAGAACTAGACCAAATCCACTCGTTGTAGTGGGGTGAGGAGACCTAGAAAGCAGAAATACAGAAAAGGAAACAGGGCAAGCCGGGAAGGGCAGGTTTCTGCCTGTCCTTGTGTAACCGAGGAGTTTGCCATCAGTGGAGAGCTGTGGGACTGCAGGCACAGAACTGAGTGAAAAATAGGGAAGGCCCTGCCGTTGCCCTGGAATTAAACAAAGAAAGATGGTGACCAAACTGCAATTCAGAGAGGGCAGGGCAAGTAATAAGTGAAGGTGTGAGATTAGACAGCAAACAAATCCTCCAGAGCCTGGTGACATTTGCATACAAGGAAACACGAAAGCCAGATGTGTGCAGATGGCTACACAATGAGTCAGGCATCACTGAAAGCTGCAACTCAGCACCCTCTGTGCCCCAAGGAAAGTCCTGGTGTCACCTCCAGGCACAGTGAGCTCTGCCAGACTGGGGGAGAACTGAGAGCAGAACCTGCCCATGAGCTGCGGGAGTCTGCTGAGGGTGGGAGCCGTCAGGGAGATGGGGGTGAACTTAAGGATGGATATATCAGTTTAGGGTTAGCAGCAGGAAGATATTAATGGCTGATGATGTGGGAGGACCATGGTAATATTTTGTGCCCTGCTGTGTGCCACCTCATGCACTTGGCTCTGCTGTATGCCATCCTCCACCCTCTCTCCCTCTCCTTAGAGCTCCATGGCTTTCCTGGCTGCCGGATGTAACAGTATTATGGCAATATTTGGAAATAGTTTCTCTTATACCACTGAGGGAACTGAACCATATGGTGTCAGTTATCAGTACTGAACGTGGTCTTTCAGAGAAGACTTGTGCAGCAGAAGGCAGTCCAGGAGACAGTCAATGCCATGAACCTCTTTCCTCACTAATATCTGTGCTTTGAACTGGAGGCAGAGGTGACATGGGCTCTTTGTAATTCCATCCTGTCATTTTCTGAATCACACTGGGATCAGTTTTTTTTCAAAAAGCTGAAGGCATATTACCCTCAATGGCATTTCCTTTTTAAAACAGCAATCTGGGCTTTGATCAACATTCAAAGGACACGTGAAGAGTTGGGTGCAGTTTTATTGTATCTAACAAGCCTGGAATATGAGAAAAGGGAAAACATTTGCACAATACGTAGCTCTGGACACGAGTTAGGGGCCAGTGCAAGCTACAAAGATACAGCAGAGGTAAAATTTATGGAGGTAACATCCAGATTAGAGAGAAACGTAGCCAAATAGATTTCATATACTAAAGTATCCAAACTTACACTGAATAAAAGATTAAGTTGCCTTGCACAATACACTAGTGACCAGCGGCTCAGAAGAAGAGTACGTGAAATTCTCAGGTAAGTTTTGAGGAAAGATGCCATCTAAAACTAAGTGGGACTTGGATTTGATTCACTTCCAGTTTACAGCCCTGGCTTGGTTTTGAAAGAGCCATTAATCTTGTGTTCTGTATAAATAAGTCTTGAATATCCTTAGCTTGTACCCCTTGAGGGCCCATCAAGAGACATTTATTTATCCTTCCCTCTACAAGTGTGCCTGCTCCTGCCACATGTCCAGCATGGTTTAAAGGGGTAATTGCAGGTGAAATGCCACAGTGGGCATCCTGCAGAGATGCTTAGCTCTGAGGTCCATGGACAGCACAGTCTGAAACAGCTTCAGCACAGCCAAGGTTTTGATCTGTCCCTAAGCAGGGCAGCAGAGAGGCTGGCAGCACTGAGCACAGGCACGAGGAGAACCAAATAACCCGGAGGTAACGACGTGCTGAGGGGGTTTTGCCATTCAGATCTGCATGTGTGGGTAAGAAAGAAGATGTGTGAGTAGCTCCTGAGGCTTGGTGGTGTGCACAGGATCTGTGCCCATGGTCAGCCCTTGGAAACTAGCATGGGTCCGTGGGAATCTGCTGGAATTCATCCCCACGGGAAGTTCTTGTACGCACAATAGCACTTCCTCCCCTGGCACCGGCCATGTGCGGTGCCAAACTCCCATGCCACCAGCCACAGTCCACAGGGGCATGGTTGGAGGGGAATTGGGAGTGGTGGGCAGAGGGGGGCTGTGCTTGCCCAGGAGAGCCTCCCTCACATCCTGCATGATGAGGGCCAGGATGTGGGACGCATCTGGCAAACATTTCCACACCTGTTTTGCTGTATTAGAGTGGGAAGTTAAAAACCTCCCTGAAATGTATGGTCCTGTGAACATGGCTGGGAGGAACCTTAGGGCATCTGCTGCCTCAACAAAGGATCAACTCTTAAAAACTTTCTATACAGGAGCTTGCCTAGTGCATTTTTTTTAAAAAACCTTGACAGTGGAGAGTCCTTACTGTCCCTAAACAACCTATTCCAGCACATAATCATTCTCACACTTAGAAAATGTCCCCAAATATCTATCCTGAATTGCCCTCGTAATTTGAGCTGGCAACATTTTGTTCTGATCCCCAGGGGTAAAAGAAATGTATTCCCTTCCTGTGGCAACCTTTTATGTATTTGGAAAAGGTTATCATGTGTCCCTGCAGACATCTCTTCCTGGGAGTCAACGCGCAGGGTTCCTGCAGTCCTTCCACAGAGTCAGACCCCAGGCTGGCTGTGAAGACCCCCAATTGGAGTCTCTCCACCAGTCCTCACCTTCCTCAAAACGCTGTACCCAGTGGTGCTGGTGCCCAGAAGAACCTTAGCTACCACATCCTGCCTATGTTTATGCATCCCAGTGGGATGTTTTCCTTTTCCCCAGCAGCGTGGCATCGACTGCTTGATCCACTGCTCTCTCAGATCTGTGACAGGGCTGGCTAGCCAGCAGATTGCCATCTTGCATTCTCACGGATGATTGCTCCTGCCCAAGTACAGTCCTTGGCACTTGCCCGCATGGGCATGTACCCTACGTTTTGCCCAGCCTTCTTCCATTTGGCCAAGAGCTTTCTGACTTTGACTCCTGGCCTGCGGAGTGCTCACAGCTCCTCCCCAGCAGGCCGCGTTTGACAAAGCCACAAGTGTAGTTTTAATTCCTGGTTTTGGGTCGTGAATAAGCGTTCTTAAGTGCTCACAGGACCACGGCTAGGGTGGGGTGGGAGAAGCCAGGGTGGGGGGACATAGAATGGGGGTCCTGCTGGGGGTCCCAGTGTTGTCCCAATAGCTGACATGACCAGCAGTCCCTGGAGTCTGATGGCGAGCGGGCAGCGGGACGGATCGGGGCGGGTTGGAAGAGAGGGGCAAACCCCTCGGGCGGCCGCATCGCCTTTGTCCCCGGGAGGGCGGCGGCGAGGTGCGGGCCCATGTGGCCGCCGAGGCGGGCTGGTCCGGAGCATGTGCAGCTGCGGCAGGCACCTGGCAGGGAGCCGCAGTGCCGGGGATGTGAACCAGGCGGGGAGGAAGGCCCTTGACTCATCAGATAAATCCAGCCCCGCACAGCGAGCGAAGGCGGAGGAGGCGGCTCTGCTGCTGCTGGCAGGGGCGGGCGGGAGGGAGGATGGCGGGGGACAGCGAGCAGCGGCTGGAGGAGCAGGGCCAGCCCAGCGGCGGCGAGCCCTTCCTCATCGGGGTCAGCGGCGGCACGGCCAGCGGCAAGGTGCGGGGGCTCGGCGGCGGGGTGCGGGGCTGGGGGGAAGCCGGGCTGGGCTGGGGGGAGCCCCGCGGCGCAGCCTGCCCTCCCCGGTGCCCGGCCACATGGCAGCGCGGCGGGGCCGAGCGGCCGCGGCGCCACGTGCTGCCGCCGGGACCGGGGCCGGGGGGACTCGCACAGCGCGGCCCGGGGAACGACCGGCTCGGCGAAGGCAGCGGGGCCACAGAGGCCTCGCCCTGGGAGCTCGGCGGCGCGGACACGTAGGGGGGCGAGGTTGAGGTGGGCGCAGGCTTTGCCCCCCCCCGCCCCGACCGGTACCCGGCTCCCCTCGGCCCCACCGGGGGCTGCCGGCGGGCAGCGGGCAGGGCTGGGGGCTGCGCGGGCGGCCCCGGCTCGGCCGGGATGGAGGCGGTGTCTCCCCCCCAGCCCCGCAAAATCTTCCCTCCCGTGGCTTTAAGGAGCACTTCCCTCCGCCACCCTTCACCCGCAGTGTCCCCAAGGGCTGCCCGCCCCGCGGCAGAGCAGCAGCCTGCTCTGGGTGCCTTGCAATTATTTAAAATTTTAATTTTAAAATTTTAATATTTTTTTTTAATGGTGTCGGTCTTGTGGGGGGGGGGCTACCCTTTTCGGGCCAACTTTGGGGTAGCAGGAGTGAAAATTCTGCAGTAAATGCTGACTCACAGCGGCAGAACGACCTCCTTGCTGCGTGCCCGGGAGGGGATGGTCCTTGGCAGGTGGGAGCGGGGCGGGGGGCTGCGGGGTGGGGGGCTGCGGGGCGGCCGCGCTGGCCGGGGGTGATGCGGCCGTTCCTCTGGAGGGTTGCTCCGGCAACCCTACGGCTCTTTCTTTTTTTTCTTTTTTCTTTATTTTTTTTTTTTAGTTTTTTCACACAGTGGGTTTTTTTATTGTGTGTGGGTTTGTTTTTTGTTTTTTTTTTTTACGAGTAGTAAGAGCAGATCCACAGCTCATCATCCTTCCTGTGCAGGGCAGCACAGACATTCTACCTGCATTTTTAAGAGGCATTTCAGAGAGCATGAATAGATATGGAAGTAGCCATATCTCTGAAATATTTCGTGCTAAGGAAACAATGTGGGCTGTCACAGGAGGAAGACAGAGCCTTGTATCTTAATCCGTGTTAAGAGGGGGGCCCTTTCTCCCTTAAAGGATGGCATAAACCAACTGCTGTACCTCAGCCCATATTAATAGTGTTTTAAGAATGTGTCTCTGAGTACCCTATTGATTCTTGGACTGCAACAGGGAAAAATCCAGCTATAACAGGGGAGGGATGGTGAGAGAGGATGCAATTCTCTCCGCTGGGAACCAAAGCTGGATTGTTCCTGCAGTACAGCTCCTGGTGACTCAAACGCTGGGTTTGTCTGCTCTCTGATGCGTGGGTCTGATGCCTCTCTGTAGCTGTCCCAATAACATTGTGTCTGGCACTGCTGAACTGTTAAGTCTCTGAACATTGTGACTCTGGCCCACAAGGTAAAAGCAGTGATTACAGTACAGTACACCACAGTAGTTCTCAACTTCAAAGTGAAAATGCTTAGTAGCAGCGGGCTGCCTTAGAAAAGAAAATAGGGAAATGGTTCTTTCTAGCAAGGGAGATGTACTAACTGGCTTTTCCTGTCTCTCAGCTTTGATTTCCCCCCCTCCAGTGATTGCTGGCTGCTAAAAACCTCTGTGCAGCGTGGCCTGTTGAAGGGAATCCAGCAGATCAGTACAAAGTTTGTGGGAAAAGGCTGCAAGAAATATACTTCGGAAAAAAAAAAAAAAAAAAAGAAAAAGCTTCCTCAAGAAGCGACAGCAAAAAAAGGCCTGGGTTTGTGCATGTGTATGCTCAAATTCACATCTGGTGCAGCTGCAGGGCAGGGGTGCAGTGGGGCTGTCCCCCACCTGGGCAGTGCCGAGTGCTGCAGCATGCTTCGGGAAAGCAGCTGGTGTGGTTTGCTCAGCTCAGGGCTTTCCCGCAGCTAAAATCCAGCCTAGGGGCTGCCATGCTGGTGTGCTGGCTCTGGGTGAAAACAAAGTGCTCCTAGAGGGAAAGGGAAGCAGGCACCTTTCCCACCAGGAAAGCAGCAAATCCATCTGACTCGCTCTCACACCAATTGAGGGGTGTTGCCATAACACACCCCTTTGGCAGCACACCAGCCCAAAGATAACAAAGGGCATTTGCTTTCCAAGGCCCCCTCAGCTCCTCCCACTGCTGCTTTTGTTGAGTCTAAGATGGGGAAAAAGGCTCCGTGGTCCCGTCCATCCCTCTTGATGTACCAGCACAGTCAGGCTGTGGAAGGAAGGGTTCCTGTTTGTAGCTTGCCACAACTTTTTGTCGCATGGTACCCTGGGGAAGTTGGCATCAGGAGCGGCCAGCCTTCCCCAAAATGCTGGGGGGAGTGTTTGCCTGGTATTTCTTAAAGGCAGATTGGTGAGAACTCAAATTCAAAGGCTGACTGCTGTTCCCTAGTGAGCAAAAGAGGCTTGTGCAACTTTTGGTACTCAAATAGGAGGTAGAAACCTGAGCGCTTGCCTGTTTTTGGCTCTTAAAAGAAATCTGGACCATGTTGGGAGGAAAACTGGGGAGCTGCAGAGGTCCCGGTCAGGCTGTGATGCTGCAGCCTCTACCAGGGCAGTACCAGTTGCATGGTGGCTGCTTTGTGTCTGCTCAGGTGGGACAGGCTCTTCAGAAAAGCTTGGCAGGAGCCAGTGTTTCTCCCACTGTCCCCCAAAATCCAAGCACTGTGTAGACCAGGCAAGGCTTGCTGCCATCTCCTGATTTGGAGATGACATGGCATTAAGACTCCCTCCTGTGCCAAAGCCAGAGAGGACTGCAACCACTTCCATTTCCTCTGAGGGATTCCCAAGGCTGGTTGTAGCATTTTCTTTCATCCTATATGCTTTTAAGTGCTCTGCTAAAGCTCTTGTTTCCTTTTTATACCCATGGTCTTTGTGCTAACAGCTTCTTCCCTCCCTCCTGTGAGAGATTCCTGACTACCAAGGACTGCAGCATGTGAGGCAGGCAGCCAGGCTGCAGGCTGTAGGAAAGCTGACTACTGGGATGAGCTGGAAGGCATTGGGATACCTCCTTAAGCTCTTCACTTGTCCTTACTTCAGCTCAGAACCCTGCAGCTCTGCTGGCAGAGCTTGAGTGGTTTGCTTCCAGCAGCAGTGGAAGCATCTGGTGCTGAGGTGGTTGCAGAGGTGGGGAGAGCTCTTCAAACTCAGGCTGAAGCATTAATTGTTTGTCCCCAAGTGCTGCAAAGCAAGGTGCTGATTGCTGCCTTCCAACAGGAGCTTGTGAGGAAAGACAGATTTACAAAGGCCTGCATGCTTTCCTTGGCTGCCTGGCCCTCAGACTAGTGAGGGCTGAATATTAGTGTCAGTGTGGCCCTGTGGCTGCACCATTTGGGTCTTGAGTTGGCACATAAAGTTGAACATGTCTGTTTGAACGTGCAGCCTGAGAGTTTATAGACTGCAGAGCACCAAGATTGCCATGTGTGTTCAGCCAGGTGTATTCTTCACTCTTAATCCATTAGGCGCTTCAGCTTTAAACACCAAAAATGCTGCCTGAGGCTGAGCTGGCTGCCTAGAAGAGTGAGGTAGCCAGGAAGCTGAGGAAGGCTGGTATCACCCAGCCAGGGTGGGACAGCCAGCATGTTGGTCCCCAGGGAAGTGGTGGCCCCATTTGCAGCACATCTCTCTATGAGGCAGTTCCCTTTCCACATGGGGCTTCTTGCATGACAGACCTCAGACGCCCACGTTCACAAGGGGGTTCCCCCACAGCAACCTGGGGGTCATTGCCACTATGTCATCACCTGGATGCCAGGAAAAGAAACCCAGGGGAGACCCAGCAGTGACCCAGGGGAGAGCTGTGGGAGGGGGACTAGCAGGGATTGCAGCAGTCCTGTGTTGGTTCAGCACCATTTCCTGGTGACGTTCGTTCCATGGCTGGCAGGAGCCCTGAATCACAAGGTCTGACTTGTTAAACACTGGTGTCAACGTGTGCTAGAGACTCGTCAAACTTTCTAGTAGAACGTTATTCTGTGCCAGCCCCTGATCAGACTGATACACAGGACGTTTTGATGGGTCAGCCCTTTGCTGTTACAGATTGAATATGTGTGAGTTCATTATGGAGCCTGCTTACCATAGTCCTGTGGGCTCAGCCAGCTCCAGGCTATGGACTTTGCAGCAGGGGACGGAGAAAAATGACCCACATCTAAACCCAGTGGATTGGGAAGGATTATGTTAGGGGAGTTGTTTTCCTCCCCACGCATAATCTGTGTTCAGATCCTCTGTGTTTGTGTGTGCCTGTTTATGCTCCAGCCCAGGACTGCTGATCACATGTGCAGCATCCCAGGGTGAGTAACAGAAACCTAGCAATTCCAGTCCCAGACTGGTTGGCCCGTGGCTCACAGGGGGAAAGGAGGGAATGGTGAACCTGCCTGGGAAAGCTCTGGGTGGAGGCCCAGGCTTTTGGTACGAGAACAGTGTGTTTCCTGTCCCAGTGCTGCCGTATAGATGTGCTCCATTAGGACTGGAAAGGGTTGTGTGGGTCATGAACTAGGTCTCTGCAGTTGCAGGCAGATATGTAATAGATGCTCTGGGACCTTTCCCAATTTTGTATCTGTTCTGTGTGTCACCCGTGACCACCAATTGCTTTCTAATCTATAATTAACATAACCTTATGAGAAGAGACCAACATCCATAACTTGTGTGCTGCAGGAGATAAGCTGGAGAGTAGGATAGAATTACTATGGCTCCTGATTTCGGGCACTCAATGGACTAAAATTCCCCTGTGATGGCTGAGAAGGGAGCATCCCAGTGGTCCCTGGTGTGATCTTTGGGAAAATCCTGCCAGATTCCAAACTGGAGGCTATTTTATCCACAAGCATGTAATGAGGACACCCTGGCCAGGCTTCTTCAGTTGCAAACCTATGAAAAGCCCCTGCCAAGCCTGTTCACATCCAGATCCTACAGGAAGGGGGGTTGTGGCAGTGTTGTTCATAGAGGTAACCTCTGGGCTTCTCTCCTTGGTGGGAGGTGGGATGTGACTCCTGCAGTCTGCCCATGTTCCTGGCTGTAGCGTTTGTTGTGGGCCAGGGGCATTGCTCTTCTGGAGAGGACTGTTCCTCCTGGTGAGCAGTGTCTCAGCTTAGGATGAGCAACCTGCAGCAGTGGCAGGATTCTGTGCCTCTCTTCCTTCTACACTGGAGCCCATCATGTGCCTCTCCTGTTAGGTCTTGCTTCTGGCGCAGCCCTTCTCTCTCTCCCAAGGGACCTGGCAGCTTCAGCATTTCTTTAGGGCTGGAATAACTTTATCTGGCAGAAGTCCCTTCATTTAAGTGTCTGGAGTCCTTGGGAGGATGGGAGATCCTCTACTGGGAGCCTGGTGAGCAATCTCAGTGTATTCATCCCTCTGCATTGGCTCCCCGGGAATAGATGGACTGCTCTGAGCAAGTGGGTTTTGGCATATCCACATGCACAAGGCTTATGTCCTCCTGTCAGCCTGGGGCTGAAAGCATCAGCTGTGTCCTGCCTGGTGCCTTCATGTGGTGGTGAACTGTAGCACTGTTCATCAGCTTTCTCTCTACTACCCATCCAAAGTCATAATTCACTGGCTGAGCAGAGCTATCCAAGAGGGATTATGGGATAATCTGCATAATAATAGTGGTGAATTAGTCAACTCCTGAAGAATATCTGAGCAGCCAGCTATAGGCCATAAGTGAATATAAATTAAATATGTAATGTAATTAATATCTTTCAAATAAATGTCAGGGGTAGGGCTTTGAACACCCATTTGTTGAGTTTCTTCCCCTGTGCACCACCTCTCTCCTTTTGGGAAAATATGCTGGAGTTCTTCCTCAGGTGCCCTCTCCCAGCAGTGTAAAGCTGTATTTCTTCCTTAAACACTGCTTATTTGTGTGCTTGGTGCAGAGGAGGAACCCTGCAAGGGGAGCTGCAGCTGCTTCTCTGTGGGAATATCATCTCTCTGAGCTCCCGTCTTGGGCTGTGGTGTGCAGATGCCTCCCTCTCAACCGTCCCTGTGTGGTGTGGGTTGGTTTGTGCAACTTTCCCAGGGAGCAGCTCAAGCCCAAAACCTGGGGGAGTGCAGCTCAGCGGGCTGCAGCCAGTTTGCTTGAACCTGGAGCTGAGTTCCCCTTGCTGCAGGTTGTGGAAAGACATTAAGGGTGGCAGAGAGGCCAGGGCTCCCTGCCAGTATGCTCGGGAAGTCCTGCATTGGTTTCACGTGGCTAAGATGGGAAAGGTTCACTTGGCAACCACAGAGGCTCGGAGGCTGCTGTGTCCTGTATATATTTAGTTTTAAACAAGTTCTGGAGGAGGGGAAGGCTTTTGCTTGAGAAAGCATCCTGTTGCTGGGAGTGTCCTGTGGCTGAATCACCATCAGTGTTTGCTTTGGGTTGTGGTGAGGTGTGCACAGACAATGTAGATCTGGGGAAGGGGCTGAACGGAGGCAAGGAGCCCTGTCCTGCCTCATCTTTGTGCAGATGAGATGTGTTGTGTGGGGCAGAGCTAGGGATGAGGCTCAAACCCCAGAGTTTCTGTATTGGAATTCATCAATAGCATCATGTCATCTTCCTCAAGTCATCCATTTGCCTCTGCAGTTCTGGGTGTCTCAGAGAAGAAACAATTGTCATCTTGTCCTCTGTGAGAATTGGTTAGGGATTGGCAAGGGAAGAAATCTGGGCCCAGGTTGTCCCTTCAGCTGGGTGCTGAGTGTGTGTGTCAGCACCATGTGTCCCCTGGGGTACTGTGCATCCAAGCTGGTTGCACCCCAGCGCAGAACTTCACTGTCATGCTTTGGTCTTGGTCTTTGTGGGCATCTGCTGGTCTCCTCAGAGGCTAACTGCTGTAGTTTCCAGTTAGTGGATTTTACACACTTCTGATTAACGTTGGTCACACGTACATATGCAGTGCTGGTTTGGGAGAAGGGGCTTTATGCAGGGGACATGTGTCATTCATTTGGAGGGATGCTTCCCAAGGCTGGGAGTTTCAGTTCCCACTGCGTTGGGGAATTTGTAACATCTGTGTTTCTGGGTTTTCTTCCTCCTTAACATAGGGTGTTTATCAACCATGGGAAAAAACTGCCTGTCCAGCTGTAGGACATATTCAGACTGGCATCAGGGAATGCCCCTCATGAACCAGTTTTGTTTCCATCACAAGTGATCGTGAGGAAAGGGAGAACCTTCTTCACGTAGACCTTGCCGAGGTTTGCTGCCTCGCTGAGGCAAGCTGAATGCGACCCTCGGGCTGGAGGAACATTCCACACCCCCTGCTGTCCCTGTGTCCCACTGCACTTACACAGGTATAATGTGTGAGCAGTGCCCTGGCCCACACCTTCTGCAGGACCAAGGTGACACGTGTGCCTCTAACCAGAGCCCAGAGGTGACAACTGCCCACCGAGGCAACACAGTACACTGAACCTGAGCTCGGTCCTGAGAGCAGAATGTCCTTGGGATTATCTCTCTCCATGGCTTCTGATAGCTCTCCAAAGCCCACCAGAGAAAGTGAAGGGTCTGTGGCATCTTCCTGGATGCTTTTGCAAGAGGCACTTGCCACCCCAAGCACTTGGATGGTAAATGTGGCGAGGACATGCTCCGATCCTCATCCTGGGCCCCGGTGGGAGGATGTGTTCTTGTCTCCAGCTGCTGAGGGCTGCTTTCTCCTTGGGTTTTTCTCGTCATCAGGTGTCTTGAGTTGTGGGGTATGGAACAGGAGAGTGATTTTCAGAGATGATGAGGACTCTTTTCTCCACTTCCCAGGATCAGTAGACCAGAGATTAGAATGCATAAGGCAGAGAACAGAATGGCAGGAGCTGTCTGATGATCTCAAATGGTTATATTGTCCACCCACATGCTGAGGTCCAAGAGGAGAGTGTGAGTGCAACTGGTGCATTGCATTCACTGATCCAAAGGAGCCCTGCTGTCTCCCTTGGCCTGGGGAAAGCAGTTTCTGGTGCAGATCTGTATGGAACCTGCTGACCTACAGGCTGGGGATCTGTCTGGGTGTGCTGAAAAGTGGTTTATTCCCAATTGCAAAGGGCCTGGGAAGTTTGGTGTCCTTGGCAGCTGTGGCCAAGGCTGAACCCTGCTGCGCTGCATCTCCTCTCTGCATGGGCAGCACAGGAAGGCTGCAGCGTGGGGGGGGAGAGAGCAGGGAGGAAAAGTGGAGGAGAGGCATTGTGCACACCCTATTTTTTTCAAAGCCCATGAGATACAACTGGATAAGCAATAGGGCTGACACAGGCTGGAGAAGGATGTGGGGAGTGGGAAAACGGGGAATGGAGAATGGGCTCCAGCTTTGTGTCTGTGAAGGGCGAGGAACTGGCACTGACTTGCAGTGCTTTGTTCTGGGTGGTGGCAGCTTGCTGCAGGGCAGGGCTGCCAATGTGGCTGGGGAAGCATGGCTTGCCAGCCATGAGAGGCAGGAGAAGAAAGTGGGATGCTTGGGGAGACCCCATCCCTGACCCAAAGCCCAAACTTGTGCCCAGGGCTTGCTGCTGGGCAGCCCGAGCCAGTTGGCTCTGCAGCAGTGCTGTGTGTGGAGTCTCTCCAGCCGTGCTGGGGCTGACTCATGGCACAGCGGTCACAGCCAAGTCAGGTCAGCCTGGCCTGGAGGGGAAGAGATGGTCTCTGGGGACAGGAATGCCGTCAAATCTTCCAGCTTCTCAGGCAAACAGCCTTGCCCTCTGCCTGCTGGGGTGACCTCCTCTGCCAGGCATGCCTTCCCCTCCCTGTTCCCGCTCGCCACTGCTGTCTTTAGCTCTGCATCTGGAGGTTGCCAGCCAGGCACGGAGCAGATGGTTGAGCCAGCAGGGAGGTGAGAACGTGGCAAGAGCCACGGCCAGGCAGGGACAGGCAGGCTGGGGCAAGCAAACCTCTCTTTGCAAAGCAGAGCGCTCAGCAGAGAGTATTTGTGGTAACCACGGCTAGGAGCGGCTCAGCTGGGCAGCTGCAGCAAGCGTGATTCACAGGAGGTGAAGCAGCTTGGTTTGGCACCAGGAGCACCCACTTCTCCCCAACCAGTGGATGCGCAGGGCTCCCGCAGGCAGCAGAGCACTCCCCCGCCGGCCTGACCTTGGCTGTGTCTGGCGGGGGCAGCCGTGCTGGCTGCCAGTCCCCAATGCAGTTAACACCGCTGTGGTGCGCAGTGGCCAAGGACTCGTACGACTAAGGTGAAGGGACTGAAGCTGGCTTTGGGATGTGTCTCCCAACCTGTGCTCTGAGCCATGTCGCAGCGGCGGGCTCCGGCGTGACCCCCGGCCGCGCAGCTGGTGTCTGCTGTGGTGCCAGGGGAGTTGATGTGGCCACCGGCACCCAGCCCGCTCCACGCCGAGTGTGAGGTGCTGGTCCTGGTGCCAGCAGGGCTCGTGGGGACCTTGCACTGGCAGCCAGAGCCATGTGGCTCTTCAGCTGCCGGCTCTGCAGTGCCCTTAGCCTCGCCGTGCCAAGAGGCACCAGGATATGCTCACAGCTGCTCCTCCCAGCCCTGGCAGCTGTGGCAGAGATCTCTGATAAAGTCCCAGAGCTCTCCTCCTGGTGTCTTTTCATCTTGGGCTTTATTTAGGGTATGAAAACAACCTGGCTCTCCCTCTCTTGGGGGCTCTCTCCCTCCCTGCCCATGAAGTGGTGGAGTTTTTGGGCTGGACCACGGCTGGGGGAACCAAGGCACTGAAGCTGCCTCCCAGGGAGTAGGCTCAGCCGTGGTGCCACACACAGCTCTGCTCCCTGGGGAGCTGCTGGGCAGGCTGGAGCTGGCTGCAGGGGCCCTGGGGCTGCAGCTGAACCCAGGCAGCAGCCAACTGGTTTCCTGCTGCAGTTTGTGCCCAGAATAGGAGCTGTGGGCAGCCCATAGGGACACAGGAGAGGGAGGCAGGGAGCAAGCTTGGTGCTGCTTTCACACTGAAGGGCCCCATGGTCATGCCCCTGGAGCACTTTTCCCTCCGTGGCGTTGGGCTGTACCTTTCAGGGCACCCTGAACTCAGCTAGAAGTCCAGCAAACAGTGCCCCACAACCTGGGAATGGCAGTTACCTGGGCACATCCTCCTTGCATGGCTCAGACACCACTGACTTGCCTCCTTTGCTGTTCTTTTCCCAGTCCTCAGTATGCTCCAAGATCGTCCAGCTGCTGGGCCAGAACGAGGTGGATTATCGCCAGAAGCAGGTGGTGATTGTGAGCCAAGACAGCTTCTACCGGGTGCTCACCTCGGAGCAGAAATCCAAAGCGCTCAAAGGGCAGTTCAATTTTGACCACCCAGGTGGGAGAACAGCACCGGGGCTCTGCCTCGCAGTGGGGGGAGAGGGCTGGAGTGGGACCCCCCCCACTCCACCAGCAAAGAGCCCTGCATGTTCACTGGGATTCTGTCTCCACATGGGGCAGGAGTGGGTGGCTTAGTTAAGCTCTTCTGGAGCTGGGCACATCCCTGGTAGGGGTGGCTGGGACCTGTGTCCTGTGCACCTCTGTCTCTCTTGGGAAAGAAACTGCCTTTGTTTGGGGTAGAGTGTTTGGGATGAGAAAGGGCAGGTTGTGAACCCTCAGACTCCTTTAGATGCTCCTCTTCTCCCTGCAAAAAACATCCACCAGTTTGAAAACCTTTCTGGTGCAGCTGGGTCAGGACCAGGGAGATCTGCCCTGGCACAGCCCCCTGGACCCAACAGCTCCACGTCCCTTCTTCAAGAAGGGAACCATCTTGTGCAACTGCTCTGCAAACCCCTCCACCGAGGGGGCTGTGCCCTGTTGCTACAACAGGAGCTCTTTGAACCATCTCTGGGCTTGGTGGGGAAATTTCAGAGCTGCTGTCCCTTCGTTCCCACAAGGACAATGGCCAGAGACAGCAAGCACAAAGCAAACAGAGCCCTGTCTGTCCAGCAGCTCGAGGCTGAAACACTGCTGCAGTCTCTCTGAGGGCTGGAGCCCCAGAGGAGACGCCTTCCTGAGCCCGGGCTGTCAGCACTGCTGTACAAGGATGGTATTGATCTCTGCGGGCCAGATTCCAGGCTGGTGCAAAGCAGGGAAGCCCCAGGGGGCTCTGGGAGAGCTGGGCCTTGCTATGCCCATGGGGATGTGCAGGGCTTTCCTCCCGAGCCTGTGTGTCTGTTCCCAGTGCGGGGTGCCAGTGGCTCTGGCTAGGCTGAGCTCAGCATCTGGTGGGTGGGAGAAGTTGCGAAGCTGCCTCGGGTAACATTTCCTCTCTCCTCAGATGCCTTTGACAACGAGCTGATCGTGAAAACACTCAAAGAGATCACGGAAGGGAAGACGGTCCAGATTCCTGTCTATGACTTTGTCTCCCACTCCAGGTCTAACAGCTGCCCCTGCCTTGCTGTGTCTCTGCGAGCTCCCTGGGTGCAGCACACCGCCTTGCCAGCCCAAACCCCCCACCCCTCCCCTTGTCCCTGCTCCAGACCCCTTGGTTAGAGGATCCAGGGCAGATACAGGCACAGTCTGAGGGTCTGGAAAGCTGTTCAGACCCGCAGCTGCATCCAGCAACATGCAGGCATGAGTGGAGGGGGGTTATGGCCCCCCTTTTCTTGCCCCACCCACACTTCCTTTCCCCATAAACTCTGTGTTTGCAGCTTTAACAAGTATTCCAGGCTCAAACAGTGTGGCAGTGCCATGAAAGGAGGACAGTTCTTGCTCCTGTAACTCTTCCCTTGCATGTGTTCAGCTTGCTTTTGCATGCCTGTGTTGGTCGTGGATGTGACCCTGCTCCATTTCCTGCAAAAGCACAGTGGTGTTGGAGCGTGCTGCCCCATTCCTAGGGGAGCAGAGCTGGCCCTTGCAGATTCCCGTGGGTCAAGCCCTGTGCACAGGCTTGCTGGGCTTTACAGCTTGGCACATAACACATGCAAGCAGCAGCTGGCTGAGGTGGGGGGGAGAAGGGCTGCTTCCTGCTCTGCCATTTATCCTTCTAGGAAGCGTACGTATGCCTTGGATTCCCTTCACGGCAGTGGGGTAGGTCTGCCCTCTACTTGGCTGCCCCCCTGGTGCAGCAGTGATGTCCCAGGGTTGGAGCAGTGCCTAGGAGCACTGCTGCTTCCCCCCACCTCTCTTGGCTTGTTTCCCCCCACCCTCATATTTTGACTCTCCTTCCCTCTGCTAGGAAAGAGGAGACGGTGACTGTCTACCCCGCTGACGTGGTGCTTTTCGAAGGCATCCTGGCCTTCTACAGCCAGGAGGTGCGGGATCTCTTCCGCATGAAGCTTTTTGTGGACACGGACGCGGACACCCGGCTGTCCCGCAGAGGTGAGGTCCAAACGTGCCTTGTGCAGCTGGGATAGAAATGTCACTTAACTGCTGTGGGTGGCTGGTTGCAGAGGCAGGTGACAGAGCAGAGCTGGAGTTGACAGAAAGCCGTTCTGCTGCTAGCAAAAAGTCGGGGAGCTCTTCTTCTGCGGTGCAGAACATCACACAGGGCAGCTTATGGCAGTGGGGAGCACCTTGCTCCATCTCTGTTAAGATGCAGTGGAGTTTTTGCTGCCCTGCCTGGGATTCCTCCTTTGATGCACGCAGCAATGTGACTGAGCATGCTGTGTCCTCACATGGCCCTGTGGCACCAGCCCTGTGCCATCAGCAGAACAGCAGCTACTGCCAGTCAGCAGGTGCTACTAGCCAGGAAGGGTGCAATGGGCACAGCAGAGCGGCTCAACAGCTCGATCAGAAGTGCCTGATGGATCTGCTCAGGAGCTGGGGTATGGGTGTGCTCTGAGGATGGCCTTTGGATGTGAGGGTGTCCCATCGCGGGTGATGCAGATAGGGAGTTTGGTTTTACATCTTGGTTTGTGCAAGCACAGCCAGTGCAGTGTGGGGCCTCTTTGGGGTGCTTGGCACTGGGGCGATGACTTTGAGGGCAAAGAGCACTAGAAACCAGAGTATCTCTTTCTAGGACTCCCCATGTCCAGCTGGCTTTGCTGCGGGTTGCCAGCTGACATAGGAGGGACTCCAGCTCTTCAGGGTGCAGCTCTGCATGGCTTGATATGCCATTAATTTCAAAGCAGCCTTTAGGAGTGGGGTCACTGATGTAGCTCCTGAGTCTTCTGGATGACTAAGAAAACATTTGGGGACTCTTGGGGCAGAATTCAGTTTGGCCTGAACTGTCCCTACCTGTGTGTGGTTCCTACAGCCTCTACAGGGTGTCTGGGAAGGCATAAGATGATGCAGGAGAGGTCCTGTGCAAAGCTCCGTGCTGTGATGAGAGGAGAGTGTCTCTCTGCATCAGCCTGGGACTGCTTGTATGCATGGGACTGTTCCACTCTGCCACGGAACTGGTCTTGCCTGCCCTCCTACTGTCAGACAGATAGGCAGCCTCTTTCCCTCTTGGGATGTCATCAGTGCTGATTAAAATCTCCTTTCGACGCATCCTTCTTGACCCTGCCCACTGTTCTTGCATGACTCATCCAGGGAGGTGACAGCACAGTCATTGCAGGGAGATGTCTTAGCAGGTCACAGATCTGCATTTGCCAGGTCCTGCAATGTGATCCTTATCCCTTAAGCAGACCGTGCTGTGCAGGAACTTGGGTTCACACCCAGCCAGGGGGCAGCACACGTTTTGGCAGTGCCCTGGATCAGCTGGCTGAAGGCAAGACTGTGTGTTTGCAGTGCTACATGGCCCAGTTGTACTCTGGAGTGGGTGATTCAAGTCACTTTGGTTGTGGTATCAAGCTGTGAGCTCAGGGCTTGAGAACTGGTTGAGATCCCGTGGACTAAGAACTGAGACCATCCAGATGCTGACCACAATGCAAAGCTAAACCCTCTTGTGCTGCAGCTGTTGGACAGAGTCCTGAGCCACATGGGCCCAGGCCATTCGTGGGGTATTTCTCCCACCCACCAATCGATAAAGCCTTGTGAAGGGGCAGCTAGGCTGGTTGAGGTGCTGCTGTCTCCTAGTTAGGGCAACTCATCGGCCTCCTGATAGGGAACTGACCATTTGGCAGTCTCCTGGCCTGCTGTCAGCAGTTGGCAGGACCACTGCAGCAGCTAATCTGTTTACTATGTGTCCCCATGTCATTTCTGGGAAAGGAGAGCCTGTGTGTGAGATGCTGAAGGTACAATCATGTTCCTAAAATGTAGCTGGAGGCAGCTTATACCAAAAGTCAGGATCTTGCATTGCAACACGGCTCTGAGTCATCTTGCTCTCCCAGAAGTCCTGAAGAGTTGCAGCAATGGGCTTTTCAGTTGGGCAGCAGCAGGAGATGAGGTTCCTGGAAATGCAGCTGACAGCTCAGTTAATCAGTAGCACTGGGCTTAGTACGTGCAACTCGCACTGTCCTCATCTCAGCACCTTTCCCAAGAGAAATGCTGCTACCAGAGCACAAGGGGCAAGGTCTGTCAGGTGCCTGAAACAGCCTGATCTGTGCAAAGCTGATTCTGGCTGAGGTCCCTCGCTGCGCCGTCCTCGGCCAGCTTCCTTAAAACAAAGACCAAGTCAGGTGTCATGTGTGTGTTTGGGGCCTGCTTGGAGTGATGTGTGCCTGCTGGCTCTGGATGGGTGTTGAGCTGTCCTTGGGACGAGAGGGTGCAAATAGAGGGTGATACCTCCAGGTAGGATGCATGGTCTTAGCCCACATTTCTTTGGGACCTGATGCTTTGGGGCCAAATGCGAGACAGTGGGTGCTTGACTCCTGTTTGTGTGTGGGGCAGTTGCCCTGCTGTGGTCTGCCCTGGGACTGGGCAGAAGAGTTTTGCCCTGTCAGGACCAGCCCCTGCAGCCTGGACGCTCACCCTGTGCTGCTTGCAGGCCTCCCACACGCTGTCCCAGCCCAGATGTGCTGCACGTACACCCTCCCTGTGCTCCTTCCCCACCCCAGAGTGGACAACAAACAGGGTGTGGGGCCTGGGAAACAAAAGTCTTTCTGTCTCGCCTTTTTTTTTTTTATTTTCCTTGCCTGTTTTTCTGTATTGTTTGAGCTGGGGCTTGCTGCTGGCCAGGGGCAAACAGAGCCACGGGGATGGTGCCAAACCAGCACTTGGGAGGACAGCGCCGTCCTGGCCCTGCAAGCACTTGGGCAACAGCTGCTGAGCAGGTCGGGCAGGCTGGCAGTGCCACCACTTGGCTCTGCTTGGCACATGGAGAAGGCTCGCTCTGGACCCAGTGCCAGGTGCTAGCATGCTGGGGAGAAGCCAGCCAGCCCCTTGGGGACAGCTGGGAGCCGTCTGCTCAGCCACAGGGCTGGTTTGGCTCTTACCCACGGATTGAATTCCTGCTGAACTGGGGCATTTGTCCACACTGAAGTGGCTTCAGGCTGGAGATGGCAATGACCCAAATACCTTGTGCAAAGAGGGTGTAAGGCCCAAATGGCTGAGAGAGCAGGAGGTCTGCTTGCTCTTCTGCTTCCTGGCTTCCTTCTGAGCTGATCTCCTCCAAGCACCACCACCCCCCCCCCCAGCCTCTGGCTGTGGCAGCCTACTTAGCCTTCCCATCCCACTGGGGACAGCACAAGGAGCCTGGCAGAGCTGGGTAGGTGGGCAAATTTTACTCTCCTCGTTTCTGCAGACCTAAGTTAAACTACGCCTTAATGTGTGTATGGGTGAACTCTACTGCTTTCCTATTCTTTGGGCACCTCTGCACTGGGAGGACTGGGAGAATGCCCCATCCTGAGGCTGAGGGCAGGGCAGTGACAGGAGACAAGCAAGGACTAAAGCTGAGAACAGTCAGGATTGGCGTGGCACTGGTTACAGGTGGAATGTGCCTGCAAAGCTGAAAAGGGAGAGAGGCCAAGAAAAGCCCTTGGTCAGGTCAGTCAGACCTTGGCTTCTGGAAAGGGTTGGAAGCAGGTTAAAGCCTGTAGCTGGGCTGGGGTGTGCTTGGACATGGGGGCAGCAGCTTCCAGGAACAGAGACTTCAGGCAAAATACCCTGGTGGTTGGCCAGGGGCTGCACTGAAGGGAAGTGGGATGGAGTGATTCATGTCTCAGCCCCTGACTGTGCCTTTCATCTTCCCTGCAGTTCTACGAGACATCAGTGAGCGAGGCAGGGACCTCGAGCAGATCTTATCTCAGTACATCACGTTCGTCAAGCCTGCCTTCGAGGAGTTCTGTTTGCCAGTAAGTAAGGGGAGTGACACCCATGGGAGTCTGACAAAAAAAAAACCTGCCCAGCTCCTTAGACAGGAGCATTTTGTGCCCTAGAGCTCAGGTTATCTTGCCTCATCTTGCTCCCTCCCTGCAGCCACTGGCAAAAATGGGGATGCCAGTGCTGGCTGGGGCAGGGTGAGATGGGGGACTATTTATACAGCCACTGCCTTCCTGGTGAGATCACCCTCCCTATGGGAACACCAACATGGCAAGAGAAACTCCTCACTGCACAGGGTCTGACAAACCCAACACGAGGCAGCTCAGCAGATGCCAGCCTGGGAGGGAAAATCCTTGGCTGCATCTAGCACTGGTCTGCTCCCACTTCTAACTTGGGGGTGGGCTCAGCTGCAAAGCAATTGCATGTGGATGTCAAGCAGGCTCAGCACCCACTGTTGATGTTACTCGACTCCTAAACCAGCTCTGGGCCAGGCATCCAGCACTGAAATGGTCCAGCATGTCCTGGTGATTTCTGGTATGGCTGGGGAGCACCTGGAGGTGTCAGATGACACCCTCTGCTCATCGGGCTGGCTTGGTTACTGGTGGTATATCTTGGCTGTCAGGAAGCTGCTCAAACCAGGACAGCTGCAAAAGCTGACACAGAGAAGGGGGGGAACTGAGACTGGCACCTGCAGGTGAAAATAGGTCAGGACTCCTGTCCTGAATCACACCTTTTTTTGCAGCAATGCTGGTAGAAAATTCTCCCTGCATCCCAACCAGATCATAGGGCTGTGCCCTGCATGCCCACGCAGCCCAGGCATGCCAACTCTTGCTCTTGTACCAAGTCTGGCTGGATACAGGGAGGAGGTTGCTCCCAGAAGCATCAGCTGCTGGAATCTTGCAATGGTGAGGCTTTTCAGTTTCAGGTCTCATTAGTGTGCCCCTTACTGGCATCTGTATGAGCTCATGAAAAAGGAGTCAAGGTGCAAAGCACAGCCCTCAAAACACTGGGCAAAAGACAAATAAGAGCATCCAAATTATCAGCCATGACATACCTCCCAGTGGGTTTGGCAAGTGAAGGGGAAGGACCGGTCCAGGAAGCAGGGACAATGCCCCAGCCTGGTGGCTCTCTGCTTTCTCCATAACACAGTGCTCTCTCTCCTCCCAGACCAAGAAGTATGCTGACGTGATCATTCCCAGAGGAGCAGATAATGAAGGTGAGTGGACCCAGACCCTGCTGTAAGGTCCTTTGCTGCTGGCTTTGGGCTGCTGATGTTGTGGTGGCATTAGGGAGGAGGTAGCAAGACCTGCCATGGAGGTGACTCAGGCCACTGGCTACTTGAGAGTGCTGTTACCACATGAGCGCTGAGATGAGCCTCTCCCCTTTGCTCCTACCTGGACTATTGGTGACTGGGAGTTTGTGCTCCTCTGATCGAGCCTGGGAGCCCACCTATGTGCAGTGAACACCTGGTTCATCCCACACAGACGGAAATGGGCTTCTCCAAGGCCAGGTGTGCAGCTGGGACAGCCAAGTCTCCACCTGGCTGGAATCAGCCTGACATACTGGCTTGAATGCCGAGCTCAGCTGGGGCAGAGGGATGAAGTCCTAGCCAGGCAGCTCCTTCTCACAGGGTTGCAGCTCCCCACCATGTGATAGGAGGGGACAGGAGCAGGGACGACAGCTGGGACCTCATCTCTGGCTTGGCTCTGGTTTATTTGCAGCGATCCTAATGCAACCTCTCCCTGTGTCTTTCCCTCCCTTTTTGCTCACAGTGGCCATAAACCTGATAGTGCAGCACATCCAGGACATTCTTAATGGAGGACTCAGCAAACGCCAGAGCAACGGCTACCTGAACGGCTACACTCCTCCCCGCCAGCGGCAGCCCTCAGAGTCCAGCAGCCGGCCTCACTGACCCCAGGGGCAGGCGTGGGGCTGGGGGCGGAGGGCGCTCAGGCCCTGCCGCTGCCCCTCTGTACATACTGTCCGTTCATTCCCCCCTTATCTATTTAAGAAGCCAGACGGAGACCAATGCCTTTAATTTTGGATGTTGGAAATGCCGAATGAGAAGCAGCCGGCTGCTCGGGAGCCTGGACCGCCCACAGCTCCTGGCCTTGCTCAGTAACTCCTCCAGCATGGAACCGGCTATAAATCTCTATAAATATAGAATTGCTCTATTTTTGTGTAAATGCAGAATAACGTGAAATTACTTGCCATAAGGTATTTGCCAGGCTCAGTGTTGCTGGGAGGGGGCTGGGAAGAGGGTCCTGGGAGATGCTGGTGTCAGGAGCTTCACCTCAAAGGCGGTAAGGAAGGGAGAGCGTTCTACAGCTGCCTTAGTATCAGAGGGTCTCCATCACGGCATAGGGAAGGGGCGGGATGGGCTGTGGTGGAGGTGGCAGTTTGAGTGTGGCTTGGATTTCACAATTCAGCTGGGGTTGCCTCCTCCTGCCGTTGCTGTTCAGGTCTGAGCAGCCTGGATTTGGCTGGCAGCCACCGCACCATGCCAGTGGGAACTGGGAGAATGATGTGTGATAGCTTTCCACACTGTCCCTGCACCTCCAGGTCTCAAGTCCCTCAGCAGCATCCCTGTCTGTATCTGATGGCCCTTCCCACCCCACGTGTGAGTCTGCTGTCACCACCTCCAGCAAGGACCTGGTAGGGGATGCTGGGTATGTGATCATGTAAACATGGCAGCTTGCATCTTTAGCAGTCTCACTGCCTGGCTTGGTTGGGGATGGCATGTGGAGACCTTCAGCCTCCCTGGAGCTCAGTGGCCATGTTTGTGTGGTGGGACTCCTAGCCAAGCCTGGGCTCAACCCTGTGCCTGGAGGTTGACTTGCAGAAGGTCAGAGGTGTGTCTGTCATTCCTCATTTGGAATGGTTTTGCTCTTGGATGAGGGATTCTGGGTCTGTAAGATACAGTTATGGGAGAATCAGCCTCTTCTGAAAGAAGGAGACAATGGCTGATGAAAGGCAGCTGCTGAGCAGCCTGCTGGGCAGCAGTGTGTCATGGTGCCTGGGCTGCCTAGCATCTCCATAGAGGACATCCACAGGCCTCAGCTGCATTGTGTGAAACTGGATGCCCAGGAGTCCTCTCTCCTCTTTCAGAGCATGCTCTTGCCTGCCCTGTGTCCCTTTCATTGTGTCCTGGTGGAGGACACTGTGTCCCTGCAGCATGTCATTCCCACAGCTGCCCAGGGAGTGCCCTCTCTTCCCTAGGGTGAGAATTAGTCTCCCCTAACCTGGTAGTGCTGTAACAGACATGTGGCAGGAGAGCCTGGTGGGGCTGCACTGCAGATTTGGCGATGCCTGGAGACCAAGGTAGGGCAACTGGGCTGGGGCAAGGGCTTGCTGGGAGCAAGGGATGGGGATGTGATGGGATGGAAGCCAGGAAAGATCCTTTGGCTGGGACAGACTTGCCCCACTGAAAACAACCTTTCATAGGCATCCCATGAAGCCTGGAGCAGGGACCCTTGCTCCTGGTAATTTTTCAGTCTTTCCAGAGCATCGGTTTGCTCTGCATGGTCACAAGTTTTAAGACCTTCAACACTCAATGTTCCACTGCTTTCTAGCCCCCTGTGAGCTGAGGCAAGCTTTGATTTTTAACAAACAGAACCAGAAAGGAAACACCTCTCCCAGGGACAACTGCTGGGGCAAATTCATTACCTCTTAATTGGCAGTGGGGGCAGATGGCAGCCCTTTATCCCCCTCCCTGGCTGCAGACAGTCCCCAAGGCATGTCAGCATTACCATAATCAAGGGCTGGCTAATTCTAGGTACAGCCATAGGTAAGAGGGACCAAATCCCTGCAGAAGTGTTGCCACTTCTCAGGACTTAAGTGGCCAAGATAGCTCTCCAGATGAAATGCTGGCCTGCCCCTCGTACATAAAGACAGATAAATGGATGCTGGTGTTTCCTGTCTCCTGTTTGGTGCTGCACATTGCTGGCTGCAGTCCCAGTGTGGAAACAGACTTGGCCAACATTGTCTTAGTACTGCAAAGCAAAGCCAGACCTGGCACAGACTGCTTTGGTGAAGAAGGAGGTGCTGAAGGCAAAGGGCTCTGGCTCTTAGCTGGCTAGCCAGCTCTCAGCAAGTCCTGGTGCAGGCATGCCTTGGGGTGCAGTTGTGAAACCTCTCTGTGCTCTCAGGAAAGGAGAGAGATGGACAAGTTCACTCCTTCCCCGTAAGTCTCTGGAACAAATGACAGTCAAGTGAATTTCATCAAACAACCTTACAGGCAGAGTGGCATTGGCACCAGAGAGGTATCAGGCAAGGGTGAGACTGCTTTTAGCAACGGGGTCAATCACTTTGAGGCACATCATCACTCTATGTCAGCATGGATCAATGGAGGGAAAGACATGCTAAAACAATCGGATAACCCTCTGATGCAATGACTGGCATGGTAGATGAGGGAAGAGCAGTACGTGTTGCATACCTTCTGTCAGGCTTTTGATACACTCTCCCATAAGATCATTATAGTGAAGCTGTTGAGGTATGGGCTGGATGAGCAGACAGTGGGACAGATTGAAAACAGGCTGAATGGCTGGGCCCAAGACTCTCATGAACAGTGGTATGAAATCAGGTTGAAGACCAGTCACTAGTGGTATAGTCCAGGGGTCAATACTAGGTCCAATCCTGTTCAGCATCTTCATAAAATACGTGGATGATGGGGCAGAGTGTATCTGCAGCAAGTCTGATGATGATGACACAAAACTGGGTGGAGTAGCTGGTACATCAGAGGCTTGTGCTGCCATCCAGAGGGACCTTGACAGGCTAGAGAAATGGCCTGACAGAAACTTTTCTGTGTTCAACAAAGGGAAGTGCAAAGTCCTGCACTTGAGGAAGAACAAGCCCAGGCACCAGTACATGCTGAGGGCCACCCATCTGGAAAGCAGCTTTCATGGAATCACAGGATGGTTTGGGTTGGAAGGCAACGCCCAGGCTTCCTCAGTGGCTCCCTCGAGAGCTGCTGGCTCCTGGCAGGTCAGTCCACTGCCCTAGAGTTTGCCAGCCTGGGTAAACCGGCTGCAGGGTCCTCTCCTGCTTCCCCACGGGGTCCCTCCCATGGCAGAGAGGCCTTCTGGAACCTCTCCGCCATAAGCCCTTCCCACGTGTCGCAGTCCCTCCGGCGACTCCAGCGCGGGCTTCCAGCGGGATCACCTTCTACTTCGGGAATAGGCACCTCCCCTGGCGCAGGATCCTCCGCGGCTGCAGGTGCAGGTCCCCGCGCTGCAGGTCTGCGTCTGCCCGACCTGCTCCTTCAGGGACTGCACCGCCATGCTCCTCCACGAGTTGATGGGGTCAGCCTGCCGTCCCGCCATAGGGTGCATGGGAACTTCTGCTCCGGCACCACCCCCGCCTCCGTCCTCACCGACCCACCTAACTTCTGCGCCGCTCAGCTCTCACCTCTGATCTCCAGCTCTGCTCTTCCTCCCTCTCTGAACTGTCTCGAGACTGATAGCAGTTCTTTCGTATGTTAATCGCGAGGGCGAATCGATTATCTCTCTAATGGCTCGGCGGAGCCACCCCTGGGTCACCTCCCCTGCTACTAAAAACCCCGCAAGTCAAACCAGCACGCACCTGGTGGGGGCTCCCGGAGGGTCTCAGCCCTGTGGCTTGGCATGCCCCTGGGGGAAGAGCCAGAGGAGCCCTGGGGGCCTCCTACGGCTTTCCTGCCTACGCTAGGTGTTGCTTTTTCACTGCAAGCTTTCTTGGCCAAGGCTGTGGTGAATCCCTGGTGCCCCCCCCCAACGCAGTCCCTTCTGCGTGACCCCTCTCGATTGTCCCTGTGGCTTCTTCCCATTCCTCCAGAGATAAAGGGCAATCCTAGCCATGTAGAGCAGTGGCACAGTTTGGCAGGCCCCACAGAACAGCAGTGCAGTGTCCTGCTGGGCAAGGAAGGCCCAAAGCTGGCCCAGAGGGTAGGGCAGGGAAGAGGCCTCATGTCCAGCAGCTCTCTCACCTCTCCCGGAGCACATGCTCTGCATGCCCACTGTCTCAGTGTCGTGGTCAGGGCAAACCAAAAACCAGAGGACAGAATTGCTCCCTGTCACCCCCTTCTACCCTCCCAGGGGAAGACAAAAGGGGAATACAGAAGAGAGACTTCAAGGTTGGAAATGAAAACTGGAAGAGGTTTATTGGAACAAGGAAAGGGCAGGAACACATGGGATGAGGAAGAGACAGAATTACATACAAACCCCATCTCTGTGAGCACAGAAATAGGGGTCTGAAGGTCCCTTGCAGCCGGGCCGACTCAGGAGGGGCGTCCACAGCTCTTCACAGCACACGATGGATTTGGATTCCGCAGGGCACGTGATGAGGTGAGGGGAAGGCAGGAGCCTCTCTCCAAGACCTCCAAGCGTCCAGCAGCAAGGATGAAGGAAGCAGGAAAAAGGCGCTGGGTCTTCCAGCGCTCCTGGCTTTCATACAGCATGGCAGGAAATGGGAGGGAATCCTGACCCCTCTCTGTTCTGCCCCTGTTGGCTCCCTCTGGGTCCTCAAGACCCTCTGTCTAGGTCCTTGTATTGGTACCAAAAACGTAGCCAGGCCCCCTGGAACCATAGCAGCCCCCTGGCTGCAGCACTGCCTTTCATGTTGCCTCTTCCCTGCATCCCCTTGGTACCAAAAGGACATGAGCTCCGGGAACCAAACACTTCATTGCTGGGAACAGCACGACATGCCCGGGGAGCTAGAGAAGACTCTCCTCTTCCTAGCTTTTTTGTTGTGCCTTCTTCTGGAGAGCTGGTGCTGGAGCTCTTTCAAGCAGCTGCGGTGGCAAAGCCTCAGGCACCTGATCAGCAGGGCGCTGTTGGCCTCCAGCCGGTGGAGCAATTCGAGTTCCTCACGGCTGAAGGTGCCTTCTTCCCAGCGGTCTGTCCTCAGGGGAGATGGAGCCGTCTGTCCCCTTCCCTGAAAAAGACAGAGCCGGGGGCACCATGAAGCGGGCAGTTTGGGGTGTGGGGGGCGAGAAGTGTCCTGCTGGGCTTGTCTTCCTCTGGCAGAAGTCCAGCCCCGCAGCATTGCTCCAGGCAGCACGCTGGGCTGAGGAAAGCTCGGGCAGGCCCTGTGTCATGCTGGGGGCTCCCGGAGGGTCTCAGCCCTGTGGCTTGGCATGCCCCTGGGGGAAGAGCCAGAGGAGCCCTGGGGGCCTCCTAAGGCTTTCCTGCCTACGCTAGATGTTGCTTTTTCACTGCAAGCTTTCTTGGCCAAGGCTGTGGTGATTCCCTGGTGCCCCCCCAACCCGGTCCCTTCTGCGTGACCCCTCTCGAATGCTCACCTGTCCCTGGGGATTTTTCCCATTCCTCCTGAGGTGAAGGGCGATCCCACCCAGGCAGAGCAGCCACATGGCTTGGCAGGCCCCACAGAACAGCAGTGTGGTGTCCTGCTGGGCAAGGAAGGCCCAAAGCTGGCGCAGAGGGTAGGGCAGGCAAGAGGCCTTGCCCTCTGTGCCAACGGTCGGTTGCTCCGGGCCCTCCTGGCCTGTCCTGACCCTGACCCGGGTTCTGGGGCTGTCAAGCCCAAGGCTAGCGAGCCATTCAGCAAACAGGGCCTCTGCATCTGTGGGCAGCTGGACCGTGCCTTCATTAAGGGCTTTTTTCTGCACTGTGGCCCAGTCGGGGGCGCTGTCAAGGGGAAGGCTGTAGGGCATCAGAAAGCCCATGCAGAACGCGATGGTGAGGGGGAAAACAAGGTGGGGGGGGTACATGTTGACCTCTCCCAAGGAAAACAATCTAAGGCGTGAACTTGCTTGGGCTGTCACCCTGAGCAGAGTCCAGGCAGTGAGGACCAGCACCGAGCGGCCACCTCACACGTCTGTGGTCACCAAGGGTGGCTGATGGGTCAAGTCCCAGGCTGATGTCACGCAAGGCTTTATGATGTCACAAGGCCTTTCCCCAGGCTGGGTGCAGTTCACACGCAGGGGCAAGCTCTCTGTGATGGTGGAAACGGCTTCATGAGTTCAGGAGGACTTCTGCCTTGAGTGTTACGCAGTCCGGGTCATGTGAAGAGGAGAACTTCACTCTTGGTTTAACAAAAATCTTAACTGTTGAGAGTGAGGAGTGTGATTAGTCTGGAATTATTGCTGGCAAGACGTGACCCACGGGGTCCTGCGCACTGAGACATGTCCCTGGGACACAGAGAACCTCTTCAGGACATGGAGGCACCACTGCGACATGGTCACCCCGTGGGACAGGGGCACCTTCTGGGGCCCTCAGCAGGCCACGGGCATGCTACAGGCACCGCCGCCTGACGGGGACACCCCGGCACCCGGTCCCCTCTCGGAGCAAGCTGCAGCGGGGCAGGGCCGGGCCGGGCCGGGGGCCGCACGGGCCGCTGCGGGGGGCGGTGAGGGGCGGGCGGAGGCGGGGCCGGAAGGGGCGGGCGCGGGGCCGGGCCGATTTCTGCCGCTTCCTGGCTCTGAGGACGCGGGTGGGGTGGGCTCGGCTGCTGCGGGAACGCCGCGGAGCCCTCGCCCGGCGTGAGTGAGCGCGGCGCGGGCCGCCCTGCGTCGTTGGGCGGGGGGCGGTGGCTTCCCCGGGCTGTCGTGCGGGTGTATCGGGGGTCCCCGCTTCTCCGCTTCCCCGCCGGTGCGGCGTGGGTTCGGGCGCGCCGCCCGTGGTGGCGGGGCAGGGCCGGCATCAGATTGTGTCGGGGCTCGGCGGCCAGCGCGGCCTGGGCCCTCCGCTCCCAGGGCCGGGGAGGAGACGCCGGGCTGGGGGAGCGTGTCCGGCCCCTCGACTCGACTCAGCTCGGGTCAGTCCCCTCCTGCGGGCCGGGGTCCGCGCCCCTGCTCGCCGTTTGCTGTCTGGTCGGCGCAGGCTGCCGGGACGGGGTCCTGAGGGGAAGGGGGCGGGAGGGGAGCGGGGCTCGTCCCGCAGGAGCAGCTGGCTGCCTCGGAGAAGCGGCACCCGGGTGCCGGAGAGCCGGAGCCACGTTTTGCTGGGAAAGCCCGCCTTGCCCCCACTTGCTGCGCCGCGGAGAACGCTAAATCGAGGACCCCGGACCAAAATGTCTTTCCCCCGCCCCTTCCCCACACTTTGAATGTGGGTTTTAAGGCGATTAAATCTGATGCAATCAGGGATCTAAGAATAGCATCGTCCATGTTTCCCAGCGTGTGCCAAGTGCTCTGAGCGGCTTCTGCATGTGTTCTTGCAGCCGGGCAGGTGTGGAGATGCTACTTGGCCGCGGGGCAGCCGGTGTTCCCCTTCCCCGCCGTTCCTCTTTTCCAGGCAGCCCCTCGGTGTTGGTGAGAGGAGCGGGGTGATGGGGCAGAGGCTGGGCAGCCCGAGCTCGCCCTTAAATTGGGGTGCGGTGCACTAACCGGGAGGAATTGCCTTGCTTTATTTGCAGGAAAGCGTGAACCTGAGTACTTTGCAGTTGTGGAAGACGGCAAGGCGGTGCTTTTTCACGAGGCCAAATAAAGCTACAGCCGTTTGGTAGTTTAATTTAAACTGTGCCGAAAATATTTTGTTGTTGTTGGGTGCGGGCTCCAATCTGAGAGTCTTGCAAAAATGATTTTCTTATTCCTAAATTTAAGTTCTCCTCTTTTAAATGCTACTCCTGATTCTTTTAAGAGTTACTTGCTCTCATTCTGTCCTTGCTTTTCCTCTGGTTTCACTGGTTTCCCACTTCTCACCTCATGTCTGGATGGGAAGAAATCTGTGCATGTCAACGGTCGGTTTCTCCAGGCCCTCGGGAACTTCCAGGCCTGTCCTGACCCTGACCTGGCTTTTGGGGCTGTCAAGCCCGGTGGTCCTGGGGTATTGGGATGAAGGCCTCTCTGCACCAATGGGCAGATGAGCCGTGCCTTCAGAAAGGGCTTTTGTCTCCACTGTGGCCCAGCCTGGTTGGAGGCAAAAGCAAAGGCCACAGGCTAGCAGAAAGCCTCTGCAGAAAGCCATGGTGAGGAGGAGAATTGGGCCGTGACGCATTGTGGTTTCTCACATAAAAAGGTCACAGTGTGCAGACTACCTTGTGCTGTCACCCTGAGCAGAGTCCAGGCAGTGACCATCAGTACCAAGCGGCCGCCCCACGTGTCTGCACCCCCCAAGGGTGGCCGATGTGACAAGGCCATGCCCTCTGTGCCAATGGGCGGCTGCCTTGGGCCTTCAGGAACAACACCCGGCCCGGCCCTGACCCGGGTTTTGTCCTGCTGGGCAAGGAAGGCCCAAAGCTGGCCCAGAGGGTAGGGCAGGGCAGAGGCCTCATGTCCAGCAGCTCTCCCACCTCTCCCGGAGCACATGCTCTGCATGCCCACTGTCTCAGTGTCGTGGTCAGGGCAAACCAAAAACCAGAGGACAGAATTGCTCCCTGTCACCCCCTTCTACCCTCCCAGGGGAAGACAAAAGGGGAATACAGAAGAGAGACTTCAAGGTTGGAAATGAAAACTGGAAGAGGTTTATTGGAACAAGGAAAGGGCAGGAACACATGGGATGAGGAACAGACATACAGAATTACATACAAACCCCATCTCTGTGAGCACAGAAATAGGGGTCTGAAGGTCCCTTGCAGCCGGGCCGACTCAGGAGGGGCGTCCACAGCTCTTCACAGCACACGATGGATTTGGATTCCACAGGGCACGTGGTGAGGTGAGGGGAAGGCAGGAGCCTCTCTCCAAGACCTCCAAGCGTCCAGCAGCAAGGATGAAGGAAGCAGGAAAAAGGCGCTGGGTCTTCCAGCGCTCCTGGCTTTCATACAGCATGGCAGGAAATGGGAGGGAATCCTGACCCCTCTCTGTTCTGCCCCTGCTGGCTCCCTCTGGGTCCTCAAGACCCTCTGTCTAGGTCCTTGTATTGGTACCAAAAACGTAGCCAGGCCCCCTGGAACCATAGCAGCCCCCTGGCTGCAGCACTGCCTTTCATGTTGCCTCTTCCCTGCATCCCCTTGGTACCAAAAGGACATGAGCTCCGGGAACCAAACACTTCATTGCTGGGAACAGCACGACATGCCCGGGGAGCTAGAGAAGACTCTCCTCTTCCTAGCTTTTTTGTTGTGCCTTCTTCTGGAGAGCTGGTGCTGGAGCTCTTTCAGGCAGCTGCGGTGGTAAAGCCTCAGGCACTTGATAAGCAGTGTGCTGTTGGCCTCCAGCTGGTGGAGCAATTCGAGTTCCTCACGGCTGAAGGTGCCTTCTTCCCAGCGGTGTGTCCTCAGGGGAGATGGAGCCGTCTGTCCCCTTCCCTGAAAAAGACAGAGCCGGGGGCACCATGAAGCGGGCAGTTTGGGGTGTGGGGGGCGAGAAGTGTCCTGCTGGGCTTGTCTTCCTCTGGCAGAAGTCCAGCCCCGCAGCATTGCTCCAGGCAGCACGCTGGGCTGAGGAAAGCTCGGGCAGGCCCTGTGTCATGCTGGGGGCTCCCGGAGGGTCTCAGCCCTGTGGCTTGGCATGCCCCTGGGGGAAGAGTCAGAGGAGCCCTGGGGGCCTCCTAAGGCTTTCCTGCCTACGCTAGGTGTTGCTTTTTCACTGCAAGCTTTCTTGGCCAAGGCTGTGGTGATTCCCTGGTGCCCCCCCAACCCGGTCCCTTCTGCGTGACCCCTCTCGAATGCTCACCTGTCCCTGGGGATTTTTCCCATTCCTCCTGAGGTGAAGGGCGATCCCACCCAGGCAGAGCAGCCACATGGCTTGGCAGGCCCCACAGAACAGCAGTGTGGTGTCCTGCTGGGCAAGGAAGGCCCAAAGCTGGCGCAGAGGGTAGGGCAGGCAAGAGGCCTTGCCCTCTGTGCCAACGGTCGGTTGCTCCGGGCCCTCGGGAACAACCTGGCCTGTCCTGACCCTGACCTGGCTTTTGGGGCTGTCAAGCCCGGTGGTCCTGGCGTATTCATAGAATCATAGAATCCTAGGGGTTGGAAGGGACCTCGAAAGATCATCTAGTCCAACCCCCCCTGCCAGAGCAGGGTCACCTAGAGTACGTCACATAGGAACGCATCCAGGTGGGTTTTGAATGCCTCCAGTGAAGGAGACTCCACAACCTCCCTGGGCAGCCTGTTCCAGTGCTCTGTCACTCTTACAGTAAAAAAATTTTTTTCGGATATTCACCTTGAACCTCCTATGCTCCAATTTACACCCATTACCCCTTGTCCTATCACTGGTCATCACTGAGAAGAGCCTAACTCCATCTCCCTGACACTCACCCCTTACATATTTGTAAACATTGATGAGGTCACCCCTCAGCCTCCTTTTTTCCAAGCTAAAGAGACCCAGCTCCCTCAGCCTTTCCTCATAAGGGAGATGTTCCACTCCCTTAATCATCTTTGTAGCTCTGTGCTGGACTCTTTCAAGCAGTTCCCTGTCCTTCTTGAACTGAGGGGCCCAGAACTGGACACAATACTCCAGATGTGGCCTCACCAATGCAGAATAGAGGGGGAGGAGAACCTCTCTTGACCTACTAACCACACCCTTTCTAATGCACCCCAGGATGCCATTGGCCTTCTTGGCCACAAGGGCACATTGCTGGCTCATGGTCATCCTCCTGTCTACCAGGACCCCCAGGTCTCTTTCACCTACACTACTCTCCAGCAGGTCAGCCCCCAACCTATACTGGGACATCGTGTTGTTCTTCCCCAAATGCAAAACTCTACACTTCCCCTTGTTGAATTTCATCATGTTTCTCCCTGCCCAACTCTCCAGCCTGTCTAAGTCTCTCTGAATGGCAGCACAGCCTTCTGGTGTGTCAGCCACTCCTCCCAGCTTAGTGTCATCAGCAAACTTGCTGAGGGTACATTCTATACCCTCATCCAGGTCGTTGATGAAGATGTTGAACAACATCGGTCCCAGTACCGACCCCTGAGGGACTCCACTAGTCACACACTTCCAACCAGATTCTGCCCCATTGACTACAACTCTCTGACTCCTTCCCATCAACCAGTTCCTGATCCACCTCACTACCTGATCACCAAACGCATACCTGATCAACTTATCTACAAGGATGCTGTGGGGGACGGTGTCAAATGCCTTACTGAAATCCAGATAAACCACATCTACCGCTCTACCATCATCTATCCACCTAGTAATCTCCTCATAGAAGGCTATGAGGTTAGTCAAACATGATTTACCCTTGATAAAACCATGCTGACTGCTCTTGATGACCCCCATGTCCTTGATATGCCTAGAGATAGAGACAAGAACAAGTTGTTCCATCACCTTTCCAGGGATGGAGGTGAGGCTGACCGGTCTATAGTTACCCGGGTCCTCCTTCTTGCCCTTCTTGTAGACTGGTGTGACATTTGCTGTCCTCCAGTCCTCAGGCACCTCTCCTGTTACCCATGACTTACCGAAGATGATGGAGAGTGGCCTAGCAATGACCTCTGACAGCTCCCTCAGCACCCTTGGATGCATTCCATCTGGACCCATCGATTTATGGATGTCCAGATTACTCAACTGATCCCTAACCCAATCCTCATCTACTATGTCAAACTCCTCATCTATCTTGACTACTTCTGGGGCTATATGAATCTGGGGCTCATGGGGAAATCCTGCAGGAGTAAAGACAGAGGCAAAGAAGGCGTTCAGCACCTCTGCCTTCTTTATATCCTCTGTCACCAGGGCTCCCACCTCATTCAACAGTGGGCCAATATTGCCTCTAGTGTTAGCTTTGTTAGCTATGTATTTGAAAAAGCCCTTTCTATTATCCTTAACCTGACTTGCAAGGTTAAGTTCCAAGGAGGCCTTAGCTTTCCTAATTGCCTCCCTACATCCTCTGACAACAGCCCTATATTCCTCCCAAGTGACCAGCCCCTCCTTCCATGATCTGTAGATTTTCCTTTTCCACTTAAGTTTGCCCAGCAGTTCCTTTTTTAGCCATGCTGGTCTCCTAGCTCCCTTACTAGATTTCCTAACCATTGGGACGCTCTGATCCTGTGCTTGCAAGAAGTGGTCCTTGAATGTTGACCAGCTATCTTGAGCCCCTTTCTCTTCTAGCACCCTGTCCCATGGGATTTCCCTTAGCAGTTGATTGAGGAGGCCAAAGTTTGCCCTGTGGAAGTCCAGGGTTCTGGTCCTACTGGGTATTCTGTTCCTTCCACACAGGATCCTGAACTCCACCATCTCGTGATCACTGCAGCCAAGGCTGCCACTGACCACCACTGCTTCAACAAGGCCCTCCTTGTTGGTTAGTACAAGATCCAGCAGCGCTCCTCTTCTAGTCGGCTTGTCCACCATTTGCATTAAGAAGTTATCATCAATGCACTGGAGGAACCTCCTAGACTGTGAAAGGCTGGCTGTGTGAGTCTTCCAGCAGATAATCAGGGTAGTTAAAATCTCCCATGAGGACTAGGGACTGCAGTTGTGAGGCTACTTTCAGCTGCCTGTAGAAAGCCTCATCAACTTCCTCGCCTTGATCAGGAGGTCTGTAGTAGACCCCCACGACTGTATCACCCACACCAGCCTGCCCCTTAATTCTTGCCCACAGACTTTCAACTTGCCCCTCATCAGCCCCTGGCCTGTCCTGACCCTGACCTGGCTTTTGGGGCTGTCAAGCCTGGTGGTCCTGGTGTATTGGGATGAAGGCCTCTCTACACCAATGGGCAGATGAGCCGTGCCTTCAGAAAGGGCTTTTGTCTCCACTGTGGCCCAGCCTGGTTGGAGGCAAAAGCAAAGGCCACAGGCTAGCAGAAAGCCTCTGCAGAAAGCCATGGTGAGGAGGAGAATTTGGGCCGTGACGCATCATGGTCTCCCACTCAAAAAGGTCACAGTGATACATCATAGGATATTCGTTAGTAAATTCAATAGAAATATAGCCTAGTAAAAGTTTACTAAAGTAATGAATTTGCTATACTAAGAGGGTTCCTTTTAAACCAAAGTGCTTTGTGAAACTATCAGTCAACTATGCCAAGCATCCTGTAGGTTGTAATAACATCAAGTCTTCTAAGACCCCGTGGCACCTACAGACAACACTCCTGTGGACTCTGACCCACCTGGGCAATCTACCAGCGGGAGACTGGAGACAGGACCAGGATGGGAGACTGGACGAAGATGACAAAGGTCTAGAATCAACAAAGACCCCAGGAGGCTGTCAAGAATGCATAATTACAAAGATAGCCAATTCGAGGAAATAAAATGACTATGTAAAGGAATTCTGGGAACTCATTGACATGAAACTGAATATGCATGTTTTTGGTGTATATCAGTTGGAGTGTTTCACTGACTTGTTGGAGCACTTATGGTGGAGAATGCCTGGTGCTGCCCAGCGCTGCAATAAAGAATGCCTGCCTAATAACAGCTTGTTTGTTGTTACTGTGTCTTCATCTCGGAATCCTTACCCAGCCGCACCTAGCCTCCCACTTCAGTGAGGAGGGTTAGAAAGCAAGGGGGTTTGGAAGCTCCGAAATTTTTGTTTCAACACTGTGCAGACTACCTTGTGCTGTCACCCTGAGCAGAGTCCAGGCAGTGACCATCAGTACCAAGCGGCCGCCCCACGTGTCTGCACCCCCCAAGGGTGGCCGATGTGACAAGGCCATGCCCTCTGTGCCAATGGGCGGCTGCCTTGGGCCTTCAGGAACTACACCCGTCCCAACCCTGACCCAGTGTAAAGGACCAGATATTTCCTCACACGAATATATCATGCCCTTTAGGTCAGCAGTCATAACTGGCTTAAAGATGGCTGCTCCGCGTGGCACTCTAAACCCTCTCCTGCCTGCCTCCTCTGCCAGAAAACAACAACTCGGACGCCCTCAGGGGGTAGTTGCGGCTAGAGAGGGGCAGTGGCGGGAAACCGGCAACAATCTTGCAAACTGCAAGTCTGCAGTGTCGGGAAAAAGTCCCCGTCTGATTGGCGGAGAAGCCTAGAAATACGAAACCGGCCAATTGGGAGCAAAGGAGACCTAAAAACAGACAGTGTGCGTGCTGCTTTTGGGCGCGCACTTTTGCACAGACAGTGGAGGTGCTGCTGCTGCTTGCTTTTCGGCGCGCTTTAGCTAAAGCCGCCGCCGCTTGCTTTTGGGGGGGTTACCTGCGCCGTGGGGGTGCCTGCCTGAGGTCCCCGGCTCCCGGCTCGCTTCCTGCAGCCCGTCTGCCGGCTCATCCGTGCTCGACCCGGCTCATCCCGGCTGGTCCCGGCTCCCGCTTCCCGCGGTCCCGCCAGCTTGCCCGAGGTCCCTGCCTGCAGCTTGAGCACGTACGGTGAGACTTCTTCCTGCCACCCGTGGTTCTAAGACCGGGTTGCAGGGGAAGCCACCTGCAGCTACTATATAAAAGTACCTAGAGCATCTCGGGAACAAAGTAAGGAATTGTATTTTGGGCGTAATTCTCTCCCTAAGGTGTCCCTGTCTCGCTGACCTGCACACAAACTGTGACCCTATACAGGACAAGGGTCGGGCATATACTTCTTCCTCCCCTCATAGATAATTAATCTGGGTGTGTAAATAAGGTGTACCTATATATAAGTATTAAGGCGTATATAAGTTCTTGGTATTTGATGTTTAAAAGATATTTTACAGCTCCTATGTGTTTTAATTACCCTTTTTGAACCTCCTGCCACAAATTGTTTTATTTTTCCCCTCAATAAACTGCATTAGTAAATTCTAATTGGGGATTGGCTGCTGTTCTTGGAAACACTAGTGAGCACTGAACAAGTGTCTCACCCGAAAAGTCAGTGCTGAAGCTCACTGCTCCTGTGTGAGAGGCGAGCGCCGCGTGCGGACCTCTCAGCAGATGCTGATAAGCTAAAATCACTCCAAAAGGAGATATAATAGGTCATGGATCGTGACACCTGGGTTTTGTCCTGCTGGGCAAGGAAGGCCCAAAGCTGGCCCAGAGGGTAGGGCAGGGAAGAGGCCTCATGTCCAGCAGCTCTCCCACCTCTCCCGGAGCACATGCTCTGCATGCCCACTGTCTCAGTGTCGTGGTCAGGGCAAACCAAAAACCAGAGGACAGAATTGCTCCCTGTCACCCCCTTCTACCCTCCCAGGGGAAGACAGAAGGGGAATACAGAAGAGAGACTTCAAGGTTGGAAATGAAAACTGGAAGAGGTTTATTGGAACAGGGAAAGGGCAGGAACACATGGGATGAGGAAGAGACAGAATTACATACAAACCCCATCTCTGTGAGCACAGAAATAGGGGTCTGAAGGTCCCTTGTAGTCAGGCTGACTCAGGAGGGGTGTCCACAGCTCTTCACAGCACACGATGGATTTGGATTCCGCAGGGCACGTGGTGAGGTGAGGGGAAGGCAGGAGCCTCTCTCCAAGACCTCCAAGCGTCCAGCAGCAAGGATGAAGGAAGCAGGAAAAAGGCGCTGGGTCTTCCAGCGCTCCTGGCTTTCATACAGCATGGCAGGAAATGGGAGGGAATCCTGACCCCTCTCTGTTCTGCCCCTGTTGGCTCCCTCTGGGTCTTCAAGACCCTCTGTCTAGGTCCTTGTATTGGTACCAAAAACGTAGCCAGGCCCCCTGGAACCATAGCAGCCCCAGACAGCAGCCTGGCTGCAGCACTGCCTTTCATGTTGCCTCTTCCCTGCATCCCCTTGGTACCAAAAGGACATGAGCTCCGGGAACCAAACACTTCATTGCTGGGAACAGCACGACATGCCCGGGGAGCTAGAGAAGACTCTCCTCTTCCTAGCTTTTTTGTTGTGCCTTCTTCTGGAGAGCTGGTGCTGGAGCTCTTTCAAGCAGCTGCGGTGGTAAAGCCTCAGGCACTTGATCAGCAGGGCGCTGTTGGCCTCCAGCCGGTGGAGCAATTCGAGTTCCTCACGGCTGAAGGTGCCTTCTTCCCAGCGGTCTGTCCTCAGGGGAGATGGAGCCGTCTGTCCCCTTCCCTGAAAAAGACAGAGCCGGGGGCACCATGAAGCAGGCAGTTTGGGGTGTGGGGGGCGAGAAGTGTCCTGCTGGGCTTGTCTTCCTCTGGCAGAAGTCCAGCCCCGCAGCATTGCTCCAGGCAGCACGTTGGGCTGAGGAAAGCTCGGGCAGGCCCTGTGTCATGCTGGGGGCTCCCGGAGGGTCTCAGCCCTGTGGCTTGGCATGCCCCTGGGGGAAGAGCCAGAGGAGCCCTGGGGGCCTCCTAAGGCTCTCCTGCCTACGCTAGGTGTTGCTTTTTCACTGCAAGCTTTCTTGGCCAAGGCTGTGGTGATTCCCTGGTGCCCCCCCAACCCGGTCCCTTCTGCGTGACCCCTCTCGAATGCTCACCTGTCCCTGGGGATTTTTCCCATTCCTCCTGAGGTGAAGGGCGATCCCACCCAGGCAGAGCAGCCACATGGCTTGGCAGGCCCCACAGAACAGCAGTGTGGTGTCCTGCTGGGCAAGGAAGGCCCAAAGCTGGCGCAGAGGGTAGGGCAGGCAAGAGGCCTTGCCCTCTGTGCCAACGGTCGGTTGCTCCGGGCCCTCCTGGCCTGTCCTGACCCTGACCCGGGTTCTGGGGCTGTCAAGCCCAAGGCTAGCGAGCCATTCAGCAAACAGGGCCTCTGCATCTGTGGGCAGCTGGACCGTGCCTTCATTAAGGGCTTTTTTCTGCACTGTGGCCCAGTCGGGGGCGCTGTCAAGGGGAAGGCTGTAGGGCATCAGAAAGCCCATGCAGAACGCGATGGTGAGGGGGAAAACAAGGTGGGGGGGGTACATGTTGACCTCTTCCAAGGAAAAAAATCTAAGGCGTGAACTTGCTTGGGCTGTCACCCTGAGCAGAGTCCAGGCAGTGAGGACCAGCACCGAGCGGCCACCTCACACGTCTGTGGTCACCAAGGGTGGCTGATGGGTCAAGTCCCAGGCTGATGTCACGCAAGGCTTTATGATGTCACAAGGCCTTTCCCCAGGCTGGGTGCAGTTCACACGCAGGGGCAAGCCCTCTGTGATGGTGGAAACGGCTTCATGAGTTCAGGAGGACTTCTGCCTTGAGTGTTACGCAGTCCGGGTCATGTGAAGAGGAGAACTTCACTCTTGGTTTAACAAAAATCTTAACTGTTGAGAGTGAGGAGTGTGATTAGTCTGGATTTATTGCTGGCAAGACGTGACCCACGGGGTCCTGCGCACTGAGACATGTCCCTGGGACACAGAGAACCTCTTCAGGACATGGAGGCACCACTGCGACATGGTCACCCCGTGGGACAGGGGCACCTTCTGGGGCCCTCAGCAGGCCACGGGCATGCTACAGGCACCGCCGCCTGACGGGGACACCCCGGCACCCGGTCCCCTCTCGGAGCAAGCTGCAGCGGGGCAGGGCCGGGCCGGGCCGGGGGCCGCACGGGCCGCTGCGGGGGGCGGTGAGGGGCGGGCGGAGGCGGGGCCGGAAGGGGCGGGCGCGGGGCCGGGCCGATTTCTGCCGCTTCCTGGCTCTGAGGACGCGGGTGGGGTGGGCTCGGCTGCTGCGGGAACGCCGCGGAGCCCTCGCCCGGCGTGAGTGAGCGCGGCGCGGGCCGCCCTGCGTCGTTGGGCGGGGGGCGGTGGCTTCCCCGGGCTGTCGTGCGGGTGTATCGGGGGTCCCCGCTTCTCCGCTTCCCCGCCGGTGCGGCGTGGGTTCGGGCGCGCCGCCCGTGGTGGCGGGGCAGGGCCGGCATCAGATTGTGTCGGGGCTCGGCGGCCAGCGCGGCCTGGGCCCTCCGCTCCCAGGGCCGGGGAGGAGACGCCGGGCTGGGGGAGCGCGTCCGGCCCCTCGACTCGACTCAGCTCGGGTCAGTCCCCTCCTGCGGGCCGGGGTCCGCGCCCCTGCTCGCCGTTTGCTGTCTGGTCGGCGCAGGCTGCCGGGACGGGGTCCTGAGGGGAAGGGGGCGGGAGGGGAGCGGGGCTCGTCCCGCAGGAGCAGCTGGCTGCCTCGGAGAAGCGGCACCCGGGTGCCGGAGAGCCGGAGCCACGTTTTGCTGGGAAAGCCCGCCTTGCCCCCACTTGGCTGCGCCGCGGAGAACGCTAAATCGAGGACCCCGGACCAAAATGTCTTTCCCCCGCCCCTTCCCCACACTTTGAATGTGGGTTTTAAGGGGATTAAATCTGATGCAATCAGGGATCTAAGAATAGCATCGTCCATGTTTCCCAGCGTGTGCCAAGTGCTCTGAGCGGCTTCTGCATGTGTTCTTGCAGCCGGGCAGGTGTGGAGATGCTACTTGGCGCGGGGCAGCCGGTGTTCCCCTTCCCCGCCGTTCCTCTTTTCCAGGCAGCCCCTCGGTGTTGGTGAGAGGAGCGGGGTGATGGGGCAGAGGCTGGGCAGCCCGAGCTCGCCCTTAAATTGGGGTGCGGTGCACTAACCGGGAGGAATTGCCTTGCTTTATTTGCAGGAAAGCGTGAACCTGAGTACTTTGCAGTTGTGGAAGACGGCAAGGCGGTGCTTTTTCACGAGGCCAAATAAAGCTACAGCCGTTTGGTAGTTTAATTTAAACTGTGCCGAAAATATTTTGGTGTTGTTGGGTGCGGGCTCCAATCTGAGAGTCTTGCAAAAATGATTTTCTTATTCCTAAATTTAAGTTCTCCTCTTTTAAATGCTACTCCTGATTCTTTTAAGAGTTACTTGCTCTCATTCTGTCCTTGCTTTTCCTCTGGTTTCACTGGTTTCCCACTTCTCACCTCATGTCTGGATGGGAAGAAATCTGTGCATGTCAACGGTCGGTTTCTCCAGGCCCTCGGGAACTTCCAGGCCTGTCCTGACCCTGACCTGGCTTTTGGGGCTGTCAAGCCCGGTGGTCCTGGGGTATTGGGATGAGGCCTCTCTGCACCAATGGGCAGATGAGCCGTGCCTTCAGAAAGGGCTTTTGTCTCCACTGTGGCCCAGCCTGGTTGGAGGCAAAAGCAAAGGCCACAGGCTAGCAGAAAGCCCCTGCAGAAAGCCATGGTGAGGAGGAGAATTGGGCCGTGACACATTGTGGTTTCTCACATAAAAAGGTCACAGTGTGCAGACTACCTTGTGCTGTCACCCTGAGCAGAGTCCAGGCAGTGACCATCAGTACCAAGCGGCCGCCCCACGTGTCTGCACCCCCCAAGGGTGGCCGATGTGACAAGGCCATGCCCTCTGTGCCAATGGGCGGCTGCCTTGGGCCTTCAGGAACAACACCCGGCCCGGCCCTGACCCGGGTTTTGTCCTGCTGGGCAAGGAAGGCCCAAAGCTGGCCCAGAGGGTAGGGCAGGGCAGAGGCCTCATGTCCAGCAGCTCTCCCACCTCTCCCGGAGCACATGCTCAGCATGCCCACTGTCTCAGTGTCGTGGTCAGGGCAAACCAAAGACCAGAGGACAGAATTGCTCCCTGTCACCCCCTTCTACCCTCCCAGGGGAAGACAAAAGGGGAATACAGAAGAGAGACTTCAAGGTTGGAAATGAAAACTGGAAGAGGTTTATTGGAACAAGGAAAGGGCAGGAACACATGGGATGAGGAACAGACATACAGAATTACATACAAACCCCATCTCTGTGAGCACAGAAATAGGGGTCTGAAGGTCCCTTGCAGCCGGGCAGACTCAGGAGGGGCGTCCACAGCTCTTCACAGCACACGATGGATTTGGATTCCACAGGGCACGTGATGAGGTGAGGGGAAGGCAGGAGCCTCTCTCCAAGACCTCCAAGCGTCCAGCAGCAAGGATGAAGGAAGCAGGAAAAAGGCGCTGGGTCTTCCAGCGCTCCTGGCTTTCATACAGCATGGCAGGAAATGGGAGGGAATCCTGACCCCTCTCTGTTCTGCCCCTGCTGGCTCCCTCTGGGTCCTCAAGACCCTCTGTCTAGGTCCTTGTATTGGTACCAAAAACGTAGCCAGGCCCCCTGGAACCATAGCAGCCCCAGACAGCAGCCTGGCTGCAGCACTGCCTTTCATGTTGCCTCTTCCCTGCATCCCCTTGGTACCAAAAGGACATGAGCTCCGGGAACCAAACACTTCATTGCTGGGAACAGCACGACATGCCCGGGGAGCTAGAGAAGACTCTCCTCTTCCTAGCTTTTTTGTTGTGCCTTCTTCTGGAGAGCTGGTGCTGGAGCTCTTTCAAGCAGCTGCGGTGGTAAAGCCTCAGGCACTTGATCAGCAGGGCGCTGTTGGCCTCCAGCTCGTGGAGCAATTCGAGTTCCTCACGGCTGAAGGTGCCTTCTTCCCAGCGGTCTGTCCTCAGGGGAGATGGAGCCGTCTGTCCCCTTCCCTGAAAAAGACAGAGCCGGGGGCACCATGAAGCGGGCAGTTTGGGGTGTGGGGGGCGAGAAGTGTCCTGCTGGGCTTGTCTTCCTCTGGCAGAAGTCCAGCCCCGCAGCATTGCTCCAGGCAGCACGCTGGGCTGAGGAAAGCTCGGGCAGGCCCTGTGTCATGCTGGGGGCTCCCGAAGGGTCTCAGCCCTGTGGCTTGGCATGTCCCTGGGGGAAGAGCCAGAGGAGCCCTGGGGGCCTCCTAAGGCTTTTCTGCCTATGGTAGGTGTTGCTTTTTCACTGCAAGCTTTCTTGGCCAAGGCTGTGGTGATTCTCTGGTGCCCCCCCAACCCAGTCCCTTCTGCGTGACCCCTCTTGAATGCTCACCTGTCCCTGGGGATTTTTCCCATTCCTCCTGAGGTGAAGGGCGATCCCACCCAGGCAGAGCAGCCACATGGCTTGGCAGGCCCCACAGAACAGCAGTGTGGTGTCCTGCCGGGCAAGGAAGGCCCAAAGCTGGCGCAGAGGGTAGGGCAGGCAAGAGGCCTTGCCCTCTGTGCCAACGGTCGGTTGCTCCGGGCCCTCCTGGCCTGTCCTGACCCTGACCCGGGTTCTGGGGCTGTCAAGCCCAAGGCTAGCGAGCCATTCAGCAAACAGGCTCTGTGCATCTGTGGGCAGCTGGACCATGCCTTCATGAAGGGCTTTTGTCTGCACTGTGGCCCAGTCGGGGGCGCTGTCAAGGGGAAGGCTGTAGGGCATCAGAAAGCCCATGCAGAATGCGATGGTGAGGGGGAAAACAAGGTGGGAGGGGTACATGTTGACCTCTCCCAAGGAAAAAAATCTAAGGCGTGAACTTGCTTGTGCTGTCACCCTGAGCAGAGTCCAGGCAGTGACCATCAGTACCAAGCGGCCGCCCCACGTGTCTGCACCCCCCAAGGGTGGCCGATGTGACAAGGCCATGCCCTCTGTGGCAATGGGCGGCTGCCTTGGGCCTTCAGGAACAACACCCGTCCCGACCCTGACCCGGGTTTTGTCCTGCTGGGCAAGGAAGGCCCAAAGCTGGCCCAGAGGGTAGGGCAGGGAAGAGGCCTCATGTCCAGCAGCTCTCCCACCTCTCCCGGAGCACATGCTCAGCATGCCCACTGTCTCAGTGTCGTGGTCAGGGCAAACCAAAGACCAGAGGACAGAATTGCTCCCTGTCACCCCCTTCTACCCTCCCAGGGGAAGACAAAAGGGGAATACAGAAGAGAGACTTCAAGGTTGGAAATGAAAACTGGAAGAGGTTTATTGGAACAAGGAAAGGGCAGGAACACATGGGATGAGGAACAGACATACAGAATTACATACAAACCCCATCTCTGTGAGCACAGAAATAGGGGTCTGAAGGTCCCTTGCAGCCGGGCCGACTCAGGAGGGGCGTCCACAGCTCTTCACAGCACACGATGGATTTGGATTCCGCAGGGCACGTGGTGAGGTGAGGGGAAGGCAGGAGCCTCTCTCCAAGACCTCCAAGCGTCCAGCAGCAAGGATGAAGGAAGCAGGAAAAAGGCGCTGGGTCTTCCAGCGCTCCTGGCTTTCATACAGCATGGCAGGAAATGGGAGGGAATCCTGACCCCTCTCTGTTCTGCCCCTGCTGGCTCCCTCTGGGTCCTCAAGACCCTCTGTCTAGGTCCTTGTATTGGTACCAAAAACGTAGCCAGGCCCCCTGGAACCATAGCAGCCCCCTGGCTGCACCACTGCCTTTCATGTTGCCTCTTCCCTGCATCCCCTTGGTACCAAAAGGACATGAGCTCCGGGAACCAAACACTTCATTGCTGGGAACAGCACGACACGCCCGGGGAGCTAGAGAAGACTCTCCTGTTCCTAGCTTTTTTGTTGTGCCTTCTTCTGGAGAGCTGGTGCTGGAGCTCTTTCAGGCAGCTGCGGTGGTAAAGCCTCAGGCACCTGATCAGCAGGGCGCTGTTGGCCTCCAGCCGGTGGAGCAATTCGAGTTCCTCACGGCTGAAGGTGCCTTCTTCCCAGCGGTCTGTCCTCAGGGGAGATGGAGCCGTCTGTCCCCTTCCCTGAAAAAGACAGAGCCGGGGGCACCATGAAGCAGGCAGTTTGGGGTGTGGGGGGCGAGAAGTGTCCTGCTGGGCTTGTCTTCCTCTGGCAGAAGTCCAGCCCCGCAGCATTGCTCCAGGCAGCACGCTGGGCTGAGGAAAGCTCGGGCAGGCCCTGTGTCATGCTGGGGGCTCCCGGAGGGTCTCAGCCCTGTGGCTTGGCATGCCCCTGGGGGAAGAGCCAGAGGAGCCCTGGGGGCCTCCTAAGGCTTTCCTGCCTATGCTAGGTGTTGCTTTTTCACTGCAAGCTTTCTTGGCCAAGGCTGTGGTGATTCCCTGGTGCCCCCCCAACCCAGTCCCTTCTGCGTGACCCCTCTCGAATGCTCACCTGTCCCTGGGGATTTTTCCCATTCCTCCTGAGGTGAAGGGCGATCCCACCCAGGCAGAGCAGCCACATGGCTTGGCAGGCCCCACAGAACAGCAGTGTGGTGTCCTGCCGGGCAAGGAAGGCCCAAAGCTGGCGCAGAGGGTAGGGCAGGCAAGAGGCCTTGCCCTCTGTGCCAACGGTCGGTTGCTCCGGGCCCTCCTGGCCTGTCCTGACCCTGACCCGGGTTCTGGGGCTGTCAAGCCCAAGGCTAGCGAGCCATTCAGCAAACAGGGCCTCTGCATCTGTGGGCAGCTGGACCGTGCCTTCATTAAGGGCTTTTTTCTGCACTGTGGCCCAGTCGGGGGCGCTGTCAAGGGGAAGGCTGTAGGGCATCAGAAAGCCCATGCAGAACGCGATGGTGAGGGGGAAAGCAAGGTGGGGGGGGTACATGTTGACCTCTTCCAAGGAAAAAAATCTAAGGCGTGAACTTGCTTGGGCTGTCACCCTGAGCAGAGTCCAGGCAGTGAGGACCAGCACCGAGCGGCCACCTCACACGTCTGTGGTCACCAAGGGTGGCTGATGGGTCAAGTCCCAGGCTGATGTCACGCAAGGCTTTATGATGTCACAAGGCCTTTCCCCAGGCTGGGTGCAGTTCACACGCAGGGGCAAGCCCTCTGTGATGGTGGAAACGGCTTCATGAGTTCAGGAGGACTTCTGCCTTGAGTGTTACGCAGTCCGGGTCATGTGAAGAGGAGAACTTCACTCTTGGTTTAACAAAAATCTTAACTGTTGAGAGTGAGGAGTGTGATTAGTCTGGAATTATTGCTGGCAAGACGTGACCCACGGGGTCCTGCGCACTGAGACATGTCCCTGGGACACAGAGAACCTCTTCAGGACATGGAGGCACCACTGCGACATGGTCACCCCGTGGGACAGGGGCACCTTCTGGGGCCCTCAGCAGGCCACGGGCATGCTACAGGCACCGCCGCCTGACGGGGACACCCCGGCACCCGGTCCCCTCTCGGAGCAAGCTGCAGCGGGGCAGGGCCGGGCCGGGCCGGGGGCCGCACGGGCCGCTGCGGGGGGCGGTGAGGGGCGGGCGGAGGCGGGGCCGGAAGGGGCGGGCGCGGGGCCGGGCCGATTTCTGCCGCTTCCTGGCTCTGAGGACGCGGGTGGGGTGGGCTCGGCTGCTGCGGGAACGCCGCGGAGCCCTCGCCCGGCGTGAGTGAGCGCGGCGCGGGCCGCCCTGCGTCGTTGGGCGGGGGGCGGTGGCTTCCCCGGGCTGTCGTGCGGGTGTATCGGGGGTCCCCGCTTCTCCGCTTCCCCGCCGGTGCGGCGTGGGTTCGGGCGCGCCGCCCGTGGTGGCGGGGCAGGGCCGGCATCAGATTGTGTCGGGGCTCGGCGGCCAGCGCGGCCTGGGCCCTCCGCTCCCAGGGCCGGGGAGGAGACGCCGGGCTGGGGGAGCGCGTCCGGCCCCTCGACTCGACTCAGCTCGGGTCAGTCCCCTCCTGCGGGCCGGGGTCCGCGCCCCTGCTCGCCGTTTGCTGTCTGGTCGGCGCAGGCTGCCGGGACGGGGTCCTGAGGGGAAGGGGGCGGGAGGGGAGCGGGGCTCGTCCCGCAGGAGCAGCTGGCTGCCTCGGAGAAGCGGCACCCGGGTGCCGGAGAGCCGGAGCCACGTTTTGCTGGGAAAGCCCGCCTTGCCCCCACTTGGCTGCGCCGCGGAGAACGCTAAATCGAGGACCCCGGACCAAAATGTCTTTCCCCCGCCCCTTCCCCACACTTTGAATGTGGGTTTTAAGGGGATTAAATCTGATGCAATCAGGGATCTAAGAATAGCATCGTCCATGTTTCCCAGCGTGTGCCAAGTGCTCTGAGCGGCTTCTGCATGTGTTCTTGCAGCCGGGTAGGTGTGGAGATGCTACTTGGCCGCGGGGCAGCCGGTGTTCCCCTTCCCCGCCGTTCCTCTTTTCCAGGCAGCCCCTCGGTGTTGGTGAGAGGAGCGGGGTGATGGGGCAGAGGCTGGGCAGCCCGAGCTCGCCCTTAAATTGGGGTGCGGTGCACTAACCGGGAGGAATTGCCTTGCTTTATTTGCAGGAAAGCGTGAACCTGAGTACTTTGCAGTTGTGGAAGACGGCAAGGCGGTGCTTTTTCACGAGGCCAAATAAAGCTACAGCCGTTTGGTAGTTTAATTTAAACTGTGCCGAAAATATTTTGGTGTTGTTGGGTGCGGGCTCCAATCTGAGAGTCTTGCAAAAATGATTTTCTTATTCCTAAATTTAAGTTCTCCTCTTTTAAATGCTACTCCTGATTCTTTTAAGAGTTACTTGCTCTCATTCTGTCCTTGCTTTTCCTCTGGTTTCACTGGTTTCCCACTTCTCACCTCATGTCTGGATGGGAAGAAATCTGTGCATGTCAACGGTCGGTTTCTCCAGGCCCTCGGGAACTTCCAGGCCTGTCCTGACCCTGACCTGGCTTTTGGGGCTGTCAAGCCCGGTGGTCCTGGGGTATTGGGATGAGGCCTCTCTGCACCAATGGGCAGATGAGCCGTGCCTTCAGAAAGGGCTTTTGTCTCCACTGTGGCCCAGCCTGGTTGGAGGCAAAAGCAAAGGCCACAGGCTAGCAGAAAGCCTCTGCAGAAAGCCATGGTGAGGAGGAGAATTGGGCCGTGACGCATTGTGGTTTCTCACATAAAAAGGTCACAGTGTGCAGACTACCTTGTGCTGTCACCCTGAGCAGAGTCCAGGCAGTGACCATCAGTACCAAGCGGCCGCCCCACGTGTCTGCACCCCCCAAGGGTGGCCGATGTGACAAGGCCATGCCCTCTGTGCCAATGGGCGGCTGCCTTGGGCCTTCAGGAACAACACCCGGCCCGGCCCTGACCCGGGTTTTGTCCTGCTGGGCAAGGAAGGCCCAAAGCTGGCCCAGAGGGTAGGGCAGGGAAGAGGCCTCATGTCCAGCAGCTCTCCCACCTCTCCCGGAGCACATGCTCAGCATGCCCACTGTCTCAGTGTCGTGGTCAGGGCAAACCAAAGACCAGAGGACAGAATTGCTCCCTGTCACCCCCTTCTACCCTCCCAGGGGAAGACAAAAGGGGAATACAGAAGAGAGACTTCAAGGTTGGAAATGAAAACTGGAAGAGGTTTATTGGAACAAGGAAAGGGCAGGAACACATGGGATGAGGAACAGACATACAGAATTACATACAAACCCCATCTCTGTGAGCACAGAAATAGGGGTCTGAAGGTCCCTTGCAGCCGGGCCGACTCAGGAGGGGCGTCCACAGCTCTTCACAGCACACGATGGATTTGGATTCCACAGGGCACGTGGTGAGGTGAGGGGAAGGCAGGAGCCTCTCTCCAAGACCTCCAAGCGTCCAGCAGCAAGGATGAAGGAAGCAGGAAAAAGGCGCTGGGTCTTCCAGCGCTCCTGGCTTTCATACAGCATGGCAGGAAATGGGAGGGAATCCTGACCCCTCTCTGTTCTGCCCCTGCTGGCTCCCTCTGGGTCCTCAAGACCCTCTGTCTAGGTCCTTGTATTGGTACCAAAAACGTAGCCAGGCCCCCTGGAACCATAGCAGCCCCCTGGCTGCACCACTGCCTTTCATGTTGCCTCTTCCCTGCATCCCCTTGGTACCAAAAGGACATGAGCTCCGGGAACCAAACACTTCATTGCTGGGAACAGCACGACATGCCCGGGGAGCTAGAGAAGACTCTCCTCTTCCTAGCTTTTTTGTTGTGCCTTCTTCTGGAGAGCTGGTGCTGGAGCTCTTTCAAGCAGCTGCGGTGGTAAAGCCTCAGGCACTTGATCAGCAGGGCGCTGTTGGCCTCCAGCTCGTGGAGCAATTCGAGTTCCTCACGGCTGAAGGTGCCTTCTTCCCAGCGGTCTGTCCTCAGGGGAGATGGAGCCGTCTGTCCCCTTCCCTGAAAAAGACAGAGCCGGGGGCACCATGAAGCGGGCAGTTTGGGGTGTGGGGGGCGAGAAGTGTCCTGCTGGGCTTGTCTTCCTCTGGCAGAAGTCCAGCCCCGCAGCATTGCTCCAGGCAGCACGCTGGGCTGAGGAAAGCTCGGGCAGGCCCTGTGTCATGCTGGGGGCTCCCGGAGGGTCTCAGCCCTGTGGCTTGGCATGCCCCTGGGGGAAGAGCCAGAGGAGCCCTGGGGGCCTCCTAAGGCTTTCCTGCCTATGCTAGGTGTTGCTTTTTCACTGCAAGCTTTCTTGGCCAAGGCTGTGGTGATTCCCTGGTGCCCCCCCAACCCAGTCCCTTCTGCGTGACCCCTCTCGAATGCTCACCTGTCCCTGGGGATTTTTCCCATTCCTCCTGAGGTGAAGGGCGATCCCACCCAGGCAGAGCAGCCACATGGCTTGGCAGGCCCCACAGAACAGCAGTGTGGTGTCCTGCCGGGCAAGGAAGGCCCAAAGCTGGCGCAGAGGGTAGGGCAGGCAAGAGGCCTTGCCCTCTGTGCCAACGGTCGGTTGCTCCGGGCCCTCCTGGCCTGTCCTGACCCTGACCCGGGTTCTGGGGCTGTCAAGCCCAAGGCTAGCGAGCCATTCAGCAAACAAGGTCTCTGCATCTGTGGGCAGCTGGACCGTGCCTTCATTAAGGGCTTTTTTCTGCACTGTGGCCCAGTCGGGGGCGCTGTCAAGGGGAAGGCTGTAGGGCATCAGAAAGCCCATGCAGAACGCGATGGTGAGGGGGAAAGCAAGGTGGGGGGGGTACATGTTGACCTCTTCCAAGGAAAAAAATCTAAGGCGTGAACTTGCTTGGGCTGTCACCCTGAGCAGAGTCCAGGCAGTGAGGACCAGCACCGAGCGGCCACCTCACACGTCTGTGGTCACCAAGGGTGGCTGATGGGTCAAGTCCCAGGCTGATGTCACGCAAGGCTTTATGATGTCACAAGGCCTTTCCCCAGGCTGGGTGCAGTTCACACGCAGGGGCAAGCCCTCTGTGATGGTGGAAACGGCTTCATGAGTTCAGGAGGACTTCTGCCTTGAGTGTTACGCAGTCCGGGTCATGTGAAGAGGAGAACTTCACTCTTGGTTTAACAAAAATCTTAACTGTTGAGAGTGAGGAGTGTGATTAGTCTGGAATTATTGCTGGCAAGACGTGACCCACGGGGTCCTGCGCACTGAGACATGTCCCTGGGACACAGAGAACCTCTTCAGGACATGGAGGCACCACTGCGACATGGTCACCCCGTGGGACAGGGGCACCTTCTGGGGCCCTCAGCAGGCCACGGGCATGCTACAGGCACCGCCGCCTGACGGGGACACCCCGGCACCCGGTCCCCTCTCGGAGCAAGCTGCAGCGGGGCAGGGCCGGGCCGGGCCGGGGGCCGCACGGGCCGCTGCGGGGGGCGGTGAGGGGCGGGCGGAGGCGGGGCCGGAAGGGGCGGGCGCGGGGCCGGGCCGATTTCTGCCGCTTCCTGGCTCTGAGGACGCGGGTGGGGTGGGCTCGGCTGCTGCGGGAACGCCGCGGAGCCCTCGCCCGGCGTGAGTGAGCGCGGCGCGGGCCGCCCTGCGTCGTTGGGCGGGGGGCGGTGGCTTCCCCGGGCTGTCGTGCGGGTGTATCGGGGGTCCCCGCTTCTCCGCTTCCCCGCCGGTGCGGCGTGGGTTCGGGCGCGCCGCCCGTGGTGGCGGGGCAGGGCCGGCATCAGATTGTGTCGGGGCTCGGCGGCCAGCGCGGCCTGGGCCCTCCGCTCCCAGGGCCGGGGAGGAGACGCCGGGCTGGGGGAGCGCGTCCGGCCCCTCGACTCGACTCAGCTCGGGTCAGTCCCCTCCTGCGGGCCGGGGTCCGCGCCCCTGCTCGCCGTTTGCTGTCTGGTCGGCGCAGGCTGCCGGGACGGGGTCCTGAGGGGAAGGGGGCGGGAGGGGAGCGGGGCTCGTCCCGCAGGAGCAGCTGGCTGCCTCGGAGAAGCGGCACCCGGGTGCCGGAGAGCCGGAGCCACGTTTTGCTGGGAAAGCCCGCCTTGCCCCCACTTGGCTGCGCCGCGGAGAACGCTAAATCGAGGACCCCGGACCAAAATGTCTTTCCCCCGCCCCTTCCCCACACTTTGAATGTGGGTTTTAAGGGGATTAAATCTGATGCAATCAGGGATCTAAGAATAGCATCGTCCATGTTTCCCAGCGTGTGCCAAGTGCTCTGAGCGGCTTCTGCATGTGTTCTTGCAGCCGGGTAGGTGTGGAGATGCTACTTGGCCGCGGGGCAGCCGGTGTTCCCCTTCCCCGCCGTTCCTCTTTTCCAGGCAGCCCCTCGGTGTTGGTGAGAGGAGCGGGGTGATGGGGCAGAGGCTGGGCAGCCCGAGCTCGCCCTTAAATTGGGGTGCGGTGCACTAACCGGGAGGAATTGCCTTGCTTTATTTGCAGGAAAGCGTGAACCTGAGTACTTTGCAGTTGTGGAAGACGGCAAGGCGGTGCTTTTTCACGAGGCCAAATAAAGCTACAGCCGTTTGGTAGTTTAATTTAAACTGTGCCGAAAATATTTTGGTGTTGTTAGGTGCGGGCTCCAATCTGAGAGTCTTGCAAAAATGATTTTCTTATTCCTAAATTTAAGTTCTCCTCTTTTAAATGCTACTCCTGATTCTTTTTAAGAGTTACTCGCTCTCATTCTGTCCTTGCTTTTCCTCTGGTTTCACTGGTTTCCCACTTCTCACCTCATGTCTGGATGGGAAGAAATCTGTGCATGTCAACGGTCGGTTTCTCCAGGCCCTCGGGAACTTCCAGGCCTGTCCTGACCCTGACCTGGCTTTTGGGGCTGTCAAGCCCGGTGGTCCTGGGGTATTGGGATGAGGCCTCTCTGCACCAATGGGCAGATGAGCCGTGCCTTCAGAAAGGGCTTTTGTCTCCACTGTGGCCCAGCCTGGTTGGAGGCAAAAGCAAAGGCCACAGGCTAGCAGAAAGCCTCTGCAGAAAGCCATGGTGAGGAGGAGAATTGGGCCGTGACACATTGTGGTCTCTCACATAAAAAGGTCACAGTGTGCAGACTACCTTGTGCTGTCACCCTGAGCAGAGTCCAGGCAGTGACCATCAGTACCAAGCGGCCGCCCCACGTGTCTGCACCCCCCAAGGGTGGCCGATGTGACAAGGCCATGCCCTCTGTGCCAATGGGCGGCTGCCTTGGGCCTTCAGGAACAACACCCGGCCCGGCCCTGACCCGGGTTTTGTCCTGCTGGGCAAGGAAGGCCCAAAGCTGGCCCAGAGGGTAGGGCAGGGAAGAGGCCTCATGTCCAGCAGCTCTCCCACCTCTCCCGGAGCACATGCTCAGCATGCCCACTGTCTCAGTGTCGTGGTCAGGGCAAACCAAAGACCAGAGGACAGAATTGCTCCCTGTCACCCCCTTCTACCCTCCCAGGGGAAGACAAAAGGGGAATACAGAAGAGAGACTTCAAGGTTGGAAATGAAAACTGGAAGAGGTTTATTGGAACAAGGAAAGGGCAGGAACACATGGGATGAGGAACAGACATACAGAATTACATACAAACCCCATCTCTGTGAGCACAGAAATAGGGGTCTGAAGGTCCCTTGCAGCCGGGCCGACTCAGGAGGGGCGTCCACAGCTCTTCACAGCACACGATGGATTTGGATTCCAGCAGGGCACGTGGTGAGGTGAGGGGAAGGCAGGAGCCTCTCTCCAAGACCTCCAAGCGTCCAGCAGCAAGGATGAAGGAAGCAGGAAAAAGGCGCTGGGTCTTCCAGCGCTCCTGGCTTTCATACAGCATGGCAGGAAATGGGAGGGAATCCTGACCCCTCTCTGTTCTGCCCCTGTTGGCTCCCTCTGGGTCCTCAAGACGCTCTGTCTAGGTCCTTGTATTGGTACCAAAAACGTAGCCAGGCCCCCTGGAACCATAGCAGCCCCCTGGCTGCACCACTGCCTTTCATGTTGCCTCTTCCCTGCATCCCCTTGGTACCAAAAGGACATGAGCTCCGGGAACCAAACACTTCATTGCTGGGAACAGCACGACATGCCCGGGGAGCTAGAGAAGACTCTCCTCTTCCTAGCTTTTTTGTTGTGCCTTCTTCTGGAGAGCTGGTGCTGGAGCTCTTTCAAGCAGCTGCGGTGGTAAAGCCTCAGGCACTTGATCAGCAGGGCGCTGTTGGCCTCCAGCTCGTGGAGCAATTCGAGTTCCTCACGGCTGAAGGTGCCTTCTTCCCAGCGGTCTGTCCTCAGGGGAGATGGAGCCGTCTGTCCCCTTCCCTGAAAAAGACAGAGCCGGGGGCACCATGAAGCGGGCAGTTTGGGGTGTGGGGGGCGAGAAGTGTCCTGCTGGGCTTGTCTTCCTCTGGCAGAAGTCCAGCCCCGCAGCATTGCTCCAGGCAGCACGCTGGGCTGAGGAAAGCTCGGGCAGGCCCTGTGTCATGCTGGGGGCTCCCGAAGGGTCTCAGCCCTGTGGCTTGGCATGTCCCTGGGGGAAGAGCCAGAGGAGCCCTGGGGGCCTCCTAAGGCTTTTCTGCCTACGCTAGGTGTTGCTTTTTCACTGCAAGCTTTCTTGGCCAAGGCTGTGGTGATTCTCTGGTGCCCCCCCAACCCAGTCCCTTCTGCGTGACCCCTCTCGAATGCTCACCTGTCCCTGGGGATTTTTCCCATTCCTCCTGAGGTGAAGGGCGATCCCACCCAGGCAGAGCAGCAACTTGGCTTGGCAGGCCCCACAGAACAGCAGTGTGGTGTCCTGCCGGGCAAGGAAGGCCCAAAGCTGGCGCAGAGGGTAGGGCAGGCAAGAGGCCTTGCCCTCTGTGCCAACGGTCGGTTGCTCCGGGCCCTCCTGGCCTGTCCTGACCCTGACCCGGGTTCTGGGGCTGTCAAGCCCAAGGCTAGCGAGCCATTCAGCAAACAGGCTCTGTGCATCTGTGGGCAGCTGGACCGTGCCTTCATTAAGGGCTTTTGTCTGCACTGTGGCCCAGTCGGGGGCGCTGTCAAGGGGAAGGCTGTAGGGCATCAGAAAGCCCATGCAGAACGCGATGGTGAGGGGGAAAACAAGGTGGGAGGGGTACATGTTGACCTCTCCCAAGGAAAAAAATCTAAGGCGTGAACTTGCTTGTGCTGTCACGCTGAGCAGAGTCCAGGCAGTGACCATCAGTACCAAGCGGCCGCCCCACGTGTCTGCACCCCCCAAGGGTGGCCGATGTGACAAGGCCATGCCCTCTGTGGCAATGGGCGGCTGCCTTGGGCCTTCAGGAACAACACCCGTCCCGACCCTGACCCGGGTTTTGTCCTGCTGGGCAAGGAAGGCCCAAAGCTGGCCCAGAGGGTAGGGCAGGGAAGAGGCCTCATGTCCAGCAGCTCTCCCACCTCTCCCGGAGCACATGCTCAGCATGCCCACTGTCTCAGTGTCGTGGTCAGGGCAAACCAAAGACCAGAGGACAGAATTGCTCCCTGTCACCCCCTTCTACCCTCCCAGGGGAAGACAAAAGGGGAATACAGAAGAGAGACTTCAAGGTTGGAAATGAAAACTGGAAGAGGTTTATTGGAACAAGGAAAGGGCAGGAACACATGGGATGAGGAACAGACATACAGAATTACATACAAACCCCATCTCTGTGAGCACAGAAATAGGGGTCTGAAGGTCCCTTGCAGCCGGGCCGACTCAGGAGGGGCGTCCACAGCTCTTCACAGCACACGATGGATTTGGATTCCGCAGGGCACGTGGTGAGGTGAGGGGAAGGCAGGAGCCTCTCTCCAAGACCTCCAAGCGTCCAGCAGCAAGGATGAAGGAAGCAGGAAAAAGGCGCTGGGTCTTCCAGCGCTCCTGGCTTTCATACAGCATGGCAGGAAATGGGAGGGAATCCTTACCCCTCTCTGTTCTGCCCCTGTTGGCTCCCTCTGGGTCCTCAAGACGCTCTGTCTAGGTCCTTGTATTGGTACCAAAAACGTAGCCAGGCCCCCTGGAACCATAGCAGCCCCCTGGCTGCAGCACTGCCTTTCATGTTGCCTCTTCCCTGCATCCCCTTGGTACCAAAAGGACATGAGCTCCGGGAACCAAACACTTCATTGCTGGGAACAGCACGACATGCCCGGGGAGCTAGAGAAGACTCTCCTCTTCCTAGCTTTTTTGTTGTGCCTTCTTCTGGAGAGCTGGTGCTGGAGCTCTTTCAGGCAGCTGCGGTGGTAAAGTCTCAGGCACCTGATCAGCAGGGCGCTGTTGGCCTCCAGCTCGTGGAGCAATTCGAGTTCCTCACGGCTGAAGGTGCCTTCTTCCCAGCGGTCTGTCCTCAGGGGAGATGGAGCCGTCTGTCCCCTTCCCTGAAAAAGACAGAGCCGGGGCACCATGAAGCGGGCAGTTTGGGGTGTGGGGGGCGAGAAGTGTCCTGCTGGGCTTGTCTTCCTCTGGCAGAAGTCCAGCCCCGCAGCATTGCTCCAGGCAGCACGCTGGGCTGAGGAAAGCTCGGGCAGGCCCTGTGTCATGCTGGGGGCTCCCGAAGGGTCTCAGCCCTGTGGCTTGGCATGTCCCTGGGGGAAGAGCCAGAGGAGCCCTGGGGGCCTCCTAAGGCTTTTCTGCCTACGCTAGGTGTTGCTTTTTCACTGCAAGCTTTCTTGGCCAAGGCTGTGGTGATTCTCTGGTGCCCCCCCAACCCAGTCCCTTCTGCGTGACCCCTCTTGAATGCTCACCTGTCCCTGGGGATTTTTCCCATTCCTCCTGAGGTGAAGGGCGATCCCACCCAGGCAGAGCAGCAACTTGGCTTGGCAGGCCCCACAGAACAGCAGTGTGGTGTCCTGCCGGGCAAGGAAGGCCCAAAGCTGGCGCAGAGGGTAGGGCAGGCAAGAGGCCTTGCCCTCTGTGCCAACGGTCGGTTGCTCCGGGCCCTCCTGGCCTGTCCTGACCCTGACCCGGGTTCTGGGGCTGTCAAGCCCAAGGCTAGCGAGCCATTCAGCAAACAGGCTCTGTGCATCTGTGGGCAGCTGGACCGTGCTTTCATGAAGGGCTTTTTTCTGCACTGTGGCCCAGTCGGGGGCGCTGTCAAGGGGAAGGCTGTAGGGCATCAGAAAGCCCATGCAGAACGCGATGGTGAGGGGGAAAACAAGGTGGGAGGGGTACATGTTGACCTCTCCCAAGGAAAAAAATCTAAGGCGTGAACTTGCTTGGGCTGTCACGCTGAGCAGAGTCCAGGCAGTGACCATCAGTACCAAGCGGCCGCCCCACGTGTCTGCACCCCCCCAAGGGTGGCCGATGTGACAAGGCCATGCCCTCTGTGGCAATGGGCGGCTGCCTTGGGCCTTCAGGAACAACACCCGTCCCGACCCTGACCCGGGTTTTGTCCTGCTGGGCAAGGAAGGCCCAAAGCTGGCCCAGAGGGTAGGGCAGGGAAGAGGCCTCATGTCCAGCAGCTCTCCCACCTCTCCCGGAGCACATGCTCAGCATGCCCACTGTCTCAGTGTCGTGGTCAGGGCAAACCAAAGACCAGAGGACAGAATTGCTCCCTGTCACCCCCTTCTACCCTCCCAGGGGAAGACAAAAGGGGAATACAGAAGAGAGACTTCAAGGTTGGAAATGAAAACTGGAAGAGGTTTATTGGAACAAGGAAAGGGCAGGAACACATGGGATGAGGAACAGACATACAGAATTACATATAAACCCCATCTCTGTGAGCACAGAAATAGGGGTCTGAAGGTCCCTTGCAGCCGGGCCGACTCAGGAGGGGCGTCCACAGCTCTTCACAGCACACGATGGATTTGGATTCCACAGGGCACGTGGTGAGGTGAGGGGAAGGCAGGAGCCTCTCTCCAAGACCTCCAAGCATCCAGCAGCAAGGATGAAGGAAGCAGGAAAAAGGCGCTGGGTCTTCCAGCGCTCCTGGCTTTCATACAGCATGGCAGGAAATGGGAGGGAATCCTGACCCCTCTCTGTTCTGCCCCTGCTGGCTCCCTCTGGGTCCTCAAGACGCTCTGTCTAGGTCCTTGTATTGGTACCAAAAACGTAGCCAGGCCCCCTGGAACCATAGCAGCCCCAGACAGCAGCCTGGCTGCAGCACTGCCTTTCATGTTGCCTCTTCCCTGCATCCCCTTGGTACCAAAAGGACATGAGCTCCGGGAACCAAACACTTCATTGCTGGGAACAGCACGACATGCCCGGGGAGCTAGAGAAGACTCTCCTCTTCCTAGCTTTTTTGTTGTGCCTTCTTCTGGAGAGCTGGTGCTGGAGCTCTTTCAGGCAGCTGCGGTGGTAAAGCCTCAGGCACTTGATCAGCAGGGCGCTGTTGGCCTCCAGCTCGTGGAGCAATTCGAGTTCCTCACGGCTGAAGGTGCCTTCTTCCCAGCGGTCTGTCCTCAGGGGAGATGGAGCCGTCTGTCCCCTTCCCTGAAAAAGACAGAGCCGGGGGCACCATGAAGCGGGCAGTTTGGGGTGTGGGGGGCGAGAAGTGTCCTGCTGGGCTTGTCTTCCTCTGGCAGAAGTCCAGCCCCGCAGCATTGCTCCAGGCAGCACGCTGGGCTGAGGAAAGCTCGGGCAGGCCCTGTGTCATGCTGGGGGCTCCCGAAGGGTCTCAGCCCTGTGGCTTGGCATGTCCCTGGGGGAAGAGCCAGAGGAGCCCTGGGGGCCTCCTAAGGCTTTTCTGCCTATGGTAGGTGTTGCTTTTTCACTGCAAGCTTTCTTGGCCAAGGCTGTGGTGATTCTCTGGTGCCCCCCCAACCCAGTCCCTTCTGCGTGACCCCTCTTGAATGCTCACCTGTCCCTGGGGATTTTTCCCATTCCTCCTGAGGTGAAGGGCGATCCCACCCAGGCAGAGCAGCAACTTGGCTTGGCAGGCCCCACAGAACAGCAGTGTGGTGTCCTGCCGGGCAAGGAAGGCCCAAAGCTGGCGCAGAGGGTAGGGCAGGCAAGAGGCCTTGCCCTCTGTGCCAACGGTCGGTTGCTCCGGGCCCTCCTGGCCTGTCCTGACCCTGACCCGGGTTCTGGGGCTGTCAAGCCCAAGGCTAGCGAGCCATTCAGCAAACAGGCTCTGTGCATCTGTGGGCAGCTGGACCATGCCTTCATGAAGGGCTTTTTTCTGCACTGTGGCCCAGTCGGGGGCGCTGTCAAGGGGAAGGCTGTAGGGCATCAGAAAGCCCATGCAGAACGCGATGGTGAGGGGGAAAACAAGGTGGGAGGGGTACATGTTGACCTCTCCCAAGGAAAAAAATCTAAGGCGTGAACTTGCTTGTGCTGTCACCCTGAGCAGAGTCCAGGCAGTGACCATCAGTACCAAGCGGCCGCCCCACGTGTCTGCACCCCCCAAGGGTGGCCGATGTGACAAGGCCAATGCCCTCTGTGGCAATGGGCGGCTGCCTTGGGCCTTCAGGAACAACACCCGTCCCGACCCTGACCCGGGTTTTGTCCTGCTGGGCAAGGAAGGCCCAAAGCTGGCCCAGAGGGTAGGGCAGGGAAGAGGCCTCATGTCCAGCAGCTCTCCCACCTCTCCCGGAGCACATGCTCAGCATGCCCACTGTCTCAGTGTCGTGGTCAGGGCAAACCAAAGACCAGAGGACAGAATTGCTCCCTGTCACCCCCTTCTACCCTCCCAGGGGAAGACAAAAGGGGAATACAGAAGAGAGACTTCAAGGTTGGAAATGAAAACTGGAAGAGGTTTATTGGAACAAGGAAAGGGCAGGAACACATGGGATGAGGAACAGACATACAGAATTACATATAAACCCCATCTCTGTGAGCACAGAAATAGGGGTCTGAAGGTCCCTTGCAGCTGGGCCGACTCAGGAGGGGCGTCCACAGCTCTTCACAGCACAAGATGGATTTGGATTCCGCAGGGCACGTGGTGAGGTGAGGGGAAGGCAGGAGCCTCTCTCCAAGACCTCCAAGCGTCCAGCAGCAAGGATGAAGGAAGCAGGAAAAAGGCGCTGGGTCTTCCAGCGCTCCTGGCTTTCATACAGCATGGCAGGAAATGGGAGGGAATCCTGACCCCTCTCTGTTCTGCCCCTGCTGGCTCCCTCTGGGTCCTCAAGACGCTCTGTCTAGGTCCTTGTATTGGTACCAAAAACGTAGCCAGGCCCCCTGGAACCATAGCAGCCCCAGACAGCAGCCTGGCTGCAGCACTGCCTTTCATGTTGCCTCTTCCCTGCATCCCCTTGGTACCAAAAGGACATGAGCTCCGGGAACCAAACACTTCATTGCTGGGAACAGCACGACATGCCCGGGGAGCTAGAGAAGACTCTCCTCTTCCTAGCTTTTTTGTTGTGCCTTCTTCTGGAGAGCTGGTGCTGGAGCTCTTTCAGGCAGCTGCGGTGGTAAAGCCTCAGGCACTTGATCAGCAGGGCGCTGTTGGCCTCCAGCTCGTGGAGCAATTCGAGTTCCTCACGGCTGAAGGTGCCTTCTTCCCAGCGGTCTGTCCTCAGGGGAGATGGAGCCGTCTGTCCCCTTCCCTGAAAAAGACAGAGCCGGGGGCACCATGAAGCGGGCAGTTTGGGGTGTGGGGGGCGAGAAGTGTCCTGCTGGGCTTGTCTTCCTCTGGCAGAAGTCCAGCCCCGCAGCATTGCTCCAGGCAGCACGCTGGGCTGAGGAAAGCTCGGGCAGGCCCTGTGTCATGCTGGGGGCTCCCGAAGGGTCTCAGCCCTGTGGCTTGGCATGTCCCTGGGGGAAGAGCCAGAGGAGCCCTGGGGGCCTCCTAAGGCTTTTCTGCCTATGGTAGGTGTTGCTTTTTCACTGCAAGCTTTCTTGGCCAAGGCTGTGGTGATTCTCTGGTGCCCCCCCAACCCAGTCCCTTCTGCGTGACCCCTCTTGAATGCTCACCTGTCCCTGGGGATTTTTCCCATTCCTCCTGAGGTGAAGGGCGATCCCACCCAGGCAGAGCAGCAACTTGGCTTGGCAGGCCCCACAGAACAGCAGTGTGGTGTCCTGCCGGGCAAGGAAGGCCCAAAGCTGGCGCAGAGGGTAGGGCAGGCAAGAGGCCTTGCCCTCTGTGCCAACGGTCGGTTGCTCCGGGCCCTCCTGGCCTGTCCTGACCCTGACCCGGGTTCTGGGGCTGTCAAGCCCAAGGCTAGCGAGCCATTCAGCAAACAGGCTCTGTGCATCTGTGGGCAGCTGGACCATGCCTTCATGAAGGGCTTTTTTCTGCACTGTGGCCCAGTCGGGGGCGCTGTCAAGGGGAAGGCTGTAGGGCATCAGAAAGCCCATGCAGAACGCGATGGTGAGGGGGAAAACAAGGTGGGAGGGGTACATGTTGACCTCTCCCAAGGAAAAAAATCTAAGGCGTGAACTTGCTTGTGCTGTCACCCTGAGCAGAGTCCAGGCAGTGACCATCAGTACCAAGCGGCCGCCCCACGTGTCTGCACCCCCCAAGGGTGGCCGATGTGACAAGGCCAATGCCCTCTGTGGCAATGGGCGGCTGCCTTGGGCCTTCAGGAACAACACCCGTCCCGACCCTGACCCGGGTTTTGTCCTGCTGGGCAAGGAAGGCCCAAAGCTGGCCCAGAGGGTAGGGCAGGGAAGAGGCCTCATGTCCAGCAGCTCTCCCACCTCTCCCGGAGCACATGCTCAGCATGCCCACTGTCTCAGTGTCGTGGTCAGGGCAAACCAAAGACCAGAGGACAGAATTGCTCCCTGTCACCCCCTTCTACCCTCCCAGGGGAAGACAAAAGGGGAATACAGAAGAGAGACTTCAAGGTTGGAAATGAAAACTGGAAGAGGTTTATTGGAACAAGGAAAGGGCAGGAACACATGGGATGAGGAACAGACATACAGAATTACATATAAACCCCATCTCTGTGAGCACAGAAATAGGGGTCTGAAGGTCCCTTGCAGCTGGGCCGACTCAGGAGGGGCGTCCACAGCTCTTCACAGCACAAGATGGATTTGGATTCCGCAGGGCACGTGGTGAGGTGAGGGGAAGGCAGGAGCCTCTCTCCAAGACCTCCAAGCGTCCAGCAGCAAGGATGAAGGAAGCAGGAAAAAGGCGCTGGGTCTTCCAGCGCTCCTGGCTTTCATACAGCATGGCAGGAAATGGGAGGGAATCCTGACCCCTCTCTGTTCTGCCCCTGCTGGCTCCCTCTGGGTCCTCAAGACCCTCTGTCTAGGTCCTTGTATTGGTACCAAAAACGTAGCCAGGCCCCCTGGAACCATAGCAGCCCCCTGGCTGCACCACTGCCTTTCATGTTGCCTCTTCCCTGCATCCCCTTGGTACCAAAAGGACATGAGCTCCGGGAACCAAACACTTCATTGCTGGGAACAGCACGACATGCCCGAGGAGCTAGAGAAGACTCTCCTCTTCCTAGCTTTTTTGTTGTGCCTTCTTCTGGAGAGCTGGTGCTGGAGCTCTTTCAAGCAGCTGCGGTGGTAAAGCCTCAGGCACTTGATCAGCAGGGCGCTGTTGGCCTCCAGCTCGTGGAGCAATTCGAGTTCCTCACGGCTGAAGGTGCCTTCTTCCCAGCGGTCTGTCCTCAGGGGAGATGGAGCCGTCTGTCCCCTTCCCTGAAAAAGACAGAGCCGGGGGCACCATGAAGCGGGCAGTTTGGGGTGTGGGGGGCGAGAAGTGTCCTGCTGGGCTTGTCTTCCTCTGGCAGAAGTCCAGCCCCGCAGCATTGCTCCAGGCAGCACGCTGGGCTGAGGAAAGCTCGGGCAGGCCCTGTGTCATGCTGGGGGCTCCCGGAGGGTCTCAGCCCTGTGGCTTGGCATGCCCCTGGGGGAAGAGCCAGAGGAGCCCTGGGGGCCTCCTAAGGCTTTCCTGCCTATGCTAGGTGTTGCTTTTTCACTGCAAGCTTTCTTGGCCAAGGCTGTGGTGATTCCCTGGTGCCCCCCCAACCCAGTCCCTTCTGCGTGACCCCTCTCGAATGCTCACCTGTCCCTGGGGATTTTTCCCATTCCTCCTGAGGTGAAGGGCGATCCCACCCAGGCAGAGCAGCCACATGGCTTGGCAGGCCCCACAGAACAGCAGTGTGGTGTCCTGCTGGGCAAGGAAGGCCCAAAGCTGGCACAGAGGGTAGGGCAGGCAAGAGGCCTTGCCCTCTGTGCCAACGGTCGGTTGCTCCGGGCCCTCCTGGCCTGTCCTGACCCTGACCCGGGTTCTGGGGCTGTCAAGCCCAAGGCTAGCGAGCCATTCAGCAAACAAGGTCTCTGCATCTGTGGGCAGCTGGACCGTGCCTTCATGAAGGGCTTTTTTCTGCACTGTGGCCCAGTCGGGGGCGCTGTCAAGGGGAAGGCTGTAGGGCATCAGAAAGCCCATGCAGAACGCGATGGTGAGGGGGAAAGCAAGGTGGGGGGGGTACATGTTGACCTCTTCCAAGGAAAAAAATCTAAGGCGTGAACTTGCTTGGGCTGTCACCCTGAGCAGAGTCCAGGCAGTGAGGACCAGCACCGAGCGGCCACCTCACACGTCTGTGGTCACCAAGGGTGGCTGATGGGTCAAGTCCCAGGCTGATGTCACGCAAGGCTTTATGATGTCACAAGGCCTTTCCCCAGGCTGGGTGCAGTTCACACGCAGGGGCAAGCCCTCTGTGATGGTGGAAACGGCTTCATGAGTTCAGGAGGACTTCTGCCTTGAGTGTTACGCAGTCCGGGTCATGTGAAGAGGAGAACTTCACTCTTGGTTTAACAAAAATCTTAACTGTTGAGAGTGAGGAGTGTGATTAGTCTGGAATTATTGCTGGCAAGACGTGACCCACGGGGTCCTGCGCACTGAGACATGTCCCTGGGACACAGAGAACCTCTTCAGGACATGGAGGCACCACTGCGACATGGTCACCCCGTGGGACAGGGGCACCTTCTGGGGCCCTCAGCAGGCCACGGGCATGCTACAGGCACCGCCGCCTGACGGGGACACCCCGGCACCCGGTCCCCTCTCGGAGCAAGCTGCAGCGGGGCAGGGCCGGGCCGGGCCGGGGGCCGCACGGGCCGCTGCGGGGGGCGGTGAGGGGCGGGCGGAGGCGGGGCCGGAAGGGGCGGGCGCGGGGCCGGGCCGATTTCTGCCGCTTCCTGGCTCTGAGGACGCGGGTGGGGTGGGCTCGGCTGCTGCGGGAACGCCGCGGAGCCCTCGCCCGGCGTGAGTGAGCGCGGCGCGGGCCGCCCTGCGTCGTTGGGCGGGGGGCGGTGGCTTCCCCGGGCTGTCGTGCGGGTGTATCGGGGGTCCCCGCTTCTCCGCTTCCCCGCCGGTGCGGCGTGGGTTCGGGCGCGCCGCCCGTGGTGGCGGGGCAGGGCCGGCATCAGATTGTGTCGGGGCTCGGCGGCCAGCGCGGCCTGGGCCCTCCGCTCCCAGGGCCGGGGAGGAGACGCCGGGCTGGGGGAGCGCGTCCGGCCCCTCGACTCGACTCAGCTCGGGTCAGTCCCCTCCTGCGGGCCGGGGTCCGCGCCCCTGCTCGCCGTTTGCTGTCTGGTCGGCGCAGGCTGCCGGGACGGGGTCCTGAGGGGAAGGGGGCGGGAGGGGAGCGGGGCTCGTCCCGCAGGAGCAGCTGCCTGCCTCGGAGAAGCGGCACCCGGGTGCCGGAGAGCCGGAGCCACGTTTTGCTGGGAAAGCCCGCCTTGCCCCCACTTGGCTGCGCCGCGGAGAACGCTAAATCGAGGACCCCGGACCAAAATGTCTTTCCCCCGCCCCTTCCCCACACTTTGAATGTGGGTTTTAAGGGGATTAAATCTGATGCAATCAGGGATCTAAGAATAGCATCGTCCATGTTTCCCAGCGTGTGCCAAGTGCTCTGAGCGGCTTCTGCATGTGTTCTTGCAGCCGGGCAGGTGTGGAGATGCTACTTGGCGCGGGGCAGCCGGTGTTCCCCTTCCCCGCCGTTCCTCTTTTCCAGGCAGCCCCTCGGTGTTGGTGAGAGGAGCGGGGTGATGGGGCAGAGGCTGGGCAGCCCGAGCTCGCCCTTAAATTGGGGTGCGGTGCACTAACCGGGAGGAATTGCCTTGCTTTATTTGCAGGAAAGCGTGAACCTGAGTACTTTGCAGTTGTGGAAGACGGCAAGGCGGTGCTTTTTCACGAGGCCAAATAAAGCTACAGCCGTTTGGTAGTTTAATTTAAACTGTGCCGAAAATATTTTGGTGTTGTTGGGTGCGGGCTCCAATCTGAGAGTCTTGCAAAAATGATTTTCTTATTCCTAAATTTAAGTTCTCCTCTTTTAAATGCTACTCCTGATTCTTTTAAGAGTTACTTGCTCTCATTCTGTCCTTGCTTTTCCTCTGGTTTCACTGGTTTCCCACTTCTCACCTCATGTCTGGATGGGAAGAAATCTGTGCATATCAGGACAGAAGGAGAACCCCCTTTTGTTCTTCCAACAGATAACACAAAGTTAAGCTTTCTGCTTTAAATAATGATGGATTGAAATTAATTCCTAACTGAGCAATCCTTAAGAATGAAATCAAGAGGGGCATTGCTCTTGTGGAAAGGGTTAATCTACCTTAGAATTAGAAGCCAGGGGTTGAATGTGGAATTCCTGTGCAGTTTGCAACTGTTTTTTCTCTCAGAAAAGGAGTATTTGTAGTGGAAGTCTAGTGAGCATCAGTCAGTATCCTTAATCTTAGCAGATGTAGTACCTTTATTAGCATCCCTCTTACCGCCAGGGCGCAGAGTTATCTGCAGTTTCCAGACACGAGTTTCATCTTGTCTCATATTCTGGCTCTGCAGTGTAGCTGTTGAGCAGTGCTTGTGCTGTTGGAGTTGCCAGCCTGCCTGAAATATTTGGTAAATGTATGAGGGAGAAACACCTCCTGCCTCTGAGTGTGGAGTGAGTGAGCACCTTGTTACTTGAGGTATGTTTTCCTTTGGAAGAACAATTTTAAGGAGTCAGAGATGTAGACAGTTCACTGAGTTAATTGTGTGTTCTGCTTTCCTAAAGCATCATTATGCACCTGTGGTGAAATGACTTTTAATGATGATTATATTTTCTTCTGCTTTATTCTCTGCAGTCCAGACACTGTCCATCTAGGCTGTGAAGAGTATAGCTAGATAAGGGTTTGAATGCATATTAGTGCATGGATGTGTCCAGTTCTGTTGTCCTACAGGCAGACTGAAGAGGGGAAAGAGGGTTCTCTTGCTTCAGAGTATCACATTGTCTTTTTTTCCTTTTGTGTCAGGTCTTGAAGCATAGGGTGAAGGTTTCTCTTCACGGTGCATGGACGGAAAGCCAATGCGCAGGTAAGAGATGGAAAACAGTTGTCCTGCTCTTATCCAAATATGAGAAATCATGTGAGTTGATTTCATAAGTGCCTAGACCATCATAATGTTGTCGTTGTTTTCTTCTTTAAGGCCTGGCTAGGAGAATTAGAATATAAAATGTTTATCTTTAGTCCTTACTTTCAAAATCTACAAGACAGCACATGCATTTAAAGACATTCCGTTAGGAACAGTATGGAAAACAAGTGATCATAATTCTCCATCCCCCCCTCCCTTCTTCCTCCCTTTACCATCATAGTTAAAATCTGGTATTTACTTAGGTATTCAAATGGTGTGAAAAACAGCCTGGAGAGTTCTAAAGAGGATTCTTTTTCTCTTAACTAAAAGAGTTTAGTCCCTTTGATAGGTGGAGGTTTCTTCTTCTAATTAGGGATGCCAGCTGCCTCACTTCTAATAAGCTGAAGATGCTGCTGAAGTTTAATTCAGAGAAGTTCTTTCTGTGGTTATGTCAGAGCCTTTATCTATTACATAGAGGAAAAAATTGTCACAGTAAATCAGCACGATGACAGGCTGGCAAACGGGATTGTCTGCTAGTTCTAGCTGCTTTTCACTACCCTATAGCAATCCTGTGGCAAAACTTAACAACAGATGTATCTCTGTTTGTGATACAGGCTGTGTGGAAGCAAAGATTCCTGAAGTTCTGCACCTCTAAATGAAGTAAGGGGAACTCATGCAAATTGCTTAGTCTGTCTGCACTCTTAAGATGTTGAAAGTATGGAAACCTTATTATGGGTAATTCTGTAAACAGTCATGTAAGAGAAGGCCAAGAATTTTAACTATAGATGAACATGTAGAGCATTTCTAGCCACAGCATTTGCTGAAACCATTAGCCTGGGTTCTGTGTAAGGAGCTAAGAAATAGTCATTTAAACCCTCGAAGAGTGACACTATGTTTTTTAATTAAATGAACCCCTCAAGCACAACGGAAAAAGACTCTGCTGCTGCTTCAGTTAAGCTATAGAGTAAACCTTGGGCACCACTGGGCCTGTGTATTGTTCAATTTTTTTGCCAAGATAAGAAATGTGGTTTAGTCAAGGAGGAGCTTTGTGACTTTTACAGTGAGTTCCTTTTTCTCCAAGATGGATAAAGTAGCAGACGAGCTCTCTTCCATCTTAGTCCACAGTGGACACTGTTTAAATCTTAACCAGTGTAAACCCACAGCTTTTCAGGTTCTTATGTGGTGCTGCATTTATCAAAATGTTTTTGCGAAATGACATCAAATTGGTGACCAGCTTGGCTTGTGTTTTTGTTTTCTTTCTCCTTGATTTTTTTTGTTCCTAATAGAAAAATTGAGGTTCTGACTTCATGTCCGCTGTTTTCTGCGTGTTGCACTGAGGCAGAGAATTAAAGTGCTTAAGCTGGTATGTCTTTTGAGGGTTTGTGGCCTTGGACTTGCTATCATGGAAGTTCTGCCTGCCACCCAGATGTAGTTTTAGTGGTGGACAACTGCAGTGGGACTGAAGAAGTAGAGGTATTCTGTTGTGATGCTGATCCTGGCACTTCAGGCTTTTTTTTTTGTTAATAATATTATTTGGATAATGGCTGCAGACCAGAGCTTTCTGTTTTCCTTCCCTTTCTGGCAAGCCAGGGTGGAGCATGAATAACATGTTAGACGTGTTTACATGGCCTTACTTCTAAACTAACCTTTCAGCTGATCTCTGTGCCTTGGCTGTGTTGTTCTGCTGCAGTCTAGCCTGACAAGCGTGGCTCTATCGTGAGCTGTGGACTGCAGTTCTTGAATACACTTGTGTGTTTCAAGGGCTTCTGTGTAGATTGTTTAGATTTCTGTTAGTTATTCTACTGCCTGTCTTAGCAGAAAATGATAAAAGGTTCCCAATTGGATTTCAGGCTCACAGATCTTGTTAAGTCCAGCTGAGCAGATGGTGGAGCACTTGCTTTTATCTTTCTACTCGGGGCTCTGCAGCCATTTAATACCTCGTGTGAGAGTCCTGTGAGGTAGAGCAAGACCAGGGGAGTGAGGCTTGGTCGGTGCTGTGTTAGTAATCGTGGTGAGTTGGTATCAAATGTGTGCAGCATTCAGAGGATGGGAAGTACAATCTGAACGGAAAAGGCATTGCAGCTATTCCTGCCAAGATTATAGTAGAGAAAGTGCATTGATGTTGAAACAAGATTTATCGTGTGTTAGAAATGAAGTGATAGTTGGGGCAGGCTATTTGTTCCCACTGTCAGGGAGCAGCAAGAGAGCATGGCTTTGCTGGAGGTAAAAGCAAGACTGAGAGGACCTCTAAGTGAAGAGGATAGACCCATCATACCTGAGCAAGGAGGGCAGAGCAGATCTGATGACTGGGGTCAGCCAAGAGTCCAGAAGTCATCAGGCAAGTCTGTAGTGATGAGGAAGGGCTGAGGTCAAGCCAAGAACCAGCACAGCAGCCCAGTATCAGCAGGGTGCACAGTCAGGTGCAGATAATGTCCTTAACGTAGCTCAGGCCAGGCATATGAGGGCTTGAGCAGCTCCCAAGCAAAGCAGGAAGGCCTTTCCAACCCTTTCTCACCCAGCTCTTCTCTGGCAGCCTGATCCCAGGTTACAGTAGTGCTGTGTTGGAGCTGGCCAGAGCACAGGCAGCCAGACCCTGCCAAGGTGGAGAGGCTGCAGATCCTGACGGTGCACTTGGGGCCCTCACATGCACTCTGGGAGGTAACAATTGCTTGGCCATGGCTCCTGCCCAAGACAAACTGCAGAAGTCTTAGGAAGGCTGTGGAGGACACCTGTAATAACCTCATATTTCTGCATATGGACATCCTCATTCTTGGTGAAACTGAGTTTTCTGGGCTTGGTCAGTGAAAATCGAACAAAAAAATGTAAATTGAGACATACACACCAGATCCTTGCTATGTAAAATAATATTGCAGTCATGTTTATCTCCTTGTTTGCATAACTCAGCCTCATTGGGAATGTATACCTAAACCTTGCTGGCTAGGTAAGAAAAGGGATCAGTGGTATTTTCACTAATAATTACACTTTTAGCTAACTATTTCCTGGAGTGTTGATTGCCACAGTAAAACATTCCCATTTACTTAGTTGGCAGTGATGGGGTGGTAGCTTCTGTTGCTGAACTTATCACCTTTGGCTGGGCCAAATCAAAGATCTTTGTTCTAGCAGTTCTGTAATGAGTACAGGAAATACTTTCTTTGTATGTGCATTACATTCAAAGCAGGGCATTCACAGAAATCACTCCTGGTTTGGTTTGGTATATTCGTTGGCCAGTACAATCCTTTGCTACTGAAATCCACTCGAGTACAATTTTGGATTTCAGTTGATGTTTTCAGCCTGAGACGACTTCTTTTCCATAGGCCTTTGGTCTACCTGTTGTTTTCTGCTGGACTGTGTTAAAGCTTTCTTGTTAACTCATAGTAAAACATATGTTATCTTAAACAACAAAAACAAGCAGGCCACTCTGTCTTGAAAGTTAAGGAGCTCTATCTTAGTATCGGAGAGAATTTTTCTTAGGTATGTGCTGCTAGGTATCTTTTTGAACTTGGGAAGAAGCTGCTTATAAGCTCTAAAGATGGATGTCTCATGGATGTCTGTGTTAATGAATGAAGTTTTGGGAACTGGCATAGCTGAATAAAATGGAGGCAGAGCAGCATATGTATTTAGCTGACTTAATGTTGCAGACTGCCTGTGTTCCCATTTGTCCTTTTCAGTGGTGTGTTATAAAAACTGATCCTTTGTCAGCCCTTTCTTAATGCTATTGTATTTGCTGATTTCCCCAGACCTGCATTTTGATGGAAGCTAATTGCAGAATATCTGCATAGCCGAGTGTGAATCTTTTATCCTTGCATACACATTTACTCTCTGATCCTCAACCCTTCTTAATCACCCCGAGTATTCAGGAGCAGCTCTTGGCTTCGAGGCTGTCTGTGGGGAGGCAGCTAGTCTGCCATGTGAGAATCAAGTGCTGCCTTCTGTCTTTCACACCTCTAAGCTACTGACTGAATCATTTCATTTTCTATGTGTATATATGCATAATGCACGCATAATGCAGTTAAATTATTATCCTAGTGGAGACACATGCCATCAGACAATGTCCTTTTAATTCACACTTCTGTGCTTGTGTATAGCAGCAACCCACAGTGCTTAACATCAAGCATCTGGTTTGATCCAGCACAGACATTCCCAAGCCCATTGATCATTAGCTTCTGCATTACCTTGAGGTAAGTTATGGGTGAATCAGGAGTGTTAACTTGATTATTACTCTTTTTTTCCCCCCCTATCCATTCAATTTTCTGTAATCATTAACCAGCACTTTCTCTCCTGGAGGGAGGAGGCTGGATACAATGCAGGCACTGGCATCAGCGCTGATGGGAACAATGCAGGAATGCCTCCAGCTCTTACTCACCAGACTCCTTTTCAGATAGTTAAAGTTACGTGCAGCAGAGTCTCATTTGTGCAGAAAAATCCTGTTTTGTCCTGACTAGGAAGGACCAGGACTACTGCATAAATCTGGCCAACCAATCACGTGGTGTAAGATGGGCCACCCCATTGCTCTGTGTCAGCAGAGAGTCTTGGGAGGTGGGATTGGCACGGTGCACTGTATTCCCTGTGGAATAGTCTAATCCTTTTGTATTTAAAATCTGTGCCAGGTTAAAAAGCTCTCGATCTGCCTTAGGGCTGATTTTAGTGAGGGTTGTCTTTGAGGACGGCCTACAGGTGTAACAGAGGGGTTCTGCTTTCCAAAAGGAGGTCCTGTCCTGGATGTAGGCCATCTTTATGATCCGTATTTAGTGAAATGTCGTCTTATTCAAAGAACTCTTGTTCTGTGCCTAGATGCTTTGACTGACAGCCTGGTCAAGACAAAGTGTTCCAAATGATTACAGTAGCATGTGTCTTAATAGAGCTCTTTTTTTTCTCCCAGAGGTTGGTTTGACATGGCTTGAAACCCCTAATGCACAATGAAATCCATTTGACTTGCTTAGCAAGAGCTAGACTCTACAGGGGGATTTCTATCACCATCTTCCTCCATCTTTTGGTAGAGGGATTAAATTACTTACCCTGTGGCTTTAGGACTTTGAAAGTATTCCAATTAGGTAAATTAGTCTTTAGTCAAGGTTTCTTGGGGTTTTTGTAGTGGTACCATTCAACTTAGATTGTGTAGGCTGCTGCAAGGAGATCTTAGCTGCATTGTTGGTGAGGAACTTGGCAGAGCTTTTAAAACGGTTGTCAAACCCCACAAGGTGAATTTGGGTTGTGAGGGACAAGAGTGGGTGGAGGAGAGCGAGAGGCAGTGTTAACAGCAGAAGGATTTCTCAGAGGTGTCAGAAAAGGAGAACAGTGATGGATATAAGAAGAAAGGGAGTAGGGATAAAAAAAAACCAAGGCATTTAAGGTGCAGAGGCTGAACAGGAGCAAGCAGCAAAACCCAGCTGCATCTGTGAGACTAAGATATGAGGAAGAGTTAATGGTCTGAAACATCTGAATATGGTGATCAAGGAGAGAGTGTGGGGAGAATGGGAAAACAAGCTAAGATGCAAATGAATAATTCGAACTGCTGCAAAGAGACTGGTATCCCTGTGGTTAGAAAGTGCATTCGACATAATAACGAGAGGAAAAGTATGTGAGTTATTGAATTCTTTCCTTCAAGCGTGCTGCAAAATACATTGAGCAGTGGCAAAGTAAAGTTAGATTTCTTTTTACCTGTTAGTATGAAGGAAGTTAGGTCGTGACAGCTCACAAATGCTGGTGTACCAGAGAAGCTGGTAATGGAGGAGAAGTTTTGGGTCTTTCAGTATGTCTCCAACAGCCAGTGTATGAATGGATAATTCATAACCATCAGTATTCTGATATTTTGCCCAGTATGCTTTAATTGCTTTAAGTGATGGATTTCCTTTGAAGAGGGAAGAGGCAATAGTTTCCTGTACTTTGTTTATTTTTATAGTGATTGATATGTCACTGGTACTGATACCTCTTTTTAAATAATTGTGCATATGATATGTAGCAGAAACTCACATGCTGAAAACATGCAAAATGGCATCTCAGTTATGTGTGCACTGATCTGCTTATTTAGTCTGGTTGCTGAAAATGGAGTTGGGTTTAATCCTTCTTGTTCAGCAGTGATTTCAGTCATAATGTGATGGTGAAGCTTGGGGTGTGGGCGGATGTCCCTACAAAGTGAGGTATGAAATGTCATCTCAGTTCATCCCTGCAGAAGGGCTTGGGGCAATACTGCGTTCCCGTTCTCTGGAGTTAGGAGCATACATGGTGCACAGCATGATCTGTCAGTACTGTCATGCTGCTGTGCAGAGGGGTATTGCACTTGAGCAGTGGCAGGGGTGGCATCTGCTCCAGAATGTGAGGGATAAAGGAAAGGTACCTGAACTTCTGTAAAGAAGGACACCAGATACCTAGAACATCGCAGATGGAGCTGGGAGGATGGTATGGTTTTCCTATTCTGTGCCAGAAACTTGGTTTATCTATTCTTAGTGGTTCTTCATCTCAAGTTACAATCTTGACTTTACTTTCTTCCTTTTTTAGTAGGCCCATAGTCATGGATACTTCAGTTGTTTTGATGTTTTCCTGATTGCTTGGGTAATCCCAGTTGCATTCTGCAGTTTTTAGTCTGCCATTCTTGGGAAAGATTAACCTTCTTTTGAAACGTGTCACAGAAGGTGAATTGAGTCAGAAGCCTCCATAATTCAAAAGTATCTGAAGAGATGGTGATAAAATGGATATTCTGTGAACCTGAAAGACACTTGTGGTAGGCTGCAGGCCATTTTAAGTTACTGAAGTCTGTGTGACAGTTTAGTGTGTTCAGATATCTCAGTGATGAGTGACCCTGTCAAAAACGTAGATAGAGGAACAGACTGGTTTGGTTAAATCACACATCTGGAAATCTTTGCAGTGGAAATCCATCTGTCAAAGAAAACCCAAGTGACAATGGGCAAGTCAGGTAGTCTCTGCTTTGAGTCACTCTCTATGACATGGGGATCATACTTCTCTACCACACAAGGCTATTACAAGGTTCAGTTAATGAATATGTATGTGTAGTTGGATATTACAGCAGTGTGTCATAGAAAGCATATAAAAATAGCTATAAATATAAGCCAGTTGCAAGCCGTCACTTGTTTACTTCTAGGTACACTTTGGTTTGAGACAGGTTCCTCTTTCACGTGATCACGTGCTTGTTTCCACGTTCCAGAATGGACCTACAGGTTCTGCTGGCTTTGTGCTCGTAGTCGGTGCGAGCCGTAGAGCCTTGGCTGGCAGGTGGTGGTAGATGAGTTGACAATGATCCTGTCTTATGGCTTCCTCTGCTGCAGGTGCACCAGTACTCGGCCAGGAGAGACCGGCATGGACGTGACTAGCCGTTGCACGCTGGGAGATCCTAACAAACTGCCAGAGGGGGTGCCGCAGCCTGCTCGCATGCCCTACATCTCTGACAAGCACCCTCGACAAACTCTGGAAGTCATTAATCTCCTGCGGAAGCACCGGGAGTTGTGCGATGTGGTGCTGGTAGTTGGTGCTAAGAAGATCTATGCCCACAGGGTGATCCTGTCAGCCTGTAGCCCTTACTTCCGAGCCATGTTCACCGGGGAGCTGGCAGAAAGTCGGCAGACAGAGGTAGTGATCAGAGACATCGACGAAAGGGCCATGGAACTGCTGATTGACTTTGCATACACCTCTCAGATCACTGTGGAAGAGGGAAATGTCCAGACCTTGTTGCCAGCGGCTTGCCTTCTCCAGCTGGCTGAGATCCAGGAGGCCTGCTGCGAGTTCCTTAAGAGACAGTTGGACCCTTCCAATTGCCTGGGGATCCGAGCTTTTGCTGACACTCACTCGTGCCGTGAACTGCTGAGGATTGCTGACAAGTTCACACAGCATAACTTCCAGGAGGTAAGAAGCAAGTGTGCTGGAATCGTGGTGTAAAAAGCGTCCTGTGAGGGTATGGGCAACTCTAATTTTGTGCTTCTTCCTAAATCCTGCCTTTACATCTGCTGTGTGCCCTAAGAGAGATGGGTGCCAGCCATTAGCTGGTGAAGGAGGAGGAGAACAGAAGTCCTTATAGGACAGCTTTCCACTGGTGGTTTTTGTATGATCCTGCAGCACTTCTTCTCACAGGGTTGTGTGGCAAGTGCTGAGTGCAAGGCACTTGTTTGGTACAATACCTGACATGGCTGCGTGATGGAGTGATGTTCTACTCCCCTTCCAGAAATGTTCTGGATTCTACAGGACTGGGGGCAAGACAGGTGTTAAAGTAAGGACAATACACCAATAGAATAAAAAAATAAAGAAAATGGTGTTGACTTCAGGGTTTGGAAATGTGGGTGTATGGGGGAGCATAACAGTTGCCTCAGTGGAGTCTTCAACTCCTTTGCTGTGGCAGAAGTAGGGGTTTGCATCTATTACTCAGTGTAAGTTGTTTGAAAGTAATTCAGATTTGTAATTTTTGCAGCTGACCTTCATAAACCCAAGTCTCTCTTCCTTTGTTAATTCTGCCTAGATGATTTTGGAGGAAAAAAAACCTGCCAGCAGCTGGTTCAGAGAAGGACTAGCATAATAATTAAGGATTCTGTCATCAGTAGCCTGAGTAGAGTGGGTCTTTAACTGTTACACCTAGATGCAGAAAGGAGCCTAACACTGTTAAATTATGTCTTTCCTGAGCCCTGGTTGGAAGGGCAAGAATTTGCATAGTGTGCTCAGCGTGAAGGTCTGTTCCCCTGCTAGAGATTTGTCTCTTGGCTTTTTGAGAAGCTGCACTCTTCTGTGCCTTGGAACAGGTAGCCTTCTGCAGAGAAATCTCTTTCCACCTGCTTCACAGGTAGAGCCTTTCCAAAGGGAGTAACTCCAGTATTGACTCCTGATGCTAATTTAGTTTCCCCAGGGAAGTGGCAGCATGTAAGAGCTGTGATTGATTGCAGCTTGCTGACTTTTTTCCCCCTGCAGGAAGTAGATTGGAATTGCATTAATTTCAGTCAGGTAGTACTTAAGAAAATTATGTGTAGAAGGAAACACAATTGAACTTGACTGTTGTACACATTGAAGATAATACTTGGTGTTTAACTGTAGGTACATGACACCAGTTTACTCTAAAGGTTGCAATTAAATACATCTTTCCTAACCATGAAGGTTAGAAAATAGAAGCTGCTGTGTAAGATAAGAGCTTGTTTTTTGCAGAACTTGGTGATTTCCCAAAAGCCCTACATTTTAGCTGGCCATTTAATGTACTCCGTGCTTGCTCTGCGTATCTTTGCTTCTGCATTTTTTTTTTTTGGGAGGGAGCAGGATGGTAACCAGATGGTTGTTTATTTTCAGTGCTTGGTGCTTTTGATGGTTAGATCTGTGCTCTTCTCATTGTTACATGAATAGGGCATGCTTACAAGCCTCTAAATAACTTGTTAACAGCATAACAACTTTGGTTTTAAATGTTTTAGCATTAATACATGCAGCTGGCTGGTAAGAGCTGCCTGCTATAGGGTTCTTTTCTTTTGCAGTCCCCCAAAGACAGCTTCCCACCTTCCTTATCCCTGTTAAAGCACACAAAGGCAAGAGACTTGGACTTGAGAAAACACTCTCCTCTTCAAAGATGAAGCAAATTATAATTGACCTAGCTGAAGCCTGTGGAAAACAATTGCTTAGATTAGAGCACTATTTATTTGGCCTGGGCAGGTTTTGGTGCTCCTTGCAGAGCCCCAGGAGTTTTTGCAGCTCTTCATTGTTCATGATCACCTCTTTCCCTTCCACTGTCTCTCTGCAGACAATCTTAATGGTGCTGCTTTTTGGGCTCATATTCTGCTCTGCCATTATTTTCCATCTGGAGAGTGGCTTGGTCATCTCTGATGGAAGCCACTGACTTGGCTACTGCATCATCCTCCAGTGTGGAGGCTGAGAATTGATAAAAAATGGGCCCTGCTCTGCAGAGGCTGTATGGTCATTGTTCTTCCCAGCTGGCACAAAGAAATGTGAGATGAGAATTTCCTGAACAACAGTGTAAAATATTAAGCACTAGGCACCAGGCCAACCCATGCAGTTTCTCTGAATGCAGTCTGAATTGCTTCACATCCTCTGCTGTGCTAAACTCTACTTCCATTAATTTTTATGTGTATTGCTGCATTACATCATTAACTTCTTGGAAAAAATGTTTTTCCAAGTTTTCCATTCCCCTCAATTTAATTTGTTGCCCAAAACCCCTAGTGAATCTTGTGCATGTAACGTGAAATGGTTCTATTAACAACTGCACTGTACAAGAGCAGCCTTTGTGTTTTTGTTCAGTCTCTGACATCTGTGTGAAGGGAAAAAAATATACTTAAGGATGAAGAACTTGTGCTTCGTATCGACAGACAAAAATTGCACTCTGTATTGTATACTCTGACATTTATTCTGTGTGTAAATGCAGTAAGGTATGTGAATGCTGTAGAGGAAGCAAAGCCCATCCAATTCTTGTTTAGTAAGCAAGTCAGTCAAATAGGCCATTAGTATTAGTCAGATAATTGTTAGAGTCCTGATATAATTAAGCCAAACTAAACCGAAGCATTTTAAATCATTATTTGTTTTATTATGTAAACTAGCAAGTTGCATAGTAGTAATAACTGGGTTTGCCATTGATGCAGCTGGGTTTTCTGAGGGTGGAAAGGAGAGTCTTCATGACCATCCTTAACTCAAAGATTTCCAGAGCCTCTGTTTTCAGAGTCTGAGGCTGTGCCTACAAACTGCCAGGGTAAAGTTTAGACATAAGCTAGTCTGTGTAGAAAAATGCTGGAAAAAAAAATCTTGAATGACCAGGCCTTAGAGTTCTCACTCTAAGGCAGATGTATGTGGGCTAACCTAGGTGTGGCACTTGCTGCTCCTGAAAGCCCATTGGATCTTAAACCAAAGTCTGGTAACTGATCTCACTGCCTGTTTTGTTCTTTTAACTATATTTGCTGTTGTCAATTGGCAATTTTTGTATATTCATTCAGTGTTCTTAATTAATTTAGGTAATTAAAAGGACTGCACAGCTGACTGCTGTTGAGATGATAATGTCAAAGGCTGTATTTTTCTTTCATTTATGCTGCCAATCATAAAATAAGTCCTGGATTTTTAATGTGGTTGCATGTGATAAGGACAAGCTGAGATAACATTATTTTTCTGTCACTGATCCTCTCAGGTGACAGGCTACAGACTGGGAGTGCTTCAGGGAAGCCAAACTGGCAGTTACCAGTCAAACAATTTCTGCAGTTGTCTTTATTTAAATTCTTGCATCTTTCCCATCTACGTGGTATCAGTGCAGAAGACATGGCTGTGGTGGGAGCTCTGTAACCTCTCAAGGTGTTCACAGGTGACTCCCATGTGCTCTGAGGTGTGTTGGTTGTCTGAGCAGCTAAAGCCTCCTGAGAAACTTGGTGACTATCTTGGGCACTGAAGGAGTGAACGTTTTTGAAGATTGTTGGTGGCTTGAATTTCAGAATAGGTCGGTCCTTAGGGCCTTAGGAGGCTCTGAATCCCCCTCAGAGTATGTTTGGACTCGTGCATGCTCTGTGTATACACTTAGAGCAAATGAAAGAGGCAGGATAAAATTAGTCCATCACCCTCCTCTCCTGACATATTTTCTGTTCTCCCACAAATGGGCATTCAGGAAGACTTTCCATGTTCTGTGCAATGCCTCTTAACTTTTTTTCTGAGACTTATTTTTGTGCTCTGTTTTGAATTTTTTGTGAATAGAGCCTCTCTATTCCAATACCACTTTTCAGTCACATTTTTATATCTGCCTTATGTATTAGTCACAGGAAACAAAGAGACTAATTTTAAAAAAAGGCTTTGTTTTTCATAAACCTTGAAACCTGATCAGTGTGTTCTGTGGCTTAACCCTTTAAAAGTGTCCTACAACAAAAGCTTTCTGTAAAAATTCCCTTTCACTTGCATCTAAAGGTGTCTGTGTTGTGTTGCTAGTGACTGCATTCTGCTCTGTGCAGCAAACCCTTCATGTGTTCATGTCGAAACAGGGATGGGTGTTGGGCACTCTACTGCATCAGTCCATTAGACTCAAAGTGGACTGTATCCACTTCAGAGTTGCACTGAAGTGCTGGAGTGGTGAATGACCGTGGTGCTTTGGCCACTCTCCTTACTTTCCTTTTTTTCCCTTTAATCAGGTAATGGAGAGTGAGGAGTTCATGCTGCTTCCTGCCAATCAGCTCATAGACATTATCTCCAGTGATGAGTTAAATGTGCGCAGTGAAGAGCAGGTGTTCAATGCAGTGATGGCCTGGGTGAAGTACAGCATTCAGGAAAGAAGACCCCAGCTGCCACAGGTAATCTTGAGCACAGTGACATTCAAGACCACTTTATCCAGGGGAAGAGCAATGAGGGCTGGTACAGTGGTGCCATGGCCATGCCACCATTCTGAATGCGTGCAAAGCCACAGTAATTCTCTGCCACCTGTGTTAGGTGGCTTGCACCTTCCCTTCATCTAAGCTGGAAGGTGAAGTGGCTAGAGCCTTCAGTAGGGGCTTTGAACTGTTCCCAGTTAGGATTTGCCAAACTAGATCATTCCAGTAGTTTGTGGAAATAAACCTGCCTGCAGTGCCTTGAGTGTTGTAGAAAAAAAAAAAAATGGATAAGAAAAAGCTTGTCTTCATTTGAGCTGTATCTTTAAGCTCTGCTGTTTGATTTATGCCTCAGCCCTCATGATCTTATACTGGAGCTTGTCAGAATGGTTTTGTTGAAATATGATGCTTCGTCTGAGCCAAGCCATTTCACAGAGAAGCACCCATTCTGACAAAGCTGTCAGCTGGAAAGCCTCTGAAGTCTCAGGCTTTGTGATCAAAAGAGGTGAGAGTCTGCCTGCCTCAGTGTTTCTGTTTTGGAAATAAATGTTAAATGCAACTTTATTTAGTGGAAAGCTTTTGAAAATTACTTTAAATAAACCAAACCAGAAAAACCTGCTGTTCTCAAAGTAGTTCCTAATGCTCTTGTAACTGTGTGCCTTTTTAGGCCCCTCTGTCTATGCCTGTGCCTCTAAATCCTAAACCATTGTGAAAGGCATGTTGTTATTGTTCCTTTACTGCACAATACCAGTCATATTTGAGAGCTAAATGGTTGAGAAAACTTCTAAGTAAACCAGTGTTTCAGGCAGATGCATTGACATCTGTAGTTTTCTAAAGGTTTTCAATTGTGACCTTGTTTTCAGCTTTAACAGATTGAGGGGATTGTCTCCTTTCAAAGACTGCTTTTCTGTTGAATATCTAAATTGGTATCTTGAAAAGGCAAAGGTTGCTGTAAGATGAGCTGCATTTAACTAAAACGCCAGGGTTTGGGTGGCTTCAGTGACCGTGCATGCTTGCCAGAGGAGTGATTAACTCTTTATGAAAATTTGTTAGCCAGTATTGTTTTCCATTTGGCTGCTTGCATCTCTGTGGGTGATGTGGTTTCCCACGCACGTTCTGTTTTGTGTTTTAGGTCCTGCAGCACGTCCGGCTGCCGCTGCTGAGTCCCAAGTTTCTTGTGGGTACAGTGGGATCTGATCCACTTATTAAGAGTGATGAGGAATGCCGGTAATTCTCCTTGCTGATCTACAGAATTGGATTTTGTTGTATTTGGGTGCTGCCTTTGCATCCGTTCTCTAAAACTGGCCTGGTTTGTCAGTGCCAAATGGGGGATATCTCACGACTTCCTCCTTTGCAACTGGGAGGAGAAGAGATGCAAGGGAAAGTGTTTATTATTTGCATAACAGTAGTGTGCCCTCGAGGTGGTTTTGATCTTTCAAGTTTTCAGTGAAGTAGTAATCTTTGAGTGCACGTTTTGACTGTTGGTAGAATGCCCTTCAGTGTATTGTTTTCCACTTCACCTTTTTTGTTTCTCTACTCATGGCCTTTACAGAATCACAGAATCATTCAGGTTGGGAAAGACCTTCCAAGATCATCACGTCCAACCATCAGCCCCACGCCCCCGTGACCACTAAACCATCTCCCGAGGCACCATGACTGCCCGTGGTGCTTTCATTACAGTTTACCACTTCTATGGCATTCATTACCTCAAAGTAGTTTTTCCATGTAAAGATCTGCACTTTGGTGTTAACTGAATTGAACTCTGGGGTTAGAGCCTGCTATTTCCCACATGGCTAGTGCATGGAAACTGTCATTCCCTCCTCTCAGGGTATGAGTCTCACCTTTCTGGTTCTGCAGAGTTCTGTATCATCTATAAAGCACGTGATTTCTTTGGTGTGCTGAAGGTAGAAAAGCTCAGGGAATAAGCTAAACTGTTCTCTCCCTGATTAAGCATTCATAGTGAGGGAATGGCACATTTGTAGAGGGAAGGAGGACTTTTTTTTCTTTTTTTTTTTGTTTTATTCAAGGGTTTGGAATATTAGGATTAGTCCAGGTGGCAAGTCATGAATGGATGGACAGTGTGAGCTGGCCAGAGCTGATGGAGAAAATATTCATCAGAAGGGTACTATCCCCATCTATTGGTCGTGTGTGTGTATTATGTATTTGTGTGCTTTTCAACTCCTGTTTTGTTCCTGGGCAAAACAAATTATGAAGTTTTAGCTTGAGGCAGCCTGGGTTTCTCTTTTCTGCACAGTAAGCCTGACAAATCTCTTGTCACAGTTTTTTATCAGGCTGTATGGCAAACAATATCTGTTACTAACTCTGGCCAAATATTTGATGCTGGTCTACTGCTGTCACTGTGTAAATGACCTGTAAACAGCTGCTGAGTATTGAGGTGACAGTGTGTGTTTTACACAGAAGCTATTCATGCACTTACGTGATTTGTGAATTCCAGAAGTGCATAACTAGTGGTGGCTGCTCTTGCTGTCAGTTTTGATTAGTACCTTCTCCTGAGACCAGTGTCAGGTGAATTTGGGGATTAATATTTTCCTGTCTTGCACAGGGATCTAGTGGATGAAGCTAAGAATTATCTACTGTTGCCCCAAGAGCGACCACTGATGCAAGGACCAAGAACCAGACCACGCAAACCCATCCGCTGTGGAGAAGTGCTCTTTGCAGGTTTGTAGAGCTGCTTCTGGCTCAGGTCAGGAGATTCAAGTCTGGGATTCAAGTCAAGGCTAGTCTTTGCAATATATTTCTGAAGTGACCTGTGTGTTAATAATTGGAGATTTGTGTTAACTTACACTTTCTTGTGTGATTTCTTCGGTGCTGTGAATGCCAGAGTACTTCCAAACTTACGCTAATCCTCTTGAAAATTCACATTCTGTTTTCTAATGATGATCCTCAGGGTGAACGACTCGGAGATGGGGCTACTGGAGGGAAGCTGGGAGTCCAGAGGGATTACTTGCACCAGGCAGCACACAAGCAGTCCGTGAGCTCAGTGTGTGATGGTGACACTGTTTCTTGTTTGGCTCCTGCAGTGGGGGGGCTGGTGTAGCGGGGACGCCATTTCCAGCGTGGAGCGCTACGACCCTCAGACCAATGAGTGGCGGATGGTGGCTTCCATGAGCAAGAGACGCTGTGGAGTGGGAGTCAGTGTTCTGGATGACCTCCTCTATGCTGTGGGAGGCCATGATGGTTCCTCTTATCTTAACAGCGTAGAAAGGTAGGTCTCCATAAGGCCAGTGTGCAAAATGTTCATTCTGCCCAGGGAGGTTGTGGAGTCTCCTTCACTGGAGACATTCAAAACCCGCCTGGATGCGTTCCTGTGTGATGTGCTCTAGGTGACCCTGCTCTGGCAGGGGGGGTTGGACTAGATGATCTTTCGAGGTCCCTTCCAACCCCTAGGATTCTGTGATTCTGTGATTCTGTGATTCTGTGATTCTGTGATTCTGTGATTCTGTGATTCTGTGATTCTGTGATTCTGTGATTCTGTGATTCTGTGATTCTGTGATTCTGTGATTCTGTGATTCTGTGATTCTGTGATTCTGTGATTCTGTGATTCTGTGATTCTGTGATTCTGTGATTCTGTGATTCTGTGATTCTGTGATTCTGTGATTCTGTGATTCTGTGATTCTGTGATTCTGTGATTCTGTGATTCTGTGATTCTGTGATTCTGTGATTCTGTGATTCTGTGATTCTGTGATTCTGTGATTCTGTGATTCTGTGATTCTGTGATTCTGTGATTCTGTGATTCTGTGATTCTGTGATTCTGTGATTCTGTGATTCTGTGATTCTGTGATTCTGTGATTCTGTGATTCTGTGATTCTGTGAATGTTTAAAACTGGGTGAAGCCTCTTAAAAGTGCGTTCATTTTGCCAGCTGTGTTCTTACTCTGCTGAAACCCTGAAATTTATGTTACACATTATCTGCATTTCCTCCTCCCTGGCATGCTCCTTCAGTATTGTGTTGGTTGCTGCTGAACTAGGACTTCAGGCGTAACAGCTTGAGTCACGTTATCCCCAGCTTAATGAGACAAGACGGATGTAAGAAAAGGGTCTGGGTGTAATTGGTGGGAGGAGTCATGATCCTGGTTAACCTTCTTAGCAATTGCTGGTTTGTTTTTAGCATTGTTGAGGAAGGTGAGGTTACAATAAGCATTTATTGGATGTTGAGGGAAAGACCCTGGAGTTTTATTGTGGAGTGGTAACTAGAGAATTAAGGAACTTTGGCACTTACGCAGAAGAAGGAAAATAGGTCAGTTTTAGACCTATGAAAGACTCAAGTCAAACAAGCTTTACCAAACTTGCTGTTTCTGGGAGCAGCATATGGCAATTCCCATGCTTAAAAGCCACATGACTCAAACAGTGCTGGTACTCTAAATGTTGGGTCTGTAACAAATCCCATGAGCTAGACAAGTACCTCCTTTCTGCCTGAGCCTGCCTTGCTACCCACCTATCTCCTTACACACTCTAACTTCCCAAATCATGATCCTAGCCTTGCATCTGCCATGTCCTGCACTTCTCTGCTATGCACCATGCTTCCTTGTCTCTGAATTCCCAAGTCAGTCTGGTTTCCTCATTTTATCTTGAAGGACAGGTCTCGGTGCTGGCTTGTGTGAAGTGCAGAGAACTTAGAGCAGAGTAGCTTTGGCTGCTGCTCTTTGCCTAGATGCAAGATGCCACCTGTCTGCCAGTCTCAGAGTCAACTTACTCTCTTAAGAACCTGAACCTTTGATCTGCAGTTGGAGTTATCTCAAGCTGCAGTTTGAACATCCCTGGAATAACATGGATGCATTACATCTCTTCAGGGTTTTTCCAGCTTACAATTAGCTTTGTTGCAGTTTAAGCTCCAGATAGGGAAGTTTCACCACCTTAGTATTCCCAGGCATGGGAGAGTGTGAAGCATACTCAGACAAGAAATTTGTGCTGTTTGTGTTTTTCTAGGTATGATCCAAAGACAAATCAGTGGAGCAGTGATGTGGCCCCCACCAGTACCTGCAGGACCAGTGTTGGAGTAGCAGTTCTTGGGGGCTACCTCTATGCTGTGGGGGGCCAGGATGGCGTCTCTTGTCTCAACATTGTGGAAAGGTACTTTTTAATTTACAAAAAAATAATTAAAAATAGTGGGGCACGGGACTTTTGTTTGGAGAGAATAAGGTCAGTTTTTCTGCCCTTTCATGAAGATGTCAACACTTCAGTGTTTGTTCTTTTGCCAGGTATGATCCCAAAGAAAACAAATGGACTCGAGTGGCTTCCATGAGCACCAGGCGCCTGGGAGTTGCAGTGGCTGTGCTGGGGGGCTTCCTCTATGCTGTGGGAGGCTCTGATGGGACATCTCCTCTCAATACTGGTATGCCTTTTGCTGTTCCTTATTGCAGTCAGCACTTGCCATGCTCCTGCGTGTCCTTCGTGTCCCCAGATAGCTGCTGAATTTCTTAGTGATCAGTTTGCTGTGATGTTTCATCTTTAAATATGATTTTTTGCCATCCAGTAATCCACTCTCCAGACTTGAGCCCCTATTACCTGGTTGTGTGGGTTTGGTTTTTTTGCCTCTTTCTTGATGCTGCATTTGGCAGGGTGTCCTGAGCACAGTACTTTGATCCTTTGCATAAAAGTTGCAAGGACATCTCTTTTTTTCCCCGCAGTAGCCTTTTTTCTCCTGTAGGAAGGAAAGTGCCAAAGGTAAAACTACTGCAAGATGGTAATGCAGGTCAGTTTGTAGCATTGCCAGCTCACTCTTGAGATGCTGAGTGTGATGGACTGCATAGGACTGGAGGCAGGAGAGATAACAGCAAGTGTTCTGTAGAAGAAAAGCATTAGAGCGAGAGGTAAAAAACTGGTTCCTTGTATTTTTGGTGTGTGGAAATTGTAGTGTCCTTGCAGCCTGAGCAATACTTTGGATGCAGGTTCAAAAGTGCTAATCCCCACTGCCTGCCAACCCTGTTGTCCCAAGATGTGTCGTTTCCCCTCCAGTGGAACGCTACAATCCCCAGGAGAACCGCTGGCACACGATCGCACCCATGGGGACGAGGAGGAAGCACCTGGGCTGTGCTGTGTACCAAGACATGATCTATGCTGTGGGAGGCAGAGATGACACGACAGAGCTCAGTAGTGCTGAGAGATACAACCCTCGAACCAACCAGTGGTCTCCTGTTGTGGCCATGACATCCCGCCGGAGTGGAGTGAGTTTGGTTTGGCTGGCTTGTCCATGCTATATGTAAGCAGGTGGTGAGAGCACGGGGCAGTGTCATCTTCTGAGGTTTCTCTCTTGCTTCCTCTATACCTTCAACTCAATCCCACTGTGAGGGGAAAGGCTTGTAGAAAGTCAAGCCTCTTTAGCAAGACTAGAGAAAGAAGTGGTGGTTGTGTCGCACCATAGACAGCTGTGACAGATGCCTGGAGGTGGGGATATGCAGTAATTTGAGGGTCTTTTTTTAATAGTTTTGGTCTCTTATATGGAGTCAACTAATCAGGCCTGAAACAGGAGTTCTTTAGCTTTTTTTACCTGGTGAAGTAGCCATACCTGGTGCGAGATACTGTTAGAGAACAGTATCAAAATTAGTACCTGGGTTTCATCCTGCAGTGCACTCTGTGTGAATTAGGTGAACGTACCTACTTGCACAGAAGAGCAAGCTGGGAGACTGGGAAAGCATCAGTATTTAGATACAAACTTCCAGCTAAGTGTTTTTTCCTTGCCTTCGGATGTGGGAACGGGGTTTCTGGGCTTTCACTTAGGATGTTGCCTTTCTTCACCAAATCCTGTGAGTAGGGGGAGTGACAGCATGTTCTCATCTTCCTGCTTTCTGCAGACATGTAAACAGAAGATTAACATAGTGTTTTAAGTAGTCATTGTGTTTGGGCAGATGCAAATGTTATGAATATTTATTATTGGATACTGGATTATATATCTAAAGAGTAGATTCATTCTGTCTGTATGTTTGTATTTCAGTGTCTGGTGAGGCAAGTATGAATCGTAATTTGAGAAATTACTGGTTTTGAAGGCAGAGAATACATTTTTTTCTATCCTCAAAGTATATAATACACTGTCCAACACTATCCTTTTTAGTTACTCATTAGGCATTTACTTTTCATGAGCTGCTTCTGTATTTGCTTGCTGTAGGAACTGCTACACAGATGGATCTGTATCTGCAGCCCTCCTGACTTTTCTAACTTCCTCAAAGCCGAAGCAAGGACCATTTCACACTGTGTTCTTGTCATCTTTTTTTCCTGTTATGCCAAAAGATGTTTTCACTGAAAAGTCACCTTCCTAAACCACAGAACTGTTCAATATTTCACTGATTTTGTGCTTCAGCAGAAAGACAAAACAGGCTGGAGGCCAAGGTGCTTTCAGGCAGTCCAAACCCCAGCCTGAGAGGAGCAGGCCAGGGGCTTACATATGGTTCTAGTTTAAGCAACCATTCCAGGCTGTAGGCTGGTATATCCTGGTGCATGCATGTCACACTTCAGTCCAGAACATAACACATTTTGGCAGATAAAGGCTTAGGTTTTCTTGGATCTATTATGATTCAAGCAGTTCTAGTTCTTGTAGCTGGCAATGAGGGGAACCTTTTGCTTTTTCTTTGAGGTTCTCTATTTTGAGACATATATTAGAGATATTTCTTGTCTCTTTATTTTTTGGGCTATTTTATTTGTCAACCCCCCAAAAAAAAGAACTTCTACTTCAGACTGCCTTTCACCAAACATGGTTATAAATCCTTTTATTAATATTTTCCTTTTAACCCTTCTTTTCAGGGCATCCCAGCTAAATAGCTACTGTCTGTGGTGTTTTGCAGGTTGGCCTCGCAGTGGTGAACGGACAGCTGATGGCAGTGGGGGGTTTTGATGGCACAACGTACTTGAAAACCATTGAGGTGTTTGATCCAGATGCTAACACATGGAGGTAACTGTTAAGTCTGTGGAACAGTCAAGTAGTCACCTCTGGCTGTAGCTGCTGTCACCCAGCTGGAGCTGTCCCAGCCGAATCAGAAGTGTCATGAACACCATAGTGAAGATCTCTGGTGTGGTAGCCAGCACAGAATGTTTACTATGGCTTGTCAGCCTGCATGAAAGGTGCAAGAAGAAGAATCAAGTTTTGAAAAATAGCCCAATATGCAATTTACCTCCAGCATCCCCACATGTATGACTGTGGCAGCTGAGAAACAATGTCTTGCAGATTTCTACTTGAATTCCAGCCATTGGCTCCATTTTAGTTAAGAGTGAGCTCTCCGTGGTTTTTCCCATCCAAGTATCCCAAGAGATTTAATCAACACTTAATGAATAAAGTCTTACTGCATCTTTTGCAGGTAGGAAGATGGTTTATAGGTAGGTAATTGAGACCCAGAGAAAATAAATTATTTAGCAGGCTTGTTGAATAGCAAGCAAAAGGTCATACTAAAACCTGGTTTGACTTTTAACTGCTGCTTTTGAACATAATAAAAACAGACCCCACTGACAGAGATATACCCCTTCTGTTTATTTTGGGCTGAGTCTCTTCTGCTTCCCTATAAAACTAACCTTGCCCTTAGCAGAAGGATCTCACAGTCATGATGTGGAATTTGGCCTACTCATTTTTTGTGTTCAAGCTGAGGCTCTGATTTCCAGATCCTGTTGGAGGAGCTGAAACAGAACACTTTGAGCATGTAATGTTCTTCCCCTTTAAATCTGCAAGACAGCAGTTAGAAGAATTCCATCTGATTTACAAGCTGAAGGAAATAATAAAAAATTGCTGATCAAAACCATGTAGTGAGCAGAAAAGCCACTTTCCTATCTTTTCTATTCATAACTACACTTGAAAGCAATTGCCTGCATATGTATTCCCAAATCTAATTAGTGTTACATTTCAAGCTCCTATCTGTATTCTTGCTGCTTTAGTAATCTGGCAGCAGTGGGAAATAGAAAGAAATTAATGTCCTTATCCCTTCCAGTCTACTAATACTAGTAGATGAACCCTTTCCCTGTGAGATGAGTGGTCATTAAAAAGCAGTGGAGGAACTGACTTCCCTGTCTTTGAGTTATGGACAATGGCTTCTGAACTGCTGAGAAAACCAGTTGAGTAGAGAGTGATACCTAATTCATATTCCTTAGCTGAATGGTTTCAGCTATTACCAGTGACAGTAATGAGATGTCTAGAGTTAGGAGTTACTGCCTGGGCATTCACAGAAGTTTAGGAGGTTGTTCAAGGTAAGTAACTAGCTTGTGGGTTTTTGTTCTCCCACTGCATTCAATACAGCTGATCATAATCTGTGGTCTTCTCTTTAGTGTTTGCTCTGTGAAGGATATTTTTTTTATTTGTGTAGCCTGACCAAGAAGTGCTTCTGACACAATTCAGGTTTAACAGATTGCATTGGTAGGAGTTGAAGAACTTGCTTCTCTTGTTTCTGCCAGCAGACTTCAGTGGCACAGAGGGGAATATGCAGCTAAAGTGAGTAGGATGCTGGAGTCTAGAGGGATGAGATTTCCGTGTGAAGTGCAGGCACCATTTCAGAAACATATTTTTGAGAGACAGATGGTGCTTGGGTTGTGTTACATCTTGGTTGGATCAGCTGAATTTAGGGTGTTAGAAATATAAAAAACTAGTTGAATTGTAAGTAGCAAACCTATCCTTGCTTTTGTGTTACCCAAAATGTAGCCCAAGGTCTGCTACAGCCTGCAAAGTTCTTTTCTATCTTGCACCTTACCAGAGAGGGAGAAAGCAAATGATTACTCAAGCAACAGAAAACAAGGGTGTCAAAACAAGAAGCAGTTTCTGTTTTGAGAAAGGCATGATCAAACACAGCTGTTTACCTTGAAAGTATATAAAATGGCTCCTTCCAACTTACTTGTCATGGTCCACTTTAACACAAGGTTAAAAATGGTGTAATTGTGCTTACAAGGGGGAGGGGGGGAAGTCAGCCTTTCCCATGAAGGACTGACCCAGCATGACCACTGAAACCTTGTCTTTGCAGGTTGTACGGAGGGATGAACTATCGGCGGCTGGGAGGAGGAGTAGGTGTTATCAAAATGACACACTGTGAATCCCATATATGGTAAGCATCCAGAGGGAGGGAGACCCCCTGGGTTCTCATTCCTAGAAAAACTGAAGAGACTTGTTGACACTGGACCTCTTTGCAGCTCTAGTATGCACGGTCTAGATCCAATGTAACTCTTTGCTGGTGACTTTCTATGGAATTATAAAGATCACTTCTGTGAGAGTGTGCCCAATGGGAGACCACGTTGTCAGACTCCAAGGAACCACTGGACAAAAGTAGAAGTGATGCTTATGTCCGTATTTTTTTCTAAATAGTCTACATTTTTTAATAAAGCCAACTGTAAAAGTTATTGTAGCATAAACAATGTAGAGACTACATGCTATACTGGGAGTCTGGCAAGGAGGAAGGTTTCCTGCTTTCCCTCCTGTGTGAGCAGTGGATGTGGCAGCTGTGTGGTGGGCGAAAGAGGAGAGTGATACAGAAAACATTGCTTTTGCCTTATTTACAGAGAGCTTCAAAAAAAAGTACTTGACCTGCAAGGTGCCACCTTTGCACAGAAGCTTCTTCTGTGCACAGAGTATATTTATTTTTTCAATTAATTCGTATCATGTATTTTCTTTGTATCACTCAGCGATAATTCCAGCTTTTTATATACATATGTATGTGTGCATATATATATGTATTTTTTTATATATATATATGTATATGTGCGTGTGTGAATTGAGTTTTGACAAGCTGGTGGTTGGGGCAGGGCTATGTCTGGCCAGCTGTTGTGGTTCCAACCCTTGTGGTATGTTTTAGGGTCTCTTAGAGTACAGGAAAGCTGTGAGGATGGGTGCCCTGAGTATCTTTTCAGTCTTGCTGTGGACGCAAGAAGTAGAACTGGAACTCTCATCTATCAACTGAATCAGTGAAGTGCCCAAAAAAGGGTGAGAGTGAAAAGGATTTCAAATTATGCCTTTTTACTGTACAGTGTATGGTACAAAAGTTCAGCTTTTGTCTTTCCCCTCCCCTGTACTTGAAGCTAGAAACAACTAGTTGTTGCCTACTAAGAAAAACCTTTTTCTCACATTGCCTGCTAGACATCAGTTCTTGTCTGAAGCTGGGATGCAGTATCATCTGCTAATTCTGACCAGCCTAGATTGACACTCACTTCTCAGGTTCTTGCTAGAACAGCAAACCCCCAGTCAGCTCCTGCTGAAAAAAGCTTAGACCAGCACCACCTGAGCTGCCCTCCTGCCTCTTTCTTGTGTCTGTAGAATTCCCACTCTAAAACACTGGCCCTGATGAGATGCTACCCTCCCTTTTAATGATTTTTATGCACTTTGCCTGTGTTTGTTATGGGCAGGGAAAGGTGGGAGGCTCATTAAACAGTTTGGAGGGGAAGGACTGTTTGCTGGCACTGTGAGAAACTGGCATGTTTCAGTGGCTGTGAGGGCACCCAGGGGTGGGGGGAGAGGAAAAATGAACTCTAAACTCAAAGGTTCTGATATGTTTGTACTGTAATTTCTACTTAGTGTGAAAGAATGACCTTTTGCACCTCATACAATGTTGGACCTTACTAAATCTGATTTTAAAAGAGTAACAGGCTTGTAAATTCTGGAGATGAAAAAGGCAGTGCTGACATCTTAAGTTCTTTAACTTCCTAGTTTGATTCATGTAACTCAGATTTTAATGTGCTTGAATATAGTAAAAAATACAATACAGTAATAAATGGGTCATAAAAACTTTTTTAAAAGCCCCTTTTCCCCTAAAGGTCGGTATTCTTGTGTTTACATAACAAAGATCATTTGCACCTTTACAAGGAAAACAAGTATTCTGTAAACAAATGTTTACATGTATCATTTATGCTTTTTTCTAGCATGAGTAACTTGTATAAATAGTGCTATCTTAATAAATTTCTTCTACGCTGTTCTCTGGTTGTTGCTTTGAGTGAAAGCAGTGGGCTGTGCTTTTGTATAGTTTGTGTGGATGCAGATGCTGCTTTTTTTTTAGGTATCAGTCTAAAAAAAATGGCTTAAAACTGCTGGTTAGCATTACCCTCCATTGCTTAGAAGCACATCATTCAGAGCCAGCTTTCTCTGCAAGAAAGCATCTGTACTGTCTGGCTAAACCTAGCTCTGTTCACTTAACTGCATCTAAAAAAGAAAAAGTAGCTTTTCATATGTAGCAAAGCATCACTCCTGAAAGCTGAGTATGGCTGGAGTTCACTCACTGCACTGCCAATTCACATGCTATTAGTCTGTGTTCTTAAGGCAAGGAAGGGGTTAAAAGAGGCTATACAGAATTTATTTTTTAGAGATGATTTATGCAAATTTGTTGGAAAGAGCTGGGCATTAGAATTAAAACTAAGCTGGGGGTGGAACAGCCCTGCTGTCAAATCAAACACAGGTGCCAGTTATGTCAGACCTCCTACTCCACCCAGTGTTCCTCTAAATTGAGATAGCAAACTTTGTCTAAGGGGTTTCATTAAAAGAAACTGGAGCACCACAAGTGATGGTTTAAATAGCTGCAGGCCTGTCAAGGCCTTCAGAAGATTGCTTAGCTGATCTGCCAGGGTAAGAGTTACCACTTCACAGACTGCAACATTTACATGCAAAAATAATCTGTCTTCCACTAGTAAACAAAACCTAAAACTGAGTGCATGTTTCTTTGGCTAATTCTGGGAGTAGATTATTAAAAGTAGATTAGGAACTAGCCAGGCAGTTATGTCATGTGAGGAAGTTACATGTTTGCTTGGCTGGTTCATCTCATGATGTTGGGGAGAAGAATGAAGAATGTTTTTAGGGACAGCCAACAATCAATAAATCCTTAAAATGTGGTTGGGCAAAGAAAGGAAAACTTGCATCCCTACTTAGGGGGAAGATCACAGCACAAACTCACCAGACCCTAGAGATGCTGCACAAGTGTGAAGCCAGGACAAGTGAATTGTGTAGGGAACTACACTTCAACTTTTGCTGCTCACAGAGTATGTATTAGGTAGCAATTAGTATTTTAGTCAGGTAAGCTATAGTTGGAAGTAAGCACCACACTTTGCTAAGGACCACTCTACTGACAAAAAATGGCAAATTTTATTTAGTACTATAATATAAATAACATGACATTTAACATGTACTTACTCTAAATCTTTTCTCCTCATTTAAGCTAGAGCCAGGCACTGTGCACTGGCACTGTGCACTCCTACCCTGCTGTAGAAGGGAAAGATCTAGTACAAAATTCCATCACTAACAGCTCCAACTCTGAGAGGTCTCTGGCCTACAAGATTACATCCAAGACAACAAACATCAGGCAAAGCATAGTAAATATGTCTAGCTTACACAGTGACCTCCCTTTCCTATGTATTAACTTGTTTGAGAGGACCAACAAGCTGGACACACAAGGCAGTTGTCAGTCTCATGCTGTTCACCTTAGCCCAACTGGGCTGTAGATGAACACTTTGACTGTTGCCAGCTGTAAGAGAAGACCTGGATTTTTCTGCCCTGGGTTGTACAGCATGTACCCTTTCTCAGGTGTGCTTGACTTTGCATTTGGACTGGCCCAGGATTAGTCACAGTTTAGCTCAGGCTAAGGTCTCTCTAGCTTGGGCTGTCAAGTGAAAACCAATTTGCTATTTGAAGCAACAGAAAAACTTGTCAATACATTGCATCCAAGATTCTGCAAGCTCTTACCTCCTAGCCCCTGGCTGATACCAACACATAAATGAACAGAGCAACTATGATAGAACAAAGGTGCTTAAGAAGCTATTAGAAGTTTATACTGTAGCCCTTTCTTTGGGGCAAAATGCCTGCTTGTCTTTGCTGTGCATGGCATTGAACTACAGCTAGACACTGTGTTGAGTGTGGGAGTTGAGTCCAGCTTTGGGTGGCCACCATGAAAGGAAAGATGCTGCTGCAGGAGTGCACTTCCAGCCAGCTTCTCAACATACATCTTCCAAGGGTAAGTGTTTTTAGCATGGAGATTTGCTGGAATGACTCTCACTGTATCTGAGAGATTGCTAGTTCTGTCAGTAGCATCAGCACTCCTGTTAGGTACTGGCTTCGAAGAAACTGCAGGGGGGAAAAAAAAAAGGCATGTCAAAACAAAAATTGCAGTTGCCAGATTTCCAAACCCTTAAATGGTTGGAAACCAACTACTGAGTGTTCCAAGTGATTAGGCAGCTTCTCTGTTGTTGTTTGCAAGGTAGCTTTGTTACTATTTTGAGCCTGGATATGGAGAATACACACATGCTGCTTTTAGAGCCCTCTGACTTCTGCTCCTGTCCCATGTGAAGCAGGGTACCTAAGAAATGCCCTGCTTCTATTCCAGCTTTTCAGAAGGTGAGAATCCTAGGACTTCTGCTAATTTGGCTACCTCCCTCCTTCCCATAGGAAGGCCAGGAAGGAGACTGTACCAGTTTCCTATTATATCCCTATTTTCCTGTACTGAATGTATGTCTGACTTGAACTCATTATCCCCATTATGGAAGAGCAACAACTGAGTTTACACAACACATGTTGGTGTGCTGAAGAGAACCCTTCTTCAGAAAGCCTGATCAGTTGAGTATCTCTTGTGTTTACATACCTGCAATATAAGAAGTTGTTGCAGCCACTTCTAAACTACTACAGATAAAGGCAACTAACACTTAGTGCTTTGCAGTTGTCCTACCAAAGGCCAAAATTGTTAAGAAATAACTTCCCAGCAAAGCTGATTTTCTTATTTGAGGAACTCCTGCTCCAGGAAAAAGGTGGATGAGTGGGGTTCCAGTTGTAGCTCCTAACATTCCCTCTGTACACAGAACAATGAAGTCAGCACGTGGATGGACTACATTGAAGCCACTGCATTTACACAAACTGTTCTTTAACTCAGAAGACCATATTATATTCCTTGAAGAAACTTCAGGAAGGATTAATCCTGCATGGTTTTAAAGCATATTACAGACATTTCTGCAGGGAGGGCAGCACCTTTACAGAAAGGGTTACAGGTGAAATAGTTTTAAGGAAGATGTTTTGACACTTCAGATCATCCATTTCTTAGCTCACCCACGCACCAGTTATTTCTATACAGTAGGTTAATTATATTTGTCTTAATAACTGCAATACCAGAAAGCTAATGAACTTCTTAAGTTTTTTTTCTTAAGTTTGGGATATTTTTAAGTTTTAGCCAATGGGCAAAGAAACCTTCCTGTTCACACCACAGCTAATCCACCAAGACTAGGGTGAGTATCTTCCGCTGCCATGCAGTAGTAGAATACTGTATTGATAGCTGCCCCAACTCCAGAACAAATTAACAAAAAGCTAAGAGTTTAACAACTTTTTTGCAGGAACTGATGCATAAGAAACAGGAAATCTTCCTTTTGAAAAGTAAGGCATTTCTAGACAGCTATTTTTGACCAGCATTAGTTAGGAAAACGTGCTACCCAAGTCCTCACCTTTATAATGCCATCACAGTGTGCCGAGGCAATCGCTGTAGAAACTTTCACCAGTTTTGTAGCTGACAAGTGGATCTTAAAGTGCCTGTGGAAGTGAGAGTAAAGGCAGTCCATAAAGACATCCACCTCTTCTTGAGTGATCTCTCCTGGAGTTTTCTGGACTGTGTCCCACAGAGCTTTTGCATCCTCTGGATGAATGGCGTACGAGATGTCCAGCGGCTGGGACAGACGGGGGACAGAGAAAACAAGTTCCATGGCAGATGCAGCTTTGTCCACTTTGCATCCAGTCCACATAGCTGCCATCCAGCTGAGGTTGAGAGGGCTGATGGCTAAACGACGAAAGCAGCAGTCAAAAGTCTTCTGAAACCAGCTTCCAACAGTGGACGTGTAACACTCTGCTCCGTTAACAAGGAACAGAGGCAGACAAGTGAAGTCCTCTGGCAGGTTCTCAGAAAGATCATCTCCAGCCACACAGCAGAACCAGCCTGACCACAGCAGTTTCTCTTCTGAATTTTTTGTGTAAGCTGATGATCTTGTAGACAGCTGGGACAGAGACAAGAAATACTTGAATGCTAGAGAACAAGTTTGATTTGTTTATGCTTTCAAGTGTTTGACAGATTTTTCTCAAGACCTTGCATGCAACATTCTTTTCTGTAAAGCTCATACAGTTAATTCAGTCTATCCATTGTATCACAAAAAGATGTATGCAATTCTGTTAGAAACACCAGGAAAAGCACTTCATTAAATCTGAGTTTATGTTGCTTAGAAAGAGCCAATCTGTGGTACATCCTATAACCATTACCATGCTGAACGTGGTATTTCAGTAGCATCTTCCACTTGAGACAAAGCATTGCAGAAATATTACTTAGACTTGAGTTATGGCCAGGATTATACCAACTTTGTCCAGGAAAGTAACCTGTCAGACTTCTTACAGTACATTGACTGGTAAGGTAAAACACTAGAGGATTGCTCCTTATAGTCTTACTCTGGTCTTACCAGAAAGTTGAACTCAAAATTGCAATTAAACATACCCATTGTTTATGGGATGTTCTGTTCCAGTTAAAAACCCTTTCCTTAAATCTCGACAGATACTACAGTTATTCCACCCAGTTAGGATTTAGGTTGTTTGGGTTTTTTAAAAGAGACGCTTGATGACAGGAAAAGCAATTTGTAAATCGCAAGTTTCAATTTAAATTCTCCAAAGTACTAGAAAAACTCCTTACCTGCACGAGAATGGCAGCCTGGTCTTTCTCACTGCCTTTCAGGTCTGGCAGGCTGGAGACAGCCACCTTGATGTCCGGCTCCACCCCCACTTCCACGGCCAAGCCCTTCTGCCTCTCGGCAGCAATGAAGGCACTGAGCATCCTGGAGTAATCCTTCAGCCGGCCTTCAGAGAACCTGTAGAGAGGAGTCACGCTGTATAAGGTCCACTTCTTCCGCAGTAGAAACGCTGTTCTCTGAGGATCTGTGTTTTCCTTAAAGTAAACAAAAAAATAAAATCCATGAAACAAGGACAATTTCCCCTTTCACGGTTCGCAGATGGATCCCAGCCCTGTGTGCCCGGGGGTGGTTCTCCCGCCTGGCATCGCTGAGTCCCGCGGGGAGCAGAGGCGAGGGAGCTCGGGCAAGGGACGCGGTCCGGCTGAGGGTCCGGGTAGGCCTCACCACCCGCCCGGCCCTACCTGTGAGCGCGGCGCCGGCGGGAGCAGCCGGCTGTTGGGGCTGAGGCTACGCCTGAACCGGCTGTGCGTCCGCCCGAACGGCGGCCCCCACGACAGCCGCCCGAGGCTGGGCCGCAGCCGCGCCGCCGCGTCCCCCGCCTCCATGGCCAACCCTGGCCCAGCTCCGTTCCGCGCCGGGCGCCGTTTGAACACCGTTCCCGTCAGCCCCCGCGGCGCGCTGGGCGGGGCGCTGCTCAGCCGCCATCTTTGTAGCGGGCGGAAGCGACTGGAGAAGGTGGGTGAGGTTGCTTCGGCCTGGCTCTGCCTGCGGATGAGGGAGCCGGTCCTCAGTGAGCCCGTGGGGTGCGGGTGTTGCTGTAGGGCAACCCGCCTGCCACGGCTGAGCGCCTCCTTGCCGCTCTCAGCCCTGGCTGCAGGGGCTCTGCTTTCTGCCGGTGCCCCGGACCCCTTCAGGCACGGCTGCCCCGGCTCGGGGGCTGCCGCGTTCTCTCCCGTGTCTTTATTCTTAACGTCTCGCAGGTGTGTGACGGACCCCTCGTGTTTCCCACTCAGGCGCCGTCCGTCCGATGGCCCTTCCCCGCCTGCTGCGGCTCCTGCCCCGGGCGCTGCCGGCCCTGGTCCGGCCGGGCTGCGGGCGGGCTCTGCACCGGGCGGCACCGGGGGCTCCAGGTGAGAACGAAGCGTTTGTCTTATCCCCGCCGCCTCTTCGGGGCTGTGTGTTGTTTGTTTTTTTTTTGGTGGGGGGCAACCAAGTCACGATAGTCAGCAGAGGAGTCTGAGGGCACACCCGTGATAAATAGTTTTCCCTGGATAACTTTGTAAACTGTCGTCTCCAAATCGTGGTTTTGTTTGGCTTTTGGCGTCTCACAGTGAATCGTCATTTAAAGTATGTCAAAAGCAATTTGTTTGCCTTTCTTTTTTTTTCCTGAGCTTCCACTTTTCCGTTCTCCCCTCTTCTGTAGCACTCATCTATAAACAAAGGGGGTAGCCCAGTGCCTAATGGGGAAAAAAACCCTCCTTCCCCTTTTCTCTTTACAGCCTTTAGGCTGTGAGGAAGGTAGCAAGGGAAACTAGTTCATATAATTACATTTGTAGATATGTCTAAGTAACAGCATCCTTCAGATTTCCCCTTGCAAGCTGAAACTCTAGCACATTCTGTAAATGGTGTGCTTGGTTCTGTAACTTAAGTCATGGTGCCAGGCACTCTGGGGTCTGTGAAAAAATCTTCTGTAATCATGGTTCAGGCCTTTTACCAGCAGCTGCAGGCAGGGAACTGTTCAATTTACACCCACCTGGTGAGTGTCAGTATGTTTCAGTCTTGGCTTGGTAGGCCTCCTTTTTCCTGTGTCTTCTAAGCTCAAATGAGGAATTGTCTGTCTGCCTTGGGACTGAGCTGCAGCTTTTCCTGCTCTTGTCCCTGAAATTTGCCAGGCAACAGTTTGCAGCAAGGCAGGTGCTCAGATTTCTGTATGCGAGTCTGACTGAGAGACAAATAATTCCTCTTAAAATTGTTCAGAATGATTTCATGTTGCGTTTATATCCTAAGGTCATAGCAGTTGTTTTGGTGATATAGGAAGCAATTTCTTTGTATATGCCTAGATTATGTTGGTGTTGGGGGGCAACTCCATTTTGTCTTGCTTGTCTGCAAAAGCCACAAAGTTAGTTACTATTTTTGTTCAAGATTTCAACAGCTTTGTCACTCGGACCAACACTTGTGGAGAGCTGCGTTCTGCTCATGTGGGACAAGAGGTCACACTGTATGGGTGGATTCAGTATCAAAGGTAAATGCAAAACAAAGTGAAAATGGAGATACTTCTTCTTCTTTCCCAGATCCAATATATGCTTTAGGCCTGGATTCAAACACTTTTTTTTTTTTTTGTAGTGCTTCAGGTTATCTTTTCATATCCTTCAGGGGTTACTTCTGAAGTAAAACAGTTGAGAACTGCGCCAGATCAGTGTTTAAGATTTCAGAGTTTCATACAAATGTTAATTGATCCTCATAACAACACTGTAGAGCTGTTAAATATCATTGCCCTTGTTGTATAGGAGAGAAAACAAGTAATGGCATATTTATAGCAATTCTAACAGCTGTGAGCAGATAATGTCTTTTATATGGGGTCCTTAAATTTTAAGCAAATGGTCTTGTTTGTCTTTTCAACTACAAGCACCTAGTGATGCATATTTAAAGTGTTCAAGCCTTTTTTTTAAAAAAAAAAAGTATTCAGAAAATTAGTAAGCAGAGAATGAAGTCCAAGAGTTGGCTATAGGTGGCCTGATGTAATAACTCCTAATGGAGTTGAACATCTTGTAAATGCAGGGTGAAAAACGTGGCTCCATAGAGCATGGATGATGCTCCAAAAATGTTCTGTTCTGGGGTATGTGCTTGTAAAATGGAGATAGGTCCTGTGGCTTTGGTGACATTGATTTGTATCAAAAGTTGCCTTATGCATTTTATGGTCCGGAGAGGCTGTTCTTTATCCAGCATTGTTCTGCAGTGATGGTCTGGGTGGATTTGTTTTCAGGAGGTCCTCAGCATTCTCCCCCTGTACTCAGCACTGGTGAGGCCTCACCTTGAGTCCTGTGTGCAGTTCTGGGCCCCTCACTTCAAGAAGGATGTTGAGGTGCTGGAGCGGGTCCAGAGGAGAGCAACAAGGCTGGTGAAAGGACTAGAGGGAAAGTCTTATAGGGAGAGGTTGAGGATGTTGGGGTTGTTTAGCCTGGAGAAGAGGAGACTCAGGGGGGACCTCATCACTCTCTTCAACTGCCTGAAGGGAGGTTGTAGTCAGGTGGGGGCTGGGCTCTTCTCCCAGGCAACTGGTGACAGGACAAGAGGGCACAGCCTGAAGTTGCTCCAAGGGAGGTTTAGGTTGGATATTAGGAAGCACTTCCTCACAGAGAGGGTGATTAGACATTGGAATGGACTTCCCAGGGAAGTGGTGGAGGCACCGTCCCTGGATGTGTTCAAGGAAAGGCTGGATGTGGCACTTAGTGCCATGGTCTAGATGGTGTGGTGGTGTTGGTCATAGGCTGGACTTGATGATCTTAAAGGTCTTTTCCAGCCTTGGTGATTCTGTGATTCTGTGATCTTTGAACAGTTGTTGTTGGAGCTCCAGGAAACAGAGTTAGGAGTATGGCAACGAGATGGTTGTGCTCTTGCTTTTAAAGGCAGCCAGAGTGTGTTATGTTTGACTGCTTCTTGATGGATTAAGTACAATGGTAGCTGTCTCTACTGCAGCTGAAGTGATCAAGATTTATGACTGGGACGAGGAGTGTTGCTTTTCCATGTGAAACTTTATGGGACTAGTGTTCTCCTTGTTTTGGGGTTGGATGTTTTTTTTTTTTCCTATCTTTATTGCTCATCTAAATGTGTTTATCTGAACGATGTTTCACAGCAGGAGATTGCCCTTCTTCAGAATCCCTGCTCGACGTGGATTAACCTTCAAGTTCAAATCCTGCTGCTCCTGGTTATTTGCACGTTGTTTGTCTCTGGCTGGGCAAAATCTGAAACTGTTGGGATTAGAGACAGATGTGGGAAAACTATCTGTAGGTACATGGCTTGGGAGTGCTTTGGGATTAGACACAAGGTAGAGAAGGCAGGCAGTTGCCACGTGCTTTGGCTTAAAAAGCAGAAGACTACTGAATCTGTGAAAAACCCCACATTTTCCCTTTGTGTTTTTTGTGGATCAGACAAGGCCTGTTTCTGGTTTTGAGGGATTTCCAGGGACTGACCCAGATCATCATTCCACAGGATGAGGTAAGTGCTACCAAAATATTGAGTCTCTGTTGGTTTTGGATTTTTCCCTTTGGCACCTTGGGTCTAGCAGAAGTACTTTGTCAGACTGAGTGCTCTGACTCACAAGTAGACCCAGGCATCATGAGAGCACAGATCTGACACTGCAGTAGAAACATTAATACAGTTTGCTCTGTGTTATGAGGAGTGATCCTGGGCCATTATGAAATTAGTCCCTTGAGCATGATGCAGTTGTCCTGTTCTTTGAACTTCTGTGAGCTGTTGGCATCTTCTTGCAGGCACATTCCCATGTGAAGAAGCTCTTGTCCAATGCCCCAGTGGAGTCTGTTGTGCGAGTGACTGGAATTGTGTCCCCTCGGCCCCCAGGGCAGGAGAATCCAGTAAGAATGTTGGGGTCCCTCAGGGTTCTTATTCCTTGTGGATAGTAGGATTGTAGTGGGTTTTGTGTCATATCTTTGCCAGGGGCTCTGGGTGTGTGACAGCCTATCCACGGATCACGTGAGGAAAAATAACTATGACATGTAACTTAGGAGAACCTCAAAGCACATTAGACACCCACCAACTGAATTGTATTCCAGCCCTTTGAAAGGATAATAGCTAGCTTTGTCAGCCTTTCAAAGTGTGGTTGAGATGATTTCTTTTTCTTGAAAACAAATACTGTCATCACAAGTTCTACAGCATGTGATGACCTTTTTCTCACTTGTAATAGATTTTGCTGTTCTTGTTGTATAGTAAACAGAAGTAAAATTTTTTTAATGTTGTTCATTCCTCAGTTCTCATTGTCATCAGCCATAGATTAATCTGTCAGGATTGTGTGTATCCCATCAATGACAGGCTTAAAAAGAGAACCTGGATTTATAGCCATAATTTGTTTTTTTTTCGCTCTGACCATGATTTTTTTTTTGTTCTGACCACTTACAGATGTCCATAAATAATGCAGGCTTCAAGCCATGCCTTTATTTCTTTTAATAATTTATCATTTTGTTGGAGTTTTTTATATACCTTTCCCTAGTAAATAGAAGGAAGTCTGTAGGATTAAATGAACTTTGGTGTGGCCGAGTGCTGAGTAGGGGAAGCTGTCTGTTCTCCCTGGGGATCTGAGAAAAAGGAGGGTAGTTCTGAGAACTGGTGTTCAGAACTGGAAGTTCTGAGAAGTTCCTCATAAGTTGCCTGTTTTGGCTTGTGTTGAGAACTGATGGTGATGCTGCTAATGCACACTAAAATGTATGGTGCCATGGTTTCATTGCAGCTAATGGAACTAGTATTTTGTGCAAGTACATGTGCCCTAGAAAGGTCTGTGCCTGGCTGCTCCTCTGTGCTCAGCATGTCCTTCATGGAAAAGGCAAATGAAAAGTAGTTCTATTTCTTACAGAGATCATCAGTATCCTACTGGGAAAGGACATGCCATCTCTCATGAGGTGACTTGTGTTTTTCTGTGCAGAAGGCAAATGTAGGAGAAAGCCATCCCTGAGAGAAGTTCTCTGAGTTATCCTGTGTTAGAAGGCGGGGAGGATAATCACAGGGGTCTCTTTTTTTCCTCCCGACTGTATATAAAATACCTGTGTCCAATTGTTTTCTCTAAGTTTTGAATCTAAATTTTTTTCTTGCCTTTTTGCTCCAGAAAATGCCAACAGGGGATATTGAAGTGAAGGCAGAGACAGCAGAGATCCTAAACTCTTGCAAGAAGCTACCTTTTGAAATCAAGGATTTTATCAAGGTGTCTGTGTTTTTCCTTTTTTTTTTTTTTTTCTTTTTTTCCTAAAGAGGTGGCTTTTCAATATATTAGGAATTTGGTCAGGGTGGTGGCAAAACATCTGAGAGCTTCATCTGGTTCTCCCAGCCCTACTTTGGGGGAAGAGTGGTATTTAAAATAGGGGTGCTGCTCACTAGGTGTCAGGATGTATTTCTAGTTAAGAGTTAAGCAGAAAACAAGGCTTGAACAATTCCAGTACACAGGGTTTTCAAATATCACTGTAAGAGCAGATGGTAAAGGGAAGAGTGAAAGAAATGAGGCTATGCTAGATTTTTTGAGAGTGTGAAACAGAACCTGCTGAGGAGGTGCTGTGTTTTAGAGCAAGGGTGCTTCTCTAGACAAGTATCTGGTCAGCCAGAGGATTTTCTTCCTGTGTAAGTACACAGTCTTACAAGAGGCTGGTTTTAGTTCAGGCTCTGTGGTGTAGGAAAGGCATCACTGTTAATTTAAGATACTACCTGTGCCATTGAAACTGGGACTGATACATGGGTGTTGGAGTTGGCAGAACTGGGCCTTCTGTGTTACAGGTCCTGGGCAATTCCCATCATCTGCTCTACTTTAGTTTTCCTGTCTGCAATAAGGTCGTATCACAATTTGGTTGTTCCTTTAGAGCTATGTGTGATACCTCTGCTTAAAAATGATGAGGAGGATGGCTACAGTCTATTGCAGGGGACTGAGAATGAGGAGGCCTGAAATCCTGAGCTTTACTGAGGCAGCCCTTACTGCAGTGAATGTCTGTTTTGTTTTTCAAGTAATTCTCCTGCAGGCAAACACTCCCAGTGGCTGGTGTTTGTGTCGGTTGGGAGTGATGAGCGGGTTGTGGCAGCAGAGCAGCAGCCTCCTGCAGCTTCCCCCTTTTTCCTGTGCCTTTAGGAGCAACTTCGTTGGATGTGCAATTTGAATTTTGTCTCTTAATCCTTTTTACCTCCTGCCTCCAGAAATCAGAGGCCTTACGGATGCAGTATCGCTACCTGGACTTGCGGAGCCTCCAGCTGCAGCACAACCTGCGGCTGAGGTCACAGGTGGTGATGAGGATGCGGGAGTATCTCTGTAACCTCCATGGTGAGTGTCACTTGAAGTGTAAAAGTCCATGGTTTGACTCAGGATCAGCAAATAAACCAGAGACAACAGTGCTCTCCATCCCCTCCCCCTCCCACCCAGGCAGGGAAGGAGAGAGAGAATTAAGGAGAGAGACTTGGCTGGATTGAAAACTAAACTAGACAGCTTTAATGATATGTACAATTATATACAAGTATGTTCAGGAATGTGCAAAAGCCTCTTGCCTTCCCCCACCCCCAGCAGCTCCCCTGGCATCTCCTGAGCTGTGAGCAGTCCTGAAATGTCTCAGTCTGCAGGCAGGAGATAAGGCAGAGCAGACAGGGGCTGGGGGATGAGGGTGATGAGGTCAGAGCCTGGGGTTGATGGTGATGGATGGATGGAGTCCTCCCCGGACACCGGCCATGGATGGAAGAGAAGGGAAGAAGAAGCAGGAAGGAAGTTGTCTTCTGTGATCTCTGACTTTCCTTGGAGCTTACGTAGATCTATGGAATGGAATGCCTTTGGTCAGTTCTGCTGTCTGTCTAGTCCAGCTCCCCTACAGGGGGGTCACAGATACAATTCTCCTGCCCTGGCAGCCTCTGTAGCAGCAGAGCTAAGAAGGGACCTTGGAGTCTCAGCAGAAACATAAACATTCCAGTGTTATCAGTCCACTAGCTGGAACACTTGCTGCTAGTTAAAAGAGAGCTTACTGAAGGAAAAAAAAAAAAAGCAGTAAAAGGAAAATTAGCTTCATCCTGGCTCAAACCAGGACAGTAAGAAACATGGTTGAGGAACAGTGTGCAGCAAACAACATTTTAGCCCTCCCTTCTTCTGTTTCCTGTTGCTGGGAGGGATTGCCAATCAACTTACTACTCCAAGCTGGTCCCACTTAGTGAGGACAGGTCTGCTTCTGGGTCTTTAGAGGGGTGTTGGCAGGCCTGAAGAACAAAGTATGTTGAAATCTCTTAGCAGGCTACAAACCTGTTGTTTCAAATAAGCTGTATCCAGTGAGAAAAGCCTTTTGGCAGGTAGTTTCCCTCTCTTGGTCACCCAACTTGTGGCATGTCAAAGGGATGGATTTCTTATAGGCCTTTTGCTTATACTAGTATCAGGAAGTCTGTTCTGGAAAAATACAGCCTAGTTCAAAATGGATAGAGAATTAACAGTTTTTCAGCCTATATGGAGTCCTCTGTCATCAACAGTTCTGGGAATATGATTAGCTCAGAGCTTTTAAATCTGTTGTTACACAAGTTACTCTCAGAAGCATCAAAATCAGTAGATTTTGAGGGGCTACATGGTGTGCTGGACTACCTGTTGTGCAGAGTTAACCCTAGTCTAGCCCACTTTGTGTCATACTAGTTCTTTCTCTCAGCATATTCCCTATCTGAAGGCTGTGTTTGTTCCTCAGGGTTCGTGGATGTGGAAACTCCAACGCTCTTCAAAAGAACCCCAGGGGTATGTGTTCTGTTAATAATGCATTTTAGCTCCTGTGATTGCCTTTGCACTTCATGGTTGAATAGTAGGTCCTTTCCTGTTGCACTTCTAGGCTGGGCTGTTAGCTTAAAATTGGTAGATTTCCTTCTGCAAAACAGCTGTGTCTGAGGCCATGTGATTGCCCACTGCAGAATCCAGTCTCCCAGTAATGATCCACCCTGTTTCTGCACTAGGTGCAGTTTGAAACTTTAGTCCTGTGTATGTTTAACCTTATTGCTGCAACAGAATCCATGATGCCAATTGGTACTAGATTTGATTCAACAGTTGAGCAGAGCTCAGTGGTAAGGATATGACTGTGGTGGGAGCAAAAGATGGGGAGAGGAGGAGTTTTGCAAAATCCACTCAAAACTGTAACTACCTTGGGAAGGGCACCCTCTGCTGCAATTCCTAGAGAACTCTGAGAGGGCTGTGCATTTTATTACCATGTTATTGACATATCTTTAATTGCTGTGCTGACATCTCTTGCTCAAAAGTTCAGTGTTTCTTCAATGTTTGAGTTGTCTCTTGCCTGGGTGAATGGAGGAAGGTCTGTAGCAGAGGTGTGAAAAATTGACTCATAGATTAGGAAACACACACACACAGTTTTTTTTACTTCTAATTTGTATGGTCACTTTTCTTTTTACATTGAGATGAGTGCTCAGAAATTCTCAATTCTTCTTAGTTTCTCCATGGAAACACCAGCTACTGAATTTTATGGGATTTAGCTTGGCTGAGTGTGGAAATAAGGCAGTGATCCCATTGCCCTTCTCAAAAATTTAAGTCCCGTTGTGATTTCCAAAGCTTTGGAAAACAAGAAGTTCCTGAAGCCTGTAGTGGAGGGAATTGAGGCCACTTATTTGCTGAGTCCTGTAAGCTTCTCTTTTCTTTTTGATGCCAGGGAGCAAAAGAATTCCTTGTGCCCTCAAGGGAAGTGGGCAAGTTCTACTCTCTGCCACAGAGTCCTCAGCAGTTCAAGCAGCTCCTCATGGTTGGAGGCCTGGACAGGTAAGAGTTTTTTGGACTCTTGTTCTCTGTATGTCCCATCCAGGGTTTGCTTGCTTCAATTTGTGAGGTTTTGGATACTTCCCCAAAAAACTTACTGTCACAGCTTTTGTGTTTTGAAGAGGGATCTTTAAATACTTGGGACTCTCCAGGTAGGCCAGACCCTTTTCCCCTCAGCAATAATGCCTCCCTGTAAGAGGAAATGCATCCTCTTTGAAGGTGGAAACCTTCACTGTTGTTTTGAATGGAAACCTGATCTGAAAGAGCCTGCCTGAAGGGCAGACAATGAAGTGTGTGATAAAAGCCTTTCCAAGAGTAACCTATAGAACTATTTGGGATGAGGCTGAGCAGCTCAGCAGGACTGAGACAAGGGAAGCATGTTTTCAGGGTGCACAAGCAGACAGCTTTTTACTGGGCTGAGAGTCCAGGTTTGGAGCAGAAGGTGGGAAAGAGGTTGAGTATGTCCCTGTTGGGACACAGCTCACCTGGTAGCCTCCACAGCCTCCAGAGGTGTGGTTGGAGACGGATTCAGTTCTTCTACTCAAAATTCCATGCTCTTTAGGGGATGGGAACTACCAGGACTATGATCAACTGCTGCAAAGGCAACAGACCTCCCTTTTTATTACTATTTTTTATTATGATCACTTCTATGCCCACAATTGAATTTATGTGACTTTGAAGTGTTTTCTAAGTAAAAGTACTATTGCAGGTACTTCCAGGTTGCTCGCTGCTACCGAGATGAAGGTTCACGGCCTGACAGGCAGCCTGAATTCACTCAGGTAACCAGCTCACTGCCTTTCCCCCTCTCCTCACCCCAGACAGCTTGTAGCTGTTTGCCCTTCTGACTGCCTGGTTTCTGCTGGCTCTTGTGCTGCCTGGGGGCACAATGTCATTTGCTGCATGTTTCCCAGACACAGCCCCTTGAAGTCAGTGTGGGAGATGCACAGAGGGGTTACTGTCCATGGCTGGCTGCACAGTCCCAGGTGCTGTAGGTGTGGGAATTGTGCTGCAGCAGTCGTTGTGCTTGATGATGCAATCTTGTCCTGTCCTTCTGGGTCAGGCATCCCCTTCTTCAGCCTTGAGATCCCAGGCAGAGTTAGCCTGGCTCATCCAAGGTTTCTTGCTCTGTCCTTGTCATCATGACCTCATTCACTTCTCTGAGGAGACTGTTGCCTGAGTCATCAGGCTGTAGTGAGGTCATAGCACATCCTCAGTCTAATGCAGTCATGCTGTGATTTCATGTGGTATATATTGTTTTTTTCTATGCTGGTTTTATAGTTGAGAGCTTCTGCAAGCAGCAGTGTAAAAACCTGTAGCTAATGTGGAATCCCCCTTGTTTTATGTTTTAAGATAGATATAGAGATGTCATTTGTAGATCAAGCTGGGATCCAGAGACTGATAGAGGGCCTCCTGCAATATTCCTGGCCTGAGGGAAGAGGCTCTGTTACAACTCCTTTCCCTTCCATGACATATGAGGAGGCACTGGCTGACTATGGGACTGATAAACCAGACACTCGTTTTGGGATGAAGGTGAGAGTTTGCCCACTGGAAACTTGTAGCTTCTCATTTCTGGTGATACTTTTAAGAATAATTTTTGTTTCAATCATGTATACGTGGTTGGCTGGAGTTCTTAATGCTGTATCTTACCCAAGGTATCTATTCCATTATTGCTGTTTTAAACAGATAATCCTCTCTTGGAGAAGGAAGGGTTTGATTATTTGGTTGTGGGAAAATGTATGTTTTTACAACATTTTATTTTAAAGATAATGAAGTGTTAGGAAGCAATATATGTTGACTGTCTTAAGAACAGAAGCCCCATAGGCATCCACAGGCGAGTGGTGTTATCTATTAAGAGGAGCAGTACTGAAAAGCAAGAAAGCATCTTGCATTTCCTCAGGAACTAATTTTGGGGGTTTCTTAGTCAGCATGCAGCTCACTTCACTGTGGTGGGATGTCACCATCTCAGGTTTTCCTGGCTGTCTTGCACTTCTGTTCCTGCAGTGCTCAGCCTCCCAGTGATTATTCCAGCTTGGCCCCATTCACTTCTTTCTGTGAACAGTCTGGTTTCTCTGAGCAAATAAATGGTATCCCAGGGAATGCTGTTCAAGGTGTTAAGATACAGGTGCAGGATTTTTGCTTCATGTTCCTACCACTCCCTGCTTTTTCCTGTGGTTCTCAGATAGTGGATATTGGTGACTTTTTAAGAAGGTCGGACATCCAGTTTGTGCAGAACGCACTCAGTTACCCACGTGGTGCTGTCAAAGCCTTTTGTATCCCTCAGGGAGTGGTAAGTGATGCTTTTACACACTGCTTATGGTTTATGTGAAATAATAAAATACAAATTTGAATTCCTTTGTTGGTATGGTAATGTTCCTTGCTTTTCCTGGGGGAGTAATGCCCTTCAGGGAACTTGGGATGGGTTGTGATTGACGTCAGGTTGGGCCGAGTGGTGTTAGAAGAGGGGAATGGAGACAGTCAAATGACAGGGAGAATATATTGTCCTCAGGAAGAGGAGGAAGAAAGCAGAGCTGCAAAGCCCCATGAGGATAAGGAAGCCTCTTAGGGTTTCAGCATGCTTTGGTCAAGGATGGCTTCTGATGTGCATCTCAATAATAAATTGTGCCCTGTGATGAGAGATTGAAATATAGCCAGTTATGGGGCAGCTCTGTTCTGTGAGGGAAAGGTCAGGTGGTTACAGTGCCCTTCTCATGTTTGCTTTTGCTGCCTTTATGGGCACAACCTAGGTCTCACAATGAGAACATCACAGACCAAAGCCAAGGCTGACAATTGATGTAGAAGATTCTTTGAAGCAGCCATCTATTTTGACAGGAAATCAGATTTAATTCTGCCTCTCGGTGTCTTTGCAGTTTGAGCAGTATGGAAAAAATAAAGTCCACTAAACAATGAGTTTTATTTGGGAATGGAACTCTCTGACCATGGTTTCTCTTGGGATTCCTTAATTCTGGCACCAAGTGCAAGCTACTGGCTTCCCACGAGAGGGCACTAAGGTGTGAGTTTCAGCAAAGCAGAAGTGGATTCTTGAAGCCCCCATTACAGTACCTGAAAATAAATGAAGATTTGAGGCAGGTCCTCACATCTACTGCATTTCTTTGCACATGAGTGTCAGCCTTTACGTATATTTTGCTGATGTTTAATGTGTCTTCTCTTGCTTTTTCTCCAGAGGTATCTTAAAAATAAAGATTTGGAGTCATTGAAGGAGTCTGCAAAATCCCAGTTTAACCAGGTGAGACAAACACTGCTGTGGCTTTGGAAATGGTGCATGACAAAATGTGTATGAGGGCACTTGCAGGCAGAGGAGGGTAGAAGAGCAGTTTTTAATAGCTGGGTCAGTGCCTGCACCTGTGATGCTTCAAGACAAGAGAGGGCAGCACTGAACTGAACATACTCTTATCTTTAGGAAATCATGGAAATTATCTGCAGACCTGATGGAAGCTTGAAGTCTCTGCTTACAAAGTTTCTTGGTGAGAAGCAGCAGTCTGAGCTTATCCAAGCACTGAACATGCAGGCAGATGATGTGGTGCTGCTGGCAGCTGGTGAACACAAGCAAGTGGTAGGAAGGATTTATTGGGTGGCTGTGTGGGTTGAATGTTGCTTATGATGGCTTTGTTTTCTGACCTTAGTCTGATTCTTCTTATTAATAAAATAGGACATAATCTAATTCTGTGTTTCTCTGGAGCTGAAGCTATAGCAACAGCAAATAATGCATGAAATGTACCCCTTGCTTTTGTTTCCCCCCATCAGATTCTGGGAATCACTTGTAACTGAAATGAAGGCTGGAATATAAATCAGGAAAGATTCAGTGCCTCCTTTTCTCTCAACTTAATCTTTGAAGTGTTGAACCTCTAGAGATTGGAAAACAAGGTCAACTAGGTAATTCTGTCTCCCATAAGCAGATGAGTGAAGACCAGCTGCTCATTAGCAGCAGTGATGGGAGATTCTGTCCCTGCCCTTCTCTTGTTCTTGCCAGCAGAGGTTGCCTTAGTGTTGCTGTATGACAAAGTGTCATGCTTTGCTTGATAGCCAAGATTTGGTCATATTCTCTGTGCCTTCATTTCCCTGTCTGCAAAGTGCAGATCTTACCTGTGCTTCCCCAGTCAATCCACATTTTTGTAGACCTTGAGGTTAGTCTGGGACAGTTCTGTGAAGATGGAAAATTTGGAAGAAAATGAGCTTTCTAGCTCCTTCCTTGCCTTTCTTTGTCAAACCCTGGAGCTGCCTCAGCAGGAAGGTGATATCTTTTAGGAGACAAGGTAAAAGTGTTTAAGGCAACAGTGCATTACAGCTGATGCTGTCTGTGATACTGCCTTTAGGAAACACTTTCCCTGGCTGGTGTTTGAGTGACTTCCCTGACAGTAAAACTTGCCCTGTCTCATTCTTTCCCTTCTCTCCTGCAGTGCTCTGCGTTAGGAAGCCTGCGGTTGGAGAGTGCTGACCTCCTTGAGGCAGCTGGGCTGGTGCTCAGAGATCCTGCAGCTTTTCACTTCCTCTGGGTGGTGGATTTCCCCCTTTTCCTCCCCAGGGAAGAGAATCCCACTGAACTGGAATCTGCTCATCACCCCTTCACTGCCCCTCATCCTTCAGATACCAACCTCCTCTATTCAGATCCTACAAAGGTAACTGACTTCATGCCTGCCATGGTGGCTCTTTTATAGCCATGTGTCATGGGAAACTAGGCAAGGAGCAGCTGTTCTTAGTGTGAAAAAAGGTTTTCTGGATCATAGAACTGACTGCATGTTGTACAAGTCTGCTTGGAAGAGATGGCTTTCAGTTTACTCAGAGTGGCAAATATCCCTGTGTGCCCCTGACGAGAGGGGCTTGTAGGAAACAGTTGTTTAAGGGGGGGGAGTTATTCTGACCCATCCTGTGTTGCTTCAGGTTTTTATCAACTTGGTAAAAGGTTTTGTACTGTTCCCACCTCTGTCAGCAGCAGTCTGTGACCCCCAAAGGACAGGTACCTGAACTGCAAGGTACCACTGAAGAGCAGTGTTGTAGTATGTCATGGCTTCATGCCCAGTGTTTTTGCTGTCTGTGCAGGTTGGTGTTAGATGCAGCTGTGCCCCAGCCTTGCCAAGATGCTTAATTTTCTTTCTGCAGGTCCGTAGCCAACACTATGACCTTGTGCTGAATGGCAGTGAAGTTGGAGGTGGCTCTATCAGAATTCATAGTGCAGAACTGCAGCGTTTTGTGCTGGAGAAAGTGCTGAAGGTAACACCTGTGGATGTCCCTAACATCCTCTTGGAGATTCAAAAGACTGCTTAATTTAAATAGCCACTTCAGATCCTGACAGAGACACTCGTGTTTCTTAGAGAAATGTAACTCCTAGCCCTGAGTCATCATCCCTTCATCTTACATTGCTAGCAGGAAGAGCACTGTTTGTCCAGTGACACTTATGTCATTTTTGCAGGAGGACCCTGAGGTGCTTTCCCACCTGCTTGAGGCTTTGGAGTTTGGAGCTCCACCTCATGGAGGAATCGCTTTAGGTAAGTGCTCTGTAGCTCTCCAGGATGCAGGTGTCATGTGACTTTTTGGCATATTAGGTCCCAGGAATGTCAGACCCTACCAAAACAAACCAAAAAATCCCCCACAAAAAAAAAGCTAGCATTTTAACCTGTGGTCTTCCAGTGTGATTTCTCTCCATCCACTCACCCAGAGGCTCTTGTTCTTTTAATTCCTCTTAGTTCTTGTAATCCTTCAGAACTGTTTGACCAAGAGCTTTGTTTGAGCAGATCAGCAGAGCCCTGGTAGTGTTCCTGTAACTCAACTGCCCTGGCTTGTTACACTGTCTTTGCAAAGGCACTGTCTCTGTCTTACAGTCCTTGGTGTGCTGCAGAACACTGCTAACATTGAAAAGCTTATTTTTGCTTGTCTTTTCTGCTCTTTAGGCAATTCTGTTTCTCTGCTACTGGTCAAGATTCATTTTTTTTCTGCTTACTTGCTTCAGTTTTATTCTTCAAGCTCAGTAATACTGTCTACTCCATCTTTCTGATTTTTCTGACTCAGGAGAAGTAATACAGGGCCATAGTTCAAGTCGTTCACTGATTTTTTTTTTTTTTTTTTTTCTGCTTCTAGGACTTGACAGGCTGATCTCTCTCATTGTTGATGCTCCAAGTATCCGAGATGTCATTGCTTTTCCTAAATCCTTCAGGGGACGGGACCTGATGGGCAATGCTCCAGACTATGTCACTCCAGAAGAACTAGAGCCATATCACATCCAGGTTTCCTGGCCACTTGCAGAAAAAGAGGCAAACCAAAACTGACTTGAAGCCAGTGATGTCTGCTGATCAGCCTAACCAGAGGTAGTTGCAGGCTCTAAGCACTAGAATTCAGTTCAGAAAACATCAGTTGTTAGGAGAGGGTGAGGGGCACTGCAACACCACTGCACTGTGACACTTTCAGGATTGCATGGACTCCCCAAGAGGAATTCATCTTTGGGTTGGTAATGGGAAGGAGAAGTAGAAAAGCAAAAGGAAGGAACATAATTTTAGCCTAGGATATTGAGAACGTTTGTTTGCTTTGGGGTGTCATCCTGGAGTGGCGATGGGAATCTAATTTTTTTCCTTTTCTTTTGTAAATTATTTCTTCTCCTATCTCAAGGAGTTAGTATCAGCTTCCCTGGCAGATGGTTTGTATTCCTGATGATCATTGAAACTGCTAGCTGAGGACTGTTACAGAAGGGCAGTGCTGTGCAGGGCCAAGGCCTCTGGATGCTTCATAGCAAAACTTCATGCAACCAGCAGCTTGTAGCATGCTGGAGGATACAAGATCATCCAGAACTTGCCACAGGGCCTTCGAAGAGGGGAAGAGAAGTGTGTTTATCATTTGCAACAGTTGTGCTTGTAATACTCATCAAAGAGGCAATGATCTGTCTTTGGGGCCTGTGGTCCTGGTGATTTTCACCACACTAAGTCTAAAGTTTGTATGTTTGTAAATAAAGTTTATCTGGTAATGTGGTTTTTACTGAGCTTGGCTTTGGGCTTTCTCTACAAGAGCAAGCTGCCAGTTTTTCTTTATGACCTGTGAGCCCTCTAGGAGGTGAAAGAAATCTGTGACAGGATTGCCAGTCTTCTGGGAATTCTGCCTGGTCCTGCAAACCTGCTGCTGCAGTGGCAAGTAATGCAGCAGCAACCATTGCTTGCAAGCAACTGTTCATCCCTGTCCCACACCAGAACAGCCACAGTGGAGCAGCAACTCAGCACTGGTAGGGGATGGGCACTGGCAGCATCCTGCCAGGCCAAGGTGCTCTGCTCTGTAGTGTATAGCAAGCCCTCTGCAGAGGCACTTCAGTAGGTCTTCTAGGTTGGAGAAAGCAGGGAATTGGTGGGACGAAAGGAGAAAGGTGAAGGAGCTGAGGAAGAGAGGAGGAAGAGATGACCTGAACTAGGAAGATGGTGCAAAGGAGGAAAAGGGAGAGCTGGTGTGTCCCAGCTGGGAAGGACAGCAGGATGCATCTGCCAGAGGAAGTGGATGAGGACAGGAGGAAGGCTGCAGCTCTTGTCTCAGCTGATACTGAGCTCCAGCCTTCTGCAGGAGATACTGTCTTGCAGATTCAAAGATTCTGGGCTGCTCTGAGGGTTACCAGCTAATTCAGTCTCTGCACCGTGGGATACGTGACATGGTGGTGCACAATGTTGGTGTTCTTCAATACTGGACTCTCCTGATGAGAAACAGTAAGAGAGGTGGTTCTCCTTGTTAAGGTTTGTTTTTTTTTGAGTGCTCTGTGCTACAAGTACCATCCATAGACAAGCAACAGCAGAGCTGGCTTGCTGCTAGTTTGCAGTTTATAAGATGATGGAGTTACGTGTGTAAAAAGAAAACTGAAATCCTCTCATATCCTATGTTATGATTATTATCATCAGTCTCAAGCATGGTTAAATCCTAATTAAAAAACCCCAACAAGCAATACATTCCTAGACTGTGTTCACATTCATGGTAGCCAAACACTGAACTCCTTAATTTTTTTTTTTTTTCCTTTTATGAGCTGTTCAGTCTTGAAATGATTTCACCTTTGGTTTACTTCCTTTTTTTTTTTTTGTCACCTGAGGACAAGCTGTCAGTAACAGAGTGAGGATCAGTTTCCTGAGAGAAGCTGAGCTGAAATTTGACTCCCTAAGCAGATCCATGTTAAAAAGAAAAATGAATTTTGTTGTTGTTGCTGTTTTTGCAGGAGGCAGGTCACCTTGGGAGAGTTACAGATACTTTTGTTCCCTTAACTTGTAAGGGGTGTTATGGAATATGGCTGCTACAAGGCTAAGTATTATATTCAGACTCCTTTTTTTTTTTTTTTTTTTTTTTTAGAGGATGTTGGATTTGGTTTCTTTACTGGTGGTGAGATTAAGACCTGTGTGAAATTTGCTTGAGAGTCCTCTGTGTTCCCAGAGCAGGGATTTCAGAAGCTTGTTTGAAGAGATGGAATCACAGAAAATAACACTTCTTCTGAGAAGTTCTTCACTCTCCCCAAACTGTTATTTATAGTAACTGTAAAAATAGTGTGCTGAACTTTTTTTTTTTTCAATTGTGAAAGAAGGGGTGCTGTATCATTTGGTTAGTAACTGTTTGCAAAGGCAAATGCCATTTACATCTGAAGATTCTCAGTTCTTTAAATTAGGATTATCCTTAGCATTCAAAGGGTAGCTGATGTTCTAAGAGGCTTAGGCAGAAATGTAACACTGCCTGGAACAGTTTTTCTTGAGAGCACTTGTTAAACCCTGTGAGCAAGCTGTCTCCAAGGCATACACATCCCTTTCTTCTGCAAAGCTGTTTGGTGTGATGTTTGTTTACACACTGCTATATTAAGGACTCCCTGCAGTTAAGTGTGTGACACAGCTAGAATTAGCTGAATTAAAAAAAAAAAAAGGCAACAAAACATGTCATCTGAACTGTTACAGTCCAGCCACAATTAGGTCAGTGGAAAAGATGTATCCCAAATTTAGGTAAGCCATCTGTGCTTGGATTTGTGAATGAAGGTGGTTTATAATACCAATGTGTGAATTTGCCAGTGTGAATGTTGCCACAGAGAAGACATTATTGTTTTGTTTGTTTTAGAGCATTGTGTGAGGTTTCACTTGAGCTTCTGTACACCTGATCTACAGGAAGTTACTTTTAAACCACAATCTAGTTGGCTGCATATTTTGGTAGAAGCAAAGACAAGTAGTAGACAAGACATTACCATGGAATATATAGAAATAAGGGGCAGTCATTTTGCAGACCAATAATTCACATTTGCTGGAGAAAAGCTGCTGGCCTGTGATCCTGAAAGTAGGTTTTAAAACCAATATTTCAGCGTGATGTCCATCAGAAACACCTGCTGAAAGTAACTACAGCATAACTGCAAGCTGCAAGTTTTCACAGAGCTCTCATTGCATCTACCTTCCTTCCTTCTGTATCAGACAAACCTATCCAGCAATGTTGCTACACAAATCCAACTACACTGGAAGATGGAAAGTCCTGGACTCCTCTGTAAGAGTTAATTTTAAAGTACTCTTCCACTAGAGGGGTGGTGTGTAAGGAAAGGTTGGTGAACCTTTTGCTACGTGGTTTGTATTGGTTGGTTGTTTTTTTTTCCTTCCCCATGCTGCCTGGGTCTCCAGGCCTGAGCCACACTACCAGTGTGAATCTGCTCATCAGCTTAATGAGAGTCCAAAGTTCTTGAGGGTGCCTTTATACTACTCCAAAAAGCAAGCAGTAATACAGGTGGGATGTGCAGACTCCTCCCTGTGTTGGAGATATGAATAAGACTTACCAGAACCCCCTCCCTGGCACACACTGGCATGGGAGGCTGTTCTGTATGTGCACACAACATTAGTAACAAAACCCATATTGTTATCATTTCTGGATTCCTGCAGTGATTTTTCACATGTCCTCATGACTCTGCTGTTTCTTCAACCTCTTTTCAATGTGTATGGGCGATGGACAAAAGAATTGTCCAGCCTCTGGCTTTTCTACCTGGAGCAACTGGCTTTGTTGGTAATAGAATCACCAGCTGGACACAGGTGCTGCCTGAGGATTTGTTTTGGGTCTTTCCTGGTACGGATCAACTTGTGATGGATCAACTTGTGATGGTTGGGTGTTTCTCCTCCAGAGAATTTCAATGACTAGCATGGGATGTGAGCATTAGGGTGGCTGATGGGATTGTACAAGGAGTGTTCCTGCAGGAGCCAGGGTTGTATGTAAGGCCTCTGTACTCCTTTAAGCCTTCCAGCTGATTTCTTCTCTTGGATCTGGACAAAACATTAGTAAAATGGAGAGAGAGTTTATTCCTCACCTGTAGGGGATCTGGCTCTGTGCATGTTTCAATAGATTTGATTGGAAAAACCCTCTAGTAAGTTTATACCACCCTTTGTAATATCAGAGGTAAGTTTCTGGCGTTTCAGTATTTTTTCCCTCTCCAGAACAGCAATGTGTTGTTTTGTTTTTGTCCTGAAAAGTTTCCAAGCCTACCCAGAATATTTCAGATTGGGCCAAGCTGTGGAGAGATGGCAGTGCTTGATTCCAGCCACTCCACGTGGCTTGGGTGGGTTTGGCTGCAAGGGTTTTTGTCTGAACTGCCATAAAGACAAGAACTGTTTTGAGGACTCAAGCTGGAGTTTTATCTTGTGCTGGTCTCTCTCTTGAGTTAGCTAAATCACAACAGAACTTCACAGCAGCTTAGTGTAATCCCACGCTGTAAGTATCCAGAGGTTCAGGGCACTGATTAATTTCCAGTTCTGTTGAAAACAGACCACAGCTGTGCAAAAATATTATCATTTGTAACAAGTCAGCACAAGTTTTCGAAGAACGGCCTCAGCTGTTTGCAGCTGGATTTGTTCCCACTATTTTACCCCATGGGGGAAACAGGGAGAGCTACTGCTCTGGTACCATCTCTCTTCTGTAGCCTGAGTCTGACAGAAGGACATTTATGTGTAATGGTCTTTGTCTTGGAGAGCACAGGGATCTCAGCTCAGACCTGCTGTGAGGATGCTCAGCGCTGTGGAGGCCAGAGGACTGTACTTGGGGGATACAAAACTATTGCTGGAGCTGGATCATATGCTAGACCTGGTTTTGCTGCACGTGAGCAGAAGATGGTGCTTTGCACACTGGAGTGGTGAATCTCCAGCCCCAGGGAGGCATGACTCCTCTCATCAGCAGCTTTCCCCTGGGAGGAATGGAGCAGGTATGGCATTGGGCAGGTGATGCTGATGGCCAGAGCTGGTGAACCCAGGCAGCCTCGGATAAGGAGGCTATAATGATAGGAGCAGAAGGATAAGGAGAGCTCGTGCTCTCAAGTGTAAAGCTTTCTATTTTTCCTCTGCTGACTTTATACCTTTAGCTGCTTGCACGATGGTTTGTTTTGACCATGCTTGCTTGCTGCTGTCAGAGGGTGTAACCAGCCATCTCCTGGGGATGTTCTCTACACACTTTGGCCCGTGTGTTAACAGCAGCAGAACAGGCCTGGACAACTGACAGCCACCTGAACAATACCAGATGGAAATCCCCTGTGTAAGCTTCAGGTGACTTCACCTCTCAATGTTTGAGTTCTTATTTTAGACTTGTGTTCTAGTTTGTTGTTGTTTTTCCAGAGCATTGTTTTATGTAATTAAAAAATGTTGATTACATGCAGTCACCAGCTGCACCAGCCAGATTTTACAGCAAACAGAGCTCTGTGACAGGTACATTCAGCCTGCATTGGTCACATTTGCCCCTAATAATCCATCAGGCTCCAGCCTTCTTGTTATACTTTGATAGCCTTTGTGTTTACTGTAGTGCTAAAGCAGAGTTGTTGAAAAGTGCTACGGACACTTCTCCTATTAGTTTGGCCATATTTTAAATATATTTGTATTTCTGTAGCCATGAGTTCTGCTGCTAAATTATGTGTTATTCTATGAAGTACTTCCTGTTCCTTAAGTAAATCTGTCATCTGAGGTGCCTTCCCATTTAAGTTAGAAATGGAACAAATAATCAAATCCCTCCCATATTTTCCACTTCGCTCGTCATTTCACCAACTCCTATCTTCTAATTTTCAATTACATCGATTTTAAGCTGTAGAGTTTTAGATTATTTCACCTGCCTTCCTGGGGAAATCCCTTCATACCTCCTGTGCTACCAGCAGTGACCTTCTGTACACCCACCAACAGCTGCAGGGGCCATAAGTTGATGCTGTTGCAGGTTCGTTGCAGTCTTACCCCCACCACCTGTTCCTGTTTATACTTTCAAACCTTCACTTTCTGCTCTGTGCTCTGCAGAGGTACTAGATAACTTTTTTTGGTGCAATAACTAGTATTAACCGTGTACTTCAGTTACTATTTAAAAAGACACAAATTATCAGGCAGATCACAAAGTACCTGAAAAAGAAAGCAGCAAGCTTTGGCAACACCTTGGGCTTTCCCTAGGAGCAGGTGTATACCAAAGTGAGTGATACAAAAACATTTCTGGGAACAGTTAGTACAAGGGGCATGTAGTGGCAGTTCTCTCTGGAACAACAATCAGTGTGCTATTGGATTTTTTCTATATTATCCTCTATTTAGAGAGTGATAGATTTAAAACGCTCTCAGTCCTGAGGATTTTACTTGTTTGCTTAGCAATTTGAAGAGAATTGTAGATGAAGGCTTCAGCTGTTTGATGGTGTCCCTTGAAACGCAGGCTCCTCATTTGTCATCTGTTCAATGTTTCTTATGTATAAAGGAAAATACATCTAGTACCTTTTTGTAAAAGCAAAGCCTTAAACGTTTGGGTTGTTTTGTTGTTTTGTTTATTTTTGTAGCATGAACAGAACTAATTTGACAGCAATTACAGCTCCAGGGTTCTGAGTAGAGTGGTACCCAGGGACTCTCATCCTTTCAAACAGCATCACTCCACTATGAGTGGCAAAATGGTGTCCAGAGCAAAATGGGATGTGATATTTCTCCTGGGGGATACAGCCCCCAGTAATTGTAGAATGCCACTTTTTTGTGGCTCTGCATTAGCATAGCAGAGAACAGACAGGAGAGGTGGGTGGATGACAGGCTGATTGGCTCAAGGACATGCAGGGTATTTGTCCCAGAGGGAGCATCCCAGGAATGCTGTAACAGCTCCCATAGAAAGCTGGCTAATCCCTAACCTCCCGTACTTCTTTAGAAGGAAGTAAAAGGCTGCAGTTTAAATAAAAAGTCCTATGTCATAGTAAATGTTAAAAAAAGCAATTATGGAAGGCAAGAGCTTGATTTGGATGTTTAGTATGTCTTGTAAAAATCCCAATAATATTTTAAATAGAATTTAAAGTGAAGGCATATAATAAAGCCATCAATTCTCTTTTTTATTTCCACTGTTAATATTGTATAGTGAAGGACAGGTCCAGCAAATCCCTGGCAAGTGTTTGAGGGGAGGGAAACGGTTCTTTTAATGGGAGGAGCATAATTTTAGCACACCTGCCACAGAGATAGACAGGACCAGCCTCTACCCACAGTTGCCTTTGGAGATAGCTGTCTGGTTTTAATGCAGTTGCAGGAGCCATGTGAAGAAAATACCTGGCATGCTGTTACTGATTTCATTTGGGGAAGATGAGCTAAATAGTAATTAATATAAACACCCATTAAATGTGGACTTGCCAGTTAAATAACGATGCTGACTACATTAATATACAAGGAGGTACTTTGTAGTCAGGATGACATTCAGCTGGAATGATACTCTTGGAAAGGCAATGTCTGCGAGTTTATTATTTTATTAATGCTACCTGAACAACTTTCTGTTTCAGCTGTGAGTCTGCAGGCCTTTTTCTTCACGTTGAGGTCATTTCCATCCTCCCATTCTCCTCCTCACTGCTTCCTTGGCAGCACCAGCCAAAGTGTTCATGGGATGCCCGGTGAGCAGCACTTGGTTATTTCAACCAGGACCAGTTTTTGGATCCAGCACACTGCATGGCCTCATAAACAGCTGCTGCAGCTCAGATGAGGAGTAGGAAAAAGTGACTGAGCTTTGGAGGAGACAGGAGTGAGGACTGCTGAAGCTGACTCTGAAGAAAAATGATGTGCAGTTAATTCATGCTGCCATCTTGTGCTTCCTGCTTAGAATGATTTTACAATATGGAGAAGTGTCAAAATAATCAGAATCTGTCCTGCAACAGTAGGAAATATTGAAGCTGCTCTGTAAATAGCCAGTGACACTGAGGATTTTTTAGGTGTTTTCTGAGGGGCTACTCTTCCCTTTGAAATCATAAAGTAGGCTGCCACTTTATTCCTTAACCTTTCACAGTAATGTGAACTAAAAGCTGGAGGTGTGCAGTGTACTTGTATCTTCTCTGATACTGTACATCTTATTACAGACAACAGACATCACATACTGTGCAGTTATATAAATTGTTATGCATTTTAACAAATTCATAAACAGAAAATGGCATTTAACGTGAAAGTGGGTTTACAGTGTTAATTTATTTATTAAGTATACCTGGAGGATAAGTAAAATGGAGAAGTCTCACCCAAGTCTGCTGAAAACTGTGGCCACCCTGGTGTCATAGAAGAAGAAACGATGAAGGTGATCAGGAGGGTGAGTTGATTGACTCGCCTTGCTTTCAACAGTCAGGGCTTGACCATGATGCTACTGAGCAGTAGGATGTTTCTAATTGAGTTTAATACTTTTATGACCTCTTTGGCAGCTCTTGCTTTTCACTTGACCTTGCTTTTGAACTGCTGTAGGTTTGTTTTGGTTGGGTTGGTTCCCTGCTCTCCCTGAAGCTAGGGTTGCTCATGCTAATGTCTCAAATTTCTTTTCTGCCAGAGGCAGTGCCTCCTGGCAGCTCCATGGCCTTACCCAAATCCTTTTTCAGGGCACTCTGAGACTATACAAATGGTTACACTGTTGGCATTTGTCATTTATAACATTAAATGTAATACTTGATAGATGGTGTGTTGGACTGCACTTCCTAGCTTGCATGACCAAGTGAGACTCTTTTTTTTTTTTATTCCAGGTTTCTACTCCATTATTACAGCTTGGTTTCTTCCAGGTTGGCTGACTCAGAGCTTGCCTCTTCAGCTGAGGGAGCAAGCCTTTGGTGACAGTGACCTGAAGTGCCACTACTAAATGAGTAACCACACTTCTCCCTTTGTAGCTGTGGGATTAGTTTGTATCTCTAAGCCTGCAGAACGGATGCTTTTGGCTTCTTCGTGTGAGAAACGTTTGTCGCGCCAATGAACAGGCCCAAACAGATCCTTCAGCAAAGCACAGTTTATTTACATTCTTGCAAGAATGGGTGACCTAAACAAGTAGGCACACACATACCAAGGTGAATAATGGTTTATATTCCCTATTCCCAATGCAAAGTTCCCTCCCCTGTTTCCCCCCTGGCTGGGTAGTTCAGGGTTTACAGCCTATCCAACGCTTCTAATTACCCTATAAGTTTCCCACCCTGTTTACACATTCCATTCTAGCAATTTACTTTTTACCTTTTAAGGTATAATTTTGACCTTTCTCACCCCCTTGACTGTCTTCCCAATTAACAAAATGATCTATACCTACTGGTGTCATCCTGCCCCAAGAAGCAAGATAGAAGTGGCTTTGTTCTGCTTTATCTTGGCCATAAATCCTGTTCCATGTTTGGATTCCCCAGATGGAGCCCAATTAAGTCCCTCAGTTTCTTGGACTGTAAACCACTCCAGGTGTCATTGGAATGTGCAGATATCTCACTTCCCTTAAACAAACTATTATATTCCTAGCACTAGGGTATATATATTAAAAAAACCAAACCCAACACTATGCTTCTAACACTAGGATGTGAAAACAACACTACATTTCATTTCTAACATTCATGATCCCTTAATGTAAGAAAGACTTGTTATGGCTGTGACAACCTTTCCTTCCTAGTCCTGGTAAGCAAGACAAATGAGCAGGTCAGCCCATTCCTTGGTCCTTCTCATACTATTAATGTACATGTGGGATAATTTTGGGAACAGAAAGACCTATTGAAAAAATGTCAAGCAGGCCAGAATGTTTAATGCTGAATTTTTTCATGCTAGAAAGTTGTTAGAAAGTTCAAGAGAAAGAAGTGCTGACTGGCACTGCTGGTGATAATGATAAATGGTGAGATGTCTGCTTAGAATAGAGGAAAAAAAACATTTCAGGAGGCTCTTGGGAAATCAGGGGGTCTGAAGCTGTCTTGGTGTCAGGAATCTTATTAAAATGTTAGCTGACATGATTTCAGAATAATATGTGGTGATTTTTAACAAATTATGGTGGATAGGTGAGGCAGCTGACATGAGTAAAAGTCATGTGGTACCTGCCCCTGGAAGGAGAAGAGAGAGGACCTGGATAATTACAGATCAGTTTGATTTTCATTTACAGAAGGAAAAAAAAAAAAAGAAACAAAAGCAATCTGAAAGATGTTGGACAAGCAAACCATGCGGGGGAAAATAATCTCAAACCAGAATAATATCAACCTGTGACAAGGTAAAAAGGTCTTATTGCTGGGGGAGAGGCAGCACGTGACAATGTACCAAGTCTCCTTGGCACAGCCATGCATAACATCACTTTAGTGAAACTGGGTAAAAAATGGTTGGATGATGCTACCCAGGGGGAAAAAATATAATAATTAAATGTGTAATTTCAGAAGCTTGTCTCAGGGTAATTTCTTTCAGTCTTGGATGGGGAATAGAAAATGTAGTTACATGTGAATATAAAGGAACTAATACAAATTTGGAGAATTAGTAGGCTGTTGGGAGAGGGATATGGCTAGGATTCAAACCTCAGAAAATTAAGAAATGGTCATGGAAAAACTAGGATGCCATGCAATGAAGATGAATGCAGGTTGCTGAATTGAGGGGGGGAAAAAAGAAAAAAGGCTCTGCAGACAGCAGCAGACGACCGGCTGTTGTGACAGCAGAAACTGCTGGTGTTTATACTGGGTCAGAGCTAAACATGAGTCAACAAACTTCTCCTGTTGTGAAAAAGCAAATACCACGCTGGGGTGTAAACAGCCAGGCAGACAGCAAGACCTGCCTCGCTGTCTCTTCATTCTGCTGAGCGTGGTGTGGCCTCAGCTGGAATCCCTGGTTTTTGGGCTCGGGGCCGTGCCCTTGCAGAGCCCCTGCATGCTGCTGTCATCCCAGCCTGTGCCTCTGGACCAGCACAGAGCTGTGCTGTTCACTTGCTGCCTCCTGACTTGGGTGTCGGGTGATTCTCTTGGGTACAGCAAAGCTGCTCCCTCCTGTCTGTGAGCAGGGAAGGCAGAGACTGATGTGGGAGTTGTCTCGGTGAACAAATGGGGTTCTCCTTTTGGTGTCGTGTGTGGTGTTGTCCTAAAGCTTGATTCCTGGCCCATGCAGAGCTGGCCTCTAAGGCTGGTGTGCTTTGACAGTTAGTTCTATGTTTGATTACTCCATCTTGTTTAGTACGTGTTGATATTTTCCAAGAGGGAGAGATACTGATATTCAGGTAGTTGTGAAAGTCCACTCTTGTATTTTTCACTTAATCTCATTGCATATTTCTTAGCTTTAGCCTTACAGACCCAGCAGATGATCATGTTACCAATACTGGATTTTGTAAGAGCAGAGAAGCTGTTTGCATCCTGCCTTTTTTGCAGATGCTGGGTGCTGCCTGAAGTCCATGGGACTCCTGGAACTTGCATCAACACTGCCTTTGTAGACAATCTGAGCTCAAGATCATCTGGGTCTGGATCAACTTGGCTTTGTCATGCAGCTGTGGGGACTTGGGAGCATCTTGTCTGCCTGGTGTCAGGCAAATAGTATCTTTGCAAAGGCAGATGATGCAAAATCCTGAAAGATAACCTCCTCTCTCTTGTGGGTCACCTTGTTTGGGCATCTTTAGTCATGCCCAAAGGAGACTTCAAGCAGGTTATGCACAGCTTGGCTAATAAATACAGCATTGTGGCTTTATCACACAGTGAAGACAGGGAGGTTTTAACAAGCTGCTAGGCCAGGTGCTAGAATGCTTCTACCCTCCTCTCCCTAAGACATCCAAAGAGTCTTTTCTGGCCCTGGAGGCACTGCCAGGAGCAGAAGGGTTGTTCAGTGCTCCCTGCAGCAGATCCTCAATGGTGCTCTATTGCTGTCTTCTGCCTCTGTGAGTATTTCCTATTGAAATTTCAATATTGATGTTTTTCCCCTCGAATCTTTGAGCTACTGACTTCCTGTGCTGCAACAATCCTGTGACTGTCTTATCTGCCAGAGCTCTGTTTCCTATGTATTTTTTTTTCACTTCTTGGCCACTTCTTCTGCCTGTTTTAAGGAGTTGGGCTGCATTGAATTTAGATGTTGGGCCCTAGGACGCTGCCAAACACCTTGGACAGGAGGTAGAAGGTTTAGAGAGAGAGGATTACATTATTCCCAGTTTTGGAGGCAGCATTGGCAAAGGCTCAGCAGGTAGCAGTGTCGATGTCAGGCAAGTGATGAGTTACACTGGCAGGGAGGGATAAGGGTAAAGTCAAAATCCAGCACCAGAGCCAGCCCTATCTTGCCACCAGTGTTGATTCTGGAGGTTGCAGGGGTATTGGAGGTTCTGGATACCTGGCTTCCTAGGAGACAGACCTTCCCAGCTCAGCAGAAGAGACTTTCTGCTGCCTCACAGCATGGCTCTAGCTTTTGTTGGGCTGCAGTGATAGAAATCCAAAAGAGGAGTTAACCTGCAGGTACTTAGTCAGAGCTGGCATGTGGTGTTCCAGGCATGTAAGTTCTCAGGGTCAAAATGTCTGGACTGCATTTAAGTACCTTGGCCAGTGTCATGAGAACATCAAAATGCAACAGCCTGGGCACTGGAGAGGGATGACTTAGTTCCTGAGTTCCTGGGCCTCTTGTTCTTTGCCAAATGGTACCCAGGTCTCACCATCTTCCACAGTGGGTAAAGACACGCTTGTCTCCTCTCCAAGTGCACCACTCTTTAAACAGAGGCTCAGCAGTTTTCCCAGATGTTAGCTTAGCAATGCAAGGGCTAAACAAACAGCAACAGATGGGAAGTCCCCTGTTGTTGTGCACCACAAAGCCAGAATATGTCTCCAAATCACATTTTGCAGAGTCGCTGCTCACAGCGGGTTAGTTTGAGCGAGCGGCGAGCTACAGCTGAAGGAAATGAGAGAGCAGCAGGAACGTTGTTATATCCTTCTCAGTTGTGATTAGGAAGGAGCATTGGAAGGTGATGGCTCACCTCTGAGCTCTGTGTGTGGCTGCTGCAGCAAGGGTAAATGCAGAATTAACAGTATGGGGCTTTTAAGACTCTTCTCATCCAAAAACCCTTTACCAAGAGCGTTGCTTGAGGGTCATTTACTTTAGAAGAGAGAGGTTATCTCAAAAGTGCTTCCCCAAAAGAGTTCTCTGTGATGTTTTAGCAAGAAAAACCTTCTCTGCAGACTATGCTTTGCCTCAGGAGATTAATCTGTTCTGCAGTTTTTCCTTGTACATTTAAAAAAAATTATTTCTGTCTTCATTTGTTTGAAAGAAACACTTAATATCAGTTTTAGCCCCAGGTCTGTTGGTCCCCTGTGACTGGGGGGGGGCAGAGTTCTTTCTTACCTCCCAGGCTGGACTTCACTCACACAGAAGTTACAACATAGCCATGTCTGTGGTCGGTGCCTTTGTTCAGCCCTGCCCCTGGCTTGGACTCTGCTTACAGACACTCAAAGCCCTGGGTCACCATCGTTTCTTGAAGTCTCTTCCCCTGTTGCTTTCACATAGGTATCCAGGAACTTGGCCGCAGGATCAGGGACTAGTGGAACTAGAGGTGACACAAACTTCCAAAGTTCTGTGCTTGGAATTTCTCTTGGGGAAACCAAGGGAGTAAATTTGCCTTTTCTGCCATTTGCAAGCCAAATTTAGCTAATAAAGGGCTTTCCCAGAGTCCCAAGGTCATAAATTCAAAGCCAGATGAGTAGTGGTCTCTTGCTGCTTCCTGCCAGTGCTGCCCCATGATGGTTTGTGGAGCTAAAAGACCTCTTAGGGTCTTGAAAAACACCCAAGAGCCCTGGGGTTTGTATTTCCAAGGCTGGATTCACAACCTGTTTTCAGTAGGGCAGAATGTTTGTGTGTAAGGGGAAGGGAAGCAAAATGCCACATACAGGTGGACCCCTGGTGAAGCTGCCTGCCCCTGCAGGGACCAGGATTCCCGAGGTGGATCCCAGCCACCACACAAGCTGCTGGTTTCAGTAATGGCACTGCCCTGGCTGCCTGCTTTGAAAGAGGCTTGGGTTTTGTTTATGCACAAGGGAGTGGTGTTCTGTGAGCATACCATCCACCACGGGGGATGTTTCTGTGAGCAAAGGGCCAGCACTAATGCCATCCTGTGTGGCTGTGAATGAATTCACCCTTTATTCAGCGTCCTTGGCCCCTGCTGAGCTGAGAGCCCTGCACTGCTCACAGGGCTACATAGATGCTCCCATTTGCAGTGCTCCTTCAGCTGGGCTTCCACACCCCGGTGCCTCTAATCCTGGACAAAACTCGGGCTGTGGAGCAGCAAACACAACAAGACCTCTATTCTTAGCCTCAGAGCTGGTTCTCCAGGGTGTTGGGTGATGAATATGCAGTTGCTGGAGCTCTTGACAAAGCTGAGTGAACAGCAGGATTTGTTGTTAGCCCTGTACATACGCTTCTCTCCTGTTGGATCCGTAGCCTTCGCTGCAGCTTTTCCCAGTTACATAAATATGGCCTATTTTCCCCTCACGAATTCCCATCTTGCTTGCTAAGTTTAGGCTTTTGCACACATATAGAACAAACCCTCTGATTTTTCACACGCAGCTGGAAATCCTGGCTCACCCGGGGAGAAGCCATCCCTGCCCATATGAAGCTTTCACAGTGGTGAGGGACAGTGGCGCTGGCAGTGTCCCCTTGTGAGGGACATGACTCTGCAACGTCCTGGACACCACACTGCAAATCATCTGAGGTGCCTTGTCCTTTTCCCCCACCCCCGTGAAGGTCAGACACCAGCTACATGGCTGCCAGGATGCTGGATGGTCTGCATGCCTGGCAGGCTGCACGGCATCCTGAAGCCTGGAGGGTTGGCTGCATACTTTGGGGTACAGAGCAGATGGCTCCTCCCTCCTCAGAAGACACAAATGTGGGCATTATCTTCCCCAACAATGGTTCACCCCCACCCCCTCCAAGTGTACTGGGAGGTTGCACTGCAGTATATCTGTGTGAAAAACAGCTCTGTAGAGAATGGATGTTGTTTGGAAATCTCCCAGCCCTGGGATGTAAGAAAGGTGCCATGCATCCACTGAGGCTCTGGGGTGGCTTTATTAGTGATATAAGTGACACAGATGCAAAGGGCTGGAAAACAGATGCCCACACACCCCCCTTGCAGTGTTATTACTCCCTATTTCAGCAGCATCAAGGGATCCCACTCCCCAGTGCTGCTGGGGTATCTCTGTGGTGGGGAAACGGTCAGGATCTTGACATACCAACAGATCTCAGCTTCTTGCTCCTCCTGTGGTGGGAATAAGGATACCTGGTTGTAGGTCCTGAAATGATCATCCCCTGGGCCAGTGTGGCTGCCTCTACAGTCAAAGAAGCCAACTGAAGCTATGGATTCACAGTGAGAGCTTTTCTATTCCAGGGCTGATGGCGTGCTGTGACTCGAAATATGTTCTGACAGCTCCTGGCAGAGTGACCCGTGAGGGAGATGTTTCCTGGAGCTGGGCACCAGTGTTCTGAGGCCAGCTGAGCAGGCAGGCAGTTGGGCTGCTGGATTTTTGCTCATCAGGACGCGATCCTTTCCTGCTCTGCTGTAGACATGTGTGTGAGCTCAGGTGAGTCTTGAAGGCATATTATTGAACATAGTCACTTAGAGGTGGACCTGGCAATGTGGTGTTAACTGCTGTGAAGGGCACTGGCTTGGAGACTTTCTGTGGTTGTAATTCAGTGCATCGCACACATAGATTTTTATTAACAGCAGCCTTGTGGCCAAATATTGTCTCTGCAATCATTAGTGGGAAACCTTAGAGTAGGGAGCTGTGGTAAGTGGGTGACTAGGGGTCTTTAGGGGAGGGTAGAATACCTTAAGCATCTGACTTTGCTTTAGTTTTAATCCTTCTGATGAAACTGAGCACCTCAGGTGAGACCCAGCCCCTCCGAGGGGTGGGTAAGCCACTGGGGCAGAAGAGGGCAAGTGGTGTGGGATCTTTCAAAAAGCTGGCAAAGGCTTAAGCACAAAGCTCTCACTTCCAAAGGGGCATGTGCTTCTAAGCATGTGATGCTTTAGAAAAGCACATTGTAAAAATCCACGGAGTGAGGAGTTGGTGCCCCTTTGGGGAGGATTACAGCTAGATCTCTGAATTCGTGGTGTTTTGGGTCTGTTATTGCAGCAGATCAGCAGAGTGTCATGGACTGTAGGCAGCTCTGCACCCAGCTTTGTGCAATGTGCAAAGGGAAGGTGTTATGGCTGGAGTGTGTTTCCACACCCTCCACCAGCCCTGCCAGGCCTTTGGACCTGTATCGGCATGACCCAGATATTGGGAATGAGGGGGGAAGGCTGAGCTCTAAATGATGCTGGTGCTTTGGGTGTGTGCAGCCCATGTTCTGTCTGTCTCAATGCAAAGCCATAATTAAAAGCTCTTGGCCAGACTCACCCTACACCATCCCTCAGAGCAGCTGAGGAGGACTGGGATTGGGGATTTTTTTATGTTCGAAGGAAGAGAGGAGTAATCAAGGAGAAACTGAACTCTCTTATCACTACAATCCCCTCCTGCCCTCTAGTATGGCCCTTCTCCTCCCAGGCAAAAGCAAACAGTCAATAAAGCCCCCAGTGCTCAGGCAGTATATATATATTTTTTTTTTGCTCTGGTGGTCCTTCAGGCCCTAATCTCTTCCCTGTCCCTTTTCCCCACCGTGCCCCACTGCTGGCCAGTTCTCCACGGGCAGCAGCCAGCCTGCAGCAATAATGAGAGCAAGTCAGGCAGTGCCATCCTATGCAAGCCTCTGTCTGCTCTGCGTGTGTGCATCTGCGAGAGCGCGCTCTCGCTCTCCCTTCTCTCCCTTCCCTCTCTTTTGTAACCCCCCCTCTTTCCACCAGCTCTTGTTCTGTTCACGAGATGCAGGGCTAGGGAGCCAGGAAAAGTGGCACAGTGCTGCTGCTTCTCCAGAGATAACTGTGACCGGGCTGGGTCCTTCGCCCTCCCCGATGCACCGGGAGTCTGCGGATCCTGTTCCTCAGGGTCCCAACCAGCCATGTCCATCAAGCACCAAAAGCCACGTAGCCACCACCCGGCTGCCAGCTGCAACGCAGGTAAGTGCTAGGAGGGCCTTGGTGGGTGATGAAAGGCCCTGTGGTTCTTCGCTTGGTTACAAGTCCCTGGGGGAGGGATTTTTACTTGTTTCTGCCTCAGTTTTTCTGGGGGGAAGGATGGCTCTGCAGGCACAGTGGGAGGGGAAGGGTGCTGCTCAGATGTTACCCCTGTTGAGGTCAGGGCAGTGCTTCTCTTAGTGCAGTAATCTTCCTGTGGCATCTTACAAATGGTCAAAGGGACACAGACAGGGCTTCTAATTATCAGGTGGGGAAAGAGCAGCATATTTCTTAGGTTAACCCCAGTCCAGCTCCTGGCTGGGCTGATAACAGAAACAGGGCTGGTTCTGGGGTGATCTCCGTTTCAATGGGATTAGCCATGGGCCTTTGATGCTGGGGGAGAACATCAGGCTATGCTGATGCCTGCAGCTCTGAGATCTTCTCCATCTTTTCATTATTTCCCTCCCTTCGTTATTGTTGTTATTTTAAAATGGTGGATTGTATTTCCTTTGAGCATTTGGCTTTCTGTGACATCGTGGCTAACAGCCGGGCTGAGCACTGGGGCTGAGCTAGTTAAAAATAAGACTAATTGGAGCGAAAGGAGAGTGCGATGGAGGCGAGAGAAGTGCAGCATCGAGCAGAGGCTGTAGCAAAAACTTGAAGATGGCAGGAGCATGTATGCTTTTTGGGGGAAGAACAGGGGGCTAACCTGAGGGGGCTCGTCCTCCTGCAGCCTGGACTGCAGGGCTGCTGTAACACATGGAGACCCCTGCAGCAGCAAGGGCCACCTCTGTGCCACTTGACGGGGAATAAGCTGGTAATTTGGCACAGCAAAGAAAATACAAGGGACTCGTTGTGCCAGCATCGTCTCTTCATGGTGGATTAGCACTGCACCCGCTCCCAGAGGAATGCAGTTGCATTCCTCCATCTGGGGAGCATACACTGGCATAAAGGGCTGTGCTGTCACTGTCCTGTTGTGTTCCCCTCCTCTGAGACTCACTTGTTCCTGTAGCCCCAGGCTCCTCCAAAGCAGCACTGTCTTGGGCTGTCAGGACAAGCCTGGCCTCTTGCCCTGCAGTCCTTCCACCTGGCTCTGGAGACACTGCCCAGTCCTGAGGTCTGGACTGGCACAGGAGTTGGCAGAGCTTGGTGTGCATCTCTAGCCAGACTGGCAGGACACGAGTGATGATTGCAGGTCAGTCTCCCAAGGAGAGATTGGTGCTGGGTGCAGCAGACATTTTTATGAAAGAACCACCATCTGCTGGAGAAGTAGGATGAACCCATCCAACTCGCTTCATTTATGTTTTAATTAAGGCTACAGCAGAAGCCTCCAGAGATGAAAGAGAAATCCCAGCTCACCCATGCAGTTAATTCTGTGTTTCATTGTAAATAACCACTCAAATGCTCACATGTTTAAAGTTAAGCACGTGCTCAGGTGGTCTGCTGCAGTGGGAATGATGTCCCAGTGCCATGCTGTGTATCTGTATAACCACTAATAGCCCCAATAAATTCTTGCTCTGGGACCTGGGTCCCCTGTAAGCCCAAGTCTTTGAAACAGCAGTGATGAAAGCATAGACCTTGTCTGTCATAAATGGATTTGTGACTGCAACCCTGAGATCTCGGGGCTGATTTCTAACATTCAACAAATTACTAGTTTGCAGTGTTCAGCTCTCAAAATATAAGCTGCTTGCAAGCACCTTAAATAATATCTCAGCAGAAAATTAACCCCATCTGTCAGCAAGCCTCATTCCCTGGCCCATGTCAAGCATCAGATCTCCATCAAAACCTGCAAGGGATGGTGGATTTGCAGAAGGGATCTTTGTGGAGCTCTGTCTGCTGGGGTGGATCTATTGTGGCTTCCTAGCCGTTCACACCAACCGCATTCCAGACACTGCCATATTGACAGCAGCAGTGATGCTGAAAAGCTGGGAGGGCTCCAAGGTTGCACAGAGCAGCTCTGTGTCAACTCCAATCCTTTCTGCTTCCCTGCTCCACACTAACAGCATCCTCTCCAATGCACGTGCAAAGGCACCGACAGGCTTCTTTATGTGTGTGACTGCTCCTGGGCATTGGGAGCACGTTTCTTTGAAATTGTAATAAAGTGCTTGAAAGGGGCAATTCTTCCCTTTGATTCCTGCCTCCTCCACTGGCCCTCTCAGCCAGGAGCCTCCCACACTGCTCCCACACTGTTTTGTGTCCTACCTGCCTGGAGGAATTGGGGAGGGAGGTGGGAGCATGCAGGCTGGGGCCGGGAGCCATCTCGCAGCAGAGGCATCTGTTCTGCTGCAGCAATCTCAGTGCCTAAGAGCCACAAACATGTCCAGGAGACACTTTTATCAATGACATGGGAGAATTTAAATAGCTGCCATGCTCTCGAGCTAAGCCGGAGATAGAACTGTGGATCACGCTTTATGTAACTCATTTTTATTTTTAAACCCAGTCTTTTATTTTCAAGGGGAGTTCAGCTCAGTGGGTGTCTCCTATCTCCTGTCCTGCCTTGTGAGCACATGTGAGGTGGCTTCTTTTATCAACCTCTCATCCAGCATATCCACTGCTTGGTTTCCTCATGTACCCCTGAAACTCCAGCTTTCCTTGTTTCACCTTTCAGGATTTCCTGCTTGCCTGGGCTGATGTGTAAAATTATTTGAGGTTTAAGATAAATAGAGAAATTAACCCCTTAAAAATATTCAAAGCTACATCTGTGGATGTCTCCTGATGTTAAAGGAGCTCCTTTTTAAGAAGGGGAAGCTGTTCTGGCTCCCTTCACAAGTAAGACAAGCCTGTGATTTGTTTTGCAGTTTAGGAAGCTTTCCATGTCAGTCGGAATTCTATCCTGCCAAGACAGTCACCTCGTGCTGCACCAAGTGTGTTTTGCCCTGGACCCTCCAACAAGCAGCCAGCAGCCTGGCAGAGTGAGCAGAGCATTGCCTGTCAGATGTCAGTTACTCACAACCTTCTTCCAGCTTTAATTGCAACCTGTGGTGGAGAACAGCAAGCTCTGGAGATAATTACTGATTTGAATTACCTTGGGGTTGTGTCCGTATAGGTACCTGTCTGGATTCTGGATAAATTTTGGTTGACCATGTGTCGGAGGAGATCAAATGACACTTTGTGTAGTGAGAGTTTTGCTAGGATTGTTATTCCAGGCCATGGGGGGTTGTTCCTTACAGTCCTTCAGCAAAAAAAGAAAGCCTCCCTGGGTCACAGCAGAAGTGGATGGTGGCTGGAGGCTTGTGGTTGAGCCAAAGGCAGACTTTGCAGCCTGCAGGTCACCTGAATTCCCAAAGCAGGGACTACTGTGGGAGGCAGCCGGCCCCATGTAATTGGTGTTTTGCAGTCACCGAGTCTACATCTCTGAGCATCTTCCAGAGACATCACAGAGGCACCAGGACCTCATGAAAACATATCAAAGAATGACTATACCTGTGGGGATGTCGCTGCCAAACATCACAGCAGCCTGAAGAAACACACTTTTCTGACGCTCGGGAAAATCCTCTTGGACTAGCAAGTTGTGAGGCGCACCCTTGAATAAGCTCCCTGCAGCACGGTACTAGAAAAGAGAGAAGCTGGCACAGACCCAGGAAAAGTTGCAAAGTAAGAGTGAACACAGCCCCAGAGAAGTTCAAAGCCCTTATGGCATGGATCACTGTAGATATGACAAGGCCACGCAGCCAGAAATGAGAAGTGGAAGCGGCAGCAGCAGGCTCAGCATGATGCCTCATTAAGCATATAAGAATGGAGTTCCAGAGTGGCAGCAGGCCCTCAAGGAAGGAGAGAGAGAGTGAGAAGACAGGGAGAAATCTGCTTAAATGTCAAGGTGAAGGAGCTTATTTAAGGCAAACCTACTGGAGATGTCAGCCAAGCAAATGAGCTAGTCAGTGTAGGCATCCTCTGATCTTCCAGCTCCAAACTGAGAAGGGTGGGCAGCTGCCAGCCCTGGGAGGAGCATCCCTGTACCTGGAGAGGTAAAAGCCACACAGCTTCCAACCAGAGCTGCCTTCCTAATGGATGGACATGTGAGGGCAGCTGTACTGGAAGGAACATGAAATTCAGGCCATGAAATTGCATTATCCAGCAGTTGGAAGGCAGAAATTGGGACCAAGTGAACTGGTGGTTCAGAAGAAGTTTCTTGATAAAAGGCACTTGAATGATGATTGATGGACAAAACACATGGCATAGGCAGGGAGGTATTTAAAATAATAGGGAGGGTGAAAAGGACCCTGGAGATGGTGGAGAGAAGATTGATGTTCTGAGAACAGGCTGGCAAATTCCCTTCCACCCTGTCCAGTGACAGCCAACACTCCCAATGCTGCACGTGTTCCCTGCTTGTGTGTTTGCTGTTGGCAGGTCATGAGGTAATTGCTTTAAAGTGTTTCTTGGAGAGATTTAAAATTTTGGATGGAATTCAAACCTAATATCAAAATGAGATATTTTATTAAAAGCTTTTAAATAGAAGCTACAGGGTAGTCAGAAGTGGGGGGGGGCTATTTTACAAGGAATATGCCATAAACCTCTTCTCCGACTAAACAGAAGCTTTCTAAAATATTACCATGTAAAAAAAAAATAATTCTCTTTATCTGCAATTTAATTACATTTCCCATAGAGCCTGTGTCAACACAGTTCACTTATTTTTGTTCTCTATTAACTCAAAAAAAAGGAAAAAAAGGAAACTAGAAGGAAAAGCTGTTGATGTTCAGAGTTATTTGTGGGTTGCTCCAGGGTCTCTCTGGGGTCATAGAAAGGTTGCACTGCCATACTGGAGAAACAGGGACTGGGGTCTCTGTCCATACTGGTGATGGCTATGAAATGGCAATATATAAAACTGGCATAAAAGCAGGAGGAGGGGTGGGAGTGCTCCAGTGGTCCTCTGGTCTATCACATCCAGAGTTAATGGATCAGAGTTTTTGATCTGCTTGAGACTGCAGCAAAGTCCAAGGAGCTGAATAATGGATGGGGATTATCTAGAGTTTTGTTAAGTGGAGATTTTGTTGCTCTCCCCCACTCCAACATGTCTGTGTGTGTAAATGAGATCTGAGGGATGTCCTGGAAGTATTATGAAAACATTGTCACCTGTGACATCCTGCAGATGCCCAGAGAGAACCTGGAAGCGTGGAAGCTCATTAAAACAAAAATAACATGTTAGAAGTTAAACTGCTGGTGATGTATTAAATTTGGTTTGGGATTTTGGGGCAAGGGCTGAAGCTGACTGTTATTTAACCTGAACAAACCAGACTCATACCAGAGGTGCAAGATGAACCTCAACCTTTGACCTTGGCCGAGAGGAGATGGTATCAGCTGTGGTATTTTTTTTTCAGTGCTTGTCTCTGATAACTGGAGACATGATTAATCTGAGTCAGGATGACCTGGGCTTTACGTTGGGAGGATGAGAACAAGGCAAATATTTGCTTGCCAAACTGAGCTGAGAAGGAGGGGATCCAAGATGGTGGAAAGCTTGGATCCATGCTGCAGTGCTACTAATCCCTGTGCTTTTTTAGTAAGTTTTGCTGGACTCTGTCTCTCCCCAGGGATGTTGTCTGGTGGTAATGTGCTATCTCAAGACATTCTTCCTGCTAGTAGCACCAGCATGTCAAGCCCAGCAATGTTTTAACAGAGGAGAGGCAGGAGACTACCAGCTTCTAAGAAAAAGGCAATGACTTGTTTAACTGCAGAGGACCTATTTTTATTATTGTAATCTCTCTCTATATATATATTTTTAGTCAATCAGCTTTGTTGGGATGAAACAAGCAGTGGAGATCCAGGTGTTGTTACCAATGGCTGGGCCGAGCTCCGAGCTGGGGGCTGTGCTGCAGCCCCCCTCCCCCCATGGAGGTGCTATGGGTTAGGCTATTAGAGTCTCTGGGGTGCACTGGGCACCCCATGCACATCTCCTGGAGGATGGAGGTGTGGATGCAGGAAAGGAAAGGGAATTGGAGCCTGCACCGTGGGGTGAGCCCACCGGGGGGGGCTGCAGGGAGCTGGCTGCGGGGCAGGGGGCGAGCAGGACTGTGCACATCGGCTGAGGGAGGTGGTGGGTGAAGGGCTAGGTCACAGCACTGACTTCTCAGGTGGATTTTTTTTTCTTCTGCCATCCCATGCCCTGCAGTAAGGCGCTCCCTTGCCTGTTAATGATTGTATTTCGCCCTGCTGGCACCGGGGCTCTTTAAACTCTCCCATCCCTTCTGCCTGTGGTAACCCCTGGTGATCTGTGATCCGAGGGCAGCAACGTTCTCTAAACCTCAGAGGAGCCGATTACAACGGTGCAGGCGGATGCTTTACTCCAACCTAACGAGGGTGACAACAGCGAGCCCCTTCGCAGCCACCCCCCCTTCCCACCCCTGATGCTCCCTGCCAGCTTTTGGCATCCACCGCCGGTGCGGAGCAAAGCCCCATCTCCGAGGGGGGAGAAGCTGGGGCTTTGCGGCCACCTTAGGTAGGCGATGGGTGAGGAGGGATGCAGTGAGCCGCTCTGATCAGGTGGAATCAGGGGCGGTGGGGGCTGCGCAGCCGGGCTGAGCCTGCCGTGCGGTTCCGCTGAATGCGAGAGCGATCCGCTCCGGGCTGCGCTGCTGCTGCTGCTGGAGAGAGGTGGGGAGGGGAGGGCTGTCCAAGTGTGACTTTCGCCCTGTGCAGGGGGTTGTCTCTGAAGAAGACCGCTCTGCTCTCTCCCCAGAGCCTCTCTGACCACACTCTCAGCACAGACCCACCGTCAGAGAGGACAGGTCAAAGGCAGTGAGTACCTTTTTCTGTGTTAGTCTGTCTGCAGTGCCTCGTGTTCGTTTTTTTTCTGGCTTTCTCTGCATGCGAGTGGATGGTCTTAATCTCTTGAAGCCCCTGAGATCTCATGGCTTGTTTTTGTTGGTTTGTTTTGTTGTGTTTGTTTTTTTTTTTTAACCTTTGTGCTGCTCATTTTTTCTATTGGGATGGCTTCTTTACCTTTGCTCAGGTGATCCCCTGGGGTGGTTTGATAACCTGAATGTTATAAATGCCCTTTCTGTCTCCCAAGGAGAAACCCCCAAAACACATCCATGATGAGATTGGCAATTCTCTTTGACCACTGGGGTCCTTTCATAGGAGGGGGAGGTAGGATGAGCTATGGAGCAGAAGGCAAAAAACCCCACCATGGACCTTTACCAGGCTGCCTTTGCCAGATTCCACAGATTGTATTTCTAAAGTCATAACTGACTGGCTTGATTTGCAATCAGAGGAAACATCTGTGGGGATGTCAGCCTAGCAGCGGGGTTGCCTTCATGGGAAATAGAGGTCTCTGCATCCCTAAAGTCAGACAGAGTTTGGGATCACAGGGAAGGAAGTTTGGTGCTGCTCAGCTGTGCAGGTTGTGGTTGCGGGGGTGGGAGCGGGGCTGAGCAGAAGGCTGTTTCATAACAGCACCCCAAAAATCAGGCTGCTAGAGGAGGCTGTGAAGGAGAGAGCACCAGCTCTGCTTCCAGCATCACTTTGGAGAAGCAGTGGGACAGAGGAGTAGGGACTGCTGGACTCTAGGAAATCACGTGCCGTGGCCCCACATGCGGGTGAGGCTGTTAATGAGGAAATTGAAAGGGGCTTAAGGAATTACAAGGATTGATTTCAGTTAAAGCACATCGAAGCAGTCGGTCAGGGTAGGGATTAAGGACATGCACTCACTGGCATGTAGTGCAATTCCAGTTCCATTAATTTAGTTCGGAAGAGGCTTTGTGTGTTTTTAATGTAATCAGGTTTTAAAAGGGATGTTGTGTTGGGCAGCCCAAGCTCTGGGATCTCCCCAGGCCTCAGGCAAGCAGGGTCCTGCCTCCTTTGCACACAGTCCCTGCTGTCCTCAGTTCCTTTGTCTCCTCCTCAGTTGTTCTTGCCCCTCTTCTGGGCAAGAGGACATGGTGGTTATCTGGAGCTTGGACCTATCCTGGCAAATAAGAAACCTTTGCCTTTGCTCTCTATTCAGTCCTGCTGTCTGTCCCATTGGTCTCTTGCCTGGTGGACCTTGCCTTCACTCTCTGATGTGAGATTCATTCAACCAGCTGCCCACGTGCCATGCTCACAGGGACCATGCCATCCCCTCTGTCCCTCCTTCCTTCCCCTTGGCAGACTGTGCATCTTCTCAGTGGCTCCCTGCAGGCTCCCATCACCCTGAAGAGGAGATGTTTTCTTTGAGTTATTTTTGTGTGCGTGATTGAGCCTGTGATGGTGAAAGGACCAGCATCTGCAGACACATGAAGTCCTGTTATTTTATTTGCAGTGCCAGCTTTCCCCTGATGCCTGGCCAGTAACATCAGCCATGACCTGGAGGGACAGGGACAAGAGGTAGTTTGGTCTTCTTAGCGAGGTCAGCCTGGAGATCTGCCTGTTGAGGAGAGACTTTCAGAGGTGTTGAATGATGAGTGCGATAATGCCAACTCCTGCTGCTCCGTGGTGAGCTGTGACACCAAACTCAAATCACTTTAGACCTGAAGCTGGACTTAACCTGTAGTCCTGGTCTTAGAAGAAAATGCTGACTCTCCTTTGTGATCATCCCTCAACTCTGAACGTCTTCCATTGAAAAATCGACCTTCCACACTAGGAGGCAAGGATCAAATGGGTTGAGAACAACCGTCCCTCCTGGTTTTTTTTGCAGAGGAATCTCTGATACACTTTTAAGTGCCAGGACATGAAACAGTAAATCTCTCCTTTCTGCACTCCTGCTTTCTGCAAACAGCCCTGACTGCTGTCCAAGCCAGCCAGTTAAAGGGTTAACCATAACTGGATGCCTGAATGGCTGCCTTACTGATCCCACGGAGGTAACTGAAAAGACATGATACATCTCTCACCCCTGCCCATCCTGTCACTGTCTACCTTGTCCAGTGAGACTTACAGCTCGTTGCAATGTTGCCTCCTCCCTCCTGCCCTTCCCTTGCCTCTCCACCTCCTACAGACCCAGTTTCTTTCCCATTCTCCTGTGTCCTGTCTTGGAAGTCCTCACCTAGAGATCAGTGTTCCATGAGAGACAAGCCCCATGCTCATGGCACAGCGTCTCTGTCCCCCATACTCTGATCCCCTGCTGCAGTCCCTTGATCTCAGGCATCCAAGAGAAATCTGAGCAGCATTGCAGTCATGCATGTCACACCTCTTGCTGAGAAATTCGTGAGCTTGCTAGAACAAACAGTGTGGGGAAGATAAAGGTTGGGGGCAGGAGGCATCAGGAAAGGTACCAGAAAGATCCTATCGTGGACTCAGTGTCTGTTTGAGCACAGCAGGTCCAGCATGCTCAGCCAGGAACACGATACTTTGTAAGCTGTATTTTTGCTTTGATGTTGGAGGTTTATCTAGCATGGCATCCTGAGACCACTGGTCATGGGTCCGTGCTTTGAGGCTGTGCGACAATTCCTGCCACTGGAGATCTCCAGGTTTTTGTGCCTGTTAAATGCTGCAAACTGCCTGTGCTGCACCAGGGAGACACTCGTTGCATTTAATTAAAATTTAATTTGCTTTAAGATTATATTAAAATGTGCAATAATAGAAACTCTCGCAAGGGCGGGAGGAGAAGGGGGAAGCAGGCGTGCTACAGATTGGCTCAGTTACTGGTGCTGAAGTGTTCTGTCAGAATTACATATGGAAGGGAAAAATACTGTGTTCCTCTCTGCAGTGACAGAAAGTGTTTGGCATCTGTTTGGCAGCAGGGCTTGGAGAAGGGCTTTCTCCACCTCGGAAGTGTGTCCAGCAGCTGAGAAGTGGAGACTGGGGTCAGTAAATCCTCCTGTCATGGTCTGGGGGAGAGGAACGGCCTCATTTGACATCTGGGGAATCTAGTGGAAGAGATGCCCTTGGGCAGGAGAGGCAAATCACAGGTTCTCCCCTTCTAGAAAGCATGAAAAAACATTAATGGGCACCTATCTATTTTTGAGATGAGACAATGCCAGTCCCTTATAATGCCTGTGTGTCATGTTTCCCTCTCCCTTTGTGTTCTTCCCCATCCCAGTTTATGTAATGAAGGATGCTGTGGACATGCTGGCCATCCCAGGAAGGGGCTGGAAAGGATGAGAGGGGCTGGAGGAGGAGCAAAGGCTCCAGGGCTGGTTTGAAATTTAGAGGAAAAAAGCAATAAAGCCATTTTCTGCCTGGATAAGCCTGTTGGGAAAGAGGCAGTTTTAGTCTGCTTATGTAACCCTGAGTCTAAAGAAGCTGCCTGGGATCCTGGCTGAGTCTCATGGCTCTGCAGCATGGGCTTACTCTGCAGGTGCCTTGCTCCCTCTCAACTTCCCTAGCTCCTTCCTGCCCTCAGGCCCTGGTATTTGTGCTTTTTCTGGTGCTGGTGGATTATTGTGGCAACAGATTCCTGGTTGTTGCTGCCCTTTGCTGTCTTCCCATGCCTGAGCAGAGCAGGTCTTTCCAAGAAACCATCCCAAAGTGCAGCCTGTAAAAGCCTTTTTGCCAGCCAGAGCAGCTGAATGACTGCTGGGGGAGAGCCTCCAGCTGCTCTGCTGCTGTGTCCATCCTTAGCCTCTGCTTGGCATCTTACTGGAGATGTTTCAGGGTCCCTCCCACTGATGAGGGAACCGAGGACACAGGTTTGATGAGGCACAGAGCCACTGAGTTTTGTTTTGTTTTGATTTTTTTCCCTACCACTCTGGCTAAATTTATAATCATCATCTTCTTTGGTTTTCCCCTGCTCACACCTCTGCTCCCCCACACCGACCACAGGAACAGAGGGATGAGGACTCGCCTGGGCTGCCTGTCTCACAAATCAGACTCATATAATGATTTCACAGCTATTCTTCCGGACAAGCCCAACCGGGCTTTGAAGTGAGTATAGCTGCAGCATCCCTCCCAACCCCGTTTCTGTCCTCCTCCTCTCTGCCCACCACCCCTTCCAGTGTCATCTTCCTTTTGTTGCACTTTGTATAAGCTTTGACCAATTCTTTTAGCCACAAGGAAGGAGGAAAACAAACCAGCACCGATGCAGCAGGAACAGCCTCAGAAAATACCTGGATCATTGATAAGAGTTCTCCCACGAGACAGGACACACACGTGGTCTCTGCTGCTGTATGTGGGACATGTCTGCACATATTTGAAGATATCTGTCATCACAAAACAAAGTCTGAGCTGTTGACTCTGTATAAGAGGTGACCAGCAATTTGAGGTCACAGTCCTCCTTATCCAAGCTTGGTTAATAACACTACAAAAAATCCTATATTAGTTTGCACAACACTTAAGGAAGATGCTTCAGACAGTCCAGAGTCCTGATTTGAGATGAGTGGCAAGGGATTCATCTAGTCACGGGTCACTGCTGATTTCTAAGCTAAGAGTCTAACTCTCCTCTTAAAGTCAGGAGAGACAAACACTTCTGCAGGGGTGGGTTTCTTTTCACTTAAGTTTTAGCATTTACAATGTAAACATATTACATCTGAACTTGTTCCCTGAGCCTCTGCTTATAGTCAATGAGGAAAAATTGGTCCCTTTTTGGGTGTGATTCATCTGGCCTATTTTACCCACCCACCTGGGGATGTGAGGCGAAGAGAGTGAAGTCCCTGCACGCCCCTTGGTATCTCCTCACTGACTCTAAAGGGCACTCAGGGTGACATGTTCACCTGCAGACCTGTAGACCTCTGAAGTTAGATGAGAAGGATCCAGCCTTCCTCGATGTCCTTGTCAAACAGCCCCAGAGGGGAGCAGTGGCCAGGGGGTTGTCTGTAACTTGCTTGTTCCTTTTACAGGAGACTGTCAACAGAAGAAGCAACAAGATGGGCAGACTCTTTCGATGTCCTTTTGTCCCATAAATGTGAGTAGTGATCCAATCCTACCTTTTTTTTTTCCCCCTCCTACCCTTAACACTGGCTGTGGCAAACAAAGTGTGCATTGCATAGCACAGGAATAGCCCCTGGGGCAGGGACCTTGGACAACCTGCTCTGCAGCAGAGAACTCAGGCACAGTAGCCCATAGCAGGATCTGATTTACAGTTACCAATGCAGACCTGGGAATTAACACATCCAAAAACCTTATGCAAACATAACCAGCTCACCTCGCTCCATTCAATAGGTCAACCCTATCAGATCTGTTCAGAAATGATTATTCTGCTTCACCAGGGTCTTCATGCTGAGAAATTATGAACACGACAGCGAAGTTCACAGTGTAGGTTCATTAATGTGTTTCTGTTGGAGAATAAAACAAGAGCGAGTCAAGGTTGGGGAGAAGTCAACGTGGGCAGTGAACTATTTTACTGCAATAAAGAGCTGTCTGGCTTTCTTAGAGATTGAGGGGTTTTTATGCACTTGTATTTTAAAACATAAGTGTAGAATTATATTATGATTTTAAAGAAAGTGTAATCTTTCTGGATTTCTACTGAGATGACAACAGTTTTGGCAGGGAATTAAGTGACAACTTTATACAGGCTGGCTGTCCAAGGCAGAAAAAGCAATATATAATTTTAGCAGCAGTATCTTGCTGAGATCATTGCTCTTGTAGCCAGTAGGAAAAAAAAGAAGAAAAAAAAGTAAAAAAAAAAAAAGTGTAGCTGGGTATAGCTAAAAGGGAACATTTCTCTTGTCAAAATTGAAAACATGAAGGGAAAAATGCTCCAAAGAGACTTATAGGGTGCCTGGGGAGGGGAGAGGACAGGCTATTCACATCAGTATTACAATTCTATACTTGAGCCCCTGTTCCTCTTTCACCAGTGCAAAAGCCAAAATTTTCATTATTAGGTCCAGACTGCAGCACAAGTGCTTTGGTTACAAAAGCCAGGGAGTTGATGTGTCTATGTAGTGACATTATACAGACTGTTCTCTCTTCAGTTGACTGCTGTGAACATGAAATCAGACCCTGGTTCAATCCTTTCATCCAACAGACTCCACAAGAGTGTCTGTTTTTATTAATAAATTAGCCTTATAGAGTGATAAATGAATTATCAGAATTTTTCCTGTCTCTAGAGAGGAAAGTAATTCCGATAACTCTCTGGCACCTAATGAAAAATATTCGGTTCCTAATAGCAACAGAAGGTGATCTTTAAAATTTAAATTCATCTTTTTTTATCAGCAGTCATGGTGACACTGCCTGGTGATCGGTGACAAAAAAAAATTTGTTGTTTAATAAACTGCTTTCTAAAGGAATATATTACAACAGCTCTGTGCCTGAAGTTTCTGGAATTGCTAGGCCTAGGGTTATAACAATGCAAATAAAAAAAAAAAGCTCTGCTGAAACAGAAGTGTTGTTTCTGTTACACTGGTTTAAAGAGGAGAATAATGCAGATCTGCAAAAGGAATAGTCTTGTAAAATCGTTGTGGTTTCCCTTGTATACTGGGATTCAAAACACAGAATTGCCAAAGATCTGTTCTGAAAACGGAACAAAAGAGATTTGCATTTATGCTGTTAGAAATATGTGTTGAGGTTAGACAGATAAAGGGAGTCTTGTGCCTTATCTGACCCAAATTTCAGAGTGAGAAAAGCAGTGCCTGGCCTGCCTGCATCTGTCTGCAGTGATGCTGCCAGCTAATACTGTTTCTAATGCCAGGAGAAGGACAGAACTGTCTCATTCTAATTCTCTGTGACTGCCCAGGTGAACAATATTAGCCAGGGAAAATTTGAATTCATGCTTGGGGGCATGGGCTAAGCATCAGCTGGGCTCGGGAGAATTTCCCCTGAGGTTTACAGCATCAGCAGGTAGACCTTTTACACATCTGCCTTAAACTCTTTCTTTGCTAGATGGACAGTTCATTTCTTTCGGGAGGGAAATTGTGATGCCAGTTTTGGGGGGTTGAGGGGCACTTTCTGCTGCAGTCAGATGTCACGGTGGTTGTGGGTCACTTCCAGCCAACCTGATCTTTGAGGAAAAAAACAAACCAACAACCCAGAGTGCTCAAGTAGGACTCAGTAGCTGGACACAGCAGCTGGCAATGGGGCAATTTCTGTGGGTAGTATTGCAAGGGCTTGTACAGATGCAAAAAAAAGAGCTCCAAGGAGCAAGAAAGTGGATCAGAGATCCTTAAAAGACACTCTGAAGTGCCAAGGTGAGCAGGCTGCCCTTGTACACAGAGGAGGCTTGCAGGGCTGCAGTTCTCCTTATGGGAAAGGCAAACAATCTCTACTCTTCTGCTTCCTGTTTTCATAAGTCTCCTCATGAAAGTGACCTGAACAGGTGTTATGCTTCATACAGACTCTATGGAGAGTGTCTTTATGCTAATTTTTGTCAAATATCCCTTGAAGAGTGCTGGCTCTGTGGAGCCCCTTCCTTCCCTCTCCCCTGATTGTTTTCTTTCATGAATGACCTCTGTAGGTAATGTTTGACCCTGACATGCTGCTTCTGGCAGCATCTTGAGTGGAGGATTGAAAATCCCTGGGTTTTGGAGCAGTTGCATGTTTCCAGACATTTCTGGGGCTGGGTAATACCTCTCTGTATGGAGTGGTCTGATTTGGATTAATTCCCTGGCCATTGAAACAATAATTTGTGTTGACATTGGCAAGAGATTGTGAGTAGCAAAGGCAGGGAAGCTCTCTCTGTCACATCCCCACCTTCCTTTTGCACTGGCTTTGGGACTTCAGCATCCCTCAGCCTAGCCCTCTTAGGGTAACCAATGCTGAATGGCAGGATGCAGCTCCACTCTGCTTCATTAACAGCCCCAGGTGAACAGGTCAGTGCCATGAGGTCCTACTCGGTTTTGCTAATGGGTGAAGCAAATAAACTCAAAACCTTAGGGACAGCCAGTTGATCCCCTTTTTACAGCAGGAGCCTTGTCTGAGCTCACTGCAAGAGACACAAGGCCAGAGCTGCAGTGTTCCCTTGGGCCAGGGCTTCAGAGAGTGGCAAGGAACAGGAGAGAGGAGTTTGATCCTACTTTGGAGCAAGAGACAGATCACATGTAGCATGCTTCCTTGGGTGCTCAGGGAGCAAAAGCAGTGGTTTTAGCATGCTAGATTTGGGCATCTTTTCCCATTTTGAGCCACTGTTGGTTAGCTATGGCTCCCAGGGAAATAGAGCTCAGCGTGGTCCTCAGAGTGTGCGTGGATGCATGTGAGTAACAGAGGAGTAATCGCTGCTCTGTACCCATGCCCAGGAGGCACGGGGTGGTCAGCCAGATGGAGATCTCTTTTGACAGGCTGCTGGAGGGAAATACAAGCAATGACATGTCTCGTTCTGCATCCCTCGCGGGGCTGGACACATGGCTTGTCATTTGTCCAGATTCCAGCAGGACAGTCTGTCCTCAGCCCTTAGTCACTTTTCAACGAAGCATCCGACACAGAAAACCTTTGTGCTGAATTTCCATTTTTATCTCAAGGGAGATTATTCCCCCCCCACCCATGTTTTGTGATCTTTTTGCTCTTCTGCACAAACTTTATTGTCCTCCTCTTTCTCCTTCTGTTGTCTACACGTTGCTCGTCTTCCTACACAGCACAGGAATATTGCAACCTACTCCTGGTTGTTTCTAACTCAGAACATTAACATTAGCACTGTGCTGGTGACAGGCAGCTAATGTTCACCAAAGCAATGCTGAGCAGCAATGAGAGCATATATACATATGCTATACTGAGCATTGTGGCCTCATCTCTTCAGCTCTGGACCCAACATTCTCCATACAGCTAATCCCTTAATCTGCCAGGCATAAGGACTCTGCCTTTATTCCCTCCATGAAGTGCTCATTGCCCTGATGGTGTGAAATGCATGCATTAAATACATGATTGTTGATTGCTTTCTTACTCTGACAGTGGCTGATGCTTGGTTATTAAGCTGTCTGCCTGAATGATTCAAGCCACTAATCTCAGCTCTTCCTCGCCTTGCTGAAGCTTGCCTTGGTTCAGACCTGTTTGTTGTGTTTTGTGCTAGGCAATTTGGTCCCTTCCTCCACAGCCCTTCTTGCTGGAAGGGATCTCCATGGCCTGGAGGACAACATTTGAATGGGGTGTCAGGAGCATCTGAAGCCTGATCTTCATGTGGTAGCACCTATACCAGTACATCTCCTTCTTATTGAGTGGCCATGCCTTTAGGATGTGCATTTGATGGGTATCTTGTGCTGCTGCATCTGTAGACTTCTAATCCTGCTTTTCATGTCTTTGCTTTTTTGGTAAAGCAACCCTTTGGAATTGCACTCCTCAGATACTCTGACTATCTTCCAGGATATTTCATGAGGCCGACTCAGGAGGTGATGCTCTCCTGGACACATCACACTGCAATCCAGTGCTGGTTGCCCCGTCAAAATATCTGTCCAGTTGGGTGGGATGAGCTTTGAAATGCTGATCATTCATGAGTGATGTTTCCTTGATAGCCTTTATGTGCAGGAGGAGATGAAATTCAACATCCAGGTCAAATTCCAGCTCAGGTGGTGACAGCCCCTATGCCTAATTGTCATCTTGCCCTTTCAATTAGGTTTATCATTGTTCCATGGTAAACTTGTGGGCAGTGATTTACTACTGTGCAGTCATCTGGGCTCCCATCTCCCAGCTCCAGCTGCCAGGCACAGCTGTACATGCTGGCAGACAGTCAGAAGCTGGAGATGAAATCTGTGGAGAGCCAGGCAGCCTCGAGCCAAGGGTGTGACTTCTCCTGCATCTGAGGCCACCTCTGCAAGGTCCTCCAGGTCCAGCCTCATAATTTCCAGCTCCTCAAAGGCTGTGAGGAGGGCATGACAGGAATATATAAAGAAGTGGAGAACAGCCAGACACTACTATTTATCTATCTGCTGTCTAAGCTTAATTCAAGATAAAAAGGAGCTGATTGACATGAGAGCAGGAGGCAGAGCATATGGAAACCTTCTGGTCCCAGGAGGGACCTGCTGCAGCTTCTTTTTGGGGCAGGGCTGAAGCGAATGCTTTTCTCACCTCATCAATCATGACACCCCCTTCTTTTAGCAGATACTATATTTTGTAGATATTATATTATATTTGACACACAAAGCTGCTATTTCTGCAAGTGATCCTCTGTCAGTGCTTGGGCTCTGGGGCTGTTGGAGAGGAAAGGAGGGGAAAAAAAAGACCAGGGCAGAGAAAAGGGAGCAAGACATCTGTGAGGACACAGAGCAGAGACTGTATAGTCATAGCAGTGTGCTTGGGTGCTGGAATATTGAACATCCTAGGAGTTGATGAGATATAAAATTACATATCTCTCAGGGAACTGCTGCTTTCTCCCTTCTGTACTTTCTTCTTTCTGAAACCTGTCAGCCTGCTGCTCTATCCTCTTCTTTTCCTCTTGCAAAGACTCCCTGCTCTATTCTCGAGTCCCCCTACTTGCTGCCACACGGGGTCTGTGAATTTTATAGGCAATTTGCACTGTTAATTGCTCTGCAGTGCTCATGGACAAGATCCCTGGCTTCATCCACCAGTAGCAGTCCGAAACCCCGATCTTCCCCTAAAAATGCACTAATTAAGAAGTGGCAGGACCAGTTGGTGTGATGCAGCTATTTCTTGCCCTCCTAGGGCTGACTGAGGAATCAAGCATAGCCAAGATGGGACATACCTGTTTGACTTGCCAATTGCTGTGCTCTTTGCAGTGCAGATGCTGATGGAGCTTCAGTGCAGAGTCCATGGAGGAGCTCTGAGAAACACAGAGGAGAGGTTTAGCCTGTAATTTGGTCCTGTCTGGCTTAATATCTTATCTGTTTTTCCCTTTGACAATCTGGGCTGTCAGACATCTCCACCGACTTGTGTGCAGCCAGAAATAGGGTTCTTAGTTGCTGTTCAGCACCTGGGGCCATTTCTTAGGGCTTGAAGCTCAGGACCTAGAACTGAAAAATATCTACATGTCCTAAGTTATTACTGGAAACAAGAGAAGCAGGAATAAGATTAGGATAGAAGAGAGAAAAAGGGCAGTGTTACATGCTGCTTCTCCTCACATACCTGGTACAGGAAAGAAAGCAAGGACAAAGCTGTAAGGGAGTTTGTGATGGATCCTGTGACATAGAACGGTTTGGGTTGGAATGGACCTTAAGGATTGTCTAGTTCCAACCCCCCTGTATGGGCAGGGACATCTTCCACTAGACCAGGTTGCTCCAAGCCCCATCCAACCTGGTCTTGAACACTTCCAGGGATGGGGCAACCTGAGCCAGTGTCTCACCACCCTTAGAGGAAAGAATTTCTTCCTAATGTCTAACCTAAATCTCCCCTCTTTCAGCTTAAAACCATTCCCCCTTGTCCTATTGCGCCATGCCCTTGGAAAAAGTCCCTCCCCAGCTTTTCTGTAGCACCTTCAGGTACTGGAAGGTGCTCTAAGGTCTCTCTGGAGCCTTCTCTTGGGCCGTGGCTTGCTGTGGACGTGTGAAAATGACCCGCACCAAGTATTGGACATCACCCCTTGGGCTCCATCCCAGCTCCCATGCCCCCTGTGACAGGAGGAGGGAAGGAAAGCAGCACTGCAGAGATCTCCTACAGCAGAAAGCGGGGAGAAGGAGCCTCCAACCTACAACATAGCCAGAGTTCAGGTCCTGCAAACCCTCATCAGTCTTTGTCCCTCCCTGCCAGGCACACATGCACTTGCTCCTCTCATCCTTTCAGGGAGTCTGACCTTGCCGAGTGCATTCCCAATTCCATCCATATTTTTAGACACTTGCTTGGAAGTAGTCAGTGCTGATTCAGGAGGTTTCCAGTCATGAACTACAAATATTCAGACCTCATAGAAAAAGACCAGGAAAAGTTAGAAACATGTTACTGGAAAAAGAAAAATTAGTAACCAAATTTATTCCTAGGCTAAAGGAAGGAGAAAGGGCACATGCGAAACCTTTGGCTAATTCAGCTCTGCTGGTGCCATTTAGGGAAAGGAAATAAAAAACAATAGCTGTGTTCATAAATACACCCAGGCAGGGCTTAAAGAGGACACAGACTGCCTAATAAATCTTTCCATATTTCGAGTCTGCCCCAGCTGACTCAGATTACATTACAGAAATGTCAGAATTGCTCAGCATTAACGAGTGATAAGAACACTTTTATCACCAACTAGACAAGTAGTAATTACGCTGTGTCCTTTCCCTCTCCCTTTTATTGTAGCTGTAACACTTAGACTGTCCAAGATCCTTCCTCTGTTTAAATAAGAACTAAAAATATGTCACAGGGCAATAAAGCAAGGTGACAGAAAACATAGGAGACAAGTCCACAGGCACTATGTTTTATTAAAGGTTTGTCTTGATGATAGAAAGGACGTTACAAAGTGCTGCATTAACACACACAACGTGCTGTGGCAAAGGGATTGTATCATTGAAGCTTGATGTTTACAAGGGGAACTTCTCAAAGGTTAGGTGCCCCGACCCCCAAAAAAAGCCTCTTGCAGTGTTAGCTGGAAAAATGCTTTTTCAGAGCAACAGCAAGTGATGTTTACTGTGTGTCAGCTCACAAGAAGCTGGCTGATGTAATCGTGTAAGTTATGGACACATCCTGGGATCAGAGAACTTAGGAGAAAAATCAAATGGTCTTTGGCAGGCAGGGGTGGATGAAGGGATGTCTATTTGAGAGACTTTTCCCTGCCTTCTTTTTCCTCCTGTTTTAACTCCCCACGTCTCCCTTGCAGATGGGCTGGCCGCTTTCCGTGCTTTCCTGAAGACAGAGTTCAGTGAGGAAAACTTGGAGTTCTGGCTCGCCTGTGAGGACTTCAAGAAGACCCGCTCGACAGCCAAGCTGGCCTCCAAGGCTCAGCGGATCTTTGAGGAGTTCATCGATGTGCAGGCCCCTCGAGAGGTGGGTAAGCCAGCACCCCGGGCAGGCAGAGCATCCCTGTGGCACAGGGAGCAGGTCCATCTCCTCCAGCTGGGACCTGCGGGGTGCTGGGGGGGTCAAGGAGTGCTCCCTTCCCTTCTGGAGGTGATGGTGAGGAGGCTGGGAATGCCATCCAGCCTGCTAGGGCTGCCTCTGCTTGTGGTGACTCATCCCCTGGAGAGGGCAACTACTTTGATGATACTAAATTAGTCACAGCCAGTGAGTTCATGGGCAACTGCAACCTACATTTCTAAACCTCTATGAGCTTCCTAGGAGTATTTCACCTTGCTCTTCTCGTTTACTATCAATCCACGAGCAGACTATTGAGCTCATTTCTCGCAGGACATTTTGTATGAGAGCATCCCACGAATGACTAACTTGTTGACTCTCCAGGGAAGAGTGTTTATTTGCTGACTAACTCCCAACTCAATCAGACCTCTTAAAAGATGTGAGCAATAATTCAGAGAAAAAGGGCAGTCACAACCCGAAGCCTGGGATTGTTAAGTCCTCTTTCAAGTACTGCAGGGCTGAGGCAACTGTCAGGTCCTGCATCATGATGTTTGGTTTTGTTATTGTATCCACAACACAACCAGGAGGGTACTTACTACACCTGCTCTCCCATGGCAGTCGTCCTGCAAGATTGCCCCCCAAAAAGGGGTCTCTTTACACCCTCTTTGAGTTAGAAAGGCTATTGTGAGGCCACTGAGAAGCACCCAGATTTACACCAAGTGGTGGGGGCATCTCAGGGCATGCTTCAATCCCCAGTGAGCATCTTCCTGCTGTTGTTCAGGAAGCTGGGTGAGATTTTTCAGGACTGCAGGGCTGAATCTGCATTAGAAATGTGAGCACAGGGGTTTTTTTTCCTAATATGTGGTCCTGTTGTCATAATTTTGGCATGCTAGAATGTGAAACAGCCCTTAAATGACAGAGAGAGATGACCTATATTGCTGTCATTTGAGGTAAGACAGACAGCTTTACTTGGTAGACGCCTTTAAGTTTGGACAACTGAGTTAATAGCAAGAAATAACAACTTTTCAGCCAGGTTTTAAACAAAACCTCCAACAACTGCTCTTTGCTTTGCTGGGGAAAGAAAACAGGAGAACTCAGGTTGTTGGCCTTCCAAACAAACAGCAGTCATAACATCAGGGTGGTTTATTTTTTCAAGTCCCTGCTCTAGATAATGTAACACAGAGCTGTTATGGGAAAAAACAAACAATTTGTTTTATAAAACAGAATGTAAAAACATCTAAGAAGAACATACTAATAGTTGAAACCAAGCTAAAAGTTCATTCACCCTTTGTTGGGCGTGTAATGAAGAGTAAAATGAGTAGAGAAATCCTGATCAGCAGGAGGGAGGTCAGGCTGAGTCAGCATTTTTAGAAGATGGGCTACATGAACCCATGCTCAAGAGCCTGAACAGAAGTAATTTGATTTCAGAAGTGCTCAGATCAATATAAACCTAATTCAAGTTTCCAAAAAAATGGGGCAGGATTTGTAACACTTTATTGCTAAACCCCACAGAGTTCTGGGGAGTTGTTGAGGCATGGACAAGTGTAGGACCTTGGTTCTGCTGCTGCTTTTATAGCCATGGCTGAGATGAAACGTACTGTTTGAAGCAGGCAACATGGTGGCTCGGTACCAAAATCTCTTCTGCTACTTTTTCCAGGTGAACATAGACTTCCAGACACGGGAGCTGACAAGAAGAAACATGCAGGAGCCCTCCCTCTCTTGCTTTGACCAAGCTCAGGGGAAGGTGCACAGCCTGATGGAGAAAGACTCTTACCCCAGGTTCCTGAGATCCAAAATTTACACAGACCTGCTGTCTCAAACCCAGAGGAGGCTCAGCTAGAGCAGCAGTGGGGCTGTCAGAAACCACGTGCTTCCCACAACAGCCAAAACCCATATCTCTAAATGTGAAAGTTTTTTGGTGTTAAAAGCAGTGGGAATGAGAAAAGAGGTAGAAGGGGAAGAGGAGGCTTCCAGAGTGTGATCCAGAGGTGGCATTAGGACTCTGAGAGTTTCTGTGCTTTCTTCAGTTAACAGTAGCATCTTGCAGTTGTTGCCTCTCTCTAGCACAAACCCATAATCCTCTCTAGTCACGAGGTCATCTCGTGGGAAGGCAGGTTTCCTCTCAAATTACTGTGTTGGTTTGTGTGTGTAAATAATGTCACTGCACCTTTCCATCCTTCCAGACATCTCCTTGGCTCTCACCTCTCCCCTGCATTTGGAGAGGCCCTAAGGGCAGTTCTGAAACTTGTGAAGCCAAGTCCAGTGCAAAGCATTGTCTCCCTCACTGGCTGCTGGGGTCTGGATCCAGAGACTGAGAGGAGGGAGAGAGAAGGCAAAGGCCCATGATTCATGCTTCTTCCTGGAACAGAAACCATCAGTGAACTCAGCTCACCTTTCCATATTAGTTGTACACCTTGTGACACCAGCCCCTCCACACCTCTGACGTGCTCATCTTCCAGGGATGGAGACTAAGTGTTATTTTCCATATGAATGTCAAGGAGCTGAGTTTTTCTCATGAGGAAGGTAATCCCAAAAGCTCTCGCTAGACCTTGTCAGGCAAGTCTTCTGGTGTGAATGGTTGTTTTTCATGAATATTATTTATTTGTACTGAAGTTCAGCCTCAGGATCCTGGTCGTCACTCAGGCTTCGTTGTGCTAGGCACTGTACCAAAACCTAACACAAAGAGGCTCCTGGCCACCAGAGACATGAACAGGCTTGGTGGCTTCTAGGGAATGACCTGCCAACTGTCAGGAAAGAGCAGGAAGAAGGAATGTCCCATCTGCCCCGTGCTGAGATGTAAGAAGAGCACAAGACCTGCCTGCTATGGCAGGTAGCATTTTTCATGTCGTACCTGACCAGCGCAAGGCAGGGAGAGGTAACATGAAAAATCACAATAATATTTTTGTTGTTTACTGATTATTGACTGTTGTTGTCACCTACCCATTGTCCACTGTGGGTTCGATGCCATGTAAAGAACAACTAAAGACACAGACCCTGCTGCATGGTGCTTGCTTAAAAATAGGACCCAGGGGAGCATGCAGTGAGCAGGATGAGTGTCTGGGTGGGAAGTGGTGTGAAGTGTTCTTTGGCCCTATTCCCTGGGTAGGCAGCTGCAGGAGAAGACTCTGTGCAGATGTCACTTGTGTAGCAGCACCTCCTCTGTGCTGTGCAATAATACTTAACAGCTGAAGCCCCTGTTTCTATGGCATTGCTGCTCCAGCTTATCAGCTGTCAGATTCCTGCAATATTTTCTAGTGGAGAAGCAGACAGCCTGTCCGTGGACTTGAGCCTACAGACCAGAGGTCTATTTTCTTAGTTTTATGAAGGCCTCAAAACTGACCCTATGGATCTTTTCCTTCTCTCACCCAAAGGGCAGAGGCTGTAAAACTCTGCCCTAGTTTAGGGTGGTGGGTAGGTTTGATACATCAGAAAGCTGGTGGTGATGATTTAGTGTAATGTGGTGTAAAGTAGACAGGCTGAATTCTAAAGCTAAGCATAGCTTGGTTGGAAGGAGATCCAAAAAACCTGCTTTTGGATGTTAAAAGTTACTGTCTATGCATTAGGTAGGAAGCAGGTTTTGAGGCTTTTTGTGAGGATGCTGTGCAGGACATTAGACAAATAAGTTTAGGATCAAGATGGGGATGGTAAGCATGTTTGGTTTATTCTGGAGGTGTGTTGCTGTGGTCTCTAAGACACCGAAGTCTAAGTACGCTGCAAATACAAAATGTATGTTCAGTAGGGAAACCTGCTGCTCAGCACCTGGTTGGTGGGCTCTAGAATTCTCCAGTTTTGTAGGACAAGGTGAGCGAAAGGTGGGCACTAGAAAGTGTCTCAGATTCCTCCAGGGGATTTATAACATGTGGTGGCTCAACCAGCCATGAGTTTAGCTGTTCATGGGCCCATGGCTTTATGGCAAAGAAGCTCTAGTGGGACAGGTTGCTGGGAACACTTGTGCGATGCTCTGAAAGGAGTCAAAGACAGAAGCAAAGAGTCATGCATCTAGTGGCTGTTGCTGATGGTATCTGGGCTCTATTAATTGGAACAGAGTCACATCACCTATATGACCCCGCATCACCTATATGACCCCCTCCTGCTATAGGTGAAAGGGAAGGAGGAGGGCAAATCATCCCATGTTGCGGTGAAACACTTTCAATGCTTGCCCTGCAAGGGAGGATGAACAGCCACTGCCTGTGAGGAAGGGCTGGAAGAACTTTCCTTCCCAAGAAACGCTGTGTCTACTACATCTGCATAACACCAGATGGACTGGGATCTCTCAGGGGCACCATTTGCTTTGGCTGAAATAGTTCTCCTTGAGATGGCCTGTGGTGCCAGTTGTTCCCAGTGTCACTGCAACTGCAAAAGGGCACAGAGACCAGTGATCCAACTGCTGCAACGTGGCAGCTCAGCTTCCCAGCACAGCTTGGCCATGGAGACAAACAAGCTGTGTTTCAAGAGGTGCAGGGAGGCCACCTTGTCCTGTCCTGCATTCCTCTGCTTCAGCCTCCTCTTGACTGCCCATCCCAGTGCTGCCCTGGATGCCAGAGACAGCAGCAGCAGGCTTATGCAGTCATTGCTTTTAAAGAGAAGGCAGAAGGCTGTGTTAACTGCCTTGTAGTATTTCTCCTAAAGCCACCAGCACACTTTTGGGAGTGGGCTGGGATGGTGCTGAGCTCTAGTGCCAGCTGATGCATCCCAGTCAAGGCTTTTCAGCAGGCACCCATGGTGGTGAGGGTTGCAGAGACAACCAGGTGATGAGGAAACAGCAGAACTAAGATGTTTTTGTCAAGGAACAGAGGACACTTCCCAAGCTTCCCTGGTGGCTACAAAGGCTGGTCTTGTTCTGAGTGTGACTCCAGAAAGCCCAGGAATGCACATCTCCCAGAAAGCTCCTCCAGCATCAGTGCTGGCATCCTCTCAGTTCATGCCAAGTCACATGGACAAACTTCCAACCTCCTGTAGAAACCAAGCTCCCTGCTCTCCTGCATCAACCTGGGGAATAGCTTTGAGCAGGCACACTCAGAGATGGAATTGCTGCAGTAGTGACAGGAACTGTATTCATGCAGGCTGATGCAGGAGATGTGCTTTGCCCATTACATTGGTGCCAGATAATATCCTCCATGGGAAACATCCTCAAGCACAGAGTGGAGAAAAAGTGTTGTCTGAGGCATATGAGTCTATCATGGTTATTTTTGTTGCTGCTCTTACAGTTTGTCTCTCTTGCAGGAAAGCAGACTAGTTATTTAAAGTAATTTTTATTTTTTTAAAAACAAGAAATTGGCACCAGCTGCTTCTTTTATGCTGAATGTCAGTCTGAAGTGAATTAAAACAGGCAGTTTATAGCTCTTCCCCTTAAACCTGGAGCTGCTTAGGGAAATAATGACGGAGCCAAAGCTTCGGAAAGCGCCGAGTGATGATGACTAACCCCCATCGAGGACAAATATCCTATCTTTGTTTCATCTCATCCTAATGTGAGAGGGATACTCACAACTTACAAACCCTATTTCCCCTCTCCATGGGCGCACACCTCTCAAATTTTCCTCCTGTTTCAAGTAGTGTCAAGAGTGTGCCATCACATGAAGAGAGGGGGGGAAAAAAAAAAGTAGTTTCGCTCAGCTCTTTTATTCTGTGTGTTTGCTGGCATGTATCCAGTCAGCTCCCAAGTCCTTTGTCAGCAAAAGGGAAGAGGAGTTTACAAATTGCCTTTCCCTTTTCTCTGAGCTTGAGAAGCAGATGCACCACCCAAATCCGCTTTGAGTGTCTTTCTCCTGGTTTGGGATGATTTCCATCACTTTTACTGGACTTGTTAATGTACTGGTGTCTCCCTGCCCTCCTTGGTGTGGAGATACAAAGGGCAAAGTCCTGCTCTTCTGAGCGAGGGAGGGAAATAAGGGGGTGTGTCTGTGGGTGTAGGTGGCTTAGAGTGCATGTGAATTCATGTGTGTGTTACTTGGTGTCTCTCCTACTAGAGAAGCTTTCCTGAGACATAGATGTGCATGTTAAAATAGGAGAATTAGGCATAAATTGCATAAAATTAGATTTATTTTTTTTTTAGCCAGTGTTGTGTTTGCCTCATGTGTAAGTTTGACTAGTACTAAGAGATGTAAAACTCTGCTAGGCTTCCAGTTACCCATAAGAGCACATGTATCACACTGAACTGAATGTTCACTGATAGACACAAAACCAAAATGTTTACAGCATTCAGAGCAATAGCAAAGCATACCTCATGCCAGTCCTGGAGTGCCTCTCCTCTTCAGTGCAAGCTATCCCCTCCCTGGGGGCCTCTTGCTTCTCCCTCTGAACCGATCTTTTAGTCCTGTCCTTGGGGACTTCCCTCCTCCTTCTCCTCCTTAGGGTTTCCTTCCTGGAGCACTTCTGTCCATGCCAACCTTCCTTTCCACCAGCACTGTGTGTCCCCATATATCTGACCTTGGTCCCACGTAACCTCCTCTCATGTCCTCCATCCCCATCTACCCCTCCTCTCTTCTTTGCCTTTTACTTCCCCAGACACTTGTCTCTGGTCTTACCATCTCTCTCCTAGGTACCTCCTACTGTCAATAAAGCTCCTCGTAGTTATTTCTTCCCCATTATCTAAGAAGAAAAGGCTTCACATAACCCCTCCATTATCTTTCATTCCTGGGGCTGCTGCAGTTGTCTTTCTTCTTCCTTGGTACTGTTTTCCCCGGCAGCAAAGCATTATATCCCAGAACTGGCATTAAAGCACATTTTGCTGCTAGACTGGAATGCTTTTCTCTACCCCACACCCCTTGGGCTTTGCAGACGCTCACCTTGTCCCCAGTATTGTGTTGTCTTCCTCCACCCACGTTCCACGTGCTGTGCTTGTGGCAGGGGCTGGCAAAGTGAGAGGGCAGCAGAGAGGCAGCAGCTGCTGCGGCAGGGTCACAGCTGTGCTTCCTCTTGGCTTTCTGGGATAGATTATAGATTATATATATATATATATAAAAAAAAAAAAGGAGTGTAAATAAAGGTGTGCGTGTTGTATTTGCTTATTAAAGCCAGTCGTTCTGTTCTGTGCCTCTTCTTGGTTTTACTGGAGGGATGCATCTCTAATTTGAGACTGTGGTGAATTCAACTGGAGTTCAGGGAACCAAGGGCATGGGAGGGAGGTGGCAAAAGGGGATAATCTTATGACTGAAAAAAAAACCCCAAACAGACCCAAACGTTTCTGGGAAAAAAAGGCACAGAAGCAGCAGTGTATGTTTCTGGAGGGACCTGGCATACCAGGGGGCAATGAGGAGCAGCTGTGTTGTGAATCACTTGTCTCCAGTAGCCCCACAACTCCCAGTTTGCACCATTCACTGCATGCTACAGGCTGGACTGAAAACACGCCAGACGAGAAGCTGCTCAGCTTTGTATTTACAGCACAGGTAACGGTGTTATCCTCAGATAAATGCCTTCCTGTGGCTCCATCAGTGCCCCTGGTCACCAGATAAAAAGCAGTGAGGGGAAGGAGGCATCATGTGTTGTGTTTCCTTCCATAGCCCTCTGTGGGCTTACGGTACTGGGGAGAGCAGGGTACAAGTGCAGATCCCCATCCCTTAAAGACCACAATTGAAGTATCTCATCCTCCTGTAGTGTCTCTTCCCTCTCTAAAATCAACCCAAATCAGATGTGCAGAATTTAGATTTTTCGTTTAGCTTTTTGGTACCTCCATCTTCGGTGGGATGGCCGTGTCCCACCAGCAGAAAGGGGCCTCCAGGACCCAACCCCAAACCCAAGCACCATCCCCAAACCAGGTGCAGTTTAAGATGTCCTTGTTCCTTGGGAAATATGATTGCAGTGGCTCAGGAGAGATTTAGGAGGATGTTAATGTATCAAGTGATCTCAGAACTGAGCCACCAGGTCCCTGGATTGAAGGACCAGTGCTTTTAAAACTTTCCGAATCCACTTTTTTATTTTAATTAGGTCCTGATGCTGTAACTGCCTCTGCAGTGTCTGGGGGCTGCTGGTGCTGGTAGATAACAGCAGGGGCTGTTTGGGGAGGGCTGTTCAGTCTGATCCCTTCCCATTCAGGGGAGGGCACGGGCTTGGGTTCTGTTTGTCCTTCCCTCTGTGTTAGCTGCTCGTTTGCTAGGCTCACCTTCCCCTAATGAGGCTGGAGAAGCTCCTCAGCCACAGCAGGTGTCCAACCATCGATGATATCCCCACTGAACCGTGTCACATACCACATTGTAAAGTGTTACATCTGCTGTACAGACCATGAGTATGTAATAAACAGCCTGAGGGTACTTGCTCTGTGTCTGCGTGTCTGAAAAGGTGTGAGTCAAGCCTGTTTCCCTGCATGGAAAGTGGGTTTGTGGGCCTGGGGATGGAGGGGTGTCTTTTAGCAGGACTGTTGAGGAAGAAATGTACAGGAGAAGCTTATGCCTTCTTGGACCCTGCCCTCATTGTTCTGTGAGCTGTTTTCAGTGGGGCAGACATCCTGGATGGGGAAGCAGAGAAGGGATGTGTTAACACTAAGCAGTGTAAGTCTGCTGTTGAAGCAATTTAGATCCAGTCTCCCTGGAGGTATGGCCTGGGGAGATGAGTCAGAAATACTGTCAGTAGGATCTAGGAGACTGCAAGAAAGGTAAATTTGAAGAGCTTTCCACCAGCACGCTGCTGTCCTCTTCTGGGTACACCCTGCTGCTGCCTGTGATGGATTGCCCACCCCAAACCCTGAGAACAAGCAGGGTCAGGAGCAGTCATCCTTGGAGAAGGCTGCAGCAAAGCTTCCCCTGGCAAAGCCCAGGGTGAGGGCTGGCAGTGGGGACAGGGGTGAATTACTAATCACAGAATCACAGAATCGTCATGGTTGGAAAGGGCCTCTGAGATCACAGAGTCCAACCATCAACACAAAAAAGGAAAGGGAAAGGCAAGGGACAGCTTGGCAGGCAGGGAAAGCACATCTGGGGCCCAGGGCATGCATGAGCTAGAGATGGGCAGCAAGAGCAGGGGAAGTCAGAGTGACTTGGCCAGTCCCAAGGGCCAGTTTAGGGAGTCTGGAGGAGCCTGGGCTCCTGGGGAAAGGTCAGGCAGCAGCTGAGGGCAATCCTGGATACTAAAGGGGCAAGGGGAGGTGTTGGCAGGGGCAGAGACCAGAGCGAGGGCAGCTGGGGGGGTGTCTGGGTGTCAGCAGAAGGTTGAGTGGTGGGAGATCTGCTGCAGAGTGGGGCTGCAGCAACACCATGGAGGCTGGAGCTTACCTGGAGAAAAGGGTTCAACAGGGAAGGGCTGAGGCCAAGCAGAGCATCTCCTGAGCAGGTCTGGGAGGAGAGGGAGAGCAGTGACCTGGGTCTGGTGTGGCCCTGGGTACAGAGAGGGCACCCCTCGCCTGGTGCACAGCCCATTGTCCCTGCCAGAAGGTGAATGTTTGCTATGTGGTCTTCACAGGGTTGCATTTGAAAACAAACATTAAATGAGCTTGTTTTTCTCTGGGAATTGATGCTGTGTAATTTATCAGTCCCTCTGTCTTCTTTCTATCCTCCTTTTCCCCCCCAAATTCCCTTCTTTTATTGTTTTTGGTTTTTATCTGCTGCTTCTTCCCTCTAAACCTGTCTCTGAGCCAAACCAATTTGCATGCATCCAAGGAAAGATCTGCCATTAGTGCTGCTGCCTCTCCTCTTACTTAGGATATATTTAGCCATTGCCTTGGGTGGTGGTTTGGGTTTTTTTTGGCTGTTCAGTGGCTTTAAAGAGCAGGTGCTGAGAAGAGAAGCAAAGATTAAAAATACCTGCTGTCAGTTACCTCTCCCCACGCAGATGTGCTGTGGCACTGTGCAAAGCAAGTATGTGAGCAGAGTGGATAACAGCTGCCCCTTGAAGAGCTCATTTGTAATTATAATTTTTTTTATTATTATTTCAATAATCTCTTTCCGCACTGCTACAAATTTCCAGAGCAGCTATTTCCTCTTGTGCTTCATGTGAATGCAGTGTGTGCTTTTGTTGAGTATTAATTAAGCACCCAGTGGGGGAGGGTGAGGGCCTGTTGTGGCACACAAAGGGACTAGTGCCACTGGAGAGAGGCATGGATGGAGTCAGGCTCACCTGCAACCCCATGGGCATGGCATCCCACAGCAGCCCCTGGCCATCCCTGTCCCATAAGCTGTGCCCATGGCCAAGACCCAGCTGTGATGTGGCTCCTTGGGGACCCCTTGATGTGTCCCTGCTGCTGTTGCATCCTTGGTGTCTTCCCTGGCACCATTGCCAGCCTCCTGGTGATGCCACACTCCTGGCCTGCTCAGCAGCATCCTTCCATGGGTGATGCTCTACCACCACCCCTTTCCTCATCTCCTTTGTGCTTAAACACTCCCAGAGCTTGACAGCAGGAGGAGGGGGCTCTGCAATACGAGCAGGGCCTTCAAGTCTCTCCCTTCTACTCCTCTGCACTTAGCATCTCCCTGATTTCATGCAGACAGCCCCAGGGGGCTTGTCAGCAGTCTCTGCTGAAGCAGTTCAGAGGGCACACAGTGGTGTCTTCAGGTTTTACCATTCCCAATGGCCACCTCTGCAGGTCCCCATCAGTTTAGGAAAAATCAGGTGTCAGGCTCCTCAGTGAGCCTGCCTGGCCCATGTCTTCTCTCCTTCTCTTCCCTGCCTTCCCTTCCAACCCATTTTTGTATCCTTCTCTTATTGAAGCACTAAATATATAAAAATACACAGCACCAGAAGCTCCTCAGAGCCCAGCTGTGCTCTGGGGCACCATTCCCCATTACCCACCTCATTTGTGTGGTTTTGGGGATAGGAACTTTATTTTCCTATTTTGCAAGGTTGCTGGCACTTCATAAATACTAACCCAGAACCAAAAGTGGTGGTACCTGGGGCTGAGAGATTTGGTTTGGCTTCTGATGGGGAAGCTGGGAGCTGTTCCCCTGCAAATGCCAGTGCAAGGTTGCTGGGACCTCCCTGGTAGAAGTGTAAACCCTGTTGAGGCTGGTCCCTGTGGATGGGAGGTGGGCTTCATGCTGGCAAGGCTGTGGCACAGTTATGGGAAGAGAGCCCAGCTCTGGGCCTTGTGACACAGAGGAGTTTTTTGTGTTCCAAAACAAGGACTGATAATACAGGCAAGTGAGCTGAAGCTGCAGGAGGCTGCTAAGCTAAATGAGACAGGAAGCACGTAATTAAATTAGATAGAGAGCAGCATAAAGACATCTGAGCACACCCATGGTGTTGGGCTCAGGGGCTATTGCACAACCCCACTGAAGAGCTCTGTGTTAGAAAATATTGCACCTCCTGCATCCCACGCTGGTGAGCTGCCCACCCATGCACAGGATCTCTTGCTCCATTGACATGGTGGGGGTTGGTCTCTTCTCCCAAGTAACAAGCAACAGAACCAGAGGAAATGGCCTCAGGTTGTGCCACGGGAGGTTTAGTTTGGATATTAGGAACAATTTCTTCACCCAAAGGCTTGTCAGGCATTGGAACAGGCTGCCCAGGGCAGTGGTGGAGCCACTATCCCTGGAGGGATTGAAAAGCTGTGTAGATGTGGTGCTGAGGGACAGGGTTTAGCAGTGGCCTTGGCACTGCTGGATTAATGGTGGATTCAATGATCCTAAGGGTCTTTTCCAACGAAAACAATTCTATGATTCTATGATGGGGAGAGTTACAGAAGCTGCCCCAAGGGAGCAGAAGTGCTGGCTGGTAGCTTGTGCAGGGAGCTAGTGGCTGTGGCAGAGTAGGCAGAGGGTCCATCCTGTCAGGGAGTTAAGGAGTTAAGGAGTGGAACATCTCCCTTATGAGGAAAGGCTGAGGGAGCTGGGTCTCTTTAGCTTGGAAAAAAAGGAGGCTGAGGGGTGACCTCATCAATGTTTACAAATATGTAAGGGGTGAGTGTCAGGGAGATGGAGTTAGGCTCTTCTCAGTGATGACCAGTGATAGGACAAGGGGTAATGGGTGTAAATTGGAGCATAGGAGGTTCAAGGTGAATATCAGAAAAAACTTCTTTACTGTAAGAGTGACAGAGCACTGGAACAGGCTGCCCAGGGAGGTTGTGGAGTCTCCTTCACTGGAGACATTCAAAACCCACCTGGATGCGTTCCTGTGTGATGTGCTCTAGGTGACCCTGCTCTGGCAGGGGGGGTTGGACTAGATGATCTTTCGAGGTCCCTTCCAACCCCTAGGATTCTATGATTCTATGATTCTATGGTCAGTGGTGGGGAGGATGTTGCTGGAACAGCCCAATCCTGTTCCTGGGCTCAGACCTGGACACATGGTACTGGCACTGTGCTGTGTCCCAGAGCCATGCACGGGTTCAAACACCCAAGTGTGGACCCCCTTGTGAGTGGTGTGGCAGGTGCTCAGGTGGGATTTTCTAGGGCTTTGTGCATCTTCTTGCTGGCAGACTGTGGTGCCCAAGGAGATACAGCCTTCGACTGATTCTTTCCCTCCCACTGAGGTTTTATAGGGATCTCTTCCCCCTGTGGGGGGTGCAGGGACTGTGCAGTGTTTCTCCTCTCTGGCTCACATCTCCTGTGCTCCTCTCCTGTGCGTTGTGGCTATATTTTTGCCATCCCAGCTATGTTCCTGCCAATCCAGCTTTGTTTTTGCCACCCGGTTTCATTTTCCTGGCTGCCTCAAGCAGCACGTGGCTCCCAGCACAGCAGCTGTCTAGGGGACTGTGGTCTTGCTGCCAGAAGTCATCTGTCCAGCTCTGTGTGTCTGTAACACGTGCCCAGCCTCCTGGAGTTTTTCCTCTCAGCAGAACTTGCTTGGGGGATGCCTCAAGCACTGGGAGAGTCACCAGAGCATCCTATCACTGCATCCCTGCAGGTGGGGAAATAGTCTGCAGACAGTAAGCACAGTTTTAAAGGGGAAAAAGACAGAGGTGAAGCCCTGCTTGACACCAGGCATCCCTCTTCTATGGGTACCAAGAGCCCCTACCCATGTCAGCATAGTCCTGCACTGTGTCACCAGTCTGGTGTGGCCAAGTGCTTGCCTTACTTTTCCTGTTCTTTCCTTAAAATCCACAGCAAGAATCACAGCTTTAATCATGGTTTTAAGGCACAGGGAAGATATAAACAAGTGCCTTCTGTAGCTGCAAACATGTCTGTAGCTGAATATCTGCTGACAAGCCTTAAACTTATTTATTCAAGTGATAAAAACCAGAGCTGTTGGGGAAGTGGCTGCTCGTGTCATTAAAGCTGAGACAGGAGCTAAAAACACGTGTTTGGTCTTTAGCCCTGATGCATCTTTGCTGGCTAGCCATGGGCAAGACACTTTTTTGAAGTGGTGGGAGAAATACAAGAGTCCCTATTACAGTTCACAGCAGCTGAGGTGCCTGGTGCTCCTCCGAAGGCCCCATCCTGAAATCCTTTTGCTTCTGCTCAAGAGGAGCCTTTCTCCCTAGCCCACAGCTGAGGTGGCTGCATGTGCTGCTGCTCCACCAGCACGGCTCATCTCCCGTGGTGAGACACTTCATCAGTGTCCTGCATGTGACTGATGCAGGCAGTGAGGGTAGGAGACAATCTGGGCTTTGGAAAAATGCCTCTGCTGGCTGTGGAGCTGGTAATAGCAGGAAACAAGTGGGGGGAAGGAAGGGGATGAGTAGCAGAGATGGCAGCTCTTGCCTTTGCCTTGGGGTGGCTGCAGGCAGGGGGGTTTAGGGTCACTTCCCCCACCCTGGTGAGCTTGATCCCAAAGCCAATGGCCAGGGAATGGCAGGGAGGGCAGGTCTCGGGACCCTGTTTGAGACTGACCTTGCTTGCCACTGGGGACCTGCTGGCTGTCACAAACATCTCTCTTTGCTGCACCAGACCTTGGGGTTTGCTGGCGTGCAGTGTCTGACACTGGTTTAACTCTTTCTCTTCATCCTTCTGCTTTGCTGGTTCAGTCCTTCCCCTCCAGTTTCCAACCTCTCCCCTGCTTTTAGTCTCTTCTTTCTCCCTTTTGTTCCACCTTTATCAGATGCTTTCTCACCCTTTGCTCAGACTTTCTTTGATGCACATCTCCTCCCCTTCTCTCCTCCTAGCATAGACCCAGCAGAGAAATTGTGATGAAGTGCAACTTCTACCAGCTTTTGGGGTCAGACATCAGCCCCTCCTTATTCTGGCAGTGTGATTTGGGGGGATGTGGAAATATCACATCCCTCTGCTCTACCTGTAGTGCAAGATGGGTGTATTGCATTGCCCTGGAGAGCACAAGGCTTTGTCCCCAGGCTTTGCATCTGCTCCTGGGACGCTGCAAAAGAGCCTGGCTCTGCTGGGGACGAGCATCCCCTGCTTAAACCACCTGGGGAGAAGTGTCTGTGATGCCTCCACACCAGCCCTCACAGTGCCAGGAGGGCTGGAAGTCCTCGAGCAGCTGGACCGAGCTGACGAATTGCCGTGAATTAGTGTCTGTCCTGTCCCTTTCTCTCCTATCTGCGTCCCCACCCGCCGGCAGTTACTCAGCAGGCTCCGCACGTCGGTGGAAACGAGCCTGTTTTTTCCTGTTATCGAGGACGCAGTTACGACTGTGATGCTCAAGGACAAGCCAGGGCCTCCCGCTCCCCCTCCCGTAACAGCAGAAAACAAACCTACCTAAGCTGTTATCTTCGCCGGGAGCAGCTTTTGGTTGGCTGGAGGCTGGAGCGGTGCCGGGTCCCCCTCCCACCTTCCATCCCATATAAAGCCCGTCTCCTCGCCACTCTCCCAGCCGACAGCACAGGACTGCAGGCAGCTGCCTGTTGCAAGCTCCTGCTGCCACCATAAGGACCCGATGAGTTGCTGGGTGCCCGAGTGCCCATCTCTCAGCATGTGCCGGGGCTTAGCCACGCTCCCTATCACTTGCCTGGAAAGGTAAGGCGGCTTCGCCACACCGCAGCTCTGGGATGCAGAGGGGAAAAAGATGCACCTTAACTTTCAGAGCGGCCGGCCCAGCCTCTGCTGCTGTGGTTGTGATGTTTCGGTAGAAATTGGGCTGCAGACCGCAAGGAAAGGCACGGCAAAGGATGACCCGAGTGATGTGTTTTTGCTGCATCCCCCGGGAGGGGAGCACTGAGATACAACTTTCCGAGGGAAAGGAGAGGGCTGCCCTGCGCCTGTCTGGGCGGACACACGCACCAGGGTTGTTCCTCTGGCTCCGTCTCAGTAGAACTTGCTCCAGGTTGACAGCAGCAGGACTATTTTTGTCAACACGGTTGAAATGTTAAGTGACATGTTGCTCCTCCTGCCAAACATGGCTCCAGAGCCCTACGCTGCTGGCTTGGCATTTAAACACTTATTTTTATACGAGCGCCCAGGGATGCCCGAAGGAGCTACAGCACGCAAATAGCAGCGGGACCACGTGCTGCCCGGGGGGCACCCTGGGGACAAGAGCCCCTTTCGCCGGAGCTCCTGCTGGCAGGGAGGAGCTTGGTGCCACTGCTGCAGAGCCACGGTGATGGGCAGCCGTGACCCAGGCTCCGGGCACAGGAACTGGGTCTCGGAGGCATGGGGTGGGTGGATGGTGCCACCGGGGAGCGCAGCCATCTCCTCAGCGTGGTGACGGGTTCCCAGTGACTCAGGAGCACCCCTGCAGAAAAAAAGAAAAGAAGCAGGGGAGCATCAGCCCCGCAGCAGCTGCCTGGCAGCAGGGAGATGCTCCTGCTCAGCAATTGTAGTGTTTTTCCAGTCTTTTGAGAGCAGTGGAGCTCTGCCGGGAGAGAGGAACAGGAAAAGGAGCCTGGGGGGTGGTGGGGGAAGCTCCAGCTGGGCACTCAGCAGCTGCTCTGCTACCTGCCCCAGAGGGAAAGGAAGACTTGATAAATGCATGTGGTGCTACCTGGGAAGTGAGGGGGAGGAAACAGCGCTCTGGGTTTAATGCACTGCTGAGCCTGGTTGCCAGGGAGCAGGAAAAGCAATTGAGGGAGCATTTATTTCCTACATTAGAAGGCAAGGAAACCAGCGAAGCTGTGGAGCAAGGGCTGTGCCTGGTCTGTGGGGTGCAGCCCCTGCGAGGTAGAGGGGTGGCTGCAGCAATCCTGCAATCCCCCCCCTCTCCTCTCACTCCTTTCCAGAGCCAAGGATCTGAAGACCCGCTTAGGGATCCTGCTTCATACACCAGAGCTGAGACACAGGATCGGGATCCCCAGCAAATTCCAGCTGGGTTCCAGGCAGAGGTAAGGTGAGCGGTGCCGCATCCCAGGCTCATCCCAGGACAGGTCCCCCTGGACCAGGCAGTCCTGGGGGATGCTCCTGCACATCTGCACAACAGGGAGGACAGAGCCACAGCTCACCCTCCCCATGGTCCCACCCCGGCAGGCAGGGAAGGCGGATCACTTCCCAGCTCCACCAGTTATAAAATCAGACTGGGGAACGGATGCTCTGGCATTAAGACACAAGAGAGCAGGGCCTTAGCAACAGGCAAGAAACCCGGAGGGCTCCCGCAGGTCCTGGTGTCTCCAACCAATGCCTGGGACCTCCAGGGAATGAGGCAGCATTAAAAGCAAAAAACTAAATATTGCTACTGGAGGCGGGGTGTCTTCTTGCAGAGGAAGCTCTGCTGGGCTTGTACCAGTGGAAAAGGGCTCCTCTGAGTATCCTCTGGAGAAGCTGCAACATGGAGCTGAGGTCTGGAGAGCCATCAGGGAAGGTCAAAGAAAGGGAGAAAGGAAAGAGAGCCCACAGGTAATGGCTACTGGGGTCTCACTTCGGTTTCCTACCAAAGCTGCCTCCTTTCTTGCACTGTCTCCCATTAATGGGGCTGCTTGAATGAAGTGATGCAGGGCAGGAGAGGTGCTGCCGGTGGCACAACGAGCCTTATGTCCTTTTGTCTTTTCCAGAGACTCCTCTCGAGAGGTACTCGAATGGAGGGAGTCCTTTGACCAGCTCCTCAAGAGTAAAAGTGAGTAGGACTTTGTTTTCTTCCCTTGGTGATGGAGCGTGGGACAAACATGGTCCTAGTGGGCAAGAGGGTGACTGTCTGCCTGGAGCCAGCTTATGAGGGAACCTTGTCTCCTCCTCAGATTAGATGGTTTAGGAATTAAGAGGAGGACCCTCTTCTGCTCACTGGGGGCCATGCACAGGGTTAATTGCTTGGCTTGTGAAGCTGTACCCTTTTCTTCTGACTGGGTGCTTTTTCGGGGGCACAAGTGCTTTCTTGCAAAGGCTCACTGCTTCCTCGGGACATGGACATCGTGGTGGGCAAACCATGTGGAGCAGTCTGTCAGGGAGACCATCACACCACGGTGCCTTTCTCCACGGCAGTCAGGAGAAGGCAGCATGTCCACTCTCCATTTCCTCCTCTCTTGCACAGCAACGCAGCCACCTCCCCACAGGCTTTTGTCGCTCAGAAAATTGCGTTGCTGCCCTCTGCCTGTCTGTCCTGTGCCTCCAGGGTTGGCTCTTCCACAGGGAGAAGGAATTTCTGCTGCTTTTACCGAGTTACATGCAGCCATTTTCCCCTCCAAAATTTGCTGTACGTATGGTGATGTGCAGGGTTCCCTGTTGTCTCCCTCCCCAGTACCTCTGGACCCAGAGACAGGACCTCTTTTTGAGTCCTACCCTTAACCCCTTCCCTACACCAGGACTTTACAGCAGGTATGGATCAGTCAGAGTGCCAAATTTTAATATAAAAGTAGTCATCTACCTTAAAAGCTATTCCACGGCCAGAGAAAGTCCTCCCATAGTGCTGGTTTGGGGCTGGTATTTTTTTTTTTTTTCCAGCCTTCCTCACGTGCTGTGACGGCTGACGAGCATCTCCAGCTTTGTCACTTAATATATTCCCCCAGCCTGGTGCTGAAATCCTTGCTGCAATTACTCTCCCATGCTCCTCAGCATCTTGTTTTCCCCTAGATCTCAGCTGAGAAATAAAAATAAAGCTGTTGCTGCTCAGTTCCTGCAGGCCTACTGATACCTCAGTGCATTTCTCCTTAGGTAGAATTAGCTCTTTTCCGAAGCTGTAAAGAAAATACTCTGGAGCCTCATTACAGAAAGGTCAGATAAATAAAACCAGAGGATTACTTGTCTGTGGGAAAGGATTTTATTGGAGTCTAGAGGCCATTTAGCAGTCTCAAAGAGTGGAATTTGCCCCGAGGGAAAGGAAATCTGCAGATGTCATGGTCTTAGCTCCCAGGGCAATGCTCACAGGCAGCTTTTGGCAGCCATCCTCCTCTTCCTCCCCTCCTCTGCCCCCTAAACGGCTCTTTTCTCCCCTCCCCAGGTGGGGTGACTGCCTTCCATACCTTCCTGAAGACAGAGTTCAGTGAGGAGAACCTGGACTTCTGGTTGGCATGTGAGGACTTCAAAAAAACCAGGTCGAAAACCAAGCTGGCCTCCAAGGCCAACAGGATCTTCGAAGAGTTTGTCCAAAATGAGGCACCCAGGGAGGTGAGCACATTTTCTGGCTTGAATGGCACTGAACAGGGTAGGAAAGGAATAAAATATCCTGGTGGGTTTTATTAAAGTGGGAAGACGTGCTCTTGTTCATGAGAGCTTTCCTTTCTAACCTCATGTGGTCTACCACTATGAAGGGATATAAATGCTTGCGACCATCTTCGCCCCTTATCTGCCCCCATGGGAGCTGATGTTTGTGGATGCTGCTTCATTACAGGTAAATATTGACCACGAAACCAGGGAGATCACCCGGAAGAACCTCACAGGTGCCACCTCCACCTGCTTCAACGAAGCCCAAGCCAAGACCCGCACCTTGATGGAGAAGGATTCCTACCCCCGGTTCCTCAAGTCTGCCTCCTACCAGGACATGACTAAGCAGGCCACCAGCCGTGGCATCAGCAAGAGGTCACATACCTGACCCCAGCCCGAATTTGCTGCGGGGGGACGAGCCGGGGGACCAGGCAGGGGGACAGCTTGCAAGGGCTGAGGCCCGTGCGGTGGGGTTTTGGCTGAAGTCCTGGCATTTTAGCAGGATCCCCAGAATTTCAGCTGCTTCCTGCCGAGCTGCTGGGATGAGAGGTCCTCCTTCCCTGGGACTGCAGAGCAGGTGGGAACCTGATGCATCCCCTTGGAGCACGGCTGGAGACCTGCACCACCACAGGGACAGAAAGGAATCGGATTTGAGTTGCAAGCCCCGAAGAAAAGAGACTGGATTCCCCTGAGCATCCGTAACCAGGGAGCTCCTGCCCCTGATCTGCAGCATCAGGCTCTGAAGCTCCCTCAGAGCAGGGAAACCTCTCCGGACCTGCTGCAGGGCTTTTCCTATGAGGGGATGTCCAGAATAAGAGTCCAAAGACTACAAGGCATTTGCAGCCGGAGGGACCCTGTGCCTGCCTTCTGCTGATCCCAAGATCCTGCTTCCATCCTTTCCCAAGCACACTCTGCAGCAAAGCTTGGCACCTTCTTTCAGCCCAGCAAATCCCTTGCACTGACGTTTTTATCCCTCGCTTAAGCTACACGACCTTTAGATTGCACCTAATCTTAGGTCACATGCATAATTTTTTAAATAATATTATTCTTATTTATTTTATCATCATTATTTTTATATATATATATTTATTAGAAGAGCACTGCTGAAAGCATACACACGCCCCTTGCTCCAAGGAGCTTGTAAATTAAATTATTTTAGATATTGTAGCCCTTTGCATGCCTCCCCCCTTTTCTGTGTGATTACATAGGAGAGATGAGCGGATGGATCTGTAACATGAGCATGGATCTGTAAGCAGCAAGAGCTGCAGCCCAGCAGGGCTGCTGGAGGCAGCTGGTTTCCCGTGAGCTGGGAGGATGGTTGATGGCAGTAAAAGGATGTTTTGTGGCCCATGCTGGTTCCTTTCTCCCCTTAAATAGAGTTTTGTGGACAGCATCTTAGCACGCAGCCTCTTGCTTTGTCCTAGACAGAGAACAGCGAGGTGAACACTGAGCTTTGGTGAGGGATCCTGTTGAAGCTTATTTTTTAAATTTGTGGGAGAGAAAACCCGGGGATTTCCCCTGGTTTAAAGTTGGGTTTGGTGTTCCCTCGCCTGATGCAACCAACGCTTCACCAGGAGCCTGGGGAGCCAAGCGACCATCCATGTGTGCCTGGGATTCAGTGTCCTGGGGGGTGGCAGGACCCTCCATCAGCTCAGCCTTGTGGGGCCAGCTCTGTGGAAAGCCCCTCTGAGCAGGGATATCTGGGTCCTGCAGCTGCCCCAGGGAGCTGTGAGTCCCATCTGGCAGCACTGGTGCCAGCAGCTGGGTGGGTGGGCAATGGGGAGACACTGGCTGTCCCATGCTGGGTCATGGGCAACGTGCCCCCAGCTTTCTTTCCTACTGAGGCAGACTGGGGCTGCCATGTGTAGCTCCATTTATCCCTAAACACCAAACCTGGTGGTCCTCATCCCACTGGTGCTCACTCCTTGCTGAGGGAACCATCTTTTTCCCAACCCAGCCCTGGCTGGAGAACAGGATTTGTCAGGCTTTTTGTGGCTATTTGAGCAGAGCAAGGGACTGAGGACCAGTTTGGGGACCTTATTCTGAGTCTTCTTCCACTTTCCCCATCCTGGTTCTACCTCTGAGCCTTGGTGGGTCCCAGCTGCAGTTACAGGAAGGTTTTAGCTGTTTTCTTATTTCTTATTTATTTTTACAACTGGAACCACCTTCGTTGTGTCACTGAAGTGAATGACGCACAATGATCTGTTCTCATTACTAGCACAATATTGTAATTATAAAATAAAATGCAAAGAGGAAAATACTGTGGCAACATGGGTGGTTTTGGGGCAGTGGGCTTGTCAGTGAATTTTTACATCCTAATTTTGGTTCACTCACAGAGCATATTAAAGCAAGCTGCTGGTGTTGGATGGCTTGAGGGGCATTTAGAGTTGCTTTGAAAGCTGCTGTGTCACAAAAAGGAAAGGAAGGGGAAGACTAGCACAGAATAAAGCTTCTTCATGGAGAGAGCTGAACAGTTCACAGCAAGAATGAAAGCAGACGTTCTGAATATATTAATGGCCAGGGTGTTCAGTCCCATTTGTATTGCTTGCCATTTTCTGAGCACTTGACAGGATTGCAGCTCCCAATACCTTTTTCATATCAGTAAGATGATGTTGTCTTAAAAGCACGAGAGGATTCCAGTCAGGGCTGCTGTTTGCAAAAACTGCTTTTGGGTCACTGCCATAAATAATATTTGATTTTTATCAATGACTCAGCTGAGAATTGAATTAATTTACAAGGGGGGGAAGTATCTGGCATTGGAAGGGAGTATTAGGAAACATCCTGCCTCTGTTGCAGCCTGTGCTGTCTGTGAGGTCTCAGTGGTCCCCTGTGCCACCACAGGATGATCGGGGTGGGGGGGGGCATGGTGTGTGCACCCCCAGGGACCATTGGTGTGTGCACCCCCAGGGACCATTGGAGCATCCAGGTGTAGCTCAGACATGGTAATGCCTCAAAGAAAAAACAAACTATACACGTTCTTTATAAAATATATCAGCTTTTCTTCATCCCTATTCCCTATAGTGTTCACTCACCTAACCAGAGGAAGGCAGTTTAAATTCCCCCTTATCTTTAATTAACTCTTTCATTAAGTGTGGCCTTGTCTTACAAGACAGGCAATTCAGAATGGCAGCAGTCTGGGTGTTTACCTGATCTTAGTGCATGTCAGAGGGAAGAAGTGAGCTGAAAGGTGTCCGGGAAGTATTTCAATTACCTGCCAAGAAAAACCTAGAACAATCTAGAAGCAACTAGAAACAAAAATCATGGTTGTGGGTTTGTTTGGTTTTTTTTAAACTGCAGCTTCTAACTGAAAAAAAAAGAATATTTTGTCCTGCATACCTTGAAGTTAATGAAAAACTGATTCTCCATGAAAAATACTTAAATCGACCAACAAAAAATGTAAGAAAAATTTAGAATTAAAATATTTTTGAGCTTTCTTCAGAAAGAAATTCAGGGTTATGTCCATTCTTGATGCACCACGCATGGAAATGGATGGCCCAGTTTCACCTCTACAGCCTGAGATGTTTTGTGAAGGGAAATCTTGGTCAATAAAACCATGCTTGCATCCAGCACATCCTCCACAATCGCTGGCAAAGCCCAGTGGTAATATAACAAAACCTTTAAAGCCTTGGGGAGATAAAAAACCCCAACTCTCAAAACAGCGTTGAGAAGGAGGAGCTGAAGCTTCCCTTTGGGCACAGCCAGCTGTGGTTACTTCCAATAAACCACAGCCGAAGTTTCCCAGGGTGGAGGCTGTGAATTTGGAAGCAGCAGAGAAGATCTGAGCTCCAAGGAGCAAATGTGGGGGCTGGCACTGGGCATCCCCCCCCCAGGGTGTAACACATACTTGCTCCAGGGCCAGGTTTCCATGAGCCAGGACGGGAGGTGGATTTATTTGGTGGAAAAACCCCACCCGTTTCCCTCTGCCCTGGGACCTGGCGTGTTCCCAGCAGCAGCTCAATGGGATGGCATTGCCCCAACTCCTCTGGCACCAGGGGGGTGCCCACTCAGGCAGGACCAAGCAGCCTCAGGACACGTTCATACGTGCACAAGTGGCCCCACGAGGGGCAGGTGGATGTGCACATGTAGGGGTACAGATGCTGAGCTCCCTCAGCATGCACGTGTGTAACAGCAGACACAGGCAGGCAAAGGCCTATACGTCATGCATGTGTACATTCGTGGTTCAATTTTTATTTTTTTTTTAAGACAGTCTGCAAACAAATGCTATAAAATGTAGTTTAAATGTGTTTTTGCAGGCAGAGGGGCTGCACTGAGCCACTGCAAATACTGCAAATGCAGTTTTGCAGTGCTCTGCCAGCCCCTGCGCCAGCCAGTGGGGAGGGAGCAGCTGTGTTGCACAGCTTCCTGCTCGGCAGCTTTCACCTTCATGGCTTTAGCTCCAACAAAGTGCCAGAAACCACGTGTGATTTGTTTCCATACAGCTTGTGTCCCTCTTGCCATGTGTGTGGCTAAATGCCAAGGTTGTCAACCCAATCCAGACGCGTGCGGGGATTTTTACCCCCGGGGTGCCTTGGGAAGCAAGACAAAATTAATTATAATGTTCATGCTTTCAAGTGTTGAAGGCCAGGTTGGATTGGGCTTGAAGCAACCTGGTCTAAGTGGAAGGTGTCCCTACCCATGCAGGGGGGGTTGGAACTACATCACCCTTAAGGTCCCTTCCAATCTAAACCATGGTTCCATGTGGGGCTCTGCAGCCCTCCTGACCAACCCCCGGGGCTGGGCTACAGGTGCTGGAACTCATCTCTGATGTGGTGCAGCTGCAACCTGGGCTTAGCTCTTGGGGAGAAGCAGGGGATGAGAAGCAGCTGGGAGAAATCATAGAATCATAGAATCATAGAATCCTAGGGGTTGGAAGGGACCTCGAAAGATCATCTAGTCCAACCCCCCCTGCCAGAGCAGGGTCACCTAGAGCACATCACACAGGAACGCATCCAGGTGGGTTTTGAATGTCTCCAGTGAAGGAGACTCCACAACCTCTCTGGGCAGCCTGTTCCAGTGCTCTGTCACTCTCACAGTAAAGAAGTTTTTTCTGATATTCGCCTTGAACCTCCTATGCTCCAATTTGCACCCATTACCCCTTGTCCTATCACTGGTCATCACTGAGAAGAGCCTAACTCCATCTCCCTGACACTCACCCCTTACATATTTGTAAACATTGATGAGGTCACCCCTCAGCCTCCTTTTTTCCAAGCTAAAGAGACCCAGCTCCCTCAGCCTTTCCTCATAAGGGAGATGTTCCACTCCCTTAATCATCTTTGTGGCTCTGTGCTGGACTCTTTCAAGCAGTTCCCTGTCCTTCTTGAACTGAGGGGCCCAGAACTGGACACAATACTCCAGATGCGGCCTCACCAGGGCAGAATAGAGGGGGAGGAGAACCTCTCTTGACCTACTAACCACACCCTTTCTAATGCACCCCAGGATGCCATTGGCCTTCTTGGCCACAAGGGCACATTGCTGGCTCATGGTCATCCTCCTGTCTACCAGGACCCCCAGGTCCCTTTCACCTACACTACTCTCCAGCAGGTCAGCCCCCAACCTATACTGGGACATCGTGTTGTTCTTCCCCAAATGCAAAACTCTACACTTCCCCTTGTTGAATTTCATCGTGTTTCTCCCCGCCCAACTCTCCAGCCTGTCTAAGTCTCTCTGAATGGCAGCACAGCCTTCTGGTGTGTCAGCCACTCCTCCCAGCTTAGTGTCATCAGCAAACTTGCTGAGGGTACATTCTATACCCTCATCCAGGTGGTTGATGAAGATGTTGAACAACATCGGTCCCAGTATGCTGCTGAGGAACTGCCTCCAGTGCTGGGGAAATGCATTTAAGCTCAGGTCCTCAGCTTGGCTCCTTGTTTGATCTGTTTTGGCTGATCTGGGATGCTTTTGATGGACCTGCTCTCTTCTCCTTGCCTAGGACATGATGCTCTGTTTGGTGAGGTCCCTGCTGCACTGGTGCCCTCACCTCTTTTTCCCAGCCTGCTTCTGCAACCCTAGAGGCTGGCAAATGCAGATTAAAAATGTAGAAAATACCTCATGGCAAAGTGAAAGCTCCTGCATGGGTAGCATCACCTGTCCGTGTTTAAACCACGTCCTTCTGTAGACTATTTTCCAGGGCTGTGTTCCAGCATGAAAGGTCACATCAGAGTGGCCAAGCATATAAACCCTGGGATATTCCCATTTGGAAATTTAAGAAGGAAGCAAGTGCAGGGAACATGAAGAAATAAGCCATCCTACTATTCATAGCCACTTTAAAAATTATTTTGACTTTTGCAGGCAGTTTTTGTTGCTGTGTTTTAGCTCATGTTTATTTGTGGCTGGTGGCCAGGGCATGGATGCTTGGAAATGATATCTCAGGGAAAGGGTTGCAAAATGGGTGTAGGTCCATCAGAATGGAGGGAAAGGAAGATTTGCTTAATTATGCCCTTGATTTCCTTCCTGACTGCATCTCAGCAGCTCATCTCCTGAATCCCTGTGTGCTAGGGGGCAAATAAGGACTCTGCCAAAGTGCAAGTACAGCAGGAACAACGTAGTCTGGAGGCTACAGGAATGGTTGTGGAGAGGAGGTCTGTGCCTCCAATGGTTTAGAAGACCTTTGAGACCCTTGCATTCCCCCTAAATTGCCTGTTACAGCGATTGAGAGTTTAAACATAGGACTCTATGGAAAGCAATTTGGATCAGGGATGCCAGGTAGGGAAAGCATTACTAGCAAATCCTTTTTCCTGGGGTACAGTCACAGGATAATTCTGCCACACTTTGCTTCTAGGGTTTGGGTTCCTACCATCCTAGGGTTTACTCCTCCCACCATAAGATAATGAGCTACTTTAATTAAATCAGCAAGCTGAAGGCTTTCAGACTCCTCAAGGCTTTTGGACTCAGGTGGCTGGGTAATGTGGTACTGTTATGTATTGTAACACTGACTTTTTCTTTATGCCTTTATTGTTGGCCCTGAGCCTGTGACATGCTCTTGCTGAGCTGGTTCATCTCTTTTCCAGCTTGAAAATGGTGGTTAAACACCAGCAGCCCCAGGTCTGGTCAAACTGGAAGAGATGTTGTCGAGTTCTGTGGATTTCTGTGAATTAAAATGGGATCTTGAGAGTGGTTTGAGATCGTTCCCTGAGTTTTCATGGCCTGTGGCCCCATGGGGCCACGTAAAGGTCCCCTGAGGCAACACAAGCTCTGTGAAACTGCATCCAGAGATGGCAGGATGTTCCCAGACCCTGCAGATGCACTGTGTGCTGTGGAAAGCAGGATGTTCAACATGATGGTTGGGTATAAAGACACGACTCCTGCATGGGCAAAGCTTTTGTGAAAGCTGGCGTGCAGATGTGAGCAAGCAGCACAGGCATACCTCAGGATTTGGATATGGATGTGAAACGTGTGGGACTGTGTCCATGCACCCCTTGTGTTAATGCCTCCCTGTACAGGTGCCCAGTTTGTGCACATCCCAACATACTGTGGAAAGCTGGGTGTGGATTCCTTGATGCACTTTAAGCCCTGTTCCAAACGTGATCTGAATCCTGGGGCTGTGAGGGTTGGGTGGAGGTGGCTGGGAAGGTTGCAGGGGCTCTGCACGCTGGGGAGCTCATGCTTTTGGGAAACTGGGTGGCACGTCACAGCCTGGGCTCCTTCAAGTGTTTCCTGCACATGCTGTTTGCAGAGAGCTGCCTCCAAGGAAGCTGCTGCCTTGGGTTTGTGGTTAGGGAGATGCTGGCTGTGCTGTAAATGGACCAGGAGCTCAGCAGACCCCTGGGTGAAGTTGGGCAACATGGCTAGTCTCCTCGTGAAGATGGATTTACCAGAAGGTGAGGAAAAGCTTAAGATAAAAAAAAACCAAACCCACCCCAACCCAAACTCCCATCCTCTGAAAAAAAAAAAAGTCTGCCCAAGCCACTCCCCCTCCAAATGCCCCAGCACTCAGCTCCTGAACCACTGCTGAGAGTAAGATGGTGAACAAGGGTCTGTGTGCTTGGGACCTCACAAGGTCAGCACTTTGCTCCTGGCCTGTTTCGTGCTGAAAAACAAGTCGCCGAACACCCCCAAAAAACCCCCGATGTCCCCCTGCAAGGCGATAAAACACTCCCAGGGCTGCTCCTTCCTGGGAGGGGACAGTGTATGCAGGCAGACTTTGGGAAACAAATGCTGTCTGGGAATACTCGCTGTGAAAAGCTGCTCCCTGGCTTTTCGAAGGGGTTTTAGGCAGCAGCTGGGCTTGTGGCTGGACGGAAGGACCCCTTCCTCACCTTCCCATGGTGGGTGGCAGCAAGTGACACTGGGCAGGGCTGCGTGACTTTGCAGATCACCATGCGCATATGCGAAGCGGCTCCTGGCCCAAAGCCAGTGGGACAGGACAGAAGTGATTACACATTTCCTGGGGGTGGGGCACTGGTGGCTCAGCTGCTCGGTGAAGGAGGAAGGCACTCAGCTTCTGCCTTCCCGACGGGGTCGAGGAATTGGAGGCCCACCATGGCCAGGGGATGACGCTGTGCTGCTTTTCCAGCCAGGAAAGTAACATGTAAATTTTTTTTTTTTTTTTTTTTTTTGCTGTGTGGCAAAAAGTTACAGAAGTTACTACATGGAAATGAAATGCATCTGAATGAAAGAAACAAGGTATTAATTTCCTGCTGGGCGGGAGGGTGGGGAGAAACCATCCTTAAAATGGACCTAAAATTGGCTTTTGTGAGGGCAAATTCATGCAAATTTATACTTTGGTTTTATACCTTAAGACTTCTCTGTCTCTTCTGATTTGCTTAGATAATTTATTTCCAGTTCAGCTTGTCAGTGCTGGTCATTTGAACCCAACTTGGAGTCAGGAAAACGGGTACTGGAGTTCCAGATTTTCATGATACTGGATACATAAAGATAGATCAGGTCCTACCTGATTAACTTCTTAATGTCTTGAAAAGATTAGGAAAGGCTTCTGGTCTGGTAGGGTTTCCTAATTACCTATGGAAGCAGGAGGGATAAGGTGAGCTTTCTGTCCCATTCCAGGTATGGGATCAGGAACTTTCCAGGACCATGTGTGTGGCTGCCATCCAAAACTGAAGTGGGATGCCCATCTCTGCCTGCCTGATGCCTTCTCTGACTGAAAACACCACCAGGGGCTGGCTAATTACGTAACATGTAAGAAGTCTAAGACAACATTTATAGCAAGAACACCTTGGGCTCTCCCCCATCCCCTCACCCAGATGCCCCAGGGGACACCTGTGAGTAGTGCTGAGACCAGGCAAGCAGACGTGGTGGGTATGAGTGTCTGGGTAAGGGCTGACGTCGTGCTTCTGGTCAGGCCTTAGATTTTGGCTGGCACTGGCTTTGCTGTCCTTAGTTGCCCCTCACATAGAACTGCAGGACATCAAGTGTGTAAATGGCAAGGTTTCACAGTCTAGTAAAACAAGATGTTCTGTTTATTAATTAGGTGAAGACTACAAAGCCCTGAATATAGCAGCCTGCCCTATCTAGTGCGTTTCATCAGTCAAACCCAGAGCATCCCTGACAACAAAGGCACTGAGCATTGCACCTCTTCCCTCCTTTGGTGAGATCCCTGGGCTCAGGTGAGGAACATCAGAGATACAGAGCCCTCCTCTGACCACCATGGAGCCCACAGCTCACAGCGAGGAGAAGGCATCTACCTCTTCCAGCACGGAGACAGCAGAAGAGCTTGGCCTCAAGTTACACATTGCTCTGAGGAACAGAAGTAGTGAATATGTGCAGGAACTGCTGGAGAAAGGAGCAGATGTGAACTTCAAAGCAAATTTTGGCTGGACACCACTGCAGAGTGCTGTGCAAGCTAACAATGTGAATCTGGTCCAGCTTCTGCTGGACAAGGGTGCTTGCCCACATGCCAGGAAGGACAACGGTGGCACTGCGTTTACAGAGGCAGCTATGGTGGGAAACGTGGATATACTGAAGCTCCTCCTTCATTATGGGTTAGATATTAATGACCATGATGACAATGGCTTCACAGCTTTCATGGAGGCTGCATGGTATGGGAAGGAGGAAGCCTTGAAATTCCTGTATAGCGAAGGAGCAGATGTGAATCTGAGGAGGGAAGTTAGTGCGGAGAAGGCAAAACTGCATAAAGGAGGTGAGACAGCACTGATGGATGCCTGTAAGAAGGGCCACTTCTCAGTTGTAAAAATTCTTGTCCAAGAGATGGGGGCTGATGTGAACCTTTGTGACAACAGCGATAGGAACGCCTTGGTCCATGCCCTCAAGGAGGATCGTGAGAAGAAGAAAGAGTCGGCTGTCTCCATCTCCATAGGCCGTTTCCTGCTGGACCAGGGTGTGGATGTCAACAGCAAAGATGAATGTGGGAAAACTGCCCTCATTCTAGCTGTTGAATTGCAGAGCCTGGATTTGGTGAAAGCTTTGCTGGAGAAGGGTGAAATAGATATTGATGATGCAGATGAGGACGGCAACACAGCACTGATGGTGGCTGTAGAGAAAAATGATTATGATATAGCAAAGTTTTTGTGTGAAAAAGGAGCAAGGACTGATGTTGGGAACCTTATTGCTATCACAAATAGGAAGCGTGCTCCTGACATGGCATGTCTTCTTCAACAGCATAAAGCCCAGTTTGTTCAAGAAACCCTTGAAGACTGGGAGCCAGACAGCAAACGCTGGAGGGACCAGCTGAAGACTCTTTATAAAATGTATCGCCCTATGATTGGCAAACTGAAGGTATTTCAGCACATCCATCAGAGAATTCAAAACACTTCCCAGGGTGGCATCTACCTGGGGCTCCATGGTGGGACAGAGGTAGCTGTAAAAATAAGCCACAGTACAGAGGGTGACAAAGAGAAAACGTTCTTCGAATGGTGTCGTAGCTGTGAACATCTACTGAAGCTCTTCCAGTCTGAGAAGGCAAGAGGCTGCCTGTACTTGTGCTTTCCCCTCTGGGAGAAAAACCTTGAAGAACACCTGCAGGAACTGGAAGACCAAATGGATTGCAAAGATGCTCTGAGGATGATCTTCAAGGCAGTGAGAGAGCTGCACTCCCTTGGATTTGCTCACCAGGATCTGCATCCCAGTAACTTCCTCATAGGTTAACTTCTGCTTTCAGTCTTTTCATTTTGCTTTCCTGTTGCTTGTAGTTTAGAGAAGATGCTTCTTAACTGTCTGTAAAAAAAAACAACAAAAAAACCCAACAACAAAAAACCCCACCCCCCCAAAAAACCCAGACAACAACAAAAACCCCAAAACCATTTCAGTTGTCTTCATGCAGAATGAGGTGTCTGTGGGATTAGCTTTCCTCTTTGAATAATACAGATGTTTTCACAGACAGCCTCAGAGGAGTGGACAGAACAGCTTTACGCATCTCATTAGATCTGCCCTCCTTTTCAGGGCTCTGTAGACAGATCAATCCATAGCAGATCTCTTCAGAGAACTGTTTTCTAAATAAGAGGCCATCTGGAAGCCAATGGCAGAATGTATCAAGTTCTTCCACCATTATTTGTTAACAATTTCTCTTATTTCCTCAGATTTACGTGGCAAAATTTACTTGGCGGACTTTGATAATAAAAGAAAGTTGATTGAAGGCAAAAAAGAACTTGTAAACTCAGATTTAGAGGTAACTTCCCTGCAAATCAACGTATGGTTTGAAATCTCAGGCACTTTCTGATATTTTCTGTTGCTGTGAATCCTAGGGGAAGCCTTTGTGCATCCTCAACTGGAAAACACCTTGTTTTTTTTGGGAAAGCTCATATAGCAATAGCTACTGCATAAGAAACATAGAATTGTAGGATGGCTTGGGTTGGAGGGGACCTTAAAGATCAACTAGTTCCAACTCCCCTTCCATGGGCAGGGACACCTCCTACTAGACCAGGTTGCTCCAAGCCCCTCCTTGAACCCTTCCAGGGATGGGGCATCCACAGCTTCTCTGGGCAACCTGTGCCAGGGTCTCACCACCCTCACAGTTAAGAATTGATTCCTAACATCATAAGAATGATGGTGCTTAGGATGCAAGGCTGGGGCTGGTGTTGGGAGGCCACAGATCCCTTGTGAACCTGACTGTGGTCCCTGCCTCCTCTGTCTGCTCATGCTAGTCCTCTTCCATTTTGGAAGAAGTCTTCTGCTCCTGGCCTGTGAGCAGGGATGTCTCTCTTTGCAGGCCCTCAGCAGGCTCGTGCTGTATGTTTTAACACGGGGTAGGAAACCCGTTCAGCAAGTCACGACCGAGGATTTGGCTGCCAGTTCCCTAGATCACAGTGAGGCCCTGGACCTTGTACATAGGCTGGTCTCTCACGATCAGCAAGGCTTGGAAGGCTTGAGTAAACATCCCTATTTCTGGAGCAAGCAGATGTAAGTGCTGGGTGTACAAAGGAAAACCTTTGGAACAGGATTTGCCCTTATTGCTGGGAACAGTCGTGTGCTTTTGCAGCTAATGGAGCTCCTCGTCCCACAGCAGGTTCAACTTCCTGAAGAGTATATGGAATAAAATAAAAGATCACAAGTGGAAAGACCAAAATGCTGTCTTTCAGGCTTCTAATGCTACTGCAGATTTTCCTTACCCATCGTGGACCAAGGAGGTAATCCTCTTCTCTTTGGCAGGATATGAAGTTTGAGGTAGACTTTCAGGCAGAAGCTTTCCCAGAGTGTTTCACAGGCCCTATCTAAAATGCTAACTAGAAAAAGGAGCCCCACACAAATAGAGAGAACTGGGGGGAACAAGTAAATCTAAGCCAAGTCGTCACACCAGACTAAAGATATTGATGCTAAAGGAAGCTTCTTTTGACAGGGGTGGTGGTAGAGGATGATTGTTACAGAATTAGCTGGCAAATCTTCAAAGTTGTTTCTTTCCTGGTGTGTGGATGGCAGAGAATAATCTACACACTTTTTTTCAGATTGATGAAGATGTTCTGAATATCATGAAAAATCCTCGGAGTGGAAGACGATACAATTATAGCAACAACGTCACCGACCTACTGAGGCTCATCAGAAACCTGGATGAACACCCAGATGCCAGGTGCATGATCACTTCCTCACCCCTGCCACAGCTGCATTGCAGGGAGCATCTGGGTATCTGCAAGCAGCAGTGGGTTTGAGAGCAGAATCTTCTTCAGATGGTTTTCCAGAAGGGTGAATGCAACCAGGATGTGGGAGGTACCCATTCTAATGAGATGAGCTTTAATGACCTATCTTATCTGGCAGCACAATAGTGCACTTAAGATTGCCTAAGGCAGGTCACGGCTCTATAGATGAGGACATCATGAACATGTCCTTCTAGGCTGTTCTTTTTGCTGCAGGCTGGTGTTTCTTGCCATAGGTGTATTTGTATAATCCTTTATACCTATGAAAAGCCTTCTTATCTACCAGGCTAGTGCTGATGTTTACTATGCTGAAGTGCTTTGAGATATGGATCAGGAAGCACTGGTCCTGTTAGAAGATCCTGTTAGGAGGTCTTGACTCCTAAAGAGCTTCCAGATTTTCCCACCCTCTACAGTCATGGCCACTTATGTGTGAGGTTAGGGGTGATGTTAACTCCTAGTGATGCTTTCAGTGAGGCTGGCGGCCAGCACTGCTCTTCAGTGAAGATGAAGGTGTGATCAGGCAGATGGAAGTGCTGGAGGAATAGCAAAAAAATGGATTGACTTTAGGGAAGGTATAGAAAAGTTGCAGCTCAAAGATTTCTTAGGAAACCCTCCTGTGTTATCAGAAAGCCTCTGGAATGGCTTTTTCTCTGCAAGGGAGGAACCAAGGCATCCTAGACACTTGACTCCTTGGGTAAACTTTAAAAATCCATTTTGTTTTTGTTCTCTTTTAGAATCAGCAAGAAAATAAAAGACCATGCTGAGTATTTCTTGACGACTTTTCCAGAACTTACCATTTATGTCTACAACAGTTTACAGCAGAATCCCAAATACTGCCACCTTGCAGACATTCAGGACCCTTCTCTGTAGGACCTCATTGCCTCATACCCCATGTCTGAAACCACCGTCACTGCCTATTTTTGTTCCCTATTTCTTCATCTGCAAAAGAGCTGAAGAAAGTGTTTAAGGAGATGGGAGAGAACACGTGCAGAGACAGGGCATGGAGGACTTAGACTAAGAAATGAAAGATGCTTCAGAAGTGTTTGCTGTAACAACCACAGGCTTTGGAGAGGAGCCATGCTGAGTTCCAGCCCAGGTCCCCCTTGACTACATCTGTCTCTCTGGGCTTATCTGTCTCTGTGAAGTGGAGATCAAGGCCCTGATCCTTACAAATAGCAGGGAGATCTGGGACAGCCCCCATATATCCAACACATCTGGGAGGCAGAAGAGTTCAGCAATGGCCAGACAACAGGAGAATCTCTTGATAAAGAAAAAGGAGTTTGAGATCCTTGCTAGGGCCAACATCCCCTACAGCTTGCACTGATGAGCCACCCATCTACCCTGAGAATGACATGGATTCTCTCTTTTCAGTCTTTTTCAAACACAGCAGTCAAGAAATGAGACGCTTTAGCTGTGGTCTGCTGGGACCAGAAGGACTTCAGCTGGGGGATGCAGGAGATCTTTCCACAAGAAACGGATGTAAGGAGCACGATCCCACACAACTCTGCTACTGTGAGCAGTCCTGACTGACCTCAAAAAAGGTGGCTGATGCCAAAGGGACTGCAGGGACTGGTTCCTCCTGGAAAGGACAAACTCTGCCATTGCAGGCTGGGTCAGCAAGGCTACCCACAAGCACTCCCTCTCTCCAAAGCAATGCTGCCAGTGGAGCATCACTGTCCTCCTGCCAGGCTCACCTCCTTGGCATGGAGCTGGAAGCACCCAGCCAGCTCAGAGCATTGATATTAGGTGCTTGGGCAGCACAAACCTATTTCCAAAATCCTCCAGCATGCAATGTGCATCTGATTGTCCAAGGGCTGGCTTGTTTCTCGGCTAAGGCTCTTGATTTGCACACTGATTACATGTTGCTTACAGAAATATTTTTCAGCTGTTGAAAGGATCTTTAATTTTTTTCAGATGGAGATTGTTATTCTTTCAATTAGCCTATGGAGAGCCAATCTTGGAATAAACTTGCCCGGAAAACTGACTCTTACTATTTATAAATGAGGTTCCCCCATCCCCTCTGTATACAAAGAGAGAGTCTGCAGCACTATCAAATACCCAAAAAGCTGCCATTTTTGTCCATCTTGTGGAAGTGTCTCTTGGTTGTTTCTGGAAGGTAGTGGATGGTTTGGCACTGCTCAGGTGAATTTCTTCTGATCCATATGGGTATCTGATGGAAAAAGAGATTGAGGAGTACTGAAAGCTTCCTGTCCTTGGAAGCAAGCTGTCTCTTGTGAAATAATGGACTAAATTGTGGGGGTTTTTGCATTGTTTTTGTGGCACGAGGGTGAGGATTTAGTGGGTGACTTGAGGTGTGAAGATGAGCATCGTTGCTTTCATGTCCATGTTGATGTACATGTAAAGCTCTGGGGGAGGTTGTGTTTGGTGTGCCAGGCCACCCTCCAAACGTGTGGCTGCCAGGACACATCATTGAGGTCCACACATCTGTTCAGCTGCCTGTGCTTATAGATGTAGGTTCCTGCAAACCTGCAGGCATTGCTGTGCATGTGTTGGGTTGCAGACACACAGAATCACAGAATGTTAGGGGTTGGAAGGGACCTCCAAAGATCATGGAGTCCAACCCCCCTGCCAGAGCAGGACCAAAAACTAGGGCAGATCACTCAGAAAGGCATCCAGAAAGTCTCCAGTGGAGGAGACTCCACAACCTCTCTGGGCAGCACACTGCTATGCATGTGCTGGTGGCTCATGAGGTTCCTGTGCCAGCCTGCACCAGTGGTCCTGGCTCAGAGCAAATGGTCTTGGGAACCTTTAAAATTGCATAAATGTAACAGCAAGAACCATTGACTGTGCAACTCTTGATGAGGTGTCATTAGAGAAAATGGTCACAGAAGAATGTCAGCTCCTCTTATGTCAATACTTTTTATTTTTTCTTTTCCTCCCTGTGGTTTTGGGGTTTTTTTTGTTCTCTTTCTCATGCAGAAAGCAGGAGAACACCCGCAGCAGGGGTGCAGTGGGGAGCATGGTGGCTCTGTGCTGCAGCAGCATGTTCCTGCTCCTGCACAAGGAGAGGTGAGGCCATGGGCTGGGCTCCTTCAGCCTCATATAAAACACCATGTTTCCAACTTGCTTTGACCTTTGCATCTTCTTGCATTGCTCCCCTCTTTTGCTGCGACTTGGCAGCCTTAAAAGGCTGTGGAAAGGCCTTCCTCAAGCAGAGAGCACTCAAGGCTATCCAAACCAGTGATTAAACCCATGGAGGCTGTGGCTTGTCTCTCTTGGGCAATTAGGCTGCTGGGAAGCATTTCCAAGGAAGGCTCGTGTGGTCTGCAGGGCCATGTCCTGCCTTCTGAGAAGCCAGAGGTGCCAGCAGGCTGGTGTCAGAGGAGAAACATGATCCATGCACTGCTTATTGCTCACAGAGCATCAGGCCCTGGGAAGAGGTGGAGGTGCAGGACTGGGACCAGAACAGTTGGGCTGCAGGAGTGGGGAGAACACCAGGCTGCCTCTCCTCCTTGCAGGGTCAGGAAGGATGAGTGAGTGCCTGGCAGGAGGCCAGGCAGGACAAAAAAACAGTGGTGAAGACAGCTGGACAGTACAGCAACTGGGTGGTATGGTAGTGCCTGATGCCACAGCCTGGGGGTAAGGACATCCTAGGCAGCCAGGGGCAGAGCCAGCTGCCAGTTAGTGCTGCCTGATGTGCTGATGGCTCCCAGCATCAGTGCCCATCTGGAAGCTTTTCCAACATCCATCTGAACCTGTATGAGCCTTTGCCTCGTTCGTGCAGGCAGCAGACCATGAGTGGTGCCAGAGGGCATGCTGATTTGGCCCTCCACACTTCACTCTCCTGCTGTCACGCCTGTACATTGTGTATTTGCTGTGCCTCTGCCTTCTTCCTCTGCTCCTGCTGGCTGACCCCAGGGGCAGCTGGCTCAACCTGACATGATGGGATCAGGTGCTCCCCATCCTTGTGTGCTGAGGACATGGTTGTGTGCACAGAGATGGCCCCAGGTCAATGGCTCTCATCTGCTGCACTGGGGCGAAAAAAAAGGTCTGCAGAAGCAGTGGAGTGAAGATCCCTCTTCGCTGCAGTTTTGGTGTGATGAGCCTCAGGCACATTGGTGAAACCTTCTAGGGACTGGGCTCAGCTGGACTCAGGCTGCAGAGCCTGAAGGGTCAGTGTGAAGCACTCAGAAATGCAGCCAGCTTTGGTGGCTGAAAGCATTTGGGGCGAAATCAAATTGCAGCACAAGGGCAATTCTGAGGAGCTGGTCACAGCTCAGATTGCAGGAGTGGCATCGACTTTCTAACTACTTCATTTACAGAAATGTTCTTGGACTTTGAGCTTGTTTGGTGTTTTGATCCTTCAGAAACAAAGCATTGGTATCATAGAATGGTTTGGGTTGGAAGGGACCGTAACTGACAAATATGAAACATGTTGGTGTCTGCCTTAAATGTACCTATGTTATTCCCAGGCTGCATCTCTAGGATCTGTCTGAGGGTTAAAAAGTAGCTAAAACCAGCTCCAAATCACAAAGCTGAGAGCTTGCAGGGGAGCTGTCAGCAGCAAGATGTGATAAAGGTCATGGCCTTTTCTTCATGAGGTCCAAAGAACATTGGGGATTTCTGCAGCTTCCTGGTGATGTGGCAAAGCCACTCTGACTCAGGTTCACCTGGGGAAAACTAAGGTCTTTGGTATGATCTGGTTAGTGCTTTGCAAACGTAATGGCTTTAAAAACAAAACCAACAAAACATGCTGAGGCCCTGAGTCAGGCACAAGCTGATTTTCATTGGAAAACGAGGGGCTCTGGCAGGACAGGCACCATCCCATCACGCAGGAAGAGTGGAGCAGTAAACTGGGTGGGCTCCCTTAGCCTTGGCACCTCCAGGAGGTGTTTAATTTGTGATGAAGGCTGAGGAGCTGAGACAAGACACTGAGCCCTGCCAAGCAGGTGGAAGCAATCCTGGTTCTCAGGGAGGGGCACTGCTCCCTGTGCAGCATGGCTAGGGCAGCTCCCAGGGTTGGGTGGGCATTAAGGATCCTCAGGCAAAGTGTTTCTTGGGATTGCTTTCTGGCTTTAAGCACCTTCCAGATTTCTTGGGAAAGACCTCGAAGGTGGTGTTGTGCTGTGCACCCAGTGTGATTTATTTACTTTGTTACTGGATCCCAGCTAGGGGCAATATAGACTTTTTCAGATACATGCGAGGAAGGAGGCTGTTGTGAGGACAAGGGTTCTCTCCTTGAACAGAAACACGTGTTGTGGCACGTCCGTGCAGAAGTTGCAGAGGTGCAAGCTGGGCTATGTTACAAGGCAAGCTGGAGAACGCTGTGAGTTGCTTTATTTTTAGGTCTTTACTGCTGATTAAGTGCAAACTGCAGTGTGTCCAAGCTGTTAATTTTCCTTGGAGCACACCCCTGTCCTGCTCGGCACGGAAGGTGCATTAGGAGGCCTGTTCTTCCTCGGAGGCCTGGCCTTCCCTTGGTGCCTGTAGGGATGGGAGAGATATTGCATCAGTGCTGCAGGTGATGAGGGGCAAACACCACAGCTCCAAGGGGGCTGTTAGGGCATGGAGAGGGGCAGCAACTGTGGATTTTCTGTACACGTTACTGAAGGTGGTGGGGGTGACCAGCATTCTGCACAGAGACCCACCCAGCTGGCCTTTGGGCATGAAGGGGAGTCATAGCTCCACTGCTCCAGGGGCTGCTGTGGTCTGGGGGAGGCAGACTGCCTCCATGACCACCTACCTGCTCCACGGGGCAAGAGGCCGACTTGCTGAGTGACAGCCTTTTCTCCAGACTTTTCTCTGTCTCTGAGAGAAACAACGTGCCTAAACTTCTCATCACAGACTGAGCGCCCAGCTCCCAGCCTGGCAGCTGGAACTCCTCCTTTCCTGCCCTGGCTCACCTTTTGTTTCCTCCAGTGGCTCCATTTTCTTATGGGACCGTGGCTGCAGGATCTGGACACCTTTCAGGAGTGTGAAGGCAATGATGGTGTGATTGCCTGGTGAGGGAGAAGAGGGGGAGCAGTGCTGTGTGCCTTTTGAATCCCACAGAGGTTGAGGAAGGGTGGCTGAGCAAGGACATGAGTTACCTAGATCTCCTTAACTGTGAAGTCCTTTGGGGAGGCTGCAGGGCAGGGGTGACATGTCCCACCCCGGCTCTGCTGCAGGGTGGCAGATGGGAGGTTTGTGAGGAAATGACATTTGGAGGAACAGGGACAGGCGTGTGCCCCGATGCACAGACAAGCTCCTGGCTTTGTGGCCCCCACGAGTGGCATCTCCATGTTCACGCCCGTGAGGTGAGGTGCAGGCAGGGTGTCCGGCAGCAGCAGGACTCACTGCTCGGTGTAAAGGCAGAGCCACAGTGACGCCTGGTGCTGGCGGAGGGAGCTATGCCTGGCACCTTCCCAGCCACGCTCCCACCGCATCTGCACACAGCAGCAACCCTCAAACCCGGAGAAAATCAAGAGGTGGGTGATAAGAGGGCGTCTCTGGAACGACAGCTATTTCCCCCTGCAATTTTACTGCCCATTAAAGGCAACGTAACCAGTTTTTCCCAGCAGAATAGCAAGATCTTTATCTGAAGGTCAGAAAAGAGAGCTCCTTAGGTAAATGTCACTGGTGAAAAGTGTGATAAGGTGCAGAAAAGTGCCCCAAGCAAAAGGTGGCACCAGCGTTAGGGCAGTCAGAAACAGCTATTTTGGGGTTGCTTGCTGGTTTGGTTTGCTCCTCCCTGACAGCCAGGGCTGCTGGTGGGTTGGCAGGTGATGGAGAGCAGGAGCCAGCCTGCTCCACACTCGATGGGTACAGCTCTGCCCATCCTCCTCAGCCAGATTGAGCGTGCCAGGCAGGCAGGGGCAGGAGAAACCAGACAGGTCTGAGGGATCACGTATCTCTTACCACAACACACCACCACAGCTGAGGGATTTTATTCTGCATGGCTCTGGTTATTCGTCCCTGCGAGCTGCTACATGGCACTGTGGCTTGGGCATGATTGTCCCAGGGACATTCACAGCAGGACTAATGTCCGTGGGAGAAAGATCACAGTCTTTTCTACGTGGCATGGCAACCTTGGAGCACACAAGCACGAGGTTTGGTTACCCCAGCCTCGAGCACCTGCCTGGAGCTATCCAAATTTTGTAACTCTGCTGATTTTTAACCAGAACTTGACAATGATGAATGACAGGGAGCAGAACACCAGCTTGCTGCCACCCACTCGACCATCAAAGCAAGATTAGAATGTGTCTATTTTGGTTTCCCCTTTAATCAAAAATCAATTAGACAATTACCAAATTAATATTCAGCCAGGGAGCCAGGTTGTCAGGCAGACTGACAGCACTTAGCACCCTTTTCTTTGCAGTTTTCAGTTTAGAGTTATTCAGTGTATTGAAACTAAACAAAAGGGGAAAAAATCCTTTTCCCTAGAGATGTCCTAGTGATTGTCACCTCAAAGCCTGATGAAACTTATTCTTCATTCCAGATGCTGAAAGCATCCTTCTGGTAATGTCACCGAGCCTGGTGTTTGGCTGCATGGTTCTTCTCCTTCTCCTGCTCCCATATGACTTGCAACCACAGAGATTAGTGGCTTTAGTTCTGTTTTAGGGCGTGTGCAAGAGTATTTTTAACTTGACTGTTGAAGTAAACAAGAGTTATGCAACTCGTGAAGTCTCTGCACCCACTTCCCTGTTCCCCAAAGAAATAAAGCTGGGCAGTTTTAAGTGAATTTGATGGGAAGGAATGGTTTCCAAGATGCATCTTGTTCCAGTAGGCCTGCACCACATACATCCTCAAAGCTGTGTGAAGGAAGTACCTTGGCTCTTCTAAGGGAAACCTCCTGGGACACTAAAAACCCAGGACTGGACATCTGTGCATTGGAAGAACAAGCCTGAGGACCAATGTGGAGCAGGGGGACAGGCATTGTGCTTACTTGGACTGTAGAGTTCACACGATTCAGAGGGTTTCCTACTGGGTGAAGAGATTGGTGCCATGTCCTTCATGAAGGCCGGAAAGCTCCTCATCACCTTCCAAGTGCAGAACCTGCATGAGAAACACTGAAGACAGCAAACCTCCAAGCAGACTTCTCCAGCTGAGCTCCAGGGGAGTGTCTCATCTGCGTTTTCACCATGTCAGAGGAACAGAGGGCTGGAGAAAGAGGCTGGCATCCACAGAGCCTCTCCCACCTTGGGAGAGAGGGGATAGGTACCTTCTCCAGAAGTGTATCACAATGGGGAAGATGGTGACCTTGGCCCTGTGGTAAAGGACACGATTCAGTAGCCCCTTGGAAGATAAACTCCAGATTAAATCTCTCTCTTCTTCAGAGATGTTTACCTGGCCAAAGAAGAGACCTGGATTAACCAAAGCAGTTTGTGGCACTCCTGGTGGGTCCCAGAGGCATGTTTCTCTCTCTGACCCCACCTGGCATTTCAGCAGTCACTAAGAAGAGTGATACAAGTTACATCCTGGCTGACTGTTCCAGGTACAGGGATGGGATGACCCCTGGATTTCTGTGGAAAGCACTATGCTGCACTTTCCAAAGGGATGATAGGCAGAGCCATAGCTACTCTAGAGGAAGAGGGGGGTGCAGTGGGAATGATGGTGACGTTGGCCTCTGGAGACTGCAAGGACTGAATTGGTGGAGTGCAGCACCCACCTTCATGCTTCAGCCCTGGCATTTCTCCAGCAGATAGGAGATTTCACCATCTCCTTGTCCACGCGCTTGTTCTCAATCCATCTGGGTCAAGTGCTAGAGTGGGTCTGATGGTGGATCAGTTTCCACCCCATGGAGCCCAAGTGGAGGTCCCAAGCTCCAGAGTATGCTTGGAAGCTTCACAGCATGCTTGTCTGGAGCAGCTCCAAACCTCTGCCTGGTTCCACTTCCCCCACAACCACTGGCGGCTGCCATGCAATGCTCTTGAGCAATGAGCAGACAACAGCCTTCAGCCTTCCTGGCAGATCCCAGCATCTTACCCGCAATTTGGGGGGAATATCAGAGTTCAGGAAGAGTTTGCTGATGATGGCAGCTTTCCTTTTCAGAAAGGCAACTTCCTTTTCTGATGGCATGTCACGGTCTGCCAGAGCTTCTGCTGAATCAGCCAGCCTGGAGAACCTGCAAAGGCATGTGGGGTCTTGCTCTGAGACAAGTGCTCTGACTCCTGGGCTAGACAGTCATTTTCTTGCTTAGCTCTGTATTTATTGGGCCAGATGAAGCAATCCACGATGTGTGGGACAGTGAAACAGGTGGGATGAAAAGCCACTTCCCTCTTCTATCTGGTCTTGGACATCTGGGGGGTGCTGACTGCGGGGCTGTCGTGCATCGGCCATGGCTTTGATCTTACGGGTTTGCCGGGGAACAGGACAAAGTCAATGGAGAAATGCCACAACTGGCATGTCAAGAAAAGTGTAGGCAAAATGCTAGATTGCTTGGGACTATCCAACCAAAAGTACTTCTAGGATACCCAAACAGGAACCCTGAGTTGGGGACTTTTTCTGGCTGAAATGAAGGGTTTTGGGGGCTCCAGGGGCAGGAAACCATGAGCAGATTAGATGTAGATGGCTACAGGGTGAGACTTTTGGTTCTCTCCTTTGCTGCAGTATGATGTCCAGCCCTGTACAGAGGGGCTGACAGGAGTTTAGGGGTGGCAGCACAGACCTTAGTGTGTGCTAATGAATCCATGGTCTGGGCTTTATCACCTGCTGAGAGGTGGGCACTACCTGCAGGATGGGAGACTGGTGGTACCTGGTGGGAAGGGAACTTACTTGTCAATCTCCAGATAAAAGCGGAGGTCATCAACCAGGAAGTTGACAGTAATGAGCTGGCTGTTAAACAGGTGACGTTTCACTAGTCTCCTCTCCTTGTCTGGTGAGGTGCTGGCAGAGGCTGTGTGGGAGTGGGAGGTGCTCACGGTGCTGTTCTTGCACATCGAGCTGACGGGCAAGTCTGAGAGAGGGGAAGAGCTGTTGTGTCCTGCTTCTTCCAGCACTGGGTTTGAGGCCAGCTGGACATCTGATGCTGAGCTATACCCTGCTCCTTCACCTTGCCTGTGCTTGCTTTTGCCACATGCAAGTTATTTGCTGGGGGTCCTTCTACAAGTTTCCTGCAGCCAGGCTCTCCAGGGAATTCAGACCTATCCAGTAGGCAGCCTTCCTCCTAGCTTAGTGACCTTCTCCATCCATCCTGCTCTTTGCACCCATGGAGTGCTTACGTTTTCATAGGGGATGGCCACAGTGGATCAAAAGTCTACCTCTCTGTCTAGGCATTATCCTGTCTCTGACAAGGGGATGCAAGCAGGTAACTAGAGAGAAGGAAAGGTAAAATATCTCTTTTACTTCCCCCAGCTTCCAAACATTGTCATTTGTGGGGATTTCTTGATCTAGATGGAGGTTCTGTGTATTTAGCAATTTCAGTGGATTAATTTTCTAACAGCTTTTCCAGTCTCCTCTTGAACCTGAATCTTGATCCTCTAAACTTTCTCCTCTTGATCTGCTTTAAACTTTCAGGATCTACATCCTTTGGCAAAGCACGCTGTAGGTCAGCTCCCTGTTGCACAGAAAACCATCTCCATTTGTTTATTTTTGGCCTGTACCACCTTAGCTTCATTTAATGGCCCCATTTTTGTTTTGTTTTCTTCGGGGTTTTTTTGTGGAAGGGATGCAAACTTGCCTATACATTATTGCTTGAGAGAGGTGCAACAACACATCAGAAAGCCAGCTATTGTGTGAATGTGCACACATGCATGTTGCCTGTGTGAAATTCTGGACCTCATCTCCCAGCTCCAGCACCAAAGTGTGCAGATTTCTGCACAGCAATATCTGGCATCCTGAGACACCCACTCTCCTGGTTCTTTATATGTCTCCTGCAGAGAAAACTAAGTCAGGATATGGGGATGGGAGATGAGCTCCAGGTTTCCTCCATGTACTTCTCTGCCTAAACCCAGGACTGCCTTGGGTAGGGAGGAAGGGGGATGCCAGGAGTCTGGCCATACTTTCTTCCTCATTTCCTAGTTCCCACCGGAGAAAGTCCTCAAATTCTGCACGGTGTTTCTGATTGTCCATTTCCCTTCGGAACTTGGAGATGCTCTTGATGATGTCCTGAACGGCATACCAGGCCCACCGCTGAGGAGATATAGCACAGTCAGCATCATCCCATGGCTGCAGCAGTAGGGCTTGCTCTGAGTCCTCCCATTCAGACCCACCACTGAGGGGTGGAGTTCCAGAGCCCAGCCTCGGCAGTGCGACCTGTGACCCAGCCATCATCTTTGCTTTCTGGGTTTCACTGGTGGCTACAGGTGATAGTGTGAATCACTTAGCCAGTCCTCACCAAACCTGGTAGAGCCTGCCTGGAGGAGTGAGGCTTTACCTATCAGTTGCCTTTTTGCAGCTCTCCAGATCTGACCCTCTCACCCGATTTATGTGAGCAACACTTGACCCACAGCATCTCCTCGCTCTCTTGCCCAGACAACATCCCCATCCTGCCAGTGGAGAAGGTCTTTCCTTACCATCTTGCCTGTCATAAAATGCCCCATCCCATGCCGCAAAAGGAGGTTAGACTTAGGTGTATCTCCAGGAGGGAACAGGTCCTGGTACTCTTTAAACCTGCCAGATGGGACACCAGAGAGAGAGAGCATCAGGGGCAGCCAGACGCATGAGGAGGCCACTGGTTTGGTGGGAGGGTGGCCAAGTAGGGGGAGCAGCTGATGGGGATAGCTCTGGGGTTGGGGGGTCATGGGACTCCTGTTCCTGAAGGAGGCTGGAGGAAGGGACTGAGGGCTGTGTCCCCTCCCCTGGGCTCTGATCTGGCATGTAGCAGGCTTGGGAGTGTCCACCCTGCTTATCAGAAGCATGTTTGCTCCTCCAGCCCAGCACCCTGCAAGCCCAACAGAGATTTGGTCCCCAGAGGGACCTTGCACAGGTAAATGCACCAGCAGCAGCTGGAACAGCAGCTTTGCTGGGGTGAGGGTCTGGCCAGGATTTTGAGGCATTGGCTGATAGCTCACAGGGAAACATGTTTGTAGCAGTTGCTGTCTGGCACCTTGGGGTTCCCAAGGGAAGGATGTGTTTGTGTAACCACCACGCTTAGGAACCAGCTTGACCCAGGTCCTCACCATCGTTTTTCCATTGCTTTCTGGACCAAGACCTGTGCTGTCATCAGCATGAAGGGGCTGACTACTTTGGCCACCGTTATTTCTTTGATGATAGAAGAGTGGCAGTCCAGATACTGTTCTGGAAGAGAAATGCAGTCACTGCCTGCCCCTACCAGCTACTCCTGAGCCACTGTGACACCTCTTCCTACCCTCACACCTGCAAGTGGCCCCTTGTCCCAACTCTGCTTCCCTGCCTGCTGTTTGCAGAATTTGATTGTCTCATCCCTTTTTCTTTCTATACTGGGGAGTGAAGCTGTGACTCCTAGAGTATCTAAAGGAGACAAAGACAGGGAAGAACTTTTTCTGGCACTGCAGGAATTGGCCAGTAGACCCTGCCAGAGAAGTAGACCACCTTCCTAGAAATATAAGTGGTGTCAGCAAATAAATGCTCCTCTGGATGGCAAGGGAGAATTGGCAAGTTCCTGCAAGAGGATAGAAAACATGCAACCAGTATCCAGCTCGGAAAAAAGAGGCTTTCCCCATGAATGGAGTGAAGTGCAGGGTGGGAGGGTGCCTACCAGCTGGGATGTTGGCATGGAAATATTTCCTGACAATGCTGTTAGTGAGGAAGTTCTTTGTCTTGGGGTTGGTCTCTGCAGCTAACTTCTCCACGTCCACCCAGAAATGCAGTGGTTCATCTGCATTGCGCTCCCTGAGGAACTGCTTGAAGAACTGCAGGTGGGCAGGGTTGTGCAGTACCTTCACAAAGTGCCTGTAGGGGAAATGACATGAGGAGATGTGATCTCTGTGCCACCAGTGACCTGGAAAACAGCCAGAACCTCTCTGCTTGTTTCTCAAACAAGAGAGAGACACCTGAAGAAGAGCTAGAAAGATGTGGGTGAGTGGTGCGTGGAATCTGTGAAGCAGATGGGTAGTAAAGGGACTGGTGGAGCACAGCCTCCCTTGTCCATCTCGCCCATAGAATTGTTCAGGTTGGAAAAAACCTTTAAGATCATCATCCACCAAGCCATTGGGAATCCAGGGGAGGATCCTCTTGACAAGCTGTTTCTTTTCTGCCCTAGGTGCACTGTCAGCTTTGCTGCCATATATCCGAAGGAACTGGTCTCAGCCTCAAGAGGAGGCTTTACCCAGGAAGCCAAGGAGAAAGCAGGACTTTGGGTCTGTGATGGAGACCTCAGAACCTGCAAATGGACTGGGCAGCCCTGCAGAGACCTGAGGAGGGAGGCAGGTAAGGATGGGGCACCTGGAAGGACTGGTAGGAGGAGGAGGTCACGCTCCCCTCTGGCACTTGCTGAGAACAAACAATACTTTGGATGGCAGAGGGCTTCATGGGTTTGGGCATGGAGAGAGTGTTCTGGAGTGGAAAGCCCTTGCCACTTGCAATGGGTAGATCAGGAGATTATCCACAGATGTAAAGCCAGAGGACAGCTACCTGAAAAGACTAAGCAGAGCTTTGGGGCTGAAAACCAGAGCTGGGATTAGACTTGGATTTGGGGTCATTTATGAGGTTAGCAAACCCTTATTTGAAGATCAGTGGACTGGGCCAGATATTTTCTTTGTCTAAGCATGGCTCTCGAGACTGGCTTTCACAGTATACAATAAGAGCTGCTCCTACCTAGGATGTGTGTCCTGGTCAGCCTTTATATCCCAGTGTGGAGCTGTGAGGACTCATATCTGGAGTATTCTCAAGAACTAAGATGTGAGTCACATGGACATTCATGTGGTCAGCGAGTACAGAGATTTACATGTGGTCAGAGGGGGATTTTAAGTTATTTTTATGAGAATTTGAGAGCTGCCCAGCTGTAGTACAGATGACATGCCAGGGAGTGACTGAGGATGAAGAAAGGAGTAAATCTGAACTATGGGACTGTTAAATCATCTTTCTCCATTCCCTGGTAACTCTACATTTGAGCCCACAGGTCACAGCCTCCACCTGAGAGGCTGAAGCAGGGAGTAGTGGCCCTACTGGAAAGCACTGGGGAAAAAAAACTGCCTCCTGAAAGAGTGGAAGTGGCAGCCCTGTGCTGCAAGGTACCTGGGTCTTCTAGATGGCTTCTCTACTGCAAGAGTGGTGGAATTCATAGTGCTTGATGAGGTTTTTGTCTCGGCAGCAGTCTTCTTTCTGTTCTTGGGTTTAGCAGCTGTGGGGACAGAACAGGGTTGGCCCTTTCCTCAGGTGACAGCCAGAGCCTGCTTACAGCTGTCTGCAGGGTAAAGGACCCCAGAGCCACCATGCTGATGTCTGCATGGTGAGCCTGGCTCAGGAGACACTGGGTGCTGTGGGAACTCTTCACCTCTGCATGATTTGACATCCTTGGTATCTGCTTCGGAGAAGCCCTCCCACTCCCACCCTCTCAGGCTGGAATAACACCCAAAACACATGGCTTTCTAGGGTGGCTAGGCCTCTCTCTCCTTCTGGAGGTGTTCTACCAGATGATGGGATGCAAGCAGGGAACACTCTGCTTGTCCAGTCCCCTAAGGGTATGCTAGAGCATCTGCAAGGGCATGGCGGTTGGAAGCCTACCCTGCTTCTAGCCTGCTTAGGCTGGACTCACCAACTGATGGGCTTTTGAGACACAGAAGGTCATTTTCCTTGCTTGGGCTACCCACAGCCAGCTCATTTGTCATCATCTTCTGGGAGTCTGCATCAAACAAAGAAGAGGTTACAGATCCCGTGTTCATTCCTTCTGGCTGCAACAGCCCTTCAGCACTTGCCAGACTGTGATTGTTACTTACCTTTCCCCTTCTCTGTCCTGTTCCCAGGATCTACCTGTGGCACTGCATTTCTGAGGTATGACTGAGGCCCCAGAAGCTACCCAAGGGTTGCTGCAGGTAACTGCTGTCACTCAGTGCACCAGCAGGTGCCCAGAAACTTGACGTCATTCTCAAAAGATGGTGTGAGAGGACAAAGCTGAGGTGATACATCAGCATAGCCAGTCCCTGCATCCACAGGAGAAGGTCAAGGTGTGGAAGAGGGGTGACAGTGGCTGTTCATTGCTTTGGGTTGCAGTCACTTTGCTGCAGCTGCCATTTGGTCTGGTGACCCAGGCCGGTGCAGGGATGTGGCATTTGGCCCCTGGTACTAGCAGGAGGAAATTTGGCCCATAGGTCACTGCCAATATTTGGATTACAGTGGATGGCTCCCAGATGCCCTGTCCCAACCCTCTCGTGATGTCCATGCCCCAACAGCAATGCAGCAATGCATTCCTGTGCTAGGAGCATTGGTCACCACATGTGCACAAAATGAAAAGCCACAGCAGGAATTCAGAGCCTCTTCTTACCAGTACTGCGTGGGAAATGTTTCACATCTGCGTGGATGGAGCCTTCTTTCCAGAGGTCTTGCTTGGCAATTAATTGCCAGTGCTCAGAGGAGAGACTTTCTAAGTTCCTCGTGCCATGCAAGGCCTGGCTTAGCTTCAAGGACTCGTTCATCCGCTGGGATGGGAGGAAACATTCATGTTTCTTAACAGGTTGGCCTTGGACCTTGGGCATGGGGACATCATCCTGTGGAGACTACAGTGAGAAGAGCAGAGGGTGATCATACAGAGCACATCCCCCACCCGAGGAGCTGCTCCTGCACTGTGTCTGACAGGCCAGCTGCATGTTTTACTGTGCCTCAGAGTACAAACCTACCTGGTTTGTACTCCTACCTTGGAGTACAAACCTACATCTCTGCTTTAGCTTTAAACTGCCCGGAAGAAATTTACGTGAGCCCAAAGCTCAGCATAGACCTTCAACCCACTTGTGCAGCTGCTCAAAGCTGTTGCACATCTGCCTGCAGCTGGGACGTGTTGGAGACATGCAGTAGGTCCCCAGGTAGTCCAGAAAATAGCTTGCCTGCAAAGGCAGCAGCTTTCTGAAGAGGTCAACATGCACTCAGAAGGGCCAAAACCAAGCCTGAAAGTGTCCCTGGCAGACAAGTGATCTCGTGTGCCCTTTTTCTTGGCTGCTCTCCCTGGGACTGGCCATGAAAGGTGCCCTAGGTGTGCCACCCTCATCCCCCACTGAGACCCTCCTGCAATTTTTGGCTCTCCCCACCACCAGCAGCTTGCATGACTCTCCAAGCAGCCAGAGCAGTGGCTGGTTTGTGAAAGTGAGCTCCAAAAATAACCCTGCTGAGCCCCCAAGCACTTCCCCTGGCATCGGTGCAGAGAGAGCTGGGATGACTTTGGCTCAGGGGTTGGTGCCCACTGGGAGCACACCTCATCACCTGCTGAGCTGCTAATTGCACTCTGAGACCAGGTCTGTGTTCTCAGGTATAATTTCCTTGACAAGAGATGCTTAAAGAACCCAGGCAACTAATTAACTTACAACCAAGAGCATTTAATGAGTCAGGGTCAGGAGCTGGCAGCTGACTTTTCCAGAGATGCTGGTATCCCTGTGATCCAAGTCTCTGGGGACACTAGCCCTGAAGGCCTCTCCTTACCACTTCCAGGATCAGCTGCTGATTGTACATGGCAGTTTGGGGAAAAGCCAAAGGGTGGGTTTGAAGAACCACACTTGAAGTCAGGAAAATTTGCCTGCAGAGGTTGTGCTGGAGTGCAGGTGGGATGCTCAGGGGGTGTGGTCTGTGAGAAGGTTTCCTGGTGTAAAGCTAGCATCTAGGGGTTTGATAAACACGAGGTATTAGTGGGATTTCTGTTGCCAGGAGGGATAATAGACTGGGAAGATGAGGGCCTGTATGACTCTGCTTCCTTAAATCATTCCTTTACACAGTGGAAAAAATACACGGAAAACTTGAGCTCAGTTGAATCATAGGTTAAAAGGCTTTGTGGTGGCCAGCTACTGGTGCTGGGGCAGGGACACGTGTGTGTGACTGCACGTGAGTCACATCAACAGCAGTATTTGCTGTGGGCAAGGAAAAAAGTGGGGAGAACTAATTCCCAGAAGTGGGCAACTGTGAGGCCATTCCCCAGTGCTTTGCCAGCTGGTCTCGCTCCCGCAGACCCTGGAAGACTCTGTTGAAGTTTCTCCCTGGTTTTGGGCCAGGTCACGGCCCATTTCAGGGGAGCTTTTGCAGGATATGCCTGCAGCACTGCTGATTTATGGGATGCTGTGGTGGAAGAGCTGAGGATCATTGCTCCAGGCAGCTGGAGCAGGGTGGGCTCTGCTACATTGCCCTGTGGCAGCGTTGGCCAGGGTACACTGTGGGATGCTGGACCACTGCAGATAAGGCTGGGCTTCTCCTTCCTCCCTCTCCCCAACTTTTCACATCCCCACTGGTGCCTGCCCACCACCCCGTGTCCTCTGCCCACCACCCCGTGTCCTCTGCCCACCACCCCGTGTCCTCTGCCCACCCTCTTTACCATAAACTGGAGGAATGTCCTGTCATCATCAGCCAGAAATTCCTTGTACAAGCAGCAGAGCACCTGAGAAGCAAAGGTGGGTTGTCTTCAGCCAGTGCTCCAGCGGCAACCACCCCCCCCACAGTCCCACCATATCCTGAAGTTGCTGAGGGCAGGTGACACCTCACTGAGAAGCCCAGGACAGCTCTGCCAGGAGCTATACACCCAGGTTGGTCCATTGGGCTGCTCAGAGGCTCACAGAAGGACTTGGTTTGTAAATGTGTTTTACTCACCTTGTGCTGGAACCAGCGATTCAGATGTGAAAGGATGGCCACTGCCCTGCCATCCCCTGGCCCTGCATGTGCATCTAACAACCAAGGCCACTAGCTCCTAAACTCACCTCTGCTCCACCACCCAGCAAACCAGTGAGGATGCTCCTTTCCACTGGCCTGATGCATCTTGGTCAGTGGTTCCAGTGCAAGATGGCTTGCGACTGTAAGTTTTTTCCCATCCTAATCTCTTTTCATCTTTGTTTTCCAAATACCTCTCTTCTTAAACTTGCCCACAGCCCTCACACCAGCCCAGGGGTGCCAATACCACCTGTACCTCCCAGCAGAACCATTGCCAGCACTGCTTTCTACCTTGCAAATCTCCTTCTGGGCTATGTATATCCAGGGGGAGAATTCTGCAGACATCAGATGGATCCGCAAGCTCCTGAGAGTCTTGGTCTCCAAAGGAAGCTGCCGAATGGTGTCCTCCTCCAGGTAGGTCTTGCATATCTTTTCCCCGACCAAATGACGCAGGAAGAAACTGTTTTCTCTGCTGGAGTCCAGCACCACTGGCAGAAATTCCTCCAGGTCATGCCACAGGTCCAGGAGCTGAGCCTCCTTAGACCGGTCGTGGCACTCCAAGAAGTCCCTGAAGGGCCGTCCCGCACAGGTCTCAGCACTAAGGGCCCAGGGAAGGAAACTCACAGTCTGGACTGGCTTCTTCAGCTGGACACCAGATGCAGAGGAACGCATGTCAGAAAGGACTTCCTCTTCACAGAGGTCTTCCAGATGATGCACCTGCCCTGCCTTGGGTCTAGGTCTTTTGGGAGAGGTTGCTTGTCCTTTGCCTCCAAAGGCAGTGTTTACAGAATGCTCTGACTGCTGAGGAGTTGATCCCAAAGCATCCTTATCCGGATGGTATTCCTTGGTGCTCCCAGCTGGCCCCAGCTGCCTTTCTGATTGCCCCGGAAAACTGGGCATCTTCATTTCTTGGGTATCTCTTCTCACCTTGAGCAGAGTCCAGATCTTTGCTTTGGCCTTCTTGCTGCAGTAGGGCCCTGACAAACCCCGACTCCTTTTAATATGCATTGTCAAGAGATTCTTTGAAAAGTCTGGGGGCTTCTGCAGGTTGTCCTGTAATAAACGTTCCCGATATTCCTGCAGCAGAAGCTGGCATGGTTTCTCTTCTTCCATGCCCATCTTGCAGTGGATGAAGAATTTAGGGAGCCAGTAACTCTGAATCGTAAACAAGGCCTTTTCCTGCATCTTGCTTAGCATCTCTCTCCTGGTGCTGATGTGCTGAATGCACCTGGATTTTGGCTGCAGCCCTGAAATGGATGCAGGGGATTATGATGGGGGGAAGAACACTGGCTCCATCCAGACCTATTTGTGCCAGGCAAGCAAAGCTGGTGATGGTATCCCATCTTCCTGGGAGCATCCAGGAAAGTCCACCTCACTGGATGGGCACTGCTCATCCCCAGCTTCCATGTTCCTTACCAGTGGTGGTCCTGCAGAGGCTGACAACGCTGGAGCCTTCACGCAGGTGGGTGGCTTTCAGCTTGTGGACCAAGGACAGGTAGAGGTCCCTTTGCCTTGCATCTGACTCGTCGAGCCCCAGGAGCCTTTCAGTGGTAAGCCAGAAGTCAGCCAATTCTTCCCCTATGGATCAAGACAAGGGACAGGAGTTGGAGGGCATCCCTGAAAGCCCTGCTGATGAGCGGAGCAGCCTGTGCTTTTTAAAAGAGGAAGAGGGAAAGGTCACCTGGATGAATGGAGGGAACAGTCTAGAGAAGAGCCACAGCTGTGCAGCACCCACGCTGGGCTTCTGCTGCTGGCTCACCTTCCAAAGCTATCTCTGGGATGGCAGTGTCTCCTGCAGAGTGCCCCAAGCCCACCTGCCATTCCTTGGATGAAAGTCCGGAAGCGCCACATGCCGTGGCTCCCACTGATGCACTTTTCCAGCAGCCACCGGTCAGCGCTTTGCCAGTTCAGCAGTTTTGCTGTCAGAGGGAGCACAGAGCTCAGCATCAGGGGGTGTGGGCATGAAGATCCCCCAGGGAAGCCCTCCAGATCCCACCAGCATCCCCCCAGCCTTCCTGCTGAAGGGCAGCAGTGCTGCAAGCCAGGAGACCAGCAGATCGCACCAAAATGGGAGTTTTGGACAGGATTGTGGGATGCACGTGTGATGTTTGCAAGGATACAACCCACTCATGTTGTTGACAGTCTGCCCAGCTATCCTGCCTCTTCCCCTTGCAGACCACCATCTTTTTTGCCAGTGTTTGTGCCTCCTTCAGCTTGAGGTTAAACCCAACTGGAGAAGGAGCAGCGATGCATTCAAAAACAGCACTGGGGCAGCCGTGACAAATTACTTATTTTTCTGAAATGAAAATCACCATCCCCACTGCCAGAGTTCTCTTTCCGGTGGCCTTCCCTCAGGTTGACACACAGGCTGACAAAGCAGCCAGCTGGGCTGAGATGGCTCATTTTAAGGGTAAAATGAGCACAATCCAGACTTGCTGCTGGTAGGACAGACCCCAGTATAGGCCTGTTTTCCCAGTGAAGGATGCATTAGACAAGCAGCATATTGCAATACAGTGCAAGAGCTCAGGGCACCCTGCATAGCAGCAAACCTGAAACATCAGGACCCCACTTTCCCACACCCGAGGATGCTCTCCAGCCCAGCTCCACCCATGAAAGGCATGGTAAACCTTGCCAGGCAGCTATTTCAGCTCAATTCCGTGGAGGCAGCAAGCCTGTGGGGCTGCGGGGTAAAAGCCCCGCTCATCCTGTGGGATCTGCTGCACCCCTAAAAATGGGATGTCCAATGCCTTTTTAACCCAGAGCAAGAGGCAGAACCCACTGGGCAGGCACCAGGCGGTGACAGCCCCAGCAAGAGGAAGCCTCGCTGTGGCAGTGGTGGCAGCAAAGCTGCTCTGATTTCCTCCGTGCCGCGATGACTCACCTGCTTCCCCGGACCGAATGAAACCCAGGAGCTTCTGGCAGAGGACGAGGTGGAGGCATAAGCTGGATTTGCAGAAGTGAGGCAGCCGGTGCTTTTCCAGCCACGCCAGTAAAGCCGAGGGGCTGGGATCCTGGAATCCCCGTGCCCAAGGAGAGGATTAGGCTGTGAGCAAGGAGCCGTCTCTCACCGAGGGATTAGGGTGAGTAAGGGGGAAGTGAGTTATGGGGGAAGGAGGTAGGGGAAGACACCCTGTTGCTAGACAGCGATGCCAGCCATCCCTATGCTGAGAAAAAAAAAAAAGGGGGGGGGAGACTGGAGCCATAGCCCCTTCCCACATCCCTGCGAGCTTTGCCTGCAACCCTGGGAGACCTGCTTCTCCTCGCAGCCTGCCTGCTTTCCTGAAGCATTGGTAGGAAGGCATGGCAGCTTTCCAGCAGCAGTGAGAGAAGCAGGTTCTCTTGCTATGGGATTTGAGCACCCCAAAGGGTGCTCATGGCTGTGGGGAAGGGGGACATCCGTGGGGAGGGCTGAGCCCCTTTGATGATCAACAGGATTTCACTCCTGGTGAATTTGGTACTGCAGGACACAAAGGGCTGATGTTTGTGTCCTCCTTCCCTGCCACCACATGTGCTCCCCATAACTCCATCTAGTGATGTTTACTGAGGGCTGGGTAGACCCCATAAGCTGTACCAGGACTTTAAATGGCTTGTGCTCCTCCCAGGGCTTAAAAGCAAAATGAAACCTGTGTTTGAAATAATCCCCCGGCTGCCACGAACAGGACAGCCAGAGGGTGGCCTTAGCATTGAGAAACCAGCTCCTTCCCTTTCCTGCCCAGTGCCCTTCCTCCCTCCTCACCCTCCTCAAAAGGGGTATTTTCTCACCAGGCAGCTCGGCAGCTCTGGCCAGAGGTCCCACCGGCCCATGCTCCTGATGTAAACGGGTGTCTGGCCAAAAACCTGTTATCAAAAGCAAAGGAGAGAGCTGAAAGAGCTGGAGGGTGGCAGGGGAGCCCAGAGCCCAGCTGTTCTAGTTAGGCCTCACTATGGTAAAGAGCATCGTCTTCCCTTTCAGACCTCTATCTCCAAGCTGAGGTCCTCAGGTTTCCCTCGTTTTTCCAACCTGAGTGTGGTGTATTCCCAGTTTTCCTGGGGTCACAGAGGCTGAAAGTTCACTTGAGGAGAGCTCAGAAAGGTCTCAGGCTTTATGGTGCAAATTGGACTTACAGGAAGACTCAGAAACGTGTTGAAAAAGTCGACAAAAACATCATCTCTCAGCAGAAGCCCCATGTCCGTGGAGGCTATGGTTGCTGCAAGGGGAAGAAGAGCAAGTTACCTGGGGTTTGTGTTGTTAAGTGTGAAATAAATGTGAAAAAAAAAGGATGAGTTTTGAGAGGGACAGCTCTCAGCATGCTTGTCCCGTGCAGACATGGGGGGATTTGGACCTGGGACAGTCAATGAAATTTGGGTGCCCAGTCCACTCATGTGCTCTGGGTGGGTGACACAGGGTGTTTGAAAAGCATCAGGTTCAGCTTCATGCAGAGTCTGGAAAGTTTGAAGGGCAGCTTCCTAAATAGCAAAGGTACATCATTTGAGGAGACTGGGCACAAATGTGGTGGCATCCATGTGGCAAGAGAAAGGAGGTATTGTGGCTGGAGGGGACGAGCTGTGTTCCTCCACCTTACCCAGACAGCATAATTCTGCTGTCATGGAGAGGACCATGTGCTATGCTTTAGTGCCACTGCTCCAGCCCCACTAGCCTGATGCCCTCTGAGTCCTCTTGCTAAGGTTCTGGGAGCAAATTGCTCCAAATTTGCAGGCACCTATCAGGCTGGGAGCAGGTTTTGCTCTGGGAAGAGGGACAGTCGCTGCAGGCCCCCACCCCATCCACCCAGGACATCAAGGCAGTGGGCCAGCAGTGCTCAACACCTTGCACTATCCTGTGAAGTTTTATTAATGTCTGAAAGATCTGGATGCAAGGGGGTGGGCTGGCATCAGACTATTGCTGGCTGGATGCCCTTGACAACGTCCATTTGTGTGAAGGCACTGGTGTGTCACAGGTTGAACCCATGTTTTAGAAGCCTAAGGCTGCTTTTCCCCCCATTGTCCCCTTTGGGGTGTTCTTAGAGGGACTGTAGCCTCCAGCAGAGGTAACTCACCCGTGGACATCATGCTGCAGTGTCCCAGGGATGTGTTCTGGAGTGCCACACCTCTTGTGACATACTTGTCTGGCAGGTCCTTGGAGGCTGCAGGGCTCTTGGGGACCACAGGGCTCTCAGCACCTCCCTCTTTGCTGTCCTTCAGGGCTGTATCACTTTTTTAATCACCACTTGGGCAGTCCTGAAACAAAACCCTTCCCCTCTCCCCACTTGGGCACACTTCTTGCCTTCAAACCAGGTTCTTGGTAGCACCCTGGCACTGTGTGTGGTTGCTATCAGCATGTCTGCTCAGGTGGTGATGGAAAGGTCACAGGGGCCTTGCTAGGGCTGCCTGGGACAGAACAAGGATTTTGTGACCTGTGGAGAGGGTGGAGCAGAGGTTTTGTGGCCTCTCCTGCACTGGACATCACTTCTGTGCTTACCTGAGGGGGGCTGCAGGATAGACTCTGCCAAGTTTATTGTTTCTAAGAAGCCCTAAGCTTTCTTGTTCTGGTTAACACTTGTGTTGAGTGTCACATCACCTTCTGTCGCTGTGGTCCCTGTGGCTGTCACCTGCGTGGGCGCGGGCAGCCTCCACAGATCATTCCGTGCAGAGCCGATGCAGGCAGGGGCGGGCAGGACGGCTGCCCCCACCCACCGGGAGGGTGGCCAGGAGCGGGGACACCTCACGAGGTGGCGCTGTCACATCAGGAATGTGAAGCTGTCCCCAGCGAAGCTGTCCCCAAGGAGCAGTAACAGGGCTCAGCAATGGGCTTGTCACTTCACAGCCGCGATTAGGACAGGGAAGACTCCTCGCTGATGGTCGGGGCTGGTGCTGAGGACCCGGGGTGATAGTCCTGGGCTACTGGCCCTGGCTCACTCTGTCACCCTGAGCAAGTGAGACCATTTCTTTTTGCTGCAATGAGGATAACTGGTGCTATATTGGGCCTGGAGGGGCACAGTGGAGACTCTTGAAAGCATGTTAGAGATCACACCTGAACTGTCTGTGCACAACAGTCCATGTCCCCTAGGAAGGAGAAACCCTAATCCTAAATCCAGAAGCATTTGTGCTGCAGAGTCCAAGAGACAAGAGGAGTTAGGGATGAGCTGGTGTGGTGGCTGTCTCACACATGAATGACTCAAAAGTCCTCAGGGAAAGGTTGCAACTGTAAAAAAAAATGTATTTTGCAGTTGGTAACTGAGCAGATGCCCAGTGAGGTCCCCAGAGGATGATGTAGCTGTGCTGGTGCCCATCTGACTCTGGACTGACCTCAGGGGGATTGTGCCAGTTTCTGCCAAGAAAGGACGAAGATTGTGAGCAGGAACAGGCCAACACGGTCACTGTGGGAGTGCACAGCACCATTTCCATGGAGTCTGTCCCCAAGAGGAGACCCCAAGAGGTCTGGCAGGGGAGCCCTGCTCAGCCTGGTTGCAGCTTCCCGGGGTTTGCTCGGTGCATGCATGGGCATGTCTGCCCTGTTCATCTTGCCAGAACAGCTCCTTGCAAGAGGAGCTCAGGTGAGCTCTGTGGCTATTGAGGGGGGGAAAAAAAGAAAAAAAAAAGGCTTAAAAAGATAGGTGGATGCATGAACACAGCCCAGACTTAGCAGGGGGCTCAGAGAGGAGTACAAAGTGGCCAGACTCTTCGTACAAAGATAAGGGCAGGGTTGCAACACCAAACACGTCAGAAGGGCTTTGCTCCCCCTCTGTCCCAGCCCAAATTACTCATGTCCCCCATCCCCCCCAGCACGAGGAGCAGACCTGAGGCCGCCTCCATCAGTGGCAGAGCCTGGTGCTCCTGGGGTGGGTTTCTTCTCCTTGCCCAACATAACCTGGCATGGCTCACTGCAGTGGCGAAGTCCAAGGCTGCCTGACTTGTGGGGTCAAGCTCGGTCACTGGCCACTCACAGCCTCCTCTGGCAGCTCAACCTGCCCATTTTGGTGCTATGAAGAGGGTGAGGTTGTTCCCCTCCCCAGCTGCAGTAGGTACCCACTGACCCATGGCAGCCCCAAACACCTTTGTGTTGCTTTTGGTCTCAGGTGATGGTCTATGGCCATTGCAAGCTGGGAATCTCCAGCACGAGGGAGGGGTGGATGCACCTTGCTGCACAAACCTGTGCTCCCTCCAGTGCTAATATTGTATGCACAGAAGGAGCTTTTGGGGCAAGACTGGGTTTCCCCCCCACATACATACTGCCCCAGCGTGTTCCCATAGAAATAGTTTAGGACACCTCAAACACTGCATCAGCAATGGGTTTGATCTTTTTGGGCTCACAGCACCTTGAAACTGGAATTGTCTGAGGTCTCAGGTATGGCAGTTCAGCTTTAAATATTAATTCCTTTTTTGAATACATTACGATTATTTTATGGGATTTTTATGCTCTGTCTCCTGGGTGTGTAGGGCTGGTTTGCTCAGTGAGGACACCTCTGGTATTTCCTTACATTGATTAGAGGTATTCTTTGAGCCTATTGCCATCTGTCAGTGGTTTCCTTGCTGGGGATTTATGGTGGAGGCTGGGCTCTGACCCGTTACACCTGACAGCCCCTGCAGCGAGCTCGGAGGTCACTTGCCTCTTCTCCAACTCAAGCAAAATGGCTCATGTAACCTTAGACGTGTGGCTGGGTGCGTTGACTTCACCAGTCCCAGTTAAGTGTTTGCTGTAGCAGGACAGGGACCTAATTCAACCACAGGGAAAGGACAGGGACAACAGCCCTTTACTAGTTACCTTTTATGATTTACAGTGTCAGGCCTGGATCCTACCACTGAATCTGCTTGGGCAGCGCTTTGAGGATTTCTGCACTCTCACTTATGGAGCTATGAAGTGTGTGAAGCTGAAATTAATCTGCCAGCCACAGCTATAACGTGGCTCTGCCCCAGCTGGGAGCGCATTTAGCAGCATGAACATTGCTAACAAAAAAAGACACACACAAAAAATAAAATAAAAAAAAATCCTGCCAGTGCACACTGTGACCGATTTCCAACTGCAGGGAAAGGCATGCGCTGAGCGTTCCCGGGGATATTCTCCACCCTTATACAGAGCAAACTGAGCCAAGCAATTTCTAGGTCTCAAATCCCGCCTGCCCCTGACGTTCTCATCTTCCAGCTTCCCTGGGTGGCTTTTGAAGGCGAGCACGTGCTCCTCAGTGGTGGCCCCCGCTCAGCTGAAGACGCTCGGCCTCCGTGCAAGGTCTGGGGCAGAGGCGGCGAGAGGTAGGTGCTGCCTGCTGGGGTTGCTGCCCCACCAGCTATGAGCTGGCAGTGGTGATGCCCCTCTGAAAAGAGCCCCCCCGGTGTGGGGGGAGCTGGGGAAGGGGACTGCTGGGAGGGCAAAGCAATGCCATGGTTTGCCTGCAAGGGGTGCCAAGGTGGGCATTGGGCACTGCAGCTGGCACCAAGGTGGCTGTGAAAAGGAGTGGAGAGGGAGGTGAGAGCGACCTGGGGGAGGGGGGGGGTGTTGCCCAATAAGGGGGGGCTTGGCTTCCCTGGCTGCTGTGTTCTCAAGGCCCCTCTTCACCAAAATGCATCATGAGTGGGTATTGCAGCTGAGCTGCATGGGGAGGGAGCTTTTCCCCCCTCCTCCCCCGCTTTGCGTGTGCCTCTGCACGTTTTTATTTAGTAATTTGCTTTCCTAAATTGCCCTTCTGTGCAGCCCAGGTAATCTGCTCTGCCTCCAAAAGTCCCTCTGGTCACCAGCCCTCGGCTACCCTTGACCCTGGCAGCATCTTCAAAGGGAGCATGGGCCTGCTGCGGAGCGTGCAATGTTTGCTCACTTATCGGGCGAGCAGCTACCGCCTCCCTGCCTTGGGGGGTTTCATCAGCCTCCCCCAGCACCCCGGGGGAGACCGGTCGGCCACCGCTGCTTGCATAAGGTCAGTGTCCCTCCCTGCCAGCACAGACAGTGATGAGCTCCCCATCCTCAGTTGGCTATTCGAGTCTCATCAGGGCAACTTGTTAATTAAGCGCTCGCTTGTCTTGCTAAGGCGTTAAGTTCATTTTCCGGCCCTTGCTAATCAGGGATAAAAGGGGCTGCATCTCCAGTCCTGTGAGTGCCTCCAGAGCCCAGGTCCTGGCAGTGGTGGGCAGGCCGTGGTGGGTCCAAGCCAAGGCAGCTGTGCCCTGCAGTGAGCAGAGGTGGAGGCGATGCACCATCAGGACACCCAACCCATGTCTGGTCTCACTTGAGTGCTCTTCACTTACTTAGGTGGGACTTTGCAACCCAAAGTGCTTTCCTGGATGGGTCTGAAAATGGCGTATCTGCATTTGGGAATGTCTGAACTGTTGGGTACAGGAAGAGAAGAGATGCTGAAGATGTTCCTGCTCACTGCAGAGGGGCTGGACTCAAGGAATTTTAAAGGTCCCTTCCAACCCAAACCATTCTATGATTCCATGATTCTCCCTCTGCTCTTCCCTTCTCCCTTCCGACTGTGCCATTGCTAGGGGCTGGAGCATTTTGGGTACATCAGGCCTTCTCCTAGGATCTAAGCAGTTCACTTTGTTAATGGACCATTCCTCCTCCTCATGTGACAACTCTGTTTAAAAAAGAAATCCTTAGTTTCTCTTTAAGATTATTTTTTTTAGTGCTGGTGAAAGGCAAATGAGTACCTGGCCTTAGCACACCAGGTCTACAATCTGTTGGGGTTGAGATCCCCGGGGGTGGCCAGCTTTCTAGCTGCAGGATCTGCACCCTTCCAGGTGGCCCCAAGGGAAAGAGTTCAGCACTGCATCACCAAAGCTAGTGGCCAGCTTCCCCAGGGCCTGAGCCCCAGAGAAGTTTCATATCCTGCCTTTTTAACCCTTGAATTTCCCCTCCTTTTTTTTTTTTTTTTTTTTTTTTAACCTCCCTGTGAAGTGACAATTTGGCATTTTAAGGCATTCCCAAATTTATGAGTCTGTACTTTCAGGGGTTCCCAACAGGCAGGTGGGGGTGCAAGGCCCCTGTGCTAAGAGCAAGATGCCCAGGGCGGCTAAATGGGACATGAGGACAGGGATGGGGGGAACACAAGGGCAGGGTTGGGAAGAACATGAGGACAGGGATGGGGGGAACACAAGGGCAGGGTGGTAAGAACATGAGGACAGGGATGGGGGGAACACAAGGGCAGGGTTGGGAAGAACATGAGGACAGGGATGGGGGGAACACAAGGGCAGGGTGGTAAGAACATGAGGACAGGGATGAGGGGACACATAGAAAGCGATGGGTCACAGCAGCCCCAGCAAGGCCTGGTGGGGAGGGAAGAAATGGCCCCTCGTTGCTGCCTGGCTCTTGGCTGTGATCAGAAAAAAAAGTGCCAGGGTGGTATCAGAATGGGCACACATAAAAGAGGGCATGTGGCATGTTATCTGTGAGACACTCGACTGCCCTGTCCCCAGACCTCTCGGGGGGGCACCGGGGACCTCACTGTGTGCTGTCCCTGCTGGGTGGGCATCCCTTCCTTGGAAGCAGGAGGCTGCAAAGTCCAGCCCTGACTGACTGTTCCAGCTCACCCAGTGCTTTCCAAACCTGGCGATTCTTGCAGGATATAAACCAGGCCGGAGGGAAGTGCTGGGGCAGGCAAATAAAGGTGTTCCCACGAATTAATAGGAGGAAAAAAGGAAAACGTGCCAGCTGGGACTTGCCCCTGGAGCAGAGCATTGTCTCCGGCAGGCGTGCTGGGCTTTTAGAGCCGGGGCTCTTTGAAGGCTGAGTTAAATCCACTCCTGGGAGGTGTCACCTGTTGGCATGGCGCCTTCCCCAGCTCCCCGATGAGACTTTTTTGTCCCGTTGAACTGGCGACAATAAGGATCACTGGAGCACGCAGTTGGGCGAAGGCACCGCCTGAGCCGTGTTTCCCAAAAAAAAAACCCGGCAGCCTGCAAAGGCCGGAGGGGAAGGCAGGCGGTAAACAAGCTGCTCTGAGCCCTGCGAGCCGGGGAAGAGCCGCTTCCCCCCGCACCGGCTTCCCGGGAGAGGGCGCCGGCCCCGCGGCTGCAGCGCCCGGCGCTTCTCTGCTTGCTCGTAAACATGTTGTGCAGGATAAGCCGGCCCAGGGTGAGGGCATGAGACTGCCACCAAACCTCCCCCAGGGCAGAGAACGATATCCTCCCACCCCAGGCATTAAACCCTTGCCCACGGTGGGGGTCTTTCCCCGGTAGGAGTTTGATAGCCAGCATAGGATAGGGAGGAGGTGTTTCCATTGCAAGCTGCCTTTGGTCCCAACTTCCCTTCAGGGTTCTTTGGAGCTCAGCAGCTGAAAAGAGGGGCTGTTTGGATGGGGCAAGGCGTCGCCCCACACCACAGGGACTTCCACCCAGAAATGCTCTGGACTTATTTGCAGGCAGCTCTGGTGGCCAAAGTTACTGGGAAATTTGCAGAGAGCAAGGACATTTCCAAGAATTTGGAGCTATCGGAGCTGTCACTGTCCTGATAAAACAAACCCTCTCTGCAAACCTAGGGAAAAGGGCTGGACGCAGCTTTTCGTTGCCTGTGGCTTGACAGATCCTCTTTATTGGAGCTATTTTGGGTCTCTCCTGGCCTGACTGGGTCTCAGCACTGGTTCCTGCCTCCTTTTGCTTCAGCTGAACCGTTTTCAGGTGACCTCAACTGAACTTGGTCTGAATATAAGATCCTAAGCTATTTTCTATAGGTAAAACATGGCATTTGCTTCTGCATTGAAACCTTTGCTCTGGAAAGTGCAGGAACTGGGGTAGTGGGGGAAGGCAGTTTCTGTTTGTCATGCTTGGTGGCTCTGACTTACCCAAGCAATTCAAGGAGGTGAAAAGCACCATGTCCTGGACAGCCTTAGGGGATTAACCCACTCTTGTGGCTGGTAAAAAATGAGCTGGGTTGAATCTGGAGCGAAGGGTGGGGACCCAGCTCTTGAGATGGGCAATAAATCAAGGTAAGGCCTGAGCCAGCACTTATACCTTCTCCTGGCTGAGGATCAAGCTCTCCCTTGGCTCTTTCTCCCCACACTGTGTAAAGTGACTGTGACAGCCAGGAGGGTCCAGCCTCTGGAGGGACAGCAGTTTTGGTGCCATGCCCCTGAGGCTGGCATGGGGCAGCCCAGGATCCTGTCACCCCGAGGCAGGCATGTAGGTGGCATGTGCTTGGCCTGGGACCTGCATGTGCCCGCAAGCATGTGCAGGTCTTGCTGCTAGTGCTGGCATGGCTCTCCCACCCCTCGGGTCTAGGCTGGGAGGTGCAGAGGGCTGAGCAGAAGGGATGGGACAGCCAGCGAGCTGCTGGGGTGGAAAAATACTGGGCAGTGCCTGCAGTTTACTGGGTGCCCCTTGCCACCCGGCTGCCTCTGAAGCGGGTGCTCCCTGCACCCATGGTGGGGCTGGGTGATTCCTCCTCCCTCCTGTGGCAGGGCCCGACCCTGTGCCCTGGAGCGAGGGCTTCGGCTCCAAACCCAGGTGCTGCTGGAGCCTGTTACCTGTTCTGAGGGGCAAACTGGGGCATTGCAGAGGCACTGCCTGTTCCGCCCCCAAAAAATCACGCACACCAAGCCAGAGCTGGGCCACGGGGCTTGGGGAAGCGGGGCTCCCGTTCCTCTTTCCCCCCTGCCCTGTTTACCTCGGGCGGCTGATTTCCATCCCCGCGAGTTATGCAAAGGCAGCCGCTAATGTAAACGCCTGCGGAAAGCCCTGGATCTGCTCCCGACGCCGCTATCCCAGAGCTATGCCAGATGAGGGTTTATTTTTGGGGAGCCGGGAGAGCTGCAAAAAGGACTTAACAAATCCTCACACCCCACCCCCTCCTTCGGTGTGGGGCAAAGCGGGGAGCTTCCCTCCCGTTCTCGGGGGAAAGCTGGGGGGGAAAGAGCAGGAGCAAGACTAGCGCTGCCTCCGGATGAGAAGGAGAAGGGAGGCGGGGCGGTGGCCCCTTGTTGTCCCCAAGCCCTGTCCTGCCCCCGGCCCGGCCGCCGCTGCCCAATCAGTGCGGCGGGGCCGGCGCTGCGGAGCCATAAAATGGCGGCGGGCGCGGCCCCTGGAGCCGAGCGTGGGAGCCCCGCGCCCGCCCGCAGCCGCCGCCGAGCCCAGGTAACAGCCACCAGCTCGCCCCCTGGGGGATGGGGGCTGCCCCCGACCACCCCCCGCACTTTCCCCTCTGGGGTCCCTTGGGGCTGGGGGGGAACAGCTCCGTGGTGCGCTCCCCGGCGGGTGGCGAACGGACCTTCTAGGGGAACATTCCTGCTCTATTTTTTTTTTTTTTTTCCTTTCTTGGGGCGGGGGGGGAGGTGGAAAGGCAGCTCGAGTTTTCTCTGGAAAACAGATGCTTCTTGCATTTGTTTTTCTTCACGAGGATCTTTAGCTGCTCGCTTAACTGCGGGTGCCTTTCTCATTGCCAGGCGGGGAGTGCGGTTAGTGGGAAGCAACTCCCCGGCACAGGGTGGGTTGGGGAGGGCTGGTCCGGGCAGAGCTGGAGGAGGTAGAAGTTGGAGTGACTTTCCATGTCACTTCAAATTTCCAAATCGTTCGCGTTTCCATGCTCCTCCAAACGCGTGTGGACCCCGGCTGGGATTCCTTATCCCCGGGGTCTCTAATCTAGGCTGTACTGGGCTTGGTGGGAATGCTCTCACCGTCTGAGACCAGAGCCCCTCCAGCCCCCGCCCCCCATCACTGCATGGGTTGCGTGGGCTGCCTGTTGCTTTCCTTTGGCCTGCCTTGTGTCCTGGACAAGGCTTGTGTGCCTTCAGCTGATCTGAGATAGGCTAGCAAGCCCACTTTGCTGGAGCAAGTATATTAAGAAAGCCCCAGCTGAGTTTTCCTTGTGCACTGGCCTCTCTCGGGAGCGGTGGTGGGCCTGGAGGTGAAAAGTTCACACTAGGCTGAGAAGTACTTTTGAAGGCTGTCACTTGGTGGATAAGACCTAGTTTATTTGCAGAATGTGGCCAGGAATTGAGGTATTGATGGGACACTTTGAAGGCTTTGGTTCTGGAGCAGGGCTTTCCTAGCTGCCTGCATCTGCTGGAGCTGCTGTGTTTTCTGCCAGCAGACCGGCACGGGACTGCTGGAGATGGCAGCCAACTCCATGGCCGAGCTCCCTCGTGCTCCTCCCTGGCTGCGGGGTGAAAAGTCTGAGAGCTCAGGGAAGGGCTGACAGTTGAGGTTGGTTTTTGTATCCTTCCTACAGGAACCCCTTCATCCGGTCTGCAGCCATGGCCACCTCGGCGAGCTCCCACCTGAGCAAAGCTATCAAGCACATGTACATGAAGCTGCCACAGGGGGAGAAGGTCCAGGCTATGTACATATGGATTGATGGGACAGGGGAGCACCTCCGCTGCAAAACCCGCACGCTGGACCACGAGCCCAAGAGCCTTGAAGGTGAGAGGGTTGATGCAGGATTCACAGCCCTTTGCCAGGTGGAGGAAGCAGCTGTGCTTGGCTGCTCTGGAAAAAGGATGCCATTTCTCCCTTTTCATGACAGAAGGATGATATTTGGGAAAGACACTGCTCATCACCCCATCCTCATCCTTCCGTAGATACCCTGGGGGGGGCATGTTCCCAGCTCTCCAGATGTGGACTTCCAGTGAGATGCCTGGGGTTGGGAGCAGGTCCCTGGCACTGCCCCGCTGCAGAGGGGGCTGTTGGCAGGGGCTGGGGGCTGTTGGCAGGGGCTCGGCGGTCCATTGACTCTCAAGTACTCGTTTTGGCCGGAAGTAGTTTGGCAGAAGAAAGTGGAGGGGAAAGAATGGAGCTATCCGGTGTAATTAAGAGCTTGTGTCCCTTAGAACAAACAGTCCCAGCTTACACAATAATAGCATTAGGATTTTCCCCAGGTTGCCATGGTGCTGGCTGGAGACAGTTATGAAATGAAAATACTGTGTGTGACTGAGCAGAATTATCTCTTTTACTTTTTTTTTCCTTTTCCTCTCCTTTCCCCTTTTTCCTCTAAGGAGGGAGTGGTTGGCACAGCTCCTTTGCAATCTTTGTGCTTCCCATCCTCCTGCTTTCCCCCCAGGCTATGGAGGAGATAACATTGCCCGAGTGGAGTTCAACACTGATCCTGCTGTGCTTTGACCTGAAGGGCAGTGTGTGAAGGGGCCAAACTGGCCATGCTTCTCCCTGTGACACTCCACTTATGTATTATTTGGTTTCCCACCTTCTCTGCACCCTACTGCTGCGATGAGGGTATTTCATGGCTCCCCTCATTCCTACAGGCTGAAGGTCCTTTGTGCTGTGCCTCCCCCCAGCCTGCCTAGCCCACCCCTGCAAGGGGACTGGGTGCTCTGCTCGTCCTGGTGGTTGTTGCGACATGGGAAACATCCTCAGTGCTGCTCGGTTGGCTTGGCCTTGGCCAGCAGCCCAGCTCCTTCTGTTGTCCAGGGTGGCTGGGGAGTTACACTCCCCTGTTTTTTGCTTGTTTTGTGGCTTGTTTTTTTAGTTTTGCTTCTCCCATTTGGAACAAAATCAGCTGAGCTGGGATTAAACCTCTTGTAGGCCTGTTTTCTATAAGCATCTTCACCTCTGTAATACTGGAGGGCAGGAGAGACCCCATCCTCCTGGCATCCAGGGACCCTGGGTGACTGGCTTGTTCCTCTCTCGTGCTCCAGATCTCCCAGAGTGGAATTTTGATGGCTCCAGCACCTACCAGTCTGAAGGCTCCAACAGTGACATGTACCTCCGACCTGCTGCCATGTTCCGGGACCCTTTTCGCAAGGATCCCAATAAGCTAGTTCTGTGTGAGGTCTTCAAGTACAACCGCCAGTCTGCAGGTGAATGGACCTTCTCTCTTCTCCTGGTGGAGGTGGTGTTTCTGGGGAGAGGAAAGGGAGAGCTATAAAATGCTCTTTGTGCCCTTGGTGTCGTGCATGACACAGAAATAATCCCTGCCCTGAAAGTAAAAGGCAAACAAACTGCCGGTGGTGAAGAAAAGGCTGGTCCTGGAATTCTTCACCAACGCTGCTGGGACACAAACTCTAAACAAAAGTGGAAATGGGGAATGGAGGTGGAGATGCTAATAAACATCATGTTGATTTTCTATTCTAGAGTCAAATCTCCGATACACTTGCAGGCGGATTATGGATATGGTGTCCAACCAGCACCCCTGGTTTGGGATGGAGCAAGAGTACACTCTTCTGGGGACAGATGGACATCCGTTTGGCTGGCCTTCCAACGGCTTCCCTGGACCTCAAGGTAACCTCTCAGGAGTCCCTGCTGGAGCAAGTCAGGAGTCCTTAATGCCATGTTTGAACTGTAATCCCTGTGATGCAGCCTAAGTGCTTCAGGCAAGCTGAGTGATTTGAGGTGTTTCTAGAACTGAAGGTGGACAATAGCCAGTGGGATGTTGGCAAAAAACACCCCATGAAATGAAGATGGTTATAGAAAGGCTAAGATGAAGATTTGCCACATCTTAAATTTGCTGCTTGTTTTTTTAGCCTGCAAATGACTTAAGTTTTTGCCCAGCATGATGGAGCACAAGCTCAGAGGGACTTGCTGTGTGTCAGTGCTCTGCTCTGCTAGTGCTTCCATGAAAAACGTATTTTGGGGCTTTTCCACGCATCCCAGGCCTTTGGAGAGTTCTCCTGTGTGTGTACTTGGTCTTTGCTGAATTCAAACGTTTTTCCTGCTGGAAACTAATGTTCCCCTTGTTCTTCACCTGTGCCCTTGCAGGTCCATACTACTGCGGGGTAGGGGCAGACAAAGCCTATGGCAGAGACATCGTGGAGGCCCACTACCGAGCGTGCCTTTATGCTGGTGTGAAAATTGGAGGAACCAATGCAGAAGTGATGCCAGCCCAGGTAAATGGTTTGAGGTGCCTTTTGGAACAAGAGAGTACAGAAAAAATTCCAGGCAGCAGGAGCTTTTTGGCTTTGAGCCATGTGGTTTTATGAACAATTGGAGCATAAGAGAGTGGGAGGTGTCTCAACTCTTGAGTGTCTCTGCACCACTGAGCCACTGACTCTCCCTTCTTGCAGTGGGAGTTCCAGGTGGGACCATGCGAAGGGGTTGAGATGGGGGACCACCTCTGGATTGCGCGCTTCATCCTCCATCGGGTGTGCGAAGACTTCGGTGTCATTGTGTCCTTTGATCCCAAACCCATCCCTGGGAACTGGAACGGTGCTGGCTGCCACACCAACTTCAGCACCAAGAGCATGAGGGAAGAAGGAGGTCTCAAGTAAGTTGTGTTTTTTGTTTTTTGTTTTTTCATATAGTATCTCTTTGCTAGGCAGCGGGCTGGACTTGGTTGGTAGCAGGAAGCTTTTTGCAGAGCTTTTGATGACATGGGAGATGTGACTCTGGTGCTTGGCTTTGTGTTTTGAGCCTTTCTTGATCTGCCAGTGCTGCAGACAGTCTGCATAGGCCTTTCATTTTTTTTTATAAAAATGACAAAAGACCATTTGCTTCTGTCTAGGCCAGTCTGTGGAAGAAAATGCCATGTTTTCTTGAAGATCCTGGAGATGTAAAGCCCATATGAGACTGATATGCTAAGTGCAGGCAGGGACTGGGGTTGCAGTGAAGCTCTGTGAAGGGATTCATCCTGGCAGCTGTTTTTTCTTGCCTTAATCTTAGTGGTGCCCTGAGATAATGAGCCAACCCATGACCATGTGAGCTTCCCAAATAGAAACTTGTGTGTTAAAGAGTCTTCCTTCTGAGAGCAGGTTCCCCTGGCACATGTGTCTGTGGGATTTGGCCATGGGTCAAATGAGGGGTGTCCCACACACAGCACTCTTGAGGGACCTTTGGAGGCCGTGAGGATCCTTTTCCAAGAATCTGCCTGGGTCAGAAGTAGGAGTAGAGAGAAGCTCTGTGATGAGACAATCGGAAAAAGTGGGTTGTAGGGCATAGGCTTCACCATGAACTGGCTTGGGGACAGCAATGAATCTGCTGTCACTTGATGCTAGTACCATCCATCAGACACTCACCGTGTCTTCCCCTCTTCTTTGCTGCCTTTGCAGGCACATTGAAGAGGCCATTGAGAAGCTGAGCAAGCGTCACCAGTACCACATCCGTGCCTATGACCCCAAAGGGGGGCTGGACAATGCCAGGCGCCTGACAGGTTTCCACGAGACGTCCAACATCAACGAGTTCTCCGCTGGCGTGGCCAACCGTGGCGCCAGCATCCGCATTCCCAGGAACGTGGGCCACGAGAAGAAGGGCTACTTTGAGGACCGCCGGCCCTCTGCCAACTGTGATCCTTACGCTGTGACAGAGGCCCTGGTTCGCACGTGTCTCCTCAACGAAACTGGAGACGAGCCTTTTGAGTACAAGAACTAAGCGGACTGTGCCCACAGACACCGCCTTCCCCCCGTGCTTCCTGCACCCCTAAACTTCCCTTCTAGATGTAATCCCGAGGGTACAAGATAACACATTTTGTGTCTCAGTAACTCTTGTTGTCTTGAGGTGGGGAGGAGGGCAAATTTAGTTTTATCGATGTCTGTTTGTCATTGACTCTTCAGAAGACAAGAGGAGGAGAGGGTGTTAGAGAACTTTTAACCACTGTTTTATTTTTTGTCTAATTCATGTGTACATCTGATGGGGTCCAGTGGCTTCCAGGGACAGACTGCACACGAAAGCAAGTGGACAGCTTAAAACTATAGCTGAAAAGAGTCAAATTTGGGGTGTTAGCCCCACCACTGATTCTCTGTAGACTAATGGTTCTCTAAGGTTGGCGCCTTTCTGCAGAGAAGGGAAGATGGGAGCTGTGATGGAGCCCTGCATGCTCCTGCCTGGGTGGTGTGATGGGGAGATCTTCACCCTCTGGCCACTCTGAGGTTCTGTGAATCTCCTGGCATTGAGCTCAGTGTAGGAGCATTGAGGAGAACTCCTGGTTCTGTCACTGGAAGTCAGCTGGTCTCTGGTTCATAACACAGAAAGTAGTATTTTTCTATTTAAATATAAAAACAAACAAAAAAATATGAAAGTGTTTTTTGTTTTTTTAAAACAAAAAGAGATGACGTTCCAATGACTCACCTGGCTAGAGCAGACAGAGCTCCTGAAAATGCTGTTGGAGAGCTTCCAGGTGGGACTGAGGGGGAGCTTGGAGGGCTCGGTGGAGGAGACTTGGATGAGATGTGTTTCAGCGCAGAGTGGAGCTTTCAGGAGGTGGTTCCCAGCCCCGGGAAGCCTGCAGAAGCATTTATCACTAACTCGAGCAGCTGCAAGGTGCTCACGAGCATGTAGATCAAGAGGAGGAAGGTGTCCTGAACTAAAAGTTGACCGGTCAACTTAACCGTGTTCTGGACAAAGCTGTGGGTGTTTTGCCTTTCCAGCAGGGCTAGCACGTTACTAAAGCAGGGCTTTTGATAAAGGAAAAAAAAAAGTTTTAGATTATTTTTTTCATAATGTTCTTAGTTTCTTCAACGGAATGGTTTTACAGAGGCCATTGATGGCACTGTTGTGTCCTGGCTCTCGGGTTGCCTGTCATCTGGCTGTGAGGGGGGCTAGGAGAAAGGAGAGGCCACCTGTCTTTCCTGGCACCTCCCAGCTGATGCTAGGGGGTTCTGGGATTCTATACTTGGGTATCTTAGGTGGTGCCAGTTACATTCCATTGCATTTGGACTTCTTCCAAATAGATTTTTTTAAATAAAAAAAAAAAAGAAAAAAGAACAAAACCTTAATTCTGACTTCTGCCTCTTTTCTGTGATTGATCCTGGCAGCTTCTCTTGTATGTGTGTTGCCTTCAGCATTTGAAGAGAATCTGACCCTGATAGTGGGTAGGCTTCTGGTTTTCATTTGTGGGGCAGGGGTCTTGCAATCCATGTGTGCTCTTCAGAAAATGGGATTTTGTAGGTGGCTGTGGATTCTCTGGTGAGTGATTGTCCAGCTGTGACTGGAGTGGGGTTCTCTTGGTATGGGAAGGGGACTTGTGAGTTTCCACAGGGAGGATTAAGGGATGAGCACAGGTGTTTGTCCTCAGCCTCCTCCACACAAGTCCTACAGGATGGAGAAGTCCCACAGAAAATAAAACTCCAGCAGACTTCATGCAAAAAACGGGCTTTGTGGAAGAGGTCCTTTCCTTACCCTCTCTCCCTTTGGAGAAAATGTTGCTCATTCACCTTTGGTATAAAACCAGGCATTTAGAAAGACGGAAGCAAGGTGTTAAAAAAGTACCATGTTGTTCCCACAGTGCTTTAGTGTCTCGTGCTATTTCCCAGCTCCCCCAGAGGTACCTTCTCCAGGGGTGAACACTTTAACTATTCCCATCTATAAAGATAATTCATATGTAAATCTGAATGAACCACAGAAGAACATCCTGCTGGGCTGATGAGGCTGTTCTGCCATTGCATTTTTGTGGACCAAATAGTCTTCTGCATCTTGCTTCTGGGGAACATTCCAGGCAGCACATTTCACACCACAGTCCCAAAGTTACCCTGTCTCCCTGTGCCCATGTGGGGTGGGGTGCCACCAGAGCTGAAGCAAAGTGGACACTATGTCCTTTCCTCCAACTGTGTTGTGACCGTGAGGACTTTGGCCTTTAGTGGTTGGACTCGATGATCTTGAAGGTCTTTTCCAACCAGAATGGTACTGTGGTACTTTGTCTGGGCTGGAGCAGGGGTACTGCACCCAGAAGAAACCCATGCTGCTCTGGAGTGATTCATGAGCCCAGAAATGTCAGGGTCTTGGGGGGGAGGGGGGAGGGATGGCAGCTACTATTCTTTCTGCCTTCCAAGAAAATGTTAGAGGGAAAAACAGATTACATCTAAATTAAGGACACTTCTGTAAGGGCATTTACACAGAAGGAGGGACAAGACCTGGTAATGCTTTTTTTTTCAGATTCCTGTACATCTGAACACTGCATCCTAGAGGCTGGAGACCCTTTATCTTCTGGAGAACAAAGGAACTAGGAAGAGGGGGCACAGCTTAGTTTTGGTCATGGAGCATCACCAGCAGCCAAGGCAGTAGCTGATGTGCAGCCAGGTGGTGTCCTGGGGGTTAAAGAGTATCTCCTGGTGCCTTACAGAGCCTCATGGATGCAGAGACCCACAGAGGATGCCATCTCCAGGCTGGCCATCAGGGTGATAAAGGGAACAGGCATCCGTTCTTTGCTTCTCCAGCTGCCTTGAAAAGAAATTTAGGACAGGAGCTTGATGCTTAATGATTCCTTTTGTTCTCAGCTGAGAGAGCATTTATCCACTCACTTCACAATTACCCAGCTGAGAACAAGGTTCCAAACAACATTGTGCTGCAAAATGGCTTTCCAGATGATTATTAAAAATGTACGTAAAAATATTCTAATGAATTTGAAGAAAAAAATCCCTCCTTTCCTTTAGACATTGCTTTCTGATTTTTCCCCTAAAGCCTCCTTTGCTGAGCCTGCTTTGAGGTAACCTAAACACCATTTCCCAACCACGCAGGTAGAGAGGCCTCATCTCAAGGCTGTGGAACTCTTGCAAATTGAGCCCAAAATCTTCAGAAGCTGAATTCAGAGGCTTACGTATTTCTAGAAAACATTTTTACTTTTAATCTTAGCCTTTCAGGAGGAAGCAAGTCTCTTTGCTTATTCACACATCCTTAAAGCATAAGCAATGATACAGAAACATTCACTGAACAAAAGAAAATGCAATTTATGGGTCCCAAGGTGTTCGCTAGGCACATCAGAGCGTCAGGAACCACTCTTAATGAGGCAGTCAAAAATAGCACCAGCTTTTTGAAGTGCCTGTTGGTTGCTCTCCCTTTTAATCAAGCATCAGCTTAGGAGACAAGGCTGCTCCAAAACGATTAATATATCTACTCACACGCCAGGCTTTTCCCCATAACTGAATTTTAAGGCAATCAAAATAAGATTAGCCACAGCTCCCTTCAAATAGAGCCTGCAGCAGTTGAGCTAATCAAGATCACACTTGCAGCAGCTTTTAACACTGGGCTGTGCCAGCCTAATTCGTGTGAGGACACCAGGGCTTTTCTCTTCCTGAAAAGCCTGATGGATCAGGTATGTCTGGTTGGGTTTCTTCTACTCTTTCAGTGCCCTGATGCTGCTTCAGTATCCACATACCATACTCGTGGTTTTTTTAACTTGTGTGTGTTTTTTAGCATTATTTGATCTTCCTAGATGACCCTTTTTGGTAGGTCAGCCTTTGCATCTTTTCACAGGCTCCAGCCCTGCTCAAACCACAGCTTCTGGAGGGGAAATCAGCCAGCCTTAGGTGGGTAAGGTTCTGCTGAGCTGTCTTTTGGATGCCATTACCTGGGGGATGGGGAGGGGTGTGAGCAGCACTTCTTGTTGCCAGGCAAAGTTGTTTTTATTTCTCTGAGTCTGTGTTTTTTCCCTTTTCCTGGGATGTTGATGTTGGCCTGTGTGACTGTCCTGAGCCTCTTTCTGCCTGTGGAGGATGGGAAGGGATGGTCTCCTGAAGGCAGCCAGATGCAGGCTGTAGAGGGGGTGATTTTCAGAACTCTGTAAGAACCTCTGTTTGTGTTTGAACCTTGTGTTGTCAGAGCAGCCCTGCTTTGCTCTCTTGAAATGCCTCCTGGAGGTCCAGCAGCTCCTCCAGTGTGGTGTTCAGAGACATCCCAGCTAAGATCTACATCTGATGTTCATTGGCTGTGTTGTGAGCTGGTGCAGAGTTGCAGAAGAGGGGATGGAGGTCCTTTGCCCTCTTGAAGGAGGCCAGGACACGCTCCAGAAAAGTGCTGGAGCCTAGCCTGCTGGGAACAGGTCTAGTGTGGCTGGTTGGTAGTTTCTTGTGACCCAGATGAGAAAGCTGGTGGAGCCAGGAGAGGAATCCTGCCATCACAGACATCAGTAACTCAGCTTCAGCTGAGCTGGGATTTCATCCCATTTGTTCAGTTACTGAGGACAGCTGCTTAGGAAACAAGTGGGAGCTCTTGAAAGGGGAGGTCTCCTTAGGCCTGCCTGGCTTCCCTTTCCAGCTGGAGTGTCAGACCTGATGTGGCTCCCAAGTGGGTCTTCCCATCCCACACCAGCAGTGCTCCTGGCTCTTCAGCTGGGACTGACCACCTACAAGCAGTACCTGGTTTTACTGTGCTGGCTCTTGTGGCTTCTAAATTGAGTCCTGACTCTTTGCCTGCTGATAAAGGGACCAGTCCCTCTGCAGGATTTGTGGTATGGAGAGATGAATAGCTTTTCCTGAGGTGATGTAGATCATGTGGGATATCAGTCACTGAGTTATGACCTATCTGGATGCACAAAGATGTCACTTGGTTCATGAAGAAACGGTGATCTCAGTTTGCTCCTTGTGACTCTGCTCTGATCCAGTGCTGGGTGTTTTGGGCATGACCCCCTCTATTATGCAATGGCCTTTGATGAGAACATGCAGAGAAGGACTCTGGGCATGTGCAGCCCTGTTGCTTCCTGCACTGAAGCCCCTCCAGGGTCTCCATTCCCAGTGGGAGATGATGTGGACCAGAGCCTCTCCCAGCTGCTCCTGGAGGTGTCTGGCTGGTGTTTGGAAGGAATGACATCTGATGCTGGGTTCTTCTGTGGGTTAGCCCCCAAAACCTGCTGTGACCTTGCACATGGAGCATGCATGGGTTAATCTCAGTAGGAACCTGCCTGGATGGGGAGAAACCCAGGGGCAGAGGGGGAACTTTGGGGGGAAAATCCATGTTCCATGACCCCAGAATGAGCACCAGGGCTGCAGCTCTTCACAGTCTTGTAGGAGGCCTAGAGCCTTTGCCTCTTCTAAGCCTTCTCTATCACTGCTCCTTTCCTCCCTACCCTGGTGAGATGGTGCAGGGCTGCTGCGTGTGCAGGGGGGCAGCTCCAGCTTCATTCCCCTCAGCCAAAAATGTTCTTTTTCCCTCCTCTCTGTCCTGGCCTGCCCACGGGCTGGCACGACCGGGCTCTTTTGCTTTCGTAACCTGCATTACGTAAAGAGCGTCTTGAGTGGGGATGTGGTGCCAGCTTGGACTCTGCGGCGGGAAGGATCCGCATTCCTCTGCCCTGGGTTTAATCCCTGCCTCCAGCCACAGTTGGTTTGCCGTGAGGAATCAGAGGGCCATGCTGAGGTTTCTAATCCCTTGCCCCAGGTGGAGCCAGCTTGTTTGTGCCAGAGCCCTTCTTGCCTTTGGCAACAGGTTGTGCCCGTGACTCCCCTTAGCAAGCCCTTTCCTTGGCTGCTAGGAGGGTTGGCCCAGGCATGCACCACCATACCTTGGGACCTTCCTCTTCTCCCCTTATTGTTGAACTCTCTGTGCTCCACAGCTTTGGTTGTGCTGGCACAGAAAGGCTGGGGGAGAAAAATGGAAGTGGAGACTTCTGCAGTTCTAGCCCAAAAACCTAGCAAAGGTGGGTTGCCTGGCTGGCATGGAAAGCAGGTAAGCTGCAGAGCCTGAGGAAGACCACGATGGTGCCAACAGCTTCTCCACCTGTCCCACCTGACTGCCCTCCCAGAGTGCCAGGACATCCCACCAAGGATCTGGGGAAGCTCTGGAGATCCTGTGCCACCAGCCTGGCTAGGTGCAGGACAGCAGTGGGTGCTCAGCAGGGTGTTTGTTGGCTCTCCAGCAGCCTGAGCAAGTTGCCTGCAGCCCCCGTGCTCAGATTTGAAGATCTTCAGGACCCCATTTGGCTGGGCATGGGCCACACAGGTTCATTCAGAAGGAAGGGTCCTCTTCCTCCACTTGGGTTTGAGGTGAAGCTGACAGCAGCAATGTCTTGCTGTGTGTTTTCACATTCTGTGGGTGGATGAGGCACTGGACTCCACAGTTTTTGCTGGCAGCTTTCCCCAATGCCACGTATGCTGTTAAAATGAGAATTATTAATCGGATACAGGTTTGGGCTGTTTTTTCTCATCACAAAGCTGGGTAGGTCAAGCCCATCCATATGGCTCAAGGAGATGCTGAGAAGCTGGCTGAATTGCCTAGCTGCTTCTGTCCTGAGCCAGAGCTTGCCAAAATGCCTAAAATACCAGAAAAGCAAGTATCCTCCTCCCCTACCGGGCTGAAACTGGGATTCTGGAAAGCACCCTGGCCAGCAGGTGTTTGGTAAAATACAAGGACTGACATTTGCTTTGACCATAAGAAACAATCTGCTCAACCCCTCTCCATGTTCAGAGGATCTTGAGAAAGACACCAGGCTCGAGGTGGGAATAGCCATGCCCAGACCTATGTTGTCTGGATGCTGTTACCATTTAGGAAGCTGCCCAGGAACAGCTGGGCTTTAGAGATGGTCTTAGCCTGCCTCTGAAACTTCGATGCTAGGCTTTCAGCTGGCTGAATCACTGAAAACTGTGTGCTTGCTCTGAAATACAAGATATTTTCAGATTATTTTTCCACCCAGACAGATAACACATGCAGGGTGATTAACTGGCTCCATTTTTTTCCACCTCTCCCTAGGGCTGGCTCTCCTGGCAAGATCTCCATCCACTGTTTAAAATCCTTTCACTGTAACATGGATGCCTTCCCTTCTGGCAAATAACCATGCCAGTGATCAGTGGGTTACACTGTCACTGTGGGCAGTAGACCTATGAGGAAGCTTTTCATGAAGAGATTGCTGTGGCGTAGAAGTTTTTTATCTGTAATCTCTCTAGGATAAAGAAAGCTGCTCTTGAAGCTGGCTGGGGAAGGAGGTGATCTCTGGCAGGGCTGTCCTCTGCACCGGTTTGTGGATGTGCTCCATGTACCAGATCTGGAGCCAGCAAGGCTCCATGGATGGTGGTTTGGGACCAAAGAGCATCCTAAAAGTTTGTGTCATGCTAGCAGCCTGTGCCATGGAAATGTCCCGGTCATTGTCCTGAACACCTGAGGTGTTTCATCTGGGTCACTGAGTGTTGCTCTTCATGGAAGAGAGTTGGCAGCAGTGTTATTGTACTCTCAGAGTGTGAGCTGTAGAGCTCATGCATGGCAAACCCTACTCTCATGAGCTTCTCTGCACAGGGTAGAGTAGAATATAGCTCAGAAACATCAAGGGATAAATGGCAGTATCCAGGACTCTACAGAAGGTGTCTGCCTGGCTTATACAGGCCACGGAGAATAGAAGGGGTTGAATATAGCTTGATGTACTGCAACACCCTTGTGTAGAGAGAGCCCCACTTTGGCATGGCATGGCTCTAAATCACTCCTGCAAGCCAGCCACAGTGGCCCCAAAGCATCCAGGAAGCAGTTGGCCACACAATTTGAGCCTGTGTGTGGGTAGGCACGAGTCTACATGGTTCCTCTTGAAACAAAAGACAGCTCATCTCCACGTTGTGTCTTGTAAAGAGGCAGCCTGGCCTTGCTGGGGGACCTTGTGCTGGAGAAGGTCATGAAGCTTGGGGGTAGGATCTTCTGCTGGAAGATCTGGTCTCGGTAAAAAAGAAATCTCCATGCAAAGTTGAGGTGGGGGAAAGGTGGTGGTGCCAGGTTGGCTCTGCCAAGCACTTGCACCTACACTGGTGTCATGGGATATCTTGGGTGGGAGCTGGTGACAGTTTAGCCCAAGGAGCTCTGACACCCAGAAGTTCCCACTCCTATCCAGCCTGTGGCAACTGCTCCCATGAAATCTAAAGCAAACGCTGCAATACTTGTCTTTATGAATCATGTCAGGCCTTTTTTCCTTGCACTGTTGAGGCAGCAGCTGTATTTCAACCAGCTGGCAGCATCCTGGGAGGAGATCAAGTGTTCTTAGCAAAGCTGGGCCAGATCTGTGGCTGGTGGAGATTGGTGTCATTCTGTTTGACCTCAGCACTGAGCTGCTTTATACCAACTTTGAACTGGGCTCCCAGGCTGAGGCTTTGAGGGAGTTTTGGGGGGAGGAGAAGTGCTCTTTGTAGAGATGCTGTAGTCACGCATGGTGTTAGTAGTGTCTGTTGGAGCTGAAGGATGAGGAGCTCAGCTGCCCAGTCAGGCAGCAGCTGCTGCCCAATGGGATTTTGCTTTTGTGAGGGGGTCTCTGAGCACTTGTAGTTGGATACTCCTCTTCTGAAGCATGGGGGGAAAAAAAAGAGAGACTCTTCTGTGGCTGGAGCACCTAGAGCTGTGTATGTGTGCGTTGCTCAGCTCTGCCTGTGCATGTGCCAGAGCACCAGCCCTGCCAAAACTTCCAGACCTTCTGGGGAGCCTCTGCAGCACCATGTGCTTGTCCTGTGGGATACACTGTGCTTCTCTCTGCCAGGTACTGCAGGGCAGGCACCAGCCCTTCCGCTGAGCTTGGGAACAGCTTGTTTGGAATGTCAGTGGTGTGGAAAGCAGAGAAAGCAGGAGCGGATGTGCCCGTGGGCACCACTGACCCATCCCTGGCACTGGCAGGGATGTTGCCCCGTTCCTCTGGCACAGCAGCCCTGTGCTGCTGACCCCCAGGACATGGTGTACTCCCCTGTACCAGCCCTGCCTCATGCTGTCAGCAAGACCCACAAAGGTCTTGGGCAGCAAAACTGCTCCACATGCTGGGTTCATTACAGCAGGGTCTCCTCCTGATGCCCAGCTCAGCCCTCCTATCCCTCTGCTCTATCTGCCCAGCAGGTTGAGAAGGATGTGGGGGAGTGGAGAAGGCTGGGAAGAGTTGGAGGGGAAGGAACATGGTCAGATGAGAGGTGGGTTTTGTTGTTTTGGGGTTATGTTATATTTTTTTGTTTTTTGGTTTTTTTTTTTCTTTTGGGCATTTGTTATATTCTGGTAATGAGAAAACATGCAACCTTTGTCCATTGCAAACACCCTATTCTTGTTTTGTTTTGTTTTGTTTTGTTTTGTTTTGTTGCACCCATCTCCTTGTCAGAACCTTTTTCTGTTATATGCAGAGATATTTGGTTCATAGTCCCGAGGAACTGAAGGGATCTTTGCTATCAGAGCCACTGTGTCTGCTGTGATCTGCTACTATCAGAGCTTCTTGTCTCCTTTGCACCTCCTTCTGCTCCTCCTTGAAAGAACAAATGTCTCTGTCCCAGTCGTGCCACGCCTGTGGGGACTATGGTTGCTCCTCCAGAGCAGTGTGGATGTGCCCTCAACACAGCAGCTAGTGGGAACAGCAGTGATGGGAGCAGTGGATAAGTATGAATAAATCATGGCCCTGGATGGCTTTTTCTGCCTGACTTGGTTTCTCTTTACTAGGAGCTGTGCAGGGTTTGTTGCACTGCACATCTCTGCTCCATCTTCAGGGTTGGTTGGGCGTGCTGGGCTCATGTCCCACTTGCATGGGTGAGCTTCTCCAGTGCTGTTAACATCTGCTGATCTCAGATTGCTTTCCAACCATTAAACCCTATGTGGCAAGAGAGAATTGAAGGAGGGGAAGGCACCTCATCAATTTTTACTCCACCCTGCATCTTTCCCATCTCTTTCTTCTTGCGGAGAAGGGGAGAAATACTGTTTTGCTTGCCCCAGGGGGAAATGAGATGCTATTTAATTGCCTGCCACCACATAGCATGGCTGTTGGAGCCAGGGGCTGAAGGATGCTGTGTTTGGCTGTCCCTGTGTGTCACTTCAGGCAGGATGGTGCATCCAGAATTGCAGCCTGGCCTGTGTCAAGGCCACTGCTCTGACTGGAGTGGGACCCAGGCAAGGTGCATTCCTCCTTGCTGTCTGGATTTACTGCCCTGAGTGGCTGAGTCACCACTGTTGGAGACAGTGAGCCCTGACTCCTATTTCTGACTTTGCTATGGCAGGGCCACCAGAGTCATCTAACCAGGCTTCTGAACAGCCTTCCAGTTCAGCCTCCCACCTGCTGTGGTCCTGGGGTTTGCAGGATGCTTGCAGAGGGGCCAGCCCAGTGGTGCCTGCCCCAGCTGGCTGTGGATCCCCATGGGGGTGACAAGACACAGGGAGGGTGTTCCCAGAGTATGAGAACCCAGGAACTGCTGAGGAATGAGGCCAGGCAAAGGGATTCTGCAGGCTGTTGTCAGCAGGAGCCATGAAATGATTAACTTGGTGGGGAGGTTAGGGGAGTGTGGCCACAAGGAAGGAGTCTCTCTCCCACTGCAGGAACCATTGCTTGTGGTTTTACTCCATGCCAGCACACAATGTTCAGCCCTTGCTTTGGGGCTTTGGGTTTGTTTGGGTTTCTTTTTGAGTATGGTGCTATTTCACAGGTGGCACAGCAGAACTCTGCTCTGCAGAGCAGCTCTGTACTTAAAAGCAAAAGCAAGGCATAATACACGTTTTTAGCATCCCAACTATATTGAGATCAAAGGCAGTTTGCAAGGAAAATTATGTTTATTGCTACCTCCCAGAGTGCCAGAGCAGCCTGGGATTGGAACAGCTGGATGGTGCACAATCCTGGGTCCCAGCTTGGCTCCTGCTGCTCTCCTGGGCATGGGACAGGGATGGGGACAGCCAGGAGCTGGCTGCCTCAGGACCTCATTCTGCTGGGGGAGGTATGAGCTTCCATCTCAGCTCAGTTTCCAAAGCCCCCTGACAGTGCTGAGAGCAGCCAAGCAATACTCAGGCAGCAAAATCCTCCACTGATGGGCATCTACTTTCCTTTTCAATGCCCCCAGCTGATGTTTTATAGGAGCTGCAGATGTTTAATATTCAAGGGCATTATTTCTTTTCCAGGGTGGGCTGCTTCTAAGCAGGGAGTTGAGAGCACAAACAAAGCACACGATGATATTCTAAAAGTGGTCATGTTTTGCTGTAGCTAAATCTATCCCTTGTGCTGAACAGAGATTTATTTCTGAATGAGATCATCTGCAGGAAGGCAGGCTGTGCTTTCTGAGCAGTAGTAGCATTGTTGTGGCTGCTGGGCTGGTTTCAGGCATGGGCAAGGCAGTGTTTGTCAGGAGAGGTAACACTTGTGTTGGATGCCTTGGTTTGCTTGGAAGAAAACCTTGGAAGAAAACCAGGTAACCCCCTGGCACAAGGGAAGGAAAACAAGAAATGTGTAAGCAGAGATGTGGCCAGCTTCAAAGTAGGTACGTAGGCTAGCTCTGCTCCTGCTCTGGCCTGGGTGTGAAGATCTCTTGTTCCTAAGATGGATTTGGGCCAGCATCTCTTTGGGGTTTTCCTAGCTGTCTCACTAGAAGATAATTCCTTTGCCTCAAAATTTAAGGACGTGACACCTGTAGTTTATCCATCTTCACTTTCCTATGTAAACAAGGCTGAAAGAGAGAAGATAAAATATGTATGGTGATTTTCAGAGCTTCCCACCCCAAGGTGCAGGGTGGGAGGTGAGCCTGGCTCTCAGGGAGACAGGTAGGGATGGGACTTGGCTCCAGGAGGAATTAATGCAAAGACCAGGTTGAGCAGAAAGCAGCTGTATCCTGCCTTGTTGGGTCTCGGTTGTGATCCTGGGTTAGTGCCTGGGGGAAGGGAGGGGTGAACCTGATCCTGCTGCGGTGACTCGGCATCCAGGAAATGCTGCTGAGGGTTTTTGGTGGAAAGATGACTCCATCTCACAGGTGTCACACCAGGGCTGGGGTGAAGCAGCAAGCAGGCAGGAGAAACAAAGATGCCTTTGTGGCAGTTCCCCTGCCCTGCAGAGCTGCCTGGCCCCAGGCCAGTGAAGTCCCTGGCTCGCTACCCAGATGAGAGGTTTGGGTGAGGCTGGCTGAGCAGCCATGAGCTCCCCACAGCCCAGATTCAGTGGTAGTTGCTCTCTCCCCTGGAGAGGCAACCTCCCTCCCAGCTGATGCATAACGGGGCTCGGATGGGGTAACCCTTGAACCTGCCGATGGGATCAGCACCTTCCATCCCAGCCCTCCTGGGAGAGGCTTATAACAAGCAGGACAGTGGCCTCTTGAGGTACATCTGTGTGGTGCCTGGTGTTGTCCTGGTGGGCAGGGGGGTGCAGGCGTGCCTATGTCGTGCAGAGCAAGTAGGTGGATGCAGGATACCTCTGGGAACGGGATGAGCACCCATGGCTCTGCCCGTGACCACAGGTGCCCTGGCTCCAGTCTGTACCGAACCAACCTGCCACACTTGGGGACCCACATGCATGGGTGTCAGGACTGTGTCCTTTGCCCTGGAACAGGAGGAGAGGAGTCCCTCCAAGTGTAGATTGCACCTTTAGAAACGCCAAATTCTACCCAGGGGGTGGAAAAAATCCCATCCCCTGGCATCTCCAAGCAGCTTGTTCCACCAGCATGAAACCCATTTAAAATCCATCCACTTTTTGGGGGTAGGAGAGGATGCATCCATCCTCATGCATGTCTGTTTTCTCTGGTTGATCACCACAGGGCAGGGGGGAAGCAAGATCTGCTCGTGCATCCCTACAATGCTGTTTATGTTGCACGTTGCTGCTCCTGTTTTGGAAAGCCCCTGGGACTGCGAGAGTTAATTCTTCATCCCAGCTGCTTTCCTCCTGGACCTCAGCAGGAAGAGGGATTGTGCTAGGCAAGGGGCACCACTGCCAAGGGGGGAGGAGAAGAAAATCCAAAGCTTCATGTGTTCAGACCTTTTACCTAATTTCCAAAGGTTCAGACCTGAGGGCCATAGCAACTCGAGCTGCTGGTGGTGTGATTGGAGGTGGCAAGCTGTGCTGGGCTGCTCTCCCAGCCACCATCCTCACTGATGGGATGCAGTTGGTGTCTAGGCTGGCATTGGCTTTCTGCCTCCTCTTCCTTTCATCCACAGGATGAGCTCAAGGCATCTGTGGTTGTGGTTTTGTTTGGGGTGTTGTTTTTTTGTGTGTTTTGTGTTGGGTTGTTTGGTGTGTTGTTGTTGTTTTTTCCAGCTGATTGCCTTTGCTCATTTCAAGTGCTTTTCCCCTGGTTTCTATGCGTTGTTTAAAAGTTCTTGGCACTTGTGAAACCACATGGCATCCAGGAAGGACTGTTCCACATCTGTAGGAATTAACAGGGAGGTAAAAACCCGGAGAGTTGTTGTATATATTTGTATAACCATGTAGAAGTGAGACGGTGTGGTGCTTTGTGTCCAGAAAAACCTTTGCTTTTACCAAGGTCAAAAAAGCCTTTGCAAAAATACCAGGGATTCCTGCAAACCGAAAGCAAAGACAGGACTTGGGGGCAGTAAAAACTGCAAAATGTTCTTGTTCTGCCCATAGTTTGCTAGTTCTCCTTTTGGATTTATTACTGTGCTTCAACCAGCAAGTTCATGTCCAAGCACAGCCCACCCTAGAGCACCATCAGGGGGTCTCTGTGGAGAAAAGACTCAATGAAGCTTGGATCTGCTCCCTGGGGGTTTTCTGAGCAACAACCTCTCACTCCTTGTTAGCTCTTGATGCACCCATGGGCTCTGTTTCTGCAGGTCATTGGAATCAAATCACCTGCAGCACTTCCACAGCCACTCTTTGGAATAGAATTGCATTTTAATTGGAGATGTGAGCACTTCTGACAGTGCCAAATCTGTTATGGCAGGGAGTCACCAGGGGAAAGGAAGCAATAAAAGTGGTTAAAAGCAAAAAGCACTTGCTAGGGAAAAGGTCAGACTGTAAGAGCAACTGAGCTGATTTAAATAGAGCTAACCTGTATTCCCCAGGTCTTCAGGATCACTTTAGCTTCAGCAGATTACATCTGTTACAGCTCTGGTGCAGCAGGCAGCTTTGTCCCTGACAATCCACAAGCTTAGCAAACCATATGCTGAAGCCAATCCTTGAATCCATTTAGTTCTCCTTACACTAGCACGGGGTTCCCTTTTGTTTCAGGACAGGTTTTTCAATGCGAAGCTGGCTGTGTTTCTGCTCTTCTCAGCCTGTGCACAGCAGTGTGTGTTTACTGTTCCTTTCCTAGAGAGAAGCACCTATTTCCATGTGCATTACATATTTATCTTTGAGTCAGAATTAGTATTAAAAAAAAAAAAGAAGGTCAATATACTCCAGACAAAGCTACCTTTGTGGTTTTTGGAGACTTGGAGGTTTTTGCTGTGCTCAAAAGGCTTTCTGTGCATCTCTGCAGCATTTGAACCTTGTCACAGTGGAACTCAGTTCATCCCTAGGGAGCAGGGTGCAGAGAGGATCAGCTTTCCCTGGATTTTAATAAGCCACGGAATTGGGTATTCGGCTGTTTCCATTATTCTAGTACTCTCATTTCTGTATAAAGACATTTGCAGTTTTTAGTCCATTCATTGTAAAGAAGATCTATTGTGATGCTTCTATTCTTAGGTTTAATTGCAGGTAAGGTCCTACTCCAGTGCTTATCTGCCACTGGTCACATACAGCAGCTCTGAACAAATCCAGAGGTCTGGATTTGGGGCTTGAATAGTTTTTTGGGGAGAGCTGCTGTACAAAATGACAGTGTGTCACGTTATATAGGAGCAATTCCCCATCATTCCCTGTCCCTCCCACCTCTACTTATAGGGTGCTTCTCATGCACCACTGGATTTGTGCAGAAAAACCTTGAAAGCTTGGAGCATCCCTCTTTTCCCAGCAGTACAAGCCTTGCAGGCGTAGAGCTGGCTTGCTCACTTGCATTCAACATTCTGTTCTTAAGGAATCACTGGAATATGAATAGGATCTTTATCAAACCAGGTTCATCCAAAGGACAAGGCCATATTAATTGTTTGCAGAACTCTAGCAAATAAAGAGCGTCCCCCCTGATTCCTTATTTGTCTGCTTTCACTCTGATGGCCAAATCAAGCAGAGGCCACAGAGCTGGGCAGCAGGGGGCTGACAGCCTTTGGCAAGTGTTGGCCTGTGGCCAGCTTCCCAGGTGGTGTGACCAAGCACTGTGGAAACAACTGGAGCCTTTAAATTCTGTATTTTGGGAGGGGGTGAAAAAAAAAAAAGCAGCATGTCTATTGCATCTGGGGGTCTACAGAGGGGAGACCTGCTGTGAAGAAGGCTTGTTTTTTTTCCTTGAAGCCACTACCATGGTCTGGGGTTAAGGTGGGGAAAATGGATTTCAATAATGGTTGAAAAAAAAATGAAAATTCTTTTCAATAATGGTTCAATAATGGCAATTGGCTCCCTTCCCAGGCAAGGGCTGGCATTCTAAAGCCTAAGGGCTGGAGTACAAGAGGCCAAAAGCCACAATGACTTTCCACTGCCTCAGGAAGCGACACAGGACATGGCCAGAGCTCTCAACACCTGACATCTCCATTGCTTCTGGGAAGTCCTCTATGGCCAAGCTGGCCATCTGCTTGAAGAGGTGAGAAAAATTGACAAGCATCTTCCTTTGTCCCCAGTGCAGACTGGATGGCCAAAATCCTTGTTATTCCAACCAGACTGCCTTGCCCAGCCATCGCTGCTTTCTGGAGCACATCTGGGTGGTTTCTTTGCTGATGGGCAGCCAAGGGTCTGTCCCATGAAGAACATTGCTGCTGGGGCTGGAGGCTCTGGGCTGAGCCCATGGGACAGGCAGGGTGCTTGCTCTGCCTGCAGCTTGGCTGGAGCCAGTGATGATGCTGGCTCACCAGAAGGCCTCATGGCTGCAAAATTCCAACCTAGGGCTAAATTTAAACCCCAAAATGTAGCGTTTAAAAGCCCAGAGAATAATAGCCCAGCCCTTGTCTCTAGTGCCTGCCTCTAGCCAGCCCACCCTTTGGCAAGGAAAAAGCTTTTGTTTTCCCTGGACTCCAGGCCAGCTTGGAATAATACCCCCAGCAAAACCCTCCCTGTCCCAGCACAATGAAGCAGTGCTCTCAATTCCCAGATGTGAAGGAGGGAAGTGCCCAGCATGCCTACTCCTGAGACTTCCTTTCCAGATGTGGAGTGGCAGGGAGCTGGAGGCAGCCTGCTACCACCTGGGAAGAGGGCTGGGGAACAGGCAGTGCATTTTTTCTCTGGAAACCCTCTGGATTTGCCTGCTTAAGGCAGGGGGAAGTGGTTTGGGCTGCCCTGCCAGCTATTCAGCTGGTTTGGATCAGCTTGAGCACGCTCCTCCTGCGCTGCAGTGAGGAAGTGTCCCTCCAGTGAAGGTTAAGATGTCTTCCCTCCCAGATGTATCTTCATCTTCAAACAGCTCTTGGTCCCCATTTTCTGCTTCTCAAAGAGCCCTTGGTCCCCATCTCTTCCTCCTGAGGAGCACCAGTGGGGCTGGACTCTTAAAACCCCTCCAGGCAACTTGATGGGACAAAGACCCATCACCAAGAGACACTTCCCTCTGCTCATGTCCCAAAGACAGGTGCCCACATGAAACCCTCTCATGCATGAAGCCCTCTCATGCATGAAGCCCCATGCCAAGGTCACGCTGAGCAAGTCCCAGGTGAGCTGATGGCCCCATGGGATGCACTGGGAGACTGGAGCCTGTCTGTCCCCCTGGGATGAGGTCAGGGATGGTTTAGGTTCAACTGGCCTATGAAAGGTGCCTTTTTTAGGCAGTGCCCGAGGCAGAGGGATTCAGGCAGCACAGGAGGGGGCTGCCCATGGCCACAGCTGCCTCTTACGGTGCTGATGGGCGATGCAGGACAGAGCCCTGCTTTGCATGACTGGGTTTGGCCATACCTACCCTGTGGAAAATTCCTGCCCACGGGCAACGTCCTTCTGCCTTTATTTTTAAGCAGTTCACTAAGGACGCAGCTAAGGCATGGAGATAATAGGTGCTGACAGGAGCCTGGCTGCTAATTGGGTTTTTGCCCGGGCTTATATGATATTTATAATTAAAGGAAGGTGGGGTGGGGTGGTGTTTGGTGGAGGAAGGGGACAACAAGATACAGATGTGATGGGAGAGGCTGAGCTTGCAGCAGGGCTGAGGCTCTCAGAGGAGGTCGCAGGAAGGGATGCTTACGATAAAAGTCAGCGTCAAGATTACTCATCCATGGCATTAGAGTGAGTTCCCTCCCAAATTGTCGTGGAGGCTGGGAACGGGGTGTTCTCATGTGTGGGATGGAGATCCAGGCCCTGTATGGTCAGAGCTGATCCATCCCCATGTGGCAACAGTGCTGGGCACTGGGAGGAGTCACCTTGAATTTGGGGGTGCTCATGGCAGCCCTTCAGAGGCTCTCTGCTCTTCCTTTCCCCCTCCTTCCCTTCCCTTTCTCTTTTTCTTTCTCTTTCCCCATCCTTCTCTTCCCTTTCTCTTTCCCCCTTGTTTTTATGCAGAAGCACTCACCACCCATGCATCCAGAGCCTGCCCAATTGGGGTGGATACTGTGCTGACCCTTTGCAAATCCAACCATTTATTTCCTAAGCTTCCCCTCCACCCCCCCAAATTGAATTTCAGGTGCTTTGTTTGGCTCTTTATTTGCAAGGGAAAAATACACACCAGAAAAAACCCCCAACAAACAGGAGGTGTAGGTTAACTTTCAGCCTGAAGCTGTTTCACTTGCCATGAAGGAACAATGATGCAGGTGTCTCCAGTCAAAGATGTGCATGAGTCTTTGCAAGATTAGATCTTGTAGTTTGTCTTCCTGAATGTGTAAATATATCCAAGGGAAACCTTAGCCCTGGTGGCAACTCAGGAAAGTTTCCAGCCTATCTCAAAAATAAATCTGGAATAAAAATAGAAAGATTTAGACACACAAAACCAATCTGTCTTAAAAAGGGCTGTATTTAAAGCAAACCAGTGAGCAATACCAGGAGCCCTGTGGAGTTGCTGGACCTCCGAGAGCTCATGCTGGGGGACATTATGCAAATGAGGGTAATTTGTGTGGGACTCCAGGTAAAGCCTTGCTATGGGTGATGCTGTTCCGAAAAGGGAGGGAAAGGACATGTTTTATATCAGGTTGTAAAGCCAAGGCTGTCCTCCTGACTGTGGGGCTGCTCACTGCTTGGTGTTGGAAAATGATCCCCGTCCAGAAGGGCTCCCACCTGCACCAGCATCTGTAAACACTCGTCTCCCTCTGCCCTGCACACTGGGATGGGGAGGCACAGAGGGTCTTGGCATGGGGGAGTACGACCAAGCTGTGGTGAGCTGTGTCCTCTGTGTGCTGAGGCTGGAGGAGCTCTATCTCAAAACTGAGGCACGGTTCCCAGGTGGGCCAATCTTTCCTATATCTCAGGGGTGCTGCTGGGATGTCATTCAGAGAGACTTAGACAGGCTGGAGAGTTGGGCGGGGAGAAACATGATGAAATTCAACAAGGGGAAGTGTAGAGTTTTGCATTTGGGGAAGAACAACACGATGTCCCAGTATAGGTTGGGGGCTGACCTGCTGGAGAGTAGTGTAGGTGAAAGAGACCTGGGGGTCCTGGTAGACAGGAGGATGACCATGAGCCAGCAATGTGCCCTTGTGGCCAAGAAGGCCAATGGCATCCTGGGGTGCATTAGAAAGGGTGTGGTTAGTAGGTCAAGAGAGGTTCTCCTCCCCCTCTATTCTGCATTGGTGAGGCCGCATCTGGAGTATTGTGTCCAGTTCTGGGCCCCTCAGTTCAAGAAAGACAGGGAACTGCTTGAAAGAGTCCAGCGCAGAGCCACAAAGATGATTAAGGGAGTGGAACATCTCCCTTATGAGGAAAGGCTGAGGGAGCTGGGTCTCTTTAGCTTGGAAAAAAGGAGGCTGAGGGGTGACCTCATCAATGTTTACATATATGTAAGGGGTGAGTGTCAGGGAGATGGAGTTAGGCTCTTCTCAGTGATGACCAGTGACAGGACAAGGAGTAATGGGTGCAAATTGGAGCATAGGAGGTTCAAGGTAAATATCAGAAAAAACTTTTTTACTGTGAGAGTGACAGAGCACTGGAACAGGCTGCCCAGGGAGGTTGTGGAGTCTCCTTCACTGGAGACATTCAAAACCCACCTGGATGCGTTCCTGTGTGATGTGCTCTAGGTGACCCTGCTCTGGCAGGGGGGGTTGGACTAGATGATCTTTCGAGGTCCCTTCCAACCCCCAGGATTCTATGATTCTATGATTCTATGTTAACAGGGAGGCAGGAGAGGCTGGCTGGAAGAAATCTGAGTGGTTGCTTTTGCCAGGCTCCCCAGCAGTGATGTATCTGCCCAGTCCCAGCCCTTCTGCCCAGCGTCCCACCCCCCCCTGCAGGAGCACGCCAGTGAGAAGCATTATCACCAAGAGGCAAGTGGTAGCCCTGGGGCATTTTTGCCATCTCTCGGAGCTGGCTGGGCCAGATAGGAAAGAAAAACAGAGGCGGGACCTACTGACCCAGCAACTGCCACTCCAGAACGTGTTTATGAGGAGAAGATGTGTTGGTCAGGCTGAAGGAACAGCCTCTCCTCCAGCCAGGAGGATGCTTTCAGGTGCCCTGCAGGGAAGATTTCCTGGCTGAATTTCGGGGTTGCAGTGTCAGGGTTGTGCAGCGTAACCCTGCATGGCCCAGGGAAGGGGGGAAAAAATCTTCCTGCTTCTACCTCTTCCTCCATCCAGGTCTGCCAGGTGGCCTTGTAGCATCCTTTGCCCTACAAAGCCCAGTGCCCTGGCTCTGGACACTGCTGTCTGGGTTTGCAAGTGATGCTCAAGGTCTGCCACTGGCTCACATGCTGTTTTCCTGTGCAGGTAAAGGGTTCATATACCACTTAAGGAGCCTGAACTGCAGGACTTTATGCATCCCAGAGTGGCTGGCTGAGGTCTGATGTCACCTGAGCGGCCTGATGGCACAGGGCAGAGGAAACCCAGGATTTAACAACCCCAGCAAAGGTTTGGAGACCCACGGCATCTCTGGCAGGGCCATCACCTCTGCTTTAAATTAAGAGATGGTGAGAGTTAAACAGAGTTAAGAGGAGAGGAAAAAGAAGGAAAAAAGGGATGGGGCCAGCCCTGGGATGGGAAATTTGAGGCCTGGGAGGAGGAAGAGGAGAGGGAGGAACGGGGTGGCACGGCAGTCACGTGCAGAGATCTGCTTTTGGCATAGCCTGTGTGTTTGTGGGGCATGGGGAGGGGTGTGAAATCAGCTCCTGCTTCCAGGAATCCTCCCAGCACGGGATGTGCGTCGGGGAGCTGGTAAATATGAGACAACCGCTGGCCTGTAACTCGATCAGCTCCCTGAGTTAGCTGCTCCCTGCCTGGGGACCTCGCTAGCCCCAGGGCTCCTCGGAGTGTCAGGGCATGGGATGGCCTGTCCCAGGGCACAGGGGGTCAAGAGTGATGGGAAGGGGAGTGAAAAGTTTGCACTGAGGGGCAGCTTCTCCAGCCCAGGGTGGGTTGGATATTCCTCGGTTGGGTGCAGCCTGGGTCCAGCTGCTGCTTTGCAAACCCTCAGCTGCGGGCTCCTGGAGTCAGAAATAGCCCCTTGGCCCAGGAACAAACATCCCCCCACCCCGAGGTCCCCTTCGGGTGACAGTCTGCCCCCATTCACAGATAACACTGGCTGCCAGCACACCGTGAGCCTGCTCCTTGTGTGCCTGCTCGCAAAAATAAATCTCACTTGGGCTTTTTGCCCCCCTCCCTGCCTTCCTGGCTGCTTGGGAGAGCTTGTTATTGCTGGGCACAGGGAAACCGTTACCTTCTCCCTGCCATCCCCTTTGGCTCCCTGTCCCCAGGTGGGATGCCCATGGCTGGGGACGTGTGAGGGGGACACACAAGGGGACACCTGCCACTGTGCAGGGGCAAAGGCAGGGCTGGGTCCTGGTTTCACCATGTCCCCAGATGTGAGAGGAGGGGGGGCAGGAAGAAGATTTCACAATCAGTGCAAGTTATATTAATTAGAGCAGTGTTGGGCTTACAGATAGTTTCTGCTAACAACCTCATCTAACAGGGGGCTGAGTGTTGATGAGCCCAAGTGTGAGACCTGTGAGGTAGGAATGGGGGGGATGTTTGTTCATATGGAGCATAAAGCCCCACAGGTGAGGATGCAGCAGCTCCTGCTGGCACTTTGGGGTTTGTCTGAAGTGGCAGAGGAGGAGATGCCCGGGGAAAAGGACAACAGGAGGGTGAGATGCTCTTGGTGGGTGGGGACAGACTCCCCATGGCACAGGGTACCACCAGGCACCCTGTGTCTAAACCAGCCCACCTGCAGCAGATAGGTTTGGATGAGGAGGGCAACGGGGTGGTCAGAGGGATTGGAGAACCCAGGGGGGTGGGAAGAGCTCAGCTGGTCTGGCTTAGCAAAGCAGGGAGCATAGAGGGGACATTAGAGCCTTCCCCCTCCTGACCCCAAGCCCAGGTCTTCTGCAAATTGGCCCCTGTCAATTTCTGAATATGTTCTTCAGCTGAGATGGGGGGAAAAACAGAAACTGATTATTTGTGTGCGGGGGTTTTTTTGTTTTGGTTTTTTTTTTAGCCCTTAGCTTTATTTCTTTCACTAAGGAGGAGGTGCCAGGGGAGGCAGAGCCTGGCTGAGCAGCCCTCTGCTGGAAACACGGTGGGTTTCGTGCTGCCCGCTGGTTTATTTGTATTTTTAGAGCGTGCCGCAGGCACGAGGTCACTGAAGTGAGTGAAATTCCACCCCGGAGCGGCTCCCTGTCCCCATCCCGCTCCTCGGGGACGGGCTGGAGTCAACAACTGAGCCAGGGCTCAAGTGTCCCTGTGGTGCCTGGCTGAGGCAAGGGGCTGGGGGCAGCTGGCTGGGTGGGTGCCGGGGTTGCGGGTGGGAGAGCTGGGGAACAGTGAGGTGGTGGGCAGAGGGCAGCCCTCCTGCTCTTTTTTCTCCATGAAGGGGCCCTGGGAGTGGGGGTCTGGTTGTGCTCTGCTGGAGATGCTGTCCCGGGGAAGGCACAGGGTGCCCCAGGGCTTCTTCATCAAAAGGGATCTCAGCAGGGGATTCCTTTGGCAGGATGACCTTAGGAGACCTAATAGCAGCTTTCCAGTACCTGAAAAGGCTACAGAAAAGCTGGGGAGGGACTTTTTACAAGGGCATGGAGTGACAGGACAAGGCATAATTGTTTTAAACTGGAAGAGGGGAGGTTTAGATTAGAGATTAGGAAGAAATTCTTTCCTGTGAGGGTGGTGACACACTGGCTCAGGTTGCCCAGAGAAGCTGTGGCTGCCCCATCCCTGGAAGTGTTTAAGGCCAGGTAGGATGTGGCTTGGAGCAACCTGGTCTAGTGGGAGGTGTCCCTGCCCATGGCAGGGAGCTTGGAACGAGATGATCTTTAAGGTCCTTTCTAACTCAAACCAGCCTGTGATTCTATGGCGATGGGTGCTTTGCCTTGAAGGAACTGGGGATGCTGAGATAAGACTGGGCAAAGTGGGGAGGGGTGGGGAGCTCAAATGCATTGGGGAGGAGGCCAGGGTGTACTGTGCTTGCTCAATGGAGGGGTGAGTTGGCAATGTGTTCAGTCAAAAGCTAAGGAATGGGGGGGAAAATGTAGCAAATGGGAACATGTGGGGGCTTAAAGTGGCACAGCACATCTCCTTGAGAACAGACCTTGGGTCCCTGCTTCATCTTCAACAAGTGATGCAAGTGAAGCCTCCTTGGGCTGAGCAGTGAGTGAGTAAGGCAGGCAGCAGTCCCACCTCCTGAGTCACTGCTGGCAGCACTCCAGGTGCAGCCTCAGCGCCGGGAGCAACCCCTGCCCACTTCCATTTGCCAGGGGTGATGGAGTCACAGCCCCCGTGGGGGTGGCTGCAAGGAAAAATCGTCATTTTATGAGCTAAACCTGAAATAAAGAGAGAAACTGTCCCCTGGGATGTTGACCCAATGAGAAAGCGTGGTGAGAGATGCTTCCGGGATGAGCAGAAAGTGCCAGATCCTGGCCAAGCAATTAAGACAACAGAGATGTTCTGAGAGTCATCATTTGAGAGCTGCTCCTCAAGAGGTGCAAAACATCTTCCTCTGCTTTTTCTGATGATCTTCCAGGAGGTGTTTTTTCTCTGCTTGAGCTGCCTGAAAGTCTGGCTTCGCCCACTTCAGGCTGGCCCAAGCACTCAGCAGTGATCGTGTACCTGGGGGGCCAGTTGCTTTCATCCAAAAATACACAGACTGATGGGAGGCTGTGGGACCAACGTTCAGATGATGGATTGAACCTAAAATGTGAGGGATCTGAACCCTGGGAGAAGGTGATGCAAAGTACTGTTGTTATTGCCTTGGGCTGCCAGGACTGCTGCGTGGCACTGTGTGGGCTTGGATCAGGGAATGATATCCCCTGTTGTGCACGTGGGTAAGGGATGTCCCATGGGTGTGCTAAGCCTTTTCTGCCCCTCCATGCTCCCCTCATCCCTATGCCCCTACCTTGCCTCCAATGTACCACAATTTTGGGATGATTTCTTCCCTGTAATACACAACCCAGTGCACGCCTGCACCTCCCAGGTGTCACCCTGCCAGCCTATGGCTCTGCCCCGGTGCAGCCTCTCTGTTTTCTTTTCCCAGACCTGCTCCTCAGAGATCCATCCAGTTTTTCCCCAAGTAGGCTGTTTCCCTGAATAGCAAGTGCCCAGCCACCAGCAGCTGAAGGCTCACTTGCTTTCCCTTGTGCACAGAACTTTCCACTTGTGCTTTTCATCTTTCCAGCCGAGGGAAGCTCCTGCTTTCCCCGGCCTCTCGCATGCAGAAGCGTGCGGGAAATGTCTGCCCTTCTGCGTTCAAAGTCCCCTCCAAAGGGAAGCCAAGGGTGCACTGACCTCACAGAGTAAATATTTTCCATGACATCTTCTGACATCTCCTTTCAGGCTCTGTACCTATAGCTGACCCAGCTCTGGGTTTGTAGCCAGCCTGGGCTCTGCCAGGACAGGGAACAGGGCTGTATTCTGGCCTTTCCTTGCTTCCCTCATGTCCCCATTTAATGTCACTGCAAATTAACCACATGAATGCTTCAGCTACCTCCCTGGACCACCCTCCAGGGATTCTTTAGTGTGAGGGTGGTGAGACTCTGGAACAGCTTGCCCAGGGAAGTTGTGGCTGCTCCAGCCCTGGCAGTGTTCAAGGCCAGGTTGGATGGGGCTTGGAGCAACCTGGTCTAGCGGGAGGTGTTCCTGCCCATGCAGGGGGCTTGGAACTAGATGAAGGTCCCTTCCAACCCAAACCAGTCTGTGATTCTATGACCCTATGACTCTGCTGGCAAATGAGGTGGCTCATGGGCCAGTGCTGCTTCCCATAGACACCAAATCCTGCTGGCTTGCTGGGATTATATCCCCAACACATCCCCTCACCCACCCACAGCTATAACACTTGCTTGTGGTGCTGGGCTGCTGCCAGCACACTCAAGGCAGGTGTGAAACATCCCCGGGCCAGAGGTGGGATGCAGGGGGATTGTTTTGAACTGGGAGCAATTTGTCACCAGGCAAAGGAGGGGACACTGATTGACTCTGTGTCCTTGATGCTCACCCAGCTGAATGAGAAGAGGTGGATGATCCAACAGGTGTTTTCCTACCCAGCTTCTTACTGGTCTTGCTGTGTTTTTCCCTTACATACTCCTTCCCCTGACAGTGCCTTTCTCAAGGAGACAGTCACATCTGGTGCTGATGCCCAGCAGGTCTTGGCAGCTGGGCTTATAAGGTAGGTACTGCAGAGTCCAGGGCTCTTCATGGATGAGGTCTATTTTATTTGAACCACACAAAGGTGGTGGTTTTCCCCCGCTGTTGGTCGACTAAGAGGACACACTGTGATCATTCTCCTGCCAGGGATTTCAAACCATGTGCTGGTTTCCAGGCCCAGCGTGGTGTCCTGAGAGGGACTGGGACATTTCATTCCACTGCATATAGGATTAAATCCCATAGGACTGGATCCCTACCAACCACCTCTTGTGGAACAGGGAGCAAACACAATATGCTGCCAGAAATAATGCCAAGCACGTGGCACACACTGGGAGGTGTCAAAAGTTGCTCATGTTGGCCTTGCACCCTGTGCCTTCTGTGTTGGCCATGTAGGGAAAATCACCCCAGCAATTTGTGGTGGGTGTTTCAGGGCCCTTTATTTCTAGGGCCAGGTCTCACCTTCAGCAAAAGTGCCTCTGCAGGCCAGGCCAGGAGAACCAGTGTTTCCCAGTTCCTCTGCATGGGAGAAGTGCTGCTCTTATCTATAGCAGTATTATTGCTAGAGAGAAAATTAATATTAAACACCTATTAGCCTGGGTGGTTTATGAGCTCTTTTTCGGCTATTTAGCAAGTTTTGTTGTTTTTTCTTTTTTTTTAACAGATCTCTTTTTGGCAGCCAGGGAAGTGTTTCCCACTTGCTCCGTAGTTTGCCTGGAAGCTTCGTGGGAAGGCTTAAGGATGCAGTGAGGTGCTTGGCTGGTCCAGCTCTGTGACTTCCAGATATTGTTGTCCACCTCTCCTGCTGAAGCATCAAGTGTGCAGGCTGCTTCCTACAAGCTGGAAAACAGGGTAAGATTGTTTGCTCATGCCCCAAAGATGCACGTGTCACTGACACCTTTTTGCACCTATTTTTGTCTGCTCTTTAGAGGAGTCATGCATCCTTGCTCTTAAACAAGTGCTACTCTCCTCCTTTGAAATCCCAGGGTGGATTTCTGCTTCTGGGAGGAAGTGAAGGTTGTTACCATCCCACCTGAAGGTGACAGCTCAGGATTGGGGGAAATGGGACTCTGTTAGACATGGCAGGGTTTGGGGGGGAGAGTGTTGCAGCATATTAGCTGGATATATAAATCTCAGCTTTGCTGGAGGCCTGGGTCTTCCCTGGAGCTTCTGCTCTGTCTCCTCACATTTCTGGGGAGAGGAAGCTGTGGCTAACCTCACTGCAAACACAAATTACTTGTTTTTTTGTTGATTTTTGGGTTGGTTTTTTTGGTGTGTGTGTTCAGTTGGAACAATAAAACATCTGTTCCTGAGCCCAGCAGCTGGACCAAAATGAAATGACGTTAGCATCAATTATCCTCCGGGATGGGGAAGCTGATGGGAGAATGGTGCAGATTTCCTCAGCACTGAATAAAAAATGAGAACAGCTTGGCTAGGTAGCTCATGTTCCTGGAGGGGCTCCAAACCCCCTGCCTGCTCCAGCCCTCGCATTGGGCACCCGCTGCTGTGCACCGCTCCTCTGTGCCAAACATCAGCTGTGAGGTGAGTAAGAGAGATCTTTTTTTTTGCAGCCATAGGAGAATAAAAACGATCTGGGGGGGGAAGGTGGTGACAGAGATCCACCGACCCAGTACAAATAGCCTGATATAAAATCAAAGTGCTGCTGGGGGGGCGGGCTGCAGGGCTGGATGTGCAGCCACCTCCTGCAAGCCAGCTCCAGCTGGGACATCATAGGATCATATAATAGAATCACAGATTGGTTTGGGTTGGAAGGGACTTAAAGACTATCCAATTCCAAGCCCTCTGCATGGGCAAGGACACCTTCCACTAGACCAGGTTGCTCCAAGCCTCACCCAACCTGGCCTTGAACGCTTCCAGGGATGGGGCATCCGCATCGTCCATGGTGGGCACAGGCAGCCAGCCTGGAGCAGAGCTGGGGTGGCATGATGCAGCATCACGTTCCCCGGGTACAGAAAGGGGCTATTAATGGGGAGAAAGGAGGAGGGGGGAGAACGATGGAGCACAATGGTTGCAATTTGTTGGCAGTGGTGACCTGCAGTCCCTGGCAGCACCTCAAAGCAGCTGTGAAGTGCCAGCCGGTGGCGATGCTTCGGGCGCGTGATGCGGGCGCCTGACCCTGGCATAAGGCTGGGACACGGGCTGCCCGCTGGGGAGGGCACGGACCCCTCTTCTCCTGCCTGGGGCCCTGCAGAGGAAAACCAAGCGTGCTGCCATGGGCTGAGCCCTCCAGGGACATGGTGGCTTTGCTTTCCAGGGCTCTCCCCAAACCCATCTGCCCTCCCAGCCATGCCTGAGCAAATGTTACCTCTTAAAGGACACCCCCTCCCCCCTCCCCCCAATCCCTTTGCCTCATCCTAAATCAGCTCACTAGATGAAGGTTTTTTTCCCACATCCTCGTAGCACAGAGACCATGAGCGTGGGAAAACTCAAGAAAATTAGCAGGGAGTAGTGTTTTTATGAGCGAGCTGCTTTATACCTGCACAGCCAGATGCCTGAATAACTTAATGCAAGCTTCAGGAAATAACTTGAGCTGCTGCAATGTCGAAGCCCCTAAAACAGCTTTTCTGCTCCCAAGGGAGCTGTGAATTTTTAGGCTTGACAGCTTTCAGCACCCTGTGGGTGAGGTTAAAGCTGCTCATGCCATGGGACAGGGCCCAGGGAAAATGGGGCTTGTGAGGCTCAGTAACTCCAGTGATGCTTGTCGTGCTTTTTGGAAGGGAGGCGAGTGATTGGGTTAGCAACAGGACAGAAAAACCCCATTGGAGAATAACAGCTGGTTCTGAAAACCCAACTGCATCAAGCACCAATTTTGTCTGGCTTCTTTCTTGAATGTCACGGGTACCATCATGGGACAGTGTGTCCATCACAGACACGTGTTCCAGGCCTTGTTGCTGTACGTCTGCCCACCTGGCTCCAGTTCTTGTGGGAGCACCACCCGGCAAAACACTGCTGAGAAAACCCCCTTGCTTGCTTGCCCAAGCCATTTTACTCTAATCCCTTATTGCCTTTGGCCTCCAGCCTTGGAGCCAAAACCAGCCCGGGTGTCATGTTCAACATGAATTGCCTCTCTGCTCTGAGTCTGGGCTCTGCAGGCACTCCTGCCCTGGCCTCTCCTACCAGAAAATGGAGTCCAGCTGGGAAAAGTCCCCAAATCCTCACTCAGAAGCAACTTGGCAGAATTAGAAGCACAAGTAAGGGAAGCTTTGGCTTTAAAAAAAATACAAAAAAAATTAGATCACTTCATCCCAAAGCAACTGAACTTACCCTGGTATGTCTTATTTCTGTTACTTTATGTACTGTACTTCAGCCTGTTTTCTCAAGCCTTACAAAAGCCACTGTGTCGTCACCCTGTTTGCCTGTCCCTTCCCTCAGTAACACGCTGAACTGGCTGATTTTGGGTAGGTCTGGCAAAGCCATTAATTCCTTCCCAATAATCAGGTCTTTCCAGCTGCAGGACAATAGGTGCCAGTGCTGAAGGCTGGGCTGATCACTTGCAGGGAGAGAAAGGCTTGTTGGGTCCCTGTTTTCCCAAAAATCTCCTGGCTGGTGGTGACCCCCATCAGCTGGAGCATGGGGCAGCTGGGGAGGTGTTCCAGTTGGGAGGCTGGATGGGAAGGGGAGAGATCTGGGATGCCCTGTGCAAGATGGGGAAGGTTATGGAGCTTTTACCTCATCCTCCAAGGCTTAGGGAAGCCTTGGAATTAGGGAAGAGTTTGTCAGCCAGATGCAAAACTTGGTAATCCCTTCGTGACAGGCTAAGGAGGGCTGTGCTGAGCCCCCGGGGGGTGTGCCCACAGGATGGGGCTGCCCTGACTCTGAGCATCTCTTTGCCTCATAGCCTGGCAGCAGAAACAGCCTGGAGAGATGCCTTGGGATCCAGAAGGATGGAGCTGAGATAAAGGCTGAGGTCCCTGCACCTTGCCTGACTCTCCAGTGATTCATTTGTGGTCTCTCCCTTTCTTCTTTTGACCCAGTTTGCGAAGTTCTGCTTTCCCCAACCTGCTTTGTAATCCTAAATAATAGGAGGCAGATGCCCAAACATCTCCTGAGCAGCTGGACCTTAATCCCTACCTCCAGCACTGGTGATCTGGCACCCTGTAACCCGTCATGTCTGCAAGGACTGAGCCTCCTGTGCATCTCCTTCCCCTGTCCAGGTAAAAACATGCCCTGAGTAGCACGGGGTGGTGGGGAACAAGGTGTTGTGGCCATCAGGCAAGGAGCCAGGCTGGAACATACAGCAGCCACCTATGGATCATCACTTGGAGGAGGTTTTGGAGAGCAGGACAGGACAGAAAAGCTGCAAGAGGAGTGTGAGGCTGTCCACCCAGGAAGGAGGAGGTGGGGTAGGAGATAAGGGGAAAAACAAGGCAGGGGCAGCGTGCTGTCTGCCCCACAGCATCTGAGCTGCTGGTGGGATGCTCCGTGGTGGGCTGTCAGGATGGGGAAGGAACACATGGCTCTGCCTGGTTCTGGTGTCTCTGCTGTGCAGCTCCAGAGCTCTTCCAGCTGCTGGGGCAGGCCATAGCCTCGGGCTGGGGTGAAAAAAATGTTGTAATAATGTCTGCATCCCACCTCGGTGGGGGATTTGTGCTCTGCAGCGCTCCCATTCTGCCCTGCCAGCCCTCCACCCCCAACCCAGACTCGGCATCGCTGCCTCCGGGCAGCTCGGGGGGCTGGGAGTCGGCAGCTTTCCTCCCCCCGGCCCCCTCACCCCTTCATTTCAACACACCCCACCACCTCCTGCTTGTTTGCACAGCTCAAAATGTTCTGAGCATTATCAGTGTTTGCACTTTTGCCACTGTTTGTGCTAGTTGCACTTTAAAGGCAATAAAGTCAAGCTTTGTTTGCTTACAAGGAAACCGTATTTTTTTCCCCTCATTAGACAAATCAGTGCTTTCCCAAAACCACAGTGCCAACCACCCCTAAAACACAGCACCAACCACCCCTGTAAGCCCTGGCCCTGCTCAGGCTCCTGGGAACGATGTACATGAAGGAAAAGGGGCTTTATGTGTGCTAACACCCCGGGTCCATGCTGTGCATCACCGCACGGCTCTGCCTGCCGGGCTTTACACTTCATGGGGGGGCTGAAGCCAGCAGCCCCCCCCAGTTTCAGCCTTCATCTGATGCCCTGAAGCTCGTGCCGAGGTATCCGGGGTCACTCAGCCCCGGCTGGGTCTTTTCCAAGAGAACTGGCATTACCCCCAGCAAAGCTGCTCCACCCCAACTAAGTCCTAGGCGCTTCACAGGAGCGGCTGATGGCACTGGGAGGTGCAGGTCCCGTGGGTGCAGGGAGGTGACCTGGGGCGTGCCCAGCCACCCACCGTCCCTGTACGCTGACACCACCTCCTGCAGGCTGGCTCCAACGTGCTGTCCCTGTCCGGTGGGTTAAACATTAACAGACCGGGGCCAGTGCAAGGCCAGATGAGTCTCAGGGAAGGATGTTATTTCTGGAGAAAGTAAGACTAAAAAAGTCCCCTTCACCGTGCTGCTTGGTGACCCTCACCCATCTGGCTGCTCCTTCATCCCTTCCTTCATCATCCTCCTCAGCTGCTTTCTCCATCACAGAATCACAGAATTGTGGGGTTGGAAGGGACCTTAAATATCACTTCATTCCAAACCCCCTGCATGGGCAGGAACACTTCCCACTAGACCAGGTTGCTCCAAGCCACATCCTACCTGGCCTTAAACACTTCAGGGATGAGGCAGCCTCAGCTTCTCTGGGCAACCTGGGCCAGTGTGTCACCACCCTCACAGGAAAGAATTTCTTCCCAAGATTTAATCTAAATCTCCCCTCTTCCACTTTAAAGCCATCCCCCCTTGTCTTTTCACTACAAGCCCTTGTAAAAAGTCCCTCCCCAGCTTTTCTGTAGCCCCTTCAGGTACTGGAAGGTGCTCCAAGGTCTCCCCATAATCTTCTCTTCTCCAGGCTGAACAACCCCAACTCTCTCAGCCTGTCTCCATAACAGAGGTGCTCCAGCCCTTTGATGATCTCCAAGGTGCTCAGCCTCTCAGGGTGCTGCCAGCTCCACCGCTGCCCCCCCAAGCCCTCAGTACCACTCCAGCATCATCACCATGGGGCAGAGCCCATTGCATGCTGGAAGGGTGACTGCAGCAGCCTGTTTTTCCTGGAAGGGCAGTGCTTCTCACAACCAATCCCTCGACTAACTTAAGGTATTTATTCCACCCCGCTGGGGCACATGGTGCCTCTTGAACGAGCAGCTGCTACAGCTCAGCACCAGGAACATGCTGTAAACAAGGTGCCTGCTGGTCCCTGGCTCTGCTGGGACAGCCTGGGGCTGGCAGGGGCCAGAAAAGGCACAAACCACACAGTAAGTGGGCTTTAAGCTCGCAAAAAAAAAAAAAAAAAAAAACCAAAAAAAAAAACCTGTGGACAAGGCAAAGGTCTTTCTGGCCTGGAAATAATGGCAGCAGCCAGGTCTCTGTGCCCTGAAATGTCGGTGCTGTGTGGCAGTGCATGGTGGTTAACCCTGCCCTCTCCTGGACACCAGCTCCCTTTGGGAAATAGCCTGAATTTTGAAATGTTCCCCCAAGAAATGCAGAATTGGATGTTCTGGGGATGCAGCTCACACAGGCCTGTTGGGCTGGGGAGGATTTTGGCATCTCAGGGTGGATTTAGGATGTGAGCCGCACTCCTTGGAAAAACAAGAAGGAAATGCAGGAATGCCATCTGCAAACCAGGACTGAAGCCCAGGGAAGCCCTGAGGGAGAGCAAGGCACATGGAGGACCCCCACAAGCTGCTTGGTAGGGACCACAGTGGGGATGAAATCCTGTGGCTGTGGGATATGATGGATTCAGCATCACCCCTCTGGTGTGCCAGTGACCCTGAGCTAGGGACAGCCCTCACTTCCCTACAGCAGTTGTGTATCCATGTTCAGTGCTGGGTTTCATAACCCTGAGACCAGACTGGGGGTGTTTTCCAGCCCTGCTGCCCAGGGAGGATTGGGTGCTGCTGGCACAGTGGGGCAGAGAGCTACAGGGACAGCTGTTCCACTATGGCTGATTTTGCCTGGCGTTTCATTTATTTTTTGATGGTTGCTGGTGCTACCTATAAACAAAGCAAACAGTGTGGCAGAGTCAGCTTTAAACCAGCTTTAAGTTGTGTTTACTGAGGGGCTGGGATCACTAATGGGAAGCACAGCTGGAACAGGGAAAGGCACATTGTTTGTTGCGTCCTTGGCAAGTGGGCACTGGCGGCTCCCTGAATTTCCCATTACATTTTTTTTCAGGGGGACCATTTTCCAGCCACACTCTGCCATTTTGTAAACTTCCAGCTGCCCTCTCCATCTCGGATAGGATCTGCAGCTGTGATGCACAGGTCTGGAAAGCCACCTGGAATGTGCCTGGTGCTGCCTGCTCCCACCCAGCGTGGGCTGAGCCCCACCGGTGGGCACAGGGTGCCTCGCACATGCAGGTGCTCAGGGAAGCTCATCCCTGTCCTTGACAGCTCCCAGTTCCATCCTGCCCTCCCAGAGCATCTCTCCCCATCTCCCACTGCTGCCAACTCTCCCCAGCTCACAGGTCCAGGCCAGTGCTCCCTGGAGTTCTCTGGGCTTTGCCGGTGCTAATTTTCCTAAGAAACTGTGATGCCAACATGTTGCAGCAGCCCCATGGGACTCATCCTGCCTTAGCCCAAACTGGGGGCTGCAGCATGGGGTGAGCTGGGGCAGGAGACACCCTTTGGTCCCTGTACCACAGCCTGACATTTGTGGCCAGGGAGTGTGGGGCAACACAAACAGATCTGTGGTGCTAATTGCTGCCCATAATCCCAGGATTATGGGGTTTTTTTTTTACTGTTTGTTATATCCCTCTTCCAGCTCCCAGCTCCCTTCCCTACCCCAGGCCAAACCAGTGCACAGCAGGCTCTGGGGTGCTCCTCATTAGATGCTATTAGTATTTTTTATACATCACATTTTTCAATGCAATTTAAAACACATGACATTAAGACCCAGCTCAGCTCAGAGACCCATGTCTTTCTGCCTCTCAGCCTCCAAACACACTCAGTGTGTGCCTTGGGATTAGAAACTGAGGTCCCAAGGGGACCACTGCCACTGGGCTCCTGCTGGACCCCCCAGCACCTTCACTTGGTATGGGTATAAAGAAAGGACCCATTTTTGAGGTGTGTTTGGAGCTGCTGGAGTTTTTTACTGGGTCAAACCCCTGCTCATCCCTGACAGAGCAGCTGTCTGCAGCATCCAGTGAAGTGCAGATACCTTCCTATGGAGTGGCAGTATTTCATCCTTGGATCTGGACCTGTTTATGAAATTATCAGGGCTAGACAAATGGTGATTTTTGTTTCAGTAGACACACTGTGTGCTGGACACCTCGTAGGAGATAAATCTCTGGTCTGGTAATTATATTTCTCTTCCTTCCTCCCTCCCTGGCTCCAAATAAATGGGTGTAAACGGGTCCCAGCTCTCTGAAGAGATGGTGGTGAGAGATGGGAAGAAAGGACAGGGAAAGGGCAGCAGAAGGCTCTCCCAGTTCAGCCACTGTAGGGTCCTGAGGGCCTCCTGAGTAATGTCACCATGAACACAGGTACCTCCAAGATCAGGCTATTCCCTCCTTCCTACCTCCATGATAGGGTCTGCTGTGGTCAGGGAGGTGGGCCCAGCCAAAACAAGCTCATTTTTCCCTGTTATGTGACTCAGAACAGCTCATTTGGGAGGATACTTGATCCATACAAAAATCTCCATAGATGGTATAAAAGCAAGGAATAAGGGGACTTGTGGTACGTAGGTAAGAGGGAAGCAGGGGGATTTGATTTAATCTCATGCTGTGAGCAAGATTTTAGGATCTGCTCAATACAAGCTTGCAGGCTTTTAAAAGGCTTTTGAGGGTGTCTTGCCTGCAGGTCAAAATTCCTTTTGAGCTTTGCTTTCAACTGTGAAGAACCCATCAGGAAACTGCAATGCAAAGCCTTACACATCCCTGCCTAGAGCAGGGGTTAAATAGTGAGGGTTTTTTTTACACAGCTTCATGTTTTCCTGCCTGTCTGAACACCTGGCAATAGACAGTTTGGTCCATAAGTGTTTTGTCCATAAAAAAGCAAACTGGTGACATTTGCAGAGAAGAAGCATGAGATCAAGGACAACATGACAACAGCCTGCCTCAGTGACTGCTTGTCTTGGCCATGCTGGTTAACTTCTCAAATTATTGAAGTGATAAAAAGCACTTCTCTAAAATAAATAATAAAAAGAATCCATACATTGGTATCTTTTCCATAGCAGTCAACGGACACTAGCATCAATTTTCAGCTCAGAAAAGTGGACATGGTTGGTCTCTGCTCCCTCTTCCTCCACGTGACAAAAATTATTCAGATTCTTCCCGTCTAATAGCCAGCACTGCGTTGGCTGAAGAGCAGATGCAGCTCTGGCAGGCACTCAGAAAAACACTAAATGAGCAAGTTTTTCTTCTGCTCCTCGCAGCCGCTCCGTTCCTTGGTGTAATCAGCCTCCATTTGTTTTCATGGCTTCAGCTCCAGAATAGATGGGAACAGAAGCTACAATAAACTCCACTCCTGCTGCTGGGAGCTGCAAGAAAAATGGGGACAAGTCGGGTGCAGCTATTGCTCTGTCCCTTTGGGCTTTCTCTGTTTATAACTGAGAGACCCCAGATCAAGCACAACAGGTGCTAAATGGCAAAGGTGCCTCCAGATAAACCCTTCACCACGGGAAACACTGATATTTGCTATGATCTGAATATCCATGAGCTCTGACTGCTTCTCTGGCTGATTTACTTCACCAGCTCAAATATAACACCCTTCCCAACTTCCCATTGTCTGGAAAAGAGGAAAGCAAGCAGTGTTTGCTTTTAGATGGAGCACTAGACCCCAGACAGCCTGGAAGCATCAGGGAGGTTGTTTCACACCAACCCCATTCCCCCAAAACACAGACTGGGAAGGCACAATGTGCAGGAGCACAAAGTAAAAGATTTCCTGCATGGAAAAGAAAAGAAAAACATAATTATTGCACCAGCAATTAGAAAATTCTTGAAGAAAAACACCTGTGTTTTTTCTTTTTAGGTGATTTATGCAGTTCCTTCGGGGACAGGTAGAAACAGAGTGGTGACAGAGCATGTTGGTGCAACCCAGGTGCTGAAGACATGGCATAAATGATGCAAGAGCAGAAGATGGAGGGTCCCTCCACTTTCACCCTTGCACATCACTGGTTTATGCCTTCCTCCCTCTTCCTGGGTACCACTGTGCTGCTGCAGACTGGCTCTTTGGGCTAAGTCTCCATCACCATCCCACCAGGCTAAGGACAGCACGGTGGGTTCACTCATCCTTCCACCCCAGCCGTGCAACCTGCCCAGCCCAGCCACCCTGTTCAGGCAGGCTTGGCACATCAAAAGTGAGCCGTTGGCAAACAAAAATGGCCAATTTCCTCATCTCCCAGTGATTTATCTACAGAAGGAAAAGCTAAGCTCAGCCTTGACACCCTGCTTTTTATTCTACTGGATTCTCCAGCCAGGCAAGCCAGAGCCTGAGAAGTTCAATGAGTGTGGCCAAGGTCAGACCACAAATCAGGGCTCAGTCAGTGCCGGCGCGCAGGAGCCTCCCGGCTGGAGGTTCCTGCAAGTGATTTATTTGTTGCCTGCTGTTTCCTTATTTTTAGTCCATGTGCTGGAGTTCCTTATTACTTCCAAAAAGCTGATTTGGGACTGCCTGTCCCCATGCTGGAGGGCAGGTCGTGGCCTTGCAGGGCGACCTGGTCCCTGCCGTGCACTTGGCTGGAGGATGCCACGTTCTCCAAACCGTGGAGGTGCTTTTGCTCTTCTGCCTGCCACCATTAAGCAGCCAGACACTGAGGAAAGAGCTGCTTTTTCTTTTGCATTGCCCACAGCAAAACTCCCCAGCGTCACTCCAGAGCCAGCTTTTGGCTCTGCCAGACCATGTCCCTTCCCAGCACTCAGGGAGTACCCAAAAGCCCAAGGAGGTGGAGAGAAGCTCCACATGCTTGTGGGACCAGGATCTATGCCTTGACCATTGCACAGCCTGAGCCTTCAGGCCATTCATTTTGCCCACCCCTGCCTTCAAGAAAGGTTTCTTTTGGAAAGGTTCATCTCTGGGACAGGGGCTGCCCAGCACAGCTACAGCTCTGACAACACACCAACAAAAAACCTCACCCCTGACTAGAATGGTGCAAGGGCTGGGGAGAACCTCTCTGCAAGCTGTTTGCCAGAGTAATCTTTGCAGCCATAGAACCAAGCACTGGATCTTGGAAACGCTGCTGGAAGAGAGCCTGCACCATGAATTTTGAATGTAAGGCAACTCTGAAGAGGCAATAAATAATGTTTGCATGCACATCCCATGCCAACCTTCTCACCTCTTCACACTTTGACACCCAGACATGGTATCCGACCTCTGGGACATACCCTGCCCCATTACCACAGGCCCAGCTGGAGTCCTGTCCAACATGCAATTCCTGAAGTTCCCCCTTCTGTTGATCTTACTTCCTGCTCTGATCCTCCTGCCCTGCCCGGGTTGGCTAATATCCAAGTGACCAGGACAAAGATGGCAGTCAGGAGGGCATGGGAATCACAGGGCAGATAGCAGTAATTTATAGTGCTTCCTGCAGTGGTTCTGAATTCAAGGGGGTGGCTGGAAGGGCAGTTTAATGAAGTGCAAAGGAATGGGCTGCATGAGATACCAAAGCTGAAAAAAAATTCCAGCCTACCACTAAATAGTTCCCTTCTGACTGGGCATGTCTTGCAGTCTCTAAATCTTTCTTCCAAAGGATTAAATAAATCCCCTGCTTTCCCCATCTCTGCCAAACCAGACATTCCTGTGTGGAAGGTGGGTCCATCTCCCCGTGTTCTCCACACTCTGCAGAAAATAGATGGGAGTTTGTTCCAGGGTCATCCTGGTGGGTCTGTCATGCCATTAACTGAGGAGAAGCAGGGAGCAATGTCCCAGGAAGGTCATTGCAGCAAGGCATGGGGGTGGAGAGCTTGTCCAGCTTCTGAGTTGCTTTGCAAGACAACTGGGATGGAGATGAGAGGCTGGTGCAATGAAGTGCACTAGCTACCACATGCACCTTTGATCCCATCTTGCTTCCAGGTCCCGGGGGCAAATTGTCTGTCAGACACTGATGGATCCCCTTCCACTGATCAGCTTCTCCTGGTTCTGGCTAGCACATAAATTAGACAATATCATAGCACTGGACAGCAGCATCCAGGCCAATGGGGCAGAGCTGACATCCTTATTCCAACCTTTATTTGTGCCCACATTGGAAGGAAAGGAATGTGAGCAGCTCCTTTTCCCCACGTGCACTGAACAGGGAGGCTGTGCCACACTGTGGGATGGTGGTGGCCTCAGTGATGTCCCTCACAAACCTGAGCAAACTGGAGACATCCAGGGTGCCATGGGCAGGCAGGGCTCAACACAGGCTGCTCACTCCTTGCTTTATGCCATGAATGGATTTCAAAGCTCTTGGCACCACCTCTGAAAAGCCACAAAACCCCAGCCCTGGAAGAGGGCTGCGGCTAGAAAAGCAGATGCTCTATCAATCCTCTTTGCTAGGGGATGGCTGGGAAGAGGAGCCCCAGGAAATGAGGGTGTATTTCATGTTGACGTTGCTATTTGGTGCGATGCCAGAGTATTCAGCAGCAGGGGAGGAGGGGAAGGTTATCTTTACTCCAAGGAAAACCAAGTCACTCCGCCAGGGAAATCTCTGAGATTTAAAACTCAGTGGGATAGAGTCAAGGCTCCAGACCAGCATGGCATACCCTGCTGTGAGGTGGCTGCCCTGCAGCAGGTACAGCTCACACCATTGGCAGCGGGGGGGAATTGCCATCACCCCAGGGCCATGCCCAGCTAACACCCTCCTGAGCATCTTATCCCTCCTCCCACAACCCTGATGCAAAGCTGGGTCCTTTCCCCATCCCCACCAGCCTTTTCCCATCTTCCTGGCATAAGAGGCTGAGCTGGAGCCCAGCCAGCCTCTACCCTGGGTGCCTCATGGGCACAGGGCTGTCCTGTGGGGAGGGATCCTCAGCCTATCTGTACCCTGAACCTGGGCTGGGGAGAAAACAAACACGCACACACCCCCCCCCCCCCCCCCCCCTTTTCTTTGGATGTGGACAAAACCAGCTGTTAGTTTAGCTGATGTTTTCCACAGGGAGCTGTAGACTGTGTCTGTGTCCTATACCATGATATCATATAGGAGAAGATCCTATACATTGTGCCTGCATCTTACTTCTCACTCAAGCCTGAGTGAGCAGGTGCCTCAGAGGACCAGTTTGCCCAGTGAATACCATAACCAGCCCAGGGGGCAACCAGCACCTGTCTCCCCCTTGGCTCTGCACCCATAGGTGAGCAGACCAGTCAGTTTGATGGGTGAAGCTCTAGCCAGCCAATAAGCAAGTTCACCTGAAGGCTGTTATCTGTCCTTCACCCATCTGACACCAGTCACCATTCCAGCTCTGCCTTTCAACCTGTCCATGCTGGCAGGGCCTCAGCCGCTCTTCTGTTCCCTTGCAAGAATGGTGTCCATGTCTTTCAACCTTCCAGCTGGCTTTGATGGCTTTAAAACTTCCAGCTTCCTCCTCTGGCTGTGTGCTGGAGGTGTGCAGAGCCGGGAAGCAACAGTGGTGCTGGTTATCCATGCAAGGTGTGTGCCTTTCAGGCCAGCTATTCTGTGTCCTGCTATAATTCAGTGGAATCAATGAGAAGAGCAGATGCTGAGAAACAGATGAGGGCAGCAGGGCACAGGAGAAACACCCCCTGAAGTCTTTTTAAGAAATAACACCTATTTATTCCACAGAATCATAGAATCATTGAATCATCGAGGTTGAAAAAGACCTTCAAGATCAGCCAGTGCTGCCTGCCCCATATCCCTGCGGAGGGAAGATCCCACAGGGCTGGGCTTGTCCCCCTCACCCAGCAATGCCCTCTCCCCCAGGGAGCTGCAATTCCTGGTGCAGCTGCAGTGTGGTCCCTGCCCAGCTCTGGCAGCTGGTGTAGGAGAGCTGCCATGGGATGTCCCAAGCTGCTCCGTGCCTCCAGGCCCCAGCTTTCCTCACCCTACACAAACAGTTTGTGCAAGAACCCCAGGGCTCAGCCTCTTCCCAGGGTGGAGCACCACCAGCACACAGGGGGACATGCTGCCCTCGCCAGCCTCTCCCAGCCACCCCACAATTTTGCCTGCTGTTCCCCGGGATGGCTGTGGTCCTGCACAAGCTCTGGTCCTGTCGCTTACCCACACAGCACCTGCAGGATCCAGCCTGTCTGCCCTTCATCTGCAGCCTTGGGCACCAGCTTGCAGCAGTCAGTGTTTTCTCCCCAGCCATTTAGGGCCCCTGGAGCCAGAAGAATGTTTGTCCCATCCTCCCTTCAGCCAATGCTGTGTCCCGACACCCAAAACGACCAAGGGAGCATGGCACTCCTCTGGAGGTGGTTGTAAAATGTTCTGATGTCAGGACAAGCCCATCTGGCAGCAATTTCCCTGCAAGACATAAGCTGTGAGGTTACCTGGCCTCCTGCTTTCCACCCTTTGCAACAACTCCTCAATTTACCAAGATCCCACAAGGATTTGGTTGCATTAAGCCACTACACACCTTCCTGGGCCAACGCTTCAGCAGGATGCAAATGAGCAGAGCCAACACTGCCCTTGATGCAGCAGAGCTCCTCCACCTCCATGGAAATGCAGTCGTGAGCTGGTCTCCACCTTTCATCGGGCACTGCTGCACCTCAGCACAACTGTGCAGCTGAGCAGACAACATGGGACATGTTATCCTGCCTGCCCTGCTGGTTCCAGGTCCAAACATCTATCCCTTACGTCAAGGATGGGCACTGGGATCACAGACATCCCCAATGTGGTCTTAAGTCCACCTTGGCAAGCTTGTCATAAGGTGCTGCATCTTGGCAAGGTTGTAATAAGGTGTGCTGCCCTATGCACAAGCCAGAAGAGTCTGAATTGTATTTAATTATTATTTTGTACCCAGTAATTGCAGGGCTGCTAAGCCCAAGGGACCTGCAGAGAGCCCCGATACATGGAGGAGGCACATGGAGCAGCAGCTCCCCTGCAAGGCAGCCAAAGTCCTTCAGTTAAATCCCCTGAAACTCAGTGTGTTTGTTGTTTTTTATCCCTGCACCTTCCCCAGCTGCTTCCCAGGGAGGCTGGGAGGGCAGTGGGCTGGATCCCAACCGACTGCTGCCATCAACCACCCCTCAGCACCCCGGGAACGCTGGATTTCCACCAGCCCAGACTCCTGCTCTGCAAACACAGCAGCTGCTGCAAGCACGGGAAGAGACAAGGAAAAACAGCAAAGCAAAGCAAAGCAGAGAGGGAAACCAAACCCTCGGAACAGGCAGGAAAGCCTGAAAAGCTGCGGTTGGACCCAGGGAGGATGAAGCCCTACTTTCCTTGCTCTGCCCCCTCCTTTCTCTTTCATCCCACTCCTACAAAAACTGCTGATCTGCCTGCGATTAAAAACAAGGCTTCCCTGAGCTGCAATTAAATCTTATTTTCCTTTTCTTTTTTTTTTTGGGGGGGGTAGGCTGTGTTACTGCGAAAGGACGAGGGCTGCCTCCACGCCCTGACCCCCGCCACCCCGTCCAGCCCCGAATTAAAAAACAAGCGGCTCAGGAGGTAGAAGGGGAGAAGGAAAACATGCCGTTCCCTGCGACTCAACCAGCTCCTGCCCCTCGCTTCGCCTCGCCGATTGGCCCGGCTGGCTGGGAAAAGGAGCGCAGTTCGGTGTTACTGGGCAGACTTGGAGATTTTGGGGGGATGGAGGGAGGGACACACACACACACACACGCTCCTGCGTCGGGAGGGGAGGGTGCACAGGGCTTGTTTTGTGATGCTGGATTCCAGTTCGCCTCCGCCGGCGCGCTGGGACACGGCGTCAGCTGCTTTCTGTCTCACGCCGCTATTTGGGAGACGGCGATTAAAGGGGGGGGGGGGACAGGGATGGAAGGAGGGGGGGTGTCCTCTGGCTCTGGGTTGGTGCTGGGCTATGCCGTGCCCGCCTGAATGTCCCCATTGTGCTGCCAGGGAGGGAGCAGGAAGCGCTGCCATCGTCCTTGGTACCTCCCCGGCACCCTGCCAGGATAGGGGGCACCCCGGGAAAGGGGCTGTGCTCCCAAGGGGGGATATTGGGAGGGGGAAATAGGAGGGGAATAAGAAGGGGGAAAAAAAAAAAAAAAAAAAAAAAAAAAAGCAGCAACCACCAAAAAACAGGGTTTGGAAGAAGAAAATGTCACCGTATGGAAAGGGAATTGAAAGGGAAGGGGAAAACACAGCCAAGCCCTTTGTCTGCTACACTTGGGCATTAAAAATGGCATTTTTCTCGGGAAACAGTAAAAAAAAAAACCAAACGAACAAAAAAATACCCAACAAAACAAAACAAAACACCCTGCCACTGCCCCAAAATGCTAATTCATCCCAAAAGCTGGGTTTGCACAGGTGACTGGTCCTGCATGGAGCTAAACTGATACCAGCAGGGATTTTTCACCCGAATACTTGTGGCCACAAATGATGCCACTGTCCAGTCCCTGGAGTCACCCCCATGCTTCACCACTGGGGCTCTCCCCATTTCCCAGCCCCCAAAATTGGCCCCTCTCCCTTCTTCTCCCTCCATGCCTGCAAGATGGGTGCTGGGCAGGGGCACCCTTGGCACCTACAACACCCATCCCAACCACGTGGGAGGGTAGCCAAGCCAAAGAGCCTGGGTGCAGAAGTAAAATCCTTTCCCAGCTCACCATGCCAGATGCCTGCTCCATCCTCCTGCATGAGGGTCTGGGGTACCTCCAAACAAAGTCTGTGCTGTGCTGAAGGAAGGATGCAGGAATCAAGGTTGGGTGCATGGAACCAAGAAGGGCTTTTGCTCCCCTGAAGTTACCTTAAGCATTTTGGAAAAAATACAAGAGATTTTGAGGTAACATTTTGAAAAGCATCTAGATGGCTTCAGGGCCGTGGTGCTGTGTCAAGGGGTAACACGGTCTGGTAGGACCCTCATGTTAGCCTTCAAGTGACAAGTTGTGGGGCTGGCACCCATTCACCTTTTTTGGTATCTTAATTTTGCTTGCTCTTGAGTGTGCAAATCAAAGTCCATCACCCCATCCTGAACAGAGGGAATATAAGCAGGCCCATGGAGCTGACACCATGGAAGCAAGCAGAACTTGCCAGATAATCCTTCATTAGAGCAGCACCTGAAGTTACAGCACTGGTGGGGAACATCTCACATGAAACAATGTGCCCACTTTTCCAGAGCCCAGCACACCACAGGTAAGCACACAGAGGGGAACTTCCACCCAGGGGAGACCAACTAGGGCCCACCACATCACCCCAAGAGGGTGTCTCACCCTCCAAGGACTTTGCTTACCCATGCCACCATTGTAAACGTGCAGGGCCGCTGCAGGTCCACCTTGGCCACCCAGCAGAGTGAGACACCTTCCTGGTGGCCATCAGAGAGAAGACGGGGTAGGTGACAGCAGCTTGGAGGCCAGCTTGGAAGATGTAGCCATGGGTACCTCTGAAAGCCAAGCAAAGCCCAAGACAAAAGCATTTGGACAGCCACGCTCATTAGAGAAGAGAGTCGAGGTGTTTTTCCCTTGTGTGATGGGAGCCCCTATTCATCATTCCTCATTAGGACCAAATGACCTATGGACCTATCCCAACTTTTGGCTGCCAGTATCTGCACTCCTACCAGTTTGCAATTGTCCACTGGGCAGATCACTTGAGGAAAAGAAAAGGAAAAGGAAAAGCCCATGCAATTATAAACCAGGTCCTTCCTTGTGTTTAGCCTCAGTTCAGTGGACACTCTCCTAGGGTGACCCAAGACACTGACCTGGGCCTTCTGCCCTCTTCCCATTCACTCCACAGTCTGGCCAAGGCCAATACCAAGGGATTTTAATTAAAACTTCTTTCCAACCACAGTGGTGGGCATTTTGTCTGTTAATTGCAGAACAGGCAGCCTCTCAGCAAACCAAATGACTGTCCAGTTGGCCCTTCAAAGACAGGAGTTGGAAACATTAGCACCGAGCACTAGAATGGCCTTTCATAGCAAGGACACACACAAGAGGTGAATGGTCATCATCATCATTAGGAGGCAAAAACAAGAACGTTTTCTTCTGCTGGGTAGAGGTGGAAACTGGGCTCAGAGCCTGTTGAAAAGAGAAGATGGGAGAAGGACAACCATGTCTCACCCTTGTGCCTCGTGGAGCAACCAGGACAATGGATTTCCTTTGCGCTCTCTCCACTCTAGCTTTTTCTGGGGAAAGGACAATCAGATTTGTACCCACTGTTCTGGCGGAGGTCTTGGTGACTCTTGCCCTGAGTGTTTGATGTCAATGGACAGGCTTTGACATGAGAATCCCCTAGGGATGGTGCAGCTGCCTTTTACACGACAGCATTCAGGCAGTGGTGCAGACGTACTGTGCAAGATCAGTGGATAGTCCAAAGCCCTTCGCTGACACCTGCAGAAAATAATAAGTCCTATCTTATAATTCGTTGTTGCTCCTCAAGCTGAAAGACCTTGTGTTTTATACTGCTGAGCTCTCTCTTCCAGGTCATCCAATTCTCTTTTAACAACACCTATAAACTCCTCTATACCACTGACAAGCTCCAGCTCTGCCTCATCCACACATCAGCATTGCTCTGCTACTTTTTTTGGGTCATTCACAGAAATACAAAACTAGAAAGGCCTGGAGACCTCCAGAGGAAACCTCTCCTTCTGCTTGACATTTCCCCTTGCAACACCAGCCATGGCCACCTGACGTGTACTCGGGCCAGACCTACCTTCATCCCACACTCCAACCACACACAGATCATTTCTTTCTTCAAAATCCATTGTAGATCTTCCCTGAAGGATAACAATTTGGCTTCTCCGGTGCAGTCCAACCACCCGCAGCAAGGACAGGCATCCTGTGCATGGAAGGACAGGCTTTGGTGGGGACAATCAGAGATAAAAGGAAAATTTCCAGCTATGGCATTTCTCTCTCTGGAAACAACCTGAGGCACACACGTGGTAGACTTTGTCACTGTTGATGCAGCACCCAGCTCCTACAGCGTGGAGCAGCGTGCAGGAAACCCCCACCACCCTTGCCAGGAAAGAGCATAACACCCCTAACAGCCCACCTGGGCTGGACACCAGCCAGCTGCCAAGCCCACCTCCTTCCAGCTGTCCCCTCATTAGGCTGATTATAATTACCTGCCAACTTAATTGCACCCCTTCCTTTAGGGAGAAGTAAGTAAGCTCTGAGATGCGGCTCCTACAGAGCATCAGAGATGTGGCAGCGAGCTGGGAAGCTACTGGTAATTAGGGAGATATTTTTATAATCTACACTGAGTGTCTTAAATCAAGAGAGAGGCTCTAGGCATGCAGAGAGCTGGGGTATGTATCTAAAGCCTGCTGCTTGTGCTCCTCACAATTAAACACCATCAGTAGCACCATTCACTTGGCAGACAGGAAAACCCCAGCCCTGTCTTCCATGCCCTGCAGGGTGTATAGCTTCAAATGGGACACTGCTTCAAGGGTCTCATGGTTGGTTTCCATGCTCAGAGTTTAAGGGGGTAGCACCAAAAAATGACACATTCTTTAGTGACAGCACAAAAAAAAAAAAATCACATTGAAGATAAGAAGGCCCCTTCTATCCATTTCTAATCATGGCATATGCTTCAGGAAGCTGTACCTTGGTCTTTCTGCCCTCCAATCATCACCAGCTTTCCCCTGGAGAACAATATGAGTGTATTTGTAATTGAAGGATGTCGACCAGAGAACAAAAACAAGCTGATGAGAAAAGTTTTCACTTTCAAATGGTTCAGCTTTGCTGTTTGGAAACTTTCTGTTTCATGTTCTCCTTTCCAGCCAATTCACATTTTTTTGTTTCAATCTTTACAGCCCCAGCCAGGCACTTCTGCTCAGAGCTGTTGTTAGTGTGTCATGGATAGCAACACATACCTAAGAGAAGGAGTCAACGTTTGCTGGAAATGGGCCTGGCTGAGCTCCCTTTCCCCCTCCCTAATCCAAATGGCCCCCAGCTTTGGAAAAGTTTGCCTCCAACTCTGAACTTGCTTGGCCCCAACTGCTATAAATAGCCGGAACAAAACCTCCTAGGCCAAATGCCCTGAGTGTTTAAGGAAGCTTTGATCCCGTGCTGCTTTTTGAGAGCTTGAGCCCATATTGCTGCTCAGAGCAGGGCCAGGCAGACTGGATCACCGAGAGGGTGTCAAGCCCTGTGTGCACCCCATGTGCAGCCTCTCCTCACCTCTCCCAGCACCAGTGCAAGAGCAGAGGACAGGGCACCGAATCGGAGCCACAATACCCGCCCGGAGTGCATGGAGGTCCCTGAGGAGAGCCGTCCCTCAGCTGTGGAGCAAATCGTCCTCCTCACTCCTGGCTGCCGTGTTTGCTTTCTGTCCTCATTCTCCTGTGGGCTGAGGGTGCTTTGCTTCCCCCTCCCTCTGGGTGTGCCTGGCTCTTGTGCCTTGGCACCGCTCGCCTTGGCCAGGGACTGAAGTGGAAAGACACAAACATCGGGGGGAAAAAAACCAAAACAAAACAAAAAAAAAAGAAACACAACAGAAAAAGGGCTGCTCTTGCAGTATTTCCAACCCATCAAGCCCAGAGTGGGAATCCTATGAGATAGCCAGCTCTTACAAAACCCCAGGCCAAGAAGTTTGGATAAGAGGCCCCAGGGTTAGCATACCCACCCCAACAAGATCCCAATGGTCTTGGAGGCTAACAGCTCAGCTCTTCTGGCTGCCACCACTTGCAGGGGTGCTCAGCACCCACAAATGGGTAGCCAGAGCTGGCACCGGGGCATGCTGCTCCTCCAGCCTGCCCTGCCCAAGGCTGCTGCACAAGGAGCAGCCCCACACACCTCCCCAGCCTTCATCCACCCCAGCCCTTGTGCAGCTCCAGCCACCAGCTTGTTCTTCCCATCTGGGCACAGGGAAGTGACCCTAAAGGCCACCCAAGCCTAGCTTTCCAGGTTCAGTGCTGCAGCGGGCAGCACCTGCCTTTCCTACCTTTCCAACGGGTCTTTATGTATGCAATTCAGACCTCCCAGATCCCAGCCTGGAAAACAGCTTTTTGCCCAGGTGGCTTTTTTCCTGCCAAAGCATTGCCTTTAGGAGCAGAAGTCAGCAATGCCATTGCATGCAGCAGCAAGGGAGCATGGTAGGACTGGTGCAGGACCGGTCAGGATAACTCAGTAGCAGCACCTCGGAGCAAATGGGACCTCATCACCCACCACAGCCAGGACAGACAGCCAGGACAGAGCCACAGCACCAAACCATCCTCCCTTCACATTGCCATAGCATTTTCTAGGAGTTTTGCTGCAGCCTCGCACTTGGCCAAAGCTTTTCCCCAACCACATGAATTCAAGGTGGTTGCAGGACACTTTGCTCCAGAGCAAACCCCACTTGAAACTCTTGGAAATGTTTCAAAACCCAGCAGCGAGCATTTGTTCCCTGCCTTCTCACCTTGCCCCATGGCAGGCAGTGGGGAACCCATGGTTCTGTGGAAATTCAGGGGAATGTGTGAGCTTGGGGCTGACATGTCTCTGGGGAGCCAGCTTGGCTAATACTGTGTTGGGAAAGGGCTGAGGTCAGCCCCATCACCCTCTGTCACTGACAGCCCTCTAGCATGGGGGCAAGAGAGCCAGGAAATTACTCCTTAAGGGAAGTTATAAATAAAGCAGCCCAGCTTTAAGGGATCAGTGAAAACCCATGCACAGAGCCTGTGGCAGAGAGAGGACCAGCATTCAACCCTCTCCTTGTCCCACTGCATCCCACGGTGTGTCAGATGGGGCTTGGTCCCACTGCCTGGGACTGTGCCTTGTGGGGCAGCCAGGTCAAAGCAAAACCCTTGCAGGGTACACCCAGCCTGGCTGGATTCTGCACAGTGTCCAGCTGGAATTACTTCTGGAGCACCCATCCTCAGCTCTCCGAGGCCATGGGACTTCCCACCTGAGTCCTGTCATGGAGCTCTCCCCCCCCTTTTCCCTGCTTGCTTCTCGCTAACACCATGGGACAACCCTCACCCAGCCATGAAGATGGCACCCAGAAAATCCCCCGATGGGTGGGCTCCCATCACCTCCCCGCATCCCAGGCTGCTGCACCCCGGATGGGGTGGCAGCTCCCCATGGGGAAGGTTTGGCTGCCTCGGAGCCGAGGGCTGGCTCGGGGCTTTGTTTGATGTCCTGTTTATCCTGCCGAGAGGAACAGAGGAGTTCAGTGTGCAGGAATCTTGCGCCCGCGCCCCGCTCCCCCGCCGCATGAAAGCTGCTGAGCAAACAGGAGAAAAATCAAAGGCGATTGCACCCTGCTGGCAGCCCGCTGGGTTTCCGCACCGCCAGCCCCGCTGCCAGCTTTTACATAAGCTGCTGGCCCGGCCCGGCCCTGAGCTTGGGGCTTTCTTCTTGTAAACCAAGCAGCTGCCCCAACAGAGCCTCTCTGGGACCCTGCAGCTGCCCTGCACCCCGCGCTCATCATGGAAGACCCTTCTCCTGCCTCTTTGCCAGCCTTTCGTTTGTTTTTTTTCCCCAGTCAAATAAGTTATGAGACTTAGGCAGCCCCTCAGTACACAACCATGCTGTGCTCAGCTGGTGGTTGGCATGGTAGGGTACAGGTGGTGGGGTGACAGCCAAACCAGGTTTTCCCCGTGGCATCCTGCAGCCCCTGGACTCAACCCAACACCATCAGCCACCATCTCATCAGCCACGTCTCATCTCATCCCACCCTCTTCAAGACTCAGTTACCTTCTCCCACTGGAAAAAGGAGATGCTTCAGCCCAAATCTGAGCTCCTTAACATCAGACTCACTTCTCTCTGCTTCGCACGCAGAGCATCATGGGGACAGTCACAAAGAGGTTCAGCACCACTGGCCATGGGTGTGAGTCCTCTCCACCAAGCACAGCCTGGAGCACCAGGGTGAACTGTCCTTGCTTTCTGTAAGGGCGTCTTGATCCTGTCAGCTTTGGCTGTCACACAGTCCCCAGGCATATGGGTGTCCCCACCCATATGCCCCACATACGTTATGAGGACTCATTTTCCATCTCTCCTGGGCATGACCTCTCATGAGGACAGGAATGAAAACCCTGTGGACATAAAAACACTCAGGAAAGAATATTAATCCTCTAGGTATGTGCCTCTCAACATCAGGCATGGCCTCACCTTCCCCTCCAACACAAGGTTATTTTCTGGCAAGGTGACAGCTGCCAAAAGAGGACAAAGAGGAATGGATGCCACCCTACCTCCTCTTTTAATCCCTACCCCTTTTTTGCTCTCTTTGCATGCTTCTCACTGTGGGAAAAGGAAGAAAGCAAATTTTCATGCTTTGAAAAGTCACCGGGAGCCACTGCCCCATGCCCTGACACCCACCCACACCAGTCCCTGTGGGGTACCCTGGGAAGAGCTCCCAAAACCACCACTTTAGCAGCTCCATCCACCACCACCTAGATCTGCCATCCATCAGCCTTGGGCAATACATTATCATCCTCTACCATACAAAACTACTACTTCCCGCACTATTTTTTTTAATAACTTCTGATTAAAAACAATTAAAAAAAAAAATCTCAAAATGCCATTTTCCTGGGTTTCCCCCTCATTCTAACCTGACAGCATGGCAGCCCTGTTCACCTGCCTGCTCCCCGAGCCCCCAGCAGGGAACTCCTCACTTCCCAGCACGCACAGGGGAGAGATTAGATCAAATTAACTCATACTTGGAGCTGTGGCAGGATCAGGCAAATCCTGGCTTGGTTACCTCTCTTTAGACTACATCTTGCAAACAGAAGGGCTGGAAACAATTTTGCTTTAATTGCTTTTTAAAATGCAGCCAGCAGATGGTTTGGTAACACAAATTCATGACTCTTTCCACAGCTCCAGGCTGCTGGCTTGGAAACCAAACCTAAGAATGACCCAGGTAGCAAGGGACCCATCTTGCCTGCTTTACCAAAGTGCTGGCCATGATGCCCAAGACAGGACAGCCAGAGGGACACCTGAAGGCTGCCAGGCCCTCAGCTGCCTTTTCCATGTTCTGTCTGCAATCCCCAGCCACCAGCAGAAAGTTGTGTTTATTTCTGATGGCCTCAGCTCAAAAACTATCCAAATGGCACTTGGGCAGCCCAAGGCTGGCTGGGACATTAAACAGGCTGGTCTCCAGCCCCAAGTGTTATTTTTGGTTGGAGGGGCTCTAGGCAACGGGCTGGCTGCTCGTGAAGAGCATCCGCTCAGCATAGGACAGCAAGAATTGAGGGACAATTTGCAAGCTCACCACAGCCCACGGTGTCAGTGCCCCCATGCTCAAAAACACCCTGGTAAGCCTGGAGAGACCATGAGTACATAACATGGTCCACATCTTCCCTGGAGAGCACGGCATTGTTTCTCCAGGACATGGGGGTACTTGGTCCTTTGGAGCTGTTCCCATGGACCCAAGCCTGAGAGCATCCTGTCTGCACCTGAAAGGCTCGTGGGCTAGGCAAGCAGAGTCCTTTCTTGCTGGCTCTCACCCTGACCTACTGTGTGACCTCCCACCAGTCCCTTCATCTCTCCTTCTCCATGGCAGTCACAGGATTGCTGGGCCAGTGTCCATTATGTCTCCATGCCCATCAGACTGGGAACAGGGACTGACAGGACTACACACTAGTTGCAGACCTGCATGCTACAGGAGGGTTTTGATGCATCCAGGCTGACTCTCCTGACCAAGTTCTTTAGTCTTCATGTGTAGTCCCCACCCCCCCATGAACACCTACATGCTCAGCATCCCTTGGTACCCAGCTGCAGAGTTCTGCCCCAAAACCAGCCTCATCACAGTGTGGAGGAACTAAGGCTGTCCCGGGAACCTCACAAACATCTTGTGAAGCAGGCTTGTTTTTCTGTTACAAAGTAATTTGAAATTCTTGGAAGGCAATCAGGAAAGTACAAAGTATTCCAGCTCAGGACAGCCTGGGACTCATTCCTTAGAGGCACAATGGTTGTTTACTCAATCCCTCATACATTAATATCTAAAAATTCATGAGTTCAATTGTAAACAAGAAGTACTGGCTTTACAGTGTTGTCTATTTAACAATAGTGGTCCCAGTCTGAATGATAATTTTGTTGTTAACTTTCTTCTAATCTTGCTATCGGAGGGTCAAGATCTTGCAAAATTATGGGAAATATTTCAAGCCCATTTATGTCTGGTTTTGAAATGCATCCCTCTGAAACCCAAGGCCAAAGAAAGCCTATTTCAAATCAACATCGAAGAGCACAGGCACGGAGAAGAGCTGTTTATGCCAGCACTGCCTTCTGGCTCAAGAACAGATGAGCAAAAAGCCTGCCACAGATACATTTGTGCTGGAAGTCTGTAGAAGATTCCTAACAATTGAGAGGGGAGGTCCCCAAGGCAGTCTCCTAAGGGGACCAGCGGACACAAAATCACCCAAGCCCAACCTGTTCCCAAGACAAAGCACAATTGGTTTCTGGAAGTGCTTGTACCAGTGGGTTGCCTGTGGTGAGCAGAGGTCTCATCTGCATTTATCTGCCCAAGGACTCTTAAGTCAAACAGTACAGGACTCTTCCCAACACTTCATCTGAGGAAAGCCTCTGAAAACTGCATTCCAATGGCAAGCTGGTGAGCCCAGCTCTCTGTCCCAGAAGGGGCTGTGGGGGATGATGGTGGAGAGCCTGCAGGATGCACATGGTCCATAGCTTCTTGGAGCAAACCTCCCCTTCCATCTTTGCTGCACTGCCACAGGTCCTTCTTATGTCAGGTCTGTGCAGCCTCCAGCTCCCAAGCTGGTTCCACTTACAGACCTCTCTCCCTTCTGAGTCTGGTGCTTGCCAGAGGGAGTGAGCTGAGACCATGGTTGTGGGCTCCAGGAGGTTCAGCAGGACATTCACGGCTAGGCTGGCAGCATTTTCTGGCTCCTTTTCAGTCCTACATAAACACACTGCTGTTTCAGCCATTATCTTGCCAGGGAACGTGGGCAGCTCTCTCATCTCTCCTGAGCAACAGCTACTTGTTTAGGTAGCCTAAACAAGACGAGATCCATCCTTCTTGCTTGCAGGGTCAGAGATCAGCCAGCTCCACCCCAATGCTTCCTCGCACTTGTGTGGAGGTCAGACACCTCCACGCAAGCCTTTGCTCCAAGTGGGTGAGGGAAAACAAGTCAGAGAATACTTTCATAGGTGATTAGGGCTGTGTGTGAAACTCCAGTTGCTTCTTCTGACGTCAGAGCTGTGAAGCAGCAGAGTGCATGCTAATCTCAAGAAAGGGGTGCAAGAGGAGGAGGGAGATTCCTGGAGCAGGAGGTTCATGTATCTTTATCTTTGCTGCTGTCAAAGGGCAATAGCTGAGATTGCAGTGTCTTGGAAAGTCTCTAAGCAAGCTATCTCCCGAGGACATCAACAAGCCTGGAAAAATCACCTTCACTCTCTTGATAAACGTTTCAGTGATCAAATGAACTCCAAGTCAGGTTCCAAGGGAACAATCACCTCCACTGGCTAGGAACCACAAACAGAGCCTGGAGATGCACAAGCCTGCTCTCCTGTTGATGTTCACCCCTGCTTCAGCTGCAACTTCTGTCCTCCAGAAACCAGCCAGACAGGTGGGGTTTACTGGGTGCCAAATCACTATCCAAGGGCGAGAGCTCTCAGACAAGCCCAGATTTCAACCAGTGAAAAAACTGGAGAGGAAACACTCCACAATTCAATCACTTTTCCTTCCTGCCCCATGAAAGACAGCAGGACATGCTATCCAAGTAAGTCCATGAGCCTTTAATCTTTACTGCTATCTCTTCAGCCAAAGAGAATTCCACTGAGAAGTCACTACTGCATCAAAACCTGCAGTGCTACAGCAATGCAAGAGGTAGCATCTGGCTCCCTGTTCACTCCAGTGAGCAGCTGCTTCCATGGGCATCATGGGAGCATCCCCTTTGGGACATTTATCTCTATGCTTGCACACAAATATTCTCCTTGGAAGAGCCCAAAGCCTGTCTCCAAACACTGCCCGTCCCACCCCCTCCCCAGCCCACCTCACCAAGGAGGACACGGTCTGCACCAAACCCAGCTGGGACCATGCTGATGCCAGTCAGCATGCTGATAAATATCCTGTTCTGAGGAAAAAAATCCATCAGAACGCCTCAGGCTATGGTGGGAAAGGCTCCTCCTGCTCCCTGCATGGGCTGGAGGTCCCATCCTGCAGACTGTGGGCAGGGTGGGAGCTCCTCCCTGACCGCCTGTGGTGACTGGAGCAGAGCACAAAGCCAAACTGCTTTTATGGCTTCGCCTGCCCCGGCTCTCGCCCATCCTGCTTGGTTGGCCAGTCCACGGCAGAAGGCAGCTCCGTGTTTGTCTTGGATGACCCCATTCTGGACCAGAGCTTTCCACAGCACAGCTCTTCAGTGTTGCCAGAGAGCGGATTTCCTGCTGTTTGATCTAAAATTGACCGTAGTTTCACCGAGTACCTCCTGGTTTCCTTCATCAGCCCCAATCTTTCCATCAGGGAGCTGGCCCCGCAGCCCGGGGCTCTTTGGCAGGGAGCTGGGGGAGAGGCCTGGTGGTCAGAGAGCAATCACTGCTGGTCCATGCCTCCTCTGGCCCTGGAGGGGTGGAAAGGACCTTCCCTCTCTTCCCAGGTGGCTCAAGCATGGACATGCAGTGCCCTCTGCTGATGTCCCCACTAAGGGAGATGCAGGAGGAGCCACACGCAGGGCTCGGCAGCTTTGCAAACCTCGGAATGTGCAGCCAAGCCTCTAGCCTCCCTGCTAGCTCTTTGCTGGCAGGGCAGGGGTGGTACATTTTTCTCTGCTGACAAATTGCCATTAATCTTAGATCTTGGAGCAGCTGGCTGAGAAGCCGAGCTGGCAGAAGAGGCCCAGGTTGTCCCACCAGCCAACTCCACACCTTCAGGCTATAGCTACCTAAAGAAACCGGGACACCTTCACTACCCTCTGCAGTCCCACCCACCAGGCTTGAGCAATGCTTTCCTTCCCCATGCAATGGGGAGGGGACAGCCTGGCAGGACAGGCAGAGCATTGAGGGACAAGAAGCCAACACGGGTGACAAGATAACGTTCTCTTTTCCCTTTCCCAAGAGAAGTGTGCTGCTTTCTTTTGAAATACTGAAGGGAAACAGTTGCATGGGGAGGACAGGCTGGTGGTCCAAACTGTCAGATCCTTACCAGGAGCTGCATGGACCAGGTGTGAAAGGGAGCTCCTGAAGCAGCACACAGCCAGGGGGCCAGCAGGACACCCACAGCTCAGGGCAGCTCACACTGGAAAAAACCACTTTGTTTTTCTTGTCCTCCACTCTGTCAAACCCTCTCCAATTAATTCGAGAGTGAAGAACTTCCAGTGAGGTTTAAAGGCCACAACAGAGACAGCAAAGTCCTCTCCTAGTTAATAAGATTCACTTTAAGAGATAAGGCCTATTGGCACCTGGAGAATTACAGAGGCTTATAATGCCAGCAGCAATCTGACCCCCAGCAGATTTACATGGCACAGGCAATGTCCAGCTAGATAGTCATCTTCTTGTCCTGGACTGAAACTGGCTCCCTCCCCTGACTGCAAAGGCTGCATATTCCTTATCTCTGCTGCAGGGGAAGGTTAACATGCCATTCATTCAAGTTTTGATTGCTTTCCCCTCTCCATTAATTTTTCCAGGAATTCTAGGTGACTGGCACACAAAGCAAGTGGAGAAGGATCAGATTCAGTTTTGATCTTGATTCCACGGCAGGTTTCCTTCCCCTTCCTTTCTAGCCACAGCTTTCCTAGCACTGCCAGTCCCCTTCTCTGGTAGCTGCACACTCCTACTGGTCCCCACTTGTTCCACATCACACTTACCATCCTCTTGGGCAGAGAAGACCTGTGCACCTTCGCACTGTGCCTTGGTCTTCTCAGTACTCCTCCAGCTGAGACAAGCATCTTGGTTAAGGGCAAAAGTTTGCAAAAAGTCAAATTTCTCCTGTGAACCAAATCATAAATTCAGAGGGGAGGAGCCCATGAAGCCACACACAGCATCAATGCACAGCACAGCTTGAAAAACTCAGAGCCTCTCTCAGGACCTCTCATTCAGTCTGATCTCTCTCCCACAAGCACCATTTGTGATGTTTCATGGATGTGCAAGGTTGGATGGGACTTTAAGCAACCTACTCTAGTGGAAGGTGACCCTGCCCATGCGGGCAGTTGGAACTAAATGATCTTTAAGGTCCCTTCCAACACAAATCAGGCTGTGATACTATGACACTTATTCTTCCAAAATGCAGCCATGCTGCTGCAACAAAGACTGGCCAATGTTCTAATGGGTGACAACAATGCCACACTTTAGATAAATGCTCAGACCACACAGAACTGATGCCTTCTGGCATAAAGCTTTGTTTTTTTCTAAGGAGCATTCCAAACCCAGCACCTTCTGAGGTGCCCACATCCCACCCTTTAGCACAGACCTGTGTATACAGCTGAGAGTTGGTGACAGGGGCACCACAAGGACCCACTCCTGTTTCCATGATCCACATACCCTCTCGTCAAGCATCACCTTTGGCCTTGGCATGCTGAAAGTGCACAGCCAGTACCTCTGGATTGCACCTAATCAGGAGATACCCAGCCGGTACAATCGCCACCCCTCTGCACACAGTATCTTCTTGTTATCTCACACCCGTTGTAAAGTGCTGGCAGAAGAAATGCTGAATCAGGAGCACTCAGCTGGAAGAAATTAATTTGTTTTTTAGCAGTGGCGTGGCCCTGTGCCGATTCAAAGCATTCCTGCTCAGGGAGCAGATGATGGCCCTGGTAAGTGCAGTTCAGTGCCCTGCTCTCCAGAGGATAGCTTAGTCCAAAACCAAGATGTCACGTGCTGGAGCCAAGCAATGGGGAGGTCAAAGGGACCCACAGTACACCTTCTGGCAACTCAAAATTATTTCTCAGCACCTCCAGGCATCTCCTTCACAGGCCAGTGATGAGGTGCCTTGGTTGCTGATGATACTTTCAGGAGCTCCTGCCTGCACCCACGGCTGACACCCTGTTTTCTGTGCCACTGATGCAGCCGCCAGCACATTGTTACCCTGGGGAAGTCAGCAAAACCCACAGCCACCCCTCGGGTCCCTGCCCCAGGCACTCAAACAGCTCCTGTTTCCCTGAGCTCAGCAGCCAGGCCTGATAAAGAACGGGCTAGAGCAGCTCAGAGAAAAGGAGAAAACACTTTGAGCACTGGCTCTGCTCCCATCAGATAGCGCACGGCTGCACAAAGTCCCCGAGGTGCCACTCTGGGACAGCCCTATGGCCCTGGGACACAGCCAAGCCAGGCACTAATGGCTGCAGGGAAGAGCCTGGCTTTCTATCCTGCTGGGGCTCTAGGGCACATGGGAGCAGACCTTGAGCACAGGGAGGAGATGCAGCCATCCAAGGCCCCCAGCCTGCTGCACCCTGAAAGTATACATTGGCACCAGGGCGAGTCAGGGAAAGGAGGCATGACATCCTGGCAAATGTCGTGTCCTAGCCACACCAAGTTTTACGAAAGCTCAGCTGTGGGAACAGCTTCACCCCACTGCTAAAATAAAACAGCCGACCAGCTCCATAGTGTCCCCACTGCCCGTTCACAGGCACTCTCCCTGCCTCAGTTTCCCCACTTATCATAGAATCATAGAATCATAGAATCATAGAATCCTAGGGGTTGGAAGGGACCTCGAAAGATCATCTAGTCCAACCCCCCCTGCCAGAGCAGGGTCACCTTTTTTCACTTATGAAAATCATACACCCCCCAAATCCTGGCAAGAGCCAGTCTGGGCTATTTGACATCTTGAGGCTACTCGGCCTGTGACCAACCCGGCGTGGGCAGCCCCACAGCGGGCTCTGCCAGGCAGGAGGGGAGGGCAGCCGGCAGAAAGGGACTCCCCCTGCCTGCCTCTGCTCCCCGCTTCCGCCTGGTGGCCACGGGGAGCAGGGAGCCGAGCTAGCGCGGGGCCAAGGAGCACCGTCCACCAGGCACCCAACGCTGCTTGAAACTCTAAAGAAGCTGGACCCGCTGTCACATCGTCCCCTATCCCCAAGCCACCAGCGCAGCACCTGCCTCCCTGCCCGCCAGCGTTTCTCGCAGAGTGACATTGCCACCTGCTGCCTGCCGCCGCGCAGGACACGCCAGCCTGCCGCTGCCACCCAGCCCTGGCCCTCCTCCATCCCTCCAGCACCCACACCACCACCCTACATACACAGCCGCCTGTCTCAGATGCCAGCTTGGAGGGCGCTTGGAGCAACCTGGTCTAGAGGGAGGTGTCCCTGCCCATGGTAGGGGGGGTTGGAACTAAATGATCTTTAAGGTTCCTTCCAACCCAAACCATTCTGTGATTCTGTGCCCCCCCTGGCACCAAACCCCATGGGCAGCACTGGGCTGACAGCTCCAGCCCAGCAGCAAGGAGAACAGGGCAGCCCTGCTTCGGTCCCACCAAGCACCTTCAGGTCTACACTATTGAAAGGCTGTGTAGGTGGCTGGTATGCTCGTTAGCAGCTAATGAACATGCCCAGCAGCACGAGGATGGCAGAGCAGTGTCCCAAGCCAGCGTTGTGTCCCCTGCTGCAGCCTTCCCACTCTGAACTGCCCTGGAGCAGGACCCTGGCACCAAGCACTGCCCTCAACTCTGCTGGTGACTGACACGTGGAATGGGAACACACCTCCAGCTCTCTCCACCTTGGGTTCATCATCTGGAAACAACAAAGATGCCATTTCTGTTTTTAACAGCCACACCAAGAGGTATTCACTTATTTTAAACTTCAAAGCACCTACATACTGTTTCTACAGCTTAAGATAGAAGATGCCATCAAAGGGAGTGGTAATTATCTGCAGTTCAGAAGTTTAACCTTTAGAGAAGGAACTGGGTTTCCAGCTATACTTGTTAAATGCTCCTAAGCTGATCTTTTCTAAGAGGCTGTGCAGTTTATAATTGACATTACCCACCTGAGGCAGGAGATTTTGAGAAGCAGGCGTGGGTTTACAGGTCACCAACACAGACTAAGGCTGACAGTTGCTCCGATCTCTGAGAGGGACAGGGTCATGGAAGATGGCCTGGTAACTCATTGTTGGAAGTCACCGTAGACAAAAACCAAAGGAGTAATGTGGATCCCCCTTCCCAGTTGCTTACATAATGGTGGGGACTATCCCAAAAGCCTGACTGAAAGTCAACGAGAGGCATCACACAACTGGACCTCTGGAGGGGTCTAGATGACTTCCTACATGATCTTACAAACACAGTGGTGCTTCAGTGGGAAACAGCAGCTCCTCAGAAGACTTGTGCTTGTCTGAGAGCAAAATCACCTTCCCCTCCAATCAGGTCTGGCACTGAAATTTGCTGTGCCATTACTAAATGCTGCAGTATTATTTCCTGCATTTTCCACCCACCTGGCCTCAGACATACAGTCTAGCCAGTCACTGCCCCTGGATCCTGGTCTTCCCAGTTGCTGACACCTGGACATGCCACAACCCTAGTGCAGTTGTGACACAGACCCCCAGAAGCTGGCCTTGGACATCCCCCAAAAGCAGGGACATCAAAAGAGTTCAGGAGAGCTATTCCAGCTGCCTTGTCCTGATGGCCCATGGGGTTGGGGTCTCCTGAAACAGCCCCAGAGTGCCCCTTCCTCTGGGGCTGTAATTTGGGTTCCCATCTGCCTTTATGCCTCTGGTGGCTCCTGCAATAGGCCTGGGAGCAGCTTGGACAGGATATTATTTGGGCTCCCTCTCCACCACTGCTCCCTTGTGGGTGTACAATGCAGCATTTATCCCATAACCTGGCATTGCTGACCAGGGAAAATACTGGGAAGATCTCAGATGAGTCCAGGGTCTGCAAGGAAAAAGGGAGGAATTTATAAAGAAAAATAAATGTAAAAAGATGCACTTACCTGTGTACTACAGATTTTGTGACATCTTTTTCTTCTTAAATCACTGTTTGTTCGCTCTGGACATATGACTTTGCACTTTCTTAGTATATGGGATCTCATAAGGCTTTTTCTTGGCTGAATCTTCAGCACAGAGCTCTGCTGCAGGTAGAAATCAGCCTAGGAGAACATATTACTCACAGACCAGAGCAGGGAGGACAATTTGTTGTACCAATCCCTGGCAAAATGTATCCCCTATTTCAAGGGTCCGAAGCGCAGGGTGATATTCATCAGAATTACCTTTTTCTTCTGCAGTGTTTCTTTTTCTTTCAGGCTGCTCATAGCAGCATGCCTGCCCTGCCCAGGGAAGTAGTTGTGCATGGGGAGGGACCACCCCAGATACCCCAAAACACCCAGGGTGGCTAAAGGAGGACCAGCAATGCCAGGGTGACCATGGCATTGTGCCAGCCTAGCACTACTATTTAGCAACCTGTGCTAGAGAAGAAGGCCCAGCCTCAATCCCTGCTCTTTTTGTAGCTTTCAAGCAGGACTCAGCTGTCCCCAGTGATGCTGCTCCTCTCACTGTAATGAGCTGAACCTGCTTCCAACCTCTACAGATGTCTGCCCATGACTTTCTCCTGCCCTCTGGTTGTTAAACTATCCCCCAGCTCTCCTGCCCTCTGGTTGTTAAACTATCCCCCAGCTTGTGCTCAGTGACAGATTCCCCACAGGTTCAAGTCCTACCACTCTTCCCCAGAGATGCTGCCAAGACCCAGCAAATGCTTACCACTGCTACAGTGTGGTTTGCACAGCCTCCAGTGCAACAGGAGGCTACATGGGAAGGAGCATGGGAATAAAGCTCTTGAGAGGAGGATTTTAGACTACTAGGAGCAGGGCTGCTAATGTATGAAGAATACTTTTTGGGAAGCCAGTTCATTTATATCCCACCCCTGCAATAAATAATGGTTCCAGCCCCCAGGAGAGCAGCCCTGCTGAAGCAGCCTGCCCATGGGTGCTCACCTATGCCATCACTCAGCAGTGGCCTCATGGTCCAGTTGGCTCTGACTCCAGAGAGAAATGTCTCTGGTTTCCCATGGGCACCACAAGATTAATTCCTGCGAGTTACTGGATCTAGAGCCACCTCCAAGACACAGGCTCTCATTTCCTGCATGCAAGTTGTCCAAGAGAGGAAAAGCAGAAGAGATGAGCACCCAGGGAGCAGCGGGCAGTGGGATGGTGATGGCTCTGTCACCCATCCACCTGGTGAGTGGTACTGTGCTCTGGAACATCTTCAAGATGCTCTGAGGCCAGGGGAAACCACTCCTTCCCACGTGCTCCCCCAGATCCTGAAAGCAGCATCATATGCCCATATTAGCACATGCAATGCCCTGGTCAGCAATGCAGGACTGAAGGCTGCTCTGTAGTGCTTTTGTTGAAATTCTACCTTTTGCCAGGACTTTTTGGGATTTTTCTCATTGCCAGGACCATCTTGTCTTTGTGGCTGTCTTTGGGATTCAAGGGAATGATCTGTTAAGATCCTGCACATAGTATGAAAGAAAATCAGCCGCAAAACCCATGGCAGTTGTGGTGCCCAGCAGGGGCCTGGGGGCAGCTGGCTGTCTCATGATGCAAGATGGGGACACGGGCTTGAACTAGTCTCGTCTTTTCCCCCCCACTTTTCCCATCCCTACTCTGCAATTTTCTGCCCCTGGCTGGGCTGATGCAAGGGGCTGCTCCTTCTCCAGACACAGGAGGCAAAGCGTGCCTGTTTCCACTAATCCCAAATAAAACAACCACAGGCAGAGTCCTTGATGCTGGGATCGCCTACAAAACGAGTCAGCTCAAAACAAGAGGAAACGTTTGCCTGTGATGCTGGAGAGAAGAGAGCAATCCCAGCTGCGAGGCAGAGAAAGCTCAGCAGGGAGTGTGAGACAGGCAGTAAGAGAAGTGGGGAGGACATACCCCTGCAGGAAAGCTCCCACACCCCGGAGAGACAGAAACATACACTCTGGATTTGTGGGGAGGGAGAAGCTGCTTGCACGGTGGCCAAGGAACAACCAGATGGCGACAAACACATCTTGAAGAGGAAGAAGGGCTTGAAGGGCTGCCCACCCATGCTCACCCACCAAGGTAAGGCTCTGCCAGCTGCAGCTGGGGACAGGCAGGCCTGAGGGTGATGGGAAGCAACACAGGAGGGGGACCCCAGAGAGGGCAGAGGCAAAAGGCCGCTGGGGTCTGTCCCCTTCTGCAATGAGACCTCCAGTCACCCCGGGCATCACCTTGCAGCCTGAGGGTGGATTATGTGAAAGCTGCTTTGTGAAACAGCTTTGCCCCCCACGGTACATGCGAGTGGCTTTCCTGCAGGTGCTCTCCCACCTCTCTGCAGCAGTGGGCTGCAGCAGGCTGGACCACCCGTACACCACTATCCATAGCAAGGGGCAATGGGTGTAAGCTGCAGCATAGGAGGTTCCACATAAACATAAGAAAAAACTTTTTCATTGGGAGTCTGACAGCACTGGAACAGGCTACCCAGAGAGGTTGTGTAGTCTCCTTCTCTGGAGACATTCAAACCCACCTGGACGTGTTCCCGTGTAACCTGCTCTGGCAGAGGGGTTGGACTAGATGATCTTTCGAGGTCCCTTCCAACCCCTAATATTCTGTGAGTCTGTGATTTCCCGATGCTCCCAAGTGTGTTCTCTGTCAGCAACAGGCTTGCTCAGGCTCAGCCAACTGCCTTCAAACTACCCAGCAGCCTCTGAACAAGAGTACAACTAGTACATTAGCATCCAAAGAGGAATTCACAGCACCTCTTGTCGGTAGGAATGGGGCTTCTCCCTTTCTCTGCTGGGGTTTGCAACCTGTTTTGCCTTCCTGAGAAGTGATTGTTCCAATGCCCTCCTCCTGACACATCCCCAGCCTTGCAGCAGCTCTAGGAGCAGATAGATGCTTCAGGCTCCCCACACAGCATGAGCTCCTTGGGCCATTTTACACATGCCCCCGAGAGCAGGGCCAAGCCCGCTGACCTGCCTGCAAAACTGCAAAGAGCACTGGTGAAAATAAAACTGTCATGGGCCAAACCTCCCCTCCTCAGCACTGCCTGTCCCACAAACAGCAAACCCACTGGTCGCTGGCTGCATCTGGCTTGTGGTCAGGGTCTGATTTTAATTCTCTTTAAATGCTCTGCCTAAAACAGGGGAATAGAAACGTGGCTGCACTGCTGCTTCCATGCTGAGGGGCAGGAGGCAGCTTGGCTTGCCCATGTCTGCTGCCAGCAGCACACAGGACATCTGCTCCACTGAGCCAGCCTGATGGACTGTCAGGTAGCTTTCCCACCCCCACCATCCCAGCTCCAAGATGTCATCCTCAGTTTTTCACCCCCTTGCTATTTTTATTTCCCTGGAAATGCGCTGTGTAGCCAGGTGACCTTTATTAAGACCATATTTTTTTTTTCTACACTGCATGACTCTGCATTAACATGGAGCTCTTCTCTCTGCTGTGCCCTCCACGAATGGAAGCAGCAGCTACTGCTCACCTGGCACTGTAACATGTGAGCTCCTTAGCCACCAAGACAACAGCTACTGGATCTGAAACCTGGCAGAGCATCAGGGCCTCTCTAATCAGTAACATCTGCATTTTGTTTCCTGGTGGTTCTATATTTTAAAAAGCGGGAAAATAGTTAATAAAGCGCAGAAAATAAAAATCTGTGCTTCCAAATAAACACTGTAGCCACTAGAAGAAGGAAAAATGAAATTGGATCTAAGCATAAATCCATGTAAGCAAAGACAAAAAGCAGCTACGCTAAGAAACAGCTGGCTGGTTGCTTTTTGCTCCTCATGCCTGTTGTTCCCTCCTACTCCAAAATCTAGGTTCCCAACAGCAACAGCCCCAGGGGTGGAGGAGCCTTAGAGGCATCCATGCCTGATGCAGAGCAGAAGCATGGCCAGCCCAAAGCACTTTGAATGCCTGGACCAGGAGTACCCCTGTGGCAGCCTGGAGGAAGGGAAGGGGTCCAATGTACACTGCCTGGAGGATGAGGTTGACAGCAATGCTGATATGGAGGAAAACAACGAGAGCAACCACAGTGGTCCAGGAAATGGCCCGAGGGAGGATGTGCCTGGGGAACCACTGTGCTAGGGAGGTGAGGTCTTCTACAAAACCTTCATCCTCATCAGCACTAACGACATGGCCAGGAAGCTGAAGCTGATGGTGAGCCTTCGTCCTCCTACCTCTTCAAGCACCAGATGCTGCACACAGATGAGCGGGATGGTGAAAACCCCAACACTCCCCAGGGTTAAGCAGATACACACCAGCTTTAAATTCCACATGGGAACGGGCAGGGAAAACCAAACCAAAGCCCCAAACCCTCCTGTGCTACCAATGAGATGAGGGCTGAAAACCACAACCCTTTCACATGGAGTATGCTGGGTACAGTAATTACAGGCAAAATATTTGCACCCCTCGCCCTCCTCTTGGGACAGCCTCTTTCCAAAGCACAAGTGCACTGAGTGTTTCTACAGCAATGAGCTACTTTCTGAGACCAAGAACAGGGACTAGACATTTGGCAATAATGGCTTTTCTCAGGCACCTGATAGCCGAGGCAATTAAAAGAAAATTAAACTGACATTTCTAACTTGAGGTATAAGAGATGTGCAGTGGTGAAATAATTAAAAGTAACTGCTGGGAACATACTGTTTTCACCTGTCTGTTGTGAAGTACAAAAGGGCAAGAAGCATTTTTTGCTCTTTTCTTTCTTTCTTTCTGGATAATTAATCACTAGTTGTTGCAGTGTCCCTAAATGCTAGAACCCAAGGGTTTTCCAAAAAATGACAGAGAGATTTAGTGGTCAGTACCTGGTTTACCCAGCCTCACTTGGTGACAAACAACATTTTGCCAGCCAGATTTCCTGCTTAAGTTATTCAAAGGGCTCAGGGCTTCACTTTCTGGTTTATAGCACTTGCCTGGAAGTTCCTTCCAGCAACTGCCTGGGAGAGGCTCCCTGATGAAGTCCCATCCTTTGCTCTCTTTTTACTGTCCAGCATAATTTGCTTCCCCACGTTGTACCAGCTGTGTCTGAATCTCTCAAGCAGGGAAAGTGGTTCTCTGGTGGCGAGCCCACCTTGGAACATCCACATTCAGATTCCTCTCATCTGCTGGCTCCTCCCAAGAGCTCTGCTGGCCACCTCTGGAAAGGGACTTCCCAGCTGTTTGTCACAACTCCATGAATCATAGAATCATAGAATCATAGAATCCTAGGGGTTGGAAGGGACCTCGAAAGATCATCTAGTCCAACCCCCCCTGCCAGAGCAGGGTCACCTAGAGCACATCACACAGGAACGCATCCAGGTGGGTTTTGAATGTCTCCAGTGAAGGAGACTCCACAACCTCCCTGGGCAGCCTGTTCCAGTGCTCTGTCACTCTCACAGTAAAAAAGTTTTTTCTGATATTCACCTTGAACCTCCTATGCTCCAATTTACACCCATTACCCCTTGTCCTATCACTGGTCATCACTGAGAAGAGCCTAACTCCATCTCCCTGACACTCACCCCTTACATATTTGTAAACATTGATGAGGTCACCCCTCAGCCTCCTTTTTTCCAAGCTAAAGAGACCCAGCTCCCTCAGCCTTTCCTCATAAGGGAGTGCTCGGGAAGAAAGGTTCACCCCCCGAGTGTCCCGTGGGACTAGAGGTGAGCATGAAAGACAAGCAATGGCCAGGGGACACAGCAGATGTGCCTTGCTGACCTCTTCATTGCAGCAAGTGCCCTGGTATGGGTAAGAAAACAGCCCCTTCCACCTTTCTCATTACCTAAGAGAAAAAAGTGATATTTACTAAGTGCCTGCTCATCAGATGCCAGTCTGGTCAGGATCTGAGCCCCAGAATGCTCTTCACATGAACCTCATGCTCCTTGACACAACCCCAAGTCATCCTTGCCCTCATCATTACCTCCACCAGCCATGCTCTGCTTACACTTCAGCCCATCACCCAAGGGCAGCCCTGACTCTGGCCCTTCCTTCCACCCCTACTGCAATGCCAGCCATTCACAGGAGACAACAACAGTATTGCAAAGGTTCTGATGTTTCCCCAGTCAGAGTACCCCTGGATTTTAGCCTCTCTCATGCAGAGCAAGGCTGAGTACACCCTGGGCTGGTGTTTAGCACTGACCTTCTGGAAGGCAGAACAGGGCTTTCTGCATTATTTTAGGACGAGCATCCCCTTCCACCACAAGGTAATCAGGTGAGGAATGAAGCCCAGGACCGTAGCAGCTGTGTGCCACTCCTCGTACTCAGGAAACACAGCCACCAACCTCCCAGCTCTGTGGGAAGGAATCCCTTCCCAAAGCACACTGCACCAGGTGAAAAACATTCCCAGTCTGCTGGATTTGGTGCCAGCAGCCAAGGCATTGGGCTCTAATTCCCACAGTACTCCAACACTGCCATGTTTTCTGGCAAGGTCAGCTTTCATCCAGCAGATGTAACACTGTGCCTGCAGAAATACTTCCATGGTTTTGCACTGAACCATGTTAGAGAGTATAGACTCTTTTTAATGCAAAAGTCAATGCCTTCTTTTTTTTCAGGCTCTTGGGGCAAACCATTTTGCACAGTCAGCAGACTTTTACAAGAGAGTTCATTTTCTTGTTAAGCAAGTAAAGTATAAATATGAAATGTAGCTAAGAACTGGTCCCAGAGCTTCTTAAATGCAAGTACTAAGACATACACACCAGCAATCTTCTTAAGAGGTCGTACAAGGAAGGTCAGTTAGATCCCACTATAGTCTTGGGATCTGGAAGACTAAATGCTGTATCGTACCTTCTCCCAATTCCCTGTCCCAAACAATGAAAACAAATCATCCATCACACACCACTTAACCAAGCAAAAGCCTTCAGACCAAATTCTTTAACAACTGCTGACACCTCAGATTTTAGTAACTCCTCTTTCTAAACTGCTGCCAGTCCACCAGGCCATCCAAAAGAACCCACTGAAGTCACTAAAGCAGCCCTGCAAACCACACCAGCAGTATTTTTAGAAGAAACAATGGTCAAAGTATTGAGGAAAAAGAAAAGGAGCACAACCTCTTTCAAGCAGGACAACAGAGGCTGGGCAAGAAGCAAAACATGCTGACTCTTTTGGGGTAAAAACTTAGCACGCTCAACAAAGAACATCCTTACATTAAGGAAGATGTTTTTTTCTAAGACATGTCAGGTAGATATGGGGAATTGCTGTCAAATGACAAAGAGGTGGGGAGGCTACCTTCCTGTAACCTGTGCATGGCCCTGAGCCCAGGGCATCACTTGGGCACAGGCACAGGGCTGGAGCTCTGAGCTGGGCAGGTGATCCTGATGGTGTGAACAAGTCCCCTGCACAGGACAGCATCAAAAGGAACAGGTCCTTCCTTGGTCTTTACAGATGCAAATGAGCTAACAGATACACTGGCCACTCTGAACAAAGAAAAATTACTTCTGCTGAAACCACACACTTCAAAATCTCTTTAATGAAGCACTGCTGCAGAGCAGGTGTATTTGCTCACTCTCTGTTTCTGCTAGGTATCATGACTGGCTATGTCTGTTGTAGGCTATCAGCAACTCAGATTGACATTGTGAGAGTGTCAGGGCCTGGGAGAGATTCCAAACCTTTATATTGAAAATGCAAATAGCAGAAGTGACGATCTCTGGGTTAAATTAAGCTCCAAGGGTTTTCCTGTAGCTTGCACAGGAGAGAGTGGAAGTTTCTTTGAAGAGGGTTCAACACACCTCTCAGAGAAACCATCACACATTCTAATTACTCTTTTCACACACCCAAGCACTTTATATGCAAGTCAGCCTTCCAGGCAAGTATATTTTTAATAACCTTTTAGTTAAGCCTAGTAGTTTTAATTTCACCAACCATTTACTCTTCCCATTAAACAGACCTTTGTTCAAAACACTTTCACCATTATGCTCTTACAGGTACAAATTCCAGCAACTACTAACACCAAAAAGCAGAGTAACTAGATGTTCCCAATTACTGCAACTGTCTAAGCAGAACAGTCACACAACATAAAGGTGCACGTAGTGGTGCAGTTTAATCGGATATTAAGACCCCCTACAGCAAGAGCACCACATATCTGAGGGAGAAGCAGGATGCTGAAAAGGGGAGACAGTAGCTGACAACTTAAAAATGGATTTAGAAGGTGAGGGTGGAAGCTTAATGCATGATAGCTTCCGGAATGGCTTTGTCACCTTGCTATCTGCCCTCTCTTCAGGTCATTTCAGATTGTGTTGAAGAGCACTGTCCCCACAGAACAGCACTGATGACCTCTCTCTGCAGATCATTTACACGCAGCCTCCTTTCAGACAGGGTTTTTCCCATGCAAAGATCTTTCCTCTTAGAGAGGCTAAGAAGGCCTCAGGTAAGACTGACCCTCTGTTAAGGGGCCCCATCAAAAGCCCTTCAGAAACCTGAAACTGTACTGGAACTATCTGCAGAGGGGAGTTTGGAGAAGTCTCACTCACAGCTGTATTGCAGGGTTCAGAGCCATCGCAGCAGAGACATCTGTGTAAAAAAGTACATTGTTTCAGAGACAACGTAAGACATCCCTAAGAAGTGGGATGCTGATCAGTTCCCTAATCTGGAGACTTCTTTGAGGAATGAAATAAAAATGACCCATTAGCAAGGCCGGGAGAGTTAATCTCCCATTCCCAATCAAGCTAGAGCGTTGCTGAGAACAGTGGTTCAGCTTCATCTGATCCGAGGGCATCACATCAAACACTACCATACCCACAACTGTAAAACACTTGCTCAGCTGTTGCCATCACCCACAAACAACACCACATTTATCCCAAGTTGTGAGGTGTGGAGCTCGGGCTTCGTAACTTGTACAGAAATCCAAGGGAACACAACAGGCATTTCTTATTCTGTGAAATTAAAAAAAAAAAGGCACAATCCGTGCTTTACATGAAATAGCCTGGTCAGAAACACAAAGGTACATTACCCTGAGCTTTACTTCCCCTCTGCTGCCCAACTTCCTACCGAAAAGGCAGAACACATAAGAAAAATTAGGGAAATGATGGCAGCTAGCAGGGGAAAGGAAGCAAAGCTTTGTGACATGGAAAGGAAATTAGGGCTGTAACTTAAGGACAAGCTGGATGCTTCTGCCACAGCAGATGAAGAGTCATTATTAAGTTTCAGAGTTTAAAACCCCACTGCCATTACTGACGCAACACACACCTCTTTGGAGGTTTGGTAGCACTTGCCTGGGTCTGCAGTTTTAAAAGAACTTTTTCTTCACTAACCATCTGAATGTAAATCAAAGCGATGAGTCCAGCAGACACTTTGGGTGGTACTCAGACATGTCACAGAAAACAGAACATGGTCTTGTTATGAGAAGCTTCCTTATGTGTGAAAACGTTTAAAGGAAGAAGATTCCTGTGCTGTGAGTAGCAAAGGGGGCTCAAATGTGGCCTTTTTCCTACTCTTTGAATTTCGTGTCCTAAACCACTGGCTACTGTAATAGTCTCAGCTGGACAGATTTGGAGTGCACAGTTCCATCAGATGCAAATGTATTCAAATCCCTTATCCCAAGAACATGCCCCATCATAGTGAAAATAAATCCCTCTTTCCATTATTAAAAGACATTCATCTAAACACACGATAGGATCGATACTCCTTTACATAGAAACCTTTATGAAATACAGCTGGTAACTGTTGAGTTTATTAAGGAACTGTTTTGTGGTTTTTTTTTTAAATAATCAACATGGTACTTCCCCTCCCAATAAAAAAAAATGTAACAGAAAGAAAAACTCGGCAGAATGCAAGGACAGAAGGGAGAGAGGGACAACTCTGGACTGTTCTGACTCAGCAAAGACCTGCAACAACAGATCTCCAAACCCAGTGCCAAAGAGCCATTGCATTCGAGAGGGTGGCCAGGCCAATTTATCCAGTGACCAAGACTGCAGAGAGAAGTCTCACAGATACACTGCACCCTGGCCAAAAGCTCAAGCTGATGCATCCTCAGTTCAGCGACCTGAGACAGTGCTAACATGTAAGTGATTTCAGTCTTCCAAAGTCTCACATTTTGTTACTCAGTGGTAATTAAGGTTATTTTTTTCATACAAAGCCAGTTTAAAGCCAGTGAGTGCGACCTCTACCAGTTCAAGTTCCAGAGATCCCCATGACTTATTGCTCCCTATCAGCCACTGCTGGGAAACAGGTCTGCACTGGCCAGACCATACGCAGCGGAGTGCTTTCTCCAGCCCAACTGAGCAGGCCTCCTCCAGGTAAGGAGGAACCAAGGAAACCACAACCTCAAGTGAGCTTAGGAATTAAGATTTGTCCAACTTGTGCGTGCGCTCGTGCCTCCTCAGGGTACCTGACTCAGTGAAGGAATGCCCACAGTATTTGCAAGAGTAGGGCTTCTCTCCAGTGTGGATGCGGTGATGGCGCTGGAGCGATGCCAGCCGGGTGAAGGTCCCACCACACTCCTCACAATAGAAAGGCCGCTCCCCAGAGTGAGTCTGCTGGTGCCTTTTCAGCCTGAGCAGCTGGACAAAGGCCATGCCACATTCCTCACACTTATAGGGCTTGTCTTGCCGGTGGATCACCTTGTGTTTGGAAAGCAGGTTAGGCTTATCAAAACTCTTGCCACACGTCGGACAGGCGTGAGGCTTATAGTCATCTTCCTCAGACTTCTGGCTTTCCACACAAGGCTGATCAGTATACTCCACAGGGTGCTGGGCACGGTGCACTATTGACCACGGGTTCCTGGCCATGCCATTTCCCAAGATCACCATGGAGCGCTCGATCTTGTGCACATTACGCAGGTGCCTCCAGACATCAGCCGTGCGGATGAAACCCTTGTCACACTCTGGACATTTGTGTGGCCTGTCACTAGAATGAATGAGCTTGTGCATTCGCAAGTTTGCTGCACGGAAGAACTCTTTGGAGCAGACAGGACATCGGTATGAGTTTTCCACGAGGTGTGTTCGCTTATGTTTCTGCAGCTCGCTCATATCCTGGAAAGAGGAACCACACTTCTTGCACCGACACGGCAAAGGTTCCCTAGAGATGGGCTCCAGATCCTCATCAAACACATCAGCAAGAATGGCCTTTTCGTTACCATCACGTACTCTTCTCCATGGCTTCTTGGACCCCTCAGAGGAACCTTTATCTTCACACTGCAGGTCAAAGTTGGTACTGGATGGGACAGCTGTATTCTCACCTCGTTTCTGGCAGTAGGGCTCATAGATTTCTTTGTCTTCACACTGCAACTCTGCAGGAAGCTCCTGCTTACCTGAAGGCCCAGCAGAGTTACAAGGAGGATTGCACGTCTGAGAGTAATTCATGTCTACCTCCTTCTGGAGGCTGGATGTGTGGCCCACCTGCTGAGTGGTCTTTCTGCAATAATTCGAATGCTTCTCACCTGTGTCACAAATGTTATTCTCAGAGTCCCAGTCCACACTCACATTCATCCTCTGAGGTGTACACTGCATTCATCTGCAGCTCACTGATGATGTGTATACTAAGAGCTTCAGGTCTTTCATGATAAGTCCATCTCATTCTCAGCTCCCTTTCCAGTTCTCCCTAGAAAATAAAACACCCATTTCATCTGTGATCTTTCTGATATTAGCATAGAGTTTTCACAGGTAAGAATTTTTTTTCTCATGAACAGAGTGGGACAGAATATTAGTTATGCAGTAGGAGAATCACAATCATCTGCTATCATATATGTAGAAAACATACATTCAGCATACAAAATATAGACAGACTACGTTTAAGGGAGTTAAATCCTCTGTCATAATCCAGCCTTCATTACAAATATAAACTGATAAATAATTTCCATTTTAAGTTCACCTAAACATGAGAAATCTTCAGAACTCTGGGGTGCAAACACTTTAGGCAAAGTCCTATGCCATAGCTGCCTCCACCACAGGTCTTTTTCCTAGGATTCATGCTTAATCCTTGTATTTACCTTGCTAAGTTGGAAGTAGGAGCACTAGTCACGAGGTGCTTTCTTTCAGAACCTACTTAAGAAAATGCAATGGGACCCAGAAACCATGTCAAACAGCCAAACCCAGAAGTAATGTATGGAAGTGGGGCCTGGAGAGCTCAGGAGCACCTTTGGCCTCCCACCCCGACCAGCATTATTGTAACTGTCTTGAGGATATTTACAATCCCCTGTGCCACTACCACCTAGTACCATGCAAAGAAGAAATATGCAAGGAAAGGCATGAAAGAGCTGCCCAGAAAGCTTACTAATCACCCTTCAAAGCACTGCTAGTAATCCTCCAGAGCTGGCCTACTGGAACAGCTGCAAATTCTCTGGGTAAACTCCCTCTGCAAACCACCCTTGCCAGCAGAAAATATGAGCAATAGTAATTGGTCAGAAATATCCATCTGAGTCACAAACCTTCTTGTGAAGAAGTTGCTTTTGTTTAAGCCATACCGAAGAGAGGATTCACAAGAGGTTTTCCAGATTTGTCCCAGCAGCCTCTGTTGACAGCAGCTCCACAGGGAGCTTTCACTCACCTGGTTTAGACCTGCATTCGCAGTGAATTGCTAGTCTAAGCTCAGAATGGCACCTTTCCCATCCTGCCGGGTACCTTGGCTGCTTCTCCAACCCCCACCTTCTCCTTCACACCCACGTTTTATATTCCTTCTACTCCCACTGTTCCTTCACTGCCTCTTAACTGCATCTGCCATAAGACTTTTCTGAATGCAAGCACATAGACACATAAAAACATACATATGTAAAAAAGTACATATTTCTCTATTTCTTTGTGTATATAAAGCTTGTGCACTTAGTTTCACTAGGTTTAAATAGTTATCAAGGCGCTATAGCCATGTGCATTAAGTGAAAGGTCTTATTCACATCTCTAGACAGGCTGGCTTCAGTGGAGACACAAGCTGTGCTTTCTTCTGCAGCAATACAGAAAACAAGCCTCAATTAGTCTTCTTCATTAGTCACTGCCTGGAACAGAACGGCTCAAGTTACCCCCCAACTTCGACCATTCCCATTAATTTCACAATGTGTGCATAAGCACAGGAGCTACCCCCTCACCTCCTGCCAGGGGCTGAGCACCTCCAGCACCACGCCGCCGGCTCCCCAGCCCTGTCACTGCGCTTTGCTTTTTCTTTTTTTTCCCCTCGTTGAACAACAAAAAAAAACTTTTCAAGAAAGGCTGGCACTGCTTGGCTTCAGAAAACTCCCCGACAAAGGCCCGTCTGATTTCCACAGGGCGGGAATATTTAAATCACGATGGTAGGCTTAGAAAGAATAATAATAAAAAGTAAATTAATTTTTAAAATAATAATACATTTTTAAAAAGCAATAATAAACAATACACACACAAAAAAACCCAGGCATTTTCTGTCCCAAGCAGACCGAACCTCCAAACTTTCCCCGTGGCGCCGGCCACGCCGCCCCGCAGAAGGGCCCCGTGCCCCCCGCCCTACCTTCGGCTCCCCCGGCCACGCCGCCTCCGCGCAGCCCCTTGCGCCGGCGCGGAGGCCCCCGGCGGCGGCGCAATCGCAGCGCGGCCAGGCCCGCAGCGGCCGGCGGCTGCCAGCAGCGGGGCGGGACCCGCGCAGCCCCTCCGCGCTGGCAGGGACCCACTCCCGCCTCCTGGAGCCAGGGGAACATCCCGGGGGATGCAGCGCTGGCGTGGAGCGGGAACAGGTCCTTCCCGCCGCTCCTCTGGACCCCCCTGCACCTTCTCCCCAGCTCCAGCGATTCACGATTGTTTTTTTCTTCTTCCTCCCCGATGGCAATAATCGAGTGTCTTCCCGCAGAAGTTTGGTAGGAGGCTGAGGGGGGAACCTTCTCGCTCTCTAGAACTACCTGACAGGAGGGTGTAGCCAGGTGAGGGTCGGTCTCTTCTCTCTAGTAACAAGCGACAGAACCAGAGGAAATAGCCTCAAGTTGTGCCAGGGAAGGTTTAGATTACATATTGGGAGCAGTTTCTTCACCCAAAGCGTTGTCAGGCCCTGGAACAGGTTGCCCAGGGCACTGTTGGAGCCATCATCCCTGCAGAGATTTATAAGGCATGGTGCTGAGGAACATGACCTAGTGGTGGACTTGACAGTGCTGGGTTAATGGTTGGACTTGATGATCCTAAGAGTCTTTCCCAACCAAAACTACTCACTTTTCACTTTCAAGCTCTGCTCTGTTGGAAGAAAGATACTTCCTCTCTTAAAGACAGCTCTGTTCGCATCCCCAACTTCTGTGCCTCACTTCCAACTTGAATGAGTATTCCTTCACCCCAAGTGCCCAGAACGGCACTCAGTATCTTCAGCAAAATCCCACCAGGGCCTTTCACAGCAGCACTAATTACCAGAGGAAGCCCTGTCCCCAACACATCCTGGGATCCTGTTTGCCTTTTACACAGCAATGGGACACTCGCAGTCCACAGGCATTCTCAGGCTCCTTCCCTCCATCTCTTAGCACTGATAACTCACCAATCTGAAGCAGAATTTTTCACCATTTCTCTACCCCCATTTCTGGAAGACTTCTCATTCTTCCACGTAGCCCTCCCTCCTGTTGATACTCCCCGTCAGCACATTTTACTCTCACATGTCCATTTTTACATTCCCATCATTAACGTAACTGTTCAGCAGAAGCCATCCAAGGTCCAAAGCTCAGGAGCATTGGTGGGAACCTCCCAACAGTTTCTGTTCACCTACAACCAGTGGTCCCCAACCCAGTCCCCTCAAAGCTCTGCATGTGTCCCCCCACTACCATACTGACCAATTTTGTGCTTTTGGCAGTCAAAACAACTCTCCAACATCCCTGTGTAACCTCTCAGAGATGCCTCCTGCTTTCCACACTGCAGTTATGTTCCACACTGGACAGCTAAACAAAACTCTCACTTTTGGAAATGGGCTTCTACAATTAACAGCAAATGCAGAAATGAAACTAAAAACAAACAGGAGTGTCCATTACTAGCATGCAAATATGGTATATAAAAATGGTCAGAGTTCTGCTTTTTTGTGATCTCACTGATCTCTCTAAACATGAAACAAGAAACTGCTCTGCTGGGAGTTGAGGGTGAGGAAGAGAAATGTACCTGCTCCCTTCACAGGGAAAGGACAGCTACTTTTGAAAGCTCAGTAAGTGGCAGTTCAGATGCAGTTAAAAAATAAATTAGCAACACTCCTTTAATGACAGTCCTTGAATCCATGAGAAACCCACATTCTGCTTAGTATGGTGAACCTTGCAGAGAAAGAACCATCATTCCAACTCTCACAAATGAGGAAAAAAAAAATAAACTCAGAAGAATTTCATTATTTTTATTGTAATTGTTCTGAATTTAAATTCTTAGATGTTTCTTACTACAACGCAGGAGCTGGCCAGGTTTCCACCTAGACCCAAGACACAAGGAATCACGTCCCCTTCCACGTCCTTTGTGGAAGACAAGCACACAACCCTCCCCCCATTCATCAGTTCTTGTAAGGAAAACTCCAGGAATATGTAAGCACAAAAGCTCTAATTTAACACATCAGATTTACAAGCATAGATGCCCAGTTGAGTCCAGCTAGTCCTTATCATAGCCAACAACTGCACATCTCTGTAGACTTCAACCTGATCCTGTGGTAGCATTTCCTCTTGCAGCTGCCAAGGAATGGCATAATACCAGCAAATAATGGTCCTCCTAATAGGGATCATGGAGAAAATGATCAAAGCATCTCCAGAGATGGGCTCGAGGTCCTCCTCCTCAAAAGCATTAATAAGAACAATGCTTTGATCATCCTCCCTTATCCTTGCTTGAGGCTCCTCAGGGTATTCAGAGGAAAAGCATCCTAAACATTCATCTTCACACTGCAGGTCACAGTTGGTGGGCTGGTGGAATTACACTTCTGGTAGTAAGTTTCAAAGGTCTCCTTGTCTTCATGCTACAGTTCTATGTGGATTTCTTGTCGGACTGAATGTCTAGCAGGATGCACCCAGGACTAGAAGGTGGTAAGTAACCCTTCTCCACCTCCAGCTGCAGGCTGGCTTTGCAGCCCACCCTTCCTGAGGCTTGTCTGGAATCACCCCAGTGTTCCTCACCTGTGTGACAACTGTCATTAACAGAAACCCAAGTCCATCTCCACCCTATGGTATCATATAGTGCTTGTTAGTAACTGTGCAGACAGGTGGTACAAATTCCTGTGACCTCTCACAGTTGGCTTCTTTCACGTCAGCTTCCTTGGAAAAGAAACAAGAATTTCATTATCTGCCTGGCAAAGTGAGCATTTCAGATGTCAGTTTAATTGCAAATACTTTACTAGTAATAAATAATGCAGAACACTCCAAACGGTGTCTCATGGGTTAGCCCAAAGACCCAGGACAACTCTGTTCAGTGCGTTCTGTCTTCTGTTGTTGGTCCAAATGGGCTTCTGTGACAAGGTAATAAAACCAGCATCCACACACCCCAACACTTAGACTGACAAAAGTGTCAACACACTCATAAAATTCATGAGCACAGTCCCAAAATGAGCCTCTTGCTTCCAGCAATTAAGAACAGGCCACTCTACTAATGCTTCCCTTTTAATGTAAAAGAAAAACAAAATTCAGAGATCTTACCTCATGCACATTGGTCGTTAGACAAATACACTTAGCTCTGAGTTCCACATATTTTAATTTTTTCTCCTAAGACTGAGGTATTTAAAACATACTCTGCCTCTATTTCATGTGTTGCATTCACAAGCAGGCAAGTTCATTAAACTCTGCATTCTAAACCTTTCCCATCAGCCTTCATAAGTTATTCCAGCACACACAAAAACTTTGGTGTAACCCCCAAGGAGAAGGCAGAAAAACAAGTGAAACACCTCTCTCTTTACAATATATAATTCCTATTAAAATTACATTATTGGTGCTTTGTTCCCGTCCTATATTTATATTCCCAACATACATATATGGACGCCAAATCCTTATTTTTATTTATGCTTATTTATGATTTAATATTTATTTAATATTTAATTTAATTATTTTTTATTTATGTAATTTAAATGTGAAGAGTCTGTCAGGACAGATGAGTATTTATCTGTAACCTGTCGGTTTCAACTGGAGTCAGTTTTGAATTTTTTTAAAGATTAGACTCTACACTCCCAGGTATGTGTTAAATTTGCTAAAAAGTACAAACTTGCTTGCTGTTGCAATGGGAGCCTAATACATTTTACAAAGGGTTTAAAATCACATCCCATTAAGTTTGAATTTTTATTGGCCATATAGGTTTCTCCCCTGATATCTGACTACTTTGTTTTAGGATTACACATCAAAAATCTGAGAGCTTCAGAGTCTTCCACATAAAAAGAAAACACAAAACAACAACAAACAAACAAACAAAACAAAACCAAAAACCTAGCCAAGTTTTCTTCTAAGTAGAAGCTAAATTCAGAGAGACTTAACTGATATTTGGCTGAAGCTTGAACTTTTTAACTCCCCAGAGGAAAGATGGGCTCCTTTTAGCACACCCAACTCTAGTGAAAGACTAACAACAGCTGTTTAGTGTCAGAGATACTGAATTTTCCAAGAGCACCATCACAGCACCCAGCAGCAAGTGCTCTCCTACCAAAGCTGATTGCACCACATGCAACGTGCTGCAGCTGGAGAGGGAGAGCCACCAACCAATGCTCCAGCAGCAGCCTAAGATTATGATGAAAAGAAGGTTCAGGATCTCTGATACTGTCCTCTCTCAAGGAATTGTTCCACTATCTCTAGCCAGCTCCAGCCTGTTATCATAATGTGTTTTTCCTGTGAAGCTTGCCAGGATCTTCTAGGTGTTTTGGGTCCCAGTCAACTGGCAGCCCATAAACTAACACATTGAAAAAAAAAGTCCTAACTACAACGAAAGTCAGATACAGTTACAAAATCTAGAGTCTCGCTGTAGAGAACATGGTACAATTAATAGAAGGAAACTAGGTAAGGAATGCAAAAAGCATGTCAGTCAAGTAATAACTTTCTGGCATGCTTTTGTTTCTCAAACTTGCATTTTCCTTTGTGCAGATTGATCTAGATTGCCAACAAATCTCTATGCAGAACTCTTGTGTGACTTTTCTAACATCCCCAGCCCAACTCTGACAGCTCAATCCCAGTGCTGGACATGCAAGACTGTAAAGGAGTCTGCAAAGCAATAACCTGTCCCTTCTAGAGCAGGGGAGAAAGTGTGTATACAAGAACATCCATGCCCTATGGCTTCCTGCAGTGACTGGCTGCCGTGTTAGAGATGTATCCCTTATTCTGCACATGTGCATTACACACGCTTAGCTTTGAAAACCCACAAAAATCACATGCGAAGTTGTTAAAGAAGAAATCTCTGCCTGCTGAATAGTTCTGTCAATACCCTTACTCTGTACTCATTGTTTTTTACCGTAACTCTTGGATTAATAGGTTGACTCAGAAAGGCATGTGATAATCTATTCAAATACACATTCAGCATAAAGGCTTTTTACTGGAGTACCTGGTTAGGCGTAAGACATAATTCAGTGGTCTCCCAGGAAAACATACACTCCCTAGGAGTTCCTTTTTTGATGAAAAAGGAAACGGAGCGACCAGCTCTGACTGAAACACGGCGCTTCACTCGAGACGCTTGTCTGGCCGGGGCAGAAGGGCGATGGGCGGGCGGGAAGCTCACACCGCCCGCGGCCCGGCCCTCCCCGCAGCAGCCCCCCCTGCCCGCACTGCCTCACCGTGCGCGGCGGGGCCGAGCCGGGCCGTGCGCTGTTCCCCGCTCCCCGCGCCGGGCGAGGGCAGCGGCACCGACAGACAGCCCAGCGGCACCGACAGACAGCCCAGCCGTGCCCGACCCGGCCGCCATGTTGTGCCGGGACGGGCAGCTCCCGCCACCAATGGGCAGGCACAGCGCCCGGCTCAGCCCACTGCCCGCCCCAGGGAGCGCGGCCCCCAGGCCGGCCCCCTTCAGACCCTCCGGTGACCGGCACACCCGGGACCGGCCCCCATCATACCCTCATGGGACTGACACTCACAGACAGGCCCCTGTCACACCCCCGGCAGGACTGTCACAGGTGGAGACTGGCCCCTGTCACATCTCCAGTGTGACTGACACAGCTGGAGGCCAGCTCCCCTCACAACGCTTTGTATGAGTGACATCCTCCTGTCACATCCCCAGTGCGAGGCACACCGCCAAGGACCTCCTCTGTAAGACCTCCAGTGGGAATGACACCACTAGGGACCTCCGCTGTCTCACCTTCAATGTGACTGACACCACTAGGGACCTCCCCTGTAACACCTGCAGTATGGCTGACATCACCAGGGACCCTCCTCCTGTCACACCTCCAGTGTGACTGACATCACCGGGCACCTCCTCTGTCCCACCTCCAGTGGGACGGACACAGTCACAATCCAGCCCCTGTCACTCCCCCAGTGTGGCTGGTACAGCCAGATCCAGCCCCCATCACACCCGCAGTATGATTGCCCTCTGGAGACCAGCTGCTGTCACACCCCGAGTGTGACAGACACTGGCAGGGACCACCCCATCACACACTCAGTGTGACTGACACCAGCAGGGACCAGCCTCATCAGTCTCCCAGTGTGACTGAGACTCTGAGACTGTCCCACTGTCACACACGCACCCCTGTGTGACTGACACAGCCAGGGACCAACCCCTTCTCCAACCTCCAATGTGATTGACAGTCTGAGACCACCCCTGTCCCCAGACATGACACAGCCCCCATGATGCTGACATAAACACCCATGATGACATTATCCCTCAGAGATCAGCCCTTGTCACCCCCCATTAGGCCTGACACATCCAGAGTCCAGCCCCTGCTACAGCCCCTTGGTGTGGCTGGCACACCTGGAGACTTGGTGCACCTTTCCACAGGTGTAGTCTGACTGACACCCAGGACAGCCACCCCATTGCCACCCTGTGTGCAGGCCCAGAAAACTTGGTAGAAAACGATACAGTACGCCTTTCAGTCCTCTAGTATGCCTGATGGGGATCGGTCGCCTGTCACAGACCCTCATGGTCATGATGTCCCCTCTCCTTGCACAGCCAGCCAAGCCCAGTACACATCCCTCTGTGGAAGCCTCTGCTCACAGGGGTCTTGCCAAAAACACAACAGGCAACATTACCACCATGCTCAAAGGAGAAACAGGCAGTTCTGTTGGGTGGAATCATAGAAAACACCTCGTCAGAGCATAAAGGACCCCAAAACAAATAGACGTGCCCTATCTCCATTATGTGTTCAAGCCCACCTGCTCAATCCTTTTCCAAAACACACTCATCAGACAGGAAGGATATTTGTCTGCTGGAGGTCTTTAAAATAAACACTTCAATGCCCTCAGATTCCATAGCTTCTGGGTGAAAATCATTGATATGTGACTGTAACAAGGCTGGGGCTGCTGAGGTGTAGTGTAAGACAGCTCTTTTTCCTGCACCTCATCCCAGCTTCACGCTAACAACCTGCATGCCAGCTTATCAAGATTTTTTTTTTTCCTCCCAAGAGTCTTACATAGGTACAACAATTCCAGGGACAACTTGTTCCTCATCAAAAGTCACAGCATTTGGAAGACTGAACACTCTCCTGGGGGCATCAGTTCCACCCGTTCATCAGTACAGCCTTCATCACTGCTGCCACACACTGCCAATACGATGTTTTTCACATAAAATCTTCCAGCTGACGCACATTTTTTAACAACACAGGATGTCTGGACACAGCGTGGACCCCAAGCTGGGGTCTGCCACGCCTGCTACACGCTGTCACTGAAACAGCTGAGCTGCCCACAGCTCAGGGAGAAATGACTGCAGGAGCCAGCATGAGTGCACGGTGCATATGAGCAATCCCCTAAATATACAGGCTATATGGGAGAAGCCTCCAGATCCAGGACTCTCTGCTAAATCAAGTCAGGGGGATGATGCCTGTGCTAGGCAGATGAGCTGTCATATTGTCTCCCACACAGGACTGTCTCCAAAGGAACCTACACCTACTGCGAATATCCTGCAGCATATGGACATTTATAGGTCAACCTGGAAAAAATGTGAGAGTAATGATTGTCCAAAAAAAAGCAGGAACCCAAATAATTTTTCCAGTGTTATTTTGGAAAATGCAGACGTGGAACGGGCTGAATTATACATACCTGAGAGCCATTAGAAAATGTCAGATTGCCTCTAAAATGCTTTAGAAGAAAAAAAAACAAACTTCTAGCTTTCCTGTGCAAGAAGCAAGAGCAGTATGTAAATAAGATTCCCTAATACAAATCAGTGCTGGAATGACTGCACAAATGTATTCTAACCTGCTGTTTGATGGGGACAGAGTCTGGGGTCTCGTCCTAACAGCCACAAACACCATCAGGCTGAAATGCTGACAGAAGAGCTTTACCTTCTATGCAGGAGTAACCATGATACATATTCCAGGAACTCCTCTGTAACCATTTCAGAGCAAACCCAGAATATTTATTACCCTTCTCGAAACTGAGCTGGGAAAAAAATATAACAACTAAACTTCTGGTGCCAACTCTATGAAAACAACACGTGACTTGACAGTGCACTGTTAGATGATTTGAAGTTGAACACCAACCAACAATGCAATGTTCTAGGTGTCGGGGGAGGAAGGGGACTGGCAGACCCCAAAATCTGTTTGCATTTCCAAACTCTCAGCATTTACCTCCAGCATCTACCTGCCACATCTCCCAGCTGCATGCAGCACCCTTCGTATATTTTTCTGAAGCTTCAGCCTCTGAAAAGAGCCAAACCCTCTGCTGAGTGACAGTTCTGCTGGAGAGGTGTCTATAATTAGCATCGCAGAGAATTAGGGGAGGAAGCCGTCTTTGTTCTTTTTTTAAATTTGGATGTTGCACATTTTAAAACAGAACGTTTTGCTTAAAACATCAGCACATCAGTTGATAATTGCAGAGTGGGGAAGAGGAGCGCATCAGTGGTTGAAAAAACATTAAATTTGCAGGGAAGTGACTGAAGCATTTGCACAGAAGGGGGCAAATGGAGATAAGACAGGCAGTCTGCACTCAGCTGTCGGGAAACTTGTGCAGCAGAGACTTACCCTTTTGTAAGAGAACCAAGGGGGGGAATAAAGAAAACCTATAGAAACACCTGCTTTCCCTTCTTTCCCTATGTGTGCAAACTCATTAGATGAATTATTGGACCACAGCTTGACTAGTGGAGACTGTCCCTCCCCAGCAGAACAGATGCCTCACATCTCTGCTGGGTTCAGCTCACTTACAGGACTGTGCTGGCGACAGCATCCACAAAGGTTGTGTCATTCACAGGAGAGAATCCCTCTGCCTCTGACCAAACCCCCTGGTTTTGGTCACCACTGGAATGACCAAGGTGTCTGTCTTTGCTCAATTGTATGAATGCCTTTTCATTTGGCTCCTTTTTAGTTTCCTTTGTGGTAATCCCCTGGAAGAGCCAAGAAATAAACATTGCTTGCCAACAGGCAGCTATTGAGCCCAGACTGGCCATTTTTTTAGCCACTGCAGTCTTGTCACCTCCCATGAAGGAGAAACTTGGGAGTGAAGTTGGTCGTGTGAGACTAGACATGCTCAGGGGAGCAGAGCAGCTTTGCCTTCAGCCCTGCAAACACTCCGTAAGAGCCTTTCTCTGGCAGGGAGCTGAATCTGTACAGTCCCACATGAACAAGGTGACCATGGCTGTACTGGCAAGGTTGGTGCCAACATCACAGCTTTCCTGGCTGAACTGCTCCAGCAAAAAACCCCCTTGCACTGCCCACAGCTACTGACTGCACGAGAAGGACACCCAACTTCTATTAAACACACAAAAATCCCAGTAAAACCCCTCTAACCTGTGAGGCACAGAAGGTCTGGTTTCTTTGCATTTAGCAGCCTTCCTGACCTGAAGTCTGAAAAACACAGTGTCAACTTTTTACACCAGGGAGATATCACAAAACACTTACCTGAAATAGAGGCGCCTATTCTCCATCTGGTAGGAAAACAAGCTTAACATTTAAAACCGTCTGCAAGATGGGAGCAAATGAAGTCCTGAACGAGTGCAGAAGGGAACAGAATGTAACAGAACTAAACAGGTAATCGCTGGTAGATTATCTGGAGACAGGCTAATGCCAAACAAACCAGGAGAGAGAGCTTAAAAATAACTGGTAAGAGAAGCACTGCTCCAGTGCAGAGTGGGGTAACAGGCAATCTCATTCCTGACATCTCCCTGTTGGCTTTTTTTTTTTTAAATGCTGCAGTTACTCAAATTAAAAAACATCACTTCCATGAATCCAGCTGATGTTATTCATGTCATTTTGCACATAGATCCTCTGCAAGTGCCTCTTTAACTTGCACAGAAAGTAAACCTCATTTTATCTAAAGCGATCAACTTGCCAAGTAAAATATAAGTTGTCCTACCTTTTTTTTTTTCTCCCTCAGAGAACTGAAACTCGAGCTAATGAATCAGAAAATGTAAAATGATTGCAAAACACCTGGAAGAAGAGGTTAAAATAGTTATTCTTGTTCAGCTGAAGGACCTATTGGTTATCTGTCCTAGATTTAATTAGCGAAAACCGCAAAAAGCACAGAATTTCTGACCTGAGCCAATTTCATATTTGACAGAATAAAATACAGCTACTTAGCAGAGCTAGCTGAACAACATCTGTGAAGTGTGCATGCTGATGAGCAATCAGAGGGAAAATGGCTTTACAAACCCAGCCCTGTTCTCAGGAAAAGCATCCCTGAGAGATTGAACAAGTGTGAGGAGCAATCAGGGTGCAGCCTGGGTGCCTTTGGGTCCCCAGGACTGCCTCAGGGTGCGATTCTGGCTGCTGCCTCCTTTGGGGTGACTTTGAAACCAAAGGATCATGGGCAACGCAGGGCAGCCCACATGATCAAAGCCACTGTCAGAGGTAATAACTTCAAGATCCCCAAACCCCTCCTAAGTTTGTGGTATCCATATAAAAATTAATGACCCATTGACTGCAAACAGCAAAGTACAAGGCAAAAACAGATTTGTTGATGTATCTATTTGCCATTTGCTGCCTGTCCTCATGCTAAAAGTGTTTCTGGTTATGGTTACTGTTAATTGCTTTTTTGCTAACAGTGAAGCTAAGAGGTTTTAGCTGAGATGGGGTTTCACAGTGCTAGGCAATTACACAAACATCCAGATGCATGAAAACTCCCTGGTTTGTAATCCAGACAAGGCAGAAAACAGTGAGTTATCTCAGGCCTAAAGAGAAGTTTCTGATCTGGAAAACAAAAACAAAAACAAAACAAGGTCTAACTGACCAAGGAAGCATCAGGGAAAGTGAAAACGTGAATCATTGCCTCCTTGTGCTTCATCTGTTACAGCTCACAGATTAAAAATTCAACCACGGTTGCTTGAATTTTAACTCACCAACAGGAACACACAGAAGCGTCGTATTTTCAAACACACGACGTCTTCTGAAGACGTTCCTCCTAAGGAGGGCTTCCTTGTGCAATGTCGTTATCTCCGAGAGATCTGCTTTGGAAATTTCCTCTCGGGGCTCCTCCGAGCTGACAAGTGAATTCTCTGCATCAGAAATATTTGTTCAGAGGCTGCCAGGCTCATCAGTCACTTCCCCGAGAAGCAGGAGGTCTGGGGGGGGGGATTCTGTGCTTCCCCTTCCCATTGCCCCTGCAAAAATAATGTTATTGAGAGGACAATGACTACATGCACATGTCTGGGCCACTGGTCTCTCTCTGGCACTGTTGTTTTGGGTTTTTGTGAGAGACGGACTCTATAACGGCCACCATAAATAACAGATGGGGGGTGAACGGGTGTCCTCGTCTAACTGCTTTCTTTCCTACATCACCCACTCAAGAAAAGGAGACACAAAGAAAGCCTTGCAACAAGAAAAAAATTTCCCTACACCCAGGACAGACTGTACTGGTACACCTGCCAAATATTGGGAAAGTCAAAATGACCCTGCAAACGCCTGTGAATTCAAACACCTGGGTTGCATCCGACCTGAATAACAAACAACTTAAAATCAGTACAAATTGGATACTTCATGTTGAATGAAGCAAGACAGATTGTAGAGATAGGTTGTAACTGTGTATCTGTATACTTGTGTATATAGCAATGTGTATATGCTAAACCAACAACCCAAAGAACCGGAGACATCCCAAGCCAGAATAGGGTCTGATCAGCCCGACACTGGTTTTGAGGGGGGAGGTACCTTGTGCATACTCTGGACTTGATCACCCCATGGTTTGCACAACGCCTCCTACTACACAGCATCATGTCTCCTATACCTATTTCCCCTTTGGGTTTTGGTCTGTAAATAAGATACTAATGGTGCACCAATATATTCATTATGGGTTTTCTATTTATATTTTTCTTATGTATTATATATATGTATGAGTTTATAAGTATATATGTTGTATAGGGAATTGTTCCCTCAGAAACATGCATAAAACGTTATATACGTTGTTTTAGATGTGTAGATATGAAATATGTGAGATTGTATATATGTTTGTCTCAAACAGGAAAAGAGGTAAGAGTTTGGACAAGAGCCTACTAGGGTACAGATGTACATACATATACAGACACAAACATACACCACACAGGAACCAAGTCGCTGTTATAAAAGCCACGGGGTGAGATGTGAGAGACGGACTCTATAACGGCCTTCAATCCAGCGACATTCACTGACCATTCCTGGCGATGCGCCCCCCCGGCACTCGTGGGGAGAGGACAGAGGTACCAGGCGCATGCGCACAGACTACAGACTACAGCTCCCAGGAGGCACGGCGGGGCCGGAACCGGGAAAAAGAAAGGGAGGAGCAAGAAGACGCGCGCTCTGTGAACACACACGGATCCAGCCGCCGCGGTGAGCGTACCGCTGCGGAGGCTGCCGTGCCGTTACGGCGCTGCTCCCTGTGGTTGTTGGCGTGTGGACGTACCGAGCGGATCGTTTGCCTGGAGTCTCAGGGGACAGGACGTGGATCCCGACCAGGGATTGGCTTCGGCCGTACCCCGGTGGTGAGAATTGCGAACATCTTACTAACATTCCTACAAACATTCCTACATAATATTCACACATACCAGACACTCACTTCTCTTTTCCAATATTCTTCTATTTCCCAGAGGCTCTCTCCAGGCTTTCCCTCTTATCCCTGTCCGGGAACGGGAACAGGGGGGAAGGGGGGAGGTTCTCTCTTGTTTTCTGTGTGTGTTGTTATTGGTATATAGATGTATAGTTGTATAGCTGTTGGTATATGGATATATAGGTGTGGATATATATAGAGATAGACCCTGTGTGATCGTTGATATCAGACTTGCCAAACCCTCAGTGCCTTTAATAAATCTATTGATTCCTGAGCGTTGTTTGTGAGTGTGACAGGGAGTGGTCTTCAGCTCTCGATCCCCTGAGGTGGGGGTGTGAGTCGCGGCTTTACCTATCTCGGTCCGCGACAGTTTTTTTGTCCCCACTATACAAAAAAGGATGTGGACAGGCTGGAGAGGGTCGAGAGACGGGCCACATGGATGATCAGAGGACTGAAGGACTTGCCATATGAGGAGAGGCTGAGAAAACCGGGTTTGTTCAGCCTTGAGAAAAGAAGGCTTTGAGGAGGCTTCATTACCATGTTCCAGTAGCTAAAGGGTGGCTACCAAGAAGATGGAGATTCCCTATTTACAAGGAGTCACATGGAAAAAACAAGGGGTAATGGGCATGAATTGCTCCTGGGGAGATTCCAATTGGACACAAGAGGTAAATTTTTCACCATGAGGACAGTCAAACATTGGAATAGTCTCCCAAGGGAAGTGGCAGATTCCCCCACGTTGGACAGTTTTAAGTCTCAGCTTGACAGGGCGCTGAGCCACCTCATATAAACTATAGTAGTACCTAGAAAGGTTGGACCAGATGATCCTTGAGGTCCCTTCCAACCTGGCATTCTATAATTCTACGATTCTATGATTTCTCAGTGTCAGAGCTGGGAACATTAACTCTGCCTGGCCTTGGTCCTTACAGCCAAATCACAAACACACCAAAGGCAGGAGAGTAACCAGGACTGGCCTGAGCAGGACTTCCAGCCCCTCGGGCTCCCCCTGCTCTAGAGGTTAGGAGGGATTCCCTGCTGGCTGCCATCCACTGATACAGGGCTAATTATTTTAGACCTCTCCAGACAGAAGGGAAAAACAAACATCCCCCTGCCCCTCCAGCATGGGATTGTTTAGCAATCACCTTTGATCTGATGGTAATTCTTCATGGAGCCTACAAGTGATTTATGGCATCATTGTGTAGCATCATGGGTGGACAAGGAACCGATGGCTGGATCTAGGCAGTGTCTAGAGAAGTGGGTTAACAAAGGCCTCTGATAGCTCCTGATTTACTTAATTAAGAGCTCCCTCCTACAGGTCTGGCTGCTGCTTCATCATTCATCATTAACGGAGCACTTAGGTGTCTTATCTCTGAACAGTGAGATTTCTGGTGTACACATAAATCAGCCTCTCTCTAGCAAGAGAGCTCCATTTTTACCTCACCAGCTCTTTCTGAAAGTGAAGGCTCTGCCATGAGAAGGCAAAATACCTTCCCCTTTTCATTCTCAGACATGCTACACGACACTCTTTTCCCTTTCAAACGTTATTCACTAATTTTCATTCCACGTTCACCAATTATTAAAATGATTTTGCTTAGACAGAGACAGGCAAAGTATAGTGTAGTTTCTTCTTCTTGTTTTTTTCATCTTCCATGTTCTTGTCACACAAGTGAAGATTTGATTTGGTCTCTTTGAAAGATGGCTAAGGACTCATTTGTCATGATTATTCCACTAATAAGCTGGTGCTGCTCTGCTACACATCTGAAATCAGATGAACCCAGTGGTGAACATGTCAGGTTTTGAAAGGTGTCGTGGGAGAAAAAGTGTTATTAGTTCATCCTGCTAACAAAGGTATCATGCTGGATTTCCTCCTCACCTTCACTGCTGTGTCTCTGGTTTCTGAAGCCAAAAGATGAAGATTCATTAACTGAAGAAGCTGGAAGATAAGCTTGTGATTAAGATATTGGAGCGGGACCTGGGAGAACTGGGTTGATTTCTCAGTCCTGGACTGGTTGCTATGTGATCTTATTCAAATCCCTGCATGGAGATGAAAAGCCATTGGTAGTGCCAGCTCCCTACGGGCTGCAGGCACTGTGGGCAGGGGCTGCTGCACATGAGATTTTCCATTATCACCAGCTGGAACCTCTCAGTTCTGCTGTAAGACCAATGGAAATAACCTCTCCAACTCTACATGCATTCTCTGCTCTACAACTGGCCTTAGCTCAAACTTGCTGTTTTTCCAGAATCTCCTGTGATTGACGAAATCACTCCTTTTACTGTTTTTTCCCCCTCGCTTCTGTGTTCTAGGGAATGTCTTTACCTTCTGTCTGTTGCAAATGTGAACAGTTTTAATTAGGTGCTGTTGAAATGTCTTTTGCAGTTTGGCATCCTGTTTGGTTTCGCTTCTCTCGTTCTCTTTGCAGTTCTGTTCCTTCCCACATTGCTTATGTTTTCTTGTTTGTGGAAGCTCTTCTTTATATGCATAATTTAATCATTCTGCACTTCAATTTCTTCTCTAATAAGCATAAATAGGGAAAAGGGCATCTGAAGCTCATCTCACCAGATGCTCCTTAAATAGTTCTCTTTTCCTCTAGCATGTCCCTCACATGTTAAGAGTTTCCAGCTGAACTCAAGGATAAAACACTCAGCTCAATGGATTGTGTTTTCAATTATATTCTTAAATGACTTCATTTCTTCTGCAACTTTAGAGATCATACTGAGCCCACACCTTCAACTGAGGCTCAGAACAGTAGGGAAGAAGAGACTCAACATTAAGAAACAAAACCCAAGGGATGGGGCTATTAAGGCCAGTTCCTCACCCCTTCCTTTTCCTGCTCTAGGGTAGAACTACTGGGCTTTTGCTCAGGTTATCCTTATTGTGGCAGCAGAAGATCTACAGTCTTCTTCCCCCACAGAGATTTGCTGTCAGTGTCTCCCCACTCCATCCTCAGTGCTCTCATCTGTGAGCACTGGATATCACAAGTAATTTTTCTGTATTAACCAGATCACTGTCGATGTAGTCACATCCAGCTTATCTGGGGAAGTCAGTAATTTCAATTAAGCTGTGTTACACATTTACTTCCAGTTTTATAAGAGAAGACAGACTTTCCCTTTTATTCTTCCTGATCTCTGACAGCAATACGACGAAAATCATTAAAAAACAGGGCAGAGGTCCAACAGTTCATGTCTCTAACACAAGGGCATGGTTATCTACACCTAAAACCACTCCAAAGAGGGTTTTAACAGGCTCCACACACAAACTTTTCAGGTGCAGCCTGTATAATCTCACAATCTGCTCTAGCATTTACCCCATACCTGTCATGACCAGGTTTGCCTTCCTTCCTCTGTCCTGTTCAAACTGCATCTGCTTTGCTATTGTTTAAGCCCACTGCTTGTTCTCCCACCCATCCTAGGTGTGGAGAGCATGATTTTTACCAACGTGCACTCTGTTATCACATCTCCTCACTTACATTCCCTCCTTCAGATGCTGGCCTCGGCTGGTCCCTGTAGAGAAGTGACAGAGGGCAGGCAACTGCTGAAGTCAACTCCACCAAAAAGACAGTATTTGAGAAGCAAGGATTAGCAAGATGAGTTTTAGTAGAAGTGGATAAATTAACAGCGACACTTCTTTAAAATGCATTTTTCTGAGGTTTGACATAAGCCACTCAGGCGATCGCCTCCTATCATGTTATCAGGCACAACTGCCTTGCTGCAATGAAATAATTTAGCCATGCATGGAAGAGGAGAGGATTAGACAGAAGAAGACTTGGTGTGTGGTGAATAGGATTTACAGGCAAATCCACATGCTGCAAAGCCCCTGCCCTGCCTCCCTCCATGGGAAGGTGACAAATATCGCACTCCCTTGTGGTTTGGAGTATCAGCAAAAATGCTTTGAAGGTGCTCTGGGGTGGGACATCTGGCTTTATCCTGATCTTGGGAAGTACACAGGCTTATCTCCTCTTCCACACCTTCTCGTGGGAGCACAGCAGTGTGGCTGCCCACAGCTAACTTGGTGCAGCAATTCCAGTTCTGCAGATAGGACTTCTGCTTTAATGCTTTCTATCACAGGTAAAGAAACTGGTTTTTATTCTTGTGCCATAAACAGGTTAAATGAGGGCACATCCTGTAGCTTTTCCCACAGTGATAGCACCTTATTCACCAAGTGCTCCTAGTTCAATCCCAAAGGGACACCTGCTGAGTTTGACTCCCTTCTGCTCTTAACCTCTTATTGGAAAAGCAGCAGCTCTACACTGCGAGCTCAGAGGTCTGTTCTGGGCCCACGGTGAAAAACCAAGCTATTAACAAGTGACCTTTCAGCTACAGTAGATTAAATCTGTGCCCTAAAAATCAATTCCTTCAGCTGCATTTTTCAGGCTTCCTTTGGCCACTTTGGAGGATTCAAAGCCATTGATCTGACTTGTGGCTTGAGTCCTTTTTCTCCAAACGATGCACATGTCCTTTTCAATTCAGGTTCCAACCAGAGACAAGAGAGGCCAAACCACCAGAAAAGGCTCAGGTGGGAGCCAAAGACTTTTCAAGAAACCTTCTCAGCACAGCTCCCTGCTGAAGTTTTGAAACCCAGCATTGAAGTGACCTCCAAAATTACCCAGCACGCTGTTTACCTAGTGCGGGCTCTGACACATTATAGGTTTGCTCATGCTTAATTGAAGTAGGAGAAGCCCTGAGTAACTTGGCTCTGACAAGCATTGTGACATTTTTCTTTCCACAAGGGGAAATCTCAAAGATGCTCATGCTTGATAAGGTGTGACTGTTTCCACGGTTCACATTTACAAATGAAATCAGTAAAAATATCTACAGATACTGGAGGAGAAAAATAAGCCTTATCGTGCTGTGTGGAGTGGAAACCCTAGCTTCAACATCAAGGCAGCTAAAATCACTTTTCAAAATGCTGGCCAAACAGCTGCTGTTTGACGTTTGTGTGTGCAAAGTTACCGTACAAAAAAAGGAAAGAGACATGTTTGGAAGCACAGCAGTAGCTGCACGCAGAAGAAAACACACGGCTCCCTTCAGCCTGGATTGTGTTGGTGTGTGTCTGGATGGTGGAGCTGAAGGCATCACATCCGACGTGATCGCTGGCTATCGAAAAACTACTCGGGGTAAAGCAGGTCAGTGGTGCTAATGCCAGTGGTGGGATCACCCTGGCTGCACTCTACCAGCTTTTGATCATCTCATGTGCCTCCCACCCATGCAGGAAAGCTCAAGAAACAATTCTCTGTAATATGGATGTGTTGGGTTTTTTTCTGATCCTGGGTTGAAATCAGGACTCCTCCAGCCCTCGTGGTGGGTCTCATTCCGCATCATCATGTCTGCAGGACCAAGATCACTTCTAACAGCAGAGGTAACAAAGGGCGAGCTCCAATCTGATGGAGGGCCTGAAATGTTGTGCTGTAAGAAAACCAGCAGCCAGGGCAGGGAAGAGGAGGATGCCAGCAACATGGATCTGATGGTCAGGGAACCCTTACGGAAGGAGATGACATGGTTAGATAAATTAAGGGGGGCCCTGCAGATTAAGTGCATGCCACTAAGCTAATGAAAGCACAGCCTGCATTTCTAGAGGGCCTCACTGCAGTGTCAGCAATCAGCTCATTTTTGCTGGTCAAGATAATTTTAATGACAGGGCAGCAATACCAGTTGAGCAAGAAATACTCTGGGAATGGCAACAGATGATTTCAGGAGACCCATAAAATTATGCTAAGATACTAGAGCGGGAAAGAAGTGTAGATTCAGCTATAGAAGCTGACCTGTTGGATGAAGTTTCTTCTCCATCACAGCTCCCATGGTCGCCAGGATGTTGAGCTACAATGAAATGAGCTTGATAGGAGCTTAATTAGAGCAAAAGATGGGGGAAATAAATAGGGAAATAAATAAAAGATGAAACCTTTTAACTGAATGGACAGCAAACCCCAGCAAGCAGGGCCTCTAAACCCACACCAGAGAGAAAACAGATACTGCTGGTCTGGCAGTGGAAGAAAAGCAGAGAGGAAAGAGTGCTGGCTGCTCCAGACAAACCACAGGCTCCATCAGTACCTGGAGTCAGGCTTCTCCTGCTTGCTCCTGGGACATCAGGTCCATCCTTGGGAACAGGAGGCTCGTCCTGGCTGTGGCAGCAGGGTGAGGCTGTGCAGCTCTCCCCTCAATTCAAAGTTGTCCCCCGACTGCCAGCTGGAAACCAGACACCACAAACTCCTTAGCTTATTTGCCTTCATCAATATTTTAACAGATATTGGTTTTTACTGTAAGAGACATCACTTCTTGTTAATTTGAGTGCTGGAATGGCACTGGCAGGCAGAATACCTTGGCTCCAAACAAATCCTGAGGGGAAAAGTGAAATATATTCCTAAGAACAACAACTGGAAAGAAGCTAATACAGTAATAGATTTTGTTTGGTATCATTCTGGCACCAGCAGTCATCTTCCTGTTATTTTTAGGTTCTGATGACGCCAACAGGTTTTGCTTTTTTTTTCTTTATGGGGTTTTATTGTTGCTATTATGCAAAAATATCCCAAGGAGAAAATTTCCATAGTTTAATCACATTGAATGAAATTGCAATTATTTCTGGAATTTAAGACTTTGTACCTCTAGATCCTCAGCAAAATATGCAGGGGTTTGCCTGAGTCCAGGGAGGTGGATAAGGACTTCTTGGTTGGCTGTTGGAGAAGGATGGAGGGATGGGATGAGGACAGAAAGCAAACATATTTACCTCGTGAGAGACTGAAAGGGTTTTAGATAAAGCATATTACACAGCCCAAGAGGCAGAATTTGTGTTTATAAATATAAAACAAACACCAAAATCATCTTGTTTCATGTGACAGTCTTTTTCTTTGTGTTTTCCTTTCCAAGGGTTTAGTCACGGAAGTATTTATTTGGGTATATGAGCTCCTGCAACAGCTATACAAACCAGGCACCAAATATTACAAATGCCTGGTCCAGTATTGTTTGTGTTTTCCACTAGATCATTAAATTATTGATCTGTAAAAAAAAAAAAAAAAAAAGCAGCACGTTTTGAAGAGCTTTTCCCCATGGTTTCATTTGCTTAGTGCATCGTGAAGACTTTTTTTTTTGGTGCACCAAGTGGCCCGGTAGCAGGGTGGGGATGGCAAATCCAGACCAAGTCAGGAGGGGCTCCCAAGGAGAGTGGGGGCAAAGGGAGTGTATCAGCACCAGGGTGCCGTGGCAGGGAGGAGGTGTACCTGCTGAACCTCAGAGCCCTTACCTTTATGGACTCTGAATTCAGGAGCTGTCACACATGGACACGATCAATTGACCACGACAGAGCCGTGCAGTTCCTGAACCATGTTGCCTGACACAGAGGTCAGCTCACCGAGCTGGCTGTGAGCAGAGCTTAGGGTCACAGTCCAGCTGAGGTAACTCCATCTTCTTTCAATTTACTTCAGGCTTCTTCAGGGAAAAAAAAACCCTCTTCTTGTGCTTCATTACTGTGGAGAACAGGGAGGGGTTTCACTGAACACCCTCATCTCTTCCGAAGGCTGCTTGGCCAAGGGAAAAGCAAGAGCAAAGCAAAGACCATCAGATGATTCTGTTGGGAACTGCATGTTGCCTTTCAATGGTGACAACTTCCAGACCAAGAAAGGACATTAATGTTCCAGGGCTGGCCAAAATGAGAGTTAACTAAGCCCTTCCAAATGAGGGAATTTGTACTCAGTGACAGCAGGATCTGTATCTCCTCACCGCATTTTTCTGCCAGGCTTGAGGCATTTTCTGTCCTTGCTTGAGCACTTGGGATGAAGAGATATTGGTTATAAAACTGCCTGGCTATGAGGAATATGGTGCAAACTGTAAATTTATGTTTTCAAGCTTAGATGTGACTTCTGGAGTCCGAGTTATACAAGACCCCAGGTACTTCAAGGGTTGAATAACTGGTGAATGCTTTCTGGTCTGGATGGGATTTTTTTTTCTTTTTTTCTTTTTTATTTTTACAATTACAAAAGGTATTTGCAAAAGATTATTTCTTTTTTTTTTCCCAGTTAGCTTCTGGCTGCTTTCAAGCTGAAATTTGGCAGTCAGCATGCATTTCTTATTCAATAACAGACACAGATTCTGCACTTTAAAACTTGTGGTGGATACAGACCCAAGAGATTTTTTTTCTTCTTCTTCTTCTCTCAAATCTGCATTAAAAATCACACATGACTTTTTTTTTTTTTTCTGCCTTTAAAGCAAAAGCTACAACAGAAAACCCAAGAATGTGTATTAACAGCAGCCAATTAGCCTCATATTGCCTGGCCAGCTCCTGTAGAAAGGATTTTTTATCAATAATAAATTCCTGAAGCCAATGAATTTTACAGTGGGATTGTTTAACACTGGGGAACCAGATTGCCTCCGGTGCAAAACAGCAGTGCAGGTGTGTGGCTTTGCATATCTCTTGGGCACTTGCCCAAAGCCAGCCCCCATCAGCCCTGCCTGCTGGTTTTACTGGGTACCAGTTGGTTGGGTTTGGTGATGGGTGCCCATGGGGTGAAGGATTAGAGACAGGAATGTTAATTAGCATTGCTGGAGGGTAACCCCTTGGCTCATCCTGCTCCCTCCAGGCTTTTGCATTCATCACCTCTTACCCTGGAGAGAAGTACACCAGAGAAGAGGGAAACGTGCACATCTCATTTTAACTTTGAAGTGAGGGAAATGGTGGTGGGTTTTTTCCTGGAGCTCCTTATTCTCCTCCCTCCCCCCCCCCAAATATCTGCAGACTTTTTAAAACCTACTTGGTTGGAATATGCACAGACTCCTCAGCGTCCTCTCGGACCAGTGCCTTTGGGTAGCTTTTTGAAAAATATGAGAAATTAACATTTGAAAAGGTATTCCCACACACTCTTTGAGCAGGAAATGTGGCTTCCTTCTCCACCCACTTCATCACTAGGCAGCTTGGAGTTAAATAATGGAGACTTTCATGGCCATTGTAGTTAAAAACCATCACCCAAGCTGGGGTAATCTCTCCAGCGTGTCTTTGCTAAGCAGGGAAATTGGACAGGGAGCTGCACCAAGAGAACCACGTGTTGTCTCAGCCATTGCAGACAGTTGAGCACAGACCTCTGCTTAAGAGAGGATGATGTGAGATGGAGTAAGTCAAGAAAGCCATGTATGGAAACACCTTTCAGCCAGAGCTGGCCCTGCTGGGTCTTTGTCGCTAGACAGCACCAGCCATTGGCACTCGGTGAGAAGATGCTCTGTTGTAGACTGAATTCTTACATATAATCTTGGGTCCAGACACACAACCAAGTTATTGGCAGCTGAAAGCTACCTCCTGGCATCTGTGAGGGCAAGTTGAGCCAGCCCTGGCCAGGGCAGCTTGCTTTAAATCACTGTCCCTTAGGGCATCATTGCATGAACATTGTGTCTTGTGCTGACAGAGCGACTTGCTTTGGGGCAGCACAGGTAAGGGACTAAAGGCCTTGCAGAAGGGATATGCCTTGTGACACCAGGTTCAGAAAAGGGTCATTAGGAAGGTTTATGGGTAAAAAGCTGACAAATATTTTACTGCACCAAATGCAGAGACAAAAATCAGACTCTTGGAGTGCAATACCTGGGAGCCAAAGCTCTCCTGAAGTGCACGCTCCAACAGAGCTGTAACCAGTTTTACTGTGAGCAGCACCTTCACGAAAAAGAAAGGAAAGAAAAAACAGACCAAATTTGCCATCCAGGCCTTGGTGGTTTCTTGCCCGTTTTTGCATGTGCACCAATCTGCCAAGCCAGATGTACAAATGTGTTGTGTGGGCAAACAGGCACTCGTATGGGCAAACATTGCCTTGACGCGCGCGTTCTTGTGGGCACGGAATCAGGCGGTGCACCGAGGCACCGAGGAGAAGCAGGGCTGGGTGAAGGCATCAAAACCCTTCCTCTACTCCCCGACATAAAGAGGCTGGGATAACTAAGCTCAACAAGGCTTGGAAAGGTTGCACAACCTCCTTTCAACCAGTTATCCCAGGGAGCTGAACCATCCCGCCTTGCTGGCGTTGCCATGGGGCTTGACCCGCTCCCATGCCTACCACAAAAGCTATCCTTGACTGAATCTCATTCAGGGTGATGTGATCAGCTTGGATATGAAATGAATCACATCAAGCTGCTCACCTCATCTCACGTATGAATTCCTGTCTTCCCCAGGCCAAGGAAGGACAGCCAAGGAAGCAGGAAAGTGCTGTACAACCCTAGTATCACATGCACCACTGTTTATCTTCTACTATCTATGAATAACGTTGTAAAAGAAGTTAAAAACAGGTGTGAAGTAATGCATTTGCTACACTTTCACAAGCTAATTGGGAGCATTACAACAAACGACTAGGTAATTAACCAGTGTTTCAACCCCAGTAATCATGCATTGTAATTCTAGCAGAACTACAAAGACTCTGTAATATTGACTTCTTCTGGAAAGAAGCACCATCAGCAATACAGTCTGAGTCCCTGTTCTTAAAGCAATTCTGCCAGAAATTCTCCCAGAAACAGCAGTGGGAAGGGACTGTTTTCCATGCTTCCTGCCCTTGGAGAACTGGAGCTTACCATTTCCAACCATCAGCCCTGACAGCTCCAGCTGAGCAGCCCCTGGGCCGTGCCTCGTGACAGAGCAGGTAGGTGAACAGGTGAGATGGATTTCACCCAGAGCAAGGCCTACCTGCAGGGTGGCTACACGTGGCTGGTTTTGGTGGAACACAAAGAAAAGCATGGGTGGGGAGAGGGAGCTCTTACAGCACATCTATCAATTGTCTGTGGGCCAAGGAGCCTCTGGACAATGTGATGGGCAGCAAGACCAGTAGGGAGAAGACACCAACTTCTGGTGAGGGCGGAAGACCCTCCTTCTAGACCCAGAGGGCCAGGTGCCACCATGGACTCATCCTTGTATAAAAGGACAATTACATCTGATTCAGAAACCAGTTCACTCTGGCTGGCTGGAAAACAGACACACCTTAGAGTGTCCTAAAAAACCCCAGGATCTGAGTATTAGCCAACTGCAGGTTGCTTTGGATTGAGTAGCCCCTGCAGCCAGCACAGCCCCTGGAAAGGCCCAGGGCTGCTGAATATCAAGGGTGACTCGCAGCAGAAGGAGCTGACAAACACAGCTCCCTCCCGCAGCTCTGAGCCATTCCGTCTGATGCAGAGGATGCCAATCTGGCACTGAGTTCCTTCCTTTAAAACATTCTTATCTCAGCTCTTAAAACATCCCCCTCCCTCCCCAAAATAAACAAACAAGTTAGAAAGCTCACGAGCCTGGGAAGGAACGGGCTTGCAGGCAGGAAGCTCTGCACGATGACGACGCATCTGCGTCCCACGAAGGCAGGGGCTTGTGCATCCTTCTGTCTCGTGGTGGTTTCTGGCCCCTTTGCATCACACCCCGCAGTTCCTGCACCCCCACCCTGCACCCCAGCTAGTGTGGAGGTGGCTCACGTGGACCCCATAGCAGTGTCACAGTGGGTGCTGTCAGGACGAGCACTGGGTGACCTTCAAGAAGAGCCAGGGGGCTGTAGGGCTGGTAGCTCAATGGGGAGACATGAAATCCAGGTTATTACCACTGGGAAAGAATTATTTCCTTCCCATTCAACACTAGAGTGCTCCCCTCCACCCAGCTGGGACAGGAGGGAGGGCTGTGTAAGCCAGGTATCGAGTCCTTACCAAAATTGAGCATGCCAAGGAGTCTGGTTGATCTCAGCCTTCATTTCTCATCAGCAAAGGCAGGACCAAGGGACACTAAGGTAGCTCCTGTCTGTGCCAAGGGCCAAGATGGCTGAAGTGTCTCTCCTTGCCTAAACCTCATCTGCCCTTTGCAGGTCTCTGCCCTCCTTCTTCCTCGACAGCAGCAAAGCGAAAACCAGAGGCTTTATCACAAATAGGACCTGTTTCCATAGAGATTTGCTTAGAAAGTAGAGGAGACAAAGACAGAAGTTAGTGAGGAAAACACAAGGGCTTGTCCTTGTGCATCACAGGAGATATCTCACCCACCTGGGGTGTTCAGCAGCCTCCACTCTCCTCAGTGGGGCTGATTGTGGGTGTGTGGTGAGACCCCCCATCTCTCTCGGTGCCTTCACTGGTGGCTGCTGACCAGAGCCTTGCCCATCGCTCCTCACCTGCTTGACACAAGCCAGGCCACATTCACCCCTAGTACAACTCTCCTGACACCAATGGTGCTATCAACACAGTGAGAGCTGCTGTTTAACGAGGGAGATTAGAGAAGTTTCCATGACCCTCACAGAATTCAGGATTTTCTTGTTCTCCAGGCAAATCATGATGCCTCGGGAGGAGATAAAAGCATGGATGCAATTAGATTCTCTCCTATTCGTCTTTAATCAGCTCTCTGAGGAAACGGGCTCTGTAGAAAATTGTTGTAAACACTTGATTATTTCCACAGCTTTCCAGAGTAAGGAAAGAGATCCAAGACAGCAAGGCAGGGTGGAGAAAAAAGCAGCTGGCAGGGGCAGGCTTGCAGGATCCTACACCAGAGCCCACCACCAGTGGGTGACACTGGCTCAAGCTGGTAAGAAGTAGCTGTTCCCCTCACCAGGTAGAGGGGTGGAGAGATATGCTGGCCCCACACATTTGGTAAAACACATACGAGGATGCAAGAAAGAAAACAAATAGGTAAGAGGCTTTCTCAGACTGTGGCATGAGGAAAGACAAACAAAATCCCAGAGCATTGGCAGGTCAGGCACAGGGATGCTTCCACCTGGCTAGCGAGGCAGGACTGCTGAGGAATGTGCCTGGTGTGCTCGTGCTGGGTTGGGGTCACAATCTACACTGCTTTTATCTACTCGCTTGCTCCTCTAAAAGCAAAGATGCTTTCCCTGCACATAGCCTGAACTTTGGGGAGCCCATGGGGTGACTTGAGGCCTCAAGGAGTGTCTGCTTCTCTGGTGGGGAAGAAAAGGTGGGGTTTATTGCCATACTCAGCTGCGTGGAGTCTCTCCGACCGATCCATGAGGAAAGGTGTAACTGCTTCCCAACAGTATATCCACGGAGACAAATGGCCATTATTATGGAACAGGGATCTATGAATGGCAAACGAATTCCTCAGCTAAAGAAACCCACGGATTCACAAGAAGAAAATTACAGCAGTCTTGAGAGGGACACAGGCTTTGCCACACAGGAAGAGAGACCATTTGGGGGCAAACGAACCTTCTACTTGAAGAACAGCAATGACTCAGCTCCACCAGCTGGGAAAAACAACCAGACGGAGCTGGGCACTTTCTCAACACAGGAAAGCCTCGCCAGGGAGAGGGCAGGAGGCAGCCACACTCTTATCCAGCCTCTGCTAGGGACACCAAAATGACAACCCAAGTGTCCTGCTGTGCCTTCCAGCTGGTGGGTCAACCTTCACAGTCACAGCACCAACACTGTCCCAGCCACCCTGGAGTTGTCCCTGGAACCCTTAATGTGCCTTTGATCCCACCACTTCTGGCAGACAGAGTGGCAGCCAGGGTAAGCCCAACTGCTGCTAGTGCTACCCTCCAACGAACATGTTTGCAGGCACACACCGCCCACAGAGGGGGAGAACAGTGGTGTATCAGCTTTCCCAACAGGGCCAGGAAATTAAAATGCAAACAAGATTATTTGGTATTATCTTGGCCAGGCACATTGAGAAATCGTCTGGCTTTTGCATTCCTGCAAAACAAGAGATGCTCTCCATCGGCAGGGCCACGCAGCTGCCTCTGCAGAGCCTCTGTTTAAAAAGAAATTAATCCATCCTTGGCTCGGTCTGCAAGATCAGCACCTGAGTAGACACACAGCAACAGATACCTACAGAGTGATAGAGCATTGCTGCAGAAAGGGTGAGGACAAGCTGCTCTGCTCATCCCCGCAGGCTTACAATGCCCACACAGGATAGTGGTGGCATCACGCGGAGCAGACCAGGAACTCGGGCCATGTGGTCCTCCAAACAGCAGCTGGTGCTCCCAGGGGGTGAGAGCCACGAGTCAGGATCACCCGCCCATGACAGTCTTTGCACTTAGCAGACACATGGGGACAGCTGGAAGTGCAGTGGACTGAAGGGAAGAAGCAGAAGGTTTCATTTAAAAAACACAGATGCTGTGTTCACTTGAATGGTTTTGCTGAAGTGACCGAAGCCCAGTGGGACCCACACCTGGGTGAGCAGGTTGTCAGGCACATGCTGTGATGTCTGCTGTGATTCAGCCCGCAGAGCTCCTCTCTCTGACTCAGCACTGGAAGATCACTGCTGGAGGGGCTGTTTGGAGACACTCCTGCCCATGGTTGGTGCTGGAGAGCTTCGAAAATGCCAGAATCCCCTTTTGCAGAGGAACCTTGCCCTGCTGCTCCACAAAGCCCCCACCGAGTGAGCCCACAGGGCTGTTGGGGCCTCATGGAGCATCCCTGAGTCATCTTGTTCAGCCACAGCTGCAAAGCCCTTGCCATGCAGCCTCTTTTGTTGACTGGGGAAGCCACTCAAACTTCCTCATGACAGAAAAGCCACACTGGGCTTTTCTGACTGGGACATACTGCCTGCATCTCCTGAGATGCAGACCCCTCTGACACCCCAGATACGACCAAGTCACAGAGCATGGACCAGTTGCTGGGTGCACTTTGATGAACTGTGGAAAGATCTTTAATGTTTCATCGCAATATCTTGCCCTGGGGAGCATCACACCAGCCAACATGAGGCCCGGGCAGCCCAAGCAGGCATGCAAACAACCAGTTTGCAGGGAACCAGCCCCGTGCCAGGCCAGCTCAGTCTGCAATGGGCAGGCAAGGCAGGCAACCACTGCCTATGTGGTGAGTGGGCAAGCTGCCCACGAGCATCTGCTCTCACCAAAGGGACTCTCTGCTCTCTCCACCACCGAGACCTCGTATCATCAGGTAACTCACACTTGGAACCAGAGCCAGGATACTCAGGACTCGATAACCACTTCTAGCAAAGTCTCCTTCCATTAGTGAAGGTATTTGTGCCTCCATAAAATAGGATTTGCGTCTCCCACCCTGAGCTGACATATTTCAGGGAGCAAGGCCTGTATCCTCCTGGTTGTCCAGATGGCACCAACCCCAGGAGCCCCATCTCTGCTGAGAGGCAGGCTGTTACTGCAGCACATGGCAGCAGTGAGGCCGTGGCTTCTCCACAGCATTGCAGGAGCACTGAGACACCTTTTGGTGCAAAGGTGACAGCACCTTGCAGACATCTGCCACCACGACCATGCAAGCCTTACACAGAAGCATCACAGCTCTATTAAAGAGTGTGAAAGAGCAGCTGTTAGGTTGCAGCTCCTTCCTTTTATTTTCTCTAGGAGCAGTTCATCCTCAGGTTCCTGGGGATTGTGTTCCTTAGGACAGGGTTTGCATAGGTCTCCTCCAGCCCTGCTGCTCTCACCCCCCTCCATTTTGCTTTTGCCCCCCCTTCCTTTCTCCACCCGTTACCCCTTTGATCTCACAGCAACATTTAATCCTGTCTCGCAGCCTGTTCAACCAGCAGCCCTGAAGAAGTCAAGCCAAACTGAGGTATGGATTAATAGACCAAAACACTATAAAAAAAAAATCCCACCAGCTGGTCCACTGCCCAGTTCCCAAGCCACTGCTTGTGACCAGCCCTGCTGCATTAACCCCAGGAGAGCTATCAGGTCTGCCAGCTGCCCAGATTGCCCCAGCAGGTCAACAGTGTAGAAACTCATGGCCATTTAGTGCATCCGCTGCCCAATACACCACAGGACCCAGATTTCTGCCAGAGCCCTAGAAATGCAAATTAAAACGTGGCTGTTCAAGGGAGATTCTGCTATTCCCAGGCTCTCAACAGAGCCACATTTTACATCTGTCCCCCCATGCCACAGTGTCAGGCACAAAGCACAGGGATGGACATAAGGTAGAATTCCAGCTGCATCTTGAAATAAATCTATCTGCAGTTTTACCACTTGCCTCAGCTGTCCCCTTGGTTCTGCTGTCATCTGTCTCACTTCTCTGACTGCCAGGACTGAGGTGAGGTGATGGATGCTGTCAGGGAACAACCGTGTTCAGAGTAAATACTTTCTCTGGGAGTGCAGGGGGGCTGCTGGACCAAATGGTGAGGAGCAAGGGGGCTGAGCAGGAGGAGGGTCCCCCTTGGTGAGCCTGGCAAAAAGAAGCCCATCCTGCTCCCCACAGCACATCCTGTCAGGGGCCCATGGCGTCGACATGGGGTTGGGGAGGTTGTTGACTTGGCCACCAACATTACTACGTGGCCTCTAGGCTTTATGCCATCAAGACAAGCCTCTGTGCTGCAGGACAAGGCAACACAAGGCCCACCCAGTCCAGGTACCTCCTGGGAATGTCTCTGCCACCCTACCTGGCTCTGCATGCCGAGGGTGCTGGCACACCGTAGCTTGGCTTCTTCCTCTGCAGGACCCAGCCCGTGGGCGATGGGGCTTGCTCCAGCATTTCTGTTGTGCCCGTGGGAGCCCTGGCTTTGCTTTGGGCTTATGCTGGTTCATATGACCTACAAAGAAACATGAATTTATGGAAAAACACAAACACTAAATAAGCTCCCTCTGCCTAAGCCCCTGCTTTATATTCAAGCTATCATGACAGGCGTTTGTCAGGAACAGAGGATACATTCTCCGTCTGCAACATGCCTCCTTATGGCAGCACTGGCAAAATCAACAACTTGTTCTACTCATGGCTGTGAAATTCAGCCTAGGAGATCTGCCTAGCCCTCCTGACCTCCATTTTTCTCAGCTAAAATAAGTTTTTGTTGCTGGGAGAAGAACCAGACTCCCTCCTAGCCCTGCTGGAGCTTCTCCCCAGCCTGTTTGTGGGACTGTGTCATCCCAGCCCCCTGTCCCACACAGCACTTCACAGGGGTGGCAGAGCTATCCCCCTACACCATGAGCCAAGGGAAAGGGCAGAGTAGGAATAAAAGCATCTTTTTTCTAGCCTGTTTTCAGCCAGCAGACAATTTTAGACCATCACTTACCCACTTCCTTCCTGAACTGAAACCTGACCCCTTCTCATGGCCTGTAATAACATCACCCAGTTAATTCACTGAAGCCGTAGTCATTTGTATCCAAAAACATAGCTTAACCTTTTTCCCTGGATGTAGAGGCTGGTCCAAGTTTAGAGCCCTGGTGGCAACAGGGGACATCAGGTCAGTCCCAACAAGCACAGACCTGTCTGAAAGCCTCTTGATCCTCCACCAAGTAATCCTTGCGAGAAGAGCAAAAACGGGTTTCTACAACGGGGAAACTGTAAGAAACATGACTAAAGCATTCAGGCTGTGAGCACCAGCTCCTGCCAAGGCAGCACTAGGAAATGCTGTTCTCAGCCCTGTGATCTCGTGCCTCAGTTTCCCCACCTGCGAGCAGGACTGGATGCAGGAAAGAACCATCTCGACAGCGACCAGCTGCAACTCCCCCAGAAAAAGGGCAAGCAGAGGCCCTCAGCCTCAGCACCACTATTTAAAAGGTGGCTCACAGGACACACCTGGGGTCTGCAGCACCTTCACCCTGCATAGTTGGGAACAGGCCTCCAGGCTTGGAGCTGGCACCAAGCCGTCTGCAAAACATGTCACAGGAAGCCCTGGGGCTTTGTCTCCAGACTCCACGAGCCTTTCCAGTGTGTCCATTGTCGGAAAGTGTGTACGAGCAGCAAGTGCAAACAACAGGGTCTGGGAACAGCCCATCGCAGCAGGGGCTGTGGATTTAATTTGCAAAACCTCCTTCTTCTGCTGCAGTGTCCTCCAGTCCGCTGGCTTTGGCTGAGTGTTTCGGAGGGGTCCCTCTGGCATGGGAGTGTGCTGGAGGCAGAGGTTCAGAGGCCAGCAGCAGCTTTGTGAGGTGATGAGGAATCCCAGACCGCGGCTGTGCTGGTGTGAATTGGTGTGCAGCACCCAGAGCTGGCAGCTGAGCCCAGTTTTGGGCCAGCCGGCTCTCTCGCCCCGTTTCCTCGGGAAGGCGTGCTCAGGAGCACACACAAGGGAGAAGGTCTGTCGAAAGCTGCCTGCGGTGGCTCAGGTGACACCCCAGTCATTAGCTGCAGTCACCGGAGGGAATTTCTGAAGCTCTCCCGAGGGCAAGGATCACCGAACGCTAGAGCAAAGGGAGCCATGCAGAGAAGGGGAAAATTAGCAAAGGCAATTGGCAGGTCAGCCTCCTTTTGTCATGCAGATAGTGGTGGGCTGCATCTGGGACAGCATAAATCAGGGTGGGAGCGGGCAAAGGAGCTGCAAAAGTCTTTCCCCCTTTGAGCTGTGAGCTCTCCTGCACCCAGGGAGGCTTTCCTGCCGGGATGCTCCTGGGGCGCAGTGCGGGGGACGGCCAGCCTTGCTCAGAGACGTCCCGTCGGGCTTGTTTAAACACCCACCAGCCTCTCGCAGACAGCGGGGAGAAGCCGATTGTGTCAAGCATCAAATCCCTGTTGCTAGCACAGGCTGAAAACCCGCTCGAGGAGCTAAGGCAGGGAAAAAAGAGGCTAAAACAAGAAGAGAGTGATGGCACATGTGACGGATAATCCCATCTCCCCATTCTGCTGTTAGCCAGAGGCCTCCATCCCCACCAGCGCTACTGAGATGTCATGGGCATGGAAGAACAAGCTGATTCTCCACAGCACTGGTCCACTCAGAGCAGGATGGAAAGATGTCCCTTTTCCCAAACCAGCATCAGGCAAAGCTGTGAAGTTGTCACAGAATGTCCCCAAGCAGCAAAGAGGACCGTGTGGGTGGTTTTCCCAGCCTGGCTTGCACCCTTTTTGCTCCCCTTCCCTGCTACCTGACCCACGGGGGCATCTCCTGCCCCTAAGTGATTGCTGAGACCTGAGGACAAAGACATTTGTCCTTGCAGCAGGGTGGTCCATCACCATGGGACAGGCACTGCTGGAGTCACTGGGCATTAGGGGACATGGGAACCACAGCAAAGCCCCTGCTCCCAGGGTGGATAGCCTGGTCTGTGGGTGGCAGGCAGGCTGTGACCACAGCTGTGTCCTTTAAAGGGTGCAAGTATTCATGGCCTGTCCCCTTGCCCGCCCCGCCCCCCGTTGCACCCCCTCTGCTCTCACTTCTGCTCCAGAAAGCAGCTGTAGCTATTCCTGCTGGGAGGTGTAAGACAAGGCTTTGCCGAGGGGCAGGGGAGGCTTTGCTAATTCACAGCTCCTTCGCACAGCTCACGCTGCTTTCCTAATGCACTCCTAGCTGCTAAAGGAGGTGAGACTTGCTGATACAGCACAATATCACACGCTGGAGGAACACAAGCTCAAGCTGGGGCAGGGCCTAAAAAAAATTATGCCTGTGTAAGTGAAGCCCAACCTTAGATCAGTGAGAAAAACCTAACAAAAAAAAAAAAAAGCTTGATTGCAGTCCCCCCCCGCCCCCCCCCCCCCCCCCCCAGGTAAATTAGCAATGAAGTAATGAGGCCATCTGCAAGGCTCCTTTGGAGGCCAAGGGAAGGGACAGCTGGGAGCCGAGGCATTGGCTGATGGTCCTGCACACTCCGTGCTTCACCCAGAGGACTCAGAAGTATAATGTCATGGCCCAAAGCCCTCGTGTTTGCCCGGATACCATAGCATTAAACTCCACTGGGAGGTATAGCTCTCAGATTTCTGTCTTTCCTCTGCTCCTCCCCTTTTGGAAAGGAAAAAAATCCTCCCATCATTCATGATGGCTATGATGCAGATCTGTGAAAATCAGTCTGAAAATCACATCATCTGTGGCAGATTGCTCCATAAATTGACTGAGTGAGGCCTAGGGGAAGGTGTGTGGGAGGGAGAGAAAGCATAGGTTAGGCCTGGCTTTATCAAATAACAGCACATCCTCAACCCTTATCCCTATTCCCTGTCTTGCACCCCAAGCAGCACCGGTACCTCTGCTGAATCCTGCTGGAGCAGCCTGCTAGGAGTGTCCCATCTGTGCCTTGGTTCTAACAGCAGCTCACTCCTCTGCTGGACCCTTGTGGAGACATCCAACTCCCAGCCCTGGAGCAGCTCTGAGCCCAGGGCACCGGGTGGTTCAGGCTGCAGATTGTCAGTGCTGGACTCCCACCTGCTCGCCAGCCCCCCCAGCACCCCGCTGCCTCTTGCCAGGGGTGCTTGAAGAGCCCTGCTTGGGTGAGAGGAAGATGCCAGCTGGGGAAAGAGAGCACTGAATGCTTTTTTGCATCAATTTAGAAGGCAGAATTGTGTTGGGTTATGTTTTTTCTTTTTCTTATTATCTCCACAGAAATAGCAAAAGGCTCTTTCCTGCTCTGGGGTATTTAACCATGAGATGAAGTGGTGGGTATCAAGACAAGACCACAGAAGAGGCAGGAGTGAAACCAGCCCTGCCATCCGGTGCCACTGTCAACAGCTCCTCTGGCTCTTGCTCCCAGCCCCCCCAGCACCTCCAGACCCCCAGTGTCCCCCAGCTGGTGTGTCTGAACACAGCCAGGCATGAGCCAAAGCTTCCCTGGGGTAATAACCCTACTCAAATGTCCTCCCTGCCTCTCTCCTTCACAGCCCACCACCCTGCCTGGGGACCATAGGGATGCTGGGGATGCCCTCACTCTCTGTTACCTGTAAAACCCAAAGTAACACAAAGCAGCTCCCAAAAAAAAAATCTCTTGGGAGACAGTATTTACCAGCTGGTAGGGGGCCCGTTTCCAGGGCAGTCTGTGGTGTTTCACCTGCTCACAGGGGGTCTGGCAAACACAGCCAGTGCAGGTGTGCAGCTCTGCATCACCGAGCGAGGAAGATCATTGTCGAGAGACATAAATAAATGAGAAGAATAAAAAAACAGAGGTGCTGAACCAGGCTGGGCTGTTCAAGACTTTCAGGGATGACACCCCTTGTGAGTGCATCCCACTTCCCTGGGGAGCCACGCTGGTGCCAGAAAGGAGCAGCAGTTGCATGTGCTTGCTGGGGGGGGGGGGGGGGGGATGCTCACCCATGGGGGGGATGCTCACCCATGGGGGGGGATGCTTCACCCAGGAACTGTTGGTGCTGCAAGCCCATGAGCCAGCAATGGCACGTGGCTCCCAGCATGAGTAAGCACCAGCCCCACTTTGGAGCCCACACACATCCTTGGCACCCGGAAAGTGTGCTTGTTAAGTACCACTGGAGGAACAAAAGGGAAGGGGGGGACAAGAGCCTCCCCCAGCATCTCCCTTCTGAGCCATCAGCTGAGTACCCCAAAGGAGCAAAGCCCTGCCCGCTCAGCCTTGTATGTATGGATTTTAATCACCTCACTGGGCCTGGAAAAAGCAAGACAAAAGGTTCCATTCTTTAACGTTTTCCAGTCTCCCCCCTTGTCCCTTCCTCCCCCCAGGGGTTTGTGTTTGACTCCAGCACCCTCACATCCAAGTTTCCCTTGTTTTGTTGGAAGAACAAGCATGGTCATTGCCAGGCATTTGACTGAGGGGGTGTTTGAGTGCCCAAGGACTGGAGCCAGGCTTCCCTCACAGCCCCTCAGAGTTGCACAATTGCTGGCATCCTGCCTTAAAAATAATCTGGGAGTTACGGATGTATCCAGTGCCATGTGCCTTCATTTGGCTTTGCAGGGGAGGAAAACAGGGCAGAGACAGAGAGAAAATCTAGTAAGATGTGGTCTCTTCGCAGGAAGGATCTTTTTTTCCAGGGAGAAGAGCCAGGTTATGGGGTGATGATTTGCAGCAGTCCCAGAAAAAAGGACTGTTCAAGTCCTCCAGGTACCTGGATGCAAGAGAAGCTGTGCACAACACCCACTGCTGGGACCTGGGACTGGAAGGGCCCTTGAGGACCCATGGGCAAGGAGAGGGGAGCACACACAGGCCAGGTTCTGGTGCTTCTGGTGGCCCTGTCCCCCATGGCCCCCCAAGCCCCAGTACTTCTGCCAGCTGCACGCCAGCAGCATCCCTTTCTGGGGTACTTTTGTTCTCAATTTATCCCCTGTCTCCTGGAGCTATTATAAGCAGGTACAATCTGCATTGCCATTGTTATTCAGATGATGTACAGATAATTTTAACCTTTCTCTTCCATTTGTCAAGGGGCTTTTTTTAGCCTCTGCGCCTGCCAGGCAGAGCACTGGCTCTACAACAGCCAAGGCTCCCCGTTTTGCAGCACCAGTTTCCCTTCCTAGAGTGAAACTCTGCCTTCCCTGTGATGCTCCAGGTATCTTTTTCATGGCCCCAGATATATCAGGGGATTTAGGGTGGTTAAGCACTTCTTCCATCACTCACCCTGGCACCAGCCTTTCAGGCACGGCTCCACGGGATGTCCATCAGAGACCTGCTTGCTCAGTCCTTCTTTCAAAACCTTGAGACAGTTCATACTTAAGAAACTCACTTCAAAAAAATGTTAATGCAGGACTTCTGGCCCACACAGGAAGAGGTCCTCTCCTTTAACTGCTTCCAGTGCCAGTGCAAAGCCCTCAGTGATGGAGAAGGCAGCACCACCCTGCAGTGCCTCCCCCACAGTCAGGGATGCAGATCACTTTTTTGGGTGTATAATGGGAATGGACCTCCCAGCCTGAAAAATGTTGGGCTTTGCCTGCAGCTCCTGGCTGTCACTGCATCCATTGCCCAGACAAGTGCCCTCAAAGCCAGGCCATCTCCGGGGTGATTATTCTATGGAACTGCACACTTCCCACTGGAAACATGCTTTTTAGCACTTTGTTAGCCAAAGAATTGAAAACCAAACCTGACACTATTTGGGAAATAAAGAGGAAGATGCACAAAGTGAAGGGCAACATAAAGCTAGTTCCTATAGGTCATGACATTTGGACTTGGTCCTCGGTGGCATGAAGCAGAGAGGGGCAGAAGCATGTAGGAGACACACAGGATAAGCTTGGCTCAAAGGTCCGAATAAGCAAAGCAGTTGCCTTCATCCTTCCCTGAGCTCTTCTCAGCACAGCACCCTCCCATCATCAGGAAAGAAAAAGAAGAGTCCTGCTGAAAAGCCATAAAATATCCCTGTCACCCGCACTCAGTCTGCAGAGTGCCGCAGGCTGCTGACCCCCCTCCGACTGCCAGAGAACTTTTTGTGCTTTAAACAGCTCTGCAGAAAAAGAAAAGCCCTGACTTCAGCACTTTTGCTTGACAATTTACCTGTGAGCTTTGGACCAGGCAGCACCCTCTGAAGCCACTTGACACCTCCAGGATGCAGGCGTGGAGGGGTGGCCAAGCTGTTTGAATCCCCCAAAGCTCCGGATCCCAGCAGGTTTTCCAAGCCCTTAGACTACAGGCTGGTGCTCCCTTGCGTTTCCCCAGGGATGCAATGTCACCACGATGCTCTTGGTTTCTCCAGACCACCTTGCTGTGGTGCTGCTGTCAACAGCTCCTCTGGCTCTTGCTCCCAGCCCCCCCAGCACCTCCAGACCCCCAGTGTCCCCCAGCTGGTGTGTCTGAACACAGCCAGGCATGAGCCAAAGCTTCCCTGGGGTAATAACCCTACCCAAATGTCCTCCCTGCCTCTCTCCTTCACAGCCCACCACCCTGCCTGGGGACCATAGGGATGCTGGGGATGGCCCCTGTGCCCACCCTGGGGACACACCCTCCCAGGTAATGGGGCTGTGCCACACCGTCCCTGCCATGGGGACCTTTAGTGGGGGTCCAGCATCTCACCAGGGGTCCCCACAGACCTGCCAGCATGGGGGGATGCCAACGAGATGGGCTCCACAGTGATTCTTTACAACAAGGTTTTATTTTTCTTTCTTTTAGACAAAAAACATTGAAGTTGTACATGGCCGTCAGTTGGTTTGGTCCCCCAGTTGGGTCCAAACAAGCATATTATATTACAACATCCCACCCCATTGCCCAGGGATGAAGGCAGATTATCTCCCACCCACCCAGGAGCTGCCAGCCCCACAGTGGGGCTGGCTCTGCCCTCCCAGGTCTCATGAGGGGACAGGAGGATGGGGCTGGGGGCTCCGGGGCTGCCTCAGCTCCCTGCACACCCTCCACAGTCCCTCCAGGAGTTTTGAGCCCAGTCCCAACACCAAACTGGGAACCAGTTTCATGCTACTGGTGAATTCCAGCCTGGGCAGGGGCTTGCCCTATGCAGGCAGTGGTTGAAACACGTCCCCCCCCCTTTCTCATCCTCCCTGCCATGGTCAAGCACAGCCAGCAGCCACCAACAGTGGAGTGGCAGATCCCCAGGGTCCGGGAGGTGAAGATGTCCAAAAAACCATGGACGAGAGATCGTACAGCAGCAAAGTGAGTCCAACAGCAAGATGCAGGCTGCAATGGCACCTCGGGGCTGATTTTCCTTCCCCCTTGATGTAGTCTTTTCCATTGTTCTCCCGGGGGTTGTTTTTTGTTTCAGAGACGTGCTTTGGAGGTGTCACCTTGTCCCCCACCAGTCCCTGCCTGCCCTCCCACTGCGGGCTATTGCAGGAGACACAGGAGTGGGCCATTTTGGGGCCCCTCCAGGAAAAAGGGGGCTCTGGTTTGCTTCATACAGTTTCTGTATGTTAGTAAAACAAAGCTCTTACATGCCAAAAAGCTCAGGTTCAGACATCACAGCCTGCTGCCACGTGCAGGAGCACCCAGCCCATACCAGCACTGTAGAGCATTGCCCCGTTCTGGGGCCGAGGAAAGAAAAATGCCCAAACTTTGAAAATCCGCATGAAATGGTGCCCCCTCCTTTAAGAGTATCCCACTCTCCCTCCCAGCCAACAGGCACAGACACAAAAAGCCACCTCCTCCCCTCCCTTCAGGCTGTTACTCGGAGCCCAGCACACTGTCAAGACACTTTCCTGCATTTAGAAGCAGATGAGGCTGGCACCTGTAATTAGAGGAGGATCAACATGGCCTCCCCTGGCTCCCCAGCACCACTGCACCCCTGGCCCCACCGGGTCCCAGGCTGCCCCTCAGGCCTGGCTCCCCCAAACCCCTGAACAGGCAGCAGTGCTCCAGTGGCTTCAAGTTGAAGCCACCAGCTGCTCATGGATGGCTGGAAGGGGACAGGGAAGGCCCAGAAGGGGACAGGACATGCCCATGCCACCAGCTAGCACCTTCTCCACAGCTTGCCCCCAAGCATGGAGATAGAGGATGTAGGAGCTGAGCCAGAGCAATGGAGGGGGCTTCCTGGGGAATTTTTTTTGATCCTTTGGCAGCCAGAAGTGTTTGTTTGGGAAGTGTAGGGTGAGCAGAGACAGCAGAGGTGTCACACACAGGCAGGGACCAAACAAGGCAGTAGGAGGGTTTGGCCCCATGAATGAAACCTGCTTCTTGGGTGCTTGACCATTAGAAAGAGGGGTTTGGGCCATGACCGAGCAGGCAGCCTTTGGAGCTGGTGGGATTTTCTTCTTGCAAAGCAGAGCTGCTCTGGGGAGCTCACAAAGCGATCAGAGCAGGGGCTGATCTGCACATGCAGGAGTGGGGCAGTTTGTGCCCACTGCATCTTTCAGTCAGGAGAAGACACAGAATGAATCATAGAATCACAGAATATTTTGGGTTGGAAGAGACCTTAAAGATCATCTAGTTCCAACCCCCCCTGTATGGGCAGGGACACCTCCCAATAGACCAGGTTGCTCAAAGCCCCATCCAACCTGGCCTTCAACATTCCCAGGGATGGGGTATCCACAGCTTCTCTGGACAACCTGTGCCACTGTTTCACCACCCTCACAGTGAAGAATTTCTTCCTAATATCAGCTTAAAACCACTTCCCCTCATTCCCACTCCATGCCCTTGTAAAAAGTCCCTTTCCAGCTTTCCTGTAGCCACTTCAGGTACTGGAAGGCAGATATAAGATCTCCCTGGAGCCTAAACATGGGTTGTCCAGGACCAAAGCAAAGCCTGAGGGGCTAGAAAACAGCCCTGAGGATCCAGACCAGAACAGCAAGCAGCAGAGTGAAGCCATGGGCAGGAGGAAGGGCAGGACAAGAGCTGCGCCACCTCCGCAAGCCCAGCCCTGTGGGCTGAAGGCCACATCCCATCTCCACACACATGGCCATACCTGGTCCAACTACACCAGCCAGACCCCCAGCCATGGAGCAAACCCTTCCCTGAGGCTCCAAAGGCACAGCACCCTCCAGTTCCCCCCAGGACCAGGCTTGGACTGATGACCAACAACTCACAGGAGAAACACACTGCTGATCACCAGGATGAGGTACCCACCCATCACTACAAGGCCACCAGTATTCCCCCAGGCTGGTGGGCAAAGCATCACACCTACAGCCAAGGGTGTGCATGGGTTGTTAGAGCTGGCAGCACATAATTTCTAGATTAATTAATGACTGGCACTGGAAGGTGGCCCTGTACTGTGTTTTCAGTGTTTGCAGGAGGTTTGAGCCCCCCTGTTAACCCCTGGGACCGGGCTCCTCTCCCAAAGCCCTGCTGGCTCTCAAACACCCACCAGCTCTCAGACACCCACGTGCCCCCACGCTGGGGCCATGGGGTTTACAAACCCAGCCAGCTCCATGGCAACCCCCTCAGGAGGGGAAACTGAGGCAGGGAAGGCGCCAAAGCTGGGCTCCTCTGCCAGGACAGATCTTAGCATACCGTCATGCACGCACAACATCTTCTCTCCCCTGCAGACACGGGAATCTTCTTTTCCTGGGAAAACACAGCAAAGAGGCTTCTGAGAGGTTTGCCATCACCCCCTTGGCACCAAGCAAGCTGTACCCCCAGGGACAGCCCCATCCTTGTCCCTTGGACACCCCGGTCCTGCAGGCACCACATGGCAGCAGAGCCACCCAAAGGCCTCTCTCACTGTGGCCACCTCTAAGGGAGAAAATGCAATTCCCACCACTGGAAACATCTGGGGTGGAGCAGGGTGACATTCCCAAAACTGCTAGAGCAGTGGGTGCACAGCAGCCCCCCCCCAGGGCAGCCTTGGTTCTGCCCCCACCAAACGGGGTGATGCAGTAAGAACCCCAAGGGGCTCCCCAGCATTGTCAGATGACTAAAACAAATCCATGTATGTGTATATCTTTATATATACAGAATATAAATATATATACACACACATTCCATATGTACACACACAGCCACACCTAGAGTTCTCCGTATATAAATAAATGGATGTCGGTGGGAGACAGGATACATTCAGCAATGCTAAGCCCCCCACCCTCCCCTCACCTGCCCCAGTACAAACCAGTTGGCTTTGGTTTTGCCCCCCACGGCAGGTAGAGCCTCTCCAGTCTGCCCGGTGCCACCCAACTCTCCAGCCCCCCACACCCCATCATCACACCTCACCCCTTTTCCGGGCTGGATGAGACCCTCGGGGAGGGAAATGCAAAACCACAGCAGCACAAGCCTGAGCAACAGAGCAAAGGGGGCCCATGGTACCCTCTTGCTGGGGATTCTCTGGCCTCGGGAAGCAGAAAACCATCAGGACGAGCCTTCCCAGAGGTCCTGCTCAGGGCAGGGAGTGGGGCTGTGGCCAGGGAGGCTCTAATTTCCCTCCCCAGGCACACATGCCTGGCCAGGCCACTCCACCGCCCATCAAATGTTTCTCTGTGCAGAAAAAAAAAAGTGATAGTAATAAATGAAAGTCAACAGATTTTAATTTTTTTTTTGCACAAAGACTTCTTTTTTTTTCTTTCCTTTTTTTTTTTCCCCCTCTGTTCCGGTCGGTTTTGGTTGTTGTTTTGTTTTCTCCTCCTTTCCCCCGCATTTGGGGTTGGTTGTTTTTTGTTTTTGTTTTTTTTTTTGGTTTTGTTTCATTCCCAGGCGTGGCGAAGAGCATGCATTGGAGAGGGGCAGGATGGTGGTGGGGTGGGGGTGGGAGAGGGCGAGATGGGGGCGGTGAGGGGAGGTGGGGGGGGGGCGAGGGGCAGTTTCTAGCACTTGTCATCTTCCTCGGTGTCGCTGAGCACGTCGATGCTGGCCCCACACATCACGCCTTGCCCCGCCCCTCGCCTCCTCCGCCGGTAGTGCCCGTTGGGCATTTGCCAACTGTGCCGCAGAGGCGGGGCTGAGCCGATGGTGTTGGAGCGGCCGAGGCTGGTGGCGACGGCCGCCTCGAAGGTGAGGGTCTCCTCCTCACCGCAGTCTGAGGCGTGCGAGTCGTCGTGCAGGGCCAGGTAGGGCTCCGAGATGTAACGCTGCGGGGTGGACTGTCGGCTCTGCTTCCCCCCCGCCGGGGAGCTGGAAGACTCGGTCAGGCCGGCGGCGTTGGGCTCCAAGGTGGAGGAGAGGAGCGGGGACCCCCCCTCGCTCTCCTGGGTGGGGGGCGAGGTGTCCCCGGCGTGCCGCAGCATGGAGGTGTAGGAGAGGAGAGGACGCGGCTTGGGGGGCACCGGCGGGAGCTGGCGGCGGCCTCGCCGGGGGGTGCTGGTGTCCGAGATGGAGGGGATGGAGCTTTCACTCAGGGAGCCCATTCCCTGCAAGGTACCGAGACACGTTGGGGAATACAGGGGCAACAGGGAGAGCCATGCAACCACCACCCCTGCTCCAAGCCTGGGCTCCCCCCAGCATCCTCCTGCTTGGACGAGGCCCTGCCACACCCTCGCCCACCCTGTCCCTGCCTCAGGGTCTGCTCCAGGGACCAGGATAGTGTCTGCTCTTGGTGGTCAAAAGTAAAAAGCACCCACAGACCCACAGCAGGAAGAGCTAGCAGTGGCTCTGGTCTCCACAAGCAGCATCTCCAGGGGTTGGAGCACACTCAAGAACTGGCAGCTCCAGGCTTGTGTAGCTGGGACACCATGACCTTGGCAGGGAGAGGGTGCCACAGTGGTGAGAGGGTCAGTGTGGAAATCCACCCCTCTCCCCAGATGCTCTGCAGGGTGTCCAAGCAGCCCCAACCTGCTCGGCTTATGGGGGACATGGAGATGCCACCACAGGGAGAAAAGATGGCACAGAGCTCCTAGAGTTGGAGTTTATCTCCCCAGTTTTGGCAAGGAGCTTTTTCTGTTAACCCCTTTGCCTTTAGGATTTAGGAAGGGGTTTCTGTCACCCACCTGCCTGTTGGGTGTCTGTGACCTGCCCTCGCTGGGTGACCGGGACTCCCGCCGCCGCTCCGGCGACTCATCCTGGGCCTGGGGACTCCTCTCCTCCGAGTTGCAGCGGGAGATGTCAGGGGACAGCAGGTGCTTGCGCTCTTTGGATCGGCCCCGCTCCCTGCCGCCTGAGCGATGCCCATCGGACCGGTGGCCTAAAGGAGATCCCCGTCAGTCATCACCATCCCCCCTCCCCAGGATGCCTGGCTGGGAGTTGGTGGGGTTTTTGTGGCATTATCATAGAATCATGGAATGGTTTGGGTTGAAAGGGACATTAAAGATCATCTAGTTCCAACTCCCCTGCATGGGCAGGGACACCTCCCACTTAGACCAGGTTGCTCCAAGCCCCAATTCAACCTGGCCTTGGACACTTCCAAGGATGGGACAGCCACAACTTCCCTGGGCAACCTGGGCCAGTGTCTCACCATCCTCACAGTGAAGAGTTTCTTCCTAATATCTCATCTAAATCTCCCCTGTTTCAGCTTGACACTGTTCCCCCTCTTCCTATCACTCCATGCCCTTGTAAAAAGTCACTCCCCAGCTTTCCTGTAGCTCCTTCAGGCACTGGAAGGTGCTCTAAGGTCTCCCCGGAGCCTTCTCTTCTCCCAGCTGAACAACTACAACTCTCTCAGCCTGTCTCCATAGGAGACATGCTCCAGTCCTCTTATGAGCTTTGTGGCCTCCTCTGGACTCACTCCAACAGCTCCACGTCCTTCCTGTGCCGGGGGCTCATTGGTGCGGAATGGCGTGGGACTCACCCGAGTCAGCGTTGAGGCGCCGGGCGGAGAGCTGGAGCGAGGAATGGTAGCTGCGCCGGCGGGACTTGTAGGTGTTGTCACTGCTGCGCTCCATGGAGAACTCATCCAGCCAGGAGCTGTTGGTGCGTTTGTCTCGGATGGTGGAAAACGATCGCCGCATCGAGCTGGTGTCTGTCACCACCTGCGAGGAGCAAGCCCGGCCAGCCGGGGAGGGGGTGAGCGCCAGGCAGGGCTGGCAGGGGGGCAGTGGTGGATGAGCAATTACCAGATCACTCACCATCACTGGCACGCCAGCCTCTGGGATGGGGAGATTCGGGGTGGTGGGGTGGCCAGCCCAAGCACAGCCCCCTCCGCCCCCCCCGCCCCGATAATCTCTGCACAAACTGGGTGGTGGGGAGGAAAGTGGGCTTTAGATTTTGTGCCTGTGAGCCCCTCTGCCCCAGCTGGCTGGGAATTGTGCTTCACAAGCAAAGCCAACGGCTGGGATTCAAGCCAAGGCACCACATGTAGGGGTGGGAGCAGCAGCAGCCTGCCCCAGATGTGGGGACACGGGGGGATCGGGCCAGCATCCCTCCCTGTCTGGAAAACAGAAGCGAGCGGAGCAGAGACATCCAAGAAGAAATCATTGAGAGAGGGGGGATCCTCCAGTGCCCCTTGCTCGGTGGTTATTTTCCTGGCTGCACTTGTTCTCCTTCATCCACATATCCCCTTCTCCTGCACTCATTCCCTCTCTCCCCACTCATGCTGTTGTTGTACCATCCCTCTCCTTCCTTCCTTCCATGATTCTGCTTTCTACCTTCTCCCTCCTTCTAGCTTATGTTCTCACATGTTTTGTGGAAAACATCACCTCCTTCGATATTTTCTTTTGCTTTATTCTAGACACTTTTTGCACCTGCAGCCTCGGGCCATTCTTCTTCTCCTCTCCTCACACCATACCCTTTCTGCTCCCATCCTCTTCTTACACCATACTCTTTCTGCTCCCATCCTCTTCTTACACCATACTCTTTCTGCTCCCATCCTCTCCTTCTGATCATCTCCCCCACTGCTGAAAGGTCAGAAAAGCCCACAAGGCAAAGCCTCCTTTCCTCTTCACATCCCCGCTCCCCCCCAAAGTGCCACAACGTGTCACACACCAGGACCTCTGTGAGAAAGCAGACCCAGAGACTTCACAGCAAAACTGAACTCTGTCTCTCAGTGGAGGCTGAGTACAAGACAGAACAACAGAGAAACTGGGCAGACAAACAAGGAGGTGAAATGTGGCCTGGGTTCCCCTGGACAGACAGAGAAGCGTGTGCGTTGGGACACCAGAAAAGGAAGGAAAAGGCATTTCATCGCCTGAGAGATCATCTGGCAGTGGGCTGGGACTCCTCAAACCTCAGTCAGTACCCGGGGCTGGAGGAAAGGAGCAGGGTCCCACAGATGCGGGGGGGGACCCTGCAACCTCCCAGCATGGCCCTGCTCCACCGTGAACCTCCCACATGGGCCAGGAGATGGTTCCCCTGGCTGCCCTCTGCTGCCTGTGTCCCCCATGTGGGGAAACAGCAACTCTCCTACTTGTGCAGCACCCCAAAAGATGGGGAGATGCTCTGATATCAGGGTGCTGGGGAAGCCATGGGGACTTGCTCAGAGCAGAGAAGCCCCAGCATTACCTGGTGGGCTTTGCTTGGACCCAGCACCTGGGGAGGGCTTTGCTTGGTTTTACCTGGGGATCCACAGTGAGACGAGGCATGGAGGAGGCCCTCCCAGAGACAGCATGGTCCTGAGTGTCCACGGGAAGGTAGCTGCCACGGTTAGAGGGCTTCACTCTTTGAAATTCCCTAACCTCTGGCTCCTGGAAACAAACACACAGCCGAGCTCTTGGAATGGGGTTGGAGCGGGGCAGCACGCTGCTTCTTCTCCGTTTGCAGGGGACAGCCCTGCTTGCTCCACAGGGGACAGATTTCAAGGTGGCCAAAAAAGGGAGGCTAAGACATCTCATCCACCACTGAAAAATCATCTCCCAGTCACAATCCATTGCTGGTGAGCCCAGACAGAGTGCTTCAGGCTGGCCTGATGGCCAGTTCATCTTGCACCCCTGCAGTGGCAGTGGAAACCCTGCCCAGATCTGGGGATGCCCTGACAGTCTGGGGCTTCAACTCCTTCTCCTTTTGCCAGAAGAGAATAAAAGGGGATTTTCCTTCTGACCCTGCTCTAAAGGCTCTATGGCAGATTAATAGAAAGCACTTTGGTTAATTCCCAATTCAGCAGACTCCCCTGTACAGCACATGGTGTCAAGGAGATGGGCAGGGAGTGACTCTGCAGTTCTGCTAGAAGGTGACTTTATAGGGTGTGTGGGGGTGTCTCATCTGCCACCTTTCCATACAGCAGGATGGTGGTGTGGTCGGGGTGGCAGGGGCAGTGGATGATACACAAGTGACACAGAGTGCTACAGACCCTGGGGACACGGACCTGGCTGGAGATGCACAGTGGTACAACACTGCATCCGATGGGCATCGGGGTGGTGCACAAATGCACACACACAGACATGGAGAGAGGTCTATAGAGATGTATTATACACACACAGACAGACACTGCTGCTGCCAGCCGGCATGTGTGTGAGGCCGGAGGCGTGTGCTCCCATTGGAGACACTTGGACAGCTCAGTTTGGGAGCGGGGACACCAGCACTGACAACAAAATGAACACGAATCCAAAAACATCAGGTACCATCACTCAGCACAGGGTAACCCACTGAAACGAGCGCTCAGTGGAAAAAAGAGCAGCCTGTGAAGAGAAGGGTGTTTTACTGCAGGACATTGGACCAACATCGGGCTAACATTGGACCCCGGTCACAGTTCTTGCCCCAAAAGCACTTGCTTGGCTCCACCACCAGGGCTGGCCCAGGGATGGCTTCATCCCCAGTGCCCGGGCAGAGGCCACGGGCCAGAGCCCCCCCGCTGGGGGACCCCCAGGGATGGCTGTCCCCTGCTTTGGATCTGTGTGTGATCCAACAGCTGCCACCCCTCCCCAGTGGGGCAGGGAGCAGCGTTTCATCGCCATGCCAGCAGCCCCACACCTCCCTGTGCCCACAAGCATCCTCGCCAGGACCAGAGGTGAGCCCCCGCCAGGCAGTGTAGGACTTTACCAGAGACTGGTGCTCCTGGTACTGCCCATGGGTTGGATCCATGCATGCCAGCTGAAAGATCTCCTGTGGTGAGAGTGGGCTCAGTGAGGGGAACCCGCCCCGGCTGCTCCTGCAAAGACAGTCCAGCTTCAGGGAGGCCACAAGCCAGGTGCTGCCAGCGCTGAGCATCACCTCTCCAGCAGTGCAAGGCCCCCATATTTGCCCCCAGGCTGTCGAGACCTCCAGGACAAACATCATGTTCCTTGGAGAGCTGAAGTGGTGCCCAGGCAAGAGAGGACACCAGTGCCCCAGGTCGCAAGGGAGTAGTGAGGACGTATCATAGAATCACAGACTGGTTTGAGTTGGAAGGGACCTTAAAGATCATCCAGTTCCAATGCCCCCTGCATGGGCAGGGTCACCTCCCACTAGACCAGGTTGCTACAAGCCCCATCCAACCTAGCCTTGAACACTTCCAGGGACAAGGACATCCCAATTTAGGACTAACTGGGGACATCCCAGTGCCAGTAACTCCCACCATCTCTTTCCCACCAACCACAGTGCTAGGACCCTCCCACAGACCCTGCACCACCACTACTGCTCCACTGCTGTCAAAGTTCAGGTCCATCCCAGGCCCTGGTAGGTAAGAGAGCTTGGGAAGGTCCTGCAAGAAGAATGTCCATGCAGACACTTGGCCACCCCCACTGGCCACCCCCACCGCTGTTGCTGGTGCTGACGCACACCAGCTACCTGGGATCCTGCAAAAGCTTTGTGCCAGGAGCTTTGTGCCCTGGACAGGGTTTCCCCTTCTCTTGGCAGCTCTTTAACCCTCTGTACATCCCCGTGTCAGCTCCAGAGAACAAAAAGAGGGCTGCAGGAACAGAAAAGCAACAGGACTACCTCCCTTCTTCTCAGGGCCGTACTCACAGGCCTGAGAGTGTGTCTTGCTGGAGGTAAGGCAGAGCCTTGGCATTCGAGATGATTTCCTGTGGCAAGGAGGATGGCTCCATGCGCTGGAACATGGGGGCATTTTTCTGTATTGAGAAAAGGAAGAAGCTGAGCTTGTAGGAAATGCAGATGAACATCCAGTGCTTCACCACCCAAGTCCCTGCCATGTGGGGAGGCGACAGGATGCTTGTGTTCACTGTCAGGGACCAAGGATGCATGTACACGTGCCTTGTAGTCACCAAAGCCCACCCTGTACCACCATCCTCATCCCTGAGCTGCATCCCACATTTGGTCAGGACGTGGTAGGAAGCAGCAAGGGTGCTCTGAGCATCCCCCTCCTGCCCACCACGTACCCTTGCTGAGCCTCACCTGCTCCTCCAGCTGCTGCCGCTGCTTCTTGGCTTTGCTCTGCTTGTAGTAATCCATGATCATCATGGCTGCATATATTTTGCCAACAGTCAGGTCAGAGGCTGAGAGCATAAGAGGGAAGGAAAGTGGGGGACACTTTTGTCTTTAACAGAAGCAGCAGGTCTGAAGGCACCAGCGTGGATCTCAGGAAGAGCCCTGCTGTGGGATACCCTGGTGACCCCCAAAGCCTGCTCGCCGCTCCGAAAGACAGACGAACACCCAGATACTCCACGTGGAGATAAAATGGATGGAGATGACTTGAAAGCATCATCATAAACCACCAAGACACACATTTTCATCATCACATCTAACAGAGCAAGTGACGCTCAGCTTCCTGCCCGTGTGTGCTCCAGAGATTATTTACAGGATGCTCTGGGTTTGGCAGGAGAGATCATGCAAAGTGGGCATTTTTTAAGAGGGTTCCCAAGCAGCCAGGCAGAAGCCAGCCTGGAGCCACACAATCCCTTTTCCCACTTCTCCTTCAACTGGGGATGGGTCTCCACCTCCCATTGGGAAGAAGATACCACAGGTATGATTGAAACTTGGCAGCACTGATCGCCCTCACAGAGACTCACTTTTTGGCATGGGTACCAATAGGTCAAGCATCTTCTGGGATAAGTGAGGCCAAATAGTCAGGATCTCCTTTTGAAGCTCGGAGTCTAACTGCTGCCAATCTGCACCACCTTGAACAGCAGAGGGGAAAAAATAACCCACACACATCAACACTTGGGCACCAGGGTCCAACTGAAAACACCCTTTTCCCATCCTGAAGTGAGGTCCACAAGAGGCAACCAGCTCTCTCTGGGCTGGGAGGGCCACCTTGCATCAGTGAGCCTGGTCTCCTGCTCTTGGTCTTTACTACCATCCCTTCCATATGTGCTTCCATCTCCCCATCCCCTGCCCTCCCACACAAAGCTGCCATCTTCAAGCTCGCCTTGGGTCCGTCTCTGCGGCTCCAATCCTACTCCAGCCCACACACACCTGCTGCTGCCCCACTTTCTCTTTGCTGGTGAGTGGATCATGTGCTGGTGAAAGAGCAGCTCTGCTTGGCTGGAATTCTTAAATACTCAGTGATGCTGCAAAAGGAGAGCAGAGCTCTCTGGCCAGCAGTGAAGAGCTTTGCTGAGCTTAGGAAGACTCAAAGGGAGCTGCTGTCAACTTATGCCAACCGGAGACACCCAGGTTCAGGGCAACAGTGCCCAGCTGTAGGAGACCCAGGTTCAATCCTCTGCTTTATCTAGAGGGGCTCAAACCCAAGGAGCTGCCTCAACACTGGGCTTCTGCCAATACCTTGCCCTGGGCTGGGTTGTCTTCCAACAGCTGACCTGTTCCCAGGGGACGTTTTATTGAAAATGGCATGTTTCTGCTGAAAGCTTTTGATCAGATGAGTCAGAGCATTTCCAGCAACAGTAACAAGCAGGTTTTCCCGCTCTGAACATTTTATCTTCCCTGAGAGATATTTCTGTTTCCCAGCCTTAGGAAGACAAGCACGTGTGATCTCTTCCATCCTTGGTTTGATTTTGTACATGGGGAAGAAGGGGAATTCTCTCTCTTCCCCCTTTACACAGTGGACATCAAGCTGTTCTGTAGAAGCAGCTTCTAGTGGAAAACTGTCCACCTCTTCCCTAAAGAAACAGATTTCTTTTTTTTACAGAAAGCAGCAGAAATGTGCCCGTTCAAGGTAATCCCTTCCATCCACATGCCCAGCTGTGGGCAGCCAACCCCAATGTGGCTGTGATGTCCTCATCCTGCCCAAAGGGTGAGCGCTGGACACTGAAACCCTCCTGGCTCTGTCCCCTCTCTACCCCACCGACCTTACCCTTGGCAATTTTTATGTCCAAGGCCGTGCGTATCAGTGCCATCAAGGTGGAGGTAAAATGGACTGTCATGTCCTCAGCCACGGGCATGTTCATCAGCACCAGTCTCTGTGCAAGAGAGAGAAGAAAACAGCGGACGGAAAACAATATCGAAAAACACATCGACCAGGCTGGAGGAAAATAAATCATACATTAAAGAAAAAGGAAAAATAAAAAGTAAAAAAAAAAAAATAAAAAGCAACAAAGAGTGTCAAAACAGCACAGCCAAAAAAGAAGGGCAAGGATCACCCCGCCACCACCCCCACCCCCCTCCCCCCCCCGGCTCCTTCCACCCCAGGACACCGGCTCACTGCCTTCCAGGGCTCCTCCTGCACCCCAGGAACAGCCCCTGAGTCCCCCTCTCCATGGCACCAGGGCTGCCACGCCACCTCCCGGCACTTTTTGGAAGACACGCCTGATCCGTCAGGGATGGGGGCGCCAGGAATGCTCGGGAAGGGGAGAAGGGGGCTCAGGTTTCTGTTCCCAGGGGGTTTGGCTTTCCAGCTCTCAACCCTTCCCACCTGGGGCAGGGGAGAGAGGAGGGTCCCTAACCTTCAGGGACTTCAGATGGGCTGGATTCCTCTAGCATGCTACATCCTGGCGCTCCCTTTTTGCGTCTTTCAGAGATGAAGTCTGCCAGCACATGCACAGGGTCCAAATTATCCAAGGGTGGGGAAGGGAAGGAGGGGTAGAAAAAAGTGCAGAAGGAAAGAGAGAAGGGCAACCAAGGCAGGTTAGACACACCATGCTCCTTCCCCACCCTGGGCAGGCGGGGTGCAAACCAAAGTGACCAGATCCACTTTCCAGAGAGTATATTTTGCTTTGTGAATACCTTGGGTCATCCCTTCCCTGCCCATTCCTTTTCACCTGGTTCCTCACTTCCTTTCCCTGTCTTCAAGCCTCCCTTTTTCTCCTGGAAAAGTGGGATGTTGGATGTATGCATGTGTGAACAACCATTTGGGAGCTGGCGAGGGTGGCAGGGCATTTGCAAGTGTGCAGAAATCCCCTCTGAAAGGGCTGTGGGCAGCAGCCCGTGGCCAAGAGAAGCTTCAGTTCACTCCAGACTTGGGCACCACATCACTTCGTAGTTCTGGGTCTTGCCCTAGCAGCTTCTGCCCTCAGCAAAGCCACACAGCTCCCACCCCATGTCCTGCAGGGCTTGCTGTGCTCCTGCTCCATGCCTTCGTTGTACCTGTGCTGAGCCGACTGCTGGCCACCAGCCCAGGAGGAACCAGGGGGTAAAACTCAGAGACATCTTTTGAAGGCACCTGGCTTTGCCTTGCCCAAACCCTCCTTGGGATAGCTCATGTCAATGTGCCTGGCTCCTCATGCACTGCAAAGCAGTTCCTTCAGGATATGTCCTTGTTGCTCACCTATTTCTCATCTCCATGGGTTTTAGTCCTGTTTCTGCACTGGCTGGGACAAATGGTGCCAAGCCCAGCAGATGAGCTTGGGTCAGTGAGCTCCTAAGGACATCTCACTTGCCTGACTCTGCTACAGGGCTGCTCTTCACCTTGTTTTCTCCAACCCTCCCACTTCCACACTACTGCTGATCTTGCCCCTCCTCTTCCACCGGTGTTCTTCCACCCCAGAGCTCCCTGGGCTTGCAAGTGATCACAACGGCATCACATGCGTGAGCAATGGAGACCAACCAGTGTGGCCAGGGCTCTTCAGAGCACACCAGGCTCACCAAGAGCAAGCTCAACACATATTGGAGACCCCAACACCTCCCCAGCTCTCCCCAGCCCCTCCTCCCACAGTTCCCTTGAACCCCAGCTCCTGCTCAGCTCTAGCCCCCATAGAAGGAAGGGTTGATCTACCTTATAGGCCACTTTGGAAGGACATCTCTTGCCGAGGCCTAGCGGTGGTGACATAAGAGTCAGCATTTCATACATCTCAGTGTAATGGATTCGGCCACTGCTCATGAAGGGGGAAGGGGAGGGAGGGAGGTGCAGAGAGAGAGGCGGCATTCCCAGAGAGCGGAAAGACGTACAAACGGAAATAGTACAGGAAAACAGGAGAGAAAAAAAAAAAAGAAAAGAAAAAAACAAAAAACCAAACCCAAAACCAAAAAACAAACGGACAAACAGGAAAAGAACAGGAAACCCGTTAATCAAGGCAAATCATACATGAGACTGTCCTGATGTGGATTTATAGCACTGCTCACACAGACCCAGGAATGCTGGCGGAAAGCAACTCACCCCTCTCTGCTGCTGGCCTCTGGCGCCTGCCTTGCTAGCAGCCTGGGAGCCCTTCCCTGGCCTCAACCTCTTTCCTAAAGCCCTCCAGCAGCCCCCAACTTCTCCCACAGGTTCCAGGGCTGTGTGCGAGTGGTATAAATCAGATACACGGCACTCAAGCCATGGGTTATTTGAGAGAAGGGTGGTTTGCACCACAGCGCTCTGTGGCCTCCGGAGCGTCTTCCCTCCCGGGACTGGGGCCTGGGTGTTGCTTGGTGTGGCCACCTAACCCATAGCCAGAAGGCTGTGTATCCCCAGCTCGTAAGGTCTATGCAATTGGGAGGCAGCATCTTGCATAGAAGGCAGTGGGCCAGGGTCACTTGTCAAAGGAAGATGCCCAGTTGCTTCCGTCTGGCTCGGCGGATGGACCGCTTCCCCACCATGCACCAGTGCAAAAGGCATGCTGAATCGGCTGGAAAAAAAACAAAACCGGGAGGGAAAAGTTGTACATGCCATGCTCCCACCCTGGCTCTCTCCCACATGCGGCTGCAAGTTCCACCAGGTTGGAGTTTAAAGAGTCTCAGCAGAGGCAGCTGTCTGGGCCTTCCAACATTGGGGTTCGTTTGGGTTTCCCAAGGGAGGCAGCTAGGGCATGCTCCTCCATTCCATGAGGACCTGCCTAGGGTTGCTGCAGCTACCAAGCACAAGCCAACCAATGGCACCTCGAGGCCTTGGCCAGGCTGAGGTATCTGGGCTGTCTCCCTCTCTCTGCGCTTCCAGGTGGCCTCTTGAGTACATCTCCCAGGGATCCTGGGCTCAACCACCTCTTCTTCCCATCATGCCAGGCTCCTGTCCTGCACTGCACCGTTTGGGATATTTAATGGGCAGGGGCCACCTCGCAACAGTGAAGGCACTGACCCTTACAGCTGGGCTGGGAGGGTGCTGCTTGAGAGGAACCCTTCTCAGCCAGGGTGGCCTGGCAGAGAGCACACTGCTGAAAAATGAAGCACTTCCCAAGGGATCTTGGCCTCTTTCCTACCCATATGCTCAGAGCAGTGGGGAAAGGGGAGAAGAAGGTAACTCCTCTTAGGGAATGCCACTGGTTTGGAAGCAGACTCCTGGCCATAGAGAGCCCCACCAAGATTAGTCCTGACATTTTAGATGTGGACTAGAGATGGTGATGACCTGCAACTGTTTGGGGTGCAGGCACAGACAAGCTTGGCAAGCCATTCCCTTTGAGACCTGACACACCTGAACAGGTTGGAAAGAGGACTGATAACACTGGAGACTGTTAAATGGGGGGATCAAGAGGGAATATCTAGGTCCAGGGGTCCATCCATATGCAGTGTCTTGGCAGATGTCAAGATGTGCACTGGATATGCACTGACTTGAGGTGTCTGAAGGGGAGAAGATGACTTCAAAATTTTCAAGCTTGAGAACTCTGTGCAAAAAAAGAAGCAAGACCATGATCTCCCACCCACCCTTCCTGGCAGGGGGATTTCAGTGTGCCCAGCACACATCAGATACTGTCTTTCTCCTGAGATTCTTCACACAATGAAGGAGGAATGGATACCCGTGAAAGGAAAGGTTTGCATCAGTAACCAAGAGGGACCACACTTTGCTGCTTCTCAGAGCAGAGATCTTAATGAGTTTTGAACAGCACAGCAGTGCCCAGAAGCCAGATCCCCACGGGGCGAACCACGGGAAGGCACGTGGGATGACATCTATCTGAACAGGATGGCTCCCAAGAGCTGGTCCCAGCACGAGTACATCCTTGATGGGAGAGCTAGCCATCTGTTCTGTGTCTGGATGGAGACGTGCCCTGTGGCTATGGCACAGGGTGACCTGTAAAACCATTGGGCAGCAATGGCTCAGTCCTGCTGCTCTGAGAGAACCCTGTGAGTGATAGAGGAGGGAATCTGGGGAACATCTGTCCTCCTGTGGTTAGGAAATAAGTACTGTGCCATACCAAGCTGTTAGGAACAAAGCACCAGGGTACCAAGTGATGTGAGAGTAGATTCAGGAACAGATGTCCACAGGGACTGCTTCCATACCATGCTGCACCCCTATGCAGCATCCTGAACTTGCCCAAGCACCGTCTTGTCCAGAGCAGGCTGTCCACCACTCCATAAACACATTGGTGGTTGTTTCTGTAAGTCATCATCGTCTCATTGCCTGGTAGGGTGGGACTGTGGGCTCCAGGCAGGTGAAGCTGTGCACTGTGATGTGCAGGGCAGGCTCACCAAACTGAAAGGTGAGCAATTTGGGTTGGCATTTTGGGATCTGGAGCATGGTGGCAAGACCACACGGTTTTTCTTTCTTCTTCAGCTGTCTTTTGGGAATTGTTTTGGGGCAGTAGGAATCCCTGAAAATCTCTCATGTCCTTGAAATGTCTGAAGCACAGGGAGGAGCAGGACAAGGTAACACAAGGAAGAGATGGGCATGGTCTCTCTCACATGACTGCAGAAGCTGGTCTCTCTCTGCCTCCACCTCCTTAAGTTTACCCACCTTCACTACTGTGTCCATTCCACTGGGGAAAGCCCAGACTGCTGCAGAGCTCACTTTTCCCAGGAAGCATTACAGATACCCTTCTGAGCACCAGGTGATCCACCCTAGGAGATTAAGCCCTTGTCAGTGAAGCCCTGGTGTCAATTGAGGAAGACTAGAAATTCCTCCCAAAGGTGTCTTCTGTCAGCAGGGACCTGAGCAAGTGTCCTCAGCGAAGCTGCCATCTTTTGCCAGGGATGCAACAGAGTGGAAAGACTGCAAGGAGTCCCTCCTTGAACAGATGAGCCATCTGAGATCCTTGCAAGAAATCTCCTAGCCCTACATACCTCTTCATAAATGAGATGACCAACCATCTGGGCCTTGTCTTGCTTGTTCTGCTTTACTTCTGGTGGTCTACTTCAAGATTTCAAATGTGTGCATCATCCCCACGACCAGATGGAGGGTGACAGACCCATTCCAGGGATGCTGGCTGGAAGAAGTATATGGCGAGAAGGATGTGGTGGCTGCACCATGCTGCACCAAGGAACCCTCTTCTTCTGCAGAGCCACAGTCAAGGGCAGAGGGTGTCAGAGCTTCCCCTGTACATCTCCTCAGATGCTGTGGGGGATGCAGAGGAAAGAGCAACCTCTGCAGTTCATCCTTTCATGACACAGACATAGGGTGTCATGGCACTTTGGAGAAGGCAGCAGGTGCAGGACTTTGCTCAACTGTCACCTCCAAAAAAAAATTTAGAAAAAACATACAAGTCATAGAGACATGAGGAAGCCAGATCACTGCCATGGACTCACAGCCAGAAGCCAGAAGCTTGGCTTAAGCAGAAGAGGAGCTGTTGAGCTCCAGAGATGTGCTCAGGTGCTGCCACTGCCCAAGTAGGTCTGGCAAGCTATGGGCAAGACTAGCAAAGAGTCCTGCTCCCCAGAGACATGGTCGTGTGTCCTTCGAGTGCCACATTTGAGGGAGAGACTGTTGGTTACAGCATAACATCCCCCAGGGAGAGGGGTCACCCTGGTGTCCCCCCACTCCTCACTCTCCAAAACCACAGCCAAGTCCCCAACATCCTCCTGCCTTTGCTCTCCCCCCTTCCCTCCCCAGGAGCAAACCACATCTAAGCCCCCAAAATAACTCCTCCTCTCACTTTGAGGAGCCAAGCAGGGACGGTGGCATTTGGGCCGGCAACCTTCAGGAGTTCTCCGGGGGATGCAATTTGTCAAAACCCACCCTGGGAGGCTCTGAGCCCCCCCTTGGCCCCACTTGTGCCCCTCCTCCAGGGGCACAGCTGCTGGCTCTGGGAGGCCGTGGACCTCTTTAAACTCGAAGGAAAGCAACGTCAGGGGTTCCCTGGGGAGGCGCGGTGGCAGTGGAGCAGGGGGAAGGAGAGGTGGATGGTGCGTCCCGTGGCCAGGTTGTGGCGGAGGACTGGGAGGCAAACCTTGCACGCCACCCTGTAGGGGCAGTTCTCTCCTAGGCCCAGAGGAGGCGAGATCACCCGTACTAATTTGTACATATCCTTATACGAGATCCTGCCGCTGCAAAGGAAGCACAGGTGGGTTAATAGGACACTGAGAGGGGTGGAGGGGAGGATGGAGAGCTTAACCGGGGGATGCTGGGACCATCTGTGGGGCACGACCCCCGGGGTGCATGGCTCTTCTCCTTCTGGCTCTGTCAGACCCAGAGAAGAGAAAGATCTGAGCATTAGCTGCCTTCTCCACCGTGAGTCAGCCCGTACCTCCTCACACTTGACCCATCTTGACCCTGGAAAAGGATGGTTTTGGTGGTGAACACCACTCCATCACCCTTCCTCACCGTGTCCCTACACCTGGTGGGAGAGGGCTGGGATTTTAGATGGGGTGAGCCTGCAGCTTGGTTGGGTTCTAGCCACCATGAGCCCTTTTGATGGAGTTGTGTCCCATCGCACCACCTGAGAGCCTGCCCTCTCTCGGCCAACTCTTTGGTCCTCACAAGGTCCCAAGGAGGTTGGCAGCTGAGTCACTTGTATCTCCAATATCTGGGGAACCTGAGACGGGGAAAGATAATGTGACCAGCTGGTGCCCGGTGGCTGTGGCACTGGCACCTAGGTCTCCTGCAGTCCAGTCCTGTGCTCCAACCACCAGACAACGCTCTGCCAAGGGTACACATTGTTAGAAGCAAGCCCTCCCAAACGCACACCCCTTCTTGCCCAAAGAAGCCCAACTCCCCAGACCCGGGTGCAGTCACTGCAGGATACGGCCCATATCCCTCCTGCACCAGCTGGAATAACGAAGCAGTTGAGGCAGAGAGCTGGCAGGAGAGGGTGCAGGGGGTGTCGGATGCTGAGCTCCCCACTCCACTCCAGACCAGAGCCCTTTGGGAAGCAGGACCATGTGGGGTGGAAGTGCTGAGGTGCAGCGTGCTGCAGCCTCCTGGGCATCCTTAGACAAGCTTGGAAGGAAACCACGCGAGGAGGCAAAGAACAGCGTTACCATCCTACCCGGTGCCTTTGCCTCTGGTTTCTCCTTGCTCTTTTCCCATCCATTCACCATCGCTGGCCAGAGCTAACCCAACCATTTGGGCAAAACCCATCCTGAGCGCCCCTGGTGTTGGGAGGTCTCCCTGTGAGACCTTCACGTGATGGTTCTGGTGTCAGGATGCAGAACTGCTGCCCCGCTTACATGGTGGCACCCATTTGGAGGTACTCACCCAGCAACAGGGGCCAGGCCTGGGCCCAGCACCACCAGCTCCTGTGTACGTCTCCTAACCACTGGCTATGTATCATGACAAAAGAGCACAGCTTGCTCAGAAATCACTGGGGTGCATGGCATCAGTAGGACAGCTCAGGCATGCTTTTACAGTGACTGTCCTGGAGACCCAGGCCACCAACATGGGGGGTGAGAATGAATGAAGTGCCTGGTGTGAAGAAATCCTTCCCAAAAGCCATGGGTGAGAAACCCCACACCAAGCAGCAGGATGTTTCACTGCTCTCACCTCCTTTCCCTTCTCTAGTTGTCTATCAGGACATCTACTCACCCGTACTGACCTCTCCCACCGCTAACAAGCAAACCCACCTGTCCATGGGGACCTTGAACAGCAGCAAGAGAGCTGGAGGAGGCCACGTGGGAAAGAACCTGGCCAGCACTGAGCTGGGACAAGGTTGGACAGAAATGGTGGAGGAAACTAAGGCAGGAGCTGATGATATTAGGCATAAAAAATATCTTGGGTGAAGGGTGTTCAAAGGGAGCATGTGTGGCTGCCAGGGGCTCTGGAGCCCATGCTCCTCAGCACAGTGGTGGAGTTGTGGCTCTAAAGAGGGTTACCTATTAAACACACTCCCAACAAAGTCCTCCATAGGTGACTTGGCAGTAGCCCACAGACCCCCAGCATCTCCCCATTGCTCAGCCCTGCTCTGACAGGGAGCAGTAGGTACTGGGGACCAGCCAATCAATGCGGTCCCAGGGCTGAGGCACCCAGCTGGTGCATGGGGACAGGGAAGGAGGCTCAGAGGGACCTGCCTGCTCACTGGGGAGGAGAGAAAGAGCAGGAACCTCGAGCACTCAGAGTAAACATCATGGCAAACCGTGAACATTCCCTCAGATGCCTGTGCCACCAGGTGTTGTAGGAACCAGCTGTAAGAATTGTTGCAGGCATCACAGCCGGTTTCCAACAGCAGAATTCAGAAACGCCTGTTTAAAAACCAGCTCTGAGAGGGTTGCTCAGGAGAGAAGGAGCTGGCTACATACCACGCTGCTCTGTCATACTCTGCCCAGATCCGGACAAACTCATCTAGATGGTGAGGTCCCAGGATGGAGGAATCCCGAGTCAGGTATTCAAAATTGTCCATGATGACTGCCACAAACAGGTTGAGCATCTAAGTTCAAGGGAAAAAAGCCAAGAAGAAGGGAAGTAGAGGGAGAGGGAGCAGAGATGACCCTATGGTGGGGATGCAAGTTGAGGGACTGATAAGAAGGACCCCCAGGGCTCTGAGGGAGGAGGAACTCACCAGGAAAGAGCAGAAGAAAATGAAGGAGACAAAGTAAACGTAGGCCAGGTCAGTGCCGCAGCGCTCGTTCTCGTTCTGCCCAGACGTTGCTGTCGTGTCAGGCTCGCAGCCTTTGCCCTCCAGGCAGGACAGCATGATCTCCTGCCATGCCTCTCCTGTGGCACTCCTGTACCCAACACAGCTATGCTCAGCAGCTTGTGGTGGCACAGGATGTCCTCAGGAGAAGCCTCCCAAGAAGCTGTGCAACCCTCCTGCCTGAATTAAGTGTAGCCATGCCAGGGTGCAGCTCCTGGCACATGGGGCCAGCTGCTCCCCAGCCAGATGGTCCAAAGAGCTGGGAGACAGGTATCGTTTTGGGGGCAGGCTGGGGGTAGGGAAAAAGGGGGTTCCTGAGCTCCTGTGGCCATGTTTGACCCAGCTGGTCTCTAGGACCAGAAGCTGAGATGAAATAACCTGCCCAACCCAGCTCCTGGCAATGCCTGCACCCCAAAGTGCTGCCAAAGGAGCTTTTGGTGGTTGTTTACCTGAAGAGGAGCATGAGAGAGCCCAGGAAGCTGCGGAAGTTGTTGTGCCGGTTAATGTGGCTTTCCTCATCTAATTTGATGTTGCCAAAAACCTGTGGGAGGGAAAAGAAGGGCTCAGTTGTTCAGGTAAGAGAGCTTGGCAGCCAGGGAAGCAGCTGCACGTTTGTCTTTGCTGCAGAGACTGATCCTGCCCCAGGTCCATCACCCTCAGCACGGCCAGCCCCCAAAGCTGTCAACATCCACCCTCTCTGTGCGATTGATCCCCCATGGAAAAGCATCCCAGGAAAACACACAGCCAGCGTGCCAAGGAGCTGTGCAGAGCAGCCATGGGGAAAGGAGACTCTCCTCTCCTCAGCAGGGATCTGTAGTGGGTGGCAAAGGCTGCAAGAGGCCGAGCTGCCATGGAAACAGGAGCATGGAAGACCTGGGATCAACCAAGTCTGACTGCTCCACGTCCATCCCTCTGCTGCAGCATCTGAGCACCGCAGGGCAGCCGGTGGTCCTGAGCACTCTGGGGGGGAACAAAGATGGGTCACCCCACCCTGGGTGGGTGCTGGGTCCTGCTCCTGGAAAATCCTGGGAGCTCTTCCCTTGGTGAGGAAATGGTCTGTGATGCTGCAGATGGGCACAGCAAGGAGGGGGTGGAAGGGCTCAGTGAGGGAGGGACAGACTGACTGCTGACCCACCACTGACAGTGAGACACCTGGGACCACTGTCCCCAGGGGCAAAAGAGGCAACAAAGCCCCAAACATGGACAATATCCTAATAATGACCCGCAGCCAAGGATGGGGTAAGACATAACGAATTTCCTCAAATAGGAAAAATGTGCTGTTATTACTGTTAAATATTTATTCCACTTCCCATGAACCTAAAAATACACCAGTCGCAGAGTATTCTTTTCCCTGTACAGGTTTTTTGGAATGTGTAATTGTAGAATATTTTCTGCCTCCAGCTATTTTGTTCAAATAACGCCCACAGACTTTACTGCTTAGAGATTTCACAACGGTGTTAAAAAAAAAATATATTAACAAATAAATCAAATACTACCACACAGCGGGGGGGGGGGGGGGAGGGGCTGAGTCAGATGGTGGCTGTTCAGTGTGGAGAACACCTGGGTGTGTAGGACAGAGAGGCCAAAAGCAGCCACATGACTCTCAGGGAGGGAGAGAGGGGGTGGAAGAGACTAAACACCAGCGCTGCCAAGCAGCTCAAGCCAGGGGGGCCACCATGCTGCTGCTGCTTCCCCAAGATCTGCCTGTCCTGGGTGATGGCATCAGGTACCACAGCAGCTCACTCATCGGGCAGCTCCAGATCCTGAGCAGCCATCGCTGAAGATGCTTTGTCAAATCCTCAGCGTGGGATTTAGTCACTGCAGAACCGAGCCAGCCTCGTGGCACGTGTGGAGCTGAGGGTTTGAGCTCATGTGCTGCTTCATTTACCAGCTGAAGCCTGGAAAACTCACATCTTCCCATGCTCTACAGACTTCCCACCATCTAGTAGGTCAGTGCAGGTCCTTAAGAGTGAGATCCCAAGCAGACCAAAACTCCGCTGAGGTGGATGGTGGGCTGCAGGGATCACCACTGTGATCCAGCCCTTCAGCAAAGGCAGAAGGCTGCTCCCCAGGTCCCTCAGGCATGAACTTGGTCTCTGGGAGTTGCTAGGGAGCTGGAGATGGGATGTTATTTCTAAAACTGAAATGCCCGTGAAACAAAGGGGCAGCAATTTGAAAGCAGCCACTGCACAGGATACCCAGCTGAGTTCCCAAGGCCACATCTCCAAGGGTACAAAGTTGGGAAGGCAACTTTGGAGCTGAACTGAACAAGCCTGAGACAACTCCCCCAGGGCAGGTAGCTCTGCAGATCCCAAACAAGCTGTTCCACCCTCAGAACCTTCCAGGACACCACGTCGGAGCGAAGCAATTGCAGGCAGGCACAAGGCTGGTTGCTGTGCATAATGTTGGACATGCTGGTCCAGCCTATGTGAGAGGGACCAACACTGCACTCACCTGCATCCCAATGATTGCGTAGATGAAGAAAAGCATGGCAATCAAGAGGCAGACATAGGGGAGGGCCTGCAAGAGAAGTAGACAAGTCATCTCCTTTAGCACAAGTCCAGGTTCAGAGGACAAGAAGTGCAGGAAGCAAGTAAGCTGTGCCAGTCCTGTTGCAGAGAGTTCAGAGGAGGCCACAAAGCTCATAAGAGGACTGGAGCATGTCTCCTATGGAGACAGGCTGAAAGAGTTGGGGTTGTTCAGCCTGGAGAAGAGATGGCTCCGGGGAGACCTTGGAGCACCTTCCAGTACCTGGAGGGGCTACAGGAAAGCTGGGGAGGGACTTTTGATAAGGGCATGGAGTGATAGGACGAGGGGAGAACAGTTTTAAGCTGGAAGAGGGGAGATTTAGACTACATATTAGGAAGAAATTATTTCCTGTGAAGATGGTGAGACACTGGAAGAGGTTGCCTAGAGGAGTTGTGGATGCCCCATCCCTGGAAGTGTTCAAGGCCAGGTTGGATGGGGCTTGGAGCAACTTGGTCTAGCGGGACATGTCCCTGCCCATGGCACAGGGGTTGGAACTAGATGATCTTTAAGGTCCCTTCCAACCCAACCTGTTCTATGACTCATCTCTCCTAAGAGGCAACAAGTCAGCAAGACCTTGGGAACAGCCTGCCTTTGGGACTAGCACCCCAGCACCGTGGCCAGAGAGGAGACCATGGCACCTGTGACTCACCTTGAAGGACTGCACGAACGTCCAGAGCAGGATGCGGATGGTGTAACCCTGGCGCAGAAGCTTGATGAGCCGAGCAGCCCGGAAAAGCTTCAGGAAGCTCATGTTGAAGCTGCTGGTGTTCACCAGCTGGGAGGAGATGAGAGGGTCAGAGGGAGGCAGGAGCCCCCCACCCCGCAGCAGCTGGTCCTGCTGCTCCCAGCCCCTGCTTCACCTTGGTGTCCGTCAGGATAATCTCCGTAATGCTGCCAATGACGGTGATGAAGTCAAAGATGTTCCAGGTGTCCCGGAAATAGTTCTGCAAAAGGCAGGAGAGAGGGAACACAGATTTGAGCTGGAGGATGGCAGGTCTGAAGGGTGCTGGGCCACAGGCCAAGGCTGCTCATGGGCAACAGCAGCTGAGACCTTGCTGCCAATTTGTATGCTGCCATGGTCTGGAGCATCATCCTATGTCTGAGACAGTGGCAGATCTGAGCGTGTCTGCAGTGAGCAGCTTCTCCTGAGAGATGACTCATGCATCCAACAGGCCACCTTGGGAGTAGGAAAAGCAGCCACAGCCAGCCCTGGTCAGGCTGCAAGGGCTCGTCCTGCTGACCCTCACAATTAAAATCTTAAATGAGCAGCTGGAGACTTGAGGACTGAGAATTAGGCAGGGTCTAATTCTAGACCTGACTAGCAGGTCTCACTGCTGGTCAGGTCTGGTCCAACAGCCCAAGGACAGCAATGTACCAGCATCTCCTGCCTCCCTGGGACAAATCATCACCAGCATGATCACATTCAGCTTTAGCAGAACAGCTGCACAGCTTACACATGGTCCAGGCACCAAAATACCACCGAAACAAGGCAAAAAGTAAAGCAACTGTGTGGCTTCCCCCACCAGCATCCAGCAGTGGGAAGTTTACTGAGAAGTAAAGCAACGACTCCAACATGAAAGCAGCTCTCAGGCTGGGACCCAAAATAAACAGCAACAATCTCACATTATTAACACCTTCCCTCTGTGATCTGCATGCTGCCAAAGTCCAATTAACACCCTCGTCAAGAACAGGAGCAGCCACTCACCAGGAAGCCAAAAGCAATGATCTTGAGGACGCACTCCAAGGAGAACACCATGGTGAACGCGATGTTCAGGTACTTCAGGGCCAGCTCATAGGTGTATGGAGCTGAGTAGTACTGATGAAAAGAGAGAAATATGACTAGCCAGGAGGCCTTCAGCCAAGGAAGACCTGCCATGGCCCATCCTCCTTGCCCTGGTTGCCTCAAGACCATCTCCTTCCCCTCTCCACCTCTCTCCCAGGACAGCTGCCACTGCCTCTAAGAATGAAGCACAGAGTAAATCCAGATCTTTCTGCAGATCCAGATAATTTGGGTCACCTCATTTAGGGAAGATCTCACCTCCAGTTTGGGGCATGTGATGTTTCAAGTGACTATGCCAGGGGAATACATGCCTCAAAACATCTCCTGGAAACAACCCAAATACTCTGGCACCATCCTGACCGATCCTTCTTCTCCCCATGATCCCAAACAGAACAGGCTCACACTGACCAGCTTACCTTCATCATCAGCACCACGGTGTTCAATGCTATCATGGCCATGATGGTGTACTCGAAGGATGGGGAGACCACAAAGTGCCAGACACGGTACTGGAAGGTGTGCCGGTTCTGGGGCATGTACCGTGTGAGGGGCTTGGCGCTGATGGCAAAGTCAATACAGGCTCTCTGGAATACAACAACGTGCTTCAGACCCTGGCCAATGGTAACATGAGGGACTGTGGTTGTCATACTTCTTTCCTTCACGGGCTGGACAGGCAGGTGGCTCATGGGTTTCTTATACCTTTTCAACATCTAGGGAGCTCCAAGCTCCCAAACTGAAGAAAAGCCATGAAAACATCCTCTATCACCCTCCCCAAACCATACCTCGTTCTTCTCCAGACTGCACTCCTCCATCATTTTGTCTCCTTGCTCTTGGAACGTAATGATGATGAGAGCCACGAAAATGTTGACAAAGAAGAAAGGGAAGACCACAAAGTAGACAACATAAAAAATTGACATCTCCATGCGGTTGCTACGACTGGGTCCACGGTCCTCCTCCGTTACATCGACTGAATGCTGCAGCACCCTGTGGGCAGACAGGTGGAGAAAAGCAACCAGAGATATGCCCATCAGGACTGCCACCATGCAGCACCTCTCACGGGACCCACTTTGTACAGCCAGCTCCATCTGTCCACGCTTGTGGCAATGATACTATGAAGCTTCATCTTAATCTGCTTTACAAGGACGACCCTTCTAAGTGGCTACAGCCTGTTTTATGGTGCTTTGCCTGTACCCCTGATGGAAAATGGATTTTCCTGTGCTCTACAAACAGAGAAAAAAATTGCCCAAGCTCACACGATCATGGAGAGAGGTCTTGTCCTACTGTCACCTCTAAAATTGACTTAAAATATAGCTCAGGGCCACACAGGAAAGGGATTATCCATCATACACTCCCTAAGGAAGAAGCTAACCCCAGTCATGGTCCTAGCCTCATACAGGGGCTAAAAGCTCTTTTGTCCTTCATAATTCCTCATTCTTCATCTCCCACTCCCTGCCCAGCAGATCCTCTCACAGTCCTTCCTGGGTGTAGCCAGTTACTAATGTGACCACCCCAATGGGGAGGTGATCACCCCCATCTGAGGGGATGGATGGACAGAGCAGAATACTCACTGGGGCCAACCCTCGCCAGTGGAGACTGTGAAGAGGGTGAGCAAAGCCCAGATGATATTGTCGTAGTGAAACTCATGGCGTTTCCATTCCCGGCACTTCACCTCCATCTTGTTCTTCTCATGGTCCACGTAGTTCCCTCTGCAAAGTTGGGAGAGAGCAGTGACGTTGCTTTTTATGCTGCCAGACTATGAGACAGTGGTTTTAAATCTTGGGGACAGTGTGGGTGTGCAGTGGGGGAGACACCTCTCCTCCTGCAAGGCTGGAGGGAGAAATGGGGAGAGGCTGGGTAACAAATTGGGGGTAGGAGAGAAGAGTAGAGCAGAAAGGAAGAGAGAAGGAGGAAAGAACAGCAGCAAAATATGGGGCTCTGCATCCCACACTGTGCAAGGATGCACAGTGCTGTCACAGCAATGGGGACAGGGCTCGGCCCATGCCATCCACCCCAAGAAACTACGGCCAAGAACGAGTCATGACCAGGGATGTATCTGGGAACCACAGAAGACATTATCCACCACCCTGCCTTTGCCAGAGGTGTCAGCAGCATTTGACCTACTGGACTGGGCACCTACATGCAGTCCTTCTGTGTGTCCTTAGAGCTGTCAGTGCAGTAGAAGAACTTCCCCTTGAAGAGCTGGACAGCAATGACAGCAAAAATGAACATGAAGAGCTTGTAGACGATGAGGATGTTGAAGACGTTCTTGAGGGAAGTCACAACACAGTCAAAGACGGCCTGGAGGAGAGGGCATAGCTCACCTTGGGGAACCCATGGTCTTGGCAAAAGGCAGGACCAACACCAGACTACCATGTGGAAAGACATTTCCCACTCCTGGTGGGCAAAGGAGGACAGAGCTGGGCCTTCTCCCAGGCAAAAACCTATTTTATGGATGAGTTTAACACCCATAGTACCCCCCAGCACACACGCAGACACTGAGCAGCCCCTGAAACAGCAGCAGGGATGGATATTTATAACCTTAATGTTCTCTGCAACCAGGGCAGCAGACAGGGGATGGCCCCAATGATGCAACGAGCAGCACTCAAAACCAATTAGTAAACTCCTCATTGTTTCACTTCACCCCCAATAACACGGCAGAGCAAATCCCCCTGCCTGCAATAGCAGCACCTCCCCAGACTGTGCTCTCAGCCCGAGTTCTCACAACACTCTGAGAGACAGGAATGTCATTATCCCTGCTCCGTGGTGGAGACAGAGGTGTCCAGAAATGAACTGACATAGGCTGAATCCATCCACTGATCAGGAAAACCTAGGGTCCAACCCTCTATCTCTGGGGTCTCATCCTTCAGCTAAATAACCTCTTCTAAGAATAAAAAAAAAAAACAGCACCTTGCAAGAGACCTTCCGTGATCTTTTTTTCCTTTCTGGCCCTATTTCCCATCAGCACAGGTAGGGAAATCCACAATCCTACCTGTGCTTCACAAACAATCCCACTATTGAGATGGGAAATCCACTTCCAGTGCTGCACCACAACAGCACAGCACACAAAATCATGAGTTGTTTGCAAGCTGCTCTGGTGGGAAAGATCATGAACTCTGGAAAGAGATCTGACTTCTCCCAAAGCTGAGGCAGACTCATTTTTCAGGAGAGCATCTGGGCTTTGGTGCCTCATGTCCACTCCAGCCCCACTTTCCCTGGCCCCTAATTCTGAAACCTTGCAGAGATCCAGGCTTGCTTTTACCAACTCATTGCACCTCCAGATGTGAATCAGCCTGAAGGTCGTTGCATTTGAAAACAGGGCTCCAAAACAGAGCAAAGCTTTGAAAACTCCTTGATCATTGCTCGTGAGCAAATCAACATGCTTGGTTCCTGCACTAACTGGTCCATGCTGGAAAGGACAGGCATAAGGTAGGAGATGGGGATCATTACCTTCAATTTGGGCAGTCGCTTGATGGTTTTCAGGGGCCTCAAGACCCGTAGCACACGGAGAGACTTGATGGTCTTGATATCCCGGCCCTTGTTGCTCCTGCCATGTTGGAGGAAAGCACATGAACCAAGAAATGAAAAGGAGAGACAATAACCTTGCAGATCTGGGGCTGGATGGTCAGAGGGTCTTCAACAGCTGACAACATCCCCTAATTCCCCCCCAGCATGCCTGAGGACAGGAATAGGTGGGCCACATGCCATCATGGGGGCTGGCCATCACAAACGCGTGACCACTGAGTGCTCAGCCCGCCTAAGCCAGTCTCTTCCAACACCCACACTGGCTGCCATGAAAAACAAGGAAGCACCTGCTCTGTGCTTGGTATGTTCACACAAATGCTGTTTCTTACAGTTTTCTGTCTTACTCTGTCAGTAACCTGGTCAGCCTGGTCCTCTGTCTCACACGCATGTGATGTTGCAGCCCTCTCCAGATGAGGGCTGCACTTGCCTCCAACCCAAGCCAGCTGAGGGAGGCAGAGCTTACCAGTGGAATTATTCAGAAAAGCCCCCTGGTCACCCTTCTTTCTTGAATGTGATGATTAATCCCAACCACAAAACTGGGGTTTGTTTACTTGTTTTTTAACTAAAGCCCATGGGCTGGATTCCAGGATGGAGCAGAGAGGTCCTGGTGAAGGTTAGCACAGTTTGGATCCACCAGGTGCCCTCAAAAAACATCAAGGAAATGACTTACAACAACAGATGCTCCAAATTGCACAGTTCCTTTGCGAGGGTTAATGCAACAGGGAACACAATGGGCTTAATCATTCAGACATGTAAACAAAACCAATAATTAATAGTCCTCCCTAGGAGCACAGCTCCACAAATGCATGGGAATGAACTGTTTGAACAGCCCTGGGACTCACTTTGCACCTCCCATCTCCTGCTTTGCTCACTGTCAGGGCCTGGGTAAGTGGCTGAGGCATCTGATGGGGGCCTGGTGCATCTGACTGGGGGGCTGAGGTGAGGATCTGAGGGTAGCACTCTGCTGGTGCAAGCTGCCAGCAAGGGCAACTCAACTGCAGTGGTTTACATCTGCTGAGGAGGGAACCTCTTCAGACATCAGGAAACACCCTGTGGATTTGCTTGGGAACCATATGGGACATAGAGCTGGACAACATCTGGAGGAAAGCCTGGCTTTGGTGTGTCTCGGGCCAAGGCTGAGCCCTCCCCAGCCCCCTAAACTTGGCATGACTGACATCCCATGTCCTAAGAGGACAGGGCTGAAGTCCCTGCAGCACTTCAGTGCTTCCACCCGCACCCTCCAGGGTGACCCGAACGCTATAGTTACCCCAAAGCATTCCTGTCAGTGATCCAATCCAGCAGCCACCAAAGAGCACCCAGGGAAAAAGAGGAAAGAGAGGAAGAAAGTAAGAAATGCATCAGGGAAGCCACAGGGAGATGACTGCAGGCATTTGTGCAGCCAGGACCCTGTGGTAGCCCTCCATCACCCCACCCCTGCATTGGAAGGCATGCTGAGTAGACCATGTTGTCCTCCAGGATGGGGCTTATCTCCAGGGAAAGACTCATCCAGCAAGCCAGGAGCCCCTGCCCTCCCCACTGGAGCTTTTGGGAGGTGGGTACATAGTGAAACCTCTGCTGCAAAAGGAACCTGTGGAGAATGGGATGGTGGGTGACAGTGGGTGGGCACTTGGTCCTCCTGGGCAAGGAATCAGGAAGGGACCTTGAGGCTCAGTCCCAACCAGCCAAAGGCAGGTGCCTCCAAGGGAAACTACCTGCAAGGCCACAGTTCCCATCCAGACAGGCTAACTTCAGTAAATCACTTCCATCAAGAAGAAATCCATAGATTAAGAGCCTGAGCTGCAGCAGAATCCCCTGCTACCCAGCAGGACACCCACTCAGAGAAGCCCAGGTGGTCTACAAGGGTCCTAGTTGTACCCAAACCCCTGCCCCTGATTCAGCTCAGTCCCTGCCACGTGCCCACAGATGGGCCAGCCCACGAAGTTAACATTTCGTAACAACCCTAAAAATAACCCCAACCCCTGGCTGCATTTGGTGAAACAGGTGGAAGGTGTGTTGCAGAGGTGACAGCTGAAGTCTGCAGCACTTGTGTGGAGGGGCATCAGACTTCTGTCCTGACCAGCCTCACACCAGGATATTTTGCAGTGCATAAGGTTCCAGACACCAGTGCCGACCAGCACGAGGAGATGCTGCTTGGCAGCTCTGCTGGGTACCTCCGGGTGGAGAAGCTTCTGCCCTTGTCCACCAGGTGAGACGATGAGGGCAACGCACTGACTATTCAACCTTTCCACCACTCAACCCTTCCTGCAGGCATCCCTACCTCTTGGCAGCTCTGCAAGGCCACCAGCAAGCTCTTGCTCCTCTGCACAGTCCCTCCCTCAGGAGGGAAAAGCAAGCAGGGTCTTTAGTTATGGTTCTGGTTATTTCAGCTAATTTGATTTGGACTCTTTGGAGATTTAAAGTTTTATATTGGGCTTTTTATTTAGGCTGTGTTTGGATTGATGTATTAGCTTTCCATGAGGGGAGCTACAGATGAGGCAAGATGACATCCTGCTGGGGATGTACGGGCTCTGAGGGGGCAGTGGACAAGCTGTGATGGTACACAGGGACATGGCTTTATAGGTGGACACTTGCTTATCCTGACAGCTGGCAAATGATGGTAGTGCCACTGAACTGGCTCAGAGACCTCCTGTAGCAGCCACAGCTACCCAGGACTGCCACAGGAAAATCAAAATGCAGAGGGGAGGCAAAAAGGGCAGAATATCCAAATGACACAGCATGTCCCAGCACTTCTTCAAGTGGAAAGGTGCAGGACCTGGTCACCAGCTGCTTTCAAGCCACACAACCACCACAGCCACTCCGTGGGCATCACTTTGCCCACTCAGCACTGCGGAGGCAAGGAGGGGGAGAGGGAGGACACGTCCTTCCCCCTGACCCCACATCAAAGAGCTCATGGAGGGAGAAGAAAAGGAGAGGGATTTAAACACCACGGACAGAGTTTTCCCCTCGAAACTAGGATGGAGGGAGGGCAGGTGGTGGGTTGGGACACGTAGAGCTGGCAAACATCCTGCAGCTCAGCAGGAGCTGAGGGTGGCTGTGCACAGCCCCCAGCACCGCAGCGGTGACGGGCTGCCAAGGGGAGAGGCAGGTGTTCTCATAAATGCTTTATAATGCCTAAACCCATCAGAAACAGCTGCAGCTCCTTTGTCCCCCTAACCCCTGAAGCCATGAGATCATCTCCTCCAGTGGGAGCCACTGACTGATGGGGGAGAGGGACAATCCTGCAGGTTTACATTATCAAGAGCCCTGTACCACGGCACAAGCAGCGTGGTATCTACCCAGCTACAGCTACAAGAGTGGGCAGGCGATGCAGATGCTTGCTGCAAACGTACGTGGAGATGCAGAGACTTTCTCCAAGGCAGGGGGTTCAGTGCCACAGCTGATGGGGGTGCTTGGCCTCGAGAATTCAGCTGCCCTGTGCCCTAAGGGACCTGTCCTGCCCTCAGGAGGCTGGGTGGAGGCAGGCAGGTGGCAAGTGGGGCTGGAAGGGGAACGGCAGCTTCCTCACATGCTCAGCACCAACATATGGGGACCCTGCCAGCTCCAGGGGCCACCCCAGGAAGCGTGCCACCTTTGTGGTGTAGGGGAAAGGGGACAGTAAGGACAGTAAGCACTGATTATGGTACTGTTAGTGGCAGTGAGGACACCCGTCCACCTAGGAGCAGAGCTGAGCCACCAACCCACCCTCCTTCAGCAACCAAAAAAGCCTTGATGAAAGATGCCTTTGAAGGCAAAGGCTCTCTGGTCCTCCTAAAACCCCTCAAACCACCCAGCTCATCCTCCAGCTGCTGATGCCCTTGAGCCCCACCATCAGACATGCTTTGAGGAGCTGCCTTGGCAGAGGGGGGGATCAGCCAGTCCCAGAAGATGTTTGATCCATCCTTGTGGTGGTGGTCTACATGGCCCTCAAAGCACTGTCCCCCAGCCAGGGGACCTGCCTTGTGCCCCTTCCCCATACAACCCTGCCCAGGGACTGGTTCATCCCTGTGCTGAGCAAGCTGAATTCTTCCATGCTTTTCCAGAGAGGAGAACAGTGACTAAAGGCACTGGGAGAGGACAGGGAACAGCAACGAGCCAGGGAGGGTGTAAGTGGCTGAGAGCAAGGGGAAGGAGCTGCTGCCCAGCTGGGGATGGCATGGGAGGGATAGATGACAGGCTATGATCCTCCAGCAACTTCAGGGCTCTGACCCAGTCACCCCAAGAGCCTCACACAGTACCTGAGTGATGGACCAGGACACGGCTCCAGTCTGCATGGCTGTCAGGCCCTCCCCTCCCACCAGCACTAAAGCCACTAGTGTCACATGCACAAAGAGAGAACAACAGCATGACAAACTCACAGCATCCCCTTTCTTCTCCCTCCTTGGCCACCAACAGGGCACCACAGCACATGGGGAGCCCTTGGCCCTCTCTCTGGTGCCAGAGCATCCCTCCCCATGCTCACCCCGCACCACCTGCCCCAGCCTGCAGCACAGTGGAGGGGAGAGCAGCACTAAAGTCATCCCCGGTTGCTTCTCCCCTCCACAGCATGGGCACCACAGACACGAAGCCACCCTGCAGAGGAGGACCCACCTGCAGGTGCCACGAACTCATTACCAGAAAGAACTGCAAGGCACTGCAGAGCAGGAACACACTGCAGAGCAAGCAGGCAGCACCCTGCCTTGGGTGTGATGCTGCAGAATGTGCGAGCACAAACCCCACTGGCCACATCCCCATCCCTATAGGGCTCCAGGGCAGTGCTCCCCATCCGAGCAGAGGGAAAGCCACCAGCTGGGGGTACCATTTCCAGCACAAATGTGTTTGTAGGGCAGCTCCACTTGGCAGGCTGTGACTTTTGCTGTCTCTGTGAGCCCCGGGATGCATAGCAGGTGTATAACTCCAGCTCTGCGACCTTTAGATGTCTCTTTCCTTCTCTAACAGCCCCTTCTGCTCTCTTTCAAGTCCACTTGCACCACCAACCTCTTCCTAGCATCTCCAGCTTGCCTTGTCCCTGCTTGCTCACCAGCATTTGACAAACAGGAATAAATCCACTTCTGGAGCAGCTGTGCACCACCGCCAGGAGCCATCCCAAAAGTGGAGCAGAAGGGTGCAGAGAAATCCAAAAAATCAGGGTCTAGTAGCCCTAACACACAGTTGCATCCTCCTCCCACCCTCGCCAAGGGAAGGCAAAGAGCTGACAAGGACAATGGCCACTTACGCCAAGGCAAAAGCCACTAGTGCTCCCACCACCACGATGAAATCCAGGATGTTCCAGAGGTCTCGGAAGTAGGAGCCATCCTGCAGGATCAAGCCCTGATCAATCATCTGCAGGGATGAAACAGTGAGGAAAAAAACAGGCAGGGGATGAGCACCTTGGCCATCAACTGGAAGTGGCTGCAGGGGACATTGCTGGGGAGCAGCAGATCTGTCCCTGTGCCCCAGGTATGTACTGAGGAACGTTGTATTTTGCGAGCCTGGAGGCTAATAAAAGCAGTGCTGAGCATTCTCAACTTCCACAGCTAGGAACCAGGCTTTAAGGTCTCCATCATCCAAATTTAGAACCAGAAACAAAAAACGGAGCCATTTCCCACCTGCTGCAAGGATGCTGGGGCACACAACACCCCCAGTGCCGCCAGCCCGCAAGGGCTCTTACCTTGATAACCATCTCGAAGGTGAAGACGCCAGTGAAGACGTAATCAAAATACCTCAGGACCTGCAGAGAGAGGGCACAGATGTTCTGCAGCTGATGCTAAGCAAAGGGGCTCACCAGCACCCACCCAGACCCTGCCAGCACCCTGCACCAAGGCTCACCTGGCTCAGGGGCAGATGGAGGGGTCAGTTTGCTTCCACCCCAACCCAGCCTGTTCCCAAAGAGCTCAGGGCAGCCCTAAACCCAGCCTGCACAGGCAGGACAGAAACCTTTCCCATGCATGGTACCAGCAGTTCTGAAGTCATGGTGCAAGCCAGAATCACGCACCCCCATATCAGCCCCTGTCCACATCAGCATCTCCCTGGTTTAAACTAATTTATTGTAAACAAAGTGCCCTGCTCTGCTCCCCAGGCTCTAAACCCCATTTTGTGGTAGGCTAAGAAGTATTTCCACGGTTTATAAAGGAAGGTGATGGGGGAAAAAGTCAGGTTCTGCCACTGGCTGCCCTGGTCTGTGTCCCCTGTGTGCCCCCACCACAGAAGCTGTGATACTACAGGCCATCTGGCTGGGGTGGGAGGGGGAGCAGGGGAGGTTTGCAATCACTTTGTTGCGGTCAGAGTTGGTGAGGACAGGGTCCTCTGCTGCAAGGGCGATGCTGCTGGCGGCGATCACCAGGAGGATGCACATCTCAAAGTAGCGCAGGTTCACGATGTAGTGGCAAGCTCTCCGCACCCTGTGGGGAGACAGGCCCATGTCCATCTCTGAGCCCCCATGTGCAAAACCTACCCCACCCCACCAGCTTCCAGGGCAGAAAGATGGGCAGCAAAGTCTGAAGAGCAAAACAAGGGAGCCTAAGTCTGGCTTGGGCTTGCTGACCCCTCTTCTCAGCTGTTCCAGCCCCTCAGAGACCCCCCCCCAGCCAGCCAGGAAGAGTCCTTGAGAAATTATGGGGCTTATTCTTCCAGGCTGCTGGAGCTGGACAAGAGCTACAGGGGAGCAGAAAACTGCAGAAAAATGTAAGAAGCATTGAATAAAAATCACTGGGAGCAATCAGCAATCGGAAGAGAAAACCATGAGCCTGGCTGGCACAGAGGGAGAGCACTGCTGGAGCTTTGGGAACATCATGAGTGGTTATTCAGGCTGTTTGGGAGATATTAAGCCCCTTTCCTAGGGTGATCCCCTGTTTTCAGGAATGCCGAGAGGTTCCTTCCTCTCGTAGCCCTCCCAAGCCCCCAGCTCCTACAGTCCAAAAAATATCTCACGGGTTGGTGGTGCTGAAGATGAACATGGAGCTGTGTGGCACCATCGCTTTGCCTGTCTCGCTTTTCTCCTTCTTCCTTTTCTTCTTCTCCAACTCCTCCTCATCCTCTTTGGTCTCGGCCTCCTTCAAGGGGCTGGCTTCACCATCTGTCTTGTTGCTAACTGCAGGAAAGCGAGAGCCTTTGCCTGGCCTTGCACCCAGGCAGCACCCTGGGGTTTCTCTGCCACCCGGGCACATGCAGCCCCCCCCCCCGGTTTCCGCTTTGCATCCCCGTGCTGTTACAAGGAGAGGGACCAGAAGGGAAGAAAAGACACAAGCTGCCAGGATGAAGCAGATGAAAGGGGTTTTAACAAGGCCGGTTTCACATGCTGTTTAATTAATAACACCGTTTAAGGCAGCTCACCTTGACAGCGAGGATGGTGTTAAGGGATTTGAGCAAGCTGGGCGGAGGCTGTGGATGTGTTAGGAAAAACAGGGGATGGGAGTGTTTTGCCCAGGCAAGGAGGAAGGAGGGATTGGGATAGGGGTGGGTAGGAAGGAGGTGAGAAAGGGAGAAGCTCCTCGGGGCATAGTGGCACATTAGCGCTGTGTTTGGGCTCCCCTACAAATCTGGGGTTCTGGAGGGAGGTGAGACAGGAAGCAGGAAGGAAAGACCCCCGCAGCTGATGGATGCAGATAGGAAAAGCTATGCAAGCAGCTTTTCCATCCCCACAGGGTCCCCAAGGGCTGGGAGAGGACACTCAGGAAAGAGAGATGGGTCCTCACTCTGTACCACAGCGGAGTCGTGGACATCTATCATGATGGTGGTGCTCTCTGTGGCCTTCTCAGTGTTGGGAGTGATGGAAGAGAGCTCCGGCTCACTCCGGCTGACGGTGTGGCTGGCCTCCAGCAGCGCTTGCTCACTGGTGTCCGGGCTGCTGCAGTCCTGAACCCCGGGGGCTTCAGGTGCTGTTTGTGGGGGGGCTCCCCTCCTTGGTGGTCCCAACCAGCTCCACATCACCAGCAGGGACCCCATTTGTCCTGCTGGAAGAATGTGGGAGAAAAAAAAGAGGTGCAAGAAAATATGGGGAGAGGCCAAGCAGCTGTGGGAAATGCAAGATGCCCTCCCCAGGTACCAACCTGATGGGCTCCCCGCTTGCCTCTGGCTCCCCCTGAATCAGTGCCTCTCTTGAGGCCGTGTCTCCATGCCGGTCCCCATCCTGTGTCCCCTCTGTGGGGCTGGTCTCCTCCAAACCCATCTCCTGGCTGGCTGAGCGGCTCCCCAGGGCACTGGCTGGCTCCTTCCCCTCCATCCGGGCCCTGCGGTGCCGACTGCGCCGCTGGCTCTGCCTCATCCGTGCCCTGTCCTCGATGCCACCTCCTGCTCCATCCTGCTCACTCGGCTCGCAATTCCCGTGGCACGATTTCTGGTGCCACAGCTCCTTGTCTCGCTTGACCCTGGGTGATGGGCTCCTCCTGTCCTCTCCACCACTGGGGTTGGCTCCCGGGGCCGGCTGCTCGGGTCCCTCAGCCAGCGGCCGCTCGCCTTTGCTGCCCTGCTCCTCAGCGCATTTCTCCAGGGTGACGCCGTCCCCCAGTTTCTTCCTGCGGAAGATGCTGGCGTGGGGGTTGATGAGGGGTGGCTCATCCTTGTTGATGCCCTCCTGGCTGGACATCTGCATGTGCCGGCGCAGCTGGCTGGTCCGCTGCTCCCACACCGACATGTGGTGCCGCCTGCGACGCTCCCGCCTGCAACCGGGGACAACAAGCGGTCTGCATCCTGGCTTCACCCCCATCCACCCTGGATTTAATTTTGCAATCCCAGAGAGATGGAAATGCCATCCTCAGGGCTACGGGCTGGGGTCCTGCTTTATCCCCAGCCTTCCGGCATCCCTCTGGTGCTGGCAGGAGCTGGAAACAGGACCAAGAATGTGTTTCTGCCCCTTCCAAAAGCATCAGGTTGATGGAGGACCAGCCCCAGCAGCCTCACAGCTGCCCTGGAACTCTCAGGCAGCATGCCTGGCTCGCTGGGAGAAGCCAGCACCCCGTTTTGCCCTATCCCAGCCAGCGCAGTGACCATCTTCCTCTTGCATGATTGCCTGGGGACACCTTCTTAAATATGGGCAATGCTCTCTCGCTGCAGCCAGGGATTCCTCCTTGCACTGGGGATGTCTTTGCATCAGCAGCTCCTCGGAGCTGGGCTCCTTTTTGGAGCAATGCTGCCCTAACGCTACAAATGAGGGTGCAGGGAACACTGATGCAAGAGGCAGCTTGTTGGTGGTGGGATAGGGACAGTGAGTAAGAGCAGGGAAGATGCCAGGTACAAGACCTGCCTTTTTCAATGAGAGATGGTCCTCCAAGATATTTGCAACAGAGGACACCCCTGTGCTCAGCGAGACTGAGCCAGGACAGCCCCTTGCCCAGCACATCCTGGTAGGAAGCCTGCCTGAGGCTGGGGAAGCAGCAGTTTTGGCTGCCAGTGGGGAAAGGAGCTGTACTGGGCTTCTCCGTGTCCCTGCAGACGTGCTCTAGGGAGGGCCAGGCTCTGCCACGAAAACCTTGTGCACACCAACACCCTGGAGAAGATAGACGTGCCCTTCCCAACACACCGTGGGGCACACGGAAACACCCACGAGCACACACGTGGACACACCCGGCTCATCCCTGGGGACCGCGTGTCCACGGGCAGCAGCACGCACCAACACACACGTGCTGCACAGAACCACAAGGGCACGCACAGAACCACAAGGCCACACACAAATCCACGAGGGCACGCACAAATCCAGGCACATGAACAGGGCTTTAGAGGGGGCCGGAGGGGAGCGGTGTGCGCCCCATCCCCAGGGACACACGGACAGCACAGGAGCCACAGACACCCGCCCCCGCGGCCCACATACAGGTGGCTGCTGCGCGGCTCCCACATCGACATGTGGTGTCTCCTCCGCCTGTCTCTTCTGGGGAGGAAAAACAAATGGGTTCAATCCCCCCTTCACCCCTCTTTCAGTTCCTGTGGGGGACACTGAGAGGTGTCCCACACCCCAGGCAGCTGGCACCTCTTTGCCCATCAGCCACCAGCTGCCAGGGTGCCGGAGCACAGCAGCCAGCAGTGAACCCCTTGCACGTACACCTTTGCACACCAGCAGTGAGCTGCCCGTGCTCACACTTGAGCTCTGAACCCAGATTCCCTCACCCCAGTGTGGCACAGGTTGCTGCCATCCAGGGAGGTATGTACAGCAATGCTCATGCCAGGGATGCAGATCCATTTCGTGGGGGGCCATGGAGCCTTTCCTGCAGTGGGCAGCTGTGATTCGGGGACACGGGGAGTCCCTCAGAAGTCCTACTACAGCCTTGGATATTGAACAACTCTTTCAAACTGCTCCAAATTCACTTCTCCTGAGCAACACGTGGCAGTTTTGCAGGGGAAGCGATGGGTCAGGCCAGATGCAAGCTGCTCAGAGCTGTCACCATGGGTTACGCTGTCCTGAGACCACAGAGAGGAATGTGAAGCTCCCCAGCAAAGCCAATGCACAAGCCCAGGGCTAAGATGCTGCCAAGCCCACGTCACCTGAGCAGCTCCAACACAGGGAAGCCTAACAGGGCTGTCAGTGCCCTTCACCTCCCTGACCTCAGGCAGCTTGGGGTAATTCAAGGCTTTACCATTTGTATCAGCACAGAAAAGAGAAAATAATGGAATTGTTTAGGTTGGAAAAGACCTTCAAGATCATCAAGTCCAACCATTAACCCAGCACTGCCAAGGCCACCACTAAACTATGTTCCTCAGCAACACATCTACGTGGCTTTTAAATCCCTCCAGGGACGGTGACTCCACCACTGCCCTGGGCAGCTTGTTCCAGGGCCTGACAACCCTTTGGGTGGTTAAATTGTTCCCAATATCCAATCTAAACCTCCCCTGGTACAACTAGAGCCCATTTCCTCTGGTTCTCTTGCTTGTTACTTGGGAGAAGAGACTGACCCCCACATCACTCCAACCTCCTCCCAGGTAATTGTAGAGAGCGAGAAGGTCTCCGCTCAGCCTCCTTTCTCCAGGCTAAACATCCCCAGTTCCCTGAGCTGCTCCTCGTATAAACACAGCTCCAAGCAAACAGCCGTGAGCATATGCAAACGTGCACACAGTGATTTACAAGTTTTGCTTTTTGCAAACGCTGTGCATGGCACGTGCAAGCAAATATACCCCAACCACACCACCCCGTGTGCACGCAGAGCTCGGGCAGGCGAGACAGGACACATCCCGCTGCCATCCTGCGTGGGCACGGATACCCTCAGACCCCGGCTGAGTCACGCTGGAGTTTGCCTGCTCGGAGCCACGTGCAGGACAACATCCCAGTGCCACACTGATGGCAGAGGGGGAACGTCCTGATTGAGCCACGCAGACAAAGATCCACGGGCAGGGATCCGCCGCCGTCCCCGCAGCAAGTGGCCGAGCCTCCAACTGCATCCCGGCACCACGGGAGGCACCAACACATGGCAGCACCCGCATGCGTCCATCTGGCCACCCACTCGTCACACAGCCCCAAGCCATCTGCACCACCGGCGCCCAGCTACAAATACAATGCTGCGATTGGCACCGCGGCCACCCACGCCGGCCTGGCCACGTGGGAGCGCTCGTCCCCGCGTGCTGCCGGACCCCTCTGCAGGCAGGGACGTGGGTACCCAACCTGCCCGGTGCTGGGTATCCACAGAGCAACGGAGCCATCGGGGTCTGCGTGTGCCCAAACTAGCTCGGCTTCACCACTGGGTTTGCAACAGCCTCTGCTCTGGCTTGTCCCTCGCTGTGATGTCCCCACCGTCCTTCCCCAGCTTGCTGGCACCAGTGGAGCACCACCAAAAGCACAGCAGACCTGACGCTGGAGATGCTCGCCCCCGCGGCATCCCACTCCCTTCCCTGCCCCTGACACCATCCAGGGGGAGGAGCTGGAGAAAAGATCTGCGAATATCAATACCTCCCATTTCAATGTTGCTAGAACAACAACAAAAGGTTGGAGAGATCTGTTTTCACAACCAGCTCTGACAATGGCTGGAAAACTCCAGCAGGGATGCGTAGCGTGGGAAATCCTTTAGTACCCTAATACATTCAATCTCCCCCTCTTCCTCTCTCCTATCTGTCCATTCTGCAGCCTAAATCCCCCCCCTATTCCCTTGCTTTATCCAACACAGCAGCCAGAGATTGTCACAACACACAGACTCTGCCACCCCTCCCATAAACCCCCCCTCCACAAACCCCCCCACAATGCTTGGCCAGGCACAGATTCATTCTGCAAACCCCATCACCCCCAACGCAGGGTGACATCTGCGACTGCTGAGAGACCAGGCAGGATTTACAAGCACCCCCAGCTCCCACAGCCCCCAAAGCCATGGGTGCTGCAGGCAGGGTGGGGGACCATTGCATCCCAACGCTGCCTCCGATCTCCCTCCAGACACAGCAGCTTCTCTCAGCAAAAACCTGCAAGAGATTCTGCCATGTATGAGCTTGGCTGGGTTTCAAAGCAGAACGAAAACTAAAATTCCCTGGGAAGGGATTTTATTTAAAAAAAAAAAAAAAAATAAAGAAAGGGAAAAAAAAAAAGAAAAAGCAAAAATCCTTTCAGCTGTACTGAAATGTACTGTTTTGGGAAACAAATCAAAACGCCTCGTTCCAATGTTGACTTTGAAAGTTTTATGTGATTGAGACCATATGACATGGCAAAATAAAGGGAAAAAAGGCATCTAGAAAAGAAAAAACAGCACTTTCTTCTGCTGAAATGTGGAGACAAGGCTCCTTAACACCATGCCGAGGATTTATGTGGCTTGGGGCTTTTTTTCCTTGCCCAAATCAAATTTCTGTAAAATAAAATGTGGTTTTGCAAACCTGCTCCATCTCTCACAACTGTATTTGCTCCCAGGGAAGGAGCCTGGGGTGGGGGAGGATTTCTGACCCTGCTGCTCCCTTCTCCTCCAGCCCTGGATGCAATCCCACAGCTCCACCACAAAGAAATGGCTCCTGGGAACAAGTATCACCCCTCCTCAAGAAAAAACTGAGCTACATTCCTCCTCTCCAGCCTCCTTGCCCAGCCCTAGCAGCAGTCCTGGGTGTCTGAGCTGTACGTTTGGGGCATGAAGCCTTTTTTAGTGGACTTCTCCCATTCCCAAGCTCTGAGGCTGCTGCTTGGGGCGAGGGTGGACAAGCTCAGGTCCCATGGGGTGAGCTGGTCCCCGCTCTGACACCTCTCCAAAGGCTCTGCTGCTGATGGGGAGCATGCTCTTGCATCTCCATCCATCCCTCAGGAAGGCACCCTGAGATGGAACACGCTCCTACATCTCCATCTACCCCTCAGGAAGACACCCTGAGATGAAGTCACCAGGGGTAGCGAGGGTGGGGGAGTCACTCACTCGATAGCTGGCATGTTTGGGGCAGACATGGGGCTGACTTCTTTGGCTTTCTGAAGGGCATGCTTCTGGTTAAAGGCCTCCTCTTCCTCCTGCTCATCCTGCAGAGGAAATAGGGGAGATGCTTAGTGGGATGCTGGGGTTTTATCTGAGGCAAAAAGGGATGCACAGGACTACCTTAGACGCCAAGACATGTGGGAGAAAAGGGGAGCAGGCACTGTATTTTCAAAGATAACCTTAATTTTATCATGGGGACACATCTTCCCCACTATGCTGGATCTTACTGATAGTGTCAGCTCTACTTAAATAAGGGAACCCAGCCAGCTCTGGGCAAGAGCTGGGCTGCGCATGCAACAACAGCCCCAGCCAGCGTAGGCCAACTCAGCCCTCCTTTCTGCACAGCCACAGGGGTGAGACAGGCATCCCCTCCCAACAGCCTGGGAGGAAAGGCATCCACCAATGACCCCAGCAGAGACCTTATTGCTTTAATGAGTATGGTTGTGTCTCTGGAGCAAAAAAAGTGTCATTAGGAGTCATTAGCGTGCTTTCAGTCCTTTCAAAATCTCAGCGCTCCCTTAATTGATGCTCCTGGTGCACCATGGGGCTCTCCCACCCTTTTCCCACCTCTGGAAGTGTCACCAGCACCCACCACAGTGGAAAAAGGACCCCCACACACAACCCCCAGGCAAACAAGCACCATGTCCCATTTCATTTGCTGCTAAGGGGTGAGATTTACACCAGTGTGGAAGCCTCCTGGTGAGCCCCAGGAACTTAAGTAATAGACATAGGCTCTGCAAAAAAATGGGCACTGTGGGATTGCTGGTCCCCTCCAAAGAGCAGCAATGACCCTGGCAGCTGTCACCTCTTTACCATTATCCAGATGGTGCCCCAACATTTCAACATTCCCCAAATATTTCCCAGCATGGTCTTAAAAAACAGTTAAGCCAAATAACCTTCTCAAGCACCGTCCTAAAATTGCCTCCTAAATCACATCCACTGCCCTGCAGGCAGATGGGAAATAAATACTGACACTGTGCCTCCCATTCTGCATCTCCAGTGTGCTCGGGCAAAAATCTGTCCCCATATCAAGCCCCATCAGATAAGAGTTATCTCCATCTGACCAGAGGCAAACAAAACTGGGGAGCTTAAACAGACAAAGAGTTAAGCCATGCTTGATGGGAAGTCTGGGTGTTCCTGGAGAGAGCAGCAGGTTTAAACACTTTTCTAAATCTAAGTCTAAATGGCTTTGCCCAGCCCCACAGACTTGTGTTTGAGGGAAACATCCAGAGTCTCTTCCCACAGGAAAGGCTTTCGCTTCCAATCAGACCTGACCTCTTCTCAGTGAAGGCTGAGCTAAAGGACCAAGTGGTCCTGCACCTGGAGTAAGGACAGTCACAGGCACTGCTCACAGGGCCTGTCCTGCTGGCCCCATCCTTCATTATCTTCACAAGAGAAGAAAAATGAGCAACAGGAACATACCTTGGTGAGCTCCTGAGCATTGGCCAGGTTGTCCACTGCAATGGCCAAGAACACATTCAGCAGAGTATCTGTGAGCAGCTAAGGATGCACAAGCCACGTGTTAAGGATGTGGGTGTCTGCAGCCACTGAGGGTGGCCCTGATGGCTCCTCAGTGAAGAGCAGCCAAAGGGACAAACTCCTCACCCATCCCATACATACAGCCCTCAGTGCACTTCCAGACAGCTCCTTCTCTATATTTGGGATACCCAAGGCTGCTACATGTATGACAGGACTCCTTCAACTGAGAGAGGAGGAAGGAGCAGTGGGTAGGGATGGGGTGCCCCCAGAGGGGGAGATGAGATGGGGTTGTCTTCACTAAGCAGCCAGATGGATACAGTTTCCAAACAAGGTGAGGATGATGAAATAGATGGAGGACCACATTCCTGAGCGCACGCCTCCCTGGGAGCGGATGCCATTGTACATCACTTCGTTCCAGTCCTCACCAGTCAGAATCTGCAGGAGAGCAAGCCAGCATCTCTGTCACCTTCTCATCACATAGACAGCCCCCTCCATCGATCCCACCAATGTGCAGGTGCCGAGTACAGAGACCCTGTGCAGGGGATAACCCAGCTCTACAGTTGCAGCACTTGACAGAGATGTTGTCCAACACTGCTGAGGATTTAGGTCTCCTCGGAAGAGTTTTGAAACTCTTCAACCTTGCATAACAGAGGTGGAAGAGTTTCCATCTCTTGCCATCCGTTTTGTCATACAGGAGGAGAGGGAGGAAGCAAGTTTTATCCTAACAGCTGATGGAGGGGAACTTGTTTGGTTTAAAGGGCCCCTTCCAGCCAGTGAGGAGTGAGCAGGTGATCCCAAGTCCCCTTGCAGCCCAGCTCCTACCTGGAACACTGTCATGATGGCTGCAGGGAAAGTGTCAAAGTTGGCCGAAGGGGTCCCATCAATGAAGTTAAACCTGGAAGTGGAACCGAGAGGACGTAAGTGCGCTTGAGTACTGAGGTCATCAACACCCTGACTGCTGTGCTATCATCTCTTGTGCTTAGAAGGACCTTTACCCACTCTAAGGAAGGTCTCCTGAGCATTTGGTGCCAGAACCCAAAAGGTGTCCTGGCCAGCAGGACACACACAGCCCAGCGGCACCTGCCTGAGCAGGAACTTTTGTATGGGAGAGGTACCACTGGTAGAAGCATGCTGAGGGGTAAGTCTTCCTAGGCACCTAAGAAGGTGTCATCACTTGGCTTTGACACCAAGAAATTCCTTCTCCCCAGACTTGAAATTACCTACCTGCCTCCAAACAGCTGCATTCCCAGCAGGGCAAAGACTACAATGAAGAGGAAGAGGAGAAAGAGCAGGCTGATAATAGACTTCATGGAGCTCATCAGTGAAACCACCAAATTCCTCAGGGATGCCCAGTACCTGGAAAACAGAGACAGTGCTGGAGCACTCACAGCAATGCTGGCAGGAGAGCAGGAGGGACCAGGTCTGGACTGCAGCCACAGTCTGAGACTGTGACAGGCCCCGAGGGTTGGTACATACTTGGTTATTTTAAATATTCTCAGGAGACGAAGGGCTCGTAGGACACTGATCCCAAAAGAGGTTCCTGGTCTGAAGATAGCCCAAACCACTTCAAAGATGCTTCCTACTGTGACCTGAGAAGCAGATACAGCCGAGTCAAAGACAGGCTCAAGATAGGCTGTTGTAGGAAATCTTTGCATCCCTGAAGACAAAGCACCCACCACCCTGCCCGAGACCTGGTGTCTCAGTCTGGCACAGGCAGACTGTCCCAGCAGAAAGGGTTACCCTGCCCACTGTGAGGGCCATCCTGTTCTCCCCCTTGGTACCCTGTGCTGCAGACACCTGTCAAACACCTCAACCCACACCCACACCATCTCTGGGGCCACTTACCCCACAGTCGAAGCAGTTGAAGGAAGAATGGAAGTAAAGGCGTGGCCCCATCCCGTACATCTTTAAGGACATCTCCAGAAGGAAGAGTCCAAGAAACAGGAACTCTGCATAGTCTGAAAGAGAAAACCCAGACGTGCTACCCTTGGGGCACCGAGCTCCATGGAGCATCCTGTGTGCATCCACCCAGAGCCCATGCAGCACACCACAGAGGTGGGACAAGTCAAGGACCACGCTGCTCCCCCAAGCTCTCAGGGTTTGGGATGAGGGAAGCAAGGCCAGGCTGGATGTGGCTTTGAGCAGCCTGGTCTAGCAGAATGTGTCCCTGACCATGGTATGGAGCTAGATGGTATTTAAGGCCCCTTCCAACCCAAATCAGTCTGTGATTCTAAGCTTGTCAGAGGAGCTAAATTGTGTATAACAGAGCAGCAACCCCACAAGTTAATCTTTCAGGGTAGATGCACTGGTGTCCCAAGGGTTTGAGAAGACCAGAGATGGCTGGCATGGAGCAGAGCAGCTCCTTATGACAGCGGTTGAGGCATCTGCAAAGACATTAACCACACGTGACTGTAGGGGAATATTAGCAACCTGGATATAAATCATTGCATGGCTGGAACTTGGCCAGGGTAACTGGGCTGAACAGCCAAGAGCCAGAGAAAAGCTTCCCCAGCTACTTCATGAACATTAAAAGGCAAGAATCTGGCTCTTCACCTTGTCCAAAAGATGCTTCTCACCACGACCAGCTGCAGTACCACACCGTGGCGTGCTGGGATGCCAGCAGGCCTGAGCATGCTAATGCAGATTTGGGCAGCTCTGGTGCTTGAAGGGGACATTTTCAAGGTGAGGAAGAGTAACGTGGCTGAGAAAGCAGCACTGTCTCTCCTGCAGCAGCTCAGGAGTAACACACAGCTCCTGTGGGGCTGACCATGCTGTTCTGCAGCTAGCACCATGGGTGTCCCAACAGACATGGGTGTGCTGCCTCTGAGACTTGACCTTGTACCATGGCCCACTGTGGGCTGGGGGATGCTCCAGTAACTCATTACAAGCTTGAGATCTCCATGCCATGCTCTGCACCAAGACTTTAACCGGGGGGTTCTCCTATGACCAGCCTCATCATAGAATCGTTTTGCTTGGAAAAAACCTTTAAAATCATTGAGTCCAACCATTAACCTAGGACTGCCAAGGTCGCCACTAAACCATGTCCCTCAGCACCACATCTACAAAGGTTTTAATTCCCTCCAGGGATGGTGACTCCACCACTGCCCTGGGCAGCCAGTTTCAGGGCCTGACAACCATTTAGGTGAAGAAATTGCTCCAATCTAAATCTCCCCTGGCACAACTTGAGGCCATTTTCTCTTGTCCAAGAATTTGTTACCTGGGAGAAGAGACTGACCCCCACTTCACTCCAACCTCCTTGCAGGTAGTTGTAGAGAGAGAGAGAAGGTCTCCCTTCTGCCTCCTTTTCTGCAGCCTAAACACCCCCAGTTCCCTCAGTCGTTCCTCATAGGACTTGTGCTCCAGACCCCTCACCAGCCCTGTTGCCTTCCTTTAGAGATGCTCCAGCACCTCAATGTCCTTCTTGTAGTGAGGGCCCCAACTGAACACCACTGCAAACTCACACCTTGCCAGCAATTGCTTGTGGGCATTCCAACATGGATCTCCAGCAAGCTTTTCATCACCACTGTTCAGTTTTAGGATAAACCCAACTGAGACCTGCAGTCTGTTCCTCTTTCTTGACCAACACATCAGACCTGAAGTGCACGAGGCCAGTAAAACTCCTCCATTTTTCATCACAGGGCTGAGGGGGCCATCAGTGGCCACGGGGCCAAGGGCAGAGCTGAATTAAATGGCTGTACATGGTCTTTTGTTATCAACGGTGAATGCTATTCAGGTTATTTCCTACCCAGCTCTGTGCCAGCATGACTCTGGTGGCATTCATCCCCACATGTTCTGAGGCAAGGAGCAAAGGCACGCTCCAGCCTCCGGCCACTGGAGGTAAGAAGGTTGCAGGAGGTTTTAGCAGCCCATGCAGTGTGCTCACACCTACACAAAGCCTTGGGACTCACAGAGGAAGTGGGTGAGCCAGGCTGGCTGGTTGTGATGGACGATGGCCACGCAGGCAGTGTTGAGAGCCACCAGGCTCAAGACGATCCAGTAGAAGACCTGGGATTTCACCATGTGGCGAACGGAGATGCGCAGGAGACGCTCCTTGTGCCGCAAGTAGGAGGCACCGTCCACTCTGGCACCTTTAAGGCCAGAGTGACTCAAGGGGTTACCTAAGGGGAAAGAGGGGGGGAGAAGGAGTTGGGTGCTCCAGTCAAGGTGAGAGAAGGAGTTGGGTGCTCCAGCCTTTTCTGCAATAAACTGGCAGAGATTTTGGGGAGGAAAAGCTCCAAACAGCACTAACCCAAGGTTGGATGAAGAGGTCTTCTCTGGGCCAGCCTCCGCTCACCCACGGAGGAGATATCAACACAGTGCTCATCACTTGAGTCACGGTTCATGGCATCCGTCCGGTTCCTTTTGATAGTGGCTCGCCTGAGCACTGGGGAGGGAACAGGAAGGAGTGTCAGTGGCCCAACTCTGCCAGTAGCCAGCTTGTTGGACCATGGCCTGGTGGTCAGTACTTGGCTAACTCAGGTCTGGTAACAGGACAGAGACACCCAGGTGACCTTAATCCAGAGATAACCCTGTGTAGGACCAGACATCTCCTGGCCTTCAAACTCTCTCAGGGGTTATGCTGTCAATCCACCTCCCCACACCCCTCTCTTGGGCTGCAGACCCCACTGGGGCATCCCCAGACCTCCCATCACAGCTGGAGGGGTTCAACCTCCTGCTGCAGGCAGGCAGAAGGAAAGGCAGACAGATTTTTAGGCAGGGCATTACTTGTCTTACCTTCTAAGGCTGAGGTCCCAGAATTTTTGTTCTCTTCAGCCAGCATGACTTCCTCTACGCAAAACACAGAGTTCAGTATCAGAAGACAAGACACAGTAGGCTGAGAGCATCAGACCTCACTGCCTTGTACCTAAGCACTTTGCTCAGCCTAGAGGTGGCTGCTCCAGGTTGCAAATTCTTGCCAAGTATTGGTTAAGTGTTCAAAAGCAAATTCTGGAGGGTGGCAAGTGGCAGCAACCACACGTTGCATCAGAAAGAAAGATTACTTGTGATCAACCCTTCTTCCTCCCCTGGAATTAACCCCACTAAAGAAGCTGAACATTGCAGACAGGTCTGGGGCTCAACACCCTGATCCAGGGCCACAGCTGAGGTTTGGAGCTCAGGCCTCATTTCAAGTTACCATCCTTTTTCAAGCCTGAATGCTACATGAAAGTGTAAATCTTCCCTTCCCAGTGCTGAACACATTGAACTGATCTCCAGGAAGTACACGCAAGGACAGGGGATGTGGGAGTTTGGAGACCAGGCCCCACGGATGCCACATGCATGGCTGAGTGTCAGCAGGAAGCCTGGAAACCTCCACCATCCCCAGCCCTTCTCCAGGTCCAGGTTGGAACCCTGAGCTGGGAACTAGAGAGTGCATCCCCTCCAGTCTCTCCAGGATTAACTGGAGAACCACTGTCACGTTCACTGCCGACCCCTACAGGGGACTCCAGCAAACACTAAAAGAAAGGAAATCATGGCACAGAAAAGCTCACAGCAGCGATGCTCACAGCCCACAGCCTTCTCTGGAAACTTAATAAGCCTCATGTTCAAAATATTTTCATCAGCTGTTCGGGATATCCTTGCTCTTATCCTGGCTGGAGAGGACCAAGCTCATCCATGCACCCAATGCCGCCATGTGAGCACCTGGACAACTTGGGTGTTGCACTGGATGATGATGCTCAAGGATCCCTTCCCATCTCCATCACTCTGCATAAGCAATAGCCTTCAGTGCCCACCATCCCCCAGGACACCCTCTATCCCACCAGTTTTACCTGCTTTGTCTATCCAGGCTCGGTAGCCGTTGAGCTCCCGCTCAATCTGCTGCTGGCGCCGCAGCTTCATGAAGGCTCGGCGGTTCTCCACTCGCTCACGCTCTTTGGCAAACTCCCTGGGGAAGGACAGAGGGGGATGGTAAGAGCACAGAGGGCAGTGGGGGTTGGGGGGGGCACCACGGGGCCAGGAGGGGAGGCAGGGACCAAGAACAAGCACAAGCCCAGGGCTGCTGGAGCACGTTGGGGCAATACATGGCCACCCCCAGCCAAAGCATGGCCAAGGGATGGGTGATCGATCAGAGAGAAGAGGCTTCTTTGCAGGAGAAAAGGTGCAGGTGCACATGAACAAACACCCTGCTCAGTCACTCAGCCTCGCATACCCCAGCTGTTTGGGAAAGATGCTCCCAGCACCACCTGACTCCAGAACCAGCTCAGCTTCTGTGTGTCCCTTCAGGGAATAAAAACCAGGCAGTGTGAGGAGGCAGCAAGTGGATGGAGAAGGGCAGGTCCTGTCCCCTGTCTTCACCACCTCTTCCTCTGACTCCTTTCTCTTTCCAGACTCTTCTTGGAGGGTTCTCCCAGAGCTTTAGACATCCCTGCTGTCCTCTGGACTTCGGTGTCGCATGCAAAGTGTCTAGGTGTGATGACCAGTCCAGAGAAGGACAACAGCTTGGTGCAGCTCTGCAGTGGGCAGGAGGCCAGGCAGCCCTGCATGGGCTCTGCACATATGAGGGCATTCAAACGCTGAGCAAAACTGGCCAGAGCTAACACTGTGCCCCCTGCTTGGGCAGCCTCTGGCACATACTCTGCAGAGATGGACCAGCACACCCTCGTGCTCACATGCACACCTGGGCACAATCATAAACACACCCCTCAGTACCTAAGACATCTGATTTCACCTATAGCCTAGCCCAGAGCTATGCAAAGACACCCCGATGCAGTTTGGGCTGTAGACACCTTCTCACATGCAGCTAAAACACCAGACCACGCTGGTAAGCATGGTCTGCTTTCTGGTTGACACTCACTCATTGCCATACACAGAAGGCCCACGCAGGTTTTTGACCCACGCTTCATGAAGAAGCACCCAAAGCCCTAAGCATGCATGAAAAGGCCAACACACCAACACAGAGAAACAGAAATATTTGGCAGGAAACACAGGGGTGGCAACATCTACAACCTCCCACCAATGTCATGGGTTACATGTGAGATGATACAGCCAGACCTGCTTCTAGGATGTCCCACACCCAGTGGTTGTACACACCATGTACCTGGGGCACCTCAACCTGTACGTTATACATCTACTGACAACCACCTTCCATAGAATCACAGACTAGTTAGGTTGGAAGAGACCTTAAAGATCACTTAGGACACCTCCCATTAGACCTGGTTGCTCCAAGTCCCACCCAACCTGGTCTTCAACACTTTCAGGGATGGGACATCCACAAGTCCTCTGGGCAACCTGTTCCAGTGTCTCACCACCCTCTCAGTGAAGATTTTCTTCCCAATTTGCACACAGTGAGCATCCCTCACACCAGAAATCCCCCCAGCACCACCTTCCCTTCCTTACAACATCAGGGAGATGCGGTCTGTTGGCTGCAGCTCCCGTCCCATCCCCAAGCCACAGTGACCACAGAGCTGCACAGAGAAGGCCAGCCCATGCCCTGGGCCCCTTCCTGGTCCTCAGCTGCTCTGAGGGAAGCATGATTGCAAAGATCAAATGGCACCACTCTCTCTGCAAGACAAATGTCTCTCCCCCTGGAGACTGGCATCAATCTCCAGCCTCAAAAAAAATAATACTCAAAAGAACTAGAAGAACTGGCCTGTCTGCTGCAGGGGGAGTTCAAGTGCATTACCCCAGCTGAGCTATTACACCCTTAATGCCGTGTGGGCTCTGGCATGTGTGTGTGTATGTTTGTGTCAAAAACCCTGAATGTTCTCTGCATCTCTTGTTTAAGATCCCTAGACAATTCAAGCGCTTTTAATTCCACCCCAGGAAGGTGAAGTTTCCTGCCGCTCTGGCATTAAGCATCAAATGACTCTCCCCCTCCATTGCTGGCTTTCAGACTGAAAGGAGACTTTCTTCCAAGGGCAGGGAAGGGGGAAAGAACAAAAGGCAAGGAAGAGAAAAGCAGCCTAAGTGAAGGGAAGGAGGGTGGGAGGAGAAGGGGGAGAAGGAAGGACCTCCCACAGCCAACGGTGAAAGGAACTCTCATGCAAAAAGACTTCTTGCCCGAACTGGAGGAAAGGCAGGACCACTGGAGCTGGGTCATTGTCCCCCACCAGCCTGTGTATGTTAGCAAATTGGGACATCAAGAAGTTGCCATTTGCAGCCAGGGTTAGTGGGGAAGCTGCCTCTCTCCTGCTGGTGTGGTCCCCTGGTCCTCCTGTGTGCTGAACCCCACAGGCCAAAACAACCTCATGCCAGACAGCTCCTTGGCAGACATTTCGCTAGCCAGATCCTGTAGATACATCTGCAACCAGGAGAATCTGGAAAGCTTCCCCCAGTTTATAGAATCATAGGATGGTTTGGGTTGGAATGGACTTTAAAGATCATCTAGCTCCAACCCCCCCTGAATGTGCAAGGACACCTCTCACTAGACCAGGTTGCAGAAAGTCCAACACAATTTCCACCTGCTGGGAACGTGGCCCCTCTCTGCTACCTCCTGTTTGCCCACCCCTCTGTATCTCAGCTCCTCCTCTGCTGAGGCCAGCATCTCCTTTTGGTCCTCAGTGACAGAAGCCATCATCATCTTCTGTCCATGACGAAACCCAGAAAGACCAGCTGAGCTTCCAATCACCTTCTCCCAGAGAAGGGAACATGAGCATCTTTCCAGTGCCCTCTTCATCAAGCACCATTTCCCTCTGCCCAAGTCTTTGCTCGCGGAGCCCTAATTTACAGGAAGCTGGTGCCACATACATCCAGGGACAAGGCCCATGCAGCTGTGGCAGCATCTCCAAGGGAGCCACTTCTCACACGCTTGATCCCTAATGGAGCTTAATTGCTTTTGTCCATTAGAAGGAGGAAGGGGTGGCAGAGCGGGGAAGGGGAAAAAAAAAGTAGTTAAGCTCAACTTAACGAATTATTACATTTCAGAGAGACACGTTACTGAACAGGGCAGCAGCGGGGGCTGGTGACATCTGAGAGTGGGTAGGCGATGCTGACAGATCAAGGATTGCTCAGAGCCAATTTACAGCAGCGGGTAGAGATAATACTGTGTGTGAGTGAGAACAGGGCCAGTGATGGTGACTGACAGCCACTTGGGAAGGCTCCAAGTCACAGGCAGGGCAGCAACGCATCACCCAGAGCCGGCAACCTGCCTCCCATTGAAGGGCTCTGCTGCCCAGCATGCTTGGGTTACATCTCAGCAGAGCTACTAAGATGATTAAGGGAGTGTGGAACATCTCCCTTATGAGGAAAGGCTGAGGGAGCTGGGTCTCTTTAGCTTGGAAAAAAGGAGGCTGAGGGGTGACCTCATCAATGTTTACAAATATGTAAGGGGTGAGTGTCAGGGAGATGGAGTTAGGCTCTTCTCAGTGATGACCAGTGATAGGACAAGGGGTAATGGGTGTAAATTGGAGCATAGGAGGTTCAAGGTGAATATCCGAAAAAATTTTTTTACTGTAAGAGTGACAGAGCACTGGAACAGGCTGCCCAGGGAGGTTGTGGAGTCTCCTTCACTGGAGACATTCAAAACCCACCTGGATGCGTTCCTGTGTGATGTGCTCTAGGTGACCCTGCTCTGGCAGGAGGGGTTGGACTAGATGATCTTTTGAGGTCCCTTCCAATCCCTAGGATTCTATGATCTCCAAGGACGACTCAGTTTTGCCTTGTGAACAGCCCAGGGCTGTGGTGCCCCATGGGGTCCCTATGAGAACCCCAGCAGATAGCATGGTCCCTACCAGCAATGCCTCTGCTTGACTACCTGGGTCTCCTGGCCTCAAATCTTGATGCCTCCAGCATGAAAAACTCCACCCAGAACAGCCAAGCTCCACTCGTGCTGATCCTGTGTCATTGCAGCCCTTCCCCACTTGGACCAGTAAAGCTGAGGGCACACAGTGAGCAATGGAGATGAACCCAGAAGGTGGTGGTGGAAGCTGGGGAGCAGGAGGCCATCTGTCTTCCCGCACACAAGAGCATCATCCATCCTCACACCAGAACCAGCCTGCTAGTGCGATGGGAGCACGGATGGTTCCCTCCTCCTCTGCCTGCAAATTCTCCTCCACAGCCTTGGCATTGCCCTCATGCGGCCTGAAAATGTGTCTGCTCCTGGCAGGAGACCTGAGGGACACCACTACTGCCCTTGTCCACTTTCCCTCCTGGGCCCCAACACCCTCACTCGCACCAGGGCAGCAGCAATGCTTTTACTACACCATTGTGCTCTGCTCAAAGGACTGGAGAGCCCAGGTCTGCTTTTCATGGGAGAAGAGACCACATGAAAGCATCCAGCTTGGAAATGGGCCCCTTTTTTTTGAAAAAACAAACAGGAAAAATGCCCCACAAAAAAACCATCCACAAGAAAACTAATAATGATAAACCAGTACAAAAAAAAAAAAAAAGAAAAAAAATCACAGATACTGCAACCCATTTTTTATCCTTTTTGGAGCTTCTTTGAGTTCAGAGGAGGTATATGGCATGCTGGTCACATCAATATTGTGGCTACTATGCCTTGAAACAAAAAGCCAACCCTCTTCAAACCACTCAGTTCATCTCTTTTTTGCCACCCTTAAAGACACCATCAACAAACCAGTTACCAAATGGGTCATAAATCAATACAAGGCAGCAGAAAGGATGGGGTGGGAAGAGGAGAAATGCTGGATTACACGCAGAGGATGAAGCAGCAGAGCTGTGCTGCTGTGAAAAACACATACATAATGGGATGCATAACAAGAAACACCATCTGTAAGACATCAGGTAATACTGCTGCTCTCCACAGCACTCGCAAGGTCTCAGCTCATGGCTCTGACTCAGTTTTGAGCAGCACAATTTGAGGAAAAACCGCCTTCGACTCCAGGAGGGTGTCAGAGAAGGTTATGGGACAGAACTGCCAACAGACGGTTTGGAAAACACGGATGAGACAGTTGCAAACCACGGGGATCAGATGGTATTTACCCAAGAGGTGTAAAGGAACTGAAGTCAGTGTGTTGAACTAACTGTGCAGTCTGTAACCTGGGGCTTCCACTTACACAGGTGGTGGCAGCAGGCACAGCAGAACGGGCATGGCAGGCTGGGATTACAGCACTGAACCAACGGCAAAGGCCAGGGCAGGGTGTCCAGGGGGCACAGAAACCTCTGCAGGGGGAAGATGTGCTTCATGGGTCTGCCTGGAAGGAGGCAACAAGTTTTTTGGGGGTAAGGGCAGTTGCTTAACTTCACTTCAAGTTGGAGAGTATTCAAGATTAGGCTGGATGGAGCTCTGAGCAACCTGATCTAGTTGAAGATGGCCCTGCTCACTGCAGGAGGGTTGGACTAGATGACTTCTAATGGTCCCTTCCAACCCAAACCATTTTATGATTCTTTAACGAAGCTGGGCTGTCTCAAGAAAGCCTTCTTATGAAGCACTGACTGCTGAAAAGAAAGAACACAAAGAAAAACAGAAACACATTATTTTTTGTATTGCCTTTCAGTGGTGGCCATCAGCTTTTGATCATCCCTGTGTACTTGGGTGAGAGTGATGTGTTCCCCATGGGGTGACAAGGCTGCAGCAAGAAGAGAAGCCTACAGCTGACAATGCTAAAGGGAGCACATTTATAGAGCACCAGCAGACACACTAGGTGGGGAATGAAAAGCTGACAAGCTGTGGGTAACATCGAATGGCAAAACAGGAAGGAGATACCAGCTCTGAGATCACCCACTACATCACTGTCCCATTTAAGAAGGGGCAGATGCTGATGGTTACCTTCCACCTTGGCAAAGGCTTGTGATTGTCTACCTGCATTTCTCCAAGGCTTTTGGTAAGGCTTCCCACAGCCTCCTCCTAGAGAAATGGATGGGTTATTGTCTAGCCAAGTAGTCCATATAGTGGGCCGACAGGCCACACCCAGAGGGTGGTGGTAAGTATTTCCTCCTCAAATGGGCAACCAGTCACAAGCAGGGTTCCCTGGGGAACAATCTTGGGCACAGCACTCTTTAATATCTTCATAAGTGATCTGGATGATGGGATCAAGTGCACTGTGATGAAGTTTCCTGATGATACCAAACTGAGTGAGAAAGAGAACACTTCAGATGTGAGAGCCACCCTGAAAGGAAAACCTGGACAGGCTGGAAAAATGGACTAACAAGAACCTTATGAAGTTCAACAAAGACAAGTGTAAGGTCTTGCAAGAGGGAAAACATAATGCAGGAGTGCAGCAGAGGCTGGGATCTACCCAGCTGGAGAGCAGCTCTGTGGAAAGGGACTTGGGGGTCCTGGTGGACACCAAGCTCAACACAAGTGAACAGTGCACCACGTCACCACAGAAAGCCAACAGGATGCTGGGTGGCATCAACAAGGGCATCACCAGAGGTAAAGAAGTCATCATCCCACTCTACTCAGCACTTGTCAGGCCACACCTGGAACACGGTGCTCAGTTATGGTCCCCACTATACAAAAGAGATGTGGACAGGCTGGAGAAGGTCCAGAGAAGAGCCACGAAGATGATCCAAGGCCTGGGAAGGTATGAGGGAAGGCTGAGAGGGTTTATGCAGCCTGGAGAAAAGGCAGCTTAGGGGAGACCTTGTTGCCATGTACCAGTACTTCAAGGGTGGCTACCAAGAAGATGGAGACTCCCTCTTTACAAGGAGTCACATGGAAGACAAGGGGTCATTGGTTACTTCCAGGGACATCCTGATTGGAAACAAGAGGAAAAAAATTCACAATTAGAATAATCAGCCATTGGAATAATCTCCCCAGGGAAGTGGTGGATTCCCCAGTACTGGACACTTTTAAGATTCAGCTGGACAGGATGCTGGGCCATCGCATCTAAACTGTGTTTCTACTTAGAAAGGTTGAACCAGATGATCCTTGAGGTCCCTTCCAACTTGGTATTCTATGATTCTACAACTGATTTAAATTTGATTTTATTATAAGTACTTGCTGATGTCTGTCACTTCTACAAGGTCCTATATGGGCTTGTACTAGACAAGGTTGATACCAAGCAGCATGAACTATTCAGAAAGACCTCATCAAGCTTGTTTGTGTGGACATGGCACACTAAGGGAAGTGAACAAAAACTGAGGTACAAGAGACATGCAATGACAACATGGAGACATGGGGAGAAGGCAGCCCAAATGGGAACTTGTCACCACAAGTGGGGAGAGGGCAGAGGGGCTCCAGATGAGGAGCCATCAGAAGCAAAGTCAAGACTCCCAGCACTAAAGAGCTCCTTCTATAAGTTGGTGCCTCAAAGCGACATGGGCCACCATTGGCCAGCCATGTTATGGGATCTCTCAAGTCCAGGCTTTGTGTAGCTTTGAAGATGAAGTTCAAGAATTCAAATAATTGGTATCTGTCTGATGGAGAGCCAGAGCAGCAATGGAGACAATGAAATTATTCAAAGCAGCAAGAAACACAAGGGAACCCAGACTTTGCATCTCCTGATGGGGAACACAGCCCACCAAACAGCAAGGACTTCAAATACCTCCTCTCTTCTCTCCAGTAATCCCAGTTTCTTATCTACAGATAGCTTCAGTCAACAGCCTCCCATACACCCAAGAGCAGGTTCACTCATTGCTTGGGAACATGGTTGGGCATCAGCTGTACCTTCCTGCAAATCCTGTCCCTCCCCAGTGGATCCCAGCAGAGATTCAGGTGTCCAGTCCAGCCTCTGGAATTCAGGGTGGGACCAGCCCCTCTCCACTTCATGCATGTTCTCCAGGGATAAGATGTACTCCATGATCCAAGTGAGAAAAGCATGCATGGACGCTTGCTTTGTGCTCAGCTCAACCCTCCTGTGACCTTTTAAAAAGAAAGGCAGGTCTTCTATGACACCTGGGTTGGGCTCAGAGCAGCCAACAGTTTGGAGAGCTTCTTGTTTTGAAGTAGAGAAAAATAAATGACAAAGAGGACAAATATCACCTGGAGAAGGGAGCCACCGACATTCCAGTTGTAGAGTCCCAGTTTCAACATTTTTCCAAGGGTAACAACGCTAAGGTTTGCATCTCTCTCCCCCAAAGGCAATTGCACAGTCCACCCATGATGCAAGAAAGGTACAGAAAGGTGGTGGAGGGTCTGGTAGCCCCAGCAGCCAGAGGCAGAGATGGAAGCTCAGGATTTTATTTGGTTCTTATCAAGCAGGGCTGGGATGAGCAGCACAGCTTCACTGCTTCAAGAGCCCCGGGCTTTGTTCACAATCACTCCCACTGGCTCATGCAGCGCTGGGGAAATGTCACTCCTCCCCTTCCCTCCTCTGTTCCAGTTTTTATCCTCTGTAAGTGGAGAAGAGTTTTATAGTCCCTCTTTGCAAGCAACAGTGATCTGCAGATGAAAGGTGCATGGTCAGTACCACAGGTGAGTTACAGCGCGAGGAAAAAACCACCAATTTTCAACATTTCATCACGTTAACTTCCAGGAACTTCCAAGCACTCTAATTGATGCCTCCAACACACAGATACAATGAATTCAGAAGCAACCATCAAGTGTGAAACCCACAATGCAACTGTTAGATATGTCAATCCACCACTGCAAAACAAACAAACAGCCACCTACGAGATACGAAGAACTGATAATGCTACATGATTCATTCGGGACATCCTGTTCTTTTCACCAAACAAGAGAGACCAGCACCCCCTTGCAAGGATGAAGCTGGTTATGGGGGAACTGGGCATCTCCAAAGCCATCTGCCAAGTCAAAGAGCTGCAGCCATGGCCACACCATTGCTGTCATTAACCAGGATGACGGAAATTACGACCATCTGGAACAAGCAACTCCAAAAGCGAGCTGTGAGCAAGAACTATCTGCCAAGTGCTTTGTCAAGAGAATCAAAAATGAGCCTTTTCACCCACAGTCCTCAGACAACAGGCAGAACACAGAGCAGAGTTACAAGGAGGCACAAATAGGAGGAAAACTGAAGGAGCTGAGACGTGCTGGCAAATAATTTGTAAAGAGAAATCAAAGGGGAAAGTCAGAGTAATCTCTTTGTTGTGGATTTTTTTTCCCTCCTGCCCTGCTGGCTGTAAGAGGAGCCTTTGTCCCCTGTGACACTGGGGGACATGGCACACCAGACAAGTGCAGCTCTTGTCAAGCAGCACGTTTGGAAAGGGCTGGGAGCTCTCTGCAGAAAGGTGGGATGGCAGAGCACGGCGCTCATTGAATATGGATGCCCACCTGGCTGCTGAATACAGATTAAGACCTCAAAGGCTCCTTTGCTTCACTCCTATCCAAATACCATGTCGATGACACAAGAGCCTCCTCAGAACAAAGTGACAAGCGTGGCCATGTCTCACCAAGTGTGGCCTCACCAACGTGCATCCTCCTCCTCTTTACACCCACTCAAAAGCGGGTCCAGCTAATGAATCTCCAAACACACAACGGCCACAAGCATCTTACATCTCATCTCAGCCACTCCCTGAGATGCTACAACCACTAAAAAACCAAAACAAAACCCAAACCAACAACCACACTCCCAAGCTTTCATGCTTCTGATGCAATATTTCTTGGGCCTGTTTGTTGGCATCTTGCTGTCCCTCATGATCTCCCCACCAGCCTTCCTGCATTGTGGTGATGTGTCTCCCTACTTTCCCCTCCACAAACCACCTACCTCCAAGACATTAATCCTCTTCCCAGTGTTTTTGGCTTCAAGCCACCTGATCCAGCTCAAATGCACAGGTCCCAGGTTTTGCACAAAGCTGGCAAAAAAAAACCCCCTCTGCCTTCACTGAAAATGTACACTTGTTCCTTCAATGTCCTTATTATTAATTGCTATAAAACTTAATTTTATTCATCATTTGTTATGCCTCAAAATTGGATGGGAAAGAAATTCAAATGAAGTCAAGTGAAAAGATTGCAGAGATGGTACAGAAGGCTCCTGAAGGAGCTGAAGAAAACTCTCCGGAGACTGGGAAAGCAGTGCTAACCCAACCTGAAAGAAAGAAGATCTTAAGACAAAGAAATCTTGCCAAATTGATCCTTTAATTATAACATTAGTAGTTTCTTTCAAAGGCTTAGCACAAGAACTGGGGGTGGGGGGCAGAAAAGAAGACTTAAAGGGAGAAAAGACTTAACATCACCAGGATGAGTGGAAGCAATTAGGAGGATTTAAATTACTCTCTTGTTTAGTACAAGGCAGATGGATTTCATTTTTCTTGCCATCGTGCTCAACTTCTTGCTCTGCCATCAGCTTCCAGAGGTCTTTTCCTCAGCAGACCCAAGGGCCCAGCCTTCCCTGGTCAGGCAGCATCCCCTTCCACTCTGCACCCACTCAGCTATTGTTGAGGACCACAAATAGCAGGGATCAGAGTGGCTTTGTCACCCTGGAAAGGGGTTGGGAGTGGAGAGGGGAAAGAAGTCTACCAGTCCTCAACAGGAGGATGGGTGGGGTGATGAATGGAGGAGGGCAATTGTAAACGAGATTCTCTCTGCAGGGGCTGGGGAACAGGAGATGAAAAAGAGTCAAAACACAGCCTGTCTGGTGTTAGAAACTCCGCATGAGTCCTCAACGTTATTCCTCCAAGCGTGGCATATTTTTCACCTTCACTCTTTCATCTTCTTGCTCCCAGTGACAAGCCAGACATCAGCCATCTTCTAGCCAGGAGGGGCAAAGCAGAGAGGACCTGTGCAATGGCCAAGGGAGGACCAGTGGCAAGCTGTGGTCAGGATTGGGATGGCATTACTGCTGCCACGGTGGGGACCAGGCAGCACAGCTCTCACTAGGTGTGCTGCCCTGGAGATGCGGCCCAGGCACATGGATCCAAATTATTTTATATGAGAAACAGCTGAGGGGGAAAAAAAAGCCAAAACAAACGCCACATTTCACAAGGGAGGGAGAGCAGGCCAGCAAATCTCCAGTCCAAGCCAGGTGCAACTTCTGCATCCCACCAGCCGAAGAGCAGGAGGACATCCTGTCCACCTCTCCACCTCATCCCATGGCTGCAGCATGCAATTTCTTCTCTGCACCATGGTGGTTCTACCTGGGAAGAGGGGTAGAGCTGCAGGTGCACAGTGCCCCACCACAGCACGGTGTTGTGTGACACCAACCTTCAGCCACAGGATGCAGGAAGCAACACTGAATATGAGTCCTGAGCATCTTCCTGAGCTCCCAGTTCCACCGGCTGCCAGGCAGCAGAAAAGAGGGAATTTTAGCTGATGCTCCATTCTCGCTTGCTCCCACTGACTCTCTTCTCCCAGGATTATTTAAGTAGCTTGTGTAGCTTTAAAAGTTGAGCAGTCACATCTCCTTGGGCTTCATACCTGCCCTCAAAGAGGAACAGGGCCAATTTTATTTTTTTTTTCCTCCCTTCCTGATTTCAGTTAGAATTAATTGATCCATAATTGCAGCCATAGAGGGGGAAAGTTAATAGACACAGTAACAAATGCCAAAGCCCCAGAAGAACTGGCTCTCCAAGCCCCTGCCTGGAGCAACTCCATCTCCTCTTAATAGTGCTGCATGCAATTCCAGTGTGTGTTCGTATTTAGAGAGAAAGATTGAGAAGCCTCGGTAGGATGGAAATAATTTCTTTTCCTCTCCCACATACTTTGTGCTTAGGAGCAGATGGATCCAGGCTGTTTACATCACAGAGGTCATGCCTCAGTTTAACAGTTGGGGAACTGACTGTTAGGAGAGATGCGCATCGCAACCAGAAGATTGCTAAATCTGGGCTCCAGCAAACTTCTGGTGGTAGCAAGTTAAACATTCAAATGTCCTCCTGCAGCCTCTTCACATGCAGGACCTGCCTTGGGTATTTGATTGTTTCCCCAAGGAAAACCACTGCTGAGATGAGAGCAGAGAGGCAGCTCTGCAGCAGCTTGTAAGCGTGAACTTTGGGAAGAAGGCTGGCAATGCTGAGCAGACCTCATTGTTTGCCAGTGCAGACAGGGCAGTGTGCAAGGAATGTGGGTCCAGGTTTCTGCCAGAGAGCTACCAGGGCTGGCCACTCCATCCCGAGTTAATAGAGCAACCAGGATTTCAGTCAGCCTGGCACGGCTGCCAGCCTTCCCCAACCCATTGCCCTAACGCTGGGGAAAGGTCTCCTTGGTGTGGAGGTGTTTCCACGGAGCTCATCCCCAACGTGACCTTCTCCTCCCAGTTCAGTCCAGCTGTGGGGCTGTGGACCCTGTCTGCTCATCCAGCTCAGAGGGTGAGAGATGGAAAGTTCACCCTTCTCCTCCCACAGCACAGCCAGGTGCTCTCTTCCAGCACAGGAGGGTTGCGAGAAGTGTTAAAAACAATAAAAACTAAGCAAGCAAAGCGAGGAATGAAGCCCTTCTTATTGAACTCAAGGACTTACATTGTTTGTGTGCAGAAGCACCTTCTTCTGCCTCCTGTCTCAGCTCTCCACAGCTCTGGCATCAGCTTTGGCAAGATGATGCTTCACCACCACCAAGGCACCTCATCCACCGAGCCACAGAGGATGGCCATGGCCATGGCCAGGAGGGAGGACACATGCAGTGGCCTTGCCATCGGGTGGCAGAGCCCAGCTCACTGCCTCTGCTCACCCCTCCAGGGAGCTGAGCAGTCGCTTTTCCCTAGGTATCTGGCACACCACAAGAGCATCTCCATTGCCAATTAGGCCACCCACCCACTTGCATCCTTCCCCAATAGAAACCCTATTAGCAATAAACAAATACTGGAGATGCCAGCCGGCGCCTGGGAAGCGCCCTAGGCAACTCCATCCAATTCGGCGGCCGCAGGAACAGCTGCCTCACACAGCTCCAACATGGACCAGGGCACGGGCTGGGCATCCCACCAGCCACCTGGTGGTACTCCTGCCAATGCCTGGTTTGCAGGCCAGAGCTACACTATCCTGAAAGCATCGGGCACTGGCACCAAAAGCTTCAGCGTCCACGCAACACGCTACATCAGCACACTTCAACACTGAAGTAAGGGTTTTTACCAGCTGTCCAGCCCCAAGTTTCCTAATTTCCCTCCTCTGCTGCTTGGCAGGAAGGCTCCCACCTGATGCTGACAAGCAGCCCCAGACTACAAGTGGCATAAGAAATGCAAAAGCCACCCAAAACTTATTGGACATCTTCACTCTCCGTTAGAGTTCCGTCCCCGCAGCCTGTCCCCTGAGCCCCTGGACTCAGTCAGACCCCAGACTGAGAGCTGAGGAATTTCAACCCACCAACAGACCCTGAAAGCCCAGCCCACCTCTCCAGAAGTACTCCTGAAGCCACCATCATACCTGAACTCAGAAGGGGCACTTAGGACAGTGACAGAGATGACCAGGACCAGTCTCCACATTAATCCCTGCATCTAAGGGCTTTCCAGCTGGCCAAACCACTGCTATGGTGGCTTTTTTTTTTTTTTGCCATGATCTGCTGCCAGGCATGGGGGTCCCCACTGGCACCTGCAACAAGTGCAGAAGAGCCCAGTGCAGGAGAGGACACAGTCTCCCCATGCACCAGACCCTGCCAGTGGTTGAAGATGGGCTGATGCAGCCGCAGCTCATTGTCATGGAGACAAGAAGCTTTTTTTCTCTCCAAACCCAGCTTAATGGCTTGGATTAAAAGCTCCTTTCCCCTGGGAGGAGCAGAACAGGGACAGTTGCATTGTCTACACGTCCCTGGCTTGTCCACATGCACCTTGGGCACCCCCACCCACCAGTGTGCATCTCACACTGGCACCAGGCACATCCTCCTGGCTACAGCATCGCTCCCACCTGTGCTCCAAGCCCACCCCATGCCCACCAACACTCCATCACCCAGCAAATGCATACCCTGCATTGCAGACTCAAGCACATTCCCATAAAGCTCCTCCATGTCTCTCCCTTCCAGCAGGTCCTAAGCAGCCAGAAGATCGACACTGACCATTTCTCACAGGTGACCAAACCCACCAGCTCTTCAGCAAGGTGAAACAACGAGAAAGCATCTTCACCATTGCGCCTTTCCCAGCTCTCTGGGGAGCAAAGGAGCTAAGCAGAGGCAGGGAGTGGTCCCTTGGTGTGAAGCAAGCAGGCATGGATGGAGGAGAACCAGCTACTGGAGGGCACAACGATAGCAGGGGCCAGCCTCGGGGCTTGGAGACACGTGATAGGCATGGCCTGGAGGGGAAGGACGGTGTCTCGCTTACCCTGACAGCACTCCCAGGACAAGGTTGAGGACGAAAAAGGATCCAATGATGATGAGGGGGATGAAGTACAGCCAGTTCCAGGTGGCTCCTAAGGCATCATTGGTCTGGAGGGGAAAAGAAAAAAAAAAAAGTGTGATGTTACATTCAACACCAGCACCTGGGGCAGAGGGAGGGTGCCTTAGCTCAGATGTGGTGGTGATCATCACTCTAGGCTCCTCAGGGCAATATAGTCAGGCTCACCAAGCCCTGATGGGCCTCAGGCAGCTGCCTGTGCAGGCAGGCATGCCCAGGCAGGGGGTCCTGGACACCAGAGCCTCGATGCCCTTGGCATCCTGCCCCAGCCATGTCCCTCTGCCCTCATGGGACAGGACCACTCTCCTCTGCCACCTCCAACCATCCCTGCAGGGACAGAGGGGCTGTAAGACAGTGGTGTAGTCAGAGGTGCAGGGCCCTACAGGCCAAAATTGGGGTGCTGAGGGTGCGGGGGCCATCCTGAGCATGCCCCTCCCCAACAGCTTGATTCGTTGCTCCTCTGTGCATTCCACCCAGACGGGGCCAAGCAGCCCTGCAGCAATGGTGCCGGTGCAGGGGAGAAGATGGATAAGGTGCCTTAGGGAAGCTGGAGGCTAAAGAAGAGGCAGCCAATGCTTGTCCTTCCATGCACAGGGTAAAAGGGGCTGGTGCAGACAAGCTCCACACCTTCCCATGGGTATTTTGCTGATGGCATCATCACTAATATCCCGCAGACACCCTTCTGCCCCCAGGGTGTCCCCCCAGCTCCAAGAGCTGAGAGCAGAGCTCTGACCGCACAGCAAAGCCTGACAGCTAAAAAGGCTGCTGGCAGGCCCTGCTCAGTGCCACCAGACGTTTCTTCACCCAGGCTTTTAATAAAGCAGTGCCCCTCTGCTCCTCACAGCCACTTCCCAGGCCCCATTTGTCCTCTGGTGTCAGGCACAGCGCACATGACGCTGGGCTGGAGGGTGATGCGGCAGAACGTGACTGTCTGGGGGAGGTGGCATCAATCTTGTTGCAATGAAAGACACTTTCTCTTTTCTCTCACTTCCCCCCCTCCCTCCCCATGCTAATTAAGCCCTCATCTTTGTCTGAGTCATTGGCACCACATCTTCTGGTCGGCCAGTGCAGGAGCCAGGAGGAGGCTTTGCAAGGGGAGAAGCTCATCTCACAGAATCGTTCTGGTTGGAAAAGACCTTTAAGATCATCCAGCCCAACCATAACCTATCTCTACCAACCATTAACCTAACTCTAGTGTTTAAACCGTGTGCCTCAGCACCACATCTCCAAGGGGGAGAGAAAGCCACCACACTGGAGTCTTCCTCTGGCAACTGAGGTGTCAGAGGGAACCTCAGCTGAGCATCCCCACCACCCTGACGCTGAGCCCAAGGCAGAAATGCACCACCAGCACATGCCACTGCAGGCACTGACTGCAGCACTGGGAGGGTGTGCCCAGACCACCTCTTCCCAAGACCTTTTGTGGGGACAGCCCCAGCTGATGGTACTGGGGACCCACAGCCAGGAAATACTGAGGCAGGGGCTGTCTGTGATCCCAGTCTCTGTGCATTTGGGTTCCCATCTCCCATGGGAGGGGAAGTAAAGAGGACTAAAGGGATTTTAGGGGTTTTGGGGGGTTGCATATCTGGCACCACTAGCAGCCAGCAGCTCCAAGGAGGGGCATTGCTGGGGCAGGGGAGGAGATACGGAGCCATGGGATGTGTCCATGGACCTCACATACCCAAGAACACACCACTGGCCACAGTGAGTTTGGGAATGGTCCCTGTCACCCAGGCCAATGCCAGGTGCCCCAGGAACAGACCCGCTCCGAGCAGCCAAATGGGTCCTCTGGCTGGTGCCAGCTTTGCTGGGACCCCACAGCCCCAAGATTAAACTTCCCAGGGCACATCCCAATGCTCACTAGAAAACTAAGAGCTGATGATGCCCAGCCAGGATGTGGTGGCTCCAGCACATCATCTGCTACCTGCTCGGCCCCTCCAACCACTAGAATTTGCCCTTTTATTCCCCAAGGAGCTGAAAGGGTTGCTCCACTACCTTTGCAGCACCCAAGCTGCAGACGTCCCAGCTGAGGGGACTTGTTTGGGAAAGACCAGGGGCGTGGGGTTTCACAGGCTCTGCATCTCCCACAACCTGTGGTGGAGAGCAGGACCACCAAGTATCCAGCGCAGCAAGACATCAGAGCACAGGACAGCATGTGTGCATACACGCACACTCACACACACCAGTGGATGCATTCCCACCTCTTCACTCTCAAAGCTGAAGCACATCTGCCTGAGAAACCCAATGAACCGTGCTGTGCCAGGCCACGATTGCACAGGGGAAGATGTGGGCTGCCAGGGTCTCGCGGAGTTGCTGAGTCCAGATCCCCTCGTGTCACGCCATCTCCCCCAGACTTTTCTCAACTCTATGTTGAGACCTTGTTATTCCCACTGGAAGGCTCCTCAAGCAGATGCTCAATCGGCTGCTCTAGTTTTCAGCCTAAATGTATTTATGGCCATTTTATACATCCCTCTGTTCTTTTACCAGCATTGGCCTTTGGCTGAAATACTGTTTGCCACCCTGATTTATTTATAGATACCTACCACAGCCATCCCCATGTCTTTGCTGGGGAAAGTGAGTTCCCTCCAGCTCTCTCTTACATGACTGGCTCTCCCTCCATAATTTATCTAGTAGCTCCTTCCCTGCTCCAGTCCAGGCTCATGTCCTGATGGGTTCCACTCCATCCCTGTGCGATGCCACCGAGACTTGGCCATCCTACCTGCAAGCTTCTCTGCTCCTCCAGGGCACCGCTGGCCATGGTCACCCTACACTCACTTGCTCATCACCTCCTTCTCCACTCTTAAGCTGCAAGACCTGGGCTCCTAGGAGACATTTTTGCTGTTCCTTGACAAGCACATGGCTTTCCATTTCTCACTGCATCCCACATCTCTTCCTCCAGCCCTCAAACTCCTCCAGCCCAGGGTGGCAGCCTGAATCCCCCCAGTTCCAGGAAGCCAGCCGATGCTGGAAGCAGGAAAAGCCTGTGACTCATCCCTGAGGAGCTTTGTTGGTTGCCACTAGCCACTACGTCCCCTCAACACCACCCAACACTGTCCCAGCACTGCTCACTTCCCTGCCCACCTCGCAGAGGTCCTCTTCTCCTTCCCCTCTTTTCTGCTCCATTAACACTTTCCCATAGCAAAAGCTTTACTACAAAGAGCAGCTCTACACGTTTCCAGGTCTCCGATGCCAGGTTAGCCTGGCGTGACCTACCTTTGGCAAACCCATGATTCATTTTCCTCTTTTGCCTTCCAAATCTGTTCCAAAATGGCATGCGATTGAGGTCAGGCTTACAGTCCTATTCCTGCCTTACTTTTTTCCCCCCTCCTCTCCCCGCTTTTAAATATAGGCATCACATTCGCTATTCTCCAGTCAGATGGTGCCTCCCCCAACTCCACAGAGTTGTTAAAAATACTTGTTATCAGACCTGCCATTTCATGTGCCAGCTCCCTCCAAGCACGGCGGGTGGGAAAACCACCCTGAGGGCCGGGCTGATGGGTGCAATAGTCTCGGCGCTTGGCTTCCACATCAGTTGCACTCGTGCCTGTGTCCTCGTTCCCATTATCCATCCCTTTTTGTTGCCTCTGTCTTGGTGTTGACCAAAAGCCAGGGTGAAATAATCATCCATGGCCAATTCTCCTCAGCCGTCACTTCCCCGTGCCTTGCTGCCATCTGCAGAGGCAGGGAACTGCTCGCTGCCCCATTGAGCATCCTCCATGAGGTCCGTGTCAGTATGACTCTTGCCACCTCCCAAAGCATTTCCCAGCTTCTTCAGTGCTGGGGTGTAGTTGTCTTGACTGAGCAGCCCATTTTCCCATCCCTCTGAGGCATCATTTGTTCTTAATATCCCTCCACAAGTGGTGGATCATTGCCTTGGGCCACTGCGCCCTCCCATCGCCTTTGGGGAAGGTAACAGGAGGTCATTACGTGTAGAGGTCCTGGTACACACAAGGAGTTTAATCCTCAAGTAATACAAACTTTGTAACTCCTTCAATGAAGACATTCCTGGCTTCCTATGCTGGAGACCAGGCTTACCCAAGCCCTTTGGGAAACGGAGGAGCTTCCTGATGGCTGATCTTTGCTGCTTCTTCCCTTCTCTATAAGACAACCACCTTTTCCTTATGAACACCACCAGCCTGAACACCAACACCACCACCTAAGCTCTCCTACAGCCACCAGACCATGAGATGCTTGTGTTACTGCCTCCAGGCATACATGAGACACCAACACGACCAACGCAAGATTGTTGGTGAAGAGGAAGGAGACACAGCCTTCCCAAGGGACTCCCCACCCAAGGGTGTTTCTCATGCCAAGGCATCCATAGAGTCCCAACCATACCCTGGCAAGAGCTGAATCTCTGTATTCACATCTCTGCCACAGACATGTCCTGTCCCACTGCTGGTGAAGCCTCTGAGACTACAAATGACACCAGCGAGGTGTGGGAGCAGGACTCATGGGGTGACAGAGCCAGCACGGTGGGTTCCCCCCTGGCAAAGGAACCCCCTGCCAGTTTCTGCTTCTCAGCCCCCCCCAGCACAGGGTTATTCTTTCAGCAGGTCTCATGTTGTGGGTTTTGGGTTTTTTTTCCAAAGAGCGGGAAAAGGCACAGGGAGCTGCAAAAGAAGGTCTCACTCAGGGGGCCAGAAATCTAAAGAAATCTAAATATATACCCGAGTCGAATGCAAAGCACAAGCTCACAGCCCACACGTACCCTCCCTCGGGCTGCGCTCACATGGGAAACTTTAGGATTTCTTTGCTATAGGGGATCAAGGAGAAAAAAAAAAAAATAAAAAACAAAACCACAAATTCAGTCTCTGCTACCTAAAAATAACCAGGGAGCATATTCTGGCTGGGCAGGGTGCCTTTAATGGCCATTCATTGTCCACCAGCTTGGGGAGGGGGATTGGGGACCAAGGCCATGGGCACCCAACTCACTGGTGAGCAGCAGGATGTGGAGAGCTGCTGGGCTTCGTTCAGACAGCAATCCACACTCACTGATTCTCTGGTGTCTAGTAAGAGGGTTGGGCTGCCACTTCAGGCTCTCCCTGGAGAGGAGGGGAGTGATCCTAAAGAGGGGGTTTGAGGATGACGAGGAAAGCCAGGATCTCAGGAGGCTTTGCTCTGGGTGGTGTCCTTGCCTTCTCCAGCACTTCCCAGAGGCTTGGTGTGAGAGCAGACCTGCTAGGACAGTGGATGCAAAACCACTGCAGCTCCCATGATGCACACGCCAAATCCTTGGTTTGGCAACTCCCAATGGGCTTTGCCTGGTGGTGACACGCACCATGCCCCTGCCAAGGCAGATGGCATCCCCCCAGAATCACCTCCACAATCTCTGACTTGCTGCTCCCTGCAAACCATAGCCTCATCCAGCTGAGAAACACACGCAGGCCAGCAGGAACAGCCTAAAAATCTCCACAGCCCAGCAAAAAGGGCAAAAAAAACCCCCAAAAATAACTTACAGCAGATTCCTTGGCCTAATCAGTTCCCTCAAGACCTTGACACCCTCTTCAGCACAGTAACAGATCTCTTTCTTCCCTTTAATTGTGGTAATTGGATCTCCCACATGCAGGCCATGCCTCAATCCCTGCCAGCCCTGCCTGGTATCCATCAGCTACCCCTGCACTGGACAAGATCTGAATGAAAACACTTTGCTTTCAGGTTAATGAGGAAATGGGTACATTTCCTTTGCAAGGCTGGGGCTGGCCTGCAGTGGGACAATCCATGGCCATGTAGTAGGGTCTCTGGGAAGGGTGGACACCTCCAGGTGTTGGCCCTGGGGTGCTCTGGGGTGCCAGGGCAGGCAGGAGGCCCTGAAGAGGGGTGTGGGAAGCTCAGCAAAGTCCTTAGTGCACGAGCAGGCTTGTGTCCATGCAGGGAAGGAAGGAAGAGATGGGGAGACAGGAGAAACCCAAATAAATTGCATGTTTGTTACTAAAGATCAAGTGTTTTCAAAATTTTTTAAATAGGTGTGGACACCAATTTTTGTTCTGATCTCCTCCGATCCAACAAGAAACCTCACCCAGCATCAACCCACAGACCCCACGTATGCCTCCTCCTGCCCCCACAGTCACCCCTCACCAGGACCCCTCTGCTCCCAACCCCCCACCTTCCCCCTGTGTCCTCCCCAGCCCCAGATGAGGGGCTGACATGTGCTGGCATCGCTGCCTCTCCAGATGAACCTGGAGCCTGGACATGATTTTCATGGGATCAGCTTTGAGGTTGTTTTCCAATGGGGATTGCCAGGCTGGATCCCTGCTTTGTTTCAAGCACGCTGCAAGCCCAGAGAGGCAGCTCAGGCCCCACAGTATGTTTCCAAAATGCAGGAACATCCCCAGCTGCGAGGCTGTGGAGCAACAGACGCAGACACGACCTTGCTCAAGGACCCCAACTCAGCCCAAGACCCCCAGTCCGGCCCTGACCTATAGCAGCACATGCACCAGCACAGAGGTATGGAAACAGCTTCACAAAACTGCACCAGCACCAAATCTGCTGATGAAATTAGAGACCCTAGGCTTAACAAAGATGACCAATGGGGACCAGGTAGGGCCAAGACCCCCTGCTACCTCTTTCTCCTTGAGCCTGGAGTTGTTGGGCAGTGCTGGAGCATCAGAGCTGGATCATTGGAGCCTCAGCTCCCCCAGCCCTGCTGGCAGATGGTCTGTAGAAGAAAGACTTTCCCGCGCAGGCAGGGAGGTGGATGTGGGCAGGGAGCTTTTGAGAGAACATGCCTGCAAAGCTGAGGATCCAGCAGACACAGTTTGTTTCTTGCTGTGTCATTTCAGCACATACACACAGAGGAAAAAGGCGGGGGGGAGGAAAAAAGGAAAAAGAAAAAAAGGAAAAAAAAAAGGCAGGAACATTTGGCAAGCTGGTGAGGGTCTGGCTTTGCTGAGTGCAGAGAAAGAGCCATGTAAAGAGATACTATTTCCAAAGGGAGAGGATGGTAAGGCAGGCTGGCTGCCGTGCACGTGCCTGTGGGGAATGGGCTCCAGCACCCACGGCTGGCAGCACAAGAGCTGCCAGCTCAGGCACCAATGGGAGCCATTTGGGGAAAAACCGACTTGTTTCATTAAAAGTCAGGAAGGTTTTAAACCTTCTGGGTGGAACTTGAAGTCTTCCCTCTGAAGTCCTAACTGAACTGCATTTAAAACGCTCAGCGTTTACCATTTGGTCGGAAGAAGCAGGACAAAGCAGGATGGGGCTGTGTCCTGCAGTGCCATGAGTGCTAGGGACTTTTTGGCAGCCCCCGTGTGTCCCCCCAGCACACCACACTTCACCTGCATGGCCAGGGGATGCCAGGAATAACTGCAGAGGCATTAAGATCAGTGCTTGCTACCGAGCTGCTAAGAGTGCTGGGTGTTGATTAAATTTTCATACCTCCGTGACAGGATATTTTTTGTGTGTGTTGTGTTTTAATTTAAGACACACACAAAGGGACTCCTTTTCCCTTTGCAAGCATTCCAGCTCAAGAGCCCAGTGATGTCCCAGGGCACAGAGGGCTAAAAAGCCAACTGGTTGCTCTCTTTCCATCTTTCTCATCTCCCCCCCCCTCCTCTTCCCAGAGATCACCTCAAGCCAGCACTGAAGTCTGTGTTAACCATCACACTCCCAAGCTTCACCCTCCACAGTGCCCAAAGGAGCCCAGCCCTGGGACCACTGCTGTACCAGTGCTCTACCCATCACTGTGGTGTCAAGGCAGGTGCCATTTTGGGGGGATCTTTGTGTCTCACTGCAGAGTCCCTATGACCCTTGGCAGGTGGCTGGCACTGCAGCAGGACCAGGGACCCCAGGGGACAGGCATCAATGTCCAAAGGAGCTGCAGAAGCTCTTGGGCGCATCAAGGGTCAGGGAGGTTTCCCAGCTGATCTCAGGTCTGAGAAAATCCCAACAGGAACAAACTCCTCTCTGGTCAAGTCATTAATTTTGCTGCCCCACATGAAGCCAGGCACTGCCCTCACTCTCCAAAACGCAAGAGAAGAAACACACCCAGACCTACATCATACTCAGGTTCTTCTCACACTGTTCAAACTTCAGGGAGAGCAGCTCAGCTGAGTGCCAAGGATCCCTAGGGATGACCATGACATCCTGGGAATTTACGCCAACAAGCGACGAGTGATTTTGTACATGTATACATGGAAAAGTAACTGCTGTGAAAGCAATTCCTCCTCCCAGTCCCTTCAAGGCCACTAACTGGTGCAGCTAGGGACCTCGTACAGACACATCTCTGGTCCATGTGCTCCAGCAGTCAGTGATTTAACACACCTCCCTTTCCCAGAACTGCAATTCAGTCCCCGTTTGAACAGTCCCCATTTCAAAGAGGATGGGTGTTTCATCTCATCTGAAAACCAGGCTCAGGCAGAAGATTTCTGGTTTACTGCTCCATGGTCAAAACCAGCACTGGCCAACTTTTGAAAATAAAAGCACATGCCCAGCAGCACAAAACCCCAACCAGTGCACGTGGCAAGGTTCACCTTGGCCCTTTTGCATCCCCAAATTTAGAGGAGAACCCAAACCCTGGGCTCCAGCAGGGTGGGCTCCCCTCACACCCTCCTGAAGGCAGCCCCTCAGGGCAGTGGAGCCGCACTGGCTGCAAACCCTGTTCCCCGCAGTAGCTCAGGCTGCACAGCCGCTCTTGCAGAGTCCCTGCTGCCGGGCTCTGCAAAACGCACAGCTCACACTTCTCAACTACTGAGCCTGTTTGCAACCGTCTGGCTTTTCTGCTCTGCTCCGGGCTGCAAGACCTGCATGCAGCCCTGAGGCTACGAGACACAGATCTGCCCACAATCACTGCATTTTGGTAGGTATTTTGGAAGCTGCCAAGGACTTGATGCTCTTTTTCCCCAGCAAACACTCTCCTCCTGCTGCAAAAGCACCCAGAAGGCTCCCAGCATCTTTTTGCCTTCCAGCTTCCTTATACTACCAACCCCTTGTGCCACAAGAGGACTTCTGGGTTTATAGCAAGCAACAGTGGCCAGCTGGCTCCTCTTAGGCCTCGCTGTGCTTTTTAAATTAGCAGCACGGCTGCTTTTCCAGCACTGCTTTAACGTGTGTGCCTAGGAGGGAAATGTCTCCACCACTGGAAATACCCGCGGCCCTGTGCAAAGTCAAGCCAGCTCTCTACATGACAGAGCTGCAACTCGATTGTCGCTTCAGTGCACCAGAGCCTGCCTGCAGGTTGTTCCAACTCTCAGGACTTTACTAGGGCCACAACATCAGGACCAGGAATTTAAGAGAAGAGGCTTTTGCCAGGCAGCAGGCTCTGGCTCCCTGCACTGGCCATGCAGAGTTGGTGAAGCCCTCGTCCTGTCACTCCACGCCCTTGTAAAAAGTCCCTCCCCAGCTTTCCTGTAGCCCCTTCAGGTACTGGAAGGTGCTTTAAGGTCTCCCCAGAGCCTTCTCTTCTCCCAGCTGAACAACCCCAACTCTCTCACCCCGTCTCCATAGCAGAGGTGCTCCAGCCCTCAGATCATTTTTGTGGCCTCCTTTGGACTTGCTGCAACAGCTCCATGTCCTTCCTGTGTTGGGGGCTGCAGAACTGAACACAGCACTGAAGGGGAATAATGAGAGCAGAGGGGGAGAATCACCTCCCTTGACCTGCTGGCCATGCTGCTTTTGATGCAGCCCAGGACACGGTTGTCTTTCTGGGCTGCAAGTGCACCTTGCTGGCTCATGTTAAGCTTCTCATCAACCAGCACCCCCAGGTCCTTATCAGGGCTGCTCTCAGTCCATTCTCCACCCAGACTATATTTGTGTTTGGGATTGCCCCAACCGATGTGCACTTGGGCTTGTTGCACTTCATGCAGTTCGTAGGGTGTTCCTGGCTCTGGCTGCTCCAGAAATCACAGAGCAGTGCTCCAGGCAAGGGACCCAGCAGGACAGGACAGGCTGAGCCCCCTCTCCCTGCAGAGCCTACCAGTTTGGCCCACAGCCCCAGTACACGTATGCCACGGGTGTTTTTCTTCCCATCTCAGCTCCTGGCAGCGTGGGAGAAGAGGAGAGTGGCAGCTCCTGGGAAGCCAGGCTCCTCCTCACTACCTGCAAACCCAGTGGCTCAGCACTACCAAACGGGAAAGCAAATAAACAATCTCACTGAATAAATACAGCCTCTCCAGTCAGTGCTTTGTACAAAATCAGGATTTCAAGCTCATCTTTCCTGTTTGCTCTGTTGCACTGGGGGAGCCAGGCTGAGCATCCGAAGCACACCAAGTGCCCGTGCCATGCCCAGCCCCCCCCGTGGCACACCCTGGCAGCCCCTCACCAGCCCTGCCACCCCCTCCCGGACCCCAGCATGACAGTTTACTGACAAAACTGCACCCTGGCCCCTGCCCTGTGCCAGAAAGTCTGCAGAGGCGGAGAAGTAGGACAGCAAACCTCTTTGCCAGCATTATTTTTCCCTCTGGTCTCTACAGAAATCAAGTTTAGTCTTAAGCCAGCCCAGGGAAGGGGCATCTGCTCCAATATAGAAAAAGCCCTGGTTTTGCACTGCAGAGACAGCCAGAGGAGCCACAAAGCCAAAACTCCCCTCTAAAGGAAATTAAAGTCCTTCAAGCTCCCAGGAATAGGGGCTGGAAAATCCATAAACAGCCCACAGCTAAAGGATTTTTATTTTTTTCCTTTTTTTTTCCTTTTTTTTTTTTTTTTAAGCCCATACTGTGTTCTCTATCTGGCAAGACAGCATTTGACATGGGCAAACAATGATGAAAGCAATACAAAAGGAAAGTGCATCCATGAAATAACACACGTGGCAAGTACCACCAGGCTGATTAGCTTTTTGTGAAGCTACCTACAAATTCTGGGAGCTGTGCTTCTAGTCCCAGTAAAACTGTGGAAGAATGGATCTTAAAGTCACAATCCAGTTACACATGGGAATACTGTAGTAAGCAATTTCTTTGAGAGGTAACTGAAGTGGTTTCCCTTCCATCTCACTCTCCTCTGCAAGCATTAAGCTGCAAGGACACAGCCTCCTGCCACTTTACTCCAGTGGGGAAGCAGAGACTCCCCCACTGATCCCCCCCAAACCCGGGGCATGTGTTGGGCAGGGGCCATGCCAGTTAGGAGCAGGAGCCAGCTCTGCTTTGCTGCTCCAAGTGACAAAGGTGACAGCAGAGCATTCCAGTGGCTTTCCACCCCTGCCAAGCCCTCCTCCAGCATCCCCCAGGGACCACATCCCTCACATGCATACCTTGTTTTTCTCTTTTAAAAAAAGGCAGAAGCACATTTTGCTGCCTCCAAGCAGCAAAAGGAGGGAGCATCCATAGCCCCTGCAGCCTGGAGGCACCCTGCAAGCCAGCCAGTAGCCCTGGGGAGGGCAGGGGCCACAGCCCAACAGTGCTGGGAACAGTGTCCATCCCTCATCACCTCCCCAAGTGAATCAGCAGCATTTTACTACCAAGGCCCAGATCCTTATCCAATTAAAAGCCAAGGAAGCTCCCTAATCCTTTCAATTGTAGGTAAGTAATAGCTGGTTCTTTGCAGAGGAGCGGGAAAGGGAGGTACCTTTTGGTCCTGGCCATTGGGGACACCATGACAGAGCATGTCTTCCTGGTGCCTTGACTGCTGCTGGAAAGATTATTTGGATACCAGGGATATGACCCCCCCAGGCATCCCAGAGAGCCCCCCCAGTTCAGCAGCAATGATGGTAAACAGGGGATCCCAGCAGGTAGGTCCAGTGCAACATGGTTTGTAGCAATCCCAGCAGCATCTCCCATCCTTCCCACCCACAAAGATCCAGGTGGTGGATCAGCAAATCCCAGACACTGAACAGATCAGCTCCAGCCCTAGTAAGGACATCTCAAATGGCAGGCCAAATGCCATGGGCTGTGTAGAGCAGTGTGAGCCAGCAGCATTTGCCCAGCTGTGCTAAAGGCAGGGGAACCACAGCACCAGGCAGGAAAAATCACCTTTCCTGCTAAACTCAATTATACCTGGGCAACAGGCGCTGTAGTCAAGTCTCTAATCTCATCCATATCCCAGAAGTGGCCAACAAATGTTGGGGGTTTTTTTGGTCTGAACTCCCAGGTAGTTCAATCCTGCCTAATTCCCCCACCAAAGCATCAAGATCCAGACACCACCACCTCCTTTAGGAGAAGGAAAACCAAATCCTCTTGGCAAGGTCAACCCCTTGCCATGAACTCTCCCCTTTCTACCCCAGTCTGGGTTTCATTGTGGTGCACACCACCCTGCACCCCCAGAAGGACCCTGGGATGGTCGGAGCAGGAGGGGACCCCAACACGCAGTGCAGTGCCTTCTCTCCTGGTGTTAAAAACCAGCCTTTCTGCCAACAAAAAAGTAACTATCAAAGCATGTTTTGCCATCACAAGCCATCCGGTTGGCTTCCCGCAGAGCAATGCCACTCTGCAAATCTCCAGGCACTATGGGAACCAGGGTATAAAAACATTCCCAGTGCAATGACACCAAAATTGATGCTGAAATGAGGCTGGGAACAGAACTGGCACAGTTAGTTCTAGCCCATAAACTAAAACGAACATACATGGCCAATCACCCACAATGATACTGCACTTTGTCATCACCTGGAGCTTTTTTTCCTGCTTCCAGCTTTGCCCTCAGGTTGCTCCCTATGTTCCCCAAGCGCTCCAGCATCAGCAGCTTCAAGTGGCTTCAAACCACAGGAACCCAGCCCAGCATCATCAGCACTGACAAGCATTTGCAGCACGAATACAAAAGGTCTCAGCTCCACGTCAGACCCCAAAACACTGCCCCTGCCTGGGGGAGGGAGTCTGAGCCCAGCTCTGGGACTTCCCCAGGCTTCCCAAGGGCTGCAGGTATATCCAGTGCCTGGTCCACAAGGAGAGCAGATGTGCAGTGCCAGGAAATCACTTCCTGCTTCCCAGGGACATTCATCCCACTGGAGGCTTGCTGCAGCCCCTGTAAGTGAGGTTTTGCTCTCTGCACACCCAGCCCAGAGATGGGGGCCGAGCCCTTAGAGATCCCTTTGTCTCAAGACATGTAACACGTGCCTCCCTATCCCCCCATCTCTCCTGCCCAAACGGGAAGGACTGACCCCATCCCAAAGCCAATTCAGCCTCTCACAGGTTTCCTGTATTGGAAATGTAATTTCCATCTCCCTTTGCCCATGCCCAGCTGCCCAAAGGAGCCCCAGAGCAGAGGTACTCACGTTGTACAGGACTGTGGTCCACCCTTCCATGGTGATGCACTGGAAGACGGTCAGCACAGCAAAGAGGATGTTGTCAAACTGCGTGATCCCGTCGTTGGGACCGATCCACTCCCGGCATTCGTAGCCTGGGGGGGCAACCCTGTACCCCGCAGGGATGGGGGGGCTCCAGCTCCTCCAGTTCACCTGCAGGCACACAACAGAGGTATGAGGGAGTGTTACAGTTTGAGGGGGTGTTCTGGTTTAAATATTAAAGGTGAACCCCAGACAACCAGAGGACAGAATTGCTCTCTATTACCCCCCACCTCCTCCCTCCCAAGGGAAGATAGAAAGGGGAATAAGAGAGAGACTTCAACTTTGGAAATTGAAACCAGAAACAAGTTTACTATAACACAACAAAAAAAAAGGGTAAAACGGAGGGGGGGGGGAGAGGTGAGAAAACAGAGGCGGAGGGGGGGGGGGGAAAGGGTGAGTAAATATTTATATACAAATATACAAAACCGATCTCAATGATGGCAGGGATATGGGGAACGCAGGGCCGCTCCAGAAGAGGTCCACGGCTCCTCACAGCACCCGATGGAGTTGGATTCTGGAGCGAGCACGTGGGAAGCCGAAGGAAGCCAGCAGCACACCCGGCAGGGGAAAAGGAGTAGGAAGAAAAGGGGAGCGGCTTCCGGTTCTGGTGGCTTTTATAGATTGTGGCAGGAAGTGGGTGGGAATACTGACCCCTGCCAGTCTCTCAGGGTGCTAAGGACCCCTCTCTCTCCGATAGGTGTCCAACACAATGCCGGGGTCTCCCAAACCATAACAGGGGGCCAGGCTAATTTGACAGTACCTATACGAGGACCTAGAGAGATGGTCTTTGGGATCATGAGGGATCCAGGGGGGCAGGACAGCGAGGGGTCAGGATTCCCTCCTATTTCCTGCTACACTCTATAAAAGCCAGGAGGACAGGAAGTCTCCCTCTTTCTTCTCCCTTCTTCCTTGTTGCTTCACTGTGCTCAGAGATCTTGGAGAGAGGCTCCTGCTTTTTCATCAGCTCACCATGTGCTCTGCAGGATCCAAATTAATTGGGTTCTGGGAAAAGCCATGAACACCTTTTCCTGAGGCAACTCTGCTGCAAGGGACCCTCGGACACTTATATTTGCAGTCATTGAGATCAGGTTTTGTATATGTCTGTTCCTCATCCCATCTGTTACTGTCCATTTCCCATTCCAGTAAACCTGTTCCAGTTTTCATTTCCAACCTTTAAGTCTCTCTTCTTATTCCCCTTTTATCTTCCCTTGGGAGGGTGGAGAGGGGTATCAGAGAGCAATTCTGTCCTCTGGTTTTTGGGTCACCCTGACCATTACACTGAGACAGAGAGGCAGGGGACAGACTAGGGGCAGAGCCTGAATGCAGATGGGCTTGGGGCAGAGCAGGGGACCCCTCTGGGACCAGCCCTGGCTGCACACCAACTGCTCTCCTTAGAAACTGGGACATCTTGGACACAACCAAGTGATGCCTGGTGCGCACAAAGCAAAAAAACAGGATCTTCTCAGCTTCCTACAATGGCAACACATGCTCATCCTGTCTGTTTTCCAGCTGAGGGATGCAAAGTGGGTGCAGAGCCTTTCTCCCCACCTGAATTGTTTGTGTAGCAGGCTCGGTGCAGCTTCCCGCTGTAAAACTCCAGGCCAATGATGGCAAACATGAGGATAGCGAAGAAGAGCAGCAAGCCAATCTGGAGGAGAGGCACCATGGCCTTCATGATGGATTTCAGCACAATCTGCAGGCCTGGGAGGAGAAAAGAAGATCACACACCTCAGTGTGCTGCTGGCGAGGGCCATGGAGGACAGCGCAGTCCCGGGGGGAGCAGGGAGGCCTGGCTGCAGAGCAAGACTCCAGCCATGAAGGGACAGGAGGACTAGCATCAGCAGCAGCCTAGTTTCTTTATTTATCCCTATGCCAGCAGATGAAATCTTGCAAAAAAAGAAAAAAAACACACCAAAAACCAAAAAACCAAAATCTCCCCTGAATAAACCTCAGTCCTGAAAGTATCCACCCACCGCCTTCTGGCCAGGGAAGCAGAGCTTGTGCCAGCACAGAGCAGGCTGGATGGGGTGAAATGCCACCCGGGGACACCAAACACTGCCATCCTACAGTCCCCTCCCCTGCAGGCTACCCAAGGGGTAGCTGGGAAGATGCCATGTATGATCCCCACTACATGGGAAGGTTTGTCCCCCTCTTCCCGGGTTGCACCTCCAAGGTGGCATAAGGACAGCCTTGTCCTTTTGAAGGACATCAGGGACAGATGAGGACACCCCAGGAGGAGGACCAGGAGCACCCAACTTACTGGGGATGCCTGAGACAAGCTTCAGAGGTCTGAGCACCCGCACAGCCCGCAGCGTCCGCAGGTCCACGTGGGTGTTGAAGTGTGTCCCAGCAGTGGCAAGGATGCTGCAGGCAGACAGGGAGAGACAGAGTCACCCCAGGCAGAGCCCCTGGTCACCCCAGTGCCAGGAGTTGTGTCCTCACACCAGGCTGTGGGGAGCCATGAGGAGCACTATGTCCTTGGGCAGATACAGAGATTCAACACTTCCCAAAGACCACGTGCCAGCAGGCCCCGTTCAATACTGGCATCAAAATTCATTAGCTATTCTGCTCAGCCAAAACCACCCAGGGGCCACCCAGCCCTGGAAGCCTCCCAGCAATGCCCCCCGTGCCAGGATGGCTGGGGACAGCCCCACACCACAATGCTGGGGATGTGGTGCTCATCAAACTGAATGGCTTTAAACTCTCTTCCAGGCAGGTGCCATGGGTTGCTCCCCTGATGGTCACCCATGCTCCTCTGATGGTCACCCTGACTCTCCTCACAGCACCTCCAGCCATCAGCTGCTCTGGATTTTCTCACAGAGCTTCCTTTGAGCCTCACCTCTGGGATTGCCAAGAACAAGTCAAGAACCTCACATGCCTTCAAAAATCTATTGTAATGAAAGTTTGATGACCTTGGATGGCAACCGGCTGGCACAAGGAAGGATTCCAGAGGTTTTCTTTTGAAACACAGAGATTCTTTTTCTAGCCCATCTCTGGAAAAAAAATTGGGGCAAAAGGGAGCTGGTGCACCCTGAGTCTGGCAGTGGAAATACTTGGGACCCCCATACCTGCTGTGGGGACAGGGACGGTGCAACTGGGGACACCAGTAGCACCAGAGCTTGTGGCCTCCTCTCCCAACCAGGCTTGGTCCTCGGGGCACTGGGCAAGGAGGAAGAGGAGGTGGAGGAGGCAGGGGATGGGCGAGGGGGGGACGGGGAGGAGAACACGACAGAGGGAGGCAGCAACCTCAGGGCTGTTTGCAGCAATCCAAAAACTGAGGGAAATTGGGTCATTGTTCCACTAATTCATCTAATTACAGGGCAGAGCAGCTCTCTGGCGCGCTAAGCAATTAGCACTCTTTCTCTCCCCTTCTCCCCAAGGTACAGCAGGTACTAACCTGCCCCTCCAGAAAGGTGCCTGGGTTTCCTAGGATACCCCAGCAGCAGAATCGCTCTCCCATCAGCAAACCAGGTTGTTTCAACCCCTTTTCCCATCCTCCTCTCCCTTTCTGCTCCAGGCTGGCTGAAAATCCTGGCCCCAGCAGCAGCTGGGATGCATTGCTAGTGACTCCCTATCTATTGGGATTATCTCTGATATATACAGGGACTTTCTACCCTTGATGGCACTTTCCCTTTCCCCCATCCCCCTGGGGCACTGGTACCGTGCCCCAGCCTGTGCCACCAGTTCCCACTACCCCCGGGGCCGACAGGAGAACAGAAAAGGGACTTAATTAAGTCCAGAACGCCCAGAGGCTGGGGAGAGCTGCGTTGTAAGATCCAAATCAATAGGTATGATAAAGCACGGGCACTCCTTCAGCTTTTGCTCCTCGCATTCCAATGCCTGGTGTCCAACCAGCCTCCCAAAGGGACAGAGGGAAGGCATTTGCAACCCCTGCACTGACGCCAGCCAGGGCTGAGCACCTCCAGGAGATCGTGGATGCTCCTGGGCTGGATGCATACTCCAGTCCTTTTCCCCAGAGCTCCCTCATGCAAGCCCAGCACTGGGAAAAGCCCAACTGGAAGGCTCCTGGCAGCAGAGCAGGATCAACAGCTCTCTCCTACTACAACAGAGCAGAATGAGCCGTCGCCCTACAGAGCTGGGTGGAGTGATGGAGGTGGAGCCATCACCATTCCCAGCCCCACCAGCACATCTCCTTCCTAGGACAGGACCATCACAGGCTGCCCATGGCAGAGGAGGGGAGCAGAGCACTCCAGCTGCAAAGTTCTCAGATAACCTAGATTTGTTTGAAGGGCTCGGGAGCCGCCGCGCCTTCAGGCAAGGTTCAGGCGATTTCAGGGCACTGCTTCCCAGCGCTCTAAATTAGCTGCTAAGAATGGGACTCCTCTGTGGCAAGGTGACATGCTCCTTGTCCTCACCGGGGGACAAGGGACATCGTGAGCTCTTTTGGAAGGAGGTTTGGACAGATCACCAGAGCAAGATTTTTGTACTGCAGACGTGTCTTCCAACCCACGACAAAAGGATGACCCCCCCCCAGCTATGAAAAGGTGCCTGCACGTCCTTTTGTGGGCACGGGCACGGGCACAGCCCCTGGTGAGGGTGGATGCACTGGGATCATGCACTGCTGGAGCTGCTCCCAGCAAACCCATCCATCCCAGAGGATCACCCATCCACCACCGAGGCACCCCAGAGCCTCCGAGCAGGGTCTGAGCAGCCCTGGACCACCTTAAGACCAATTGAGGTGGCTGTGAAAAAAAAACAAGCAAGCTTCCAGGTGTGCAAGGATGGCTTTTGTCTGCCTTTCCCAAGCCCTTCAGCAGCTCTAAATACCAGACATCGCTTCTCCCATCAGCCAGGCTTCACTAGTACACACACACAGAGAACACCACTGTTACTGCTGATAATAAATACAACATTCAAGACACACCCTCCTGCTTTGGCCTCCAGCATCTCACCTCTTAATTTCTTATTAACCCTCCAAGCATGCTTTTTTTTTTTTTTTTTTTTTGCAGAGAGCCACCTGTGTCACCAAGCACGACCCATTTCTGATTTATTTCTTGACACACATCAAGGTATCTTACAGCTCCTGAGGATGCACAGTGCAGGGATGGGACTCGAGCTGTGACAGACCCTTGTGCTGACACAGGGCTGTAGCTCCTGTACCTCTGGAACAATTTAAACCCTTTTTGAACACTTACAATATCCACGTCTGATGTGCTAATAATTATTCTTTATTTTTAGGCAAGGACCCAAACTAAAATTACATCTCACCATCCAAGTTATTTGAAAAAGCTGCCAGATTGGGCTATAAAAATCCCAATGATCTCATGCTTTTCATCATATGTACTGGAGAAAAAAAGAAGGGGGGGAAAAAAAAAAAGTGAAGGTGTTTTTATAGGTCACCCAGGCAAAGAGGTTAGTTTTACTTCTTCAGGGGAAGGAGGGAAGAGACTTCAGGTTGAGAAAGGAGCAGAGAGGAGCTAGTGGAAGAATGCAAATGAGAGAGGAGGCAGGATGGGAAATATATGCTAATCCCCAAAGTATAATTGAATAGTGAGCAATCACCAGCAGACAAAAACATGCTTTCAGGGGGGGAAAAAAATAAAATTAAAAAAACCTCATGCTTTGTGTTTGCAACCAAGATGATTATTTTATTTTCCTTATTTACAGGTTGTGGAGCATAGGGCGGGCTCCTGCTGGGCTGGCTGCACCTGCAGGGCTGGCTGCCAGCAGAGCCCTGCCCTGCTCAGCCCCTGGGACCCATGCTCAGCCCTCAGCACCACCCCAGCTCGCAGGGGCTGAGCAAAAAACACCCCCTCACCTCCACCTGAAGACCCACACCTATGGGTTTCTTTTTCCCAGAGGACAAAAAAAAAAAAACACCAAAAATAAGAATAACCACATTCAAAACTACTCTGTGCTCTTTGGGACTTGGCAGAATAAACCAGGAGTGATGCTTGGTGACCCTGCCCACACAAAGCCCTTTGAGTAGCACAGAGCCAGCACCAAATCTGGGCACTATCACCCACTGCAGCACCCAGCATGCCAGGGGCTGTGCATCGCATCTGCTCCTGCCCCCGTCATCCTCCCAAGCCTCAGCCCTTGGGGACAGCACCCACAGCTCAGGTGCTTTGCACCTGCAACCCCAAGCAAAGGCTGAACCCCCAAAATGATCAGACTGACCCTCGATACATCCCCCCCACCCCAAACTGAGCTTCCCTCAACCATCGCCATCAGAGGCACACGCAGACAAACCATCCCAGCAAAGGTGTGCTGGGTGGAGGGAGGAATTAGCAGAGAAAGACTAATCTCAGCTCAAAATCTGGGGCAGGGAGGGTGCTGGCTGGCTGGCACGCAAATTAATATTTATAATTAAGTCAAAAGGCCCCTGAAGGCTTGCACTGCCACCTGACTCTACGAGAGAGACTACTTCATAATTAATACACTGGCCAAACGGCTCACAAAAAGTAAGATACCTGATGAATTCACCCCATTCTTGCTCTTTTCTGCTGGTGGTTCAGTTCCTGCACTCTCTGCAGAGCATCATGAGCAGTAGGATGGCCTCTAGGCTCTTGGGTTCAAACCTCGCTTGACACGTGGCCAGCAGGATGGGGTCACCCACCCTGAAGATGCCCCCACAGAGCACACTGATCCTGCTTTGGGGATGCCAAGGGACAGGGACACAAACCAGGTCCAAGTTCTGCCCTCGGCACAGTTCAGAGCCTCCATCATATTTGTTTTCTCTTTCTAGGTTTTGGGGCCGTGACACAAGTGGATTGCATGGCTGCAAAACTGCTGATCCCATCTCTCCTGGCAGCTTCAAAAGCCCCGAAACAGGCATCGATGACTCCCTGTGAGGTGTCCACAAAATCCTCCTTCACCAGCCTTTGGTTTGGGGGATGAAATGATCCCCCAAGGCCACCCCTTCCTGGAGAAGCCCCCAGGATTTGGCACAGGATGGAGCATCCCCTCAGCAAGCCCAACCTGTGCCTCCCTCCCACCTCCAGCCCCTGTGGCACCACTGGGGGGATGCAGGATTTGGCAGGGGCAGGAGAGGTTGGGGAAACCACATTTGCACAAACAGGACTTGGAGGAAACCTGAAGTGACTTCCAGGAGGCTGGAAAGCTGGTCCCACAAAGAGAAATACAGCACAAGCAACCACCCAGCATGGCAAGAGCTGTCTGAACTCATGCCAAAGGAGCTGTCTGAGACCCCAGGTATAGTCACCCAGGTCTGGGTGACACCACCTCCCCACATGAAGATGTGACAGAAAACAACCTCTTTCCCCATCCCTCAAAGCCTGGCTTCTGCCCCACAACAAGGTCCATGGCAGCACAAAGAAACCACACATGGGGACTTTGCAGCTTGGCCCAAGGCTTTTCACCCTCCCCAGGAGGACAGGGGCTTCACCCCAGGGTGCAAAGCAGGGGTGTCAGGGCTGCGGAAGGAGCTCCTGGGGATGGCACAGAGTGAAGGGGTGCTGGGGAGGGGATGCCATGTCCCAGGGGACAGGCAGCCATGTGGGAAGGACTGACTCACTCTGCAGCAGCTGTGGGAAACCAACCGCCAGGGAAGAGGAGCTGGGAGTCATAGAATCATGGAATGGCTGGGGTTGGAGGGGACCTTAAAGATCACCTAGTTCCACTACCCCTGCATGGGCAGGGACACCTCTCACTAGACCAGGTTGCTCCAAGCCCCATCCAGCCTGGCCTTGAACACTTCCAGAGAGGGGGCCTCCACAACTCCTCTGGGCAGCCTGTGCCAGTGTCTCACCACCCTTACAGGAAAGAATTTCTTCCTAATACCTCATCTAAATCTCCCCTCTTCCAGTTTGAATGCATTCCCCTTTTTCGTATCACTCTAGGTCCTTGTAAAAAGTCCCTCCCCAGCTTTTCTGTAGCCCCTTCAGGTACTGGAAGTGCTCTAAGGTCTCCCGAGGAAGGACAGGGAGAAGCGCCTGAGAGGCACACAGGTCAGCTTCTGCACCCAGAGAAGGCAGGATACCCCTCAGACTCAAAGCCAGAGCCAGAGGTTCTGCCTTCCTGGGGGTCACCCCATGTCCCTTGGCACCTCACCAAGCCTTTTCCCTCATCACCCACCCCATCGTGGGTGACAGGGAATCAGCACTGCCCTTTGTGTGAGGTGCCAATGTCAGGCACGTCCCATCACCACAGCATATGGCACATGAATCATTCACAAAGCTGGGGGATTAATTATTCATCCAAACGAAAGACCAAACACTTTACTAATTGTCCTGGAAGGAAAGAGCTGGGAAGGGGGTAGGAGATGGGGCAGGCATCCCGTTGGAGACCAGCACCATTCATGAAAGGAAAAGAAGGGAAAAGGAAAAAAGAAGTCTTGTCTGGTGTGATCAAAGCATTTGAGCTCAACTGTTGGACTTGGGGCTGCCTCTTTACTGGTTTATCCTATAGAGTAAACCTTGCAACAGTACAGGCTCCAGCAGAATAATCATGTGGAGATGTTGCACTTTGTTCTCCCAAGCCTCATATCCACTCCCCCAGGCTTCCTTGCCCAGAGGTGCAGTGTCCTCCCTCTGTTAGGAAAATGCAGGTGTCAGCACCAGGGAAGAGCCTGTTCCCAGCCTGGGTGTGCACGTGCACACGTGTGCTCTCTGGCACATGCATGGGGTGCCAGGCACCCCAAACCATGGAGCCAAAAAAAGGGTCAGAGAGAATTGGAGGTGTTCAGCCTGGAGAAGAGAAGGCTCCAGTGAGACCTTAGAGCACCAGTACTTGAAGGGGCTACAAGAAAGCTGGGGAGGGAGTTTTCATAAGGGCATGGAGTGATAGCACGAGGGGAGAACAGTTTTAAACTGAAAGAGGGTGGATTCAGACTAGATATAAGGACAAAATGTTTTACACTGAGGGTGGTAAAAAGCTGGCACGGGTTGCCCCAAGAGGTGGTAGAAGTGCCATCCCTGCGTACCTTCAAGGTCAGGTTGGGGACTCTGAACAATCTGATCTATTTGAAGATGTCCCTGCTTATTGCAGGGGGGTTGGACTAAATGACTTTTAAAGGCCCCTTCCCATCAAAACCATTCTATGATATGAATACTCCTACCAAGAGCTGCTGCCATTGCCCGATCAAAAACACTCCCCATTCATCTCTGGACCTCCAAGACCAAAAAGACCACATAAGACCTGCAGAACTTGGGTTGTGCCAGGCACACTAAATACCAGAGGGCAAAACAAAGCATCCTTGTCCCTGCCACAGGGATTGCAAAAAGGGCACCAGGCACTTTCCAAGCCAGTCATCCCAAAATCCAGGAAGCACCACAAAGAGCAACAACCTGCCGTCCTCATCCCCATGGTCATGCTGCAAAGCAAAGAGGGAAGCAGCCTCCTGGGAACCACTCTCTCCTGGTTCACTCCAGCTGAAAATCAGGGCACAGGAGTGCACAGGATTTCACTGGGAGGTGGGAGGGAGAGGCCAGGCACACAACTGCTGCTTCACAGAGAGAAGACTTTGGGTTTTGGGCTGGCCGTCGGGCCATGGAGAGCTGGGCTTTCCTCCACTCAGCTCCGAATTTGCTGAGAGCAGGGCAGGCACCACCAGCCATCACTCATTCCTGCCTTTCCTTGGCCACGCTCCACTCCACAACAATCCCTTAATGAAAACCACAGTGCCCAAGGGCTTCACAAAAGGCAGCCAGGTGTAGCGGCTGTTATTAAACCCTCCAAAAAACCCTGATGCCAGCTCTTCCTTTTAGTGGCCCCAGTGTATTTTATCCTGCTTTTACAGCCACTGCTTCCCCGGTTCCTGAGCAGCACAACTTCACAAGGGCCTTTGATTTCCATTTTGATTTTTTCCCTGTTGTTGGAAGCGTTCACCCACCCCTTCACCTCACACGTAACGTGTTATTGTATTACTGCTGCAACTGCTATAAAAAAAAAGCCAACGCGATGCTGTGATGCTCAGGCATTGGAGTGTGTGAAGCACACACCCACCTGCATATTTGCAGAGGGAATTTAACCCTTTTTTTTCCTCATTAACTCCTGCAAGTGTGGTGTAGGACTGGATTAGGATGCTCGGTTGCTACTTACTGCACTAACTGCACCCAGGGACCTGACGCTCCAGTTGCTGATGGCTGAATATCCTTCAACCACTCCCTCTTGGGAGCACTGATTAAGAGGTCCTGTTGGCCTTTCTGACCATTTTTGAGCAGTTTTCCCCTGTTTTGGTCCAGGACATGCTGCATCAAGCAGGTCACAAGTCCAGCTTCAGCGCTCAGCCAGGTCTGGTTCATGCACAGGCAAGGTGAGCATCCCCAAGCCCCGGGAGCACCACAGACCTTCCCTGGCTGTGCCTCAGAATGAGTGAAGGTATTTTCTGCACATTTTCAAGAAAAATATTTTTAGCTGGGGGAGAACAGGCTGTTTTTTTCAGGCAGTGACGATGATGTGGAAACCACAGGTTATAAACAGAGCAGGTTTACAAATGTGACAATTAGTTTCCCAGCGGAAGCTTTAGCATCAGGGAGCTTTAGGTGGGCGTTGATTTCCACCAAGATGAAAAAAATTTGGATGTATTGACATAAGAAGCAAACACCAGTTGAACTCAAGTCAGTGCCATCCATTCCCACACAGGGTCCCAGGAGGCCATTCATGGTAGCAGACTCTCATTAAGCTAATTAACACCAGGGAGAGCATGCCTAGGATATCCCATGGCTTATGGTGAAGCCACCTGGATTAAGCTCCTATCCCATCAGACGTGCCAAAAAATAAGTTCAGAGAGGAACAGTAATAACCTGTGTCACTCTTGGAGGGACAAGGGCCCTCTGGGGATGCTGGGGATGGATCCTAGGGTGGGTCCTGCTCATGTGGATATCCTCTCTGGTCCATGGGATGCATCAGCATCCCAAACCAGTCAGCACATCCAGAGGCGAGTGCTACCCTACACCTCTGATGCTCACAACATCCCCTCCACCACAGCCACTGCCTCTTGCTAAGTTGCTAAAACATTCCAGCGATCATTACCAGCTCGACAGTCTCTGCCCAGGCACTCACATATTAATCAAACCTAAAGTTCTAAGCTGCAAAGATGATCCCAAACCCTCACCCGTCCCCCATGCAGGCTTCACCACCCGCCTTACGCAACCGACGCAGCACGAACCGCCAAGTGCAAACCCTCTCCCCGCAAGCTGTTTGCAAGTCATTTGCCAGCCAAGGATTATTTGCTGCAGAAATTTGCCAAGAATTCAGCAGATCAAACAGGCACGAGTTTCTCACAAGGGAGGTGCAACCATGGTGCCGAGGAACAGCAGCTTTGCCAGCTCCGCACAGCAAAAGCAAGAGCTCAAAGGCACGGAGAAGCCCACGATTGGGTCCAGCTGATCCTCCCCGAAACTGGTCTGGGATAAAAATCTGCAGGTTGCCCATCAAACAACAGAATTTGTCCCAAAAATCCTGGTGATCCCATGCTGGCAGGTGCCGGGACCACTGGGGCAAAGCAGGCGGGTAACGGGGAATTTCTTGGAGAGGTTTCCATCTGCTGACAGGGCAAACATCAGGATGCGAGAGGAATGATGGGGGTGAAGCAGACCCCAGAGGGCTGCTCCCCATAACCAGCAGCATCAGGGGGACCCAGGCACCTCCCAGCACGAACAGCCCTTCACAACAATGGATTCCCTGGCACAGGGCCCGGCGCAGCACGGAAAGGAGCTGGCGAGGCTTATCCAGTTAGTAATTGCCCAGTGCTGACTCAGCACCGGCTCAGTGACAGTCAGCTCGGCCAGAGCCGTGGGGAGGACAGCAAGAAGTCCATGGCCAACCCCTGCTCCCACCCCGGTGCTTTCCCTTGGGATTCCAAAAGGACAGCCAGGCTAGGAGACAGCCAACAGGCATTTCCCAGCCACCCGGCTGCTCTCTGTGCACTCAGACCAGCGAGGCCACAGCAGCACAGGGAGGCTGAGACATCCCCTCTTGTGCTACCAGGGGTGACCATGTCCCACACTGTCCCCAAGGATGTGACCACCTTTTCCCAGCCCAGGAGCTGTGCCTGGCTGCTCTCCCTATAGCACGGAGCCCTCCCCCAAGAGTCACTTTGCAGCTGCAGAAGAGGCAGCAGCACCCTCTGCCATGGTTGCCCTGCCTGATGGCAGCCCACCGAGAAGGACCACCCCACTGCCAGTACACCAAGACACCCTGCCTACACAGGCAGACATGGTCCCGCTCCTCAGGGAGGCCGTCCAGGTCCATGTTGGACCATGGGAGTCAAAACATGCCCGGCCATGCTCTCCTCAGCCCTTCTCCTGAGCACAGTCCCAACCTGCACCTCTCCTGCACGGACAAGCAGCACCCATTGCCACGTCCCTGGCATCACCAGGCTCAGCACATTCCTCCTCCAAACACCCAAACTAGGATCATGTCCCACACAGTGCCACCACCCAGGAGAAGACTTCAAGCCAAGGGACAGGACGGTGCAGCAAACAACTCAGGACAGGCCCCAGGTACCTCTCCTGACTTCTGTGCCTCAGTTTCCCAGCCAACCCTGCAGCTGCTCCACACCCGGCAGAGCTCATGAAGTGCTCAGAGATCCACAGGCACCATCTGCTTGTATGCCTCAAAACAGCTCCTCTGAACACAGTGTTTCTATCGACACACAAATGGCCATGATCCAGGCACCCCATCCCCAGGACCCCTTGATGGCTGCAGGCACCCACCTGCTCCACACAAACGAGGGGCCAGAGGCCTTATCCTCCAGCCAACTGCCAGCATTGGCTGACACAAGCCCAAATGCCCCTGCTTGTTTCTATGTCACCAGCACAGCCCATCACACCATGAGCAGGACTCAAATCTGGGCCACCTCCCCGGCAGGTGACACCACCAGTGCCACAACCAGCACCCACAAAGCTCTATGCATTCCCCTCCAGCATCACTGCTGCACGCTGGGATGCCGAGCAAGCATCACCTGGGAACACGCCCCACCTGGACCTTGTTCCCAAACCCCCAGCACCTGGCCAAGGCTGTAAAGAACTTGGCAAGGCAAGAGGAGACTTGGGAGGCAAGAAGAGCACCCGCCTCGGGGGCTTTGACCAAGACCTCTCCCAAACCATGTCCAGTTGCTCATCAGACTGTACTCCCACCCAATCCCCACCTCACCCCATGCCCAGATGGCCAAACCATCCTTCCCTCCATTGGTAGGATGAAGAACTACCACTGACAACAGCAAACCAGGGCCTTGCCCTGTGTCCTGGAGCTTGTGTCCCCACAGGGATGAGCCCCTGTGCCCAGCTGCCCAACCCCATCAACGGTCTTGCACTGCCTGACTCACCCACTGAGGACCACAATGAAGTCCATGACATTCCAGCCGTTGCGCAGGTACGAGCCCTTGTGGAAAACAAAGCCCAGAGCCACGATCTTAATCCCAGCCTCAAAGCAGAAAATCCCAATGAAGTAGGGCTCCGTCTTCTCCTGCAGGAGGGGAACCAGTGACATGGTCAGAGGGGGAGATGGAGCAAACACAACACCAGCTATTTCATACCGACCCAACTGACATGTGGCTATGACCCAAACAAGTTGCCCAGTCCCCCTTCCTTGCCCCACCTTTTAAGGGGCTTAAACCCTCCTGAACCCTTTCCATGGAGGAGTATGTGACAGCAGCCCCAGGAAGGCTGGAGGGACTAGTCCTGGAGGAAACCTCCTGCCCCCACCACCTTGAAACCAGCAGAACTTGGCTGGTAGGATGGGGTAACTCCCCCCAGCTGACCCCCCTGCTCACCCACAGGGAGGAGAGGAATAGATCCGTGGTACTTACTAATCTCCGTGACATGGGTGTCTTGTCATCCTCAGGGAGGTGCTGCTCAAGGGCCAGCACAATGCAGTTGGCAATGATGGTCGCCAGGATCATGTACTCGAAGGGAGTGGAGGGGAGTTAAGGAAAAGAGAAGAGGTGGATGATGACCCCAACCCACCAGCCCACCCCTGCCCACCCTTTGTTAGCCACCACCATCACAGAATCATGGAATGATTTGGGTTGGAAGGGACCTTAAAGGCCATCCAGTTCCAACACCCACTGCATTGGCAGGGACACCTCTCATTAGACTAGGTTGCTCCAAGCCCTATCCAACCTGGCCTTAAACACTTCCAGGGATGGGGCCTCCACAACTTCCCTGAGCAACCTGTGCCAGTGTCTCACCATTCTCACAGGAAGGAATTTCTTCCTAATGTCTAACGTAAATCTTCCCTCTTTCAGTATGAAACCATTACCCCTTGTCCTACCACTATATGCCCTTGTAAAAAGTCCCTGCCCAGCTTTCCTGTAGGCCCCCTACAGATCCTTCAGCCACATCTGGGGCTTATACACCCTGCTCCAGGAGCAACTCCATGCCAGGACAAGTGGCAACAGATGCTGGCATCTGAGGACCTGAGTGGGGAGGGGATGCACGAGGGAAGGGAGGGTTGGTGCCCAGAAAAGCCCCCCAAACTCAGGTCTCTCCTCCTGCCTGGCCCACCTCCAAGCCCCCCAAACAAAACACTTCAAAGCAACAGGATGGCCACACCTTTCCAACTTCCCCTACATCTTTAGCACATCATTGCAATAAAATCCTCGTAATGCTCAGTAAGAAAATGAGGTGAGATTCATTAGCAGGCAGCACACCCCTTCTCCACTCCCTCCGTGCCCGAATCCCACAGCTGTGTTACTGTCACCACTGGCATCAGTGGCCATACCAGGAGGGGTCTGCCACCCTGGTAGGCTCATGTCTGTGGAAAGGTGATCCCATCTGGGATGGATTTGCCTGTAAAGAAGTCATCCATGCTACTGCCATCCCAAGTCAGCACAGGGAGCAGCACCCCAGCTGTGCCCTTCTCCACCACACTGGGCTTCTTCAGACATGGTGGCTTCAGGTTCTCACTACCCAGGCCAGGAGGTGCCAAACACCCATGCCATCACCCCTGCGAAAAGAAACAATTTCCTCCTTCTTTCACATCTTCAGCTTTTGGCTGCTGAAGCTGCTCACTGCAGTGAGATGCTTTAAACCAGTGGCTCTGAGCCCACGGGCAGGAGAAGACATCCCAGTACTGGCCACGAGCAGGGGAACTGGAAACAATTAAGTGACCCCGGTGGCAGCGACCCCATGCACGTGGGCAAGGTGGGAGAGGGGCCGGAGCAGGTCTCAGAGAGCTGGCCAGGACAGGCAGCCAGAAAAAGCCTGCAGGAACTGGGATGGATTTAACCCAGTAGGGAGAAGAGCCAGGAAAGATTCAGCCAAGACATTTAAAAGGCCACTCAGTGAAATTAATGGTTGTGAAGTTAAAGGCAAACCAAAAGAGAGAGGCTGCAGAGCTCACCTCTCAGACCCCATGCCAGCCAGGCACACATCGTGAGCAGCTCCCTGGGCTCAGAAGGAGGCCAGACCCCGAAAGTTTTCCTCCGAGGCTTAATACAAGTGAGGATTTAATTTTCTTTTCATTTCCCTCGTGTGAAAGCCATGCACTGGCCCTGCTCCCCGCCTCTGCCTGCACCCCTCAGCGCTTGGCCCCCAGCCGCCGATCTCTTCGGGGTCTTTTCTGGTTCATTTTCCTGAAAGTCTGCGAGCAATTAGCACGACCTTAAAAGCAACCGTCGGGTTAGTGGGGCGGTGCAGCCAGCTCCCCGGGCGCCAGGCACATTTGCCTAGATGAGGAATGTGGGAACGGCTGGGCGAGTCCGTCTGTCTCTCCCAGCGGGGCTAACCCCGCCAAGCATCCCGCCCTCCTCCCCACCGTGCTGGGCACTTAGCACTGCCTCCTTCCTCCTGCTAATCCCGTGGGTGAAACACCCAGGTGGGAAAATCCCAAATTTCCAAAGCCAGCGGCGTGGGAACCCTGCTACGTAGGAGACGGGGGCCACCTCTAACGGCTCAGCTCGCCCCTGTATTTCCTGGCTGGCTCCAACATCTGGCTTGACGGTGCACATCTGTCACAGCCCTACATGGGACCGCTTCCCCGCTCCACCTCCGGCTGCATGGCACGTGGGTCGGCAGATATCCAAGTCTAAGGAAAACAGGGCAATCGATGCCCTAAGCAGTGACCTAAGCACGAGGTTGCTGCCAAAAGTGACTCTTCAAACCCCCCCCCCCCAGCCCAGTTTCCCAAGGAGCAAAGTGTGTCTTAGGACACCTGGAGCAGGGCAAGAGCTGCAAAGTGTCAACCCCGTGGAAAATGGGCCCCTGTAGCTCCAGCTGTGCCAGGTTTTGGGAGGCCAAGGGTAAGAAAACCCTCCCCAAGGGAAAGCAGGGACATCTGGCTGAATCGAGGGAAATTTTGTCACCATGCTTCACTTCTGCCAAGCGAGCATCCCCCCAGCTCAGGGCTGGAGCCCACCAGACCACGCTCTATTGCTCCTTTGTTTTCTTGCTTATTAGATGGCTAATTACACAACCTTCCAGCCACCCAAAACGCAGAGTAGCACTCGCCTCCCTCCAAGCCAGATAATGAAAGCCCGTCTCTCTCCAGCCTTCTCCTCCTCCTTCGTCTGGCTTCTCCTGGAGGATCATTAGGGAGCCGATAAAAATAGGTTTTCTTATTGATTTATCTCCTTTACCCAATGCTCTCCCCTGCACCATTGACTTGTTTCCGTAGCAACTTGGCCGATCCCTGTGCAAGCCACACCTGCAGCTCCACGCTTCCCTCCTGGAGCATTTGAGGTGGAGAAGGTGCCCCCAGATCATGTGGACTGCCCCCCCCAGACCCATGCCCCAGCCCACCTGGAGCAGGCACTGCAGAATAACTTCATGTCTGGAGCTAGAGCTCCTAGGTGGGTCTAGCAGGGAGATGTCCAGCCACTGGTGGATCCCTGTTTCCAGCTGTGACCCTCCTCTTCACCTCCCCACCCAGGGTGGGGTGCCAAAAACAGCCCACCCACAACACCTATATTGCTAATGCAGGGACTGTGCCCAGCTCCAAGCTCTGAAGGTGGAGTTATGGTGCTGATGGCACACTGATGCAACCTCCTCAAAAGGCTGGGTGTGAGATAAACCCCTTCCCAGATGTGGGCAAGGGTCAGGAGCTTTGGAGAGCCCCGCTCCATCTCTCCACTTTGGTGACCTTGCCTCCTCCCTGTTCCTGGGCAGGCAGGTGGGGAGGGAAGGAGCAGAAGAGCCAGAGGAGTGAGGCCATGTGGGCATCTCCAGAAGGGCTCTTGAGGAAGCCAGCAAGATATCTCAGAGAGCCAGCAAGAAGAGCAGGAATTATTTAACCCCTTGTTCTGCCTGCACCACCCAGCCCAGCCCCAACATCTTCTAGAAACTTGTCTCCATTTCCCACTGCTCACCCCAGGACCTGCTGCACTGAGATGCCTTCCCTGCTTCCCAGGTGTCATGAGAGGCAGCTTCAGCTCCTACATCTGTGTACCTCATCTTGCTGATCCCAACCCCACCACTCCTGCCTGCCCTACACAGACATGGTGTTATGGGATTACAGACCCACCTCTTCAACATCCCCATTCCCAGAATGCCCCGACCCAAATCCTTTCAGCTCCACACCCAGCAGAAAAGCAAGCATCTTCTCTCCAAGGCTGTTTCCCAAGAGAAACTCAAAATGCCAAATGGAGCAAAGATCGTGAGTGGCCGTAACTCAACTCTGGCATTCTCCAGGCCTACAGCACCTGCCTGGCTTGTCCCTGAGGACACGGGGGACCTTCCCCAACAGATAAGACCATCTAGTGCCCTCAAGTAGCCGCAGAGCCGTGGCCCCTCAGGGCTGTCCCCATCCTTGTGCTCTGCCACCCAGTGCTCCCAGCCTGTCCATTCTCTGCTGAGGTAGACAGAAAGTGATGTTCAGAGGAACAAGGTGCCAGCAGACCCCAAATCCTCCCACCATACTTTGGATGGGAGCTAGCTCCTGTGTGCCCATTCCACACAGAAAAAGGGACTCAGGAGAGCAGGCGTTGGGCTGGGGGCTGGGCTCCTATCTCATGCTCAGCCTGCCTGAATGTCACTCACTGCATGGGTGTGCCTCCACTGGGGAGGCTCTGCTCACTACCTGCAACCACAGATTTTGCTTCTTCCGACCCCAAAATGTGGTGGCCTGTTCTCCATCAGGGGCTAATCCAAAGGCAGTGGCACCAGGAGCTGGCCAGGGCAGCACTACCATAGCTCTGTAGGGATGTGGATGCCCGCCTGCCACGTGCAAAAAGCTCCATGGAGAAGCATCTACTTCTCCCCCACCTCACTCTGTGCTTAAAAACTGGAAATCAAACCTCTCTCCTCCTTTTTTTTTTTTTTTTTTTAAACAAAAAAGAATCACATCATGTGATTCTCCTGCCTTAACATCAGTTTTTTAACTTTGGTTGCCACAGCAACAGGATGCAACTTGGTGTCACCATGACAACAGCTGCCTCTGTTTAAATTCACCATCTGACAGGCAGCCTCGCTCTCCCCGGCTGTCAAAAAGATGGACCTGCCATTACACCTACTCGCCCCTCCCCAGAAAAAAATAAAATAAAAGTCTGATGAATGAAGGGCACAGAAAACAGCCTCGGAGGAGAAAAATAAAAAATAAAAAAAAAAAAAAAAGAAAAAGCTATGTTCTTGGGTAGTGGGAGGAGGGAGCTGCTGGAGGATGGCATGACATGGCGCAGCTCTTTCCACACGGAGGTGAGACCTGCTGAAATCTTGTCCAGGCAAAAGCAAAGGTGCAGAAGATGCTTGCCCAGATGGGGCATAACACTGGCAGGGTCCCCGAGGGGAAGTGCCCATGCAGCAGCTGAGGCCCGGGTCAAGGTGAGCAAAACAGCTCAGGCACACGTAGGTGTGCATCCCATGGGGCAAAATCCCCATCTGTGTCAGACCAGGGATGGGCTTTGTGGACACCTCATCTTCTCTGCTCTTGACCAGCCCAACACCAGATTTGGTCCTCAAACAGGCTGAGATAGGAGGAAGCCCTCCCTCATCGTAGGGAACAGCAAGGTCCCCAGAAGGCTGGTGGACATCCCTCTCCTCTGCCAAATCAGGGGGACAGGCACAGTGGCCAGTGTGTGCCTGCAGCCAGAGGCTGTCCTTGGGGACATAGCCAGAGCCACACAGTGTCATCTGGCCTTTCTGGGGAGGGAGGGGGATCTTATCCAGGTCAAATGTGATTAAGCAGATGAAGAATGGAGCAGATATAGATGAGCTGCTGCAGCCCATCTCATGTGCTAACTGAATTGCAGTTTTCCAGGCAACCAAACAAATGAAATCAGGGCTAAGGGCCTGGCCATCAGCAGGAGGAGAGCAGGCAGGATGAGGCTGTCTTTCTGGAGGAGAAGAGGACTAGATGTTCCTACAGACAGAACAGCAGCTGCCTTGCATTTTGGGCAGGACCAGTAAAAAGAGCAGCTCCAAGGGAGGCAACGCACTGGGCTTTCCAGTGGGAAACTCAGCAAAGACTCATGTCCCCACAGAGCTGCATCCCAATCCCAGTTTCTCCTGTTTCTCCTTCTTCCCCTCCATGCATCATCCCTATTTACACTGGGAAGCCAAACTGCAGAGGCTGCTGGTTATAATTATACAGTTACCCAGCAGATATACAGGCCTGAATCACCAGTTATTTTTAGCCCTATTACCTAGTCAACTGGAGCTGGATGAAGAAGAGCCTCCACTCCTCCTCACGCTCCACCCCAGCCCCTTGGCTTTCCTTGATGCTGTGCCCAATCCAACCCGCAGCACCAAGACTGGCCACCTCATTCCCAAAGCCAGCAGCTCTCATTGACTGTGGCCAAAATCCAACACTCTCCTCCCCAAACCACCCTTGCCCTCACCCAGGAGTGCTGTCACGGGCTCCAGGCCAGGCAGCTGAGATGCCCACACGTTTTTCCTGGCCCTACCAAAAGGCACCAGATGTGTGTGCCAGGCTACAACTACGAGGATGGGAACAACCTGCCTGGCCAACCTCACCAAAGTCCTTGTCCATCCCCAAGTCCTCAAGAGCTCAAGTGGTGCAGAGGAGCTCCAGGGTGGAGGAGTTTCTTAGAAAGAGATGGCAACCAGGTGGGGAACAGCCAAGGATGCTTAGCATCCAAGGATGCTCAGCGTGTGCCTGGAGCACACCTGTTCCCAGCACTCACATGGGAAAATGTCACTTACTTCTGGGGGAAAAAAAAAAAAAAAGAAAAAAAAAAGCATTGCAAATTCTAGGAAAGAATAATGCTGGGGAGTTTTTACCACGCAGTACTGAAGCTCTAGTCTCTAGGAGACAGCAGCTGCCTGAAGATGAGACATCACGCCGGCATGGGACCCCAGCCCACATGGGGAGTGCCAGGTCAGCAGCAGCATCCCAGCTCCTTCTTGCTTTAAATGAAAGCTGGAGGGGCAAGGACCCTCCCACACCATGCTGAAAAACCACATTAATAATTTAGCATATTCTGGAAAAGCAGCCAGGCCGGCCTGGCCGCTGCCCTGCGGGGCTCCCAGCGGAGCTGCCACATCCCCATCCTTGCTACTGCACCCATGCTCCTGCACCCAGCCAGGCAGATTTTGGGATGCCATGGGGAATTCAGCCCCCCTGAGCTGTCCCTTCACTCCCAGTTCACCTCCTCAACCAGCCCCTACCTGGCAGAGGCTCAACCTGCCATGCTGGAGCCGCAAGGGGACTGTTTTCCCAATGATGCTCAGTAGGATGGGTGACCTGTCCTGCATTCCTGTGCCTCGCCAGAGGGTTTCCCCGAGGTACCTGTTGCACCAGCCCCAGGCATTGCTGCTTGGCACCGGGGTGAGCTCTCCTGCGCCTGCCAGAGGAGCCGGCAAGTTAACCAACAAGTTGCAGGCAGAGAAAGCAGCAACGGCAAGAGCTGCATGTAATCACCACTGCAGAAAGCAGCGCGGGGAGGGAGCTAAAGCCAAAGTGTGGCCACACTCAAGTTTCCAGGCTCAGCTCCTCGCTGGGGGCGAAGATCAGTGGGAGGGTCTCAGGGTGCTGAGCCCAGGGTGATGGGGAGCTGCGGTGCTGGGCACTGGCCAGGGTGCCCAGGGGCACCTGCAAGGAAAGTGGGAGGGGAGAGGAGCACATGGAGGTGTACGAAAGGATGAAGGGGCAGGGGGGATCTGCACCCTCCATCCCCCCAAGGAGGGGGGGGTCTTGAGCTAAACCATGGTCCCCTGCACCAGCCCCTCAAGGGGCCGTGGGGCACAGTCAGAGGTTTTCAGCATCTTCGCCTCCACCACAGGCAGAGGGCAGCTGGTCCCTGGGGGATGCAGGGCAAGGGTGGCTGTGCCCCTGCCAGGTGAGATCCACAACAAAGGGGGCACCTGCAGGCAGGCATGGGAAGGGACAAAACCGCCACCCAGAAGGGACTAGAGGTTTGTGAGATCCCAGGGGTCTGTCCCCAACAGGATGGGTTGCTCTAGGTGGGGTGGCAAAGCTCCAGCAAGACATCAAGCATAAAGGAAAGGCCACGACCTCCCCAGCTGCACGCACACAGAGAAGCTTAAAGCATGCAGGGTTAAACCAGGACTAGAGCCCCCTTCTTTAACAGCATGGGGGGCCTTCCAAATCCAAGTCTGAAGAGGGACTAGGTGGGGAGCTCCCCACAGGGAGAAGGGGCTCAGTTCCCCACCAGGCAATGAGCAGAGCACGGGAGGGGAAGCAGCAACAGGGCAAGAGGAGGAGAGCATCCCCAGGGAACAGGGCATCCCCAGGGGATGGGGCACCCCTGCCACACGCCGAAGGAGAGCAGAAGGCAAGTTCTTACCTGCCAGCTAATGCCACACACACGTGTCCTGGGCGGCTACTGAGGCAAATCCAGGGGGCAAGGAGGGGGGCTGGCAGGGGATGCAGAAAGGATATGGCCAGTCGATGAGCTTCTTGGCGTATTTCCTGACTATGTTCTCTTCCCCAAAGAGAAAGAGCGATCTGTTGACGGTGAAGCAGTTCTGCCGGACAGGGATGGGGTTGTACAGAGCCATAGTCCGGGCTCGCTGCGCTTTGGTTTGCTTGAAGGCTCCCGGGCTCCCTCCCGCAGGAGCAGGAGGTCCTTGCCGGCTCCGGTTCTGGTCAGAGCACCCGTCTCCAGAGCCCAGCCTGCCGGCCACTGCCTCCCCAAAGCGAGCCATCCTGGAAGAAAACGCACAGGTGAGCCAAAGCAGCACCACTGAGGCAGCAAAGGGGGTGGGGGGGAGAGAAGAGGGAGGGGGGTTGCGGGCGCAGTCCCAACCACAGCCCCCTCCTCCTTTCTGGGTGATGCTCAGCTCCGTCTCTTCTCCATCCCTTCATGAGAGCAGGGACCCGCGTGGAGAATGAGAGACAGCACCGGCTCAGCACCTCCGGCACTGCATGATGGGCAGCCAGATGCCTCCGGGCCCCCCCCCCACCTCCCGCGACAGCCCCAGGGGCAGCCCGGCCAGTGGGCAGGGCAGGGAGCCGAGCCACTGCGGCCTCGGCTCGGTCCCTAAGCACCTTCCGCCACGAAGCAAGGGGTTAAACCCAGCCACATCCTTCCCACCGCGCTGCCTGCAAGGGCAGGGATCAGGCAGGGAAAGGGGCTGGGATCCAAGCCCTTCCATCCGCCCCGTCGTGGTCGAAAAGGAAGACGCGATGTGATACAGCACCCAGCGCAGCCGAGGGGAGGCCGGGGGAACAGGTTGCAGCGTGGCCCAGCCTAGTTGGAGCCAAGTGTCCAACTCCTTCCCCCCGACTCCATCATCTTCAGCAGCCTGCCGGAGCCCGGCCACCCATCTGCCGGGCAGGGATGGCAGGCAGAGTCCCCCAGGGCAAGGCAGTGATGCTCAGCCCTGGGCTGCCAGGGCAGAAGAGCACAAAGACGACGCCGGCTTCCCCGCAGGAGCCGGGGCCACCAAATTAAAAGGCTGCCGCGCCTCTGCAGCTCGGGGACAGGTTGCTTTAATGAAGTCAGTGGCAACACAGGCGCGCACAGGCGCGCACACACGCCCGCCCGCCCGCCCGGCTCGCTCCCTCGCTCCATCCAGTGCATTCTTTTGGCAAGCTCGGGAGCTGCCGCAAAGGAAAGTCAGAGGCGAGGGAGGGTCTGAAGGGAACAAAGGCAATGGAAGAGCCCCTACCCTGCAAGAAGCTTCCCCCCCCCACAACCCGGCTTCAGAGGGCTTTCCAGCACATGGGTGTTCCTGGGTGAGTAGCTAAATTGGGGGGCAAGGGGGGACTCTGCCCTCCCCCACCTGCAGAGAAGACAAGAGATTTACCCCATCTCAGCCTGCACCGAGCATCTCGCTGTCCACATGGACCATCCCCCCATCCCTGGGAAACTTTGGGGCTCCCGGTTCCCCGCGGGAGCCGCCCTGATACCAGCAGCTGCCCGGGGAGAGCCCTTCCTGCCCTCCTGCTCACTCGCATACAGATCAGCCTCATCAGCACCCCCCGCCTCCGTGTTTTCTTTCTGATGCTTGGTGTTGGCCAGAAGAAGCAGCAGCTTATCAGAGAGGTGTAAACAACCCGGTTTGTGTCCCTGCAGTGGCTGCCACGGGGGAGGGTGGGAATGTCTAGCAGTGACCCCACTCCCCCCATCCCTCCCACGGGCAGAGGACCAGGGACTTGGCTGGTGCTGTGCTATCACCTCCGTGGGTGCTGAGGTTGCCCAGGGATGCTTTGGGTCCCCTGGGCTGGGCTGTGCCCTGGCGAGGGAGCTGCCTGCCCATCCCACCTTCGGGGGAACCCCCCTGCCCTCTTGCACACAGGGAATGTGCAGCTCCCCAGGGACATCCTCAGTGTCCTCTGTACCCAACAGGCAGGGCACAAGCCTCACCCTCAGCTCACCCTGTGAGCTGCTCACACACACCCCACCCCTCCCATCAATCCCAAATCCAAAGGACTCCCCAAGGCCTTCTGTGGTCATTACCTGCCCTTCCTGCAGGAATCATGTAAGTTAATGGTGTAAGTTACAAGGGGCCTTAAACATCATTTAGTTCCAACCCCTGTGCCATGGGCAGGGACAACTCCCAGTAGACCAGGTTGCTCCAAGCCCCATCCAACCTGGCCTTGAATACTTCCAGGAATGGGGCAGCCATGACTACTCCAGCTGGCATCACAAGACACCCCACAGCCCCATGATGCTCTTCCCCTGTCCATCCCCACCACCAGAAACCTGCTCTGCAAACAGCAGCTGCTGTCCTGTCCCCCACATCTGCTGCACAGCAGCCAGGCACACTCAGGGTAGCTCACAAAAAAAAAAAAAAGCAAGAAAATTAAAAAAGCCCTTAATCACATCAATATGTAACTCATTTGGGCAAGGGATGCTCCCTCAGTGCAGCCTGGCAGCACCTCACCACAGACTGCCCCACTCTCTGTTTGGCCACGGGGCTCACTTTTTGGCCCAGGATCTCACATGTGCATTGCCAGGAGCCCTCAGGCCAACCAGGTGAGGAAGATGAAGCATCAGACACTCTGCAGCAGGATAACAGAGGAATATTTGCAAAAATGTTGTGGGATCATTCCCCCAACCTCAGCCAGACACCAAGAGCCCACTAACTCACCATGGTGCCCACCTGCTGCATCTCTAATTAACTTTGCTCCTATAATTAGCCTTATAACAGAGATGGGTGTAGCTGGGGGGGGTTTCAACAAGGCCCCCAGCTCTGCCACCAACATACTGCAGAACAGAGTGGAGCAGGGGTGGGCAGATCCCTCTCAAAATGCTTCTCAGGTCACTAGCAGGCCAAGCCAGAGTGACCCTGGGCTTTCATTCTGCTACAAACAGGCAGCAAGGAGGCCATGCCAGCTACTGATTAATTACAGTCCTTTCAATTCATTCCAGGTGAGCCACTATCCTAAACGAATCAATTATGATTTGTGGCTCTTCCCCTTTGCCACCTCCTCCTCCTTCTCACCACCAGCGTGGCATCAGAAGCGATGCCACTCTTCCCAACTTTCAACCCTTTAAGCTGCTCTTAATTAAGCTCAAGGCTGGGCTGATCGCCAGGAACAGATCCTGAGCCCTGCAGAGCTCCTGCCTCTGCCCCCCCCCGACCCTCCCAGCCCTCTCCCACCCCCCTGAGCTTGCTTCCATGCCTCCAGACAGCCCAAATGCTCAGGCTGGTACCCAGAGGCCAGGGAGAATGGGGAAGGCTGCACGCAGCGCTCCCGACATCCCAGAGGCACCATGCTGGGTGTAAGGGGCCAAAGGGGTGGAAGGCAGCCTTCCCCCCATCCTCTGGAAGCAGGGATGTGCACCTTACCTGGAAACCTCAACCAGGGCCACGAGTGATCCCCTGTGCCTGGGGTTTGCTCTTGGCTTGACTTTATATTTGCTGCTGCAGAGCTGAGCGCAGGATGAACCTGCTGGGAGCCTCTCTCCCGCTCAGACAGTGCTAAAGGATGGGATATTTATGAGAAAGCAGCTCCTTAAGAGAAGATTGAAAGCAAAAAAAAAAAAAAAAAAAGTCCCTGGCTATGCCAAGAGATGCAGGCTCCGTTTCCCAGGATGTTTATTGCTGTTCTCGTCTTGACCCTCACCCCAGCACGCTGGGCTCGGTGAGTCAGGGAGAAGCGTGGCTGATGCCCGCATGATTCAACATGGCAAAGAGATTCAGAGCCAGCTATGGTGGGGTTGGATTATGATGATTATTTTCTTTTTGTGAATGAAGGCAACCCAAGAAGACAGGATAACGGTGAGCACCAGGAAAGCGCTTGGGTTTTACACAGACAGGCTAACCCCCCTTCTCCTCACTCTGATACTGCAGTCCAAACCTCCTGGCTTCTTTTCCCCCTCCCAAGCCATGCAGGGAAGGGCATCACCAAAAACACCGGGCTACCCCTTCCCTAGGGGGGGACCGAGCCCCCTCAATCACCTTCCCCGCAGGGTCCGAGGCCGCCGCACCGGCATTGCCATCTAGTGGCCGCTGTCCCCTCCCCGCAGCCCCCCCGCAGCCTGTAGGCGGGGGGGCGCCGAGCCGAGCCCGACTCCGGGCCGGCCCTTCCCGTGGGGTGCTGGGAAGCAGATGCACAAATTCCCCCCCTCCAGCTATAGCATCCCTCGGCACGGCTCTCCTGCCACTGGAGGAACCTCCGGCTCACCCCAGGCAGCCACCAAATTCCCCACCTCTGCATGGCAGGCACAAGGAGTATTGATAAAAGCATCCTCTGCCCAGCCCCACGATGCTCAGAAAGCCAGAGGCTGCTCCTCATCTCAGGGGCAGCATCAGGGCAGGGGAGTGATCCCTAAGGCAGCCCGGACAGGGTCTGGAGAGTGGACACAGCCTCTGCTTTGGTGACCGATATTCCCAGAAGCTCTGATGAGCTGCACTCATCTTCGAAAGTGGCTTTTGGCATCCTTGTCTGATTTTTAAAATAAGGCTTTACCTATGCTAAAAGGGAAAAAAAAAAATCTAAATGACAATCATCTTGGTGCTCTGGCCAAATTTCAAACAGGGACTGGGTAGCTGTGACTCAGAAGCATGTTTATAACCATGCATGGATGGAAGGTTTTTTTCCAGGAACACATTCATTACCTGCTGGATTAGGAAGAGATGCCATTGGCAAAGGGGAAGCCCTGCCAAGCCAGGCAAAGTCCCCAGGGTGGTGCAGCTCACCCGTGGACACCCAGAATGCAGATGGAGAAGGTCCAAGCAGCTCCCAAGGGGTGTACCACAACAGTCTCTGCCTGATGTTCATCTGTGCAGATGTTTGGAGCTGTGGCATGAGCCACAACAGCCTCGTTGGCATCTCTCCTGCCAGCAAAGCCCTGGTCTGAGGACAGCAGCTGTGGCTACACTGCAGAGACTCTGCACTGCCTTGCAGCAAGGCAATGGTCACCCAAGCCAGGACAAGACTTTCCTCTCTGCTGTCTGCTTACTCTTTCTGCTGACAGCCCTACTTGCACCACGAGGCCCCCCACAAGCTGCCGGCCTCACCGGGACATGCCTTCCCCAGCACTAACAACAGAGATGAGCAGCATCTTCTTGCAAAACTGCCTGGACACATTCCCAACACCAACCCAAAGGGCTGACTCCTCAGGGTCAGCATCGTGATTTATTCACTGAGAAATCAGAGAGCTGGAAGACTAGTGAAAACTGGCAAATTTCACAGCTATAAACTGTGCATCCAGATTTCAGCAACTGCCACTGCTCCAAACTCTTCCCAGTCGTTTGGCTGAAGCAGCCACACCAGGTGTCACACAGCAGCAGAGGTAAAAAAGGCTTTAAGTTGAAAGTTTAATTTGCTGCACACTGTCATAAACCAGACCTGTATTCACAAACACTGCTGGTTTTCATTACCAAGCCCCAGGTAGTCCAACATCCAGTCCTGGCATCTTTAAAATCAGTGAGGTATCAATCTTGTAAAGAATTATTTCCTGGGATGGAGGAATAACCCTCTGGAAATTAGGATTTTGGTTGCTCTATCTCCTCCCAACAAGATCTCACAAATGACAGTGCAGGTGATGGAGGTGCAGGAGGAGCAGCCCCTTCCCAAGACACAAAATGAGCACACCTTGCATTCCTACCCTAGAGCTTCCTTTTCCTAACCTCTCTGCAAGTGTGTCCCTAAGGGAACTCAGCACAGAGCATCTTTGGCCCCATTTTTTTAAAACACCTGCCAATTCCCAGCAAAATGCCATACCAACATGAGTTTGGTACCCAGCTGGTCCCACTCAAGGTTCCCAAACTCACGATGTCCCACCGGAAGGACCCACCAGTCCCCACCTTCTCTAGAGGTGAGATGGTGGAGCTGATTACACACATTAGGCACATTTTTCCAGAGAACTCTGAGCAGAACCTGAAGAAAAAAACATGAGTCTCCATCCTTTTTCCTCCTCCCCTCACCTCAAATGTGCAGGTGCTTCCCAGCAGCTGATCTGTTATGACATCCATCTGCAAGAGCAAGGGAGTAAAGGTGTTCCCACAAGTCAGGTGGGATGTCAGAACAGGGATCAGGTGCTGTGTATGTCATCCGCTCCTTGTGCTCTCTCCAAGCTCAGAGGCATGCTGAGATGCCAGCACCAGGTCCTCACCACGACTCACAGTACCCTGGGATCACAAGCACCCCAAGCTAAACTCCTCACGTACTTCTTGAAATGCTCCACAGAGCCTAGAAGTTGGATGTTCCCCCACGCTGCTTTTCTGGAGCACCTCATACATCAGGGCTACAGATAAAATAAAGGATGCTGCATCTCGAAACAAAGGGGAATTCAGCAAACAAATGGCTGCAAGCTGAAAGAGCTGGGAGAGGTTTAAAGTGTGGCCAAGAAACCTCTGGTCTTATGCATTTATTGGGATACAGCAAGGCTCTGCATCCAGCCCTGCAAAACCCACAGGAGTCAGTTCTGGTGCTTGGTCTCACTCTGCCACTATGAAGTTCAGTGCTGGTGCTCACCCACCCACCCCCCCCATGGGCTACTCAGCCCTTGGTACTTTCCAAAAAGCCCAAACCAAAACCAACAGCCACCTTTGCAGCTGCAGATGCCACCAAACAAGCACAAAGGGTTCACTGACAGCTCAGGCAGAGGGCCAGGTAAGACCCTATCCCCCCCCAAAACCACTCCAGCCAAGGGACAGCATGACTTTTCTCCAGTGCAGGAGGGAAACATCCCCCAGCCTGCCACTGCCCACTCTCCTCTTTCCTACCAAAACACCCCATGCCAAGGGTTTCCAACAACCACAGCCCTCCTTGGGCTAACACACTCTGCCTCAGGCTGGGAGGCTTCGCAGCTCGGCTGAAGAGGCCTGAAATAATCACCCATTAATAAAATGCCTGGAGTGCCCTGCTGCTTTATTTATATATGAGTCGGGCTCTAATTAGCATTCTCAGCTGCATCTCAGCTGCTCCAGGCAGGCATGCAGCAATCCCACCCTCCCAAAGAACAGCTATCTGCTTGCCCCTGTTTTCCATCAGATTAAAGCGAATTTCCATCCCCGCTTCCAGCCCTCAAATCCCTCTGCACAACCTCTCCCCTCAGACGAGCCATGGAGCATCCCAGCCCTGCACTAATCGAGTGGGCAGCTGGTGAGATACAACTTCTCCATCCTCCTCCATCTCAGATGGGTTCAGTTTTGGGCATCACCACTTTCAGAGAGGCTGCCTGAAGAAGATCCTAGGAAAAAAAATTGGGAGATCGGATGTTTGAGAGTGACTGTGCCCAAAGGATCAGGGCTGGGCAGCATGGAGAAGAGGAGACCAAGGGCAGGAGGGAGTGAAGGAGCATAGACCAGGGGGAGGATATTCACATTCTTGGCAGCAAAGTGCAGGGCTTAAGGGGGCAGATCCTGCCACAGCCAAACACCAAAACACTAAGCATGTGAATAAGGAGATCAAGCTCAAAAAAAGATATCCCTGGAGCCAGCCATGGACAAGCAACAGGAGAAAGCTTATTTCTAGCCTGGTAAAACGTTGAAGAAGGAGTTCTAAAAGCATATTTTCAACCTCTGCACTACCTGAGGCAGAAGAAATCCCTCACTTTACCCATCAGCACCCTCATGACCCCTCCAGTGCAGCAGCATTAGCTCCTGCCAAAGCCAGCAGGAGATTTTCTCCTCCTTTAGATCTCCTCTTCACCCCCACAAAAGGCAGGTCCATGCCCTAGGACCATCCTGTGCTTTCTCTGATCCTCTGCCTGCCCTGCAAGGCTCAAGTTAGGCAAAAACAGCAACCAGACTACCGGCAAGCAGGATGATGGAGAAGCTCCTGCCTTTGGGCTGCAATAAAAAGCAAACTGGACCAGAAACCCACCATCTCCATCCCCAGACTCAAAAAGCCAAACTCACAGGCTGAGCTTTCTCAGAAGGAACCTGCTAGCAAACAGGGTGCCTTCAATAAAATTAAAATTGTCAGGACATAAGCGAGGAGAAGATGGAGCTGTTGAAAAAATATTGTCTGGCAAGTCTGAACTTAGGGTGAGCAGCTGATGCTCAAGACAGCCAGAGGAGCCCCATCCCTGGCGTGCAGCAAAGCAGGAGACACTGCTTCCACCTCCCAAACCTGTGAAAAGAGGAGAGGCCAAAGAGCAAAACCTCTCTCTGAAAGCTGCTCAGTGCTGGGAGGTGTGAAAAAGCCACCCCCCCTCGCTGCAGAGTCAGGCAGACATCAGCTCAACAGCCTCTGCAAGGGCAAACACCCTTGCCCATCCCCAGGAGAGTGCAGCTTCTCAATGGGAAAAAGTCTATTGAAGAATGTTTAGGCTTATTTCCACTCGAGTGATCACAGGGAAAGGACAGTTACAGCATGTTAGCTACTGTTTTACCATCTCATGAGCTGCAGTGGGGAAAATAACCTCTGTGAAGCTCTTCTGGTGATAAAAAAAAAAAAGGACTCGTAGCTTGTATCAGAGCTCACTAAGATAATGGGTGTTTCATTATGGCAGCATCCCCCACGGTGGTGTCCTCCATGGCTAGGGATAAGCACCAATGTGTTTCTCCCAGTTAAAGAGCCAGAGCCTTGCTGGTGTGCACAGCACCAGCCAAGGCACAGGAACACTGTTGTGCATTGGGTGACCCACATATTGTCACCCTGCACTGAAGAATCTCAGCAGACTTTCCCATCGATGTGCAGAAGGTAAGTGGAGACAAGAAAGACACCTCTCTGCTTTTCTAAGACCTCTTGATGGCCACTTTGGGAAACCTAAAGTCAGGTTTAGTACACGTGCTGGGACCTTCCTAACCTAACTTTTCACATCGATTTGTTTCAGCTCTCATGTAGCACAAACAGTCAGAGCCAGGGATTCGTGTTTGTCACACACAAAGGCAGCAAACACCTTTTGAACTAGAGAGGAGCAATTGGTAAGTACAGAAGAAAAGGTCTCAACACTTCAGAGGCAGCTGTGATCGTGTCCCACACAAACACAGGCTGGAATCTCCACCATCAATGGCATTCCTTCATGCACAGTTAGGTGGAAGTGCCATTTCCACAGTACAAATCTAAGTCTGCAAGGAACAAGTCTCTCTGGGGACAGGTTGTGCACTAATCCTCACAGCCAGATTGTCCCCAAACTTCCAAAAACCTGAGTTTGAAAACCATGTGGCTTGAAATGAAGAAAATGCCATTTGGGGAGCACACAACAAGAAGTCACCTATGTCTTAAAGTGTAAAACATGTTCAAGACATGTTTTAAATTTTAAACACAGAGTTAAAAGTTATAGCTTGGTTGGACTAGATACCTCCTGAGGTCCCTTCCACCCTAAATTATCTTATTGTTCTGTCACCTTTTAAATATACATGGGTGGGGGAGATGTGCTTACATCCTAGAAACTACGTAGAGAAAATAAGGTGAACCATACAGACTTGAGAGGCTGGAAAGCACCTCTCCCATGAACTTTTCCTGGCCACAGCCAGCCCCTCAGCAGAATCACATCAGGACAGGTGGGGGCTGCCAGGGAGATGGGAAAAAGCTGGATTATTCCAGGGGATGGAAAGGATGAGGATACGAAATACCAGAAGTTTGACTGTATGGACGCTGCACTGAACCATGCTTCCAGAGCACGGTGCAGGGAGATGATATAAAAGTAGGACTGCTGAAGCAGAGGCTTGTGCTGCCATCCAGAGGGACTTCAGCAGCCTGGAGAAACAGGCACAGGAACAGCGTGGAGTTCAGCCGAGGGAAATGCCACTCCCACGTCCTGCACTTGGGGAGGAACAACCCAGGACACGCTGGCAGGGAACAGCTTGGCAGGGAAAGCCCTGAGGGACCTGGTAGACACCAAGCTGACCATGAGCTAACAGCGTGCTCTGGCAGCAAAGGCCAACAGTCTCCTGGGCTGCATTAGGCAAAGTGATGCCAGCAGGTCAAGGAGATAACTATTTCCCTCTGCTCAGCCCTGGTGTGCTGTGCCCAGTGCTGGACTCGCCAGGACAGGAGAGACAGGGACTTGCTGGAGCAACTCCAGCTAAGGTGACTCAGGGAGAGGAGTATCTGCCCTACAAGAAGAGGCTGGGAGAGCTGGGACCTGTTTGGAAGAGTCTCAGTGGAGGTCTCATCAACACATATGAGGTCCCCAACAGCACAATGGGGAGTAAAGACAGAGCCAGGGTCTTCTCTGTGGCCCTCACAGACAGGGTGAGATGCAAACAGGCACAAACTGCAAAAAAAGAAAACTCCATTTATACACAGGAATAAACTTTTTGCTGTGTATTTGAGACAGGCTGCCCAGAGAGGCTGTGGAGTCTTCATCCCCTGGACAGAGTCCTGGAGAGCCTGCTTTAAGTGACCCTGCTTGAGCAGGATAATGGACCAGGTGATATCCAGAGGTCCTTTCCCACCACCTCCCAGCAATTGTTTGCTTCCAAACCCTGGCCAGCCCCAGGCCAAGGGCAAAGCTCTCACCGAAGGCTGGTCCCAGGCCCAGCCCCAGCACAGGGTATGGCTTCAGTGCAGCTCCAAGATGTGCTAATGAAGCTTTCTAACACCCACAGCTGAGACTCCAGCAAGGAGGGAAGCAGGAATGAGACATGCCAGGATATGGTGACAAAACACAAGATGGCAGCTCCCAAGCAGAGGCATCCATTGGGAGACACCTTGTCCTCCATGTTCAGCAACCAGCTCCTAATGAGCCCCAGCTCCCATGAAAATCAGCCTCAGCCATGCAGGGATGGTGGGACTGACAGCAATTGCTCACTCTCTTGGCAGCCCTTTGCAAAGTCACCTGAATTAAATCAGAAAGAGAATTCTTCCTCCAGGGTGTGCCAGAAACCCAGACTTTGAAGCAGTTCAGGGAAAGATGCTGTTATTTCCATGCTGTTGCCAGGGCATTCAGCAGAGCTCAAGTTCAACCTAGGTCAGAAAACAATCTCCTCTCCATGCATCAAAACCCTTGTCTTTACCAAAGGAGGAGAGCACAGGGAGGTCCAGGGTGGGGACCTCTGAGAGCAATGCTCCTCTGCTACTCTAGGCCAAGTTGCCATAATAAAAGCTGTATTTCATTGCCCACAGGTTTAGCACATTTAGGGCCCTTTCCACCACCTCTTGCAGGGCAAAACAGAAACAGGGAGAGGCATCTTAGTGGAGACACATTCTTTAGGCTCTCTGAGAGCTTAATTGCTTTGCCCTGGGTTGCAGAGGACTTGCATAGGAGAGGTGCATGTATCTGCATGAAGGATCCTCCAAGGTACAGGAGCCTGTCACTGACACCCCAGAGCTCTCATCTGCAGAGCTGCCACAGCTCATGTCAAGCTGCCCCAAGCTCCTGCACACACAGCAGCAGACATCTGAACAGGAGCCCATGGTGGAGAAGAACGTGGCTAAGATGTCTCTGACAGCACCCAGCACGGCAGAGGTGATGGACAAGGAAAGTCATCTGCATCCCAAGGCAGGGTCAGGGAGGGAGGCACAAGGAGGTGACAGGCACTGGACACCAATGCCAGGGCCAAGACCAGGAGGGGATGCTGGAGCACCTTCTCCCTTCCCCAACAGCACCCACAAGGGAGCCAGGGCTGCTGTTAGGCTGGTCCTTTCCAACATCAGTGTTGCAGCCAAGAGCCAGTACCCTCCTCCAGCCCCTGCAATGAGCAGCCCCTCACAGAGCCCACTCGGGTAGGCAGGAGCTGATGCACAGAGCTGGGCTGCAAGAACCACAACACCAAACACCTCTCCCAAAACCATGTTGCAGAGCTACCAACATCAGTGATGGCAACTCAGAGCCACCCTGGGGCCTGTCCCTTCTCTGCAGATTCAAGGAGGGTTGGGGTTATGGGTGCTGGTCCAGCCAGGGCCACATAGCCCCAGCTTGGGGGCTTTGCTCTCTACTACCACCTGGAAGGAGTCTGAAGCAAGGGGGAAGGCAGGTCAGTCTCTTCTCCCAAGTTACATGTGATAGGACAAGAGGAAATGGCCTCAAGTTGTGCCAGGAGAGGTTTAGATTGGATATTAGAAACAAGTTATTCACCCAGAGTCAGGCACTGGCACTGACTGCCCAGGGCAGTGGTGGAGTCACCATTCCTGAATAAATTGAAAAGCCACGTAGATGTGGTGATGCTCAGGGACATGGTTTAGTGGTGGCCTTGGCACTGCTGGGTTAACGCTTGGACTTGATGATCTTGAAGGTCTTTCCCAACCAAAACATTGCTATGATTCCCCAGGCAGCCTTGCCAGCAGCGAAGAGTAAGTGCCCATGCCAATGACCCACACGTGCTCCTGCCCTCTCCATCCCTGCAGCCCATTAAACCCAGAAGGTGCAATGTGCTGGGGAAGATGCTGGCAAGCAGCAATGGAGCTGGCAGCCCAGCACACACCAAAGGGAGCCTTTGTCTCATTCAGCACCAAGGGAAAAAAATAGTATTAAAATAAAAAGTCAGCTTCATTTATAATCTGGGACGCGTGCACAGAACCAGACTGCCAAGTCGTAAAGAGCCCCCGAGATCTGCTTGCAACACCCTCTGTGTTTTCACAGTTTCTTCTGTTCTCTTATTCCAAAGAAACAGCAGGAAGGCAGAGCTGCAGTAACGTCCCACTCCAGCCCAACAGCCTCCCCACAATCTGTGTCACAGGCAGGAATCTGAGCAGGCAGCAGAAAGTTATCCTCCCCTGCCAGTCCATGGACCACGGGATGGGCTACAGGGATCTCTCTACCATGCAAGGGAGACCTAGCAAGCTCCTGGCATCAAAGCCATTAGCTCCAAGATGCTACAAGACAGCAGATGGCTTTTAATGTCCTTTAGGACCACTGTCCTGGACCATGGGCAGAGAGCATAGCTTCCTACAGGACACTGAAACCTGCCCCCTGTCACCCCTGAGCCCCAGGTACTTCAACACCAAATTACAGCATCCCATCACCAAACTGTACCACGACCCAGCTGCCCCCCCTCCATTCTCTCCCATGCTCCCTTCCTGATCTCTGGGAATTAGGCTTTTCCATGCATTCTTGCTGTAGATATTCCAAAATGAGGGCACGGCTTGCATCCCCAAACAAGCTAAACTCACCAAGTATCCATGCACACATGGCTTTAAGCCCTGCAAGGCAGGTTTGGGTCCTGCCTGCTACAAACTCAGCTTGAGACTTTTCTGGGATGTTCCCTGGGTGGCTCTGCCTGTCCTTACCATCAGCTAAGGAAGCAGCTGCTCAGCCTGGAGAAGCCACAAGAGGTTCCCTGTTTGCTTATTTTGACAAGGAGCTTTTCTAGTGAGTTCTCTCTCAGCCTGACATCATCCAAACGATGCTGCCCCACACACACAGCAAAGGCACCAGTTCAACCACCACCACTCCATGCAGCAGGCCAAGCCTTGCTGAAGCACAGCAGATATCTCCATCCCAAACACAAGAACAGTGGGATGGAGGGCAGGGCATCAGGCTGGGGTGCTGGAAAACAGGTTTTAGTGTCTGCCTTGGGCTTACATCCCCTTAACAAAATCAAGGTGAGCTGGTAGATGAACCCTTCACTATGAAGTGAAGCCTCCTACAGAGCCACTGCCCTGCAGGGGCTTGAGGGGCACATGGCAGACTGCTTTCTGCTCTCTGCCTCAGTATCCCCACAAAAACAGTAGAGAAAACATCATCTTCCCCCTCTTACTCTATCTTAAGGGGGAAGCACTTGCGGGTTTTGTCACCGGTAAAAAGCAACAGAGATGGAGGCTCAGAGGGGATCAGACCTGCATGACTGTAACACCAGTGTGAAAGAAAGGGTCTTTGCTTCTCTCCCCTCACTGCAGCCCAGCACAGGAATGGCTGCACACAAACATCTGGCTGCACCCCAGAAATGCCACATCTCCAAAGACAAAGCTACCCCAGGGGAGCAGAGGTGCCCTGTGCAGCAGAGGGAAGGCAGATGCAACATTTGCTCCCTGTGGCCACCCCACCACATGCTAGCCAGCCACAGCTGGCAAACAGGAGCCCAAGCAGACCTCCAGAAGCCATCCAGTTGCTCCTAGAGCCTTGACCAAGGCAGTGGATGCTTATGTCAGAAATACATGTCAGAGTTAACTTGTGCAAGACAGCCCCCTGAGCACAACATTCAACCACAAACTCCCCAGAAGCCTTGTGAAGGAGGTGCAGGCCCTCTCTGAACCACCCTGGCTTAACTCATCAAGTTCTGGCAAGGAAGAGGGGAAAAAAAAAAAAAAAAGCAGCCATTTTCCTGGTTCACCATGTTCAATCTAACACCCAGCATCACACTGGGGCCACGGGATAATACCACCCCCATTAACAGCTGAGCTCTGCTGGCACCAGATCTCCCAGGCAAAAGCCCCAGGGTGATTCAACCCCTGCCCGCCTGAAAGATGGACCCTTCTGAAAATTAAATCACAGGGAAATTGCATTATTACTAATAAAATTATGGATAAGGAAATTAATTTGCTTTTTCTCCCCCACATGCTATCTGTCTAGTCCTAGAGAGCAACCACAGCACCTAGTTCACCAGCTCTGCACACCAACCTGGACTCTGGCAAAGTCTTTGGGGAAACATTACCAGTTTATGAGTCTGATATCAAAGCAGGAGCCTCTGGCATGTGGGTTTTGGAGTCTGAAGGGATATCAAGGCACCTAACTGTAGGATCCAGCCCTCCAGGGCTCAGCCTGCCATGCTGAGATCACTGGCTTCCTGGAAAGTGACCTAACCAGGATGGGTGGTGGGGGTCTCTCATCCTCAATGGAACATGAGGTCTGCAAAGCCTGAGGGCTGCTGTCGGTGCCAGAGCCCAGCACCCACCTGGCAACAGGGGCTTCTGCAAAGCACCAGCATCTCCACCTTCTGTGGCATGGCTGAGGGCTTGAACATCTGCAAGGAGAGAGCCCCATAGCCAGACCCCAACAGCCACAAGCCAGGGTGGTGAGGGGTGGACACTCCATCCCAAACCTGCCTAGACATATATTCCCGTGAGCACCCATGAAATCAGTGTAAAATGGGCTGAAATGCCCAAATCAAGCATCCAAGAGCTGGGAAATCCGAAGATTCTCCCCCTGTTCAGCACTGGTGAGGCCACACCTCAAATCCTGGGGTCAGTTCTGGGCCCCTGCTACAAAGATGACATTGAGGGGCTTGAGTGTGTCCAGAGTAAGGCAACAGAGCTGGGGAAGGGTCTGGAGAACAAGTCTTATGAGAAGCAGCTGCAGGAACTGGGGGTGTTCAGCCTGGAGAAAAGGAGGCTGAGGGGAGACCTTATCATTCTCTACAGCTACCTGGGAGGAGGTTGGAGCCAGGTGGGTGTTGGTCTCTTCTTCCAAGTAACAAGTGATAGAACCAAAGGAAATGACCTCAAGTTGTGCCAGGGGAGGTTTAGATTGGATATTAGGAACAATTTCTTCTCCCAGAGAGTTGTCAGGCCCTGGAAAAAGCTGTCCAGGGCAGTAGCGGAGTCACCATCCCTGGGGGGATTTAAAAGCCATGTAGCTGTGGTGCTGAGGGACAGGGTTTAGCACAGGACTCAGAGTTACATCAATGGTTGAACTCAATTATCTTAAAGGTTTTTTTCCAACCAAAGTGATTCTACGATCCTATCCAGCCTGCAGAAACACCCAATTAAACAAGAAGAGGTTGGGATGGCAGCCACCTGCCTCTTCCCACTGCATTAAAGACAGGAATATCAGGCTTTGTGTTCAAGTTACTGCAGGCTGGAGAAACTGAAGGCAGCAAAGGGGGCACATCCCGCATGGGACAAGCAGGAAGGGCTCTGGATCCACATCCCAGCCACCAAATAGAGCTGTAGCCATCCAGGTGGTTAATTAGCAAGCAGCCGTTGGAGGAACTCACACCGCCAGCTGACAATTAACGAGGCCATCCCTCTGCTTCCTGCCCAGCCATGATTTATTCATCTGGCATCCCCCGGTGGGTCGCAAAAAAAAAAAAAAGATAACAAGACAGCCAGTGCTTGCCAAGGCCATATGTCAATTTATTTCCCCTGCGCGGGGCTTCCTGAATCACCAGCCAGGAGGTTCCCCGGGAGCAAAGGGATGAGGATTGAGCTGAAAGGGCTGGGGAGAGCCCGCCTCGCTGATGGGCTGCCCTCCAAAAAAACAGGCAGAAGCAGCCTCAGCCTTATCACGAGTCATTTTGTTATGCAGAGCATCCTAAAGAAATCCCATCCGCTTCAAACAAGCGGAGCGGGGACCTGGATCTCACCAAAGCAACGAGCCACGGCTAATTAACAGAGGAGCTCCCACCTCCTTCCCTGCCCCCATGTTTTATAATACATTGATTAGTCTCCAAATCGCCCAAGGCAAGGAGCTGCTCCAGGCTGGAGCAGGATGTTCTGCAGCAGCTTATTCCAGGCAATTTTGCTGAGTAGACACAAGGTGGGGAAAACTTATCATTTAAATGCAGTTTGTGCAGCAAGAGTAATCCAGGGCCTGGAGCTTAAGGGGTTTTTTTCACAGCACCAAGACAGACTATGGTAAAAAAATAAAAGGAAAATAATGAGTAAAATTAGTGGGTTCTAGCTCTGCTAGGCACTTCTCTTCCATTCTCCCAGGTTCAGCAACATCTCCAGCTTGCTCTGATTCAGGGGTACTTGGCCCCTTCTGAGGATTAAATACAACCCCGCTTGCAGCAGGGCTCCAACCACAGTAAAAGCAGAAGGCAATGGCCCAAAATGCATCCAAGAGCCCAGCTGCAGCCAAGGGAAACTGTCTTGAAGACCTCGAAATTTGCTTTTGCCAGGCTTTGCATCCCAGTGACCACCCCACAATTCAGAGAACTCCCTCATCTGCAGAGGCCCCTTTGCACCATTCCCATCTGATGCTGGTCCCCAGCTCAGAGCCCAGAGAGGCACCTCTGACCATCCTGGCTGGCACACCCTCACCTCCCACACACAGGTGTCTCTCCCCAGCTCTCACATGCACCCCACAAACTCTCTCCATCAGAAAAACACTGTGGTGCAGCCAGATCAGACCAGCCCAAGCCTGGCAGAACCCATGGGGTGAGCTGAACCCCAGGGCAGGATGGATGCTGCACAAGGTCCCAGCTGCCAGGGACAGGACCACACATCCTATCAGTTTTAAGAATGCAGGGAGAGGAAAGGACCCAGAAGAGGTTTGGAAGGGCAGGGAAAAGAAAACAACAAACAAAGCAAACAAACAAAAACAAAACACACAACCACCAAAAAAACCCAAACCAACCAAAATCCCTGGAAGAGCAGAAAGGATGGAAAGCAGCAGCGAATAAGTACGGAGAAGCCAGTTCAAAATGAATTTCCAGAATTCATCAGCCACACCATGGCTTCTCAAAGGGCCACAGAGATGATGCTGAGAGTGCTGGAACACCTCTCCTACGGAGACAGGCTGAGAGAGTTGGGGTTGTTCAGCCTGGAGAAGAGAAGGCTTGAGACCTTAGAGCACCTTTCAGTACCTGGAGGGGCTACAGGGAAGCTGAAGAGGGACTTTTCACAAGAGCATGGAATTATAGGATGAGGGAGAATGATTTCATACTGAAAGAGGGGAGATTTGGGTGAGACATTAGGAAGAAATTCATTCCCATGGGGATGGTGAGACACTGGCTGAGGTTACCCAGAGCTGTGGCTGCCCCATCCCTGGAAGGCTGGCTGGCTGGGGCTTGGGGCAACCTGGTCTAGTGGGAGGTGTCCCTATTCATGCCAGGGGAGTTGGAACCAGATGATCTTTAAGGTCCCTTCCAACCCAAAACAGTCTGGGATCCTATGATTTAAAAATTCTCCCTGGAGAACGAAGGTGATGGGGAAAAGCAGCCCAGCTCAGGAGCACCAACCACAGCTGCTCCACAGGGATGACATCAACACAACACCCCCCAATCCCACCCCCCCATTCAGCACCCTGGGGAGGACAGGGAAGGCTTCCACTCCCCCTGGCTGCCCACCTGGGCCGGGGGCTCTCCGGTACTTACTCCCACTCCTTCCTCCTTGCCTGTGGCGTGCTCTGCATCTTGTGTGCTTCGTGTGCCTTGATAATGTCCCTCTGCTCAATCAGCCCACCCCGCCGGCGCTTGATAACGTCTGGGCTCACGGGGACGTACTGGCCAAGCCCCAGGTCGAAGGTGCTGCCCATCTCCGCGCTGGCATCGCCATCCCGGGTCCGGGGCTCATAGAGGGCATCAAAGCTGGCGGCGCGGGAGCCCAGGGCCTCGGCCAGGCCCTCGGGCTCCAGCAGGTTGCAGGACTGGGTGGTTTGCATCAAGCCGAGCCGGTGCTTGCGCCACGTCTCCTCCTCGGGCAGGGCCAGGACGTAGCGGGGGGACGCAGCGTCCAGCTCAGCCCCCCTGCCCGGCACCGGGGCACTGACGGAGCACGTGCCGAATCCCAGCATCTTGGGGGCTGGTGTAGCTCATCACTCTGGAAGGGGCACAAGACAGAGAGGAGAGGCTCAGCGCTCTGCTCCATTTGCCCTCCCAGTTTCCTCCCTTCCTCCCACACCGACTGGAAGTCCCATTTAACCGAGGGTCGTTGGAGACCCTCTCAAACCAGGCACAGGGCACACAAGGTTGGACCCTCCAAGGTGAGGAGAAGTGGTAGCACCTCCTGCCTTGCTGCTTTCCTCCTCCTTCCCAATCTGGGCATCCCTGAAGCTCTCTGACCCCACAGCCAGCCCTCCCTGGGGTCCCTGGAGCACCACAGCTCCTCACAGCCAGGACCACAATGTGATGAGCCCCTCACACAGTCTCAGATATGGGAAAAGAGGAAATATGGGAGACCTGGATCAAACCACTACTGTGCTGCTACTTGCAGCCTTGCAGAAAGAGACTTGGGGGCACTGGTGGACAAAAAGTTGGATGCGAGCAAATGTGTATAAGCAGCCCAGAGGGCCAGTTGCATCCTGGGCTACATCAAAAGAAGCATGGCCAACAGGTTGAGAGAGGTTATTCTGCCCCTCTACTCTCCCCTGGTGAGACTGCACCTGGAGTACTGCATCCATCTCTGGAGTCCCCAACACAAGAAGGACACAGACCTGTTGGAACAAGTCCAGAGAAGGGCCACAAAAATGATCCAAGGGCTGGAGCACCTCTCCTGTGAAGACAGGCTGAGACAGTTGGGGTTGTTCAGCCTGGAGAGAAGGATCCAGGGGGACATTATAGGGGCCTTCCAGTACATGAAGGGGCTACAGGAAATCTGGGGAGGGACTGTTTACAAGAGCGTGTAGCAATAGGACAAGGGGCAACAGCCTTAAACTAGAGCAGGGTTGATTCAGATTAGACATTAGGAAGAAGTTCTTTACAGTGAGGGTGTTAAAACACTGAGCAGGTTGGCCAGAGATGTGGTGGAGGACCCATCCCTGGAAACATTCAAGGTCAGGCTTGACGAGTCTCTGAGCAACCCGATCTAGTCAAAAAGGTCCCTGCACACCGCAGGGGGGGGCTGGGCTAGATGACCTTTAAAGGTCCCTTCCAACCCCACACATTCTATGAGTCTATGTGCTGCTCCCAGGCTGGAGCATCCATGTCCACCCTTCAGCCCCATCCTCCTGGTATGAGGGCCAGGCAGCCTGGCAGAGACAGGCATCAGCTCAAAGAGGCTGGATGTGGAAATATCACCACAGCTTTGACTTGGGAGCTGCACATTGGAGCAACAGGGGCAGGAACACTGGCAGAAACACCACGCCAAGCAACACCTCCTTGGCTAAGCAAAACAAGTGATGCTCTACAGACAGGAGATGCTCACACCCAGGCTGTCACTGCCTTCCTAACTACATCCCTAATACAAGGAGAAACAATCCAGCAAGGAAAAGGAGGATTTAAACACCCTGAAATACAGCAATAACGCAAGTTGAGCACATCTGTCACATTAACCCCTTCCCAATGTGTTGTTTGGAGACACCTGAACTTCTCCTGCAAAGCAAAAAGGGAGATGATAACAGTGGATGGGAGAAAGGGCTGGGAAATCACCACACCAGGAACAAAAATAAATATAATACAGAAAAAAAAAAATCCAAGAGCAACTGAAGGGACAAAACAGAGCATGGGCCTCGAAGTGTGCCAAAATAAGCCTGATTCCCCCATGCCACAGGAGAAGGATGCCCAGCCCAGCCCGGGCAGCACCCCATCTCCTTCAGGTCTGTAAAGCTACACTGCAAATACACAGGGTCCAAAGTTGTTTCCAAATTTAAACCTGCCTAGCCCAAAGGATACTCACTCCTTTGCAAGCTCGCCAGAAAGAAAAGGGCAACTGTCATTAAGAGCCTCGGCAAAGTAATTAGCACATCACTAAGAAGAGTTTGGCTGCTCCCACTGAAACCTATAAACAGATTGTTCACTACTTTGCTTACCCATGTGACATTTTTTAAAAGACATTAATTATTTTTTCAATACAGTTCTGGGTACCTTTACAATGTCTCCTTTTCCTCTCTCTCTCGCATTGCTTTGTTAGCCTCCAACCCTTCCCTGCTAAAGTTTAACACCTCATCCAGCCACACCAGGATTTCTTTGGAGGTTTGTGGCTTTTTTTTTTGCTTTGTATTTTGGCTTTATTGTAGGTTTGGTTTAATTTTGCTTTTTTTAAACCATTCTGCAGTCTTGTTTCTTCCCTGAACATTCCCTTCAGGAGGATAGGAAGCTGTCTCACATACCAGGCACAAGCACTCCAGGTTTCAGCCATGGCAAAGCCATGGGGTCAGTTAGCTAAGAGCAAACGAGGACACATCCCAAGGACAGGTTCAGCATCCACACAGACACCAGCTCTCCTATTGCCAACCAATACATCTCCCACCAGGCTTGCTCCAGGGACACGGGTGACTCCCAGGCTTGGAGACGAGTGGAAAAGCTCAGGCAGAACCCACAAATTAAACACTTCAGAAAGTTTGAGGAAATAAATAGAAATAATTAGCTCTGCCCCCGCCTAAGCAAACAGGGCTCACGCTGCTAGCAGAACAAGCCACGTTCCCTCCAGAGAAGTGACAAGGGAGGATGCCAGAACATTTTGTTACAGAAAGCTGATGAGGCTCCACACTAACGAGGGTACTCGCGGGATGCCGTGCGCCACATATAAAGCATCTGACACCAGGGCATCTACCCATCTTCTAGCCCTCGGTCCCCCCTCCCCCTTACACTGAAAACAAACCTACTTTATTTTTACACAAAATCTGAATTAGAGGGAAAAAACATCACATTTGTTTATGCAATTTGGCTTCTGCTGCTTAAACGCCAGCCCTGCCTCCTGCCGAAGGGAAACCTCTGGCAAGCCAAGACGTGGCTGGTTTTGAAAATACAAAGTTATCTTCTGATCCTGTCCATGGAAATCCACAGCATGGAATCTGCCAGGAATGGGCCGTGGCTGGAGCTAGCTGACAACCCTACCTTGATGCTTGGCTTCATTAATAACATATAACTTGGGCAGAACACTCTGCCTCTGGATCCTTCCAGCTGCAAATCAGCTTTAGCATAAGAATAAATGTGGCTTGGCCAGCACAGCTCCCTGCTGACAGCAGGGCAGAAGATGGCTTTGCAGCTCCGTTAATGACAATAAATAATTTACAAAAAGCAAAAGAAAACAGCCTATCCACCTACCCAACCCTTCCCATGGGACCACACTTGGTTTCCCATGGGTGACTCCAGCTGATGCTCACTATCCATATTCCTGTTTAGCGAGAGCACGGCACAGAGCCAAACAGTCCCCACTGTCCCCAACCACACCAGGAGCAGAGGACACCACCACCCAGAAACAATGCTCTTAGCTGCATTTGGCACAGGAGAGCTGAGGAACAGCTGCTATTGTGACACATAGCAGGCTTTCTATACCAGAAAATGAAGTTTCTAGAGGCTCTTACCTCCCAAATTTTGGTCTAAAAGTAAAAAGAGTCAGGAAATTTACTGTTTGTTCCTATAGAAGAGAAGTAATCTAGATAAAGCCATGGCTACGGGACACTGGGAGCAGCCAAACAAATTCAGAGTGGGGATATTCAGCTGCAAAAATGCTGGCACTTGTGCTTTCACCTGCACAGTGGCTGGGAGCTGCGGGATGCTCCCAGCACAAGCCAGAGGACACCTGAGGACACAGACCACCCAGCTGTGAGGATGCACAGCCAGAGCTCACCCTGACTCATGGGGATCTCATTAAAGAGGTGGCACCCAGCATCCACCCTGCCCCTCCTGCAGGGATTGCCACAGCCAAACAGGGACAGCGCAGTGAGCATCTCTTGTCTGTACCTCAACACGGGCTGAAATGGGACACAAGCCCAGTTTGGGTTGGAAGGGACCTTAAAGATCATCTAGTGATCCTCTAGCACCCTGCCCCACAAACCACCAAGAACAGCCTTTTCGAGACCTTCACACCAGCAGAAAAGTGACGGAAGAGAAATACACAGGTCCTCTGGAGCATCCCTGAGAGATAACTACACTCTGCCAGGTGACTCAACCCCATTATCTCAACCCAAACCACACACCACAGCCAAGGACCACAGCCCCTGCAGGCAGGAGACCCTGGACTCTCACGCCATACTTCATTTTGTCCTTCTAGCAGTTGATTACTAATGAACAGCTGCAGTGAGAAGCAGGTTCCCAACAGCACAGCTGACCTACAAAGAGGAGATTCCTTTCAGGGTTTTTTATTCTGTGTGTGTGTTACAATGGCAGCAATCAGGGCTTTCACCAAGTAACTAAGAATTACCATAATAACTACACTCAGCACTTAAGGCACTGGGTGAGATCTTTGCTTCTATTAGTTGAATAATCTTCACTAAAACCCTCAGACTTAAAGCAGAAGTGCTTAATGGCCATGGGGACTGATCGTCCCCAGGAGGCACAAGGGTCTGGCACTGCAGTGCTGAGCACAAGTGCTGGCACAAGCCCTGGGTGAGCAGGGTTGGACATCCCTTCCTGGAGAGGACACAAGACCTCAGCCCAGGTTGGGCAAACCTTGGTTGTGTTGTATGCAACAAGCAGCAAAGCTGCCAGAGTCCTCTGACCATGGTCCAGCACCCTTTCCCAGGGATCTGGGGGATGATCTTGACAACAGTGGAGAGCAAGAAGCTGCTCTCATGCTGCTGCTTCCCCTTGTGAACAAGCCAGGGGAGAGCAGAACAGGGACAGAAGCAAACCCACTCAGGACATATGGATATATAGAAGAGCATCTAGGAGGCTGCCTCCAAGCATTTGAATCAGATAGGGTTTCTACACTCTACCATTCACAGGGAATGTCTCTTTCCCAAGCTTGTTCAGTCACCCTGTGAACTTGTGCTCAGACACCTCAGCCCCACTGAACCCTTTCTGGGGCACAGGGTTGCTCCAAATCCATCCCCTGCTCCCCCTTCCCTCCAGCTCACTAATCCACCTCTCCCAGGTCCTGGAGGCCACTTGATTTTCCAGACAAGCAAATGCCATCTGCCTCTGTCCACCGAGCCGTGCTTACCCAGAGCCACTAATTATTAGTCCCTAATTATGCATCCCCACTCCAGGGGAGGAGCAGAGCTCCTGCAGCAGGGCTAAGCAGAGCACTAAACCTCGGAGCGCCAGGAAGAAACCCAGCGCCAGGCCCCTCCAGGCAGAGACAGATGGGCTGCAAAAGCAACTGATTCATCCTCGTGGCCTTTTCCTCTCCCACCACGTGCACTTCCCTTCGCAGCCACACGGATCCCACGGTGGGCGAGCACAGCTCGGGGACATCTCCAGGCCCTCCCAGTCCTCCAGCTCCTCTGTCTCACACCAAATGTGTCTGCAGGGCACGGCGGCTGCAGGAGCCAGCTGGCAAGGGTGAGCTGTTTTTAATCAAATCAAATCATTTGTTTACTAGGGAAGAAGTTTGTTGGATTAAGTCCCCCTCTCCCCAAGCCCCCACCACCAGCAGGTTTGCAGCAGCTTTGCTGGAAAGAGCTGCTTCCACCACTCCAGGTACCCAGCAAGAGCTAGAGCTGCATCCCATGGATGGGAACCTTGTACCACACCAGTAATGGAGAGACTTCAGCAAGGTGGGGAAAAAAGAGAGGAAAATAAGAGACATTCCCAGGCAGAGGCTGCTTGCATAGATCTATTCCTACGCTCAGCAAAAGGTGCAGGTGAAAGGGCTGGGTCGAGTGTCCCAGTGTAGGAGAGCTGGGGAAGGCAGCACCACACACACCAGCAAAGTTTGGGGCAGAGAGACAGGGCTCAATCAAAGCAGGGCTGCTCGGCTCAGTCCTCAAGAAACATCCATTTCTCATCACCCATTCACATACAATAAACTGTTTTCTGGGGCTTCACAACACTGAGAAACCACAACAAAGGCCTCTGAAAGGACTGCAGAGATCAGATGAAGGAAAGAGCACAGCTCTGAATACCCAGGGGCTGCTTCAGGCCAAGAGATGCTCAAGCACCAGACATCAGCCAACATTTTTGTCTGGGAAACAGCTTTTGTTCTGCCATGTCAGGGTTTTAATGGCTGGGGCAATGCTCCAGCAGCAGAGCCCACTCCCTGGGGCTGAGCACTGCTCTGCTTCCCAGGAAAAGCCACACTGAGCCTGGATGGGGCCAGGCTGCTGCTCAGACCCTGTCCCAGCTAGGGGAAACGTCTCAAAGGCCAGCGAGTCCATGGTGGGTCTGAGGGCTCTGCCCACACCAGCAGTGGGGCAGCACAGCCCCAGGTGTGAAAGAGCTCCTTGCAGAACACCACTCCCAGGGGAATCAGCTTTAAGAACATCAAAACATGAAATTATCTCATCTCTCCTTTAAAAGCAACTGTTAAACCACCCCACTATTATTTATATAAATGTATGTCAAAGAAATCAGCCCTCCATCTCCAGCAGAGAGAGGAAGGAGACTGCCAGGAAAGCAGGACCCCCAGTCTTGAGGCTGCCTGCTGGCAGAGCCCCAGCCCCAGGGATGCTTTCAGAGCACAGCAGCAGGGAGAGACAGGGCTCTGCCTGGCCCAACACAGGGATTTCAGCCATGGGGTAGCACCAGGCACAGACAGCAAGGTGACCCAGGGTTTGGGAACACCCATCCCAAAAAAAAAACACACCCATGCCTAAAATTCTTCTGGCACCATTTTTGGGACCATTCCCACCTCTCCACCTCTTCCTGCACCCTTGGGTGCCAGGCAGGCAGAGGTTTCTGCACCTCAAGACAAGGTACCCCTCAGCGCCTACCCATCATACGTGCAACCCACCACCACTGATAGCACCCCCATTTCAGTGCAGACCCTCCCCCACCCCCAAAGCATCCCAGCTCCCCAGGTGAGCAGGGGAAATGGCAGACAGGCAGACCTGAGATGGAGGACGTGGGACAACACCCGGCACCACGCGGCGTTTCCCTTCCTTGTACAAGCTCTTCCCCAAAGCAGGGCCAAGGGGAGAGGTATCGCTCCAGCAGGCGAGTGCTGGACTTGGGATGGCCTGGCACAGCACCACGGCTCTGCAAACAGCACGGGACCAAACCTGGCAATAATCAGGGAAGGGAAAAGCAAGCCGTGATCCGTGCGAGAGCCGCATCTAGAAACCAGCAGTGCTTGGAGCTATACGTGCACATCGCCAGGGAGCGTGCCCTTCGGAGTTCGCTTTCCAAAGAAGGGCAGAGCCAGGACTTCTGAAGAAAATTTCCAGCTGTAATCACTGGGCCACCCTCCAGGAATATAATTCTCCTCCTGCACAAGAGTGCAGCCTGTCACCCCTTCAGGGCCATGCTGTCCTCCTCCCTCCGGCTCCCACCACAAGGAGGTTTTGCTCAGAAAGGCACAATGATATGATCCTCCTGGGCCGCCTGTCATTCCTGCAAAGTGGGATATCCTTCCTGCAAATGCATACAGTGCACATACAGAAACAGCCCTGAGCTCAGGGGCCTCCAAACCATCCCCTCACCCAGCCACAGGCACAGGGAGAGCCACGTCTCCATGCCCCAGCCCAGCATTCCTTGGATATTTGGCCAGCCAAGAGCCAGTGCATGCAGGTAGGGATGGACAGAGCTACACCATCCCTGAGGACAACCCAAATTTATGCTTTAATTGGCATACAGCAGCAAACAGAGCTGGCTCAGCACACAGCACCTCGGCTGCTCCTGCCCTCAGGGATGTGGACATCAGCTCTACCCAAGGTAGTTCATTTCAAAGGGGACAAGTGACCTTAAGTGACATCAGGCTTCAGCATTGGTCACCGCCACTCTCAGCCCAAAAGCAGCTTCACAAAGTGCCAGGGTAGAGAGGAGCAGGAGCTGCCAACACGAGCCAGGGTGTGTTAGAAGTTGCTGTGCAACAGAGAAAAGAAAAGGCTTTTAAACATAAATAGAGCCATGTCTGGGGAACACTACTGGCAGAAGGCAGCCTGGCCCTTGCTCTGGAGCACCTGGAATGAGGCAGCAGGAGGGACGGGGCTGAAGACAGGGCATTGCTTTTGATGCAGAAGGTCAGAAACCCAGATCAGCTTGCAACCACAGTGTAAAGATACTATATAAATACAGAAGGAAAAACAGGGAGCCACAAAGCATCCAGGGAGCACCACCCTGGGGAAGAAAGTTTGTTCCCCTGTGCCGAGATGAACCACAAGACCTGGGAGATGCTTGGTCTGGGGTGCCCAGAGGGTGGTCGTGGGTCTGGATGGCACCTGATGCATCCCAGGCATTGCCAGCACATTCCCTGATTCTGGCTTCATGCTACAGCTCGTGGCTTCTCCAAAAACGCCTGGCTCAGCCAGGAACTGCCTGGTGGGATGAGGCAGGAGGGACACACGCACAGCTCAGACCACATTGTGGCAAGAGAGTGGCATCCCATGACATATCCTAGTCCAGCCTGCCAGGCTCTCTCCTTGCATTTCAGCCCCTCCAGGCTGGGTGGCAGCTCTTTCAGGCTGCCCTTCCTCAGGAAACTTAACAGAACTAAACAAAAACAGTAACAAAATCGCTGTTTAACTTCACAAAGCCAGGGAGGAAAAGTTATCATTTCCAAGGGTGCCTTCGCCGAGGTGACTCACGAACCACAATGTGTGTCACTACTTAATAGACTCGTGAAGGCAATTACAGGATCATGCAAACATCAGATTCCTGGCACAAGGAGTCACAGCACCCCTGAGAGGTTAAGACAAAGGGATGCTTTAAAGGTGAGCGATGGCAGGCTTTATTCTCCTTTGACTTTTGTTCCCAATATGTACAAAGACTCACTAAAAAAGTCTTATTGTTTGTGGAAAAAAAAAAAAAAGGCACTCCCTTGCACAAATTGCACAGCAAAGAAGGGAAGGGGATAGGGAATAAACCTGTCCTGCCATGATGAAGACTGGGAGAAGAAACCATGCTGTGCATCCCCTGCTGTGAAGGTCCTCATCAGCCACGTGGATGAGGACAAGCCAGAGTCCCTGATGGGGACATCACACAGTCCAGCCAAATTACTGGCTAAATAGAACACGACCTTACTGATTCAATCTAAAAGGAGGAAAGGCAGGTTTTCCTTCTGCTCCTTCACCCACGTCTCCTTCCCTGTTTGCCTTGCACACTGTGAAGAAGCAAGTAAATTTGCATTTTACCTTATCCTGGCTTGAGGTGGGTGGGGATAAATGGACAATAAAAAGGGATTTCTTGCCTGTCAGTGTAACAGCTGCACAAAACAGGCGTTGAACACCCTTTAGCAAGCAACCAGTTTCCTTGCTGGGTCCAAAGGGTAGGAGAACATATCCCAGGACACCCCATTTGCTCAGGGCCAAAAGCCTGGACCAGCCCCTGCCCTTCCTTCCCCCTCCTCATCCTCACCTGTCCCTGCTGCCCTCAGCCACTCCAAGCTGCCACACACACTCAGAGCTCATCCCTGGAGTTTTCCCCAGTCTCTTGCAGTATGGGAGATGGGAGGAAAACAAATAAATATTAATGGGGAGCTAAAAAGAACATTTCAGCAATCCTGCGTTTTCCACCAGGAGTCATAACCCAGCTTAGCACACACTCAGTCCTCACCTCCCACCCAAGGCACACAGCCCCAGGAAGTCTCAATGGCCCCTCTCCTCCTTGGGGGACACCACCAAATCCCTCAGGAAAGCCTGGGGTGCTTCCCAATAGCTCCTAAAGTTAGCCCTGCTCCTGGAGCCAGCGGGAGCTGTGGGCTAAGCCAGCCTGGGCATGAGATGAGCTCCTTCACAAAGGTGCCAAGGCAAAGGTTAGTGCTTCTGGAAACCATCTGGGCAAGAGGACAGGAAGAGATCACTGCATTTTTAGGCACTGCTCTTTCAGATACATCCAGTGGGACCCCAGCTGGGGACAGTGGTCTTCCCTCCCTCCAGCAACACAGCTTTGCCCCCAGCCCTGGTGCCAATTCTCCCTCCAAACCACAGCAACAACAGGGCTCATTGCCCACCGTCTGCCTCCCATCATTAGTGCCAGCAATTCCAGCACCTCCCTTTGGGATCAAAGCCACCTCCTCATCAGGTTCCCTCTCCTCAAAATGTTTCTTCTTTCAACGAGAACTCGTTCAGCTCCTCTTTCCCTTCTTTTATCAGTTTGCTACAATCACTGGCATTGAGTTGTTAATACCACGACTGCCTGCCTTTCTCTGCTTTATTTGTGGCATTATTTCATCCCTCTGAAGCATGTTACTCAGAATAATTTCTATCAAAGCAACCTTCCTACCAGAGAGCCGTGTTGTAGGACACTTAAGCCCAGTGAAAATTAGCTCAAAATAAGGATGAGATTAATTTGTGGAGAGGAGGAGGGCAGGCACAGCCAGAAATAACAGCCAGGCTCTGTGCTGCTGATAGCTGGAGCCTGGGAAGACTCAGGTGGGAAAGTGCAATGTACACCCTATTTCTTTAACCATTTCTCAAGATGTGCACTGGTCCAGCCTAGAATCCTCCACAGTCCCACCTGAGCAGCCAAACCAGGCACAGAGCTAGAAGGATCTCTGCTCTAACCCAAGCTGACTGCTTCCCTTGTCAGCCTCATCTCTCTCTCAAAACGATGCCTGACAGCTGAATTAGCTCACAACTCCATCATCAAATTGGCCCTTTTACAGCAGCGTGTGTGCCTGGAGCTTGGACTTTGCCATATTTGCAAACATCAGCAATCACACTGCAGAGGGTGGAAGTGGCTGTTAATCAGTGTGTGTGTGTGTGTGTGTCCCATCCATCCATCCATCCATCCATCCCTGTCTCCAGGAAGGCAGCCGAGGCACTTCCGCAGGTGGCACGCAGCTCATTTTACACTAGGAAACTGCCATCTGTAATTTTTAGACATCTTGAGGAGGGCTGAGGACCAGCAGTGCCAGAATGCCAGCGTACATCACTCTGCCTGCAGCCACCCGAGGTGTTTCTCCTCCAGCACGGCACAGCCATCCGGCACTGCTGTGGAATTCAGCACTGACCCCTCACACCACCACCTCCTCACGCTAGACACCAGTGGAGACCATTTGCTTCCAGAGCCTTGGAAACAGGCAAAGCTATTTCTGGCAGCTTCACTCCTCCCCTCACCTCTTGTCCACTTGCTCCTTCCTAAATAGTTTAACGCCATTGATTTTCCCATGCCAGCCATCCGCCATCTGCTGGCAGGCTTCAGAGCACCAGCAAGATGTTTGAGAGAGCTGGGGCAATCCAGTAAATTAACCTTCATGGTCTCCAGTCCCTCATCTCCATCCCTCCAAGTGCCAGTGACCAAAATTTCATCCCTCCCAGGAGGGTACCATGCCACCACATCCACCCTTCCCAGGCTGGAGCTGATACACAACTCCCACACAGTATTTAGGGTTGCAACCAGGTCATTTTTCTGGGTTTAAACCTTCTTCATGTGTCAGCCACCAACAGAAGTGCTTGTGAGGGCTCCAGCCTTCCTCCAGTGCCTGTTAGGCTGCCTGGGGCTGCACCAAAACCCCATCTCACTGCACACCAGTGAAGAATCACCATCTGTACAGCCTGCTTGAAACAGCTAATGGATCACATTTATTCCAAGCTTGCTACTTTCATATGCTGGGGCAGGGAGGGGGGGAAGTCCAAAACCAAAGCAGTGATGATAAATTTCTAAAGCTATGTAGCAAGGAAAAATAAAAAACCCCGTAGTAGAAGCAGCCTCATACCATCTCCCAGAAACTCCCTGCACTGCAAATGCCAAATTATTAAGTCTAAAGGAAGAAAGGGAGGGGAAAATAATGCTTCTGTAACAGATTGTTATTGTGCTTCCTCTCAAAAGGACAACAGTAACCGCAGTCCCTTGCTGCTGCTTTCCTATGCAGCATCCACTTCAGCAACTTGTTTTTTAACAAGCAAAACCTGCACCTTCACCCTTTGGTCCAAAGTGGGGCTGGCCCCACACTTCCCAGCCACCTGTTGTCACCTAATGGGACTTATCCAGGGCTGGAAGAAGGAACAAAAGCTCATGCTATACCAAATAGGACCCAGCCTGATTTCACCCATGCCATCCATTCCGGGCCAAGCATGTGGTGATGGACAAGGGACAGGAGCTTGGCACCACCCAGGCCTGCACGGAGCTACAGATACTCCTCAGCACACATCCCAAGGGCCAGCTCTGACCCAGCCAAAAGGTTTCCATCTGGGAAAGCCTCGGGCAGTGAGCCCCTCACCGTAGCCATCCTCACAGTGGTGGCACAGCCCTGGCAGGCTCATGGGATGCAGGAGAGGAAAGCCCACAGGTGGTCACCTTGGATTGCATCACCTACATCTCCTGCAGCTCCTGCCACTGCTCACCCTACCATCCTGGTGCCTTGGGATTCAGCCCCAGCACTGATTAAGCTCATTTGGATACGAAGCAATCCTTGGCAAAAGCCTGCTGGCTATACCTGTGACTTCCCCAGCTCGCTCCAGCATCACCACCTTGGCCCTGGTGCACTTCCCACCATGACTAATGGCATCAGCATGTGACTAACACCCCTTGGGGAGTGACTTTTTACAAGGGCACAGAGTGATATGAAAAAGGGGAATGGATTAAAACTGAAAGAGGGGAGATTTAGATGAGGTATTAGGAAGAAATTCTTTCCTGTGAGGGTGGTGAGACACTGGAACAGGCTACCTAGAGGAGCTGTGGCTGCCCCATCCCTGGAAGTGTTGAAAGGCCACTGCTGTGTGCCTGAGGGATCCTGCACATCTAATGACATTTTCTTGAAGTCTGAAAGCTCTGGGGCCTGGAGACAGAGGAAAGTCTCAGCTTGCTCAAGAGGAAGGGCTACAGAGATGCAAGCCTGGCTCAGCAGGTGTCTGACAACCTCCAGAGCAACCCCAGCCACTGAGGCCTGCGGGAGGAAGAAAAAGCACACCAAGCAAGAAGCTGATTTACCAAAGCATCTAAGGATTATTTGGAAAAGCATGAATTTGGACAAAAGGAGGGAAAAGCAGCAGGTTTTTGGCATCACAAAGAGAAATGGAGGCAACAGCACCCTGAACCACATCAAGCACCACTGAGAGACCACCAAAATAAACTGCTCCCCAGCCAAAACCAGACAGGACCAGAAGTCCCTTCTAGCCTTCTCTCCACTCCCACTTTGGCCCCAAAGCCATAGAAAGCAGAGACAGACCTGAAAATGTGAATACAAGAAGCACTAGTGGTTTTCAGCTCATTTTTTTAGAGCACAAATGATTGTTTTTACATTTCTATGTCCCAAGGTGATGTTTGCACCTCCTTGGCTGGAGGGAACAGCAGGATACAGCAGCCCAGAGCCCACAGCTTTCAACCCTTGAATCCACAAAACCAGAGATCCCAAATAAGGGGCAGAAAAAGGGCTAAAATCCAGCCAAGACATAATGCAACCAGCACACAACATGTCAAGCCACCCATGCCTCCCAGACAGCTTTTATGTGTTGTGCTGGGAACCGTGCAGGGCCTAAGGGAGGTGGTTTGTCTTCTCCTCCCAGTGAAGCCCAGCATCAGGCACTGGCAGCCCAGGTGATTTAACAGCAGTGACACAGGACATGCAAGAAGGCACCAGCATCACGCAGGCAGCACCTGTTTCTCTTGGCTACATCCACCCAATCCAAGGGCCACATCAAGGCAGGGGTTGGGAAGGTCAGAGCTCAAAGATCTCCCCCAATCCTCACTTTACGTACCCAAATATCACCATGCAGAGGAGACTTCCATTTCCACTTTGGGAGCCAAGGGTCCTTCCCACTCCAGTATGCCAGTACCATTTAGATCACCACAGCAGAACAGCTTCACCTGGTCAGATAGAAGCCTTTTTCAACAAAATTGCATAAAGCAATGTTAATATTGATGTGCTACAAGAGCATGCAATGGGGTGATATATCCTGGTGCAGGATATTCATGTTTCCTAACAGCAAGAACGCAATACCACCTGGAATGGAAAACTGTCAAGTCTCAGTACTTACTCTGTAGCTCCAGGAGCCACATTTCACTTATTACCTTGCCTGGTCTCCTCTAATATTAAAGAAAACCCCACAACCCTGAATTATTAAGGGAACTGATGAATAACAGAGCGAGATGAAAATACCACAAGTTGCCCTCTCATATCTGTCCAACTCCATTTTTTTTACAAGCATTTAAATCCTCACTTTGACATGATACTGCTCCTGCTGCAGGGTGTTCCCATCACAGCATAAGCCTTTTATTAATAAAATACACATTTGATCCAACAGAGCAGCTTCAGCCTTTCTTCTCTCCTGTGCTGGCACTGCAGGTAGGACACTCTGAAGATGACAGGGCTGGAATACCACACATGCTTTCCCTTCTCCCCCACTTCTAGGCATGGAGAAACATGCAGCAGTGCCCGAGTGTCGACCCCACCCCCTGCTGTGTGTCCCTTCCAGGCTAAGAACTGACCCCAAGCCCAGAGAGAAGCTGCTTTAGGAGATCCACAATGCAGCTGCTCCCTATCTCATTATCCATTGCCTCTTACGAAATCCTGGGCCAAGAAACTCACCCATTTTGGCACACAGAGGCTGCAGTGGGAGCCCCCAGCAGTGGTTCATGTTTCATGCCTGGGAAAGCATCCATGCCTCCAGTTTGCTGCCTAGGATGAGCAGCATGGTACGGATGATGGGAGCAGGAGAACAGAGAGATCACAAATGAGAGCCTTCCAAAATTAAAACCAGAAGGGAACTGCCTTTGGGGAAGAGGCTGAGATAATTAAAACATTAATTCAGATCACAGCTTTTGCTCTGAGCAAGCTCGAGTCACCCAAAAATCCCAGTGATGAATAGTGGCAGGTCTCAGCCCAGCCCCAGGCACACCACAGCCCTCTCCATCACCCCTCTCCAGGACAAGGGTTGGAAAGCCACTTTCCTCCAGAGGGAACCATGGGGAAAACAAGCTCCAGCTCTCAAGTAGCAGAAAGAAAATTAACTACCTGGAATAACAAGTAGGAAACAGGTGACAGCTCTGAGGCTAATAAACCCTCTCAGCAACACTAACAGCTTTCTGCATGAGTGAAACAGATAAAGTGACTAAAACAAAGTCACGACAGTCACAAGTAAGTTGAGTGAGAGATGAGAATGATTAAGTTTTGGCAGTTGGCTGGAAACAGGCACTGGAAAAGAAAACAGGCAGAGCCAGCTGCAAGCTCCATGTCCAGCTGCAACCCAGCCCTGCAGTGCTGGGAGAAGAGCAACATCTCTCCAAAGGTCCTGCACAACCGTGAGGACTAAGGCTACTCTTTGTGCATTGCTGTAACTCACTGAGAAAAGGGTAGAATCCTGCAGCAGAGTGAGAAATTCTCCCTCCCAGACCTTTAATAACACACACAAGTGCTGCCAGCCCAGGGTGCAGGGCAAAAATCGTGCACAGGGCAGGAGAGACCTGCTGGGCAAAGAAAGTGGCAGCTCCAGAAGTTGCTGGGGAAAAAAGTGCCAAGAGAAAGGGAAAAGGAAAAAAAAAAAAAGCAATCTGTAGCTGGTGGGAACTGTCTACTCCAACACAGCAGACACGCTTAATTTTAATTTTGCTTTTTATATCACATCCACCAGAAACACCACCAGATTTAAAAAATGGCTTTCAAACCTAAAGCCTTCAAAACTTCAACTTCCTATTCCAAGACATAATCAAATTCAGGTGTTTTCAAAAGCTTCTACCTTCTCCTCACCCCTCTTACTTGTTCTCCTGGATTTGCCTAGTGTAAACCAGCTTGGCTCCAGAGGAGCATTTCAACTTCAACCAAACCACTGCCTACAAGGCCAGGGACACCCTTGTGCCTAGCCACCAGATCACACTGCAATGTGCTAGGATGCCCATGGGCTCCCTGGGCCACCAAGCTCAACTGTGAGGAGCCATTTTCCTCCTTCCCTGGCTCAGCAACACTCCAGCACATGAGAAACTGTTTGAGGGCATACCTAGTCCCCCATGACGTTGTCCTCAGATCTCAAAGTGCTCCAAGACCCACTGAGGGGCTGGCCCTGGGACAGTCCCAGGGGTGACAGCTCTGGGACAGGCCATGTTGGAAGGGGAAGTGGTCCCCAGAGATCAGCACCCAGACGCAGTGTGCTAAGAAATCAAGCAGCAGAGGGTTTAAGAGAGGCAGAGAGAGACCCAGGACCTGGAACAGTCTCCAGAAGGGCATCAGCTGCCAAAGATGGAGTAGGGAGGCAGCAATATCACTGAGCACAGAGCAAGGAGGACCAGGAGAAAGCCACATAAAGGATTTTTAAATCCCCAGATAGATGGAAAAAGCCATGTGAGCATCACCTTGCCAGAGGATGCTGGTGAAAGCAGCGGCCACTGTGCACCAGCGCAGAGTGAGAGCTCACCCTGGTCCCCCCTTCCTCCTCCCAGGAATCTGGCACCCTGGAAAAACCTGCCCAGCCTTTGCATTTTGCAAACCTCAGCTCTAAAAATAACCATCGGTGCAAGCGACACATTTTGAGCGGAGCCGGCGAGCGGCAGCCCACAGAACCAGACTCACGCAGCATCAGCAGATACGTGTTTTGTAAACAGGTTTTTTTTTAAGGTTGCTTACTAAGCTGCTGATCAGACAGCCACAGCCGTTGTCTGATGTGGCAGAAATTAAGGGGGGACCCAATTAGAGAGAAAAATCCCACAGAAGTGACATAGTGGGGAAACCCAAGGGATGGGCCCCATTTCCTAGCATGTGCCTCAAGCCCAAACACTTTGAGGACAGAGCTTCTCACTCCATCTTGCCCTGCATGAGGTATCCCAGCCCCAGTCATGCCCACAGCACCAGTATTCCCCCCTCACCAGCTGCCTCCAGAGAGCAAAAACACTCTTTATACAGAAAGCAAAGGAACAGAAATGCTAGGGGGTTGCACAGCATCTCCCACCCTCCTCCTTGGGGAAGCAGGGTGTCATCCTGCCCCAGGTGCTGCAGGGTGATTGATAGAGTGCAGAGCAGGAGGAAGAGTCACCCCAACTGTTGCTCAGTTAATCACAGTAATTAGCCACTGCCTTGAGGGACTCCCATTAGTTCCAGCCCGATTTTCTCAGGCACAACCATTGCACAAGATTCCAATTAAAACTCACCACGCAGTCAACTTGGCAGTAGCTGCCCTGACCCAGTATAGGGCTCACCCAGGACATGGAAACATGCAGAAGAGATGCTCCTTTTCTTGAAGGACCCAGCTTAATTAATTTTTACCTGGGTCTTCTTTTTCAGCCCTGCTCAGGAAGCCTCAGTGAAGGCACACTGGCTTTGGGGAGCAGATGCTGTACGGCTGGAGGGGAGAGGCTTGCATTTTTCCTACACTCTGTAGGGATTGGATCCATGCCCTGAGCACAGAACAGAAATGGGATTTCTCTCTGGAGCTGTGCCTGTGTGCTCCCACCACTGAAGAACCTCCACTCCTGGGGGGACTGGTGAAGAGCCCTTCACCCTCCAGCATCCATGCCCAAAAATCACCCTCGAGGATGAGTCAGTATCAGTCGAGCTGCCCAGCATAAACCAGCCTCCTAAACACACTTGCATTGGTCCCAGTTGGAGGGCAGATGGACCCCTCACCGCAACCAGGGAACCAAGGGGTTAAGAGCCCGCCTTCTGCCCAGAAAAACAAGGCGGGGGAAATGCAAATGCTTTGCTGAACCAGAAGGCTTCATAAAAATATTAGCCACAGCTTAATTGGCCCTCTCCAGGGATCCACTCGCAGGGGCAAGGCTCAGCATCACCCAGGCCCACCTACACCTCCGTGCGTTGAGGCACCTCTCCGGCTGGTTCCGTGCTTATTTATAGGCAACAGTCCTCAGAGAATTGTGAGGAGAGATGGAGCTCAATCCCTTCCATAGGGAGCTTGACAAGTTGGAGCTTTCTGCTGCCTGGCTGAGTGAGGGGCACAGTGCCAGAGGGAGCAGGCGTCAGGCTCCGGCATCTCCAGCATCTTGCCCGTGCTATCAGACGGGTGCTTTGCACCAGGAGCTCGGTGTGTTTACAACAGGTTCCCTCATTCCCTGCTTGTTAAATGAAAGGAAGAGTATTTTGGCACCAAAGATATAGAAAAACAACAAACCTGAGCTGGGTTGGGAAGCCGGGGTGCTTGGGAATGGTGAGCAGGGCTCTGCACCTCTGCGAGGAGAGTGTGTTCCCCTGCACGTGCTGCCTTGTTTAAACAACTGCCTGTGAAACCCACTATTTGATTTAAATCCACATGAGGGCTCTGAGGCAAGGGGCACATAACCCAGCATGGAAAGCACTAAAGGAAACACCTCTCTGTGCTGAAGACGAAGAAAACATCCTTTCTGAGCTCATAACCAACACAGGAGCCAGACACAGGTGGAGGGTCCCCTTGGCATGGTATTTTTGGGGAGAACCCCCCAGCAAGGCAGGGAGGATGCCACATCTCAACATTGCAGAGGAAGTGCAGAATAATTCACACCAGGGAACCTCCACTCCAACCTGCTGCTCAAGGCTAAGAACAGTGATGCCACAGGTATTGGAAAGGGAGAAACCACCAAGACTTTGCCCCCCAACCCCCCCAGCTCCATCTTGCCCTGCTCATTTCTCAGCCTGACAGAGAGCTCAGCAGCCTCTCCCCAGGCACGAGGCCTCACGGCTGTGACTAATGGTATGTTTTGACATCCCTGAAATACTCCAGCACTTCATTTCAGCCGCAGGGAGCAGGAAGGAAGGAGGGGACGTGCTGGTGGGGAGCTGGCACCAGGAGGAAGGGGAAGGAAGAGCTTTTGCAAAAGCAACGGGCATTGATAAAGCAAAACAGCATGGAAAAGATGTGGTAGACAGCCAAGGGGCAGGTTGGGACACGGAAGGCACCTGGCTGATCCACTCCTCTTCCATGCCTTCCCTGGAGCTCTGCAGATGTGCAAGTCACCGGATTTATTTAATATCCTCCCCCCAGTTGCACTGCTTGAGTGGGGACACAGAGATGCTCCACTAATTCCTATGAGTCTGTACCAGGTGGTGAGAAATGCAGGATTGCCTCGGTCCCCTGCCCGGGCAGGCAGGAGAAGGCAGTGCAGCCTCCTCCAGCCCTCTGCTTTGAGCCCTCTACAGCAGAGCCAGGAAGGTAACAGAGATCTCTGGGGAGGTTAATTAACAAGCACCCTCCCTGTGTTCAAACAGTCACCTCCGGCCCCAGGGGGGCCGGCGGAGACAGAGCCCCAGCCTCTGGCAGAGGAGCAAAGAGCATCCCAGCCACAAGCCGAGCTGCTGTCCGTGACCATCTGCCTCCAGCAGCACCAGGGAGAGGAGCAGCCGACGCCACGGGGGGCAGCGATCTGGCTTTTTTCCTTACAGCTCTTGCTTATGGCCAGCTGTTCATGCTGGGGCTAAGACAGTCCCTGCTGCACCCCAGTGGGCTGCGGGAGAGGGACAAGGCCACCACATGGATAGGCCTCCAGATCCCCATATGTGGTACCCAGAGAGATGGAGGTGGAATGCAGCACAGCCTCGGGAGAGCTGGCCCAAAGGGCACCCAGCCCTGGGGGAAGAGCCAAGGGATGGCTCAGCACACCACCAGACTCACCCTAAATGAGCCAGCAGAGCCCCTCAGCACTGCAGCTGAAGAGCCATCCTCCTGGCTGCATCACCCTGGTGTCCATTCACCCATTTCAGCCACGAACATCCTTGGTGGCATCCATAGATTGACCCAAACACAGGATGCAGAAAGTTGGCAGTAACTCCAGCCACCACCAGCAGGATAACACTCACAGAAGTTTTCTTGGGTCACTGTGAGCAAGGAGCCCGGTGCCACCAGTAAGTGGTGGTGGGGGAGAGGTGAGGAAGGGGGGATTGTTTTCTCTTTCCAGCTGTCACTAAAGTCATCAGTGTGGCTGTGTGAGTGATTCACACCAGCGTATGAAAAGCCTGTGACTCACGCACTGGTTGCAGTGGGTGGGTGCATTGACTCAACAACGCTGGGGAGGGGGTGCAAGGGGCTGCAGGCTTACATGGTCACAGGGACAGTCCTGCTCACAGGGGGTCAAAGGTAGTGCCTGTCGGGAGATCCCCTCACCCTGCTCAGATCATCAGTGCCCTCAGCAGCATGAGTGAACCCAAGGAAGACTCAGCACCTCAGCATCAACCTGCTGCCTGTCCGAAATAGGTACCAAGGGGCAAGGAGGATGGGCAACACTCACTTGGCCTGTCACTGAGGAAATGTTCATGCTGCCCTGTGTGATGGCAAAGGAGGAGGAAACCTCCAGATGCACAAGGGATGCAAATGCATCCCAAACTACAGTGAACAAACTTTTCAGGTACTGCAGGAGCACTGAGGAGCAACAAAACCCAGCGGGGCTGAAGCAGAGACAGAAGGGAGCTTGGTGCCAGGGGACAGCTGCTGCTACAACCACCTCCTCCATTTCACAAACCTGTACACACATATCTAGGGGAGAAGAGCCGAGAACTGTCCTGTGGCTCTGCCATCCCCACCAGAGAGCTGCATTGCAGAGAGACCCCCACACAAGCTAACTGGAGGGACCCCAAATCTCAGCTCCTGTCCACCCAACCTCCCCTCCTCGCTGCTGCCATGTGTCAGTGATGCTGCACAAACACTTTGGGGAGGGAGAGCTGAAGGGCTCCCCTCCAAAAGACACTGGTCTCCAGTCACTCAACGGGTGGTAGCTCTGCCCTGGTCTTGCCAAACATGCCAGCAGCAGCCACCGAGGCTGTGAATGTGTGTTTCATCTCGCTGACAGCACCTTCCGTAACGCGCCTTCGTGCCTCATCTGCCAAACAGCCCCGGCCGTGGATCTGGACCAGCCGAGGGTGTCACCACATCCCACGGCATCCTGAGCCCAGATCTCCCCATCTGCAGCACAGACCAAGCCCGGCCTGGCAGCAGCACCAGCAGCAGGATGCAATCACCCACCCGGGGGGATGCGGCCCATGGGGGAAGGCAGGATGGTCCAGGGCACTAGTCTGATGAGGACTGGGGGAAGAGTTAACCCTGGCCGCCCTCCAGCCACGCAGAGAACCAGCAGGAGCCACCAGCACCGAAACACACGCTCTGCAATGCAAGAGCAGCCGGGAGAGCTGCAGGAATAAAACAAACAAACCGTGATTTTGGCGACCACTCGTTCATCAGTGCCTACAGCAACACCCGAGCAGGGACCAGGCTTAGGAGCACCACCCGGCCCCTGGCGCAAGGAGACAACTCAAAAACCTGAGTCCCCGGGGGAAGCTGCTGAGGGCATCCATGCAGCCTGCACTGCCCGGGGGAGCGGGGAGACGCTGCGCATTCGGGACGCCGGTCGCTGGCAGAGGACTGGAGCTGAAGCAGCCCACCCCTGGCACGCAGCAACCCCCTGCACCCCAGGAAGGGCTCGCCAAGCTCTCAGGTACCCGAGGCAGAGGAAGAGAGAGGGCTTACACCCCCCCCACCCGGGGCATGAGGCAGGGCAGCCCCATACACACGCACTTCTCCCGCTCTTTCTGCGAGCAGCGAGACCCCCCGCCAAACCAGCCGAGCCCGGCCCCGGAGCCTCAGCACGGCCACGATGCCCGGGGCCCCGACGGCCGTCGAACCACCTTAAGCGCAGCGCCGAGGCTCCCGCCGCTCCGAGGCTACCTTAATAAAAACTTTGTCGGAGCAAAGCTGCTTTCCCAGCCTCAGCTGAGCCCCGGCCACCGAGGAACCCCCGGCATGGAGTAACACGGCGGAGCTGAGCTTCAAACTTGAGGTCCCCCCCGCACAGTGCAGCTCCATCCTCCCGTGCGGGTAGCAGAGCCCCCCGGCCCCCTCAGCCCTCGAGGGTCACAGCCCACCTCTCTCCGCTGCCTGCCGCCGGCTCCTTCCCCCCGTCCTCCTTCCCCGAAGCGACGGTGCAACGCGCGGCGGGAGCCGAGCGTATCCCCGGCGGGAAGGGCGAGACAAAAGCCGGCGGAGAAGGGAGGGGAGGAGATGTCCACCCAGCCCGAATCGCTCCAGGAGAGGAGGCGGATTGAGACAGCCCCAGCTGGCGGGGACTGCCGGCTGTCCCCAACAGGTAGCAGCGAGCTGGGGGGACACGATGTCCAGTGTCGCCACCAGCATCCCCGCCGGCCACCGCTTACCTGGAAATAGAGGCATGGCTCCTGCAGGAGAGCTGGGCGAGGTGGGGATATTATTCCAGAGACATTGTTTGTAATGGAAAGGAAGAAAAAGAGCCCGGGGGAGGTGGGGGAGAAAAGGAGGGAGGGGAAGGAGGGAGGGAGAGACAAGAGGAGCAGGGAAGGAAGGAATGCGAGAGTGAAGGGGGAGGGGGGATAAAACGAAATACAAAAAAAAAAAAAAAAAAAAAGGAAAAAATAGAGACACTTAAAATCTGTCTCCTGCCCACACAGTGGAAAAGAAATTTGACAAACGGAGAAAGGGAACTCGCACATATACCAGAGGGGGCAGACGGGGGAATAACAAAGGAGGGAAGGAGCTGAGCTCCGGCAAAACAGTGCAGGAACTGTCCGGGCACACCCCCTTGCACATACACACCCCCAATCCCCTTGCACACACACACCGGGGGTAAGGACGTGGTGCCCAGCCGAGCAAACGGCCACGTCTCTGCCCCCCCCCCCCCCAGGCCAGCTCAGCCACGCCAGGAATCATCCACCCACCCGGCAGCAGCACCCAGAAGCCTGCACCCCAGCTGCTTCAGCAGGGTTGATTTGACCAATTCAGTCCCACACCGGGGCCGGGGACTGGTGGTGAAGGACCCCACGCTGCTCCATCAGCCAGTGCTGTTGCTTCCCAACCCCTCTTACAGCCCAGGCCTCCCCCTTTCAGCACATCTTCTCCTACAGGTCTTTCCATACAAAGCAAGCATGAGTTTTCCAGCCACCATATATCCACACAAAAATATAACCCTGCACTCCTTGCACTTCTCTGACATGAGGCCTCCCTGGAACCAGCAGCCTAAGCAGGAACAGGCTATGGGGATGAGGGACATGGAGGTATACAGGCCTTCAGATTTACCCCATAGCATCTGAGGGCCACCAATGGGAAAGGGTTGCATTCAATGCCTCTACTTTAATCATGTTTGCAGCCCCACTGTTCCTGCCTGGGCTTCATTTTGCTTTCCCAGACACCCTGGGCAGCACCCATGGGCAACAGGGCCAGAAGATACAGGGTGGAGGAGCCTCTTGCCTCTCTACATTTCAGTCATTAAAACCCACAGCACTGTCACAGCTGCCTGGTGATGCTGCCAAGGGGTTGCTGGATGAAGGCAGCACACAGCTCTTTTTACAGTCCCCCTTAGCACGTGCAGGGAGAAGTTCTAGCATGGCTCAACATGAGCCCAGCTGGTTTGCACAGGAGTCCCAAAAGTTTCTCATTGCCAGCTTCTCTGGGAGAGAGCAGGATGCCCCCACAGCCCAATGCCCCTCCAGCTCCTCCCTTTCCTTCCACCACACTGCAAAGCACCCCAGCAAACATGTGCTGCTTGGCAGGAACATCCTGGACTTCAGAAGTTTCCAGGGTCAGATGCTGGCAGTGTTGCTAATGCTGTCCCTCCCCCTGTGCTTACACTGAGCCCCAGTGTGAGCTGCCACATGACACACAACCCCTGCCCCAGCACCTACATCACCTGCACAGGTGCACATCACCCCAGAGAGCCAGGACACAAGGCTGTTCGGGGGCAGGTTTTGTTCCTTTTGCTTTGCCAACACATTGCATGGCTCTGTGGTGCCTTGCTAGCACCTCTGGGGCTGGGGAAGCAGCAGAGCCAGGCACCCAGCCACCCCTTTGCAGGGATGCCCCCAGTGCCACCCAGCCTGCGTGCTGTCTCTTTAAAACCTTCATCCCTAAATCCAAATGAAGCTAAGGGAAGAAAATCCTAGAGATGAGCACTTCATTTAAACATCTCCTCTGGTGCTCCCATTCATTCACAGGCTTGGAGAGTGTGCTCCTGCCCTAGCACACTTCACCTGCCAGTACCTCAGGGAGGAGAGGCACAAAGAAAACCTGCAAATACCCACCTCCTCTTTGGGATGCATAGAAATCCCGCAAGCAACTGCCAGGACACCACACACCAAAATCCCAAATCCAACCCAAGGCCACCCTGGCACTTGCAGAAGGGAAAAAACACTGTTGGAGGGTTCACACACCTCAGCAACCCCATTCCTCACCCTTTTGCCCATGTTGCTGCAAAGCTGGCAATGGTAGGGATGCACGCACACCCTACAGAGTGCATCCCTCTGCCCCCCTAAAGCAGTGAGTTGAGCCCCTCTGGCACACAGCCCTGCATGCACAGTGCCCTCAAATACTGCCCCACACCTCAGACAACCCCAGCCTGAACACACTGAGACAACTCTGCAGCAAGATGCCCAGGATATTTATTTAAATAAATATATATATGCTGTTACTTGGGGACTGGTGATGCCTTGGATTTGGGTGTCTCCATGGTTACCTGCTCCTGGTGGGAGCTGGGGGTAATTGAACTCTGGGGGTTCACCATTCATCACCTGTCTCCATCTCCCCATCCCCACAGCCCTTCCCTGGTAAGCAGCAAGACAAGGCTGCTCCCAGCTCCCCACCAGTGCAGCAGGAGGGGGAGGAGAAGCCAGGGCTCTCCCCGAGAACCCACTACGTGAATAATTTTGCCAGCTCCGTGGATGATTAGACACGAATGCAGATCAGCTTCCCCATCTCTAAAGGAAAAAAAAAAAAAGAAGACAGTCCTGATCGACAGGGAGGCGAAGCCGAGCGTCTCCTCCCACCACCCGGCTAGACAGGAATGAAATACGGAGAAAAGGCGTCAGGAGCAGCGCCGACATCCCAGCGCCGAGATGCTGTCATCTGAGGGGAGTAAGCGAGCGAGCAGCACCCACCTGCCGCCAGCTCTCCCTCGGCTGTGCAACCATGAGACAGCAAGGCGAGTGCCCAGGGTGCAGGTTAGCAGCCTCTCAGGCTGGAAAAATAGTGCTGGCTGGAAAATAGAGCCAAACATTAAACATAAATGCAGAACTGCAAAGCCCAGACAGACAGAAATGAGCATCTTTTACACCCAGGAGTATCCAACTTTGCTTGACCCTAAGCTCCACGGAAGCACCCAAGACCATCACCCAAACCCAGCACAATTTCATTTGCAGGTACTACCTGGACTTGATTTTTTCACAGCTTGCTTGCTGACCTCTTCTTCACCTACAGCATCACCGTGTCAAGTAAACCCAAGGACCTGGGGCTTTTTAATAGCACATTTCTTCCATGCCACACAAAAGCCTAACTAGCTTTTCTGCTCCTTCTTCCTGCATGTACAGCCTCAAACACTTGAGTTGTGGACTAATTGGAGGCCATTGGGAGGGCAGCGAAGGGAATGTACAAAGGGCAGCAAAACACAACCTGTTGGGGGGGAAAAAAAAAAGCCTGAAAGATCTGGATTTGTCTAGTCTGGAAATCAGAAGGCAAGAGAGACATGATAGCAGTCATTAGTTATGTAAAAGGTTGTGGGAATAAATTGCACTGTGTGCCCACAGGGAACAGGACAAGAAGTAATGGGCCATAAATTGTGGATTAGTAACCAGGAAAAAAAATGAACAAACTTAGTGGCAAAGATTATTTAAGCTTCGGGATGGACAGATGGAGAACTGTTGTGATTTGAGAGCAGGTCAGATAAACACTGGCATAAACACTGGATAAAGCAGCTCTCATTTTGAGATGAGGAAGGGACCCCTTGCAAGGTATGCTCCTGTCCTGAGGTTTTAGCACTCTGTGGCTGGTTCAAGCTAGCTTTGCATTCGTTTCTGCCAAGCATGAGGGCACCAGCAGCTTTTTTTGGGGTGATGCTGACCACCCCATGTCCAACCCTGCCCCATGCTCCCCACTCAGGTTATTCTGCCTCCACCTTCTGCAATGCCCATGGTGTTGAAGGGAACACAGCATGGCAGCCTTCCTCCCTGGCACAGCCTTGGGGCTGTGCTGGGGCAAGAGAGCACCCAGCTTTTTTCCCCACATCTATCTGCCTGTCCTGTGCTTAGGACCCACAGCACATCAGGGACTGCTGTGCAGGTACTACCTTCCTCTTGCAGGGGAGCTGAAGCAGGAGGACATCACCCACCCCCCCACTTGATAGGACAAGGGGGAATGGCTTTAAGGTGGGAAAGGATAGATTTAGGTCAGACATTGGAAAGAAATTCTTCACTATGAGGGTAGTGAGACAGTGGAACAGGTTGCCCAGGGACGTTGTGGATGCCCCATCCCTGGAAGCATTCAAGGCAAGGCTGGATGGGGCTTGGAGCAACCTGGCCTAGTGGAAAGGGTCCCTGCCCATGGCAGGGGGATTGGAACTACATGATCTTTAAGATACCTTCCAACCCAAACCAGTCTGTGACTCCATGATTGATGGTATGGTACAACTCAGTGCTCCCTCTGGGTCATAACTGTCAAGATGACTAGTCCGGGTTAGGAAGTGCAGCTCCTTGTTTTGTTAGACATTTTTTCAGTTTCATGCTCATCACTTTCAAGTTCATCTGTGTATTTTTCTACTGTATGTATTTTAAACAGAGCTAAAAAAACCAAGACGACATGAAGCACAAGCCAGCTGAAAGCATCTTTAAAAAGAAAGGAGATGTGTATTTAGCCAGGCCCCCAACCCAGTAGAAGACAACTGCTGGAAGTGCACAAATGTGACCTGCCACATTATCTGCTAGTCCCATTGAGCAGTGAAAGCTGTACACCCACCAGAAAGCCATGGACCTCCATGGGGAGCAAGTGCTGCTCTCCTGGAGAGAGGAGGTTGCAGTTGCCATAGGGAAGAGAAACTGGATAAGGGTTGCTGTGCAACTTCCACAGCTGGTGAACTCTCAGAAACCTGTGAAACAGCATTGGGGTGAAAAAAAGCACCTCCAGTAAATGCCCCATGTTACCCCCATGCTGCACACATACCTCCACTGCCATTTGTTCCCAAGGGTCTGCATATGCCAAAACACACACTTCTGTTTAACAACAGGAAAGCCCATGAAACTTTAAACATCTTTAATGATATTTACTCTCTTTGCAGTAATATGAGCACTGTAACAAGGGCTGAAAGGGGAAAAAATAGCCTAAACCTTAGGATGTTTATGTAAAACAAGACTAAACTTTCTCAGAGTAAGAACTTTTCCAAAACCAGGCAATCCTCCTAGGAAAAAAAAAAAAAAAAACACACAAACTTTTCACTAACAGAAACATCCGAGACTGTTCTGCAAAAGAAAAAGAACACAGTTCAGTGGAAGGCAGGCAAAAGCATGGACCTGTTTTTTTCTGGGACCAGACTTCTGGCCAGCTGAATCACAAGGAAGCTGCACCCTGAATGGGATGATGAAGAAAAACTATATTTATCTTCTGTTTAAAAAAAAAAATCTCATTCACCCATCAGCTATTGCAGACTACAAGAAAAAAATACTAGCAAATTCCCCCCTAGATGCTCTGGCCAATTTTTGTTGATTAGGCTAATGGCCAGAGAGGTGACAGTCCCAGTCTGTCCCTGGGAAAGCTGAGCCCAAGGAGGAGATGCCTGTGCCCTGACTCCTGCTCCACCTCAGACCTGTAGTTCATATTCCAGTTACAAACCAAGTGGTGCTTTCAGGTTCCAAACTCCCATCTTTTAGCTGAAGCATATATTTTCCTGGCACTTGTTCTGCTTCAGTGCCCAGGGTATAACTATGGCTCTTGTGTTTAAAATGTATCTGCCATCTGGAAAGCAGGCAGAGACCCATACCCTTTCTTTGCTCCTCTCCAACTGCAAGCACCTGGATTCAAGCACACTTTTTATCCATTTCACACACACACACACTCCCTTACTCGTGTCTGAGCTGCTTGACTAAAATCTGAGCCATTTCTCAGGGTCTGCCTCACAGCCCAGCCAACACAGAGAGAACTGGTGCCAAAAACCCATTTCTTTCTGATCTGATTGTTTGTTTTCCTGCCTTTCCAGTTTAGGATTTTTGACAGGGAGCCATGTGAAACCAACTGCTCATTGTGTACTGGGAAGCCTGTGGGTTGCATTTTAGTCATTTCACTCACAAAAAGGCCCGAGAATATGATAGAAAGTCAATTAGCTCCTTGCAATAGCCTGTGTTTGCAAAACTCTTTGGTGTCCACATGTGGGAAGCCAGCCCAAACAAGTGCCCTGGGGTGTCACTGCTGGACCACACCAAGGATGCTCCTGGTGCCCTGCCCAGTTACCTCCTCACTTGCCCCCACAGCTCATGCCTACAGCAAGACCCTAGCCAAGGTACCTCCCCAGATCCACTCCTGCTTATACCTGAAAGCTGCAGCTGATCAGTAGGGTTTGCAGAGAGGCACAGCAGGGCCAGAATCCCCAGGGTGGGCAGCCCAGGTCCATCATCTGGATGGCATCTTCCCATCTCCTCCAAAAAGCACACCATCCTCCTGGTGCTTGGGCAGGATGGGCAAGTCCTCACCCTAGGGGGTGCTACAAACATTTAAGAGCCATAAATCAAGTTACCTCCCCATGACAGTCCAAATATATCAGGCTGGGCAGCACTTTTCCCAACAAACCTTTAATCTTCCTTTTGATTTCCCTCCAAGCTAGCTTCTCAGCATCCCTCTGATTGCAGACCAGAATGGGGCATTTTATTCCAAGAGAACAAATCAAAGAAGCAAAGCCCCTCAGCACCCACTGGCTCCTCCTTCCCCAACCCCCAGGCTTACCCAGGTGGGTTTCATCTGGGGTTTGGTAGACTTTCCACAGCAGCCTCTGGTAGACTTTCCACAGCAGCCTCTGGTCCTCTGCAGGCCACCACTTCCCCATCCCAAGAACTGCACAGACCCAGGTTTAGGTTATCAAGCACTCACCATCAGCATTTCCATCTCCTGCCCTCTTTGGTACATACTGCTGCTCCATCAGCTGCAGACCTCCACCAACAGCTTTTTTTGGTCCTTTTAAATTACTAGAAATATTCTTAACGAGCCCCAGTGTTTCATGGAAGCACCAAGAAAGCTAAAGACCCTCTGAGCTAAGCCAAGAGCCCCAGTGATGCTTCCATGGGGGCTGATCCTGCCCAGGGAGCATGGAGGCATACCCCATGCCAGGCAGCCAGCACCCCCCAGGGCTGCTCAGGCTTTCAGGCACAGCTCCAACACATGATAAGCAACAATATTAGGGAAATCATGTCTAAACAGATCCAAACTGGATCCTTCTGCCAGCAGACAGGGAGGGCTTCTCACTGCAGGAGGCACCCAGAGATGCCTATGAGCTTATGATGCTGAATATACTTTTTTGTCATCTCTCTCCTCCTGATGCAGCTCATCTCAATCCCAGTCACTGAGCTGCCTCTCCTTTGCACCAAACAGACTTTTCTCTCCCCCTTATATTCCCAGTTGGGCAATTAGGGTTCTTCTGGATGCACACCCACACACTACACCTCTTGCAAAGGCATCTTGCAAAGTCTCCACTATGTTCCCAGGGGGAAATTCATATTTTAGCCCCAAGGACCCCAACTTCAGGCAACCAAGACACAGGCTCCACAAACAGAGATCCTGCATGCCACCACTGTCTGAGGCATGTGGCACTGCCTGGGGAGCCAGGTGCTGGAGCAGGGCAGGGTTGGTCATCCAGGAGCAGGAGAGGAGTGATGGGCAAGAATCTGCAGCAGCCCAAGAGGCGACACTCCCAGAGCTGCCAGCAGAGCTGTAGCCATTGTTCCCAGAGCTTCCATCTAATCCCTGAGCCACTTGCATTGAACCAGCACATATCCTAAACCATAGCTATTATACATCCCTCTTAGCATTCTGCTTGCTGGAGCTATTTACAATGGGTGTTAAAGCATTACAGATCCAGACGTCAGCTACTGCATTTATGAAAGCCAGGATCTCGGAGCCAGCTCTTATCAGGTTTAATACAGCTCTCCCAGTGTGTCTGTCAGTAGAAATGAGATTTCAAGAGGCCTTTGAGGAACTCTGTATCCAGACCTTTCAGCTACATCCAGGGGAAGCTGGTAACCACTGTGGAAAAGCACCAGCCTGCACCCATAACAGCACAGAAAGGCACCACAGCTTTCCTCAGCTGATGGCCAGTATGCCAGGCCAGGTCCCAGGCATTTCCCCGTGGCCAGCAGGATGCTGAGATGGGCTATTGGGCCAGCCTAGGGCCAAATGTGACTTCCCAGGCAGGGTGGAAAGCCTGCTGCTCCAGCCCCAGGCTGCTCCAGCTTCAAGGTATCAGCAGGGCACAAGGCAGCAACAGGAAAGCACATCACATATTAAGTGACATGGAATAGCACAAGAGCCCTCTGCTTCCAGCCATGGGCCATGGCACTGAACTCCCCCCAGGCTGGGCTAGCATTTACATGTTGCTCCAGGACAAGCCTGGTGTGAAGTCCAGATTTAAAGCTGACCATGCCTAGGGAGTATCTGTGGTCCCAAGACTACATGATGAATGAAGGTTTTAAGAGGGCAGAGGAAATACAGAAGCGATGGGTGCTGAGAGGCATCAGCTTTGAGCACAGCCTGTCACCCAGCTGACAGAGAGCAGGAGTTACTGCACTGTTTTTAAATTCTAGAGAGTCAGACCTGGATTGAGCAATGGAACAAGGGGAAAAGCAATTGCTCTTAAGAGCTGAGCCCAGCTGGGTCTCTCTGCTCTCACCTCCCCTTCTAGGCTGCAAGAAGTGCTGGACTCACCCCAGCCCATCTCACCTGGGAAGAGTTTCAGAAAGCCTCTCCAGAACATCCCTTGGGTTTCATCCTAGAGGAAATGCCCAGAGCTGCCAGCACCTTATAGTGAAAAGAAGGTGGTAGTCAAACAGCAGAAAACACCCATCAGATTCAGAGAGCTGCCTCCAAAAAAAAAAAAAAAAGCTGATGGCTTTGCTCTGAGAAAGGTAGTGAGGAGCTTCAGCTTTTAATCCCAGGATTTCAGAAGACTTAGCCGGTTTGCTCCGCTGCCTGTTTCTCCCCCCACACCTTCCCTTGCAGCTCACATTTGGGCAGTTTCAGCTGAAGGCAGCAAGGCACTGAGGAAACTGTTGCTGGGAAACTGCTCCAACTGCTCGACGAGCACCTATAAGCACAGGGCTGGTGGATGCCCAAGCAGCACGGGCTGCCACCAGCAACAGCCACTCCGTGATCCCAGCAGTCCCTGTATTCAGGCAGATCATCCACTTAATCCCAGCCTAGATACAAATTAGTACCTTATTTAGGATGGACTACACAAGGCCAATGCTAATTAGAACAGGACACCTGCTAAGCAAAGCAAGATTTGACCTCGTGGTCCACTGGATCCAATTAAAGGCTTTGCTGGGCCCATGTGGAGGTGGTTACCCCCAAACCACTCCAGTGATGGGTTCCATTTGCTCCCCTTTGGGCTGCAGGAGCCCGGACCAACTCCTCCCCTCTGGCTGTTCTGCAGGGTGGATGCACTGGATGCAGGGCTCAGCAATGAGCACCAGATCCCTGTCCCTGGGGACAGCAGGGCTCATTGTCACCAGTAACCTCAGTAACACCATTCTTTGTTATTCTACAGACCAGGGACAAAATTGTTAGCTTGTAAGTGCCCATGTTTCTCCTAACCACCCCTAGGAACATGTGGGAGCCTGTAACAAGTTTTGCTCTTCTATTTCCTACATAGAAAACCACTCTCCTTGCACTGCCTTGATGTACTATACATGTTTTGCACAAGACTCATCTTATATGCCCACACCTGCCTGCTGTAAAACTGTCTGCTGAGCCCCACCAGCTCCAAAGCACCAGAGCCACCCCATAGGAGGACATGCCCAGGGCTTCAGCCCCACTCAGGGTGGGGTTTCTGCCCCCCAACCCCAGCCTGCTGCCACAAAAAGACATCACTTGCTGCCTGCAGGAGACAAATGCCTTCCATTCCTTGCCAGCTCTGTTCAGTGGGAAACTAGTTCAGCCCAGACAGCAGATGGTTAAGTGAACATTTGCCCCATAAGGTGTTGCCTTGAGGGTTGTTGTTTTGTGTTGGTTTTGGGTTTTTTTGAGCTCCTTCCCTTTCCCAAAGTGCTTTATTGGAGTTAAGAGTACATCACTCATTTCTCTTGCTCTGAAGCCTGCTGTCACATAGCTGAGGTGCAGCCTCCCTCCTGCTGCTTGGCAATTCCCAGCTAGCCAGCCTGGAGGAACCTTGGCTACAACTACCAGAGCTCTAAAATACAAACCATTGGGGTTTAGGGCAGCAGAAGACCCAGGTGTTTGTCATGGGCCCAACAGATGTGCTGGGAAGAGCCAAGAGTGGCCCCAAATATAGCAGAAATGTCCAGGGATGGAGAGCAATTTACACCAAGGCAATTTATACCATGTCCCCCAGGGAATCACCCCCTCCATATCTTGAAAGAAATTAGGCAAGCTGAGTGCAGCCCCTACTCAGCCTGCAGAGCTATTTCCCCAGCCCATTATTTGGTTTCCCTGCAGATGAAGGATGCTCACCACCGTCCTCCTACTCCAGGCTGAGCAACGGCTGCACATGGGGGGCCCTGATCTCAGCTGGGGCCTGAAAACACTGCCACAGAGCACAAATAAAAAGTGATAATAGGAACTGGAGGGCAAATTAAACATATGAATCACTTCCTCTCCTGGCTTTTCCTGCTCCTGTTGTTTCTGTTATCCCCTAAGTAAAAACCCAGGGAGGACATTCATTTCCTTTCCACCCTGCTCGGCGATGAACACCCAAGAGGCGTGCTTTTTCTCTCCTCATTTTCACCTGACAACAGAGCTGTGCTGATGCTCCCAAGACCATTTCTCCATCACATGGGAAAGCAAACCCCTCGGGTGGCTTTAGCAGGAGCCCAAGCCCCCCTCCTCGCTCCCACCGGGCAGCAACAGCCCCAACCCAGACCCCATCCTGCCTGTCCTGCTACAACCTGGGGCTCTCTCCATCTCTTATGTGTAGCCCATGCTCTACCAGCCTTCCAGCCCCATGTCCCTGGAGGCACCTCAAGGTCTCTCAGCACATCCCAGCCCTCTGGCTGCCACGAGCCTCCAAGGGCACCGAACAGCCCATTGCTTTGGGAAAAATATCTTTCCAGCACAAAAAGGCCATTTCCCCCGCAGCCCAGGACCAGGGCAACACCGGGACAGCAAAGTACAGCTTCTCCAGAGCCCCGAGGTGGGTTATTTGCAGAGAAAGCTGAGGCTCTCCTGCCACCTCCTCCACCCTGGGAGCAATCCTGCCTACAGGCTCTCCTGCCAGACCAGTCATTAATTACAAGCAGCAGAAAGGATTAGCTCGACCAGCCCTCAGGGGGGCTCGCTCTCCCGCCCCCTCTCCGTCCCGACAGCACATGACAACATCACGCTCCCCTCCATTTACCTCGGCTCTAAGTAATATCGACTGCTCCAGCACAGAGCTAATTACTCCCTGCAAGGAGATGCTGCCAGAGAAACGAGCCAAGCGGGACACCCCAGAGCAGTGGAAAGCCTGGCAGGCACAGACAGTGAACGGACATCTTGCTACAGCTGAAAGGCAGATGGATGCAGCCATCACCACCCAAAATCCCACTAAAAGTCTCTGCCCATGGACCAGGGATGCAGCACAGTGGGGGAAGGCCTTGGCACCAGCTTTGGGACTCCTGGGCTGCCTCTCCTTTCTCTACTGCCAAGGGAGAGGGTGCAGAGCAAGGTAGAGCTTGCAAGAAGCCTAAGCCAGGCTCTCCATGGTGGCAACATCAAGCATCAAGATCGCAAAGTCCTTTTGGGTTAGTAAGGACCAAGACCACCCTATGGGTGCAGGAGCCCAGGAGAGACAGACTCCTCCTCATCTCAGTAACAGACACCACCTCAGATACCCCCAGGGTCATATTTGTTACCTGCCTGAGGGTCCTTAGTGCAGACCTAGGAGGTTTGTGACTGCAAACAAAGCTGCATTTCTCTGCCACACTATCACCCAGCAGGGACAAGCCACCAGACAAACCTCCTTCACACTGACCACGCTGCCAGGGGAGATGCAGCTCTAGGCTGGGCTTGCTCAGCTCCAGCATTTCAGGTCACTTCAATACATCCAGGAGTGAAAGGTTTCAACTCTTAAGAACACTCCAAAATGCAACTTAACATTTCCACACCGAATAATCACCTTTTACTTGCCATCTCAGACAGCTGAGCACTGAAGCACTGCAATTTTCTAATGGGGAAAACTGTTTTGTCAGCTAAAGGAAGACTAAATTGATGCAACCTGAATTTTCACCCACCTTCCCTCAACATGTGCTTCCCCCAGCTCCTCCCATCACAAGGCAATCTGCAGGCTTCCCAATCAACCAAAATAGTTTCTGCCCTGATCCATAGGTAGCTATGTCAAAAAAAAAAGTCCAACTTCAGTTACAAAGGGGGTTCACACCATGGCTCCAGAAGATCATGTTATAGCAGGCATCACATCCATCTTTAAGAAAGATCCAGGTAACCACAGAACAGAGTTTTGTGAGTGACAAAAGCAGACTTCATCATACCAACAGGATTTTACAAGTCCTTAGAAAGACATAAAAAAGACACACCAAAAGGCCTTCTGCACTGGAAAGGTTTCCCCAGGCTGCAGGTAGTTCACAAGAAGAATTCCAAGAAAAAGACAGAACATTGCAATTTAGTTGAGTTTGTCAAGTGCTTCAGCCCCAAACTCCCTCAACAAGGGGTTAAGAAAAAAAAACAAACCAGCAGCTTCCTAAGCCATAAACTGAATTCATCCCTCAGAAACCCATGAGGACAGCCAGTACAAAATAGGAATAAGAAATGACAGACATTTAACACACCCAAAATTCAGCACTGGGGACCAGCTTAAGTATCTGGTGGCATTAAGAGCCCAGAGATGTGGCTATAGGGAATCCAGAGGAATGGCTGGGACCACAGAGCCCACACCAGGTATGTAAGTAATGTAAGGGCAGGTGACATCTTTTGCTGACAGAGGACCAAAGTCCTCCAGCCAAGGCAGTAACTGATTCACACACAGACCTTGCTGGGCACTACATGTACTGCAGCAGCTTTAAGATGGAGATCTCAGTATCATCACCAAAAGTGCTGTAGAGGTCCCTGGAGTAGTATGAAGCACAAGTCCAGTGCTGGGCTCTGCAAGCTGCTGTGGTGGGATCAGCTCTCAGCAAGGCCCCATGGGTGCTTGAGGAAGCATCAGCTTTAGGTGGGACTGGCACACAACTCATCCCAGCTCCCTGGCAGACAGGGAGAAACACAGCAGGACACCAGGTCAACAGGTGACTGCAGAGGTCCCAACCATGGTGAGACTGGAAAGAGCAGGGACTCGAGTGAGCAATACTGGGATGAGAGGTTGGGAGCTCAGAGCGGTTCTGCTGTCTCCATTGCCCACTGAAAAAGCAGCCCTGAATTCACACCAAAGCACAACAAGTTCAGAACAATAGACACATCTTCTCTTTTGTTTTGTAGATGCAATATGCAATTAACCTGTGGGACTCATCATCACACAGCTAATTGAGAGCAAGGACTCAAGGGAAGCTGCAAACAACACAACAGTGACATGTGCAGCAAAGAGCATCCATGCTGGCCAGGACTGGGAAAAACACGTCCCTCGGGGTGGTTGTCCCCAGTGGCTTTTCACAGTGGTGTCCATCAGAGAGCTGCTGCCCAGGGACTTGGGCATCCTGGCTAAGGGCACAGACTGGGTGCTGTTTTGTCAGAACAGAGGGAAGCCAAGGAGATGTAGCAACCATTCCATGCTCCAACAACCCCAGCTGGTGTCACCCTGAGAGCAGGGCTGTGAACAGGCATGGCCCAGATGCCACATGGGGACAAGCCTTGCAGTAGGGTCCCTCCCAGCCAGGGAATGTCATGATGCCCACATAGAGCACATGGACTGCTCTGGGACAAGGACACACCAAGCCTTGCTCTTTATTTCTACTTTTCTCCATACCTACACTCATGTTGAGGCCATTTTCACCACTCCACAGTGCAAGTGGGCCTTATCCCTGCAAGCAGAAACTCTGCATCCAAAAACAGGCAGTGCCTCCCAGGTGAGCAGCTTGCTCTTGGCACACAGTATCCCCAGTCTGACACCAGTGTTCCCAGTACATACATGTGTGGCTTTCCTCACCATCAGACACCATGCCCAGCACAGGGCTGCTCTCCAGAGGACCAGTTGGCAGGGCTGCCACCCCACTGAGTACATACCCACATGTCAAAAAAAAGCAACAGCAGAAAAAAGGACCTAAAATTGTCTTTGCAGAGCAATCTGGTTTCTGCTCCAGCAGCTTTCTGCTGGCTTATGGCTGGGGAGCACAGAGGGAGGGAGGAAAATTGCTAAGTGCAGCCTTCCTTCTCAGGGCTGGGGGAAGGAGGGGGAGGTTGCTCTCAGAGCCTGCAAACATCATGGCAGAGCACAAAGACAAGCTCCTGTCAAGCCCAAAAATCAATGCCAGCAGTCTGGGGGCAGAAAGCAGGAGGGCTGGTGTCCTCAGACCCAGAGGGGCAGCTGGGCTGCACAGACCAAATCAAAGCCACCACAGCCACTGTGCTTAGAGAAGCAGCTGAGAAGGCAAGCATGCAGTGATGCTTCTCCAAGATCCTCTCCCAGGCTCAGTAGAGGGTCATTTTTATTTATTAGCCCTCCATGGTCTTTTCTTTCTGGCCTTTTTCACCACACCTTGAGCTCAGATGATTTATTTTTTTTTTTTAAGAATCCACAGGACCCTGCAACAAGGAATCCCCCTGCTTATCACCACTCCATGCAGCTTGTGTACCTGGACTCTGCTGCTTGCAGCTGAAGTCCCTTAGATCTCACTTCAAAGTCCAAAACCAAGTAACTCCCACCCACCATCCATGGGTCACCCATGATTTCATAGCAAAGCAGCCTCAGTCACCCCCCAGACCTCCTCTTCCCCCACCATGGAAAGCACCCAGCAGAAAAGCTGATGACACCAAGTATCATGGCCCAGAGAGGAGAAGAGCTGGCCATGAGACCTGCCCATAGCCTCCTCCACCTGCCAGGTATGTAGAATGGGGCATGGAACACTCCTGATCCCCCTCCAAGAGGATAACTGAGCTCAGCAGCTCTTCCCAGACAGCACGGCAGCTAATGATGCTAACAACCATCTCCTAGCTGTCTGGTGGCCCCAGGTCCCTGACTCAGATGCTACAGGGTGTTCCTGGAGATCTCCCCAGGGAGCTGCAGAGCAGGAGAAGAGCAGCGAGGCGCCAGGAGTGACAGTGGCTGGAAGGGACTGTTTTACAGCTTGAGCAAGACGACAAGAAAGTCATTAATTTCTATCAACTCATTCTACACCCATGAGGTTTTTATTTTATTACTTTGGAGATGGCAGAGGGTAATTTATCCATCAAATGAGATGTTGTTGAATAATTAAAATGAATGCTGTGTCTGGGTGCTGGCAGAGGGACAGCTGACGAAGGGTGGGAGAGGAGCAGGGAGACCCTGGAGCAACCAGGGTCCTGGATTGCAAAGAGACAGGTCTGAGGGCACGGTGCCAGAAGATGGCTTTGGGTACACTTACAGCAGGCAAGGAGCCAGGTAGCTGTTGCTGGTGGGACATCCCATATGGCTGCAGGAAGGAGAACAGCACAAAGGTGCCCAGGCACAGCAGGAACAAAGGGGACATCATGGGGCATGAGCATTCAACCACAGGGTCCTCCTGACCTAAAGTCTTCATGAAGCAACCTTGCACTGGTTCATCAGAAGTGCCTGGCTGCAGACAACTTCTAGCTTAAAAAAAGGTGGTGGAGAAGATGCCAAACAGATAGCAAAGCCATGCTCCAGTGCTGGCAGAGCAGAGCCTGCCTGGGAGCTAAAGGAGCAAGGATCCTCTTCTCTAACCTGGTCCTCCCCAGAGCTCTGCTTCCACCAGCCCAGGAGAAAGGGCCAACGACACTGCCAAGACACCCACCCAACAGTGCTGAGACCTGACAACTCACTGCATAAACCCTACAGAGTGCAACTCCCCCACGAGTATCTCTCCCAAAGGGAAAGGGTCCCCCAGACACCCCCTCGCCCCAGATCCTCCCCACTGCATGGCTGGGAGCAGCTCAGAGGTGAAGTTTGAGCCAGGCAATGGGAGGTGAAGCTGAGCAGAGGTCAAAGACTCAGTCACCCCAAGTCACCATGCACCTGACCAGTCTCAGCACTGCAAGGAGAGCCTCGAGGCAATGTTGAGTTCAGCTGATGCGAGATGATTAGGAGGTAAAATAAACCTGTGCGATGGACCAAAAATCCTTTACGAAGGACTGGGGCCAGAAAAAGCATCCCTAAGTCACAGCCAGCACTGCCTGCCCAGGAATGTCCAGCTCTCCAGCCTCCTCCAGCACAGCTCACCGTGGGCAGGAGCCCCATCTGCCGGCTTGGCCATGGAGGACGTGCATCCCAGCTCCTCAGAGTGAGGAGGCATAGCCAAGCACATGGCACCCAGGGGTCAGCGCTGCTCACAGCTTCTGGGGGGGAGGTCAAGCAGCAAAGATGCCCGCAGCAGGTGCAGGGAATGTCCACAGGACACAAGCCCCCAGCCCACCAGAAACCAGCCTCATAGGGCCACCAAAGTCTTACCCAATACCCCACCTGCAAAAACCATCTGCTCTTGATCCCAAGACCATGTAGTGCTTTGCCCCTCACACACACCGGCCCCCAAAGGCACCCAATCTTCACCCAGACTCACTAGTGATATGCCACCCATCACCCCCAGCAAGGTGTAAGTCAGTCCCTGGACCCACCTGCAGGGACTGAGGAACAAGCCCCCACTGACACCCTGCTTGAGGCCACAGCACACCAAGCCCCAGCAGAGAAGGTGGGCTGGAGAAACCAAAAGGCTGATGTCAGTGGAGCAGAAACACTAAATATTTACACAGCCTGCCATCAGCCCCCAGGCGAGGAGGTGGCAACTGTACAATTTAAATGCAACCAGCATAACAATTTCTGTGTAACAAGAAGTGCAAGAAAATTACTTAAACATACCCAACACGGGGAATTAAACTCAGTCAGGACAAAGGGATTCAAGCACTTGGGCCGTGCAAAGAAAAAGCCCAGCTCCAGGGGGTTTGATGGGGTTTAGTAGTCACAAGGCATCAGTGCCCCCAAAACACGAGGGCATGCCTCACCCACCACTGTAACAGAGCCAGGATTGGGGTGGACAGGCACCCAAGGGGTTCCCGGGTGGAAAATATCACCTTCAGGGCCACAGGAAAGCAAGGGGGGTGGGGGCTGTGGCAGGGGAGGCATTTGATGGTAGCAGGGTGCAATTACTCAGACTGGAATAAAATCAAGGCTTGGGGGCTCACAAAGGAGGGACATGTGCAAGGTGACCATTAAACAGTGCCTCAAAAGAAAATGCAAATAACTCCTTAGGGCTACTTGTTTGCTGTTCCAGGAACTTATAAGCTACATATATACATATACCCAGGCAAAGGACACTGCTCTACAATCTACATGCTACAACAGTTGCAGGACCACAGTTTCAGCAGCACAGCACATGGCAGAGACCCCCCCAAGCCTAGCACAGAACCCACCAGTCCCATACCCTGCCCTTTGCAGGATCAAACCCTACCTGAACTCCTTGTCCTCAGCTGTAACCAGGGCAGTAGATGCTGTTGCAGTCTGACCCTGCTCCCTGCCTTCAAGCACCAAGGTGGACCCCCCACATGAGCAGGGCAGCCCAATCTTACATGGGGAGAGAAGGAAAAATGGTCCGTTCCCCACATAACCCAGCCAGGAACTGAGAAACCTGGGCTGAGCTTAAAGATAGTCTTTAGTATAGGGTGTGGGTGGAAAGCCCAGGTGAGACCATTTAGGACCCTGCCATCAGGTTGGCAGTGATGAAATCATCACAAGAAATGTAAGGGCAATGAAGAGTGACTTCAGGGCCCTAGGACGGCTAGTTAGGGGGTCTGGAGCGCAAGTAGTGTTTGCCTCCATCCCTCCTGGAAGAATGGGTGGGGAGGTATATAGGAAGAGTCTACAGATCAATGGATGGCTAAGAGATTGGTGTCAAATACAGGGTTTTGGTTTTTTTGATCATGGGATGCTATATGAGACACCTGGCCTGGTGGTGGCAGGTGGGATGCACCTGTCCCAGAGGGGGAAGAGGCTTTTGGGGCAGGACTTAGCAGGGCTCATTGAGAGAGCTTTAAACTAGATGTGAAGGGGGAAGGGGAGAAAACTGGGTCTGTTAGGGACAAGAACAAGAGGAACGTGCCAGGGCCTGAAAGCAGGTGGTCTAAGGAGGATTTAGTCCCACCAGTGGGCTCTGTTTGTTTCCTGAAATGCCTGTATGCTAATGCACGCAGCATGGGGAATAAGCAGGAAGAGTTAGAGGTCAGTGTGCGGGCTAAGGGTTATGATCTGGTAGCAATAACAGAGACGTGGTGGGACAGGTCACATGACTGGAATGTGGCCATGGATGGTTATGTGCTTTTTAGGAAAGATAGGGCGGGGAAGCGAGGTGGTGGAGTTGCTCTTTATGTGAGAGAGCAACTAGAATGTATTGAGTTTTGTGCAGGGGCTGATGAGGGGCAAGTTGAAAGTCTGTGGGTAAGAATTAAGGGGCAGGCTGGTGTGGGTGATACAGTCGTGGGGGTCTACTACAGACCTCCTGATCAAGGCGAGGAAGTTGATGAGGCTTTCTACAGGCAGCTGAAAGTAGCCTCACAACTGCAGTCCCTAGTCCTCATGGGAGATTTTAACTACCCCGATATCTGCTGGAAGACTCACACAGCCAGCCTTTCACAGTCTAGGAGGTTCCTCCAGTGCATTGATGATAACTTCTTAATGCAAATGGTGGACAAGCTGACTAGAAGAGGAGCGCTGCTGGATCTTGTACTAACCAACAAGGAGGGCCTTGTTGAAGCAGTGGTGGTCAGTGGCAGCCTTGGCTGCAGTGATCACGAGATGGTGGAGTTCAGGATCCTGTGTGGAAGGAACAGAATACCCAGTAGGACCAGAACCCTGGACTTCCACAGGGCAAACTTTGGCCTCCTCAATCAACTGTTAAGGGAAATCCCATGGGACAGGGTGCTAGAAGAGAAAGGGGCTCAAGATAGCTGGTCAACATTCAAGGACCACTTCTTGCAAGCACAGGATCAGAGCATCCCAATGGTTAGGAAATCTAGTAAGGGAGCTAGGAGACCAGCATGGCTAAAAAAGGAACTGCTGGGCAAACTTAAGTGGAAAAGGAAAATCTACAGATCATGGAAGGAGGGGCTGGTCACTTGGGAGGAATATAGGGCTGTTGTCAGAGGATGTAGGGAGGCAATTAGGAAAGCTAAGGCCTCCTTGGAACTTAACCTTGCAAGTCAGGTTAAGGATAATAGAAAGGGCTTTTTCAAATACATAGCTAACAAAACTAACACTAGAGGCAATATTGGCCCACTGTTGAATGAGGTGGGAGCCCTGGTGACAGAGGATATAAAGAAGGCAGAGGTGCTGAACGCCTTCTTTGCCTCTGTCTTTACTCCTGCAGGATTTCCCCATGAGCCCCAGATTCATATAGCCCCAGAAGTAGTCAAGATAGATGAGGAGTTTGACATAGCAGATGAGGATTGGGTTAGGGATCAGTTGAGTAATCTGGACATCCATAAATCGATGGGTCCAGATGGAATGCATCCAAGGGTGCTGAGGGAGCTGTCAGAGGTCATTGCTAGGCCACTCTCCATCATCTTCGGTAAGTCATGGGTAACAGGAGAGGTGCCTGAGGACTGGAGGACAGCAAATGTCACACCAGTCTACAAGAAGGGCAAGAAGGAGGAGCCGGGTAACTATAGACCGGTCAGCCTCACCTCCATCCCTGGAAAGGTGATGGAACAACTTGTTCTTGTCTCTATCTCTAGGCATATCAAGGACATGGGGGTCATCAAGAGCAGTCAGCATGGTTTTATCAAGAGTAAATCATGTTTGACTAACCTCATAGCCTTCTATGAGGAGATTACTAGGTGGATAGATGATGGTAGAGTGGTAGATGTGGTTTATCTAGATTTCAGTAAGGCATTTGACACCGTCTCCCACAGCATCCTTGTAGATAAGTTGATCAGGTATGGGTTTGGTGATCAGGTAGTGAGGTGGATCAGGAACTGGTTGATGGGAAGGAGTCAGAGAGTTGTAGTCAATGGGGCAGAATCTGGTTGGAAGTGTGTGACTAGTGGAGTCCCTCAGGGGTCGGTACTGGGACCGATGTTGTTCAACATCTTCATCAACGACCTGGATGAGGGTATAGAATGTACCCTCAGCAAGTTTGCTGATGACACTAAGCTGGGAGGAGTGGCTGACACACCAGAAGGCTGTGCTGCCATTCAGAGAGACTTAGACAGGCTGGAGAGTTGGGCGGGGAGAAACATGATGAAATTCAACAAGGGGAAGTGTAGAGTTTTGCATTTGGGGAAGAACAACATGATGTCCCAGTATAGGTTGGGGGCTGACTGCTGGAGAGTAGTGTAGGTGAAAGAGACCTGGGGGTCCTGGTAGACAGGAGGATGACCATGAGCCAGCAATGTGCCCTTGTGGCCAAGAAGGCCAATGGCATCCTGGGGTGCATTAGAAAGGGTGTGGTTAGTAGGTCAAGAGAGGTTCTCCTCCCCCTCTATTCTGCATTGGTGAGGCCACATCTGGAGTATTGTGTCCAGTTCTGGGCCCCTCAGTTCAAGAAGGACAGGGATCTGCTTGAAAGAGTCCAGCGCAGAGCCACAAAGATGATTAAGGGAGTGGAACATCTCCCTTATGAGGAAAGGCTGAGGGAGCTGGGTCTCTTTAGCTTGGAAAAAAGGAGGCTGAGGGGTGACCTCATCAATGTTTACAAATATGTAAGGGGTGAGTGTCAGGGAGGTGGAGTTAGGCTCTTCTCAGTGATGACCAGTGATAGGACAAGGGGTAATGGGTGTAAATTGGAGCATAGGAGGTTCAAGGTGAATATCAGAAAAAACTTCTTTACTGTGAGAGTGACAGAGCACTGGAACAGGCTGCCCAGGGAGGTTGTGGAGTCTCCTTCACTGGAGACATTCAAAACCCGCCTGGACAAGTTCCTATGTGATGTGCTCTAGGTGACCCTGCTCTGGCAGGGGGGGTTGGACTAGATGATCTTTCGAGGTCCCTTCCAACCCCTAGGATTCTATGATTCTATGATCAGCTTGTGGGCTCTGCAGGTGAAGCAATGGCTCCTCTCTGCTGGATTTAAAGAGTCAGACAGGCTGTATTCATTAGGGAAAATTGCTTTCTTGGAAACAGGTGACCCAGGCTGGGTGAAGGAGCAGGGACACTGGGCAATGGGGCAGCTCCCAGCTGGTGTGGGGAGTCCAGGGGACACATGTCACTGTTCACCCCAATGCTCCCAGAGGACCCGCCATAGTAAATCAGGCTCAGGTATCACCTTGGGGTAGTGATGGCTCAGAGGACAGGAGAAGGGACCTGCCAGGGCATGCAGAGTACCACCAAGCCACCCAGTGCTGTGGCAGCTCTCTCAAGAAACCTTACACTTCCAGAAGGAAAGTAGGTTGACACCATCCCCTGTCAGCTCCGAGGAATTATCCATGCTGAGGATGTGTTGATACCCATGGGGTCTGGAGCAGACTAGCCTCAGGGCAAGCACACACTGTCCCACCTCAGTGTCACAGATGCTACAGACTGGGGGTGTCTATGGTGTCCTGAAAAGCAGTGTTCCATAAGAAAAGCCAAAGTCACAACCATTCCCATTTTATAAGGCACACGTTGAGGGACCGGGCCACCCCACCAGGTACTGAGCATCTCCTAACAGAGGCAGGAGAGTAGATTCAGCAGTTCCCTGGGGGAGCCTGAGACTTCCCATGAGATGACCCACAGACAAGCAAAGTGACCTACAGACAGGCACTTCGGGAGTGCGATGGCACATTCAGATCTGTCCCGTGTGCTCTCAGGCAGAGATCATGGGGCAGCCCTGTTCATAACTGCCCGTGGGACCCCAGGGAATGGTATCCCAGAGGACTGGGTCTCCACGGGAAGCAGCAGCCCATCGCAGCAGCCTTTTCTCTGGCAAGCTACTGCCGACCTCCACAAGAGGGCTTTGCTGTACAAGGAAACGAAGTAAGAGGCGCTCCATTTACAACCTGCTTCTAGTTAGGTCCTGTCTTTCCCCCTCATTCTCTCAGCGACGACTCAGCAGGCAGCAGCAGGGCACAGTCACCACAGATTCCACCCAAAGGCTCTGATAATATTCGTGTCACTGACAGCGTGGGAAATAGTCGCCTTTTTTTCCTTCCTGAAGCGTATCTTTCTTTGGTAAGCTGCATCCCAGAGTGCTGCCTATGGCTGGTGGGGGCTGAGCCCAGCTTTTCCAGGGAACTCAGGCACCAAACCTGGCCCTAAAGACACCAATGTAGCCTTCAGCAATAATGCACCTGCTTGTGAAATGAGCTGGCCACCGCGTTTGGGGAGGCACAGAGCTGTCACCCGGCATTCCTCTCGCCAGAGCCAAGCGCTTTGAAGCACATCTGATGATGGGGCAGTGTCCTTGTTCCCACATGCATGTCCCTGGAGACAAGCATCCTGTTGGGCTGCTGCCGTGGGAACTCACAGGGCAGGGGAGGAGCGGGATGAATCTTCTGCCCCTGAGTTCCATGCACACACATGCTGGTCTTTAGCAGGAGACACAAATCATGGTGTAGGTACTTGTAGGGGAAAGTCGCAGGCCACCAGCTCCAGTCATGGATAACAGCACGTCACACCCTGCCTGGCCAGCCCAGAGTGTGTCCTCTCACCAGCCCTTAGAGACACAAAAGACCCTTATCTGAGCAGATGCATTGATGTGTCTAGTTTTGGGTAGCACCACCTTAACTGGAGGCCTCCCGAGAGCAGGTCCCTTAGCACCAACTGTGTCCCCAAAGCAGCAGGGTTTGGGGTAGGACACCTTAATCTCATGGGAGGTGAGATCATGCCTCGCCAGGTGATCTCCAGGCTTGCTGGAGGGCCAGAGCAGCACACTGTGCCTCAAGGTCACCTCCTGTGCCCCTGATCTAACAAGAAACGACACGTTGCCAGGTGGGCAGGGAGCTGCAGGGGGCTGTGGCAGCTGCTTTTGTGTGCCAGTGCTTGGGAGCTTCTCCCCACCCAGAAATCCCTGCAGAGACAGGACAGGGACAGCTCTGCTAAGCCACAGCACCAGGACCTCCACAGCTCCAGAGCCAGGGGTCACACTGCCACAGGTGCAAAACAGTGTCAGCTCCCAGCTCAAGTCACCCAGGGACTCAAGCTGCCCTGCCACCAGCTTCCAAGACAGCAGTAGTGGCACAGGGGGACCCAAACTGCTCCACTGCTTGACATCTTGTCTCTGGCAGCATATGCCTGCTCTGCAGCACGGACCAGGCTTGTACTTGTCCATCCTCTGCCAGCAGCCCACCCGGTGCCCCTCTCCAAGGCAGAAGGGGACCACCATGTCCGAACATGGGCATGTCCCCACCCAGGAAGTATGGCTGGAGGGTCCCGGCCACTGGGATGGTGCTGGGCTCTGCCATGGCATCGCCAGCACTCCTCAAGCACCCACTGTGCCAGGAAAAGCCAGGAAGTACCTTGAAAACAGTACGTTTTCCTCCTTTTTTTTTTTTTTTGCCAGCCTGTGAAGATGATATTTTTCCAGCACACATCCATCACTGGGACCACCAAGCTCCCACCATGAGCTGAGAGGAAAGGAGCAGGCTGTGACTGGGAGTGTGAGGCACTGGTGTGACCTGGGATGGCACCCACCCTGCCATCACGGCAGGGTGGGGATCACAGCCCAGGTCTGTCTTCAGCTCACCAGGCAGCACACACTCCCCAGGGAGGGCCATGGGGTCGTGAGGGGTGGCTTCTTCCCTCCTGCCACTTGCCACCTTGTTTATTTTTAACAGCCCTCCCTCCTGCTCAGCTATGACCCCCCAGGAAAGCATCTCCTGGTGCTCTCCCACCATCACTCGGCCCTGTGCCACCACTCTGAACCCAGGGCAGCTGGTCCCTCCCTGCCTGGCCACCGACCAGGGACATCACGTCACACTCCTGGGCTGAAGGCAAACACACACTCCTTTTGCCCTTTCCAGGGAGGGAATTTCGGCAAGGCCAGCACACACAGGGCACTGCCTGGGCCAAATGGGGACAAGGTCGAGCAGGAGGTGTGTGTGGCCCTGGCAACCTCCACAGAAATTGGCATCAATTCTCCCTGGAAAACCTTTGCAAGGATAAGGCAGGGAGAAATTCAGCATTCACTGGCACTACCCTTTGGAGACAGAGCCATGCTCTGAGAAAGGATGGGAGAACGATGCCCTGAGTATCCAGTGGGGTTTTACCCAGCTCCCTCTGGCTGGTGTTTACATCCCTTTGACATTTGCTCTCCATTAATACAAAAGCCACAGGGCAGGGCCACTCGCCGCCCACAGTGATTAAGCAAGCGGCACGGGCTGTTTGCTGATGGGTGCTGCCACCGGCCCTCACCCAGTGACAGAGCCAGGAAGGGGAGCACGGCCCCGCCAGCCCCGCACAGGGTAAATCCCAGCTTGAAAACACCAGCCAGCGTTTTGCGACTGTCTCCGGCGCCGGATAGGTGGGAAGAAAAGCCCCAGTTCCCGGCCCTGTCCGTCCTTCAGTCCCTCCTGCTTTCCCGTGGGAGCTGTGCCTTCGTCCGGATGCGGCTCCTCCCGGCTTCTCCACCGCGCCAAGGGCCCACGGGGTCAGATATTCCCCCTGGAGCAAGCAGGGCTGCCCGTGCCGGCTCTGCCCTCCCCGCACCCCGACCCTGGGGGCTGCCAATGCGCTCAGCCCCGGTCAGGGGTGAGATTGGGAGCCGGAGGTTTCTCCATTGCCACGTCCCCTCGTCCCTGCAGGACTGCAGTTCCTTCTTGATGTTTCACTCCGGCTCCCGTAAAACGCTGCCCTGGGCTGGTGACGGGTGAAAAAACACATAAAATCCTCCCTCCTTGAAAAACAGCAGCCGCGTTGCCTTGGAGACGTAACGGTGCGCTGCTCCCGCAGCTCCCCCCCGCCCGGCCGCGCAAGGCAGGGATGCTCCGTGCCACGGGGGCAAACCTGCCTCCGGTCCTGCTCCCAGGTTGGCACTTCCACTTACCCATGCTCGCCCAGCACGCCACGGGAGAGAGGGAACCGGAATGGGGGACTGTGTGTGCTGGCGAATCCCACTGCCCCGTGCTGCAAGGTGTCCAGGTTTGCAGGAGTAAAACTGGGGAAGCCAGTGAGATGAGGCCAGCAGGGATTTCTTTGCCTCTTGCTGCCAAAACTTTGCCTCCTGCTTCCTCCTGCTCTTTTCTAGTGGTGCTCCAGCCATGATCCCTGCTCCACAAGGGATGGCAAAGGGGAGTCCATGCCAGGCTGCCCACATCCTTCTGTTTGCCCAGAGAGAGGAGGCAGGCACCACAGCACACCAGACCCCACAGGGTGAAGGAAGTGGGCACCCATAGGATCCCACAGACCAGAGCTGGCACAGTACTGGGGCTCCCACCTCTGCACCCTGCTCCGGACATTCTCCCTCCTTCCTGCCTTCACTCCCTTTTCCTGCCTTTCCCAGCCCACCCTCCAGATTTCCGAGTGAGCTGTGTCCTTCCTGCTCTTGGCAGCAGGGCCAGCATGGCCCATCCACCCATCTACTTCCCCATTTCCCTCCCTGTTCTCCTTTCCCTACACACACCCTCCCTGCCCCACACCTCCAGCTTCTCCTCCTGCTCCTCCTGACCCTGGGCCACAGGGCTCTGGTGGCCAGGCCAAGCCAGGAGCTCACCAAAGCAAACAGCAGGAGGAGGGCAGCTGAGGCCAGAGCAGGCAAAGGGCAAAGTCCACCAGCAGACCCTGCCTGACTGCCCCACTGTGGGGAGGTTCCTCTTGCTTTTCAAACACTCCGAGGTATCTCTATGCATCCCAGAGTTGGCAAGCAGTGGGTTTCAGAGGAACGTTGGCTGAACAGAGCCTGGGGATGCTCCGTAGAAGGTTTTTGGGCAAGCACCCTTTGCAGCTTTCCCTGTGTGGGTCTGAGCTTCATGGGGTGCTGGAGGCCAAGGGAAAGCTGATCTGGGACTTGAGACTCCTGCAAGCAATTTACAGCAAGGTCTTTTCCTCCCACTTTGCTCACTGCCAGGAAAAGCAGCAGGAAAATATTTCCCTGGGAATTGTTTTTGTTCCTTCCTCTGTGTCTGTACACATAAAGTTCTCCTCTGCCTTGGACATGCCTCAACCTGTCCTGAGGCTCAGATTAATCCCCTGCACCGCCAGGAACGACAGCTGAGGTCAGACGCTGTCAGCAGAGGCGAGGAGGAGGAGGAGATCTTCCCCCTAGGAAACCACACACATTCCTAATCAGAGCAGCCAGCGTGAACAACAGGCAGCCCTGCCTGCTTCTCCCGAGCAGGAGGTCACCCTGCAACGAGGCAGCACGCCGGAGCATCCTGCACCAGAGGGACACCTTGCTGCTGGCAGTGCTGGAGCAATACAGCAGTGCCCAAACCAACCATGGCAGGTTGCAGCACCCCAGCAGGGAAGCTGGGATGGAGGGAAGGTGGGGAAATCAGGATAGAGGGAGAGTGCATCCACCACAAAGTCAGTCCTGCAGTGTGCAAAGTGCTCAATGCCACCTCGGAGCACCTGGGACAAGCCCAGGAGAGCTCAGCTCTGGTAAATTATGCTGTATAGCCCCTGCCCAGGCAGTTTACCTTCCTCTCATCCCATTTTCTCCTCTGCCTCACGTGAGAGTTTGGGAAATACATGATGACTATTTGCCTGCAGCTCCAAGCCCTTCCCTCCCCCTCTCCCCAGGCTCCATCACCAATAAATCACACTGCTGGGAGAGAGGGCCAGAGGAAACCAGAGGCACAAAACCTCAAACAGAGCCTTTCCCCCCCCTTGCTCTCCCAATCAGCTCTGCATTTCATTACCGTGGCCAGGCCAGCCCTCGCCCAGCTGGGGAGAGGGAGAGGAGGGGGGGCTCCTCAGGGTTTGCATCTTGGGAGCAGAAATCACAACCAGAAGCGCAGGAGGACAGAGTTGTTTGTGTTTGTAACCATGTCCCAGCACTCTCCTGGCCCTGAGCCTGCCTCCAGGACCCATGCTAGCCTGGAATCGCTCTCCTCTGCTGGGGTCTCTCTGCGCCAATGCAGCTCCAGGCACCAGCCAGCCAGCTTCTCCCCCCACCAGGATCCCCCCTCAGTGCCAAACCCTCTCTCTGCTCTGCTACAACCACATTTGGACCCTCCTCAGAAGAAGCCCTGGGTTTTTTTGCCAGCCTCACCAGCAGGCTCAGCCCTGCCAGCAAGCTTTGCCTCCTTTCCTCTTCCCCTGGGCTGGGAGCACCCTACCCAGGCAAACACCCAGCCTGTCCCTACCTCGGGAGAGCAGTGAAGACAAGTCCATCTCCCCTGTGAGCACCCTGCACAGCCCTCGCCTTGCCCAGCCTGCTGGGGACCAGGGGAGCTCCCTCCACCCACCCTAAATATATATTTGGCACAGCACCACCGGCAAGCAGAGTACATTGGAGACAGATGCAAGCCCCGCAGAGAGAGCCTGGGGGGGATCCAGACGTGTGTTTTGAGCCATCATTTAAGCAAGAAGTACTGTGCCTTAGTACTCCACCCCTTCCTCCCCTCAAAACCCTTGCTCTGGGGTTTAACTTCTTGGCAAAGCATCCCCCTTCCCCTCTAGGGCTGCTCCAGTGCCCCCCGGCTCCCCAGGCGGGAAGAGGCCCCAGCAGGCACGCAGCCCTGGCCTGCCTCTCTCTTCTCTCCCAGCAGCTCGCCGGATTCCTGAGCGCTGACACAGGATGCTGCAGCAATGAGCGTGCAGTGCCTCCCCCCTTCCCCTGCCCCAGGAGAGGAGGGATGGGCGGGTAAAGCCGGGTCGCATCAGGCTGGGAGGGAGCAAGAGCATCCGGAGTGAAATCCGGAGCCTCCTGCAAGCCCCTCGCTGCCCACCGCCTCCCAGCCCCACGGGCTTCCTCCAGCCTCTGCCTGGCCCCCATCCTAAGCCAGACATTCATCCATCCCTTTAAAGGCTGAGATGATTCACACCATTAACACTCCCTCATTGGCAAGAGCCGGTTTTAAATCATTCCCTCTCTCCAGAAGGTATCCCTGACGGGAGCCACAGCTCATCCTCCCGGAGCCATAACCAGCGATGGCTCCTGGCTGATTACAGCAGGAGAAAGGCAGCCTGGCCATGCTCCCAGCTCCCTCCACCAGCATCTATCCCACCCTCTGGCTGGGCTAAGGGATTTTCCCAGCACTTCTCCTCTCCCAGGCGACCTAATCTGAACTGGAGGGGGGCCAGCAACCCAGGCAAGTGCTTCCAACAGCTCGTTGCTATTATAGGAAGGTGAGGATCCTGCCATCTTGCCATTAAGTCATATCCTCCTTGACCCCGTGAGGTAGTTTCCATAGAAGTCACCTTCTCTTCCAAGTGATGGAAGTTTTTATTTTTATCTGGCTTATTTATGCACTTCACTTCCCTCTGTTGTCATTGGCCTGGGCAGCAGGTTTGGGTCATGAGCCTCTCCTTGAGCTCCTTCCCCTTTCCTTGCTCTGCTGTCCCATCCTGTCACTCTCACCTCTGCAGTTATCGAAGAAAAGCAGAAGGAAAAGTCCAGGGATCGAAGCAGCATAACAGAACAGATTAATTAAGGAAAACAGACCCTGTTTAGGTAAAAATTGATTATAGGAATAAAAAAAGACACTAAGGGAGGAAAATACAACAAAAAACCCCCCACAAACAAAACAAAAAAAAACCCAACAACAATTTTTCCAGCCCCCTCAGGAGCAGCAGCCTGGAGCTCCCCAGGGACACACACATCCCAGGGAGCAAAGCCCACGTTATAAAAACACAGCCATGGGAAGCAGCAGAGACAGCTCCAGCAGCTGATAGAGCTGGAGTGGGTCTTTTGGGGACACAGCACCATGGTTATCAGTCAGTAAGCAAGAACGTGCTCACCTCAGCTCCACAGAGAGGTCACCCCAGCCAGAGAGAGCTGCGCTGGCATCTCTGGGTAGTCTTTGCCATGTTTTCAGAGGCCAGCTGCAATTAAGGCATTGCACAACTCCTCTCTGCAAGACAGGATAGATGTGAACAGTGCTGGTGATTCGTGCCAAAGGAAGGTTGGGTCTTGCCAGCACAGGGACACTGGGGCCACACGAACCAACTGGACTAGATGTTCCTCCAGCAGTTGGGTGTCCAAAATGCCTTTAGATACACCAAGATGCTCCTTGAGCAATTCCATGACAGCCTAGAGCAAGTGCCCCCATCCCATTTTAACACTCAGGAGCTGACTGTAAGCCCCAGGCAAAACCAGCCACTTCTATGGAGCTGCTGGTGGCTGATAAGGAGGACAGAAACCCACTCCCCCCAGCCTTGGGAAGGAAGCCATGCTTGTACAGGAGCAGGAGGCCATTTCCACCCCCCAGCCCAGCTTCTGACCTACCAGAGCAACCTGTACCCTCGGAGCAGGGCATTCCACAAGGGAGCAGGAGGAGGCTGGGGAAAAAGTCCTCCATAGCCACCTTCCTCCTCCTTCTGCTCTCCTCTTACTTGGAGAGGTCAAGTGACCACATCTCCCATCCAACAGTCATGCTGTTGGGCTCTCCCCAAGAGCCCTTGTACAACCAAAGCAAGGACAGGCCCTTCCTGTCACCTCCCAAAGGTCATCTAGTGGAAAGAAATGTCTCATTGCACACTATTTCCTTGGTGGTGTCTACCAGGCTAAAATAGTATGTCACCATTAAGTGCAATTATCCAGAAAATTAAGCTGGTAGGGCTTTCGCTTTTATCCAATAGGGAGCTACTAACTTGCACACAAACTCCCTTTAAGCCACGCCAGATCAGGCAGCTTTTCCCCCATCACAAGTCCCCCCCCTCGTTGTCTTTCTAGTGCTTCAGGAGGACCAAGTTCTTACAAAAACAAGGTGTAAACACTCCAGCCTACAAGCCCAGTGTCCCCTCTAAGGGACAGCGCTGTGTCGCTAAGCAGGGCCTGTTCCAGCCATGCCAGAGAACATGGAGAACAGAAAACTCCACGCTGGTCATACCTCATTTCCCACCCCACTCCTCAGCTCTCCCACTCCAGCCAGGCCTCTGAGGTTCCAGATATTCCAGTCTGCATTTCACAGCACACAAAAACATCTTCCTTGACTCGCCAGAGATGTAATCCTCAGTTGAAAAGTTTGTTAATTAGGAGCAGAAAAGCCTCTAGTGAATCTCCCAGCAAGAAGCAGGAAAAAAAAGAATTCCCCCCACAATTCAGTCTAATTACAACGCCTCGGGGCGTTCTGCAGTCACTGTGAAGCAGAGGCCAAACTTCTCTCTCCACCCCTAAGAGCAGGAACTTTAACCCAGTTACAGTCATACTGATAATGAAAAAAAAAAAAAAAAGAACGTCTGATAGTCATCATTTTAACTATTCCACAAGTAACAACAAAGAGGCGGCTCTGAAAAATCTCCCTGGCAGAGCAGCAGCTGGCTACGAGCACAGCCTGTGTGTGGGAAGAAGCCACTCGCACGCCCACAGCCCAGGCGAAGCCGCAGGTCAGCCCCCGGTGCCACAGGGCCAGGACTGCACGCAGCTGCTCTTCTGGGATCTAGCAACTGCTTTCCACCCACAGACAGTGACTCTGCACGAGGGACTTTCTGAGTAAGACCTCAAATGCCACGGCAGCTCCGGAACTGGGAAGAGGTTGCAGCTGAAGGAGCAGCTGGAGCACCTGGAACATCCTGGGAGGGACTCCAGCCTCCCTGACAGAAGTTTCCTTTCTTCCCAGAGGATCTGGACTCCCAACCTACCCCAAAGCCCTGGCGAGGCAGGGTGGATCCAGCCACAAGACATGCAGCAACCACACCCTGGCTGCTGCCTGCCCGGCTCCCCGCGGCCCTCTGCACCCCCCCCCCACCCCCGAGCCGGGGGGGGACACAAACACGGACGAGGCTTAAGTACAGTTGAAAATATTTAATACGTGTTGTACACGTAGAATTACATTTTATACAAAACAAGATACATCACCGAAGGAAAACACTGTACAAAAAATCCCTACGGGAGCCCCAAGCCTTTATACAACAAAGACCGGGAGTTACCAAGCCTAAGAGCATCTGTAAACTTCGTTTCTCTCAAAAAACACTTTTTAAAAGCACCATGTAATAGTTCTGACCTAAACCTTTCCAAAATAGAGACTTTATTTAATAAACTTAATACTTTCCAAGCTTAAAATATCACCCGGCGAGAGCGCACCCGGTGCTGGCGGCAGCCGAGCAGCCTCCCCCGGGCGCCGGGCAGGGCGGCGACCCGACCGGGAAGGGAAATTCCGGGAGGGCAGGGCCGGGGCGCTCCCAGGGTGGGTGCGGGCAGCCGGGACCCAAGGTGCCGGCGGGGAAGGGGGAAGTGCTGCTGCTGCCCCGCGGTCCTTCCCGTGCGGCGGGGCCGCACGCCAGAGCCCCGCAGCGCTGCTTGCCCTCCTCGGTGGGCCGGGGGCTGCGGGAGGAGGGGACTAACGGAGGGAAGGAGGGGGTCACCTCTCGGTCCTGCTGCCCGGCGGTCGGCCAGTCTCCCCCCCTCCCCGCGGTGGAAAGGCAAGTCTCTGCGGCCGGCGCTCAGAAGGCCACGATGGCCGTGCTCCAGGGGTTGAGAGTCCGCAGCACCGGCTCGTCGCAACAGACCTGTCCCGGTTCGGCTGCTGCCTCGGCGGGCGTCGCCGCCGCTTCGCCGCCAAGGGGCGGCGGCCGCCGCCGTCCCTTGGGCTCCTTACTGAGCAGTCCCGAGAAGCTGGAGCCGAAGATGCTGATGAGGCTGGCCACGTTGCTCGTCTCCATGTCCTCCTGCTCGTCCGGCGGGGGCGGCGGTTCCTCCTCCACCTCTCGGCGGGGTTTCTTCACCGGGGAGCCCGTCTGGCCCCGCTCGCCGGCGCTCCGCTTCCGGGGGCAGTGTGGCGGCGGTGGCGTCGCAGCCACCCCGGTGGCAGCGGTGGCGCAGTCCGGGCGGTTCGCGTCACCCCCCGCCGCTGCCCCCACACAACAACAGCTGCAGCCGCAGCAACAGCGCCGCTGCTGGGGGCCCTGGCAGTCCGCGCCGGGCAGCCGCGGGCCGCCCCGAGCCGCCTCGTCCTGCGGGGGCGGCGATGTCGACGTCTCCTCGCCGGGCGGCCAGGCAGTGGTGCAGGGCGGCGGCTCCTCCTCGGGGGGCCCGCAGGCCGGCTCGGGCGGGCAGCCCGGCTCGCTGAGGTAAACCTGGCGAGCGCTGCGCAGCACCAGCGACACCAGGAGGTTCTTGTGGAGCTTCAGGCCGCCGCGCTGGCCCCGCGCGCTGTAGATCTTGCCCAGCGAGATGCTGACGATGCGGTGCGCCTCCAGCTTGAACTCCATGGGTGGGAATGGAGGAGGGCGATGGGGGCGTGTGGGGACTGTGAGGAGCCGGACTGTGCCGTGCCTGCCGCCTCCGCCCACGCCCGTACACCACACGCTGCTACTTCGCGCCGCCGACTGAGGCGAGCCCACGCGCCCTGCCGCCTTTTATAGGGTGCCCGCCCCAACCAATCAGGGCGCCCCGCCGGCTGCTCCAACTGCCGGCTGGCCCCCGCGCGCCCGCGCCAGCCAATGGCGAGGCAGGGCAGCGGGTTCGAAAGCTCGCCCCGCGGAGAGGGCTCTTAAAGCGGCAACGGCAGCGCACGGCGGCTGGTGGGCCCCGCCGCGCCGGCAGCGCCTGGGAGATGGCACCCCAACTCTGCAGCGCCCCAGATCCACTGCACCCCACGTTGGCTTGACCAGACCGACAGGCAGCAGGGGGAATTTTGACCAAAACAAATGAACGATTTCTGGGAGGGAAAAATCCCAACAACCTAAACAAAGTGCATCCCGTTCTGTGCAGATTAGAAATGGTTCCCCCAATTTTAGAACCGGTCTCTGACATCTTGTGGTGTTGCTGAAGGAACCGGTGTTGGTTTTAGCTGGAGGGGGAAGCGCACCTCTGAATACTTCAAGGAAAATCTGCCCCAATGTTGAGCATAGAGCCAGCTCTGCCCAGCTGCCAGAAGATATGCCTCAGGGGTCCGGCAGCAAGCCCAGGATAAAAAAGGAAGATCCACAACGGGGGTGGGAAGGGCTAAAAGGGAGGATGGGGGAGGACAACAAGCCACCGGAATGGCCAGCAGTGATGGGGACCACAGCAGCACTTTGTTTGGGAACTGAAACCGTAGCTGTGAATCACGGTGGCAAGGCCAGCCTGGTGGTTGGGGGCCACAAGGGACAACCCATCACCTCCAGCCACAGCTCCAGGCACCAGGGAAGCCTCAAGAAAGCTCCATGCAGCTCCTGTTCTGGAAAGGCCAGCGGGTGTTCTGGGGCTTGGAGCAGGAACCCTCCTCCTTCCACTAGTGAGAAACCACCATCTGCAAAGAGGCAAGAAGTGAAAGGGCCCAAAATTAAGGAAGTTCAACATGCTGCCCCAGAGTATCAGTTTCCATTCCCATCTGACACATGACAACTCACTTCCATCCAATTTCTTTTCCAAGGGATTTGTCTGCAGACCTCCCCAAAAGAAGAGCCACAGCCTGTCATGATGCTTTATTGGCAGGATCTGCCACCATGTTCTGGCTTGTTAGAAGGAAAAGGGGGTGGCTGGTCACAGTAGTAACAAAAAGTAGGTGAACGTCAAAATAGCCACATCAAGGCTTAGTTGACAGAGCAGAAGCCTTCCCCAAAAAAAACCCCGCACTTGGACCTAATGCATGTCTTCTTCCTGCTCCTGTGCAACTGGAAAACATCAAATGCTGCTCTCTGGATGCTGAACACAACAGCATGTCTGCCTGGGGGGGGTGACACCTCAAAATGTCCACCTCCTCTTGCACAAACCTGCCACACTCCGTATTAAATGCCTAGACTGGGCAGGCTCAACCCCACAGCTGAAACAGCCAGTCCCAGCTTTCCCCCATGTCCGTGCTGGAGCCAGCCTCTCCCAGCTGCCAAGAGCAGGGCTGTCCCCCAGCACCTGGTGTGGGAGGACAGAGGGACGCCAGCCCCAGCGGTGGGAACTGAAGGTTTCCAGACCCGCCAAACCTGCTCCCTGTGTCTCAGAGGGCTGGCAACACCCTGGACTAAGCCCTTGGGTCAGTCTAACCAGCTGGGGCAGGTCTGGGCTGGGATGTTTGGGACTGCTGTCATGCCTCCTCGCCCGCAGCCAGCACGTCTGCCCACCACTGCTGCCCCCTCCATGGCACAGCCTCTGGTTGTGTCCCTGCAAAATGGCTTGTGCATCACTGGGGGGGTGGCTCCAGAGCTGCTACCTGGCCACCTGCATCCTCAGCAGAGATGACCCTGGATAGAAGGATAAAGCAAGCTCGATACACCCCAGCTGGGTATATTCCCAACTCGGGACATGGATGAAAAGCAGTGGTGCAAAGCCACCTTCTGGCTTAAAAAAGCTGGAGGCAGGTGGAGGAGACCAGGCATGAGAGCACTGCTGAGTAAAGATGCCCAGATCTGAGCAGATTTACCTGTTCTGCCACTCACTGCCTCACCCTGATGGCATGAGGCACCATTTTGCTCCAGCTGCCACATTTTGGCTTCCTACCCTGCCTAACAGCAGGCAACCTGGTAGCCTTGCCCCTGCCCTAACCAGGGCATAATGGGGACAAGTACCAAATGATGGGGACGGGTACCAAGTGATGGGTACCAAGTGGTCCCTCATCCCTATTAGTACTCAGACAGTTGGGAGCAGGTAGGGAAGAGAGGAGGTGCTCACCATCAGTCAGCACAACTACCACCTGGTCCCACCACTTTCACCCACCAACACCGAGCCTGGTGTCAGGTACAACCACCAGCACATGTTACTCCCAGAGCACCAAGGCATTGACACCTTCCATGCCCTTTGCAAAAAGATGGGGCGGTGGTTGACTTTCCCAGGGGTGGCTGGGCAAGAGGAAGGCAGGAGGAGAGAGGATAGGCAGCAGTACAGGCAGAGGCTGTCCCGGCAGCCCATTTAAGGCAGGCAGTATTTTGGTGGCAGCCCTGCCTTTCCCTCCCAGGCTGATGTCATGCCTTAGTAAGTTTGAGGCAGAGTCACATGGCAGCTTCTGAGGTCAGCGCCTGGGGTGGCTTTGTTGTCTGCCTGCCTGCCTGCCTTCCTTGGCTCCTGCCTGCACCCCTGGTCGTCCCCGACGGTGGGTGACCCCGCCGGGGTTTGCCCTCTGAGCCGAGCATCTCTGGGATACCCCCAGCTCAGCATCTCCAGGATACCCACGGCTCGGCATGGCGTGGGACCCATCGCCTCTCTGGGGCCGGCACCCTGGACAATCGGATGCATCTCATGTCCGTCCATCTGCCCACAGAAGGGGCATTGCCCTCCATCCCTGCGGGTCAGGGGGGGATACAGGAGAGAGACGGAGGCGGAGGAGAGGGTGTGACGGGCGCTCTAATCTCCGCATGTGATCTAACCGGGCTGGAAGGGGCTTGACAAACAATTAACAATCCTCCTGCTCAGCTGCTGTTTCCCGAAATAGCTCTGGCAGGAGGAGGAGGAGGAGGAGGAGGAGGAGGGCGGACTGGCTGGCAGACAAAGGTGGCCTCTCCGCCAGCAAGCTGCAGCCGGCAGTGTGGCCGGCAAACGGGTGGAGGAGGCAGCCCCGGAGGCCGAGCAGCGGGGAGCCCGCGGCCCCACCTGGAAAGGAAAACAATGTGAGATAAAAGCAGCTCGGGGCAGGAAGCAGCTTGTGGTACAAATAATAATCGCGGAGGTCTGCGCACACCAACCGGGTTTTTCGGAGGCGTTTAAATCCGCCTTCGATGGTGAGCAGAGGAGGTCGGCGCCAGGAAGCTTCATCGGGGTTTCGTGCCGTTGCATCTTGGCCGGGAGCGGCGTGGGGGCTGCGTGCCGGCTGCCTGCAACCCCCGGCCACGGCAGCGAAACCCCAGACGGGGTCCTGCCGTTCCCCCCAGCCGCAGCCCACGTGGCGGCAGGGTGGCCGGGGGCCGTACCGGCACGGCCATCTGGCAGGCAGGGTGGCTGCCCCCGCTGCGGCGGTGGGGCTGAGGATGTGGTTAGCGAGATCCTGTTTCGACAGTGGCGCCTGTCCCTGTCGTCCCCACCACCCCCCGCCCGCCCTTTGCTGTCACCAAATGTGCGGCCCAGGCCCCAGGGGGAAGCCAGCTGCAGCGAAGAGGTGGAAAACCGTCCGGGTAGGACAGATGGTGAGATTAGGATGTCCTCAAAGCACAGGCTGAAGTCATCCATCACTCCTCTTGGCTGTTCCAGAACCTCTGCAGTGCACTGTCCCCTCTCTCTTTGCCTGAGACCAGGACTCAGGAGTTAGACCCTTCCTGGGAAGAAGGTGGGAACAAAACAGCCAGACGTCACTCACCATCAGTGGGGTTGGTGCAAAAAGCCCTCTCATCAACAGCGGTTGGCAACAAAAAATGGAGCTTCAGGACAGCCAAAGCCCAGTGGAGATCCAAGTGCATCCCTCAGCATTGCTGATGGAAGCAAAACAAGACAGGGAGGCATTTCCAAAAGTAGATTCATCCACAGACCCAGCCTGAGCTCATTTCTAGATGGGAATAACCCACATGTGAATCGTGAGGGGCCCATGCAGAGCAGGCTTAGGAAGAGGGTGCTGTTTGTTTTGTTCTTCCTTCAGCAAAATCGATGGTTCACACGAATGCAGTCTGGACCTGCAGCAATATGATACTGGTAACTAATCTCCCAGGGTTCCCAACTGCTCTGGCTTATCCATGCTCGGAGATAAGGCCAGAAGAGCTGGGAAACATCCCAAAACACAGCCAAGAGTGCTAACCACTAATTGCTGCCGAATGACAACCAAACACAAAGTGCAAGTGAAACAAATACAAACAAATCAATACAAACCTAAACCCAAAGGAGCTCCCTGGGCTTCAGAGAGCACCAAGACACCAGTCCCTGAAACCACAGCGGGGTGTGAGCCTGCAGCAGCACAGCACATACTAGAAAGCAAACGGGTTTTCCAGGGTTAAAACCCCCTTCTCATCGGCAGAGATAGAAGTGTATATACCCCCGGCAGGCAGGGCTCCCTCCTACACCTCTTTTTATTACTGGTGACCTGGGATTCCCCCTTTTCCTCCTGTGCAAATGATTTAAAATTTCCTTTCCCTTACTCTTGAGCCACCGGCTTGGGATTTCCCTCCCTGGTCCTGGAGACTCATGCCAGACACCCTGCCTCCCAGAAAACCTGCTACTCCTCCAGCAGCCTCTCCAAACACAAAGAAGGGGACAAAAAATCCCACTCCCAGCTATCAGCTTCTTTAGGCAGCCATTTCCCTTGGAAAAACGAGGCCCCACATCTTTCAGTGTTTTATGGAACTGGCTTGGGTTTCCTGGGGAAAAAATGCATTTATTTGCCCGGGGTTTCCTATCAGACAACCCTTCTATTGTAGTCCACCTTCCTGTATTTTTTTTTTTTCCCTCTGATATGCCTGCATTGGGTCCTGTGCCATTTCCAAAGACGGAGGCTGCCTTGTGTCCAGGGGGAAAAGAAGCAGGACAGCCCTGGGATGCAGCCCAGCAGACAACCCTCCAGCTGCCCAGCAAAGCCTGGGCTTTTCCCTGGAGCTATTTGCTCCCTGGCAAACTCTTTGCTAAAGCAGAAGGCAGCCTCGGTGGCGCTCACCTGCAGCCCAGCACAGGGTTAAACATCTCAAATTAATCCTGCAAACTCCACATGGAGCCAACCGAAGTCACAGTTCAGCAAACGGCAGGGTACATCGTCTGCCCAAAGGAGTCTCAGCCTAATTATTTTTTTTTTTTCCTCTCCCTGTATCTCAATGTCACCTTCCTTTTAGCTGGAGGGCAAATGATGACTGCAGCCCTCTGCACATCCCAGAGCACAGATGTGTCCTCTGCACGACTGCTTCCCGTGATGGGGAGGTTGCACAGTGATGTTTCCAAGCCGTGGAGCCGTTATCCTAGGAGAGGATCCCTACTAAAGAAAGGGGAGACGGGGGTCCTCGGACTTGCCAGCAACTGACAGCACATGCAGTGCTTATTAAAAGTCCAAAGACATGCCAGGAGGGAGCCTTCTGAGAACTTAAGAGTAGCAACCACTGCCAAGAGCAGCAAGGGCAGCGCAGATCATCTCTGTGCCAAATCCCTTCTCCCACCATCAAGAGAAACTGCAAAATAAAACTTCTGTGCCTGCCAGCAGGTGTTGACTCACAGAATCACAGAATCACACAGAATCACAGAATCACCAAGGCTGGAAAAGACCTTTAAGATCATCAAGTCCAGCCTATGACCAACACCACCACACCATCTAGACCATGGCACTAAGTGCCACATCCAGCCTTTCCTTGAACACATCCAGGGACGGTGCCTCCACCACCTCCCTGGGAAGTCTATTCCAATGTCTAATCGCCCTCTCCGTGAGGAAGTGCTTCCTAATATCCAACCTAAACCCCCCTTGGAGCAACTTCAGGCTATGCCCTCTTGTCCTGTCACTGGTTGCCTGGGAGAAGAGACCAGCCCCCACCTGACTACAACCTCCCTTCAGGTAGTTGAAGAGAGTGATGAGGTCCCCCCTGAGTCTCCTCTTCTCCAGGCTAAACAACCCCAACATCCTCAACCTCTCCCTATAAGACTTTCCCTCTAGTCCTTTCACCAGCCTTGTTGCTCTCCTCTGGACCTGCTCCAGCACCTCAACGTCCTTCTTGAAGTGAGGGGCCCAGAACTGCACACAGGACTCGAGGTGAGGCCTCACCAGGGCTGAGTACAGGGGGAGAATCACATCCCTACTCCTGCTGGCCACACTATTCCTGATACAAGCCAGGATGCCATTGGCCTTCCGGGCCACCTGGGCACACTGCTGGCTCATGACTCCCCCCGTTCCTCCTGATCTGTACCCCTTCCCTCTTACAGGGGCCTTCTTTTGGCCACCTCATCCTTCACCTGCCTTGTGGGCCTGACTATGTGAGAGCCCAGAGCCCTGGTGAGGTCGTTCATGGACACAGGGATAACGAGAAATGGTTTTGGGGAAAGGCTGCTGGAGAAGAGGTCCTTCTTATTTCACCCACTTCAAAAAGTAACGAGGACTCTGGCAGTCCAGCACCTTGCTGCACATGGAATTTAATGTCTTTTTTGGATCCAGGTACACCCTCAGCATCCCTGGCATCCCGTGGCAGGCAGTCCCAGAGGTTCACTCTGCAGAAAGCAATGCCACCTTTGCTCAACTGTATTTCCCATTTTCATCTTCATTAAATAACCTCATGCACTACTACAAAGAGAAAAATTAATTTTCTCCAAAAGAACACCCATTCTGAATAGTCATCCTGCATCTCACCATGGATCATCTCTTTGCATTTGCTTGTTTATTCCATACCTGATTACATTTTTACCATTTTTGTCCAGTTGCCCAGTCAGGGCTTGCAGCCTCTGCTGCACACAGGCCTTGCACTACAAACCCTAATTATGAACCTGTTGTCTAACAAGACCCCACAAGAGCCAGTAACAGGAGGAGAGCCACGACCACAGGAGAAGCTTTGGTTAGGATTCACTCCTTCCCAGACAACTGCAAGCCCAAGGAGACCCGCTCCATCAGCTCCAGCACATGGGACCAGGAGCATTCAGCAGCCAAGCCTCCTTCTTGGCAAGGAGCAGCCACCTCTCAGCACCTTTTTCTTTGAACACCTCAGGGTCACCCAAGTCAGGTCATCATGCCATCACATGGCTGAGGACTCATGTCCTCTGCCCCCTCTGTGCTTCACAGTGAAGTCACCACAGATTTGTAAAAACGAGGCTCAGAAAACCTAGTTACAAACACAGAGGGGCCATGAGTGGGTAGGATTGATGGAAACCCTGACTGCCCACCACAACACTGAATTCAGCTACCGACTATTGTTTCATGCCAAGTTATCACTGCCTCAATCCTCACCTTACAACCACCCCTGAAAATCTTCAACAACTTTCGCTGCAAATGCGAACGAGGAAAAACACCAAAGTATACATGAAACCCATTCACTTTATCACTTCTTCCTTAAAACCTTTTCTGGGGGGGGGGAAAAAAAAAACAAACAACAAAAAAAATCCCATACACTTTTATATATCCAAATTCAAACCAATCCAGCTTTTCCCTGAGAGGAAAAGCCATCTCTTCCACACCAAATGCATATTCTTTGCACCAGGCCAGTACAGGATCACACACACGCACCCCCCTGTGCGTGTACACACACGCCACAAAAATTTTCCTGATAAAGGTTTCAGTGAGCCCAGTTCTTCCCTGCAGATGTTTGGGGTTTTGACGAGTTGACACTTTTGGGCGCAGAAGTGTTTAATCAGATCTTTCCTGACCAGTTCTGCAGCTGTGAGCCGGGTGTCAAATGCTCCTCTCCCAGGGAGGACTCGGTTGCTCCTCGCCGCTTCCCAACCAAAAATCAGAGCACCCCACAAGAAACACTAAAAATGCCCCCATTCTAAAAAATACACAGCAGCACAGTTAAGAGGGGCTTTCACGTGAAAATCTAAATAATTTACTACATTGTGCAAATTAATTTCCAGTATCAAAGAAAAGGCTATATTTTTTATTCCTGGGAAGTTTGCAACTTCCCACGTTTCAGTAGTGCCTCAACAGCTTTCAGCCCTCAACAGCTCTGCAAAGCTTCACACTTTTTTTCCAACGTGTAAAAAACACCATTTTCAATTAACTGAATAAAGTGTTCATATAATTTATTCACGGACTTCTGAATTTCCTAGCTAGTAACTCACAGAGACTATGGGGAGCTTTTCCCTTTTTCATTCCCAGTGTGGTGAAGGTTTCAGGGAACACTTGGTGAGCGTTAAGACAAACTGTGCAACCTTGGAGCAGCAAAAGGAGCACTCTAAGTTGCTGGCATGCTGTTGGCAGGGGGAAATCAGAACTGCCAAGCAGCTCCAGCCCAACACAAGCTCCCCTTCCCATGCTTGGAAACAGACCAGTTTTCCTTCTCTATTCCAGCGTGGGGAATGGCAGCAAAGGGGAATGCAGGAGCTCTGAAGAGCATGAAGCATGGGGTGGAAATCGTGGCAGGATTCTGGGGAGTACAAGGTCTTTGGTGGATGGGGACAAACTAGCCCACTCTTAATTTTTCCTGGAGGCAACCCCACGTGCTCAGCACAGCCCATTGGGCAGGGACCCTTCCAAAACCTGCCAGCGTGGGAAACAAGCCATCCAAGGTGCAGCAAAGGAAGGGCCGGCAAACACAAGCCCCAAAGCTGCCGCCTGTTGCACCACATCTGGCAAGCTGCAGCTTCCCAGGCGTGGGGCTGGCCGGAGCAGGAGGCAGCTTTCTCACCCCACAAACTGCAGAAACCGGTTTTACACGTGCCACAGCCTTCCCAGCCCACACCAGTGAGTAACGCGGCAGCGATTGCAAAAGCCAGGTATCCAGTTCACATGCTGAGGAGGCATCTCTGCCACCGGGTTTTGGCGGCTGTTCCCTCGGCGAACCAGCGCTGCCTTCGCTAGGGATGCTGGACTGCAGCCACGTTTGGAAAGCACAGGCAGGGACATGCACTTCGGTCAGGAGAAGGAAGATTTGGGGGATTAGTCCTGGCCAAGCCAGACCATCAGGCCTGCCTGCCCCAATGCAGGGACATCCCCCACACAGAGGGAGTTCAGCTGTGTGTACGTGGGAACTTCCCCCAGCGCTGCACAGGCTCTATTGCTCTCTGCCTGCTTTTCTAAGCCCAGGGCTACCTGTGCTCGCAGCTCAGAGAGGCTACTAAGGAGCTCAGAGATTAAGGGGGGATGAGGGAACAGGGGGGGTCCTTACCCCGGGATGGACAACAGTCAAGCAGCAATGGGCTGTTCCAGCCCTGCAGAAGGGAGGAGGAAGGAAGCAGCGCCTGTTTATTCCTAGGGCAGGAAGGGTAGTGGGAACAGAGGAGACTGCCTGTCGCTCTCCCCTTCTTCCTCCTCCATCAGGCGGAAAGCCTGGCCCAGCTGCTCCTGCCAGGCACCCTGGCAGGGACTATGGCCTGGCAGCCAGGTCAGGACATACCTAGAAGCCAGCCGTGAAGGGCCGAGGACAGAATCACAGAATGCCAGGTTGGAAGGGACCTCAAGGATCACCTGATCTAACCTTTCTAAGCAGAAACATGGTTTAGATGCAATGGCCCAGCCCCCTGTCCAGCTGAGTCTTAAAAATTTCCAGTGCTGGGGAATCCATCACATCCCTGGGGAGATTATTCCAATGTTCAGCTGGTGTCATAGTGTACAGTTTTTTTCTGGTGTCCAATCAGGATCTCTCCAGGAGTAACTTGTCTCCATGACCCCTCATCTATTCCACATGACTCCTTGTAAATAGGGAGTTTCCACCTTCTTGGTAGCCACCCTTTAAGTACTGGTACATGGCAACAAGGTCTCCCCTAAGCTGCCTTTTCTCCAGGCTGAATAAATCCAGTTCTCTCAGCCTTCCCTCGCATGACAGGCTTCCCAGGCCTTGCATCATCTTTGTGGCCCTTCTCTGGACCCTCTCCAGCCTGTCCACGTATTTTTTGTATAGTGGGGACCAGAACTGAACACAGTGTTCCACGTGTGGCCTGACAAGTGCTGAGTAGAGCGGGATGACGACTTCTTTACCTCTGTTGGTGATGCCCTTGTTGATGCCACCCAGCATCCTGTTGGCTTTCTGTGGTGCGGCGGTGCAGTGTTCACTCGTGTTGAGCTTGTTGTCCACCAGGACCCCCAAGTCCCTTTCCACAGAGCTGCTCTCCAGCCGGGTAGATCCCAGCTTCTGCTGCACTCCTGGATTCTGCTTTCCTATATGAAGACCTTAGGCCTCTGAGCACTGAGGGGGGCTGGAGCTTCCCGGGGTCTGCAAAAACCCTTCGGAAAAAGCCAGGACAGCCTCACTTCCCCACAGCACACCCCTCCCAGGGGCCACCGCCAGCAGCCCCTCAGGGGCCGCCCCTTCCCTCCGAGTCCCCCTCAGGCCGCCGCCACGGCAGCCGGCGCCCCCTCCGGCCATGGCGGTCTCTGCGCAGGCGCGGGGCACACGACGGCGGGGGCGGGGCCAGCAAGGGGGCCGTGGCCGGGCGGTGCGCGCGGCGGCGGCCGGGGCGCTCGGCGGCGGCGGCGGCGAAATGTCGATGGAGGACCCCTTCTTCGTGGTGAAGGGGGTGAGCGCCCACCCTCGGGAGAAAATCCGCCCCCAGGGGGGGCCGTGAGGGGTTGGGAAACGGGGCCGGAGGTGTTCTCGGGAGGAGGAGGAGGAGGCGGGGCTGGGCGCGGGAAGGGAGGCCCCGGGGGGTGAGGGGTGCGCGGGGGTCGGGGGGTCTGTGGAGGTGAGGGGGGCGGGGGAAAATGGCGGACCCCTCCCTGCTTCTTGAGGAGCTGGGGCCTTCCGCGCTCGGTCCTCGACGCCGGGCACCCCTGCCAAGGCCCCGCTGGGGTGCCCGGCGTCGAGGACCGAGCGCGAAAGGCCCCGACGAGGTTTGTAGGTGCACCCCCAGACCCGGGGGTGGGAGGTGCAGCGCTCGCTGCAGGTGCGGCTCCAGGCTGAGGGACGGCCTGTCCGGATGTCACCGAAGCGGCAGTGGCTTGGGAAATGTCAGTCCTGGGGAAAGGCTGGCATGGCAGGCTTATCTGCAAAAGGCCAGAGCCGTGGTGTCCAGGTGGAAAGATGAATAGGAGCGGGGATCAAGCTGGGGAAGAAACAGGGGACCGGACAGTGGTCATGAGAGGAAGCAAGAAGAGAATGACCTGAACAAAGGCAAACACAAACCAAAAGTGGTTGAGGCAAAAGGAAAGCAAAATTGTAATTACAGAATCACAGAATGGTGGAGGTTGCAAGGGACCTCAGGAGATCATCTAGTCCAACCTGGCTGCTAAAGCAGGTTCACCTAGAGCAGGTTGCACAGGAATGGGTCCAGGAGGTTTTTTAATATCTCCAGAGATTACTCCAAAACCTCTCTGGGCAGCCTGTTCCAGTGCTCTGTCACCCTCAAAGTTTTTCCTCATGTTCGGAGGGAGCTTCCTGTGTTCCAGTTTGTGCCCGTTACCCCTCATCCTGTTGCTGGGCACCACTGAACAGAGTCTGGCCCCATCCTCTAGGCAGCCACTCTTTTATATATTTATAAGCATTGATAAGATCTTCTCAGTCGTCTCTTCTCCAGGCTAAACAGACCCAGGACTCTCAGCCTCTCCTCATAAGCAAGATGCTCCAGTCCTTAATGGTCTTCATATCTGCTGGACTCTTTCCAGTATCTTCTTGTCTGTCTTGTACTGGGGAGCCCAGAACTGGACACAGTACTCCAGATGTGGCCTCACTAGAGCAGAGTAGATTGAAATAATCTAATACAGTGATAGCACCTTAGTCTCTAAAAACCACCCTGAGGCCAGCTTCAGGCTGGTTGGCTGCCCCACGTTGCAGTGCAACAGCTCTGAGGAGGAGCAGAAGTGCTCATAGGGAAGCAGTGAGGAAAGCCGTGAGTGCACAGGGATGTTGGTGCAGCCAGGCAAAGTGAATAATTCTGCCAGGTTGAACTGGTGCTAAGGGGAAAAAATGCAAGTTGCTGTGGGTGAGGAGCAAATGTCCTGTCAAACTTTCCAGAGAAGTTCCTGCACCGTGCTGGGAGGGGAGAGGGGACGTGCTGCCGCTCCCAATGTTAATTATTACCTAGCAGGCTGGGGTGGAAGGGGCTGGTGGAGACTGTTTACGTTGCTTTCGTTTTGCTTTCCCGGAGATTGTAACACCTCCCATCGGAGAACATTCAGCTCTGCTTTAGGTCCCTGCTTGTGAGTACTCCCCCAAGTATGCCCAGTTGAAAAAAAAAAAAACCAAATGTTTTGCTAGCAATTAGTGGAGGGAATGAAGCCTGCCAGATCCTCAGTGCAGGCTGCTGACTTTAGGGCACTAGATGTGGCAGACTCGGAGCCACAGGTGTGCGAGAAGAGGAGGGACATACATCAGGGTGCTGAGAGACTGCAGTTTTGACAACAGAGTTGAGTATTTCAGGCCATGGCATAGCCTAGAGAGAGCTGCAGTCCTGGCACCCCTGTAGGGTGTGGGCTCAGTTCATCCGTCCTGGGCTTCCCCCACTGCTAACCTGCTTTACTTCACTGGGGATTAACACCCACATCTTACTTGGATGTTGTGTGCAAGCTTGCGATGGCCACCTCTCACACCGCAGAGTCTGGTCTCCTCCATGTCCCTCATCCCAGCTCCCTGTGAACCTGGGGGAGCAGTTCATTTCTCAGGACCCCAGAGTTGGTAAATACTGATGGACCATGACCCAAATTTGCAGACCCGCTCACCCCAAACCGATCAAAGCATCGTTCAGTGCTGTCAGCAAAGCCTGCCTTCCCGTGCTCTGAATGCTCTTGTCTCCAAAAAGCTTAGAGCAGCAGAAAAGACTTCTGTTCCCTAAGCCAGTGTAGTAGGGCTGTGTATTTTATTAATGCTGAATTAAAATAAACAGCGCTGCACTCAACAGTCTGCCTGGCTGTATTGTGGGGACAATTCCTGTAATTCTGTGTGCCCTTGGGGTATCTTACATAGGTAGTCAAAAGCCTTCAGAGTACAGCTGTGGAGAGGAATGCAAAATATTAATTGCCAAAGAGCTGCCTTGTTCAGACACTGCCCGGGTTTGCCTGTGTGACACTGAACAGAAACCTCTCCTAAAGAAATAGGTCCCTTCAGTAATAGCTGACCTGGAAGTTGCTGCTTGGCACTTAGTGCTGCAACAAGAGGCAGGATTGTCCAGCAGGTAGGGCAAATCCTTATTTTACAAAACAAACTAAACATTGTTTGAAGGAAAGGTGTTTGGGATAAAGCTGTGCTTCCTGGCTCAGCTAGACACGGGGCTGTCCTGGTGTGACTGCTACGGAGCACCTGGTGATAATCCCTTCACTTCTCTTTGATCACCCTGGCTGCAGGGAGGTTCAGAAGGCTGTGAACACTGCCCAGGGGCTCTTCCAGAGGTGGACAGAGCTCTTGCAAGATCCCTCCATCGCCACAAGGGAAGAAATCGACTGGACCACTAATGAGCTCAGAAACAACCTGCGGAGCATTGAGTGGGACCTGGAAGACTTGGATGAAACAATTAATATCCTTTATGTGGTCCTTTGGAGGTAGGGGCACACTAAATAGCTTAGTACCAGCACTTGCCAGCAGTTACTTTTGGCAGAAGTCAGGACTATTTGGGATTGAATTTTGCATTTACATCGGCTTTTCTCAAACTGCAAATGAGAAATTACAGCAAACGTGCCTTTTTATTTTCCTTTCGACAAGGTATATTCTAAGATGCTTTGTTCTAGAAAGCCTATTGTGTTGTGTGAATTTGGGTTTCTGTGTAGTCAGTCATAGTGTCGGCTGGCTTCCAAAAATACTCCTTTTCCCTTGCGTTCGTCTGAGCGCTGCGCAGCATCGGAGAACCAAAAAAACACACAGGAGAAACCTCACACCGGTGCTTGCACGGCACAGCAGCTTCCTGTTTTTTCCTCCAGTGGGTATGTACTTTGCTAATAAAATTCAGGAGTAGGCACAGCACAGTGGCCACGGGTAGACCCCCCCCACTGCGGCACGCTCGGGGTGGGTGCCCGCCGGCGCTAACGGGGGCTCCTTGACTCGCTGCCTACGCATCGTTGAGGCAAACCCGCGGAAGTTCAACCTCGATGCGACGGAGCTGGGCATCAGGAAAGCCTTCATCACCAGCACACGGAAGGTGGTCAGGGTAAGGAGTGTGGGCTTGGGGTGGGAGCAGGGAGGAAGGCAGGGGGGAGTGATGAAGGGATTAAAAAAAGGAAAGCTTGTGGCCATTTCTGTGCCAAAGTGGAGAGGCCTGCTACCTGCTCTCAGGCTTCCTCCTCTTCGTCATGCACTCCCCTGCTTGAAAGAGTCCAGCGCAGAGCTACTAAGATGATTAAGGGAGTGGAACATCTCCCTTATGAGGAAAGGCTGAGGGAGCTGGGTCTCTTTAGCTTGGAAAAAAGGAGGCTGAGGGGTGACCTCATCAATGTTTACAAATATGTAAGGGGTGAGTGTCAGGGAGATGGAGTTAGGCTCTTCTCAGTGATGACCAGTGACAGGACAAGAGGTAATGGGTGCAAATTGGAGCATAGGAGGTTCAAGGTAAATATCAGAAAAAACTTTTTTACTGTGAGAGTGACAGAGCACTGGAACAGGCTGCCCAGGGAGGTTGTGGAGTCTCCTTCACTGGAGACATTCAAAACCCACCTGGATGCGTTCCTATGTGATGTACTCTAGGTGACCCTGCTCTGGCAGGGGGGGTTGGACTAGATGATCTTTCGAGGTCCCTTCCAACCCCTAGGATTCTATGATTCTATGATTCCCCTCCTGGGGCTGCTCAGACAGGTTTGGGGGTGCAGGTGCCCCTTGGCATGTCCTCCTTTAAGCATTCACACCTCTCTTGCAACAGCAACTCTGGGAACCTGTAGTAACTGGGGAGGAAGAGTAAAGACCCTGCTGCGATGCAGGGGAGGCTGGAACCTCCCTTCAGAGGTGAAGGAAATTGGGACTGTCCTGTGCTTTTGTAGCACTGGTTTTCAAAAATGGAGAGTCCACTTTGAACCCTGACAGACTGTTAAAGCCTGGTGTTGTTTATGTGGTGACTCCAACTTCCTACTGCTACAAAACAGTCCAAACAACCACTAGATTTATTTTTAACTTGGGGAAGAATTTTATTTTTTTTTTTCAGTTTAAGCTCACACTTGAGAAGCAAAAGGAGGATTTTAACAACTTGGTGGTAAAAAATAGAGGAGAAGCACCTTCCCAAAAGCTTCACTGCCTGGTAACAAGCTGCTGGTTAGGAAGTTTTCTCCCTATTAATAGCTACACTGAGTATAGCTGAGTTTCTGCTGCCCCTCATGACTCTGATGTTCCTGCTTCACAAAATGCAGCAAGCTTGTTACCCTACCTGCAGCCCTGCAGTCTGGATGCAGTTTTTAGGCTTGCTGCCTGGGAACAGATCCCAAAACTGCTCTGGCCCCAGGTAGCAGGTAAGTGCTCACTGCCTTGCCCTTGGTGTAGTCCACTCCCAAGCGGGCAGGATCAGGCAAACCTGCTCCATGGTTCTCTTTTCTTGGCTGGAAAACACTGACTAATGGGTTTTGGAGTAGTATTTCACTGTTAAATGAAATTTGGAGGTAGAGTTGGAGAGGATGGCCACAGGACAGGAGTATCTTGTCCTATGCAATATAAAACCAGATACAACTAGGAATAAAGTGCAGGGAGTTACAGGCTTCCCAAGACCTTGAAGTACATGGCTCTCCCTTACAGTCTATCAATGAGAAAATTAGTTTAATATCATACAAATCAAGTTGTTTCTGGCTGTAGGGGAGCAAAATGAGCAGTAAATACGGAATATTTTCAAGATAACCCATTGCCATTGATTCTGGTATTATTAAAACAGTGAACCTCAATGAAGGTTTCTAGAATATCCTTCTAGACTCTTCAAAACCATACATTTTTGAAGAAAATCTCCCTTCCCTCACTCCCCCTAAAGAAGCCTTGCTGGGTATAGACAGCCCTGTAGCACCCTGAAGCTCCCTGTCACCTCAGATCCAATGCTGACATACTTCTCCTCTCATTGAACAAACAGGATATGAAGGATCAGATGTCAAGCTCCTCCATGCAAGCACTGGCTGAAAGAAAAAACAGGCAGGTGAGAACCAGAAATGGGCAAGCTGAGTGAATGCAGTGGCCGTTTGGTACTTGAAGGAGTGAGGAGGATTTACCAGCTCTGGTACCTGTTGTCTTAAGGTGTGTCTTAGGTGAAGCTTCCATTTTAACTTGCTTTGAGGCCCCACATGGTAAGGTAGAGGGTATAGTGTTGATCAAAACTGCATAAAAGCTGTAATTAGAGTATATGCCATGTCTGTAGTTCACCCCCTTAAAAACCTTAGTTCTGGGAAGGAGCTCACATGCTGCAGCCAAGCTGTGTGCTTGAACCGTGGCTGTCTTGCCGACCAGAGAGAACTGTTTCTCTCAGGCATGTTGCTGCCACCTTCTTCCAAGCCTGTCTCTCAAAGCAGTAAGTCAGCACTTGCCATCTGTCTCTGTCTTCAGATCTGGTTGTGTACAACTGTCAGTGTTGCATCACCCCATGGAAAGGGGAATCTCCCTTCTCCTAGGGGGGAGCGGGCTCAGAATCCATGTCAGTGAATGTAATCCTGCACTCTGCTGTGTTTAGGAGCCAAGATATGGCAATATCCCTTCACACAGCTGCCTCACCTAATAGATAGCCATGTAAGAAGAGGGAAGAAGCTCAAGGAGTCTCAGGTTGTCTGCACTTGTAACCTAAGGAATAGAAATAGATGCAGCTTGTGCTTCTCCCCAGCTGGTGGGTGGGCTGTAAGGAGATCTCAGAGCTGCCTCAGTGAAAGTTGGTGTGCACTTTGTAGTATGAACTTATCTGGCTGCATCAGTCTGACCACTTGTGGCAAAAATGACAAACTGAACAAGCTACTGAGGGGCACACAGCTGATTCCTGAGTTTGTTAAGGGGTTAATTGACACACTGGGCAAATGCTTGAAGAAGCAAAGTCCCTTACACCCTGCTCAAACAAGCCTGTAGCCATCTCAGCGTTCTGCTGCTTTCCTTTGCCCAAAGTTCCTGCGAGCTGCAGGAGGCTGTATGGCCCAGCTCATGTGGCAACATCTGGTCAGGAAAACTGACTTCCTCTTGCCGTCTTCCTCTCCCTTCTCCAGCCCCTCACCTTCCCTCCAGACAGCAAAGCCAGGGCTGCAGGGGCTTTTCCAGCACGCCTCTGTGTCTGAGAGGCAGGCTGGTGCCGACCTAACCCTCAGGCTAAGGCTGGCAAACAGGCCTTTCTTCGGAGGCAGCAGCAAAACTACTGCACCACTTTAAATAAGCAGTGGCCACACTTGCCACAAACAGCAGAGAACCAGGAGCTTGCTTAGTGTTTTGGGCACAGAAAGCCAGATGTTCTGCTGGCTTCCTGTGCGGTCAGTCCCTCAGTTGTCCTCACTCTCCCTTGAACCTTTTAAGGCAGATGAACCATAGAGGCTGCCTTTTTTTAGCTTGCCAGAGCAGCCTGGTCATTGTGTGGCCACTCTTCACAAAGGCTAAGTTATCCCCTCCTGCCCACATCCAGAAGTGGCGAGACAAGTCTAGTGACAGTCAGCCTTGCCTCCACGAGTGGGCAGAGCTCCCTAACCCGTTCTGGACTGCTGCAGGCTGCTGCTCCTGGCCTGAAGGCCACCTCCATTCTCCAGCATCTGTTGATCCTGTTATTCCCCTTCCTGGGACCAGACTCTGTCAGCTGGAAGGCTACCTCTCTGCTTGCTTTGCAACAAGCTTCTCCCGTCAGGTTGTAGAGCAGGTGGCAAGTGTAATCTTCTATGCTGGCAACTGAGCAGTATGCCAGAGGAACAGGTAGCCTGAATCAATGTGAGCATACAGCACTGCAGTGGTTACATATTGCACTGTTTTACTGTCAGCTCAACTGGTGAAGTTCTTTATCCAGACCCTCTTAAGCCCCTGTCATTACCAGCACCGTGTTCAGTTTGAGCTGTACGTATGTTGACACAATATACCCAGATACTTCCCAGCTTACATGTCCTAGTACACAGCTCTGCCTCTTGAGCAGATCTTTGCTAGTCCTTTGTGCTGTGCAGACCTCCTGCATACACCTTCTGTCAGTTGTCCTCCAGCTCTCCTGCTGCTGGGGAGGGATATCTGCAATATCAGGCTGCAGAGACTTCCCAGCCTGGCATTGTGGTGGTGTAGTTTGTGGCTGAGCAGCAGCAGAGCAGGTGGAAAAGCATGCTGTACATGTGTGTACAGGAGTATTGCCTCGTCGCCGTCCCGCTACACCCCGTAGAGGGGCTGCGAGCAGGCAGAAGGGTGTTGCTAAGAGCTCTCTACATCTGTTTAGGTGCTCCTGGGAGAAAGTGGGAGTCAGAGTTGGAGCTCTGGAGCTGACAAATACAGCCGTCTGGACCGGGAGCTGCAATTAGCAAATTCACACTTCATCGAGGAGCAGCAAGCTCAACAACAGGTAAGGCAGCTGGCACCATGCAGACTAAATACATTTGCTTGCCAAGTGGGTGCCAGGGGGATGAGGTACAGGCTCCAAGAGCCAAAAAAAAAAAAATACCTGGTCCTTGGCTGGTCTAGATCCAGGAGCTCTTCTTTGCTTGCAGCATATACCCATGCATGCATTTTCTGTACAGCACAGCTTTGGATGCATCTTGGAGCAGAGATTTTAAGGCTCGAGGCTTGGGTCTTCTGCTCTGTGCAGAAGGCAAACAAGATGATCTGTAAGATGTAGCACACCACGCTTTAGTACTACGAGGACTGCTGAAATCCTTGGAAGAGTAGAAATGTAGCAAACAGAAGAGAGCCCGTTTCTCTTACACAACTTCCCCTCGTTAAAAAATGAGCTGATGTTTGCTGTTGTTTGTGTGCATCTTCACTAGAATAGGCTAGGGGCAGGGAGCATGTGCCTGCTTCCTTTTCCTGCCTTTGTCAACATGAGGTTCGTGAGAAAGCCTGGGGTGAGGGTTTTGTGAGAAGCCCTAGTGAGGTGCTTCCTGGCACTGAGGGCAGTTTGTCTGGAAAAGTGCCCGGGCAGCACGCAGACCCTCGTGCAGCAGCCCACCCAAACACAGGCCTTTGAACAGGCAGCTTCTCAGAGGTGACAAACCCCGCTAAAGCTCCTGACCCATGATGCCTTCCCAGGGCTCAGACAAGTTTTACCTAGTGACTCGAGGAAGATAAATCGATTCAGAAGTAGGTAACTAGGGTAAATCTAATCCTTAACATGGCTGTGCCCTGAAAATGACTTAAAACATCGGCAGACCCATTCCTTTGGCACACTGGGAGCCAGACTTGCTATTTTTAGCTGTAGAAGCTGCAGCAGCCTTTTACTCACATTAACCTCTTGTTAGCTGCAGCATGTTCCAGGTTGCATTTCCTAGGCACAGCATCAGTGTGGCTCCCTGGTACCTGCTGCAGGCAGGGGGGCTTTAAAGAGTCATCTTAGTGCTCTGGGGTGCAGCAGGGAAGTGAGGGGGTGTGGTGGGCTGAGGCTGGATTTGCAGGGAAGTCAGGAGACTGCAAGCCAGGTGTGCTGGAACGTGGTCCTCATTCCCAGTGGTTTAGGTCTGTGTCCAGGCCCTGCAGCTGATATTGGCTGAGCAGTGAGTGTCCATCCGTCTGTGACCCAGCTGCAGGAGGCAGCAGAGCTGTAATTGCCCGTTTCCCTTCTCTTTGGCCCCAGTTGATTGTGGAGCAGCAGGATGAGCAGTTGGAGCTGGTCTCTGGCAGCATCGGGGTGCTGAAGAACATGTCCCAGCGCATTGGCGGGGAGCTGGAGGAGCAGGCAGTGTAAGTGTGAGACGCGGTGCCGAAAACCCAGCGGGGTACGGGGCTGGCTGCAACACAGCTGGGGGGGGTCCTCTGCCCCTGCTAGGGCCTTGAATTGCCTTGTCCCTCAGGCAGCCTCTCCTAGCCATCATTTGATTTTAGGCAATGGAAAGCATTTCTTAAGGCAGCCTGCAAGGATCCAGCCGCAGTCTCGTTCTGCCAGTTCACCTTTCCTTCCCTCTCCTTCTTTTCAAGCACTCCCACTGAGTTATGCTCGTTGGCTTCAGGCAGTACCCAACAGATGAGGGAGGGAGGTGCTATATATAGGGGAGACTGGCTTCTTTCCCACTCCACAGGGTTGTGTGCTGCCCCTGGATAACTGCTTGACCCAGGAGCTCTTGGCTCTGTCTTGCCTGCACAGAGCTGCTATTGATAGTTAAAGCTAAAAATAGCCCTTGCCTACGCAAAGGGTTAAAGGGTAGCTCACAAAGTCATTTGCATCCATCATTTACATATAAATTAAATTTCTTTCCCAAACAAGCATGTAAGTTTCCAGTTACACAGGCTAACAGCTTCGACTTCCAGGGAGGCTTGAAGGATTCATGCCTAAAAACCCTCTTTCTTTGGCTGATGGGAGTCTGGAGGGCTATGTCCTGTGTGGAGTGATGTGTTCTTATGATGGAGAGGAGGAACTTTAAACAGACCTCCTTTCTGAAGTCTAGCAGCATGAGAGTCTGCTGCTGTCACGGAAGCAGATCAGTGTGGTGTGTCCGTTTCTAGATCATCATGTAAGCCATCAGTGTTTGCTAGATAGACAGTAGCAGCTAACTACTGCAATATGAGTTTTTTACAGCTCTTCCTTTTTCCCTACTGAATGAAGGTTTAACAGGTGCCTTAGAACTCTGAGTGAAGGAAGCTGTCCTTTTAAACGTGTTGTACTTTACAGTCCTGCTGGCTGGAGACGATTGGATTGGTACCTTCATCCCAGATGTGCTTGTTTCTCGTCAAATGGGTTCTTGACATTGACAAAGCACGGCTTCAGGAAGGCTCTCAGATCCATTACAGTCACTGTGTGGAGAAAGTAGAGGGGTAACATCCATGCACAGCTTAAAAAACACCTTAAAAGCAATTGCATCTCTCATTGCTGATTGACACATGACTGGAACAAGACTTTAGCTTCAACTACAAGCCCTGAACAATAAAAGAGATCTAGGTGCCAGCTTGGGCTTTAAATCTATCTAGCCAGTCTCTGCTAATCATGGATTAGAAATGAGATTTTCCTCTTCAAAGGAGAGAAACCCACACTCCTCACCTTGCAGGGGTGCGTAGAGCTCAGCCGTGAACACATGGGGGGGGACCAGTCTGACAGGAGTCCCAAATGACTTCCCACTTTCCACCGTAGCAGAGCTGCTTCAGCAGGTTTTTTTTTTCCACCTTGAGTGCTTCAGCAGACTGGGCCGTGTCGCATTTCTCTGTCAAGGTGTGATACACTGATCACATCAGTGTTTTGATCAGCGTGTGTGAGAGCACTGAGAAATCCTGAAGGGACACGCCGCTTGCTGACGAGTGCCGTGCTTCTCTGTCCCCAGGATGCTGGATGACTTCTCCCATGAGCTGGACAGCACTCAGTCGCGGCTCGATAACGTCATGAAGAAGCTCGCCAAAGTGTCTCACATGACAAGCGGTAAGTCCTGGGAAAGGGGATCCAGTCCTGGAAAGGCAGAGGCAAGCCCTCAGATCTCCAGGCTGTGACATTACGTGCTCCCACCCACCAACAGCCATCCCAGACCCGAGCAGAGGGGATGGAGCTGCTCTTGGTGCTTGAAAGAGGGGGGAAACTTCCAAGCCCTGCAGCTGCTCCTGCCTAGACACTGCTCCTCAGCGTGCCCTCTGCCTTTGTTTTATTTACAGATGCCTTTCTATTTATGCTGCTACTGCCACGGTGGGAAAATCCCCCACTAGATGCTAGGAGGGGAAGCTCAGCAGCTTCCCACTCTGCTGCAGTTTTCCGTGCTGCCTGCAGAACAAAAGCTTTCAAGGTGCCATAAAACACTCACCACTGCGTGTGGCTTTCCCTGCACCAAAAGCTTGCGTGCGGCAAGCCCCTTCCCAGATCCCGCCTGCCCTCAGGCTTGTTGTCAGTCAGATACATCTCTCGGCTGGCAGAGGAAAGAGGAGATTTCTGTGCCAGGATGGGAGGCTGAACCCATGAGAAAAGTCCTTATAAGGCTGTGCCTGAGCCACGGGCAGAGCAGACAGGAAGCCCAGCGTGCCTGCCGGGAAGTCCCCCGCCGCCAGCTTTGCCTCTCCGAGAGCTGGCAGGGCGCCTGGCCGTTACTTCCTCTGTTACCCTTCTCACATGGGTGCTCGGAGAGGCTTGTGGGGTCACCAGTGAGTTGGGAGAAGTGTTCCTGCTCTGTGGGATTAGGCTGATCAGGGCATTTATGAGGTGGTGGAAATACAGCCCTGGAGAGACCGTTTGGAGTGCTGACAGTGCCCTTGGGGTCACCAGTAGCCTAGTGGTGGCATGACCACTGGCAAACCTTGTGTCTCCCCCTGTCCTCTGGGAAAAAACTCTTTAAATTGTTGCAGTGTGCTTGTGAGAGCTGTGAAAGAGCATTTCTGCTCCCCCTGGCATCGCACATGCCGGGGCTGACCAGGGGGGCTCTGCTTGAGGTAGCTGCTCTGCTGGGATGTGCCAACAGCTCTGTCCCTACTGCAGCACCATTGTCTCGCAGGAGCTTTCTGCCATTGCAGATGTGGCCATGGACAGGTAGCAGCTCCCAGAGGAGATGCAGCATTCAGCTTCTGCACAGCATTCACAGAGCCCAGTGAAGTGTAGACATCCAGGGGAAACCTCATTCCTGGCACTCTCCTAAGGGGAGCCACCACAAACTTGTCCTGGTAGTTTTCACCAGACCCCTGCTTGTTCCTCTAGAAAATGGGTGACTCCAAGAATGACCAGCAACACACAGCAGCTCTCTGATCATTCCTCCTGACTGCTTTTGAGCCAGCTTGTCAAATCTGTTTGAACTTGGTTGAGGAGAAGCCTCAAAATTCCCACAGCTGTCACCGAACATGGATGTATCCTGGGGAAGAAATGCTGTTGCCCCATGGGCTGTAGCAGGGCACGCTGCCAAAGGAGCTGCTGCTTTGGCTTTTTATGGCTTCTTTAAGCTTAAAGTGGGTTCCTTGCAGTACCATGGAAAAAAGCTCTCCCTTGATTTTCCTTCCCTGGTACAGCAGGAAGACTGACGCTTCCTTTTCCTTCCAGATCGACGGCAGTGGTGTGCAATTATCGTCCTCTTTGTCATCCTGCTGGTGGTGCTCATCCTGTTTTTTGTCCTGTGACGGACTGAACTTCCTCAGACGCCCCCTCCCCGCCCCCTTGCCCCCCATAGTACGGGGAAATGAAACTCTCACCATTTCCGTCCACCCACAGAGATCCCCGGCAAGAAAACCCGCACCCAGCTCTCACCATTCTCCTCTGAGGACCACAGCTCAGCTCTTCTGGCGTCTCACCTGGCCCTGGGGAGAGGGGGTGGAGGACTGGAGCTGCCTTCTCCCCCACTGCAGTGCCATCCAGCCCTGGGCTCCAGGTCTGGACCTAGGCAGCAGGAGGGGGATTCACCCCTGCGCTTCCACCCCGTGCAGGTAGGAGCCGGTTGCAGCGGTCCCAGGCCGGATGCCGACACAGAGCAACGAGCCCTGGGAAGGACGGGACAAGGGGGGGGGAGAAATTAATTAATTCACCGAGCATTACAAACCGTATCGCCAGCCAAAAGCATTACCAGGAGTGGTGGTGGCGTGAAACCCCACGCAGCCACAGTGAGGGAGGGGAGCCCTGGCTGAACCCCCACTGCCCCACGCTGCCCTCCTCCCAGTGGCCAGCTCCCTGCCGCCAACTTACCCCTGTGAGTCCGCAGCAGAGCGTTCCCACCCAGCCACCCCTTGGGAGGAGCTGACAGCAGGTGAGCTGCAGGGTGGAGTGTCCTGCCACTGGCAGGCTGGGCACTGTTAGAGACCCCAGAGCTTTACACTTGGGTTGGTGATGCACGCTGAGAGCTGGCCAACAACCATTGGCTGGAGAGTGAGTTTCTTAAAGCTTTTGAAATTGCCTCCTTTGTTATACAAGCCTCTAAAGCTCATTGACTGATGCTTTCTTTGCCCTTGTATAACTGACTGCTTCTGTTTAACAGCTGCTTCCCTTTGGCAAGTGCTTTGTCAGGTCTAAAATAACTTATTTTTTTTTAAGGAAAAAAAAAACTTTAAAAGATTTTTTGATGACCATTCGAGCCACGTTCACTCTGCGGGTGCATGACACGCGTTATCAGAGGAATGGGGTTCAATTATGTATTTTAAGTGCATATGAACTTGTAAATAGGATGTCTACATTTTTCCAACCGCTATTTTTTGGACACCTCCATTGTAAGCAACCAAAAGGCAGGAGACTCAAAGTTAGGTCAGGTTTCTGTATTCCTTCCCAGTCCTTTTGTTACCTTTGAGCTGTTTGTCCCTGGAGTTGTCTTGGCAGTGTCAGATAGCCTATTGTCTCCCTCTGTTGTCTCCATCATACAGTGAATTAGGAGTTAGCTGGGTGGTCAGTACCAAATTGTGGTGAAAAAAGTTCACCCTGGCAGTACCACGGGGGAGGAACACAGACAGGGGGTTCATGCTGCAAACACCAATTGCAGGACACGGGGTGACTCTTCAGGAAGGCAAAATTGATTTCTTACTGAAGCCAGCTCCCATATTTTAGTAGCAAACGCCAAAAGAGTTGGGATGGGCTGCTTTACACCTCCCATCTGGGTCTCAGATGGGGCTGAGGGAGGAAGTGAATTGGTGCTGACGCTAAGACTTCTGCTGAAATTGCAAGTTGCCCCAAAAATCATCCTCCCCGAGCGGGAAGCTCACCACCACCAGACGGCCCTACCTCCGGAATGCATAGCCCAGACTGAACACTCCTCCCCACCGGGTCTGCGGCTCCCTTCAGGCAGCTGCCTGACCCCCCGCCCCCATACCCCCTGCAGGCGCCGGTGGCACTGTGCCTTCCGCAGCCGGGTGCCGGGCAGGGGGGCGAGACCGAGCCGTCCTGCCACGCCTGGGCGGGTGCTCACGAACACACACGTACCCTTAGGCCCAACCTGCACTCATTCCAGCAGCTGCTTTTCATCCTGGCGGAGCACCTCGTTTCTTTTGGTTGGGCTGCAAGAAATTGGCAGTCTCCTTTCCAAGGCTGGCTATGGCAGAGTCTGCACAGCTCCTTGGGCTTCATGCCTCTCCAAGAGCAGGTTCCTGGCAGCACGAGTCTGCCCGGGGAGTGGGGTTCCTGTTGGCACACCTCCCATCCCACATTATTTTTGGCGTGGTCATGCATCCTCCGGGAATGACTCCCAGCACTTCATGCAGGACTGTCGCTCCGTTATTCCAGCATACTGCTGGAGGGTGGCCCAGCTGCTGGCATCACCACAAGCCACCAGAGCGTCTTTGGCGCCTTTTCCCCGCGTACATTGGCTTTTTCTGTTGGTGGTGGTGCCCCTCCCTTAACACTGAATAAACGCATTGCTGCTGCCTGCCGTGGCGCAGCAGAGCTCTCCTATTGTTCTCACAGTGACCCTTGATCAGGGACAAGTTGCGGGGCTGGGGGGAACTCCTGACACTCGATAAGTGGGAAAAGGTCCCTCCCACCTGCATCTGCTGGGCATCACTCCCCAGCTTTTAAGACTTAAGCTGCGGTTTCTGGGGTCCCCTCTGCACTGAGGGCAGCTGCTGCCCAGATGTGAGGAGGCGGGAGGGGGAGCCCAAGGGAGGGAGCCGTGTTCCGCCCGCCGGTACAGGCACCTCCTCCCCTTGTCGGCCTCAGTGCCTGCTGGAGATCCTTGTCCCTGTGGAGCCACCCCAGCATCAGTTTTCCCTTCTGTGGCTGGAAAAAAGAAACCCCCAAACCCAGCAGCAGGAGCACAGGCCCCTCTGTAGTTAGCGATGGATACTTGCAGGCACGTCCCTGCCTGCCTCAGGGCTGTGCACCAGCCCAGCCCCTGCCACCCCGCAGCCAGGACATGCGTTCAGTGCCCTGGGCACCCACCATGGTTACACCAGCCCCAGGGGGGCTCAGGCCGACGTGAAGGCTCCCACATGCTCCCCAGACCCATCCCTGGCTCCCATGTCCACCAGCAGCCCCACGGCCCTGGGGCACATCCCATCCCCCTGGCTGAGTGTCACCACTCAGCCCCTCCATGTCACCCACAAGCCAAGGGCACCATGTTTTGTTTGGTTGTTTGTTTTTTTTTTCCTGTTGGAAATAATTTAAGAGAAACCCACCAGCCTGCAGGCACAGGTTCCCAGTGCTGGTAGGGAGCCCCACATCTGGGGTTGTAGAGACAGGGTGTGCCCACACTGGCCACTCCAGTGTCCAGCAGGATAGACCTCCCCCCCTTCGGCTTGCTGGCAGAGCTGGGTTGTCCCCTGTCCCCACACTTGAGGCAGCACCTGGAGACACTAGGCACTGGGAGGGTCCTTGGTCCTGCTCTGCTTCCCGACGGGCTGGGAGACCCGCCTGCCCCTCCCTGCAGCCAAGTATTACACTGGAGCAGGCCAGGTCCTGGTCCCACGGGGCAGCTTGGTCCACTCCGCAGCATCCCGGGATGTCAGCGGGACATTGTCTTCCTGGGAGCCGTGCCGGGGCTACCGGGGTGCTGGACGGTGCCTGAGCACGCGCAGGGACAGGGTGTCTGCCTGCAGCAGCAGCTCGCGGATGCGGGCCAGCCCCAGCCCCGAGACAGCCGCCCCGTTGACCTGCAGGATCTCATCCCCCACGCCCAGGAGCCCCGCGTACAGCTTGGCCGTGCCGGCGTCCGCCATCTCCTGCACATAGACACCTGCAGAGAGGGACAGGGAGGGGCAGGTGAGCCCCCCCCCGGCCTGGCACCCCATGGGCCAGGGCTGTGCCTCCGGGGTGCCCTGGGGCTGCACACTGGGCCCCTGCACAGCAACCAATTCACCATAACTGGCCTTCGGGATGGGCTGTGCCCCACAAGGTAAGGGCTGATGGACACGTGCATGGCCAAAGCCACAGATGGCAGCCTCCCCCCACCCACCATCACTCTTTTGGGGCTCAGTGGTGATGGAGCAGCCCCCGCCGCCCATCCCCAAGCTCACTCCTGGGGAGGGACAAAAGCCACCATGGAGAGGCTGTGCTGTTCCTCCCCTGGGGCACAAGTGACACTTTGGGATGACCCCACCGTACCTGTGTCAGGCCGGCCGTGCCCGGAGGTGACACAAAACCCAAAGGCACCATGAGGAGGTCGCTGCAGCTCCAGCTGGCTGGTGCCATCAGGGAAGACCTCCACCACACGCCCCACTGTGCGCAGCCGGCCGGGCGCCCCAATGTCCTCTACGCTGAGTGACCGCCGAGGCCCCGAGCTCCCCTTGCTGCAGGTAGAGGGGAGATGGGGTGAGCAGAGACCCTGAGAAGCTGCTGGGGGTCCCCAACTGCACCAAGCCACCACATGTGGCTGAGCATCCTGAAACAGCATCCCCAGGCACAAAGGGGAACACGGTAGGCCCCATCCTACCTGTCAGCTGGGGTCTGGGGCAGGAGGTAGGCACTGGCGCGGGGTGCCTTGCCCAGGAGGGGCTGCAGGCTCTGGGTGGAGGCGGCTTTTTGGGGCTGGCAGAAGGGTGACACCTGGGGAAAAGCACCGAGCTGAGATGGACCATGAACACTGTGTGGTACCACAGCCCTTCACCTGCCAACGTACCCAGGGAGCACAGCCATGGGGGCATCCCACACCCCCTGGCCCCTCCCCAAACCACTGCTGAGAAGGGATACACCAGTGTGCCATGCTATGGACCAGGACACCCACCCAAGGGCTTCTTAGGGAGGCACCTTGCCGCTCAGCTGTCTGCAACACACAAGCCATGACCCAGAACCAAATTATCCCATCTCCCCTCCTCAAACCTTCTCTTTGACCCCCCCTCATTTCCTCCCCCCATCCCACTCCCTGTTTGGCTCTGGGCTTTTCAAACCCAGCAGGTTTGGGATGGCACAGACCCCCACACCCCTGGGATTGCTGCAGCCATAAAGCAATACTCAGGAATGCTTCACCCCTGCCCAGCACCGCTCCTCTTTCAGAACCCCCCGCAGATACCTCCCATGAGAGGGGTACATTTTGACTCACCAGCTGCAGGGACTGCAGGGAGGGCGACTTCTTCATGGTGGGTCCACCCGGGGGGGTGCTGCCAGGGGCCGGGAGTTGCTCCATGCTGTAGCAGCGGAAGCGGCCCAGGCGCTGCTTGGTGCTCTGGCTCAGGCTGCACAGGAGCTTCTTTAGCCCTGTCACCGAAGTGCTGCTGCCCTTGCGGCTCACCGGCCGCCCCGGCTCCCTGGATTCTGAGGGACGATGGTCATCCACCATGTGCCTGGGCCAGGGGGAACACAGGACCAACCTCAGAGCTGGGGGTGCATCCTGCACCCCCCTGTGCAGCCTTGAGGGCTGCAGCAAAGTGGAACCGGGGTGCACAGCAAGATCTGGGCACAGCCACCTCCATGCAGCAATCACAGAATCACCAAGGCTGGAAAAGACCTTTAAGATCATCAAGTCCAGCCTATGACCAACACCACCACACCATCTAGACCATGGCACTAAGTGCCACATCCAGCCTTGCCTTGAACACATCCAGGGACGGTGCCTCCACCACTTCCAATAACCCAGCCCACGCAAGGGATGGCTTTGCGAGCCAGAGAGACCTGAAGGGCTCTCTCCCCATTTTCCCCATAATTTTAACAGGAACACCCTCGACATCTTTTCAGTTTAACACCTTTCAGACCTCCCCTGCTCTCTGCCCGAAGGGAACTGCATCCTGCCAAGGGGCTTGAAAGACCCAGTGCCACATGCCAACCCTCCTGCCAGGCTGAGACATGTTGTGCCTGGGCACAGGTCCAGTGGGTTTGTGTTTCGTGGGGCCCAAGGTGGGCCCAGGCAGCCTAATTTAACACCTAATTTTTGCCAAAAGGGAAGACCTGGCACTGAGCTAACCAGTGTTACATTTGCTGCAACACACCTGGTAGAACCAGATGCAGGACGAAACACAGCTCCCTTAAACCCACTTGAACACACATGCAAAATTGTCACACCCCCCCCCCCCCCCCCCATATAATGGTTTCTGAGATGTTTCTGGTGCCAAAAGGGAGTCTCACCAGGAAGCCTCAAGGGGCTCAGACTGGCAGCATCCTGCTGCACTCAGGAGGGATGCTCAGAGATGCAGCACCAGCAGCCCCTCTCTCTCACTCACCCCTGTGCTGTGTTCCCAGCCAAATGCTGTGGCTGCTGTGTTCCAGCTGTTCCAGCAGCTTCCTCAGGGGGATGAACAGCCTCCCGGGGTGTAGGGACAACGGGCTGCGATGGTGCCCCTGAAACAGCAGCAAGACAGTCACATCCCCGCCTCATCGGGCCACCCCCAGGCACCCCACATGCAGGTGTCTTACCTCTGCCTGTCCCCAGGATGTTGTCCTGCCCATGGGTGTTGTTGCAGTTGTTGGTGGACAAGGCACGGAGGGGGCTCCCTGGGAGCCACCTGGGGCTGCAGGGACCCCGCCGCTCCCCTGGCCCTGCCTTGCCCCTAGGCTGGGGCAGTACAGGGCTCCCATCATCAGGCTCCAGTCCCCGGGCTCCTTGGCTCAATGCCCGGCGGCTGCCACCAGAGAAGAGGGTTTTCCTGCAAGGCACCTGAGAACAGGCCTTCTTGGTGGGGGGCGGAGTGGGGAGGTGGGTGCCCAGCATGGGAGTGCTGAGCTCTGGCTGCTCCAGGGGATCACTGGGCTGGTGCAGGGGCTGAGCAGTGTTTGCCATGCCCTCCCTGCCCCCTGGATGCTGATGGGGGTCCCTGTCCCCCTGGCTACCAGCTCTCCCTGGCGGCAGGGGGCAAACAGCCCCTGTCCCACTTGTGGCACCACCTGAGCCTCCACCCCCTGCATGGGGGCCACCAGTGGCCACGCATGTCCCCTTTCCAACCTTCGCCTCCAGCTGTGGGGCAGCGCGGGAGGCCCTGTGCCCACGAGCCCGGGGGTCTCGGTGCTCCCGTGGGTGGGTGTTCCGGGGTCCTGCCTCCTCGCTGTCCGTTCGGCAGCCATCGGAGGTGTCAGTGCTCTCCAGGGCCGAGTCCACCTCGTCGATGTAGGTTACATCCCCGATGTATGTCTCCTTGATCTTCTCGGTGTGGATGCGCTGCCGGGAAGGGAGGATCCACAGCGGGGACCCCCGGGGGCCCAGAGCCCTGGTTTTGGGCTCCGGCCGGGCAGTGCTCAGCCCCCCACTATCCCCTGGGATGCTTCCTTGTGCCACGGGGCTGCTTTCGGCCGCATCGGTGGCTGCTGGTGTGTCCGTGCCCCTGCTGACAGTGGCACCGAGGAAGGAGCCGCAGGCGCTGCACTTGCCCCCGGCCACGAGGTTGCCACCCCGGCCTTTGGGCTGGCCAGCCCCATCCCCCGGCTGCCCCCCGCCGGCCGGCTCGGGCGAGGAGAGCGCCGAGCCCAGCGCCCGCCGGTGCCGCAGCTGCAGCCGCTCCAGGTACCGCACCTCGGCGTCCCGGACCGACTCGTCCTCGAAGCGGACGCGGGACGGGGAGGGGCCGCGGGGCCTCCGCGGCCGCCCGCAGCTCGACTCCCCGCTCGACGAGTCGCTCAAGCTCCCGCCGTCCCGCGGGGCGATGCTCGGCCTCCCGCTGGGCTCCCTGGCGTGGGGACAGATAGAGGGATGACTGAGCTGCCAGGGCTGCCTGAGGTCGGAAGGGGAAAGCCCAGCATGGGAGGTGCGGGACGAGCAGGAGGGATGCCCACCCGGTGCTCCGTGTGGCCCCGCACCCCTCCAGCCCTCTGTCCCTCGGCTGTGGCCATGCCCTGCTGCCACCGCCTTGCCCTGCTGCCACCGCCTTTCCCCTGCGCCGAGGTGCATGGTTAATCAGTCCGGGAGCAACGAATTGCACATGACCCACAACACAGGGCTTCGGTACAGCATTCCAGCACCCAGCCTCCTCTGGGAAAGCACTTTCCACCAGCTGAGAAACAACCCTCCCAGCCGGGCACCAGCACACCCTTAATCATAGAATCAAAAGACTGGTTTGGGTTGGAAGGGACTTTAAAGACCAACTAGTTCCAAACCCCCCTGCGTAAGCAGGGACACCTCCCACTAGACCAGGTTGCTCCAAGTCCCATTCAGTGAGGCCTTGAAAACTTCCAGGGATGGGGCAGCCACAGCTTCTCTGGGCAGCCTCTTCCAGTGTCTCACCACCCTCACAGGAAAGAATTTCTTCTTAGTATCTAATCTAAACCTCCCCTCTTTCATCTTAAAACTGGTCCCCCCTTGTCCTATCACTCCATGCCCTTGTAAAAAGTCCATCTCCAGCTTTCCTGTAGCCCTTTCAGGTCTTGGAAGGTGTTCTAAGGTCTCCCCAGAGCCTTCTCTTCTCCCAGCACAACAACCCCAACTCTCAGCCTGTCTCCATAGCAGAGATGCTCCAGCCCTCTGACCATCTACATGGCCTCCTCTGGACTTGCCCCAACAGCTCCATACCCTTCTTGTGCTGGGAACCCCCGAATGGACACAGCACTCACTGCAGGTGGGGTCAATGCCCCCAGATTATCATAAAAAGCAATCAAACACCTCCTCCAAATATTACACAGCAAAGACTCCACACCTGCCTGGGCAGGGGGATGCTCCTGCCAGCAGAGGGTTCCTCATGCAAGGGTACAAGGCCGCAGGCAGCAGGACGGACCCTGGCTCTGCACACAGGGCTGCACGTTCCGTGCACACCCATGTACACTTTGCCCTCGCATGCTCCGCACACACATTTCCCTGCTTTGCACCCATATGCACGCTCTGCACATGCACCAAACCCCAGCAACCCCGAGGGGGTGGCCAGGGGGGGTGGGCACTGACCTGGGGCGCGGGAGGGAGGTGGGCAGGAGAAGGATGTCGTGGCTGGCGCGCAGGGGGTTCGTCCGAGCCTTCATGCGGGCGCGCTGCAGCAGCTGCTTGGCCTGCTCGTGCCGTGGGCTCAGCTGGAGCTCCTGCCCAGGGACGAAGGCCCTGCGGCCCCGTGGTGGCCAGGGGGATTAGGAAAAAATAACAGGGATTAGACGTGGTTTAACAGTGACGATGTAGCTGCTCTGCCCAGAGAAAGTGGGGCCTGGCCTCCAGTCACGGGCAGGCTGGCTGCTGCGCCAGGGGACAGCCAGGACGGAGCCCCTCACACCCTGGTGCAAGGCAGGAGAAGGGGGTGATGCTTTAGGGGGGCTCAGCACCTGCACAGCTCAGGCACTGGCTCGGCTTTGCACCATGGGCACCCCGGAGGTGGATGGGGAAACTTGGGCAGATACTGCCTCTGCTCCCCAGTGGTGTACATTCCGCAGTGATGTAAAAGCAGGTAGGTTTGGGATGACCCCCCAACCTGGCTGCCTTCCCTTCCTTGCAGGGTGTCTTCCCACACAGCTCCCGGCCCCACCAGCTGCAGGGTGAGGGATCCATCAGCACCGGGAGGGCACAGCCCTGCTCCAAGACCTGCCTTCCCGGTTGGCCATGGCCCTAATCCCTCTGATTAAAATAATCAGCTCAGGCAGTCACTTCGGGGAGCTTGGCCTTAACCTCTTCGCAGCAGGAGGGTGGCTGCATGGCGGCCCCCAGGAAAGCCCCCTGTGCAAGGCCTTGGGGGGGTCCAGACTTCCCCCCATCCCCAGGTTTTGGCTGCCCCCCTTGTAGGGAGCAGAGTGTACCTCGCTCCCAGCCTTGCACCCAGCTGTCACCGATCCACTCCAGCAGCAGAGGTGCAGCAGAACCACTAACTACAACACAGGGGGGGTCCTCCCCACTCACTGCTTCCTCTATGCAACCCCGAGCCCCCAGCCTGCATGTTGCTGCCAACCCTGCCTGCTCATCCCACCCCCATATTTTTAGTCCATACCTCTAAGGTTTATCATTAGGCCAACAAGATTACACACGCCTGCTGCCTCGATCCTCTTAAGCACCTGGAGCAAATTTCTGTCCTGTCCTCTTCCCCAGCTCCCTTCCCACCCAGGGTCCTGGCAGGGACCTCCTGTGCCCAAGCAGCCCATGGACACCCAGCTGGACCTGACCTCACATCGATGCATCTCCGGAGTCTCTCCGTGCTCCTGCAGCCCTTCCCCACACCCCTGCCAAGCCTCAGCACTGCCCGGGGGGGTGCATTTAAAATACAAGAGTGGGGAGAGGGAAAGAGGGAAATGCTCCCTGCACCACCCCCACCACACCACGACGCTGGACCAGACATACCTACAACCCTCAGCGTCCTGCAGTGAGACCCCCGAGTCCCAGTCCCCGTCGCTTGCTGGCACCTCTGAAAAGGAGGACAGGGGAAGGATCAGCCTGGCTGGATTGCAGCCCCCAGCCTGGCCTCCCTCACCAGCACCGTGCCAGACCCCCAGCCCCATGGCTCAGCACAGCCTAACAAAAACCCTGTTGGGGGGCTAACTTTCTACAGGGTGTCACAGCTGCTCAGCTCCAGAGGAGTGGGATATAGGATGACACCACCCAGCATGGAGTGGTCCCACAGGGATGGGGACTGCGGGGTCATGGGGGCAGCTGCTTTCAAAGGAGAAATTAATTTCCTTTCCTGGTGGCAGCTTGCAAAGGGAAGATGGTGCCTGCAGACCTTGAGTGCCCCAGATAGTGGGTTTCTTGCTCTTGCTGCTAGCTATGAAATTCCTCAGCAGGACACAGGAGGGGACCCGCAGCACCCTATTTTGTTCATGGGCACCTTCAACAGCTACCAGTGAAGGCGATTTAGCCCCCACAGTGGGTGGGGCAGTGCCCCAGGGGACAGGGCACCCTCGGGGTGCAAATCAGCTGTGCCCACAGCATGGGAGGCTGGAGGACAGCACCAAGAACCCACACCCATGTCTCAAAGCTTTTTGTCCTGGCTCCCCCCTGGCTCTTAGTGGAACAATCACCCCCCGTCCAAAATACACACCAGGCCCAGCGAGGCCCAGCACCTCCTGCAGCTGCTGCCGGTTCCTCTCCACCCGCTCAGCCAGCGAGAGCCTCTCCCAGCCCTCTGCCATGGTGGGAGATCCAGAGGGACACCCCCAGTCCCATGCCTCATCTCCCACACGGGATCTCTCATGGGGGAAGGCAGAGCTTCGGAACCCATTGCCCTCAGTATTTCGGGGGAGCTCGGTGCTTCCCAGCACATCTGCCCTGGGTGCTGGCACCCGCCAGAGCCCCGGGGTGCTGGTGCAGGGGGCCAGGGCTGGGGGACAATCGGCTGCAGGCTCCCCAGTATCCAGCAGCCCATCTGTCAGGTATGTTCGGAGCTGAGCCCGCGGCTCCACCGTTGCCACATCCGACCCCGTCTTCCCTCGCCGTGGGCGGGGCTTCTTGGGCGAATGGCGCTCAGGGGTGGCCGTGGGGGTCCCCGGTCGGCTGGCCCCCCGCTTCTCTTTCAGCATCTTCACTTTGCTCTCCAGGATGGCGTGGGGGCTTTGGGTGGCCTCGGGGTGCTCCAGTGGAGTGGGGCCTTGGCCAGGATGCATGGGGGGTTGCGGGGGCTGCCACATCTCAGCTGGAGAGCCCCCCCTCCATGCGCCCTGTGGGGAGAAAAGTCGCGGGTGAGCCCCCTCCGGGAGCCCTCACCCTCCTCAGCACCTCCTGCAAACCTGCCCTCCTGCCCCAAGCTCTGGGGGCAGCAGACCTGGTGAAGCCCATGCCTGGGGGAGGCAAAGGCACATGAGGCCACTGTGGTGCACAGCCCAGTGGGGAAGGGGACAGGGACATGGCACAGCACAAGGCCACCCACCCAAAGCACTGACACTGTACCAGCATCGTGCTAGAGCAGGGGGAATAGGCGGCAGTTCCCCAAAGCAGGAGGTCAGGGGCTGAGCAGGAGCAGAGCACCCCTGCTGTTTTGGGAGCCCTGGAGCACCCAGCAAGATATCCTAGAGGGAACCAGCACTTCATGAGGCAAACGAGAGGCCCGAAACACCCCGTGCAGACATCCCTCAGAGATGCAACCCGCCAGATGTGCCAGCAGACACCGGTCCCCCGCCCCCCCCGCAGCACCCAGAGTCACACGTGTCACCCGTCCTGCACCAGCCCCGTGGTCCCAGTGGCTACTGCCCCCCTGCACCCCGCCAGGAGCATCCCGGTCCCGCTGGTACCCCGGGAGCAACCTCCCCTGTGGCTGGGGTGCAGGAGCATCCCGGGGACACCCCCCTGCGTCACCGTAGCCCCTCGCTGTCCCGGGGCAGGACGGGAGGCGAGGGCTGTCCTTACCCCCAGAGCAGCATCGGGAGAGGGCTGGGAAGAGGGAGAAGAAAGCGGAAGAAGGGAAGGAAGCAGAGGAAGGGAAAAAAAAAAATTAAAAAAAAAAAAAAAAGACAAACCAGCAAATCGCGGCCCCTTCAGCCGAGCCTGAGCTCAGCTGCTTGGCTGGGCTTTGGGGCCGTGGCCAGCCCTGCCTCCCGCCCAGGCCTCCTCCTCCTCCCTCCTCCGCGCAGCCGATGCCGGGGCGCGGGGCCAAATCCTGCCCCAGCTCTGCAGTCCCCCCACTTACCCCCGCCACGGCTGGCAAATGATCCCGAAGGGCAGTGCCACTGGTGGCCACGCACAGCGTGGGGCGACAGGGGGGACCCTGCAGGAAGGGGGGGAACCCGACACCCACTCCAGGATGGAGGGAAGCCCGGCTGCCTTGGCCGGCTCTCTGGAATGTCCTTTGTCTGGGTTTGGGAGGTGAGCGGGTACCTCTCCAGACATGCTGGGGTATGCTGGGGCGGTGCTGAGGAGCCTGACCCACACTGGGACTTCAGGAGGCCCCAAAAGGATGGAGAGGGTGGCCCTGCTGGGGTGGGAGTGATTTCTCTAGCAGCCCCTAGCCTGGAAGCAAAGCCCTGCTGGCTTTAGACACCCTCCTGTGAGCATTACACGTTTGTTAAATTTTCCTGCTTTCCCGGAGACCAAATCCTGCCTGGAGCCCACGGTGAGCCAACCCAGCATCTTTTCAGGCAGGAGGATGGTGGGAAACAAGCTCAGAGCATCCATGTATTATCACCCCTAAACCCAGCATGCAACACGCACCCTGTGGAGCCACCCCCCCGCCCCCCTCCCCTGAAACCCCACAAAACTCACCACACAGGGCGAGTGTCCCAGGTGGACATGGCTTACCTGGAGGTGCCGGGGCCACTGTCCCTGGGGGGCAGGAGGGGTGCCACGGGGGCCATGGGCGTCCCAGCCCCACTCCGGCTGCTGCTTTAAGCTGCAGCTTTTGATATTCGTGATTGGTTTCATAATCCCGATCAAAAGGAAATCACCAGGATTATGAAATTGTTTTAATCCCCTCCCGGCTCCCGCCGCACTGGCCCCGCCAGCACGAGCAGCAAGAAATCACTTTTATCTTCTTAAACTGTCTCCCAGAACCCCAGTGGCCCTGAATCTTCCCCTGGCTGCTCCCAGGCGGGAGGGGACCACTGGCAGGTTGGGGTGCAGAATCCCAGGGCAGAGAGAGCCTTGGTCTGCACCCCAGCACCAGAGTCTGACCTCCCCTGCCATGCCAAGACCCATCCTTACCTCCACGCCATCCCAGAGAGGGATCCCAGCCCCTCCACCCACGCTGGGGAGGTGAAGCACGCCTGGGAGATGCTGTCCCCATCAGGCTGAGGACAAACTGCCCGGTGAGGTGCCAAAGCAGGGGCCGGCAGAGCAGGCAGAGAGCCCCGGGCAGGGAGGACCTGGGGCACAGGGATTAAACCTCCAGGAAGCGGCTGGCGTGAGTAGCAACAGGCTTAGAGTGATTTCAAGGCGCTGGGCTCTCTTCTGGAGGAAGATTGATTGCAAGAGATGATGAAGAGATTTAAGAGATGAAAATGAAAGGGCAGACCCCGGAAAACCCAGGGCTAGGCTGCTCAGCCTCTGGACACCCACTGCCCAGGCAGGACATCTTGGACCAGGGACAAGTCAGAGAGAGGCAACCAAAGGCTTCTGGAAGGACCAAGAGCCTTCAGCTGGTACAGTACAGGCTGGGCAGGAGGTCTCCTCCAGCATCATCCCCTGTGTGTTGGGTATGAGCCCTGGACACCTTCCCATGAACCCCAGGCAGGCTGGGAAACCTTCCTGCCCATCTCCATCCTCCAAGCACCTCCACCTCCTCCCAAGACACATCACCCACCTCCAGCCACCAGTGACAGCCCACAGCTCCCAAAGGTGCAAGAGCAGCATCCATTTACAGACCAGTAGAAGCAGCACCAGGGGTGGGAAGAAAGACACACAGACCGGGCACAAAAGAGCCATCAGATCATTGGAAAACAAAGAACTTGTAATAATGAAAAAAGGACAGATTTCGTAGCCAATCACTTTTTCCTTTGAAAAACACAATCACAGTAACTTTGCTTTATACAACCACCTAGAAACTATGAAACAGTATCACATTGTGCATTTTTTTTTTTTTTAAACCTACTTATCAAGAAGGGTATTCCACACTTCAAAAATTATATCCATTTGGGGAGGAAAGAGGAGATAGCTAATAGCGCAGTCACAGATACATCATGAGTCCAAGCAAGCGGCAATTCTTTGTCCTCACCTTTTCCACTTAGCCAAAAAAAGAAGAGTGGAGAAGGGGATAGCAAAAGAGAAAGGAGGAGGAAAGAAAGAAAGCACCCACAGAGGACTAATCACACTCCATTAATTACTTTTGACATCTACAGGGCTTCATAGAAAGATCATTTAGACCAACACAGTGGGGAGGGGAGAGGAAGGCGGCAGCAGGACTGAGGGGAAATTGTGACATTTCCAGCCTGGGCCCCTTCTACGTGCCGATCCTTTGCCAGGACCTATGGGACAGGGAGGTCATCACAAGTTCTACCAGGCTGCCCAATTTCTCATCTGGAGCAAAGACTTTGTAATTTGGTTTCTAAAGCTTGAGAGACTGTCAGGCCACAGGGCATCTTCCCTGGTGGGGCTGTGTCGGGTGGGGCCATGACGAGGCCAGGGCAGCCTCTGACTCCCACTAGGAACAGGGCTGGGGCATCACCACCTGGGAACATTGATTATCACTGGTCCTATCCTCTCCTCCACCTGCAAAACCTGCATTTCTCTTGCAGCCAGGGTGCTGCACCAGGGACAGTGACACCAGTTCAACCCCACAGTGGTGGATGGGTTGACAGCTCGTGCCTTGGCGCAGTATTTGGGATGGCATGATGTATAGGAGGCAAGGTTTGATGAGGTGCCAGCACATGAGCCCAACTGTGACTGCTACAGTTACCCTAGGGATTTTTCACTGTTCCCCCAGGAGCCCCAGCCCCTCTTTTTCAAGGAGACAAAACATCCAATTGCCTTCTGGAATAAAAATGCAAGTTAAAAATAAAAACGCTTAAGGCAGATCATCTTCCCCCTGCGAGTGCAAAGGAGAACAGTGGAGGAGAGGAGGGAGGACACAGGACCAAGAGATGGCTTTTGTGTTCCCAACAGGAACCAAGCTGTGCCCTAGTCCCAGGGCACATCCCTGCACGTGGGCCCGACGTTGGGGGCCACAAGCCCCCAAAAGCCTGTGGCTCAGCACGTGCCCCAGCAAGCAGCAGCATCCTTGCGGAGTAAGGCCAAATTCATTTGGCTGTTAAAAACACAGGCAAAGCTCAAAGGCTTCACACCATCCCCCCTGCTCCTTGGAAGAGCTGCAGTGAAATCCCCAGGGATTGTTATGTCCTCAACAAGGACTGTGGTTTCCCTCCCTGCCTCCCACATGGCTGCGGTGGCCGAGCAACGGCAAGGAAGCAGAACAAGAAGGTATTAGGGAAGTGAGAGCTGCAGGATCCATCTCTGCTCCACAAGAGACACTTCACCCCCAAGATTTTTCTGCTGAAGGCAGCTGCCAGTTGTCCCCCTGTGTACCATTGGCTTCAGACAAACAACAGCAGCAAAGACACCGACGGAACAAGGAGCAGGGAAGGGAAAGGTGTAGGACAAGCAACAGCAGACTTTGGGAATGTGCCTGGATTTGAGAGGTAGGAGCTTATTTGACACATACATGAGCCATGAGCCCTGCAAATGCATTTATTTTAAAATGTGGTGGGACAGTATCAGTTCCTGTTGGTGGAGCAGCTCCCACTCCTGCCTGCTGAATCCATAAAGCCCAAACCTGCTCCACTGCCCCTTCAGGAGCACAGACCCCCAGCACACAGCACTGCTTTCCCCAGGCACAGGGACCTGGCATTCCTGGTGACAAGGTCTGAATGCCATGCAGGGAATTCCAACAAGCAAATAAACCCTGGGTCCTGCAAATCCTGACCCCCTGCAATATGAAAATCCCTGGAAGGATGGAAAGCAGGAGGGTATAAGCGCAGAGAAGCCAGTTCAAAAGGAATTTCCAACTTCAGCCACACTGTGGCATCTCAAAGGGCCATGAAGATGATCCGAGGCCTGGAGCACCTCTACTATGCAGACAGTTGGGGTAGAGAGAGTTGGGGTTGTTCAGCCTGGAGAAGAGAAGGCTCTGGGGGGACATTAGGGCACCTTCCAGTATCTGGAGGGGCTACAGGAAAGCTGGGGAGGGACTTTTTACAGGGGCATAGAATGATAGGATAGGAGGAATGGTTTCAAACTGAAAAAGGAGAGATTTAGATTAGATCTTAGGAAGAAATTCTTTCCTGTGAGGGTGGTGAGACACTAGAAGAGGTTGCCCATGAGAAGCTGTGGCTGCCCCATCCCTGGAAGTGTTGAAGGCCAGGCTGGGTAAGGCTTGAAGCAACCTGGTCTAGTGGGAGGTGTCCCTGCCCAGGGCAGGGGGGCTGGAACTGGATGATGTTTAAGGTCCTTTCCAACCCAAACCAGTCTGTGATTCTATCTCCTCCCTTAGATGGGACCATCTGCAAGGGTTTCAGCCAGACAAAAACAGCTTCCACACTGACCTCAGAGCCACACACGAGCACAATTTCTGCACAGAATTGCAAGGAGAGGGAGAACTCAACACCCAAATCCCAGCATTGCTTCATGGCAGCCAGAGCCCAGACCCATCTCAGCTTCCACCTTCCATCCAGCTACATCCCAACAACTAAAGTGCCAGATAAAAAAAATCCCCAGCTCCTTTCAACTCTGCTCTCCATCATTCTGGATTGTCACCCTACTGTCCTCCCTCCAAGAGCATTTCCAAGCACCCATCAGCAAAGCCTGCTCATGAAACGAAGCCACCCCAGGACTGTCCCTGCTTTCCTCACACCAGCTGAGCACAAGAAGCAACGGGGCTATTTTCTCTCTCACCATCTGCTCAGCTTCGTTAGGTCTCCCTTTATTGGCCAGATGTTCTTGTAGACACAGAGCCATCCCAGCTTTAGTGCTTGCTCTCGGGAGGAATTGGCACGCCTGATTTCTCAGAAATCTGGGAGGGAGGGGATAGGCAGAGGCAGCACTGGGAGCCTTTAAAAGCCATGCCCCTAGGAATTCTGGATCCCTTTCCCCAGAAGAGCATCTTAACTCCCAAAAGAGACAATGTTTTATTTTAGGAGATAACCTTTGCTAGCTGCAGCATGCCACCTCCCCTTTTTCTTATTCCTCTTGCCAGCAAAGACAGAGAAAAAGGGAAGGGAAAGCACAAAGCAAGGAGCAGAGCAGACGGACAGACTGAATTCTTGCTTTCCATAAGGATTTGGGTAAACTATGGAAGTAGGAATTTAATTACAACCTGACCCTCCCCACCAGGCTGGGAAGCAGAAGGTCAGACAGTGCAGCAGCAGCTGGTCCTTGGCCACCCAGCTGTGCCCCAGCCAAGGAAGGCAGAATGCTCCCAGGAGACTGGCATCACTTCAAAATGTCTCTCTGTATTTTTCCTTCCCTCTGAAAGCAAGAATCACCCGTAAAGCTCTGTTTCTTTTGATAAAGAACCACTTGCTTAAGCAACAGGCACTGGTTTATTTTGGGTTGCCCCCCAGCAGAGTTGCCCTCCCCTAAACCACCCCAAGGTCAGTCTGCCTTCATGCATCTCCCACCACTCTCACTGGAAACACCTACACAAGGTTTGGGCACGGCCACCACCGCCGCAGTGCGGACGCTGAAATATTTTAAGGGGCTTTATATCTCAGAATCCACTTGATACAAACAGGAACCCTCCATTCAGGTATGAACTACAGACCTAAGGGAGTGAGAAAGGGGAACACAGCCTCCAGGGCACCGAAGGGATGACCACCACAACCCCAGCCAGTCCAGCTGCCCTCCACCAGAGCAGACCGAAGCCATAGGAGATGAAAGGAGGAGCACCTCAACAGACACACATACTGTCGCAGCAGCCAGTGAAGGCATTTCCTGACAGGTCCATCCCAGTTTCTTTTATCAGCTGAGATCATGCCACACGAGCACAGGTAGTTACAGGTTTGCCCTTACCCTGGCACGGGTTCAGCAATGTTCATCTATTTCAAATTAAATTAAGAGAACTAAGTTTCCTTCTTCAGTTCCTCTGGGCAAGAGGCACAGCAGGCAAACTGAGAAAATGCAACATACCAGTCATGTGAGAAGCCATGCTATTAGGTAATTAAAAAACAAACAAACCACCAAACAGCAGTTGAGCAGGGATTCCTGCAATTCCATCACCCAAACTAGAGGCAAGCCAGCAGACATCAGAGCAATAATCCTACCCTACTTCAAGAGTGCCACCTTCCAAGGAGACCTGTTTTCAATTTCCCTTCCCCAGCTAAGTCCTTTCCACACTCCATGATGGCTCTCTAAGACACCACAGCTCCTGAATCCCAACCCCACTCCATGGGAACCATCACCTCCTTGCCTCATCCCACTTCTGCTCTGCTGGGCTGCAGGACAACACTCTCCCTGCTCAGTGTGGGATGCCTTCATGCCATCTAAGGATTCTTAAGGCTTTGAAAAATACTTTTCGATCTAGAGAATGAAATTCTGAAGCCTTTGTTGCACTGCTGATGGGACCCAACTCTCCTTTCAAAAGGGCCTTAGGATCATCTGCACTACTGTCACGTAGCTGCAGGGGAAATCGGTGTTGAACCAGCACAAGAGACATGCCCAGAAGCAGTAGCAGCAACTAAAAAAAGTCAGAAAGAGAAACTTTGGTTTAAAACAAAATAAAAAAGAAAGAGAGAGAGAGAGAGGAAAGGTAAACACAGGTGCAAGTTGTCTTACAAGAGGGGCATTTGCAGGGCATAACCCCACAACCCTGGAGATCTAGATCTACATTCGTGGCTTTGTTTTACCATTACAACCTTCATTGCACAGGACTCAAAAATCACTCTCATATGGTTGTTAAGTTTCATAAATAATGTGAAAACTATATGCAACAGACACATCATATTTCAAAAAAAATTATAAGAAAAGTTACATCAAATTAAAAAGTAGCTTCATGAATGAAGATACTGCTCTAAGTGCACTTTCCCTGCAAGTGCAGCCAGTGCCTCAGCGCTGGATATGAAGAAAAAAATGAAACAAACCAAAAAATAATCAGATTAAAAAACTTAAGTCCGGTTTCAACCAGTCAAAACCGGGCCAAGCAGAAACCGAGTGTGCTCTCGGCACTGTCCCAGGAGGGAGTCCCTATGATGCTTCGTTATCCAGACAGGTTTGGATGTCCTTGTTGAGACTGTAAACAATCCTTCTTTCCTGAACTGTCCTCTTTATTGGCAAAACAAAGTAAAATATTTTATTATTTTTTTTTTTTTAAAATAGAACATTAAAATTAACCCAGAAGAAAATAAACGAAACACAGTGAGCTTGTTGGAGTCCATAGGATCTGGTCTGGAAGAGCTCGGAAAACATGTCCAGTGTTTTCTCCTGTTTTCAGCTGGAACTGTACCAGAGATTGGGTTACTTGGGGAAGAGGGGAACAGAACGGGAAAACAAAGGATGTGGAATAAGAGACCGTGGCCATCTCATGTGTTCACTTCATTTGCTAGGTCCTCTATCAATACCTTAGTGTCGCTAGCCTTGGACCTGGAAAAAAAAAAAAAACAAACAGAAGACACTCACTGGGGAGAAGAAATTCCAATTACTACACATGCAGACAATAAAAACACAGCGTACTTGGAAATAATTCTCCCACAGAGAAGAATTGTTTTCCTCCACTGGAATTGTTCCACACACTCCCATCCCTCTGCACAAAACTCTGTAAAACCTTTGCAGCAGGCGCTGCAAATCCAAAGGAGCGTTTTTGCTGCCTGCCACTGGGCTGCATGAAGGTACAAAGCAGCTCATTTTGGAATACGTTTGACGTGTCTCAGTTGGCTGCACTTCTGAGGGGGAAACGGAGGTGGTTGCATGGAATTTGAGCCAGCTTTGGCCCACGTCCCCTCTGCATGAAGTTCTTCAGTCTCCAGCAGCCACACGAAGTGTTTGTATTGGTGGTATCCGTGTACTCAGAGCCAACGTGGATATGAGACCAGCATGGCCCAAGGGCTGCAGTTCAAGCCAGGGTACACCCTTCATGTGGACAGCCACCGACTCCTTTTCCCCCATCCCCTCCTCCCCATGCAGTGATGCAACAGGGGGATGTGTTGCAGGGATTGCACAATGTGCTGTGCTTCCCGGGGGAGCCCAAGTGTGGCCAAAGGGAAGGGCTCTGTGGCTGTGCTGCTGGAGCAGAAGTGATGCCAAAACTCTGGAGCACCCTGTGATGCTCAGAGCACCAGCACTGCAGTGAAGATACACAGTGAACAGGGTCAGGGACTGAGGTGCAAGGTGGGGACATGTCTAGGCTGGAAGGAAGAGACATGGAAAGGAAAACTGCACGGGTTTAGATTTGGGAGAGGAAATTTGGCTTTGAGATCTCATGTAGGACATCTTAACCAAACGAGAACTGAAATCTTGGGATGGTCTGAAGCCTGAAAATGGCCAATTGATGGGAACCTCTTTTCCAGAGTTGGATTTACAACCTCTGGCAACTGCTACAGCTGTTTTTTGCAGGAGGGGAGTCTTGTAAAAGGAATTCCCTTTTCCAGTGGTTTACCAGAACCCCAAGATGACCCCAAAGATGGATCAACCCTTCAGCAGAGGAATATTCATTTACTAATTGGGTCATGTCCTCCCTTTGGATGACTGTTTTGGCCAAGATCTGTGCATGATTATGCAGTCCATAAATGGCCACTAAGGATTTACAACAGCTCTAACACCACGTGATTTGGTTTGTTTTGCTAGAGGAGAGGCAACACGTACTGTGAAGCCAGACGAGGTCTGCGCAAGGACACGCTCTGGCTGCGCTTCCACTGCTTGTTCTTGCGGCGGTTTCGTACACCATCCTCCTGGTCCATCATCTGATCCAAGAGTGTCAGGTCATCAGCGTTGAGCGGGGCCACGGAGATGTCCCTCACGGCACGGAACTCACCACAGTTGTTCAGGTGCTCGTTTTCCAGACGGAAGAAGTTCCACACAAACCGCCTGGGTGGAGAAAAAGTGAAAATTACCCATCTGGTTCCATTTCTACAGCCATTGCCCATGTTTGCAAAGCACTGGTAGGTGCACCTGAACACCACTGACTGTTCTCACTAACAGAAGTGCCTCTGGGAACGAGCTGGGAGTACAGAGAAACAGCCATTGACTCACAGTAGTGAGTGCCTCCTACAACATCTTCCCAACTTCTCTGGAGAAGAGCAGATCTGTCAGGCTCATTCATTGTCCTAAGGATGACAGCCCTAACCTGGAAAGCATGAAGGCAGAAGGCACTGAAAGCAAAAGGCAACCTCCACCATGTACACAAGTGAGGTTCAGCTTCAAGGGCTTTTACTCATCTCAAGAAGCTGTGGGGGTGGAACTCCAGGTAGCGTAAAAGTGCGTGAAGAGCCATGAAACCTTGCGGGATCCAAACCCATGATGTGGACTCCAAATAAGTGGTTGGAAAAGCAGCAGAGATTTCAGAGTAATTGTAAACCTGAGAATCAAGTGAAATTTCATATGGAAATTTCAACAAGGCAATTTTTAAGGCAGAGCCCTCTACAGCTTTCCTCACTCAGCATCCTGTTGGGATTAAACATTCCTGTTAGACATAGTCTTCCATTTCAAGGACTGGTACCTTCCACGCCCAAGGATGAGGGCACTTCCCACCGTGCTGATGTTACACAAGTAATAAAAATGTAAAAGAGAAACAAACAGTTCAGTTAAGCAGCCTTACCGGAATACTTCAAGTGGGGCAAATACAGTAGAAATGATGTCCCCAGCATATGGGAAGATTTGCATGGAAGTGAGGGAGATCTGGATGGTCCACGCAAAACGCAGGATCACGTCTTCTACAATGGCACAGTAGTAGTATGCCTGAAGAAGAAGACAAATAGGACAGCTCATTGCATGTGCTCTGCACAGAAGACAGACCGCTTCTGGCCTTCAGCAAGATACAGAATTTGCTGCTCAACCATTAGAGGAGTGAAGCATGTGAAATAACCTCTTTGAAAGAATGAAACTCCACTGCTAGAAAATCCCAGCCCATAGCATTCAGAAAGCACCAGTGGCCAGCTGCAACATGCTCCAAACTCAGCACGTTTTGTTAAAATATTAAAAGCCTTCTCTAATGGAAGAGCAGGCTGTATACGCACTTTCTGTGGGTAGACAATTCCTTCTCGAAGAAAGGTATTTTCACCAGCATTCTTGTCAAAGAGACCCCAGTCCATCTTCAGGTCCCAAATAAGGGTATAGCAAGAGCTGATGAAATAGAAGATAATCCACAGGTAGAAGAACACTTGGGTGTCACTGTGGTTTTTAGCTGGAAAAGAGAAGAACAGCATACTTCTGCACAACTGCACAACAACTTCTGTATAATTTAAAGCACACTGCTTCTTAAAACAGCTACAAATTGGCCTGTTTGATCAGGCAAAATAACAGCCCTTCTATTCAAGTTCTGGGAAAATCAGGCTAGCTATTCCGAACCAAACCAAAAGCCTTGCCAGGACCAGGTTGATATTATCATTTAAAATTAATTTTCACCTCCTTCAACGTTTTGCGCTTGGGATTGAGATTGACACTAATATTTTTGTTTTCTTGAAACGCGGGGTAGACTTGTTATCCCAACTCCAAACAGCAGGTGGAGGCTGAGGGCCACATTTCACCAAGGACGGGGCTTGTACAAAGGAAAAAGCTCAGTCAAGAGGGGTTGTAAGACAGTATTTGAGTTTGTCTTTATATAAACAACTGTGAATTAGTGTAGTAAAAGCCTGAAAGGGGACAGGCCATACAGGAGCTTCCACCAGCTGTATCAGAGGTTGTGGTGGCAGGGAAAAATAAGCAAAAATAAGGCAATACATTAACATGCCTGTATAAATCCTGAAAAAGGCTCAGAATAGAGTTTTAATCACCCATACAGAGCTCCTCTTTGTGAAACACAGGACTGTGGGCACAAAGTTTGCTTACCTCACGTGTTTTTGCAACTAAGTTGTTTCCCAGTCTCCCCTGGAGAGGTCATATTGCTCTCTCAATTCAAGTAAATTTCCCTCAATCAGTCGGCTGGGTAAAAACAAACAGATCTGGCAATTCTGTTTGCTTTTAATTAGCAAATTCGGGTCATAAAATTCATGAAAATAAAACAAGATACAACACTTTTCAAGGCTGAGACACTTGGCATCTCCCTGCTGCCAGGAGTCTTTCCTCCTTTCTGTGCAGGCACCACAATTCCTCATCCCCTAATTCTCTCTAACAAAGCCACCACACTTCTAGTACAAAAAAGCCGTAAGGTTTTCAGTCCAAACCCGATGCCTGGCTAAGTGACAGCACTGTTTTCCATAGATGTAGCTTTAAAACAAACAAATCCCTGAAACTGATCACAGAGGGAGCAACAGGGCAATTTGCTCTCTCCTTCCATTTTCGTTTCTAACAATTACGATATAAATGGAATGCAGCAATCCGATAAAATTAATGGAGGTGAAAATGAGAGGCATTGTGTAAGAGTACATTCCTCCCATTACGCCCTTCAGGTTTCCTGGACATGATGTGCAGGATATAGGTCAAATACACAGTCATTCTCCTTTCAAAACACACCCCCTAAGGCAAACCTATTACAGCCACTTCTGCAGCAAAGCCCCGTCTGCAGCGCAGCTCCACATCGGCTGAGGAAAAGGACCCGAGATCTGCTGCAGCTCTCGGGTTGGAGAGGCTCCCCTGCTTTGGTGCAAGGCTGGAAGCCTTTGAGCAGTAACCCACATCTTCCCGAGGCTCGGCAGAGCTCACGGACAGGTCTAGCACCATCACCTGCCGCTGCAGAGCCATGACAGCAGCCAGCAGAGAAGTCCTGCAGAAAAGAGGCTCTGATGCCCAGGCACGGTAATGCTGCTGCTTTGAAACCACCTCTCCTGTCTATTTTTGAAGTGCAGCTGTCCACAAACCAGGACGCAGGTGAGGTTTCTGGAGCTTAGCAATTAGGACTCTACTGTGAGATTTCATTCTGCCCCAATCAGCTCCTCCAAAGCCTCCACTACATTATTTCAGGAAGAAAAGGCAGATGCTGACATTCAGTGACTCAGAGACTCTAAGCCTGTTCTTTCCAACGTTATTCTTAGCTCATTAGATCTCCATGTTTAGTTCCTGCTACCAGATCCTTAATGATAATTCAGAGGCAGCTGATGGGTTAAGTGCTCTCAAAGCATTAATGCTCCCAACTACCCTGTGAGGCTGCAAGCAACCTATCAAGCTTAGGTTTAAAGGTTAGGTCATGCTGCTTTTTTTTTTTTTTTCCCCCCTTAAGGACAGAACACAAATAAACTCAGTCTTACTCCACATCTTCATGGAGCAGACATGGAGAAGACATGTGCAATCCTGTCCATCACCTTCCCTTAAGCCACATCCCTGGTTTGAGCTGTGCCCTGCAGGTTCGGGGCTGAACAATGTCAAAATGACATTGCTGGGTGCTCCTTTGGAGTTCTCCAACCACAGAAGGGACAGTCCAGCCCCCCCGATGACCATCTCAAACTATGTAAGGGGCTAACAAAACTGTATCCTAAGTAGGCAATTACACAGGAAGGTGATTTCAAAGGTTCACGCTGCTTAAACCTAAATTGCCTTAAAGATTATTGTGTGCAGTTACTGAAAGGAGCACCAGGAATAAAGAGGCCCACGTAAGACATCTTGTGGCATGAACCTCATCAACTGCAAAAGGATGTGCTTGCTTATAGTCAGGTTATGCTGGCCTCCACTCCCTTTCCCTGCCCCTGTCTCCACAGAAGTTTTTTTCAGCAGCACCTGGGGTCACGCTGCTTGCCCCTCGCTCCTGCAGGCGCTCTCACCAATTGGCTCCATAATGCATTCAGCTCCTGAAAAATTCCATTAAAAACCCAAATCACTTCCTGATAAAATGCTCTAATCACAACTAACGTATTGTCTTCAGCCTTGGCCTTTGAGTCCCTTCCTTTAATCACTTACCCTTCTTTTCCTCCTGCCTGCAATTCTGTTTGATACCTTCCTTCCTTCTGTCCTCATTGGTATTCAGCTGGTGTACGGAAATATGTTCCTGCTCTAGGCAAGCAATTATATCTCAATCTCCACTGGCTGGTCCTAGTGGCCCTCTTCACTGCTGCTCAGGGGCCTAGAAAATGAAGGCATTCATATTCTGCCCAGAGGCTCCATCTACTCCTTGCCTGGCAGTTTTTCAGGAGCAATATATAGCTGTGCATATGTATGGTGATGTCAGGGACTATCTAAGCAGGAACTGTTTCATCCTGTGTTTTTTTTTTCATTGTTTAACAATGTGCTAGAAACCACCAAAAAACATTAGAGAGGGTTAGTCTCAGGATGAGAGAAGCACTTTGGATACCTGGTAGATCTCAACCTGTCCATGAGGGGAAAAAAGACCAAGTCTTCAACATCCCATGAACTGCAGCCACCCTTTGGCAGCACAAATGCCAGTCCACCCAGCAAGGGGTGGGTGAAGAACCTTTCCACTCTGTGCTCCAAAGGGCACCACCACCTAGTGACTTCCTTAAGGTACAGTTATTCAAAACAGCATGTGCAGGACAGCACAAAACCTCTACATGTGAAGTTGCAGGTGCAGCTTTACCCCTCCCCATTGCCGTTTGCAACCTTCACCACAGAATTTCCATCAGCAAGCCCAGTTTACCCTATAAAAGGCAATCCCAGTAGATACTCTACACAAATACATCTACAAATGGCCCCAGAAGGTCAACTAGATAAATAATGGAAGGCTTCCACCACTGAACTGAAGCTGTGAATGGCCATGGTCCCAGAAAACAGCCAAAGGCACTCATAGCGGCAGAATTTATTGTCTGCAAAAAATGCTGATAGACACTATCTTGGATCCCAAAACCAGCCCCAGGGGACACAATATCTGACTGGCATTCAGAGAGAATAATACTCGGCAGAAATTACAGCCCCTTCTAAACACAGGCAAGGGAAAGGTTGCTTTCCATCAAAGATAGACAGCAAATACTATCCTGAACGCTGTTAATATTGACTTTACTTCTGAAGAATACTATCTGTTTACCCTGCTGAATTATTCTGGGGAATGTAAACACCATACAGTATTCCACACAGCCAAAATCAATGCCATGTATTATTGAAGATCTGGATAAGAGCACAATGGCCCTCGATAAGCACTCCTGGTGTGTCAGCCCCTGCAGCTGGCTGTGGTTTCTGCTCTGGGGAAAGCTGTGATAAAAGCTGTAAGAAGCAGGAGGTTATCAGCAAACAGAGTCAGGTAAGCCCTGCTACATCAGACAAAGCTCCCCCAGTCCCAGCAACGCTGCCTTCAGTGGCAATTAAAAACCTCTCGGTCGAGGCATGCCAATTTCAGCCTCCTTTGACGAGCAGCCTTTCAAGCACAGATTTAAGCAGAACAAAAACAAAAATATGTATCTATTTACAGTGTGCTAGGCAAGCCCAGATAGCAGAGCACTGAGCATACACTTCCTGCCAACCAGTTAGCCCGGGGAGGACATGTGCCCATTAACTCCATTCCAGCGCACAACAGGAAGGGGGGGGTGACAGCCATAAGTGTCTCATCTACATAAGAACTGCCACCAGAGTGACATCCCAAAGCGTTTCTCTAACACCTTGCTGCTGGAAGTGCAGTATTACCACTCCCTCAGTAATTCTCCCTCTTACTGAGGGGGGAGCAGCAGCATTGCCTTCCTGCCCAGCCAGCATGAACTGCTATTTAACACCAATCAATGGCAGAGCCACGATGTGGCAATGGACTTAATGCAGTAAAAGGGCAAACAACCTGGAGGAGCACACAGAGGACTTGCCATCCTGTGCTGATGGGATTTGTCAAACACCAACCATTTCATCTGAACAACTGTCCTGATTTGAGCAGGTTTGTTATCATGGGTTCAGTTGCCAATCCTGAGTTAAACTGTGGCAATAATCTTCCCCTTAGGTTCTGCAAACCTCTTTTATAGCCTCCGGGCACAATTTAAAGCAAAGCAGTAAGATACAGTGCAGAGAAGTGTCAGGAGGCAACATCTCGTTACTTCTTCTAGCTAGATTCTACATTGGTAGAGCAGGGAAATCTCCAAATCGTGTTTTCAAGAAGAAACAATAGGATGATATGACTGTGCCTAATTTCAAGAAATCACAACCACCTCATTGCTTGCATCTCACAAACAGAAGCAGGTGATTTAATTGCAAACAGGAAGAAGCGTACCAGTCAGGACTGCGATTTGATCTGATTCTTCTTCTGGTGGCTTCTCCAGCATTTGAGAAGTGTTCTTGGGGCAAGTTTAACTGCTAACTTGGGAAGGATAGAATTTGCAATCTAACCATTGGTCAGCAGTCTCTCTAATAAAAATCCCTGGATTCACAATCAGAGATAAATAGCGTGGTAATCAGGGCCTTTGCTGGACAACTTAGGGATTGGGAGACAGTGTCACCTGCTACTTCTATAGTGCTTTGAGATCCAAAAGCAGATTCCTTCAAAACATAATAAAAATAATAAAAAATACTGCTGTATGGTTGCATCTCCTAGGTTTCTACGGCACCAGGGAACTCCAGATCTGCAATCATTTGACTGGAAAATCACTTGTAATGCAGTCAGTTGCTTTTCTTAAAATGTTCCATTAACAGAAGGTCAGGCTTCCCCTAAGTAACCCTGAAATGAGGTGTCAGTAGGCCATTCTTTTTACTCACACCTTACTCATTAGTGCTCCTGCTTCTCCAGCCACCTTTAACACTAAAGCGTTTTAAGTGATACCAAGGTACTACGAGTCCACTTTCCAGCTATTAAAATCCATCTCTCAGCTGCAATCTTGAGAAGCAAATGCACAAACCACTCAGCAGCCAGGTGCCGAGCCTGCCTCTCCCCCATGGCATGGCTGCCACCACTGGGAATGTCCCACTTGACATTTGTAGACCTACAAAGCACGGGAAAATTTCCCTATGGGATTTCATGCCTCATCTGTGCTGATGTTCAGGGTGCAGTGGCAGTTCCCAAAATCCCTCTCCCATCTCGTCCTGCCTTCCCCGCTCACTTACCAAGTGAGTGAGCTCCTGCTGGTACCTCATCCCCAGCCAGGGTGGTCCAGCCACAGAGCCCTGCCGAGGTGCTCCTCAACCTTCCCAGCAGCTTGACCCTGAAGCACCACCACCAGGATGGGTTTCTAAGCAATTAGAGGAGCTAACAAGGTGGGGTGGAGAAGCCAGTCCCACTCAGGGTGCCACAGCGACCCACGTCAAAGCTGGGAGGAGGTCAGAGGCCAGGATGGAAATGTTTGCCCATGGCAATGCCTCCAATTCTTCACTAATGACACTGCTGCTGCTCTGATGGAAAGGATCAGAAAGACTGGCTAATGAACACAACTCATTATTGAAGGCCTCCTGGGCACGGGATGACAGGGTTTCAGACAAAAAATTCATCCTAGCTCCCAGCAATGTGACAGATGTTGCATGTTGTGGCTCCAAATAATAATCCTGATGGAGTTGCCAGTGTGCTGTGCTAAGGCAAGCTGTGTGAAAACTGCAAGTAAGTATTAAGAAAGAAGCCAGTTAATCCCATTACAAAGTTTGTTTTACTTCAAGAGGTCAATCCAAGCACTCTGTAAGGCTCTTGTGTCACCTAAATCAACTCATCTAGCTTGCCACAGCACTGACAGCTCTTCTGAGCACAAAGGGGAGAGATGGGAGATCTTGTACTGACACACAAGGGATAAGCTAGGGAACAGGATCTCACAAAAGCTGCTTGTTTCAGTGTTTCACGGGATTTGTACTTGAATTCTAGATGTCCAGTTATTCTGCTCTGCACCACTCCCTAGAAACTAAATTGTCCCTCTCAGCTGAGGTATTATAAACTGCTGCAACAATGTTTGACCTCTGTAAAAGTGATTTTAGTCCCAGTTCTCGCATCACCTTGTTATTGTCTCCTGCTGTAACCATTTAGGATGACAGTTAATTATTGTTCCACCTACCAAGGAATTCACCCTGCAGTTCCTAACAAGGTGACAACAAGGGCTAAGTGACCCAACCCACTACCCAGTACTTTGGCTGGGAAAGAAGAGCAGAGCTAAGGTGCAGTCAGGTATCCTCCTGCAGCTCCCAGTGCAACAGTTTGACATTACCACCATCCTCTGCTCCTTTCTGCCATGCATCATTATCCTCCACCTGGAAGTCTTACCCCTCCCCAGGGGAGCGGCGGTGGGAGAATCAGTGAACCATTCCAGCATGAAGGTGGCTACACCAGCCAGTGTCACCACTGGTAGTGGCTGAAGGCATCGTGATGAATGAGGAGTGGGCAGCAGTTACAAAGCCTGGGAATCTTCCACTATATTGTCAAAAAGCAGCACACTCCCCATTCATCAGCATCTGGTGGAACCTCTCTATTAGCAGGGGATGGTCCAATACCTTCCTGTCAAAGCCCATTAATCGCAGGATGACTCCTGCCTAGACACTTCACATCTCTATTCCTTGGCAAAGCAAGGAAGGAGTCTCACCGTTTTCTCAGGCTTTAAAAAAGACAAATGACACATCCCTCCACCAGGAGAAGCCTGTTTCTGAAGCGGTGGCTTCAGAAGCACTACTCTTTAGAGACAGCCCTATTTAGTTAACTTCTGTATTTTTAATTACTGTCAATTTCCTGGGCTGTTTAATGAGAAAGTGTGTGGCAGTTACATTATCTTAGACCGACCTAAGGTTCTCCAGGGCACTTCCAAGTGGATGGAAGCTAGCATTCAGCAGTTTTATTTGGAGTACCTGGAAAAGGCGTGGGAGCAGTGCGGAAGACGAGACGCTTACTCAAGTTTCCAGGCCACAGGGGATTAACGTTGGAATAATTCAGAGGTTAATAAATAGCTGGATGCTACCCAGGCCACAAGGATTTCACTGAGTAAGGTGTGTAAATCAAACTTACTATGAAAACTTGCATAAACCATCTTTCCTGTCAGTTAAAGGATAAAATCCCACATACTCAATTTATACCCTGAACTTGTGTTTAAGCTCAGTCAACACATTCCTGAGGAACACCAAGGTAAACACACAAGTGCTCATGCTGAAACAGCACATCCCACAAAAGAAGAAAATGATGGAAGAGTACAAAGCACTCAAGAAGCTCAGTTCTTCAAGCACAGAAGCCAAATCTATATTCCGTGTAAGCTGATGACACCATGGGAGCAGCAAGGTAAGAGAAAATTGACTGACAGCAGCAAAGGAAAGATGCATCTCATTTTGCAAACCATAAAGTTGGAGCATAAATCATGCATAAAGCTTAAGAAGCGACCAGGACTCAGAGCAGCACAACTCCAGTTGCACTGTTCCTCCTAAGAGCTCGACACCTAAACATAACAATCCTATCTTACAAAGGCCAAACTGGGCCTGAGTGAGGAAGGAAACTAAGGCTGACTATTCTAGGAATGTCAGTGTGCCCTCTTAAATGCAAGTGCACTTTATACAAGAGGGCATCCCTGTGGAATGCCACCATAAGCTGGAATTTAAGTGGAAGCAGCTACACTGGTGCATTTTTCAAGGAAAGCGCAACTGCTTCTGGCAGGGTGAAAACACTGCAAAAAGTAGTTGTGTGTCAAAATATCAGTGCACTTGGGGTAAATATTCTACAACAGACTCAGGAGTAATAATTTTTTTCCCCAGCACTACCCAGGTTTCTGTAGGGATTAAATAAGGCAATGTAAAGTGTGCTTGCAGCCCAGAAAGCCAACTCTCTTTGAGCTGCATCAAAAGAAGCGTGGCCAGCAGGTCAAGGGAGAGGATTCACCCCCTCTACTCTGCTCTCATGACCCCCCCCCCTGCAGTGCTGTGTCCAGTTCTGGGGGCCTCCACTACAAGAAGGACATGGAGTTGTTGAAGCAAGTCCAGAGGAGGCCACGCAGAAGATCCGAGGGCTGGAGCACCTCTGCTACGGAGACAGGCTGAGAGAGTTGGGGGTGTTCAGCCTGGAGAAGAGAAGGCTCCAGGGAGACCTTAGAGCACCTTCCAGTACCTGAAGGTGCTACAGGAAAGCTGGGGAGGGAGTTTTTGCAAGGGCATGGAGTGGTAGTATGAGAGGGAATGGTTTCAAGCTGAAAGGGGGGAGATTTAGGTTAGACATTAGGAAGAAATTCTTCACCATGGGGGTGGCGAGACACTGGCACAGGTTGCCCAGAGAAGCTGTGGCTGCTGCATCCCTGCAATTGTTCAAGGTCAGGTTGGATGCAGCTTGGAGCAACCTGGTCTAGTGGGAGGTGTGGTGCCCCGTGGCAGGTGGGTTGGAACTGGATGATGTTTTAAGTCCCTTCCAATCCAAACCATTCCATGATTCTATGATAATATTTATCTGGCTAGCTCAGGGGGAGCTCAGCCCTGCCAGGGAAGTTAAGACCAGGAGCAGAGGCTTCTGCTTGGCCGTGCAGTGAGCAGCAGGGACCGGGGGCACACGCTTCAGCTGCCAGGCAGCTTAGAGTTACAAATCTGCCTCATTTGCCTGTGCAAACACACCCCGCAGGACTATATTTACACGACGCGGCCTTTGCTTCCCGTTCCTTTGAGCAAGATAAAAATACTGAGAGCTCTTCCTTTGGGAGCTCAGCAACAGTTGCCCTTGGGTTGCTGCTGTCTTCCCTGAAATGTGGTTGTGCCCCTGAGCCACGGTGAAGCAGGCAGCTGTGCCAGCACTGGTTTGTGCCACCGCTGCCTGCTCCAGTCTTACGTTATGGGGTAGCTACTCACACACTCCAGCTCCACTAGGTCAGATGGTGACTGAGTATCAAGGTGATAGCTTCGAGTTCACTCCATAATACTAGCCTGGGAGATAAGGACTGCAAATCTGGGAGAGAAAACTTTCTTTCAGTACCTTACTGGTCCAAAATCCCAACTGCAATTAGCATAAAAAAACTGCATTCTCCACGTAAATCAAAAGGAAGAGAAGTAAAGAAATGGCTTCTCTGAGGGAAGAAAGAATCAGAATTACACACTGCCTGAGCAATATGCATTATTAAACAGTGATATTTTGGGGAAGTTGAGAGCCCACAGTACACTGTAGGGGATTCCTTCTCTACAGGAGGCTTGGACAAGGGAGTACACATATGACAAAGCATATAACTTAAATATAAGGTGGAATTTGTACATTTCTCTAGTTCCAGTTTTCCATCACACATACAAAAGCACAGCACAACAATGCTGTAAGTGCACTCTGGATGAATTAGCTGGCTTTCCACACCAACAAACCCTCCCAGCTTCACAGTCCACCTTCACACAGCCAGCAGACAGAACTTAAAACCTACAGAGCAGGTACAGATCATTCAACATTCAAACCAAGGGAGGAGAGCAAGCCTTTCCAGAGGGCTGTGACATTCCCCGGACTCCCAAGTGGAACACAGGGGCTGGTGCACATTACCTGACCTCCCAAGAAAAGGCTACCAATCACCCTCTTGTCCTGGCAGCCCAACACTGTCGTTCCAGAGGAATAAGTCATAGGCTGGCAAACACAGGCACGAAAGAATATTTAAATAAAACCGTCATTACCGCAGCAGTTAACAAGTTCGTTACCTACTGCAGTTTAGGGTCTAAGAAGCAAGGGTCTTGACCAATCTGACAGTTGTTTTGGGCAGTGCTTGCTTTCCCAACAGCAGGCAGCAAGCCCCTAGCAGGTGTTTTGCAGGTAAGAGACCAGTGTGTGTCCCTGCCATCCTTAGGCAGACACAGAGAAGGTGTGGGCGAGCAATGCATCTATTTTCAACAGGAACATCATAACGACTTGGTGATAGACCATCTGATTCCAAGTTCAAAAAGAACTGGGAATCTATGTAAAGCACTTAGATAAAACAGGAATTTTAACAGGTTAGAAAGAGCACTTATGGCAGGATGGGAACAGGCCTACGGCGCTGACAAGACAGGCCAAGGTCTTTTGGCAGCCCTCTGAAAAATCACTACAAGCCCAGGCACAGTGACATTTAGAAAACCTGCACTAACATGCCATTTCCCAAGGCCACAAAGCTTCCAAATGTTTTTTTTTCTGTATGACACCAACAACTACGTGCTCTTGACTCCCACCAAGTAAAATGGACAGACAAAAGCTGGGAGTCACGAATATCACTCAGCAATTGGAACAAGCTCATAAACACCTCATTACAACCCACTCCCTGCCAGACTAGATGAGCAGATAACACGTATGGCAGCCATGAGAACCAGGGTCAGCAGCACTGGCATGGATGCAGACTTCAAGGGGAGGAGGGAGAGGTCAAATTCATCAACAGGACATTTCGACAGATGCTGCTTTTCCTCTTGGTTCCAAAACCTACCCCAACCTTTCCACAGAAGGCTCTGCCAGAGTGTTCCCCCCCGCCCTGGGGAAGGAGAAGCATTAGTCAGCCTCCCCAAAGCAGGCACTGTATATAAAAGCATATAAGCAGTGACTATAGCCAGGGAATAATCTGTATTTGCCTCATCTCAGCATTTGGCAGTGGTGACTAACTGGACTGCAGGGCTGGAACTGAAGAGCTGCAGAATGTCACTGAGCAAACAAGTTAAAGCAGGAACACGCTCCAGGGACAGAGCAGAAGGAGGAGATGTACAGAGGGGCCTGGCACTGCATCCAGCACTAATGCTCCCACACCGGGTTTGTGTGTGCATCCGGATACAGAGTGCCCAGCCTTCAGCTACCCTGCCCTGCTCTGCTGTTAAAATGCAAGCCTGGACAAGCATTATTGGTGTGACTTCAGGCCCAGCTATGTCAAAACAGCCATTTTTTGGCCTCTGAAAGGTTTCTAATAACCCTACCGCCCCTCCAAAAAACCAGCATGTTAACTGGAAGTATGCTTTGAACACGTTTGCCTGCCCCACCACAATCATATTTCAGGATAAGTAATTGCTTGTAAGCATTTGTGGCTGCTAACTCCTGGAGATACAGAAGGCATGTATTTTCAAATGAAAGAATACAGCTTTTAGGACTTCAGAACAATGAAAGGCAGGGCGACTGCCTGAAGTGCAGAAACTAAAAGCTTTTTCCTTCAGAACAAGAGCAGAATCAAGTAATTGTCGTTTCCAGGGAGATGGGGAACTTGAGGGATCAGAGCTCAATCTGCAGTTAAATGGATTGGAAACAACTCCTTGCCAGCTGCAGAAAAAACATGGATAAAAACACAGGAAAATCCAGAGAGGGCATTTTCCTGGAACTGTGCACATCTCCATATGTTCGGGAATGATGGACCAACTTTATTCAGATGATCCAGGTTAGCTACTCAGAATGCCAAGGGAGAAGTATTTCCTATGTTGTCCCCTTGCTTACACATCTCCCATTTAAACTCCCTTCATAGCAAAAACTGACAGGGATCTCAGTTTTCTCCTTTCAAGATAGAAATATGAAAAATTCTCTTTCACACTTCCCAAGCACAGTTCTAAGCAGACCAGGTAAGCAAAAAATACCTAAAAGATGATGTTAAAACACTCTTTGCAAGCTAAGCAGGCCTTTGCCTTTCCATGGAGATGTTTCACAGGTGCCAAAAGACAAAAGTTTGTGCTTCGATGGGATGCTGAATTCTGAGCTGCTCCCATGTAAAAAGCAAATCCCCTGAGTTGCAAAGACTTTTCCAAAATAACCAATACCTTTGTGAGTGCTGTAGAGGGCTGCAAATGTCACCACGAAGAAGGTGGTGGAATATTTTCCAGCATTAACCAGATGAAAGGCCCGTTTGTTATCACGGTAACGGCGCAGGCACTGGATGAATCGCAACCAAGCAGGGATGCACTGGACAACTGCTCTCACTCCGTAGGAGTAGCTGTAACAAATCTGATTATCTGCAAGAAAAAAGTTTCAGGGACAGAGTGTCAGCAAGTTTAAGAACTCCTCCTGTCTTCTTTTTTTGTAAGGATAGTATCACTTGACATGAGTGCAACTCCCCATCAATGTCTCGTACGGAGGCACACACACATCCGGAACTGTGAGAAGCTGAAAGCATCCTGGAGCCCTTTGCTGCATCTCAGAAATATCCAGGTGACAGGACATCCAGACAGACTGACACCTAACTCTTTCACTGCTGCCAGTGTAATTAACATCCAAGGAGAATATTTCTAATCTATTTTTATATTCATTTTGTGCTGTTGGCAGCACGGACATCAAATTAAGGATGGAATGACAAGAGGCCTTTGACACTGAGTTTTTGTACATAAATGGGAGAGCATTTTCAGCCTCTGCAGGAGAGCTCAAACAGGCTACTTTGCCTAAGATGTCCTTGACCCGTTTTTTTCTTGTATATTGTAATAGGAAGAAAAACATATTTCAGCAGCATGTGTTTGGGTTTTGTTGTTGTTGCCATTTTTAAAACAAACAAACAATGAGGGTACATGACAACTACACCAACATGACACTGTGTCGTTCCTCTGGTGTTTGAAAGTTTTCTTTTTATGGAGGAAACGACCAGGAAAACTCCAGTTTTGCCTGGAACCTCCACACATGCTGTATTCTTACACTGTGTCCCTCAGCACATCTAAACCAAATGCTCCACTAACAAACATTTGTTTCTTATTCAGACTAATGGAGACAAGTTATTAGGTGATATTTATCCCAAAGCACTGCACTATCATTCTGTTGTTAGGATTGGAAGAGGACAAGTTGTTATCCACTCAATTGCTATATTTATTTTATTTTTAATAAATATTTAGTTACTTGCAACACTGTCTTAAAGTGAAGAGAAAGATCAGATGGATTGGAAGAACAAAGTGAACACTGATGCTTATTGAAGCACACTGCAAATCCTTTCAGCAAGTGTCAAAACCACCAGGCAACACGACTCGCCAGCAGTTACTGCTTAAAATGGAAAGACAGCAGCCTGACCCAGGAGGAGACAGGTAGGATTTTGTCACTGGGAAGGCCAAAGTCAAAATTCATACACCAATTCTGCAGCTCTTCTGGCTGGGAAGGAGAGAAGAGGCATAAAACACACAGCCCTGGCATCACAGCATCAAGCCTGATTGAATGAGGGGTGGCACTAATGAGCTCTGAGAACGTTTCTCCACCCTCTCTGGCTGTAGGGTTCTGCAACGGAGCCTGTAAGACTCAGGCTACAGCACAGAAAATTGCTGCTAACAAGCTCATGCAACTCATTTTCATGTGGAGCAACAGGACTGGCCTAAAAGCAAATACATGGATAAACCACTATGAATTAAAACAAGAATGCCAGGAAAATGGATTTCTCTTTCCAATCAAGAAGTGCTGTGCCTCAATTCTGTGATGAATATACACACCAGGCCAAAAGACTGTATTAGGAAATGAACATGGATGTGAAATTCCACTTCTCTGGATGGAAGAAAGAAAGGGCAGAATCTCTTGAATGCTGTGTTTACAAGAGACACCAATCATTTCAGTTTCCTAGGTCACTGGTAGGCCTCTTCAAAACAGAGAGATGATTGTGAAGTTGCCTTGCTCAGTGTTTTTCAGGTCATTCTGACCGCGTTCGCATGGGTTGTCAGCATTACTCTACCTGTATTTGCCAGAAGTCCTGCATTGTCCTCCCACTGAACCTCGAAGCTGTAGAAGCAGATCATGTATTCCAGATCCATGAGTATCACGACCAGGCTGTTGAGCTGATCAGCCAGCCAGAAATCCGCAAAGCCTACCTTGTGGAAGGGAGCAGTGAACACTCGAAACTGTCAGGAAAAAAAAAAAAAGGAATAATTCATGACATAGCATCAAAGACATCTAAACGCAGTGGCAGGACATCACAGCATTGAGCAAATATGGAAATAACAGAAACGCTTGAAGATTTAGTGCTGACCTTTCCCTCCTGCTGACAGAAAAGTCTCCTCACGTTTAGTACAAATAACATTCCTGCTTTCTTCCTTCTGTATGCAACTATTCATGTCATCTCCCACCTTGCTGGTTTTTTTACTGGCAGAAGAGCCCAGCCTCCTCCATACAAGCTCCTTCCCAGAAACTCCCCATTTCCATGTAAGAGCTCTGCACAGCTTTTTTTTTCCTGTTGCTCTTCATTCTGTTCAGCGCTTTCTTTCAACCATTTCTGTTATGTCTATTGACATCTTCCACACTTACCTCTCCCTCACACTTAATGTCAGTTAGATTATAGACTCTCAGCATGGCCATCAGTCTGATCCTGGCTTGGTTTTTTAACACTTAATTGTTTTTTGGTGTTATAAGCTGGACAAGTGCACATTGCTGCTGTTGGATCTCCCAAAGCCTCTAGTAGGGAAAGAGTTAAAGGGAGGGCAGAGGCAATGCTATTGACTGTCAAGTAGACTCCCCCTCAATCCCAGTCCACTTTCCCTCTAAGCCTTAACAGCAGTTTTGATACTTTCAAACCAGACAGTTTTCCTGCTCCATTACCCCTGATTACAACTCTCTCTCTACCCAGTTAGTTATAGTTACTAAGGGCCAGTTTCTCAAAGAGACAGCACCAGCCGGTAGTTGGGAGATTTATGAACCTTTAAATTAATGGAAGCACAGGCTAAGACTGATCTTTTATATTGCTCTCCCTATTAGCCTGAAGGCTACATAGTTCCAGAAGCCCAGGAAAGGACTGACACATCAACTCTTAATGCCAATTTAAGGCTCTGGTCCTAAATTTCAAAGCCAAATAGGGGATTGAGACTTAGTGGCATAAAGCACACATGGATCTTGACCCAGAAAGGACTGTGCTCATGTAGGACAGCACCTATTACAAAGGCTGCAACAGGACCAGCCGTTGGGGAGGAGGGTCCTCAAAGCTGTCCAGCTGGACAACAGCTTATGCAGAGGTCAGAAAAGCCACACCAGCCTTCCTTTTCAAATGGTCCTTTTCAAAAGGCCCAGAAAGGGAGTATTTTACCAGCACTCCCTGATACTATATTTACCTGTTTTATCATAAACCTTTTTTTTTGTTTTTCTGTAAACAAAGGCTAACTAAAACAAATGAAATGTGAAAACGACTTCACAGATAGATCTCTCTAAAAAAAAAAAAAAATCAATAAAATTCATGTTGTTATTGAATTTAGGGAGAAACACTTAAGCGCTGCCAGAGGACAGCATAAAACTTTTAAGAGAGTAGAAGTTTTCCACCTAAAGGTTACAGCAGATGAATGTCAGTAGGTATGTCCAGGACCTAGCTAAGGCACTGGCATCTCAGTGAGTTTTCTGTTTGAAGCCTCCTAACCTCACATGCTGGGCTCTGTGGTTCCTGGCTGCTGCCACACACTGCCCGGGCACAGCTGGAGCTGCAGCCCGGCTCCCAGAGCAGATACCACTGGCACCTCCTCACTTTCCAGCTCAGAACTGTTTGCAACATCCTCCAGTGAAGATGGGCTGCTAGAATAAAATAATAAAATCCCAAAAGCTGGAGTGGAACCTCAGTTTCAAGTAATCGGTTGCAATTACATATCAACAGTTCCAAGCACCGGCTTCCTGGTGCTGATTGCTGCAGTTTTAATAAGTGCTGAGACAGCAGCTACTTGAGCTGGAGCCAGACACTTCCTAGATTTTCACCTCTCTCAGCCAGGCTCCCTGCAGCCAGCTCACCATTTCGGCACCCTGCAGAGAGCGTGGGCATGCAGACACTCTGCCACCCCCTGCGCTCGGATCCGATTCCTGCTGAGGAGCCGCCCTCCTACACAGCTCCACTCCGCGGGCTCCTCATCCAGCAGCAAAAGCACAAAGAGCACTCACCCAAGCACATAGGCAAGAAAGAAGAGCCTGGCAGGGGAATTAAGCTTACTACGGGCTAAATAACTTTTTTTTTCACTCTGAGAAAGATCAATTCAGGAGCAACTTGCAGCCTCTCAGGGTTTATCAAAAGAGAACCCACTCATGAGTCCCAAGAAGCAGTTGGTGATGGTCACAGGTGGATGTCTGTGACAGCCTCCCAGATCCATCAGGAAATGCTAAAAGACACAAAAGTACACTCCTGATTTGGTTCTAGAACAATTGGAAGTGGCAGTAATCCTCTGCTACACCCAATATATCAGACTTAATTTTGCCAGGAAATAAAACATACTGAGCAGGCGAAGAAAAACACCAACCAAACCAAGAGGTGTGTGAAGAGCACAGTTCTAAGAATTGTGATATTCAAACCTCCTTTAACCCAGACAACTGCTGGTGACTGCAAGGAGAAATAAAATACACCCATCCAGCCAATTACATACAATAAAAATTAGGAAAGCCTAACAGCTTCTCTTTATGTGGTTTGTCTTGCCTCTTTTTTCCCCCCTTCCTCCTTCCACATAACAGACAGTCACATGCACTGTGTCATTTTCCACCATTAAGGTGATCTTGCATTTTGATGAAGCTTTTTTTCCCCAGGAGACCTTGGGATGAGCTGGCCTCTGCATGCCCAAAGACATGTCTGTATCAGAAACTGCAGCATGGTCTAGAGATAGCAGGGACAGAGCAGGTACTGGAAACTAAGAGCTCTGTGATGACTGAGAATCTCACTCTGTTAAAACATTAAGGTAAATTAGCACAGATACTGCTCACATGGCAGCACCAAGGGACAGCAGAAAGATTAATGAGGCTTGGGACTAAAGGTACATCTGTGAGAGATGGCTGAATGCTGGAAGGCAAAAAAGGAAGAAACTGAAATAGTAGTAAGCTGCAAATCAAATAACAGAGGTAAATGCACAGAGGTTAACTAGCTGTGTGCAGACCTGCACGCACACCCTTGGAGCATGCTGCTACATTTCAGCTTTGTCGTGTTCCAAATACAGTGAATTGTTTTAATTGGCCTTAAAATGATTCTACAAATAACATCAGCCAGCAAAACCTTCTTCTGCCCAATGCCCTCAGAGCAGTTCCAGCAAGAATAAGGTATCAAGGGAACCAACTTGATTAAACTCAATTTAAAAAGGCGTACAGGGTGGGGATGAACATGGAAACAGACTTTTGGGAAGACACTGGTGAGCCATCCAACAAGCTTGAAAACTGTTGTTTGGAGGTCCCAGCCCTAACTGGAACAGTGAAGCAGCATGCATATTTATTTACGTTCCATTTACCAGATTAATCTTACTTGGAGAACAGGAGCTGGGTCTGAAATAAATAGTTTGCTTAAGACCACAAAAAGATTTGCTGAAAAAAAACCCTACCCAGGAACTTAATTTTATAAGCAGTAAACTTTGCAAAGGTCCCCTCCCTCTCCATCAGTGACCCCTGTCAATGTTGGCTCTTCCAGTTTGGGCTGAGGAACATCCACACAGCTTTGCCATAGAGCACTGTAACCATAACTACATTTGGGAACAAACAAGTAAAGACACTGGAGTGTTTCCATATGTGCAAATGTATACAGCTGTCTGTAAGAAGCTTAACAAGTAGCTACCTGCAATACAAAGATAAGGATGGGCTGGCACCAACAAGCAGAGGTTGCTTCTGTAAACCCATGCTCAACAACCACCTGCAGTCAATACCTTAACACTTCTGCTCTAGGAATACACAGGGATATAAGCACCCGTCTTTCCTAAGGATTAGTGATGTTTGTATGTAACTTAACTGCTTCTGCTCACCTACAGCCTTTTTTTTTTAATTTATTTTTTTAAATCAGAGACTTACCAATAGTTTGAGCAGCCAGAAACGGGACTTGTAATACAAGGTTTTGGTTGGGTTGATGAGAAAAAGCAACATGAAGCCGTACAAGATGAGTGGATTCACCTGCATAGGGATGTAGGTGAATTTGCCATATATACATGCCAGCAGGCTCAGGCACCACAAAACCCCCAGGAAACCAGCAATCTAGAGAAAGACAGAAAAAAACCACACAGATACCTTATGAAAACACAGCTCTGAAACCTACAATGAATTCTTATTATAAGGAAAGGGAGAGCAGTGTTCAATCCTGTAATCTAATCAGACTTCAGCAACTTCCTCTTCTAATTGTGTTAGAAGTCCTTGCCAGGAAACGGGGCAGGATTTATCCTCCCGATACACCGCATGGCTCCACCACTCCTACAATTGCTTCTGTTTACCTCAAAGAGATGTTGGTGGGACAAGTTGCTGCGGGGATTGAGTTCAAAGATGAGGACGTGATTCACTCCAGCCTGTCTCCAGCCATACGTGTTGATACCCAGGAGAAAGAGGAATTCTATCAGGAGAAAGCCACCTCGATAGATTCTCACCAGCGGCCACACATTTGGTCCCTCTATAAAAGCCACACCTGGCACAGAAAAAAAACAAAACAGCCTTATTGACAGCACAAGATATGTCACAAAGCAAAGTGCTTTATGCTGGCTCTCAGGTGCTTGGCTGTACTCCTGAAAACATGGTACACTCGTAACCACCTGCATATACTGGCAAGTGGAAGGATTTTGTTTAACCTGTCCGAGGATTTGGGGTTTCCTGGGGAAAATTCACCTTCTGGCTGGTGTAGTTGGGTCACCAGCAGCATCTTGGGTCCCCTGCCTCACACTACAGGCACCAGCATAAATGGTGACTACGTGCACTTAAATGTTCTGGTTTGATGGAGATGAAATCCCACCAGGCAGATACACAAATACTTCAGCTCCCCACAAAACCAAGCAGCACCATTCACAGCATTTAAAACAATGCTCAACTCATCCCTGGAGTCAGTACAACTGTAACATAACACATATTCATAGCTAGCAATGTCATAGCCAGCTGCACCCAAACAGAAAGCTCAACCTAAGGCAGCTGTACTGGAAAGCCTGTTACCTCTTTTTATTAAATCTTCAGGGGTTTGGAAACAAACCTGCTTAATTTCAACCAACAAGCAGCCTTATACAGCAGCAACTTTTTCCAGCACAAGCCCCTTTGCAAAACACTGTCCCCCCTGTTGCCCAATAAGGGTTTTATGAGAAAAACACAAATAAAAAGCAGTTACTTGCATCCTCAGTTTCAGTTTCTTTGAGAGTTTCTCACCCACGTGCTTTTTAAGCGAGGGGAAAAAAAGAACATGCACTTTTATAGAACTGATGCTGATAATTTACTCCCACAAACCTTACTGCCTAAACTACAGGTCCAAGTTCAAACTTTTCTTCAGAGAAAGCATATCCAAAAGAAGCTTCTTGTGTTCAGCATCTGTACTTCATATTACGTAAAATTACAGAGGAAAATGGTGCAAGGAGCAACGACACAAGAACAGTCGTTTTAAATTTAAAACTTAAATAATAGGATTCTGGCAAAATAGAGTCAAATCTTGAACAGAAGGAGCTGAAAATAAGGAATTACAAAAGAAGCATTTCAAATTTTAATCTGAAATGCCTGCAGATAAAACCAAGGGAGGTGCTTCGAAGCAGGACAGAGTAGACTCAAATATATTGCATGACCAGACAGAGCAGGACAGATGTGCTGTGTGCTACTGGAGACAGAACACCCAGACCAAGGTTTATCTTGAGGTGAACACAGTTTAATATGACAATATAGCATATGACTTCCATAGCTAATGTCTGCTAATCTTATTTCTGGACTCTCAGTGTGGTAGAGGACCATAATTACGTTGTGGAAAAGCAGCTGTTTCTGGAGAAAAAGCAGATACTGAACAATACAGCTCAGCTGAGCTACTGACAACACAGAAGCTAAGAGTAATTCTGTATATTTTCTCTCTGATACTAAACCCTCTCTAGCTTAACTTCTGCAGTATCAAGCCTAGATTTGATTCCCTCTCCCTGTTTCCTAACTGAACCATTTGCATCACCAGAGCTGAGCAGTCTGACTGAAGACCCTCAAGAACTCTGCTTGCAGGGAAAGTGCCCAGCAAAGGTGTACGAGGTCCCCAGCCAGCACGACCCAGGTCAGGGCTCTGTACTACTGCCCCGAGGCAAAGAGATTGTCCATAGTCCACTGTTGTCCACTTAAACCCAATACAAGCCAAGTCACCTCCTGGAGTCACCTCCTAGGTATGTGACAGTCAATCAGCTCATCCCTTCAGCAAGCGTGGGCTGATACAGAAACTGTGAGGCTTTAAAATTTGTTCTCTCTAGGGTGACACTCTCCTGGGATCCACCAGTGGCAGCCTTTAATGGACCCCAAGTTATTGGGAGCCCACCTCTATAAAACGTTTCTGTTCTGCTTTTAAAATCAGGCAGTACAGAAGTGGTTTGCTAACAGAAGTCATGTTTTCATGCTGTTTCACAGATTCTACACATACAATGCTAAAATCCTGTCTTAGTCAATCAAATAATAAAAACGATTTGGCTAAAGTAGTAGTGAGGTTAGCAAAGTAATTTAAATTTGTACAACTTAAAACAAACACTTTGCAGTTAGAAGTTTTTGCCCAGAATCTGAAGTAATGTAGAGCTATTAGCTCATGTCTGCTGATACAAACACACCTATTATTCACACTATGTTAGTAACATCTGCTTTAGACATCTAATCACTTTTATGAATTCATTCTCACAACTGTGTCACCTTTTCATTCTTAATACTGAGAGATAATGCAAACACAAATGGCCTAAGTCGTATTTGCATCTCACACAGAGATCAAACACATAAATTACAGGGAAAAAAAAGATACAGTGAGTAAAGAAACAGCTTCTACACATTAAACAGACCCTTCACACAGTCGAGTCAACTTTCTGCCTCTACCACTGCAAGACCAAACGGGCAGCACTGCAAACAGCTTCTCAAACAGAGAAATTCTATCCCAAGAGATGACTGGATCCAATTACAGAAACATCTGATTAAAATTTCTTTTAAGTCTAAAACACAGACACAGGCTTTCCCTAATGCAAGAGCTCATCTGTTGATTTATTAAGCCTTTTCCTTTGTACTGCTTAAGCAAGTTCCAACACTACTGAAATCACACACACACTTAGCAAAGCTGCTTGTGATAAAGCACTGGAGCTGGATCTACATGCTGTGTGCTAACACAGCTTTATCCTAACCAGAGTCCAAACTCAGAAGGTGCAAAGCAGAATGAAACAAAGGCCTGAGATAAGCAATAATTCACTGTAGCTTTTAACAAATGTCACCACAATTTGCAACAAGAAAAATTCAGTAAACTCCATCAGTAGGCACCAGGCATTGAAATCCTAGAAACTTCTACATTGAAGTGTCCAAAGTGGCATGGTGCTCACATGGCTCTACATCTGGTCTCATTCTCTGTAGGGAGTCAGTACCAGTTTTACAAGCACCTTTCTCAAGGTGGGCAAGAGCTGTGTGTCCACAGAATGAGAACAGAAATCTGTCTTCATAGGTGGATGTTGTACCTCCAGAATATCCCTCCAAGAGTAAGAAGGAAACCAGGAGAACAAACCATAATATGTTCCAAGTCCAAAATCCACATATATAACATGAGGAAAAAAACTCACAACCTGTTACCAAGCAGAACTAATAATTCACAATAGTGTGATGTGACTCAGGCTGATTTAACTCAGAACATCCTGACCAAGCCAGTTTGGATCCAGGCCCTTGCTAAGTGAGGAGAATGTATCCAAGAGCAAGGCATGGCAGGCAACTGGGTCCAGCTGAGGATACCCACCTGAAAGTATGACAGTGACATTCAGTGCAATGAACAACCCACAGAACAATCCAACCCTGAAGGTAGTCCAGGCTGGCACAGGCTGCAAACAAAGCAACAGTGGAATTAAGGTGGGGTAAACAGGTTATCAGTAAAGTCAAATTAATTTGCAGAGTAAATTTAAAATCAGGGATACAATGTTCTGATCTCTGAAGGCACTCTTGCTCTTGAAGTGAGGTTTTTTAAAACTGAAAATGCAGCGTAATATTCTTGCCTATGTTGTTGTTATGTTGAAACAGAGCTTGGGCACCTCAGTACCCTTTGAAAAATACTCCAGACTACACAAACACTAAGCGTATGTTATTATTAGCACAAATTTCCTTTTACTATGTATCTCATCCCTTCAATACCTTGTCTGCATGCATTAGGAATAGTAAGTACACTATTTTCAAACCTTCCGGAACTAAAGCAGATTATGTGACCATGCCCCCCACTCACAATTTGCAGATCATGCTCATATCAATTATTTTCACTATTTTGTTCCAATGTTGAATCTAATTTGGCACCTTGACAAGCTGGAGAAGCAGCTTCTCTACATCACTCGATCTCTCACCTGAGCTGCTCCTAAGGGTGGAACACGCAAACGTTTCATAGCCTTCTGTCTGTCTCCATCTTCTAACTCATTAGTCACCACTTCCTAAGAGGATAAAGACACATATCACAGACATTCATTCAAATGATAAGCACGTGGTACTGCATTAAACAAACAAACAAGAATTGTGGTTGATTTCCAGGTTACATTTGAGCCCTGGCCTCTTTTAATACATGGCAACAAAGACAGGAAAAGTTCATCACGCTGCATCAAGTAATTACACAACACAAGCTAACCCTGCGTGAGCTTTTCTGAGTGAAAAGCTACCAGCTGAAAAGAGCATGCCCAAATTGATGTAAGCAGTGCCAGGAATCAGTGGCATTTCAAAATCGATTAATAGTTGCCTTGGTGGTGAACATAAACTACAGAGAGGGCAAAACATGACAGGAGTCAGCAGTGAACAAGGAAACACCGTTTTCTAGTTAAAAGAGGAGCGGTGCCCAGGTTAGCATCTTTACCTCTGTTTCAGAGATTAGCTGGTTGATCTTCTTGCAGGTGTAGAAGGGTGCCACCTCCACCTCGGCCACCCGCCACTCTGCCCCCCCGTGCTGTCTCCAGGTTCTTGTCATGCTTCTTCAGGATCTTGCGAAAGCCAGTGAAGTTCAGGTTCTGCAGACAAGGGAAAAGTTACTGGCTTTTAACCTCAGGCTGCTCCCGAGAAAGCTAAGTGGTTGTATTTCCAGTGCTAGCAAAAATGGAATAATAAGAATCAATTTATTAGATCTATTGTCAGGAAGTTTGAGTTACTACTTTATTAGCAGTTAATACATATCCCTTGCAAACAACAGAAAAAAGTGTGGGACTCAAGGGCATAAAAAGAGGTAATTTATTTGCAGGGAGCTACCTAAACCTCACATTCCCTGAAAAGCCAAATCCCTGCCACTTTCCTGCTTAACCCAGGGAGCAATGACATTCCTGATGAAACCTCACTGAAAACAAGTAACCTTTGGACCTGCTGAAAACCTGTATGCTTAAAGCTACTTACAGACTGGTCCCTGTGCCTGGGTGCACCCTACTGCACACATCCCAGGTACTGCAACTCAGAGACCAGTCTCTGGATTAGCAGTGGTTGTCAGGAGCTCTTAACATAGAAAACTGCAGAGAGATTATGTTCTGTCCCAGCTCCCACAGTCATTGCCAGTCCTTCAAGGGGTTTTCCCTCCTGAAACCAGGCTACTGATTTCCAGCTTCTTTGAACTTGGCATTGGTTTCATATCAGGTTCTCTGGGTAAGTGCGCTACAGAAGGGAAATCCTTGTATGAAAGTTCTAAATGCTGCAGATTCAATCCAGGCAAGTCATCCCCACAGCAGCATCCTTTTCCACAGAGCACACTCCAAAACTAGTTTGGGCTTCCAGACATGGGAGATGTAACTTTCTAGTCTGTCAGGATAAGCACATGATGCTCCATTGGAAGAAAAAAGAACTGTTGATTTCCAAAGAGCCCTGACCCAACACTCTGCTAATGCACAATAACTAAGACAGGCAAAGCTCATCACACTGCACTATGCAGGCAATTGCTGTGATGAGATGCACTTAAAATCCTGCCATTTCATTATACAGAACACGCCACTCAAAAGGCTCAAGGTTTCATTCAAGCAGGAACACAGCCAGACCATGGCAAGATTGACTTCTGAAAGAGCTTAGACAGTAAACAGAGAAAACAGCAAAATCTAATGCCCTGAGGATAGGCACCAACTACTCACTGAAATTATTTTCAATCTAATTATGCTGAGAGTGATTTAATACCAGACCCCTACCGTATAGGTGGGGAAATGAGGCTAGGGAGACAGGAGCAGGAAGCCAAGGCATTAATGATCTGCATTATTGCAGACAAGAGACTTTAATTACTTTCTATTAGAAACGCCAGCATTCCACCCCAGGGAGAGCAGATCACTATTTCATACATTTGAAATTAAAAAGATGTAGCAAAATGACAATTTTGGTCAGAGATTTCTCTGCAGCGTGAACTAACATCACTTTATCTGCCATGTGTGCAATCTCAGCCTGACTCTGGTGTGCCTTGGCTGGATGGGTCATGGTTACACCACACACCCTAGAACCTCTCCAGCAGCATTCCACCCTTGGCTGTGAAAACCCTGCAACTCCAAAGGGCATTATAAAAAACACTGTTGGTTACAGTGATACTTTCTTTTTAAGTTTTGTTTATTCTAGAAGATAGTATTTCAAATAAATAGATTTATTGTTAAATGTACACATTCTAGAATTATCTATTACTGTTGACAATAAATTAATCTTATCAGAAATTCAACTGTTGGTAAGGTAAACAAGTGACAGCTGCCCTGAAGATGAGTTGGAGCTTCCCTTGACATTGGGTTTGTGTACCTTAGGAATGGACATATGCAACTTTTGCTCTTGCTTCAGTCCTAAGAGACTGAGGAATTCGCTTGGCATGGATTTTCCTTTCTTGCTAAGCCAACCTAAGAGTTCAGCATTACAAAGCCATAGTTTGATATTTATAATGATATTTGTATTTATCTTGATATATTATTCTATATGATATCGATATACGTGATATTTGGTATTTATAGTGACTTCCCTTTACTTCCTACATGAAACCCCCAGCTACATCACCTTCCCATCAGGTTATTGTTTTTCCTCTCCAAAACTGCAAGAGCTTGAATATTCCTAGTTTTCATATTCTACGCTCAAAAGCTTGAGGGATTAGGTTTTATGTTTGTTTTAGTATTTGTATTCCTTGCTCTCAACTTCAAGGCCAACTTGAACGGATTTTTCTCATTCTCTCTTCGAAGATGTGTTGAAGAAAGAAGCTTTGCTCCTTTTGGAAACTGTGAAAGCCATCCAATCCAGATGGGTTTTACATCAACATTTAGTATACTGGATTCATGGTAGCAAAAATGTAAGTGTGCAAGATGCCTTTCTTCTCTGATACAGAGCAGAAAAAAAGATTTTTCAAAGGATGACCTATGTCATCCCCTATTTAAATTCTTCATCAAGCCTCAGAAGTGATTTCTCTAGCCAAGGGTAAGAGCTTTTTTAAAAAAAAAAAAAGTGAAGAAACCACAACAGGCAATACTGCTTTGCTCCATTCCTGAGAAGCTAAGGATACTCTGCCTTTCCCAGGATTTTGAACTAGAAACTCTAATAGCTAAAGGGCTTTATTGAGAAATTAATCGTTTCCAGACACGTGTTCAAAGACATAATGGCACTTCAGGAGAGGTAAACACACTTGGAATTTTGGAAAAACTAGGTTTTGTTCATACTGCTGAGTGATATTCAATTAATTCTTATGGTGAATTTTGTTTACTAAAATTCTCTAGTGCAAATCTGGTAAATACCTAAATATGGATGTAGTGAGTTTAAGTTCAAACACTCAAGCTAAAAAGCCCACAATAAGACATGTAAAAACATTTCAGTATTTAACACCAAAGAGCTACCCTAGCAAAAAAAAAATAAAATCATAACAGTTTCAGATTTTTGTTTCAAGATTTTTTTGAACAAAATCAGCATCTGCAATATTTACCATGCTCTTTCATGCCAGAAATCCAAGTCCAACTAAAGTTTTGTTTTTTCATACTTCAAGGCAAACGAGCCCATATCCTACAGAACTAATAACATCTTTTTTTTAAATGGATGTTTTAACAAGAGATTCTGATACAGCAAGGTCACAGCCGCTACCATGGTAACGCCAAGAGGAAACAGTACATTAGTATTTTAAGTTTCATTACAAATATTAGTTAAAAGAGCCTAACTTCCCCAACTTGCCAGCTCCAGCCCAGCACAGAACAACACGGTACAGAAGGAGGAGACATCAAAGTGACTCTGTGTCCTGACCATGCCTGGGCCAGGGGTGCTGGCATCAGCCAGCCCAGGAAAAGAAGAAAGAAGGTCCTTTTGCAGGTCAGCTTAGCATTGTCAGCTTAGCATTTTAGCTCAACAAAAAGTAACAAGACATATTCTGCTAGCTGCTAGGCACCTGCCTTTTCTTTAAAAAACATTTAAGGACCCCCCAAAGAACCCAAAAACTGGCTTGAACGAGACAGCTCAAGGGTACAGAAAGCACAGGGACATTTACACACGGAGCTTTGTAAAACCACCTCTTTTTGCAGGTACCTGATAGTTCTGCAGTAAGATGAGGCTGAGGTAGAGCTCGCTGAAGGCCAATTTCAAATCTTTGATATTCCTATGCTGGACACGCTCTTCATGGGACAGGTGGAAGACCGGCTTTCTGCGCCGCTGCAGCGTGGAGGCCCCACTGGCTTCTTTCTGGGCATCCAAAGTTGACTGTAACTCAGTGCGAAGTGTGGTGAACCTGCGCTGAGCTTCTGCAAGCTTTTCTGTTAGCAAGGAAAGGGAAAGGTCAGGTGAGAAGACAGCAACTTGTCTAATGAGCCTGTAAAAAAGCACTATAGCTTTTGCCTCAAATAATCTGTCTGTAGGTAAAAAGCATGGAGTAACCTACCACATGGCCTTCTCCCACTAAGTGTTAAATTCAACAACGCTGCATATTTGTCTTTTGTAAAGCTCCTTCTGGTTAAAGGTCTTAATATACTTCATGTAAAACATATACTCTCTCCAAAATATGAAGTTGTTGTATCAGACAGGTCTTTATCAGTATAGTAAAAGCCAAGCGGCTGTCCCTCGGCACAGACTAAGGCAACATAAAAATGTGGACTCAGACCTCTCAACATCCACCCTGGATCTGATTTCTTAGAATGGTTTGGGTTGGAAGGGATCTTAAAGATTATCTAGTTCCAACCCCACTGCCATAGGCAGGGACACTAAACCAGGTTGCTCCAAGCCTCATCCAACCTGGCCTTGAACACTTCCAGGGAGGGGGCGGCCACAGCTTCTCTGGGCAACCTGTGCCAGTGTCTCACTGCCCTCATAGTGAAGAATTTCTTCCTAATGTCTAACCTAAATCTCCCCTCTCCCAGTTTAAAACCATTACCCCTCATCCTATCACTACTTTTTAAAGTCTCCCTCCCCAGCTTTCCTGTAGGCCCTCTTCAGGTACTGGGTTCCTAGAGGATGCTTGTTCCAGGACAGTATGAATACTCATTATGGATGGAACAAGTCCAACCTGCACAGCTGCCACCTGGACCTTGGGGATATCAGGGACGCAGGTTCTGGCCACCCCACCCTGGCAGAGCTGGAGGCAGCCAGGCATCCAAATACCAAAGCTGTGACCACACGTCTAACTCTGCGTGCAAAGGAAAGCCATTTGCCTTTCTCAACTAAAGCAAGTGCACAAAACACATCAAAAAAAACCCTGCTGGAAAATACTGGGAAACTGGACAGTCGGTAAGCAAAGCACTTTTTGTATCTGTGCACCCACTACCAGCTACATGTTAACTATCTTTTTATACGACAGTGAGGAAACCAAAGGAAAAAAAACACACTTGAAACGTGACGCTGAATTTCAGAGCTCAGAGGCCGATGCAGCCCCCTCTGCCAAGCTCCTGGTGACAGACAAACACAGCTCCTGCTTTGATCAGGAGCTACAACACTACCAGCTGCTGTACACCATCCGCCGCAATAATTTATCCCTCTTTTCCTCCACTTAGGCTCACGCAGCTTAGAAGCACTGCCTCATTATTTACTGATTAAAGGGAAAGTCAACTTGAATTTAAAGATGATTTTGATGTGTTTTCAGAACAAGTCAGCCTCTCTTCCTCACATCTCAAGTGTGAAAAAGGTGTTCCTTTAAACATGCTGCTTTATGTACTTTCAGAAAAGAATCCTTTTGGCTAACTAACAATCTTTTCATGCTACAACCAGCACATCTGACACCACTATCTTTCTCTTTGTTCTGTACAACTAGTTCTCTGCAGGCTTTTTTCCGCTCCCTACGGCTTCAGTCACAGCTTTGGCATCTTGTTGATAAGCACCGTTGAAGACCACAGGCACTTGTGTTGGCCAGCAAGACCACGAGAAGGTTCACAGTGTTGGAGCAGACAGCTGGGAGCTGGAGCCACCTCCACCCAAGAGGAGAGACACCAGAAATCACAACCCAAAGCTCTGCCCGACAGTCTCCTGGCTGCCAATTTAATTCTCTTCATTAGTATCTTATATAACAATTTCATAGTAATTCTCAATTGCTTCCTCCCATCACAAGTAAGATTTACTCTTATGGGAGCAATTCTGACCTTTTCCTCAGTCTTAATCAATTCTGGTTAATTCTAAGAGCAAAATATCTCTGTAAATAATTTTACAGTGCTCTGTGTATTTTCCGGGAGGAGAATGCCTTTCTGAAGAAAGAATGTGGATTAATATAGAAAAATCAAGTACAGAGGGGCCTATAGCTTTATTGATTATTTAATTTTATTAAAGAGATTTTAAAAAGACAGGAAAGGACAACTCCCCTCCAACAACTTCTACAACTGCAAGGACTCCACCAAAGAGAGGCAATGCAGCCTACAGTGAGAAGTGTCTGCCCACAGCCTACAACCACAGAATATTTAACACACACAAGGTCAGGCTGCAAAAACAATCATCTCTCCCCACTTGCGGAGCTCTCTCAGGAAGGAATAACAGGTATCTGTTAGAATCAAAAGCCTTCATATAAATAAAACTTGCAAGTTCACTCTCTATATTCAGAACCCTCTGGTGATTCACTGAGATTTCTTGGGGATCAAATTATTAACTACAGAAGAGTTTACATTTTTGAAAGCACGGTTCCATTTTCCCCATGTCCAGAAAAATCCTAAAATCCATCAGCTTAATAACATAGTTTTTAAAGAAAAGACAATGCTCTGAAACAGTTATAAGACTGCTGCTGCACTTTTCCTACCTGCTTGCAAACCAACACCCACAAAATAGCATCATCCCCCAGTACATTCTTCTTAAATTACACACTGCTGAAAAGTCATGTGTCTTCTATATATCCCTTCCCAACCATAGGGGAGGATCACTGTCCTCTGAAGATGAGGCTTTAAAGGGAACCAAACTAGTCCAGCAATAACCTGCCACTCCTGAGAAACACCAGCCCTGCCACCTTCTCCCCTTGCCCAGTCTCTTGTACTGACCCCAGTTATCCAGTCCATAAATCATTTTGTTGTGTTAAGGAATTATTCTATCATCAAGATTGATTGTAGAAGTAAAATAAGGCAAAATGAGTGCTGCTGCTCTTATAGCCTCCTAGGGAATTGCCAAAGCAAAACAGAAATCAATTTCTCAATTTGCAACATACTCCAAAATATTTGAAAATACATTCACCACTGATTTGCCATGCTGAAAAGTGGCTTTTTAAAAAACAAGTAGTTGGAAAAAAGCAGCACACACTTAGAAAAAACTGGAATTACTCCTGTGTTGCAGCATTTTGCATGACCTGGTGCCTGCTGAGTCCTCAGCTCAAGTGCAATCTCAGGGCAAAGACTGAGAGATGTAGAACCAACAGAGACAGCCATAAAGTTTGCAATAAAATAGTAGCTTTGCCCAAAAAATCCTTCTAGATCCTGACTAAAAACCACCATCTAAAGTTATCACCTCAACTATGGAATGCCAAGTCGGTGTTGACTCTCTTTTCCAAGTTTAAAGAAAAGTTCATGTGTAAGGATCATGAAAAAAAAAATCCCTCTCACACCGATGAGCTAGCAAAATTTTCCCCCAGGGTTGCAGTTTATGTGGTCGTGGTTGTGACAAAACCTGTCTCACCAGACAGGAGGTCATCAAACAGCCCATAGCTGCTCGCAGCTCCCCAGCTCAGGGCTCTGGGCATTTAGGCAGGCTCATTTAGCACTCTGTCCTTTTCCTACTTGAACATATGCTCAGTATTTTGCTTACCAAATTAAAGCCACCACTTCCTACAAAATAATAAAACCAGCTCCTAAATTAACCACAAAAATGTTACTAGCTACATAGTAGCCCAAGCAGATGCTGGTGATGTTAATTTAAAATATAACAAACCTCCCCTCTAGAAAATCCCAAACACAAACCAAAACTGGCCACAAATAAAACTTTAGCACTTGAACAGGCATTCCTCTGCTGGAACCATCTGAAATTTTTACTGCTATTTTTTTCTTTCAATTGACTATAGATTTTCTTGAGCATAGTCCAAATAATCACAAATTCTTTATCAACTCAGCCAGTTAATGGCAGTTTTCCTTCCTACTGAGTTGAGATAATGGTCTGGGGAATTAAGGATGTGTTTGATGAGAGAGCTGACAATCTGAGCACACAGTGAAAGGCAAAGGCACTTTGCAGCAGATTCTCCAACCCCAAGTGTTTTGTGGAGGAGCTGAGGTCTGGAAGCAGCCCATTCCCAGAGGATGAGGTTGTCCATGCTGTGCCAATCCCTTGTGACGTTCCCTGAGGATACCTCAAGTGCAGGGAAAGATGAGAAGGAAATGAAGCAGACCTCAAAAGAAAGCTTCATTTTGTTGAAAATGGACAATATTTACTGTGGGAAAGACAAGTGTGTAGTAAGTCATATAATAAATTTACAACAAATAGGAGGTACCAGGTCATAATCCAAGCCAACACATGCCTGGAGTTACAATAGGGTCCAATGTGACATATTTCTGACATGATCAAGAAGAGGAACCACTGATGGAACATTTCTTGATGCAGCTTAACGTTAATAACCCTAATAGAGGGTTTCCATGCTATTGAAGTCATGTCACTCTTCTGCAAATAAAAGACTTATTCTTGTCACAAGAGATCTTCAAATTACATGTATTCTCTCCTGTAACTTTTTGAAATGACAGCAGGCTGAAAAAACCCTGCCCTGTATTATTAATGCCATTTTGAACATTGCTGGAATTGGCACGTACAAGTGGATGCACGTGTGCTAGCAGGTCCTCATTAGGGAAAATTATTATCTGTATTGTGCATCTGAATTGACAGAACTTCCCCCACAGAGTCTAGCTTGTAGTCCATATATAACTAGAAAAGTCAGACAAGTTTCTGAGTGTAAAAGCCTTATCTCAGACCTAGGAGAGAAACACCTCACGGGGAAACACAATAGAGGATAACTGTTCTGAGTTAGGTACACGTGAATTGCATGCAGAAAAATGTCTACAATGTGTAAAATCCATCTGGCCTAATAAAACATATCACTGCTACCTACAAACTGTTCCTTATCCTTGCCCCCACTGTGGCTACAGCAAAACACCTCTGCTCCAGGGAGCCAGAAGAGCAGGCCCAGCCAGCCCAGCAACAGATGTCCTTAGATGAAAGCTGTGCAGAAGCATCTATCATGCTTTCTGCTATTCTTATCTTCACAACCCAGATCCTGCTAGCAATAAAGTCATCACTTGATGGTTATTAAAATATTTTGGACAATTCAACTTCGTCTTTGTTACCAGATTAAAATAAAAAATAGAAAAGGCTACCACATGGTGCTACAAAGGCCTGTTTACAGCACCAAGCTAATAAATCAACGTGTTAAGAGAAAGTGCAGCAGATGTCAATGCACCATTGTATCCATGTTTAAATGCTTCCCCAGTTGAAAACCCATTTTAAACCTTACCAAGAGAGGCTGAAAACCAGCTGAAGTGCAGTGGTGGGTGGAACTGGAGCACACTGTTACTACACCTTTTGTAGCAATATTACTGGGTGAATTTCTGATCATCCCATTCTAAAGTTTATTTTCAAAACACAGGGTAGGAAAGCAAATTTTCTCAGGACAAACAGCAAACAATAGCACTTTGACATATGACCCCTAGGAATTCCTACTCCTACCACCATTATATTCTATTCAATTTACTAAATAGGATTTTCTACACTGCTACTGGCTGATCTACTCCAGAAAGTTGCAAGAGTTTAATTAAGAGCTTAAAAACCTGTTGGAGACATGAAATGGTCAAGTCACCATACACAGGCAAGTCCATGACAGCTATTCCTGCAGAAGCTCGGGGAACACCAGCTTAGCACACCTAAAATGTGCACAAGGAGGCTATCACCATGGATAGCATGAGAAACTGTGCCCTGTAAGCTGCCACTTAAGTTTAAGAGTATCTTCATAAGGCTCAGCAGGATGCTACTGCAAAGGAGGGAAATAACCTGCCCTTCATTCTCTCTCCTTTCAAATACCATGGTTTAGCTCCACATCTGTGATTAAACCAGAGCAGTTTCCCACACAAACCTGCCCTACAATTACGTGATGGTAAAACTACATGACCACTGTGGTTATTCTGGAAGATTGAGAGCTTCAGACTCTTTTTGTGTTGCTGTATTTTCCACAAATATACACAAATAAGCACCTTACCTGAATAGAAAATGTTGATTTTGGCAAGTTCTTTCTCACAGGTTTGGAAGAACTTCTCTTCAAACGTGGCAAAACACCTTTTCACTGTGTCCTCATCTGTGTCTATGAAACAAAATGGAAAAAAGAAGTTGTAACAGAAGAACATAGGAACAACTTTCTAAATGGCTGCCATGGAAATATTTCTTCAGAGTAGATGAATCTTATTTGTCATGAAGAGAAAGAACAATAAAGTCCAAAGGGCTCTGAGGGAACATATTTTTGGCTGTAAAAGGAACTAGACTAGGTTGCTCCAAGCTCCATCCAACCTGGCCTTGAACAATTCCAGGGATAGGGCAACCACAGCTTCTCTGGACAACCTGTGCCAGTGTCTCACCAACCTTGCAGGAAAGAATTTCTTCCCAATATCTAACCTAAATCTCCCCTCTTTCATCTTGAAACCATTCCCCCTTGTCCTTTCACTCCATGCCCTTGTAAAAAGTCCCTCCCCATTTTTTCTGTAGCCCCTTCAGGTCTTGGAAGGTGCTCTAAGGTCTCCCTAGAGCCATTTACTCTCCCAGCACAACAACCCCAACTCTCTCAGCCTGTCTCCATAGCAGAGGTGCTCCAGCCCTCTGATCATCTTTGTGGCCTCCTCTGGACTCGCTCCAACAGCTCCATGTCCTTCTCATGCTGGGGCCCCAGAGCTGACCACAGATCTTTCAACCAAAACAAAAGCATATTAAGTAGCAGTATAACCACCCTCAACATGCTACCATTGCTCTATGTCAAGATTAAATTCTTACATTTATTCCCCCCAGAAGTTGTTCTGCTCTCCAGTCTTGGACACTGGCAAGTTCTCCAACACAAACTTTAGTTAGAGAGCAAACCTCTTTAACAAAGACTGGGCTTTATGATGAGGGTTTGGGTTTTCTTCCCTGGGCTTACCATGGCAGAAAGCCAAGTACAGTCAGTACTGCACGTTCATACCATGCCTTTTCCAACCTGTCAGTGCTCCAGAGCTCCTCCAGAGCTCCAGAAGCTCCACCAGAGCTTCTCCAGCACTCCCACGATTGCAGCATGCTTTGTGCTGGGACCAGTATGCAGCTTCTCAGCCAACCACAGGCACTGGTCTTGCTCTTGAAGAACAAAGTTGGCCATGAAAAGTATTCATCCCAGCTTAGTAAACAATTGTAAGGGCTAAGCTTTTAAGTGAAGGCTTCATTTGACCTTCCAGGAGGACTCACTGGCTTCAGCCATCATTCCCACCTTCTCATCACTATAATCCTTCAAATACAAATGTAGCATCACAGCAAACTAAATTCTGCCCAGCAAGTAAATGGGAAACTGCATGGAAACTACCTTCTTCCTTCCTAGAAAATAAAGTATGTGTCTCATAAGCAAAGTTTAAAGGATCATGATCAGATCCACACTTCTCCCCCACTGCTCTGGGACTCTTAATTCTTTTGGAATAACTAAGAACAATTCTGTAGTTCAAGTAAAATTTTGCAACGAAAGCAGCAACTCGGTCACTTTGTTATTATAAGGAATATAGTGGAGCATCTCCAGAAGTGTGCAATTTCAAAGAAGGAATGAATTTTCTAATAATTGGTTTAATGAGTAAAAATTAAAGACACCACACTATAATTACAAATCTTAGCACCATCAATCATCTGTCTCAAATGCTCCTAATGCTGAAATAAAGCAGACCCTTCATACCTCCCATAGTTACCGTTTCTGAATTCTCATGCAGCCTCATAGACTAAAAAAGGTTAGTATTTTCCCAAAGTGGAAAAATTAAGATTTTTATTATGGTTCTGATCAGGTCAAGAAATACATTTTGAAATGTTACGTTATTAAATTGAGATGACAAATATCACAGAAAAGTTTCATTCACTAGCAGACGAACACTCTGGATTGTCAGAATAATAAAAAATGTCTTTTCTTTTGGCTCTAATTCTTAGGTAAAAATAAACCCAAAGTAGTATTATCCTGTATTAAATATAAACTTTTAACATTTAGAATTTCCTGATTTTTATGTTTGTGGCACCATAAACCTACAGACACTATATTAATGTTTTTGGAGTTTTGTGTAAAAAGAGCAATTATGCGAGCCTGCAGGGGCAATGTTGGAAGAAGACTGTTTTCCTTCAGAACTTGACAATGCCTTAAAGAATAAAAGAGAAAAAAACAACCAGTGCTGCACAGATGACTGGTGTTTACAACTCCACCATCCAAGGGCCTGTAGAAAAGAATTCACGAAGGGCTCCAAAGGCTGTTCCAGACTCCAAGTTTTGGCTCCCAAGGTCCCTTTATAATCCAACAATTATACTTGCAGCTCCACGGCTACTCCCAAGGATGAGGGCTCCCTCCCTTGTGCAAACAACCCCTGAAATGACTCCTCTTTGCTGAAGCAAAGCCACAGCAGCCCCGAGGTGTCATTACAGCCCCACTCAAGGCCACTGGCCCAAGGTATATGTTGCAGAACCACATGCCTGTGTGTCCCAGGTGCTCCTGAGCAGCTTAGTGCCTCCACACACATCTCTCTCTGGGGGCTGCCTCAAACACCAGAGGGACAGAAAATAACTCTGCTTTGGGGCTGGTAATTTCTAACAGCAATTGCAGCATCTTACCCTGGGGCACTACACCAGCAAGGCCAATCTGAACCTGCCTGCCAGAGCCCCAGTCCTTGACTCAACAGCTGCTAGCAAGGGTAGACAGAACACAAATGGGTGGGTGAAGTAACAGAAATTATTATGAAATACTTAATTTGCAGTCTTTTTATTCACTAGCTGCTTAAAACTTAAAATAACAGTAATCAGGCAGTATCAAAACAATGCTGACTCTTAAGAAAGGATCCAAAGGGCAAGTTCTTCAGGCCAAGGAGTTTAAACAGCTCACTGACAGATGCTTTCTTACACGGGGTAATCGCCCTTTCCTGCCTTTACAACAAATGATGTAGAAATAAAAGCACAGAGGCTCACTGCTTTCCTGCTTCAGAAACACCAAGTGACTTCTGTCACCACTTGTTGGTACTCTAGGTACCAACCTAGAAGGTTGCAGTAAGTTCACAAAGCATAAGTAAAATCAAAGAAGTTTTTAAACATCAGTCAATGGAACTATCCAAGAACAAAAAAACAAACAAACACCTTATCAGGAAGTGGAGTGTACTTTCTGTCCATGAAGTCAAGCATCAATATTTCTATGGAACCAAAATATCACCTTTTAAGACAGTAAAAAGCTCAGCAAAGCAATGTAGTGTTAAACTAATATAATGCCAATAATAATAAATAACTCTTTCTGCACATCACTGACCACTTCAGGAAATTATACATGTGTTAAACTGTTTGACTATAGCTGAAGTTCAGCAGAGGAAAACAGGCTTTAAAACACAAACAAACCACTACTAGAAGACCTTCCAAGAACCTTGAGATTAGGAATTCAGGTCTCTGTTTCAACCTTAAAACATCTCAGACTCAGAAGAAAGCCAGTTCTATATAAACTATCCAAAATCCTTCTCCAAATGTCAAATAACCTTCTTACAAAAGATATTTTGCAGACCATGGTGGATACCAGCTTTAAAAATGAGGATCCTCTGTGAAGAAAAGGTTTCCCTTTGGTCCTGTTCCCACTGCAGTTCAGTCATTTAGCTGCAATAATAGACAAGTGCTGCCAAGGCTATTGCCTTTATTTATTTATTTCCCCCCAAGGCTAGGACAGGACAACTTTTTTTTTTTTTTTTTTTTTTTTTTTTGCCATGAGAAAATCACAGTGCCAGAAACAGGCCTTGGATTCAGAGGCTCCATGACAACAGAAGCTGTTTTTAAAAGGCATCCAGCTATTGCTGCCAAGAAGGGCCAGTGGTAACCTTCCTTTTGTTGTTCTTCTATAGCCCTAACACACTCCATTTACCCTAAGCTCCATGAAGTTGCCATGATCAAGGCTGCCAAGAAGATAGTCTGATCAACATTGTGGCTTCCCAACCTCATCTTCCTATACAACTGCTGTGAATAAAAAACACCCAGCCTGAAAGGCTCTTGCTTTTACTTGCAAAGCCAAATGGTAAACCAGCAGCAATCGGGATGTTCTCCCCTCTCGCCACACTTTCTAGTTTGCAGAGTTCAGATGCTGGTTCACCTAAAATTAAACTTAAAATTGAAAAATTAACATACAAGTGACATTCCTGCACTGTCCCGAGCACTCAGTTCTCAGTGCATCTGTCAACTATTCATTTAATTTCTCATTTTCTGCAGCTATAGTATTCAAACAAATGGCCAGCATCCCAGGCAGCTCTGCTTACTCGCAGTAAAAGTTTTGTTAGAGCAATGTTCTCCAAAAGTAATCATTAAAAAAAACCCAAACCCTTCAGTTTTTATCATGCTGAATATCAAGGGACATTTAATTTTTAAAAGATTAATTAGCTTTGTTATGAGATCAGCACAGGTGTAGCTCTCTGAATCACCTTCTGTTTGCCACAAAACAGCTTCATCTGAGTCAGGTTATTTCAACACTTCAGTGAGAGAGGAGACAATTTTGTTAGGAGGGCTCTGCCATCTATTCAGTAAAAAAAAAAGTCAAATAAGCACATCAAATCATACTAAACAGGTGATCACAAGTTGAACACCAGCACCACTTCAAAGACACTAAACTTTTCACATTTTCCACGCCCTGTCCTTGGTTTCTTGCTAACTTAAAAGCCCTGGACACAGGGCTCAAACCGGTCTGCAGCAACAGAACGGTGCTCTGAAAAATTATCAAGATTTAAAAGACAGTTTTCTTGTTCCCAGGTCTGTGAAGACAGTAACTGCTTATACTTCCACACTCAGTGGCACATGAGGGAAAAAAAGAAAAAAGGTCACTTTTATTGCCACTCCTAAAACTCTAAAAAAGTGGGTCACTATAATGAAAACACGTATCTGCCTCCAAATCCCCTGTATCAGCTTTGTCCGTCTGCTCAACCATCACAATTTCCTAATACCCCTGACAGTTCTACAGCACCAAGCTTGTACAGCTTCCCAACCTTTTACACAGAACAGTAAAAAAAAATGTACAGCTAAAAATCCAAGTGTGTAGTTCATAAATGCAAGGCCAAAGATTACCTTTACACCTCTAGTGCGTCATCCTCCTGTTTATAGGGGTGTTTTTCCAAAGGAAAAGTGTTTCCGTGAGGCAACTCCCTCCCTCACCACAGAAAGCTGCACTTGGGTCAGCTGCAAACCTTCTCACTCACTGAAATCTCCCCATAAATTAATTACTCACTCAACATTTTCATGTCCAACCTTGTGCAAAGAAAATTCTGTGTAGTTTTTAAGTGCTTAAAGGCAAGATACAGAAATGTCTTCCTAGGATATATTCTTGCTGTAGGAAGGAGGAGGAAACCAACTCTGCTTGCAAATAAGGATGATGCTAACATGAAAGCAAATAAGGAATATTTGCATTCATGTTATTTCACCTTAACTTCTGAGTTGCAAATTGTACATACACACATAACGGGGTGCATCTCTTGGAATTTATTCCATCAACCAAAAAGTGAACCTCATATTAAAATACTATAAAATCAGAAAGACTCTTCGTGCACTAGTTTATGTACATATATAAGTCTAAGAATACTCATAGCAGGCTATGCCTACTTTTCTAAACCATCACGGATGAGCTGTCCACTTAAATGCTTTAGCCCAAATTAGCTTTGGTTATTAAATTATTTCCCTAAATCTAGTAAAAAAAAAAAGACCATTCAGGTAGCAAATGAGGTTGGTACTGCCTGCACACACAGTGTTTATGTGTGGGTAGGGCAAGGAGAAGGGAACTGCTGCAGGCCACCAACACAAGTTCTCTCTTGTTTTGGTTCACCGTTTTGTTGTTTTTAACAATTAACTCAGAATGAATGGAATCTGTTCAGAAATACCTTTAGAAATTAAAATTGTTCAGATTGGTAAAAACTCTGTTTCTTTATTTTTACATTGTATCACTGAAATCTTACAAGGAAACCAGCCAGATTCTCGTAGACAGTTTGACTGAAAAGAAAAAGCAACCTCCACAACATACCTATAAGCTGGATACCCAACCAAGTGTCTGCTATAAATGATTTATATTTGTGACTTTGTAAACATAGATTCTAAAGTGATGACAGCGTCCTGGGATGAGCTTCAGGTGCTGAAATAACAGGCAATGCAGCAGCCAGATGTGAAAAGACAGCTGTTGCCCAGCTGGCTATCAGCTTTGTAGCTCTGAGAGTGTCAGGTTTTGCAGCCTACATGATAGCTGCACAGCTGCTCTAGAGGTTCACTTTTTTTAAAGACTATCTCACACTCACAAGAAATCATTTTGCAGATGAAGAAGGCACTGGTCTGTGTCAGCTACTAGAGGGAAGTCACCAAGGCATGGTGGTGCTCCCACTGGATGTTCCTGCATCACTGTGACAACGGTGCTGCAAAGCCATCTGTGCAATCATGCTTCAAAGCTGACCTTTTCCTCTGAAATAAGAGAACTGGAGAAAAGATTCTAACCCTTCAGCAGATATGTAAAAAGCATGGCTAGTTTAACCCTGGTGTGCCTGGAAAAGGGTTTAAATTACTACCTTCCAAGTATATGGGGTGGAGGGAGGCAAGACAGGTGCAAAAACCCAATTAGGTTGGCCAAGCTTTGGAGCAGAGAGCACCTCAGGGCTCTGTAAACTTACATCCCAGCTGTCCCCAGTTTTGCTGTTAAAATTGACCATTATTAGACTGTTGTATGCATCTGCAAATTGCCAGCACTGTTTCTGCTTTGGGACTCTACCTCCATTCCATCCCTACACATGACCATGATGGAAATTATATATTCCCAGTAGACTAACAAAACCTATGGCTATGTGGTACCTCAGATCTGAAGGACAGCTAGGGAGAAACTTGTGACAGAAATAAGAGAAGCAGCACAAATGCCTCATAATTTTTCAAAACTTTTTCAAAAATGTTTCAAAATATTTTAAAATATTTTTAATACATTATGACAGACCTGCATGCCAGAAGATATCATCCAGTGACAGGACTCTCAATATCTGCCTTCCCTGGTTAAGAACAGCCTTTAAATTCCTACTCTTTTCCAGAAGTAAAGATCCACTATGTGTTTTTGCAAAAGTTTCCCAACAATTTCTAGACCAGAAATACTGCCACACTCTTAAGGGTCAAGAAGAGATGGTCAAGAAGAGCTAAGACTCCAGATGAAACTTCACATTGACCATTACCAGACTCAAAGACAAAGAATGGAGAACACCAGGGCTGAGTTAGTCAGTTGGTGCATACTAGAACCTGTCCAGACACACTGGTCCCATATGCTCAGTTTAGACAAGCAACCAGCGATGCGAGGGGAGATACTACAGTTTTGTGGCATTAGTAGGATCACACTGGAACAATCCCTGGTTACACAATGTACCTGCACATTCCTTAAGCTGTTGGTCTGCTGCCTCAAGTTCTGGATTTCATTTAAACAAGACAAGACAGCAGCAATTATGGTTGCACAAATAAATCATGTCACAGTTTACACATTTGAGGTTAAGTAATGCAGAGATTCTCCAGCCTCTTATGGACAAGAGGTCTGAACTAGCCTGTACACCTCTGACAGATGCTGCATGAGACAAGAGTCTCCTGGTTAATGGTTGGACACAATGACCTTAAAGGTCTTTTCCAAGCAGAACAATTCTATGATTTTATGACCTCACATAACTAAGAGCAGCTGTGTTTTATACAGCTACGAAACAATCTGAAAAACCTTCTTTCTGCCAGTTCACATGGATGGAAATAAAGGATACTTCCTTAAGCTGCCTAACATGGTCCTTAAAGCAAGTAGACAAGCACAAAACAAAAGAAGTCACAAAAACACAAAGCCACATGGAAAACCAAGACCAGAACCGTTAATGTAAAATCAGCTGCTCAGAGTTCAAATTTATGTGTTTCCTTATATTCACCTACCCCACATTTCCCTTCAGCCAGGCAAAAGTCAATGCATTCAGCAAATCCTCTGCCAGTATGAGTGCTAGACCTCCAGACCTTTCAGTTAAGTGACATTTAAACAAATACATCCATAGGTTTCAGAAAATGAAGGGGAAGATCATCCCAGTTGTATAGAATTGAGTCAGCCCCCAAATCACTGATGAAACTGGAAGGGGGCTGGAAACTCAGAAGCAAGGGGCCATTAAAGGAAACTCAAATGCTTCATTGGGGAATACAGTAGAGATCCCTCACCCTAAGACCCATAAATACTTTTTCCATGCCCCACCTCCTGAATGAAGGTCGCACTTTATGGCATGAAAGGAGAAATGAGAGGAAACTTTCCTGTCTTTTTTAATGTGCATTCATATCTACCAAGCAAGACAAGAGTTCATCTTGTGAATATCTGAATCAAGCAAAGAAGGTTTCTAGCAGGAGATAAAGCTTCACAATAAGATGACTGTTTATGCTCCTTTAATTGAGCCTTCACTTTTAATACTATTATTTCCAGAGTTTTACTAAGCAATAACAATTACCTTCTCATTAAATGCACAGAACCCTTCAGAACATCTGACATAACCAAAAACACAAGCTAGGAACTAGAACTCAGCAACTACAGACAGTTAAAGAAACAATGGCAAAGTGCACTTTTAAAGTCTTGCATTATTAAAGTTGTTCCTTCCCATGAAAATCACACATGGATGGAGTGATGGAGAGTTTTGCAGGCAGTTCAGGCTGTCCATTATGTCCTCTCCCAGACACACACCTGATGCCCCTTCCCCTACCCTAGTATGGCTGCTCATCTGAGCCCATGGTGAACCGAAAAGCATTAAAAACCCAACTGATCAATAAACTACTTTCTTGTGGTTTAGTTCTCTGAAACAGCTCATCGTAGGGAGGAGGCAATGGGAAGAAAATTCCCCCTCTGGCAGCAGCTACCTGTTAGACTGATTTAACTGGACTATCAAATCACCTCGCTTCAAGTCACGGCCACCTTGTGATGAGAGATGACAAAAAGCATTTCCCCACAGCTCAGTTGACAAGGAGACACTGGTAAAGCCAACACAACTCACTGCAGTTGAAATCACATGCCCGTAACCTTGATATGAGCACTGCAAATGTCTCTGTTATTAAACAGACTGAACACATTCCAGCTTTGGTCTTTTGCTCAATACCACCAAACCTTCTGCCAACGCTCTAGCAGCACATGTGCCTCCAAGTCTTCCCTTCTTCTCAAACTCAGTATGATGGATTTATGGGAAAAAGCCTTCCCTACCTTGGATACAAACTGGCTAGGTTCAATGTAACTTTTGAGATGTTTTAGTATACTACTATTTTGAACAGGAATAAAAATAATTAATTTTTATTTAAACAGGTAAAATGCTTTAAAATAATTAAATTGAAAAACAAAATGACATTAAGAATTCACTGTCAAGTTGTGTTACGCAAGCGACTTCAGGAACATTTTGCTGTGCAAACTTTATTGGGACCTTTGAAGCAGGCAATGCCCTGCACGAAGTTCTCTTGGGCAGCATGGCCAGTCACTGTGCCCTCCACTTGTGTCCTTACAGGGATGTCTTCTGCTGGGTGACCTATGCTCATGGGTTTTATCTGTACTGAAGGTGCTCTGCACATGACTGGCTATGCAACAGGTCCAAGTTTCCAGATGTTCGCTTGTGGACTTTTTCCTTCATTCACAGCTCCTATGGTGCAGGCAACATTCAGTATGACAGTGAGGTATAAACCAAGAAGAAAACCTTCTTCCCAAAGACAACTAAGAAGGTAAGAAAACCTTCTTCCCAAAGACAACTAAGAAGGTTATAAAAGGTTCATATATGCATGCCATGACAGACTAAACTCGTCACCCTCTAATCTGAAGAACAAGATAAATGCAGAGCAGAATCATCTGTAAATATGATTTATGTCTTGTTCTTTCAGTGCCTTCTCTCCCACGCTCTTTCTCCCTCCCTCCAACAAATACCAGTTTCTATGGTATATTTGTCTTTTTTTTTTTTTAATCACTGGCTAAAATCAGGTTGTGCACGAGCAAGTCCTACACAAAAAGTGCTAATTAATGCTCAAATAGGAGGCCGGGAAACTACCAACTTTCATGATAAAGCCATTCCTGCAAATGCAGCCTGACAAGCTGGGTTGGTAAGTAATATAGAAGTAGAGGCAATGAATTAGCTTTAAGAAACCTAAGCTGGGACTCCAGCACTTCTTAGAGAGCCAGCTCTTGCACCCAGCAATCTCTGCTGCTTTGGTACAACTGTGCAATCATGGATGTGCTGGAAAAGGTTATTCCCAACTCTCCTCAGTTCCCTGATGGACTCAGGCTGCTGTGAAAACAGCAGCAGGAGTTATGAATGAAGGGCCAAGACAAGGCCTACAACAAGGTCAGTTTAAGGCAGAACAGGGAGAAAGGTAAGCTCTGACTACACAGGCTCTATTTACAGGGCCTCAAAGTATTTCTTTTGAAGCGCCGAGCTCTTTAAACCCAGTTATTTCGTTCTGCCACAAACACCCCAGTTTCTACATTGGCAAATCAGAATCAGCACTTGTTTTGAACTGGGGAATCTTCTCCACACTAGGCAGAAGGCACATACCTCTTTCTCTGTGTTTCCCTAAGCAAAAATCATCCACATCCCCAGGGCTTCAAACCTCTTCAACAAAGCCTCCATACAAGTATTCCTGTCAGAAAACTCCTCTGCTTTCTCCTTATTCTCCTCTGCTGCTGCACATGTAGGTGGTAACCTCACAACCACCTCAGAGCTTAGAGAAACATTTTGCTCAGTTACCAGCATCTGTTCTCCACCTCATGTGGCACCAGAGAAATTGCCATTTCACATTTAGCCATCAGTCCATCTGACAAAACATCCCACTTTGGTAGTTGTGGACAAAGCACTTTACTACCTGCTATGACTTTGAACAGTAATGGAAAAAAGTCTTTGGTCCAGGACAGTCATTTTCTTCCATTGCTGCTAACAAAACGGTGAGAATCTCCAGGTGGAGCTACTACCCCCTCCTGTAGGTTGCCAGCATACTGAAAATCTTTAGGGAAATGGTGTAATTAAGAGTATTATAAGTTTTCAAAAATACAGGGAGTAGCAGAGAGTGCTTTCTGATTTGAATGCTCCTGGGACATGACACAATTTGGAGGGGGAAAGCCTGCCCCCCTGCACAGCACACTGGGGGCCCAGGAGAGCTCTGCTTGGTTGTGTTCATCTGGGGGGAGGCAGAAAAGGGAATTACAGCTAATTGAAAACATTTTGCATAATTGGAGCTGATAAGAGACCTATATCCATCACTCCAAGAAACTATTTGCATCCTTGTAACAACTATGGCCCATATAATATTCAGAAGTTAAGCAAAGAAACAGAAACATTAATACTGGTGGTAAATGCCAGGTGAATGAATTAAAAAAAAAAAGCTACTGGTAAACCACTTTTCAGACCCACAAGAGCATTTTGGTTGGTGACATCGAGGAGGGGGGAGGAGGCAAGGGACAAAAAGAAGATTAACAAGACTCTGTCTTGGGAAAGACTTCAATTAATATGAAGAGCAACCAGAAAGACAAAACAAATGATGCAGAACCAACTACAGGCTCCCCATATGGAGGACAGCGAACGCACAGCACAAAGACAAGTCTACTTTAAACATGCTGTCAATGGCTTAATTTCCCCCCAGGGAGTGAACATGACTCAAATTCATTTTCCTTTTTTTTTTTTTATTTTATTTTACCAGCTATTAAGAGCAAACAGTTATCTAGAAGATAATAAGCGAGCAATTATCAGATGAAGAAAAACGTGCTTCTGAGGTATCTGAGAGAGATGACACAGGGCTGGAGAGTGGCCTTGTTCAGCTCTTTCTAAAGGGGAAGGAAGGAGGAAACATTACAGCTTTTTAATTCCCATCAGTGTTTACATCAGTGGCCTTCTAAACGTTTTGCACAATTTAAAACAACATTTTTCTCTTCAAATTATACGCGTCAAGCTCAAAAAACGGTAAATGAGCATTAAGGTAGCTGCTTATCTACTCAAGGCAGCAATTCTTCTGTTTTAATTCTTACAATACAATAGTGACAGATGCTGTAAGATTCTCATAGCATTACAAAGCCTACCCAAGGTTATATTCCTCCTCGCTTGCACACAAGCACAGCCACCCAGCTGAGCCCCACCCTGCTATTCATTAAAAAATACGTATTAAAGCACGCCTGGAGACACTGTGGTAAATTGAAGACAAGTAGAAGTTCTCCAGGGCAGGTCTGCACAAGTTCAGAGCTGGTGTCTTTCAAAAATACTTTCAAATAGCACCCCTTGACTTCCCTCATTCTCAAGCCTGTGCTTAACGGGCTTGTTTAAATCCAACTCAAGTAAAAGTAACATTCCTCAGACGCCACTTCGCCATCAGAAGTTTTGCTGCGATTTAAGCACATGGAAGGAATAAGCTACAGTTCAAACGTCCTTCCTTCCAGGGGAGAGAAGATGGTCTTTCAAAGGGATTAATTTGAAAGCCTATGCTCACTTCAGCTCTTCAACAGAGCTACTGTGTTCGAGGGGTAATTTTAGTTTCAGATTAAAATGCAACAGAGACCAGGACTGCACTTGTTTGTTTGTCTGTCTTCCAAGCTAACCTCTTTCTTTTTGCACAGCACAAGTCCCAAGCCAGAAACCACAAGGCCTGGGTATCTCCTCTTGGAGCATCCCTGCCAGACTGGAACTGGAATCCTTTTCAAAAGGATGTTTACAGCCCAAATGAGAAGAAAGATTTAAAGGCATGTGATTTCCCTCCAACATTTCCTCCAGGCTCAATGCAGAGCACTGCTGGCACTTGGTAAATAAAAAGGGAAAAGGAACCATTCAGTAATTTCTCTTGCTTACAGAACAAAACCTGGTGGGAAGGGAATACACAAACTGCAGGACTAACTGCCAACAGAAAGGTTTTGCATCCAAACACAAACTGCAAGTATGCTGAGGGTAAAAAACAGAATGGCCCAACTTCCTAAGTCACCTCTTATTTACATTTTAAAGAACGCATTATAGAGCCATCCTGATCAAATCTATTTTACCTCTATTTATGACAGTGGCAAAAAGCCTGCATTTTAAGTCCCAGTTGCAGTATTGGCCCTGCAAATGGTCAGAAAACCAGTGTTTTCAATAAATTTGAATAAATATCTAAGGATACCTTCCCAGAGAAACCTGTGCCTTCAAGTTGGCACACTCACCTTATTTAAGGCAGACACACATGACAACATTCTGCCAGAGGCTGTAAACCAACTAAACCAGCCAAGTTACAGCACAGAAGTTCACATTAGGATGACAAACCTCAGCCTTAATCTGTTGTATCCCACACAACAAAAATCAATTAAATGACAACACTTTAGTGTGCCACTGTCGTAGATTAAAAGCTGGACTTGCTTTTAAAGACACTGGGGAGACTATTTCCCTCTCCATCCTACCTTCACATTTGCCATCTCTAAACATACTTGCAACCACCTCACACCAGCACTTTCTATTAAGGGTAAATGAAATTAAGCACGCTCTGCTTAAGCTGCCAAGCAGCAGTTAATAAAATATTGGTCACTTTGAAGCTGTGGTTGACGTGAAACCCTGTTCCTTGGAAAACTTGTTAAAGACTGCTCCTTATTTACAGTACAGCTGATACAACTGGAACAGAGAGGCAAGCACTCAGAACAACTGCAGGAGCAAGCAGGGTGGAACTCAGAGCTTTGTCCACCAAGTGTTCAAAAGCTTTTGCCATGCTCCAGGAAATCTGGAACCAATGATGCACGTTCAAGCCAAACAGCCCATGAGGCATTCTCCTTCCCATGACAGCAAAATCCAAAAATGTTCTTCTCGCTCCCCTAACTGTCCTTTTAGCTTTGTGGTCGTGTCCTCAGAGAAAAATTGTAATGCAACAGATGACCGTAACGTCCAGAAACACTGCTCATGTAGCTGGCATGCTGCTAATCAACAGCCAGAGCAGATGGAATGCAAATCTCCTGGTGAGGGGAGACCAGGGGGCTGTCACCATCCTGCTCCGAAAACGTAAATGAGCTATTATCAATTAGGAGCTAAATTCAGACAGAATTTCAGTGAAAGGCAACACGTCAAGGTGTTTATGGGGAAACCAATCTGCTCCATTTTTAAAAACCCACCTTGTATTGACAGGTTATTCTGCACTGTTATTTATGTCTGTCAGCAATGCATCAGCACAAGTTGTTGTTGTCCTGACTGTATTTCCTGCAAGGATTTTAATTTAAGCTTTAGGCAAATTAATCCATTAACCACAAATAGAGTGAGGATGGCCTTAAAGGTAACATCATTTTTTTCTCACCAGCAAAGAAGGTGGTTTTTTTTGGCAAGTATTTCAGAGGCTGCAATCAGCTTTTCTTTAACAGCAGAAGAAAGGAGGAGTGGAAAAAGCATTACACAAAAGTCACATGGAAATTCAGTTTTGCTATAGCCATGCTGGTTTATACCAGCAAGCCACGAAGGACTGACTTCAACTGCTTTGGAGGTTTCTTTTGAGCATATTCACACACAAGAAGCATCAAATCTGCCCCAGTTCACTCACTCAGTTGATTCACCAACTGTTCTGAAACACAAATAAATATGTAAGTGGCTACTCTACTCTAAATTAGTGACATTCAGTCAATCTAACCAGAGAGCCTGGACCTCCAGCCCCTGCATTTAGCTCTCAGTGCCTCTCCCTTGGGAACTGAATAGCAATCAGGTATGTAATGCAGGGATGGTTGCTTTTTTCTTCCTATTTAAGGTGGAAAATGAGGGGGGTGGGGCAGGGAGATAGGATGGAAAACAGAATTAATCCTTAAGCCCAAGCAAATGGTCTAAATGTGCTCAAAGAACTGCTTTAAAAATAAACAAATAAATTAGAAAACAGGGAGAAGGAATAAAGGAAATATAAAACTGTCTGCAATAGCAGAAAACATGAAGCAGATGATGCATTTCCTATGTGATAGCTTAAACAAGTCCCAAGGCACACCTCCTAAGGCCATCAGACACCAGATTTACATAAAATCATTAATTCATTACAGTCATAAAAGAGGGATGGGTTAGGAGGGACAGGATGGAATGAATGAAGTGAATATTTAAGCCAGAGACACAAGCAAAATATCCATGCACACAGAGCTTCCTGACTGAGACACACACAACTAACCTCAAAGAAATTTCTCAAACTGAAAAAACTTCGTTTGCCAACATTACACCACCACAGCATTGAATATACAGAAAAATATACACGTGACAGCAACAGCACTTGAATGCCCATGCTCTGCAGCAATACAAAGGAAAGCTGCTGATGTTGCACTTGTTCTTACCACTGACAAGAGCTATTTGCTTCTGGTTTGGTTTCCATCACCCCAAATTAGGAACATGGCCTCTATTCCTGCTAAAGCTGCCCGAGGTCTGCTGGGGCTCAGTCACCTCTTTTGACCCACTGGAGTCAACTCAGCTTTTCATGAAGCTTCTTGCCATACCCCTGAAATAACAGTAACTTTGAACCAAAAAGTAATCCAAAAGATCAAAGCCACCTGCAAGCTCACATATAACATATGCACTAATTTTCAGGTTTCTTTGCTGTTTTATCACTTGATTCACACGCACAGCCTGAAACTGCAATTCTGTAGCTATCAATCTGCCTGGAGACACAGCGTTATCAGGGCAATCCCCCAACACAACACAACTGGTCTTACAGACGGCTGCACTATTTTTAAAGCGGAACGTGGAAGTATTTTCCTCTCTTTTGCCAAACAAGTGTATGAAATGGGCCACATGGCAGGTAGCATGCAGATGACAAAACAGTCAGAATTCAGCAGAAATACAAGATGGGGCTGCCAGAAGGATGCCAACAACTCTTTGTCAAAAAAATATACTGATATCTGCTGCAAGAAGAGCTTTGGCATATCTTTGCTCTCCAGAGCTGCTACTTTCCACAATTGTTGTAAGCTCCAATTCATTTGAGTAAAGGAGAAATGTGTTTATGTCCACAAGATTGTCCTGGGTCTCGGATGCAAACTTACCCAATTATCTGTTAATGTGTCTGTCTTGACCTCCCAGATGGAGAAAGAAGTCACCACAAATTGTGAGACTATGACAAAAGGAACTGCTGACACAAAGGAAATAGCCTGCCCCAGAGGCAAAGATAGCGTGTTTTCTGTAACAGATAGGTTCAGATAGCACACACAGTTCATTTTGGGGAATGAACTGTCCTGCTTTGGAGCTTACCTAAGAAGCATTTACAGACTGTCACATGCACCTAGCACTGATCAACAGAAGTGAGTCTGAAAAAACTCTCTGAAATGGAGTTAAAGTTTTCTCACAGACAACGGGTCTAAATAACATTTCAAATTTGCGGCCAGGACCAAGCTGAGCATCTGCTACAACCATCCTGTCATCTGAAAGGTCCATTTGGTGCTAATGCACTCAACAGCCAAAAAGCAGAGATATCCACAAGACCTATAAGGCTTGGTATGCATGAGTACAAGAGACCACAAGAACACAAGGTATCAAAGGCAGTGAGAACAAAAGGTACACAATAAAATGTAAAATAAAATGTAAATACATTTAAAGGAAGCTGTAATAATTTATTGGAACAAAAAATACCCCTCCCTTTCTAAGGGCTGCATGGGAACTTGTCCTTAAATCGAGATAAACTGCACCTAACCCAGAAGCTGAGTCCTGTGTTGGCAGCATTTGAGCAGCCCGGGTGCCACGGCTCAGCTGACGGTATCAATTACACAGGGCTGTTCTGAGGGACAGGAGAACACCCACAAGGCACAAAATACAACTACACACAGGCAGCCTCTACACAAAAAGTCACTGATCATTAAATCAATCTTGCTTTTTAAGAATGAGCTTGAAAAGACCACTCTGAGTGGCTGCTGCTGAACTAATGGGTATCTTTGCTTTTGTGTTTGTTGTAGAAAGCAAGTCGAGGAAATTTATAGCTAGTGACATTTTATGAGAAAGTATCTTTGCAGTTAACTGTAAAGAATTTTATAATTTTAATTTCAAAATGCAGACACAAACCTTAAGATTCACTGACACATGACCTAGCACATGCATTATTAGCATGCTGTTTAATTCTACTTAATAAATGATCCGTGAAGTGTTGTTTGGATACCCACAAACTATGCATCCATTCTCATGAGCAGCTCCATTAGCACTAAAAGATGAAACAAACTCTTTCCCTATAAATTAAGTATAAATGCATGTCACCTCTACAACAACTTGCAACCAAGATTTAACAGTCCATGTGCAGGTATTTAAAATATTCACAACAGAAGGTTTCAAGTAGGCAAGTTTGACAAGAATTTAACCATGTTGCATACATAGGTGGGGATGGTGAATTCAGGCCAAGCTTTACACTTTCAGGAATGCTGCTAGAACTTAAAAAAGCCTTGTAACATTGTAAAAAAGATATTTTATAATTTTAAATAGTTGCTTTTTATTTTCAGTGGCAAAACGTTTGCCAGAACAAGTGTTTCTTTTGAAACTGGAGCCGACTGCTCCAGATTCCTCCCTGCAAATTGTAATTATTTTGTTACAGTAAAATAGTCACATCATTTTCAGAGCCTGGATTTGTAACACTGTCAAAAGGCAAACTGTTAGAGAATCCAGTGCTATCCAGTATGAAGTCTGACTTCCTTTAACAAGTCTTTAACAAAGTTTCATTGAAATGACCTCTCCATCACCCCTGTGTTCATTAAGGAGCTGCCTCCAACACCACTAAAATACACAGAAGCTCTGAGCAGCTGTAGTGGAAGCGTTTGCACCTGTTTTCTTTGCTGCTCTCCACAAACCTATGGGTAACCAGAGAGCTCCCAAAATTCAAATCACTTATTTCACCAGAGGTCAGGAACACAGTGAGTGAGAGGAACTGGCCAGAAATTAGCTTCTAAAGAACTAGAAACAGTCTGAGTGAGCTGCAGTCGTCATCTGGCAACTTTCAGAAATGAAATGCCAAATCAGCCTGGTGACATCTTTGACCCATGACAACACTGCAGGTTCTTGGAAGGAAATTCCTGGATGAAATCGATACGGTGCTATAAAACCCTGTCAGTTTTGCTATCACTCAAAAGAAGGACTGCATCAGCTAGACAAAAGAGACAGAAAATTTAGTCCCAGGGTAAGGGAAGGTATGGAAAAGGATGGACTATTGCAGCTGCATGATTGGTGGTGGCTGAAGGAATACAACCCCAATGGCACCTGCAGAAAACACATACTGTAAAAGGAAACTACAAGGCAAGCCCTGCTCCTCAGTCTCCTGAATTCCCACAGTTGAGAAATGGGCAAAGAGCTTTCTTTTGGAGAAGAAACATGACACTGTAATCTATAAATAAATAAATACATCCTTTCAAGGGTCACTTTCCTCTTATTTTACCTGCTCACTGCATGGTTCTCGCACATCCTGTCACCAAGACTTTCCAACAAAGAAATCTCTCCCATCCATGTGGAACAGGGCTATTTTACTACCATTTGCATAAAAACAACATTCTCAATGCTACAGTATGTTGCAGCGGGCTGTACTTAACTCATGCAAGGATGTTTTGTGTGCACAGCATCCACGCGAGCAGGAGCAGCACGCAGCTAAAGAGCACTCATAGCAATTTCCCCTCTTTTACCTCTCAGTGTTATTCCACACTGGCAAGTCCTGACTCCTGTCAATTTGGGAAGGCCACTCGTACTTTTTATGAGATGTTTTTTGGAGGGCTACAGGCATCCTCCCCAAGCTACCAGCAGCACAATGCATTGGCAGTCCTCTAATGCTCGCTATTGTCTCTGCACCCACTTGTTTAAAATTCCTACTGGATACTGCCATCTTTCAATGGTGCTTTAATAATAGCCTAATAATTGCTCCAGACAATAACTTACATTGTATTGAGACCTCGCCTGTGGAGGGGTAGGTAGGAGGGGTTGCCTTGGTAACAATGAAAAAAATCATACAGCAAATAGACAGAGGCACGAAAGGACACGAGATGATCCATTTGCTCCCTGCTTGGAAATCTGTGGGAAATCCGTGGGAAACAGGGACACTGGCACAAAAGTAATGTTTTTTTTCTGGCCAGAATGTGTAAATAGCACTAAAAACCTGCCTACACAGAGGTTTAATTAAGGCTTAGGTAAAGATGCCCTTATGATTTATGCAGTAAGGGCTAAATTTAGCAGACGCTACCAATTGAGTGTGCTATCAAGAGCAGTTCTCAGTCTCAGTAAGATGGAAGTTGCCTGTCTGAACAGCTTCATGTTAGAGTGCTGGAGAGAAGGTAATGAGGTCAGTAAACTCAAATGCTCCAAACTTGTGTTTTCTCTTTGCTCTACTTTGATCAAGTTGGCAGCTTTCAAAGAAAGACATAGATACTGCAATATATAGCAACTCAGACTCAGCTTTTAAGACATGGCAAGGATTGCTACTGTATGGCTGAAAATAAACACATACAGACTATACATTCTTGCAAATGTCCTACAGAGCAGGAAAAAATATCTCCTGCAAGAGCAAGCAACCTAGCTCGTCCTTTCATGTTGTTTCTGTCCTCCAAGTCTGCAGAGAAACCAGCAGCTCACCAGGAAAAAGCAGTCAAAACGAGGACTGTGGTTATTACTGACATAATGGCTCACAGGTTCATGCTCCTGAAAGTCTGAGAGTGACAACAGCAGACAGAGCAGACTGGCAGCCAGCAGTTTGCTCCGTCCAAGTGGACATTACATTAATGGATACATTAAGGCCAACATGCCCAACAAATTGCAGAGGCACAGCTGCAGCCTGGAGCTGGGCAGCAAAGCCACCCCTGGACAGGCTTCCCTACCACTTCCTCATTACTTATCTCAAATTAAATGCATTTTCCCAAGCACAAGAACAACAACGCTAACTAATAAAATTTCAGTCCCATGATCCCATTTTACATCCATCTGTTTCTGAGAGACTATCAATGGACACACTTGCATGTCCCATAAACATCTATGAAGGAAAGCTACGAATTCCCACAGCTCTATCTGGTGATCACTCATTCATTGTTGGTGAGAATTGGAATTGATAAAAAACAGGGATGTAGTTTCTCCACCTGTGATGATGGCTGCACAGTTAGGCCAAGATGCACCATCCCTGTGGATGAGAAGGCCACACAGAGGCTCTGAAAGCTGAACTGGGAGGATGTGGAGCAGGCAGGAGTCAGAAGCGCTCCCATGTACCAGAGGAAAGAGGGAGCTATTGATGGCAGCTCACCCCTGCACAAAGGCCACCTCAGCCCTGCATGAACAAGGCAGCTCAAAGAGGGACACAATAGGCAAGAAAAATCAGTCTTAAGAGAGGCAGGAGGCTCTCATGCAAAGGACAAAGAGCTCCTCTTCAAAGAAAAATGGCACAAGCTGATAAGATGGATTCCTTCCAGCACTCGCTTTTCTTCCCAGCAGCCAAGTAAAGGGGGTGGGCTTTCTTAGTGTTGCCTTTGGAAATGGGATCAGAATATGGGTATTTAAAAGCATGTTCTGGCATAGACCCAGCTTCCTTGCCAGCAAGATTTTCAACCTCTAACACTGAACAAAATCCTACTAATTGCAGAATTGTTCAGTCTTCAAAGAGTCATTTCTACAAAGCTTTACCAAACTCAACATGTCAGATGAGGCCCGTACCATTTGTTTATTCTGCAAAATACTTAATGGCAGAAATTTAAACCTACAGGGATGAGAAAAGAAACAACATTCAGTACTAACACTAAAGACCTCGTTTGATTTTGAATTTCACATTGCAATCTGTCTGCAGAAAGCTGAAAGAGAAGCTGTTAGCTTTCACCATGAGCTGTAAACATATCACCGACCGAGAAGAAATGGAAAATGGGGATCGGGAAAGGGCTGGAAAGGTGAAAATCCCCTGTGACATCTGAATCATGTTTTGCTGCACATCACAGGATACCAGACCACCTCAAAAACAGAAGCAACAACCTTGTCTGCCATCAGGAGCATTTATCCGATGCATTCTCAAACCTGGGAAGGAAGCAGACTGATGATACTGCAATTCAGTTCAGCCATCCAAATTGACTAACTAAATCTATAGATAGGACTAAAAGGGCTAGTTTATCTACAATAACCATGTGCAGATTTTTTTCTTCCAGACAACTGAGAGGAAAAAGCCCACAACAGTCTCGTTATCCATGTTGCTAGATAAATACTTAAGCCAGTCATTTCTACCTTTGACACCTCTACTCTTAAATTATAGAGACCAAGTGTTCCATAGGTAATAGGCATTTCTTCAATTAAATATTTCCAAATAAGCCAGATCATCTTTTTGATACCATTCTATATTCTTTCAGTATCCAAATCAAGGAAGTGTATGAGGAATGAAAAGACCACCTGGAATAAATTCCTGAAGATAGATACGCATATAGACATGTAACAGCTTTTCTTTTTATAAACTAAAATCTCTACGAATAGTTTAGACCAAGGATGGCAATAGATGAGAGACACCAGGACCATGAGAAACTCCCATGGATACTGAGCATACACTGACTTTACAGTGAGGGGAAGAAAGGTTAGAAGAAGCAACACAATCTTTTAATAGGTTCAAAGCTAAATTGACATTACTAAGCACATTAAACAGTAGAAAACCAGATAATAGAATATAGGAGTATAATGGTAAGATTAGGGAATCAGTGTGCTTTTGCAATGACAGGAATGAAGCATGCTGCAAGGCAGCCTGAAGGAAAACCAGGACCCCCAAGGAAGCAACACCAGTTGCTTGAATATTAAGCAATGGAGGAAAAAAGGACACAGGGGCAGAAATGCTTATTTATGAAAGGATTTATGCTAGAGCAAGTCTTCTCCCTGGCAGTACTGTATACCAGTATAAAAACTATGAAAAACTGGCATCTAATTGATTCAATTACAAAATTTCACAAGATTTGCCTTGGGGTTTTGCTTTTGTATTCTTAAAGCAGTATTCTTTCAGGTTAGGTAGGAAAAAAAATAAGATGCAGGTTAAAAAAAAAAAAAGAGGGCCCAGTGCTCTGAGCTTGAAAACATACCATGAGCAAGTACTAGGACTCCCACACCTTGTCTGCAAATAAACTTGTATTATAAACTTTGAGCAAATATAATTAACACCACAACTAGCAAGGAGCTCTAGGTAGGCAGATGTCTGAACTGGGGCTGATAAAACCCCCAGTTTGACCTTCCTGTCTCTCCACCCTGGATCTTTGCCCCAGTCCCTCCCCCTTGCAGTCCAGCATCTGCCCTTATTTCAGCTCAACCATTTGCAGGGCTGAGCTTTGAACCAGGGATCTGACCCCACTTTAAAAAAGCGAGCACGTCCCACCCTTTCACTCCTCCTTCCCCTGCTCCTGCAGAAAAAGAATTCAAAACCAGAACGACTGTTGGTTTGGGTTTTTGTTTGTTTATTTCTAAAAGGCTTTAAGCTGAATCCACTACTTCACTTTGGTCCTCTGGATAATGCATCTGTAACTCCTTGGGTTTTCTTAAGCTCACATGAGCAGTGACCCACACGCTGGCAATTGGAGTCACCTTCAGCAGCTGTGCAGTTCCCCAACCCATAAGTAAGTATGCCCCATCTGTCAGGAGGAGATAAGAGGGAAGACTTTTCCCTGTTCAATGTTCCCCCTTTCCTTTTGAAAGTCAGATTAGTACACTTAAAACCACATGAGACTAGAAAAAGTCTTTTCAAATCTGTCTGAACTTAAAAGGAACAACTTCTCCTTAGAGCAGAACTCTGTATCCATCCATACAGCCTGAATCCAGTAGCAATATTCAACCGTTTTGGATACAAACCACCTACCTGGCAGGTCAGTGAGTTCCCCTCCAGTTGGACTTGTTTACAGACAAGGCAAATCTGACACAAGGTGTACAATGTCTGCAAAGGAAAGCTGTTGCAACTTGTAATCTGGAACAAGCAAGAAAGTCTCAGCAGTCTTCCACCAATTGGTCCTATTCCACTGAACATTGCCTTTCACCTCAAAAAGCAAGATAGCAGCTAAAAGGCCAGAAGTCCTGTAGACCATCTGCATCTCTGACAAAAATGTCCAAGATAACCAAGCTGAGAGAGACTAAGAAATTGGATTTGCTTGGTATTAGGAAGATAAACATCAAAGTCTTCACTGCAGCAATGAGGCACAGAGAACAAGCCAGACACAGTCAAAGGACAAGAGCTAATGGACAGTTGAAACATGGGAAAACACAACTAGAGAAAATGGTTTCACCACAACAGCTGTCAAGCACTGAGTGCGAGTCCAGGGAGGTGGTGGCACCTCCACTCTTGGAGATATTCAAGACCCTATTACAAGAGGCCCTCACCAACCTCAACTAGTTAGACCTGCTTTGAGAGAATGACCTTGGACCAAAGACCTCCCAAGGCTTCTTCTCACGTGAAGAAGACATCTCCACAGATCACTGAAGGAGAAACAATACACAACCAAGAAGTATTAAAGCAAGAATTATGTTAGAGTCTTGCAAATTTGTCAAACAAGAACTATTTATCCCTTGTGGTTAACAAGGGACAACAAGGCTACAGAAACTGAATATGAGTCCCCCCAACATTTTAATGTGTGACAGGAGCAGCAGTAAAGGTCTGGACTGCAAGCAGAGAAAACTCTGCCAAGAATTCATGTGCCATATGAAGGCTGTAGCATCAAGAGCCCCTGAAACCAAAATGAAAGATGGGAAGGAGAAGGCTTAGCCAAAGCACTACGTTTTAAAGCTGTCATCTTATTATCACACTGTCATGAAAAGGAATAATATACATGTTTGAGGCATAATGGAAACTATGGGTTTAATTAAATATGTTATGGAGAATGCTTCTGATGCTATCAGAGTATTTTTTATGGTCCTAATGCTGTGGCAACACAGGAAGTGGTATTCCCATCAAAGACTGCACCCCACACACAAACAGAACTGGGTATTTGTGTGTGTTTGAACAGTAGGGTGACTCAGGTTGAGAGTCAAAACAGAAGAAAGAAATAGAATTCATCTGGAGCGAAGAGAGGAGGAAGCAAGAAAGACCAAAAAATCCCCACTTAGATACAAGGAGCAAGGTAATGCTGAGGTCCTCCTAGGACATCAAGGTCACCACCACCTCTGCCACTGGTTTAGCCTTCACGTTCAGTCAAACCTGTGACAGTTTTACTAAGCATTGCTGCTCTTTTAACCTCCAAAGAAGGGCTGGCACATGGGAAGTCTGCCTAATACTGAGAAGGGAGCAGGAGGAATGAGTGTGCGTGCACAGAGACATCTCCTCCAGGATCCAGCATTACTACAGAATTAATAATGGGCAACATGGTCAGGGTCTCTTCCTGGCCAACATTTCAGCTGCAGCACATGAAGTACTTGTATGGATGAAGCAAAGAATATAAGACTGGGGGTGCCTTGAAAATTTAAGTTAGACGAGCCACCTACCTAAGCCATCACCTAAGCAAGAGAAGTTCATGAGTTAAAATATCAACTCTCATATCAAAAAGATGCAACTGACAAAAAAAAGCACCAAATAACCTAGGTACCAGAGGTTATTCCAGAATTAGAATTATAGAATCAAAGTTAGAAAAGACCTTAAAGAAAATCAAGTCCAACCATCTGCCCTACAATCCCTAACCACTAAACCATCTCCTGAAACACTGTGTCTACCTGTTTTTTTGACACCTCCAGGGACAGTGCCTCCACCACCTCCCTGGGCAGCCTGTTCCAATGCCTCACCACTCTTTCTGTGAAGGAATTTTTCCTAATATCGAATCTGAGCCTTCCCTGGCACAACTTGACCCCATTTCCTCTTGTCCTATCGCTGGTCACCAGGGAGAAGAGGCCACACCTGCCTCATTACAACCTCCTTTCAGGTAGTTATAGAGAGCAATAAGGTCTCCCCTCAGCCTCCTCTTCTCCAGGCAGAACAGCCCCAGCTCCCTCAGCCTCTCCTCATAAGACCTGTTCTCCAAACCCCTAATCAGCCTAGCTGCCCTTCTCTGCACCCTCTCCAGCACCTCCATGTCCTTCCTACACTGGGTACACTGCTGGCTCATGTTCAGCTGGCTGTCATTCCACACCCCCAGGTCCCTCTCTGCTGGGCAGCTCTCCAGCTACTCCTCCCCAGGCCTGTAGTGCTGCTGGGGGTTGTTTTGGCCGAAGTGCAGGACCCAACATTTGGCCTTATTGAAACTCAACCAGTTGGCCTCGGCCCATCGATCAAGCCTGTCCAGACCCCTCTGCAGAGCCTCCCTGCCCTCAAGCAGCTTGACTCTCCCACCCAACTTAGTGTCATCTGCAAACTTACTGAGGGTGCACTCTATCCAGATCATTGATAAAGATACTGAACAAAACCGACCCCAAAACTGAGAGGAGAAACACTTTACTTGACATTTTGCTATAAAAATGTGACCTGAAACAGTGTCTAGTTATCAAGGTAGAAAGGATAAAACCCTGGATATCCACAAACTCACATTACAAACACATATAATAGTTCAGCAAACCAACCAACAAAGCACCATGATGGTACAGGTGTGAACTGGGAATATACCAAGCTGGTCTGATATTTTTCTAACAAACAAAAATAATGTAAGAGGCGTATTGGTGTGAGATGCCTCTACATGCTTAAATTTGCAGCATGTGGGGACTTCTGTCAACACCAGAAACGAGTAAGAGCTTTAATACTTAACAATCATAGAGGAAAAATTCAGATTAGTCTAAGAGATGTGCTTATTTGTGACCCTCAGGAGAGGAAACTGTTTGAATACATAACATCATTACCTTTTAGGTGATGCACAATTGCATCCTAAAGACTAAAATACCATTTTTTTTTTCTCTTCTATCCTCTTTTCCAAGGCAAGCGTCCAGTTCACAGGGTGAGATGTGTTTAGTTTTATTTGAACTGCCACATTGAGTCAATACTTCAAAACCACCACATCAGTTGAGTTTCTCAACTGTCAAGCCACGATCTTCTATTAGGTTTCCTTTCCCTCAGAACCAATGTTAATGCTGAACTTTGGTCAAGAAAGAGGAAATCAGTCAGAAAAGGACACCGAATGCCTCTTCTGAGGGAAAAAGACAAATATTTTTCAAGCAGAGATAAGGTATGTGCAGTAGTAGCATGCACCGTGTTTGTTAAGCCATATATAACAGTCACAGCTTTGAGGTTCAGACCATAGCTTCCCACTGTCTCTTACCAACAAATCTTTACACATTTTTCTTTTTTATTGAATATGTTTCAAGCTAAGGAAGTTATAAGCAAGGAACAGCTCAAACAACCCGACTCCTTTAAAAGCCTGTAGTAGCTTGGAGCCTTACTTATTTGTGAGTAAACGAAGTCTTTATTTGGACCATTCAGCAAGTGACATTTAGTTCTTATTTTGCGTAGGTGTGAGTAATTTAGGGGGAAAAAGGCAAGCAGAGCTCCAACACTGGCTGGAAATGTGACCAGTTAAATACTGAGTTAGAAATTTAAAGCTAAACAAACATTGAGGTCTACTATGTTACCTAAATAACAGTCTATTAAGAACTGTTAAAAGGAAGAAGAACAAATGCATTGAAGCAAAGAAGCACAAGTCATTAGCAGTAGCAAAGAGCTACCTAATAGCAAAGAAAAAAACATATACATTAGGATTCCAAAATCTCCCCTGGGCTTAGCTAATTGCTATGATCAATTCTGGCTTGTTCACAAAAGCCTGGACAGCTAGCCAGAGGGGGGGAAGGAAAGAACTAAGGAGGGGAGATGCAACTTTAATGAGCTTTTAAACAGTTAAGACAACATCCCAATTGACACGCAGGTGCTCTGCAGCCCCAGAGACCATCCTCACCCTGCACAGTTCCCACCTGACAAGCAGCTGCAGAGGACATGAGAGTGCATTCATCTCTCTGTGCCAGTGCTGCTGAATTACAACTACCTAATTCATAAAAGTCAGCACCAAGGAAGGTGCTCCCCAAAGTCAGCTGCTGGTGCCCTTATTGCAGTCAGCTTTCTAAACAAGTACCTGATTAGACAAGCCAGAAGCACCCAGGCTTACATCATTAAAATAAAGAGGAATAACAGCTGTTAGGGACAAACAGGGGCATATTTTGAATATTTAAAGCCAGGCATGCTATCTCACCTACGTTTTGCCCAACGCATTAAGAGAGAGCTTTTGTATTATCAGATTTTACGTAATCAGACCAGACAAAGACTATCAGCAGCCCTTCACCCTTTAATGTCTTGCTAAGAATGTCACACGAAGAATGGCCAGGTAGCAAGACCTGCTTTGGGGGTGGAAAGGGGCCAGAGAGCCAGCTGGGAAAACTGAACTTCAAGTGACAGTGTCTCACTTACCAAATGTTGTAACAAAATCATTCACCGTGCCCCAGAAGCAAAGAACCACCAATAGCACTTATTAAACAACGCCTAAAATACTGGTGTTTCTTTGAGGAAACGGGTGCATTTGATTTCTGAACAGTATTTACAAAGATCAAGAAACAACAAAACACTCAGACATATCCTTTTCAGTTCAGATGACACAATCCTCTTAAGAAATAGCTGTCGCAAAGCATGGATAAGGGTTCACTGCTGGGTTCTCGTCCTTTTCTTCACACACAGTCTGGGTGAATTGAAAACCAAAGGAGTAAGGTTCTACATACACCCTGTTCACTACCACTTCTCACAGCTGACCAGCATCCTTGTCCCAGTGTCACATTTCCAGCACTGCTGGATTCAAAACCTAATTTTGAAGTACATCCTCAGAAGTGAAACACAAGCGCATTGTTGTTAACACGGGATTGTTGTCAATGCACATCCTGGTTGCCTGAGTTAGGTGCTAGTAGAAACACTACTTGGTAAAATAAAACTTTGTCAAAGAAACTTCAGGTCAGGCTAAAAAAATAAAATTTGAAAAAGAAAAAACACCTCACAATGACTCACAAATTACACATATCATAAGGTAGGAAAGCTTGCCATGATGAGTGACCTCTATCAGAAGGTTTCTACAATATTTAACATACCCTTTAAAAGATGGGATTTCTAGTTTCTGGTTACAGGAAACACACTAAATGCAGACCACAAACCAACCTGCATCTGTAGAAATGTCTGTGTCTGTATTTACTTGGTTGCTTTTCCAAAAGACAGGGTGAAATCAATGTACCATTCACAGAAGCAGGGACTGACACCTGCTCCACCATACTCCTCTCTAAATTAAAGCAAGTGGAAAGGGCATAAAAATCTCACCCCCTTCATTAATAACTTCCAGTAACTCTAAAAGAGATCTGGCTTCAATTATTTCTTTTGTTTTGAACAAACAGATGCAGTTAAACCCCTTTTTGAGGTGTAAAAGAAAGACTGCCTGTAAATTCAAATGTGCAAAAAGGGACATGTCCAGAGGTTTGTATTGCCAGGACACTGCATTAACAAGTACATTTTATAGCTCATACACGCCTTCATACAGTGATAGGTGCACCAGAGTAACACTGGACTAAATGCTCCACAGAGATTGCTCCAAGCCAGTTTACAAAAAATAAGATTCCTTACAACTACTACAGTTTGCCTTGAGAAAGCCAGGAACATGCTGCTTCAGAGACTGAAAGGACAACCCATCCTGCCCTTCTACTGCAACAAGGCAACTCTGTCCCACAGTGTGTCTAAACGAAAAATCCAGAGTGGATGTTTAAATATCCACTATTATGTCCTAAGAAAAGAATTTCAACTAAACACTTTTGCTCATACAAGTTATGCTCGTTTCACCAGCTATATTACAAGACCTGCTGTACCAAGTTAGGCCAAAAGATGCACTAGTTCAGCAGCCCAACACCATCCAAGAGAGGTTATCCAGGAAAAAATGCCAAGAAAAGACAGCTATGTACATGAAGCCTCCTCTAAATAACCTCTCCAGAAGTAGTCGTTTGTGGTTAAGGGGCTTCCTGACTTTGTGTTTGGAGCTTAAATATATTCCTGTCGTATGGAATTTGTTGAATTTTTTGAGCTCACAAACTCCTAGCATCCTCTAGACCTGTGGCAAGAAGTTAGTTACATCTCCTTCTGCTTTGCAGCTGGCATCCGCTACTTCCATTTGATGTCCCCTAGTTCTTGTTTCAGAAGAAAGAGTAAACCTTTCATCTTTCTTAATCACGTAGACCTCTGTCAGATCTCTTATTCATGGCTAAATAAGTGCTAATGAACACAATCACACAGAAGCCATCCTACACCTTCATTTATCATCACAGCCTTCCTTCGTATCTTCTCCTGCTTTGCTTTAAGCCTTTTGAAGCAGGATATGCAGGTGGGGAAGAGCAGCAACACCAGAGCTGCACCATCTTTACCTAGCAGCCTTGCTTTCATGTGATAAAGTTCTTCCCACGCTCACTTTTCCAACCCTTCCACCAGCTGTGTCTGCTCCAAGTCGAAAGCCAAGGCCTGTGCATTGAGGCCAGCTCCTAACAAGCTCAGGTACACCCACAGTTGTACATTTCCACACTTCACTGCAACCTACATGCTTCAGACATGAAACACACAATGCTTAAGATGAAACACACAGCAGCTTCACACAAAATACTGTCAGCCAGAAAAATGCCTGTAGATAAAGCCAGAGGGACTTTCTAATATAAATCTCCTTCATGGACTGTCAATTTCTAGGGGTCTCGTTCAATCATGAGTGTGCTGTCCTTGTTAGAACATCAGCCCAAACTGTGAAAATAATATGCAAGAAAGTCGGTATGGTTTCTTGATCTCAGTTTCCACAGTTGGGTACCTATTATAGCAACATTTTGCTCTTTCATGGGGATGCAAGAGACAACTCACATAAAATTCAGCTTAGTAAGATTAATAATCAAAGCAATAAATCAACATCACGCAAGCAGACAGAGTGCTGAACCCACTCTGAATCTGCATGTTCAGTCAATCAAAGCAAAATGGAACACACAGATTTTGTTAATTATTCACAGACTCCCCATACACACACACCTTGAACACTCAGCACATCAATACAAAGTGCTCAGGCATTACAAAGCCGTAGCATCCTCCCAGTGCCACCATTATACTCCCAAGTAGAGTTCTTGTCTTTTCTAAAAGACCTTCATCTGGCATATAAAAAGAACTACATTCAGAGTTATGAAAAAAAAAAAAGTATTCAAATAACTAATACAGCACAACATTAGATGTCTCCATCAAACACACATCCTCCCATCTCCAAGCCTGCATCTTTCAGTGAAGTGTTGTTCATGTACCCAGACAGCAAGGAGAATTCAAGGACACCCAGAGACAAGCTCTCGCATGGGTGGGAGCTCTGCAGTCAGCTGGCTGTAAAGCTCAAGGGAAAAGTTTTACCATGATGATCTCAGAGCTGAAAAAAATGCAGCTGGAAGTGCTGCATTTAATGCATGGTTAATAAATAAAGTCTGTTCCTTTTCAGGTGTATACTAGCTGTGCAGTCAGGTAACTCGCCCAGCCCCCAGTAAGCTTTTCCTAAAACCTGCTCCTCTATTACTTTTGTGTCTGCTGTTCTAATTCCTCAGTTTCCAGGGAGATGAGAGCAGGTCTATAAGAAAAGACACATTAAAAAAAAAAAAAGAAAAATAAACTGCAATTTCAACCCACACAAATGTCATCCTCACAATATACCTGTGCCTGGTATCCAGCCATTAAAAGATTTCCTACCTCCTTTTCCTTAAGGATTGGTAACAGGAAAAGTACAGCGAACACTTTCATATTTCACTTGCAAAACCAAAATTAAACTGAGAAAGCCAAGGCATTAACTCAACTCCTTACTCTGAATGAAATTCATCATCTGTGGCTGCAAAGTACAGTGCAATTAGCTACTTGCACCTCTGCCCAACTGCGTTCTCAAAACTATCTTTGGTACCATGAATTTTCTCTGCATTTCTATTAGATGCCCTTCTCCCCCCCCACTTGCCTAAGGATCACATCCCAGTATGTAAAAAACCCCCATAATCTCCCTCTTCCCTTCTCTCAGATTAGCTACAAAATTTTACATCTGAAGTCAGAGTCTCTTCACTTTACAGCATGAACTGGTTTGGGCTGTTGGAGCACTTAAATACAATCACCCTCTTCTACAACCAGTAACAGAAGAAAACAGAAGCAGCTGGTGACATCTCAGGGCCACTAAGCTATCTAGCTTCCTCCCACCTAGATGGAAGAAAGATTCCAGAAAGCCATTCAGAGTTCATATTTCTACATTGAAAACCAGTACATATTTCTACATTTTCTACATGAAAAACATATGAAGTGACAGAAAAAAAACACATTATTAGCTCAATTTTATTATTTTTTAAACACCATCTACTCCGGCTGCTCTGCAAATTTCAGCCTGTTACCAGCAAGCATGCCCAGAAGGCATGAAGGAATTCAAGTCTAAGGCCTCCCTTGGACCTGGAATTCTTATGCCATTGCAGCCTTACCAGAAGAAAGAGAACAAGCTTTGCCATTCTTTGGGTTTATCCTCAAGCTACACTTCTGTGTAGTGGGTGTTGTGCACCCACGTGCATCACCACATACACACCACTCACACGCTTTCTTCCCAAGGTTGCAATGGATTAAATCCTCATCACATATTTAAAGCCCCTGCTAAGGTCACCCCTGCTACGTGCTCAAAGCCTGCATTTTCTAGGAACACAGCCAAACAAAAGTGTATGTTCTTCCACGGCTTTCCAATAGAAGAGTTCTTTGAAAAGCATCTCCCTGTTCTTGATGCTGGCTTCCACTAAGCCTCTCAAAGTCTGACTTTTTTTTTTGTTGTTTTTTTGCTAATATCTGGAAAACACACTGAAGTAACTAATAGCCATGCTTGGTAGCATAAGACAGAATGGTTTCTTAAGGTATTTCTTCTGTTTCTTTTTCCAGTGAAACTTACTTAGTTGGAAATTCCCCATTCCCAACACTTTCTGGTATTTTGGAGCAAATTCAAAAGACTGAGATCCAGAAATAAGCTTTCTTTGCTTCTGAGTTGAAGGCATCATGTAGGTATTGATTTCACATCCGCTTTTATGAAAGGTTTCAGTGACAGCTGTTTCAACAGTGACAGGATATTCTGGCCATGGACATATATACAATTACATACAACCCATTTTTGTGAGAACTAGACTTTTCCTGGTCAAAAGGAGAGCTGATGTGACAGTTTTGACTAATGGCTCCTCATGTAAAGGCCAGGGTGTTGGAAAGAAACGGCTTCCAAGAAGATCACCAGAAGGATGTTTCAGAAAGAAGGTCCCCAAGACAGACTATTTTGGGCTGGACACAAGTGTGGCCATGCATTTCTGGCTTGAGTTGTGTCAGCCAGAGCAGAGGTAGGAGAAGCCACAAAGGAGCTTTTAGCTAAAGGAAAGAAAAAGTCTTAAAAGCAAAAGGGAAAGCCCCACACAATTTTTCTGAGAGCAAGTCAGATACTTAACCTGCATTAGATTCCACCTCCAGCACTACCCCGTTCTGGGTTCCTGGGAACTTACTTGGATGATGGAAGCTCATCATAATACTCCCAAAGGTGGTTTCAAAGCAAAAATACTACCAAATTTTGAGGATCCTCTTCCATGCCCTCAGGAGCTTAGTACCATGAGCTGGATGAATATCTGAGCCCCTTTACATTACAATTTACTGAAAAATATTTATAGAGAAATGTCTGGTGAAGGTTTATTTCCAAAGGTCACAGCCTAACACCATTTCTGGTTAGCCCTTATCTTTCTTCTCCATTTTTCAGGTTTACAGAGAGTGGAAGGATACAGCCTTTTTACTTAAAGGTATTAGTGTCTCAGCCTTGACAAAAATACTTAAAGATCCTCATTCAGAGCCTACCTGCCAGCCCTGGCCATCAGGCAGCAATCTGCCAGGGGAACTGCCCCTGCTGGAATAATGAACATGAAGTTTTGAAATGCTGCACAGTCTGAAGGGTCTCCCTACCCCCATGTCCTTCAAATCCTCACACTGCATGGCTTCATGTAACCCACAGACAATGAGATAATGTTATAAATAGCAGCAGCACGTCGTAGCTATTTGCCTCAGTAAATTCCACAGTGAATAAGACTGAGTGACTCAAGGATAAACAGCACTTGATTCAATAGTCATGGGGAAAGTTTAAAACAAGAAGTGAGACATTGCTTTTCCATCCGTCCCTAAAAGCCATGCCCCTCTCATCTGTCCACAAAGGACAGCTGAAGGACAGCAAGAAAGCTCAGCACTGCTGCCAGGGCCTTGTTACAGCCAAATCCCTTGCACGGTTGTTTGATCTGCCTCTCCATCCCTCCAGTCTTACAGATTTCATAAACCCAGACTGAAGGGGTTCCTTTTCTGCAGCTGTATTTTCTTGTTGCTGAACCAAAGATCTAAAAGCTTTTGGGAAATCTTTTCCACAGACTGTATACAGAGCCAAGATGTACTTCAAGGACACAGCTATTCCTAGCTTACCATGGAGAAAAAGAAAACATTTTTTTTAAATTGCTGTCTCCCCAAGGATCTGTACCCATGACCACTGCAATGATGGGCAAAAGAACCAATAAAGTTCCCACTACAGCCACAATCCACCTCCACTCCAATAGTTAATGATTAAATATTTTCCATTTTCACTTTTCTTTTAGCACAGTACCAAACACTGGTGTTATTGAATCCCTAGATCACAGGATAAGCACAAAAAAGCTAGAACAATAAGACACACTATGACCACGACATCTCAAATATAAATTTCAAACTGCATTATAAACACAAGCATTGTTACCTTCTGATCCATTTCTGTGCTGAATGCTGTAATTTACCTTCATTTTGGTTATGGAGGTCAGCCAGACAGCCACAAGAGCATTACAAAATTACACAACTAGCCAAAGCCAAGTAGCAGTAATAGCTGTGTCCAAGTGGAGGGCTACAAGACAAACAGCCTGCTTGGAGCTCTTCACACTTAGTGGCTCATAAGAGGCATGCTTATACCTGCTACATGCTCATATTTTGCAGGTGGAGCTTGGGAATATTATCCCTCCAGTTACTACATGAAAGAGTAACTCAGGGTAATGGTATTCTGGAGAAGCAGTGCCTACCTGGCCGGCTCAGGTAGCACTTCTGAAGATGACCTGACACACTGACCAAAGGCACAGGAATGATACAAAAATAGTGCAGAACATGGATGCAAATGGCACTTATTACTGAATAGAATGTTAAAAGTACATGGCATGCACAAGTAGAGCAACAAACTGTAGCTGTGAGCAAAGAAACCTTGAGGAACTGAAATTAAGACAGCAACCCCCATCCCTTACAAGGGCTATCAAACTCATGTCCACAGGCCATCAACAACACTGTTGACTTGATGGTTAAGAACTTCCTAAAGAGCTAAAGAAATTCCTGTGTCATAAACACCAAGGGCTTAAGACACAAAGCAGCTAAATACAGAGAAGGTAAACTTCAAGAACAGCACTGCCTGGTTAAAGTATATAGACCTGGGCTCAAAAAGATCATGGTCCATAAGCAAATCTCACTAACAGCTTTCACAGATGCTATAAACAGTCACATCTTGTGGATGAAAAATACGTTGTGCTGCCAAATCTCAGGGCAACATCTTGATTCCTAGTTCCAGCCCTAACACAGATGCAGACTTCAGAAGACTTCATTCAACTTAACAGCTGATATGGAGAAGAACTTAGATCCACAGAAGAATATGAAGCTCGCTCTGATGAGCTTCATAACGTACAAAACACAGCGATATTTTATTTCTGACAAAATTTACTATAATTAAAGTAAGTAGGAGTCAAATATAGAGAACTCTTACTCTGTTCTACCAATTAAGTGAAGCAAAATTACTAGGTGGGAGGCCTAGGTGGACAAACTGGGCAGCTACACTTTTGAAGCTGGCACCAGAGACAAGACGACAACATTACAGGGCCAGAGATGTTCAGAAGTTGAAGGCCATGCCAGCCCAGAGGAACAGCTTTGCAACAAATACACCAGCAGTGATGTCTGCTCTCTATTCACTCGCTTTGCCAGTGAATTTTACCAGGCTACTTCTCAGAAATAAACACACAGAGTTTCGGAAGTAGTGCAGCTTGCACACCATGATAACTTAAAGGAAAATTAATTTTTCCTTTTCCATTTCTGTTTCACAACTATTTAGGAAAATCCTCTTGAGTAATATTATAAGAGAATATCAGGAAGGGGCAGAAGTTCTTTGTTGGAATATTACATTATATTATTCATGATAATGCACTCCCTAGGGGCTCCTAAGAAAAAACAGCAGCTTGTGTGTATCTTGACACGAGTACAGAAGGTCACCAGTTTCTAAGGGGTAACAATTACAAAACTCTTTATTTTTCAGCATTAGAGTTAGACACCCTCAGGCAGAAAGAACAAAAGCTTTACTAAGCTCCAACTTTCTGAGAGTTACGGCATTGGTTCAGAAATGCTGTGTTCCAGTCTCACAGAAACCTCTGCAAGATTGGGGAAAAAAGCTACAAATTTTCTTAATATGTTGCATTGTCACACTAATGATTTTACAGTGTGTTGTACTATGCTCAAGAACACAATTTAATTTAAAAAAAATAAATAAATCGGAGTTTTCATCACAGATCTCCATCACAGTGAACCTCACATTTTGTTGCTTTATGTTGTGTTGCATGGCCTATCCAACACAACAGTCTCAAACACAATGGTCCAGACCATTACAAGCCTGAGTAAGTGGGAATTTTTCCTCACCCTAATCTGAGGCAGATTCACAACTAGCTTTAAATACAGGTCTGGCTTGAGGGGTTACTTCACAAAGGAGTTATGGCAGAATTAACAGCCAGTGCTTGAAAAAGGGGAAAATGTCTACAAAATGTTCAACTGATCTGCTTAAACAAAGCCTCTAGAATGTTTTTTTGTTCTTTAATTTCCTCCTACACAATCTGATCTTAAATCCTGACTGCTAGAACTATTTTACGTCTAGATGTGACATTTAAAGAAAGCCACAACCTTGTACCCAAATCTCATTTAATCCTCCAAGTCATGCCAGTTCCCTGGAGAATGTGCTACTGCCTCAGATTCTTCCGTTTAGTTGTTTTAGAAGCACGGGTGGCCAGCATAAGTGAGGTCAGGCTCCAGTGACCCATCAGAAAAGTACAGGAAAGCAGAAGACAAATCTGGGTGATGCTCACTCATCTGTGTCAGCTCTTTAAAGAAAGAATTGCCCTGTAAAACACAGGTACTTTTTATTCTGTGAGAGAATTTGTAAGGTTGGAAAAAGAAAAATCAAGAATAAAGAAAACCCTGAAAAAGAAATAAATGGGGAAGTCAGAAAACTTCAAATGACACTAACAGGCCTCCCACAAAATGCCTTTATTCTCTAGTTTACAGACCTTTTCTTAACTACTAAAAGAAAATCAACAGCTATTGCAGAATACCCCAAACTCAACTTAAGTTTAAAACTGTTTAAAATGGTATTTGTGTTAGACCTGAAAAAGAAATGCTTGCAAAAACACGTTACAGAATTATCTGTTGTGTGTAAAAAAAAAAAAGTATCTTTCTGAAAAAATCCTAATTGTGCCAATTTCTCTAGATGAGAATCCTTTTGACAAAGCCAAACCTAATTGGGTGATTGTCTCTAACACATCATGCACCCTACATCACCAGTGATATCTCCTTAGAGAAATGTAGGCATCTACAGGTGATGATATATCAACGCTTCAGCAAGTCTCTAATTCAACAACCCATTTCCTTGCTAATCAAGCTGCTTCAGCTTAGCTGTTAGAAATCAATCAATGCAGCAATTAGTAAGTTAGGTGTCACATGCAGGTGCACAGATCTGAAGATAAGGTAGCATGTGGAAACTGAGCCAACAACTGCCCAAGAGTGCAATGAGGGTTTTTCCCCAGGGAGCGTGACCATTTGAGCCCAGTTTCTGCATGTTCGCCTTCCCATGCCACCTCTCTCACCCCAAAGTCTCTGAACCTGTTGGCAGCTTTCCCAAATAAGACAAAGCAGTAGGTAGAGAGGAAATAATGAAACCCCCTGGAAGCCTATTGATGAGTTACTGTCGTGAAGGCATGTTTAAGAACACCTTTTGGTCTGAGCTTGTACAGACACCCAAAATCGCAGCTTCAGAAACATGGGGAAAAAATTTCAGTTCCAGAGCTCCTGAAACAGTTTGCTCCTGAAATAGGTATTTAAGACTTGTGTAATAAGCTACCAATATTCAGAAACTGGAGAGAAATGGCTATACAAACACACATGATCCATTTCCTGACAGACATTGCCTGAAAGGCCACCCATATCCTGCTGAGATAGCAACAGTTGAAGTACAAGTATTATCATACAATTCAGTATCATCAGCCAAACCAGTCAGTGTTTTTAGCTAATAAAACCTCCAGGGTGACTCGAGTTCAGGGAAAGAAGCATAAGTGACCACACTCAAAGGCCCAGGGAAGTATAAATAATTATTCATGACAAGGCAGCATAGCTGAAAGCCAAGAGGCAGGTAGGTTTCCATGATGGATTAAGGCTATCGGATAGCAGGGGTGGTGACCAAGCAAATATACTAAAATAAGGCACCAAGGCTTCAAAACAGCTTTCAGCTCCCTACCTCTTAGGCACCCAAGAAACATGAAGTGCTGAACCTCCAGCAAAAGAATCCAAAGCTTTCTTCAAAGTCTGAACCAAGGAGTGCCAAGAGCTTACAGAAATTCTTGTCTGCTCCTCTTAAGCTACATGGGGTCTTACTACTACCAAAGCAACTCAAAAATGGGGAAAAGGTGAGACTTGGTCGATCTTTGAACCACAGCACAGGTTTTCCCCCTCTTCCCCCTCATTTCACTCCACAGTTAACATCAGTATGTCCTACTGAGAATGGCAATTTTATCTTTGAGCAGGATAGCTATGGCACTTCAGCACAACTGTTTCTCGTTTTTCACAAGTTACTGAAGAAGGTGCTCCTCTCATCACCAAAGAAGATACCTCAAGCATCAGAACTGTTCAGACACTGTAGGCTAGGAATGACCAATTTCCAAATAACCCTTTTTCACAGAAAAATATACAAATTTCAAATTATCTTGCCTCATCCAATCAGTGAACCAAGTAGGGCGGTTTCCTCTAAAGAGTTGAGAGGTTTTAGGATCTTGTGCAATATTTGATAGATGCTAAAAAACCATCACTACAAATGTTGTGACAGAGGATACATTCTCATTTTTTCAGCAGCTATCAAGGCTCAAATGGTCACAGTGATTAACTGGAGATCATGTCAGCAGCTTTCCTTAACTTCAAGACAGACAGATACAGATGAATGCTCAGAACATGGACCTGAAACAAATTACCAGCTATAAAAATAGAGTAAATATTGGTTCGATTTCTTCATTTTTTCAATGAATAGCAATCTGTTTTTCTTTAACCATTCTAAGTTAAGCTATTTCAGTTTCTCATGTCTCAAAAAAAGCCATCAAATAATACATGTTAAAGTTAGAAAATGCATCCCATTTAATTATGATGTTGCAGCAGTATGAGCTTCAAAACAGAAAGAGGAGTGACCTTATGAGATGTTCATCTAAAATAAGATTAAAGTTGCCATCAGAATGCATTCCAACTTCTAAAGACATCTAATTTCTATGTAGGAACCAAATTTGGATTTAAAGTTCCTTGTGTTTGAACCTAGGCTAAATAATCAGTCTCAAACTCTCAGGCTACAAACAGCCAGTGGATCTGCTTGCACCAGACCTGTGACCAAATATTCCTCTTTGAGCATACATATAGTTGGCAACTCTGAACAGCCCAAATATCCCAGAAACGAATTCATTCTCTGACTATTCAGAGCTTCACAGAGGTAATTCATCTTCAAAAGGATTAGCCTGCTGATGCTCAGAAAGCTTACTGGATATGTCAATAAGCCCCAAGAAAATAATGGGGGAATTGGAAACTCCAGTGGCATTTTCAGAACTTATCTTACACCCATACTTAAGCAATTTTTCAGTAGTAAATAAGCTATTACATAGGGAAAAAAAAGTACTAATGGAAGCAGGTTCCTCATGGGTATTTGTTATCTCCCTCCAGCACCACAATGCAATAAACCAAACTCATCTTCCAGAACTACCACCGGTTACTTCTGCTTTCTCATGCAGGCCCAACTATCAGCAAAGAAGAAACCAAGCCCAGTCTCTCAACTGCCTTTTTCTGCAGAAAAGATGTAGGAACTTAGCAACATTAAGGCCTTCCACTCTCCTGTGGAAACCAGATCATATGCTCAAAAACTGGGGAAGAGAGAGTACAATCACTAACCTCACACCATCAAGAAAGCAGGCAGTAAATCCCCACCCAAAGCAGTGCAGTGTTTCATTTGTAGCTAATTAGCTTCACCTTCATTTTGTAGACAGTAGCACATACAGTCCAGGTGTAAAAACAAACCCACGTTCTTAGTTTAACCTTAATTCTAAGTTTAAGTGCTAGTATTAAGACACCAAAATAGCATATGGAGTGCTTTTCAATACATTCTTGGAAGTGTTGTTCATTTCAGGCTGTGGGTTTTTTTAACTCATCTTTCAGTAGTAGAAAATTAACAGTTTTGCTGTTTTATCACAGAAAATTCTCACATGATCCAAACTTTCAGAAAGTTACAGAGACTCCCATGCTCTGTTGCCAACACAAGCCATGTTTTCAAAGTACAAACAAAGTCCCTTCAGTTGCAATTGTGCAGAGTGGAGGAAAATCTCACATTTTTGTAGACTGGGAAAGGGTCTATGCATTCCTCAACAGAGGCCAACTAATTTTTTTAACTTGACACAAAACCTTTCAGGCTGCTTCCTCCTGAGCTTTTTGCCTTCCTCTCAAGTTAAAAGACAAATAAGCAGGTCAAGTTGTTTGCAAATGCAAATGCACAGAAGCTAAGCACCACCCAAGTGCTTCAGATAGCTTTTGCCAAAAACTGTCCACAACACTTATAGAAACCTCAATTATTTCCTAACAATCTGAAAATACCTTAAAAGACCAGACATCATCTCAGTGGTAACATCCTCCCCACCAGACTCCATTTTTAATCAGATTGCCTAAAAGCCAAGGGGTACAGAACCCAGTGATTTCAGGAAGGGGAACCCTTGAATTATTTCCATACTTAGAGTATTAAACAGTCTAAAAGTTCTGAAGAAACACCTGTGATGGATCTAGTGAAGAATAAGTCTGTGTGCAAGGTTAAAACAGTTTAATGCAGCCAAGACCTGGGGTAAGCAATGCTGCTCCTCACCACAGACAGCACCTATTCACAAGTGGTAAAATTATTCATGTTAAGAGCAGTGTGAGACTTTCATGCCAGTTTTTAGCCAGCTGCAGGTGGCTAAATTCTGATTTTTTTAAAAAAAGCAAAAATACAACTGCAGCAGATATCATGAACATGCCATACCCTCCTGCAACTGAGCTAGGAAATTATTCTTCTACCAGTATTCTTTACTATATGCACGCACACAAGGAGTTGAAGAATGTCAGCACAGGGTGAAATTTTGACAGAATAAGCCTAGTCACAGTTGCAAGGGTCCAAGTAACAGGACCATTCAGTTTGCTTATAGTCTACATCACCACCATAAGTGCCAGCTCTTCCAACGAGATTCAGCTGGCATAAGAATGCCAGCCATCATCTGTGACAGCACAAAAATCCATTTCCATTATTCAACCAGATGTAATGAATATAGTTTTAAGCCCTTTTATTGTACAAATGAAGATTAATGGAAGAAATGCAAAAGTAACCAATAATTGAGACAAGACTACTTCCTAACCCCAAACCTCTCCCTTCCAAATTCCCAAATACTGCAACTGAATCCTCAAGCCTGGACTGCAGAGATAAGAAACTTGGGCAAATGGATGAACATCACAAAATTAACTTGTTTGAAGACGGTAAAGAAAAAAAAATGCAGCACTGAGGGAAGCATCTTTTTTTCTTTGAATGCTAGTAACTGAAGGCTGCCAAAACAGATAACAGATGGCTTGCATTGGAGAAATAATATTCAATATCCATTGAAGTTGGAGATGTCTGAAGAAGTTTCAAAAAAGTTTTTGCAAAGTTAGAGAGACCAAAAGCATCCAAAGAAATATCAGACAGATTCAAAAAAGAGTATCGTATGGCAGCATCAACCTTCCTTCCCTGGCAAGAGCAGGTCTTGGTCCTCATGGATGTCCAGCAACACAATCCAGGCAGTTAGAGTACACAAAGCACCAGCAGAACTTCAGGGAGAGATTTACTGAGTCTTCAGGTAATTTTTTTGTTACTCTAAGAAGAATTCATCACTACCACACAATCTAAATAGCATCTGCTTAACAACAGAAAGTCTTCCCTTACTAAAGGGTTTTAAAAAGTTAATCTACAAGTTAATCTACAATTTGTATCCTTTTGTCTAAAACAGGTGCATTAATATAGAGAAGTTTTGAGGTTGGTTTGGGTTTTTTACCTGAATTGTGAGTTCACATGAATTTCTTATAAGAGGAGGTCAACCTCTTTCTCCTGACTGATTCAAATGAAAACACTGAGATTATGAGTAAATTGTAGCCATAAATGTCTCTCCTCCAATTAGTTTCTACAATCAACTGAAGAGCGTCAAGAATACCCTGCAGATTTAAACATCAATTTACAAGGTGTAAATAATCACTTTAGAGACAATTTGGAACATAAAGATAATTACAAAATTCTCTAAACATAACTGCATGGGATTTTATCCATCATTCTGAAGATAAGCATAGCCTCCCATCTATGTTTTAGGCACTGCAATCATCTTAACCTTTCATCATAATTCTTCCTGAAGTTCAGGTACTGTCTGTCTTTTTAGGCACATCATATTTTTACTTCAAGCAGGTAATCATATTGCTACTGTAAAACAGTAAAAAAAAATAAATTCCTGTCTATGTAGCTCTCACTAGCACTTTGACTAGGTTTTGAAAGTCTGCCTGAAGCTTGCAAGTGTAGTTGGGCACTTCTTTCCACTGCACTGGAGTGTTACTCAAATCACAGTCACATGAAACCCGTGATTTAAGTGAAACTTTGACTGTGCCCTTTTTTCCCTCATCATTTTTCGAAGCCAGTGAACTGTGTGATAAATAGTTTAAATAAACAAGTTTTAAATGAGTTCTCTTATGGATCAACCTGACACAGGGCCAAGGTTGTACATGATAATGCCCCCATTTTCTCCCTTCCCATCATCATGTCTTCCTCATTCCTATATAACAACATTTAATACCATTAATGACACAAGTCATTCAACCACTGAAGAGTGAGAGACCTAGCATTACCATCTGTTTTATCAAATTAATTATGTTCCTCTGTGAAGGAGCCATTCTTGCCCTTCTGTAATCTACATGCATCTACCTCAGTGCTAAGCTGTTCAAAGAGATGCAGAGTATAACAATTAGCACAGGGTCACAGCATGTTAATGGACTTAACTGCATTATATATATACATATAGGCGTTCAGAAAGATTAATGGCAGAAAACTGCATTAATTAATCATCTTAATGAGCCTGACTGTTTCTCTACAGGGAATGCAAGAAAAAACAGTTCTTGCCTGCAACTGGAGAATGTGTGCTGTCCTCCACATACCTCTCCGTATTGTTCAAGTATCCTGTGGTTACTCAGCCTCAACAACACAGAACCCTACAGCCTCCAACAGCAGCATTTCTCCTAAGAGCACTCCATATTTATGAGAAATGTCACTAGGGACTTCTCTATTCCAGGGTGGCAAGAGGAAAAAAGCAACAAAAATATATAACCCACTAGCACAGGAGGGTGGTGGTGCAGTGTTTAGTCCTCAGATCTTATTTGCAAGTTCTAATTTCATACTAATTCCAATGGGACCAGTTCTGTTACTCCCTGTAAGTACCATTCAAGACTCCAAATGATCACTTCTAGGCAGAGTAACAGAAAGTTTCTTTTAGGTTCAATTTTAGGTATTGTTTATCACCTGAGTCTAATAGAAGTTTATTCCACTGCTGTTTGGAAATAGCAATGAGCAGCCCAGCTCTGGCATGATTACCATTGAGACAAGTCATCAGATACAACTTCTCCCAAGAAGCTGGTTTCTCTGCTCATGACATTATGGCTTGTGTTACATTAAGAGCTCCTCTTCTACAGAGAGGAAATTAAACTTCCGTTATTCTTAGTTTCAGCTAATGACATTTTACCCCTCCTGTACAGAAACTGAAGTTAAGCTGGTGTCAGTAAAAGGAAAATTGGCTTCAGCCTGGCTCAAACCAGGACAGCTGGAAAGTCTCAGACCTACTGCTCTTTAAAATAGACTTTCACAAATTACCACCCTCCTTTTATGATTGCTTCAAGTTACTTATGTTAATAAAATGAACACATCTTGGCTCAGCTTTCTGGCATTAAGCATTGCAAGAGGCATACACCACAGCCTTATCTACAAGTCCACCTCAGAGGAGCTACCTGTGACACAGATGTCTGAAGCTGCCTGCAGTTTGAATTTCAAAAGCCACCTGTATCAGCCTACATCAATCACAGGAAAATATAGATGTTTGCCTTCGGAGCTCAAAAAAAAAAATTTTTTAAAAAGTGTCTATATTGATTTTAACAAAAACAAGGAGCACTAAGAACATCAACAAACCAAATCTTCCATTAATCCTTGGGACAAAGTCCTGTGGCAAGTTTTTCAGCCCTTCAAATAAGTAGCTGCCAAATAAAAACACTCATGAATGGTGGCCATGCATCATCACCTACCAAGCATTACATATTGTGCTGCCTCTTTTTTTTGCTGAAATTTTTCAGTTGCATCAGCAGCCCAGATGCATTTAAGGAGAAGCCTTCATTTAGGCCAGGTATCATGTTTTTGTCATTATACCTATTTGCCCTGAAGCATCCAGGCATGCTGTAAAAGTCACATAATTAGAACAGTTAATGAATCATTTTAATACTCCAAGTCCTTAAGGGTCTTGGAACCTCTACCAGATTTCATTAATTTCCAAGTAGGTATGAGCAAGCGATGAATAAAAATATCTAGATTATTAAAGTTTCTTTTACAGGATAAATTTACTTATTATAAGAAACCACTTCCAAGATACTCAAATGAAGTACCAGCATCACCAGGGAAAGCTCCAACACACTTTCATACACAAATGGCAAGAACAGAGAGAAGCTAGAAGCATTTTTTTTTCTTTAAATCCTCAAGTGTGTTCTCAGATAAAGTTCTTAATGACATGTAGCTGATGAAAGATAACCATGAAGTACAAATCAAACAAACAGAATCCCTGCCCCAAAAGGAAACGCTTTAAATATGTAAAGCAGAACCTTCAACAGGTTAAATATAAAAAATTTAAAACCTGATAACACAGTGAAATGTCTGAAATGCCTTTGGATCCACGGCAGAGCCGGAGATGAGGCCTCACAACACTGGCAACAGTCAACACCAAGCACAAAGCTGCAGGAGGACAAAACTCCCTTTTGCTATCTCTGATGAGCAGACCATCATGTCCTTGCTCTCTGCCAGCATCTACTGCTAGGTGTCCTGGTTTGAGCCAGGATTAAGCTGATTTTCCTTTTACTGATTTTTTTGTTTTCCTTCAGTAAGCTCTCTTAACTAGCAGCAAGTGTTCCAGCTAGTGGACTGATAACACTGGAATGTTTATGTTTCTGCTGAGACTCCAAGGTCCCTTCTTAGCTCTGCTGCTACAGAGGCTGCCAGGGCAGGAGAATTGTATCTGTGACCCCCCTGTAGGGGAGCTGGACCAGACAGACAGCAGAACTGACCAAAGGCATTCCATTCCATAGATCTACGTAAGCTCCAAGGAAAGTCAGAGATCACAGAAGACAACTTCCTTCCTGCTTCTTCTTCCCTTCTCTTCCATCCATGGCCGGCGTCTGGGGAGGACTCCATCCATCCATCACCATCAACCCCAGGCTCTGACCTCATCACCCTCATCCCCCAGCCCCTGTCTGCTCTGCCTTCTCTCCTGCCTGCAGACTGAGACATTTCAGGACTGCTCACAGCTCAGGAGATGCCAGGGGAGCTGCTGGGGGTGGGGGGAGGCAAGAGGCTTTTGCACATTCCTGAACATACTTGTATAGAATTGTACATGAATAACAGGACGAGAGGGAACGGCCTGAAGTTGCACCAGGGGAGGTTTAGGCTAGATATTAGAAAGAATTTCTTTACTGAAAGAGTGGTTGGACAGTGGAACAGGCTGCCCAGGGAGGTGGTGGAGTCGCCATCCCTGGAAGTGTTTAAAAGAAATACAGATGTGGTGCTTAGGGACACGATTTAAGCATTGAATGGGTAGATAAAGGTTATGGTGGGTGGATTTAAGTTATGGTTGGACTTAATGATCTTCGAGGTCTTTTCCAACCAGGTTGAATCTGTGATTCTGTGATATAATTTAAGCTGTGTAGTTTAGTTTTCAATCCAGCAAAGTCTCTCTCCTAATTCTCTCTCTCCTTCCCTGCCTGGGTGGGAGTGGGAGGGGATGGAGAGCATAATTGTCTCTGGTTTATTTGCTGATCCTGAGTCAAACCATGACACTAGGGAAACTTAAAATGAAGCTCATTATAACGAAATTTTGACACCAAAACCAGCTGCAGCAGTGGATTGTGGAATGAGATGCAATCTGGCTATTATTTAAGAGGTCCTCTTCCCAACTGGAAAAGTCATTCTGATGCCCAGTATGAGATGCTCACAAAACAAAATTAGTCCAATTACTACACTGAAAGCATAAATTCAGGGGAAAAAAAACACAAAGAGGAAAGCTTGCAAGAGAGCAGCTCATGGAAAACAGAAAACACTGATGGCTTAACTGATCAAGCACCACAGATGATTGCAAAGCAGAAAAGATTAATGAAGAGAGCAAGTCACTCAGAATGCACCAGCAAATCTCTTCATGATTCTCAACCATGACAAAAATCACAAGCCACTTTCTACAGCCCTGGCACATGGTTTCCAAGAGAATACACACCAGCATATGTGTACCCTTCCAACAGCTTTCATTTACAGGCAATGGGCTAAGAAACACAACTGCCTAATCAGGCAAATGTCAAAGCCTACATTTTTCATTGTTACAGAGCCATACCCAGACTTCCAACAACACTTCAATAAAATTCTTCAAAGAACATACAAGAAACAGCCCGTTCACCACACTAACTAACTTAACCTCAGAGGCAAGGCAGGACAGACCTTAGTGCCAGATATTAGACTTCTGTTTAGGAGATAAGCAAGTCAAAATACCTTTGAAGTAATGTGGCAGAGCCATTTGAACAATTCTAAGTAAAGCAATGTCATATATAAACAATGTACTGGAGAGCAGTAGAGACTCTGAGCTTGCTCATATTATCTTATTTTCTTGTGTGAGAGAGTCATGGTCCCAACAGTTTTACCAGATTTAATGAACACAAGGAGTGAAACAGCTCAATACCCTCAATCTTCTTTTTTCCCTTTGCCAAGTGCTTTCTGCAGCCCTGCCCAGAAATCAAACCATGGTTTTCTGCTTCATCCTCTTCCTGCTCTATGCCCCAGCAGTTGCACATAACCCGAGGTCAAAATCTTGCACTAAAGCTTTATGGAATAAACAAGCACCTTCACTTACTGAACACTAAATTAGCTACCCAAAAAATATAAAAGAAATACTGTAGTCCATAAAAGCATGATACAGCTGGAGTCCCAATCAGCTTGTTAAAGAATCAGACACCAGCTCCTACTTCAGCCATAAAATTTCTCACTATGCAGGAAGCAGAAAGTTTGAATAAAAATAAAATTACAAGATAATGCTGTTAAACAAAATCTGCCTTTAAAAATTATCCAGTATCACAAATATCCCTTGTGCTTTGTGCATGTAACTGATCTGGCAGGAGCAGTAACTGGAAACAGTTGGTAACTGACACACTGATGTATTTCTACTCTTGATTTAACATGGAAGTCTTCAAACATTTTACTAGTTTCCTAACTTGAAATAAAATAACAATGAATGAGAAAAGAAACTCACTGTCCACAAAGAGGGGGACACAGCTAATAGCAGCTGGCTTAGTTCTTCAGCTAGCATTTTAGCTAATTCCTAAACCACTAGATCAAAATTTGTGCTAATAATTAATTTATTATTAACAGGTCACATAAGCTTGAAGACTTGCATGAGTTTCAACCAAGGAAAAAGAGGTTTTTGCAAATAATTTTAGATTTACAGCCCTAGATTCATTATAAACAAATCACAAATGAAAATACTGAAGTGCAGAACATATGAAAAAAATTATTTGCTCTAAAAGTTCTCTCTTTTTACATTAAGAATATGATATTGCCTGATAACTAGTTGTTATACATACAGGTGCACTTTGGATTAATAAAAAGCAATATTATAGAGAAAGCAAAAAGATTGTCCTTAAACACAGCTACCTCAATGAATGTCATTTAGGTGAGAATATCTGGTAAGTTCTAAGAACAGAAGCATATGGGGAGAAAGACACAACCTGACTGCCTACCTATAGCAGGAAAGGCTAAGAATCACAGGATCACCAAGGCTGGAAAAGACCTTTAAGATCATCAAGTCCAGCCTATGACCAACACCACCACACCATCTAGACCATGGCACTAAGTGCCACATCCAGCCTTGCCTTGAACACATCCAGGGATGGTGCCTCCACCACTTCCCTGGGAAGTCTATTCCAATGTCTAATCACCCTCTCCGTGAGGAAGTGCTTCCTAATATCCAACCTAAACCTCCCTTGGAGCAACTTCAGGCTGTGCCTTCTTGTCCTGTCACCAGTTGCCTGGGAGAAGAGCCCAGCCCCAACCTGACTACAACCTCCCTTCAGGTAGTTGAAGAGAGTGATGAGGTCCCCCCTGAGTCTTCTCTTCTCCAGGCTAAACAACCCCAACATCCTCAACCTCTCCCTACAAGACTTTCCCTCTAGTCCTTTCACCAGCCTTGTTGCTCTCCTCTGGACCTGCTCCAGCACCTCAACGTCCTTCTTGAAGTGAGGGGCCCAGAACTGCACACAGTACTCAAGGTGAGGCCTCACCAGTGCTGAGTACAGGGGGAGAATCACATCCCTACTCCTGCTGGCCACACTATTCCTGATCCAAGCCAGGATGCCATTGGCCTTCCGGGCCACCTGGGCACACTGCTGGCTCATGTTCAAATATATTGCTTAACAAAAGGCCTAACAGTCCTCATACAGCTTTTACATTCAGAGTATTAATACATGTGTGCAAAACAAAATCCCTCTTTTCTTTATAAGAAAAGTGTTCTGAAAACCCACATCTCCAGAGGATGCCCTGTATTCCTCACAGCTAGGTGAAGAGAAACTTTGCACTGCATCTGGAACTATATGCAATACAGCCTTCTGTTAACAGTAACCCAGTTGCTTGGGCTTGGAAATGCAAGAGTAAATAGTCCAACAAAAAGCGGAACACCTCTGAAAAATAAATAAATAGACAAAAAAAACGACAACAAATTATTCACATTATCCTGTCAACAACAAAGAGCCGTCAGTTCAGGTAGGCCTGCTTCAGAGCTGCTATTTACCCCCCCCCTTCACCAGTTTAGTTCCACAGCAGCAGCATAATCCTCCCGCTTTGATCAGCTGCAAAACTGTTTGTTTTAAACAGACGGATGCACAGAGCCTTCAGATTCTGCTGTCAGTCATCTTCTGCCAGCCTCCCTTGCCTGAAAGTGAGCACTGAGCAGCAAGTAAATGAGCTGGGTTCCTTAATTAAAGATCAAGAATATTTGTAAATAAATACATGTACAGAACACTTATTAAATAGGCCGCTTTTTTTTAATTGGGAACTGAAGTGATAATTTTTCTCCCCCACACTGAAGGAAAGCACAGAAGATGAATTTCAGGTCGGCAGGCAGATGCAGTGCACCACAGGGCTACATAACCAGAGCTGTCTCTGCCTCCTCTCTTCCACCTCCTCTCAGAGACAGCCACAGTCTCTACAACTGAGCTATCAACTTGCCTCTCTATGACCAACTAGTTCCACTAGGCGTGGTGTACAAGAGAGGCACTGGATAAAAACCAGCAAATTCACTCTCAGGCTGCTTGCTCCCTGCATTTTTAGGTTCCAAATACCCATTTTGAGGCTTTGCTTCCAGTTCAAATAACCTTGTCACCCACCAACATGGAAAACTGAAGATCTAGATAAATTAAGGTCCCAATGAAGATCAGTGCAACATCATGCAGACCAGACAGAATTAGTGGTGAGCAATCCAGAAACTGCGAGTGCACAGCAGCTGCACTTGCTTCCAACAAGGCAGAACTGAACTAAAAATCAGAAACAGGACTTAGTATTTTAAAATCTCATCAACGTACATCTTGAAACATTAAAAACAGAACAGCATGACCAAACAATGACCAAAAACAAATCTGAATCCACAAGACTCAAATACTTTATATAAGAAGTTGCCAGCTCTGACCATATCCAACACAACACTCAAGCAACTAAACATTTTTCATTTTTGCTGTTTTCTATAAAGAAACCCAAAATTAAAAAGCACAGAATACTCAAACATGGGTTCTCAAGCAGTCCAAGATACATTGGCTTAGCCTAGACAAAGGGCTGAAAAAAGTAAACACATGAATGGGACGAGAACTCCCAGTGGCAGTTTTCTTCATTCCATTAGAGCCAAATATTGTCACCTGAAAAAAAAATATATTTAAATACCACCATCTCTTTGGGTTACAGTTACAAGCTACTCCTAAAAGATGAAAACCTGTATGGACACTGGGCAGTATTCCAAGAGGTTTATGTTTTACTTCCTCTGCTTAGAAATCTCCCAACTGCCAGAACCACGTGAATATTGTGAGGTCTGATGGGTATTTGCAAGAGAACCCAAGGAATTTATGGTATTGGACACTATGTCTAAGCTTCTTCCTTTTGCTCTCTCTCTCTATATATATATATTTTAAAATGAGAATATTTCAAGTGGAATTTCCTGTAATTGGTATAAAGGGATTATACAGCAACATTACAGCACTAGAAACTGAATGGTTCCATTCTGCAGTCTGCACTTTGACAAAAAGACCACTTTCCAACTCCAACATGATTTTGCTGGAGTAACTGCAAAATATTCAGAGAAAAGAGTACAAGTATAAAGTGCAGTCTCATGTAAATCCCAGCTTCTCCCAACAGTCAAATAAATCTCACTGCAATATTTTGATTTTGCACTTCCAGCACAGTTCACTATAGGAGTTAATAAAAATGAAACCTGCAGCTACCAGAAAGTTAAGGCAAACTGGAAGCTTATATTTGGAAGGCTTTGGCATCAATATTCAGTATTCAAAAAAAATCATTCAAAAGCCCACAGCATCAACCACAATCTTGAGTTTCTCGTGCCACTTCCCCTCGCTGGAGCAGAGAACCGCTCATTTATCTGCTGCTGCACAAGGTGTTTGTCCAGCAAAGGTAACAGAAAAAACGATGTACTGGCTGGGAGCCATAACAGCAGCTCTCCAAAGGATCTGTGTAGGTGGAAGTTATGATGGGGAAATTCATAAGGCAGGATGCTAATACCCACACTAGCTTTTTTTATCCACTTTTAAAGAGTAAAACAGTGCACATAAGTGAAAATCTCAGGCGTTGATCTAGTCACGTACAAAAAAAGCACATAACCCCAGGATTTCTCTTGCACATTTGATAGCTAAAAGCTTCAACACATCTTAGAAAATAATCATCATACAAGAGACCAGCCTCCACGAGCCACTTGCTACAGCTGAACACTTAACAAGAGAGAAAAATAAGCCAAAACACAATAAGAATTGCAGCTAAGGATAAGAAGGTGATGGAGCAGAAACATCTCTTCCCAAACTGAACCCATTATCACCCGTATACCTCAATAACCATGAAATCATTCCTGAAATGGATGGAGGATGGCAAACCCCCTCTGGCATAGCCTGCCTACCACATAAACAGGATTCAGTAAAATTGCCTCGCAGGTAGGAGACTGCAGATTTGCTACAATTAAGATCTGCTGCCTTTGGTTTCGAAATGGCCAGATAACATTTTTATGTAAGTTAGGTAAAGTGACCAAAGCCTTTAAGCACATGCCTAAATACAGAAACACCAACCTAAAGGATCTGGCAACCTAGCTTCACTATATGAGCAGGGATGGGGGGAACCTTGTCATCTGGCCAGAGTTCCTGCATCAGCAACTCCTGACTGACAGCTAAGCTGTACCAGCCTCCCTCCCTGTGTCCCCAGGGAAATGAATTCCGTGTCTGATGACTAATTCATTACTGGGATTTGTGCTTAGGCAAGCCCAAGCCCAGATCACGCACCTTCCAACGCTGAATTCCTCCTCAGCTGGAAAGCAAGCGGGTGCACATCTGCTCCATCCAGAACACTGCATTAGCATGCGGCCACAGCAACCCAGCTCCATCAGCTGAGAACAAAAGCTGGAATTGAATCTGTAGAAGCTGGCTGAAAGCAGGAGAAACTGAAAGGGAAATCAGTATAGATCAATTCTAGCTGAGTTGCATGTGGATTTCTGAAACTGGAGGTGCAGACTTGAAAGCGCTTCTGTCTGAACCTTTGAAGCCTCTGAAAGTCGAGCTCAAAGTCCTATTTAACACCAACAGTAGCAAACCAACCCTCCACTATGAGAAGACATGGGTGCAGCTAACACCAGAGCCAAAGGCACCAACTGGAGAAGAACAGTGTCCACCCATACACAGAAACGTGAGCCAGGAACCAAAAGCAGCCTGGCAAGCTCCACCCTGCACTGCAGCCCCTCAGAGAGCCAGGGGACCAGCCCTGACCCCGCTGCTGGCAGGGTGCAAGCAGGCACATGAACCTGTTTGCCTTTTCCCTTCACTACCCTTCTTGGTTCTTCACCTTCTGAGGTTTCACCACAAAGAAGGCATCTGCTGAAAAGAACAGTATTAAAGCTGTGGCAGGCTCCCCATTGCTGAGGTGTTGCTAAAGCTCACACCTGATATGGGGTATTTTTGCAGGATCTGAGGTGCTCATCAGAAACAGCAGCCACCTTCCAGCCAGGATCATTGCAGCAGATGGGGCTCATCAGGTGTGGCAAACCCTACAAGCTCGGCATCCTGTCTCCAACCGCTACAAATTTCATTCACAATCCATATTTTACCAGCTGACCCTGTGAGACATGGAGTTTTAATAAACAAGTCTTATTGATGTCCTACTAATTAAAACTACACCATAAATGAAGACTGTGTGTTAAGAGCATTGACTACAGAGGCTGAAACCCATGAACGCAGCTTCTATTTACACAATTATCACTTGTGAGCACTGATGTTAGCCCAGTTGTATCATGGAAACACAAAAGGCAATTCTGACTTCTCTTTTCCTTCACCCTCTCTGGGAAGCCTTCTTGGCTCTAGGCAGATTCAGTGAACTGTAACCTCTTAAAGGCTTCAAAAGGACACAAACTTCCAAGAAATGTTTTCCTACCCCTGTGTTCACTGAGGTCCAAGCAGAACTAAGCCTTGACCCAGGCTTCCAATGAAGCAGCATGTTCTCCTGTGGCTGGGCATGGGAGAAACTGAACCTTCCCCTTAGGCTGCCACAGAGCTCAAGAACCATTTTGTATGTATGAAAGACTATGAAGTAATATGGAATGCTGTATCAGGCTCTCAGATTGTTTATTTCCTTGCTTTCTAACTGCTACTTCTGATCAGGGAAGACAGAGTCAGACCAGAACACTGAACAACAAGCCAAATTCCATTAGATTATTTTATAGAATTTACCTTATAGGTACATCAGCTAATCCTGCTCATTATTACCCCATTTTAGTGCATAGGCTGTGACTCACCCCTACAGCTGGGCTCACAAGGGGGCTACCTTTAAAAAGCATACCTGGGTTCACAGATTAGCAACCACGCTAAATAGTCATTAAAAACACAAAGATATTCACAATGAACTCATAGAAATGACTGAACAGCTGGAATAGGAAAGGGTAAGAACAAAGAATGGGGGTTTAGGCTGACAATGCCCTTTCTTCCCTATAGCTGACACGTTATGGGACTGGACACCAGACAGGATAGTTGATACTGAACTGCTTCACCTCTACAGAAGTGAGGGGCTCTGCAGAGCCATCCTGGAGAGCTCGGGGGAGACAGGACACCAGCAAAGGGGATACTGGAATAGCAGCCTTGGCCACATGCAAGAGCAAGCCTGCCAGTGTGGGACAAGATAGATCCCGAGTTAATAGCTCGCTTGCACTGATCTTTTCAGCTTCTCTGCACTTTGCCCCACAAATACATTATGAGCATTTATAAAAGCATGCAAAGCAATTACAGGAAAAATAAAACCAAGATCATAAACACAGTCGGGATGCCAAATTTGCCTCTTTTTGCTATTTAGAGCTCACATTTCAGCATGCAAAGAACTCTCACACCCCTCAAAATGAGTGCCTGAAGCTACAAAGCACATGTGAAATAAATTGCATTTATATCGGTATGTTATGGCATGCAATTTCTCCCTTCCCAATCACCCTGCCTGCCATTCTTGTTAAGTCAAATAGCCTGTCAGCTTCTCATCAGGAAGTAGACATTGGTTTTCCATCTCCTAGGAGATAAACAAGGCTTCCCCCTCTGCAGAGGGGGAGTTGAGCTGCTGAGTGCACAACGTCAGTGCCCACAAATGGGCTTTGCACCATCCCAGTGGTACTCTGTGCCCACTGCAATGCCAGTCACCTTCCTAGGCAGGTGAAAAAAAAAATCTGCTTTAAAAAACAAATTTTTGGTTTTTTCATGCAGTTTTCTTTGTGATTTTTAGCTGAACATACACAACTCTGACTCACAGTGCTGCTGCTATACAGCTAAGGAGCATTAGGTACTCCTGTCATACGACGTGTTAGTAAAATATCCTTCATACCTCTCTGCAGTTTTCTTGAAGCTACACCCCTTCTCAGTTCACAGGAGAATAGAACTTAAGATCAGACTTTTTTTTATTTAGGCTATACTACTTTACGGGCAAAGGGTTACCACACTCAACAATAACTAAATGGCCATATAAAAATCGTATAAAATATTTTTTAAACTTAATTTTTTAACTTCGGCTTTGTAAAACTAAGATGCTGTAATTTTGCAGTAACTGAAGTTAAAGGCTGTGTATTTACAAAAAGTACAATTATGTTTTAAAATTAATTCATCATGTACTTTTGCTAAAAAGGGGTCAAAACTACAAGGCTACAGATACACTGTGAACAAAACAGGTGAAATACACAACTAGCCTTCAGTTTTACTTCAGGAATCAGGAAGAAGAAACATGACCAGGAGTGGGTTGACTTCTCACCACACGCTTGCCGATTTTAAAATTACTTCATCAAAGAGACAGGGATTCTCATGTTCAAAGATCATTACTGTGACAGCCACGGCGTGGCATGGCCTTACAGCAGGTTAAGGTAACTCAACTGAAGGGGCTGATCTAGCAGGGGGGTGCCCAGGAACAGCATTCACTCCGACACTGCATCACTCAGAGGCACCAGGACTCCATGGGGTATTGGCAGGTTGGCCATTTTTCTGAGGCATCTTATAAGCAACTCTGGTGTAGAAGAATGAGCTTTCCTTCCCAGGACATTCTGCTCATTCCCTTTGCCCACAGCATGCATTTTTAAAGAGAGAGAAACCAATCACATTTAATTCATTTTGCATTATTCACCAAGTGGCTATAGTCTCATCCAAAAATCTTAATTGTCTAATAATTCAAGTCACCTATTTCAAACACAGCTCTAAAGGAATGACTAAAAACCCAGAGGCTGTCTCCTACACACACACTAAATCTTGCTGTTAAGATGTCTAGCACAGTCTTTTCATGAAACAAAGCAATAAATACCGGCCTCTTGTATATACATGTGCAGCACTTCTTTATGTCCACAGCCAAAACACTGCTTGATGTTTCACTGTTGTCTCAGGAGTGCTTCACTGAAGGCATGCCTGGCTGTCAATCTTCCAGCTTTGGGAATCTTTTCCTGCTTTCCAACCCTCAAGTTTTGACCACTAACATGAAACCTGGCACGCACCAGTGAAATGATGAGCGCTGTTAATTCCTCTAACCACTAACAAGGTAACAGACTGGCATTTTTAAGTTACTGGAAAGCAAATGCAGGAAGGAAAAATTAAAAAAAGGCACAGTTGAGCATTTCTGATGTTGCTGTTGCACGTACATCATTGAGGAATGATCTACAGCCCTTCTGAAGCTGGACTGGTAAGCTGTTTACAGCCTCGGAAAAGAAGCCTGTCCCTATGTGTAGTCTTTGCATACAGGTCAGCTGTGACAGGTCCAGCTTTCACTGTTACTTCCTGAGCTACACACAGCTCTTTGATTATCCCAGGTTTAATAGCTCTTAGGACTCAACACCAAAAGATGCTTAAATAAAGCAAAAAAAGCAAAAAAAAAAAAGAGTACAGAACACAATTACATAGCAATTAACTGCCCACCCCTAAGCCCAAAACCAGCCTTGAACCTACAGTCTTTGGTACGCTTAGAATTCAAGTTCTTCACCCAATGTGAACACCCTAAACCTCTGAGCTGCTGGGGAAGTCACCCAGAATGCATTAGAAGACAGAGGAAAAGGAAAAAAGGCTTGCTCAGCAACAACACGAGCTTCCTGGCTTCTGTGCACAGACGAAGCAGCAGATCAACCCAGGAGGAGGCCATGGGGCAAATGGAAAGTGTGAGCAGGCTCAGCCTTTCCACCAACCACAGTCACAAACTTCCTTCAGAAAGAAACCGTCATCTGCACAATCCGTATCTTTACCGACGTCTCACCACAAACTTCTGCTCAGAGATCACTTCGCCCCTCAGTACCTCTGAGAAAGCCACCCTGTCACAGCATAGGTGGGGCCACATTGCCCTGAGTGAACAGAAAGCAGCACACGTGGGGACAAAGCAAGCACCATGGTCAGTCTCAGCTCTGACTTGCTGTGAACACTGCACTGCTTTTGAAAGCAAAAATTATTTTTACATGAGAACAAGGTACACTTTAATAATTTTCATGTAGGCACCTGTGCTCCAAATATTTTGGTGGCCATCCAGCTATTCCCTCACACAGCTCTGCACCCTACTCCAACCATACACACTGTTTACCTTTCAAATTGTATTGCCCTAGGGCAACAGAGAGAAATCAGACATCACCTCCTTCTCGAAATGCTGGTATGTAGCCAAGTTCTCCTCCTGTCTACCATTTGCATGCTCTGGAAGCTAATGTTTTCAACAAGCCCAAAAGCCTGTTTTTCTATAGCTAATCCAATACCTGGTGTTGGGTCTCCAACTGAGAAGATGACTGACAGGGATTTTTATTTTATTTTATTTTATTTTTAGTTTACACACTAGTTATAAATACAGAGGCCTCCAGGCTGAGTTACAATCTGCACAGAATCAAGGGCCAGCATCTAAGGTGTAGGACACCAACAGTCACATGCATCCTTCAGAAGGATCCCGATCTCCATGCCCTTTATGGGTGTGCAAATAAAGTGAAATAAAGACAAAGCATCCATCTGCTTGTGGCTGCTTCACAGTAGTTGATGTGAAGCAGTTCTGTTGAAGACTCCCTCAAGCCTAAGCATTCCCATGTAAACAAAACCTCAACCCGCTACAAATATGCAAATGGAAATAAAGGTTTATTTTGAAATTAAAAGAAGACACATGTACACATACAGACAAGCCTGAAACCTTTATCAAACCCTAAAAAGCCTATCTGCATATAACAAGTGAAAATTGTCAGCCTCATAACTTTCTTTGGAAAAAAATAATGTGATTTCCCACATTCTGCTTGTTCACTAAGATTACTTATCACCCTAAAGAATACTATTAAACCTATTTAGTAACAGAAATAAATCCAAACTAAAGATATGTAACTATCAGTTAACATGGTAAGGGCTTTACAAATGAAAGCAGAAGCAAGGATGTAACCACACAGGACATGCTGCCAGTGCTGGCACTCTCCACATGTCCCAAACTTGCAGCTCTTGCTGCAAGGAGACAACAAAATGCTCTCATACCACCTGATATTATACCATTTGTTTACACAAGTATTAAAAGGAAGGTTAAATTTCAATATCTGAAAGACAAATATTCTAGGAAATAATATTTAGAGTGGACCCTGTCCATTCAAGCAGATAATCAGAATGAATAATTTACAGCCACACTTTCATCTCCACTGCAGCTGAGAGGAGCTGCATCATAAACAGCTTAGGGAGATGCCTACACATCTGCTCACCAAGTGGAATAATCAGGAGGACTCCAAGCAACAGTGGTCCAGTAACCTGTTTTACTTAGGTGACAAATGGGACAGGAAGCAGTGGAAGGAACAAGGAATGCAAAAAAAAAGCTACATGCTCATGGTGAGGTCAGTATTACATGCTTTTGCAATACTGCACATTCTGCCTGAGAGAAAACAAGCTCTGTGCTGAGTTTTCACCTCTAAATTGTCACAGTTTCTTCCTAAAGGCAGCTCAGGGTCAGGGAAGGGTACCTGCTCACACTGACCTGGCAAGCTTCCATTTGGATCTTCTTGCCATGCTACAAGGACTCAGAAGCTGATTGCCCCAGTAACAGTAAGCAGCATGTAACAAACAGCTAACAAAGCAAACAGGCATCAAAGAATTCTCCAGAAATCCAAGCAAGTCCCATCATACTGCTGGGAATCAAGCATCATTTGATACTTTTTTCCAGTGATGTGTACAAGATTTAATTAGGAGACTACACACTAATTTCGTACAGATGCTGCTCAGGTGGAAGGACAGAGTGGTTCCATCAGGGAACACGTTGTAAAAAGATGATGAGTATCTGGAGGAAAGCACTGGCATATAGAAAACTGTCATTACAGAGTAGACATCAGAGGGAAAAAAAAAAAAAGGCTCTTTGAACAGATTAAAGAAAACTATGTGCAGCTGGTAACTGCCACAAAAGACATGCATACTGTCTGGTATAACTGAGGAAACACAGGGAGCCACAGCACCTTGCAGTAGTGTCAGGGGACACTGACACTACTCCTATCATACAGCCTTGACAGGTTTTGCTTATTCCCATCTACATGGTTTTTGGTTAACACCACAGTCTGTGTTTGTTACCCAAAACCAGAACAAAGCAGATGGACACAGGTATGATTCAATGTAGCGTAATGAGAAGGGTCACCGCAGAACTAGATAACCAGCAGAGCAAAAATTGCACCATTTAGATCCACAATCCTGTTCCCAGCAATGCTTTGTCCACTAAAATAGCACAAGAACCATCAGCCACACTTTAGAGTCATTCTAGAGTCATCTTTGTTTATCCACATCCCAACCACAAACAGGAGATTCACAAAAACAAACCCAATGAAAGCGATTAACGATGGATGGTTCATCTATTACCTGCCTTGCCTATTACTTACAGCATGCCTCGGTTGGGTAGCACTTTCTTGTGTGTTTTAAAGAGTTTCCAAAATGCTTCCAGCACACTACTATGCAAGACAGAGCATTTCTGTATGTATACAAATCTTACCAACTGATAGGGTGAGCAGCCTGCAGCAGAAATCTAAAACTCATTCACAAGTCCTGAATTATACAGCCAGCCGAGCAGATCAGGAGCGAGGAACAGCCTCAGCTTTGGCACACAAAACTCCCTTTTCTTCACAGTCCAATGTATTAATGGAAGTTTAGCTTTACAATACATGCAAGGTAAATAAAAAAAACAACTTTGCACGTCTACAGTGTGACTGTGATCAATTAGAAAATGGATTTTAGTTAGAACAGTCTGAAATGAGATGACATTAGGCTCCTACTGGGAAGCTGGGTTTCAGCAGCGCACTCCCGTAGTTTCTGTGCTAAGCTCAAAAGACACAGAAGTATCCATCACAAAATCAGGAATAAACTGAAAATACACAGGCCAACAGGCAGCCCCTGACAATAGCTGCTACTTCCCCTCAAAAGTTCAAGGGACATACACAATTTTCAGAGAGGAACCCAGAGACTGAAAAAGCAACAGACAGAGAGGAAAAAGAGGTAAAGAACATACTGAAAAACTTTTAAAAAAGCCAACCACCATGAACATAATCAAAAAACACTTAATAAACAAGAGTTGAGGGAATTAGTATAGCTATCTACTTGAAGGCAGATGAGGCAAGACAGAGTTAAACAGTAGTGGTTCAAAATGGTTTTGATTACTTCATTCTCTACAGTACACACAAAGAGACCTAATCCCCAAAAAAATTCAGAGAAGATACTTTTCCTCAGTAGAACAATGTTGGGTCATTACTTTCCTTTTGCAGAGGTTTTGAAAGCATTGAAGGAGGCAAAAGCACAAGTTAAAAATCTCTTACCATTTAGAAGAGCATAAATATAATATTGTACCATTTCATTCTTCACCTTCTGTTGCTTTGCCAAATACATTCACACAAACGTCACGGCACATTACAGAACATCAGTATACAACAAGCATTGAAAAAATAAATCAAAATGCTTAATTATAACACTCTGGAGAGAGCAACTCAACTAGCAGTAAACTCAAAGCTAGCAACTCAAAGCCCATCTTGGAATTCTAGGTATCTACAGCAAAACCCAGTAAGTCATTAAAACATTAGACTACAACTTTTTATTAGCACAGACACCATTTGCTCCCATTATCAATAATAAACTGATGGACAGAAGAAAGAAAAACTCTTGTAAATGCTCCAGTCTTCCATAAAACTAATGTTGAACTTTCAAGAAAATTAGTAAGTTGTCTTGTGTTTAAAAGTTAATAAAGATAGTCGGTTTGGCCTACCCAAAACACTTTAGCTCCTCTTAGCTAGAAAACTGCTTTTATGCTGTTGGGGGAGAAAGGTTTGTGGGTGGTTTTTAAACAATTCTGCCATTCAAAAAAATAAAGCAAGATTTTCCTCTTTTGTCAATGTATTGCTGGCAAGTTCTCCTCAGTTTCCCAAAGATAACCCATATATTTCAGATTATGCTAGGACCATAACCTTTAGAAATCTAGTTCTAGGACTTGCACTTTAGAGAAAAAGTTGATTGATTTAACAAAATTAGCAAGCTGAGTCAAGTGAGCAACTAAGTGTAAGGTTCAACCTCAGTATTATATACTTGTCTGAGCGCTGCTTTCAAAGAAGTTTTCAGCTTAGGATTGTGCCTCTAAAGACTGGCCCATCACATTTAGTCTATTAACTATTGCAGTTTTTTTTTTTAATTCTAATGAAAGACCAGGTAGAGTTAAATAAAAAAAACTAGTATTCCACATTATTTTAACTATGTCATACCTCATTTCCCGGTTTTAATCAACACAAAGAAAGTAGTTAATAAGCTAACATTAATAGTGCCTAGAATTATTCATGTTACCCAACTGACTATACTAGAAGCAGCAGTTGTTCTTCTGCTCTATAAATATACAAGAAAGAAGCCCAGAGCCACATGCAAAGAGGTTAGTGAAATTAACATTGTGCTGCAGTCAAAGTTAAAATAATCATAGTAAGGAGGTTAAAAACAGTTTGAAATCCACATGAAGGGCAAGAAAGTAGGGAGTGAAGCAACAAAGGCAAAAAACTATACAGTACTTCAAAGACAACTAAAGGATGAAGACAAAGTAAAAGGCGCTATTGAGAATTTTGGAACAGATCATCACTTAATTAAACAAATTATTCAAAATGCAGTGAGCTCAAAACCAAATAATGAACTAAAATAATCTAGAACACACGGTGACAATAAACACAAGCAAACAAGAAAATATACTCATGTCCACATACGAGAGGTAGCACAACGTTCAGGGAGGACACGAAATGAAAGGATGAGACTCCTCCAGTTCAAATCACCAGTAACAAACCAGGGACCAGTATCTCTCTAGCAGAGTTATCTGCCAAAGTGGCCATCAGAGGAAAACAAAGCTCTATTCTCAAGTGATGAAGAAAGTACTTCCACCAGTGAATGTCCTTATAAGCAAGAGGAATCCAGCTGTTGAAATCCCAAACTATACAAAGACATTTATTGTCCTAGTGACAGAGGACAAAGAGTTCTAACAATCAAAAATAGCATGTAGGCTGTGAAAGGCTAGGCATTTGCCCATCAGTGTATTAAGTTTACCAATTTAGGAGGACTGAGGACAGAAAAGTAGCAGGACTGTGTGTCCAGCACCCAATGCCAAGAAAAACATGATGCTCGGTTACAATTTGCTTACCTTCTATAGAAGGGGCCTGGTCCACAGCTGCATATAGCATTTCTTTCAAAGCCTGCAAGGGCAAGAACAAGAAATACAGTTAACAGTAAAGGAAAAATAAAATAACATTGTTTTGACATGCCTGTTTGAAAACAAAAGCAATTAAAGCCCTTTTATCCTCCAGACTGACACAAAAAGCTTTGGAACACGACATCAACACTATCACACGTATTTCTGTTAACAAGAGAAACACAAGTTCATATTTACTGATTGCTTTGTCTAAAGCCTGTTAGCTTACCACTAACTGTATTTTTCAACATCTTCCTTCAGAAAAATGTTTCCCAGTTGGTAGGATGTTAAAGGTTTTACATTAAAACAAAACCAAAACTGTTGCGTGACACAGAAAGGAGTTTGTCAAGGCAATTGGAGAACAAGCAGTCTCAGGGATTTATTATCACTGTTATATAGGAGTACCAAAATACACATCCATCTAAAAGCTGAAGACAACATGACAAAGGAGATTAGGGAATCAGAGGTTGATGGCCTTCTCTTGAGGTAGAAACTGAAGGACAACATTAACAGTGGACAGAATTATTAACCAGGTCTTCACGTCCTAGAGGCCCCATGAGCTGCCTCCCAGAGACCACAGAAGCAGCCACTCACCCCTGCTCAGATTGCTGATGTGAGAGATGAGCAGTGCAGGCAGCAGGACCAGGAGACAATGTGGTACTACAGCCAAACCCTGAGCATCCCTGGCAGGAACCCCTTCCCTTATGAGAGCCAGGAGGAAGGCATGATGCCAGAAACCTCATCTCTTGCAGCTCCTTTTCAGAAGACCTTTTTGCAGACAGTTCTTAAGCTACTAGTATTATTCCAGTCACAGACTAAAGATTTGCTCTCTCTCACATCACAGGTGCAAGCAAGAATCACACAAACTGAATTCAGATCAATGGCCGAATTAGTTTGGAACTAGAAGCCACCAGGATGGGCCCATTCCTACTGGAAAGTGGTTCGTTTACACACACCCCACACGACTTGACAAAAATGGGCATTTTAATGCACATACTGAACATGAATGGGCTTCATATCCAGCTGCTACAAAAACTAGATTTTATTCCCTCACTTTTGAGCCCACAGAAACCTAACCACAAAAGTCATTCAGGTCTTTCTAGTTCCTGTCTCTTCTGCCTGTTTCCCAACATATTCTATACCTCTAGAATCCTACACCCCTGCATGTGTTGTCATCCCCCAGGTCAAAACACCCCAACTTGAGTAACAAACACCCTAATACCCTCAAGGTAAAAAGCACCAACTCAGCAGTTGGAAACTCAGCACTGTTGTAACATGATGGTTACAATCCTGTTAAGTAAATACAAGGTCTAAAGGACATGTCTGTTTATCACAAGGTATCTCAGGTGGCAGGCTACACTGGCAGCTCAGACAGCTCTGAAAGGTCTGGCTCCTGAGTCCACAGAGGTCTCAACAAAGGTCACTTGCATAATTGTTTTCCCAATTGAGCCACTGCCTAGTGATCCTCATTCCAGCGGCACAACTCTCCTCCACACTCAGTGCTTTTTAAAAATACTTCCTAAACACTGGCCACTTCAGTCATTTTCCCCCCATGACTCACTGGTCAGCAGCACATGAACAGCCTCCATGCCAATCAAGTGGTCAAAAAACCTTCCCTCTTTTTCATCCCACTCATCATCCTCACCTACCATGAACTTTTTCCATGAACCACATGGCATGGAACAAACAAACGCAAAGAGACATCAAATTGAGAGTCACTGGGGTAAGAACTCTATCCCTTAACCCACCCAGAGGTAAACTCTCACAGGGTACTTCTTATCTCTGGCTTTCAGTCATTTAAAAAAAAAAATTAAAAAGGACCATAACTCTAACAGTCCTGCATTAAACTATGCTGAAAGCTGAAGGTGTCAGCTGTCCTGCAGGCCTCTTCCCATGCAGACTGACATATCACAATCTGGCAGCTGCAGGGCAGCAGATTATGTTTCTGCTTACCTGACCTATATAAGTAAACCAATAACCTGAAGGGGAAAGGCTTGGTGCTCCTTCACACCTGAAGTATTTAGTCCTTGAGATTACAGAATTTTAGAAATTATTGTCCGCAAAATTTATCTGTCAACTTCAAACATTTAAGAACGACTCTTTCTGCCCTCAAGCTAGACAAAAAGGGTTATTTCCTCACTTTAAATTGTGCTAGTGACACACCTTGCACCCGCAGTAAACTTGTATAAATGTGTATCAGAGAACAAAAAAAAAAGGCAGAAAGAAAACACACTTAAAAATGCAACTGTCAAACCTTAACAATGAACAAATCAAGGACTAAAACCTCAAAAAGCTCCAACGAAACCGTTGTTTTAAATGAGTCGCTTTCAAACCTCTTACGCTCTTCTAAGCTCGTCCGCTAACAGGCAGAAGGACAAATAGTGAAATAGCACGACAGATTTGTGTCAGGAGGTGGCAAGCCTGGGTGTGAACTGCCTATCATGAAGCTGGGTTTGACGAGCAGAATTGGCCCCCTCCCAAAAAACGGAACGCCTGTTTCTGGGGGAAAGGCTCCGAAGGCAAGACACTACCTCCGCTATCGGTTTCGTTTTCCCTGACTTCCTGCTGGAGGTTCTCTCTCAGAGAAATTATTTTTCTTCTCTAAAGGCAAAAGTACTTAAAACGGAGTCTCCTGAAAAGGGAAGGGGAGTCACCAGCTCATATCTTTTACCCATCTCTCCTATGAACTTTGCACCTGGAATAACTGTTCCGATTCTCCTTCTTCCCCAGATGCTGCCATTTCAAAGGGATTAAGCGCTTTTTATTTAAAAATACCATCAGACTTCTGCATCCAGATAAACAAATGCAGGCCAGACTAACTGAAACAAAACTGCCACCTGGCAACTCTAAAACTCCACCAAACTTCCATCAGCCAGGTGTGCAGGCATACACTTAGGTGCAGAAGTCTGGGCAGCCGGAGCAACACTTTCCTCTTTCTCCTAAAAACACCGCAGAGATAGACACGAGAGCAAAGGAAATCTGCAGCTTGATTTATAGATAAACAGAGAACTAGCAACCCAACAATTTCACTGCACCTAAAAATTTGCATTAAATGCAGCTAAGTACTTCAACAGTAAAAGTGTCCCTTTACATTGGCTTTATGTATCGTGTTATTGCCACTGGCCCTCATATAAAGCCCTCCTGATGACTGAGGTTTCAAGAACCATCAGCTGGGTTGAGTTTGCGTCGTAAATGTGACATAGAAAATTTGCATGCTTTCATGCAATCTTTAGAGTCAAAATTTGGAATGGAAATTCAAATCAAGTCAATCGAGGTTTGTGTAAGGCCCTGTGTTAACAGTGACCCAGTCATGGCCAACGTCTTCACGACAGGCTGAATAAAACAGAAGAGCATATGTCATCATTTCTCCTCTTTTCTACAAGCAGACATGAAGTAAAGTTCACTGCAGAGCTTTTGCTGAAAGAAAATCCGAATCTAAGCCATAGCTATCAAAGTGTATCTTCTGTTTACCTGTTTAAAGAAAGAGAATGGGTTTTTCTCTCTAAAGCTTTTCTACTGACCAAGTATCTGCCTTAAGCCCAGGCAACTCCCATGCTTCCCACAAGAACAGTTGTAATACTTAAACAGATTATTGTTGGAGGGAAAGATCACGTTAATGGCAAGAACTCTGAGGACTGTAAATTGTTGAAGACCATCTGAAAGTGAAACTGCAATTTTAGATATCCAAAACACAACAGTCTCATTCTTCTTCCTGACGTTATCAGCTACAGATGACACCCTCCTCCTAGCTTGATGGTCAACTGATGCAAGGCAAAGCTCCCCGCAGCCCCAGTCACTGTGCATCCCACCAGAGACACATCACCTGGTGAGGATCTCACAAGTTACCTGGGTCTCACCACAGTTCAGGGCTGTCTGACTGCACAAGTCACCTGCCCTCCAATGGAAATAACTACAAACTTCAGAGTAGAAAAATAAAAAAAACTACAGGTAAACTTTATGATACAGAATGACTTAAAGGAAGCAATTTCTACACCATCTTCTAGTCCTTTCATCAGCATCTTGAACTTGCTACGGGAAGTCCCTGGAATCAGGAATAACCTTTTCAGAGCTAAAAACCTACACGACAGGATCTCTCTGACACAGTGCTTGACTACTGTTTTAATTAAGAACAGATTTAAACTGTCACATGAAGAAACACAATGCTATTAAATGTACATATATATTTTAATTTGACTGTGATGCGTGCTGTAAGCCACATTGCACGCAAGTAATGAAAGTGGCGTTTGGCCTTACATTTGCTAACCAACAACTCAGAATTTGTCTTGACAAAGGAAGGCTGTATTCTTTTTGCCTCAAGTACAACCAACAAGTATTCCAAGGTAGCACCGGCCTTTTATGCACCGCACCCATAAGACCCCCAGTTACTGAATAATAAATGCCAGACTATTCCATTACTGTAATATGCATGAGCGGGAGGCTGGCTCACATTCAGCCAGCTGTAACAAGGGAAACAAAGAGTTTTGAAACTTATTACTAAAAAGGAAGGTGAGTTTTTAATTTTCATTCACTCAACATTAAGCTATCTACCCAGGGAGGAGGTTGCTTGAAGTCTAGAAAGAGTAACAACTTGGAGGAAGTTTTTACTGAAATCCACCTTTATTTTAAATTGGGATGGGGGAAGGGAGAATGACATGATGATACTGCCCTAGTTAAAATATCTGAAAATTAACCTCCTATAATGAAAACAGTGGCTGATAAGCAGCAGAGTTCTTCACACATTAATTAAGGTGCCATAGTTCACTGGGTCTCCTTTACCCACCTCTACATCTGTCTGGTCAGCAGGCAGCCAAATCTTTTGCCCTTCTATTTCCTCCTTGCTTTCCCCTCCAACCCACCTCCAAACCTTCTCTTAGGAAGATTTGCAAGTTTTCTGCTTCCAGGAACAGAAAACAACTCTGGCACAGACAACCCACCAGAGACACAATGCAGAACTAAGCTGGTATTTTTCTTTATCAAGACAATGGATGTTCTCCTTCACAAAGACTGATGCATGATTTGGCCATCTAGTTCTACCCAAGGAGATCACCATTTTGTTCAGAAGTCCAATCTGGCTGCAATTTTTATTTAAACATCCATTCTTTTGCAGTCAGGTAAAGGAAAACAAAGGAACGGTCAAAAAGGCAGACATAAACTTTTCAAATTCAACATTATAACAAAGCAAGCAAAGATAAACATGTCTTCCCTTGCAAATGCAGACAGGTTAATAGGGATACTAGAAATAAACTGCTATTACAGTCTTAGAGAGAAAATACAGGCCTTCAAATGATAACAAATGTTGTATGACTGACTCAGTTAAGAAGTTTTGCTGATTGTGGCTCTTTTTATAATCAGCTTTCTGTAGTCTAGGTTTAATTGTTACTTGTGGAAAACACCCACATCACTGGCAACAACCACTTTTACTGCTAACACTGAAATAGGAAAAGGTTTTACTGCAAGTAACCACCTTGAGCTTCATCTATTTAAACTGAATAAATGATAAACCTGCACCTAAGCAATTAGTGCGATCTTTAGAAAGCTGGCGTACTCAAAACTGAAAAGCTGTATTCTGCAAAGAATTTGTGATTAATGCAACAGAACTTGGTGGAAGCAATGTTCAGAAACGTTCCAGTGCAAGCAGTTCACCTGAATCAAGTATGAAATAGCAAGATGCAAAGCCTCCCTAGCCTTATTTTACAAACAAACAAACAAAAAAAACCCAAACCCAAAAAACCAAAAACAAATCCAAGACAATTAACGCTTTTGAGTCCCTCGGGGAAGCTATGAGCGTTCCCAAGCCAGGCTGTGGCCCTTCCCAACGCAAGGCTTGCGGGAAGGGCAAGCTGGGCCTCCGGCTGCAGGCGGTGGGTGCCCGCTGGTCCCTGGCTCCTGCCCTCGGCAGCCTGAGGGAGGCTGCGAGCCTCCTCCCAAAGTCACCCTCGCCGGTGCCGAGCACTGGCGGCAGTGCTGAAAAATGACTGAAAATTACTGATACCGACTGCCGCCGACCGCTATCGGGATCGGGGCTGCGGCCGGGCTCCCGGGAGGACGCCCGAGAGCCGAGCACTGCACCGCGCTCCCGCTACCTACACATCTCCTCCGACCTTTATCCCTCCCCAAAAGGCTACTGGCAACGATTAATTAATTAATGAACTAGCCACCCGGCGCTTCTCCTCCGAGCGCTCCCGAGCTCCCGGGGCCAGCCAGAGCCGTGACCTCCCCGTCCGGGGTGTTAACACCGTTCTCCCGCCGAGGAAACAAGAGCGGAGCCGTCGCCCGCCAGACCCCTTGCCACGGCCAGTGTGTGCTGGAGGTCACCACGCCGCCTGGGCGGCCCTTCCCGGGCACCAACCACCCCGGGGGGATCGGGGATTCACACACGCCCGAGCGCGGAGCACCCCTCCCCGCCGAGCAACGCGGGGGGAGCGGGCCGAGGTGCCGGCGGTGCGGCCCTACCTCATACTGGATGTACTGCTTCCGCCACTCGGGGGTGATGTGCGCCGCGAGGTGCTCGGCGAACTTCATCCTGCCGCCGCCGCCGCCGGGCCGGAGCCGCGCTCGCTCTGCGCCCGCGGAGCTGCCTCAGCGGCGCCTGGCTGCCAAGGGGCCGCCGCCGCCGGTAGTGGGGGGCGGGGGGGGGCCGCCGCCACCACACATGGGCCCCCGCCCGCCCGCCCCGCCACTCCTCAGCCCGCCTCGGGCCTCCTCAGCACCGCCCCGCCACCACCGCCACCACCTCCTCCGCCGCCGCCGCCATCTTCCCCGTCCCGCCGCCCCGCCACCGCCTCCCGGCCGTCAGCCGGCCCGGCAGCCAACCGGCCGCCGGCACGCGCCATCGCCACGGCAACCACCGCCGCCGCCCACCGCCGGGAGGGGCGGGGCCCGGAGAGGGGCGGGGCGAGGGGCGGGGTGGGGGCGAGGGGAGCTGAGGGGCTGCCCCAGCGCAGGGAATCCTCCGGCTCGGTTGACTCGTTCCGCTCGTTTTTGGGGGTCGGTTTGCAGGCAACGGGCCACCTGCGTCCCGCAGGGTCACCAGCCCAGCCCCTCTGTGAGCGGTGGCGGGGCTGGGACAGCCCCAGTTTGGATCCTGAGCCCTTTGCGGCTTACTGGGACGGGATGGGACGGGACGGGACGGGACGGTATGGGGATGGGTGTAGGAATGAGATGGGGATGGGAATGGGAATGGGATGGGAACTGAATGGGGATGAGGATGGGGCGGGGAAGGGGATGGGGATGGAGATAGGAATGAGCTGGGAATGGGAGGGAGATGGGGATAGGAATGAGATGGAAATGGGAGGGAGATGGGGATAGGAATGGGGATGGGAATGGGAAGGGGAGGGTAATGGATGGGACAGAGAGAAGCGAAGCAGGGAGAGCGACATGCGTGGGAGGGAGAGGTGAGGGGATGGGAGGTACCAGCCAGAGAAAAGAGAGAGTGATGATGGAAATAGAGGGGAAGAGTGGGAGAAGACTGAAGAAAAATGAGTAAGAATTGAGGGAGGAGGAAATTAGGCTCACAGGCCACAGAAAGCTAGGGGAAAGGGAAAGGAAGAGATGACTGTGCAAAGGAAAAGGAGGAGGGGAAGAGAATAGGGGGGACATGGGAAAGGAAAATTCTCCAAAAAATCTTTCACCCTTGGACAACCTGTCCTGTTTACCAGCAGGGTGCTGTGCACACTGATACCCACTGTGTTATAGCCTGAGAGACCACTTTGGAACCATTCGGAGGGGGGCTGCAGATAACCCTTGGTTATCTCTGGGTATCCCAGTGGCCCTAATCCTGCCCCTCTTTATTCCCCAGATTTTCCACAGTCGGGATTCACCTTCGTTTTCCAGCCCCCAGCACAACTTCAGCTAACAGTTTTCAACTTTTCCCCGTACCCACAGCGGGGTTGATCCCACCTCAGCTGCCAGCCCCTCAGCACAGCAGCGTCCCTGCCTGCCATAAGCAGCTGCCTGCAGTATCGCTCCTCCCCACGGCTGGAGCAGAGGCAAAGCTCGTTTGCTGCCGTGATTTATTTGGGTCCTGTCACAGGCCTGGGGACCTCTGATTTGCAAGTGTTCTTACCCGCGCCGAGATTTACCCAGCAGTGACAGCGGATGCTGGCTGATACCATCTCTTAATTATGTTTGCAGAAAACCGTTTAATGAACAGAGCTTTAGTGCCCTTCATCTGAAACTTCCCACTCAGCAACCTGCCTGGAGCTGACCTCAGCGCCAGCTACCCGCTCTATCACAGCTTGACTTACATTTAGCAGGTCACCAGCTTTTTAATGTGTTACCTTTGCAGACTTGTTTCCGGATAAAATCACTGAGGATCAGAGCCTGCTTCCACCACGATGAGGGGCACTGACTTCAGCAGGAGCAGACATGAGGGGGGTGGGATTTGCAGCTTGGACCCTTTGAATGCCATCAGGCTTCCAGAGATAACGTGCAGCATGGGGGAGGAGAACTGCTTAAGAAAGGAATATTCTCTTTATTAAGTCCTGGATGCATTGCATGAAATATGTACCATGATGTGGTAAGATGCTATTATCTTCTGATACAACAGCTTGCAAATTCAGGGACTAGAAATGACTAGTGATCCCTCCTTTGTATCTCAGAGAGGTTTTTTTACCCACCAATAAATGCTATTTATTTAATACTAATAAATGTTATATATGTATTTAATTCCACTAAATGCTGTTTATACCAATAATCATCTCGTCTCCATCAAAAACAGAAGAAATAATGTCTGAGCCCCTGGAGCAGTGGCGTGCTATTTATACCAAGAAATGCTATTTATTTGTGTTAAACAAAGAAAGACGATAGCAGAGGCTGGACTCCTTACTCACCATGGCCATGTTCTCTAGCAACAGCTCAGTTTAAATATCTGATTGGCAAAACCCTGCCTCCCGTTATCAGGCGTGCTTTGGGACCATGCTTGGCATTGTGACAGTGTTTTGCTGCTCTGCTGGGACTCAGGGCTTTCCGGCTCCTTGAAATGTTTCAAAACTCTCAGCTCTGCACATCCAGGGACTACGGGAGGAAGACAGGAAGGAAAAGGGCAAGAGAAGCCTTAAATGCAAGAGTGAAGGCCACAGCTGCCTGCTTCTGCTGCCAGCTGCCCATGGCCAAGCAGGAGGGCAGACAGGGGGAATGCAGGCAGGGCATCCCAGCCAAGGAGACATGTGCATCCCAGCTGATCCTGGTCCCCATGCCTCAGGTCTGGAGCCTGGAAACTGTGCCGTGGACCTGGATTCTTGTCCCTGTCCCTCAGGTCTGGATTTCTGTCCCCATCCCTTGGGTCTGGATCCCAGTCCCCATCCCTCGGGTCTGGATTCTGGTCCCCATGACATGGATCTGGATTCTGGTCCCTGAACATTTGGTCTGGATCCTGGTCACCATGCCTTGAGTCTGGATTACGGTTCCCATGCCTCAGGTCTGAATTCCCATCCCCGTGCCATGGATCTGGATCCCAGCCCCTCTCCCTCAGGTCTGGATCCCTGAGCCCATCCCTCGAGTCTGAATCCGGTCCCCTCGCCTCAAGGTCTAGATCCTAGACCCCATTCCTTGGATCTGGATCCTGGTCCCCATCCCTGCAGTCTGAATCCCTGTCCTCATGCCTTGCTTGAGCAGGCTGCCACATTCCCCTCTTCTCTAGCCCATTTCCAGGAAAGAGTTTGCATTGTGATTTTCCCCTATGCTGTTGTAGCTGGGAAAAAATAACAGAAGAAACATTATTTGCATTTTAAAACCTTATTTTAAATAGGGAAGTTGGGAGTGGGCTTTCTGCCAGTGCAGTCTGGCACTTGCTTTGTTGAGAGCATATAGAATAATTTATAAATAGCATGGTGGGTTGTTTTGTTTTGTTTGTTTTTTTTTAATATAATTATACTTTTAAAGATCCTGCATTGGTGGGGAGAAGGAGCTGGCAAAAGAGGCTTTAGAAAGAGTCTTGCAGGGGGAAAAATGTATTTAATGGCATTCATAAAATCACAAAGAGGAGGGTTTTCCATAGCAGGAGACAATGCAGGACACCCACAGACAACCATTCCTACACCTCTCCTCCCACCTCCTCCCCAGGCAGCTGACTTTTAAGACCCCTGATACTTAGGGGCTGGGTTTGTCACAGGAGAGGATGCTTTAGCAGCATGACCTGACCCCATGAGCAGAGCATGAGGTGGTGAGCCTGGACCTCTGGGTGGGTCAATGTCGGGGGGAGGTGGGAAGATAAATTCATCTTGTCTCCATCAAAGCCAGAAAAAATAATGCCTGGAGCTAGGACAAGAGGTGTGACCCCGACCTGGGGGAATGGCCAGGGGAATGCCTGCTCTCTCTACCCTCCCCTGCCCTGCACTGCTCAGGAGGTGATTCCTGCTCCTGAGTGAAGACCAGGGGCTTCACTGCCACCACTTGGAAGAAAAAAAAGGGGAATAAATAAATAGGGAAGTAAAAGCAGGTTGGAGGCAAGCTTGATGTGGAACAACGAGGGGATTTAGTAAATCCTACCAGGAGATGCTGCCCTGCCCTGCCTGCCAGGATCAATAGAGCAGCACCCCTGGGGTTTGGACACCCTCGGCATCCACTGGCCAGCTCCCAGTGCTCCCATTATCTGCTTCATTGATACCGGTCTTGAGAAATGCGATTGATATATTAGATTTCCCAGAGACAGAAGTACAAAATGCACAAATCCTCCGGCAGCCAGAGCTGGAGCTATTGATTTTTTCATACATTGTCCCTCCCCACTGGGTACTGGCAGAGGATGAGGGTGTGAATATAAGCATCAGGAACCAGGGGGTCTCAGTCCCCAGGGCAGAGGCAGTGCACAGGGTCAGACCAGAAGCAACACAGCCCCATCCTCTGGGAATTGTAGGGATGTTTATACACCCAGCCAAGCTGCCTGCAGCGGGTTTTTTAAGCCAGGAATAGCAGTGGTTTCCAGGCAATACTAATGCAGTGGATGGACCTGATTTCAGTGGCAGGTATGTCAGTACCCATCTGGCCTCTTCCAAGTACTGTCCCAGCAGCCATAACCTCCCACGACTCTTCCAAGCAGGGTAAGGTGATGCTTTCATCCCCATTTCAGTGGGAACCAGTATGAGACCTGCCAAGGGGGGACGTGCCTCCCTCCACTTTGGTTGTGGGGGGATCACTTTATCCCCTGGCTGAATTTGATCCATCAGGACTTGAGCCTGTCACAGAGGTGGATTTAGGTATCAAGATCCCCATCAGCCAGCCCCAAGGATAGAGCAGCCATGTCCCCAGTCACCAGGTCATGGACGGTAACCTACATATCACCTGCCTTGCCCTGCCCTCTCAGGGGCAGGATTTGGCCCGTACATTGCTCAGACAGTTATCAAAGTGTCTGATGTTAAAAACCCCAAAGTTGGGCAACAACGTACCCCTGGCTGCAAGCCCTCATGTAGAGGAACAAATGCTACCAAAATGCAAAGGGATTCAGAAACATGAAGCAAAAAGCCAAAGTGGCAGCAGCTCCCCTTTGCTGGGAGATGCCCTGAGGGGAGAGTGGGGCTGCCCCCGCCCCTTGCCTGCCACCCTGAAGCAGGCTGACCTTCCCCAGCCTAATTCAGAACCAGTGGACACATGGCCACGAGCAGGATGGCAGTTCCTCACCACTTACACACCTCCCCTCTACTCTGCCTGAGGGGTGTCCTGCTTGGAAACTCAGTCGTGGAATAGGAAAAAAAAAAGGGTCAATATGCCCCTGCCAGGTGGCTTCCAGCCCTGCTCCTGTGATGTGTTCCCCACGGCTGTAGAGGGACAAGCCCCGGGGAGCTGTGTGCAGGCAGGGACCCACTGCAGTGTCTCACAGCCGGGAGCAGATGGGGGGTTTCACACCCCTCACTGGCGTGTAAGTGATGGCTCCTGGAGGGCTTCCAGTACGTATGTATCTGTGTCTGGTTTCATTTATGCACGCTTGCTTTGTGTGAGAAGACAGCAGCTGACTGGTGGTTAAGAAAACTGAACACCCTGAAAAGGTCTAAAATTAGAGAAGAAACAAGAGCTGCTTCCTCCAAGCACCGGAGCTGCCTGGGCTGCTTCCAGGAGAGCCCCGGGAAGAGCTCCTGCCCTCCCTGCTCTGTCCCCATTACTATCCCACTGCTGAATCTTCCTCCTCACTAGGGCAGTGTCTGTCCCGCCACAGCCCCTCTCCACATTCGTGGCATTGCCCCACTGTACCCTGGGGCAGGATGAACCCTTATCCCTCCAGGATGTTTTTCCAGGGGACAGGGTCTGGTAAATTGCCAGGTGGCCTTGGGACCGTCCCTGTCCTGTTTACCCCAACCTTGCTTGCCTCATTAAACACATTCTCATCTCCCCATCGTGGCTGCTGGCCCCTTTCTAGGGGGATATACCCACTAGGGGGGTGAAGGAAGAGGGGCGGCACCATACCAAACAGCAGGAAGGGAGGTGACATAGGACAAGAAGTAGTGTCCCTGGAGCTGCTGTGGCTGCCAAAGCCACCATCAAGCCAGAGTCGTGGCAGGTCACGGAGGAAACATGAGATATCAGGACATCTGGGCGTACCAGTGCTGCTGGCACAGAGCTGCCACAAGCACAATACAGCAGCAGGGCAGAGCTGGCAGTGGCACAGCATCCTTTGCATGAGTGACCAGCTCCCTCTGTCCCTCCCTCCACCTGGGCTCCGGAGCCAGCTGGATCCAGGGGTGTGGGGCAGAGCTGGGGGGAACCTCCCTTTCTGTGCCATCCCCACAGTTGATGGGCTGCAGGGCAATGATTGCAGGGGTTCTGCCTTGGTGCTGGAACAAAGATGCTTTATGTTTGGTGAGTGGACCCTGCTGGAAAAAGGAGACCATAGCATCATAAAATATTTTTTTGGTTGGAAAAGACTTTTAAGATCATTGAGTCCAACCGTTAACCCAGCAAATACATTTTTCCTAATATCCAATTTAAACCTCCCCTGGCACAACTTGAGGCTATTTACCTCTTCTTCTACCACTTAAACTTGAGAGAAGTTGCATAAGGGAGTGGCCTGGAGCCACATGATTCCTTCCAGGCCTGGAAAAACCCTCCATGGAGAAACTGCCTAACCTAGTACTGGCCCAGGAGATAACCAAATGGACTCACTGTGGATAAGGCATGTCCCCTCCAATGTACTCGGAGCATTGGCAGGAGTTGACCACCCTGAGGGTGCTCATGATGCAGGGCTTGGCCGTGAGGTTTGGAGGTCAAGCCAGGCAGGGTCAAGCCAGGTTTGGCAGGAGCAGCTGTTGTTATCTTAATGCAGCCCTTGCAAATAGGAAGCCTGTGGCTTTTCGTGTGCTTTGATAAGGTTCAGAGGTTGTTAGAAAAAAACACAAAGCCATGGCAAGAGTTCCAAAAATTCCCAGAAAGTCCAGCCAGCTCTGGGGATTTCTGCCATAGCCTGCCACACACCTCAACCTTGCCTGCACTTTGTTTTTTGTTGCAGTTCTAGACCTGCTGGTTAAGGGACACAGGTTTAGGGCAGAGAATCACAGTGACACATCCTGTAGTGGATGGTTACACCAACACATGGTGTCACACAGGGGTATATAACAGCACTAGTGTGGCCAGCAGGACTAGATCATCCCTTTGTGCTTGGCTCTGGTGATGCTGCACCTCAAAACCTGAGTTCAGTTTTAGGGGGTGGAATGTGCCCAGAGAAGGGCAGTGGAGTGGGGGAAGGATCTGGAGCACAAATCTTACAAGGAGCAGCTGAGGGAACTGTGAGTGTTTAGCCTGGAGAACAGGAGGGTGAGGGAGAGACCTTATGGCTCTCTACAACTGCCTGAAAGAAGGTTGGAGCCAGGGGGGGTCAGAGTCTTCTCCCAAGGAACAAGAAATAGGACAAGAGGAAATGCCCTCAGGTTGTGCCAGGGGAGGTTTAGTTTGGATATTAGGAAAAATTTCTTTACTGAAACAGTTATCAGGCCCCGAATAGGCTGCCCAGGGCAGCGGCGGAGTCACCATCCCTGGAGGGATTTAAAAGCCATGAAGATATGGTGGTGAGGGACATAGTTTAGTGGTGGGCTTGGCAGGGCTGGGTTAAGAGTTGGACTCAATGATCTTTTCCAATGCAAATTATATTGTGATTCTGTGACCAGGGCTGATAGTGAGCCATCTATAGGTGCTGTAACACATGGCTCAGGACCGACATCAGATTGGAAAGAATTACTTAAAGTAAGTGGGAATGTGTCCCAAAAGTCCTTGTGCCACAGGAGCAGAGACTGAGGTGGCATGGCAGCTGAGCTCCCTGCCCAGCCATGGGCTGGGGGTGACTGGGCTGAGGTTGTGCTGGGGACTCCACATCAGCTCCCAGCCAGCTGCTGGGTAAACAACAGCTCTGGTCTCCAACAGACTAGACACAGTTTGGCTTTGTCCTCGCTGTAGAAATTAGTTTGGCTGCAAACTGCACGTATGCAGAACAACCCCCAACATTTCTCAGTGCCTCTGCTCGATGCCAGCAGATTTGGCCAGGGTCGCCTCTACAACCTGAGACCCCTGTCGCTTGCAGTCCTCCTTTGGCTCCAGACATCTGTGATTTTATATGTCTGGCAACAATTAGTCTAAAGCCCTTCCCTTGCACACAGGCACCACCAAACGGGCAGGGGAAGGGGATCTAGTGCCCAGGCTCATCCTTGGCGAGGCGATGTGGAGGGGAGATCAGGTGTCCCCTTCCTCCCAACCACCCCAGCCTGCCCTGTCAGGGCATGCTGACCTGCAACCTGAGCCCTACCCACTCTATTTTATGGCCAAAACAAGCCATAAATCTCCTTCTGCAGAGCTGGAAGGTGCAATTGCTTTTCTGCCGTGCAGGTTTTTTCCTTGCATGACTTGTAGCATCACGTGAGGGAAAATCAGTAAGTAAAAGTCAGGCTGGAGCCATTTATAACGGCAGCGACGTGATTGTTACTGCTGACAGCTGCAATTACCGGCGCTCCCTTCGATCGCTCCTTGCTGGGGGAGAGCAGAGCTAGCACCAGGGCTGGGAAGGGGTTGGGAAAGGCTTTTTCAGAGCTGTGTCCCCTCTGCAGCAGACCTCGTCACCCACGGGCAGTGCTCAGGGAGGGTTTTGGGGAGGGATGTAGGATGAGGAGTAGCCCCCAGGAAGGAAAGTTAGCAGAGAGATGCAAGGTGTTCCCCAAGAAGGGTTTTGGGGGGAATGCAGCATGTTTCCCAGGAAGGTGGGTCTGAGGAGGGATGCAGGATGGTCCCCCAGGAAGGAAAGTTTGGGGAGGGATGCAGGATGCTCCCCAGTAAGTAGAACTCACTTAGCACATCAGCTGGTGTCCACCTCTTTGTGCCAAGACAATCGCTAGTCCAAGAGCTTGTCAAGGACAAACGCTGCTGGTGGCCCCAGGTAGTCCTGAGGTGCACTTCAGGTGAGGCCAGCATCCCTGGTGGGTTGTTGCCAGCCAGATCTTGCCAACACCATGGTCTAGATCTCTTGCCTGTGAGATGTTCGATGCGTGCCAGGCAGGAAAGCACCAAGGTGCCGTCAGCCACAGCAGCCAGGGATCTGCCAGGGAATTTGGGATCTGAGTACCAGAGGAATGAAGAAGACCTTGCCTGGGGGAGATGGAGAGCAAAATGAGGGATGTCTGTGGCCTTGCAGTGACAGGGCAGTGACAAATGGAGCCATTACTTGCTGCTGTGCAGAGATGTGAGACAAGGAGGGGCTGGCAAGAGGCAGGGGAGCACGGAGGCGGCAGCCGAACCTCGGTGGGGCTTTCCTGCTGAACGCCCCAGTCTTCTCAACATGGTTTCAGTGGAACTGAAACATCCCAAAGCAAGCTGAATTTCATAATTAGCTTAAGTGGAAAAACAAACAAGCAAACCTTAAGAAGTGACTTTTTATTTTGTTATTTTCAATAAAGGGCACCTAGGGTTTTGTTTCAAAACAAAACACGTGAAAAAAAAAAAGATGGGAAAGGGGGTGGATGGGGCAGGAGGCTGAATAAAGCAAAACAGAAATGAATCATTTGTGTGTGTTTCACAAGTGCAACACTGTGTCAAAACAAACTAACATTTCTCATGTTTTTCATTTGAAGTTGGAAAACAAAATCCCATACAAAATTTCAGATGACTGCCCAAACAAAAAAGTGTTCATGGCGAGATATCTCTCTCCAGGGAAAGATCCACTATTTGCACAGCTCTGGCTGCAACCTTTGAACCATGAGCCAGCCACAGTGTTGCAACCATGCTGTTGCTGATATAGCACTTGGCACCTGGCATAGGAGTTTTTCCACCAATATTTAAGAGGTTTAATGATATGCTGGGGAGAGGGGAGATTTATGCACTTCTGAGAGGGGTTATGCATTCTTTTTCCATCGCAGCTACTGATTTGTATTCACCACGGCACGGGAATTTATGGAAGGAGGGAATCAATGCTTTATTGATATCTAAAAAAACCTCTATGATGGATTTGCTAATTACATGTTTTTCTCCCAGACCCCCTTTCTTATACACAAACAAATGCTCCTGGTGCAATAATGAATGCAGGTAAAACGTGCAACGGAGTCGAAATCCATGGAGGTGATGCACGTGAGGGAGACCTTGCTTATGCCGGGGCAGAGACCTTGGCCCTTTGTTCAGCTTCTTCCTGAGCCAGTATTGAATTTTGGTTTCCCGTTGCCTGTGACTCCATTTCCATTGCATGGAAATCACCTTCCTTGTCAGGAATAGAAGGGCACAGCTCTCACAGCCATGCTGCTGGCTCCTGTCTTATACGGAATCTAGCTGCTCCCAAAAATATTGCTATGTGCTTTCTGCACCAGGGGACATGGGATTTGGGGAGCCACCAGAGCAGTGAAAGGACTTTCTTGATGCAAGACCTGGAATAGATGCAAGAGATGGTAGTGCTATAGAAGAGAAGGCAGGAAAAAGCATGACAAAGCATCGCTCCAGTGTGCCACCTGCCAGAAACTCAAGCCATGGCTTTTTTTTTTACAGTGAGGACTTTGTGATCTTAAGGGTCAGCAGAAAAACTTTCGGCCATCAGCTTTGTGTCCTGCCAAGAGGAGGCTGTGGCAGGTGGCTGCCACCTGCACAGCTCCAGGTTTCATCAGGCTAGTCCCACCCTGAAGATTCCTGGATTTCAGGGGACGTTTGGCAAAGGCAAAGGCTCAGTCAGAAATGGGTCCTCCCTTGGTGCCTCTTGTGTCCTGGACATCCCTGCGAAGGGATGGTGGGAGGCACGATGGGGAGGAGGCCTCTCCTCCCAGGACACAGGTGCTAGGGGCAAATCTCCCAAGAAGAAGTGATGAGGGAGACGAAGGAGAAAAGAGTGTCAGGATGAGGACATACACAATGGGTAGTCTAGAGGAGCTCAAGAGACAGGAAGGGACATTTATTAACCAGAGGTATACTCTGCCATGCCCCTTGTTATCAAGAGGGCATGTGTGTCCCTGCTCCTTCTCCCCAGACAGGTGTCTCTGCAGTAAAATGCATGGCTGCAAGAAAACCAGCCCTTAATTGCCTCCAAATTCTTTTGTTGTGGGAAAAAAAAAAAATGTAATCATAGCTTAGCTCTCAGGGATCCCTTCAGATGTTGCGTCCAGGCTGCCCGGGGTTTGGTGTGTGCAGTGGCCTCTCCCCTCTGCACAGGGACAATGACAGGTCTCCAGGCTGACTGGAGGGTGGATATGATAATTATACAGGGATATTTTTTCCCTGCTCGGCACTGCTGGTCACAGCCTGTTATTGTCCCAGCACGGGACATGGGGCTCACCCACATGTACTGCTTCTGCAAGGGCCCTGCATGATTTTCTTTACTGCTGGGTGCCTGTAATGCTTCTGGTTTTGTGTGCTCTGCAGCCAAAGGCTGGCAGCATGGACCAAATTTGGCCCAGCTTGTACTGGGACGACTGGAGCTCTTCATGTTCACAGGGGGTGTTTGGTGCATCTGGCACAAGGGCATCAGTACTGGCATCCCCTGAGCCCTGGTCCTGCCCTCTCCCAGGCTGCTAGGGAACAGCAACTAAATAAATGTCATTCCACAGAGCAGGCACAGCATGTCTGAACCCAGCATCCTCATCCTCAGTGTTTCCATGCCAGGCTCTGAAAGCCTCCACGGATGCCTTGCATCAAACCTGTTCCCACGCCTGCCAAAGCGAGGGGGTGGAAGGAGGGATCAGACCCTTGGTGCAGTCACTCTATTAAAAAAAAAAAAAAAAAAAAAAGGCAAGGAAAAAGTGACAGAGCTCTAGTAGGAACTGTAAGTGCTCTAGTGAAGAAACTCAGCAAGGTAGTGAGGCCTCCCTCACCATGGAGACGAGTGGGAGAGCGCATGGAGGCTGCGCACTTCAGTTGATTTGCTGCGAGTACTTTTCCTAAGCTATTCCAAGAGGGTTTCATCCTGCCAGCCTGTCCCGGCTGCCTGTCGCTTGCTGAACACTGGCAGGCTCAGACCAGGTGATGCTTCCCCATGGTGAGTGGGGCTGGTTGGGGTCTTCAGAGGTCCCTTCCAATCCCGACCACTCTGTGACTCTGTGCAGCCAGCTGGGTGGAGGATGAGTTAGCTGTAAATACTGTGATCTCTTTATGGGGCCCGGTGTCAGTCTGGATAATAATAATAATAATAAATTAATAAATAAATAATAATAATAGCTGGAGAGGAGCTATTACTTTTTATTTATTTGCAAGCATCAGAGCCAAGCTATTGTCACCTTTCTCCCTCTTCCCAGTTCAAACTGGGTCTTTGTCTCCTCTGCCCAGGCAGGGAGGCTGCAGGGGCTGCAGACCCACTCTCAGGGCACCCTTTGTCCCCTCAGCAGGTAGCCCTGGGGAAAATGGGTGTTTGGAGGCATGCTACCGGCTCTGGAACAGCCGAGCCCACCTCTGCTCCAGTACTGCACCCCACTGCCCTTCTTCCACAGGCTGGGATGTGGGGGTCTAGTCTTGCCCTATGTGGGGCTGATCCTGTGTGTTCACTCTCCCATGGCTGGACTCCAACCCCCTTCCTGCACACACAGCCCAGGGATGGGAACATTATGGCTTCGTGGCCCAGTGGTAGAGTGGTGGTGGCCCTGCAAGTGGTCCAGGCACTCCAGTGATGCTCCAACTTGCTGTGCTGGCCGCACTGGGGCCATTGTTTTCCCCTCCCACACCCAGTGAGGCTGTGAAGGAAGGAAGAGAATAGAAAGCCAGGTTATTCCTGGCTCGGATGGAAGGTCATTTTTTGACACAGCTCCTGCCAGTCCCAGGATGGGAAGACGGGTTCGTGCATGGTTACAGGCTCCGGGAATGAGTCTGTAGCGTCTGGGATATGGATCAGGGCGATGCTTTAGCAAACGGCAGCCCTCAGTCCCCCCAGGGGAAACCTGAAGGTTTCCCCGGGGGGACTAAAGGCTGCCATTTGCTGAGGCCGGGGGCGGAGAAGGGAGATGGACTCGACAGCTGTGCCAGAGACGGGGGGAAAACTTTCCGCCCAGGCTAAATATAAACCAGCCTTTGGGCTGGCTCTTGGCCAAGACCCCCGGAGCGCTGGGTAGGGCGGCAGGGCCACCCCCTGGCACCCCGCGGAGGGGGAGGGCTGGCCGCCATCCCGCACCTCGCGTACCTCCCCGGCACTGGCTCCGGAGCCGCGGGCGGCCTGCGAGTGCCCTCCAGCGGCAACGGGGAGGCGGCGGGTCCTCCCCGCCGCTGCTCTGCAGCCGCGGGAACGGAGGCACCGGTCCTCGGAACGGGACCTCGGGAGACGGGGGTCCCAGCCAAGCGCCAAGGTGAGCTTAAGGGCGTGGGGCGCTGGGGGGTGGGTGGGGCTCACTTTTGGCAAAGTTCGAGGGAGCGGGCAGCCCCCTCGACAGGTGTTTCTATTTAATCCCCCTCAACAGAGCCGCGGGAGAAGGGTTTATAAAGCCGAGCTCGGGGGACATGTCTGCCACTCGCCAACGTGTTGCCCTGGAACCCGCGACTGCCCCGGAACCCTCGGTCGTGGAGCGCGTTTCTGGCGGGCGGCCCCGTTCGCGCGTACCGAGGCATAAGGCGGACCGGCGCGGCGGGCGGACCCAGGCGGGCGGCGGGCCGCCATGGCGTCGCCCCCGCTGGCGGCCGCGGCGGTGGTGGTGGCGGCGGGGGCCGGGAGCGGTGGCGAAGAGAGCTCGGGATCTGAGGAGACGGGAACGGCGCCGCCGGGCCGCGACCTGGCCGCACTCTTCGAGCAGGCGGCCGAGCGGCTGCCGGCGCTGCTGCCTGCTGCCAGCAAGGAGCAGCTGCTCTACCTGTACGCCCGCTACAAGCAGGTGAGGCGGGAGCGGAGCTGGCCGGCACCACCCACGGCCTGAGCACGGGCTGCTCGGGGCGTGGGGCCCGGGGGAAGGAGCGGGCTGGGGGCCCGGTCGGTATCCCAGTGGCCGGGCCTGGAGCTCTCCCGGTGCCACCGGCCCAGGGCCTGGGCGGCTGCTGCACGTAATGTGAGGATGCCAAGTGGAAAAAGTTGTGTCGGGGGTTGTGAGAAACGGGGGTGTGGGGAGCTTTCCGCCCAGCACAGCGTTCGGTGCAGCTGGCTTTGCCTATGGTGAAGGTAGATAAAGTCTGGTAGGGCAGAGTGCTGCTGAATTAATCAGCTGGGTTGTTGTTCCACAGCTCTCCCCTCGCTCGACATGGGCAGCTCTTACGCAGCCACCAAGACATTGGTTTGGTGTCAGTGGACCACGTGGTGGGTTGAAGTCAGATGTTATGTGGAGGATTTGGCCTTGATGGGTCACCGGTGGGTTGGTGGCCTCTCCAAGCAACCACTGAGCTTTGTGAAGTGACTTGGCTGGTAAATATGTCAATGCTGGCCAGGCTCCCTGTGTGTACTGGGCCATGAGCCGACTGGGATGGGTTAGAGGAGGTGATGGAATGGTTCCTAGTTCACAGCTGGTGCTCACTTCCCCATCAGGGACCTTCAGTATTGACCCTGGAGTGAGTGTTGAAACTTCGGGGTTTTGATGAGACCACATGAAGGATACCTGCCTGTGAAGGGCTTTAGAGTGGACTGGAAACTAAACTTGTTGGTTCAGCTTGCAATGTTGAACATGACTCCTTTTCCCATTCAGTCCCTGTGACTTGAGCAAACCCACGGAAATACACAATGTGACTTTTTCCTACTCCTGTGGGGGAAGCTAAGTCAAACAAACAATTAAGATAGAAAAGACTAATAATCGCTTAACCTGGAGAACAGAAAAATTTTAAGTATTGTTACACCTGGAAGAGTAAAGAGTAAAAGTACCAGTACGACTCAAGCTTGTGGCAAGAGATGCTGCCTGGACTTGAAAGCTGAATCTATTAACAGTCAAAGTTGGGTGTGCACATTTCCCCTATGATTTCCCTCCCAGGTGGAATAGCCTTGTCCTACTACTGCTACTTCCAAGTGCTTTCATTCTTCAGTGCAATATTTAATTATTCTCTAAGCTGGTGGCTCCTAGGCTGCGATTTATGGATCATTAATTGTTTTAAAAACACACTGGTCATGTGAGGTTTTGGTTTTGGATTTTTCTGGTGCTTAAACAGGACTCCAGATGTCTCTTTCACTTTTTAAGAAAAAGGAGGGTAGAAAAAAAAATACTAGGGGAGTTAAGAATAACAAGAGCTGTGCCTAGTTTGAGATGAAAAGAAAGGGTGTTTTTTCTCTTTAATTTTTTTGTCTGAATTCTCGGGAGTTTTATTGTAATTCACCTCTTCTTTTTTTACTCTGTTGCAAATGCTTTAGGTTGTACTTGCATATCAGGTTGTGGTTGTCAGCTGGCTCCAGAGGGCTTCTTGGTGTGAGCTCTGTAAGACCAATCAGATGTTAAACCATTCTTGAATCACAAACCACAGCTTTTGATACAAGTGAGAAAAAGCTGAGAAATAACACTGTCAGCACAGATTTCCAGCTGCCTTCAGCTGAGGGGAACAGAGCACTTCTGTCCTCTTCTCCCCGGTCCCTCTTGTCCCTGGCCAGGCAGGATGCAACAGCAAGTGCCTTTGTGCTCCTGCATTTCAGCCTGTGCTTGGCCTCTGCTTTCCATGCCTTTGGCTGCCCAGAAAGGTGCCATCCCTGTTAGAGTGCCTGGGAGTCTAGCACTGACTGTGGTGACAAGAGAAGTTTGCTAGTGCAGCTACTGCAGGATTATGCTCTGCTAACTTTGGGTTTTGCAGCATTCTGTGCTTTAAATCAAAACAAGGGTGCTTAATGCAAGTTTTCTCTATTTAATTATAGCAGCTGTATCAGTATGCATAATGGGCTGCTAATATATTACTCTGGTGGACAGTAGTATTGCTAGAGCACAAAAGGTGCTGACTCAGATCTGTCCACCGTCCTTGATTTGGCATCCTTGTCTTTCCTCAGTTTAGTGTTTTATGTCACTAAGGGCTTTGATTTAAGATACAGCACCATCATAAAAGAGGTGACAGTAACAGCTGAGCTCTCTGTTAAAATACTGTATATTATTTATTTCAAACTGTTTGAGTATATAGGCATTTTCCTGGCATTTTATTACCTTTTATTGAAGGCCATTTCAGGATTTTATTACTTTTCTCTCTGATTTTGTTTATGTGTCAGAGACTTGAAAATAAGGGAATTGCTTAGTTGTCATCTTCAGTGAGGTTTTTAGAAGATGTTGCCGAGTTTACGACTCTGCCCCAGAACAGGAGGAAGAACAGACTAGGTGATAGGCCTCTGGGCTGGGACTGATTTTTCTGTTTCTCCCCTACTTTCTGTGTGGCTTTGGGCAAATTGCTTGTCTGTGCCTTGAGTCTGTGGTGGTGAAGCAAAGATAGTGCTTGCCTGTTGTGTTGAGGGTGCAAAAAGCTGAGGTTCAGAAAGTGTTGCAATGGGGTCATCATTCAGAGAGGGGTGGGAATCCAGAATTCCCTGGAAATGATCGGACTGAGAAAACTGCCCTGCCATGAGGATGTGCCAGGGCCTAAGGAGCTGCTGAGAGGTGCAGGCAAGCTGGAAACCCAGTGTTGCTGGCAAAACAGGGCTTATGCTGTCTCTGAGTGTAGGCTCAAGAATATAATCCCATTTTTGCATGATGGTGTCTTTCAAAAATGGTAGAACATGATGCCACCAATCTGCCCTGAACACAGGATTTTCTGCCTGCAGCTTCCTGTTGCTGGGAGCAGTGTGATGCCTCAGACTTGGTGTTACCAGTGTTACTCTTTGTCTCTCTGGGACATACAGCCCCTTGGTCATCAGGGCCAGGCCCCCTTGCCTTCCATGATTGACGTTTGCTTGCTCTTCCTTACATGCCACTTTCAGTCATTTGAGCACAGGGCTTTCCCACAGGCTCAGGCAGGTTAGTCGGGAAGAGCTTTGGGCTCTTTGGGGAACAGGCAGGAATTCCTATCTTGCCAAAGAAATTCAGCTTACTTGGCCTGTGCACAGTTAGATCTTAGTCCTGCTGTCTGTGGAGGGGAGTTCTGTTCTTGTTACTACTCTTTAAGGAGGCTGCAAATAGGATTCACCTCCAAAGATTTACAAGCAGGTAAAAATATTTGGCTGGAGCTCCCTGTTGTATCAATGTATTAATTGAAAAATTATCAAAGAGCCAGTTTAACACCATGACCAGGAGAAGGAGGAGGGGAATCAGTTGTGGAGTAATGTGTAAGGAGAATCTCAAGGTTCTTCCAAGTCTGGACCAGCAGCTGAAGTTGCATGGGTGTGATATGTGACACTAACAAACCTCCGAGCATCTTTCCATCCAAGCACGCTTCTGAATGTTGTGACCTTCAGCTCTCAAATGGGAGCTTCATCCAAGGTTTCTTGATTTCCATTTTGGCCATAAGTGGAGACAGCTACAGACACTTCCCATTTGGAGCTGCCTGGGTTATCCCTGTATGATTCATGAATATAATGCCTGCAGATGACTCTGCATGCAGAAGCAATGCTAGGAAAGTATTTAATGCATTCTGGCTGTCTTGTGTTTTTAATGCAGCTGATGAACTGTGAATGAGGAGAGCTAAGCATCAAGTGACCAGTCAGCCCCCTGGAGACCATCAGTAATTATTTTGTGGATACAGAATGAGAAACTCTTGACTTGAAATACTAATACAGGCTCTGGTCTTTCTGCTGGTTTTCAAAAAAAAAAACAGCTTTTGAGGACAAAGTCCTTCATGGAATTTCACCTTCCAGTATTTGTCAGCATTGGTATATTTAGCTAAAACTCCCCAGTTCCTCAGCTCTCAGGCTTGGGTGCCCTCTGATGTTACATTCCTGGTTGGTTCCTGATGCATTATGGAGTCTTGCAGCAGAAAGAGGGAAGCCAAAACCTTTTTCTTCTTTCCCACAAAGCCACTGTGAGCCTTTTCAATATATCTTAAAATAGCAAACAGGGCACAAGTGCACTTTTTTCCCCTCTTGATAGATGAAATTTAACTACTGTTCCTTGATTTGTATTACTATCACTGTTACTAACAGTCTTTCCTGATGCTAGAACTGCCTCTGAATGCCAAATCTAAAGAGAGGAAACTGCTGTTGTGTTTTGATGATGGCAGTGGAAAATTAATATTAAAACAGGACTTTTTTTTTATCCAACTTGGCCAATTTTCGCACTTTAGCTGTTGAACTAAAGAATTGCCAAGCAGGCATTTTCCATACAGATAATGAATTTGCATTTTATTTCCATGTTTATTTTGCTTTTTAAAACAAGTGGTCCAATCCACCTCTGAGCACAGGAGAGAACATTTACACTGCATGACTCCTGACTGATTTATAGGACTTAACTGTTGCTAGCCCCTTCTCCTCTTACTCCATGAAATGCAATATGTTGTTTTAAAGGCCTGCTAAGATGTTCTAATTTGAATGAATAGCTCACTGGGAGACAGTCAGATGTACAGAAAATTAATTTCAGTTACAGTCACTCACATCCTCTAACACTTTAAATGAAAACATAGTGTAACTAATAAATATCTCTCAACATGGGCATGCTCTCTTTAAAGCCTGATTAATGATTCCATCCTCAGCATAAAATCCCCACCCTGTTAAGGTGAAGAATTGTTAGTTGATTTAAGCACTTCACCTGCCTGAACACTTCAGCATATTTCATAAAACGTTTGAGTGCAGTTTAGTTTTGCTTGGCTAACAAAATGTTCAACCTGCAGCCTTTGCCCACCTCCAGGACATACCTGTGTCTGTTTAAATATCCCATCTGTGCTGGGCTGTGCCCTGTGTTAACAGGGACTTGCTGTGCTAACTGACATCCCAGGGGCTGTTGAGTTTGGAGCTGTGGTTCTCAGGTTGCTACAGTCTTTCATCTATCATCCCTGGGGGCATAGGTAGCACTTCCATTACAAAAAAAAGTTAAAAAAAAAAAATCCCCGTGTTTTGTTGAAATTCATTCCCTATCACAATGTCGTTTTCATTTTAGTTAGATTCATTTTACCAGTGATCCCTGTGTGAGGAAAAAAGGGCTTTATTTTCTATGAGAAAGGGGCACAGTCAGATCTGGTGGGTCCTGACCCATGTTCCCTGGCTCTTCCAGGCAGGAACAGAGGTACGTTCACTGACACCTTCTCCTGAGCTGCCTTCAACAAAACCTCTGTTACCCAAATCTCAACCTGCTAATTGCTCTGTTCTTGAGGCAGTTGTCAGCACTGGCTTTATTGCAGGAACGTGGTTGTGCCTTTGGAGCCTTGGGTAGCTGTAGCCTCTGTCAGTCATCTGCATTCCTCTGTGGGTGACCTTACAAAGGAGATATATCTGCTAGACTTCCCTGCTGTGAGGAGGAAGGACTTTGTCCCCCTGATACACCATTCAGTGGAAAACTGCCTGATTCCCACTGGTACCAAACCCATTTTACACTGGCTATAAGATATTTTCCATATATCCGTGTACCAATTCTGGCTCATTTCCTTGTGTTGTTTCTTATTTCTCTCCCCACATTTTAATTTGTGGCTTGTTTCTGACAGACTGGTTCACCTCCAGTGTTTCTCCCTGGGCCTTGACTTGTCTCTCACAAAGTGCTTCCTATGCAGCCAGATGCCTTGGAGCAAATTCAGAAGCTGATTGGCATTCCCTTCCTCTGAGTTTGTCCCTTTGCCTTCCAGAGGACTTTGGAAATAATTAAGCAAAGTCTGTTTACTTGAGCTTTGTGTGGAAGCAGGTGAATTTCAGCCTTAATGAATAATCATCCCCGTAGAAACCCTAATCAACAGAATTTTTCTTGATACTGGTGGAGGATGAGGCATTTGGCTGGGTAATAAACATAACATGAAGTGAGAAATCATTTGCTGTTTATCCCTGTTAGGTAATGCATGCAAAAGAAATGAGCTCCATAACAAAATTGCTTCCCTTGCATCCCACAAAGAAAACACAGGGATGCAGAGGTGCTAATAACTGTGAGAGTGCTAAAATGAGGGTAAAAAGGGATTGAGTTGTCAATTCTCTCCCTCAAAAACCTTTTTCTCTGCTGCAAGAACAAAACTACCCCAAAACCATCAGAACCCAGTATTTCTTTATGGAAGTCCCCTTCCCTTTGCTTTGTTCTAACAGAAGGAAATCTCTTTTCTTTAGGTGAAATTTGGAACCTGTAACACTCCCAAGCCAAGTTTCTTTGATTTTGAGGGAAAACAGAAATGGTAAGAGGAAATCCTTGTAATTCTTAATTTCTGCCTCTACTTTCTTTGCTTCATCTTGTCTTGTCTGTTGACAGATTCTGCACATAGAGGATGTCAGCTCTGAGGCTCTGCCACTGAACTGGTGTTAAAATCTTTTCTTTAGCAGGGAGATGTTTGCTCCTGTGCCTGGTGCAGACATGAAATACCAGACTCCTGTATTTACCTTGCTTATCCGGATATAACAAAAATTTAGTGAAAATAGCTACAGCTTTACAAACAGCTTCACTTCTTGAACACAAACCATGTTCCAGCCTGGATCATGATCCCCTGAAAGATGCTTTCATAGAGAGTTCTGGATTGACAGTGCCCACTCATGGCTTTAGAGAAAAGTTGACCATTTCAAACTCCATGAAAGATGGCTTTACACCCCCTGAATGTATTTAGATGAGTCTGTTGACTGTGTTCCACTGTTGACACTATAAAAATTCATTATGCTGTCTCTGAGTGGCTCACTGATGTTTTGCTCTCTCTCCTAGGGAGGCTTGGAAAGCCCTGGGAGACACCAGCCCTCATCAAGCTATGCAGGAGTATGTTGCTACAGTGAAAAAACTGGACCCCAGTTGGAATCCACAGGTAAGAAACATGAAAATATTGTTCAGAAAACAAACCAGCATTTGTCTTTGTAAAGCTGACTATGGTTCAGCTTCACACAGATTTTAATTGCTGCATGGCAAACTTCATTTCGAGCAGATTAAAGTCTAAATTAATTTTTAAAACTCTCCTTTTGTTATGACTGAAACATGAAGAACCATCTCTTTCATAATTATCTTCATTACAGTGAGCACATGCACAGGGTTGGTTTGGCCACAGTGATCTAATTTATTTTGCTTTTATTGCCTCATGCTGTATTTAGCATGTAAAGATACTTCTTACCCGTTTCTCATCTTTCTCTTTTCAACTACTATTTAAATGTTGATCAATACAAACTAATCTCCGTGAAAGTGACATGAACTGAATGATCAATTCTAAAAATGTTTCCTTTTTGTTTCGATGCAGCAAATTACCAAATCTGATTATGATTAGATACTCAAACATAACAAGTGTACTTCTAAGTCCTGTATGTGTGTGTTACAGGGAGACTGCATTGTCATTTTAATTAATCTGTCTTTCATCTACCAGGTTTATTACTTGATTGAATATTTAAGGATATCTCCCTGGTTATAGGTTGGTATTTATATAATTTTTTAGAGGGGATTGCTCTCTGGAAAAAGTACTGCCTTTGATTGAAGAGGGAGTGGAGATATTTCGGTAATAACAAAATGCTGAGGGCATGGTAATTTCTTTCATGGTAGGAAATTGATTCTTTTTTGGTCTTGTGCTTTGGAAGCAATATCTTGTGCAAGCACAAGCCTATGAATCAAGAATTTGATTCTCAGTTGTCTTCTGATTCTGTTCTGGAGAATTAAGTGTGATTGTTTTTTCCTCACAAGTTCATGTTTTAATGGTGTCGATCCTGTTTTTGCAGCAAAGAAAAATTGTCATTTAGACAATAAAAATTGTCATTTTAATGCTGTTGGGGAAAATAGTTTTATATGCTGTGCAGTGCAGTTAGCAAAATCCAGCCACATGCTCTGTAGATTCTTGTCCAATCTAAAATTCTCATACAGGAATAAAATAATTTAAAAAGAACACATATACAATCCTGAATGAAGAAAGTGCCTGGCAGTGTAAAGTGAGACATATGAACATTCATTAAACAATGAGAAAAAACCTGAAACACCCAGTGCTTTCCTGAATTTTTATGGGTAGAGCTTCTGTTCATAAGAAGACTTCTCATGCATGGTGACAGGCTTGGCTTTGGGCACTTGCTTCACTTTCTTGCCTCAGAAAATACTTATGGTCACAGGTGTGACCTTTGGGTTACAAAGATGTCAGCCGAGAAAGTGGAATAATCTGTTAGTTTAAAAAATATATTTTAGAGAAGCAATATAGCAAACAAAGAATTGTTTGCAGCACTACTCCTCCCCTTTTCTGCTGAGGTGAGGAGGGAATGTGTGTGAGCATGTTTCTTCCCACTGCTGTCCTTGCACAAGCTTGTCCCCAGGACTCAGCAGAAGGTTGACCACGCTGGGTAGTGCTGTCGCACCAGCACGTTTGCTCATCCACGCCTTTCTCCATCCTGCCTTTTTTGAATAGTTGATGCAAGAAGTGTAGACTTGCAGGAGAGCAATCCTGGAGCCTGACTAAAAGTTTCTGTGCAGGTGGCAGGGCTGAGTTGCTTTTTCTTCAGGTGCTTTTGTGGCAGTGTCTCACTATCTGTGCTTCTCACTCAGGTAACCATGCGTATATTTCTTGGCTTTTTGAAGCCAATGATTTTCTTCCTCTGTGTGGTCTCAGTGCATGGAGCTATAATGCTGAGGAAAATCCATAGGCAGTTGCCTGGTTTACTGACCCTGCACTGCTGCACAGGTGCCATATTTCTTGTCCTGACTATATCCTTTTCCTTTGCCTTGCCTATGGCTGAGCTGGAAAACTTAAGAGATTGGAGCATTTTACATGGAACAATGTGCTCAGTTGCAGGAAGACCAGGCAGAGGAAGCTACATTAGCAGAGAATGTAATTTAAAAGTTAGCATTAAAGTACAGGTGACACTGCTTTCTTTAAAAGAAGTCATCTGTCCTTCCTACTACACCTTCCTTTTAATTCCACTTTTATATGAAAGTGGTACCTCTGTAGTCTTTTTCTAGAGCCACGAGAGGGAGCTCTGTTCTTTAAAATTATGGAGATGTATGTGTCAGGGGATGGAGATAAAATAGCTATTTTAGTCTTCAAATTTCAAATTGGATTTATAGAAAAGATCTGTGGGTACATTACAAGGTGCTTCATCACTGTCATTGTGTCTCCTTTACATGCTTATCTGGTGGGTTCCTTTGAATTTTCTTACATACAGTAGATCATGAATGAAATACTCCTAGTAAATTTGGTTAAAAGCAATATAAAGTGCTTGGTACAAATTTGAAAAGTTTAGCTTTCATATCAATATGAATCATCAATAGTAATTACAATACAAAGGTGTTGAATTTCTCATTGTGCAGCTTCATGACTTCTGCTGTTGTAAAGCTTTCTCAATATTACCTACATTTTTCTCTTCAACAGTCCATCGCATCCATTAAAGTTGTTCCTGTTATCTTAAATCCTCCTCAAGCTTCTGTTTCATACATTTGCAGTTTTTAATGTCTTGATCCTTTAGTATTAAATATGCAAAATTTAAAGCTTAGAAACACCTTTTTCATCCATTTTTGCCCAGCAGATTTGCTGCTGTTCTGCAGCTTTCAGGCTGTCAGTATTTTTCTTAATAAATAGAATGGAACTCAATGCAGTGTTTCTTATGCAGTCCAAATAGATCCACTTCTTCATTCCTTTGTCTTGATTTTTTTCATTGATTCATTCTTTCATATTGACCTTGCAGTTCCTGTATTAGCACATTTTCCACATCAGACTCTAACTGCTGTAACTTAATCTTTGCTTGTTTGGGTCTTTTGTCCATCCAAAACAAAGTAAAAACATTCTGGAGCATCCCGAGTTTGTGTTCAGAAGCAATGAGAACATCGGTAGAAGCCAAAATCTGACCTCCTGCTTGCTACTCCTGTATGGAGTTTGGGGTACCTGCACTTTATTAGGAGACAACTGAACATTGAGAAGCAGTGGCACAGCTGTTCTCTGCTCTGGGAAGCTGATATGTCACTTTTGACAGTAGTGGCACATCTGTTGGCTCATCTTCACGGCTGTTCCCGATGCGTTTTAGTTTCTTCTTCACCCTTGCTGCTAGCAGGTTGGCCTGATAGTCACGCCTAATCTTTTATTTCAGAGCTTTGTCTAAAACCTGGAAAGAAATTATCATACTGCATGTATTTTCAGCAATTTTGTTTGCTAGGAAATCTTTACAATTGCATATAACCTAAAGGATATTGAGGTGAGATCCATTGTCTTTTCATGAAACTGCAGGAACCTCCTGGCTGGATTTATCTTGAACCCAGATGTGTAGAACCAACTGTCACAATTGCGTTTCTGGATGCTTTGCAGTTAGGTCTTCCTCTGTGGGCATGGGTCTTTCTGTGGGTGTTTTGCTCCTTTTCCCAAGAGCAGCTGTTGGTAGGAGGTCAGGACTATGCTTGTCCATGCTTGTCTCCATTCTCTTCTTGATGCAGTCCTCCTTCGTCATCTTCTACCTTTTAGCACATCTTTTGTTTCTTGTTCTTCCTTGTGAGTCATTCCTTTCAGTCTGAAGTTCCAGGCAGTGGAAAGGTAATTGCTTGGGCCAGCTCAGCTCTATTTGCATATTTCAGAGACATCACCTGTCCTTCAAGTCTATTCACTCTTCTTCCAGAACAGAGAATAATATATGAAGCAATTCTCTTGTGTTTTCTATCCTTAAACAGAAATGTTTTGTGCAGTCAACTCCTCCCACTGCTTTGGGTCATCTAGAGAAGCATGTGTGTCCTGGCTGCTTCATTTCTTGTAGGTTCACCTGTTGCCTTCCTGCTCTCCTGGTGGCTTTTGGTGTTGCTTCTAGTGGCTTTTGCTGATGTAGGAGTTTGGCAATGATATTTGTCTGCCAGCCACCTGCAGCTTATTGTCTACATGTGCTCATCCCTCTGCCCCCTTTCCTGCTGTGGCTCTGTGGTTCCCACTGGCATGGGGCTGTCCTGCAGGCTCAGCTGTGGGTTGGTGGTTTAGGGAGGTTCACCTTCACAAGCTGCTTGTCTTGCATCTCTATGCAGTAACCTTTGTTCTTGTGCACATGGCTGTCTCTGCTGCTATAGTTGGACACTTGCAGTGTTTACTGTTTCTAAGACAGTCGTTGTGACTATTTCTATTTCCCCCCACACTCCAGAATTCTAATCCGTCGTGTATTTGATATCACAAATCCCTACTAGTCTTAGACATCCAGATTTTTCAGACCTCAGATTGCCACAGGGGCTTGTGTCTGGAGGCAGAAGCAGCACAGCACCTCTCCTGCTCAGCACCATTGTGCACATCTCTCCAACCAAGCTCATATTTGCAAGGGATGTGGGTGGAGGTGTGCCCACCACGCTGCAGCCAGGCGGTTAGGAGCTGTTATTGATTGTTTCTTGTAACAAGATGGTTATATGGCACAGCTCAAACAATAAAAATAAATAATAAAGCATCCAGGTTTGCTCATCAGTTTTAGCCTTCCATTTGCTGATTGCAGTTTTGGCATCTCTTGAGTCTAAATATTTCCTTTTGTTATTTCTTATATTGCACGCTGACCAGTTACAATCTCAGCAGCTTGTCATGCTACTAACTTAAGTGGCAACCCTCCCCAAACACTTAGGGGCCTTCTTTCTATTTGCTTCGACTGCTGAAGCTTGCAGGAGGACTTAATGATTTTCTATTTCCTTATTAAAAAAAAAAAATAATTGGCATTTTAGCTTGACTCGGCTTCACTAATAATGCACTTAGTAAGATTTCTGCTGTGTAATGAGGAAAGTCGCATGCTAGAATTCTGAAGAGCAGAGACATCTCCAAGGCAAAGCAGGAAGAGAGCTCGAGTTCAAAGAAAATAGACATTCATCAAACATCTTTTGAGGCTCTCAAAGGTTAGAAATTCCAGTGCTGATGTTTGCAGGGGTGAAAGCTGCCTGTGGGTTTTTTCACCTACTCTTCTGTGCCTCGTTTGAGTGGAGGAGGATTCATTTCTCTGTACTCTGGACCAAGTAGTCAGGAGGAGTAAAATACCTCTTGTGCTGTGTTGGTGTGGGAGCACAGAGTCGAGATGTTTGAAACTGCCAGGAGAGGACCCCTGGGGAATAGACAGTCTGTCTCAAGGAAAAGAAAAGGAACTTCAGAGTAAAACAGCAAGTGCATTATTGCTGCAGACTCAGAGCAGTCCAGTAAGCTGGAAAACCTGTAGGAATAAAGCAAGTTGGTTTGTCCAGTGGGTGTTCTTGCAGAGGTACTGCAGGGGGCAATATGTGATAAGGTGGGTGGCCAGTTACCCCATGCACAGGGCTGGGCTCCATTCCCCCTTCTTTCTCTTGAAATCACCTTTCTCTAGCATAGCTAAATGCACCAAGCAAGTTGAAATTAAAACATGGAAAAGCAAATTTGAAGTTTGAGGATGCAGTGAAAAGCAGGAGAAACAATTTCCAGATGTGCAGAGGAGCAGAGTTTGTATGTATGCTTCTTGTAGGTTGCACCAGGTGTTACTGAAATCTTACAATGATTGCTCTAATTTGATGAGCCTCTTGTATTTAAGTAGGAACTCCAAGGCAGCTTACAATTTTTGTAGTGACTCAAATACAAACAGTGTATCCAAGGGTGTTAAAACAGGCACTTGGAAATCCAAACATGATTTTTTCTTAAATTTGGACTCATTGCTCAAACCTGGCCTGTTTGTGTCTGGAGCAAAAAGTCTGGTCAACTTTGAAGGTTTACATTAGTGAATGGTAAATCATACAGTAGTTTCAGGCAAAAATCTGTGGATTTCTTGGTTTGTACTGCAGGCTGATGGAATTTCTTCTGGAAATGAAGCAATGCATGAGAAAAACTGGTCTGTAAACAAAATGAGTGCACCCATCATGTTTTCATGTTTTGTCTTATCAGTCAAACAGATGTCTCCCCTGATAATCTGTCCAATGGTGGTTGGGAAAGAGCAGCAGAGTGATGTGGGCAGGATTACAAGGGGGATGGGGAGAGCAGGAAGGGAGAAGAAGACCTGTTTGTGTCTCAGCTTGTCACCACCAGCAGTGCTCACCTACCTGCTGTGCAATTAGTTTGGGTAAACGTCTCAATTTATGGCTTGCTACACTGCAAGATCAAAAACTTTGAAGATAGGGACTTTCTTTCTTTTGTAGTGTAAGAGCCATTTAATTGCATCGTGTAAAGTGGGGGCTAATGGAATTACAGCTGTGCTCCTTAAAGCTTGCCTTCCCGTGCTGTACAAATGTGCTGTACAATGTGGTGGGGGGAGAGAGAAGCCTCCTGTGCTCCTGCAAGTCACAAGCAGAGCTGCCAGCATCTCTGCTCTCTGCTGCTCCCCCTTCATTCTGGGTTTGTACAGATCCTTGTCTGTCGCTTCACACTCAGTGAATTTCATGTTTGAGTTTTGTTTTTACCCGAATGTTAATGGTTGTGCTTAAGACTAACAATTGTAACCAAATGCAGGAGACAAGCTGCACTGTTCACTGTATGTATTTTGAAAGCTCTTATTTCGATGGATGACCACATTAGAAGAAACAAATAATGGAGATAATTCAGAAACTCTAATCCAGCTCTTTCCCTTTAAAAATAAACAACAAAGTAACACCCAGCAAGCCTGTTTTTTTTATTATTTTAACAGAAAAGGAAACACTAGAAATTAAAAACAAAACCAAAAAAATGTATCTGCCCCAGGCTTTGGGACATGTAAGATTGCAAGGCTGCTTAAACCCAGAGGACATTACAAACTGGAGAGTTAGGTTTTTTTGTGAACTACCTTGGGGTATGTGACCCTTTAGTCTATGTCCTGAGAGGGGTTAGGCCTCAACACACAGAGGGATTCTCCTGCCCTGCTGCCTTTTGCCAGCTGTGCAAGGGATGGTCTCTAGTGTGCAAGTGGAGGTAGTGGCAGTTGCAGCCTTCCTGTGGGACAGAGTCATCTGTGCTGTGCATGGCTAATGAAAGCTCACAGTTTGTCTGCACCTTATTCATACAGGCAGAGTGACCCACCTTGTTTTATCCAAGTTGGAAAAATGGCAGTTTATTTGCTGCACGAGTTAGGCCTTGAGTGTTTTGCAGCATGCTTTCAAAATCTTTTTTCCTAGCAAGAGGGTATTTTTTGTTCCTGTTGCGAAAGGCAGTAAAATACCACACTACAAACATCAACTGAATTTCCTGTTCTTCTGAAATAAAGGCAGATAGTGCTGTATCCTTTGCTTCTCTGTACCTTCTTGTGTGTAAACTGTGTTGATGCTTTAGGTACGTGATATAGGTCCTACTCATAAACAAAGCTGTCCATAGGTTATTTGCTACCTTTCTGTCCCTGTCTTTGCACATGTAACTGTTTATCACTTTTATTCCAAGCAAGATAGCTCAACTCTGGCACACCAAGTAGAGGGTAGTGTGTTGCCTACCTGCTTTGTTATACAGGCTATTATGCTCTGAGCAGCAAATCAAATTCAGTTCCCTATTTATACTGGCTCTTTTTACAAGCAGCACAGGCTCATGGGCAGTGCACATCCTCACTCAGTACTGTGACAATAACCCTGCCATCCCTTGGGCTGTTGTTGAAGTGAGGGAGTGGATTAATAAAATAGTATGTGTGGCTTGTGTTTGTGACAATGACAGCAGAGACACGAGCTGCTGCTTGTTTGCCATCAACCCGGGGCCTGAGGATGGAGTTGTCAGAGATGGCCTGAGGATGTGTTTTTCTAGCAAGTAACTTGCATGCCTGGCATTGGGGTGCTGTGCTGGAGGGGCTGTTAGCTGTGGTGGTCTGGGATTTTTTTCCCATGGACAAGCTTGATAAATTTTAGGGCTTTTTCTCCTCTGCAGCTGCGTTTTACTGTAGAGCACGTAACAAAATGACAGCTCCAGAGTGAGACTTTCAGTGTTGTGGAATTGTGGTTCTGGCAAGCTGTGAAGAAGTTAAAATGAACAAGTGTCTCATAGTAGAAATATAAACAGCTGGAGTATGTGTCAGCCTCCCACCCCCTGGGAGTCTGTTGGATTGTTCTCTTTGATTTTACATCTCTGCAGAAATTGATGGTCTCGGCTCCTTTATTTACGACATCGCAATCCTCGTTCGAGCGATTGATTGAAATACAACGGTGCCAAGCTGCAAAGCCTGTATTTTAGAAAGGTTGAAGTTTAGAAAGCAAACCAGCGATGCAAACAGTCATTTATTGAAAGCTGCACTGGAATCCTGTATGGAGCTTGCCCGTGTTTTTATACGCCTAAACTTCTTCAAAGTAAAGAATTACCACAAGGATTTATACTTCTCCTCTCTCCCTCCTTTTAAGCTGCCTGGCCTTGCTAAAAACATACTGAATGTTAAATAGGCAATCTTACTGGCTTTGCAAGGGCTAACTTTTGCTTGTAACAGTATTAGCCACTATTTTTCCAGCTTGGATCCAGCAGTGCTGATGCACTGTATTCTTAGTGGACTGTGAGCAGCATCATATATTCTCTTGCAGCTACTTGAGAAGGTAACAGATTTTTTTTTCTGGAATTGTGAGCAAGAAATTAGGAGGTTCTTCATTTTTAGCCACCGGTGCAGTGATTTTTGGTTAGACATTTAAGCAAAGATGAAATATTTTTTCCTTTTGAATATGTCAGTGAATTAATTTGTATCATCTTGCACTAATTCCAACGAATACCTTTTCCTGTCTGGAGTGTATTCAGAAAAAAGAATAATTAGAGATGTAGCTCTGCCTTGCTGATGCTGAATGTGCTGCTGCAGCACAGTGATTCCTGTGGCATCCCAGTGTCATGATTCCTGGCTCACTGGTCGATTGAGACACTGCATGCTAGCCAGATAGGCCAGAGGCAACTGAAAAAAATAAACTAAATTTAAATATATGTGTCAAAGTCCTGGCATGTGATGATGACAAGATGTAACAGAGTGGGGCAAGATACTTTCCTGTGTAACGTTCTGTGCAGCAGGGACCTAGTAGCTTGCATCTTTCCCCCTTAATAGCTGTCCAGAAGTAACAGGTTTTGCTGTGGAGCTGTAATGCACCATCAGGAGTCCCCCAGTGCCTGGTCGTTCTGTGATCCCATGGTTGTGGGGTTGGAGACACTGGACATAGCTGAGCTCCGGAGTCTTAAAGCTTCACTTGAGCAAGTGCTCTCCTAGCAGAGAAAGCATTTGGGTATTAGAGAAGGTCACCGGATCAGGCTTAAGTTGCTTCTGGTCCTGTGCTGAAGGTTGTTGCTGCTAAAGCTGAGTAGACAGAAAATGGGTGGGCACTCATACTTCAAAAGAGCCCCAGATATTTGCTTAAATTTTGCTTAAATTGAGATGACAAGGTTGAATTAAAGATACCAACCCAAAAGTGCCTGAAGTGCAACCAGATATTGTTTCTGTCTTAAGGTGGCAGTTCCTGGCAAGGCAAGGAAGGGTTTTAAATGCCACGTGCAGTTTTCATTTTTTGCAGATTTTAGCAGTGATGATGCTTCTCCCCAGTAATAAAAAAATGGGTAACAAACATATTGAAAAGCTTGCTTTTGCAAAGCAGCAGCGTGAGGCTGGAAGCAGAGAAGTGTTGTCAAAACTTTCCTGTTAAGTTCATTGGTGTACTGAAACTCCACTGGCTAAAACACATTGCAAAATGAAGCTTTTAGTAGCACTGGGCAACACTACAAAAATAAGAGTCTGGGGAGGCTGCAGCATGGGCTGACAGAGGCAAGAAGTTAAACCAAGCAGGATGTGGTCATGGGCTGTAGGGGCAGGGGAAGTAAGCAGGCAGCCAGAAGATGCACTTACAGCTGGGCCAAGGCTGAGAGTGGAGCAGGCTGAGCATCTGCTTGGAGTAATAGGGGGATTGGAAGGGGAGGAAAATCAATTGGGAAGCTTCAAGGGAAGAAGGAGAGAATCAGGAGGGTAAGAGATGCTCAGTCTTAGCTTCCTGCTGACCAGGTTGTTTCCTAAGCAGCAAGGAGAATCCCTGACATCCCTGAACCCAAATATCTTCCTGGGGTGCCCAGAAACCCAGAAAAGGCTGATTTAATGTACCCAAGTTCTCTTTGTCCTGAGTAGCAAAGCGAGGTGGTGAGTGAGGCTGGGAGGAGCAGGGCAGTCTCCTCTGCTTGTGGCATGAGGTGGGCAATGGGGAGGCTTTGGGTTGCTCTGTGGCTCACTTAGGAGCTCCTGGCAGCTTCTGATCAAACTCTTGCTCCTGTTTTGGCCAGCAACCCACCCAGCCAGTTTGACTTTAAATGGGGAAAGGTGCAACCTCGAGTTAAAAAACTCAGCTTTCAAAGTAATTGAAGCTATTGGAGTACTTTCAACTTCCTGTGTCAGAGGAATCCAGAATCTTGGGTGGACATTATAGGTTTCTCTTACTGTGGAGTATGAAATGTCTTTGATTTTTAGGTGTGGAGTTGCAGACATTTTACTTGTTGCTTCACGTGGCTACGTAAAGGCTGGTTTAAAAGAGGATGTGTCAATTAAAATCGGCATATGCTTTTAGTTGGAAGAAAATAGCTGTAATTGTTTTGTGTGTAACAAGCTACAACATAATTAAGCTGTTCCTGTGGTGAAAATACAGCTTTTAATGTTAGAAAAAGGTCGAGTGAGTTATGTTCAGTTTGCTTTTTACAGGAAGTATCAAGGAGGTATTGAGTGTAATTATTGGAGATTTTGGTTGGATGTTAGCTAACACATTAGTTAATGTCTTGGAAATGCTATTTGTCCCTCTAAGTGAAAAAAAGAATTATCCTTAAAGAGCAGATATTGTCTAGTACTTAAATACTTGGGCACGATTGTACCAAATTACTCCTATTGTAAGAAGAGGTGTCTTTCTAGAGTATCCTGTGAGTATGTTCATCTGGACTAACCAGCACAGAGGCATGTAAAGGCTCAGACACAGTGTCAAGGTACAGCACTAAAGGCTGTTCAGCAGGCAGCAGCCTCCAGATCCTGCTGCATCCTTCAGAGAAGAGTTACACCATCACTTCAGAAACCTTCTGTGCCTGCTGGGGTGTTCTGATCCTTCCCTTGCCTGAGTCTGTGGGGACAGGGAGCAAAGATATCTTCGTTCTTCCACTTCCCTGTCTGCAGAGGTCATAAATCCTCCCTCTGCCTTCAAAACCCAAATCTGCTGGAGGAAACACATTTCAGTGGCGCTGATCAAGCAGCCCTGGAGCCACTCCTTTTGTGGGTGGGGGAATTGGCCTCTGCTGTGATGCTGTCTGGCCCAGTGTTGGTCCAACAAGTAGAGGATGAATACGTCAACAGGCAGGCTGGGGGCAGGGGCTGATGTTCTTCCTCTATTTCTCAAAAGTTAGGGGCACCTTCAGCTTTCAAGCTTCAGAGCACACGTTTAATTCCAAGCTATGTAGCCTTTCAGTATTTCCAGTTTGGCTCAGAACATATATTTTGCTCATACAAATGTCTGTGTAAATCTATATAAATGAGTGTCTTCTATTAGATTGACAAAATCCAGCAATTACAGTACAGGCTCTGTTTTTATCCAGAGCTTTGTCCCCTCTGCCCTAGGCATTTGTGGATTTTTGTATGGGTGATGTGACAGAAGTGATTGATTGCTTCCAGGACTGATGATGCAGTGCTGTGTTCCCCTCCCAAAAGCTCCCAACTTCTGCAAGCTGCCTCATGCTGGAAGGGTACAAACAGGCCACTCACTTCACCTTGTGGTCTGCAGACATGGGGAGTCTCCAAGTTACTGTGGAGTCCATGGAAAGGACGTGAGGAAACTAGAGTCTGCTGCTGCTCTTGTTCGCCACCTCCACCTCTGTTTTCCCATTAAAAAAAGCTTCACAAATTAAAAACTTTTGGAAGCCAATGCATTAGATTTTTTCATTAAGCATATTGTTTCGTTCCATGCGAATGTTAAAATGTATACAGTGAGTCATGAAGTCACAGCTTCTAGCAAGCATAAAACCAGCTCTAAATGATGTTCAGCATTTTACAGTTATTTCCCCTCCTCTGACTGTCTTTACTACTAATTTCCAACTGTGATTGTGATGCAGTTATTAATTAACTTATTTTAACTTAAATGGGTAATCTGCAAGGCCTTGTTTTAGATCATAGCACTGTTTAACTATGACATTAATTATAGTAAGTTTGTCTATTTTTTTGAATGTGATCTGGAAAATATTTTCCCTGTCTTAGATTGTGTATTTTAAGATAAAATTATGTTACGAGGTTTAAAAGAACCAGGAGCCTTTTTTTATGTAGCCATTGGTGGGATATCAACTCGACTGTCCTTGCAACATTTAAAACAAAAAACCCAACCCCACATTATCCTGTGGAGCATACTGCTATCTATTTTTATAGGACAGTTTGCTCAAATTGTACAGATCCTCAGTGGTCTCTTGAAAAAGCTCCAGGTGCTGAGTCATGTGCATGCTCTCCCCAAGCTGCTGCTGGGAGCCAAGAAGGATTGTTGAGAGAGGAATATTGAAACAGTCTGTTTATGATGGCCATTAATAGGGCTGGTGTGGAGGGCACAGCAGCCTTTCATGAGAGGTGGCTTTACAGCAGAGCCTGACAGGGAGGCTGCCCTCAGCCCAGGGGTATTTTGATCTTGTTTGGATGTATCTGGCCTCTGCTAGTCTGTAAGGAGTGGTAAGAAGTGCTGAGCTTGTACATTTTAGTTGGGAAGGGAGAACTTTATGAATCCTTCTCAAGTGTTTAATTCAGTGCCTGATTTTATACACGGTGAAAAAATAATTTCCTTTAGTAGCATCACCTCTGAAGGGTTAATATTTACTTCCTGCTGCAGGTAGTGTGAAGTTCAGCGAGCTGTAAAGTCAGAAAGATACAGGTGGAAAATACCTTTGGAAGAGGACATTGTTTGTCCTCATTTCATGCTTCATTAGCCACCCTGCCAGAGGACCCTCCTGCATTGTTCTGGGGTCAGGAGCCTCCCCCCATGCTGGGGGAAAAGGGGCATCTCCTTGTCCAAGGGCTCATCTTTGGACCACCTGCATTTGGGGTGGAGAGCACCCTCCTCCCCATGGCTCTCCTGGCACTGGCCTTAACTAGTGAAGGAAAAGACGACAGCAATTGTGGCACGCACAATTAACGAGCTTCTAATCTCCAGCCTTGCATGTAATTGCTGCTGTCAAATGCAATTAGTGTCTGCCCAAGTTCCCTTCCCAGAGGAACTACTGGGCTGTGGCACAGAGGGAGAGGAGGGGGTCGAGTGCCTAAAACTTGAGGAGAGTTTGTGTTTTCTTGTTGCCTCCCTAATAATCCTCACTCCTCAAATTGTGTCCAGAAATGTTAAGCCAGAGCATTAATGGGGACATGGTGGACAGCAGAGGTATACTGTTGAGTTAACTCTGAAGTGTCTTCTGTAAAATTTGTCACCTGTGACTCTACCAGCTTAATTACAATTCAGTCAGCACCCTTCAGGGATTTACTGGTACCTTCACATGAGCCTGATGGGGTTACAGGATGTGGCCTGTCCTGGCAACTGAGACTGAAGATGTCAGTCACCTCTGAGGTGCTGTTTGGAAGTTGTGACATGGCCCAGGGTTTCTTCTGCCCCTGCCAAGCAGACCTCTGTGAACATCCAGTGCTTGCAAGTCCAGGCTTGGTTGCACCCCAAAGCCCTGCAGGCACCCTGTGAGGCCAAGGCAGATTTTGGTGGCTGCTGAAGGGTGCCACGTTCCTGTCAAGCAGGGGGTTTGCTGTTCTGCTGCTGTGGGTGCACCTTTCTTCAAACTGGTATGGTTGTCCCTGGCCCCAGTGCTGGTCCATGCAGGGAAGCCAGGGAGCACACCCTGCAGACACCTGCACCTGGAGGAATGGGAGAGCTGCAGGAAGGTGAATTATGCAGGACAAATGCAGGTTGGAATCTACACTATGTATTCACTGCTGCAGAAATACTTGAAGGTTTGATTGTAGTAATTTTGTTGGGAATATTTCTTCATCCTGTAAAGTGGAATGCAGCTGCTACTCTTGACTCCAGTTGCATCAGGCTTGGAAAAGAGGAGAAAACAATCAGTACCCTCTGAATATAACCTGAGCAACTTCCTCCATGCACTGTGGTGGCTTGGGTGTGTGATCCTGATGTGTAGCTCTCATTCAAGTTGTCTCACTTTCCTGTGTCCAAGATGGATGATGATAAAGAACTTTAAGTCTTGACCATTTTGCCACTGTAACATTGAAGACAAGTATTTTCATATGAAGAACCCCTTTGCCTAATGGCTTTCTCTTTCTTAAATATGCCTTTATGTGAAGCTACTCAAAGGTTTTGGGTGTGGAGAAAAGCCAGAGTGAGATGTGAGGGAGTTGGGAGGATGGTAGATGGACTGTGTGACACAGCCACATGCCTTTCCAAACAGCTCCTGCTACTGTGTGTGCTAGGCATCTCGACATGCAAAACTAGCTAGACAGAGTTCTCATTTTCCTCTGGATAAAACTGGGATGCCCTACATTTAACCCATGCCTAGGATCTAGTTGTTCTGTTAACTCCAGGTTATGGTGTTAATTTTTTTTAAAAAGCTGTACTGAAACTTGTGCTATGCCTGATGTTTTGTCATATCTCTGTAGGACTTCTCTGTACCTTCCTTTCTGTCAGATCAGTGAGTGCCTTGCCTATAAAATAGCTGTGTACCACTGGGTCCAGTTCAGTCCCAGCTTATCACCAGTGGTACGTTCACTGGCATCTCTAACAACTTCTGGCACATGAGTTTGAAGTGAGTCATCAGAAGGGCCCTTGAAAGTGCCATCTTGTTAAATCTGTAGCCTGTTTTGTGTAGATGAGAAGAAAGTTTGGGCTCAGAGATGAAAAATAATAAATTCCTCTCCTGTCTTGAGGGATACAGCAAGAGGTTGGCCCACCAAACCAAGCTCTGGCAGGAAACAACCATTCTTCCTCTTAAATGATAATTTTCAACCTGGTTACCAAAAATGCAAGAAGAAAAATGAATCATGCTGTGATCAGGAGACTTAAGACCGAAATAGAAGGTGAACTCAAAACCTGCACAAAGATGTTTGTCTCTAATTGTTTTCTGTTTCCGTAATGCTTAGTATGATAAAAACTCTTTCTCCTTTATTTTTCAATCATGATTAGACTTTAATGCTGTTAAAGCTTATAAGTGAGTTTGAGCTACTGTCTCGTTGAAGAGAAGATGGAGCTGGAATTGTCAGTGAGGCATTGGACAGGGTTTTTTAATGTGTCTGTCATTATATGTTAACCTCTGAACTGGGACACGACGTCTGTTTTATGGCTGACAACAATTTAAAGGTATACATCTTGACATCATGGATAAAGGAAGAAGGGGGAGTGGAGAAAAAAAAATGAATTAATGATGTTAGCAAATATTAGTCCCTGTATTTCCATTTTGTTCAGAAAGTGGTTGTCAGGCTTTGAGGCCATCTGGAGCAGCATTGCCAGTGACAGCCAGTCGAGATGCAATTGTACCTTGAATCGAGCTGGTCTTTTATTGACAAATACAGTGCACTGAGGCAGGGATGAGGATGCTCTGCTGTCTGTTCCAGGGGGAGTGTGGCTTTTCTCTTGGCATTCCTGGTGACATTTGAGAAAGATAGTTCTGGGCTTAGTGGAGTTCCCTGCGCCAGCCCATGAGCACATTGGGAGTCAAGGGAGTTGAAAATGTCTTTTAATGAATACATATGCTGCATACTGAAGCATGTATTTATCCTCGATTTATGCTAGCTTTGGTAAACCAGATCCACCTACCAAAGTCAATAGTAATCATGGCTTTGATATCTGCCTTAATTGTACATGAGCATCAAAGAGTCAATGGGCAAGAGTTAGGGGAGAACACAAGAAATTCCAGTGCCTCTTAAGGCATCTCTTAAATTTCTTTATCTCCTCCTCCCAGATCTCTTGCGTTCCACTGCTTATGCTTTGGCACTCAAGTGCAATCCTTCACGATTTCTTCTCATCCTATCACAAATTCCCCTTTATTCCCACAGTTTTCAACTGGCAGTTTGAGGGCAACCCCTTCATGCTCATGGAGCCCACAGTAATCTTGCCTTTTCTACAGCATCTCTCTTGCATGGTCCTGACTGTGGATAACGCTGCTGTCATCTCTCACGGGTTCAGGTTGCAAATTATGGGAGCCTAGGATCACGTTATTTCTTAACTATCATTAGTTACGTGTGTGTCTGCAGTGCTTTTGGACAGCACTGCCAGCAGTGAAGGAAATCGAGCTGGCTTAATTGAGAGCCACATAGTTAATTATTAGTGCCTTTTCTAAAGGGGGAGAAAGAATGTGCAGTGTCAGGTTTTAATTTAATTGTGGTTTGCAGGCTAATGCGACTTTAAACTCCCTGGCCTTTCTCTGTGTATATGTAGTGTTTCCTTTTTATTTCCAGCCCTAAAAGCCCTTTTCTGCTGTAGAAACATTAAGAGATTTGAGAAAGAAAGTGCATCTGCCACGTTACTCATCTCGTCAGCTCACACGAGCCACAAATAAAAATGCTGGTTCCTGTTGGCGCAATAGCTGTGACGTGGTTTGGAAGGAGCAACTGCTGTGTCCCACCTCTTGATCACCCAGTTTGGTGTGTGGTGCTCAGATACTGCGTGCCAGTCCCTGGCAGGCTGGGTACTATGGATATTGGAAGCTGGCAGATGAGCTCATGGTGTAGGCAAATTGTCAAGGGCAGCTGGAAAGAAACCAGTCAATATCTGCATCAAGGCAGAGTTAATGTTTTTGGGAAAGAGCGTTCCTTGTAGCCTGGACAGATTCCCCTTGAGGACCAGTGGTCCTGCTGTCTTTCATGGCTTTGTAGAGTAGAGGTGCACATTAAATCCCAAGAGGATAGCTGAGACTTTTCTGGTACATTTCTCATGAACTACTTCTACATATTGAGGACTGGGATGGAATAAGCCTGGTTCAAGATTCATAAATTGAATATTGAGTTGCCTATTTCTGTGTGAAAGAGATGAGATAAAAGCTACTTGGACAAAGTAACTTGTATATAGATTAAGAGCCAGAGAAGTTTTTGCCTGAGCATTTTTGGGAAAGCCTTTGTCGCTCAATTTCCCCATGACCTTATGTGTACTCAATCAACATGATTAAACTTTGGTAGAAATACATTGGTTGTGCAAAGAAGGTGAACTTAATCCAAGAGACCTTCTTCACAATTTCTGCCTGTAGAAAGATGAAATGCATTTTCTCAAGGATTGTTTCTGCAGCAAGAAAAACTGTAGTGGGAAGAGATGAAGGAATATAGATTCAAAACATTTTGTAGTCTCTGATACTAGTTGAATGACTGCTGTCCCTCAATATCAAATGTGGACTGTTCTTGAGTATAGCTTCATTTAAAGAAGTAACTCTTGCATGTACTAGCAGATGATCTGAAATTAATTTTCTTTGTAAGTGGTGTGGAAACAATTGGTAGACAGCAAGGTTCTCTGCTAAATAACTTATTAAGAGGGGCATTGCACTGTAAAGACTTCAGGAAAGGGGAACTTTGTGTTTATCTTATGCTTCAATTTAGAGAGAGCCTACTTGACATAGAACAGTTTTCAAAGCAAATTTGCTTTCCAGTTTTTCTTAGAGAAGTATGTCTGTGATATCTGCAAACCCAAACATTACAACAATGTTCAGCTGGTACAGGAGAGCTGAAAGGTAGAACTGACTCAAACTGTGCAGAATGTAAAAGTAAATATATTATGAGAAAGCAGTAAATTGATTTAAACCAAAAGCAGCCTAGGGAGCAGGAAAAAAAAAACACATATGTAAACATGTTTTATTAAAAAAAATCAACATCTTTCTAGGGAGAATGCAGATGAGGCAGCAACACTTTTTTGCTGTAATCAATAATCAGCACTGTGTTAGAGCTACTGAGACGCTGCGAGGTCGGGACAGCTTTCCTTTTGCTGCTTATTTTGTTCAGCCTGGGTGTGATAATCTCTCATAATGGAAATCCACAGAACTATCCACGGGCAACTGCACGTTGCATTTACTGGGCCGGGTTTATAAGGAGTGACTGCTGGAAATTGCAAATCAGTTTTGACTGCTCACCCAAAGACTGAGATACCAGATACCCCTTGAGTTCGGGTCTCTGGTGCCCTGCACCCCCTGAAATGGGATCAGGCTTTCAGACTGCAGGCACTTCCCCCTTTCTCAAAGTCTGGCATCAGTGTAAAGTCAAACAATTGAAGATTCCAAGCTGCAAGATGTGTTTTTTGTTTGGGTTTTTTTTGTGGTTTTTTTTTTTAAAGTAGGCCTGAAGCTCCATATCGATCAATCATTATTCTAATTGTTCATTTCTATTATGGTGGGAATCATTCAGAATCCTAGAGTTCCTGGGAGTAAATCATTTGGAAATGCTGCCCATTATAAAATTTAATTTTAAATCTATATTAAATAGATTTAGAAAGGCAAGCTTTGCAATCTAGTAACATAACATTATGCTGCCTCACAGAGGCTCAGCTTTTGGGTCCTAAGGGGCCAGGGCTGGGAGTGCAGCGCAGGCAACACTTTGGCTCATGAGTGGGACAGTGAGGCTGCCAAAGCCACCTTTCAGGTGACCCTTCTGGGCCACCTTCAGAACAGCATTGATCCACTTTGCCGAGAGATCCATTCAGCTGTTTTGGATGGAGCAGGGTCGTGGGGCATGGTCTGCCTTAAAGAGGAGGCTTCCAGAGGGCTGATCCCATCTCTGGGGCAGGGGGAGGGGTGGGAGATGGCAGAGGAGTGGCACAGGCTGGAGCAGGATGGGAGCCAGGATACTGGACCAATCTTTCTTTTTCTTTCAGGTGACAGAGAAGAGGGGAAAGGAAAGCAAAACTGCGTTTGGAGGTCCAGTTGTCAGCTCTTTATATCAAGAAGAAACAATCAGGTGATCATCTGTAAAAGAATTCAGTTAAAAACATTATTTTTGTAATGTCGTTTTGTTAAGCCTTTTTTTAATATTGCACAAGTGTGGTGGCAACTACAACAGGATAATAAATGACAGGAAAGAACTTTTCAGGTCCATAATCATTTAAATCAATAACTGCCTGTATCCTTGCCAGGTAGTAACCTTTTCCTAGCACAAGATGTGGGGGAAGGGCAAGGCTTCCCATTTTTCAGTTATCTGACTAAAAAAAGGTAATATTGGATATTTTCAATAGAAAGCTATTCAGACGCTACCTTAACACTACCTTTTTCAAATAGTTATTTCTTTACCAATACATTCATTAGAGATTGTTCAGTGAAGGTTTTAATGTTGGACTGTGTTTGCCTTCAGGGAGAGTTTGTACCTTATATCAAATTAATTTTTTCTAGCTTCGGCAGGTAGCATAGCAGAAATGCATTTACTGAACTAGAATGGCTGCTATTTAAAAACTGTCAAGGTGCAAGTAGTAAGTGACATTAGCTACTAAATAAGGACAGCTGGGTTTGTTTGTTTGGTTTTTTTTTTACTGTTCCAGACTACTAATCATGGGTATAATATTAACTCCAATACCTAAGCGATTGCCTGGAGGATCTTTTGGAGTACAGTGTCATTTTCAGTTCAAATGAACAGTCAGGGAAGACTAAATTTTTGAGCAGTGTTGCAGTCACCCATTTATGTGTATGTTATTCCAGTTGTTTTATTGAATGTCTTGCATCATTTTAGTTCCAGGAAATTAAAAGATCAACACTGAGATCTCTCCATACAGCCTCCCAAGCTTGCTGAGAACTTTCCCAAAGTGTTAAAACTCTAACACAGCATTTCTTTTACCTGTTGTTGCAAACTAATGAAAAATAAATCTTGAGCAGGTGGCTCCAAACCCTTTGCAAGGAGCTGCAGTAGAAATTGATAGGGTTGTTCTGTGTAAGCAAATAAGGTGGCAGTTTTGTGCTCGGCAGGAGTGCGGGCACTTCCCTTGGTGTTGCAATCCACTTTATAGCAAGATGGAGCAGTTGGCCAGGACCAGCCTTCTCCACCTTGCATGAAGAGCCAACACGGTCAGGTGTGACCTTGGTTTAACACGCTGTTTGAGGAATAGCACTTCTGCTTGCCACAAACTCCTTTTTCTTCCCTGCTGTGTCAATGTAGATCTCAGCCAACATCCTTGATCTCATAGTTTCACCTTGTGGTTTAAATCCGGTTCGAGCTCTTCTAGGAGTGGAACATACCAGTGCTGCCCAGTGTTGGGTGCTAAGTAGCAGCTGTGCTTAGTCCTACAGTGCTTTTAGAGTCTTGGCTATCCCAAGTACTGCCTGTGCCCTTTCTTGGATATGAAATACAGCACAATCTACAGGAAAACAGCTTCCTCTGGTTGGCTTGATTAGTCTTAATTTATTTTTGTTTTTATTTCCATGAGAGCATGACTTGTATTTGAAGATGTACTTATCTTCCAAGTCCTGCACATTTTTTCCAAACATACCATGAGGAACATGTATGCTGTATGTTTCATATAGCATAGCTGTAGTCCTTACAAAATGGGGCTATATGTAGATGAAGTCTCTGATACAGCTGGAATAGGGCAATTCTGCTGAAAGTGAGGTAAATAAAGTCTTGTGACTCTGCTGCCAGGATGGAAACTATCATGGTCCATTGTCACAGCTTGGCTCGCAGGCATCCATGTCTTCAGTTTGCAAGATGGGAAGTGAGCAAGTGTCAGATCTCACCTAGATTCAGCTTTCTCAGTGCTGTTGCCAGTGCATTATGGCTTTTGTCTACTGTTCATTTTCTTACTAAAGGGGGAATAAATGCATGCAAGTATAGGTACATCTGTAATGGTGATAGTTAAAATAGTCAAAGTATAGCTCTAAACAGCAAAATTTCACAGGGACCAAATCTGCAAGCAGATGAGCCAGAGAGGGATGGTTCTAGATATTCAATCTGGCATCCAAGTTTTTCTAGAGCATTGGGTGAATTGGTTTGATAGTAATAGCACTCACCTGAGAAGGGTGACTTTTCTGAGGCTGAGAGTGGATACTTATGAGAACATAAATTAGCATTCAGTAATACTTCTGTGCATTTATAAATAGAATGTAGTCTTAAAAAAATAAGGCACTTTTGGTAGAGAAAGAAAATGAATTTTTAAGGGGAAACAATTTTATAGCTTGAGCCAGTATAAACTTAAACACACTGATAGTTACAGGTAAGTGCCATGCTGAAAGCTCGGTGTGTATGCTATCTCAAAACCTAAGATCTGAGGAACTTTGATGCAGACTATTTTATTGACTCAGTTGTTTGTGGGGGGGCCTTACTGAAGCTTTACAACAAGCTTGCAAAAATTGGAATAAAAATCAAACAGCTTTTTCCCAGGGCTGTTGATAGGATAAGTATTTTCTATCTGAAGGATCATATTAAGGAAGCCCAGAATAAGGGGAAAAAAACAATCTTGTGTATTAAAAACTAAAACTTGAGTCCTCATCAGCCCTGGGCTCTGACAGAGTGCTGAAAGCAATTTCTCAGCAGGCATTACTCTGGCAAGCACAGCCTACTGTGTGCCCTTTAGGATTCTGCTGATCCAGAGGCAGGAAGAGGCTGTCTAATTTATCTGGAGCCAGGAATTGTCACAGCCTTGCCTTGCACCAGGCAATAGACAGGAATGCAAGTGCAGAGTTTTGAAGGTTCACCTGAGCAGGTTCACTTGTTTTATTCTCACCAGAAGCTTTTGAATGGTTTATCAAATGATTGATGTCCCCCAAGCTGCTGCTATGTAATAGGAAGATGAGAGATCTTGTTTTAAAATAAATAAAATACTTGAGGTTTAGGGAGCCAATCTGTAAATGCTGGGACAAAGTGGAGTTACCCTACCCTAAAGTCAGGTGGATCAGAAGTAGGAGGAACTGGGATGGTGCCAGGGCTGTTTTTTTGCCTTATCACTAATTATCTCAAATGTTTCTGCTTTGGGAACAAGATAAAAAAATTGTTAGTCTGGCTCACAGAAGTGCATTGCACTGATTCCAAATAAATTCAAGAGCATCCATAGAAACAGGTTATACCAGTCTAATTAAATCAATTTAGAAAGAGATTTGGTCAAATCAGTGCAATTTGTGTGTTCATAGATCAATCCTCAAATCAGGAGAAGGTCTCTTGAGCTAATGAGGCATAGCAGTTATTTACTTTGGGGTGCTGGGCACTGGTCATCAATTAGGAGTCATTAATAAACCCTGGCAATAAAGAGCTTGAGTACCCCCAGTGACTAATGGGGAGCAGTTGCAGAATATATTAGCATAGTGCTCTGCCTCTGTGTTGCTTTGCAAATCACTTATCTCACTTTGGGCATTACATAAAAATAATGTATGCTGGTGACTGATGATGGGACTTGGAGGTTCCTCTGGAAGGAAGGATTTAGAAGTTATCTGTGATTTCAGGCTGGATATAGTGGTGGGTCTGTGTTTTGTTTTTTTTTTAACTGCTACATCAAGCTTTTTGTCTCTCTTTGAGTCTTATTACCAGAACAAAAGCAGCAGTAGTTGAGCTCTTTCATGATCAAATAGCTATAATTACAGTTTCACAAACCTGGGAAATGAGCAGTGAGATGAGGTTGACTGATGTGTCACCAATATAAATCTAATCTAAGACACAAACTGAGGGAGATGCCAAAAGTACCGTAGGATTGGAAATTCAACTTCAAAGTTATTTTTCAATATTTTTAGAGTGGGGGTGGGGAGGGAGGCAGTTTATAAGCACTTCCAGCAAACGAAAGCATTGACTTGGCAGATGGAGGATGCAAAATAATGTTGCCAAATGTCAGTGTCCCTTTCCCCTTCCACCAGAGGAGCCCTCCTGCACTCTGCCATGGACTGCTTCCGTGTGACCTTGGCATGCTGGGATGGGAATTATATCTGCTGGTCAGCATGGAGGCCTCCTGGAGCTATGCTTTATACTTCTGCCATCCTGAGGGATGCCGGAGAAGCGCTTGTCTGGTAGAATGTTCCACCCTTTCCCTTAACACTTGGGGGCAACCCGAGTCATGAGTGTGCCTCTGCTTAGGATTGGGGTGCAGAGCTGGCACCCCTTGTATTTGGGAGCCCGGCTGATGCCATGTAATCTATCAGAATTGTATTAATCCCACTAACGCAGCCGCCATCTGGCCCTGCTGCCAGGCCGGCTTGCACGAGCCCCCGTGATGGATGGCCTCGGGAATTGATTAGTTGTTGTGCGAGACAAATGAACTGTTTTGGCAGAAAATACCAGAGGTCGCTGCGTGTGGTCAGGCACAAAGGCTGCTGAATTTTAAAGAGCTGCTTCCAGCAGCCATTGCAAGGGTACCGCTTCGGAGCGGCGACGGCTTTTGAGATGAGCCCAGCACTCTGGAGCACGATTGGGGTTTTGTTCTCTCCTTCCAGCCCCATTTTGGGAATGCCAACGCTGGAAATGAGCTCAGACCTGCAGACATGTGGGAGCCAACATCCTTGCTGTATTGGGGATTGCAGGCTTGTGCTGGTGCTCTGTGTTCATTTGGGTGGCTGTGCTGCAGACGTCTGCTGCTCACACAAATGCTGGGCTGTGCAGCCCCTGTGGAAGAGCCTTCCCGGTTGTGTGGAGCCCAAGCAGCCCCCAGTGTGCTCAGCCGTGGCATGTGTCAAACAAAACACCTGCAGATCCAGGCAGCTGGGGTTTGGGGTTGTTAGTTTTTTTTCAGTCCAGTGCTATTTAGAAATGGATCCTCTTCTGGTGATGTTTAGCGGGCAAGTCCCAGACTTCAAGATGATTGCCAAGTTTATTGCTTCCCCCTCTTTTTATTGTCCCTGGAACGGTGACCCCAGGGGCTTTGCTTTGTTGTGCAAAGGGGCGGCTCGGCTCAGGCCTGCCTTCCCTTTGGGAGAGCACATCCTTCGGGCAGAGGCTCCTGTTTGGGGTTTCCACAGCTGCCTCCTCTCTGGTGCTGCCACTAATCTACCGAAGTGCGTGTGGTGACGGGTGGGGAATTGGATGACACATGTCTTGCTATGTCCCGGCTGCTCTCGGAGGACGGCACGCGGGTGTGCCGGCAAGTGGGCAACACTTCCCCCGGGACAGCCTGCCGGTTCCAAATAAACTTGAGTTATGGATTTATTCAGCTTGTAAAACCTCAGCTGGCATAAATAATTGAGAAAGCAAAGGTTTGTCTGTGGTGCATACCTCAGGGACCTGCTCCTGCCTCCCTCCCTCCCACCACCCTTTCTTATGAAAATGATCCCAGTTGCACTGATAGATAATAACAACACCAAGCAATTAAAAGCTATGGGTGGCTGGAGAGAGGAGAAAAGGTTCAGTTAATGAGCTTTTCCTCTTCCTGTGCCCAGGAGAGCCTCAGAAGTGACGAGGCGATTAAAGCGAAGAGATAATTATAGATTATGTGAAAATGGGTCCCTTGGGGGGGTGAGGGCCTCGACATAAACAGTAAGTGTTGTGAGTGTCTCTAGGCTCCCTTCTCTGCTCCACCGCACTCCCGCTCGCTCAGCAGCCCCGTGCCAAGCAGACGGGTGAAGCCACCTGTTAGCAGCACCCAGGGCCACTGGGACAGGGCTTGGACCAGCCCTGGAAAAGGGGAAAGGATGCCCAAGGTAGCACCTGATGGCAGCCCTCTGCCCAGAGCTTTGTGCTGAAGGTAACCTGTGAGGGGGGAGGAAGGGGATGGGGCAAACCCGGAGGATGCTCTCTGCGTGAGGGCAGAATATCTGAATTTTAGGTCTCTTCTGTACTCTTTTTCATGGTAGTCTCAGTGGCTCTTTAGGAAGCAAGAAGGTTTACAGCACTCCAGTTACAAAGTGGGGGCTGGTTAACCAGTGGCAGATCTTCTCCATAAGCTGTTTGAAAACTGTTGGCTCAACACGTGATTTGGACAGCTTATGAAGAAGGTTTCTGAAGCCTTCCAAGCCTGGGAAGAGATGGCTTGTTTTAACTCCTTCCATGTCCTTTTATTCAAGGGTGGGAAAAGCAGCCCATGTGTTAGCTGCAGGCAACAGGTATGCTTTGGCTCGACATCAAATCAGAGCTAGCATCTCTTGCTGCAGATGTGGGAGAGCAGAAGAAAATAGCTTTGGGAGTTGAACGTTATTTTTTTGGAACAGAAACCCTTCTGGCCATCCTTAGGAAACAGATACAGATGCCTTTACTGACAGGCAAGGGGTTGCTGACTTGAAGACTCCTTTTTAGCTCAACAAAAAAAGCCAGGCAATCTGACATGGAAACAAAATTGCACCGAAGTCTTCCTTTTAGCTGCACATCTCTGTTAGGTTGAGTTTCATGGTCTTTCCATCTGAAGATGTCTTGAATGCTCTGTTTTTACTTAAACTGAGATTTTTCTGAAAATACTGATAGGTGTTCTGTGGGTTCCCCCTGCCATAACATTATCTGAGCAATTTCTTTGCAGTGTCACGTATTTCTGATGTGCTTCTGTCTGGTTTTAGACTGTTTCTACCAGTTTCTGGGCCTTGATGCTGTCTTGTACCAGTTTTATGTGGCATGCAAATTCCTGCTAGGAACTGGTCTGATAAAACAACTGCATCCTTTTTGTTTTCTTATAGCTGATACAGTGGAGAGATTATGTATACATACACATGTGAAATAAATGGGGGGGTGACAACCTGAGTTGCAAGGTATTCAAGTCATGTTTCTTGTTTGCCCTGTGTGGTTTTGAATGCAAAGTCAGCAAATAACAGTAAGTTGTCTTTATTCCGTTTAGGTGGAGGTTTTTCCCTAGTATCAGGCCCTCCAAAAATTTGGTTTTAACTCCTCTGAGCTCTTATCTCAGTTTCCCTTCCTGGTTTTGACACGTGACTAGAACAAATTGTTTTAAATACCTGGAGTGCAGCTTCATGTGACTACTTTGTTTGCAGGTAAAATATCTTTGTTATGGCTATATGGACTTCCCTGAAATCTATTCAGGAAAGGACTCCTTTCTTTTTGTTAATATTTATAGAAAAGTTGGAGATAATATATGCTAAATTATTTTTCAAGAGGGCATCAGGGTCAGAGGAATGGTTCAAAGCTTAAGAAATAAATGCAGAGTAGAAAGATGAAATTTCCCAAAACCTTATCTTCAGGTGAGGAAATGGCTATTCTGGATTAATTCCATTGTGGAGACTTCTGAAAGAAAAGTGGTTTTTTGGAAGGGGGATATATAGAGCATTTGCAGACATGGTTATTCCAGAAAAGCTAAATCATATCCAAATAGCTGTGTCAGGTCATTTCCCGCTTACAGACAAAAATATCCTCAGGAAAAGACTAGAAGTTTTGTCTGGAGGCTGCAGTAGGAAGATGGCCTGGGTTTGGTACATCATTGTTAACACACAGACCCTGCAGCACACTCCCCATGGAGCACAGTCAGTTGCTTTATCAGTGCCTTGTGCCTTCTGGTACCTCCAGTGCTACTGTGTGAAGTCTGGCAGGGCTGAGCTGCCCAGGCTCTGCAGCGCCTGGAAATGCCAGCACCCTAGCTGGTGGCATCACTTCCAGGACTGTCACAGCCTGAGCTCATGGTTGTGGCATGGAAAATCATCCAGGAGTAACTGAGGATGGTTGTGGACCGCCCTAGCAAAGAGAGACTGCTTTGGTGTTACAGAAGAAAGCAATCTGTAATAAATGAAGCATGCGTGGCTGTGCAGTAGGGCAATGCTGCTGGAACCAAGTTACTGCACAATGTCATCTGAATAGCAGCTTCACCCAAAAAGCTGCTTTCAGCAGCCAAGGGGGGTGTTTGAGAGGCTGGACTAACAAGGTAGGACTAGAGGGACTTCCCAGCATATCAAATCAGTCCTTGTTAGTGGCAGCAGACACGTCTCATAACCTCCATCGTGAATCTGTCAAGCTCCATCTTGAGCAGTGTAAGCTTTTGCCTTTTCTAATCCTGCCATGAGATTCTCTTTTCCCCTGGTTTTCAGAGTAATTGCCTCTAAAGCATGCAGCGAGATGCTTTCCAGGAGCTTGCATAGTGTACAGACAGGACCTCCAGCAAGTAAGTTCATGAGAGACTGCTTAAGAAACTGGAAGACTTCTGTGATGTCCTTGGGGCCTACCCATGGAGTGTGAAATCTTGTGCAGTATCTAGCTCTGTGCTAGAAAGGTGCAAGTTAGCTATGAGGAAGGACTGCTTTGTGTGCAAAGAATAGGGGTGATGTGCAGGGGAACAATGCTACTAGAGGAGCAACATGAGAGAGAGGGCAGAGGACATGACTTCTTTACAGGAAGCTGAATACCAGCACTTTTTTCCCAGATTTTGCTGGCTCTGAGGAAGGAAACAGATGCTTGAGGTCTGAAGAACAGTGTGTAAGTAGGCCAGGTGTGTAATAATAAGACTGGAAGTCAAAGTTGTGTTATGTGCCTGTCCTGATGTCAGCTGGGGAACTGAACTTGGTGACATTGGTATTTTCATTTTTCTTGGGACTACAGGTCCGAGAGCATCACTTTCTTTGTAAGCCATTGCTTGAATGCAAATAATGTTCATGTTTTACTTCTCCTTGCTCTGACATTCTTCAGCCTGTGAGGTTCAAGAGCAGTGCAGGTGAATGGGAGGAGTACTGTTGCCTTTTAGCACCTGGGGATCAGTTCTCACACTGCTCTGGGGCATTGTGGAGGCTGTTCTCTCCTGCCCAAAAGGCCCACAGTAGAACAACCTCCCTGAGTGGGTCTGACCTGTTCCAGCAACCTCCTGTTTGAGGAATTTCCTTTGAGGCTGTCAGGTAAGAGTTCTGCTCAACATCCAGACTATCTTCAGTGGATTGAAAACTGGGGATTTCATAAGAGGCAACTACTTTGTGTTTAACTCCTGTGAAGCTGCCAAGTCCATAGCAACACTGATGGGTTCATTTGAGCCATAGTTTTCATCTGGAAACTAGAAAGAGAGGGTAGTATGCAGACTTTTGGTTTAATTCTAGAAAACCACTCAGCTCTTTACTCCTCAAGGAACACAGTTGTATCAGTGTATCTATACCTACAGGAGTTATTGTAAGGGTGCCTTATGCTAGTATGGCATAGCCCCCATTCCATAGGAAAATCAGCTGTGTTGGAATAACTGTCCACTGATGTACCAGCATGGATGGTAGGACAGTTGTACTTCCTTAGCAATACTGGTGTCAGTAACTTCCCATCATTAGATACATGAGTGCAGAGTTACACAGCAAGGTAAGTGGTTTTGGTCTGCTCTGTCCCTTTGCTAAAGATTCCTCACATTTGGTTTAACTGCAGCGCAGCACTACAGCTCCAGTCACTCTTACAAAACTCTTTTGCAATGTTTTAAGAATCTGTGAAATGTCTTAACTTCGTTAGAGGTTCTGTTGGGCTGGTAAGAACAGCAGTTTTAAGGTGTCTGATGCCAGGGTACTTCTTTTAGTTCTAGAATCAGCAATAGGTGTAACTCAAGGGTCTGTGACACCAAAACTTGTTGATCTTTCTACTTGCAAGCAGGCCAAAGGGAGCACATGGTGATGTGCTGGTCCCTCTGCATACACCAGCCTGCTGCTCTGAGCAGAGGTCATGGTCAAGCTTTGTTTTAACACTGTCAACCCAAAAAGGAGGGGTGCGATTGGGTCAATTGTAGGCTGATAAACAAAAGACAAACAAATAAAAAACAAACAAAAAAAAACCACACCGAAACAAAACAAAAAAACCCACAAAACCCAGTGGTCAAACTCCAAAATAAACACCAAAGATTTCACAAGTCCCTGAAGAATTACTTACCAAAGAGTGCTCAGTCATGTCAGGCACCTGTTTTAAAGCTCACTGTTAACCCCTTCAGACACAGTATACAAAGTTGTAGAGCTTCTCATTTAGAGAGGCTAGGAGTATGAATGAGTTAAAGAGCAGAATAGAGTGGAAAAATGACCTGGAAAATATGACTGACAAATACACTCATCTGGATGAAGCCTCTAGCTACATAAATCCTTAAGCCACTGAGTTTCCAAAACTGGGAGGATTGAACTGTGGACAGCTTGCTTTGCACGTGTCCTGTTTCTTCTGCTTTTTTCTCCTAAGCCACAGCCAGTGGCCACTGTCTGAGCTGGATGGCATCCAAAAGGCCTTTGGACTGACCCAGAGTGGCTGTTAGAAGTTTGTATAGCAGGGAGAAGAGGAGCTTAAGCCTATCTTCTGTGGGGTGGCAGTGCTTTATACCAGGACTCGAACATGGTTTTTGCTGGCTAACTGTATAGAATTCCTGTGCCACTTCACAGGAGTAAGCTGACTTTTGCCCTGGCATAGTATTGTTAAAAACAACCTTTGTTTTCTAGGAAGTAGGATCTTCTATCTCTTACCTTGGGGGAAAAAAAAAACAACAAACAAACCCTGTATTACTCTGCATATACAATTCTAGGCCTCTGTTTCTGTCCACTGATACTATCAAACTGTCTGTAGCAAAGAACATATGATGTGCATGTAGCTTTGTGCTTTGCAGTAATGTGGTGCTTCATTTGCTTTTGTTTCCTGAATAGGGAAGAGGACAAGAACATTTTTGATTACTGCAGAGAAAACAACATTGACTATGTTACCAAAGCCATTCGATCAAAAAAAGTGGACGTGAATGTCACAGATGAGGAGGTATGGAACAAAAGATAAAGGCCATCTACCTTTTAAGTATTTGATGTATTAATTCAGTGCTGCATCTTTTCAAAATTCCTTAGTTAGGATTGTTTTAACAAGGTACTGCAACAGTTGGACAAATACTTGGTCACTGAAACAGAGATAATCCATTTGAAAATAGCTTTCCACTAGATTTCTAGTACTGTGGCTGTAATAACTCTGATGCTGTAGCATATCAGAAATGTATTGTCTGTTACCAGCAATGCCAGCACCCACTTGCAGAATAAGATCTTCTGAATAGCCCCCTTTCCCCACCTTGTTCACTAGATGTGGTCAAATAGAAGTAGGAAGTGAGGGAAGTGGCTTTTTTGACCAGTGTTCTCTGTTCATGGGTGGAGTAGGGTTTCTGCCATGTCATCAGCTTTTCAGCATTCCCAGGTGGAGGGCATATGAGTGACAGTGGCTTTCCAGCTTCACAAAAATAGGGACATCATCCAGTCTTCCTCTGCGCATCAGACTCAAAACCCTATTTCCCCATAGAAAGACAATACAGGCATTGCCAGGAACCTCAAGAAAAACGAGTGTCTAAAATTGTGAATTGGCTTGATCATTTTCTTGGTGAAAGTAAATGCCTGGTGTGGACAGTTTCCTGTTCATCCTTCAGGAAATGTCACGGCACCAGCTTTATTGCCTTGGTTTGCATGCTGCCACCTAGCCCTGCTTGTGGCCTGTCAGATGCAGAGCTGCTTCTGCCTGTTGCTCTCCAGCACATTATGTTTTGGTGAACAGATGAAGTGCTTACACATTCATAGACTGAGACGCCACAAATTCAGTTGGGTTCTCCTGTAGCTCTAAGCAGATTTCTGCCCTCTGAGCCATGACAGCCCCGGCTGGGGCTCTGAATGCTGATAGCAGGTCCTTTTATCATTAATCAGGAATTCATGTGAATTAATTTCCAGAGGAGAGAAGGGAGGGTGTTCACGATCAGGGTTGGAATTTCACATCATAAATTCAATGAACTGAAACTGTCATGTGCCACACAGCCACTGCAACAGTGCCATTACAGAGCTCCTTCCCTCCTTCTGCCAATCACAGAAGTGAATGTCCAGGGCAGTCCTGTAGAACACTGCTGGAGTCCTTTCATTAATAAAAGCTCATTTTTGGGATCACACTCTTGCAGTAAGTGTGTAGTAACACCAGGATAGCATTGGTTCATTTCCACTGGCAAGATGCTCTTTTGTAGTTATTGGGGCTCAGAAGCTTGTATCTTTCTTTGTTCAAGCAACAAATGTGCATGTTTTCAGCCAAATAATGTTTGTTTTAAAAAAATAAAAATATTTAATGGAGGATGTCTGAAATATTTCTGTGCTCTAACAACATAAATGTTTATAGCCAGATCTGAAAACTGTCGGGTGCCACCCTCTTTGGGAATTATCCACAACTCTGATGTAAGAAAAACCTTTAGTTCAGAAATAGGTCATTAGCACATGACTGTTGCAGAGTATGGCATTGCTTCAGCACAGACAGGAGCTGAAAATCCTGCCTACCTGTGAAGGTCTCATGGGAAGAGTCCTACTGGTGCAAAATTCCCTTAGATGAAATTCTCACAGGCTCGGTGACTTTGGCTTGCCCCAGCAAATACTCAAAAAAGGAAGTAAGAACTTTTTATTTAGGCTTGAGGCTAACGAGTAAAAAAACCTGAAAAATATTAGCATACCAAAAAGAAAAATCTGAAAACAAGTATTTATTTCATGTTATGTTAAGGAGCTGAAGCCATTACCAGTGTTGTTCAGTATCCAAACGCCTTCTTTGCAATCTGGAGCGTAGCTTACTTTCCAATATCGTGCAGGTTGATTGAAGTTTTAGAACCTGTTTCAGACTAGAGCTAACAGAGACTGAGCCTTTGGTAGAGTGAGGTGTATGCAAGCACAATTTTATCATTTTTTATTAGCTATTTTACTGTTACTGTATAAATACAGCCTGCCATATCCCAAAGATGCCTCTCCTAGCCCTCTGAATGTAACTCGCACTGTCAATCCTTTGATTTAAATGTGTATAAATTTAAAATGGCAGCAGGAATACATACAGACAGCTACCTTGTTATGAAATAAAATCTACTGGGACACCAGACAGTCTCTTGCTAAACTGCAAAGATATTAGGCTCAGCCTTTCCTCATACAGTAAAACTTGACTGAGGTTGTAAGGTGTTCAGATTTTATTTCTGTGTGATGGGTTAGTACTGTACCTAATTGTATCCCCTCATTTTGTGCAAACCTGAAATAAGTTAGCCAAAGGAGAAAAGAAATCAGGAATAAAAATGTAAAATGGGGACAAGCCAATTTATTTGAAGCAAAGGGATTTCAGAAAGGGTAATAGTTTAGGCAGATGCACTTGGCAACTTTCAAAGCAGAAGTGGGCTTCTCCCCACAAGAAATAAAGGTCTTTGTGTACTGCATCCAAGCCAATATACCTGTTAACAGTTTGGATATAATAAACTTCAATTTAGAATTAAACAAAGAATCTAATGACAGTAATCATGTACAAGCTTCCATTTACTGTATCTAAATTGCCCAGAGTTCAATGGAATAGCTTGCATTCACTTACAAGAAGTAGCACAGGCTAAAACAACCCGTTTCTCTTGTGTATGTCAGCAGGACTAATGAAATCAGAAATGGCCTGTGGCTGTGGCACGTCCTGGTAGTGTGGATTGCTTGCTGCCTTTTTGAGAGCAATATTTCCTCAACTTTTTAACAAACCAGAAACTGCTCAAAGGCATAGATGAGAGGCTTTTGTAGTTTGTGCCAACGGCTGTGGAGGTTGTAGACAGAATATATTTTTTTTAATTTGTTGGAGAAATCCCAGTAAACAAAGGTGCTACCTGTGTGCAGTGTTTAAGCCCTTGCCAAAACTTTAATGAAAGGTATCTGAAATGATGCTTGCTTAGTCCCCAGTCCTCCTGCTTTTGAGACAGCAAGTGCCAAACTGGTGCCAGCTTGCCAAGGAAAGGACTGGGGGAAGAAAAATGGCTTTGAAGAAGGATTGCATGCTTCTGGATGTACAGGCTTACTCCCATTAAAAAAAACTTCCCCAAATGTTTCAGAGCTCTGGAAGTGATTGACTTCCAAATCAAATCTGAAGTTTACCTGTGTAAGTGCAACAACAGCCCTTCCATTCATTGCTTTTGCTGTCACTGGGATGCAATCACTCTATATGTATTTATATATATCTCTTCTTAATTACCAATACTAAAACACTGACACAAGTAAAGCGTGGCTGTCATTGCTATGCAGCCATTACAGCTGCAAACATCGTGCCTAGAAGTACAGCTTAATATTGTAGCACATTCATTCAGTTTGGCTTTGTTCTCCTCTTTCTCTGTGCTGGCTAATTGATGTGAAAATCATCCCCATCCGTTTGTCTGCTGAGACTCGGTCTATCTGAGACAAATCCCTGTCCTGTGCTTTGTTTGTGAACACCCTGTGACTTGGAGCTGAGAAAAATTGATGTGCTGTTGGCTTGAGAAACTGCTGCAGAAGCTGGCCAAGCTGGCAGCAGTTATCCAAGCAAAGCACAGAAGATTTAAGAGGCAGGGGTTAGTGCACTGAAGCTATTTTTATGCTTTTTTTTAATAAATACTTCAAAGGCTGGGGAAAACACATCCTCTCAAGTAACTTCTGCAACAACTGCTGTGTGTTTGAGCTGCATGGAGGGAGTACCTTGATGTTTGATTGCATTTAGTCAAGACCTCACTACTGCAGTGCTTCACTGTATGAAATTATTGGTGGTGTTTTGACTCTCTTACTGCTTACTGACATAGTCACATGGGAGGTGTTTTGGGAAAGCTCAGTCGGTAGGTCTGAAGATTTCCACTAGTTACTTAAATACACAAACACATGGTAGGCTGATATAAAGCAGCAGCTGTGCAGACTAAAGAATTTTTCAACACCCATAGGTGATATCCATGCTACACAGAGAGTGAGATTGTACATGTAGCTTAAGTTTGTCTTATCACTAAGATTTGTCTTAAGGGAGACTTGAGGTGGACTTTACAGAATCACAGAATCGTCATGGTTGGAAAGGACCTCTAAGATCACTGAGTCCAACCATCAACACAAAAAAAACCCACAACCTTGGCCACTAGAGCATGTCATGAAGTACCAAATCTACATGGCTTTTGAATACCTCCAAGGATGGTGTCTCAACCACCTCTCTGGGCAGGCTGTTCTAGTGCCTGCCCACTCCTTCAGCGTAGAAATTCTTCCTAGTATCAACTTCGGTCCATTTCTTCTGGTCCTGTTGTTATGCACTTGGGAGAAGAAGCCAACACCCACCTCACTACAACCTCCTTTCAGGTAGTTGTAGAGGGCAAGGAGGTCTCCCCTCAGCCTCCTTTTCTTCAGACTAAATAACCCCAGCTCCCTCCAAACTGCTCCTCGTATGACTTACTCTCTAGACCCTTCACCAGCTTGGTAGCTCTCTCCTCTGGACATGCTCCAGCACCTCAAGGTCCTTTTTATAGTGAGGGGTCCAGAACTGAACATAATGTGGGACTTTGTGGCTGTATAGCTACAACTCCTGAGTGTTTGAATTTGCTTGATTCTATGCAAAAAGTAGTGAATATTATCTTGTTTAAATACAAGTTTCTTAGTAATACTTTTTGTTATACAGGAAGTAGGTTGATTCTTCTGCAGATATTTTTACTTCCATATCAGATGGTGTGCTTTTGTACAGCAGGTCTGCAAAGTCCCTTACACCCTGTGTCTAGAGCATCTCATGCTGCCAGGGGGCAGATGTTTCTTGGGTGGAACGTGTCAGCTTTTTAATAATGCACAATTACAATGCAGAGCCATTTAAGGCACTAATTGGAAAATATTGTATCCATTTAGAATTGCAGAGAAAATATATAGGTAAGCAGAGTGTAATTACCCAAAGTGGAATTGGCCCAAGATTTGAAATCCATACTCCTGCAAATAGCACAAGGAGATTTTTAATGACTATGGGATGATCAGGCTTCAGTTTATTTTCTTGTTCAAAAGGCAACACTTGCAGATGAACCAGCCTCCCAGTGGCATGGGAAGGGACCAGTTGCACAGTGCTGCAGTACCCCTGAGCTGACAGAATTGCCAGCACTGTCTCTCCCAAACTGTTGGTTTTCCTTTACTGGACTCAGCCAAGTTCAGCACCAATAAAATGAGATTCTGCTTGTCCAGAGACAAACCAGCATATTATAGCTACTAACCTCTAACATGAATTTTGATAGGCTAGAAATGCCCTTATTTTGTCATGTAATTGCACAATAATTACATTTGTCTAATTACAGTATTATTCCTCTACACATATATAAAGAAACTGAGATAATCTCCTGCAGTATTTATTGCTATTGTGCATATTGCAGATAGTGCTGTTTTCTTTTGAAATAAACAGCTGTGACACAAAAAAGTTGGTATTTGTCTAACTGAAATCCTAAGTCTTAAGTATTTACCAGTCCAGAGATGAGTTATGGATGCTAAACATGAATTAAAGATCTTTCTATGTTTACTAGTTGTTTTAAATTTTACTCTTTCTCCCTTTTAGACTTTGATAGAGGTGTTGAGTGCGAGAACGTTCATCATTAAATGGCCAATGGATGTTACCAGTGCTTCCATAAAAAGTCATTATCAAAATATTAATTCTAATTCAAGGTTGATTAGCATAACACTAATATTATGTGTTACAAAAATTAATTACCTGCTGGGTCAAAAAGTGTGTTTAAATGCTTAATGCCTTCTGTCCGAGATAGCATTTCCTTAACTCAAAATCCTGTACTACCTCTGCTGCCCTCCCCAACAACAGTCAGCAGAAACTGACTGAGCTTTGGTTGCAGGTGTCTTCTGCTGTTCTGGCACTGTGGTCAGGAAATTTGGCTCACAATTCCCATTAGCAGATAAATTAGTTGCTCATCTTGTTCCCCACTGCACTGTCGAGAGATTTATGCCCAGGCGTGGGCTGATGTAACTGATTTCATCTGTGAAGGTCTGTGACTGTTTTGTATAGCACACTGGAAAACACAGGTTGGTCTCACAGTGTCACAGCTTGAGGCATGATTCCTTGGTTATCTGCAGGGTGATTTCCAAGGAATTCCCTGCAAGTGTGCCACATGCTGTCCTAAATCAGGAGAGACTAATACTAACAGTCAGCCTAATTTACTAAGTGTACATGGTAAACAAAGCACTTCAGACCTGCCAGAGGAAATGAGCTTTTGGGGACTTGGCATCTGGGTGACTAAGGCAGCATTGAAAATCTTATCCTTACTGTGTAAGTTATTGCTCCTAGAAAAGTCAGAGGTGTCAAAATTCCAAATCTATATAGGAAAACAAATCACGTCACAGCTTCTGCTTTTCACGCTTTGCTGCTTTTCCCCTCCCAATTTTTCACTGGCTTGTGGGTTTGATGCATAATTATCAAAAAATTCAACTGTCCCTCATGACGTTTCTTATTCTGCAAGACCAAATCAGGAGCAATAGTATGTTTCATACTAGTGTTAGTGCAGTGGGGCTTTTTTTAAGTCTGTGTTAATTTTCTTATTGGTACTCCATGCTTAATAGCAAGACTGTGTTTCTGTGTGGTTTTTTTGCCTCACTTTGTTAATTTTCTCCTGGATGTTGCAGGGCCGGGCTCTGCTCCACTGGGCGTGTGACAGAGGACACAAGGAGCTGGTTTCAGTTTTGTTACAGCATGCTGCTGATGTTAACAGCCAGGTAAGAAAGGAAAAAAAAGCTGGATTTTATTTATATGCTGTGTAGCCTCCTGACCATAATGTTTCACTGAGTTCTTCCGGAACTTCATGGCAAGTTCTCTCAGAGCCCTTCTCACAGAGAATATCTGAAAAGGTAACCTGGGAACAATAACAGAAGCTGGTTGTATGAAATACGTAGTCATAAGGGGCATTTTTCAGTTCTTGCTAAAACTTCTCCCTGCCTGTGAAGTTTTTGGATCTCCTGGCTCTGTGGATTCCGATGAGACTTGTTGTACTGATGGCAGAAGGGATTTTCTGTGTACGAGATGTTAGGTAGCTTCCTACATAAAGTGGATTGTCCAATGTATTGTTTGTAGCACTGCACTCTCAGCAGAACTTTTTGAACTAATGGAAAGAGTATCCTACTTTGCCTAGCAGAAAATCATCATGCCTGGTTTTGACAAAGCATGCCACAGGGATAGGTGATGTTTCACGTTATGGCAGGGTGGGCACATGACAGCTATGGGAGGATCTCACTGCTGACTGAGGGTAAAGTCAAATAGCTGATGCTGTTTCCATCCACACATACCCACCTCGTTCCCTTGGGGATCACCGTTGCTAGCACAGTTTGACTTAACATAAAGCAGCTTTTTAGCCACTGCAATTTTCAGCCCACGTGCCTGAGCTTAACTAGCAGCAGTTTTAGGGTACCTTAACAGACCAAGCTGTGAGCCACGCTGGTTCTGCAACCACTTTGCACATTCATTCCAGCCAGCCAGCTTGAGTCTGCCTGTGCTCATGAGTCAATGCTCCTGGTTTTGTCAGCTTGTTGTAATTAAGAGCTGACCTATGGAAGTGCGATCATCTTCGGAAATAATTGTCCAACATATTTCTGTCAAATTATGATTAACTGCTCTTCACCAGCGTGGCACTTATTGGCTTTCCTCTCCTGCCCAGTTTGGACATAGATACACCTCTGCTGACAAAGTTTCTCTCTCCTGCTGGTGAAATCTTAAGCAGACTTGTAATAGATGCTTCAGGAGGTTTTTTAAGAGGTGAACGTTAAGCACAGCTGCAATCCAAAGGCTTGTTAGCAGACCTTTAGCATTCACAGGCTACAAAGAGCTGTGTTGGTATTTTCACAAACATGACATTGTTGTAAAAAAAGGTTTCTTGCCCTTGCTTGAGCAGAATTGCAGGTGGGATGGGTATTAGGAAGCGTGGATCTGCAATAGCTGGTGAGACATGTATCTTCATGCTTAGACCTCAGGGATTTCAGTTGTAATGGATTTTATAGGAGTTTTTCCTTGTATAGAGGAGGGGCAGTGGAGCCAGTACAACTGGGGGGCTTTGTGTGCCCCACTGTCAGACTAGACCATTGTCTTAGTCACCAGCTGGTGAGTGACATGTCAGATGCCTGTGGGAACAGCTTTCCTTGAAATTGGGAGGAGTCAGATCAGACACCTGCCCATCCCCTTTGCCCTGGCAGCCCAGAAGGTGGTTCTGTCTGGGATGCTGTACCACCACAGCAGGCTGAAAAGTCACTTCTCTTTGGCACTTGTCTCATTTCTTAAGAGGTGAAGTCTGACTCTTAAAAGAAAAGACTGAAGGGAGAGTCATCCCTGAACATTAATTTTCTGTTAAATTCCTCTCTTTTTTTCTTTTTGATGTATGGCACGTTTTCTAACCAGATTATTTTTGGCCAGTAACAAAAGGTTAATAATAACCATAAAAAGAAAATCAATCTCTGAATATTTTTTCCCCTCCAAGGTAATAAAGGAGAATTTTTTATAAAGGTCTCTGTTTGCACCTAGGTGTGTTCCCAGAGAAGGCAGACACATTTTTATTTTTAGCCATATATAAATTGCAGTAACGCTTCAAGACTTTGTGACCTAATGTTTATTTTTCTTTTTTTTCTTTTTTTTTTTTATTTTGACTTTTTACCCTGTAAAAACTCGCATCCAAAGGGAGAGCAGAAGGAATTTTAAAAGCAACCAGGAGAAGAAGGGAGAGGGAGAAACTCTGGCTTCCTAACAGGCCATAAACACCGCAGCGCCTGCTGTTACACGTTGCCAAATGCACTCCGAGTTAATGTGTAGGCTATAAAGAGTGGTGGGTTCAGTGTGAGGGAATCTCTGGTGACTTGAATCAGTGTCACTGCCATTTTGGAGGGCTGTGCTCTCAGGTCCCTTTGCAGGCTGCACACAGCACCTCTGTCAGAGCCTGGCGTGCGAGCAGCCTCTGTGATTTGCTCCCAACACTCAGGCTTTCAGGCATTTTTCCGGCCTCTTCGATTTTGCAGCAGGGCCTGCATGCAGGCAGCATGGAGAGATAAAGACTAAGTTAGGGTTTATGATGGTTAGGAGCAGGTAGTGAAGGAGAGGAATGTTATAGGCCAATTTTTTTTTTAATTGCCCGTGTTTTAGTATGCTTCTAAAAAGTTAGTCAAACAGCATGGCAGATTTATGCTCTCTTCCATTGCCTTTTCAATAAATGCTCTTCCATCTTGGCTCTCTTGGAGTATGGTAAAGGATTTAGCTGCCCTAAGCAGATGGTGACCACGGTGACCTGGAGCAAGTCATACCAGTTCACCATGCCTGTAGATGTGCCTTATTCACTTTTTGCTGCCTTTTTTTTAGTTATTTTTGTACTATCTGTTGTCAAAATACTTGCAGTCTCCGGAGCAAAAGGCTCTGCAAGAGCCGTACTGCTCTCTGTTGATAAATAGACAGCTTGGGAGCAGGAGAGGTCATCTGGCTCCACTCATTCCTGTAGCATGCTTTAATTCTGGGAATAACCACACACTCCTGGACTGCAGTGGCCCAGCGCCTGTGCTTTTTGTTTTAAGCAGTGCTATTGCAGTTTCAAAAGGGCGGTTCATTAATGTCACTGAAAAGCTGCAGCCATTGAGTTCTCTGATTGTTCGTAATTAGCTCTAATAGTGCGTTTGAAAAGAGGTGGTAGGCGATTGCCATGGGCAAGGGGATGCAGAAAGGCAACAGGCTTCTCTGCTTAGTTGAAAAGGGGCATTTGTGTAATTGAGTTACCTAAATCTTCAGAGCCAGAGGCCATTTCAAAGTGGGTGGTGGTATGGTAATTTGGAGCTCTGAGGGAAATACCCAGAGCTTGGGCTCAGTCTGAAAACAGCCTCCTTCCACTGGAACTGTTTGCCTAAAATGCAGGTTTTTAGTTGAGTGATGGAGTGAAAGGAAGGGGAGAATATTAATAACATAACAGTTATGAAGAAGCTCGGCAACATTATTATAATATCAATTTCTAGTTTTAAAATATATGAAGACATGAATAAGTTTCCCTTGGAGAGGATGGGCAGCAAAGGACAACCTTTTTCCACTACAGGAAGAGTTTTTCCTTGTGGTGTTTTCTCCAGCCTTGGAAAGGTGTTCTGAGCCCAGGGAAGGCACTGAATGCAAGCCATGCAGAATTGCACCCCAGCTTCATGTGCCATGGAATCCTCAGTGTTCCCTACTCCAGGAGCAGTCAGCTGACCTGGTTGGAGACTTTATTTGTCCTCAGTTGTATCTGGTGGTGCAATGCCAGTGTGGAGGAGACAGCAGAACTGTGCTCTGCTCCTGGGTGCAAGATGCTGCTCAGTTCTCAGAGGAGCTCCTTTAGTGCATTTAAAGGGAATTTTAGGCACAGTGTACTGCTTCAGTGCTGTGAGGTTTCCACCTAACCTTGGGGCAGGTTCTAAGTCTGGTGACCTCCTCCTGCAAGAGCAAGGCAAGTAAGGCAGCTTGGAAAGGAGGATTCTGTGCTCTGGTGCAAAGGTCCCATTGCTCAGCCTCCACAGGGAAGACTGCAGGTATACAAATTACAAGTGCTGTTTTAAGAGAGATTAAGGGCATTGTGGTATAGTAGTTGTCCAATGAGAGAGAGAGAAGGACAAATAGCATCTCTTGCTTGTAACATCAAAACAGGAGACCATAGGCTCTCCTACCAGACTTGCCGTGGCTGTGCTGTGTTCCATTTGTGGGTAGTTTTTAGACAAAAATAATACTTGTGCATTTAGGGTGTGCCCTTGGGAATGTGTGGGGAACTATCCTGGAGTGGTTGCCATAGGCCAGCTTACTCTGAAAAAGTTTTTCAAGCCTCTCTGGCCATGTGAACAAGTCTTAAAACAAATATTGCTAGTTATAAGTAGAACTGTATCACTTGACACCGAGGATAATTAGGGGCTGTGTACGTAACTATCTGGTAGAGCACCTGAGTTAAAATTGTATCTAAATATTATTGCATGATTTTTAAACTACAGCATAGTGCAGTTCTCTTGATCAGCTCATTAAAGGTATGGTGATCATTTGTGTGTGTATGCTAGAATTGTACAATAATTATGACTACAAGGATGAAGAAAGCTACAGCTGATCTTCAGTTTTTATTTGCTGACCTTTCACTTTCCTAACAAAGGTGCAGATCACCATTCTGAGACTTTAAACTGCTTGTCAGCAAGTTCTCAGTGGTCACCCACGGACCCTCAGGGGTTTGAGAAGGAAACTTGAGAACCAAAGCTGAAAGCCAGCAGGTTAGGAAATCTGTTGCTGGTCTATGTTGATTTTATTTTATTGCTTCATATACACCAATCATTGTAGTGAAAAGCATCTAGTGTCTGTGGTGTCTGCAGAGAGTTGGTTGCTCTTTGGTGCTCGTGTTGTATCCAACACATGTACTTGTTAGCATGTGATACTGAATTAGCTGGGGTTTTTCTGTTTGTGTGAGGACTTTTTTCTAAAGATACCAAGCATAGCCTCCCCTTCTCTTTTTCCCAGTCCCCTGCCACACGTCTCTAGCAGAGAGCAGCTTCCCTCCTCTGTGTTTGCATGCTGACACACCTGTGACTCAGAGGGCTTCTGTAGACAGGGACCTGGAGTGGCCATCCCCTTGTAATACCTTCACTCACATCCTCATTGAAAAAAAAAAAAAAAAAGAGGAAAAAAAAATCTTTTCAAATAGAGACAATACAAACATAATAAATGGCAGGGAGGGTTCTTCTCCCTCATGACTCAATCCTTCTCAAACAACATTATTATTGACTGGCCTATTGGTTGCCAAAAAGGAAAATCAATTGTACTAGAAGTAGTTGCTGGGCCGCAGATCATGCATACTACTAACCCAGCAGAGACAGGTTGATTTTTATCAACTATCCAAAGACTAATTTCCACCATTAGCTAAAAATGAAGTAGAAATTATGGGTATGTCGAAGATTGCTAAGATTAGTGGTCTGTTGGTTTTGTTTCATTTGTATGGTTTTTCTGTTTTCCTGTCTGACTCTAAAAGGATTCTGTCTGTACAGGATAAAAAGAAGCAACGAATAGTCAGAGCTGCTTGCATGCCTCTCACTGCCTGTTGTTTTCTATTCAGTCTTGCTCTTTTGGCTTTTCCACCAAGAATACAAACTTCTTCAGTCTCTGCATGGGCCTCATGTTGGAGGCGTTGCATAGACATTTTAAAATTAGGCTGGTCTCAGTAAACATGCATCCCTTCCCTGCCTCCTGCCCCCAATATCGGTCCTGCCCTCATTTGTCTGTAGCTGTAGGGAGCTGTTGAGGAAATCAGTGTGCACATCCGGACTGTTTAGACTGAGAACCAAAGGATGGATCTACACAGGTTTCCACCTCCCCAGGGAATGTGTCCACCATGTTAGCCCCACTACCTTTGCTGCAAAGTACAAACACCCTTGTAGGTAGGATGCCAGCTGCCAAAGCTGTTATGACCATTCTCTAAACTTGGCCAAGATTAAAAAGGAAAATGTCTGAGCCTTGTGCCCTTGCAGTTAATGTCCCTGGTATAAATTTCCCCTTAAAGCCTGGCTCTTCAAGCCAGGAGGGACCCTGCCCTGGAGCTGATGATTGCTGCAGAGGGTTTGGCGTAGTTACGCTCCCAGCAAGCAAAGGATGTTGCAGGTACTTCTGAACTGACCATTGCTGCAGTAGGAAGGTACAGTGGGAAACAGATGAAGGCACTAAACAAAGATGAAAAGCAAAGCAACGAGAGCAGAATTATTAACCACGATAGTTTTCTTCTTCCCTTTTGCCCCCGCCCCAGCCCCTGTCTCAATATTTCTGTAGTCAGCTTTGCCAAGCAGATCTCAGAAGACTCTGCAGGCTCATACCCCTTCAGTCTTGACATTGTTGCCAATGGGTGTGAAAGCCATTAGCCAAAAGAAAGGAGAGATCTGCTTAGTGACAGAGGGTAGCTTTCTACATTAAAGCATTGACATGGTGCCAGTCACACAGTTATTAGAAGTGGCACAGCTCCATGTCTCTCCTGCGGGTCTCTCTGTGGAATGTAGATTGGCAGCAGGTTGAATGTTAAATGGTCACCACTCAGCAGATGCTGATTTTACCTACTGGGAGAAAAGTCCCTTTCAGCAGAAACATTTGCAAAATATTTGCAGCTCTAAATATATGCTGGGAGATGCAGAGGTTTATCCCTGGTTTGCTCTTTGGCTTCTGAAGACACCTCAAGCCTCATCAACACAAACTCTAGTTTGTACAGACGATGAGATGTTTTCCTTGTGCAGGCTGAGCCTTTTTTGCATTGTTTCTTCCCATCTTCCAGCCTGACATGTACAGTCTTTGTTTCTTCTCCTCCCTGTAGACACATGAATCATTGCTTCATTGCTGGTACAGCAAGGCAGTTGGCACCCTTGCTCCAGCAGTATGCATGCAGTATTGCCTGCAAAGCAGGCTCACCAGCTGAGAAAAACTGCAGGCTTCTGTGTTGTTCCAGCAGTGATTTCAGGGTCTATGTGGTCCTTTCAACCTCTTTGTGCAAAACCAGCGTTTGAAAAGCGAAAGCCAAGAGCTGGTCCTGAAAAAACTAGCAGTGGTCTCTGTTGCTTTACCCTCACAATCTAAAGCTGCTTTCAGGGTAATCAAAACTGCAGGGGTTTAAAACTGGGGACTGAGGACAGCAGCACATTTTGGTGAATTGCTGTGAGATGGCATGGCTTGTGGGCATCACCTCGTTTTGAGGGCTAGGCTGTGCAGAGGGAGGCACTTTCTGTGGCCAGTGCTGGTGCAGGAGGAATGCAGTCTGGCCGTAGGCACATAGTTTTAGCTCAGGGACTCTGACCACCCAGCTTTGGGGAGACTTTTGTCCGTTTCCGTGTCTGACCAGCACAGCTATGTTGTGGTATAAGGGCTGCAATCTCTGCCAATGCTCACAGTAGACAGAGGCCAGCAGCAGTGAGCTCTGAGGTCAGGTATCTCACTCCCTATTGTCTTCATATATCTCTGCAGATGAAGGAAACAGCCTTACCTTGAATGCTTCCCTGCAAGGACATGGGATGGTCCCATGCTCCTTTGTCTCTTGGTCCTGGGGTCATCTGTGACATAAGCATATGTTAAAACACCTGTAATTTGTGAAGTCATTGTTGGAAATGCCTTAGCCCCTCATTAAGATGTTTGGTTAACTGCACAAACAGGATACCACTGGCAGCCGAGCTGGTTTTTCAGGTGAACACATGACCATAGGAATGGTCTCTAATCACTGTAGGAATGGTCTCCAGCCTTGCTTCATTTCCTACAGCCTTGGCACCTCTCCCTGCCAGAGGAACAACCTTTGCCAAGCAATCAGCTACTCTTTGCTCAGGAGAGATGGTTCCTAGAACATCTTTTTTCACGTTCAGCTTCTTGAAAAAGCTTTCCCTGTTTTGAAGGAGTTAAATTCTGCCACTCACCTTCTCCCTGAGGAATTTTGAATAGGAGAAAGTCTGGGTGTACTTTCCAAATGGAATTTTGTACTCATGTGTTGTCGACATTTGTCTCCAGTTTGTTTTAAAAAACAAAACCAAACCATACACAACAAAAACAAAAGTTCTGAGTGCGTCCTTGGGGTATATTGAATTTGCAGTCTTTGGTGCAAAGTACTTTTGTTAGTTTTCCTAAATAAGATTGCTCTAACACTTTAGATATCAGGAGAATAACTCTTCGTGCTTATTTTGTTTAGATTTTAAATAAGATTTTTGCTGATCATAGTTCTTTCTTGGCTTTATGGATCATAAGTGGCAAAACAGCACTCAGAATGGTGAAGCTAATTGAGGAGGTTCCTGTCCCTCAACTTGTACATCTCAATTCTGCATCCAGGAGAACAGCAATCCAGGAGAATGTCAGTGCAGGAGTCTTTCTAACTCAGTATCATGTTTCTAGTGGCAGGGAAGAGTGAATGCTTAGGGGACAGAGTAAAGCAAGCATACAGTGATAATTTAATACATTTTCTCAGAGTCTGTGGCTTGGAGGCTTCCTGAAACATTGGTATTATCTTTGCGCTCCTGGATTTTTCTTTGATAAATTTCTCTCATCCCTCTTTGGATTCCCAACCTTTTATGCCAGTGGGAGTTCTGTAGTTTAACTGTGCATTTGCTTTGCACTTGCCACAATCATTTCATGTGAAACCCCATCATTCTTGTGTAATGAGAAACAGTAATTGTTCCCCCAGTTACCTTCTCTGTCCTGCTTTTGGCTTTATTGGCCTCCTTGATTCCCCTTGATCACTTCTTTTTCCGACTGAGGAGTTTAATCTATTTAATCCTACCCCATTGGAAGCTGCTCAGTAACTTTGCTACTTGTCACCTTTTGAATCATTTCTAGTTCTTCCTTATTGCCTTTCAGATTAAGGGAGTAGCACTTCCCTCAGTGACCAAGCTGTAAGTGCAATATGAGGTTTAATTAAACAATATAATGATGTTTTCTTGTTTCCTTTTTTTTTTCTTCAAATGCCTCCTTGTTGTTTGCCTTTTATGAACTACCATTGAATACTGAGCTGGTGTTATAACAGAGCTGTCTATAATAACTCATGATCTGTTTCTGCAGAGGTAATAGCTAGTTCAGAGCCCATCACTGTGAATTTAGACTGAAGATTGTTTTTCCACATGTGCCTTACTTGGTGGTTATTAGCACTGAATTTCATCCACAGTTTTTTCACCCTATCACTCCGAGATCCTTTTGTAGGATTTTACAGTCAGCTTTTGGCTTAACAGAGTTGGATGCTTCTCTCTCAGCCTGCTTCCCTTGTTTATGTGTGTGGGCTGAACAACCCAGGCCCTTGCACAGATCCCTCAGGCTCAATCCCTCTTGCTCTATGACAATATCATTTAATAGCCTTTGATGAGAGGATGTATCAAAAGGCTTTTGGAAATCCATGTGAACAGGCATCCACCCTGCTGGTGTGAGGGACAGCAGGACTCCTGGCAGTGCTTGTCTGCATAGGGAAACAAAGGCTTGTGCCATCTTCCCTGTGTCTCTCACAGAGGGACTGCTCAGTTGCTTCCCTTTTGCAACCAAACAGATAAGCTAGAAGGTTGCTCCAGGCTAGGATTTGCCTAACAGACCAATTGACTGTGCCAACTTAGAAATGGGTCTTCTGCCCTCTTATGACAAGGCCCAGCTTGGCTGGAATAAATCACCCTGCCTTGAAAAGGGTTTCTTATAAAATGAAGGTCTGAACTTACCACGAAGGTGGAAGGTGCTTTGAAGTTGTTCTTGAGTTAGGAGTTGGCTGTCTGCAGCCAACCAGCACTGGCAGAATTGGTAAACTTCCATCATCTAAATCTCATTCTCTGGTTCCAGCCAATTAAACATTAAAATGAGCGTGACAAATAAGTGTTCATTTATGGGTCAATAACTCCCTAGTATGTCTGTGACATGGCTGGCTGAGACAATTCATTTCAGTACAGTGCTGGGCTACCTGACATCTTCAAGTATGTAATTGCTTTTATAGGGAAAGAGAAGTAATAAGGATAATGTAGCTATCAGGCCCCGACTTACTAGTTCAGAAACTTACCCTTGCCAATCACATTTCTTTGGTATTCAACCCACTTTAGGCTCATTCCAAAGGCATTATTGTGATGTCAGAAAATATCCTGATGGGTATATGCATTTTCTCCAGTGTTAGATGTTATCATCTTGAAGACACTTGGTTTTGTCCACCAGCCAATTAACTATCTGAATAAAGAGCCCTCGGTGCACGCTTTATGACAATAGACAGGGTTGCCTTGTCCCTCTCCTTTCCTTTCCCCCTCCCTATTATAGATATATTTTCTCCATACTATTAGATTATTAAATGCTTCATGACCATTCTATTCTTGCTAACCATACTTTTGATGAGCTGTAGTAATAAAACTTTGTACAGCAAAGTGTGTGTCTGGTTCCGTTATAGGAAGGGCACATTTGGGGAGCTGAAGTAATGGGGGATAAAACTCAATTAATGAATAGAAATAAAAAGAAGTAAATGAGGTAATCAAACTCAGAGAAATTAGTATTGGCAGGTTCTGAATGATGCTCTTGGATGAACAATCTTTCAAAATCCTTCCTTGTATGCTGCTCCTGTCTCTTTATTTATTATTAAAATAACATGATCCATGAGGCGCTCGGGGTGACTCCCAGGCTAGCTAATTCTAATTAATCCAGTCAGGGAGAGCAGCAGGGTAAGTGGAGCAGTCTATTGGATTGAAATTCATAACTTAATTGAGGTCAAAGTCCCGGGTTGGGAGAACAAAAGTCTTTCGCTGGGACCAAGCAGATCAATAGCAATAAATATCTGGCTTGGATACAAGTAGCTTATAGTGACAGATTATCTGACACTGGCCAGAGATCTTGGTCTTGTTTGGGGCAAAGTCCTATGGCATGTACAGTGAAGGGTGACTTTTGTCAGTGTTCCCCCCCAAAACCCTGAAGAACTCATAAAGGGCTTGTAGGAGTCACAGCAGGAGGACACTGGTGAAGTCCATGTGAGTCATGCTGAAATTTGGATTTGGTTTCTCAAGGTACGGGTCTCTTATTGGTAGCACAAGGGCATGTGTCACATTAGTGCTGATGGAGGTTGGAAGAAGTTGCTTGGGCTTACAGGAACTTGGAGCTAAATCACAGCTTGTCCAGGGAAAGACCTTTAGGACCAGGGGAAGCTGAGCAGTAGATTGATGGGCCTTATGCCAAGTCTATATTTATAGTATGTTTACATAAGAGGAGAGAGGAAGGTTGGAAGAGGGAAGTGTAAATAATCATTAAGGTAGATTTGTAGTGTGAGAGAAACCAGCAGATGTGGTCTCGCCTGTTCCTCAGAAAAGCAGTCAGTGTCTCTGCTCTGACCTCTGAAATGTTCCCTCTGTTTGCAGGGGTTTGCATGTGCTAATGATGGCATTTTTCCCAAGCGTGGTATGACTTCGGGTGTTGATGACAACACTGATCCACTGATCCCTTAAGTCCTAAGGCAGGGGAAGAGGTCCTAGCCCAAGACCTGTAGCATTGTGTTGTACACACAGCCTTCCCTAGGGCTGGGTACTGAAATATTTGTCAATGCTAGCAACCAAAGAAGCTTCTCAGAACTTCTAAGTAAGTAGGTTCTTCAACTGGAGTTCAATATTAAAATGCAATCTTCACCCAGTCAGTTATTAATGTAATGTTTATGCAGATTTGACTGTTCTGCTTGTATCCTCTTTGCAGAGGACAAATACTGCTGTGGTCAGCACTCGATACATCCCTGATGAATGTTTTTCTGCCCATACACTTCAACACAGCTTGGAAGAGGGATGGAAACCGCAGCTTGGATGTAGCCAGTGCCTTAGTTTGACATACCTCCTCCCCCCTTAACACACTGCACAAGTCTGAAGCATCTCTTAATGTCTGACTTGCCAAAAATGTGCAGAATATCTCTTTGGCTCCACTGTTCAGGTTTAGAGGTCTAGGTCATCTTGTCTGGTCAGCTTTCAGGTCATGCCACATTCATGGCACAGCCTCAGCCTCCTCCTTGTTAAGTTGGTGGCATCCCTCTCCAGGTTTCTGCTGCACTGATGATGGGCTCCTGCCTGCCTGAGCAACACAGAGTTCTCAGGGCTGTTAAACACTTACAGCTGGAAACAAAATTGCATTGACAACTGTTGTTTTCCCCATCATCGGGGGGCAGATGGGGGTTGAGTAATTTATTTCATGTTGATATAAAAGGTAACAGAAAAATCCAGATGTGCCATTCAGTGCTGGGTTATCCACAGTTACGTGTGCTATTAAAAAACATAATGGTAGATGTCCAGGTCTGTAGAATCTTTGTTGACTCAGTGAGGAAATTCCCTTTATGGATATCTTCAGAATCGAGTTCAGGTTTCTAATTCTCCAGTTTTGCTACAGAATTCCAGCGTGACCTTGAACAAGTCACTTGATTTCTTTCTGTCTTGGTTTCCCATTTGGGAATTGGTGGGGCAAATAATCGTTTTTTATCTCATGGATATAACAAGATTATAAAAATATGGTACTTCTAAGACCCTTAGAAAACTGATCAAATGAAATTAAACCGATCTTGCAGTCTGGATAAAATGAGATGAAACAGGCATGAAACTATTAGTGAAAGAAATGTTTCTTTATCTTCTACAAATAAAAATGCAAAGTGATTAAGTGGACCTTTTCTAGCTATTAGCAATAACAGCTCTAGCCAGCTGACTTCTGTCACCCTTGAAAATTAATTTGCGGGGTACAGTCTTGCATTTGGTATGCTTTCAATAAATACCCCTAAAAACGTTGTCACCTCCTCTGATGCATGATGTTACTGCTGCAATAGCATGGCAATTACTTGCCCTACAGATAAAAAGTGGCTGCTCTAAATTAGATGCTCTAACACAATGGGTTGCAAATTTCTTTTAATTGATTTTTTTTTTTTCCTGTGTTATTTCCTTCCTTTACTGTACATCCAGCAGTATTTTTGTGAAGGGAAAGAACTGGGAGTAATGGTAAAGGTTATTCTTAGCCAGGTCTGTTTTGGAGGTCTGGTCCATAGCACACACCTGCCCCAGGAGCTGTGGTGAGGGGTGGCACGGAGGTGGAGCTGAGTGGCTGGACATGGGCAGCTTCTCTGCTGAGGCCAACCTGGCATGCTGGAGAAAGCCCCATGTCCCTGCTGCTGACAGTGTGGCTGAGCAGAATTAGTGAGGAGCTTTTTGTGTGAGGCATTGGGAGAGAGAAGGAAAGCACCAGCTCTATCTGCAGGCATTTTCCTTCCTTAGCTTGATGATCAGATGAGAAATGTCTCCCTTTCAGCAGAGCCCTCAAAGGAAGATGGTGTTTAATGAACAAAACAGTAAGGCAGGAGTTCTGACTGGTTGACTTTCTTCAACACAGAGGGAAGACAAGAAGTATTTCAGAAAGCAGTAGGCTGGAACATGCTTCAGAGAAACCTGGACACGTGTTTGGTCTTGGCCAGAGGCAGAGTTACCTGTGTGCAGGGAATTTCAATTTTTTCTTTTTTTCTTTTTGTAAACTCAGGTTTTAATCCCATTCAGACTGTGCAGATGAAATGTGAGTCAGAAGCCAGGTCTGCAAAAGCTGCCTGCTTACCTTCTCTGTGATGCCCTGTCCCAGGTGCTATTGTCAGGATATTTTCAAGCAGTGCTCACAGATTACATGGTAATTTGGCTTCTGAAGTGGTATGAAATTGAGCATTGCACTTTACATTCCAGTGGTCAGACTCAGAAGAGATCTGTAAAGCTGTGGCTCAGCAATTGCAAATGATCAATTTTCCATAGCTTAATGACCGAGTGCTTGTTTTTTGAATGATGGGAAGTGATCATATACACCCTCACATCCAGTCCTAATTGCAAAGTAAAAGAGGTTAATTTAAACCATGAAGGCAGTTTTGATCTGGATGTTTCACAGCAGCAGAAAAACCTAGAGCTATGGTGACTTCAAATCATCAATTTTCCATCTGAGATGGAAGAGCTAAGCGTGGACGTCGTCAGCTTGCACTCATCAGTTGGTAGGAAACAACTTGCAAAGCCACAGGAGCCCAGTTGCTTTGGATAAACCACAATGTAAAGACAGATTATAAATGTATATCGAGTCTAAAATTGAAGATTATATAAACTATTCATTTAGACCTGTTGTAAATCATCTTTTTTTTTTTCCTTTTTTGCCTATCAGCTCAAGCTTTCCTCCTGTGCACATGTAAATTATATTATCATAGAATCATAGAATGGTTTGGGTTGGAAGGGACCTTAAAGATCATCGAGTTCCAACTCCCCTGCATGAGCAGGGACACCTCCCACTAGACCAGGTTGCTCAGAGCCCCATCCAACCTGGGCTTGAACACCCTTAGGGATGGAGCCTCCACAACTTCTCTGAGCAACCTGTTCCAGTGTCTCAATACCACCACACTAAATAAATCCCTTCTGATCTCTAACCTAAATCTGTCTTCCTACAGTTTCAAACCATTACCCCTTGTCCTATCACTGTGTGCTCTTGTAAAAAGCCCCTCCCCAGCCTTTCTGTAGGCCCCCTTCAGGTACTGGAAGGCCACTATGAGATCCCCCTGGAGCCTTCTCTTCTTCAGGCTGAAGATTATGAAACAGCTCTCTGAATTTCCCTAAGAATAACCACAAAATCTTAGAGAATGTGTTGTGTTTTGTTTCACCTGGGAGAAAGGAAAGCCCAACTTGAGTAGAAAAGAAAACCTTTCCAAGCTTTTAAAACATTTACTAAAGATGCAAGTTTTCACTGCCCTGCCCACTTCTCTCCTCAGATGCACGTGAGTGTGACTGTGGTCAGTGCCTTTCCATGCATGGAACAAGGCAGACATGTAAACTGGCACATAGAAAATGGCAGCTTTGATTTTGCCCTCAGCTCTTCTACCTTATTTTGTCTGTTGTAGCCAGTAGAAATGTCAGCCAAGGTATCAAGCAAGAGCAAAGACCATCCCTATCCCAAAGAGATCATCTTGGCATCAGATGCAGTGCAACAAGTAGTGCAAATGGAAGGGCTGAGTGAATGGAAGAGAACAAACCAGAGATCAGCAGAAAAACTGTGTTCTTGGCTTGTCACTTCCCCAGGCAATGCCAGACAGCAGTGACACAGAGGGTCATGGCAGAAGTAGTGTTACTGAGGACTTAAAGGATAGCAAGGTGTCATTACTGAGGACTTCTGGTGAAGGAGAAACATGTGAATTTTCTGCTTAAGTCAATGGAGCTTTTACTGGCATGTATCTTAGGGCTGAATGTGCCCTTTTCTGTGATCAGCTAAAAAAAACTCTGCAAGTGCAGCGTTTTATCCATTGGGAGATACATTCAGTGATGGGGAGAGAATGGAAGACTTTTCACAGAGAAAAAGAGAAAATTGCTTCATTTGCATGGGAATGTACCACAGCTGTACCCAGTGCAGAAAATGTTTCCTCCTGGGATAGGGTGGTTTTGAAAACACAAGTCATCCAGCTGCAAAATTGCTTCTGATTTAAGCAGACAGTGGCACTGCATTCCTGGACAGATGATGCTGACAGGCTTGTCCCAGTGGCTGAAAACACCTGGTACAGCACTGGACTCCAGGGTGTCCTCTCCCACTTAAACATAGGAGTTTGCTGTTTCTAAACTGAGAATATCTGAGCAATATTCCCTAACTCAGGAACTGTCCATCTGGATCTGCTAACCACAACCCATCTTGTTTGATGTGGCTGCTTGTTGGCCCCTATGGTAGCATCATCAGGTAGCACATAAACATCCAACTTGGTGCTTTCCAATCATAGGTTTATCTTTGAGACACTTAGTTTGTAATTGGTGCTACACTTCGGTGAGTCAGCTGTGTGTCCTGTCAATCTGGAGTAAATATGGAGAAAATATGTATAAGATTATGTTGGGGGTGTCTGGTGTGCTTATAGCAACACTCCTCATTTCCCAAACACAAACAGGGTAGCAGTTCCTTTATCAGGTTTGTTTTCAGTGCATTAGGCAGGAAAGATTACTGCAGCTCTGGAGAAGTAACAAGGTGGAAAAAGAGGAGATTTTTGCCATGTTTTGTTGGCTACATAAATTCTCTTGAATTTGTCTTGTTACTTTTGCTGCCTCCAACTTTCCATCCTGCTCTAATCCTGAGGAGTCTGTTTGAGATGTGATATCAAGACATACCTCGGTTGCCACAGTGTCTTGACCAGGCCCAGCTTTTCCTATTGTCTTCCATTCCAGCAAGATCCTTTTTGCTTCTTCTCTTTTTAAAATACTCAACTGGTTTTCACCACCATTTTTCTTGTGCATCCCTCATAGCTACTGGGCAGCTAAGCTACAGGTCTGCAAAATGTTAGGTGGCTACTGCCTGGTTGGGCCTCCCACTGTCGAAGTCTGTTGGAGTGAGGTGCCTCAGTATCCCCAGGAATTAATCCTTCTGTTTTCCTTTTCCTAACATCCTAATTCTCTGATATCCACAGTGTCAGCATCTGATGTTTTTTGCACCCAGTTACTGGGCATTGCTCCATTCTGCTGCAGACAACAGCACGTGATCACAAGCAGCAAGGTGTGTTGCTCTCTCTTTGATACCACCTAGAAAAAAAGCAAGAAAAGCAGTAAATATTTGATCTTTAGCACTGAGGGTTTCATTTTGCTGCACAACAAATCCTAAGCAGTGTTTTAGCATGAGATTCAGAAGGTTTCAAAGAGACATCAGTTAAATCTGCCTGCTCTATGATAGCCAACAAGTGTATCTTTCAGATGTCTGAGTGTTCCCTGGAGGTTCACATTATTAATATCTGCCTTATGACAAGGTGGCTGTGCTGATGCCAGGTTGTTGTTTTTTTTTTCTGAGCTGGCATGATTAATTTTTCTTTCCTTTCTTAATATCTCTGAGCCAGATGCTTCTAAGTGTCCTCATAGGGGTGTATTGCTGTTCTTAACTGCTCCTCCTTCCCCCCCACCCCTTTCCAACTAATTCATATAATGGCTCCAGAGATGCGTTTTGTAGAGTCACGAAAAGCAAAACTTTGAAAGCCTCCTGAGGTGATGGACTTGACATGTGCAAATCTGGCCTCCCGACGTTCCTCGTGGGTTTGAAAGCTTAGTGCCAGGTAGGCTGTCAATAACATTTCCCATTTCAGAGTGTGCTTATTTGCCTAGCACTTTACAAATTATATCCATGCAGAACTGCTGAAATGCAAGTATTTCTGGTGGGGAGAATGACAGTGGGGTGTTGAACTGATGTTTTGGAGAAAGCAAAGGAAGTTTTGGCCAAGGAAAAGGAGGCACACTTGTATTGTTTATGGAAAGTGCTGTGGATCTTCCAGCACTGCCTTATTTTAAAGGCTTCAAAACATTACAGAACTGAAAAAGGTCTTTATTCTGCAAATAGAAATTAAACCTCTGTCAGACTCTTGTTCCAAAGTGCTTGAGTTTTACCAACTTGGAAAGCAGAAGATCTTAGGAAGCTCTACGGCAAGAAGCTTGTTTCCAAGATGTTCTTACTTTTGCCATATTTATCCATCAGTTTCCTCCAGGTAACAGATTTGTGGGTCTTCTGTATTTACCCTCAGCTGTTTTCAGTCCTTAATGCATTCCCCAGCATCTCAGGGGATTTTTCCTGGAGGAAGCAAAATCCAGAATTAGTGGCAAATAGATTAGGATTTAGTTTCTTGTTTTTCTGTGTGTTGATACTATATATGAGAGGTAGATCACTGGATTTAATGATGAAAGTCTTAATTTAAGAAGCCTAGAAAATAGTGTTCTTAGTTCCTTACAGGACATGCTAGGATATCTTTACTAGTGTTTGGGGTTTTTTTTGCAGTTTCACAGTGAGAAAAGATAGAATATAAAGCAGTGGATTTCCTGGTGCAAATAAAGCTATAATTAGGAGAATCAAGTGTTTACTTTCAGTCTCTTTTTGTGGGAAGGTGAAGATACTGAGAATATCCTCAGAGTAACAGGATATTAGGATACTCCTAGGAGTATCCTAATAGGAAGAGCAGGAGGGCTTCTACAACAATCCTTTCTGCACTAGGTAGCCATGCAGCAGGCAGCCTCAGGCAGCCCTTTAGCCCACAGCAGCATGGGAATTAAGTTAAAATTAACCTGAGTTTGGAAAACAACTAGCACCACTTTATTTGTCCATTTAATTGAATTATATGACGCCGTGTAAGTATGCTGACCTGCAGACGTAAATTGCTCCACCCTACCCATTTCCCTCCTTAATTCTTTCATGCTAATGGAGCTGATGGGGATGTTGACTGCACAGAGAGAGAGGAAAAAAAGCTGGAAATAAAAGGGACTGTTCCAGCCTCATGCAAACCTTCCCCTTCAGTGAAATGCTTCAGAGTGTCACAGCTGCACTAACTGCGCTGTGATCTTTGTTGCCATTAAGCTGATTATGTCCCCCAAAGGATTCATCCAACTAATCCCACAGTGCTGCAACTGGTTGCTTTCTATTTGAGCACAATTTTTGGGTTTTTGCTAAGAAATAAAAGTCAGTTTGGCCTCACCGGACTCTCAAAATGGGTCAAACTGTTACAAGGACCCACTTTTTTTTTTATGTTTGGTTAATACAGGAAAATAGGGCACATTATTAATGAGGTCTGGGCACACATTGGGACTCGACAGCATCTGGCATAATTTTGGGTGGATGTGCCATGAAGGTGCTATGTGATCACTAACCTTTGGCACTGCATCCCTTAGTGGTTTGCCTATGTGGGCATGCAGGCAGCAGCTTTGCCTCTAACAGCGACTCTAATGAGAGATTCTGACAGGTTGGATTGATTTAATTGATTTAATAATCAATTTAAATCTAGTTCTTGGTTATTTTTCTAAGGAAAGGTTGATTTTCATTGGTTAGTAGCCATTAAAATATGTTCATTTGCAGCTAAATACAGCCTTTCTAGTAAATTTAGTTCTGTTTGCTAATCAGATACACAATGCTGGCCCATATTTACTTAATTATGTAGTTTAACCTAGTTTGTTCACATTCTTAATTGTTACATTTGACTCAGGCTAGAAAACAGCAAATGAAATATTTCTTCTCTTCTTGACTGTTAGTAGTTTTGTTTTCACTTGTGTCTAAGTACATCTGAATGGAAAGCAGGGTTTTTAAGATGAAATCCCTACAATGAAATTTTTAAACACTTCTTAAAAATAACTTAAAATCTCACCATAAGTATGATGGGGTTAGTTTTGGAAGGGGACAAAAATAGGATTTTCTTTCTATTCAGAATAGCACTTCTTAAGAGTCTGGCACGTGTTGGTAGTCAGTTTTCCTGCCCATGTTTTGTTAACAAAATCAAGGATTTCAGAAGCAAAATGAAGAGGCAACTGGAGAAGGATGAGGACCAAATATGGGCTTTAATTCTGTCATCAAGCATTCAGTCTTTGGTAGAGTTTTATCCTCTTTTATAGTGTTGTCTATACCCTGAAACTTTGGGCTTGACTTTGGCTGCCTAAGGAGCACACTTCCATGTTCCAGGCAAACTAAGAGTGGAAAGAACAAACCGTGCGTTCAGTGACATAAATTATAGAGAAGTGTGCCCAAGGCATTGCCATGATTTTGTTGGAGGGTTCTGCAGTGCCCTTTGCATTTTGTATCTTCTAGAAGCTATTCCTTCAGACACGGTGTGTAGTTACCACTCAGATACTTCAACTCTTTGCAGTGCTCCCATGCTGCAGACATGGCTCTTGTATACAAAAAGCATATGGTTACTCTTTCCAGTTCCTCAGGATTTTAAAGCTAAGAGATCTGTTGTCTCATACATCATTTTTATATCCAAACGTGGTCTAATATCTCAAAAGAAAGGTTACAGGAGTTTATGGAGTGACTTACCTGCTCAGTAGTTTGACTTTCTTTAGAGCGTAGGCATCAGATGCATGCTGCTTGAAAACATGCATGATTTTTCATTTAACTGTAGTGATTGTATGGAAATGTATTCTGTTGGGCCATCACTTAGGTTGCCCTAACTTCAGATACTACATTAAGGAGGTATTTTTTATTTTAGCAGAGGGAAATTTAAATAAAATTTAATTTTATCCTTCCTAGTCAGCAATTGCTTTCATTCCGTAGGAGTTTCTAAAAAAGAACATACTCATGGTCCCAAGTACAACTTTTCATATAAGCTTTAAAGGTCCCATTAAAACTGGTGGAACGAATTCTATTAATTCCTTTGGGATTTTTGTCTTTAACACTTAAGTGTTTAATTGACCAAAACTTGCAAAGCTGCCTGTGAGCAGTCCTCAGTGAAAGTGGAAGAAGGCTGAAGGTTACCACCCAGAAGGCATGTGCTAGCAGGCAAGCCCAGTTTTGGTGGGTCCCCTGAGCAGCTGAGAGAGATTTGGTTCATGACTTACAGTTTTCAGCTTTTGGCTCTTCATTATTTTTTCTTCCCAAGTTAATAAATGAAGACAAAACTATATATAGGCTTAGGTGAAGACAGATCTTATGAGAAGAGGAAGGAACTAGTGTGGAAAAGGACAGCATGTCCTGATAGTCACAGCATAGTGCTGGGAGCACAGGATCCTGAAACTAATCCTGGCTGTGGGCTGCGTTCCTCGTTTGACCTTGAGTGAGTCAGACAGTGGCGTTTTTTTTGTCTCTCTCAGTTTCTGTAACTAACACAGAAATACTACGTGCATATATCCCTGGGTCTTGCCTAGATTAATAAATCAATATTTGTAAAGTAAGCCTTGATAAATGCTAACTGTATTAATACACGTACTTGAACCTTGTGCAGAACTTTGGGAATGCGCCTGCATTCCTTCGGTGCAAAGGGTGGGGTATGTGAGGGCCCTGGGCCAGGGTGGTCAGCAGGAAGAGACACCAGTTTGGGTCATTTTCTTCCTCCCAAGGGACTGCCTGTAGCACATATCTGCAAGAAGGTCTTGAATACAACTTTTCCACTTAACATGCTCCCCCATCACCCACTGTCAGCAATGAGATTAAATTCTGTGCGACTGCAGAGGACATTGCATGATTAAAATCCTCTTTTAGAAATTAATATGTACCATCACTCTGTAGTACTGTGCCTCTTCTCAGAGAAGGGTATTGTCTCCTGAGCACTCAAGGTGTGAAAAGCCACCAAGTGAAGCTATCTATCTTCAAATTTTATGCTGTTGCACAGTTGCTCCAATGACAGCTACAACTGCATGAAATCATAAGGACCTGGGGACTTCTCCCTTCCCAGAGTCACAGAGATGTGGGTTAAGTTTTGCAGAACAAGCAATAGAAGAGCAAAAGTAGTGTTTGAACTAGAAGTCCTGCTTACAGCAGAAAAGGTTTCCTGGGGGAGAGCAACAAAGTCCACATTTACCCGTTCTCCTTAGGCAGAATCTCCTGTAACTGGGTATTCCGAAAAGAAAAAAAAACCAAACACCCCACACTTTGCCCCCAGATATTGCCCAGTTATTCCTTACCTTGCTGCCTGTGTCAGCCCAGAGAAGTACAGTAATTAATACATTTTCATCTCCAAATTCAGTGTTCATTAGGCATCAGACATGGATGCAGCCCACAAAAGAGCTTTAGTTAGATAAACTTTGGATGCTCCTGGCAGATATGTTTAGGTATTCATGGCTGCTGTGTTCATTTCAAACTCAAGCTCTTAAGCCATCGTTTCCATTCCACTTTCGGTGCTGGGAAGCTTTGTGGCACAACCAGGAGATGCAGTAGGGTGAGTTATCCTCGATGGACTGATGATTTTCTGGAGGAGGTGTTCTGGAAAGCCACTAATCTTTGACTATCCATGTTTACTACAACTAGCAAGCTTCATAGTGTGCTCAGGAGTTCAGCAGAACTGGCTGGCTCTGCTCAGAGGTCTCCCTTTCCTCTCACACACCCTTGGTAACTGTAGCCCAGAGCAGCCAGTATTAGCAAGTGCCACAGGTGTCCCCTGTTAATCAACACAAGAATGTGATTTCTGCCAATTCAATTCCTGCATAACCTGGTGCTCTGAATCCCTCCTTAAGGTTTCAGGCCTCGTTGGCAAGTGCAAATACAATTGCTGGAGTGAATTATCCACCAAGTGAGAATGGCTGATGTTGCCAGCCCACCCTGTGGGGCTTGTGGGCGTGGGCTAAGTTGTCCTACACCTGCAGGGACACTCCTGTGGATAAGGGTTTGCCCTAGCTGACTCTGTGGTTTCTTTTTTTTTTTTTTCCTTCTTTTTCACTCCCTATCCCCTTGCCAGCTGAGGTAGGGAGTGAAAATAGCAACTGTGTCTTTTTTACAGCACTTAGTATTTTGCTTTAGAGCTGGTTAAGTGAAGATTGCAGTGATGTTCTCAGGTTTGTTCAGGGCTCCATCAGCTGCAAGAAATTGTTTTAGGTCACTGTTGGCAGATGGAAATCAGTGAGGAAGATGCTGATTTGTTCCCCTTTATCATTCTTTGACAATCTGTGAAGAAAACTTTGAAACTTTACAAAAGGGGGAGAAATCATATTCTTTAAAGACAGAAGTCCTAGTTTTTATCTGTTAATTTTTTTCTGTAATATCTTTTGAGGTTCATAAAAATATGCATTTCAGAGGGAAGAAATCTCATTTGACAGAATGAATTTTCATTTGAGAGTGTGTAAAATTGTGTATTTACTTGCTGTTAATGTTTGCCTAGCATTTGAGTTTAAAATGCTCTTGTTAGAGCCCTCCTCCTGCACTGCCTTCAGTGGGTGATAGACAGCACTTCCACTCCTGTTGCCAAAGATCTGTGAAATTAGGTTTTACCAGGTTAGATTTTCCTGGCTTCTTTCTAATTAAAAAAAAAAAGCAGGAAATGTTTTTCTTCCCTCTGTCAGTAAAAGCAAGCTTTTAAAATCTTGATCTTTCTCTGGACTGTTTCCCCTCCCAGCTTCCCCCTGGCCTTGGTTCTTCTTTTCCCTGAGTTGGACAGTGGACCTTGAAGGACTCCAGGGACTGGGTTTGTTCAGATCCATTGCTACAGCATATTTCTGTGCTCCAAGCAGCCTGAGCGTGTCCCTGGCTTTCCTAATTTACTCCAAGAGGCCTCTAGCTTATTGCCAGTGATTGTGCAGGAGCAGTGGGATTTCAAAGGAGTTGAAAGGGCTTTAAACTAGGCTCAAAGGGGGATGGGGATAAAAGCAGGCTCACTAGAGATGAGCCCAAGGATGGTCTTCTGTCTGCCATCCCAGTTGAGGTGGGACATGGAGATAAATATGACAACAAAAACACAGGGCTCACTAATAGGTTGGTAAGCAGGCAGGTGGCTGGGAATGGTCAGATACCAAAAGTGAAAAAGGGTAGGAAGAGGCTGCAGGAGGACCTGGACAGGCTGGATCGATGGGCCGAGGCCAACGGCATGAAATTCAACAAGACCAAGTGCAGGGTCCTGCACTTTGGCCACAATAACCCCAGGCAGTGGTACAGGCTGGGGGAAGAGTGGCTGGAGAGCAGCCTGGCAGAGAGGGACCTGGGAGTGCTGGTGGACAGCTGGTTGAACATGAGCCAGCAGTGTGCCCAGGTGGCCCGGAAGGCCAATGGCATCCTGGCTTGGATCAGGAATAGTGTGGCCAGCAGGAGCAGGGATGTGATTCTCCCCCTGTGCTCAGCACTGGTGAGGCCTCACCTTGAGTACTGTGTGCAGCTCTGGGCCCCTCACTTCAAGAAGGACGTTGAGGTGCTGGAGCAGGTCCAGAGGAGAGCAACAAGGCTGGTGAAAGGACTAGAGGGAAAGTCTTATAGGGAGAGGTTGAGGATGTTGGGGTTGTTTAGCCTGGAGAAGAGGAGACTCAGGGGGGACCTCATCACTCTCTTCAACTACCTGAAGGGAGGTTGTAGTCAGGTTGGGGCTGGGCTCTTCTCCCAGGCAACCAGTGACAGGACAAGAGGGCACAGCCTGAAGTTGCTCCAAGGGAGGTTTAGGTTGGATATTAGGAAGCACTTCCTCACGGAGAGGGTGATTAGACATTGGAATGGACTTCCCAAGGAAGTGGTGGAGGCACCATCCCTGGATGTGTTCAAGGCAGGGCTGGATGTGGCACTTAGTGCCATGGTCTAGATGGTGTGGTGGTGTTGGTCATAGGCTGGACTTGATGATCTTAAAGGTCTTTTCCAGCCTTGGTGATTCTGTGATTCTGTGATTCTATGAAAACTAATTGCTTGACTGCCTCTCTGAAATGCTTATATACCAATGCACGGAGCATGGGGAATAAGCAGGAGGAGTTGGAGATCTGCACTAGGTTGAATGGCTGTGATATAATCACAATCACCAAAACATGGTGGGACAGCTCCCATGGCTGGAATGTTGTCATGGATGGCTATAAACTATTTAGGAAAGACAGAGCAACAAGGCAAGGTGGTGGTGTTGCTCTTTAGGTATGAGAGCAACTGAAATGTATGGAGTTCTGTCCAGGGAGGGAGATAGGACAGGTTGAAAACTTGTGGGTAAGAATTAAGGGACATGCAATTGAAGGTGAAACTGTTGTGGGTGTCTACTATAGACCACCAACTCAAGAAGAAGATATTGATGAGGCCTTCTACAGTCAACTGGAAGTAGCCTCTAGATCACACTCCTTAGTACTTATGGGTGATTTCAATCACCCTGATATTTGCTGGAAAACCCACACAGCAAAACAGGTTCAGTCCAAAAGGTTCTTGCAGTGCATCGATGATAACTTTCTAATACAAGTAGTGGAGGAACCAATGAGGAGAGGTGCACTGCTGGACCTTGTATTAACGAATAAAGAAGGACTGGTTGAGGACATTAAGGTTGGGAGTAGCCTTGGCAACAGTGACCATGACATGGTGGAGTTTAGTATTTTACAAGGAAGAAGCAGGGCAGTAAGTAGGATTACAACCCCGGACTTCTGTAGGGCTAACTTTGGACTCTTCACGGATCTACTTGCAGGAATCCTATAGGCTAAGACTCTGGAAGGAAAGGGAGCCCAGGAAAGATGGTCAATTTTTAAATACCACTTCCTCCAAGCCCAAGATAGGTGCATTCCTTCGAGTAAAAAATCAGGTAGAGGTGGTAAACCACCTGCGTGGAGAAGCAAGGATCTTCTGAAGAAAGTCTCATGGAAGAAAGAAATCTACAGTTCGTGGAAGAAGGGACTTGTCACTTGGGAGAACTATAGGGACGTTGTCAGGGTATGTAGGAAGGCAAAAGGAAAGGCCAAAGCCCTCTTAGAACTTAAACTGGCAAAGGAAGTAAAAGAGAATAAAAAGAGCATCTTCAAATATATCAGTAGTAAAAGGAAGAATAGGGAAAATGTGGGGCCACTGCTGAATGAGATGGGAGCCCTGATAGCAGAGGATGCAGAGAAGGCAGAGTTGCTGAGAACCTTCTTTGCTTCAGTCTTTACTACGACCAGCACTTATGAACTTCAGACCCTGGATATAGGGGAGGAAACCTGGAGGAAGGAAGACTCTCCACTAGTCAGAGGTCAGTTATGCAAATTGAATCTACAGAAGCCCATGGGCCCTGATGGGATGCACCCAAGAGTGTTGAGAGAGCTGGCTGATACTATTGCCCTACCACTCTCCACCATTTTCGAAAGATGTCAAACAGGAGAGGTGCCTGAGGACTGAAGGAAAGCCAATGTCACTCCAGTCTTCAAAAAGGGCAAGAAGGAAGATCCAGGAAATTACAGACCAGTCAGCCTCACCTCCATCCCTGGAAAAATGGTGGAGCAGCTCATTTTGGAGGTCATCTTGAAGCATATGGAAGAGAAGAAAGTTATCAGGAGTAGTCAGCATGGATTTACCAAGGGGAAATCATGCTTGACTAATCTGATAGTCTTCTGTGATGTTGTGACTAAATGGATAGATGCAGGGAGACCAGTGGATGTGGTCTACCTTGACCTTAGCAAGGCTTTTGACACAGTCTCCCATAACATCCTTGTGAGCAAGATGTGGGATAAAAGAATGGACAGTGAGATGGAATAAGAACTGGCTACACAATAGAGCCCGAAGAGTGGTGATCAGTGGTGCAGAGTCCAGCTGGAGACCTGTAACTAGTGGAGTCCCTCAGGGTCCAGTCCTGTTCAACATTTTTATCAATGACTTTGATGATGGGACAGAGTGTCTTCTCAGCAATTTTGCTGATGACACGAAGCTGGGAGGATTGGCTGATTCACCTGAAGGCTGTGCAGCCATTCAGCAAGATTTGGACAGGCTGGAGAGCTGGGCAAAGAAGAATAGAATGAGGTTCAACAAGAGCAAATGCAGAGTCCTGCACCTGGGAAGGAACAACAAAATGCACCAGTACAGGTTAGGAGGTGGTCTGCTAGAGAGCAGTTCTGTGGAGAAGGACCTTGGAGTCCTGGTAGACAAGAAGTTATCCATGGGACAACAATGTGCCCTTGTGGCCAAGAAGGCCAATGGTATCTTGGAGTGCATTAGGAGGAGTGTGTCCAGCAGATCAAGAGAGGTTCTCCTCCCCCTTTACTTGGCCCTGATGAGACCTCACTTGGAGTATTGTGTCCACTTCTGGGCTCTCAAGAGGGACAGAGATCTACCTGAGAGAGTCCAGTGGAGGCTATGAGGATGATTAAGGACTGGAACACCTGCCTTACAAGGAAAGGCTAAGAGACCTGGTTTTTTTCAGTCTAGAGAGGAGAAGACTGAGGGGGGGATCTAACTAATGTCTATAAATACATGAGGGCTCAGCATCAAGAAGGCAGAGACAACCTCTTTTCACTTGTACCCAGTGGTAGGACGAGGGGCAGTGGATTCAAACTCGAGCACAGGAAGTTCCACCTCAACATGAGGAAGAACTTCTTTACTGCGAGGGTCACAGAGCACTGGAACAGGCTCCCCAGAGAGGTTGTGGAGTCTCCTTCTCTGGAGACTTTCAAGACCTGTCTGGATGCCTTTCTGGGTGATGTGCCCTAGTTTTTGGTCCTGCTCTGTCAGGGACGTTAGACTCGATGATCTTCGGAGGTCCCTTCCAACCCCTAACATCCTGTGATTCTGTCTCTCCCATTCTCTTAGTGCTGTTGTGTTCTTGCAGGTGAATTCAGGATGCTTTAGAGAAATAGCTGTGAAGGTGTGAATGCTGGCTGACTCAGGCATACACCCTGAAGGGTCCAGGTTAAAAAAAGATTACATGGGTTTGCCAGGTGGGCATGTGTCTGGTGTATCAGATCACAGGCTGGAGATGCACCTGTTCTGTTGGACTGAGGGGCCCTGAACACTCTGGTGTGTTCCCTGGCTGCCTGGGAAGTGAGGAAAACCCCGAGTCCTTTTTATCAGGCTGGGTCTGAAATGCTTGCTGGAAGGAAGCACTGATGTACTTTGATTATTCCTCTGTAGTACTTATTCCCCATTCATGTGTGATAAAATTTTTTGGAATTAGACAGAATTCAGGCATTGTATAAAGTGGCTTTAAGGCATCTGTGTGTTTTTAGACTGCACTTGTTCATGTGCAGACAATGAAGCTGTTGTCAGGAGCTGCATACTGATGCACAGGAGCTGTTCTCACCTCAGAATTCAGTCCCTGTTGTTGAAGAATGCCTTAACTCCTGCTCTCCTGACCTGCCTGAGTACCAGCTAGTCTGGATGCAGACACACAGCCCTACTTCGGATTAATTCCCCTGCAGGAGTTTGAGGCACAGGACAGGTGCCCCAGCTGGAAGGCTCATGGCACATTCCACATTTTACAGGTGGGGAAACTGAGGCACGGAACAATTGGGGTTCAGCCACTGTTTGTGGCAAAGCTCCTCCTCCCCTCTCTGTGCTTCCCCCATCTCTGTAGGGAAGAAGGGCTGGAGCTAAGACTCTGAACATGCATACTTTTGCCACAGGGCCTGGATTATGTGGCAGACTGGATTTGTGCCTGCTGCTTCATGGTCGGAACGTGTGTTTCTGCTAAAGCCTTTTCCTGGCTGCTGGCAGGCTCCAGGCTTCCAAGAGCTCAGCCCCTTTTTTTCCTTCAGAAATGAGAGGATCTGGGGGCATTTGTAAGAATGGTAACTCAGAGCAGACACGGGGTTTCCAAAATTGCATCTGGCTTTCTGCAGCTTTTAGCAGAAGGGTTGATTTGGGTCAAAATTAATGCAAACACTCGTGTAGACCATTTAACATTTAGTTTATGGACCTGTTAAGGCAGCAGGATAATCCCCTTAGATTACCCGTGTAATTCCTAGTGAATATTTATTTTAAAGTGACTTCAGTGCCCTTAGTCATTAGCAAAGGTTAGTAATGCATCTCACAGCTGCCAGACTCAATATGACAGCATTTGTCAACGGGAGCTTTTTCTCCTTTGGTTCCCTTTTTTTTTTGTTTTGTTTTGCCTGTTTGTTTTTTAACATTTCTCCGACTCTTGCCGGCTCAATCCCATGAGCTCACCTCTAATCGCAGGGAAGCATCCGAGCTGCCTCTGCCGTGTTGACTTCCACCAGAGCAAGGCTAAGGAAGGTGCCTAATCCTGGGCTTTTCTCCTGCTGTCTGCCGAGGGTGCTGGGTTACACAGCCTGCGTGGGCTGCCTGGGGGGAGGATGGAGTACGCTGGGGGTTCAAGGACACGCTCCCGCTTTAATGTGCGCAGACATGCTCCCGCTCGCTCTCTGATTGGCAAGGTTAACTCAGAGAGGCTGCAGCTTTTTAAACTGATTTGATTAGACCCACTACTTTATCCCATTCCCTCCCCCACCACTCAGCCCACCACCTCCTGATCCTTTTAACACAGCCCTTGGTCCCATAACCAGCCAGTCTGATATATTTTTTTCCCCCCCTTTTTCCAGTTTTCGTGCTGAATTTTGACGTTTTCTAAAATAGATTACGCAGCCCTACAGGGAAGATCGGGAGGCCGTGTCTTCATCTCAGGGCTGTGTTTTATTGTGGCTAGTTGAGAGGCTGGAATTTGCCTCCTCTTCCTCGCTCTCCCCGGTTCTGCACCTTTCCCAGCTCCCAGTGTGCATGTGTGAGCTTAGGGACAAGAGGCTGAGGGCTCATGTACCCCAGCCTGGATGTTCATTGTCCCCCAGTTCCTCCTCTCCCTACAAAACCAAGTCTGGGGAGAATTACACAGTCCTCCCCAAACTACTTTAGTGTGACAGTATGTTCCTGGTTTGCAAAAGGAAGTGGGTACAGTATGGATAGAGAACTCCCATAGGAGTATGGTATATTTTAGTAGCAAAGGTTACTAGTTGGGATTAATCTGGAAGAACAGATCACCCATAGCTCCCAGGCTGGCTGAGAAGCGGGATGGGTTTGGGGGGGCTGAGAGAAGCTGTTTTGATATTAATGCCCACAGCCATCGGGACAGCAAGGGTTGAGTGGGCACCAGCCCAGCTTAGAGGGTGTGTGACCCTGTTGCTGTCTTTAGCCTGTGTGCTTCAGTGCTTTGTGTGCTGCCAGCTTCCACTCCTGGGCTCCGCCTCTGGTATGCAGCTTATGTTTGGCATATTAAATACTCCAGGGGAATCTGGAGCCTTGTGTACAGAAGTGCCTCCTGCCAAGTCTCTCTAGTCCTCCTATAAATAAGTAAATAAAGCCTGTAATTACAGGCTGTTGCAAAACCAGAGAGCCCCAACTCACAGACCAAAATTACTGGAGAGTGACCAGCACTGCTGAATTTTTTGGGAATCCCTGACTGATCTAGGGAAAGCTGCATCTCATCTCATTGTCACTTGCCTATTTGTTCCTCCAGAACTGATGTGAAGTGGTGTGGGCTAGTCGAGCATCTTGGTGCTGGCAGGGACTGAATCCAGCAAGTAGGACCAACCCTACTGAGTCACCCTGGTGAAACGGCACAGAATATAGACAGTTCCCTACAAGCAATGTATTAAACCTTGACATACTGCATTACTTAAGAGGTCTCAGGGAAAATTAAAACCCTTTTGACTGGGTTTTGCAATGCAGGGGAAATTTTAGTGACATTTAAAAGGTTTCTCTTGTGTTCCTCTAATGGGATAAATAAAAAAAGGCTTGTTTTAGGCCAGCAAATGGGGGGACAATCCAATTTCCCTGATTCCATCAAGACACTCTTAAAGCATTAGCTTGTGCAGTTTTAAAAAAACCCACAACAGACTGACCCCTCTGCCTGATGGCTTTGAAAAGTGTCCTGATGTGGAGGTATTTATCCTACACAACATGCTCCATCGAGGCACTCCAGCAACGCTCCTAAATATACTCCTTTGTTATTAAACTGTTTAGGAGGACAGCATGCACAGGAGGAAACGCAAACACCAGTTTATTATTTACTGCAGCAATCCACACTGGGGCTGTGCTCAGAGACTAATGCGTGATGACGTGCTCTTTAAATGTGGTACTTGGAAGAGAAAAAGGATGGCATTAACTAGGAAGATTTCTGATGAAAGAATGAAACCCAAGCATGCCCTTAACTTTACGATTTTAAGCGTTGTTTTGGCTCAAAATAAATAAAGATTCCCCCATGGAACGTTATATTTGCAGTTTGTCAGGAAGATTAATGTATCAACACTTACTTCAGAGGGGGCTCTGGGGATGGATAATGGGAGATAGGAAGCCTTTCACCTCGAGGTCACTGGTTCAGCTCTGCCCCACGTCGATCACCACCACCAGTCCCTGCCATCTGCTCCTCCCCAGCCACCCGCCTAGTGCCAAATGGGCTGGTCCCAGTTCTGGGCAATGGGGACAGATGTCCAGGTCCCAGCAGGCTCCCTGGACTGTTTTAGTAGGAAATGGGACCGACCTGCTCAGCTCAGCCCCAGATGTGATGGCAGCCCCAGCCTTTAGCTCAGTCTGAGCACCAACCAGGGAACTTGACCTTCGGCCGTGCTTGTACGACCCGTGAATGGCGAACCTGTCATTCCTGCCCTGTGCAGAATAACTCATTCAAAAAGCAGGACATCCCTGAACATAAATCTGTCTGTTAGAAAGTTGGCTGCAGTTTTCCTTGGTTGCCTCCAGATCCTTCTGAATTTCATTAGGAACACTTCTATTGTACAGCACAAGGAGTGAGCAAGCGCTGCCTCTAGACTCTGACAGAGCCCTTTAAAGCAAAGATCAATTTTGCGTCTCATTAAATAAGTAATGACAGACCAAACTGCAAGTACTTAGTTCAGCTTTATTTTAATAGCACTGTGGCTTCGTTGAGAAATCCCAGTTACTGGTATGGTTTGATGTCCTGAGCCAGTTTTCTCCAGACGTTTTTCCTTTTTTTTCTCTAGTATTGACACTTTATTAATAGCTGTAACTAAGCAGAACCAATAAACCTTTTCCCTCTCTATTTATTTTTTTCCATCAGGGAACAGTCCCAACAGTCATAGACTGAGAGGGGAGTTTTCAGAGTCTAATGTGTGGTTTGTACTTGATGGTGGATGATCAAATGAAGGAGCAGCTTCATGCCTTATAAAATAAAAAATGTTAAATCAGCTACTAATACAATTCACAGAGGCTGCTAAAAGGCTGTTGGATGTCACGAAAACAGCAGCCCTGTGAGGCGATGAGACGGGAGCTTCTTAAGTCGACACGTGCAGTCAGCTTCTCCCTGGCAGTGGTCCACTTTGGGGCAGGATCCAGGCTCTGATGCCATCCCTCTCTGGCAGACGGCTGTGAGTGTGCAAACGCCCTCTCTAATTCCAGATTAGCCACAAAGAGGAGTTGTCATCCTTAAGAAACAGGCGTGCTCAAGACAGAAAGGCTGGCTGGAGGCTGGAGGGCACAGTGCTATCCTGAGATGCTTTGAGATGTCTGAGCAAGGTCCCTGGCACTGGGTTTTTCTAAAGGAGCAGGAAAAAAAAAAAAAGAAGTGCCTTTCAAATGGAGGGCCATGGACCACTGTACCTCAGCTCCCCTGCTGCCCCAGGCTTTCCCAAGCTTGGCTTAATAAAATCCAGATCTCATTTAATGAGTTCAGAGGATGGTTCAGACCCTCTCAACATGGAAACTTTTGATTTTGCACACCAAGCTGAGGAAGGTTTAGCAGACCAAAACAGGTCACTGCTTTAGCCCACACAGGGGTGGTTTCTCTGCTTTCTTTTGGATGTCTGTGTCTCTAATGGTCACTCAGTTGCTGGCTTTAAAAGGACACTGTAAGAAGAGGACATCCTGAACTGCAGAGTGGCAGCTCTGAGTCTACTATAACTGACAAAAGTGCAACATCTCCTTGGCCACCCAGGGCTGTGACTTCAAGCCTGCATAGGAAAAAGGGTTATTTCCAAAACCTTCAGGACTTTATGTAAATACAAGCCAGTGTTTGCCTTGAAGTCAGAAAGGCCTCAGGTGAACTGAGCAGTGGCGGCAACACTTTCGGCTCCCGCTGTCTCCCGTCCAACCTGCTAAATTTAGCAGCCTAATCAAGCCTCCTTCTCCCTTTTTAATCAGGTGGAGCAAGTGGCCTGTTGACTTGCTGGTTGGCGCTGGATCCAGTGCTGCTCACAGCTTTTCCAGCCCCTGGGCAGTGACCAGGGGAGCCATATGCAGGGCAGCAGCGTGTCTGACCGGCCACTGCCGCAGCGCTGCCACTTAATCTCTCTGCTCCCACATCCACACGTGCTGTCCTGATATCCGACAGCCGGTCCCACGCGGGCATGGGGCCAGCAGTGACTTTACAGGCTTTGTGGCAGAGATTATTTAAAGGAGATTAACCCTTCTAAACCCCTTAGATTTTAATTATTTCTGTATGTATTTATAAAACCCGCAGTCTGTTAGTTCCAGGGCACAACTGCCCCAGTCCCCATCCGTAACCTGGATTTGTGAACATAAAATGCAGCCATATTACAGGACAGGGGCTGGACCGGACAGGGATCACTTGACTGACTTATTTATTGCCATTCTGAAACAATTCACATCTGGGATGAAAATGAAACATTATGGTTTCAAATTGTAAAAGGAGCTAATAATTCAAATTACTTTAAAATACTAGCACTAGCACTGCATTAATTGAATTGTTTGAGTCGATGCGGCATCTCTCACTAATTGTTTTGGTGAAGGCAGCTCAGTCATTAATGCACACTGATGCCTCCCCACTGCCTCTGTTGGGAACATGAAGCACCTTGCGTCTCTCTGTAGGGTTGATGTATTGTCAGTCAGGAGAGGGAAGGCTTATTTATTTCATTCTGTCTCCTAGCAAGTTTTTTATATGCATATTAGTGCTGTGAAATGAAGAAGTCTGGAGAAGTGTCGTTGCTCACAGGTACTGTTAAAAGGAAAGGAAAAGAAAGGGTGTGCACCTCCATCCTTCCATGCTTTCTCCTGTTTGTCATGTTGGTTAGTGCTGGGCTAATTAGTTTTTTAGAGTTAAGGAGGGAGGGAGGGAATTTTTCTACTTTGCATCTGAGCTGTAAAATCCAAGTGAAACTGGAAATACCTTATTTCTGTTTCACAGGGCAACCTGGCTTGGAGGTGGGAAAAGCAGTTAAAGGGTTGATAAACCATTCCCAGGGAGACTGTTGATCAGAGGTACTCCAGAGGCCACCTCTCAATATGGGTTACACTCCTGGCTTGAGTGCTCTAGCCATATTTCTGTATATTCTACGTTTGCTGCTGGAAAATGACAGTATTTAAATGTGTATCTGCCTGCTTTGTAAATGCAAGCATAAAAGGTGGCTGGTAGAGAGAAACAAAACCCACAGCATTATGCATCCCAGTGATTTGAGGAAAAAAAAGTAATTTTGAATACGTTTCTTAAAATCAGATTATTTTTATTTATTTTTGTTTCCCGAGCAAGGAAATAAATGCAGACAGTGCCAAAGAGTCCATAAATAAATTTTGTTCTTGGCAAATCTCTTTAATATGCACGCGCGGCCCTGCTTCTGTAGTAGTGAACGTTTGACCAGTAGCAATTAATTTCTTATCACAGTCTTTCTATGAGGTAAGAAAACATTAGTGTCTCCATTAGGAGGTGGAGAATGGGAGCTCTCTGAGAGCAAATGATGAGCCCAGCTTCTCTCCCGTGCCCGGTGGTTTGCCAAGAGCTGCTGGAAGGAGAGGGCATTGCAGCAGTGCCTCTCCTGCTACATGGCAGGGTGCTCTTCTCCAGGCTGATCTGTCCTCCTCATCACATGATAGACTCAGAAAACATTCTATATCTGTATATTTCAGAATAAATATCGTTAAGCTAATTAATTTTCAACTACTTACTGCGAAGCACACATAATTTCCTTTAATGGCAGGTGGTAAAATAGAGAAGAAAAAAAAACATTAAGGTCCCCAGTATAAATATCTACTGTCTAGAAAGGCTGAAAAGAGGGCTGCTGACAAAACTAACCTTAAGGAAAATAATGTGTGATCCTGTGGCACGTAGATGATTAGGTAAACCATCCCAAAGGTTAATATATCTTTTCTCATTCAAATGGGTAGGGTCTGGAGCTGAAAGTGCAGGACCCATGCGTTCAGCCCCATGGCAAGAAAGGGGAGCAAGGAAGCAAAGGGTTAAATTTCGGGGCTGTAGAAGCAGATTGTGTTTTCCTTCTATGATGTGGGCTGACAAGACATCAGTATTCTATTCATCTGTTGGGAATTAGGCTGTTAATCCAATCAATGACTCTTGAGCGAGCTGCAGCCTGCCTCCCCACTGGGGAACAATCGGATCAGACGGGAGATTGTTTAAGAGCACAGTGCGGTCCCGGTGTCAGGTGGAATTTCCAAGCGTTCCCTAGTGAATTGGGGATGGGAAAGCTGTCTCAGCCCATTTATCCTGCCCCTTAAATAACCAGGTATCTGCCTCAGCCACGCTAAAGTGATAAAGCAGTACAAGAGCCACTAACTTTTATGTGGGGAGGGGGCAGGGAAGCACCCCGAGAAGAGGGCTTTTAGCATCTTGCCCTTAAGAATATTGTCCTGTTTGCAGCCTGGGGTTGCATTTGCATGGTCCTGTTGAAGGCTGGCACAGTGACACTTATTACAGCTCTAGGCACTGGCTCTTCCCAAACACATTTCTGATCCCTGAGGTGAGGAAGCTTCCTGGCATCTTTTATATTACACCAACACACTTGTTTGATGACCAGAAAGATGCCTCATGCTAGAAGTAACAAGCAGCAGCAAATATTCTTTGGAGCAACCTATAAATGTGTCCGTACAAATACACAGCTCTGCTGAGGGTATCAGCTGAACATTGGGGTGCAAATGCACAATAGGAAAACAGTCCTGAGACTTCTGGGCTCGCTGCATGAGCCACCGTGTAGATTCAGAAATCAGTTTGTTCTGCAATTAAAGACAGCCATGTCCACGGTGGGATACTGAGAGTTTGTATCTGTGCCAGCAGCACTACATGATGATGATAGTAGATGTAATAAATCCCATGGAAATTGCACTTGGAAATTTAGGTACACCACCAGTTAGAAACTAGGGCGATGAGGGATTAGTGTAACCCTGGCACGCTGAACTCCTCCGGCCAGCGGCCTTTGGGTGCATGAGCAGATCCAGGCTTCAGGAGGGAGCAACTGGCACTTCCTGGGCATCATATCCATATCATATCATATCCTGGGCTTCTCCAAATGAGTGCACCTAAATGAACTGGGAGTATGAGCTCAGGCGGTGAGTATGAATAGGGAGGTCCCCAGACAGAAAGATCCCCAGATTTAAAGGGCTTCAACATCCCCCTTCACTTGATCATAATTTTGAATCAAACAAAAGCTAATGCAATTTTCTTTGCCTTTCAGTAGCAGATTGGGCTGTAAGGGTCCCTGCCATTAGAAATGTAATAATTGCTTCTCTATGCAGATCTAATTTATCTGTGAGGCACTTAGAAGATAGGCCAAATGATAGCCTGGCAGTAGGCTCTGGAGAAGGGCCCAAGAGGTGATGATAAAGATCTGTCTAGCACCTTCCATCCTTACGGATATCTGCCCAGCACAGTGCAGGAAAAGGTCTGAGTGGGAGGAAGGGGGCAGAGGAGAGAGCTCTAGGAGAGGGACAGCTCGGTAAGAGAGGGGACCCTGCCAAGCCTACCCACATTCAGGGGAGGTGGAAGAGCTTATTGAGAAACCAAACTTAAGGGGTATTCAAGCCCTGCACTTGTTAGCTTGTGCTGTTTGCAGTCTGCAATCCCCAAATAAGAGCTGCTTGTGACCAGTGCATGGATTTTGGTATTGCTTCTGCCAGAGGTTGCTCTGTGTCCTTTGTCACATGGTGCTGGTCTGCAGCAAGCACCTGAGCTGTCTTCCAGCTGCCACCAAGGATGCAACATCATGATCTCTTGCAACAGTGTAGAACAGCAGGTGAAGGTGAGCCCTCACAAGTATGTTTTACTTCAGCGAAATCACAAGCTGAAAAGTGAGGAGAAAATGTAAAGGTCTGCTTCATTGTCCTAGGGTCAGGGCACAAAGCTATTAGATGGTCTTGTCTCTCAAATTGCACTGCCTCTGGTGTTGCTTTCAGGCTCCGGAGGCAATTAAAAGCAAAAGTCTAGGTGCATGTGGGAGCACACTGGTCTAAGGTAGAGATTTTAAAAGAACAGGATCAAATTTCCCACTAAACTATTGCTTCTCTGTGCCAGCATTTGCACACACAGTGACCCACTCGTCCATCTGCTCAAACTGGACAAGCTTTCATTTTACATGTGTTAATGGACGTGTCCAAACTCAGGCTGCTGTGTGCAAAAGCAGCATGTAAATGAAAATAAAGGCTGTCTTGGGGCTATCCATGGAGTTGTTTGGTGGAGTTCAGACTGGTTATATTAACCCACATTGCCTGGTTTTATGGTGTTAGCATGTAAATTCTGGTCTGTTTTTAGCTGTAGTCTCACCCTCAGTCATCTCGGGGATAAAATTTCAGAGGCAGAAAAAGAAGATGATGAGGTTAAAGTAAATTGTTGGGAAATTGAAGTCTAAAGTGGAAATAAATGAGAAATAAAACCCTTTTTAAAAGTGGAGGGAAGTATTTTCTTGCTATTTTTCATCTCCCTGGCTTGAGTGAGTGTGTGTCGTGAGGCTGCAGAGATTTATATTCGCAGTTTCTAAGCACTGGTGCTTGTTCAGAAGCTGTATTATTCTAGCCCTTTTTATTCACTCACCTTCTAAAGATGCAGTGTAAATATTTATCTTCTCTCCGGCCTATCCATGCTGCCCAGGACCCAGCACTGTTAAACACTCTTATCACCTCATCGGTCTTATCTCCTGAGATCCCTGCCAACGTTTGGAGGCTGTCAGTGGGAACCAGCGTGCACCTTAAGAGGTGCCACAGATGAACAGAAAGAAGAGGTGATGCGGGGGAAGGAAAACCTTAAAGTAAAGAGTGCCTGTGCTGTCCCTCAAAAGGGAGAGGTTTTCTCTGGGCGTATGTTTTCTGCTGTGCTTTTCGCCCTCACGGTGTCTGCACTTGGAAATATGATTGAAGGCACAGAGATGAGGTCTTGGTGTGGACCAGCATTCGAGGAGGTATTCGAGGAGGTTCCTTGCAGACCCTCGCAGCTGATGTGGAGGGTTTTCCAGCCCCAGCTTCATCAGTGATACGGGCTCTAGCTGGACCCAAGCTCACCCAGGTAACCAGCTCAGGTTTCTATTTCCTCTTTCTGTACTTGTGGGAGATAGAGGAAGAGACAATGTCTCCCTTAGGGCCACCCTTCTGCTCACCGAGGTTTCTACACACAGCTTGGACAGTGCATGAGGCAGGTCTGGAAGACCAATATTGCTGTAACACCGTTTTAAAAACTGTCCCATGAACCAGCACTGCCAAACACTGGCACATCAGAGGCTGCTAGCCAGCATGAGGTGGCAGGAATCAGATTTTACAGCCTGTGCAGCATCTCAGCAGGGCTCAGCCAAACCATTTCCATGTCTCTCTGCTTCTCAGTCCAGAAACCTTGTGTTAGGTTAAGCAGGGTACAGAAATTCCCAAGGAATGAACATGGGATGGCAACACCGAAATAATCCTATCACTTATAAGACAAAATTGACATGCAGTAGCCATATTACCACTTAACGGATAAGACAGTTGGTCCATCTGCGCTTGGTCCATCTTCTCTCATTTCTCTTGCTTAAATTTCTCAGGAGCAGAACAAAATCCTGTTATCCAATAAGTTACCCACTGGTAGTTGGATTTTCATTGAGTGACATCTGTCGCAGACTATGGACGTAGGAGTCATGGGTGATTTTGTAGCATCTTTGTTTTGATGGGTTTGGTAGATGTGGACAATTGGTTTTAGTTTTGAAGTCTGTGGAAATGTTCTCGTCTCCCTTGAAGGCCGTGCAACTGAGCTGTCATCCTGCTGTGGCCAGATGTGCCAGGAGGCTGTAAAAGGCCCCAGGGATGACACATGGCAATAGGAAGCAAGAGGAGAGCTTGGAATCGATCTCTTGCTGGTCAAGAACTCACGTGTGCAGGACTGAGCACTCTCATGTTTGAGTGAGTTCCTTTTTGGTCTTCTTCTGTCTGCTTCTATGGTTCTGCCACCTCCACAAGCTCCTCCTTTTTATAGACAGGTCACTGCTAAAAGGGCTCTGGGACAGGTACCTGCCAGTGCCTTGCAAGTGGAAGGCAAAGCTGTACAGAAGCACTACATATCACTGCTTTGTGCCTGGCATTTCCCCCCTTTTGTATTGAGGTTCACTGAGTCAGAGCACCCATTGCCTCCTTTTTAACCTGTTGCATTGACATTATTCCAGCTAATGCATGATGATGAAATGGTATTTCTCAGAGGCATCCTGGCATAGAGCAGAGCTTGACATTGGCCCTGGAGATGCCCATCTCTTCTTTTGCATTCCCTGACATCAGCTCCCCTACTCAACACCTTCTCTTTGTGCTTCTGTCGTGTTACAGAAGCTCATATTGGGGCAAAAAAACCCCAACTTAATTTCTTTTGACATGCCTTAGCACAGAAATGATAACACACTGTGATTACCTGACGTTCCATAGGCACAGTTTGGAAATAGCTGGTTACAGTATTCAGGTTTTTACATTCAAAGATTGGTTTCAGTGTATATTGATGGACTCTGGGTCTTGTACTTGCAGCTCTGTGTGGTTTACATTGCTGTAATCTGAAAGCTAAATTGGAGAGGGAAGAAGTAAACATTCATGACAAACATCCCCCTCCAACTCCATGCTTTATATAAAATAAACCAACAAAAGTCCTGACTTATTTCAATAGAGAAAAATTAGCTGCCCCTGCCTGAAAGCAAAGTGAGCAAAATGGTCCATCTGATGGGTGGTGTCCAGTGATAGGACAAGGGTCACAAACTGGAACATGGAAGATTCAACCTAAACGTAAGGAAGAACTTCTTTAATGTGAGGGTGACAGAGCACTGGAACACACCTGCCCAGAGAGATTATGGAGTCTCCTTCTCTGGAGATATTCAAAACCCCACCCTGACATGTTCCTGGGTGATCTGCTCTAGGTCAACCTGCTTTAGCAGGAGTGTTGGACTAGATGATCAGAGGTCCCTTCCAACCCCCCCTATTCTGTGGTTCTGTGATCACCACCAGCATCTCCACGTTTCTCCTGGCTGCAGAGGATGCTCTTGGAATGCCCTGCTCCTGGCTGGTACCAGTGATCCCAGGCTGGGTAGTGACATTTGCCAGTGCCCTGGGCAGGGTGCAGCAGGGTGAGGGCAGAGGCTGCTGTAGGCTGTCCCTGTCTGTTTGCTGTTTGGGGTCATTTGTCCCAGCCCTGGGAGAAGGACACGCCTCACCTTCCCCAGGGTGCTTCAGAAACGGCTGCTTTCTATCACACATCGGGAATTATCCCTTGCATCAAGGCCAGCTAGAATTAATCTTAAACTGTCTTGTTTCATTGTAAAACAAACATTTCGAGTGCCCAGTAGGCAATATTCGTCTCACATGAATTCCACAGTGGGAGTGTAATCCTCACTTTCACGGCCCATCTTTGATTAGTTTCCAGGTGTGACTGTTTTCCCCCGAGGGCTCAGCGGTGCCATCCCCGGAGCCACGCGCTGCGCGCCGAGCAGCCGGCCACGTCAGGCTCCCATTAGCCACAGTGCTCCAAAAAACCAAATTAAAGGAGTGAGAACAGCAGCCTCCAGAGGGCATTTCAAGGCCCTTAGTGAGTGACCACACTAGAGCTTTTTCCATTTACCTGGATTAAAATTTATCACAGAGAAAATACAAACAAATACCTGAGAAGGGTAACAAATAGCATTTGGCCAGTCGACAGGATAAAGTGTGTGAGGGGGGGAATCCACAGTGTAAATAAAGTGTGAACTATGTTTGCATAACATTGGATTAATAGTTCTTTTTTTAAAACCACGCTGGGTTTAAAGAGACTCATTTCGTATGCTGGGGACTTGTGCTCTCTTCTTAGCCCAATAAATGCTAGAAAATACATCTAAGAGAAATAAAAAGCCTTGTTAGCCCAAAGCCTGCTGCTGAAGCAGCAGAGCTTTACGCAGGCCCTTGGAAAAGGAGGAAATGGCTGTAGTATTCTTGGAGCAGACCTGTGTATTTTATGAGGAGTTTTGCAGCAAAGCTTCCCCATGGAAGGGGAGTTCTGCTGCACGTCTCCAGTCCCATTCACCTGCAGGTTTTGTTGGCTATAATTTGGAAGGTGGCAATGTGGAGGGGAACTGGCTTCCCACCCGCCAGCACACACGGCCTGCATATTTGAAAGCCTTTCCAATAACTCATTCCTAGCACTCCTGCCTCTTCTGCCCCAGCCCTGCTCCGTATTCTGCTGAAGTCCTGTCACTCCTCTGAGCTGCTTAAGGGCCACTCAGGGGCTCTGGCTCAGATCAGTTACCTTATTAGTGTGGAATAATCAATGGATGTGGTCCCTGATTCCTTTGGTTGTTTAGTTTGTGGCATCTTCTAATGACACCCATTTGCGTTATGCTCCCCACAGGCTCAGCAGAAATAGGCTTCTGAAGTGTGGCACACCCAGAAGTTGGCCACGGATGGGGCATAGCAGCACGTGGAAGGGAAAGCCTCACTCCCCCCACCCCCCCCATTTTCCCCAGCAGAGACATGAAATAGATGCTCTGGCTTTTCTCTTTTGTCCCTGTTGGCTCCTGTGGTTGTGGCATTGGTTGTTGTTTGCAGTTATCCCAAGTGTGGCACCTTCCACCCAAAACACAAGTGCTCCCTAGTGCCTCAGCTGAACAGGGCTAATATCAAACAAGCTGGGAAACCAGAATTCTCCAAACAGCAACAGGTGGGATTTCTACCTGTTTTCCTGTTCTTCTTTTCCCTTTCACCTGCTCCAGAATCCACAGCTGGCTGTAGAATTGGCACCTTAATCCCAACGATGATGGTAATTAAAAACTTAAGTCAGTAAACAGATGCAAATAAATTAAGGAGGCAAAGGACTGAATTAGAGGCTAATCCTGGTGGGGTAGTGAAAGTCAAGGGGCCAGTAATTCTTTCCTTCCATGATTTCACCTGTTCCTGTGGCAGGACGAGGCTGTGGCACGGCACAGTGTGGTGCCTGGACACGCCACGCAAGCACCGACTGCTCACTGCAAAGCCCTGCCTGTGTTTGGGAAGGGGACATGCTTCCCAAACCTTGCTGCTGATGTGGTGGTTGGTGTAGGTGTTAGCTTGAAGAGGGACCTGTGTGCCAGTGTCTTCAAATCATGCAGTTTGCTTTACCCTCGTGCCACACACATCTCACAAGGATGAGTTCAGCAACTGCTCATTCCCAAGTGCTGTGCATAGCCCTTTCCTCGCCCTCCTACTGCCAGGACACCAGCAGCCAGCAGAAATTACTTGGCTTTGGGTCCAGACCTGAATTCTGAAGAGCAAGGACCTAAGATTTATTCAGTTGGATGAAAAGTGGGATTTTTTTTTTTTTCCCCCATGTGCTTCCTTGTGCTGAAGAGTGCAGCTTGCCGAGCCGTGCCAGCATCCCGGTGCTTTAGCCTTCTCTCAAGTAGCTGGCCAAGGTTGGTCTTGCACAGGAGCATCTTGCACTGAAGCATCAGGATCAGTGAGGGTCCCAAAGTAAGGCTGCAGGACTGAGATCTTGTATTTTGATGGGCTGGAAGTGATAACACCGTGAACTGAATTATATTCATGTCATGCGTGATCCACACGCTCTTATAGGTGGATAGATATTGATTATCCATCAATATGGATTGGTGGTGGATGATGATTCCAAGCTGAACTGCCAGGTAGCTGGCTGTCCTGGGCTGTTTATCTAGTCAATCAAAATACTGCTGTGATTCACCTTATTTATTTAAAACTGGGATTTACTTGTATCCCCATGACATTACTTGTACCTCTAAAATCAAGTCTCTGTCTCTCTCTTTCAGGATGGGGAAGGCCAGACTGCACTCCATTATGGTAAGCTGCCCGTCAGCTCAGCTGTTCCCTTTTAACAGGATGGATTTGCAGGTGGAGTAAATGGTCTAGGTACAGAAAGCAAATTTCAGCAAGAATACAAGCAGGGAAGCTGGATTTGATTAACCACCAGCTACCTCCACTGGCAAATCCCGGTTTGCTAAGAGTAGGAGCCCTGGGAGAAGCAGCAAGGAAGACTGCTGTCCTCCCTTCCCTCTCCTCTGCAAATTTCACCTTAAAGCCTTCCTTTTCCTCCAATCCATGATGCACTTTCTGCAGAGTTTTTCCAGTGTGCCCTTGCGTGCCTCCAGGATGCTGTTGTGCTACCTCCAGACTCAGGAGTGGCTCTGGTTGGGGAATGCTGAGTCCCTCAGCCATCAGGGGCTTGAGAGGAGGGTCTGTGCCAGCTTTACCAGCAGGTACAGCAGGTGAAGGGACAAGGACGAGCAAGGGGGCCTTCACCTCCACATATCCTGGTGATGAACCTGTTTGGTCGCAGCTGAGAGAGCAGCAGTTTCTCTACTACCAAAACCAGCAGAATGAAGTTACAGTGTGTGTCCCTCCTACAATTACATGCTAATTAGTTACACGATTTTATAGCAATCTTTAATTGAAAGAGAAATTACTGAGAAAAGTAGAGACTGAAGTGAGACGTGGTGCTGATGTGTGGGGAACAGGAAAAAAGTATCAATTTAATCTGTATCATAGGTTTTTTTCCAAAATTAAGACATACCCAGTTATACTCTCTCTCAATGCCTGTGACTGTGTAATTAAGAGCATCCTTGTCATTCTGAAGTGTTTGTGTCTTTTTCTCTCTTATGAGCTCTCCACAAGGACATTAGCAGGGTTGCAAAATTGCTTTGCAGACCATCAGTCCAAGGCACTGCATTTGGATCTGGATCTAAACTACCAGATTCCAGGGCCCCAGAGCCGAGACTGTAATTACAATAATGTGTGATTTCTCCCCATGTGATCTTTCCTGTAGGATACTTTATTTTTCAAAATCTTATCATTCTGACTGATGTAGCAAATCTGTTGCTCAGTGTTGCAGTATCTGCAGAATGACAGCACTCCATGTTGCCTCTTTCTCTGCCCAGCCCATTCCACATTTTGGGCTTTCTCTCTCCTGGGGAGATGCTCTCCCCTGCTCCTTCACTCCAGCACTGATACCTGCCTACTGAGGGGTGCAGAGTGGTTGTGTGGAAGCATAACATGTAAGTTATCCAAGAGCACCTGCTTCAAGTCCAATACATGGAAGCAGAGAGTGGATGCATCACCTCGGTGTAAATTATGTGCAGGTGGATCCCTCTGGCTGGGGGCTGGAGATGATTCTTTAACAGAAGCAGAAACACAAATTCAATTAACAGTATTTCAGAAGTGATTTCTCTCATCCACCCAGCTCAAATGTTTCAATATTGACAGTTTACCAGGGTGGTTTTTTTTCATTAATGTTTTAAAGTTTTTTCTTCCCCTTGAGTGTTATGTGTGTTGCCTTTGGGGAAGCCTCTTGGCACACACATCCCTGACTGACCATCGTGGGACCCAGCTTATCCTCATTCCCTTACCTAGCTGATCTGGTCATAAATCACCCCGATCTTGAAGACAGCTCGTTAAAGGAGTGAATGGTTTTGATTCAGGTGGCTATTGGCCTGAAACTGGAACTCATTGAAAAACCTCCTGATACCATCTCAGTTAGAGCTTCGTAACCAAGCTGTTAATTGCAGTAGGGAGGCACGAGAGCGTGTGTGTCTCTGTTGGTGCTGTTACAGGGCCTGCCCTTTTGTTAGAGGCTGTTCAGGGAAGGGTTAAACCCAGTGAGCAAGGCCAGCGAGACAGCCACGGCTTTTAGGGTGTCTCCATCCCTTTTTATGAGCCAGCGTGGCCTGACAGCTGTCCTTGTGGTGACAGCTCTCCTGATTACAGCCGGTGTGGAACTGCATCCTGCGGTGGGTTATAAATCCTCCCTCCTTCCGATCGGTGCCGACCCCGGGTTTAATCGGAGGTTAAGTGGAGGCCAGCCGGCAGCGTGGTCCGAAGGCACCAGCACGCAGGGGGGACCCACTGCTGGGCCATGTTGATCCATAGGAGCACAGTCTCCCTCCTAAACAGCCCGTTCGTCTTCATCTCCTCTGCATCCATCCATCCATCCATCCCCCCACCCACCGGGAATACTAAAATCATTGCCACTGCCTCTCCCAGAGGAAATCAAGGCTTCTCCGAGCACTCGTGGCCACGTGGCCGTGGAGTGGGCAGGCTCTGTATCCTCATGGGTGCTCCAGCTTCCCTGCAAAGCACCATCTGTTCGGCTCTTTCTTGTGCTGTGGCAGGGCGGTGGGAGGGGACGCTGGAGGGAAAATAAATAATAAAAAAGAAAAAAAAAAAAAAAAAAGAAATTCATCATCTGAACCCTGAGGATTAATGGAGTCGGAGGGCGAACTGCGCTGAATGGAAATTCATCTTCACCCGTGCCAGTGTCAGGGCTGCTGCTCCAGCCCTTGACAAATCGAGGGTCCCAGGGTGTGATAAATCCAGCAGCTGTGCTCATCGCCCAGGACATCCCCAGCCCACTTGGGAACACGGGCTGTGCCCGCTGGTGGCACCCAATGAGGAAGCCACCTTCCCACCCACTCCATGGGAGCTGCCACCACAGCTTTCTTGGCTTTCCACACGGATGCTCTGCCAGCACCCTGGGATTAGCCCCCAGCCCTTCAGCTCAGCCTCACCCATATCCCCACCTGCTTCCTCATCAACCCCTCCCCCCTTCTTCTTTTAAATTTTTTTCTCTATAAGCTTGAATCACGTCAAATTTATTTTAATTAAACATTGCTGCTTGTCCCTTTGGGTCAGCAGGAAGCTGCAGAGTAATGCAAAAGATGCTCTAATTACTACATTTAATGGCAAAAATGAGTGAGTTGGTTAAAGCGCCTAAAATATAATTAAAACCCATTACTACCAATGTGAGAGGAAGCTGCTGGCTTTGGGGTCTGGTAAGGCAGGTCGGGGCTGAGACCGTTTTTGACTTCACTAGGCTCTGCCTTCCATGGGTTTGAGGGAAAATCCAAGGACTTTCTTGACTCTTCAGTGTTGAGTTCTTCCTGGGTGTTTGTCTTTTTAATATCCTCAGGCGAGCTGCCACGCTGTCCTCAGGACAGGGAAGAGCTCTGGGCAAACTTGGTTCTATCTCCGCAGAGTAAATCAGGGTTGAAAAAATAGTTGCTAGTGGAGCTATGGGTTGGAAATAACAGTGGTGTGTTGTCACTGGCTGTCCCTGGGCATGGGCACATCCACCAGAGCCTGGTGCTCAGGGAAGGGCCAGGCAGTGGCTAAAAAAAAATCTGAATTTTCCACACAGACAGATGGAAGTTGGGAGTGAGGCAGTACTGATGATGTCCTGCCTGTGACATGCTGCCTGCAGAGCCCGGGGGGGTTCAGGAAGCAGGTGAGAGGCAGAGGCTTATAAATGTGTTAGAAATTATAAATACATGATAAATTCTGGGTACAAAAGCAGGCGAGAAAGGCATCCCCAGGTGGCACTTTGGGCCTCTCTGCGGTGCTGCAGCAGCACTCGGGGACCATTCCTGGAGTTTGTTGCCAGTCCTGGATGTGAAGGAGCATGATCCGAGCTGTGCCCAGGCACCCTGGATCTCCAACCCTGCATCTCTGGGGCCGTGGCTGCACCAGCAACACACCCTCAGGACTGCTGCCTTCTCATGGCTTTCACTCTGTCTTTTCTCTGTATTTTACGCTTTTAAATCCAAAGGTAAATAATACATTGAGTACCAAACACTGCCCTGAAAAATGATCTGCTCTGCCGGGCCAGGTGCTGAGGCAGCATTTCCTGCCTCTGGAACACACACGTGGGAGGTCGCCAGCTCCAGCACGGCTCCAGAAACGCCCATCACCACCACCTCAGGTCAGGAGCCCCAGACTGACCCTTCCTTTTCTCTCTCCTCAGCTGCTGCCTGCGAGTTTTTGGACATCGTGGAGCTGTTGCTGAAGTCAGGAGCTGACCCCACGCTGCGGGACCAGGAGGGCTGCCTGCCGGAGGAGGTGACAGACTGTAAAGCCATCACTTCAGCTCTGCAGCAGCACACTGCTGGCAAGGCCTAGCAGAGACAAGAGACCTCCACAATAACACCCTTCTCTTCCCCCACTGCTCTCCAGCAGGGTTCGAAGGGCAGCTTTTAGAGCACAGGGTCTGGGTGGGCTCTCCAGCACCAAGGGCTGGCTGGCCAAGCATGTGTCCTGGGCAGGATGGGATCAGGGTTATGCATGCTGTGACATTTATCAGGTTGAGGTTTTTTTTGGGGGGTGGGGTGGGCAGGGAGGGGAGAGATGGTCTGGAGATGCCCCAAGTATTGTTGTAATGTATTAAACACAAGTAAGTGTGTTGAATGTGTCTCCAGAGCAGCCTGTGCTGACTGGTTGGCTCTTCTGTAGAGGAGGGGTGGGCTGCTGGGCCAGGTGAAATCCTCATCTCTCCTGTTCGGGTTGAGTTTTGGGTTTTGTTTGTTGTTTTTTTTTTTCTCCTGGGTCCAAACAAAATATTATAAATAAAAGCACAGCGTTGGGATGGAGCCTCTGTATGTTTGTCTTGCAGGGAGGGACTTGATTCCATGGAAGCATTCAGGATGGGAGGCAGCACAGAGCTGTCAGAGCCCTTGGAAAGCTCTGCTCAAGCTCTCACCCTGGCAAGAGGGCTACAAAAGCTGGTGGGGACACACATCTGTCTGTCCATCCCTCTAGTTCTCACCTAATGTATGTAAGACAAGTGCTTTATGACTGACCAACCTCTCCAAGCTGAGAGGACTTTGACCTTGTCACACAACTGCTTTGCTGAATTAAATGGCATTAAAACCTCTCCCCATCAGCAGCTCCAGGTCCTCCTGTCACATCCCAGTCCCTGGGGTGGTTCATTCAGGCCTGGGGTTGTGTATGGCCTGGACATAAACCTGCACTCACCCTATGGACCTGTCTCGGACACTTCATGATCCTCTCAGATGGACAAAGACCCAGAAAAATGAGGATTTTTGTGGCAATACCTCAGGTCCTGGAGTGGATGAAATGAGTGTGGGGGCTTTCTGCATCCTCATTAGGATTCCCACTGGGCTGTAGACAGCCTGGGGGAACACAGGCCATCTCCATCACTGTGATGGGAAGCTGCTTGCCATCGAGTTCTTCCTGCAACACATCCATCCTCAGAAAAACAAGGGGGCACGTTCCCTCCACCAGGACTGGCTGTGCCAGAGGCACGTGTGGGTTTTGGCCCTGCATGGTGGCCACTGGCTCCTGCCAGCTTTTGCTAACGCTGATGAAGTTTTTGCTGCACTGGCTTGAAGGCTGCCAGCAGCCAAAGCACCACCACGGCACGGCTCAGGCACCTGAGGCAGGGGGCAGGCTCGGTGGTGGGGACAGCGTGGCTTGGGCAAGGTAACAGGTCTTTGTATTGACCAGGTCAACTTACATTTCCATTAACTTAGTATTGGAGGCATCTGATGGGCTGGGGAGCTGCAGGCAACCTGCTGTAGTTGGAGATGTCTCTGCTTATTGCCGAGGCGTTGGACAAAATGACCTTTAAAGGTTCCTCCCCAAACCATTCTACAATTCGTTGGAGCCATGTCTCAATAAACATTAATGAAGATAAACTAAATGCTGGGTTTGAACGTTCAGTGTCCCTGCAGGGCAATGCTTATTAGATGGAAGTGATGCAGCAGCCCCCTGACCCTCAAGCAAGGTCCCACCATGGCTTCTGCTCTCCTTCAGCCTGCCAAGGGGACCCACAGGCTGGCACTTCTGGGTCTCATCACAGCCACATGCAGCAGAAACACACATGCTGGCAGCTTTTGGATGAGGGGGAAGCAAAGGTGCCAACCTGACAGCTGGGGTGCTCCACACAGAACGGGTCTGCTGGCTTTGGGATGGAGATGTAGTGGCATCAAGGTTAGGGACAAGTGAGGCCACAGTGCACAGACACTGCCTGGGTTGGTGGACATGCTGGGTAATAAAAAAAAACTCTTAAAGCAGGGATGAAAAGCAGCAGCCACCATGCCCGTGCTTTCAGCCCTGGAGATGTTTATAGCACTCTAGGTCTGTTTGTGAGGTTGGAGCCTTTCCAAAGGGGAAAAAAAAAAAGCGCAGAGGGGGGAAAAAAACCCGAAAGACATATATTATTGTTTATAATCTGCTTTATTCAGCCAAACCTTTCCCCAGCAGCCTTGCGGATTGCTGTTTAAATCCCTGGGTGCCTTTAACTACCGATACAGAAAGTGGTTAATGTGCATTCGGCCTAAGCTTGGCATCTACTCCAGGAAATCACTTTAATTGAAAAGCATTAAATGTTAAAATGATTAAAACATAGGAAAAGCCAACACACCGGTGTCTGTGGAGGGGCCTGGACCCTTTTCCCCCCCCCTGCCCCCCCCCCCCCTTGGCATAGCTTTTCCATCTCACCTGTGCCCAGCAAGTGCTGCAATGGTACAGCTGGGTGGTGGTGGTGGCATCTCGGGGTGCCATGTGGCAGGGATGGAGACACCCACCCCAAACCCACCCACCTCTCCAGCCCTGCAAAAAGCCAGGGCACGATGACTGGTGTCACTTGTCCCCATCTAGGGATGCTGGCTCCTCCATCCAGGCAAGACCCAGGGGATCCTGACCTCAAATAGACAACGGTGAGGAAGTTGAAGAAGAAATTCCCAAAGCCAGCAGCTGCTAAAGAGCATCCCGAGTTTATTTGACATCGCTTTCCCTCCAGGCAGAGGGGGTGACCGTACACATCTCATGCCAATGCACAGGAGGTAGGGTACAAAAGCAACACCCTGGGCCCAAATTCGAGGGAGCTATGGGGGGGGGGGAGGTCTCCCCCAAAAACATGGCAATAAATACGGTTTTATTCTTTGAATTTATTTTTTATTTTTTTTATCTGGTTTTTGTTCTTTTTTTTCCCCTTTCTTTTCCCCCAGGAATCAAGACTCTCGCTTTCTGGAACTGTACAAAATTTACAGAGCACAGGGAGGAGGCGTTTGGCCGTGTTGAAGGGGGATGGAGCAGCTCCTTTCCCCCTCCCCACCAACTGCCCCCAGGGGCTTGGCACAAAGCAGCACCCAAGGCAAGGGCCGGGGGGGGGGGGGCCACATGAGTGCAACCTGGGCAATTTCTGCAGCACCAGCACACCCAGGGGGGGCAAGGAGGAACAGGGACATACCAGTGATGTGCTTTCTTGTGTGGCTTTTTTTCCCCCCCCCACTTTTTTTCTCCCCTTCACTTTCAGAGCCTCCCCAGGCTGTGTGTGGGGGAGATGGCCAGGCAGCCAGCACAAGCCCAGGGATGTGGGTTTTGAGAAGGGGGCTGGTTCTGGGTGGGCACAGCCAGGAGCAGATGGTGCTCACGGCCTGTCCCAGAAACCACCCAGGTCCTCCCTGGCTGCCTGCACCCACCCTCAGTCCCTAGGCACCAGAGGAGATGGGTGGCCAATGCCAAGGGTCTCACCCCACCGTCCCCTCCTGTCCTGAGCATGCAGGTGTTCCTGCACCTGACAAAATGCCCTTTTTTCCACTTTTCTTCCCTTTTTTGGGGAAGTCTTTGCAATACCCTCAGAGCAAAAACTACCCACCTCTCCCCCCTGCCTTTGCCCAGCACTTGCGGTGGCTCCTCTCCACGTGCCAGCCCCCAGCATCCCCGCCACAGCCCAGCTTAGCCATTGGGCACCTTGGGCTGCAGGTTTAGTTGGTGTTTTTTTTCCCTTTTTTAAAATCCTCTCCGCAGCACAACCGAAGTCAAACCTGCAGTGAAGCACCGTAAGCATTCCTGCACCCCAGGGATAAATCCTGGCCTCGTAGCCACCTGTGTGACAGCTCTGCTCGCATCGCACTCGGAGTGGGCAGCATCATCCCCAGGCAGCATCGTCCCCAGGCAGTGGACAATGGCCCTGCCTGGACAGGTCCCCAGTCACACTAAAATAAACCTTTCTACAATATAGACTTTTCTTTCCACCGAGGCTCCGGGCAGCGCCGAGTCGCGTTTCAACTCCGTATCGAAAAATAATTCTTGAAAATAGCGGCGGTGCTCAGCAGGAGCGGTGTGGGCGCTGGGATGGACGCTGCCGTCCCTGATTGTCCTTCCCTCCCGCTGGCACCGTCACTGTCACCCCGCTGTGTCCCAGCCCTGTGCCGAGGTCCTCGCCGAGCGTCCCGTGCGCCGATACCTCGCTTGTGCTTACACCCAAAATCATCCGTGCCCCCTCCCAGCTCCAGGCACAGCTGCCCCCCCACCCAGATAACATCCCACCCCACCTCCCCCCCCCGCCTCCCTCCAGCCCTCCAGGCCTGATTCCCATGGGAAATCCTGGAAAGGTCAACCGCTGGGGGATGCCCCCGGTGCTGCGCTTGTGGCTGGGGAGTGGGGGAGCAAGGGGGGGGGCGGGGCCAGGGCAGGGGCGAGCATTGCTTAGAAAGGGGGGTGATCCATGTCGTCCAGCCAAGAGGCCGGGCTGGTGGGAAAGTCTGGGTACCCAACGCTGCTCCCTGTGGAGATGTCAGAGGTGGGCCCCCCCCCAGCCATGGCCCGCAGTGTCTGACTCACCCCCTGCCCCCCGTGGGCCACCAGCCCCAGGCTGCCGTCCATGGTGTAGTCCAGCCCGTTGAGCAAGGGTGGGTGGGACGGCAGGGAGGAGATGGAGGAGGGTGACTGGGGGAGGCCATAGGGGCTGCCATCCCGCAAGTCCTGGTACGACTGTCCTGTCCCATCCATGGAGAAGCTGCCGTTCAGCAACTGTCCGCCTGCCACGTCCCCCACCGTGCCATAAACCCTGTTGGTGTGGCCGAGCTCAGAGAGAATCTGGTCTTCTGCCGGGGAAAGAAGGGGGAGCAGAGAGGGGAGGTCAGCACAGGGGAGAGCCCCACAGCCCCCTGGCCCCACACCAGTCCCCTGCTCACCTCGGAAGCTGAGCTCACTGTCGCTGACACCACAGTCCTCAGCAGAGCTCTCCTTCTCCAGCTTGCCACCCCCACGGCTCCGCTTCACACTCTTGTAGAACTGCCCCCAGCGATGCCGCCCTGCATCCTTCTTCAGCCGCTTCTCCTTGGCCCGGCGGTTCTGGAACCACACCTGAGGAGAAACGGTGACAACCATGGCACTCCTGCATGCCAGCACCTCTGCAACCCAGCACCCCTACAGCCCAGCATGCCAGCACTCCTGTGCCTCTGCCAGCCAGCACCCCTGCAGCCCAGCATGCCAATACCTGTGCAATCCAACTCCTACAAGCCCATGCAACCCAGCACCCCTGCACCCCAGCGGGACCCCCGTGTCCCCCTCCACTACGGGCAGGGTGGAGAGGGGCATCCCCACGGCCTCACCTGCACCACCCGCATATCGAGCCCGGTCTCAGAGGACAGCTGCTCCCGCACGTGCCGGGCAGGCTTGGGGGAGTTTTTGTAGGCATTCTTCAGTGTCTCCAGCTGCTTGGCCGTGATGGTGGTGCGGGGCCGCTTAGCGCCTGCCTCGGAGTCATCTGCAAGCAGAGGAGCCGGTACCAGCCCAAACCACAGCACCGTCAGCACCCCTGAACCACCAGCCCATGCTGCTGGGGCAAAGCCCCCCCAAAACCAGCTGCCCAGCAGTGACCCCTTCCCACAGGTGACATAACCCATGGCCATTCCTCAGCGTGTTGTCCTGCCCTGTAGCCCGGTTTTGGGTGCCTACCGTTCTGCTTGGCTGTCTCATAGTCCTCCTTGCAGACCAGCCGCCCGTCCTCCATCAGGTAGAACTCATCCCCGGTGGCCAGCTGCCGGCTGCAGATGATGCAGGCAAAGCAGTGGAGGTGGTAGACAAAGTCCTGGGCTTTGCGGACCACCTGGGTGGGGGGGATGCCCTGCTGGCACGCCGTGCATTTGGTCCCAAAACGCCTGCAAGGAGAAGCGGGCGACTCTGAGCACAGTCCCCCTCCCAAAGAGGTGGGCTTTTGTGGAGATGGGGGGGGACCAAGAGACAGGGCAGGGTTTCAACCAGCAATCAACCTAATTACGGGTGACACTTCACACCACAGGGCTTCATCTTCTTCACTCTGAACAAGAGGCCTAATGGAGCTGAGGAAGGTTTGATTTTAATGGTTCTTTTAACTAATGCTTATAGGCTGCCTGATTTTCCCCTGCAAGGACAGTACATATTTCATCCACATTAATACCAAATAAATTAATTGCGCCGCCCTGGTAGCATGATGAATCCCAGATTAATGCAGAATGATGGGGCTCTTGCACTGTAATGACAGCCCGAGGCGTGGGTTGGGTGGGCCAGCTTGGGGTAGGCGTGGGCCCAAGCAAGTGAGCCAGCATGCCTGCAAGAAGTGTGCAAGGAATGTGCAAGGAGCATGCAAGACATGGAAGCAGCATGCAAGGAACATGCAAGAACGGGACAAGAAGTGTGGAAGGAGTGTGCAAGGAACACACAAGAATGATGCAAGAAGTGCAGAAAGGAGACTGCAAGGAACAGTTCAAGTGCAGAAGGAGCATGCAAGATATATGGAGTAAGAGTGGTGCAAAAAATGTGCAAGGAGCTTAGGTCTCACCCAGCAGCCCCCAGAGCGGGCAGCATCTGGGGAACCTGTAGGTCCGGGTGCACCCACAGGCTGGGTGCACCTGTGTGGGTGCAGCTCAGGTTGTGACAGTCCCACGAAGGCTGGCACCCAGACAACACCCGGTGTAAACTGAATTAATGGCACAAGGACTACACATGCCATGAGGTGGTGGCAGCACAGGAGAGAGTCAGAAATAAGCAGGACATTCCACTGGTGCTCTCAGTGGCAGATGCCGTGGGCTTTGGGACTGATGTGGGACCCACTGCTACCACAAGGGCTCTGCTGGGTGTCCCTCCTGCACCCCTAAATACCCCAGGAGCAGGGTGCCAGGACCCCACAGAGCCGTCCTGCCCTTGCAGCAGCAGCTCTCGGAGTAAATCTGTCCCCTGCACCTTAAACAGCCCCATCTCCTTCTGAGAAGGCATCCCAGGAAGACCCCAGAGCCTTTCAGCCCCCAGCCCCAAGGCCACAGGGGCAGGTGGTGGCACTGGGGGGTGCCCAGGGGGTACATCCACCCTGGGTACCTGAAGCTGCCCCCCTGAGGGCTGAACACCCCCCTCGCCCCCCAGTCATGCAAAAACACCAGTGAGCCCCACAGCTGCCCACACTGGGGTACAGCCACCACAGCTGGGGCCCTGAGGCTGTCCCCACGTCACGCAGGTGTCACCCAGGGATGGGCCTCAGTGGCACCAGTGCAATTTTGGCAGCTGTCAAAAGGAGTGTCAGGAAGCAGAAGGCAAGGAGGGAAAACCTGGTTTGTCTCATTTTTGGGGCTTGTATGCTAAAGAGAGAGTCCCTGGACATCTGCTGGGGAGACCTCAGCTCTCCCGGAGTCAGCTGGGAGGGAGGGACAGAGAGGGAGGGAGGGAATGGGATGGGAGATGGAGGGACAGGAAATAGAGAGAGGGAGGGAGGAAATGTAGAGGTGGAGGGAATGGAGAGATGGAGGGAGGGATGAAAGGATGGAGGGATATAAAGAGGGAGGGACAGGACAGACAGACAATTATTTTCTGTGCCCAAGGCTGAGACAATGCACAGTCTGCAGCCACATCCTCCCTCCTCCAAAAAAAAAAAAAAAACAAAACATAAAAAAAAAAAATTAAAGCCATTTTAACACCTACTCCCAGTATCCAGGGGTGTGCCTACACCACCTGGAGGTGGCCAGAGCCTGAACAGAGCTACTCACAGCTGGGGACAGAGAACAGCGATTTAGGGGGGTGGAAAAAAAAAATGTATTACACATAAAAAAACCTCTGATAATTCTGAAAGCAGCTCCTGAATTGCAAACCTGCCTCTGCAATTGGCCTTAAATCCTCGTGTCCTCCACAGGTTCCCTGCCCCGAAATCAATGAGCGGTTGAAATAAAGGTGAGGCGAGAGCCTGAGCGAGTGCCGAGATGCTATTGATTGGCACCAAAATAATCCAGGCAGGACCTCATCTAAGAAAGTCGCTGATCTTTCAACTCTAATTAACATTGATTACCCGCACCTTTCGGGCGACTATTTAAATGACTTGGAGATTAATAGGCTGGAAAATATCAGAAGCGAAGTGTTATTACCCGGGCTGTAGCGACTGCTTTGACCGTCACACTCACCCCAGCTGGGAAGGAGATCCAAGCTGCATTTTGGGCCCTTGGTGGGACACAGGACACTTAGGAGGCCTGAGAGCTCAGGGATGGGCAGGCAGAGAAAGTCCTTCCCAGGGATTAGCATGGGGTTTAGCCAGCCAGCCGGTGGCAGGGGGTGATGGGGAGAGCCAGTGAGACAGGGAATGCACAGGAGATGATGGCATGCGGACGCATCCCTGGTCCCCAAAGTGTGGCAGGTCCTTCTCAGCCAAGCCCCATCACCTGCATCCACAAAAGGCACCTGCTGGCCAGGATCCGGCCCAGAGGTGTAAAGCAGCATCCCCTCCAGCTTCACAGGGATTCACCAGCTCTGGTGCAACACGCTCTGCCTTCCTCCCCCTTGGCGAAGCTCCCAGATTTTGCCAGCAGCCAGGGATGAAAGCATCCCCGCTGAAAAGTCTGGTTTTAAAAGGAAAAGGGTTGTCGGGTCCTCCAGGAGCAGGGAACTGCCGTGGCTGGGCCATGGCACAGCTCGGATGCAGCTGCCTACAAAATCAAATGAGGTTTTTCCCACTGCGGGGGAGGGGAAAAAAAAAAAATAAAAAAAAAAATTAAAATGTAAAAGGATGAAGGAAGAGAAACGGCATCAGCAAACTCCGGCGAGGCGAGCGGGGAGCTCGGGCAGGAGGAGGCAGCGCCGCCGCCGCTTGTGCGGGATTCTCCTGCCCTCTAGCTCCAAGCAGAGCCCGGCCGCTGCCAAACCACCGCAGCTCACCAGCCCATGGGCTTGGAAAGCTGCACAGGGGCGGGACAGGGGCACCAGGGGGAGTTTGGGGCTTTCAGAAGCTTAAATCCCAACAAACAGCATCCAGCTCGCGGCAGCTGCAGAGCACCAACGTTTCCTTTATTTCCACGACAACAACAAAAAAGATGGATGATGATTTTGGAGAAATGACGCTTAAAAACAGGCTGTGGGTCTGCTTCATGGGCAAGGAAAGGTCAGTTTCGGGGTACTCACTTGAAGAAGTCCTCCTTGCAGTAGACACTGCCGGCCCGGGAGAAGCAGCGGTCGGCCAGCTGCATCTGGCAGTCGGCACACTTGAGGCAGGAGCTGTGCCAGTGCCGGTCCAGGACCTTGAGGATGAACTTGTCCAGGATGTGCTGGTTGCAGCCGGCGCACTGGGGGATTTCTGGGGGGGGGGGGTGGGGAGAGAGATGGAGACAAGAGCAGCATCAGCCCCTGCAGTCCCCCTGGGTGCTGGCAGAGCCCCGTGTTGGCATGTGCTGATGCTTGGTGGGGTGATGAGCTGACACCGCCGGTGTTCCGACACATCTTCCTTTGCAAACCTTCACCAAAACCTTCTGGGACAGCAAAGACCAGGGCCCCTCTGTGCACAGGCACGGGCAGCTGATGCTTTTTCCTTCTGCACCCTAATTTTCAGGCCATGTCCTGCTCCCTGCCACCCCATTCCCAGCTCCCTCTGGTATGGCATCCCATGACCCCCAAGCGGGGACACAGCTTGTTGCTCCCCATGGCCACCCCTCTCCCTCGTGGGCCAGGCTGGCCCAGGAGTTCACCTGGATTATTAGCTTCTTCAACATGAGCAAACATCTCCTCCCCTCTGCTGCTGCTGCATCCTGAGCACCACAAAGCCCCCAATGTCAACCATGCTGCCCTCCAGCCCCCCCAACCCCCCCATCCCGTGCCCCTCTCCCTGCAGTGCCATGGCACCAGGTGACACTGCATCTCCAGGCACAGCAGGTTTCTACCTGATTTCTCCCATCCAGCCTGGTGTTACAGACCTCCCCATCGCTGGAAATGGCTGGAAAACATGGGCTGAAGCAAGGCCACACTGGAGCTCGGTGGTGGCAAGCATGGATAATGGGTCCAGCCCCATCCAGCCACCCCACAGCACAGGCCTGGGGATGGGGGGGGGGGGTTTCCTAAAGCAAGCTGTACACCTGGCCATCCAAACTCGTATCTGATGCCTGCCTATAGCTGAGCAGTTTCTATAGCTCCAAAGCTTCGATCTCCCTGTCTGTCTGCCCACAGTTCAGCAGGAACGGGAGGTGCTGTAAAAGTCTGCAGGAGGAGATTGCCCGGCAAAAGCCAGACACATCACACTGAAGGCACGCACCAAAGATGATTGATTTTAGGCGGAAAAAAAAAAAGAAAGAAACCACAAAACCATACCCGTAGCAAGAGAGATGTTTATGCATAAGGGCTGCCTCCCTCTCCTGCCTGAGAGCGGCCGGCAGTAAAGAGCTGGGGGGTAATTTGGGGGGGGTTATGCTGCTACAAGTGCTTGGGAGGCTCAGGAGGGACCCTGCTGTCCCCAGACGAAGTGGCCGAGCTGGGGGGCTCCTTTACTGAGCCCACGGCAAAACAAGACCCCACGCCCGATGGCTGGGCGGCAAGGGACGGGGACAAGGGGCAAGGGATGGGAGGAACCAGCCCCGTGCTCAGGGTCCGCTCCCCCTGCAGCACCCGGCACGGAACCTCCTGTACCCTGACCTGAGTGCTACTGGGAAGGAAAAAATGAAAGGAAAAAAAAAAAAAAAAAAACTAAAAAAGGAGAAAGGGAGGGGAAAAAACAAACAAAACACACACACAAAATACAAAAAGGAAAAAAGGGGGAGGGGAAAAGGAAAAAAAAGAAAAAGGAAAAAAACAGGAAAAAAGAAAAAGGACAAAAGAAAAAGAAAAAAGGAAAAAAGGAGAGACAGGAGAGGAAAGGAAACATTTTAAAAGGGAGGAAAAGGGGTAAAAGAAAAAAAATTGAAACAGAAGGTAAGAAAAAGGGGGGAAAGAAGAAAGAAAGGGAGGGGAGAGGAAAAAGGGGGAGGAAAGAGGAACGAAAGTGGGGAAAAAGAGAAAAGAAAGGGGGCAGAAAAACAAGAAAAGAAGGGGGAAGGAGCAAGAACGAAAGGAGGGGGAACAGGGAAGGAAAGAGGAAAAATTAGGACAAAACGAGGAAAAAAAAAAAGAGGAAAGAAAGGGGGGTTGGACGTGGAAAGAAAGGAAGGGGGAAGATGAAAGAAGGGAGGAAGGAAGAACAGAGCACAGTAGAAAATTGTATTGCTACAGCCTTCTTTTAAAATATTGTGGGGTTCTGTCAAGTGCTTCAATTGAAGACAGCTTATTTTATAATTCACCAGGTTAGATAGTTACAATCCCAGTGACCTTCAGACCATAGTTACTGCTGGCATTTAAGCCTGTGTCGCGCTCACAACACTAGAATAAATTAAACAACCAACCAACATATGTATCCACACCTTCCATAGGTCTCTCTCCTCCTCCTCGCTCGGAAAACACCTGGATGCTCTGCTCCCCGCCCCAGCCCCACGGCTGCAGGTCGGCACTAGCCACTTTTTCCACATTTCAGTTGTTAAACCCCTTTCAGAGCGATGCGAGAGCCGTTGGCACGGAGGATGGCACACAGCACAGCATCAGCCCCGAAGGGAGCTACATTTGGTGGTATTGCAAAGTAAATCTTCCTCATTTATTTCATAAACATGTTTATGAACATGTTTTATATATAAACCGTTATTTATATAAACATATAGGAACTTTCTCACACCAACAGGCAATAACACGGCTGAATTTCAACAAGCAAACAACTGCAGCAGATACTACAATATCTTCAGCTGAATTTCCGAAGAAAAAATAAAATTAACAACAGAGACTTATTTTTTGCTTCTGATTTGTCTGCAGGCATGGAGCACCAACCAAATGCACGCAGGGCTGTGTGTGCACAGAGAGATGTGCAGAACTCGCACCCACTTGGCTGCTTTCCTCCTCTAATATAATAATAATAATAATAATAATAATAATAATAATAATAATAATAATAATAATAATAATAAGGGATGCTACGGGGGTACCAGTAGATGTCCCAGTCAACCCACTGGTTTTTCCAGCACATGCAGAGAGAAAATATCTTCAGCTTTCTGCTTTGTGCTTTGCACCGGAGGCGGCTGTGCCGGGGCCGGCTCGGCGCTGCCTTCTCGGCTGCGGAAAACCTCGCATTTATTTCACTTGTTTTAACTAAATTACTTGATAGAACAGGAATAATGTTAATGGCGCTACAGGCTCCGTCGCTGTCGTTGCCCAGCTCTGTGAGCAGGGTGCTTTGATGGATGCTCGGGCAGGCAGCCCGGGGGGGGGGTCACACCCAGCCCCACGGCCCCCTCCTCTCCATCCCGGGGACCTGGGGACACCCCAGGGATGCGGCAGCCGCGATGCAAACCTTTCCCCGAGGTGGGGGGGGGCTAAGTCTGGGGGTGCCCCCCCCAACCCAGGATGCACCCGGGAGAGGGACCGCACAGCTGCTGTGCATCCCTGCCTCCCACCCCGGCAGGATTTGGCCGTATCCCATTAAAACAAGTAGCCAGGTCTGCAACCCTCCACCCGCACCCCCCCCCCCCCCAGCACCCTCCCGCGCCCCGGGGTACCCGAGCGATGGCCTGAGGAGGGGTTCGGAGGTCTGCCCCCACGCCGCCCGTCAGCAACGCGCCCGCCGTTACCGGGATTTATTAGCAGCGGGTCCATCTTTCCATCCATCCCTCTCTCCCTCTTCCCGACGGAAAAGAAAGAAATACCGATGGAAACGAAATAAACTTGCGGGGGGGGGCTCAGAAATCCCTCAGACCACAAAAACCTCCAAAAAGCCCAGGGCAGAGGCGATGCCGGGGAGGCTTTTGGGGGGGAATGCGTTTCTCCAGTGCATCCCGCAGCCCAGCTCCCGGTTGGCAAACGACCCCCTTCTTTGGCTTTTGGGTTGTTTTTTTGTTTTGGGGCTGTTTTTTCTTAGTCTTTTAAGAGAAAGGGACCATCACCCGCAGAGAGGAAGGTGCTGCAGGCTGGGTGCCTCGGCAATGCGGGTGAGAAACCGGATCGCAAAGGTGGTCCGGAACCCCCCCCTTCGGTACCGGAACCTGCACCTAACACCCACCCCAAGAAAAACAGTAAGTCGGACAGTCCTTTAAAATATTGTCTGCAGGGAAGAAAACTCATTCCTTCACACGCAAAAAACCTTCTCCGATTCATTTCTCTGCAGCCTGCAAACGACTTTCCCAGCGGCTATTAATCAATCCCCCCCCAAGCCCTTGGCCAGAGCCTGGCTGCACCCGGGCACCATTCCCACAGGTTTTGGCGGAAGTTTTTCCTTCGGTGAGATTTGCAAAACAATATTCATAAATAATATTTGGAATTATCGTTTTAACAATCCCGTCTGCAAAGCTGTAGGCAGGTTTCCCCGAGGGGGTGGGGGGGTGTGAGCTGATACTCCCCAAAATCTCGCCGTAAAGACACAGTCCCTGCTAAAATGAGGAGGCTGGGCAGGGGTTAACTAGAGAGGAAAATCTGCGATTTAATAGAGATTAGAAATTAAAATGTCACGCATTTTCATTGCACACACGATGAAATATCGAGGTGCCTCTGGGGGCAGGGTAAAGGGACCCCGGCGCAGCCAGCAGGGGTGAATTCCCTTTGGGAAGGCATTCCCTGCCCAGGGACAGCCCCGGGGAGCCCTGCACATGGGTAAACGGGGCAGGATCAGGCCCCAGAGGTGTAATCACACGAACCCCGATGCCCAGGAGCTGGGGGGTGGAATATTGCAGAGCCACAGGAACTTTTGTAGCAGCCCACCCTCCAGTATTTTGTTCCCGCCATTGATTTTTGCTCTTAAATAAATAATAATCATTATAGTTCGTTGGATTATTTCCTCATAATTCCTGACACATGTCAGTTGGTACAAAAATGGCAATATCACAGGCAGGAGAGGTTGATGACACCCAGAAGGGCCAAACCAGGGAGCTTTTGCTGGTGCGAGCTCTGCTCCAGGGTAACTTATGCACCCAATTTCCCCTTGAACAGCCATAAAAACGGATTTCGGGACCGTAAAAGTAACCCCGTTGCTGGGAACCGGAGGCGTTTATTCATTCGATCGCAGGGATTCGGCCGTGGGGCAGACCCTCACCATCCCCGCACGCTCCGACTGGGATTTTTCTTACCCTCTACTGCGGTGAAATGCGGTTAAACCTGCCCTCCTGCACCGCCCCCCCCGCCGGGGCCCGGCAACTGGATCGAAACGGAGGATAATGGGGACAGGCCCCCCCAAAGCAGGATGGGGATTGCCAGCCTGGAGCGGCGGGCAGGGACACCGGCTTTGCTCCCCGTGGAAACACCCACGGAAAACGAATTACAGCCGCCCGGGGGGGCGCCGAGGGCTGGTGGGGGGCACAGAACGGCGGGGGAGGCTCTGGGGGGCAGCCCCTGGCCCGGAGCGGGCAGCCGGCCGGGGTGCGCACTCCACTACCCCTCTGTGCCCCCCGAAATGCGGCCCGACCCCGCAGCTCGGCTGCCCGTCCCCGCCGATCTCTGCCGGGGCTTGGGCCCGGCTCGCCTCCCCCACCACCGGGGCTCCCCCGCCTCAACTTTTCGGATATCTCGGGGGGGGGGGTACAGAGCTCCCGCCGGGAGGCTCAATCCCGCTGCGGGCCTGCAGGGACACCCCGATTCTCAGGAACCGTTTGCAACCGGAGGGAAATAATAAATAATAACAAAACAATAATAATACAATAATAATAAATAAAAATAATTATAATAATGACAGTGACACCCGAGCAGCTCCAGCTCCCGCCGCTCGCCCGAGCAGCCCTGGTGGGGCAGGGGGGGAGCACGGCCGCCCCCGCACCAGCTCTGCATCCATGGGGGGTGCGGACACAGGGGGGCCCCCCCGGGTAGGGTTCGGCCCTATGAAAGCGGGGCGGCCGCGGTCCCCTATAGCTCCCACCCGGCTGCCGGCGTCAGCGTCCCGCTGGAACACGGTCGGGGGGGGTCCCTAAACCCGCGGTGTCTCTACACATCCAGGCGGAGGTGGGTGCATGTACCTCCCCCCCTCGACGTGCATATACACCCCTACGGCACGCGCGAGCATGTGCTTTCCCACGGACACGCTACCTGTAGCCACAGAGCACATATATGAGCACGTACGGATTATATCGGTGATTTCGGGACAGACGCAGACGCGGTGGCATCGCTCCACGCGCCGCGCGCAGCCCAGTCGGGCTTGCCGTCCCTTCCCACCACCGCCGATCGCTTGTCGCGATAAACGCTATAAGCGGGGGGATTGCACGCTGCGGGCCGCTGTTGTGCGGGGGCCGGGGTGCCAGACACACACATGTACACTTGCATACACACGTACATTTGCACACACATGTACACTTGTACACGCACAGCCAGAGCCGCGGACGCGCCGGTCGACCTCACCGTCGGGGCCAGGCCCGCACCTCCCCGCACGGCTCCCGCCTCCCGCCCCGGGGAACCGCTCTCTCTTCCGCACGCTCCTAATTTTCCCGTCTATTAACGCTGCAACACAAGGGGAGTGGGGGAGGAAAAAAACCCACCAAACACGCCCGGGCGGGAGCGGCAGGCACCTGCCCAGCCCGCTGCCCCTCCAGCCCCTGCCCGCCCTGCCCCGCCGGCCCGGGGCCGCCTTTGCGACAGGGAGCGAAGGAGGGAGAAGAGAAAACGCGTCCTTACGTTGCACCGGCACACCGAGGATCTCGGGAAGCCCCTTGACAGCCCCTTCGGCAGCGAGCGCGGAGCTTTGCATCATTTTATTGGCCCCGGGGGTGACGGAAGGGAGAGAAGAGGGGAGGGAAAGGTGCTGGCCGGGCCGGCGGAGCCCGGCGACGGGAGGCGGTGCCGGGTCCGGGTTCGGGTCCGGGTCCCGGTGGCGGTGCCGGTAGCGGTGCCGGTGCCCGCCAGCGTCGCCCGCCTCCCATTCATTCACCCTGCGGGGGAATAGCGCGCCTGACGTCACGCCCGCCGCGGGGGGCGGGGGGCGGGACGGGCCCCCCGCGGCCAATCGACGCCCGCTCCACGCCGGTGGGGGGCGGAGCCCGAGGGCCAGAGAGGCGGGGCTTAAGCCCCTGGGGGTGGGGTCTGCGGGGAAGGGGCGGGGACTGGGGGCGCCCCGCGGCCGCCAAGCCCGCCGGGCCCGAGCGCCTGGCCCCGTCGCGACATAGGGCAGTCGTGACCGGGGACGCTGTGTCCGACTGTGCCATTGGTGGGAGAGAGCGAAGAGCCAAAGGACGGGGTCTCTGCTGTGGGGGTGCAGGGACCCGCTCCCACTCCATGGGAGGGGATGGCCAGGCCCCCCTTGAGACACAGCCCCAGTCCCGTCCTGGGAGCATCCCTGGCTCCAGCGGGCACTGGCACATCCCCATGCCGTTGCCACCATGCACCCATGAGTTATTTTCCAGCAACTGTTAATCCACATGGGCAGTCCCAGAGCCAAGCATGGCCACAGCAAGCTCTGCTTCGACAGGCCGACATAAGGCACCTGTATCCCAGGCCCTGTCCCAACAGCAGCTCCTCCATGGACACATCTGGGCACAGAAAGGGACCACCCAAGTCAGCAGTGCTGTGGCACACCCAGCCAAACAGCCCACTGGCTGCTGCAGCACAAGGCTGGTGCTGCCGAAGTCACAGGGCAAAGGGCTCGGCCAGACTACAGCTTCCAGAAAGAAAACCCTGTGGCACCGGAGTGAAACTGATGTTTCAAGCGGTGGTGGTACCCGATGGCACCCAGGGGCAAAGGACAGAGCAAGGAAACTCACCAAAATGCAGCCCGAGCGGGTGCCTCCAGCATCGCCCTTCCTGATGATCACCACGTCACCGGCTTGGGAACAGCAGTGCCAAACATCCCCAGCATGCTGTGACATCCCGCTGTGCCTGGCCAACGAGGGCTTAGAAACCCCAGAGGTGGCACAACACGGCAGTGACAGGAGGGGAGGGTGCTCACCCATCCTGGAGCACAGCCACCCTTGGCTCACATCTGCCCTTTCTGTGCCTTCACTTCCATGCTAAAATGCAGACTAGGAAGAGGCTTTTCCCACCTGAAAAAAAAAAACCTGAACCAGCTCCTCTGGAAATGTGCAGATGGGACATGCCAGCAACTGGGGAAAAAAAAAAAAATGTTGTTTAAAAATAAAAGTAATAAGTCTGTGTTAAGCCTGTTGGTTCCTTAGGAAAAAATGACAGTGTTTCAATCAGCTCCTGGCTTTTAGCCCCAAAGCTTCATTGTACCAGCAAAACCCCAGCTGGCTCATCTCACACCCCTGGGCACACACCTCACACACCTGTGTGCACTCATTGCAGGAGTGAGCCCCCTCCCCCAAGTCCACCAAGCTCCAAAATGGGCTCCCCACCACGGGGAAGGAGAATCCCACCACCTCCCATCCTAGCTCCTCCCCTAAATCAAGCACCAGCTCTTAAGTGCATTAAGCAGAGCCAGGCCCCTGCCACCCCCGGCCACCTGCGCTCACAGCCCCTTGGGACAGGGGCCACTGTCCCCTGCAGGGTCCCCAGCCAGCCACCAGCACACAGAAAAACAGGTCCCTAAGGGAGATTTAGGGAAGAAGTTTAGCTGGATGTGAAAACAGATGGACAGATGGACGCTGCCCAGTGGCTTCCCTGTCCCACCACTTGGAATTTCCAACCTATTTCCCTAATTATTCCACCACTGCTGGGAGTCATCTCTGTCTCCCCTCTCTGGCAGGCTCTGATTTATCTCTCAGCCTGGCTAACAGCTCCCCCCACCCCCTTCTCCTCAGGGAATTCAATTTTCATTCATTTTTCTGCTTTGCCAGATTGATCCACCTCCCCCTTTGCCCACTCTGGATCACTCATGGGCAGCGGCCAGTGGGCAAAGGGAGTCACCCAGCACCAAGCCTTCATCTCAGGAGACCATTGTGCTGCCTGGGGGGGCTGCCACCACAAGTGTCCACCCAAAGAAACAACCCACCAGCATCTTCTTTGCTCGCTCTCAGTTCATGTCTTCCCAGTAAAACCCTCATCTCTTCCTCCCTTTGTAGTATTGCTTTGTCCCCCTGCATCCTTCCTGCTGTCCACCTATTCCTTGAGTTGGTTGGGTTTGGTCTCTTTTTTTTTTTTTCTCTTTTGGGTTTTTTTTTTGTCTCTGTCAGGTTTGTTTTCCCCAGCACACCCTGGAGTGCAGGGAGGAGAGGGTGATCAAGGTGAGCACAAACTACTGGTCCAGCAAACTCCCCTTGTGCCACTTCAAGACACTGCTGGGTCCTGGGAGGGGGGGTTATATGTGATGGGTGTGAAATCCTCCCCCTCAGGCTTTCTTCTCCTCTCAAAACAAAACCAGGACTAAGGATCAGTGGGGACCAGCCTGCACAAGGGTGAATGTCACCACTTTTGGAGGGTTGTATTCCCAGGGCAGTTTGGTGGGGGGTTCTGGCCCCACACAGATGCCCTGCTCCCTCCTCCACATCACCTGAGCTCCCTCTGGCCCTGCAGCCCCATAAAGACACCATCAGCATGATGCTATGACACAAAACCTGCAATTGAGTGGGTTAATTACTAATTAATAATAAAAAAGCAAGTAAAGACCCTTTGCCAAGACCTGGACCCCACCCTTGCTTGTGTGCCATGGGCACATGGGAGCCAGGGACACCAAGGACGTTGTGTCACCGACAGGGACATTAATGCATTGTTCCCACGTGCAGTGGGGGTGTTTCAAGGTGAAACTGGGATCTGCAAGGAAAACCCACGCCTGGCCCATGCCTGGGGTGGGAGGGGAGTTGAGCACAGCCATGTCCCCCACCAGCAAAGCCCCAGTGAGCTTGAAAGTGCCAGGGAGCTCAGCCAACAGCAAAGCTTCATACCACACATGCAGTGAGTATCCCAGGTCTCAGCCCTGCTCCCAGCGTCGCTTTATATGACAAAACAAATTCCCCCAGCCCAAGGGAAGGGAACCATCCTTGCAGGGCAAAAGCTGTCACAGCCACCCTTTGGCAAGGGGCCACTTCCTCGCCAGGCAGCACCAGCCACATCACCCCAACCCCCCACTGCTCCCCATGTCTTAATTACCCCAATAATTACCTGTGACTTCATCCAACACACCCCCCGATGGCCAGGGGTCGCCTGGAGCAAGGACAAGCACAGCGAGACCCGGGTACTCACCAGCGGCTGGAGGAAACCTGTCCCCTCGCAGGCGCTGCCGAGCGGGGCGTTGCTAATTGTAATTGAAAATTAATTGATGTCAAGCGAACCCCTGGTGATTTTATGGCCCAAGAGCAGGGGGACGGGATGCCAGAGGAGAAAGGCTCTTGCCTACACCAAAGAGGGAAAGGGAAGAGGGGCGAGGAGGGAGGGAGGGAGTGCCAAAGGGGTGGGAAGGTGGCTGGGTGTGCGGCGGGTGCGGGGGGCCGGCCACCGGCCTTGCAGAAAATTAAATTGCACTTGAGGGTAAATTGTATTAGGGAAGAGCGGCCGCCTCCCGCCAGCCTGTGGCCATTTGGGTAATTAGCCCTGGGGATGCCCCAGCTCACATGGCCGTGCTGGGCAGGGTTAACCCCCACGGGGGAGGGCACCTTGGGGGGATTGGAGCAGGGTCCACACCTGAAACAGCCTGTCCCACCTATGAGCATGGCCATGGTACAGTTTGATGCTCCCCCTGTGCCAGGGTGAGGGTGGGGAACTGCCCCCAAGTCACCATCCTGGGGGGGACACAGCATGGTGGACACCCCTGGGCAGCACGGAGCCCTGCAGCAGCCTCCTGCCTGCACCACTGCATGCACCAGCCCATTTGTGCCCACCGTTGGGGTTCCCCAGGTGCTGAGGGGCTGTGGGAGGAGACCCCTGTGCCACAGCCTGAGAGAGCCAGAGCCAGGAGGATTGGGACTGCACCAAACAGGATTACGGAAAGTCTATTTACTGGACTCTCTTCTTTCCTGCGCGCACGGCAGCTTTAGCTCCCCGGCCCTGCAAATCTCCTCGGCAGGGCCTGTCGGGGATGCTAATCTGGGCAGCCCTGCCCGAGGCTACCCGCTAACCCCCCCTCCTCCGGCAGCACCCACCTCCCCAGCCCTAATCCCCTGCAACCCCCCAGTGCAGCTCCCCAATTTACCCACCTACTGCATCCCCCTCAATGCATCCCCCAGCCTGTCCCCAGCTCTAGCAGCCTCACCAGGATAACCTGGGGCTTTGGGTAGTGCCCCTCATCACAAACCTTTGGACCCCATACGGGAGCAGCTGACAGAGTGGGGGTGCACAGAGGGGGGTTATTGATGTTGAGGATAAATCCCCCGGGGAAATCAAGGAGAAGGAGGCAGCAGGGCTGCAGCCATGAGACCTTCCCCATCCATCACCGCATGGTGGGCAGGACCGGCACCCAGCTAGGGGGACACGGGCCCCCCCCATGCTGGGATGAAGCTGCCGAGGACTCAGCTAAGGGGCATGGCCAAGGCCAAATAGGCCAGCATTGACAGGGCAGGGGCTGCCAATCCCAGAGCCCGTGGAGGTGTGACCATGCAGAGACAGCAAAGAAGGAAAGATGGAGCCAGGGAATTTATTTCAAGGGCGGGTGAGGGAGGAATGGCCAGAGAAGCCAGAGCTCCCAGTGCCTGGGCAGCAGCAGGGCCAGCTGCCCTCCTTCCCCATCCCATTGGCCCTTGTCTCCCACCTGGGCAAAGTGAAGATATCAAGAAAAAGGCTCCAAATCGGATTGACACCCCCCCCTCCCCCTTAATAAAGTTTATTATCGGCCGGGCTTTAATCCTTTTAAATCCCCCGTGTGGGGGGAAGGGCTGGGATTAGGGGAGGGCAGCGTAATCCCAATGAATTTGTTACAGAGGGATTTAGGCAGTGCCGGGAGAGCAGATGGCCCCAGCCCTGGCTCTGGAAAACAACCATTTTCCTTAATGATTCCTAACAAGGATAAAAGGGCACACAGAATCGGGGACAGGGGCAGGGGGTCTGTGCCCGCAGAGGTCCCAGTCCCCAGGGGATGCTCACATGTGTCTCCCTACTCTGGACTATGGCACCAAACTGCAGCCAACTTTTTTCCAGCAGCTTCCAATTCCCTCAGGCTCCCTCCTCATCACTCTGCTTGAGGACAAACCACGAGGCACCCCAAGCATGAGGACATGCCAGCTGTATGGAGGGCAGCTGGCCACGGGTGCACCCAGGAGCAAAAAGCAGGAGAAAAATGTACAATAACAACAATTTAAAATATTTAAAGGATTTAAACCAAACCAGTGCTCTTCCCGGGGTGAAGGGGGAGGTGGGAGGAGGGACAGCTGCCCTGGTGTCTGCACGGCAGGGACCAGCCAACACAGCAGGGCCGGCATCGGCAAAAATAATTTATTCCACTAAGACAAGCAGAGAGCAAACAACAGCGTGGGGAGGGCACAAGGAAAGGCAAAGGCTGGGGCGCGGGGGGCATGTCCATATCTCAAAGAGAGGGGACACACACACAAAATGCAGCTGAACCCACAACTGCACCCCCCTGCCCAGCAGTACCCACTTTTGGGGGGGGGGGGCTAAAACCCCACACTCCTGGCCCTACTAGTGGTTTGACCCCCAATGGCTGCTTCCCCAGCATGGGACTGGGCTTCCCAGTTTGAAACCAGTCCAGTGCCAGGCAGCTCCCGAGGGCAGCCAGGTGCTGAGACACAAACTGCTGTGTCCCAGATCCCGCACACCCAAGAACCTGACACTGTGACCCGGAAGGTGGATGCTCCGACATCCCTTTCTTCTCAAACACAGCCCCCCACTCTCCTCCCCCCCCAACCCTGTGTGAGGTGACTGTTGCGAGCAGGGGGGATGATGCACCAACCCCCCCTCCCACTGGGGGACAAAAACACTGTCGCAGGGGTGGCCCGGCTCAGCATCCCACCCACCCCGGGGGCAGCCCCCCCAGCCCTCTGCAGCCGCCCTCAGGCCATGGGGAAGCCAGGACGGCCTTTGCGGGAGCGGGTGCGGAGACGGAAGAAGGTGTACATGCCCAGGAGGCACATGGAGGAGAGGAAATACAGGGCGACGCAGAGGCTGACATCCAGGCGGGAGAAGCCCAAGCCAAGCACCCGCAGCCAGGGACTCCTCTGCACACCCTCCTCCTCCTCCTCCTCCTCCCGGATCAGGACAGCAGGAGCCCTCCGGTGCTCCCAGCGCACCCCAGCATCCCGGGGCAGGGCGATGGTGTCCCGCTTGCTGATCCGCCGGCGCCGGCCAGCTGCCGCTCGCAGTGCCTGGCTTTTGAAGTGCTGCTCGCTGAAGGAGTCCAGGTCCACGATGTCCTCACCCACCTCCCGCAGCTTGGGGTTCAGCCGCACGATCCTGGGGCGCCGCGGCTCGGGGGAGCCTGGTCGCCCTGGAGCTCTCATCTCACCCTCCCTCTCCTTTTCCTCTTCTTCCTCCTCCTTGTCCCTTGCCTCTCGTGGGCCCTCGGTGCCCAGCCTGGTGTCTGTCCCCTCCCTGGCCACGGGGATGGGGTCGGCCTCAGCATAGTCCGGGTAGATGTTGGCCGGGGAGAAGTGTGCCTTGAGGAAGGTGAACACGGCCGGCTCATCCCAGACGTGCACCCCCCTCTCCTCCTTGTGGCACTGAGGACACATGTCCGGAGTAGGCCACTGCAGCTTGGGGAACTTGGGGTCCTCTGTGTCACCTCCTGCAGGAACCAGAGCCAGCAAGGGGGTTAGAGTGGACAGGCAACACAGCCCTCCACCTGTATGAACATAAACACCCCAGAGCATCCAGCAGCTGGGGATGGGGGAATTTGGAGGAACCGTCTCGGAAGGAGGGGTCCTCCGAGGGCACACAGCAGCTTTGGGAAGCTCCCTGCAGGGAGCATGTAAAACCACACTGCATCTTCGGGGTGGGTCTGATGCTGTGTGACCAGCTGCTGTCCCTGTGATGGGGGACGATGACAAGAGGATGTCCCGACTCCTGCACCCTAACGCAGCCAGTTGCCAGCTCCATCCATGAGGAGGGATGCTCCTCCACCTCACCTCTCCTTTCCCCTCAGGAAGCAACCCCAGCTGCCCTCCCTGAGGCCCCCCTCACCTGCCAGGCGAGCGTTGACTTTGTTGTGGTGGGACCAGAGCCAGAGGACAGCCTCCTCCCGGCCTGCCACCTGGTCCATGGACTTGGCTGCCATGGCCTCGAAGTGCTCAGCACACTCCTGGCAGCCGAAGAAGTGCCGGACATAGCAGCGCATGGTACCCAGCACCTCCAGTGGCAGCTCTGGGGGGAGACAGAGTATTAGGGGGAATGGGAGGGTGAGTCCAGATCCTGCAGTGCCACTGCCACAGCCCCATGGCCAAGGTGGCAGCCCCACACCCCAACTCTGCAGCTCTTGTCCTCCCCGAGGCCTCCCTTGGGGTGAGATGAACCTCTGCTCACAGGCAGCGTCCCTGCCTGTGCCACAACCTGTCTGGACACTCCCTCCCTGAGATCTGAACCCCATTTGGCGATGCTGATACCTTTGTCGGGGCCACTCTGGGCAGCTTGGACAGTCAGCAGGTGGAAGATGGTCCAGAGCCCACAGGGGTAGCCACGGAAGTGGGGTTCACTGCCCTGGCAGCCCACCCAGGTCACGTTGGTGGGGAGCACGGCAGGGTTGGAAGCCTGGAGGACAGATGCACAAGACGTGATGGAGCTGGCAGATAACGTGGGGTGGGGGGAAAGGGGCAGGGGGGAGGAGAGAAGAGTGGGGGCTGGGGTCCCCGTGGGTGCCTTACATCTCTGTTATTCTTCATGGCTTCCTTCAAGGTGCTGCGGGGAAGCTCGGGCTCTGTCCAGTTCCTCAGCCAGCCATCCAGCGACCGCAGGTAGGTCTGCACGCAGGGGCGCCCGGGGAAGTACTGCAGAGGGAGGAGAGGGGTGAGGAAACCCAGACTACCCCTGTGAGCAGCAGGGCAGACCCCCAGCTCATCAGGACAGGCACTGGGCAGCACCAGTATCCTCTACAGCAGCGTGTGCCTGAGGGCAGCATGGTCCCAGCAAGGTTTCGGTGGCTGTCTCTGAGGGGCTGGGGGCCACGGCGTGACCCCCCCGTGTGCATGTTCAGGCTCTGACCCTCGGTCCCGTCTGAGGGAGGCAAAAAAGCCACTCTGACCATAAGTCAGCACAAAGCCGATTAGCAGCAGCACTTAAAAGCCACTGCCACTCCAGGGAGAGGGGCAGCCCGCCAGCGCCTGCCACTGACTGATGGAGGACAGACAGAGGGACTGGAGGACAGACAGAGGGACCGATCGGAACAACCCACAGGGAGGATGAGACCAGCAGCGACAGGGATGCAAAAGGGAGGAGCGTTTTGCTACATCTGAGCTGTTCTCTCCGGGCCCACGGGGAATCACATCAAAAGCCCCAAATTCACAGGGGAATTAATTCATCTGCTACCTGATCTTTCTGCTGCAAAACGCAGCTGTCCCCCTGGCTCCCTCCGCAGAAGGCTTTGCCATGCTATGCCCTGTTTTCCAGGCACCACCTCATTCCACGTTAAGATTTCCCACCCCCCCCCACTTCCGTGCCTTAAACGCCTCTTGGGAAGGCAACAGTTAAGGCTGGGAGTCGCTGGCTGAGCTCTGAGCATGAGCCCTGCGGGGCTGGCAGCAATCCTGGGGATGCTGCTCCGTCCTGTGGATGAGCGCGGAAACGGCAGCACTGGCTCAGCATCCTCAGGGAAGCCCCAGCACCCACCCGGTGCCTCCTTGCCAAATCCCGTGCTTGGTCAGCAAGGGGGAGGTTTGCAGAAAGAATTAAAAGCTGATTAAATAAAACCACTGCTGTTCCCTACCACCCCAGCCAGCTCATACCCTTGGCCAGGGAGTTGGTGCGATGGGTGATTTATTTCTGTAACCCTGTGGGTCTCATTAAAAGGAAAAATAGCAAGGAGAGCTGGGGGCAAGCAGAGGAAAAGTCATGCAAAGCTTTGACTTGAGGATTTGAGATGCGTTGCAGCAGTGGCTTGTGCACCAGGAAGTGAAACTGCCCTGCTTCTGCTGGCTCAAAGCTCCTACATGCTTCAGTTTCATCAAGCAAAAGAGTTAAAAAGGAGACCACAAATTAGGCTCTTCCAGATCCTGACTCAGAGCAAGAGTCCTTCTCCTGGACTGGACTGTTCAAGAAGCCTGTAGAGATCAGCTAACCAAGCTTCCAAGTCAGGCAATCAGAGTTACAAACCCCTCTGATCACCTCTGCCACCCCAGCAGGTGACTGCATCTCTTCTGGAAAGACCTACTGCCTGGACACAAAACCTCCTGCCAGCACTGAACCTGCTCTGCCCTCCAATACCTGCACCCCAGGCCTCATCTGAAACTCTCTGGCACCCACTCTTCGCTCCTGTTGGGACTCTGGGCTGAGTCTGGGGCTCCAAAGGGGTGGGAACAGCTCCACAGTGGCCGTAGGACATGCCAAGCACAGGGCTTGTATCCAAGATGGCCATGCTTCGCTACCTGCAAGCGCTGGGACATGGTGGCCTGCACCTTGCATTTGCATTTCACCTTATAAATAGCTATGGGGAGGCACGGGCGGTTCCTCTCCCCACACCCAAAGCTCCTCACCTTCACCAGCAGGGCCACGTAGCACTTGAAGGCAGCCAGCTGGTCCCCCGACAGCACGGCGGCACGGACAGCCTCCACCCGCAGCGAGTAGTGCAGCGCGGATTCCAGGTCAACCATGTACAGCTTGGAGCTGGGGAGGGCAGTGCAACATGACAGCTCATTAATGAGCACCCCCCAGCCATGACCCAGGGTTTTTCCCAGGGAAAAGGCACGGTCCCAGCCTGTTGCCCACCCATAGCCATGGCACCTCCTCCCCGCACCAGCCCTGGCCTCCCGCAGCCCCAGAATGATGAAGGGAGGGTCCTGACCGGTCAGCACGCCTTGGATGGGACATGGTGGTTTCACTGGAAGTGTCGTTGGTTGTGTTCAGCTTGTAGGAGCCACGGGTGACGCCCGAGAGCGTGCGCAGGTGGTAGGTATAGAAGGAGCGTGCCTCCATGTGCCTGTGAGAAAGGAGAAGCCATGAGCAAGACCTTCTTCCCTCCCAGACAGCCCACGGGAGGAAGCAAAGGAGACCAAAAGCCACGTTCCCTTTCGCCAGCTCCAGGCAGGGCTGGCAGCCCCATTTGGTGCCCACCAGGGTCCCCAGACCCACCCTCCATCCCGTGTCCCACACTCACACGGGCAGGCGGGAGAAGGAGCCGTTGCGGAGGAGCAGGTAGGCAGAGGGGAAGGTGGTGACACCGAACTTCTCCACAAGCTCCTTCTCACTGCTCAACACCCTCCTCACCGCCACGTTCTCATACTGCAGCATATCCAATGCCACCTGCAAGTCCAGCAGCCCCGAGGTTAGGTGAGGGGAGCACACAGGACAGGGCTATTATTTAGTAGAACACTTTGCATCTGCAAAGCAGCGTGCAAGCCAGCTGGGGAGGCTGCTGGGAGAGGACTTCCCTGCCAAAGAGTTATGGGGCCCTGGGGACATGGGCTTCAAGAGAAATGGGGGATAAACTCAGCTGTACCCACCTCTCTGCCCACGAAGGAGTCACTCTTCTCAAAGATCAGTGCCAGGTATTGGTCCTTGTTCCTCTGGAAGAACGTCCGAACCTCTTCTGCACTGCAAAAGAGAAGAGGATGGCAGCATCGGCCATCAGCTGGATGTTCTGCCCTCCTGCCCCAGAGGAGCTCAGGCCTCATCCACTGGGATTCAGCAGGGGATGCCAGTGGGGGTTCAGGCCCACCGAGTAGGTAATTCCATCCTGCTGCAGTTTCCAGCTCAATTTTCTGCTCCAGTTCACAAGCTTTGAGAAAACCCATCAGGGTTGACCAAGGAGGCAGAAAACAAAGCACGGGCAGGGCAGGGCAGGACGGAGCTGCATGCTCACCCAGGGGAAAAAACAGCAATGAACTTGAACCAGGGCTGTTGTTTTTTAGGTAGGACATGGAGGCATTGGAGATCTGAAGCACATTGGGAAAGCCAAATGTTCCTCCCCAGGACAGTGGAACAACCACCTGCATCCAGCAAAGACAATTCAGACCCCAACAAATTTGTAGCGAATAAAGAAAACCCTTTCTCGGGGCAGGAACGAGGTGCTAATAGCAGTGGCCTCACTTGGAACAGCATGACACTGCCACATCCCCAGCCCGGGTACTGCTTGCTCTAATAAAGGCTGATGAGCAGGTTCGTTAGGAGATGGCAACAATGTGGTCTGTCTCATCCGGGCCACGTAAATGGCTCTATCCTGGCCAGGTCATCTGCGTCTCCGGGCGACACGGGTGATGCAGTGGTTGCTCCATGCTCATTTTTGGCTTAGGATTTTCCCAGAAACCTGCTTTCCGTGGGATGAAGGCCACCAGAGCCACCCCCCCTTCCTGCTGTACCTACCTCGCCGGCTCCAGCGGAGGACAGGCAGGTGGCCAGGCGTCCTGGCTCTGCTCAAGGTTGGTGATGATGGCATGGCGCAGCTCCTCGACGGTGGCGCTGGGATCTGCAGGGCAACAGGATGCCAAGGGGTCAGTTCTGGAGAAGCTGGTCCCATGGGCTGAGCTGCTCCAAGCTGTTCTCCCCTGGGCTCCCTGAGGTTCCAGCACATGGGGGAGGGTGTGGGCAGCAGGGCCATTCACATCTGGGGTAAAAAGCCCTCCTAGCTCTGATACTCACTGGTAATCCTTATTCCATCCTCTGCCTTCTTGCTAAAAGCTCTGAAGAACTGAAAGGGAAAAAAAAAAAAAAACACAAGGGAAACTCGAGTGAGAATATTTGGAGTGGGACAGGGAGGCAATGCAGCCCAGCAGGTAGAGGCTCCGCCCGAACTGGCTCTGCCTCAGTTTCCCCACGATGTTACAGCACGCTGACTGACATCAGCCACCACAGAGAGAACTCCTGGTCTTGCAGGAAATCCCTGGAGGGGAGGGATGCAGGGCATGGGCTGGGAGCCATGTCCAGCCAAGGGCTGAGCACTGTCAGGCAGAGGGACAGGCATCTCCAGGGCCCCCAGGGAGGCTGCCAGGACCTTCCCAGTTCCTGAGCTCTCACAAAGCAGAAAAAGGGGCTTTTTGCCCCTCTCCTGGCCTCCCCCAGTGGCTCCAGTGCTTTGGTACAGCCAGAGCAGCATAACCAGGTTGTGTCAGACAGGTGTTTGCTTTGCAGGCTGGGCTGGGAGCACAGGCTGTTTGCAAAAGGTGTTTGCTGGGGACAGGGGATGCGAAGAAAGTGACTTCTTGGCACTGCCACATCAGCATGTCTCCCTGCCCCAGGAGATTAGTTGGTCAGTGTCCCACGGGCAGGCAGTGGGCACTCAGGCTTGTAGGTCCTTGGTGAGCCTCCAAGGTAAGGACACCAGACCACCTGGCAGGCAAACCCCCAAATCTGATCCCACCTTGGGCCGAGGGCATGCCTGATGAAACGCTTATCCCTCTCGTTCCGTTTCAAGGTGATCCTGGCTTTTGCTGCCTGCACCTGGAATGCCTTGACTTTATTGCTTATGTTGGACTGAGGCCCTGTTTGCAGTGGGAAACACTATGATCTGGTGTATTGACACAGCTAAGGGGCTGGGCACGGGCCCAGGAGGAGGGACAGCACCTCACCAGCCGCCACAGGAGGCTCCCAGACGAGCCCCGTGCAGCCTCCCACAGCATCCCTGTGCCCTCCTCCAAAACCTGCCCTGCAATCACTCTCTGCCTCTAGCAGCCTTTCCCCATTCAGGTTTTGGATTCCCCCTCATCCCAGGAGAGATCAAATCTCTACATTTCACCACAAAGCAGCATTTTGGTTTTTCCCTCCTTGTTGCTACATCACTCAGCAGTTCCACTGGCTGCAGTTACGCTTTGGGGAAGGGTGAAACAGCTCCAGCCCGCAAGGCCCCAAACGAAATATTTTGGTGCCATAGTGCTGTTGATCTGATGAAGCAAGAGAGGGACAGGCCAAAAGGCGAAGCCCAGGGAAACCAGGGACATGTCTGGCATGCACAGCCCTTACCTTCAGTGTGGGGAAGCCAGTTATGCCAAATTCAGCACACACTTGCTGGTTGGCCTCATCGGCGCAGTCAATGGCTGCCAGCATCACCGCAGGCCTCCACTCTGTGGGGAGAGGATGTGTCAGCACCATTCAGCCCCTCTGAGACCTCAAAAACCATCCTGCTCCCCAAAACCTGTGTGAGTATCTCATCAGTGCAGTTCCTTCCAGTCCTGAAGCCTCATCTTGCCCCTTACAGGAGACCAACTGATGGCTTCCAAGCCCCTAGCACCCAAAGACACGGTGCGTGCATTGCCCTACTTTTGTGGTGGCAGAAGCACAGTGAACGCTGTGAGAGGTGGGACCAGGCTTTGCACACCCTGCCCTGGCCAGTACCTGAGAACAGGCAGCTCTGCCCACGGCTGCCTGCCTGGCTGGTTCAGCCTGCCCAGCCTCTGCCCCAGCGGAAAGAGGCCACTGGGAGAAGGGCAGGCTAACCACAGCTGGGGGAGAGCCAGGAACATGGGCTCCAGCTTGTCTCCTCCCAGATTGAGGGCACAGTTGTTAACTGAGGGGGAACAACCCAAAACCAGTGGCTGAGCCCACCCAGGTGCCAAGCATCCACTTCCCTGCTGTATCTCTCCACCACTGCCTCCTTGGGGAGGACCAGCAGCTTCCTGGGGTAAAACAGAGATGAAGAAGAGTGGGCACAGAGGAATTTCAAGCAGCTTGGAAACCTTTTATCAGAGATAAAAGCTCTGAAATGGCTCCTTTTAGCATAAAGGACACAAGCCGGAGAACACCAAGCCTCTCCTTCAAGCAGGACAGGGAGGGATGCAGCACTGGCACATGGATAGAGCCCATAGGAGCCTGCTGCAGGTGGGGACACGTTGGGACTGTCTCATGTTGCAGGTGACAGGGCAGGTGAGCTGCCCCAGCAGCAGTGGCACAGGAAGGTTGGTGCCGAGCCCCAGCGGCAGGAGCCAGGCATGCTCCTGGACTCATTGGCACGTGGTGCCTACGGGTCACCCTGGCATGCTCCCCATCCAGCCTGCTCCTGCGAAAATCCACCCGTGGGAACGGCAGCGAGGATGCCAAGTGGCACGGGAGCGGCTTCCTCACCCGGCCTCCAGCAGCACCCCATCCGCCATCCAGCCGCCAGGGAGGGGAGCCCTGGGGGGACCCCGTCTTGGAGAGGTGCCAGGACAGCCTGGCATTTCCCTGCAGGGCCTGGGGCATGCACCCCATTCCTCACATCCTGCCCCATTGGGGAGCGCTGACGGCATCCCCCGGGAGGGATGGCATCCCCTCGGAGGGACAGGACAGGATGCCTGGCCCCTGCCCTGACTCACCTGGCTGCCACCATGCTATATCAATTAATGCAATAACAGGGAGAAGCCATGAGTGCCTCAGGATGCCGGGGGAGGCAGGAGTAGCCTGGCAGGGCGAGGGGCCTGGCAGTGGGGTGTGGGGGTCCCTAAGCAGGGCTGGGCACCAGCCAGATACCAAGGTCAAAGCCAGGAACAAACCAGCTGGGATCAGCGTCCAGTGCCCGTGCACTGCCTGCCTTTCTCTGCGAGCACTGGGGAGCATCAGGGCTGAGGGAGGGTCTGGGGGGGAAAAGCAGGACTTCCCAGGACCGGGGCTGAGCTCCTCCCAAGCAAAGGGGCTCCAGGGATGCTGCTAAGCCGGGCCTGGCCATCACAGGGGGCCCTGAGCATCGGGGGTACCTGGGCCTTCCCACCGGGCTGATGCTCTGGGAAGGCTGGGGCAGGGATGGAGGGGGATTTAGGGATGCTAGTGGACGGTAAGGCTGAGGAGATGGAAGGGTCTTGGTAGGGAGGGTGCAGAGGGGATGCAGGCGGGCTGGTAGGGCTGAGGATGCAGGCAGGATTTACAAGAGCCGATGGAGAGGAGGATGGGACAAGGACGCAGGAGGAATTTAGGAGATGCGGAGACAGGGACACTGGAAGGATTTAGCAGCGCTGAAGTAGAGTGGACAGAGATGCAGGGGGGGTTTAAAGGTGCTAATGGAGAGGAGGGGGATGGGACAAGGACAGAGGAGGAATTTAGGAAAGCTGATGGGGGGCAGGAGCAGAGGGAAGATTTAGATGTGCTGAAAGGACGCAGAGGCAGGGACATGACAGATTTAGGGAGGAGACAGAGATGGGGATACAGAGGGAAAAACAAGGGCAAGAACAGAGGGAGGGTTCAGGGGTGCTGAAGGGGCGGGTAGGCAGGGATGCTGGGGACTCACCTTGGAGGTCGTGTGCAAGTGCCCGCCATGTGGGCGCGAAGTGGACGCAGTGTCCGCACCAGGAGGCGAAGAACTCGACAGCCCAGGCGCTGGTGGAGCCCAGCAGCCGCCCCTCCGCCCCGCTCCCCAGCAGCTCCAGGGGGTCATCGGCCGAGTACAGCCCGCGGGGCCGCGCCGCGGGCAGCGCCAGGGCCAGCAGCAGGAGGACGACCGACCACCCCCGCCATCCCCCCACGCCGCCGCCGCCCAGCGCCCGCCGCCGCCACATCGCCCGCCCAGGCCGCCCGCCGCCGCCCGCCGCCTTTACGGCTGCCGCACCCCACGCCCACCGGGGGGCGGGGCCGGTCCCGCCCACGGGGGCGCAGCCAAGGGCGGTCGCATTGCGGCGCCCCCTGTCGGGCTCCCCTGCACACACACCCCCCCCACACACACACCCCTCACACACCCCCTAGACACCCCCACAACAGGGGGCTGCCCCAAACACCCCTCGCACACCCCCTAGACACCCCCACAACAGGGGGCTGCCCCAAACACCCCTCGGCCCCTCCCCAGCGCTAGGCAAGGGAGGTGGGAGGCCAAAGCACTGCCCTCCTGCAAGGAGATGGCATAAAATGATAACATTATCTGATAAAGCGTGGAAAGGCGAAGGCGGCTGATTCAGGCTCTAAACCCGCGGTGCCGCCATTACAATCATCCCCTTAGGGAGTCACCAGGTCGGCCACCCTGATGTCACTGTCACCAGGCAACCCCTGCCAGGACACCCTATGGAACAGGAACCCTCTGGAGACCCGGCTGCTCTCAACCCAACCCCACCAGGGATGCACAACAAGGATACCCAACCAGTAACCCAAAATCCAGCTCCTCCAACCAAGAAAAAAGCAGCCCTCCACCCCAGGCAACCCCGAGTCTGGCCACAGCCACCCCAGCAGCCTGGCCGTGCCACTGCTCACACACACACACACACGTCACCAGCTGCCACGGAAGGTTTCCGTTGCCCAGCACCCCAGGGCAAGGCTGGCCACTGCTGGGGTGGACACAGCCCCAGAATCCATCCCTCTGCTCCCTCCTCACCCCTTGAGGGCAGGGGCCCCGGGCACCAGCAGTGCCCATCTCTGTTGAAGGCTGCTTTCTGGCTCTGTCCCCAGGGAGGCCATTAGCTATGCTGGGCCCCACCTAGGTATTTTAGGCAGACTTGCCATGCTAGAAAAACAAGCCTGCCAGAGCCCAGCCTTGCCGTGGCAGCGGAGGGCAGGGGCCTCGGCCCGGGGCACAGCTCGGGGGGGAGCTGTGGGTCTCCCTGAGACAACCCAGCTGTAGGAGACAGAGCCTGCGGGACACAACCGTCGTGGGATTGCTGCCAAGCTGCTTCTCTGGGTCCAGGCCGATGCAGAAGATGGTTTGCTGCAGCCCGGCCTGCTGTAATTAAATGCTTAAGGGATTATCACACCTTGCTGCCCAATTGAGAAGAGAGAGGCGCAGCCTGGCCCATGGAGGGCTGCCCTGAAAGGTGGGTCCTGGTTATTGCCAGAGACCCTGCCATGACTTGATCTTTATCCAGCTGGCAATTAAAAGACAAAAATCTCTGTGCTTAGGGTTGTCACCACCGTTATTTTACTCTGGGCTAAAGTCCTTATTTGAAGGGCTTGTCAGCTTGATTAGGTTATCATGATTAGGTTATCATGGTGAAGAAGAGGTGCTCAGCACCAGTGTGATTGCCAGCGTCCTTCCCATCCAGCTCACACGTGCCTCCTGGGGAGCTCGAATTCCTCAAATCCTTTTTTAGATACAAAAGCAGCATCTAACCCAAAGGCAGATGGGCGAGAGCCCTCACCCCAGGGCTCCAGCTCCTTTTGAGGTGAGCCATGCTGTTGCTCATCTGCAGAAGCCCTGGGGTGGGGATGCTCCTGCTTCCGGCTGCCCAGGGAACAGCTGGGGCCGCAGGTGCTGCCGATGACCCTGCTGCCAGGCTGGCACGTCCCATCCCTGCCACTGCCTGTGGAACAGCCTTCTTCACCAGCAAGGTGTGGGGTTTTCCCGGCATGGGCTTGCCCAAATAGCCCTTTTTCTCCTTTTAACGCTTCTGCAAAGCAACAGGTGAGACTCTTCTTCTGCCTCAAACTGGCAAGAGCCTGATTTTCATTGCAAAATGGCATAGAAAGCCAAAGATGAAGCAGAGATTTTGAAACAACCCATTTTGAGCTAGATTTGAGACTAAGACGAATTAAAAGAATCAAGAATGGATAGAAGCCTGGGCAGGTTTTGGAAATGCCCTCCCAGCCCTGCCTGCCTTTTGTCCTCTGTTGCTTTGCACCCCCTTGCTGCTAGCAGAGCCTCTGAGCAGGAAAGCACAGGTGCTGGGTGACCCTGGATGCCCAGCTGCTGAGCACCCAGCCAGCCCTAGAGCCCAGCTTTAGGCTCTCGGGGCCTTCAGCACCTCTAACTTTGGGAAGAGATGTGCTTCACTCCCCCAGAACAAGGCCATGGGCTAAAGACCACTGTAGAGGTTCCTGCACTGCACAAGTCCCCAAGCAGTAGCTGAGCACCGGCTTTAGTTCATTAAGCTCATCAACTCTCAAATCTCCTTTCCCAGACTAACAGCCAGCAGGAATCTCCTTGAAGTCAATGAGGTGTGGACAACGTCAACAGGCCGAGAGCCTCAAAGGCCACTAAGATCTCACCAAAATAAGTTAAGCCCTGCAGAACTTGTTTCATGCACCCAAAATGAATCGTTTTCACAGACACAAAGAGCTAGGCTGATTGCTTCTGTGCTGGGTTAGAGAGGAGACGTGGAAAGAGTAGCTGGGTCTTTATGTATTCAACCCTTGAAGTGCTGGAAAGGACTACTGAACAGACTTCAGAAATTGGGGGAAGGCTTTTACTGTCCACCACTAAAAGCATGAATCTGGCTGCAAAACACCAAGAGATCCAAACAGCTGAGTAATCTGACCAAGCACCTTCTCACATCCCTTTAGCTGCAAAGGTTCAGGGACAGGGAGATCCTGAAATGGACTTTCTTCCTTGAAAATTAAAGAATGCGTTCCTACCTAATTGTGTGATTCCAGGAACTGACTCCAAGAAAAACACGCAATCAACGCAAGACTCATGGTACAATCATGGCAACCCCGTCACCAGGCCCTGGCATTTCGGAGGACACTCGGAAAAGTTTGCACTCAACAGCCCTGCGAGCACCTCAGAAATACCAGCTTACAGAGGAGGCTCGACAGTTTTCCTCTCTCTCCAGCCTTCATGAGAAGGACTCACAAACTCAGTGAAGTCCTCCTTGATCTGGAGCACGGCACCACTTAAAGCATGGTCCTTCCCTAAGTAGGAGAAAGGCCCATCTCCCCGATTAGCATCTCCGAACAGCCTCAAAAAGCGAGTGAACGTTGGGCCACCTGCACCTCCCAGCTGGCTGAATTCAGCTGGGACACTCCAATCCAGGTGGCACTTGTCCACTGGTGGCACCAGTCACACCTCTACTGACACATGGTTTCAGACAAGAACCCTGGCAGCGCCTGCATGACAAACTTGCCAGCTTCCGTGGCTTTGCTGAGACAGGGAATGATGCACAGAGGGGATGGGAACCCCAACAGCTTCCCACACCCTGCACAGGCTATGCTGGGCTCACACCTATGAAGACCAGGAAAGCCCCTTGTAGCCCCCATGGTAGCCAGAAATTGCTGACTAGGCAAGCCAGGCTTGGTCAGATATAGTTCGTTTCTACCTTTCAAACCCAACCAGCCTGTAATAACAGCAGACATAAAAGAAAATCCAGGATGCATTCTCAGGATGTGATGAATGTGTTCACGTAGTTTGTGTCTGCAGAGAGACTACAGCAGTTCCAGCCCCTTTCTGCTATTCACCCTCTGCTGATTCATCCCTGCTTGAATGGACGGCAGTGACGCTGCCCTTGCCCTTTTTAGAGGGACCTGGGGGGATCAGGAGGAACTGGTGCCATCCTTGGTATGTCTAGATAGGAAACATTTTACCTGCACATTTAAGATCTACTTAAAGTCATAAATCATCAGCATGACCCAGGACGCCCAGAGCAGATGTTTTCCACTCCAGCTCATCTGCCCAGCTTTCAGGAGCAGATTGGAGGAGGCCACACCACCCAGATTTGCCACATCATTATTTGGCAGCTGGTTTAATTGCAGCACATGAAACTGAGAATACCACATGGATGAGAACGGAGCACTCCTCTCTTGCTGTGGCAGTAGTCCTGCAATGTAAGCAAGGTCTCACCTACCAAGGAGTGGTGTGCCCAGTCTCACAGCACTGGCTCCATCACCTCTGCAGAGCAACAAAGCAGGACACGGACACTGGACCAGTTTCCTTGCTGAGCTCCTCAAGCCAAGCAACACAGACAGTAGGATCTCCTGCAGCCTCCCTTATTTTGCTGGAATAAAAAAAAAATAAAGTCTCTGGGACACCCCTTAGAACCAGCATTAATTCCACCTCCAGCAAACTCACAGCCAAACCCCTAGTTCAAGTCATAGAATCATAGAATAGTTTGGGTTGCAAGGGACCTTTACAGGTTATTTAGTCAAAGCCCCCTGCAGTAAGCAGGGATGTCTCCAACTAGGTCAGGTTACCCAGAGCCCCATCCAACCTGACCTTGAATGTGTCCAGGCTTGGGGCATCTACCACCTTTCTGGGCAACCTTTGACAGTGTTTCACCACCCTCATTGTAAACATTTTTTTTTCTTATATCTAGTCTAAAACGATCCTCTTTTAGTTTAAAACCATTACCCTGTGTATTATTGCAACAGGCCCTGCTAAAAAGTCAGCCTAGATTTCAAGGGGAGGTGACAGACAAGTCACGCTGCAAGAAGAGAAAGCCACCTGAAGCAAGCACCAGGGAGGAAACGCAGCCCAAGGGACATGGGAGGTCTTGCACACAGAGTGAAGGGCTGGAGAACTGGGGCCAAGAGAAACATTCAGAGCAGAAACCAACTAGATCTGCTCCAGACCATCCTCAAACAGCAGACTTGGCAGGCAAAAGAAGGCATCTCTGCCACGGATGTTCCTACAAACCTCACTCCTGCCCAACCCTCACCCTCCTGAATTGAGCTACTGGCTCCTGACAGCTCTGTTCTCCTCCTTTTCCCCAGATTTCTGCAGGATTCAGGAGGTGGCAGGAAGGCACAGGTCTGGGGCTACAGGTTTTGTTTGCTCCAGTTTCCAGACCTCACAGTTTGCCTTTCCCTCCCCCATGCACCCACCTCCCAGAGGGTGCCCTACGCTTTCAAACTCCATTACATCTCATCTGCATTCCTGCTCACCATCAGCCCGTGCTCTGGGCTGGGTGCCAGTGGCTGGGCAGCCCCCCCTCTTCTCCTTCCTGAAGAGAGCTGCCTGTGGTCAGCAGCTCCCCTCCAGCTCCTTTTCTTCTGAGGGCTGTGCTAATGAGAGCCTGGACATTGCAGAAGCCCTTGTGCTAGGCAGGGCACAGCGATGCCTGGAGCAGTGTCAACATTTCAAGTGCTCCAGCGTTCTGCCAGGCATTTTAGGACATGGGATGGCTGCAGCTGGCACAATCTCCCCGGGAGGGCACCTGGGAGAAGGGTGGCACCAAAACAGTCCTGCCATGAGGAAGGCAGCTGCCTGCCCTTGCCTAACCCAGGAGTTTCACCAGGTCCACGGGTGAAATGGTTGTCAAAGGCAACTGCGCTCTGGGGGTTCTGGGAAGAGTTGCACAAACACTGCCGTGCAAACTCAGTGCCAAAGTGAAGCAACGTAGACTTGCAAATGAGGAAATTAGAGCCTTCATCAAGCTGATTACTGGGCATCTTGGGCAAGGAACAGCAGTAGCAATGCAGCAGTTTGCTGTGTCACTCACCAGAGCACCGTGGCAGCTATCCCACCATTCAAGCCTTTTCAAAGGGAAGCCAGATCTTTAGCCAGAGAAACACAGGTCAATCTTTTTTCAACGTGAAAAGCACTCTAAATCACTTCCAGGGATGGATGCTGATGGCTGCAAGTAGATCACTGTCTGAAAACACAAAACTCAGGGAGCAAAATCGCTGCAGGGCAAGGAAAGCAGGGACACGGATGCTCTCCTGCTGCTCGGTAATGAGAGCACAGAGGCTGCAGCGCCCCTTTGTCTCAGCCCTTTGAACATCAAACGACCCACCACTGCACTTTGGCCGTTTCAACCCAAGCTCAGAAGGCTGCGACGTGCTTCTCCATCCGCACGAGGGCTGTGGATGGCATTCCCAGAAAGCCCCGCTGAGGACTCTCCCTACGGCACGCTGGCACTGCGGGACCGCAGCAAAGCTGCTTCCATGGTGGAACTCCAATGCAGCAAGTCTTCCTCCGGGATGAGGTACCTCTGCTAAGGAAAAGCAAAGAGCAAACCACCACTCAGCATGGCACAAAACCTTTGCAACAGTTTTGTTCCAACGGGTCCCCCCCGTTTGCTGCATACGCCTCACCCAGGAGAGTGGTGAGGAGCAGACTGTCACACAGCATCCTCCAAGATGGAAAAACTATCACTGGGTTTTGAAGGTACCTGTAGTAAATGGAAAGCAAAGCCTTTTCTGCTGGGGTGTACAGTAATTAATGGCAGCAGAACACAGCAGAGGTTCAGGAGCAGCAGGGCTACAGGCAGGAGGAGGCTCGATAAACATCCTTGGTCTTACACATTTCTCACTGCCACTCGTTCACCACGTGCCCACACGTCTGTGGTTTGGCACCACGACTGTTCAGCTGTCCTCTTACAGAGCTCTGGGACCTTTCACACGTTAAAGCAGGGTTGTTTGGGTTTTTTTAATGCTGGAAAGAAAACAGCAAAGATTTAGGGAAGTTCCACCAGTACATAAAGTTTCCAGGGAACAACATTTGGCCCCTCTGTGAAGAGGTCATCAATGCTGGTAACAGCAGCTGTAACAATTTAGGAGCCTAGTTGAGGGATCTGAAACAAGACTGAGGCTCTGAAGAATTTAATTCCAAGACTGCTGTTTAGCATAAAAATAGCCTTCTCCCCTTCCCCCCAAAATGTTTTAGAACATGAGTTTTTAAAACATATTTTAAATCAACATGTGCAAGGAGTTAATTTTTCTCCCGCAGACCATGCTGTGCACTCCTGCAACAATTACACAATGTTATTTTGCTTTTATCAATACTCAGCTTTAGCAATAAGGAAATTCTAATAACATTATTATTATTATAATTAAGGCAACTCTAATTGGATTTTGTGGACTGTGATTGGCATCCCAAGTACAGCATCAGACAGAAAGGGGGACGTACAAGGGACGAATCTCCAGGACACCTTCAGATTTTGCAACCGTTTGGGTAATTATAAAGCTCCATTTTATAAAGAACCAGGAAGCAAGATTAACTCATAAATCAGTTTATTTACAGATTTTGTTCTCTTAAAGTACATTTCAGTTACCAAAGATATTTACACTGGTGTACACAGGGACCACCCTGGTTATTTTACAATTCTTAATTACAAAAAAAAACCCCACCCTCCACATCCTTGGGTCTGTCTACTGTGCAAAGCTGCTCTGGATGTGAACATTAGCTGAAACTGGCCCAAGAACCAAGTTACCAGGTTATTTACACATACACAGTAAACGGGTTTCTTCTCAGCATCTCCACAACACAGTACAGGGGGAGACAGAGCCTCCCAAAAGGTGGCTTTGCAAACGTGTATCAAAAGGCTCTGCAAAGTCAAGGAAAAAACTAGTAAATGCAGGTTAATTACAGTATTCTCTTTCATCTGTATACATTTTTGCATTTAACATTTAAATTACAAATAAGTTCAATAGTTCGCTTTTCTCCATTTTAGTTGATTTGTAAACACTTCAGATGCACTAAATACCTTGTAAGAGTCAACTGTTTCTCTGCTGAAAAGTACTTTATTTTCCTAATATTCTTAAGGTAGCAAAGGGATATGAAAGTCAGAACTGCACGCAGTTCCTCGCAGAATAGTCACTTAAAAGGTCTCTATCACTGTGCTACTGAAGATCTTCTGCAGGTACACACTTATTCAAGTATTGCAAAAAGCTAAGGCCACTTTTTCAAGAAAGGAAAGTGAACAAGATGGGATTTTTCAATCTCTCGTTCCACCACCTTATGAGCAACACGCCTTTTCTGAAAGGCAGAAATACTGATACTCCACAGCTCAGCTCAGGGAGCATCCTGCTGTGAGAGAGGTGCTCCTTTTCCACAAGCCTGGGCTTTCCCACCTTGCACAGAGACCCCTGGGAAGAGGGAACTGCACCTCCCCAGTGATGGCAGCCACTGCCCCAAAGAGCATATGGGGCTCAGAAAAATGTCTCAGCCTTGAATCTTCTAACGTGGTTGCACCAAGATAACCAGGACCCAGAAATATCATCTTGTTCTTAGAATGAGAAGGTTGGGGAGAGTAGAGAAATAGAGAATTCAGCCTCTGTTTGTGAGACTCCAGGCTTCCCCATACCTCCTTGTTACCAGTCACGACTCAGACAGACCACTGAGGCATCGCAGTCATCATCAGTCCACAAGTCCTCAACACACTTGAAGTTTTGAGTATGCACTCAACTCAACACACTTGAGGTATTGAGAAGATAATTCACGTACGTTCAAGTCTTTTGAGGGTTGCTCATATCAAGGATTGCTACCAAAAATAAACGGTGATGTTTGCAAAGGAACAAAGCCGTTTCTTAGACACAGCTTCCTTCTGCCCAAACAGCTGTAAATATAGTTACTACTTCTAATGAAGGTACTAAAATAGTGCTATCCAAGCCAGCGAGACAACAGGCATACAAACTCCAACAGTCCCCAACAGTACAACCTTCTCCCTGCTGGCAAACAGACCAGAGAAGCCATGCCAGCCCCACAGACCAGCCAAAAAGCCTGGGGGATGCAGGGCAACCTTCTCTGCACTGGTTACTGTATCTGCAGAATGGAAACCATTTTGCTTCTCTGATACTCTGGCCACAAACCGATGTTGCAGGTTTCTGCCTTCTTTCCATAACTGATACCTATAAAAATAGCTATCTTTGCTATCCAAGATACACCCAGGAAAGGCAATCTGAGGCAGTGACCCAGTGTCATCATGCTGGTTAAATGCAGCAGCCTTAGTTTGCTTCTGTCTTAGGCATTTGAGAGTTTCCTGGTTCAGCATCGTGACATTTTACGTAGACAAGTGAATCACTTAGGAAAAAAGCTGAACAATGCTCCACCAAGACCATTTGACTTCCAGCCAGCCAGAAGGGCCACTACTGCAGAACAGACATGCATGTTCCCTGTTGGAGGTGTTCCTACACACCACGACCTCCTCCTTGTTCTTCTACTCATTACACTCCCATGAATATGGCTCACCATTAACTCACAAGCGAGGTGCTGGCAATACTACATCTGAGAATTTGCATGGACCTCTGACAAATCCAACATTTCCCAGTGCTGTCCCTGAAGAATTACCAGCTGTGTGTCACTGTGCAAAATGCAAATTTCCCAATGATAGCTTTTTTTTTTAAAAAAAAAAAGGTGGAAAAGAGAAAACAAAATAGAGCAGTAGCAGAGGTATGCATAGCAGGAAGCCCAAGAACCAAGCAGATGAAAGAAATGGTAGAGATGTCCCAGCCACACCTGTCATGGGTTGCAGCATCTTTGGGGCACCTCTGAGGGCTTCAAAGTGTCTTTCTGCCCTCCAGTGTGTCTGGAGGATCTGACTCTCGTCTGGGTCTTGTCCCAGGTCAGCAAACAGGGACATCCACTATTAAGGCATCAATGTTCAACCCCAGATTGTCTGTGTTCTTCCAAGAAAAACACAAGAAGGGGAGAGACAGGTTAGGAAGGAGCAGTCAGCAGAAGGACACTGCAGTTGAACCCAGCACCAAATCAACCATGTAACAGCTGCCCATGGTTTAGAAGTTTTGGGAAAGGAGGGAAACAGACAGAGCAGGGAAGTTTCACATCATTTTTCAGCTCAGTCCTCTCATCTTTCCATTGTCTCTGAACCAGGCGCAGTGAAGCTCCATTCCTAGTCCTGCCTTTGCTTCCCACCTCTGGTCACTGAGGTTTGCTTCTCCTCACTTTCCCCACCCCCCCGGTATCTGTCTCAAGAAGCTGGAGGTTTTGTGTGAAGAATATGGGGCTCTGGAAGTTTCCAGAATAGATGCTTTCTCAAGTTTGGCTGCCTCAAAACATAAGACAGTGCAGCCAACTGCACGGGACACTCTCTTATAACCCACTTAATAAATTACCTGAAAATAAATAAAAAACCCACAAGCACAAAACATGCAGACAGTCAAGCACTGGATACTGCTTTCTTTGGTGAATACACTCTGTTCTCTAAATTGTTCAAGTAACGGCTGCTCCAATTTGTTAGGTGACAGCAAGGGAGGAAGCTGAGGGATTGAAGGCCAACTTTCTGTGAGGAAGTGTTTTTCATTCCTGCACGTCTCATGCCTGAGAAAATCCTGAGTATCCGTTATCTGGGAGCAGCTGGTGCTCCAGGAAGAGAAGTGCTACATGGTAGGAGGAAAGTTGCCCACAGGCTCATCTTTCATACTTGACATTAGTCGGCCTTTCTCTTGCTCCTCCTTGGGACTGAAGCAAGTTACATAGGAAAAGCAGCAAGAATTATTTATTCAAATGCAGAAAGCAACATTATCTGATTTCCCTGGACTGGCTGGCACCATTCGTGGTGCCGCATCACAGAAGAAATAGGAAAACCAACTTCACAAAGAAGGGAATTGAATGGGCTCTGGAGCAGAAGAAACGGATGCACATTGTTAGGGCTGCAGGAGAAGAGGTGTTAAGAATATAACACTGTTAAGTATGGTAAGTCTCCATTTATGACCAAGACCTGACCAAACTGTTTCTTCTCCAGGTTCCTCACATTTCTAAAGAGAAGTTGAGCACTGACGGCTGACAGACATTCCAGCAAAGCAGCCAACACCCCAACTTAACCCAACCCTTTCAGAACATAAGCTGAACACACCAAAGCCCCAGGCTGGGGCCCCAGAGAGCTGCTGACAGTTATGTGGCATAACTGCACTGGCACATGAACAGTCTTGAGCTCTCCACAACGGACCCTCGAGCGAGGGATCAGCTTGTTCCAAACAATAAATTCAGTATGAGGTCTCGAGCAGTAACAGATGCAAATTCAGGTTCCTTTAATCACATCTGAACTGCCTTTCAACTCCACGCATGGAACTCCAGCAGCAGAGGGTGGAGAGCATGTCAGGCATCAGAAAGGTCCCTGATGCAGTGGCTACGCAGCTGTAAGTTGATTTCCAGCACTGTCAGACAAGCAGCAACCTCTGCTGTTTCTCTTTTATCTGGCTCAGTACATCAACAGTGTCTTTGATTAAGGCCTCGAAGATCCCGTCTGCCAACTGCATCTTTACACACAGCTCATCCTCGTCATAGTTCACCCACTGCGCCTCTTCCTCGTGAAGTTCCCGCACCTTGGGAAAGGAAAAGGCAAAACAAACGTTACAATTTTGTTGCTCTAGGATAATATCCCCTGCAAAGTTCCAGAGAGAGTCCAGAACAGCACGCATCTGCCAACAACATATCTTTTTCTAAGAAATTTCAGGAAATGCTTGGAATAGCGAAATGCACAGAGATCTGTTTGAACTAGGATATTTTCACTGTATGAACATTTTCTACCTTTGACTGTAGTATCCATTTTAAAGGATTTCACATTCCTGCACAAGTCTTTCACTTGAAAGAACTCAGCTAATGTGCTATTCCTGACCAACAGCAGAAGCTCTATTAAACAAGTTCCTAATTGTGTATTTGCAAGAAGCTGATTCCATGCAGCTTAAACTTGTAAGAAATCATGCAAAGGCCTTGAAAAGAAGGAGGAGAAAAAGAAAAGACTTTACCGCAGGTCAGTTTATTTGAACTAGAAAACCTAAAGTAAATAACTAACTTTTCTGATTCTTCTGTATAAGAAGACAAAATGCTGGCATGTGTTATATTACAACTCATTTGCACAGAATACTCTGTGCTAAAAGAGTAACTCAAAGAGTATTTATTTCCTTTGATTCTTGAATTGTTGGCAAGCAAAATCCTGTTCTACTGGTCACTGGCAAATAAGTGTTTTAGTAACAGACAGAAATATGTAATTTCATTCAGCAAGTCTCATTGAGAGCTCTCCAAACTGGACATCTCTAATTACACTTTAAAAATAAATTGTCTTAGTGACCATTTCAGTATTACAGATACATCCTAACAAAGCTCAAAATTTTGAGAAAAGAAAGAGTGGGTGCAAACATAATTTATATTTAAAATTACAAAGAAAACTTGCTGAAAGCTCCTTCTCTGCTCAGCTTCAGCAGAAACCTCCTCTGACCATAAATCCTGAACTCAAAATACATTTACATTGTGCACACAGACAAGTGGGCCAGACACCTAGACACTGCCAAAAAAAGGTTAAAACATCCTGAAAATCCACTAATCCAGTATCAATGTGTAATAGTGTCATTATCTAAACAGAGTACAAGAGCTATAGCCCTACAGCCTCTCTCCCTCTTTGGTCTGAAGTTAAAAGTCCCAGAGACTTATCCCTTTTAAAGGTGACAGCTGCTGTAGCATAATGATGATTCAATAACCCAAACCCCATGTGAAGCCCAAGAACAGGCTGCTGTGGGAACCCCAGGGAACTGGCACTGCTGCAGGGTTTGTAGCCATTCCTAAGGCTTCAGTTACACATAGGGTTTCAGTCTGACAGCTCCTTTCTCCCTCTCTTAAGAGAGCATGGGGAGCAGGGCAGGGGTCTCATCCTGCAAACAGCTTTGGAGGAGTCCTGCACCACTCTGGTTTCCCATAGCCCTGTCAATGACGAGGTGTTAATGGTTTCATTATGCTTCTTAGTAATAAGGAAGAAGCCACAATATTGGCAATCAAACTTTGAACAATTGTTGGTGAAAAATTATTTAAATTGAATGTTAACAAGTGGTAGATAATTGGATGTAAGTCTGTGTGGAATGAATGTCTTCAAGAGACTTCCAGACTCCCTCTCAACCAGAAGCTTGCTGCCTGCAACTGGTATGTATTGGTCATAAATTTTGATAAACCCTGGACTAAACAACAAATAAAGAGGCATAAGATAGAACTGCCAATCTGGAGGCTGGTCACGTGTTGTGTATCTGCATCGCAGATGAAGATGACAAAAAGCAAGTGAGAGGGGTCACAAAAAGAGGTGGTGCCAAAAAGCAGGGTTTCCAAAAAGCAGAAGCAGTCTGGGAAAGAAGACAAGGACCCCAAAGGGAGAAGGTAGAGATCCTGGCTGGAGGAAAGATCCTGGAAATGGGGGAAGATCCTGGAGATGAAGCAGGTGGGTGGAGACAAATGCCGAGGGACACCCAGGGACCTTGGCTGAGGACATCCAAGGCTGGTAACTGGGAGCAGCTGCACAACACCAACTGATGTGCTTTTCTGCCCAACCCTCCCAGGCCAGCAAAGTCGAGACCTAGTGAACCTAACAGTAGGGTGGGGGGAAGCAAGTGAGTAATGTAATCAAGCAGGTTAAAAGCTCTCATCTCACCGCCCCTTAAACAAACCCCAATATCCACATGCACACTAAGCTGCTGTTTATTCTGTCTCACCTGCAACAACACGATGGGGCGGTTCCTTTACTGTGCTCCAGGAGGAAAAAAAAGAGATTCAAGGGACAAAGAAACACAAGTAAACCGGAGAGGACAAAGTATCTTGACCCAGGCAGAGAAAGGCTGGACATGAAATAGTAGCAGAAAGTCATTCCCCTCTTTCTCAGAGGCGCAGTGCACAATTTCCTTTGGTATTAGGAGGACTTCGTCGAGCATACTTTTGGAAAACTAAGAGAATGTGCCATTTGCAGCTGCAGGCAAGTCTTGTTCACAGTGTGTTCAGAACAGGTGTGGAAACTGCTGCAGGCATCTGAGCCAAAGCAGTTGCCACGGCTTGGCCTGGAAAATTCTAAGCAACGCAGACAGTTTGCTTGTATTTTCACAACTACCGTGGCTTTCGTGGAAGTGGCTTTACATTGTCTTCAGTATATCCACAGAATTTAAGTTCTTGCACATTCTTATGACAAAAGTAAAAACTTCACATGTAGATACTAGGAAGTGAGTTCTCTGTACCAGAAAGTGCATTTGGGCAAAGTCAGGAGAAAAAACAGTTTTAATGAAACTGAATTCCATCCAACAGGAAAAGATAAACAGTGACACAATGCAGAAGGTTGTGTAGTATGTTTTTTGTGTGTTTTGGTGTTCTTAAAATGCTTTCAGAAAGAAGAGGGCATGCAGACAGTAGAAAAATCAAGAGATAATGAGTTAGCATGATCCTGCTGGTCATCCAATAAATGCCCCAGTACCCAAAAAAACCCACTTAATATAATCTGAAGGAAACTGCAGAAAGTAAATTGGTAAGTTTCAGCTTCTGAAGGTTCCTGTTCAAAACCAGGTATATCTGCAAAATAAACTACATTTAATGAATAACTAAATCATTTGGAGACTGAAAAGTACAAAAACCCAGAACAAAGCTACTGCCTTGGAAGAATGCCAGTGGGAGGAAGGCAGGTGGGTGCATTCTCACAGTCCTTCACTCTAAGAGTGCTTGGAAATTTTAAAGACTGAGCAGGCTTCGATTCTCCTCTTACTGTTGCACTCCCCTTGGGTTTGGAGCTCGGGTGCCACAGAAGCAGCAGGCTTCCCAATTAAGCCAGTTTTGAACAGCTTTGCTTTGTTGCAGAGTTCAAAACCGCACGGGGAGAAACATTCTAGCCGCTAAGTCAACAGGTCAGAAGATCAAGCACTTTCAGCAGGCTGCTGGCAGGCTTCTCAGGTGTGAAAATTTAACACCTCGGTTTGGCAGCATCATGTGATCTTTGCTTTCTCAAGCTGCGGATAAAAGGGCTGGGGGTGGCAGGGAAAGCAATGGCAGAGCCTGTGCAAACAGATCAGCACAGGGAGTTTTGGCTGAAGACCCAAGTGAAATAAAAAAGGTAGTGGAAACAGTCTATTGTTAGCACTTGGACTCAAATAAGGAGATACGAGGGTTCTTGCTGTACTTTAAAAAGAGGTTTTGAAAGGTTCAGGCAGGCCTGAGGTACCAAAACAGAGCACCTCTCCTATGACTCTCCTGCAGAGCACAGACAGCATACTTGTGATAAAGGTGGCAACACGAAGGGACATGAGAAGAAGAAAGCAAAACCTAAACATTCCTTCAACTTGATTTTAAACAAAACAGCTTTTCATAAATGTGAACCTCCTGTACTTGTTTACTGAAAGCCAAGATTTGCTGTAAATATTAATAAGTGGAGCAACTGTCCAGCAGACCTCTCAAGAGATCCCAGTACAAATTCCTGAGGATAGAGATGCCTCCTCAAAGTTAACAGTGCTACAAAAAAGGAGAAGAGGAAGATTTTTTTTTGCCACTGGCAGAGAAACATAGCTTAACTATATCGGTGTCAGAGCTGGGGAAGCACAGACTTCAGTGAAAATGCAACTAAAGATGCAGTGACTGGAAGTAGAAAATTTCAAGGAGGTGAAGGACTAAACCATCCTGCTCTCCCAGCAGGAATGATGGCTGACTGAAGTCACTCACAGGACCCAGCACCTCAGAGAGCATCACTGCAGGGCAGGCTGCCTCTACTGCCATGCCTCTTCCCTACAAGGGTGAACCTTTGGTGGAGACAAGAACCAGAAGGACACATCCAGAGATAATCAGAGAGAGATTAAGCTGGGCAGAATAGCTTGGCACTTGCTTCTGTGCCTTCAGAAGAAATAAAAGGAAATTCAGCAAACAGCCCTGGCTCCTGGTTTTGGAGCCACCCGACCACCCAGGCAGACGATGCCACTATTTGACAGTTGTTACTGCTACTCTGGAGAAGAAGGCACACAAAAGAACCCCCTTCCTCTGTATCAAAACCCCTCTCACCCTTAGACATACCTAGCTTCTGGGTCAGACAATATTGGACAGTCAGATATGTTCAGTCCTCTCAAAGTCACTAAAAATTACTAATAGAAAACTATCAAAGGATGTTTTCATTTGAAGGGGAAATGAAGAAAGTGGGAAGGATGTGCTCAAAGTTTAAATGCAAACAGCAGAAACCTAGAGTGTTTACCTCTGCTTTAAAAAGATCATGTTTTATTTTAACAATCGTTGTCTTTGAGCCACAAAAGAATGCAGAGAATCAAACAGCTCATGTATGGACTCGCATGACATCCCCTGCACATTGCAAGAGGTGGATATTGGCTAAACCTTCATAAAAACATGAACAAAGCATTTTCAACTGTGATTTCTAAAGGAGCTTCTACAGCACCTAAAGCTATCTAAAAAAGCCTTGATTTCTCTTTCAGGAAATTGCTGTGATAATATACTTCAAATAAAATTTGGAAAAAATCTAAACCTGACCTCTCAGTTTAGGGCTACACCATGAGTTACTAGTGGATTGGCAGCAGATCTTCAAAACCTGTATAGCCACTTATCACCTTGGATTTGCATTATTACAGAACTCATGACCTTAAGCACAAGTTGGAGGCTGATTAAGAAAGATAGAAAGCTATGCTGATACTTTTTTTAGTGTACTCTGTTTTATAGACATTTTAATAAAGCAAGGCAAGAAAAATTTAACATTATCTCTTTAGGTTTTCAGTCGGAAATTTCTCTGATAGTGTCTTACATTACAGTATGAATTTGTTTGCAATGCCACTGAGACTACCTTATTCCTAAAGCATGGCATGCTGCAATCTTCACAGAGTTACTCCCAGTCTTCAGCTAAAATGTTATTACCATATTCTTGTGAGAACACAATAAAACTAAAGACATTATTTATTAAGCCAAGCTTGTCGGAGCTCCATTAATCTTTGATGTCCGGGGCTGCATGTAAACCACAGGCCAGATTGTTTGAACTTCAAACTTGTTCCACCCAAAGCACTTTGGATGCTTTCAACTAGAACGATTTTTTCCAGTCAGGAATATTGCTTTCCAGGTATGGTTCAAACAAATTAGGTGTACTATTAGTTCTCTCAGGGATCTAAACATAATACTTTTCTTGCGCATGCTGTAGTAGCCTCCATATCCCAGAATCAAGCATACCAGGATAGGCAGGTCCTATACATTGATATTCTATTTACATACAATTAAAATTAAACCTCTGGGAAAAAGCCTGTGCTGGAAACCTTCCACTGATGGGCAATTAAAAGACCACACGATCCATGACTCTTAAGTTACTTAGACATGCTTGTATGTGGAATCAATTTCAGGTATAATTAAGTGAAGCACAGTGTTAATGACGACTCATACACCCAAACAGAACCTTCACTATCATTATAGCCAATAAAGATGCTAATCAGCCTGCAATACAAGCCAACAAGTAACTTTCAAAAACTAGTACACAGCCAGACATGCTCCATTTTATGCAGTTTTAACACTGAACTACCTCTGCCTCAGTGGCAGCTGCATGCAGTGCTTCATGACGAGTACTGCAGGAGCAGGAGTCCTGCTCATAACTTAGCTTGGAGAAAATGCTTAGCTGTGGGTACCATCTGTCAGACTGGTTACCATGTCCTAGGATTACCATGTCCCATACTGTCTCTTCAAAGTCTTTGCTGCTCTAACCCAATGACTTCTGCAGCCTTTCAGCTGAATCTGGTTAGCAATCTGATATATTAGTTCGCAGTATCACTGCGGCCAGTTAAACAACATTACTTCAAAACAGAAACATTTTAAATTCAGAAACATTAAGAAGAAAAACATATTCCCTTTGCAAAGAAAAACTTGACTCTCCTTTCAGTCAAATATTTCAGTGTTTCCTTCTGTAAACTCATGCCTTAAACTCTGGGAGCAGGCAAATTTATACTACAGTCAAATCAGTAGGCAGGAACAGAGAATTCACTCAAGTCACTTTACTTCACTGGCACTGGACTTTGATTTGTGTCAATAGAACGCTCTCTAAAATGGAACACTTTCTATCACACTTTGTATTCTTTGAACAGCATAACTGAACACTGAAAAACACAATCAAATGTCACGCTTCAGTCCAGCAGACTGTATCTGACATGATTACTTATTTTCATCCACTGACCAGTATGTGATCCACTCGGTCTCGTTTCTTCCGCCCAAATTTAACCATCTTCTGCCAGTCTGCCTTGTGATTAGGCTCCTTCCTCAGGCTGAACAACTTCAGTACTTCAGCTGCAATGAAGCTCTACAAAACCGTAAAGGTGAGATTTATTACATTTGAACTAAGAAACTAAATGTATGCACAAAGTACATACCTTAATAAGTGACATTACAGAATGCCTAAAGGCTGTTTAGCTAAGAGACATACAGTGTATGCAAGAAAGTTACAGTGAAAGTCTTAGAGGCAGCATCACACATGCAAAACAATTATTAAATCCACAAGTGGAGTGAAAAAAAAATGATGCTCACTGCTGTAACAATCTTGAGAACAGAATTTTTCAATCAAACGGTACAGCAAACTACAGGTTATGAAAACTCATTATGGGAGAATACTAAAGAAAAGCAGGATGGGAGTTTGGTATCCTTGTCCTGTGCCCCTGCTCTCCTTTGCCACATGCTTTTGAAAGTCTTCTCAATTAACAGAGTGATCTAGATACTATTTCTGTCTTTTCTAAACAGTTTGCAAGCTGTTTAGCCTCAGCAGGTTCAGCAAAACACAGTCAACACCCCCCCACCCTGAGTTTCAGAAGAAATAGTACAGGTGGAAGTCTTCATTTGTGTCCTGATGAGCTGTATGGAAGGTTCTTTGTTGAGTGCTTTCAGGGAGACTGTTTTTCTCCAAACATCCAGCCCTGCAAGTTTAGCCTAGGTCCAAGTCAGGCTCTAACTTTTTGGGGTTTTGTCCCTTCTTGAGCCCTACCACCAACAATAAGATACCCACTCTGGCTTGCCAAATACAATGATGCCCTCACCAGTCAAACTTCAGGTCCCTCTGGGCAACTCCCACTGTCCTCAGTGAGGCTGGCACAGGTGTGTCTGAGAAAAAAAAATCCAGCTCATCCCATTTGGCCCAACCCTACTGTTGGATCCATTCCAACATATCCATACCAAGTTCCACAGAAATCTGCTAAGGCAGCAGTCTGTCAGCATACCAATTTTATAAGATCAAGGTCACCCTGGCAGTTCTATGCACAGGACTAAGGTTTAAAAGCAACCAGTACCAGCCCAACAGACAGAGGGGCAAATCTGTTGAGTGAAAAAGGACTGTCTTGACAAACTGCCTTTCAGGTCTGTAATCTCATTTCTCAACTCATCTCTTGCTTGGACACACCTGTTACCATCTTTTAACACTCAGGCAAGTGCCAGTACAATATTTTTCATCTCACTTTCCCTGCATGACAAAAGATTTCTTCCTACCTTGATTTCATCCAGATCATTTGGATCTTTTACGCGGCGAAAGTAAGTGGATGTGAACCTACATGTTTTCATCCAAATAGGCTGATTCAGATTAGGATCCTCAGCAAAGATTTCCCCAAAGATCTCTCTTGTTAAATCAAATACCACCTTAACAAAGAAAGAAGTAAAAGTTCAGGCTGCTGTCGTTCATGGTTAACATCCAAAAGGCAAGAAAACAAAATGCCTGAAGACTGTACCTTTTTATAAACCTGCTTGTTTACCATGTCTGTGTCCTGTTCTTTGAGGGTACTACTAAGATCTGTACGAAGGCTGAAGCTTGGAAGATCATGACCCTGCTCCTTCAGTTTCCAGAGTTGCTCAACTGCTGCATGCACCATACCTTCCACCTCCACTGCAGTATGAGGGACTGCCAAAGGCTCCTCACCCAGCTTCGTTAGTACTTTCTGTAGTTCTACCTTGGGCAGCACTGCAGGTTCCTCAGCTTGCTTCTGCTGGACCTTTTGGGAACTCAGGCCATAGTCCTCATCAAACCAATCTTGATCATCTCCCAGCACACTCAGGAACTCCCGATTGAGCTCCAGCTCTGCCAGTCTCTTGGCAAGTTCCTCCTGACCACTGGCACCAAACACTGGACTCTCCTGTGAGTTAAGTGCCACAGAGTAAATATAAAAGTGACATCACACTCAGCTTACATTTTTAAATGCTCTACTGATGTAATTGGCAATATATGCACAAATACTCAGAAAAATAATAAAAAGCCCACAATAAAATTAGAAATACTTTTATTCCATTACCTGGGGTTTCTACCACTTCTGATTAATGCCTTCAGAGTGTTTCTACAGGGCTTAAGAGACCATGTGTCCTGGCCACTGTCTGTCCTAATGTTTAACTGTTTATGAAAGGCTGAGTGGTTTAAAACCTGGTAACCTGACATACAACTTTTCACTTCCCCTACCAGCAGTCTTAGATCTAAATCAACAGCCTGAAAGCTTTAAGCAGGTGATGGCTGTTCTAGTGACTGAGCAGTGGTCACGCTAGTGAAATGGGCTGTAGCTTTCTGTGCTGACAATATATTGAGATCAATGGCAAAGCAGACAGGTTTACTCCAAGTCCTGTATCATCTGTATCCTGGTTGTTCTGAGGAAGCTTCAACTTCCACTACTCATCATATATTAGTTCAGTGGGTAGTTTGACACTTTAATGACCTCCACAGCAAGTAATTATGCTTGCAGGTGATTCTGTCATATCATGGGTAGACAGAGGTAAGTTTACAGTCTATTGTATTTTGCCAGTTTTAGAATAAGAACTGAGGTTAATGATTAAATTAAAATTGAACATGTAAGCAGAATGCAACCTTAATGAAGTATTTTTCACTTTCACGTGCCAAAATGTGTCTCTCAGTCTGCAGGACTACCAAAAACCGTGAACTGGGACACACAAGAACACACATGTAAAAGACATGCAGACAACCAATCTCCACATCACCAAATAAAAAGGGGGAAAACAAACTGGTGCCACACAGCATTCCTCAGATTCAATCATCATCAATCAAGGGAACAATCGGCTCTTAAAATCAGTGCAAGATATCTGTTACTCACCGGTCTGGGACACATGTCTGGAGAGGAAAGTTCTTCTCTTTCATCTTCCAAGTCAGAACTTAGAAAAAAGTTATCCAGTCCATCAGGAATCTGCTTTTCTAACTGATGGGATGGGGTAGTGGACTCCTTCACATCACAGAGCACCTGGTTGCTGAGCTGGATTTTCTCATTCCTGACCTTCTTTATTTGCTGTAACTGATTGACCGTGTCTTTCACAAAATCTCTAAGTAGACTGTCTGTCAGCAAACTGACCTTTTCCAGCTGGTCTTTCGATTTTTCTTCCTCTTGAAGTGGTAGTCTAAGTTGGGCTTCTAACTGGCTCTTTTCTTTTGTCAGCAAATCCAGAAGTGGAGTTGCAGGCTTCTCCACAACTCCAGGAGAGACATCATCTAACTTTTCAGCACACTCCTCCCCCAGTGTCTTCTGCCTCTCCAGTTTTTCAGAAAGGAAATCTGAGATGTCATCCAACTGAACAGTGCAAGTCTCATCCACAAAACCAGGAATGAGAGGATCAAGGCTGGTCTCCCCTTTTACAGCATGCTTCAGATAATCCACCACTGACTTTTCTTGGACTAGTGATTCAGTAGCTACAGAAATCTCTTTCATGCTGTTTGCTTTAGAAGATGACTCCTCATCAACCCTTTCCCCAGCTAAGGCTTCTGAAACAGCTGTGTCTGCAGGAGCTTTATCCTGGGAATAGTTCTCTGTAGCATCTCTGCTCTGGCTTTCATCCTCTTTGCCAGGTTTGGGACTCCTCCTGTCCTTCTGCTCAGCTTTGTGCTGCTTCTCCAGTGCATCATCGAAGAATGAGTCTTCATCCTTATTTGTGTCTAAATGGCTATCAGTACTTTCTGTAATGTGGGAAATTTTTTGAGCAGGAGCAAAAATACCATGCTTTTCTTTGCAATCAAAATACTTAATACCATCATAAGCTCCGTTATTATTCCCTTCAGGTTTATCCAACTCCACACCAGCCCAAAACCCTTTGGCAAACTTAGTCAGACCTTTGAATCGCAATGTTCCAGGTTGGACTTTACTCACAAGTACTCTATCACCAACGTTAAAATTTGGCAAACTATCTTCTTCTTCTGTGATTGAAACAGAGCCCCACAGTGGTGATTCAGGAGGGGACTGTTCTTGCTCCACATCTCTGCGTTCAGTATTTTTTGTAAGTTCTGTTGGGGACTTCAGTTCTAATAACCTCTCTGAATGCATGCTGCCAGAGAGAGAGGGAGACCTTTCACTGAGGTATTCGTGGATTTCATCATCACTGCCAAGGCTGGTGGATCTACTCCTGCTGGTTTGTGTGTGCTGAGACTGCTCTGTCAGTGACTGAGCATCCTCATTTGGAGTGAGAGGAGATGCTTCAAAGTCATCTTCGTATTGTTCCTCAGGGGGTGTTTCTTCAGCTGATGCTTGTTTTCTGGAGGAGGATCCTTCAAAGTCTTCAATGTATGATGGCTCTTTTTCACTTTTGAGTTGTTCTGAAAGCTGATCATCTGTTTCCTCTGCTGATTTGCTCGATTTGTGAGAATACTCTTCCACACTTGAGCCAGTTACAGCATCTTTATCTGCCAGTCTCTCTTCTAAGATTTCTTCTGTACCATTAAGACCTTCCAAAGCCAAACCAAAGAGTTCCTTCTGAGAGTGTTCGTTTTCAGAATGGAGGACCTCCTTTGGAAGGATGTCCAGTGAGCTCTCCTGTTCTTTATCCAGTGTCAACAGGACACCAGAACTCTCCAAAGGCTTAACATGAGAACCTTCAGTCTTGTATTCCTCTGATTTTATGTATTCCAAATCTTCTGGTATCTCAGATCTATGACTGAAGGAAGCCTCATCATTGGATGCATTTACCATATTGTTCACTGACCCATGGGATATCCTGCTAGTGCCTTTCACATCTTTGAGAACAGATGATGAGGATACATTATCTGAGGAATCACCATATCCTGCTCTGGAACTCCTCGGTGACATAAAACCCAAAGAAGATGTTCCAGAAAGTTCTCCTGCACGAGAATTTGTCACAGCCACCTCCTTGGAGTGCACAGATCTCTCAGTTCTTGATGACACAGCATCTTGAAGGAAAAGAAGAAGTGAATTACAGCAGATTGTATAGCCTGCATTGTTTTATTGGAAACTGCAACCGTAGGCAGCAAAATTAACACAAAGATTCCTACGCTAATAAAAGATACAAACTGGTGCCTTGGAAACATATTTCCAGCTGTCCAATGAACCTGAGCAACATTCTTTCAGTTCCAGGGCTCCAAAACTTCCCTTTTGATTCTGTTTCTTGTACCAGTATTTCATGATGCCATACAACACTGAGGCCAAGGTAAAGGCTCAGCTATTTATTTGCAAGCCACGAATACAACCAAGATCAGAATGATAATTATTAGATAATGATAAACAGCAAAACACTGAAAAGTATCTTAAAAAAACCCCTATTCCTAAATTCTTCACTATTTTTGTTCCCTTACATTAAAAAATAGTAAAAAACACAGCGTGATTATTATGGTTTTATGAAGTCTGCATCCTCCCTTAAAAACCTCTTCTTGAATCAAGAAGGAAAAGACTGAAGAAATTAAAACCAGTCAGTCTTCACCTGTAGTACAGATTCTTCCAGTTACATACCTGCATGCTCTGAAATGGATTCCAAAGATGCTCTGGATCGCTCTGATTCAGGCAGGGATTTCCAGTTTTTAGCTGTCTCAGGCCTAAATTTGAAAAATCAAATTGAATGAATCACAGTTACACCAGAGTGTGTTGGGTTTTGTTGCTTTATTTTTTCTGACAGATAAAAAAGGAAATGCAAGTATCTGTAATTATAATACCACACCAATGATAACATAAAGAGCTTGCTTTGCCAACAAACTGTGACCTTAGAAAATAGGAATGGGGACAGAGAGGAGATTTTGGCACACCTTGGAAAGCCATTTTAGAAAAGACTAATCAAACTTTAGCTTTTTGTGCAGCGAAAAAAAGAGAAAAATAACTTTTTTGGGGTTGTTTTTTTTTTTTTTACACTTCAATGCACTAAAATTGCACCATCTGCTGGAGAAAACGAAACACAGTAAGAAATGTAGCAATCAGTTGAATCTAAAGCAGATTTAGGTTGCAAAGATGAATGGTTTGCCTTGCACAATGAGGCAGGCATAATGAGTGACCAGAATGGGGACAAATTCCCTCAGGTCTGCAATTCACACAACCATTGGGCACAATTCTCGTACAACTGAAAATTATTCTTCAGGAAGAACTTGAAAATAGGACCTGAAAGGCTGGGCAGGACAAAAGTGAGCTGTGTACCATTACAGGGACAGTGCACTTTATCTGTATGGGGTCTGATGGGACCAGGAAATGGGTCAGCAGGACACTGCCACTGTCCAGTGCTTTGAGGAAGAGCAGTTACCAGCTTTACTTGCACTTGTGGCTTCTGCTAAAATGGCATTTGCTGCAGTTTCAGATTTATCTCAAAAAGAAGAAATCCCACTCACCTATGGAGAGGTGGTGCCTTGATCTTTGGTTTTTCAGCAGCAGCTGAGGATGGAGTTTTAATCTGAGGTTTGGCTGTGGGTGATGCCTCCAGGTCTTGGCTGAGCTCTGCCTCAGTCTTCTTGATAAACTCATCATACGACTGCATATGGAAAACAGTTACAGCTGTTAGCCTACTAAACCATAACTATAATTCAGCAATCAAAACCTATAAAATTAATAAGGATATCCTCCCTTTATCTGTAAAACAATCTAACTTCAAGGTCTACAGTTGTAAATCCTAGAAATTTTACTACTTCACTTTCAAAAACAAATTACATGAGCATCTCTCTTTAACCCAAGCCCGGATAGTAACGTGCATAGACACACATAAGCCCCCTGAACACTGCTAGTAACCCAATTAAGATATAAATTTTTAAAAGGAATGGCAGTTTTGCCTCAAGGCTCTGGTTCAACACTGAAAACAGCTCAATAGCCAGAATGCAGTCACACCTCTATCACATTAATGTGTCTTTCACAGCTGTTAATACAACATTCTGCCAACAACATCCATACTATAATGATTTATCCAAGGCTAACAATCTTTTACTTCACCCTTCTTCCTACTCCTACTTCCTCCTTCCTACTAACCTCCAGTTGTTTGATCAAACTGGCTTCCTGGGCCTTCAGTCTCTCCTTTTGTCTCTTTTTCTGCTCCTTTTTCAGCTGGTAAACCACAGACTTTCTTTTCCGTAGTTCATCCTTCAGGGCCCTGATCCGTCCTTCAATGTCACTTTGATCAGATGTGGTTTCTGAAAAAGGTCTAGTTTTAGTCTTGGTAAGTTTGCACCTCACAAAACAGTTCTACACAAAGCAACGAGCAGTCATCTAGTAAATACAAGCAAAATACCAAACTTGCTCACACTGACCATCCATGTTTATGCTACTACCTCAATCATGTAATCAGCTTATCATGTCAGCTGCTACAGAAAGTAATTTTTTTCTGACATATTTAAACATATGACAACTCAAAGACGTGTACCAAAAATTTATCTGACATGTTTGTTTACAATCACAATATACAGTTTCAATCTATAGGGTACACTTCATTGATGAGAATTTAACTTGAAACAGTGGACTCCAAAATAAGTTTGGACCAGCTCGCATTTCTTGCCACCCAGACTAAATACATCCATGTAATGGAGAGCTGACTTGTCAACAGTTGGAAGGGAAGTTAATGTCAACAATGCAGAGATTTTTCACTTTTGTCAGGCCTCAGGATGACCATTTATTCAGGGTGAATGGGAGTGGTGTTGATCTTAGACATGTGGTGGACTACTCAATGATAGCTTATACAAAAATACTTGGCACATCTTTGCTCCAAGTTCAATTTTACTGACCTTCCTATGAAGCCAAAGGAAGCTATTTTTTACCTCAACAATTTTTTTCTCAACCAGAATCCTTCATTATTTTAATAAGATTTCCTCCCTCCCTCTCCATCCCCAGAACTCCCTGCAACCTGGTCTTTCATTCCTTTTGATGATGTTCTCCCTCTTCTCCCTTGGGGGACTGTCCCCAGCTACTTAGATCTCATGGCATGATAATCCCATTCTAGCAGTAACTCTGTTACTTTCATTATTTCTGCTGAAACAACCTCTTAGTCTCTCAGACTTTAAAGAGAGACTGCCTCAGTGTCTCATTACTTACTCTTTTCCACCCATCTGATTATGTTTTAAATGGATACCAACATAATGCCAAAGAGCATCCTTGGCCCAGATTGGTGCTACCACAATTAAGTATCAAAAACTCTTCCAAATATTTCTCTGACATAGCCTTTCTGAAGGTCCTCCCTGCAGCTGATGACCACCTTCCTCTTCTATACCAGCAGCTGTAACTCCTAAGAGAAGGATCTTAGCTGGTTTGCTTAATGCTCAATATTACCTATAATGTTTTCTGGACCAAAAGGCTTGGATGCTCATGAATGCCAATTGCTTTACTGAACATCCTAGAAAGTAATCCACCAATATTATTTGGTCAGCAAGCAGCAAAAGTAGGACATTTTGCTAATCAATCTTGTTTCTCAAGACAACAAACCACCATAATGAAGGATTTCATCACCAACAACAGCCAGTAAATACAGTCAAGCCACTGTATTCTTTTTGCATTAACAACTGTTGTTAACCATTTGGAGAATTTAGAAAATAAACAGCACAAAAAGAATGGAATTGCACTTGTTAATCAGCAGTACTTTATGATGCCACTGTAATTAACAACTCCTCCCAAATAGTAAGTGACCACTATGTAATTATAGCTTTTCTTGATCAACTCATAAGGGAAAGATCTGCACATGCTTTCATCTTTGACGAACTTGTCTACGCAATAATCGGACTGACACAGGAATTACTTCATTACTACTCAGCAGCTTGGCAGATTTGTCTCTATACAATGGAATGATTTATTGTGAAACCAGCACCATCCTGATCGACTTCCCACCTCCTACACCTTTCTTCAGCATTTGAAATCAAAGATTGCAAATGCTTTATTTTAAAAAAGTTTATTTTCATGATCACTGTTGCCTGCTCTACTTCTCATAAAGGCTTTCTTAAGTGGTTTTTCAATCACAACTTGAAAATACCTTTATCAAGTTGCTGAATGCTTCACTGTGTTGCAAGCTGCCCTCCAGAGGGAAATCCCAACACAAATTACTCAGTGCAAACATCTAGGTGTTACGTATTCATTTCTCTACCCAGCAGAACAGCTGCCTCAGAAGTACTGTGTTTCTATTGCACTTAGAGACATATTAACAAAAAAAAACAACCCCAACATAAAAGATTATGCTTGATACATTAAGCACCAAAAAGACTGGATACTTACACATGCCAGTAAGTTCCCGTCAATCACAAACAACAGACAACACATACAATAGAACCACCTAAGTCTTTTTCCACTAAAAACTTATTGATCATTTAGAGAATTAAAAAAAAGCCAAACCAAACCCAAACAAAAAACAAGCAGGGAAATGCCCTCTCGTTCGCTAATGCTGTGATGCTGTACCAACTGCACTGTGAATATGAGACTGTTTAGAGACTAAAAGCACAGGAAGGTCCAAAACAGACTTCACAGCTCAACAGAACTGATGATGGTGACCCAGTGAATGGTGGCTCGGGAAGTCCTGCAATCCCCATGACTAACAGACTGAGAGCACACCAGGGAAAGGACCGCTCTGTACCAGTTGACTTCTTACATTCTCTCCCTCAACATCCACTGGGAGCCAAATAGGATAAGTGGACAGAAGACCTGTGATAAGGAGTCCATTAGTAGATTCTCTATTTTATAGCTCAAAATGCAATCTTAGGCCCTATTTTACTACAGATAGTTCAAACCCTCCTCTAAAAATAGAAACGTATGTCCCGATGTGTCTGTTCTTTCTGTACATGCCAGTGCAGGTCCAAAGGGCTCACTGATACTGCCACGATGACAGATCTACAGCTTCTGGAGCCAGGCTGTGCTCAGAAGGAGAATGATCATATGCTACTGAACCACATTTTGGTTTCTTACAACATGAGGGGTGGAGAAGTTTCACCTGTTAAAAGCACAGATAACCTTGGCATTTTTAAATTCTAGGGCTACCCTAACAATCGAATCCTTTCTTCATACCCGTTTTCAGGAACTTGCATTGCTTTCTAAAAGAAGAGGTTATATATAGACCTTCTTACATGAAGACCTTCTTAAGCTGAAGTGATCAAATTACCTCATGGAAAAACACTCACAGAACTCCAAACCTTGGCAATTTCCAAGAATTTCTGTCTGCCTCCTCACATCTATGTCTGCGTTTCAAGTTTACTTGTAACAACTAAATGCTTTGAAAAAGCAATTTTAACCCAAGCAGATTTTACACTTACCCGACTGTGTTATAGATAAAGATTCATCAGACCAGTTGTGAGATATCTGATGAGACTGCACAGGTGAACATAGCTGTCCTCCAGTTCTCTGGCTGCCTTTGCTGGAATCTTGCTTTGATACAGATATGCTGCTTTTAGAAGGAGACTATGGGAGAAGAAAAGGACAAATGAGTAATTCCTTGTAAAGCTCAGTTTGGAAGTAGGAAATCACTGTCATCAGGAGCTAGTTACAAAGGAAAGAACTAGAGAATATCTTATAAGCAGTGATACCTATCCAGCTATCTTAAGAAAAAATTAATCTTAGTTTGGTACACAGTAAAATAAAAATACCAAGAGCAGCAATAGCTGACTGTGTACTCTGAGCTTAGATTGGAGTAAATCTGCTTAGAACACTGTTACCACCTAAGTGAACTGACATGGCTCTGACTCACAGGTGTTCAATACAGTTTTTGTCATCTTATTTGGCAACAAACACCGCAATAGAAACTCCTAGTAAACATATCTGTGAAACCAAAGGGACCATTTCATGTAAGCAGTGCAAGATGCCATTCTAAATCAGTAAAACAACAGAGCACTATTTCTGAGGCCAGAGCAAAAATTCAAAGAGCAAGTATTCTTCCAAAATGCTCTTACTGCTGCAACATTATACCACAAATCTTTCACCTCATCTGTAACCTCTAGCATGTATTAGACATTTTACTGCACTATCTTCTCAGCAAACTTTCCAATAAAGTATTTGTAGTAAATCTAGACGAGCAGTTCTTCTACCCCACAGACACTGCATTTTCTGTCTCACTGAGCACAGGGCAAAGTTAACAGGATGAAGTTTATTTCTACTTGATAGATTTTTATTTTTTTTTAAGTTTGATTTTGGTAACAGTTGGAATAGAACAGTAAGGCAGAATTAGCCTGCACACACTCATAACCTGAAACCCAAAGGCTTGTACATGAGGTTACAGCTCTGCTTCTTCACCCTATAGCTATACTTTGGGATACATTACTTGCAAGTAAAACAAAGCAAAAAACCAGCATAGCTTCCAAGGCCTCAAAGAATTTATACAATAATGACAAGCTAGCCTACAGCTCATTCACACTGGTAAACTGGGTCAGTGTTCCACCACTTAATATTGCATACCTACATTGCAAATACAAAACATTTTGCAAGACTACCCACAAGTTTAAAAATATCTAAACCCGGTGCTGAAGCAGTTTTTCCTCAAGGCTTTGAAGAACATATCTGATCAGAGTGTGTATTCACAGTAATGAAAAAGGTATTGCAAACAAAGAGGATAGTTTAATCTGCTTTGGCAACTGGGATGGCTCTACTTGCCACTTCTCTGATAGCCTTCTACAAGTGTTAAGAATAATACAGCATAAAAAGCTCACTCACAAGTTTGCCAGGCGAGGTAGAGGACTTGAACTCTTCAGAATAAACCACTTCTTCATTAATTGTACTCTGATCTGGGCTTTCTGGCTGTCCGTGGCCCATAGTCTCTGAAGGGACAGACTCAGCAGCTACACTGCCAAGATCTTCTGGGATAGAGCTTTCACTGTTCAGATGTGAGCTAGAAGGCACTGGAAACTCTTCTTCACTAACCATTTCTGAGATTCAATAATGAGAGAAAAAACAAAGCATCTAAGAACTTGCACTGGCTTGTAGGCCTTCATATAAAGCACTAGTAATAGCTACCAATACATGTCAAATCGGTGTTATTTCACTCATCTAGACACTGAGGGTGGAATATTTAGGAAGAACAAGCATGTTTACCACATAACTGTGATTTAAAACTGCCAAATTTTCTTAGTGATCACTGAATGTCTAAAATAAAGAGGTTTTCAGAACATTCTAACATTTCCCAGACAAGACACTCCAAGAAGATTATTAGGGAAACCTGTCCTTCCAGTTGACCATACCCCAGTAAGAGTCATTATTAGTCTGAAGAAGTCATAGAGGAGCATATAATCTGCAAGCCAGATCTTGAATTTAGGATTGATTGCTTCCTTTACAGTAGTTGTAGAAAACATTTTAATGTTATGATTTCATCATGAGTCTCTCAACTGGCAACAAGTAAAATAATAAGTTGGGTTTTCAATATTCCTGTTTACTAAATTCCGCAGGAGTCACAGCATTACTGAGGCAGCCATGGAGAATTATTCAATATTTGAACAAAGGCTGGGAGGGGAATTTCTCCTTCTGAAGCAGAGCTGTGCTTCAGTGCTTACTGGTAGATAAAATTAACAGAAAACAAGCGTTTTTTTCTCATCCATTCAGCATTCACACTGAATTTTTGTTCATTGGAACTTACTGACTCATACACACATCATCTTTAAAATGTCCTACCAATGCCTAAAATCCACATGACTGTTTTCAGTAACAAGTGTAATAGGGCATAATTCTGAATTCCCTTTGCACACTCAAAGGACGTGCTGCTTGCTTTCAGCAAAGTGGGGAAAAAAGGAAAAATTATTGTTTCTGGAACAACCCCTGAAGTTTTGTTATTTTCTCCCACTGCAATCCAGTTTTCTGTGCTTCAGGCTGAAAGTATGGTCCACTCAAGACAGAACAGTGTAGCTGTAGCTCCCAACACCTGGGAACTTATTTTTCCTCACAATAGCATAATTTACACTAATTACATCCTAGCACACTTTAGCACAGTTGCAGATTTCAAACAGTTACATTGCAGTAGCAAGGGAAGGAAAAAATGCTTTCAGTTTTTTTTAAAACACAGACAAGAGGAAAGCAGCCCCTGATAAGAGCCACCCATACCAAGAGTAATAAGGCTAACAGGATAGATACTTTTCAGCACTACAGGGGAAAATGGTTTTAACACAGTAAGCTCAGAAGATGATCAGCAAAAGATCATGCAGTATTTTTGTTTTGAAGGACATATAGTTTAAATTGTATGTAGAGATGTCTGATGGGCCTGTGCTGCACTGTTCACTCGAAACATACACAACAAAGGAGGAATACACATTTAACTAAGGTGTAAAAAAAGGGCTAAAACAACAAGGCAACACAAGCCAGTAAAAAGTGCAGAAGCAGAGATTCTGAGAGTGTCCGGGGAAGAACAGCCACCACCAAAATGTCACAAAAGGAAGAAAGTGCAAACCTAAGGAATCGCCGTGTCAAATTATGCTTTACTCTTGTCTTTTACATCACTTCCCTCCCCCTTCTATTACCTTTGGGCTCAGTTCTCTGCTCCCCCAGCTCTTTCTTGGGTGTTTTGGTTTTGACCAGCTCTTTGTCCCAGGCAGCTAGAGCCTGCTTTTCTATCCACCGTATCTCTGCTTCCTCTGCATCCAGGCGGCGCTTCCACTGCAGCAGTTCTTCAGCGTGCTGTCGGCGCTGCATCAGCTTCTGTTCTCGCTTAGTTAGGAACCTGACAGGCAGAGCAGAAGACAATGGGAAAACAGCCTGTACCCAGGTGCTCTATTGCCACAATTCCCAGAATTACAGCTGTCCAAATTGTTTTCAAGGATAACAACCACACTAACTGCTACCTCCTAGATTTCTGAAGTGCTGCTGAAAAAAATGCAAGTAGACAAGTCTTTTTTCATTGCAGTAAGTGAAGTCTACAACACACTGTAAACACACTGCTTACATTTTAAATGTCTTCACCATCACTAAAGGTGCTACTAAGTATTCACTAAAATGAACAGGATAAGTTCCAATTTCAGGACATGAAAAGTACCTGTGGTATTAAACTGGAACCCTCAAGAAAGCAGTGACTGTTCGAAAAACGAACCTTCCTTTTTGCTAATCCCAATGACAGAAAAATTGTAACCCCAGTTGCTCCCACCTTCTTTCCAAATACGTAATTATAAGAGAAGGCAATTCTGCATCAATAGTTTTCCTGAATTTCTGGAGCTTCTATCCTTCTTCCTTTAAGCTTCATCTCTATGGATGGCCTCACTTGGAATGTTAATTGAGAGCCAACAGCATCAAGAGAATAAGGATGCAGGACTGTTTTTTCTTATCTACTAATGCATCTGGCAGCAAGCTTAAGAAAGGATAACAAGTAAAGCTTATCCTGAAAATTAGCAGATATTTTCACACTGACAAAGGTTTCTTAGGTGATCCACAAAACCTCAGAAATGAGAAAATTCTTATAGAACTTCGTAGGTATGAAGAGGTTTGTGTGCATGTACTAGTTCTCTTTGCCAGCTCTTGAACAACAGCACCTCTGGTCTTATTAAACATTGAAGTAACCAAAACTGTAGCATTTAACCTTTAAGACAGTAAATGGAAGCAAGTTCAGCATGGATTGCACACACTTCCTCTGACATGCCAGGTCTAGAGAAGAGTGTATATCAACCCATTCATCTCCTACACTGACTTTTTTCAGATGTCACAGAATCACTCTGTAGAAAATAGGTTTGGCAGCTAGAGTTGGTACAGAAGGTGTGGTGCTTAAAAAGGCAGTCTTCAAAGTCTTGTGATACTTTGCTTTGCAAATGTCTTTATCATTTGTAATTTTCAAGCCACCCCAAACACTTTGCATTGAAGTTTTTAAGCTGCAAAGAAGGTAATTTCATTTTTGCTTTTTAATCTCTCGTGTTTGAAAACATCCTTTTATTTACAGAGCATTCCAGCATAACCAAGTAGCTAATCTGCAGGTCTTGCCTGCTAAGGGACGTTTCTTGTTTGGTCACTTAGCATTCACTGTGTTCCCTGGAAAAGTGAGCTGGCAGTTGATCAGAAAGGATAAGATCCAGGTAAGTCTTCTTCTTGTCTAAGGTGGACAAGTTATGATGCAAAGACAAAAGTTTCAGAAGCCAGTAAGACACGCCCACAATCTTCTTTCCCGTGGTCAAAACAAGAGCAGGTGAAAAAAAGGAAGAACCTCAGAGTCTCCAAAACACTTCCCACCTACAAGCTAACAGATCCCATGATTTTGTGCATTACTTTATTGCTGTCTATAGACAAACATCAAACAGCATTTACTGTTGGGCAAAATCAACAGATCACTATAATTAAGAAATAGTCTACCAACAGTAACTGCATTACAAACATCACACGGACAGCCATGCATTTGCCCAGCACTAGCAGATTTATCAACTCTTATTTTCAGATACACATCAGTTCCAATTAGTCTAGCAGATCATGTATTTGGAACTTGTTATGGAGCTCATTACTACAATCATCTCAATGCAAAAGGCAACTTTTTCTTCTTCCACCCACTGTTTGATTTCATCAGAATCTGGATGTTCTGTTTACTAAATCTTGAGGGAGACAAGTCTAGTTGAAATTAAATGCAAGAGAAAGGCTGAAATAAATTGATTCAAAAGAGCAGGGCTCCTTAAAAGCACATGTCAAATGAATTAACAGGTGACCATGAAACTAATAAGAAAGATAAGTCAAAATGGAAGAGAAAGAGGGTTCCAACATTGAGCCTATAGGAAGAGGAGGATTAAAGCAGCATGGCTAAAGATGCCCTTTTATAACCCTGAGGTTTAAAAGGTAAGAGCCACAAGGTAGCATATATACTGCCTTAATATTTACTACAGTCCAGAGGGTTCCAGTTGTAACACCAAGGGTACACATTTAGCCTCAAAAGCAGGGGCACCTTCACAGAAAAAAAAAAAGCAAAAGCACATCTGGCATCTATGAAGCTGGAAATCTGGGGGAGCAAAGAAGGAAGCAGCAGCACTCAGAATACACCCACATGAGTTCAAAGTCTAACTATTTCTCTGATGCTAACATCACACATTTTATCCATGCATTCCAAATATTAACCTGGAAGCATTAACCTGCTGCTCTAACCTGTACTTGCAAATTTATGTCCAAGGTATACTGGCTTTAAGCCCAAACTAGACAGTTTGTTTCAGCAGCTACTCTGAAGTAGTGACCAGACAGTGGAAGCAAAGTGAACTGTCTGTCTGCCACTCAGAACACAGCAGGAAGAAGAGATTAGAATTATACAATGGTTTGGGTTGGAAAGGACCTTAAAGATCACCTAGTTCCAACTCCCCTGCCATGGGCAGGGACACCTCCCACTAGATCAGGTTGCTCCAAGCCTCATCCAACCTTCCAGGGATGGGGCAGCCACTATTTCACTGGGCAACCCAGGCCAGTGTCTCACCACCCTCACATGAAAAAACGTCTTCCTTGTATTTAATCTAGATCTACCCTGTCTTAGTCTAAAACCATTACCCCTTGTCCTGTCACTACAGGCGCTGGTAAAAAGCCTTTCTGCATTTTTCTTATAAGCCCATTTTATACATTGAGGGGCCACAATAAGGTCTCCCTGGAGCCTTCTCTTGCCTGGGCTGAACAACCCCAACTCTCTCAGCCTGTCCTCCTGTGAGAGGTGTTCCAGTCCTCTGATAATTTTTGTAGCCTCCTCTGGACTCACTCCAACAGGTCCATGTCTTACTCATACTGGGGACCCCAGAGCTGGACACAGTACTCCAGATGGGGTTTCATGAGAGCAGAGGGGGGAGCATCACCTCCCTTGGCTTGCTGGCCACACTGCTTTTTATGCAGCCCAGCATATGGTTGGCTTTCTAGGCTGCAAGTGCACATTGTCGGCTCATATCCAATTTTTTACTCAGTCTATAGACACCTGGGATTGCCCTGATCCAGGTGCAGGACCCTGCACTTGGCCTTGTTAACCTTCATGATGTTCACACTGACCCACTGCTCAAGCCTGTCAAGGTTTCCCTGGATGGTATCCCTTCCCTCTAGTGAACTGACCACACCACACAGCTTGGTGTCATTGCCAACCTGCTGAGGGTGCATCCACTCCCACTGTCTATGGCATTAATAAATATCTGGAAACACTGAGGGAAGTGTCAAAAATGGTCACTGATGGAGAAGCTCTTGACTTTCTAGGACTGAACAGAGCATGCTCTATCAAAGAGTCTATCACTTGAGAAAGATACAGTTACCTGACCAATTGGTTGTAGATATACAGCTGGAATTTGGGGTGGAGGTTGGGAAAACAGACACTGAGAGAGGCCCAGTGGTGAGACGTAAAGACAGAGAAGAAGTAGTGAACAGGAGAGCAGTGTCTACAAAATAAGGAGGAAGAGTTTAAAACTAAGATAGCAAAAAAGGCAGAAAGAACGAGAAAAGGAGAGCATCTAGCAAAGAACTTTAAAATTAATGGCATTTAACATTGTATAGTTATTATGCAACATCTTAAATAGAAAAACTATACACTGTTAAGCAGAATGTAACAGAACAAACACTTTTAACACTTCATTTTCTGTTAATTAAAGGCAAGCTACTTTCACACTGCTGTATTTTTCTTTAGATTCTGGAAGGAGTTTCATTACTTGGATGCAGACTTCCACATGTGCTGGTTAATGTGTCTCAACCTGATCTTTTTGCAATTCCTGCTGTTCTAACTGTTGATGGAGTCAACTGTTAGCATGAAACAGCATCTGGTTCTGCAATGTGAACAACTTTGCGAGTCTGAAACTTTAAACACATTTTCGTTCACCTGGCAAAACCTCAGTAGAAGTACTTCTCCAAAGGCAATGACCAGTGAAAGAGCAAAAAGAAGAGATTAAATAATGTATTTTTTTTAAACATAAGCAATTCCAGGAAAAGTCTGAGATGGATCTGTAATTCAACTTCTGAGATTTTTTTTTTTTTGCAACAAAGAGCAGACTTGGTCTCAGAATACCCACATACTACTTCTTTCATTTGAAGTACTAACTGCAGAAAGATAACACCCATTGTTTAAAAAATAAACCTACACAAACTTACACCTGTGCTTAAAATGGTATTTGCTAATGAATTACCATTTCAAGCTAATTCCTAATGAATTATCTTATTTATAGAAAAAATATCATGCTCCATTACAGCTCTATTGACTACAATGCAAGCTAAGAAGCATATTGAGGAAAAGCAAAAGAAAATGAGCATTTAATCAGCTCTTCTATTGCGAAGGTTATCATTAACGTTGCATATGCAAGGAAAGCAAGGGGAAGTGGTTAATTCTCTTTGACAGAGCATGCTCCTGTTCACATGCAGGCTACACAGACTCATCAATTCAAATTAAACCAGAACTATTCTTCCATTCCCCTTTTAGTAGAAGAGAAATATTAAAGCTGCCTCGTAAGTAAGGAAGTCAAAGGATTTCCGCCTTGCTATGGAGTACAGCAAATCCAGCATAGCAGGATTCCCCAATTCCTTCCTCTAGTTCCTTTATAACTTCCTTGTCATTCAGCTTCTTTCCTTTTGCCTCATCTCACAACCTGATCACCCTGGTCACAACCTGCCTTGAAATGGCAACTTCATTACACTCCAAACCAAACGTCTTACTCCATTATGTCGGTATTATTCTTAGATGTTTTACAAATAAGGACATTAAAATATGTCATTTAAAAAAGGATTCCAAGTCAGCATTGTTTTCCAATCAATGGCACTGCTATTGCTACAAAAATACCTGCAAAAGGTGTGCAAAAGCTATACAGTTAGGAAGACCAAGTTCTAGAGCATCATTTAAGTTTATGCAAAATGCTACTTCCTTTCAACATATGTAGCAATCCAAGAGAAAACCATAAAAACAAAAAATACATGAACACATGCATTACATCACACAAAATTTCCACTTGTTCTGCCTAAAAGCAACTGTTCCAGCTCAAATCCTGCTATCCACCTTTTGAAAAGTATTCTCCAGGTGAGCAATATTTGGACTGACAACTAAAATCTCTCTAAGTGTAGAACATACTTTGCATCTACTACTGTCCCTTATAATAGTAAGAACAATTATTTATTAACATGTAATTCTCTCTGCAATTGTAAGTGCTGCTTAGGAATTAAAATCACCACCTGATAAAAGTGGCAAAGGAAGTCTTGAATATAAAAGTATATTTGTCATCTCATAGTACTAATACTGTATCTGAAAATTCATAAGCTGTAACTTGGTTTTATCATCTCCAGCTGAAATTTTCTATGTTGAATCCTATGTGTGGAAGAGAAAAAACCCAAGACCCTCTTTTTAACAAAAAAGAAGAAAAAAGATCAGAAGAAAAATTGTTCTCCTGACCCTTGAAGTCAACATGGCCTACAGAGCACATCCTTTCCAAGTCCCCATCTTAAGTCATTTACCAGCCCCAAAACATACTTTGTTAAAGAGTTTGCTGCTGTAACGATGGGGTGATTTTCACATGGCTTGGAATGCCAAGAGTTTAGTTTTGGAAATACGACACTTCAGAAACTTTAAATAATTATAATTTTGGCTGTTCAGTTTACCAGATCCTGTCAGAAGAGTCTGAATAAAAAAGCAATCAATTCAGGCTAGAACATGAAGACTGTGTAACTAGAACATGGATTTGTTTTTTTTTCCTACTTACACCAAATCCTCACTTCTACTGTGAAAACAGGGTGCTAAGGAGTCACCAACAGCTTGCCTTTACAAATGGCAGTGCTTGCTTTTGGATATTTTCTCCAGCTGTGTTAGGAGTCCCAAGAGAAAAAACATTACAAGGATCATCCACATGGACTAAAATATAGTGACCTATCACAGAATTGTTAGAGTTGGAAGGGACCTCTAGAGATCACCTAGTCCAACTCTCCCACTGAAGTAGGATAACCTAGAGCACATTACTCAGAACTGCATCCAGGTGGGGTTTGAATATCTCCAGAGATGGAGACTCCACAACCTCCCTGGGCAGCCTGTTCCAGAACCTTGTCACTCTCATTGTAAAGAAGTTTTTTCTTATGTTTAAATGGCACTTCCAGCTTGTACCCATTGCCCCTCGTTCTGACACTGGGAACTCCTGAGAAGAGCCTGTCTCCATCTTCCTGGCACCCACCCTTTAGATACTTGTGTACATTGATAAGGTCTCCCCCTCAGCCTTCTCATTTCCAGGCTGAAGAGTCCCAGCTCTCTCAGCCTTTCCTCACAAGAGAGATGCTCCAATCCCCCAGTCATCTTTGTCACCCTCCTCTGGACTCTCTCCAGTAGTTCCCTGTCTCTCTTGAACTGGGGAGCCCAGAACTGGATGCAGTATTCCACCTGTGGCCTCACCAGGGCAGAGGAGAGTGGGAGAAGGACTTCCCTCGACCACGGTCTTCTTTAGGCAACCCAGGATTCCGTTGGCCTTCTTGGCAACAAGGGCACACTGCTGGCTCATGGATAATTTACTGTCTATCAGGACTCCAAGACCCTTCTTCTCTGAACTACTTTCCAGCAGGTCCACCCCTAACCTATATTGGTGCTTGGGGTTCTTCCTTCCCAGGTGCAGGACCCTACACTTGCTCTTATTGAACCTCATGAGGTTCTCCTCTGCCCAGCTCTCCAGCCTGTTCAGGTCACACTGAATAATGGCACAGGCCTCTGGAGAGTCAGCCACCCCTCCCAGTTTTGTATCATCAGCAAACTTGCTGAGGATACACTCTGTCCCCTCATCCAGGTCACTGATGAACACATTGAACAAGACCAGACCAAGTACTGATCCCTGGGGGACACCACTGGTTACCAGCCTCCAACTTGACCCTGATCCATTGATCACAAGCCTCTGAGTTCTGTCACACAGCCAGCTCTCAATCCACCTCACTGTCCACTCATCAAGCCCACTCTTCCTGAGTTTCTGAATGAGGATGTTATGGGAGACAGTATCTTGGTTAGAAGTTTAAAAAACTTTTACATGAAGGCTGTTTTTTTGTGGTAACTGGCAGAAGCCAGACTTTTAATGGATTAGTCTCAAACAAGAATATTTGGCTTCAAACTAATGAGTAAATGCTGACATGGCATTTAGAAAGTTTAGTGCAGGCAAAGTAATTCCTACACTGAAAAGAAATAATGCAGAAATCATTTTTTATTCAAAACAATTCATCAGATGAAATCAATAGAGTCAGTCTTAGTTTTCAGACTCAGGAACTGCACTTATATTTCATTATTTCCTCTGAAGGCTAACAACCTTTCTCAACTTTTTTCCAACCTGTGGACCATCTCAGAGGAAAAGAAAGGTCCTATTAATTGCCTTTCTTCTCAGTCACATGCACAGCACCTCCATTAATTAAGAAAACAATTGCAGAATTAATCCCTAGCTGATTTTAATGCAATTGAAACTCAGCAGCTGGATTGTAAAGCAGAAAGCACATACCTGACAAACTCAATGACCTTCTGTGAGTGAGATCTCAAACTCAGTTACTAGTTTTTGTAAAGACTATTGCTATTTATAACTTATGCTTCAATTCAAGATAAAAATTGGTACTGTAATTCCAGAGTCTCGCTCCCTGTATTTTTTTCCTTTAAAATAAAAGGGGAGATATAAAATACAGGCACCATTTTGTCCATTTGACTTCAGGTCTCTCGTTGAGAGAGGAACACTGACAAGATGTACCATCAAGCTGGAGTCTGTCCAAGTTCCTCATGTGTACAAACATCAAAATCTCTTAAATTGATGTGCTTGTACCAGCTCTATCAAGTACAAAGAACACTAAAACCCATCTGCTACAATAAAACCTTGACCACACAGTCTGCCAACTAACAATGTGTGAACCTCAGTATTCATGCAAGAACTGTAGCCTTTAAAATATTCTATTCAAAGATTAATCTAGTTCTATTAATGCTTCCAATTAGCTACTTTTCAGGCAACTCAGATTTAAGTATATGCAACACCAATACCTCTGCTTTGTCTGATGGCCATTTTTAGTGCAGATACTGACCCAACCAACTCATTCTATTAAAATAGTAAACTTCTATGTAAGAAAAAAAAAATATATAGTTACTTTTCATCCATTCTGCTGCGCATTTTTTTAAGTTTCTGCATAATGCTACTAGTCTCACTGCTGGAGATTGAGACTGGGGAAGGGCTGCATGTTTCTGCATCAGTTGGAAGTGGGCTAGAACCATTGCTCTGCTTGATGTCATCCTCACTGTGAAGTTCCTGCAATTAAGTGTTTAAAAACAAAAGCAACATTGAAAGTCAGGAAAGTTCTTCTACAATCTTTTTAAAAACTGTGTTAGTTTAGCTTATTTCTCCTTACTTCTACTGTGATTACATCAAATACTACTTCAGATAAGCCTAGCCACCTGCAGATTTAACTTCAATTTCCAACTTCATTTTTATTTGACACAGTTTTTTAAGTCCACCCTGTTTTCCTTGGTAATTTAAGCTCTCCCCTAACTGTGTAGAACAAAAAAAACCTCACTAGAATTTTAGTTACCCAAACAGGAAACCAATCCTTTCTATATGACTAATATTAAACTTATGTCTCCTCAAAATTTTGTAAGGAGGCAGACAGTTACCAAAATCCCATCTTGCTATCTCCTAAAGCAGATGCAAGAAACTCAGTGTAATTACACTGAAACACACACAAAGCAGCAAGTTTTGAATTTAGTTCTAACATTTAGTACTTTGGGGTCTGACAACTAATCAAACAAAATCGGAGCCCGAGAGATCTAAGCATCAAAAACCCGATATTCCCCACGTCATTAGTGCAGCTTGAGAATGAACAAACACCATCTACTGCCCAATTAAAGCAAAGCATTCATAACTTCCCCAAATGCATTTCCTTAAACAATGGTTCAAAGAAATTAAACGTAAAATTTTGGAGATAAAGAGGATGAGACTGTTTGAGGCAGACAAAACTTCCAAGCCCTAGGTTCAATCTAGCAGCTTTCCACTCCTATAAACACCAAAGTCAAATAGCTGCACGGCCAAAGAGCTTCTGTACTGAACACTCACCAGCCTGTTTTCTCCTGCAGACTTCAGTTTTTCCTGCAGTTTCATTGTAGTCTGACGGATTCGTTCTATTTCCTCCTGCTGTTTCAGGATCAGCTGTCTCTCCTTCCGAGCAGCCTTGTTAGCCTCTTGAAGACGCTTAATTTCTGCCTGTTAGGTACAAAAGATTAAGCATAAGAACCCTGGCAGACAGTTTACAAGAACACACTCTAAAGCTGCCAGTGCCCTTGCTATGGGTTTAAAATTGCTGCCATTACCTGATGAAGTAACTATCCTGAACTTCAGCAACAAAAACCAGATCAATTAATACTTCTAAGTCTCAATCAGCAAGATGACTGATAAAGAAGGACCCCTTAAAACAATGTGTTAAATACTACAGAAATGCAAATAAAAGTTACTGGTAAGAAATACTGCTGGCTTCCTATCCAAAAGCCTGGTGTGGAGTTTTCTCAATTCCTAGCTTTTACAGTGTCTGAAATGTTTAATGGCTACACAGGGGTTTCAACACAATTTTCCTAGAGGGCATCAGTTACCTTTTCCTGCTGTAACCTCAGCAGCAGACCACGCTGCCTCTTTCGAATGGGAGGCATCTTATCATCCTCTCCCTTGTCTCGCAGATGCCTGCAAATAGATTGAAAGAAAGAATTAAATAACAAAAAAGTGAACAACAACAACAGGCCTTTTACTCTTTAAAGTAAAAAAAAAAAAAATAAAATTAAAAATTTCCTTTTCCTAACCTGCAGAAGAGTATATGCCTGTACTTAATCACTGGCATGCTCTATAGTGAAATATTTTGTACCATTTAGTCAGATTTGCACAGGTAAAAGGACAGTGCAGGTAACACCAGATCCCCCATGAATGGGCAGATGCTCTGCAGAGGCATGCTCATCATTTGAGAAAGACAAAAGGAAGGACACTGGAATCACTACCTCACAATCCCTCATCAAGCCCATGATGACAGGAAATTGGAAGAAAATGCCTGGTGAACAACAGTACTCTCATGCAGAGAGTGACCACAGAAAAGTATTATTGATTAAATCTGGTGACCACTGTTCAGTAGGTATCACTAGGTATAGAATCAGAGACAGGTTTGAATTGGAAGGGACCTTAAAGATCATCTAGTTCCAACCCCCCTGCATGGGCAGGGACACCTCCCACTACTTCAGGTTGCTCAGAGCCCCATCCAACCTGGCCTTGAACACTTCCAGGGATGGAGCAGCCACAACTTCCCTAAGCAACCTGTGCCAGGGTCTCACCACCCTCACAGTGAAGAGTTTCTTCCTAATGTCTAATGTAAATCTCCCCTCTTTCAGTTTTAATCCATTACCCCTTGTCCTCTCACTACAAGGTACTTCAACAATCTTAGAAAAAAATCAAGTAGAAGTACAAGAAAATGGTCAGTCAGCAACAGTGGTGTATTCAGGGCTGCCTTACTTCTTCTGGTGTTCCAGCCAAGCTAATTCAGCCTTGGTCTTCTCTTTCAGAGCCTTCTCCCGGAGCCGAAGCAGTGAGGACTGATGAGCTGCTCGCACTTCTTCCTCTTTCATGTACTGTCTTACCATCTCCATGGTGAATTTAGAGAAGCTATCTTGCCCTTCTGAGAATGGCATGCTTAGCTCCTAGAAGGCAAACCAAATTTGGCATGATTTGATAATACAGAAATTCCACGTTTTTTTCAATTACAAAGCATATGTGTGTGTATACACAGATGATAGACACAGACACACAAGAAGGGAAGCTGGTTTTTTTTTTCTCTGAGCTTTGTGCAGACCAGTTTTTTCTGCCTTGAGCTCTGTGATAGTTTTGGGACATCCCCTCTTGGGCCAGCGAGAAGCATCCTCTTGTACTTCCTAGCTATGTGTAGGCATAGTAGGAAGACTTAATCCACTAGGCTTTCACAACTACCTCAGAAAGTCACTTCTCTTCTCCAAAGCCACAAGAGAACAGGTAGAGGTCTAGATGGACTGTTCCACAAGTCAAGTCATCACACTTGTACAACAGTGACACACAGCATGACTCCCATAACTGTTTTGAGATGCTCAAAGGACCACAGGGAGGAAAAGAACTCTGAAGTCTGCAAGCACAACTAAGAATGGCTCACTTGAAGCTCACCAGCTTAAACATTTCAGTTCAGTTAATTTACCTTAACTGTGGTTGCCTGACCTACCTTGATAGATGAGAGAGATGTTTTTTCTGGGGAGACTTCCTCATCAGAATCATCACGATTACCCCTTTTCTTCTCCAAGTTATTTCTGCGATGACTCTCAGAGGGCAGCAAAGAACGAAAAGACTTTTGCTCAATCTCATCCTCTGTCATCGACTCATCAAATTTCAAGGAACACTCTGTTGCAACAGAAGCAGAATCTGAGAGAGAAATCAGGGAAGTGGTTTTATGCTCAGGTATGTACCAGGAGTGCAGTTTTACCCACTCTCATCTCAGTAAAGTTAGGGGGGGCATGAAAGACAGGGAAATAACTACACCCATGCAGAAAAATGGGTGTTTAAAAAGAGTGACCTTGAGTTAGAGGACATCATTAAATACTGTTATCTAGCTTCAAAAGACCTAGCAGGCTTCTGTACACAGCTATAAACATGTTTCTGGGGCTGCTGAAACACTTGGCGTTCAGCCTGCAGATTCAGCAAATGCACATCTGGCTACAGCTAGCACAGCAGAAAGCAGAATGGTCCACAGACTCCACCCACTCTGATGTGCAGATTTTCATGGGTTCCCATCTCACTGTGCCACCCTGTCACCTCAGCTTGCTTCACACATATTCCCTCACTTATTTCAGAAACCAATTCCGAAAGAAGCGCCTCCCTCCCCCGCTACCAGCTTCAGATTCAGACACAAACAACACAGCTAACCTTTTTCATCTGGCAGTGATAAAAGACTATCACTTGGCAAGGAATCATCCACACCAGTACGAGCCTGGTCTTCAGTACTGCTAGATATCTTTTCACGACGGGAAAGCTTCTTCTCATTCTCCTTAGCAGATGGAACTGAAGGACTCTCTTGGCGGCTGCTGGTACTACTGTGTTACCATGAGATTGTTTTGTTTAAAAATTACTTTGGACATTTCAAAATATTTACATGACATTACTACTGCACATACCAAGATTAACATCCCAGCAACAATCAACATGCAGAGGGTTTTGTTATGTTTTTTAAAATGCAGCTTGGCTACTTAAAAACTCCAAGCCTCTTCAAGCTGATGACTGACAGTGGAACTTGCTATTTTTATTCTACTTCAGAATGCAAGTGCTTTGTAGGTATGCATGCCCCTTACCTAGCTACAGGTACTGACAATAAACCATTGCAAACATCTCTCCCTACACTTTTTAAAAGGATGAGCAAGATAATTGTTTTAAATTAGAAGAACTGCAGAGGACAAAATCATTCCAGTTGGCCAAGATCAGAGAAGGACTGTGAGAAACATCATGGGGCCTAACCAGACCACATAAGTGAACAGGAAACATATCAGTACTAAAAAGAAGCAAGATACTGAAATACCCCAGAAATGAGTCAAAATCTAAACCTCAGGCAAGCAGCGCTCCAAGCACTTCATGTAGAATTTCAAGTCAGTGCAAAGGCAAAACAAAAGCCCTAAGAAAATAGCCAGATACACAAAGAAGATAATAAAAAGTAATGCACATTATAGAGCAGGCTGCTCTACAGGCCCCTGCACCACGTTTTCAGAATGTAAGCTCCTGTCTATGTTCTGGTTCATTTCAAAAAGACATAGGGCACAAAATGCACATACTTAGGACAGGAAAAAAGACTCAGAGACTTAAAGTGACTTTTAGCTTATAAAGATGAAGCAATAGAAGTATGCAAGTAGGCCACAGAACAGAAATCAGAATAATCTCAGCTCAACAATTTCTGAAGGTATTTCAGCCAACCAAAGTCAAGCCCACATCCAAGTTCTGAACATCTGCAAGGCCAGAGGATCCCACATCCTCCCTGCACTCCCACGCCATTGTTCAACCACCCTCAGAGAGAGAGTGTAATCTAAACTCCTCTGACCTCTGATCATGAACCTTTGATCTTGAGGACTCTGAATAACTATCAAACATTGGTGAGTATGTCTGTTTTGAGCCACCTGTGTCCTCTCTACCTTGTGATATGGTGCTGGACTCACACTTCCTGAGAAAGGGAAGTGTTTTGGGTAAATCTGCATTGTCTTAAACCAAGGAGTGATAGTTTTCACCAGCTTTCATCAGTTTACTACAAGCAGTAACAGTTAAAATTTCTGAAAAGATCACTTTAAGTTCAGACTAGTTATATCATCCTACCAGACATTTAGAGCATCTTTTTCTACTCCTTTATACAGAGCTTCACAGAAGCAGTTAGTGTCACCTTTGATGTACACCATTAAGGGCATAAAGATGAAATCTAAATTCTTCCCCTTAAATGCTCACTCCTTATGACAACTTAGAATTTTCTTCAAGAACAGGTGAAGCAAAACCTAACAAATCTTTGTCCCCCCTTCCCAAGATGAGAAACATCAGGCAAAACCTGTTTGTGTCAGTTCGGGCTCTCTGTTGTTTCCTGAGCTCTGGATGATGCTGCCGCTGGTGGTCAAACGAGGTGGTGACTGGAGCAGCTGGAGCACTGACAGTCTCCGAGACCTGTGTTCGTGCTAACTCTGTCAGCTGGGTACAATAAAAAAAACAAAGGAATACAATGTGCTTATCAGCATCAAAATGTTTTTTTACAGAGAAAATAAGTCATTCCTGCAGGCAATTTACAGTTTTATTGAACAAATGTGTAAGACATACATAAGAAATTACAGTGTATATCCAAAAATATTCCCAGCATGTTGGTGACCAGCATTTCCATCACTCCATTCCAGTTAAAATTAATGGTTGCTTAGCTGAATATCAGGAGGCACTTAAGAACATGGATGGAAAAGTAACTCTGCTAGCCCATCATCACTGTCCAGGTCATCCCCATCAGCCTCTCCATTAGCACCTCTTACTCTCAGACTTCACATTTAAAGCAAGACAAGAGATTAAAACCCTACACCAAATAAAAGCTGTTTCTTCTACCTTGTTTCTTAATTGCCTCTATAAACTACAAATGTTTATTTGCTTTTATCCGAGACTTCACTACCTGCTATCAACAACCACTGCATGTATCTCAGATGCCTGAGCTTTTCTGCTTCTTTCACCTAAGCCATTCTTGTCTATGCAAGAATGACTTAAAGTTATATTTGGCAAAGCCCAGAACAAGTATATCAGTATAATTCTGCAGTCCATTACCTATCATAAAACCAGCCTTGCTGAGCACCAGTATGCACAGCAACTGTGAAGAAACAGTAACATTCATACACATCAGCCTTCTGCACTCCACTTCATAACCCTAATCCACAGTCATTGTCATTGCTAAACTATGAAGAAGCAAAACCATCTTTTGGTTACTGTGTTTCCTACCTATGTGTGAAACAGCTGCTACACATTGGGAATAACAAGTATAAAAACTGATATATAAAAGTAATGAATGAAAAGAGACTCAAAAGAAGAAAATTTTCAAACTCTGTACCAAGTTAAGAGCTCTGCTGAAGATCCTCCCCCCTCCTTCTTTTTTTTAAATCTGTTGGGTCTCCTACCTGCAAATGTAAGTAAAACTGTAATTCCCCTGCTTTTGTAATTTGCATATGAAACAGATATAAGATCAATCCCGGATGGATACAACTCTTACAAATTGAAGATGATGTGTTCACTATCACTGACCTCTCCTGGAAGAACAAACTTCCTAAAAGTTTGTTAACTGGAGATCCTAACAATAGTGAACAGGGATTTAAGGCTGCTGACTGACTTCTCAGTAAGGATGCCAGAAAAGCTCCTTCAAAGTTCCATCATTTGCTACATCATAAACATGAAGAAGCTGCACTGAGAATGACACTGAACAGAGAACACCCTAGAAGATACTTATTTGGTATTCAAAATAATACTGAAGTTAGAACAGCTTCTTTCTTTCCCTCAAGACCTCACCTCATGGATCTGGTGAGCTGTGCCTGTAGTGAGAAGTGCAGTTTCTGCCTGTTTGGCTGCAGCCTTGCACGGGGTCTCTTGTACAGCCTCCTGCTGTGACTGGACCAGATGCTGTAGGGACTCTGCATGGACCTGTGCAGAAAACACAGCCCCTTCAGTTCTCTGGTATAACAACTACAGTTTTATTTCTTACAACCTGGGAGAAAAAAAGTTTTAAGTTGGCCCCTAAGAGCTTCTTTCCAGTTATATTAAACCCCTTCACCATTTCCACATATTCACAGCTTCAAATTAAGAATACTCATAGGCATGGATTTACTTACAGCATTTTGCCTCTTACACACTCCACATTTTTTGAAGGGCAGCATTACCTGAGCTGCCTTCTGCCTTGCCTCGTCCAGTTGTCTCTGACTTTCTAAAGCTTCTTGCTCAGCCTTGATTTTCAAAAGAGCTAAGTCATGTTCATGGCGCTGCTGATGTGCCTACAGATCAGGAAAACAAGTTTTAATCATGCAAGCTAAATGTCAAGACCTTTTTTGCTCTGCAGCCACTGGCTGCAACTACCTCTGATAGATCTAGACCTACTCTACTGGTGGTGCCTCTTCAGCACCTCTTCAGTGAAATTTTCAGCCCACCAACTGATAAAGGATTTAGCAGACTAATTTATTCAACAAACCAGAATCTTGTCAACATAAGGAAATTTCAACCAAAAATATCCTTTCCATAAGACAAATGATCCAGCCTGAACAACTACAGTGCATGGCAATGCATGGCACTCAACATCAAATCCAGTAAAGAACCAAGTTTTTATTTTACTGAAGTAGACAACCAAAGCTGTGATTCCAGCTAATGGTATATTAATGACACACATGCTAGAGTCAACAGTGTCAACTTGAAATAGAAAGATAAGCGACAGTAATCCTAAAAAATTGACATTATCAGAAATGCTCCGTCACACCCATCATGATTTCTCTGCATTGCTAACAAAAGCATAAAGAGAAGGAAGTATTCTTCCATTACCTTTAGAATCTGAGCCAAAGAAACACTCTCCTGCTGGGCAAGTGATATGCCTCTTACTCGATCTACATCTGAAAGCTGTCGCACAGTCTCCTCGATGGCAGTAAGGTAGTCCAATTCTGCTGATAAACGCTGCTGAAGACCAGCAGGGGAGAAGTGCATGCATCCTGCAGGGTAAGACTTACTTGTCAAGCTCCATAGACTTTACAGCCCCCCATCAAAACATAAAGAAGAAGAAAAAAAAAAACCAACCCAAAAAAACCTGCTCTGGGATTAATATGTTAACAAAACAACTCACCACTCGCTGAGGCTGCTCCTGCTACAGACCTACTAGCTCCCGGACTCAGGTCTGGGACGGCTACGTTAGTCTTCAGCTCTGATGATGTACTTCCAGAAAAGTTAGCAGGTGTCTTGACTCTTTCTCCTGTATTGCCTAGAGAATCAAACTGCAACATTTTCTGGGAACTGGGTGATGGGAAAGGAGCTGGTGTCTTCAAGGACTTTTCTTTGTCTGAGAAACTGACAGTGAAATGAAAATGCAAAGGAGTCAATATTCTCTAAAGTCCAGCCATTTGGTAAGACAATAAACTAGTTCTATTTACATACACCAAGCAGATCCTGCAAAAGGCACCATCTTTTATGTTTTGCACAGGCCCAGCCTGCCTTCAGGAAATGGTCTCAAGAGATGGGTTTTGTACCTATATCCCAATTTAGGGTTAATTTTCTAGAGCTTCCTATTTTTCCCCCAAGTATTAAACCTAGTTAACACACATACACACAAAAAAATATTTAAAAATGTACTTAGTATCTACATGGCCAGACAAGTACTTTCAATGCCTCCTGAAAGTCAGGATTCACTCACTTGCATGTGCATTTACACATCTGTTTTGAGAGTCTAAGGGAAGAACTTTGTTTTACTCACAGGAAATGAGGGTAATATTTTGGTATCAGAATACAATGAACAGTATTTTTTAAAAGTAAACAGGTGATTATCAGCATATGGATGCAACTGAATGTGATAAGACACTACTCAAAGGCCAAAACTTGTAATGCATCTTAAGAGAAAATTAAAGACATCTCTTTTTTGAAACGTCCTGAGGATAACTACATATGTTGACTATTTATTTTTTTCTCCCCACTTCTTACAGACCATTTGTAGAAACAGAAAGTGAAAATTGTATTTCAATGCTGAAGGTACTGAACTTGACAGGACACCACCTATATATGGGCCAGTTATCCTCACAAAGCCAGAGGGGTCTGTCATTTGGGGATGGAGGGTATATCACTACTTTGTATTTTCTCTTGTTACAGCCACTAACTTTAGGCTTTTGTATTTAAAGTAGAGGGGAAAAATTTTCTGCATGCCCATCTTACTAACATTTGAACATTTCTGTTAATTTCCTTTTGCATACCAACAGACTTAGCCATTTTTTTACCATGCTATAACACTACCAAACTGGGTTATATTTCCATACAGTCTTATAAGGATCACCTTACCTCACTAGGGAGTGTTCAGACAGGTTTTCTAGCACTTTGTCTGCATCTGTGTTCTGGTCAGGATCTTTACTAGACAATCTGCTACCTGATAAGGACTTCTTTGTCTGTTGGGATCCCCACTCTAACTCAGATAGCATTTTATCTTCTTCCACAGGAAAGTGTTGAGAACTTCCATTGAAAGAGTCCAACCCTAAGAAGAAACATCATTGCAAAAAGTTTACGTTTGCTATTCTGAGTATCTTAGCCATCAGGAGCCACAAAGCAAATAACTGAGAACTTTCTCCCCCACTAAAAGATGTCTTCGTGTTGGAAGTCCATAAATCCAACAAGCAAGAAATGTAAGTTTGGCAGATACCTACAGGAAATTCAATTCTCTTCTGTATATTGTGTCCACTGCACACAAAACTATCACTCAGCTTTCATTTCAGCACAGTAAAGAAAACAAGCATTTGACTCCTCAATACTGATAATTAGAGCAAAGCCTAGCTTTACTAGAAATAATTTGGAATGCCCAATCTTATTTTTCTTATCCTTTTATTGACTTTAAAAGCAGCTTTTCCTTACATCATCCATTGCTTATATCATAAGAGCGTACCAAGTATCGCGTTTCTTCATGTTTTTGTAACGTACAAGTTACTGTAGGAAGAAGTGTATTTATTAGTCTGTGCACTCAATGAAAACTGTGCTCCAAAGATGAAGTACACGGGCAAACTTACTGTCACCTTCATAAATGTGGCCATAACTCAGATTCTCAGCAGCCAATTTGAATTTTCTTAGTACAGAATCTGAGTATAGTTCCCTCACAATATTGAGACTAACTTGTTAAAAGGCTGGCTTAGGAAAGGAAAAAATGTTGATACTGTTAATAACCTCTTGCTGCACTTACTTTCCTTTTTCCCTCGCTTTCTAGAGGATGCAGATGAGTGAGAAGATGCTGCAGACCGTGGCCCAGCAGAATGCTGAGAAGGAAGCTCTACAGATCTAGGTTCTTGGGAAGACTTGCTACTTGGAACTTCTTCCAGAATGCTTGAATTACTGCTGCCAGCAACACTAAAAAGGAGCACACTGACAGTGATCAACTAAGGACTTCCAACTCCCACATTAGACAGTATACAATAAATCCACCAAACTTTAAATTAGAGACAGATGGCTGAAACTGCACTAATTAGCCCATATTGAAAAGCATAGACTTTGAGATTAAACACTATGGCAGCTAAGACATTAGTAAGTTTGACATTATATTGAACATACTTGAAACATACTTCTGCTAATAGTAAAAGATGAGTAATACCATGTGAGGGACCAGCCCTCAGGACCACCACTTTTGGGAACTGGTGTCAAAACCCCACTGTAGCCCCTCAAACAAAGTCTTGTCTGCATCCCAAAAGGTCTGCCTGACAGAATGGAGACAACGATGATGGCCTGCACAAAGCCTCGGGGCTGCACACACAATGACTGAGATAACGACAATGGGCGGAGGTCCGGCTCAACCAACTTACTCATCCTTGCAAAACAAGGAGACCAGGCCTGTAGAACAGGGGGCTGCCATGGTGGCCTGGGGGAGCCTCACTGACACCAACTCTCCCCCGTTGGCTGGCCCAACGCTGGATCCAGGACTGGTGATTTTTTGTTATTATCTGACTTTTCTTCTCCTATTCTCTCTCTCTTCCTAAAATCATTAAGTAATGCAAGGCCTAACCAAGATTTTTTCTCAGGTTGTGCAGCTTGAACATATATGTACTGTGACTTTTGTGATCTAAATAATCAACCTTTATGATTGTGCAGTCTGAGATAATGGAAGTATCAGTATTCCTTCTATATTGAACTTAAACCTAATATTCAAATACAGACCTTAATCCAATCAAAGGGTATTGGAGGTCAAGCATCCCCTCAGACCCATAACATTTTAATCACTCTCCCAGGAAGGGCCAGGTCTGACACCAAGGCTGGATCCAACCACACCTGGGCTCCTCTCTCAGGAGGAGTTTGGAAAGCAAGGGGGTCCAATCTGAACCTCCCTGGGTTGCCCTTCTCGGGTTGTGACATACCATCCTTTCCAATGCTAACTCTTAAGAGCTGTTTGACTACAGACTTGAACAACCTAAGAATGATTCCAAATATGACTTCATTTTAGATAATGGCTAGGCATACAGATATCAATAAACTGAGAGAAACATGAGTGATTTTCAATATATTATTACAAAAGATTTGCAAATAAGGGGGTAATGCATCATATACTAAATAATACTAACATAAGACCTATCAAGAAGTTAATTCAGAAAGAAAGCATCTTTTGCAGCCAACATTTCCAGTGTGCAAAGTGCCTTTTACCTTCCTTTCTTCTGAGGTAAAGTACCACCAATACAAACACTGTACTTCTGGCCTTCCCCAAGGAGCCCAAAAGATGTAAATATAACTTGTTACAAAAAAAAAAAAGGGGCCTTAGGAAATTCAGGAAGCCACAAAGTCTGTATTAACACGGAGAGCCTAGGATTTACAGTCTTCAAATTTTAGTTTGAACATAAGGTTTTAAAAGTTCTTACAGGCAATTTATGTATGCATTAGTAAGCATTACTGAACCCTTACTGAAAGCAGTTTTAGGCTTTTTACAAAACTTTGAAGTACTGAAGGTATTCTAACACTTTCAAATACCTTTTTCTAAATTACAAAGACTAACCAATTGAGCATTATATCAGCCACACAAGTTGGAGAACTAATTTTTGCCTGATTACAAAGAGTAAGAACCTTGCCTAAAGCTATCTGCCAGACTAAAGAACAAAAATTAGACACAGAACAGGAATACTTGACACTGACCTTTGTGTCTTAACCATGCTGGTTGATTTATTAACCAGGAAATACCTAATCACTTTTACCAGTATTACTATACAGCATGACAGAAAAGACATCCAGCACATTACAAAACAAATTTTGCATTAACTGTTCTCTGTCAAATTCTGCATTTTTATTATTACAAGCAGTCTAACACACAGTTACCTGAGGTCAGGTGAAATCATCTTGTCTATTAAAGTGCTGCTTCCCTGTGATGAGGCAAAATCATCTTCATAAGAAACCACACTCTCTGGAGGGCTCATGGCAGGGAGTAAAGGGTGCACAGGGGTAGATCCTCCACTTGACACTGAAGGAGGGAAAAGACAAAAATGATACCAAACAAACTTGCATCAAACAGATAATAAAGCCGCAGAAATTAAAATGTTCCAAACCACAAGTTACAAAGACTTCCTTTCAAATGCAAAAACACCAGGAAAACAACAGTATAGCTATCCAATGGCACTTCTCATACAACGTAACAAGCAAGGTCTTCCTCTCTTTGTAAATTATTGAATACTCCACTTCATTAACTCACTCCAGCTAAAGCATTCTTGAAGAGCAAAGCACTTGAGAGTAGAGCCACCTGCAGAAAATTTAAATCCAATCGTCTTTAAGGGAAATAAAATGAAGGCAAAAAGAATCAAGAAAAACCACAAGGTAAAAATCAACTTCTGAGAAGACATTCCTCCTCAGAATGAGGAACTCAAGGAAAAAGAATCAGTACTCATAAAATGAAGAATAAATTTGTACAACAAATGAAAATCAAGTGAAGCATCCTGCCTGAGATGCTTGCAAAGCATGCCCTAAGACACTAACACTTGAAATGAGCTCATTTAAGCAAGTGACTTTTTCTACCAATATACCAAAACCTTCTCAAAATCTAGTATTGTTACTGGAGCTTTAATTGTTGCACTACTTTGAAACGTTATCAAATAACTCAAGATGAAAAAGGGAAGTCCACACTATCCATCCACTGAAGTTACATGTTTCTAATAAAATAGCAAAGCTCTATTATTCTTGTGTAGCCAGAACTCAGGATATATGCAAGCACTCATGCCTATGCCATGAAGGAAGTGCTGCATAAAGCATGCATTTTCTCTTTCTGCCTTAACTAAAACAGGAATGATGTGTTGCTGAAGACAATCTGGAGTGGATATGTGCAGTAGGAGGAGGCACATTCCAATCCAGAGGGTCTGTTCTCCATTGTGGAGAGAACCATTTCCAAATGCACTCAGGGCAATTTAGATTTAGTATGCAATTTTGGATACAACAGATGTAAACTCTACATTCAGAAATCCGTAACTATGGGTGTCCTTTATACTTGTAACCTGGCAAACGAATTAGTTATTGATCTAAAAATACAGAGCAATCTAATACAAAAATAATCTTCCTCCAGCCCAAAAGCATGGAGGGTTTTTTTCTTTTTTTTTTTCCTTACACAAGCAAAAGAGGGGGGGGAGGAATAATTTATCATCCAAAAGTAAAGTGAGAAAGCCTTACACAGATTCATGTTTGAGACACATAAAATCACATTCTTTACCTGTGAAGTATAAAGTGTAAGGAATAGTAAGATTGGGAAAATAGTAACTCACAAGAGCTTTGAGAAATGTTTCCAGTTTTAGCTCTTCCATGAAGCTGATAACTTTTCGCAAAGATGTTGATGACACTGTGGGAACTTCCCTTTGCCAGGTCTTCCCATGGTCCCTTGCTGTGTGAGCCACTTGTCTGAGTGAAAAGTGGCAAATACTTCTCAGCTTCTTTCTGAAACTCCTTTAAGGGCTCAAAAGCATTTCTCTCCCGAATGCAGAAATCCTTCTCTTTTAACGTCTCCACCATCTTCAGTGGCAACTGTTTGTGCTGGCCTCCTTCCTCTTCAGAAAGGCTTGCGTCTCTCAGGAGAGGCCCTTTGCCAGTGGAGTCAATGCTGGGCTCCTGAGGAATTACAGCTTTGTTCAGAGCATAAGCCTGGTTTTCACACCCCAGGGTGTCAGTCTGCCTCTTAGACAAATGCCCTCGTATCCCCTCATGCCTGTTAGCAGAGGGGGACCTCATTCCAATGCTGACTGCAGCAGTGTGAGGCCTGATCATCTCAGGGAGCTTTTTAAATTCATTAAGGTTGCCTACCCCAGGAAGGCTGTCATCAAAGGCTGTATGAGATACACAGGTACCCAGCATTTTCTTAATTCCAACTGAAATAGGATCTTCATTTTCCTCTCTCACAGGAGGACTCACAGCCTTTGCCCACCGTCCATCATCCTGGTTTTCTTGCATAAATTCACAGTCTGACTTCCGCATGGTACCGCAATTGATACCAGCCCCAACCAATTTTCTGGCTTCACTTTCAATTCTGCTAGAAAGGGAAGCAGCTGTAGCTCTCAAAGCTTCAATCTGATCTAATTTGCTCTTATATTGGTTAACAGTAGGTTTTACTAAGAGATTTTGCTGCACAGTGGGTGGATTCAGATATGGCTGAGGCCCCAAGGTCAGTAATCCCATGGGCTCAGCATTTCTCCTTTTGCCTACCAACATCACATCAATGTCCTTTGACAAAAGGTCCACCTGCTTCTGACTCCAGTGCTGGGAGCGAGGGCCTCCACTTGAGCCCATGAGAGCTTGTGGCTGAGAAAGGTGCACCCTGGGGCTCAACTGGTCTGGCTGTACCCATGGAGGCTCCACCAAATCGCTCCTGAAATGAGAAGTCAACACTTAAGTTGATGACTTATACAAGTACTGTTGTTTTAGATAAAAGTATTACTGCCACAGATTTATTTTTCGGGGAGAAATACTTTTTTTTTTTTTTGGTGGAATCAGAGGGGCAGGGAATGGCACAGTGAACAGTTACAGAATGTTATTTAAAAAAAGAACAAAACAAACAACAAAACCAAACACGAGTATTTTCCTCTCCCTCAAAAGGCCCACGATGGCTCACCTCAGCAGCGGCTGCTGCGGCTCTGAAAGTGACATGTCACTGCTGGAAGATGCGCTGGGAGGACGCTCTTGAGCCTTGTTTTCTTTGTCAGATTCCCCAGATGGTTGATAACCAGGTTTGGGCTAGAAATGAAGACAACCAGCAAAAAAAGCATTTTCAAAAGCCTGCAGGAGTTTGGAAGCTCTTGTCTCCTGAAAATTGAAAAGGCTTACATTTCTCAGCGTAGTATCACATCTCTCCTACCACACCAAAGACTTTAATCCACAATATTTAATTCACAGCTCATAAAGTTTGACCAATGACCTAGAGCAACTTCAAACAAAGCTCTTCAATTCATAGTTTATTTGATATTCACATTTTCTTAAGAACCAACCTTTATAATTGCTGTTAGCTAAACTCCAGAATTCTGCTTCTATTTATAACAGAAAGAATTTCCATTCCACCTTTCTAGTAGGGCTTGCTATGCCAAAAAGCAACCACTAACGAGAAGTCTCTGGATCAAACCCACTCTGTTTAAGCAAAAGTTACACAGTTTTCTTTGTATCCTTCCTCTTGACTGATAGGGGGACCAGGACAACGTGACCTTCCTAAACGTATGACCTCCTGTTCCTGCAAACAACTGCAACACATTAAGTTAGTGAATCAGCTATACCTGGGCTTCCTGCACTGTAGGCAGCTGAGGTGGCTCTCCTAAAAACGCATGTTCCAGCAATAGTTTAGAATAGGTTTCCTGTAACCGTTTGGCTGCTGGAGGCTCAGGAGGAGCCATGTTCTTGGCTTTAGTAAAAGCCTCCTTCTGCTTTCTGTAGAGCTCTTGGAGCCTTTTGTTCTTCTGTTCCGTTGCCTCCTTTTGTGCTTTCTTCTCTTCGTTCTGCTTCTTCTTCCTCTCCTCTTGCTGCCTGATGATGTACTGACGAACCTCATCTGTATCATAGTGATGTTTCTTAGAGAACACTTGAGGCTCCTCACTGGCAGCAATCTTTTCTGGTTTCCTTTTGGTTGGACTTTGGCTCCTGGCACTTTGAGCAGGCAAAACAGATTTCTTATTCTGTTTTTCTGCATCTTTCTCTTGCTTTGTACGCATGGAATCCAACTGCAAGTCATTGAGAATTCCACGTATCTCCACAGGCAGGAAGTCTTTATTTACAGAGGCATGATCTTCTTGGTTATTGTTTGGAAGAGCAGCTTTCAGTTTCTTCAGGTTATTCTCAGACCGTACCTTATTCCTTGACCTTTCAAAACTTCCTGAAGAGGTTTTATGGGTAACATCCAGTCTAGAATCTGAACCTGTCCTTCCAATACGGCCTGCTAAAGAATAAGACATGTCAAATATTTCAGGTAAAAATCAAATTTGGGAACTACATGCCATCAGTGAAACAGCTGCAAAAGTGAGGATGAGGGAGGAGTGCAGATCTCACTCTAAACTTGGTTTGGCTTCATTCATTCTGAATACAGCAGCCTTTGCTTAGACTGAGTTCACACCTTTCGTAATTATCACCAGCCTCACCACCTCACAGGCATAAGAAACACAGCAGCTACTACCATCCCTTACTTGCCCTGAGATTCCTGATGAATTCTGAAAAGGGTTGGTGAAGGAATCAATGAAGATTTATGATGCACATGATGACATTATACAGCATCTGGAAGGGATGACCAACCATAGCTTACGTATTATATGCAGCACATCTGGAAAATTCATATGGCCTGTTGACCACTTCTAGCCATTCCTTTCCCCACTAGCTTCAAGAAGCAAAGACAGATTGCAGGTGATCAATTTTTTTTTTGTTGCAACCTACTTCCCATCTTCTCCAGAGCTCCTGAGCACCTCTGAAGCATGTACTGCCCCTCAAGTCACATGGGCAGAGCAGGCTTCCATGACACCAAGAGAAGTTCACAATCCACCCAGGAAGAGAGGTTACACATCCCAACCATGGATGCTGCGAGCAAAATTAGACCCCCTCGAATCCCAGGCTAAAAATAGGAGTGTTTTTACTAAGAAACTGATTACATTCTATCTCAGAAGTCTGCTTTATTGTGCAGCCATGCAGTATTACATAATAAATCAAGAACAATTTAAAAGTCCAGTGATAAAAGTACAACTTACCAGACTTGGCAGCTCGCTCTCGTCCTGTTCTGTCGCTGGATACAGCTCTTCTGTCCTGTTCTACTCTGGTAGCTGGACCCAGTATCTTTTTTGCTAGCTTTTGTCCCTCCCGCCAGGAGAATGCAGTTATTATACAGTTTCCACCTGTAAAAAAAAGTAATAAATACAAGTCAAGCACCAGAGGATTTTCCAACAGATGAGAAGGAAGTATTTATTGCAACTGTTAATAATTTCTATACCATGTAGCTCTGCATAAATGGAACGGCTGCAGTTACACAAAACAGTCAGGAAGACACTCAACAGCTGAACAACACAACTATCACTGCTGCATGAATAATGCAACAGAAAAATCAAAAAGATGCTGTAGCACATTAAAGCCCTACAAAAACTCATGTAAAAAGAAGAAAAAAGGGTTATACAGGTTTAAAACAAATAAGCGAACATTACTAGGGGAGAGGGGAAACGTTTGTAGAGGCCTGAGAAGAAGCTGTTCAGCTCCAATTAAATAGGAAAGAAAAAAAAGATAAAAGGATCTAAAATGTGATAATAAGAATAAAACAAAAGGTGGGAGGTCAAAAACAATCTTCATACTAAAAGAACCTTAGCTGATACTCTAGGAAAAGAAAACTTAAGAGATTTTTACAGATAATTAATTGTTGAGACAGGTGTCTTCTGAGGAGGTTAAAATATGCAAAGCACCAGTTTTTCTAAGTCAGTACTAGCTCACTGTCCTCTAGCTGGGACTTCTGTACCATGACTGGAAATAGTTAAGATCATCCCTATTAGCTAATTCAAGAACAGACTACCTTGCAGGTGACAGAGGCCCAACTAAAATGTCATTAGTATTATTTTATCATCCTACATATGATTAAATGATAAAAATTGGGTACAGTGGCATCTTTACCTAATATTGGTTAGATTAAATGTTAGGTTTATTCAACCCACCTTTCATCCCACTAATTTCCAGTATTACTAATCTTTTTATTTTTGAAATAATGACCTTAAAGAGCTTTGGAGAAAAGCATCATATAAAAAAAGGAAAGTATCAATAACTTAATTCAGACCATTTTATTGCTAGAAAACTACCTAACATGAATACCTAACTTTGCAGTTGATGTCCAACCATTCAATTTCAGTTTTTACATAACAGCACTGCCTAAACAAACCCAGGTGCTGCAGCACAAACACAACACAGCCAAACAAAAAGGGATTGTACTCTGAGCCCAATAGGACTTTGAAGACATGGTACTAAAGGAACTTCAAGGGAAATCCAGGATAGCAAAGCCATAGTGTTTTGGCAATCCCAGCCCTCAGTTCTCAACCTTATTTTCTTTGCTTTTTGTTATTTTTTAAACCAGAAGGAGGAAACTTAAAGGCTGCTATGCATTCATTTACTAACAGTACTCCTTGCTTGCACTGTAAATTCTCCAAGTATTTCATACATCTGTCACTTGAAACATGTCACTACAAGCCTCTTAGAAACAGATGTATCAGCCAAAGGGGTTCTCTTGCCCAACTCACTGCTCTCAATAACTTCTACGTGCATTTAAAAAGGCAGCATGAAGTCTCATCTTCCATCTCCAGTCAGCTGTTTGAACTAAAACACGCTAACGGGGCGGAACACGAGCTGGGGCTATTTATAGCCTTGGCCACAGTAAACAGTTTCTTATTGCTATGACTGGGGGAGGACAGACCATCACAGATATGTCACTTAGATTTGGTTCTTATCTTCTAGGGATTTCAAGCCATCCTTCTCCTCACATTTAGTCCATTTTGGAGAATAACCATTGCCATTAAAACTTGCAGCAATCTCTGTGCTCTTCCCTCACTTGGAACTGTCACAAAATAGATACAGCAGTGTAGTATAATTCCTTAGGTACGAATTGATCAGCACAGGAAGGAGCAAATCCCTACTTACCACTTACTTTTAAGTATTAGCATTAATTACCACAAAATATTCACATGCAGCTTCATGATTTGCAGCATGAAGCAGTGCATATTCACTGTCTAAAACACCCTTTGTATTATTTTTTAAAGCAGCTTTTTTTCTTCAACAAGTCTTTACCAGTTATGGGTCACTGTAGGTAAGGAGAAATACAAAAACCTTAAAAGGTGCCAGAGATGCCTAACCTTGCATGTATTTAAAGAAAAAAATAAACTGCTCTGTAGTGCAGTTGCAGTCATAACTACTTACTTTGTATGAAAATTAAAACTAAACACAAAGCAGATGTGGAAGCCTCCCTAATTCTTTCGGTACGCACAATATCAAAGATTAGCACTACTGGAAAACCAAGAAGCACTGACATAATTCCACTGCAGTCAATTTCATTTTCTACTATAAGGCACTGCTCTACAGTAACCTGCTAACATCATCCTCTCTAAATACTTCAGTTTTGTTTAATAGGCAGTGGAAATGTCAGAACAGTGAAAATAAAATAAAAAAAAATCTTCATTGGTAAAATAAACAAACATTCCTTTATAAATATTAAGATTTGTAAAACTTGTCAGGGAACAAGTGTTTACATTCTCTCACCAACTGAAAAAGCAGGAATGGGTCAAGCCAGAACTGAAGCTGCAGGACAGCAACAACTTGACACAGGAGGTAGAACAGCCAGATAAATTAAAATAAACAAACAGAAAAAACACACACAGCCGACCAACCAATAACAAAACCATACATATCCCCAGTGCAGCATAGTCTACAAACATACAGCAGCAGCACTGTTGCACATCTGAGTAAACTTTGAAAGCAATATGTTTTAATTTTTCTTCATTTCTTCAGAGAAAACTAATCTCTGAAGGGCATGCAACAGCCTTTCCTCTACAATAGAGCTAGTCACCTTGTCTGGATTCTGGACTTGACAACCGTGTCAGTTTTTGCACTTTCTGCACTGGTCTGCTTGCTTTTTTCTCTTTGTTTCTCTCCCTGGGTTTTGCTTTCACCGTTGAACCCTCTGAAAACAAACAAAAGCTGTTAAGTGATATTCCACAGTAAAGAGAACATAGAACAACAAGCTTGCTTCAACAAGCTTCCCATAAGAAGCACCAGAGACAGAACAGGTCGTATTAAAGGCTGTGGGAATGGAATTTTAAGAGTCTTTCTCCTCTTTAATATCCTTTCCTTACAAATTTTCCACGTGTCTGCAAGGCTGACAACAAGGGCAGAAGACAGAATCAATGCATGAAGTACCAGAGGCCTCAGTGACTGCATTTGCAGAAATGCAGCTTGCCCCCTTTCCTCTTTCAGTGACAAACAGTTCCTTCCTGGTACCAGGGAACTGCAGGCTGCTTCCCACTCACTCTATTCATATTACAGCAACTTTGCTCTAGTAAGGTAAATCCTGAACATCTTTTAAGACAGAATGAGTGGAAGCTTGGGCTCCCTACAACATCCTTTAGCCTAACTGCCTGTAAAAATCTTGTTGCAGTAATGAACAATGCTTCAATAGACAGCAGAGCTCTTACAGCTTATTTTAGCTCTAAAGAGCATGGAACAGTTCTGATACAACTGACTGCACACATCCAAAACTCCACATGTTGTAAATTTAATACAGAATTAACACATGGACAGATAATCCGACAACCTAAAAATACATTTAAAGTATATATTATGTGCAGCACCAGCATTTGATTACTTGGAATCAGAGATTCAATATAATCTTTTCAGGTCAGAAAGGAGACATGTTCCACAACAGCTGCTCTACACAGGCACCCAGCTGAACACACACACAGCTGCTTCCTTTTGTAGGCAGAACTCCACTGAACACACAACCCAAATGCCTTTTCCATCAGACCTCTTCAATGAAACTTCAAAAAAAAATTGGATTTCTATAGAGACCTCTTGAATCACTCAGATTATGCTTGTCAAAACTAAAAGAAAGGCTAGTGTAAGTGAAAAGTCTTCAGAGATTTGGCATTAAATACATGGACTGATGCTGAATAGAGTATCTGCAAAACAATTTTATTGAAAAGAACCTGCGGTCCTTTCTGAACTTTTTTTTTGAGTGATTCCACAAGAATTTCTCAGTGCCTTGTCAAGTTGTAGTAGTAAAAGAATGTAAAAATTTCTACATCAGCCACTATACTATCAACATACAAAGAGGTTTACAATCTCATCACATTTCACCCAGCTTTAAAGATGTTTTGATCAATGCGAAAAATTATTTTTAATATAAAATAAACAATAAGCTGCAAAAGTGGAGTTTCTTTGCGGATTTTATTTTCCATTCCCTTCCTTTTTACTCATCTAATCTCTTCCCCATCCCCCAACTCAGTCAGTCAAAAGCAATTCAACCTTGCAGTGCTCCACTGTAACCAGCCTAGCAAATAAAAAAGCACACTTGGGCTTCCTACCCTAGCTTACCCAGAGAAAAGAGCTGCCAATGGTACTGCAATTTTCCAGAGTGAAAAATTAATAAAGATTGGGTTTTGGAGCAGTACATTTGAAAACATAAAGCACATATTACAGTTCTGGTCTTTTAGAAGAGTAACTGTCAAGCAAAAATACAGCATTTTAAAATAATCTTTGCTCATATTTTTAAGCATCAGAACATTGTGTTGCTAAATGAGTTCATCACCTAAATTAGACCTTTTTTTCCTGTGTTGCCACTTTGCAACAAAGATATTTAATGTTTTTCAAAAGCAAAGAGGAAAAGAGTAGCAGTTTTATAAGCTTTTAGCATTCAGCATTCTCTTCTTTACCCTCATGTGGAATAATCCCCAAAGGTAACAATCTGTTAGTTTACCAGTGTAAAGTTTCACAGTCCCCCCTCTCATATCCTATCCAAGCCTTACAATACTGAAGGTAAAAGAATCACAGACAAAACAAAACCCAGATTATTTGAAAGGTTTCTTAAAACTTTCTGGTCTACTTGTTCTCTTACTCCCCAGGGAAAACAGGGCAGACCTCTAAAAAAAGTCCTTGTGTTCAAACTTCTGGGACATAACCTTACCTCTTCCACATATACTTGAAGGCATACCCCTTTGACAACAGGCTGTCTATTGTATTTCAAATAAGTATTCCCAAAGACATTCCATAGCAGATGTCCCCCACTTCCCCTTTAGCAACCCATCCATTCCAACTAAACCACTTACAATTCCCACACCAGCTTCAGGACCAACAATTTGCTAAGACTATATTGCAGGATGTAGAATTCAGGCCTCAACATACGATGCACAAATCATTTTAACAGTGTTTAATATGGGAAAAAAAATGGTTCCCATGAGATAATGTATCAAAAAGTGGTTTGATTTTGCCTTTTAAATGGGAAATTGCCATTCATTCACACAAACATGTATAAAGAAGTCAGAAAATTAAACAAAAATTGTTCAAATGAGGGCTTTTTAAATTCCTGTTTCAAAGAAAAGCCACCATTTGATTCTTTTCAGTACTGATCTTCTATTAAATGTATTTTAACAGGGAATGGGGAGAAGGACTTTTTTTGTTTCCTTTTAGTGTTCAACAAGTTACTCTCTCTGTGGAGAAAAGTACAATGTATTTAACAATCAGTGCTTCAGGTTTTTTTGTTTCCATGACTTTGTAGACTTGTACAAAATAAACTTCTCTGCCTCTTGGAAAAGGTTGTGTAACTTAATTCAGTGTCTCACCTGTTAAATGAAGTGCTGTATCTCTATACAGCTCACGACCAACACGGAATTCTTCCTCATGCCAGATCTTTCCATCTGGAGCACGAATCTTTGTTTCAGCAGGATTGAAACCTGAAAGCAAACAAATTAAAGAGTTTAAAATACCGGTCTAAAATGCTAGTAAAGCTTTTTAAGGGTGGAAGGGATGGGAAAATGCCAAGTAAGAAAGGAACTACTTGAATTTCTAATGCTACATTAGAAGAAAGCAATATACCAGTCTGCTACCTGCTCACAGTTGAAGAACAGCAGACTGGATGAAAAGATTGTTAAAAACATTAAGAGCTTTCCCAATCAATACAATGTTAATAACCACTGAGGACATAAAAAAAACAACACAAAAAACCCCAAACACTAATGCAGTGAGCTTCTTTATAGTAATTTGTAAGAAGAGACAGGAAGAATTTCAAAAGAAGCCACAGTTCTGTAAATAGGCAAGAATTTACTTTCTTTCTCATCTGTATCTGTGACCAAGCCATGCTATCCACTCCTGCATCACCCAAACACAAGCTATGAGTCCACACTTTGACATGTTGCTCAATGAATTGAACTCCCCTCCTTCACCACGTTTAAGCAGCAGGGAGGGATCCTGCGCCTCCATACCTCTGTACGATGGAGCAGCTGCCACTTTCCTGACTTTGGGAATCACAGCATTCTCCACGTTTGTGACCACAACAGGTTGCTCAGCATGTCCCGAGTGCTGCCCTCTGCTGCCCAGCAGTTCAGCATGCCCCCACTGCTCTCGAATCCTCTCCTTCAGCTTCTCCAAATTGGCACTGTGCTGCCGCTGCTTATAGATTTCCAGCCTGTAAGCACCAGCAGAAGCACTCATGGCAGAAGGGGAACACGCCTTCAGTTCACTGTCCTGGGGTGCATTACTCTGAGGAGCTTTAATGCTACTCTCTTCTCGTCTGAAGCCACTAGTCTTCTCCTCTTCCAATCTTGGAGGTGCTGCAAACTTAAGAATTGCCTCAGTATTCTGCAAGGCATCAATTGCTGGTTGGTCATTCAAATACCTAACAACAGTCTCATCTGCAGCAGCAGAACACAGGCTTTCAGGAACTCTGCTGTGTAGGTCCCGTTCATCTTGGTCATGTATCATACAGCCTGTTAACTCAGTCTTCCCTTCTGCTTCGTTGAGGTCCAAACTAGAGAGCAGCTGCTTGGTCTCAAGTTGGTTAGAACTGTGGTAACACAGAGAACTGTATGTGTCCCTGATGTAATAGAACAAAAAAGAAAGTCATCAGCAGAAACACAACTCTAGGACCTTCCAGCCCAGCAAGCAGCATGTTCATTAACTGAAAGAACTATTTCCTATACCTTGTCTCCACTTTAAAGGCAAGTTCTTTTAAAGCTTGATATCCACACATTTAATAGTGCGAGTCAGACAAAACTGAAAGAGGTTTCTGTTAAAAAATTAATTTTCTGCACTCTCTAGCTGAACAGGACCATATATAAAATTGAGGAGCTAAATTTAGGGCATGTAGAAAAATGAGCAAGCAGTAATGTCACTCTTTACTTTTATAAAGTGTTAAATAAAAACCAAGTGTAAAACTTAAGAGAAACATAAATAATGTATATTCTCTAAAGCAAAGCAACACACACATGCACAGCTTCTCAGCAGCACATTCATCAGCTCAGAAAACAAATAAATTACATCAAAAACCCCCACCCTGTATTTAAGCAGTAAAAAGGCAAGACCCTATCAAGAATGTAAGAGTGAACTGGCTGTACTGCAACTACAGCTTACCAAGAATGCAGGAATTCAACAAACTAAGGATCTTTTAGCATTTTTTTCACAGAAAAACAGACTGTATTTGAACAGACTCATCGTACATATGTTTTTAGGACAAAAATGCATTTAATATTTTTACCAACGAGAGGCTAAAGATGTAAAAATCTGACACCTAAGCTACTTAGCAAGCATGTTTAAAGAACTCATTTAAGTCAGGTCCTAACACTGTACTTGTGAAATTGTCTACTTCTCTTTCTCTAGAAGCACATTCCTGTTATATAGTGTAGTAATCGTTACCAATCAACACAGAAGTTGAGTGGTTTCATCATAATAGAATTGTTTTGGTTGGAAAAGACCGTAAAGTCCAACCACAGAATCGCAGAATTTGCATGAAATTTCACCAAAAGTGTATATAAATATACACACAGATTGTCCTAGCCATTATTCTGCTTTTGTTTTCCTATACATACTTAAAGGACTGACAACAGGCTGTTCTCAAAGGAGTAACGTGTTAACGTAGCAGCTCTGATGTTAATCCCCAAATTAATTCCCCCAGTGCCACACAGTCATGTGAAAAAGCTGTTCTTTTCAACTAGATCTCATGGCATGAGTCTAGCTGCTCTCATTTTCTTCTTTTCCCTGGAGTCTGCTAAGTTTACCACGTTTTTAAAACAAATAACTGGTATAAGTAAGTCATTTCAGATACAGTAGACAACAGAGCTGTTCAATTCATAAAACTGACTCAAGGTTACAAAACTGATCCAAGTCAGCCTCCCATGCAACAAGGAAAGAGAAGAACCTCACAGCTGACATAAGAAATGGAAAAATAGACCAAAACTTAGATACTAGGATAACAATTATTAATAGAGATGTAGTGGAATTAAAAAAACAAACAACACTGTCCCAGATCCACTCTAATCAGTCAACAGCAATTTGACCTCACTGGGAGAATATTTAGGGAAAAAAAAATGCAAAGTATGTGTTAGAATCCAATTAAAAAAAAATACTATCAACCCAACCAAGCTATTCATCAAGATAAGGCCTGTGCAAGGAACACACACTGCATATGAAACACCAGAATTGAAGAAGTTATGTTAAAAGCCTTCTAGGCTCTGATATTACAGCAAGTTGTAACTAGTTTATTTCTGCTGCAGGTTCTTTCTTTTTGAAAGCTTTTGAGGCATCTTATATCCGCTACAGTTGTTAAGGTAGGCTAAGAAAAACAATCTTTCCATATTTTCCTTCATTCCTTACACACACACACCCCCCACCGTGTTCTATGACCTGCAATATTCTGAGCCACTTTTTCTCCTTTGATACAGCTGCTCTTATTTGGGTTTCTCAAACAGACACAAACTGAATACATCTTTACTACTAGATACTCTGTCTGACAGTAATACATTTGGGAACTTGTGTTGAAGAACTAAAGAAACCAAGTTGGCACAGCATGAGGAAATACTCCTTTTGGTCCCCATTACTGAAATGAAGTATCTATTGAAGCTATCAGGTCACTGAGGCCACAGTCACATGATACCAATGATCTGGCCCCATTTCAACACATTTGACTTTAACCTCACATTCACTGAACAGAAAATAAACATGTAACTTTTTTTTTTTTAACAAAGGAAGGCACTTTTGTCCAACACTACATGGCTGCTCATGTGCGGGGGGGGTGAGGGGAGGAAGTAAAGCAGTTTTCGAGGAGTTGTCAAAAAGAACTGTTAGCTGAATTCTGGTATTAGCTTATTTTTCTGTATTAGTCAGCTGTCCCTGCACTGACCTGTATGAAGGCAATGGTTCACGGAATTCCACACGATTGCTTTTTTTCACATTGCTGTCAAGAGTGGTCGCTCGAAGAGGGCTGCGTGAGGACTTCTCCTTGCTTGATTTATTTCGGCTGGAGGACCGGGAAGCTGAAGCAGAAACCACAGAATCCTCTATGTACCTATCTCTCCAGAGAAAGCAAGCTCTTGGGGCTGAACAGTTAGCAACACAAAAATAGCAATTCAAATGCTCCCTCCAATTTCCAGCAAGCTGATTTCAACAAGCAGGAGCAAGGTGGTAAGTGCTTGGAACAATGAACGTATTTAAAGAAAGATAATAATGCTTAATCGTAAGTAATTAAATCTGTGAAAGTTGACTGCTGCCACTAGAGGTCGATCTGTCTGTTCTTTTCCAGTGGCACACTATCAGAATGCTCTAAATAGTACTTAAAAGGAGGGCTTATTTCTTGCAAGCAAATCCTCTCCTTAAATGAAATTTAAAAGCATCAGAGTTAGCATTCTATGAGGGTATAAGAGTTGACTAATATTAACAAATATAAACAGCCAGTCCATTGTAAACATAGGTATACACAATTGTTACCCAAAACCCTCACAAAAGTCCCATCACTCCCTCTAACCAAGTGACTATGACAGCACACTTTCCTTCCTAAGCTAAGGGAAGAAAACATTCTTTTCTCCTGGGCAACTAGAGTTTCAAGAATAAATATCATTAGCAGGGGGTCAGGGAGGAGAAACCAAGTCTTCCCAGAATGCAGTGGCTTTACCCTGTCCTCAGTAATACATACCCTTCCTGCTTATCTTCCTGCTGGCACTAGCAGAGGGCTTCTTGGCATCCATGACAGAATCAAATGCAGCTGTGCTGGTAGGAACTAATTCCAGTTTGTTCTCTATATGACGTAGCTAGAATTTGAAGTAAATGCAAATTAGAAAATTGTTTTCAATTTCTAAGCTACAGGTTTTTTTCCCCCCCAACATGACAAATTTTTCCCCATCAAGAATAAAACTGCAGGCAAAAGCAACTCCACATGGCTGATGTTGCAAGACAGTACAGCGTTATGGCCAGAAACATGTCAGATTATTGAGTTTTGTTTAAAAAGATTATCTAAACCAGGTTCTGTTGCATAGTTTTGTTTCCATAAGTAGGCTGTTGTCAAAAAAATAACAACATGTCGACCAGAATCTTAATGCTTGGTCTGAATGAAATATTAATTCCACTTGGAATAAATTCTGTAATGCTCTTTTCAAAATGGAGCATGATACAAGATTACACATGTAAAACCTCACACTGATGTTCTGCTACTAAAAAAGAGAGGGAAAAGGGTACTGGAAAGAGCTGAATTCCCTGAAAAACAAAGCTGTTTGTCTTCACTAAAGCCAGATTTTAGAAACTAGTGTGATGTCTTATGTACCTAAGTTCCCACTTACAGACAGCAATTCCTATGCTCAAAGATGGAAAATTATTGAATACACTGGTATTGTCCCAGTTTCTGACTGGTTGGAGTAAGAGGGGAGAGCTATTTTTTCAAGTCTTCTCAATAATAAGAAGTGACCACTTAATTAGAAAGGTAATACTACACTTAAGACTTAGCAGGTGTTACTATAGTCAAAATTAAGCTTGCTGTGGCAAAAATTTCTTCCACCAAATGAGGAAAACTTTTTCCAAGATCCAACAGTGTTCAAAACATGGACGTAATCCAACTGCTTGCCCTATTTTCAACTTGTTTTACAGAAAATCACTGAGCAAAACAATACTTTGGTTAAAGCTTTTGTAGCCATTAACTGATTTGAAAAGGAGCAGGAAAAAAATAAAGAAGGAAAAAATCAGTACTTACAGCAGCCTTAGTCTGAGAAAAAGTAGCCCATACTGCATTTAGATCTTACAGGGCAGAAACAGAGAAATAAAGTTCTCATTAGTACATGTAAAACAATAAAATAAAATGTTGCTTCAAAACAATTTTCATGGGCTCACTAATCAAGTTATTTTAATGACTCAATTTCAGCCTGTAAATCTCCTCCACGAGAGGCTGTTATCAGTCAACACTCATCTTAACAGAGCAATAAAGTATTTGATGTGAAATCCAATGAGTTCACTAAGTTAGACTGAATGCATGATTACACTTGAAATCAAATATACCAAACATTACAGAAGATGTTTAGAAGATAAAATAAAGCTAGTTATTTACCCCAACGCAAATATCTTACATTTTTCCATTAAGCTATAGTTTAACTACTTCTTTTTTCCCTTCCATTTTCTTCTTCAGTAAACTAAGCATGAATGCATGGTCACTGACTCTACTCAAAAAATAAGCCCTGAACACATGAATTTTGAATAGTAATCTTTTTGAACTCTAAAACCTACAAACAAAATAGAAGCAATGTTTGCAAAGAGCAAGCAGTAGGCACTTATCAACTTCAGCCTTCTAACCTAAACAGCTAGCACGTGCTCTATGCACAATCCAGATCAGCAGGATGCAGCAGTATTTTCCTCTAAAAATATTTACTTCATCAGTTCCCCTCTTCTTTTTGTTTCTAATTATTTTCTCTAATCTAATGGTTTATACAACATCCAAAACCTTAATGTGTGTCAGAACCTTGGAGAGTAGTAGTATTAGAGAGCATTAAAAAAATTAGTATTTTCCTTCTAATAAAACAGCTGCCAGATTCATTTCAGGTAAGATGCAACGAAGGGTGAGGGTTAAGGCAGTAGCATAGAAACAACTTTGCTTTGACTTCAAGCAATGGTGCTTCATGTCTACAGAACACCTCAGTTTCACAAGGTATGTAATTTTAAAAGACCGTGAACACATCCCAGGAAATAATCAGCAATAATGTTACAGACAAAATGATAATCTGTCTCTACTTTGAAAACAACTTCTGGAGTCCCGTTTTGTAATAGTGGAGATCATAAGACTGATCTTGATCCACAGACTTAACATGCGACTCAGCTTCTCTACAGACTGGAGCTTTCTTCCTCTCTGGGATGTACTGTGATTACTGGTTTTTTTTGCCCCCTCCTTTCCTAAATTACAGAGCAATCGTGACAGTAAAAAGCTAACAGGATTTCTCCAGTTCAGGGAGACAAAAGTGCTGCAAGTCATCTTAGTGGTGACGTATTTGTTGCTATTGAAGTGTCTTTAGCTTTCCACCACTTTGGAACCAAGCAGGAGTTTGGAGCAACTGCCTCTCAGCCTCTTCTTCACTTCTTTCAAGAGCCTACAGTTTCCAGTTTCTGTTCCTGCACTGCTCCTCCTCTACAGCACTCAACAAAAACCTGTCTCTGTGCCATCTTGGCAACCATACCACAGGGTGGCAATTCCTAATGCAGATCAGCAAATACTCTGCAGTTCAGAGAACGAAACTGCTATCTCTGCAAAAAGGAAGACGTGTAACACGTGGTCTTAGCTTCCAAATGGAGGCAGGAGAAGGCTCCTATAAAAGCTCCCCAAAGTTTCAAACACACATCTTCCAAAACAAGGCAATAAAACAGAGACAATCCATACCTCTGGTAGAATCCTTGCTTTGGTTATGCCTTGGATTTTGTAGAGGCACCTCATATAACTTGTTGCTCCACATTGTGTCAATTTATCTAAAAAAACCCAAAATAGTCAAGTAAGAATCAGAGAGGTATAAAGTAAGAACAAATGTATTTAATGCTAAAGGGAACACAGCCTTGGTCACTGTGATAAATGTCCACCTCGTATGATGATTTCAAATTCACATAATGAACAAGATCAGAAAATCAGCACCAAATTACAGACGTGTTTACAGCTTGCAGTTTCTCAGAAACCATGTTAATTCCATGCATAAAGGGGGGTTTGCTTTTGTTCATATTTGTGACAAATAAAAGTGAACGTGATAAAAGGAAACTCAGAGGTCACACAATTTAGACCATAGTAATAAGTATTCCAGCAAGTCCGAAGATAACCACTCTGAAATTCCATGCACAAAGGGGTAGCAGAGGCAGCACTACATGGCTTGAACTGATACAGGTTTGGTGAAAATACACAATTCTAACAATGACAGACAAATATGTTGCCTATCTCTGTTAAAGGAAAAGGCAGAACAGAACACTACAGCCAGGAAAAAAAGGAAGGACTGCAGCTACTGCTGTTTTCCTGTGAACATCAAAGGGAAGACTCACAGTGAACCCAAAGTGTGAACTCTGAGTAACAAACCAGGCAGCCACTATCACCAAAGGATTTTTCTTTAAAAGCAACTCAGACAGGGAAGATTATGTTTAAAAGAAAAGGCAGGTAAGTTATGCAGAGAGTTATTTCTCATTAGTTTCACTGCAAAAGATAGGCTGTCACAGGTAAATCTGTAATAGACCTTAAAGAAGTGCTATATAAGAAATAAGCTTAAGAGATCTAAGAGGAGCTCATAGACCCAACAAGAACTCTGAATAGAATCATAGAATCCTAGAATTCTAGAATCCTAGAATCCTAGAATCATCCTAGAATCCTAGGGGTTGGAAGGGACCTCGAAAGATCATCTAGTCCAACCCCCCCTGCCAGAGCAGGGTCACCTAGAGCACATCACACAGGAACGCATCCAGGCGGGTTTTGAATGTCTCCAGTGAAGGAGACTCCACAACCTCCCTGGGCAGCCTGTTCCAGTGCTCTGTCACTCTTACAGTAAAAAAATTTTAAAAAAAAATAGTCAGTACTGCTTGCTACCTTCTCACCAAGGTCCTCCTCTCTGGTGGCACGTGCTTACTGAGCTGTCTTCACAACAGACTGAGGGCATTTCTGTTATGGAAAGAATTCATAGAGGAAGTTCTGGACCTCTAAAAGAGTCTTAAAGGCCCATTTACCTCTCTCTTCTTTCATGCCCTCTCAGATACCATCTATCTTAATTTCTGAAAAATTCTTATACTTTCACTTCCCTACACAAAAAGGGCACTGAAATACAAAGGTCATGTCTCTGATAAAAAGTGCCTCCAACATCCCACAAAATTAACAGTGTTAACTTACTGGAACAAATCACTGCCTGTATATTTTGTGACCAGGTTTTTTATCATATATGGTTTTAAGGATACCCAATGATCAACAGTGAAGTTTGGTCCTCACATTCAGTCATATAGCTTTTATTTATGGCAGTAAGTTATCCCACAAAACTGTTCTTATGCCCAAGAAAGTCTATCAATAATAAAAGCATGTCTTCAAAAGACCTTTAGTCTGCCTTTCTTTAAAGAATCCAGACAAATGTAAGAAAGACTGTGGAAAAGATGTGAGCTTATATATGTAGGTACAGAAACACACACACACATTAGTGAAGTCTGCAACAATATAGAAATCCCAGAAAGAAGTGGGGGAGTTTTGTTTTTTAAGTATCTACTTATGGGCAGCAAGCCAAGTGAAGTTAGAAAATTCTTCTTCTCAGACAGGTGCTGCAGTGCTCATTCATGAAGAGCTGCAACTTTGTGCCTCACATCATTCCTGCTGTAAGTCATAACACTGCCCTGCCCTGGTAACCATTCAATTGATCTTCTCTGTCACTGGAGCCAAGAGCTGTTGTGCTAGAAAGGTAGAAAACAAATATTAATAAAAACCAGAGGGATTTTCCATAAAGAACCAACTTTGAGAGCTGCTGGAAATGTCATACCATACCATTCTCAGTTTCTTGCCCAAATACAAACATAAGAAAGCCTACCCTGTATATGTCTATGTAAATTTAGCATAAGAGAACTTCTAGACAAACAACCATTTCTTACGTGATTAAGTAGCTCTCTTTATGTAATTGCTTGGAATTTATTCTTATTTTTAGAATTATTAGTATAGATAGGAGAACTTAGTTAGGCATTAGAATTGTTCTTGTTACTACACATACACAAATCAATATAGTTTATTTTCTGGTGCTCCTGTGAATGTAGTATTGCAATATATATTCCTCTGTGTATTCCTTAACTCTCTACAAGAAGTTCCAGATTAATCAAAAACATTTGAAATTGCTTGTTATACCTTACATCCTGAGACTCAAGTAAAAGCCATCAGTCTTTTACCTGAGCTGAACAGGTAAAACCCTCAGAAGGACAGCCAGTAGGTGGTTCAGCCTTCAGCCCACAGAGAACCTGTTCTGTGGAGCATGGGGCTAGTTTGAGTCTTAAGCCTTCAATATTGAGCTTTACAAGGCAGAGAGGGGCACAAATTTGAAAATAACACTTAAGATTCATGAGGAAAGATTCCTGATGGCCCAGAAAGGTTGGTTGAGAAAATCACCAAGGAAAGGAACCACAGGATCTATATTCCTAGGAAGCTGGTGACTTCCAAGAACCAAAGGGAGATTCTGCTTCAGTAGAACTCAACAGCACAAGTTATTTTGGCACATCAAAGGAAACTGCAGTGATTGCTCTAGCCCTTAAAATCATTCAGCTTGAGCCTGAAAAAATACTTTTCCCTTCCCTGTTTTCTGTATGGCTTTGGTATTGTGTCCTGAGAGAACTCCAGTGACATAAACTAAAATTTCATTTTTTGTCATCTTTGATATTCTCACTCCACTTCTGTATAATGTTCTTCCTAATTCTACTTCTTTGTGTAAGATTTGGCTACTCACCTTAAATATGTGCAACAGAAGTATTAGCAAAATTGAGTAACTTCCCATATATAAGCATTTTCTTTTAATTTCTCACTTGTGCTCCCATAGAAAACTTACTGAAATGAGTGTTATGTATTTCCAAACTTTTCAGTGTTCACTGTAGAATCATATCATAGCACTTGTTTCTCCCTCTTACTGAAACAATTACCTATTAAAATGTGTGTTATCCAGTCTAATTGGAAGAGCTAATAGCTACTTCATCATTTTACTACTCTGGGATAGTGTTGGGCCATGAAGAGTTCACCCAGCTCCCAACTTGCCTTTGAGTTTTCTTTGAGGTTTGTTTGGTTTTTTTCTTTGACTTTTTTCAAATCATAAAAGCAGTGAGACAGTGGAGATGTGATTGAGAATAGAATCATAGAACCACGGAATGTGTGGGGTTGGAAGGGACCTTTAAAGGTCATCTAGTCCAGCCCCCCCTGCAGTGCACAGGGACATTTTGACTAGATCAGGTTACTCAGGGCCTCGTCAAGGTTCACCTTGAAAGTTTCCAGAGATGGGGCTTCCACCACCTCTCTGGGCAACCTGTTCCAGTGCTTCACCACCCTCATATTAAAGAGCTGCTTCTTGATATCCAATCTGAATCCACCCTGCTCTTGTTTAAGGCTGCTGCCCCTCATCCTATTGCTACATGCCTATGTAAACAGTCCCTCCCCAGATTTCCTGTAGCCCCTTCATGTACTGGAAGGTCATTATAAGGTTTCCCCGGAGCCTTCTCCTCTCCAGGCTGAACAACCCAACTCTCTCAGTCTGCCTTTGTAGGGCAGTTGCTTCAGCCCTTGGATAATTTTTGTGGCCCTTCTCTGGACTCGTTCCAATAGGCCCATGTCCCTCTTGTGTTGAGGACTCCAGAGGTGGACACAGTACTCCAAGTGCAGTCTCACCAGGGTAGAGTAGAGGGGGAGAGTCACCTTTCTCAACCTGCTGGCCACACTTCTTTTGACACAGCCCAGGATGCAATTGGCCCTCTGGGCTGCAAGTGCACATTGTTTGCTCATGTCCAACTTTTCATCCACCGGTGCCCCCAAGTCCCTTCCTGCAGGCCTGCTCTCTCTCACATCATCCCCCAGCCTGTACTGATAGCAAGAATTGCTGCTACCCAGGTGCAGCACCTTGCAGTTGGCCTTGTTGAATCTCATGAGGTACACATGGGCCCACTTCTCTAGCTTTTCCAGGTCCCTCTGGGTAATGTCCTGTCCCTCTGGCATGTCAACCGCACCAGTCAGCTTGGTGTCATCTGCAAACTTGCTGAGGGTGCCCTTGATCCTACTGTCTATATCGCTGATGTAGATATTAAACAGCACTGGTCCCAGTATGGACTCCTGAGGGACACCTCTCATCACTGGTCTCCACCTGGGCATCAAGCCATTGACCACTACCCTCTGGATGCAACCATCCAGCCAATTCCTTATCCACCAAACAGTCCGCCTACCAAATCCATACTTTCCAACTTAGAGAGTACAATGTTGTGGGAGACTCTGTCAAAGGCCTTACAGAAGTCCAGATAGATGACATCCACTGCTTCTCCCTTGTCCACTGATGTAGTCACTCTATTGTAGAAAGCCATTAGGTTGGTTAGGCAGAACTTGCCCTTAGTAAAGCCATGCTGGCTACATCTCAAATCACCTCTCTGTCCTGCATGTGCCTTGTCAGAGCTTCTAGGAGGATCTGCTCCATGATCTTCACAGGCACAGAGGTGAGGCTGACAGGTCGGTAGTTCCCGGGGTCCTCCTTTCTACCCTTTTTAAAAATGGATGTAATGTTTCCATTTTTCCAGTCACCAGGAACTTCATCTGACAGCCATGACTTTTCTAATATTATGGGAGTGGTTTGGCATCTAAATCAGCCAAATCCCTCAGAACTCTGGGATGCATCTCATCAGGTCCCACGGACTTATGTATGTTCAGGTTCCTCAGGTGATCATGAACCTTGTCGTCACTTACAGTGGGAGGGACTTCCTCCCCCTGGTCCCCATCTTGAGGTCCTTCAAGTTGAGAGGCATGACAAGAGAGGTAGCCAGTGAAGATCAAGACAAAAAAGTCGTTGAGAAGCTCAGCCTTCTACTCATCCATTGTTACTAGTTTGCGATCCTTGTTCACCTGGGGGGGACACTTTCTTTAACCTTCTGTCATGAGAGACACTTTCTGGATTAAAAACTAAACTAGACAGCTTTAATGAAATACTAATGATAAAAGAAAATATGTACAAATATACACAAGTATGTGCAGGAATGTGCAAATCCCCTATTGCCTTTCCCCACCCCTAACAACTCCCACAGCACTCTCCTGAGCTGTGAGCAGTTCCGAAAGGTCCCAGACTGCTGCCAGAGATTGTGGCAGAGCAGAGAGGAGCTGAGGGTAGAGATATGAGGATCAGAAACATACAGACCTAGGGATCAAAGGAGATGGATAGATGGGAGTCCTCCCTGGACACCAGCCATGAATGGAAGAAGGGAAAAAGAGCTTGACTTCACAATCCCTGAATTTACACCGGGAACTACGTAAGTATATAGATGGAATACTCTGTTTGGCCAATTTTGCTGTCTGTCTAGTCCACTCCTCCCCATGGGAGGTTTGTAGATATGCCTCTTCTGCTCCTTTAGTGTCCAAAGCAGCAGATTCAACAAGCAGAGCAAAGTGTCCTTGTCTCTCAGCAGTGACTATAAACATTTGGGCATCGTCAGTCCACTGGCTGGAAAGCTTGCTGCTACTTTCAGCAAGTGTGCTGCTTAAAAGAGAGTTCACTGAGGAAAAAAAAAAACAATCAGTAAAAGGAAAATTGGCTTAATCCTGGTTCAAACCAGGACACCTTCCTTTTCTGACTGATACACCTGCAGAAGCCCTTCTTGTTATTCTTTGCATCCCTTGCCAAGTTCAACTCCAGCCACACCTTGGCCTTCCTGACCCCACACCTGCACAACTGGGCATTGTCCCTGTACTCTTCCCAAGACTCCAGTCCCTGCTTGAACTGCTTGGCAGTTCATTCTTGCCTTTTAGTTTGGCCAGCAGGTCTCCACTCAGCCATGCTGGTCTCTTCCCTTCCTTACTTTATTTCTTGTACCTGGGGATCAAGAGCTCCTGTACTCTATGGAACAACTACAGACTACTATGTAGTTAGTCTACTACTACCTGAAAGGAGGTTGTAGGGAGGTGAGTGTTGGCCTCTTCTCCCAAGTAAATAATGACAGGACCAGAGGAAATGGCCTGAAGTTGCAGCAGGGGAGGTTCAGATTGGATTATTAGGAAGAATTTCTACTCTGAAGGAGTGGTCCAGCACTGGAACAGCCTGCCCAGGGAGGTGGTTGAGTCACCATCCTTGGAGGTGTTCAACAAACATGTAGATGTGGCACTTCAGGACATGTTCTAGTGGCGGAGATGGGAGGTTTTTTGTGGGTGTTTTTTGGTGGAGTGTGTGTGGTTCGTGTTTGTCTGGGGTTTTTTAGGTTGCTGGCTGGACTCTGTGATCTCAGAGGTCCTTTCCAACCATGACGATTCTGTGATTCTGTGAAAGTATACTTAAAGATCTGCCAGCTCTGTTCTGCTCCCTTGTCCCTGAGGACTGTTTCCCAGGGGATCCTACTGACTAACTCCTTGAGGAGCTGGAGGTTCACTTTCCTAAAATTCAGGGTCCTGACTACACTCCTCATCTGACTCATATTCCTGAGGACTGTGAACTCCACCCGTGCATGGTCACCACAGCCCAGGCTACCTCCAATCTTGGTATCCCTGATGAGCTCGCCTGCATTGGTGACCATCAGGTACAGTATCTCATCCCTCGGGTAGGGCCATCAATTTCCTGGCTTTGGTCTGCAGGATTCCCCCTAATGCCAGTCGTGTGAAAAGATCACTAAGCTTCTACCAAGCAGTTTTGCTTAATTCTGGTTGCTGCTGCCTGGGGAAAAAAAAACATGTAAAAATGGAGAATTCTGGAGCTGTCTACAGTTTCAGGAAGCCAACACTGCAGTAGCTTTCAGTTGCGATACAGTCTTCATAACTGTAAGGGATTTGCTTTTATATGTCCCTCTCCCCCTCCTTTTGGGAGAAATTTATCAGCTTTTCAAAACCTACCTACAATTCATTTTGATTCCCAAGCTGTGAATTCCTACAGATTAACAGAATAAGTTTCTATTGTCACGGCTTACATGAATAAGCAGCACTCTACAAGAAACAAGTACTTTCATCATTCAATACCCTGTCTCTGCAAGAGGTTAAGCCAGACAGAGAGGACACTTTGATGCTATCAAGAAAACAGCTAGGAGGTGGGGCAGAAAAAAGAAAGAAATCAAGACAGTTGCCGTGTCTATTTATAGGATTTGCAGTGGACCAGTTAAACAATAAATACACGGAAATTAATATTGACTAGAAAATAATACTATACTAAAAATGTATGCAAAAAAATTTAAATTATATTTGAAAATACATTTTATATCAACACAAAAGTTGTCTCAACGTTGCATGAACAACTTTAAGAAGAGACACATAGTAAAAATTACATTCTGAAATGACTGCTTCAAAAAAAAAAATACTTTTTTTCTAAACTAAATGATCCATCACTATTTAACACAGAGCTTAAAGGGAGGGAGGGAGGGACAATATGCAGTTCAACAGATAAAATGGCAAAAAAACTTCTGAGGAGACAGCAGTGATGGCAAAAGGTTATCTACAGGTTGGATAAAGCTATGAGGATCTTGAAAGTTTGTTGGAAAAAGGTGGAAGATCACAGCACCAGCAGAACTGATCTCCTGGTTATTTGGTTTTTCACTAGCAGACACGAACATCCCACACAGGTTAGTTAAAGGCTGGTTGGCCAAGCAGTGCCTGGGGTGAACAATTAAAATGCAAACACCATTGTGTTCTGACATTTTGATCCCATGTCAAATGCCCACCTCATTCTCTACTCACTTGTCCAAAAGGGAAAAAAAAAAAACATTAGCCAAGAGAAGGCACAGCAGAACTGCTGCTGCTGAGGACCTAAGTGTGAACGACCAAGAAAAGGATATAATCCAAACTCCTGGAAGAAACTAGGGCACACACCCTTCCACATTGTTCCTATGGGAAGACACTGAATAGGACTGACAGATCAGAAAGCACATGAGAACACACCAGAAAAGAGGAAATGGAAACAAAGAGGAAAACACTGTCAAATAAAAAAGTCAAATGAAAAGCCAGCACTACCATTAGTACCAAACATACCAAGGATGGCATTGAAAGGTACAACAGACAAAGTAACAAACCAACATAGTGAGAGGACAGCATTTTAAAAAGAATGGAAGATAGGAAAGTAGAATATGCTTAGAAAATGTACACAAAAATGTTGAGAGACGAAAAACAGGGCTGTGAAAAGAAAAAGTGCTGAGAGAAGCAGAATATAAAAGGAGAAGAATGGAGAAAGACAGGAAGGAGAGAGAAACTGAATGAACTTTTGAAGAATCAGAACAGCAAAAAGGACAAAAAGAAACAGGTGTATTGGTCCAATAGTAAAGTTTTTCAGGTATGACTTTTTTCTTAGTAGCACAACATCAACAAGAAAAGGAAAGAGGAAACTCAGAAGTCATGGCACTGAAACCAGGAAACGGGAGAGGAAACTGAATCGTACGGATTAAGAGAAGGCAGGGAATGTCAGCAAGAGATTGTCCACTGTTATTTTCACTAACACTTAGTGGTTATGCAAAAAAAACCCCATATGCACAGGGAACAGTATTCCTCAATACTTTGTTTCTTATAAAAACACAAGGGATACTAAATGAAAGGAACCCCACAAAAGAAAATATGAAGCTTTGCTAAGAGTAGGGAAAGAAAAAAGTGAACTATTCATATTGACTTCTATGGGATATTCTTAAATGTTTAATACCCAAAATGGCAGGTTTTGCTACAAACTGGGTACACAGTGAGTGAGGCCAGCAGTTCACACAGTTTAAGCTACAATAAGGCAGCAGTGCCAATAAAAGCAGCTATCTTTTACTTCCTTTCTGCATTGGTCACTCTTGCCTTATCCAGGCAGAAAGTCAATAGGATTATGTGGTAAAGCAAAGCAGCCTGGGAATGTGGTAAGGTCTGAAAGCAGCTTTTTTGTTCTTGCTGCTTTATTAGTTTTAGCTATGTTGTACCATAAGCTACAACCTCTGTGCAAGCAGAAGGAGAAGGAATGGAAGAATCATGGACCAGCCAGACCAGTCCCAGTCCTGTAGTAGCTGCAGTCACGTATTGTATCATAAACCACAGTCATTCCCAAGCAAATCCTTGAAGCTGCTATCGCCTGTACCTCGAGGAAAAACTGGGAAAAACAAGAACCATTCCCATCACCTTCTTCCTCCCAGTGCAGATACCAGTGGAGTCCATACACCCTGCTCCAGTGTGTCCCACTGCACCCACGCCTTGCACAGTACAGACAACTTGCCCATGGGGTAAACAGGCAGAGACAAATAAAAGGTCTTTAGGGAAGTTTCTTTCCTGTTTACTAACATATTATAAGTTTCCATGCACAAATAATTAAAAGTTGACTTCTGAAGTCTAAAGACCCTCTGGAGCTCCCATCTGTGCAGCCTCAGTTCTGCATTCCTGGCACTAACAGACACACACAGGTGGACAGACACAATCAGACCTAGTCAAGCAAACTATTTTTCAGCCCACTGAAAGCGATGGCGTTTCTATTTAAAGATGCTAGAAACACTTTCCATGTCTCCTCAAATCCCACAGAATACAATTTATGATTATATGCTTGAGTCTGCCATACAAATACATTTACCTACTCATTTTTCAGGAATCCAAGCTTTTACCATATCCCATTAACCTACAGAAAAGAGAGCTACAAAGATTCCTAATGCATTGTTATAAGACTTTTTTTTGTTATGTTTATGGGTGTTTAAAATGTTTGGGTTTTTTTTTTTAAACAGGAGTAACAAACGTTTTTTCTTTTTTGCCTCCACATACTTTGAGAAAACTTTGCCTCTCAAAGCAATTAGATGTAGGTGATTTACTGACCTTCCTCAGGACTGAGGACAAGTTCCAGCACAACCAACAAATTCATGACGTGTTTGTCAAAAAAGCACCACATTTGCAGAATCTATAGCTGACTGCAGAATCAGATGGATCCTCTGCCCACCTTCCTTCAATGCTCTTTTATATAATAAGCCTTCAATTGCAATGTATTTCAGGGACAAAGGTTCTAAAAGGAAGTCAATATTAAAAATCCAAGTACAACTCCAACTGCCCAATGCTTCACAGCATTCACAGACACAAACTTCATCGTAACACTTCACCATATAACCTCGAGTCAGCAAACTCTGCTTTGCTCCTCCAAAATCACTTCTGCTACTAAGTCAGGGCTTTTTCTTCTCATGATCTTTAAGCAGTGCTGAGCTTAAGAGCCAATGGGTTCGACTTCCTGAGTGCCTTTGCAGGCAGTTTTGCTGGTATGGAATCTAACTGGCTGCTAATACTTAGAAATATTGTACTGGTCCAGATTGCACTGCACCCCATGAGCTAGGCTGTATGTAATGATGATGGACACAATTCCATAAAGCCAATGCAAGAAAAAGCTGGAAGTAACACCAGCAATGCCCAAGCAGCTTGTAAATGTTAGCTGCTCTGAATGTGTAAAATTTTAGAAAATATTCTGTATTTTGTCTTGTAGTGCAAACAGTAAATATACCAAAGGAACTCACATTCCAATCATTATGACTTCAGAAGATAACAACTAAAACCAAAAAAGCTTCAAAAGTAAAAGAAAATATACCAATAAAATTTGATCTGTCTTAAGCTGGACAAACATAAAAAAAGCTTTTAGAGATAATAAGGTAGTAAAAAAAAAAGGGGGGGGGGGCAATCAAGATACACCACACACTTGCAGATAGAAAAGCAGTAAAGAATTTCAAAGGACATGTCACTACCTCTAACAGTTAGCCAAGAAGATAAATTACATCAGCAGCCATACATCCATCAAACATCAGAAAACGGAGTAGAAAAATATGAATATGTTTAACGAGCTCTAAGATTAAATCACTGGCATCAGCCAGCTACTAAATTTGCATCCAAACTACAGAGAAAATTTTTCTATAAATGAAACATTACAGAATCTGATTCTCTCCCACTATACACTGTGGATGGACATTTCCAACACACTCGCTATGAGGAGACATGGCAACTTGCAGAAGTGACCCTGCTTCATCAAAAGCGAAGTAATAATAATAATTTTAAAAGCCACTAAAAATGGATTAGTGGTTTTACTGAAAGCGCATTGAATGTCTTACTCTGATGCATCACATGCTAGGAGGTACTCTGAGGAAATCTATTGAAATGAATGTTGTGACAGCTAGCATAACTTGATTCATTGCTCATAAAGAAATCAGAGTAGGCACAGAGAATGCATCCATTTATTAAGGAGGTACACACGAGGGTTTGCCAATCCATTCAGAAGCTCTTTTTCTTCTTTTACTTCAAAGATCTTTCCATTTATGACAGAAAAAAAACCAAACAAGCTACATACCCTAGTTTCAAGAACAAATAAAATACTCCCGCATTTTTTTCTTTGGCCTTCATAACAAAAGTTAACTTGTTTCACCTCTCCACATTAGAAGATTTCAATTCTTGCAGCTGATAATAAATCCATTCAGCAGAACATCCTCACATTTTTCAGCAAGTCCTGTCTTTGAGAGGCCAGCATCCACTACCCTTCATCTCACAAGGAGCACTTCCCTGTGAGGGAGTCTTGTTAAAACTTCCAGGCAATCCTCTCGGCCAAGTGCAAGAACCAGACCTGCCACTTCTGAGAGTCTAAGACAACAGCTGTCAACTGCTCAACAATACCAAGGGTATAGAAGCAGAGCAGCAACCTGTCAACTGCAGATTGATCACTAGTGTCTTTCAAAGCAGAACAGAGTGCATGAAAACTTAAGGAAAAATGTTCTAAATGTCACTTTCTCAAGTTTGATGCCTTTGCTCTGAAACCACATTCAGAGGTAGTGTCTGAAAAATGTCTCAACAACATCAGCAAAAAAACAAACCCAAAGCCCCACAACAAGCTGAACAGTGACAGCCAGTGCTGTCTCTGACTTGGCATTACAAAGACTTGTACCAGGACTCTGCTGAGGGGATTTTTTTGCTTGAGCTAGCTAAAAATAGCAATAAAATGTGTTCCCATATTTAAATAATTCTGTTCATTAAACGCTTTAAGTGCTTAAACCCTAAATCCAGACTTTTCTGTTTCAATATGACAATTCCACCTGATGTATTTTGCTATTAGCAAAGATAATACATCATGTTAATATGACTGGAAAACATCAGAGAAAAACGTAACTGGTTTTGAAACTTTCACACTCTTTTGCCATGGATCAGACTTAGTGTGAAATTCTGCCCTCAGTGAGGAGTGTTCTTATGAAGCTAAAATACTGAAAGCTAACAAATTCTGGCTGTAAGTTTCAATTGACCTAGTACAACTGATTAGTTAAATTATTTGCTCTATTCTTTCTCCACCATATTGACAAAGGCTTCAGACTTACACAATTTTATTCTCAATCAAGGAGTCCATTAAAGTCTATTACATCATTAGCACAATGACACACATTTATCTTCCAAGTGCTTCCATCTGCGGACAAATTTAACACTCAGACATTCTGACCCAGCCGCACACGTAATATATTAACTGTACTGGGAAAGTTTTCTTTCTGCATTCAAACACCAAAACCCTTCTGTTATCATTATTATACCATTATAGCTGTTCTCGTACTGGTTTGAATAGCATTAAAGTACACCAGCAGCACAGTTCAGACAGTGCTGCTGTGCTGATAGTCACACTCCTGATGCAAATTTCTAAGGCAGATTTAGCAACCCAACAGTGATGAAGGAATGCATATATTGCTTCCTACCTTCCCTAGCAATCTTGCCACTCCTATGTGATAGATGCAGTGCTCATCTGACTGCGTCACAAGCCAATTCAACTCACTAAGCCAGCAGAAAATTACTCACTTTTTCTGTTTTTTGTTGGGTTAGTTTTCTACCAGTTTATCGAACTGAATCATGTTCTTGTATGGTCAATGCCAGAACTAGTCAGAGTGGTGGAAGAGAAGCAGCAGCAGAACGTCATGTTGGCTCACCTTACATTGTGCAGCTTCACCTAACTGCCATAGATACAGCAATATAAAATAGATCTAGCACCACGTGCACTAACACCCCTGATTTCAAACACATGCCTAACTTTAAAGGCTTTAATAGGACTCCAGCCTCATCTGGGCACCCTAAGTTAATGAGATTAATCACATTAAAGGCTTTATGCACAAACATCTTTGATACAACATAACTTTCCAGCAGAAATGAGCAGTATGGTAAAGGGGTGCAAAGAGATGCAGAAAAATCATTACACCTAAGTCAACAAAACCTTTAGAGCAGATGAAGTGGTAATTCCAAGATCAGACTCTCAAACAAATAAGGCATGCTTTTAATATGGTGGCACAAATTGCTGATAAGGTTATTTCAAGATGTGAAAGACACTGTCCACATTAGGACTGTTGTATCTGTTTGCTGATAAGGTTATTTTCAAGATGTGAAAGACACTGTCTACATTAGGACTGTTATATCTGTACAGTCTTCCCAGTGCTACTGTGGCAAACTTAAGCTATGCACCAGCTCAGTAAAACAAAGCCACACAAACAAAAGGTTTTGCAGTTTTAAAGTTCTTTCAGTTGCCACCACACCTAGCCTAGGGAGGCTACCAGAAGATCTAGACCAATCAGTAATGTAACTTCAGGAGTACCCCGGCTCCTTGTAGAAATGTGTCGTTGCTACATAAATTAAGTTACTCTATTTAGAGTAGCAGCATTAGCTTTGTTTAAGGTAGCGTCACTCACAGAAACTGAACACTGTAAACTGTGGAAGGCTCCGCGTGGCCACACCCTCCGTTCCATTTAATTATCTAAAGCATTACCTAATGAAACTGTTGTAGCAACCAGAACGATAGGAAAGAGCGAGCAGTTCGCAGAGCTTAGCCGGTCTACACAGACAGTCTGACAGAACACTTGGAGCTCACGTGCTACACAACCAACAAGCGTCCCACTGCCCGCAGCTCCACACACATCTGTCCCACAAGCATCACGCTTTTGGTCACACTACATTCTTCAACGAGTTTTCAAGCCTGTTCGCTCTGCAGCCCTGTGAAAGAGTTTAAGGTGACCAAACCACAGAACTGACCGGTCGAGTTCCAAGTTTTCAAGTGCAAGACACTGGAGCATTCATCTAGACAATGAAGCTATCTGACACGAACTTCCACATTCATACACAATGTGCCAGAAGACGCTTGGATCCTGACATACAGTGCATATCCAAAGACACAATGAGATAACCTATTCCAGAAAAACTACATTATAGGCATTATATCACAGAACACTGCATCCACAGAAGAAAAAAAAAAAGGCCACAGTCATACCAGTATAAAAACCTTTATGACACCAACAGTCCAAATAAATGGCACGAATGAAGTCAGAAAACCCTTGGGGCAGCTGATTCCAGGGAGCCAAGAGGCACTTTCACCGGCGGACACGGAGCGATCCTGGTCCTCGTTCCCCAGCCCGGAAAGCCCAAGGACGGGATGCCCACAGCCCAGGCACGACCAGAGCCGGCGTTTACCCTTTAAACGGTACAAGGGGACGGCTCCGGCGGGGAGCGGGGACAACCCTCCTCTGCCCGGGCTCGGGAGGCGGACAGCCAGCCGAAGCCAGAACAGCTCCACAGAAACACCCGGCTTCGGCGGTTTTCCCACAGAAGGCGAAAGACACCAGTGAAAATAAGAGCTCCCCTACCCTCTCCCTTCCTCTGCTACCCCCGGTACAATAAGCAGTAGAAAACAAATTTAAACTAGAAGAAGAAGAAGAGACTTTACAGGATAAGGTGGAGGAAGCAGAGGACGTCGGAGCAAGGCGGCGGCCAGCAGCAGAGGCCGAGCCGAATGACAGCCGGCAGCACCTCCCGGTCGCCGGCACTCCGGACTCGCCGAGCCCCGCCGCCGGCTGAACACGTTCCCCTCCCCAGCTCCAACTCGTCCGGCGTCCCGGCCGCCAGCGGCACCGGGCCGAGCGCGGCCTGGGGCGGCGGCACGGGCCGCTCTCGGCGCCTCCTCACCTGGTCGCGGCGGCGACGATCGACGCCCGCCGCTCCGGGAGCAGGTCGCGGCGCATCCCGTAGAAGCAGAGAGATGGAAGGATAGGAACTTGCAGCGCCTCAAGCTCGGCTCCGCTGCCCGCCGGCGCGCAAGCCCCTCAGTGTCGCCAGCCCGCCGCCATTACCGGCCAACAACTAACACGGAGCGCCGGCGGCGGGGCGAGCGGCGGCGCGGGGCAGGCCGGGACCTAGCGCACAAGTCTCGCGAGAACGGACCAACCGTGGACCTTCCCAAGATGGCGGCGGCCTGCCGCTCCTCCACCCCACTCACTGCGACGCCCATGTTGGGCGCGGCGACCAGTCCACCGCCTCAGTCTGGCGGCACCGCGGCCGCCCCCAGCCCACTTACCTCCCTGAAGCCGAGGCCGGGCTCGAAGCCGGGCTGAGGTGAGGAGCGGAGACCGGCGCTGCAGGTGCACCGCAGGCGGCAGGAAGGGCTGAGGGCGGCGCCGTTCCAGTGCACCTTTCATGGTGCCCGGGAAGCCCACGCAGCGGCCCGCCTGGCCCCGGGCGAGGCGGCCGCTGGCGGCTGGCGGCTCCCGGCCCCGGGGCGGAGGCGGCCTAAGCCTCTCTCCGCGCCTCCTGTCTCCGCACAGGCCGGGGTGGCTCGAGCCCTCGGGTCTCTCCACGCCCCAGACTGCCCCTCAACCTCAGGAAAATGTCTTTTACCAAAATTCTCCGCAAAGTTTCCCCCACCACCACCGGGGTTGTGCAGGCTTGACTTGCCTGTTCAGTCCACATGCAAATCGTGTAAAAAGAGCTGCGGCAGAGCTCTCTTGTTTTGATGCAAGACCAGGACTTCGCAATGTTTATTAAACCACCGCTGCAGAGCGGTGCCAACGCTGATGCTGGCATTCCTGAAGCGGCTCCAGTCGAAACTAGGGCACCATTTTTTAGTCATTTGTTTTCATAGCTAAGTCATCTTTATAAAAATAATTTATTATTTTTTTTTTATTTTGCAAAATGAAAGAGGCTCTGATTACAGTCTCCCAGTTGCCAAATTTAAGTTTAAATAAACAACATTTGCAAAACTTCACAGAGATGACTGGGTACCACCAGTTTAATTTAAGTCATTATAAACCCGGAAGAGTTTGTTAGTGTACTATCTTCTAGTGCATAGATTCCACCCCAAATATGCATTTAAACCACCCACGTTTCAAAAATAGGTCTAAGATGTTATCCAACTGTAACAAAATTATTTCCAGTGAAGAAGGAAAGTCATTAGAATAGGAAAAAAGAAATTCTTCCTACAGTTATTTTGGGAATGTCTCCTTCAGGGCTTGTCTACAGCTTCACCAGAGTCTGGTTTTCAGTCATTAGTATGATTGTTTGACTGCAGATGCCAAATTTCTTGGGGGGGTGTGGGGGCGGTGGGTTATCTACCCCAACCACTAAAGGATCACTGAAACTGCTGGAGCTTTTTCCACCCCCTATTTTTGTGTTTTTTTTTTTTCTTAAAGGATTAAACTATTTTTACATAGTCTCTCCTCTTGTGAATGGTCAACATTTTGCATATAAATTATTCCAATATGGGAACACTGTACAAAACCACCCTGAACAGTGAGAGACTATTACAGCTGTAAAGCTTAGGCAATGCAGACTTAATCATGTCCCAATTACAGGATACCCATTTAACTTTAATTTGGCTCTTTTACATACACAAACTAATTACAGAGTAGATTTTCCAGCGTAAGCATACCTCCTTTGAAACAAGAGGTAAACTTGAGATGTCAGTGGTTAAACCTTTGAAAACAATTTTGGTTTGCCAGATGAGGGGAAGAAAAATAAAGAAATGCATGAACACCGAAAGACAAGCACAGCTCCAATGGGAAAAAGTCCTAAGTAGAGCCTAATTCCCTCCAGAGTCCTCAAAGAGCAAACCCACTCCTCCCAAATGCAGAAGACTAAGTAATAATAATAATGATGACAATTTCAGTCAATGGAAACAATATTACAACAATGCATGGGAGCCCTGCTCGCAGACTAGGGCAAATTAAATTATTACATTCCCTGTCATCACCTAGTGTTTGCTCAAATTTACTGCTGAATATTGCTGGATTGGCAGCTTATTTAAATTGTTCAGCACTTTTGTAATGTACTACCTCTTTAATTATGCTTTTAAACATAGTTTCTCTTTTTCTGCTTGAAAGCAGTTAATCTAGTTTCATGCTCCTCCTTTTCATCTTCAAGCAAACAAGGCGTCACTTTAGGATTTTCTCAAACATGAAAATAGTTTGTTTTCAATCAGTCAAGATTAGAAGGCAGTGTCTGTCTGTTTTTGCTTCTATATGGCTTCTATTTATTCTCTGTATCTGTCAGTGGAACTGTAAAATTTAGATTACTGTTTGAAAGATTCCCTACCAATGGGCAGAAAGCTCCGACAGGCAGACACCACACGGAAAGAGAAAGACTTTCTTACAGAAAATGCAATCATCTGGTGACATTCTCTGAGATCAGAAATAAAGGAACTGTTTACCTTCGAACAGCCGTGGCTGAGAGGGAAGAACTGAGAGGGAGGGAAGCACTGAGCACACTGCAGTTTGATGAACTGCTCACTGAGCTGCGAAGCAACGGAAATAACGGCAGCAAGCACTGCCCCAAGCACTGGAAGCAGTGGATGGAGACAGATCGTAGGTTAAAAGCAAAGAGCCACCATCTCTTCTTATGCTCATTTAGTTATTGCAGCTTTAAGAGAGACGTTTGGAAAGTTTTCCACTCCATACTACTCTTGCATGCCCCTTCTAAAATTAGAAAGGGGCAGCTGGCAATTGCAGCCAAAAGATCGGCTCAGGCCCCCCAGACCCCCCCTCCCCGCCCTTTCCTTGACTGACATGGCTCCCAAAAGCCACAGGGGAATTTGGGGTAGGGTGCTTCCACCTGTTGGACATGGAACGAGGTTGTCCAGGCATTCAATTATAAATCCAAGTGTCAGGAGCTGACAATGAAACAGGACAGCTGTGAGGAGTACAGGAACACCCCCCCATACACGCACCCTTTCTCCATAACCCTACAACTTTGCAGTGGGCCTTACAGCAGAAACAACACATGAAAAATGGTTCTCTGCGTGATTTGGGCTCGTAGGATAGCAGAGATCACTTCTGATTTTCCAGCTGTGCTACAGGGTCTTGGCCCAGAATCTGGCAAGTTGTTCATAGGACATGACATCTCCAAAACCAGATTGTTTCTTCCTAAATACAGCATGCTGCTGATTGAACCGCAGACAGTGCTTAGAGCTGCGTTCTGTGCAGCAAATACTTTTATGCCTACCTTAAAATGCAGCTCACCTTGCCTTTTGCACTCACTATCAGCTAAATCAATTACTCAAAACATTAAAAAGTGTATGAAAACAATGACTTTTTCTAGTTTGTGGACAACGGGCAAATGTTGGTGTGAAAAATGGGGGGGAAATTAGTTCTTTTAACAAATCTGCTTAGCGTGCTCAAAACTCCACTTCTTGGCACAAGGTGCCTCAGAGCAGGGCGTGAGAGACAAGGTAACAACAGACAGGGCTGCACATTGTTCTAGGTCCCTTTTACAACATCCACTGATGAAGGCAACTGCCATCACCATCCTCCAGGTGCATGAAGGCAACAGCAGGAGTATCAGAAGAGGGGCCACCTGCCACCTGGGCTGGCTACCTACAAGGGGGCTCTCACCAGCTGCAGGTGTTTGGTCGCAACCCAAGGAGTAGTTTGACTGTGTTTTCCAGTCCAATTTGCTGAGTGCTGGAAATTGTGTCTCCAAATCAGTGTGTAGCTGGTTCAGCTCCCTAAAAAATCACATTCTTCCCAAAGTTTGTGTGCTGTAAATCCACACACAGAACAAGAAACATCCCCTTCTCAGTCCCAAGGCCAGACCTGGTGTCTTTGCTCTAGATAAGGACATTTCTGCTATGACAGACTATTTAATTTGCTGAGCTCCTGACAGCTAGGGACAGTTCAACTTCAGAAGTGAGATTCCTCTAGAAGAAGCCAAAGTATTTTACAGTTTGGAAAACATCAGTTTTCCAAACAAAAGTTTGCTGCAGGCAATGGAATAATTATACAAGGAGGATAGCAATCAGCTGCCTGTGAGCACCACAGACAGACATTACTCTTCACCTCTGGCTGAGGAGGAGTTACTTAATGAGATCTGCATTAAGTACCTGTAGATATTCAATGAGAACCTTTTAAGGACAAAGCCACAGCTACAAAAAGGATCTACTTTGTCAACAGTGGGAACAGTCTGCTAATCCTGATCCTTCCCCCTCCTCCAGAAGGGACTACTGTGAACAGCATCTTGCTTTTGATTTATTTTTCCAGACTAAACACCACACCTCACTTTACCTACAGTTAACAAGAAAATAGTGATTTTCATTTTTCATGCACAACATCGGGTAGAACATAATATTTAGCTTCCAGGCACCTTCCTATTTTATCTGGAAACAAGGGAACATGGCTCTTTAATATCCCATAACTGGGGGGGGGACAGTTTTAGAAACGGAACATAACCTGTTTTATTTGTATAAAACCATGGAGTCTCCTGCCTTCATGTCATAACTTAGATCTTTTTTTTGTGGTTGCCAATTCTGCTAATTATGTACCATTTTTCTAAACTAGTTTTTATTAAGACTGTCCCTCCAGTCAGTTCACAGGGCATTAGTTTGCAACAGCAGAGGTACAGGGACACACAGTGAGGGGTGGAACAAGAATGAAGTCATTGCTTTTGTCAGCTGCTGACTCTTGTATCAGACCAATGAAACAAGTGAACCGTATCTTATCATTAGTTCCAGCTGAAATCAGAACTGAGGAATTAGCACAAGAACACCAAGTAAAAGATAACTCAGAGATATTACAGTTTCCTGAAATGTTGCTTGTTATAGAAAAGCCCCAAAATTCTCCCTGTTAGAGAGAGCCCTGATATTATCAAATACATGCCTCTGCATCTACTACTCCACTTAAGTTTATTAAAAGTTCCAAATTCTGCAAAGGGTTGTCTTTTCGGCATCTCTGTTTGGTCAAAGGTAAAAGGAGCAATCTTAAACATGTAAAAATAAAGCTTGACCACTTAAAACTCAATGGGCAAACCTTAAAACAGCTTATAAAACAAACAAGTATATTTAACAATTACTAAAATAGTTTACATAATATACAAACAGATAGGCTATCAGGACACACTCGGAAATAAGTCACAGTTGTTGTTTTTTAAAACACTTGTCCAGCGACAAATCCAAAATGTAAATGCCATCTTTTCCTTCCTGAGCTATTCTTAAACATCCAGAACTGCAGCACTTCCATGTCTTTTTACTGCTTATATTTCTTCCCATTAAAACAAAAGGCCCTGCCCATTGCTGGCTCTCAGTGGTTAGATCAAACCCACCTCTGCTTTAAGTGACCACAGCTCTGCATCTCTCAAACTCTTTTACATGCTTAGTAATTTTGGTCCATTTCGCCGTAACACCCCAAACCTTTGCTTACACAAAGAAGCCAGAAGCTCCCACACCTCAAGAAGTTTGCCTGGTTAAGGACTTTTTGCAACAGGACAACTGGCTTGTGAATAAAGGATGGGTCCAAGAGCCACTAATCTCTCAGCTGTTACAAGAAAATGTCCAATTAATCTGAGAGCAGTCTTCACACATTCCTTCATACTGAATAAAACCAAACACACGTGGACCAATAGTTCAAAAGCATGCACTAACAGCAATGAAATGGAAGTGCTGCAATTCTCAATTTTTAATTTTTTAATTTTTTTTTTCCCACAAAATACAATAGAAACAAGTACATGTTTTTAGTCTGGTGTGAGGGATTCTCGGCGCTCTAAAACTGTATTTTAAAAACATGCCTTGCAAATCTGTTCCTTGCTAGAAGCTTATAGAGCAAGCAGCAGGTTATATGCAGACACATGAAGAAAGGTTACTGTTCTGGGACACCAAGTACCACAAATAAATAAATTATCTTGATGCAAAAATAATTCTCTTACTAAAATGAGAAATTACCTATGTTTTCCTAAACTTCTGTTTGGAAAGGAAATGTAACAGGTTTTTAAGTACACACATGGCTGATGTGTTATCACTACCCCCCAAATTTTAAGACTTGCAGAACTTTCACAAAGAGTGGAGAATTCCTGGAAGCAGTGAAGCAAAGAGGTGCTGAGGGATTATTTACTGACGTCAGTGCTACTAACATTAGGCAATCCTTTGTACCTCAGCTCTTCTCGCTCTCCAGAACTGACTGTGGCAGGGTCATTTGAAGAAGAAATGCTTGCTGAAAGGTGCTCTACAAGTCACAAATCTTTGAAGCAATTTTGCCATTTCTAGGAGTCACCAGAGACAGCTGACATCTATGTTGTCATCAGATGGATCAAGAAAAAGCTTGTGCTTAGGCTAATATTACTTTATAATAATTTTCAGTTTATGTTTTTTCTTATGTTTTTGTTTTTTCTTATGTTAGAAGAAAAGTAAGCAATTCTGGCAGATGAAGGGGATGATTTTGCATCTTAATACCTTGTCAAAGACGACACCAGCTTTAGGCACAACCAGAAGAGGATCCTTATAGCAAGGCCAATAGTGCAGCAAGGCAGCTGCAGCAGCAGATTACTGGTTCTGCACTGGTGGACACTTACTTCCAGCTCCAGGACATGAAGCCTGAGTGAGTCACCAAACACAACTTACCAACAACCAGCAAGTTCCTTGCTTTACATTCTGCAGTTGATTTAGAGAAGTCCCAGTTACTTTGGCGGAAACAACCCTGCCAGCTGGTGGAATTTCTCTGCACAGAAAGGACTGTATGCTGCCTGCACTCAGCAGCCACACAAAATTCTTCCCTGTTCAGCCATTGCAATATACATTTTCTGTCTTTGTTCTTTCCCACGTTCTCTCCAATAACTTTTATGTGCATCCCCCCATAGGGAGGCCCTGTTCAGGCCAAACAGGCAACACAAGGTGAGATATACGGCTCCACAGTCCGCTCAACTTATCTGTGTCCATGCTATTATAAGAACTAGGAACATCTGAACTGGTAAACTTCTCCCAGAGGAAATCCCGGACTTTCTCCTCAACTTCTTGCAAGGTGAGGCTCTTTCTCAGTGACTGATCATCCAGCAACACGGTCAGCAGAAGAGCCACATCCTTAAAGGCTGCGTTTTCATGGTCACAGTACTTGTAAAAGATTAAGGTGGAGCCTGCAGGCAGTAACTCGAATCGATGCACCACTGCCACCTTCTTGCCTTCTCTGAACCCAGAGCTGAGCTCATTATCTACCTCCAGCTTGACGATGTCACTATCCAGTATGGCTTTGTCTGCCCCGTTGATTTTGATGGTAGTGGCGTTCTGGGAGAAGGCGAAAGCGTCGGCGATCTCGTTGCTTAGGCACCTCAGCGCTTTCTCAGCTTCTCGGCCAGCTGTGAGCAGCAAGATGGCCGGCTCCAAATGCAGATGGGAAGCATTCAGATGTTTCTCAAGGAACACATGGGTTCTTCTCCACAGATTGGGATCCTGACTTTGGTAAGTATTTTTTAGTTTAGTCATCTGGGCCCGGAACGCTTGCAGAATTTGAGTATCTCTACTTGACAAAGTTGTGCCTGGGAGACTTAGCATTCCACTCCACAGGACATAAACCAACAGGACACCACCTAACACAACCAGTAACCAAGTCCATATCCTGTTAATGGTGAACGGCAGAGTGGTTTTATCTATAGAAAGGAGGAGCAAACAAGAAGAAAACAATGTTTTAAAAGGAATCAGAAGCCAACAACTGAGAGGAAAATAAGAAGAAACAGTAAAATTCAGTGAACTCATCTCACTCTCAAACTACTGGTACAGTAGTTGAAGAGCATAAAGATGTCCTAGCTAAAAAAAAAACAAACAACAGAACTTGAAACTTCTTTAGCAACTTTGTGAAGTGACAGTATTAAAAAGGGACATTTGTACTCATTTCCAGATTGACTAACAAATTGGACATTCTTCTGAAAAAGGAGCTCTTCTGAAAGTTTATCGATACTCCACTCCGTTTAATCATATCCAAACTAAGAGCTTAAAATGGTTCTGAAAAAGGTGAAGCTTTCTCCTACATTTAGGCTCTGCAGAAAAAGCCCTATGCAAAACCTGGCATCACCAGAATGGTTTCTGTGTTGTTATTTCTCCTCCCTATCCCCCTAAGGCTAAAAATAGTGTCTGCAGCAGTACTTGCATCTCAGACACTGGTGATCAACACTACCAGACAACGTTTGTGGTCTTTGGATCAGTCAGCTTCACAAAGAGTACTCAGAGCAAACAATGCATGTGGAGCATATAGAACATGAGATATTCTGATCTGGTATTTATTTGAGCAGTTACATTAACACTTGTTTGACCTACTACAAAGCATAAGGCTCGATTCTGTTCCCAGTAAAATTAGTGACCTCCCTGGAAACAGGAAAGAACCATGTACCTTATGCTACTTTTTTATATCCTAACTTTTATCAGGACAGCAACACAACTGTTACATCACAACAGCACCAGGCCTGCCTCAGTTTTATCTTGCAGCAAATCTTCTAAATGCTACAGATGGAAGACCTTAAATTCAGGTGAAAAAGTTACCTATTATACAACACCCTTCCTTCCTTCGTGCTGAAAACAAATACTCTAGCAAGCAAGTCATCTCTTCTGGCAAGGTCTCTCAGTTTAACACCAGCTGCCAGGAAATCTAATACTTGGACAGGCATGGAAATGGTTAAATGTAACACAAGCATGAAACAGAAGTGAAAGCAGAAGTCTTACTTTTGGCCAAAGGCTGTGACTGCTTCCCGATACCATGCTGATCTTGAAATTTATTTCTGCCTGTTACAGAGGTGAAAAAAGGAACATGAGAAAAACACTAAGACAACAGTTATGACCAGTCTTCCAGCAGGGAGTTGAAATCACCAAACTGCATTATTTTCATCAAAAAGCTGTTCTTAGTTACACTTTCACATCAAAAATTCTATGAAGCTTACAGGAAGGTTAACAAAGCACCCTTAGATAACACCTTGTTGAAGCACAAGGATCCTGTGTCCCAACTAAGTTTCCTGATTTTGCACAAGAATTTGAGGGACAGAAAAATGGAAGCTCGATTAATACATGTATTAGAAAAACAACATGACACAAGACACAAGTAGGAAAAGTAAAATGGTATGTTAAAGGCATAGTCTCATCTAGCTTGGGTCAGAGGCCTGCTTCATCAGCAGCTGGTTTACTTGGGATGAATTGTGCTTTCAAAGCAAAATGCAAGCTTTCAACTTCAAAATATACTTTTGGTCTGCTTACTTAAATGGGCTCAGACAGCAAAGTACAAAAGACATTACCCATAAAAGAGTGTTATGAACAACTTTCCCAAGAGACCAGAATAAATATATACAGTGCAATTATTGGTCAGCGTGTTTTCTGCATTTAGTCAGTTAATTAAAAAGACAAGAATTTCTGGCTCCTTGTGAACTACAGCCACTGGTTCAAAGCTGAAGGCTTTGAGTATACAATAATACATAACCAAATCAGGATACTGTCAATGGTACCATTGAGAATAAATTGAACAAACACACCCACCCTGCAGTAGCTCTTTCAAGAACACTAAACTAAGTTCTACAACCTTCTTTCTGTATGAATGTAATCACAGAAGGTGCTAAAAGCAGTTCCAGTTTAAGCCAGAGCTTAACTAGCTTAATGAGCTATGCTATTCTGTAATTTCAACCTCCTGCCCTGATAGGGCAGAGACATGGGGCTTGTAACTGGCTAAGCTTATGTAAGTCTTCTAATAGTTAACAGATCCAAATCACCTCCATTCTGCAATATTTTACAATGTAGCTGTGTTTGCAAAGACTAGGTTTCATATTTAGGAGACAGCTGTGATACATACCCTAAAGGAGAAAATATTTCAATTAACAGCCTAAAAACAGATCCTCTCCTACCTAAGAATTTTCCCTTATTTGTAACACAATTTGCACAAAGGCCAAGCAAATGATTTGCCTAACTCGAAAGGTGTAACTTCTGCAGACAACTGAGAGCTTTCAGAGTTCAAAGTGATTTTTCTGAAGTTCTTCACCCAACACACAACTGGTCACTCCTGCACCACATATTACCCCTGGCACAAGCAAGAAACATCAAGAACTCCCTGCATTAATTCATTTTTCAAAGGCGTTTCACAGATGTGCAGCTACAACAGGATGAGCTTCTCTTCCGGAAGGCATGGTGGTTTTAAAAAAAAAAAAAAAAACAACAAAACCCCACAACCCCCCCCCAGGTTCTCCAGATTGAATTCTGACTTACAAAACTTTGTTTATCTAATCTGTTCAGGATGGAAACAAGCACCAAGACTTCAAGGACAGAAAGCCACTAACAATTCAGAGCTTTTTATTTTTTTCCCTTCATCTTTCAAGTACTCTTCCAAGATGAAAAAAAAACCCAAACCAACAAATTCACAAAAAAACAACTAAAGATAAAAATCTGAAACACAAGGAATTGGTCACAAGACAAACAGAATGGACTTCACCAGTAGAGAAAAATGCTGCTCCTCTTCAGGAGCATACGACCACTAATTCAATCATAGCAGGTCACCATTGCTCTGGGAAAGGCTAGAAGGGAAGGGGATGCATACAAACCAATCTGAAGTTCACTGCTACCAGAAGGTTTTGTTCCCTTCCTCAGCTCACCCCCACAACACCACTAGTACATGCTCCAATTGTCCCACAAATCAACTCCATTTCCTAAACCAGTCCAAAAGGGAAGATAAATAAAGTCTTCCACTTGGATCTGCCTCCTGGGTTCCTTGTCCCTTTTCACCTACCCTGACAGTGTCCCAGGGCACAAGAAAAACCATAAGCAGAGGAAAGGAAAATAATTCTGTACTTTTCACTTAATTACAGAGAAAGATTTGATACGTATTTTTCAACTTACTCTGTGATGTAGTTGAGTGGTGCTCTTGGTTTTTCTCAAGGAAGTCAGCCTTTCTCTCTGAAACCAAAGCACAAATGCATATAGCTAATCTATTTGGATGTATTCAAACTACCTGTAATAACATAACTACCTTCTGCTGGGCTAATAAATATCCCATCTTTTCTTCCTCATTGTATTTCCCTATTGCTTCTGTAACACACATTTAAAAAAACCTCTTGAGCAGCCAACAGAATCAGTGCTCCGACTTTGAAATCCCTTGGTACTACCATCTTCCCCTGCTGAAGCCAAAAGTAACTCATCTTTTCAGAAAAAGAACAGTTTTGTTTTGTTTTGCCTGAGGCAGTGAAAGGTCCACTCTTAAAACAGTTTTTGAAGCAGGCATGATGTTATTCATCTTTTTGTTTTGCTTTTCAAAAGATGCACTGCTAGGCATTTATCAAAGTTTGAAACTGTGCTTTTGAGAACTTTAAGGCTTTGCTTTCTTCATCCACTCAGATTCCAACTCAACAACTCCCCCTTTTGTAACAGAACCGAGAGAATGTTGTTTCAGTGCATTTAGGCAATCATTTGTTACAGCATGGAAAAGGTACCAATAAAACTAGTGTTGTTACCTCTTAACGGTGTATAAATGTATGGTTGATGCCCTGCTGGTTTCTCTGGTTTGTTACTGTCATAAGCCTTTGCTTTTTCCTGGATTGGATTCTCTTGAAGAAAGTAAATTGAAGAACTATCTGTCAAGAGGCAAAAAAAAAAATAGAAAAAGAGGATTAGTATAGGTGCAGAATCATTTGTGCTCGCAGCACCACAAAACTGAAGGGGCAAGACAGTTTCAGAACATCCGTGATCCAAATCAGTGATTTTCAAGTTGTGATCTCCTAAGAGTTACTTCCCTGAAACATAACCAAAGGCTTGAAAAGCTTATGGTAAATTTGAGTTCACTACAAATATAGCTGTCTACACCACCACAAGCTTTTATTATTATTTTATTTTTAGGAGTCCTTGGCTTAAAAACACTTTAAAAAAACCCCAACCAAACAGTATCAAGGCACAAAAAATTAAGAGCCAGGAAATGCCTTACACTAAAGGGATTCAGTGTAAACAAGTAAATACACCAGCATGGGAGTAAAGGGTATTTTTCCCAGAGCTTTGGGCACACAACCTGAAAGGAGTAATCGTGCTGTCTTCTGTAGCATTAAGCAGAGGGGAAATTTTAATCACCTCAAGCAGCTGGGAAGAATCTAAACCAAAACCTTTAGATTGTTTGCTAAATTACACATCTATTCAGACACGAAAACTCAACTTAGTTAATGTTCATCACTAGAAAGAATAAAGAGGACAGGAGTCACAGAGCAAAGGTCAGGGCTGGAAAGCCAGTCAAAAACACAACACCAGGAGAAGCAGTTTGAAAGGATAAAGTGCAACGATATGGTTGCCCAGGGGAAAAAAATAAGTTCAGGTATGGAATGAAAGCTGTAGGACAGCTGTGGAACAGAGACCATGATGCAATGATCAAGCTGAAGGGCATAAGCAGAGCAAAGGAAAGCACACAATTGATAAAACCTTTTCCTTTCCTCTGTACATTCATGCTGGGCCCTTTTATTCTTTTAACAGTACTAGGTTCTCCCAGAGTTTAATGTATTCCCATAGCTCTTTACCATACATGCCAGGGCAACACACAGCTTGCCACCTAGTGTTTACTGATTTTACTCCAAAAAAAAAAAAAAAAAAAAAAAGATCCTTTTGCTCATATGTTCTGATAACTTTAGCATGCCACTGTTTCTGAAACATACAGGAGAAAAAAAAAACAAAACAAACCAAACCCCAAACCACAAACTGTTAAATTACTGATTTCCCACCAAGCTAGGACTGAAGATCCTGAACTACTTGATCCTCAGGAATGCCAAACAACATACCCATAACAGTGCACTGTGTACTGAGGTTTTGCAAAGAAAATCTCACTGGTAGCCCTGGCTAGTAATCACAAGACCAGAACGATCCAGAAATCTAAAGAGGGTTACTCATGCAGCTGATACTTTTTACTTCCTCTCCCCTTCTTTGCATCAATCAGTACCCTGACTCTCAAAATGTTCTTAAAAATTGCTGCAAAAAAGAAAAAAAATCTAAATGTATACAAGTTAATTTCTCACATGAAGACAGTTTGTGAATCAGCACTTTCTGGAGCAGTTGGTATTACCACCAGGAAAAATGGTAGTGGAAGCAGACAGCACACGTGGCATCCCCTACACAGAAAAGTAAACTCCCCCTTTATGAAGTTTAACTTCCCTAGAAATACATATTAATATAAATCCTGTTCTAGACACGCCTGTTCTTTCCTTACAAGGTCTTAAGCTTCCCAGAGGATCATTCCTGACTCCCAGGCAGCTAGTGAGGATTTTCCAATCTACCTTAAACCTGCTAGCCAGCCACCAACTGCACGGTCACCTGCAGAGTGGTTTTTTAATTAATTTAATCGTCTTACAACGATCTACTTTGGCAGCTCAAGATACTTTATTTAAATGCAGCTTTTTAAAATGTGAGGGTTAGTCATTCGCCGTTTTAATGCCGTGACAAAACACTGACAAACACCAAGTGATACACTAGGTAAAAAACTGTCACCTAAGGGCTTCAGTGTGCTCAACATGCACCAACCCTGTTGGAAGGCCAAGAAGTACTCCTCATCTCAGGTATGGAATAAAAACCACAGCAGGATTTCTTCACCTGCACGCCAGAACCACGGTAAAACCTGCACAGGAGCTAAACCCAAATCAACCCCATTTTCCTCCAGTCCGGTCCATTTCAGCACCTTCGCAGGCGGCGCACGCAGTGACCCCTCTCAACCAAAACCTACCTGGCGACCTACACGCTTTTATAGGGGGTCGAGTCAAGGAGTCCAGATTCACGAAGCGACGCTCGTCTCCTAGAACAACAAACATGAAGGGGGCAGCTCGCTTCAAGCCCACCCATCTCCAGCCTGACCGCCTTCCAGGCGCACCAGCCGCCCCTTTGGGACTCACAGCTCCCCTCTGTGTCTCCAGCGGGGCTGCCCGGGAAAGCACCCCGTCCCTATCTCACCCTCCCGTCGGGTTGCTCCAGCCCTCCCAGGGCGGCCGCGGAGGAAGAGAGGGCGATCCCGCCCGGCCGCCCCACTTCGCGCTGCCCCACCGCGCCCTCAACCGCGGGGTGCTGCGCCCGCCCGCGCTGCTCACCGTCCAGCTCATCTCCAGGGCCAGGCTCGCCCGCGGCCTCGGCCTCGGCCTCGGCCTCCTCCGCCCGCGCCGCCAACAACCGGGGGCTCTTCCTCCTGCGCTTCAGCTCGGTGGCGTCCTGCGGCGCCTGCCCGTCGCTGTCCCCCACCATCCTGCCCGCTGCCCCCCCGCGCCGCCGCCGTCGCCCCCTGCCCCGGCCGCCCGCCGCCGCCTCTCCACGCCGTACGGGACCAAAGCTGCCGCCTTCCCGCGGCGGGGGCGGTTCCGCGAACCTCACTTCCCGCCGCGGGGCGGGACTGGCCCCCACCGCTTCCGTTGCCGCTTCCGCTTCCGCCTGCGCGCGGAGGGGGCGCCGCGGCGTCACATGGTAGAGCGGCCGGTCCGCCATGTCCTGCGCGCCGAGGCCTCGGCCCCGCGCCGCCCAACTCCCCCCCGCCCGCCGCGGGAGCGGGGCCGCCGGTGCCGCCGCTGGCGGAGGAGGAAGCCGGAGAGGGCCGGGCGGCCTAGAAAGGCAGTCCCGCGACCCGGCTGTGCGCCGAGGCTGCCCTCCAGTGAAAAAAATGAGCTAGCGCCCGGAGCTCCGAGCCGCTCCCTTCGGCCGCGGCTTCCCTCAGCGCGGCGGGGCCCCTCGGGGGCGGCTCCTGAGGGAGGCTGGGCCCAGCGAGGCCTCCGGGCGGGCCTGGGCCCGGTGCCGCGCTCAGGCAGGCGGCTCGGCCGCACGGGGAAGGGCGAGGCGCGCCGGCCGCACCGGCCGGTTTATCTGCCGTATGTGAGGGGCCGAGAAGCGGGCCGCGCCGCCGGGGCTCGGGAGACCCTCCGGAGGGCCGGGTCGCTGCCGACTCCCTGCTAGGGCGGGCGGATGGGCTGAGCCTGGGGGGGTGGGGGTCGCTACCAGGGCAGCGAACGTTTCGAGGCCTGTTGCGAATTGTAAAGGATTTCTGCGTACTGAAAAAAGACGGTATTGAGAAAGGTGGTACTGATGTCTGCAATAAACCCGATGGCTGTATCGTGATGTACAGCGCTCCCGAGTACACAGGGTCGCGTTTGTGCCAATATTTATTTTGCAGGGTTGTAAATGGTGGGTGTGTACGTGTTCCGTGCACTCAAAAAAGAAGGCTGGGTGGGAAAAAGTGCCGTTCAGTCTTGCCTTCTGCAACTGTCTTTGTCTGTACATATATTTCAAAATAAAAATTATGTGAATACTATACTAGCACACCTTAAATGTCCCAGTTTCATCCAGAAGCAGGTGAATATTTCTGATACAAATTATGCACACCTCCAGCAACAGAGTAAACACTGCCATTCTTTTAAGTCGTAAAAGCAGAACACAGACATTGAGCCACGTTTTCTAAAGCAAAAACGGAAGAGGATGTAACAAATACCACATCAGCAGGTTACAAAGTGCAGCTGAACTGTTCTTGCAGTTGAAACAAAAAAAAAAACAACTGCCTGTGACAGATTCATGGTCTCTGGCCTGGCAGGATGACAGGTACAAGTAGCATCGCTTTATTGGCAAATTTCCAAAGCAAGTTACTAAATGGTGGCACTGTGCAAATATTTATATAGTGTGTCCCTTATAATTCACCATGTCACTGTTGACTCTTCTGCAGATTGAGAGAAAATGTTATTCCTGTTTAAATAAAACCCTCTATCAAACCTGAGTTACAAAAAGCCCAGGCAAGCTCCAGCTCTACCTCCCAGCTCGCATCCCATGACTTTGTGAATGCTAAAAGCAGAAAAGCAGCATAACAGAAGGTCAGCATGCTTCTTCTGTAGCAGTTCTGTGAGGGTGGATGACTTCACGTCCTAGACTGACCAGTTAATTCTGCCAAGCTGATTTTTGTGCCTCCTTACCTTCTGGCTGCCACCAGCACTAATAGCAATGCTGAGGCACACAATACTCGCCACTTGTGTGGTGTGACAGATGTGTTTTACAAGCATCTCAAGCCCTAGGACTGAGGGATTTGGTGAACAACAGCTCCACACCAGTCAAATCCCTCCTTTCAGCCTTCTGCTTTCCAAACTGAGGCATCCCAGCCGTTTAGTCCCTATTCCCTACAAGCATCATTTCAGTTGCCTTTCTCCATGCTCCATCTTGGCCTTTGCCACTGGCTCCTCTGGGGCAGTAAATGAAAAGGCTGCAAGCTGAGCTCAAGGGGGGTTGCAGTTGCTGCAGTTTCTTGTGCTGATGCCTTGCCCTGGAGCATGTGTCCTGGGAAGGAGTTGGAGCAAACCTGTCCCAGCACAGCATCATTGTTTTGGAAAAGCATTGCCTAAATGAGGCCTGGAACAGCAGCACACCCTTCCTCTGACCTCCCCCCTGTTGCAGTCTCTGCACCAGGCTGGAAGGGGAGCACCAGGGGGGTGTCCCCATCCCCTGCTCTCCAGGCTGATGCTAAGACACCCCATTTCACAGCCCTCAGCTCCCCAGCCTCCCTGCGCTGGCACAGCATGACATTTCCAGAACCTGGGGTTTGCTGGCTACACAATCAGGTTGTTTTTCTTCTGGGACTTCTCATCTTCATAAATCAGCTCTCAAATTAGTTCCCTCCTCACTGCCATTTAGTTGTTTAAATTTCCAAGGCTGGTACTTAGCACAGAAATCCACCAGTCATCCAGCCTCCCCCGAGGGAAGTCTGCATGACCTCAGAGTTTCAGAAACAAAGCCAAAAAAGAAAGTACCATTTCCTGAACGCTCCAAGAACGACCGCTGTTCATAGGGGGAAAGTTGTCCGCCTTTGCTGAGAAGGAGGGAAGGGAAACTACAGTTCCCAGCAGCCTTGCCGGGCGCCCGTGGAGGGCAGAGTTCGCTGTCACGTTGACAGCGCAGGATTTAGGGTGTGCGCTGGGGCCACGGGCTGTCCTGCCACCAGCAGAGCCAAAGGGCCTCTGGGAAGGGCAAGCGGAGGGGCAGTGCTGGCCTCCTCTTCTCTCCCCTCTGCTTCACTTCGCTTCCCCGACCGGCTCCGAACCTGCCCGGGTAAGTGCCCGACTCCACAAGCCACTTTGTTCCTCTGACTTCCTTCTTCTGCCGGAGCGTCACCAGCGGGAACAGGACAGGGAGGGGAGGGACGAGAGCCGGGCAGCAAAGAGCGGCAGTTAGACCGCCCCACACCTCCAGATCTTGTATTTAGCAAGAAAACTCCCCTGTGGAGACAGGAGGGAGTGGGGGAAAGTGCCTCCTTATGACAGAGGAGCTGTCACGAAGGCTTGAGCTTGAGATTTTTTGTACGGAAATCCCCACCAACGGCTCTTCAGCAGGGAAAGTTTATCGGGAGTTTTCCATGCCGCCTACTTTTTCGCGGGCAGGCTTTGTGCTCCTGAAAGCCATCCACATCTCCGGTTACACCAGGAAGCCCAGCTAGATCCTGTGCTTCCATCCCATCCCAAGGCGTTTTAGAGGAGAGGGATGTGTAGGAGAGTCAGGCTCGAGGTTCTCAACACCTGCCCAGGACAGTGCCCGGTTTCCTCGGGTGGGCACAAGGTTTTGGGCAGGGTCACGCTGCTGCACAGGGATTGGGCTGTGCTTCTGCCAGCTGCTTCACCTTCCCAGCCTCCAGGCCGGCCATCCTGGAGCACAGATGAGTCCATCCAGGTGGGAAACTGGTGTTTCACCCCACTGACTTTTCCCGAGACAACTGCGGTTGGTGTTAGCCCTTGGACTGCTTGTTTTCTGCCAGAAAGCAAAATAGCTGATAGCCCTTGGGCTAAAGGTTGGCAGTTATCAGTAATCTCTCTCCATTTTCACACCACCTTGGCAAGCATGGAGGGAGGAGTCCCCTTCTTCACCCCCAATCACTGCTCCTGTGTTTCTGCTTATCAGGTTTACGGGCATTTAGTTGCAATTCCTGAGGCCAAGACAGGATGGTGCCTGTGAGGGAGCTTGGTCACTTGAACACTCAAACAACAAGGAGAAACATCTCCTTATGACTGAAGGAGAAAGTGAAACAAAACCGTGCAGAAGCCAGAGCTCCAGGGGAGAAAGAAAATGGAAGAAAATACAAGCATGGATCTATCTGGAGGTAAGTGAATCCTATGCTTACTCCATGTACTAGGAAAATCCCTTTGAAAGAAGATTTCAGCAGTGACATGGGAAACCTAAGCCAAATAAAAATTAAAGAATAAAGGAATCTACTCTTTTCCAGGCCAAGAAAAACAAGTTGCTAGATTTTTTTGAAGGGTGAAAGTTTAATAAGTTACTTTCAGTTTTGGATTCCCATCTGCAACAAGTTTAGACTGTGTCCTGGATGGCAGCACAAGGCTAAAGGTGGGGATCCAGACTGGGGGAGCTTTCTTCCCTGCATCCCAGTGCTTCCCCGTGGGAAGCAGCTTTGTAATGCTGGCTGTGGAGAGAGGAATATCTCCTGTGGGCCAGCTGCCAGTGGAAGTGCAGTCTGGTAAAGCAGCTCCCATTTGCAGGGTTATGCAGGGCAGGGGGTACAGAGCAATGCCCTCAGGTACCAGCCAAGGAAAAGAGGCTCTGTTTAACACAAGTGTCTCACATGGACCCATGAAGACACATTCAAATTTTATGACAAAATTCACTTCCAATGAATAGCTGAGTCTCATGGGGTTATATCTGCCTGGTGGGCATGAGCCTGTTTCGCTGCAGTACAAGATCCAAACTCTGCAGAGCCCAGAAACCACAGATGCTGAAATAATAAGCCAGTTCTCCACCACCTATGGATGGGAAGCCTCTGGAGGAGGCAGGGCAAGGTGTACTGTTTGTGCCCAGCTTCAACAGCAGGATACTTCCAGGTCTCCCTTTGTTTCAGTTTCTACCATGTGCTTAGATTTTATGGGTGCCTTGTTATGAGTACTACATGTGTGTATTTCAGTGATCCCATGATGCTGTAACCAGCTCAGATCTTTCCTAATATTCTTTCAATACTCAACAACAAAGAATGTAAAAATCATGCTCCAAAGGACAGTGTATCCTGACACCACAAGTGTAGCTTTCTCTCTAGCTTCAAACTATCAGGGACTTCCTTGCCATTTTTACCAGTCTTCATCCTAATCTTAGCACAATCATTGCTGTCATTGTAGTGCTTGATCATTCCTAACCAATTTTTCACAAATAGCACCTGAAATTTGAGCTGCACTGTTTGGTTTCCTAAGATTCAGAATATGTTGCAAACACTTATGTTCAGCCTCAGAATATCTAGTTGTGTGGCTCGCTGAGCTTGTGAACTCTGATCCCAACAGCTAGGCCAGCCCAGGGTGAGGTGGAGAGCACAGCAGAGCATCCTGCACACCAAGAGCCCCCCCAAGAAACACTTGAGCACCAAGTGGCAAGCAGGGGTCCTGAGACCCCCTGCAAACCCGAGGAGGACCCTTTGGTGTGTGAATCACCAGCAGCTGATGGAGGAGAGACAACACTGTCAGATTCAGCTGGCCCCACAGTAGAGGAGAGTGTTCCTCAGGAAACTGAAGTATCACTGGAAGAATCTGGGAAGATGAGAGATGCTGCCTCAGAAAGATCCCAGGAAGATGATGGCTTGGATGAAAGTAAGTTTCTTCTTATTGCTGTGTACAGCATTTCCAAAATGCTGATAATCTGGGCCTTTGCTTAGAGGAGACAGAGCAGGAGAAAGGGTTGTTGGTTCTTGTGCTGAGAGACACTAAGCATAGGTCTGCAAATTGTTTTCTCCACAGCCAGGCTGGCCTACAGTAAGATGGATAGCAAAGGAGACAGTCCTGTCCACCAGGAAACACAGGAGAACCAGGAGATGGGCAGCCAGTGTGAAAGCTCCTATACAGTAGAGGAAAATGCTTCATCAAGAAGCAAGTCACTGAGCTCTGACAGTAAAATGACACATTCGGATGTGACTGCCACAGAAGATGTCCCCAGGGGCCTGTTGGCAGAGGAGAGCACCAGTGCCCCTGTCCAAGATCAGGAGCCAGAGGAGCACGAAGAGCAAGAAACACAAGAAAGCGGATCCCAAGGCACGTTAAGGAACAGACGTGGGACCAAAGGTGAGCTGGTGGCTGCACACTGCTGCTCTGTCACTGTGCACATGCCTACAATTTGCATAAACATTTGAAAAATGGTGTGATGAGCTCTCTAGTGCCCATTGTCAGTTTTCCAGAGTCGAGCAGGAAAGAAGGTATAAGAAATTAACTGGCTTCTCTCCTTCTCTCTTCTCTGGCTACTGCCCTGCTTTGAAAGGCATGCCACCACGCTGCGCTCTGCATCGTTTTTTTCCTTCCTCTGCCCCAAAAAAAGCAGAGAGCACCAAGACTCCAAGCAGTATTCACCTGAAGCAGTATGCACGTCTTACCCTTTCCCTCAGCTGGGAGCTCCTGGCAGCTCTGTTGCTTTTCTCATTACTGCCCAATTTACCTGTTCCCTCAACAGTGAGTGGCACATTTCTTTCTACTTCTGTAGGGCAAGCAGCTCCAAAGCCAGAGGATCAGACATTGCAGAATGTCACCACCCAAAACACAGACCAGAAGGCCAGAATGTCCCTCTTGCTAAAAGGTGAGGAAAAGAAGCTTCCCTTGTGCATTACTCATCGACCAGAAGGCACTGGTCCTCCAGGAACAAGTAATAAAGCACATTTAATTCTTCTTCTTCTCTCTCAGGACCTTTCACAGTCTTTTCTGAGGGGAAAAAACTTTCCCTTAAAAATAGGCTCAGTTGAAGCTGTTAGTAGCAGCTTTCCCTCCAATTCTCCAGCCTCACAAGCAGGCACATCATGTTCAGCATGCCAGGAGCACCCTGGCATGTCCTGGGGGATCTGAGGCTGCTGAGCTGATGGTCCTCCTTCCTGGTCCCCCTCTGTGTCAGGGGCCCAAGCAAGAACTGTGATGCTGATCTGCACCACACATTTTTCCTAGTAGAAAGAGACCCTGCTTTGCCACAGAGAGGGACACAAGCAGTTGTGTCTGAACCTTGCTGTCCTTTTCTGCACAGAAGCATGGTAGCCTTTTTTCACCCAGCATAGCTAGGAGAAAAGCAGTTAACAGGACACCTTAGCTGGCTCAGACACCCGTGGAGGCAGGTGCTCCAGATGGCCACAAACCTTGAATAAAACAGAGGGGGGAGAGAAGAAAGCTTGTGGTCAGCTGCAATTTCCTCAGGAAATTTTGTGCTGGGACAGCAAAAGCCTTGCCTCCATCTCTGGAGCTGTAGCCCTCGAGAGCTGCTGTGTGGAAGCATGGGTCTCACAACGTGGGGCGAGCAGCCTCTTCACCTCTTCACCATTCCTGGGCCCCCAGAGAGTGTGCCAACCTGAACTGCTCTCCTGAGGTAGTGGGGAAGGTCTAGGTGGGGAAAAAGAGCCCTTGTAGCTACTGTCTAGCATGTCACTGCAGGTCACTTGGGACTGACTTCTGTTCCCCATCTTGGGTCTCTCCCTTGTTGAACAGGGTTGATGGTCACGGCCTTCATATTTTTCGTCTGCTTCATATTCCACTTCAGCATCCCGACCTCCACGTCCCAGCAAGTCCCCAAGAACCCCACAGTGGAGGCCTTTCTGTCCCAGTTCAACCAACTGCAGGACAGGTTTCCAGGGCAGAGTCCCCACCTGTGGCTTCGCGGGCGCAAGTTCCTGCAGAAGCACCTCAATGCGTCCCACCACACGCAGCCAGCCATCATCATCTTCACAGCTGCCCGCAAGGGCGAGCGGACCTTGCGATGCCTCAGCGCCCAGGTGGCTGGTGCCTACTCGTCCTCCCTGCACTCCAGCACGGTTCAGATCGATGGTAGGAAAAAATCCAGGCTCCAGAGTGACCAGGCCAAGGAGGAGGTGGATGAAGAGCTTAGCTCAGCTTTCGAGGCTGGGGACCGTGCTGCAGTGATTCACCGCTTCGAGTTGCTGCCAGCAGAGGCCACCCTCATCTTCTATAAGTACTGCGACCACGAAAGTGCTGCTTTCAAGGATGTGGCCCTGTTGCTGACGGTTCTGCTGGAGGAGGAGATGCTGGAGACCCACATCAGCCCCTATCAGGCAGAAGAGAGGGTCCGTGACTTCCTCCGGGCCAAGTTCATCAACACCAAGACCCCCAGCTCCTACAACCACATGGACTCTGACAAGCTGAGTGGGCTGTGGAGCCGCATCTCCCACCTGGTCCTACCGATCCACCCAGTACAGACCATCGAGAAGGGGAACTGCTATGTTCACACCAAACCCTAGGGACAAAGGCTGCCAGAGAGGCCCAGGAAGGGTCAGAAAGATGGTCCTGGCTGGCTCCGGTGCAGGTGGAGGCCCAACTAGTGCTATTGCTCTTAAATTTGTTTCCTGTACCTTCCTGGTACAAGTAGATCCAGGCCACGTGACCAGCTGAGTCCTGGAGGGGACAGATCAGATGCTTCTTTCTGGCAGATGGGAAGAATGGATATTTTAGACTGCTAATTGCACAGGAGAACGCTGCTGTGTGGGGAGGCAGGAGGGAAAAGTGGGACTTTGCAGGTAGCATTTCTATCAGGAAATACACAAAATAACATCAACAACTAGTACACCAGAAAGTTACTTCAGTTCAGCAGCTGTTTCATTGCTCCCTGCCCCTCAGTTTGCTGATGTTGTGTACACCAGTCTCACAATGTACTTTATCTAGAAGGTTTCTCTCTCTTTGCAGAGAGCTGCTGGAACACAGGAAGGTCAAATTCCCCAAAGCCCAAAGGCATGCTTCAAAAAGAAAACCAGTTTGCTAGTCAAGGGTTTGACCAGTCACTCCTGAAAGAGTCCCACTTGCACAGACTGATTGACACCCAGCAAAGACCGAATCCTGAAGATGTTCAGACAAACCTGCAACTCAGAAATCCCTAAACATCAATTACAAGAAATGTCAGGTTGTTAGCACTTACACACTGCACTAAACTGGGAATCCCATGTGCCAGAGAATAAGCTCTGAAGACAGAGAGCAATGAAACGGAAACCACCTCGCTGTCACTCTGATGGCGTGAATCCTCAAGGGGTTCCACAGGTAAAAGAATAAGTAATACAGTTTAACTTCATGCTACCTCTTAAAAAAAAAAAAAGTCCACTTTTGATCCCTTTGCCACCACAAGGCTATGACCATCTCTTTGGGCTGATGCATCAGCTTTGGTTGTACACCAGAGCTTGCTCCTCACCCAGATCTCCAATCTGTCTGTAGGGCAGGAAGCCTCTCCTCTGCTAATTTTATTGATGAATGTAGATGTTAACTTTGGTATTTATTTCAAACCATGTAGGGTAGTGCACCAAGTGTTCACCCTCCAAAGGTACATTTGCCTTCCTGTTAGGCAGCTGCTGCTCTGGCACATGCTAAAGCAACCAGGAGCAGAGCTGGGATTAGCTGGTAAAGATGAAGTCTCTGGCATTAACACTAAAAATCCCCAAAGAAGCAGGCTGGTTTCTTAATGTGCCTTCTCTTCTGCACCCTAGGAAGAGAAATCCAAGTCCTGGAAACACTGTGGTGCCCCTTCATGCTGCATTTCTGCAGGCACTCTGGGGCAGAGCAGCCAACTCAGGGAACACCTATGGGGTAGGCACGTTTCTGTTAACCCAACAGTCAGCCCCAGGTGCCAGCCCCTTGTGCCTACAGTGCTGCCTGCCCAGAAGGAGCAGTTGGAGCAGACCACAGCTTCTTTCCATACAAGCAGCACAGACTGGGGCCTTGCAGAGCCAGGCTCTGTGTCCAAACAAGACACAAATCAAGAACACTACGGTGTTTTCACAAGCAGGGTGTTTGAGTGCTCTGGAGTCAACTGGACCCTTCTGTTGGCCAGGTGTCCCACCAACGGTGCCTTGCTGATCTGCCCCACCAATGGCTCAGCTGGGGCACAGGCCTGCACCCTAAAACCACAGCCTGCCTCTTCTTTCCTCCTGCTGCGTGCCTTGTCCTGTCTCAGGAGATTTGTGGCCATCAACTTGGAGGAAGGAACAAAAACGAAGGAAAAGGAGGGGGATATGTTCTCAAATTCTAACAGGAGACTTTTTGTTTGTCTGGGGACATGCAAGCCAGACCACAGGGGTTTTAACCCCAGCAGGGCAGCCCAGGGCATGGTTTTGTACAAGTTATGGGTTGCTTCCTTCCCTCCCCCTTTTTATTGGTATACACTACTTTGTTAAGACAAGACACTGTTTCTGCTCTGCACGGTTCAGGATGGATGTTGATGTAAGAACCAGCAAAGCATTAATCACGTTATGTCAATATCCTGAGAAAAATCTGTATTTTAACATTATCTCGCTCTCGTTTTTATGTACCGTGTTTGTAATGCACAGCCAAGGAGTGTGAGGGCAACTTCACACTGCTTGGGCACAGAGCTGTAAGCCTCATCCACCCCAGAGATACTTTTATGACCTTTCAAAGGCAAAATATCTGCTTGCTTCTGAAACAAAACTTCTATTTAAAAATAAACAATGAGATTGCGAAAGAAACCAGCAAAGCCTTCAAAATGAGGCTGGAGTCTCACTGTATTCTGTTGGGTTTTTTCCTAGCTATTTTCAGCTCATTAAGCATATCAACATATTGGACAAACTTTTATTTAGGTCAGGGCTGTAGTTGTGCAAACAAAGTGAATATTTGCTTTTTCCAGAAAAACTCCAAACACCCTTTTTCTCAATTGTTTGGGTAAACACTCACAGCTTTTTCAACTAAGGCAAAAGTAAAAACAAACCCCCAAACAGCTGCTGAATTCAACCCAGACTGAAACATACCAAGGTTTGCATCATACTTAATGATAATAATTAAACTGAAATCCACTGACAACTTAAGTATTTCAGAAATACAGAAAGCAAACATTTCTCACTTCAACACCCTTGATCAGATCAGTTCCACCCAATGTCACAGCACCTCAGCACACACAAATTTTTATGTTTGTGGTGAATTATTTTGTCCAGCTCTGGCCTAAAGAGAGGGCTGCAAAAAAGAGAATTTGCTCTGTTATTCTGGATTTTCTTCAGTCTCTAAATTCTCGTAACATTGGCATCTCTTTGAAAATAGATGTTTATGTATCGATTGGCAGTAGTAAACATCACTCTACTGTTGTCTGATGTGAGAGGACGAGATTTGGTCCTAGCCCAAAGATTCAGATGAAAACCCAGTGCCACCAGGTGCAGCGATTGCTGTTTGCCAAAACCAGGCTACTTTTTTCATCTTGCACGTGAACTTGAAAGCAAATCCAAAGGGAAAAGCTGAAGCAGCTCTGAGAGAGCTTGTGCCCAAAGGTGCACCCGTAGTTTTCCCCTAGATCATGTGCTCACCATGATCTGTGTGGGTAAATAGCCAGGGTAGAGCAGGACACAGCCCAGCTCTGCACTGTCACAAGTAAATTATTCATCCCAGGCACCCTTCAACTGTCCTCCCACACTTAGTTCATTATCTCTGTGGGAGCTTCTCTTCCTGCACACACACCCATCACCCAAGCACAGCAAGGACAAGGGTCTGGCTGGAGCTTATTAGTTGCCTGCTGTTACCTCAATGCTAAAACCAAATTCTCTCTCAATTCTTCATCTACAATAAATAGATAAATCAATCTTATCCTACTTGGCCTGTTGAACAATGCATTCCCCTCTCCAACTATCTTTCCTTTTTTTCTATTTTTTTCCCTTTTCCCCATCCCACTCTCCGTGGCAGTCATTCTGCTGGGAAGGATATGATGCCACAAGGCGCTCATTTACCCTAAAAATTACTTTGAAAATTACAGAGCAGCTCAGCTGAGGGGCAAAACCAGTCCCTTGGGTGTCACTTTTAGGCCTACAAAACCTCCACTGTAAGAGAGGTTTGCAGATATTGGGAGCTTAAGACTTTTTTTATCCCCCCCCCCCCTTCACCTCTGCAGGGGAAGCAGCCATGTGATAAATTGTGCAAAGGAGCTTGGCCTCTGCCCATGGGATGCAGATCCAAGAGCCTGCAATGAAAAGGCTACAAACAGGCAGTCCCTTCATCACAGGAGGCAATCGGGAGTGGGCAGAGGGCCACCCTGTTGTCCCCAGAGCAGGGTCTGTCACCCAGTTTGCAACAAACCAATCCACACACAGAGCCAAGATATTCACTTTAATTTCCAGTTCTGCACAGAAAAGGGAGCCAGGTGGTATTCCACAAAGCAAGCTCCCCTTCCCAAAACACAGGGGCTACTTTTATACACAGAAATACGTACAATTACTTGACCTCTAATCATATTCTATCACTCGTATCCATGATGGGTTAACTAGTTCTTTGCTTCCATTTAAAGTGACAGTGCTTAAAAATGTCACCACACACTCAAAGGGCAGGGGGCTTTTTGTTACCAGGGGCCCCTCTAGCCTCTGGGTGGTTATTTTAGCATGCTAATCGTATGTTAATATGCTAATAGTATGTTAATAGGCATGTCCAATTAGCCAGTGTTTCCTACCTGGTGCTCAAGGCTGTTCTCACACCAAGGTAAGTTATGGGAGAACTCCCTTCCATCCCTTCCATCCATCTTGCAGGCCTGTTTCTCAAGGACAGGCTGTTGACTACTAGGGATGTGTTTCTCTCTAATTAGCACTCCTTGGCTGGAGCAAAACTGCACAGGGTCTGCAGATCCCTCGCGAGGGCACTCGAGAGCCGAGGATCCGCTCAGAGGCAGAGGAGGGACAGCAGCGTGGTTCCACCTCAGGGGAGGAAACAGCCTCCTCAGACCGCGCATCCTTTGAGGTCTGCGCCATCCTCTGCCCCCGCAGCCCAGGGACCACTCAGACATTTCTGGGAAGTAGTTTCAGGTCACTGTGATCTCCACAGAGGAGCAGACCTGGCCTCTTGCCACAATCACAGCTTGAGCTGAAGGAAGCCACCTTTTTCTCTATGTTAACAGAGCTGAACTCTCAGAGCTGCTCAGAGCCGTAGAAAGAAGGACTGCCCATTTCCCTAGTCGGAGCTTGTGTCTACAGAGCCTTGGGACCCACAGGTTCTTCCTCACAGGGAGAGCAAGGTCCAGTTGTTTCTGCTCCTGGGGCCAGGAAAGGGCATCTGTGCTGTGGCAAGCACCAGGTAAAGCCAGCTGAGCTACTGGGATGGACTAAAAACCCCGTGGAACATCCTGCAAGACTGTTATCAAAGGCAGGCTCCCTCCAGCAGCTCGGTGAACAGGAGGAAAAAACACACCTAGAGACACAAAGCAGTGTCCAAAGATCTTTACACTGCAGGCTAGAGTCTTGTATGGATTTTTCTAAACTTGCAGACTCTATATGTAATTATGATCCCAAGACTCTTCTACCGGCATCCATCTGTGGCATCTGCAAGTGAGTTGTGAGCAGAATAAATCCCTTCAGGTCATGTTAGAGGATGGTCTACTCCAGTTCTGCAGGACCTGCTGCAACAGCAGCCACAAACACAGGTCCTCCTTGCCAAAAGCAATACCCTTTGATTCCTCCTGGCTGTGTTGGGAAGATTTTCAGAGGAACAGCTGGCTGGTGAAACCCCATTAAGTTAAACAGAAGGTTGAAATCCTAGAGAACTTTCAGAGGGCAGGGATGAGTGTTACTCAGTGCCCCTAGATTTAGATTATATACTAGGAAGGAAGTCTTCACTGTGAGGGTTGTGAGACACTAGCACAGGTTGCCCAGGGAAGTTGTGGATGCCCCGTGGATGCCCCATCCCCGGAAGTGTCCAAGGCCAGGTTGGATGGGGCTTGGAGCAACCTGGTCTGGTGGGAGCTGTCCCTGCTCATGGCAGGGGGTTGAAGCTGTACGATCTTCCAGGTTCCTTCCAACCCAAACCAAGTCTGTGATTCAGTCGGACTTGGTATGTGACTTAATAAACCATGGCTAAGAACTGGGGCATCTGGGCAACTATATCCTCTCTTAGTAAGGACCAGGTCATCGGGCTGGCTCCCCATGAGGGCATGATTCATCCATCGTGCCTGCAGGAGCAGCTCTCCAAGTCCTGGTTTCCTTCCCCACACGGAGCACACAGCAGGGCCAAAAGGGATGCACTAAAGAGCAGAGCTTGCCCAGAAAGGCCAGAACAGATGGATCGGGTAGCAAATGCTTTTTTTGTGCAGGAAGAAAGGAAGGGAACGAGGGATCTGCCTGGGGCAGCCCGGCTGTTCCTGCAGGACCCGCTGCCCCAGGACGCAGCTGATAAGGAGCTGGAAGAAGCCGTGAGAGAAACTCTCGCAGGGCCGGTGGCGGGGAGCGGCCGCGGACAGGGCGGTACGAGGGGCTCCCCGCCCCCCTGCCTGCCCCTGCCCCGCAGCTCGCAGGCGGGACGCGGGGCCGAGCCCCGGGGCGGCGGGGCCTGAGGAGCGGCCGCCCCCCCCCCCCAATCCCGGCCCAGCCCCATCCCCCGCCGAGCGGCCGCGCCGCGGGTCGCCACCCGGCAGGTTGTAAAGTCATTAACTCCCTCAGCCATGCCGGCCCGCGCTCCGGCGGCGGCTGCTCCTGCTCCCGCCGCTGGTGGGCCGCCCAGCCGCCTCCTCCGCGGCGGCCGCAGCAACAGCAGCAGCGCGGCATGGCCGCCGCCGCCGCTCCCCGCCGCCGCCTCCTCCTCCTCCTTCTCCTCCTCAGCGCCGCCGCCGCCCCCCTCGGCGCTAAGGTAAGCGGCGGCGGGTGGGCCCGCGGCGGCGGAGCCTCCCCTCGCTCCCTCCCTCCTTTCCCTGTTGGAGCCGCGACGGGGTCGGAGCCAGAAGGGGCGCTCCGAGCCGGCGGGGCCGGTACCGGCCGCCGCAGGCCTGCGCGGGGCAGCGTGGCTCGGGCCGCCCTGGGGAGCGGGCGGTCGCCTGAGGGTAGCGGCGGCCCCTCGCCCTTCCGCGCAGGTTTCTGGTTTCTGCAGGGGATAGCCTGACTTCGGGGGAGCCCCATTACCCTCCTTTGGTCTTGAGGTGCTTGAGAAGGGTTTTTTTTTCGTGTCTCCCCCCAGATTTACCCCGAAGACCGGGGGCTCTGCCCGCTTCCCGGCCGCCTGGTACTAACAAAAGGCCGGCGGGGGGCGAGGACGCCTGAGGAGGCTTCCCAGCATCACCAGAAGGACCGTGGGGCAACAGGGCTTTTCGGGGGTTTTGCGGTTCACCCGAGGCTGCTCCCCACGTTCATGCCTGGCAGAGGGCTGACTTCTGTTTAAGGCTGAAAACAAAACAGATTTTCCTCTTCCCTCTCCCTCCTGTCACCCCAGCCGTGGGTTTAGGCAGCTGCTTTCTCTGCTAACTGTGGGGCGCACATCAGGGTATTGAAGCCCCACGCTCCCCTCATCTCTCCTCCACAAAGGACCTCCTCAGCTCGGCCCTCCTCGTGGCACTTGTTTCACAAGAGCACTGCACCCCATTGCCAGTCCCCTTCCCTGGGAGAATCACCCCCCTTATTGTGGCGGGGAGGCCGAAATCCCAGCTTTGCAGGGCGCCGGCTGTGCCCCTGCCTTCATGGGTCACTGCATCCATTGTGGCTTGGCGCTCCCGTTTCCCCAAGGGGAACCCGGCTGGATTTCTTTGCTGCTGAAAGGATTGTGCTTGGGTTGTGTTTCCCACCCCATAGACTCCATGGCTGGGGTGTAGCAATCTCACATGAGCTATCTTAAACACAGAGAAGACCAGCTTTACAGCAGACAACTCACATTTCAGGAGCAGCAACATCTGTTCTAGGGTTGTCTTAATTTAAAAGCTCCAGTGTCTCATTTCCACTTTGTTTTTACCTTCACACACACCCACTGCTTGTACTGTTTACCCTTTAACTGAAGGGCTAAGCCTCCAGGCACAGCAAGCCAGGTCAGGCTAAATAGATGTGAAGTTATTTAGGACTGACCTGGATGGACTCCTCCATCAACGTGTTGTGTACACAAGCCTCGGCTGCTCGTGGTTCTCCTGGCCCCTAGCAGCTGTGTTTGCACAGCACCTAAGAGGGCACCCAGGGCTGGGAGGAGGGCTGCTGAGCCCTTCCCAGGACAAGCACTGTTGGTGGATCTGCCCCAAGGATTCCCTTACTCCAGGAGATCCCTGCAGAGCACTCTGATCAAGGATTGCATGGTGCAAGTTGGCCTAGCAGACGTGGTTGCTAGTATGGATTGGTGTATCTGGTGCAAGACAGCACACAAAATGGTCATTAGGGGATTAACCTGCAGTTCCTCTTGTTGTTCCAATTTCTATATACAACATGATTATACAAAGAGTGTCACAGAAAGCCTCAGTCCATAGATAGGGTCAGCAGATCCCTTCCTATGTGGGGCTAACTGGATTCAACACCTCTAAAAACCCTGATGCTAGGGATGCCTCATGCACACAGCCTGTTACTCCTTTCTTCCCCTCCAGACATTTCCATCCTTTCTACCAGCTTGCCCTGGAGTTAAGAGCGTTACCTCACTTGAAGAGAAGGACCTAACTGACTTGGATCAAGTATTTTGTAATTACGTGTAGCACTTGCCTGTGAACTTTGTATCACTGCAAGATTATGCTTGATAGTTCTCCACCAGCTTCTGTTCACTGGCTTTCTAATTTGCCTCTCATCTGCACCTCATTATAGTCCAGATCTCTTGTAACTTACCTGCTGCAATACCACATCTTTAGCAAGCTACCATTTTTCCACAGATTTAGTTTTCTACCTGATCCTGTAAGAATTATTGTGCATTGCTCATTTTACCTCAGGATACCTTCCCTTCATTAAAAGTTCCTTCTCAAATATCTTGTTTCCACTTTTCTAAAGAAAGCAGGGCTTCTGTCTGCTTCCAACATTGAATTTCTCATACAAACTATCTAGTCTACCCAAACAGGATAAAACAATGACAGGATGAGAAATAGCTTTACACAAACACAGTTCTTTTGTAAAACATCAGGGCACAATTGCAAATGCTATTGTTTTTTTTTCCAGGGCTGTGGTGGACTCTGTCACCACAGCTTCAGTCAGAGAATGACACGGGGAACCCAGACCAGGGGAGTTGAACATGGTAATTCATTTCCAGATAATAATCTGACATCCATTCCAGGCATTAAGACATCTGAAGCTACTTAGTATTTCAGTAAGTAGTGTAGTTTGCTGTAGAGAGAAGCCCTTAAGTAAAGGGATCGTGGAAATTTTTGGTAGAGGACATGCAGCTAATGGCCTCAAAAGAGGTCTGAAGAATTTATTTTTCAGCTGCTGTTTCTAGTAGCCTTACAAGCTTAGACATGATTGAGCAGAACAGTTTACGACACCTACTGTGCCCTTCAGTGGTGGGCCAGCCCTTAAGGCATTCCAGGCTGTGAGGGAGAGCCTTCCCCCCCCCAAGCTCCTCTATTAAGGAAACTAGACAGGCATGTTTGTGGTCTCTCTTCCCAGACAGCTTATTTTCCAGGACCCAGGCTCTAATGAATCTCAAGATTAGGCACAACAATAAGCAACACAGGAGACTGGGCCACCGACACGGTAATTGCAGTTTTTCCCAGGTTTCTGGGAAACCCAGTGTAGCTCAAAGCTGATCCAGAGAGCCAGCAGAGAATTTATTTTATCCCTTTCAGCTCTTCAGAAAGACCGCCTGGAAATCCGATAGGATGTCAGCCCAGGCCCTCCCTTCTTTGCAGGGCTGAAGCATTTTTTTTTTGTGGCAGCCTTTGTTTGGCAGGGGGTAGAGGGGAAGCAGCTACCTTCGGTTAGACAGCAAAAGCTGTCTAACCAGTGATGCTGGCTTAGAGACTGATTGGTATTGGCAAATCTGGAGACAGCTATTTTGTCCTGGAGAAGAGAAGACCCCTGCAGGTTGGGGTTCAAAGCTGTGGTGCTTCCAACAAGGGGACAGGAGGGCAGCCCTCACCTGCTCAGTTGCACGGCCTCCAGGTGCAGAGGTGCAGAAATAACTCTGTTAACCTCAGAGAGGAAGAACAGCAGCTCTATAACCACCAGGTGCCAAGCCACAAACACCTCAGGGGAAATTCTTGTGGAGAGCACCTGTCTGCACTGGAATATGGTCTGTCTTTTATATGCATGTAAATTCTAGGCCTTATATTCCTCATCCCCAAAGGAATTGTACCTGAGCCTCTTACCTCCTTTGGGCAGAGCACTCACCCAAGCCCAAGCAGAACCAGCCTTATAAAGACTGAACCTGTGTGCATCTCCTGCTGTGGTGTTTCTAGCCTGCTCTGTTTTTCTCTGGTTCTGCAGCAGAGTGCAAATTAGAGCAGCTCCAGCATCTCCTAGAACGAGGTCAGTGCAAAAAAGTTGTTGTAAAGCCCTTTTGATTTCTCCTTCTGCAAGGAGGGCTGGGGGATTCACTCAGCCAGAAGGTAGCCCTTGGGATTTGCTGAGGAGCCTGGGAAACTAAAGCTCAGAGCTAATCTAGCTTGGGTTCTGTCCCACAGTCCTTAATTTATTATCTGGAAATTTGGAAAACGCAAATATCTCTAATTAAAAACAAGAACCATTGTATGCGATGGTTAATGCAGATTCATTTCTCACAAAATAATAAATTCAGCACAGATTGAAGCCAGCTGCCCCAGCTCGAAGTACCTAAAGTTCCCCCTGCACCTCACCAGGCCTAGGACTTGGATGCAGTCATACCTGAAGTCTCAGTGGCCAAGGGGACAGCTCAGCATTGCCCTTGCTTACACAAGAAAATAAATGCTCCTCGGCAAGAACTGGCAAGGGAGCTTGGTCATGAAAAACCTGAGAGCCAAATCAATCTACTTAAAAAATGATAGATTCCTTCAGTGCAGAGAGGAAGCAGGAACAGGGCTATGGGTATAGGGGAACACATTGTATTTTAAAAAAGTGTCTCTTTGACTAGCATCCTTGAATAAATCTTAATTTGGGCACCTGTCATTCCTGAAAGTCACAGTGCAGAGAGTATCCTGTGCTAACCATAAGAAAGAGGCACACAAAGGCAGAGCTGCCCCAAGTCTCAGCTCTGCCACCACACACCAAGTCTCCTTGCATCCAGCAGAAACACCCAAGAGCAGTAAACCTGAAAAGGAACCTGCAGCTTCCCACCACTCCAAATACACCAAGTCTTTTTAATATCCAGAGTTAGGTCAGTAGAACAAGCTATTTCACTTCCCTTTGCCTGTTACCTTTCTACCCCATCTCACCTGTTTGGATTGCAAGATCTCTGGAGCAGGACTACCTTGCAGGGTGATAGACACACATTTTTGTTGCCACCTGGGGAAAAGCTATGTAAATATTGCAGCTTTTGGTCTGCATGCCTTCTCTCTCCAGACAGTTCATGAGCTTCATGTCACTGCTCAGGGAAGTGGTAAGACACCAGCTTTGATTATTACCCCAGCTATGGGAGAGTATGTATGTATTGTGCTGAACTCTGCACAGAAGTCAGATAAATGATTGACATTTTCCTTCCCAAGAGCTGCAAAGAGCTCTTCCTCCACAGGCCTTGAGATGCATATCACAGGGAGGCATAGAAGATATTTTTAGCTGAAAATACCTTACAGTAAGAGACCTTTCATTTCTTTCCTTTGTAAATGTGGAATCTACGTAGTCAGCATTTCCATTTACAGCCTGATGATACAGAGTCAGACAAAAATTCTCATAGGAAAAAGGTTGAGATGATAATTTAGAAGAAGAGAAAAAGGAGGTACTTTTGAAACAGGTCTGTTTCTTTTAAATTTCGTTTTTCTCTTGAACAGCTTAGGTGCTGGCCACAGCATTTGGTCCCTGTCAGGTGAGTCAGCTGCAGCCAGAACATCCAAGTACACCAAAGAGTTTTGTTGTGTTGTATTCAACATCAGCTGTTGTAATCACTAGAGAGTAAAGTATCAGGTAACATGCTGCTTGCTTGCAGCAGAGTAGGTTGCTTTCAACATGCTCTGGCTACCACCAAGAAGGAGGCACCATGTGCATTTCAGCCACACCGTTAAAAATTAAAGACATATACATAAAACCAGCTGCATCTCCTCTGCCCAGAGGATGCTCTGTTGGCAGACACTGCAGAAATGACAAGTTCTCAGGCAGGAATTACCCTACAAGATGAACAACACTTTGGCTTTATTACACCACAAAAGAGCGTGAAGCCAAGAGGCAGTCAACCCAAATAGTGACCAGAGCACATTCAGTGAGGAGCAAACCCTGCTGAGTTTTCTTTCACATCCATCCATTATGCTCTGCAGACCAGTTCTTTGCCACTGCCACAAACCAGCATGTTTTGCTCATAGTAGCACTGATATGACTTCCCCAAGCCCTTGCTTTAACATAGCAGACTTCACACGCTCACAAATCATTCATTTCCTTCTGCTAACACTGAAACACCATCAGTGTCTTCACCTGGATAAATCCCTGTCCTGTGTTAAACTCATTGCTGCAGTTCACACTACTCACAGCTGTATTTCAGTAAACAGCAAATTAATTCCTGCACAGGCTAGTTTGCCAAAGTCCACAAGAGCTTTTAGGCCATCAGACACTAAACAGGAAAATACTGCAACCCCAAACCCAGCTAAAACATAGAATCTCTTACCTGCTGGGAATTGTTGAAGCACAGCCAACAGCAGCCTTCTGCAACAACCGTGTTGGGGCCAAAAGGGCTCAGGTTTGCCAACTTTAAAGGCTCAGCCCCAGCAAAGCATGCTGGGAGAGGGAGCAATCCTCCTTGGTGCATGGGGAAAAGGGAACAGCAGCAACTGCAGGAGCTTCTGAAGCACTCTTAAAACACTTTTTTGAGGGTGAGAGGGTCAGAGCCCAGTGGGCTGTGTGAGCTGTGATCAGTTCTGTCCCACCCAGGCTGGGAGTGATGCTGTGGGGTCAGGCTGTTGTTACTGTCACACATGTGCAGCCCCACAGCCCTTCTGTGCATCATGTTAGGAGATCCCAGAGGCATCCTCCTTCCCACGCATAACAGAGTCTTGGAGGGAAATTTGAATGTTGAGACTTGTGAGCCTGGTGTGGCCCCTCAGGGGCTTGCCACAGTGATCCTGCCACAGTTGTCCCAGTGCTGCCCATTTAGAAGGCATCCAGGTGGCATGGTCCCTGCAGGAGCTACCTTTGGAAGGCCCATCTTTTCCCAGGGTGGTGAGGAGCCAGGTTCTCCAGCTAACCATGCTCTGTTTCTGTCAGGACAGTAGTGAGGCAGCAGATGGAGCTGGCTCCTGGGATGAAGAAGTCACCAAGTGGTGGGGAGAGTGGAGCTCCTGGTCCACCTGCTCCCGATCCTGTGGGGGAGGTGTGATGTCCCGGGAGAGGCACTGCTTGCGACAGAGGTGAGTCATGTCCCAGCCTGAGCCCTTGGCCAGGTCCCTTGGCAGAGGGCAAACGGTGTGCCCTTGACCTGCATTTTGGGGCTGAACCTCCTGAGTTTGCAGGGTTGACCCTTCACTCTTGTGTGGCCTCTTGTACAGGAAGGCAGCTGTTGCCTATGGGGGGGGCTGTTGGGCCAGAAGCTCATCACAGCAGGGTTGGTCTCCTCTTAGGGGCTGTGGGAGACTTGAAGGTGATGGGATTGTGGGCTGGAGAAGGCCAGCTCTACTCCTCTTTCCCTTTCCTTCACAAACCATGGCTGCTCTGACCAACCCAATTCTGACTTGTAGCCAGTTCCTGTGCTAAGGATCTGGGTGCATATTCCCAGACTATGGGGGGAACTTGATTTACTCCTGGCAGCAGCCAGCTCAGACACATCTCAGCAATTTCCCCTCTTTATTCCTTGCAGAGCTTGCAAGTTTTTTCCCTCAGTCCTTTATCTGGCTGTCATCTGACAGCATCTCCATTTGTCCCCTACAACTGCTACCGTCCTGGTATCAGCTGGATGGTTTTGTGGCAGTGGGGAGAGTTGGGGAACTTCAGCTGCCTGAATTCCACTCTCCCCTCTGGGTCTGTTTTCCACCAAGGCCTCCTCCTCCAGCACTACACTGACCTGCTTCTCCAGGTTGCTGAGATGTTAATGAGAGCTGGCGTCCTGCAGCACAGCAAGCCCATGGGGGCTGCCCACCCCACACTTGTCCCTTTTTTCTTCTGCCTGAGTGCACTTCTGAATGGAGAAAGCTCAAGCTAGGGCCCCCAACCTGCTTTTCTTCCTGCAATAGCAAACTTCTTTAACGTGGGGTGGTGGGCAGCATGGTGAGGGCGCAGATGTGCTGCAGTACCTTCCATCTGGATGTGGCCTCCAGACTTGTCAGTGTCTCTGCTGCTGCTCCTCTTCCCCATATGGAGAGGGGAGGGCTTTGCTGTGGTGTTTTACTCCAGGGATCAAGTTTGAATTTACTAAAAAAATTTACTAAAAAAAAAAATAGCCCTACATAAAACCCAGCCAAAAAGTTTCTGCAGCTTTAAGGAGAATGACTCAAGTGTGAGCCAGGTATACCCACAAAACATTTTCTGCCTGAGTTTGCAGGCAGCCTCTGCTTCAGCTGAAAGGAATGACCATTTTCAAGCCTTTTGGTGCAGATTTGGGCTTTCCCTACATCATTTAAATAATTGCTCTGGAGGGGTAGCTGCAATACCTCTAGCCAGTCCAGCTTGAATTTGCCTATGGTGTTCTTCATTACACAGTGCATCCTAAATTCCCAGGACTGCTAACACGTTGTCTGCTGCTCATCTTTACACAGACCACACTGCCTTAATCTGTCTTGGTCTTGGTCATTCTCTATGTGTCTTCCCAGCTCTCAAGCATTTTTTCACCTTGGCATTAGTTAAGGACTCCAGTATCCCCTGCATAACTCCTGCTGGCTGGAGCTAAAGCACCAAGTGTTGAGAAATTCCTATGGTTTTTTGCTCCAAGCCTTTCCTGCTAGTCTTTTAAGGTGGCCAGTCCCCATGAGAGGTGCCAGCTCTGCCTACTGCACAGTGAATCCTGAAATCAACTTCCCTGGTCACTGCAAATCCTGTGCACTTCTATGGAAGTGATGGATCATCAGTCTTGTTGCCCTTTCATCACATCAGCCACTTTGGAGCTCAGAGGTGAAGGGACACAAGGGTGGTGATACTGCAGTTGCTCCCTGTCTGCTTAACCTGCCCCAAAACCAGAGTAGCCTAAAATCACAGTCCACCTGAAAGCTCTGAAAATGTGTTTCAGAGGAGATGTTGGCTAGTCTAGGTCTGGAAAGCTTTGCTCTGATAAAATGCCTGCCTTGCTTCTCTGCCTTAAGTCAGGCCTGACTTCTTTGTCATCCTCAATACCTTAGTACTTCACAGACCTCCAGCTCATCTTCTTTCTTCTTCGCAGGCTCCAGACACCCCAGGGAACAAACAGCACCATGTGTGTTGGTCAAGCCAAGTACTACCAACTGTGCCAGCAGCAAGTAAGAACCACTTCCAGTACTGGCTGGTCCTCACTGGGGGATGTGGGACTCAGGGGGTGACACTTGGAGCTGCAAGAGCAGTAGCACTCAGGGTGTGACTGGTCTGTCAGAGGAGTGCAGACAAGGGGTACAATCCACTCCTGGAGTGGTTGACTATGTGCCTTTGAAGACGTGGGAGGTGGGCTCTACTCTCTGAGAGATGGGGAAAAAAGATATAAAAACATATTTGTTGTGGGGTGGGGAGAGGGATGAAGTTTTTCCAGTATGCTTTTCCCTTTGCTGGAAGTAATTTTTGCAGGATTGTTAAATACAGCTGTCTGAGGGGCCCTTGGCAAGGGAGGCCTGGCCTTTCTGCCTGTATTATGGCACCTCCAAGTCCATCACCTATTTCTTCCAGGGTGGACAGGGTGTTTTCATCCTTCAAGGATGCAGCAGGGACAAGCAGCTCTCACAACCATGGCTGTGAAGTAGGGAGCTTTTGATCACATTTATTCCCTCCATAGCCCTGCCCAGCCAACACAGCAAGCTTCAAACAGCAGCAGTGCTCCAGTTTCAATGCCAAAGCCTTTGGGAAGCGCTACTACCACTGGATGCCCCTCTATCCAGGTGGGTTTTCACAATTTCACATAAAAGATCAGGGTGAGAAAGTACCCACAGGATCTTCTCAGACACAGGAGAGGGGGAAGGTCCCAAGGGACAAGGGATGGATGCTCCTGGCTGGTCTGGAAGTGCTTCCCTATGCTCCCTGCTTTGGAGAAATCGTTCCCTGTCTCTTCACAGAACCGCTCCACCCAGCCAGGCCTCCTCTCTCACCACATTGCTCCTGTTTTGGATCCTACATCAGCAAGCACTGGTGGGCAGACAGGACACGGGCTTCTCTGAGTTGTCTTGGCTAACCAGCAGTCATCTTGGCAGAGTGGGTGTTCATGCTCTTTGTGCCTTCTACCATTTTGGCTGCCTCTGTCACCCAGCATGCTTCCCACTGGGTTGGTGGTGGGTTGTTCTCAAGAGGATGACCATCCTTTTCCTGCACAGGCGAGACAGGTTGTTTCACATCGTTTGCCAGTTGTCCCTTAAGGCCCAGATTGAGGTCACCCTCTTTCTGGACCCAGCTGTTTTTCCATCAGCTGCCAAAGAGACATAGAACATCCTCACCTCTAGCTTCAGTTACTCATCTGAACAGGGTGTAGCTGGCCATGGCCCCACAGAGTTGGTACCCCTCTTACAGGTCTTGCTCTTGCGTTTCTCTGTGGCCTGGGATCTGCTGATGCAGAGTCCCAAATCTGGCACAGGGAATGGCACTGCAAAGGGAAGAGGATATAGCAAGGAAGAGGGTTTGCCAGTAGGAAGCATTTCTGCTAGGCATAGTCCCTAGCTGCAGCCTCATACCATGATCCCTTTACTACTACAAAATCTGTAGCCTTGGGGTCTCACCTCAAGCAGCAAGAACAGCCAAGGTGACCTCAAACCATCAGTATGGATGACAGGAAAGTCCCCTTCCTCACTGCCCATCTCTGAGCACCTTGATCTGCGTGTTGACTTTCTGCCCCTCTCCCTTCAGATGACTACACCAGTATCTCCAACAAGCCATGTGACCTCCAATGCACCACCCGGAGTGGAGAGAGGCAGCTGATGGCCCGAGCACAGGATGGTACCTCCTGCAAGGACAGGACCTATCAAGGGGTCTGCATTAATGGGAAGTGTGAGGTGAGGCTCTGGGAGGAAGGAGTAGAGAAACGGGAAGTGTAGGTGCATAGCTGGACTTTTGCAAGGTCCCAGCAGGGAACTGGAAACCAAGGCCTGTCGTGGAGTAATGACATTCATTCGTGAATGCTTATGGGCTAGAGCAGAGCTGAGAGCTCTGAAAGGAATTCAGTACATCCACACATTCCCACTGAGTCAGAGCACTGTCCTCCCAGCACAGAGAAGACTAGAATTGCAGATTTGTTTTTGTAATCATCCAATGTATAAAAACCCAACAACTTATATTTGATTTTTCCCTCCAATGGCAAAGATGAAGGGTGTTGAATACAGTGTCACAGAGGGGTATCTTACAACCTCAGGCAGGCCTGCCTTTGGTGCAGTATCTCCTGGAGGGTGATGTACATCGCTACTTCAGTAAGTAGGACTGGCTTAAATGCAGAGAGAGGAGGAACAGAAGCAGCTTACTCCAGTCTTACTGCATTCACCCATACACACAAGCCCCTGCTCCAGGTTCAGGTGTTGTAGATGGTCACAAGTTACACAGGTGAATTTCTGCTGCTGTTGGATTCCTTCCTTACTCCACTCCAAGCTAATGTACGTCGCACCTCCAAACGTCACCAAAAGAGCTTGGTAGCCTTTCCTTGGAAAGACCCTGATCTGTGGCAATAAGCTGACCCCAGGAAACCCTCTCTTGTTGTGTTCTTTGCAGCCAGTTGGGTGTGATGGGAGCCTGTACTCACCCCGGACGATGGACAGATGCAGGGTGTGTGGAGGGGACGGCAGCACTTGCCACCGTGTCTCGGGCAGCTTCCGAAAGGCAATCTCACAGATAGGTACTCCCTGCTACCACAGTCTGGAGACTTCACCTGCTACTTCTTACCACCAGCTGGCATGAAGGGTCACTGGCTTGAATGCGGGTAGTAGTTTCCCAGCTGCTTGGTGGGAAGAGCTGAAGAGTGCCACCCCTGCTTAAATGCCAGTGTTTTGTCCTTTTCACTTAATCATCGGAGGAGATTGGTTTGATGTGCTGTATATTAGGCTGGTAAGGCTTCCCTTCACCTCTTTACAGTAGGAAACAGCTGGGGATCTGTTTGTTCCTATTGATTTGGGCATCTTGCCCGCCTCAGATAATGCAAAAGATCAATGAATCTTCTTTTATTTGTGCTACGTGTTCATTTGGAACTTACACTCCTTTGACGAAGGTCAGAGGATTTGTTTCAGCCAGCACTTAGTCTCCTGCTGTCCCCAGCCCCATGGCTGGCACAGCTGAGGGACAGTCTGTCTGAAACTGAGCTGAGATTCCTCCCTTGCAACCTTATGGCCCATTCATCCACCCACAGAAGGCATAAGCTGTGGCATGCTCATTAGTAATTAATTAATTTGAGGAGGTTTTGGAACATTGTTTCACACTGTTGTTTTTTCACTAGTCTGCCTTGCTTTCTACAGATATCAGACTAGAAAAGTGCTCAGGCCCCTTTCCAGAGCAGGGGCAATGGTGCTAACCCCCCTAGCAGTACAGGTACAGTTTTGGCCTCCCTTTCCAGTCCTAATAAAATCTTACAGAACAGACAAGACCTGCATTTCCAGCAGGAAAGACAAGCTGCTGAACCACACAACTTTTAAGAGCCTTCTTATTTTACTCTCCCTTTAAAGGTCAATTTTTCTGCTACTCCTGAGACAAACTCTGTTGAGTTGGGAGCTGAGTGGACCTATAGTCTTCTCCATCATCTGTTCAGCATCAGCCCTGATCACTAGTGAGCTTTTTCTGTGCTCTTGCCAGAAAGAGCATAGGGCACATTCATCCACACAACTGAAGCCAGACTGTTGCACTTGTGCAGTTCCTTTCCTGACTCCAAACCCAGCAGAGCTCACACTGAGCCTTGGAGACCTGTAATGGGACATCAGAGGGGAGATGGGATAAGAGCTCACAGAATGGCCTTAGACTCCTGCTATGTATACCCTTGCCCCATGAGCTGCTTTTCCTACCCAGAACTTTTTATTCTGTCTTCAGGGTTTCCTCATCCTCTGTTCTGTTCTTCAGGTTACGTGTTCATCACCAACATCCCTGCTGGTGCCACAGACATCCTCATCATTGAGCGCAGGAAAACAGAAAACATCCTAGGTAACCAGAGGAACTGGACAGGTGTGGACACAGTCCCAAGTTCAGCTGCCCGGGAGGTGGGAGGAGGGTTTTGTGCACTCTGGTCTGTGCTGTGAGAGAGCTCCATGAGCAATTCTTCCAGGGCAGCACAGAGGTGCTTCATTTCTCCATAAACCAAGGCTCCCACATCTCCAGCAGCAGGAGGGATTCTTTTCCTATTGGACTTTTCTCAGTCATGAGCTGTTTGGTCTCCTCAGTACCAGTGCAGCCTTGGTGTTCTGTGTGGAGTATCATAATTGTCCCTTTTTTCTCTCTCTGAAGCACTCGCAGATGAATCTGGGCATTTCTTCTTCAACGGCAACTCCGCCATTGACAACCCCCAGAACTTCAGGGTAGCTGGCACCATCTTCAAGTACCGGCGGCCCTCAAGCCTGAACTCAGATGGGCTGGAGTATATCATAGCTCATGGGCCCACTAACCAGTCTCTGAATGCCATGGTATGTGAGGAACTAGTTTTAGGCTTTCCTGTCTTGCCTGTCCCAAATTTGTGAGCCTCCCTCAGACAAAGGAAATACGAATCTGGTTCCCAAGCCAAACTTCAGTGTCTAGGTGGCTGAGGAAGCCAGGTATATCTTGGGAGCTTTCCTTGGGTTTATGAGCGTGCTGTCTTCTTTTAACATCCATTACAAAGAGGCCTCTGGGAAACATATGTCCTTAAACTGAAAAAGGGTTTTGTTTTCTTTCCCTGTTGCCTGTAGTACTACAACTTCAATGGGAAAATGCCACACATAACTTATGACTACACTGTACCACGGACACCACCTCTCCGAACTGCCGCCCCGGCAGTAGACAGACCTCTCTATCATCATCTACCAGAGATCAGCCAGAACCATCCCATTCCAGCCAATGCCAGAGCTGCCCAGGACTTCAATGCGACGTGGCTGTCCCTGTCACCAGATGACACCAGTGAACAGCTTCCTCTAAGAGAAGGGCATGAAGATTTAGGCTTTGGCCACCCACACTTCTTTCAAACCAACTCCACCAGTCAGACTCAGGACTGGGGCTGGGAACAAGGTGAAGAGAAGAAGTATGACTTGCAGATAAGACAGGTCTACCATGCAAACAGAGGAGAGGAAGAAGAGGAGGAAACAGCAGCAAATGGTGGAGAAACAGAGTTGGGTTGGTTGCTTTGTTTTTCCTTCTGTTCCATTTTGTTCCTTGAAAATGAACATCCCACATTGGTCATCTTGAAATTTAAGGTGGCTTTACCATCACAGCAGACATGAGGGAAAGATGATTAATAGTGGGGTGGAGACTGTCAGGGAGCAGCAAGGGCCAGTAGCTCTGTAAGGGAAGGGGAGCTGGGAGAGGGTGGCCACCATGCAGATCAGGCTGTGCCCGCTCAGGCAGGGCAGTCCCACAGCACCTGAACTTGGCAAGCGGGGCAGGGACATGTCCTAGCAACAGTCCAGTGATGATCAGGTGAACACAAGGTGACAAGTCAAATTGGAGGTCAACCTGAGAAAGCCGAACAATTCAGGAACAAAGTACACCAGCAACATTCCTCAGGCCAGGACTGAAGGCCCAAGCCTGAGCTTAAATAGAGCTCCTGAGCAATAGCCAAGAGAGTGTGTGTGAAGTTGGTCAGGGCAGTTAAGGCCTGTTGGTGCACCCTGGTGGCAGTTTATGATTTTTGAGGTCAAATGCTGACGTATAAGCCATCCAATATAGTTAAAGCATCCCTGTATTTTAATTCCAGCTCTCAGGTTCAATCAGATTTCCATCAGCACAGCTGTACCCCACAGCATGAGGAGACCTGAGCTGTCAGAGAACAGCCGCATAGCGTCCTCCAGGCTTCGGCTCTTCAGGAGACTGTGTCACCGAGACCCACACAATGCTGCCTTCTGTAGGGAGCTGCAGCACCTGGCAGCCAGGCTGGCCACGAGGAACTCCACAGCAGGACTGTGGACCGAGACAGCTGCCTGGTGGCCACAGGGCCTCCACAAAGCGCCGGCCCGTAAGAACTCACTGGAGGACTTGAAGGTGGAAGCATTTGCTGGGAGTCAGGGGGAAGCAGCCAACCACAGCATGGTGGCATCTGTGGACAGCCCTCTGCTAGGTGCCAGCCCAACCGTGGACATCAGCCAGGCAGAACCTCTGCAAGCTCCTGGCACTGAAAGGTGGCACTTGGTTTTGTGGGCAAAACAGGAGCATGGTTAGCTAGGGAGGGAGGGTCGAGCCAGTCCTCTAGTAGTCTCACTGCTCTCCAAGTCCCTACTCTCCAGTGTCTGTCCATGGAGCTGCTGTAGATGCTTAACCAATTGTGTGTCCTCCTAAGACTGACTGGCACAACTGGCTTGGCAGAGCTCCCAGAATGTATTTTGAACACACCTGCCCCTCACCTCTAAGGGATCCATTTAACTGGGTTCACAAGTACCCGGGGAACCAACACTAATGTCATTGTAAAAATGACCAGGAGTCTATAGCATGTCACACACACATTTCATAGAATCATAGAATCATTTACCAGTATGTCATGCCCCTTCTGGGCACACATGCCTCTAACTTCAATAAACATTTGACAGGAAAATGAGAGCCAACTTTTAAACATTTCTGGCAAGCCACATGTGAACTCTCCCATCACATTAAATGGTAAGAGGGACCTTGCTTGATCTCCTCTTTCCAACCTAATGTCTTACCTCTCAAGGTGATAGCATGGACTGAGGCTGAGAGCACCTGCATGTTCAAAAGACAAGTCTCACTATGAACGGTGCCTCCCCTCTGAGGATGTTGATCCGTTGCTTTTCACAGCCTTGCTAGTTTAATTCAGGAGGTGGATCAAGCCTTTACAGTCTCTGTTCATCTGTGGTCCATCTTGCCCAAGGTGGGGGAGATGGAGAGCAGGAACACTGGGTTTCTTCCCATCTTCAAGGACAGTGAGGAAGAAATTAACTATATGTTATGTTTGCAACAATTTTTCATCTTTAGGTCACACTGCCTTCCTTTTTCCACAGCAATGAGTTTGATGTGAGCCCCGTGGGCCATGACGACATTAGCTTGGCTGACATGTATCGGTGGAAGGTCTCAGCTTATGCCCCCTGCAGCTCCACGTGCACGTCAGGTAGGTTTGGCTTCAGGTGAGGTCCTTTTTGGCTGTTGATGGAGAAAATGCTGGTACTTTTAAAAGTGACCAGTAGAGTTTCAGATGCTGTGAGTGCTCCAGTAATTTAATCATGGTGGGAGGAGGCTTTTGGATCTGATGGAGCCTGACTAAGAGAGGGTCTTGATTGCCCAGCAGGTATCAGCACCTCCTATGCGATGTGTGTCCGGTATGATGGCGTGGAAGTGGATGAAACATACTGTGATGCCCTAACCCGGCCAGAACCTACTCACGAATTTTGCACAGGGAGAGATTGCCAGCCTAGGTGAGTAGAAATGACATCAGCTGTCCATGAGGACAACTTTGTAAGGATCATTTTCTGCTCTAAGTATACAGCCATTCTGGGCTGGAAGATACACTTAAACAGCTAAGCCCTTGTATCCTCTTGAAAGCAAAAAGAAGGAAGGAATTTGCTGTCGGAATTGCTGCTAAGGGCAAAGTTGGCTTTCGAGACCAGCATCCCCGTAACACAGACATAGACCTCTTGAGCAGATCCGTAGCAGCAGCTGCTGAGTGAGGGAGTCCCAGGCATGCAGGCACTCCCCAGCTGCCCCATGTCCCTCATCTCCCTTACCTGGGTTTTCCTTTTTGCTTTCTCTTCCGGGGACTGCTCGTGGAGGTGGGAGACCAGCCGGTGGAGCGAATGCTCCAGGACCTGTGGTGAGGGCTATCAGTACCGCACTGTGCGCTGCTGGAAGATGCTGGCTCCAGGCTTTGACAGCTCTGTTTATGATGACCTGTGCGAGTCAGCTGGGCTGGCCAGGCCCATGGAGAGGAAAGCCTGCAAGAACAAGGCCTGTGGGCCCCAATGGGAGCTCTCTGAGTGGTCTGAGGTAGGCAGCAGGGGAGCTTTGCTTCCAGAGGTAAGCAGCTGGGGCTGGGCTGGGAGGAAGGTAGCTGGCAGATGTTGGGTGCTGAGGAAGCCCGTGGCCAACTGCATCCTGTGGGAACAGGGACTGCCACAGCTCCTCTATTCTGGCACTGCCCAGTGGACAAAGACCAGTGCAAAACATTTGTTGTAAGGGAGAATGTTGAAAGCCTTGCCAGCAAGAGACTTTGCCTCCCTGTTCCAGGGAATCTCACTAAAGGTGAATAGGAAAACAGTAGCGTGGGGATACAGAGAAGCTAAAACCCAGTCAGAATCCCTTTGATTGACTTCCCACAGCCTGCTTGGGACTGGGCCAGCAGCCCAGTGACTTTGAAGAGCAGTCCAGGCATCAGCATGTAGGACCTGTAGGACCCAAAGTAAATAAGCAGCAGAGATCCAGACCTACCTTTTTGTGTCCCTGCTGGGGCCCTTCCCCTCTCCCCTGGTACAGCAGGAAGAAAACAGGAGGAGGGAGAGCTGCTTCCCTCACTTCTGCTCATCTCCTTGTTCTCTCTCTGCTGCTGAGCCGCGGGGCTGACTCTGTTTGGCTGTTGCAGTGCTCAGCCCGCTGCGGCACGCAGGGGACGATGAAGCGGGAGGTGCGCTGCTCGGTGGAAGCGCCGCTCTGCAGCGAGGCCCGGAAGCCCAGCAGCGAGAAGGTGTGCACAGGCCCGCCCTGCGACCGGCGCTGGACAGCTTCCGACTGGGGCCCGGTGAGTCTGGAGGCTGCTCCTCCAACCCGCTGCCGGGACAGAGCAGCTGGACAGTCATGGTACTGCTCCCTTGTGGCTTTCTCTGGCAGAGGCTAAGCTAAAGAAACTAGAATAATCTGTGGTTTTGCCTCTCCATGCTGTAAGTCTTGGTTAGCTGTGAGGTGAGCTCTGTTCAGTAATCTGGGAAGCTCACGGCACCTGGGGAATGGAAGCCCTGGCCAGACATACCCCTAAAGACCCTTGGCATCCAGTGCCACAGTCCCAGTGGCAGGGCTAGGCTCTGGACTCGGGTCTCCTGGCACCACCTACCCTGACCCCTCTGCCCACCTGCTTTCTCATGTGTCTAAATGCCCTTTGTTCCTCCAAGTGCTCAGGTTCATGTGGTGAGGGACGCATGAGCCGCTTCGTCGCCTGTCGCAACCTGGAGGGCAAAGTGATCTCCAACTCACAGTGTGACCCAGCCACCAAGCCCCTGGCTATCCATCCGTGTGGAGATAAGAACTGCCCCGCACACTGGGTGGAGCAGGAGTGGGACCAGGTAAAGCCAAGCCCAGCCCTGTGCCCTCAACCCTCCTTCTCACCCCATATCCCACAGGAAACGGTGGTAGCCCGGTTCACTTGGTGGAGCAAAGTTGTATGGTGCTACCTTCAGCCATAGAGCAGTGTACCCTTATCCTAGATCCTTTTAAAAAGGGGGAAGGAGTAATTCAAACTATTGACCGCCAGTTTGTCATTTGCTGCCTTCCCGGGGACCTCCATTGGAGGGCGGTAATGTCCTAAGAAAATCCTCCTCCTCTCTCACCTCTGGCTCCCAGCTGGCAGTTGCAGGCACCTCAGCAAAGCTCTTGGTCCGGAACCTGCTCTCAGCCCCCAAGATTGTGGTCTCACCACTAAAGAGAAAGCCACAACAAAACCAGCTTCAGAGGTAAACCTGAACCACAGCCCAGATCCCTGCCCCAGAAGTCATGTCCAGGCCATGACTCTGTACTCAGGACTTACTAGAGTCTAGTGAACATGGTCCAGGTGCCCTATTCTACCAAACAATCCATCCCTGCTGATGTACTTACTCGTCTTCTGTTGCTCAAGGCCTAGAGGCTTTAGGCTTCCCAATACAAGTTTATCCAAATCCCAGAGCACCCATAAGAACACATTGAGTCAGTTTGGGTTTGGGCTTTATCGGTAAAGTCTGGAGCAAAACAGAGATTCCCAAAGCACTAAGGAAGACAACTTCTAGGGAACTAGAAAAGCAGCCAAGCCTCCCCCCTCCAACCATCGCTAAACCTCTGTTCTGCTTTTGCTGCCCTTTATAGCTGCTGACTGCACTCAACTGAGTCTCCCTCCACCACTGGTAACAAGCACAAACTGGTTAAACCTGGGGACCCATGGCAATCTCGTCACCTGCTCCTGCTCTGGCCTGAGGTGTGGGTCACACACGATGCTGCAGTGCAGTTTTTCCTCTGCATCCAGGCTATTAACCTCACCTAAACTCTGAAAGACCAGCTGAGCTTCCCACTTTGGCATGTGCCAGCTTCTTTGCCTTTGCTCTCAGCTGATGAACTCTGAGGTCACAGGATGACCAAGGATGGATGCAAGCCAGATGCCCTGGCCCTGCTGCAGTGAAGAAGGGCACAAAGCAGTGAAATCTCAAACTGGCAACTGCCTTCACAGGCATCAGGGAGCAGAGCTGAGCTGGAATCAGATCCTGCCTCGTGCTGCTTCTCTTGCTGGTGTCCTGAGTGAAAGCTCCCAGCTAAGCCTGCATAGCTTTGGGCTCAGCAGTACTTGTCCATGCAAAGCACCTGCAGTGCACCAGTTTGGGCCCCTTGGGCCCACGCAGAGCTTGTCAGTACTCCAGGATGAAGGTTGTTACACAAATATGCTACATGGTTTTTGAGAACATAGATACATGTAAAATAAAACAGAAACAGCCTCTTGTAGTCTTTTACCTTGGCTGCTCCAGGTCCCTTGTGGTAGCTGCTCTGAAGGCCAGCCAAGGTGAATCCAGCATCCCCAGTGCTGGCTAAACTCTTAATTACCAGCTCCTGTCCTCACTCCCTGAGAAATTAAGCTCCTTTGCAGCCACCCATTGCTCCTGTGACCTGGGCAGCACTACCTCTGCTAGGCCGGTGTTAGCACACGCATTAAGCACCTTGCTTCTGAGCAGGATGCCATCTTACTTGAAGCTCTACAGCTGACAGAGCATCATTTGTTACCTGGCTGTTGTGTCCTCTTTCCCAGTGTGATGCCAGCTGTGGGCGAGGGGTGAAGACCCGGGTCGTCTTGTGTGCGGGCCTGGAGAACGGTGTGTACAGGGAGTACCCCGAGAAGCGCTGTGAAGCCTCTCAGAAACCTGAGGAGCAGGCTGCCTGCTTCAGGAGGCCTTGTTCAACCTGGTTCACTACCTCTTGGTCTCAGGTAGGGCTAGGGGTGGTGGGGAAGCGGGGAGAGCATGGCTTGCACTGAGGCTTTCTAGCAGCTGGTTCTGCTGAGGGCTCTGTTAGGTCTGGATGGGACCATGAGCTCTGCTCTTCTGCAGACCAGGAAGCAGGTGGAGAGACTGGCACAGAGCTGGGGAAGACCTGAGAGCACAGGGATTATTGCCTCAAGCAAGTGCAGGCACTGCACTGCAGGCAATACAGTCATGTCTCCTCCTCTGCCACGAGTCTATGTTCTGTCTTTCCCTTTATTTTAACTGGTGAGCATTTAGGGAATGGGAGGACAGGGGAAACTGGGCCTGGCTTGCAGCAGTCATTTTCTCTATCTTCTCTCACAGCATCGACACTCAAAGCAAAAACAATTCCAAGTTACATTCAAACTGAGATAAAAGCAAACTCGTCCCTCACTCTGCCCCAACCCTGGCTCAGGGAGGCTCTCCTGCAGTGACAAAAGGGGAGCACAAGTTTGAGATTTGTGTGGGATTTGACCCAAACCTCCTCAAGAATACTCTCCAAAGCAGGAACCAGAAGGCTGCTCTGGACAAAAGAACTTGGGAACTATAGAAAATTTTAAAAATGCCTCTCACGCTCCCTTTCCTGTCTCTCTTGCTTCCAACAGTGCAGCAAGACGTGTGGTGCTGGCGTGCGTCTGCGTGAGGTGAAGTGTTACCAGGGGGAAGCTCTGGCTCAGGGCTGTGACCCTGCTTCCAAACCAGAAGCCAGGCAGATGTGCCAGCTCCAGCCGTGCCCCACAGAGGCACCAGGTAAGTCTGGCAGGGAGAGGAGCCCCGGGGAGCCCTTGGCTCTGTCCAGCTTTCCGCTGGGGAAGCACATCTCCTTTCTAACCCCTTCTGTGAATGCTTCTGCTCCCCAGAAGAAGACTGTGAAGACAAAGCTACGGCCAACTGCGTGCTGGTGCTGAAGGTGAAGCTGTGCTCTCACTGGTACTACAGGAAGGCTTGCTGCCGGTCGTGTCGTCTCAAGTCACCCTGACAGTTGCCAGGCTGTAGCCCCCTTCCAAGTTCAGGGGCAAGAGCCCCCTTGAGCCAGACTTTAGCACTTGAAGCCACCCCACTTGGCTTGGCTGCAGAGGGTAGTCCCTGTAGGCCAGCCCGCTCAGCGAGGAGGGATTCCTAGGACTTAGTCATCACTGTTCCCCTCTCCACCAAGAGGATTATACACAAGACAAACCATCAGTTCCTAGAAAGCTACTGAGGAGTGAGTTGGCAAAGCCTGTCCCTGCTGTTGTCCTCTCTGAAGGGCTCTAGCTGGAGGTGGTGGGGCACAGAGGCCAGCCTGCAGCAGGGCACAGACAGCAGCTGTCTCTCCGGTCTGCCCTGCCGATTCTTCTACTACAAAGGGCAACTTCCAAAACACACAACAAAATTCTGTGTCACAATAAAGAGCTAAATGGTAAAACTGTGCTTTTGGGATGTGTGTACCTAGGCTGGAGTCAAGGGAGGAAGAGGGACACGAGGAAGGAAAGCAGAAGCAGGAAGGGTAGGGAGGCAAAATCCTTCTGCCAGTACAGCTTCCGGGCAGCACCAGATAAACCCCATTTTGCATAGCCTGCCAAAGAACAGCAACTACTCTTTTGTATTTCAAAGTCCTCATTTATTTCTGACATTTAATTTGGACCCATAGCTGAGCAACAAAGACAAAGAATAATAACAGGAGGAATCTGAAGTGGAAAAAGTCTGGGATCCCTGCCCCGACCCTGTCCTGTTCCTCCACCATCCCCAGAACCTTCTAACCCACAGTTGCATCTCCCACATTTCCAGGCCGTTCAGACTCACCCATTTCTCTGTAGCTGTGCCAGGCCCAGGGTGTTGTGTTAGCTGTGAGGATAACCCTGATCCTGGCCATCCAGCTACTCTGGAACTGCCTCGCCAGCCTTGGCACCTCGTTAACAGGCAACAGGTCACACATAATTTGCATGTGATGAAGATGACAATGCTGTTCCCTTCCTTTCACCAGAAGGGTGACCCACAGAAGCATTAATTATTCCCATCCTCCAGAGGTCACATGCTGCCATTGTGGTGGGAAGCCTCGCTGTGTGCCAAGAGGTAGAGTTGGATGCCAGGAGCCGCCGTGCCCATGAGCTGCCTCTGCACCCTTCGAGGGGACAACATCAAAGGGCCAGCTGGCACAGACATGCAGGCGATGGCCTGCAGGTCATGCTGGGACATGTAAACCTCCTGGCTCCCAGCAGGATGGAGAACTAGCTAAGCAGATGCTCTGGTGGGAAAGGATGGGATTTACTGAGTTTTTTCACAGATACAGACAATGTTTTCATACTTTCAGACTGGCTGGATGGAAAGCAGCAGGAGCTACAGGCCAGTGGGATACAAAGAGCTTTGCTGCTGCTAACTTTCACCTTCCCTCCTGTCTGCCCTTAAAGTCTGAGGACATTTAAAGACCTGCTATCACTACGTGAGGAATGGGAAGAAGACTAATAGAGATGCAGCTAGTCTCTGGATAATGGCAATGCAATGTCTTTCTGGGCCAGAAGTGGGGGAGATGGTGCACCACATTTGCTTAAAAGGCTGTGTAAAATGTGGGCTGGGGAAAGGTGTTTGGTTACAAGGACCATCACCATGCTTGACGTTCATCTGGCTCCTTCTCTTCAGGTAGTCTGAGCAGAGGTGCCAAGGCATGAGCAGGTCCAAAGTGTAAATTAGCCTTTTGCCTGATAACGTAGACATCTGAGGCTCATGTAGCTCCATACTGAGACCTACTGTTCCTGTGCACAAACAGGGAGGTGAAGTTCAAACCTTGTGAGCAGCAGGATGATTTCTAAATTGCAGTGGTGAAAAAAAACCACAACAAACCACCAGTCCCATTTCTGAGCAATCATACCCTATGTTGCAACGGCACAGCAAGAGTTTCTGGCTGTTGCCTCCAACAGTATCCACATGGTTGTGGGGATCATTGCTGTCCAGGTCCCTCCTCCCTACCATGAATGGGAAGTGCTCAGGCAAGCGGTGTTGTGCTGGTTGCTATAGAAGTGTCTGTGAATGACAGAGATGTCCTTTGAGTAATTTTTCACCTAATTTGATTTATGGCAGAAGAAGGAACTTTCCCACATTCATTTTTGCAGAAAGGCAGAGTCATTGGCTGTCATTACCAGTCACAAAGCCGGTGAACCCAGGTTTGGGTCATCCTCTTCTTCCAAAAGCAAAATGGGGGTGGGGGACCCTGATCACCTGAACATCAGTTGTTCTCCCATGGGACATTGTGGGTCCTGCAAAGGAGGAGACATGACCTGGCGGTTGAAAGGAAAAGCCATCCTAAAGCCAACCTTCCTCTGGCTGTCTGGAGCTGTCAGGGTGGGCTGGGTGGGGCTTTGAACACCGAAGGTCACCAAAACTGCAGTCATTTAGGGGTGCAACTCTTCCCATAAGTAACAATCTTGCCAGTTTCATTTGGTCCAAGTTAAAAAGGCTCCTAAGAAAGCTTGTGGAGAATAGAAGAGGTGGGGGCTTCAGCCACAGAAGGATCAGCCTGTGCCCGTTTGCGTAGGTGAGTGGTTTTGTGAGCAACTTTGCCTCCCTCAGCAGTGACCTGATTTCATGTCTTCAGCTTCTTCAGCACGTGTAGAGACCAAAGCAGGTGGGAGATGGTGTCCTACCTTATACTCGAACATAAGAGCTAACTGCTAGCGGCAACTAACACAGTACGAGGGGAGCAGGACCATCCTCATCTTCCCTTCTTTGCTTTCCTGTTGCCATTCCCAGCTCAGCAGGGGGATTTGACAGAGGTGGTGGGAATTGCCTCGGGTGGCTGCAGGGGGACACCGGAGCCCTTGCTCAGGGTGTCAGGGGAGCCTGGGGTAATTAAATTAGGTTGTACTGTACATAGCCCTCTTTAGACAAGCCCCTTCAGGAGATAGAGTAGAATAATGACACTTATGATGGGTTTGGTGGTGGCCAGTTTAATGTCACCCTTCCAGGTCTCTCACCTTCTCACCCATAAAGCTGAGCCATGCCGGGTGGTTCAGCAGGAGGATGGTGCTGGTCTCAGGTGGGCTTTGGGGGTCCTCTCTGCTTGAAGCCCCCCTCCCCAAAAAGCCAAGTGAAAAGCCCCTTCACAGAATCACAGAATCTTAGGGGTTGGAAGGGATCCCAAAAGATCATCTAGTCCAACCCCCCTGCCAGGCAGGGTCACCTAGAGCACATCACACAGGAACTTGTGCAGGTGGGTTTTGAATGTCTCCAGCGAAGGAGACTCCACAACCTCTCTGGGCAGCCTGTTCCAGTGCTCTGTCACTCTCACAGTAAAGAAGTTTTTTCTGATGTTTACGTGGAACCTCCTGTGCTCCAGTTTGCACCCATTGCCCCTTGTCCTATCACTGGACATCACTGAAAAAAGCCTGGCTCTGTCCTCCTGACACTCGCCCTTAACGTATTTATAAACATTGATGAGGTGACCCCTCAGCCTCCTCTTCTCCAAGCTAAAGAGACCCAGCTCCCTCAGCCTTTCCTCTGGGGACACCCCGTGCTAGTGGCAAGGGTGACTACACCTCAGTGCTGACCGCCCGCGGGTTGGGGAAGCTCTCGCGGAGGAGGCCACGGCGGCTCAGCGGGTAGCTTTGCAGGGTGGCCATGTTGATGGGTGGCCCCACCTCCTTGTAGCAGGCCGGGGCATAGGCCACCCTCTCGCCCCCATTGCGCACCATGTCGGCAGTCCGGATGTAAAAGGGGGGGGGGGGAGGCGTAGGGGGAGCAGGTCGGGCAGTAGTTGGGGGCCCCGTGCTGGTTGAGCTCGCTGCGGGGGGACGCAGGGCTGCCCTGCCCGTCCACCACGCGGGAGCTGCTGCAGGCGTTGCAGGTGCCCAGGTGTGAGTGGGTGGGAAGGTTGGGCTCTTCCTCTTCCTCCTCCTCCTCCTCCTCTTCCTCATCAGAGTCATCTTTCTTGCAGCAATAGTACTGTGTGGGAGGAAAAGGGTTGCGTTAGGGAAAGTGGAAAAGCCGGCAGGCAGATTTGGCTTCAAAGCCAGCCCTGCCACATCTCTGCTCCCCTCATCCCCTTCTGCTCCATTGATACCCGAGTCCTGCAGGGCAGCAGAAACCAGACCAAACCCAGCCAGTCCCTGAGTGTGCTGCAGGAGAACTCATCCTCTCCCCTCCCCGTGAGGTTTGCAAGGGGGAGGTATTTTACTTGTGCCAGTTGGAAACTCCTCCTCCAGTTGGAAACCACCGTGCTTTTGATCACACGGGCACTGCTGCATGGCACCGACTTCACATTAACTTTTAAAGAGCAGGAGGTTGTTGAAAGCCTCCTTGTTTAATTTACGGGCGGGCGGGGAATTTAAAAACTCCATCTGGTATTGCAAACCCAACCAAGCCTACAGGTAAATTAGCAAGCACTGCAAATCCTCAAAAAGCCTTTTGGGAGTCCCCCCTTGCATGGGAGGAGGAAAGGATGTAACCTGCAGCACCTGTGGGAAAGGGGTTTCAAAGCCCTGCCCATGACAGGCAAGAAACCCCCTTTGAGAGCTCTCCTGCAGCAGAATTCTGGCCCGAGGAGCAGTGGTGCTGCTGGGGTTGCTGACAAGATGGGGGACAGCCGCAGTGCTCACCTGTAGCCTACAGTAGCAGAGGACGGCGATGATGCACAGTAGGATCACCGTCGCTAGGATTCCCCCGGTGATAACAACAGTTCCTGCTGTCATCCGACCGATTCTCCATCAAACTCTGAAAAGGCAGGGCCACAGGGACACGTGTCATCCTGGGACAGGGACATCACCTACCGCATGGCTTCATCATCACATCACTGACGTGATGCTGATGAGGCATGCCAAAATATCACACCCCCATTCCTCCCTTCCCCAGCTAGAAAACTAACACACAATACCATCATTCTTCTCCTCTGAGAGGGACACTAGAGGTGTAGCAGCGTGTCCCCTCACTGCCATCGCTGCCTCTGGCTTGGGGTCTTTGGGAAACACCCAGCAGTCCCCCCACAGACCATCCCTCTTTGCTGAGCCAAAAGGGCCAATTTCCACCCTCCCAGCCAAAAATACTGTTTCTGCTTCAAAACACAGAAGCAAGCATGGATTTCCACTGGGAAAAATCAAAGGGGAACATTTGAACTCCTCAACTCTGGTACTCTAAGCCCAAAAAAACACTCCCCAGCTGCCTGCTGTGCACCAACAGGTCTAACAGGGGCTCCAGCATGAGCTGAGCAGCCCCCACGGCCATCTCCATGCCACGGGACCCAGAAGCTACTTACGTTCAGTGACGGAGGCGTTGGACCTGGAAGAAGCGGAGGGAGAGGTTAGCTGTGGCCCAAGAGCACCCCCTTCCGTGCTTTTCCCCTGCTTCCCAGAAATTTGCCTTGATTCGGGACCTGTGGGAAGCCCTGCTTCACATCCCATGGGGACGGGGCTCAGTGCCTGACGGCACCCCTAGGAGCCTCCATGGGGCAAAAAGCATTTTTGGGTCCTGCAGATGATGATGATGATTCTTATTTTCTTTTGTTTGGAGCTGGGAATGGAGGCATTTCCCAAGCTCAGAGAAATACTGTGGAGGAGAAGGGCTGTGCTCTCAGCAGCTTGTGAATCCTGCAGCATTGCAGGGTGAAGGCCTGGCTTAGTCAGCACTCGGCCTTTTCCTCTTTAAAATTAATTACAGCGGAAGAGGATGCATCATCTCATGGGTGACCAACGTTTTAGGTGCTGCTGGGGAAGGGGCTCTGCCCTCCATCCCCTTCGGGGCAGCTCAGTCCCAGTGTTCCCCCACCACCCCATGGTCACCTACCTAGAAAAGGACAGGCAGGGTGTCACAGTCACATCGGCCCCAAGGTGAATGGCCGGGACAAGCAGCACTGCATGGCCACGGGGAGACACTGCCGGCCCTGAGAGGGAGGACAAGGAATAAAACCCACCATTAACTTGTCCCTCCTGCCCAAGGGGGCTGCCTGGTGTCCCCAGCCCCACTGATACCACCTGTCCCTGCTGCAGGGCGAAATAAATGGCTTTTTTAGGGAGACGGGCAGGAAAAGTGGATGCTGCAAAAGTGGATAAACCCAAAGTGCCAGGATCCTGCTCTGGAAACCCACAATTTCAGCAAAAGAAAGGGATTTGCACCCCAAGAAGTGAGTGCACCCATCACCCCACCCTCCGCCGATGCCTGGCACAACCGCATTTCATTACCAGCCCCCGTGTCCCTCTGTGCCTCCTCCAGAGCAAGGCTAATTGATAGGGCCCAAGTGCTGGCCAAGGAGATCTAATTACCCGCTTGCCACACAGCCCTAATTGATGGAGGGAGGTGGCATCTTCCAGCCGAGACCTGCTCAACTCTATCCCTGGCCCCTCGAATCCACATGTGTTGGGGGGGACCACAGAGATGTCTCCCCCTTGAAAAAGCACGCACCCTCCTCACTTCAGCTGTGGCAATTTGCAGGATCCAGCCCACCACAAATTGATTTTCAGCTCCTGGAAAGTTCCCCTACACAGCCAAAAGGCAGGTGTGCGTTGGATTTCCTCCCTGAGCTGCTCTCACACATGAAACAAAGGAAAAAAAAAAACCACACCAAAAACCTCTGAGAAATCAATAGGTCCATAACCCAGCTAATATCTCCATCCATCAGGGGACCTGACGCAGAGCTAATAACAGACCCTGACACTTTCTACTCCTGCGCCCTGGTACCAAACTGCACCCTGAAACACAACTGGGGATGGTGGAGGAGACACGGGGGAGCCTTTGATAGAGATATTGCTTCCCCAGGTGACATCCTGAGTAAGAGAAAGGCTGGCAGTGGTGGCTGGAAAAGGCAAATGTTGACCTTCAATGACCCCTGGGAGGGATGTGCTGTGAGCCGAGTGGTGATGGATGGTGCAGGCGGCTGCCCACATCCAGAGAACTTCATTTCATGGGAGCTGTGATTTGATTTAGAGCTTGGAGAGCAGCATCCAATTAGCTCGAGGTTCGGTGTAAGCAGGTGGCCTCAGAGAATGACCCCAGGGGGGAGGGACTGGCCCTGGGGACCCTTTGGTCACCTCCAAGTCTGACTGGTGCTGCCTCGAGGATGGCTGAGCTTCCATGTGCCCCATCTCTGGCATTCCGATCTCTGGGGCTGCCAGGATCGGTGTTTTACCAGCCCTGCTCAGGAGCCAGGCTCTTCCTTATTAAAAGAGTGAATGTTCAAAAGGAAAAAAAGCAAAAATTAAAACTAAGTAAGACAGAAGTGTTGCTTTTCCTCATCTCTTTGGAGGTGATGTTTTCAGAGGGGAAGAAGTTTCCTTCCCTCTTCCCCCCAAATCCTGCTCGCCAGCAGCCTGGCTGTCCATTTCTACCCAGTTTGTGCCAATTAAATAGTTGGTACCTATCAAACAGCCTTCTCTAGCCCACAGCTCACTTCTGCAGGGATGCAGAAGAGGATGTAACACAGAAGGAGGGAAGGAGTGAGAGCCCTAATCTCAGGTCTGGGCAATTATGGGGTAAGCATGCCCAGAAAGGGGCTAGAAAACTACAACAGCCTTTTCCAGCCCTTGCAGGGGACACACAAGGTGGGCCTGAGATCAGCCCACCTACATTTTCCACTCACTCTCCCCAAGCACATCCCAACCTGCAAGAAAAGGAGCATTTTGGGCTCCACCAGCTCAGCTTCCCCCAGACTCTGGCACTACACAACCCCACCACCCCATCCTGAACATTTTTAGGGGTCCCCTAAAAGCCTTGGGCTGCACTGGGGACCAAGCTGAGCTCCGTGGCTGGATGGGATGCAGAAGCATCACAGGGACATCCACATCTTTCAAAGCCAAACTCCCATTTCTCCTTTGGGCTTAACAAGGGACTTGAGATTTGGTTCAGTATTTCAAGATCCCACTCACCTGCCCTGGGGCAGCTCAGGAGACGGGGCTGCAATCCCAGGGTGGGCATTGGGACCCTCTGGCACACAAACTATTGCTGAATAAAATTAGGATTTAGAGGAGCGGTGCTGTGTTACCCTCCCAGGGTAATGGGATGTGATTTGAGACACTAGGCAGTGGTGTCACACCGTCCCTGATGGGGAAAGGAGTGGGTGAAGGGAGGGTCCCTGGCCATATGGAACTCCTCCAGCAGGCAAGCAAAACTGCTTGCTGCAGAGATACATTTTCTTTAATTGATGTCGCCTCGCAGCGCAAAGTTATGGCCTGAAAAGTGACTCTGGGAAGGAGCAGCATCGCAGGCTTCTATATTTATTCTCCTTCAATGACATCCATGGCAGATCTGCACGGTGTGCAAGTCGATGTGGAGGTGTTTTTGCCAGCTGCCAGCACTCTCAGCCCAAGCTGAGAAACTCCCCTCCTTCCTCTCCTGGAGTGTCCCACCAGTCCCAAGCTGACCCCCACCCCACATCCAACAAGGGTTGAGCACTAACATGGGGCACAGGAGCAGGTTTTGGGCTCGGGCAGAGCACGGCTGTTTGCTGAACCTCCTGCCCTAGCCCGGGCTCTGCTCCCAGGGTTTTGCTCTGCAGCTCACGAGCTAATTCAATGAAATGTCTGCCTGGTAAATTAGCCTGGCCGCTGCCTTACCAGAGTCATCTCCTAGGGCCTAATTGGAAAAAAACAGCAGCAGGGGCTGCCTTTTCAAAACAGATTATGGCAGCAAACAACAGGACAGCTCCTGGGTGGCTGTGGCCTGCCCCAAGCAGGATTCAGGTGGATTAATGCACAGCTGCAAACCTTGGTGAGGGGAGGAGGACAGGAGCTGCATGCCCCCCCCCCCCCCCTAAGCCATGGGGCAGGACTGGTGCACAGGGAGGGCTGCGATCCTGCAAACTTGCTGCATGTAGGATGCTCCACACTGCAAGGCTCCCACCAAGTCATGGGGTAAAACAAATGAGGAGACCCACCCCCCTCGATGAGCCAAGCTCAAGCTAAATCTCACCCAAAGAGTGACGGCAACGTGGGATGCAAGAGGATGCAGGGGGCTGGACACAGCCAACAGCCTCCCACAGCCACCCTCCACCCTCAGCACTCACCCCTGGGCTTCATGCCCAGGTTCCAACCCCTGGGTCACTTTGAAGCCTTTAGACTCTTAATTAACGGATCATCAGGGAGCTGAACCTCTGTCCATCCCAGGCCCTGCAAACGCTGATTTTTGGAGCACATGCAAATCATTCCTTTGATGTAGCCTTGCATATAAACATGCTTAAGCCTCATCTTTTTTTTTTTTTATCTTTTTTTTTCTTTTTTGGAGCTGGGGAGTGGCAGGATGGGGCCAGCCCCTTCTGCCTTTTGATATTCTGTTAATAAATGTATTATTAAAGCATCTTTAAGGCATAAAAATTGCCCTTGGCTGTGGGTGATTGGAGTGATCCTGCTCCCTCCCAGAGCAGCACTGGGCTCCGTGGCTTGTCCTGCCCGAGCTGTCTCTGAGTTCAGACCAGCCTGTGGACAGAAATCACAGCAGCAGTTGGGAAAACTTGGGTTCCAGCTTGCTGCAGAGAACCCCAAAAAAGGTTTTTCCCAGCAGAAAAGGTGTTTCATGTGACCTGTTTCCTACCCCAGGCTTTTTTGTGCCGTGAGCCCCTCGGTGCCCCGAGCCGAGCAGGGTTTGGCCCAGCAGTTTTGCAAGGGAAATGCCAACCAATACCTGGCTCCCTGCTCTTGGCCACTGCAAGGTCATGGAGGTGACACCATCCCCCAGCTGAGGCTCCATCAATTTCCAATCTGTCATCAAAACTGAAAATCCCGTGCCCTGCTGCAAGCCTGCCCTGGCTTTCCCTCCACCACTGCCTCCTTCCAGCCCTGCTCCTCCCCAGCCCAGGGACAGGAAAGAGGGAATGGAGACAAGGTTTTGAAACCAGCTCTTTTCTTGCAAAAGCTTTGTGGAAAAGGTGAGATATTAATTGCAATTAACAAAAATCAAACCACTTAAAGCCAGAGTCTGGGTCCTGAGTGGGCAGGAAGGGCAGTGCTCCTGCTGTTAACACTGTGCTCCCAACCCACCAAGTCCAAGAGATCCCTTCTCCTGGCCATCAAACTCCACCAAAAACTACCTTATGGCCAACCCAGGTTTGCCCCCTCCCATGCCTGGCCTCATCCTGCCCTGCAGGAGCCCAGGAGACCTTTAGAGCTACGTAGGACCCAGTATTCCTCTCTCATCTCAGGCAACACCAGCCACACAAAGCCCCAGCACATCCACGGGATTGCCCGGAATGTCCCTGTCCCAGGGAGACCTCCTGGCACTTCACAGACTTGTGGAGGAAGGGCAGCTTTGCAGCCTGGGATGTCTCAGGCACGGATTACACCAGTACCTTGTTACTTGGGCATTTCATCTGCCCTTTATCCCCTTAAACGACTATCAGATCCTGTCTTGCCTGCCTGTGTGGATTAACAGGAGCCATGCATAGGATGGAGGGACACGGAAGGGACAGTCACCTCATCCTGTTGCCTGAATGGGCACATCAGTGTGCTACTGCAAAGCCCACGGCACAGCCAGGGCTATACCTGGATATAGGCAAGTACCTACTAAATAGCACTCCCTCCTCACCACAGGAGGGCTCAAAACCCAGGACAAGACAATGTCACATCCCTCCTCACCCCTCCCCACGTGTCTCCTACCTGCTGCGGGAGCCACGGTGGGTGGGTGCAGCCCCAGGAAGGGGTGATGTGCAGCCCCAGGCACAGGGAAGGCATCAGACGCAGGCAGCCCATGCAGGGATAGGGGCTGGAGATGTCCCACACAGCTCATCTCCTGCCTCTGTGCTCAGGGTCCCTCCCGAGGCTGCAAATAACCATGACCGAGCCCAGGTACATGTGCCAGGGAGCCGCTCCACCACGGTCCCAAAATAACCATGGACAAAACTGGCGGCACCAAGCCAAGTCGTACAGGGAAGGGCTTTTGAGATTATCCCTCACGTCAGATCCCTCTGGGCTCTCCCGAGCCAGACAGGACCTGGCCAGCATCCCTGCCACAGGCACCATCCATCCCAGCACCCAAATATCCCCAGCTATGAGCAGCCGTGGCAGCAGCATCCTGCTGGGAGCTGAGTGAAGCTGCGGAGAGCTGGAATGCTGGGAGTGCCCCATGTGAGATGGACCTTCACCAAAAAAGCAGAGCATTTTGCCCCACATGAGTGCTGAAGGTTTCGGACCATGCTTGTGGCCATGGCCAGCAGAGAGCCAGAGCCCAGGCTGGATCCTGCTGTACCCTTGATCCCTGGAGGACACAGCTCCAGAGATCGAGTACTTGGGTCTGATTTGCATCCCATGTTGCCCCAAAATCCCTCTGCCCCAGCAGCACCTGGGTGTTTGCAGCACACAGAGCAAGAGATGGATCCTCCTGAGGGTGGCCATGGGCAGGAAGGGTTATTTGCCTTCACCCTGGTGTCACCTCGATGTTGGCACATGCTCATCTTGCCGCTGTAGGTATCCCAGGACTGATTTGACCCTTTGGTAGAGAACCAGCATGGCACAGGTATATCCCCACCATGAGCCAGCACTTGCCCAGCAAAAGGCAAGAAGGAACCAGTGAAACAAAACTGAGCAGCAAGGGGCTCTTTGAAAGCTCTCCGACTCCAGCCACCCCCCCCCCCCCCAGGGCCTTGAGGTGGAGGAAGGTTCAGGTGATGGATCAGGATCCTACTGATCCCACAGCATGGAGATTCTCCCAGCAGCGTGATGGAGCCACCCTTCCTTCCAGGATGTTCCGCTGTTCATTCCCAGTCCTGAGAAGGTATTTCTCCAGCACCCTCCTTGCTTCAAGATGAAGCCTTCAGCTCCTCAGGAGCCATTTATTTTCCCACCAGCAGGCTCTTCCCATCAGGGCTAGGAGACAAAGACCTTGGCTCAATCCCTCCGTTCTGCAAGGGCTGCAAAGACATCCCATGGAGATATCATCTCCTCCTCAGCTGGATTTTCTGGCCGCTCCACCTCAGGAAGGTGTGTGCTTTGCTCTCCAGCGGGGCTGATCCCACCAGGGGACTCAGAGACACCAAATGCATCTTCATCCTGGGCTCATATTGGAAGAGGAGCTCAATCCCAGCAGAAGCATTATGCCACACAGTCCAGAATATCCCTGCAGAGCATTCCCAACAAGATCCAACTGAGCACGGCAGCGAGTTTCCCACTGAATATTTTTTTCATTAAGCCAGTTTCTCACCAGCTTTCTTTGAAACAATCCCCACGACACCGTCTCCTCCAAGGCACTATTTTGTTACCTTCCTCCTTCCCCTGGATGTTGGTGCCATTTCAGCCTTTCCACCTCATTTCCATAATTCCCATGAAAATTCTCTGCCCCATTTCCCACCCGGATCTGCCCTGTCTGCCCCATTCCTCCCAGCCTGACGTATGAAACATGACTCGTTTAAAACCTTTCTGTGTAGCAGCAAGCTCCATTTCTGAAAGCAAAGCCCAAGGGAAAAGCTCTGGCCGAGGCTGGAGCCTTTGTAATCCCGTCGGCTTCAGCCCCTCCTCTCCAGCACGGCACACTCGGGCCATGCCACCTGAGTCGCGCCGGGGCGGATCTGTTGTGCCGCGACGTCACCCAATTTATTAGTTTTGCTGAGATAAAAAAACAGAATAAATTCTCCGTCTCAAGCCCTGGTTTAACTCATGCCCCCCCACAGCCTGGCTGACGCTGTGGGGCCACTGGCCGAAACACTGGGTGTGTGTTTGAGGGATGTGGCTCCCTGGGGACATGCAGGGGACATCCCCCTGTCTCCTGCCAGCATCTGCCCGCCCTCCCTCCTGCCTGTGAGCGTGCCAGGGAGACAGCCACCGCGGGGGGATTACATTAGCAAAGACATCTTTAGGGGTGACTGGACCATTTACCAGTTGGGTGGCGTGAAGGAAGATGAGCCTTGTGTCTGGCCAGGAGGAGAGGGGCCACCAGCACCCCTCTTGGCTCACGAGCTCTCTAGAAATCCCATTTACAGCCAGGAAAACCATATGGATGTCTGTCAGTGATGCACCACACCTTCCCTTTCGTATTTCCGTGCTCGCTGGGCATTCATCTCCCTCCAGCCACCAGGATGGCTGAGATCTTCCCCAGCTGCCCAGCACAACCAGACATGGGTTAAAAAGGACACGACAGAAAGTGGTCAATATCTCCAACAGACCAGGAGCCAAAAACTAGGGCTGGTCACATCTCTGCCCACTTGTGGTGTCCTTCAGCACCAGAGAGCAGATAAAGCTCAGAACACCAGACAAAAACACCCCAAACCTACGACAGGTTATAGTTTCCTGCAGCACCTGCAAACATGAGCAGATCTTGGTAAAAGTCCTTTTTTCATGGAAAAGAGAGATGGAGGGCACTGTGGCCCAGCCTTGGGGAGGAGAGCATGGGGAAGTGCAGCCTTTTCCCTCAGCATGATGCAAGACCTCCTGCTCTGACTGTCAGCATCCCCCCGGCACGTCCGCTTGGAGCAGAAACAGAGATTTATTTTAATGACTCATTAAAGCCTAATTGCATTCAGGCAGCAATACAGAGAGAGGAGCCTCCCACGTGCGGCTGTACTACAGTCAGGAGGACTCTCCGAGACTCCCCAAAAGCACAGGGCAGACAGACTGTCTCTTTTTGGTGGGGCCAGACAGCAGGGCCAGCTGCTGGCTCTGGAGCAGCGTGGAATTGTGGTCGGGATGCAAAAAACAACCCAGAAAAGTCTCTGTTCTCTTCGTTTGCCTCCATCTGCCCAACATGACAGCTGTCGCTTGCTGCTTGTCCATGAGCTCCAGGGAGGAGGCACAACCTGCCCTGGAGCTTGGATGCCCATCTCTAGAGCCTTGGGCTGGGCTGGCCATCTCCTAGCGTTAAGGAGACGTTTTTTTATCTCCCCTGCACTTTTAAGGATCCCACAGGGGGAGCAGGGAGCTCAGCAGGGCAGGATTTGTGTGGGAGCCACCTCAGGTCACACTGGACACAGCACAGGGAAGGGACGAACTGCTCCTCCCATCTCAGGGGCACCCTGGGTGAGGGCAACAAGGTGCTAATCCTAAAAACTGGCCAGCTTGGAGAGGGGTACCAGCCCAAACCCCACCACCTGCAGTCCAGGGCTCCCCTTGCCACTGACACCACCCACGAGGAGCTCTGTGGGCCCCCTCCTCTGCTGTTTTGGGTGCCCCAGCTGGCTCTGCCCACATACCACATGCTTCCTGTTAGGATGCAGACCCAGTGACAGACACATCACCTGCATGGACAGGAGCTTAGAGCCACCCTGGTCCCCATTGACCCCCATACCCAGGTCATGTGCCAGGCACGTTATGCCTTTGCCAGCAACCCCTGCCTCTCCCTGGTATTTTCCTACTGAAGCCAGCAGAGATCCAGCCCCATCTGCTCCTGCTGTTTTCAGTAGTGCTCAGTCCTCCTGCTAATTGCTTCAATTAGCAGAGAGAATTTTTTTTCCCCAAGGTTTCACTGCCTCACTCCTCACATTGCCCTCAGTCACAAGCCAAGCAGGTATGAAGCCCTGCCACTGGGGAGGGTTTAAGCAAACACATCTCCCTTGCCAGCCTGTCCTGCCCTTCCTTCTCCACTCACAGTCATCCCAGATCACTCTTTGTCAAACAGCTGCTTTTCCCCCCCCCCGTAATGCTGTCCCACACAGGCAGGACAAAGCCACAGGCCCCCTTTCCCCCTCTGCAATTTGGATGCTCACAGTACCCACAACAATTCCAGGCTGGTGCCAGGGGAGGACAACCCACACAACAACAGCCACCCCACCACACGAGTCCCCAGCCACAGCTCTGCTTTCCAAGCCAATGGCAATTCATCCCTCTGGGATGGCCCATCCAGCAGGACCCTGGAGCACAGCCTATGGGCTGCACAGAGCCAGGGAAAGTCCGAGCCACACACTGCTCTGGGCCGATGCAGAGGCACAGCACCTCCCCCAACCCTGCTTTTTGGGGTAAATCCAAGCACAGTCACTCCAGGACCATGGCAAAATCTCACCTATGGTTGCTTTATGGGACCCCTCATGCTCCTTTTACCTACTGAATCCTAGCTGGGCTGAGGAGGCACAACACAACCAGGCACAGGCTGGTTCTGCAGAGCTAAACTCTTTGCTGGATTCCAGACCAGCTTTTTTTTTTTTTTTTCTTTTTTCCTAGTTGATTTATCTCACAGCAGGGATACAGACTCATCCTTCGATCAAGATGCTCCACCTCACCCAGCCTGGTGAGGCAGGCACAGGGCTGGCCAGGATGGTCAGGCATGCACCATCACACATGCCCAGTGAGAAGGAAAACCCAGCGAGAAGGAAAACCCGCAAGTCTCTTAATGTCTCCTGCAAATGAAGTGTGAAACAGGCTTTCAGGGAAACAAGGGTAACAGAGCCTCAATAAATATTTCATGCTGGTGGGAAAGCAGAGATGGGGAAGGTCGGGCAGACAGAGAGAGGCCAGGAGGGATGGGGGGGTAGCAGGGGCTCCCGTGGCAGAGGCAGTGGGGATGGAGAATGAAGGGGGAGAAGGGGGAGGCAGCAGGGCTGAGAACAGCAGGAACATCACCGCCTGACCTTATTTCTGTTTGCTGCTTGCCCTGGGGGCTACTGGGTTTGAGGCATCACCACAAAGCAGATCCTGGAAAGGGCAGCAGCTCTGGTGCTCCCATTGGTGCCAGTAGCTAAGGTCGGTGATCCCGCTCCAGCCAGGAGCCAAGCTCCTCCGAATGCCCTGTCCTAACACTTCCCAGCAGACTAGCAGCAGCCTGGAGCTCCCATCCACCCCTGCACCCAAAACTCTCCCACGCAAAATGGCTGGAGGATGCTCGGCGCTTCTCCAGAGAGGAGGGTTTACCGAGTGGAAAATCCTTCGCACCCTGATTTCCACCGTGGGAAGGGTCTTTGGGGCTGGAGCAGAGCAGGGCTGGGTGGCTTTGCTGAAGCAGGGCTCCAGAGCGGGCTGTCCTCAGGCCTGTGGTCAGGCTGAAATCCAGCGCCTTGGAAAAAGATGGGAGAGGATCTCACATCCCAGTGGAGATGATGCCGGAATGGGATCGGACTCACTGATTCAGTGTTCACCACAGAATTGAGAAGGGCAGCCTCTTACTCTTCTTCCCTCTTAGCTTTTCAACAGGTGAAAAAATCCTCCCTAGGAAAAGCCTTTTCTCTTCCCAGGTTAGAGCCCATCGGATCCCACGGGGACAATGCTGAATGCCAACCAGCAGCCCCAGTACACCTGATAGCCCACAAACACCACCACAGGGGAACTCTGTGGCTTGGACAAACAAGGGGCAAGGCTGGAACAAGGGGAAAGAACCAACCCTGGTAACACAGGCTTCCATCGGGGTGGAATATTCCACCACACCTTAGAAAATCTCTCCGTTGAAGAGACAATCGATAGCACGCAAAAAAAATTCAGCTGAAAACACTAAATGTTTCCACATGTCCTTTTGGAGGGAATAAAATCCTCCAGGATAACCTTAGGAGAAAACAAAAGCCAGGCAAATAACTCCAGCGCAGGTCTCCTTTAATTGCCGCAGCACGGTGAGAGATAAAACAGAGATCCTTCGGAATAAACAAAAGGATTTGATTTCCTCCACTTCAGCAAAGGCAGCCACCATTTCCACAGAGGTTTGGTAGTGAGGTTGGGGACTTGTCGGGCCGTCGTGTCCTTGCTGAATGGCAAGGCTTTGGGATCCAACGGGGGAGCAAGAGGCTGAGCCTCGAGTTTGGGACTTCAAAAACTTCACCCGGCTGAGAAGAAGGAGGGTTTAGAGACAGGCAAACTCAGCCCGACCCACCCGAGCAGCCGGAAGAGTTAACGAGCACTTAAAAAAACCCAGCTCGACGCAAAGTTGGACCACATCGCCCTGAGAAAATAAGTCAGGACTTTGCAGGGAAGCACAAAGCCGGAGCTTCGCCCGGCCGAGGCTTGCGGCGCAGGGGCTCAGCACAGCCCCGGGGTGCCGGGAGAGGGATGTCGGGGACATCGCAGTCCATCCTGCCCGCAGTCCCCCACCGCCCGGGCTCCCCTTCCCACCGCAGCCCCAAATTCAAGCGAGAGCCTTTCCCTTGTCCCGACCCCTCTGCAAAGCTGCGGTGCCCGGGAAAGGGGGAAAACGGGCAGCGGGATGCCCGAGCCGTACCTGGGCACCCGGGCGGGCAGGAGCTGGCAGCAGCGGAGCCGGGTCCGGCAACACCGGGGCAGGGGGACAACCAGTGGAGGACAACGAGAATAATAACAGCGAAAATAATAAATAATAGGAAGAATAATCACCGGAGCGGAGGAGCGTGAGAGCCGAGGCGGGTCTGGTCGGCGGGGGTGGAGGCGAGCGGGGGAGGAGTTTGCCCGGGGGCCGGAGCTGCCGCCCCCGAGCACCGCCCCCCTCCCCCCCCCCGCCCCGCACCGCCCCCAGCCCCACATCTTCCCCCGCCGACCCCCCACCGCCACCGAAGTTTGCTGCAGGGGCGCGCAGACAGCGGCTTGCCCCCCCGAAACTTCTCCGCAGGGGACCAAAGGGGGCATCAGCTCAGTGTCACCCCCCCCAACCCTGCATCCCCGTGCCTGAAGCTCTCCCCAGGGGGGAGCACACACTGGCAGCATCCCCTGAGCTCCTCCAAGCTCCCGGGTATCCCCAGGGCACCTCCGAAGCCCAGCCCTGCGGCACTCCAGGGACTATCAAACCCGCAGTTTCCCCAAGCCCGGGTCCTGCAGCACCCCTGGGCACCCCAAACGCACCCCCGCAGTTCCCCGAGCACTCCCAGCCTCGTCAGTGTCCCCTGTGCTGCCATCCTTGCCCCGGACTCGTGAGAAGAGTCCGGAAGCTCTGGTTCCTGCTTGATCCATGTCCCAGGTAATGACACCCTCCTGGCCACCAGCACAGCCAGGGATCCAGCACTGGAAGAAAAACCCACCGCACCACACTGTAAGAGGGATGAGGGGAAGGATGTCAGGACTACCCATTATTTTTCAGACAAGACTACCCCATTCTCCATGACCATGGGTAAAACAGAGTTGACTTTCAGCATCCATCAGCTTCCCTGAAACTCAGCACATCGTTGCGGGGCCCCCAGCACATGCTGGCGCTGGGCAGGCATGAACCCAGGAAAGTGCTGCCCCCAGTAAGTGTTTCCAGCTGCTGGGAAGCTTTGAAGCTCCAAAGCAGGAGGTGAAGCTGGAGAAGGAACAGCTTGCAGCCGGCATCGCCTTGGGAAACAGAGAGCTGCTGGCCTCTGCGAGCTGTGATGAGGATAATCGGATCTCATGGCTTGCACAGCAAGCTGACTGCTTTGAGTGTGAGGGTTACTGTGCAAGGAGAACATGGGCTCACCTGGTTCTCCCTGAGTTCATTCTCTACAGGGCATGAAAGCCACAGCAAAGCAGAGCAGCTTGGTGGGATTGATTCAAGACCTCTGCTCCAGCCAGTCAGTTGAACCATCCTGTGCCTCAGTTTCCCCATTTTTAAGTCAGGGACACCATCGATGCTTTTCATCCCTGGAGAGCAAGATCTAAAGCTGGGGAGAAAACACCACTCACCTTCTTCTCAATCAGCCACGCTGTCAGTCAGGGCATGGATTGGCCATGGATTGCTCTTCCCGTTATCCCAGCCTTCACAGCTGCTCGGCGCTGGTGTGCCAGGAGCCTGACCCCCTGATTTCTCTCCAGGATCCAATGGCAGAGATGAGCCAGGAGGAAAGAAACACTCGTTGGGATGCAAACGGCTCTGTGCCTTCAGGGAAAGGGCAGGATGAATTATGAAATGCAACGGTGAGAGAAGTGGATCCTGTCACACCATTTCCCCTCCGTGCTGCAGGATCCAAGCAGCAGCCAGCTTCCCCTCCCGATGAAGAAATCTGCATTACTGACCCCAGCACATCAGAGGGCTGGTGAGGATGGAAAAGCATCCAGGAAGAAAAGCCAGCACGAGGAGTATTTCTGCAGAGGGTAGTAGAGATGCCTCTTTTCTTAGCTGGACTTCAGAGCTGCAGGAGGGATGAGAATTAGAGAAATCCAGGCAAGCATAGAGGAGAAGGAGGCCAGGAGAAGCAAGAAAGTAATTTCCTGGGCTGCTCTGGGCAGGATGCGAGGATGTGATGGCAGCCCAGGATGCAGGGAGAGCCACTTGTCCCCTCGGAAAGTGCTGCCAGAGCCACAGGAGACATTATTAGGGCTAATTCAGGAAGTGATATGTCGCTGTTTCCGTGGATGGACATGGACAGGAGTTTCTTTGGGATTAAGGAGTCACTGGGCTAACTTTGGGCTGAGATTGCCCAGATCCAGATCACATTCCTCCATCGCCCCCGTGGCTCCAGCCCAAAGCAGGCAGGCACTGCAGAAGATCACAACAAAGCAAATGTGAAACAGCATCGCTCGGGCGAGCAGGGTTATTGGCTCGCGTGATTTCGCTGCCAGCCTCATTTTTTCCCCCACAAGCCATGTTTCCTATTGTCGTTTCACTATTTTTTAAAGCGGCTCACGGGTGACCACACAGAACACAAAAGGTGGGATTCCTGCCTTCGTGGTGGCTGGGAAAAGCTCAGAAATGGGAGCACCAGATGCTCCGCAGCTGGGAAGGACATTCAACCCAAAGTTGTTCTTTTCAGTTGATGTGGTTTTAAATAAAACACATGGTTTGGGAAGCCCAGCTGGCATAGTTGGAGGGCTTGAGGTTAGCACTGCTGGTAAATCAAGCAGCAGTTTGAGCCAAAATACTTTGCAAGTTCTTTCAGTTTCTTTTGGGGCAAGGGAAACACAAAGCACCTACAAACAATCCCTGCCTCGATGGCATCTCCCTCTGGAGCATTGCACGCAGCCTGGCACAGCTCAGCCTCCTCAGGCCCCGGGTGCACCCCGGCAATACCAGGATCCCAAACCTGCCAAACCTTGGTAGCCCTCAGGCATTGCAGCACCTACGTGCACGATTGACTCTAATGCTTAAAAATATTGCAGCTAAACTCGTATCAGCCTGGGAAGCTCATGTGAGTTTTATGAGATTGCTTCTTCCCAGCGCTGAAAAGGATTTTTACTGACTGGTCTTAAAACCGTAAAATACTTTCATTCCCTTCGGGTTTTCCTCTCTTGTAAAAAAAATCTAAGCCCACAAACTTCACGCCTGCACGCTGATACTTCACTCCCTTATTTGTTAGGATGAATGTTCAGCTGAATAACGCAGCAAAATCCTTGTTTAGGTCCTTCTTCAGCAATATCTGCACGTGGAAACCCTGCAAGACTTCCACGTGTGCTCGCACACGGGCACAGCCACTCTGCAGAGGTCTGGAGTGTGCCTGAAGCCCGGTGCTGGTGGGTGCCCTTGTGTTATTCCACCTTACACTTGTGCACTTCAGCACATCAATAATTTCCTTCCTGTTCAGGAAAGCATTTCCATTGGCCCAAAATGCTGATGCTGGAGGATGGTCAGGACCTGAACGTGTGGCTGCTGGCATGGGAATTTATTTTGTTCTACGCTTGATCTTGCTTTTATTTTCATTTTTAGCTGAGCCCAGGGCAGCTGCATCAATCAGAAAAAGCCTGACAGTGCAAAATGTTGTCCCCACCAGCATGCAGCTCGCTCTTTCTGGGTTGGAAGCTCTCTCCCTGCCTTGTGCACTCCAGACAACAGGGCTGCTGGGCTTTAATGGGGGCATTAGCCAATGGAAAGGACCCTGCAAGTCTGCTAGAGCAACCTTCAGCCCTCCTATGTTTCTGGTTTGGGGGGCAGGGGCAGGGGGGGAGTAGGAGGATGCACAGAGCTGGTTACAGCATCTCAGCACGATGCTCTGTTGCTCTCACCACATCTTCCTCCCTCCCAGAGTGGCCCTGGGAGCAGATCTCTGAAGCCTCCCAAGCCTGCCTGCTCCCTTGGGAATGGCTCTGGGGAAGGCAGAGTTAATGCACAGCTTTCCCCTCTGCAGCACATTCCCCACTGCCAGATGTGGATCAGTCATTATACACCTCGGTGGGTTCCCTTTTGCCTGCACAAGCACTGGAAAAACAAACCCAACCCATGGCACACAGAGACGTTCTGCAGGAGCTGCCCAGCAGCCCCCACCTCCCCCCATTAGTCCAATGATGTGGCTGGGGATGTGCCCGTTGAACAACCCAAGAATTGCACGTCTGTGCATTGGTGTCACAGCTCCTGACAACACTGGGAGGTCTCTGTGCAGCTGCAAACCCCAAATCTGGTCTGTTTAGGGAAGTGTAGAGACCCCCCACCCCAGTGAGCTGGAGGAAAGACTTCCAGTCACACCAGCACACCCATTTAACGGGGCAAATGGCTGTTTTCCCCTGGGAGCTGGTCAAGGGAGGTCACATTCCATAAAAAAAACGGATCCTTCTCCATTACATGTGACTACCTAGGAGCTTCAACCCGGGTGGAAAGGGCCAGGGCTGCCCACAGGAGACACTCAGGGACACGTAGGGCTGCCTGCCACGGTGGCATCTGTCCCTGTGCTGAAGGACAGGCAGAAGGAGCATCGGGTAATGTTGTTAGGAGAGAGTTACACTGTCTCCTTCCCAAAGATAAATGTCATTAAAGCTCAGCCCTTGTGTATTTTACATCCAGAGACGAAAAGAATGTTCCCCCTCCCTGGGGGGAGGTTTACAGCTTTCCACTGCAATTAGGCAGCAGCGTAGCATTAACCCATCACATTCCCAAAGCATCAGCCTGGGAGCAAGAAGAGCTTTGACCACGAGCTTCCCTCTTGGAGCTGGTAGAGTACCCCTGTCCCAGGGCCTAGGGTGGCCCATCCACAGTGCTTGATGCTCCAGGGTGGAAAACCCATGCACAAGCCTTGCACATCCCTGGTGCCAAGGGGCCCTCACAGCTGTGGGCAGTGGCACTTGCAGAGCAAGGCACCCAGAAAGCATCCTGGCTGCCCTGAATTCCCACTGCAGGCTCTCCCAGCCCAGCTTTTTCCAATTTCTAAGTCACTTCAAGTCACATATGGAGCAGTCAAGGGAGATTGATTCTTTTTTCCACCCTGTGCTGCGATTTTTAAGTGCCCAGTGAAGGAGCCATTGGCTGCTCACCATCTGTCTTTGTTATTTTCATTGTTGAGTGGCAAATGTGCAATGTGGAGCCTTAGCCATGTGCTCCTAAGCCCTGCCAGGGACTGTGGATGCAGTTTACCTTACCCCAGGATAGTTAAGATGTAGCAGAAAAGTCCCATGTCACATTTTCAGCCCAAAACTGGGATGTTTGCTCTGAGGTGGGTAAACACATGCCTCCGGGTTCATCCTCCCTGGGAGACAGAGCACGAGCTGTGCAAAGGGAACAGGCTTCCTCACAGGGGGCCTGGGCAAAGCTTAGGGTAAAAAGGGGGAAAAAGAGGCAACATTCTGGGGAGAACCACCAGCTGTATTCCCTGGGATGGCTCTGAGAATGGCAGTGCCTATGGAAAACTTGGAGAAATTCAAAGAAGCCCATTGATTTCCACAACTCTCCCAGCACCCGTGGGGAGGAGAGATTTTCCCTGGCCAACACGGGAGTCCCATGAGAAAGCATGGCTGCTCTTCCCATCATCACCAGGTGCAGTGCTGCCACAAGCCACAGCATTCCTTCCACCCTCCCACCAACAAACATGAAGCCTAAATATTTGATGGAGCCCAGCAGCTTTTCCCAGCACCGGGAAGGAAATGCTGCACTGTGTGAGCAACCCCAGGCTCTCAGTAAGGAAGAGAAGCCCTGGGGGGGTTTTGCCCTGCCTCAGTGCCCATGGAAGAGCCCTTGGTTAGGGGAGAGGGCCTGTGGGGAGGTGATGCCAGTCAGCTCTCGTGCCAGCCAGGGACATCCTCAGGCATTGATCAGCTGAGGGGGTCTCTCTGCCTGCCAAGCCGCAGCCCTCCTTGGCTTGGGCACAACCATGGCATTGGGTTTGCAGGGAAAACATGCCCTGTGGGACTTGTGGTTCCTGCAGCTCCAAGTGGGGCCAGTGCCAGGCATGTGGACAAGCTCACTGCAGTGCCTCCTCGGTCCCAGGGGGAGTCTGGGTGATGCTCAGGGGAGTTGGAAGCAAGGACAGACAGAGCAGAAAATTAACTCCTTCCAGCCAAGTGTGATCTTACCACAATTACACCGACCACTTCTCTGGGCTTGTGGTAACACAAGTGGTTCCATCACAGCATCCTCCCACGGATCAGCCTCAGGCCATCCATGTGACACAGCAGCATGGGGCAAACCCATGGGGACAAAGCCAGGCTCGTGTGCCAGCCAGAGAAAAGCTAAGGAGCAACCAGCCCAGAGGTGCTAACTCAAACTCAACTGGCACCAGCATCCCTAAGCCCCAACACAGGGCAGGGCTGAAGACCTCCACTGCAGGGTCAGCTCCAGGAAAAAGTTTTCTCCCTTCTTTTTGCAGCAGATCCCCTCCCAGCCTCCCTGGCTGCACAGAAGTCTTTCAAAGCCACACTCTGGCCGTAATCACCACCGCCAAGCACCAGAGCTGGCAGCCAAGGGCAGCTCTCCTCAGGCATACCTGGCAGAGGTGTCAGGGAAAATTGAGATGTTACCTTGATGACCACCCAGCCAGCTCCCAGGCACCATCCACATCCTCCCTGCCCTTCTCCATGTCTGTATTCACATCCTCCCTGCCCTTCTTCATACACCAGCTCCTTTCCAGGTAGCCACAAGCCTTCAGGCAGGACAGGGCTGCAAAACTGCTGTGAACAAGCTCAGGAGAGCAATGATGAGCTGGGCTGGTCCCAGTGTAGCCCCCAACCTCCCCACGGGGTGTGTGCCTGGAGTACTGGGCACCCTAGAAATCCTGGGAGGTGCCCACATGGCATCAGTGGCCGGGGATGAGTGACAGCACCTTCCCCTCCCAATGCCAAGCCGTGCAGCCCGTTCTGCAAGGGCAGGAAGGACACTCAGCCCGTTTCTGCCCCATTAGCTCCCCTTCCCACAACTACCTCCTCCAGCCAAGGCAGTGGAAGCCACATGTGGCAGCATGGAGAGGGATGGCCTGGCTGCACGCAGCACCAACACAGCTGCATGTGCTGCAAAGGGAGCAGGGGAAGGTCATGAGCAGGTCACCAAAATGCAGCCGTGCTCCCAGCGTGGAGGAGAGCGTGGGCTGGGGCTGCAGTGCTGGAAAGTTTCCAAACACCCTCAACACCAGGGGAATGGCACTTGCCATCCCAACTCCACTCCATCCTGCTCCCAAAGTGGCCAGGCCAACAAAACGAGCTGGTCTCACACCTCCTGACAACCCTCCCCATGGCTGGAAGTGCTGGGGAGGGCAGCAATGGCCTTTAAAGCATCCCTGCCTCCCCAGCCCCTGCCTGCTCCAGCATAGTCCAGGCTTGTCCTCATTTCAGGCTGGGCGAGCAGAGGCCTGGCCCCAGAGGTAGCGAGATGATGCCAAACCTCCTAATGGAGCTTGACAGCAGTGGGATTAAAAGCGAGATTTTAAGTGAGATCGCAACCCTTCTGCAATCAGCGTCTGCCTTGGAAGAGCTGAACCAGAAAAGAAACCTCCTGGCAGCAGGGAGAGGTGGGAGCACACACACAGGGCAAGGGCAGATGGGGCTAGGGGGAAACCTTGCCTGTCCCGAGCCCTCCTCACTTGCCCTGCCAACCCACGGCCAATGGGCAGGAGCCAAGCTCCCTGCTCCAGTGAAGGGTTTCACCAGCAAGAACCCCATTTCCAACCGGTTCCTGCCGGGACCAACTTCTGCTGCCCCAAGCTTCAGATGCAGAGCAGCCCACGCCATGCACTGCTCACCCTTTTCCTCTCTCCATCCATGAGCTCAAGGCATCAGCCAGCACCCACAAGGACCTGTCCTTTGCCATCTCCTTTGGGTGCTGCGCTTGGAGCGGTGCCAGTGGCACTGGACACACCAAAGCAGCAGTGTCCAAGATGGAGATGGGACAGGAGATGGGAGGACTCACCTGGATGTGAGCGGGCGCTCAGGACACCCACAGCTCCTATTCCCATGGGACAGGGTGTGCACAGAGCCTCGCAGCTGGCACCAAGCCCTGTCCACCCCAGAGCACAACCCTAAAAGGCAGCACTGACCCTTTTCCCACCTAAGGGACACTCCAGCAGCGTTGCTGCCCCAGGTCTCCTCCACCCTCCTTCCCACAAGCAGGGACATCTCAGCATCTCCCCTAAACGCACCCTGAAGATGCTTTTGCAGAAGTTTGCAGTTAGCCTGCATGGACCATCCCAGGGGTAGCTGCTAAGTCACCCTCCAAAATGCCAGCAAGGCACAAGCACCGTCTCTCTCTGCTTATCTGAAACTTGGTGGCCAGAGGCTGCTCTCCTGCCTGGCAGCTGTTTGCTCCCAGCAAAAAGCAGGGAAAAGTGGGCATTTTTACTGCAAGAAAAAGGGAGCCACTCCAGGGACCGGTGTGTGCACTCGGGAGTGGTAGAAAGAGCTGCTGCTCAGGCTGAAAAGCTAGTTCCAGCTCCAGACCTTGTTTTGCAGTGACCTGTACCAAGAATTGGCTTTTTCCTTTTTCTTGCCAAGTGGAAAGAAAAAGAAATCCTTCCAGGTCAGAGGAAAGAAAAGCATTTACTCATGGGTCAAGTGAAACAATCTGATGCAGGCTTGAGTGCACTTTTATCCTCCCTAAACCAGGAAAAGATTCAATTTGCATCTGACGAAACAACTAAAAAGAGAAAGGTTTCTGGGGTCAGAAGCTTTCAATTTTGGTTTTTAAGCCCAAATGATTTGCTGAATTGAACCCCACTTTTTAAAGCACAGGCCAACTCAAAAGTGCAGAGGGGTGGGGAGGGGATGGGCGGATGCATCCGTTTGGAAAATGTCACGCACGCTGAGATAGCACCGGGCACAGCAACAGTGCCTGGGTGGCTGCAGCCACGGCAGGGGCCAGCCCAGGATCCCCTGTGTCCCCAGCATGTCACCCAGGTACCCAACCTCAGCTCCTGCCGAGCCTGGCTGCACGCCAGGATGCCAGGAGGGTGGCGTTTGGCTGCCTCTGCAGCACTTTGCTCATCTGAAGTGAGCTGTCCTTTTCCAGCCTCCCCCCTGCGAGCCAAATGCTTCCTGACAGCCCGTTTAAAACTCACAAGCACCCGATTACCACCACAGACTGGCAGCTGTTCACAGACACCGTGAGAAACTCTTCTGTAACGCCTCCAAAACAAAAATCCCTGCTCAGAGCATCACTCCTTGCTCTTTCCAGACCCGCCCACACCTGGAGGGGGAGGCACCTTCTTGAGCTGGTCCAGGTCCAGCTCGGCTCTCACATGCATGGCCCCAGCTGAGGGGATCCCATGTTTCCATCACCAAAATGCCAGCACCCTCTTCCCACCACCCCATCGAGGAGGAGAACCACTCACCCCTGGCTCCCTCTGCCTGGCTGTGCTGACCCTGGACCCCACACGTTGCCCAAGTCCATTAGCAAGTCCCTGGAGCACACACCTCGCTGGTGCTTTGCTTGACCCCAGCTTTTAGGGAGAGCTGCAGAGCTGCGCCGCCTTTCAATTTTTTATTTGCTCTAAACATTCTGTTTCCCTCCCCTGGGGACTCCCAGTTGATAACCTACCCAGGCAGCATGGCCACCCATGGCTATGGGGAGGGTGGAAACTGGGGACAAGGGAAAGCAGCTCCACACTGAGCCACTCTCCTTTGGAGGACTGGGACCCCCTTGCACATGCAACCCAGGACAAGGCGCACCCCACACTGGGCACTGCAGTGAAAGGGGCCCCAGCACCCCTTGGAGATGCTCCTCAAGTAGGATGGGGGGACCTCTAGCTCCTTCAGGCACCTGACACAGGGCACAACATCTCCCTCCTTCTCATCAAGCACCTCTGTGGGCTTGAGTCCCTCCAAACTTCCCAGGTTTATCCCGATGCTGCAGCGCGTGGCCCTGGCACAGCCACTTCTCCTTCACCACCGCCTGGCACCGTCGCAGCGATGGCCTGGGGCAAGGACATGAATGTGGCATCACTTCCCAGTCCCTGAGGCATCTTTCTCTTTTTCTTCCACTGCCTTAAGCAACAAACGTACAAACGGACCCGCCAGGCATAAGAAATGTGACCTGAGCTGCTCTGGGAAGGAAGATGCCACCTCACAGCTGGGAAGATCAGCCCAGATCACCCTGGAGCAGGGGAGTGGTTCTGGGTGGGTTTTTCCATTCCCTAGGTGCTGGAGGGGGGACAGAAGGCTTCCCAGGCTCAGGGTTAAGGCTCAGCTCTTCACTCACCTTTTATCTGGGTGCAAACTGGAGCATAGGAGGTTCCATGTAAATATCAGAAAAAACTTCGTTACTGTGAGAGTGACAGAGCACTGGAACAGGCTGCCCAGGGAGGTTGTGGAGTCTCCTTCACTGGAGACATTCAAACCCTGCCTGGACAAGTTCTCTAGGTGACTGCCTGGCAGGGGGGTTGGCCTAGATGATCTTTTGAGGTCCCTTCCAACCCCTAGGATTCTGTGATTCTGTGAAAGGGTGTAGAAAAATAATAAAGCACTTGCAGAGCAGACATGAATGGCAGAAACTCATAGAAAAAAACCCCATCCTGGCCAGTTAAGCATCAGAAAAGGCACATCTGGCATGTCTGCAGGTGGGCACAGAGTGGCCCTTGAAGCCCCTGAAGACCTGATGAAGTCCAGGCAGCAGCAACCCAGCTGAAGACCCGCATTCATAACCAGGGCACTTCTATTTTCACAGCCTTTCTCTACAATAACAAACTCAAGCCCAAGAGGATTTCTTGCCACAGGCAAGGAACTACACAAACATGGCCAACGGCGAGCTTCAAGCTTTTTCTCACAGGATTCTTTAAAGATCTCATTTGATATCTGCAACATGGGATTCCTGACACTTTGTATGTATGCCATCCTCATTCATCAACAAACCAGAGCATCTTTTTTGGGGGGAAGGAAGTTTCTTTCTGCAAGTTACATGGACTGAGGCCTGAGCTGGGACACCTCTCCTAAAAGCAAGGAGTGTGTAGAGCCTCCACGGTGTTAAAAACAAAAAAAATGTCAAAACTGCTCGTGCACTGAGGGAGGGAAAGCAGCCAGTTTCCCTCTCCTAAAGTTAAAGGATATATAACAAAACGTGACACCAGGATGTTCTCCTGAACCGTTACATTGAAGAGCAATAAATCAGCACAACATCAGTACAACAAAACCAAACTATTTTCCTGAAAGTAAAAGTAACATTTATGACACATATTGGGCACATCTGAGATGTCAGACTCCCAAGTTTCCCAAGGGATTCAACGTTTCTGAACAAAGAAAATGACAGCACAGGCACACGGAGGGCCTTTGCTGCTCTTGGCAGCCTTCCTCAGCAGCTGCTCCAGCTCCAGCTTCTTCCCTCTTCTCACATCTTCTTTCTCAGGCTTGGGAGCCACTGGAAGTAGTGACTGGAAGTGGCTAAGCGTGCAGCAGCCAACACTGTGGAGAGTGTGGTGGGAAGGACATACAGTTTTTGAGACAGCCCCTGGTCTGCCAGCCCACCGGAGCCACACAGGCCGACGGCAGGACTCCCAGGAAGGTCTTTGCTCTTCATTTTCTCTTCATCTGCATAAGGAAGGAGACAGAAAAGGAAGATGGTATCTACACTGCAGAGCTCCAGTTTAGACTGAAATCCCTTTTGCCTGGACCAAACCGTGGCAAGAGGACTTTCTACTGCACACCTGTTTGATAAGCCTGACAGGTTATAATCCAAGAGCTTCTCTTGCTCTCCACCCAGTGCTGATCCCTGTTTCCCCAAAGGCAGGAAATCAGGTATGAATTGAGTAGCTCCTGTCTGGAAAAAGAGGCCTCCACTCCAGACAGAGGGCAAACAGCTCAGTTCCAAGGCACAAACAGGCACTGCCTTTGGCAAGTCAAGCTATCTTATAAATTGGGCAAACTCTCACGTGGGTCTTGTAAAATCGTCCATCATTTGGAAGATGGAAGACAAACACCCACACAGGGACCTTACAAGGCTAAAGAAGTGCAAGTCCCTTATGGCTGGGAGACTGAGACACTCTCAGTGTGAAATGAACAGGCTAATGTATGGAAGAGAGAAACAGACTTCTGCACAAAAGCAGCAGAAAGTCTAGAAAAGACAACAAAAATCAGAGAGAGAAAAACCCCTCAATTAATTTGTTCCCATTAAACTTTTAGAAAGCCATTTTGCTGCACAAAGGTCAAACTGCTGCATTGCATCCAGCCATTCATTATCGTTCCATCTCCATCCCACAGAAATACCAACATTTTAATCTCTCCCAGCAAAGAAGCAGCACCAGTCCAAGGATACCCAACAGTGACTGCAAGACTCATAAGCACAGTACCAGGCTGCTCTGCTTTCTGCCCTGTTAAAATTCTACTGACAAATCTATTCGTACTGTTATGGTTGTCCAGCATAAAGGGTACTGCCATAAGTAGAATAGAGGGGTGGACAGCTTCACGAAGTTGGACCTTGTTGGAAAATCTTTCTATCTGATCAGGGTCATCTTGGCTCATTTCTGCTGGTTGCTCAGAGTAGATAAAGGAGGTGTAAAAGTCTTCCACTGACTTGAATAAGACAGCAGGCACTGAGGACTCTCCAAGAGAATGAGGTGTCTGCAAACGTATATAAAAAACTCAGGAGAGGGTGTGATTAGTGCACACTAAGTTCATTAGCTGCCCTGATCTTTATTATCTCTCAAAGTCCACAAAGAACTGGAATGTCAGCAACTACAAAATTTTAAAAAACAAACCAAAACAAAAGAACTATTTACTCACAACCTTGGCCAAAGGGCAGCTTTTCCGCACAGCAAGCTGAAAAGAATGACAGATGATTAAAAGATACCAATCACCATGCCTTAGCAAAGAATTAACAGCTGGCTCATCTCTCAGCAGCCCCACAGAGAACAAATGACTGCAACGGCAGAGGGAGTTGCTGCAAGGGAGTAGGAATTGAGTCAGAGGAAGTCCCTCTGCATTTTTGCTTAAGAATACAAATTAAATCTAAGTTCCAGGGATGATCACCCCCATCTCGGCCACAGACAGGGACCAGAGCCAATGTTTGCATTTCTTAATTCAGCATGGAGGAGAAAAATAGTGCAATGACAGAAAAGCAGCAATTCACCTTGCCCAACCATAGCTATTCAAACACTAGGTGCTTGCTCTCTAGGCTTCTTCTGTTGTCAAGGCAGCAGAAGAAAGGCATCCATCTTCAGAAGGACTGACTCACCATCCAGAGGTGCTTCACACCTTGGTGAGAGTGTTCAGAGAATTAGCCCAGACCAAAACAGTTGTTTTTTATGCAAGCAGATCTAAACAATTTAAATTGCCATCCCACAAAGGGACCACGAGGTCCTCCTGAAGCAGCAAGGAGAGCTACATGGCTGGGCAGCAGAAACTGAGTGTTGACAGGATGCCAGGGCAGAACAATTTGAATGACAGGCATCACTGGAGTCCAATTCATCAGCTGCTCAGCTTGATACCACCAGCCCACTGAAAACCTCTGCCTAACATGCAGTAAAACATAGCGTGGGCAAAGCAGAAACAGGGTGCAAGGGTGGACACTGAAACTGCTCTGGAAAAAGCTGGGAAGGAAAGAATTTCTTTTAAAAAGAGGCTGCTCAGTTTACAGAAGAGGCAAATGAGACAGGATACCCTAAAGAGTGCTGTGAGGGGCAGGAAGTAAGTGAGGCAGCATCTGTTCTTCCTCCTGATTCACACACCACCACCACTGAAAAGGAAAATGTGAGCAGTGAAAACTGGAAAGGAGGGAATACCACCTGGTGATGCTGTAAGTGCCACAAAACCCTGAGACCAAGACATGAGCAGGAATCAGAGAAAGGAAATCTTCCTGTCTGTCCTCATGACTAGCTGACTGGTGCATTTTTTTCCTCCTCATGTCTATAGGCAGGGTTATCTTTCATCCCCATGGTCTTCCTTACTAGGAATTCTTATTATTTCCTCTAAGGACTGTAACAGAGATCACAGCTAGGGACAGAAAATGTGCCCAGGACATGTCAGATTCAGTTAGGAAATTCCTATGCTTTGAAACTCACATAGTTTAATACTTGCAGGGGAGCATTTAAGTCAGCCCACAAGGAGCCTATCACTATCTACCCACCTGCCTCCATCTTATCTCATTGTATTTTCTCCCCACACTTGCTACCAGAAACTTTCCTCTTCTCTCATTCCCTCAAGATCCTGAGCACAAGAAACAACAGCAAAGGGGAAAACACACAGCTCTGAGCTGAGCCACTTGTTATCCCTTTATCAGTCGCTTTTATAAAAAATAAACATCAGAGCAATCAAAAGGTTATTCAAATTATCTAAAAACAAGAACAACCACTTTGAACAGCAGCAGCTGAGAAAAAAACCCTTACCTTAACCACTGCCATAAGCTCTGTAAGAGCTTCATTTGTATCCTCTGGTGCAAGTTCAGGGTCTTGGTCTGTTTTTCTTGGGACACCCACTTCATCCAAAAGCGGCAGCACATCATCCTGTGTCTCCTCAGCAGACAGGTGCCATTGCTAAGGAGATGGACAAAGCAAGAAAAGGTACAGCCAGTGGGCCAGGAGAAAGCAGGATGCACTGGAGCAAATTACAGAGCAAATGTGGCATCAGATGATACCACTTGGGAGATCAACCAAGACAGAAACACAAAGGAGCTTTTCCGTTCTGCTCAGAAGTTTTAACTTTTCTATTTGGAGAAGTCTGGGCTACTTGGAAAGGAGAGAAAGAACAAAGGACAGGAAATAATGTGAACAAGAAACTTAACTTTGTCACTTGAACTTCTCTACTCCACAGCAAAACCTACCACTTGGAAAGTACAGTTTTATTCAAGTAACATTTTCTGGTTATTGCTTGCTGCCTTCTGAGAAGTTTTACCTTAGAGAAGTGTCCTAACGTAGCCGAGCTGATAGAACAGTGTCCAGCCACTTTGCACTTAAGGGCTGGGGGGGGGTGTTAATCCTGATGAGGCAAATCTAAGATTGGACAATGCAAAGGGAGTTCCCTGCTGCTGAAGGGGAGTTGCCACAAAATGCTAGCTGCTCAGTGACAAGTGTCATATCAGACACATTTCATTCCAGCTCAAAACACTCCGAGTAATTTTATAATTTACATTGACGATCGTATTAATGATGCACCAAGGAAGACAGGAATTGTTTTGGGCAACTAAACAGAACAGCAAAGAAAATGTTTCAAGTCACACACAAAGAGAGGACTGCAATTTGTGGGAAACAATTCTAAGACTCTTCAAATCAGACAGGAGGAAACCTGAAGGCATTTACATTCCTCTAGTCTCCAAATTGCCAGCTACGTCTTACATTTACACACATGGATCTTGCTACAGTCAACCAGATTTTTCCATTAAAATCACAATAAACTCCGATTTGCAGAGTCTCAATCACATTAATCTCTTCCAAATACATGAAGATGCTGGTTTGGGACCTTCAGTTCAGATGATGTATCAACAGTGCAAAGGCATTAATATCTAAGATGTACAGCTTATATAGCTGCTCTAGCATAGAAACGCCTCTGGCTAACCCGAAACCTAGGTAAAATGACTGCTTTACAAGTTACTAACATTACACTAGTTTTTACTCTTATTTCAGAGAAATGTCACAAAAACAGCCCTGGAGCAGGACCACTGCTGAACACTTCAACTGCTGACATTTGCTTGAAAGGTGCTTTGGCCCCTGTAACAAGACGTGTCATGAAAATATTACAATTTAAATAACACAGCGAAGTAGAGAGAGTCACTTGTAGACAAATGTTCCTGGTGTTTCTAACTACTGTATTAGATTGCACCCACGACCCTGGGTTTTCTCCCTGCTTAACCCCACTGTTCATCAGCTTCTCCATTTGTCAAATAGCAAAGGGGTCCTCTTTCTAACATGCTCTGAAACCCAAGGTGTAAAGCAGTATCCAGGTCTGGGCATCACTCCCCTTAAAGTTATCTTTTTAATCAAACTGTAGTTACATACAACCTTACCCCCTGCAACAATCAGGGTTGCAAATCACTTCCTTTCAGATAAACTTAGAACCAGAAAGACCCTTAATGGAAATAATACACCACTGGTTCTTCTGGCCTCTCCCCACATTTAAATGATACTCCAAGTTATTACCCATCCTTTGCCAAACCCCAGAGATGCGAGAGGAAAACACACCACTTCTTGGCTCCTGGGGTTACAAATCATGAAAATGCCAAGTAAACTGATCTCAAGAATCTGGTACTGGTCTGAGTTCTCAGCAGAGTCCATTCTCTCTCTAACTGAGAAATTAGGGTGCATCCGGGAAGTCAGAGAAACCCCTGAGCCATGGAGACTCCCTCAAGTCTGCAAAGGGGTCAGAGGACAAGCAGCTGGAGATGTATTTATGGTCCATGCGTATTTGTTTTTGTATTATGGTTCTGCTTGTGAAAAAGCAAAGAAAAAACAACTGCAGAAAACCTGCATGGGACTAAAATTATACACAGTTACTGATCCCTGGAGCTGATTTCATCATATGATGGCTACGCCAGAGTCAAAGTCTCACCTGGTCACACAGCTCATCCCCATCTATCTTTGAGCTTGCTGCTTCATTATCTGCATCTAGAGATTCCTGCTGCAAGCAAGGGTCTGGCTCCACCAGTTCACCATTCTCCTGCTTTCTACTGGGCTGAATATACAAGGCTGAAGGATTCAGCTCCTTGAATCCCTAGGAAAAAGGAAAAAAACCCTCCAGTATAATCAAGAAAACCATGCTGTAACTACCACAAAGAATCAGAAGGATGCAGCAAACTTCTAAAAGGTTTTATGAGGAAGCACACCACCCACAAGTTAGTGCCAAATTCTTGCAGACATTGTCTTACTATAAAAATCAACTCCCCTCCATCCAGCAACAGAATTACCCCTCTCTCCCCAAAACTGAACACACACATACATGCAAAAATGCAACCACAGGATCTAATCCTGCCAAAACATGCATTCTGCATCTATTGAATGAAACAACTGATACGAGCACTCCAGGCTGTGAAGCCTGACTTTATGCTGAGATATAAAATCATGGCCTTTCTAAGGGCTTTCATATCCATGAAGTTGCTCCTGAAACTGGGCTGAGATGTTCAGCTAATGACACAGATGGGCCTAGATCATAAATGTTCTCTGTACTGCCTTACAACTTGAATGCCTGCCCAAGGCACAACGTGCAATCTACCCTGGTTCTACTGTTCAGCATGTGTACATTTCACTAGCAAAGTAAGAGACTTTTTAAACCAAGACCATTTCCATAATTCAGTTTGATACTGGCATAACCAATCTTCAATGCTTAGAGCAGAGAAGGCCAAAATAATTTATTTAACTATCCTCTTCCTCACTCACTGTCCCTGCCACTATGTAGCACTACTTCAAGTCAGACAATAAAAATCTAAGCAACATGCTCTCATTGTTTGGATGAATCAGGGGCCTCAATTTAGGACTAACAAAACTCACTGGAATTAACAACAGCTAGTGAAGCAACTAAGACACCTCTTAACAACCTCTCAATTCCATCTCAGTTTGGCCTTATGCTCAGAACATCTACAGCTGTTTTACTTTTCCATGTTATTTATACAAGATGTGTGCCAGCTCCAGATGTATCTGCAATACTAACAAGGTAAGTAACTTTAAAAAAATCAAAACTTTCTAGTCCACTGTCAGAAGACAGGATGAAGATCATTTGTTCTACTAAACCAGAACATCTCTGCTGCATCACCAGATTCCACCTTAACCAAAAAACAACCTCTCACCATGGAGTTAGACACTGTGGGATGCAGTCCCAAAATGGTAAGATACAGCAAAGCAGGGGATACCAGTTTTGCTCTTCACAAAACTATCTGCTTCAAGCTAAAGATCTTCCCACTACAGGCACCCAACCAATGCTTGCCCTGCCCTTGCTTTCAGCAGCACAGGCCTTCCTCCTGACCTGGGAAGGAATGTTCTCTCCACAGACTTCTGCACATCCCCCATCCCTCAAGGCACTGTGGAAGTAGACATCCTCCTTGGTGGACGTGTCACACAGGAAGAGATGCAAAATGCCATCCACATATTCATCCACGATGCCCACAAGCAGCTTGGAGCTACACAGCCTCTTGAACAGGAGAGTTGCTGCACTGGACCATGTACCCTGAAGAAAGAACAAGAATGTAAAGTTACTATGAACAGACCAACATCCACTGCCTGAGACTTTCCCCTCGTGGGAATTTATCAAAACAGGCAATTAAGCTTGTCAGGCCAGGGACAAACACAGGGAAGTCAGGCAGATGAGCTTCCCAGCAATTAACTACATCCAACTACCCCAGTGCTAGTTACACTGGAAATTCTGTTTCTCCCAAACACAATTCCATGGCATTCACCAGTGATTTTATCACAACTGCCTAAAAATAATTATAGTTTTTTCATTCCAGGACTCATGGGACTATAAACTTTACAAGTATCAAAAGTTTTTAAGAAGCTGCTAAGCCACAAGAAGAACTGTGATTCTTTAACCCTCAACAGAGGAAAGAACTTTTTTAACATAACATCTTTAAAACATTGAAGAAGCAACTCTGCTCACATGCTGTCCTTCAAAGATTGTATTTCTCAAGCTTCTTGACAAAGGTTTTCCAGCCCAGAGGAACTTTCTTAAGACCTTTCTAATTCTCTGGCTCTGCTGCTTGCATCAAACCAACTCACTTAACAATCTGTCACAGAAGAAATTTTTAAAACAGAAGCTACCAAGGTCTCAGAAGGACCCTGGAGAACTACTGGCAGGGGAAGAAACAAGTTTGCTCATTTGCTTAACTGGGGCTGTTTCTGCAACAATATAAACAAGAATACTCTGATCTTAGGGAAAACAGACAGCAGAAGGGTGATCACCTGCAGAGACAGAGACTGACACAGTCATATTCTGCTGAAGGTAACAGCAGCAGCTGTAAACATCCATGGGACCTGAATTAATCCAAATGTTTGTCCCTATCAGGAGAAAAAGCCAACCTCTACTTGATAGCTCTCATACATGTGTTAATAAACAAAACTGTCTGTGAACACATACCTCCACAGGTTTTACCCAAGCCAAGGAACATGGGATGGCCTGAGCAGGGAGCTTCAAGTAGCACCACCTACAATGCAAAACAAAGCCATCACCATTACAACAAAAACAGAGCAAAACCAGGCAGAAGAGCAGAACTTCCTCCTTTTCTGGGCTTTAAAATCAGCTTAGCAATACAGGCCCATATTGGATTTTGCACTTACGAATAAAACCCAACAGCAGCTTTGGAAAACACTCCATATCCAGAGAATGGGCAGAGCAGAAATGGCAGTAACAACTGGTCCCTTATGTCTTCCCTTGCTCAAGCATCTTCCCATCCCTACCCCTCATGACTAAAAAGTTATGGACAGAGAGTAATGACTTTTGAACCAAACAATGCCAATGGCCAGGCATGAATGAGAGAGACAAAAGCAAAAATGGAAAAGGTACTGAATTGCTCAGAATTAGTACCTCTGACACTGCCAATGCATCCCACTTGGACTGCTACCCATCCAGGAGGATGTTTACATCCAACACAGGGAAGCCAGGAGGAAGGGTTAGGGAGCTTGCCCTTAAGTGACAGAACTTGGCAAGAGGAAAGACTGAGGAATGAAGGCAGAAACAGTAAAGGCTTTAGCCCAAAGTCACAGTGAGAAAGTGATGGACAGGGCTGATGAGCAAAGAGCTTGGAGTAATCAGCAAAACAGGTCTTAAACAATGTCACCTCAAGAATTAGCATGTAAGCAAGGAAGTGCCTGCAAGGCACCATTAATGGAATAAAAACACAGATACTCCCTGGGAAATCTGCATGCTGGAATGTCTTTCTGAAGAAAAGACAGGCCAGTCAGCCTCACCTTGATCCCTGGGAAGGTGATGGAACAACTATACCTGGGAACCATTTCCAGGCACAACAAGGACAAGAGGATGACTGAGAGTAGTCAGCATGGATTCACCAAGTCCTGCTTGATCAACTTGACAACCTTCTACGATGAAAAGATGGGCCTGGTAGGTGAGGGGAGACCAGTGGGGATCATTTACCTTGACTTCTGTCAGGCTTTTGACACTGTGTTCTGTAAGACCCTCATAGAGAATCTAAACAAGTACAGACTGGATGAGCAGACAGGGAGGTAGACTGATAACTGGCTGAAGAGCTAGACCCAGACAGTGGTGATCAAAGGTACAAAGCCTCATTGGAGGCCAGGAACTAGTGATGTACCCCAGGGATCAATACTGGGTCCAAGATCTTAATTATGGATCTGAATGATGGAGAAGAGTCTACCTTCAGCAAGTCTGCTGCTGACACAGAACTGGGAGGAGTGGCTGATACACAAGAAGGTCATGCTGCCATTCAGAGTGACCTTGACAGGACAGAGAAATGGATAGACATGAAGCTCAACAAAGTCCTGCACTTGGGGAGGAACAACACCCTGCACCAGTACATGTTGGGCCCCAATCCAATACTGTAAAGCAGCATTTTTACCCTGAGGGTGACCAAGCACTGGAACAGGTTGCCCAGAGAGATAACGGAGTCTCCTTGGAGATATTCAAAAGCTGTGTGGACATGGTCCTGGGCAGAATGCTCTAGATGGCCCAGGGAGGTTGGACAGGATGACTGAGCAGGTCTCTTCCAACCTCAAACCATTCTGTGGTTCTGTCACTCATGTGTAATCTACTTACTTGAGGAATCTCAGGCAAGACTTTCGGACGACGTCGAGGTTTCCATAATCTGGGTAGAACACCTCTACTTCTTGGTCATTGATCACGCGGTGGATGACAACACGGTACCACCATTTCAAGACTGTCACACAACAAAGCTGTCCAGGCTGTAGTGAAGACTCAGGCATGATATAACGGTCAGAAACAAGTTTATTTGAGTAACAGTGTCTGCAAAAGATCATAGTGAAAAACGGTGCTTGGTAAGATGCAGGAGAGGAACAAAGAGAAACATACAGGGCTTCAGAAGAATCCTGATTTCTCAAAGTTCCCATGACATGAATTTTCACTAGTTGTTTTAATAGATGCTTTCCATCTCTGTTCTGCTACACTCCAACTGAAATGACAATAAAAAATGCAAACCCAGACTTGTAATGTTTGAATGGTTATTCTAGGGGTCCAACAAGAAGTTAATTAACAGGGATTAATTGGAGGCTAAATAGAGTCATTCATTTTTAACATTACCTTGACATATCAGTGCTTCTTATGATGCAGGTTCTGGAGTACAGGCTCACATACACAGTCCCTGTCTGCAGAGTCTGTAATCACACTTACATGTGCCCCATGCACATCAACTTGGCACACAATGCACAGCAATTTTAGCACTGTCATGGTGGAACAGAATCCCAGACACATGATGTAACTGACACAAGTAAAGCCACTGACAGCGTTTTGCTTTCAAATATGGAAATGACCAAGGCCTGTTACCTGTTGTTTTTTGATAAGCACTGGAGATGGAAGTAAAAGCCTTAACTGAGCATGTTAGCAACAGCAGTGCAACAACTTTCCATAACTTTCCTAGGCTTTTAGAATTCAAGACTGTCTAGGACACAGCCAAACAACCATGAATTGCTGTTAACCATACTTTTTTGCTTGCTAGCTAAAAGGAATGGGTAAGCTTTATGAGTACCTATTTCAGTACAGCCCTGGCATCTCCATATCTAGTAATCAGGCCAGCAGTGACCACAACCAAGAGCTGGCTGCTCTGTTCCCTCAGCACAAGCACACCCACAACAAGCAGTAGTACTGAGTCAGTACAGCATGTTCCCACCTCATCTCAACCATCATATCCTGCAGTTTATCAGATGTTTCCCTGCTGCAGATGCGGATGTAGAACTGGCCAGGAGAGACGACGAATTCCACAAAGACTCCCACCAAGCACCTTCTCTCCAGTTGTGGTAAACTGCAAAGGCTTCTGTCCTGAACAGCATCGAGGGGGATTTCTGGAGTCATCAACTTGCCTAGTAAGGATGGTCCCAAATCTTGAGGCTACAAAGGGTTAAGAGGAAGGTGGCACTCAGATGTCCTGTCACGTGCTGAAGTGACTGGCCTTGCCATTAAGGTAGAAAAAATAGTTCTGCTTTCCTGGGGACCTGGGAATTACTGAATATCAGAGAATCTCAAGAAATTGCACAAACTTGGATTACAACTTTCCCTGTGATAGAAACATTCATTTTCACACTCTCTTTTCCTTCCTTCTTTCTTCCCTCCATTGTAAAGAGGGGTGCAACAAAAATACCTTGCTCGTATTCCTGCAAGGAATAAAGGAGAGGTTCTGAAGTCATGTCACATATTTAGACAAAAGTATTGAATGGCTATTACTAAAAAAGCAGAACAAAACAAAAACCCACACCATGAATATGCTACAAGTTATCACTGCATTATACAACAGGCAATGTCTAGGAAATTGGTCTTCCAGCACACACCCCATTGTTTATCTGGCTAAATTCAACTGCAAGCAACGTTTTTTTGCAATCCTGGCTCTTTTAACCATTCTTTAAAAAAGCAGATAGTCTCTCCTTCTGCAGACTAAGGGCTAACACCCTTGAAGTTTTAGTTAAAAAATTTGACCAAAACATTGAGTTAAACAGTGAGTTAAAGAGCAACTGAGAGGCTTGCTCCCTGAGCAGTAGCATCACCTCTAAAAAACCCTCATATTTCACCCTTGTAAGAAGTGCCTGTCAATAGTGGTATTTGTAAGGGACAGTTTTGCTCCAAGAATCCTCTTCATATCAGACTCTTATGGACACACACAATCTTTATATTCTAGCTCACACATTGATAGGAACAACAGACATTTCTGCGAAAGACACAGAAGACAGGAACTTAGAACCATATTTACAACAAAGCAACGAAATTACAAAAAGATAAACCAACAGAACACACTGTAAAACTAGGCTTACAAGAGGTATGGCCTGCAAGACTGGCTGATTCCTTGCCCTAAGCTGGACTGGCAGCTGCCAAGAGCGCTGTGGATCACACCTTCCTTTCCTTTGGCTCAGGGTGGTAAGAATCACAGAATCACAGAATCACCAGGGCTGGAAAAGACCTTTAAGATCATCAAGTCCAGCCTATGACCAACACCACCACACCATCTAGACCATGGCACTAAGTGCCACATCCAGCCTTGCCTTGAACACATCCAGGGATGGTGCCTCCACCACCTCCCTGGGAAGTCTATTCCAATGTCTAATCGCCCTCTCCGTGAGGAAGTGCTTCCTAATATCCAACCTAAACCTCCCTTGGAGCAACTTCAGGCTATGCCCTCTTGTCCTGTCACCAGTTGCCTGGGAGAAGAGCCCAGCCCCAACCTGACTACAACCTCCCTTCAGGTAGTTGAAGAGAGTGATGAGGTCCCCCCTGAGTCTCCTCTTCTCCAGGCTAAACAACCCCAACATCCTCAACCTCTCCCTATAAGACTTTCCCTCTAGTCCTTTCACCAGCCTTGTTGCTCTCCTCTGGACCTGCTCCAGCACCTCAACGTCCTTCTTGAAGTGAGGGGCCCAGAACTGCACACAGTATTTGAGGTGAGGCCTCAAAGAAAAAGCTGCTGAGACCAGCAGCTCTATATACTTCACCCTTCTCAGGGCCGAGCAGATTGACTTAGCCCCTGTTCCCCATCTGTCCCTTACAACACTTCCATTGTGAGGCTCTCAGGACCAGATCCTTGGACACCTTGCAGCAGGGTGGGGATCAGGTCACATTGTTCCCCTCCACCTCACAGCATCCCCACGAACAAGTGTTCATTGCAAACACAAAACAACACATTCCAATCTGTTTTCCTCCCTGTTAGGGATTTTGAAAAATAAACCAGCTAATCTGGTGTTTCACAAGGAATACCAGTTGCACAAACACCTTCCAAGACTTACCCTGCCAGGATCTTTAAACATGTTCCCTTTGTGATACACAAACTTGACTTGAGGACAGGGTTACCAGGACCACATCCCCCCTACAAGCAGACTTTGATCTAGGGCCATTCCCTGTGAACTTCATCACACCAAACTGAATTTCTTTAAAGGATCAGAAGAGCCTGCCAAAAATCTCTAAAGCATACGTTTTATGAAGCAACTCCCAAAGTCCAACTTCTAGTGCCAGGCTTCCAAGTTCATTAGTGCACAAAACACTTGGGTGCACAAAAAATGGAGGAAGAATTCCTGGGACCCCTTCCCTGCAAATGTGCTCCAACTGTACAGTTCCATACAGCCACAAGATGAGCTTGGCAGAGGAAACAACTCTCAGTAGAAGGCCCTCCCTGAGAAAAAGAAGAACTAAAGATGCTCAAAAGAAAAATAACAGAGGGGACACAAACAAATTCTCCCCATCAGGTTTGGCAGTTCAGAGCCTCTGTACTGTTCTTCTCCATCTCTTTCTAAAAATACACTGTTAAACAAACAAATTTGCAAAGTCCCACCAGGGAGAGCTGACACTGCAGGAATCAAGGTCTCTGAGGACCATTCCCCAGCTCTGTCACACAGCTGCTTGAGACCTGAACCCTAACTATTGCAGCATGGGAAATTCCACACAGCTAGTCTCAGAACAAAATTATTGAAGCTCAATTACAAATAAGTACACCAAAAGTTATCACCATTTCTATCAGGGACCAAGACTGACCCGGGATGATCTACAATATAGATCTCAGGACCAGAAAGCTGCAAGAAAAAAACCTAGTCTGGGTGGGGTATAAAGCTATGCACCAGGTCAGTACAAGTCTGGTCACCTCCAGACTCATCTAAAACAGGTACAAAGATTTCTGGAAGCAGCAGTGCATCAACAATGCAAACTCAGAAGAAACAAAAGCAGTAAAAAGAGTATCACCCCCTTGGATTAAGCCACGAAAAAGGTACAGACCACTTGTCCAGCCACTTACTTGTTTGAGACCATTACTCAAATTTACTGCTTGTGTTTCCACTGGCTTTGACTTCTCTCCTGCTGTCAGATGGAGGCTCTCTGTCTCACAGCTTGGTTCCAAAGGAGCCACCTCAACTGCAGGTGCTGCTGCAAAGATGATGGTTCGGCTGTTACTCTTTATTGGACTGATGAAGTGTTACACACTAAGCAGAAAGAGAAGACATCTGAAAATGAAAGTCTGAAAGCCTTGGTGCTGTTATATTCATTTCTTTTAGCATTCACAGCCACCACAGCCATGAGGATTCACTGTATTAATAAATACATTAATAAAAACAAAACAAAAAACACTTGTTCTTGCAAGCATGCTAAGGGTTAAATCAACTGCTAGAACAATACTAAAACAAATCTTTCCCAGGAAAGTCAGGAATTTGGCAGGAACTGTATGTGACTTTCTGCCTTCTCTCACAGCTCTCAGGAGGAGATCTGCAATCTCTTTTCTTTTATGGGACATTATAGCTGTGCATTTCAGACTAGTGCAAAACCTCCCGTCCCAAAAAGTGCATTGGAAAGGCTTTACCAGCCTAAGGAGCAGGTGTTCAGGAGATCCTTCTGGTATTGTTAATCTGCTGCCTCAAATGACTAGAAATTCCAGTCCTACACACACATTCAGGAAGTCTGAACTCTGAACAGGCTAAACATCCCTTCTTCCACCTCACACCAAAAAACGGTGGCACCCAGTAGAAAACTTGCAGTTAAGTTTTCTGCTAGCAAGACAAGTCCCTCCTGACAGCTGCTTCTGCAGCACCCCACATCCCTCTGTGCCAAAACCTTGGGGAACCAGGACTGCTACAGCAACTGGAAATGCAGCAACATCCACTTGAAACACAGTTGCTTAGCCACAACACTTGAGAGATCTACGTGCTTGCAGTTAAATAACACACTACCTCACCTTGCAGCATCTCTTCCTGGGCATCACTTTGCAGCGTCTCTTCCCACACCTCACCTCCGGGCGCCTCTTCCCGTGCCTCACCTCGGGGCACCTCTTCCCGTGCCTCACCTCGGGGCACCTCTTCCCGTGCCTCACCTCGGGGCATCTCATCCCACACCTCACCTCGGGGCGCCTCTTCCCGTGCCTCACCTCGGGGCATCTCATCCCACACCTCACCTCGGGGCATCTCATCCCACACCTCACCTCGGGGCGCCTCTTCCCGTGCCCCACCTCGGGGCGCCTCTCCCTTCTCTATCTCACTTGCCAGGCACTTCTTCAGAGTCAGCAAGGAACCTGCTCTTGTCTGCTCAACCACAATGATATCAGACACACTTTTGAGGACTTCAAACAAGGAGAAAAATCCATATTGCTTGTAGTGGAATGCCTGGCCAAAGCGTCTGAAGAAGGCCTTCTCAAAGTCGATGAGCAGAAGTGGTGAGGAATTCAGCAGATCCTGCAGCTGAGCCTTCACTGCCGCTGGCAGGACGGGGGCCCTGACCCTCCGAGGGAAAGCCTGTGGATTCTTAGAGGGATAAGCAACTCCTGCCTTCACAGCAGCACCCTTCCGGGCTTTAGCACATTTCTGTTTGGCAACCAGTTGGGCAATTGTTTTTGTGCTCTCATCTGCAATGGCTACAACAGAAAGAAACTATTAGATTATCAGAACAGCAAACCATTAAAGTCTCTACACAGGCAAAGCTCCTCTTCTTTCTTTCCTCTTCCCCGTTCCCCCTCCCCTTTTCAGAAGCAGATGTCTCCTTCAAAAGCATTCACACTAGATCATGACTGACTTCCTGCAGGCAACCACTTCTCCTCTCCCTTTGTAAACTGGACTGAACCATTTTTAACAGCCAACAACCAATCTGCACCCTCATCCCCATAAATCCAGATCCAGCTAGGAAGACAGGTCAAATTCTTGGATACAGGATTACAACAGCAAACTTAGCTGCTGCAAGTTTTGTTGGGAAAACAGTAAATGGCTCATTGCTTCCCTAAGCCAGAATCACAGTAAACCCCCACTGTGGAGCACCCACCCACCCAAGGTTTTCCTGCAGAGCAGCCCAGATCTATTTAATGCTTTTCAACAACTTTTTCTTGTCTTACTGTAGCGCTCTAAAAGAAAAAAAAAAAAATTCACCCTTCCCAATCAATTCTTTGCACCTACCATTTGTTTCCACAGCTCTTCCCCAAAGAAAAGTAAAATTTTAAAAAAGGTTATTTGATACAGACTAAACTTCCCATGGGAACAGGTAGGGAAACGTTTTCAGCTCCTCCCAAGAAGCCCCATCCCTGGTGTTGGTTCCTGCTGTAGTCTGCATTTATAGGAAAAGTCAAGCTTACAAGTTCTAGTGTACCCACAAAAAAACATTATAGTAGTTTCTAAACTAAACACAAAATGCACAAAAATAACTGGAAGCCTATGTGACTTTTCAGAAGGAAAGAGCAGAAAAGCATTAAAAGGCAAATCAAAATACAGGAAGAAAGATCAAAGACAAGAAATTAAACAGAGCTATATGAAAACAAAATAACAGATATGAGACCTACAGCTCTGGGAATTAATCCTGCACTTCCTCATTTTGGAGCATCACTTCACACCAGTCAGTATGTGGTTCCAAACAACTTCTCTACTCGTAAAGAAAAAAACCTCACCTCTGAGGATAAAAGTGCCTTTTTCATAAGGACAGACTCTGACAACTTCAGGCATGTTTGCCACCAGCTCCAAGGTGGATCGAAAGCCCAGGTCACGTAGAGGGAGGGGTTTGCCAATCATGGCCATGTAGTCGCATTCCAGTTCTGCTGGGGTTAAACCCTCTTTGGCAGCCATTAGCAACGATCTCACCTCCTTCTTCACCACCTCCATAAGCTGTGCCTGCTTTGACATGTCTGCACTAAAGGGGAAAAAAAAAAACAAACAAGCAGAACACAACTTGTACCACAGTTGCTCAAACACAGGCAAAAGGCTTTTTACCATTTATCAACTAAAAGCTGGTGGGGCAGCAAGCCAGGTTCACCAAAAGCCACTACCACCCACCAACCCCTGTGTTTCCTTGCCTGCACCCCTGGAGCTGTTGCCCTTTGGCACCCACTGTCCCACCTAAGATCATGGCTCCTCCTGCATTTGCTGCCTGTCCCCGTGGGATCACGGCTCCTACACGCACTGCATCCCCCAGCGTTTAGTGCGCCCCTAAACCCCTGCCCCAGGGGCGGCCCTGCCACTCCACAGAGACCCCTGCGCCCCCAAACTGCTGCCTTAAGATCTCCCTCGTCCCATAGCCTCATTGCCCCTTCACAGAAACCCCTGCACCCCCAAACCGCAGCCCGGGGATCCCACCGAGCCCAAGGGAGTGGCTTTTGCCGCCGGCGCTGCCCGCACCCACCGCGACATCCCACCGTGCGGCGCACGCAGTCCCATCTGCGCCTGCGCGATCCCTTTCCCGCCCTTCCGGGGCGCGAGGGCGGGGCAGCCCCCTCCTTTCCCCTCTGCTGCCGCGGGGACGCGGGGGGAAGCGGCGCCCGGGGCACCTGTCAGGCCCTCCCCGCAGGCTGAGGCGCCTGCGGCTTCCACACCGGGCAGGCAGCCTGTCCTGTGGGACCGACGCCCGAGCTGCTGCCCTTGCCTTCTCGGTGAAAACCGAGGGCCAGGTGTACCTCCGGCAGGAAAAGTTAATGCGTTGCAAAAGAGACACGAACAAAGAAGGACCTTTAATTCCTTTAAACCCGAACACCAAGGCTGTTAAGAGCAGTCTTGTATTTTTTAGCCCCCTACTGAGAGGAAAATCCACGACGGAGGTGCTGAGTGGCTTTCCCCAGACCATGATGAGCTGGGTTGCAGCTGAGAGACCTGGGTCTGTACAGCCTGGAGAAGACTGAGAGGGGAACTTAGCAATGCTAATAATATCCACAGGGTGGGTGTCAAGAAGATGGGGCCAGACTGTTCTCAGTGGTGCCCACCCAGTGACAGGACAAGGGGCAGCGGGCACAAACTGGAACACAGTTCCATCCATACATCAGCAAACATTTAATTACTTTGAGAATGACAGAACACTGGAACAGCTGCCCAGAGAGGTTGTGGAGTATCCTTCTCTGAAGACATTCAAAAGCTGCCTGGGCGTGATCCTGGGCAACCTGCTCTAGGTGAACATGCTTTAGGTGGGTTGGACTAGCTGATCTCTTGAGGTCCCTTCCAACCACCACCATTCTGTGATTGCCATTCCCTAAGGATTAGCAGTCATTTGAGAAACCTCAGCAGTGCTGTTGATTCCACTCTAGGGTACATTGCAATGCGACAAGGGGGAATGAAGCTGAAGATTTTGGGATGGCAAAGGTTGCAAACCCATCAGCACATGCTCTCAAAGCATTTCCCCCATCCTGAGGTAGCAGCCAAAAACCCTCCTGTGGGGATGTCCCAGAAGTAAAGAGCTGCTGGCCAAATTGAACATTGAACAAAACCAGGAAGCTGCAGTTTTGTAGATGTTAAATATGCCATGGTGCTTCTGACAAGAAATCAATGTCTGTGCTGTGCAGCAAACACCAGCCCTGAGCCACTGTGTACTGCTGCTGCTTGAGCACCACTGGCCCTTTCAGCAGCTGGAGACAATCTCCCCGTGCCCCACACTGACCAAGTGATTAACACCAAGTAAAAAAGAACTCTGGAGCACTTCCAAAGCAAATACAGACACTGTATGAATTTCTTAATTATGCCATTTCCACCCAGCTTTTCTCCTCTGCAATTACCCCTCCCCATCCATTGCTTCCCCGGTGACCTGCTGATGAGGCATCCAGCACAATGGAGCAGAGAAAGTGGGGAGCTGGTGTTCCTGCCCTCCCTGCCTGCAATATCCTGACTCTAGGCAGGCCACAAGTCTCCAATAAACCAGGAATCTGTGAAAAAACAAGAGCAGCACCTCCCCAGCCAGCTTCTCGGGTCCCTCCAGCCACTCCTCCACACCAGAGACAAGGCATCCCTGAGCTCAGCACTGCCCTGTTCACAGGGAAGTGCCTTGTCTTGCTCCAGTATGATTTCTAGCCAGGGGCTGGTTTCTTTACTACTGTCAGTGACTTTAAAACACTTTAAAAGTGTTTGTTGCAGAGTTTTCCACCAATGTCACCACAGGCTGCACAGCATGAAAAGAAAAAGCTCTTATGCTTGCTCTGCCACACTCCTGCTGTGGAAATTTAGGCACAAGTTCTTCTGGTGATTTTGATTCAACAGCTCAAACCCTGCAATGGCCTCCATGCCTCATACGCAGCCAGGAAGGTTCATGGCTGAACTGGGACCAGCTAATTTCCCTCCCCACTAAAATGTGAGGTGACCCTACAGAGAGGGAGTTTGCTGCTGCTGCTGTCCCTCCACTATGCCAGGCAAAAGGTTTCTAGAGAGCAGACCAGTGTGAGATGCTGCTCAGCCAGCTGTTCTCTGCAATACCCTCTCCACTGATCTCACCAGTAAAGGTTTTTCACCCTGGTGTTTCTTGCTCTAGGCCACTCTCACCATTTGAGGTCTTTGGAGGTACAGTTACTTTTAGGTTGCTTTTCAGCCTCTTTGCAGAAACCATCTACTAAAAATGATCTGAGTCCCTTTGATTGTATTTTATTTCCAAAGGCAGGAAGATGCAAACAGAACATTCTCCTAGAATCCACCCTGTCCAGGTCTAACCTTCCTTCCCATCTCCACAGCAGTATGTGAAGAGAGCAGAGCAGCTGGGAAACAGCTTGCTCACTTCACTGTCCGTTATGTCTCACAAGCCTGTGATAAACTTGAAACAATCCTCCTTGATCTGACACCTCCCCTTCTCTCCCCCGCCCCCCGACTCCAAGCCCCACCCGCTTTTCCTGCCTGCAGCAATAAATTCAAGCACGGATTCCTCCAACTCTTACAGGCTGCTCCGTGCTCCTTGGCACAGATGAGGATGGATAAGAGGTCTCGGAGCTCTTCCAGGGAGTCTCATAAGAGACGCAGAGAGTCCCCAGCTACACAGAGCAAACGAGAGAAGGAGAGCAGCAGAGAAGCCAGCAAAGGAAGGGGAGACATAAAGCAGGACAAAGCAAAGGAGATCAAGAGCACCGCAGGGACTGACGGAAGGGTGCACACATCCACCACAGTGGTGGACGTGGATGATGTGGTGTCTGATGAAGAAATGGAGGCAATGGCGTTGCTCGACAGCGAGCAGCAAGAGGAAGGTATGGCTTATGGAAGGGAAGGGGCTGGAAAACTATGGGCTCTTTGACCCTGTGTTGTCACAGTGCAACTTTGCTTTCTGCACAGTATCATCACACACGCCTTGCACAGACTGCACGTGTAGTTCCTCTTCTGGATAAACCTAGAAAGCAGCTCCTCTGCAGGCCGTTCCCAGCCTGCCACAACAGGAGGGAGCACCATGAGTCTTTTGCCAGGGTGTGTATTATAGGAGATGGGTTACTTGTAAGCTTCCATGCCAGCGTCTTTGCTGGCCTAGAGGAACTCAAAGGTTCAGACTTGCTCCTGTCTCTCTGGGAACTAATTTTTCACAACTGCTTCTTTCTGCCTCAATTATGGGAATCCCAGCTAGCAGGCAGTAGTGTGGCACTCTAGTGGTCACACAGGTTCTTGGGATCTGAACCTTCCTCAGGACCTGGTGGCTCTGCAGAGAGCTCCAAAGGCAAAGGGGCAGGGATGGAAAGGCCGAAAGAGATTCAAAATGGGAGGGGTGCAAGGATGCTAACTTCACTGCTGGAAAACAGGGTCTACTCTCTGGGTCTCTGCCTCCAGCACCTTGGGGCGATTGCTGAGGAGCACAGGGAGATTTCAGTGGCACTGGTGGCTTGGTCTCACTAAAATCCTATTCTAAAAGGACCTGAAATATTCTGATAGAGAACAGCACTTCAGGCTTTGCGTGTTCAAAGCTACCTCTTATTTACAATGTCTCTCTGCCACTAGCCTGTCTTGCTAGGTAAGGTTCTGGGATCCCAGCTCAGCCAATGAGTTGCCCATTCCAAGCCTTTTGACACTGCTTGTAGTCACAGGTGTTCAAGCTAAAGGCTGCTCTTCAGTCAAGGCACTATGGAGAATTATGGCTCAATTTCTGCCAGTAAAGCAGAGGTAAAATCTGTTAGTCCATCCTGGCAGTTCCTGGACAGGTGGGACAGGGAATATTCTTTAACACAGCTCCAGAGAGAGCCAAATGGCTCACATACACCAGGTCTAGGACAACACTGAAGCTGATCAGTACAGGCACTTGTCAGGCCGTTGTATTTTGGGAGCAATTATTCCTAACACAATCATGTTGGATTTTTCCCTAGGTGTAAAGTCTCCAGGTCTGGGCATCTGTGAATGGCTTCTGACCATCTTGTCTTTCCTGTTCGTCCTAATGACCTTCCCCATTTCTGTCTGGTTCTGCATGAAGGTGAGAATAATCATGGCGCTTCTCTAGGTCTAGTATTTGGTGTCTCATAGAATCATAGAATGGTTTGGGTTGGAAGGGACTTTAAAGATCATCGAGTTCCAACTCCCCTGCATGAGCAGGGACACCTCCCACTAGCCCAGGTTGCTCAGAGCCCCATCCAACCTGGGCTTGAACACCCCCAGGGATGGAGCAGCCACAGCTTCTCTGGGCAACCTGTTCCAGTGTCTCACTACCCCCACACGAAAGAATTTCCTTCTGATCTCTAACCTAAATCTCTCCTCCTACAGTTTCAAACCATTACCCCTTGTCCTATCACTGTGTGCTCTTGTAAAAAGCCCCTTCCCAGCCTTTCTGTAGGCCCCCTTCAGGTACTGGAAGGCCACTATGAGATCCCCCTGGAGCCTTCTCTTCTTCAGTCTGAACAACCCCAACTCCCTCAGCCTTTCTTCATACGAGAGGTGCTCCAGCGCTTGGATCATTTTCGTGGCCCTCCTCTGGACACGTTCCAGCAGGTCCATGTCTTTCTTGTGATGGGGGCTCCAGAGCTGGACACAGTTTTCCAGGTGAGGTCTCACCAGGGCAGAGTAGAGGGGCAGAATCACCTCTCTTGATCTGCTGGCCACACTTCTTTTGATGCAGCCCAGGATGCTGTTGGCCCTCTGGGCTGCAGTTGCACATTGGTGGCTCATGTCCAGCTTTGGATCCACTAGTACCCCCAGGTCTGTTTCTACAGGGCTGCTCTCTAGCATGTCTTCCTCCAGCCTGTATTGATGTTTCTGGTTGCCCCAGCCCAGGTACAGAACCCTGCACTTGGCCTTGTTGAACCTCATGAGGTTCACTTGGGCCCACTTCTCCAGCTTGTCCAGGTCCCTCTGGATAGCATCCTGTATCTCTGGCATATCAACTGCACCACCCAGCTTGGTGTCATTGGCAAACTTGCTGAGGGTGCCCTCAATGCCACTGTCAATATCATTGATGAAGATATTAAACAACACAGGTCCCAGTACGGACCCCTGAGGGACACCACTTGTCACTGTTCTCCATCTGGACACCGAGCCATTGACCACTCATGTGGATGTAACTCACTGGTTCAGCACATGTTGGACATGAGCATAAATGTTTTTTTGTAAAAGGCCTTATTTACAATTCATCATTAATTTTGACTTAACCCTTTATCACATGTTGCTGACACAGAGGGCTGCACAGGCTCCAACTACAGCCTATCAAATACTCCTGCTGCAATATCATCAGGCAGGAGTTTAGCTTTCTCTTCTTGTAAAACAAATTGCTGGACTGTTCACTTTCTAATATAACCTTCAGCCTAACCAGGCAGCAGGCAGGGTAGATAGGTTTCAAATTAAACATTTTAGGAGATTGGTCTCTCAGTGAATAGCAGATTTTCCCTCCTCCACCCCTTTCCTTGGATTCATAGCATGGATACAAGTAGGCATATTTTGATTCCCACTTGTCAGGAAATTTCACATGCATCATGTTCCTGACAAGAGTGTCAGTGTTATGGCTCAGATCTTATACATGGGAGCACATGCACACATGGCTTCCTTGGAGGCAAAAAAAACCCAACATGAAACATTTTAGCTCAAGGTGTTCTAGCTCAAGTTGGTCCCAGCTATAAGGAAGCAGAATGCTGGCCTCATCCTGGGCTGCTCTCCCAGATGTTGGGCTGTCTCATGGCTGCTCCTGCTCTGCTCACACACAAGACCAGCCAGCACTTCTGGGCCAGGTTCTCCACTGGGGTAAAGGGGCTCTGTGACACCACTAGCTCACACCTGCTGAAGTCTTCCCTTTGCAGGGCTTTCCCAGAAGAGACATCCTCCCGTACCAGTGAGGCTCCTTTCCCCAGTCCTGCTGCTTCCTCTCCAGCCTAGCTTTTGTTTCCCTCTGCAGGTGGTGCGGGAGTACGAGAGAGCCATCGTGTTCCGACTTGGGCGTCTCCTTCCTGGCAGAGCCAGAGGGCCTGGTGAGCTGTTTACTGAGCTGCCCCCAGCCTTGTCACTCCTCTTCATGCTCTACCAAAGCTCACACACGGTTGCCCTTGTAGCAGGCATGGCCAGATAGGAGACAGGATGTCTGCTCCCTTCCTCTTAAGGCCAGTAGCTTCTAATGGCTTTTCCCATCACAGAAGCAGCCTCAGAATTTGAGCCTATGTATTGCTGTTGCTTTGCAGTTCTGCATGCCAAACCTTCCCCCGTTCTCCAGAGCACGAGGGGAAATTTATGTGGTTCTGATGATCACCAGCTGCCTTTGTCTTCCTCCCACAGGCCTTTTCTTTTTTCTTCCCTGTCTGGACACATATCACAAGGTAGATCTGCGCCTCAAAACCCTAGAGATCCCCTTCCATCAGGTATGGCTGACAACCCCTCTCTGTATTAGTTTTTCAATCTATTTAACTTTAGATCTCATGCTACCAGCCTTCATCCCCGCATAGAAAAGTTTGAAAAAACATCTCAAAGTAACCCTAACACCTCAGAAAATGGAAAGCAAAAAATTCTGTCCTTGTCTGGTGTACAGCAAATCCTTCTGGAGATACAATAACCAAGCACACACCTCAGGGCACAGCCCATGTTCTCAGAACAGGAACGGACCAGGCAGCAGTGGGCAGGGAAACACAGCATGGGATGATGACCTCCTCACAGTCTCTTGCTCAGCAGCTGTACTGAGGAGACAGACACAAAGATGCTGCTCAGGGAACTGCGGTCCAGAGGAATTAGAGTTTGCCCAAAGTCAGTCAGTAGCAGAGGTGGAAACCACAAAGACTTTACCATCCATCTAGTCGTAATCCTTACCTTAATTGCGTGCTTTTCTGTACCACCTTAGAGTTGTCAGAACCAGCTCCATCTCCCCTAATGTCTTCTGCTTAGGTGGTGACTAAAGACATGGTTACCTTGGAGATAGATGCTGTCTGCTACTACCGGTTGGAGAATGCCTCTCTTCTCCTCACCACCCTGACCAGCATCTCCAGTGCCATCCAGCTGCTGGTGCAGACCACCACAAAGCGCCTCCTGGCACATCGAGCCTTCTCTGAACTTCTCTTGGAGAGGAAGAGCATCAGCCAGGAGATAAAGGTGCTTCCACAGGAGACTATTTAAATTGTGCTAAACTCTGGAGACAAGCACAAATCTGAAGTGAGAGCAGTCATTTTATTTCTGAGGGCCCCCACAAAATAGCACACAAAAACTAATAACTTATGAATGCCTTACTCCCTGCAAGGGGCCTAGGTCAGGGCTGGTGTTCTCTTCATGCTCTAAAAATTGCCCTCTTCACAGGTGGCTTTGGATGCTGTCACGGGCTGCTGGGGGATCAAAGTGGAGAGAACAGAAATGTAGGTAGGAAGTGCTGGGAGAGGGGACTTCCCTGGCCCCTTGCAAATACTTGTCCTGTCCTGCTTGCTGCTGCCTGCTCCTCTTCTGCTTTGCCTCTGGCTCACTCCCTGCAGCTGTTCTGCAGAAGGTAGAGCCTTACCTCTCTCCTTCCTATTTTCCCCACCCCTTTCAGCCTCTGCCTCACGTTAGATTTCCACATGCAGAGACAGTGCTTGCTCCTGCACTGGCAACGAGGGGAGGGTCCTTAGCTGGGATCTCATCACCATTTCACCACTGCTGCAGGCAGTTGGCACCCAATTCTGGTAGCCCAAGGGGCACAGTGGGCTTCAAACCCTCTGTGTCAAAAGCCTCAGGGTCTTTGCACTGGCAGGAATGGGCTTATCACTCAAGCCCATGCAAAAAGGTGGGACTCACTTACCACATAGAGGGCCATGGAAGAGAGAGCCAAGTGGTGAATGAGTAAATCAATGAACAGAAGGAAATGTTTGTGCTGTCTTGAGAGCAGTCTCCCAGTGGATTCTCTGCTGTCCTACAAGAGTGACCTTAGTCTTCAAGCCTCAGAGGCAGAGAGAAGAGGTCTCTCTGCTGCCTAGTGATCATGCAAGCCTGGTCATTAGAAAACTAGGCTAGGAAAGAAGAATGGGAATGGAGATAAAAGGCTAAAATAAAACACTCAAAGAAGGACACCCAGGGAGTAAAGAACGGGAGTGAACAGCTCTGCAGAGACTGACTGATGAGCCCATTCCAAGCCTCAAGCTGGCCATCCAGTGTTGCCAGGAGAGCCTGGAGCCCAGCTAATCCCTGTCCTTTACCACCACAGCAACAACGTGCAGCTGCCAGCTGAAGTCCAGCAGTCCCTGGCTGTGGAAGCAGAGGCCCAGAGACAGGCCAAAGTGCGGGTATGTCAACTCTGAATACTTCTCATCTCTTTCCAAAGCATCCCTCTTTTCTCTCCCACCCCTGGTTTGAGGTCCCTAGGACATGACACACAAGGATACAGCTCTGGGAGAATAAGTTTCCTGTAATTCCCGTTTGGGAGCTGTGTCTAGCAAGGGGAGCTGCAACAAGTCTGGGCCAGGCCAGTGGAGTGTCAGACCTGGCACCTGGCCTACAGGTAGGACAGAAAAATAAACATAAAAGTATAGGATTATCCCTGGGACCACAGTGATCCCCATGGGGATCTCTTCCTTCTCAGGGTTTCACTATTGTCTAAGAGCCCAGTGAAGGGCTGTCACCACTACCATGTACTCCACACCTTGCTCAGCCCAGGCTGGTCTCTGTCTCTTGCACAGAGCTGCTCACAGAGCCTGGATAAGGTTGACATTCAGCACCCCTCCCACAAGCCTAGCCTGGGGGGGCTGCCCTCTCCCATGCCCCTGCAGCAGGGTTATGCCCAATTGTGAGCCCAGATTGGCCTAGTGAAAACAAGTTAGACATGAGCACCCAAATTTTTGGTAGCATCAAGAGGTCTAGTGCATGCTGTGATCTTCAGACAGCAGAAATATTATAATCACACTGGTCCTGAGAATCTGATGGTGGCAACCTCCCCCTGTAATGAACAGTCCGTGCCCCTTAGTCCCAGCCTCACAGGAACTGTCTTTACTCCCCTGTTTGGTAGGTGATTGCTGCTGAGGGGGAAAAGGCTGCTTCCGAGTCCCTGCGAATGGCAGCTGAGATCCTGTCCAGTGCCCCTGCTGCTGCTCAGCTCCGTTACCTCCACGCGGTGCACTCCCTTACTGCAGAGAAACCTGCTGCTTTCATCCTGCCCTTGCCTTTGGATGCCATGAACCTGGTCTCACCAGCTTCTCGTGGTCCTCCAGCAGTAAGCAGCCTCCTCACAGACACCACAAAGCTCCCAGAAAGCCCGAAAGACAAGAAGGACTCACCCATGCTCTGAGAGCTGTCTCAGAAATGGTTGCTGTACTGTCCCTTGTCCATCTGGCTCAGAGAGGAGCAGGAAGGCAGCCCACCCAGCAGGTCCTGGTCTGGAGGCAGGAGGGAAGGGAGCCCAGGCCTGTAACATAAAGTGGATTGTACATGGAAGAAGCCTCAGCTTGTTTTGGAAAGGGAAAAAATACAGAACCCAAAGAGCAGGGCTGGGACATGTGTGAGCAGGGGGGTGAGAGAAGAGGGGTGTCATCCCCTCTCCTGCACAGCCAGGCAGGTGGGGGTGGGAGCCCAACAGCTGGTGGGGGAACAGGAAGGGACCCAGCATGCAGCCAGGTTGGTGGGTGCTGCCAGCCTGGTTCTCTTGCAATGAGGGAATGAGCTGGGTCCCAGGGCATAGCCCTGGATATGGGATTTCAGTCACCACCCATGTGCATGCACCTACACACCCCGGCAACCAAGGCGTTCAGCCCTGGTTCTAACACAGGAGGAAAAGGAGGAGTGGGCAGCCTGTAAGGCTTGGCACTGCCCTGCAAGGCACACCAGCTTGCAGAGGAGAGCAGGCTGTGCTGATGCTCGCTGCCACTGGGGGGTGAGGCAGGACCAGCTCTGAGCTTGTGGGCAGCTAAGGTGATCCGTTTAACCATCTCCCGCTGAGGTGGCAAGGGGGGGATCCAGCATCGCTGGGGAAGAGCAGGCTGGGAGCCTCGAGAGTAGTACTGCTCCTGCCTGCTGCAGCTGCCTTGGTAACATCCAGGGAAGGAACAGAGAAAGTCCTCAAAACTCCTATAAATCTCAGAACTATGTATCTTTCCTGCCAAAAGCTATTTGGAATTACCAGGAACCTACAGGTGCTGCAATCCTTTCCCCTGGCAAAGACACAGAGCACTCTCAAAGCAAATTCTACTGCACTCGGTTTCTCTGATCCTAGTGCCCTTTGGCAGGACATCACCTCTGCTCCTGCCCTTTTACTTGGCCTGCAGCATCTCCCCTTGCTTCAAAGCAGACCTCCCCTGCACAGCTATTCCCAGGACCATCGTGCTGCTGCTGGCAGCCTGTAGGGGCCAAGACAGAGCAGCCTTTGTGGCCCTTCTCTTAATTTCCCTCACAATAGTTGGCCATCATGCAGACGCCCAGCAGGGGTTACCCAGCCAGTTGCTCACTCTTGTGTTTTCACTTATTTTATTCAATTCCTCGTTGCTTGCTGGTAACACACACACTGGCACAGGCCACCAGCCATATTTCTGTTAAATGCAGCTGTATGTGCTGGCCTAAATAGTCCACCCATGAACTAGCTCACCCATGACCACACAAGCATCTGAGCTCCAGGGGTAGCCTCACATCCAAACCATCCTGCCACAGGGTGGCTGTGGCTCCTGCTTGTGTGTCTGTAATGGATCTTGGTAGTGATCCACTCATGCATAACTAGCTCTGGGAAGTGGGACAGCTCTGTAGTCTTCTCACTGGCGAAGATGAGCAGTGTAGTTACTTCTCTAAAGGTGGTTCTGATTATTTCTCACACCACTGTTTCCCAGCCTAGGGCAAAAGGGTGCTATACTACACAGCAGGAGCTGCAGATGCTCCTTGTGCTGAGCACTTCCCTGGCTGCATTTATTACTCTTTGTAAAATGATACATCCAGACCAAGATCCCTTGGCACATCAAGGACCACCACCTCTACAGATAATGTCTCAAAGGAGCAACACTTAGTCTGAGACATTACTCTCAAGACACATGCATCAGGGCACACACATTGCCCTGTTTGCACTCCTATCTGCAGAAGTCAGGCATGTTCTCAAACATGTAATTTTTCTGCAGTTACAGAAGAAGCACATGGTACTTAAGAACATCCTCAGTTCCAAAGAACATGCCTTGCTCCAGCAGGATCTTCTGTCTTATACATCAACAGAGCTGGCAGAAACGTGTCAGTTTACCTTCAGAAGAAACTACATTCAACAACCTTGCAGAAGGAAAACAACATTTAAAAATGTACTGCAGGATTAGGGATATATGATGTTTCCAAAACAGAATTTACCTCCGGGGAGTTGGCAAGGACTGTGTGAGCTGATGAGATTCCTGAAAGTTTCACTGCCTGCCCTCCCAAGCTGAGAGTGGGTCAGACTGCAGGGTCTCACCAAACCCAGGCAGCTCTGCTGACTGTGCAGAGCTTTGTAACTGCACAATCTGCCCCGGGCTGGGGACTTGACAGAGGCAGAAGCCCCAGGTGGCCACCTCCCTGTTGGGATTGCTGCAGATGGGGAGCCAGGTGGCCATGGATCTTGTGTTTTAAATGTCATCCCAGTACTCTGAGCAGGGGAATTGGCATAATGTGAAGTCTAGTTTTGTGACCTTGGTGGCAGGCAGCTCTCTTGTGGCAGCAGTTTGAGAAAGGCCTTCAGGATACTACACAGCTTCAAGGCTGCTTCATACTTTCTGAAAGGAGAGCAAAACCTTCTTCTTCAAAAGAAGATTCAAATACAAACAAAAATTTGTCCATAGATTTCTGTACAATTTCTTCATAAACAGTCAGCTGGTAACTGGATCATCTGAAGTGCAGAGGATGAAGGAGGTACCCATTATCAGATACACATCCAGGTAAACCACCTTGATATGAGAGGATGTTTGAATTCCTTACATGATCCAACAGAGATAAGGCTGAATGAGATAGAGCAACAAAAAGAGACTGAGGAACACAAACAAGGAGACAAGCACAGGGCGGGGGAGGAGGGCATGCAGGCAGGAGAGGTGTGGGTAGGAGACAGTTGAGGAAGCAATCATATTACAAGGAAGACAAGCTGTAAAGATATTAGAGCTGTGGGAGGTGGTAGAGGACAAGCAAGACAGATGTGGAAGTGGCAGAACCAGCTAGAGCAACAGCATAAATGCTGAGGTGGCACAGATGTTGGGGTAGTAGGTAAGGAGTAACAACAGTGGATGTGGGGTGAAACACTACTGTGAATGGGCACTAAGAAACTATGCAAACATGTCTGTGCTTTAATGTTTGCTTTTTCTGGATCTCTTGGAGCAGCCAGAGGTAGAAGCTTTGGGACTTGAGCAGGCCTCGACTTCGGACACGCTTTCTTGGAAACAGTTTTCTGAAAGAAAAACAAAACAACAAAGAAAAGCCACTAAATATCGTGGAGTTAAAATGTGCCCAAGGTATCACATCCTTAACAAACTAGCCTCTCCTCCTGCTTTGATGTCAAAGAGGCAGGTTACAGTGAAGGAACAGAATGGGAATTAAAACCTCTTCCCTTTTCTCCTTCTCCACACCTGTATCTTTGGGGATCCAGTCAAGAAAGAACACAAACTTAAATCCACAACAAACATAAGGAACTCACTGCCACACTATATGGGCCAGATCAGTAGCTTAGGTTCTAAAGACAGTGAGAGTGTCCTGTGCTATAAACACAAAAGGTCTGTGGCCTCAGAGTGAAGGGACCTGGAACACTATTTTCTACCCCAAAATCAGTGATCCTAAATAGATCATCTTGACTGACAGGGAACACTCACAATGAGGATGAAGTCAATTACAGTGATCTCCTAGATACAGACCCAGTATCATACATCAAACAAGATTACTTCCTCTCAAAACCAGACCAAATTTAGCAGTTCTTTCTATCCTGATCTGGAATCATGTTAAAAGCCTCCTTTCTTGGCCTCTGACAGAAGAGTCTAGACAAAACCCTAGGATGTGCCCAGGTGGAGAGAGTCCTGCACTAAACAGGAGACGAATGAGATGTCCTTAAAGATTGCTTGTCTCTCTGAGTCTAGGAGAAGGTTCAAAATATTGATTCTCCTGACCTTACTCTTCTTCCTGTGTTGCTTCTGGGATGACCTTCGCCTCTTCCTTCAGCTCACACTCTAGCTCTTTGATTCTCTGCAGAGCTTCTTCCAGCTTCTCTTCAAGACCTTCAGATCTTTTCTCTGCATTCTGAGCACAGATCTGTTTCTCTGAAACGCAGAAGCAAAGACAATGCTGAAACCTGAAACCTAAGCAGCTGCTGACAAGATACCTAAAAAAAAGATTTAGAAAGTTGAAGTGCTCAGTAGGATTGACTGACTCTATAAAACAAATTTATTGTTTCAGAGGAGGGCATAAGATCTTGTTAAAAGATCTACAAAGCACTTCATGGCACATCAATGTAAACCTTGCAAATGGAATTAATTTTAAAACTCAGTGTTTGCTACCAAACGGTGAGATGCTGATCTTCATTATGCAGGAATACAGAGCACAGTCAATCCTATTAACAAGGCTAATGAGATGAGGTTACCCTGGATAATGCAAGCTCATGGACAAGACAAGTATGAGGGAATGTAATTCAGAGTGCCCAAGCCTGCTTAGGCATGGAAGAAGCCCTGACCAAACACAAATCTTGATGTGATTTCTGCATGGAGGCACTTGGGTTCCCCACATCATTGTGTTCCTCACACTTAAGCACAACATGGCATGGCTGTACCTACCAAGCTCCTTGCAGATGCTCCAGCATTGCCAGGGCTTCAAACTCGTTCTGAGAGAAGGGAGTCAACGACTTGGTGGCAGTCATCTCCCTCTGGTTGGGAAGAAGAAAACCTTCTATAAGTGAACGTGAATCCAACAATGCCACATTTAATCTGCAGCATGTGCCTGGTTTGGTGCTGGTGTCTCCGTGCATGACATGTCATTACAGACAAGGGCTCAGTGTCAGCAAAATGTGTAAACCCAGTTCAGGCACTGAACTGATCTCAGCATTAAAAATAAACTAAAATGCTTTTCTGACTCACACATGAAAGTCTCTCTGGCTCGTACTCTTGGTCTGCTGGTGCATTCACTAGATTATAGAGGTTGGAGAGGGTTGTAGCCTGACCAGGAGAAAAAAAGCCAACAAAACCATGTTCAGAGAGCAAAAAGATGCAGCTCCTCACTGGATCCAACAGGCATAAGTCTTTTATTCATCATCTGAAAACAACCAGGGTTTTTCTATAAAAGTAACTGCTGAAAGGCTCCTACTCCAAGCTTTGGAAAGTAATTGTGATTTCCAGGGATTCATTTCTGTAAAATAAATCAAAGTCCATAAAGAAACACTCCTGCATCTCCCACTGTCACTTTGAACTAGCTGCCCACCTCTAAAGCATGAAGGGCAATACTCAGCAATACAGCATGCTTAAGTAGTGGGACCAACCAGTAACAGTTTGCTAAATATCCACAATTCCTGTACCTCTGAGGATGACTGTACCTCTTCTGGATGACTGACTGGCCAGGGAGTGACTGCAAAAGGCAGGCTCTATGACTTCTGAAGAGCAGCTTTATCAAAGAGCAGCATCCCAAAGGCAAGGGCAGGAAAAAAAAAAGGACAAAGGACCTAGGAGGCCAAGACAACCTGAACTTCTTGCTTCCATATTGTTGTGGGATCTCCCTGAACCTCTTCAACTCCTCCCATATGCTCAGCACTGAACTATATTGACCATCCCAGCCTCTGCAGATTGTCCTGGTTCAGTCTGCCCACATCACCTGTTGTTACTAGTCCCACAAAAGTCCTGGGGCTGTGGCAGTAATGCCTGGGTGAGGAGGACAAATTGCAGCAGTGGTAACTGTGCTAATGATTGTTTCAAATTACAAGAAGAAAGGAATTGAAGAGAACACCAGCACCTTGCACGGCCCCAGCAGGTCTAACACAAGGCTTAAAGGGGGTCTCATAACAGAGTCTGAGTAGACAGCTAAAAACCAGTTCCACATCTCTGCCAACAGGCTAAAACCATTGGTGTGGTGGAGACACCCACCCCTGTAACCAAAACGATGTCTGACTTCAGAGACTTCAGGTGGATGTTGGAATCATGTCCCACGTAGCTGATCATGTCTGCAGTAGCTTCATTGTCCTCAGTCAGGTAATCCACACCAGCACCTGGCTGCTCCTGAGAGAGAAAAGGAACAAGGAGGTACCACTAGCCTAGTGGCATTCAAGGCAGCTGTGAAACCGGGTTTCACATCACATACACTGAGCAACAAATCAAAAAGCTCTGCTGGAAAGCAGCATATTGCATCTACTTGTCATCTGCATAACAGCAATCTCCTCCTTTACTTCTAATGTTTCTTCCTCTGTCATGGGTTTCCTACTGCTGTTGGCATCTTCAGCTTCAAGCTCTTCCTGAGTTGAAAAAAAGTTAAGTGTCCTTCAGCTGAAGCTTCAACTGCAATTTCTGTAAGGCACTGTGAGGATCAGGTAGTGTGCTCCCTTTGTCTATCCAAATAACCAAGGCAAAGATGATTGGTCTCTAACTTTGTCTTGCACACAATTAGACTTGGACCTAAGGAGGTCCTAAGTATGAATATATTTTAAATTGCAATTGGTTATGCTAACTACTGACCCACTGTGGCATACCTGCTTTGTGTAAGCCATGGCAGGGAGAAAGAGAGAGGCAGCACATGAGCTGCAGCACTGGCTGGAAACAAAGTCACAAACAACATCACTTTGCCTGGGGGTTGAGTTCAGAACTGATGCAAACAAATTGTTCAAGACAATAAATCAAAAACAATTTAGCCTGTTTCATATGAAATTAGGCCAATGCCAGGTCAACCATCTACCAAACACATCTAATTGTCACAGGCAGTGTCAGAAATCCATCTAGCCACATAAGTAAATTTAAAGTTCAGCCTGATCTCCTTTTTAACCAGTTAACAATCACCTCATAGTTCTAGCTGCCACTTAGGGGTCCCCATGCTAAACCTTCCCTCAAACTGAACTGTAGCTGCTTCCTTAAGGCAAAGTTTTGAAGCAGATCTTAATTTAGGCTGGTTCAACCTAGAAGAGCAAACACAGTCTATATATACCTCTGATCCAAAGAGGTTTCTCAGGTCTTCTAAATCCAGAAAGGAGACAGGAGTACCTCTGATCTCTGAAAGGAGAAGACTACAGGCTTGAATCCAAGCACAGCACTCAGTCTGGGAAGACATAACAGAATTTTATTCAGAGATTATAAAGCAGAAAAAAAATAGCTATTACCATATTCATTTAGCCAGTTAAATAACTCCACCTTTCTGTCTTTTATCTGTTTCAGGGACCTACCTGGACCCTCCCATCCTCACCCTACAAAGGAAGACACATTTCCCCAAGCTTTCAGACATGGCATCTGTCACCAGGTGATCACTCCCACCAACTAATTCCTTCAACAAGCTCCTCCTCAGGCCAGTGCAGAAGATTTATCACAGCCCCTGCCCTAGCCCATGTCGGGAGAAATTGGTATAAATCCCAGGGATTAATTTTTCACTCGCCAAGGTCACACGGAACAGAAGCACAAGTATTTTCAGTCACTGCAGAGAAGCTTCTGACATTCCTTGAAGCAACACCGTTTGCCCTGTGCTCAAGGAAGCCTTGGGCTGCAGGAAGGGTCCATCTCTTGCATTCCTAAAGCACAGGAAAAGCTTGGCTGAACACTAGTGATTACACTGGTAGCAATTAAGAGCTTTATGTGCAAGTGTAGTGTAAGGAGGTGACAGACAGGCCAGCTGAATGCAAAAAGTTTCAGCTGCATCTGTATAAAGGTATTTTGCACTGAGTACCTCCAGGAACTCTTAAGCACTGCTTGTCTGGATGTACATGGCTCTGACAAGCTTTGAAGCAGAGGTGAATCAACTCCCACTCATATGAAATAAATCTCACAGGAGAACCCTTACATACATACCCTGAAACAGGGCAAGGAAAATATTAAAACTGAGTATGACCTGAGCCAGGTTTATCTGCTTTCCAGGGCTGCAGAGTCAGAAGGAAAACTTGGGGACTGGGGTAATCCATTGGAATAGTGGGAGTCTTCCTCCTCCTTGAAACCCTCACGTGTCTTTTCCTCTGCCTTTTACAAAGCAAATGCAATCTCATCTGCCCAGTCAGCCAGAAACACAGGCACCTTTTCTCTTGATCTTATTCAGCTCCTCCAGCTCAAAATCAGCTTCTAAATCCACCTCAGACCGTTTATTTTGAACAATGGCTCTGACAATCTCATGGCAGCAGCTGCAAAGATGCAGACTGTCATCAGCCCTGCAGGAGTGCCCTCAGATGCTTTATTCCCTTCAGCCAGGATCCTGCTGCTGTCAGCAAGGTACAGGAGCTACCTGTAGACTTCTGCACTAGAGAAGTCTCCAGAAAAGCAATCTTTGCCTGCTCCACTCACACAACCACCTCCTGGACAACATGTGTGAGTGCAGATCATGAACCAGGTGGAGGCTTTGCTCCGGGTGACATGGGCTGCAGGCTCACTGCCTGTACTGTCCTTACATCCTCTAATGTCACCCTCAGAAGAGTGGGCAGAGCCCATACAATCACAGATGCAAGCATGTTTTATAGCAGCACTGGGTATAAAGCAGGCACTGCTATTCTCTTTAGGTGTTCCCCTATTATTAGGCTCTCTACAAATTCCAACTACAGCCCATTTAGGACCTGGGAATATATCCAACGACAACCAAATTGATGGGATCTGTCACCACAATCAATCTATCCACACACTACACATTTTTTTCTTTGAGAAAATCCCCTTAGATGAAATTGAAAACCTCTGCTGATACCTGACTATAGAACCAGAGAGTCTGCCCATCTCTGCAGCCAGCTCTTCAGCTTCATGCTGCAGCTTACGAGCCTCCAGAAGTCTGAGCTCCTCTTCCTTCTCCTGACTCTTGCCATGGGAGACACTCCCAGGACACATAGTCTGCTGTCATGTGTCTCAGCAAGTTCACCAGCCACAGGGTCAGGTTTTGGTGCAGTTCAGTCACCTGCACAAAGCATCAGAGCAAATCTAAACTAGTAATAAATTGTCTTGCCAAGTAGTCTGCCATCAGTGTCCTACCTAATTCCATTTGCACACTGACCCAATGCCAGAAATATCTGGTTTTACAATTTTTTCCCTCCCACATTAATTCCCATTACAAACATCTCGTCCTATCACAGATCTGGCCTTCTCTAAGGTCTTGTTTAGGATCATATGCTGCTTATCAGCTCTGTGGTGCTCCCTCTTTTTTAGAATTCAGCAGCAAACCAAAAATCACACACCACACTTACAGAAGATTTTAAAAACGCACAGTGAGGGCCTCTTGTTTACTATCCTGGGAGAAAGAAGAAAAACCACAGAGAGCCAGCAGCCAAAACAGCTCCCTGAACAGGAAATATCAATGTTATTCCAGAGGAAATGCTTGCTAAAAACAAAACAATAAAATGGTGTTTGTGCACTGTATAGGAGACCTTACAGCTATTTTTAGAGGAGTTCTCTCCTCTGGTCCTTTGGCTGGAAGACAAAAGCCACAACTCAACTCAAACAGGAAAGAAGGTGTTGAAAGAAAAACAAGAGTTCCTTCCACCAGCCCTCTGACCAGATAGAAATTACTGGAAAGGCTGAATACTAGATACAGTGCTCTTACCCCTAGCAGTTTCAGGCTTGCACCTACTTTTACATTAAGATGTGTGATGCTCTTCTCAACCTCATTATCCCTGCACAGAACCCATTGCTGAATCATCTTTAAAAAGTGTCCAAGTACCACCCTGAAAAAAATACAAATCTAGAAACAAAGTGACCTTTAGTGCACCAGACCTGAGGATCTCCTGTCTCAAAGACACCCTTTGATTCCCAGCTCAAGGAAAACAACATATTTTAAATAACAGCAGGTGCTGGAAACATGACAAGGGCATCTTTGTTAATGCTGTATCTGTGGCCAAACTTGGCATTTGCAGTTAATCTCTCACATTATGCACATGCCCTGCAAATAATTTATATCCTGATGATACTTGCCAGAGACAATGAGATGGAATTATGCCCCCACAAATCTGACTGAAAAGGAATCGCCTCACTTGCCTTTTCTTCAAATATCAAGATTTCCAAAGCAGGTGGCAGTTCTGAAGGAGACTCTGATGTTCCAGGAGCACTATTGAACCCACTGACTGTTTCCACAGATGTTGCCAGATCAAAGCAAAAGAAAGGCAGTTGCCAATCATTTTAACACTTTGGCTGATCATGTTTATCCCACTGCTGGTTTGCTGCACCAAGGGCCCCACAAAAGAACATTTCTCTTTTCCTACAAGTATAGTTCAAAGCACAAGGCCAGCCCAGACATGTTTAACACCTCTGTCCTTATGGGAAATGTGGTTTCTTATCACTCTCAGCTTCATGCAGCTGGCTGAAGCCTACACAGCTCATCACTGCATCCACCTGGGCCAACCACGCAGGAATCTTGGCATAAAATGCCCACAGCTCAGCTTTGCAAGAGCCAGAACTTCAGCTTTTGCACCTTGAATAACCAATCTTCTACACTTCTCACCACAACTGTCAAAAAATTTAGCTGTGGCTGCAGGGGGAAGAAAATATGAGCCTTTAATTACAATTCTTTCAGCTAACAAAACCAAAGCTGGATTCACAGAGGGATGCCAAAGAGTGATCAACAGCCTTCACTTAGGACTAAGAATGAACTGTTCAGCAAGCACTGAATCCAAAGCAAGCTGAGGAAAATGGGCTTGATTTGAAGCCTTGATTTTCCTTTTTGTCTTGGCAGATTTGGTTCCCTCGGGGCATAAAGGCTTAAGCTCTTTTTAAAACACCTTTGCAGTTACAATCCAGTTGTTCAGAGACACAGGCAATACCATATGCACAGATAAACAAGGTAGTAAATTACTTGTTCATCTGGCTCATGCTGATGGACATTCTGCTTATTGGGGAATATGCTTGAAACATAACAATGTTTGCCCTTGACAGCCAGTGTTTAAGCTTCCTTTAAATCCTGGTGAGGTCCTGGCCTCCATGACATCGTGTAGCAAAGATGGCATGTTATACACATGGGGGTGATGGCAATTTTAAAAATATTTCAATAATTTTGATGCATGGCTTGGTTTCCTCACTGTACAGCTGCGGGATAGAACTGGTCAAATTCTCCTCTGGATAGGGAATAGTGTGATGAAGCAGTGTTGGGATGTCCAGACTGCTAAAAAAGAGAGGAGGTTACCCTCTGCAGGGTGGAGCCTTTCAACATGATGAGAGTGCTACAACCATGTATTAGTTTTAATTACCAGGAGGCTAAGTAGTAGTAGAAACCACATTTAAGTTTTCCTGCCATGCAGTATCAGCTTAAGAGCATAGAAGGAAAGAGGTGGATCCCATAAGGGCACAGGATGAGGGAGAACAGTCACTTCCAACTGCTTACATGTGGTTTGGCCATATTAGACCTTACCCAGTATTCTGGATCCTTATTAAATAGTGGCTTGCTTTGGGAAGGCTGGCTGTGTCATTGCATTTATCTTAGAGTCCCCAGCAAAAGAGAGGACCCAACTGGGGAGGTCACTCTAGTCCCAAGTGCCAATTTCAGAGTAAAAAAAAATAAAAATCTTATTATCACAATGAAGGTACATTATAAAGGCTGTAAGAAGGGATCAAGGAAGAGTGAATAAAGGACCTGAAGCCAAACCTTATAGACTTCATATTAGTCCTCTCTTATATCTCTTGTCTAAAAAAAAAAAAGAAAATCTCATTGTTCTCTCTGTATTGCTAATCCTTGCCATCAAATACCAAACCTTTTGTATTTCTGGCACATGCTGCTTGAGATCAGGTAATCAGGTCTTGGAAGATAATAAATACTTCAGGTAACTGAGTGTCATTGCCTTACAGGACAAAATTACCACATTCTTGGTATTGTCTCTTCCCTGTTTTTATAACCTCTCTCATTTCCACTGTTTCTCACTAGAGATGCAATATAAAGAGAAGGGATACCTTGTATTTTCTACTGAAAGGCCATTACATTACAATGTAAAAATTAATCCAAGTTACCCAAAATAAGCTGCCTTGCATGAATGGAGACAATACCTTTTCCTGTGCATCCAGTTCTGGGCTCCCCAGTTCAAGAGAGACAGGGAACTACTGGAGAGAGTCCAGAGGAGGGTGACAAAGATGACTGGGGGATTGGAGCATCTCTCTTGTGAGGAAAGGCTGAGAGAGCTGGGACTCTTCAGCCTGGAAATGAGAAGGCTGAGGGGGAGACCTTACAATGTACACAAGTATCTAAAGGGTGGGTGCAAGGAAGATGGAGACAGGCTCTTCTCAGGAGTTCCCAGTGACAGAACGAGGGGCAATGGGTGCAAACTGGAACACAGGAAGTGCCATTTAAGCATAAGAAAAAACTTCTTTACAATCAGAGTGACAAGGCACTGGAACAGGCTGCCCAGGGAGGTTGTGGAGTCTCCATCTCTGGAGATATTCAAACCCCACCTGGATGCAGTTCTGAGTAATGTGCTCTAGGTTATCCTGCTTCAGTGGGAGAGTTGGACTAGGTGATCCCTAGAGGTCCCTTGCAACTCTAACAATTCTGTGACTCTGTGGCCCAGTTCCCAAAGCCTTTGTTAAGCCAAAATCCCTTTTTCTGGACTTCACTGGCTGAAAGGATTTCTCACTAGATGTCTGCACTGTGCTGCCTAGCATGTTGCTCAGATCATGAGTAACTACTGGGGCTTCTGACAATCTGCTGTTCACTTTTGGCCATGCTGGTGTCTGGCCAATTACGGCCCTGTTCCTTCTTCTCTCACTTTCTAATGAGAACTACTAAATATTTAATTCCTTTAGCTGTCTTTTAGGATGGACAGAGTTACTGCATTGCAGCTCCTTTAGAAGGCTGAAATATAACATGAAGCATAAGATAATGCAAGGAAAAGCACAGGAAAACCCTGAGTGACAGGGTAAGGTGACAGTACCAGCAGCAGATCCTGAAAGTACACCTTCAGTTTAGTTTTAGTCTGCTAAAAGGGAATATGATTAAAAAACAGAGATGAAGCAATGCTGAAATCAGAAATGAGTCAAGGTCTTGCAGAGGCAAAGGTTGAGAGGGTTTGTTGCAAATTACCCAAGACATGTTTATCTTACACAAGACGTGATAACTTTGTATCAGCAAAGAAAACATTTATTTACAGACTTTGTTATCAAGATAATTCAATATCTAGATTAAGATAACTTTGTGTTAATGATAAAGTAATAAAAAAGTATTACTCTCTCAGACAGTGTTATCTGGTTAATGATCTCCAAAGTGATGTTTTACTTCACATTTTAAACATCCATTTTCCTTTTCCATTTACTTTCTTTTCCATGCATTACCTACACAATCACAAACCACCCACGCTCCCTCTGAACACAACACATGACTGCCCCGTGTCATATCTGCAGCACATGTTCTTTGCACTCTATCACATCTAAAAATCTCAGATATTATTTTTATGTGTGACTTCAAGTCAAGTTCTACCCCTCGAATGCTCTTGATTCCCAGCACGTATCTGGGACTCAGACTTTAGCTTTGGCAAAAGCCAGTAGAGATTATGTCAACAGGTCCTTTATTACCCACTACACTCCTGGCAACCCCAAGGAAAGACTGAACTGCAAAACTAGTCATTCCTTACCATTATTCCCACTAATCCTTATCTTGTGTGTTATATGTATATATGTTCACAGGCTTCTTGCTTTATTTCTTCCAGGGCAGTGGGCTGTGGAGGCAACACTCCAGCAAAGTCCCAGTGTTGATTCAGCACTGTTTGTCCCAGCTCCATCCAGTGCTCCTGCAGGCTGGCAGTGCTCCTCAGACTTTCAGACTTCCTTAGGTGCATCTCCCCACGGTACTGCTCTAGATCTTTTTAGCATCTGAAAGAAAAGCAGCAACCTCGCTGTGTCCCTAAAAATGTTGTACCACCCCTTGGCTGCAGCAGAAGGGTGATAGAAATCAGGTAAGAGAAGTGTGAGGAATCCATGAGCAGAAAGATGTCACAGTGAAGGGATAACACAATAAATTGGAAACTTCTTGGTGACAATTCTGAGCACTTCTACAATTTAAGATCATTTATCAGTCACCAGAGCTGTTGGTCAGACAGTGCTCAAATGCATGAGTAAGTTTAATGCACTGGCTGAACCACGGTATTTGGCCAATTATAACTTCTCTTGTGCAGATTCTTAGCTTAAGCTTCAGCACAAAAGCTTTGAGATAATTGTTTTTATTCACATTTGTGATGAGCATTGATGCCTGCTGTGCCTCAGCAAACATGTGGTGATTTGCTGAGAAGATACCACTCGATAATATGTCCAAGCTCCCAAAATCTTACATTTATCAAGCTCTTGATATCTTGCAGGATTTAATTCAGTAGCTTTTCATTCATTGGAGAGGTGCTAAAGCAAAGGGAAAGAAGGGATGAGAGCTGAGGAAAAAAACAACTCCTTTAGTGGCCAAAGTAAAACCAAGAGTCAAGATATATACTCTACACATACCAAGTTTGTGATACAAACTGTAATTGGAAAGAGAACTCAAAAGCACCAGGCCCTACTCAGAGATTGTTGTTCTCTCACTCAACGTAACACAAACACCAGGTGTCAGGTAAGAAAATATGTTACTTGCAGCAAAGACAAAAATTAAATCCAAGCACTTACTGAAGATTCAGCCCTTGTGAACTGTATGACTGAAATATATATAGTTATGGCTTTTAAGACACACACTGTACATTTCTGCATTTTGCACTTGCTTTTATGCTTTGCTTTAACATATCACAATGAATTAACAACAAACCTGCAAAATACAATCACCTTAACATAAAAAATGAGTTTGTATTTGAAGCATCACGTGTCTCAGAGTCTCATTTTGTATCTGTACACAAGAGAAATGAATGCTCCATTGAAGCATTAACGCATGTGCATTCAATTTAGAAAGAACCAAACTAAAAAGAAGAATTCTGCTACAGCAGTGACAGCTGCAAAAAGGACACTGATTCACAGCAGGAGGGCACGATCCTCGCTCCACTGAACTCAACCACAAACCCACAGCATCACTTTGGAGTTACCCTTATGGCCCTGATTATCAAAATACACGTGTCAAGCAGGAAAGCAGAGCAGTGAGGGACGTGCACGTTACACAAATCTCACCGCACCCAAGAGTCAGTGCCCACTCTGCACAGGGCCAGTGAGACCTACTGTCACAAGGCAAAGGTTGATGGAGTTGACTGCTACCCCTGGTCCCTCCAGGCCACTCACGAGTCACTGCATTGGAAGCACTGAAGCTGCCTGTTGAGGCTCTTGCAGACACTTGGCAGTTTTCTGCTCCAAACAGACCCAGCCTCTCCCTGAACTGATCAGTCTCTTCCTGCAGAGCAGCCAGGTCTCCCATGTCCTGCAGGCATTGGGCAAGAGGGTGGGAAAAGGGAGTGTTATCTTTATTATTTTGATCCAAGTTGGAGTAATTGTCCCATTGCCCTAGGTATTTTGAGACATGCACATATCTGAGATCTGGGCAATGTCTGTAAGGCCACAGCAGAGCCCTCACAAACCCTTTGAGACAGGTCTAGGGTGGCTCATGCTCCCTGGGCACACCAGAACCAAGCACTCAACTCTTTGGTGCTTGTATACTACTGAGATACCACACAGCCTCATACCAACGAGGCCAAAATTACACTAGCCTGGATCTGTTGGGTTTTGTTTTTGTTTTTTTATGGAGAAGGAATGGGGAGAGGGAAGAAAGCCACAAAGAAAAAGGGAAACAGAGGAAAAAAGAAAAGTTTGAGGTAGAGAAAAGGGGACACGCAGTAAAGAGCAAAAAGGAGGGAGTGAACTCCTTCAAATTGTGATGCTCATTTGAAACTAGACCAAGATTTGAAAGTTCAAACAACAGCCAAAGTACCAAATACTTTATTGAGGACGCAGAGCTACACAAACCACACATACACACTTTGAACAGGTACCCAATCACAGGCAAGTTCCTACCTTTGAGGACAAGAGGACTATGAAATGCTTGAGAATGTTGATCAGTGACTTTCCACTAATGTGGAGCCTGCGAACCAATGTGAGCTGGTTTCTGTCTATTATCTGGAAAAAAATTATTTGCCCTGGTATATTCTAAGATGACAGGCATCTGACAGTAACACAGGAGCTTTGTTTTCAGGGAAATGGAGCTCGAGCAGTCGAGTCCACTTTCCTTGCAAGTAAACCTCCACTCTCCCAGACAGCCCCAGGAGTTCTGCTAACAGATTTTAAACTTGAATGGGGTGAAGCAGGAGATCACAAAAAGAGGGGGACACAAACAAGAAAACACAGGAATAACCAAGAATGGTATTTTGTGAGGAAGTGCAAGGAATCTTGCTAAAATATTCTAATTTATGAGGAATAGGAATCTTTGTAGTAAAATCCATCTCTGAACGGAAATATTAATTTCACAGAAGTTCTTCCTGCACAGAACCTGGAAATTCAAACCAAAAATTCTGTGTGAATTAACTGGTTTCCATTGAAAAAAACACAACAAAACAAACATACAAAATACAACAGACTTCAGGAAATTAGGTCAGGGCAGGTAGGAGATGTGTTACTACCCAATGGTATTGAATAAAAGTGTTCCTTAGGATGAAATCTGCCCTCGGAACTGCTAGCTGTCATACCTTGCAGCATATCATAGATCTCCTGCACCTTCCTTCAGAGCCAGGCCGTATGCAGCTGTGGTCCAAACCTCTCCAAACATCCTGGGCTAGCTGCAGAACTTGCTCTTCCAGCTGTCTTCTCTGCAAGACATACAACATACTCTTCCAAAAGGCTGGAAGAAGGGAAAGACCATGAAATATGTGCACTTGTGTTTCTGGTTCACGTTTACTGTTTTTCTCCCAAATCCTAAAGCTTTTCTTAGACATTTCCTCTCCCAACCTTCCTTCTTCAGTAACTTCCTGCACAGCCTGTAAATTCACAGGTCTTTTTCCCCAAGCCCCTACAACACCTTCCTGTTACTTCCATTGAGAGTTTCCAATCAGTATGAATACAAATCCCTAAGTGAATCTGTCTGCATAAGCACTTACCACAACTCTGATACCAGCCACCTAACTCCAATTTCTCAGGTATCTGAGCATGGCCCACAGGCCCTCAGAAGTTCAGTCTAGCAGGCTCTGCTAGACAATGAAGACCTTGCCAGCTCTGAACGTGGGGGTGAAAAGGCAGTGCAAGCAGCTGAGCAACAAATGCTACTTTCATGTCTTCAAACTATAGAAGTTTTGAACAGCTTTCCATCCCTTGAGGAATTTAGAATGTATAGCAAAATGATGGCATTTGTCCAACAGCCAAGTTCTGTTCCCCAGAAGGAAATCAGCCCTCACTTCTCCCTCCCAACAACTCCAAAACAGTGACACCAGCACGCTGCAGAAATCTGTCAAACTCAGCTTTGAAGGCAACTTACTACTCTGCCTGCACCACAGCCTCCAGCACAGCTGCAGCTAGCTCCTCTTGAGCTTTTTCTGCTTCTTTGGTCACCTTAAAGTCATGCTTTCATGCAGCTTGCTGGAACAGCAGGGAACAGACTTAATGCATCTTTGCCCAACCCAAAGGTCTCTACTTTGGTGAGCACAGACTGGTGGGCCCTACACCATCACACAGAGCTCTCTTCCTCCAACACATCATCTCACTGTAGGGGTGAAAGATGTCTTGAAGGCCTCCTCTTCCCATGTACATTGCTGCAACAAACCCTTTCTGCAGTACACCACCAGCCTCCAGCATGCAAAGGAAAGGAGGTGGCTTTGACATTATTTGGCACTAAGAGGTTGCAGTGAGAGTGTGAGGAGGCTCAAGTGTGGTCCCTGGAGCTCTGATTCAAATCATAATTCTATCTCCCTGTTCCTACGGGAAGAAGATTAGAAAACCAAACAAAACCAGTGGACTAAGCCTAGGGCATAGAGATAATCTATAATCAAGCAGGATTCAGCTGGCCAACAAAGTCTATAAAATAGTTCTTGTGTAATATGCCTGTTGATCAACTGCTGTGCCATCATTTTCTTGTAGAGGATCTTCATCTGCTCAGGAATCCGTTCCAAGAGACAAGCATACCTTGCCTGCAGTAAAGAGAGTAAAAAAGAGAATTTACCTGGGTACAGACCTCTTACCCCATCTGAAGACCCTTTCCTTTCCCTGGCCTGGAAGCTATCTAGAAGGCAATCCTTTGAGAGTTTGGACTGGGAATTTTAAACACTCTAGAACAATTTGATTGCTACAAATAGTGGCAATCTGAGCATGCGAGATGCCCCAGCTATTCTACATGTGAGAACTTCCACTGAACGTCCCACCAATAAGGTGCCCATGCTCTCCAGTGTGGCAACAGTGCCACTGACCTTCCAGCTCCAGGTTACCTAATAGAAGCTCGTTAGCCCCAGTTGTTAACGAGGCAGGGAAATCCTGTTTCACTCCTGGCATCAGACCCCCTGCTGATTGCTTGGCGACAGGCTAGCTTTGCCAGGCAAGGACATTAGGAATGATCTGCAATAGCTAATGCTGCTCCTGAGAGGACACTGCCATAAATCAAGAGGGCAATTAAGGGTTGGCTAATAATGACCTGAGCTTCGAAAGCAGTTGTCCTCTCTCCATGCAGTCCACACTGACCTGACGAATGAGCTCATGGAAAACAATGTTGTAGATGTTCTGCTCTGCCTTCAGCAGCTCCAGCATGTCATGCAGCTGGCAAAACAGGCAAGAAAAATCACAGCCCTGCAGAGCCTGGCCAGCTTACCCCTGTCACAGCAAAGGTCAGCACAGAACTCTTATATTTTCTGAAGGAGGCTTCCCTTTGAGGACAAAATACTACTAAAGGTATAAAGCAGAAGGGAAACAGCCATCCTGCTTGTGTTCACAGGTTTGTTTTCAAATGTGTTACACACAATCCTGACTACCCTCCTGTCAGCACCCACAGGAACTTCTCTGCTAATTCCAGCTGAGACAATGCTCTCTACTTTAAAAAAATCCTTCCCCATCCATTTAAATGTTCTCCATTACTGTGTAAGAATAACAGAAAACAAGGCAAAGCAAGGTACAGATATTCCTTGACATCTGCTCCTTAGGTGTATGAAGGCTTCCAATGGTGCATTTTGTAACACAGTGGCCTGTCTCCCAGGAAAGAGATGAGACAGCTACTGCCTTCACTCCTCCATAGTAACAAAGCCAAATGCATTATTCTTTGGCATTTTTGCCAGAAATGTAACTCTCTACACCAGCAAGCTGTTTGTTCTTCATGTATCAGATGAAGATGAACAGAAGCTGAGGAGAGGAAACCCTTTGTTGTTACAGGACCTACAGACAGCTGGCTTGGGCAGAAATCAGCTGCCAGCAGGCACCTCAAGCATAGCAGGGATAAACACTCAAGCAAACAGGATGCTATTTCTCTGGGTACAAGAAAGTTATTCAGGTACAAGCCTGTGAAGGTCCTGTTACTCTGATTAGCTTGTCTACTCCAGCTTTTTCCAACACACTGTCCATCATCTCCATCAGCTGAATGGCCTCTAACCTCCCAGAGGGTTTTCTGACAGACCAGAAAGAGACACATCAGCACTATTCTGAACAAAACATTATGATATTTTCCCAGGAAGTGAAACCCCAACAGCTGTTTTCTTCCAACAGCAGCTTCATGCAGGGTGGTACTGACATGGATGGGAAGAGCCATCATTTCTTTTCCCAGTCTCTGAGCAGTGTTGTATATTTACTGAAATCAACACCAGTGTTAGAACTTGATTACAAAGCAATCCTTCCAACCCTAGCTACAGGATCCTGCCCTCTCCTTCAGCCTCTTGGTCCCATGTACAAGCTGATGAAGGTTGGAAAGGCAGAGAAGGGTCTGTAGAGTTGCTCTTCAGTGGGAGCATCCAGTGCTGAATGTGAGAAGTGGACCTCCTGTGGCTGTTCCCCCAGCTAGAGATCCTTCTTGCCACTAATAACAGAAACCTTGTAGGAACTTTCTCCCTTTAAGACCTCTCATGGTACTTGGCTAAGAAGTGACCAATGGGTTTAAAAGTAACTGGTAGAGCCAGAAAAGCACCATGTAGCCACATCACACCCACCCAGTGACTGATCATCAAAATAATAAGATATTGGTCTCTTATATCACATTGGAAAAGATATTGTGAGGATTTCACTTCTGCTTTTAGCATTTTCACCCTTGAACAATGAGGAAGAACCTCCTTTAAATTTAGGAAGTTGTCTGTTGAGACCAAGGGGAGCCTCAGTAGCATTTTTTGGGCAAGGCTTGGTACACTCAATTCAAAACTCACAGCCTGAGAAAAAAAAAAATCCCAAACAAACAAAAAAGTCCACAACACAGAGTGGTCAGATTCAAGATGCTGGCAGGCCTATACAAGCATGAAGTGAAAAGAAGAACTACCCAGAGCTCACAGAGTTTTGCAGTAGAAAGTGATTCTAGAGGGAAAACAGAAACTAATGGGAAAAAAAAACCAACCAAACAAAAAACCCCACCCAAACAAACAAAACCAAAACCACCACTACCCAAAAAACCCAACCAAAAAACCTGAAGAAAACAGGGCTAAATTAGAGTAGCAACTTCCAAAAGTTGCCTCCAGGGATTAAACCATGCTTCAGCTTCTGCATTCATGTCCAGCTACCAAAACCCTCCTGAGAGGTACTTGTGTGCAGCAAATTCTGTTAGCCACCCCAAAGCAGCAGGGACAAAGAAAAGGAAGGTGACTTTGCTCTGCAGGGTTTACTGTGGCCTGGTCATTAGTGTGAGAGTTGCACAACCTCCCTTTTTGCACACTCTCCTTCCCAACAGCAAGAGGTACATTTGGGCAGTGTCCTCAGCCTCTCATTGCTTTGTGTCCCCCCTCTGAACAGTTGAGGACAAACCCTTGTAAAGCAGAAAGCTCTTACTCAAAGCACTTCAAGGGCAAAATTCTTCACGATGTGGAATTCCTTGGGAACCAGATTAACTCTCAGGGTTGTTTGCTGGAAAGGCAAAAGAGAGCACAAAACAACAACATACAAATGTGAACACACTCCTGGCTCCTTCCCAAAGAGGACACAGGTTTGGAAGCTTGGAAATAAATGCACGTATCAGCTTCTCATGCTGCTTTTTGCCTTTCCTGCTCCAACCTACCCCACAACTCAACAGAAATGCATCCAAAGGCAGACTGGAATAACACCAAGCTGCAGTGGGAAAGCTGGGGAGCTGGAGCTGCAAGGAGATACGAGGAGTTTTAGAATCAGGGAAACATTTGGACATGTCTATGAGGACCTCCCTTCTGCAGCTAGTGAGACAGGCAGAGAAACACCCAAACAGCAGCACTCATGGGAGGATGTGGGACTGTACCAAGGCTCCCTCTCTGGTCCCTGCAACACTCAGCAGAAGAACTTGTCTGTTATTGCTTTCCTAGCTTCTTGGCCAGTTGCAATGTCACACAGGTAAGAGACATCCCTGAAATGGGGGGGAAGAGCTCATTCACTGACCACCCCACAGGTAGCCCATCCACTGTTTCTGTCCTGCCAGCCTAAGCCACAGATGGGCTTCTTCTGCTTAGCCTGAGGCCAGGCTCATGGCCAGGCCTCCCTCCCCTGGGCAAAAAGATGACAGACAAGATCGAGGTTTTTAGGCAAATTCAAAGAACTCACATTGCCTATCCATTTTTCACATCTGCTGCCAACACCCTATCGCATACATATCCAGCCTCCAATAAAAAGCAAAACATTTCTCACTCCCCAGCACCACTTATTTACAAAGAAGTGTAAAGCTATTCCCTGCCAAGTCCATTAAAGCCAGAAGAGCTTCTTTTCTTAATCATGGATGACAGAGCACCCCTGTGAGCCTGGCATCCTTTGGAAGGATGGTTCCAAGAACTGCTCATTCATCCAACCACATTAGGCAGCACAGCCTAGTAAAAAAGGACCAATGGAGAGATCCAACTCTGCATTCCCAGCTCTGTCTTTCCATCACCCCCCTTATCCCTTCTTTGCTTACCTTCCAGCACCCATCAAACTGACAGGGTGGTCTGTCAGGAGCCTGAACTTGCTCCAACAATCAGGGTAATGCCCAAGCCAATCTGGGGTTTGCAGGCAGCCCTGCAGGCAAGGCATACGTGGCTGTCACTTCATAGCAAGGAAGGTGCCAAGGAGTGGGAGAGGATAGGGTGGCTGTCTAAACAAGCTCCATGTCATTATTTCTGTCTTGGGGCTAAAGAAACTAGTGTGGACAAAAGAGCCTCAGCAAGAGCTTCAAAGCAGCACTAGGGTATAAGCACGTTTTTCAGGGACTGGAAGGCAGAAGACAGCCCTTTGGATCTGCATCAAGTAGTGTGGTCAGAAAAGTGAGGCAGTATCAGATAAATTTATCTTATGAGGTCAGCAAACTTTCCTTTTGCCCAGGGAATGAAAACGTGCCCAAACAAAAAGATAATTCTGGACAGAAAAAGGCAGGAGATGGAAACACTCCCCCTGAAGCCCACTGAGGTTTTGGAGACTTGTGGGGGCCATAAATTCTCTGGGCTGTAGAGGAAATTGCTGGCACAGGTCAGGCTTCCTAACACCTCTTCTGGAACAAAACTTTGCCCCAGGCAGGAAGAAACAGGCCTGATGGGGTCAAGCATCCTTGAGGTATCCCTCAGCTTGGGGATCTCTGGAAAATAGCACATCAGAACTATTTCAACAGTATTTATTCTACAGGTGAAAGAGAAAAATCCACTGACAAAATACAGGGCTGAAAAGAACAAGTCACTAGTCACACAGCTGCTGTAAAGGAAAGCTAGAAGGACAGAGTCAGATGTACAACCTCTGACCACCTGAGTGGTCCTCTCTGACTGAGCCCACCCATGAAGCTCCACTCAGCTTCCTTCTGTCAGCTCTTGGTCCAGGAGGTGGCACTCCAGTTGTGGGCATGGTGAGCATTTATTTTATTTTAAAGCTCAGACAAGGAAACTTGCAGTGATGAATGACCTAGAAAGAGAATTAAATCTGCATTTGTACTCCACAGGATGAAGAGCTTTTTTTTTTTTTGCTACTTATTGTGAAAAAAAACCCTGACACCTGGTACATAGTTAGGAAGAAGTCTCCAAAGCTTTGCTACATCCTCCATATGGGTACTTGTTTTTCCATCTACAAACTGCACTAAGAACAACTGATTCTTTTACGTGTTTAATGGGGCCAGAGATATAATTCTATATGAGTTTCTCCAATTATTAATCTTACCACTTTTTTCTTTTTAGCAATATAGTACTAATAAAAAAACCCCCAACCATTTCCATTAGTTTGATCATCTCCATGAAGGCCTCCATCTGAAGCCTTTTTCCCCCCACTAGCCTTGCCAGTATAAATTATTCTTTATGAATTCTCTTGGTATTAAAACTTTTGGGTTTCCTTATCAGCTGTATCCTTATGTACTGTTTCTAATTAGCTCAACTACATTTCTTTGCCTTCAGATACGTGTTTGTGGGTGTAGGTATAATCTAGGCATCATCTTGCCAGGTAGTTTCTTGTCTTGCTGCATAAATGGAAAGAAAATGCAAGAATTTGCTAAAAACTTTGGACAGAACTTCTTTTCCTTTAACAGCTTGGTTTGGCAGTACATTATATTCCCTCCAGAAAAGATGGGAAGATTAATGGCACTGTTCTATGGCAGCTACAGTTTAAGGACACAGACAAGACTTTGACTTTAGAGCATGTGGTACACAGCTGGAAACTATCACATCAAGTTCTTGGCACACAAACCCTTTTCAGGCCCCAAATAAAGGCCAGACATCACCACCATGCTATACATTTGGCAGTTGCTCCAATTGGACATGCATTAAATCGGGAGAGGTTGGAAGCTCCTGTTCCAAGAGCTATCAACTCCTTCCCCATGCTCCTTTCCAGCACTTCCAAGGACACCCTCTCTCGCAGAGACCTCATGGCCAGTTCAACACTTACAAACCCCAAGGGTCCCTCCCTGCTGGTATTTAACTCTGACAATGCCTGCTGCTTTTTAGAACCTGAAGAAAGGCTTGTGGGAAAGTTTCTTCCTCCACACCCATCCAACGAGATCTCTTCCGAACCCTCCAGCGGTCTTGCCTGGTACCTGCAGCCTCCACCCCTCTCCCGGCCCTTGGACTTGCAGCCCCATCCAGGAGGGCTGGGAGGTGGCTGTGCCAAGACTCCCTGTGGCACAGGCAGCCTCAGGCGACCCCACACCCACTGGCTTGCAGCCCCCAGATCCCCAAAATAGGCTCCCCCCTGTCCGGAGCAGCAGAGGGGCAGCTCCTCCCCGGTTCCATCACCGTGGAAACAGTGATGGAACCGGGCAGCTCTCCCCCCTGCATTCCAGAAGATCCTCTCCCCATCCCTGCCCAGCCCCGCATAGCTCTGATCCACATCTTCCCCCACAGTAGCCACCAGGAGAGCACCCCCACATCTTTCCCAACCCTCAGCCCTGCTCCCCTTCGCCCTCCTGCAAACCCCCCCACCCCAAATCAGGACCCTCAGAAAAGAAAGGAACACACCAAGGAGATGTTTTTTCCTCCCCTAACAGCAAGATATATTTCAGCTGCTGTTGATACAGTAGATTATAAACAGCTCTTCTGCTGGAAGAAGAGAGGAGGCTGAATGCTACCGGCTCAGAGGCACTGCAGGGAGCTGGTCCATATAACCCTGATGCTGCAGAGTGCAGGGGTTATCAACTATTGATCCCAGCACCCATCCCAGAATGCTGTCCAGTGCTAACAGGGTGCCTGGCTTGACAGAGTTGCCATCGTGGCCTGCCCTTTTGGCACTGCACCAGCCAAAAAAAAATACATCTATTTTAGTAAGTCCCGACAATCCAGATATTTTTAATTTGAGCCAAACATTCTGACTGGCCCTGGGCATCCCCTCACACAGATCACTTCTCCGTGCCTTGTCCCACTGCCCTGCAAGGTCCCAGGTCGGCAGGGAAAAACAGAGCAACCGCTGCCAGCCCCCCCAGAGCTGAGGCCAGCCCCCCCCCCCCCCAGAGCTGAGGCCAGCCCCCCCCCCAGAGCTGAGGCCAGCCCCCCCCCCAGAGCTGAGGCCAGCCCCTGCCCAGGACCACTACCCCCAGTTCCCAGCCAGCTGCCCCTTGCTCTGCTGCAGCAGTGACAACCAACACCCCGCTATTCAGAGGATGTGGCTCAGTAAAACTCACTGAAGTATTACGCTGCGTTGGTAGCACCTAATTAACTGCTAATGAACCACAGGGCAAAGTGTTGAAAAGCCAGCACCATCAGGAAGATTTTTGCATGCTGTAAACACCACACAGAGACCTGGGCACATCATTTTTCTTTGCTACAATATTTATCAGCTATACTGTTCTGCACCAGAGCTGCCTTTGAGCTGAAGCAAGTACCAACCTGCACAAAAGGTATTAAGTATTTTGACTACTTCAGTCATGCAGCCAAAGCTTGTCCTGCAGTGGACACGAACTGCACAAAAGAAGGGGTGATCTACCAGGCTCGTGTTACACAGCAAGTGTTACTTGTATATTTAACAAAGTTTTGAAAACCAGATTGCCAATAAGCCAGCCCCAGCAGAACACTGGAACAAATTTGTTGTTGCTTTAGCCAAAAATTGTTTTTCTTACCAAACCTCCAGTATTACAAAGAGATTGTTTACACACACAAGAAAAGCATCATTTTCCCCAACACTAGGGAAAATTCTGCTTCCATCATCTGCAAATTATGAGTCAGCCCCGTGTGTGCAGACAAGGAGGGAAAAAAGTTCTTTATCTGCACTTAAACACTTTTGGGAGCTGCTCGTCTGCAGCAATGGGCAACCAAGAGGCAGCTGCACAGATTAATTTCAGACACTGCCATCTCTTTGCCACCACAATTTAACTGTTTCAGGGTCAGCTCTGAATTTGCACTTCACATTCTGTCAGGTTTCAGCACCACAGTCGAGGGCTGTTCTTACGGGTAAACAGCTTTGTCTCCTTTCTTTTCACTCTAGCAAGATTTATTAGTATTTGTCAAGTGACAAATAGGCAACAAACAAAATACTTTTGACATTTGTCATGTTTTCCACAGCCCAGAAGTAGTTATTGCCCCAAGCACCCCTGGAAAAGGAGTAGCAGCTGATATTACAGGAACACTATCATTCCCAACCTTTGAAAAAAGACATTTCCATAAAGCCAAAACCATAGCAAGTACAACTACATAATTCTGCAAAGCCAGTTTTGCCTCCTGACATGGAGGTATTCGTCTGCCAAGAAGGCACCGATTGCCTTTTTTCTCCTTTTAGCATTGATGAAAGCTGTTGAGCACCTTCCCACCACGGCTGCATCTGACCCCCGGCCCCCGGGAAGCCCGCAGCTCCTGAGCGCTCCCTGCTGCAGTGCCGGACAGCTCAGACCCTGCCGCTGCGCAGCCGGGCCCTCTCGGAACCGGCTGAGGACCAGCACCAGGGACTCAGCCCTCAGGACAGCGCTGCAGGGCTGTCCCCAAGCCTCTCTGCAGGACCCTGAGCCCCCCTCAGCCCTGCAGAGCCCACACCACCACTGCACTCACCTCTGCCTGTGCCCGAAGGAGGGAAACTCCTTCCCCGTCACCTTTTATAGTGCCCTGGCGCAGCCCCTGCCCCAGCTGAGGGCACTAAGCATCCCAGCAGCCCCACCACCTGCCCCACCTGCAGGCATTTGCTGCTCTCTCCTGCCTGGCTTCCCTTTCCAAGGCAAATTTGCTCCATTATGTCCTTCCAGTAACACATAGATCCCCCCCGGCAAGGCTTTGGAGACTCTAGTGATGATTTCCCCCCTTCACCTTGCAAAGAGAGCAAAAGCCTTTGACCCTCCCGGTGCCAGGAGAGAGGCTGCAGGATGCTGTCCTTACCCACTATTGCCCAAACTCCAGAACATCTCCTCAGGAACACCCTTATGTCATGTCTCTCGAGTGTGTTTATGTCCTGAGAAAAGATCAGCTCCTCGATCCAGAGGTCCAATGCACAGCCCTGAGCCTGCAAAACTTCCTGCCACTGCAGGACTTCTCCTGGTAGCAGGCTTACCACCTTCCTGCTGGCAATTTCAAAGGTGCTAATCTAATGAGTCATTAAAGATAAAAAAATAGGAGAAAGAAATTGACTTAGCATTTCTTTAAAAAAAACACAACTGTAACTGGAGAATTTTAAGTAGATTGAACCAGAGGTACTTTTCTAGTACCAACCTGAAATTGACAGCAAAATGAACTGATACAAAAAAGCAACAAAACCCCAAATATATATAAACAGTAAGGCACTGTGAAAAGAATATGATGAAGCTTTCAAAGTTATACATGTGTCCATGCCACCCTGAGAGACTGAAATCTTTACTATGTACACCTACCCCACCCCCCTGCTACCATCCTTGTGGTTAACAGCCCACAGGAATGTTTTGCTGCCCCTCTTAATTATCTTTTATGTCCTAAAAAGCAAGTAATTAGACTGAAAATAATCAAAATGGCACTCTTGTCCCTTTTATCTTAATAGGTACTGGGATTACTCACATAAAAGAAAACAAATGCAGGGGCTTGGAGCAACCTGGTCTAGTGGGAGTTGGAGGGGAGTTGGCACTAGATAGTCTTTAAGGTCCCTTCCAACCCAAACCATTCTGTGATTCTATGATTCTCTCCATCCTCCATAAAAATAATAAAGATAGAACATCCCTAAATGAGTTTAACAAGAATTACAGCTCAGAGGATGATACCTGGAAGTTGTTGATGATTGCTGCTTCATATGCAATGGCCTTGCCAACAAACATTTTAATCCAGAAAGGAAAACTCAAGAGACTTCAAGCAAATAAGAACAGATGAATGCTCATACAACCCTGATTTGTGTGATGACAGATTCAAAACACTTGGCTAATTACAAGGTAGTGGTAATTACTGGTGTAAAACCAATGTTAAAGGCAGATGAAAAGTGCTGGTGTCATTTTTTAAGCACAGTTACAAGGCTTAGAAATGTTAGGTCAAATACTTGTATTTTGAAATACAATTCCAAGCCTTTATATATATGTTTTTTTTAAGCTAATGACAAGCTGGAACCTTGCACTCAGGAAAAGTGCAGGACTGTATTTACATATTGTATATTTATATATATTACAAATGGTATCAGGTTTTTTTTGTATTATGTTTCTTCTCTGCAAGAGTACAGTCAGACCACCACTCTAACACAAGCCCTCTCTTTTAAGGGAAATTTTTTAAATTATTTGGTGTAAAAGAACAAACGCTCACCCTCACTTCTGTTTACAAGTGGGATACCAAAAGACACAAGATACAGTAACAACCCAAAGAGTATGGAATGCAGCCAAACACCTGGGCCAAAGGTTAATTTATCAGGACACTCAGACAACATCAGGTCTCTGTGGAAAAAGTGCAGAGCTAATGTGAGGGCTAAAGTGTCCAGAAGAGACTACTGTATTAAGTATATTGGGTGAAGAGGAAACCCAAGTTTAATTCAGAGTGTTGTTTCTTTTGCCCTGCACATCATCAGGTGGCTGTGATATATTTGCAGGTACCCAGCATTTCAGGCATGACTATCCTAAATCAGTACGAGTTCCACACACAGGACATTTCCACAGCTACAATGTTCTGGAACAGCAGGTTCCATATTATTCCATCATTTCTATATGATGCTAGGGGCAATACTCCATTCCACAGTTTCCTGTAGTTTTTCTGTGAGAACCTTTTCAAGCAGTTGCTCTGTGCCTGTGTTAGAGAAAGCAAACTCTCACTGGGGCTTTATGAAACTTCAGGCTTGCAATTTCGAATACTTGAAAATTATTTTGATATAACACCTTCCACCTTTTCTCTGTTGCCAACTCATGACAAAAAAAAAAGGAATAGTTTAATTTGCTGTAATTTATGAGTCATCCTGGTTTATTTACTTCCAGAAAGATGCAAATGCCCTTTCCAAAGGGTAAGGTGTAGGTCATTAAATAGAGGCTCAGTTAAGCTTTCTACAAACCACAAACTGTGCCCTGTTCTCTGCAGTGCCACTGATCTCTGCTGCTGTGTGAATACATGAGCCATGTCGTGCAGAGAAGTGAGCTTTTCTACACAGGACAATGGGGGGGGGGGGGGTGTCTCAGCTTTTGCTCTCTTTACAAACCTCCATCTGGTGACTGAAAGGAGTGCTGTGTACCAAAAGCAATGAAACACCAGGAAAAAGGTGTTCTAAGCAAGATTTTTGAGATCTACTGCTCTAACTCTGCGCTCACTGGAGGAGGAAATAATCACTAATGGGCAGGGACAAAAATAACAAAGCAGATACCTAAAGCCATGTTGAAAATGCAGAAGCAAAACCAGCACATCTAAAAGAAGCGAATTAAAACATTCTAAGGGGCCTGGAGCTATGACAGCTACCTCAACCAAAAGGAGAGCCCGGAAAAAACCTCGCCAATCGGCTTTTCTCACCAAATTGGTGCTTCACGTGTCTGCCAAGTTCCAGCCGGTGCTGGAGGTGGGCTCTGAGGCGGGCACTCTGGGCAAATGCAGCTGGGCAAGCAAAGCAGCGGCCAAAGAGGCGGCTCAGCCCTGCTTACGGGGCGCCCCAGCCGCTGCCTGGACTGCAAAGTGCCCGGGACGCCAGGGCACTGCCCGGGCCCTGACTTATAGGGCAGCCCTGGTCCCAAAGGCCCGCGGAGGCTCCTTCTCTCCGCTGCAGGGGCACCCTGACCCGCACCCCGCTAGCGGGGCGGTCACCCCACACAGGCTGCCAGCGGAGCACAAAGGCTCCCAGCCCCCGAGCCTGCTTACAGGCTGGTCAACACCCAGGGAGCCAGACAGCTCGGCCTTCCCCCGCAGCAACACGACTCGGCAGCCAGGCAGTGGAGCTTCACGGCCAAAGGCCGGGGGGCCGGGACCCCAACCCCAAGGACGGGGGGGGGGGGCAGACGCCCAGCCCCACACACCCTGGCCCCACGCCTCTAAAAGGCCGGGGCCAGAGAAATCTGCCTGATTACAGGGGGTCCCCTGCCAGCTCCTCCCACCCAGCTCAGGGGGCACTCACAGCCCTGCTAAAAGGGCGGTCCCTCTCGGCTCGGCGCTCCCACCAAGCCCCACGGAGCCCGAGGCTTTGAGCTAAACCCAATTGAGGAGCTGGCCCTCCTTGGCTGCAGCACCACACCACGCCTTCAGGAGCCCACGGAGCGACCTCGTCTCCAGCTGCGGAGAGGTCACCCCAGCAATAAGCAGCGCCAAAGGCGGGACTGCGCCCTCTGGCACCGCGCTTCCTCAACCTGCACCCTTTAAAGGGCCAAGGAGGGCTCGTTGCTGTGGGCCGCCTAAAGCAGCCTCCCCAGCCCTGCTGACAGGGAGCTGGGGCTGCTCTGGGGACAGAGGGCTCCACAGCTCATCACACACACCCCCAGTACGGGGCTGTCACCGGGGCTGGCAGCACCAGCACAGACCCAGGCCCTGGTTGCAGGCGGGTCGCCTTCCACACTTAAGTGGCTTTTCTCTATCCTTCGAACAAGGGGGCAGGGCCGGACCCTCCCTCCACTCGCGGGCTCCAAGGGGAGTGATTTTAAAATCGCTGCAGTTTAGCTTAAACTTCCCAGGCGGGAGGGTGCGGCTCTGTGCAGTAACGGAGGGAGGTCCCCTTGGGACCTAAAGGACAAGCTCGTGCGCTCACTCACTCACGCCGACAGAGACAAGGACACACAAACAGAACCTCCAAGAAGAGAGCGAGTGAGCCCTGTGCAGCCATCGTCTGGGGAGGCATCCCTTCCGTCGAGCAGGAGAGCAGAGCCTCACGGATGCTCCCGGGGCTGCACGGAGGGGCCCCAACACGCCAAGGGGCTACACGGGTGGCCAAGGGGCAAATGCTGTGACACGCCCTGGCTCCAGGGAGTCACGCTGGCCAGGCCACCAGCAGGCACAAACCTGCCGGGGCTGGAGGAGGGGGCCTGGGAAAGGGCCTTCCCCTGCTCACTGGGTGGCCTGGGGGCCCAGCGAGCTCCCTTTTCCCCCTCGGGTGCAGAGACGGTGGCTCTCACCCTCCTTACCGGGTTGCCACGCCCTCCGGGCAGCCAAAGGAGCAAGACGGCAAAAGGCCAACGACAGCAAAAGCAAAGACCCAGCCCTGCTTACAGGGAGGTCGCCCAGCACAAAGCCGGCCAGGGCAGCCCAAAGGTGCCCACCAGGCTCTTATGTGACCCTCGCCCTGGTGACAGGGAGGTCCCTTTGCCCAGAGCACCTTTCTCGTGCCCCCTCTTCAGCCTGACACTGCTCCTCTTCTCACTCGCTCTTGCCTTGACAGTGCACACGATGCCTCTTCCTTCTTCTGCGCCAGCTGCTGCCAAGGAAGGAGGACACAGGTAGGCCTGAGCCATGCCAACTCCCCCTCCTGAAGGAAACAAGGACCCTTGCCTGCTTACTGGGGGTCCTTCCCTCCCAGCACCTCCCACCGAGCGCAGGGGTCGCGCACAGCCCTGCTCACAGGGTGGTCGCCATCAGCTCAGCACTCCCAACAAAGCCCAGGGAGCCCGAGGCTCTGACCTAAGCCCGGCTTACACATTGGCCCTCCTGGCTGCAGCACAACACCATGGCTTCAGGAGCCCCATTTCCCCCCTGAGTGTGGAGACAGTGGCTCTCACCCTCCTTACAGGGTTGCCTCTCTCTCCGGGTAGCCCAACCACGCGGAACGTGGCCAAAGGCCAACAAAAGCGGAGACCGAAGCCCTACTTACAGGGTGGTCGCCCACCGCAAAGCTGGCCAGGGCACCAAAGGTGCTGGCAATGCTTTTGTGTGACCACAGCCCCGGTGACAGGGAGGTCACCTTTGCCCACAGCGCTTCTTTCGTCCCCTCCAGTCCTCCGGGCTTCGTTCCCTCCTCTTCTCGCTCACGCTTTACTCGCAGTGCCACACGACGGATGCCTCCTCTGCATGTTCCCTCAGATGCTCCAAAGGCAGGAGAATGCGCCCAGCTACGAAAGGGTCACCGGCCCCTGAGGGAAGCTCTCCATAGCACCACCCCACCCCCGACCTCCCCCCGCCCCCCGAAAACGCCTTGCGGAACGGCTTTTCTCACGGAATCGGTGCTCCGCTGCTCCCTGCGGGGACGAGTGCCAAGGGCTCCCGGCCCCTCCGGGCTCCGGCCCCTCCGGGCGGGGCGGCAGCTTCCGCTACCCCTGCGGCGATGGCTGACGGCGCCTTCCCAGGACTGCAACTGATCCCCACGGCGCTCGCACACCCCCCGAAGGCGATGGTCGACCCCCCTCCCGCCCCGAGGCCCTTCAAGAGCGGCACCGGCTCCCGCTTCCCCCCCGGTGCTGGAGGGGGGGGCGGAGATGGGCACACCCGGGCTGGCTAAAGCAAGCGGCCTTTCGCTTGCCAGGTGCTCAAGCCCACAGGCTTGCAACACAGATGATGCCAACACAGTAAATGCTAATTATTTATTAGGGACATGACAGTGCCAGCTGTGAGGGAAACACCAAAACTTGGCACAGAGTGCCAGGAGCTGATCTCTTTTTGAGAACACCAAGACACTAGCAAGACCTGACACAGGCATCAAGATGACAAACCAAGTCCAAATCCATCACACCCTTTTGGAGTGCAATTAGAGGTCTATGCCAGTGTTTCGAGCACCACAACTAACAGGTACTGGACTGAATTTCATCCCCTATTAAGGAGGTGACAAAGCTGTTTGGCCAAAGGGTGGGGTTTTTTTTGCTTTTTTTAAAGAAAACTGAGTTGTACCAGCACATCTATCCCTTCCTCCCACAAAAGTTACAGTGAAAGATTCAGGATTAAATCAAACCGAGTGAGAAAGTAAGGCATTTCATTCTCAGGTTTTTTTATACACTAATACTGTCAGATTTCAGTACTCACATGAACTCCTCTCTCATACACAAACCCAACTTTCTCAACAAACAAGTTCTAGTAGAATATACTTTCAGAGGAGAGCCACACAAGCAAATGGTGTATTTGGCAAATCTGACCTGCCAGAACGTCCCCTGGAAGAGTTTAAGTGTCACCTAGTTTTCATGAAATTACTTTTGATTCAGGTTAGGAAAAACAGAGGCCCAAGAGACCGTCCTAAGTGGACTGGAAGACAAGTCCATCAAAAGTCCCAATACTACTGGTATCCAATACCCAGGCTACAGGTCAGTAAATTAATGCTTTTACCAGGAAGTGTCCATCAAGAACATTTGACTAATTCAGAAATCCCTGTGAGCAATATTAAGGTACCTCCAACAGGTTACCCTCCCTCTCCAATAACAAGAGCTGTAGTTCCAGTAGGACTGGAGAGATACGTACCCAGATACTGTGCAAGCTCCTTCTTGTGATTAGCATCTGGCAGAACAAGGAAACTGAAGGGGCTCTGCCCAATTAATAGATACTGAAACACCAAATTCACATAACACTTCTCCCTTTAACAGCACGATGGGAGCATGCCCTACCTCTTCAGAAAGAGGAGGGCAATACCTAAGAAACTGGTCTTCACCTGAAGTCCCCACTGACAGGAGAGCAGACACAGGTAGATGAAAAAGCAGCTCTGACTCCAGCCACTGCATCAACCCTTTTTTTCCCCACCCAGGGTGTCAGAAGCTGCTGCTGCAACACATGTTGGCCAGAGGCACAGAGACGTGTTGGCATGTTGAACTGGATGCAGCCATTTCAGATGAGAATGCACTAGGTACCTGCATTTTCTTACAGTTGGGTATCTCAGATCTTTCTCACTAAAGGAAGCCTTAACAACTTACATACCTTAAAGAACCTGCCAAATTAAAGCAAAGACTCTTTTACAACTGTTAAAAGAACTGATTATCAAGAGCAAGGGAAAGGAAGAGCTACAATAAACAAATTATTCCTCAAGCCACAAGAACCTTCAGAGAACAAAAATGTTATAAGTCGGTTGGGAACTTAATCAATACAGAGAAAACAAATATTCAGTGTATAAAGTAATATAAAAACTGCACACAGTGTGCTCTGCTTCTGAACCTGATTCTCCAATGCAGCCATAACTCAACTGGCAATTCCCCTCTTCCTCTGCCCTTTTTAAATCTGCAAGCAGCCAACACACATAGAATGCAGTTCAAAGCCACCTGGGAATACTTTGGCTATTTTCAGAGCAAGGAGGCAAATACCCTGTTGCTCTGCCGCTTGTCTGTGTGTCACAGCAGCAGACAGGATCACAAATATGTTTTGTAGACATCCCATTTCCAAAAGGCAGGAAAAAATTGTGAAGGGATGGCAAAGGAAAACGGACGGACGCCAACAAGGAGCTACTAGCAAATCTGACTAGATTGTATCTATTGTCCAGAAGAGCAGCAACTTGGGAGGGGCCCCTGGATGAGTCGGATTCCAGTAGACTCCACCTTCAGCTCAATGTTTTACTGGCATGGAAATGGCTCAAAGTGGGACAGCATGTAGTAGATGCTGCCTATGAAGCTTGTTGCAATCCAGGTCAACTGGTTTGCCTCAGTAAAGTTAAAAAAAAATTACAGTTTCTCCCCAATAATCAGGAGGCACATCTTCCCTTAGAAAAAGTCCATAGTGAGTTAGGTCATTGGTCCAAATACTTGGAGGACAAGTCTGATCTTCTTTGATGATGACACAGCCAGAGCATTTTTTTACATCTTCATATGACATGACCATGAACGTGGTTTTAAGTAGTCCAGGAACGTGGGCTGCAAAACACAGAGAGGCAGCAAGTTAGTCACAGGCAAGCAGCTCCAGCTGTGCTGTGGTCTGCAGAAGTCAAATTTCCCTGACAGGAAAGATCAAACTGCAACTTTCACATCCTGCAACCCTATTTTTATCCGCATGAAACAGTGTATGGAAGCACAGCCACAGTCACAGCAAGCTGTTTGCCTGCCATCCACCTTAGCCCTAGTTCTGAGACATCAGCTAAATGCTGTGCCTTGTAAAATATTGCATCAGGGAGATACTAATTTACCATGACAAACTCTTAAGTGAGGCGAGTCAAACTTAAGAGTTTGCCTGAAGACATCTTCGGTTAAAACTGAAATCAACTAGGATGGGAACAAGTTTTATGTAAAACAGAATCTGATATCAAGAAAATGAGTTCTAAGTCAAAAAGTAACACCAAGAAAGTCCCAAACTGACCATTTCTAGGGAACCAATTCTCACTGCCACCCACTCTAGCCTGGGAGAGGCACAATAGGCTCAGTTTTTGTGGGCCTCCTAGAAGAGTTTCTCCTAACCTCACTGGCCAAGTGCTGCAGTTCCATTCACAAAGCCTGAATGGCCTAGCATACCCTCAAGCAGTAGCTTGTGTCCTCAAAAATGTGGGAAACCACCCTCAGTTTCAAGTAGTGAAATAACCATCAGCATAGAAGTAGCACTAATGAAAGCACTTTTGTTGGAAAAAGCTTTCCTAGATTCTCTACAGTTCCTAGACTAAGTAACTTACAATGAACTGATACAGCAACTGCCAGAAAGACTCATGCCATTCAACTTCTGCCCTGTCCCCACAGCAAGAAAGGACAAGGCACTTGCATGGTCAGTTATCCCACAGGAAAGGCCAGTCACTCACATTTTCCATAGGGCAGTACTGGCGGGCATACCACTCCTGGCTGTAGAGGCAAATGATGACACCTTGGCCCAGGAAGAGGGATGTCCACATGATCACATTCCAGATGGGCCCTTTCCGACGGTCATTAAGGATGAAGTTGAAGACCACTGGAAAGAGGTGAAACAGGAAGTATTGTTCAGAGACAAACTTGGGATTAAAGAACCAAAGACCAACTGCTTTCTCTGGCTCTTTGCCTCCCTCCACCTCATCTCTGGAGCAACATGGCTGCTCCGTGAGGTCAGTACAGTGCTAGAAAACCTGACTATCCTTGGCAGTAGAGCAAATACTATCAGTTGATTCTGATGTTTACCTCAAATAAGTTTGCCAACAAGCTGTATACCTCTGGGGATCAATATTGTTTGTGTTAGGCTAGTGACCAAGACATGCTAGCAGAGGTGGCCTAGAGTTTCAGAGCCCTCTAAGTCATTCTAGCTCAAAAGCCAAAATGAAATGCAAGAGCTCTAACTTCCAAAGGGGCTCTTTTCCTCACTGCAGTAACAAACTATCACTTGTCTTACACCATGCATGTAAGAAGGAAAACTCCCAACCTGCTGACATAAGGCAATTGAACTAAGGCTTGGCAAAGGGGAAGCACTGCTATTAAAAAATGTACAGTGTCACATGAAAGCAGTGTATCATATATAGCTCTCTTACTCTTCTTCAATACCTTGCTCATTTCAGTCCCAAGCTTGCAGACCCAGTGTATGTAAATATTTATCTTCTGAGCTACTTAGCTGCAAAAATCCATTCACAAAGTTTTGAACCTGCAATTGCAGCTCTTGGATAAGACACAGTTGTGTGTGCTAGTGCCCAAGGAACAAGTGGCATCATTACCAGAGGGGTAAAAGCATGCTTGTTTAAAAAAAAATTTTAAAAATGAGAAGCCACAAAACCCACAACCCACTCATACTCCCTCCTGGGAACTTACTTCCAAAGCACATAAACAGGCAGAAGAGAACTGGATAGAAGTAGCCAAAGCAGATGCTCAGAACATATTCGTGCACAGCAGCTGATACTGTGAAGACAGATAGCATAGCTGCTGCTTTGAACTTCTTACCAAAAAACTGGAAGAGAGAAGAACACACAGTATAAGCTATTCTGCAGTGGTTTTAGTTTGGTTGTTTTAACTTTTCTTTTTTTTTTTTTTTAACCTGAACTGAGAAGTGCCTGCTCCAGCCAACAGGCATACATGAAACTAAAGGGCTTTACAGATCTCCTTGGATTTTAGGCTTTTTTTTCAGCCACATTTCTGGTCTCCTGCGTAAGTACTCAGGTTGAGTCCACTCAAACATCTACCACAGTTCATCAAAATAGTGCCACATTAATTCAGACTGTTGAGTCAATCCTTACATTCCTACATCTCATTTTACACACAATTAAGGACTTGAAAATGAGCAACGGATTTCTAAAAACCCCAGTGGCTACCCACGACAGCTGAGGCAAAACATTTTTGTGCTTCTCAGCGGACAGTGATGCTGCATCTTGACAAATGTACTGTCTTGCTTGGTGGTTAAATGTTTAATTCACAACAAGAGTACATCTGCTTGTTACTCACCCAGAGGAAGTCCCTGTAGGCATAGTAATAGAGCCAGTCATGTACTACCACGTTCCAGGTTCGGTAGTAGTTTGCATAGGAAGTGGAGTTCCACCAGTCCTGAAAGCACAGTTTAAAGAGTATAAATCTAATGAAGCATAAAACATTGTACAAGTCTCTTAGCTATCAAGTTGAAAAATATTGATCAGAATAATACCAAGCTAATGCAACAAGTTGTACTATGAAAGAATGTATGCCACTGCACTTTCTCCATTCTACTCTGTGTATCAAAGTTTGGTTTTATGCCAAACTGCAGTGGCTGAGGTGATAAAAAATAAAAAGAGTGCTAACAGTGCTATTGGGTAGGTCTGGTGGCTGGTTCTGTTCATGCACAGAGTATACTACCTTAAAACAATTCAGACTGCCAGGAAGAAATCAGATCTGTTCCACAGCACAGCATCAAACTTAAGCTCTAACAGCATAAACCAAGCAAAACCCTGTGGATGCTTCATTTGGTAAAATAATAATGTCCAGTTTCCTCCTCTTTCCTTTTCATTAGGAAAATGAATGTTAGAAGCTCTATAAAGCTTGCTTTATAGACTATAACTCCTGCTTCTTACCTTGTAGAACATCCTATCTGCGAAGCGCAGCATCTCAGCAAATGCGTTGAGCCAACAGTGAAGGAACGCAAAGAAAACCAGGAAGAGGATCAGTACACCTAGAAACAAGGTAGGTTCAGACTGGTTTTGTACTGGTTTCTCTCAGCTATAAGCAAGAGCATGTAACAGTCAAAACTGTTCTTATAGGCACGGACACAGATGAGCTTTGTGCTACCTATACAAAAAAGTAAAAGCCTTTCAGTTTCTCACCACACCAGGCCATGCTTACCCCAGAGAGCAATACAAAGGCTGTCACAGAGACTAGAACTTGGCTTTGAACACAGCTGAATTCAAACCCAAGCTTTTGTACAACTGATTCTAAAGTTTAACACACCGTAGCACCTACAAGGCCTCCTTTGCTGCTCTTTGCCTGTCATGAATGTATCTAATACCAAGTACTTCCCCTGCCTTCTGCCTCTTCCATAGATACAATCACTCATGAATCCAGGTCTCACCTGGCAGAATGGAATTGAAGATGCAGAGGACCAGCCCTCGAAGATTGAAGGTTTCTTGACTACTGTTGCGAAACTGAGGAATGCACAGTCTCACAAAGATGTAGTAGGCATAGAAAAGTGAACCAAGCACCTGGAACAAAGGGAAAAAACGTCTGACTCCGTAAGAAAAAATGCACAATTAACACATCACCACTTGACAGCTCTAGGAGAGGATCAGCAGCTGCCAAAAGAAGTCAAAATGATTTACTTTACATTGCTGCCATAAGGGTCCAGGCAGAAAGCAAACCACAGCTATCTCTGTAGCACCTTGACAGCCAGGAGCAGAATCAACTTGTGTTTTCTGCTACAGCAGCTGTAAGTTCCTCTTAGTCCTATCAACTCAGAAGTTATAACACAAAAGATTCATGCCAATGCCAAACTAAGAGGGGGAAGTACCCTGTGATCTAGGTCCAAGACAAGGGCAGAAATAATTGAAAAATACATACTGTAGTTAAATATAATATTAAAGCTTACTTTTATTTCAAAAGATATGTTGCCAGGCCAAATCACCTCAGGCCTTTTCTGGCTCATGAATCCCTGTTTTGGAAGTTGAGGTCAATATGCAAGTCACTGCTTTAAACACTAACTGCTGTAAGCCAGGTGTGTGCTTTGTCCCCCTCTTTTGTCAAAAAGCAAATTGCCAAAGGCCGTTTCGGGCTTCCTTCTCATCATTTTGCTTTTTAAAATATGAATGCATTGTGCAACAGTAAAAGCTTCAACCATGCAAAGCCATTACTTGGAACCACATTCACAAAAAAAAATTGAAGCTCATGTTCAGAACTGTGAAGATCAGGGGAACCTTGAGCTCAAAAAAGCACTGAAGATTTGGACTCCAGGCCTCATTATTTCAAAACTGGGATGAATATCTGCAGACAGGTAGCTGTGCCAGTGCATTACAATACAGCATCAGTGTAAAGAAAGAGGGCCAGAGCTTGGATATTGTGCTCCACACACAAATGCAGCTTCTGCCTGTATGAAAGAGTCTAAAGGCTTGTTTAAGCAAGGATTATTTTTTTTTTTTTGATACAACCATTAGTGCAGCAAGGTCACAGTTTCTTTTTTTAGTCACTAAGAAGTATTTTTTTTCTGGTAACCTACACCAAGTGAACAGGGATTTTATGCCAAAGGAAGAAGTGTTTAGCAACACAGTTTAGATGATCTCTGAAAGTGCATTCTTCAGAAAGCTGCACTACTCACCTGTGCAAACTTGGTAGCTACATAGCCCCATCTTATTGTGGGATTCCTAGGAAAAAGAACACATAATATCATACCTAAATAGGACCTCAAAGCAGCAGAAATATCCCTTCAGTTATTTACTTTACTGACCTATACTCTGAAAAAAAAACCAACAACAAAACACCCAGGTTTTTGAATTCCAGAGTTGTTAGTCTCTGGCTATCCAAGAGATGTCTGCCCAAATTGCTGGTTACTCACGTTGAACTACAGGACAACTGCAGCAATTCCATAAATGGAAAAGTAACTGGAGGGCAGCATGATGCAATTACGTAGGAGGTGGTGATCTGCTTGATAGTCACATAAAGAACTGCTGACTTGACATTGTCAAAGTGCAACCCAGCGAAGTGCAGGAAAGTTTGGGAGCTTCCAGTTGTAACAGCTTCAGCCTCCCTCCTCAAACTCTAGAGACAGTGCTGCTTTTTAGCACCACATAACACACAAGCCTACTGCAAGAACTGTGTTCAGAAGATTCAGTTGCAAGTTCTTAATTTCTTTCACTTCAACTGTACTTCTCTAAGAAATAAAACTAGAACTGTAAAGTCAAAACACTATTAGCTTTAGAGTGAGTCTTCATGACCAAGTTACTGACTTAATCACACCTTTAGGAAAGCTTTAAGTCATAAATTGACTATATCACATTCGGGGATGCTTAACACTGGCTTTAATGTTTACATTACTTTAATGTTCTCTTGGTGTTGCTCACATTACCTGGGATAGTTGTCTCTGTAGATGAGGGTGGGAGCAAAGAGGAAGTACAGGTATTGGGAAATTCTGGGAATAGGTACTGTGCCTGGAAAAGGGAGAGAAAAAAAGAACACTTGGCAATCTGCTTACTGATGGTTCCGTTTCCCCAGTACCCTTTCACAACATACAACCCTTATCACCTCAAAAGACAATCAGTCTAGAACTAACAGTACAAGACTTGCAGAGAATAAAACAAAGTAGACTTATCAGATGGAATTGTCCCCTAGGAAGCTCAGCTAGCAAGTGAGTGTCTAACAGGTAGTGCAGTGCTAACACCTTGATACCACATGTCCTTTCCCCCTAGGGAAGATGAAACTGTAAGGACTGTATCAACATGTTGGGTCACATTCAGCTCTAGCATGCCTGGCTGAAAGCTTAAAGCAATGGAGGGAAAACAAGAGCTGGTTATGCCCCATGCTCAAAAAAAGTAGGGAAGTTACTCACCAGGCTTGTCCTTTACAGAGGACAGGACTCTGGGCACATTCTCTCGGATAAATGAATGGGCCTTCATAACAAGACGAACCTGTAAGCCCAAGTGAGCATCAATTTAACACTCTCAATTTCCCAACTTCCCAATAAAGACTGGACAAACCATTCTCATAGAATCATAAGGCAACCCCTTCAACACCTTGTTTTCTCTCTGATGTACCCCTTTTCCAAAGAAAGGGCTGCATCCTCTGCCCACAAGCCTGTTAACTCACAGGAATTTAAAACACTGCACGGTGAAACATACAGGAACAGCCATGACAACATTTAACACTCAGGACCACAGCATATTCAAGGACTCCAAATCACACCAGGCAGTCACTAACCAATTAACATTAACTTAAAATGTAAGCAAAAAAACCAAAACAACCCTGTCAATTTCAGTAGACCAGTATGTTTCAAGGAGTCAGTTTCAAAACTTTGCTATAGAACACATCTAACTTCAATTACCTCTACATTGCAGTAAGGTAGTGCCACACATAAATAGTCCTTGAAGGATGAAAAGGAGGGCTAATCCAAAGTTAATTCTTCAAACCTACTCTCTCATCTCTGACCATCCTTGTTTTCACCTGATGGTCTGACCAGTCCTCCACACTCCTGCACTCTTCCCCTCCTTCCCTCAAAAGAGAAAATTCCTCTTTCAATAAAATTCTGACGACAAGTCAAAGACAGTTGCTTCTTGGGAACAGAAAGGGAAACAGGAACCACTTGTTGAATACATACTTGCCTTCCACTCCCCAAAGAAGAGGAATGTTACAGCTTCCTTGTGAACTGTGGCACAAGAAGTTCTTAAAATTGGTTTTAAGCATTTAGCATCCATGAAACAACTAGAAACAAATGGAATTTCGGTCTTGAAGTATGTTCAGGAAATAAAACCCCACTAAAATCTTAAATACAGGGGAAGTAATAGAAACAAGTGGTTTCCAAGTAAAAACTAAGTTTACTATATATCATTTCTCATTAGATTAGCTGCCTTTAAGTCTGTCTCCAAGTCAAAGACACACTCTGCCCACAGCCCTGGATTAATTTAATGAATAAAACCAACACTTGACTCCTTAGGGAAAAAAAAAAAAGACCCTTTCCATTTAAAACAAGATTCATTTATCCAAAGATACTGGGTAGACACCTACCTGCTCCAGTATCACAATAAAACGGGAAGCTGGAGGCAGGGCATATGATACAGCAATATAGGTTGGTCCAAATCCAAGCCCAGCTGTTTGGAAGAGTGTGAACAGCATCCCATAGAAGAGAGAGTGGATTACACGATGGGAGGAACTGCAGTAGCCTTGGGCCCACCACACGAAGAGGTTGTATGGAATGATAACTGTGGCACAGAACATGCACAGCCAAGTACAGAAGACAACTGGGAACTTGCCAAAAACAAAGACCAAAAGATCAAATCCTAGGACCAGCCTAGAAGGCACAAGGAAAGAGACAATATTCAGTGTCCACTGTATCATTAGAAATACTTCTACTTCAACCAAGTGGCTACAAAATGCAAAGCTTCCACATTGTAATTGTTTGACAGACTAGACAGAAATGACTGTGGCAATTCTCAGCCCAGAAACAGAGGGCCATCAGTGCCAGATTTAAGTGACCACCCACAAGCACATCAGAAAATAAGAGATAAGGACTCACGCCATCAATGCGGTCAGGCACAGCTTACCTTCAAATCCCACAGGGATTAAGCACATTTTTAAGATCAGCATGTGCTTTAAGAGTACACTCAAGCTCATCCCTGCTAAGAACTAGCACGTGATCCCCTGCTGAACCAGAGTTGAAAAGGAGCTTTTGGGAAAAACTTCCAAGGCATCATCACTATTCTGTTAAAAATCCATTCTTCCTAGGAGTTTAGCACCTAAAGAGGCTTTTCCTCTTCCTTGATAGGTGTGAAGTATTTTAACACCTACCACTCAAACTTTATTTAATTCTGCTCTGTGAAAACTGTAGGCATTCCAGACAGATTCAGTTTAGAAGTCACCCAAAAGGCTTAGGGTCATTACATGGTCAGAATAAATATGTCCATGTGGTATGTACCAGGTACATTATTAATCAAGCTTAAAACATAAGGACATAAACGAAAGACTAGTCAGCCTTACTGGCTATCAAAGTAACCAGAGCTTGACCCTATGCATAAGCAGCTCTTCTAAACCAAAGGTCAGAGGTGAAGGTAGTAGAGTACACCAACACAATTTGTTCTCATGTGGAGGCTCAATTGCAAACTGGATCCAAATTATCAGATCTAGCTGAGAACATAGCAATGAATTCAAGAGAATTCAGCTCTAGCAGCTGATTTTAAAGGTAAATACCTACTCTCCCCTAATGTTCAAATACTATTAAATCAGGATCAGCTAAACAATATTCAAGAGTGCATGAGCCTGTCCTTATACCTAGACAAGAGGGACAATTGTTATAATCAAGATACAGCTCTAGTTTTCTACACTGAAGATCAGATAATCAGCAAGATAAACATGTAATCCTACTTGTGTACATGGGATACAGCTTGCCAAAAAGATACTATTTAAAGCACTAAGTGTGAGGAAAGCAGTCTTTCACAACCTTATTCAGAACTGGCTACCTGAAAAGCACAACCTTAAAGGCTGTGCCAACATCCTTGAGATTTTTCCCCCAACAAAACCAAAAAGTTCTATTTTTAAGCACAAGTACAATGTTTCAGAACTCCTTTTTAAACAGAGGGGAACTGCTGAAATATTTCAAGTTTTTCTAAACACAGTCCTCCCTCCTCATGCAATAGAAGCAGCTGAAAGTCACTGTTTCCTTAAATATATTCAACTAGAGCAGTGCACATTCAGCGATGGCCCCTCCCTTTTGTCAGCCTTATCACGACCTGAGGCTGAACTGTGGTGGCTGTAATTCTCATGGAATACACCTGTAGGATTTTCCTAACATCTAGCTATCCGATTTAAAATTATCATATGCCCACAACAGGAATTCCAGTATATATTTTAAGTAGTTCAAATTGAAAACCCCCTTCCGACAACATCCCAAGGCAGGATTCCCACTTCTTTCTGCACCGTTCTGCAGTTTCATGTACCTCTGGTGCTTCAGAAGTATTTCCCCAGCCCTGGTCCCTGTCTTTCCAAACAATCCTTACCTTCCTTCATCAATGAAGTCTACTAAAAGTGTGCTGAGGATGAAGACAATGAGAAGAGCGATGAACATGTGGTAGATCGTCCTGATGTGACTCACTTCAAACAGCTCACTAAGGGAGAGATCCATATGCCATTCGTTAACACCTCACACCTCCAGCATGTCAGCTTTCAAAGTGCTTCCCAGTAAGGCAAGATGACATCAGCACCATCCCAATTCAAAAGACTCAAGTTAACACACTGTTTGGGTGCCAGTCTAAGCAGACACTTCCTCGGTTTATCCTCACCCAGGATAATTAACCATTATCTTCGTGGTACTGAGAGGACTGTAATTAAGGTTGCCATTCGGAAAGCCTGCAAGCTGTAGTAGGGATGTTTTAGAAAGGAACAGAGAGGATTAAGCAGATTATTAGTGCACAGGGTTTTGAATGTAAATCCATGGGAGGTGGTAGGGAGAGTACCTCAAAGCAAAGGCTAGCATGTTTGCTGTCAAGGGTATTTTCAGTCAATTTAATAGAAAACATGAAGTAAAGCTACTCACTCCAAGAGGGACCTTCTGGCAGTAAAGATCTTCCCATGTTCTGGGGGGGCCCTTAAGGTCCTGCAAACAGATAGAACATTTGAGATAAGAAAGGAAATAAGGCTTCCAGAAAATGTAATCTTGTTACAGGAACAGCTTAAAACTGACTTACTTGGCTTTGTGCAGTTCCTTCTCAGAACAGGAAGCTGGGAAGAGGGAGGCTGAAGATGAGGAGTCCAGGAGTGCCGATTTTGCTACCAAACTGTTCACAAACTCTGTGAAGTGACTGTCCACTTCCTTCATGAAAGCTGGCTTCAATTGCTGATAGAGTAAAAACAGAGCAGAAAATTGTTTAACTCTCTGGACACATTTCCATAAAATATTTATATTCCTTTTTATCCCAGAGCAGGACAGAGCAATGCATCAAAAAACATTCCTGTGCCACCTGCCAACAGCTGGAGCAAACTTGGATAAGATCAGGGGCTTATCCTGGCCAGTTCACACACCTCAGGCCAGAGGACTTTGAATACTGTTTATCCTCTCTATCAGATGCAACACAGGGGAGCAAAGCAAACATACTGATCTTCATATATATCTGGAGTGGCAGGTATTTCACATATTTTATAGTGCTGAGAAGGCTGAGCTAAACTACATACATAAGCCCCAGAAAACATTTCTCAATTTTAACCAGTTGCACCCTTAATATACAAAACAAGTACAACAAAGTTTACTTTTTAGTCCATCTGGTGATACTGACAGCAAAATGAACCTTTTCATGCTTGTGGCTAATTGCTATTGATGTTCTCATGCCTTAATGTAGAAGCCATCTCAATTATGTGAGCTCAGGAAGGACTGAATTTACCCTTCCACTGTTTGAATTAAAACTTTCACATACCACTAGAATTACAGAATGCACAGAAAATTTTCACTAAAGCAACAAAAGTGGGTAACATTGCTAAGCATCAAGACTGAGCAGAGAGACTGAGAGACAGAACTGGTAGACAGGAAGACTGAAGTTCAAGAACTGAGGGAATCAAATGTCCCAGTTGAATATTCTGTGCTCACTTTTCTTTAGACAGCTCTATACTGATCTTTTCTATTACAGTCAATAGTGATAAATTTGCACCATTTTTAGCCTATTCATAATTTTTCCCTCTCATTCTATGAGACAAAGGCAACTTCTGAAGCATCTGGTTTACTAGAGACCTTGACTTCTAAGGGTGTGTGAGATGAACTGATGAACATCCCCCTCTCTACCATCTTTCTGGAAAAATGCACTGATGCAGTGCAAAAAACTTGAGATGATCTATTGTGGATAAAGCCATGGCCACCCTGGTCAAAGACTGCCTGCTTCACCTGATAGAGAGTTTCTTTTCTAGAAAATAAAACATTACCTACCACTCCTAATAACAAATTATCCAGGCAATGACTATAATTAATCTTCAAAATGCTGATTGTAAAATGCCAAGACGTTTTCATATGCCTTTTGTCTTGCCTGAAGAATAGCATGTGTAATTCACTCCTGTATTTTCCCGTCTGCAATTCATCATCACAGAATCATCACAGAATGGTTTGAGTTGGAAGGGACCTTAAAGACCACCTAGTTCCAACTGCCCTGCATTGGCAGTGACACCTCCCACTAGATCAGGTTGCTCAGGGTCCCACCCAACCTGGTCTTGAATACTTCCTGGGATGGGGCCTCCGTAACTTTGCTGGGCACCACCCTCATAGTGAAGAATTTCCTCCTAATGTCTAACCTAAATCTCTTCCAGTTTTGATCCATTACTTCTTGTCCTCTCACTCCATGCCCTTGAAAAAAAGTCCATCCCCAGCTTTCCTGTAGCCCCTTCAGGCACTGGAAGGCTGCTATAAAGTCCCCCCAGAGCCTTCTCTTCTCCATGAACTTTGAAAGACCTGATCTCCCACACCCAAGACAGTTTTTAAAACTAGATGCATCTAGAAGAAAGTCAATAATAAAACATTTAAAGTTACTTATTTTTGCAGAAAGTGCTACACTGAGCTCTGGGTAGCTCTTTGCTGCAGTGCAAATTCTCTTACTCTTCATTTGCTGAGAGGATCTGGAGGTTTGCACAGTGGCATGTTATTCTTATGACTAGGAAAAAAAGCAGGCAAAATTAATTCCCTCAAGGAAAGAAAAAGGCAACATGCATTCACTGTATTTTAGTGAGATCTTTGGGAATCTATAGATCCTTAAATCTCTGGCACTTCAGAAGACAGTGAGCTAACACTTGTTTCCCTGCTCACCTTCAGAATTCCCAACAGCTAGCTATTTTCTAATCTTTAAGGCTGAGAAGTAACAACATCAAGAAGTTAAATTTCAACGAGGGAAGTTGTGCACAAAAATCAATGTCCTGTGATTGAGATGCAAAGTGATCAGATTTCTGCTGATGGACACCTGTCCTCCATAATACAGCCTTCCTGTTCCAGGCATGCTTGGATTGATTTTATATGGTGGACCCCAAAAAGACTAAGCTGAAAAGCCCTCTTCAAAAGCAAAGCTTTCAGGCTAACAAAAATATATTAATAGATGATGTATTCTTACAAAATATTGATGTCTAATGCGAGGCCAGCCAAGCAAGCTTAGCTCTCTGGCAGGAAATAAAACACAGTGTGAAATTAGACCACATAAAAGCAGAAGACCCTGAAGTCAAGCTTCATCAGAAGTCTACATTCCTCCCATGTAGGACTTGAGCCTACACTTCATAGTGATCAGAGATCTCCTGAAACAGAAGCTGCGCAAGGAGGAGAAGAAACACATTAATATTAAACTTCATATAAACATTTTTCCCCTATTTGGCAGCTGCCAGTATAAACAAGCTTCAGGAGTGCTAATGAAACAGAAGCTCTTAGGAGGTGGCTACTTTTAGATATTGCTTTCTGGGGGGGCACAGTATGGTTTCCTGCAGAGATGTGGATTTATTCCTTTAAAAACCGGAGAAAAGTTAGTTGAGTACCTTGCAACTACAGCCTGTAACAGAAAACACTGCCAGAAAACTCTGGCACAGCATGCACACGCATATCCCTACCAAACAAAAAGTCAAATAGAAATTCCTCCTCCTTTCAAAGCACTCAATTTCCATGCCAAAAAAAGCACTATTAATTCCTACCAAAACCTGTCGTTTTATTTAAAGCCTCTCTCTTTTTCAGCCTAATCTCCTCTCAGGAACAGAAATTATTTCCTTAAACTACCTCTTCTCTTCAGTTTGCACTCTGTTGAGGTTGCCTCTTCCTAATACAGCCCTCAGGGGCTGACATCAACATATACCTGTTTATATTGGGAGAGCAGGGCATGAGTTCCCATTAGATTAAACAAAATATGATACCATCCTACAGTAATTGTAATTCTATCCAACAAAACTGCACAACATATTGTGTTATACTGTCAACTACTACTACTGCCATTCAAAGGGCAATCTACTCATGCAATTGTGACTGTTGGCATTCAATAAGCCCAGTGCATTGCACCCAGGCACCAAAGAAATCAAACTTAAGAGAGTGCACCTCCCATCAGCCTTCATCATGACAGGGCACAGATACACATATGGCCCTACTGCAGCTTCCCCCAGTGGAGAGCACTTAACCAAGAGTGTCCTGAAGTATGCTTGAAGTCTCAGACAAGGATCTGGGTAAATCCACTCAGCTGTCATCATTATATTTTGAACAAAGAATCAGATCATTACAAAACAAAAAAAAAGGAGGGCAAGTATGAAAAGAACGCTGTGCCAGCCAGAAGCTGGCCAATAATTGATAAGAAGTGACAGAAAGTTGAGAGAAGTAACATCGTGGTTTACTTATAAAGAGAAAGTTGCAAAAGTTCCCCAGCATTTCACTTATTCTAACAGATTAGTAATTTGAGTGACCAAATATGACAACATCCAGCCTTGATCAAGTGACTGTTCTCAACTCTGCTTAGGATGAATAAAGGACTAGATTTTCAGACTGGGCTGCAGATGAATGAGGGCATCCCATGAACAAACAACACTTAGGACCTACAAATCCCATTTAAATCAGGGGGAGTTGTCAGTGAGCAGCACTTTTCAGAAGTCAAGCATCTGTCTAGAGCTCAGATACTTATCACCTATAAAAGGTAAACTGCAATCCAAGCCTTGTTCAGTGGTTCACACAAGAAAAGGGCCACGTACTCCAGGAATTCTCAGGAATTTTGCAGTAGATGGACGTTTTTACTTAGCCTTACAGATATTATTGTAGCTTTGGGGCACATTAAACAAATTTGCAAGCTGCCTAACCCAGAGTTTAAAACCTGAACTCCCCAGGTTTTGGGAGAAACTTCAATAATTCAAGTGCTGCTGCTGCTGGTTTTTCTTCAATTTTCTTATCACATAAGAAATTACTTTGTCTACAAAATGGAATGGACTGCCCGGGGAAGTAGTGGAATCACTATCCCTGGAGGTGTTTAAGGAAAGGCTGGATGTAGCACTTAGTGCCATGGTCTAGCTGACGTGGTGGTGTTAGGTTGGACTTGATCTCAGAGGTTTTTTCCAGCCTCAATAATTCCATGATTCTAGTGTGTCTCTACACTGGTGGCCAGAAAAACATTATAAACAAGAGACATTCCTGAAGAAAGAAATCCAAGATCAAGTTGTCCCCTTGCAACCCACTAGTGTTCCCTGGAACTTACAAAGCTGCACGTGCTTAACAGGCAAAGCTTTCTCATGGGAGCATCTGTTGCCAACACAATGATTTGCAGTGGCTATTTTGTCTGCAGAGAATTATACAAACCTTCTCTATCATATCCTCAGTAGGAATCATTCGGAGAAGACAACATATGGAATAAAATTCAGAGCTGACTGTCTCTCTAATGGGCTGAATTTTAGGGGAGTTTTGCTCCCAAAAAGCAGTACACTCTTCGCAGAAGGCATTGAAATACACTTTAGTTATATCTGTTATAAATTATACACCACCTATATAGAGGTAAAAAAAACCCAGACTTTTTAAAAAAGGAATTTATCTCAAAGGTGCAGGATATTTTTCTCTGTCTTCTAAGTATCCACTTGCTAACGTTCACATACGGGTGTCGCAAGTAGATTACTTCATCTTTACCATGGAATTCTCTGGAATAAAATTAAGCAAGAGTGCAGGACGATTTGCCCTGAAGAACATGCATACTACAGAACAATGGTTAACAACGAGGGTGCAGTTCATTGTTAGCTAACTTGATTTCATTTGGGCATAAATCACCTTAACATAAGCTAAGACTATGGCAGCTCATGCATACAATGTTAGAAACACCCAATGCTACTTTCTTTGAGGATATTGCTCACAGACAAGGAGTGGGACCAAGGCTCAGGAAAGTGATCTCCACAGACAGGACAAAAAAAAGCTGTGGGTTACAAGATACACACTGCCCCTTATTCAATGGATAGCAGGACACAGAGCATTCCAAAGACTAAATACACAAGCAGGTTAGCTGGTAATCACACTGCCAAAAGTTGGTGGCAAGGACAGTTCCATTTTATCTACATGCCTCAAAGTTCACTCTTATCTTTAGACTTCAACCTATTGGGGTCAAGTGAGACAGAACTGCATTTGATAATACTACCCCTCTTGTGCAAAGTCAGGAGGAGAGAAAGAGGGCTGTATAAAAGTCACTGCACTCCAGCTGTGACTGAAGAGGGATATTTGTGTTCCAGGACTAGTGACTCTCCAAAAGACATCCAGGGTCAATTATCCCACTTCTCCCCACAAGCAAGCATTAGAGTATATTTACCTCAGCTTCTGCTATTAGCTGCATTTTCCTTGTTATCACATGGTCAACATCAACCCGGCCTAAGGAAGGAAAGCAAATATTTAACATTTGCATTTTCAGTGATGCGGGCTGCATGTCTGAAAACACAGAAAGCACGACACACAGTAGCTCAGTCTCTGATTTTTCATTAGTGCTTATGACTTCTAATAAGGTCCCAATAAGTTCAAAACTAATTTGCAGGAAATTCATAAGCTATGACCAAGTATTTTAAACAGCCATTTAAGATCACAGCACTATAAGACAGTCAATAGCTGATAAGATGCTGCACTTTTGAAAGCTTTATTTTCCATCAGCAGCTCCACAAATCTTCCCAAGGTCCCTAAACATATTCAGCCTTGAAACAGCAATTAGAACAGCCCTCAGAAGGTCGTACCCAAGTGTGCTGATCTTTTATCAGAGTTTATCTTACAGTGAACTAGACGTAAGATTAGTTTGGAGGTCTCTGTGTTGCCAAGTCAGTCAAGTGATGACTATCTGTAAAATACCACATAAAATACAGCTCTGAAGACAGGCTAAATGGCAAGTTGGAAAGTTTTGCTCAAACCTGGGTACTCCCACTCCCTTCATCCCCCAGAAGTGCTAGACATCAGCCTGACTGTATTCCTCGGTGCTTCATCACTTAAGGAGTCAGGCCTAACCATGCCATCAACATAATCTGACTTTTATCATTACTAATACCATTGGCTCATACATAAAGCCTCAAATATCACCCCTCTCTCACAAAGAACTGTACACATCTGAGATGCCTCTATCACGTCAAGAGGAACAACAAACATAAATCAGACTAGCTGAGTTTTAAGGCAAGGTTTGTCTGCAATGGTTGTAGAGTGCTGGCAAGCCAGCTGGTGTTTCACTTCTCCAATAACAACTACAACACAGAAGATAAGGTTATTTAAAACAGAGAGTCTTGCACATGAAGGAAAAACAAGATTAAAACAGCAGTATCCACTCCCCTAAAATACTAGTCAGGGTGAAAAGATAGCAACAAACCTTGGCTTGTCCCTGTCCTTTGGCCATTATAGCTACATCAGTACCTTCTGCAGCAGCACATGGCCTGCATTACAACTTGCATGATCAGTTTCTAAGACAACATTATCCCTTTTAGAAAAAGAGGATACTGAGCTGATTGCCTAGTAACATTCCAGGGAAGTATGAGCTAACACATGTGCCAGAGGTGCCAATGTTGTGCTCCTGCGTCATGAGAAGACAGATTCATGGCAACATTATGGTTCATAATGCAGACTCCTTGTCTTGTTCTCCTTGTATGCACACAGCCTAAGCACACAAAATGCAGTGTGTTGTTTTAATAGAAGCAAGTGAATCTGTAATATACTTTAGTTTGAAGGTGCTCTTATGAGCAACCAGTTGTAAACAGTTTAGGCAGACCTGCTTCAGAGGTAACTCCAATTCCAACACTGGAGAAGCATTCAATGAAACAAGAGACTATCTTCAATGAACCAATACTCAGCTGTTAGTATTAACTGCCCCCAGTCACACAGGAAGACCTTTTTTGTCTATAAAAACCACTACCTAAGCTATAGACTTGAGAACAGACCAGCAGCAACAGCCTGTCACTTAGCAGTCTTGTAATGCAATGACAAACAAGGTAACTAGTTAACACCATGAACTTTTGGCTGCATGCAAAGATTCATTTTTGCAAAAATAGAACTCCTGGTTGCTAAGCATCTCACCTCCAAGACAAAAAGAAAATTTCCTCAGCATTTCAGCTCATCATGCTGCTACACTTGTGCCAAACAGCAGCAGTTTGGAAAACAGTTTGAGAAAAGAGCGTAAGATACCATTACAAAGTCCCTTGTCCCACTCAGTTAGTGCACCTTGCTGGTCTCAAATTGAGTCCCCCATCTCTTTCCCAATAAATAAAATAAAAACCATCAAGTTCTTCCACAAGCAGAACTGTATCCCCTTCTTATCATCTCAATGGCTCTACTCCCTCACTGTGGTACTCTACAACTGTATTCGTAGCCCCCTCCCCCCATTACTACTAGGCAAAGAACCACCTTGTGCTTACCTGCTCAAAAGTAAATCACACAGAGCTGTTGAGCTGAAAGCACAACAAACCTTATCCTGCAGAAAGGTAAGAATTTGTGTCTCTTAACCAGCTGCCAGTCTTCAAGACTGTATCAAGTTAGCTTGAAGCTGTCCAACATGGCCAAAGAGGACAGGACACATGAGACTTAAGGGATTGCATTGTCCCCTTTATAAGCTAAGCTAAAAATACATAACCACTGCTTTGACCATATATTTCCTGCCAGAACTTGCATTTGAAGCCTCAGTTATTAAAACTACCCAGGAGTGGCTCACTTTGGAAATTAAACCTCCTTTTTTATTTACCAGGCCTTAAAGATGGGATATAGTTTTACAGATTTAATAGTTGTACAGGAATTTAGGCCAGCCTCTGACCTGCTGACGTCGTAATTGCTAAACAGTATGAGGTGTCCCTCCTATCACTTTATTCACCCACATGCCAGTGTGTATGCACAGACTAGACACACAGCATCTTTTGAAAGGCTTTCAACTCAAGATCTCCACGTCTTTGTTACATGACATGCATATACTAAAGGAAAACCACCTGTAAACTTGTTGCTTCTTTTCCAGAGCAAAGGCTCCTGTAGAAGGAAACCCACCCCAAAACAAGAACTCATCCTGCTGTGTTGCATTGCCCCATAAAACCAGGCTGCGCAACAAGGCAGAGAACACAAACTCATCATCCTCTTGAATCACTCATCTGTTGTGCAAGTTGCTGCTTGTGTTCTGTGAGGTCATTTGAGAATATAATAATCACATGATTTTGAGTCTAAAAGGAACTGTACACTTGACACTGAAAATGAGGACTAGATCCCCCTGTATCACTCTGGGATTGCAACAGAACTACAAAAATGGACTCAAGGCTGTGCAACACAAGCAAGCACAGCTTAGCATTTAAAACGAGATGGGATACGCCTTAGGAAAATGGGAAGTACATGTAAAGTCATAAGGAAGAAAATCTCTGAAGGATACTATGAAATGATAGCAAATCTCACAGGAGACTGAAAAGGGTTTGCTTTGAAAGAGCTTTGCACAAAGGGAGAAGTTTTACTTAATGGGACTTATGCTCCTTTCCCAAAGACATTGGTACAATCTTTATTAAGCTAACCGCTTTGTCTTGGGCTTGCAGCAACTGATCCTTGCAGGATGTGACAATTCTGCACAGCCCAGACTCTAAGCAGGTTCAAAAAAATCGAGAAAAAAAACAATTTGCAATTTAATTATAAGCTTTGTTTCCATGGGACACCAGATTTGATCAGCTGAAGACTGAGAAAGGTTTTTTTGTTGAAAACTTGAGCAACTTAAGTTTCAGAACGCTTACAAGCTACCTTTCTTAAAGGATCTCATTGTCCCTTTTTCAACCTACTCTTGCACATGTTACAGACCAGTGGCATTTAAGATGACTAGAGAAGTGACCCGTTCAGCCAATATGTTGGTGTTCCAGCTTGGGATCCAACAAAAACAGTTTGTACATAAGACACTAGCCAGCACTCTGCTAAGCAAGCTCTCAAAAAGAAGCTGTGTTAAAAAGCTTTCATTTTATTTAACTGCTACATACTGCAATTACCTCCAAATACACAAGTGGGAATAAGTCATTTGATTAAGCCCTGGCTTGCATGCAGCATTACAGGTCCAGCCTGTAGTTACTTCACCAGCCACAGAAGCTGCTTGCAGCCCAGCACTCTCAGCTGTTGCCACTCAAAGTGTTCCCACACTGTAGCAATAAGCTTATTACTACGGGCAGTTAGAACAATTCAGGGAGACTACTGCTATCTAAGTCCCTGCACACCATCCAAGGCAAAATACCTCTTTCTAGAAAAGCTAGGAGAAGCACACAAACTTCAGTTTATTGCCACATGCACTTCAAAAAAGGACACTTCTCAGAACATCCAAGCACAGCGCTCGCAGTTCAGAAGTGTTTTTCCCTAATCATGTCAGGATCTGTTTAGCTTCAGGATCTTCATGGAAAGTCATGGATACAAACTGTACATCATCATGCCCTTCTCTAAAAGAGTTTAAAAATAGTATCTTCGTTATTTCTTTTATCAGAAAACTTATCACTCAAAAGGTTAAAGCAACATAGACAGAAGGATTTCAGTTACTGTTGGATACCTGAATTCAAAGGCTCTGTCTTTAGAAACACTGAAGATGTTATCTGAAAGACAGCAATGCTCAATCCAACCTAGCACAAGGCTATTGTAAATAGGGGAAGTCTTCCCTATCTGGTACAATGCAACATATGTTAGCTATTTGATACCAATAGAGCCTTATTCCGACTTATGGTAATTTATTTGGCCACTCAGCAGAAAGAAACAAGTTATGGCTAGATTGCTCAGCTGGTCTGCTTAAAGAATGCACAGGCCACAGGTCACTGCATTGCAGTTGGGCAAAGAATTCAGTTAAAAAGTCATTTCTGCAGGGAGACAGGACCCAAACAGCCTCTTCACTAGCAGAAGGAAACACCAGCATTCTCTGTCATGCCAGCTTGTCCACAGGCTCTTCACAAGAAACTGCTCAGCCTTCACCAAACCCTCAGGTTGCAATACAAGAGCACCTAGAATTACCAGAATCCTCCTAGTCTCAGAAGACAGCTCTGCTTCATCTGTCTCCTTGAAATCCACTCAAGAAACTCAACTGAAGCAGCTTAATCCCAAATTCGTTAATCCATAACAGCCTGTTGATACAACGAACACTTACTGCTGTAAGCCAGACAGCAAACCCAAAAGCTTTCCAGGTTGCTCTCTGTTCTAAACCTCCCTCCTCCTACATCTATCAGGCACACGCAATTCATGCGGCTTCATGAACTTTTCCACTAAGAATGATCAGTAATAACCTCTTCACTGGAAGATAACAACCCCTTTCTAAGGCCAGCATTACCAAACAGGCTTACTCACACCAAAGATATGCCACGCAGCTTCTTTGCAGATCTGTCTCCAGAGACACTTCTAATCCTTTTCTGACTTCTAAGGAAACAAGGACAGACTCCAAAACCATCATTTTACTGTTTTGAATGATGTAATCGTAGCATTTTAGAGGCACTTTGACACATGCTTAAAAGCCATTCCTCTCTAACTTTCTAAGATTTGCCCATCCAGTTTCAATCAAGTCACTCCTGGAAAGTTCTCCTGCAGCTGGCACTGCACCCAATATCAACAGCCCATTAAGCAGAACAGTTTTATAATTATTTACGTATCTCCAGCAGAAAACTTAAAAAACTAATCTTATTAAGGAAGTCTGGCTTTTGACAAGGGATTATTGTTGCCTAGGTCACCTGCTGACTCTATGCCAGGACCAAATTAGTTGTTTAATTGTGACATTGGAGCCAATTCAAGGCAAAGTGATGCATGAGACTGAAGTTCAGCTACTATGTAGAAGTGAAATTACAGGCTGAATGATTAGTTAGATTCAGACACGTCAAGGGACAGAAGTAGTCTTCTTGCAATCTCAGGGCTATGAATATTTCCACATTGCTATAAATTTGAGTGTACCTGAGTATAAACTATTCAATCTCCAAAGCAATGAGACAGTTTTTGGCAGAATTGATAAGACAGGGAGAAAACCACCTAAACTATACAAACAAAGAGTCAGATCTAATGTAGGTCTAAAGCCACAGATTAAAATTCCTCCTCCAAATAATTTCAGATCAACCAGTGCATGAGTTCTAATAAAAAAAGGATTAATGGCCTAGAAGTTTCTGTAGAAAGTTCACACACCTCTGGAAACAAGTCAATTGGCCCTTGACACCATAACTCTTAAGTTAAAAAGCAGCTCGTGTTTCCTAATCAGGGAGGATCTAGAGTGGAAAAATGCATTTTAGCAATTTTTCTACAGTAAGAAGTACCACAAAGACACCACAAGTTTACTTGCATATAAGATACTGTCTTGACCTGGCTAGAATCCCTTGACTGCAATAAACATGCATCTTGTCTAAAATCCAACACAACACTCAGTGTGAAGATGTTAAAGTACAAAGAGGATGTTGCCAGCCATAGCAGCCTCATGCTGCCTTTGTATATACATCAGGACCAATGCCTTAGAAACAGCTATTCAGAAGTGAATGGCTAGGACAAAAGTAAGAAAGAAAAGAAGTCTGTGGCTACTTTTGAGAAATTCTTCCACCTTAGCTGTGCTTTCACAGAAAGCCCCATCTACTTATGCAAACATACTGGGCTACATGAAGAGGCCACTATCTGGAACACATGAATGCTTAAACTTTTGTTATAGCTCCAACCTTTGTGTCATAGAGGTGTTGATTCAACCTCACCATAGGAAACTCTACCCAGAGGGATGCATCTTCCTCACATGCATCAGACTCATGTCTCCTGCCTCCCTGTGGCACTCCCATTGCCCCCATCACTGTGCTGAGCAAACAGTCTGCAGAAAGTGGTAACACTTAAGTCTTTGTGACACTTCCAAACTGGCAGCAACCCTAGAAGGTAAGAGACATCTAACCTTAGCTAACCAGGATTACTCCCCACTGTCCTTGCTGTCCTTCACTGCAGTTTGTACTGTATTAAAACACACTGCATTGTTCTAAGCCAACCCACCAGGCACACGTACACACATGAAAGCTTGGTACACTTAAGATATCTACCCCAGAATGTTTACTTGCTACACGCCCACAGTTCTCACCTGCAGTGAGGTTATGCCACATCTGGAGAGGTATTCAAATGAAAGGCTTTTAAGACAGGCACACCCACCTACCAAGAGCTAATTATCCCAGCTATATTCTTTACCCACAAGCTTGCAAGAACTCAAATTCATGCATAACAGTTCAGGTGCTCCCATAGATAAAAGGTAGAAGTCTGCTTCTAAACCCATCGTAACTGTTGTTCAGTAGCCATCAAGTTTTTTTGCTTATTCTGCCTCCAAAGAGAAAGACAACAAGCTTCAATTTCATTGCTAACCTTATCACCATGCTGGAATGTGGTACAGCAGAACCCAGGAATTACAGACAGTGTCCACAGGCAAAATCACTTGAGCTGCCACACAACTGCCCCTGCAACTCAAGGGACAGGACATAGCCAGCAGTGATCCCTCTACAATGCCAACTACAAGCCACATCATTTTTAAGGTGACCACAATAAAAGTGAATACAAACCACACTGTTTATTATTCTATTTTATGCAGTCAAGCTTGAGACTGGATAGAAGGCAGCTGTTCTGACATTAACAGAGCCCCACAGGAGCAGAGAATCATTCTTTGTTGCATCCTACCTCTGTCTGTCAGCATGGATATACCAGTTTAGCCTGGTATGTTCAATCTTGAGGAAGCCATGTACTTAAAGCTTGTAAAGGAAGCAAGATGAAGCCCCCAGAATCACTCAAAATTGTTGTCAAGATGCATTTGCACCATTTACAACATTAAAACTTCTCCTTGACACACACATTTATCCTGTGACAGTTAATAACTTTCTTTACTCTAGATCCCTGTAAGCTCTGAAGTACACAACCCCCATGGGAAAATTCTGCAGGACAGCACTCCAAACAATCTAAACCTGCTGAAGAAGTGCAGCTGGTACACAGGCAGCTCCAGCCTTTCTACAAGCAGAAAAACTGAAATAAAAGCGCAAAGAGGCAAGAGCCATGAGCTAGAGGGGACTCCTTAGAGGAGATCACAGGCTAGAGATGCAACTAATACCGAGCAAAAGGATCTCACCATTGCTTGAGTTTTGAAATGACCTCTCGTTCTCAGGTCTCCTCTGTGTTTCTTCATTCTCAGGGGTTTTGCGGGTTGTAGTGGAGCCAGATGGGCGTTTTCTTACACAGTCTTCACCTGCCATTGTTGCCTAGCTAAACTGGAAAAGGATACGAGATAATTAATGACAAAATAAACTAATTTTCTCTTTATATTTATTGTTCAAGAATAAATTTATATAGCCTTCTTTGGACTCAAGTTAGACTTTCTTCCCTCCACTGACAATTCAGAACAAGGGTAGGGGAAATTAAGCACACACTTGTATTAGTCATTCACTGTGGATCACACTTCCTCTTCCTCACTATAAGCAGTAAAGGAACAAAATAATGAAGCAAGTTTCCCCCACCACTACCAAAATATCTCCCAACAGCTCCCTCCATTTCCCTACAGACCCTTTGTGAAACCGGAAGCCCTTGCAAATTCTTCCCAATAGTCTGACAGCAAAATTTGTCTTCAGAGAGATCTGGCAGGTTTGCTTTGCAGAATCACTCCCATTATTTTGCCTGAGCCAAGCCCCTTCCTGACAAGTTTTCAGTGCTTACTGAAAGAGCAGCTTCCTCAATAGATCCTTGTACTCTGCTTGGCCAGACAACGGCTGCACTGCAAACCACGGAAAAACAGGAAGAGAGAATCAGGTTTGAACTGTGCCTGATTCAATGACAAAGGTCACTGCTGGGGACAGAGCTGCTAGCAGGGAACACCTGAATCACCACAGCCAGGCTGAAACCAGAAAATTCTCATTCAAAGAAAATGGGAAAAGGGGATTCTAATTGGGTCACGAAGTGATATTCCAGGATACTCTCCTTGAAATTCTGCGCAAAAAATTCTCAGGGACAATTTTCAGGACTGGGCTCCCAGAAAACAACACATGCACATATGTAACCACATTTTCAAACTAACACTTCTCTTCTTTTAGATTTTTTTTTCTTTCACCTTGGCACAAACTCTTAAACAGACATGTGTTTTGTTGCTAGCGAACAGAATACGTGCACCAGCACAGATGAGCTGTTAGAAACAGGCAAGGAAATTTCATGTACTTGTAGAAAAGCCAAGGAGGCAGAACACAATTATTTAAGGATGGATTTCCTCAGAATACTGAGGCTGACACTTCTACAAAAGGGAAATAAGATTTATGATCACATATTTTCAGGCGTCAGCTTCTTATGTCTGTCCCTTTAGCAGAGCAGTCTCCTACTCTCCTTTCAAGCACCACAGCATATAGGGATAAAAAGCCCTTTTGCAACCCAAACAACAAATCACTAATTCAATCACCAACACCATTTCTTGCAGCACTGCCTCTCTTAGTCTTCCTGTCTCAGGAGATCACAGCCCGGTCTACAAGCTGTCAAACTAAGACCATAAAAATTACAAACTTCACAGCTGGCTTTGTAAGACACCTTATGCAATCCTAATTCACACAATGCAAAAAAGCATTTACAAGAAGAACTGAAAGAAGCAGGCAAGAATATGGTAAATCTTCCTACAGAAGCTATGCTCACCAGCACGGAAGGGTAACTGGCAGGACATACACACTTCTTACCAGCTCTGTATATTTATTGCTGCAACACTCCTGCCTTTAAACATGAATTGGTCATCATCAGTAAGACACAAGTCTTTCCACTTTCCAGCCTTCCCACAAGGTTCCAGGTACAGACATGGTCACATCATGTTAGAGCAAAGGATCATGGGCAGGCAAACACTCTCCTCTTACACCAGGGAGATGTCCAAAACTGTATCAAAGGATAAGGATAGATAACTCTGATCATACAATAGGGTCTACAGAACAGTATAGGGGGAAACCAAGCTGCCTTATAAAATTCATGCACTAATGAGCTACTCCCTAAGGCACTAACAAGCCTCTTCGCTGCCAAATGATCCAAGTTCAGTCGTTCTTGTGAGCTTCATCTGTCCTTAAAGGTGCAGGTTTTTCCAGCTCCAACAGAGGACTGCAAGTTAGGACTTTTCTCAGGACACTTTTCATGTTCTTCAAGAGGTGAAGAAGGCACTCCTTCCTCTCCAGTGCAGAGTGATTAAGAGTATCTCACCAAAAGGCTAACAGAAATAAGTTAAAGAGTTTCTGGATGGAGGAAGGAAGAGTAATGTATGGGAGGAAAAAAAATAGATCATTAAAGCAATTAACCTAAAGAGTTATTCAACTCACATAGGCTAAGAGATCACAACAGAGACTTTTTCACACTTAAACAAGAACTGTGCTAGCGGGAAAGCGAAGAAAAAAATTTCCTATTCCAGTTTCCATATGAAGAGAGGTGTAACATTACAGTAGCTGAGCAACTATCAGCACATTAGTGATTAAAGAGGGCATCAGACCTTTCCTCTAATCTCTGCTAGAACAAAAACAATCACTACACAATACCAGGATAACTCCAAACCGTTCACCATTCTCTTCACAAAAGGAAACGGTTCCTCACAATGACTACATACTTACTCTGCTCACCCCACTCTGGTCACTTGCAGGACATCTACAACCACTAATGTGTCACATTACCAGATTTCCAAGAAGAAACTCCCCGATTTTACAGGCATGACTGCGTTATGGCACAGGTAAAAGGTCTCAGAAGCCCTAAGTTTCTTCATCTTCCCTTTCGAAATACTGGTAATTATAAGCATGCCTCAGTGGAAAAGCAACACCCTGTAGGAAGTACATCTTTGCATTTCAAAAGGCATGGTGGCACGGTGCGGGCACATTTTCTACCTCCAGTACCGCTGATGCAAATAATAACCTCAACCCAAACACCTTTCAGATCTCCAACGTTTTCCCTCGGCCCTTGGGCATCACATGAAGCAGCAGAGCCGCTGCGCTACATCCGCGCTATCGGCAGAGCTCCTCACGAACCGGGCAGGAACCAAAAACAAAGTTAAGGTCATTCCACATCTCACCCGCAACGCGCAAAACACCCAGCAGGGAAAAAGAAAACGGAAACCTGCAGATAACCATAGACGCTCCTTAAAGCGCTGCCGAGGCTCCGAGCACACCCTAGCCCATTAAGTCAGGTCCCTTCTCCACTAACTCCCTGGAAGAAGCGCGGAAGTGTTATCCGCTGGAGCCCGCTGGGCACCCGCCCCCCGCTTCCCCTCCAAGCCCCAGCCCTAGGGCCCTCGGAGGCCGGCGGGGCGCTGCCCCCATCCCCCGAGCAGCACGGCTCTGCCAAAGGGCTGCGGGCACGGCTTACCCCCCCTCAGGCAACACTGCGCCGGAGGGGAGGGGTGCGCCAGTGCCCTGCGGGCAAGCCGGGCCTAGACCCGCCGGCGGCAGGGGAAAGGAGCGGGCCCGTTCCGGCGGAGCCAGCCAGGTCGGGCGGAGGGACCGGCCACCCTCACCCCGCGGGACCATCACCTCAGGGCGGCCGAGCCGGAGCCGCCGCACGCGCCGCCTCCCGCAGCCACTTCCCGCCTCCGCGGCGCGCGCGGGGCCTCGTCCCGGGGCTGGCGGACGTCAGCGCGCAGGAGGGAGGGGGGACCGGGGGCAGGGGCGGCGGCGGCGCCTTATTGGCTGGGAGGCGTGCCGAAGGGGAGGGGGAAAGCCGGGGGGGAGGTGGCACGTGAGGCGCACGTGGGGCGCGCGCGCCCCCCTTCCCGGTGCCGCCCCGTCGCCCCGCACCTCCTCACAGCTTCCCTCCTTTTTCCACCCGCGGCTTGCCTGTCAGGCGTTGTGGCGGGACGGTGCCGCTCGCCGCCGCTTTCTCTTGGTCCTCTTGGAGCGGAGAGTAAAGTGCAGGGAGAGGCGCGCCTCAGCCCCCGGGGATTGCCGTGAGCGACCACTCCTGGGGGAGCTCGGTCTGCACCCACGGGCAGGCCTGCCCTCGCCCTGAGAATCCTCCTCCCCGCACCCCCCTCAGCTCAAGGACTACTTATTTTAAGGCACTGGGAGGACACAGAAGTCAAGGCTGGGGGACCTGGAGGATCCGGCGGCTCTGTCCTCGTCCTTAGAGAGAACACGAGCGTTGCTCAACAAGCGCTTTCCCAGCACCTGGGGTTCGGTACAAACGGGTGTCCTCCCCAGTGCGGTTCTTCCAAAGGGCTTTACTGGAGCGAGGGCAAATATTTTTGAAGGGAAGTCCCCTCTGCTCTGTTGAGACCCCTCCTGCAGTACTGGTACCAGTTCTGGAGTTCCCAATGCAGCAGGACATGGAGCTGTCAGAAGAAGTCCAGAGACGAGCCACAAAGATGCTCAGAGGGCTGGAGCACTTCTGCTATGGAGACAGACCGTTGGGGTTGTTCAGCCTGGAGAAGAGAAGGCTCCCTGGAGAACTTTGAGCACCTTCCAGTACCTGAAGCGGCTACAGAAAAGCTGGGGAGGGACTTTTTACAGAGGCATGGAGTGATAGGATGACTGGGAATGGTTTCAAGACGAAAGAGGGGAGATTTAGACAAGATATTAGGAAGAAATTATAATTTCTAAGTGGGTGTTTTGTGCCAAGGGGGTGTTCACCCTCACAAGTTTTACCCTGGGGAGCATGAGCTGCAGCTCATCAGTAAGCAAGGGAACCAAGAAGGGGGCCTGGCTGGAGAAATCTCCTTCCAGTCCCAGCCAGTGCTCCAGAGGTCAAAAACTGTGTGAAAGGCTGGGGTCTGCTCCCTGGCTTTCTCTCTTTCCCCAGGCAGACACAGGCTCGTGACAGACAGTGAGTCACAGGAACACGTCACACGTTCACAGCAAACAAACTGCAGTAACCCCTCCGTAGCTACATTTCACAATGCCAATGGGAAAGTTTTCCCAAAGTCAGGAGAAATAAGCCACTAATTTCCTACTGCCAAATACACATCTTTCCTTCTCCTCATGACTTCAGAGCTGTGCTATGCCAAGCCTGCTGTCCCAAGCCAATGTACAAAGCTATGTTGGGGCATTAAAACACGTATTAGATCTGTTAATATAATGAATTTATTTTCACAAACACACACCAAAAATACACTTTTAAATGTGTAACTCTGCTTGAACTATTCAGAAGTTGTTTCAAATAACCTGTGGGGACTCTGAGCAGAGCCACGGAGTGAAAAAGTCTGAAACTGATTTATTTTGCTATGTGTGTTCACCCTAGTATCTCAGCACCCATATTTCATGCTGCCTAATAGGAAAGCTGCTCTAAAAATTAAAAGAAAATGTGAAAAAACCCCATTATTGCTGAAATGCAAATATCGCTGGGAATTTTCACGTAACTTTGCCCCATTCTTAAGGAGTCATTTTTAACACAAAGCTGCCTAGAAATACTCTCAAGTCAGGCGCTGGTGCCCTCAGGCTGAACATGCTGTGCTGGCTGTTTACACACAAGCATCTTGTGGTGCCAGCGTCAGCTGGGTGAACAAGTGGAAAAGCAAAAAAAAACCCAACAAAAATAACCGAAAGAAAACAAAAACGACCCAAAAACCCACATTAAAAAAAAAAAAGTTTCCTAAAGTTTCACAAATTGGTTGTTGACGAAACTGTTTCATCAAATTAGTAAAACCCTAACTTGGGCTGTTAGGAAATGAGACACCTTTAACAGAAAGTGCACCTGACCTTCAGAGCTAGTCAATCTGCTTTTCCTATTGTGCCTTAAAGAGGTGATGGGTAGGTGCCACCAGATTTTATTAGCTCCTCTCTTGTCACCTTTCTTTATCCTTTGCACAAGGAATTGGAAGAAGGCATTGCCACCTCTGCTCCCTTGTCTGCTTTTGCCTTCACTGCTCCCAACTGCTGCAGTGTTTCATCAGCTGCATCATTTGTTCTGTTTGTCACCACGGTGCTTGCAATCTTGATTTTCTAGAGTGTTTTACATTAATCCTATGGGTTGCATTGCTCAATGATTGCCTAACCACCACCACTCCTGAGCACTCCTGGCTGAATCACTGCGTGGTCGTTCCCATTTGTTGACATGGGAACCTGTGGCCCTGACATCCCGACCATTTGCTTCAGCTTCAGATGTTTTCACCTACCCAGTGCCAGGCAGCAACTGGACTTCTGCAGCTCTGCAGGGGCTGGAGGCATTCACAAGCCTTCTATAAAATCTTTGCCCGATCCTGTTCCTTCCTGGAATTCTTGGCACTGCTGCACAACAGATGTGATTAACGCTGCCTACTTTTAATTCTGTGTAACTATGATTTATTTTCTAAGATTTGTGGTGTCAGTCAGCCCAGGCAGTATGTAGTTGTGGCTGTTTCTGATGCCTGCTTTTATTGACCAGAATTATTAATTCCTTTAAAACTTCTATCTGGTCTTTAAAGTCAGTCACCCGAGAGCCTCAATACTTTCACTCAATACTTCAGTAAAGTGTAGTGTGCCCTGTAAGAAGCTGTTTAAAATTATGGTTTATAATATCCCAATATGTATGCACAGCACCATCCTACTGTATAAATGAAAGGGCTCCCTCAAGTGGTTACAACGTTTTGTTACGTTTCACTTACATTTTTTCCTTACTCTGACATTACTGACAATAATATTAGATTTGTACTGTAAAGCTGGTCATAAATGTAGCAACGAATGAGCTTCCCTTTTTGCATAACCAAAAAAAAATGGTGTGGGCAAAAAATTCAGTCAGGCAAGTGCTACAGTTAAAAATAAAATTTAAGAAACTGTAGAGGACTTCAGCCTGATCTGATAGTGCATGATTGAATTTTGGAAGGAAACCCAAAAACTAGCTCCAGCAGATATCATATCGTTGAGGATGCCTGGAGTGTTTATAAATCATAAAGACTGCTTTTAAAAAACACCATTCTTGCTATCATCATGTCAAGATTTTGTGTGTAATTACCCTTGCTTCTCTTTACTTTGTATGAGGAGGAGAGTTTTCAAAATATTTGGTGAAAGAGATTCAGGTCAGCAAACTTAGAGGAAAGACAGAAGCAGCAGAAATTAAACTCCAGCTTGAACGAGCAATTCCTCACGCAGTTACTATCCGAGCAATGAAGTTGCTGGTTTTGCTGGCAGATGGGACAGTGGGATAGAAACAATCACACCTCTCTCAGCAGAGGGCAGTGGCATCCTTACTCAAGCATCACATCACTTTTTGCTACTGAACTGAAATCAGCCTTTAAAGTAAAAAAAAAAAAAAAAAAAGTGAAGCCCTCCTGCCAGCCAGCCCTGCTGACTTCCTCTCCAAGCTCAGAAATTCAAGTGTTGAGCTTCTTGCCACGACCAAGCAGGAGGTGCAACAGCCAACTTCATTGCTGTGATTCCATTGCTGAAAAGGGAAACTTGCATTATTTTTTGAGGAGCAAATAATTTTTCCTTTCCCTACCATTTTGAAGTAATGGAAGCAGTAATCCTGCCATCTGGGCTGGTGTAATAGTTGGGGGTTGGTTGGTTGGTTTGTTTACATTGAGGAGGTTATTTCTTCAGTGTATTTGAAAAGGAGAACAATCTGGCTAAACATCAAATCATTAAAGGTATTGAATCCGTATAGATTCAGTATCTGCAAAAGAAAAAATCTGTTTATATATAAACTACTGTCTAACCCTTCTAAGCCAAGCTGTGTTTGCTGAAGCTATTCATTTCCTGCTGTGACACACCAGCTTTCTCTTTCTTGTTAGAAACAATTTCACCTGGGTCCCAACCACACTATATATTATCATCATTCTCCTTGTGACACCAGCTCAAACCAATCTTAGATTTATTTTGCAGCATATTCTGCTGCTTATTAAAACTACAGGGAAATATTGAACTGCCTCAATGAGAAGGTCTCTGAAGCTGTTTCTGCAGGAATCCATGGCACTAAATATGCAGCCAGCCCTGTAAGAGTGACTTCAGAGAGATTAGTTCCAGAACAAACAGGTTTAGTCACTAATATTGACTCTCCAATGTATAAGGGCTTTCTAAATATTTTTGTGGAAATGCAGCACTGAACTTGGCCAGCATCTCCTTCCTGTTCCTACAGTAGCAACTGTGCATGTTCCTGGTGACTCCACAGATGGCCTGCTGTGTTACACAGCTGGGACCCTTCCTTGTGACACAGCAGGTAGAAGAGTAGACATTTTACACCGAGTTTAATGACTGCGTACTACTCTGTAGTAGTAACCTCTTCCTCTACATATTCCATAAAAATATGCATCCTTTCTCTTTTTCCAAAATAAATACAAAACAGTTTGCTATTGCTCTCCCCATAGCCGCTATGGTGCTTAGGTGGAAAAAACAGTGTAAGCCAGAACTTTCTACCATTTCATTGTCTCCCATTTATTTTTTTACAGTATAAATATGCTGACTGCTGATGGGCACGGAATATAACGAGTGCTTATGAAATGACTGGTCCAGGATGATTCCCAAGACAGTTGTTTGCAGGTAATTGTACAGTCCTACCTGTTTGGTACTTTGCAAAGTGCAGGTTATGGGGACTAATAACTTTCTGTGTGCAGTAATCACCTTTTTCACTTTTCTAATGTGGGAGATTTCCATGGCTTTCTCCCCTCCCCAGCTGTAGAAACATGTTTGTAAGGCAAGGCTTTGTATTTGTTTTATATATTAAAAGCTGTAATATATATATTGTAATCTTTTAGACCGTCTTCAAAAAATAACATTCTGAGGCTGTGGGAAAAGTGTTGGACTTCAAAAATGTGGGGGAAAAACCCCACATTGCAATCTTACAGAGAAATGTCCTGTAGATAGCCAGTGGACTTACAAGATGCATAGATAACATCATGGAGAAGTCTAGGAGCACTGAAATGGCAGCTAGAATCATAAAGTCAGAAGTGGTTGATCTTTGTAATGAAAGACCCCAAAAAATATGAGGAGATGGGAACAAACAATCCCTATCAAAACCAGGACATATTTCTCAGCAGATAACTATTATCTTCATAAAGCCATTGAAGGCTGACTCTCCGTTGTTAACTAAGAAAGAAAACACATTTTTGGCTTTCAGTGTTGGACATTTCCTCTTTTCCACCTTGTTTTAATCTCTGCAAAGATAGATGACATCTACTGAAAGTAGTCCCAAGCAGGAGACATTTCTAAATCTGCCCAGTGAGCTCTTTTGGCTGTTTCCATGGCAATGAGGCAGAGCATCCTGCTGCTCTCCTTTCTGCAAGAGCCCTTCCCAAGCTCGATACAGGCTGATAACACCATGCATTTGTCTCTCATCTGCCAAAAAATTTCCTCTTCTCTGCTTAAAGCCATTCCCATGTGTTCCTTTCTGCTTCTCCCTGATTTTGAAGGCACCTGGCTATAGAGGGAATCCAGTCATGTGTTTGCAATGATTCAGGCCACGGAGGGACTGCTGCTGGTTATGCAAGTTGAGGGACTGGAGAGGGCAGTGGTTGCCAACCTTCCTGCCTTGGAAAGAAGTTTTGGGTGATGGTAAGGGAGAACACTGTAGGGGCCAAGGGAACAAACAAAGCAGAAAGAAAGAAAATCCAGATTTCTGTCTAGTCTCCCAAAAGAATCAGACTGAAACTTGGCACCTCTGGCCATAGCAACAAGTAGAGCAGTAAAGAATGTACAGACTTGGTACAATGCAGTGCTTATTGAAGGAGATGACAAGCGTGAAGGAACACTTCCAAAACCCTGAATTCAGATAGATCTATGTCACAGCTGAGTCTCTGGCAGCTCTCAACAGCCTTTCACTGAAAGTGAAAAAAACCCCCAAACAGTCAGAGTTATAAAGCTGAAAGAGGAGCTTTAGCTATCAGGTGAGGAATAGTAAAAATGGGAGGTTATAATGGAACTACACTGGGAGGTGAAGAAATTTGCAGGATTTGCTGCAGTTGATCTCCATTGGGCTGAGCTGATGTGGTTACAAAAACATGTTTGTGGTCAGCACTATTCTGTTGTTGGCCTAGTGCCTTGAGGCTTACATGGTTTGGAAATATGGATGAGGAGATGAAAAACTTGAGCTTGTCTAAAGGATTTAAATCTGAAGATGACAAACCTAGGAGAGGGGTTCTGAGTTCAGGCACGTAGGTCATGCAAGAGAGGTCTTGTCTTCACTAGCAAGTTAGTATGAAATACAGTAAAACTGTTCTTGTTAGTACAACTCTTGCCCACACACACACACACAAATCCCTCATTGCATAAAGTGGCTGGAGAAACATGAATTGACAACTAACCAGAGAACAGGGTAAACCTCAAGTGAATTCATTTCATCCTTTACCACTGCCTTTTCTGTACAGTGGGGACCCACATTAGCACCATCAAAACAACCAGCAATGCTCACTTCCCACAGTTTTTCCACTTGGGCTTTCCTCACTGACTGCTTGCTCCTTGCTTCCTATTAGTGAGCTTATTTACCCAGTGCCCACAACAACAATCACCTGTCTTCAGCACAGAACTCTTTGTTTTAGTATTTTGAAAATGTGTCTAATAAGACGTCGTTTTCCTGTTGCCTGCTGATCAGGCACCGAGTTTTGGGAGAACTACTGGCGTGATGCTACTGTAGTCTATGACTTTAGGAGGAAGAATCCAGGCTGAAAGCTTCCTGGTGACATTCCAAGTAAGCTGTCATGAGAAGAGAATCCAACACTCAAGACCTCAGCACTGAGGGAAAATCAGAGGGTTTCATCTACTCAAAGGAAAAGTGTAGAACTATAAATGCTAACCCAGTAACTCCCGAGGAATGAGCATGTGCCATGCTGAGACTGAATGCATCATTAGCAAACCCCTGAGGCCAGATCTCTATTTCAGACTGTGCAGGATAACAGCTCCAGGGAACATACAAACAGAGGATGCTGATAATTTCACAGTTTCTGCTTCCCTGTGAGGCAGAAAATAGAAGTGCTCTGAAGCTCTTTCCCAGAAACACTGAAATAAAAGTTTTCCAGGGCCATCAAAAGCAGAGGAAGATGGGTGTGTTCTTTGCAAACTGGGAGAAAGGGGAACACAATAATCCTCTGCCATGGCTGCTAACTGAGTCTCTCAGCTGATCAGGCAAGCTCTGTGGACTGAAGCTACAGAACTCATCCCTTGCAGAAGAGGCCTTGGGAAGGGATGTGGAGTTGGCTCAAGCAGACAGAAGCCTCAGAAGCCTGCACAGTCCACAATGGATCCATGCCATGCCCTCCTCTCCCCGAGCAGCACAGATTATTAGTGTGCCTACTATGTCTGCCCTTTATCACAAGCAGCCCATGGGAAAAACTTCCAAGACAGATGACTCAAGGTAATTTTGTAGTGTGACTGCATCCTAAGAAAGAGCAGACAAAAAGGGAAAGGCAGACAGCCAGGCGGTCTCTAGCACGCTGAGGTCAAATTCCCCTTCCTGTCACTCTGGGGTATGGGAAAGTTGAGGATGACACAGAGAGGTAACAGACATACTCCCATGTCTGCTGGCAGAGACAGACAAGGCACCAGTTGGACTTAAACACACACTCGTGTGAGCACAACGATATAATCTCTGACTATCAGAAAGAAGATGCCCGGGTTTCGCTCCTAAATGTCTCAACTTCTCAGCATAGTTCAGATTGCACAGTAAATGCCTCAGCTGTATGAAATGTGCTGTTGGCTCTGGGGAGGTATTATTTCAGGTTGGCTGCAGCTGGGAGTATGTAGCATGACTTCAGGCCTCATTAGATGCACACTTGACAAGTTTTCTGCACAAACATAGAGGGAAGAAAGGTTTTGTTAAGAAAACAAGGCTTATACAGTTGTCTTCTGTGTGTGGGGAAGGGAGTGTCTCTCTGTCCACCCCAGCTGTCTTTTACCTCCCAGTAACATTTGAACCTGTTGGCCAATTTTATCCAAATCAGACAGAGAGACAGAGGTTCCAGAAGTATTCGGTTCCTCTGAGTTTTGTGAAAACTTCAGCCTAATTAGAGGACAGAGTCTTAATTAATGCTCTGAATGGAGGAAACCTGAAGATGAACTCAACGTTTACTAGAATAAGAATTTAAGTTGGCAGGGATCACTCGAACCCATCTAGTCCAATCTCCAGCTCAAAGCACAATAGCTTCAAAGTTAGATGAGGCTGCTCAGGATCTCATTTTGAAAACCTCTCAGGTGTCAGAGAATGAACTTGGGACCTCGGCTTCACGAAACACATGTATAGGATGCATCTCCTTTGGCTCTGCTGATCATGGAATTAATTTTCCCCTCTTTTAAAGAAGGCTTCAAAGTGGCAGCTGATGGTAAAACCTGCCACAATCCCCACACCAGGCAGCCCACAGGACACTGCTTATGTTAAATATATTTAACCATCGGCTAGTTACTTTATTTTGGCATTCAGTGTTAGTTAATGATTAAAAGTGCAAAGGTCAGACTCAGAGACACAAGGTTTGGTGTATCTCATTGTTTGATTTACCAGAAGCTACAAGGGAAGGAGCACTGCTCTCTCTGAGTGGGAACTACAGGCTACATATCCAGTCTGACAAGCTAATAAGAACAAGTCATTCATTAACAGAAGACTTGCTGCTAGGCAAACACACACAGCTGGTAGGGGAGAAGAATTTGGATGTGAAATGAGACAGTGTAGTTGGTTTTTTTATAAGACATTTCCTACTGCAGCAAGTTTACAGTCTAAATAAAGAGCACACAAAACACATTAGGATCCTGATCAGAGGAAGATTAGGGCTTATGTCTTTTCTGAAAGGTTTGGTAATGAGCAGAGAGACAGAATTTGAGAAGAGAACAGAAATATTTGCATGTTTAACAGAAGGAACAAGTTTTAAATTTAAGTGAGATTTGATTACAAATGTGTATGCTGCTGTCTTGGGTACCAGTCTATCCTGTGTACACACACACACACGTTCACAGAAACATCTTACAACACCCTGATGCTTTCTCCTGCTTCAGTTGTACAATTACATTTTTCTTTAGAGTAGTTTCACACAACTGAGCATTTTTAAAAGAAATAACATTAAGCCAGGAAGCTGAAAAGCAGGGATATTTAATACTATATAAGTGCGTGAGGAAGGAACACTATGTTATATGAAAGATAAAGTAATCACAATTCTTCCATAATTAAATAAAAAAGCCTGCCAAGGAAGAATCTATCTGGACTTTGTAGGATGAAACAATAGCAATATTTTAGACCAAACTCTGGCTTTTAAAAATGAATTTAATTATTTAGGACCATTGCATAGAGAATGGCACCATTCATGGCCAATGCACATGGGCATTTACCAAAGCAGTCCAGAGAAAGGCTGGATGCTTGCCATGCTGAATTTACAACACAGAGGATCAATCCTGCAAGAATGTGTACCCTGAGGCTTCCTTTCAAGATAAAAGACTAAATTCAGAAGTGTGTACAACTCAAAACAATACCAGGAGTGCAATCACAGTGAGATAACATATTGTAACAAGGGCAACACTGCAAGATACTGTTTTCAGTCTAATTTAAAAAGGGGATATGAAAGTACCAGGAACTCACTGGCTGGCAAAGTAATCTGAGCATGAGTGACAGTGTGAGGAGGCAAGAAGACAGAGGTCAAGGGAAACTAGTGCATGAAGCAAGGAGCATGGAGAGGAAGTACTGCTAAGTCTTAATTCCATCCTATTTTAGCTGCATGTCTTAGAAAAACAAGATGAGGATGTTATTTCTTTCCAGCTAATGTAGCCTTTATTTTGTTTTGGACTATCACAGAGGTTATTCCAATTCAAATACTTCGCTGTCTAATGAGCTAGCAAGATTTCAAATTAGGAATAAAAAAATTAGGCTCCTAAATATGAATTAAACAACCCTGGAACTCGGGTGGCAAAACACTTCTATTGACCCACCTGCAGATGAATGCCTAAAAGCCTGAATCATCACCAGTGCTGTCGAGGGACCTCACATTACCTCAGCAAATGTACTTGATCAGTGATCACACTGTGCAAGCTGAGTACTAATTTGCAATTCCCAGCAGATGCAGAGACTTGTCATCATTTTTGTTTGGTGGAGGCAACAATTTCCAGGGAAAAAGGCAAACAAACAACATTCCTAATGTTCTTATTAGCATACCCTTCTACAACCTTTCGTGCCTTGAACGGATGCTTGGGAAGAGTGGTGCAGCAGTAGTACTTACAGAAATGTATCCGGAAAACAATTGCTGAAGAAGTCCCATAATATGCTTACTCCACGTTTCCCCAACTCTGCCTTTACTCTAAGGGAGGCTGTGAAAAGGTTATGGGTTATACCATGACAGGTATAGTCCATACAGAACCTCAGAGCAGTTAATGTGTTGCTGTTGACAGTTGATAGATACGTACACAAGGACCAGCCACACAGTTATGATATGTGAGGGTGCTTAGTTACACAGCGTGCCTAACACAAAAACACAGGGCCCAAAAAAAGAAGAATGGAGATGCCTGAGATGCTGTAGTGAGCTGGCTCTCCCTACACACAGACACACTCCTCTTTTCCACTTCAACACTGTACACACAGGCCCTTTCCTCCCTCCCCACAGAGCCTTTGATTGCTCACTCTCCCGGTAGGCGTCAGTGCTGGTAGCTGGCAAGTGTCAGAACAGTGGTTGGAGAGAGGATAATGCTGGAGCAGCACCAAAGAGATAACAAAAGGCTGGTTGCACTGAGGAAAGGGATAAGTTGGGTCGTGGGATGCAGCACTTGGGGGAAGGGGACTGTGTGTAGTTTTAATTTTGGTTATGGTGAAAGAAAGAACAGTTACTAACAGAGGAAATTTAATCTCCCAGGGGCTGCATGTGAAGCCTTCTCTGCTGTTGTGCAAAATCTGTCAGAAAACTGTACTTCCCCAGAAGGCTTTTATGTTCATAGACCCTCATTGAACAGGCATGTGAGTACCCCAAGCTATCTTGCATACACTGTACATAAATCCTAATACAAATCATAGTAATGATTCAGAATAACTTTTGAGACAACACTGAAACACTACCTATTGTGCCATGAAAGATCTGTGCAGACAGTACATCAGTCAGAGAAGAAAGGGTGAGTGCTTGCTCATGTTGCACCAAAAACCTACCTTCTCCTTTGAACTGGCTCAGCACTTACACACTTTCAATGCTGATCACAGAGTAACTAACCTTGTGTCACAAAGCCTTTATCAGGCTATTTATTTATTTATTTATTCATTCATTCATTTTAAAATGTCTTTTCTCAGAACCTCTCTGTTCAGGCTAAGAATTGCCTGCCTGGTGAAGCCCAGGGTGTTCCAGGGATGCTGAGCAGCAATGCCACAGGCCATCTAGTGGACATTACACATTGCACTCCCAGGGGAGTTACAGCTGTCCTCAGCTCCACAACTTGCTCTGGTACTGCAATAAAAGCATAAAAATCCTGACGTGTTATGTACATATATCACTTCTGAGAACTCTCCAAATGCCTCATTCAGTCCTCTGCTGTTGTAGGCACTTAACAAGTACCTTAACTAACTTCATCCATGTCCTAAATACCAGCTAAATGTTTAATACAAATCTGTTTCTCTGTGTAGCCTTGATACCCAGAAGGTACATGAGCTGGAAGTAGAGCAAAGATTACTCCTAGAATTAATTTTCAAGCCTCCGACAGAGGACTGCTAGTTAATTTTTCCTAAGTTACAAACAGAAACTGCCCAGTTGACTCAACACTTAGGCTCAGGAGTCTCCAATTTGTCCACAGGCTTCTTCTGACACAGGACATGTACTTCAGGCAAGATGACAGCAGCACACTCATGACATGCAATGCTGAGCACATAAGACTGCTCAGCCACCAATTATGTGATTGTGTGATTTTTGGAGCACGCTGTGGATGTGGCACAATGCATTGTCAGTGCTTAGAAGCAGCTTCAAGAAGTGGATATATGGTGAATATTTAAAGTCTGCTCAGAAGCGTTTCTAGAAATACCACATTTCTCATCAGACACTTTACTGTGACCTCAATGCTGCCTGTGTTCTTTGGTCCTTTTTATCCCCAGCAGCTCATGAGATTGGCAGATTGACTGGAAACCCAAAATTGCCAGGAGGACAATAACTGTTACTGATGCCTCATTAATGCACAGTGCCAGACCTCTTCAAAAGAAATTACCTTCTGAAAAACAACCTGTTCCTGATACTAAATGAGGCTGATAACATCACAGCTGATAATAGTAGGTATAGATTTTACCTCTTCAAAGCCCTTGGTAATCTTTGCAAAGTTAATAAACACGACACTCTGTGAAGTAAATACTTATTAGCTCCCATTTTAACAAGAAGGAACGGTGTGGCTCAGTGTCCTCGGTGACTCAGAAGCACAGAGTCATTTTCAGTTTGGGGAGTTTCTTGTTTATATCCCCATCACTGTTCTAGCAGGTACTCTAGAAGAGCTGTCACCAACCAGGGAATGGCCTCCCCTGTTTATATGACACCATACAGGTGATGTTGATGAGAGGGACCAAGTGAGGTACAGTCTGAAGGCAGGGCTTGTTTAGCACACAGCCAGCAATGGCTGGGGCACAGGATTTGAAGCTTTTTTAATAGGGTACGGCACGATTTTAAAATACAACAGCAAATGGAAGCTATGCTGCAGGCCTCTTCCCCTTGCAACAGGGGGAAAGCCTTACTCCTTTCCCAGTTAAGACGTTTCTGTGTGTCAGACAAGTTCCACGCAGTCAGATGTTAACGTAACTCACAGCAAGCTGCTGTGTGTGCACAGGCTGCTGGTGTGGAGAACAAGAGATTTCATGAGAGCTGAGGAAGAAGAACAGTGTTTAAACTCAATTCTCCTTAGTGCACTTATGTGTAATAGTCTCTTGATACTGATGTCTTCTTTTAAAATGCTAATGGCCTTTCTCTGGATACTTCTTTATGATCAGCGAGTAAAAGGCATTGGGAAAGAAAAACAGTATTTCTGTTGATTTTTAAAGAGTGGTTCTATCTGGCATGACAACTGCAAATGGCACGAGGGAGTTCTCTGTTTGTTGTCTCTCTACAGTCTCCAGAGAACATATATTTTGTTTACAAGGCAAACCGTTTATAAATGCCAAACTCTGCGAATTCTAGCTGGAATGAGACCAGGAAATATCTCCACTGCCGAGTTTACCCATGTGGGCCTGTTCTGCCCCAAGACTGTCCATCCTGCAGAGACATCCACTGCTCATATTCACATAACCATGCCCCTGCAAGGCCCTGGACTTGGCAATGTGTACCCCATGCAACACCCCAGATGTTCCCAGCACTATTTTAAGAACTGTTTTGTTGTGTGTTATTAGCAAGTCTGTCTATAATTCCTGATCTCCCCAACGTTCTTAGTCCATTAATTTAGCAAGTTAAGGCATTTCTGGCTCCATGTGCTCCTCACTCCCATTTCCTCCAGCCTGTGTCAGAGTACACACCAGCTCAGCTGGACGAGCCACCCCTAATTTAGACAGAATTATTATTGCAGCGGGGTGCAGTTTGAGGGCATATGACAGTATGGCTAGCATTTCGGAAGCACCTCATGACCCCAGGAGGATAGAAGATTACCTCAGAATTCCTGTTGCTAGGAATTCCATGCAAAAAAGCTGACTTTCAAGGAGCTCAGAGAGGAGCTTCTCCTCACCTTCCCACCACAGGAGAGCCACACAGAGGTTGGTCCAGCCACAAGTTGCTTGGAAGCTGGCTGGCTCTGGGTGTCACCAAGCCAATTTGTCACTGTCATGGCAGTTCTTAGTGGTGTGGCTCGTCCATGATGAAGTGACATTACCAAAGCACTATTGAAATAGTAACTGGCAAGGAGAGCAAAATACTTCCAAGCGCCTAGGTCCTCTAAACTGCAACAAGCACCATTATCTTCTACGATGAAGCCTTCTCCCTTCTGCTTTGAACTGGAGAGCCTTATGCTAATCCTGCAGGAGCTGAAAGATGACAGTTTGCCAATTAGTTATAGAATAGAGTGTAGGCTCAGCCACCTGACGACAAGACACTGCTGCCAGCCACGCCTGGCCACCAACATGCCTGATGTTATTCACTCAGCCATGCCTTCCTCTTCCTCCACACCCTCAGCTAGGAGAGCAGGTCCCAGTGGCAGCCCAGGGACTACGCCTGGGGCCTGGTGACCCATGGAGGAGACAGAATCATAGAATCGTTAAGATCATCAAGTCCAACTGTTAACCCAGCACTGCCAAGCCCACCACTACACCATGTCCCTCAGAACCGTATCTACACAGCTTTTAAACACCTCCAGGGATGCTGACTGCACCACTGCCCTGGGCAGCCTGTACCAGTGCCTGACAACCCTTTGCGTGAAGAAATTGTTCCTGATATCCAATCTAAACCCACCCTGGTACAACTTGAGGCCATTTCCTCTTACCCTATTGCTTGTTCCTTGGGAGAAGACACTAACCCACCCCCTCTCCAACCTCCTTCCAGGTAGTTGTAGAGAGCAAGAAGGTCTCCCCTCAGCCTCCTTTTGTCCAGGCTAAACTCGCCCAGCTCCTTCAGCCAGTCCTTGTGAGACTTGTGCTCCAGACCCTTCCCTAACTCTGTTGCCCTTCTCTGGACACACTTCAGCCCTTCAACGTCCTTCTTGTTGTGAGGACCCCAGAACTGATCACGGGATTCGAGATGCAGCCTCACCAGTGCCAAGCACCAGGACAGGCCACCACTGCTCCCTTCCGCAGCCAGATATGTGACCCTGGCTTCACACCTCATGCCTGCCTGGGTTCGTAGGCAAACCAGCCCGGCTTTAGTCTACAAGGAAAGCGTGTTCAGGGGCTCTTAAGTTTCGCTGTAAGCGGGGCAGCCTTAGGGACATGGCCGCGGCCTTTGGTCAGGTCGCCCACGCCTGGCCTCAAATCTCCCCCAAAATGGGAGTGACCCTCCGAAGGCAAGTGCCCCTGCGAATCGCTCCTCAGCCGCGGTACCGTCTCTCCGCGCCGCAGCCCCTGTGACCGCGCCGGGGCGGGGCGGGGTGGGCGGCCTCCCCCGGCGGACCGGAGGTGGCTGCGGGAGCCGCTCTGTTCCCCTCTCCCGGCGCTCTGTGGTTTAAGATGGCGTCGGGGGCTGAGGGGGCGAGCCCGTGAGTCCCAGGCCGGAGCGCCGTGGGGGCCGGCGGGGGCGGCGAGACGGGCGGGAGCCGCCGGGCCGGGCCGGGGGGAGGAGCGGCGGGAGGCCGCCTGCCGGGCCGGGGAGCGGCGGCGGCATGTGAGCGCGGGCCGCGGCCGGGAGCGCGGCGATGGGGCAGCAGGTGGGCCGCGTCGGGGAGCCGGGCGCCGGGCTCCAGCACCAGCCGCCGCCTCAGCAGCAGCAGCCGCGGGGACTGCGGGGGAGCAGCGCGGCCAGGCCGGCGGGCCGGCGGCGGGAGGCGGCCGGGCGCACCGCCGAGGGAGGCTTCAATATCTTCACCCAGCACGGTGAGGGGCCGGGCCGGGGCGGCGGGCGGAGGGGGGGGGCGGACCAAAGGGGCGATCGCCCCTCGCCCGAGGGTCGGATGAAGGTCTCGGGGGAGAGGGACGAGATCGACTGTCCGCCCTTCCCGCTTTTGTTGTTGGTGGTGTAACTGGGGGAGGGGAGAGCTGCGGGAGGTGCCGGGGTGAGGAGACGGGCCTGGGGGAGCGGGGCAACCCCCGCCGCTGCTGCAACGTCCCGGGGGATGCCGGCCTCGGCCCGGAGCCTGGCAGCGAGTTCGGGGCCAGGGAAACTTCCCCCCGGAGCGGGGGACAGCGGCTCCCCGCCACCCACAGCAGGAGGGTGGAGGTACCACCGGGCATCCAAACTTGCAGTGCTTGGTAGCTGTCACTGCAGCGGGTCCTACCTCTGATTTTGTTTACAAAGGTAAATGTTCCATGTGCTTTGTCTTTCTGTTTACCGAGGCGCTTATAACTTGCCCTTCTAGATCTGTAAGTCGCTGTTGCTATAGAGCTTCTGGCAGAGCAAACGATTTTGTTTTGACTGAGGGTAGTGCAGCTGCCATCTGATTCTCAGTGGAAGTTTTTACGTGTCCACTTCTATTGTTATTGCTGTGAACTGATACCGGAAATGTTGAATGCAACAGGATTAGTTTCTGTAATCTCTGTTAGGAGGATCCCACAACTTCAAATCCCCCTTTGTAACTTTTTTTTTTTTTCTTAAACAATTTGTCATGTCTATTTGGCAACACCTTAACACACAAGTTCTGGAAGGTAAGAACAACTGAAACCTGTCTGCCTTGACAGGCGTGTTAAGAATAGATGTGTCTCTAATACTACAGAACAGAATCTGCTATGGAGAGCTTGGCTGGTTTGGCTTTAGGTGGAGAGAGATGTCAGTGTTTATAGAGCAGGGCTGCCTCTGACAATACATATTTTCTGTTGCTCAATAGAATGAGCATAGGCAAAAAGATTAAGGAACATGCAGTCTAAATGTAAGTATCATCTGCTGTGACTGCTAACATGCAAGTATCTGTGAAAACAAGAGCGCAGCACTAAATCTGGTTCTTAAAATCTCAGTGTTGTCACAGCTTTTGAGTTCAGGGAGCAGTATGAACTTTAAAACCAAACCAGAACTGTGTGCTTGCTGAAACACCTCACCCACTCTTACCTCAGTTAAAACTAAGGATTACTATTGCATCTTTCAACCATAGTGTCATCAACTTCATGTTTTGCTGCGTCGTATTTGTATTTTTGTACTTTAAAAGGCACTTTGGCAGAAAAATTACTGTAAAATAGACTAATAGTGTAAATCCACAGTGTTAGGAGATCTCGGAAGTTACCCACGCACCCCGCTTCTTTCAGTACACTGAAGTCTAAGAGCAAAATTGCTGTGTAGACCAAGTGTGACTTAGCAGGCAAGAGCACCCCTGCTATTGACAAACTTTGTCTTTCTGTGTTTTGGTACCCAGGTGACTATTTGGTTCTTGCTCTCATCAGGCAGGGACAGAAAGGACGTTTGTGTGAGGTACAGTACAGCATGGGAGGACGTGTAGTTTCTTGAGAGTAACACAGCCAAGACTGACTCAAGCACATCTTTTCATTTATTGCTGCATGCTTTAGTAGTAATTTAGTGCAGCATCCTGAACAAATCCTTCTAGCTCCTCCCTCAGCCCTACCAAATTTTAAAGGTGGAAGGTAGGGAGAATTATTTACTTGTAGTGACAGGGAAATGGAGAGAAAAAGCTTCCTTAAGCATGCATGCATGCACACCAACTAGACAAATTATGTGCTCTACCAGCCCTTCTGCTCAGTCGTCCCTATACCTAGAAACAAGACTGAGCCTGGAAAGCCAACATACTCTGAATCAAACTGTTCAGTGATATGTAAAAAGAACATTTCTGTGTGATAGCAGCAATTGTATCTTTTAAAATGATTACTACTTATATTGCTTAGGTTATCTGCTTCAGCGGTAAGGTAATGGATGTAATTTTACTTAGGTTTTTGTTGTTTCTGTTGTTTTCTTTGTGACTGTAAAGGAAGATGTGCCTATTGAAAATAAGATACTGCTTTTTATCCTTTTAGATTAAGGAAGAGGGTTGGGGTTTTTTGGCAATCAATTTTTTGAGAGTTTCAGGGCAGAAGTCCAACTCCCACCCTGTCTTGGTGAATACCTCAGACATGTTAAAATTGTTCCCTGATTCCATGCACATTTTACTAAAAATGAGTGGATAATTCACTATTAATAATCCATACCAAATGCTAGTCAAAATTGAGTACCTGTTTAAATACTTGTATTGGGCAATAACCAAGGATATTTGTTGCGTTTCTGAATCTGGAGTTCACTTCCTTTCTCAGATAAACTGTTTTCTTGTGATCCTCATTCTCCTTGTCTTGAACAAGGCCTTGGCATGAACTTTACCAAGTACTCTTGCCAAAGTTCATTTTGAGGGGTTGCTTCTTCTGGATTGTTTATGAAAAGGATGGAATGAAACAATGTTTTCAGCCTCAGCCCTGTTTTGCTACGGGATTTTGAAGAACAGCTGGTGTCAAATCAATAAAGTGTAAAATCTCTTGTGGTAGGCTACTGGAAACCTGACATGAGCATTTTTTATGCAACTAGCTTCAAGTGTCAACTAGCTGGAAGTGTAGTTGTCCTTGAAAAATGGAGATTGAGTTGAACCAGTTTGCCCCAAATTTGTTTGCTGTGTTACAGTTGTGCAGGAGAAGCACTACAGGTATACAGGCACGATCTACTTCAGGATATACTTCTGGAAGAAGTGAGGAATTTGAAGATGTTTTCTGCTTCATGGAAAGAACAGGGAAATCTGTATGGTGGCACCCTACTCTTGTATCATGAGAACAGACACCTAGACTCCTGGGGGCTTCAGGTCACTGCATTATTGAAGTCTGCAAGTGCTGCTCTGTAGTTGAGCAGAGAAGTCCTGAGCAAGCCGGTACACTGACATGGTTTGTGAGCCGTGGAGCTGAGCTCTCCAAGATGCAAAAGATAGTCATGGATTTTGCAGCCTTCTGTAATTAGCCCTTCAAAGTGCCCCATTGCCGGCATTCTTAGCGTGTAATCTGTGACTTATAAAAGCAAGCAATGAATCAGCAAAGCGTGTTGATTGCTAGTAGTGTACTAGAAAGGAAGAGTGTAAATGGAAGGATTATTCAGACACTTGTTCCCAGACACAATGTTTCCATGGGCACGGTATCAGAATTAACTAGTACTACAGGGCCAGCAACTCAAGAGGGAGAATCTGCAGTGAACACTAGTTACTATCAAATTCTTACAGTTCAGTGTAACCAGAAAAGTAGTACTTGGTGCCATTACAGGACAAGCTTGCTTTCCCTTTCAGAGAAGGAACAGGGCAGAGAATAGGGAAGCAGGTTATCTCCTTATCCTTTCAGTAGTTTGTTTAGGGAAAGGGATACAACTGATGACAACCAGCAGCTTCCAAGGTGCATGGGCTCTACTTGGCTCCTCGTATGACCTTTGAACAGTGACATGCTCTAATTGTCTTTTTGAAGAGCAATGATAACTGCTTACTGTACCAAGATATTCTTTGGAATGGTGTTAGCATGCTTTTCATCTCTGAAGAGACTTGCTGAGTGTTGTAGAAAATGTACTGCAGGAAAATCAGATTATTTAAATCCTGGCTAGGAAGCTTTTGCAATACCTGTTTGCAATACTGCTACAGTTGCCTTGGTGATATATTTTGGGGTAGCAGAAGGCTCTGCCACACTTGAGCTTTTGATCCAGCAGGCACAGGATGTTTGTTCCCTGTTTTGTTTTCTAGAGGAGGAGTTTAGCAACCTTTTACTATGTGCATCAAGGTCAGGCAAGATAAGCCTATACTTTTAAAAATAAAATTATCATTAAGGCTCCCCTAAGGCAGTTGGAGTGCTATGCCACATGATAAAAACATTCTAAAATAGAAAGAAGCATAAATAACACTATTCCTTTGAAATTCAGTGAAACTGAAGGGCTGGATACAGGAAAATGGAAAGAAGGAGAGAAAGCAGGGTCAGTTTAACAACTGCACTTTGTGGGCTGCCTAAAACGTTCTTTATTTTTCATCCCAGTGAAGTGCAGCAAGCTCGGGCCAGAGCTACTTGCCTGCAGACTTTCTGTCAGTAACTGCCCTGTGCAGATGGAATATAATCACTGTATTCAGTGCCTGAATCTTTGTACTGTAAATCAGAAATCTCGTGAGACCATAATGTATAAATAACTCTTAACTAATTATTTGGGGAATAAAGGATAGTTCAGCTAAGTGTCTAGAGGAACATCTCCTGTAGAACATGAAATTATAGGCGTGTTCTCTATTGCACCATTCTCCATGATATCTAAATTATTCCTGCAGATTCAGCTGCATTCAGTACTCATTTTTATACCTTGTCTTAAGTTAGGATTTTTGCATACTGTACGTCACAAGTGAGAGGCTTCCACTAACTTGAGGGAAGGTTCAATATAATACAGACTCCTGATCTGTTAGAATTCCTGACAAATATGTATTTCCTATGTACCTTTCACATAGACAGGGGAACCTTCAACTTAAGTCTGAAGGTTAATACTGAAGAAGGTAGAGTGAAATGAAGTTACTTCAAAAAGATATTAGTCAGAACTAACTTAAAAATCAAATTTCAAGGCCCAGACAGATCTCAGATTTCTCAGTTCTCCACATGCAGCAGATGGTGTGGTACAAGTTGTTCTAGCAATATTTCACAAACTTGCTATGGCTTGCAAGTGTAATCTTTTGCAAAAAAAAAAAAATAAAAAATTGTGGGATTTTTCTTTTGAAATAAGGACGTGGCCAAGTGAACAAATGGTGGAAAGAGAGCATGTAAGCTATTGGACACAAAAGCAAATTGTCACAAGTGGCTTAAATAATCTTTTTAATCTAGTGGGACTGACAGCTCACATAATTAGAGTTGGAATATAGTTGGACTATCTCCTAGAGATGCTGTAGCAGGACTGGCTTCAGGAATATGTTATGGCTGGCACTAATTAGAGATTCTGGGACAGTAGGCTTGAAATAATGTTTTTTGTTGGTTTTCAGGAGAGGTGACCTGTTCTGTGACCCACTTACTTCAGCATATGTCATGTTTGTTTGTTCTCAAAGCAGGCCAGCCTTTGCTGAAGTCAAATCGTACTTTTTAGAACTTTGTTTTACAGATAAAGCTAAATGGCTGTTGGTGTGATTTATTCTAGCCTGTTTTTCTTAGGTGTCACAACATGATGTTTGCAGCATACTCATTACTGTAAGCTGTCTTCTAAATACCCCTGGCAGCTGCCTAGCTCACACTCAGGAGAAACTATGTTAAAATCCAACCAACACAAAACAAGAATCAGCAGTTTATACTTATTCCAGCAGGGAAGTACATGAAAGTTATTAGAAGAAAGACAGTTGGGTTTTGTTTAGTGACTTGGTGAGCTTATTTTCACCTGGTAGTTATTTCAAAAAGCCAAGGCTGGATGACTGCAGACTGAAGCCTCACCTATGTTACAAGTGATTCAGAGTCCCATAGCCTGCATCACTGGTTGCTGAACAGTTAGTAGTCCTCTTTAACAGCTATGAATGATGCAAAGCTGGGTATCTGTAGTGAGAATGGCCCCTTGACTGCCTTTGCAGGTGAAAGTAGGAATACAGGTTCCTTCTTAACAGCATTCAGAAGAGCATTAACCGGTAAGGAAACATTTCCCGTAGTTGTTTGGACCACCAGCAGTCTCACTCTCGCTTAGCACAAAGAGCTCACGCTGAGCAGGGTAACACAGTTGACTTGCTGGATCTGAAGTAATGGCTCTCTCACCGTTACTGCATCACCCCTGACATCTCTCTGGTTTTGTGGTTGTGAAATACTTTATTTTAAAGGCTGATCTTGGTATTATCCGTAGAGATTATTCTCTCTAGAATGAGTGACTGTTACAAAACCATTGAGGCTTCCTGTTGGTAACGCTGGAAACCACAACAACAAAGCTTAGTTATATTACCCATATCTGCTTAGGAAGTTTCATGTGCTTTGTGGTCTTTCTATAAAGACAAGTGCATCTCCCAATACAATTGCTTATCTGCGACTGTGTATAAATTAACTTTTTAATAGGTGACCTTCAGTATCAGCTAAATCAGCACAGGAATTTTAAAAAAGTCCAAAAAAAACTTTGCATTTTTTGAGGAGGAGAAAAAGATGCACAAAAATCCTTCCCTAAGAACTGAAGTGGTTTTATTTTAATCTTCTAGTGCTCTTTAAAGGCCATTTAAACGTTTTTCTTTTCAGACTGAACTTACAAAAGAAATTCCTTTCCTCTTCTCCTGTCCATTGTCCTTAGGATCTTAATCTTGCTTTGATACTTCCACTAAAAATAAATATACATGTTAGTAAACTTGAAGCTTCACTTATGTGTATTCTGTGACAATAGTGTTGTGAGAATTGGGACTACAATTAAGTAAGAAAAGTAGCTTTTTTATGAAGGAAACCTCATTTTCTATAGGACAGGTCTGCATCCACTCGTCCTTTAATTTGATAATGTTACTGGTTTGGATTTTTATCTTTTTTTCCTGTTGGTGATTTGGTTTTGATGTTTTTTAATACTAAAGTAAAACTGAAGCATTTCCTTCTTGATTTGAACTACGTGTGGCAAAGGCATAGGAACCATCTCCTGCTGCTGTTGGGGTCAAATTAGGAATCATATTAGAGGACAGGAGGATGAGAATGCTGTGGATTTGTGACCCCATGCAGCTCCCAGTCTGTTTTTCCTTCCTTTCTCCTATAATAATCCCAACAGCAAAGTATCAAACATGTCTCTGTTGTTCCTGTTTGTGGACATCTCAACTAGGATATGTAGGATGAACAACTATGGAGAAGAGTAACTCCAGAAAGACAGATAATGCTGCAGAGGAAAGAAAAGGGATGAGCAAAGACTGGAAAAAGAGAAAAAAGTGAATGCTGATCTTGCAGCTTCTCCTTAACAGTGCCTTTAAGTACACTGGAGATTGTTTCAAGTGTTCAGCTCCAGAGATAATGCCTTTAAAGTACAATTTTGGGTATAATGATGCATGTTGAATGAGACAGGTGGGCCTTCTGAACTGATCTATGGTTAGTTAGAAGTGGATTACTGACTGCAGTCCCTGTAATGGGCAGCATACCATTTGGGGGGTTTCCCCACATAGCTGATGACTGACATCAGGCACAAAAATACCAGAAGTTCCAGCCTCTTGGAGCACAACCAAATTTTAATTTGCAGGACTGTTCATTGTGGGAAGGAAAAAACACATCAACAGGATCTCCTTCTCCTGGTCTCTTCTTAGCAGAGGTAAAATACAATTGAATGGTGAATACACATGTACACCCTTCAGAGTTCACATGTGGGATTTAAAGTGGGTTGGCATGAGATACCAAAAATCACTTTTGTTGCAGGTTAAGTGTGCTCAGCACCGTGGCCAATTTTGAAACAGGTGTCAGGCTTGCTTCTGGGTGAAAGAAATTGTATTAATATTGGCTATAAATTGGTGTAACAAGGCCTTCTTTAGCTTACAGGCCCAGCTCAGTTTCTTAAGATTATTTCCAAGCCTTTGCTGCTCAGGGTTTGTTTTGCTAACCAGCTAACCAGCGTCATGGAGTTAACAAGACTGTTCAGTTTTACTGCTGCTATTCAAAAACCTGTGGGAGGCTGTGCAACTGATGAGAATATCAATTTTGTGTTCCTGCTTAGAAAAGCCAAGAGCAGAAGCAGAGACAAGATACAAATATACTGGTATCTCTGAAATTTACTTAATTCCAGAAGAAAACTTGAAAAATTGCTTAGTTTAGCCTTGAAGGGATTTAAAAAGAAATCATTTTAAAGTGTTATTTCCAGTCCAGCAATTGAATATGTCAGAACTTGCCAGTTAACTATGGTGACTGTTTAGCAATAAAAGAAGTCTGTTTATGCAAACTTTTAAAAAATTGATACAAGTTGTGTCATCTAGGAAGAGTGAAATGGACTCTTCTTAGAGATCTGAGTAACCTTGAAGATCTCTTGAAATACTTGGTGGCATATCTTCCTTTCTCCATTAAGTCACTGGGTGCAGCAGAACTCAAGCTCATACTGTTCTGAGCTGGTTTGCATAAGCATGGACTTACTCACTGCTTGTGTTTAATGCAGGTTTTTTCTTAGAACATGGGCTTTAATTGTAAAGCTTTACTTCAGGACAAGAGAAAGAGAAAAAGCATCCTTTGTCTCAGAGCTGGTTTGTGTTTCCTTTTCTCCTATAAATACAATTTTTTCTTTTTGTCATCTATAAACTGGCAAATAAAAATTTAGTCTACTAGCTAGCAGCCCTCAGGCTCAGATTTAAGACTAAAGTTAAAATAGCAAGTTCTTAAAACTTGAACTTGAAATTGCTGAATGTCCTACATGTGCAGATGCTCTGAAAGTTGTTTTGTTGGTCACTTTGAGGTGATACCACTTAATTCTGGTTTGTTTTCAAACTGCTTTTTTCCTGACTGGATTGGCATCAAGTAAGGCACGATGAGCTTTATCATTTGTGGCAGTAAAATGTAGAAATAGTGAGAGGCAGCTTTCTGCAGGCCCTGGAGGATTCTTGCACATTCTCCTAGTGAGGAAGATGAGAGGGGTTTTGGTAGGTTATGTTGTGTTTTCTTTTGAGGCAGAAAGACATGTACAGCTTGGGGAGGGGTGAGCAGTGCTTTTGTAACTGATATCAGTGTGAAACCTGTTCTCTGCCCAGTTATCCAGTGGAGCACAGCAAAATACTTTTTCACTAATCATAAATTGCATGCTTGTTATTCAGGATTATATTTGTTGGTTTTACTTAATTTTAATTTATGGCTTTTTTTTTTTACATCCCAAGAATAAACATAGAAAGCAGATATATTTTGTCAGATTTAAAAGGCTTTGTCTAGAGAAGACCCTTAGAATAAATAGAAAATTATATATCAGTGTCTTGCAGTGCTAATATTTCAATTATGTTTAGTTTTTTTCTTCAGGATCTTAAAAAACTGTGGATATAAAGGTTTGTAACATAGCTGTGAGGAAGGAGCTGATTGTTCATGTTAGAAGAAACTGAAATAGATTTGTTTTTTTTAGTAAACTAGTAAATTTGAGTCTGATACAAACTGAAGAGGAACAAGTAGCCCACTGTTCATAGTTTTTTGTTCCAGAGGTGCATGAGATGGCTTAGGAGTGATGTGCAAAATCAGCAGATGTTCAAATGACGATTTGAGGACCCTGCCATAGCTATTCTGTGAAACCCAAGTCTAGCAGGTTTAATTCTTGCTTTTGCCATAGCAGTACTAAATCTGTTTTGTCAGAATATGTTTTCGTTTTTTGGTTTTTAGGTCATAGTATTTAAATGTATTTAACTTCTTTAGGGGTGAAATGCCCTCTAAATCAGAGTAATTTAATTGCATGGTAATTCCTGCACTGTAGCACCTAAGTACAGATGTGTACTTTGAAAAGTTGAAGTAGGCCACACACCTAAGTCTGTTGGAGCTGAACTTGTCTGTAGTCTGGTACAAAAGATGTAATTCTTTCTTGTTTTGATGTGAAGAAGTCTTTATAGCTTCCATCTATTTTTCTGTCAAATGGTTAAGCTAAATGTGATGAAGATGCTTGGTATATGTCTTTCCCTCAACACACAAGCTTGCACCATGGTAGCAGATGTGCAATGACTTTTTCTGTGTGTGCTTTGTTAGTGTTTTGCTAACTAAAATGTTTTTCTTGTTTTAGGGTTTGTTGGCTAAGGCTAAGTGCCCCTAGGCACAGCCTAGCTCTCGAGTAGTGCTCAGGTGGCCTCAGTACCTGCTCAGCCACAGGTGGACAGACTTGGCCCTGGTATTACACTCACTTGTGCTGTGGGCTGTGGAAACTGGAGTGCCTTAAGGCCACTTAATTATAGGCTGTTTAGACTCAGGTGAGCTGTGCTGGTTTTCTTGCTTTACACATGAGGGAATGGTATCCCCGGGTGCTGATTATTAGCACCTTTCTGTTGTGCATCAGCTGTCACAGAGCTACACGGCAGCTGATATGCGTGCAGCATTGCCAGTAAGTGTTTTGTTCCTGAACAAGAGCAGCACTTGAGCACGAGGAGCCTCTTAGACATCCTTTCTGCTTCTGCTAGCTGGCCCCTCTCCACACAAAGCTCACCTTGGTAAGTTGGACGAGGGAAACAGGGTTTGAAACACGCCCTGCATTGCCAGCGGGGAGCAGGAGAGTAGGAAAGAGCACAACCTCGTGCTGGGCAGAACTACCATGTTAGCTGAGGAGCCCGGGCAGCACACAGGAGGCTGGGGGAGATCTAAACTTAGGAAGGGAAGAGAATTAATTGCAGCTGCTTATGGAGATCACGATTTTCCAACCTGCCACGAGAGGGTGCTACAATGCCTTGACTTAGTTTATCCCTCGCTAAAAGTTTTTCTGTTAGTAATGAAAACCAGAGGGGTTTTTCCAAGGTTACTGTGTTACACTGAAGTATGTTTTAAGTAACTGTTGGTTTATGAAAGTGAGCAAGATCCAAATACCAAAAAAAGGTGTTAGCTGTCTTTTAAAGCAAATAGATACTTATTTTGCTTTTGCCTTTGGTAGCTGAACTGCTTCCTTTTAGTTGTTTTGTTTCTGTTGGGCTTTATCCTACATAACTCATCTGCCAGTAAGAGAGATTTTCCAACTTGTTTATGTGAAAGTGTGCAGGCAGCCTTCCCTGCATGAAAAGACATTAAATCTGATACTTCTGCTAGGTAGTCCAAGCCCTCAAATTAAGTCACTTCTCATTGTTTCTGTAACACGTGCTTGTTTTATGGAGATGTTTAGACTTAACTTATGCATAAACAAACACAGAAAAGCTGCCTGCAGGCTGTGTTCGGTCACCTCTTGTCTCATCCTGTAGGCTGAGAAACTGTGTTTGTTGTGGTTCTAGCCTGTATTTCAAAACACTTGTGGCATCGTAATAGGTCTGTTTGTGTTAATTGTCCGACTTGCCTTGAACTGGAAGCTCAAAGAATGTTATCTATAAACATCCATAAAGAGGCTGAAGCTACAGTGAATTAGTACTGTCTTTGGTTGTTTACCAGTACAGCAACACAAAGAGTGAATTGCAGTAAGCATTCATGCTGTTGGGTTGTTGGCTGGGAGACAGGATCTCTGCAAAGAGATCCCAAACCTGGTGTTTAGGTTTAGGCAGGTAATTACAAAAAATAAGATCACCTGACACTATTGTGGTGTTCATTGTTGGCTGCTCAGCTGCGGGGTAGTTACCCTAAATTTGGATGCATTTGTGTTTTTCTAAGTCACATATTCCCTTTAATACTAGGCAGTGAAAGAAGATATGAAAATCTGTTTAAAATACATCCAAGACAGACTTCCTGTCTTGCGTGCTATCGTGTCAAAGCAAAGGCATGACTTCTGGTATGCCGTGGCTGTCCTTTTCTCCCCAGCACTTTCTGAACTTGTTACAAGCTTGAAATTTTACGTGCATTTTAGGCCTTGGCATCTGGCTTTGTTACAGCCATCCATCCATCCGTTATTCCCTCTCACAGAAAGATTAAAGCACTCTTTATCACACTGTTACCCCCTATGCTACATTCCCTAAGCCTACAGGGAGGTAGGCTTGTCATTTTTTGAAACCATAAAAACAATTGTAGAATCAGCATCTTGGTGTGTTAATAGAGAAGCAGGCTGTGGTATTATAGAATAAACTGCTCTGGTACAGCGGTGCTTTGTATCAGCAAACCAAAGGCTACCCTTCCAGGAATTGCTCTTGTGCTTTTAGAAATCAGATCATGATCCTGTATGTGGAGAACAGGTGTCATTCCATGGTGAATGTTCTGTGAAATGAGATTGTCCAAAGCCTAAAGGGAAACAGAACTGAATGTCCAGGAACTAGTGCTGATGACAAATTAGAAAGAACTATTTCCTTTCCCACGAGCATTTAGCAGTCTTGTTCCGCTGCCTGTATCTTTATTTGGAGCCATATTTGTTCTGAAAATGAGATAAGTGATGCACAGTGTCTTTCTATCTGACTGTGTGTGCTCTTGGGGAAACAGTTTGCTCCCAAATTCCTTGCCTTTGCTGACAGACAAAGGATGTCAGCTCTAAAACTAGGAATACAGACAGGCAGGAATTGAAGAAAATAGTTTCTCCCCATTAAGAGAAGTTTATATTTTGATTTTAAAATTTTTCAATATTAAAAAAAAGAGATATTGGCATGAGTAAAAATCCCTACAGTTAAGAAAACTATTTTCTGTAGTACTTAGCTCCTTAGTCCAATTTTCCCCCCCCTCACTGGTAGAGTACTAAGTTTGTAAAAGGCAGACTAGATGATCTTTCGAGGTCCCTTCCAACCCCTAGGATTCTAGGATTCTAGGATTCTAGGATTCTAGGATTCTATCATGCAGGTAATTGAGAGGCATGAGTACATAGGCTGGTTTGCACAGCAGGTCTCTAGTGGACCTCCTGAGGCAGCACCTGTTCCACAGGACCACACTTTCTGCTCCAAGTTTGACTGTAGAGGCTTTCAGTTACACTTAGCTCTATGACAGAATTTCTTCCTTTTAAAGCTCATTGTTTTAATCCTATTGCAGTAGCATGAGGAAGTGCTGGAGTTTTTGTTTTGAGAACAGCAGCAGTTGAGACAGCAGCTGTTTTCCAGTGTGCTATGTCTTTCTGTTGAAAGTGTTCCTCATTAGAGAGACATTGTAAGGATTTTGTGACAAAATCATTTAAGTGTTGCACTTTAGGAAGGATGTCTGATAAACACCAGTTTGAGTCCTGCTCTGCCATAGCTTCCAGTCTGATATTTAGCAAATGACTTTGTTTCTTTGCTTTAGACCTTCTTTTGCAGAGTGCAGATTTTACCCTGCTCTGTAGGACTGCCAAGAGAATAAAATACCAAACTGGGAGGCGTTTGAGATACCAAATACTACAAAAATACCCCAACTAGTATCAAGTCATAATATTGCATGCCCTGACTGAGAATGTTCTGTAGGCTGTGAATTTAATGCAAGCAAGAATAAGAATTTACTGGTGGTGAAGGGTGCAGCACAGTTAGCACTAGTGAGGGTAGTCACCCACAAAACAGGTATGGCTGCAGCAGAAGTCTGGGATCTGATGTGTCATATTTCTCTTTTCTCCTTAAATCACTAAAAAGGGTTGCAGCAAAAATTGTGGATCTTATTGTTTAGTTGTGGACGTCTGAGCAGGTTAGATGGTTACCTACTAGAGGGTTTGGAAAGAAATCTTCCTAGAATTCATATCCTCATTGGAAAAATATTGTTGCATCTTGTCACGAGTAGATTTAGAAAAACCTCACTGTTTGGGATGAGATACTCATGGTGCTATTTCCTGACCATCTATTGTGTAAAAGAACAGGCACATCACTGGATGACGTGTTCACTCTCACCTTTGGATGCTAGCACACAAGCGATTTGAAATCTGAAAAAATATGACTGCACATCTCAGGCCTGGTCTCTGAGGAGAAATGCTGTGTCCTTTCAGCAGCGTGCCTCTGCAGACAGCTGGGCAGTCAGCATTTGTGTCTGCTGGGGTCTGTGCTCTCCACAATGATCCTCACCCCAAATCTCCAGACAGAACCAGGAGATGAATCTCAGCAGCTGCAGAAGGCTCAGTTTATGAATCTTAATTAGGGTAAGGAGTCATTTGAAGTGTTTCTTTTCATAAGACTGTAATGATGGTTGTAAGAGCTGCATATCCCCCTTCAAGTTGTCAAGATAATGCTAACCTCTTAGTAGGGGTGGATTTCTGGTGGTCTGAGCCTGTGTGGATGTCTAAACATAAATAATCCCTCTAAACATAAATAATGCTCGAATAGACTATAGTGTTTTTCTGTGCTTTACCAGTGTGCTCTCAGTTCTCCTTCCTCTTTTCCTCTGCCCAGCTTGTGCATTTTTTCACACACGCTGATTTTTCCAGTTGTATTTTTTTTTTCCTTGAGTAGGCTACCACCCTTACATGATATACTGCTTTCATAACGTTGGCAAAGTGCCCAGTAAAACTGGTTTGAGACCTCCGCACCCAGACCTGCATGTTTTTCCTCCCTAGCTAAAAGGAGTGACCTGCGTTTTGTGTATTTGTCTCAGATTACAGCAGCCACCTTTATGTATGAAGAACAAAGCCAAGACTGTCAGTTTCCCCGTAATTATATTGTGCCTGTCATTACGTAGGAAGCCCTGCCCTTTCTTTAGAAGTGTTAGATTCCATATATTTTAATTGGATGAGTCATTTAGTTTCAGTTGTGCTGCCAGAGCATGTGTCTATTGTGTCTCATGTAATTTCCTCTTAATGGGGCCAACAGTAGCAGTTCCAGTAGCATGAAGTCCGTTATAAATAATCCATCTACTATATTCACATAAGGTTCACCAGGAATTTACGAAGTAGGAACACTGGCATTCATTTTTTTTTCTGTGGTGGAGAGGGTTATAAGTTGATCTAGCAAATACTTTATCTTGAATTAAAATTTTACAGGGTAGAGCCTGTTTGTATCCTGGTCATCTGAATGACAATACAATAAGGATGAATTGATGAAAACTTGTCAAAAGAGTCTCCACCACCACCACCGTGTTCCTTCTTTACCAGTACTAGTTCTCATCTAGCCCTGTGGTAAGCTGGTCCAGGGCTCAAGAAACCAACAAGAAACTCAAGTGAGAGTTTGGTTTCAGGACCCAGCTTACTGCACCTCAGATGGACCTGGGTGTGAGCACGGGGGAAGCAGCAAAGCAGGCAGCTGGGAGCAGGGGAGACAACCACCCATCTGGCAGCAGGGCAGCAGCTGCCTGCTGGGTTCACTTAGCCACATGGTCATTCCACACCCTTAAAAGCTTAGTAAAATGGTTCAGTGTTTTTTGTCTGGGGGAGGGTTTTGATGAATCTGGTTTAGGATTGCTTAAAAAAAATCTAAATAAAAAAATCTAATAGTCTATATGCATACACTTAGCATTGTATCTCTCTAGCAAGGGTGCTATCTGAAAGGAGCCTCTGAAATTTGTCCTTTTAGAATCTTTGACATTCAGAAATCAGTTAACTCAGATGCTTGAAGAGCTAGAGGCTCTTCATAAGAGGTTACTTCCCTATGTTTCTAAGAATAGGATCAGCTCTTACCTGGTTAAAGGGTGGTTTTTTTTAACATGTATTTTACTTCAGTGCTTATTGAGTTCTTGCCCTTAATGGCTTTCTACCATGCTACACATGTATGCCTTGAATGAAAAGCTGCTGATGACCCAGTGCCCATTGCAGCTCTTCATTGCTGTCATTGAGTTGGTGAGACTGACAGCTAAAAGAAAAGGCTGGCTGTCCTTCAAGCAAGGTGTGAACTTGAAGTTGGATAAAAAATTATTTGACTAATATTTCTGCCAAAAAGGTCTCAGTTCTCTGAATAAATACGTTAGTCTAATTTCTCTAGTAATTAAAGAATTAAGTTCTTACACTGGTAATCTGCTGCATTTGGGTTAGGTGCCATTCTCAATGTGGAAGTTTGACTGAACAGTCACATTTGACGTGACTAGTAAGAGAACATGCCAACCTAGATTAGTCAGGCCTTTCGAGGGCTGATTCTGCTCCGTGTGTTTGGTCATGACAGTTTGATGTTTGCCATTACTCAGCTCTTCCAGCTTCAGAACCTGAAGTGTGACCCTGCATGTTTAATTTACTGGTCTTTTTAGTGGAAAAGAGTATTTTGTACTCATTGCAGGTCTCTGCTGGAGATTCACTAGGCTCTCACATCTGCATTTCAGTAATTGATTGTGTGCTGTTCATGGGTGCTTCACTTGGTCTTTGTAGGTACCTCAGATTTTTCTATTTTGGGGGCACTGGCAATCTGCTCTTCTTGAGGGAAGTATGACCTTAAGGGATGTTTGCCCTAGAATCTCTGCTGATCCTTCGTGCAGGAGCTTCAGCATTCTTGTTGGAGGAGCTTAGATGTTTTGGGTGCTGCCTGGTTTCTACATTTCAGCTCTTGCTTCAGTTTTTCAGGGACTGACCACGCAGGCTTTATTGAACATTCTTATGCTTGTATGGATTATTTTAGATTGTAAGAGACTTGGATCTCAAAGCAGTAATACAACCATATAAACATCATTCCTTGCCTCACTTCCCTCACTGTTTTTGACAGTTTTGGCATCTGCTTGCTCCTTCAGCCTATCCAGGAAGTTGTTACTTCTAGGCTGCCCATGCAGCACAGTTATATTTGCTTTAAGTGCTTAAAGTAGCTTGAAAGCAGTGGGAAGACTTTCTGGCAATGATGTAGACGAGCAGGAAGCATGTCATTAACTCTAAAGACCCTTCAGATAACTTTCAAATATTAATTAGCTTTTGATTCTATAAAGTCCTTTTAAGCTGAAAGACCCATTTCAAACCTACATGGTATAGCAGCTTTCAATCTGAGGTTAATTGTGTCTGCTTCTGGGTGCTCCATTGCTTGCCAAATAGCAACTCCTGAGCTGAGGCATGGCTTGTAGTTTTCACTCAAGGGTACTTCTTCAAAGAAGTTTGAGAGTTAAGTAACACACCACAATAGCATGGAGTTCCAATAGATAAATGCCCTAAAAGGCAGGGTTTTAAGTGGCATCTCAAGAAGTTGGCAGCAGTTGACTAGCAGGAGTGATAAATAAGGTCTCCATAAGGATGAGATAGAGAAGCCCTTGGCTGGAAGCAGTATCTACATGGGATGAGAAATGTCCTGCTTTCTAGCTGCTGCATGAAGGAGAGCTACAGTTCTTTTGAAAACATTTAAATACAGGATTGCCATAAGTAACTGCTGTAAATAGTAGAAATTTAACTGAAAAATCTTCGCCCAAGCTACCAAAACCCAGAGCTGCTTTAGTTTCCAGTACCTGGACAAAAGGCAGCATTCTGTCCCTTTGCTTTAAGAGGCTAAGGCAGAACTGAGTACAAGTTCACCGTGGTTTTGGTTACTCAAATACCTGATTTGGAGTAGGTTTGTACTGTAAGAGGCTCGAGACAGAATGCTTACGAGAGGACTGCCTGTTGACTTGGAATTTTCAACTTCAGGACAGCACCTGGTGTGCTCATACAGCCCAGTAGTGAGCCCTGGTCCTGAAGTGTGGCTGGTTCTTGAGGGGATACAATATAGCCCTGTGTAATCCAAGCAGTCAGCTGTCCTGACAACCTATACAGGCCAGCAACAACTGGGAATGTTTTTCTCTGGAGTGGGAGGAAAAAGGAATGAGGTGGAACTCTGTCAAATTAGAAAAAAAATATATTGTAAGGGACCTTTCAAACCAGAAGATGTGAGGACGCTGCAAGCAAGTTCCCTTCTGGATGGCACAGTTAGACTTTGGTCTCAACCCCAGTGCAAAGTTTGTATTTCATAAAACAACACTCTTAAATTAAAAAGCAGTTTTATGTGCTTCCCTTAAAACAAGCTCTACAACACAGCAGGCAAAAAAATCTTGCCATGAAACTGAATGCAGCTATTGTTCTTCTGTTAGAGATCTTATTTTCTAGTTCAGGTTCAATCATCTTGCGCTTCATCATTTCCCCATTCTTTGATGGCAATAGAGTAGAGATACCATTCCTCCTGTGGGCTGCAAGTACTCCTGTGAGCTCTATGAATGGTTTCATTTCTCTGTTTTCTAGGACTTACAAAGTCGTATTTTTGTCTTGTTCACGCATGTCATGTATCAGTGATAACTTATCAACTTGAGTGGCAGCTTTGTGCATTTCTCCTAGTCACTACCACCATTGCTGCTGGTGTAACACTCTTACCAGTGCCACAAGAGGCCAAGTAATATTGATGTATCCTCCCAGTTCATGATGTGCTCTACTCCTTGGCACTACAGAAAAGCATGTCACTGTCTACAGTAAAATCCACAAAAACTGATGTTGTAAATGGATGCAATTTAGGAACTAACCAGTACTTTACAGAGGGAGAGGAAATGAACTGCTGAGTGAGCTGCAATGTTAGACCTCCCACTGGGAATTTCCAGCCCTTTCCCTCTTCCTTCCTCTGTCAGAATATATATAGTAAATGGAGCAAATTAAACACTGGGGGAGGTGGCACCCAAAGGCAGATGCTGTACTAGAGGCTAGAGTAGCCTTTGGTTAAAAACAGCTGACAATACACTGACCAATCCTCCGAGCACCCCAGTCATACCACCACAAATACTGGCAGCAGGAGAGATGTCTCAGACAGCTATGCCAGTATGAAGTGGGAGGAAGACACTTTAAATAACTAGCAGTGGGTCTTATTCCCTGGCTGTGTCAACATTGAGTTGTTGTTTCACCCTCTGAACAGGAAAAGTTAGTCAAGTAATTGTGTGGCAAGCAAGTGATGGAATGAAATAATTTTTTACTTTTTCTAGTTGCTGGATCTGTTTTAGAAGAGAGGGAATTCTTCCCTTGTCTTTTTGCATTTCTGTTCAAAAACCTCTTAAACACAACATAATGAAAATCAGAACAAAAGAGGACTAGATTTGCTTGAAATGGAAGAGAGTAGCACTGAGGTGAGCTTCATCATTGAAGCAGTCCAAAAGAACATGTGTCTATATTCTGGTCTTGGAGCATCTGCGTTTTGAGGGGGCTAAGTCAGCATTAGTCCCTTCCCTTCTCGTGGTTAATCTCAGCAAGCTTTGAAGTTACCATGCATAATCCAGTCTTGAAAAGCCTGCCTTACTCTTACAGGATCACTTACATTGTGTCTCCTCTTACTCCAAGTTAATAGAAGGCTTTGTGGTAAAACAGGATTTCATTTAGTTAGAATTGACTCCAAACCCCTTACAATCCAAGGTAAGTTCCTACAACTTTTTTCCTCTTCCACATTTCCCTGGCACAAGGAAGGAATGTTTGGAGTGAAAATCAAACTGTTAGTGTTCAGGTTAGCATTGTAAATTGGCAACAGATCTTGGCTCCTGTGGGGATTTGTCTTTTTGACAAATTAAGATAAATCTGGAATTGCATCTACCTCCTTTATGATATTTATTTGTCTGTGGATCAGATTCTATCCTTGCTGGCCTAATTTAAGGTTAATATAAGCATTTTCCATGCAATTTCTGGTTTTTGAAATGGTAATCTTTAACCTGGTCAAAAGATTTGGCCTGATGTTTCTGGGGAGTTAAGTCACTTATTTCCACACTGTTGTGCTTTGTTTGCTTTTCTTTACTGCTCTGAAAACAAATTAGTAGAAAAAACATCATCTACAGGATGTTTCTGCTCTGTTTGCATCCAGGCACATTCATGTTTCCCATCTCCTGCAGTGTTTCTCCCTAGAGCCTATTATACCTTTTTTAACCAGTCTTCTAGTTCATCAGTTTCCCCTGCAAAATAATTTTTGTCATGTTTTTTTTTTTTTTTTGTAATGCTCTTCACCATAGGATTGCATTATCTGATGACTTAACTAGATCATACACTGTCCTAATCACTGATTATAGTATCTAAGTTGCTGGAACACATTAATGTTTTTGTTTAGTGAAAAGATGCTAGAAATGAAGTAGCTATCAAATAGGAATAAAGAAAATGTCTTTTACTCAACTTTAGCTTTTCAATTCACCTTGTGGTTTCTTTTAATTAAAATCTGCTGTCAGACTGTGACAAATGATGTGAAGAGGAAGAAGGCAAATAGCAAGATGGTAAAGTTGTTAATAATGTTAAGCTGTTAATGGCAGTAGAGAGAAAAGTTGACTGAAGAATTGCAGGAGGTTGCAGGTTGAAGAAGTGGGATGAGATTCAGTGTAAACCTGTGGAAGGGGGTACCCAGAGGAAAATGTTTCTAGCTTTGCATATGAGGTACTGAGCTTTGAGCTGACTAATACAAAAATAGAACTACATCTTCAAGCTGTAATAATCACTACTGCTAGTCAACTGCAGCCAACTTAAGTGTTCTGCTAAATCTGAGAGGCAGGACTTGTTTTTCCTATCATACTTCCTTTCAATATTCTATAGTTTCAGTGTTAAGAAGTACTTGTACTTCCTGAAAAGAAAAATTGTCTCAGTGCCTAACTATACAGTAAATGCTACCACTACAGCAGCAGATGTACATAAAATAGATGTTTGTATCTTAGCTGCATAAAAATCCTTTAAGTTTAGTATGTTGGCTACTCTTACCTCTCTTCAATTAATTATTTTAAAAACACTTTTTCTTTTATGATTCCGTCCAGAAATACCAGATCTGTACTGAACATCCATCACAAACCTACTAAATTGTATGTGCATTTTCAGTCCAGATCCACTTATTCATGATCTTCATTTATTTACAGTTATCCTTCTTTATAATAAAACTGATTTTATTAGTACACCTGCAATTCAAACAGTGACTTTTTTGTAGCTTTGATTACTTTTAAAAATAGGAGTATTGAACTTGCTCGGTCTTGCTATCATCTCTTTCCCTTCATAGCTGTATTAATTCTGCCATAACTCAGAAAGGATTTTCCAAAAACATGACTTCAGTGGGTACATTCTTGTCTTAATACTGGACTCAGACACCTCTTTCAGTCGACTTGAGAAGGCAAATGCAGCGACACAGCCCAAGACTGCAAAGCTGTCGGCGCTGAGCTAGGAATTCTGCTCCTGCCGCTGCTGGGGTTTGTGTTACCCAGGTTATTTAGCAGCTGTTGGAAACGGCGCTGGTGAATGGAGCCCCTTGTCTGGCCAGCAGAGCCAATGACAAGTGCCTGGGTTTTGCCAAGGGGCAGTGGCACAGCAGCCAGTAGCTAAGTTTAGTGCAATGGATGTGTTGCTCTGACTTCATACGTGCGTGTCCACGCTGCCCCCCACAACAGTCAATCAGCCCATAGGGCTGAGAAGGAGCAAGACAACTAAAACTGCCTCAGCCAGGGCTCAGCTGAAAGTCAGGCTCTGGGCATCTTCTGACAAGCATCCACGTTAAAAGTTTTCCCTGGTTCTGAAGTTAACAAGACAGCATGCAATTTCGGGGCAAGTATTCATGCTGAAGCTCGGCTTTTCTTGGAGGAAGGGAAATGCTGTTTATTTTCTAAGATATTTCAAGGAGGCAAGATCACAAGAGTATTTTAGTCAGATGAAGTAAATATTTTAAAAAGGAAACTTTTTTACTCGAGAAGAAAACGGCTGTGGACAATGGCTTGAGCAGCATATTGGTTGCTGACAAATGAGGCTGACAGTTTTGTGATTTATTTTTAGCTAGAGAATTTTTTTTTAAAAACAGAAGTACTGTGTAGCTTTGGCAGTTGCTGCATATTCAGCGTGGGTGGATGGAACTGAGGAGTCGCATCTGTGCTAACAGGCATTTTGGGATTCCATTAAAAAATTAAACTCATGTACTGGAAACTGAAGCTGTATCAGCTCACCTGGGGAGCTCTGCCCTCCGAATATCCTCCAAAAGGTAAGCAGTGCTGCCTGTCCAAGGCACTTGCAAAAATAAATTACTTGGGCCTCAAGTTGTGACATCAGCTCACATTTGAGCTGTTTGACATTTTCTTTCACTCCTGAGGTTACAAGTCAGTGAGATATGCTTTACCATATCCTTCCAGGTTTTCCCTCTAACTAGGTAGTCTAAAAATAAACTTCAGGAAGCCAGCTGAGAAACAGTTTAATATGCTCATTGTTCCAGGTGCTGAGTCTAAGGAGAGTTCCTAATACTGTGAGACTTACAATAGGATGTAATTATATCACTTGAAAAGCAGCTTGGACATTTATGTCCTATTAACTCAAAGGTCTGATCAGTTAGTGCTTTACATGTGCAAAATAAACCTCTCACCAGCTAGACTTCATTAGTGTAGCTATTTCTGGCTTGCTTAGGGGTTAGTTGAGCCATGATTTTTCAAGTAGTCTTTTTGTAGAAGAACTCTTGCTTCAAATGTTTGTCCTAACACTGTGTGAGTAATTAGCTATTCATTTGATTTGCTTAGAAGTAGATAATAATATCTTGACTTTGATCTGGCTGGTATAAAGGACTCCTCAGGAATTCTGTTGGAGTGAAGTGTAATCCACATGAAGCAACTTCTTTTCCAAAGTATGGATTAAAAAAAAAAAAAGAAGTGCTGAATGACTTGCTGTAAGCTGTCATAATGTTTGGCCATCCCACCTTTCCTGGAGAAGGAATGGGTGACCTAATCCTCCTTACCCTTCATACTGGGGAGTTTTACTGGAACTTACCATGACAGAGGAAGAATGTCAAACAGACTTCTGATCTACATCTGTGCAGTTTCTCAATTATCTTTATATCTGGGTATCCTTCAATAGCACTCCTTTCCCTTAAACTGTTATTCTGGGAGTAGTTCCTGGCCACTATAGGCAGGATTCAGAGAAACAGAGATTGGAACTTCACCACACCACCTCAGTACTCAATGGAAACAGGTATGTAATACAGAGCATTTAAAATTGGTGATGTCTCTGCTTTTTTCTGGATGCCAGCAGTTGCAAAGCTTTGTAGGAGCTGAACAAATCCTTAGTAATTAGGGTAACAAACATTTTGATACAGTATTCAGGATTTTGTGAAGAGGTTACATTTGTAGCTTTTAATCCTAAAATCCTTTTTGTATGTAACTTTAATCGCATTAAAAATCTTTCTTCCTGCAGGGAAGTGTTTTTCTTATTATCTGTTGGGTTTTAGTTCCTCAGCCAGAGGCACATTCAAAGAAGTCAGATTGGTACTTTTGGGTGGATTCTGGTGCTTTTGACAATTCCCAATACCTGGGGCAGGAAATATCCATCTCACCTTTTAATAACTGTTAAGTCCAGCTCTCCTGTGCTCACAGGTTCCTCACCCTAAAGTGTTTTTTTTTAAATGCAAAAAAAAAAACCCCACCAAACCAAACCCTGCTTCCTTTAGCTGCATTTATCCCAGAGTCACTTTCCTGCCAGAGTTCTGAGAGGACAGAAAATCTTACAGGTAATGAGAGCCAATCTATTGAGTTAGCAGTGTTTGTACTGATGATCAATACTTCATCTACTTTGAAATTCTCTCCTAAAAGAGCAGTGCTACCAAATGCTTCAGTAAAAGTTTTGGTGACTTACAGCTTGATATATTTCCCTCTGGGTTCTGCACCAAAGAGACACTTCGTTACCAGAAAGAAGCTGAGAAAATAGACAAGTGCTGCATTAGGTTGATACTGGAAGAAATGGTATACCTGTGTGTCACTGACACCTGAGCAAGGAAACAGGCTGAGGGACACCTCTGAATGTTTGATAGCATTAATAGCAAAGGAAGAGGAGAATTGGAACCAGTGAAACTGTAGACAGGCAGTTCCTTCTGTCAATGTCAGTTTGCTTTAATCTTAACATAGCTAACCTCTAGTCACATTCAGGTACAAGACATGTCTTGAGTTCTTCATACACTGGTGTCACTAGTTGAGATCAATCTATCTCTCTCCTTCTACCAATTAAAATTGACACCTTGGATTTTTATATCAAGCTAGCCAAAAATCATGTCTTCTCGTGAAGACACACCACTTTAACTATTAAATAAGTGGCAGGCAAATACCTCATGCAGCAGTTTGTCATGTTGCAGAATAAATCTGCATTTAGGCAGTGAGCTGTATGGAGAACTTTCAGGTTTCTCCATGTATTTCTCTGATACCAAAGCTCACTTCTATTAACCTTTTCTATTTCATATATCTTTTGCTAATTGAGGCAAGACAGTGCTATCAGCTTGGCTTGAAACATTTCTTTTTATACCATGTGAGCTGTTCGTGATGCAATTTTGTTGCTGACTCTTGAAGTCTCCTCCCATTCTGTCTCTCCCAGACTGGTACCATAAATAGAAACCTATTCCTTACCCATCCCAAGTTCTTGGCTTGGAGCTGTATTTCTTGGCTTTAAACAGTGGGTTGTTTACAGTACTTAAACCTTGCACCACTCTGTGGGAGGCCCAAAGGCTAACTATGGCTGTGCCTAGCTCAAGCAAACCACATTATTAAGAGTCTGGTTGCTTACAGGAGAGGAACACCTGGGAATGGCATTTAGTTAGGTTGCCTGCATTTTACCAAAGCCATATGTGAGCTGTCTGAACCCTTTTAATCTGGTTTTTTTCATGGCCTCATGTATGTCAGCAAAAGGACTAGGTGGTCCATTTAGGTAAGGGCTTAAGTCTGTTACAGGGTAAAGAAAGTTCATAGGTCTGCTTCTATGCTACCACATTATTAGACAGCAGGAACTTGGCCTGTTGAGCATTGGTTTGCTTTTCAGTATGTATTTGCCTTGAGTATTTTTGGTTAGTAGGAAGTGCTGAGACTTGGCTTCAGAAACAAAGCTACTGTAGAACTTGATACTGTTCCAATCGTGTCAGCAAAATAGGAAACCTACTTGCTGCTGTGTTATCAATTTTGTTTCCTCGTATTCATTAAGGCAGAAATCCTCCCACTGCCAAGCTGGTTAAAGATCTCGAAGTCTAGTGATGGAAAGTGATGTAGTTTTTTTGAAGATGCAGTGGAAAATATCGATTATACTAGCAGTAGTTGGTTACTTGATGGTCTGCTTTTTGTGCTCTAAGTTGACCATTGCCTATTCTTTGGTAGTCTTAAAAGCTAGCATATAAAACAAGTCTGTGTGTAAAACAGCATCATGGATATTTAGTTTGAAAACTCAAAGTGAAGATGAAGTGAAAGATGTAGCATGTGCAGATGTCTAGGTGGCCTTGTACTAAAGTGTCCCTTTGTGAAGGAGAGGCATGTGAGAAGCCAGAAGATAGAACACTGTGGTTTTTGATGTAGACATAGACACCACATAGACACCCTGTGGTTTTTGATGTAAAATCCTAAGATATCAGATTAAGACTTCATGCAATAAGTGGCATTTACCCTATAACCCTTTGTTTATCTCTCCCCCTTCCACTGACAAATCAGTCACTTTGGCCAGCTGCCAACACCACCAAATCCTTTTCAGATCTCTATTTCCATTTACACATCCTTTTGTTTGGTTAAGAGACACTGGCAGTTGATTCATAAATTCACAGTATAGCAGATTTTTAGAAGCTCCCTGAACTCTACATTTCAAAGTAGCATAGTCAGCAAGATTTTCTTACATTCAACTTTTCCCCACTGCTGGAAGAACTAGAGAAAGGCTTCTAAATGGATGATTTAAGTTGAACAGGAAGGGTAACCACTCTCAGGAAACAGCTTTGAAGGGCACCACAGGGAATAGTCTGAAAAGCTGGGAAGAGCTGCAGTGCCAAAAAGGTGAATTCTTCCACTGAGGAAGTTGAGCATAACAGAACTAAGATTATATATTGTACAGTTACTGTGAAAGGAATAGGAACAGGATGCAGATGTGGTGGATGCAGATGTCAATGGGATGGTCCACAGTGTTAAATCAACTATCTAGGAAAATCAGTTGTGAAAGAAATAATGCTCATCTAGAACACAAAAAGATGCCTTATTTTATTCTGCCTGGGTGCATTTGACAAGACCTTATGAACAGCTAGCTACACAGCCTGCAAGGACACCTCATGTCCTTCCCACTGAGGAACACCTGTAGGAGGGTGAGTGGCTAGAAGGTTGCAGTCACAGAATTGCCCTGTTACAGGGAACTTACAGCCAAAATGTTGTTACAAGTGCTGGCTACTACTTGATTCCCATCAGGACCTTGTTAACAGACCAGCCAGCCATGAGGCTTTGGCTGAGAGTACTCTTCCAACAGGCTAAAATTGAGAGGGTCAATAGATATGTTTGCAAGTTACATTCCTAATCCAACCTAATTTACTATTAATCCTTCTTGGTTCCAGGGATACCAATTACTCATCTGTTGTATTTTAACAAGTAAATTGGTTATTAACTTTCTTAACTATTACAGCTAGGACTAATTTAGCCACGACTCCATGCGTAGCTTGCCATTTCCTGGTGCCATTTCAGACCTACCTGAAAAGTGCATTTGTCACAAAGCTCATCTACATGTTTTGTGTATTAACAGTTATGCTGAGGCTAGTATCAATACCAGTGTAATTAAGAGCACTTGGAGCAATTAGGAGGCAAGAAAACAAACTGCAAGAGACAAAACCAAAAAGGAAAAGAGAGAAAGCCAAGGAGCTCTTAAATAAAGGCAGCTCAACCTATAAGTACTGGGTAGCATGCTGCAGGATTCACTGAGCTTGGTTTTAGAGGAGGAGGAAAAGAGATTGCCCTCTTGTCAGAACTTTAGGAAGACAACAGTATGCAGGTATCCTACTGTATTTTCTTTGTCTGGTTATCTTTTCCACATACATTACCTCATGGTGGCAGGGGAAATACCACATCACAGACCATATAGGGAAAAGTAACTCCTTGTCACCACAGCATATCCACAGTTTTCCACATCCACAGCCTTACAAAACACAAACACTTGGAACAAGCCAGGTTGTTCATTTCTTGCCTTTAGCCTGATCTGAGTCCTTATCACATGATGTAGCTGCCTTTCTCACAGAATGGTGGAGTTCACAGATTATAGAAATGCTGCTTTTTTTCTCGGTGGGCTACAACAGCTCCTCTTCCCCCTACAAAAGGCCAAACCACTTCCCTTCCCCTGCTCACTTTTATACCCCTCTGCAGGCCCACCACCCTCCCAGGTGTGAGGCTTCCATGGTGATGGCTTGTTCTTTAACCCTTTCTCACCCACATGTTAGGAGGAGCCTGTCATGCTACAAACCATACAGCCTTTGCTAGAGAACTAGGGCTTTTAAAGAATTCATCCAACAAATTTTATGTTTTTTGAGAGGTAATTTAATGGTGCTTTTTTGGAGAGCTAGATCACCAAATAACGTGTCCCTGCTCATGCAGGGGGGTTGGAACTAGATGATCTTTAAGGTCCCTTCCAGCCCAAACCATTCCATGATCCTATAGATAGGCAGGTCACACTGGGCATACTGTACTGCCCTTGCTTTCTGTTTCTTTCTGAAATCCTGAAATGTTCAAGAGTGTTCATTTGCTCAGTGCTTGTACCTCTCATAGAGGTGTATTTTCACTAACATCATTTCCTGTTGATTCATGTAAATAGTGCTCCAGCAATGCTATGTGGAGGGGAAAAATGAATCAATCTGGGCGGTCCCCTTAATGGGTGATCTGTTTTGTAATATGTACAAAGGAATTTCTCCAAGGAAACTGTTTCCTTGCTTCCCAAACACTTTGTTGCCTAACTCTTAGCGGAACAAAACTCTGTCTTTTATAGCTCATCTCAGAATTGTTTCAACTTGCAGCCCAGTCCCCACATCCTCTGTTTGTTCAGCATTCCCTGGGAAGCTCCACCCTCACTTCCAGCTAATAACCAAGTTAACCCCCAGCTCTTTTTTTCCCAGTTTCTCCTTCGGGCTCTCTGCAGTGTTTCCTTTCTCACTGGCCACCAGCCTTGCGAGCATCTGCACGTGGTGGCCTTTTGGCAGTGGCAGCCCAGGACTTCTCTGGTCAAGCAGCCTCTTCTGCTTGCTGGGAAGCACAGCATGATTGTGGGGACGGTCCTCTTCCAGTCTAGCAGCTATGGCAAAGAGGGCAAGCTGCTCTGCTGTCTTGGTGAGGAAGCCTCTGAGCCTGGTGTGGCGAGTTTCACAGGTATGATGTTCAGGGATGTAAAGCTGTGCCATTCCTTTCCTCTTTTTTCTCTTGAGTGCTTCAGGGAGAATGTGGGTCCTTTCAGGTCTATCTTTGTCTTGTAGTACGAGACCAGCCTCAGGCAGGACTGAAACTGCCTGCTTTTATCCAGGTTTTGGGATTATTGAAATGCTTCATTTCTATGATCAGTTAGACAATATTTCAGAAATGGAGACCACTTCAGCGTTTGATGTGATTCTCAAATTGAAAATTTAGCATATACTACCTCCTGCTCTTGGACCAAAGAGATTGGTAGTTGTTGTGTTGGCAGTGCAGCGTGGGGGACAAAACACCCCTTACACATTGGCTGAATAGGAAAAGCTTTCATATCTGGAGAGAAGGAGATTGTATTGTGGGAATAAAGGAAAGGAAGGAGATGGATGGAGCGTAACCTCCTCGCACGGTCGTGTATTACCTTGTTCACTAAACGATGATGTAAGTTTTCCATTGTATAGGAAATGAAAGTGGTCATATATGATTTATGGTTAGCCTTTAAAAGGAGCTGATATAAAACAAAACTTTCCAGCTAATTTCCTTACTCTTGGTGTGAATAGAGCTTACAGGCTATTCAGCTGGAGGGGTATCATTTCTGATATGCTTTGGTTATCTTATTTTCCCTAACCAGGTCTATGCGATTATCATGTTTCACTCACTTTCCATATCCTTACATATTGGATGGTATAGATCCCACACCGTGTTGAGCAGCATAGGTGATTATATAATAATAACCTGCAGTAGGTACTTTTACATCCTGATAAACTCACCTTTAGTAGATACTGCATAACCTTTACAGTTGTTTAAGCATCCAAGTCACTCTAAAAATGAAAGTGAAGGAAGTTAGTGAGACATGAACCCTTAAAAGCATTTGATTTGTAGGTAATGTGATTTTTAGGTAAGTGCTGTAGCTAAGTGATTGAAGCTCCTTATCAAACATTAACTTCTACTGGCTTTTTTTGTACAGAAAGTGGGTGTTAAGAGCATGTGCCAGCCTCCCAGGCATTGCCAAGGAAGCAGCAGTAGTCCCACATCTGCTTTGAAGCCTCACTGGCAATCCAGCACAGCACCAGAAATGGTTTCATGTGAGCAGAGCTGCTCAGCACTCAGCAGCAGGTGGCATTTCTGCTGGATTTGCCTTGGCTGTCGTGGTTGGTGAGGGCAGGCTTAGCTGGTCCTGGGGTTTGCTGCAGCACCTCTGAAGCTGAGCTGATACTGGGCTGCTTTGAGCTGACCCCTCCATCCACCACATGGTTAAATGCTTCACTCAGTGCTCTGTTAAGCAGGGGTTGGATGCTCAGTTCATGAGCTTTTCTGGTTAGAGAAAGAAACTTCAAGTGTACTTCGATTTAGGACAAATGCATAAGTTTTTGTTCAAAGCCTTTTACGTTTCAGCAGATATATAATTGGAAGGAAGAAGTTATTTAGATGCTATTAAGGTATTTTGGAGCTGAAAGGTCAGATATTTTTTGGAAACACTGCCTACTGTTGTGTTTGCTCCTTAGCAGAGATGTGCAAGTCAGATTTCTCGTATAGTACATTAGCTGAGTGACTTTGTTTAAGGCACTGAAACCCTCTCTCTAACTCAAGTCACTGTAGGAGTATTAAGAATGTATTATTTAATTAAATACGTATTTTACTGCATAAAGAGAGCTGGATGTAGGAACTGGTGTTCTTTCCTGGTGTTCTAACAACTGGATATGCATATGCACACACCCAGCCCTAAAAAATTAGAGTGGGATGTTGGCAACCATGCTATAATGCAGGTAGCTGAGCAGACATCAGGATTTCCTCTCTTTTCCATGGTAGCACCCAGTCTGATGGGTTAGTATATTGTAAAACTAATGGCAGCTGATGGTTAGGAACAAAAAGCATATGTAAATACTGCATCTGCAGACAGTGAAATCAAAGAAGTTATATTTTGGTAGCTTAATCTCTCATCACTGCTGTTCTTGCTAGGAGAATCATGATAGAGGGCTACTTTGGCAAGGCTCAGGAGTTAGATTATTAAGTAATTACAAGATGAGCAGGTAATGCAAGCAGTATAACTCTGAATGATTACCAAAAATGCAATCAAAAGCCACTTAAGTATGTGTTCAAAAACAAAATGGAACAAACCTCAAGCATTTACTTTCTCATGTACCTACAATACAGTTGGAAATTGCATGTAGATGCTGGGAACCCCCCCTATGTCCTCGTTTTCCAAGCTTGAGCTCTGTCCTGTGACACAGATTTGGCATACATTTGCCCATTACTTGGCACAGGCCTCTTCCTGTTTTGTGTCTCACTGACTTCCCAGTTTTCCCATCCTGTATTACATATAAGCTCTTTGTTCCCTTTTAAAAGTGCCTTATAGACAAGCTCTTGCTCACAAACGTAAATCTCATGGGAGTGCAGGGAGGGGGGTATTATATACACACATTCCCTGGCTGTGGTCTGCTTAAAAACATCCTGAGCCTGACATCTCAGCCTCTCAGGTACAGGCCAAAGCAGTGACTGTAAAGTGAAAAAAGCATCCAACTTTTTAAAGATGTTTTATGTTTGGTGCATTTAACTAAGTATTTTTACAGTGAATTCAAGAGATTTTGGAAACATATATTGTGGCAGGAACTTAACATCAGTTATGCCATCAAAGAAAATATTTCTATCTTTACAGCTTTGTAATTTTTGCCCCTTTGAGCAGCCCACATGTATGAAACCACATGATCGCTCTTTCTCTTGTCTTAATATTGAAATTTATTCTGCTACATGTTCCTGGCAAACCTCCCTGTGGGTTAGAAAGCAAATGATGGTCTTGGCATAGCACTACCATGAAGTGTTCAGGCAGTTTTGCTTTTTTTTTTTTTACTACAGTTCTTTCCAAGACCCCGTATATTTAGATTGTTTTTGACTCTGCCATTTTTCCATCTCTTATTTACACAGTCTTGAAATGTATTATAAATCACCATCATTCCTGCTAATCCTGAATCAGTTACTGTCCCAACCTATAGACCTAATTTGTGTCACAATTCAGTCTGTCTTACCTGTATCTGTAGTGTTGGTTTCAGAGCCAGGCTGTCTACTTGAGCCACAGGAACAATAAAGACATAAAACATTTTGGCATTGAAAGGTTTCCTTCGCTACTTCACATAATAAAAAAGCACTTAATGCTTAAATATTTTCAAATAGAGATGTATATAAATAGAAATATATATAAGTATTAAGTAGAAATTTTATAGATGTAACTTGGTATATATACAGTTAATCACCTTCTCCAGGCCCTGTTAGGAGTAACCTATAGAATGAAGAGTCAGCAAAGTAGGGATTGAAAAACACTGATCTAAGATGCGTAGACGCGGTGTTCCCCTTCCATAAAGAGCATATTGTGCCTTGCTCTGCTGTACACTGGGTTTTGATCTAGTTACAGTTGTACACCAAGTAATATCCTCACCTGTTCTTTCTCCAGAGGCCCTGCACCGCCCCTATGGTTGTGATGTTGAACCCCAGGCACTGAATGAAGCCATCAGGTGGAGCTCCAAGGAGAACCTGCTTGGAGCCGCTGAGAGCGATCCCAATCTCTTCGTTGCACTTTATGATTTTGTAGCAAGCGGCGACAACACGCTCAGCATCACCAAAGGTAAGGCTCTAAAAATCACAGAGTGGCTACTAGGTTGAAAACTTAGCAACAGAAAATAGAAAGCAGAATCCTTCTCTGGATAGGAACAGGACTTGAGTGGAGTTAGAGAAGATTATTCTCTAAAGTGATGATTACAAGCAGATGGTCCCTCTCTCACTTGTCTTGCAGAGACACCTGCTGGGCAGTTCTCCTGGTACAGGCACAGCTCTGTGTAACACGAGCCCTCTCTAGGCTCCCAAAATCACCAGCCTCTTGAGACACCAGTTTTAGGGAGGGAGAGAGGAAAACCTTTACATTATTGATGATAATAGAATTCAGCACTTTCAACTGGAGCGAAATAAAGAATTAAGAATTTCAGAGATTTTCCATTTCTGTTCAATACTTATATCAGAATATGACCTGCTGCAGAACTGTTTTAAATCACATGTCATTTAAGGCTTCACGATGGAGACAAATGTCATCCCTCCAGGAAAAAAAGTCTTTCTAGTCTAAAAAGTTTTTGAGTTCATCAGTCACTGCAGTAAATTAGGGAACATACCCTAGGTATTCTGTCTGAAATTTTACTTCCTCAATACTTTGTATGTAGCAGTTCAGTTACATCTGCTGCAGATTTGTATTGCTAAGCTACAAACCCAGCCTTAGTCAGCTGAGAGCAAGTGTCTGTCTCCCTTAGTGAGACCCCAGAGATTGCACTGTGCTTACTTTGCTTCTCTCTTTCTGGTCCTAGGTGAGAAGTTGCGAGTCCTGGGTTACAACCAGAACGGTGAATGGAGTGAGGTGCGTTCGAAGAACGGGCAGGGCTGGGTACCCAGCAACTACATCACACCAGTGAACAGCCTGGAAAAGCATTCGTGGTACCACGGGCCCGTGTCACGCAGTGCAGCAGAGTATCTGTTGAGCAGCCTCATCAATGGCAGCTTCCTGGTTCGTGAGAGCGAGAGCAGCCCAGGGCAGCTATCCATCTCGCTCAGGTACGAAGGACGTGTTTACCACTACAGGATCAATACCACCTCAGATGGAAAGGTAAGGATCTCTGGATAACGCTGTGGGAAGAGAACATGAGGTTATTAAGAGGTGGCACAGAATCCCAAGTTGTAGACTGTTCAGAGAGGGGTGTGTGAGGCAGAAAACAGGTGCACTGGTTGATTTATATAAATAAGGAACATGTATGGCAAGTGTTCGGTTGTGACTCACTGGACACCACTTTGGAGGAAGTGCAGATAGTACTTATCCTGGTTGACAGCAGCTAGGGAGCAAAGCAGTTGTGGCTTGATGTGACATCTTTCCATCAATCCACTTAGAACAACCAGAGCTTTGGGAAGTCAGCAGTTTTGATCGTTATTTTGAAGCCTTGATCAAATAACAGTACAATGTGTTGAGTGATGCAGAAACTGGCCTTGCAGCCAAGTGCAAGGATTACAGTTTCTAGTCCTGGAAAGTATGAGGCAGGAGACAGCACTGCTCTCAAGTGATAGCTTATATCTAGCAGCCTTCTGTGGGTAGAATTCCCACAGATTAATATTAAATTTGCCCAACAACCTGAGAACAAACACTCCCAAGTTTTGAAACAAATACTCTAAAATTTGGTTCCCTTCCCTGTGTGTTTGTTTTTTTTTTAAACCTGCTAGAATGCTTTTACTGTACCTGTTTTCCAGTGTTGCTGACAGCTTGCAGCTGCCTTCATTTAGGTAGATTCTGATTCATTCTTCACAGGTATACGTGACAGCAGAAAGCCGTTTCAGCACGCTGGCAGAGCTCGTGCACCATCACTCAACAGTAGCAGATGGACTGGTGACAACTTTGCATTACCCAGCACCCAAGTGCAATAAGCCCACTGTCTATGGAGTGTCCCCCATCCACGACAAGTGGGAGATGGAGAGGACTGATATCACCATGAAGCACAAACTTGGGGGAGGGCAGTACGGCGAGGTGTATGTTGGTGTCTGGAAGAAATACAACCTCACGGTTGCTGTGAAAACATTAAAGGTGAGGTTTCAGATTGTTGTGCATTTGGTCACCATTTATGATAAGAGTAAGGAAATTGTGACATTCTCAGCTATATCTCCTAATGAGATGAATATCAGAACACAGAATGTGCTGTTCTCTATAAAATCCATGCTTGAGAGTAGCTTTGCAGAACAAAGTCAGCTTATCAAACTTGCACCAGTCCATGTGGCTTAGAAACAGTTTGACATTTTGGCCCAATAAGCTCGTGCAGGAATGTTCCAAATGGGTGCCAAGTCCACTTCCCTTCCCTCAGAAGAGCTGTGGAAGCTTTAAGAACTCAAAGGTATTGGAAGTATATTCTACAACCTCTCCCCTACTCCTGGAAAAGTTCAGATTCTCCATTTATCTTCCTTTTCAAAACCTGCTGATGTTTCATCATTACCACCTGCAATTCTACGTACCCCCTAAGGAAGGGAGCTTTCAAGCTTAATTTTTAAAGCTAGGTAGGGGAGCTAAGCCAGTGATCATGAGAGTCTTCCTCTCCCTAGCCACAACTGCTTTGGTAAGCACAATAGCTACCAAACAAGAAAGCCTGGTGCTCTCTGGGTACTACAGCTCTGTCATTTGGCCATGCTGCAGGCCAGGCAGCCAGCTTTTCAGGACTGCTGTATTTTGCTTTTACTAAAGCCAAAACAGCAGAATGGAGACAAGGATGCCATCATTTATATTCAGCTATGATGTGTGGTGTTCAGCAGACTTGGGCCATGAAGATGAATTTTCTCTTCTTTTGCCTCTCTGTTTATTTAGGAAGATACCATGGAGGTGGAGGAGTTCTTGAAAGAAGCTGCTGTGATGAAGGAGATCAAGCACCCAAATCTAGTGCAGTTGTTAGGTTAGTGAAATTCCTTGCTCTTTCTGTTCTTACTTGAGTTTCCACCAAAAGGAAATCTGTCTTGTTTAAAGCAGTGGCAGACTTTCAGCATTTATATAAATTTATGAATCACATCAGGTTATGGGGTGGTATTTTTGACAGTTTACTTCTTATGTAGTATTGGAGCCAGGAGACATTAATTTTAAATGGAACATCAGATATAGTCACTTACATTATCAGACAGCTTTGCTGTTGAGGCACAACTATGCATTATAGAAAAGTCTGCAATATCAATCCTGTTTTGTACCCTTGGCCTTTGACATGCTCCAGGGTTCAGTTATCAGGGTCAGATTCCTTTTCTGCTGTGTTAAATCAGATTTACAAAATTACTTCCCGTGACTTATTTTTCCAATAAAACAGAATTAAAATTACAAGAAAATCCAAAGAAAAAAATAATATTGGAAGCATGACAAATAGCATTCTTCATACTTCTCAGATCAGAGACATTTATAGAAAAAGCAACACTGAATAGAACAAATTAGTCCCTAACTAAGCAGAAGACCACCAGATCACTGCTGTCCTAAGGGACCCTGTGTGTCACACCAAGTAAGTCCATGAGATCAAGGCAGTGGAGATGCAAGTCAGATCAAACAGCACATGAACAGGAGAAATCTGCAGGCTTTACAGGCTGGCTGTGCCCTGTTTGTCTCACTGGCTGATGCAGGATATGATGATTGCTACTAAATAGTCTGTGTAGCTGTTAATTCTACACGTACAAAGATTCTTAAGGAGACACCCTAAAGCTTTACTAGTGGTTAACTGCCTCTGGACTTCTGCTGCTTTCAGGAGTGAAGCTGTCAAACCAAGCCTAGGATGAAAGGAGAAATCTGAAGAATGTGAAGGCTTTTAATAATGGCAACTATTCTGTACCCATTTCAAAAATGGGCACAGATGAAGTGTCTGCCTAGCCCTGTCTGGTTCCAGGGGTAGAGACTAAGAGATTTCTCATCAAAGAGAGGCATTTTTCCTCTTTCTGATGCACAGCATAGTTGTGTTTTACCCCTGTAAGGGTATGAGCAGGGGCAGTTCACAGAGATCTGACATGACTATCCTGTTGCCCTCCTCCTCCTCCACTGATATGTACTTGGTACACAACTGCAATGACTGTAGCAAGTAGTAATCCCAGGAATGTGTGAGAATGCTGCTTTAGGAGCAGGTCCCACCGTGCTGATCACTTGCCTGCCAGCACACATGGGAGTGCTTCACATTACTCTGTAGTGACGTTCCAGTCTGGAAATCTTGCCAGTTGACAGGTTCCTATGTCCAGTTGGCCACTCTTTAGCTTTATGAAGGAAGGGAGGGGAAGAAAAGGAAGTCATACGTGTTCAAAATTACTCCTATTTCATTCTGCAACCCTCCAAAGAACAGCACTACTCCTTCAGGTGTATAAAACAGGAATAGTGCTGCTTTGATAGGCAGGTTTCTCTCCATCCATAAAGTGGATGAACAGATAAATAGATGGAAGCTCTGAATTTTAAATTGGGCAACATTGATCTGGGTCTCGTAGATGGAAGTCTTCACTTTTCAGAGAAAAACTCATCGGTGCAAAATGCAACAAATGGATATTAAATCAGTAATAGTGGTAAACTAGGGAAGAAAGGGAAGGTTTATTCACATCTTCCCTCCTCATACTGCTAGGTGTGTGCACCCTGGAGCCACCCTTCTACATTGTGACAGAATACATGCCATATGGGAACCTGCTGGACTATTTACGGGAATGCAATCGGGAGGAAGTGAGTGCTGTTGTGCTCCTCTACATGGCCACCCAGATCTCCTCTGCCATGGAGTACCTGGAGAAGAAGAACTTCATTCACAGGTGGGTAAAGCCATGTTGAGCTGTGACAGTTTCAGAGTGCAACGATGAACAGGCCAGCAGCACAGTGGCCTAGGAATGCCTCATTTTGGGGATGTTTCTTCCAGAGTTAGGTTTCACACTTTCACACTGGCTTATCCTTTGGTTGTTTTGGTTTCAGTACTGTCTTGCAATACCTTTCCCTGTGACCTTCATAGCAGACTTACAATCTTGTAGTTGGTGTTGCCCTGTTCTGATGTACCCCCTATGTGCAAGACACTGTCAACCCCAAGTCCTGTTTTACTCCAGTGAGATAGAACCATACCATAAAGCTGCTACTGTGTGTGATAAGCTGCTGATTGCACCCTATTATCAGGAAACATAAGCTTCTCATTTTAACAGCTATCATTACTGGAAATGTAATAGAATTTAAAGAATGAACCCTAATCCTGACTTACCTTATTGCTCCTCAGAACAAGTCAGCCAGTTTCTGACACTGCTCAGAGCAAAACTCACATATAGAGGGTTTCCTGATTGAGGAGAGGGACAGGCTATGCAACCACAGGACTGCATTCAAAAGTCCTGCCCTTGCTCCAGTAAAGGAGTGTGCTTATTTTTCTTCATACAGGGACCTGGCTGCACGGAACTGCTTAGTTGGAGAAAATCATGTGGTGAAGGTGGCTGACTTTGGCTTAAGTCGGCTTATGACTGGAGATACCTACACAGCTCATGCTGGAGCCAAGTTCCCAATCAAATGGACAGCTCCTGAGAGCCTGGCCTATAACACCTTTTCAATCAAATCGGATGTGTGGGGTAAGACAACTCCAGTGTTCTTTTTTCCTTTTGTTTTTCTTTGCCAGCCTAGGCAGTAGCTTGCTTTCTGGCCTGGACAGAAGCACTTGAGGAGGAGACGGTCACAAGCCAGGCCACAACTTCATGAACCAGTAGCATTTTTAGCATGTAATGTCTTCACCTAGATTGGCCTGAACTCTCTGCAAGAAAATGATGTTGCCTCAAGCTGCCTACAGGCCACAATGTAACAAGCAATGCAAGAGGAGGACAGACTTATGACCAGGAATCTTGTTTTCCTCCTTTTGCAGCCTTTGGGGTGCTGTTGTGGGAAATTGCTACCTATGGGATGTCACCATACCCAGGCATTGACCTCTCTCAGGTGTATGATCTGCTGGAAAAGGGCTATCGGATGGAACAACCAGAGGGGTGCCCTCCAAAGGTTTATGAACTGATGAGGGCATGTGAGTATCTTCTTCTAGTTTGGGGGACAAAGCCTGGGAAGGGTGAGAGAAATCTGTATTTAACTCTGAAGTCCTTGCTGCTCAGTGCTGTTCTGTCAGCTGGTGTGGAAAAGGCCCCGTCACCTAAGACATGCCTGGTTACTGGAGCAAAATAAGTATGGTCTCTAGGGAAAAAGAATTCACTTTCAAAAAGTGTCATCTCTGAGAACAGTTAGGTAGCACTTTGTGGCAAACAGTACTGGTAGTTTGTCAGTAGACTGTGGAGTAACCAAATGAGAATAATATTTAGTTCTCTGCAAACACAGCACCTGTGCAGGAAACACATATTTGACAAGGTTGTACAAAACGCATCCTCCAAGCATGCTACTTAGTGTTGGCCATGAAAAGCTCCCTCATGCTCCATAACAAATTTAAAATCTACTAATAAAAGACCAAAAGATACAGTGTGCTGCGGGAAGAGAGCAACTGAGTTGAAGAGTGTTGCCAATCTCCTTCAGTCCTGCAAGAGCAGAGAACACGTTGGGCAAAAGGCTGAAGATCCTAGGGAGCAAAACATGCTTTTGACCAAGGTGAGCAGCCTGATCCCCAGCACGTCCAAGAAAACCAGGGTGAACTGCAGTTAGGAAAGAAAGAAGCTGAGTAATGATGAAGGACATTTGCTTCACAAACCCTTCAGGAAGCTGAAAAAAGCCCAAAAGCAGGGAATTCATATTATATTAATGCAACCCAATAAGAGCAGAATGCCAGTCACTTTCCAGACCCTCTGGTGATAAAAGCAGGTAGTGCTTCCAGAATACATTCCCCTCGTGCAGATGTCAGCTACAGAAATTACACTTTTCACCATGATACCCTTCCATAACTTTCCAAGCTCCATCTTGGAGCAATGCCCTCCCTTCCTCTTCCCCCCACGGGGTGCAAGCATTCTCCTTTTGGAAGGCTCTGCCTGAATTGCAGTATGAAGAGCGTGTGAGCAGAACGTTGCCTGGAGCTTTGCACACACAGTTACCTGTGACTGGGTTACATGAGTTCAGTACAAACAGCCAGGGTAGCAAACATGGAATTCTTCTTTGCAAAAAAAAAATCAGGAAGTGGGACAGGGAGATCAGAGAAAGTTGTGGTGTTGGCAGAGAACTGAGATTTTTAGAATTGATTCCTTCCTCTTGAGACCTATTTGTTAGGATATGGTAGGGTGACTTACTGCTTCTGGGAATATCTGTGAATGACTTTTAAGCCTTTTTAATAGTGGGAGATGAGAGTCTGACTGTAGTTGGGAAAACTTACATATTTTCTGTCTCCTGGGACACAATAAAAAAATCATCCCCTACCTGTTTCAAACACTGAGACTTGCTCTACTTCTCCCATTGCAGGCTGGAAGTGGAACCCACCAGACCGACCTTCCTTTGCTGAGACCCACCAGGCCTTTGAAACCATGTTCCACGACTCGAGCATCTCAGAGGGTGAGAGCCCCTGTTGCTTTATTTCTGAAACAGCACTGGAATTTATACCCCAGAGAGCTGTCTCTTCTGGATGGGCTCTTCAGGCTTATCTGCTAGCTGTGGAGGTTGTGAGAGGCTTTGTCCCTTACTTAATTTCTTAACTATAAGTCTGAAAATACATGCTCCTAATCAGTGCACAAATACTGAATAGACTTTAGACATATACCAGTGCAGGGGACAATATAGTAATTAATTTGAGCACCAAGATGCCAAAGAATTAAGTAAGAATATTGTCTCCTCCATTAGAGGAAGCCTCTTCTTTCCTAGACTGAAGAGTAAGGAATAGTGAGTGATGCTGAAAGATGTATGCAGATCACAGTCCACTGCTGACTGCAGAAATTAGGTCATGAAATTTTATTCTATCAGCTCTAATTTTTAAAAAGTGTGCCTTAGTCTCTGGATTTTCTACTTAGCTACTTCTAGGAGCAAACCTGTACAACTCTCAAACGCAATCAACTAGAAGGTAAATACTGGTGAGAAGTGTGCTAAAAGACAAGCAGAACAGTCACAGCATCTTCTAATTGTTTAAAATTAAATACGAAGCTGATCCATCCCCTTCCCTACTATGGAAAAAACACACCAGATTGAATTCTACCAGGGAGGATCTATAGTAGGCACATCAAGTGGCCCACACAAATGCCAGCCTGGGTGTGGCCAGGAGGTTGTGGGCTTTTCCCAGTGTTTTCAGTCACATACCTTGTGTTGATGTTGGGAAGGAAACATGCAGTCTTTGTTTCCAGTGGGGAGGTGGAGCTATTTGCCTTAAGCAAAGCACCTTAGATCTAGAGCTGGAGAGGACACAACTTGTGGGGGATCCCAGAAGCATCCACAGGAGGCACCTTAATTAGAAACAGAGGCAGATATGTTCACAGCTGTCTTTAGCTCTTGAGCAACCCTTAGCCCAGCAGAGAACTGGGTTTGTATCAGACCTCTTGTACAAATCCTACCACTCTTTCTTTTTCTCTGAATTTATAAAGACACAAATGAATTTGAAAGCGTTATGAAAAACATCTTTCGTACCCTGAATACCTCTGGACTTAAGCAAAAACTAAACCCATGAACTACCTACTTCTCAGTCATGTGTCTCTTCTTGCCAGTTTAGGTCTGCAGTAATGGCCTAGGTTTTCTTTTCCTCCTCCACTGCCAGTCTCTGTTGCAAACTCCTTTTTTTTTTTTTTTCTTTTTCCTTACAGAGGTAGCAGAGGAGCTTGGAAGAACAGCCTCCTCCTCATCCATAGTTCCTTACTTGCCCAGGTTACCCATGCTTCCCTCCAAGACTAGAACGCTGAAGAAACAGGCAGAGAACAAGGAGAACATTGAAGGAACACAAGATACTGTGGAACACTCAACTTCCAGCTCAGCACCAGGTATGGGCACTGGGACAGTGGCAGTGAGGCCATGTGTCCTGGGACATGCTAGCTGCTGGTGGGAACTGGTAGAAAACAGAACAACATGGCACAGAAAGGTGCTTTGTGCTGCTATATCATTAGGGCTGTTGGCCACCTCAGCAGCCTATTTTACTGTTCTAGCAAATAGAAACCACTGCAGGTTGTTCAATGTTCTTTAAGAAAATCCATTTTTTTCCTTTTATATTTAGTTTTTGTAAATGACACCTTCAAAGCTAAAGTTGACAATGCAACAAGAGGATTTTTTTTTTTATACTTGTGATATTTGGGGATGGAGGAAAAAAAAAACTACAGGAAGGGAATAAGAAACTGGAAGAAAAGAGCAACTTCCCTTTCTCCTGAACTCTCTTCTAAGTGGCCTCCTCAGCATAGGCAACAAACAAGTCATGCATGCAGAAGTAGGAAAAAAGTAAAAAAAGATGAAAAGCACACCAGCTTTGCACAAAAATAAACGTGCTAATGACTCCCTCAAGCTATTTCTGCAGCACCTGCGCAGCTAAATATGCCAGGCCCATAAAGCCCACTGCAGGATAGGGAACTGGAAATGGAAATGGAGTTTGCAGACTCACCTGTGTCTCTTCTGTCCAGGTTTTATCAGGAGCACGCAGCCAACCAGCGGGTCTCCCGCGCTGCCCCGCAAGCAGAGGGACAAGTCACCCAGCAGCCTGTTGGAGGATGCCAAAGAGACCACGTTCACCAGGGACAGAAAAGGTGGCTTCTTCAGCTCCTTTATGAAGAAGAGGAATGCTCCCACACCTCCCAAGCGCAGCAGTTCCTTCCGGGAGATGGAGAATCAGCCCCATAAGAAATACGAGCTGACGGGTAACTTCTCATCTGTTGCTTCCTTGCAGCATGTGGATGGGTTCTCTTTACCTCCCACACAGCAGGACGCAAGCCTGGCACCACCCAAGTGCTATGGTGGGGGCTTTGTGCAGAGGACCTTCTACAACGAAGATGGCACTGGTACCAGCAGTGGTGGGGGAGTAAGCACCAGTGGTGGGTGGTCAGGCATCACTGGTTTCTTTACACCACGCTTGATTAAAAAGACACTGGGTTTACGAGCAGGAAAACCCACTGGCAATGAAGAAGCTTCAAAGCCTTTTCCAAGGTCAAACTCTACATCTTCCATGTCCTCAGGGCTTCCAGAGCAGGATAGGATGGCAATGACCCTTCCCAGAAATTCCCAGAGGTCAAAAATGCAGCTGGAACGGACAGTGTCCACCTCCTCTCAGCCTGATGAGAGCACAGGGAGGGCCAATGACCTGCTTCCCAAAAGGTTTGAAGAAGGCCCTGTCTTGACCAGAGAGAGACCAAAAGCAAAACTCTTGCCAAGGGGTGCCACAGCACTCCCTTTCCGAACCCCCTCCGGATCAGAAGAAAAGGAGGGTCCAGGGCTAGCAGCAGCTCCTAAGGGCAAAGAAAAAAACAGTGGCCCACGGCAAGGGGTCCCTGAGGATGGTGAGAGACCAGGGTGGTCATCTCCAGTAAAGGCTGCAGCAATACTTCCAACCACTCATAACCACAAAGTGCCAGTCCTAATCTCACCCACTCTAAAACACTCTCCAGCAGACGTGCAGCTCATTGGCACAGACTCTCAGGGTAATAAATTTAAGCTCTTATCTGAGCATCAGGTCACTTCTTCTGGCGACAGGGACCGGCCCAGACGGGTAAAACCAAAGTGTGCTCCACCTCCACCACCAGTGATGAGGCTCCTGCAACAGCCAGCTGCCTGCTCTGATGCAGCAGAAGAGTTGAGCAACGTGGCGGGAGCGCAGCAAGGACTGGAATCGAGCGAAGGGAGTAAGAAGGCAACAGCAGCAGCAGCACCTGTTGGTGGAAAATCTGGGAGGCCAGTGATGCCTCCACCTCAAGTGCCTCTGTCCTCGTCTTCCACCTCCCCGGTGAAAATGGCCAACGGCACGGCTGGAGCAAAGGTCGCGCTAAGAAAGACCAAACAGGCAGCTGAGAAAATCTCCGCAGACAAAATCAGCAAGGAAGCGCTGCTGGAGTGCGCGGATCTTCTCTCGAGCGCCATTGCCGAGCCGACACCGAACAGCCAGCTGGTGGACACGGGGCACCAGCTGCTGGATTACTGCTCAGGCTACGTGGACTGCATCCCGCAGACACGCAACAAATTTGCCTTCCGGGAAGCCGTGAGCAAACTGGAACTCAGCCTGCAGGAGCTGCAGGTGTCCTCAACAGCTGCTAGCGTCCCTGGGGCAAACCCCGTCCTTAATAACTTATTGTCATGTGTCCAAGAAATCAGCGATGTGGTGCAAAGGTAGCTACTGTCACTCGGGGTAAGAGAAACACACAGGGGGAGGGGGAGGAGGGACTTTTTTTTCTGTACTGATGCTTTCAAAAGGAAAGACTGATACTTGAGTATGTGAAGTACCTCAGATCACTGAGTTCTCCTCACGTTTACAGGTTCATCTCAAAAAAAAAATGGGGATGGAGAGGGTAGATTAAAGCTGTAAGGGGCAGAACATCAAGTATTTGTCCCTTCTTAGTCTGATCTGCTTGGTATGGCGAGGAAAGGACGTTCCTTGCTCCCCCCCTTGGGAGACAGGAGAATTGATAGCAGGTTCTCGCTCTGGGAAGGATGGTTTGACGTAGGATAGCTGGAGTGCTGGAGTGGCTGCAGGCTGCCCGGCTGTCCAGAGCTTTCCCTGTCTGCACTGACACATGCCGTGGCCTCCTGACCAGACAGAGGAGGCTCTGGGTTGGTACCAAGCGGTCTGAGCTGGAGCAGCTCTGCAGGGGAAAGGTCTAATGCACTGACAGTATTCAGAGCTGCTGGAGGTGGATGCACTAGCCCAGATGGCTTACTTCCACAGCGCTGTTGCTGCTGTAACAAGAACTGCAAAACTAGTTGATATGTGAACCTATTCCTTTTCCCTCCTGTCCACCTCAACCACCACATGTTCTCACCTTCATTGTATCAGAAGTGTCAGGGGTGCCGGGCAGGCTTACCACTGGAATACCCCCTTCCCCACCACACAGCCTTCACTCCACTGATACCTATTTCTAGTGGTCGAGCACAGGTGCTGCTTGATGGTCTTTTTGTGAGTAGTTTGGGGCTTTTGCACAACTTGCCAGTGTTGTTATTGGGGTGGGTGGTTTGTTTGGGTTTTTTTTTAAGCTCTAGGTTGTTATAACTTGTTAATGGGTTGACCCCCCAATTCCATTTCATCACCTCGAAGTCCCACAGTAGGTAAGGCAGAACCTCCACCACCCCTGGCTCTTCTCTGCATTCCTTTAGTGGTCACAGTGCTGTGGGACCGACTGGAGAGCCAGACAGCACAGCCTGGCCTGCCACACACCCTTGCTGCTGCAGGATTCCCTGGACCAGTCCCTCCTCTTGGCATAACACTAACATTTCACGTTTATGGCTTCTTGGGGTTTGTCCTAGTGCTTACTGGTCTCACATGCTTTCAGCTTCTCTGCATATGAAGGTAACCAGGTGTCAGCACACAGGCCAATCACAGCCATCTTTTTTTAAATTGATTCCTGTATCTTAAAGGCTAGGCCAGAATCTCATGCTGTGGCATAGGGAACATGCACATACACAGCTCACTCCTCTCCCTGGGACAGGACACATGTCATGGCTCTGCCTCGGAGAGCTCCTGCTGGGTTATGGTCTCCAGTGCCTACTGACAATGCCAGAATGAAAGCAGTCATGTGGTTGAAGCTGTCTTCCTTGATCCTAGTGCTGGTTGTAGACTGCTGTGGCCTCAAAAAGCCAGTCTTCTGCACATACGCACAACTCCCCAAGATGTCACTGTACTGGCAAGGAGGAAGGCCTCAACTGTTGGCTTGAGAGAAGGCAACAGGCCTGGTACCTGGCTCCAAATACACATTACCCTGCATGCTGCTGCTCACTTCACACTAGTGGTGATGATAGAGGATCTGGCTTGCTTTGCACCTTAAATCTTACAATTTTTGGCTAAAAGGCTTTTTTAACTTGTTTATAAACTGTGGCTGTGCTGCTTTTAGTGTGAGCATTTAGAGTTGGGCTGGAGCACAGGTGCAAGTTTAGAAGGTGGGCTGTCTCAGAGAGTGTCCCTGTTTTTTTTTTCCATGGAGCACAGTGAAACAGTGGCCTGGAAAATCTTTAGAAATGGGCTGGTATCTAAGGATCCTCATACTGGTCTGCAGTAAACAAAGTTGTGTCACGATGCCTGAACGCGCACTGGTGGAGCAGTATGTGAGGTAAAACAGATGATGTGAGCTACACTGTCCAAGTAAGTGACATGGGGGTGGGGGAAGAAAGCAACCCCTCCACCCCAACTGACAGGCATTAAAGTGAATTAATTAGTCAGTTTTGCTGCACTGAGCTGGTACTGGAGACAAATGCGTGTTACTTATCCTGACTGAGCAGCACCAAGCCCTCCCAACAAAGCCTGCTATAGGATCTTCAGCTTGCCTCAGGTCAGTGGGGCAGGGGGGGGCTCTGCTGGGGCTCTGTCACAGCAATGCTCAGCCTGAGGCTGAGTACCCAACCCTTATCATGTAGACTTTACTGAGGGCTTTTGTGGTTTACCTTATCTCTTTCAGTCATATTAATGGAAGGTGTGTATTGCTGCCCACCAACCTAGCGGCCTTTGGGAAGGTGACCTGCAAAGGGAAGGCAGCTTATGGTATTGCTTCATGTGACCTTTCAAACCAGCACAGGGTGGAAAGGCAGGGGAGCTTTCTTTGGGGCAGAAAGGCAGGTCTTGTTTGCCCTGGCAGACAATCACGTGGTTTCATCACTGTACTACTACCACAGACAGACTGAAACTGAACTGATTCTCAGGGGAAAGGTATTTTAACCAGAAAATTTTAAGGCTACTAGTCCAGTCCTGATAAGTATTTCAAAAGCAGTTTGGTTTTGTTTTTCTTTCCCCCCCCCGAATGCCAGGTTTCCAGAAAAGCACCAGCAGAGTAGCAAACAATTGCTGGAATTTTTAACTACTAAAACTCCCCTCTTTCAGCCTTTTCTTACCTTTCCAAAGAAGCTAACTCTGCCCCCACAAAGGACTGGTTCCCCTCCACTGGTCATCCCCACTTCCATTCAGATGCTGCTGGTTTCTTCTCCCCAGGGCAGAGACAATGGGCAGTACCTCTGCTGTCACAGTGGCTGAGGTCTGAAGGGACCTCTGGATGTTATCTGGACCAAACCCCTGCTCAAGCAGGGCCACCTACAGCTGCTGCCCAGGACCACATCCAGATGGCTTTTGAGTATCTCCAAGGATGGAGACTCCACAACCTCTCTGAGCAACACAGAAACTCATTCAGTTCTAATCCCTCCAGTGGAGGAGAAACACACACCAGTGGAATTTAGGGATTTGCCTGTCATCCCTGCTATGGAGAATGTTTGCTCTGCTCTTTCCTATGGTCTTACTAACATCAGGTAGGTAGATGGTGGCAGAGGTAGGGCTGATGTGACACTAGGGTTTTTTTTCCCCCTAAATAGGAGGCTGCAGAGTGGCTGCTGCTTCTGCTGCCCAACTGTGTTCTAGTCCTGAACTGGAATTCTTCCCTCCCCTCTGGCAGGATAGCAAAAGGATGATATCTAGGAAAGCTTGTTCTGCTGTAAATCACTGTTCAGTTCATCCTTCCACAAGCTACTCTCCTAAAATTTTTCCCTCTCCCTTCTGCTAGGTTTGGCTTTCTGTGCAGCCTTAAGTCTCTAGTGTAGCAGCTGCTCTCCTTCCAGCCTTGCACAGCATGTGCAACGTGACTTAAGGACAGTGGAACCCTGCTATTTGCCCCAGTGAAGAGCACCTCTCACTCCACCCGTGAGGTTAGGGACAAGGCATGAACTCCTGTTGTGTTTCCTTTCCTCACTGCTGTCAGGCAGCCCTGTGGGGTAAGGATGCAATTGCAGCCGGGCTCTCTCACTTGCACCAGCATGGGCAAGAACATGAAGTAATCTTTGCAATGGGGGGTGGCATCACATAGGGCCTGGTAACACCAAGCACATGTGCTCACACAAGTGAGTCAACGTGGGGCACTTTCTCTTCCTAGCTTCTGGGGGGAATTAGTCACCTCACAGGTGCAAATTCTCTTTTCTTCCTGCACTGTACACCCTTTTTTAGCCCCAAAGTGGTGCACTCTGCTGACTGGCAGCACTTTGATTTAATATAATTTTTTTAGTGTGGACAGGGGTGAAGCTGAATTAAGAGTCTGGGTCTTGGGACTGCATCCAACTTAGCTGCTGAGAAAGCAAAATTGAAGGGAGCAGCATTGCTGATGCAGGACGTGGGGGAAAGGGGGGCTGCCTTCTTCCATCCTCCTCACCTAGGACACATCTCCTGAGCACCACCAGCCTCGTGTAGGTGTGACAAACACACACACACATTGACATACCGTCCAGTGTGCTTAGGCAAGAGTTTTATGGCACATGGCTCTTTGTGGGCAGTGGGAATTAAACCCCACATCACGGGGCTGCCCCAAAACTGCTGTGTTACCAGAGCAGCCCCTCCCTGCCAGGCAGTGGGTGCATGAGCAGGCAGGATGGGTCACGCTGGGAAGTTGTAAAGGAAGGACACTGATGTCTGCACCACTTACCTGAGGCAGGCTCCCCCATACCAAGGCTCTCTGTATCCCGTGTGTCAGTGCTCCTGGGCAGCAGCAGCTGTGACAAGCACTAATGAATCCAGAAGATCTTTTTTTGCAAACGTTATCAGGCTGCTGTCTTCTCTTCAAAGCACTCAGCCCAACCCTGCTGCTCAGCAGTAGGAAAACCGAAGGGTAGTGACTGCTCCCACTGCAGTGCCAGGGGCACCGTCCAGCACGGAAGGGCACTGGGGCTGCACTCCAGTGGCCTGTAGTGTGGAACAAATCCTTCAGCCTCTTCCCTGGTGGTAGGAAATCCGAGGCTGTGGGACACCCAACCTATTTATAATACATACATGGTAAGAAATGTCTGTACCAAAGGAGGTCGTTCTTCCAAACGTGTCTGTTGTGCACAGGGGGTAAAGCCCCATCAGCTCAGCACGCTGTTTGTGTCAGTAGTGAACTCATTGAGGGCAGGAATGGATTAAAATTAAACACGTTCATCACCAATCACTCTACCAGTGTTGTCAACTGTTTTTGTTTTTAATTGTTATTGTAATATATTTTGGTTGTTTTTCTAAATTAATTCACTATCGTCTGACTGTGAACTGCAAACAGTGTTAAACTTGATGTAAATAAGGCCCTTTGAAGGGCCTCTTTGCCTGTCGTTCCACAAAGTTTTGCCAATTTGCATTTTGTTTTAAATAAAGGTTGCAATATTTTATTGGCAAAAAACAGCTGAGTGTATGCAGCTTTTTTTTTCCTTATGAAAAGAAATAACTCTGTACTAACCTGCAGCTTGTTGTTTTGGGTAGGAAGGAGGATTATAAGCCTATTAAGAAGGGAAATAATTTCTGTTAGATTGCAAAGAAAAGCAGTATCTTTATTTATGCCTTTAAATCAAACTTAATATTGCCGTGGCATGGTCAGAGGAGAGTGGTTCTTGCTGCTGGGGTTGCATAAACAAAAACTCACTCAATACTCAAAACACACATGAGTGTGACCTGCAGGGCACTGGGTCTTGCATCATTGTTTGACAGTTGCCTCGTTGGTCACACCACCACCTCCTTCATCAGTAAGAACTGCTTAACACCCCAACTTCACACCAGCCCCGCGCTGGTGAAACGGCTGCTAGTGACTCCCTCCCACTGCAAACAGCATCAGCCTAACCTGGACAGTTGAAGATTGTTTTCCATTAAAAAAACCAAACCATAGGCTATCCTGGTTTATACAACCGTCTAAGCAGCTAACTAAAAACTTTCTAAACTTTCTGCCTGGGTTATAAAACACAACTTTGTTGTGTCCTTCTACAGGGCTGCATCCTCCCTTCCTGGGTGCATCTCCCTCTACTCCTTCCCATGCTGATGAAGAATGAGATTAACCATAAACCAAGTCTAAAAAATACCCAATAACAGCGTATGCTGGCACAGGCCCCAAGCTCCAGCCTAGTGACAACTAAGTTTAACCTAACCTTGCCTCAGCTGAGCAGTGAGAAAGAAGCTGCCTTGGACTATGAAGCCTGGTTAGATAACAGAGCCAGCGTGCCTGGAGGGAAATGCAAGCTCAAAGTCCACAGGAACAGTGAGCGTGTCTGGTCAATCTTTTCCCAGAAGTCGTGCTGCTCATCACTGGCACCACAGCAGGGCTCAAAGCTTAAAATAGATCAAAAGTCCACACGGGTGTCCAGGGAGCTCAGCCCTGTCCCTGGCGTGTGCTGTCTCACCTCCTCACCTCAGCCCAGCTGTGTTGGAAGGGAGTTTTGACCTAGAGGTCACAAAGTGATTCCTGTAAGGCTGTTGAAATTTTTTGGTCCTGCTGTAACATACTTACCACCTTGCAAGTACCCAGACAGCAAACAGCCCCTCGGTGTAGTAATGCTGATACCAGCCAAAAAAACACACCATGCAACTTACTGGAAAAAACAAAGCAAAAAAACCCCAAAAACACCAAAACAAAAAAGAAAAAAACCCTAAGCTCACTGCATCCCTGAAAACCCAAGTTCTCTGTTCCTTCAGCCACCATCCTCCTCAACTGCCCTTCCTAGCCCTTGGAAGGGGAATTAGTTTCCCCTTCTTCATTTCACAGTGAAGTGAACAGGCTTTTCACCAAACTGCTTAGAAACATTATTTCAGCAGAAGTTCACCTCATCCCCACAGCTGCTTCCATACAACAGAAGACTCCATCGAGAGAGGGACACCCCAAAGTGAGAGGCTACAGATTTGACATCTCCAGAGGAGATATTCAGTCATTTTCTCTATGCAAGGTCCTCCTCCCTGCACAAACCATGATCCTGGCATGTGTCCCCTGAGCAGCAGACAACTTGTGAAGGCAGGAAAGCAAGAGAGAAAAACCTGAACTCCAGCTAAAGAGTTCTGTGCAATTTGAGAGCTTGTGAAGTGACCAAGAAAAGTGAAGTAAGGGATGAGGATGTGGCTTCTGCTGGGCCTTCTCAACAGGTCCAGTCTGTCCAAGGCCTTCATTTCATGGTAACAAACCAAGGACTTGGACATCCCCGCTCATGTGAAACAAAGTGTCTGTCAGCACAACCAAACCTACCTGCTAAGAGGAGGGACTTTAAAACACCAGACAGACTTCAAAAGCACAGGTTGTCCCCGTGTCCCAGGAGTAAGGCTGGGTAGGGTGCACCTCTTTCCCTGCGAACAGCCCTCAGAGTAACAAGGGGTTAAGTCTCTGTCCCTGTGCTGGGTAATCTCCCTGCCTGACCTTGTGCAAGGAGAGCAGCTCCTAGAGCGCAGAAACACCTTCACCACTGGTGTAGTTCCACCTGGTGTTCAAGGAAGGAAGTAATTGATGCGCTGGGATACAGATTTACAGCCCTGTGCAGAGAAAAGCTTCTCTTCTTTGGGAACAAACACCATCATGCTGGCCACCTCGTGGAGGGCTGCCTCGGTGTATGGAAGTCCACGGGCCAGGAAAGCGTCCCGCGCGCAGAGCTTCACGTGGTGGTACTCCAAGGGTAGGAATGGCACAAAGAAATCAATGAGGTTCTCTTTGAGGAGGTGGCTGCGAGCATAACTGTTCTCTGTAGCAAAAAGCAAGACCAAAAAATCTTCAGAATCTTCACCCAAGAGCTGGCATCCCTCTGCAAGGCAAGGCTCATCTCTCTGGAGGGGTCTGTCTTGGCTCATCCAGCCATAAGAGGTGGGAGAGAGAGAGACCCGTGTGTCAAGAGCTGGCCAGCACTTAGTCTGAACATGGAACATCACCATGACTTGGCCATCTCAGGCCAGGAGAGGCCTGAATCCCCAGAAAAGCCTCGATCCTTCCATATGGTGTTGGACTGCCTCTTGCAGCCTGGCCATTTTCAGGGCTGAGGGAGGCCAGGAGGACTCACAGCTCCCTCCTTGAGTGCCTTGCTGCTTCAGTGGTGCTGTGCTCATGGGGCTGTGCTCATAACGTTGGTGAAGGAACGGGCCCATTTTGCAAATAACCCTTGAGTGAGGGTTGCAATAAAGGCTTGTTCCACAGCACACACACACACTTGCGCAGCACAACTGTAGAATCATTTTTGTTGGAAAAGAATTTTAGGATGATCAAGTCCAACTGTTAACCCAGCACTGCCAAGGCCACCACTAACCCATGTCCCTCAGCACCACATCTACACAGCTTTTAAATCTCTCCAGGGATGGTGACTCCACCACTGCCCTGGGCAGGCTTTTCCAGGGCCTGACTACCCTTTGGGTGAAGAAATTGCTCCTGATACCCAATTTGAACCTCCCCTAGCAAGGGGATGGGACTGTGTAAAAAGGGCCTGAGCTAGCACAGAGGAAGTTTGTGGGCATCTTGCCCACAGCATCCCACAAGTGAGTCTGGCTCTTACCTGCAGGCTCCTGCAGCTCCATCTGCAGCCGTTGCTCCAGGAACTCAATGGAGATCTCCTCCCGTGCCCGGCCAGCTCGCCAGAAGTCCAGGGCTACCTCATTGATGGTGTTGCCACCGAGATTGCTGCAGACAGAAGGGAAGTGTCTCAACCATGCCCCTAGAGCTGAGAGCTGCCAGCAGCCTCCCCTACAGACAGGCCTCAGCAATTCTGCTGGCAACGAAGGATGTGCTGTGTAGGATCAGCACATGAAACATTAGCAGAGGAACCAGCTTTCTCTCCAGAAAGCTCCTTTCCACAGCCATCTATACAGCTATCTTCCATCTTGCCAGCCCAGACCCTGGGGCAGCTGCTTTCTCCCCCAGAGTAGGACTGGGAGCCAGCAGAATCCTCCATCTCATCAGTCCCCTGTCCTGCATGGGATGCCATCGACCTCACAAGTGACACTTGGCCCCACACCAGACTCTTTAAAAGCTACCCTTCAAAGTCCAAGTTGGAGGAAAGAGCACATGGCAGGAGTCCCAACAGAAGTTAAAAGTCCAGGGCAGGGATTCAAACAGAAGCCCAGGACTTGGCAGAGGGACAGAGCAGCGCAGTTCCCACCCCAGAACTCTGGACACCCAACCGTGGGGGCAGCACCATGTTGGGGGACGTGAGATCTGGACAGTCATTGAGGCTCCAAGGGCAACTCCTCACCTTGGAAAGCAGTTCAAGGCCAGGCAGCCCCCATATGCTGGTGAAGGGTTTGCAACAGCCCCAAGCAACAGCCCCCAGGGTGTCCTGCCACCAGTGAGGTGGTGACACTGGGAACCAGCTAGCTGCAGGGCTGGTGTAGGTGGGAGGCTGAGATGCACTTTGGCCCCATTCCCCAGATGGAGGGAAGGCAAAAGTAAAAAGCCACCACTGTTCCCCCTGCACTGGCTTGTACAGATCCTGCTCCCACTCAGCCCCCCTGTGACTCAGGACAGCCAGTCAGTCCCACTTCATCCTCATCATCCAAACCTGCAGCTTTGGCCAGGTTTGGATGTCCAAAGGCTGGTGTCCAAAGGGGCCCTGGGACAGAGCCAGCCCTCCTACGACAGGTCTGTGTCACACTGCCACCAGGTGTGATGAAACCCCCCCAGATTACACACTGCTGCAGTTCAAGGCACCCTGCTTCCCTCTGCTTGGTGGCACGATGGGTTTGATGTGCCCCTGCACCTGTCCAGCTTGCCACACGGGACACAAGGTCAGCTCGGCACAGCTGGCAGCACGCCCACCCTGCCCTGAGCAACAAGGGAGAATCTGCCCCCTCCACCGTGGCTCCTGCTGGAGGTGCACACAGGAGGACTGAAACAGGGTCAGCTCCACAAGCACCCGGCACAGGTACAGGTCCTCCATGGGCACAGAAGCTTCCTTGGGGACCCACCAAGCTTGGAGAGCAAAGCAGTCTCCTGGATGGTGGAAGATGGAGAAGCAATGCTTTGCACACCTCCAGCCTGTGAGAACACCTCTTGCCAGAGCCAAGCTGAAGGCTGTAAATCCTCAATTGAAGGGGGCCAAAGATGCTTGTCTCTCCTTGGCATTTCTCTCTGGCTACCTCAGGCATGTGCCTATCTCACATCTCATGTCTGAGATGTCCCACTTCTCCCTCTGCGTGCATCCCCCTAGGCCTGGGACAGCACTGGGGGTGTGCACATGCCAAAATCCTTCCTCACTCTGGGTGGCAGAGCAACTAACCTCCAACCACTACACCACAAGGTGAGCAGATGCCAGATGAGCCCTCCCAGCACAGTAGACAGATGGCACCTCAGCCTGCAACCACGGCCAGGGAACTCCACCAACAGTGCCACGTCATACAAGAACTTCCCACCGAGACAAGAAGCCCCAGCTTTGCTCCTGGAGTATGGGGCCTCCCTGCTCAGCTCTCCAGAGTGCAGAGTGACACCACACTAGCTCCAACTCTCACTGGTTCCTTGTCTCAAAGCCTACACACTGGCTCAGGCTTCCCAGCTAAGCGGGACCTCAGCTCCTCCTGCAAATGCCCCATACCCAGGAAGGATGCCCAGCATCAATAAGCAAAACTGACCATGAAGGCAACGACCTCTTGGTGCAGCTAAACATCTTTTTCCCCTCTTGAAGCCTGAACTCCTCATGTCACACACTTCAGGGGATAAATTCCATCACTTTGTTCCTCCCCATCCCTTCGGGGACCCAGAAGTCACCTGAGGAAGAGGAAGATGGATCTCCGGTAATCCACCTGGCCCTTGTCATAGGGAGCCATGAAAGGCTTGATGGCATCCAGGAGGCTGAAATGGAGTTTCTCTGCCTCATCAAAGATGAACAATGACTGCTTGCAGAGCTGCACAGTCTCGCTTATCTGCTTCTTCAGCTGAGCCTGCAGAGCAGCAGAGAGGGGTGTGAGAAGCCCAGCAGCAGTCCCTACCACCAGGAGATCGGACAGGGGCTGAGCCTGGATTTACTTTCAGGATTAACCAGTGTTAACTCTGGCTGGCAGCTAAGCACTGTGGGACAGGGCAGACAAGAGGAAAAGCAAAAGCAAGTAAATGTGTAGGTTAAGAGAAAGTTTAGTAAGCAAAGGAAAGAGGAAGAAGAAAGAAATAAATCAAAGCAAGTGGTGCAAAGGCAATCACACCTACTACTGATACCCAGCCAGGCTCTGAGCCATGACTTCCTGCCCCAAAACGCCCCCCCCTCAAGTTTTACTGCTAAGCATGATGTTTCATGGTATGGAATATCCCTTTGGTCAGGTGGGGCCAGCTGTCTGGTGTGTGTCCCCCCCAGACTCCTTGCACACCCCCAACCTACCGACTACAGGGGCAGCACGGGAGAAGAAATCCTTGATGCAGTGCTCAGCAGCAGCCAAAACACTGCTGTGTTACCAGTGCTGTTCTACTCACAAATCCCAAATGCTGTGAAGGCAATGGACTCCATCCCAGCCAGACCCCATACCCTGGACCATCCCCACAGCAACACCATGTTGTTGGCTCTCACCTTGTATGAGTCCATGTACTTGTGATGGGGAAAGTGGAAGAGCGAGATGAAGAGCCTGACACATTCGCTCTTCAGCCCATCCTGGTACAGGTGACTGGCCAGCATCCGGGCCACAAAGTTCTTGCCAGTACCAGACCAGCCGTGGAAGGAGAGAACCAGAGGCTTCTGTGGCCATGGTCTCTGCAGGAACCCTTGCACTGCCTGGATGACAACTTCTTTGGCCAAGTGCTGCCCATGGAGCTGTCCATTGAGGTCAGATTCTAGCCCTGCAGGAAAGAGAGGCCAAGAGCCCAGCTTTATCTTGGAAGCCCAGCTGCTGCTGCAGGTGAGAGTAAGAGTAGAAAATGTGGCAGGCACTAAGGCCACAGGGCCCTGCTGGTGGGGCTGCCTGTCTGTGAGGAGCCTGCAGTGGCATTAAAGCTGCAGGATTAATGCACCCTGCCTGCATTGGCTGCAAAAAGACACTGATCTTCCTCTGACTCCTTTTTTCCTTTGGGAAGTGGAGGAGGTATTTGATGACTGCAGAGATCACTTGAAGCCTGCAGGCCCTCACGAGCTCCCAGCAGAGGGTATAGATACCAGACATCTCAGGGCCAGCAAAACAAAATGACACTTGCACAGGGCTCACACACAGCTCTCAGTGTCCCACCCCCCCTGACCAGGGGCTGGATACTGGGCCAGTTTGGGTCCCACTTCATATGCCTGGGAGCTACTGGGTGGAGGCAGGGCTGGTAGCAAACAGGAGCAGACAAGCAAGCAAGCACACACAGCAAGGTGCAAACTCTCTTGCAGCCTCACAACTACAAAGGAATAATGCGAAAGAGAACTTAGCTCACCCCCTTGCCCTCCCGCTGGCTCAGCACCCTGCTCAGAAATGCTCTTTACTTACACAACTTGCTAAAATACACCTTTTTAAAAAGAAGAAAACCCCACAAACAGACAAGACAGAGAGAGACAGCATACAAGCACTGGTTGGGGTCTCCTAAGTACAGCACAGCACCCACCTGTGATATTGTTTACTATCCGGCAGTCTCCTGTCTTGCAGCACTTGCCAAAGCTGCAGTACCAGGCAGAGAAGATCTCCAGGTAATTCTGGCCCACCAGAGGCAAGCTCCAGCCTGGAAAAGGCAGTGGCCTGAGCTGAGAGGTGCCAGCAAGCGTCTTTTTTTGTATTCTGTGTGGACACTCAGCTGAGGCCAGTTAAGGGCAGCCCTCTGTCCAGGTGCAGGGGATCAGCCAGGGCTGTGGGAAGGGGAACAAGCACCCAATGGGCAGCAGCTGGTTCAGGTAACACCAAGACCTGCGTTTGTGGCAGCCCAGGGACTGCTGAGCAGGGAGGGGGATGCCCAGGGCAACCCTTGGGGAGGGGAGGACAGCACCCACAGGAGCTGGGGGTACAGACCCTCATCCTGGGGCGAGTGGGGCATTTGAACCCCAGGCATGGGAAAGGGGAGAGAAAGGAGGAAGGTGCTTACCTGGCCTGGACTCTTTCTCCTTCTCCTCCTCGCAGCCCTCCTGCCACACTTTGCACGCCAGGTACTGCCAATACTGCTTGGAGAGAGCACCCACAGCTCCCAAGTGCTTCTTCACGGCTTCGTACCTCACCCTGCCCCACAGCTCCCCCTCCTCTTCCGAGGCCCCCCTCCGGGGTGTCCCTCGGCTGTCCATGCCCCCCGAGCCTCCCAGCAGCAGCAGGAGAAGGCAGGAGGCCAGCCTCAGGCCCATGGCGGCGGTGGGGGATCCCGGCGGGGTGGGAGCGGACCCTGACCCGGCTCTGCGGGGTGTCCGCGGGCTCATACCTCCCTTAAGCAGCCGAGCCGTGATCTCACTTCCTGGCCGCCTGCAATTGGAGTCGCTGGAGGAAAGCGGTGGGGAGGTGCCACCGCTGCGCGGGCCGTGGCCTCCTGGTCACTGGGCCACCCACCGGCCTCAGCCCCACGCTGCCAAACCCGATCCTGTTCCCAAAAGGAGGCACCAGACACAAACCCGGTCTGTTCCGTTCAAAACTTGGATGCTGTCTTCTCCCCAGGTCCTGCCGACCATGGCTGGGAGGCAGACGAGTGGCTCCTCTTCCAGCCGGGCTGGAGCCGCCCAAGGAAGCTCCCCGGCACCGCTACCACCCTCCACCCCGGGCAAGATTGCAGCACTAACACCGAACGCCAGGGGAAGGCAAAGAATCTGGTTTTGCAGCAGCCCAGCTGAAGTTTCGCTGACACAAATGCAAGACGGCTGGGGCAGTTGTTGTTCATCGATGCCATTTCCAAGGGGCCACAAAAATAACGGGCACAAACAAGGATGCAGGAGGCAGCGGGTGAGTCAGAGTGGCAGCGCGGGGAGCTGCACGGTGCTGCCCGGGGTGTACCTGCTGCCTGCTGTGCCATGAGTTCGGTTTAGCCATTAGATCAGAGTTCTGGGACAAATGGTTTTGTTGCTGGCACTGGGATGGGCTTGTTGTGGGACATCGACCCCAGAAAGTGCTGCTGTTCACATCAGTGCACCATCACTCACCAGTACAGCTAGGATGGGCTCCACTCAAGCAGACAGAAAGAAAAATTCAGCACAGAACCACCATAAAATTGTGTATGAGAACCGAGGCACAACTCATTACTACCACTAAGCTCACCACCAACAACCAGCTTTCTCCAGCAAGCTGTAAAACCCCTCCTGGACAGGGAAGTAGCAAGAACTGCAGTTAGGGCTGGCTGCCCACGCTTTGGCAGGAGATTCTAGGACCCCATGCAAACCTTGATTTTTGGAAACAAGCACACTTCAACCCTCCAAAGCACAGCTGGTTAAATGCTGCCATGCTAAGGACACTAACTCAGCTGTGCAGGGGAGATGCAAAGTGGATAAGCCTCTTATAACTTGCACTTTACCTTAAGCTGTTCCCACTGCTGGATTAGTGTAAGAGACTAACACCTCTACAAGTTACTGAGCATCAGGACAAGTCCACCCACAACTTATCCTAAACTGAGATAAGGACAAGATACTTTGGACACAGAAAGGATTTCAAGGCTATCCCATATGCTCGGAAAAATAAAAATAAGGAGGACACCAAACACAATTCATCCAGCCTGGCAATTCACTTGTTCAAGTGGATGGGGAGCAGGATCCAGCACTGCCAAGGCACGGAGTGGAGCACATCACCATCTACAGGTGTCTATATATATTACACATCGGCATGAAAGACCGGTACTAACCTAATTGCCCCCTCCAGCTTCAAAATTAGTGAGGCTTAAACCTCAACACCAGTAGCAATAACTTAAACAGAACTAAAACCTGTGAGTATTTTATAAATTAATTAAAAAACCGAACTCACTGTAGCCATAGCAAACTGCTATCAGCCTTCCTAAAAACTAGTTGGAGCACTGAACTGAAGCATTTATACACATTTATAAAAAAAACAAAAACCCCTCATAGCTGTTACATTCAAACTCTATCCTCCCAGGAATAAGTGCATTAGCTGAAGAGAGCTTATCAAAAGGGACAGACTTCATAAAAAAATAGATTATTCCAAGTTTCAAAGGACAAAAGTTTGAGAAAGCAAATTCTGAAAGTTAAAACAACTGACCGTGCAACACCACATCAGCTCCACGGTTCAACAGCATAATTCCTGGGATATCAGCTTTGCTCAATCTCTGCATGTCATAAGAGATGAAGGGGAAAAAAAAGCAGTTGTTAATAACCCGCCAACTCTACACCCTCTTTGACCTGGCTCTGAGGTTAACAAGACACTGAAGTGAGGAAAAATAAAGAAAAAATGCATGGCTTTTCACCTCATGGCTGGTTATTCCAAAGCAGTCCTGATGAGCAGCAACCACTTAATTAAAAATCCATGATCTCGGGTCCAGTCAGGTCTTACAGTGCAGGTGTCATCTAAAAAGAAAGAAAAAAAACCAGCACCACAAAAATGTGGTTATGCCTGGCTTATCCAGCACCCCTAACACATCTCGGAACAGCAAACGCTCAAGAGGGAACATTGCAATCCAGGATTTTATACTACAGGCTGTACCCACAGGACAGGGAAATGCCAACATCCATCCTTTTATGGTTTTCAGGTTTTCATACAGCAATTCCCTCTGCACATCCATAGGTGAACTCTGACACAAGGTGGCAAGAGGAGAGTCTCTTTCCAGCAGCTCGGTATAATACAGCTGCAGATCAGCCTTGTAAATAAAAAGATCTAGAATAAATGATAGAAGTCCTCCCCCTTTCTTCCTTTAGTTTTGTTCCCCACAAAGTCCTCAGCCTCTTAAAAATATTGAGACTTCACAAAGAAAAAACAATGGAGCACCAGTCTCATACCTGGGATATATTAACTAAGAATTGATTTTAATTTCTAATTTTTAGAATCAATAAAAATCTGTAGGGAAAGAATTGGAGAGAAATTCAGGGAAAGTGCTAATTTTCCAAACTCTTTGGTTCTTCATTGGCTCAGAGTTGTTTTTGTTCATTCTTCTGTAAAACTATGTTCATTACATAATCAGAAACACTTTAAAATCTTCCAGTTATATGAATTCTCACCCTGTTACTAAGGCCAACCACTTCAAAATTACATAGCAGTACCACAACAAAGCTTTTGTAAAAAACAGCTCTCAAAACCAGCAATTTCTGCCTTTCAAAATCTAAAAGCATCTGTGGCTTCTGCAAGTTGTTGAACTGCTTACACATAAGCAAGAATCCTGTCCTGCTCCCTGAGCAAATTGGCACCTCAAAAAAGAGATGGGGGATACGAAAAATGGTCACCACACAGTAATAGGAGACAAAGATACCAACCTAGAACATCCTCCCACTCAAAACCCCAAAATAAAACCCAAAAAAACAGTTCTTACAAGAATCAGCAGTGTTGGAAGTCAAGGCAGTGCCTTGGCAGTTTTGTTGTGTCCTGTCCCCAGCAGCCATATGGGAGCTGGCAGCAGCTCTTGGTGGCTGCCACATGCCTGGCATTCAGAACTTGGAGTGTCACCTCCCACCTCTGGAAAACTCACTGCAGGGGGGTTATTAAGAAAACAAGCTCCAATACAGCCAGATTAAACCCCTGCACTCTGTGAGAACAGATTTTGATGGTTGTTTACTTGTCCCATCTCATAAAAGGCCCTCAATAAAAGCTTAGACAAGCCAACCATGAACACCTGCCAACTCAAGATATATCCCTTGTTCCATATTACAAAGCCAACCTACTGGGACACAACCAAGGAATCAGTCTTGGTGCTTGGCAGATGCAGGGCCATGGGATGCACTTTCAAAAGCTGTCTGAAGACCACTCTTCTTCTGTACTATTCTGGAACACTCTTCTTAAACACATCTTTCCTTACCAACGAGGCTCTTCCAACCTGCACATTTGAACCCATTCTTGGATATATCTGACTGGAATAAACCACTATTAATGAAGGAATAACCATGAAACATCAATCACTTCAAAACATTCTGCCCACCACATGTTGGAACGAGAGAGAGAGAGACTTAAACAATCCATCAATGTTGCTTTATTAAAATCTTTATTCACACAATGTTGCTTTATGCAGAATCTGACCCTGGGGGATACAAGTAGGAAGTCATGATGGCGTTCTGTTTTCTTATTAGCAACCTCCATTTGTGCAGCTGCTCCCAGGGGCAATCCTCTGACAGCTCCAAGAGGGGTGTCTGTTTCGAGCATCTTGCTCCAGCTGCCACAGCAAATAAATTACCTTCTTAATAAATTAGTATTTTTCGGTTGAAGTTTGTTTGGCAAGACACACTCCAGTTCATTAGCTGCTGGAAGAGGAGCTGACTTCAGTGCCTCCTCCAGCCCGACTGCTGACTTGGGAAGGAGGAGATAAATAGCAGATGGTTGATGATGCTCTCTTTTTAATTAGTTCTTGATTTCTGTGCTTCAAGCACTCCGATATTACTAATATCCGCAACACAACCATTTTGCAACATCTGGAGCTAGTGGATTACAGTGTGCACAGTGAACAAGAATCAGAAGGTGTCATGAAAACCCAGTCGACAGAGCATAGCAGCTGCCTCACAAATGATGCTATTTTTTCAGAGATTCAAGTGGACCCTGTTTGCACATGGATGCTGCTTCTGATTTCCTCTGCAATGGTAACAATTGGAAATTTCTCAGTGTTCTGTATCCAAGCAAAACAATGATCGCTGCCAAAATGCCAGAGATTATCACAAGGCCAAAATCAGACCTTCCTCATTTTGTGTAACAGAGGAATTTCTTCTTCTTTCCTGCTGCAGAACACCAAGCTGCAGTGGTGTTTACAGTGACCAGAAGCATAAGTATGACCAAAAAAAAAGAAGAAAAAAAGCAATCATTTCTTGCTTCCTCCTACTGATGATGCTGAACTCCATGCCCTTTGTTCACAAGTATACCAATACATTGCTTTCAATCTTTGACATTCATACCAGGGAAAAACTTATCCCCAGGTTCCAACTGATGGCAAAAGCTTCAGTTTAGAGCCCTGTGAACAAGCAAGGCTTAAGTCCTGAACGCTAATTTGATTTCATAAAGACAGACAGACTTCTTTTGGAAACCATTATTAAATCAAATGTAAATGATCAAGAGTGATCATACAGATATCAAAATATCACATTTTGGTAGATCCTTCCCAAAATATTAAGTGCTCATGATTAAGCTCAAAGAGAAGAGCATGCTTTTAAAAATGCTACAAGCCACTACCATGTGCTTCTTCACTGTCTCCCCTTTGGGTAAATCATCTTCAATTTCCAGGGAAACAGTTTATGCCAAAATGCCTCAGTATGAACCTATTCTGCTTTACAATAAAAGCATTTGCTATCCACCTAACTTGTTGCCCCATAGTACTTCCCCACACTGCCTCCTCACCCACTGGCTCAGGAGCAGGACCATCCCTACCCACACTCACCTCAGCCAAGCACATGCTCCTGCCCCAAGGGAAGCCCCAAGGCACAATCCAAATCCATGGGTTAAACTCTCCAAAGGCCCATGGCTTCTAAAGCATGTGCTATATGATTAGGTACAGGAATAAACAGGCACTAGCTTAACCACCAGTGTCCTAAAAGCTGGCTGTGCATTGCAGTCCTGACTAGTAACCCAAATAAATAACCCCACATCCCATCCCGACTGTAGGGTGGGTCTATGATGTGGCCACGTCCAGAAGAGATCTAGAAGAACACAAAATTCAGTTTCAGGTAAACAGTCACATTATACTTTCAAGATACCCTGCTCAGGCAATGACAAAAAAAGACTTAAACAAAATAAAACTGCATTTTAACAATAAACTCTCTCACTAGCACCTCTTTGATCAGGTATGGCAGCAGGTGCCAGAACAGGAAACAACTCTATCTGCCCACCACACGACTGCAGAGCTAGAAAAATTTTGACAGACAAATCAAGGAAAAGGCCTTGAATTGACATTTTGCTGCTCTTGCTCACAAGTCCAACAACACAAAATCACTTTGGGAAGTGAGCTCTTTCCTTACTTCTAAGGACCATACTGTCTGAACGGAAAATTGATGCAAAGCTGTTAAATTTGAAAATGTCATGACAAAGCTGCTTTCCTTCTGAAGACACAGGCTTAGACCTACCACCAGCACGAGTTTTATGGCCACAAGCTCCTCTGCAGTACAGGCTGACACAGTGCTGAAGGATGACAGGACTGGTGCAAGATGAGTGCTACAAGTCTGCCCTGGAAAACCAACTTACCCCAACTCTCCCCTATCTAGGGCAAAACCATCAGGAGTGAGGACCCCCAGACAACCTCCCCAGTCAGAGCATTGCACTGGGGGTTGCAGGAAGCAGCTGGGGAAGCCAGAAACCTTACTGGAAATGCTCACAGCTTCAGAGCTCAGCCACAAGCCAGGCCAGGTAGACAGCAGGACTGAAAAACTGCTGTGGTTACGACGTGGAGCAGCACTCTCCGTGCGAGATGATGAAGGAAAAGCACAGCTCAGGGTCCTCCCCCAGCTTCAGGGCCCGTGGCTGCTGGTTACCAGGGAAGCCCAGCAATACACCTCTTTCCCCAGTGCAACACCTCCACGTTCCCCACCTCGAACAGGACACACAGTGAGCAGCATGACCTCACTACACAGAACCTGCTTCCAACGGCAGATTCTGTCCCCCTCCTCAGCGACGATACAATGAAAATTCCGTTAATATGGACACAGGACTGCAAGGATATTTTTTCTACTCAGACCTTGCCAGATCCCTTATAAAACAGTGACAGGACACGTAGAAACCTACTTTAACCCCTTAATTACCAAGTGCTGTATAACCACCCTGTCCTCCCCTAAATCTCCAACCCTGTGGATAAATCTTTGATAGGGCTTCAGTGAAAACACTGAAGCATTACCACAAATGAGGCAAACCCCTTTCCCAGCCTTTTATCAAGGAAAGGACAACTGAGCAGCAGAGGTGCCTTCTCCCACCCCAATGGCATTCCAAAGAACATCCCACCCCCGAGGGGGTGGCACAATTCTTCAGTCTAATAATTATTTTATTCACCACTTCCTCTTCCTCTAAAGAAGCAGTAAAATGCCTAACCAGCTCCCAGCTGATTATGTACAACCCTGAATCAGACAAACACTCGCAAGATTGTATGTGGGCAAGAGAAGGGGAGAAGATTATACTGTTCCTCTCCATTTGTCCCCTCTAGATTCGGTCCACAAATTAGTGTCTGTTATTCCACACACTTCCACCAACACCAAGAGCCATTTTTATCCAGTGCCGTGTCCACTGCCGGCAATGGACACACCACAATGGCCAAGATGCCATTATGGGTACTGAGCCATCCAAGGCTCCAATTTCCCACCTCTCACTGCTGTCAGCCCAAGGTAAAAGCCAGTGTCACCTCTGTTTGCTGGCTCGGAAGCTTTCCTGTTCATTTCAGTCCATCTTGGCCACAGCCTTTCCAAACTGATTGTGCTGTTTTTCTATCGCTTTTTTTTTTTTTCCCGTCTGTTTGTTTGTTTTTTTTAAAAAAAAAAAAGGAGTTTCATCTGTGTTCCACTACAATTACAAATGAGACAGTGTCATCCTGTCTTCCACCAGCACAACATCTGGCCCAAACTGGTCTGTGCACTGCTTCACTGTAGCCAGAATGCTGAGAAGCCGCTGGTCTAGGGCATCCAGATGAGGGTCAGAAAGCACTGGTGAGATGGGGTCATGTGACATAGCAGTTTTTAAGGCAGCCTTCAGTACTCCATTCTTCAGGTAATTGAGTCTGTTCCAGGTAGAAACCCGGATGCTGCAAAAGAAAGGAAAAATGAGTCGTCGTATCACTGTCCAGCCAAAGTCCCATCAGCAATACCAAAGCCTGTTACATCATGATTTGACCCAAACAGAATGGCACCTTTTACAAAAGTGGTTTTGGGATGGGAGGGTCCAGGTGTAACTGCATTATATGCAGTATTCAAGTGAAACTCGAAAACTGAGGGTGAAGAAGGAAGAATATAATGTGATGTAATCCTTATGTTATGCAGAACAGTTTCAACTGCTAGCAAGGAAGTTCTTCAGTCCTGACGCCTCCCAGACACAGTCCAAAAAGGAAAGTAAATTAACAGTATGGTTGTTAATTCAAAAACAAAACTCATGTTACCTCTGGAAGAGCATCACTGACCAACAATTAATCACAAAGGACACAAGTCAGTCAAACTGAACTTCCACAGAAAGTGAACATGGCGGTGATCTTCCTGCTTCAGTGGCCATTGAGCTTGTTCATGTCAGCCCCTAAACTGTCTTGTTCCGTGAAGACTCTTGGGATTCTCCCCCAAAGGTCTGAATTCCCACAGCATTCTCCTGGAGAAGCTGGAGGCACATGGAGTAGACAGGTGCACTCTCTGCTGGGTAAAAAACTGGCTGGCTGGCCAAGCCCAGAGAGTTGTAGTGAATGGGGTTGGGCCCCTCACTACAAGAAGGATGTCGAGTTGCTGGAGCATGTCCAGAGAAGAGCTACCAGGCTGGTGAAAGGTCTGGAGGACAAATCCTACGAGGAGAGGCTGAGGGAACTGGGGTTGTTTAGTTTGAAGAAGAAGAGGCTGAGGGGTGACCTCATCGCTCTCTGAAAGTACCTGAAAGGAGGTTGTAGGGAGGTGGGAGTTGGTCTCTTCTCTCCAGTGAATAATGACAGGACGAGAGGGAATGGCCTGAAGTTGCACCAGGGGAGGTTTAGGCTGGATATTAGAAAGAATTTCTTTACTGAAAGAGTGGTTGGACACTGGAACAGGCTGCCCAGGGAGGTGGTGGAGTCACCATCCCTGGAAGTGTTTAAAAGAAATACAGATGTGGTGCTTAGGGACATGATTTAAGCATTAATGGGTAGATAAAGGTTATGGTGGGTGGATTTAGGTTATGGTTGATGATCTTCAAGGTCTTTTTCAACCAGGTTGATTCTGTGATTCTGTCTGTGTTTTAGCACCACTGGTCTAAACTCTCGGCTTGTGATGGCCTCCAAAGAAACCAGCAATATTAGGCAAGTGCTGTAACAAACCTATAGTTAAAACCAATTACGCATATTAATTCTTTCATGGCATTTGCCTGATATCAGAAAGAAAGGATATCTGAAAAGCAGGAAATGGCAAAGTCTGTAACATAGATAAACTTCTCTTCTAGTCGTATTTGGGAGAATCCAGATGAGAGAGACACCAAAAGATCTTCATAAAACAGGAAATAAAAACGCATTTTAATTTAATGTAGAAAAATTAAAGAATTTGAAAATAATTTACTTCAATTGTTCTCCATATGGATTCCAAAAGAACCTTGCAGAATGTAGGCCACATCTGCTGCAGCGTGCATAGAGCCTTCCTTAGCACAAGCAGGGGGTGCAAGCTCAGGCTTTCTGCAGAGCTCCCAGGTTTCACAGGCCCTGAGCAATTTGGGAGGCATAAACCTCCAAGGACAGGCTGAAGGAACTCTCAACTAAATGCATTCTCTGGAAGCTTTAAAGTTATCTTGAAGTAACAGATGCATGAAACAGATATATCAGTATTTTTCTCCCTGGTACTTTTATCTATTTGTTAATGAGAAGTAGCAAGGGCCTGGTGAGAGAGTGTCCACAGAAAACAGAAGTCAACAAGTCACAGCCTCTAAAAATAAAACAAACCCACAGCTCCCAAGGCCAAAGCAGAAACAAAATCCTACAAACTTCACCTTGAAAGGAGCACCCTAAGCAGTGCCACAGGCTTGTTTAGAAAGAACATTGGGAAATGAAGGTAATTAAGCTGCCAGACACGTTGTGGAGTCCTCAGCTTCTGTCAGGGAGAACTCAAACTGTGATGTGAACTTTTCTTGGGCAGGAGCTAGATGCAGACAGCTGCAGCTGCAGAGTACCTGTCATCCTGACTGAGGACAGGTTTGAACCAGCGATCTGGAGGCACGACTGCTTCCTACGGTCTGTCATCTGATTTAACACCTTCATAAAAACACCTTTCTCAGCTTCTTGAGCAGTGACAACACATCAAACATAGTACCTCAAAAAAGTAAAGCCTTATGTACCTGAGCAAACATGTTCAGGTTGCCAGAAGGCTTCCAACTTACTTATATTGCAGACCTAAAGACAGCAGTTGAGTAAGTAAAGTGAAGAGCATCCCTGCAATTCACTTACATGCAGCACTGATAAAGAGGAGCTAAGATACTTCTTTCATCCAGGGCAGGGTTTCCAAAGCTGAAAAGCAAAATTAAAACCAAGTGAAGCAGCTGAACTCCTAAATGTTCTCAACATCAACAGATTTGTAAAGAATTAAAAAATTCAATACTAGGTAATTTCATGCTCCACCAGTTCAAATAATTTAAATTAAAATATAAACAGGCCATAACCAATTACAGATGTAACTCTCAACAGCATGAGCTGATGTAGCAGATAAAAGGAAGCAACACCAGCACACCTAGCTCTTTATCAGACCAAGGCACCTTTGAAACAGACTTCAGAGGAGTTTAGAAATTAAGCTCATCTTGCTAAGCCAGGGAATGAATTAAACAGCAGCCACATGCTGGTTTAGATGTCCAAGCTTCAATCAACAGTTCAAACAAGGTGATCTACTTTAACATTTCACAATCTCACTTTCTAAGGGAGGCCTGCCAAAAGGATTCCATAGGATTTCAAGCTTCACCTAAACACTGTTGTGGGGTTATTTTTAATAGTTTCCACCCCCCCCCCCTTCATAATCCTGTTTTCAATAAAGAACTTTCCCCACAATAAAGATAACTTACTCTGGGAGTTCAGCATTATGCTGCTCAAGTAATTCTGTGGCTAGTAGCTATGCAAGTGGAATAAGCTCCCCAGGGAAGTGGTCACGGCACCAACAAGCATCTGGACAATGCTCTTAGTCACATGGTTTAGTTTTGGGTAGTCCTGCAAGGAGCAGGGACTTGGACTTGACGGTTCTTATGGGTCCCTTCCAACTCGAGATCTTCTCATTCTAAGAAAAAAACATCCCCCTATCCCTTATCTCAAAGGAGCTGAAAGAACTTTACTGAAGTTTTCAAGAAAACTATTTAGTTTTGGGCCTGCAAAGCCCCACTGGAAATGCTTTTGTAACATTATAAGCACATACCACAACGGAAGGTCTGACATGACCTTCAACTACCATATTCACTTCCAGTGACTAATACATTGACTTGCTCCTAGTGCGTTGCCAGAACATTATTGAAAGGCAATTTCTGCCAAATTCACCTACAGCAGTCTGAAAGCAGCAATAATTAAGCAGTCCCAAGGTGGAATGCATCCTGATGACATAACTGAAGGAGTGTTACTGAGCAGGCTGGCACATAGAGACAAAATACTCCGCTCAGCCACTGCAGAAAAATTAGGAGTAAAGGAAGGAAGGAAGGAAGGAAGGAAGGAATCCACTATATATGAAAGGCAAATGGGGAAAGAAATGATAACTCCAAGCATTCCAAGGATCTGTCTCGATCAGAGGTCTCAGTGCTGTGCACACTTCATACAAGTGGTGTGCAAAGCCACTGCAGAGCCTGGCACAGAGACTGCCAGAGCTAACCATCAGAAAGAAGCTGATGGTTCCCCTCTGCAGGAGGGGAAACTCACTGCCACTGCAGATGGTAGTGCCCATCAGAAAAAAAAACCTCAGGAGTCTCTGAGCTAAATCATGAGAAAGTGGAATATGCTATCTTTGTTTTTAAGAAAAACCAAACAAATTATTATGATTTGAACAAGGCTGCGTTTTGAATAGGATTTTTAACTTAAACTATACCAGCCAACATACAAAAACTATAGCAAAGATGGAACAACTCACATTTTAGACACATGTGCTTAATGGTGAAGTTTAGCCTCAAGGACTTATCAATTCTTCTCAGTTACTACATGCTTCATTTTTGTCTAGGTAGCAGTTAATGTCCACACTCAGCACATCATCACATCTTGCTCTCAATATCAGCTCTATCTCCATTTTAAACGTTTAAAACCAGAGCAGACAGATTCCAAAAGCAGGGAATGCCAAATTATTCAGAGACATGGTTTGAAAAGATCTGCTTTTACTATGGCACTTACTAATACTCACTGGTAAACAATAAATCATATGTTTTTAATCTTCCATTAATTAAAAGCATTAAAAGGACAGGCTTTTCTGGAGATAGGAGGAGAGACATAAGCAAACCTTTGAAAGCTGCCTTACAAAAAAAGGCCATACTGTGCTAATTTGGGAGTTTCTGTAGTCTGAGTAAGATTTGCCCAAAGCAGTCACAGTACCTAGAGCACAGAGCAAGCATCACAGCCTCTGAAGGACCCTAATACTTGCTGAGTGACTGCTGATAAGAAGAAAAGCTTTGGATTTTTAGCACAAAAGGTAGTACTGAGAAAAAAAAATGAGTGAGAGAAAGAAAACGGAGATACAGAGCAGACAAACGTGTGTCCTTGTGCTCACCACTGCCTGGCCATCAGGATTTCCCTTACCTTTTGGCATTATCCAAGAGGATGAGCATACTGGCTCCCTCATCATCCTGGAAACTCTCATAGTGGTGCCGGTCAGCATTCCCAATCAAATAGTCAAAGATGGCAGTGTCAATGATATCAAGGAGGCGGGGGCCCGAGTCATAGGGGGAAGTCTTCTTCACAGCATCACAATAGCTTTCATCATACTCCCACCTGTTGGCCACCATGAGAAAACAAATCAGATCTTCAATAACGCACACCAATGGTCCACAGAGCTGCCCATTTATTCATTTATGTGTGCATAAAGAAGAGGTGAGGGCAGCAGTCAAGGCTACATAAAGAAGCAGCAGCTAGACAAAAGCATTTCATTAAAAGAGTAAATCCTGTATTAACACCCTAGTGTACAGAGCAAGCTATAGTTTCAGTGCAAAATTACACATCATCTTCCTGCAGAAAACAAGGTCAGAGTTTGCCTCCACACTGCTAACAATTCAGTAGTGGTTCAGCTGCCTCACAGCAAGATTACTGTCATGACTTACCTCCCTTAACTTCCTCACTAAGGACTTGAAGTACTGTGTCTATTTCTATTGCCTTGACCTGCTTCCATCAGTCTTGCTTTGCAGTGATCCTCTCCATTTTTCCTTTCTAATGCAAATAACCCCATCAAGGTTACTAATGACCTCCTTAGTCCTGAGGAGAAGAGCCTCTTATGTGTTCATTCTCTCAGTTGTTCCTTTGCTCCCCACTTTCCTTTCAGAGTAACTCACCTTCCCCACTGGCAGGATTTCAAGCTTTCCTTTTCTCTCCTCTCCCTCTACACATAACCTAGGCACATGCTTGTGGTTTTATAACAGGGATATCATGTCTCAAATTCTCCAAAGCTGAAATTTTAAATTTTCTTATTTAAATTTTCTTATTTTCTTCTTTACAGGTCTCAAAGCTATTAAACACCACCACCAAAACAGCCAAATCAGTGGTGTATATCCTTTCCATCTGTTAACCAAAGTAACAAGTGTATCTACAACATCTTCCACGTAAGGAAACAATCGTTCACGAGATAGCAGTTAAGTTGGAAATGCCTTAAACCATCTGTGACTTAGAAATGGAGGAAACAAGCTGGAGAGACTCACTGACATGCTCAGAATTGCAGAGAGTCATAAAAGCAGGGAGAAGATCAGAATTTATCTATTAGAACTGCCACATACCCCAACTCGTCTTCTAGAGGTCTGGAGCCTGAGGCCCCAGTATCCTATCTTTCCTCCAGTTATCCAAATCAGACCAGCCAAAAATGTATCTTCTCAAGGCAGAAGTCTCCAAACATACTCCTGCTTGTACTGGATACGTTTCTTTTATGTTACATCCCTCTCTCCCTCAAGTGCTTCTATTTCTCTCATTTTACTTTAGATCAGTACTTTATCTCCTTGCAACAATTTTTCAGATACTCTATGCTCTCCTCGTTTTCTATTCAGTCTTTGAAGACAGACCTTGCTCTGACATTTATTTCTGATCATTTATATTGTATTAGCATAGGACGTCAAAGGTCAGGGTTTCATCTGTTACACGTCCATTAAAAAATTACGTCCACTAATGTGACTTTATGAATTATGTTCAAAAGGTCAACTCAGGATGGAGCAGAAGCAGTCAGAACAGGAAAAAAATTCCTACAGAGTTATTTTTCTGTAATTACCAGACACAGAAAAAAAGGAGAGCGTGCCATATAGAGCATTTAATTCTCCCACTGCTCTCAAAGTGAAAAGCCCAACGTGACAAGGTACAGAACAACAGAACCTCACAATCCCACTGGAACGAGGCAAGAGCAAGTTCAAAATGCAGCAAATATTAAATCACCATAGGTATCAGGGTAAGCAGGCAGTTCATGATGAAAAACAGTCTCTCAAAAAAAAGAAACACCTCCAAGAAATTCTGTCCATTCATTACTGTAATTTACCATGTACTAAATACAGCTGATTTTGACCTTGTGGAAAGGAGAGAATATCTGCTCAAAAATCAAACTGTACATTTAATACTCCAAAGCAATTCAATGAAGCCTTTGGATGAGATTCTTTGCAAGAACAATCATTTCACTGAAAATCAATGGATATTTTATATCGAGAACTAAAAATCTCTTTCTAATCACTTGTCCAGAACACAGATTTGGAAAAATTTATTAAGTTCCAAACCATTTGCTCTGGTCATGGCAAAAACATTCCTGTTCCAGGCCAGAAGCAGGAAAAGAACAGCACTTAGTATCATTATTTCTTTCTTGCTCATTTTAATTTAAATCTGAAGACTTCTGGACTTCTACTGCCATATCAAGAAAGCTGTCAGCAAAACTCTTAGGTTTTGAGAACACTTCTTAATTAGCCACAGTATTGTAAGGGTAATCTTAGTACAAATTATCATGTATAAAGAGTAACCCTACCCATGTTCTCATACCTGGCAAGTTTGCCTTCACGGTAAGTCCTACCCCATGGGTGTCGATGTTTCTGAAGAGGCCAGACATCTGGTAGCCACAGAGTCACTGACCCCTCCATGATGTCCCCATCTGCACAAGCTGGTTCTGTTTCCCGACAATAGTAGCACTTCCCATAGAAGCAAGTGTTATTACCTTAAAAATAATAGTAATAATACAGAAGTATCAAAAGAGCAGAACTTAACCCAAGGGACACCAATTGAAATTCAGGAGCATATTGTTGCAGCAAAGCCTTCCCTGCAATAGGATTCCACTGCACTTCATGCTTCCTCTCTTTGAGAGGGAGAGGTTCAAAAGAGATTAAACAGACATCTGTCTAGTAATTCAAAGCAACCTTACGGACTAATATTCAAAGGAGAGAGTAACTATATTTTCTATTGTTTTCATCCCACTGAGAGTTAATACAACACTGCACTATCAACAAGCTTTTGTGATCCCTTCCTAGTCCTTAAGACCCTTGACCTTGCAACCTCAGTGCTGCTTGCTCTTTAAAATTTAATACTTCCTGTGTCAGATTTCCCACTTTTTTGAAAAAGCTGACCCAAAAGAGGCAAGTGAAAAGACTAAGCAGAACTTAAATGGATCTGGAGCCCTGAGACCTGCCACACATCTCAGTTATTTGAGCTGACTCAGCAAGGGAAACACAACCAAGCTGTCATTCTTGTTTGACCTAGGAAGGTGGATCTGTCAAAAGTTTCAGGTCTCTCTCCTGTCAGGAGAGGAGCAACGAAACCCTGCAGTCTTCAGTCTGTTAAGGCCTACGTAGCCTGTAGTGTAATCTACATAGTCTAGATTCACATTTTTAGCTTAACTTTTTCTATTTCACCCTTCTAACCTGCCTTTGCTTGACCCTTGACAATTCCAGTTCCATACTCACAGATGTTCTTCCAAAATAGTCAACTATGTCTCACTTCCTTGTGATTCCACTTACTCTCTGTCCTTTCTTCTTTTGGCTCCACATCCAACATCCTCCTCAAACCAGGCCCAGCTCACTGAAAGATGTGTTTTCCCCTTTCCATCCTCACACATCCCAAGTCCTTAGCCAGCCAGCCCTCTTTTTGCAGTCCCTCCAGCCAGACCCTGCTCTTGTGCTCCCACTGCCTCAGTCTTGAGGTCAGAGATGAGAATTTACAACATGAGAGTTTGCAGCAGACCTCATCTCTTATTTGTATGGAAAACCCTGCAAATCTCTCTTCCTATCCATGGCCTGCAGCAGGTCTAGCAAAAGAGAATTATATGAGATTCTAGCTGGAACTCCAGCAGATCTGCACTGAATATGCACAAATTGTCTTTTCTTCAAAACCTCAGAAACTTGGTCAAATTTGGGTTGACAAGCGATGGCAATCTTCTCCCCAGATTTGGTTCATGCTCTGCAGAACAGGCATTTCTAAGGAATGGCACTGAAAATTTCTAGACCCATACTTTTCAAGTCAGCATTTCTGCTAGAAAACTGCTTAGTTATCTTGGCTGAAATTAGAGAAAGTAAAGTCTGCCTGAGGCAGACACCCAATCTGAATGCAAAAAGAGTTTGGCAAGGCAGAGCTACTCTCATCAGAAAGTTACACCTTATAACTGAAAAGAGTTAGGCAAATTTAGTAGGTGAGGCTACCAACAGTGCTTGTAATAGAAATACACACAGGCACACATATTTATCAGCTGTAATGAACAATCATCTCTAAAGTCATCTTATTAGGAAAGAGGAAAAAAAAACCAAAAAAACCCCGAAAAACCCCAGAGTAATAATTGGATATTTTATGAAAGCCTGAAGGCTTTAAGGCTGCCACATAAGTCATTTCTTGGTGCTTAATGACCGCCTGGTAGGAGTTCACATTAGTAATTCCCATTAAGTGCCCTTCACAGCATTATTACTGTAAACAACACACGGAAGTTCTGACACATTTAGTTATAAATGCTCAGCAGACTCTGATGTAGCACAAACAACATCTAATACCAACTGATGCATCAGCTCTATAAATTATCCCAAATCACCACTGTGCTTGCGTTAAATACAATTCCATTTTTTTTCCTTTCAGGTCTAATCATAGACTTTTCTAACCACCTCGGACAGCAGAGAAAAAAATCTTACTAAAAAAAAAAATAAAATCCCACCTGTAACAGCAGAGGGAACACAGAGAGGCTACAGAGGAAAAACTACCTGGAGAAAATCAAGTCCTCCTCCCCCACCAAATGGTGTTATACCAGCACCATCTCTTCTGGCACAGAAAGAGACTTACCAGCTTCCTGTATCATAGTTAACTGTTCTATAACTGTGTCAGATCCCCAGAGCTCTTTTTCCCCATTAAACACTTCTTTCCTTACTGGGCTGCACAATCCATGGAATCCACTTACCCACAGTCATGAAGGTACCCAGAAGCTGCTCTGTGGCTACTGGTTTGATCTCAGTACGTAGATTCACAAACCTGCCAACCACCAGTGGGGCTCGTCGGAAACCCAGAATTCTGATTTGGGGTGAAAAAGTGTGACATGAGAATTTGCAACACAGGCAGCAGTTCTAAATTCAAACTAAACAAAACAAAAACACAGTCTCTGTGCCATTGTCTGAAACTCAGATGCCTGAGGCCAAATAATTAAGTCGGAACCCTGCAGTAACCTCCTCTCTTCTCCAAGGCACAGTAAGGAAACTCCTTTTTCTTAAGTGCCTGGATGTTAAACTTGCTTTAAAGGCATCAGTGACACTCCAATATTAGAGCATTTGCAGCAAAACAACACAGGATGCACCGTGCTCCAACTCTCAGAAATCAGACCTCATAGCAGAAATATCCATCATCTGACTTGTGCACAGGCTGAAGCAGTAACCATATGGCCTTTGGGCAGGACACCTGGAAAGACCATTTGTTATTTGTGGGAATTACTATATAATAAAATGTTTTGTTTAAGCTAAATTCAATTATACTTGAAAGTAAACAACCTAGGAGTTATTTTGTTTGGCATGAGGAGGAAGAAGGGAAGAGAGAATGGTAGAACAAAACTGAATGCCTGATGTGTCCAGAAAAAAAAAAAGACAGGTGGGAAGAATAATCATAAAACTTGTGGTCACAAGCTCCAGGTTCCCTTCCTGTGTCTGCCACAGGTCTTTTGCTCTGCGACCACAAATGACTTGGGTATTTGTAATGGAATCTTAAAAGTGCTTAAAGAAGGAGTACAAACAGCTGTACAATGTCAACCCCAACTCTCTTAATGTACTTTTGATACCCTTTTGGTGGTCTTTGCATCTCAGAAAAAGAGACTGAAAAGGGACTGTCCCTTCTGAAAAAAGGGACTATCTACATTCCACAGAGATACTGGAAGAGTCACTCTTACAGCTGTGAAGTGTTTTTTAGGTATTCAGCAAGTCCCCTTCCATAAGTGTACAATACCTCTAAGAAAGGGCAACACAAAATGTCTGCAGAACAAATTACATATGCATGAAGACAAATTTCATAGCCAATAGAGAGATTTATGTACAGCTTGAGAAAATGCAGGTGTTCCAAGAAAATAAGCACAGAGCTTAGCTATGGAAAACTTGTCTTTGCAGACCCACAGTTGAAAGGCCACTATCCTGGACAGCACAGCCTCCCCATTTGTGCTAAACATACAATATGATTCAGATCCTTCTTGAAACAACAGCATCTTCAGACAAATTATGTAACTGTCACCATTCAAAACAAAGGTACATGCTAAGTTTATGTGAGCAGGTAGCTTCTGCTAGGTACTCTTGAAGAATATAGAGGTGCATGCCCACAAAGAGAGGAGAAAGACCAGAGCAACAAGCACAAAATTAAACTAACAGGAAGGAAGAGCTAAAAGAAAGAAGGGTTTGGACACAAAGAGGCTTTGAATTGTTGCTTTACAATGTTTGATCACTGCTTTTTCAGAGAAACTGAAGGCAGTATGTTTCTCGAAAGCACAAATGGACAAGAGACATCTGACTATGTCATCCTTTTTTTGGTCTAATAGACCTTGATTTTGACCCACCACCTCAAGACTGCAACAGCAGCAATGGGTACTGCACATCTAGTTATCACCAAAGCTTCCTAGAATTACTAATTTCCATTGCCTGTTCAATGAGTTCCACAGATGAATTGGGACTAACAAACATATCTTTAACCACCTGTGAACTCAGTCACATTTAATGAGTCTGTTATTCATGTACTGAGAAACCTCAGTCTAAGTTCTACTATCTAGTCTTTAATATGTTTGTCCCTTTCCCAAGATTTTAAGTCTCTTCATATAAGAATTTTTCACATATTTAATTATCTTCAGAAATCTTCTCCCAAGTACCAACATAGAATCATAGAAAGGTTTGGGTTGGAAGGGACCTTAAAGATCACCTAGATCCAATCTCCCTGCGTGGGCAGGAACACCTACCACTAGATCAGGTTGCTTAGAGCCCCAACCAACCTGGCCTTGAATACTGCCAGGGATGGGGCTTCCACAATCTCCCTGGGCAACCTGTTGAAGAGCCTCACCACCCTCATAGTAAAGAATTTCCTCTGAGTATCTAATCTAAATCTCCCCTCTTCAAGTTTTAAAGCATTGCCCTTTGTCCTCTCACTACATGCCCCTGCAAAAAGTCCTGCCCCAGCTTTCTTGTAGGCCCCCTTCAGGTGTTGGAAAGCCGCTAGAAGGTCACCTCGGAGCCTCCTCTTCTCTAGGCTGAACAACCCCAACTTCCTCAGCCTATCTTCATAGGGGAGGTGCTCCAGTCCTCTGATCATTTTTGTTGCCCTCCTCTGGACTCACTCGAGGAGCTCTATGTTCTTCTTATGTTGGGAGCTCCAGAACTGGACACGGTATTCCAGGTGGGGTCTCACAAGAGCAGAGTTAGAGGGGAAGAATCACCTCCCTAGACTGGCTGGCCAGAATTCTTTTGATGCAGCCCAGAAAGCCAACTGTGTCCTGGGCTGCAAGCGCACATTGCCAGCTCACGTTGAGCTTCTCATCCACCATCTCCCCCAAGTCCTTCTCCACAGGGCTGCCCTCAATCCTTTCTCCTCCCACCCTGTATTTGTGCTTGGGATTGCCTCGACCCAGGTGCAGAACCTTGCACTTGGCCTTGTTGAAGTTCAAGCAGTTTGCACAAGCCCACTTCTTGAGCCTGTCAAGGTCCCTCTGGATGGCATCCCTTCCCTCCAGCGTGTTGACCTCACCACACAGTTTGGTGTCATCAGCAAACTTGCTGAAGGTGCACTCAATGCCACTGTCCATGTCGGCGACAAAGATGTTAAACAGTACTGGTCCAAGTACAAACCCTTGAGGAACACCACTCGTCACAGGTCTCCATTTGGATATCAAGCCACTGATCACAATTCTTTGGGTGTGACCATCTAGCCAGTTCCTTATCCAACGAGTGGTCCATCCATCAAAACCGTAACTTCCCAGTTTTGAGACCAGAATGTTGTGTGGGACAGTGTCGAACGCTTTGCACAGGTCCGGGTAGATGACATCTGTTTTTGTCCTCCGAGGCTGTGACCCCATCATAAAAGGCCACCAAATTAGTCAGGCAGGACTTGCCCTTAGTGAAGCTGTGTTGGCTGTCAACAATCACCCCTTGGTTATCTGCTTGCCTTAGCAGAGCCTTCAGGAGGATCTGCTCCATGATCTTGCCAGGCACAGAGGTGAGACTGACTGGCCTGTAGTTCCCTGAGTCTTCTTTTTTTCCCTTTCTGAAAGTGGGGGTTATGTTGCCCCTTTTCCAGTCAGCAGCAACTTCACCAGACTGCCATTGAGTACCCCAGCCTTCTCAACGTCTTGGATGACCAGCTCTCCCAAGTTTCCTTCTGGAGTTGGCCCACATTTTCCCTAGTCTTCCTCTTATCATAGATGTACCTACAGAAACTTTTCTTATTGCCCTAAACCTTCCTTGCCAGACCCAATTCTCCCTGTGCTTTTGCCTTCCTGACCTGATCTCTTGCTTCTCTGACTACTTCTCTTCTACATAATCCTCTTATAACAAGGAGACTGAGACATTCTAGATGAAGCTGCACCTCTTAACAGTATTTCATAACTATCAACATTCAGTGTTTGCTATTTTCTGTCCATTCTTGAGACATCTTGTCACTTCTTTTTTTTCGTCTGATAATTGCACCTCCAGGTCAGGTCCACAAACACACCTGGATACCCCTGAATACAATTAGTATATGAATAGCTGATTTTCCTCTAGGAAGCACCAACTCCTATTTAGTCTAGATTGATTTGTTAGTTTAGACATTAAACTTAACTGTTTAGCATATCAGACATGAACTTAGCACACACATTCAGTATTTCAGATTCTTTCACAGGATTTGGCTGAGCTCCATCTTCCACGTAATATGAAGTATCAGTGGTTTCAACGCTCATTCTCCTTTTCAAATTTTTCACAAAAAAAACCCTTAAACGTTAGAATCTTGCACAGGTCTTCAAAACAAAGTTTTACAAAAAAAGCTAGCTTTAATTTTTGGCTTCAACGTGGTATACTGGCAGGTTAGAATTAGCTCACATCTGAGGCGTAGTCATCACAGAACTCCTTTTTCTCCAACCTGAAAAAGTGTTCACCAGAGACAATAAAAGCAGGTACCCCAATAATTATTACCCCAATAATTATTACCCCAATAATAACCATACCTATCCAAGTGAAAGGCTGCCACTTCTGCATTGTGTCTGTCATAGCCAGCGTAGGGCTCTCCTTCCACTACATAATCCCTGGCATACCTGTAATTGAAATAAGTCCAAAAGTGATTCATACAGGATTTCCATTAATTTTGCTGTTGAGAGTAACAAGTGCAGTAGCAGTGCTATGTTAAACAGACTCTGGGTCACTGTCAAAATTATTGCTAATGGGAAAGGGAAAAATTAGCAATGAGATTAAATAGCATACAGACTGTTGAAGTAGTAAATAAGGAAGAAAGGTCAGTAATGTTCAGTGGTCTCAAGAGCTTGGGAAATGCTGCCTATTCAAACTAACGAGTTTTAATTCAACCATATGCCAAGTCACATCTAAGAACAAAGAGCACAGGCCCAGCCTCAGAACAGGGGACTATTTATACTGGAAAGCAGCAACTCCACAAATTATTTTGGGGTTAGAATGGATAGTAGATTAACATAAAAATACAATCTGATATTGTGGAAGAAACGCCAAACACAGTCTTTAGTAGCTAGAAGATCAGCAAGCATGACCTGAGGACTATAGTAAATATAAAAAGACCTTTTATTCTGGTGGAGAAAAGACATAAATGAACAGCAAGAAATAGAAATTGGATGCTCCTGACAACAACAGTGGTATATTTTAATGAAGTATTGGACTTTTTTTTTCCCTTTTCTTTTTAAATAGATGTTACTTACATAGGCAAGGCAAACACAAATTTCCAAGATTCATGACATTTGAATCAGGTCTAGGCACTGCTGAAGCAGCATGCTTCAGACAAGCATACCACAATCAATACTGAGCAAACGGGTGAAATGCAATGCATTTTCAAATGAAGTAAGGCCAAATTAGATTACCTATTTTCTCATTTCCATCTTCGTATCAAATTGTGTAAACTGGATTATTTCCAACAGATTTGAGCTTCAAGCAGTAGCAGCAACAGCGTAAGAGATGCCACGGTGCTCTGATGTTTTAACCCCACCCAGAGAAGATCTCTCAGGCAAATGACAGTCCACTGCATCAGTCTGAGCACATCCTTTAGCTTCTCAGCAAGGCTGCTCAAAAGAGAATTTACCAGTGCAGGATGGAATGGAGCTGCTGGGAGGAGGATCTGACAGATTCCTGCCAAACTGGAACTTACACCCAACGAGCACCTTATTTCACAGACACCGCTGGCCCGTGATCACGTGATTGTGGCAACTATTCACTTAAGGCTGGATTTAAAGTAATTTTGAAATGAGAAGGCTAAATCTCAGAACATGTCCTTGGAGTCAGGTCTTTTGGATGTACTTACAGCAGACTTCTGAAAACAGGGTCACATGTTGAAAGCTGCAGCACTAAAACTTACTGGTAAACACAACCAACTTCTTGCTTCCACATACAGTAGGCATCTAGTCCTTTCTAGACCAAAGGTGGCAAATCAAGATAATTCATTCTTCCCAACCAGTAAGTTTTCTCAACATGGTTTTTAGCAGTAACTTTAACTAGCTTTTGACTGAAGGGCACGTGAAAGAGACTGTCTTGCAATGACAAAACAGAATCACAGAATCACCAAGGCTGGAAAAGACCTTTAAGATCATGTTCTAGGAACAAGAACTGTTTTGACCCAAGCACAATAACTTACATTACAGGGGCTATATCTTCTTTTTTTTTTTTTTCTTTTTTGGCAATCTCACAAAATCACAGAATCACCAAGGCTGGAAAAGACCTTCAAGACCATCAAGTCCAGCCTATGACCAACACCACCACACCATCTAGACCATGGCACTAAGTGCCACATCCAGCCTTGCCTTGAACACATCCAGGGACAGTGCCTCCACCACTTCCCTGGGAAGTCTATTCCAATGTCTAATCACCCTCTCCGCGAGGAAGTGCTTCCTAATATCCAACCTAAACCTCCCTTGGAGCAACTTCAGGCTATGCCCTCTTGTCCTGTCACCAGTTGCCTGGGAGAAGAGCCCAGCCCCAACCTGACTACAACCTCCCTTCAGGTAGTTGAAGAGAGTGATGAGGTCCCCCCTGAGTCTCCTCTTCTCCAGGCTAAACAACCCCAACATCCTCAACCTCTCCCTATAAGACTTTCCCTCTAGTCCTTTCACCAGCCTTGTTGCTCTCCTACCTAGATCAAACCTACCTAGATCAAACAAGACCCTACCTAGAAGCCCAGCTACTCAGCAGTCCCAAACTGGACATGGGTCTCACCAGTATGGCTAGGGCCATCCTGTCTAGCACTCTATAACTGTCTGGCACTCCTATAAACAGGCCCAGCTCTACATGTCCTTGATGGAGCATACTCCCTGCGTTTGCCTGCACAGACATTCCATTATGGGAATGTAATTTAATGCTTGGTGAAACACTTCACAGCACTCATACAGAAAGCACTACAGAAATGCCACGTCTTGTTACTGCATTTATTGGACGAGCCTGCCGTACCACCAAGACGACTGTATGAAAAGTCCACACTGTTTAAACACAGCCCAGCCCCACAGTGAAGTGTGAGCCACACCAGTAATTACTATATAGAAACAGGGCTGTGAATTCAAGAAGAGGAGGGCAGATTTTTTTTTTTCTCATTCACTAATAATTCATTATCGTGACAGAAAAACATCATGCTTGCTCAACCCAATACCCTTTGGAGAGAGACGTACTCACATTGTGATGAGAACACTTTACATTTGCAGTGCACTCCCATAAAATAGGCCTGCCTTACTTTTCTACATCTTTCTTTCTTCTCCTTTTCCCCAAAGGCAAACAGAAAGCTTTACAGATGTGCACAAGACTCTTTGTAAATGTTCAATCATGGTAAATTTCCCTGTGGATTACTGTAAACTGTCCATCACCACACCAAGGAAGTGTCACTACCTGCCCATTCTGACATTGCTTCTCCAGTATTCATTATTGACAGATGGGAAACTCAAGAACTTTCACTCAGACCTAACAAGCCATTCTTAGAGCCTTCATGTAGCTACACCAGACAGCCAGATCTACTTTTAAGACATTGTCAGCTCTCGCTCCTTCCCTGTTGCTGCTCTGCATTCCCTCATGACAGTTTGACATGACCCCTACTCAGAAAGAGTGGGCGAGACTTGTCTCCACACTACCAGAACCTGCACCTCCACATTCAGGGAGACCCTGCTCAGAAACAGGCTTTTTTGAGCATCAAAGCTATACAGCCTGAGAGACATTGGCATAGCAACCTAACGTTACTCGAGGACCAGCAGGACTCTGCACTGTCTGTCTCACAAATAACAGAGTGGCTTTGCCATTCATGGGTAAATTTGCAACTTAAACATTAATGCAACAACATGGAGATAAAAAACCCCAAACATAAGGCAGTTATTAGTTCAGTTATTCAAGGCAATATTTACCTCTTGGGTTTGAAGACAACCTTCTGTCCTCCTTCAAGTATTAGCAAAGCTTTCAGTTGGGTCCCTTTGTATCCCACATCAGCTTTTATTATTTTCTTTGTTGTCATGGCATGCATAACAGCCCCTAGCTCGGGGGTCTCCTCGGGATACACCTCCCGGGGCACCACCCATTGGGCTGCAATTTCCCAAGGGGACTGCAATGTATGGTCAAGCCGAGGGTCCAGTTCTACGTGGAGGCTTGCCATCATGCGGTGAAAGGCGCGCTGGTCCTCCCGGTTGGCGGCTGAGGTGTCCAAGTTGTCAATGAGGAAAACTTTTGTGAAAATGAAGATGACAAGGAGGATGGCCAATAGCACAACTCGCTGCTTTAGCTTCATGGTGACCCTCAACCCTTCTCCCCTGACCCTTTCTTCCAAGCGTTACAGGAAGTCTACTGGAGATCAGGGTGAGGAAGGGGATGTTGGTTAACGAATTTCGTTCATAACTTGCATTGTGAAAGAGGTATCACCACTGAAGCATCTTCTGGTAGCCCTAAAAATAAACAAAACACAAACTTACAAAGTTGCTTTCCCACAGATCCCACCAAACTCAAAAGCAAGTTTATGCTTGGGTCATCGGTCTGCACTTATGTACACTTCTATCCCAAAGCCCAAACATTTCAGTTAAAACACATGGGGTTTGCTGTCCTCCTGCAGCCTTTCAGTGATCTGCATGGAAGGTGAAATCGCCTGACAGCATCTCTACACAGCTGAAATCGTACCAGTATGGGCAAGATTTCTGCAGAGAACTGTAGTTTAAGTTGATGGCTCCAATGCCACCTTTTTCCATTAGTAAGAGAACCCATAACCTCTGGTTTCCTAGATATGTCTCTCAAGAGGAAGCTCCCAAGTAGATTTTCTGAAATCTGACAGCCAGTGAGAAGAGCTGCACAGCCTTGTTTCCTGAAGATACAAGACGTAAGGACAGAATAGTCTTAATTTGTTTACTGCCTTTCATTTGCTAGAACTTAATCAGCTTTTTTCCATTCTTAAAAAAAAATAAAAAAGGGAGGAGGACATCTTTACTTCCTTGTGGTTATCTATGTGTCTTCTTCAGTCAACTGTAAAACCAATAACCACAAAAAAAAAGGATACAAAATATCTGTAATCTCAACACCAAATTAACAAGAAAAAAACAACCCAAAACACGAATACTAGCTCTTCTCAGAAACCTCAGCTACAACACAGAGCCACATCTGTGTTTCTGTATTTACAATGGGCTGCAAGACACATCTCACCCCTGACAAGCCTTGGCCAGCACAGTGCTAGCACATAATGACCACGTAACATGCAAGCAACTCTATTCAATTACGAGGACAGAAATTATCATCAGATTATTACTTGAATGTAGTCAAAAGCCCAGTTAAAACGGATTCTAAGGCACATCTCTGAGGAATGCTTCGAGTCAACAAGAGTTTTCTCTCTGCACAAGCTACACTAACCATGAAAACCTCAGCCTTCTCATGCGATTTAACAATCAGCATCTAAACCAGTCATTATTAATCATGTCACTGGAAAAACAAGCTTCACAATCTAAGCTAATTTACCAACAACAACCAAAGGACAGCCCAACTATGCCTTGCTGGCCAAACACAGGTCACAGCCATCGTCAGTGGCTGTGTGGACACTGTCCTATATGCAAGGTCACAGGGGGGTAAAATGGCTCTGAGGGGCCTGAGCATATTGTTGGGGTACATCTCCATCAAAGTTGAAGGCCATGGCTACCAGCAGATAACAGGGAGGTGGATGCTTTGAGCAAGCTGTCAGTGCAGAATCAGGTTTGGTACAGTGCAAGAGTACTAGCAGAAGAGCATATACAAGCCCACGAATGACTCCACAACTGCAAGGTAGTTCCATGATCCAGTTTGCCAACCCACTCAAACATGAACCACCTACTGTTGTTGGGTTTTGAGCCCAGGTACAGTTCATCACCTGACTACAAAACATCACCACCGGTGCAAGTCAGAGAGAAAAGGGAGGGTGGCACAGAGGCTCCAAGAGTTGGAGACAACCCAGCAAGTGTCTATAACACCTACCTATCTACAGAGTGACAATAAGCTACTCATGTCAGCACTGTTGCCTAAAGAACGGCCCTGTCCCCCACATACCTTCCACCTTCATGAAACAAACTCCACAAAAGGTCTGATCAGTGTTAAAGATTGAACATTTAAATTTATTTATTTTTAGCCTCAGTCCTCCTTCACCCAAATCTGGTTTCCAGTGTAGTTCCACAAGTGTCTGAGAAGGGCAAACCACGAGGCCAAGAACGAGTGTTTCTCCTGGCAGCAGCACTAGTGATGATATGTGCAGGTAGAACTACAGCCCAGGCCAGCCCAACAAAGGATAAGCAGCTGAACCACTTAGAAACAGTCACAAAGAGCCCATCAGTAAGGACCAGGATTTCACTATTTTCAAAATAACTCTTTTCAGCATTGTCACTGAACTGAGCACCACTCAGCTTACAGATGACATGCTCTGACAATGCAGAAGGTTGAGCCCAGTTTACCATCTGAGGTATTTTGCTGTCGTTGTCCCACCTCAGGTGACAGCTTAGTTCAGTTCGGCCCTTCCCAAGTTACACATTTTGCCTCTTAAATACTTCCTATAAAAGCTGTCCTCTGAAGCAGCAAAGAAAGTGGAAGTCTCCTAATAACAACAAGTTAAAACTGGTATGTGAACAAGTGGTTTAACATTAATAGTAACCACTTACAGCAACATGAAAAGCCTGTGAAGGGTAGAGGGTAGGGTGAAAAAAGGCTACCAAGTCTCAGGGATGCTTCAAACTAGTGCTAAGGTACCCCGATAACTGTAATACTGACTTCAATCTGCTGGAAAACAAGAGCTTGTGCCAATGGTGAAAGACAAGGTATCACATGTTTACATGGAAATTAAACCAAACTATTGTCCATCTCAGTTCTGTTGAGGCAGCCACATTTCTCCCAACAGCACGTCCATCTGTGTATTGCCCACTACAAGAGGGAGAATGAGAAGCACAGACAAGGAAGATGCATCTGATCGAAAAGCCCTCGTTCTTGCAAATAGACTAACCCAAAAGGAGAGCCCTAAATAACAATTTTATTCTTAAATCTCAGAAAGCAAGCAAAGCAGATCAGACTCTAACCGTGCCCTCTCATTGTAATTTCATAATTTCACTTCTTTAAAACCAGCAATTCTAAATCTTTGAACATAGCTGTTATCAAGACCGGCTTTCATTAATTTTTAAAATCCATTAGTTTGTAAGAAGTTACAGAGAAGAAAGCAGTTCATTTCAGAGCAGTTACTCCTGATTATGAGATATGCACACACATATTTTATGAAAGCCTGGCAGCCCAGTGTTGGCCAAATAAAGCATGGGACAGAAACGTTTCATACCTCTGGAGCTCAAGCCAGGCACTAAAATCCCTAGACTGATTTTTCAGGAATGCTGAGTTTCTCTGGCAGTATTCTTCTTCAGTGTGGCAGGGAGAATATAACTAGAGTCTCCACTTAAATTAAAGGTCATTTACTTAGTTTATATTTTGTGACAGCTTTGAAACTAATTTTGGCTGAAAGCCTCCAACGACGTAGACAGAATTTACAAAAAAAAAAAAATTAAAAAATTGCTATAGGACATTTCAGTAATTCCCTTAACTGAGCAATCTATCCTCACTAAACTTTTCTCCTGAAGTTGCACAATGACTGCTGACATCCCAACGAAACACTTAACCTGATTTTGCTCTCTGTAGCTTTAAGCAGGTGAGTTGGCTCTGACTTCTTACTGATAACCACCGAAATGAGTCACCAGCTGCTTTTTTCTCCAACAAACAACAAAACGCCCCTGAGGCTGCTATGCAATCCATTTCACACAGAGCCTGCATGTTACTCCTTAGGTGCCAACATTATGCTCCTTGCTGTGCGAGCCAACAAAAATGAATCCCTTCCTCATGAAGAAGTTCACCATGGAGAGCAGAAACTTAAGCTCTATTGTTTCAAATTGAAGATGGGAAGAGTGTCAGTGTTGAGGTGTAAGAAAATGTTTACAGAGTTTTGGAAGAAGTTAATCTGAAGAAAAGGACAAGTCTTTGGAAAATATTATAAAAGCTGAGGAAGAGTAAAGCTGGTCCTGGAATGAGGACAGAGATTGATGGCCACAGAAACAAATGAAATTATAACTTCAAAAAAATAAAGGGGGAAATTATGGTGAGTTGTGAGCAGAACTCTGTGGAACAAAGGGCAAAACAGCCCAGGACAATGACAAAATTAAACCCAGGGATAATCTGAGAAGGAGACCCAAAAGGGGATAAGGCAAGGGTCTTCACACTTGACAAAAAGGGGCAAAAGGACTGAGCAGCCACTTATTTCTACACAAGAGTCGTGGGAATATGGAATGTGCAAAACACTACTAGATGCTCTTTGAACCAGAAGGCATCAGAGAAGGAAAAACCCAAATAAAGTTTTCAATAGTCAAACACGTTTTAAGTCCCCAACCAGAGCTAATGTGATACAATGACAAAGTAATCCCTGTACACCTTCTGCCCCACAACACCACATGTTCCCTCCTGCTGCTGGGCAGCAGCTGCTGATCTCTTACCAAAGTCAGGTAACTCCAGACGTCTGTTGGGATTTGTAATTTATTCTTTCCTGAACTTCTGCTTAGCATTATCTCCAGCTACCATTACTAAACAGAAGACACAATCCAAAGAGATCTGTTGCTTTACCACTGAAACTCCATCTCCGTCACAGAGGTACAGAAAAACCCACTACCTTGTACCATTTTACCATACCCCTGATCAACAAGGAAAAGAAAACAGTCAGGAATAAACAACCATGCAAGCTTTTTAACAGTGTAGTCAACTGACAAGTTTGCTTAAGAAATGCTTCTTGTCTTTCACTACCTCTTCAAGATATTTCCTGATCCATTTTGTCTCTCATTACAGCCAGGTCTGTATTCTCAACATGGAACAAGTCCTCCAACTCAATATTCAAACGACAGCACCTTCTAAATATCACAGTGGGGTGACTGTGCACGCAAATGCCTGAACTAAAGCATGCCCACTGGCATTAAATACCAATATCACACCACTTGACTCCCAAGTTCAAAAAGCAGCATGAAACTCGCCAGCTACAAGCAGCACCAAAATCACAGCTACCATAAGAAGCCTATAAAGTTGGTAGAGGACCACACGCCAGAAAATGATCTTTATCAGTCATGACATTAACACTATTGTCATGTATCCTAACCTTATTTTTATATCATAAAGCTATTATCTCAAAAATACTTGCATACAATTTGCAAGGATTTTGTTATGCTCCAAATGACAAATAAGGTCTGAGGGCAGGCAAAGGTCTGTCAGCACAAATACACACATAAAAAAAAATAAATCACAGTTTAAACAGATGCCAATCTGAAACAAATATGGTTATGCATGCTCTAATTCCTGCTTAAATGCACGTTTTCTCTTCCTAAGTACACTGTGCCTTTTGGGATCTCCTACCAAAAGGTCTTCCAAAGTTCTTCAGTAAATGCTGGAAAATGCCTTGAAGAAACTATGTATACAGCAGTGACATTTTCCTCTTCCCAAAACGTCCTTCAGTCTCACCAGATCGATCTTCCTCCCTCCCCTCCCCTCTCTGGCCAGCTCCCTCGGCAGCTCATCCTTTCCCTCTCTGCACAAGCCTTGTTATTTCAGTTTTCACAGGCAGGCTCCCACAGACCTTTGCTTAGATTTTTCAGACTCATTCTGTCACTTCCACTCTCTGTATGCTGCCTGGTTTGTGTACCAGTTTAGTGATCCTGTGCACAAGGCTCCGCCCATATTTACTTGTCTGCTATTTCTCCATCACTTTTTCTCTTCAAACGCCCACCATCTGTAACAAAATCTCTGTGACAATCTATGCTTAAACGAAAGTTTAGTTTTATGCACGACTGCTCCCCAGTTGGGAGCTATAGACAAATGTGAAAGATCACAAGCATCTTAACCATTGCATGATCAATGCCTGAAACTGAACAAATTAGTAACTGCCTGATACATTCTTACATGTCTTCTGAGAGAAATGAAGTAATTTTGTACATCTGTCCACCTTACCCCATTATGTTCCTTAGTAGCTTTAGAAGCCATTACCTACAGCTCTGCCAAATTTGTCAGGGGAATATATCCATGAGCTGTACAAAACCGACTGGCTAGATGGAGGAAAGCTGCCTCAAGAAGCCAAGGACAACTCGTTATATATCCTTAATCTTCACCAGCTTGCTGGCTGGCCTCTCAGCAAACAGGAACACCTGACTCAGCTGCCCACACGTGCAAAGATGGGGCAGATGGGGACACAGGAGGCACCTGGGTGCAGTCCTGAGCAGAGGGAGGCCACCAGGGTAGGAGACAGGCAGGAGGTACTGTGGTAGGATGTAGCAAACAAGTCCCCAAGAAACCAGGCTTCATTAATTCTCCTCACAGAACAACTTTCCTGCAAGCACAGTTTCCTATGGAAACAAAGTTTATATAATCACATTTTTCACTGGTAAGCTTTTGAATCCATTGGCTAATTTCAAATACAGTAGATGTTTTGTAGACGAGTTTATGTGTTTATTGGGAACTGGCAGCTGGGGAGTGCTGAGGGAAGGCTGCAGCGTTTGCTCTACAGTTGTCTGCTCTCCTTGGCCATCTGGGCAACCAGCGGGTGCACAGCTGGTACACGGAGGGAGCTGGAAATGCTGCAGGATAAGTTAGGAATCAAAAGTACTGTGAAGTGGAGGGGTAAAGAACACAAGCAGCAGCTGAGGGTACTGGAACATGCTCCAAAAACAACCAAACCCACACCAGTTTCACTATGAAGGGAACACCTCCCCCGTCTCCAGCCCAGTTCCTGAAGCTGCACCTAATCGTTGTAGGCAGATATACAACAATAACAACACAAGCTGGAAAACTTTGAGGAAACCTTGTTCGACTTGGAAGTAAGACCAAAACAGAAAATTCTGTAGATTTTCTACTCATCTTGATGCTCTGATGCTTATTCAGTTCATAGCTATAATGGGCACCAAAATCTCAACCACGGCAGATATCCATTTAGCAACAAAAAGCCAGTCTCTGCTTTAAGATAGTGCTCATCAATTTCTCCCACTCTAAGAAAAGGGGCAGCAGACAGTGAACCAGAGGACAACAGATTTTGGTATCAGAATTGAGTCGCCAACTTTGTTAATGTGAGAAAACAAAATCCTCCTCACCCTCCTGAGATTTTGTACTGCAAATGGAGACAAATCTTGTTGTAACTAAGTCAGTCAGACTTTTAAGGACATGAGGGGTGTGTGGAGTAATATTAAAACAAGACTAGAGTGTTAATGCCCTATTCTGTAATAAGTACCAGGTAGGATCTATTGAAACAGAATTAACTGCAAGATTAAAATCTACATTTTACAGCTCTCTCTGTTTGCTCAGATCCTAAAGCACGTATGTATGCTATGGGACCAGGCCCTCTGCTAGCATAAACCAGAACAGCTGCACTGCTTATACACACCTGAATCCAGAAAGGATCCTAAAGACAAATACCCTTTAGAAATGGTTAAACCCACAGCTTTAACGCCTATGGTCAGCATTCTGCTCAACAACAGACATCTTATTTTTCACCACCGGACAACGACCTTAGGTAAGGTGCGGGCAGTACTCTGAGCTCGCCCCTTGTGCAGAGGCGGTTCACAATGCGAGTGCATGGCTGGAAAGGCGGCAGCAGCAGGCTTCGCAGCTGCTCGGGGTGCTTTTCCATCCGAAAGCAAGGATCCAGCATAGGACGGACACATAAGAGTGCAGATTAACATGCACATCTGCTATAACGATGTCTGTGCAGTCCTCATCTGACCAGGGACGAAATCGGCAGGTATTCTGGGAACCTGACCTTCCACATATGGACAACCGCAGAGGTACTTCCAGCCAGGCAGACCTGCTCGCACCCAAAATGTCCTACGTGACCCGGCCGTGCGGCTTTCAGGGCTAACACCGAACCCAGTGACCCGCGGCAGGGCGGAGCGGCCAGACCTCCGGGAGCCCCACACGGGGTCCAGCCCGTCTCGGCGCGGGGGCCGCCGCTCCCCCCGCCACACCAGGCCCGGGCGTGCAGCCACGCACCTGCGTGGCCAACGGCCGTAACGGTCCTAACAGCTCCTCCCTCCCTCTCGGCGGGGCTCCTCAACCAGCACCCAGCCCCTGCGGCAGACGCCCGACCCCCGCAGCCGTCCCGGCCCCGCAGAGCGGGAGGCGACGTGCCGCCCTCCTTCACCTCCCCCGGGCAGGGCGAGCCGGCAGGGGCGTGCCCACCCCTCAGGTGCGGCCGCGCCACGCAGGCAGGGGCGGAAGCGGCCGCCTCCCGGCCCCGCCGAACGCCCCACGGTCCGCAGCCGCCCGGCCTCGGCCCCCCGGCGCACTCACCCCGGCCGCCGCCCGCGCTCCATGTCCCCGGCCGCGGCCAGCCCCTGCCAGCTCCCCAACATGGTGCCGCCCGGCAGCCGGACCCCGCCCCGCGGCCAATGGGCGGCCGCCCCGCCTCACCCCGCTCCGCTCCCCGACCAATGAGTCGCCCGCCTTCCCCTCGCCAACGGGACGCGGCGCGCCCGCCCATAGGCCGGCTCCTAGCGCCCTCCGCCCGCCGCCTCCAATAGGAGCGAAGGAGGGAGGGGCACCACCTGCGCCCGGCCAATGGGGGCGCAGCGGGGTTAACCCTGTCCTGCCCTGCGGGAAGCCGGGGAAGGGAGCAAACGTTTGGGGGTGAAATCACGGAAAAGAGGCGTATTTTAAACACGCTCCGAGTGCGTGTTGCGGCGCTCTGTGTGAACGAGATTCTGGGGCAAAGATTCCTAAAGTAATACACAATGATACCCAGAGGTGTAAACTGCTGTGAATTAAGACATAAAGTCCTTTTATACTTTGGTATATGTACTATTACACTATATAATCATATTATGCTAGAGGTTAGGACTATATCCTATCCTCCACAATATACCTCCTTTTAAAATTTATCTGTAACATGAAGAGAATTTGGAGATCTACGCCCACACTATCACAAACCGTTTATTAATTTAATGTTCCCCCTATGTTTATGCATTCCTAATAGGAAATAATGCTCATGGGTCGATTTAATTGCTCGAACTTTGGCAGGGAAGGCGCAGCTGGTGCAATGCCAATCTGCCCCATCAGGAGTCACCTCTGCACGGCACAGAAATGTTCTCAAAAAGTGTGGCAAGGGCGTGACAAGGCTGTGGCAGCTGTTCCAGTCATACACACCACCCTGGGCACACAGGCACCATATGTGCTCCATCACTACAGCCTCTACATCCTGTTCCTCCATGGCTCCTCACTATCCAGAACACTTTCTCCATCGGTTCTGCTCCACTTGCTGTTTCTGATCATGTTTTTGGTTCCTTTTGCCTACCCTGCTTTTATGTACTCCTGGAACAAGTCTGTCAAACCATGGAAGTCTTCAGATCTCCTGAGGACACCTCCTGTGGCTCTTCACCACCCCAGTACCCACCATCTAGGTCTCCCTCAACCGCACCTTGCACAAATTATTGCTCAAGACTAGACACTACTAATTTTTTTAAATTTTGGGTGGGGGAGAAGGAGAAGTCTGTTGCATACCAACTTGGAAGATGGTCTCCTACACCAACCATTCCCAGAGATGAGAATGAAGCAGGTCAAAGGCCAAGTCAGAAATTGGGAGTGCCAGACCTGCTACCAGGGCTATGAGTAGCAGTACAAGATTTCCATCGTAGGAGTTAGTGGTGGAGGAAGTGGGCTGCTAAGCAGCAGCTCCATCCCTCTGGCTTCCACCAACTCCCTCCTAAGCCAAAGGAAGTTTATTTTCATCTCACACACGGCTCTAACCTTTCCTATGCAGAGCATCCTGGATTTGTTTGGTGCCATGCATCCTAACAGCACTATTGTTACTATCATTGGCTTGCTGTGACCTCAGAAAGATAGTTGGAGTATTTTCAGCTACCATTAAGACTGCAACAAATACTGCATTTGCAGACTGGCCTGTCTGAAGTGGAAAATAAATGTATTTCTTTCCAGGAGTTTTTCCCTCCCCACCTCCATCTTTAAGCCTCGGAATGAAAACTTTTTTTTTTTTTTAAACAGGAATTTTTCAAACCCCTTTGGAAAAAAAAAAGTCATACCCAGTATTTTATGACTTCCTGCTCCGAGCTTCCAAGCACCACAAGCAAACATCTTTGCAGACATCCACGCACAGGATAGTTTTCTTGTGCAATGTTATTGCTAGAGGGAAAGATACTTAAATATATATATATATTAAAAGCACAGTTTCATTGTTACAGGCTGCATCTCTGCTAACCCCTCACGCAATTAAAATTTAAAACCTAACTACAATTACGGTTTTCATTATTAATTAGCACACTCTTATTTAAGTGCTGAGCAGTTGACTACATCTAGAGACGCATTAAGAGCTAGAAGTGGCCAAGTTGAGGTCATGGAGCTGAGGGGTGGTGGATGGCACAGGGACCAGGAGGAGACAGGGTGGTTACAATGGGCCAATGTCTTCCAAAACCAACAGGCAGAAGAGCTCTGTTATCCCTTGCCAAGAAGACTCCAGGAAGATCAAGAAAAAGAGCTGATAAGAGCTGGGGCTGCCTACAAAATCTGTAGGTCATGGGAATAAGGACTGTCTCAGGCTGGAGAACAAGGTCTGACTGGGGAACAGCAGTCAAAGGACCATCTCAAAAGCTGGGGCTGGTGTGGGAAGGAAGCCAGAGAGGCTGTTAAATAATTCTATCTGCTCTAGGAAAATCTCTGCGTGCTCAGAAGGAGAAAGTTTTAAATCAACAGACACACTGTCACCAGATGCTGTGCAGATCTTCCTGTTCAAAGAGGTGTGTGATCCTGGCAACAGACTGAATTCAGATTTAGACAATAAAATAAATTCCTGAGTCAAGAACACCACTTAGACCCAGCGAAGCATGTTCAGTGTCGCTTTGCAGAAGATATCTATATATAATAAAACCATGTACCAGTGGAAACAATCAGCTAAAGGCACAGGAATAATTTCAGACAGGGTGACGCCAAGGTCAGGTATTGAGCACAGGCCCTTGGATGGAAACTCTCCAAATAAATGGGTGCTACCCCCAGCTCTGTATTTCTCCCTGCTAGGCAGTGGTGAGAAGAACAGAGGCCTTGACTTAGCTCTGAAGAGGAGTCCTTGGATATTGTGAAACGGGAACAGTGAAAGAACCTGAAATAGCTGGACCAGCTCAATGCCTGTGGGCAACAGAGATGAGACAGAGCGTGGGGAAGGACCAGGCAAGTGGGATCAGGAGCACTTTTATGTGCGTGGGGTCTTCTCCATCTTGCCAGGCTTGGCTGCATCCCATCATGTTAGTATGGTGGTTAATGCAACCTAGAGACCAACCTCCCCACGCCTTCCTTCTGGTGCTACCATAGGCACAAGGAAAGGCCACAAGGTCATTACCCTATAGAAAGATGCTGCAAGAAAGCTTTTCTTGTGACCAGGAAGTGGCAAAGAGGTCCCTCAGCACATGGTCAAAAAAGCCAGATTCTTAGTACTGGGATCCAATGGATGGGATCCAGGAGTTGGGCAACGTGCAAAACGTGCAGGAACAAGCACAGAAAGTGTGACAGATGACAACTCAGCCAAGGTGACCTCATCAGTTGCCAGCAGGTTTGCTGGCACCTAAGGAGCAGACAGGCCAAGCAGGGCTTGCTCCTCTGTCCTGGACCTGTCCAGAGAGAAGGATGGGATGCTGCTTTGGGGAAAAAGTTCCAGTGTTCCCCAAAAGCCAGTTAAACTGTTTGCTGCACCCAACGGTGTGTCCAAATCAACACCTCATCCTTAGTTGTGGTCTTAACCTATACACAATTCATGTCAAGATCAGCAAAAGTTCTACATCATCACTCCCTAATCTGCTTCATGGAAAGAAGAAAAAAAAATAAATCAGTTAGTTTGTATAGTGCTTTGTGCATCCTTGGATGATTTTGCCTGGAGCAGATCAGGAAATGCACACCCCAGCTGCTCCCCAGACAATGCTGGGTAGTAGAGTTACAATAAGAAACTACACAACATTAGTATTTTAATAGGGCACTGCACCCTGAAGCACAAAGTTAAAGCAGTTAGACAAGAGATTAAAAATCTTTTTATAGCAGTGTCAGGCTTATTTATACAATTAGATTGTAATTTCTATAATTAAATATTTGCATGTTTGTTTTTTTTTTCCCTCCAAAACTGTGTTTAACTGGAAAGACAAAAAGGGCACATCTAACATTTAACTTCCTTGATTGCTTTTAAATGTCACAACACATTAAAGCAGTGTTTATTTGCAGTATAATTGACAAGCAGCACTGAGGCATCACCTCTCCACCTGAGCAGGAAAGGAATCACAGAGCAGCAATACAAATTTGCATCACACAAGCTGATTTTATCCTCCCTGCCTCCCCACCAGCACCTCTGTGTGAGTACCTTGGATGGCCCCATGCCTGTCTTCCAGCCTGAGAGTTGCTGAATTCCAGCCTCATCCTCTGGTGAAGCAGCTCATTATAGATAAAACCTTCTCCTGTCATGGGGAAGAGTCCTGGTCCCTTGGAAGAACAAAACAAAGCAGTTAAATGGAGCCCAGACGTTGGTCAGGGTGGGTTTCCCCATGGGGCTCAACTACCACCTCCTGCATCCTTCCCACCAGAGGCTGTGCCAGGAGAAGAGGGAGAACATGGGGTCATTAAAATCTCATCAGAGCAGCACTGGAGTGGCCATTTCCAATCAGTCAGTGCAGTCACTGCAAAAACAAAAGCCAGGGAGTTAAAGGTGGTTTTCTGTGCTTTCACATTTTGCATGAAAGGAATGAAAGATTTTTAAAAATTTTTTTTTTTTTAATTCAGAACATTTTTAAATTAAACTGCAAGCCTGGTTTGGTTGTTGCATGAAGCATCAGTGGCCAAAGTTGATTTTTACAAGGCAGAATATGGTGAATAAGAGCTGTGTGCATTATTCTGAACCTTATTTAAAAGATTAGGGTTCAGCACAGCCTGGGAAAAAGGAAGGGAGAAGAAAGGTTGCTTTGCTAGAAAAACAAAGTCCACAGGGCAAGATGGTGCCAGAGAGAAGGAGTAATACCTGCAGTACAGATATTGTCCCTTTTTCACTAAATGTAACAGAAGTGTTAGAGATATTGGATTAAAACCATAGTATTCTCAAGCTTCATGCAACATCAAGCCCTGTTCAACTGCGAGGTTGAAACAAGTTGCTGTGCCATGAACCATGCTAGCCAGGCTTCTGTGGACCTCTCTTCTTCTCTTGTATCTGTGTATTAGCCTGGAGTAATAATTCAATATATTTAAATAATTACTAGCTGAGTTTAGAGTAAACCAAGTCAGTCATGAAGAGGCTCTTATGGTTCTCCCCATCACTTTTGCAGGTGGTCAGAGTCAGGCAGGTATTTGTTATCTGTTTGAATGTTTTTTACCTGATTGCCAGTATCAAAGTCCTTCATTCTTCACATGAGCCTTTTGAAATTGTGCTCAGCTGCTTTGAGAGAGGCCAGAGCAGGGATCCTGAACACAGGCTTCAGACCTGACTTGGGGATCTTTCTTTCTAAGTTATTTAATCTTGACACCAACTTGGCTGCTTACACAACAGCTAGGGTTCTAGGGCTGAAAGAGAGTTGCTTTGATGTAAAAGGCTTCCATCCAATCCTTTCCTGGTGAGAAGGGACATCACCCAAACTTACCTAACCTTTATTTAAAAGGAGAGATTAATGCCATTTGTCCTCTATGGTTATGAGCTGGCATGCTTCCTTGAAGATAACATCTTGATGGTTTCTCTTCAGGGCTGTAGGCAGCTGCTGGAGAATAAGGGGTGGGTTTCTCTCTCCCCTTTCATTCAGAGATGGCTGTGGCACCATTCAGTGGCCATTCCATGTTCAAATTTAATTTTTTTCACATTTCATCTTATCATACAGAGACTTTAGACTCTTCCTGCTCATACATGGGAAGTGCCATGATGTGAGAAAACCAAAATGGCCTATTTAGAATCTATCAGTAAATTACAATCCTTAGCAGCAGCTTATTCCAATTTCAAATAACAGACGCTGTAAACATGAAAATCCAAAGCTAATTGCTCATATGTGCATGGTAATTAAGTGCATTTCTGTGATATAACAGGAATTTTTATTCAGTTTCAGAAAACACTGATACTCCCTGGCCATGAAGATTGGATAAGAGGCATTGAATGGTCAGTATGAAAGATTAATAAAGTAGAATACTGGTCTAGCAACAGTACTGCTGTTTTACCCCTCCAACAGATAGTTTTGATGCAGCATTCATCTGGCAGGGCTGTGGGTACTGCATCTGCAGCACAATCAGGAGGGGTTTTCAGGATTGGGAACAGGGACAGAGCAAGCCCAGCCATTCAGGGGCTAAGCTACTCACATGTCAAGCCTAATCCTATTTCCATGAGCACTTCCAGTCTCAGCAGCTGGATCTATCTGGAAGAATTTTTTAAGTGTCTATAAATACTTTTCATCTCCAAGCTTTTTACAGACAGACATGGTGGGTCCCTGATGGCTCAGATAGGACTCCTGCTTGAAAACAAAGTGACTGCTTGGCCAGCTCAGGGCTCTCCCAGGCAGCAGCTTTCCATTACATATTAAATACTGACCTCAGCAGAGATGAAAGTATGGAGCTCAAGGGAGGGCTGACATGGCTAGTTAGTTAAGTAAAACAATACCACAATTTGGCCACAGTGCTGAAATATCCATTGTTTTGAGAAGTGAGATGGTATCTTTAAAGCCCTCGATATATTGGAGCTCAAACTTCCTCTCAGATGGAAGGCATCTCCAAAGACAGAGCGAGGGTCTAGCACTAAGGCCAATTGACCAACATCATTCCTTCAGTGGGAAAATGATTCCTGAATGCAGTGTAGCACCTGTATCCAGTGCAGTGTACCTGTATTCAACCTCGCTTACTGCAAAATCAAGGATGAACTTCTTGCAAACAGCCTTAGCAACCACTGAGTTTATATCACAACTTATTTCTTCTGCATATTCTGTCCCTGCTCAGCCCCATCTGGCTCAGTTTTCCCTTCTGCAGACAATGCAACCGTGAGAGAATTAAACATGTTATCATCCTTGGAGAAAAATTAACTAGACCAGGAGTGCCCTCAGACTGCCATAATCTCCTGTGCAAAGCCTGGCTGCACTTCCATCACCAGGGGCCTCCTCAATAACCATCCTCTTATTTCTTATCACATGTAAGTGGGGATCCTGTGCTCAACTGGAGCAAAAAGGGAAAGTGATGCCTTTGTAACTGGGATGCCCTCTGCCCAGAAGTAAATACAGAACACAAACACAGTGAGGCATCTCAAGGCACTCCTTAGAGCCAGACATTCAACCAAGCAACACTCAGCAAGAACAAGCAAAACACAAAGTTGTTGCTCTGCGTATTCAAAATGCACATTTACAATCAGACAAACCCTTTTGCTCTTGCATTTTAAAACAGTAGTCCAAACTGGAAGGGAAATTATTTGTGTCCTGATTTCATTCTGGTGTGGAGCAGCTCCCTGCAGTGGTTCCAGCTGTGCAGAAAAAAAATCCTCTGGGAAACTCAACCCAATACAGGTACATTCTTCAGAACTTGTAGAATATTCCTCATCATCCTCTTTTTGGCAAAAGAGCTTTTGTGGGTTTAGCTAAAGGATTTTAAAAACCCACAAATTATTTCTATGAGAAAAGATATAAAGGATTTTTATTTTTTAATTGGAATTAGAAAAAGATGAAGCTTTTAACTGCAAAAAGTTTAAAGTTTCCTCTAAAAGATGACATGAATGAATATAATGACTGGCCTATAGCATCAGGAGTGAGGATCAGCAAGACCTGCAGAATGTCTCTCTACAGGTCTCCACAGGGTGTCAGTGTTATTTCAAATTTGGGTCATTTTACACTGGAATCAGGCTAATTTTCTCACCACATTTTTTTGAGTCTCTCCCCTCAGAGAGCTGCTGCCACCACAGCCTGTTCGTTACAGAGCTCCCCCTTTCCTCCCATCACCAGCATTAAAATGAAATTTCTTATAATGGGGAGATAGAAACACATAGACATGATGGTCTGGGGACAACAGGAAGATTTCAGAGAGGTTTGAAATGGGGTTGACATTCACCACTCTGTATGTGCTACCAGTTTGCTGGTGGAATTCCCAATTCCTGCTGGGTGATGGTCTTTCAGCAGGTGATCCATGAGCATCTCTGGTGCTTCAAGACTGCTGCAACCCATTCTATGCCTTAAAGCCATGTTTGAGCCAACTCTGAGGCAGAATAAAGCTGCTAAACAGTTGACCCTTGCCAAAAATTATTTTCCAGACACGTTACCAACGTGGCTGTGGTGAAACAAGGTCCCACTGTACTCTGGCAGCTGCGTGGTGTGACACACAATATCCCCAATGACCTGTGTGCTCCAGGTGACCACACAAGCCAGCCTCAGTTCTTCTGCAGGGGCTTTGCTGGTATGCCCTCCAAACCAACACTCCTGTTCTCAACAGCTCGCCTCAGTTTCCATTGGTCCAGCTGACCTACAACACTTAGACAACAGCTCCCCTTCTGCTCTGTCATTGTGGGAGAGTTACTGGAGGTAGACCTCAGTTGTATGTCCAACAGGGATAAACTCTTGGTCAGAAAGTTTCTACAATTATTAACCACTCAGCATGTCAGTTCTTTAGATCATTCTAAAATGGGGCGTTTCCTACCAGTATTAAGGGCATCATAGAATCACAGAATCTTAGGGGTTGGAAGGGACCTCGAAAGATCATCTAGTCCAACCCCCCTGCCAGAGCAGGGTCACCTAGAGCACATCACACAGGAACTTGTCCAGGTGGGTTTTGAATGTCTCCAGTGAAGGAGACTCCACAACCTCTCTGGGCAGCCTGTTCCAGTGCTCTGTCACTCTCACAGTAAAGAAGTTTTTTCTGATGTTTACGTGGAACCTCCTATGCTCCAATTTGCACCCATTGCCCCTTGTCCTATCACTGGTCACCACTGAGAAAAGCTTAACTCCATCTCCCTGACACTCACCCCTCATGGCAAAGAGCTTCTCCTGAAAGCAATACTGAAGAATGCAGTTGCACATGGACAGGCAGCATATTGCCTGCCTAGCCCTGCAGAGGACACACTCGGCCTTTACATACCAGGCAGTAATTTGGGAAGCAGTTGTGTTTTTCAGCAAAATCACCAATTTAAGTTGCCCCTGTGTGCCTCACAGTTGTGCCAATACAGTAGCCTGTGAGGCTGTGCTGCAAACTGAGTTGCAGAACTGACCTCAGTTAAAAATCATCTGGCAACAAATTAAGCAAGTATATGTTTAACCCAGATTAATTATCCCATCTAATTCATCAGATGGCTGGTGGTGCTGGACACTCAAATCGGTGCTGTTGACAACAGCTGCATTCAGAGTCTTGGAGTTTGACCTGAGTTAGAGTAACAAAGAGATGATCTGGATCTCCAAAAATACCTGGAAGTCCTATTTCTCATAGATTTCAGGATTTTCATGTTCCTCCTATATGACCAGCTTGCTTTCTTTGATGAACCTGTCCCAAGCTCTCCAAGCAGACAAGCTCAGAGGTTGGGAACAGGCAGCTGGACTCTTGATCTCCCAAGCTGACACTCACTTCACAAGCTCAGCAACTCTCAGATGGACATTCATGAGATTACAGTTAGTCTGGAGCTGGTTGGTGGGTCCTCCACTCAGTGGCCAACCTTCTTCACTATAGCCTTTCTCAAAGATTTTCTACAGGATGACCACTACCTCTACTAAAGTATGACTACTACTTCAATTTGAGGGAAGCTGGAGGAGTTGGGACATGACAGTGGCAGGTCACACAAGGGGATAAGGGTCTTGCACCAGACAGGTGACCTGATGGAAGGCCAGGCTCTGGGTTAAATGCCAACTATTTCCAGCAGAGAGGTTGGACTGAAGGATATTTCCTGTAGCTTCAGTTCTCAAAGGGAAAGCAAGGAAGATCACATGCCCCAAAGAAACTCCAGAACAATGGGGGCATCTTGCAGACCTTCACTAGGACTCCAGAGCAGTCACTGCACTAGGGGTTTGTCCTGGCTGGACTAAGACAGCTGGTTCTTTCTGCCTTCTCCTGCCACAGCAGAGCAGGGCACCAGGTGGCCTCACAGCAAGCCCTGCTGCTCCTGCTCAAAGCTACCTGGTGGTCTGCAGAACATCAAAAAGGCTTGGAACAGCTGCACTAGATGACGGCAGAGAAGGAATATTGACTGGGACCACTGTGGCTATTTCTTAAGTCTTTAAAAAAGAAACATCATGGCTGCTATTTAGTATGGTTTTTGAAATATCAAATATTGACAGAAGGAAGTTTTCCAGGGGATGCCAGCAGCTTTTGCAGCAACCCCAGGAGCAGAAACACGCTGTGGTGTCAGATGTGGGCTGTAGCACAGACCAAACCCACAAGTTCCACACAAGCAGGAGAACGACCAGCTGAGCTGAACTGCAGGAGCACTTCATCCTGCTGTGAGATGTTTGACTGTGGGCTGGGGCAGGGGGTGGTGAGGGTTGGAGGGTGGAAGGGAGAGGCTAAAAACGCCCTGAGGAACTACAATCACACTTGCCAAATTGCATTTTACTGGGAAGGGGAGAGAGTGACTTCACTTTTTACCTCCCTTTCCCCACTTCCCCTGACCCAAACAGACAGATGTGGCTTTGCAAGAAATTAATTACAGATGGAGGCTAAAAAAAGAGAAAAGAAAAAAACCCCTCAACCACAAGGCTTTTTCCTCTGCAGACTTGAGGATGGATGGGGCGACCTGGGAAAACTGGCAGATGGAAAACCCATTACAGATGTGAGGTTTGGAGAATAAGGCTGAGGGACAATTTGAGAGTTGTAAATTTTAAGTTTGGGGGCTTAAATGCATTGCTTAGCAACAAAAACCAAATAGGAAACAAGCTGCCTCATGAGACAGATGCTTAAAGATTTTAGAATCCCTATTTGAGGTGAAGACTACATTACCAGAGATGTGAGGGGCTCCTATTCTCAACAGCTAGAGACAAGACAGGAAGAAAATGAGGACTTTAATCTCATTTCTACACAGAAATGTATTTAACTTATTTGGGGCAAGAAAAATAGTTATTTGTTTGTTCCCATTCATATTGTGCATGGTGCACATCTGACAAGATTGGAATACATGGTGTATCTTTAAGCACTTAGCTACCCAAGACAGATTTTTCTCATAATGTCCTCAAATATATGCAGGGAAGCTGCTTTACTGGGGTGTACAACCATTGCTACCATATGTCTGACCCTCACTACATGGTCCAATGCCTTTTTATGCTGCTGCATAAATCTTCTCCTGAAATTCCTGACATCTCAAAGGATGGCAGGGGCCTCCACCTCAAGGGAGAGGAGAAGGGTGAAAAAGAACAGATCACCTGGAAACAAATGCTGAAAGTTTTACACTGTTTCTTCTCCATGAAAAGACAAGGATAAAAGGGGAAAAAAAAAAAAAAAAAAGACAGACATTACCAGCTTTGGAAGGTCAAATGTTACTGTTTTTGCTTTTTTTTTTTTGATTCATTGAAGCACAAAGCAAAGCACAAAGCTTCCAAACGAGCCTGTGACCAAAGCCTCATCTTCTGCAGCAAAACACCCAGGGAGCTCATTAAAGATTAGACAAGAAACGCACAAGAAACCAAAACTCCCTTTAAAAATTATTTTTCTTCTAACAGCCTGTATAAGTAGTTCTTCAAATACATACACACACACATATATACACACACACATTTCTATACAAAATAACATAAGCACCAGGTAGTTCTTTGCCTTATTATGGGGTATTATCCCATGATGTTACCTCTGGGGTATGCTGGACTGGTAGGAGCATGTTCTGATCCTCTCCTGTACTGCTGAACATGACATCATTCTCTTTCTTTCATGAGGGAGGTCCACATTAGTGGAGTTCAGAAATAACCCAGACATTCTCATTCGGGTTTGCTGCTTGAGCTAAAAAGGATGCTCCAGGTCCAGGGTTGGATTTTTCTTTTCCCTGTATGAAAAAAAACCCAAGCACACAAGCACCTAATAAGTCTTGAAATAACTAATGCTTGCACGAGTTAAAATCAGTAGGAAAGTTTCTTGGCAGCTTAGAACTTCAGGCCAATAAAACCAGCTGTTTGTATAAGTATTTTACCTTCAAAATTAATGAAAAAAATAGAAGCATAAGGGATGCAACTTATTTAAACTAATGGCCAGAAATCAGGAGAGCAAGCAGCACTTAGAGAAAAGACATTCAGACATAAGACAAAACAGTACATCACTTGCACAGTTCTACTCATTTGGAGGATGACAAGAGTTTTATAATCCTCTAGAAAGGGAAGACAGAGAATCCAGTATCAAAGAGAACTGAAAATTTTGCCTAGAAATGCAATCAACTGCAGTCTTCGGTATGCTAATGACACCAGTTCAGAGGTTAAAAAAAACCCACAAAATCCAGGCAATTTGAATAATGATTATTCTTTACCTCAGTACAAGACAAAACAAGGCCTGGTAGGGCTGCCCTGGGTCACTGCCTCCTGTCCTCTTGCCTGCCCTGGGATCACGTAATTCTTCTAAGGAGTGCACTTGGCTTGCTTTGCTGTTCAAAAAAGGTGAACTAACAACTTACAGGCCACCTGAAACTGAAAATGTGAAGCTCTAATGTGACAAACATCAATGCATTTTGAAGATCTGTAAGATTATTACAAGCTAAGGCTACCTTGAAAGATGAGGGAAATAGGTATTTCTATACAGTGGTTTAATAAGCAGCCCTACATCAGCTGAAACTACCAGATGCAAATAGTGTGGACAAAACTCAAAGAACCAAATCCAACTGTGGTTACTCTCCTAGCATTAAGAGATGTTAAAAATCCAACTGAATACCATTTTCCAGGCGTGCTATGAGGACAGTGTAAATCAGAGAACAGTGTCTGCTGCTATGTATCTGTACACCTACCTGAAAGCCAACACTAAGCTGTTCCTGGAAGACAGGCTTTTGGGAAATGGCTTGATCTTTGGCCAAAAGGGTCATGTAAGAAAAGCTCATATAGGAAAGATTTCAGATAGATACTTTGAGCTTGGCCTGGAACAAGAGCAGAGACCATAAGCAAGCTGATGGTAGAAACATGGTGTGTTGAAGGCACATGAGCTCATGTTCCCCTATCCCATCTCCCTGTCTAAACCCCTGCTGGCAGGACTAAGAGGTTTTTCCTCCACTGTCCTTGCAAGACATTTTTTGCTTTGCAGATGAAAGAAGTGAAAGGACTTTTTTCCAGTCCCTGAATTAAAGACTAGGTCACTAAATCACCCACATATCTCATTTACCAGACTCAATTTGAGAAAATGCCTACTGCAAAATTCACTTGGTAGATCAGCACTTGGCAGATTGTTAATAAACGAGGCCCTAGTAGCTCCCAGTGTTTTTTCTACTTCAGTTAAAACTATTTGACATGATGGTAAAAACATGCCAGAAACCAATGGTCTCATCTAAGCACAGACTCCCCACTGCTGCTAATGCTAATAATGCCACTAACCTGAAGGTAACATTAGCTGGGAAGTTTTACAAAGTTCCCTCAGATAGCCAGAGGTCTGAATTTCTAGGATTAAAAAGGCAAGAAAGCCTGAGATCTTATACAAGCAAAAAATCCTATCATTTCCTCTGTTTACCTCTCTTCAAAATTCACATGGGTCTTCACTGCACAATGCAAGAAAGCAAAATAAAACTCATTATTCCACCTTTGCCAGCTGCTTTCCCTTGCAATGGAGCTTCTTTTTCCATAATGTTCCCATCAGAGATGCACCACAAGCCTGTAGCACGGCCGCCCAGCTTGGCTTGGGTATTTTTTGGAAGAGAGGGGCATAGAGAAGGCATAGTGAGAAATGATCCTTGCTTTGTTGGATTCTTTCCTGGATGAAGGTAGGAATTCCTACTAAACCCCACGCACTTGTGGCCAGAAGTATTCCCCCAGCCAAGGATGTGACACCAGGTCACTTGACACAGGGAGCTTAAAGGAAAAATAAAAAGCCCTCAGAGTTTACTTGTACTCTGAAGTGAAAACAGGCTGCTAAAAATTGCACTCAAATTAAAGAGCATCATAGTGTGGAAACTGAAATCTCATCAGATATTCCACTGGAAAACAGAAGGGGTGGCTTTTCCAAGCACGAGACAGTGATGCTGCTCTTGGAGAGCGGGAGGGAGAAAGCAGCCAAGGGGCTGGACAGGCTTGTCCTGCTGAACAAGCCTCACTTTTTTGGATGCTGCTGAGACTTGCCACTGTTGACTGAAACCCTGGCTTTAATGGGCGCTTCACAGAGAGGAGATAAATGGGGGGCAGGAGAGATGAGGGGGAAAGGGAGCAGGCACAGATAGGAAGGGAAAGGGGCTACTCTGTTCCCCAAACCCCTGCCTACCCCATCCGCCGTGAAAAGGCTCCTTCAGCCAGACCCATCTGTCAGTCTCCAATCTGCCTTTCAAGATTATGATGCTCTTTGATTTTATTCATTCCTGCTGGAGGTTTTGCTTAAATATAAACAGCAGAGCATTTCAGCAGGAATTAAAAAAATACAAATAATATATATATATATATAAGAAATTTCCCAAACCTCTAGGCACATTTTAAAACCCATTAAAAAAGACACAACAGTAATAGCTTCATACATACCACAGCTGCAGTGATTTGGAGCAAAAGTAAGGAACACAGAATGTGCTAGTGTTTTGTTTTAAAATATGGCCTATAGACTTCACATTCAGGCAGGAGCCCTCTACAACACCAAAATCTCCCCTTCTTCCCCCTGAATTAGAGTGAGAAATTCATTGATTCCCACTTTTCCCACCTTCATTTCTGCTCCTCCACATGCTGGGCAGGCTGGACTCTGGGAGACCAGGGGCTTTTGTGAGGTCCCCAGGACTCTGGGAAACACAGGCAGCTTTACATTAGGATTTACAACCAGTAGGCGAAGAACAACTCAAGAGGTGTTTTATTACTTGTGATGAGGGACTATCAAAGAAGCCACAGGGTACTTTGCCAAGTGTTTGGTGTTGTTTCTTTAGCTCTTATTGGCAGCCGTCTCGGTTATTGCTCTATTTTTCTTTCCCCTCCTACTCGCTTATCTTTCATCTTGCAGCCTCCAACATTGACTTAATTGACACACACTGTTAGGTTGGAAATTAATCCACACAAATGCTGAGGAAATTTCGGCTGCTAAAAGAAAAAGAATAAAGGCAGCAGCTCAAGCTCCTGACATGCACGGGCCAAGATACTGCTCCAACACTTTATCACAACACTGGTTGGGCAAAGAGAAAATGAAATACTGGTCTTGAACCTCAGGGCTCTCAGTAATCCCAAAAGCCAAGGATGCTCAGCTCAGAGGCATCTCTTTTCCATTCTGCTCTGTAAGCACAAGGGCTACAGTGAGAAGAAACAGGATCCAGAGAGAGGACCCTTTGGCTAAGAAACCCACAACCAAGAAGTTCTTGCTTCCCTGTAAAAGATGATGACAACCACAAACCTATGAGATGTATTCCATTTTAACCTTAACATAGATGCTTTTCTTTTTCCTCTGCTCAGGAAAGGAGAGTTGACTGCCTTTGCATGAAATCAGGTCTGCAAGTCTCTTGAGTTACCAGTAAAGGCAGAGGGCTCTTTTGCACAGAATTTGACATTTTTATTTTCTGGTTTGCAACATGGCCAAAGGATGAACAGCTTTTCCTTTGGTAAGCAGAGGGCTTTAACAACACGTTCCACCTTGTGATTGACAGCAATGGCTTAGTTTCTTGATGCTTTTGACATGAAGAACGGAACCAGATAACCAATCAAACAGCATGTGTAAAACTAGATGTCTTTATTATATTCTTGTGCTTTTAGCATTTCTTAAATACTGCCCAAAATAAAAGCTGAGACTTGCTCTGTGACTGGCACGTGTACAATCTCCATGAAGGACAAAGCAGTTTAGGAAATGTAGGTGAATATCTACTGACACTCATTTGCACTGTGTGCAAATAAAGGGGCCCAAGCCATGGCACTTACATTTTACAGCATCACAAATGTCAATAGAGATGGAACAGCTGCCTGTGTAGCTTAAACAAAAATGAAGAGAGAGAGGTGGTGTATGCTGTTAATCTATACTGGAGGATTCAGAAGCAAGTAAACCTCTATTCATCTTTTCTGGCTTGTATGTACAGATGTTTTACTTTTTGTAACACTATTTCAAGTTAGACCCAGATGCTGTAAATCAAGCTGTAATGTTCATTAAAATATATATATATATATATATATATATATACACACCAACCACGCATTTATTGCATCCCTTCAGCATTCCAAGCAGTTCAGCAAGGCTGAGCACCCACCCTCTGCAGATGGCATACTTGACCCTGGCAGCTACTCACAGTTCAGGCAGTGGATCTCTCCTCCAGTCAAGACAGAGACTTCCTGACTGGAACAGGAGGCACCAGTGTATATAAAATGAACCCACTTTCTGACCTGACAATAACCACAAGGATTGGGCCATGTATGCAGTTCTTTTTAGAACCAGATTTTTTTTCCTCTCTCTCCATTGAGAGGTACAAGGCATTTTGGATAACAAAACTGCATTTAAAAAGTACTAACAATTTCTAACATTTTTTTTTTGTAAATTCTATCTTCACCCAGCATCCTTCATGTTTATGAAATTCTCTATTCACCTTTTTCAGAGATTCATGTTTGTAGTGACCATTCAATTCTATACAGACTGCTATGTAAATGGCCAGGTAAGTCCAAGCACTCACTCCCCTTGTTTGTCCAATCTCACAATTACTTTTGTATTCACTCCTGTTTATTTTCTCCTTTGCAATGCCTTATCTTGGCCTTACAACCATATTAACTCACTACTACAATCCTTTCTCTTACCAAATTGTTTAAAAGAAATACTTATGCTTTTATGTAATAAAACCATGAATATGTAATAAAACATTAAAAACTCCAAAAGACAGAAAACTGATAATAAACGAACCTTATTCATGCCAGACAAAGCAACAAATCCTCATTTAACACACCAAATAATTTATCCTTAGCCAGAAAGTCACTCAGTCTGACTTTCAAACAGCCGTCTTTGTACATACAGAGAAGCTGCCAAGTCTTCATACTTGAATGATCTCATATACTCTGGAAAAAAAAAAAAGAAGAAAAACAAAACATTTTACCATACTAGATGAATACACAGGGGCACAAAAGAATCGACTTTAAAGCATTTTAGTGGTTTAGGTCTTAGCATAGATGTGTAGACAAGCTTTGTGAAAAATTATGACCACAGAGTCACAGAAAAAAATAAAAGAATAAAAAACTCCTTTAAGTTTTCTCACCTACAGTAGTGGTATCAATGAAGAATAACCACCCCTATATATCTATTGCTGTTCTCTCCCCTACTCACAGCAAGCAGAACTCATACTTATTCCACAAACAAGGAAAAGGTATGTAACAAATTATATGAAGGTTGGAGAAGTTAAAGGCAGCAATGTTTTTCTCTTGAATCATCAGAAAAAGGTGATCAGCTTTCATCTCTGGTGCCTTTCCCTTTTGGTGTCAGTGAGGCATTGCTTAGTTAGACAGGAACAGAGAACAGGGGACGACATGGATACAAGCAAACAAGAGGACATTGATCCATGTGCTGCTACCTAGGAGAAATATCTGTGTGCAACTCCGTTGGCTTGGGTTTAGTGCTGAGCACAGATAGTTACTGAGCTCAGCTTGGTTCCCAGCTGTGTACACTGGACCTGATTCTCTGCTTGGGTAAATTTCCATACTTCAATTAGGCTGTGAACGATGACAATTTTACCAGCTGGAGACTGCCTACCTTTGGGGTTTCTAAAAACCTCGCGGTGCCTTTCATCGTGCGGCTGCACACGTGAAACCTCGTTTGAAAGAGCACACGGGGTACGGATTATCCTGCTCAGCTGAGACAAAGGCAAGTGGGAATCACAGGGTTAAATAGCAACTTACAGCTTTGGATTTCTCCTTCACCAGTTGCTAGGTCAGGATGGGCTGAATTTCCAAATGTGCCGCATACTCAAACTCCCAGTTGACAAGAGAGACTCAAACAGCCCATTATACCACTGAAAATTATGTCCCTTGAAGTGTTAAGCCAGGCACCAAATATGCATAACCAATCTTAAAAAAAGCAGGCATAAGTCACTTGCTTCGTCTCACATAGGGCAGGAACTGCACAACATGGAAAACAACAGGGGCCATTATGGAGACGTAACATTAATTTTCTTGAAGCCTTACACAGCGTTATCTACAGTTTAACTTAGGATTTCATCATACTGTTTCACTGCTGCTTTTCATAAACAAGGAGACATCAGATGCAAGAACCAGCTCAGAAACTGTCTCAGCATCCCTCACTCCACCTCAGCCTCTCTGTGCTGCTCCCACGCAGCCAAGTCTCTTGGCATGTCCCAGGATTCATCCACACGACCACGATGGCACCAATCCTGCCACGTTTTGTGTGTTTGAACATGCTGTTCATCCTCTCAGCTCAGTTCATCTTACATGTGGGGACTAACCAGCATAGCCACGTAGGTACAGACCAAGCCGTGCTGGGCCATCATGTCCTGCTGCACACCTGCAGGTCCTTCACACTCAGCCTACAGCTCTGGAATCTCTCTCTCTAGTCCCCTCTGCATAAATCAAGCAGCAGGGAGGCTCAGAAACATGACGAATACATTGGCTGGAGTATCTCCTGCTGTAAAGACACAGGGAGGAAGGGGGATACTAAACTAACCCTGCCTTGGATGGAAAAGCAGCTGGAATTTAATGTTCTTGGAAGCCAGCCCTGGCTGTTCAGACATGGATCTGCCAGGGAAGTCCCCAGCGGAGGCATTGCTCATTCTCCAAAACTAAAATGTCAAGAGAAAGCACTGGAAATCATTAAGCACTACGTTCAACGTTTCTTGAACAATCTCAGCCAGGGGAAAGAAAACAAAAAATACCCCTCAACCACAAACAAAACAGAAACAAATTCTCAGCGTTAATACAAAACAGAGGGGGGATCATCAGGAATCTGAAGCGGGATTTTGCTTAATTGCGTCACTCTGAAATTATACAAGCCAGCCTTAAAATAACAACAAGAAGCAAGACAGCAGAAAAATAAGAAAAGATAAATATCCAGAATTGTGTTGGGGTTTCAGAGACTTTACCATTACAACCCACCTTGTATGACTGCTGCTGCACCACCCGCACGTGGCAAGCTGCGCTTGGTTACCATGAATGCAAAAAGGAGGAGAAATGGTGATCAAATAGAAGGCAGAAGAGAAAGCCTTGCCCTGGAGAAGAGCTAGCAAATCCCACAAAAGCTACATCTCACTGGCACAAACCCCATTTGGAAGTATGCCACTGCTTCTCAAGCTCAAATTAAGAAAAAAAAAAAAGAGGTCATTTTGCCATCTGCTACAAAAGTGCAGCTCTAGAAAAAGTGTGTGTGACAGTTTTAATCCTGTACGAATAAGACACACATACCAACTGGCTATTATGGAAAAAACATTTCTGGAGTCTGTACTTCCCAGCCCCTTCCAGGATGAGGGAAGATTTTCTTACAGATGTGCCTCTCCTCCAAACACTTTGTTGCTGATGTGCCTTCTAAATCACCCACAGAAGGGCATAATTCAGAACTGAGGTTTGATGCCATGCTATGGAAATACACACCACGGGAACCACCACCACCTTTCAGCAGAAATAGGACTAAATCTTGCCCATTGAAATACCTAAACACCCATTGGCCATTTTTGCAAAAACTGAGGCAAACTTGGTAAGCAGCAGGTTAAACTGGACAGGGTTTTTGTTTGTTTGATGGCAAAGATTTATACTTCCTAACAAAATAAGGTTCTGTATTTTATAAGTTGGGTAAGCTGGTTGCTCAGTGTTGGCTAAACTAGTTGCTTACTGTTGGCTGATCCCAACAGTGCCAGACATTATTCCTCTTTTCCCATACAATCTGTAAAGCATTTCACAACCCCTTTTGGATGAGAGCTGTATCAAGGAAAAATAAGTAAATTAATCAGTATTGTACTCAAGTGTTAAATTCTCAGGAATCAAGTGAGAAAGTGCTCTACATTAGCTAAACTTGTTCATTTTTTTCAGCTAGGATTAGTAACATTTCTTACAATGCTGGAAAACACTGGTAACAGCATTTTTCTGAATGGTCCTATGGAGGACCACTGCACGTTGATGAAGCATTTAGTCTCATGGCAACAGAAAGAATGGACTTTATCCTACTTCCTGAATGCCTGGAGAGGTTCTGCCTAAAGAGCTGCTGCAGGGCAGATGGAAGGGGCAAGTTTTGAAGCAGGCTACAAGAAGAGTGTCTCTGCCCACCACTCTGCTGAAAAGCTTGTAAAGACAGAACACAAGGTGTACATGAATGCAGTAGCAACTACTAGGGAGCATCAGGTGGGGACTGAAAGGATCCTCAAAAGCAGTCCTGGCACAGCCATGCGACTTCTTTCAGGGCTGGCTGGGAAAGGGAACCAGAGAAGCAGAAGTCCAAGGTACAAGAGACTTCCCAAATTTGTTTACACACATCTGTTGATGGACACGTTCCAGCAGAAGAGATAGATACTGCTTTAATAAAATCAACAAAATGAGAAACAGCCTTTGTGCATTCGACGAGACACCTCTTCCCAGAACAGGCTTCCAAGCAGAAACAAACCATTTATTCCAATATCTAGCAGTGTATGCTGGATTTAAATTGACAGAATTAGGAAAAAAAAAAAAAAAAGGCTTTATCCTCCCACAAGCTGACTGGTATAGCAATTATCATCTAAAGGTGCAGGAGATCACCAAGACAAACATATTCACAGGGATTTCCTGTCAAAAGTCACCCTAATACAAACATATTTTTACTGGGAGAAAATAAAGCTTACTAGTGACATCAGCTTAACACCATTTCCATTTAAAATTAAGAGCGTGGCAACTTCAGTTTTAATGGAAATTAAAGCATGCTGGCACTGTCAAATAACTGTTAAGCCACTTGAGTTTTGTCTGATTTTCAATTTTAAAAAAATAATACTTCTGAACGGGACATACTGTCAATACTTTCACAGATCCAATCCCACCTTCCACGTGTGCTAATGGAACCCTTATGGTTCTCCATCCACATGACTTAGATTTGTGTTGCCACAATGAATGTGTTACAACTTCAAACCTTTAGCCTGATCTTTTAGGAAAAACTAAAAGAACATTTTTCCATAGCTTGTAATTGCTTAAGTACAACATTTGTTTAACTGTTGTTCTGATTAATCTATTAGTAACAGGCAAAGGAACCAGAGTTCACCTTCAGGGAAGTTGGGCGAGTTACATTTGCATTCTCATAGTAGTTGAGGCCCTCACAATTTAAATTATGATGAACAGAGAGGCTCGCAGGTATTTGAAACCTCAAATTTTTATGTTCAGACATCATTACTTGAAAATTTTCATCTTACAAACTTGGATTCCAATAAAAGGTGCAAACCTCAGGAAATTCTGGGCTTCCCTGTGAGCCCCCGGGAAGTGGCAGATTTCAGTAAGAGTTGCACCATTGTAGCCAGGCATACTTGCCTGTGCAGTACAATGGGAATCAAATTAATATTTTATACTGCTCACAGACTAGAACTAATACGATACTTCAACAAGTACTTTTTGAAGATGACATTTCCTTCAATATTTAACAGTCTCCAAGACCATTTGTAAGAGATGGCAGCCTGGAAGACACTTCCTACATTGCTAAGTGCTGCCTTATGGTATTGCAGACAACTAAGTGTAATTTCTTTCATGCTCTAAGTAAGCCCCACAGTCCCCCTGCCATTAGGGGCTTTCTCCCCACTGTTCCTTTGTGAAGCTGTAACAGAAACGTAACCTCCTTGATGCTGTAAAAACCTATCTTTTATTTATAGCCAGTGTATATTCATTTGTTCATGCAACAATCTTCTCTCACTTTAGGTGTTTCTTTTCCATTTTTGTGTTCCAGGATATGGGTAAGGAGCCTCTGCAAGTTTCACAATGTGGGAATAATACACTTTTGAAGTGAATTAGGAAGTAGATTTAAAACAGTAACATAACCTTAAAATATGGAGGGTTGGATGCCTAAAAAGCTCTTTAAAACAAACCATGAGAAATCAAAAATCATCTAGTTACCAACATTCAAAACACCATTGACTTAATCCAATCTGTTATTTCCTTGCCAGCAGCACATTTTTACTTAAGTCTGCCTATTACATTTTCATTGCACACTGAGGGAACAAATACTGGGTTGATATCATCAGATGTCATTACCTAACTAGAAATGACAGGCAGAACAGTGGGTTAAAAAACTTTTGCTTAACTGAAGGACTCGATGAGCTCAAGGTGAACCAGTCTGATGCATCACAAAAGCCTCCTTTGGAAGCTCTTCATACTTGCACAGCAGGAGGAAAATGCCCCATTGTATTTCATGGAATCATAGGATGGTGAAGGTTGGAAGGGACCTTAAAGATCATCAGGTTCCAACCTCCCTGCTATGAGCAGGGACACCTCCCAGTAGACCAGGCTGCACAAAACCTCATCCAACCTGGCCTTGAACACCTCCAGGGAGGGAGCACCCACAACCTCCCTAGGCAACCTATTCCAGCACCTTACTACCTTCATGGTGAAGAATTTCTCCCTGATGTTTAACCCAAATCTCCCCTCCCATTTTAAAACCATTACCCCTTGTCCTATCACTACCCTCTCTGGTATTTGCTTGTTTACATTCAGCACTGAAAAAGCAGCACTTCAAAAGGCAACATAAAGCACTGAGTTACAGAAAATAATAAATGTATAAGCCTTGCAGGATCTGTTACCACCTCCTGCTCTCAAAAGGGACTGTAATACGGGGGTGAATTAAGAGGTTTGTGTACTTTCCTTTTCATACCTGGACCTAATAAATAATTCTTTTCCTTACCTTTTTCATTTGAAGTAACTCTTTTACTCATATTTTCCCTGGCCACTTCCATGCAAATGAAAGGGCAAGAGGACCAGTGGCTTATCCCTTCTGAGACTGGCAGAAGACTTATCAGCAGCAGTAGGCTATCTCACAGTCATTCAAATGCATTATTAATCTTCAGTAAACCACTTTTTGGGGCCATTACCTGATGTGCTATTGGAAAGTCTTCAGCTCAGTAATCTTTGCCTAGAGACTATTTTCTTATAGTGGTTTTGGTATTACAAGTTTCTTTGAGTGCAAAAAAAATTGCTCTGTCTGCATGGAGCCTCACTGAAATCCCTGGGGTTCCACTTCCATAGACACCCATCCACAGCCCTGGCAGTACCAGGATTTAAATGATTTGGCTTGCTCAGCATTTTTCTCAGTCTGACTGAGAGACGTGGCCAGGCCACCGATGGGCTGTACCTCCACACATCATCAGTGTCCAGAACTATGATTTAAATCAGGATAATGGTTATACTTTTGCCAGAAACACTGGAGCAGATGTACTCTGACAAGTTCTTGTGTGATTACTTTATGCATTGAAGACCCACTGGAAAGTGCACTGGTCATAATCTCAGCAGAGCTGGCTTAATCTCCAGCCTGGCACTATTACTGTAGCAGGGTGAACGCAACACTTACTGCTTCTCTGCTGTGCCTCAGTTTCTCCATCTGTAGGAGAAAGTGTGATATCAGTTTCCTCTGTAAGGCACTCTGAGACCTGCTGGTGAATCCCCTGGTAACAGCAGACATGTCAGCTGCTTGCTGATGTTAAGAATTGGGCAGTCTGGCATCACGATGCCCCTGAGGAACAGCTTCCCCTGAAATCTTACAACCCTCGAGTCACTTAATTTGACAGCTCTCATTCAGCCAAACGTGACTGGAAGAAAAGCAGCACAAGGAATATGATCTAAGCAAGATGTTGTTTGGTAAATAGTTATTAGATACCATAGAAGCAAGCGTGACATGTCTCTGTATAATGGCTACCAGATACTCTCAGATAACAAAAAGTCTAATACATTTATCCTGAAAGTTTCCTTATTCCAACACCTCACAAATTAAATGCAAAGCTGTGTGCAATAACCTTACGTGTAGACATTTTTACGTGTATTTTGACTCCCCAAAAAAAGTAATAATATGCAGATGTCTCTGACAAGATGTAAACCAAGATTTAACACAAAACCCAAGGCATGTTTCACGTTGGCTCCAAGTTGGTGTGTTCATGCCACGCTGGTTCTGCTCTTTATCATCTTTAATGCAAGAGCTTCAACCCCTTTTTAAAAAACATTCTTTCTAGAACAGGGACCAAAAGCACCACATCTCTCCTCCCTCTGTCCACTCCCCAAATCCACTTTGGGATTTATAAAAAAGTAAGCTTCATTCAAAGGGCTTTATGCATAACCTCGCTTCCAGATGTCAGTCACAAAAATCTCAGCTTTGGTGGTGTACAGTACTGCAGGCAAGAGACAGCAGGAATGGATTCTCATTTCTCTGTGGCATTCAGTGACAACCAAAAGCAAGACTCTAGGTTACATTAAAACTGAGCAAGTATAAGGAGAACACAATCCTTATTTTCTATCTGGCACTTTGCTAGTGAGTGCCAAAGAGGCGCAGTACAAAAGAATGCCAAATGTGGGACATGGTCTCTCCATACTGATGCACTTCAGGGCATGCCAGGTGATGGCTGTGAAGTATCTTGATATATATAACTCCTCACAACTGTGCAAAGATTGGATCCTTTCTAAAAGAACCAAGATGATTCTTGAGTCATTCAACTGCTATCCAGTCTTTGAGGTTAATTCTGTAATGGAAGATGGGGGTGTTGGGGGCTCCCATGTAATCCCTTGTACAGTGAAGCAAAGGCTTCTGGGTCAAAACAAGATTAGAAATGGTGTTGATATGTGTTAATTTTTTTAATTATTATTTAGTCTTACCTGAGAAGTTCCTACAGCTCTCCCTTTTGCTGATAGTGGGCCTGTTCAGTAACCCAGTTTACTGAAATAGTCAAATTAAAAAGTAAGATTCTGGCAAAGGGTTATTTTAAACACACTTTTCAACAGAGATTTCAAGTATTTTTATTATCAGAAGTGTTTTAATTTTCATGAACATACATTTTGATGGATTTTATCAAGGAGACAAAGAGATTAGCAGAAACATTTTAATTACTACAGCCACCATCATATTGAACAAAATTAAGAAAATGAGGCTATAAAGCTTTCAAGACATAAACCAGTCATTAAGTGTCAGAACTTACTTACCTTGCTTATCTTCACGCTGTAGGTTTAGTCCTTCCTCTGAAGCAGATATCAGAGACAAGGCATTAGAACAAAAGCAGCACTGGTGTAACATCATAGATTTCACACTGATGGAGAACTGATGACTGAGGTAAGTGACTTGGGTTTAGTAACTGCCTATACACAGGATTTTGGATATGCAGGACAAGTGAAAAGTTTGTAAAATGCTTGCTAATACCAAATATCCCCAAATCAAGAAATGTAATAGATGACAATTATTAAGTTTAGACTGTCTTGTTTTGAGTAAGTCTCAGATACATGTTTACACTCACTAAAGAGTATACTCAGTTTTTTCAGCATCAGGAACCCAGAATTTGCTTTTCCCAGTTCTATCATATAACACTACTGAGCTATTCACAATACCATCAATTTTGCTGTAAGCCACTGCTTTGGGATTGTTCCTGTATGAGGCAATGGCCCCCTCTTCTCATGCTTGCTCACTTTATCTCCATATATCTTCCCCTACAGAATGAGCTGCTTTCTATATTCTAGATAGTCATTCTAAAACAATAAAGAAATTAAAAGTAAAGAATACTTAAATATTAAGCTATATTATTTGACCTTAAACCAGTCCAGCTACTTATTAACTTCCATAATTAAACTGAAACATTTTCTTACCTGAAAAGAAAATCACAGAATCACCAAGGCTGGAAAAGACCTTTAAGATCATCAAGTCCAGCCTAATGAAAGCTACATTAGCACTTCACTGTTGGTTGTATCCTTGTACAAGTGTCTCTCCAACTTAAAAAAAAATGACTTGGACTTATTTTGTGTTTTCCTACACTTAAAAAACCCAAAGTTTTTTAATCTGGAAAAAAAAAAAGCTTTTATTTTTCCCTTTGCAGATCTCCTTTAAAGAAGCCCTTTTAAATGTTTCAGAATAAAATATTGCAATGTCTTATATGCTGGAACTTCTCATCAGGTTCCTGACCTGCTCTATCATGTTACACACATTACACACAAACAGTTTCTTTTAAAGAGCAAGATAATAGACATTTAGTAAAGGCTAGTTTTGCACAGCAGCAACTAACAGTCTCTTGCACTGGTTCAGGGAGACAAGCAAAAGGTTTTACTTTGGATCTGCACTTTGTCCGTAAGTATCAAATTGAACTAAAAAAGGGGAACTGGAAGAACTAACAGTGCAAAGGTAAGTATTACCTATGTAGGGATGCATGTTTCAGTAACAGTGCTCAATGTAAGTGAAAACTGATAAAAACACTACTTACAAATTAGAGCCATGGATTCAGTCTTCTGTATTCAATTTCCTGTTATGAATCTCTCCACTGTTCAATCAAGGAATACGGCTCATGCCAAAACCATGTCATCTGCTTACATCTGGATGTCATCCACTTACATTTTTGTTACCCAACATTCACACTTGCAAAAACTAGCCTTGATACAAAAAAGGGGGAAGGATCATCTCTTTTCAGCTTGCTTATTTCATGCATCTGTGGTTTGGTTTCTGTTTCTCCCAGAGAAGCAAAACCCTCTCTCCTCTTACTGTGTGATTCCTTCACATGCAAAATGAAAAAAAGCAAACAAAAACAAAAAAAAAACTACACTGAAGATGAAGTAACAAAACCAAGGCAGTAGTTCATACTTCTTACCATTTCAAAAGGAACATTCAGTTTATGGAGATATGCACCTGGTGAAAGACAGCAGGAAATACACCCATTAGGAAAATCATTCCAGCTGGAAAAAGCAAGGAAGAAATCAGCTGCCTTTTCCCCCCCACCTGCTTTCTCACTCTGCTGATGGCAGGCCCTCTCCTGTAAGCTGCAATCCAAGAGACAAGCACACGTGGAAAGACACCAAAGGAATCCCTGACATGTTCCTTGATTTGAAAATAATAACAAAAAAAAATGCTTCAAAGAACTCCCACTCCAGCCACTTCTAACAGGCCCTGCAGAAAGATGCTATAGCCCTTGAGTATTTAAAGGCAAGGAAGTATATGAAAGATAAAAGCCACAAAGTGGAGCTAAGAGAAGAGAGTGCCAGATTTGGAATCACTATCAGTGTTTTGAGAGAGATGCAGCTGAAACAGGGGAGAAAAAGTATTTTCCAAGAAGAGGCATCTGAACCAAGAATCACTTTACTCTATGCCTCTCAACTTGCAGTCTCAGGCTCCTGCCTAAGAGCATGGAGTCAGCATTCGAGTTCATAAAGCAGCTCATCAGAAATCTGTTTGCCAGAAACTGATGAACAATCAAAAGAGCTTTGAAAAGGAGCAAAGAAGGAAAACAGAAATCAGCAGCTAATTAATTTTGTGTTTCCTTCTACACTACTGAGCCTCAAGCATTTTTCAAACTCAGTAATCTAGAAATAAAAAAGGGGGAGGGTACAAAAATCTACTTTATTCCTTCTCTCTTTGTAAATACATTTGAAATTAATTGTTCCATTAAAGGAGGGGGGGGGGGGAAAAACAGAAGGAGCCCAAGGCTCACAAACCAGCAAGCATTTCACGACCTGATGCCACAGCATTTCCCACTGAGGGCTGTATGATTCTGTTCAGTAAGGATTAACAGAATTGAAAAGGCACAGAAAGTAGAGAAGCAACACCAAAAAGTTACTGCAGTACAAGGCTTTGCATGCTATTCATTCATTCTTCATTTTTAGTTTATCTCCCATGTAGCTGCTCCTTAAGTTTAGAACCAATCTGCCTGATGACTGCATTCAGCCAGTTTAAATTTATCACATCTGTAAGTACAGAGACAACAGAACAAAATCTGAAAAACTATCACAGAGAGAAAACCCACACAATTTAACAGAATTATCTCTGAAATCAAACATAAATCTCTTAAATAAATGGTATTTTCTTGCTAGTTTTTTGATTTGTACCAACAGACAATGGTGTACTTACATGCTACATTTCAGAGGCTCACTGAAAAAATCTACTAAAATTCCAGCTGATCTCAGCATTTTTCTGAAAGACAACCAAATTCCATGTTGCAGTATCAATTCCTGGTGGCAGCATCAAAGCAGTTTTTTAATGAGAAATTAAAACTTCAGACACAGGCCATCTTTTCAATCATTTATTTCAGTAGGAAAGATTTTTTGAAACCTGTACTTAAATTCATTTGAACTAGCTTATGCAAACACACGATTTTCACACGCACACACAGAATAAAGTTTTAAAAAAGTTGAAGAAAAAGGCTAGAGGACAGCCAGACTGCACATCACTCAACGAGATCATGGTGCAATGCCTCTATCCCTAGAATGCCTCACGCCAGCAGGGAACATTAAAAATGGCTTGTGTTTACTGCATGACAACCTCCATCCCCCTTAAATTGATGGTTGGTTCTTACTGGATTATTATAAAACATATATATATATATATAATGATTTCCTGGTGCTTTTCACATTGCAGTACAGTAGTGTTTGAATGGATCTGCTCCTGTACACAAGGAGCTAGAAGTGCCTGTAAACAAGGCACCCTAGAACCCTTTATTTCAACATTTAATAGATTCCTAATGCTTTTCAGTTTCATCTGTGAACAGCTTTGGAATGGTAAGAAATACCTTCAGGAAACTCACGTGAAGGCCAGAACCTACCCAAATAATGCAAAATAATATGCTAATCAAACAGCCATAGCTTGCTTTTAATTAGATTTCATACACCTTTCTTCTCAGCAATGTAACTTCAAGAAAACTTGTCAGCTCTGTTCTGCACAGGCACGGCTAAAATAAGGAACTTATCTTTTCTCCTTTGACCTAACCCTTCTTTTGTCTTTGAAGATTCTTAGAAAGCATATGATTAATTTTCAAATTATCCTTCCCTTTCCAACATTTGAATTTACAAACACTTTAGTAAAAGCACTATGTTTTCATAGGATGTATTCCAGGAAAACAAATATTTAATTGCTTAAGAACAACACATTCTTTCCTCCAACTCCCCTTCCAAAGCTTATAAAGTCTTGCTACTAAAACAATCTCTTGCAGTTGCTTCAGTGAAGGACAGTACTCTCTACATAGTGTTGGCACTAGAAATACAATATACAAAACTGATCTTATGTGATATTGAGAAAGAATGAGTTTATCCAAGCCTTCTCCTTCTCCAAGCAATTTTTTTTGTCCTGTAGTACTTATTTTATATTAACAAAAAGCTTGTAAGAAATGAATCTTGTAAGAATGCTCTTGAATGTCTAAATCAAAACGGGAGAGAGAAAAGCAGGCTCCTTTCTAATAATGTGAGCTCTTAAGTTCATCTGGTCTAGACCATGACTTGGACTACCCTTTTCAATATCCCCCCCACCTAAATCTATTTAGAGACATCCCAAAATAAAAATAAATTCATTTCAAGGAAGTCTGAGCTACTTCTGACAAAAGTTGAACAAGCCCAAGCTACCAAATATCTCTGCATTTTTCTAAAAAGAGGCTATTCAAATACAGAAAAAACCCAACAACGTAAAGCCACTCAAGCCACAACTATTTTACACTGACCAAAACAACTAACTTCTGCAGAAATGCAATTACTGTAAGGAATGTTGCCCCTTGGTTCATCAAGGACACAGTACACAAGTCTGCCATTGTGGTACTCTCAGCACTGAAATAAAGGAATTGGTCTTTGAGGTAATAATAAGGCACTGACAAAAGTCTCCTTAAATCCAAACACTCACCGTCTAGATGCATTACAAATTAGAATGACAGTTTTCAACAAAGGATAAGACCTAAAACCAAATTATATGTCCACTCGTATTGACTCTTTTAATGACCACTTTCCCAAGCCAAATCACCTTATGCCTAAGCCACCTTTCTAAACAAAGAAAATGGGCACTACTGAAATAATAACAAAACTCCTAAAACTTGTCCTTGTAGGAAAAACAAGCAACTAACCAATGGGATTTAGTATCAGCTCTGCTGTCTTGATACTTGCAACAGGCAGCACAGCACAGCCAGCCATGAAAAAAATCAGAACTACTAATGCTGGTGAGTTAGCACACCATAAAGAAAAGGAAAAGAATGAAGAAAAATGCCACTGACAGAGCCAGAAGGAATAACATTCCCTGGTTTATCGTATCTGAATTTGGACGAGATTTGCTACAGTTAACCAAAACCACAAGATCAATTTGCCTTTTATCAGAATGGACCTCACCTCCTCAAGTGCCTTAGCAGCACAAAAAACTGCAACTGCTTCTGCTGGATGGGAAAGCATTTCATTTTAACATTTGTTATGTCTGATAAAATAGAGGAGGACTAGTGCAGAAAATGTATACATGCAAAGAGAGGAGGCTGCTGTTGCAAGATTAGATGAATTTACTTCTAGTGAGGAACAGATAACTGATAAAATCCTGCTGTGGTTTTTTATCCTTTCTTTTGCTCCCAGTAAGTTTTCGAATATGCATGCTTCTATAAACACTTTTCTTGGGAAAAGTTCAAGTGCTCTGCAGTTGTGTTTTGAGGAGGAAAGTTAATCAGCTGATTCCCCAAAAGAGACACTGATTCCTCAAGCAGGAGGCTAAAACATCTGTGTGACTGCAGGGCTGCTTAATACGCCAGCTGCAGAGTTGAGAAATAAAAGTCTGCCATTACAGTATTTTCCTTTTCAGATCTTTCTTAAGTAGGATATAATTTTCACAGTAATTTTACAGAGCTAACAGTAACAAAATTTTAAATCTGTGTGCTAAAGCTCATTCTTTAAGTATTTATGTGTATTCATTTAGTATTTGTAGTTTTACTGGCTATAACTGGCACCTAAACACTTAAGAAATCATAATAGCCTGAGTAATATTCCTCTGGGATGGAATGCCTGCAAAATGAAAAACATGTCTGGGATGAGCTATATTTACACAAATTACCAATATTTTTCACAAATAAATCTCCTTATTTGCTTCCTAAGAACACTGGAACAGGAGTCAGGTTTGAAAAACCTAGCCAAAAGTTCTATGTATTCAGTGGGAAAGTTAGCAGTGAGTATTCAACCACTGGTGCAATGTTGTGTATGTCTAATGCACTGCACCAACTTCACAAACCAGACATTCCCTGTTCAGTGTTTCCCAGGACTGTTAGTTTAGCTAACAAAGTGGTTAGGAGTGAGCAGGTGATTAACATTTACGTGTGGAGGCTTGCTACCAAGATCTACTCCAAATACTTTTTGCTTTTATGCCTCCTTATATGACTTACTTGCTTATATGTAATGGGCTTTAGTTTCAAAATCAAAACACAAAGAAATGAAGTGACAAATATTAGCTCAAGTATTTCAGCAGTTCTTAACAAGATAAAAAATTAGAGCAATATATTAAAAATGAAACTCAAAGAGGAAATGCCAACTACCTGAAGTAGTCTGGATGACAGTCTTACCTGAATAACCAAGAGCTCGTTGCTGTCCTGGTTTTCTCAGCACTGGTTTTAATTATTTATTTTTTTTAACCCCTTTTTATAAAAAGAGCATTACTATGTTCTTTACAGTGTGTTTGATTTCTCTGAGTCTTTCCAGAGCTTAGCTGAGGCAGCTTTCCCTCAGAGAACAAAACCACCACCTCTTTCTGAGCACCATTTATCCTAAAATATGTAACATTTCAGTATTTCCCTATTTCCCTGTAAGGACTGTGTGGCTCAATGGGAGATAAACAATAGGAAAGCACAGAACTACTCGTTGCCACAAGTGCCAGTGTTTTCTGTGTTGTAATCACTCCAGTTATCCTGGATACACTTTTTCAGAAACTCCTCCCACAGCATTCAATCTCTCCCACGAAAAACAGCATATCTGAGGGTAGAAAAACAAGGAAGAGCAGGAGGCTTGAGAACAATGGAAGCTGGCAACAGCAATAATTCACTAAATGATGATTTGTGAACTGTTTTCCCCACCATCTTCCTACCATAAAAACCTAACTCAAAACAGCTGGAGAAATAAAAAAAAAAAACCCAATAATAAATGACACCTTCTGACCTGGCTCTGTCTTTAGCAAAGCTGTGTGATGTCAGGCTGTGGCTCCCAGTTGCATGTTTTCTTTCCCTAACAGAAGAACAGACAGTTATGCTGCAATGAACCAATAACAGCTTATTTAGAAATTCAAAATCCACAGGCTAATATCCACAATGCTTAAAAAAAGTACACACGTTGTTAAAAGACAGTTGTTGAGGAGAAACACGCATTAAGTAATTTTCAAATGAAAAAAAAAACAGAACAAGTTGTGCAGTCTGCTACAGCAACACTGCTGGCTATGAAGATGCTGTTTTTACTATACACCCAACATGAGCAAACTCAGGAGATGGGTGAACTGCAGAGGGATTCAGCACAAGCAACCCCTTCCAAAAATACATGGCTTCAGGATCAGAACAGACTATTCATTCCCTATCAAAACAACATCATAAAATTACAAGGGGGCACAAATTCCCACCATGTTTGTGGAGTAATTCTGACAGAAGCATCCTTCTACTGTTTTCTTTCTACCAAGAGCCAATTCACAAAAACAATTCTTGGAAACATGAACCAGCCTATTAACCTTTACTCTACATCACCAAGTGGTTGAGGTTTGTGTGTTTTGTTTTTTACTGTGAGATTGGATTATCCTTCTTTTTTGCCCACCACCCCCCCCTTCACCTCCCCCAGAAATCAGACATTAATCCTCTCAATTGAGAGATTAAATTGACCTCGGGGGAAAAAAAAAAGTGAGTTTATAGGCTTCTACTCAGATGCAATAAACAAACTGTACATTTTCAAAATAATAAATACTAGTAGAAACCTTTATTCGATAGGCAGAAAACTCCACCACAGACTGGTAGGTAGCTTGCTTGTTTTTAGAAAGGAGTATTCATGGTGGAAACTGCAAGTGTATTTATGACCACTAAACCACATTGTCAATGGAACAATTACTATGTTTTTACAGACCTCGAAGTTCTGATATTGAAGTAGTATTTTGGACAACATTTCCTTGCTTTACATGGATCATATTTTTTTCAAGATTAAAGAAGACTAATCATCCAGGAAACTCTATCTAGGTGACATCAAGGAAACCCAAATAAAGCAAGAATCAAAGTCTTAAGCATAAAATACACATATAAAGCATGGCTCATTTTTACAACCATAATGTTTTTTCTATGAGTAATATCAGTGACCAAGAATTATTCCTGTCAAGGATAGAATTTGATAGTCCCATGCCTTTTCTCTCCTGAGGTTATCTTCAGATTGATTACTTATTTGCCTGAAGATCAAAAAAGCTTCAGTATGTAAGGTCTGCATTAGGCCACGTTATCAATACCACACAATGTCAACTATTTTGACCAAGGGAGATACTAAAGTCAATTATTGCCAAATGAGAACATAAAAGCTTGAAATTGTGCCTCTATCTTTTAAAAAATGAGATACTAGGTGATTTCATGAAACACCATACACTAACAGTGGTCCCTAACTGCTAATTACCAGATAGCCAGAGAAGTAAAAGGTCTCAGTGAGCTACACCCAGGTGTTGGTTTTTCTGTCATTCAACCTTCATATGCCAGAGAGTGACAAATGTAGAAACAAATGGGAAGAAAACACTCAGTTTTGACCCAACAGTGCTTTCTGTTTTGTCTCTTCCACACACACACACAAACCACCCAAAACACATGAACTACGTTTTTTAACCAGGAATTAGGCAACAATGTACCAAAAATATTTTTTGGTGTGTAAGTGCTCAGCCTTTGTGCCACGGAATATGGCTCCCATACAGTACTAAGATTTACAAGCTTACTGCTATTTTAAACTTGCAGGTGTTACATTTCTTATACTTGTAGGTCTGAGAGAAATAACATTGCTCCAGGCTAAGTGTAGCTGGGACAAGCTTCCATCGAGAACTCCTGGTACAGTCTAAACATCATCTCTACAACATGTAGTACCTTTTATTACCCAGTCCGTACATAGCTTTTGATACAACTCTTAAATACCAGTTTACTTGTTTTCTTAAGAATGCCTAAAAAGGTGAGTTATTTTCAAAATTAGTATAAAGTTAAAAGAAACTCAAACTAGCTACAGTCTATTTAACTCAAGCACAGCACCGCCAGAAGTTTCACACACACTATTTGGTGTTTCATGTTGTTTTTCCTTTCACTCTTTAAGGCAGTGGTTTCCACAGGTCAGTTCAGAGAATATAACAAAGCATGGTCCATGGCAATTCGTGTTGCAACTCCATTTTTAATTTGGGGGACTACCCCCCAAGCATTAGTGGTTTTGTTCAGGGCTCCAGAGTTCAGAGATTGAGTTGACAGGCTCTGTTCTGGCACAGAATACAGCTGGCACATTTTTCATCAGGACCTCCTTCTCAATTATGAGATGGTTCAAATTGTTCTTTTTTTGTTGTGAATTAGCCTATTATTCAAAGGTCATCAAGTTGGCAGGAACCTGAAAAGAAAAATATAAATGATAGCAGATTGTAATTTCAATAGTACCCACTTTCACTGCACTGTTTCACCTGTTTAAATGCACATTTTTTTGTCTCAAATAAAGAAGAGGAGGAAAGCTACCATCATTCAGCAGTACAAATACACTTAGAGTTGTAGAAAACTCAGGTAAAACCTAAACTGCTGCATCATTTATAATTTTATCATACGTCTGTAGGTCTTACTAATTTTGATGACATTCAAGATTTAAGTTGTCAGCAAAACAACCTCACCATGACAAATCTCAGCACCAAACTACACAAGCAGAACCTTCTCACCTGAGTCCCAGCTAGAGAATTCCTGGCACACAGGTCAGTGGTTGATGTAGGCCTTATACTACTTTAAAGACTAAATTTAAAAAATTAGGCACAAACACTTGCCTGAGCTTTTCCCATAGGAAACAGGAATGCCTGCTGCCCACCTCACTCCCTTTGACAAAGATTAAAGCTAGTTTGCATTACATTCATTTATATCCCCATTTTCTCCCCATCAGGAATTTTTTTGACAGCAACATCTCTTGTTTACTCAGGCTATTAAAGAGCCACCATATTCCTGATGACTGTCAACAAATACCCAGTTTGGTCAGATTTGAAACAAGCATTTCTTGCTTCACATTTACCATTTATCTTCAGATGCAAAAATGATCAACTAGGCTAAAGTTCCACCATTAAAAATAATATCTATTACAATATTTCCCAGTGTTATTCAACTGGGTAGGTGTCTATGCTCTGTTGAGAGCAGTTTTAAACACCCAACCTTTCTTAGGCAGTCATACAAGCAAACAAGATCTCTCATTTTCAAGAGGAACATAAGGCATCTCTCCAGAGGAAGCACTGCTCAGGAATCAAACCACAATCAAGAGAAACATTTTTACAGGATTTTTTTTGTTTTTGTTTTTGTTTTTACTCATTTGGTAAACCAACCTCTGCAACCCAATGTTTGTGTGAAGCCCTGCTTCTTCTGTGGGAGCAACTCTACTGCAAGAACCTGAATAGTACAGCTACACAACATGCCAGAATACATGCAAGAAATGATGATAGCAGGGATTTCAGCCTTTTAGTGATAGTTTTTTTCCTCATGAATCCTCCCCACCTTTTTTCTTTTAAAATCTTCCATGCTTATCTTTACTTTGCTGTCAGATTTTCCACAGGAGACCCCACCAAGATCCTTAAGCCCTCTGCTTTTCCACAAGCCAGGGCTGAATGCTTTAAACAAGTTTGCATTAAATAGTACTGTTAACCCTTACTGAATAAAAGGTGGCCTCAGAGGGCAGTTTTAGGCTTGCCTGGAAATCACCACTTTCTTGCAAACTCTTTGCCACTATTTGCTACTATTCCCATATTCTCCAGCCAGGAACACGATTCCATCTCCTTTGCACAGTCTCAAACACTTTCAAGGGAGCTTCTGCAATCCTCCTTACTCCTTAGATTTCTCTCAGAAGCAGAACTGAACAAGAAAGCACAAAAGGATCTGGAAAGGTCCTTTTGTTTCCCCTTCAAACTCAGTAGGAACTTTTGCTCTGCGAACTCCATAAATAAACATGCAAAGGAAAGGAAGATTTCAGGAAGATGAAGGTGGTGACTTAAAGGATTTTGCTGATGAAAAGGTCAGTAAGAATTTCTATGGGAACAGAGTTTCATAGGGGTTAGAACAGTCTTGTCTTCCTTTTTGATTCGTGGAAAATCCTACTTTTGCTTAAAGTCTGCCACTGTACCCAGGACTAAATTAGTTTTTTATACATTTTAGAAATACATGCAAAAACCAGAAAACATGCATGCCCAAGAGTTATCTGGAACTGATGTTGAACACTATGGTTAACAGCTTTTTACATACATGTAAAATAGCTTTTTTAAAATGGGCAGTGACAAAAATACAGTCCCTCAGGAAGATATTTTTGGAACATTCCTTCCATTTATCCAATTGCTTTACATTAGCTCCAAGATAGCCTCAAATCTTCCATCATTATTCCAGAAGCTCTGAGGATTTGTTTGCAAAGGGACACACAGGAAAGCCAAGGGAAATGAATAAGCATGTGAAATAGATGTACAGGCTGCTCAGGGTAGATGGCCCCTCATACAAAGCAATCAGTTACAGCTCTGTCATCTTGAAAACCAGTTCTGAGCTCTTAACAGCTAATATTCCTTTTCAACATCTTGCTCTCACCTGTTGTCTGTTGCTTTGGCAGGCAGCACTCAGGTGTTTAAACCAGAGCATTGCATTCATTCTGTTTCCAGCTTGAAATTTATATGAATTTCCTAAGTAAGAAAGGTAGAGAAAAAAATTATAAAGAAATACAAACAATCAGAAAATCACAGAATGGTTTGGGTTGGAAGGGACCTTCAAGATCATCTGGTTTCAATGCAACGCTTCCAGGGATGGGGCATCCACAACCTCCCTGGGCAACCTGTTCCAGGGTTTAACCACCCTCACACTAAAGAATTTCTTCCTAATGTCTAACCTAAATCTCCCCTCTTCCAGTTTAAAACAATTAATGCCATGTCCTATCACTCCATGCCCTTGTAAAAAGTCCCACCCCAGCTTTCCTATAGCCCCTTCAGGTATGGGAAGGCCACTATTAAGGTCTCCCCAGAGCCTTCTCTTCTCCAGGCTGAACAACCCCAATACTACATATTTAAATCCTACCCATATTCAAATAACTCTATATTAAAACATTATGAAAAGATTTAATAGCAGAAGGTTCATATAACTTTACACTTTGTCTGGCATAAGTGCAACTTAATTGTTTGACCTAGTGCGAGAGAAGTTTCAGCTCGCCTGTATCCTTTCCAACATTCTAGATTTCAGCTAACACCACTGTCAACTAGGAAAGAACAGAACATTTATCAGAACCACACAACAAAAATGGTTTTGTTCACTGCCATTACTGTAATCTGTTTATAATATAATCTAATAATTTTTTAATGAAGTGCAAAATAGCACTGAAACGCGCTCTAGAAAGCAACGCTTGAAAGCTGTTCCTGAACATATTGATCCATTTCAGACTAGCATTTTCAGTGCTGGAGTTACACAGTGCTTCCTTGGGTTCTGACAGGCCAAGGGTTACAAAAACATTTCAGGTTGCTGTTGCTGAGTTTAAGCTGACAAGCATTCATAATTTACCCTGCATATTGGTGATGCTAGAATAGAGCCTTGGAAAGAAAATGTAGTAAGATCTGAAGTAGACAAAGCTGTAAGTAATGTTAAGCTCCTTTATCAGAACTTCTAATGATGCTTCCTACACAGCTTGCAGTGCTATGGAAAAGGAACAATTTGTTTACAGTTTAAACTGAAACCAGGGCATAAGGGCAGTCAAGGCTCCTCTGCAACACAGTAAAGATCTCTTAGCTTTGGTTTGTTTGGTTTTGGTTTGGCTTTTTGTTTGCTTGTTTCTTCCTTCCTGGTACTAGCACTACATTTGAAGAGATGGTTTGGTATGGAGATGGAGTAGTTACAGTTTGGAGAGTTCTTAGAACTTCATGAAGACTAAGGCTTCTCCACAGGCAATTTTCACATTCTAAAGGCAAACAGGTCATATTGGAGAGCAGCTGAATAAGTGAAAGGTAACATCCTTCCAATTTCATGCAGCTGTTTATGAATAACTCAACAAAGCAAATGTTTGTTCTGGGAATCACTGCACCCTTGGTACTAGCATTGCTTACCCTTCTCAGAATCAGTCAATAAGAAGAGATCTGGATGCTCAGGGTCATCTGCCATCATCACCATCCAGCCCACCACTGACACATTCTTACTCGGCGTGGATTTGAACTGAAAATACAAGCAGATACATAAACCAAAGTAAAACAAACAACTTCAGCCAGACCGACCGCACTGCACAGAACAAGTATTCAAAAGGGCAGGTGTTCTCAGGGACACTGCTAAAGACACATAGTAACTTCAAAGGAAGCATAGCACATCGTAAAATTAAGAAAGTCTATTAATTTTATATTAAAATAGTGAAAGCAAAGTTTTTTACAATTAATGACATTTCAAACAAATTAAAAGGAATATCACAATCATGCAAAATGTCTCAGACTTCTGAACTGCACTGTATGAACACAACAGCATTCCTCAACACATTCCTGCACATATATATGTATACTATAGATCAAAAAAAGTGCATTAACAAATGCAAAGCTAATCCCTCCACTGTTAACAAGCAGAAGAATTATACTTGTCTGTGTCATAATTATTCAAAGCTAACATGCATTCATTATTATAATAGCTTCTAATTACACGAGTCCTGTGGATAACACAACAGTGTAATTAAATATTATGACCTGATGAATGAAATGGATCAAAGGTGTAGATTCAATAAACAAATGTGCAGAACATAATGTGCTCATTTATCAACAAGATGTTCAAAATGATGGGGTTTTCCTGTTCAAGGTGTTACTCACACAATGACATATTAACTTCGGCCTCTTCTAAGCACAATACCTGTCTCTGCTACACTAGCCCTTCCTCACCTGGCAGTTTCTTGGTCCCATGATCCTTTTCATTCACCTGTTGAGCATTATTTTCTACTTCTCAGGCTTCTACTCTCAGTTCCAGGCTACTTGCCCATCAAATCCCACTCCTTTCCAAACCATAAGCTTCCTTCTCCCTGGTCTCCTTGCTTATCTATTGGTAGACCCTCACGATTCACCTCTCACTACTTGCTCAGGCAGTCCCATTCACTCCCCAACACTGAATTCATTCAGTTTCTCTCAAGTTTTTAATTGCCAGGTCTCCTCTTCCCATATTCATGGGTCCAACACACTTTTGTCATAAATCCTAGCACTCTCACCCTCTTTACCTCACTTCTCTGCCCAGAAGGTCCAACTCTGCTATATGCTGGCTCTGATCAGATATGTCTTCTTCCTGCCTTGTGAAATCTCTACTGTAACCACTTCATTAGTAGCGTAATTTTGACCTAATTACATTAGTAGCAATTATAAAGCTAACACAGTCTTGGGAACATTTTATGTCAAATAAATTTGCAGTTCTAGAACACTTTTATTCTTCATACTAATGCAGCACAGTAGATCTACAAAGTTAGGTGTCAAATGTCTTGTTTCATTTTCAAAACACTGCATTACCATTACAAATCTGGAACTCTGGTTCAGCAACAGGAAGCATCACAGCTAATAGGTTTAATGGTCTCACAAGCAAAGTAAGAGCTTTTAAGAATATTCTCTATATGGAAATACGATTACTTTATAACTAAAATTCCAGTGCAAGTCTAATGTCAGTTAATCTATGCCACAGATTGACTGGAGAACCTGCATGTCCAGTAAGTTTATCTGTCTGGGGCTTGTGCAACAGGCTACATCTTAAACCTCAGTTCAAAATATGTTAGAACTTTAAATGAACAAATGTTAGACCAGTATTTGAAACACAGTATTTTAACCAAGTTAAGAGTCTAGCCTCTCTGTATCTTACAAACTTCTGAATGCATCACCTGAATACTGCCCTCTTTGTGTCACTATAGTTACACTCGCAGGAACCATTCCATCCCGAGTTCCTACCAGTCATGCTCAGCTGACATTGTGTAACATCAGTGGAAATATAAAAGCTGGGAAGCTTTGAAGGGATGCTTGCACAGATAGCTTAAGCGTGAAAGTGATGATGACTGTTCTCAGGAAAGACCTGCCTGCCAAACTTCAAAATGGATGCCCTTTTAATGATATTACTATGGATAAAACTGCAGGAAAAGATCATTCCTCATAAAACCCACAGAGTCACATATACTAAAGTAACTCTGCTGCCTCTGGGAAGTGGACTGATTTGGTAGCACCTCATAAGAGGAGGAAATAAGTTTTAGAACTGTCAGACAACATTTAATTATAGTGAGGGCAGGATAACCTAACTTCTTTCCAAATAGAAACTAAAATTTCTCTGAAGATTGCAGTCAGTAACGAAAAACATTAAGGAATTCTATCTGAAAGAAGCAACAGAGACAGGAAAAGGGAATGAAATAAGAATACAGCTTATGAGTTCTAAAAAAAAGTACTCTTAAATTCAGGACTTGCTATGGACTCACGGAAGAAATTGTCTTGATAAATAAGATGACATAACTCACATTTAAAAGGGACTTCCAAGTAGTCCTACAAAGCATTTTCACAGAGGTGGAAATTTAGGTCAACAAAGTGGTTTTTTTATCCATTACAGACTGACAATGTACCTCTTGAACTGCACTGATTTCTAGAATTCCATGAAACAGCCCATTTGTACTTTCCTATACTACGTTACAAACAACAGGCAGCAGGTATACAATACATGAAATTACCATGCAATCAAAACTGCTAGAGCTCCCTTGTTTTTTTCATTTTATTCAAAACAATTAGTTAATCATGGTACTTCTCCAAACTGTAAAAAGCTCCACACAAGGAAAGAGCTTCCTGCCAGCACCAACCCATCATCACTTGAAACACATGTCAGTTTTCCACCCCTATGCAGGGCTGGATTTGTATTCCATGTTTACACAGTCCCCCAAGGCAGTTCATTCTCCACGGATGCACAGAGCCTTGCTAACAGCAGGTCTGCTTTGTTAACATGAAGGGAATGAAAGCTTTATTGTAATTTAATGTTCCTGGCTCCTCTTAGCTTTTATTTTTATACAGGCCATTGGAATGACACTCCTATTATACACACAGAAAACTACAGAGCTCTGGCACTAGGCTTCACATTAATTTTTTGTTGTTGCTGTTGTGAGCTCAAAGGCATTTATACATAAATCTTTGAATCAAAAACTCCAAATTAATCTGTGAACAGCCTCTTCACTCCAACCTTTTGGCACATACACATCTCCTCCTCCACATCTCCTGTTAAGCTTTTAAAGCTTTCTAATACTAAAATAATTTTCTCAGTGGTTGAACATACCTCCTAAAATGACAGCATTCTTTATCAGTGTATTTCAAAGAAAGTGCCTGAGCAATGACTACTAAGTTTTCTGGAGTACCAGTAAATGGTTTTAATTCAGAATATAACACGTAATGGAAGGCTTAGAATGAACAACAGCTCATGCTCCAGCACAAAGCCTCAAAAAGTCTCTGGTGCTCTTCCAAGTACCTACAAACATGGAAAAATCTCTCATGCATGCTATGTTGTCACAAATTAGCAAGATTCCTCCAGACAATCACTATAAACAGTTTTTTCAGGGTGTATTCACACTCCTCAGGGTGAATCCTTTCTTTAAGACTAATTTTAAGTTGGCTGGTTTTACTATTGTCCTTTTCTAAAGGTGCAAAAGTGCTATAGTTTTTATCACAGAAGATTGTTTGTAGGTACCATTTCATCATATTAAACAAAATTTTACACATTCTCCACACATTCCTCTCACGTTCTCCTGTGCCACATCTCTGGCCTCCAAAGTCCACGTGCTCATTATAGACAATTTCCTATTACTTAAGTAATAACTGAAACCTGCTGACCATTTAAAATACAAAGCTCATTACATTTAGTAATCTGCCTTAGCAGATGCAGCACAAGAAATTATGTTACATCCAGGTATCCTCTTCCTTTGGACTAGGTTCACATCTAGAATACACACTAAGCTCTTTTTCTTTTTATAACATGCACAAGAAGAAGAGTAGGCTTGCCCATGTCTAAAAGTGAGGGAATTTCTTGCCCTTTTTGCTGAATTACACTGGGATTTTTATGAGGTAATTTTCCAAAGAGGTTGGCTATTATAAGGCTGGAAGAGCTTTTGAGTATCAGTGCATTCCAAGTCCTCAGTCTCAGCTGCCTGAAGCAATAGCAGCAGCAGAACAGTCAACAGCATGCCTGTAATCAAGACACATTTATCATGAGAGCTCTAGCCAGGAAACTTTAAATAGCAGACTAACTTTTTCATTGCCAGTGTTCCTTTCCATGTCACAGAGGCCTTGAGAAAGGAAGCTGAAAAGACAGATGTTTACATGGCTCCAGAAGATGCTTGGACTATTTCACCTTGGTAAATCTCAAGTGTATCTGTCTTTGAAAAAGAAACCTGTTTTTATCAATTTAGTCTGAACAGTAACAAAACAAAGATCTAGCCTCAAATGTCTTTAATTTGCAGAATGGACCTCTTGGGAATATCACTGGACATTATTTGTACAGTGAACATGTACTCATGCACTACCTATCTATCTACAGATGGTTGACCATCTACACTTTACTCTCTCTTGATTAACTTTCCTTCTGAAAACGCAACCAAAGATGAACTGAAGCATGACATTTGTTTGACAAGTCATCTTCACAGACTCCAGAACAAAAGCTGAGGCTTTGTACAATAACCTTGTAATGAAATGGATGGAAATCTAAACCATCAATAGCTAGGCTAGAAGTATAACACAGGTAGACTAGCTGAGGAAAGTTACTGACCACCTATTATTATGCCATTTTATGAACTGGAGTGTCTCTCCCAGCCTCAAGCTCCCACAGCAGTTACCAAGTTATCTTCCACCTTAAGTTCAGCATAAAAATTATACTGTGTTATCATAACCTTTGGAACTGAAGTATGTGTGCATTCACTGTGAACTACTTCTGTAAACAAAAGATGATCCAAACCGTAGCTAATAGGTATTACATTATTTTAACCATGACTGCACCTGGAAAACCAAATCAGAGACCTGAGCTTCACAACATGCTTTGCGTGCACAAACAGAACAAAATATGTTCACTGCTCTGAACAGCTAAAAGACATCACCTGCATACAGAGAAAGCTGAGGTGGTGCTGGACAGTTCAGTCCAATTCCATAGAGCCAGCTGTTAAAATAAATCTAACCTAGCAGTCCCTGCTTTTTACTATTACTCCTCCATCTCCCTTTCCTGGGAATTGCATTGCTCAAGCTCTGGTCAGTATTTGCAAGCCTTGGTGCTGGCAGGCTTCTGATGGGTACTCCTGCCAGCATTATGGACTTGAACATCTCCTAGCCTCTATCTGCAAACTTCATTAATGGTCTGCTGGCACATCCTTGGACAAATAAACACAAGAACATAAGAATACGAGACACATTTTAGCTTCTTAAGCACTAGTCTGTTCACTAGTGGTTTAGTTGCTGTAGGTGTCACAACACATCAGTTACTTGGAATATTAAAAGTCAGTTCAATAGACTCAGAAAATAATTTTTGAAAGAGCATTCTAAATGGATATGACTGGATTTCAAGACAAAAGTAAAGGCTTTTGCAGTAACAGAGACTCATGGGGACCAAATGCCAGACTTGAATGTTTAAATTTGTTACCTTTTTACTTCATTTACTTTTCCTAAAGAGAGGACAAGACCTTTTAAATGTTTGGAACTGTTATTCAGAAGAAAATGTATAGCAAATGAACCACATAAAAATTCAATATACATAATTACTAAACAATAATATTACCAGCTCTGCAATTTTTCCAAGTTCTCTAAACTTGTATGTTATACACAATACTGAAAAAGCTTCTGATTGAATAGCTACAAGTATGGTCAGTCTCCATCATTCAGTACTTTGAGAGACAGTGGACGAGAGAGAGTTAAAAATGCATATTCTATTCTTAAAAGAAAACAAAATGCCATTTTGGCATGAAGCCTAAAGGCATCACATCAGTAACCGGGAAACAAAGTTTGACATTACAAAAAATTTCTCTATGTTTCCAGGAAAAACAATAAACAAACTGTGACATGATGCCAGCCCAAGTTCTTTCTTGGTTCTTTCTTTTGCTTTAATATTTTACGTTTCTGGTCATAACAGTTTACAAGTCAGCTCCTTCCAACTGTCTTTACTTTTTATGAGACAGACTCCTTCCATAAGGGTTTCACAGATACTACAGCCCAATGCATGCAAACACACACACTTCTCTGAAGACACCCAGGAGACAGGATGCTTGGCTAACAAGCCTTTGGGCTGGGCTAGTATTGTCTTAACTGGCAAGACAAATTAAGTAGCATCAGTTTTGATTTCATCTAAGCAATCAAAGATATTAGGGATGGGGCAGAGGGGTGATGGCAAAGAAACTATGCAAATATTCCTACATGTAATTAGCTATTATTAAACTACTTTGAGTATTAGTATGCTGTTTCCTAATGAACTACTTTCAATAGAAGTGGAAAATACTCAATGTTTTTGTAGATGAAGATAACCTTACACACAAACTTTGCACACAGAAAATTCAAGTATGTAGGAATCTACTAATGAGGAATCTTAAGGTTCAAATCTCTACCCTCTGAATATAAAAGTCAGGGTAAATAAAAAGTATTTTGTACCAAAAAGAAATAAGATAGTCCCCTTAGAAAGACTCTAGAAGCACATTTCAGTTTGTAACATTACATAAGTTTTACACAAAACAAATGTGTTTCAGTGACAGTTTTCATAAATTAAACTGAAACGCTGGCCAAGGCAACTGTAAGTAATTGTTGTGAGCAGTGAGTGAACTCAGAAAAAGATCCAAGGATCTCAAATTTTACCCAGTTTCTCACCAGAAACTCTGGCAGTATCCTCTTCCATTATAATTAACCAGTGAAAACAGAAATTACATCATAACCTCCCTGGAACCTCTACAGAAAATCCTTTTACTACTTCCCCACTTGAGCAAAGTCTTTTTAGCTTTTGAAATAAAGCTGCAGTGAATAAAAGGAAAGCCAGCATCGTATGGTATGGTAGCTCCTTGCTTCACACATGAAGTGTTCTGTGCTCTGTTGTAGTTAACAGATTACAGGATTAAACAGAAAAAGAGAGTTTCCTAATTTTACCACATAGATGAAATCAGTACATGTTTAATGTCTCGTGTAGTGACTTCTCAGCCTTTCCACATCAACGCTTGTTTGGATTTTAAGTAGCAACAAACCACTGCAAGACTCAGAGACCATCAAAAGATAGGACTTCTACCTCACAAACAGACTCTACCTCTACACAGACTCAATGGCATAGGTCCCTCTCATATAGACCAAGAAATTCAAAGAGACCCATTGCATATGCAAAGCAGATGTTCTTGGTGTAGCACAGAAAAGTGCATGATAATGTCATTAGGGCATATCCACATGAGGTGACTGGACGACAGGATAGTGCTGACTGGAAATTATGCAAGTTCTAAACTACTCTGTGTTTACATCAGGAAATCACATTTTAATTTTGGCAGGTGATACTGGAATACACTGCTTTTACATACATGTTTTCTCTCTGTAGCCTTCAGAGATTTTGCAGCGTAGTAGAAGAGTTGGGTCCCACACAGTGCTACCCAGTATTTTGTCCAAGATGCTACCTAGAGAAGAAAGAGGAGAAAAAAAAAAAGTGCAACAGATAAATGAAATGTTTCATTATGTTGAGCTGTAAAATAGCAGGTATCATCCTGCGGGAACATGAGAACACTAACTGTCCAGAGAAACCATCAGCCATGTTTCCAAAGCTGCTGTATCTAGTTATTAGTGTAGGCCTACAAATGCAATAACAATCAGAAAATGCAGAAAGAATGTGCCCTTCCTCATTCATCTGAGAAAAATTTTCTGCATCTTACTCTATACTTGCTGCAACCCTTACTGAGCACTTCATTGAGGTAGTGCACAATTGTTTCTTTCCCATTTTACACACTGCCACAAGGTATCCCCCACTGTGAAGAATATGCATTTTTTATTTCTAATTCATAATTAAAGGGTTGTTATCTATTGATAAATTGTTAGGATCCACCTGCTGTTCAGGAAAACAGAACATGCTCCTGTGTTTTAAAGTTATCAGCAATTCTAAGAAATTTCATGTAGCACTATGCTTCTCTTCTACTCTCTAGATTATGGGCACAGCCTTATAAACTGAATAAATCCACCAAACAGAAGAATGCAAAAGCTAGCAGTGCCCCTAAACCTTAATCATCAGGGATGAAGAGGAGAGATCTCAGACACCCAAATTAGTTGTAAAGGCCATTTTATCATATTTATAGCTGGGTAAAGGAAGAAGGTGAGACAGTATGAATTAAGAATATCTTACTGTAGGTTTTTTGCCTTCTTTCAACAATGTCTTCCTTCTGAGAACACCTTGAATAGTAACTGCTCCTGGATACAAATGAACAGCCAAATCTTCAGATTCTAGAGAGCTGAAAGGAGCACGGGAAGACTTGCGTGAAAAGAAAAATATTTCCAAAAGTAGTCCTCCAATCATTCCCACAAACTAATGTAAACATCTGTATTTTAATTAAGAAATGTCAACTTTTTGTTTATTGGACTTCATTGGAGAAAAAGACTTTGACTGTTATAAGGAATTGCTATTGTGGAATTAACACTCGCAAACAAAAGTGATCAGAAAAATTAATTAGCCAGGCAGGTAATCCTTAATTTAAAAAATTAAACCTCAAGACACGAGTGAAATACAAGAACAATTAATTTTAAGAAGCAAGTGTTTGAATTACATTCCTACTGTGTGTTAAAACCTCTTCTTCAGCCCTTGCAAAAAAGATTCTTTGGTTAGAAATACTGGAATCATTAGCACATCAAAAACAAAGCATAGCTCAAACATGCACAATCTTTAAAATATCTGAAAGCAAGAAGAGTGGGGAGGAGCAGCAATAAAGAGTAGAACCCTGAACCACAGCTTTAAGGTGTTTTAATGCATCTGGTGCTCTACTAATCAGCTACCCTCTGTAGGATCTGACAGCAATGGGCCAAACCAAATGCCAGGTACAGCACTGCAAACAGAAAACTTAGTGTTATGAAACCATGAAGGTGACTGGCTTATAAAACATTCTCAATCAGAAAAAAAAAAAATTACAACAGGAAGCATTGCAGCAGCTGTCAATCAGAGCACGTGACTAAATGGCTGAACACAGCAGCTTTCTAGAAAAGCCAAGAAATTGAACAGCACCTGAAACTTGTTTTGAAGTAAGCCAGGACTTGCTGTTTCATTCATCCTAACCTTCATGAACATTCAAAGTAAGTTGGAAATGAGGATGATGATATGGTGACAGTTTTGGACATTGATGGATGTTGAACATGAGTTTAATTCAGTGAGACAATGCTTGCTTCTTGACATATAAAAAGATTAATAGTTAATGGTCATCTCCCAACTACAGCACCACAAGGCTGGAGACAGAATTTTTATTTAAATTAATCAGAACAATCAATTCTATTACTGTGTCAGCTTGCAAATAATACTATCTCTAATTAATTTGGGCTAATTTTAATGTGTTACTCATTTTAGCCATATTTCTTCAGGGAAGAGGGGAAAATACAGAACTGCCAGCAAAGAAAACATTTGGAATGCCATCCATTAGCACAAGAAGCAGTTTCGTTGTCCTCATGAGAACTAACAACACTGCTACACAGTGGCAGGCAGCTAAAAAGCTACCTTTGGTAAAACATCTTTAAGCCTTGATACAAAGATCTAATGGTTCAGAATTTGGATTTGCAGACCAGAATGAACAAAAGCCCTTATGGTGATACAGATTAAGTGATAGAGGAGGAAAGAAAAAGGTCTCTACCTTTGTTTTTACATGTAAGTTAGAAAGATAACATCAGAAAACACCCACTCAGTTATTAAACCAAACCAAATCACCAACACCAGAGGGAAAGTTTGACACCTCTGTGTGCAGTGGGGATTGTACCTGCTGGCCTTCATGTGGCCTCGATAGCCATTTCGTGACACTCTTGTCCCCGGACCGAGAGAATGGTACAACCTGTTCCTGTTGGATTCCATTATAAATTGTACGTATTACATACACGTTTATTCACACAAACAGCACGACTGCTAAAACAGCACAGTATTTCTTTTGTTGTGTGCATCTCAGAAAGCCACTTCTTCCACGTAAGAAACAAAGGATAATTTTATTTAGAAAAATGCATGCAGGGGTGGATACCATGGGCTTTTATTTCATCAGACCTTCTCTTTGTCAGTGCTCAGAATACTGACGTGTTTTATTGGCACTGAAGAATAATACATTTTGAGAGCAAAGTCTGCATTTAGTTCTCAGAGATTAAATCAATGCGTAGGGACCACACATCAGTAAAACTGTTACGTCTTTAAATTCTTACGATAGATGTCACTACCAAAAAATTATTCAAATTCTATTAATATGAGCATACACACAAGCTGCTGGGCTGAAAGGAATCAAAAGCACTATCAAAATATGAGTGACACTGCTTTAAAAACTGTTGTATTAAGTAACATTGAAGTAAGCTAAACAGCATTTCAAGTCTCCAGTTCATACAAGCTGCACACTTTATACATAAGCTTCATAGTTTAGAGTCCTTAACGGGATCTATACTGTCACCCCTAGCCAGGACTTGTGGTCTAGACCTGCCTTTTGAATACTGCTTTGCTTCAATGAACCTTTTTTTCTGTATCAGATCCCTTGGTTGACTGAATTCCATTTAATTCTATAGAAGCACACACATTTTGTCCTCACCTCCTATTTTTATCCATTTTTGCTAGCTGCTTGCATTACCCTGAAAGACTGATAATCAGCCCTAATTCTGCAGAAACAGGCAGTTAAGTAAAAGATCATGCAAATTTTACAGGCAAAATCTCCTACATAGTATAAATCTAAAAAATCACCTGCTGAGAGGGGCTTTGTATCACCAGGACAGGGCTGTGTTTCTCAGAATGGGATACCTAAACAATTAGCATTGTCATGTTTCAACCTGAACTCTGAGGAGCACACAGCAGGTAAACAAAACAGCCTTAAGGAAGGGACACAGTAAAGGTCAGCAGCATTAAAGGCAGAAGAATGTTTTTTATTATTTTTGTTTGTTTTTAAACCAGCTCAAACTATTGCCTTTGCTGCAGCAGATATCAAAAAGATACTGATGAATCTACTCATCTATCCCAGCATATAGCATCATTAGTTTTTCAACATAACTGGTATATTTGGATTTATTAAAAATGTGTTTTAAAATACATTCAAGATACAGTCAAATAGAACAATAATAAGGAAAGAAAACCAAAAGAAAAGGTGTATATCTGTGTGTACATACATTTTGCATGTAAATTAAATGTATTTTCTTACCTTTAAGCTTGGCTTTTTTGCATAACAAGGCTATCAATTGCATTCAAGCTATTCCAGGGAAATCTATTCAGAGACACTCCAGATGACAACCCATGAGACAGAAGTGTCACTTAGTTATACTGCCCTTAACAGGATATACCTGCCAGGACTTGGAATTACAGTCCTTCAAATCATTTTGATTAGCCTAAAGGGACACCCCAATGCTGAAAGCTCTTGCTCAAGTTTTGAACTAAGTTTCTGTTGTGCTTAAAAACAATTACTCTAGTTCCCATCCTTTCTACATTTCCCAGTTACAAACAGCAGGAGGGCCACGAAAACCAAGGGTATTTTTTACAAGTCCTTTTGTTACCAGTGGAATCTGTGTGTGTAGTATCTAATTACTTCCTGTGAAGCATATTATGCAGATTTAAGCTCCCCTACCCAAAGATCCTGTTCCTCAATCACTGGGGAATACTGAATTCCCAACTTGGCACTGGAAATATCCCAGTTTTGTCAGTAGCTGTTAATTGCAGATAACTAATGCTTCTCCCTCACTTAAACACTCTTCTATAAAAATGGAATCCTACTATACAAGACCAAAACTAAAGCAATGCCCTGTCTACTTACCTTCAATTTTAACATTTGCATTTCAATGTATTACCTATTACATTTCAAAACACGCTTCATCATCTTATCAACCAAGGAACATACACAAGGTTGCTGCATATCTCTAGGAATTTCACATGGTGTTTTGAATGCCTGTAAGAAACCCAGACCCTCTCCCTGGAAGCAAGAGAACTCACCCTCAGAAGCGTTCAACTTCACATGGAGTTCCCAAAGAGCTCTCTCAGGAGAGAGGAAAGTACTGAAGGCAAGTGGAATTCAGAGGACAAGTTTTCTGACATAATTGTTTAACATGGAGCAAGCCCTTTAACTGGGGGGGAGTCTGGGCCAGACAGTTCTCATTATGACAGAATGAAAAACCTCTGCTTTGTCCCAGAGTTCCACACAATCCTGCAGAGTGTTACCATTCTCAAAAAACATCAGCTTAAGCCTGAACCTTACTAAAATCTTTACGTTTCTACTTAAGGGAAAAGCGTTCATTTTACAACTTTGTCTAAGGCTTTCCCATGTAACTTTTTGGCTTTGAGAAATAATCTGAACTTGATTAATTCTGTCATGCAACAAGGGAAGGAAGAGCAGAAAGAAAACCTTTTGAATGTTGCAGGCTGTGTCACAGAGCACATGCAAGTTACAGATGTTCTTTCTGACCCAACTGTCTTCCTATGCCCACATGCAATGTTCTTATATCTAATGGAATCACAATGTAATGTGATTGTAATGTATGTAATCATATTTATAGTGTGAGATATCAAAGAGTTCACCTTTGGCACTGAGGTATTTTCCAAGATTTCTTCCAAAAAATAACACGGAATTTCAACTGCTTCAGTGAACTGAAGCAGAACAGAAGGTTTGTTGTAATAGTTCCCAAGTTCTTAGACAAAAAATTTCTACCAAACACATCTTCATAGCATGTTATAAAAAGCCATCCATGGCAATTCTGAAGCTGAATTACCTGAAACTGAGTTATGGAAGCAAACTATGCACTGTATGGTGCATCTTACTAGGCTGTGGAGGATGACATTTCCACCTTTTACTATATTAAACTAGAGCTGTTAATTTTTTACCACATTCCCAAAATACAAACATGAGAAAGGATTGAAGTGGTCATTGTCACCTGAGCATCTGCAGGTCTTTCAAGAAGGTGCAAGATATTAATTCTGAACCACAAAATCAGACATCAGCAAGGGGCATTACTGTGCTTTCCCATGGAGTATGGGCAAGTAACAATGGATTGAAGGGCAGATGGGGGAGACAAAACAGATGACAATGTCAATCACAAGAACAAAGGAACAAAGAATGGGTGAAATGTCTTGGGGAAAGTGAAAATGCAAGGCAGGTCACATGAATAGCATACACAGGATATGTAAATATATAAACCAGAAAAATCACTTGGGGTTTAATGGTACCCTGGTTGAATTATTTACAAGAATGTGTGCAATGACTGAATGTCCAATTAGACAAAAGCCCTATTAACTACTGGTGAGCAGAGGCTACTTCTCTGCTGCTTTAACAGATCTGGTGAACTTAGTACAGTTAATTAATACTCTCACATATAGATCACTAAAATAAAGCATCGTTTTCAGGACAGAGATTGTAAGTAGCAATGTCTGAATAGAGAAATACAGTGTTTGAGTGGCACTTTTTCTTACCTTTCAAACGCTGGCCAGGAAGTCTCTTCACTGAGTTCAGAACCATCACTGCTACCTTGAAAAAGGGAAGAATGAATGACAGTTCATTTCATCATCTACAACCCAACTATTTCAATTATGTCTGTTTCTCCTCAGAATAGTTACGATTAAACATGTAAAAAAAACTTCACCAAAATACTACCATGAAAATACTTTGTGATTTGCTTCAAGACTTCCACATAAACTGAAGCAGAGGTTTGAAGGGACTGGGTCTAAAGGAATCTAAAGGAAAGGCTTTTTCAAAAATTTAAAGAACATCTTAAATGTGGATTTGTCTGATGAACATAACAGATACTTAGATTTTGTTTTTCCTCTACTTTTAGTGTTTAAAATAAAATACTTTCAAGTATCTGATGCATTGACTAACGGCAGGTCCACAAATAACATAATAACTTTACAATCACAGTTAATCCTATCAGCCTGAAAATTATTATTTAAATACAGTCACATGGTTTTGTTACCTGTAATGGTCCTAAAAATTAGTAAATATACAGCAGTACAGAAAAACTGTTAACAGAACTCAGTAACTTCAGCTACTAAGTCTACTACAGTGTTCAAGCTGTTTTCCAGGAAGCTTTTCACCTTTCAGACCAGACCAGCTTCCTATGCCAGGAACCATGCTTGCCCTCCACTTCAAGCAAACGTGGTTTTGGCTCCAGACAATCCCAACTCCTCAGACTTTCAACCTAATTCAACGTCAGTCACTTCTAAAAGCCCAACTATTGGTACACTAACCTGATGGCTTGTTTGCTTTGCCTCCTGAATACTCATATATAGAAGGAAGAGTTGATTTACAGTGATTTTCAGACAAATGAAAAATAAAGAAAATTAAAAAATCAATGCACCCTGGTGATTTTCAGTAAACAGTAACTTGTTTTAACAGTATTTCAAGACCCAAAAGAACACATGGCCTTTCAAATTACATAGCAGAACTTAGAGAAGCTGCAAAAGATGATTAAAAATGCTTTAAAGACATTAACAGTACAGTTTGTAGAAGCAACAAAAAGAAGCAACATTTCAGCTGATGTAATATTAAAGCTAAGCCCTAAATTAAAAACCTCTATTAAAACCTAATATTAAAACTGCCCTAAAATAACCTGAGGAGAAGGCACCTATTGGTGCCAGCCATAGGTGCTGGTGCCCTCCCAGGCAGCACTGTGACCTCTGTTATCTATCTCTAACTTTTCTTCTCCTGTTTTCTCTCTCTCTTCCTTCCTAAAATCATTAAGTAACGCAAGGCCTAATCACAAATTTTTCTCAGGTTGTTCAGCTTAAACATACATGTATTGTAGTCTTCTGATCTAAATGTCACCCTTCTCATGATCGTGCAGCCCGAGATAATGACTGAAGTATCAGTATTCCTTCTATAGTTTTAATTAAACCTAATATTCAAATACCTTAATCCAATCAAAGGGTATTGGAGGTCGAGCATCCCCTCAGACCCATAACATTTTAATCAGTCTCCCAGGAAGGGCCAGGTCTGACACTAAGGCTGGATCCAACCACACCTGGGCTCCTCTCTCAGGAGGAGTTCAGAAAGCAAGGGGGTCCAATCTGAACCTCCCTGGGTTGCCCTACCTGGGTACACTTACTTAAGTGTTCCCACAGAGAAACAAAGGCTGAAAATGGGAACAAGTTCCCTGCAATTTTACATGGAATAGCAGCAGGGAACTGTGGTGCCCTGAAGAACAGAGATAACCCATACAAAAGTAAGTTTGGATATCCACTGAGTAAACACAGAGTACAGATGGAGATAATAAATATTCACACACAGCAGAGGTAATTCCAGCCAAGAGGCACAAAAATCTCAGCATGGACTGAAGTTTTCTCTGTGCAAAATCCAAGAGAAAATACATGCCTTTATCTGCCAACCAATTAAACTTTGATGCCTCTTTTCCAAGCATTAGCTCAACATCCTCATATTAACATGATCTCTAAGAGATACCAGATAATTTGGTCTCAGTTCATCCTGAACTTTTCCTAAAGGAGGATACTAACCTGGCTCCTGCTTGATATTATTGTAAAAGAGACCTGCATAGCAGAAGAAGGTAAGAGGCATAAAAGCCATGTTCCAGTGGAGCTACTGGCTCCCTAGCTAGGCATAAAGGTTTGCAAGAAGGGGATTTCGATACTCAACAGGTGACTAATTAATTTCTAGAAGTGTCTTCAAGATTTTAGTAGTTACATTCTCAAATCCTTGCTTAAAAGGTTACAGCAGCAGGTAGTTACTTATACTTCTGTGACTTATATTTCCTCTGTAGCTGTGAGAACAACGTACCAAAGAGCTACAGTTGCTACCATTGAGTACGTGAGGGTTCTCACTTCAAGTGACTGTCTGCACAAATTTAACCTATCAGCAGTAATTCTGGTGCCACAAGGCAGGTAAGAAACAACTATAAAAATAAGCAGAAACTCTTGTTCATGGTTTACATCTGACTTGCACCTCAGAAAAGTAAGAGAATGTGTGGACTGAACTTCATGTTGGTCTAGACACTTTTATAAAGGCATACTGCCAGACAGATCATGAAGTATCCCAGGCAAAACTGGAGTAACCAGTTGGAGCAACCCATCCAGATGGAGCCTGCTGTTAAGACAGAAGTCTCTGCAAAATCCCAAAATAAAGCTTAGAGTTTTCTAGAAGGAACAACCATGACCTAGTATTTTCAGCAAATTCTACATCTACATCCCAGTGAAATGCTCAGTGATTTATTTCATCCGAACAAAAACACAGATGTATTCTTTGTAAGGCAATATGGAAAAAGTCTCTTCAAACAAGTCATGTGTTTTGGAGGTAAAGAGACAGAATCAGATATAACAGAATGCAGAGCCAACTTTAAGCAGGTATTTTGGGTAAGACCTCCCAACTGACTGTTTTTGAGGAAGACTGTCTACAGTGGAATAGCTTATAGTAAGATCTTGAAGTTCTGTAATCCTTTCAGCAGGTGGAATGACAATTAGGAAAGTAAATTTCACATATGTTTTCTCAGCATGACAATTTCTCAAGAAAGGAAATGCAGCATCCTGGACTGTTGTAAGGGCAAGAGTGAATTTCTTGAGCCATCTAAACACCAAGGAGCACAAATGAGAGAATGGCATAAGTAGGAAATTAATAACTGATGCTACTATCAGGTGCATTGGCATCAAATAAAGGCACAGACTGCATTATTATATATAATATAATAATGCATAATATATATAATAATAAATAATATATAATAATATAAATAATATATAATATAATTATATATTATATAAGCAAATGTAATAGTTCAGAATGGCAGCTCCTGGAATGTTTCTAAGAGGGCCTGATCCAGGCCTGCCCAAATAGAGAATCTCTCTTACTTGTTCAGTAAGTCTGCTTATGAATTTTGTAATAATTCTGGCTGGAAGGGATTTTGGGAGGTCATCTGGTTCAACATCCTACTTGAAACAAACATAACTTGGCGATCAGATTTCTGAGGGACTCATCTAGTCACACTCTGCAAGGATGCAGCGTCTACAACCCCTCTGAGCAACCTGTTACTGTGTTTCATAACCTGCATGTGAAAAAAAAAAAATTCCTTGTTGCTAGGTGGAGCAGTCTGTCCTGCAAAATGGTGCCTTAACTTCTGTCTGCTCTAGTCATCCAGCCAACATCGAAGTTATTAGGGACAATTACAGTCTTATTTCCTTATTACTGCACAGATTTAGCTTTATATTAACAAGTGCAACTTAAATATGACTAGAGCTCTACTTGATTGCAGCCCATATGACAGAATCCCACATAATAAGAATCCACTAACCACACTGTATTATGAAGTAATTTTTTATATTTAAGTAGGCCAATACATTAAAATTTTATCTGAAATGACATTTTGATGGCAAATATATTAGCTTTGCTAGGAAAGCTATCTTTCAAACACTAAGTACAGAAAGATTTAAAAGCTAGTGTTGCTTTTTAAAAATGCAAAACACTCTAGAGCAGAAGAGCTGAAATGTCATCTTTCAGAAAGTGACAATCCTTGTTACAGTATCAGTACAGTTACAGAAGTTAAATGAATTTGGGGGACTCTGAAATAAAACGTTTCATTAAATAATTGTCATGTCTATAGAAACTGCCAATTACACTTCTAAAAGCAATGTCAATTTAGAAAAAAGGTGGGCCTAACACCACAGCTATTGATTTAACATTTATATTGATGCCTATACAGGTTTTAAAACCATTGCAACAAAGACAGGGAAAAGGCTGAAGGTTGAATTTTAGCATTTGACTAGTCCTCTTTAACATCTATATAAAACATGTCTAACAGGACTTTTTTAGATTCCAAAAAGCTCTGGAAGATTTTTTTGCGCAACAAAAGTCCTGAGACTAAAAAAATCCCTTTCCTGAAAAGCAAAAGAATATACATTACATCCCTCTCTCCAAAACAAAACAGAGGTGAAAGGAACTGGTTTCTAACTTATTAAAAGCTAGATGCCTAGCCAAATTCTGTACAAACATTAGGTGCACTATTTGACTATCACCTCAACTGGAAATACTTCATTCATTCAGTGCTTTAAAAATGTATCACCTTCTTAAATTCTTCTCAAGTATGTTCTCAATATTTGAGTTTTTCCAACAACCTCAAGCAGGTCTTCAGGTTAAACTTCACAACAAACCCTAGGTAGTAGAAATCCTTTCTATTAAGTAATGTTCTACACAAGTTTTGGTTTTAGAAGCCATTTGACACAAACCACTATCTTTCTAGTTTTCTTTATTGCTAATAAAATTAAAACTTCTTGTCCAGGATTAAAAAAAATTAATCAGAATTGTGTTTATCTTTACTACAGAACAGGAAGGCTTTTTCATATCTTAGGAATAACAGCAATTGGCAATTTTCTTTTCGCTAACTGTGCTGACGATTATCTGAGAAGTTTCAGGATTGTTTACACAGAGCTCTAGTACTGCAGCTGAGTTTTTGGATAGAATTTTTACAGACACGACTTTCTGGATTGCAGTTGTAGCTGTGCACACAGCCTGATACAGCTGCACGAGCAGCAGGAGGCTGGGCTCCTCGTTATGCCACAGGGAATGCCTGTAGCATTGCACACCCTATTCCCCCCTGGCCAAGGGTATCCACTCATTGCTGAGAGTCTGAGGATACTGAATGCTTCACACAGGCTTCCTTTATCCAGAAGTTAGTCCCCCAAAGTTAAACAGGTGTTAATATAAACAAACCAACCCTAAAGAGTTTAAAAACTATTCAGACTAAAAATTCTTTCCCCTTCTCAAATCTGCAACCAACGCTCTCTGGGTTCTGGTTACACAGTGTTTCCAGAGCTCTAGTCACTATAGCTGGTGACCAAGCTTGAAATTCTAATGTGAAAACAGAAAAAAAAATTGGTCTGGAGACCTGAACGTCAATTGCTGTAGCAAAGCACAGCCCAGCTAACATCACAGAGAGGGACTCTATGCCCTGAAAGTTATGTTCTGCCTTCTCGAGTCTATGATCTTACTGAAAAACTTTGTGTGTATTTCAACTAGTTCATTTCCATTTAACTATAGTACAATAAAGTATAAATAGCTCAGCTTTGGCTTCCTAGTTAATCAAATAAGAATGGTGTAAAGACTGGCAAATTACTCAAGTAACATGCTGCTGAAAATCAACAGAAACATCAAATACCATCACTGGTGATGAGTTTCATTGTGAAAAGCTAACCGAGGCAAATAGTCAATTGGATGAAGATGGGCCAGAAAAAGGGGTTTTGTACAGCTGCATTAATCACAAAAAAACCCAGAGCATATGTCCGGGACTAAACAATACTAATAAGGATCAGGAAATAAATTAGGTACTAAAACTCCTGTATATCCCTCTCCTCCTCTCAAATCCAGGCATCTTCACGTGCGTTTTTAATCTAAATTATTACACAGCTCTTAAATTTACCCTATCACTAAAGCGGAAGTTCACAAAAGCAAAATGAGGTTTCAACATTTAAGGCAATAGACATCTATATGCTCATTCAAATGGAATATTAAAACAAAAACCCCACATGTATTTCTTCTGCCTGAAACCCTACCCAAACTTTGATCTTCTGAGGCAGACTGCTGATGACTGGGAGTCCTAAACACCCAAAGGGTAAAGGCATCAACAGACACTGGCTGTGTAGAGCTCTTCCCTACTGTATAGGCTGCCAAAACCCTGAAAGTAAATGCATACACTGTATACCTACACCTATACTTAATTTATTTAAAGAGAAATATAATCCTTTGTAGAATTCAAGTACTTCAAGATGGTAACTTAACAGAGAAATTCATTAAAATGTCGATATTCTTGTATGCGTTTTATGCCAGTTTTGGTTTCAAAACATACTGTTCTTACAAAGGCACTTTCTTATGTTAATTCACACTGATTTAAAATACCTTTCTTTGACTCTGTAGCATTAATTTTTCTGATTGCATTAAAATACTCAAGTTATTCTCAAGTGATTGGAACACACAAACAAAGGCTAATGTTCAAGCACCTTAATTTTTCCAGAGCTTTCATCCATATCACTGTAAATTTGGAAAAATAAGTGGAAAAAAAGAAATCGTTTCAAAAAGAAAACACTCCATATTAGAACTGAATTTGCATCCAGCACTTCTACAAGCCTAATCTATAGATGTGTTTTCTTAGTATTTTTAAACATTTCAAATTACATTCTCAATTTCAGCCCAGTGTTTCTGCTTTGACATCTGTTCTTCAGTCCTTTACATGTGAGACTGCACCTTTAAAGTAAAATTACTTTGCATCTGGTAGATTAGGTGGTGTAAGAGGAAAAAAGCCACACAGAAGCAACACATGAAAAGAGGGCTCTATTTTACACTGTCTTTTTTTCTCTACAGAATTATGTGGACAATTAGCCATTGTAAACAAATTCCACTTCTGAAAAGAAACTCAGTAATGCAGCTGAGCCAAATCATAAGAAACGGTGAAATACAATTCTAGGAACATTGATGAAGATGAGCTAAACACTGCCACAGAGATACTGAAGAGGATGCTTAAGGAAGAAAAGAATACCTTAGAAGTATAAAAGTCAGGGAGTATTAGAAACCTGTATTAAACCTGTATAAAATCTCAATAATAAAAGGAAGTTTCATGTTATTTCTGAGTTGAACCACTCTCTAACAAAAGCATCTGAATTTATCCTACTTTAAGATGAGGAGGTGACAGCAGGCAAATACATGCATGAGTACAGCTGGTAAGAGTGAGCAGGTGGTTCCTTTGACCCAGCCAAGAGCAATGCTTAGACCTCAGAAGGGCAAGCTCTCTCTTTTTGAAAGAGTGTATACAGTGACCTCAACAAAACAGAGGGATCACAGAACAAAACTATCTTGCACATTTAAGACTTACTGACATCAAGTAGTTGCAAGTTCTTGATGAACTTTCACTAGAGTAAAAGCCTCTGTCTCAGTTTGCTAAAAGCAGACATTCTGGATTGTCTGCAAAGGACAGACATATTTTTCAGCAGTATTCATTTGTCTGTCTTTTCATGTGTTATCTGTCACAAGTCTCTTTTCAGTCAACAGAAATAAAGTGAACTTTTAAGGAAACAAGTCCTATAACTTCTTTTTAATGAGAATGAGATGAATCATATCCTTGAAGATCTTAATTCTCTATGTGATTATAAAGAGTTCCAAATGACCAAATGCAGCTGTCTAAATTACGAGCTACTAAGAGTTAGAACATACTATTTCCTCTTGTAACATTCCTGAATTCAAGAGAACATTTCCCATCTGATATTATATATATGACTGGTTAAGTGTTTCTTCCTTCTAATTAGGATAGTCCTGTTGGAAAACGATTTCTCACTTTTCATCAGATAACAAGAACCTATGTTAAAAGTAAATTGGCAACAGAACCAGATGTACATCTCCCTTACTCTAGCAGAATATATGACTGCAGAACACCATCTCATAATTCTAGGAACAAGAACTGTTTTGATCCAAGCACAAAAACTTACATTACAGGGGCTATATCTTGTGGTTTTTTTTTTGGTTTTTTCTTTTTTTTTTTTTTTTTGAGTTCTAGGTTTTTGCAGAATGAGTTAAATGTACACTATCAGCCTCCACTCCAGACCCTGAAATTAAGGAAGGATACCAACAAACACCTCTCAACCATGGCTATCGTGTTATAGGTAGGCCTATTTTTTGGCAATCTCACAAAATCACAGAATCACCAAGGCTGGAAAAGACCTTCAAGACCATCAAGTCCAGCCTATGACCAACACCACCACACCATCTAGACCATGGCACTAAGTGCCACATCCAGCCTTGCCTTGAACACATCCAGGGATGGTGCCTCCACCACTTCCCTGGGAAGTCTATTCCAATGTCTAATCACCCTCTCCGTGAGGAAGTGCTTCCTAATATCCAACCTAAACCTCCCTTGGAGCAACTTCAGGCTGTGCCCTCTTGTCCTGTCACCAGTTGCCTGGGAGAAGAGCCCAGCCCCCACCTGACTACAACCTCCCTTCAGGTAGTTGAAGAGAGTGACGAGGTCCCCCCTGAGTCTCCTCTTCTCCAGGCTAAACAACCCCAACATCCTCAACCTCTCCCTATAAGACTTTCCCTCTAGTCCTTTCACCAGCCTTGTTGCTCTCCTCTGGACCTGCTCCAGCACCTCAATGTCCTTCTTGAAGTGAGGGGCCCAGAACTGCACACAGGACTCAAGGTGAGGCCTCACCAGTGCTGTGTACAGGGGGAGAATTACATCCCTACTCCTGCTGGCCACACTATTCCTGATCCAAGCCAGGATGCCATTGGCCTTCCAGGCCACCTGGGCACACTGCTGGCTCATGTTCAACCAGCTGTCCACCAGCACTCCCAGGTCCCTCTCTGCCAGGCCCCTCTCCAGCCACTCTTCCCCCAGCCTGTAGTGCTGCCTGGGGTTATGGTGGCCAAAGTGCAGGACCTGGCACTTGGTCTTGTTGAATTTCATGCCTAGGTGTGTATTGCTGCTGCTTTAGGAATCATTCATTGCAAAGAAAAATAGCTACTTAGTGTATCCTTCACATATGAAAGATTAATTACACTGATGTAAAAATTTTGGTATCCTATGCACTATTCCCAGGATGGATCCTCAGTCTTTCCCAGCACAACACAATCGAAATTGCCCATCATCAGTTGAATGTGTGCTTAACTGGATTAACTGCTCAGTTTTAGTATGCTTATATGCAGAACAGAATTTCATCCAGCCATGAATCTCAAGTCTAGTGATGCTCTAACTGACTTCTATCACAGATTGAAAGCTTCTATCATCATCTATGAAGAAATCCAAGTGGAAGAGTCCTGATATATCTGAAGAAGTTGGTATGGTCACCAGTGAAAAAAGAAACAGTCCTCCATTACTTCATCACATGCCTATAAACTGATGTACTGGATTGTAAATGAACTACAGTCATCTGTTAGCAGCAAAGGCAACTCAGAAACAAGACCCAATAAAAAATTCATGAAAGCACATGTTCTAATGATTTAGATAAAGCATCATAACAGTACAGTGCTGCATACAAACATCCTGTAGACACAGTTGTTACTTTACTGCTTTTTTGGTGTCTGATGTAGAGGCAGATTATAGCAGATCCTTCAGTGTGAAAGGGCTGGAAAGGTCTGAACATCCCTGAGCCCTTGAAACACAAGGGTGATTTAAAGTAGCATTACAGTCACCTTTAAGGTCACATTTAAGGTGCTGGCAAAACACTGTCCATATTTTGAAGAGGGTTCATTTATCCAAAAAGTTAAGTCTTGTATAGGCTTAGATCTAAAATAAGGTAGTCCTGTTTCTAGAGCAACAGGTTTAAATCCACGTTTATGGACAAGGTGAGGAATAACACACTTTTCAGTACACACATTCAGAAGTTTTCTTGACTGTCTTTTGAAGTTATGTTGTAGAATACTATAAGCCTGCTCTCTGCTGCAGTGACTGTACCATTTCCAAGTATTAAGTAAACAGACTACTTCAAACATGATGGAGGAACTTAGCAGCTTCAATCAACTTCCTTAAATCCTGCTGAAGCAGCAGTACAGAATGCCAGACAAATTACACTTCCAAGAATTCTTCAGTAATAGATACTGCCAGTCTCCAGAACTTCCTCTCTTCCTCCACATTTATTTCTAGGATTTCTACTAACCTTTTACGTCACTGAAATATTCGTAATTACCAAACAGCAAAATTAATAATTCTGCTAGATTGTTAAAAGAGTGATAAAACTACAGTATCCAAGTATGGGGAGGATGGAGGTGAAAGAGAACTGGACAGGGGGAGTTCTAACCACAAACACTGATATTACACAAAATGCATAAGGTTGCAGTTTTACAAGTGATTTATAAAAGTCTTCCAAAGTGGTAATTTTGTTCCAACTTGTAAGGGTGACTACATCAAGTCATGCCTGAACTAAGCAAGAAAACACAGTTAAGAAATTCAGAGATGAGACACAGTAGGAAAACACTGTATTCTCCAAAATACCTAGATGGTGACTGGTTCTTAGGTGTACCTCACGAAAAACTGCCCTGAGAAATGGGGCAAGGCTACATCTCCAAGGTGACAGAGGTCTGTTTTTCCCCCTAAACCCAGCATAACGCTGAGCAGACTGCACTTGGAGGATAGTAGATGCATGAGGAGCTTTAATCTCCTGTACAGTGAGATCCCCTAGAATGCAAGCTGTCTGTATGCTGATGAAAAATAACATTCCTGAGGGATGAAAATGAAACAGCTAGAGCAGAGAACCTGTAGAAAATGGAGGTAGGCAATGCACATTTAATAGTGGAAGCTGGCTGATGTGAACAGGTTCAAACTGCTTTGGTCTAAGTTAGTTTCACAGATTTACCTATTAACGTTTTTAAATTATTGTCTCTAGATATTTGACTTTTTCCACATGAAAAATACATTTAATTATTGCTCAGAATATGTCCATCTCCTCAAGAAAATACAGGAGCAGCTCCTGAAAGCAGCACCATTTGAAGAAACAGTGTGACCTTGCTTCTCTCCATGAAGGTTAGAACGCAAAACGGTTTTTTAAAATTATCTAAAGGACTATGTAACACTAGAAATATCTTTTATTACCACAAATGCTTAAATACTGAATGCCACACAATTCTGTCCAGCTCACAATTTTGAGAAAAAAGACTGTGATAGAGGTTCCATTTCTCAACCCTGGCTGCAGTTAGGTGGATCTGGGAGGCACTTACCCTGCCCTCCCTCCTTAAGGATCTGCGCTTAAGAGGGAAAAAGAGCAACTGCCATCACATAGGAACCTCAGGAAGCAGAAGTTCTCAAAAGAATACCCTAAATATCTGAAGATAAGTAACTTAGCAAAATGAAGCAGATTATGATATTCTGAAGTATCTGAAAGTTAAACTGTTACCTACTCCTGACAAAATTAAGGAATTTTTAGAAATTTTGCTCTTAAAGACTGTCAGAAATTTACAGTTCTCATTGTCAATTTGATATAGCACTTCAAACAGAACTCATACTACAAGACATTTTTAGTTTGGGTTGATTTGAGGGTGAAAAAAAGTCCAGAAATGGTGTCCTGAGATCCCCTCCACTCCTATCAAGGAAGATGAGGACTAACAGCAGTTGTATTGTTAAAGGGGATATAAAAAACCACGCTTTTACATAATTTGTCAGCATGTAGTTCTTGCTGTATAAATTATGCTGCCCTTCCCCACCTACATTTCTCAAGTTTGTTCTGAAATAGAATTTTAATTTTTGAATAGTACCACTGCTTGTATAATTGCCAATTAATCATGTTAAATCTTTATTCAATGTCTGTGTCTTGCACGGGTATGTTTAAAGCTCATACCTATTGAGATTCCACTAGAAAGGGTGGAACTTTCTGCCTGCCCTCGGGATGGGACATGAGGCTCCATGACACTGTCATCCAGGAGGTGTCTTGGTCCTGCGTTGGGGAATGTTGCGCTTTTAAATTCAGTTGTATTCATTTTGTGTATGAAACTAGAAATGAACAAGGATGAAAACTGTTACAATATCATCTTTGATACATTTCAAAAGCTGTTGCTTTAACATCCTGAAGGATTGCATGCAGCATGTTCTGAATACCAAACCAAATCATGGCTCAAGCAGTAAGCAGTTGTGCACAAACTGCATTATCTATATGAATTGTTAGTCTTAAAACTGCACAGCTATCTTGAAGCAAAGAGTCTGGAGCACTTTGAAAATTACTTCCAATATCTTAAGGTAATTTTGTCTTACTTTAACATATAATTGAACTTTAGAATTTCATTCTAGCTCATAAAAGGTAAGCTTACACAATATAAGCTAAGGAATGAATTACTGACGAGGGAACCGATGATAAAATGATCAAGATAATTAATTAGGAACACACCTACATAGGAAAAACCTGAAGCCATTACTATACAAAGTTACATGAGAGTCTACAAAGGAGGTCTCTTCATAAAAATACCAATGAAGCAGTTATTTCAGTTTGCATTTGAAAGAATTACAGTGGCATTGAGCTGCTCTAAGTGACAGTTTTGCCATTCAGAAAGAGGCTGTTTTAGCTAACTCCTTGGCAATGGCTGCTGTCATCACAGCAGCCACAGTGTCTTCCCATTTTGGCTAATTCTCTGTGGTGAGGACACTACCATTATAGTTCCGAGCTTGCTCTCTTCCTAAGTAGAGATCACGCTACTGTTCAAAAGGAAAGCTTTTCTATTGAAAGGTGATACATGACAAAGCTTAGGATTTTCAGGTTAAATAAAACACTGACTTGTATCCCAGACTGTGACATTTCCGGTGTCCGTGCGGTATCAGGTTCCTAGGCGAAGGGGGTGTTGGTGGAAGCAAGGCTCCTTCAGCTGCAACATTCTTCCGTCCACTTTGTGGAGATGCTCCAACTTCAGAGCCTGGGAATGAAAAAAACCACATTACTCCTGAGTAACTTTAGAATTACTGTCATGGTTACTTCTCAGAAAAATTGTGGAAGAGTTGCACAAAACTTCCTAAACTCAATTTACGCAAGATAGCCTGTAATAAAACTCATTGATAAGCTCCTCTTGGTAATTTAAAAACCTGTACTTCAGGTTTTTCCACAGAATTAAAAATAAAGACACTTATTTCAAATAGACTGTCTAGTTACAAGTATTTTGTAAGTCCTAAAGGTTGCTGCATTAGCTACTCTGGCATTAAACAGGTCCCACTGATTCTATGTTTTGAAACTCCTGCCTTCAACCAGTTTTGGCATTGGTAAAAAATAATGTACATTTTTGGAAGCATATTATACCATGAAAAGTTTATATGAAGGCCATTCTGTCTAGACACAACAAAGAATGAATATTTAATAGCTCTTCACCCCAAATGACACTAACAAGTCGGTGCCACAATACATACAAGAACCTAAAAACAGACTCAATTCCTTGAAGTAATTTCTTTACAGATCACCTGTAGACTTTTTATTACAAATATACAGTGTTTATACTTCACACTTAATTAGCTTCAGGCAAATATTTTCCACACTCACAACTCAAAAATAATGCATTTGACAACCTCAAGTCTTCTCACATTTATTAAGCATTTACCTACTAAATCTTCTCTGGAAGCAGCGGAGTGGGGGGTGCTGGTCCCTGGTTCTATCTTTAATGAAAGTCTGCATTAAAGAAGCATTAAAATTACTTTATCAGGAAAGAAAAGCAAGCTTTTGAATTTCTTTTTTTTTTAATTTACAAGTGAAAACTGCCTGTTTCTGTAATTGCAAGAAACACTATAAAGTTAATATAAACCATGCACAGTTATCTTTAGCACACACTATTTCCAAGTATTATTTTTTTAATTTTTTGGGGGTGGAAAGCTCTTTTGTTTTCAATGGCCCTGGGGACCACCAGTACCTACATCAAATTCAGTGACAATATCACTACTTAAGCATAAAAACTGGGAAGGATATGGAGTATACAACTGGCCCCCACCTTGACTAAAATATTTATACTTACTACACTTCATATTTTATATTTGTCTATAAAGTGCAGTAGTGTGCCAGGCCAAGCCTTTTGTCTTCACTGATCTGAAAGCAAAAAATTTTCTTTTGCATTTTGCAAAATACATTATCAACTTGATTGCAACTTAAGCTTTTTCTGTAACAGGCATCTTTTAAATGCCATTTCCAACAGTACCACAAAGAGGGCAGACTCCAGGAGCAGAGAGCTCCAGGAAGATCAAGCATATCTTGTCCACACAGTCTGCAGAAATGGAATCTTTGAAATCAGCAGGGTTGGAAAAGCATCTACTTAATTTTGGGGAGAAAAAGTTTGAAGTTTGACAGTTCCTATCCCTCCCATCCCCAGTTTAGCAATAATTCATTACAGTTTTAAAATTTCATTTTTGAAAATAAAACAAAGTTATCAGGAAGAAATAAAAACAGGTATTCAGGTCATAATGGCTGTTCTCTAACTTCAATTTTTTTGCAGACACTTTGGGGGATTAAAAAGTATAACAGCCACTTATATGAAGAATACTTTAAAATACAGTCCTACCACATAAAAAACCCGTTTGGAGATGTACAAAAACAACAGTGTAAAAACAGACTTTCTGAACAGTAGCCATGTTTCTGCATCATGTGCAATTGTCTCCATTCATTTCCTTGTTATCAAAATGTGGGTTGTACAGGATGGAGAGACTCTAGTTCCTTCAGCAATAAAATTCCCATGAGTAGCAAGTCTTACCTACTGATGGTGGAGGAAGCTAAGAGTGTGGAATTCATGGAAACAATATGCCACTAAGAAGCGGACACTGCAGTTAAGAAACTTGGGTTGATTCTTTTTTTCCACCTCTTCACATTTTTGACCACAGAGCTCTACTCTTGGCAGTAAGCAAGCAATATTTTCAAAATCAGGCTATAGACCAACATTTCAGCAAGAAGGTAAAGCTGGATGCTTGAATATGGACAGACAGAGAACAATTTACAAATCTTTAAGATGCAACATGTGAAGGAAAGCCAATAGTCTGAGCCAGTTAACTGAATGGCCCCCATTTGCTGCTTTGCTTAAAGTCCAAGTTTGGGCTAATAAATGGTAAAGCATATTTGCTCCTCTAGTGTGCACACCCCTCCTGCCAATCCAATACAGCTACACAAGCAATCAATTCAACACAACTGAGGTGACAAACTTCCAGGGTGGGCAGGATGGGAATGGGTGGGGAACCTCCTCAAGCAGATCAGTCGCTGAACAAAAACCTTCTTCATATGCAAGATTTACTTTAGGATTTTTCCTATCCTCAGGGCTTGTTCCTGTCTCCTGCCAGAGATTTCCATCCCCAAGTTGTGCTAGATGCCAGATCACTTAATACAGCAATGATCTTTTAATTAAGGAAGTAGAAACCTTAATTTGGGGTGATATACTCGGGGCAGGAATGGATGGGGATATAGATGGACAATATCCAGCCTCTCAAAAATTGTTTACATTTTACTCACACCATACAGTGTAATAAAAGAAAAAATATAAAATAAAAGTGAAATACGTATGAAACTGATAGCCTTAAGTCACCCTCCTTGAGAACTTGGGACTGGGTGCAGAGATTACTTTGTTCTGATGAAAAATGACAAGTTACCTCCAATCACAGGATCCACCTTGTTGACTGAACAGTGTTACATGTGAGCCGAAGCAAGGAGTCTTCATTAGTGAACATTCAAAGAGATTTGAAGATCAAATCAACAGATCAACCAGACCTACAAGCCAAGGCTTGATGCAGCAAGGTCAACAAAAGGAAGCAGATATGCCATCCAGCATGCTGAAAATTGTCTTCACCCTGCTTTAACTTCACTACTTGGAACTAGTTCCTCTGAGATGCATAATCCCCTGACACAAGTGCAATCTTAGAAGTGACAGGCTTTGTGCTATAGAAGTTATTTTGTAGTGAGTTACAGTCAGCTCTAGCATTTTATACTTACTTGTAATTGTCATCTTCTACAAACTTCTGTAGTTCTTCTATGTACTGAACTGAGTTTAGATATTTTTGGACATGAGGCAACAGAGGAATATCTGAAGAAGAGAGGACATTCATTATCACTGTACCATTTCTCGGTAACCAAAGTTATTTTCCAGAAACTATTAAAACAGAATCAGATCTCTTGTTTTTTTATGGGAGATGGAGTTATAAACTACAGCCCCTACTGATGCTGAAATTTTTGTCCTTCAAAGCAATTTTCATGTGTTGAGCTGATATCCCCCACATCCATAAAGCCAGGTATTTATCTCCCCCTAGAGCTGCTCTGCTTATCAGAGCACATACCAGGGAAAAGTGACAGAGTGTCCTTGGTCAAAGTGAAGTCCCAAACCAGTAGGGTTGTATCTGAGGACTCCTTCACAGCCCACATTACCATTATATTGAGCTTTCAGTGAAGCCACAATTCTGTGCTAATACACCTTCCATCATCACAAACAGAGCCTTACGACTTCACTAGAACGTGAGAAGAGCTGTGAGGGAGACCATCTTCTTATAGAAAAAATCTATTATCTGATCTGTGAACAGAAGTACAAATGTCCAAAAGATAGACTGAACATATTTTATTCTCCCCGATAAAAGCAATGCTATTTTTAGAATTCACAGTCATAAAATTATGAAACACAAAGATACAGGTTAAGTACAATGTATTCCACATTTTTCATCAGGAAATACGTGCTGCAAAAGTGTGTGATGTAAGAAAATGGCTCTTATTCTGTCTCCTCACGCTAATGCTCTGTCATAATCAACAATACCAGCATAAACTTAAGACATTTGGGCTGACAGGGTGAGGGAGACCATTAATGACATTCCAATGGGTTGGAACTTACTTACATTGCATTACAGAAGACAAATACTACAGCTTTTAAGTTTGTTCTCTTAAATACTGTAATATTTTCATGCTAGCTTACCATATTCACATGACTGCTGTAAATCTGAGATAATTCGAAGAATGTTGTTCATTGAATTTGTTCTTTGCTCACTTTCCAGAATGCTCCCTGTTGATGGGTATGCAGAGTCAATATATGTCAAGTCTGACAGATAAATACCTGAATAAGATTAGAAAGAAAAGTTTCTTTATTTGGTGTCTCACATTCAGCAGAGAATCTTCACAAACAATAGTTGAAAAATGTTTGTTTTCATTGACTAACATGCATACAACATTGCTACAGAATATTATTTTGGATTTACCTGAGAAATAATTCTGACAAGATCTCCAAGAGCCTTCAGACCTCAGAGCAAAACAGTAATAATGCTGGGACTTACAGGAAAGTACATCATGGTGCCACCCTTGTCTGGGACTGGATTTGCACTCTCCTCAAACACTTAATCCTTTAGTTTTGCCAACCTTATCCCAGTTGTATTTGCAGATGCTGAGAATATGATCACAGCGAGGTTTCTGTGTACAAGGTTTAATTTTCTGTACAACAAATCACAGTGGGAAGCAGAGGATCCTTTTCTCCTGCAGCACACCAGGCATGTACTAGGTGGCTTTGTCTTTAACAATGTTGTTATTTCTAAATCTAAAAGTAATTACAAGGACATGCACAACTACTCATGAATCTAAACTTCTGCCATACCACCCACTAATTATTCCCTTGACAAAGCATCTATACAAGCCTAAAATACATTATCAAAATTACTAATTATTTTAGGAAGCCTACTGCTTCATTCCTCCAATTCAGCAATTAAAAAAACTAAGAGAAAGAAAAATCACTATCTGTAACTCCTCAAGTTGAACAGAAACTCAAACTCTAACTTGCAGCAACATGGGAAAAGTCAACAAGGCAAAAACTGCACTCAGCTTGAAAAGCAGTGCAAGTCCTGCAGTTCATATTAACTGCAACTCCAAAGATCCAACAGCCTTATAGATAGTGTCTTCAAGTGTTCTACCTGCTTTCTTCCCCACCACGACTGTAACCTTACTACTCTTTCAATCCTTTGCCCATGCAGAGAGGAAAACCCTCCACCTTACATACTAATGCTGTACATAAACCACGTATTTAATGCTAAATGCCATTTCTTGAACTTCACTCAAAGACCAATAATTTTTGTCTCAACTACATGAAACATATCCCACCAGCTCTATTGGAAGGAATTGCTCTTAATCCACTGCATCTTCCACAAGATACCAAATTTTAAAAAAACACCCCACAAACCAAAATTTAAAGATTATTTTTAAGAAACTTATTTCAGTAACAGGGAATTTATATTTTGCTTCACTCTCAGCCTTGTATAACCAGAATCATAACAAGAAGTTTGGCTTTACAGGTGGAAGACTATTAATACAACCACACAAGAACAGCAGTTGTGTTTGTATAGTACCTAACCAGTACAGTCCTCAAATGTGAGTTGGGAAACTCTGGGCATCACTCCAAAATCAACACATACATGCGCGTGTGCGCGCACACACACAGAAACAAATTAAAATACTTGTGGCTGAAAGGTGACATACAAAAAAGTGAGTAAAGAGGTAACACACATGACCTGATATACTATTAAATTTCCTCAATTTTCTATTCTATTTACGTAAGTTTATTAAAACATAAAGGATAATCAGAAACATCAGAGAACAGCACAAAAGAAATGTTACTATGTAGACTGCATAAGCTATCCTGAACCTAATTCTGCTAAGCAATGTCCAAATAGGCCTTAAAAATTCCAAACCTGCTCAGTCTTCCACAGAAAAAAGTAAATCATGCTTACTAATTAAGGAAATTGACTACGAAAGGCACCTGCAATATTATGCCTGCTTTTATAAACCAATGAATTTGTAGGATTATCTTTCTGAATGACTTACTCAATTAAGCACTGATGTTTTTCTTTCAACTAAATCAAGCACTCTTCTGTAGAGAGCTGTTTCTAAATTATTTGATGCATTTTTAAGAAGTCCAAAAAAATTTTGAAAGCATACGGGGTAAATCTCCTCCAAATGCAACTGGCACATCCTTTGTGAAGAAACCAAGAAGACCAATGAGAGCCAACTGAATGCACTTAAGTGCTGACTACTGACAGAACACAATATTCCGCATTCCTCACAGAGCAAAATCTCTGCAGCTTTTGCTACTTTTAACACCAGTCAGATGTTATCAAATTTCTGATACCTACCCAAAACCATCACACACACAGTTTTAACATTTTCCACATGTATCAGAGACTTCATGCATTCAACAACTGGAACTGTTTCTTATTAAGGAAACGTCAAGAATTGAATGCGACATTCTGTTGAACATTCTTGCAGACTATAAATGGTTCATTTTTCCTGTTGTATCCAGCCAGGCTGCCCCTTTTATTCCCAGTGACACAAATTGAGTTTTATCAGCCTGAAAGAATCTTTCTTCTAAATGAAGCCCAGTACTGTAATAACTTGAAAGGCATCTTTAGGCAGCGTAGTAAAAATGTTTGATTTGTAATTGCCTGCTGAACTCTTGCACAGTCTGTTGCCATATGGTACCCTCCCTTCTACTGGCAAACAATCTTTCCTTGTTCATAACTTTTCAGCCTCCCTGCCCCCTCCTTTTCTGGAGGGTACGGATAGGAAATCCGAAGGAGGAGTTTCTTCTGCTCTCAGTGTGTTCCTGGTGACATCATAGGTGGGCTGAACGTCTAAGTCGAGTGTGCGCTTGTTTAAAAAAAACTGTCCAAAATGATGTATATGGAATCTGGGTCAGCTGTAGCTGCTTAGTGCACTTCTGCATGTGAGAGCTGCAGTCCCAAAAAACACTTTTTCTGTCTACTGGAATAAAACATACTGGAATATTACTTTTTTTTTTTTTTAAAGATTAGTTAGCTTGGTTATCGTATGGAGAAACCCAATTCCTCAACACAGCTTGGATCTAACAGGGAAAGGCAAAAGCAGCTTTCAACTCCAACTGCAAAATAACAATCCACAGCATCGGGTAATATAGGAAGAAAAAGTAACTTGGCCTCTGGATTTTCCATCTACCACAGAAGCAAAACAGCTGGAAGCTTTTTTTCTTGGTAAGTTTTAAAGTTATTCATACTTGCAAGTCTAATTTTGAGCTATTTGTGAATTGTATATAAATCTACCATCCATGTACAATTGTGAATAGATAAATCTCCCTCGGCCAGGGAAAAGTTTGACAAATAAAATATAAACCTCACTTTTGTGGCATTTGGTAGACTTGGGAAACTTGGAAAGAATTAAAAAGGACTCTGCACTAGAGCAGAGCCTAACTCATTCCAGTTGTAAGGATGAACAAACTTCAGTTGTTCAGCTGTAAAACTTCTGTAGATTTTGTTACATACAGTTACAGAAAATTAATACTACCAGATTCTTTCCTAAGTGTGTAATCTGAGTACTCTGAACATAATGTGAAATTCTGATCCGACCAAAAAGCAAAAGCCAAAAATCCTATTGATTTCAGGGCAGCTGGATTTCACCCAACACCAGAGCATAAACCTAGCATTACTAGAACTGGAAAATGGATACCTCAATAAAACCACTGTGAAAAATCCCAGGTAAATCAATGCACATCTATAAGTAACGTTGTATATAGTTTCAACTCAATTTTTATTTATGGTGCTTTTGAGCAGTAAAAGTAGTCTGAGTTGTACAACCAACCAAGAAACCCACGTCATACACTGAGATTCAGAATATAATAAAGTTTGTAGCACAAACAATTGTGCAGCTGAAAATCCAAAAGCATTGCTGCAACAGGCACTAATCCCTTCCCTTAACAATTTGTGGAAGAATAGGGAAGTTAACTGTACCTCAATGGAGCAGCAGTTTCTTTCTAACTAAAGATTCATTTCATAAACGTGAAACGCAACATACAAGGCAACATTATTAAGTGGAAAATAGAGGGGTTTGTCACAGTCTTTTATTTGGGGGGCAGGAAGGGGAGGGGTGCAGTTTCAAGTCAAGAATTAAACTAAGAAAACCTTACAAACAGAAGATGAAAGTACAGATAAAAACAAAAAAGAGCTGCTAATACATAATATTCTAAGTATTTTTCTTCTTTCATGCTGACTGGGAAATTAAAATACTGTAAATAATCCGGAACAATGGAAAAGAATTTAAGTAACGTATTTGTATTAACAAATGCTCAGAAATGTCTGACATTAAGAGAGAATGAAGGGAGCGATGCTAAAAGAGACAAAGTGTTACAGAAAGCCAAGCTTAACGTTTAGCAGCTATGGGAGGAAAAGAAGTCTAAAGCAGTCTTGAGAAACAAGAAGGTGGATCCTTTCCAAGTTCTTGAGCCCTTTTTCTTACGAGGTTTTTGTGCTTCTTTACATTTTAAAGAGAAGAACCTAAACAACAACAAAAAACCTCAGTCTCCTTTCATTCATGAGTAGCCAAGGTTTTGATTTACGCTGCTTAGAACAATTCCTAAATCTTTCACAAATGAACACAGCTGAGTCAATAATTTTGAAGTAATAAACTGGCTATGTGCAAGGTTTTAACTCTCTCTTTGTTGCTGTCTTCCAACTTTGGGAGTTCACATTTTGAAATGCTTGTTTTAAACAACTAATGCACTACTGATTTTATGCTGGTGCCACAAGAATGATTCAATGTATGATGCAAAAATGTCATTCAACATTATACATTCACTTCAAAGACTGGAAATCTTTAGAATTCTGCCAGCATATACATCACTTTAACAGGTTTTTGTTATTGTTTTAATGAGCTTAGTTTAATATGCTCTCATTAGTCTGGTCCTTAAAATGTATACACCAATGAAAGACACAAAACTTCCTATAGCAAACATTGCTAGATGCTTCATATCTTCTGTATCTGTTTTACAAAGAATTCTGGAGCACCTAAGTAACACATTTCCAAATGCAAAATGTGCCACTCCATTGTGCCTGTTAAAATGGTGCAAACAAACACCATGGCTGGAAATAAGGGAAACTTCACAAAAAAAAAAAACACTTCAGAAAAAAATCTGGAAATGTTGTTATATTTTCAGAATATCAAGTATGACAAGATTTATAAATCTCTTCTGCAGAGAATTTCTAAGAATCTATCGTTTTTAGAAGTGACACATTTTCAATGACTGCTTCAAAAACCCCTGAAGATTTTTAGATTGCCTTTTCTAAAAAGAATCAGATTCCATTCATCTCAGAGAAGTAGAATTCTGTGACTCAATACATCATATATCTGACTAACAAAACCCAAGAATGTATTATTCCTGGATCCCAGTCAATGCAATTGAAACTAATTCTGTTATTTCAGCAAAGGCAGACTGACCTACTGGAAAAGCACTTGTTTATATAGGACAAAGTAATTTACAGCAGTACACAGATATATCAAAAACCCATGTTACCATTTCTCTTATGTTAACAGTGTTTTCCTTATAGCAGTATTACTTGTAATGTTATGGACCCAGTTTTAAGCTAAAAACCCCTCAGAAAAATCTCCACTTATTCTGACAGGAGACTACAAGTGATTTTATTGATTTTAGCTGCTTAGACAAAGCTTAACAGAAAATGAAGTATGTGTAAAATCCATAACAGAGCTTTCAGATTAGCTGATACCATGTTCAAAGGATCTTTATCTCCATATTTTTAATTTTCTGAAAAAAGCTTGCTTTACAAGCTTCCTGTTTTACGTTTTTACATCTTCCATGTTTTTGCATCTTCCTGTTTTACACGTTTTTTAAATGAAGGTTTATAAGAGAAAGCAGCGTCGCATTTTTCATTTGATCATATTATTTCCATCAATATTCTCAAGGATACATATTGGTACTGCACTTCCCATACAAAGGGAACCCTGCATTCACATTTACCTGCAACACTTCCCTTGCATTCAGTCCTAACAACCTACACTGCCCAGGGAGAAGCAATCTTCATCAGGTCTGAAAGAACAGATTTTAGTTTGCGTTGAGGGTCTCCCATTTCTACATCCTGCTGAACCTAAGAGTCACAGCAGTGCAACAAAGAACAAATAGTTTGCTGCATAGAAAAGTTAAAAAACACCAAACATATACTAGCTTCCAGACTTTCTCATCTCTGCAACTCTAATATTTGAAGTGATACAACATTTTTTGGAGTAACAGTCCACCTTATAGCCGTTTCTTAGTGAAAGTTAAAAATAGTAATCACTGGTTTATTTTGCTCTTTTAAATTGGATTTTTGTTGCTTTAAATACTTTAAAAAGTAATAAATCAAAGACTAATTTGGGAAACTAGGGTGGGGGGTTTTTGAATAAGGATCAGTCTGGAAAAAGAAAGAAATGAGAAGAATGGCATTCAATGTAAAATGGTATTGAAGCCCCATCCACAGGCTCTGAGTATTTCTGACAAGATGATGATGAAGTTTGTGTTACTATGAATAGCTGCACATTTTCTCCTGCAGAAGCAATAAAACACCAGCATGCCAGAACACACGTAATGCCACTTCTACAGAAACCTGAGACCCACATCTGGGTGACCCGGAAACATGACAGAACCAAGTGAAATGACAGCCTATTCTAATTTTAAAAACATGACAGTCGTGAAGAGTTAATTAACCTACTTTAAAGCAAGAGTACCTGTAACGACGATCTCACTTGCTCATTTTCCAAGGTTTGTGCTCAGGTATTTCAGCAGCCCCACTCACTATAAGTAAGGGTACTCACTATAAGTAAGGGCTGTCTAAACTGATCCCTGAGCTTCAACCACTTAATCTCATAACAGTTATGACACCACCTCAACAGCTAAACCTAGCAATCTGTGACATAATTCATCTGATTAAAAAACCCTTAAAAAAACTATTAACCCCCCCCCGCCAATTTCCCAACTCTAATATTTGTCACTTTTTGGTCTTACATATTAGGCTATCACTCTGTTATATTTTGGATAAACAGTTTCTATTTTTTTAAGCTGCTTGCCCAGAACATCAGGAAATTTCTGAAACAGTATTTTCATTTCCTTCTAAGCTGATTAAAACTCCAGGTAAATATCTGACTCAGAAGCTATTATTGTGTAACAAGTTAGGCATTAAGCTGCTCAAACAAGCCAAGCAACATCATGAAAATGTGTGATTTTTTTCAACAAAATTTTCATGGAAGCATACATACACCCTACCAGTTAGATTCTCAGAAGGAACTGATCAAAGCTTATCTGAATGTCTCAGCTTAATACATTTTAATTATTTCAAAGTCTCAGGGCATAATCTTATGCAGCTGTTCCATTTGATTATGCTCTATTATACCATTTAATTAATTTTATGGCCTGACTGCACATATAAAAACATAGAACTTCTAACTTTAACACCTAAACACAAATGTTCAAAATTAACACATATAATATTAAAAGAAATGTGGAAAGCAGACTGCAGCAGAATACATGGTCGAAAAGTGGGCTGGCATTGAGAAATGTTTGGTTTTCAAAGATTCATTTCAGTTTTAATATATTTCAGGGGAAAAATGTGCTGCTGTGGGGAAAACCCCCAGCCATTCATTATTGAAGTAACTGTAAACTTTAAAAACTAGTAAGAACTAAAGTGTAATTCACCTTTTTGGACTATGAAGTAGCTATTATATCTTGTGAAAAAAGTAAAATCCTGGACTTGTACTACGGCTTCATCCTTAACCATATGCCATGAAGTTATTTTGCCTACATCTGCAAACACTGCATGTAAAGTCTTGAAAAATAATTTAGGAGATGTCACAAGGTTTCAAACTTCAGCCTACTAGTTCAGCTCATCCTTGTCATGTTCTAATGCACACACAGACCTGCTTCCCATGTGTTTACCATGATGCACGTGAAAAATTTAACCTAATGGACTTCCAACTCTGAGCACTGTTCAAGTGATTAATACTTTAAATGTCTGAAATTACCAAAGAAAAATACACAAGTAGCTCTAGAGAAGAGTTATACTTTTTCCTAATTTTTTTTTTTTTAAACAGAAGTTACACTTTGAAGAGAGAAATATTAACAAAACATTTAACCAAGTTCTGGTTTTGAAAAAAACATCTACTAGTGACACTGATATTCTTATTACTAGATACTAACAGTGAAACATACAGAAATAACTTTTTAAATATAAACATTCTTCAACTTATATATATTCCCCTCTGTTCATGTAGGGTAAGAAATTATTTTCACTATTTGCTAAATGCAAATGTTTTCTACCCCTCCCAGAAGCAGGGCTTGAAATACAACTGTCAAACAAAAAGTTATTTTTTTATATGCAGTGGAACACCTGATGAAGATTCCTAGATACAATTCCTGACTGCATGTACAGCAAAGGTTGAAGTTTATAACCACTGCTCCTAGTGAAGCCAAAAAATAAAGACTTGATATGTTTACTCTGAGGTTGAGCAGACATAATTTGCAGCAATAATATTTGAGCCTGTAACAGAACTGGGAGAAGTAACCTGACACAAGTCACCTTACCTTCTGTAAATGTGAAGTTAAAGGGAGTAGCTCTGGTCTGCTGCTCCTTCAGGGTGACTGTTTCAGGATTGCCAAATGCACTTAAACTTGAACTTGGCAGGAATAGCATGAAAATTATTAACTTTCTCTGGTTTTACTTTATTTCTCTTTTTAACTACACAAAGGCCACTGTACAAGGCCTTGTACAACCCCCAACAGTAGTCTGGAAAGCCAGATGAACAGCTGAGACAAGGAAGACTGATCTTGACAAAGCAAATTAACAAAACATGAAAAATGAAGGGGTTTCCCCGATCTCAGTGCTACCTTTATCATCTCAAATATTTAAAAAATAAAGTTAAGAAAACAGTCTCTAAAAACATTTTTGAATCTTCATCACTGCATTTTACTACTTTACACAAGGTTAAAAGAAGTAACTTATTTAAAAGGTGAATGAAACATTTCACTCTGTTAAGCTAAACTCCTGCCTAACACTAATGCCCAAATTTCAAGTCTATTATATCTGGGTATATATAAATTTGAAAAATGCATGTGCATCATATATGTATAGGCATGTGTACAGTATTTAACAGATTATATACCTATACATACATAAAGCTAAAAGACGGCTGGAAAACCTTGTATAACCCAAATTCCAAAAGTTATATAAATATTTTTGAAAATACTATCAGCCATCACGCTGTCTCCCAACTTCCCTTCCCTAAAGATATTCTACAAGCACCCTGTATGTTCTATAACCTTGCAAATTTAATTGCAGTGAGCACACAACTAAGCAGTCCAATGTATAATAAAAGCATAATACATAATCTAAGCAGAACATTGTTTCTGAAAGTTTATCCACTGCAATAACAACTTCTTTCCTAAATCCAAACCCTGCATTTTAGGGTTTGCTGCTCAAAATAGAAAGCTATTCTTTGAAGCTGATCTAATGGGAATCTAATTCCAAGTAACAGATTCCAAAGACTTGTCTACATACATGGCAAATCCATCAGTTTAGGCAGTTTAAGCAGCACAGGAGCCTTAGTTATGGCTCTAATTTAATGATTTTATCTTTTATCTATTCAGTAGTCTCTCCTGACAGTCATCATACTTCAAAATGAAGATATTTAAATGGACTTTGGGTGTACTGTTGTTCCTGCTGTTGTCTATTGGGCGCTGTACAGAACAATCCACACCTAATAAAACATCCCAACGGAGGTACCCTCGTTCAACAGATGGGGGAGAGGAAGGGAAGAAATGTGGCTACACATTCTTGGTCCCGGAACAGAAAATCACGGGGCCAATTTGTGTGAATACTAATGCACCAAGCCCTGGTAACAGAAAAGATGAAGTCACAAGAATGGACATAGAGAACTTGAAGGACGTCCTGTCCAAGCAAAAGCGGGAGATCGACATTTTGCAGCTGGTAGTGGATGTGGACGGAAACATTGTGAATGAAGTGAAATTACTGAGGAAAGAAAGTCGTAACATGAACTCCCGGGTCACCCAACTCTATATGCAGCTCTTGCACGAGATAATTCGAAAGCGAGATAACTCCCTTGAGCTTTCCCAACTGGAAAACAAAGTCCTCAACGTTACAACAGAAATGTTGAAGATGGCAACGAAATACAAGGAGCTTGAAGTAAAATACGCAGCACTAACTGACCTTGTAAATAATCAGTCTGTGACCATCTCGCTGCTGGAAGAGCAGTGCTTGAGAATCTTCTCAAGACAGGACACCCATGGGGCTCCACCTCTAGTTCAAGTCGTGCCCCAGCACATTCCTAACAGCCAGCCATACACCCCTGTTCTTCTGGGAGGTAACGAGATACAGCGAGACCCGGGTTACCCCAGGGACAGAGATGTAAGGCCACCACCTGATCCAGCAACTTCTCCTACAAAGAGTCCTTTCAGAGTACCACCACTGGCTTTAATTAATGAGGGTGAGTTGCCTATCACTATTTTTCTAATCTGAGATTTCTCTGTTTCAGGGGGATACCACCCTGGCTATAGGCATAGAATGAAGAATGTAAAGTATCTGGGCTACAGCTGACCCTTGCTCCAGACTCTGACTTTCTTCGCCCCCTGGCTCAAGGAAAGCTTTAGTTTGCCAAATAGTCTCATTTTAAAGCTATAGCTGCATAAGACTAATTTCTTCAAATAGCTGATGGTCAGAAATTCAATCAGAAAAGTTTACACCTTTGAGTCACAAAGTACAGGGATTTCTGTCTCCAGCTGGGTTTGAGTTATGGGGAAGAAAATTCCACATGAGAGTAGACCTGCTAATATTTAGCCCTGTTTCTTTGAAGATGCCTACTGTGTCACAGTAACCAGCAACAGTGAATAAGAGAAGCTAGTTGTAGTAGGTTGTCCTTTAAACTTACACATATACATTTACCAGAAGTTAATCCTGCTAGAAGAATTTTATTATTTCTATTCTGAGCTGCTTTAAAATGAACATCTAAATCCACCAACACAGTTGTGCAATAAGGCTCTAAGTGTTTGGGTTGAAATACTCAGGAGAGTAAGGTAAGTTTGAAAGGATAATTGAAGCAAGGCTGGATCCAATTAGATAGACTCAGCTTTGAATATTTAAAATTGGTAACTACATTCCCAATAATTTGAAGTCAGCAGGGACTGGCAAGGTAAAGTAATACCTTAAATACTATGAAACTACATTTGGGAGATTCTATCACATCTTAATATACTACATTCATCAGGTCATTAGATAAAGTCATTTATCACTAGAAACAAAACTAGTGCCAAGAAAATAAACTAATTCTGAGCTGCCCTGCATTCCAACATGATTCTCACTTTATTGAAATGTTGACAGAATTGCAATTAAAAAAAAAAAAGGATTCAGAAAAACAAGTTATTTTGCACACATCCATTTGAAGCGCTTGCTTTGGGCTTCTGACAGCCTGTACACGATAAGATTTGGTTTGGTTGGTTTTCTTGTTTGGGTTCTAAGTTGGTTTTTTTTGCTTTCCAATTGCCTTTAGTCACAGCTGGCAGTTAAACTTGGTTCCTAAGATGAAGACAAACATTTATTTGTGACTGTTGTACAGCATTACAAACAACCAGCTGCTCATGTAAAGAGCAACTATTTTTATTCAGGGTCTGCAGAAAATTCAGGCACAAGCCCAAGTAAAATGCCAGATGTCATGAGAATTTAAATCGCACCTCATGACACAAAGGAAGCAGCTAATATAAAAGCATTACGTTCATGTCTGGTCAGACAGCAAAAGTATAATTCTAAAAAACAGCAACTTTCTGCTTCCCAGAAAACCCATGCTTCAAGGTTTTGCCATAAATGCATCTTTTTCTCTCTCAATATATGCCTGCTGTACATACAAAACAAACAACAGCACTAAATATTTCTTCTGAATTCTCTACCACGGTTTTCACTGGACCCTTTGCCACTAGAAGTTCAAAGTTTGAATCCATTTTTGCAAGGGAACACAAAGAAACCCTAGGAAATTTCTTTTAACATTATTCAACTTCTTATATTTAACACCTAAGTGTTTCTTGCAGTGCCTTGGGAAAAATGAAGGTTGAGAATTGCTACAGCTGGTAGAGCATCAATCATAAACAAAAAAATATTCTAAATAGCAACACAATGCCCAGTTATTATCTGGGTTTTTTAATTAAGGTGAGCATATCTAATGGTGCACAGAATGAAAACTATGTCATAAAAAATGAACTTTCCTGTTAAAAGATGATGACTACTTATAATGGATAGAGATGTCAAGAAAGATCAAGTCCCATTTAGAAACAGGCCTGTCAAAGGCTTGGTTGTGACAGAACAAACAATTGGGCAAGAAGATGGGAGCTTTCTCCCACTGCATCTGAAGAAGTCATAGCTAAGAAATACTTGCACAGCATAAGTTTACAGAAGGGTCAACATGCATCTTAATATTGTCGGTCGAGAGTCAAATTCAAAATATATGGGGAGCAGAAGGATGAGATCATATTTTCTGAGTAATATTTTAGTTAATTTGCATTACAATTGCTTTAAAAATGGTGAAAGAATAATGTTCCTGTGAATTACAGTTTTCATCATTATCTTACTCCTTGGAATATCTACCAGTATCCCCAAATTTTACTGCCACTATGTTGGAAAAAGTACCTTCAAGTACACAGAGTACTTGCAAGTTACACATACACACCCACACCTCACTCTGGTGCCAATACCTCTCAGCTAACAAAGTAACTTTTTTTTTTAATTTATGCCCAATTTTATTTTAGCATTTTCTCCTACAACTGCCAAAAAAATGTTCTATGAAGCTTACACAAGCACAGCTTCCATATCATCCCCTCAAGAAAACATTTGGCATCTTAAAATAGGATTCAGCCATCATTCTATTAAACTTCCAACTTAAAATATTTCATCACTTTCCTTCTCTACTACATCTGGATTCCGATAGGATGTGACCTGTACTAAATCATGCATCTAAATCACAATTTTAAAATTGAAATATTTAATTAGTCGTCTTGGCAGAGTATTTCTGACTTACCTAATTATATCAGCAACTTAGTGTACACAGACTGTTACAAAAGACTAGATATACATGAGATACTTATGCCTTTCATAGATAACAAGATTTTAAACAGAATAATTATGTTTTTTTCATTAGCCAGAGTCTCCATGCACACCAGCACTGTGTAGAATTTTAAACTGTTTCACAAATCTCACCATTTCCACTGAATAAATTGATCAGTTCTTCTACTGTGAACCTAAAATAATTAACACATCGAAGAATTTACTTCTCAAAAAAAATTCACCAAAAATACGCCAAAAGTTACAGGATTTGTTGGATTTCCTTACACTAAGAGCAGTGTCTGTTATCTCTACTACAACATTAACTTATGATAAGCACACAGACAAATCTGAACATCAAAGAGCATAAAAGTTGTGTCCTGTGACCTTAACACCAGCTGAATTTCAGAAGTGATCAAAGTGCAGTATATAAACAGACCAGTACAACTATGTCTGCCTGAAAAGACACTTAAAATCGCTCAAAAAATCTGCTCTCATGAAAAAATGAGTCCTCAGTTCATCATCCAGTAGAAATCACGTGAAATAATATACAGCAGATCTAACTGAGCTATTCATAATCATGGAATCATAGAATGGTGAAGGTTGGAAGGGACCTTAAAGATCATCAGGTTCAAACCCCCCTGCTATGATACGAGCAGGGACACCTCACATTAGACCAGGCTGCACAAAACCTCATCCAACCTGGCCTTGAACACCTCCAGGGAGGGGGCATCAACAACCTCTCTAGGCAACCTATTCCAGTGCCTTACCACTCATACATACATACATAAAATACTGCTGGTCTGTTTACCCTTTTTCTAATTCACTACTTGCTTTACTTCTAGAACAACCTCCCTGTTCAGTTATACACCACCCAAATTTACTCTAGACAGTTGAAGGAAAGGGAATGAGACTCAATTTCGTCCAGGAAATTACCTATCCACTGGACAAACTTTGACACGAGCACAATCTACACATAAATTTTAATTGTGAACAAGAGAAAAAGCACTCATATAACCAAAGCTACCACATTTTTTCCCTAAGCTATTACCAAATGCACTGCAAGAATAACAAAAACATCAAACACTGACAGCACGGTATGCAGCAGTACTTACAACCATGGCTCCATGTCTGCAGCATTCTTGGTAGCACTCTCACAGAAAGCTCCAAGTAGTCACCTTCATTAGACAGTGCTTTTGGCACTCTAATGTGAAATGCTTTATGGATTTCTTGCTAATTACACACTCAGCCAACTGGCAACCACTAATTTAAAATCTAAAAACTAAAGCAACTTTCAACGTGCTTTTGTGCCACAGCCTTAAATCCACAATGAAGGTCACATTCACTCGACCTTTGCTTTTGATTAAAGTAACCACTGTCTTCTATGCTTCTCTGCACATTAGCTTCTTCTGTGACTGATGAGCTTTCTCTGAACTTCCAAGCAGATTTGAAAAAAGAGCCTTCTAAAAAAATAGGAAAGCTGCAGGTAAATAATTTTCAGGTTTGCCGAGTATGAGTTTTCAAATACATTTAGGGCATCAACCACTAACTAGCCATCAGAACACATCCTGGTTTTCATGAGTAAATAACCAGTCTCCCTTGGAATCAACTGAAGTAATGATACATGAACATAAATCAGTATAAAATAAAAATATTACCAAAAGTAAAGCCGAAATAGGCAAGCTTCCAGAGGCGTGTAAGCTGCATGCTTCTTACAGAACAACCAGATGCTCTTCTACAGGTATTTGTAGAACCACTATTCACATGGTCCATGATAGAGCTTTCAAGCAGCACTGTCAACAGCATTTCTGTAGAATCACAGCCCTGAAAACAAGTAGGTGAGTCCATCTAGCTGCTTAAAAGTCCATCTTCACTGCTTGCATATTTTCTTCATCAGTATCCATCTACACGTATCACACCAGGACGACACAGGAAACTTAAACACCCCTACCCACAGTTAACAGGCTGATCCCAGAACTGGGTCAGTACACAAAAGCAAAAGTTCTGCAGTATAAGAATACTCTTCCACTAAATTCCATGTCAGTAGACTTTGGCAGTAAAGATTTCTTATATCAGATCTCAAACTATTTTTGTATTCGAGGGGAGCATTGTTTGTGTCTTGGGTGTGCACTAGGACAATTAAGTAAGTCAACATCTACCTTTTACAAAAGTGCTACAGAAGAAAATAGTTGATGAAAATCATACTGCTGGAATATCAACAGTCAGAGTATAAATCTTTGACACAGTGGACAAAGTTAAAAATTGGGTGTTGCTAATCCAAGTCTATTATAGGCTTAGGAAAATGAAGTTTTTGTTTAAAATATATATAGAGAGGATATTAAGATGTTTATTTATATACATACACAATTATTCTTAGTAGCTTTTTACACTTATTTCCACAGCAGTTTTACCTTAATTGAATTACTGACTTTCCATTACCATTACAAAATTCTCTTGAACAATGTGCACTGCAGAGCCAGGCCTGAATGCTTACAGTATTTCTTTTCAAAAAGGTCCATTCAAAGACTGCCAACAAGCCAAGGAAGCTGGGCATTCCAACAGCGGGATTTATATGATCAAACCCGAAAATAGCAACGAGCCGATGCAACTGTGGTGTGAGAACAGCTTGGACCCTGGAGGATGGGCAGTTATTCAGAAGAGGACAGATGGATCTGTCAACTTCTTCAGGAACTGGGACAGTTACAAGGTAAATTCTAGAATGCAGAAAATCAGCTGCCTCATTTCATTGCAGGAGTGATGGGGTGAACTTTTCCAATACAATTCTTCATTGCAAAGGCTTGTACTGAATGATCAACAGGAGCTGGATACAGATAGCTGCTGAAGTTACACAGGGAAATTAATTTTACAAAGATAATTGAAAAGAGTGGTCAACCCTCAGAGGCAAACATTTCAGTGAGAATGCTCTGTTTCACTCGATGCATTACTTAACTTTGTCTGAACTAATTCATTGTCTGAACTAGCTTGCATTTGTAATGCACAACAACTGGGGTGACACGTGTTATTCTAGACAGGGACTGGGAAGTCATTTATTACAAAGACATAACTAAACACATGATTTCTATTAACACACTGAGAACTACAGTAAGTACTTGAGAAGCTTAATTGGCTGCCTTATGAATAAGCAACTTCAGCCAGTGGAATTATTCATTTAAGCACATTAATACATCTGCAGGATCAACTTATAAACATTCTTAATAATTAACTAAATGAAATAATTTCTACCTTTAAAATTAGGTTCAAAATCTGTGGATGTAGGACTGGTGAAGGGAAGCATATTACTGTGTTTTATGTGTTTAATACGTAGGATGACAAACACATGCTGCTTCAGAGATAATTACATGCTAGACAGGATATTTGAAAATTCATGCTGTTGTTTTTTTCCAATAATAATCGTGATGACTTTACACAGAGAAGACACATTTGTTCCTATGACACTGTGCCCACTTTAAAAGAATTTACAATTGCCATATGCATATTATCTGAAGAGATAACTGAGCCTCATTTAACTCAATTAGTAATTTAAAAACATATACACAAAGGAAATTACTAAAAAATATTATTAATATTTTAACTTTGTGTTCTTGGAATTTAGTAACTCAATTATTAATCAACCCTCAGTAACATTATTCAAAGTCTTCTCAGACAAATGGGTTGTTGTTTTCTGGTTTTGATGGGGTTTTTATTGTTTGGGGCTTTTTGGTCTCTTTTAAAGTATGTTGTAAGGTAGTTACTGAGTGTCTTATATAGTAACCATAAACATTTTGAACATAATGCAAAGAAAATATAGAGAAGTATATAAATGGTGTTTAGTAATGACTCAAGCTTGGGCAAAACCTTGCTCCAAAGAGATTTCTCATTAAATTGCAGTGGCTGAAGATTGTACTCATCACCTAACTTTAAGTACTTGAAGGTGCACCCCTGTGACTGGCTTTAAACTAAAGGCTGCACTGCTGACAACAGAGATGTCTCCCATGCCCACATTTCTACTTCTTTCCTGATCTCTGTGTGGCTGCACAGCTACAACGTTGACACAAGGGAAGTACTGCAGATGTGGCCATGAGCCAGCAGAAAAGCACCGCTACCATTTTTGGCAGCAGCATGATGCTAGATCAACTTAAGCCACTTGTGAAACTGCAGCTTGAATTAGGAGCCTAAACTGTTTATCTGCTGGAGAGAGACTTCCCCAGAAAGTGATTCAAAGCAGGAAATCAACTGTAGGTCCTACATAATCAACAGTTTGTGTAGAAAAAACTCAAAAACTAGGAAGGATGATAGATAGCTACTCTGGGTGATGTACCTACTGTAGCTTCAACAGCAAACAAACAACACTGATTTACTCAGGGACAGGAGACAGCAGACATGAAATATCACTCCACAGCTGCTGTGCTGCAGAAAAGGTGTCCTTATATTTCATTTCTAATACATCTAGTAAAGAGCACAGATAAATTATGTGACTAAATTCACAGTAAAAACCAACACTAGTTGCATAACAAGGGCAAAAAGAAGTTATTTACCTTGAACACTGAGACTGCTGATCCTTTTCTAACCTGGAAATACACTCCGTTAAATTTCTTTACTCATACATTCTTACAGATTCCCATACCTTTGACAAGAAATATATTGTTTCCCTGTTCTCCCTCCCTTTATTTTAAAAAGAAGAGGACGTGACACAAGGAAAAGATAGTTTTGCCACCTTTACTGATTCTGGCACTACCTCGTGGCTGGCAGTTCAACAGAGTAAATGGCCAAATGCAGCAAAATCAAAATAAAGCATTTAAATGCATGGGTTGAGCAGCCATTCAGAAGCTTAAAGGTTTCCAGTACCCAAGTTCCAGTGGTTTACAACAGTCCTACTGATGAGTGTTTTGACAAACAAGAAAAACTAAGCTAACATCACCTTCTGATCCTCTTTTGTACAGAAAGGATTTGGAAACATTGACGGAGAGTACTGGCTGGGACTAGAAAATATTTACATGCTTACTAATCAGGATAATTACAGACTATTGATTGAGTTAGAGGACTGGAGCAATAAGAAAGTCTACGCAGAATACAGCAGTTTCCGCCTGGAGCCCGAGAGCGAGTCCTACAGGCTGCGCTTAGGAACGTACCAGGGAAACGCAGGCGATTCCATGATATGGCATAATGGAAAGCAGTTCACAACACTGGACAGAGACAGGGATATGTATTCAGGTAAGGAAACTAGTACCTGTGTGAAAGGTATGTAGGTTCCATTAGTGATATCCCCTTTAAAAAAAGAACATAATACTTTTTTTTGTACTAAGTTCTGATGAAACAACTCTGAAGGAGGCTTCAAATCGGTAACGACAAAAACCACATTGACAAGGCCCCCTTCAAGGCCCAGCACCATTCAGAAATTCAAATTCTATTACCCTCATTACAGGCACACTGGAGCAAGCTTTATATTTCGTTCAGTGACATCCTTATCACTCGCCATGTGACTCTCTGCAGTCAGAATACTTGTCCAGGTGATCTTTCAGAGTAGTGCTGTGGCCACGTAACAATCACCAAGAACTAAAGCCTCTGAACAGCATGAAAGGAACTGCAACTGTGCATCAGCTTAGTTATGTACCAAAACTTAAGAAACAGGCAGATCATTTTGTTCTGTTCTCCTTAAAGGACAGGCTGGTTTGTTTTTTTTTCATTTCCATGCTCTTCCTCTGACCTTAAAGCCTTAGCAGTAAAAGAAAGGTTGGGGAGTGTAACACTTCAACTGCTTTTTCTCACTTGGACAGCCATAAAGCTGGACAAATCTTAAACTGTTAAACAAGCCTGTAACAGTAAATAAACAACTGTCTGCAGGACCGTGGCCCTGAGCACTGCTTGGTCCTGTATCAACTCACATTGCTTCCACTGAAGTATAATCTAAACAGTACATAATCCGAGTTCCTTGAATGTTACCTCATGGACAAGCACTGCTGGTAGTCCAAGAAGAGTTCATCTCCTTATTTTTCAGCTGTCACATCAAATAGCATGTTAATCACCCTACCTCCAGGCAATGGTTCCTGTTACATCAGAATTTATAATTTACATAGAAGCAGCAATTTAGATGACCACAACAGGCGATGAAGTACTTCCAAGTTCCCTTGAAAACTAAGCCAAAACACGGAAGGATTTGCTAATCTGCATTTCTCCTCCTGAAGGCCAAGGCTCACCTCTTTCTCTCTGTTCCCCAGGAAACTGTGCCCATTTCCACAAAGGCGGCTGGTGGTACAACGCGTGTGCCCACTCTAACCTCAACGGGGTGTGGTACCGAGGAGGCCACTACAGGAGCAAGTACCAGGATGGAATATTTTGGGCTGAGTACCGGGGAGGTTCCTACTCCTTGAAAGCAGTTCAGATGATGATCAGACCCATAGACTGAGGAAGAGAATCCCACAGTGCTCAAGTGATCATGTATAAACTTCTTGGCGCTTGAGTTCCAGAAAAATAAAATATTACTTTTTAATCATTATTTTGCACAATCTGCCCCTGCAAAAAGCAGGTTTACGGTTTTCCCGTCTTTTTTTCCCCTATTGTGTTCCCCTGTCCTTTTTTTAGAAACCTTTTCTACTGTGACAGACTGTGTTTTTTTAAACACACATTCACAAAAGCAGATGTTTGTGCTTGCAATGCATATTTATCTTTGTTCAAGTTCAACACACTTTACATAAACAGTCATGAAAGCTGGTAAAAAATTCCAGATATATGACAAGATATAAGCTTTTTCACTTAAAAAGCTTATGCTTTTTCAGGTTAGCTCAATCCTTAAATGTAAATATGTGAAATGACATTGTCTTGCTTTAATGTGAAAATTGATTAGTTATTTAACAATTTATTTAAAAATGTTGGTATTACTTTCAATGAAAATCCGACTTCACATTACTGTTTAAGATCTATTTCAAGAAGCTACACACAAATTTGAAGACATTCTAGCTTTGCCAGCAGAGAGATTTTTGCAACAAATAATTGTTTCAAAATGAAGTGATGAATTAAACAGAAGATAACATTTCTTAGTGGTGTAGAGAATTCCTTAAGATCTGCATATTCTACCTTTTGTAAAACACTTAAGGTGCAATGCTCCTAAGAAAAATAATTGTATGAGATTATTGATAAACTTAAGACAACCAAATTGCTTGGTATTTTTTTTTGCTTTCAACCTCTGTATTGAAACACTGTAATTACACAAAATTATTTCTTGTTTCTTAGAACTTCCATGGCAAAACAAAAAGTACTGATATCAAAATCATCTAACTTCACATTTCTAGACCCTTCCCCTGCCCCAATAAGGAGTAACAAGTTCTGAACAAGTGTTTACACATACTAATTTAGAGAAAGACCCAGTCTGAATACTGGATTTCCTCCAGCACAGCTTCCTGCTGGCACAGTGAAACAAAGATTAGAAAGTCATGTCTGAGTGTATTCTCCCTGCCACCCCAAACTTGGGCTGCTCTTATGAGATACACATTTCCCTTCCCCTACATGTATAAGACTTTTGATAGCCTGTATTAATTTTTCTACCTTCTACATATCAGACTTCCATTGGACTTACTACGTAATTTAAGAAATTAATTATGAAACAATTTTTCAACCTTTAACAAAAGCCACGCTACATACTGCATCACAACAAGCTACTTCCAAAATCAGAAACACTTCCAGTACCAGAATCTCCAAAACTGAAGCTGTCTTTTTAGTATATAAAATTGTTTGATAATTGTACTTAGCCAAATGGCTTACCTAAACTAATTTGATATTATACAAAAACTAAAGATGCTGTTCTGAGCTGTCACCAATGTATTAGTTTGGCACCTCATAGGTTCCTTCAAGATTTTACAGAACTTGGCCCCTATTTCTCATAAGAAAACCCAATAGCTAAAAGAATAATCTATTATGGTTATGTTAAATTAGCTGATACCAATTGCTATGCAAAACCTCATTTTTAATTCAGAGGAGAAAAAAATAGCATTCTGCTTTCAAAACACCATCTCTGGAGTAGACATAGCTTCATTGATAACACATGGCTGCAAGAGCTGTAGTTAAACCTTTGGTCAGAGATGAAAGTCAACAGGTTCCAAAAATATTCAGTTGGCATTGGTAGGGAAATCAGTCCCAGCATACTCCATTCCCAAATTCCAAGAATTTTAACCGACACAAATGTTTGAGGTTACAATTCTGAAATTCTTCTTTGTATATGGAATACTTGTTTGTTACAAATATTGTACAGACCTCATTGATTGTTCTGTAAAATGCTTTTTAATTGTAAACGTTTAAAATTCAGACTAGGTATAGGTTTTTTTTGTTTTATTCCTATGGTAGTTGGATAGAAGAGTGGTTCAAGTAAATTTAAAAGCTGAAAATACTCTCCAAAACGTTACTTCAACGAACCTTTCTAACAGCTTTTAGTTCATTCAATGAACAGATTTCCTCTCCTTGGAAGAGATGTTCTTTTACCCCAAGAATCTCTTGCCTGCTACAAAACCAGTGTTTATTGAGTGCAGCCAGTGAAAGGTGTACTTTGCAGAAAGCCCTAAGCAAAATTACCTTGCACTCACACTTTCAATTAAATATTATATATTAGATATCTAGAAAGTGCATCTTGCCCAATTTAAAGCTGCAGGATGACACTAATTGAACATTATTATAAAATATACCCAGAAAGCACAGACTGTACAAACACTGTGCTCTGAAAGGAAACAATAAGTTGTCAATTTAAGATTACAATGAGGGAAAGCACAGCATTTCTTTTTCAGATTGGTTTGTAAGAATTTCATGTAATAATAAAGGTTCATAGAACAATTCACTACTTTCAAATGCTTGTAACTCCATCAGTTCTTGGCTTTTGGGTTTAATTTCCTAAGCATGATAATTGTCCTCAAAAGTTCAGTGCTTTCTCTCAGTTTTTTTAGAAAAGTTTTTCAAAATAGGCTGCAGCATCCCTCAAGCTTACTGCATTGAACACTCAGAAGCAGTCTCTCTGTTAAAGATACAGCTTTCACCATTCCTGTACCATCAGTCCAAATTTAACCAAGCAGACCTCGAACAAATTTCACATGTACTAAACCTCAAACACTGTTTTCACTTGTATTTCCAAAGTCTATTGCAAACATTATCACAGAAGTAGCTGGATATTCAGACGAATACATCAATAACCTGTTTTTAGCTTTCCTGTTTCTGGATATAATTCCTGAAAGTCAGCTGTAAGAAAATATCTCACAAGGTAGTACTGCTTAATAGAATAAAAATCTTATTTCTCAAGATACGGCTCAACTGTTTCATTGTGCAATCTCAAATTAATCAGAACTCCATGGTAAGACTCCCTTTGAGAATGGGTTTTTATTCTGAGGTGAAATACATCATCACATGTACAGCTCCCACTTGTTTTGGCTACTTCAGTCTTCCAGGTGATGCAACAGTGATGACATCCCACACCACGTAATGAGGACCTAATGCTGAGCATTTTTCTTGGTGTTGCCCAGCTCTTACCACTCACATTTAAGTTAGTGAGTCCACACTGACAATGTGCTGCTCCTACTTTTTCTAGAACTCTGCAATCACACCACACTTACTGCTGCAAGGAACTGAAAAAATATTTTCATTTTTTTTCATCTAGTTAAATGTGGAAGGACATCTTTATCTTGTCCATGGTGAGCAAGCTGTGGTAATAACAAAACATTCTGTACTTCTGTGGCCCCATTCCCATTGCAAAGCCTACACAAAATAAGCATTTAAGCTTTTTTCTTATAATGCTAAAGCAGTAATGAAAAAAACTTCACACTCACATTAGGTTTATCCTTATGCAACCAAATACCAATTAACCTCAAAGGGTAAAACATTCTATCTTTGATATTGCAGCTGAAATTCCTTTATATGTTCACTTTCCCTATTACCTTCCAAACAGGGTCCTTCATGACCAGTGCCAGTATTTCTCTGGAGGGGCTCTGCAATAGTCACTGTTCCTGTGAGGCAGGCTGGATTCTCTGCACTCTTCTAAAGAGCATTTTAGGGGCACAGAACAACTGCAGGACCTCTGCACCATCAGTGAAGGCAGCCCCACCTCATACCTCCTTTTTCCATGACAGGAAACAGACCTTGTGATTAATCCCCCTCCTGGGTACATGCCATGATCACAATACCAAACAGCAGAGTTTTAGGTAGACTTTTCTACACATTTTCAACCAGGAGCAGCACTACCCCCCGTATACAATTTCATACCAGAAGTTAACAGCAGAAAAAGATCCTTTCAGGAATTACAACCTATAGCTGGTAAGCTTAAAACAGTAAATCAAACAAGTAACTTAAGTTTCCTCTGTTTCACATGACTCTTACGTTAGTAAAAAATGCCTTGGGAAAGAAATTTTAGAAACAACACTCCTGCAAATCTACTCTGGTCTTACTGGAGATTAATGTTTGGATCAACTAAGAAAAACTGGGCACAGCTGCCGACCTTCCAGAATAGATCCTGATTCATCACAACTGTAGTTTCAAGGCAATTTTGTTCTTTTTGCTACTTATTTAAACCTTACAAAATTAATTTTAGAGGCAGTGCACCAGTGGGTATTTGCTATTCCTTTGGAGAATTAAACAAGGCTTGAGGACATTCTTCATGTTATTAGTAATTGATATGGTACGAAAGGAGGTCACAACACTTCCTTTAGCTACAGAGGGTCATAGCAAAGAGCCTTGCTTTCTTTCTTTCTAAGCAGAAAGTAAATACACATTTCAGTTCAACAAACAATCAAGTCTAGCCCAAAGTTTTTTCTAATGCAAAAGTAACAGCTAATGTTCTGAGGAAAAGATGTGTAACTGAACAAAACTTAAAATCGTTTTCCAACATTTCACCTTTTTAAAAATATACACTTGCACATAGTAAGGCAGTATTTTTCAAATGTCAGACAAATACAACAAAGCATAAAGATTTCTCTATACAGCAGAAGTGTCACAAGACCATGATGGCAAGGGTCAGAGTATCCTGAGATGTTGAGAAGTCTGACAGCAGGTTGGCCTTTTATAACCAGCAATAAAACAGCTTGAGCCTGGCTTCATGTGTCATAAATCATGGCATATAGGTAAAAAACACCTGGGAAGCTAGAAACTGCATTTCAGAACCATATACAAAAGGTAGGAAAGCCAGTGTCACAGTTTGACACTGGCTCAAACCAGGACAGCCAGAAAATCATGTTTGATCACATTACATTATGCTTAGCTGCTTCTTTCCCCCCTCTTAATCCAGTCTTAATAGCTGTGTCAGCAAACAGGGTAGCATGTGATAGTACACCAAACAGCAATTTCTACACCTGCACTTCAGATAAAATACACTTATGCTTATTCTTCCATTCTAGGATATATCTGAACACTTGAAAATACAGGAAATTAACAGCTGTTAAGATCTCGTTGGGATTGATGGGTGTTTCTGGGAGGGATGTAACAGGGAAGGAAAAATTAAGATGAAATGAGGAGCTCTGTAGGATTAATGGTCATTAAAACTATTATTGGGTCTTCACAGAAAAATATTTTTTTCTATTTAGGTACAAAACATGAAAAATTCAGCCGATTTTGAAAAACCTGAATGCATGCATTTTAGAAGCATCACTCCAGATTCTAGTATTCAATTATGACATTGTCACTAATATCAAGCTATGGAACAGCTGAACTAATATTGGTACAGATACACAAATCACAGCATCAACGTGACTGCCAAGTCATTAAGCTTGAAAAAGTTAATAACCCCTGTGAGTAAGGGAAGTATCAAACTTCAGAAAAAAAGAGATTACAGTTTAATAAGCCTTAGTGACCACAGGAGGTCATCTTAAATATATAGAGCAATGTGTATCTAGAAAAAGATCTACTTTTTCCAGAAAAGAAAAAAATGAGTAAATATATCCTTAATTTTACGTGACTACTGACATCTTACGATATCAAAGAAAAGCTACATTAAAAAAAAGCATGCTGATCACTTAAAAAACCTGAACTAAGACATTAAGTAACACTAGATTTGCTTGGCAACAAGACCAATACATATGAAACACGTTTATATAGTTTTAAGAAACAGAGAAATGTAATTTACTCCTAAATATTCCATAAAGCTGAGTCAGTTGTAACAACCCAGTTTCTCTTGTAGCCTTAGCATAATTAAATGCAGCAATATCTCCAGATTTTAGCATGTTCTATACCCCAAAATCTACATTTATTTATCTCAGAGGTTGGGGATTTACAGCTTCTCATAAATTAAAAGCTATCATTACTACAACAGTCAAGTATTTAGCTCCAAGTGCTAGCAGGCAGAACAATTTAAGTACTTCTCCAGAAGTCAATCAGTGTATCTATATAACATATGGGAAAATAATTTCCTAGAAAGCTGATACTGTATGTAAAACCTGAAGTGTTTGTGAGGTTTAATATGTATTGTCTTTCTGAAGCTAGTGAAGTTATTTCTTGCCATAGACAAAGTATCCAAAAATCAACTGGTACTTATAGATTCTTTACTGAAGTATTGAAATAGTTTCATGAATTCTTGGAAGATGGTGCTTAGTTTGTGTAACCACTGGAGAAAAATGTTTGTCATTAGTGTTTCCCAATAGAAATACTTCAACTCACCTAAATAGGGAATACAAGGAGTCATCTTCAAGCTGCTGATATAGTCTCTAAGTCTTTTGTAATTATCTTCTTTACTCATAACATACTCCAACTTTTCAAAGGTGGCTTTATCCTTCCGGCTCAGTAACTAGGAAAAAAAAGGCAAAACCAGATTAGCTTAAATTTGATCATTATGATTTCTCTTTTACTCTTGTAAGTATGGATTTCTACCTCCAGCTCCCCACTTTTGTTGTTATTGGTTTGCTTTTTAACTACAATTGCCTCAGAATTACAGCATTTACTCCTTAAGAATGAGTACTTGGAGAGTTTACAAACGAAAGCAGCCATTTTGGCTGTTAAATTTAAATTATCCTTTTAAAAAGTAGGTAAAACTTATGTCCTGGAGGATCCGTCTCAAATACTACAAGTTCTCAAAAGACTAATCTACCTAACATACATCACAATTTCACATGCTGTCCACATCTACAGTATTCCAAGCCAATAAATTATTAATTCAGATTAGCTGTAAGTTAATATTGCTTTGTCAGATACACTGGTAAATTTTATACTAATCCAACTTCACAAAAACCCTAACTCCAAAATCTATTTTTATTCTGTCCTTGTTTGAGCCAGGATGAGGCCAATTTTCTTTTAAGTGACTGTTTTTTTTCTTCAGTGAACTTTTAAGCAGCATGCTTGCTGAAAGTAGCAGCAAGCTTTCCAGCCAGTGGACTGACAATGCCCGAATGTTTATAGTCACTGCTGAGAGACAAGGACACTTTGCTCTGCTTGTTGAATCTGCTGCTTTGGACACTAAAGGAGCAGAAGAGGCATATCTACAAACCTCCCATGGGGAGGGGCAGGGCTACACAGATGGCAAAATTAACCAAAATATTCCCTCCTATACGTGTCATCATTGCTATAAATTCAGAGATCACAAAAGTCAAGTCCCTTCTTCCTTCTTCTTCCGTTCATGGCTGGTGTCCAGGGAGGACTCCATCTATCCATCTCCTTCAATCCCTAAGCTTGTGCATTCCTGACCCTCACAGCTGTCCCCTCAGCTCCTCTCTGCTCTGCTGCTCTCTCTGGCAGTGCTCCAGGACATTTCAGAACTGCTCACAGCCCAGGAGATGCCGGGGGAGTTGCTGGGGGTGTCAGGCTGATAGCATTTCGCACATGCCTGCATATATTTGTAAATATTTTCTTTTCTCATTAGTATTTAATTAAAGCTGTCTAGTTTAGTTTTCAATCTGGAAGCCTCTCTCCTTATTCTCTCTCTCTCCTTTCCCTACCTGGGTGGGAGGGGGAAGGGACAGAGAGCATTGTTGTCATTCATTTAGTTGCCGATCCTGAGTTAAACTGTGACATAATATTGATTTGTGAGCTCTCAACAAATAATCTCCCAAAGAGCAAAACAATGCTATTAAGATCTGATAAATACCTTAAACTAAACTACAATTTAAAAAACAATGAATGTAGATATACACATATACATGTATTTGAAGGTCAACAAAAAGAGTAAGGACTTAATCCATTTTTCTTACAGAAGGCATTATGGACTCGAATACAAGCTGTGCAGATTGTTCTGCCAACTAGCAATTTTACTGGCCCTTAATATTACAGGAATGTCCACTTTCAATACAAAACTTAAGTCATGAATCTCCTTCATTGTCTGTTTCTCTTCCCCAACCCCTTCCTTTGACAGAATTAACAGCAACTAGGCTCTTTTTGTAAGACTGAGAAATTAAGTCATTATTAAAACATCTAGCTGAACTACTGCTGCGAAAGGACATTAAAGGCTTCATTTTAATTCAGAACAAGAATTTAAGGAAGGGTGTAAGATGTTCCCACTGAACATCTTGGCAGAAGACTCAGTGTTCTAGTCCAAATCACAATTTTCCCCCATAAGATAACCAACAGTGCAAAAATTACAAGGGTCGGATCACTAACTTTTTATGTGTATTCCCTTTTCTCTGTCAGTTAAGGATGTGAACGTGACAGAAATGAAATGTCCAGTCTGCAAAGCTGCAAATTCACTATTGAAACTGCTCTTTTTACTTACATTTCCTATATCCTGGTCTTCACTTGGAAGAGCTAACACACCAACAAACTGAAGACTGGTGTCAGCAGAAAGTCCCTCCTCAAAAGTGAATTGTTTCCCAAGACATACTGATCTCTGAGATTCCAGCAACTAATGTACATCTTTAGCTTTTCATCCAAATATTGGAACCACAGCATCTCATGTTCATTAAAACTCCAGACATTTGTCCATTTCAGGACATGAAAACAGTAGACAAGTATCACTTGTTTCCAGTCACCAGAACCTGACATTTATCTTTGAATTTTATTTCCTCAAAGTTCCAGTTTAATCAGCTTAGATTAGCTTGCCTTTAATAAGGCAACATTCTGCCCACATTTGGTGTCTGGAAGCCTTTGTAGTTTCACAGACTGGAAGGTAAGACAAGACTAACAGTTACAGTGATGGCCTAAATTTAGACTTGAATGAAATTAATTGGCTTTTCCTCAAAATATGCTGATTTGCCAAATACTGTTTGGGTCTGATGTATCATTTCAGGCTCCTTGAATAATCTATAAATGAGTTGATCCTGTATGACCTTCCCTTGTGCTCACAATGCAATTCACATTGTGTCTCCACTTCCTGCATCAATGTAAAAAATACAGAGAACCTGACAAGATTAAAAGTGTTTCTGTGAGGGCAAGTAAGGACCCAGCTGTTATTTCTTCAGTTTTGGAGCTGCTTCTTTTTCTACATAATTTTTACTCCTCTGTCCCTTAGAATTAAAGGACTTTATAGTTGTATAGACTGTGGGTGCTACAAACTGTCTCAGAAATGGAAAAGAAATTCTTCTTCAATGAAGGTTTTGGAAGGTTACCATACAACTTAAAGTGACTTGGTGACTCAAATAGTGGCTTGGTGTGCCTTTTCACAAGTCGTTTCTTGCTTTCAATATATAGAAAGCCAAAGGCTTAGAATTACTTCAAGAATTTATAAACTGAACTTCCAAGAGAAAGACATCTAAAACAGTTTGCAGGGCACATTGCTAGGAGCTATCCTGCAACTTGGATTTGCAAAGGCTTCTAGAAGATGATGAAAAGCACAGACTCACTTGGGATCATTTAAGAAGTCAAACACCTGCAGAAATATGGGAGAAGTTACCTGGCATTTCAGAGGTTGGAAAACTGCAAACTTTAAAAATGGATACATGTGCCAACAGCACACAAATAATTCTCGTAAGTGCAAACTAGGACTTCTAGCTGACCAAACAGGAAAATAAAGTGGGTACTCCCAGTTTTGAATGGCATAATTATGGTAGTAACTAATATGGTCATCTTCATAAATCGTTGTAGTTGCCATTTGTTTTGAGTCATACAGACAAAAAACAATAATCAATTTCACCTCACATTTACGTAAAACTGTTGAGGCATCAACTCATCAACACGACAAAATCAGAAAAACAGAAATTCTCCTCGAGATCATTTTCAAGTGTTAACTTCATTACGATTTCCATAGATAGTTTCTTGGTATTCTGAAACAATGCCTTACTTAATTGAGCATTTGCAAAATGTGCCCAGAATTCTAGGTGAGTATCTTGGCAGGAGTGAATTTATTTGGTAACATTTATCAACTGAACAACATTATTGTTCAGTTATCAGACAAAGAAACACTTTCTGTAACATGTGAGTATTTGTTGAGATGTCTTCAGTGAGAGTTTTTAGCTCTTTTTAAAGATCTATTTTAATGGATCCCTCTCACACAAGTATTTCAGTCACCAGATTATTTCTATCACACTTGAAAAACAGTTCATCTGTTTATACAGCTGGATAACTACACAATGTATAGCTGAACCAACCACAGTGTCTTCTCAGTTACCTCAGTCTTCTGAGGTATCAATGAGCAAAAGTAATTCCTGATGTTCTTCAGATCAAGGATATAGCTACACAAGAAAAAAATATTCATTCCAGTCAAAAAACAGATGTCAAACAAAAAAGTTTCCAAAGAGCACCGTTCTTTCACATAGCTGTACAAAAGCAGACCTACAAATATACCATGTAATGCAGTTTTTATAACTTTGAAAATAATTCTGAAAACTCTGAAAAAAAAATGCTAGATTTAGTTATCAGTCAGAGAAACTACAAATCTCTTTATGGAAACTGAATCAAGAGTTTCTGGACATCTGCTCTCAACAGCAAAAATAAATTCCAACAACATGAAACCCCTAAATGATTAAAGTATGACCCACTTTGGCATCCATAATTTTCCAGCAACTAAAATACAAAATAGTTTCTGGCCAAATTAGAAGCCTCTGCATTTAGCAGAATCTGCAGGGAACTATTTTTCAAAGGAAAATATTTCAATGCCAGAATGGAAAAAAAATTTGACAGGAACCATAGACTTAAGAGGCATGAGAATAATTTGGCACATTGTACAGCAAGATTAAAAGTGTATGAATAATTATTGCATCCTTGAAAACAAGTTACAGAGTGTTGTATTTTCTTAAGAACAAATGAAAAGCCCTCCAGTGTCCTGCTGCTCACTTACCGCCCACGTTTTCGTCAGCCTGAAGATTGGAGCACTCTGTAAGCCTGACACAACTGCCATAAGAGCATGCAGATTATTCAGCTCATACAGTTTCTGAGGAGAAAAAAATACATACAATAAACAATATTTCAAGTGCTTTTAATAATGAACAACCTAAAAATGAAGAAATCTTGCATGTTTGAAAATGAATAGTCAGTTACAGTGAACTGCTGTGCACCCGTATCCGAAGTGCCAGAAATTTTCTGACATTCAAACCCAACAAATTCCTTTCATAGCATTCGAGAGAAATTTCAAACTTAACATGCCAAAAAGGATAACCTAGTTGTGTATGATGTAATCATGGCAGTATTTAATACTGTAAATGCATTTGGCACTGCAGGTTTATGTAGGTATAAAGGTTGCATCAAAGTACCCAAAAACATAGTTGCAGAATGAAATCAAGCAGGTAAATTTCAAAAAGCCATATACCTGAAGTATGTCTCTCAATGAAAGACAATTTTGGGGTAATGACAATGAAATGAACAATGAAATAAAAATTGAAAACAGAAGACATCCGTGTAAAATAATTTTCTTTAAAACTCTCTACAAAACACTGTGCATAAATGCATATTTGGAATTTCTCTCTTTTTTTTTTTCTGTCTCCTAAACTATCAATCTGCCTTGACCAGTTAACTACTGGCACTGCTGTCACAAAAGCTTAAAAATGGTGCAGAAGAAAAATATTTTCCATAATCTCTGCAATATCAATTATTCCAATACCTATGAGCACCCAGAGATCTCAATTTCATTCAGGAATTTCTGGTGAAGAACACACAAACCGAGGTTTTACCCCTAATAAAAAGACTTTGATAAAGATAAATGGATACTCAGATCCTGTTTAACCCATTTGGGAAATTCACCAAGGTAGGTTAGGATTCCAGCTGGAAACGTGATACAATAATATCAGGAACTCTTGCTATTCAAGAAATGGTGGAAGACTTTTTACCTCCTGAATCTCAGCTTACCCAAGTCTTCTTGATTAGCCAGCCTCTCATGAGGTAACAGGACAAAAATGTAAGACTAACTTGATTCTGAATAAATGCTAAATATCAAAAGAGACCTTACATATGGAAGGCAGGAAGTAAAACTACAAGGACGTTTTTCCGGCTAATAATTTTGGAGCATGGCAAATGATTCTCTCTCCACTTAACACACTGCCAGAAAACTAACAGCCTTTTCCAAAAGGATGTTCTCAGAGGTATTACTCAGAAATGCCACATTTAATGCTGTCAGATCACTCTAATAGCAATTTCAGTTTGGGTGCCCAGAACCCTATGGTTCCAACACATCTACTGATGAACAAGAGTCCTTCCACATCTACTGACAGTGTTTCCCTCTCTTAATCCTCTTTTGGAGGGATTCTTTAGTAACTGTGTGTAAAGGACAATGAATATTTCATGGGGTGAGGTTGGGGGCTAGATATTTGTCATATGCCATAGTCCTACTACTCCTCCAAATAGTACTGCTGGTGTTTGTCCCTGCACTTACACAATAATCCTTTTTTCCACCCCCATGCATCCCCAAAGGACAGTGTAGCTGATTAAAAATGAAAATTGGGCTTTCCTAGCTGCTACCAGCACTGAAACAGAAGTCATAACCAATCATGATAGTCTGGAAACTTCAGGGGAATGCAACTATTAAGCCCAATTAGTTCATGCATAAAGCAATATAGCATGAGATAGCACTAAAGGACTGCTAGGTATAAAATAGATACAGTTGTCAGCCCAGAGCATTCACTGTAGACTGGATTTACAGCTTTTCTGAAGAACAGTTAAAGTAGAGCCTCAAAGCAGAGCCTACAACACCCAGTGTCAGCAAGTCCCAGCCAGCTACTAACCACACCTGGCTTCCAAGATTGGTTATGCACTGTGATCACAGCAGGAGAAACTCCCCCTTCTATGGAATGACATGGATCATAAGGCAAATTTTTGTATGCTTGTATTTCAAACAAAAACCCAAGAATTTATTTTAGAAGTATATGAAATTAAGATACATTAGCTCACCAGATATCAAAGGATATCTAAGAAAGAATTGAGTTTATGACCACAGCATGATAACTGAGCAAAGCCTATAGAATCTTGCAAGGTTAACTTGCTTTGCCAAAAAATTACAGTCAAATCCCATAGCAGTAAAACATTAATTAAAAATGTCCACATCAAGATTTGCAAAATGAATACCAGGTAATAATATAAGTTTTAATTTTTTTGCAGGTAACCTGAGGTGATCCTAGAAGTAAGCTGTATTATCAGTCAGCCACCACCTGACAACAAAAACTTGAAAAACATCCCTTTCTTCATGCTACAATGAAGAAGTTTCTTTCTGTTTGAAAGGCCCCAATTCTGGTTCATCTACATGCCAGTCAAGATTTGGTGACTCTTTTCTTATTCCAGTCCTAAAGGCTTTCAATAAGGTATCATATATTGAGAGCTCTAAAATGTTTTGTGAGTTCGGGTATATTTTTGAAACAATATGTATTGAGTTATTATTCATGCCACAGTTGGAATAACAGATAACAGAAGTACTTCCACAAGTAAAAGTAAATGAGCTATTTCTGTTCTCACTGATGCTGTTTGAACTGATTCTATACACCCAGTTTTGGTTTAACCAACACCAGGAACATTATATTGTCTAATAAAGAGTATTTGAAATAAGGCATCTTTGCATTTCCTTTGTTAAGCTATTTTTCTGTAAAAAAAGGCTGCCATTTCAGGACTTTGGTCAGTCACTATTTCTGACAACTTTGTTCCATGCAGAAGCCAAACAGCTTCAACAGATACAACCACACTTAAAACAGGTATGAGAAAAATATTTACCTGTGTGTATTCCTGAACTGACCAACGTAAGCATAAGAACTTTCATCATGGTGACATCCAAATTCTTACCTTTGCAGTTTTAATATAGTGGCTTAAAACCTCAGCTCTTATTTTTAAAGTCTGTGCATGTAGAATCTCTCTAACAACCCAGAAGCTTACCTAAAAAGAAGAAAATTTGCTTTTTTAAAATACACATCTTCAACATTACACTTCTAATATTTTTATTTCATGAATAATACATGAGAAGTCTCAGTGTTCAGCCTCCATCTGTATAACCCAGGTACTAATAAAAAAACTTACTTCAAAGTGTTTTGCTCCACTATTCTGTTCATTCTTACCCATTCTTCTACCACTACATGGTTAAGCAGTTACTTACATCAAATTAATAAATCCAACTTATATTTAGAATTTAATCTTTTATCTTGTTACTCTCTTTACCTTCCACATTTTAAAACTGGTAGCCATGCAACTCCAGTATGTTGTTGGAGAGAGTATGTCTTGGTGCCTGCTTTTCTCACCAAGTGTGTGGGTGGCTAGAATTTGTCTTTGTAAAATCTGCCACATCAGTTAGTTGCACACAAAAACATTGGGATCTGCTTTTCTAAAGAGGAAAACCCTTCTGCCACCAACGCATCTGAAGAAAACCCAGCAGAATCAAGAGTTCTTTTCAGGCCAAGGATGAGATCTCACAGACATAAAGCAAAGGGCAAATCTCTCAAACTTCAAACAAAGTTCACCCAAGAAATTAAAATAATGAAAAAATTATATTAAGAGAATCTACAAAAAGAAGGAATAGAAAAACTAAAATTTCGTTTTATTCTTTGGTTCTGCTTTTCCACAGCTTCAAAGCTGCACTATCCATTCTCAGTTGAGCTGAACAGCTTCAATTACAGTTCACTAATGTCTCCAAATTCTCAACACCTCGGAATAAAAAATAATAATCAGATCAGTATCACCTGAACAAAACTGAAATATAAGGTAGGAAGGCTCTACTATAAGCTAGAGTTTATAGTTTGTATTCTTATTGCTGGCTACCCCAACTACTTGCTAATACACAGCACACTGCCATCCTCATTTCTTAAGGTTTACAGGACTAACTTCACTGTTGTATAAAAATCCCTGTTATATTCACTATGGTATGAAGGATGATTGCTGCATTTCATAGTTACATGAATGCCTAAAAAACTACACTTTGAAAATGTCTTGTTAACATGTCTACATTCTAATCTTTTCTCTCCTCTCCTCCTCCCACACACTCTGCCCTCATGTACTTCGGCACAAAGAATGACAGAAAATAAACACTTTAACTAACAAAACAGTAGCAAAGAATTAGCAAATGGTAACAAATAATGTAGCTTTTACTAACTAAGTTAGGAAAAATATGAACAACTAGCAAGATACAGTATGACAGCTATTTGCAAACCAACTGAAAACAGTGTATGAAGAAATGCATGCTGTCATACTTCAGTATTTTTCAACCTGTCATGCTGCTTTCATTTTTAAGAGTGATTCTAAACTACTCCTTGTCAACTAACATTGCATGTATATTCAGGTTCACCCCCCAAAACTTCCATTAAATAAACAAAATAACCTGTTTATCCTGGTTCACTTTGTACAGTATGACAGCTCTTTATACAAAGTAGCACAAGAAGATCTGCACCTCCGAAACTTTTGCATTTCCAGTGAAGTTAGTGATCTGATGAGAACTGGGATGTCAAAACGCAACAGCTCTTTGGAACTGGAAAATGGAAGAATTACAGAAACCCACAAAAACCCCAGATATATCTTGCATAACAACTGCTTTCCTTTGGCCTGTTTGTCTAAGGCCGCAGTAGCCAGGAAAGAATTAGCCACAAAGCTCAGTTTTCTTTTTCCTTTTTTTTTTTTTTAACAGCAAAGTATCTCCAGATAAACTGTGTTACCCTGACAAATATAAAAAATTGTTCTGTGCAAACAGCAGGACTGTAAAATACTTAAGTAGCGAATACATAAATACTAAAATATTTGACAGTATTTCAAAATATTGTCAAAAAAGTTAAACCTCAGTTTGATGTTCTGCTGTAGTTACAGAGCTCGAGAAAAACAACTTTTCCCTTGACTGATGAAGGGCCCTCCAGGGGGATGCTTTCCCTTTGAAGATCAAGGGAATTTACATTTTTAACAGATTTTTCATATCATAAAGAATCAGGTAGAAACAACACATGTACTGCTAACCCTTAAAACCAGAATCTTTTCAGTCTCAAGAGTGTTGATGTAACAGGAGACTGCTTGTGGTATGCCAGAATATGAAACACTTGCTCAAAATGGAGACCAACACTCAATCATTTTCGTAAAAATGAAAAGCCAAACAATTTACTACGTTGGCCCTGATTGCTAAGAAAGTTCATTAGTAGCACAGTGCCACACAAGTTCTCTTGTTTACTCAAGGAAGTTTGGCTTCTGTCCCAGCCAGACCCAGTTTCAACACTTCCAAGCTCTTACAGGAAAAAAGAAGACCAGAGCAAAGTACCAAATTTTCTTCGAAGCTCAGAGCCATCCAGTCCCTTCAGGGACAGAATAAGCAGGAGATAAAGAACTAAACACACTTAATCATTTCTACTCCCATCACCTCCACTCCTCTTTGATTAGTTTTTCCTAGCATTACATTGGTTTTTGGCTGGTCTTGTCTATTCACCGGTGGTATCTTAAGACAGAACCATAAACTAATATATTCCAAATATTGAAAAATAAACAATTTAAATAAACCCTTTCACTTTGACTTCTATACTAGTGTTTTTCAAATGACACCTTAAAGAGCAGAAACAAACAAGAAAAAAGAAACAGGAAAGAAGACCTAGAAAAGCTTTCAAATCTTCTGGCTTCAAATAAAGTGCAAGAAACAGCCTAAGCACTGCAACATATGAATATGATGCTGCTGACAATGTGAAAAACAGAAAGAGAAGCTACTTATCCTGTTCCAGGTGATTTAATAATGAATTGCAATGGCTTCAAGTATTTACTGGCCTGCTAAAAAAAGACTTTTCTCTTCTTTGGAGATAATCAGTGGGATAGAGCCTCAAACTGGCCTGTCATGATTACACTGGTGACTCCACAAAAACTCACTGACAGGCCAAAGACACACTCTAGATTTCACCACTGTTGTTGTTTCAGGGGTGTCCCAAGGACAATTCAGAATACTGGCCATGTTATTTCTTTTACACATTAAAATGAGCAATAATGGGCATCTAAGAAAGGGAATCTTCTGTAGCAGTCAGTACAACTTCTGAAACCTAGTGGGGAAATGAAGACCAGGGATGGATCATGTCAGATGGATAGGTCTTCACTTGAGCAAGGCAACAGAAAACAAAATTTTCAAGATATTAGGAAGATTCTTGAGAGAGGGGCACATCCAACTCTTATGGCTGTAGAGAAAGCACATGAATGAATTAAGGCTTAATTACAAAGCTAAACCATAAGAGAAGAAAATTTGGAGCCATGTTTGCGTTCATACCACTTTTAAGTAAGGAAGCCATAAATCTCAAACACACTACCTGAAAAATTATAGAGAGTTAAAGAACAAGTTTTGTACAGCAAATTGTTTGGAAGTTTTAAAGTTTGCCCAGAATCACCTTAAAAAGATAGCCATGCTGACAAAAGGCTTGTATTTCTAAGGACAAAAAAATCTGCGAGGAGCAAGAGATGCTCAATTGACACAGAAAGAAATTGTATCTAATTACTACTCCAGAAATCCTGTATGGTAAGCCTGTAACCTGTAGCTATGATTCTGTCTTTATGCAAAGGACAGCCAAAATTTAGGGGGAGAAAACCTTGACATCTTCTTGTTTCATCATTAACTGCAATTTAAAAACACACACACACAGCTATTTCTTCAGTACTGTTTTGGTCTTTCTTTATATCCTGAAGACAGGGGACACCTTACAGCAGATACTTTAGGTTTTCAAGTAATTAGCTGTGATCAGTAATAAAAGTAACGTGCCAGACCATTTAATTGCCCAGACTTTTAAAACGTGTACATGCAATGACACTGGGGAAAAAAATAACTCACGTGATTGAATCTTCTGGTGAAATCAACAGCATTTGGTGCAGAACTGTATTTCTCTTTTTTATTCCAGCCACAGCTTGCCAGCTCCTGGGAGAACAAGAATATAAATTCATTGTTTAAATGTATTACATAGCATGTGTTCAGAGCCAAGAGCATTTAGAGAGACAGATCTCAGAAGTTTCAAAGCAACTGAAGACAGCATTTGTAGAGTGTGCAACAGGACACAGAGCTGAGGTATACAATGGGATGGGAGAGTTACAAGCAGATTTGGACTCTTAGATTCTAGCAGAAAAACAATTATGAACTCTGACTACAGGAGAGGAGGCAGAATTTGCTGTCAAATGGAAACAGAGTAGAAAAACTACATCATAACAAATTTAGGGTTAAGATAATTTGAAAATACATGGATGCAGTAGAGAAAAGATAGGCAGGGGACTGAGGTGGCTCCAGAGCATATGGGGCCCAACTAAAATGACAGTGCCCAAGGCTCAGACTCTTCTATATATGCTTGAAACTTGGCACAGAAGTGCAAGTAACAGGCAAAGCAGACTCAACTAGTTAAACTGGTGTATTGATTTTTTTGATACCCAGCCCTTTGAAGCTCAGTGTAACTAGAGATGAGGCACTGCCTAAAGCACCCAGAGCTTATTCAGCTTCAGCACTTAGGGGCAGGGGGGAACCCTACACAGCAGTAATGCTTAACATTAGAAAAACAAGTACACAAACACATGTAAAATATTTAAAATAATCAGATAAAAGGGTAAAATACTTTAAAGTTTTGGAAAAGAGCTTAAAAAATTGTACGTCCTATTAGAAGATGATGAGGATAAATGTATTCTGACAATCAAAAAGACTAAGGATGCCCAGAAAAAAAAAATGACATTTTCAAGTACAGATCAAAAGAAAGCCTTCAAAAAATTGTGGGTTGTGATTATTGATTTCATCATCTGTGTACCAAGAGATGCAGGTTTGTCCACTTGAAGCAAAATATTCTTCAGCATGACACGAGAGACATCACAAAAGCTTGCTAACAACAAAATAGGCTTGTGACAGTCTAAAAGGTGACTGATGAGCTGAAAGAGACTTCCACTCTACTGATAGAGTGGACAACAAACTGAAAAATAAACCTTTAAAAGCCCAAAACAATGCCCACAAGAAAATGCTAATCATATAGAAATAAGGATAAACAAATTCACTGTGAAGATTCTGAAAACATCAGCTCAAGTCAGGCTGCAATCAGAAAGGAATATGGCATTATATAAAAACAGGGAACACAAAGCAATAATATATTATCCTCATACATCCACAGATCACACTCATCTTGAATACAAGATGCCATTACAGCCATTTTTCTTTTTCCAAAAAAAGATATAAACCAGTTAAGTTAGGGAAACACAGGACAGGATGAGGTATGACACGAGGTTATCAGGAGCTGAAACCTAACGCATTATGACCAGAATAGTCAAATCAAGATGTGCACAATTCAGAAACATTAAAACCCAGATACCTCATCTCTAGCACTAGCTGAACACATTTAAATACCAATACTTCATTTCTCAAACAAAACTGTTAGCTCCAGATATTTGTCTGTTATAAAACACCTGCTTCAGAGCTACATGAACAGGGACAAGAATTAAGATGTGTTGACATACTTACACTTCACAATTACAGAATTTATGTACTGGCATAACTTTTTACATTTTAATTAGAAAACAAAACCTCTGAACTACTTACCTCTGGCTGAATTGCTTTAAATACAGGGATATCCATTAGTGTTATCTGACCCTGAAATAAACAAACAGCAGAAGTTAAGCTCAAAATTAACCTTGCATTCTACTGCTGTACTTTTTGAGAACTGTACTTGTTCTGTTTCCTTTTATTATTTAACTTCCATTTTGTAGCTAATTCCAGAGGTTTTGGCTCCTACCGCAGAGGCATCCTGCAAAACCAGAGAGTGCTCCAAACTTTAAATAAAATTTTTAAAATTACATTAAATTATTCTCAGGAGTATAATCCTGCACTTATGTATGCAAGTCAGAGCTTGAGCCCAAAACACTATATAAGCAGCTATCCAAGTATATGAGGAAATAACTTCAGTTATTGCCCAAGAGCAATTTCTCTTCGAACTCTCAATCTTGGTCTAGGTGTTACACATTTCTATTGAAACATCCCTAAAATTCTGCAATACCTGAACCATACTGGAATAACTAAGCCAAGCAATTATTCAGTTGCACAGCAACAGTTAAAATTAAATACAACCATCTCACTTCCACCACATAGGAACCAATCAGTACATTTTCATTCCAGTATGTGTGTTTAGCTTTGGAAAGGGAATAGAGGAACTCGCAAGTCAAAGATCAGGTTTTACATTTTGAAACATATTGACAGAGCCTTATTTTAAGCACACAATTTAGGATTGCTGGCTGCCTATGTATCCAGAAGAAAGACCATCTCTTTCAAAGAGTCTGTAGGTAGGCCAGAAATAGCAGTGCCATCTGACACAGTTATCTTAACAATGAATCCAGGGACCATCTCCAGTTTCCTCAGATGCGAGCTGCACAGCTTTATTCCCATTTCCTTGAAAACAGTGGTTCCCCCATTTATACACTCTGCAGCACACACTGACAGCTTTGTGACTCTCACAAATCACCACTGGAATGCCATTGTTGGATAGCTGAATAGCTTCACAGATAAAGTCAACCTTGCAGAAAAATTTTAACTAGGATGCTCCAGTTGAAAAAAAGCAGGTGCAAAGAGATGCACCAGCTCTAATGAGAATACCTGCTATAATGAGGCAAGAAGTGCTGTGTTTTACCACAGACTACCAACTCTGGAATTTGTAGCAGATCTCCCTGACCTCTAAATCTATTTTTAGGTAGGAATTCTAGCAATCAAATGTAACCATAAAACAATATTCTTCACATTCAACACAACTTCTCTACTCCCTTACAGGCATAGCAACTACACTAACATATGTATAATAAATTTTTGCCAAAAAAAAAAAAAAGATGCCTTTCAAACTGGAAACACAATCTTGCTAACTGAAACCATTCTTGTCTTTTATTTTGAGGCCTACAAAAAATGAGTTATTCTTAGGAGGATAAGAACGTTTTATATTCCTAAAATTAAAGACTCTCTAAGCATTTCTTTTTGTTGTTGTTGTTACTGCTTTTTTTTTTGTTTTGGATCCAGGTCAGAAATGCAGAAATCTTCACAGGGAGCCTTCTTCCAAGAGGGGTAGTTTTGTCTTGCCACAGGAAGTACTTACAGTCATGGAACAAGTCATTCCTGGCAAGGGAAGCAAACAAATTGGTGCAAGTGTGCCCAGACAACAAAACCACTATAGTGGTTAACAAAACTTTGCTTTTGAAGTATTTTGAACACGTGCATAGACAATGGTAGTAATTTTTCATGCTACTTTCTGCGTTTTCCTAACCTGAACAGGGTGTCTGGGAAAGGCCTCTAGGATCCTTGGCCAGTGGCAGCAGTACCACCTTGCCAAAAGCCACAATAGGCTTGACAATGCTCTGCTCTAGGTGAAGGGTACAGCTGGATCCTTACATTGCACAAAGAGCTTTAGAAACTTCTAAACATGTCATAGATGTCATTCTGGGTTGTTACACTGCAGCTGGGTAAGCAAATATGGTATGCTTTAATATCTATGTATAAGGTACTTCTGAGGAAACTAACAGGCAAGAAGTGCCTTTACTGAAGCCTGGAACATACATCCAACAAGTAGGGGGAACAGGATTTTTCTCCAAAAGCTTGATATTTAAGAAGGGTGCAGGGAAAATCTGGCTAAATAAATTCTAGAGTTAAAATCTACTTGAAGCTAATAATTAGGATGTGTTCAGAAAACACTTATCCTAAAAGGAGTCGAGGCACAAGTTAATGTATTTATTTCTAAATCTGACTTGAAAGTTTAGGATGATAAATTGAGAATGTCTAAGAAAAGGGCTTCCCTGTGAGAGCAGCACTTATCTAAATACTGTACACAAAGTCTGTAAAACTGCACAGGACAAACCTGCCTGATATTTGAGGGTCTGTGTTATTCCTAAACTCTCCACTCCCTAGGAAAGAGAAAAATCTATCTCAGTTCTGTGAATCTTCTGACCATGTATCCATGGCTGTGCAGGCACAAGCACCAAGGAATTTACACTTTCTCATCTGTAAGAGAACACCCGAGAGACATGGGGACAGAGGGAAACTGAATGGGCAATTCCATAAAATTTGATATAGGGTCTATTAAAACATCCTTAAAAAAGACCTAGGCATAGACATTTGACTGCAAATCCTTCTCACTAAAACAAGATTACAACACCAGTACAATAAAAATTAGCCAAGAAACCAATTAGTTATTCACACAGGAAAGAATGCTTAAAAATAAATGTTGTCTTTCTTCCCAGTCCTCCAGAACTTGGTCTCTTCATCAACCTGAAATGCCTCAGCTAAACTAGACTATTACTTGTTTCAGCAGTGACTCCTAGACAAATTATTAGTTTAAGACATGATCAACACCCAATATTTACGGAACAAAACTATTACTATAACTTCACATCGGATTTCACATATCGAAACAAATTAAGGTATTTTAAGTGGGGATATTAAATGGGTATATTAATATTGAAAAAACACATGCCAAAGTTCAAGATTAATGTATATTACTAAAAAAATTGAACTGCTATTAGGTACGTTACAGTATTAAGAAAAGTGAGACTGAGGATTAAAAAACCTCAATCCATTTGAACAGGGAAACTACTCTTCTAATATTACACTGATACTAGGCTGATTTATATTTTTTTCCTTGTTTGGTTTGCATGTGTTGCATCACTCTTCAGTAACCCTGTATCACATTACTGCTTGTTCAAGAAACATGGTTCCTTTCTCAGAGAGCTGGCAATTGCCATTAGGGCTCCAACCACTTAAAAAATTGTTCACAATTCAGAAGAGGCAAGCAACTGATAGCTGAATGCCTAAGCTGATGAATAACAAGCCATCTGAGTTTGTAGATATGACAGTGCACCTCGCATAAGAGTTTAAATACGCTTTTGACTTTTTTTTTTTTAACTTTAACTTATTCATATTTATAAGTCTAACACTTAATTGAATTTTTGCCATTTGAAGGGTGCTTGCTCACTGCTAAGTAAAAAACGGAGCAAACTGAAAGGCTGGCATCCTAATAGAACTTTAAATGACAAAACATGGAAAATAATTTATTATATTTATGTTAGATGCCATTGCTCTACTTAAACCATGACCAAATCATGGACAATTTAAATGCCGACAAACAAGCCACTAACTTCGTTTCTAAAGTGAAGAGATACAATGCACTAACTTTTCTGATTCCAGTTCCTTAACCCAGCCAATAAAATTCCTGGATAGCTCCCTCTCCTAAATGTGGTTTAATGTTTTAATACTCAAACTAGAAATAGTAAGTGGTCACATCAGTGTTACAAGAAGCAAGCCAACCATAACCTCTCCAGTTTTTGAGTTGTCAGCTACATACATTTAAAAAAACCCAACAAAAAAAATCACAAGTGCAATATAAAACCTTGAACTTACTCTTACTCATCATTTAAATAAGCATCTTGATTACAGAGATACAGGATAGGGAAACCTGGTATTTTCTACCTTTCCAGAAGTCTACTGAGCTCATATATATAGATTAAAGAACTTCATTGTTGCTCAGGCAATGAAAGAGCTGAATGGAAGTTTTGTGTTTATTTTTACCCTGGATCCTAGATAACAATTCTAGAATATTATTAGAAGAGGAATGTTTTTACTGTACAACTAATATATTTCCCAATCCTCAATCACTTGAAGAACCCTAGAAGATAAAGTCGTATTTTTAAAATAGTGAATGATCATCTTGGAATTAAGACACAGGAATGGTAGTTGGAAAAAAAACCTTTTTGCTTCCCTAAGCAGCCGTTGGAGCTTTTGCATGTAGGGACCATTCCCAACAAAATACTTCAGTTCTCCCGTGTGTTGAAATGTTGGAGTTGTTAGCAAGTACTTCAAAATACTAAACTTACTAACACACAGCCTCATATATAAAGAAATTAGCCTCTCTCTCAGGCAATGTCAGGCTAGACATTTTACCAACAAAGTATTAAGAACCACATCTCATTGTGCTTTGCTAAGGAATATGGAGAAGCTCGTGAAGTAAAATTTTAAAATATTCCCCAATTCCTTCTCTGTCTTCTGAGAAGACATATGGATCACCCTCTCCTTTTGTAACACCCAGTTGCAGTTAACACCACAGCATCGAGCTCCTCTTGATGCCCCTCTGTGAAAGTTCCCATTTCATCTGGACTATAATCTCACCTTTCTAGTCCCTAAACCTTCTCAAGCATGAACTCCTTCTGTCAGGCTACTTGCTGTACTACAATTTTTTTTCCTGGCATGTACCTACCATGAGGACAGTGCACTTCCCATGGAGCTCCTGTACAGAGACTCTCATTGTGAAAAGAAAAACTAAGTTTCTGTCTGAGATGAAAAAAATTAAATTAATATGTTTTGGTTATTGAAGAATGCTGCCATAATCTGATTTTCCTTGAAGCCATGTTGGTTCAAGCAGCACTTCATAAATTGTTTCTTAATCTGAATTTTTAGACGGAATTATATTTAAGCCTTCCAACTTGGCTTAGCACTGTCTCTCCAGGCTGCCAGAATACCTTTCCTCACTGAAAAAATAGCTAAGCCTCTATTAAGCACTGCATCAGTAGGAGAATAATTCTGCTGTCCAAAATGAATGCAGAGGGATTGAAGTTCCTGTGTTGAAACTCTACTTGTTTTCTCACAAAGTCTACTCCAAAACTTTTTATCATTAACAGTTCCTCCACATGCTATAATAAACTTGCTTCTTCTTGCTCTCATTGGGAACATACCTATTCTTTAATATTCTCCTGTGAAATAAAGCTAGCAGGAACACATACAAGCACAAGTCCTTTTTCATCAAAAGCTCCTAGGGCCCAGTATTTCAATTCATTCAAACTGCTCTCAGATTCAGCAGGCAGACTTACCTCAGGCTCCCTAATCCACTGACAACCAGCCTCAGGAGAGGCCAAAACCAACATTACTGCCAGGAACCACGCAGCACAACTCACTCCAGTAGCTGTGCAGGAACTTGCAGAGGGGACTGTGAATCTGCCAGAGCCCCACACAAGGGAGAAAGTTCTCCTGGGGTGAACTTTGGGCCAGTTTAAGTTAATATTATTCTGTTCAAGGGGGCAAACAATGAGTTTGTGGAATCCCACACAGCTCAAAACTTATTTCTGTAGTTTTATTACACACACAATGTGGTTCCAGAACTCTTGGGACCTGCTTCCTTTACAAAACACACTCAGATACAGGTAACTTGGCTTTTAACTGTCATAGGAACACCTCTGAGAAAAACCCCTTGTATTGTCCAAACATTTTTAAAATAAGCTTTGTGTATTGTTTCCAAAATAAGCAATACTCCTTTTTCCAACATCTATTTGACAAAGCTTAACTGGAATCAAAAAGAAAGGAACACACAGGTCTTAGTGTGAACTTACTTTGTAGAGCTTTCAGAGACTAGGGGAAAGAATAAAGAATCTCTCTCAGATAACTAGTTGGAAAAAAAAAAAGCAATGGGTTTATATAGCTACGCTTCCCTTAATTCTACCTCAAATATTTACACCACCGTGGCTAAGTTCAAGTATAAAATGGAGTCAAAAAGTAATAAACAGTCAAATAATTAAACAGTATCAGTCTAAGGAATAAGAATTTACTGTAAAGCAAAAAATAAATATTTCTTCAACCTGAGGTTTGCCAATATCTTAATTTGGAGCTCATGTCCCCAAAGCATTTTCCTTTTTTTCCTTTCAGTCTCACCAGCTCCCCCTCCTACTGCCACTGCACGATTAACATATCCCTCCCCCACAAATTGTGCCCTGTACACTCAAAACCACACTCCTCCCTTAAAAAAAATGGAGAGCATTCAGTGCAACTGTGTATACCCTGTCCATGCAGTGAACGTCTCCATCAGCAAAGCCAGACACCAGTGGGCAATCCTGGCACCGACTTGTTTTGTGGCTTTTAGCCATTTAACAAAGAAGTGAGTAGAGATCAGCCCAGAAGCAGATATTTAAAAGTCTCCTCATTAGTTACAGCTAGAAAGCTGTCCTTAGAATCTCTAGCAGAAAACAAGTGTCCTACTTCATGCACATTGAATGGATTCTTTTTCCCCAAAATTAGGGAACATGCAGGCATTTAATACATCCTCTGGAAACTGCTTTTATAAGTTGCAGAGTGATAAAGCAATCTATAAATTTGAAATAGCAGCAGCTATGCCTGAAGATCTCACCTGTTCCAGCTGTAACTTATCCCTTTCTAAAGCAGCCTTCAGTTTTACAAATAACTTAAAACATCCAGTTGGTAACAACAGTATAACTGGACTTTTGCAACAATTTACTGTTGAAACTAGACCCCCTGTAGGGCTAGCATACTTTTGCTAGAAAGTTAGTCCCAGACTGAACAAAGGACCACTACATGAAACAGCACTCCAGCTGTGCATTCAAGATAGAATTACATGACTGCCAAAGGGAAGAATATGGAAATAAAATCACCAAAACTATTTACACTTGGGCTTCTCTTTGGCATTGTAAGCAGCTTCTTAAAAATACATGATTATAAGCAATAGCTTTTGTAGTCCAACTTGTCTCTTACCCACTAACTGACTAAACAGATCGAGTTTTGAAACAACAACGATGTCTTCAGTGGGAACTGAAAAGTCACCTGTTCTCTCACACTGGTAGGGAAACCACTAGCAGGATTCCTATTTCTCATACCTCTCAAACTTAATTATCTTTCAGATTTTTGCACTTATTTCTCCAGCATAATTGTAATTGTCCCATCTGTACACAGTGACCTGTTTTGATCAAAATGCAACGTATCAAAAGGTACATTATGAAACCTCCCGATGCTGTTGTTGCCTTTATCAGTTAACTATCATCTTCATGCTACCTGTGCACTGGAATTCTTCTTCATTTGTGACAAGGTTTCCTAACCACTAATTACACAGCTGTCTAACTAGCTCTTGTGCAGCAACTTGCTTGCTTTTATGGCTGTTTTACTGGCTTTATCACACTATCTTTTCTCTCCATGAATAAGGTACTTACACAGCGCACAATTTATCTCCTCAGTTCACTTCAAATAAAATTATTTTTTTTCTAAAACAGCATTCATTCTGCAGTTGGTAATAGAATTCAGCCTTCACTAAGTCACAGATGTCTGGTGTCTGCACTGCATCTGTGTTAAAAGAGCTATCACTAAACTAGAAGTTTTCTCATACTTTGAGAAGTATGAAGAAAAGAAGAAGCAATGGGATAGAATATCCATGTGCAATCTGAGGGGTTTAATTTTATAAAGAAAACCTTACTAATATAGTTTTGCATTCTCAGCAGTGCTGGTATCCTCAAGAGCCTGGCCATAAAGGATCACTCAAGTAGTCTTCACATGGACACTGAAATCCACATGAACACTTAATACTTCTGTTATGGGAGGAGTAAAACCACAAAGAGTAAGAAAACGGCCAATAAAATAAAAACCAGCATAAGGGTCAAAGTTACTTTTTCTTCAAGGTATTTAAGTTTTCGGAAAATTTACTTATTTCTACAACTTTCAGTAAGAGTGATCAGAATGAAACAGTATTCAAAGCCAGCAAACCCTACTGGAAGAGCAGATAAACTTGTCTGAGGAACAGCTGTGTACTGAAACACTGAAGAAGAAATTAATTATAACCTTGCCAAAGGGCTGAACACTGACTACTGACAATTTGCTCAATTGTTCAGAGTTCTATTTATAAGACATTTCAGATTAATTTACAGTAAATTAAACATGATATGAAGAACAAGATACCTTAAAAGGAAAGACTAAGAGTAAAGATGTTTTCTTTTGAGGAAGTGAGAAAACAGCAAAAGTATACCAGGTAGCATAAACCAAAAACACAACTGCAAGTTCATATTTGTAATGTGAAATGCTTAATTAAAAGATTCCTGTTTGTGACTGGAACTCCACCTAGTTTGAGGAATAATAGTAAAACAGTAAAAACACTGGATTTTTAAGAAAGACTTTTATCTAACCGAGATTTGCGAAGTAAGTAATGTTTAGAACACCTACAGAAGTACAAGGTTTCTCCACCTGAGATATGATTTAGCAGAGCAAAACGATTATGGAATGTGATACAAGACAAAGCATCTTTGTATATTTTGCTGTCCAAGTGTGTGACAGTAACTCCACAGAGACTAAATGATCTACTCTGCTGCTCAACAGCAGCATCCACCACTGGCTAAATAGCTGAGCCGTTCAAAGGAACCTGCAGCTATTATGGCCTGAATAGATAATTCCACTTGAATTCACACATCTAGCCCCAGATTCCCTAAGTACTTTGGTTTCCTTCATGTAAAGAAATGGTAAGATAAAACTGAAAGGATAGCCAGCCCCAAAAACATCTTCCCATGAAAAGCAGGTGATTCATTGCCCAGCTGCTCCTGACAGCAGAGCAAGGAAGAGCCCCGAACCACCTGACTTGAAGGTCACTCAGGAAGAAATGCCATTAACTATCCAAGAAGAACTTAATGTGTAAGTACCACTTCATCACTTAAATTTTCAGTGTCCTCATTAAAATCAATTTAGCCATTAATAATTAACTGAAATAGTTATTAACAATTAACCAGAACAAACTTAACGGGAATATTTTTTATACATACTACCATGTATCTTTAATCTCCACAGGAAAACTCCTCATTAATCTCATCACTTGAATTAGAAATATAGTAAGAGCAATAGCTTGTTAGTAATCTTTCTAGTAACACACTTGACTCACTTAGAGGGACCATCTGTTATCTTAACCTCTACAAGTAGGGTAAAAAAAAAAAATATTTAAAAATCAACCAATGTTTTTGTTAAACATTTTTACTCATTTGCTCTTGAGCCCGAAAGAAGAAAACAATCCTTAGATGAAAGAATTAACAGAGTTGAAAATTAAAACACCCCCAGAAGAAAACAAACCAACAACAAAAAAAAAACAAGTACAGATCAAACACATTCTTGCAATTAAAATATGTACTTCAGAATTAAGCTGCATCATATAGATTTAGGAATCTCTGGTCTATGTTACGTGTGTGAAAAATGTCCAGACTGCATAGCCCAAAAAAGATCTCTTAACATTAAACAGAACATAAACAATGTAGTGCAGGATCCATTTTTTAACCCCATGGATGACAGAAGTTAGACAAAAAATACACCTGGAGAAGCAGAGGAAAATTTTCCAAGATTATTCACAAAGCAGCAAAAAAATTTGTGGCATGACTTACTGCATATTCCTCTGGTGTAACCTTTAGAACATCAAATACCACCGCATCAAAGCTCTTCTTCAGTTCAGCCGAACCTTTGTCACTCAAGGATTCAGAGCTGCTACTCTTCTGCACAAACAAACAAAAACACTGATGATATTTTTGTTCTCTCCTTTTTTGCTTTTACACTTCCAAAAGCAAAACTTCTGTTCAAACCTCACTGTTGACAGAATTTTTCTACTGGGCAAATTATCAATTAAAAGTCAGTCACAGGCCATAGTTTTCACATGACCTCTAAAATCAGACACTTTCATCCTGACTTCAATGGATTTCTAAGGTGTGCCTCAAAACACAGCTACATTTCAATGCATAACTAATTAAATTCTGATTTTTTTTTTCCCCACAGGGAAGTCAGTAACAATACAGTCACACTGAATTTCACAAGTCCCACTAAGCACAAACCAACACCTGCCTGGTCTTACATTGGAGGCTGATGTATCCTTAACCACCCTATCCCAACCACCCTCTCCGGGAGATGAACTCTTGGAAAGCTAAAAACATCAGACTGAGATCCACATAATGAAGGCACTTTCTGTGCAATTTTACTGCTAACACTGAAAGTTTTCCAGCCCATGGCTCACACAACACACACATGAATGAGCACTTCACCAGGTCACTTTTGGTGGAAGCCAGATTTCAGCACTGTTACGCTGTACTTCCAGTGACACCTGGAAGACAGCACATGGTCACCAATGCTGGTAAGTAGTTCTACTGTGCTAACGTCTGTCTTCTCCTGAAAACCTAACAGGGCAGTATTTTAGGGCTACACTATATATCTTGACTTTAGCTTCCCACTCACAGAAACAAGAACACTTGAACTCCTTGAGTATTCAGCCAGCTGAAATAAACTCTTGTCCATTTTTGAGCGCTTTTGTTATAAGGACATATAAAGAAAATACATACTTATTTGATAGTAGCATCCTGTTTTAGTTAGGCTCTTCTAACAGTACCATCCCTTTGAAAAACCTGACTTTGAAAACACTACCAAAAACTCAAACCAGACAGGCATTTTCAGTAACCAGCATTCCTAGAGAAACAGTTCCATTACAAGCCCTCCCTCTTCCCAGATAAGAGAAATAATACCACTTGCTGAAAGCAGATTCATATAACTTTCCCAGAATATATTTTAATCCACTTTATCATGTAAATATTCAAGACTGTCTTGTTGACTAAAGAGAGCTTTCCTCCATGAAAATTCTTGACCTGCATGCCAACGAAATGGTCAATAGTTCAGAATACAGTAAGTACAAGAATCCATATAAAAACAGTGGTCTTGGAGACTTATGCCAGCTTTCTTGTTTACACCTTGACAATACTTGTGAAATTGTGATGGCCATTATTTTATTTCTGTTGAGAACACACCACTCCAATTTTCTTTTTACCTTCTTTATGGTACTTTCAATCCCATATGCACATGCAAGTGCATAGCACACACACAGCTCCAATATCAAAACACATGTGTAAACATATAAATAAAACAAACCCCTTTGTAAAGCCCAAAGGTTCATTCCAGGAAGCATCTGTTTTCAGGACTTTGTGGCTCTCATCACTACTGACTTCCTAGAGTTCTTGTCAGCAAATGACAAATGAAGAATGAAAGAAAAAATTAAAAAAAGAAACCAAAATCCACTATGTTCAGATGAGAGAGCAAGAGCAATAAAAATAACATGCATTGGCAATACAGTAACTGTCTCCCCTGAGCAGAAAACTTGGGTTAGCATTGCACACCTGTACAAGCCAAAGTATATATTCAAGTCACCCTAAAGATGACAAACAGTGCCTCTGGAAATATCACTCAACATACACTGAAGGCCAACTTGCAGTTCCCTTCATTCCAGTACTAGAAGGCATTAACACAAAAAGGCAACAAAAACTTGAAAAGGGAGTGATTTGCAAGAGTTTTGGCAAAAAAAAAACCAACAAAACAAACCCACAACAAATAAAAAGCCAACCAGGTCTTGCAAACCCTCAAACATTGCTAAGAATTGAGGAATCAGTCACAACTCTCAAAAGCTCCTCACATAATCCTAGCAAAAAAAAGAAACCAACAAAATTTTTGGTACTAACTCCACCCCACTCCTCTTTTCCTTCACAAGTAGATGACAAATACAAAACTGTATTAACCTCAAAACAAGAGGCATCAGCATAGGAGGCCAACCTCCATTGCTTGGCTGGTAACTCGCACTCATGAGATGTTCACTTAAAGAGGACAGAAACTTTGGCAGACAGGACAGGACCCGTACCAATGCCTGAATATAGTTCAAGAAATAAAGGGAACAACCTTATCCCAGTGTAACTGGTGTCAGACTGCCCCTCGACACACACACAAATACCTGTCAAAGAACAGAACATTTCCCACAGGCCTTGCCAGCCCAGCTTATTGCACTAAGAACATCTATTGTTAAAACTTGAAAAGAAAAGCCTCCTTGACTAGATGTGATGGAAGAGAACATTAAAAAGCCAGCTTTGGCTATCGTAAGGCTATAAATGCCAGCTCATGTTTTATTTTGGTGTATAAAGGTCAGAACTTTAAGCTATTCACATCTAAACTGGGGCATATGAAACCAACACACAAAACAAGAATCTGTGGACCAGCTCTTATGAGAAAAACTTGCTTTTCGGTGCCTTTTGAAAAAATTGAGTACTTGTGTTCTTAAGTGTGCAATAACTGAGTTTTGTAATGCTTACCTCTGAAGTGGTAGCTATAACATTAACACTGCTTGACTGTCCGTTCATTAGGTCCATACTGCCCACACCATTAATCTTCAGCCCTACATTTACAGCAGCAGGATCATCTCCACGGCAACTGAATAACCATTCCTACAAAGAGCAAAAAAGTAATCAGAAGCCATTTTATTTCAAATGATACCCAGTATCTAAAATCCATTAGAAAAAGAAAGTACTTCCAAAATGGCTACAGCACCTTGAGGTCCAAACTTTAGATATACATACACAGTTTAAAAACACTAAGACAAACAACTGAAGGTTCCATTGCAATCCACTCCTTACTGGCAATATAGACTTTCACACTCTTTTCCACATGATTTTCTGTTTGTGAGGTATTAATATGTAAATTTAAGCATTAAAGTTGAGCCTGCAACATCAGTGCACGTATGATTCTTTTCCTTTGATTACCAACTTTTAAAAGTATGTTCCAGATGTCAATTCTATTAGATAACTGTCATAAGAAGTTAGAAAAAAGTTTCCTCTCTTATATGCCTATTCACCAGCTTCAGGTCAAAACTACCCCATTAAAAGCAATGTAAGAGTACAAGCACAATTTACTTTCTTCTCCACACATTACCCAAATTATTGTTTAGTGAGGAAAAACATTACACAAAAGAAAACTCCATACACTTGAGTTTTGATGCATCCTTGCAACAATACTATTATTTTTAATTTTCATTTCTACAGAGAAAAGTCTGCAAAGAAATGGAAACTTGTATTCCATTACAAACCTGCAAGACTACACAATACTTAAGTATTACAGAGAGAATAAAAATGGGTTTGGGCTGAAATTTCATGAGATGTTAGTGCCCTCTAGTGTGAAAAAGATTATAAATCAGTTTTCATACTTCTACATTTTTAACGAGTGTGACTGTTTCTGAATTTGCTGTCATTCATGAAATTCACTTTGTAGCTTAACTCAGAACTGTTAAATGGTCTGCAAATAGAGAAAGTGACAAGTAACTGGGTCATATCACATGACAAAACAGTATCACAGCACCTTATACTTAAGACCTCCACATAATGAAATAAACAAAATAAGGTAATCCAAAAAGATCTACCTCCAAGTGACCTCAACCACTTATGCCAGACAAACAAGCCTGAAGGCAAGAAACAGCAATATTTGGATAATAAAATATCCTCAAAAAAAAGCAGTAACTGTAAAGTGCCATTGTAGGATTGCATTACAGAAAGGAAAGAGCCCCTCCACAGATTTCAGCCAAACACTATAGCTTCTAGGTGGTTTTGAGTATTAATAGTCCCTATCTGCCTTACTTTGAGCTGTACTTCTGCAGTTCAGAACAGTAATTTACATGCTATGCTTTGTTTTGGTTGTGTTTTTTTTTTTTTTTTTGTTAAACTGATGGGACTGCCTCATTCACAGGGCAGAAAACACTACATTTCATTTTAACATTATACTCCCAGAGCATACACTATAATTAAGATAGTGTTTCCTCCACTAAAAATACCAGCTCAAATCTAAGTGTATTCTACTAACAGACCATACAAAGGGGAAAAATATACCTCATCTTTGGCTTGCAAATGTCACTGCTGTCCTGTCCTTCTCTAACCCAACTACACTTCAGATTGTCTCAGGTGGAGTATTTCCAAATGCTCAGCTCCCCAGTGCCTCTTTCCTATAGCCTTTTAATTTACTGAACTGAAAAGCAAGGAAATAAAACTCTTGATGTGCCATCATTTTCATTTATGTAGTGACAGTACAGGACAGAGGCATCACATCTCCAAAACCAGTTTCATGTTCAAAATGGTATTCTTGTCCCATTTTAATCTTCTCTGGATCATAACAAAGCTGTCCACACAATGTTAATTTTGTACCTATTGCTGCACTAGTGTTACGTTTAAACACATTTATACTTTTTCCTCACTTCCTGGAGATACAGAATTAGTACTGAACTGCTATAAACTAGCATCTACCAACTTTGAAGTTCCAGAATTTGCAACATTTTAAGTGTACTTTTAAACCTTGCACATGAGAACATCACCACTCCCATAACAACGAAAAGTCACAGCAACAACCTTAGCCAGTGTATCATTTAAGACAAATATTGAAAAAAATCTTAACACTGGAATAATTAAATCATTTGCTTGCTCTATTACCCTTCTGCTCAACACCAAAACAAGTAGTAAACAGCAGTATCAGAAAACTATCAACAGCAGAGCTGTTCAGAGCAGCACAGTTGGTATGTGAAACGACTGCCACCTCACTGCAATAGTGAGTCACTCATTCGCTTTCACTGCGTGCTCCGTATATCCAATTACTAAAACTGAATTACACTGAGAAATTTGAACTTCCAGTCTGTTTCTCCTCTGCAATTTAATAAATGCCTTTGTGCTCAGAAGTGCATTAAATGTGGAATTGAAAGCATTTTCAACTACATGTAAAATACTTAAGCAAGCATTTAAGCCAATCTGAAGCCTGGATGCTTTACATGGTATCTTCCTACATCTTCGTGTCATGCATACAATACTGTAAAAAGCAAACTAAAAATACTGATAAAAAGATTCATCATACCCAAAGAATGTAAATGTCTAGACTAAGCAGGGTCTGCTGTCTTCACGGAGTCTGATTTTTTTCTGCAAATTCACCCAAGGCTGTATTTGATGATCATTCCATAACAGCAACTGATCTATAAACCCCCAAAATGGAAGGCAGCTCAGTAGAGATGAACAAGGGCAACATGCCCATGAAGCTCGGGAAATAATGCAGGGTGTGACGGACCACAGCTGCTGCAAAGAAGCTGACTTTATCTCAGCACAAAGGGGACCAGAGGGTGGCCTTTGTTTTAGATAAACAGCTATGTCAGTTGAGCAGATCAACTGACTAGATACAGTTGAGTGAATCAACTAGTGGTGTACATGTTTCTCCCCGAGTTCATTAAAAAAGTGAATGTCTCCCTGAGTTAGCTAAACCAGCATGGGGAGCAGATGCGTGGCTCAACCCAAGAGAGTACAAAAACTAAATAACTAACAAAGGAATTTCCAAGGGAGCAGCAGGCTTCAACCCATGTATTCCTTCCTGGCAACTGGGCACGCCCAACATTGTGACAGTGAGCATATTCCAGAGACCAGCAATGGGGACCAGCTGATACTGTGCTTGAACTGTAGATTGCAATTGCTACGTTTTGCTAACTTTAACTTGCATTTGTATTGTGATTTCAGTATGTTTTGTACCACTTCGCTAAACCAGAAATCTTCTGTAACATGAACGATCTTCCAATAGTAAATTTTAATATTAAACATTACATCCTCCATGTGCAAAAAGTCTAGAAGAACCTGGTCAGAGAGTATTGGACTCTGACACATGCTCAACAGGACACCTAAGCCTGACTCCCTTCCACAGCAGAATCCAAGAATATTCTTGTCTCAGCTTGGGTCAAACACTATCCCAAGTATATATTGTACAAAAAGCATCTTAAAAAATGGCCCTAAAATTACATTAAAAACTTCGTGTCCAGAACAGTACAAAAGCTTTGAAGGAAACATGGCCACAGTACAACTTTACGAGTAGCTCAAGAGTCACAATGATTGATATCCTCCTTGTTCTTATTCATAATGTCAGAACAAAGCATCATTTGTTTTGATCTCAGATCATCATGAAGAAAACAGAAGTGCCTTGCATGGATTATGATCACCTATGAACACAGAGTCACTCCCAAAGACTTTGAGGACCAAAGAACAGTAGGCATTAAAAAACTGGTTCTCCACACAATCAACCTGAGATTCCAATTTTGTGGAAACTCACTGGGATTTTCACAAGTGGCACCAAAAAAAACTATTTCTTTTCTAAAAGAGGAACTGAATTGTATTGGGCTTCACTCAATCTTTACTCCCCCAAGCACAGTACAGCCTAGCTAGATTCAACTGTTCCACACCAGGACCTCAAGACACTTCAGTGAAATCTTGGAGCCACTGACTGAATTCTAATTCTGGACCTGAGCCCTTCGATTGTTAGTTAGAAGTGTACACAAAACAAAAAAAAAGCCAAAATACACCCCAAACTACAGCAAAAAACAACACACACAAAAGCCCCACAATTAAGCAGAAAGCCAGCAAAGAACACGTGACAGGTCAAAGAATGTTCATCCAATTATGAAAGATTTTACCAAGGCTAAACCAAATTGCACATTCCAAACTATATTCTTCAGTTTTATACTCAACCCACTGAAACAAAAAACCCAACCACGTTAAGTCACTGTAAGAATAAAGATGGTACATACACAGCATTCAAAAAGAGAAATGAAAGCCACCTAAGCACAAGCTTTGTATCAGTTTTCAGTAAGCATTAAAATATTGAGGTACTGTAAGATAAAACTGATAAAAACAGAAACTTCCACAATAAAGACAAAATAAAAGCTCAAGCAACTTAATATAATGCCATCCTCCTGGAGGAAATTTATCACTGAAGATAATAAAATCCCAGACCTAAAATTTCATATACTACCAAACCTCCAGTCAGACACATGAATCTTGGCAAAGTATTTGGTAAGCTGTGGCTAGCAGAAGACATGAATGAGGTAGAGACATGACAAAAACAGAGACAGAAGAACACAATATTAGAGTAGGAAGAGATTATTAACAGTTATATGCAACATCAGTACAAATATTAGGATGAGAAAACATTTGGAAATACAGGAAAGCAACATTTCCAGGACAAATTAAACTATCTGATGAACAGAAGAATGAAAACTGAAAGTCAATCGTTAAAGGATCATTTGGGTTGACCCCTGTAAAATTTCTGCTATGAATTTCAGCACATCAGTTAGAAATGACTGCTATCAATGCTGTCAGCATGAATAGCCAAAATCAAGATGAGATCAAGATGTTTGCATTAATTATGGACAAACACTACCTTCAAAACATTTCACAAGAGACCTTGATGCTGTACTCTATGTGGTTTTGGTCACCTGGTTCCTAAAAGATTTTTGAATTATATATATTCAGAGAAGGGCTTACAGGTTCACTGAAGACTCCACTGCAGAAGTGGAAACCAGGAGACCTCAGCTTGCATATGCTAACGAGCTGACATTTGCATGAGGATATGCTTGTCATGTTTAAATATCAGGAGGACAAACTAGGGGTATTAATAAAATGTAAATTTATGCTCAAAACCAGAATACAGCAATCAGGTTATTGAACAGCTTCCAGAAAGCAGTATTGAAAGCAAAAAAACATAACTGCTTAAATTGATAGTATACCCTTCTGAAAGCAAGTGTGTCATATGGTGCCTGCATCAGCAGTAAAGCTATCCCAGTAACACAGACTCCTTTTTTTTGTTGCTTTCATTAGTCCTGCTACAAACTCAAAGTGCTTCTGTACTCCTTCTCATAGTGCTCAACCACTCAAAGTTATGTCACACATCCACTATTTCCCTAAGCATCTGTTGCACAACAGTCACAGTAGTATCAGCTGTTTAATCTCAAAGGTAGATAAAATTAGAAGCCACAGAATAGCAACAAACAGAACAAAAAAAAACGTTTTAGTAGGTTTGGCAGCAAAGATTAAAAAAGCTTCACTTAAATATAGTCCTTAATTTAGATTCTCTTACCCTAGGAAAGGCTTTACCTGGACAAACAATTAAGTAAAATTACTATTCTTTTTAAGCAGACAACCCACAGAGCACTTTCACTATCGTGTACACTCACATTCTGGACAACAAAGCCAACTTACTGCTCATTCTCTGACTCTGGGAGGAGGGGCAGGGGGAAGAGGGAAAGAAGGAGGTATCATTAAGTTAATATATAGTAAGGCTCTGCCCCATTCTGATCTTACTCAGTTTCCAGCTATCAAGATCCCTTCTTCCTGGTGCTCCAGTACCCAGTGCTCTTCACTTTTATCTCAAGCACTGGTACAACTCGTAGCTTTCATTTCCTCAGATGAGATAAGGAAAACAACTCAAAAAATTCAGAATATTCATTCCTCTGCAGAGCACAAGCTATTTTTGTTTACCAAATCCTATTACAACAATCAAACTATCAGCTCTGTTTGTCATCACCTTGCAACAACAATAAAGAAGTTCAGCTCAAAACGGAAGGTTTTTTAAATGAATTACACACAAATAGATGGGAGATCCTTACCGTTCTGACTTACACCATCCAAAAGCCAGCTATCCTCAGCAGGCTGACTCATAGCCGAGAGTTAAGTGGTAGATACCGTAGCACAAAGCAACACATTTTAGCACCAGCATCAGTACACAGCTGCAAGCCCTAGCAGATCCTGGCCCTCACACAATGCAGGCATGAATCAAGCAGAAGGAAAGCAGCATTGCAGGCAACAAATGGAGTAAGACAAAAATGTGAGCATGTGTACATGCTATTTAAATTTAGCCTGGGGTTGTAAAAGGCTTGCTTTTTTCTAACAGAAGGTCTCTCCAGCAGAGTTTGAGCATTCAAAGACAAAATGTAGGTTCACCGAGTAAATAATTTAACTGCACAAGAACTGAAGAAGTTTCTGCTCACAAACTGCTTACAAATTATCAGGTTCCCAGACCTCCTCACTTCAGAGATCACCGCCAAGCCTCCACTCTGTTTTGCAGTTCTTTAGAAAGGACATTGCTCTCTTATTTTAGTGCTGCTGTCAAAACTGACCGAACATCTGAAGTTATGATGTACAGTTTGTTTTTCCTCCTGTACACCAAAAGGGTAAGTATTAGGGAAAAAAATTTTAGAACACAAAGTACATCGAGTATAATAAGGTTTTGCCCTCCTCCATCCCTCTCCAGAATTCAAGCCTACGGACAATTTAACCTGTTTGAGCAACATTTCTTCAAGTATCTAAAGAAAATAAACCAGGCTTGCTCAGCCAGGAACTAGAGGAGGATCCCTTCTCACCCTAAACACACAGAACAGGAGTAATCATAACCTAGAGACATTTTTGAAAGATAGGAACTACTGATATTTATTTCCCTTAATAGGCAAAGAAAATAAAGAGGAATGATTTAGACTAGAGACAGATACTTCTAATTAATTAGGCAGCTCTATTAGATGATAACCTTTCCACAATTGGCTTTTCCAAGACCCCCACCACATGGCCAGGTAGCTATCAGTTTTGTTTGCAAAGAGGAGTAGTAAACCATTGATGTCACGTTGATTAACTGATGCTCAGGTTGCAAAATATTTTTGTTATGGGTTAGATGTGCAGGCACAGTTCAGTGGAACTAAAAAAGGAAGAATACATTGGTGTACGACATTCTGAACGGAAAAGTCATTCCTAAGAGTGTGCAACAGTAGAGCACTGAATGCTGCTTGCATAAACTTCAGGATCCAAATATTCTTTTCATGGGTACTCAGACCCACAGTTTTGCTTCGTTTCTGAAAAATGCAAACAGTACATGAATAGGGAAGAACTACTATAAAACTACTCATCAGCAAAAGTATCACAACATGCTCACTGTGAAAAGTCTCTAGAAGCTGCCTTTCATATTATTTGGTTGTTTTTTTTACTTTAAGTAAGGCAACATTTAAAATTCCAGCAGAAGACAAACAAGGAAAATCATTGTAACAATCTACAAATGGATCCATGTGGGTGACATACCTTCTCTCAGAACTGAAATCCAAAGAATTTAAGATGCTGTACATACACCTGCCTCAAATGCAAACTTTCTTTGTACATGAACACAAAAAAGATTTACGTTTAAGAAAAAGAAGGCAAAACTCCTCCCACATTGAATGCCTGACTTTCTCATTCAGGAAGAAGAAAATACTGTTGAGAGAACATTTTACTGTATTCTTTTAAAGCCATTAAAAGACAATGAGGCTCCTTCTTAAACACAACACACAATACCATAGTCTGTTTTAAAATTCAGCTTTCAGAGAGATGAGTACAGTCTTTATCAATTAACAACTGTGATGACAACATTGTAACAATGTTCTCTATGATTATTATTTAACATCAAGCATCTATATGTAAGTTCCCACTGTTGCTATAGAAATGGTGCTAACAGGAAAAATGCTAACAGCATATGAATTGCCTATATTTAGTATGATGAATATTATGTGGAAACACAATAGACATTTGGGGAAGAGAGATGAATTTTCTGCCTGTGCCACTATCCCTTGCATTAAGTGTGTCAAGCTCAGTGTATCCAACTTCTACAAGCAAACAATACACAAAGCAGTTATTTATCCATCCAAGCATCCACATTTTTCCAAACTTCTAGCTCCCTTTGAAAAAATCTCAGTGAATCATGCAACTATGAGACAGCTGGTAAAGACCCAAATACCAACAGCTTAGTATTACATACTTTTCTTCACTCAAGACCAGTCAGCAACTGCTGACCACCAAAGCATCTGCCTAAGGAAACATGAGACAGAAACTGAGCAAATTCACATTAATTGACACAAATCCAGGATTTCAACAAACCAAAAGAATATTTGAACCTTTGTTTTAAATGTTCAAGAACCAGCAGATAAATCCACAGAGGATTTGTCAGCTGGCCAAACCTAATGTCAATGACCTCCTCAGAGTGTCTGAAATTGGAGACCAAGCATATGTTTAAAGTGAACACTTCTGTGAAAGAGAATATTTATAAGGTGTTATCAGACTTTTTTCTTGTTATCAGAACAGAAACCTACAGCAAACTGCAGGGATAACTTGTCTCTTTAGACATTTGAAGCAGACAGGAATTTATTTGAAGGCCTGAAATTCTGGTATGCCCACCTTACTTCTTGTATACTGACAACAGTTGCATCACCAGAAAACCTAAATGTAACTTCAGGTAAATGGACAGCAAAAATAAGAGCCCTGCTGGAGCTATTTCTAAGCCACCCATCTACATTATTGATGAAAGGATCTGCTCTAAAGAAGGAATTACATAATAAATACCTACACAGTTTGTAGAACTTGTATAATTGATGTAGAATGCAATGTTTTCCAGAAGACAGCAAAAAGACAATGAGATAGAGCACAGCTAGCAAAGCACAAGAACTATGCAAAACATTTGTGTACCTCTAATGGCAGTAACAGCAAAGCCTCAAATTCTTGTTACAAAACAGGAGAAAAGACAAACTGCAGGGGAATGATATACAATAAAGTATTTTACAGCACACGTGACAGCTAACCAGGGACCAAGGAAATCAAATAATTTCTCAAATTACTTCCTAAGAAGGTAGAGGCATGCTTTTCCGTTTATGAGCCAGGCTTCATATATGGAATGCAAAAAGAATTGCTAAAAAGGTGCATACATCATTTTGCTCTACACTGGATTTAGTGGCAATATAATCAACAAGCTGGGAAAGGAGAACACAAACCGGAACACAGCTGACTGGCATTAAAGAAGTAGAGGCACAAGGTGCTCGTGTACACCCCATGCCAACTGACCTGCACAGTTTGACAGGCACAGAAAGGCTGTAGGAGAACAGCTAAACATGTTCTGAGTAGACAAGCATTTTCTTCTAGATCTCACAGAAAGTGTAGAGAATCCTGCAATTTTTAATATGCCTTTAAGAGCATGGCAACTGCTGACAAATTAACAGCATTTACTGGTCTCTTCGGTATCTAGGAGTCCAGCCCAGCTCATTTACCTCACCCACAAAGATTCCAGTATGCCTTTGATACAGTCTGTCAAGCAGGATTTTAAAGATTATTCCAGCACCGAGAATTCAAAAGTTCACAAGTGACAGTCTACCCAAATTCTACTTGGATATTTGAGACATTCAATGGATGGCTGGATAATTACTCAAACATATCCTTCAGCTGTGTCCATTTCTGCCAAACCAATGGATGCATGCATTAAAAATTTAAGGGCAGAGACATGTAAGCTGAAAACTTGGGTACAACAGCAATGACAGAGATAGCCTGTGTACAATATAGTTGTAATACATTTGGAGGAGAATGGTGTTTTGAATGTAAATTCTACAGCCGATAACACTATTTCTTCTTAAGAAAATCATGCTGTTTAAAAGTTCATTTAACTAAAAAGAAAATTATATTCATCTTTGTGTCAAACTTTTAGCTCAAAAAAAGTAAAACTAGAATGCTATTAACACAAGAAAGTCTACACCATGAGATAGCAGGGTATCACAATTAGGAATACAAAAACCATTATTACGTAACTACTCAGTAATGTCAACTCTATCTTTAAAAGGTTCACAGGCTGGCACCTTTCAAAAACACCACTATAAATTGCTACTTCAGTTATCATTTCTAATCTTAGCACGCTGATTACAAAATGTTTTGTTTTCCTATCTAGGATCATCAAAAACATAGAATCATAGAATGGTTTGGGTTGGAAGGGGCCTAGAAGATCATCTAGTTCCAAGCCCCCTGCGTGGGCATTGACACCTTCCACTAGACCAGGTTGCTCAAAGCCCTGTCCAGCCTGGCCTTAAAAACCTCCAGGAAAGGGGGCATCTACAACCTCCCTGAGCAACCTGTTCCAGTGTCTCACCACCCTCACAGTAAAGAACTTCTTCCTAACATCTAACCTAAATCTACTCTCTTCCAGTTTAAAACCATTACCCCATGCCCCCTCACTACAAGCCCTTGTAAAAGCTCCTCCCCAGCTTTCCTGTAGGGCCACCACAGTGCTAAAGTAAAGGAGCAGAGCAGATCTTGGGGAAATCTCATCAGAACAAGCACAAAGATCCTCTGATCCTAAAACACCTGCCAGGTGCCAGGCTGAGGGAACTGGGGTTGTTTAGTTGAAGAAGAGGAGGCTGAGGGGTGACCTCATTGCTCTGTACAACTACCTGAAAGGAGGTTGTAGGGAGGTGGGAGTTGGTCTCTTCTCTCCAGTGAATAATGACAGGACAAGAGGGAATGGCCAGAAGTTGCTCCAGGCAAGGTTTAGGTTGTATATTAGAAAGAATTTCTTTACTGAAAGAGTGGTTGGACACTGGAACAGGCTGCCCAGGGAGGTGGTGGAGTCACCATCCCTGGAAGTATTCAAAAGAAATGTAGATGTGGTGCTTAGGGACATGATTTAAGCATTGAATGAGCGGATTTAGGCTACGGTTGGTTGGTGGATTTAGGCTACAGTTGGACTTGATCTTCGAGGTCTTTTCCAACCAGATTGATTCTGTGATTCTGCAATCTTTTCTGTTCTCTGGCAACTTCTGTCAGGAAACATTGAAGGAGTCCTGTCCTAAATTCTGCACGGAAGTCTTCCTCAGCCCACCCCCCCTTCTACAGAGAGGGGATCTTCTGGTTCAGATTAATCAATAGCACTGGCTTACTCTTAAACCACAGTGATTAGCCATTCTGGACAAACCAATGAAAGCTAACTCTTCACCTCATCTAAATGAAAATGACTTTGACATGCTGTCATGCCACGTTTTAGCTTAAAAAAAATTAAAAATTCAGCCACCCAAATAAACACACAGCTTGGCCCAGATGAGCGTTTTTGCTGTCATGCAAGATTCACCTTGAACAAGGAGGAAAAACATGAAAAAAGGCCACAACTGACATGGAGAATTGAAAGGGTCTGAGAAAAAATTTTTAAGCAACCAGTAGCCTAAGCTACAACTTGGGCAAGGATTTGATACCACTTCATCATTATTGACATTCAACTGTCCTTATCATGGAGGTACAAGGAAATCCATCAACATAAGGAATCTAGGTGGACAACACACACCAAACAGGGATGAGGCTTGCTTGAAGCAACAAAAAAGCCCCAGTCAAGAGAAAGCTGTGCTGAGAAACCAACTGAGCTGGGAGAGCTAGACAGGCAGCCCAGTTGCAAGTAGGACATTTTGTTGCCCCACAGCCCATGGGTGGCCAGATGAACCCTGTTGTGCAGAATTGTGCGCCTTTAATTTCTGCATCATTTAAGCATTTTTAATACCTGATTATTGTGAGTTTAAGACAAATTACTTTATCACTGCAATACTGCAGCAAGGAGTGAATTTGATTCCCCATTCAGAGACTGAATACCAGAAGGTACTCTTTGCATGGGTATGTTCTCCTAGCTAGGAAAAGCAACACCATGAAGGATACTAAGACACCCCAAGGATGCTATGCACACAGCCCCTCTCCTCCAACATTAATGAGCACCGGAGGTGGATCACAGTCTATTTTGCCCTTCCTGAAAAAAACATCAGAGAAAAGCAAGATTGCCAAACATTCATACACTGGTTCAGAGGTGAGAAAGCCTGTGGAGGCCAGAATGAGAAATGAAGTGTACTGGCAATGGCAGGCCATAATGCAGGAATAGGAAAGAAAAGCTGCGACCTTCTCATGCTGGGAAAGAATCCAATAAGCAAGTAACAGCGAATCAGCAGGAGCAGAAGCAAAGAGAAAAAAGGCACAAGCCCTACCTGCCCCCATTTTTCCTAACCCTGCCATGTCTTTGACAAAAGGTTTCATTACGTTTTGGTATTTTGTGATAGAGTCACCACCATGAGAGAGTCAACTGACACTGCCCATGAGGATGAGGAAAATTTGCACTACAAGTAATCTGGTGAGAGAAATTAAGGGATAAATCTTTCTAGAGTTAAAAATATTAATATATTTTAATTAAATAAATCCAGATCTTTGTGTTGTCTCAAAGACAATATCATCAATATTAGTGAAAAAAAATTAAAAAAACCAAACAAATTAGTAATTAATTTCCCCATTCTACACTACCAAGACATGACTTACCTTTTAACTCCTAAAGCAATAGTCAAAAAGACAACACCTTGGCTGCATTTTGAAAATACTTTCATTTTTCAGTTTCATATTCAGCTTGCCAAGTTGAGAAGGTTCATTCTGGTCACGAATGTTATTTAAACACAAAGGAGAGTCGGCCACATCACAAGCAGAGTTTTGGTACCCCTGAAGTCACTAGCCACAACACAGCGTGGCTTTGGCAGGTGGTATACTTTTGAAACAGCTTTACCACTTAAGAGCCAAGAGACTTTAACGAGCTATACAAACTTATCCTCCACAACAACAGCGAAAAACAATGTCACAAAAACAGCAAATGTAGCTACCGATTAAATGCAATACTCTATAGTCATTTACAGAATCCTTATAATCTAAGAACCTAGGGTTTTTTTCACAAAAAACAGAATAGCGTTTTCCAGCTGAGTTGCATGTGGCTAACAAACACCACAAACCTGACAAAGCTATCAAACAGCAGGCAGCAGGACTGCTCTATCACAGACACTCACTGAGACAGAGTCATCTCCCCCAGAGGAAAGCAGCAAACCCAACATCAGTTCACCCTGGGACCCAATTACACGTTCAAACTATCCCCATCCTCAAAAATAACACAATTTGCAAAGCGACATCTCCAACCTAGGCCAGACCCCTTTTTCTCTTCCAAAATGCATCTTCTGATTTTGACAAGTGTTACATTAGAAAACATCGGCCTCCTCTGCATTGGAGAAGATGCCAATTATGAATTCCAAGAGACTGCAATTTTCTTGCTGTAACTGAAGCACTTCTGCCAACATTAGGAGAATCATAAGTATAGAAAAAGCCACAAAGGAATACCGATTAGCTAGTCTAGTGATAAGACCATAGAAACTCACCCTATTGCCCTAAGGAAAAAGAGCTATCCAATTCCCTTAATGACCTGGAATGTAATAGGGAAACACAACACCAGACAAGAGACCAGCAACAAAAACTTCAGTTGCTAAAGCCCATCACTTCTCCTCATCTTCCCGCACTCACTCCAACAAATAAAATCAAGAAGATATCCATGACATTCAGTCCCAGTCCACACAGAAATCTGACACCTAAAAGCAACACAAACTCCAGCACATCCCAAGACAGTAAGGAAAGTTTTTTTTCCTGTTCCCTGGAGAGATCTCACTTCTGTTCATGTCCTTTAACTCCATTACTGCCTGATTCTGTTTTCCACTTAACACTATTGCTTCAAAGAAAGGGGGGAAAAAAGTATGCAAAACCATGGATTTCCTCTAACTCATGAAAATAAGAGCTAGCTTCTTTTTAAAAAACAGTAGAGCTGAAATAATTACTTAAAGCTCTCAACTTTTCTACCATATACTTATTTTTACAAATAAATGAGAGATTTAACACCAGTTTTGTGGGCACAGTAGCTTAGTAAGACATCTTTCCTGTTAGCTACTTGCCTTACTTACCAAACAAGCTTCCCTTTTTAGCAGTATCACTTAACTAGATTTCTATGTCTATCTAACTTAGCATAACACAAATATGACACACCTCTGAATTACAAGGCTATATAGTTCTGCACAACAGATTTCACATTTCCTAAGCTATGCTTTATAACAGGCTTTCTGGCCTCTGCAATACCCTTTCAAAAATGTCTTTATTGTCTTACAACTAAGTTATAACATTACATCAAAAAATTTTTCTCAACAAAGCTGTGTCAGCCTTGAATCATTAGCACATAAGCCTCTGTTATTCTAAGTCTAAAATTTGTTCAAGAATTCATACTCATTTTGCATATATTCACTTTGGACTTAAGTACACTAACAGATTTTTTTAGACATCACTCTTTAACAAACCAAATGAATACTTAGACACAGATATGTATGAATACTTTTAAGACAAGTTAAATTACCTTATCTGAAACATGAACTAGGTCCTAATGAAGCCTTTCCACCACTAAGACAGCTTCAGAAGAGAGTCAAGATTGACTTTTCAGAAGTATTAAACACAAGTCACAGCATGAAATACTGTTTGAGATCTGTCATCACACAGACCCTATCCACATTAAAAAAAAAAAGTCGGCAAGTTAATTAAGTACAAAGACAAGCCATTACATGCAGACATTGAGGAAGCACTAACTGCAAGCAGGTCGTAAAGCACCCTATCTGCTTATGGATAGCTGCTGTTCTTCAAAGGTAAAGAAATACTTCACCTCAAAAACAGTTTTTCCACTGCTTTATTATCACTTTAATATGCCTTCAGCTTTATAAACCATTGTACATCTGGCACCCCTCTCAAGTGAACACAGCATCAAACTTGTCTTTTAGTTTGATCTCCTGACTACAATTTGGTCAACATCATTTTCCCCTCCAAATTCCTTCACAAGTATTCTGGGAGGACACTTTAAACACTTGAATAGATATTGCCAGTAGAGCTGAACAACTTCCACAAATAAAATAGCTTTCTGCCTCCATAACTAGATCTACACAAGGGAATTTTAAAAATAACCAAAGAATCAGTTTCACGTTGTGATTAGATTTGGCACTACAACCTTTTTGGTACATTTGTACTGAAGACCTTGTCCAACATAACACAATACATACATGTTTGTAGCACCATTAAAAACTATTTATTACTGTGACTGGAAATGCCACACACCACAATAAATCAGAAAAAAGAGCACTTTTAACAAGGCATATCACTAAGAATACCAAACTCTATTATCAGAAGGTTATCTGGCAAAATCTGCTCAAAATAAATCCAAAGGAGGCCCAGACTGGGAGGAAAGAAAAAACAACAACTCAAACACAAAGGAGGCACAGAGGAGGATTAGAAGAAATTATGTATCATCAATAGGGCAATCAAGCAGCAAAGGGTGGCTAGCAAAGCACTTTTCAAACAGGAAGTAGCAAAAACATTTCTACTACAGAGGGACATTTGCTATTATCATATAAATAAAATGGAAAACATTTTCATTAGAAGCTGCACACCTGACACCATTCATGCATAGCATATTAAAAAGTGATAATACTAAAGCCTTACACCTAGGTAATAAGGCAGACCTGTGAGGCCCAGGTTTTATCTGCCCTAACAAAAATCTCAAGTTTCTGGCTGTTTGCTGTCCACCACATGCATGGTTCTCCAAAGAACAGAGAGTGTGTAGCTAAGAAGAAATTTTGCTAAGCCTTCAGTAATCTTACTCCGTGCTCCAGAAGATACTTGAAGATCACCTCAATTGAACTCAGAAGATTCTACTCTTCTTACACATTATTCCTTTCCAAAATGCCCATTGGTATATTCCCACAAAAGTTTGATCAGTAAGAATATCAAAGTTATTTAAAGGTACTTACCAGACAAGTCTGACAACTAATGCCCAAACAAACTGGTCAATCTAAAAGTACGTGACTATTATTCTAAAAATAAATGAGATAGCTGCCACTAGTCAGGTACACTTACCAACAAAGCACATGGGAAAACTGGCTGGTAATCAAAGACAAGGCTGTTGGCAGAGTGGTCTGAACTTGTTAGCAACAACAGCACAATTCAGGTGCCCTTTAACCACAGGGAGAAATTTAATTATGTGACAGAGCAAGAGAGGAAATAAAATGATTGAGTCATCCACTTCACCATACACTTTATCAATACACGTCATGATATTAGAGCTACTATTTAGAGACGGCACAAAACAATGATGCATTAATGGGAGACAGAGCAGACCAGATCTTTGGGCCATTATTTCTTTTATTCAGTTAGAACTCCAAACAATTTATGCACATTTTGGAATCCAAAATGTACACCTACGAAACTGTGTGATGCTACCAGCGATATAATGCTTCACACAAGTAATCTGATTGCAGATGTTTCTAGAATCCCCAGAATACTTTACGGGCTTCCGGATGAGTTTTTGCTTGATCAGACCAATGGCAGTATTACCAAGTTTCCAGTAACACCATCATCAATCCCAACTCACTCCACCAGCCTACTGTAGAAGATGTGATGACTGTTAATTTTAGCTCTATGCAAAAGGAATTTTCAGAAATGTCACAAGGATTGTATAACGCCTCAAATACTTCTGCGTGAAATTTGAAACTAAGAAGTTTTTCCCAAGTTCCCGGACTCGCAAACCCAGCCTGAGATTCAAGGAGAGCTGAGCTTGTGCTGTAATAACAGAAATCAGCATTCCACAAGATCAGCTATAACCAAAGGGACAACTGATGCACTTAATGCATTTCAGCTGGTTTATGGGAACTCTGATTTTGTACTTACCAGTCATCTGCACCGTTAATTGCTTAAACAGTTTGAGACAAACTACCAAACAGAAAAACAAGGCAAGGAAAAAAACCCAAAACCTTAGCTCCTTAGCTGGGTAAGTTCCCTGAAGCTGTTCACTCTACTGGTATTTCTGCCAAAACAGTGTGAGAAGTCAATAAATAAGCCGCCCTGCTACGTGTGGGGGTCACAACCTAATTCAATTACAAACCAATTTAAATTACTTACAACTGTGGAGGACCCAAATCTTACCAAGCAAGTAACAGAACTTAAGAGCAGTTAGAAGATTAACAACTTGGCAATAAAACAAGTGGACTAGAAACACGACCTTTGAAAGAGTTTGAGTTTTACATGGGAATAACAATTCACAAGTCCCCCTGTGTTTTCATGGCTCTTCAGATAAAAAAATCAGACATGAAGCTTATAAAGAAAAATTTAGTAAATCAAGACTTTCAGCTTCTCATTGGACACTTCTGCCTGCCTATGCATTAATCAGAAAAGTTTGTATCACAATAGAAAATGTGCTTTGTACTAGTCCTGTTTATTCACTTATTGGTTCAACTCCAGTCACTCTGTGACATTATGCCACTTATTCTAAATCTGAATGAAAATATAATACTATAGTTGATACAATTATCCCAAACCCTGGGCACTCTAATAATGTGATAAAAGCAAACCAATTTACAAATTACATTGAAATCCCTTTTTCAGGATCCCTGCCAGTTTTATCTAGCCACTATTATCTAAGAAATACGTCTTCAACTTTTAAAGAAGATCAATATTATTCTTTCCCAGCACAATCAATCTGATCCCATCTCAATGAGGAGACCAAATTCCATCATCTCAAAGCTGTCCCTTAATGAATAATGAGGAAGGCACAAATCAAACAGCTTTTAATGTCACAGTACTACAACAATGGTCAGAGAGTTGATAGCCATTCCTAGGTTACTTCAGACTCAATTGATTGCTGCCAATACTGCAGCTCCATTAAAGAGAAAAATAGGTAACACATACATATCTCCCAAAGCATCCGTGCCACTGTCTCCTACTGAGACAGCTCAAAAGTCAGCAGAAGCTTCTGCACCACATTTTGCCTCCAAATTGCTTTAAAATGGAGTTACAGCATGAAAGACAGCACATTTCAAACTTGTTTGCAGCCTCCATTATACATTTCTTCTCTGTCCCTTCTGAACACTCCAGTCCTTAGCCAGCCTATGGACACAGTACCAGCAACCTAAGTGAAGAGATTCACAAGCTCCAAAAAATCACTAAATTGGGCCAACCACTTTTTGACAGAGGACCCCATGGCAAGCTTAATGATCAGCCTCCCTCTCTGGCACTTCTGCTTGTCCCCAGATGTTCTTTCTCCCTTAACCAACCCAGGCTCTCCCCAGGTTACATTTAAGTATTTGCACTAGGAACTGCTATAACAATCTAAAACCAGTGGCAGGAGAGACAGAAATAATTTCCAGTCAAATTCTAGTCAGCTCTAATCAGGTTAGGAGGTCTCAATCTTCTAGTCAAAGATTAAAAAAAAAACAAACAACTTATTTTGCTGCTTCAATATGATTGCTAAGAACAACAACTAATAAACTCAAGTCACCAGAGGGCACTAACACTTCTAGCTAATGGCAAATGCACTCCTTCAATTAGGAAGGCTGACAATTACATTCACATCATCATGTATTTTTTATCTGGATTGAACGTCAGCCAGCTTGTTCTAATCCATGTTCAAATCTCAACTACATGCTGATGAGGCACTGAGCTATATTAACTGTTGTGGTCACACTTGCAATATATGGGGGAGACTTCCAGCCTCCCCAGATAGACCAGAGAAAATAGAGCAAGCACGTACCTCTCCCAGTTCACTTGCAACTAAAGCTTACACTGCCTATGAAATGCATTTGTGTGTATACATAGAAATGAAATTCTGAAGCAGGCATGAAGATTAGGTCACAAGTCCAACACCACAAAGAAACAGAATGAATAACTCTTGTTAAAGAGTCTTCACCAAGATGAATCCTACCACAGGGGACTGCAAGCTATATCTGCCTCCAAAAAAAAAAAAAAAAAAGAGGGCTTCCATTTAACCATTAAGCAGCAACAGATGTATTGCTCTCTCAAATTTACCATCAGCTGCCATGTTACACACTTAATCTTTAACAAAGGGGGCTTTTTTTCTCACTGCTGAGAAATAAGCAGGTTTTTAAACCACAAATATGATGCGTACAACAGGCTGACAAGAGTGTTTCTTGATATTCTGACCAAGCAGCACTTATGCCTCTCAGTGTCAGGCAGAGAGGTGAGCTGCAGCACACCCAGAAACCTTCTGGGGCAGGAAACCTTGACTTGTTGACGTACCTGATACAGTCACAAAGAGCCAAAACACAGCCTGACTGTTGCAGCCCTACAGAAACAAGGGCAAAGCTTCTGGGACCTGCAAGGAAAACAAGCTTTTTTTTCCAAGCACTATTGCCTTGCAGTTCTACCCAAATTGTTGTTCTTGTAGTTGGGATCGTAAGACAACACAAGGATGGGGAGGAGAAGAGAATTCTATCCTTAGTTAAGGAAAAGCACACAATAAGCATGAGGCTGGCACTCCTCTGCACTGAAGTTACAGCCATGGAAAAAGTTACACTGACAATAAAGCTGGGATAGGCAGGATTCTGGGAGCATTCTCAAGGCATCTCGACTGGTTCAAAGAAGAAGACACCACTGTGCCATGTGACATTCTAAAATCCATGTGGAAGCCCATAGGGAGTTTTGAAAAGACCAGCTGTGAGCATACTTGAGAGAAGTACACCTCAGGCCAGTGAGTCCAAGAGAGTAAACAATAACCTTTTATGCATGTCAGGAACATTGTATTATAAAATACTTAGTACCGGCCCACTAGATTTCCCCAGTATGTTGTTTTGCTGTACTGTAAGATTCAGTGAATGGGTCAGTTTTTCTAGACAAACCCTCCTATAAACTGGAACACAGACCAGAAACAATCTCCCTCTTCCTCAGCCAGCAAGCAGGTTCAAATGACCATCATTTACACCACACTAACTTTTGAAAGTCAGAGCAAGAAGCTCCAATGTCCACAACATACCACGCTAATAGACACATCCTCCCCTTCTGTGACTTTGGGCCACCCTCGCCTTCTCCACTTAACACAGCTCCTCCTGACCACACAAAGCTGCTGCCACTGCAGCAGCAGGAGTTGAAAGCCCTCCATCTGACTCCCGATTGACTGCTTCCCTCCAGCGCCGATTTCAGATGTCCCCTTTTTGCTCAGCAGAACACCAGGTGGTACCAGCTTGCCCACAAGAAGAATTCTGATGCAATTTTCCCTGGAGTTCTATGAGGCCTTTAAGGATCTTTGTAAAGGTAAGAGTTGCAGTCACACATCCACACGTTGTAGCAGAGTAAGCATGCAGCACATTCACTTAAAACACCCAACTGTAACAGTAAGACTCTCTTGCTTCAGCAATCTTTTAAGGTTCTTAGTTAATAGACAAAACATGAAGCCCACAAAGCTTCTGATCATGCAATAAATACTACACATGCACGAATATGAAAATATTATTTCTACTGCTGCAGTTCCAGGTCTCTAAATGTAAAGGTTGTAACAGAAATGTTCTCTCATTATTTTGAAAATGCATTTGTAAGTATCTTTTCTAACAAGGCTGTAAAACATACTCCAACCAGAAATAAACCATGCCTTTGATGTCAAACTTTGACAAAATGCAACCAATTACACTCCCCACCCCTAAAGGAAGTTTTCAACTCAGCTTTATTTACTGAAAGGAGGAGCCCAAATGACTCAGCTCCAAGCAAATATAAAGGAAAAGATTAATCCCTAATCTCAATGAAAAAAAAAAAAAGGGGAAGAAACTGTTTACAATGTAGGTGTGTCCTTATCAATTAAAACCTTCTAATATTCAAAAACATGTCAAGCAGAACATGAGTACACTAAGACTTCATTAGCTTTTTGAAGTCTCAAACATTTATTACATACACGGTCAATTTTACAATCAAAGTTTACACAAGTAACTGAAACTAGAGACTTACGCCTGCATCTTTATTCTTGTTCACTGGTGCTGAGCAGCATTAAGATCAATAAAATACATAAACATTGGGATTTTCAACCTACACAGTCATCAGCAAGACAAATGTGGATGGGAAAAGATCTCACAAAAAATTCTGCACAAAGGCAGGTTTCAGAGGGGAAAAAAACAAACAAATGAGAGTAAACAGGATAACCTCATGAAGGGGAGTTGTTGAAGCTTTTTTCTCCATTAGACTCAGGAAACAAACATTCCTCATCAAAACCCAGCAAAATAAATTACAAATACACTATTTCACAAGGGGGCTAACAGACTCCAAGCAACTGCTTGCTGTACATCTTCCACATGTATTTGCAAGTGACTGCTCATGCCCCACCTCAGCTGTGTCACACTGGCATTTCAGTGCAGAACACACCTCCACCCTTGTTGGGATGAATATTTAATTTCTGACTCGAGCAGAAAGAAGTGCTCCTCTACATCCAGTCCAAACTCCAAACACAGATGTCACCAGAGGGCACTCTTTCAATTCAAGTGACCTAGCTTTAGCAAACTTCTGAGCAAGACTGCAGACAGCCCACACGCAGGGATGCGCAGAGGGCGTGCAAAGCAGTAAATTTTGCTTCTGAAGGGATTTCCACACACACGCAAAAAAAAGAACAAAATCGCCAAACATAAATGAATTTGGATTCTTTATCCCAGAAAATATTTTTCAGAGTAACCAGAGGCACTGCTAACAAAGATCACAAGCAATTATCAACTTCTGTGTTATGTTATACTGTGGTACTTGATGCAACCAAATCACTCAAGCAGTTTTGGCACCAGTGTGGATCATATCAATGTACAGAAGCAGGGCTTGAACAAGCACAGCTCATGCAGGGGTACTATGGAAGTCCTCTGGCTATATTATCATAGATACCAAACCTTACAATAAAACATGAAAAAGTGCATTTATGTTGTCAACAGAAAGCTCTGGGAAACAATGTATTTTTCTACTCCTCACTGTTCTGTATTTACTGTTGTTTTAAGAGGGTCAAAAATTAAACCATTTGCATTAAGGTAATATAAAAGTACCAGCAGTTTTCAACCTTTGGTCCATGTATTATTTCTAATGGCCTGTTGTGGCCTAATAAAGATTAAAACACAAGACGGGTGAGTTGAAGTTCATTAAACAAAAATGTGCACAAACACTAAAAAATGCAGTAGGTCTATATATTTCAAAAAAGGTCACACAACACTGTTTGATGTGAATAGAAAGTTAAGCCCATTTTGCTTAGAAACAAAATACCACCACGATATTATTAAAATCAAATCAGCTGCAGAGGCAGGCAAAGGTAAGGAAAAAAAAAATCCTTGTGCATCCTGTGACATTTTCCAGTCTTAAGAAACTCAAAAATCGTAAGCCTACAAAACATTTTATTGCCTGCTTATCCACCTAATCCATTTGAAAAGAAATAGCCCCCATCTCTTCTAGGGATCCATGACAGCGAAGTTTAGCACAGAACAGCAAGGGGTGGGGGAATAAGACCTGTGCAAAGGCACCTTTTGTCAGCACAGGGATCTCTCAAATAGATAAACATATCCACAGAATTTCACCGGGCCAGTAACTACCATTTAAACACACAGGGACAAGTTAATTCAAACTAAGACATATCACCAGCACTCATCTTGGTTTAAAATGTATCTATATAATTGCTTTTCCAGCATCTGCTGCCAGGAAATAAATATGCCTAAACATTCCTGATGTCAAATAGTATTTATTTGCCCACCCTCAAAAGCAGATCTCCATCTACTGCAAGGCAATGCACTCTTGCTGAACTTACTCATTTCATAGAAAATAAATGCTGTGTCGTGTTGATAACCCCTCCAACCCCGCCTGTGTGCTCTGACCCAGCCCGAGTCGTGCTGCCCTACACCTCACCGCAGCGTGGCCCCACGCAAGGGGAAGGTGCCCCAGCCCCCGGGGAAGGGCTGCCGGGAGAGCGGTATCTCCCCGCCACAGCCGCCGCGCCTGCCCGCTCCACCCCGGCCTCCCTCACGCTCCACCGCGGCGCACAGCCCGCTGACCCATGCGGGAACGCGGCTCTACCCAGCCCCACACACACAAACAACCCCCTCGCCCGGCCTGCTGCTATCCCCCCGGGCCTCTCCACACAGCGAAGGGGAGCAGCGTCGCGTCCATCCAGGCCACAACCTTCTCCCGGCCCCTCACGCAAGTGGCGAGCGGGGGAGAATAACAAATGACTGGAGGCGCCCTCCGGCCTCGCTCCACAGTCTCGCATCCCTCCATCTTGCAGCAAGGCCGGGGAGACCTGGGCAGCGCCTACACACACAGACGGACAGAGACGCACCCCGCACAGGCTGCCTGGCGGGGAGGGGGGGGATGAGGGCGCTGCCGAGCCACCGGGCCGGTCCGTGGGGTCCGACACCCCGTTCCCCGCCGCCACCCGTGTGAGGATGCGGGCGACAGGTGGGCGACGGACCGCTCGGCTCCGTGAGGAGCCCGCTCACGGCCGGGTGCCGGGTGGGGGCCGAGACCCTCCCCGGATCTGGGAGGGGACGGCGCGCCTCCAATCCCCAGCCAGCAGCCCTTCAGGGGCCCGGCGTGCAAGCCGGGGTTAAGTCTCCTTTCTCTCCTCCTCCTCCAAGGAGCTGGACAATAAGCCCCGCCGCGGATCCCCGCGGAGGCGGGTACCGGCCGCGCAGCTCCCTCCTCCTCCCAGCGACAGCCCGGCTCACCTGCGAGCGTGAAGGGGATGGATGAGCGAGGACGGGGAAGCCGCTGCCAGAGCTGCCTTCCGCCCGTGGTGGCTGGGTGCTGCTCCCGCCTGCGGGCTGCGCTGGTGCGGGGAAGCCCGCGGCACCGACACTCACATTCACACACACACTCTCTCACGCACTCACTCACTCACTCACACACACACTCACACACACACACGCGTACTGGTGGGGGAGGGGCCCGCCAGCCGCCGCCGTCCGCGCATGCGTGTCGACCCTCTTTCACCCGCCTCCTCCAGAGTGGCGGAGCGCCAGTGCTGGGTGCGGGACTGCGCATGCGCCGCCTCAACGGGTCTGCGCACCCCCCCGCAGGCACACAACCGCCCCCAGCGTCCCAACCACCGCCCAGGGGGCGTGCCCCACGCCCGCGCCGTTGCCTTAGCGACGAGGGCGCGCGGGGCGGCTTTGCTGTGGGGAGCGTCGCTCCCTCCCTCCCGCTTTCCCGCCCTCCCCTCAGCCCGGCGCTGTGTCCTCAGCGGGCGGCGGGCCCGGGTCTGCCCCCTCACCGGGGCCTCTGGGGCCCAGGCGGCCCCGCCGCGCCCTCGTCGTGCCGGCTCACCGATCCCCCAGCCGCCGCCGATGGCTGTCTCAGCCGTACACCGCCGCTGAAAACGAGGGAGGGGGATCGCAGAGGCCACAGCTCGCCGTGAGGCGCCTCTCCCCTTAGGAAGAGAACAACTGGGGCAAGGAAAGGGACCGTCTCAAAAAATAAAAATAAAAATATTACTTTTCTAAGAAATTAATACATATAGAAGGAACAAAGTGCAAGGACTTTCTGGATTTTTCTGTATTCCCACAAGAGGAAAGCAGAGCCTTCAAGGTGTTTGCATCATTTGAGGACTGCAAGCTCTCAGAAAACCGCCAGATTTTGCAAGAATTGCTATAAAGTCACAAGTGTTGGCAATGCTGCTGTCATGGAGACAGGACTAGAAATAGCCCCCTTTTCCATTGACACCCCCAGCCAGAGAGTCTCCAGCCCGAGTGAGTTGTTACAATAATTAAGAGGTAGCATTTATACATATTCAGAATGCTTTGCAAACAATACCTAATCTTATTAATTTGTGAATCGACTTGTTGTCATCCTGTCGCAGAACTAAGAGAGTTACTGCTCCCTTCACAGCCTTGGGAGATGGATCTTAAATAATTTCTTCATATACTGGATAACTAGTTGCTGCCACCCAATATATAGCCGCTGCTGTGTGTTTTTAATGCAATATAAAGCCACTCACTACACATAGTGCCTGATTAATAGAGTTGTAGACTGGTGAGACTATAGATACCAGGATCCAATGCATATCTGAGAGGCCCAGATTAAACGACTACAGCAAGATGGAAAGATGGTACCAGCTTTTAAAACCATGACAGGGAATTAAGGCAGGGAGGATTTGAGAAACTAGACACAAGTTTGAGAGTAAAGCAGAAAGGGATTACCTTTAGGTACAGTGCCATTTTCCCAATTTTAATAAAGCTTTGTGCCTAGAAAGAGAACATTCTTTCCTCTTGTTTTTTTTACCACAGTAATCTGGCATTGTGTCAAACTCACTCTGAACCAGGATAAATGAAAATGAAATAAAATGCCATCCTTCTGCAAGGTTTTCAGCAGGTGAGTCAGTGGATGGAAAGAACTTTTCACCATTTTTGGAACTACATCAACTTTTAACACAGAAATAAGGAAATATTATAGGAAGAAGAAGAAAAAAAGCAATAAAGGCACCTCAGAAGGGGGAAGCAAAGTTAAATTTTTTGTACGTGGTTCTCCTTCACTAAACGAGATAGCTCATAAAACAAGCTGGTCTGCTTTACTTAGGTGGTAGCTATAGGGGTTAGGTGACAAATTTTGAAAAACATTTTACAATTCTCTCATTAAATGCTTCCAGAAAGCCTACATAAGTGGGTTGTGAGGAAGAAGCAATGACATGGACTAAAAGCTATGAGAGATTACACAGTGTCATGTGTTTTTAAGTTTTTGTGACAGGACGTGTGTGGTAAATACCCTCAAAAATAACCTAGAAAAAGGACTGTATAAAACGAGACAACATTTTTAGAAGACACAAAATAACTCACAATTACTACCCAACTGTGTAGGAAGACAATATAGTGACATTCCATATTGGTAAATAGTCATCAGTACAACACAGCACATACTGGATGAGAGATACCTGGTTATACATTGTAGAGGGGTCTAAGACAAAGGTAATAGTTTAAGAAATATGCAGGCATCCTAGGCGGTGGTTCAGCAGAAATCTCTCCTTAGCATAGGAATACCCTCATGCATAAGACATGTCGAGATATGAAATGGAGAAAATGTTGGCTGTCTTGCCTTAATTTCATCTCAAAAAGACTTTTGAAGAATAAGTGGGAAGGAGAATGTACATTAGACTGTGAAACTCAAATGCCCAATTTCACTTAAGTGCTGAAATGCCAGTGTTTTACACTAGAGCCCCATGTTTAGTTGCTTTTCCCCTATGACTCCAAGATACCAGCTTTTAATATTCAGCTGCCCACTCTACGCACGTTCCTCATTATTTTATAGGTACAGATTTTCCCCATTATATTAAGTATTCAATTTAAAATTCATTATTAGTTGAATATTGCAGCTGTGCTGTTAAATATTCAAATCACAGGAAGCGTCAAAAAGAGAGGAAATGACTAGATGAAAACATGTGGCAAAATAGTTGGTTATAATGAAGAAAGCTGCTGTCAAATGTAACGGGAAACCGCTGTCACTTGTGACTGGCAGACTGGGAGGCAGCGGGTGCAGAAGGCCAAGCCTGAACAAACACTGTTACGTGAACCAACACAAATGAATATGGTTGTAAATCTTACAGCCCACAGGACATCACACTTGCCATCACCACTTTCACCCGAGAACAAATTTAGAAATGATATTTGCAGGGGAGTATTCTTCTGAATAATTATTTTCTGTGGATCTCGGAAGTTTTTTTTCAGACATACTCATCCCAAATTTTATTAGTAACGATTATTTGTGTAATTCCCTCCCTAACGAAGAAGCTACACTTCCCTGCAAGTGTGTAAGTAGCTTCACCGTACGCAGAAGCCTCTCAATCTATATAGGATATAACATTTCCCTTTGAAAATAACAGCCTGCATGTTCAACATTATCTACCAACTGAGAGGAGAGAACTTTCTCTGCATATTTCTAATTTCACACATCAAAACCTCTTCTCCATTAGGCAACACAAAATGTGTATGCTTCCACATACAAACTGAGATACCTTTGCAGCAACAGCTATAATTAAATGTTGAGACTGCAATCCAAAGCACTTGCTAGTGTAAAATCTAAGTCTATGAAAATGCCAGCAGAGTACAGTCACTGTTTATTGTACTTTCATTAGGAGAACAAAGCATAAGCATTTTAGATTTTGGCAGTAAGAATCTTACTTTATTATATTCAGCTTTGCTTGTATAGATTACAATACAAATTCTAAAAATTTTAAGGAAAAAAGAGAAATTGTATTTGATTGTGATTGAACATATCATGCTGCATACGAAGCTCTGAGATTAAAACTATACATTAATATAAAATCAAATTAATTTGTTGCCTTCCAGCCAAGCTTCCTGAATACTGCAGTTAAGATACTTCTTAATCTTGTTTTTATAACTAATGATTTGAAAGAGTACAGCTTACATTTTGGCACCTAGTTAGCATTTCATTAATTACTAATTGCTTGGCAAGTTCTTCTTACATTGCCTGAACCTAGAAACAGTTATTATCATAAAAAGTCATTAGTTAAAATCAGTTTGATATGAGATGTCACAATTGGATAACTGCCAAAGCATATAGTTATACATATTATAGGTAAAACAGGAGTCAGAACTGGATAAATAGAATGTTGCTGTAACTATGACTGTCTTCCTCTTTCCTTCTGGAGGATGTTTATGCTTAATACATAATACATATGAATTCTACCCTTTAATAAGGAGAAAGAGCTTCCTGCTTCAATCAAAAAACAAAATGGAATTTTCAGTTGGTTCAGTTATACTTGAAACTAAGCATAAAACATATTCTAATGGATAAAAATGACCGTCCCAGAGAAGTCTGTTTCAAATGGACACTAAACACCCTTATATGTTTAGAGTTTACAGCTGGTGGAAGAAAACATTACCAAGATGCTGTACTGAAGAGTGGATGTGTGCTATAATTCAGCATGTTCAACTAGTGTGCTAATATTTGCTCCTGAAGGTATCTTGATTAATGCTAGAACAGCTCCTTAGCTATACACCTCCACTTGTTTCTCAGTTCCAGCAACAGTGGATGAGTTGGAATTATAATAACACAGTAGCAGTGTGAACTGCTTCTGGGTTTTTCTTCATGTTTTTAAGATCACAGCTCTTTATAGCGTATCCAAGCAGCAGCTTCTGAATTCACCCAAACATGCATGTAAATACATATATATATGTATATATGCACATATATACACACACACACATTTTAAGAGGACTTCCCCTTTACATCTGCAAAGCATTGTCTTCCCAAGGTCAACAAAGGTTCTTCCACATGTCTCAGCAGTGAGGAAGCTGCACACAGATAACATGTTCTTTCCTCACTGTCTCTCAGGCAGCCTACGGATTTTTCCACAGGAAGAGGATACTGTTCCTGACTGTGTTGCCTTCCTACGCTCCAGATGTACGAAGTCAGAAACATGCTTTATGTTAGAGCCCTAAGAGGAGCCGTTTGCAGCAGGGACAATGCTAATCACACCGGGGAGGGAACTGGAGTCAAAGAAGGGATTTGCAGCACAGAGGCTGAATACAGATGCCCTTCGTCTGCTTTCCTAGTGCCCCTGTACATCCCAGGAGACAGCACGTGATTACAGACAGTACTTGTAAACTGCTTAATAGAAGGCAAACACCATATTTTATGTTGTATAAATATCTACCTATACATTTTCCATAAAGAATAGAGATGCTGGGATGCCTGCATGATTTATGCACAGTATGGAAGTAGAACAAACATGATGATTTACAACAGGTTTTAAAGACCATCAGAAGGGGAAAGATCCCAGATACGGACAACAGCAACTGTTAATTGAAAGTAGTAATATTTCATCTATGTAAACAAAGTAATGATCACGTCTGCCACAAGACTTCAAGAGATTTATCTTCCAGGCTCCCTAATATGGTTACATCTGTCCCCTGCTTAAATCCTATGTTCTTGCCATCTGCTCCAACACACTTCTTTCAACCTCAAGCAGTGATTAAACAGCTATTTGGAGAAGAAAAAAAAAAAAAGTAGTTTTCAATTTTTGAGCAAAATATTTAACAACCTGAAGGAAGTTTAAAAAACAAAACCACACCCCCCTTTGGCTCTCTGTTGTTTCTGTGATACAAAATATTATTAATGAGATGCTCAACTTAAGTTTCCAGGAATCTTTACATTTGGTCATACAACAGAGGACACTGCACCTACAGATTCAATTAAGTTTCATAATAGAGTGTAATAAATTGGGAGCATATTGAGTTAATAGCATTCGGTTCATCTGTCAAATTGTCCTTAAGAGGTAATGTTAAATGGCCATATCAGGAAGTGTTCTGCTTTCAAAAGAAGGAAACTTCCTAGAATTCTTTAGTTGCTCCATGGGAAACCTGGCCAGTTATGATCCTCTGAGACATGCTGTGTACTTACCTCTCCATGTCCAGATGTGGAGGAGGGGGAAGGACAGGGCCATACCTCACGCTCTCTTTTGTATGAGGAGAATCAAAGAAGAGCAATTTTGCAGATCCTGTGCTCCTGTCTTCTGGGCAAGATTACAGCCTGCCTGGTCCTCATGTGGATCACATTAATTAGGGACACTTCACTCTGCGTCCATCATCCAGTGTAGTCACAGAATGGTCAGTCACAATCCATCTCTTAGTGCTTATTAGAAGCCTTGAAATCCTTGAAAGGTATTAGAGATGGACTGACTATCTTGTTACTTGTTAGGGTAGAGGTATAATGCAATTATAATACTGTCATAAACAGACTAAAAATTTACCTCACCCCTTCTCTAGCAGTTTCATATATATATATATAATTTTTTTTTTTTTTTTTTTTTAGATTGTTTCTTCCTCCTGCATAGAAAAAAATTACGGAGTTCACCTCATCACCTGAGCTTCATCATAGGAGGTAATTGGACTCAGTACCTATGCTTTTCATCCTTGGCTCTTTTGACTGGTTTACTGTGCTTCTGCTAGCCCTTGTCATTATAACTGCTACTGCTTGCAAAGATGGGAAAACAGATTTTTTTTGCACTGTTTGTAGAACACCATGAAGTTTTTTTCAGAAATAATGCAGAACAAAGCAAATCTATCATGTCTTTTTTTATCCACAGCTAATAATCCTTGTCTGAAAATTGAAAAGTATAATGTCTACCAGTATAAATAGGTGCAGCCCCATTGAAGGCCTTGCCATCCATTACTGAAGAGCTTTCCTATGAAAGATGTGGATAGTCAGATGGTTCAGCTTTAGATTTAATAAATATAATTGCCTAAATTACTAAAATAGATAAAATATATTGTTTTATAGCTGGTGTTTTCAGAATAGTGTTGGGATAAGCAGAGCAGCAAGCCATAGTCTATGTCTTGCTCTGAAAGTCTTTATCTGCTGCTAATCTCGTTGGTATCATGTTGCTGCATGTAAAGTGGTTTGTTGGGAGCTGGAGTTAGATGGAATAAGAACTGTGATGCTATGCTCCATACATGCTTAAATGAAAATTAGAAAGCCAATTTATAATACAGTGTTAGTTACTCATTTTCAAATGAACAAAAAAGACAGAGATAATGTCTCCAGTACTCTTTGTTTCCCAGGTACTGCATTTTTTTCTGTGTATCACAAGCATTGTCAGGATGATTGAGTTCAGTTACAGAGTAAGGACAGCTAGAAAATGCTGAATGTTAGGACTTAGCAACCACTATTCAAGATCAGTTCTGTGCCCCTCAGTTCAAGAAGGACAGGGAACTGCTTGAAAGAGTCCAGCACAGAGACACAGAGATGATGAAGGGAGTGGAACATCTCCCTTATGAGGAAAGGCTGAGGGAGCTGGGCCTCTATAGCTTGGAGAAGAGGAGACTGAGGGGTGACCCCACTAGTGTTTATAAATATGCAAAGGGCAAGTGTTGGGAGGACAGAGCCAGGCTCTTCTCAGTGATGTCCAGTGATAGGACAAGGGGCAATGGATGCAAACTGGAGCATAGGAGGTTCCACATAAACATATGGAAAAACTTCTTCATTGTGAGGGTGACAGAGCACTGGAACAGGCTGCCCAGAGAGGTTGTGGAGTCTCCTTCACTGGAGACATTCAAAACCCACCTGGACACATTCCAGGGTGACCTACTCTGGGGGATCCTGCTCTGGCAGGGGGGTTGGACTAGATGATCTTTCGAGGTCCCTTCCAAACCCTAAGATTCTGTGATTCTGTGATTTACATTAAAAGAAAATGACAAAGCCACATTTAGAAAAAAATCTACATAAGGTTTCAATATTCTGTACTAGAGCTGAGAAACACACATAAAATTAATCTAGGTTTCTAGATCCAAATTCACTCTTAAGCTGTGAAACTGTCTTCATATCAATATAAGTATTATGGGGAATGTAGAGCCTTTTCAAAATTTCATTTTAAACAGAAATTACAACCATGACATTTTCACAGCCTTTTAATATCCATGTCGAAAAACCCCATCAACTTACATCAGAACAGCTTCTGCTAAAATAAAAAGGAAAAAACCCTCAATAAATAGATTTTTAATGTAAATAAGAAGTCAGTCTGTGTGGCAGCAAGGTCTGTTTCTTGAGAAAAATCATCTGATACAGTGCACTTGGACTGGAAGGCCTAGTGTTTATAAATACATCTCAGCTGGAGATGGCTGCTGAACTTCTGAAATTTTGAAGACATTTTTCCTGTATACTCTGGAAAGGCTTCAAAGCACACCCAGCAAGCAAATTCCAAAAATACAGTGAGTGTATTTTAGCCAGTGTTCACTTAAAATTTTATGACAGTTTGACTGATTCTGTGGCCAAACCTGACATCTATAAGCTAATTACCATTTGCACATCATCCTTTCCCACTGATATGCTTGGGAAGTTGTCGTTTAAAGATTGAAATCTGAGGCTTACAAGTCTAGACCAAATGTGTGTTAAATATGCAAGAGGATGGAATCTCTGCTTCCAGAGGTTTCTTTGATTTTTCAGAAGAGGAGCCATGTTTCATAAGCACAAGGAACCCAATCTGTGGTGCTACTATTCTATAAAGAGAGCTTCTGACTTAGGACTGTGGTTAATAGAATTACCAATACATTAAAAAATGTAATGGTGAATTCTAAAAAGGTAAAAACACTACAACTGAACATTCATCACTACTAAAACCTGAAAGTTTGTTGCGTTACAGTGTCCTCTCCAGCTCCTGCTATATGCCACATAATATCAGAAAAAACACATACTCAAGACACTGAGGTGTATTACACCTTGAAAAATTACACATCCATTCTAAATCATCCTATGAGAGATGCATGAGAAAATACTTTGCAACCAATTATTCTAACATAATGTGAGAATATATCTATATATCTATACTACATCACTTTTGCCAAAACACTATCTGAACAGTTCTTAGGACGTTGCAAACAGCAAATAAAATTGGACAGATTTATTGTCTTGTTCTTTCCCTGAAGAAGAAGTGTAAATAAGCTACATTGTTCTGCTACACTTTGCTTTTTAGATACATCTACAAATACTTGTAGTTTTCACTGGAGAAGATAAAATTGAAGAGGTACATATTGAACTTGATTCAGAAATTAAAGGATTTCCCAGTGGTCTTTAATTCTTACTGGGATCCTTTCTAAGGTCTCACCCTGGTCACCTCTGTCTCCTGCATAGAGGAAATGTACCTCTGTAGCAGAAAGCTCCTTTGTGTCTAATGAGTAGGTTACATTTTGCTTCCCAGGTCTGAGGTTCTCATGTAGAAATACAGAGCTCAGATCACTGAGTAACCTCAGCTAAGGACTGACACTTTGAACACGATGTAATACTCCACAGAAAGGCAATGCAGAGGAAGTCTGGTGTGCTCCTCATTGCTTATTTGCCCATGTCACATATTTTTTGTAAAAATAGTTGGCATTTAAGAGCCACTATTCATTACAATGTTGCTTGTTTCCATTCTCTCAGCCTGATAATTTATAAGATAAGGTTCAAATCTTCCTTGGAGGAAGAAGGCTGGCAGAATTGCATGCATATTATACCTGGGACTCCCAAATAGTTATACATGTATGATAAGGTGTGAACCCTGGATATAATTTGGATACCAATTAGTCAATGGGGCTAGAAATAGCTAGGTAAAGAGATGGGGTTTGGGACTGCCCATGCAGTTCAAGGAATGATGTTGAAGACAGAAAGAGGTACTGGAAAATAGTGCAAGAGCCAAAACAGGGATACTAGTTTGGTGAGTCTGTTTGTATAATGGTAGGGGAATAAAGTCAAAGGAATGGGAGATGCCTTTGCCTTCATGGAAACTACTACATCTGCTCACACCAGGACAATCATGACTTCAGCATACTATCCAGGCAAACTGAATTTGGGAGCCTCTGTCTAAATCAACAGCAGCTCAGGTAGGTTTTATGGAGATAAGAAAAATATGATGAAATGCAGAACCAGCAGCAGGAGAGGATTTTAGAAGATGGACTTAAAAACAAGCAATTTTCTCAATTATGGGCATATTCCAATAAAAGTGGAATAGGATACTAGCACTAATAACTAATAAAATAAAATATGGAAAACAGAAAATATTATAGTATTTTCAGCAATAGATCCTTAGCTTAACTACCCTTTTGCATTTTGGCTTCTGACCTAAAAATATATACAAAAAATAAAAAAGGATTAGGAAGAATAACCTTAATTAACCACAAGGCTTAAAATAAATAGGGTGTTTAAGTTCTTCGATCTACAGATGAGAACTACAGACAAATTTCTCATCTGTATTATTATCATCCAGTGAAACTAGTAAGCCAATGCACTCATAGGTACATAAATTTATAGACAGTGACTGTTTCTACTCCAGAGATCAAAAAGTGGATGTTTTCTACAGCACACAATATTACAGAGCTCCTCTAGCAGCATAGTGGGCTTGCTGAGGGAAGAGGGGCCACCAAGGCCTTCAGGCAGAGATTACTGCCCAGCCTGGCACATCATCACAATGCCCTCAGTCAGGGCTGTTCTCTCAGCTCCAGCTTTGCCCTGCTCTTTGCAGGTAAGCATGGGAGCACAGCTGCTGCCACAGTCTTGGCTTCTCTGGCAGCTTCCCAGCATGACTGAAGCTGAGACCAGCAGGTGGGTGAAGACTTCTGTCCTACCTCTTGGGAACAGGGAGGCCAGGCAGTGTGAGTCCTAAGGAAAACTTTCTACATCTTTCCACAGCAGGGAGGCTTAGCAGAAGCTGGGAAGGAAATGAAACACATCTTACACCCTGTCACAAGCTATGCAAAAGAGAAAACATCTTGTCAAATGAAGAGACAATAGATGTTTGCATATAACTCTCTGTAGATGCATATTAATGCAATGTGCCACTTTGGCTCTGGAACTCTGTGCTGGAGAACAAAATGTTCAGCAAATGAAACAAAAAGCTTAGTAGTTTTTTTTTTAAGGTTAGACATGTACATGTGTAATAAGAACATGCTGACAGGGAGGAGAACTGCAAACATTAGTGTTGGTGATGCTTTACTGCATAAACTGATCACTGACTGGAGAAATTTCTCTCCTTTGTCTATTTTGCATAAAGTTCAGGTACATTATGCCTTCTGCTGTAGCATTAATATTGGCTGCTGTTGGAAGTGGAGAAGGTTCTTGAGACTTGGTTCTATTCTTTGGTTTGTTATTACCAGGTATTTATAATATATTATTAAAAAGTTAGACTCTACCAATTTTGAACAAGCATGTGCATATGTGAAATTAGTGTCACTGTGTATGTGGAAAAAGAACATTAAGAAAGGATTGCAAGAAAAAGATTATCTGTTTTTCCCCTGTGTCCCCTAATCCCATGTGAGTGAAGTGCTTGTGTTTTGGGTTCATACGGGTAGAAAACATCTTTCAAAACTTTTCCATTTGAATTCAATCAATTTCTTCTGTTGGTTTCTTTCTATTAAGTAACTGGAGACAGGTGTTTAAACCAATTTCTGCACAATGAGAAAAGGCAGCAGGTTGGATGGATGCTTATAGGGCAGGAGGCTGGAAGTATACTGACAAGATATTACCCAGTTTACAGCTCTTATCTGTTGAAAGCAGCAGAACAGAATGAGGGCAATTAGACTTACTAGCTGGTCTACTGACCTGTAAGAATAAAGGGAATAAAAATGCCTGTGTGTGATAAAGCAGGCAACACTTGCAGAACAATAACAGAATGTGTGTAATAGCTCAAGAAACATCCTTAGGGAAAAAAAAGTAATTAACTTCATATTTCTGCTTTATTACAAAAAATATAAAGGGAGAGTACCACCAGCAGCTGTGTGGAACAGAGCTAGCTTTTCAGGAAAGTACACAGGGGCAGATCTTGCCTCCTACTTCTGCACATGTTTTCTGCTCTTCAGGCCCATGGAAATACGCCAGGAAAAATTAATTGGCAGAGGACCACATTATCTCTTCTGCATAGTTCCCATGTAGTGTCTCAGAGAAAGATCATGCAGCTAGGGAGCTGGCTGGAAGAGCTGCCTGCCTGGGGAAAACAGTCCTTGACTCCCACAGATCCCAGAGGATATACCAGATTCCAGTGGGACATCTCTTTCTTGTTGATCTGAGAGAATCCGAAGAATCCCGTTGCTGAGATTTCCTTCTATAGATGAAAAGCAGGGGCTGATTTGGGCGTCAGGATTTTTACACATGGTGGAAGTTCTGGGCAGAAAGATGAATGCTGATATAACCACAGCTTTCTTAAACTGAGAATTACTGATGGGTCACTGATTGAATGCCAGGTCACTAAGTCTGCAGCTGCCTTGGAAATATTGTAGAAGAGGATTTGATCTTGGAAAACAGAAACAGGGACAGTGTTTAGTCCTGGCTTCCTCCCACACAACCCGCTCCCTCCCCTACCACTTAGCCCTCCCCTACCTTTCAGTTTAGGAGTTTCCAGGCTCTTGGTACTCAGAGAGGAGAAACGATGTCTTTAAAAGTAGCTGATCCCCTGCTTTAATATATTATCAACATACAGCTATGATCCAGCCTGCTGATTTACAGAAGCAATAGCAAACAAACAACCTTCTATTCAGTTTCCCATTAAATAACGCACATCCTTCTCCTTCTTGTCCAGTGGAAAATTCCATGAAGTAGGAAAAAAAAACATTCTGGACATTGATAAATTACTTAAAGTGCCCCTTCAGTTGGGGTCTGCTAGGCATGTGGAAGGGTCATAGCCTTCGTGTCCTCAGCCCCTCAGGGGAATTCTGCATCACTTCCATTAAGTGTCATTGGAGTCCTCTCCCCTCGTTCATCGGTTCCTCCTCCCTCTGCTGTCTCTGGACCCCTCCTGCAGCACAGCTCGCTCAGAAACCGTTCTGCGGATAGCTCCCTCCCCTACGGCTAGGCACTAACCCCCCCTCCCACACACAGTCATGGAAAGAGGGGAGAAACGATAAATGTGGAAGAAATACTTCACTGAGCAGCAGTGTCTGCTATCCAGATTACGTCTGGCAATTAAAAGGTGCAGAAGAATCATTGTAAACAGCATTAACCACTTTCTTCCCCATTCTTTGCAACACCTGCAGAGCTCCCAAGTATTCTGGATTTCCAAAGAAAGATTTTTGGGGGGAGTCATAGAATTGGGAGACAGCTTGCAATCACCTTTTCTCTCCACTTAGGACCTCAAGGTATTTTCCACAGAATTTTTAATTATTATTTTTGCTTCCTTGTCTATTCTGTTTGGTCAAAAGAAAAATCCAGCCTGGAATTTATTGAAGAGTGAGGGAAGTTTGGGAAAAAAAAAAAAAAAAAAAAAAAAGAAACACAGCATGTGTGGGGTGCTTGTGATGGAGGCTGTCAGCTCCCTGCCTAGCAACTCCCTCACACTGCACAGGGATATCCTGGCATTACAGACACTGTCACGTCTTGTTGCCTAATACTTGCCTTGATGCTGTCTCACTTGCTAACACTGCTACATCAGGTTCCTCACTTGGGAAATATTGAGCTGCCCTTCAGTGTCATCTGGCCCAATGAGCTCCCATAATGACACCAATAGGAAAAGCAGTTTATTGAGGTAGCAGATTTACTATATTACAGAAGTCACGATGTATTTAACCCAAGATTTTACGTTAAGTAGAAACTCAGTATGGGTGTAGCACGAACATCAGGCTCCTTGAAATGTCAGTAGGCATTTAAAAACTTATTTCTCAAAACCAGTTGGTGATTCCCTGTGAAAGAAAGCTATAATCTTTAAACTAGGAAAAAAACCCCAAGCATCTAAATAAAAACCTTTTGCTTTACCCGCACAACAGCAGCTTGGTAGTGTGATTTGGTGATTAAGTGAGGTGAGTAACATTCAGACTCGAGCTCTTGGGTAGGAAATCTGAGGTGCCAGCCTCATCAGTGACAGCAAGTCACAAAGGGGAGTTGAGGCCTCAAATGGCTGTCACAGGCTATTGATTGTCATCTTGTAGGTCATGGCTTTCCCCTCCCAGAACATTCTGTACTGCAGAACCTGTATAGTAATACAGTGGAACAGGAGGAACAAAACTGAGGATCAGTATCCTATATTATCAAAAACCTTAAGAACACGTAAGAAAACCTTGACTTGAACTCAGTAAATAACAGCCAGATCTCAGAGGTCACAAGAATGGCAATTTAGCAGGTGAAGGTCTTTGAAAAACCCACTGTACTGTTTTCAACACAGCTGTGTTAGGGCCCTTTATGCCCAGAATATAAGCATCTCAGTGAGGTTTGTAACTGTGACAAACAGCTCAGCCTTTTTTACTGAGGTTGAGAGTTTTGAACCACAGGCTTTAATATAATACTGAAGAGATGACTTTAGTAAAAAGGGTAATAACTGAAATAGAGGTCTTCTCTCACCTGCTCCTTTCACCAAACATAAAAACCAAAAAATATACTCTAAGCTTGTGGATTTTATGTATGTATACAACTTGGAATTGTCTCAGTGCACATTTCTGTACAACTGTATGGAAAACCTTTTGAAAATGCAAGGCTTAATGCAGACAATGTACCTAGGCATGGCATTGCATGCAAAAAAAAAAAAGGGGAACAAAACTAAAGCAACACTGAGTTAAAAATGATAAATTATTATGGAGGTAGAGTAGTCCTGACACCGAGGAGGTGAGTCTGTTCGGAGCTGAAGAGCCTAGTGATCCCTGAAACCTCTCTGCTGTCCACCTCAATCACAAGCACAAACAGAATTTCCATGGGAAATTTACGTTATTGGTAATTATAACTGTTGTATTAATCTGTACAGTACAAGTTAGTGAAGATGGTTTAATCCATTTCATTTAAGTTTGTGAAAAGGCAAGTGTGAGCACTTGGCTAGTTATGTCTCAGCTGAGGCTGTGGGAATGGTTAAAAAAAATACTAACAGGACTCCTGTGAGCATAACTCTGGAAATCAATACCCTAATTCCATTAGAAAATGTGCATCAATACCTTCAGATCAAAAAATAAAGCAAAGTTGTACAAGAATTTTCTTTTTTAAACAAAGAAGAAACTTGCTATGATGCTATTTTTATCAGCTTGACCCTTCATTTGTCTCAGGAAGGTTTCAGTAAGAAACAAAACACTGTCAGAAGTGCACATCTTACAGTATTTGATGTACTCAGCACATGAGCACCTCTGTAAACTAACTTCTGCATCACCTTCCTGAAGGCTCCTTATCCCAGAGTATGTTAGAAGCATTTGGAGGGATGCAGGAAATCATTGCAATTAGTGCAATTCTTACACTTAACTACATACTGAATGAAGTAGTGTGTGTTTTATAGTCTTTGGAGTGTGCTGCATTTAATACTTCAGTTACTTACCTGTTTTTTTATTGCAATACTTCTAGTTCTAGACAGAAATGAATGTGAATTGTTGCACCTCTTGATCAACACGTTCTAAGCACATTCATATAGATGACAGTTGTATGGGATGTACTGTGTTACTGCTGGAAGATGTGGACATACACATCACCATTTGCAGTTCACTCTCTAAGCCATCACCAACATGTTATTTTTTATCAGATTTGTTTTCAGCTAGGGATTTGGTGGTACAAATAAGGGGGGGCAGCACTCAAATAAAGGCTGAAGAATTATCCATTCAAATGTATAATCATTTGCCAAAAAATAAATGCAGACAATACTTGGACTCCAAAGAACAAAACTGTCTCATAGATCATTCGTCATTGTGCTGACCCAATTAATTTCCCAATTACATAGAAGTTGATAGTTTTAGAGCTCGTTAGTTTAAGGGGCCATCAGAGTTGGTATGTCTCAAATCTGACCCACAACTGCATTTCAGCGGGCAGCCAATCATTTGTGCCCAATCAAGTGGGCATTGAGGAGGAATTTTCCACCTCAGAACCCTTTGGCATCGCAGTGCCTTGCTGCTGAGCAAAATGAGAGCACAGCAAAGTCCCATGTCAGCTCAGCGTGCTTGTCTAGACACCACAGGCTCCTCACGCAGACCCTGCTGTGCTGCCCAGTCTGTCCCCTCAGAGGGCAGGTAGGCTTCTCAGCCATTACTTGATTCTTTATGTTCCAGACAGCAGATGGGACCCAAGGAGCAAATTAAAGTCATTTTAGCAGCAGTGGCCCCGGGGAATCTGCAGAATGCAGCGGCGCTCCAGCCATGCCCTTTTCACTGCCTGCCCTTTCTTGCATCAGAGGAGAAATGAGGGTAATTCCCAGCTGTCTATACAGCTGTATCCTTTCCAGGGCTCTCCTGGCACCTGGGAAATCCTTCTACAGCCAAACAGCTTTAGAACTGCTTGGCTTTGTCCTGTAATACTAGAGGGTCTCAGGGCAGGATTACCCCTGCTGAGCTCTTCTTCTCACATGCCGTCTTTGCGTGTGGCTGGCCTCTAGCCTGGCTGAAGTGGAAATGGAAAACATAGACACATTCTGACAAAGAATCAAGGCTGGATTGCCAGCTGTGGTCTGGACAGCAGTGTGACTCTACCCATGACTGGCAGAGCAGTGACAGCCCAGGCCTGTGCTAAAATGCTGCGCCAGTGTGTAAGAGATCAGACAAAGCTTTATTCCTGAGCACAGGCTAATGTGTAAACACTGAGCTTCAGAGGCAAGTCTGAGCTTAAATGCAGGCCCAGACCTGTGCTTGGCAGAGTGTAAACCCAGCTACGTGACTTCAGCAGGGTCAGGACATGGCCATGAAGACTACAAAAAAACCCCTTGTAAATACCTGGCGACCTCCGGATTCTTATTTTAGCTTTAGTAAACAAAGAGGCAGTACACGTCTTGGACAGCTTTTGCAGCTTTTGTTTTGTGAAGCTATAAAGTTTTCCAAGATTTCCACGTAAAGGTACCAGGAAGGAGGAATATGAATATTCTTCAGCCATACAGCAGTAAGGACCCCCACTCCTTGCACTTTTATCAAGTAAGCTCACAATTGAATTCTAGTGCCCGTGCCTACTCCGATTGCTAACACGGCTACCAGTTCAAATTTGGAAGGAATTTCCTGCTGGTTTTATCTTCTAGTCTCTAGAGTTCTCACATAGGTTACTATGCTTCATCTAGCTCAGGTTTCAGAGATAATTGACTCAAAGATTTCCCAGAACCCAGTCAGTTCTTGAAGAATCCACACAACTGGGACTACACCACATTTAAATTAAATGAAAGGGTAGAGAGTGGCTTTTATATGTTACTCCTGTGAGTTTTCCACTTTGGGTTAACCCCAGATTTCAATGATTGATTACTTATTATAGAGAAAAGTAAGTTCAATAACGAATAACAAAAAGTTCCTTTATCTAATTTCTCTTGTATTTTAAAATAAAAATAAAAGCTTCACAAAGTTCAGATTCAAAAACCTGGAATCTGTAAAAATGGAAAAATGACAAAGCATCTCTAAACCTGATCCAGAAGTGGTCATCCCTGGAGTTTCGTCCATGGGCTGCTTGGCTAAAAATTGTGACAGGTGGTGGGCCTGATGGCTTCTGACAGTGGACAATCCCTGACTCTTAGACACACAAGGATTCTTAATTACATCAATATTGTTTTTTAAATAAACTATACATGTTTTAAACAAAAGTTAGATGAAACAAAGCAACAAAGACGGAAATACAAAATAATAACACAGTGAGATTAGGCCTTCACATGATCTCAAAGCTGTATATTATACAAGGACTTTAACCTGGCTGTATGGTATTATCCCCTTTTAAACTCTGCTATACAACTGCAATTACAAATAGCCTCAGAAGATGTGCTGATGCTCAAGGAACAAACTGGATTTTGGATTCTCAAAAAAAGATTTGTTTGGCTAGTTCCGTATTTGCCATGCACTCTAATCTGATCCTGTTGCTTACAGGAGATAAGGATAATTTCAGATAAAAGTTGCATAATCCAAAAAAGTTTTAGTTTGTACAAAGGCGTTATCAGTTCACTAATGTGAAGTGAAATGGACAATCTGTCATCAATTATTTGCTGGATTTTTTACATCTTCAAAAAACGTGAACAGAGCATGCTTGTTTATCCAACCTGAGGTAACTCCAACAGTCACCTCCCCAATACAAGAGGTCTAAACTGCTGGCTGCGTGCCCTTGATGTGGCAGAAAGAAGGCTGACACCAGAAATGTATCACAGAAGAGAAGAAAGAGGAATTTGATAAGATGGGTTATCTAGAAGTAACAAGACTTTAAGACGGATGATACCTCAGTCCAGTTTTCTCATTTACAGAAGCCACTGTGCAACTTTGAAAGCATACATTAATATGCTTATACATTAATATCTTACAACTACTCATTTTTTTTTTCCACCTTTCTTAATAAAAACGGTTAAAGTTGCCAGGGATGTTTAAAGCACCATGTACAGTGCCACATTTCCTGTTGACTCAGATCCTGCCATACACAGACAGAAGGGCAAACTGTTCCTGCGACTGCAAGCTGGACACCCTGAAGAACAGAGCACTTTTGGTGGCTGCAGCAATTCCATGCAGAAATATTTAACAAGAACTAAGAGAGCTACAGAGTTTCTGGTTAAAAAACACATGTCAGAGTATGAAGGCAGAATGTTAGTGTAGCTAAACAGAAGGAAAAAGTTTTGTTTGCAATGGAAGTAAAAAATAAAATAAAAAACACATGGAAAGGGATCAGAACAAAGGGTTCAGTGTCACGCCTGCCAAAAGCAAGCAATTTGCAGTAATGCATTGCACTCCCTACAAATTGGAAAGGAATTTAAGACCAAAACAAATGCATGAATGTTCAGTCAGAAACTGCTATATTTATGGTAGATACCATTTTTTCTTGGATACCCTAAAATGTTTACAAAGTAGATGAGTAAAAAAAATGCTTAATAACCATGTAAATAAACGAGCAGGAATTAACTGAAATGCTACTGTAATGGAATGCAGAGTAATTATATCAAGGGTATAAAAATATTACTGGGGGCCTACTTTAAAATAAAAAGCTGCCCTAATACTCTTTCAAATGTGAGCATGTGGCTAGCCATGCTCCAAAGAGCAGATGTACCTCCACAGGATTTGTAACAGCAGAACAAGAAGTCCCATATGGGCTCAGGTTGAAAAGCACTCCCCAGATAAATATGATCAAACTGGTATACAAGCCTGCCTATAGAGGAGGATGCAGGAGATAATCCTAAGGAATTTTATTAAGTGCTTAAGAGCCTATAATGCATTCAGGAAGTAATGTGGTGCATTACTACAGGTACCAGTGTATTTATATATTATGTAAACTCTGTTTGCACAGAAAGTTAACTTCAGGAGTGAGGTTGACCAAAGGCTAAAATGAGACTTTGAGATAGTATTGATACTGACTGCATGAAGTAACTGTTTTGCTCCCATGATAAAAACTGTTCCACTACAATAAAACCAGCCAGTACTGAGCTTCATGGGACCAGTGGAGAATACTGGTATTTCCCCATGAAGAGTCATTCTGGTATATCCTTCTTGACAGAGAAGCTATAAAAGTTGCACTCACAACTGCCTTTCTAGAAACTTACAGAAGGCATCTCAGAATCATAAATTGCATGCAATAGTACTGAAATAACAGGGTGGTTTAAAAAATAACCCCCCCCCAAAGATCTTGATCAATGTAAACACACATGTGGGGAACCATCCAAGCAGGGTTCCTGCCCACCAGCACCTATATAAAACTGAGGTTTCTATCATGTAGAAGAACACTCCCTAGTGTTAGAGGAGCTGAAGCTGTAAAAGCACATTCTAGCTGTGAAATGCAGGAGCTTCTAATGGTATGTACTTCCCCATAGTAAAATCCAAAAGCCACAGGAAAAGATGTTTTTTTAGAAATATGACTCAATCCTATTATACTTTTCCAGAACACAAAGCTATATGACAAACTCAAATATTAAATATAAAAGGACTCAACTTATCATAGCCTTGGAAAAGAACTCCTGATCCAATTATGGATTGCACTGGTTTAGGTGATGGGTTAGAGGGAAAACCCTCTATGATGTGCTCTTTTACACCAGGAAAATGTTCCCTCCCCTCTAAGGGAAAGATGATAGGAGATGGCCTACCTTCTTGACTTCCTCTGTCTCCACATGCCATTTGCATTTGAGATCACCAGTTACAGTCATTGTGCCATCCTCTTTTCATTTGAAGAATAAAAACTTACTACACTAGTACCACTTTGAACACCAGCCTCTGTTTGGCTAAACATTCACCCTATATGCAATTAAATATGTACCAGCTTCCCATTGCAGGGATGCTCACGGATGAAAAAATGCAACTCCTCAACCCCTGGTGTCCATATAAACTAATCCAGCTGATTAGAAGTTGACTCTACTGTGTCCTATTAGGTGCTCCCAACTACTTCTCCAGAGATGGACATGCTGCTCTTGTAGAAATGAACACAGAGTGAAAGGCATATGGCTTCTATTTTAGTACTAAGTGGTTTGGTAATACGTGGTTTGACAGCTTGTTTTTCAAACCACAACAGCCCCACTGGCCACAGAGCTTGAAAGGAACACATGCAAAGGTCCTCCAGCTATCCAGGAAAAAAATAATCTCATAAAGCAGAGCAATTAATTGGTGGCTATGTACAGATTGTATATACTGAGAAGTAATTGAGCAGTTTGATTCAAGAACATGGGTGTTTAATTTTAAAAGCAGTCTATCTTTGGTTAGAATGGTAATGACATATTGTTAGAAAGATAAGTTTTTCTTTTAAACATTATTACTGTTGAGAGAAGCCAACCCCCCCCCCCCCCCATGTTGCAACTCTCTTTTTAAACTTGGCTTCAGATTGTAAATGGTATAATAAACAATAACAAGGCTCTGTTGAAAGCAATTTTAAAGAGCCATGATCCACATCATCAGCCTGAAGGGAAATGGGGGAATTAAAAACTCAGAAATATTCCAGAAATAAAAGCTACAGCAGAATAGACAGCATACAGAGTGCAGATCTCCAGCTCTTTTTAGAGCTCTCCCTGTCCGTACAAACTTTCTGTAGCCCTAACATGCCCTTTGTGTCTCACAGAGATAGGTCTTTCACATATTTTCTTTTTCTTCACTACTGAAAACACAGAAAAATACATTTTTATGAAGTGTTTTAGGATGCTGGCTCTAGAAAATTACAATCAGAAACTAAACAAATCCATGCCAGAACACAACCCTGTAGAAACCAAGTACCTCTCAGCCAAAAGGAGAAAATACAGATGACCCTCAAATCACCACAGAGAGACTGCCAGCACAGGTACTCACTGACCAACTGATGCTCCTGCAGGGTGTTTGTGGAAAGCATCAGTGACCAGTAAGGCCCAGAGCAATCGTGTAATAAAGCTCATCTGTTATGGGTACCTACTTGTGTTACACAGCTAGGCAGAGAAGGCATTTTCTTCTTGCTAAAAATACTTCCTTCACCTCTCTAAAATAACAAAAGCGTCACTTTCCCTGACCTATTTTTTTATCCTTATTCATTCTGTGCAAATCTTGCAAAATTGACATCTAATTTCCAGGTGCTGTTGCTCAGCTTCCTAAATTATTAACGAGTGTAATAACTATCCCTTTTCATCATCACATGGGGCCAGGAATAGATGCAAAGTTTACAGTCACATCACCACCCTCATATTCTAGCATGTTTACCATACAAGAAGATGCCTCTACCAGTTTCATTCAATAAGATGCATTACACCATGTGTATTATGTCATGGTCTAATCATACATCATGCTGGTTTGCTCTAATTATATCAGCAGAGAGCCAGCATAGAGCAGAAAAAGTAAAGGAGAAATATGGACCAAGACGAGGACCAATATGGAGAAACTCTGACTTGTTACCAGGTGGAGCCAGAAGCCTTCAGTTGTTGGGGTGCACTGCGTGTGCCAAGTCTGAAATGGGCTTACAGAGAAGAAATGAGAGGAGCAAAGAGGAGGTGAGACTGGTCATGGTGTGTGTCAGGGAACTAGAGAATAACAAGAAAACTTCAGACTTCTTGAAAACCTTCAGAATTCTTTCAAAAGTGAAAACAAGGGGTATTTCTATGCCACAGTATCTTCACAGCTGTACCTCTACCAGCAAAGCTGTGTCAGCAGGGCTTCCTCTTCGCAATGTGGCCAACAGGAAGAGCTCTTCTGCCAAATTAGCTGTCCCATCTCCCAAGGCCAATGAGAGACATCCTTCTGGCTGAGTTGACTGAAGATGTTCTACTTTACAGCGGTCCTTCAGCATCTGCCAGCTGGGATTTACCACCCTGCAGCTGGGGCCACAAGAGAAATCCTGTGAGCATTTCACTCATGGTTTAGATGAAGCTGGATGAGTTAGCACTAACCACTTTCATCAGCACTTTAAACCATTAAATGGAGCTCCTGACCACTGGGACCCATGTCTCAGGAAGCTCAGCTGGCAAGTGTTATATGCTGCTTGTCTAGGTAGTGATCTGTGGCATGCACAGAACAGAGAGGCAGCCCACCCTCCAGGAGGGGGGCAATGAGGACGGGTGGGGGCTCTTAAATTGCCATCACACAAAAGCCACACTTCAAGTGACCAGGCTCTGGTCTGAGCCTGCTGTGGGAAAACAGGGCAGTTTGCAAAACACTGAGTAGAAAAATCAGCATGAGATAAGGGGAGTCTGGTTGCAGGTGGAAAACAGGGAGCTGGAGCCCAGCTAAGTGGGATGGGAAAAAGAACAAGTAATGAGCACCAAGTGATCTGGACAACTGCTTTTGCCCTCCTGCCGCCCTGCCCATCTGCTTGGAATTTGGTTTCAAAACAAGACCCATTTTCCTTATGTCAATCCTGATCCAAGCTCCAGCCTTGTCCTTTATGGATGTGTGCTGTCACTCAAAATCATTTAGAGCAGAAAAGCCCAACCGAGAAACAAAGAAAACTTACTGTTTAACACACACATTCTTCACCCTGGTAAGTTTCTTTCAGCTGCATTTTCCCTTCACGTTTTCAGGTCAGAGCCTTCTGGATGGTTTATTACAGGCATTTAAAGACAACAATGATTTTATATGACCGTCTGACTGCATTTCATCACAAGTCCTGGCTGTGTCTGACATTTACATCCAAACAACTGCATACTGTTGGAGAACCCCCCATCCCCCATGAAATACATTCATGGACCTCCCCTTCCAGAAGAATGAGGTCATCAGTCTAATGAGCTCTCCAAATCGATCTGTAAACAGCCTGATTCACAGTTTTTCTCTACGAAAGAGAAGTTACGGAAGGAGCAGTTTGAACAAAAAGGGCTTCGGCTCCACCCAGTGGTAATTTAAAGATTTTCAAACCATTCCTCTGCCCATGCTCTGGGTACCTGGTACCAGCAGGTAACACTACACTTTGTTTTTTTTTTAAGCTGAGATACTAGACACCTCTGCTTGGACACTGCTGTCATATAGCTTGAGCTGCTACAGGTCTGAACAGTGTTTTTTTTCTTAGTAGTATGTGCTGGGAATTAATTATTACTCTCAGGTTATACACATCAGCCATCACCATCCTCCTTGGTATTTTCAAATTTTGAACATTGCTTTTCACCATCTTCCAAAATTAACCAGATGGCATAGCACTATCACCTTTTCTCTCTCTGCAGTAATTTTTGGGAGCGATTAAGGTGTAAAACTTCTCTTTTCTATTATCCATGCCTGCCTCCTAATAAATTTTTTTTATTTCCCTAATGAACTTTCTGACATAATTTTTGAAGCTTCTTTTAGAATTGGGGATTTTTAAGGAATGTTTTTATTGTCCAAGTTTTCAAGAATGGAACAACTCTCTAAATCAACTTTACAGTATGAATGACAAGAACCTTGATAAATTTGAAGCCAGCTCCAGCTCTGCTGGTTGGTCAATAAGTAAATATTTCACATCTGACCTAATTAATGCTCAAACACATATCAGCAGCTCTTAGGCTCTAAGGCATAAATTTGTGACAAGTGAGGGTCAGGCAGAAACCACCACCTCACCCACCCCAAATCCCCAGTATCACCATCAGGTAGGTGCATTAACCCTTTTTGGGTGGCACTGAAACACCACTTTGTGATGTTGTGAGAGCAGGTTCTGGATTAGAAAGATCTAAGCCCTGTGTGTAACTGTAAAATGTTAGAAACTTTTATTCTATTTCTCATCACTGTTCCTGTCCCTCCTACCTGCCCCAGGTGCTCTTTTTTAACTCTTTGTAAAGTGTGTCTCATTTTTACCTCTTTATTACCTCCATGTGAGTATCATTATTGTGGTTATATTTACATTTCAAAGTGTTGAGCCTGTAGCATTTCTCCATGAGTTTTGAGATGACAATTAGATGCTGTGCCTTGTTTTCAGCTAAATAGTCCAAAACATATGCAAAGTCTGAAATATATTTTAAATGTGTGCTGCATATAAGAAAAACTGTTTTTTTCCTGCCTGAAAAGCTTCCAAACCTATTCACTTCAAGCATTCCCATGTGAGCTTTCTCACCTACGTACAGAGGCTCATATTTAGTGTCATTTTAATAACATGTTCCACCACAAAACTGCTGAGATTTTTTTTATCAAACTATATCCCATTCATCAATTAAGGTTTGAAATGATACACAAACAACTTTAAAAATATTCAGCCAGCCTTTCTTCTCCCACGCAAAACGTAACTTGTAAGACCAGTATTTCAAAACATTTTAGAGCAGCTATTTACTTTTTCAGCTCCGAGACAAAAACAGATGGAGCTAGTTTGATATGCAATAACAATTTGTACAATGCATTGAGTAAAGCACTAGCATGGTTTTACTTAGAGGGAAATGGAGGTAGCCAATTCAGGCAGGTGCTAGTACACATGTATTACTGTCAGGAAGGTGGAGAAAAGGTGGGTTGTGCAGGACAGGGAGGAAGAGGCTTCCTGAGAGAAGGTTGTGCTCTGGCTACAGCTGTGCCCTTCATCCCCACGTTCCTTCTGCTACACACAGGAATACCACAGGGAAGAGGCAGAACTGCCTTGATTTGAGTTCAGCGGGCATTTATCATCAAAATAACTCAATATTTGACCCCTTGCTAGCACAAATCTGTAATGCCAAGGGAGTTTGGGAACCCTGTGCTTTGCAATAGCACTTGCTTGTTACAGAAATAAGTTCTCTTTGCCCAAGCAGCCCAATTTCTTAAGCTCTTACACCTGCACTCTGAGGCCCTGCTAAGCAGCACCATGCTGTCAGCAGTGCCTTCCACCCTGGCGTGGTGAGGACACCTTGCTAGAGAGGCTTCTTTCAGTTCTACCAGCTGCATTCACGTGTGCAGTAAGGCCAAGAGAGCTGGTTTAGGTGTATCTTTCCTGGGCAATTTGGTGTATCTTCTTCTGAACCTCTGTCCTGGCTGAATCCAATCACCAGCTGCTTGGGTGGGACTCCCACCACCCGACCAAACTGGGCAGCCAGGCAAGCAGCTGCTAAAATACTGCTTGGGGGAAACAAATGGGTGCCTTCTCCCTCTTCTGCATAATGGAGAGGCAGCATCCCTAACCCTAACCCTTCTCTGCAGATAAAACCAGTTGCCCATCAATTTGGGGATAAAGAAAAACCAAGATTACTTTCTGCATGTTACTCAGAAGCCTTGAGTGTCTCATGAGCAAAGCCAGCAGCATCTCCGATGAAATGTAACCCTGTTCTCCCTGAATTTGTGCCCAACTTCCTACCTTTTGATTAGTGCTACTGGTGGTTTAGGAGATTGTCCATTTGGAATATTTTTATAATTCAGGAATTTTATTTTTATGGAAGGGGTTTATTTTCCCCCACATTGTGTAGGGAAAAACAAAACCTGTAAGAGGTGTGGCAGGGAAATTTTTGAGAAAAGGGATTCTCTTCAGAGACACAACAGTAATTATTTCAGTTTTCCATTTTCTATGTCATATAGCAAAGTCAGAAGATGAATATTTTTTCTGTCACTAGCACAGGCCCCCTGTTTTTGATTAAATCTTTGGCTAAAATACAGCCTAATTGCACAGCTCCAAATACTCCTTTAACACTCAGGAGAATTTTCAGGGACAAAAAGACATTCACAGTCCCTCACCTGTCAAAGATGACCAAAGCCACAGTTGGTATTCTACTTAAGTTCTATCAGATAGATTAAAACCTGGACAGAAATGAGCATCAGACTGCCAAGCAGATTCCTATTAGACCACAACAAACAAACAAGTTAAAAAAAAAATGCAGGCTTTTACCGAAGTTGTCAGGAAAGCTGAGGGGCAGAAATGCTTTCATATTTTAATGAAATATTAACCTTCAAACATAATTACTACAGGCACTGAGACTGCACCTGAAGGCTGCACTGTTGGGGAGAATTGCTGTAAAACTGGCCTGCAGGGCAAGAACATGGCAGGGAAACAAAACTAATGTCTGTGCAGAGATAATGGGATACAGGTCAGTGCATCAAAAACGTGGCTTTAGGGGATGGAAGTGCTGTTACTGACTGGAGATTTTTGCCACTTTCCACTTACCAGCAAGGGTGATGGTGACTTGTTTGACATTACATGAACAGGAGTCTTTGAAAACAGATACTACTGAAACGTAATAAGCTGGACAGGGAAATGTGAAACCCATTCTGTCCCCACTAAAAGCTAAATGGTTGAAACCATTTTAATATCTGACCTGGCCCACATTATTTAAGAGCACAATCTATTTGAAAATTTGGTTGCTAAATCTTCTTAGTGAAAAATCACATGTACGTACTGTACATCATCTCTCCCCTAGCTTCTCCCACTGAATCAGTTTTTAAATACAGGAAGGGGAGAAGCAGTAATTTAACCAGTGCTGATGACTTCTACTCTGCTATAAGGAAAGACACAGTGTGGGCTCAGCCTTCCCTCCAACCAGCAGCAGTCCCACTATCCCACTTGGAATTTGCTGCTTTCTACATAGTAATTACTGCCTGTAAATGGAAACATGCCTGGAGGACTCAGCCTTAATGTTGTTGCACACCTGGAGCAAGGAAAACTATGAGACACCAGAGCAACCAGCTATGGAAAAAAAAAGCCTTGGGCCAGGCCCCAGGGTCCAACACAGAGGGACTTTAGCTTGTAGCTGGGATGTCTGAGGACATGGATGCAGCACTGGACAAATAAAAGTGTTAGGAAAGACTGACTTGCTGTGTAATCTTGAGCAGGTCTTGTTCCCTCCTCGACTCAGGTTCTCCCACTGTAAAACAGAAGCAATGCAGCTTGCTAAAGCTGCTTCCCCAGTTGCCTGGGGAATACATTGCTCTGGAACCAGGAAGACTAAGCACACAGAACTGCTTTTAGTGATTGGAGTTACCAATACAAAACCAGCTTTCTCCAATACTCCATTGAATATCCAGGATTTCTCCTCCTGACAGCCGAAGCTGTGTTCAAGGCTGCTAGGATAGTATAATATCACTTTGGATTTGCCCACATTATCTCAGGAATCTGCATACTCTGATGACTGTGGTAAATTTGTGCTTTAAAACCACTTATGCTTCAGTCAGAGCTGAGCTCAGGGGATTTTATAGCACTATTCTTGTCTGCTTTCAACTCTGCAGGGAGCTATCCTGGCTCCAGAGACCTGTGCTTGACAAGAGAGACACCAGCAGGATAGGCTGCAACTCAGGAAGGGGCATGCCTTACCTAATTTCTCACCCCCACAGTTTGCAGCATATGACCACGAACAAAAGTTTTGCTTCTATGTTGATTTTCTGCTCCTGGCAGACTCGGTACCTCAGGAGTGAGGGACGGATAGACCAAGTTCGCAAGTGGATGTTGTTGTGTTGTAGGTTGGCATAAAGCAAAGGTAAGTCCTCCAAAGCCTCTGCTGGGAACGCACTATTAAAAACCTCAGAAGCAGATAACGTTCCCTCCTTCAGGACTGGATTTGACCTGCTTGCCTGGCACGCCTTTTGGACTGAGCTGCAAAGGCCAATCCTCACAGGATGCTGCCCTCTTGAGTAACGCACGGAAATGTGCAGATGATGTTTCCAGGGCAATTAGCGGCCATCCAAAGTGTTGCCTGAGGTGGCACAAAACCCGAGTCTCTTTTCAGCCCTGTTTTCAGTGAGCAAATAATCCAACCCACGTGACTGCATAGCTCATTCTCCTCGGGATTTCTGTTGATTTGCAGCACATGGGAGAAATTAAAATACCTGATATGTGTAACAAATTATTTCTGTCCCTGCAAAGGAGATGCAAATTGCATAGTGTTCCCGTGGCTCCGGTATGGTTTGCATGCAGAACAGCCTTCCTGTGCCTATTGTTTGGCCAGCTGAAAGGCCAGGTGGGATTCCATCATGCATTTCTACACAGTGAATCATTAATTATAACATCCAAACCCAATCACAGTATTCTTACTGCATGTACTTTCAATAGTTTCTTTCCTTTTCCCCCACCTGAACCCCTGTTCTTTTTACCCCAGCCCATTCAGTTAATTTTGCAAGATATTCTGGTCCCCCTATGTTTGAAGATGGGTCCCCAATTTGCACCCTGAGCAGTCTTCTTATCACATTTGTGCAGTTCATCCTGAGGTAAAAATAAATGCTAAAGGAGATCTTGGAACTGCAGGTCATGTTTCAGCACAATTTTATACCCTCCTTTTCAGACAGATTCTTACCTTCCAGTCTGGTAGCAATCTTCTGATCTTCATTTTAAGCAACAGCTTTCTGTGCATTATCCAGTATTTATCCAAAGCTCAGGTAGCTGGATCTACTGCATACCCCTTATGGGAAAGGCCCCAACTTCTGAACATGAGATATTACTGCCCCTCATTCACAGAAGCACGTGGTTCTTTACTCATAGTCTGAACGTTTGATCTCAACTTGTTTGTTGGGTTGAAAATTTGTCATAGGGAAGTAGATTACATGGTGAGGAACTCTCAGAAATATGGTGTGTGGAGGCTACAGACACAAACAGTATCACTGCTCCTACCACTCAGTTCTTGGCATTTTTTCCTGAGTTCCAGAGTGATGGCTCTAAAGGTGCAGTAGATGAGGTCAGCTTTCTCAAAGCAAAAGAGGAAGAATTTGAATTTATTGCTAGTCTATTAATGTTGATCCTTCACATTATCTCAGTTACTCAGATCTGCAGTCTTGGTTTAGTCAATGCAAGGGAAGTCAATATAGGCCAAGAGTTAATCAAAAAAAGAGAACAGAAATGCATAGCCCAGTATTTACAAGGCATTACAGAAATGCAATGCTACTCCTGGGCACTGAACAGCAAACCTTCTTACAGCTGTGGGAGGAGTGGCAGGGGTGGAGAGGGTCAGGCAAGGCAGTTGCCTGCAGGGCACTACAACAACACACTTCTGTGTGGAAGGCAGTGGTAGCCAACCTACCAAACCTGTAGGATTACAGTGGGATCGAGGCATGCACCTGGGGAGCTCAGTACAACTCCTGCAGAGTTAACAAGAAAGGAGTACAGAAAGCAGCCAGGGTAAACATGCTGTGTCCCTGGGACAAATGCTGTCACACTTGTGGGTCAGCTCTCCAGCTGAATCATCCAGTAGACCATTTAAACAGGCATTTCCAAACCCACTCAAAATTCCTCCCCACTGATAAGAAGAAGAGATTAAAGATTGCTGCTGCTTTCCCTGGGGCCTGCTGCAATGCAGCCTTTTAGTGCACTTGAATTCTGCACTTTGGGATTGGGAAGATCTTCTGCAAGCATCACTTTCCCTCATCTCCCAACAGTGCAAGAAGGTCTTTCTTCCTAAGGTCTTTCTTCCTAATGTACCCAGTCTGCACAGTTTTTCTAGGAGATCTGGTAGCAAGTTTGTTCTTTGTGCACATGCACTGCTGGGAAGCTTTATTTCTTTGGATCTTTTTCCCTAACAGTTTCATACAGGTCCTGTTCAGGGTTTTCCATGTGTCCTTATTCCTGGGATACCTCCTCAAACATCACTAAGAGAGCTGGGGAATATAAGTGGGAGGAAAGGCATGGGAGAAGGGAGGTCAATTTGAGTATCAGATGTCTACTGACTCCTAAACAGTAGGAGTGGTAACCACAGCACTATATGGGCATCATTTGACAGCCCAAGAGCAGTCCTTCACTGCAGTTCCTCCTAGGTGGGCTTCCCCTCCACCAAGGCCTGCTGCTGCTATGGGCTATTTCACTCTCAGTAAGAGCAAGCAAGGCCTGAAATGCCCTTTAATTCTCAGCATGGTTTGTCCAACTCACCCACACCAATATGAGGAAAGACTGTTATTATTGCTGTGTGTGGCCTCCTGGTTTTATGGCATTTATTTACAATATCAGTGCATTATTCCTAATAAATATCACTTAAATGAAAGAGCAATATATTTCAGACCAGTCTGCAGGTGGGAAGGACAGATTTGTTATGTAGCCAGTCAGTGTCTGCTTTGTCCTCCTTTCTATGTTCCTAGTGCTCCAGCAGGACATAAATTAAGAGGGCAGTGTGTGTGGGAAGTCTACATGGACTTTGGCACAGTGACAGATCTTGACGTGGTCTCAGAGGGGACAGGAGTGAGCTAGCAGGGATGGCCTAAGGCTTTCAGGAAAGTGGAGCATTTTGCTGACAGCAACTTTAAGCACAGTGAATTGCAAATGTTATCCCTGAACCAGTTTGCTGATAACGTTTGTAGCTCTCGTAGCATCTGCACAAGTGTATTTGCCCAAGATACTCAACATACTTGTTTTTCATGCTGATAAGGGAGCAGTGGTTAAAGAAACACTTGTAGCAATGAGAGTGTTCATGTCCTGCATGTGTAGGATCCATTTATCAAATTAATTCCAGACTCACTCTAGTAGAGGCCTGTCTGATAGCTGTGGCACTTATATGCCAAAAAATGCAGTGGGAACCTGGGGAAATCAGAAAAGAATGGCCATACAGCCTGGCACCAGCATGGTGTGCACTCAGCCAGCCACGTACACATCTACTGAAGAGACTAGAATGACATTAAAAACTTGCAATTTACATGCAGGGCCTTGACAATGAAAATGCCAATCCTCTCGTGAAGGAACTACAGTTATGTTCCTGCCTCACCAAATTTTCTCCCTCCGACTGGTGGTCACTGGGGTGACCTGGTGACCTTTCCCATGGGGAGGGCAGCCAGCTTGCTACAAGCTGGGCTGGGGGCAGTGGTAAGTTAAGCAGATTCCACATTGTTGGGCTCCTCCATGTTCATTATCAGCAAGACCCGTGGGCTGTGCTTCTGACGAGTCCACCAGAGTGGGCTCTGTATGACAATGCTCATCCCAGCCTTGACCAAAGTCGACTGCAAATGTTGTACTGGAAGGTATAAAAAACTTAATTGTCAATATAAATTTTCAAACTATTTAATTGCATCCTGCTTTGTATTTGTGGAGTCGGCACCCAAAGTACTGATTTACTGATGCCCCAAAGACTGTAGGACAATGAAAGACCTTTAACCTTATGCCAAACAGAGTAAGGAACATATCTGGAGCAAAAGCTTTCATTGTTTAGGATCAGGAAGAGGCAAGGTTAGCATTTACTTCCCCAGCCTGGAAAGGCACGTGTTGTTGGGGAGCATAAGCGTGACATACATACCACAGGCCTGTCCCAGTTAGAGAGAATAAATCTATAAGCATAATCCTGCACCTGGGCAAGCTGCAGAGAAAGGTGTGAATACAGCAAAGCTGCACAGAGCAAAACCACCAAGGAAACACTCATCCAAGTCAGTCTCCAGAACAGCGAGACAAAAACCAGCCAAATACTCAGATCCAAAATATACTGAAATCCATCTGAAATTAGATGCCAAATGTTTTTGAACCAAGGACTAGTGAAGCTCCTTACCAAGGGGACAAACCTCAGTGGCTCTGTGGGCACTGTCTCTTTTCTGATCTTTCATCTTTGAACACAAGAGCTGCTACCTTGGGCAAACAGACACCCTCAGAGTGAGGGGCTGGTGCAGGCAGCGTGAGGGTCCCCAGATGATGGAGCATATGTGTTCCTGCCAGCTCATTTCTATTCTGGTGTGTCACAAACTGCTCTCCCTTCTTCACCCAGCTCCCTTACTCCTTCTTTCAGCATCTCTGTGACTGACTGCAGCTTCTCACTGCAGACAGAAGCAGCTGAAGAGCACAGCACATGGGAGGGAGGCAGATGCCTTCCACCCTGCTCTGCCCATGCAGCTCATTCCAGACCCACAGCACTGCAGCCACCCCTGCCCCGGGCTGAGCAGGCAGAGGTGAGCAGCTGTGCTCCCTGCTGAAGCTGGGTGACATGACTCAAGCATTCTCTGTAAAACAGGTCTGGGACTGCCACTCAGCTGCTTTTAGGAATGGCAGTAATCTGCATCCAGGGACCCAGCAGGTAGTGGCGAATGAGATAATTGCAGTGGTTTTGAATGGTACTTGAAAAGCCACTATCAGCACTATAACCATAAATGGCTCTTTTTTTACTCAGGATTTCTGATCTCTGAAATAACTGACGCTTGCTCTTCACAGACTTCTTTGGTGTTGACACCTTTGAGCAGCTGACACAGGCGTTTGGCTAACACCCAGCTTCTGTCCTGAACCAGAAGAGGAAATGCTTTCCATACAGGTGGGAGCATTGGTGCCTGCAATATTATGCTGACTCTCTAGAAGACAGTCATTACAGCAAAAACCCAGTCTAGCCCTTCAGGAAAATTTCCTAGCAGCTGTTAGACCACCAAAGCATTGGCAGAAGTCTCATAAAACCACGTCAGCTGTGACTGAACAGAGCATCACTGTGCATGCAATGGTGAACTGCAAGAGGGACTGAAGATATTGCCTCCTAGGTCTGCCCATCTTTCCCTTTCAGGCTCACAGCTCATTCTGTCAAGTCAGCAGTTGGGGCAGATGGACTTTGTTTTAAGCTCCCGATTTTGCCAAAGCCACAGTCTGGAATCTGCCCACAGAGAAATGTATTTCTTTCAAGAAAAGAAAACCAAAACAACAAACAACCGAAAACCTGACAAAAATAAATGTTTCTGAGGGAGTAGCAATCTCTCTGCCCTTCAGTCAACCCTAGAGGAGGTGCTCTGTATTTTGTCAGCTTTTTTAGCCTTATTGGTTGTTGTAGCAATGACTTTCTAAATGCACCCCAGTAAAGTACAGATCCTGGCACAGCTGGGAGCTACCATTCTCCATTTCTCAGTCATGGGGAAAAATCTGAAAAGCTCTGCTCCACTTAATCCCAGTTAGGAGAGTCCTGATCAGGTCTTCTCCAGTGATTCCTGACCAGGGAAGGCCTGCCCTCTGAGGAAGGAAGGAAGCAAAAAACAGCCAGCAAATGTCTCATCCCTCCTTCCAAATGCCAGGTCCCAGATGAAGAGAGGCTGACCTAAACGCCCAGCCATGTTACTTCCACACACACCTTTCCATGGAGACAAAACCAGCTTCTCTGAATGGAAACTGCTTCTGCAGATGCTGCTTCCTCAGTGGGGAATAGTCTGTTGTTCTCCCCCATCTTGCCAAGGGCCCATAGACGTGTCTCAACCTTTAATGAGCTTGTGCCATCCCATTATCCAGACTGTGCTCTTGAACATGGGGTCTTTTTCAACCTTCTCTTTTCTACCTCTCCCAAAGAGATGAGCATTTCCTTCTACCTCAGCCAACCCAAAGAAGGGGTGTAGCACCAGCCGCAGCGCTGGCACTGAGCCTCCAGCCAGGAGTCTGCACAGGTGGCACCCATGTCCCAGGCAGGTATCTACCCACATCTTTACTGCGTTCAGCTTCCTTCCCCTTCCCCCACAAGCCCAGTTTGCACCTATACATGCAAAGCCAGCTCTTCTGCACAGAGGGCCACCTCTGTGAGCCTTCCCGTGATGAACAAGTCAGACACTGGCACTGCACACACTCCCAGGAGGGCCTGTCCCTGCAAAACACCACCTGCTGTGTGGTACTCTGCATGTGATTATGGCCATTCATATTCTTATTTGCTTATAAATGTACTGTGCCCATAGTTCTGAAAATGGATTTTACTTCATATTCTCTCTGAAGACCAGGAGAATATAAAAGTTAACTTATGGGGGGCAAAATGTAGCTCCCATCAATAGAACAGGCACGCCTACAGCAATAATTCATCATGGCACCTGCATGTTGTCTGACTTCTGTGAGCTAAGTGAAGGGAGAGAAGAAACAAGAGATAAGGGTGAATAAATGCAGCCTACAACTTAACTGTAGCTCTTCCTCCTTCACTGCATGCAGGAATTCCTCTTTGCCAAGCAGAATAGTGACTACTCCCAAAATCTATATCCTGCTGCAAATAGAAGCCTGGACAGTGGAGAAAAGGGGGTGAGAAACACCATTCCTGTGTGCAGAACACATTTCACTCCATATTCCTTTCCATCACCACTGGTGTCTTCACTCAGTATTTGTCCCTCACGATCCACTTCTCCCCAGCAGTAACACAACAGCCCTTAGGGTCAATATGATAAGTGTGAAAGCTGGAAGAACCTGAAGGACACAGGGAACACCCATCCCAAGTGCCCTGCTCCTGGCAGCTACCCTGAAGTCTGCACTATTGATGATTTCTCTCAATTTTAGCCAAGGCTGCTCTGCTGCTGAGCTGTGCTAAGTCTACTGGAAAGTGGGTTCAGGTCCACAGAATTCACATTTCCAGTTGCATCAGCAGGATTACACGTTCCCATGGAGCTGAGCACGGACAAGTATTCATACTCGCTGCAGGAAGAACTGACAGGCAGCCAGGTTTCATGCCTACAACCAAGATATTTGATCTACCTCTCACAGCAAAATGCAGGAATTTAATACATCTTCTGGAGACACGAGGATATTTAATCTGTGGGACCAGGAGAAAGGTGAAGGACAGCAACGTGAGATGGGTTCTAGTAAGAGCAGGGACTCTTTTCTCAGGAAACTCATATCTCAGCGTAAGCCAATTGGTATTCCACCTGCTAATGGCTTCAAACAGTAGTACTTAGTTAAAGTAGCAGCACACCCTCTTGTACAGAGGAAATAAAAGTTTTACACTTGCATCCTTTGGGCAGGACGACTCTTGGAGGGGAGCTTCTCCAAAGGAACTTCCCAGCTGGAGTGGGTGAACTCCATGGACCCACCTCCCTCCAGGGACACTGCTTGTGCCACCCTCCTGCCCAGAAGGACCAGGCACCTGCTGCCTTGGGTTCTGTACAAACATGCAGGAAGACAACTCTTGGCAGGAAAAACTTACTGCCTCAGCAAGAACAAGGCAGAACAGGCAGGGGACTGGAGCAGGGCCAGGGTGGGTAAAGCACAGTAACTACTAAAAGTTTGCTGTGTGTATTCTGTAGCCTTCAAAGCTATGGAAAAAAATACCACGTGGAATGAAAATAAAAATACTTTTAGCAAAACATCCCCTTGAGTGTAGGTTTTACATTCAATAAGTTCAGTATGAAAGGCTCTCTCACTCATTATATACAAGATTTCATCCACATGAAGAATAAATATAAATTGCTCAGAATACAGCATTTTGTGTGAACTTGTAAAGAAACTCTGTACATCCATGCCTCAAACATTGCTGCTTTGGGCCTGTAAACTAGGAATTGACTGAACAAGAAAACTGGGCTGATCACATTCACCAGTCTGGCATGGGAGGAATAAACACAAATTCATAGAAGGTAACTCTCTGTTCATCACTTAGGTTGTTCTTCTGATCCAAAAAATCCCATGCCTAAAAGGAGCAGGGAGCAATTCTCCGTGTCTCCACAGCCTGTCGCTCTCTCACTCCACAATACCAGACACCTCCCAGCAAAGGGACAGATGCAGAATGTGGGAGAGAGAGTTCCCCGGCACGGGGAGGCAGAGCTCCAGGACCTGTGCTGGGCACCCCAGCCAACACCCAGCCCCAGGAACAGGAGAAAGGAATTAACTCTGCTGCTCTGCTCCTCCACAGCCCCCCGTGGTTCTCACCCAGGTAGCTCCAGGTGCCAAAGGGGAGCTGCTCTGTCCCAAACATTCGGTTACTCTGCCCAGGTTTTCTCTCCACCCTCTGAAGTTACACAAAACACAAGCATAGCCTGAGAGGAGAAACAGCAGAATTTTAAATCAGAACACATTTATCGAGTCCAAACTGTTTAAAGTTAAACTTTATTCATATTCTTTGTAGGAATATCAATAAAAGACCTCAAATGTATCTATATCTGTACATATTACAAGAACCTTCAAAAATTATTCACAGAACAAAAATAAATCTTCTTTAGAACAAACCCAGGCAATGAAATGCAGAAATGGATCTCAGTGACCAAACAGTCCAGTGCTACTAGCATAAAAATACGGCTTGAAAAACAAGTTTATTACTTTTTAAGGTGTACTTTCTTGAAATAAAAAATAAATTATTTAGAGCTATCATTGTAAAACAGTTCTGTGTAGTAACACTCTTATTAAGGCCCTTGAGACAGAAAATCTATTTTTACAGGTAGGATTCCTGGCAGGCATGATCTGTAATGACATGCTTGCTCTCATGGGAGTTAACTTGCTGTGGAGAAGGAAATACCTAAAAGCATCAGCCTAAACTTAACCCTTTTTTGCTCAGCTGGATACCTGTAGCTGACCAAGTCAATCACTAAAGGAAACACATTTCATTGTTCAACCCAGACAGGAATTATTCTCCAGAAATGACACAGACACTTTGCAGAACACAAGGAGAATTCATACATATGGAGACCTCAGCTGGTAAGTTTTGCTGACACATACCACGGGCACTGCTGTAGAAGTGATGGACTTCAATCATTGAGTTTTCAGATGAAGTTAAAAGCTGGTGGGCTTAAGCAAGCATTAAAACATTAAAAGAAAAAAAAAAGCCCAATCCAACCCAAAGTAATTGCAAGAATGTAAAATAAAACCCATTTCTTGGACTTATTAGATGGTCACAGAATTTATTACTGGATACACTTCGTATTCTCTAGCCAGAAAATATACACATCCCTTCCCATGCTCCTCTGGATCTCCTGCCTGAGTTATGCCACTGGAGAGGAATGTTGCAAAATGTGTAGCTGTCTGAATCTGTGCTTTTATGCATAGCTGCCCATTTCTAATGCACCAGGGAAATAACAGCTGGTAATTCCTGGATGTGAAAACTATTTCCCTTAAAAAAAAAAAAAAGCAGGAATTCCAAGAGTTGCAAAGAATGGGTATTTAGTGAATGCTGCTCCTTGACCATGCTCCCTCCCTGCTCCATGTCCTATCCCATGTCATTCTGGTCACCCCTGTTCCTCACACCCTCAGTAGACACCACACAAACATGACAAAAGGCCACAGTACTACACAAGGCTGCTCTACGTCCGTGCCCTGCCACGCTGGCTGGGAGTTTTTAGCTTTGCAGTTTGGGAAGAATCATCCTAGAACAGCACTGAGTAACGTGGTGGCAAGGACTGAGCTGCCAGGATGGGGCAATTCTTCTGTTCCAGGCTCAGGAACACACAAGCATTACTCCTACAGGCTATTAATCTTTTTCCTGGGCTACTTCAGCTGTTTCCAAATGAGAGCAGCAGCTCCTTGCAACAGCATTAGAGACAGCCTGATCCACTTGCTGAAAATGTGAACCAAAACCTAATGTCTATAATGCTCATCATCAGACTTTGCACTAGTTACTTCTCTCACTGCTGCAGAAACACACTGGCTACTAGTCTTAAACTCAATGTGGTGAGGGCTCTTGCTCCAAAATAGGCAGGCCTTTTGGCTGCCACGTGGTTTAGTGTCACTTGAACTTTATCAGACTAGACAAAATAGAAGCTGTCATTTTCACATATTGTCAGCTTGAAGCAGCTTAAAACTGCTCTAGAAAGCTTCTTGGTAATAAACTAGGAGAGACAGCTGCCTGCAGAACTCAGGAGTGTAGTGGTTTGTTCTGCAGCTAATCAATTTTAGCCTGCAACCTTCACCCTCTCCTGCATCAAGAGGCAGCTTCTCCTCTACAGCGGGAGGTAGAGGAGCACACTTTGAACTTGAGGGTAGAAGCTGCAATAGAAGAGAAACAACCAGCCTAGCAACAAGCTGTGAGGACAATACTGATGGCTCAGAGTCTTTCAGAACATCACTGAAGCCTTCAGCAAAATCTACCAATCTTGGGGCAGGTATTATTTCTCCTCTAAAAATCAGGGTTGAAACGTTACTACTATTGCATTTCTCTGCAGAAACCACAGTGGTCCTCTTGGAGTCTTCAGCATTGAACCATACAGCTCAGCCAGTGATCTTTGATAATTACCAGCGAGCTGGGGAGCTCCAGTGAGATGCATTTCCCAAATTAAAACTAGACCAAGTGCTACCAGAATGACTTATCTGCTTCTGCCTGGTTCTAGTCAATGTACTCCTATGACTGCTTGCTCTCAGGCCTCAGTTGAGGTCAGCAATGACCTGGAGCTGGAAGACAGTTTGGAAAGTAGGGAAAAGAAATCACTATGGATAAATGCAGAGCCCAAGCCCAGGTGTGTCAGACAGTACTGACTGAGCTGTGATACACTGAGATCAGGACAGGAATGCCCCTTGGCATGGAGTACCAAATCACATTCGAGCAGCCAGAAAAGCTTTGACTTGAACTAAGCATTAAATATAAATACCAACTCACTGCAGACAAGTCCTCTCTAGATGTAAATTAACAGGCAAAAGCTTCATACACATTTTTGTTACACAAGTGCAGGAGATGTGGTCTTCGTATTTATGCATAGTTGGTAATGTAACATACTTGAGTGATGACATTTAACCAAAGCATGGTAGCACAACAACCCAGCAGAACAGTGAACATCCTGTGCTCTGACACAAGCTGCATTTGCCCACAGAGGTGAGATCAACTCATTTTCCAAAGAACAAACGAGCTTGACAACAGAGACTGAACTTGGATCCTCAGTATTGCCAATCCTTCACATTCAAAGCAACAAGGGTCACTTTCAGGAGGCCAAGAAATTGGCTTAGAAACATCTACTTTTAATGTAGTATAATTTTAGAGATTCAGAAACTATGTCCAGAAAGAATCAGCTCTGACCTTCGCTGTATCACAGGCTATGTGATTTCAGCCAGGTACCCCCAGAGCTACCTCAAACTTCCTCCTAGTTGCAGCCTGAACTTCTGCTGAACACATCCCACACCAAGGCACCCTCTGGAGGTTGTGTCTGATTTGGAAGTCAACTTTTCCAATGTCTAATTTCCATAACATGTTTGGATGGTTAAACACACTCACTGTTATTAGCATACTTCTCTAATTCAGAATGTCAGTTGCTGTTGCAATAGTTGTATTTATTTTGAGAGTTTGAGGGCTAGAAATGTATACCAAAAAGTGAAAGTGAAGATTCACACACTTCCACTTGAGTCTAGAATTTGGGGTTTAAAAAAACCCAAGACTAAATATTGGGGCATTTGCTGGAATAATGAGAATTGACAATACTGTGTCATTTATTGTTAATATTTTACAGTCTGTAAATGTCATTACCTTCCACCAGAAGGTCACTGTGTAACTACATATGCATTCACATACAGCCTCTAAGTATGTGCCTATGAAATGCAACTGAAAGTAACTGGAGATAAAAGCTTAGTCAAAACTCCTTAGGAAAAAACTTCAGAGAACTTCAAAAAACCAGAACTTAAAAAAAAAGCCTATTTAAAGTATCCAGAGAAAGGCAAAATTCAGTGGAAATGGAAGATCTTTAAACACAAACACACAGAAAGTAACTTTCATTGGAACCAGACTGGGTAAGCTAGAGGCTGAAGTAGTTAAATGGAACAAGAGTTAAAATCTATAAATACTCTAGGAAAAAGGGAATTTTGCATATGAAATCTGCTTTGCTGGGCACGGGCACCCTTTGGTTAGCCCTTTCCTCAGAGCATTGACCTGGCTGTTCCTGACAGAGTGCAGAGAAAGAGTCCAGGGTGCCACTGCATGGTGCATAAAGTGGGGACTGGATAGAAATTTAACAAAAGAACTATGTACAGGTCCGTAAATTCTCAAACCAGAAAATATAAAACTGCATTAGAACCAGGGTAAAAAAGAAAGAATCCTACCTTGAAAAACTGCAGATTCCCTCTGTCTGTTTGATGGGAAGCCTGACTGTGTGCAAATGCAAGGAAACAAGCTTTGCTGCTCCAAGCTTTCACCTTGTTCAGAAAGACTGACCATTTTTTGCTGAAGTCTTACTGACTGACCTTAGGTACAGGATCCAGCAAGAGCCAATTTCCTTGCTAAAATGCTATCGAGTTTGCATTCAGTTAAAGAACAGCTAGAGAAGAGGGGAATAAAACCAGCAGATGAGTTTTCTCACAGAATTCATGTCACTACTATTTCACTCCACTCATCAGTCAGCCCGATATATACAGCTGCTGTCCAATGTAACCCACTGCTCATCTCTCTCTCACCCACAACACACATGCACTCACACTCCCCTCTTCCTCCTCCAAGGACTGCAGTGCTTTCAACCAGAGAAAAAATAATAATAATAATAATAATAAAAATAGCAATAATTAAAAAAATCTACAGTATTCACTTCCTTTTGGTATTTTACATCGGCATTTTCTGTACATAACCCAAGAGCTCCCTCTATTTACACAGTGATATGGAAGGACTTGTTCTCAGGAGCTCAGTTTTCCTGGCCTTGAGTGGGGAATTAAAGTCCACCTTTCGGAGTTGTTCTTTCACTTTCCCATTTCATTAGCAGCATTATGTAAACCTGTAAGGGGGAGGGGGGGGGGGGGGGCGATTTTAAAGGTTTCTCCAGTCTGCTCCCTCTTGACGGCTGGCAGCACCTGCCCAGTTAGCAGCTGCTGTTCTTGAATTCACCATTCTCCGTGATGGAAAGCTTGGTGGGGTTGGTGGGGGAGATGCCGTTGCGCACCTGCATGCTGTAGCGCTCCTTCACCTGCGTCAGGGCACTCATCAGCCGCGTGTTGGCCGCGTCCAGGGACACGATCCGCTTCTCCTGCAACAAACGCCCCACAGAGTCAGAGCCGCTTCACAAGGGACGTGCCTTTGCCCCACCAGCCTGATTTCTGGGCAACTTCCAGGACTCAGGGCTGTGACAGTGTCTTCAGATGGTTTCTAGGCAGAGGCAGCTCGGCTAACGTTCTCTGGGGAGATGGGATGTCTGCCTCTTTCTGTTTTCTTGGGAGTCGCACGGCCCCTGCGCGCCACCGGCTTGCCATGGGCTGGGCTGGCCTTTTTGCACCATGGAAGGTGACAGTGAGCCAAAGTTACACTGGTGGACTGATCCAGTCACGGTGGCTTTATCCAGCCAGCTGCCAACCGAGGAGGGTGGAAATGCCGTGTCTTGCCATGGGAGGGGGGGAAGGGTGTTGGTGTTAATAACAACGGTAGCCAATTTACTTATTTTTAAAAATGTGTTAAAAAAACAGAAACAGGCAGCAGAAAATAAAAGTGGTGGAGAGGTTTCATCTGGCAGAGAAAAGTGCAAGTGGTATCTAACGGCCATCGTCTCTGTATTTTGGATGGAGTACGCTCAGAATAAACTCATGGTATGCTTGAAATAAATAATAATTAAAAAAAAAGCAGATAATGGCAGCCTGCAGTCACCAGCAGGAGTGAGGGTGCAATAGCAACATAGAGAAGAAGCAGCCAAAAGCTACAACTAAGGGGTTATTTGAGGTGAAGGGGAAGGGGGCAGTGTGGGTGGAGGGGGAGATGCCATCGACAGAACACAAAGAACAAACACTGAACACACTGCTCCTAGACCCATTCCAGCTCAGAAGGGCTCCCGGGCTCTGCAGAATCCAGGGTTCCCAATCCCAGTTTTGATTCTTCCAGCATGGGAAGTGCTAGCCTCCACTTCTAACAGAAGTATTCAGAAAACTAAAGGATGTGTATAAAAGACCCATCAACGAAACCCAGCCTGCTAACAGTTAGATCTGCAGTGGGATGCAGCCAAGCCAAAAACTTGGTGGCATGATTAGAAATGGCAACTTTCATCTTCCCTTGAAAAAAAAAAATATTTAAAAAAAACTGCAGCCACACAGAGCAGCTGCAGCAGCGATGGCAACAGGTAAATATGCTCTCTGAGCTACCAGCTGATTGGCTTCTTTTCTTTGAGAAAGAAAAAAAGTCTAATTTACTTGAGTGAAAAAAGCTGCATGCTGGTACTCTTCCCAGTCTGGCCCATTGAGAAACAAAATGGAAGGAAAAATGATGCACAGAAGGCACAAACATTAAGGGATAGTTCAGACATACGGCACAGGAGACCTATGTGCTACAACAGCCCCTTGAGATCTGGATCCCAGCACATCAGCTGTGTGGTACATCAGCAATCAAGGCATGTTTGCTTTTCTCAGTGGGCTTCCCCACAGGGGTAAGTCTCAGGGTGCAAAACCAAAGCAGACATCAAGTACTGCTTGTAGTACAGCCCTGAAGAGACTGAGCTCTGTGTAGCAGAGCAAATGGAGGAGGAGGCAGGAGAAATCAACAAGCAGCAAGGCAGGCTAGAGCCTGCCCTAGCACCTGCCCTGATCCAAGCAATGTAAGTAAGGAGAAGGCACAACGGAGGAGTTGAAGCCTTAGCTTTCCCTCCCATGCTGAAATAAATCCCTCAAAACACAACTGCCTTAGCAGAAATGTGTTCTTCAGCAAGTTAAAGCTCCTCCTCCTCCGACTAAATTTCACCTGGAACACGTAATTCAAAATGAAAATTTCTTTCCAAGGAATATAACTTTCCAAAGTGTTAAAAATGAAAGGCTGGTTATCTTCTGGCACCGAGGGGTGCTCACTATGACAATTTGCAAAACAGCTGGAAATATAAACTCCGAAAAATCAATCTTAAAAGCATGAGCTTGGCGAGCAGAGACATCTTCTCACTCAAAAGAAAGTGCACACTAACAACCATGTCTCTAACACACAAGAATTAGGCACAGGGAGTGGGAGGAGCTGGAATGGGTAGGAGGTCAGTGCACTGGGCCAGGACTGGGTACTGCTCAGCTAGAGAACTGATCGGGTTTACTTGCCTGTTGGAATTATCTCATCCCCATTTATGACCTGTAATTTAACACAGCGGAGATGTCACTCGCAATAGCAACTGGGCTAGCACTCTTTGCAGCTCCACTGCTCCAAGGAGAGAGTTTAGCCAGACCTAGCCCCTGCTCCAGCCTCTGGAAGCACACTAGGCACTGCCCAGAGCCAGGGCCAACAGCACCTGTGCTGAGAAGAAGGCTGTCCTTCTGCACGGGTGCAGTACTGGGTGCTGCACCTGACCACAGGACAAAAGAACACATCCTGAAAAGCATCTTGTGCTGATGTAACTAAGCACAAGAAACCAAGTTGCTGCTGCTTCCTAGCAGCCATTTAACTCTTCAAAGAGGTGTGATAAGCCAGGTTCCAACTCCAGTCCATAAGTCTCGCATAAAAAGACCTTTCTTTTCCAGCCACTGCTACATCCTGTTGCCAAATGAATCACAGACTAAGAAAAATCTTCCAAACACAACCTAGAGGGATTGCTACAGAACCCAGCAAACACTCAGGATCCTCTGGTGTGTCTGTTCTGAATCTTTCATCAGTTTCCTCTTCTGCTCAGGTCTCAGGAAAGAGGAAGGACAACTAAGCTTCCCCCATGAACTGGTTGACACTGAAGCAGTTAAGGTTTGCTGATGACCTTGCTTGCCCCAGGAAGCTAACAGCACTTCAGAAGATAGTGTGTCTTCAGAAGGAAAAGTGTCAGATTCAAAAAGGAATCATTAATTCTACTGGTTTTTGCAACAATTTCCACTGCAGGTAATAAAGGATGCATTATTTGATCAAGTGTGATCAAGGACCACACCTCTCCAGCCCTGAGGGTTTCACAAGTCAGCAGCAGTCCCCTCTGCCAGCTGGTGACACTAAGGGATCAGACTGGTCCACTCTCTGCCTTGCCTGTCTGTAACCCTACACCAAGGCCAGGGCCTATTGGCATAGACAGGTAACAAAGGGAGAGGCAAGCTTCTTATCCAGTCACAATCTCACAAATCTTCCTCTCCAAAAACCCCTTTTTATGGGTTTTATGCTCAGGGCCCCTTTCACCTTCTTGAGGCAGATGAAAAAAGCATCACCTCCTTCAAAAACCAGGCTGGTGTTTGGGTGAGCTGCTGTTCCTTCACATAACTGATTGTGCCGATCTCCGGAAAGTGGCCCAGCACATTCAAGTTCAACTCCAGCTTCCACTTGCCATACTCCTTGATCAGACTGGAGACTGCTCTGCTGTTCTCCCACCATCAAGAAAATAAAAATTAAAAAAATCCAGTGACTGACTACATTCCTGTTCATTCTCCAGCACTCTCCTGCTTTGCATTTTAAGTGGAAGTCCTCACAGAGAGGATTTTACCTTGAACTGCATCTAGAAAGGGTGACTACACTGGTGTGTCCATGTAGAGCATCTTGCACAATAACTAGGAACTACATATGGTGTAACTCCAGCAGAATCTTTTTATCCTGCAAGGCTAGGTAACAAGTGCCACCTTATTGTAGACAATGATTTATTCAGATCAGATGGCATTAGATCCAAAAATCCAGCTGTCATGTACAGTCTTTCTGAAGAACACTGGGAAAATGGGCAGAGGCAGCAGGAAAACCAGAACTTTTCAAATTATCTAAAATAAATCTGCTATAAATATGCTTCTAGGGTCACCCAGCTTTTAAAAACACAGCTCTTTTTTCTACTTTATTTGCCCTGCAGTTCTGTGTGAGCTCAAACTTTTCTACGATTGCTGACCATTCAACAGGAAAAAGTGCCCTTTTGTGCTCACTTGTGCCTGTGTTCCAATACACCAGTACCATCTTTAACCATGTCAAACTGAGGTTTTTTTCCCCTCCCACTCTTTGCACTGGGAAACTTCTGAATTAACCTGGGTTACTCCTCAAACAGGTCATCTTCTTAAGATTATCTATTAGGGAAAGTTTACAGTTGGAACTACTGAAAAGCCCAGAAGCAGGGAAGATGTCCTCCAAATGCAAATATCACAAACATAACATAGCAGGCAGATACCAAACCAGCCTCGGGTTCTGCCAGACAAGCTTTGCTCTCTGGGATCAGCACAGACACAGAAGAAAAGCTGAAATGATCCCACACAAAAACACCCACATGCATTGCCCACTGGGTTCTGCTTTCCACAGCCAACTGGTGTTGGCCGAGGCAAGCACTGCAGGCTCGTGGCAAAGTGGGCATTTCTCCAGGACTGACGTGGACAGTCAGATGGGGTGAAATGCCACGTGTGACATTATACAGGGCAATGCTCCACTGCAAGCATTCTCTGTTCTTGACTCGAATGTTCAAAGCCATGCTTTTAGCTTGCATAGCTGAGATGCATGCACATGGCAATTAAACTCTGCTGGTATGAGGCACAGCTTTTCCAGAGTTCCCAGGCCCACACTCGGAACAATGTCTACACAATGCACTGCTATTCCTTTACCCCCTTGGGATCTCACAAAGGAGAAAAGGTTTTGGAGAAGTCAGTCCTGTGATTGGTTGCCAGGCTTTCTCAAAGCCTAGTGTTTGACAGCGTAGCCTTTATTAATGAAAAAACCCAGTTCTCTCCTGGATGGCAGCAAGTCACATGTGGAACACCAGGGACCAATAATTACTTGGGAGCTGGATAACAGTGCTGGGGCAGGAGGAGAGGGGGAAATAATGGGGTTTACACACCAAACATCTGGTTCCTGGCCATCCTGAGCTCCTTACCTGTGCATCAATAATCTTCTGCTTTGCATCGATGACAGCTTGCATCTCTGCGTGATCCTTCTTCAGCTCCTCTTCAACTGCCATGAGTCTGATAAGCAAAAAGAGGTACATATCAGGACCATTTAATACTATTCCAGAGGGTTTCAGGTACTCTGGCCTGTTGGTTTGACTTCTCTGATTGCCCTGGCTCTGCAAAAGAAGAATTCTGCTGCACTCGCAAAAGCTTATCTATCCATCTGACACTCCCGATTGCCTAGCCTTGTCCCAAAGCCTCACCTGCTGATTATACTTTTCATCTGGCTATCCTTCTCCTCCTGTTGCCTGCGCAGTCTCTCCTCACTGTCTTCCAGCCTAGACTTGTACTCCATCAGCAGCTTCTGCATTTGCTGCTCTTGCACCAGGAGCCTCCGCTCATATTCCTCCAGCCGGCGACTCGACACCTTCAGGCGCTCCTTCAGCTTCGCTATCTCTTGTTCATACTGCAGGTGGAGGAAAGGGGGAAAAAGGAAGAGATCAGATCAGTATAACATGCTGCTGCTGTGCAGAGAACAACATTGGTTTTTCCATGAAATATAAATTGATGGAAGTAAAGGAAGTGACAAGCAAACAACTGTGGGCAACCACAGACAAGGAGCACACAGGCTCCCATTGAGCTATTCCCACGCTGCAGGATGTCATTCTGTAGCACAATTTAAGCACTCCGAGGGCTCTGACATGACTCTTCAGTCTTGACTGGTAACATCTTCAGTTAATGTGAACTCAAGCAGCTCCCAGACAGAAGCTGCTAACAGTGCTCAACTGTAAAAATGTCCTGGGGTGGCCAAACTCACAAAACAGACCAGTATGGGACCCAAATAATTCATTTTTTAGGATCTTATCAAGGCATGAGACCGTGTGTGAACTCAAAGCAAATAATTAGCTACAGAAGACAGCCTTTAAGTTTACTTGGCTGAGGTTTTGTTCTACTTACTGTCTCTGTGGACAATCACTTCTGTAACACTGCAACGAATGTCAACATATTCCACTTCTGTTTGGGTTCACTCACCTTCCCTAATAATCCTTTTTTCCTCGTTTCTTGTCAACCAAATGTTCTCCTCCTTGCTTCCTGCCCTCTCAAAATACCAAACCTCTTACAATACTTCATCACCATCACAGCATACAGGTGTAACTGGTGGAAAAATGGTATCCACTCTTGAAAATAACTACACTTAAAAAAAAAAAGAGATCATGGATGTTTCTGTGTAGCCCAGAAACACTGCACCACCCAGGTGACAGGCATAGCCTCAGGCATTTACAGAGCCTTGTACTTAGCATATCCTAAGCTATACTCAGTTGGGTTACCAATTGTGATTTTTTTTTGTTTGTTTTTTTTTTTTTAATGGAGTTTAATAATCACTAAGAAGTTTTGCAGGCGTAGAAAAATTGCAGTATGCTGTAGCTATAGTGTTGTCATAAAAAGTAATGACTTGAGCAGGACCTAGTACAGGTAGGCAGCGTGACTTGGAATGCACAGTAAGTGCCAAATAGCAGCCTGTAATGTACAATGTCAGCTGTGTGTCAGTTTGCACCCACTTGACATGCTACAGCCTGTACGTGGGTTAATCTATATAGTGTGGGATCCTGTACTACTGATACGTGTGACAGCACGTCCAGCAGGAACCTGTGCTTGAAACCATGACTCTGTCAAAGCAGTGCCTGAAAGCTGTTCTTGACTCAGCTGTGGAGTGGACAGGGAACAAAATCTACCTTCTCAGCATGCTTGACTTCATCTGGATTCTGCTCTGCATCCTCCTCTACTTCTTCATATTGTCCATTATTGAGAACCCAGGCAGCTGTCCTTTCCACTGGTGACATTGTGGCAGAATCCACAGGCGACTGCACCTGGAGCAGAGATACCTGTAAGCATTTTTCAGAGAAACTACATACAAACCAGCTCTAAAATCCAATTTATTAGAAGAAAAATGACCTGAGTCTGTCAGTTTCAAAAGATCCCCTAAACCTCTCTTGCAGAGATACCTCATCCTCCCTTGTCTTTGGACCCCAAGCTCTTACCTGAGTCCCTCTAAAACCAATGCACTTGAGAAATCTAAGTGAGCTTCTCTCTGGAAACGTTCTTGTTTCCAACTCCTGTTCACATCCACCCTTCCCCTTTGCCAGATTTTCAGAAAGGCTTTCTTAGCCTGTGATTTCTCTCCCAAAGAAAACAGAGCAAAGCAGCTTTGCTTGCAGCCTGCTCAGGTGAGACAGATTGGTTTCTCTGGACTGCTGAGGAGCAGCTTTCTCAGCCAGGCTGCAGGCAGGCTTGCAGTGGAGCACGGGGCTGCAGGGTTGGCAACAAGACAGCCCAGCAATGCGTTGGAATGGCAAAGAAACGTTATCACTGGAGTGCCCATCAGATTTAGGTGACCTATGGCAGCATGTACACCCAGATGAGGCTGTGAAAGGGAGTCAGGGCCAGCAGTGCTAACTAGGACTGTAAGACATCATCAACAGCCATCCTCTTTAAGGGAATCTGAAAAGGAAGCCAAAAAAAGAAACAAGAAACTCTCCCCCTGGCTGGGGAAAATACGGCTTGCTACAAATTCCAAGCAATTTTCACAAAGACAAGTTTATAAGCACAGGAATTAGCATAATTACCCCTGAAAGAGCAACACTGTCTTAACTTTTTGAGAAATGCAGATCAGCTTCCCCCCCCACTCTGTAGCTTCTTTTTGTGCTCAAGCAGCATTTCAGCTCCCTGCCTCATGTCAGCACTGCACCACAGTGAGCTGTGCTCCCGGGCAGGGCAGGGGGATTTTGAAGCTGCAGCTTCAGCAAGGAGCAACTTATGGGGGAGGAACAGCTTCTGTACAGGAGCCAGATGAGGGATCATGTCAACCTCCATTTCTGGCCAGAGGGTCTGCCTGCAACGGCTCAGCTGTCCTGAGCAGTGATAAAGGCTCCAGCACCAGAAGAAGCTACAGGAAGGATGGGTATAATGGCAAAGGAAAGGAGTTAAGCACAAATCCCTGGATTAGGCAGAGGCCTTTTTGCTAGAAGGAAGTCTTCACAACAGAAAGGCTATTAGCCCCTTTTGAGTGCACCATGGCAGCTCTGCAAAGCTCCTTAGTTAGATTTTTTTGAGGGTATTTGCTGTGGTGCAGCCATGTTGAGGAAGACTATGGACTGCCACCAACAGGCTCTTCAGGGAGACAAACACTTTGGCTCTAGGAATTGCTTGGAGGAATTAGGAACAGCTAAGGATGAACGGTGTCACTGTTCATTGGAGTTACAGGGGAGAAAGACAGCAGAAGGTTGACTAAAAACTATGTCACCAGCTTTTTAACAGACTGATGGCCAGCAAACCTTGCCAACCAACCTTGAAAGCTGTAGGACACAATGTTTTCAGCAGCCAAACTCAGAAAGCCTACAAAGACCAAGTGGATGGCAAGCACTTCACATGCTAATGGGTTATGAGTTATACCCTAATAAAGAGGAAAAAAGAAACAGCCTGCTAGGAACGTGTATTAATTCCCCTCTTTGCCCCTCTTCTAGCAGAACACACTGACATTTCTGTTCCCACCTACCTACTAAATGGAAATGGAAGGCAAAAAGTGACCTCCCACAGCAAACAAAGGGCCTAGCTCTATATTCTGGAACAAACAAGACTTGTAGAGAACAGAGTCTAATAATTATAACGCCCACAAAGCATGCCTAGAAAGAACATGCCCAACTTTCTTCTTTTTCTTCTTTAAATAAGAACAGAATTCCACAACACAATTTGCAATTAAAAGGACACAATGGAATTTGCCTGAAAAAAATGTTGGCCCCTCGATTTGGCACACTTCAAGGCATTTCTCAAGGGTGTGGGGAAGGAAAGAACAAATTGATTTCTCTGAATAAAGTAGGAGCAAGTACTCTAATGAATCCAGTGAAAACAATTAGTATGGAAAGTAGAATGGAAAAGTAAGTAGATGCCTATTGCCTACAAGAGGGGGGAAGGAGACTGCCCTGAAGCCAGTCCCAGTCACAGGCATCTATGAAGCTGAATGCAAAAAGTAACAGAAGAGGGAAGTCTGGGATGTCACTTTGATGCTAAGCAAGCAGAGGTAACTGCTTTACCTGGCACAGTTGGGTTAACAGCATTTAGGATGAGAAGTGTGTTCTTATCAACACACACAGGGCAGGAGACACCCACGTAAGGTGCACACACAAAGACTGGAGACACAGCACTTCTACTTCTCCTCCTTATCCTAACACCTTCAAAGTAAAGCCCTCTGCACTTCCCATAACAAGCCCTGAGGAAGGGCAGCAGCTCCCTGTGGATTTTGGCTAGGACACTGCATGGAACCATTCACTAAAACTCATCAGGTCATACAATCCAGGTTTAACACTGGATGCCTTAGAACTGGCAGTTTTTCCTTCAAATGTATCCCTGCTACTGGCCTAAAAATTCCCTACCACCTCTCCACTAGGCTTATTTGTATTAAATATATTTTCCTCTATCAACCCCTCTATCCCCAAACATAAAACACACTCCAAAGGAGGACACAAACATATGCACTTCAAACAACACACAACTACTATTTTTGGTATTACTAACTTGGCATATTAAGCTTTGCTTTGTGATTCAGTGTTTCTGATCTCCTTGTACTTTAACGAACCAGAGGTATCAAAGCAGTTTTGAAGCCCTGATTGGGGTTCCCAGGCATCATCCAGATTTTCCTCCTTTCAACTGTAACTTTCATGAGTTTGCAAAGAAAGCTACACCAACAGGGACACCAGTGAAACCTTTGCTTGAGCAGGAGCTCACACTGGCAACTAATGTCTTCTGCCAGCTTTACCTTACAACTCAAAACCCTTCCCCCTATATAACCATGGCTTCACCAGCACTTTTGCCAACTGGGCTACATCACAGCAAGGAGGATCCATAACCTCCTGCTCCTTGGGGATGTAGCTTCACTGGCAGCATGGTGCAATCTCAACCTCAGGGGCTGCAACTTTCTGGAGTGATAATCCTCAACTCGTGCCTGCGTGCAGAGCTGCATCCTTTCTGGGAGATCTTGTGGAGGGAAAGAGTTTAAAAAACTTCCTTCAACAGTAGGTAATGTAAATCAAACACGACCATGTTTATGTTCACAGTGACCACAGAAGAAAACACTCAACCCCAAGGAATAGTGGTGTTGCCTTCAAGAACCTCACCCTGCCCTGCTGGTAACTCTGTATGCACTAATACATTCTGAAAAACAACCACCTCCCCCCGACCCACAGATTGAGACATTCTCTACTTTTATTTCAGTGCCAAGCATTTAAATACTTAGTTTCTCTTTAACTAATTTAGGGTAAGATTTTCATACACAGCAAATCACAACAGGTTTTTGGTTTGGGGTTTTTTTTCTTTCTTTTTTTTTTTTTTTTAAGGTAAAGGAATGTTGGCTTCTTGACAGGAAAACCTTGAATTGCAGTCGCCTATGAACTACTGATAAAGTGCATTAGGAGTTGGTACATCCAAGCACTCCTTTCCAGAAGGTGTTTGCATTATTCATAGTTTGGGATGATTAATGAAAAAGCAGTATTTATTTGGGGACCAGCAATAGATTGCTGCATCATGGTAAAATATAGATTTCTCCACACTTTAGATAAGTCTACTTATTTATTATTTTGGCAGCAGTTTATGCTATGATATTTTATTTTTATTTCTGTTTTTAGGTAGCTGTGCTTTTAAATTAGCACTGCAGGGCAACCATTCTCACATGGCAATGTTAACTATGATTTGAAACAAAGCTTCTTCTCATTTTTTTGTATGCAAGGAAATGTTCAACTTTTGTTCCTTTCAGCAGGCTTGCTGCGACCTCAGTAATGGCAAAACTTCCTGTTTTTTTTTCAAATTTAATACAAAAGCATAAAAAGATAACAGGTAGGGCTAGGCTTGCCAAGCTTGTAAGGGTAACAAGGATGACTATTCACTTGCTGCTGGCCACCCGCTTCATTGCCAGTACTCTTGATTCAACTAAAAGGTCAAAAAGCTTCCAAAGTCAGTGCACTGATCGGGTAAACATCAAAGCAGAAAACGCCTGGAAAAAGGGTTTCCTCACCTGCTGGGTTTGTTGCCTCTGAATCGCCCGCACCTTTGGGACAGGGCTCTCTCTGGAGGACGAGGACTGCTGGCGGGATCGGCTCCCGTTCTGAAGGGGTTCGGTCACCACGGCCCCTGACAGCCCCGACACGCTGCCCGTGCTCCGCAGGGAAGCGCTGTGGGGCAAGGACTGGGGGGCTTTGGCCCTGGCGCCCAGCCCACCTTGGTCCGTTCTGCGGATCTGCGCTTGGCTGCTGCTGTTCTGGCGGGGCAGCGCGATGGGGACGTGCTTGTCTGGGACCGCGTGGCGCCGGGAGAAGTCCTCGCTCTGCGTGCTGCGCTTGGTGAAGTCCTCCATGCTGCTGTTACTGGGCCCGCTGAGTTTGAAGTCCTCGCTGTTGCTTCGGCTCCGGGAGCTGGCAGTGCTCAGGTTCTCCAGGCTGGAGTCCACAGAGGCCTTCGGCATCGGAGGGGCTGGGTTGTTGAGATGGTAAACCGGGTTCTGGAATGAGAGGGGCTGGAGGCTGCCCTGCTGGTTCAAAGCGGGGTGCAGAGGTCTCCTCACCTGGGGAGCACTCTGGGGTGTGCTCTGAGTTTCCCACAGCTGTTTGATGTTGGCCACCTGTGTGATGGAGAGCTGGCTGCCAGCCAAGCGCAAAGGCACATCGTGCATAATAGAAGTGTGGTCGCTACCGTGAGCCGTGTGAGGGTCTTGGAGGTCCATGAGAGAGATGCTACGGCCATTGGGCAAGATGCTTTCCCTTTCATCCTTATCTGAGTAAGTCATGCTCTGGGTGGACGCCTGCTGAACCAACAGTAAGGTCTTGCCCCTAAAATATCCATCGACATTTTCCTGGGTTGGAGACTTCAGCTTATGCAAGTCACTGTGGAGTGGAGAGGAATGTGGTTAATTTTTAAGCAGCCAAGACCCTGAGAGATCTGTCCCAGCGAAGTCTCTCTACCTCATTTAACCTTCCCCCCAACTGAAAGCTTCAAGGAACCAGATTTCCTTTTATGAGCTCTTTGTGTTCAAGTCAGAACGCACTCTTCCTTAATTACCACTTATCTTTGAGAATTACATTTGATTCAAGAAGTGCTTCATCTTTATTTTTTCCACAGGTGAAATGCAAACCATTCCCACCAAATCCTCTCCCCTTAGACACTTCTATCTCCAGCCAGACTTCAGAGTGGTTCAGATCCCATTTAACTCTTTGCTGGCATTATGTATTGTGGGTGTCTGATTCACCAGGAGTTGTGTGAAGGCTCCTGTAGATGTAGGCTGAGGGCAGACACTTCTATGTGAGAAAACCAGCCCTCATACCTAGCAGCACAGAACCTGCTCAGAGACCACAGCATCGAAGCTCTTTGGCAGTTCTATCATGTCACAGCTTTTTGCTTCAGATTAATGGCTACTACAGTGTGAGAAATGCTGCACTAGACAGAGAAGGGACTATTTTTGCTTTTCCGCTGATAACAAATTCCACCTACAGCCCAGTTTTTCCATCAGCAGTAAATAAGCAGCCTGATTGCCAGAAGGAAACACTATGGCTGACTGTGCATCCGGACACACAGATTGGCAATAAATTGCAAGACTGGTTTTCAGCAGCTGAAGTCACCGATTCCCAGAGAGGTGTTTAAGTCCTGGATAAGTCAAAATCTTCAGGTCTCTAGTGCCACCTTGTGCACCCTCTTACTGGGAGTGTGTGACCCCCATGACAGAGGCCCCAGCTCCCCGCTCCTGCAGCTGGCCCAGGCTGACAGTGCAGGTGATGAAGCACTCAGCTCCTAACAGGGTTAACAACCCTCTTCTCCCACAGCTTCCCTTGAGCTCTGAGTGTTACGTACCCATCAGTGGGGTCCTCGAATATCTTCTGAAGCCCTGAGGAGAGACTGCCACTGACATTTGGACTAGAGCTGTGCTCGGTGAAGCGCCTCAGCTGCTGCTGTATCGGCGTAGGGTTGGTCATTGATTTGGTGATATCAGCAAGAATACGAGGAAGAGGTCCCAGTTTTGCCACGGTCGCCTGTAGGAAGGAATTTTCACCCTAATTGGACAACAAGCACCGCGACATCCGCCAGTTTTGTTTTTTGGTTTTTGTTTGTGTGGTTTTTTTTTTGGTACCGATGCACAGAGGCGGAGGGATGGAGGTGGAAGGAAGGAGGGTGGGTGGGTGTGTGCCAGGACCGTAATGCAGTGTTACGGAGCAGCATAACCACGGCGACGAGATGGATGGAGGAGACGAAACGGGGTGCAGCAGACATTGAGGGAAGAAAAGGAAATAGAAAAGAAATTAGGATTGACCTCCAAAAATAAAAATCATGCTCAATAAAACAAAACTACTGCCATTCCAATGCCAAACTATCATGCAAAGCAAACTAAGTCCAGGGTGGGTGAGGTCAACGTGAAAACTACAGGATCTACTCATTAAACGGCATTCAAAGGCTACAGATTCAGCTAGTGGGGGAACTTTCCAGGCAAAGGGTGTCATGTGGTAAAGGAAATGCATGCCAACAGACAAGAGGATGCAGCATTCAGGGGGTCATGACAGAATCACAAGGGTTGAGGGAGATGGAGGAAAGAAAGGTTTTCATTTCATAAGCCTTTTGGTTTTGGCATCCTACACTGATGCCATCTTCTGTAGCACCCTGTTATCAAAAACTAAGGCCTTCTTCCCTACTTGGACGTAAAAAATAACTGCTTGAAAACATCAGCGATCCTCATCTCAGCCTGGAATTAACTGTGTAGCTTCTTGTTCAATTACATGTTAGCTCAGTGTTGGCCAGGCCTAGGACAAGAGCAGCTGACCTTCCAGCAAGGAAGGCTGCTTCTTCAGGCTCTTGGGTCACTGCTGGTTATATCACCTACAGGGCATCCTCAGGCTTTTGGGACTGCAGGAGGAAGGTGAAAGTGCTGGAGGTTTATAATAAAGTAAAGCTCAGCTACAAAGCTAATGTTCTTTTCAAAGATACCCTTAGTTTTCCTGTAAGCAGGTCTTCAGGCAGTTTGGCTCCAGACAAAGGTCTCCTTACAGACACTTTCATATAGCACTTCTTCTGTGTCTTACTAAAATCTCTGAGGTGATTTCCCTCATCATTTCCAATCATTACCTACAGTAAAGCATCACTGCAATGTAACTTGACCACTTAATTCTCTTTTTAGCAAACCACTACACCAGCTCCCAAGGGCCTGTTAGGATAGATCCATGCATCTAACCTACAGAGAGGACAAAGTAGATCTGCTTTGACAGTTTATCCAGGTCTGGCTCCTCCTCTTCCTCACTGCCAAAGACTTATACAACCACTGCATTCAGAGAGCAGCTCACAGTGACTAACACCAAGTCCAAAGATCCATTTGGAGTTCTAAAGTCTGGGTTTCTCTTGCCCTGATGCCTGACCAGCTTGGAGAGAGGTGACAGTGTTCTCTGCACTGGTGGATTTACCCCAGTTTGTACAAATGGAGGATCTGGTCTTTGGAGTGCTTACTTTGCCTGTTTTCCTAAGGCTGCTGTACCATCTTTACAGCTGACTTTGCTGCCTGCAACACTTTGAAAGTACACCGTGTGCACGTGTGAGGGAAACGGAAAAATGAGACCATAAACTGTTATCAAACTAAGATTAAGATATACTGTCTTTTTGAGTCAAGGACATTCCCATTTACTCTGACGTAACAAGCTGAGATGCTTGTTTTCTGTTTTAAATAATGTACTAGGAGAAAACAGATACCCAACAAATCACTCTTTTGGCAAACCTTAATGCCATAAAAATATTAAGAGTGCATTGCAATTCACCTCTCCAGTTTCAAAAAAAAGAATAAAATAAATGGAATATGGACAAAATGATGCACTTCTAAAAGTTGAAATATGGAATAGTTCCAAGCACTTGCAAAAAAAAAAAAATTACTCATGGCTCAGCTTTTCTGTATCTTACCAACTACCTTTGCTACCGAGGTTTTAATGATTTTGGACTCTACAAAACCAAATAGCTAAGGAAGAGAAAACTACTGTCTTTTCTCCTTCTATAGCTAAAGAGAAGCAATGCTTGTTGCTGCAGAGGTCTGTTGTGATCAGCAGAACAGAATCTGGACAAGGCATACGGCCCCAGCACAATGCACAGGCAGAAAGCATCTTGCTGCTTTTGTTACAGGAGAAAACCCAGAGTGGAAGCAGGTTTTTACATGGCATCCACTCTTGCACTAGAAACTAATCGAAAGACTACAGAAATGAGGACATCTCAGCGGGCTTTGGAGCAGGTGTTTAATGAGAACAGTTGTGCCTGGCCAACACGTTACTCCATCAGAGCTGGGCCTGGTGTGCAGCAAAGTACCTCCATTAGCATCAAAAAAGGCACTGCAGCATTTTCATTTTCTGTCCAAACACCCTCCCTTTTTTCCCAGTTCACTGATGAGAAAGGAACAAACTGCTCAGGGAATTCCAGGTCTACTTTTAAGTGCTGCCCTCTCCACCATTTAACATCCATCCTTACTTAAGGCTCTCCAAAGTGTTTGCACTAACTGCTGAAGCCCAACCACTTCACATGCCTTGCTTTAGGCCCTGATCTGAAATCACGGAAAGAACAATTGTGAAATACCACCACCAAACATTCCTCTCAAATGCTGTTGACTAAGTTCTCCCCAAAGCAGGCTTCAGCTGCTCCCTTGATGTTTCCTAGTGTTTACTGTTGCTATGATACAATCGCTGGATTCACCCTCCTGGGCCTCCAGCCTGCTTTACCTTATCAAGTTGGGACACAACCTCCCATAAGAGGGAATGCAAAACTGAGAGCTCTTTGCCCAGGTCGATGTAGCCCTCAAATCCAGGCATGTTTGAGATGGTATCTGGATTAGAGATCTCCATGAGAAAACGCTTCATTCCTCCCCACTCATGCTCCAAGAAGTCGTTCATGAAGGCCATATACTCTTCCTTATTCCCAAACCTGCAAGAAAGGGGTGGGGGGCAACACAGTCAATAGCCTCCACACAAAATACAGAGTAGAAGTGCTCACTGGTGATTACTTAAATGCTTAACTTTAGACCTGGCTTTCTGAAGACTTGGTCTGAGAGAAAATAATAATAATAATAATAATATAAAAAGGACAATTTCAGAGATTCGCTGCTTTCTAGAACTTCCTGAAATAATAGTAATTTGCTGGTCATATTATGAGCAAGGGGCCTTGCCCTGCTCTCTCCCACAGACACCCTGCCTCTCCATCACCTCCCCTTTAAGAGGCAGGCTACACCCTTTGTATCATTCAGCTGGGAAGGTTGGTGGAAGAAAGGAGGAAAACCATGATCCCTGGTGGGAACAGGCTTTTTTTTCTTTTGAAATAGCACACACACTGACATGCTAATGCATGGCTATACTTGGTTTTATACTGTGTCCCCTCTGCTGAATTCAACGCAGCCCAAATCTGTATGAGAAAAGGAGAATTTATCTAGCTCACTGCTGAGGTGGCTCAAGGGGGTTCTTCTCACACGTAAGTGAGAAGTTTCCTCCTTTTCTACAGCTGACTTCAATTTGCCTGCAAAGACGCCCACCAAGCAGGGCTCTCCTTGCTCCACAGTAACCTGTGGTGCCTTGCACCCCCAGAGGCACAGATTTCAGTCTTATTGCCACCACCTACTTAGCAAAATTGGCGAGGTTCTGAATGACTTTAGCAATAAGTGTGAGCGTGCGAGATGTCCGGTCATCAGGATATTCCTGCATGAGGCTAAAGAGGCTGGGGGACATGATAGCGGGACACAGGAAGCGGAGGAAGAGGGAGGCACTGATCAGGCGTTCACTGATGTCCTGCTTGCCCCTGCTCAGGCACTGCTGCTTCCAAGATGCAAATACCTCCTTCAGCTCACGAGGGAACACGCTGAAAAACAATAAACCAGGAAGTAAAATCACATGGGCGGATGAGATGCAACAAGTTGAACTGGTGACCAATCACCTGAAATAACTATCTGCGAGGAAACATAATTGGCTCTTTTTTACCCACCCCCTCTTTTCTCTCTCTAGGCCACGAAATGTCATTGGGCATCTATTCTTAGATCCCCAATTAATCTGGTGACACTTAAGTAGTCTTTAAAGCATCCCTTGTTCATATATGCTAAGTGAAGCCATTTTCAAACACACGGATTTCCAAGCTAAGAACTACTTATCCATCGCTACCCTGCAGCAAACAGGGTGTTAGAATACTAAAACCAAACTGATCTCCATAACTGCATTTTTTATTTTGCTTGTTAGGCTCTCTCAATATTTCACAGGCGCTTTATCCTGAAGCAGAAAGGCCATTCTTCTTTCATTACTACTCAGAAACAGAGACTAATAGAAATTTCTCTGCCAGTGTTTCCTTTCTATAATTTTCTCTTCAGTTCTACAGATCTAAAGGGTCTGAAAATTTTCTACAGACATAAAAACTTTCAGGTTTTATTCCAAGCTCAAGCTAAGCTCTTGTCCTCTCACTTTATTCCCTCCTTATTCAGTCACAGCTCAGTATGTGTTCCCTTGGCAAAGCATTTCAGCAGAAGCTCCTGTCAGGTATGGTGTGTGGGACTGGAAGCCCTCCATTTGGGCACAAGTTCCACCTGCAATATGGTGTCACACGTGGGAAGGGGGTGAGGAAAGGAAACGAAGGCTGTCTTGGAAGACAGATGGGTCTGTGCTATTTCCCTGTACAACCGCTGTTCTCTCACCTTCAGAGGAGGAACAGGCACCCTCTGAGCAAATGATCTAATGGGGGAGAAGGGGAGGGGAGATGCCTCACCAGTAAGAATTGATAATCTTGCAGAAGGCCAGCTCACAACACATTTTCAGGTTGCTCTGATGATCTGTTAATTCACTGGGAGAACATTTGTTGGGATCCACTTCACAGTTTTCATCTGACTCATACAAAGCCTTGATAAACTCCCCTGGACAAAGGGAAGAGGATGACAAACCGGGGTAGTTACATGATAAGACTCCGTGTCACTGTTTGCGACTGTTTTGTCTCGGTTTGCGACAGTCACACCTTTAAATCCTGCTTATGTCTTCCCTTGGCAACTGCCACTTCTGCTCCCTGGGTCTGGAACACAGACTCCAGACACCAGATGTTGGGGACACGACTCCTCCCAGCTCTTTCAGCACAGAGCACTTGCCATACCAGATCAGACGGCTGGTGCTCTGATGCTTCAGCCTCCTGTGCCCTCACTGCCCCAAATGCAGGTGCAGTAACAGGGTGGCTTTGCTTGTAAACCCTGCAGACACTTCATTTGTAGCCAAAAGAATAGGATTTGACTTTGTTTTCCAATTGTGTTATCAAATATAAAATTATCCACAGTCTTAGAAATGAAGCTGTGCTTTGTCTTCATAATGTCCCCAAGAAATACATGACAGCGCTATTTTTTTTATGATCTCTAAATTTACCTTTTTAAAAAAAACAACTTAAAAAGTTTCATGTTGCTCTTGAATAAGAGTAAAACCCAAATGCTAGGTAGAGGCTGCTAGTTTTCTCAACCTCTTATCAATGCCTCATGACATTTTTATAGCCTTGCAAAATCCTTGGCATTTCTGTTGTCCTCTTAACAGCATCACAACAGAAACTGGACACTTAGAAAAACAGATGAAGTTTCCTTTGACGTATTGGAATGATCTACTTACTAGTTTTTCTCCTATATATATGCTAGCACACCAAGTGATTTTTAGACTGTTGTTGTTCACTAGGAAAAATTATTCATGCATGTAATGATTCAATGTCTTTTAAGTTCATCTCCTCAGATGATCTTGCTGGCTCCAAGCTAATGCCACAAGGCTTGTTTGTGCAAAAGGGTTTTGTTTTTTTGTCTGTTTTCATAAAAACACTTTAACATGTCCCAACCCCCCTCCCCAAATCTTGTCAGCAGTGCTCTTGCAGGCAAAGCAGGCAGCACATTTTTTAAGCTTTTTTTTGGCTTGTTTTTTTGGAGTCCACAACATTTCTGCTGAAGGGACCTACATCACTTATTTGCAAAACCTTCGGCATCACTTCTGGTGACCCAATTCTGTTTTAACTGTTGTTTACTGGATTTTTTTGGTGTGTTTTTTTTTTTCCTTAAACACATTTGAAACTTACTCTTTGTTGTTCACAAGACTCTGCCTTAATCATGTATGAAGATGCTTCTACAGATGTATTAAATAGCTAACACCAAGTGTGATGTTGTTAACCCTTTCAAAGAACACGGCATCCCAGCAAAATGGCATTTGAAACTTGACAAAGAATTAGATGGATATATTGTCATAAGCAGCCTTGCCTTGAGCTAGAAACAAGCTGGATGACCTTAAGGGGATTTTCCATCTCTCATGTCTATGATTTACAACCTTATCACTCAGTCCCAATGCTCCAAATGATGTACTAGAAGTCGTTAATTTTGAAAGATCTTTATGTAATTACCACACATGAAGGGGCTTGCAGTCAAATGTAATATGCTGGTCCCACAGCTGGTCACTCCACCAGCTGAAAAGCATGGTACACAGAGCAATCTGCTGCTTGTTCCTCCATACCAGATGAGAGCCTGGGACTGTGACTTATGCTCAGTGGTTCCACCCATGAGAATAAGACTACCAGAACAGGCTCATTACACTTCAGAAGTGGCCAAAATGCATGTAATCACAGACCTGACCACACTGACCCTTGGAGCACCAATTTAGCCAACTATCTCCTTGATGACTTGCCAGTGTCTGGGATTGCTGAGGACAAGTGAGACTGCTGGGAAAGCAAGCTGACTTATTTTTTTTTTGTGAGAGGATGTGGTGTGGGACTTGGCTTTGGCCTGATCTTGTTTCTCTTGCATCGATTTCCAAAGCTTTCTTCATCCAAGAAAAAACAGGGGGATGGGTGGAATTGTGTGATTGTGGATAACAAAATGTTTTGTGGAGTTAGTTAAAACTAACTGTAGCAAGGCTGTGAGTTTCTTCAGAAGACAGCACACATGACTGTGGTCCTCTCTATTACATTATTAGTTGCATGGACAGTAGTTCCTGAGGCAGAGGCTTATCACTAGAGCAGAACCTTTTGGTGGAGAGGGAACAACAACACAGTTATCAGAATCTACCCTGGCATGTAACCACGGACATTAAGAACGTGCCAGGGGAACACCACAGGTTGGCCAGGCAGTTTTAATGAGGTAGTGAATAATGAGCACTTTGGATAAACACAGGTAGGAGGCTCCCTAGACAGTCTGCACCTCCATCTCCTGCCCTTGGCTGCTTAGTAGCCCTGCAGCCTCACTCCCTCCAGCCATGTTTGCAGACAGATTTTTGCTGGGGCAAGGTGCCAGTTTAAAAGGTTAACACAAACGTTTATGAATTAATTGCTCTGTGGCAAAGGTAAAGGCTGAGCAAGTCCAAGGGTCACTCTGGAACATGCCAGCATTACCAGTGGTTGCAGCTAAAGCATCTGGCAATTAATTTTCTTAACACTTGGGGACACCACAGCTAACATTTATTTGCTGTTAACTACAACGGTAAATGAAAGAGTACAGCAACATGCACTTGTGGATGCCAACTTTGGCTGTCAACCAGATACCCCTGAGTGTATCTAACCCCCTTGGTGCTGGCACTGAAGCCTAAAGTGAGTGCAGGAGCTTCTTTAGCATAAAAAAAGATTAGTGAAATATGTGTTTCACATTCATAACCCGTTCTGAAATCTCTGCCAAATTGTATTGCACGTGATACCAGATTCACGCCTGACATCACAGCACAAAGTATTGGTCTCAATTTCTGCTGTTAAACTATGAGTCAAAATCCCCTTTTTAAGCCAGTTCATCTATCAGATGGAACCATCACCGTTGCCCACAGATCAATTGCAGTATTACACCTCTTGATCACAACTGGAGATACAGTAAGTTACCCAGAAAAACACAAGTGATACAAACTTTGAGAAGGACTCAGCTATATCAAATCAAGTTGCCCTTCCTTGAGTGCTACTTCTGCAGGCACCACGCTTCCTCTGCGTGGAGGAAGGGCACCACAAGTAAGCCAGCATGTATTTTGCTGTCTGGATACTAGACACCTGGGCTCAGTGCTGAGGCAGTTCCTTGCCATCTCACATTCCCAGGTGCAGGAGGCTGCAGTCACATTGCAGACAAGTTCAGGGTTAGCCCGTACAATGCCAAGAGGTGACAGACAGGCACTTTCTTACCTAGTGCATCGTGAAGATACTTCTGCCCTACCAACTTTAGGTATTCCTCAATAGCTTTGGTAGCAAGTGTGTTCTCCCTGAAGATCAAGACATCATGCTCCCCACAACGATCTACCTCGGACATCACCAAATCCGTCAAGAAGTCCTGAAGAAAAAGGTCAAATGGCAAGAGGTTATTTTAACCAGACTCAGTCATGCCAGGCTAACTGCAGAAGCCAAGAGGAGTACTGAAATCATTGTCCAGCCTGGGACAAGGGGTGTAGATGCTACATGTAGTATGGGCCAAGGAAATAGCTAGGGCTTCTCTTGGATTTATTACATTTATAAATGTTATAGAACACAAATTATAAAGGGAGAAGCAAAAGCCTCTAGAAGAAAACCTTTACAGTCAAGCTTGTGTTTCAGTTTAGGACCTGAACAGAAATCCTCACCAGTTTGTTTATGAGCAGGTTTGCCTGCTGAAAGAAACTGTGATATTACATTTATCTTCTAATACTGAATATGACACACAATCTTGGATTTAAAAATCTAAGATCCAAGTTAGGCACAAGTTCTTTCAGCTTGAGGAAATTTAAATAAGAAGAATGGCTTATGTAAATTAAATTCACAAACCAAAAGTGGTTCAGGATTTCAGAAAAAAGGTAACATACTAGCTGTGGATCTCTGTGGCTTAACTTGAACTGTACTTGAATGCTCAGGCAGGAACCACCACAGCAAGTCTTGATACAGTGAATAACCTCTTGATATATGGTCTAATTCCACTGTAATACTTACTTCCTGAAGTGATAACTTAATGTGAGTCAAGGACACTCAGCATTTCACAAGAAATACTCAGTATTTTGCAAGATCCAATGTCAGCCACAGCAAAGTTCTCCAGGAGAGCAAACGTATTTGTATCTTTTTTTTTTTTTAAACCATTCCAACAGAAAGAACCCCCAAAATCCAAAAACAAAACACCATCCAATTTAGGGTAGAGTGATAATGGTAACTTGCTGGTTCTGCTGCAAACAGCAGCATTCTCCAAACAGCCCAAAGGGTGCTGTAGTAGAGGTTTCATAAACCCATCAACTACAGAAGCCCTCATGCACTGCTAGGAGCTGAGTGTAAAATATGCAGAGCAAATATATGATAAATACAGACCAAAACCACATTTAGTACTCTTGGTTTTCAACCCATTATTGCTGTTTCTTTTCAGCAAAATTTGAGAGAATTATTTTCAACTGGTGCAGCTGGGCAACATCCAGCTGCACTACCCCCAGCAACCTGAAACGTACCCTTCTCTGCAGCTTTAGGTTATGGCACCCTAAGCTGCTCAAGGCTTCCAGTAAACAGAGGTTGAAACGTTCAGGCACTAGGAGGGCAAAGTTAAAACACTGATTTATCTTCCTCTTGCAGCTAGCACTGCAGGAATCCAGAGCCTGCTTTCCAGCAGGATTTCAACACAACCCCACGGAAGATATCCCAGCTACTCGCTTCTCTTGATCAGACAAATAAACTTGGTAAGGAGCGAGTTCCTATCACACACTGTCACAGAACATCAGCCTTTCTGAGACACATCTCAAGGGGAGAACAGTAGAGAGTGGTACATGATTATGCAAACATAAAAAGACCTTTTGGGAGCAGTTAAATTAGGCTGTCCCTCGAATCCTTCCATATCCCTAACCCTCTAAACTTGTGTTTGGTCGTGCTTAACTTGCTCTAGCTGGCATTACTGGAAGAAGCTGCCTACCGCTTTGTACTACTCACACACCCACTTGGCAGGCAGCATCCAGATAAATCAGTGTTTGCTAACTCCTTTCAGAACTTCAAGACCTACAGGATACTCTTCCACAACCTAGTCGAAGAAACAGGCTTGCTCCAACTGCTGCCTCACAGAGAACCAGCAGTGTGCACCCAGAAGTCCTAACACCATCCTTGGCTGTTCAAACGCTGACCAAATCAATGTTAGCATTGATTAGCTGACTGAGCACTGAATCAACAATGGCACCCTGCTGCTCACTGTATCAGAGACTTATTTATAGAAAAAATTCTCAAGTTCACTCACCTCTTGCTTACTCATCTCTTATCCTGTATCATGATTTTAGAAATATAGAAAAGGTTCCTGAACACTCAAGTGCAGGCCCTAACTTTTCACAACAACATGAAGCAACACAGTCATCCCACTTATACTTTGTACACAGCATCTTTAATCTTTGTATCAACTCTTAATCATTGTTGGTATCATCTTTATCTACATACCTTCCTGGCAGATAGAATCATAGAATCATTTAGGCTGGAAAAGACCTTTAAGATCACCAAGTCCAACCATTAACCTAACTATACCAAGTCCACTGCTAAACCACATCCCCAAGCACCATATCTACATGACTTTTAAACACGTCCTGGGATGGTGACTCCACCATTTCCCAAGTCTTTTCAAATACTTTTGAGACCCTTTTCTCAGCCTTACCCTATCAGGCACCTTCTGCTGCTGCCTACGGTCATGTCAGCCCAGGCTTCCTAGTTTCTACCAGAAAAGATATCACCTATCAGCAGTGAGAGTGGAGCTGTGTTGACATGAACTGCTTGTTCTTACCTTAGCTCTCCCAGTGCTCTGAAGAATGTGCACCAAAGCACACGCCATCTCCTCCTTATTCCTTACGCTGATCACAGGTTCCAGCACGGAGCACAACATGGTGTAATTGCTGGTGACAAACTCTGCAAATTCTTTGTATTGCTCCATGGGCAAGATGGTGATGGTCTGGTAACGGGACTTGATCCGAATGGAAGGTCCTCCTGATTTCCCTTTGTTGGGTGTAGGTGTGCTGACTGGGTACCATTTTTCCACAAACTGGCGACCGGTTACAGTGGCCATGGGAATGTTGACCAGGCCTACATAATTGTTCTTGTCCTTTTTCTTCTTCTTCTCCACATCCTTGTAGATGTGAACTGTGATGCTTTGAAGAGGGGGCAGACCGTAGAACTCAAAGTGCTCTCCCCAGAAAATGTTGTCTGCTTTTGTTTTGCTGGTGGTGCGGGCAAAGAGGGTGTCATCAAGGCACAGCTCACAGAAGTATTTCTTCTTGGGGGCCAGGTCCTTTGCCTCGATGATCCAGAGACGGAGCACATTTTCAGCTCGACGGCAGTTGTCCTGCACAGAGGAAAGAGCTCAGCTTTGATTCAGAATCCCTAAAAATTCAACATTATGACTTCTAAAGCAGCAGCAAAGGGGCTGCCTTTTGTGTCCAAGACAGGGACAGAATCAGAATTCAGAATCAGAGACTCTGATTTTCAGAATCAGAATCTCTAGAAAATTGAGTATTTTCTAAAGTAGAGGCAAAGGGCTGTCTTTTCTACGTCAAAAGTGGGGACTAGAACATTCTTCCTCTCAAAAAGCTGTCTTTGAAATGGTTTAGAAAACAAAACACTGCACAGGTGCCACTCAAAAGCTGCTAGGCCGGCATGGCACATGGCCCTGTTTACTCTTGTGAATAACTCCAAGAGCACTGCTAGCCCGCCCCTTGAAGGTGGTATGCCAGCTATGAAGGTGATTTATCAGATATTTACCAGCTGATCAATTGACTCCCCTTCTCACTCCAGCTCAAATTTATTATTTTTTTTTTTTTATTTATTTTCCCCCTCCCAGGCTGCGCCTCCGCAGTAAAACAAGAAACCACGTTCTACCCTTCTGAGGTCTCAAAAAAATCCAGTCTGGAACACCGTAAGCAGGCACTGGGGCAGGGATCAGGAAGCATGCTGACATGTATTTATTCATTAAAGGTTTGACCTACTGCACTCACTAGAACAGTACACACAGCAGCTTTTGATACACTGAGGAGCGGACTTCTCCCCAGACTAAATTAATTGAGCATGCATCTGTGGGAAGCCCTGGTACACTGGACTAAAATCCAATCATGTCATCTCCATTGCCCCCTAATCTGATTCCCATCGTTTCCATTACCTTATTTGGCTGCACTGTTCTGCGTAGGTTTTCCATCCACTTGTCCCTCTCTGCTGCAGAAGAACAACTGAAGCATTTACTGCCACTGGAGCAAGTTACCTGGAACATATAAATGACAGGCTGAGATATGGAAGAAGCTGCAAAAAAGCAAGGAAGAAGATAAGCAATGCTTGAGCAACCAGGTAAATGTGAAAAAGACAGGAAAACAATGCATGAGCCCTGAAGGCAGAGAGGGTAAAAGGCCCACAAAATGTAGAGGAAAAAAGAAGTCAGTTCAAACTAATATAAGCTAATGAAACATATGAGGAGCACCAGAATCTCCACTTAAACCAGTTAATTTCTAAAAAAAACCCCCCACTTGTTAATAAATCCACAAGTACTAAATGCTGGCAGTTTTCCCTATTAAGTCCCAAAAGCAGATTTGGTTACTAACAGTGTCAAGACAGACAGAACTAACAAGGTATTACTATAAGGCAAAAGACACTGGAAACGGTTTCTTGAGTAAATACAAAATATTTCCAAGGGTCCATCTTTACAGCAACAGCCTCAAGCAAACTGAATGAGCAGTGCTCTGATGCAGCCCTGACACTCGATGCCAAACACACCTCTCCTTTCACACAGGAGGGAACCACCTTAGTTTCCTTCATTTTTACACGGCCTGACAAACTTCATTTGCTCTTTCTATTCATTTGTGCACACAAGGACAAAGCAGTTTGAAGCCAGAGGACGAGTACACAGCTTATGAAAGATAGTATGTTTGAAACACACATTTGCATGCAAACTACTAATGCTTAGATATGTATCAAACGAAAGAGATTTTTCAATTGGAAGATGTGGTAATTGAAAAAAGATTTCTCTCCATTCAGTGATTGATGTGCCATTAGCCTCAAGGACTTCACAATCCAGGCTGGTTAGACAGCCCCCACCCAAACCTCAGTGCAGAAGCAGCTCCTGATCTGTTCTCCAATTACAAAGTCACAGAACAGCTCACTGCCAGGGTCCAGATCAACCCGCAGCATATCATTGGCTGCATGTTTGGAAAGTTTTCTTTACCTCAAAGCAGAAGTCTTGTCCAAGGATACTGCTGTGAAGTGGTTTGACAAAGACTTTTTCTTCTGACCCAAGATCCAGGGCCTCCACGGCGCTGCCTGGGCTCAGTAAAGACTCATGGGAACGGGACTCCTTCAGCTTTGGCAATCCACGTGACCTGTAACAGAAGGAGGGGGAAAGAAAACATTATTTTTCTCATAATTACCAAAAGAGTTGGCAAGGTCGCTGAGAAAGCTACAACTTGGTGTTTATTCAAGCCAACTTCTACAAGTAGTCTGTAAACCTTATGAAAATGACATGAGGCCAGTAATCCCAGATTCCTAAGGAAATATCCACCTACACAATCCCAGGGAGTCCATTCTCACTGACCTAGAAATTGTAGGTGCTGAGCCATCAGTGAAAGAACAGCAAAACAAAAAATTCAGACCTTGACTGTTGGAATTTAAAGAAAACTCATGAATAGGTTTGGATATATTAGTGAAAACATTTACTGCCTAGATTACAAGATAAATGTTGTGTACTAACAGCGAAAAGCACACCAATTTACGAGTCTCTAAACCCATGCAGAATGAAAGCTACTCTCATGAGAGCAGATACACTTGATTTTTCTTAACATACACAGCCTTTACACTTAAGTCAAACACACAAATTATTTCCCGCTTCACAAGGTTCAAGTCAGTTACCTACGTTTAATTTTTGCATTTTCTTCTCCAGCTGCTTCTTCCAGTTTTAACAGCTTCCAATTTTTTGACACCTCCATTCTCTTTCAGCTTCCCCTCATTGCCACATACTGCTGCTCTTTTTCAGCCAACTGTCCTGTAAATCCCTGAGCTCTACCCGAGCTGGCATCTCCCAAATTTCAGTAACTTTTCAAAGCAGTCTTCTCTTTGCCCCCACCAGTTCTTGAATACTTCTCAAAGACATATCCATCCTTCCACTGCGCTGTAGCTTTTTCCAACTAACAGCAACATTATAAAATGTGCTCTAACACTTTCTGTATTCTCCTAGTTCAACTTAGTGTGACATTTGTGCATAGTAGGGAGCTCTGATGTCAAACAGCACTGTAAATCGTGCTCAATTTACAGGTGACAGCTTCACCTGTGCCACTTGTAACTCTGAGCTGACACCTGGACTGGAAGCTTCTGCAATAATATCAATATTATACTTCAGGGACAACTAGCATTTCTGCTTCCAAAGGGAAACACTATGTGCACACACATTTCTCCTCTATCTGGAACTCACTCAAAGCCTTCACAGATGACCAACAAGGAGGAAGATCACTGAGCCCCAGCTTAGCAGAAAAGGAGCTGTTTACCTGGCAGGTCTAGATTTTGTTAAGATATTGAAGCTCATGCTGGTCCCTATGCCTGTTCAGTGCTCCATGAAAGTGTGTCCATAAATATGGCTGCACATCCAGCAAGTGTGACTGAGCACAAATAACAGATGTGAAAGTATTAAGGCATCAGTTGTCTACACATTATGCAGAGAAAAGCAATGCTCTGGAATAACACTTTCTCACCTGCGTTGTCCTCACAGTATTTCCTCTTTTATTTGATCCCCAGTGTCAAGGCTCAGTATCAAATGGAAAATGTTTTAAAAATGTATTTATGGAGGAGTGAAAAACACAACTACCTCTAACACCTTAATTTTGAAAAGTAAGTCATTTGTATATACTTCTTTTGCTTATACAAAACCAGCCCTTGTATTTTGTAAGCTTAGGAGAATGAAATACCTCGTACCCTTGAAGCAATCCTACAGGGAAACAGGAAAAAGTAAGTCAAAAAGGTGTCTTCAGTACTTCTAAGGCTGCTTAACAAAAACTCTGGTATCGTGAAGGACACATGCAAAGCAACAAGCAGAGTTCATCTGACTGCTCTTTTGTACAAAACGAAACGCTGAAGGTACTCTAGTAGATTCACACACGATAAGGTTGATTAAGCGGTAAGGGGGAACTTTGTTCCCGTTTAATATATTGAATGACCTAAGTGCAGGCAGCAAAAGCCTTTCATCAGAGGGGTATTACAAAGACACTGATTTCAAATGCAAAACAGCAGCACTGGTACAAATGTGTTGGCTGCACTGTGCATGCTTTGTTTTAACAGGTTACAGCAGCAGCTGTACCAGCACAAACCCAAAACCTCAGTCATGTATAATTGAACACTTGCTGCAGTTAAGGTAGGGCAAGTCTAAAATAAACACACCACAACACACCACTTTAATATCATCTCTGCAAAATCCTCTCTAATTTCTCCTCTCAAGAAAGCACTGCTGAGGTCACTTGGCTTCTGTCCCTACCCCAAACTCCCGGCAATTCCAGTCCTACCAAAGTACTTTGGTGCATGATGCAGGGGAGCTGGCAGACAGCCTGCAGCTGACTCCCCCCTTAGCTCCTTGTAAGAGAAGAAAAGCGTGGAGCGGTCACAAAGAGGGGGAAGAGGAAGGAAAGAAAAGCAATAAAGGAGGAAGAAAAAGAGCTTTTGCAAATCCCAGTTAAGCAGAGGCTGCACTTGGAGCAAGACAAACGAAGCACACCTACATGAAACAACTGTACAGCCACTTAGCAGCGCATCCCCAAATCATTGCGGTGCCACATGTCACAGCCCTTCCTTTCAGACTTCGTTCTCTGAGCTACATCTCAGACAACAAATCCTGCCAGGAGAGGAAGAAAGGCACACAAATCCAGGAGGAGTTCTTCCTCAAGCCTTAGGTTACAAATTTCAGATGAGCATCATGCCAAGCAAATAATGGTGGGGCAAGAAGAAAAGTCACAGCCGCAATGGTGAAGAAATCCCTTCCCTCTCCTATCGGCTGTGCTCCCACCTGGCCCCGCGGGTGACACCGAGAGGCTCCTGGGTGCGTGTTGCCATGGTGCAGCCTCCTGTAAGGAGATTAGGGGGGGCTGGCAGCCGGGAGAGGCAGCAAACACAGGGAGGCTACTCCACAGACACGGCAAAAGGTGACCTTTCCAGAAGGAAAGAATTCCCTCCTCTTCCTTTCCTACACCGAGTTTAATGAGACCTGGACAGTTAGAGGCATCTTCCAAGAATGCCTCCAAACAGCCTTTGGGCACAGGCTGGGAGCAAAGGCAGGTACACACAGAAAGTGTACTCCATGCTTCCACATCTCATCTTGCAAATTAAATCTTTTAGTAGCATCTCTTCTGCTTCATTGCTCTTCTAACTAGTTAGCTTTAAATGTTTTGTGTTGTTCCAGATCAGCTGGAGCATGGCTGGTTTTGTTGACTCAGGGCTGTGGGGCAGTGGAACATCTATCTGTTCGAGCAATCCTTTGAAGTTACCATATTTAAAACAGCACAATAAACTGATTAACTGGCTTAGAATTGGCACTTTATCTTCCATAAACACCACAGCAATGCTGTAAAGTTGTTGGTTAGATGCAACCACACACGTTTACAAACACAAGCACGTGCATTTGTAGGCACCATGGTATATATTTTTCATCTATTGATAGATCTGCAAAGCCAGTCATTGACTTGTGCCTAAATCAGCAGCATCCCAATCGATACAGGCAATAATTGTACAGAAATAATAGTTTTCTGCTACCTTAAAGCCTCATCTGATATTCTGAAGCTGTAAGTAACAATGCTGGCTTCCCTTTTGTGTAGATGTCACTAACTTACTTCCCAATGTCGAGCAAAGGGGCTGGATTAACAGGGTCTTTCCTGTATTAGGTAGAACTACTGGCAAAATGAGTGTTGCTTTGAGTCTCTATTAAGAGGGAGGTAATCCCAGAGAAGCAGATTACTGTAAACAGGAAGATCGCACATGCAAAAGGTGGGGGAAGGGTTGTTTGTACAAATCTGTTTCTGTTAAACAGCTCCATTAACAACACAAATCCTGTTTTAAATTACAACTAACCTCGCATGATCAACTTTTTTTCTCCTGCTGCTTTTTCTATCTGCTACTGCACACAACATAAAGATTGCAAAGGACAACATAAGAGTTCAGAGCAAATAGTTACCGACAGCATTAAACAACTCTTACATAGGTATTCTCCATAATTTCTTTCCAACGGGAAAAGCAGGTGGAGGAGGATGTCAGGGAACATTTTAAACTTCCCATTTCTTCTCACAGGCTTTGGAGTACTGGTCTTCAGAGTGGCATAATTTCCTTCTAAGGCCGAGCCCAGCCAATGCCCCTAACCACTGACCTGGCAGCAGCATGCGACTGCTACTGAAAATGATCTCTTTGACATCACCATCTTGCTGGCCCAACTCCAAGCTGACCCTCTCTCTTTCCACACCATAATTCAGTAATTTTCCACTACGGGAAGATCTCAGTTGTAAGCCAGGAACTAGAAACTTCTGGCTTTCCGTGGCCGCCCATGGCACACAGCAGCCTGTTAGTCCACTTCTGTTACATTCTACTGTCTATAAGGCATGTAGGACAAAGGGTTAAAATCCTAATTGCTCTGGTTATGAAGCTCTCCTGCTGATTTTGACCTATTTAAAAGCCAACCTACAAAGCACAAAAGGTTTTCAATTACAGAGCTTACCAGGGAGAGCACTATATTGCTTGGAAAACAAGCCTGTGGACATCAATAATCCAAAAGATTAAAAAAAAATAAATGTATAGAAACAAACTACCAAGGAACAGAATCCCATAACACATTTCCTTTACCAACAAACCAGTGCAAAGACACAGAATTCTGAAAAGAGTTTTTTGTTCAGCCCAAGCACCCGGCTAAAGCCACGTCTCCACTGGTCTTACGCATAACTGTAGGGCTGCATGCTTCAGATAATTCCAGCACAATACCCGTGTGTTTGGAGACACTCCCCGAGATCAGAAAGTTCAATACTTAGCCACTTGCAAAGTCACAGGAGAGAGCTTGGACTGTAATGCAGTGACCTTTCTGCTCAGCGCTGCTGCTCCACGTCCCAGCCCTGCTGAACTGGACCCTAACGTCGGCAACATCCTCTGCAACACAGGTGTGCTCGACCAGTGCTGCAGCAGCAGGTTTCCCTGTGCAAACGTTCATTTTGCAGGCACCACACCCCGCTTCGTTTTCCAACTGCCAATTAGCAGAACATCCTACTACTTGGTCAACAATTCTACAAGTCTAACCAGTTTCATTATTATTATTCTTATTTTTAAAACAGAAACTTCAGGTAACTTATTTAGATGCAAGTTCTACTTGGCCTCAACCAAACGCTGGCTTTTTCTAGGAGTATTTCTTTAGCCTTCCATTGAGACTCTGGTCTTTTTTTTGCAAGGCCCTACCCAAAGCCTCATTGTTTGAACCCTGCCTTTGCAAAGCCCTTCCCTGCCTGCCTGCTCTCCCTACAGATCACAGCTTGTCTAACAGGCACCTCATACAGTGCAGCCAAACAGGCTGCTGAATTTCTCAGTGGTAGCATTTGCTTCTCTCTGCTGTAACCACGGTCCCTGCTAGTAACATTTCAAATTATTTTGTTTTGCTGCATCAGAGATGCTTAACCAATTCACTTTCATTTTGCTGCTAGGTGATTTCTAGGTGAATGCTCCGCAAAGGACCCTGGTTTTTGCAGAAAAGCATCAGCTGTTAAGAAGTATGTTTTTATAAAGGGGTCAAGCGAGCCTGAAGACAAGACAGAGCAGTTGAGCACAAAGGTGAAGGTTTGTGACAACAGCCCTAGCACTAAGATCTTGTTCAGTTCTCACCAAAAAACAGAACAGCTGCATGATGACTGAAAAAACTGGTTGAAAGAAGTATGTTCACCAGACCAGGAGTGAGATGTTCCTCCGGAAACAAACCACTCCTCCCCTTTCCCCATACTCCAGTATGCAGATAGAAACAGACACGCTGAATGAAAACAGGCTCTGAGTGAGTCAAGCCTTAATAACGCATTGTGCAACACAGATTTTTATCCTTTCATCTAAATCAGGATAAAAATCACACACCTTTTTTTTTGAAAACTGTGATTAAATTAGAACGAACGAATACGAAAAAACGCTGCAAGATCTGCTTCTATTATTTCTATGCTCTGTGCTATTTTCAATCTGCAAAGAAACCAGGAGGGAGGAGCAAGAACTTACCGAAAGTAGAAAAAGCTGTCGTTGGAGCAGCGATACCGCTTCACCATAAACCCCAGAGCCATGGCTGCTCACTGCCCTGCAACCTGCCAGAGCCCATTCTGAGCACGGACACAATGGAGCCTACGACTATCTGATAATGCCATAAAATGACTTTTAGTAAAGCAGGAGGATTCCCACGTGGCAGTAAATCCCAACAGGGCAAAACCCTCCCAGCTGTCCGCAGAGCTTTATTGCAGTCGCTGAGACCATATGCAGCCAGTCTCAAACATCTTCGCTCCCTCACCACAAACAAAACTGAGGACAGAACTGTTAGTCCACTTGGAAGTCCTCTCAAATTCCTGGCCATAAACTGAAAACATTAATTTGGTCTCTCCTTCCAAATTTAACTTTCCTTAAGTCTTTTCTTATGCTCTTTTTTACATGTTTTATTTATTAGTGACACTGAGAAAATGTTTGAGACCAATGTGTGGGTTGAAGAGCTCAAAGAATGCAGTGGGAAACAGGCTAGGAAAGCTGTGCAAGATGATACAGTAACATGGTGCCAGAGAGCCTCATGGCAAGACCTGTTGATAACCCAGTGAGATGCTGCACTGGCCACACCTCTGAAGAGCTTCACTCACATCTGCCACGGGTCACAACTGAACGCGGTCTAAATCTTCTCACATTCATGCCTTGTAAAGACAAAACATGAGTTTTCAAGTACAAAGATGGCCCAGCAAACAACCTGAACCTGGAGTAATAGAAGTGATGAGAATTACAGACTGAGAGGTCATGGATTTCTTCTATAGGACAACTGGATGCTGACCCATGGTGGGCTCATTTCTGGAGGGACACCACAGCTCTCTTCTCCCCATCCACTAAACCAGTCACACTGAAACGAAGTTCAAAAGCCAGAAAAAGTAGGTTGGCCAATTGCTTTCTGCCAAAACAGGAAATCTGATTGTGAAAAAATCTGCAATTTCTCTCCATCACTCCTTCCCTACAGCATTCCTAAATCCTTTCTATTTTAAATCAACTCTGAACAGACAGCATAGATCTCATGTCACCATCTGGAATGGCATGCAGTGTTATAGTATCCCAAATCTTTATGTGCACCAGGAGAACTAATATTTCTTTATGCAGATTTTTATAGGTATTTATTTATAGACATCTCCTGTTTCTTAACAGGACCCAAACACCTCAAAAGCATGAGAAAAACAACGTGACAGCAGCCTCTACTTCTTTCTAAGCCTTGCAGGGTTTTAATTTATAAAACTATATAATATTTTCTTTGAAGGCAGGGCTCTTGTATTTGTCAGAGCAAGAAAAGGTAGATGCTATCAGCCAACCTGGCCCTGAAAACCTGTATAACACCATGACATCACCTAGCATTACCTGCTTAAAATGGGAAAGGGCTGACTCACTGGGGTAGGACAGGGAAAGTTTGTACTGCAACAGTTTGAGACTCATACAGAAAGCCAGGAGAGCTGAAGGTGAGAGAATGGCAATTCCCTCTCACAAATTAAGAGTCAGCAGCTTTGTGCTACCTTCTCTTCACACTGAAGCAGTTGTCCCTGATTTGTCCCATTGAAAAATCCCCAACAACAGCATAATTCTAAACACAAATTAATGGTTTTAGCCTCTTCTTTCCCGCTGTCCATCCCCTCCCAGTATACTAATCTGTTCTTCATCTCCAATGCTTCATTCCCACATGGTTTCTGAGTTGTTTTTCCTGCTGTTCTACCCACCAATTACATTTTCCAGGCACCCTTAGATACGGAGTGAAACATATGGAGGAAAGGAAGAAATTATTGGCAATTTCACCTTACAGTGCAACTGAATTAATTTCCTTTATGATTTCATTTATGAAATACCATTGGAAATGTAAAAGCTCTAACCATAAACTTTCAAAGTTGGTATACTGAATTGGTGCACTGTCTGATTAGACCACAACTGCAAAGAGAACTCTATTAAACCCTCAGTCTTTCCAACAAAGGGTAACTACAATGTTGAGCGATTGGTGACCCTCACCTGCAGCACGAGGCTGCAACCAGCTTGAGGTGAGACTCATGCTTTTGAATAGCAATACTCATCTGGGCAAAGATTTATCTCGAAATAAACTTCAGCTCAGCTGCCCTTCCACCTAGCTTGGCTACTCCCAAACCATCTCCCTGCCTTCCAAACTGCGCTCTCTGTTCACTTCAGCACACATACCTCTGAAAGGAGGAAGATCACACAGACTGATTATCAAAAAATGCTCTGTTCCATCAGCAGCAAGTTACTGTATCGAGTCACAAAACCCCCAAAACACTGTCCCATCTCCTGCCCTGCAGATGCAAGATGCACTGCTAAAGGCTGGTGCAGAGGACCAAACAAGGAGGGTGACCTGATGGAAAGTCAAGAGCAACCACCAGCTTGTCCCTGTCTATCATCCTGCACATCACTGGCTTTTCAGGGCTCTGCTCCCCCAACCTCTGTGTGGACTCTGCCACTGGAACTTCTCAGTTCTCAGTTCCAAGGAGACTTGAGAGGGCTGACAGACAGCTATGCCTAATGCCATCATGCATGCATTGGATTTTGTGCTTTGCAAGCAATCAGAGAAAATCCATGTTTCATGCAGGTCTGTTTGAAAATTCATGTTCACGCTGGCAGGGAGGAGAGGGGGATCTGCTTTTAAAGAGGAGGCAGCTTTGCTGTGATATCATGTCTTAAACCAAAGTTGTAGGGATTAATCATAGCTGAATTTTTTGGCTTCCCCAGAATGACAGCATTTCCCTTACACTGCAAAAGGAAGTATCATCCGTCCCCATTCACCATGAGTACCAAGTTAAGGAAAAACAGATGCATTATTTACAGCAAAGAGGAATTTCTGCATTACAGAACTTCAAACAAAGCTGGTTACAGTCAAAGTAGCAGGTACTTTATCACAGGATGGCATTATTTAACCTGCTCATGCTCACCGAGTTGCTTGTTACAGTAAAGTTGCAACTCCCCAAAAACAGGGATTTACAACAAAACTTGATGCTCAGAGCAGACTGGGTGGACATTGCTACAACTATAGGAGCAACATAATTCACATTGATAGTCACATTTGGTAAGCAGCAGTCCTGTCTTTAACTGGAGGAGTTAACAAGACCTCTAACATCCAAAGCCTTGCTATTGCCATGGTTTTATGGTGCTGCCTTTCAGCTGGAGAAGACAGCACCACTGCTTGAAGCAGCACAGCATGACAGGTACAACTAATGAATTCAACTCAGCTAAAGGAGAAGGGAAAAGCACTAAAGAATGTAAAATCACAGAGGCCTGCCGTGGCCTTAAGTACAGGGCAACCTATTTTTCACTCAATCTAGTTCTCCTGCTGGGCTGCTGTGGAATGTAACACAGAGTAATGTTTAATAAAAACAATCAAGAGACCTTACACATAGTTAGAAAAGCTGTGTGTAGAAGCCATTACTTGCCTCATATACTACTCATTCCCAGCCTGAATCACCAGTCACAAACCAACCAAGCAAGAATACACCAAATGGAGCACTAAGAAGGTCAAAAGTTGCCGAGTTTTCCAGTTTTCTGAAAAACAGACCATCTGCTCATTATTTAACACTGCAGTAACTCCAGAATTGACTGACATTAGCAAGGATTCTTAATGTGCCTGAACTGTACAGTATGCCTCTGTGCTTTGCCCATGCTAGCTGAACTGATCTGCCTGCACCAGCATAATCCCTCATATTGGCCACTGCACTCGTCTGTGGATAAGCATTGCGTGCATCAAGGCAAGTTTTACTAAAGCTGATCAATCCAATGGTTTTGCATCATGAAATGTACAGTCTGCAGCTTAAACAGATGCAGAAAAAGGTATTTGAGTCCATATGCTTAACCTGAACTTTTCATCAGCTGTTAAGAGCAGTAAGTTTTCAGGCCTGTGTCAGCAGTACATTGCATACTAAATAACTTCTGACATACTAGAGTCAGCCCAAAAACCACCCATCTGCCAGCGTAACAATAAATCCCCTGCTCTCATTCTGAGAGTGCATACACTGCTGCATGGAGAGTTTGTGAAGAGCCTCTGGATGAGGAGAGATTGGTTTGGGAGCTGCACTGAACCTTACCTGTCATCAGCACTGCGGAGAGACGGGAGGCGGAAACTTGTGTTCCTGTCCAGCTTTGACTGGCTCTTTGTCCGCTTGATGGACCCTTTCAGACGTTTACTGAAGAAGCCCTAAAATGAGAAGTTGCAGAAGTGAAACAGGGAAAGTGATGCCAGTAATAAATCAATCAATGCACTGCCACCAAGTCCCAGCTCAGCAGCGATTCCTGCTGACAATGCCTGCAGAACGTGCTGCATTGGGATTCCTCTGAGCAGGAAGAAAGGCAGGGCTAGACTGTCAGTGACAGTTTCAGCATGAGGGAGCTTCAAATTGCAATAATTAGCACTACTCACATTACAGGTGCACTTTGATGAATTCCAACAATACAAGAGACCCAAACCCACACAATTATAACTTAATAAGGCATAGTCTTAGATATCTGTATTTGCTCCTATCTCCCCTTTACATGCCATGTTCTTAATTATTGCTTAGATTAAGAGTACAAGATGTCTTTTATTACGAGCTTCTACTGCACCTGGAGTTGCACCCAGGTTCTCCGTTTAAGATTTACACATAGCAGGTAAGTCTTCAGATAATTTGTAATTTCAATAGTCCCACTAGCCAGAACAAAAAATTTCAAAAGTCTTGACATACTAGCCACTTTAGACACAGTCCTGGTATTACTCTGAAGCAAAGGTCAACTGAAAACAATCTCCCTGTGATCTAAAAAGAATAAAACTTCAAGTCTTCTGAACTACAACTGTTCACCAGTCACAGACCAAAGATAATGTTAGTTGGAGGGAGCATCTGGGGATCATCTAGCCTGCCTCCTCCTCAATGTGGGTGTTCTGCCAACACTAAGGCAGCCTAACTCTGACTTTGTCCAGCTAAGTCTTGAGAACCTCTGTAGATGGAGATTTTACCACCTCTCTGGACAACTCAGTCCAGTGCTGCATTACCCTTCCAGTGAGAAAACATTTCCTTGTGTTCAACAAAAACCTCCCAAACAGCAAACTGCAGCTGCTGTCTCATTAGATTATCTGCCACTGCAGGGAAAAGTTTGGCTCCATCACCTTTGGAATTCCCCTCTGCACTGCAGCAGGCTTCCTTGTATCACCCCTTAGCCTCTTTTTTCCCCAGAGAAGCATGCCTTCAGCCTGTCCTCATCATTTTCTCCTTGTTGATAGCATCAAGAGCTACTGCTGTGTTACCAGTAGTGAAACATGACTGCTGATATACAAAGGGTGTGTGCAGCTGTATGTGTGGGGAAATCACAGAAATAATTCAACACCTGCATGTGTGATTTTCCCCTGTAGCCCTTTAAATCACTTTGCACATAATATGCATTTTAAATAAACCATATTGTGTCAAAATATTTCCAGGCATACACATACATGTGTTCTTTAGCATGATCAAAGCAAATATAGAGGTTCTTAATCCAATAGGATTAAGCAACTTTTTACTGTCTGAATCTTCTGCTCCCTCACAAAACAGCTGCAGGGAGCCACCCTGCATGCTGCTGGTGGGAGATGTAACCAAACACATGCCAGAGAAACAGTGTCTCCAAGATCATTGCAGGCTGGTTATAGGTTGGCAGGATTTACTCAAGGTGAAAGCTCTTTTGGTGTGGCTTGAACCAGCAGATCCACAACCTCACTTTAGTAAATGTCTAGTGATGGTGAGTGCCAGTTGGGGCCAGCCCTTGCTCCCATCATCCCTGTTTTGTTAGGACAGAAGTCAAGTACAGCTAACTTTGAACACATTCACAAGGCAAGCCTCCACATGCTGCATTTGGGACAGGTGACAGATGTTGCCCACAGCTGCCTCCTGTAATAACAGGAATCAGCAAACTGGAGACAAGCAAGGTCTGCTGTTCTTTCTTATGCAGAACCCTGACAAAGCAAAAGTGTTTTATTGGCTCCAGGTGACTCAGCCAGGCCAAAGTGACTTGTTCATTGCTCAGGCTCATAAAAACTAGGCTAGCACAAGAAAAGATGACTTTAATAGTTTAGTCTGAAAAATCTCACAACTCTTTCACCTCTTCAGAAAGATTATGAGATCTATCTACGATTGGACAGGGTGCTACAACATTTCATCTTGGCTCCCTTTCCCACAAAAGGTTTGATCAAGTGATCTTATGAGGTCCCTTCCAACCTGGGCTGCTCTATGATTCTACAGTATTCAAAGGGAGGGGCTGTCACCCTCTTCTCACCAGTGGATGCCAGTTAGTTGTTGGAAAAGATGTTGCTTCCATACAGCAAAGCCTGCATTTGGTCAGGTTCAAGACATACATTGCAAGCATCTCTAAACCAATTTTCCATTCTCATATTTCCTTTTATCTTCCCATACTTTCAAGGCTCCTTTTGACAGAAAATGTATCCTCTTCCCCTCAGACAAGCACATCCTCCACCCCCCTTCCATCTTTCCTCATTCTGTTATTCCTGGTCCCTTTACATCCAGCTTGCCTCTCTTCTTCCATACAATTCACTCCTCCTTGAAACAGCACAGTACCCCCCTCCGTCGACACTGGTAGGTGGGTTCTGTCTCCTGGCACTTGTTCTCACTCTGCTTCTGTTGATGAACAACCAAGTGAGTCCTGCTCAGTTGTCAAGTGTAAAAAAAATCCCCCCAAATCCACAGTTCCTCAGGCCATACCCATGACATCTTCAGCAAATACAGGAAGATGGCCTGTCTCCTCTCTTCCACTGAGATTTGGATGGGCATGCATTACTGAAAGCCTATCCCACACCTGATGCTGGCTGGAGGATCTTGCCAGCACATGCAGATCATCCTCTCCCAAACATCTATGTAGGAAACAACCTGCCCACACACACCAGGGCCTGCCACAGGCAGCACCAAGAAACTGGGATGCCCTGTGGGAGAGTGCTGCAGGGGACAAAGGAAGAGACAATCTGTTTTCTGCATCTGAAGGCAGTGCTACATTTAAGTCTGCCCTTCAATTTCTGAGGCTTGCCAGCCAGCAGGCTCCTCAGGGGTGAAAGCTGCTACGTTCTCCTGAAATAGGAAATAAGATGGAAAAGAAAAGGCTTGATACCTGCAAAACAACCCTCCACAAATCTACATAGCTTGCTGGGGGAAAAGGTACTGCCAAAAGGGAAGAAATGTTTTTAGCTGTGTGTGCCATTCAAACTCTAACCATGTTCCTGCACTTTTCTTGGTCCTGGTATTGAAAAAGTGCCTTTGAAAAAACCCTGTAATCAATAGATGCTCTTGGGCTTCTCTTGGGGCCATTGCTGGAATTCAAGTAGAGGCTGTATAGCACTTTCAAAGGCACTTTCATATATTCTGACCTCTCAGCATAAAAGGTAACAAACCCAACTACAGGGATTCAGATCTGGTGGACCCTGGCTTCACTCCAGTACCTTTCAGGCTGCTCAAATTGCAAACAAAAAATACCATGTTCTTCTCCCCTTAAGGGCAAATAAGACAAAGCTGACCCAATTCACCAGGGGTCCAAAGCATTCATATTGAATCATTCCAAATCCCACGCAGAGAGGCACAGTGAATATTAATTTTTGTGTGCACGTATCATTTGAAATTGGCGTTGCTTAAACATGAGTGAAACATATTCTTGGTTTAACTGAACATAATCTATTCCCTGATGAAATAACTATGCTATCTGGGCTTGAATAAGGCTATCCAGAGCTGACTATTCACACACACGCACAAATAAATTAGGGTAAGAACATACTTAAGTTAAAAAAATTATTCAAACAGCGTACTTGATGGTCATTCTCAAAAGACTTGCAACTCTTTTCAATATTTGCTCTCTGTGCCTTGCTGGCAGTTCACACAGGGCCAGTGCCTACAGATGGACAACCTGGGAGCAGCATGAAAAATTCACATGTGCCAGAGCTTTTCCATTTCCATTTGCCAAAGCAAATGCTTTTAAATACTGAATGCAGATATAAAAAAGATGTAGTGATGAAAAATACACTTCTATCTGCAAAAATACCATCTAACTGGAAGTTTTATTTCCTGTTCATTCCATGGAGAAGAAATCCCTCCCAATGCTAATAACTGTAGCTTGCACCATTAAAAAGACAAAACCACCCTTGCTTCTTTTCTTATAGTCCAGGTATTTCTCTTAAATACTTATTTCAACAAAAAATACTGTTTGGTTCTTATACCTAAATGTAACAAACTGTCTAACTTCCATCATGGAAGATTTTTTTTTTAAAAACAGTGGGAATTTTACTCCTTAAACAAACACCCTAACACAAAAACTTATGTAAACTTATTATGCAAACTGCCAAGAATTATGAGACTATGTTCTTAAAAAAAAAATAATCAAAATATTTGGTAGGATAAATTACCTAGGATGCAATCTGAAAAGATCAGTACTGTGTAAACGCAGTATTTTATGAGGAGCCCAGTGAGAGAATAACGTAGAATAATTGCATTTTAATTTCTCAAGAGACAGATTTGATGGTCCACACCTAATGGTAAAAAGCTCAGAACAAATTCCTCTCAGAACCACTGGTTTAGGGGAACAGAGATGGAATGGAGAGATGGTGGGGAGAGGGTGCAGGTACACACTGAATCAGGCACGTGGAATAGGTTCAGAGCAGGTTCATCATCTCAGCCAAAAGCATCAATCACTGGGGTAAGAAATCCCAATGTTACAACATCTAAAAATAATTCAATCCCACTGAGAATTCTATTCATCTCATTGGGAAGTTAAGCAACTCATCTCTCTCACTCTGCCAAGATGGAATTGCCACAGGAGAAGCAATCAATTCAGCAGGCTTGTGTAACTTGCCTCCACAGCCGCACGGGGAAGGCGTAGAAACTCGACCTCCAGGTATATTAAACTCAGGGATGGTGGTTGCTCAGGGCAGCTCTGGCTTTAGGAAATGCTCACTCTGTGCCCCAGATGACAACTGCCTGTCCTTAATCTCAGCAGAACAGCACATGAATTGCCCAGCAAATTCAGAGACAGCCCAAGTATGAACTGCTTGACTCTTTGACTATTGCTCCCTATGGACCCACTGATTCTTCACTTTGGAGAGAACAGCCCATGCATAATAAATAATGATTGTCTTAGTTGTTTTGAAAATGAAAGGTTAATTCAGCCATGAACTAATAGAACTATAACTACAACGTGAATATAAATGCAGTGGTATCAGTGGATGTTTCAAAGCAGAAAAACCAGGATAAGATGGGCAATGACAAAGGTTCACCTTACATGCAGTGCTGTGGTTTGCAGCATTGTTATGTACTTTAGGTATTTCTGGGAACAAAACCACATTGCCTTCTGGAGGCTTGCAATGCATCTCCAACATTTATAATTCTTGATGAGGAGCACTAATGCATTATTAATAACAGCAGGTGGGTAACTTCATTTACAGAGCAATGAGACTTGTCTCCGAGAAGGACTGGATGGTACAAAGATAACACTCGAGTGACTATGGATGACAGCAGAACTGCCTCCCAACTACTGTGCATTGTTAGTATGCAAAGTATTTCATTTCTTAAGTTGCTCACAAGCAGCTATCAAGGAAACAAATCACAACATAGCCAACTGAAAATGCTGTCCTATGCCAGTAACGTCGCAAAGCTCTGAGATGCAAAGAAGCAGGGGAAGATAGCCAGGTCATAAAATAGAAACAAACAACTAGCAGGATATTCCAGGGATTAGAAGCCACCATGATGAAGTTCACTATCCCCTTGTCCTGGGTTGTCTACCCCTGTAGAACAAGAAAACCCACAATATAACTAGCAAGGAGGTGGAGGAGGTTGCTTATGAGCACAGTAACACTCATTATTAAAATATTAGCAATGACTGCCTTTGAAAAGGCTCTCAGCCACTCACACAGTAGAAAAGCAGATGAAAACAACTACGTACACACCTCAGTGGTAATACAAAGAGTAAGACAGTGAATTACAACAGTCAAATTCCACCATCAACTCAAAAAGCTTAGCACTATGTCACTGAAGAGGTGGTTTGTGCACAGGCAGAGAATAAGAAACATGCTTGAACGTATAAACAAAGGATAAAGCACAACAAAAGTAAAGTGGTATTATGTAAAGCTGCTGTAGCTTTCACACTAATGTACCACTCTCTTCTGATCTTCTCATCTCCGCAAGAAAACCAGAACAAAACTAACTCCAGAAGTATAAACTGATTAAAGGCAGACAAGAGAGGGATTTACAAATGATACGTTTTAAAGACCAACTACTTATTTTAGAAACAAAAGCAAGGGATTATAGATGTATAAAACAAATAGAATGGAAATTAACTAAGCTCCTCATGCACACTGTTATATAAGAAAACCAAGGGGCGATTTAACATGAGAGGCAGCACATTGAAGTGATTGTCAGAAGACCTTTTCTAATGCTATGTATAAATCAGGCTGTAAAATTCTCTACCACAAGATATTAGAGAGACAATTTTTTTTTCAGCAAGATTAAAAAAGGATTATGTGTTCATATAAGGAAGAATAACATATGTAGCTGCATTAGTCAGGTTTAAAAATAACAAGAGTGAGCAATTATCAAGCTTCAGGACACAAGCTGATCAACAGCAAGGATCAGGAAGGTATTTTTCCCCTGATGGGACAGCACTGCAGATTTGGCCAGATAACAATTTCAACTTTCCAGTGAAAAATATTCTACTGCCACAGGAGGAATGAGGAATGTTTAAGAACAGTAACAAAAAAAAAAAACCCAAGGAAATGGAGATGATACCACAACAGGGATAGATTGATACTGCATCTGTAAATAGAATGTATCATAAGATTGCAGGTATCCAGGGTGATCTGCAGCCCAAAGTACTGAAGTGATCCTATTTCCAAATCATTGGGAATCATACTTAAAAATCACGAGGAAAAAAGAGCTGGGGAGAACTTCACCAGCTTTTCAGATCCCAGTTCAGCAAGGTGTTTTGCATGGACAAAACTGGGAGCAGAGCCCAGTTCTGTCATGGGAGCTGTCCCCATCAGACACTATCATAAGAAAAGAGCATCCATAAAAGCCCCTATCCAGGAATTAAAGAATAAAGGTCTGAAGTCTGTCTAGAGAGCTACAAAACAATGTTGATACACAATAAATATTATAAGAAACAGGTCACCTGATTCTACCAGAGTGCTTAATCAAACAACAGTTGGTCAACAAGTCAGCTGCAGCCCGTAAAGAACGTGGAGAAGTGATGGCCTCGAGCCTACCTCACCATGATCCAAGGGGCTGCCTTTTTGCCTTTCCCTCACGTCAGGAAAGAGGCAATGATCTTCTTGACCCCAGCTCTTTAGTACCCTGGCAGACAGCCAGTAGGCAGCCCAACACTTCAGAAGACCTTGTGATAATACAACATACATAATAATTAGAAAAATTAATGGAACCGAGCTTTGTCAAAGCTAGTAACATAAACCTGAGAACTGGCTGCAGGAATATCTAAAAAGAGTAATTATGACAAGTGATACGGTATCAAGGTAGGAGAAAGGGTCCAGTGGGATGTGGTGGGGATAGTGGCATGACTGCTTCTGTTTAACATCTTGTTAATGATTTGGAAGAAAAGTTAAACAGCACATTAATTACACTGAGCTATATTAAATTAGGAAGTGAAGCAAGGGCCAGCAAGGACAGAGAAATAACACAAAGGATTGTGAGCAATTAGAAACTGATAACACACACTCCTGTGAACTTTAGTACCAGAACTTGGGGAATCAATTGAAGGGGATTAAAAACAGAAGAGCAAGAAAAGTGATAAAGGGGCCAGAAGGACTGATTTGCAGAGGATGCATTAATTAAACTCTGCAGAACTTGAGTAAGCCGTGATTTGGAGGTGAAGAAAATTAGTTGCTACACATTGAAATACTATTAAACCAAGGACAGCTGGAATGTGACTGGTGTTTAAAGCTTTATACTTTCATAGTTCCCCTACATTAATTCCAGGGGAATGAGATAAAGTCAAGTTTACACCAAACATGTGAAGATTGTTCCTTCTGTTGAGGTCCACCAGACGGTGTCGCAGACTGGATGTACCCATCATCTGACTCAATGCCCAAGTTGGATGTAACAAATCCACTTTGGCAGAAAGATACTGTGAAGGTTAGAGAGCCTATCAACAGTATTACCCCAGAATAAAGACACGGATGAGAACTTGGTGAGCACCCATTTACGACACAAAATCCACAGAATAATAGCCAGCATATCACAGGCAAATGATAAAAAAAAATAAAGCAGATTCAAACAAATGCGTTATGGTAAGAGAAATGGGCAAAGTGGAATTAAAAGTGTTAATCTTACAATAGGGAAAGTAGATCTGAGCACAGACAGTTTTTCATGAAGGATGCCACGATGGCTCACATTAATGTAGATCAAAAAATTCCAGCACTGCATCGGTGCTGACACAAAAATAAAAATATGTACTTGTATGCCATCAGGTCACATGGCCAGAAAAGATCAGCCTTGTCCTAACCTGGCAGCATGACGGTAGCAGAGCAGTGCTCCAGAGAAGCAACAATCTTGCTGACTGCATAAAAGATGAGGCTGGGCAGCCACGAGATCTCATCAAGCTTTGACCTTCACTTAGGCTGGCTGCATTGTCTTCTGTTCCATTTAGCAGTGCTCTTAAAGAGCAAAGAGGCAGACAGTATTTCTATAGATCCAATTATACTCTTGACTAGAAACAAACCAAGGAAGGCAATCTGTAAGTATCAGTCTTCCCATCATATTCACACAGGGTTCCTATAAAGATAATTTTATTTACTTCGAAGATTGGGCTCTGGCTTTCCTACCTCATTTGCACTTCTTTGCCTCTTTCTCGTCTTTTTTTCCTAATAGCCAGCAGACATGGATGAATCATATATTACTTGCAATACCAACTCACAAACAACCCCACCACAAAGCAGCAAAAATTGGAGAGCACAACACATGTCTGCAGAGGGGTTTAGCAACTCCTCGCTGGCCTGCCCCTGCAGGAGCTCTTGAGGATTGTGACAATCTCCTCTTTCTCCTGGCCCCTTGACTCCAATGGCACAGCAGTGAGGGAACATGGTAGGTTGCCACCGTGCTACCGGAGCCCAGCAGCGCAACGGTGGGGAACGGGATGCGCTGAGATGGAGATGCTCTGCCAGGACATGGTGTGTGTGGGAAGGGACAAGCTGGTTTCTCGCCCATCTATGCGTCACCGTGCCTACTTCTCACCAGTTCCGTCTGCCTCCCTATTTCTTCAGTCAAATAATATTCATTATTTAAAATATGACTTTTCCTATAGATGCGTATCTATGAACAGGACACGTCTGTCTATATGTGAGAAGACACACACTTCCCCATCTCACTTTTCCTGCCTTTCGTGCCCTTCCATTCTATCTTAATATTCCTCCCAGATACTCTTGGAGATGGTCAAACTGCAATTAAAACAACTAAACCTAGAGGGAAACTGATGTTTTACCTGCAGACAACAAGGTCTGGGAGAACAGGAGAGATAAAAGGACAAGCACCTAGAGCTCTTATCTCTTTCTGAATGCCTTGTGCTGTGCCATGTCAGCATTAGCAGAATCCACTTTATTCTCCTTGGTGGGAGATAACCAGAACAAACACGTTACACATCCTGGTCCACGTAGTGGTTAGTCCTGAGAAAGATGTAACTACTGAAATTCTACTTTTCACACAATAGTAAATTTAAACCTATGTCTTTTTCACCAGCACACATGCAGGACGTAGGAAGGCAAATTTCCTGAACTCTGCAAAACAGCCCCTTAAATGAAATCCTTCATTGACCACTGCCACTGAAACGACTACTTAAAAAATGCCTCGTCAAGGAAACGTTCGCTTAAAGGCCATTATGCTGTTATGAATCAAAATTCCAGATGCTAAACAAATTCCAATTAGCAGTATTAAAAAAAAAAACAGATGCCTTTTTCTGAGTGAGTACCACTGCCTGGTGTTTTAAAGGAAAAAAACCTGCACAGAACATGCTGGAAGCCACTGTCCTATTGAGAAGGCAGCTTTTAAATAGCTTTTCTGAGAGGCAAACTTAAAAAGCTGTAAAAGCGACTTATTATGAAAGTCTCAGCATAATTTTCCATCAGTATGGAAGAAGGTTAAGCTGTCCCTTGCCTTAAGCTGCTTTCTGTTAGAAATCCAAGCAGTGAGGAGAAGAGGTATGGCACAGAGTCAGGTCCATGGGAAGAATAACTGAGACAGCACTACACTGCAGCTGCCCATAGCCCTGCAACCTCTGCTGTAGGTGTCAATGTTTGGGAAAACAAAAGCTCAACTTCTCCTATTATTAATCTGCTTTATATCCATAATACATCCCTGTCAAATAAAGATGACCACACACACACAAATTTAAAGCCAGTCTAGGCACCCCTTACATCCTCCCCTTGAAGCTCTACTCAGACCACTGATCTGAGACTTCCACAGGCACCCAAGTCATCCTACCTTCTTCTGAGAGCTTGGAAATTCTTAATACAAATCAAAGCAAGAAACACGATTCCTCCCTGTCTTATCACCCACCTATCAGATGTGTGCCAACCCACAAAGTTAACAGGGTATTTTATTTCAGTAGTTTTGGCTTGAGGTCATCTGTATTCTTAAGCAATCTGACTTCTAATTGCAGCTTGCTCTTTTAAACAGATCAGAAGTTGGCACGTTGTAAACCAGGGTGATCTCAGCCCCCACCTGTGCTGCAGCCTGCTAAGGAGTAACAGCACAGAAATGGGTTATTCAGAGCAAAACCTACAAAGCCAGAAGCCTTGTCCCTGTGACAAAGGCAGGAGGGTGCATTATGCTCCTGGGTACACAGGTGGCCAGACAGACAAAGCAGCATAATACCAGCTACATGTGGCACAAATAACTTCTAGGTTTTTTACTGGTTTATGCCCAAGCAACCCAGCCATGTACTACTTCCTGAGCCTATTTGCTAGAGTCCTGAAAGCCCAAAATACTGCCAGGGGAAATGAGAAACATTCTGCAAAGGTTCTTGTTTTGAAAGAACAGGAGCAGGAGCCAAGAAGCATTGGAGAACTATTAGAGAAGAATTAGAGAAACATTAAAGCATTACTTAAAAGATACGATCAACATTTAAAAAATGGTACAAAAATGAACAACAAAGAAAAAGAGAAAAAAATAATACAGAGAGTAATCAAACACTTCTGATATGTAGCTTGCAGTTGTTAGACAAAGACTATAACAATGCACTTACACATCTAAAGGCTAGGGCAGTTACTTATAGATGAAGGCAATGAAGACAGAATTTCTTATAAATGAAGATAAGAATAGCTAGGACTTGGGAAGGCTCTTGGAGTTCAAAAATCATCCTGGAACTCTGTGGCCCATAGGCTCAGCATAAACATAGCAGAACTTGACATAAGAGAATATTCTTGTGGCAACTTCACATGCAACTAGAGCAAGACCCTTTTTTCTCCAACTACCACCAAACAGGTCATTGAAGTGATAGAGGATAGTTTATAGAATCACAGAATAGTTGAGATGGGAAAGCACCTCTGGAGATGGCCTAGTCCAAGCCCCCTGGTCAAAGCAGGGTAAACTAGAGCAAGATGCTTAGGATTGTGTGTCCAGTCTGGTTTTGAAGGTATCTCCAGGGGTGGGGACTCCACAACCTCTCCAGAAAACCTGTTCCAGTGTTTGATTAACCTCACAGTGAACAAAAGGGTTTTCTTATGTTTAAATGGAATTTCCTGTATTCCAGTTTGGGCTCACTACCTCTTGTCTGAAGAGCCTGGGTCCATCATCTTTATTCCCTTCCATGAGCTATTTTGCTAAGATTATTTGCTCTGAGCTTTCTCTTTTCCAGGCTAAGCAATGTATTTTGCTTTAATTGCTACTTCAGATGTTTTTCGAACTAGAATAAAATGTGATTCAGGGTCTTTCAATAGACATTAGAAGTTCAAATCCTGTTCTGACAAGAAAGCCCCTACAAAAACAATACTCTTCACAATGAGGACAGTCAAACATCAGCAAGGTGGTGCACTCTGCATCCTTGGATGTTTTCAGCACCTGACTGGGAAATGCCCTGAGCAACCTGATATAAGTTGGTCCAGCTTTGAAGAGGGGGATAGATCAGAGACTTTCAGAGGTTCCTTCCAATCTATGTTATTCTATGACTGAAAAGTGACCAAGTATGGACACCCAGTTTATTCACTGCTTCCTTGGTCTCTTTTTCAATTCCAATAAATCATGAGTCACCAGGCTGCTTTAAACACAATTTACTCTATACACTCTGACCAACCTTAGTATTTTTATAATTCAAATACCTATCATTAAATCCTTAGCTGTTTTTTAATTTTATTTTTAAAATGACACAATGCAGGATTTAATAAAAAAACCAAGTTTTCCACACATTTGGATCTAAAGTGAGCCAGGAAGTGTGCTTAAAAGGAATGAGTGTTATCTAAAGCAAAGCAAGAACATACACACTAAGGTACAGAGATGGTACTCATGTCCATAAAGAATATAAAAAAATCCCCAATGTTCACTAGACAATTCTTCTCCTGCTTTTCCTCAGATTTTAAGTAGACAGATTACTTGCCAAAAATAAAGAAGACTATGAAAAGCATTTGCAATATTCAAGCTAAGTATTTTAAAACACAAACAAATATTGTTAAAAAATCACTGAGCACCTCATTTTAACTTGAAGCATTAGCCCTCAGTCTAATAATAGAAAGGCCTTTGTGCTCTTGGATACCCTGAGCAAAGACTGACACACGCAAGAAAATCTGGACTCTAGCAGAAAATGTCTCTTGCAGACTCAGAGCCAACCAGACTCACAACAAAAACTGAAGAGTTAAAAAGCAATTAACACACCTGCAGAAATTCATCAGCTTCTGAATAAACTATCAAGCCATTTCAATTTTCTATGTACTTCACTGGCATGAGGGAAAAATACCATGCTATCACCAACCTACAGGAACTTTTTTCCTACTCAAAATTGAATGTGTAATGCAATCCCTGGTGACGACTTCAAAAGTATTTATATAGGTCGCTGCCCACATTAACACTGATGTTCCACTGTTTGCAACTTCAGATCAAGGCAATGAAAATAAGCAAGTTATGGATCTACCAGAAATCTCTTGATAATACATCACAGTTGATAGCAGTACCTCCTGGTCTATAGAAATATTAACTACTCTCTTTTTTCAGAGCTTAGTTATACACTGTGGTATTTTCATGTTCTCCTCTGATTCAATAAGGAAATAAAACCTCCTTTGCAGGAGAAGACACACTTACTGGCACTTTGAAAGGAGAAGTATTCGAAGCATCCATGGAGTTGGTTTTCTCAGAGGTGCTGGTCCCGGAGATGCTCCGTCTGCGAGGAGATCTCTCTGCTGGGACCTCTAAGGAAGAAGGGGAAAAAAAAAAAAGAAGAAAGAAGGTGAATGGGTGCCGGGGGGTGGGGAATAGTCAGCTTTTATGCTCTGTAGGACAGACACCTCCACAAAGTTTCAAGTGCGTTACTAAACTGCTGAATGACACTCAGCTATTTTTTTATACTTTATTTAACTACTACATTACAGTGGCATTTCCACTGACAGATTCAAGGTTGTAAATCTGATTTGATTGTAGGCAATAGCCAATTAAAATAAAAAATGGTGGTAAAGATCAATACTCAAACATATTTAGTATTCTATTACAGTTTGTGAGATAGTATCCAGAGAACTTCAAATTTTTTTAATGTAAGCAATGCAGGGAGGCTCAATTTTAGTCACAGCTCAACACAATTTCACAAAGGTCAAAGTTCAGTCTTATATGATCACACTACTTGCTCAAGCCATGCAACCAGCAGAAGACTCGTAACTGCCCAGGTAATATGACATATATATTTCTGCAGATTTAAAAAAAAAAAAAAATAGGTCAACTTCTCCTCATTCTGGCAGTATGACCTTACTAAGACACCACTTTGGCATCTTAAATCCATGCAGGCTGATCTGATGAGCATAAAAATTCATACAAGATGCACTTCTATTTTTTTCTAGTATTTATACTAGAATAAAGGTATATTAAAGTATACAGACTATTAAAAATCTCTACACAAACACACATTATAGTATATACATATGTATATTTTTATATACAGCTAGATCCACACACATATACATACAGATACCTTTATCACAACTGCTGCCCATCTCCAGCTCAATTGCCAGACTTAAAGGAATCCAGCTTCACAAAACATCCCCCATAAACGGTGAGGGGGAAAAAAAAAAAAAAATCACTTCCTAGGAGAAAGTCCATTGTTATCTTCTGAATCTTAAAGAAAAGGAGTAAGCCGTGACTCCAGACAGTGACATTTTGACTCCTGCCGTTTTCCTTTCAAGAGACAGATGCAGCTTAAACTTCCATTTCTGGCCGCCTGGCCCTGGGGATCCGTGCTACTTCCACTTAGGAAGAAAGCTGGGTCCCTCCGTTCCCCCTCCCTTCCCACAGCTTGCAGAGAGCAAGAGAAAAAGAAACACACAGGACTGCAGCTATTCAATCAATCGCTCCGACTGCACATCCTCATTAGTTACTTTCAGGCTATTAACAGACGCCCAACTGCCGGCTTCCCTCCGCTACAGAAAATTTCACTGTGTATATCCTGATTCACAGCAGCAAAAAAAGGTTTACAGAGATAGACAGCCAGCTGGTGCCACGAGAGCAGTGTTTTCCCCAAAACAACTGAAGATAAAAAGGAGAAAAGCCTTCCTCAGGGATAACATTACTTGTGATGTCTTTGCATACCGGATTTTGATTTCACCAGTTAGAATACGTGTCTCCCGTGGATGCCTGAAGAACGACAAAATGGAGCATACTGAATGAGAGGCTAAGGAATCTGGACCCTGCAGTACTGGTGTCTCACACTGTAGGTATTTATCTTTTAAAAACCAGACCGCTACCATTCAGCCTCTCAGTCTGCTTGTAACCACCGATGGGGAAAGAACTGTTAAGAGGGAGAACAGCCTCCTGAACCGGACAAACCAAGGCTACCAGACAATGTACAGCAAACTGGGCAGTGGGCAGGGCACAGCCACTCGCTGCCCACCGTGAGGATGATGCACAAGTCCTGCTCGCAGCGACCAAGCAAATCACCAGCTGTCAAAGCTCTCAGTAACTGCCACAGAGCAACGCCACTTTCAGGGAGATTTCTCCCTCGGCTGATGAGCAGCGTCGGGCACTTTCTCTTCCAGCTAAGGAGGCATCGCCTGTTCCCGTGCTGGAGGGTAAGTCCCTGTCAGGGCACCTCTAGAGAACAAAGCACTTGGAGCAGAGCCAGCGCTAGACCAAGGTTTTTGAATAACTGTCAGTGGCACCATCTCAGGAGCCTTTGCAGAGGTTGCTGGTTTATCTGAAGATGAGCTCTTTTATACTGCCAACCTCCTCCCCCTGCCTCTGCGAAGGGAAACTGATTTCCTGCAGCACCTGTAAGTGCTGCTCTCCCAGAGAGAGCTGTAGGATGTAGGATTTAAATGATTCTTTCTGCTGTTCTCACTGTAAATGTAAGGAAAGCAAGCAGGAGTGATATATTCACTTGGAACTGAGGACTAAAGTGAGCACCTTGTATTTTACATCACACAGTAATGTGTTTGGCTTTCTCCACTTCTCACACACAGGAAATCACATCAAAGCTGCTTCAGTAATTTAACACACTCTGTTAACTCTGCTGAGTCATAAATGAAAACAGGAGCCTGAATTCCCCACTATTTTCAACAATAGGTTGTGCAGGAGGGGCAGTTTAGGGAAAAGTTTAAGTTTAAACCAAATGGAGTTGAAAAGCTACAACAAGGAACATGCCTGGCTCTCCTCGCCTTCCCTCTTCCCCCTACATCCACACAGCAGCAATTCAACTTCTCTGCAAATAAAACACAGGTTCCATCAGTAAAATGAGTTTCTTCTGTTCTCCAATCATCACAGAAGCGTGCCAAATTAGGAAGAGAAGACAAAATATCCACAACGTACCCACAATAAACTAAAAAATAAAAAACTACCTTTCCCTTTCTTCTCTCAAAAAACAAGAGCAAATAAAAAACATGCTCAGTCTCCAGGAAAAAGAAGACCTAGATATAGCAAAATTGTCGAGATATATGTTAACTGGAAAACAAAACCTAAAGCAGCCTGCTACAATGTCTGCAGAACACCGTTTTTGCTGAGTCGTGTAAAAAAATCTATACTGTCACCACCAGGCAAAAAATTAGACAGTTCCCTCCTGCTACTCCTGCATAATCTTCACCTGCTGTAAAAATCAATGCACCTCGCATCGGCTTAGTATTAAATCAACTGCTTTCTGCATTGCTCACTCTCAGGGACCAAGACTACAGATAAATCACATTGTTTCCACGGATAAACAATCTGAAATTCTTTTCATCCACTCTCAATTACCGGGAAGAAAAAAAAACAAACCCACACCAAAAAAGGCAGACTGATCTTCTCCTTTTCAACCTTAAGCAATAATCTGTCAAACAAGTTGTAAACATCCTTATGGGACACTTCTAATTTTTCACCTCATCTATTGGTGATATGGAGTAATATTTATGTAAATAAATATTTATGCAAATAAATACTTACGCACTACATGGAAATAGTTACAAATTAGCTGAGGCAATTACTCAGCAATGGCAGGTGCCTCTGAAGAGGGAACTGCCCACGGACACAATGAAGGTAGGCCTCTCCTCACATCTTTGTATTGCACCACTCTCTACCCTCTGCAACAACAGCTTGTTTTGTTGGCCAGAAGGCAGGTTTGTGTAAGACAGGTGCCACCTACTACTATGAGTAGTGGAGATGACTGCCCTCCTTGGAAGGCAACCATCTTGGCCTCAGAGGTGTGGCCTCAATGACCTCCAGCCAGGAAGCCTCAATTTCCAGGATCTGAATTTCCTATTGCTGGGTGCTCTGGCCACTTCAAATCTGAAACCTTGCTGCTGCGGGAGTTTGTACTGTGCTGTGAAGAACTTCTTCTCAGGGGGGGAGAAGCAGAGGTGAAACAAAGCTCCCAGCCTTATAGGACAGTGCTTGCTACTCTATCTCAATTTTCCTGAATTAGAAATGGATTGGCAAAGGGCAGGAAAAGCAATCATGAACAAAGAAACATCCTCAGGGGTTACAGTGAAAAGAATGGAGTTACTGAATCTGCAAAGAAGGTCACAGAAACAAACACTACAGGGGTGTCCATGATTTTGCAAAGGGCAAATGCAACCAAACTACTGCACAGTCCCAGTGCAACTTGAGTCAAGACTGTGGCACCTTCCAGGCTGGGCTTGTGTCTTCCCAGGACTGGCAAGAACATCTCCAGACCTGAGTTCTTGCTTATGAAATCCAGAAGGTGACTCTAAATCAGCCCCAAAGACCCACCTGGAGATGCAAAACAGGGGTAAACACATAGGCAAGTGTAACTGTTGTCAGTACTCATAAGGGGCTGGTCTCTGTCACAGTGACCAACAGGTCAGACCATCTACTCCAGCCTGGCAGGTCCTACATTTCTATAATACAGTTCTCAGCCTGGTCATGTTCTGCACACCACCCTTTCATCAACTCTGACTTTTAGCAGTTCAGAATAATCTATCAATTGTCACAATCAATAATAAAAGTCACAATTTTATCAGTTGTGACTTTTAGCAGTTCATAACAACACATGGCTTGGCACTCACCAATTATCTGCTACAACATCCTTAGCTCTGATGTGCAATAAAGATTTGTATTCGTGCAAGGCCACATTTACCATCCACTGAAGAAAAAAAATCATAGTACTGAAAAAAAATATTTCCCAAGACATAGATTTCGTTGAGCAAAATTTAAAAAAAACCCATCCTGAAAGTAATTCTACAAATACCTTTATTTCATATCTTTGTGTTGTCTTTACTAGGAAGGGGACAGACTGCTGGTATATATTATCTACTGGTTAGGAAAATAAAATAAAGATATAATAAGATTTCAGGGATTGGGACTTCCTTTTGTTTTGTCTGCACACATCCTGGTATGATGGTACCTTGGTCTGAAACTACAGGGGATAGAGAATATGATTCATAAAAAGAACCAATTCATTCTGCCTCTCAAGTCTAACTTAATTACAGGCGTTGGAAAAATACAAACCCAGTTCACTACAACAAATTACCTACCCAGAACCAAGCGTTCCCAAAAACTGCCACTCAGGTGCACTTGGATTAAAATGTCCCCAGCTCAAACGAAACAAAACTCCACCCAAATATTTTCACCCCCTTCTACAGCTACCTTGGCACTCCCCATGGGAAAATCCTAACTGCTGCTGGTCAGAGCAGTAGCTGAACAATTAAACAATCCTGCAATGAGCCTCTTGTCTGAAGGAACGAACTACATACACTTTACCACTTTTCAAAGCAAAATCTGCCCCTGCTGTCAATGCTGCAGCACTCATGCAGCAATAGTTACCACTAGACAAACAAATCTTAAGTATTTACCTTTTATCGATACCATTTTAGAAATTCATCTGCCTGGACAGGTTCTGACACATTTCAAACATGGTAACACCTAGAGGCTGCTTCCCAGGATGCAGCCTGGCCAGACCAAGCACCATTTCTGCCCCAAAGAGTTCACAGCCCTAATTTGAGATGAGGCACAATTAGAGTGAGACAGACCCTACATGGGAGGCAGGAGTGACGAAGTGCATTAAGCAAATATGACATGCAAATTAAGTAAGTACTTAATGGGTTTCTGGGCAATTATTAGTATAAAGTTTATTTTTAAAATAAAAGTAATTATCCCCAGATAAATAACTGAATCCTAGGGGGTGAAAATAAGAGTATCTTGAGGAAGGAATTGGGAAAAAAGTTATCTTTGTTATTGAAGAATTTTAAGAACAGCATAGACAAATGTTTCTTTCAAAGAGGACAGACAGAAGAGACACTACTGGGGATGTTGCAGTGGACTAGGAAGGACTAAAGGGTTTCAAGACCTCCTTCAGCATTATATTCTACTCTGTCCAAAGGCCAACTAGTCTTACGGATTAACCTCAAATTAAATACAGAATAGAAACCCGGAGCACTTGACTTGTTGTGACTTAGTATTTCTTTTACAAGTGCATGTAAATAATGGGCTCAAATCTAAGCTTGGAAGAGTTGGAACACTTCTGGGTTTGCTGTTGGAACACTTCTGGGTTTGCTGTTGGAACACTTCTGGGTTTGCTGTTGGCACCTAGTTTTTGGAGATGTTATTCATAGATGTAACCACCAGTTGAGTGGCTACCACAGAGACAAACAGAGTTTTAATATTTGTGTCATGGACACCAGGAACTGCAGAACTTGTTTCTTACAAAGAGAGTACACCAAAAGTTTTAGCTTGTAGGGTAGGAAACCAAACCATAGATACCAGAGATACTCTGCTAAATTTTAATCAACTATTTTCATTGCAAGTTGCTGATCACCTGCCACGGCACATAAAAAATGAAGGTGTTTGTTTGACGCTGATAGTTTGGTCTCCTCCTATGTTCATATATTGAGAAAAAAAAAAATTAAAACCAACATATATATACACGTCATTTTAAAAAAATGTATATTTATATGCATGAATGAATGTTCATCAAGTAGGAATATTCAGGTGGGCTGCTAATTCAAGTATGTTCACTCAAAATAAACTACTGCGTTAAGCCTATTGAAAAGGGAGTATCTAATTCACTTTTAGAGCCCTTTAAAAATAAATAAGCATTTCAACAAGTACAAAAATTCAACATGCTCCAAGGCAATTCGTGGTACATCCGTTCAGCAGATAAGTTCAGTAACATGACATTCTCAACTTTATTTAGTCAGAAGAGACTGTTTTTGTCTCATTGTCTCTTTAGGGTCTTTTCAAAGTGCTCATGTGACAGCACTAATGAGAAAGATCTTCTTGGGTGCAGGCAGTAATTTACTTATGGTTTTTTCTACCCTGGTGAAAATACATACCAGCTGACAAAATTAGAGATAGTAATAAAAAGCAGAAAGATAGAAGGTGCTATGAGATACAGAAAAAGGAACAAGAATAAATGTCTGAACAGCATCTCTCAGATGCGTATTACCTAATGAAATAGCAAGCCTCCTATAAAAATAAGTAAAAATGTGGATGTTTTATCTTGGAGGAAACATTCTCATTTTGCTCACTCGGGAGAATTCACAGACTGTCATAAAAGTTTAACTAAATGCCTACGTAAGAAGCTTAGGTTAAAGCAAATTCAAAAACCTTGACCTGTCTTAAGTCCCAAAGCCCAAGTTCACGTTCTGACTAAAATACATTATGCAAATTCTACAAGGTGTATAACTTTAAGGAAAAAAAATGGAAATTTGCAGTGATAGCTTTTCCACATTTATCAAAACAACTAGATAGGGGGGAAAAGCCACAAGAAGCTACATCAGAGAGAACACAAGCAAGTCACAATACACTAAAGTGCACAGAAGCTACCAAGCCTGGAAATGGAAATACAAAGGGAACTCTGCAAAGCCCACTTGCTATAGAACTCCATCATCAAACAACTGCTGGATACCAGTTATGTTCAAGAACTCTCCCAGTCCATTAGCAGGGAGTTTAAAAGAAGATACTGTGCTTAACTAGGGATTCAGGTGATCACTCAAGCCTTGCAAGATGACCCAGGTAAATAAGAAAGACTTTTAATTTACAGACAGGTAATTCTGTTTGTGTTAGACATGTTGTGCTGGCATAAAAAGAACTGTAATTGAATTAGTGCCCAGTTCAGAAGGTGTATAGGAAGCAACATAAATGACAGCAAAAGTCACTTAAAAGACATTTAAGTCTTGATTTCAAAAGGACTTTGCAGTCTGAAAGACAAGAGCTAACAGGGAAAGCAGATGAATACCCAGAGGAGGCTGAAAGAAAGGGCAAGAAAATCATAACAGATAATAATTTTTGGCTTTCAGGTACTGGCTCTCAGAATTTCTTTTCAGAGTGTTCTGAGGAAACTGTATCTGGCGTTTAGTGAGTACAACATGAGCTGTTATTAGACTGATGCATTCACTTTGAGGTGGAGGAACAAATCCTCCAGCTCTGCAAACGTGAGTCAGGAGTGAAACAGATGCACGTCCCTGAACTCTGCCACATATCCTCTGCGTGAGGTGCTTGGCCATACAAAATTTGGAATAGTTGCCCTTTTTTAATGTCCTCATGCATCAGCCTCTAAAGCCTCTTGTAATGGTTGACCCTACACACAGCAATACAAATTGCCTGGACAACTGTGCCAACACAAAAGCAGACACAAGGAGCTACGGCACATGACCTGGAGACACTGATGTCCTCGTTAGTTCCTAATGATCTTGGACTGTCCCTGCTAATTGAAATTACCTTGTGTTTGCTGCAGAGGGATTGCACACAGACAATTGCTGCAGATCAGCTGATGCGTGGTAACTTGTTCCCGCAATGTAACATGTTTCGAGGCTTATGACTTCGAAACACATTAGGATGATATCAATATTTATTATCCTCATTATTAAGCAACAGCCTTGAGCCATGGCTTTCAAAACCAATCTTTTTACTGTCTGCAAAAGGGCTGTGAATTGAGGCATTCTCTGAAAAGCAAGCCTTTGCTCTGGTTATTGGGAAATTCGCACAAGTAACTGGCTCTTGGAAGCATCAAAGGTCGACAGCTCTTCCTTGTTCCTCTCCATGGGCCAGAAGGCTGCTCCAAACTTCAGTACCTCTTGCTCACTATGGCAGGATTTTGCCCCTGAGCAGTAAGAATTGTTGTTATGGTCACACAAAAATAAAAAAAAAATCCTGATGTACTGTAGAGATCTGAGGGATGTCTCTGAACCTTAAATACGACCCCAGAGCTAAGACACCATTTAGGAATTTGTAGCTCTTAAAGAAAAAAGATAATTTAAATAAAAATATGTATTTGGAGGCAAAAAAATACCACCTGGGCTGAAAAAATATTTCCTGAGGTTTCTGGGGTGAGATTTAGCAGACATGTTAAGGGTCTCTCAGTGGGGAACAAAACATGAATGCAGGCATACATCTAAGGGTGGAAAATAGGAATCTCTTGATGAGCAGCACTGGTGCCCATCTATGCATAGTCTTGTCCCTGTTCAAATCTGGTGTGATATTCCCAAGAAGGCCACAGCACATAGCAGTGAAATGTTAGCAAATTAAAATAGACTCTGTGGGAGCCCTTTCTTTTCCTCCCCCCACTCTGTACTGTTCTGGACCTGCTAAGAGAACTGCTTACCTTAGAGAGCCCAGTGTAACTCTCTATGTACTGGAAAGAGCACAGCCACACCAGATACTGGCCTGTGGTCTGAATGAAGGACAACAAAACTGGGGGGAAAATATCATCTGGATTGGCTGTCACCTATTTGACTGACAGACAAAGATCCATAATGGTGAATACTGGATCTTTGGGGCGAGGGGGAAGGAAAATACATTATCACAGATACTATAACAAACATTATTTTAAATAGTCCATGGAAAGGAAAAGAGGCACACATATCAAGCAGCCTGTCTGAGCAGCTCAGTACCTGGAATTTATCAAAATAGAAAGAAAACAATCTGCATCCTGAGAACAACAGAAACCATTAGTGAAAGAGAAGGAATGATTTGTGGAGTGGAATTAAAACAACAAAACCAAATAACAACAATTCGACATAGCAACAGCTCAAAGGGAAAGACAAAATTACCAGCTTTTCTGTGTGAATTCTGTTTAAAACACTTTCAACCTCTACTGGTATTTACACTGGACTAGAAATAAAAGAACACTTTCAATTTTCTACCTGAATGCAGTTCAACTAATGTGCAAGTATCAGAGACGGAGCACAGGATTGTCTGTGCTTCCTAGATTTAATTTCTAGGCTAAAGAAGTATCTGATCCTGTGGCTGCAATTTTTATTCTAAATGCATCTAAACATTTCTCTTAAGAAGAAAATGCAGGAGGTTCCTCTGTTTTATCTGATTACCATCACACAGTTGACAAGTTAAGTTGAAGGCAAGCTGACAGAAATGAGTGGAAGCAGAATGAACACAGTGATCTGCCGGCCAAATGGCACAGAGAGGAAAAATGGTCCAGAAAGTAACAGTGGTTAGTCCAGAAAGGATTTTCCACATGGCACATGCCCATTTATAACTTGACCTTTGCCCAATGTGTTTGCAACTATTTCAAACAGATTGTAACCAAGTTCAATTAACAATTGTATACCACTTCAAAGCTTTTAAAAAGCAACAAGGTCAGGTGACCAACCGACTGAAGAAATTAAGCACCAGTGAAAGTAGTAAAGGCTCCCTAGTAAAGTGTTAAAAACAATTTAAATAATACAGTTAGTACCCTACCGTACCAAGAAACGAGAGAAGGCTTTTCTCATCTTCTGTGCTGCTATCCAGCCATTCGGCCACATCACCAGGAGAAAGAAGACTCATTCTCCAGCCAGAAAACTTTTCCATACAGGAAACAATAAATGAACGAAGCAAGGTAGGAAGGGTGGGGAGGAGCTGATGGTCTTGGGGTTCCAGTACTCCAGTTATTGTCTACACTGACAACATGAGAGCGTGATCCTGCCCGGTTCTCTCAAGCCTATGTCTGACAGCCTGTACTGACAAAGCAGGCATGGGTGGGAGCAGTAAGGGGATCTATACTTCTTGTCCCTTTGTGTAGGGTTTCTGTCCAAGGAGGAACAGAAAGAAGGCAAAAAAAGGGAAGCAGGGGAAACTGAAGTTTTAAAATCCAAAAGAAGTAGAAGGTTATGATCGCATCATTTTAAGTAAAAAGAAGAAACAGGTCTCAGTGCTGAAACAGCTCAAGTAAGTCAGCACAATAGCTCCTCAGCTATGTGTTAGATATCCCTATAATTCCTTACAGTGTTGGCTTTGTTTGTAGGCTCAGGTACTATGCTTTACGCTCAAAGAAAAAAGAGCAAGCTTAGAGGCAATTTAAGCACCCTCCCACTGCTGAAGAGCCTGCATTCCCCTGTTTACAAGTCCCTTCCTGCTCCAGCTATTGTAACAGCATCCCAGCCTTTCTTACAATGAATTTGTTCATGCAATGGCAGGTTGATCAATCTGTGAATAGGAAGCTCTCACCCCTCCCTCTCCCCTCCTCCTGCACGGCGGCGGCATTGATCGGCAATAATGGCATCTGGTGCTGCCTGCCAACAGCAGCATTAGTGAGAGGGGAACTGCTCCTCTTCCTCAGCAGCAGCCACCGCCCCGCTGGGCTTCAGCCTCGGCACCAACGGGGCAGCCTGAGCAAGAGGTAAGGAGAGAGCAGTGTTCTTGGGGGGCTGAAGAAGTCAGCAACCCTGACGGCCAGTTATTTATTTAAGAACAACAACAAAGATAAATGGGGAAGAATTCTGCTCTGTCTAGACAACGAGCTTGCTCTGCACAGCTTTGCAATGAAGATTTGTCAGTGAGACTTTATGAAGGGTCACATTTAATTGTAGAGGATTTATAGTGTATGATTTATTCTACACAAAAGAGCATTTTACAGGTTTACACATGCATGAGCAGAGGCGAATCCTCGTAAGTGAGGGACTCCTGGGCCCCACAAATCAAAATTGCCTTTGTCCTCAGGGGATGGAGCTGATGCTCTGATCAAACTGCACTCTTTAAAGAGACAGCCGCCTTTTGTCCGCCGATTTCTGAACCTGTCTTTATTTTAAATAATTTATACAGTTGCCAGACCCTATTACAAACTAGGACTGTTGCTGACCACCCGATTAAAACCCAAGTCAAAACAGCAACAACAAAAAGCCATTAGATCAGCAAAGCGAAGAATTAGATACTAACCAACAAAAGAAGGAAAAAAGAGCTATCAATTCCCAGCAGGGAAGAAAATTCCAATTACTAAGACAAACTGTAGCAAGTATTGTTTGTGTAGGACAGATGTTTTTATAAAACACCTGCCAGGCAGGGCTGATGCTGCACAGAACTCACAGTTAATGAAGGAACATGGGGCAGACAGTTTGGGAGTGAGGTGGTACCACAGCAGCACGGAAGACTTGCCGAGCAGTCCTCCTGTTCACACTGAACAAGTATGTGCCTCCACCCCCAACAGGAACAGAGGGGATAAAAAAACCTGAAACATTTCCCCAAGATAAAATCCAACCACAGAACGACATCAGCTATATTTCCCACCTATGCAAGAAATAGCTGATATTTTTCTGACAAAATGAGCTTTTTCCAACAAATTTTACTGTGTGTGTGGGAGGATGACATTTTGTCCAACTTCTACAAGTATAATCTTTGAGTTAAGACTGTGCAAACTGACTGAATAAGAATGGAATTAAAAATAAACCTAGAGAAAGGATTAGATAACTATTTTATTCTATCTGGTTGGTCAGTATGAAACAAAAATTTCACCTTCCTCCTTTTAGTTTTCTATGAAACAATTCCTGCATGCCCACAACCACCTGACAGTCCTTCCATTAAAACCTGCTTCAACTTGCAATATTAACTACAACTCCATAAATAATAGGTTCTAGAGAAAACAAAGTTAAGAGTATTGATTTCCCATGAATGCTTATAAATTTTGCCTCCTTTCTAGGAGTACAGATTGTGTACAGATCCTGTTTTCCTCCCTAGCTGCTTCATCCTGTATCATAATTTAGCTTTATTCATCCTTTTCAATGTTTTATAATGTCCATGATAACAGGGGAAGTATATTAAACGTTGAATATGAAATTGGCTTATTGGAGTATTTTAAAATATGGGAACATTAAAAACTTTGTACAAAACGAAGGCAGAACTGGTAAAGACTTCAGTCAGGAGGATGTAACTAGGATCTGAAATAACATGTAAGTTTTTCATATGCAGACTTCTCCTGTGCATTGACATTCCTTGGGCAACACACAGAGGGAAAAAAACCTGAAAAAAAACCCTACTTCCCTACTATTTATCTCCTTCATGTGTGGTTTAGCAGGTCACAATATGGTGCAGGAAGCCTGTCTGCAATGGACTGTCAGAAGGTGGAGATACACATCAAATCAAAAGAATGAACTGAAATGTCCTTGTAAGAAAGCAAGTCCTGAAAACACCCCAATTAAAAAGCCAGGAAATGAAAAGAAATAGATGTAGAAGAACCACTGACATTTAGAAACACCAATACAATTTAAAAGTAAAATAATGATTACAACCATCTAACCTGACTTGAAACCCTGACGCCCTCTACTCTGCTCTGGTAAGACTGCACCTGGAATACTGTGTACAGCTCTGGAGCCCTCAGCACAAGAAAGATATAGACCTGTTTGAGAGGGTCCAGAGAAGGGCCACAAAGAAGATCAAAGGGCTGGAGCACCTCTGCTACAAAGACAGGCTGAGAGAGTTGGGGCTGTTCAGCCTGGAGAAGAGAAGGCTCCGGGGAGACCTTAGAGCACCTTCCAGTACCCGAAGGAGCTACAGGAAAGCTGGGGAGGGACTTGTAGCCACACAGAACAGCAGGTGAAAACAGGAGAAACCTCCTTCAAAGTATTCGGGTTCATCTCTCCGAGTTCCAAAGCAGATGAGTCCACAAGGCTGAAAATTAAACCAAGCTCTTACGTTCTGGGACCTCTTACATAAACGAATCACTTAAAACCTGTATACATCCCCAACCAGTAACTCTTTGCTTTACCATGAGCGAATGAGCTTCTGCTCCTTTCTGCAGCTGTTGGAAATGTCACCCTCCTACAGTTCTGATTTGGAAACTTAGGAAGCTAAGCAGCTTTGCCATCCCGTGGATTTAAAAATTAGCATTCTTGATAAGTGAAACTACACAGAAGCAGGAGTGCTCAGATTTTTCTCCAGGAATTTTTGGAAACCATAATTCATAATATATGCAAATAATAGAGCACAGATGCCTTCTTGATGCAGATGCTTTGTAAGCACAAAGTCACTGTAGTATTATAAATCATAACATATTAATGTTCTCTGCATGAGGCACTTAGGAGAGGAAAAATGGATCTTACTTGCACCAGGGACAGCCTCTGACGGACTGATTGATGGATATTGCTGCAGTCAGTAGATGATGTCTTCACAGCAATATACATCAGATATTATCCACCCAAGTCGTTCTTATTAAAATGTTTTACAGTTAATTTAGGAGTGAATAAAGACAGGATATTCACCCATTTGAAAAATGAAATGCTCCCTTCAGAACAGGGGCACGGTAGGGAGAGGGCAGTGTTGGTTTGGTGTTTTTTTTTTTTTTTCACAAAAAGCAGGCAAGCAAAGACATAAAATAGCTTGCTGAGGTTGCAGCACTAGTTAATCCACAAGAAACAATAAACATCCACTTTTCCAACTCCTGGATCAGTGTCATATGTGCCAGGCAACACTGCTCAGCTCCATTAGGAAACGAGTTATTTTGCCCCAGAAAAATGGCAAGCAGTAATAACTTCCCAATCCCATTCTATGCCACATCACAGAACAAGCGAGCTAGCTTGTAAGTTTTCCAGACATCTAAAAAAAAAAAAGTCGATTCTATATGCAAAAGGCTCTGTTTCCTGTATTAAATCATTAAAAATGCCTATCTAGAATGAAAGTAATTTTGCTTTGAGAAGCAGTATTACAATACAACAGCCTTCTACCCATGCTATAATCTCGTCAAAGAGCATCCGGATGGACAAGGCCGAGTAACTCATTGTGTATTATGGATTCATGGTGGAAGGATTTACAGTTATTTTGTGACATGAATAACTTTTTGGCTGAAGCTACATAAGCAAAACCAGTGTGTAATACCATGACACAATCTCATGAACAAGCTGTGAGCAGCTGAACAGAATAATTCTATTGCAATGTAAATCAATAGCAGATTTACGTCTTATGAGAATACATGAAATGCCCTGTTGGAGCCTGGTAAAGTACACAGAAAGCACTTTTTATCAGAAAAAAAATAGTGATGGACACTCAAGTCTCTCTTTAAGCCAGTTCATTATGTTGCAGAAAGTGGAACTGTGCTGATCAAGTACCAGCCCACACGTACACATGATCATCTAGTATTTTATCCTTTCAGATTGCTCAATGAAGTGATTTTAGTCCAGTCAGTGATCTTTAGCACTCACTCTTGACAGCTCTCATCCAGCTGAAGATGACAACCTCTACATGCCAAAGCACTGATGCAATATTATCTTTGACCAGGGTAATAGTTGCCTCTCTTTACTTTCCAAAGTGAATGCCACTATCCTCCCAACCCCAGCTGAGATCAGAGGTGTTAACCTAGTGGTTACTTAGGAGGGAGGCAGAGCACATAATTTCCCAAATAATTGCTGGAGCAGTGAGGAATCTGGGGACAGTGCAAGCTGCGCCTGCTGACAGCCTGTAAAGATAAAAAGGGACAGAAGGGCTCAAAATGAAGGTGAGAAAAACAACCCTTGAAGTTCTCTAGTATATAACACAGGCAAGAGCTCCCTTGTACAAGTGAAGGAAGCTATTTCCACACTTAGTTTTGACAGGGCATTGGAGACAAACAGGCCAGCATCTGAAATGAAAATTTAAACTAAACCCAAAGGGGCTAGCCTTTATAAAGGCCTTCCATGCCCACTGAGCCTCCCTAGAAGAATCACCTGGCCTCTTGGCTGGCTATTCATACTTCACCTTTAAGGAAACCGAGCATCACGTCCCTACCTCAAACACTTCAAAAATGGCTAAATATCTAAGTATAGTCATGGGCCTCTCAGACAAAAACTTGAGTCAGTTTACTTGGACACAAGGAATGACACTTCCCAGCATGGAAGTTGGCTTATACTTCCCTTGCAATATAAAGATACATCTAACTGCCTATAGGAAACTAATCAGTGCTTCAAAATCTTTTCCATAACAACATGTCTTATGAGACCTTAACACTGTGCTTCCTTGGTGCATATGAACTATTTAGAGTATACACAGTATCTTAAAATTACAGACCTCCTTTTCAGGTTAAAGAAAAACAAACTGTCAGAAGCTTATGGAGCTGCTTGCTAAGGAGCTGAGTTTTAAACTACTTTCAAAACAGGTCTTCAATTTTTCCGTAATATTTTCCTCCAGAACATTCTAACATAACATAAACAAAGTGGCTTTTTTTAGAAGGATGTCTGCCCCAGTTCCCTCTTGAGATCCCAGTATTGTGTTTTTCTGGCAAACCTGATGCCAGACTGCGATGCTGGAAGGGCTGGAAATTAATCATTCATGCTGCTGACTGTTCTTACCCACAAAATGAAGTTTCAGAGTCTAAGGGTACACATTCCTGTACTTTTTTCCTGCAGACATATGAGAGATGCTTGAGGAGGGCAAGAAAACTGGGAGTCAAACCATCAGTTGTGGATTAAGAGTGAGACACATACCTGCACCTGCACGACAGAGAATGTCCAGTATTGTATAAGGAAAGAAACTTGGCTCTATCTAGAGTCCAAGGAGGTAAGCACAGATGGAACCATCACGCTGCTCATCTACAGCAAGAAAGATGCAGTCTGAAATGATCTTTAAAAAAAATTACTGTAATGAAAGAACAGGCAAATTACTGTGATTTTGGTTCTTGGGCATGTTAACCCTAAGTAAGCCAGTTCCAAAAAACAGAAGTACTAGCAATACCGAAACATCACCACATTAGGTCAAACCATCATGTTGTCCACTTCCTCATGGACAAACACTTCACCAATGTTACAAAGCAGTGACCCAACCAGGACACAAGTATGTCTGCTGGGGAGAACCACTGAATTTTCAGAACTTCACTGATGAAGCAACCATGTTTGTTTGTTTTTTTTTTCCCATTTCCACACCACCTTATTCACATTTTTGTACTCAATCCAACTTCAGGTATCCTCAGCATAGCCAAGGGATTTGGCTAAGCTATGCTGCTAGCAGTATGGCAGTTTATAACTATCTATTAATGACTACTCTAAAAGCATTAAGCTAATTTAATTCCAAATTAAGGCCAAGACATTATTTACAGAGTCATCCACTCTGGAGTGCCTTTCCTAACTGCGAGCCATATGCCTCATGTAAACAGACATCTTGAATACATCCAGCCATATATTTAATGAGCAGTATGCAAAGGCCACTTCATTTCTGATGCTGGTATCCATGCGATGACTTTTTTCCCCAAGAATGTGCTAATGAAGAATACCTTCTGAATTCTTTCCCTACAACCAGAAACACTGGATGTTCAAAACAACGAGCAGACTGAAGAGATCCTGAAAACAGGGAGCTGTAAACACAACACCAACTCCACACTTTCCCAGATTGCCAAGCACAAAGACTGATATGGAAGCCCTTGCTCAGTAACATTGTGGAAGTGACAGCTTGAAATCAACAGAGTCTCAAGAACTTCAATTTAGAAAAGGATTTCTGAGCTAGCATCTTTGCAAAAAATCTTACGCTACTTCTAAAGTTATTTAGCATTAGAAATGTTACTACAATGCTAAAACTGAAATAAAAATTAGGAAGCTCTGAGAGGTGCCAAACCTCCAAGAATGGATGAAGAACATGAAAAAGATCAGGGTCTGATCCCCCACCCACTGAGCCCAGTTCTGTCACCTGCTTCATACATCTGAAGATCCAGCCCAGAAATCCAAGAGCTCTTCCACCTTTAAAAGTAAAATGAAAAAGCAATGGAGAGCGACTTTTTTGAACTTTGATACTGGGAGGACTGAAATTACCAGTTTCTCAAGTCATACAGTGATATCAGCATCACACTGTTTTTCTGTACAAGAATTTCAAAGAAATGCAAACTTCAAATATAAGTACAGCTTCAACATGACCAAAGCAGAAGTCAACAATAAAGAACACTGTATTTTTGGAGCTACTGGAAAGAAAGCAAAAAACCAAGTACAAATATTTGCTAAGAAAAAAAAAAGATCACAGCTTCCTTCTATCCCCAAGATGTGCATCACTCAGGTAGTCCTAGAAAAATCAACCTTTCCAAGTAAGGAAGATGCTGCAAGAAAAAAAGTAACTTCCCAGAAACCACACTGCAAGCAGGCAATAGGCTGAAGCACCTGCTTCTCCCTCCTCTGGCTCTAAAGGCTCAGATAATCTTGCTTAAGCAGTTCAGATGCAGCACCAATGCTATTTTACAGATTATAAAGGCCCTTCAGATTTTAAGTGTTCTAAATCATTATAAAGGAGCTTTATTAGAAAGACAGACAAGGAGAAGCACTTAACAGATGATGGATTTGTCAGAAATTATATTGGAACACCACAGAAAAAGTGTATTTTAAATAACTCTTCCCAGTGCTTGTAACATAACTGATGGGGGCAGGTAGAGCACAGAGGGCTGGCAATCTGCCAAGGTGACTACTCTCCTTGAGGAATCAATCGCTGGATCCTTTGCACTTCAAGATGCTGATGTGCTATGGACTTGTCAGAAGGAGAGCTCCAGCAGGCAGGTTTTTGGGGAAAGGGAATACCTTGCACAAAGCTGTCCTCCAAGCTGCTCTTGGGATAGCACAATACCTCCCCATGAATGCTGTGGTCGGGCATGGAAAAGGAAGACACACTTGTCCTGCTCACCCTGCATGCCAAACACTTTGCACGACTCGTGTCTCCACCAGTGCTGACTTTTGCCCAAATTCAGAAAAAAGTACAAGTGAATATAATTGATTAAGGTGGTTCTGTTGGCACACTACCATCATTCATGCTGGTCTGTACTCTGACTCTCTGACCTACTGGTTTTCCTTGGGCATATACCCTCAACTGGAGCAAGGAAGCAGCCAGGAATGATTTTTCATATTTAAACAAAGTTATTTGGATGACAACTCCGACAGGCAGACAAGTGAAGGAACAGCTTAGTGAGGGCTGGGGTTAGGGTGGTGGTTCGTTGGGGTTTTTTTTGGTCTTCTGTGACTAGTCTTGATCATATAGATAATGGAAAAGTACAAATTTTGAGAAAAACAGTTTCAGATGAGAGAGAACTAAAGATGGCAACACTCTGGTGCCATGAGAATGCATAAGACCCACACAGATGGTTTCAAAGTATTTTGGGAAGAAATTGAACATGATCAATATATGATATTATACTGACCATACAAATCCTTAGGTGTCTGGTCAGATCCCGTTTGTAATGTCACAACATCCCATTAACTGATTTACCCTCTTCCTACAAGATTTAGTATAAGGTAACAGCTTTATGTAGCACTCTCACAACAAGTTCAACTTGCTTGTTTTCAGCATAAACCAAATACCAGCGATTCTTGCAGAGCAGGGTTGAGGGTGCTGTGCCAATAGGGAGCTGTGCTCCACCCTGAGGTCACTGCTTGCTCCCTTTATATGTAAGAAACTGCAGCTCTGCCAACATCATCAGGTGGGAGTTGAACTCTCCTTGATTGACACCGACAAAAACAACAAAAAAAGAAGACTAACGCACAATAACCTGCACTTCTAACACCAGGTAACAAGACAGAAAACCCACCAACAAAAAACTGTTAATGTCTAGTAGCCTGAAAGCACGCAGCTTGCACTTACCAGGTATGCAGCAGAGAAGCAGGAGCATTCTGGAGAATGAGTGGTTATGACCAGCAATATGATTTCCTACCCCTGCCTATGAATCATGTGGCCTCCCTCCCTCTTACTCCCCAGTTCCACCTGTGTTTATAGGAATACTATGTTAGTTTCTATGTAAGCATCAAAATCAGGCAACTGCTAAAGCCCAAGGCCTTTCCAAACGCTGGAGATCAGTACAAGAAAGGCAGTACATGAAGGGTTTTTTTTTAATCTGCTTCCAAATTAGGGACCAAACTTAGTGGTGAAGGCTGACAACACAGCAAGGTAAGAGACTATATTTAGGGAATTTTTACAAGGACATACCAAGTCCTCCATCTTGTGGACATGGGCTTCATTTCTGACTGATGCAATATCTTAAATATTCTTCTCGGACACTCTGGTGAACATTCCTCTGGAGAATACAGCTGACATTGTAGCCTGACCTTAGGACACGCCAGGACAGGGCTTTAAAAGCATGAATGCCATGAAAGCTGGCATTAGAATTACACTGTATTTTGCACATTTGGCATTTTTCCTGTAGCCATTACCCCTGGAATCAAATAAATGTGGAGACAATTACAGCCTCTATTTTAAAAAAAACGGCCTGGCCTTCACAGTTTCAGTGCAAATGAGCTTGAAAATCTGACAGAAGCCTACTCCAAAATCTGACAGAAGCCTACTCCAAAAAGGATCAAAACAAGCACAAAAATGAATGAAAAAAAAAAGTATTTCCAGTCTCCTTTTTTCTAAGGCAGACTTGCATTTTTGAATGCTTATGGTTGGTGCCACTTTTGAAGGTTGCCCTGAGGCCTCCTCTAAGCAAATGTGTCAGCAGAGCTTTCACTTCTCTGGCAGGCGTCCACGTCACGACGTTGCCCTCCTGAAGACCCTGCCAAGCAGGCTGCAGGTGCGAGTGAAGAAAAATGCAATCTGGTGTCATCACAGCAGATCCACTGCCTGACTATGGAGCAGCACCATTCAGCTGTGTAAGGAACCTCTGCCTAGACTCACTATTTGAAGCTGCCATCGTCTGCTCGGGTAACCAGCTGTTACACAACCATGCAGCTCAATTTTTACGGCTACGTTTACCACGACAATTTCAGCATCATTTCCTATTAAATCCATAACATACACAGTCAAAGCCAGTTGACCATTTAACATGTAGAGACGATGCTGTTGAAGTGACAAGCACTCCCTGTAGCTGCATCATATGCCCGCTGACTTCTTGTGCAGATTTCCCTCTCCCTTTCTAGAAGCAGTCACCCATATATGTAGAAAATTATCTGGAAGGGGATCATTAGGTCTCCCTCCTGCCATTGGCCCAGTTTCAAGTTCCACCATTATTAGCTCTCCTAAAAAAACCCCTCGTGCTGTCTGATGCCAATTAGCCAAGAAATCTAGATAAAAGGAAGTATTCCCTTTGTGGAGAAGTAAAGCTTTGAAAAGGTACGTACCGCTACAGGCTGGAAAATCAACCTGTCTCTTGATGCCAACGAGACATTTACAAATGCAATCCATACCCCGTGTTTTGCTGCATCAATGAATTCTCTGACTTCCAATATTAAATAGCTGGTGCAACACTCACTCCCAGATACCAGAAAATGGTAAGGAGCAGGTCAAGCCTCAGTATACAGAATGCCACTTCCTCCTGCTTGTATACAAATGAAGCTGATTTGTTCCCATGAGCTTTAAAGAGCCATGACAGATCTTTCTGACAGAAGTCACCTTAAGTATTCATTACAATTACATCGTTTTCCCTCCCCACAGACTTTTAGAGAGAGAAAGCCTGAGAGCACCCACAGAGTCTCAGATAAAGCCAGGCACAATGTGAAGAATTTGCAGGGAAGTAAGTTGCTGCTCACGTCTGCCTTCCAGAACTCCCCAGGATTGTATCTTTAATTCACTACCCTATTAACATGTTAATCATACCAAAGAGTCCCCCAAAGAGATGGGAAATTCTAAAGGGTACGTCCTGTTAATCAGCACAAAATCACCTAAATGAAACTTGTAAAGGGACCAGGACTGTGTTGGCTTGAGCTTTTCTAATTACTTTGCCAAAAGTTTGTTTGTTTTTGAAAGAAACACGTTTGTAAAAAAAAAAAGCAAAGGCAGAAGGTTTTCATTTTCTGATCATGTAATTCAAAAGCAGCTGCAAAACAACCTCATTGGTTCAGTCTAACAAAAACAGTCTCTCCAAGTTAGCAAATTAGTATTCTCCCAGGTTTACAGATGGGGAGGAAAATTACTAAGGACCACTTCATAATCAGCACCTATTAAAGGCTGTTTCCAAGGTAGAAAAAAATTAACTCAGAAGTTTCTGTTCCCTGTTTCCTTAGACAACATTTATTGCTTTCCTAGCTACTGAAAAACCTGTAGCTATATCAAAAGGCATGAAATTCAAATACTTTCCAGCCTGCTATCACTTAATCCATTTTAAGACAAAAGCTGCTAGAAAAGCAAACTGCATTACTAAGGCAGTGCCCTTTACGTTGAAAAGAAAATAAAACCCTGTGTTTTTATGAGCAACCTGTAGGATTCCCTGAATTGCTTTGATTTACCATCACTTGCTGGAGGCCAGGAAGCAAAGCTGGCAATATAATATGCCGAAAGTATCACGCCATGCCAGCCACAATTAAACACCAAAAAATATTCCCACAGCATGCCCTTGAAGAATTATGCCTGACCTTATCCATAAGTCCAATGTCATATAAAAATGCACTGACCTATGTTAGGTTAGTATAGGCTTTCAGGGAGAGGGAGAAAAGCAAACCTAACTATTTAAGTAGGAATAAACTAGATTTTTAACTTTGAAAGCCCTTACAAAACTTGGTTTTCCTTTTTGCATCTACACAATGTTTGAATACTAACATATATTTTCTGTACTAGTGAACAGAAAAGTAACAATAATCCACTTTTCCATTCCTCACATTGAATCTATGTAGATATCTCTTTAGAAACCCGTGCATAAAACTGAAAAAATGAAGTAAAGAGTTGATATATACATGCAACACAGGAAAAAAAACAAACAGAACAACCTGAGAGTTTCTAGTTGCTTTAAGTCTAGTCACTTTAAATTTCCAGCAAAATACCTATGGTTCCTCCTACCCGATCCCACCTCACTGGTATACTGCAGGAATCCAGTGACCTATTTGCATGGACCGTGTCAGGAGGGATCTCTCTCACCTGTGAACTGCATTCTGTGGTAATCCTAATACCTCTACCATGGTCCTGCCACCATGCCAACCAGAAATGCAGCGTTGCCTCGGCGCGCTGCTCTCCTGCCTGCGTTGTCTCTGCCTCAGCCGGTTTGGAATGCAGAAAAGCCAGAGCTGAAGCCCGTCAAGCACAAGCCTCTCTGCTCAGCTCCTTGGCTCGAGTTGAACAATAGCCGCCCTTCGGTCCGTCGCCTTCCCTCTCAGCGTCTGGGATGCAAGCCGTCCTCCCTGCAAACGGCGACATAACCTCCCCGGGACGGGCAGACACTTCATTTTTCCTGTCCCAAGGGAGGGTGGGGGAGCTGAGAGGCAGCGCAAGCACTCAGGGTGGGGTGGAAGGGGGTGTGAGCAGGAGGAGACTCCTGTTAAGCAAAAACATGCTGAGAAAATTTGGGGATTTCAAGCAGCTGACTCCAAGCCTAAAATCAGCTACAGGGAAACTCAAGAGGCTGATACCACCGCATACACTGTCTGCACTACAAGAAGCCAGTCAAGATGAAAACATGGTTTTGTCAGCCAAACAAGGAACCACATCTGAATGTGTCTGACAAAACTGCACTGTATCTGAAGATGTTACCCCCACTTCAAATGTTTCTACAGCTTAGGGAACACACAGTACCAAAAAAGCCCTGGAGAGGCACTTAAACAATGAACTTCCCCCCCCCTTTGCTTCCTGCACTGCTTATTTTTCTCTCCTTAAATTCAATCTAAAATCTATGGCTTTGAAAGGGAAATGGTGAAGTCTGATACCACAGCCTTCTCCTGAACTCTATTCTTTTTTATTCTAGAAGTGCTGAGAGCTGAACTTCCATGCATAGCATTGCTCTAAAATCAGAAGACAAAAGCTGCTCTTTAAGACGCAGAAGCGAAAACCTACACAGTTTGGCTACTGCTGCCATCATAATGTCCCTTGTACATTATAATGTCCCTGCTGAGAATAGCATGTCAAGTTGGATCAGTTTAAAAGTCCATGGTTTGAGTCCCAGCAGATCCCACCTGCCAGTCAGGGACTGGAGCAGACAAGCACGCACACAAGAAGAATGCAAAGCTGTTCAGCCTGTTGCTAAACTGGCTAAAATTGTTCACAAAGAGCTGAGAGCCTGCATGCTCTCTCCTACCTTCTGCAATGCTTGAAAGTGTGTGGGGAGGGGAGTTGAACGTACCTCTTTTACTCCAATTTTGCCACTTGTTTGCAACACAAGAATCTCTTCTGATTCAGTCCTTTATTCCTCTAACGCTACCCATCTTTTTTCTCGCTGGATTACTTAAGATGAGTTTCTGTACGTTCTCCTAGGCAAAAGTCTCCCACACCCTCACAGTGTTTTCCCCTGGAAGAAACACTATATTTGGTCACTCTACCCCCTGCCAAGGCTCACGTGAGAAATCTGCATGAAAAGCACAGCATAGCCCTTGGGAAAGCAACTTGTTGAATGCGTGCTTCAACAATACTGCAAAATACAGAAAATTATAATTGCTCCCTCACCCTCTAAGATAATCGTCAAACTACATCCAGGGATCTCCCAGCAGGATTAGCACTGGAACAGAACAGCAGCTTGAGAACAGACACTCTCTCAAAAAACCATCACTAACAGCAGTGTAACAAAACCAACGGTCCCTCTAACAGACAAATTGGTTTGACCTGTTGCTTAGAAATGCCTAATTACCGGAAACAGTGGGGCAAAACGGTCTCATGATCTCAGTTGATCTAGCTTCTGCAAAAAAGCAGTAACAGCTTGTGATTGCAGTCTGCTCTCTCTCACCACCCTTGCTCTGTAAAAAAGCCAAATACTATGGTAATTGTATAGAGCACTTAATTCCAGAGCACTGTACCAACTACGTTTCCAACACCACAGAAAAGCATCTACCTGGAGGGTGGAGCAACATCAGACAATTCATGTATACCACAGGGCATGATAGAAAAGATGGAAAAAATAAGGACTGGGACATTAAAGTTAGCATTTACATCTCCTCAAAGAGTTCTAATGCTTTTATGGGCAAATCCCAGCTTTTGCTTTTTTTTTTTAATTTTGTCTGATTACATTTCTCTTTTTTGTTTCCATGTCTTCCTTTTCCATTTCACATCCTTTAGAAACCTCTGTTTTTAAATCAGGTTTCAAACAGAAGGGTTACATTTTGGATCCAGCTCTGAAATAAAGCCATAATCTGCCTGCTTCTTTCAAAGAAGTGACTTGGGAAGATTCAGTCCTGGTATCTGTTTTTGTCAACCCTAAAACTTCTTGTATTCACCTCAAAATAAGATTTCAGAAATGCTGAAGGAGCTTTTTGACTCAAATAAATACAAGTGCTGAAGACTTAAGATAAGACAGTGAATTAGGAAGATACTAAAAAAAAATCAGGAGGAAAAAAAAAGGCAAACAATACAAGTACTTTGAAGTATTCTAGAAATTTACCAGGAATTTAAAATGCAATTTGCAAAGTCTAAGAAAAAGTTTCCAAAAGACTATGACACTGAATAAAGATTATCAAAAAATCTTGGATATTATCTCATCACAAGACTTTCGTTTAAATAACCAGTCTTCTGACAAGTCTAAGATTCTTCTTGTCATTAAAAAAAAAAAAGCCTGCTGAATTGGAAAAACAGGAGGTTGCCACCCAATATTAAAAAACAATGTTAGTGCAATGGATTAACTAGTTCCTGGCCAGCTCTGCTGCCTCTGTTCAGACTGAGCAGGTTTACAGCTTTGGTCTGTGGAGGTGGCTGCTGAAGAAAACTATTAGTAGAGCAGAGCAGAAGCAGTAGAGCAGAGCAGAGCAGAAGCAGCAGAGCAGAACAGATAAAAAGAAAAGAACTGAGAGTTGGACTTTTTTAAAAAACAAAAGTTAAAAAAAAAATCAAAATTTTAAATGTAGATCCATTTCTTTTAGCACAAATCATTTACAATTAAAGGCAAGATGTCAACTTAAGGTCTATCTTCCTGTGATCTATCTGAATCGCTTAAAATTAGAAATACGGATGGGAACACTCAGCTAGCAGATGATTTTTAAAATGCCAAATTATGCAGGGAGAGAAGCTACTAGAAAAATGTGTTATTAAACTTTCTCTTTATATAGCCAGCATGTTCCAGATTAATTTATCTAAAAAACCCCATTGCCTATATCCAGCAAAGTTCCCGTTACTTAGTCTTATGCAAAGGACTCAGAAATTCATTTTAAAACTGGGGATCATCAGGTTTTCTAACACTTGAGGGCACTGATAATCTGAATAAATTTTTATTATTGTAATATGAACTGAGTGTAGCTTGTTTATAAGGAAAAAGTACTGAATTCAGCTCATACATTCTTTCAAAATTCAGTGTCTCTGAAATCCAATAAAAATCATTCCTTAAATCCTTCCTGTTTGCTCCTGGGTGGAACTGTCCCTTACCCTGTGAAAGGAAAACCAGAGCACTAATCCATCGATGATCAAAAGCAACCAACCTTTGGAGGCTTCACTGGGGTTTCCCAGCCTTTAGGCCAGCAATCCCAAACATCATTTGCAGCCAAAAGGTAATGAAATTGACTGCAAAAGCAAAGCACTTTATATTTGCACGGCGCTGGAAACTTCGGGTCAGCAAGGTTGGTGACCACTGCTCTAGACCTTCCTGCTACTGTTTTAGCCCATCCATGCCACAGAACAGTGGGGAAACACCATCAGTGAGGAACAAATGAGATGACTGGAGTTCTCAACAGTCCAATTCTCACCGAAGTTAAATCCAGCTCGCTGAAAAAAGAGGTTGCTAGTCAAGGAAATATCTGCAGTTCCATCCAAGATGACGGGAAAAAAAAAAAAAGCAGAAAAACCTTTAGTACTTCACTGGGTAATGCACAAGGTAAAGTAGTTTCAAATATGCACCAAGAATTATTAGCTTGTAGCCAAAAGCACTTTACTGGACACCAAGTTGAATCTTAATGGACAGTAATCACTGCTCGAATGGATAGTCCTCTCCATCTCCAAGGCTTCTTTTGGGAATCAGGGATTTGCTTGCGACACAGAGGTGCCTGTTAGAGGAGTTTCTGATGAACTCCAGCAGAGTTCAACAGCCCACTTTTCCTCTGTGGCTTTATTATTTTTCTTTTAAGTAAATTACCTCTCTGCTGCACTGCTGAAACATTTTTGTCTGTTTTGCAGATAAAAATCACAGTTATAATTCTTTCCCCCCCTTGTGCTATGAAAGAGTGATCACTTACAAAACAGGTAGCAAGTTCGTAAAATATCCAGTACGTGCTTGAGTAAGTCTAATTTAATACCTAAACCAACTTGTATATTATGAACCTTTTTATTTATGCACCAATAAAAAGTAGTTCACCCACAGGAGGCGTGTCACTGCCCCAGTGAAGTGTAAATATCACACTATGGCACAAGAGATACTGGAAACTCTGCTGCTTTTATTTATTTTTTAAAAACTCTACTTCCCAGAGCTATCGTAGAGATTAATTAGCTCACCTTTATAGAGTATTTTGATGATGTAAAAATATTCTTGCCTGATGGAAAACAAATCTCCTGAGGTCTTGCATGGAAAAACCCACTATATAACTGACAATGGATTTCTTGTCCCATTATAGCTTCCTTTTGCCATCTGCAGCCAGAACTAATTATAAGGAAGAAACTCCCCCAAAACTTTGGATCGTAGGGCAGCAAAGATGCAAAGTTTTCAGCACTTCTAATGCAGGTGTATAAAACCTTTCACTGAATACCTTCAGAAACATTTCAGCATAGGCAGCTCAGATGCACAGATGGAAACCTGCCAAAGGCCCCAACAACAATCCACAATGCCAAAACAAAAACCCAAGGATTCACAGGTTTTCACAGAGATAAGATACAGGGCAGCTCACCCATTATTACAGTGCAATACCAGTGAACCCTGCTTGTCCATATTCGCTTGTTAGGAGAATGTCCAACACACCATGACATGGAGAAAGTATGTTAAGGGGGAGGTATGAGAGAAGACTGGTTCAACTCCCCTAGAAACAACACAAAACCAAGGAAAAAATCAAAGTGATAGTCAGTCCTGAGCTTCATTAAAATAAAAAAAATGTAATGGTTTTACTACTCAGCATAGTGCACTTACTATTTAAAACAAATCTATTTCTTTAAAGTTCCTGGAAGCATGACTTGAATGGTCTTCCAGAAGGACTCCACATTTTTCCCACTGTTTGTACAGGCTCGTTCATCAGATATTGTGTGTGTATTTTTCTTGTTTTGAAGTCTGGACAATAAAAAGATTACAGAATCATATGAATGCTATAGAAGTGGATGAAGTTGTAACACAACGTATGCATAGCTAGCATGAGATAGGCAACTTAAGGCTGTGCCTAGAACAGAAAAATGTACAACCCTAATGAAATAGTTTCCAAAAGTGAGGCATGACTGTGCTGCAACCACGAGCCCTAACTGCAGTGCACAGAGGCATACCAGAAGTAGTTCAAGTAACAGCTGTAAGAATGGCAGAGCACAGACTTCAGTGCTGGCAGAAGTGGGCAGTAACCCAAGCTCTTTGGAAAAGCTTCCACAGCCCTTGTTCAAATCTCTGCTGCCTTGGCCCCAACTCTTCCTGTAAGCCCACTGGCTAGATCCAAGTGAACACAGAGAGCAGCTCCTCTTTACACCCAAGCCACTCTAACTCCAGGCTGCTATTGGGGGTGAAAGCAGAAGCGGAAACTATTTAGCTCTCTTGCTGTCCTTGAGCAACAGGCTCCCACCATCTCCTTTGTGTTAGAGCCACCACATGGCTGCAGGGTTATTTGGAACATCTACCAAATCAGACTCAAAGCTAACTCATCAACACAATGGTGTTGTGAACATGATTTCGCTGTGTGAAGTCAAACCGATTCACCTGGCAAGCATGTAATAGAACCAGCACCAAAAGGGTGCTAAAGCAGGGAGATAGAAGAGAACTTTGTATGTTTAATTTCATACAAACTTCAAATTAGATGCACTTAATCCCATTTCATAAGTATCTCCATAAGTATCATAATTGGTGAGTACCAATTTATGATAAAGCAATAAACTGATCAGCAACTAATTCCGTAACTGATACCAAAGTCTGAACGAGATTAATTACATGAAAATCTTTAAATTCAGTTCAACAGTTCAAATGAACTGGAGACAAGACTTAAGATGAGGAAATTCAGGTTATAGGACGGAAGGTTAATTTTCCATTAAGTGTTAAGCTGGTTGTTGCTGAAGGAAAAAAAGCAAGTAGACATGGTTGAGTGAAGTGTAATTACTTTTTGCCACAAGATCAAACAACTGTAAAAGAGAATCTACAAAATTTAACAATCCACGGTAAATTCATGCATGATTTAAGGTAGATTTCTCTAAAGAATTTCATAAATAGCTTGTTGTTGTTGAGAAAACTAAGGAAAATTATATCTTCCCTTATAATAAACTGAGGTTTGGTTAGAACACAGTCAACAAATCTGCCCCAGATGATCCAAGAGCTACCAGTTCTTAGCAATTACTGCGTTGCACAACACACTCTACAAAGTTTTCTTTATGCTCACATGACAAAATTGTAAAACCTCTAAAGTGACTTTTTGTGTGTGCTCAAAGTAGTGGGCAGGGATGTAATAATGCATTTCCAAGGGAAAATAAAAAGAAGTCCTAATGGATTATGTGTCCGTATTAGAAAATTAAGATTATGGCTTCATATCCCTGTTAATCTCTGCTCTGAAAAGGTTTAAGATCTAAACAGATAAAATTTGCTCCATGACGAAACTCGGCTTTCAGCACAGATGAGCTGTGTGCAAGGGAGGACTGTTTCAGCAGCATTCACAACAGAACAAAAATCCTTTGGCTTCACTTGTGTTATAGAAGAAAAAGATAACAGTTTGGCAATTTTCTGCATATAAATAACTCCCAATTGCCCAGGGGAATGTCACTGAGATGCTGGCATCCTGTTTGTTACATCTAGCCTCCCTGGAGTCAGTTTTAATTTCAAGCAGAGTTGTCTAAATTCTTCTTCCTTCCAAAGGAGGCAAACTGTCCAAATTTCAGATTACTTCAGGGCTTTTCCCAAAGTTTCCTCACCCCTTTTATGGATGCAGAAGAGAGCAGGACGCTTTTCATACAGTAGGTGTTTCCCTAACCTAAAAGCAGCTGTATTTCACAGGAGATTTTAAAAATGCAACTCAGTTTGCATGTATTTGCAGTTTGGAATGGAACACGATGGGTAAACAATGTCATTTAAAGACAGTTAAAAGTTTTAGAATTTCAATAGATCTTGGCGTAGCTACAATCTCTACTAATCATACCCCAACAGTCACAGCACTATGAGATCATGACCCAATGCACTAGACAGTGAGGCAGGCAAAAGAAAAAGTCTTTAGCAAACCCTCACTTGTGCTATCATGTGAGCCCAAAGCTTCAGATCTCAGTCCACAAAAGGCTCACACGCACAGGTTCTGCCAACGCGGTCAGGTCAGGGCTGAAGTGGTGGGAAGAACATGCACAGCACCCACCTGCAGCACACAAACACGGCCTGTTCTTTGGCCACCACTGAGCTGTGTCAAACCACACAAGTGCAGAACGGTGCTTTCTGTACTGATCTCATTTTGAGTATCACCTTTCAGCTGCTGGGGACCATTCCAGTGGTATTACTTGGTTGAAAGCACTTACGCATCAAAAAGAAAAACAAAAAAAATATTCCCAGAGGAATGAAGGGTTGCTAATTTAAACGAAAAAGGCAACAGACAGCAATGGATCTGATTCTTCAGAGTCCAGAGTCTGCATAAAGAAAGATGTGAATCTCTCTCACATCTGTATTTGTGCATGTATATACAAACACGCTCGTGCAAGCCCAAACCGGGCAAACCCAAAGAGCTGCAAGCAAGTCAAGTCAGCACATCTGAATCCATCTTCCTGCCAGAGACACTGCTACACAACACACCCCTCAATTTGAGGGCTAAAACCAAAGCCTTATTTTGCATCCCTGCCATGCATAATACTTGACAGGAGATGGATATGTTGCAGATAGCAACACAGTGAAAAAGGAGACAGTGCTATTGGGAAAACTCGTTCATCAAGACACACAGCAAATCCCTACAGCTGAAATACAGGGAGCTACAAGCTGCATTTTTTCATTGTCACTTTCTAACAGATGTTCTTCATAGGCAAAGCTGGGTGGTGGAAAGTGAAGGGACAGCCCTCTTTTCAGCATACCATTTTGCTGAAAATTACAGGGAGTCCATTATTTCAAATCCCTGAATCTTTCCCAAGTAAATCCTTTCTGCATATGTAAAGATTGGTGCGTTGCAGATTCTTTGTGGCCTGGTCAATGAAAGAATCTCTTTTCTTCCAAAACCAACCATCTCCCTCTCCCCCCCCTTCAAAGTAGTAACACTTTTCAAGCATCCATCCTAAACTTTAGTGCACAAGGATTGTAACTATGTGGAGAGCACAGAATAAATCTATATCATCTTTCATCACTAAGTACTGTTTCCAACTGGAATATACAGTAAGGCCTCAGCTTTGATTGTTTTAGTTGCAAACAACCTTCCCTTAAAACAGGAGTTACTGAAATAACCCTAGACATCCTTTTAGCTCATGTCTGTTCTCCCCTGCCAAGTTTTCACCTGAAGGAAGGGCACAGGCTGTGTATTTTCTTAGTGCAATCATCCTGACATAGGAGGGCTCAGCAGCCATTTGCAGGAACTTCTATAAGAGGTACAGACCAGGCAGCAATGAAACCAGATGTCACTTAACTGATCTTCTGTTGCTCAACTCATTTGCCAGCCTCTGTACATAACCTTTTAAAAAACAGTACAGAGGCAGGATTTCTGCACAGCTAACTGGTCACCTGACAGCAATGCAGTATGGATCTGGCACCAAAACAGACCGGTGCTTCATTTTTATAATTTCTTCCCTTGTTTGCATGATCAGAGAATTTTCTGAATTCAGTGGAATTTTTGCTTCAAAATTGGAATTTTTACTACAATAATGAGCTTGATAGAATGCAAAGAGCGTGGTCACTAAGATGAAAATCTATCAACTGTGCAACTAAGACAGAGGATCAGGAAGTTAAAAGTAATGTTTAAAGCTCAAAATTCCATCTACACCAAACTTCAAAATTGTACATGTAGTTCACCAAAGTACAGAAAGCAGATTTTAATTATTAGCTCCAAAGCAGACTCCTGAAGTTGTTTAGAGATCTAAACTCCATTTTTGCAGCCTCCATCTTTCTGGAAAAGTAGCAACAGCTGCAGTTGCTTTGAAAGTCAGCCCTCTCACTTACATGCTTATCTTGAGGAAATTCAGGTTTGAGATAATCCAACTCGGGTGACTTACCACTCGGCTATAGGCACAGATTGGGTGCCTGCTTTGTAACAGTTGTATGATCAGAAAAGTAAGGGTGCCTAGTTTCCTATCTCCTTGCATTTCAGTGCTTATCTCCCAACCAGAGCACTCACTGCAATTCTGTTTTCATCAGAAGTTGTCCTGTCTCCTTTTCACATGATCACTAGAGGCCACACATTTTAATGAAAACTGTATGAACTCAGTAACTCTGAGACCTTTATATCTCTCTCAAATGCAGTATTTTTTGGCCAGGAGACAAATTATTGAAGAAAGGGAGGGGACAGATACAGGATAAATTTTACTTCATTCAAACAACAGGCTGGAAACAATCAGAGAAGTCTCTGCATGAGACAAGTTACAGTTGCTTTATGACAACAGGCAGATACACACATCTTAGGAAGAGAAAGTCAAAATGATGGAAAGTAAAACAGAGAACCAGTGAAACACTGGTTGTAATCACTTCCAGTTATCTAGTCCTATTTTCCACCCAGAGCAGGGCCTTGCCAACACCCGATAAGGTCAGCTGTGGCTTTGTCCAGCTGAACCATGAAAGCCTTGAAGGATGAAGTTTCTACAGACTTGCTGAACAATCTGTCTCAGTGCTGCACTATCCTCCTGGTGCCAAACCTCCTCTTAATCTCTTAATCTCAATCTCCAGAAGTGCAATTTGTGGCTGTTCCCCCTTGCTTTATCATCTGCCACTCTACTGAGAAGGGTTTGGCTCCACTACCACTAACTCTCACGTAGTCACAGGCTATCAGATCAATCCCCTTAGTCTCTTTTTTTGTCCACCTAAACAAGCCCAGCTCACTCAGCCTCTTTTCATGGGCTCCAGGTTCTTCACATCCTTCTTCAAGTGATGGGCCCAACTCTGGACCCAGTATTCCCCATACATCAGCAGCTGGGCATCAGCGTGACAGCTCTTCCATTGCCACTTCAGTGGCTGCAAAGACAAACTTTAGGGACACACAGAGAACAGCAACTCACCAGGGCACGGCAGATTACTCCCAAAGAAGAATAGATGAAAACATTGGGTTGTGTGGATTGAACTGTACCATAGGATGGAGAGAAGAGCTGCAGAGCCAAGAGGGGAGTCAGCAGCTAGGTAACAGCTATTAATAAGCTGCAGAGAGGGCTAAGTCACTAAAGGTTGGTTCTCTGATGAAGTAATTATCATTCCATCACAAAAATTTTGCAAGGGTGAATAGACATTGACATGCAGTAGACATTGTATATGCAGAGATGACTGTGTAGAAGCTCCTAAAAAGTGTAAGGCTTGCATACCCAGACTGTCCTCAGTCTTGGTAGCTGTTCTTTCTCCAGCCAAGAAACTGGACAGACACTTTTGTCAGCAACAAAGGTAGTTTAAGGAGTCCCTGTCTCTCCTCTCCTTTTGCTGCTTGTTTGTATTGCAGAACCATTCCACCAGAGCTCCTAGTCTATGTGCCATGTTAATATTGCTTGGAACAATTCCATTGGTGACAGCAACAACCAGAAAGCACACTAGCATTTAGTGTGGGCAGAGGGTCCAAACTATGCTTTGCCATTGATTAGACCAAGTGACTGGACACAACACAAAATTTCTCAATGCTAGTGACTCAAGGTGAGGATACAACAAAAATTTGCAAGAGCATCTTCACCTCTGACCTGCTTTCAGCAATCTTTTCTCAAGAGCCTTCGTATTCAGGTGTGAAATAAAAAGCAGGGTTAACTTGTTTCAACAAGTGAAAGAGTCTTCATTTTCTTCTCAGATGACTTAATCTCCGAATTTAAAAATAAAATCCATTTGCATCAACACCAGCCTTTCTAAGCATCAGAGAGACTCAAAAACCCCTCTCCCTGATGATGCTTTTCCCTAACAATTTAAAAATAAATCAAAAAAACCCCCAAACTCAAGAACCATTTCCTCACTTTCAATCCCTCCTGATATTTTCACATATGCAGGCAAAAAAAAAAAGAATCTCCTATTAATGCCACAAAGATGCACCCAGATGCCAGAATCAAAACTTTTGCTACATATTCTCCTTAACAGCTCTCATTTAGTGTGAGCAGGTGGTGAGAAGGAAGCAGAGTAAGAGAGAGGAGGATTATTTTGGGAAAGGAAGCAGTAACTGTTACTAGACTGTCAAACAGTATGAATGGTGGAAATATGAATCATGCTTTTACTGTATGAATGGTTGACTTCAATATGCTATTATAAACAATGATCTTCTATAAAGGATGTAAATACACCTGTTAGAAAAGAGCAGGATCTGAAATAGAAATGGAGGTAAGTACAAGGGATGGACCAGCTTGAGTTTTCTTCATCTTACCTCTTCCTAGAACATTTAGGCACTGGTCTCCAGGGCCTATATCACACTTCATAACAGAATTAGCTTGAAAGAAGAAGGAAAGAGGCTGTCAAGCTGGAGCTGGAAGAAATTACAGCTACATTTTTAGCTTCCCTGAATGGAAGCACCTCTGAGTAAGTGCTGCCAAGATAAAAGCCTAGCAAATAAATTACTTATTTAGAGTGTGCCTATTCACTCAGAGAGGTATTATTGCAATGACCCAGATTACCTACCAAGGAAATTCCACAGCATATCTTTCAATGGAGAACCAGAGGGCTTGCTGACACAACTCTGTGTACAATATACCTTCCAGATGGGAATCAAGAATTTCAACAATAGAAACAACTTCTCCACTACCTAGAAGCAGCGGTCAAGCTCTTAAACTAGCAGTAGATGGCAAGTGTCCTCTGGAGTTACAGTTTTTAAATGATCTTACTAGTTTTCTTAAACAAGTCACTGTCTAGCTTGTGTTTTACTTTTGTGTCTGCCCCTCTGGCTCTTGTTTGAGGTGACTAGTGGTTTCTGTCTGCACAGAAGGGATGGCTCAGCTGCTCCTCTAGCAGCTGCTGAACCATCACAAATTACAGCTTACTGTACTGAAGCATGTGGAAATTGGTGTCTATCTTAGTACATGGGACTGAAACCACAGTAGTTCAGCAGCTGCCCCACCAACAGCTGAGCCAACCCTGCAGCAATGGTAAAAATGAAAAAGATGGCAAGAATGACTACAACAGCTCTTGGGTAAAGCACACTTGACTTAATGCTGACCCTTGGTGAGTTATGCATCTCTTGCTTCAACTTCTCAGCTGTAACGTGGGTAGATTCTCTCCCACATACTTCCTAGGAACAGTGCTACACGGATCTGTGCACAATGCTTTTGAGAATGCCACAAAAATCTGCAGAATAGGTACTACTGGTGCTGGTTCCTGCAGAGTCCCTGAAGGACACGCACTGTTCTGGTTGCTCAATTAACAAAAGGACTGACCTCACTCCGGGCTTTTCATACAAGGTGTAAAAGTAGTGCTACAGGTGAAAAACAGTCCCATCATCTGATTTTCCCTTTTTAAAAAAATTTTTTTAAATAATTAAATCAAATCAATCAATAAATAGCAAGAGAAGTACAGCAACCTTAGTGAGGGAAAAGAACAAAAGCCATTGCTACGCCTTAAGGTCTGCACTAGAGCCAGCCCTAGGGAGCTCTTCTGCAAGTAGCAATTTCAGATCTCATTGTAAGATGCAACTCCTGGTGTTGCCCTGTTATGCAAGTGATTCCCTAGGACAAGCTAGATATTCTTATCTACATAGCTTTTTCTCTACTAGATATTTTAGCCACCTCTGCTGCCCTTTTCAGCTTTTGGTGTCCATTCAGAAGTTATTTTAGTCCAGTTGTTATCTGCACTGCTGGTCATATGTCTGGCTGCCACCATCCATTTCTTTCTCTTTATAAAGGCGTTCAAGGGTTTCCTTAACTGGTTTGTCCTCTGGCTCTGCATCTTGACACAAAGCTATTCCCACTACTCTCTGCCAATATACCTTTTTTTTCTATTAGAAGGAATTCTGTAATCATGATAACACATTTCTAAGATGTGAAAAACAAGGCGCTACCTAGAGTGCTGCAATCAAGAGATTATATATAACCTTCCCTCCCACTTACCCTCATCCTTCCTCACAGTATGGGCATTGCCCAATTTTTCTCCAGCTCATGCCTTTCTTCTTCCCCACCCACTGCACACCCACTTTCTTTAGCTACACACACTTTGTGACGTTTATATTCACTGCAGCCGCAGCTCTCATGCGGAGAACATCGTGTGGATAAGGCTTTTGTACTTTTGATATATTCTTGTCAGGTGAACATTAGGTAGCATGCTACAAGATCTAAAATTGTAGCAAAATACATAGTAAGGCATACACCCAAATAGCACAGTCATCTATTCTGTGTGGAAGTTCAAGAAAAATGAAGGCGGTTATAAGGTTACATTTAAACACATAACGCTGTGATTTCCAGCTATTCAAGATGCTCAGTGAAGTCTAGAAATTCTTCTACAGATTTTTTGCACACAGTGTAGAAAGAAAAGGCTTTTAAATCTGAGATTTTAAAGGTCTTTCTAGCTTGCAAAGCTGCAAATAATATTCATTGCCTAGCACCAACTGGTTGAAATATAATTCTTCATTCACCTCCCTAGCCACACACCTGGAGTGAGTACTTTGCCTATAGCACTGTTTAAGTATGCTTAATACTGGTTTTAGTTCTGAAAAGGGTTCAATATTTCTTCATATGACACAAAGTGATAATTTAGAGCTGTGCTTGAAATGCCACGAACAAATCCAGTAGGGGTTCTGTTTATGTTACTCATCCCCAAGTATTTTGAAGTTTTTCCCTCTTAAATCTCCAACCTGCCCTGTTTCACTTCAGACTTCTAATCTAGGAATCAAACAAATCCAAAAAAAAAAAAAAGATTACCTGCCTTCCTCAAATAGGGGGGAGTTAAATAGTGCTATTGGCAAGGACAAATAAATAAGTACTACAGCTGCAATGTATTAGTTAACGGTCTAGAAGAGCAGGATTTTTAATTACTTGTGTGCAATATACTCACAGGATAAAATCCTTCAGCTTAAAAAACAGCTGAGCCTGTGAATTGAAAAATACCTTACCTGCTCTTCACCTTTGATAACACTGTTATCAAGGCTGCTTTACTGTTTAGATGAATGTTACCTTCCTCCTCATAGCTCACACTCTTCCAGGATTAGTATTTTTTACAGCTGAACTAAGGAAGAATCACTCCTAGATCCTATCAGCCTATGCTAAGGAAAGCTTCTTGCTCTAGAATAGAAAGAAGAGTTCATTTGTGTGTGGTTGCTGCTTCCCTTTGCTCTTTTTTTCTTCTGGAAAGGGTTGGAATGATGCTCTTTATGCAACCACAGGTGGGGTGGAATAAAGAGGGGTAACTGGGCTAAATCTGGACTGGGGAAACTAGTGCAACAGAGCTTTTGTCTGTAATTTTTAATACCTGCCCTTTTGTTTGCTTTTAGCTTGTGTAATGAGGCAGTTGGGTGGTTCTTTTAAGAACTGCACCCCGAACAGGCATGGGACAAGTTACAGAAAAACCTGTTATCCCGTACTTGCTCTGAAAATATGAGGCAAAGGAAACTCCAGAGAGACTCAGAGTGAGGTAAAACAATCATCTAACAGTTCTGAAAACCAGCCGGGGCCACTTAACAGGTATCTGCAAAAGCTGCATTTCTCCTCATCTGTGTTCAGCAGCTCTCAGTTGTAAAATCCGAGGCTGCCCAGTACTCTTTAAAACACAACTACAAGCCTTGCTGTGCACAGCTCCTCTGGTATCTCATAACAACCTCACTGATGTTTGGACAAAACCTGGCATTTGGAAGTCATATTTCTGGCAGGCATTTACAAACAACGCCACACTGGCAGGACCTCCACCACCAGCGAGCTGACACACTACCCACCTCAGCAGGCTCCTTGGCAAGGATGCTGCCTGGGAAGCAAGTGTCCTCTGATAGAGTTTGCAGCTACAAATTCAGATCAATTTGTTGCGGCCAAGGTTTCCACTTACCTAGCTTGGAGGCCCCCTCTGGTGGGTACTCGGGGAACTGGCCCTCGGAGGGGACGCTCACCGTCCGGCGCAGGCAGCGCCCTTTGGTAGCATCCTGTGGCTCCTGGACCCCATCGATGGGCACCTGCATAAAAAGGATGCCAACAGCTGTTAATTTGCCACCGGGCCATGCTGTTAATGTCATCTTGATAAGACCAAAATTTTCTACTCATCTGGTAAGAACTTTCAGATGTGGTTCAGCATGCCTGCCCTTACCACGATATTCCTGAGGTTTCCCAGGAAAGCACTGCAGTGGTGAGGAGTGGCAGTGCACAGGCAGCCTGGCTCCAGAAGTATCGAGTCACCACTCAGTCAACCCACCTGACTAAGAAGGCAGTCCTGCCTTTTGAAACTGGTTCTCCAATGCCAGACCCACTGCCACCCAGCCTTGCCCACTTCCACGCTGGGAGAGTCAGGCCAATGCTGCTGGTCAGATGGCTGCATGAGGAACTTTGAGATGACAAGACAAAAGTATTTTGGCTGTCTCAGCACAGATTCTGAAATCAGCTAGAGCATGTCAGAGAGAAATGGACATTTGGCTGGTTGAACTGGGCACTTGGGGAAAAGGGATACCTTCTGTGATTAGGTCAAACTCATCTTAAAAGTCAGACCTCAGAAGGCTCTGAGAAAGGCTTGGGATTCTCACTATTTCATGGTAATAAAATTCTGTACACTCATTCTGTTTAAAAGTACTGAATGTATAAAGATCTGGTTTCTCTTCTGAAATTTTGGTAGAACTTGACCCCTCAGGGTTTGCTCCCCCTAACCTTGTCTTTAAACACCTGCCTGGATGACTACATTTTGCTAGAGGTGCTAATGCTGGAAAAAAAATAAAATATGGTAAACTGTGCTTCCTGTCACTACAGCTGCAGAGCATTCAGACAACAGCCAAGAGCTGTAAAAGACCCTAAGTGATACAGTCTCTTCATCAGCACTTATGTCTGGAAATAAGAAACGAGCCTGACGTGCTCCTAATCCAATCCCCAAAAATCTACAGATTAGAGGATAAGGAAGAGAATCCAACTACCTTATGAATTTATATGCACACCTTTGTGCATCGTGATTTTGTTTACATGATCAACCTGGGCTAATTCAAGCATCAGTTAGTTTGCATATAGAAATGCAGACAGACAAAAACTTCAGACAGCTACCTGCTTGCCAGGGGCGTGATCCAGATTGCCCCAGACCTCTGGAGACCTCCTTCGAGCAGGAAAGAAACACTGCTTCCAGCAGGAGAAAACCATCCTTCACTCTATGTTCTGAAGAACATACACCTTGTTCTGAAGAGGCGCAAAAGGAGACAGCAAAGGTCCTTCAAGCTGGTGAAAGGCTGGTCACCAAAGATGGCAACTGCACTGGAAGAACCTATCTTTGGAACCAAACAAACAGGCCCCTGCCCCATGGCAACGAGTGAGCCACTACCAACGGTGGGGGGGACACCTGTGGCCAGTAACTGCCTCATATAGTATTTCTGGGCTCCATGTGCCCCAAAGAACTGGCACAGAACAGGACCAGAGGTGGGATATGATTAACAAGTTCAGATAGTGCTTCCACAGCTCAACAAGAGACAGCCCAACTGGACAACTGGGAACCCCCTTGCCCGCTGATGGGTTGGTCTGAGCCAACTACCCCAACCAGCCATGCGTCCTTGAGCCCGTTGGTTGGCTGGTCTGAGCCTACTTGCCAAAGCAGCCCTGTCCTGCTTCCTGCTGGCCTGCCTGATCATCATGGGTATGGCTACAGTTTTGCAGGTCTTTGCGTGCTTAGACATTAAGTTGAGCTCAGTGCTGGAGAACTACTGGATTTGCTGTCATTTCAACCTGGGTAACAGTGCTACCGAGTTACTGCATTTCTTGTTACAACAACTCGGATACTTGTACTCCCCATCTGCATTAGTTACTGCAACATTGTTTAGAGATGAACTGTTAATCCCTAAGGTTGTTCTGATATCTGTTACCACATCTGGAACCTGTAAATTGGTGGGGGCACCTTAAGCCCTTATATTCAACAACTGGAAGAAACCCCAGGGATGAGGGAGAGACGCAGCACCCCAAGGGCTGTAGAGCTGCACGACCCCTCAGTGCCCCAAACATCTCAGCCCACTTTTGACAGGATCTTTTGGCACCGGCTTCAACAGCACAACTGCAACACATGCAATATGGCAATTTATTTTCATATAGTTATGCAAAAGCTAACTCATAGCTAAAGGAACAGAAGCCTCTGTCGTATTTCCTGTGCTGCTTATCCTTTCCTATCTTCAATCATCTCTGAAAACTGGGTATTAATAGCAAACAAGAAGATATTATTCATTTATACTGAAGGCTGTAAAAGATGTAAAGGATACTGTACTATTTTAGAAACAGGCTGCACGACAATGGCTCTCACAAACCAGTTCTGGCATTTCCTGACTTTTAAGCACTTAGCATTCTCTTAAGGTCATTTTTTAATGCTATTTATTCCTATGCTAGTCTATTTGTCTCCTTCAAACAGCTCTCATTTTTCAAAACAAGCTTCCTAGATCCCTAGAGGTTATTCTCTTAAGGCTACTACTTTCTTTGCTGGTAGGTTTTTACAGCAGCTCCTTTGACAAACAATCTCCATGTAAGAGCACATTAGGGTGTTAAGCAGAGACTAATTTGGTAGTTTATGCCATATTCATTCAATCAAGATTACATATTAGATTTACAGTTTTCATCTGGGGGCTCTATTTAGCCTTATTCCCTTCTAAATGCTCTTTTGCTCCACTGCCTCTTCTGCCTCTCCTAATTTCCTTCAGAGCATTTTTGGCAGGATATCTGATGTCCAGAAGAGCTACGACCAGTCATACCACATGCCTGCTTCTGCACACCTTCAAAGCATCAAACTACCTCCTTGACACCCTTCTTTCTCAGTGAACTTGTCACACCTCCACCTGTTAGCTCTATACCAAGTACAGCTCCTGTGGGGTAGATTTCTCTGCTAAGAGATTTTTTTTTCTTTTGAGCTCAAAAAAGGATATAGTCCCTTTTTCTTTAATGACACCTCTTCAGTACCTGTGTGTGCTTTCAGTCACAGGATGACAGAGACATTCTTTTCATACACTGACATGAAAAAAAAAGTGCTACCACCACCCTGATAACAGCATATATAAGAACAGCTACGACAGCCAAGAGGATGCCATGGATGGACTGACCTGCTGTCAAGGGTGAGGAGGAGAATGGTGATTGAGGCCACGCTGTCCTTTGTGTCCTTGGGAAAAGCAAACAGGCTGAAGCACACCGGAGTTGGTGTCAAAAACAAAGCTACTTCTGCATACCAGAGATAGGATTTATCTTCAAAGAGTAACTGAGCCATTAACAGGAAGACTGCCTGAGAGCTCAGGTCCTAATTCTGGGTCACTTAGCCTTTTGTACTTAACATTTACCCAGACTATGAAAACATGGTTAGGCTGCACACTAAAAAAGGTCCATTGGTGTAGCTCCATTTATCTAGTGCAGTACAGTCCACACCAGCAAAAACCTGCTTTTGTTAGTGTATTTCTAGTGGCTTGAGAAAAAACTTATACTGTTTATCTCACTCAGTAATTCTATAAACTGTACAAGGAACAACATTTTCATACTACATAGCTTGATCTACACTAGAGAATATGCAAACATCCCATAATTGCATGAACAAGATTACTGCAGCGAAGTAAAGTAGCTAAAAAAGATCCCCCTTTAAGTCTGACTTAAAAGTGCTGTGTTATTTTAAATAACACTCCTCCAAAACCATAGTCTCAGTCTATATTGACAGAAAAGAACTAACTCCAAGACTGCAGGACCAGTATTTATTGCTTAGATCAGCCTGCTCTTCAAAATACAGCTTGATGAACATGCAAAATTATTTCTGTCAGCAGCTCTGCATCTCTCTGGGCTGGATGTGTTTTTGAAAAGGTATGTGAACTGCCCTGTGGAAGGTCAAATGGATTCACAGATCAGGTGGCACCAAAACACAAGCAAGCTCACCATTAAATACCATGTAAACAGCGAGCCAGACAACTGCAATCTTCCTGACCCTCATCCTCCAGGCCCAGCCATTCCAGCAAGCACTTCAGAAAAGGGTGGAAGAGAATGACAGTCAGGGCTCTAATGGCAATTTAGGCTTTCAGCTCTTTTTTCTTTTTTCCATCCAGCTTTGTTATCCTGTCCTTTATTCTGTGAAGAATTCACCAACCTGGGAATCATCTGACCCTTAGCCAGCGTGGTGAAGGTGACAGTTCAGGGCTGGACTCTGAGCAGTGTAACTCACAGGAGAAGGTATGTAGGGACACTCCAAGTGCTGATCATTTTGGCAATCTTTTGGCTCTTTTGGTCATAGCCCACGTTTCACTGGCAAATTTCATAATTTAAGGAGGACACATTCAGCAAGCTTGGACTCTAAACTCTTCAACAGCATCACAGCTCACCTGCCACTGAACATGTCTTTTAAATTTAAAAGGCCTGTATTTGGGATTTCTGGTAGTTTGATGATGAAGAGATTTCAGAAGAAATAGGAGTAAAAAGCTTTACAAGCATTTTATGCCTCTTAAAGGCAAACTGGGCTAGGCTCTTTTTGAAAAAAGATGCAGTAGGAAAAAGTTTGTTTTACTGCAGATAGATTTTTTGAGACTGGAAAAACTGACTCATGATAAAAACTTGAGAACTTGCAAACCCTTCTGAACAATCATGTCAACAAAACTGTTAAATAATTCATTTTCATTTTTACCTTCCTCGAGAAAGTTAAAGGCCAGCTAATATTTTTACATAAAAATCCACTTTAAAAACATCGACTACAAACATTTGTTTGGGCTTTGGGAAAATAAATAACTAGATCAGAAAAGAAATAACACTTGGGAATTGAAGCAACTCTTTTCTTATGACTGGGTTCAGCTTTGACAAACTCCTATTTACAGGTAAAACATATTTGCTGTTAGATGCCAATGTGACAAGTCTTTGGAGAATGGCTGAGAGCACTTGTAAAGAACCTCCCCTGAGGCTCCATGCATTAGTGTCTGCTCTTGCTGTTTTCTCTTGGGAGCATCACTGTTCTTCCACTACTGGTGTCAATCACAGGAGGTTGAAGAGTAGGAAAAGACATCAGAGATGTCCTGCTGCTGGCCTCTGTCAGCAGCACTAACCTGTAGTAGATCTTGTCACAGGGAATGGAGGTCTTTACTGTCCTTTGCACTTGATTAAAAACACCTCTAAACCCAAAAGGAAAAATGAGTTTTTGGGCACAGGAAAGAGAAAGGAAGGGTTGAACAAAGGGAAAAGTGTTTTTCATATTTGTTTCCAACTGAACACAAAACTAAAAGGTTCTGCAGGACAGCAGCCAAGTTACAGACAAAGACTAACTAAAGAGCAGCCCCAAAGCAGATGCAGCGATTTGTCACATCCCTCACAAAAGTGCTGTGCAATGAATTATCTATCTGAAACTGCTCTTCATAAACACTAACTCATTTAACTGATTTTGCAGACCCTTTCACTGTGCCCTCCCAGCTCTTATCTTATGGAATAGGTTTCACAGATGATGAAAATACCCACACCTTCCTCGCAGTGGGAAATTGTCTTCCTTGTAGAAAAAAAACCTGATTTCTAAGTGCATCAACCTAAACCTGTTCTCCTAGTCACTGAAGATGCTGCTAGATAGTACCACACTATGATATACTGTAGCAATTGCACATCTCCTGTTACTCCTGACTCCTTCTTTGCTAAGTGGTATCTCATGTCCTTTCAGGGGTGTGTTTTCTTTCTACTTTACTTTTTGGGCATCAGTCTTTTCCCTTCATTACTAATCTTCATTCTCCAGGCTTACCTACTTTCATGTTAGGAAGCTGACAAGGTGTGGAGTAATTAATATTTCTCTACACTGCACAAGGTGATACCATCAGACTGTTTTTGTCTAAGTAATTACAGATATTTTTGGATCAAGTTGTACCTTTAAATGTCTCTGATTCCCACCCTACTCTGCTGCTTGCACAGCACAAAATCTCTCTTGCACATACGCTATCCAAACTGCCCTGGACAATAAAGCCATAGTGGTGGGATAGTAGGAGGAAAGTTCTCTTATTACTCTATTTCTCTACTGTTCTCCCAGTTTTAAAAATCTGTGCAATTCATAATGCACTATTTGAACAGCATTACCTGAAGGAATTGTACTTTGAAACACTTAAGACATCTTTAATTTAATTGTTGGCATTTTGTATACATTTTCCTACTTTTTGGCTTTGACATATATACTTGCATAATTTTACCAAGTATTATAAACATCAAACATTCCTGTTCCCTTTCAATTCTACACATGCTTCTTGGGTTTTTATTCCAGGAAGCAGCAAAGCAGATGCACAGAGAGTAAAATGAGATGCTTCAGACTTTTTTGTGTTTTCATATTACACCAGCCTTGCAATGATGCAAGTGCTCCCTTTTGGCTGCAAGGGCAGCTGCTGTTAACATCTCTTCCTTCTTCCTCCACACCCACCCCCTTACTGATGGGTGTAATTCTGGCACTCACATCTTTCTAAGATCCTCTTCAGCAGTCCAAAGAAATTCTGACCTAGCCACTCTATCAGCAATTTCCATGTTCAAAGCAGGAAGCTATCCAACCTTCAGCTTCTTGTTCCCTGTCTCACCTCATTTCAGGTTAACAAAAAAAAACCAACCCTACAGCAATGACTTTACAATAATTTTACTCTAAACATGATCTTCAGTTTTCTTCTATAAGTAAGCTCCCTCTTCCTCATTCACCTGGTCTTTTGCTTAGGCTCCCTGTACCTGTGGTCCCACCCATGGGCTTTTTTCAACTCTCTCCTACACACTTTTCACTAATTTTGCTCTTCCCAAGCATCTCTCCCCAGTGCTGCCTTAGGCCCTTGTTCACTCTTACTTCGAGATCACATTTCATAGAGCCTCTTTCAACTCTGAATGACTTGCCAAGTGAAATTGACTCCTTCCCTTTCTCATAGAAGCTACACAGGATGCTTCTATTTCAGAAAGAAAGACAAGGTACAAATCCAGAGTACCAGCCCTATGTCTGTCTCTTAACTAGTAGTTCTACTCCTATACACTTCACCTTTAAGGGCTCATGTGTATGCTGCCATGTGTACAGACTCAAAAGCTAGATTAAAACAACCCTTTCTTTTCCTACAGAGCACTCATGACTGCAAGGAGTTCCCCTTTTCCTTTCACTTAAAGGTAGTCCCAAATTACTTGAAAATCAGAATGGCAAATCTGACTCCAGCTACTAGCTTCTGAAACAAATCACATTGTCAGCATGTGGAGTCACACCTGCACCAAAGGCATGTCTGCTGGGTCCACCTCTATGCAACATTTACCAAAACAAGTTATTTCTCATTATGATAGAGCAGGCAGGCTCCTTTGAGAGCACACTGCAAAGATTCACTGTACCACCCAATTTTCTGGGGTTACTGCTGTACTTAAAACCCAGGCTCTGCGTAGCCTGACACTGAGTATCTCCAGCTTCTGATGAAAAACAGTGTGTTTTAACATAGTATAAGATGACTTAATACACCAGTGATACATCAGACTTCCTATATTTACTTCTCAGGATCTAAGCAAAAGACTCATCTTACTCCCAGCAAAATGCTTTTAACTGTATGTGGTAGGAGAAATTAAGAACTCCTAAGTGCATGATTACCACCTTCAGATACTTATTTGTGATATGAGCCAGTGTTTTCCATTACATTTCTTTAATGAGATGCATCCTTTTAGCCCAGCTGTGCTGGTACAGTACAGTGTTAGAAATAGTTCTCACATGTCCTTAAGTTTCTCCAGTACATATTTCAATTCCTTGGGTGACAGTCCTGTCAGACTAGAAAAAGAATAACATACTAAACAAACATCATGCTTTGGGCTTTCCATTTTCCCTGCATTTGATCACCTCTCCTACGCATTAGCATTGATGTTGATCCCTTCTAATAACTCAATTCCTTCTCTAAACCATTTCCTCCTACTCTCCCTATGCAAGGAAATATTTCAGTCCTTCTAAATAAACCAAATCATAGCTGAGGATGAATAATATTTAGTGCTACATCAGAAAACAGGTCTTATACTCTCAGCCTGTACACAGCCATACACAAAAGCTCCAAAAGAATCAAGAAAAAAAACAAATAACAGAGAATTCAGGTCATCTCCAGATGTAGGAAACTATGGTATTAGACTCAAATTCATGGACCTTTATATGTAATAAAATCTATTTCAGTAATCTGAGGACACTCCTGGTTTATAGCTCATCCTGAAACATTTATTTTTAAACAGGGCAAATCTACAGCAAAATAATTGAACAAACAAACCCAGGAGCATTATAAAATGCTTCTAAAGCTCATGTATTCATGACAGTCTGTAGACATCAAATATCCCAAGAAAAAACATATCACGGCACAGTCTATGAGAAGTGGCTTACCAGCATTTGTTCAGTGTTTCAATCAATTAAAACATGCTTATTCATTAACCATATTGACATTACCTTCACAGCAAGGCACAATGCCAAGTAACACATGCTATATATACACACATACACTACACACAGAGTAATTTTATAATTAAAGATGGCTGTAATAGCTTTGAGTATCCAATGCCAAGGGGCACCCAATCTTCCATGCTGCATTTAGCAAGACAGAGAGCAAACCTCTGTCTCAAACGATTTACCTTGTGACTGCAGCAAGGACAACTGCACAGTCTGACAGCTGCACGCACCTCCTCTGCCCAGAACTCCAAATACAGACACAAACAAACCCCTTTTTTCTCTGCCTTTACTGCAACTTTCCCCTACCTTTATGCCTGCACTGACGTGAGGTGGTAGGTTTACATAGCTGTGGTGGCTTTTAAAAGCAGAAATAACAGAGGAAGATGTAGTGGCAGACTTAAATGCAGGCTGTAAAACTCCAGGAGGGAGTTTTGGATGCACACAGTTTGCTGTCACTTCTTCCATGCCACTGGCATCTGTGCCAGCTGCACTGGAAATGCATGCACCGTGCCACCCATACACAAAAGAGGTTAGCTCCCCCTCTGCCCTCTTTCACACATTTCACTGAACTCATGAACAGAATAAAGGGGAGATGAAAGAAGCTGCCTTCCTGCTTTACCAAGAAAAGGTCAAAAGGTAAATCTTGAGTGGCCAACGTGAGCTTCTCTCACCTCTTTCTCCCTGTTGAGCAGCACCAGCTGGCTGTCTGTCAGGATGCCGTATTTCCTCTCCCATGTTGTTGTTTCGGTGTAGGGGGACTGGCCGCAGGACAGTCTGTGTGTTGGTGGTCCTTTCACATCTGCAAGCAGAAAACCACCACGCCAGAGTCATTAGCACGTGTCATTAACCACCTTCTTTGCTTTCGTGGCTCTGCAGCTAGATGTGAACGAGAACTGCCATCTGTACTTAGCAGTGCCTGTTTCTGCATATTAAAAGACAAAATGCTCATCCTGGGAGGCACCCATGTGGAATGGCACGTAAAGCACACTATGAATACTTATTTATCTGTAGCACAACTTACAAAAATGGCAATACCCCAGATGAATATAAATGTCTTTGCCAAAGACTGAAATATAACCAAAAGAAAAGACCAAGAGCTCTCATGAAAACTTAATCTTCCCCCTCCGTTCCCTTCTCAAAAATGTGGTTGAAAGGGTAGGGCCCTGAATGTACTCTACATCTTAATAAACCAAACTATTTGAGACTAAGGATAGAGACACAGGAAGGAAGATGCAGATGAAGGAAGGCAGGCTTGAAGAAGGGTGGGAAAATTTCCAAGGGATGGGCATTTAATCAAGAAAGGCTTAACAGCATCTTTTAGTAAGGAAGCTGTTTGATTAAATTATGACAGATAGGAGACTTCCAGCTTCTCACTTAAACTCACCACAGTGACAAGAACTCAAACAAATGAACAAAAACAAAAAACCAACACCACCACCACCCCCAATAAAAAAAAAAAAAACAACCCAGCTTGTTTGGCTCCCAAAGACAATCTTTTAAAATTTATTTTAAAATCAGTCAAGCTCTCAGGCTTGAGCTACATATCACACAGTGCCTCTCACTACTAAGAAGCTTTCTCCAAGACAGAGAAAGGAAAGCACAAACTACACACTGTAGTTTTATACAACTTGACCTGCATTGACCTATTCCTGAAGTCCCTGAACTACCTTTAAGAGGATTAAAACAGACACTGCAAAAATCACAATATTGCTAGGGGCTTGTTGCACAGGAGTTCAGGACCTCCTTCAACTATTTTAGGTGTCCATTAGGCAAAACGAGTATTCAAAACCAAAGTGGTTTATAACGTTAGCTTCATTTTCATATACTAAGCCAGTCCTTGCACAGACCTAAACACAGATGCTTCTTGTAGCTTTTACCCAGCTTCACCACTAGAGGCCAGCGAATCCTCAAACACCCACCACCTTCCCAGCTCCAAAAAGTACAAGTCCAAACACAAGCATCCAAGCCTTGAGTCAAGAACCCCTCCAACTGTCTCCACTCCTTGCAGACACTGTGTAGGCCAAACCCCACCTCATTATTAAAAAAAAAACTGCAACGACCTCATGGTCTTTTCTGCACATAATAGCAACTTTGTCTCCGCACTGAAAGGAACATGTCAACTTCTGAAGTTGGAGAATTAACTTGAAAACTGGCTTTCAGTACCTAGTTCAACCTCCCGTTGCAGTAGGATTTTTGTGGTCATTCAGAAGGATGTTTTGAACCACACAAATGAAAAAAGAAGAGGACTGCATGGCTCCTATAGTTCTGAATAATAATGAAATGCACCTTTGCTCCCTTTATTTCAGATGACCACCTGTCCTAGCAAAGCTTGGTTTCCAATAGCAACGAGCAATGCTGCATGTCTCAAAATTGTCCGAAACTCTACTTAGGTGTCTGCATCATTAAGGGAAACCACCACAATCTCTGTGAAGCAAACGTGCATTTGTGCAAACTTCTGGAGCACAACTGACACTCTCACATATTTGTCCATTTTATAGACATTAACCGTCCAGGTAGATTTTTGGCACAACTTCAACTCACATTTATCATGGTGTACGATCAAAAACCTAACTAGATGCAAAATAAGACCACTGTTGCTCCTGCTTAGTCCTCGGTTTCCCAAAAACCAGCACATCAACCCTACCTGCACCTAAGCAAGACAAACCTATGAGCAAGGGGATGACAGAGGGAAGAGCGAGGAAGACAAAGCCACGGGCTCCTCACATGAGTGTGCAACAGAAACATGAAGGCCAGAGCTCTGGGGAGCTTGTCTCCTGGATAATGAAAGCACATGATACATCATGGAGGGGAAAAAAGGATGAAGACATGCCTCATGCTACTCCTGTGGGTGGGCTAGCAGCGAGTGCCTCCAGCTGCTATGCCAAGGGATAATCAAGTAACTATGTTTTGAAGTTCCAGTGGACTTTCTGATAGCAAAAGAAAACTCTTTTGGACCATTAGCTCCAATGCAGAATCTACAGTCACGACTCAGCCAGCCCTAAAAGACTTTTGCATTGTAATTTCTACTAACTACAGGCCTTGGCAGAATACATCCAACTGATCTCTGGGCTGCACAAAGGAATTAAAGAACAGAACGACTTCTTCCACTGCAGTAACAACTCTAGGACTTAACTGAGTCATCAGGTGCTGCAGGCCAGCCATGGCTCTGCTGCCAAGTGAATTGGCTACGTCAGAGCAGCTTTTCACAGGCTGCTGGCAGAATTACATGCCATCTCGTTTGTCTGGACCTGTCAATCACCACGAGAGAACACCACAGCATTAATATTTTGTGCTTGTATTGGTATCCTTTTGAACACGTCAGGATGCAGCCCTGCCATCCCTGCAGGCTGACCAAGAGCTCTCTTCAACAAAGAGACTTCAGTCCTGTCCCCGAGGTCGATGCTGCAAGCATATCTCACAGACTGGACGGGTGCTGAATACATGTTACAAGGAATCTTCCTGCAACAAAAACTGCAGTGTAGCTTTGGTGCATTTGTCCCAGCGATTTGAATTACTTCTCAGCTAGTCCTCCAGTAGGATTGACCTCTTCGGAGCCTCTCACAACAGCTGTAACTTCAAAACTTATTCTGAAGTATGCTACCAGTTTGGACTGAAGACTCTTTGGGACTTTACACAATATCACATATACATTCAGTCACTTCACAAACCCTGTTCTGCTTTCCGGTCCTCTTCATCTTCAGTTTTCATTTTACATTCTTGGCTCCAACTGTTCACGTGAACGTGTAATAAAATCCACTGGCCCCTTCCATTAATGCCCCATAAAATTAATTTACCACCACTGTTTGAATCACTATGGAAGTGAATGGCAAAAAGTCTATGTGTAACTAGGACCACTTACACTTCTGGGAAAGACTGAAAGTCAGGGCTGTCCTTTCCCACTTTGGGGCTACCATTTATCAGCTCATACAGGAAGGCTTGTGCTTTGTGAGGGTAACTCACTGATGAATACAATTTCGGACAGGAGTTGGAGTAGAGACCAGAGGTGCATCTTGAAAGCTCTGAGTTTGCAGATGTTACACGTGGGAAGGCTTCATGCAGCCACACACCTAAATACGCAAGTTCTGGTGACAGAAGATTTCTTTCTCTCGTCTGATGCAATTCTTTCCATTCTGCATCATTACAATGAGGCATTCAAGCAAGCAGATCAGTTAGTCTACACACAGGATTAAAGGTCATGCCTTATGTGCCTTCAAATGCTAATATCAATTAAGTAACAGCTTGGAAAAAAATGCCCTTCTTGGTACATCCTCCCCTGCTGAAGCGAGGAGAACACGAGTGCCCGCCTGCCACATCCGACACAGCTGAAGATTGCAAACTGCCTTGTTCTTCCTCAGGGCTCTGAAATGCCATTAGGCATGTTATAAATATCCACAAAGCTCCCTTTCTCTCTGCCAAATGACAAGTTGTACCTTATTATTTAACTACAGAGCTTATTTTAAAAAAGGGGGAAGAAAAAAAAAATAGTTATGCCGTAACTACATTACAACAACAAAAAAGTTGCTTGGTACAGGGAGAGGGGACAAGGAGAGAAGCAGCCAGTGCCAAGATCCCCACAGGAAGGGTGAGACACTCTATGAAAACTGATGGCAGTTTAGAGTATTTAGGGAGTTGTACTAGTGCTATAAGATGGGAACATTTCTGATTCTTCCATTGCAAGTATGCAACAACTTTTTTCTTCCTACTATTCCAAGAGAAAGTGCTTCAGTGTAATTTAGTCCCCAACAGCTCTTCTGCAACCAGAAGAAGGGCATCTCCTCTGCTTTTCCAAGCTAGTTAAAAGAATTAGCAGAAATCAGGCCAAGAAAACGACATTAAAGGTAAATCCATGCCTTCAGTTTCTTTGCCAAAAAGCACTCTCTTCCTACCATCAATAAAAACACAAATAAACCTCCATCCCAGCGATGACAAGAGCACCCCTGGCATGTGTCAATACTACTTTTTTTGAACCACACTCTTCCTATGGTGAAATCAAGGGCTTACTGAAGTCCTTGCCAAATTTTTTTCAGCTTTATTAGGGTCCATATTCTGTCCCTAGTATTTCCAATAAGGAGCTGCCAAGCAGCTGAGTAACTAAAGTAGTGGCCAAGTTAATATGCAGGGAGGACTTTTTTCCCCTGAAGAGATTAGTAGGAGCCCTAACACCTTCTGACAACAGGTCTGCTTGCCCAATGTCAAAGTTTCCATGGCGTTTTATGTACTTACCATAGAGACAGGACTCAGAATTCTAGGTAAGTGCTGCTTGTCAGTACCCCAGCCTACCTATGAAAAAGCATGCAGTCCAGTTCCAATAATCATCATTTTGAACCTTTATCAAGCAGTTGAAAAGCTGAAACAAGCCCTGTTATTGAGAGGAAGCCCTTCACTAAACTTACACCATCTCTAAGAGCTGCTGAAGCTCACAATTCAAGGGAAAGACATGGCAGAAAGGGAAACACACCACATCTCAACACATTTTGTTCCCTCAAACCTGTGTCTTGTAACAAGGCAGGATTTCCACAAAAGAAGTCACTAATACAAGCGAAAATAAACAGCCATAGCACAGTTGTGACGTACAGCTGTGTGTGTATATGCAGCTATTTCAAACAGCTGTGTGATGCTCAGATGAAGATCTGCAGCATTTGGATTTAAAGCAGAAGAGAATTCAAGTGCTGCTGCCCTTAGAGTGGGCACAGGCATCAGAGCAACCCTGGTTCAGCTAAAAGAGGGACCAGTCTGTCTACATCTATGCAGAGCAGACAGAGGTCAGTTACTGAGGGTCTACTAGGAAAAGCACAATCAAGACAACTTCCACTTTCTCTCTATTCTGCCTTGGTAAGGCCGCATCTGGAGTATTGTGTCCAGTTCTGGGCCCCTCAGTTCAAGAAGGACAGGGAACTGCTTGAAAGAGTCCAGCACAGAGCCACAAAGATGATTAAGGGAGTGGAACATCTCCCTTATGAGGAAAGGCTGGGGGAGCTGGGTCTCTTTAGCTTGGAAAAAAGGAGGCTGAGGGGTGACCTCATCCATGTTTACAAATATGTAAGGGGTGAGTGTCAGGGAGATGGAGTTAGGCTCTTCTCAGTGATGACCAGTGATAGGACAAGGGGTAATGGGTGCAAATTGGAGCATAGGAGGTTCCACGTAAACATCAGAAAAAACTTTTTTACTGTGAGAGTGACAGAGCACTGGAACAGGCTGCCCAGGGAGGTTGTGGAGTCTCCTTCACTGGAGACATTCAAAACCCACCTGGATGCGTTCCTATGTGATGTGCTCTAGGTGACCCTGCTCTGGCAGGGGGGGTTGGACTAGATGATCTTTCGAGGTCCCTTCCAACCCCCAGGATTCTATGATTCATGCTGATATATATAGCTTTTGTTTCCATTTCTTATTTCTCAAACCAACTCCCAGCCGTACGCAATGGTTTCTGATCCAAGCACGACTGCAAGACACGCGCGATCAGAAACAACTGCGCAAAGGAAACCTACCGTGATGCACAAATTCACTTGGGAGAAGGAGAGGACAACTCCTCCTCCAAGTTTGTACAGAAAACAACCACAGTGTCCCAACACAGCAGATACAACACTTACAACTAATCATATAAAACGATAAGGAAAATTCAGCACATACTGCGTGTGGTAACGCAGAGAGTCGCACGCTACAGAGAAAACATGATGCTCTTCGGGTTGATTAATTCTTCTCTGAATGACAACACACCTACAGGTATGTCCAGTACACATTATAGAAATAAACCCATTAATCCTGCCACTTTATTTCAAACCACACCACGGGCAATGACTCCAGGTTTCCTAGGAAGTTTCTTGTAGCTACTGTGAGATACAGCCCGGCTCACTCACCCTCCTAAATCACTGTGTGGCATGGCTCCGTTTCAGTTAAGAGGTACCTACATTTTCGTGGTCAGCAACAGATCTCTCTGGCGAGGTAGGTGTTATTTTAAGAGTAGAAAGCACGAGCAGATCCTTTGGGATGAGAGGCATGCTATTTATGTAGGATGTTATTACAGAGGTAAGTATCTAGTGTGAATTCTGTTACGTTTAATAGCCGCACACAACAATCTTTATTACCCACACGACGATTAGCCTTCGAGTCAGCTGAGTTCAGTTGCTCTCCTCTGGCAGCTGCCTGCAGTGATAACCAGATTCTTGTATGGAAACCTAATATCATGAGTTGGAGGCAAAGAAAGCTTCATCAAACCATCAGATTTCAGTGATATCAAGAGCTCCCCCACCAACGGGTTACAGCCAAAACGCTACCTGGAAAATCCATTCTGCACAGAATAAAGCCATAAAAGGTTTAAGTAGGTGAAAATGATATTTTAGAAGCTGGCAGAAGCCATGACCACTGCCATGACTTTCTCAGATTCAAACGCATTTGGCACTGCAACACGAATTCTTCACAAGATCTTTAATTTTATCTAGTATGGGTCAATCTTGCCAATCAACCTATTAATTTTCCACTGCTCTTCTACTGAGTGGCAGTGACCAGGCACAGCCTAAAAACTGGTTTTCCATAATCCCAGTGGAGAGCCTCATAAACCATAGACAGATTAACATAAAAAGTGTCCAGACACGTGCACTTTTCATGCCCTGTACCCTCCCTCACAGAAATATCACTGTGGCAATTTTCATGCTTACTGTGTGTGCTTCCACTTCCCTACCATCAGTATGCCAACTCTGGGTGAAGGAATCATCTTAAAATTTAGAGGAGAGACGTCTGAAGGTATCTACTGCTCACTGCTTGTGGACAAGGTTTTGAGGTTTTTTCCCCTCTTGAGTGAGGACTGTGCATGCAAACAGGTAAGGACACAGCTTTTTTCTACCAGTTGCTGGAAAGCTTAGATGAGAGCTGGGACGGGGTGGGAGAAGAATCATCTTTTTCCTCTGAATTTCTCATGTGCAGCAGTCTTGCCTCAACCCAGAGAAAGCAAAACTAACCTTTAAAATTGGCAGAGTGGGCATCAACGTTTTGTCCACGAGGCCGAGCTACCAGCCAGATTCTTGAATTTCCCACAGAGTATCTGGATAAAAAGCGTAAGGAGTGATTTTTATGTGGGAAGGGCTAAGTCATGAGATGAGAGAATACCTAACAGCCAGCCAAGGGCTGTCTCCTTTGCAACCAGCAGGAGACAAAATACAGAATGCTACTGTTCTACAAACCTGGCATCTCCCAGAAGGATGAGCTCTTGCTGCCTCTCCTCTCTGTCACTGACATCATTCCCACCCCTTCATTCCTTCCTTAGGAGAGATTTGACTTGTTTGTACAGGAGATGGCCAGCAGTGAGCAAGGTACAGCAGGCTCACTCCCCAGCAGGCTCCCAGACAGCTCTGCCAAGTTAACTTGGTCCCGACTCAGTTACATCTGCCCTACACTTGCAACGTCACCACTTTGCCCATCGAAAGCTCCGTAGTTTTCACACCAAGGCTGAGACTGCAGCTTAGATCAGCCAAGATTTCCCTTCTCCTTTCCCTATAGCACATGCAATTCAACCCCCAAACCTTTCACAAGACCTGCGCTAACGCATTTACCACCTTCAGCCTCCAACATCTGCTACAAGGGCTCAGTGTTCCCAGGTACCTGAGTGCCCTGCAGAAGCCTTAGAGCACCAATTCAGTTAGGCCACAACCATGTGAGCAGTTTCACCCAGATTTTGTTTTTCAAAAGGGAGAATCATGGAGTCGTTCCAAAAAAGAAACCACAAGTCTTAAAACCTTACAAGTAGTTTAGTGAGCAGATGCTGAGTGTGCCAACAGTCTTGAGCTTTCTTGCAAAGTCCTGAAAAATGAGAGCTAAGGAGCTAGCAGCAGAAGCAAAAATGAAGCATAAAGCTAAAATTGGCCTGGCAGGGTAATTCTGATTAGAAAGCAGAAAGTTGCACCAGCTCGCTGTCACCATGCAGCCTCTTTGAGCAAAAGGTGTGGGAGCTCTTAATAGCAGTTTAAAGCTGCCAATTAGCTTGAACATTGCTGAGCTCCTCTAAGCTTCTTACATGCCGCATAGCCGATTGCTAAACTTACACAGGGTAATTGATCCTCACTTCCCTCAGCTGTGCCTCTCTCTCTATCCCTGTTCTCATGGTCTGTACCCAGGCAGGCTCGTGAGAGACAGCGTGAAAGATGTGTCTGTCAGGAGACATCAGCACCTTCTTGAATGGATCGGTGCCAGCACCCTCAAATCATGCAATCATCTGTGCACTTTGTAGCTCAACAAGAGGAACCAGAACACACAACCCAATCAAGGCGAGGACCTTACGAAACACTCAGGTGTGCTTCATGCTCAGCCCAGCCTCCCTTGCACACCTGCAGACAAGAAGCTCATTGTGCAGCCATGTAAGTCTCATGACATCACCACAACAGAAGTTGCTATGTGTATGGAAAACAATTTGGTTCCCAGGATACCTGGGATTTCAAATAACCTGCAGTTGCTCAAAGCCACTGCTGTGGCCATTCCCTTAGAATACTAAGCAGGTCTTCCTTCCTTCTTATTCTGCTCTTGTTCCCTGTCCAGGACCACTCATCTTTGCTCCTGAATATTAAGTACATTTTTCTCTCACAGTTAAATTCCCACTTGGCTTACAAAACACTTTGGAATCTCAAAACAGAAATAGTTATTATGAACCTGTAGAGAGGATTATAAAAGATTACATGCCCCTATTACAGAGCTGCCAAGCTCTGAGAAGATTCTCAAGTGACGTTTTCTCCCCAAAGCAAGAAGAGACTTTCATGAGAGGTTTGGGAAGCAGAAAATGGAGAATAGCAGAAAACTTAATTATTCGTGGGAGAAAAATCTGCAGTTTTCCCTCTTAATTTATGCACGGTCCTTCCCTCATCCGGCTCTATACCCTTCCCCCTGTTCTTTTCTCTGTAATGCTTGCTCTCACCAACCCCTACAGCCTCAGGCCTTTTGATAGCCTCTTCAGCACCAAGCATCCAAACTGGGCTGTTCCCTCTTAATTCTTTTTTGCAGCAGTGCAGGAAGAAGGTGAGAGAAAAAGCATCCTGAATTTAAAAAAAAAGACCTTGGCCCAAGGCAGCTGTGAAAAAAAAAAAAAAAGGAAAAGAAAACAAAACAATTTGAAAGCAAACTCTGCTCAGTTCCTGCATGTTTGTTTGGTGCACAAAAAATGTACTAGTATACTTGGGGTCTAAGCTAAACAGAAGTATACCACAAGCAGTGCACAGACCTTGGCAAAAGCACCAGGACCAAAGGTTCTGGCCCCACTGACAGCTTTACCCCCCACTCTTGCCAATGAGCTGACATTGATCTGTCACAGATGGGTTTCAAGAGAGCAAGTCACTTTTTGCCTTCTTCTGCCATGGAGGGAGGTACGGGAAGAGCACACACAGAGAAGCATTTCTGTGGAGACAAGAACAAGCCACAGGAACAGACAAGGTGATGAGATCATGACCACAACAAGTTCAAGATGAACAACTGAAAAATAAACACATCTTTTAGGCTTTCACGTGCAGTCTGAATTACACCATGAAGACTGTTTCTTTTAGAAGCTTTCATCTTTGCCTTTCTTTCAAGAAAACCCCTATTAATTCCCACTGATCTGAATAATCTCAGCCCATAAATTTAGTTTCTCAGAGCAATGGCAGGATCCCCTTCCCTTAAACCTACCTCTACAGAAACACAGCGTCTGCTGTCTCAGAAAACAACCCTCCCTCTGTGTGGAGGTTTTCATGATGAGAGAGAGGAATAAAGGAAAAAGAAAGAATTAAAAAAAAATAATAATCACAAAGCTCTCATATGATGCTCTCCCATACTTGGGAGTTTTAAATGCTTGCTCACCCTCCCATCACTGCACAGCCTGTTGCTGCTGAACCCTTTCAGCTATTTTCAACCTGAATATCTCTCAAAGCCTGAGAATACACAAGTGATTAGGAGCTTCTTTTGGGTTTTTTTTTTGGTTCGTTGTTTTTTTTTTTCCCTCAGCCGACTTTTGAGACAAAAGGATATAGGAGTTCTGACCATTGCTGACATCTCAGACAGACGAGTTTATTTCCCTTGTTGAAGAAAGAGTTCACAGGACACTAAAATCTACTAAATCCATGTGCATTTTTTTGCATATTATCCAGGTCATTCAAGCATACAGGCTAAATTTAGCTTTCTTATTTTAACCACTTAGAACGAATGACTTAGTAAGGGACCACCTCAAGGGATCCAAATATAATGTAAAAGAAGCCCTCCAGTACTCCCCATGCTATTTAAGAAGACCCACTCTGATTCCTTCTGGCATCTTCAAAATGTTTTCATATGAACCTGGACATAGGTATTACACACCAGTTAGTTGATTTGACCTATTTTAAAAAACCAAAATCCTATACAATAGCACCAGAATGCTCCTTATTCCATTTTTCTCCCTTATGTCTGAAAACTCTTCATGCATTTCAGTAATGCAATGCTAATATACAAAGGATTGGACTTTTTTCACCCTTTAGAGATGATTTAGACATAAAACTTTAGAGGAAGGAGAGCAGATCTTACATAAATGCCATGGGGATTCTGAGCCATATTTAGATATATGCAAAGAGATATCTTACTGCAAATAAGCTGAATCTCACATTTAATCCAGTACAGCGAGGTAACAACCTGTAATACCTCTTTTATCACCCCTATTCTTTAGCCTTTAGTTCAAGGTTATATGAGGTTAGTTTTCCTTTGTAATCTAACCCAGATATTGTACCTGGTTTTAGGGATGGAAATCTGGCTTCAGGAGAAAAATCCACTTTGGTTAAGCAAAAGGAGGTCACCACCAATTTGGTCAAGGAGGACACTGAGCTGCTGACTCAGATCAAGGCTCAGGAGCCTTCTGAGTCAGAAGGCTTTGGTCTCCTTATTGTCACATGATGTTAATATTTGCAAATAATCAAAGCTCAATTTTCTTGCAAAATTTCAGAGTATAGTGGATGATTTCTTTCTTGCCTGCCCTATGCAATATTGAGGGAAACTAACTGTGAAAGAAAGAGGCAACATGGAAAGAAATAACAGTGGCAGGGCAGAGAAATTGCAAGTGCTGAGCTAACACTGCATCAGGGGAAATTTATTCTTGTAGGCCAGCTTGGTTTGGACATCTTAGCCATGCTGAGATCAAGGCTCCTGAGATACCACCAAAACAGGTAGAGCAGGTTTACTATGCTCTTGGCAAACCTAAATAATCATGATTAATGTATACTTTGATGATGGGCTAGCTAATTAAAAGGATCTGTAGCTGGGGTGCAGCACTTCAGGTATTCAACTGGGTTTTCCCTCCACTTAATATGTTTCCTTCTCTTTCCAAAAGGAGAAGCTACAAAGAATAATGGCAACCCCACACCGTTGCCCTGAACCCCCTCCACCCTACAGCCCATGGCCAACTTAATTCTTCCACCTTACTCCTGCCACATTCCCCAAAACCTGCAAAATATAAATATAGAAAATCGAAAGGACCAAGCCTTTCTTTATTCACTACTCTGCTTTTTATCTGATGCTTAGTGATAATGCCACAAATCCCCCAAGAACAAACATGCACTTGTTCCCAACTGTTTTCCCTGCCAAACTGACATCATGAAGCCCCCACAGCAAATCCAAACCCCCTTCTATCAGAAGGGTAAAGCCACAGGTGCTCATCTCCAAAATCCTGGTAGGAGAACAAATGAACCCAACATGGATAAATAACCAACGGAGATAAAATGTCTTTCCTACAGCAATGCAAAACAGAAATTAATAGGTCACAACCTCACAGAAACAGGCCTGATAACATCTAATTAGCAGTCCCGCTGTGCAACTGCATTTTGTAACAGTAAATGCAACCTGACCAGGAGGAAGGGGAGAAGGAAATCTTTATATAAAAATAATAATTTTCATCCAGCTCGAAGAGATTTGCTTTGTGTCACTGTTTTGTGGGGTTCCCCCCCCCTCCTGGCATAGGAATAATCAACCCACACAAGTGATTTTAGGAGTTATTACTGAAATGTATTTTATTCCTATTGGGAAACAATTTACAAGGGCAGCACAGATTTTTATTAATGTATTTTTACATTTAAATACTCAGAATTCTGTTTGCTGCCAGAAGATGGGTGGAGAAGGTAAGGAAAGTTCAAGTACCCAAGAGACTATTAAGTAGAAGCAACTTGGACAATACGTTTAAGAAGCATTTCCTTCCAGCTACTGTAGATAGCTGTCCTTAACATGCCTTTACTTTAAGCAGCCAATTTTCCACTGCTGAGTACAATGAGATTTCAAAACACACTAGGAATCAAGAGTATAAACAGACCCAAACATCCACTTAGTGACATAACAAAAGAAAATATGGGGCGAAAAATGAGCTTCTCTATTTTCTGCCCAGTATAAAATATTCTGGCATTTTAAACATAATCTGCTCCACATGCACTTTTTTTTTTTTAAAGTCACAGTATTATCACTAAATACCCTGCTTAGCAGTTTTTGTAATGGTGTTCTTGAACAAAAATTATTTCTGGGGGCTGAGGGATAAATTCCACCCAGTATTATCACACAAAGAATCAAGTTCCAGATGAAACGAGCAGGAGCTGATAAAGCATGAATGAGGCTGCAGCAGCAGAAACAGCAGGAGGGAGCAGGGAATCAGGCAGAGCTAGTCCACGTTATCAGTACAAAGCAAGAACATTTGGAATACGTATGAAGATCTTGTCACAGGCAGCAGAAATGACAAACACATGAGAGGCAGCACCAAAGAGTGAAAGATGAAGGAACAACTGCCTTTCTTCAAGAGTGTCAGTTTGTTCAAGACAGACGGTGCTGCTCCCACGTCACTAGCACAGGATGGTACCCTACCCCCAGCCCCTGACGGATGTCTAACTTATTTTTGTAAATCTCTGGTGATAAAAACCATGCATGGCATCTTGCTCATTTCCTCCTTACTACTCAGTTTGCCAAAAACTTTAAGCTCTGCTTTCCCTGCCACTTCCACAGACCAGTACTATTTGTTCTGCTCCCAGTGACTAATGATGATCATGGACATCCCCTGTCTTTGCAAAATCCTCTTTTAACAACAGCATGAGAACTGAAAATGATATCTTGGTACTCAGGACCAGTTTTGCTAGCTAGCCCTGTAGCAATCAGACATGACAATTAAAAAAAAAAAATAATCAAAAATCTATTTTTTCTTTCCCAAACTCTCTTGTGATTAAAATCCATTAAAATGCAAACAGGCTTGAATTTTATTTTACCCATCAGTGACCACAATTCACTGTCCCTGGGCTATGACTGTCTCTTTGTGAATTCTGTGCACATAAGAGGAGTCAAGCTCTAGGTTTAGGAGCAATCAATCTAGTAAACCTTGCTAAATATGTATGTGTGTATGTATTTTATAATGATCTCCATTTTTCAGGTTGATTTACATTGATCATTGAAAAGTACATTCAGTTTCATGTTTGCTCATCTCTGAATAAACAAAGCTAAGGCTGTTGGGTATCCAAAGACAAATGAGACTTTACAGATGTAGACAAAACCTATCATCACCCTGAAAGCACTTCTCTTTGAAATTATATAGCCATGCAGAAGTTATTCAAGGCAGACACTGCTATATGTGTTTTCAATTCAGCCTGGGCCTGTTGGAAGCAGGGAGGGAGTCAGAAGCATAGAAAAATAGAATATCTCAGTCGGAAGGGACTTACAATGATCATCATGTATGACTAATGAGGCTCTACACTGTCACTTTTTTCCCCTCTACATACTTGACGATTCAGAAACACATGACACAGTCAGGATGTTTTTCTTCCCCTTGCATTCTATAGTTTCCATTTCTCAGGATACGTCTCCTTAGGTTCAGGTCTGTAAGTTCACATATAGTATGACTACCTGGAGTTTCACCATTAAAATAAATGTATCTACATTCATTTGAACATGCCATTCCCCATGGAAAACAACCAAGTAAATAAAATACAGTCAGTGCACCAGCTGGGCTCATACTGCACAGGACTGTTTCTCTCTCATCTGCAGATTTTGTCCCTTTTTGCCTCAGGAGGAAAAAAACCAAACCAAAACAATAAAAACAAAACAAAAAACGCAACCCTGTTTCAGAGAAATGTAAATCTGGAATTAGAAATTATAGTTTCCACAGTAACAGTAGGAAGGTGTCAGAAGTCTGGGCACACATGCTGCACAGTGCAGCCAGGCTGCTGCAGAGTTAGCATCCACCAAATTTAAGATGCTACCTATGCATACAATTGATCGTTTTGGTTGCTGTGGAAACACCAATTTCTCAATTAGTGGAGCCATTCCTGCCTTTTGCTAAAGTAACTCAGAACTCCTGCTCTACACACAAAATTCCCCTCAGACCAACCCAATGGCATCTTACAATCATGGACCTTCACTGTTTATAGATACGTAGCATTCACAGGAAGTTCAAAAGAAACTCCACAATGAACAAGGAAAAAAATGTATTTCCTGGAAAGAAACCTTCCCCCTTTGCAGCTACTTGAGTATATCTAAGCAGGAGCTATTGATCTGTCACTGTAATGAGCTTCTCAGGCAGGTTTTGTGGCAGCCTGCACTGAGCTCCCTGCTGCTGTGGGTAAGCCAGCTAAAAACTACCTTTCTTAGCACAGCTAAAATAGTGGCTGCTGCAGTCATGGATCTGTATGGGGAGAGGGGAAAGAGTCATGAGCAGACCTAGGAGATGGCCCAGCCTGGAAGCAGCATGGGGTGGTGCTGGTTATCAGCAGTACAGGGCTGCCCAGCCCTGACTTGTGCCCAACAGCACCCCACGAGCATGGGGGAAGGCACCAACCTGATTTTGGATACATACAGGATTTAACTCTGCAGGACCAATATAAAGAAAATTTTGCATCATCTTTGATGTTGGTCTGCTCTTTCCTTATTATTATCTACACTGCTATCCCATTGACTTTTCTGAAGTACCAGGGCAACCAGCCTAGCCATTTCCTTGAGATTATGTATTAACAGTAAAAGATACATAAACCTCTTAGTGCCTAACCCCACAGTCATGAAGGCCTCACCTCCCACCCTGACAGAGGAATTCAATGCTTTCCTAAGTGCCCCATGCTTTCTACAAGTCTTCTGGATTAAAAGGCATCTACTGACACAAGGTCATCTCTAACATGGTCAATAAGAGTCAAATCTTCACATGACAGTGACACATGCAAGCGAGGGTGGAAGTCATCATCCGAAATCACAAAAGCCAATGTCAAGACAAACAATTCAGCTTCATTGCAGCAAACTGGATGATTACCCCACCCCTTCCCTCTCCTGCTACTTTTCAAAACTTCATCCTATTTTTGATAAGATTAAGTCTCAGTACCATTAAGTACTACCTCAGTAAAGGAAAGGACTGTCATTTCAAGACATCAGTGGCTTGAACCACACACGTTTCATCAAGCTACAGGAGGGCTGACAGGAAACCTACTGCCAACCACACTGCAGCCAGAAGCCTGACCTTGCTAAGCACCATACGCTCAGCAACCCCAGCCTGAAAATGCTAGTGCCTGAGTATATTAAGCATGAAAGTCTCCATGGCTTAATACAGCTCACAGAGGAACTGGTTACTGAGACAGGCTATTTATACAGGCAACAGCGAATATACTTCATCAGTAATGTAAAAAACTGTTGCTTGAGTGGAGATGACTCAAGATTCAGATCTATTCATTTACCTTCTTCCCTTCACATGCAGCTCATTTGGTGGCTCTACTTGGAGCTGTGTCCCTGAAAAAGCCTCTTCTCGTGTACAAGTGCAGTCAGAGGTAACAGGAGTGATAAGGTAGATAAAGACACGCTACAAGAATGTAAATCTTGGCAGATTTTTTTCGTAGTAATTTATCAAAACTGCTTACCGAAGCATCTGCATTACTGAATGACTGTTAGAGCAAAAGCTGCTCTTAAGAGTGACTATATTAAAAGGGCTTTTATTTTTTCTATGAGAATGCATTGTAAACTCATAGATATAAATAAAAAAATTACAGCAACTCAGTTCAGAATGAGAGATGCAGGTTAAAGTCTGACCATACCATCCTCACAGAAGCATGTGACAATGTAAGAAGATTGTAAGGTTTAGTAGTCAGAGTATGGGATGGAGGAAAGTGAGTCAGTTCCTAGAAAAACATGCAAAAGCAGCTAAAGTCAGATATAAAATGAATAAACAGGCCTGCTTACAACTTGTCATTGGACTTGGCAGTGTACTTTCTTGCATTTCACTTTATAGAAAGAGGGATTTGTCTGTGACAAGGGGAGGGCAAGAATGAGGAAAATCAGGGAGCTTTGCAAAATAAACAAATATCAAGAACTAGAATCCAAACCTCATACAAAGACAAGAAACTAGGTCTCAAGCCAGTAGACAGCATCGACAGCAGTGTGTGGTGACAGCTGGACAAGTGTTTGCTCACTACCTGTTCTCACATATCACTGTCAATAATCTAGCTGCTCTCTGCACCAGTTTTCAGACAAGTGGTTTTTGAGAAGGGATGCTCTGCACCAAATACACACATGAAAATGACAAGCTTAATCCCCATAAGTAATAAAGACAGACTGCCTGCCCTCTAAAACATAAAGCTCTTTGAGAAACTAGCTATTTCAGTAATTTTTTTTCACCTTCTCTGTACAAAATTTTTTTTAACTTCACTTGAACAAACGGTGCTGTAACTTGTGAAGTGCTCTCTCGCCCACAGAAGCCCAGATGTCTAGCTTCAGCTTTCCTCAGAGTAAGAACAAAACCACACCGGGGACAGTTGGTTTCAATGCTAACATGTCAAGAGTTTCATGCATTAGCCTGCTGTTTACATAAACAGCTTCCTTTAAACAAGTGATGTTTTATAGGTTTATGAAGGATTTATTTCAGAAGAGTCTAAAGAGTCTCTTGTGTAACTACCACAGAGAAAGTATCACCACAGAATGCATAAGGCTAAACAATATTACAAGTTAATTAGTTAAAGTAAGTAATCGAGTAACTCTATAGCACAGCAGTGGTATAAATAAAGGCACAGAGATAATCTTGGGCATGTTTGTTTACTTCTAAAATGCAATTGCTTTGAATCCTAAATCATGTACTGTTAGCATTACAAATCTACACCATTCATTATTTGGAAAAAAAACCAAAGACCTAAAAAACAAATACTTTCCTTTGGGTGTGTTATTTTAAGGAAAAAAAAGGGGTCAACATGGCTAGGTAGCACTCACTGTATAAGCATGCAGGCAATTTTCATCTCATGCCAAGTTCCATTAGGGGCAGCTTTTGTGGAAATGCAAACCAGGGAGTTTTGCCTGAAGAAAATGACACCACGGCAGAACTTGCCCTCCCGCTACAGGCTCTAAATGTACGTGTCTACAAGAGTTAAGGTTCCCATTTCCAGTGTTGAATAAGCTTAGCAGGAACAGAGTCTTCCAGGACAGCTGAACCACTGGGTACAGTTCCCCTTCCTGCACGCTCCAACAGCTGTGCTTTAAGCCTATCTTTAGGAAGAATACAGAATTTTGAGGAAAGTCTAACTTAGTTTCTTTCATACTTCCTATGCCTGGGCTCGCTTAGCCCTCGAGGGAGACAGCAGGGACCAGCTGCCCTTCTGGGCTGAGGGGTAAGGTGCCTCTGGGCTGAGGGGTAAGGTGCCAACATGCTGCAGACACCCCCTGGACCATGGGCATCTCCCACTGTCCTCCCAGGGATCCTGCCCCATTGGTCTCACAGCTGAAGTTTTTCCTTCCAGAGACTCAGTCAAAATGTGAAGCTCTGTCAAAAACTCCAAATTCAACTGCTCCAGACATAGCTCCTCCTCTGGAAAAGGACTGCTTTTCCTCCTCCAGCCACTTCCTTTTGACCTGGTCCAGTCTGTTATCAAAGGAAAAGCTTCTCCCACCAAAACTCCACATCTTTACTTCACCAGGAGCCCTTTTTCCTAATCCCCACACTTTCGCCCTTTGGCTACTTCTAAAAAGCTGCATCTCTTCAAACCCCTATCTCCCTGAAAAGTAAAAAAGGGAGACAAAACACACAACTACCCTCTCCTTAGAGAATTCCCACCCACTAATTTCTCATGATCAAGGTAATCACAGATAATATTTTTGCAAACACCAGCTGTCCTCTGCACAAACAGCATAAAGTACAACATCCCAACAGTTCCACAGACCACAAAAAAAACCCCAAAAGCAACCTGGAATGCAAGACTCTGCTATTCACTAGCTGTGATTTCATGAGTCAGAAAATAGCTCTTACAAATATTAATGTCCTCATTCATCCCACTGAATGTTAATTTTTGGATTCTGGCAAAATTGTCTGGGGATTAAAGAAATGAAAATCAACAGTCAACGCTAAAATGAGCACAACTACCTGCTCAGAGACACCATTTGTTAAGTGTAATTAAAACCAGATAAGCATAATTTTATTAGCTTAGGATATTACGCCTAATTATTTTGTGTTGTGTTTATAAATATTCAGCTCAATAGTGTTAGACTATTGCCCATGGTAAGCATTACAATTCTTGGGGTAGACCAGGCATTCACCAGCAAAAGGAGATACCTGGGGGGAGTGTGGTGGTGGTGGTGGGGTGTTCAAGGGATACCCAAAACTGTCAAGTGCCAGAAACTCTCCTCTGTGCATCCCACCCCCCAGTCATTTTTAATATACAATGCAACACAATATTTACTACCACAAAGCCACACTACAGTTTAAAAAGGACAGACCAATACTGGACTGCAATGTGTTATTTTCGTAGTTGTAATTCTACATAAAACTATGATCATTTTAATGCAACGTAGGGATTAGGTATAAGCAGCTATCTTAAATCTTTTCTGACTATTAAAAGGTAATTAATTTTGACCTTAAGCCTACACCTTACAATGAGACACAGCAGAAGGCATATAAGCTGACATTTGCACAGCATTTAATGAACACATGAATTATAGAATAAGCTCAATCTTTCCCTAATAAAGTTTCCTAATAAAAACCCCACAAAAAAAACCAAACAACTCCAAACAAACCACCACTACTTAGGAGCAAAAGAGATCTAGGGGTGGAGGAACATGAGTCAGTATAAGTTCTAAAATGAGAAAGTGGTTTTAAAAACATGAAAAAAGAGAAAAGCTGCTCCAATGAGTAATAAATACTAAATTCCCATCCCAGACAGGAAGAAACAGTTTTGCATTTTGTGAATGGGTGAAAGAAGCTGCATGTGGAACTGCCTCAGCTTTGAGTTATAAATGTGAAAATACAAATCTATAAAAAAGTTTCTATGGAAAGACCTAAGAAACAGAATTTAATGAATCTAGATTGTAAAGACATTTAAAAAGAGCACAGAGTTTGAATAACTGTAGTTAATTATAAAAAACTAAAATCAGTTCCAGAAAAGCAAGGATATAAAATATTCTCAACTCTAGGTACAAAAAACCTTCTATGAAATTAATTATAGCATGAAACAAAAACTAACAGACTGAAGAAAAGAAAGACAAGGAACCAAGTCTGAAGAAGTGTCTTTATAAAAATTATAACAGGAGAGCAACTGTGAAAACTAAATGCACACTAAATAAAAGCAATCAGTGTTTACCCTCTCCCTGCCCCAAACCAGAACAGAGATACCCAGGGGAGATATAGGCAATTGAGTCTACTGAAGAATTATTTTGTCATCCATCTACAATTAAACTCACACTGCCCTGAGATCCAGATAAGAAGTAACAGGGAAATAAATGTTATCTGAGAACTCTCACAAACCCATGCTCAACAGTGTTAAAGGGTCACTAGTAACACTCAGAAATGATTAAAAAAGGGGCAGCACCTCACTTCCAATCCTTGAATCCAAGGCTTTGTCTGCATAGCTCCTTCCTTATCTTGTTTCTACCAAAATCATGTTCACAATCAACAGTTTTCTCAGAATGACACTTCTCCTTCCTCAAGCTGGCATATTTACTAGGAATTAAAATGTTCTCAGACATCTTAAGTTATACATAATAAGTTAATACTGAGTGTAAATCCTTTTACCTTCAGGCTTTGCATATGCTAATTTAAAAGTTAGTTCAAAGTGCCTGGCTCTAGAAGGGGTTTGAAGTCAGCACATGACTCTCTTTTGGGACATAACCATTCTTGAAGAATCATAGAATGGTTAGAGTTGGAAGGGACCTTAAAGATCGAGTTCCAACCCCCCTGCATGGGCAGGGACACCTTCCACTAGGTCAGGCTGCTCAGAGCCCCATCCAACTGGCCCTGAAAGCTTCCAGGGATGAAGCTTCTGCAACTTCTCTGGGAAGCCTGTTCTAATGTCTCACCACACTCACATTGAAGAATTTCCTCCTAACATCTAACCTACATCTCCCCTCTTCCAGTTTTAATCCACTACACCTTGTCCTCTCACTACAAGCCCTTGTAAAAAGCCCTTCCCCAGCTTTCCTGTAGGCCCTCTTCAGATACTGGAAGGCTTCTATGAGGTCCTCCCAGAGCCTTTTCTTCAGGCTGAACAGCCCCAACTCCCTCAGCCTGTCCTTATAAGAGAGGTGCTCCAGCCCCCAGATCATTTTCGTGGCCCTAAGAACTGAGAAGGGAACTGCTCTTCCCTAGGCTTACAAAGATCAGTAGCAAACTCCACCAATCACTACACAAACCCCTGCAGACAACCCAGCCCCTCCAGTTCTGGCAAGAAGATGAAGCAGAACACAAGAGGGCCAGACAAAGGTTGGAAGGAAGGTGATTTTTTTCTGAAGTTGATAATCTGCAACTGGAGGAAAGTGAAAATATTTCTAATTAAATGAGTTCATGGAAGATGAAGAGAGACAGAAAGCATGCCTCCAGGTTCTCTTGGTTCAACTCCAAAGCACGCCTCTCCCACTGGCTATTTAACAACACAGAAAAAGTCCTCTTGGGTTTGGGTCATAGTGACAAGAATTTCTGTCCAAACAGATGTTTCCTGGGAGACTTTCAATCAAGCTTTTCCAAGTTAAACTGTTTGCATACTTTGGAAAAAAACCCATGTCTCACAGCATCTCTTGGCTAGTAAAGTGCCTGAGTGCTTCATCTGCCCCTCTTGGAGAGGAAAACAGAATCCATTTTCTCAGATTTTTCTTGGACAGTAGGTAGGACTGGACTGGATTGTAGGCATGGGAAAAGACCTGCCCACGCAAGCACCAAAACTGTCAGTGGACAACTCAATGATCCCCCACTGAACTAAACTTGTGTGGTATTTGGGAGAAAAACTGAAGATTTGATCACTTCTGAGCATCTTGATTGTAGCTGAAGAACATAACAGACTAGGCACAATTCTCTTGCCACTTCTGTCTACACGTTACCTCCCTCAAACCTGAGATCTAAACCTCAGGAGCTCACAAGTTTGGCCACTGTTTTATCAGGTCTCAGCCTACAGCACTGTGTGGGGCAGGAGCCTCCACCCAGCAGCTCCAGCTAACTCTGGTGAGGGCAGCTCTTCTCAAAGGAAAAATAAAAACAGTTGTAAGCAGTTGGTTGACCTATGGCTATATATCCAATGTAGCAACATGTCTTATGGGCTGAACTAGTTCTATTAAACTTAAGCTGTTGTCTACTTGAAAATCAGAGGCTGAACCTTTGAGAAAGCAAAGGCTGAAAAGAAACTCCACAGAGGTGTCTGTCCCACCACAAGCTCTGTGGTCCCACAAAAGCAGCTCAAGAAGGACCCAGCAGTTTTGGGTGATTTTTGTGGGTGACTACATCAACATTCTTTCCCCTGAACACCCTCCCAGCTATGACTTCCTCCCTTCAGAGAGCTTGAATTTTAATGTTTAGTCCTATTATTTTTCTCTCAGTTCCTGAACTGTGACTCTCTTTGCAAAACCTGTTTTGTCAGGCTCAGACAGAGGCTTACTTGACTCCAAAGAGCCAAAAGCCTCTCTCATTGTTCCATAACTGACATGAAGTATTTACCAAGTGGTGGCTTCTCACAGAGAATCCTGTTCCTCCGTTTACTTTTCACGCTACTAAAAGCAAAGCATCCCAATAACCTATTCCAGTAACAATATTTATGAATTAGAAAAGAACCATTTGGTATCAAAATGCATCGAACAAAGAAACTACAGCATGCTCTGCCCTTCATATACTGTGAGATTTTGATCCAAAACACTTATCACATAGAATACCTTCCCAATATAGCTTGCTGACATGTATTGGTGGGCAGAAGTGACCAAACAGAAAAATTGTCCCAAGAAGTTTGCAATAGTAATTCAGTCTCCCTGCAGGTCTCAACAACAGTGGGAGCCTACAAAAAAAACACTTTGTTTCTAATGTGAATGACTAGAGAGGAAAAACCCAAATTAACCAACCCCTTAACAAGAACCTGTCAACAGGAAAAAGAAAATAAAAGAGATAGTTCTATTACAATTTTTTGTTTGTTTGTTTTCACATATTCCATGCAATTTAACAAGCATCATCAAGCCAAATTCCAATTGAGAAAGGTTTTGTAGAAACATAAATCACTGACTGTAGGTAACTAGGTTTACACAGATGTAATCCTTCTTAGTTGTTTCTTCTTTTGGTCATTTGATTTTGTTTTACAGCAATGTGACTGCTTCCAGTAGCAAACATAAGCCTGTAAGGGACATTCCACTCTGATGGAAAGACTGAATGCCCCTGCAGACAGAGTATATTCTTCTTTCACTGCCTCTACTAGGCTGAGTTTTTCTCAATACTGGTGACTTGTCCAGCAGCCTCAACTGGATCCAGATGCTATCAGGCTTTTAATATGATAATCTGGAAGACTTTGGAAAGCGATGGGGTTTTGGGGAGAAGGAAGGTTTACTTTGGTTTTCATGAAAAATTTAAACTTTCAGCTTTTTTCCAAAGCATCACTAGTGACCTGATTCAGGCTGCATAGCCCGCTAGAAAGCTACAGGAAAGGCCAAGAAAACAGAAGGCAAATTTCTCTCTCTCCCCTGCACCCCCCCCTCTTTTTTTTTTTTTATGCTTTATGAGTGTGTTGTTATCACCAGGGCAGATTTAAATGAAACCTCAGACTGGCATCTTGCTGACCTCAATCCCTGCTGGCTAAACCTTTGCAACACTGCCGACCTCAGCATCATCTGTCAAGAGCAGACATCAATTTAGCTGGTTGATTACAAAACCGTGAATCTGGTTAGAGGAACTAGAGCCGTTCCTCTTGAACACTGTTTTAAAGACACCTTAATTTCTCTCTCTCTTCCTTGTACTTCATTTACAGTAACAGGCTTCATAACTCAATCAGGGCACTACAGTGCTGCAGAGGCTACTGTGCTTGCAGGAGTGCATACCCCACGCACCCAGGGTGCTTTTGAGAAATACATATGTTATTGTCTTCCACCAGATGATTACTGTTTTAAAGGGACCTCAAAGTTTTTAAGCACACACCAAAACATCACATACTACTTCCTCATCAAGAAAGGCCCTTTTTCAGTTGCTTTTTAAAAACTAAGACTATCAGAGAGTCACCTATGTCATGTTAACAAAACCAAGTTAAAAAATAATTTAGACAACTATAATATGTCTCAAAGAAGTCTCACTATACTTACCAGCTACACAAAGAGAAGTAGAACGAAACAAAATTGAGTTCATTACCTGTACTCAAATCCATCTGACTATCGTCTGTCTTCCCTTCGCTTACTGACTCACTGCCAGGCTCTCCTTTTCGACTCATTATCTTCGAAAAGCCACTTGAGAGAGAGGAGAAAATGCCACGGATGAAATCGCCCTGCTGCTCAGAGTCCACCCAACGCACGGCGTGCAGAAATGGCTTTGCATCCCTGTTTCCAACATGTGGCACGGGTTCAGACAGAGAGCGGTTGAAGGGAACCCGAATCGGTCTAGTCCTTGCCTGAAAAAGTGTCCCTGTTGGGTCTTCATGGAGATCATCAGCACTGGTAGCATTCACGCTTGCAGAGCTCTTGGCAAGACCTGGATCGTTGCACTCCCCTTTCAGGCTGCACAAGTGCCCTCTTTTGCTTATCCTCCAGGGAAGCCGAGGATGTGTTTGCCACCTGTACGCTCCGAGCGGCTTCTCCAGGTTGAAACTCATTTGCTTATTCATCTTCTTGCTTTTCATTTGGTGGTACCAATAGTAGTCCTTCAAGGCAGCAGTGCCAGCCTCTTGTTCCGACAACGATCTTCTGAAGGTCCTGGGAGAAAGGCTAGAGTACTTCTTGTAAGCACTCATTTTCCAGCCCTTGTATTTCAGCTCTTAACTTACACTCCTTGTCATTTAAGAACCACGGAGCTGTAGTTCCTCACTCACCATTTTAATGCCCCAGCCATTTTACTCACTGCTGTGACTGCAAGACAGCAGAGGTTCTTTCTGAAGAGCTTGAGCCTTAATCCTAGAACCAGGTATTTCTACATCTCAGCAAGAGAGACGTGCCTTCACCTCCAGCAAGTCGACTTCCAACAGCACAAACGAAGCTTGCTGCTGCTTCCTGTGCTGTCACATTTCTGCCCCAAGCTTTCAGGAAATGACTAAAAGAGCCCAGCCATGAAAACCCACAGTGGTGTTCTGTGCCAATCACACTTCGCTTTTTTCAGTCTACATTAAAGATTTGGTTAAAAAAAAAAAAAGAATGCGAAAGTACTTCACTCTAGAGTCACAGCAAAGTCTCAGAAAAGTTTTAAACGTTGCAATACTCAACTCTGAGACATGTACATTTTGTTCTTCAGTTAAGCAGTAAAGCATATCCATACAGTTAAAGTAATATACAGTATAAAGATGACTCCTTGAGTTTATATCTACCACAGGTATGTCATATCACTTAAGAATACCTCAGAGTTGCCTTTTAGAGAGAGGTAAAATAGGCAGATCCATCAGAATCGAGCGCTGCGTGCCCCAGAGAAGAAAGCAAAGGGGAGGAACGGAGTAAGGAGGAGAAACCCTGCAACTTAATGTAGTGAGAGTGTAAATATACTGAAGGGAAATAAGTAGAGGGGAGGAGAAAAGGGACAGAGAGGGTGGGTGGGACTTCACCAAACACAGGCCAAAGCAAAGGGAAGGTTTTGAGGCGTGATCCTCTGGCAAACAGAACAGGTCAGCAGGCAGATTTTCCTTTTTCTCTCACCACCTCCCCCCTTTTTTTGAACAACAGAAAAGGGGTTTATTTTTATAAATCTAGTTGGAATAAATGAGATGGAAAAAATAGCCCTATCGTTTAACCAAGAGGAAAAAAACCCTTGCCTTCTCTACAATTTAAGAAACAGCTGACTATTTTAAAATCTCATAAAGAAAATATCCACTGGTGAACTCAGATCATGCTTGCCAAGTTTTAAACCAGAAAGCTCAAATCTCAAGTCTACTCAAATCCCTGAAAATAGGGGGTTTCTAATGGAAATGCTGACAGACCCTTGGCAATGAAGTGACAATGAAAACTACTTCTCTGGTTATATAAAATGATAATCTGCTCTGGCAGACCAATAAAGCTTAACTGACCCACTATGGGATCTCGCCTTTAAGCTAGGCTGCATTCATCAGCCAAAATACATTCCTGACAGTTGCAAGCACAAAAACTTCCTTCCTTATGTGTGTATCTGGAAAAAGGTATCACTGCTCCCTAGATCAGGGATGGAGACACCCAAAGAGCCCTGTCATGCAGAGAAATAATTCAGTAGCAAGTTACATTCTTCAATAAGGAGCAAGAGAAGCAACTATCTGCAGTTGGCATGTTCAAGAAGTTACAACAAATAACCTCAGATGTAAAAACAGCTCAGACATTGCAATGCAAATTCTGAATCAGAAATAACGATGCTGACGCTGGTGCTTTGTAGGAAGTCGTGCTGCTCAAAGCATGAGTCTTAAATTACAAAATGTATCTAAAACAAGAACTCTAACACAATTTCCATCCAGCGCAATGATCTCCTCAAGGAAGCACAAGGAGCAGTGAATATGCACAGAAATGATACCCCCATCGTGAAAATGAGACAGAGAATTCACCAGGAAAGACTTAGCTAGCTCTTCTGGTTTTTGATCCCAGGGGTTGCCGATGACCCTTCGATGCAGCCCATCTGGTCCCAGGGACGTGCATGGGTTGAGTAATTCCTGACTTGACCCTCATCCACTGCTGGTAGTTTTCCCCTTCTTGATCCCTTTCATCAAACACAGAGGCCTGGAGACCTTGTTTCTGAAGGCTGAGGCAATCACACCACCAAGGACCCCAACTTGAACTGTGTCTGCTGTTACTGGACCACCCACCCCTTTCAGCAATGGGTCCTCATTTTCCTTGTTGAGCCTTTTACTGCCCGTGTGGCATTAGTGCTTTGAACAAATGCTTTGAATTATCCAGTCTGGCAAAGCAGGCTTTATGGAACTTGAGAAATAAGTAGGAATAAATATCACAGATGACGATGTGGTTCACTCTAATGGCACAAGCCATAATCAGCAGAGAAAACTGAGAATGTGAGGTAGGTTTCTGGTCAGCTCTGCAAGCCTTGCTTGTAGTTTCTGCTAGCACATTTACCTCTGCTTTTGGTTTGGGAGCACAGAAGGGCAGGAGAGGACAGAAACCCGAGACAAACAGCACAGTAGGCAAATTCCTCCTGGGATTTGCTTGCTGTAGATTTCTAGCACACTTTCTAACTCCTGAAGTGTAGCAACTAAGCTGAGAACCTACACAAATCATGTTTTGAAACAGCATTTTGAAAGCACTTATCTGCTGTATCAGAGTGCTCAGTGTGACCAACAGGAATGACTCAACTCAGAGAATATGACACCAGCTGCGTCAACGTTACTCTGAAGCAGAGATTTAGCACAACAGCACTTTGGACAGAACAAACCTTCAGGCGAGACACTGGTCTTTGCCTGAGGACAAAGATGACCACCAGGATTGCTCTCATCCTAGTTCTCTTTTTCACCACCCCCCTGTGGACATCTGACTGTATGGAAAGATCATTTCATCTCCTTCCCCATTCAGAGTGCATTACACATCAATCACTGACTTATAGAGACCACCCATTTCAGCAAGCAGAAAGATTAACCATGTCTCAAGTTACAGCCTGAAGCAACACGCAAAACCAGTTATGGGTTAAGTTCTACTAAAAATCTTTGTATCGGTGTGGCCAGGGTTGGACCACAGTTCCATACAGAACTAACAACACAGAGACAAGACTTCCAATAAGCATTGAACATGAAGCCCAGGAACAGTAAAGTCACAGTTTATTTTAAGTTTTAATAATGTTAAGAAGGGTCTTTACTTTTGACTTTTGATTTCATGTTACCACTGCTCAGATGAATGCACTTTGTGCTCAAAGAAAAGTTATGCCTTCTCTTGGAAGAGACCTCACAGTGTACTCTACAGAGGGTAAAATGGTCTTTCTCAAAGTGCTTCTAAAACTGGCATACAAGGCTTGCATGTTTATTGACATAAAATCACTGATAAACAAGTTTGCTTAGTCTGCAAATAAGACAATTCTTTTCAATGGCTAGCTCAAAAGTTTTAGCCTGGGCTTTGAGTCGAACTGGATTCTCTCTTCCTTACACTATACACATCATCAGGAGCAGAGATGATGCCCAAACAGACACTTTGTCCTACACTAATTCAATGTCACTGTGCTAAAATTGATCTCACTTGGCTCCAGCATTTCTTGTGTACGTATAAAATGCAAGGCAGTAATTCCCATAGCAGAACTTTCTCCTTGATCCCACAGTCCAGTTATTCATGGGAAAACTCAAGTCTTTTCAGAGCAGCAGTTGAGGCTCTCACTGTCATAAAGAAATCAACCTAACAGCAGCGACTGCTGCCAACACATTGGCTCTGAGAGATCCCAAACCACACAGAGCTGCCCACACAGCTGTCAGTAGGTAAAATAACTGCAGTGGAAGAAAGGAGCTTGTCAATTAACTTGAGAAAATCTGAAATATTTGCACTTACACCTCCTGTTTTTAATACCGACTGCATAAAAACGTGACCCTCAGCTAGGAAATTTTCCTCAGGAGGAGGGTTTTTTTTGGTAATGTTTGCAGTTCATTGTGCCAAATTACTCATTTAGCTTTTTCAGAAAATTACTATTTTCTTCCTCACAATCCAATCATTTAATCATCCAATTTGACACGTTTAACAGCATGTATTTCACTACTCCTAGATATTAAAGTAATTTATGCACAAAATGCTGATTTGCTACATTGGAACGTAACTGTATTTCAATTTCAGGATTTTATTGGGAAAACAATATGTCTTAACTTTGTAACAACATCTCACAGAAAACGTACACAAGCAGCATTACATTTTCACTGAGCATATGAAGATAATTCTTTGGCAAGGGCCTCCTGTGTGGGCAGTCCACTCTCCACCATTCAGATTTCCAAAAATACTACCCAGCTCTGCTTCATGGAGCTTCCGAAATTCCTCAGAGTACTTGTTTAATAAATACTACCAGTCAATTAAAAAAAAAAAGCAACACCACGAAAAAACCAAATGCATCTTTGCTAAGCAGCTGTAGGGAGAACCAGCCTCTGATGATAAAAAATTAAATGTTTAATGCTTGCTCTCCCTCTGAAAGCTGATAGTGCTTGAATAAAGGCACTAACTATAACCTGTAAACTTTTAGTTCATCTTTAGCATAGCTTATATTGAGAAAAAGATTAATTGAAACCCTCCCATGACTAAACTACTCTACCTTAAATTAGTTTTAGACCAAGCACAAACTTACTAGCTTTTCATTTTTTAAAACATTTGCCAAGACATGAGTTGGGAGGGGAGGAAGGGGGGGGGGCGGAGTGCATGTGTGTGTAAATAATCTTTAAAAAAATCAACCCCCACACAACCACCAAACCCCACTTTTGTTTTCAAACAAAGACAACAGGTTAAGAAAAGATGCTCTCTGAGAAGATCCCAGGTTAACTCCCAATCTACCAGCCACCAAATGAGTTCTTCAACATGCAGAAAATGTAAAACTAATTGCTCCCTCCATCCTCTCCAGACAAACAAGAAGGGATGCAGTCAGGCAGGGATCCTTGGTTTTGCAGTCTGGCTCCCCTTAGCTCTTTTCCCCTTCAAAACCAACCCTATGGTCACTGCACTGGAATAGTTTGTGGAGAAAATAATCAATATAGAAAGCAGAAACCATCACAAAAGTCTTCCAATTGACCCAACTTGACATGCAGCTAAATAGCATAGAAGATGAAAGATTTTTCCTTCCCTTTAAATTAGAGTATTTTCAAACTATTAAGTTTTGTTTATGCAAGGCTAAGTAATTAATGACCTAACATCCCCTTCCCATCTCCTATCACCAAGATGCATCTGTTTCCCCCTGCAACATTTCCTGCAGGTGGATATATCACTTTTCCTCGGCTCAGCGCAGACCAGTGCACCTGATTTACTTGACTGCTTAGTATTTAGTGCATGAAGCTATGCAGAGGACAGATGAAAAAGCACCTTAAAAACTGTTACATTTGGGATTAGAGTGACTGGAAGAGCAAGGCTTGCTGGAGTTCGGAATTGACGTGGCTGGAATACAGATAACTTGCTGAGCTCAAATTACAGATCCTGAGAGCAAAGCTGCCACATGTTTATCTGACAAGCTTTGAGCTGGCAAGGCCTATCAGTGACCACATGGAAAGCTCAGCCATCCCAGATCAATCAACAAGGTATGCTGTTTCCACTGTCACTATGCCCAGAAAGAAATGCATCTACGGACAAGCTAAATGGTGATACCAGCACATTTAAATGCCAGAGAGCGCCACATTTTCCTGACTGGAAATTTCAGTGCCAAGGCACGCTGTAGCTGTTGTACCATTGGTGTCATGTGTTTCCCAGCCCTTTACCATTCACTACAGCCAAAGCTGCAGTGATGCAGACTGACTCAGCTCCACATCTGCCGTGGTCTAGCTTCTGAAGGCAGGTACTGAAAAAAACTCTTGCAGATTTCTGCCCTCTAATGCCACGTCAAAACTTCTACCATTTCTCTGCTGATACAGATTCCCCACTTGAAAGTCTCCCAGGTTCATTTTTCCATGCTGTTCCTATGATCCGCACGAGAAGCTGCTACAGCCCTGTCAACTGAGCAGAGCAGAGGGGATAATATGAATTTATGAGATGCTGACTCTCGGACGGATGCCAGGAAAAGTTTGCAAGAAAATCCCGTTTCAATACCTCGCGAATAAACCTGTAAAACAGCGATGCCAGATTTTAATTTCACTTGCAATCTTTTGTTGTTGTTGTCGACGGCGAAACACAGCCTGTGCCAAGTTTCAGGGGCCATAAAAATGTATATTTAAGAGCTAGCCAAGTGCGCGCAGAGGCTACGCCGAGCCCACACACAGCTGTGAGCAACACCACCCGGAGCCTGCCAAGTGTTTTACCAACATGCACTGGAGCAAATAAACAAATGTATGACCTGAAGGTAAACACTCTGGCAACTGCAATCCAGCCCGGAAAGTTGTAACAGTAAAAAGACCCATTTGTAGTGAGTGGCGGCACTTGCCCGAGAACTTTGTGCAGATTTACAGGTTTCTGTATGTTCTGTCAATGTACAGGTGTTCTGCCCTGCCACCCGGCTGTTCCCACAGGTCTGGCTCCTCTGTGGGCTTACCACCATGGAGCCACCACCACATCCAGAGGGCTCAAGCTGGGAAGAAACCCTCTGAAGCCACAGATCACCAACTTCAGTGCCTGAAGAAAGGCAAGTGCACTGACCTACCCCCCTGACAACTTCTGCAAGACAGTCCTTTGACTGCACAAATAAAAAAGTGCTTATCCCCACTCTGACATCCATTTCTTCATGATTACAGGCTTGGTGCCATTTGAAACATCTGATTTAGGTTTTTGATGACTTTCTTCTCAGCAGGCAAAATTACCTTTCCATCGCCTCACGCATTTTCCAGTTGAAGTGTTTTGGGTTTTTGTGGAGGGGAGGAAGAACATTATTCCTGCCATCTTAAAGCAGGGGTTTACCAGCAGAACACAGTTTTATTGCTACATGTGATCCCTGCATCAAACCAACTGCAGCTTAAACATTACTAAGAAAGGAAAAATGGGTATATAGGCATATGAATGAATAAACATCTCAAAAATGGTCTTGGTAACTATGCCCAAATAGCAGGTGCATATATTCAAACTTTCCACCCCTTTTTTGTAGTGTAGCTGTAAAGGAGCACATCCTCACTGCAGATTGTTACAAAAATAAGACCTATCAACTCTAGTCCCCACCAAGAATATTGGGAATTTGGTTTATAATTTCATTCTAGACATTTTCTGAAAAATAAATTGCTTTAATTCTGTTTTTTACTTTGTCCTGCTCTTCCCTATGACAGTGAATAAACTACCTTTATTTGGGCTACTCCTTCACACAATACTAGGCTTTGTAAATATATGTTAAAATGCAGCTTCTCAAACACTGGAAATCCCTCTGTAAACCCAACTAGCAGCAAAACATCACTACCAACTAATTGACAAAACTCTCCAAAATCATTGTGTATCCCTATAAAAAAGGAAGAAACTTCAGCAACATCCATAATTATAATCCTTGAGTTTACCATCTAAACACCACAAGTAAGAGAAATATTCTGTCTGCTCTTACAATTCTGACCCTGCACTGGTGTTAAGTAGCAGGACTTTGTGGTAGCTTGGGCAGGAAGATGGGGAGCAACAGGACACTAGTGGAGAGGTTTTCCAATGCCCTGAGCCAAGCACTTACCCACTCTGGAGTCTGGTTTACAGCTAGAAAATGCCAACAGGCAGGCTTGGGGGCTCCCAGAGCCAAACTAGCTTAAAAAGCCCAGTCCATAACAAGAAAGTGAACAATTAGCTCACACAAACTGAAACAAGTATCTAACACCCAAAGTGTTTGACACCTATGGAATCTGTGCATGAACTGGAGGAACATGTCCAAATAAACCTGATTTTTGAAATCACCAAAGGGACACTTGAGTTGCTGCTTAGTTTTACATCAAGTCTGCACAGGGGTTCATGACAGCTTTGGTATCCAGCAGTCTTTCTGCCTGCTAGACTAGACTACAAGGAGCAATGGTTTGAGAACCTGCATTAAAGCATTAGCCATGGAGATGGGCACTGGGAGATGGGCGTACAACCAACCAAGAGGAAGAATTTACATATCCAGAATTATTTTAGGCTCTGAATTTAGGCAGGGAAATTCCCTGAACTGTATGAGAACTAGCCTAACACCTACCTCATAGCCCCTCCAGAATACTGTATTAATATTAGCAAATTAAAGTGCAACAATTGACAATAAATCAATGACATCTAGGAGTTTAATATTGAACCTTCATCCACATGGAGAAATGGATCACGAGGAGGAGAGATGAAACATGCCAGTACTGCAAGATGCCAAATGTTTGGAATTAAAACATTTAGTACCAGCTTGGAAAGAGAGTCTGTAAAATTCCACTTGTAGGACTAACTACTACACACAGCATGGAGAAAGAAGTAAAACAAACAACCAATGAGAAGGAAAAAGAGCTGAGGGGGAGAAAAGAAGAGCAGTTATTAAATTTAAATGACCTTCTAACCAGAAGAGTTCTTTCTCCACAGGTTGTCTGTCGGGAACAGTCTTCATCACTGCAGAAGCTAGAAGATGAGGACAGTGATGAAGTGCTGAAATGAAGACATACCTTCTGCCAGGCAGCCTGAGCCAGCCGTGAGCCTGGCGCCAGGGCTGGAGATTTCACAACTGGCAACAGCATGCAGAGCCAAAAACTGAAGCAAGGTGACCTGCAGGCACCAAAACAGCACAAGACTGGGGGAAAGAAAGGAGCACAGCCCCTTTGACTAACTCTGCGTTTGTAATTTAAAGAGTGATTAAAGAAAGGGGCCTAGAAGAAAACTGGGGAGGGACTTTTTGCCAGGGCGTGTAGCAATAGGACAAGGGGCCATGGCTTTCATCTTGAAGGAGGGGAGATTTAGGTTAAACATTAGGAAGAAATTCTTCACCGTGAGGGTGGTGAGACACTGGCACAGGTTGCCCAGAGAAGCTGTGGCTGCCCCATCCTTGTAAGTGTCCAAGGCCATGTTGGATGGGGCTTGGAGCAACCTGGTCTAGTGGGAGGTGTCCCTGCCCATGGCTGGGGGCTTGGAACTGAACTAGGTCATCTTTAAGATCCCTTCCAACCCAAACTGTTCTGTGATTCTATGTCCCTTGTAGGACCCTGCTTGCATGTGATCTCTGAGAGGTGAACTGGTACATCCTAACACCCAGGACAAACTGAGAATTTAAATGAAACCCCTTAAAAGTTAACATTAAATTGTATCTGATGGCAACATGTACAAAAGAGGCTCTTTCAAGATGAGAAAGATAGCAAATAATTTCAACTTTTGAAGAGAGAGAAAGGAGGGAGGAAGGGAAGAGAATTTCTCTTTCAGAGACTATTTAGGGGGACAAACTTGCAACACATGTACACACCTTCTCACTACAGGACCAAAAAAACCCCCAAACCCAAAACTAAACATTGTGAAAAAGGATTTGCACAAAGTGCAAGTCATTGCCTCCCAGGCAGAGTCTCCAGCCATTACAGCTGTCCTTGTGAGGACTGCTGTCTATGCCATCTGGACAGGAAGGCTGAAGCCCAGCCCTCAAACAACTGCACCAAACACCAAGCCCATGCCCAGACACAAGCACTTCATTTCATCTTTTCATTCATTATCACTGTACCAGGGACCACTTCTCTTTCAAGTTCCAAAGTGACTTTGCTTTTGTTTCATTAGGTGTGAACACTGGCTTACCAGATGACAGAACTGCATGTTTCTGAGGTCAATCCTTTCAAAACTGAGCATGCAAAGACCCATGTGTAAGTCTGCACAAGCTGCACTTCCAGCTGACAGCCATCGTTCAGCAGTCTCTTTAAAGTAAAAATATTCTCAATCATTTCCATTGCAAAAATGGAAATTTTAACCAAAAGGTTTAAAAGGACCAGGAAAAGAAAAAAAGCAATGAAAAAAAAAAATCCCTGAACTGCATGCTCTTGCAGTTGACATTTCTTAAATGCTTTTTATTTAAACCCTCAGATAGTTTCCTACAAGCCTCTTTAGCATGCTACTATGACAGCCATCACACCTACAAAGAAGCCAGCTTTCAGAAAGAAGCCACTAATTGTCCAAAAACAAATTACTGCCAAGCCCTGTGAAATGAGCTGCCAATACCCTGCTGTGACCAAGGTCACTGCAGGCAGCAGTTTGAGTAAAGATACTTTTGTCCCATGTTCCCTTGATGTGCAACTATTGTCAAAAAGTTACTCTGTTAAACCATTTCTCCTTATGCTACTTCAAGGCCTTCACATTCACTCACTTCATCAGTAAAAGGGAAATTCTATTTCCACCTTGACCAGACTGATAGTAAACTGTGCTCTAACCTCATCAAGAGATGCAGAACTGCTGTGAACAATAAACTCTGACTTGGAAATTGTATCCTGAAGGTTCAAACCGACCTGCCAACAAGTCCAGAATTATTTGCTCTAAATATAAAACACAAAGCCACGTTGGATTTTACAAATACATACACAACCACTGAAGCTAAACTAAACTAATGAACATATTCCAATAGACAGGACAGCACTCGTATGGCTTCACTTAGTAACTTATTATAATGTATATCTTATAAAAATGTTTTTACACATGTGAAACGCTCATATACCAGTGAGACACACAATCAGGATGTAATCAAATCTCCACAGTTTTATGTACAATTCCTTTGGGACTTAAAGCTACAAAACGGAACGAGAATAATTGCATCTATTTTCTAATAAAGACCATGTGCCTCAGGAGTCGAGTACACAAGTTTTCAAGAGGTCTGCATAATATTTTTTGAGGTATTTCTACTTCAAATAAGCAATCCAGTTAAGCAGAGATAAACATGCACATGCATCAGTGACCTTGTTTAAACAACACACCAATTATGGTGATAAAACTGGCTGCCAAATCTAAATATAGACTTTTAGGAAAAAACAATGGAGTTTGAGTAGGAGACAAGACTTCTCATATTTACTGTTTACCTAATTATCCAAATGAATGTGTGATTTGGCCTCTCTCCCCTTTTCCAGGCTGCATGACCACTTTCCCAGCTCGGAGCCAAGCGAGCTCTGGCTGTTACTGGAAACGCAGCGTGATCCGGCACATTTGCTGCTGCGACTGCACTTGGTGCCATTTCAAAGCTTGCCTCACAGTTTGGGTATGTGCATGTTCTGCTTCCCCCAGACAGCCCCATGCCTGACACAAGGCACAGAGGCACCACAGGACTGAGTCACAGCTACAGAAACAGGGATTTTTTTTTTTTTTTTTCTTTTTTAATGAAGGCATTGGGGAAAAAAAGAAAAATCCAATTCAAAGCCCAGTCTATGTTTCCAACTTCGGGTGCCCAAGCAGGAAATGAGATGAGGAGGGGCAATGAGGAAAAAAGGAGGAGGAGAAAGTTTTTATTCAGGGTTATATTTTTAGAATATTACTAGTGTTGTTTTGTCATTGTGTTACAGACACTAGACCTGTGTGAATTAATGCAGCATTATCCTTTCTAATTTTTGCTAAGTCCATGCTGCAGTATTAACCTAATCTTCTTACACTGGACATGGCATGGCATTTACTCCCCCCACCCTGCTGTGGCTCATGTTTTTCCACCACAGATACTCCTGACTGCAGCATACATCCAGCCATACATTCTCTCTTTCCCCAAACCATACAGCAGCAGGTGAAAATTCATCTCTTTTGTGCTGGGAAACAAAATCTACATACTGAGAACGCTGCACCTGAAATCTTGATTTCTTTTGAAGCACATCAAGGTAATGAGATTTATAACCATAACGTATGAGAAGGAACACTGCTGAAATCCTTCTCCTTCTTGCTAAAAATACTCACGACTTAAAGCGCTTTTGCCCTTCTTGATCTATTTATTTATAAAACTAAAGCTTGATTTTGCCGTGCAGGCTGAGGCTAGAGGAGAGAAATCCATGCCCACTATTCTCTGCTCTACTTTAGTTCATAACAGTTATATAACACATTTATTCTTACTGTTTCAAAACAAGTTAAAAGTAGTATTTTTTGAAGAAGTTTCTCTCCCAGTTGTCATGGCTAGGGTTGTTTTCAAACTATTTATTTATTTCCTTTCTCCGTGCTTGCACAGGCTAAATCCATTTGCAACTTCCCTCCCCAGATGCAAGTTGCCACATATAGATAATTATACAGAAATACAATGACTTACAGTAAAGGAATCATTTGGGAAAAAAAACAAACTCAACTTATTTATAAATATCTTCAAAAAGGAGCCTGGAAACATTCCACCCCGGGCTGGAGATGTACGAGGCAGAGGAGGTAGGGAGTGGCTAGGGAAGAGGCAGACAGAAAAAGGATTATTTTTTTGGTTGTCGTTGTGAAGTTTTCTTTTTTCCAAAAAAACAAGAAAGGCCAGGAAATCCTCCCAAATCAGCATTCCCGACACCACCACATGAGATGAAATACAAGGCCTTGGCTTCCTGTTCCCTCCTCACTTCACAGCAAGAGAGGATAGAGCAGGACAATGCCGACGTCAGATCTCACAGGGACGCTACAAACAGAGCAAAAGGCCTGTGGGTCAACTCTGCACAACCTCAGGGTTTATACTTGTTGTCTGGGTAACATCCAACTTCTTATCCCATAGTTATGCATCCGTTTTTCCAACTGTGAAAACCCAGATCAGGTCTTAGGGTCGGTAAAGCTCCTCCTACACTTCTCATCTCTAAACCAAAGACTAACTGGCCAGGCCTCCTGCAAAAGCCAACAAAGCTCTCCTCTTACTACGGCCAGCTGGCAGAGTTTCAGGAGAGATATTGATTAAAAAGGAAGGAGCAAATGACTCCAAAGCTCAGAACAACCCCCTCTACACTTGCCACCCTGCTGTAGGGGGGGTGGAGGGGACAGGGGTCCAGTTAGCTCTGCTCCTGCCCATACCAAACATGGAAAAGTAGGAAAGGTGGCAGAGCACACTTAAAGTTTTGTTTCCTTTCCAACCCAACCCTCAGGCTCCCACTTTGGAACAGCTGTGCCCTCCTGTGCCCCAACAGGAGAGCAAGGCACAAGCAGCTTCACACTAAAAGGTGCTGGTGGCACAGGATTAACACACAATTTTGAGACTCTGGGAGAAGTCACGTGGTTTTACCATCATGCAGTTGGCATGATTTCCAGCAACAGAGGCCACAAGTCACCTCCCTACACATGTAGGGACACAAGGACAACTGAAACCAAAACAAACCCAAGTTTCTCCTTTCTGAAACACTGTCAAGCTGTCAAGTCCTCCTTTCATCTTGCTGACTGCCTAAAAAACTGACAGAAGAAAATTCAGTATTACTCTGGAATAAACTGGAACAGCAAAAAAAACACGCCTGGGAATAAATCAGAGCTTATCTTCTTAAAATATAAAGCCCTCAAGGAATATAATTTGCTGCAATTAAATATAAAAAGACAATCCTCAAGATAATCCTTAACAAATCACCTTAAGAGTTTAATAAGTTATGGTTTGGGGGATTTTTTTTTTTTTAATGCATGTATTAGTGTTTTAAACTGACCTGTCAAACCTACTTCTGAACTTCTCACAACTGATGAACTTGGGGGCCAGAAAAGCAAGTGTGCAAAACAGGTTAGTTTCTAGGACCATCGAGATAACTCTTCTCAACTTTTTAAACTAGCAAGAAGTCTCAGGTCTCTGCTTGTATCACACAGAACTTCACTGAACTTCTGGAAGACACGATATATCCCTCTAACAGACACAGTGACATCACCAGGCTCTCCCAGATCCACAAGCGATTCTCAGGACCAAAGTGCTCAAAAAAGAGCTGGCAATGCCATTGATATTTACTGTCCTACAGTAAATACACCATCACTTCCTACACTTCAGAGAGGTTTAATTGCTGATATTTAAAATAACCGTTGTACACTCTTTAGATATTAAAAAAAATCTTAACAAGCTGTCTGAGTTCCCTTGTCCTTCCTTTCTGGATCACTAAAGTTTTGATACGGGCTCTCTTTCCCACACACAGAAGGCATGAGCTTTTTTCTCTGTATTTTATTACTTGCTTGGTTCCATACACAGAAAGATGTTCCCCAAGCAGCTGAGAAGCAGAACACACTGTTCCCAGAGCAGATACCATGATTCACTCTCTACTCACAAGACAGGGTGCAAGATCCCCCACACTTTCCCCCAAAACCCCAACCATTTGCCAAACTTTCAGCGTGCCTAAATTAAGCGGGGCTTTTTGTCGAGTGAACAAAAATTCACATTTCCTGCCAAACCACTACACCATGTTCAGATCTTAGAACATCCAGTTTAGCACGTCTTAATGGTTTGGGTGGAAATTCAGGTACGCAGAGACTGAGCTTGCAAAGCTGCAATGGTCAGCTTGACAGGAGGATGATGAAGACTCTCAAGTCCAGAGAGAATCAACATGATACTTACTTGTGCACCCTGGATCACAGAAGTACAAGCAAACACAGGCCAATCCAAAAGTCACTGCTCACACACCAGGCTGCTGGTGGTTGGGGGTTTACAGCTCCAGTGTTTCAGGCAGCACATTTGAGGAACCCATAGCAAAGGTGGGAGAACTCAGACAAATAACCTCTTGAACTGCCTTAGTTACTGAAACCAGTCAACAGTGGAATTTCAAATCTACACAAAGTTTTCCAGAAATAGTGCAAGATTTAAACCGATATGATTACACATCAATTTCTTATTCACAATCTTTTTGTCACATTCACTGAAAAAAAAAAAATGCTGGTTTTATTCCTGTCCTTCATTCTTCTACCCTACTGGGTTTTTTCAGTTACTTTTTCCACTCTCTCTCCTTTCTGCTCTTCCCATGTACCCACTATCAAACACAACCAATAGATGGATTACATCACATAATCTTTCCTGTTGTATTGAGTGTATTTTTCACAGCTGAATAGTCCATATCCATCCCAATCTGTAGGGATCTTAAGAGACTGCATTATCACTGAAGTTAACAGGAAAGTTCACCCACCTGCACCTCTGCTTTCAGTCCATTTTTCAAAGTCACAGAATCACAGAATGGTGGGGATTGGAAGGGACCTCTGGATATCATCTAGTCCAACCCCCCTGCTAGAGCAGGATCCCCTAGAGCACATTGCACAGGAACATGTCCAGGTGGGTTTGGAGTGTCTCCAGGAATGGAGACTCCACAACCTCCCTGAGCAGCCTGTTTCAGTACTGTTACCCCCAGAGTAAAGTAGTATTTTCTCATATTCAGGTTAAATCTCCTGTGTACCAGTTTGTGACCATTACCCCTCGTTCTGTCACTGGACACCACTAAGAAGAGTCTGGCCCCATCCTCCTGACACCCCCTTTAGATATTTATAAACACTGATAAGATCCCCCCTCAACCTCCTTTTCTCTTATCTGAACAGCCCCAGCTCTCTCAGCCTTTCTTCACAGGGCAGATGCCCCAGTCCCTTAATCATCTTAGTAGCCCTGTGCTGGACTCTCTCCAGTAGTTCCTTGTCCTTCTTGGACTGGGGAGCCCAGAAGTGCACACAGCACTCCAAGTGAGGCCTTCTTGTAGTTCAATAGATTCAACAATGCAAAAAGTATCTATTCCAACACTGATTTAATATTCTCTTTTTAACAGTCTTTGAAGTTGGCAACGAGAGGAATATTAAAATGAGAGCTTCAACTCCTCTACCATTAAGATCTCTAAATTTAGTACCAGAGAGTCAAAGGAACTTCTGAATTAACCAGAAGGTGGCAATTTCTGGGTAATCCCACCAAAGCCAGGGAAAAAAAAAAAAAAAAAAAAAAAATCACTGCTCTCACATTCTATTATTAAATGCAATGAAATTAAATGCAAGGATTCCTAGTAAAATAATGGAAGCCAGTACCACAAACTACACTACTGGGAAAACTAAGCAGAATGAAAAACCAATATAGCAATACAAGAGAGATTAGTGACACACAACAATTTCTCACTAAAGAAAAAGGATGAACAGATGTGTATTTAAAGCTCAGAAATTTAGAGGCAAAGGGAAAATTTAGGCAAGAGAAGAGAGAAGGAAGAAACATGTATTTGTTATCTCAAGATCTTAACTTCAGGGATGCCAGGAGGAGTAAATAGAGAAGTTCCACTGCAGCTTCTTCTGACAGCAGGGTCTGATGCAGCCATTACCTGGCCATACAAATTTGACAACTGAAGTAGAGGTCTTGAAATCTGACAGCTAGAAAGCTGTAATTTAGTAAGTATAGATATATTTGAGCACTTACTCAGGACAAAGCTGAATTTAGCTCTGAAAATAACTAACCCACTGCCTGTGATTGTCCCACAAAGTAACTGGGGATGTCAAAGGATTCATAGAGGGACTTGTACAGCTTTAAAATCTACAGACACAAGCAGGAAATTGATGTTTGTACTTTTTCTGACTAGCCTAGTTATACTTTTCAGCCCCAAAGCAACTTTCAGTATTAACTGAACTCAAAGCTTAAACTCACTCTTCCTTCTACCTAAACTATCATCTAATTTGTTATCTCCTCTCAGGCCCTACTAAGATGAGAAATCTCATTTTCAAAACTAATTGTCTCCCTTACTGTTATCTGATAAGAACTCTCAGGATTGCAAATTTAATCATGATAATAGCAGAAAATACTGACAAGTGAACATGAATGCCTCAAGTGTTTACACCATCAGCAATAATTGGTGTTTATTTACATAGTCGTAGCAGTGGAGAGCTGGTTGGCAGAAGGCAAAACAGTTCCACGTCACAGCTGAAATTACAACCACCCACTGTGAACTTTAGGTCAAAAAAGGCAGGGATAGTAAAAAAAAAAGATAGATTCAGCACTTAAGATAGCTTAACATGGATAATGAAACATTGAAGCAATCTTCCCCATTCAGAACTACAGTGGCTTGATTCAGTTTGGAATTATATCAGGAAAAATTCTATTGATCACTAAAAAAGAGTGTTCTAAACAGTCAGGATATCTGCATCCCTTCAAGGAAAACACAGAGGATACTAAAGAATATTATTGATCCAGTTTTTGAAGCTAGAAATACCATAATGTGGAACTCCTAATTATCTTGTGAAGAACTTAAGTCCAAAAGGAAAGCCTGGTCAGAAAATATGACTTGGACTCTGGGGATAAAGAAATAACCTATTTTGTCATGTCAGAGAAGGAGTGGGAGATGTTCCTGCCCAAGCAGTGGGATTGGAACTAGATGGTATTGAAGGTCCCTTCCATCTCAAAACATTTTATGATTCTATGACTGCAAATTTAATTCCATTAAGAAAAGTGACTATGGAACAATACAAGGAGCCTTGTTGCAGTTCCTTGGTTATCTGTAGTGAGGAGAAGACACAGAGACACAAAGAACAGGAAAAAAGTTTACTTTTAATATCTTCAGAGACAAGTGATTTGTTACTCATGACAGCTTTGCTTTTTAGAGGCTAAAATGTTTTCGTTATTTCAAAAAATTGAAATACACAATACAGGCACAAGTACAGGCTGGGGGGAGAATGGCTAGAAAACAGTCCCAAGGAAAAGGACCTGGGGGTGGTAGTAGGTGAGAAGCTGGACATGAGCTGCCAGTGTGCACTGGAGCCCAGAGAGCCAACCCCATCCTGGGCTGCATCAAAAGAAGTGTGGCCAGCAGGACCAGGGAGGGGATTCTGCCCCTCTACTCTGCTCTGGTAAGACCACACCTGGAGTGCTGCACACAGTTCTGGTGCCCTCAGCACAGGAAAGACATGGAGCTGTTGGAGAGGGTCCAGAGAAGGGCCATGAAGATGATCAAAGGGCTGGAGCACCTCTGCTATGAAGACAGGTTGAGAGAGTTGGGATTGTTCAGCCTGGAGAGGAGAAGGCTCCTGGGAAACCTTAGGGCACCTTCCAGTACCTGAAGGGGCTACAGGAAAGCTGGGGAGGGACTTTTCACCAGGAATGGCAGTGATAGGACAAGGAGTAATGGTTTTAAACTGAAAGAGGGGAGATTCAGGTTAGACATCAGGAAGAAACTCTTCACCATGAGGGTAGTAAGGTGCTGGAATAGGTTGCCTAGGGAGGTTGTGGAAGCCCCCTCCCTGGAGGTGTTCAAGGCCAGGCTGGATGAGGTTTTGTGCAGCCTGGTCTAGCATGAGGTGTCCCTGCTCATAGCAGGAAGGCTGGAACCTGATGATAGTTAATATCCCTTCCAACCTTAACCATTCTATCATTCTATGATTCTATGATTTTGGACTTTCCTCTGCTTAATTTCTGCTCCATACTGCAACTATCTGTCTGCAGAGCAAACAGCCCACAACATTCTGTGCTTAGCTTGAAGGTTTATAGCAACAACGAATACACAAGCTAATGCACATTTTTAAACAGGTATTTTCTTTTTTTTTTTTTTTTTTTAAAGAACATCAAAAGACTGTCTGAAGACAAGATTCTGATGGCTCCATGACAGAAAGCAGTATTACTAAATCCAAACCAGAGAGATTACTGCTGACATCTGCAAGATTTTCATTACGCAAGATGCTTTTGTTAGTAAATATGTTCCACCACATGCTCGCTCGAACTGGCAGCGTAAATGCCACTGCACTCAGGTGACTGAGTGAATACTGAAGCTCCCTTTCCCACAGCATGCTGAACTGACAGCTTAGTGGCTACTATCTTTAAAATCCATACTGTTTTATGTATGGCCATTTACCATAAAGGTCCCCAATGTATCCTCCTCAGCACTCTCAGATATAAGATATTCCTCACGCGTTAAAAAATCCTCCGAGGTGCTGGAGGCTCCTGTTACACCACCATTATTGACCTTCTGAAAGATAGTAGTTCTGTGATGGTGCAACCATTAAGGCTGTTAGCTTTTCTGCTATTTACAAGTCTTGATGTGACAACTCGAGCTTTAATTTAACAGATTCTTGTATCAAATATCATCTTGCCCAGCCTTCAGCCTTGTGAGTGTCAGGGAGATGGAGTTAGGCTCTTCTCAGTGATGACCAGTGATAGGACAAGGGGTAATGGGTGTAAATTGGAGCATAGGAGGTTCAAGGTGAATATCTGAAAAAATTTTTTTACTGTGAGAGTGAGAGAGCACTGGAACAGGCTGCCCAGAGAGGTTGTGGAGTCTCCTTCACTGGAGACATTCAAAACCCACCTGGACAAGTTCCTGTGTGATGTGCTCTAGGTGACCCTGCTCTGGCAGGGGGGTTGGACTAGATGATCTTTCGAGGTCCCTTCCAACCCCTAGGATTCTATGATTCTATGATTCAGATGATATGGCAGCATCATCTGTGGTGATGCAGCTGAAATAATGGATGTCATTTCAAATGTTAACTAAAAGGAAACAGCATAAAGTTATAAAACAAAGGATACTGCCTAAGACCTTCTTTGTAAGTTTTTGCTACTTTGCTGTTTTTTAATGTCTTGAGTTTTCTATACAATTTGCATTTTTATGTTTTATAAGGAAAGCAATGATGTTATAGAACAGCCAATTTCAGTTGACTTACATTATCTTCAGCTAGGGCCTGCCTCAAGCTAACTTCAGTTTACCTCAAATCCAAAAAATTATTTGCATTTTCTCCAGCAGCTGCAGACAAGCAGACAGGCAAATTAAACAGTATTTTAAAAGTAACGGGGATCCCAGGGCAAGAGAGATAAATACAATAGCATTTGTTAAGCTGGCAAAATGCCATTTGCCTACTTTGACCTTGACTTTCTATTACCTTTTGTTTTAAATAAGGATTGAAAGCTTAGGATGTTCATTTTCACCACCACTTCATGAAGTGCTCACAAGTTCTCTCCCAGAACCAACCTTAAACGTATTTATATAGAGGGTCATTAAAAAACCAACTGTCTCAAAGTAACTGGAATGTAACTCCTGCTGAAATAGCCTCTCACCATGTCTGTTTTTATACATACGTCACCACTGAGAAGTCCTTTCTAAAGACTGATGTTCATTCATTTAGTTCATTAATCCCAAAATCTCTGAAAGCTGCTGTGAGTTGTTGGCAAGCTAAGCAAACGCATAGATTTGGAACACACAAATCCAAGATCACTTTCAGATATCCTAGAAGTAAATCTCTCACTGGGAACTAAGAATGAAAGACAAGATTTTTTTTTTAGTGGCATGAGAAGAGTTAAATAAAGAAAAATGGCAATCAGACAGAGAGCCTACATAGTAAAGACAAAATGCTTATCAGCCTAATCTGCTGCAGACTTTTCTTCTGCCAGAATTACAGGTGATAATACAGAGTAAGGTATAAAACTATATTCTTGCTGCTCCCCATACTTTAAACACTGGAAAATAAATACTGTAAGTGTCCTTTATGCTTCTTTGTAATTTTTCCTTCTTGTGTTGTTTCTTTTTCCACCCAATCACTCACTGCAGTGTTCCTTTTATCCACACATTGGTACAAAGATCGGGCAGTAGTCTGGGACTATAGAACTGAGGTCTCAGCACCCAACCTCCACAAATGAAGAAACCAAACAGGCTTCAAGCACACACTTTCTGTGGGGCAGAAGGAGTGTTTGTATTATACACCCTAACCAAACAGTTTTTCAAGGGATATGCCTCCTCTGGGGTCAGCCTCCCACCAGTTATATTTCACACCATCCTCCTAGCATTGCAGGTATTAAAAAAAAAAAAAATGCATTTAACACAAATAACCACAGCATAAATAATGAGGTTTAAGTCTAAAAAAACCTCTCTGGAGATCCTGAAATCTTGCTGAAAGTTATCAAACCAATCCGTATTACATGTTTCCCTATTGGCTATGTTTCCCTCATCAAAGAATTGTGCTTTCAAACATTGATGGGCTAAAACTTCTCTGAAGAGATCTATGCAAAGTAAATGTATATTCTAGTAACCTAATATCTGCTAGACTTTCCTACAAAAAACTCCTCTACGTTAATCCTCAGACTGCTTTTTTTTCTTTTTTGTTTTTCAACTGAAATTTCAATTAGAATAATTCCAATCTCCTTATCTCTGGAACAAGGATATGTATTTATTTATTTTCACTCAGTTTATTTTGGTAAAGACTGTTTAATTTACCCAAAGTCCTAAGTTATTTACAGAGAGATCAGGGAGATCTCTTCTTCATTTTCCTCTATTTGTCACGCCATGTCTGTTACAACATTATCAGGGAGACTACTCCATTTCATGTGATATCTCTGTTTTTTCTAGAGGCAGAAATTCATGGTTTCTGAGAAATCTTGAGTGAGCAAAGAGAAATTAGTAAATGTGGGCTGGAAGGGAATAGCATTTGCTACAATATCTCCTCCCCAGCAAAAGCCAAAGCAATACTTTGCATGTCCAGTCCCTAACTTCTATGCAAGAGACACTGCTCGCACTCGTGTGTCAACTGTCCCCTCCCCAACTGCAGCCTTAGGAGAGACCAGCAGCAGTCAGTAACTCCCAAAGCTCCTGTTTTCCAAGAACAACCTTTCACTAAGGCTTACACATTGATAAAATTGGCACTTGCACAAACCTGACCACACATGACTTATATTGTGCCCTCCTGTCCTTATGAACCCTGAAGCAGAGAGAAGTTGCTCTGACTGGGGAGGGTTGTTTCAGCCTCCAGTAACTCAACAAATCAGCCCTAATTAGTCTCAGTTATTGAAGCCTTCTGCCCTATTAAAGATTGATTCACTCAGATATGCTGCTGCAAAAACTGTTTCCTGCTGTGGCAGTTTATGATGTTTGCTTTGCAGAACAGCAGCATGAGGAAAGGACGCTTGCACCAAAAGACACAAGGCTAATAAAATAAATTCCTGAAATCTGAGTCGGCCTCTTAAAAACACTCACCGGGTATGCATATAATCACACTCTGTAATTATTCTAATTTGCACAATTAAGAGCTGAATAAACACCATAAATTTAAATGAAAAACCCCAGGCACAGGCTGGTGCTGCTACTGGAATATTTTAAAATCCAAAATACACAACACTGCTGCTGCTGCTTTCTGTAACCACCGCAACACGAGAGCACCTTACTGAAACCCAGTTAGATACTTACCACCAAATCAAAACAAAAAGCAATAAAATTGTTTCTCCTACAGCTTATTAGCATCCTTTTCTTCTCAATCCCATCTTTTGGTACAGGCACAACTGACCTAACAGTTTATATGCTCCGGAGGTGCCTGTCTCCTGCAAGCTGCCCACTCCTCCCAAAACCTCCCAAATTAAAAGCAGTCCTACATTTAAGGACTGCTGTTATTCAGCCTAGCTAAGGCAGAAACCCCGGGGCACACTGAGGAATGGACTTTAAAAGTCACCATGCCCCATCACTAGTGCAATCCTCTGGATAACCATCTTCTCCATGGACGTGCCCATCAGGCAAGATGTTTCTCATACTCACCACTGAACAGCTTCGTCTGCTCTAGCATCTTCCTCACCAGGCTTGCCATACTGAAATTTCTACCTGCGTTATCTAGAGCTACTCAGAACCAAACTGGGTAAAAGAGTTAAAAAAACCCGCCTGCTGCATCTAGTCCCTGCGTCTCCACCAGTCCCTTGGCTTTTGCTAACGAGGCTGCCCAGCGTCTGGATGAACCAGGCTGGAAACAGACACACACACGTGTGTGCACACGCACGGGAAGCTTGGGAACAAATCAGTATTAAACTTACCGACTTCCTTCTTCATGCTCCAGCATCCCTGCTGTAAACAAGCACTGCATATTAGCTAAGCCAAGCTGAAAAGTCCAGCAGAGGAGGACAAAAGAAGGGAGTGGCTCCAGCAAGAAGTAACTATTTTAAATACACAAACATCTTCCCATCAGATTAAAAGTGGCCTTTTAAATCAGGCAAATGCTGAAGCCATTGTTGTGACAGAGTAACTCAAGACAAACAGGAGACGCTGCTTCCTCCTCTGGAGGAGTCTCCTGAAATTCCAGTATGAAGCGTCCCATAAGCTTTCTAAGTGCCTGGACAAAAGACTTGAGAAGTGTTCATGTTGGTCCAGGGACAGAAGGCAAAGAAGGGGGAGGCAGATGCGGAAATAAGTCCCAGAAGAGACACCACCACCTGCATCTGCTGCACCTTGCAGTGTAGGTGCCGTGAACAAGCAGAGGAGGGGTGCTCAGCTCATGTCTCAGTCAGACCTCATGGCTGGGGCTACCAGCCCTGCCCCACAAGTCAGCCACCAGCTCTTGGGAACAAGGGTAGCCTGGTAGGAGTATATGTTTGTGTATGTGCCCTCCAAACCTGCAAGCCTGCTGCCATCAGGAGGCCTGCTGCATCCAAACATCCTTGGAAAAAGAGGTAAGGAAGGATGGACAAGGCAGCTTTGGTCCACCACCAAGGACCAGCCAAACAGTGACCATCCTCACCCCCAGATAGCCACAGCACCCTTTCAGCTCGAAAATTCAAGTCTGGTGGACTTCTCCCCAATGACCCATGGCAGGAAAGGCTGAGATACATGATGCTTTGCAGCACAAGAAACTTCTCCTTGTCTCTGAAGGTATACCAAAGTTACAGTAGTTCTTGGTCTGGCATCTTCAGCAGCCAGTATCTTCATAGATAACACTAATGAAATAGTGCCTGACCACTGCGTGGTTCCTCAAACTGAATCACAGAGTTGCCAGCACAAAAGGCTGGGTGAAGAGAAGCTGGCAGCTTGGGGATACTTAGCTCCAAGATGATAAAAAGTGCCTGTCTGGAAAAGCTGCCATCTTACGCCTTTTCAGACAGATGCATGTTATTTATCTTTCTATCAAAGACCACTTGTCTCATAAAAGAGCTTTATTACATCTAAGCTGAAACACTGAAAGATGTGCAACTATTCAAACGTCCTCTTTATTACCACCTTGCAAAGCTGGCTATTAAAAGATCCCCCCTTTTGTTCTTACTCTCTTAAAGCAGCAACAGTGGAGTTGACAGTCTGCCTCTCCCCCTCCTCTTCCCACCCTGTCTTTCAAGACAAACCAAATTCTCATAAAAGTAAAATAAAATTAAAATGCTGCTTTCCCTTTAGGCGTTTAACTGCGAGATCAAGGAAGGGGTTAGGGTCAAAAAACAGAGAGAGAGCTGCTCTTAAAATCAGAGACTTCACATGAATCTTCCCAGTGTACATGGGACAAGTTTCACAACAATTCTCCATATAAGAGAGAGAAGTACAATTACAGAGCAGCAGGGGAGCACAGGGAAGCAGTGTGCAAGTCTTCTGCCAAAGGGCTGATTCCTCTTGTTCCACTGTCCAAGCTTAAAAAGCAACGCTTCATTAGGGAAGAACTGGACAGTTTAAAACCTTCCCTTTCATCTAACCAGAAACAACATGCTGGCACTTAAGAGTTTGATTGAGAAAGCATCCCCCTTCTTCACTGTCTAAGCAGCCATTCCATAAGCCACAGCTGGCCCGTGCCCTGGCAGAAGTCTTCATCCAGACATTGGTTTACCTCTCAGTCTTATCTCCTAATAGCTCCTGAGATACTAGGCAGGGACTTGGTCACACAAGCTGTTATTCTGGCAAACTCTTCCCCGCTAACCTTTCATGGGGGCCATGTGATAAAACTCTAACACAATGAATGAAAAACAAAACAAAAACAAACCTGAAAAACCATTAACCATCTCCAACAACAAAATGTGAGTCCACATCTCATTTGGACTCAAGACCACACAGTCACATAGACATATACCCTGCCACAGGACTGTGCCTGGATTCAAGGACAGTGCAGGACCATTCCCAGTCTCTTGGGTAGTCCTTGAGAGGTCAGGAATCATAGAATAATAGAATGATTTGGGTTGAAAGGAATCTTAAAGTTCATTTAGTTCCAAGACCCCGCCGTGGCTGGGGACAAGTCCCACTAGACCAGGTCGCCCCAAGCCCCATCCAACCTGGACTTCAACACTTCAAGGGATGGGGCATCAACAACCTCCCTGGGCAACCTGAGCCAGTGTCTCACCACTCTCACAGGAAAGAATGTCTTCCTAATGTCTAACCTAAATCTCCCCTCTTCCAGTTTAAAACCATTCCCCCTCTTCCTAACACTCCATGCCCTTGTCGAGAGACCCTCCCCAGCTTTCCTGTAGCCCCTTCAGGTACTGGAAGGTGCCCTAAGGTCTCCCCAGAGCCTTGCCTTCTCCAGGCTGAACAACTCCAACTCCCTCAGCCTGTCTCCATAGCAGAGGTGCTCCAGCTGTCTGATCACCTGCGTGGCCCCTTCTGGACTCACTTCAACAACTCCATTTGAGCAAGGAAGCTCACCTTGTGATCAGCACCAACACTATGCAAGTAATTTTTGAGCAACTGATCTGTACATGAGACAATGTGAGGTTCATGTAGTTCCATATGCCAGCTAGCTGCCTTAATACAAGTGTTGATGTGTCCATCTACCAAAAGGTGTCCAGAATTTCATTGTTCAAGTGTAATGAAATCACTGCTACAGTACAAAAACACAAATTGTTAACACACATCAGTCAAAGAAGGCTTCACATTAATGCCCTCGCCCTTGCCAAGTACTGAAACAATTACCACATGAATATTAACAGGGGTTCCTCGGCAGGGTGATACAATTATCATGGGGAATCTCAGGAGATGCTGCAAGACTCTGCCACAATGCCTCGAATTTGAATGAATTGAAAGAGCCATTACTCCAGGCAGCAGAGGCTCCTCAGCCTGGTTACAGAGGAGGTTCCGGGAGATAACAAATACCAAGCCCCAGGATGAGACCACTTGGGAGCAAGAGAGAGAAGATGTTGCTGCTTCCACAAACTGCATTCTGAGGAGTCACAGCCCTCTGTGTTTTCAGAAAGGGAAAAAGACAACAGAATTATAGCACCACATAAGGAGAAGAAAAATGGTCTTGAATGTGGCATCTATTTAAGGTCACATAAAAAGAGGAGTCAGGTCAATTAACCTCTTGAAGAGTTTTTCTGGGATAAACACCAACATAACATACAGAGAAGGGAATAAGGAGAATGAAGAGCAGCACACAGGCTTCAGACCAGACAAACTGTGCTCAAACTCTTCTAGTCCCTTTGATTTTCAACCTCTCTTCCCCAGTATTACTGCCTTCCACCAGTTACATACCAAATGTAATGGTATGAAAGCTGATGACAGCTCCTCACCTGGTTCCAGAGAGACAAGGAATCATGCAGTTTCCCAGAGCTGAGCCTGCCCAGGTTTATGGTTCTCTTTGTAGGACTTTCAAACAATCTCCAAAGTTTTAATGCTTTGGTCTAAAGCTTCACAATCAGCACCTTAAACCTGGGCATCTTCCCTTTGTTTGCCACCTGATTATGGGAAGTTGTAGTAAAAGCTTGCTCCTAACAAAAATATAAGGTAAATCATGTTTTTAATATCACATATAAAAGCCATAATTAGAATTTTTGCTTCAGTCGCAAATATACTCAAAATCAGAGAAATTATCACCTTGGGTAGCTAGGATGTCAGGATATATTTTATGTTTGGGATCTCATATTTATGATGCATGATTCTGCAACAAGACAAAGAGGGTGCTGTGACTTCAGGTTACATTTGTGCAAAGGATCCACTAGCACTTCCAATTTTACAAGGTTTAACCAAAAAGGAAGGACATCCTCTCCCCATCCTTGAATACTGCTCCTTCTACAGACTCTTATGAGAGAAAAAAAAGAAAAAAGTTGACACCCAGCACAGTGACCTGGTGTTTTCCATGCATTTACCCTCTGATAAGCACACAAATACCTTCTGCTGGGCGTTTTCCCTGTTAACCTTCCTGACCAGAAACATTAATGCTCAGAAGAAAACGGAACCTAATGCAGTAGGTAATGATACTAAATATAAGCAATGAGTCAAATCACTTTGTTTCTCAGGCGTTCAAGTCATTTCAGAAGTTCAAAAACATAGTCCCTGTGCAGACCACAGAACAGATTATAATTTCTCATTTTTACTGTTTTGTTTTTTTTTAGTGAATTGCACTCTTAAAATCAGAATTATTACAGCAGTTCAGGCCATTTTTTATAGCAGATGTTACTATGAGAAAACTTTATCACCAGTGACCATCTAAGAAACATCATTACAACTGGCATAAGCAAAGAGAAAGAAGTACAATAAAAAGCACACAGGACAGGGAGCATCCAGGAGACTGCTGTGATTCCTTTCAGGGAGCTCCTGCCATGGGTTTGGCAACAAAGCCATGGGATCATTGTGTGCACTCTTCAGGCAAGACAGATTAAATTGGCTCAGATGGCCCCAGCCAGGCACAAAACTGAGCATGCAATGGGGGGGTGGGGGGATCTGCTCCCCAACTCCACCAACTCCAGCAGAAGGAAGCACAAGAAGAGTCCAAAGCATTCAGCTGCCTTGAGAGTGAAGTTTCAAGGCTGGCACAGTGACAGAAAGGCAGCGGGAGATGCTTCCCACTACGTGGAGGACAGTAGGAGGCTGCTTTTGAAACAGAAAAATAGACACTTTCTAAAAAGGAGAGATTACATATCTAACACTCAAGTCAATGGAGGAAATCAATGACGCATTAATAGTTTCCATAATTCTCAAAGCATTTACACAGTTTGCATTCAAAGCCTTTCTTTTAAACGAAAGGCCAACAGATGAAAGACTTGCTGGATTATTAAAAAAGAAATCCACATTAATACCTTCATTTTTTTTTAAAGTTTATATCTACAGATATTCACCAATTCCCTAACCCCTGCAAATTGTATCCAGTCTGGGAAAAGTAATCAAATTGAGAAATTCCATTTTTTAAGCCTCTTCAATGCCACATCTCTCTGCACATTAACTAGGAATCAAGATATCCAGGGAAAAGAGCACTGAGACTACATGGGAGATTGCTATCATTTTGTCTCCAAAGATGGCCCCTATTTGGGAGCAGCAGTATATTCATTTTCTACATCTAAATGCCCTATAAAAGCTCTGTGTCTCTGGTTTTGAAATTTGAAACACTGGAGAAAAAAAAAAAACAGTAAAAAAAGTTGCAAACATGGAGTTAGCATTTCTGCATGCAGCACTAATTCTCTAAAATAGAGCTTGTTATTTTATCTACATGTTACTGTCTGCAAAAATCAAACTTTCTCTCAGCAGCTCGGCAGCTTGTCAGCACTGGGCTGAAGTTCATCCTCCTCTCAACAACCAAGTTCACCAGGGCTGTGGATGTCTGAAAGTGTATGTTACAGTCCTCACTGAGGATTCCAAGAGCTGTTCTAGCCCAGTTTTTTCAAGCTTCAGTTTCCTTCCCCAGCTTCTTGCCCAGCAACCAACCTTCTCTGGAAGAAGACCCCTTCTCCCTGCAGCTTTTCTTACCCATGCTTGCACACTTCATAGTAGGAAAGAAGAAGATGCCAGGAAGAGGAGACCAGGTCTTCTGACTGAGGGATGTGGAGGTCAAGTACAGCAAGTCTAGAAGAGGGGATCTCATGTCTGTCCTTAAGAAGCAGTTGCTGGGATCTGCAGGGCAACCCAGCAGCTACAGGTGGTCACAAAGCAGAACAGGCAGCCTGCTACTGTGGGCAATTGCCTGTTCTGCCTACACACAGAACCCACGAAGAGAAGGCAAAAAATTCACACCCCCTCAAATATAAGGTTCACTGTGACAAATATTCCTCACCTCTAGCACAATGTCCTTGATGAACAAATAGCTTTGCTGGACTTTATCCAGTATTTTAAGGTGTACTAAATCAAAAGCCTAGAAAAAAAAGAGGGAAGTTTTAAATTCTGTCAATGGAAGATTTTGATAAGGTAACACAGGTTGTTCTCTGCCCTGCCTCCCCTGGGAGACAGAGGATTTTTTGCTTTTGAGCTGCAATTTGAGCCAGATTTTAAAGACAAGGAGCTAAATTCAGAATATGGGAAATCTGAAACGAAAGATGAAAGAGAACTGTGCAAATGATGCCATTTCCAGTAAGGGGGGAAAAGCCTTTGTGGCTGACACACAGGTGTGGTGCGCCAGGCTGGCAGATCTCGGCAGCAATGAGTTTTCAGCAGCCTAATTGCTTCTTTTGAGTGAATAACCCAGAATCCAAACAGGAAATTTACTGGAAACTGAATTAGAAACAGCCAGTGGTTCATTCTACAGATGAAGGTGTTTTCAAATGAAATCAACGATGAAGAGATCATGGCTTCCTAATCTAACCACATATTTAAAAGATGCAAGGGAGGAAAGAGTGCAAGGGGGAAGTCAGGGAGACTGAGGATGAGAAGATTAAAAAGGATCAGACTCCTACAACAGATTAAAAAATGGGCAGAAAATGGAAGAAATGTGCTTTTAGATTTTTGTCTTTACATACTCTCTTGGTTCTCATGCAGGATTCTGAAATCCTTAGCCCAATGTAAGCAGATGAACATCAGCTGGAATAGAGCTGACATCTCTGTGGACAAACAAATCTGGGGTGCACATAGGAGACAGAAGTGTATTTCTGTAACCCTGTGTTCAATACAGGGAGGAAATGCTGTCTGCACCCACAGAACACCCATCTTGCTTCTGGTGGCTGTTCCCAGAGGTTTGTTCCCAGTTTTTACAACTGGCTCTGCTGGGAGGCAAGATTAACAAATTTGTTGTCAGCATCAGTGAAACAAAAAACACGTCAGACCTCGCCTTACCCTGTGCCCCTCATTTCAGACAGGGAACTCCAGCCAAAGGATGCTACAAAGAGAAAAGAACAAGTGGAAAAGTCTCCAAGGTCCATCTTCCTCATTCTCAGTCACCCCTCAGTGATACCAAACTTACTCATGTGCAGCTTTATTGCTAATTCTTGAAGTTTGGAATAGGTTTACTGCAGGTGTCAATACCTTAAAAGCAGGATGCAGTTACTAATCTTTAACATGAAGGTTTTCTTTACCAAGAAGCTCAGCCAAGCAAAACAATTTTTTTAAAACCTCTCTCAACACAAAAATATTTGCCTCCCTCTCGCCTGTTTAAAATAATTCTCATGGCTCTTAAAATACTCTCCAAAGTATTAAGGTTAAGGTCTAAAAATGCAAGAGGTACAAGCCCTTTTGCCTCCCCAGCTCCCACACCTGTCACCTTTCCAGGCAATTGCATCCTTGAGACAGCTCATAGCAACTGAACAGCTTGCCTCCTCCAAAAGGAAAGAGTCCCACGCTTTGTGCACCCCACCATCCTCAAACCTTCAACAAAAAGGACTGCTGAGCTCAGGAGCCAGTATAAGAGGGGAAAAAATTCTGGTGGCAGTGAGCTGTGATACTAGTTTAGGCATATTATGAAATCTCCTCAGTGAGCAATATGCTCAGGTCTCCAGAAGGAGCCATGGGTTTGTGGGAGAGAACACTGTGAAGCCACCCTCCACCTGGAACAATTCTCCCAGCAGGAATTTGGCAGCATGAGAGAGGCCAGGCTGCTTGGGTCATCCTCCAGGATAGGAGAAGAAACTGGCCAGTTTCCTTCTCATCCTGGGATCTCCCTTTTGCCCCACTGCAGACCACACATTTTTAATCTCTGTGACTATATATATGAGATCGTTCACTTCGGCAGTTGGCACACAGCTGCCAGAAACCCCTTCTTAATCCCTCAAGTTGAGCACATTGGTAAGGAAAACAGAAGAGTTCAGAACCACATGAGAATCTTGTAATTTGCTCTCCAAAATAACCCTAGAAGCCCATGACAATCCACATGCAAAGGAATGTATTTTTCCACACAAAACCTCAAATGAGCATTTCAGTCCCGTATCACCATGGGAATCAAAACTGCTGTTTTTGAAAAGTCATGGATTCATACATTGGCTGTGTGAAAGTTCAAATGCATAGTTTAATGAAGCAATTGTTTTTCCTTTAGTGGAACAGAAAGGCAGTTGTTTTCAATTGTTCTGCACAACTCATCTTCATCTGCTTTCCCAAACAGATCTTTACGTGATCATACACACGCGTCTGCCACGGGGAAGGCACTTGCTTTTTAGTGTGGGTGACAGAAAAAGAAAAGATATAAGACATTGTAGGCCAAAAAAGCAAACCACATCTTTACACTAAATTTCAGCTGTGTCACTAAATTAATATTGGTGAACTTTCCCCTCCTATGTCCTCGAAGCACCAGGCTTTTCCCTGAACTACAATTAGTGACTACATAGCGAGAAGAAAACTCACCAAACTTCCTCTCTTTCCTCCTCTTCAAAGGCTGGAGAGGGTGAAAGCAGAAGCAGGGGTAGTATTTATGAAAGAGTTGCTAATTCTACTGAAGGAATTAGGGATGCCTTTATGCATGAGCAACAGGTACCTTGTTTATTGAAGCAGAGTTGACCACTCATGGCTTTTTTGTGAGAGTAACTGAGTCAACAGTCAGCTGAAAAACTTCAGGGTGTAGCTCAGTATTATGCCCAAGCTGCTCAAGGTTTTCTAAGAGGGGGTAAGTCAGACATTTGGCAGGCTGCTGGACTGCAACCAGAGGAATCAATATGCAGACAATTACTTGCCAAGAGAGAAGGCTTCCCCACAACTGTTAAACAGTTCAGGGATACCATTTTCATTAAAGGTAACAGGCTTTTTAGACACCCAAACTATGGTTTCAAATGCTAATTCACAACCAACGTGTCAATAACCAGCTAAAATAATTTGTGTAAAATGGTTTTATGCAAAATGATAATTTTAAGGGAGCAGGGGGAGGGTGAACGAGAACCACAAATCTTGTGCATTTATTCCCCTGAATGAAGTACAAACTTGAAAGCTGAGTGAGGGGACAGAAGAGATTGTCCCCTTGGCACAGACAGAAAAGAAGCTTGGCCTCTTAGTGGCAATTGCTGACAACTTTTTTGATTTCCTGAAAAGAAGTGCAGGTAAAAGGCATTCCAAAGAACATCAGAAGGTAGAAACATTTTGGTAAAAAGTCAGAAAGATGGCACACCACTCCACGTGGGGCAGCAGTAAGGAAGGGAAGCACACAGAGGCAGGATGAAATGTACTAGGAATTACACAAGAACGAAACAAGGGAGGAGGAAGAAAAGAAAGAATAAAGCCAGACTGGTTGTTTTGGGGGTTGGGAGAAGAGAAGAAATATAGGAAGTGGAATGACTGGAGTGTATATAACTGTTTCTTTCCTATGAAACCATATGAGACAAGATCATACAGGTATTTTTTCACCTCAGCTAATAAGCACATATCCTCCGGGTAATAAGTGCAAGGTATATTTTTCCAAAGACTCAAGGAAATATTTGTATTAAAATTAAAAATAAAAGGGAATGCTCACTTAATCTGCTATGCAATCTGAATCCCCACTTATAAATGGCAAGGACTGGAGACAATGAGAAATTGCTAGATTACACAGTCCTCTGCAATGCAGTCAGCAACAGCTGAGGGGTAAAGTTGGAAAAACACCAACACACTTAAGTATGCCAAATTAAGTTTGCTTGTACAGTTGCTGCTAATAAAAACCACAAAGCCTTTCTCTCGTTCCCCGCACCGCTTCATTCATAGGGCTCCATATGCTGAAACAGAGCTAAAATCTTAGAAAAGACCTTGGGAAAAAAATCCTGTCTCTAACACCATCAGCCTTCCCTGCAGTCGAGTGAATGGATTGGCTGCAAAGCTGGCTACAGCTTCACATATGATCCTTCACTGAGGAGTTCAGGTGAAGAGCAGGCGGGAATTAACTTGTCACCCGACATGCCAAAGACAGCAACTCCCACAGCCCAGCAGGACAGGCACTTTGGCTTACAGCAAAACATGTCATTTCAAGCCAATGAAGTCATGACAGAGAATCAGAGAGGAAAATATTTTCCTACTATCTCACGGATAAATGGAACTTGCTTAAAACTTATTAAAAGGTCTGTTGGGAGCTAGAAAATGGTTTCTTCGCGTTCTGGAGCCACAAACTCCCTCCCGAGCACGAAGGGCTGTCCCACGATGCACGGAGCGCAAACGTAAAGCGATCGTGTGCACTGAGCTGCAGAGGCTGCTCTGTCGGAGCTCGGTAATTACATCAACGAACTGATGTATTAACAGCGAGTCTAAATACAGCCCCCCAAGGGGCTACAACTCCATCAATGGTATATTGAAAGGAAACATTGCTACTGCAAGGGAACTGAGATGGCAGAAGGGAAGACTGAATGTGTGGTTATCAGCAACGAGATGTTACCTACTTATGGAATAATAAATCGCGCTGTTTAGAAAAAATAATTACACTACAAAGAACTTCATTTCACACAGGCCGCATTTAGATGTACAGCAATTAACTCTTATTTGCCTTTCTACAGCAGATTAGCAATAGCAATCGTCAGCTTGCATCTAAATCGAAGGGTCTCCCAACTGCATTAGCAAAGTAAAAAAAAAAAATCAAAAATCACAGCATTGCAGTTCTTAACAGTTTTCTCGTTGTGAAAATGATTGTGACTTCAAAAGGCAGCTTCTCCTGTGGTAAGGAAGACGTGTCAGTGAGTTACTCAGACCAACAGCCCTTTGACAGTTAACCCTACCAGCCACCCTCCTCTGCACAGGGAGAATTACGACTAGAATGCAATGCATTTTGTAGAGAAAACTAATCCCAAGAGCCCCCTAATAAAATTCTGTTGTAGCCAGAAGTTCTCCTTCAAAGAAACACGTGTTCCTGACTGCTTTCTTCTGCAATTACTTTCTCAGGTCAAGCTTACCAAAATTAGTCACATAAAATATTTGCATGTTTTCTACAACTTCAGATTAATTCAATTTTATCTTGGTCCTGCACTCCAAAAGCATGATTCTGGAGAACAGAAAATGCTTGGGGAAATATTTAACTTTTCTAAACAATATCACAAATTCTTCTTTTTATGAGTATCCAGTACATAGATATCATCAAATCCATGTGTGGCTATCATCCCTGTTTAAACATGCTATGCCAAAACACATTGATCTTTCACTAACAGCAGTCTTCCTTGCATCCTGGGCATGTTATGTTATGCTCTGTTTTTCTAACAGTGGTTAGAAAAAGGAAATGCTTCTCCATTACTCACCTCTCCCCATTATAACAGGGAGAAAGAAAAAAAAAAGCACCTATCAGGAGCTGTTGTATCTGTTACAAGCAATTCAACACACAGGAAAAGCCCTTTAAGAAGGAAGAGGATTATTCACATGTAGCAGAGACTAAGAAGTCAAAGAGCAAATATGAAGACAACTGCCCAGTCAGAGCTGTGACACTGCATTCCTTGGAAATATGATCACTTTATTACCCCTCTTTTCGAGGAATTAGGCAAAGCAGCAGCACTTGTGAAGATGAATGAAAGGAAAAAGGGATAAAGATACAAAGGTGTGGCAAACAGTAGTCAAAACCACGATTACTCACAAAGAAGCTCTCATAAACAAACATGTTCTGTTGCCTGCTTTTTATTTTGCACCTTTCACTTACCTGTTTGCTTCTATTTGTGCATATTTATTTTTTCTTAAAAAAACCCAAACCCTGCACACAGCTTGGACTGTGTCTGTGGAAGTGTAATACTGTATGAGCAGTGAGGAGCCACAAGCCAACAGTCAGCAACTTTCAACACAGCTGGCATTAGGGATTTCACAGACTATAGTCCTTTTGTTACCAGAGCTAAAGGACATAAAATATTTATTTCATTTGACTAGCACATGTTGCTGTAGCACATTTTTATTTTATGCAGTCTAAGCTTTCAGTCTGAAAAAAGAGAGGAAGCTTTTAAAATCTGTATTTTTATGTTTCTAAAGGAGACTGAAAGATCAAACATTAGTCCTCTGTGGTAAGCAACATGAAACAATTGCTCTGACAAGATGTTAACTCTCTAAAATTTTTATCATTGGGTTCATAGTGAAGCAGGGTACTTGAATTATAAATATTTTTTCAGTCAACCATTTTTATCAGATTTGCTCCAAAAGAAAACACTGAGAAAACAGAAAAGCCACACAACGATACGTTGAAAAGATCAGATATGAAAGGAGTAACAACAGCTCTTTAAAGGAAACCTCTTACTTCCCCATACTGAGCAATGCTGATTGTAAATAAACCCAAAAGTTTAAAATAGAAAAATGTTGCCAGTGTCAAGTGTTACTTTATGTGGACTGACATGAGTGAGAGATCTGCTGAAATACCAGATTTGGGGCTGTGCTCATATTCCCCAATGCACCATGGAAATAAGCCAACACAAAGACCACTCCTTATGTAACTGAGGATGACCATCTCCACACATAGCTATTTGGCACAAGGAAATCACAATCATAAATTATGCTTTTATTATGAATTATTTTCCTTTTATCTTTAGTTATGCTGCACCACCATGCAGGGCTCTTTGGGAGACTCATACTCAAGAGACCTGAGGGACTATGTTGCAGTCCATAAGGCTTTTCTCCTGCATAACACAAATCCTGATAGTCATCACTGTGTGCCAAGTCCAGCTATGTTGCTCAGTGCACAGCATCTCTCCAACAGGAACATAGGTAATACACTTACACCAGACATACTTTAAAACCCATCCATGGATAAAAGTCACAAAGCAGGGCATGGGCATACAGAAGCATTTTGTCTATAAACCCTCTGGGACTACTGCCAGTTAAGAAATGATAATAAAACCAGTTTCATTCAGCATGGAAAGTTGTTAAATCAGGTCTACAGGAGGCCTCCTTGTCTTGTTTGCTATTTAGGCATTAAAATCTAGACTGGGTTTAGTGTATAAAACTGAATCTTGCATGGCATTGCATTCATCAAGTGTGTAAGGAAAATCCTGGCTCGAAAACTAAAAACTAAAGTGTATAACAATAAGGATGAGGAAGAGAAAGGGATACAAACATTACTCTGAGGCTGAATATCGAGGGAACTGCCGAGGGAGTTTCTGCTTCGGTGAAATCCCTCCTCGGTGCAGAGGACACTTCAAAGCTAAGCTACCACTGGTTGATATTCTTCAATTATATTGGTACAGATACTTTGAAACGAGCTTCAAATCATAGAAATTGGCCCTGAAGGCTTCTTGTCGAACTGCTTTATTAGATAATCAACAAAGTAATAAGACTGGAGAAAAAGTGGCAAGAGCAGCACAAATATCCTACTTTGAAAAAAAAAAAAAACCACACCAAAAAACAACAAACCAACCAAACCCCACACTTTAGCCTTCAGAAGTCAACCTTCTGCCTGCCCCGAAACAATAGGACTCTTTGTACTCCTGACGTGTTTTATTTCAGCCACCACGCCCAGTCCTGGGAAGGGCACTATGATAGCCACTGATTTGTTTGCAAGATGGTGCAAGGTGAAGTCAAAGTTAATGATCCCATATCCTGTTTAATTTTTTTTTTTTTTTAATTTCACAGTAGTAAAGACAGAGATTAAATTCACCCTATGTGTGCTAAAAGGGTGAAAGGGATAAAAAAAGTTATCCTATACTAGCCACTGATTAAAAACTAAAATAACACCCCAAAAAAAAGTGTAGCAGAGCTCATGAATAGCAACAAGAGAGCAGCTGCAGGCAAGAGTTGGAGCAGAGTCCTTTGGGATGCATGTACACTCCAGGCACTGGCTATAGCAGCCCAGGGAAACACTGCAGCAGAGGTTCCCCCACCCTGTCTCACCCTGGCAACTCAGCCTTAATCGGCACAACCTTCAAAGCACAGATAAATTCTTTCCTCCATACATTCAACCCCCAACCTCTAGAAAATCTACAACTGACACGTTCCTTATGGAAGAAGCACTGCAAGTCAAAAATCTGATTTTCTTTAGATGGCTCTGACAGTTGTTGGACATAATACCCTGAGCTTATTTTCACCAATGACCTAGATTATACTGATGCAAATCCAGACTAAATCAAAATAAACCAGTGTATGCATTGGGGGGGGGTGTATAATATATCTTTTAAGTCGTACATCACAAAGTACATCAGGTCCTTCACCTAACCCTCAGGATCTAATGAGGACAAGCAGATATCTTTTAAAAAGTCCGTTGTGTGTTCTGATCACCAAGATGGGCACTTGGCTAGAACAATAAAAGGATTTCAGCCAAATGAGCATTACTTCCTGCAGACCGTCTTTTAAAAATTAAACTCTGTAAAGATAGCAGCCATGCTCAGAGCTAATTATAGCAGAAACATTGCCTTGGCTACAAATGCTAAAAAGAGGTGGTGGAAAAGGAAGGAAAGTAGCTTGGAGGACAAAAAACCTAAACACAAGGAATGGCAAACCTGCTGGGTGTCTGTCACATTTTGCCTTCATGCAACACTTCGAGCAAGATGGAAGGTAGGAAGCACATAAGGGCTATAAACAATGAAAGTCCCAAACCCTGAGAAACAGCCTGAAGCCCCACAAAAACTGTAACATGCAATAAGCTGACCAAAGTCTGAGTAATGCACAAATTAAGTGGGAAAAATTAAGGAAAGCTTCTCACCCTGCCTTTCATCCCAGCTGAGAGCTCAAGGGGAGAACTATCCTGCTCCCACACTTGCACCCAACTTGGCAAAGCCCAGCCTGGATGGAGGACAGGTATGAGGCCATTTGATTTTAGGCTAAAGGAGAAGGCTGCCCTCAGCAGCAATTTTAGCAACAGAAGCAAGTAAATTATAAACATGAAGAAATCCCAAAGCCAGCGAGCCCCGTGAGGAGCAGGCGAGCGTGTGGCCAGGCTCCACAAACAGCCCGTGTATGGAGCAGCTGAGGGAGAATCTCATTTTCACATGTACTCTGCACTTGCATTTTCTTGTCTTAGGATTTTCTAACCCTATAATCAAATGGTTAGTGGCTACTTTGACAGTACACATACTACTTTTTCCTTCTATTCCTAAACTTTGGCTGGTAAACAGGTGATCCAACAAGGGCAGCCTACTAATTTCTTTGGGAGTGGCAAACTGATGAATGGAGTAAAATTCACATCATCCTTTGCCCAGCATTAAAACCAGAGTTAATACCTGTCCTCCCAGCAGGACTGGCTGTGCCTCGGGAGGTACATTTGGGGAACAACCTCCTCCCAGGATCAGCAAGTGACAGAAGGGATGACAGAGCAGTCCCTGACTTGAAAAGCTTCACAGCAGCTGCCTACAGCATGCACATGTGTGTGCCTGTGTACAGCTCTGTCTCACTGTCCAGAGAACAACAGAAGACTCTAATTAATTAAGCTTTCCAAGGCAGCAGAGCATGTGCAGAAACTCTGACATACAATGGTGACCTACAATCTTCTCAAGCTGACCAGAGGACCCAACACAGGCTGTTCAGGATGACAGTGCTGGCCCGTTCCTGGAGGATGCAGAGGAATCTGGCATGTGAAGTGACTGTGGAAATGACTGCTATTTTTTTCCAGCAATGCAAGTGGCTGTGAATTAATAACTTCTCAAACCCCCACACACTAACAACTGTCCTTATTTATAATACTCCTCACAGTTGCTACAAGCCAGCAATAAAATAGATGTAAAAGTATTGCAAAAATCACTGTAACAAGAAAAGCTGTCAGCAGAAAAGATACCAGAAAGCTACAGAAAGTTCCATGCTTCTTCATGGTAGTTACACAGTACGATGATTTGCCCCTAATATTTGTAAGATCAGCTGTAAAATTGGAAAATAAAGTTTCACCTTCTGTGAAATCAGCACAAAAACCAAGGACTATAATGTGTCTCAAGCTGAAACAAAGTTCAGCTTCGTACTAGGTAGGTTAAAAAGCAGCAGGTTTGGCTCATCGAGGACACAATCAAATGGCACAGCATTCAACCCAATGTGTCCCCAAGCTGAATCATGTCACCATTTCTTTTTCCTCATGGAGGAAAAACAACAATGCTCAAGGAAAGTGGGCAAAAGGAGCTGGAATAAGTATTTGATTGCAAAAACAAAAATTCAACCAGACACCTCAAATGAAGAAAAAAACTATTTCTAAACATGTCCTTTTGAGAGATAGAGCAGGGCTGGCTCTCCTCTGAGCCTTCAAGTCAGCTTGCTCATTTGCTCCCTGCACTTCACCTCAAACAGCAGGTGCAGCCAGGTGGGCTGTTGGTACAAGTCCATGATCAAATGCCATTTCACTTTGCAAATACCAATATTCATCAATCCTTCCTTCAGATAAAACAATAAATGTTTGCTTCCACAAATGGAGTGAACGTTATTTAAACCATGATACTATTCTAGTAAATCTGAGACAGATGTGCCAGGATTCGTGGACAACTGAAATTGCCATGTTTATGGTAAGGGAATTAGAGTGACAGAAAGCCTCTTGCTGGGAAATACGGGGTCTGGTACATTTGCATTTGCCTCATAAAGAAGGTAAATGCTCTACAAATACACTAATTCAAGGTCAGTGAGTCAGAACAGTTTGGAAGTAGTAGGTGAATCCTAAAAGAGGGCACAGAGATTTTCAGGTAACCATTCTACAAAGCACCATTCACAGAGTCTGGCAGGTCACTGCAAGCAAACCTAAAGTAAGTTTTTGACATATCTTGTGTATCTCTCAGTGTTGAAAAACAATGAGAGTTTGGAGAGAAGGAAGAAAGTGGGAGAGAAAATACCCAAATCTCTCAGATCACAAGAGAGGAAAAAAAGTCTCCCAAATTAAATTTGAAGAATTTTTTTCTTTTGTATACTAATAGTGATACAGTGTTTGAGACCCACCCATACCAAGCATAAAACCTTTCTGTTAGTGTTCAGATGAAGATAGGATTAAAACATGCATTTCTGTCTCTAACTTGCTACAGGTTATTGTAGATGGACTTACTCTTTGTTCTGCCAGCAAAGAAAGAGTCAAAGGTGTTAACAGAAAAGTGCACCTGGTACCCTGAAACCAGGGGAGCAAAATTTATTCACTTCAGCAAATGTTGACAGAGCCATTATTCAGGGAAGGCATCAGATAAGTCACTACTACAGTCTAGAGCCCCAACAGCAAAGTGCAGGGTTCCTGCTCTTGGTTCATCTACCACAGTTGATAATACACTGGCAAGGGGAAATGAAAAAAAAAAAAAAGAAAAAATGTAAGCTTGCATACACTATTAGCACAGAAAGTAGATGCACAGAAGCTATATTAAGAAAGCATTATAAAACTGGCATTTTTCTAATGAGCCTGTGGATTTTTAATGGTGCTATCTGCAGGGAGGATCAGAGTAACAAGGCTGCAGGGCAAAAACAAAGATACCAAGAAACCTTAACTAAGGCAGCTGCTGAAACTTACTTAAAATGTTTAACTGGACAAGTAAAACTACAGTAAAATTTAACCAAAAAGTAACCAAGTTTACTGAACAGAACCTATACAATTTCAGGCACAGCAGCAGATTGCTCTGCATCTTCTTTCTATCACACTATCAGCCTGCTCTATTATTATGTGTCTTTAAAAACAGACATTGGTGATTGGATGGTTACTGAGCTTCCAACAGGGCATTTCATTTTCCCACTTAAGAAAACGCTTTGAGCATGATAACACAGCAATTCCTTTACACTCTGCCTTTTTCTCACTTAAGCAACACCCTGTGAACTTCAGCCTGGTGGTAACAACAGCACCAGTGTTACTAAAGGCTTCGAGTCTGCAAGAGGAAAGAGAACCCTTTTTTTTCCCCATATGTGGATGTATTTGGAGTAAATGCAGAGGAAGCTAAGATACTGCAAATTGAAACTGAGGAGAGAAAAAGCACGGAATGAATATGTGTTGCACAGCTTAAAAATAAGTAGTTCTGCTTCCTGCTGGTCAATTTTCCAATGCAAGCAGCTTTTGTCTTTGATGGCCACTGCTGTTCCCCCACATAAGAAAACAAGAAAAAAAGAGATCCCACTCCAACAGGAAATTAGGATCAATAACACCGAAATCAACAACTTGCTATTTGAGATTAGGAAAAAAAAAAAATCCATATTATTATTGGCATTCCAAAAAGTGACTTTCTAAAGCCCATTCCTCAACTCCACATAACAGCCACTGAGGCACATAACATCCAGAGGGACGGGGTCAACAGGCAGTGGCAGCTTCCTGCACCTGCCAGTAAGAAACAGGGCAAGTTTAAAAGGCTACAATATTTGTACCTTGTTATGCCTTATGCCTTCACTGATTTTATATGACAAAATTACAACTAAAATAAAATGAAAAAACAATGACAGCTCAAGTTTAGCAAAACAATCTTCTAAACCTGCTCTCATCACATCTCCTGACTCTGATTGGTTGGTGTGACATGCCAGAAGCAAAGGAGCTATTTCATGTAATTATCATGTCTCCTACTGCTTTATCTTTGTCTTCCTCATAAACACTTCAAAAAAAAAGCATTAACATTGCTTAAAATGCAAGTGCAAGAAGCATTTCAACTCTACAGCAAAACCTGTTTCTTCTGGTCTTATCAGTATTTTCATTAGAAGTGCTTTTAGCTCCTATCTCCCATCTACTGCTTGTATCCATGTTGATGTTGAAACACTTTTAAAGTGTGTCAGGCTTCAGCGTTGCTATTTTTCTTCCTATTTTTCAAAAGTTTCTTAGAAACAATTTCTTCCTGCAGCAATGAACCTGTTCCTCTTTGCATCGGGCTGGAATTTCAAAGCCTTTTTGTTTACTTCCTCATTTGCACACAATCCTCCACCCACCCCTTTTTCTAATAGTGCAGTTCAAAGAATACATAATTTCTTAACAAGCTGCCACTGGAAAGCCTGAAGTATTTCTGTCACTTACCAGCAGCCAAGTAGAAGCTTAAAAAATAAGAAAAAAACCACACCACAAAAGCATTTCTGGATTTTGCTGTCGACCCCCAGTGCTAATGCATGTAATCATTGCACAAGTGTCATACATTTTATCAATGCTCTATTTCTCTTACAGAGGTTTTGATAGATTTTGACAGTTATTAAATTCCTCTTTTACAGTCTTCTTAGGTCAATAAATTTACCTACTGCACTTAATGAATCTTACTTTACAAAAGGTGTGCCCCCAAACAGCAGGCAACAGAAGCATATGGGGGGGGAAAGCAGGGAGGGACACCTGGAGGAGGAAAAGAGGTTAGAAAAAAATCAGTTTACATGCTAGAATTCATGAATAAGCCAATAATGTACTGTAAGATTTGAACTGTATTTAATTTAATTGTATTTCAAATGCTCATCTAGCCTTCAACACAGCCACACAACACAGCTTTCTAGATCTCTAACTGGAGCACTGCATCTCTTCTACTTGCTGACAACTAGCTTGGTAGAGTGCGAGAGATGAAAAATATGCTCGAGGCAAGATGACAAATATCCAAAGCTACTGATGGGAAAGAAACTCAGGAAGCAGGAGTGTTGAAAGAGATGGCGTAATCGCAGACAATATATTGAACAGGAAATTGATGTGAAAAACTGAGCCAGTAACTAAGACAGGCTTTGGATGCAAATGAAGGAGCCCAGTGGAAGTGTGTGAGGACCATGCCTAGATCAGTGGGATACAGTGTGGACATTTCTAGAGAGCTGCTCACAAACTCTGAGTGAGGAAAAGCAACAGCAGAACACCGAGCTGGAAACTAAATCTAAATGGTCTATCAACCCAAAACTTCACCAGCTTCTAAGAATCTGGAAGCAGTTTTGGGGTCTCAGCAGATTCCTAATCCCTACCAATTTCTGCACTTTAATAGTGTCCTACTCCTACTTTTTAGATTCCCCCAAGCTTTCAGTTACAGCAGTCAGCAAAACACAAGGCTTCACTTACTATCGTAGGCAAATAATGGACATACCAAACTAAACCCTACACAGTTCAAGCCTTGTTTTTCAATTTTTCAGACATTTGAAGGATTCAAACGGGATGAGATGTGGATTTTTAAAAATTAATGTTTGCTTTTACTATCAAATACAATTAGAAATTAAAAATGAAGTCTCCATATTCCCCAAGTATTTCATGGAAACATCCCAAATGCTAGCATGAATGCACCAAGAGAAGTGGCTGCTGCAGCATAACCTGGAACATTAAACTGGAAATACCCATGAGCATTCTTGTAAACAGATCATGCACGGATGATGGGGATAAAGGCTATGAAAGACCAGATAACTTCCTAAAATATTCCCCTGCTGAGGATATCAGGGAAGGAAAGGATATTATTAAAATGTTTATTATGGTAATACATAGGAATTAATTTGAAAAAAAATCAGCTCCCACTACACAAGCCTTATAATGAGCTTATAGCCTAAACACTGATGTTTTGTCAGATTAAGCATACTTTGCTTCCTTTGTATTTTACAATGTGATGTAGCTACATGCTATTTTTTTTTTCCTTTAAAAGACATCTCTTTCAATATTCTATTACCAGGGAAATAGGGCTAAGAGACAGAAGTGTCAGCCTTTGAAAGGCAACAGGATTTTAAAATGAACTGAGGGGGAAAAATGTCCAGTTATCTGTTAATACTAGACTTTTTTTTTTTTCCAGGAAGTTAATGTCATTTTACAGTTCTGAACTTGCTGGCTTTGGGTTACAGAGATAACAGGATTTACATGATCATGACAATTTTTAAAATACTCCATCAATACTACTAAATTTTACTTGTCCTGCAGACAAGTCAAAGCAATTTTCTACTTGTCAAAGATGATAAATCAGTTGTCTGGTGACATTGACATGTGGATTTGTCAAATCTCCCTTGAAGTACTTCAGTCTCTGCTTTCAGGCTGCCTGTGAACTAGACTAACACAAAAGAAGGCGGCAAGGATTAGGAAGAGTTTAACATTTTAGGGCTGCTGCCCATTTGCCCAGCTTTCTTGGTATTTTTCTTTCTGCTTTACATTAAAGTGGGTGTACAGCATCCAGCTGCTGGGTTTTGTTCTAGCACTTCCCCCACAGAATTCCAGTTAAAAGCAGAGCAGCTAAAAAACAAAACCCACACACCTCACTTGAAAATACATTATATACATGCTTATAAATACATTCTCTTTTCTTCAAGACAGGCACATTTTAGGGAACATGAAATTAAACCCCATTTCTTCTACCCACTCTGTTTGCCACTACAAGCTACTCCAAAGAAACAACTGGTATTTGAAGTGAGCTGAAAAAAGCAACAGCAAAGCTGTGTGAATGGAAGTGCCTACCTTGTACCTACCAGCCAGAAAAAAGCCCATTTACTTACAATAAAGGTGGAAACGTTCCATGACCTTAAATTAGGCTGCCAAGACATCTAACACAAATCATTCCCTTTCTAGCCCTTCCTTCACAAAATTCATTAGAATGCTAATATGCTGTTTGGCCTGCACTTCTAAAACAGATTAAATTGTGCTTAAGAGTCCACGCAGGTGTATTTCAGACAGACTGATTTAGAAAAATAACTAGCTACAGATAAGCCATACAAAACAATAAAAAATGCAGAAGAGGAAATGTTTTTTCCTACTGCTCTCACAAGTAATACCACTCGGGCACAGTGCTTCTCCAGAGGTGATTCCCCAGTGCTCTGCAGCAAGCTTCCAACGTTCTTGATCCAAAGACCAGACAAATGCAAACAGCAGCTGACATTTAACCAGCAGATAGAAAGAGATGAGAAGCCTCAAAGTGAAGCCCAGAGGCAGTATTTCAAATTAAATCCTCCTCCTGAGCAAGCAAGCCTGTTGGCGAGGCCTCTCCAGGCACCACTAAGCACCACCTCTTCCTCCAGACTTTCCACATAGACTTTGAAGTAGCAAGGTAGGTCCTGGAGTTGAGTTTGGCCTCCAAGGCTTGCCCTGCTCCATCACCAGGACACTGCAAGTATGGCTTCCCTGGCAGGCACCCTGATTTCTATAAAGCACCAAGAGTCAGGAGAGGCAGCAACAAATCACTTTTCATCTTGTCATACAAAACACAAGCTACTTCACAACAAATAAAAGGCAACTCCCAGCTCACAAGCCTGTTCATCAGAAAACCCAAAAAAAGTAAGGTTTTGCATTTTATCTTCTCTCTTACAGCAAAGAATGCCAAAGAGCTTGCAAGTTTGAGATGGAGGATTAGCACAGGTTTCTCTGTGCACTAAAATTTGTGCATTTGTATAATTCCTCGTATAAGGACATTTTAATGTCACTTGGCCAGCAAGGTATCTCATATTTCTGAACTGTTTGAGAGCATGTCCTTACTCCTGTGTATTATGCTCAACACACAAGAAGAGGGGGGAAAAGGCACAAGCATTTCTGGCTGCTGACAAAGCCTGAACAAATCTCCCAGCAGCAGCAGGGAATTCACTGTATTCCCATTCATCTGGGTGGCTGAGTCAGAGATGTCTTTCCCCACTCTAAGCAGGCAGGGTGGAAATGATGACAATCTGGTTTAGAAGCTACAAGATGAACTAAGACATTTGGTATTAGTGTAACACAGACACAATTCTAATTCTAATAAAGTCATTTATTGGAGCTGCTAAGTGCAGCTGTTCTTCCTCTGTCTTGCCACCCACACCGTACTGCGAGCAGACAGACTGAAGCTGAGGGGTGAGGCAAAGAAACCAAGTGGGAAAATGAAATAAATCACTCGGAAAACAGCTGGATGGTAAAAATGGTCAGGCCTTAGGCTAGAGAGGCTACTCTAGATCCTGCTGCTTTCCATTACTATTAACCTGAATCTAATTGCCACCTGGGTAAGCAAGCTACATTTTAAAAGACACACGTAAATTTATCTGCAGTTATTTCCAAAGGTAAGCAGTCACTGGGATAATACTCTTGCCAGAGAATCCAGAACAGAGCTGCTCAAATTCTTTAGAGGCAAGAAGGTTTCTTCCCCCCTGGAATTCCTGTGAATTATTCCTTATGTGAATAATATATGTGCCTCTGTACTCTTAAAACATTAGAGAGACACAATTATGAGAACAACTGGAGGTAACTCTTCAGTTTTTAAAGTTGCTTCTAATTCAGGCTGCATTTGCACTATCAAGGGAGGGGGAAGAAGAAACCTACTATCCACTCTCTCCTCTGTTGTCAAACGAAAATTGAGCAAAGCACAGAGCCAACCAGTATCTCTTTCAATCCTAAGCCAACAGCATTCAGATGGCAACATGGCTTTGGAGAATACAAAAGGCGAAAAAATGCAGAGGAATAATGCCCACGATGGCTGCTCAGAATATTAAGAAGATCACAAATTGTCAGAGCTCTGGAATCAGATGCAGATAATTCACCAGATCTCCTGCCCAGCTTCCAAGCAACAAAATGCATCTGCACGTGTTGCGGAATAGATTTGCATTTGTTGGTTCCAATCTGTTGAAAAGGATAAAACTTAGTAGCTTTCCCTTGTGAGTGCCACTGTTTCACCTGCTTCACTGGGTATTTCGACCAGAAAGAAAGAACATCCTACAAAAACCACAAACCCCTAAAACCTTTCACATGCTGTGTCCCTGGACTAGCACAGCCTCTGTACCCAATTGCTTCCAACAAAACCAGCACCACCCCCCTTTGACCCAACACCCTGCTGCTGGCAAGAAACACAGAGAAATAGCTGATCTATGCAGCAACCTACTGGGTAACACAACTTGCCACCACGCTGCAGCTGGCATTCACAATGGTTGCTGAACCCTTCATTTTCTCACCAATCACACCAGTTAATTTCACCTCAGAGCCCTGTGCTCAGTGCTCAGTCCAAAGCCCCAGGGTTGCCTTTTGAAGCAAGCGACTCAAACGCAGCTACTTTGAGCTAAATTGTTAGCCCCACAGACTCTTCCAGCACTCCTTTTACAAGCACACCTCTTGTTTATACCAGCACATGTGTCTGTGTCGTTAAACATGATACAAGGCAACCGGGAAGGGAGGGAGGATTATTATTTATAACAGTGAGCTACAACAACTTTCTCCTCAATTGCTTTGCTCCCTGCATCTCTTGCTACTTAAAGTTCTTCTTTCACTTTCTGCTCAAGGTTTTCCTAATAGGGCTAGAGGCACTCCCAACACCAGTGGAGTGAAGACAAGTTCATCTCTAGATCCTAACAGGAGCTGGATGTCACCTTTGTTGAATTCCTTTGACATTCACATGCACACACAAAAACTATTTCCCTTGTGGTTTTCTTTGCTGTTCCAAGCAAAAACTGTGCAGTTACAATTAATAGCACATAATCACAGAATAATTTTGGTTGGAAAAGACCTTTAAGATCATCAAGTCCAACCGTTAACCCAGCACTGCCAAGTCCACCACTAAACCATGTCCCTAAGCACCACAGTTACACCTCGTGCTCATTTTATAACAGAAGCACATACACAAAAGATCTGGCTCCTCTTTGCTGGAAACCAAAAAGCCATCAAGGTTCGAGGAAAAGGACTGCTGTGGATTTTTTTCTTTAGGGTAAAACAGTGTTTATACCAACATTACACCCAAGTGAAATGAAGCAGGAGGGAGGGGAAAGCAGGAAGTCTCATGAGACAATGATTACAAATGCTATGTCCACTTTGTGGAATTACAGAAGTGAATTATTCTTTTCCAGTGAAATGTAATACCTCAAGGTATTAATCCCTCCATAAGACTTAGCTAAATGCTTTGTATGTGCTGAAAATGGCACATCTGCAGGACATTAACTGTTTTTTAAGTGTCTCCACAAATAAGTAAGCACATACCTCATGCCCCAGATAAAAAGCAAAAGCACCACTAATTGAAGAGATACAGCTACGCCTCAGACTGAATCACCACCAGTGGAAATTACAGAAAAAACCCACAAGGAGCAGTGCAAAGGAAGAATACCCCAGAATGAGTAAAGGGAGTAAGAACTGGGATGTTCCTTCCTCCAGCTGTGCAAGTGCTTAAGTAATGAGCACATGACATACTGCTGGCCCCTTGCAAGGACAAGAGGCAAACGCAATGCCCTTAGAGTCACAAGGCTAACCAATTCAGCCATGAGTAATGAGAGCTCCAAGGAAACACAGGCATTTCCTTCCCTAATTCTCCAAACATCCAAAATAATTAGCAAGAGAGCATAGTAACAGAAGTATCCAAGAGTCAGCTGCATCATCATATATCCTGGGTGTAAGTGGAAGGCCACCCAGTCAGTCAGGTCTAAGTTTCCATCTACCAGTATTAAAAACTGGCTAGTGAGCTTCCAACATTTCTCATGGAAGGCACTTCCTTTTGGAGGAGAATGAAGAAAAAAAAAAGCAACTTTAAAGCAGTGAACACAAAGTAGGTCACCAAGAAGCCACATCAATAAAGTCTGGAAACAAAACAGGGAGGGATACTGTGTCAACTATAGAATCGAGTGGTTATTATAAATGCACATCAAAAGCAGCGCTGGAACATTTTGACTGGGAAGCCATTTCATGGATGAAATGTAAGTACACAGTAAGTGATACACTACAGCATTTTCTTTGTAGGTCTCCTGCAAAGCTACTGTAGTTTTAAACATAATTGCACACTTTTTAGACTGAACTCACAATAACCTTCCTAAATTCCATCAACAATAGCCATCTTGACAGCAAAGATTTATGTTGTTGGACAACAAACCCCCAGCACGCCTTTCTCACCACGGTTCGCCTTTAAGAGTCATCCCAAAGTTATCTTAGAGCCACCTAGGTACAGATTGATCTGTAAACAGATCTGGTGCTTATGTTCTACAACTGGACAGGTGCATCAGTCAGGACATCTCATGGCCTGGACAGCAGGCTAGTGGATATCTCAGCTAATCCCACAGAGCTGGCGAGCTGGCTACCTGAGGTCATCAGCTTGAACACACAGCAAACGAAGGACCACCAGTCCACTCTCCCCTTTTTTTCTAAAATACTTGTGATATGTCAAAGCTAATGTAGCCCACAATCATAGCAAGCAGTTTCTCAGCAGGGCAGAAGTAGGTCAATTTAATTCTTGGCACCTGTTTATAGGATCACCTACCTACTCATATGGGAAACTACCCTAGCTCTCCTCAGAGCACCTGCTGTGTCCTGGGCAGATCTGGTTCCAAATCCATTCTGAGAAGAGAGTCCCACCATTGCAAGGAAACAGTTACCATCTCTTGATATTAGCAGCTATTGCACTTCAAATTCTTCATATAGACAGGGCTTACAACACACAGAAAGAAAAAATAATTAAGTCAGAATATAGGACTAAGGAGATAACATCCTTCTAGTTTATTATGGATAATTCATAGATGCTTTCTGGCTTGGATATGTAAAAATTATATATGGCTGGCTGCCTCTTCCTTCTGAGCATCATTTTAAAGATGCCAAGAGAACTATTAAACCCAAAGTACCTAAATGTACAAGTTGAGATAACCAGCCTAATGCCCCAATGAAGTCAGAATCCAGAGAGCTTTGAGACACAAAGCTTCAGGTGAATGCTGCACTTGTACTAAACACACATTTACCATTGAGAGCCATACTGCATTTTCAGACGGTTTTCTATTTTCACCCTTTTCTATTTTTTAATACAGAAAAAGCAATGTGTTCTGACAAAGAAATCACAGAAAGCAAGCTGTGCCAGTTTAGGGAAGATTAATGCTTTTTCATACCACTTAGCTGTTTAACTGTTATTACTGCATTCCTCTCAAAATTATTTTTTTTCTACCAAAGTTTCAGACATATTTTCATTTTTACAGCATGCAAACTCCCCCTTTCCAGCACTGGGCTGGGAAAAAAAGAATACTTGTTTCATTCTTATCATCCTTCTTTTCTTCTACACATTCATCATTTTGGCAAACAGAGGCTGTTTACTTCCCATTCCTGCCTTCCCTATTAGTAAGAAAAAAAAAAGAAATTAGAGCAGAAAAAGCTTAAACTTCCATCTAGAAAGCTTGTCTAGGCTGAGCAAAAAAAAATAGGTTCTTTCTTAATTTGATTTAATGGTTATAATGATTTAATGGTTGTAAATTGAGAAATTAGCAATCACTAGAATCAAAATGAGGATAGTTGAGTTTGAAATGGCCTCAGTTTATGCTGCTCTGCCACTACTTACAGATCTTGATGTGAACAACCAGGAGTGCTTCTTCAAGCAGAGGAGCCAGAAGCCAAGGGCAAGTGAAAGAAAACTGACATAAATATTTATGGCAAGACCATAAAACTTTTTTGCTACCTTACTATATGGGATATAAAACTCATCACCTCCAAGGAGTTTAGGCCATTTGAAAACTTCAGTAAGCAAGGCCTCAGTTAATGGAAGGAGTTAAGGAAGAATCCCATGAAATCCATTCAGCAGGGTTATCAATCACCCCACACCTCGCTGACATCCCACACAAGTGCTGCCAGAGAGCAAGAGAGAAAGACACCCCCTAAGCCTATGTCATCTAGAAGATAAATCTTCTCAAACCAGGTTTAAAAGGATATTGATTTTTAAAATTACTATTATTTTTCTAAACACCATTTCCTTTTGCCATAGCTCTTTATTTCTGCTTTGGTGATACCACTCTATTTTTCCTGATTTCTTTTTTTGCCAAGAGACCTATCAACAACCCACCATCCTAAAGAAAAAGATGGAAAGTAACGACAGAAATGCACCTCAAAATAGCAAATGCTCATTATTATTTGATGAGGAAGTTTAATTCTTTCCTAGCAAGTGCAAGCACATCATGCTTTTGGTGTGTGATATAAGTGTTCCAGTATGCTCAAGGAAGCCAGGAAACCCAGCACAGGCTGCTGCTTGGCTGTACAGCCTCAGGTATAACCTCATAATGTAAATAAACTTATTTTCAGGAAGCTTTTTGCCTCCTTTTCTTTCATAGTGTCTGCAGTGTACTCCTCCACAATGGGATGAAATACCTAACTAATATGGAAACCTACGATGGATCAGTAAACTCTCCTGGCAAAGCCAACAAAACATAAAAGTGTCACCCAGTGGCACAGGGTCTCAAATGCCCTGGAAAGGATGTTAGAGCTTCAGGTGACTTAGTGGTTGCTCCATGGTTTTCCAGTCACAATCAGCAACATGTTTTCCTCCCCCAGCCTACAGTGAAGACTTACCTACTTGGAAAGAATGATTTAGCCAAACACCTGGCCCTGTCCACAAATTAAGAGAAATTAATCAGTGCCAGCTATCCAAACTGCTTCATACCAGCAGTCCAGCCTGCCATCACTGCAATGAGAGAAGTTTATTACATTTTGAAGGTCAACAAAACTTTACCTTTCTTTCAAAAAGCAAGTATACAGACATAACCACCTGAAAGTTTCCCTTCTGAGAGCATCTTGCCCTGCTGACCTATGGATCTGACAGCTATCAGGGTATTGGAGAGGATTATTAATAGTCACAAGAGGATCCAAGTAAAGCAGCAGGTTTAAAGTTATCCCAAACACAACCTAAAGTGTGCAAGCAAAGCACTGTAGAGCTCCCAGGAGGTCTGACTTCCATTGCCAAGTTGCTTGTAAGTCCTTGGGCAAGTTACCTGACCTACTTGCACCTCATTTCCTCACCTTCCCAGCTCACAGCAGCCCTTTCAAACCAAACCATTAATGCCTTGGATGCACTCACATAGCAAGGCAGTGAATGGTCCAAGTAAGTGAAACTGACACTTATTTCACCATTCCCCACACACCCCAATGGGCAGCATGGAAATTGTTAATAAAGCAGTGGCCATTTGCCATGAGGAAATGGTACGCAAAGCTGAAGCAAAGTGATCATTTAATTCCTTAAAGAGATTCAAAGGCTGGATTGGACTCTCCTAGCCACTGCTACTTTCCACACATTTTCCTCAGACCTGAAATCCCCTGTACTATGCATTGTGCTGACTAGTTCAGCACCTCTACCCTGTCTTGTTGAGATGGGTATCAGTGCACTAGAGTCAGCTAAATGAGGGTGTGAGTTACCTCCATTTATCTCAAGCCAATCCACTGACTCAAGCAATGAGAAACTGGAGAAAGCAAGCAGGTTTTTAACTCTATCTGCCATAAAAGTACCAACCTCAGAAAATAATTCCCTCCAGAAGTACCAATCCCACCCGTATTTCCTCCAAACCCTCACTCCCAAAAGATGTGTTTCCTAAGAGGAAAAATGTGGTTACACCATTATATTCCATGTGGTCACTTTAGATTCTTCTGTGAAGAATATCTCCAAAAAATGGATACAACAAATTTAAAGGCTTTCCAACTTACTCAGCCTAAATGTAAACACTGCTATTGTAGAGTTGGGGAACATCAGTCCTCTCACAAGAGAGCATGAAGCTGTTAAGGGTGCAAGGTGGCTCACAGCCATCCAGTGATAACTAACAGCCCCACAGGCCCATGCCACCTACAAAGAGCTTTTCCTCCCTCTCCTTCTCACTTCCACGCCACCAAATACCTCACAACTGATAAATTGACAAAGCTGGAGGTGCTGCATGCAAGCAACGCAAACCACTCCTTGTCTGCTGAGATAGTGCTCCCTCCAGTGCTGGCCAACCTCAAAGTGCTCTGCTGGCTACCAAGCCTATGCAAAACCATCGCCAGCAGGAGACAGGGCAGCACAGCTCCAGACCTGCATTCCTCCAGCATTAAGCTTTGTCTAGAACACTGCTAAATTGCCTTTTGTTCCTTCATGCCAAAAAAACCCCTAAAACCAGTTCTGACACAAAACATCTTCTACCAAAGCCCTGGATCATGGTGGTGGATATCCACTGTTTGTCATAGATGGATGAAGTCTATGCAAAGTGTTGCTTACTAATTAGTTTCTTTCTCCTTGTCAGAAACTTCACACTGAAATCCCAGTTATCATCCTCTTTTCCAGTATCCTTGCCTCCCAGTACCTTGCTTAAATTCCTTGCTACTCAGTTTAGGGAAAGCTCTCTCAGAACTAATGCTACAGTAACTATTCTACCAGAAAGAGTTTTCTGAGCTTTATTCATGCCATCTAGGTTAGGAACAGAATGGAGGTCAAGAGGTTCTGCTGGACTGTTACACAAAAGCCTAACTTTGGGAAAGAGTAAGTCTAAGAGATGGGCTATCATTTTCAGTCACAAGTTCCTAAACTTTCCCTCTCACCACAGTAGTGATTCCCATTCCCACACCCCCTTGGAAGCATAGACACAATCCCCTCCCATCTCATGATATCCTGCTGTGTAATCCTCCATCCCCTTCCAAACGCTTTTGCCATTTTTCATCTTTGCTATTTCCTTTCTTCTCCAGTCCAAGCTACAAATTTCAAAAGGCAAGAAAAGCAGCCTCTGTCTGTGAAACACCAAGCACTTCTACAGTGCAATACCGTCCAATTAATTATCATAATACAGAAAAAAAAAAAGGGGCATTTTTCAATTGAACTACTGATGTCCAAGAATGCAGACACAGCACTACAGGAAGGGAAAAGGTGCCTGCAAGTTTTAATCAAGCCAGAAATTAACTGAGAAGCATAAGCATTCTTATGCAAATCTGCACTAGATACATTGCACATCTGCTGAAATGGGTGTCGTTTTCCCACAGTTTGCAGAATTAATGTGTTTAACTAAGTGCCTGCCAGTGCTTGCAGTATTCAGAGCTAATTTTTAATGGGGTATTCCCAGCTGTAAAAAGGAAGAAAAAAAAAAATCCCTTTAGATAATAAGGGATCTAAATCCAGGACTTGGTTTTACATTTACTTATGTGCAAAGACCCCCTTCACCTCCAAGAGCTCATTACTTGCACTACTCCAACTTGCTTTATAATTAAAAATAATCCAGATTCTTGGAGAAAAGCCTTTCTACAGTTTTGTGACCTTCTGAAACCCCATTAAAGAGAATTAACATATGTTATTCCCTCCTGATCACTTTTATAAATGCTTTCTGAGATAGGAGGGCATGAAAACACACAAGGAGTTTGCAAACCAAAATGCAGTACTCTCAGCTATTTTTTATAAAAATCTATAAATATCAGTTGAAAGGAACCCATGATCTCATAATAAGTCAATGGGTCACAGTTAGGCTCCTCTTATCTTCCCTTTTTTTCCTATTGTTTAAAAATAGGAAACACCACCACATTAAAATGTTCAGCCAGAGATAAATCGTGTGACTGAAATACAGGAGGCAGGAAACTGGTGTTTTAAAATAATGTCATCCTCATCTTCCCCAACACACTCCAGTATTGTTGATGCCTCCAAATATTTAAATGACTTAATAAAGTAGTAACCTAGGCAACACTTGCAACAACACAGCCAGCTGAAAGAGCCCAGCTAAAAACTCAAAAAACCCTCTAACTCCCTTTACGTATAAATTAATGTTGATGTTTTTTAAAAAGAGGAAGGGCAAAGAGCTTTAATGTCAAAGGGCTATTCCTGCAATAAAGTTTGGGAGTATAGTAACCCAGAAGGAAACAGGCTACGTGCAGCCCTCAGCTGCACTCCAAAATACCATTGCAAATACATACCAAAGTCAGCAGATACATTCAATTGCTGCAGTTGCACCGAGGACCCATAATTTACCCCCTACACGCTTGTAAGAATTCCCTGCAGCCCCAGAGAACTATCAGAGGAGCTGTCATGCAGCAGGTATGAGCAGATCACCTGTAAGAGCACTTCAGTCACATCTTTTGATATTCCCTGCTGCCAGCTGGCAAACGACAGTGGTATCTCTGCCCACAGCACACTTGGCTGTCTTTAATCTGTAGTAAATGCAGTCACTTAGAACCTCAGTTTTGATTAAATTCTATCTTTCACAATGAGGCTCCAACTAGGACTCATTGTTATTTATCATCCTAACAAAACGATAACAAGCTTTATGCCTCCAATTACTTAGTGATTGTAACCAACACCCTGCAGCAGTACCTGAAGGCCACGATAAGGTCATATATAACTACAGGAAGCATTGTCCAAATACTCAGGAAATGGCATTTCCCAGCCCAACCAGGTTTATCTTCTTTTGCAGCAACTTTCTAAGCGAGTTAAAAATAAGCCCATTGATCAGAAGGGAAAGAAACGCTCTGAGCACCAGACCTTCTCTACTTTCCAACACAAGGCTGCGGGCACACACAATGCCGTGCAGCTCTTCAGCTCCCTTCCAGCTTTCCAAGGGTCTCATCCACATCTTCAGCTTATCTCAAGTCCTTCATAACAGCAAGCCACCTCCTGCAAGGAACTGGAGCTCCGTGCACACTCCTAAAAGCAGCAACACACGAAAACCTAACCCAGCTACGTTATCTACACGCATCTCAAGGAGAAAAAAACCTCTCTACAGCTTTAACAGCCATCCCTCAACTCTCAGATTGCTTCAGTTTGTTATGAGAGGGGTTTTTTGTTTTTGTTTGTTTTTGTATTAAATACATCCTTCCTACACAGCCTTCAGATTAGTTTCTAATTGAGCTTCTGGAGATGAGCAATCAGGTTCAGAAATGGAGAGGACTATCCCCTGCCTGTTTCTGGCAGCCTCGGGCGTCCTTCAGCAGCTCCTGCACCACTGCAATGATGATGCCGCCACCTGGTGGGATCTCTGCGGGCTTGGGTGGAGGTCAGGGGGTAGGCTGGACCCCAAGGAGGGGGGTCAGTACCCCTGGGGGAAGGTAATGGCCCACACTCACCATCCTCACATAGACATCTGGGGAAAAGCTGGCCAGCAGCATGAGCAGGGCTGGAAGGAGAGGATTTGCTGACAATGACAAGATGCTATTCATTACCAAAGCCTGTTGGTGCTCATCCAAAGTGAGATGGTTTGGAGATGAATAATCTTTGCATTTTTAGGTACAACTAAAAGCAGTGGAAGAAAAGGAGGAAGGGGGGGGGTGGGGGAAGAAGAAAAAGAAAAAACATAGGTACCAAGCTACCTACAAACTATAGTGAGGCAGGCTGTAAAGAACCAGAAAACCCTGAGAACAGAGTTGGAGTCATTGATACAATAGTTGAACAAGGTAGACAACGTTGCTGGAATGGGTAACCTGCAGAAACTGGGCTTTTGGACTGAATTTCACATGATCAGGAGATGCTGCTACTCAGTCTTTGAGCCACAGCTATTCTTTTCATCTCCACATGAAACTATGTGCATTACCATGGCTTCAGTTCTAAGCAATTAAGTCTTATTTTCTGAGGGCCAATACTAAAAAGCCTGGAACTTGGGTCTGAGGCAGCCAGGAGACATTTCTGCCTGGTTGCTCGGGGTGTAAGGCTTTTTCTGGAGTTAGAGCCAGCAGAGCTCCATCTCTAGATCAATATCCACGAAAAAGCATGGAGTCCTTCAAGTGTGTGAAGAGTCTTCTCTTTCTGCCAGGAGCAGGGGAGTGAGGAGGCTTATTCTGGCAGTGAGGAATGTCTCCAGACTGCTCACGGGGTTAGAGAGCAAGGTGATGAACGTGTCCACATCCGATCTGTGCTCGAGTTTGTACAGCTACTATCATCTTTTAGCACCAGTGCTAAAAGAGAAAGACATTTCCTAGTCCAGATAAGGCCCCAGAGCAGCAATGTCCATCCGCAGGATGAAATTCAAGTAGGAACAGCTTCTTCCCCATGCTATTTTCTATGTATTTCAGCAACTCCTGTTTTGAAATTAATCATTTCAGTAAAGGAGCATTTGCAGTGAGCAAACTGCTGTTACAGAAGTTTAAAACCTGTTTAGACACAGACTGTAGGTCAAGCAAAATTTGATCCTGTCCCCATCACATGCAACACTTAACACCCATGCTGCAATGGTAGCTTTATAATTCATTGCAACAAAATCCATGGATGTTCAATCAGCCACACCAGGCAATGTAATTGCTGTTTTCACAGTTAGCACTGAGAAGGCTGTCAATTCAGTTATTCCCCTGCCTCCTCAAAATCTGTTTCAAAGAGAGAAAGAGACCTTGAAAGGCTGGTGGATGATTTCAAAAGTCAGATATCCCTTTTACAGAGGAAAACAAAAAAAAAACCAAAACAAAACCATAACACAGCATTAATCCAGGCAAGACAACCTCTTTGCTCTTACCCATTACACACATGCCACAAGTCTGAAAGGAAACCATCATCCAGAACACATGTTGATACATATTTTACAGAAACATTAGTTGTGTGTCAAAGCTAGTTCTTGGAAGCATCAACTAACAACACTCACATGATTTGTGTTTCACGAGCAATTAAACCTATCAGTCCAACAAGCAAATTTGCTGTTCCTGTTCACTATTCAAACACCATGTTAGAGGAAACTGCTTACATTACAAACTCTGTCCTCTGGTAAGGAAATTGTATTTCCATGGTTTGTGCCTTGCTAATTCACTTAAAACCAGAAGCTGCCGAACCTCCAGAACACAGAATGAAAAAGCTAAACTTGAACTACTGCAGCTAATGCAGGAAATGCAAAAATAGCCAGACTATGATTTAGATCTGCTGGTGAAGTCAGACAAGAGCTCAGTGTCACACTGAAATCAAATCCTAGACATTGCACAGTCCTACGGTATTCACATCACTGTCATACTGCTGGCAAGCCACAGAGACCAGTAATGATGGTACTTTACTACTAAATTTCTTTTCTCTTGTGCTTACAGATGAAGTTTTACAGACTCTGCAACAGGACCAGCTCCCCTCATGCCAGTAATTACCTCCTTGGATAGGGAAAAAGTGGAAGGCAGATCACTGCAGACCAGAGATGCACAGAAATAAACAGTCACCTTTAGGCAGCTGCTGAACTCCTTTTCTTTAAAATAAGTGTTTTGACTTCTTCAGCCACTTTTCAGTCACCTTTCATTTGGAACACTCCCCAATGCAGTGGCCCATGCTCATACAGACACGTGGAAAATAAATGCTATGACATCAAAAACTGCATTTCTTGCCATGTTAGAAAATGCTTCTCCATTTTTCCTATGTTAGATACTCCTTCCCTCCCCCAGCCATTCATGGTGAAATAATTAGTGTTAGTGTTCTCATTGTTTATCAGACAATACAGACAATAAGGCTGAGCTTTCTGCTCCCGTTTTCTTTCTCTATGCTGCTGTGGTTCCTCAAACAACTGTGCAAGGCTTTACTTTTAATCCTATAAATAACACTTGTCACTCATAGGTTTGTAACCCACATTTAGTTGTGCACAAACATGGCACAGTTTCAGCTTGATTCATTGTCTGCAAACTTCTCCAGATGTGCTCATGCAAGAAATAAAAGCTAACAAGCAGGAAGAAATAAACAAATACTAGCTAATCCGATTGCAATTTCATAGGGAAGGAAAGACACTGCCACATCAGATTCTTCATGAGGGAGAGAGATAATGAGTTGTTTTTAAACACAGACTAGGAATAATTAGTTATTGTCTTTGGGCTACGAGATGTATTTTTACATGCTTTGAGTCTATTCTGATTTTTATAGCCTGTGAGCTAGCTGCTCTGTCACAGGGCTTTTTTTTTCCCCCCATTTATCTACATGTTAGTGTCAGACTACAAACACATCACAATATATGACATGACTTTATCAACAAGCAATGTTTTTCACTGTGGCTAATTTTGAAACCACATTCCTGTTTCCACTCATACAAGATATAACCTTGGGTAACAATCAGATAGGCTGGTGCCAGACATCCTCTTCTTAAGTACATTCTCATTTTACCTTTGGAAAGTATTCTAAACAAACAAACAATTTGAAGGTAATCTGCTTGCTTCTGAGCTCCCCTTGACAACAGCAGAGAGATTTTTATTGTTTTTAGAAGGCTGCATTTTATAGTCTCAGCACTAGGCTGAGAGTAACAAAAGAAAGCCACGCAAGAAGCAGAAAGCTAGAGACAGTGGAAACTACTAAAAATCCCAAACTTCTAGTACAATTAACTGTGCTAAGTATAACTTTGCTCATTGATGCAGCAGACAGAAAGCAGCCAGACAACCTCATCCCACTGCACCAGCTTTTCAAGCTTCCAAAATAAACACAAAGGTCTTTGAACAGACCATGCTCTCCAGAAAACCTGCAGCCTGATCTTCCTCATTTGATATGTGCAGAGGCTAACGCTGGTGGTACTCACAATAATTAACTGCCATCAGCCAAGAAACCCAGAAGAGTTCTTGTAGTGAACTTATTTATGTCATCTTTGTGTTTCAGGAATAGTGCAGCCAGCAATAGTTTAGTGATACAGGTAGCACAGAGCACTTGCTTCTAGTTTTACAGACCAGTGAAAACCTGGAGAACCTCTTTGGGATTCAGGGCAGAGGAGGAAGAAGACAGGGACAGCCACCGCCGTGACAGGATCTGATGTCAAAAAGTACCAATAAAAGAAAGTGTTTTTACGGGTTCTACATAATATTAGGCAACGGTAACATAGTAACTGCACGTGCAAACACCACAACTGCTGCCTTTTCAAGGAAGGGCCATCAAATCTGTTACAGGAGGGAAAACAAGATACTGTTTGCATCGATCTTCGCTCTGCAACGCGGGAGCAATTATCGTTAAGATTACCACGACCAACAAGAGGAAAAGACAAGGAAAAGATAAAACAGAATTTCCACTATTTAGGTGCTGATCGAGAGATTAAGCCTGACTGCATTTCACTTGGGAGCCTAAACAAACCAGAGCCCGGTCTCATAAATCAAGCTAATTTTAAAAGGTTACATACCAGGGAGAGTTTGAGAAAGGAGGGGAAACAACACCGGGTCCTGTACCCTGGCCAGACCGCTAAAGATTTTAACATCCTTTTTATAAATAATAAAGGTGCCAATTTAACACACACCACTGAGTCTGGGGCGACAGGACCCAACGTATCAGCACCTCCCAGGCCTTTAGTACCTCATTAATACTAATGCGGGCCGGCGCAGCCTGCACCCGCATCCTGTACTTGACTCCGACCACACAAAAGATTGAGATGCGGCTCCTCGCCTGCTGGCACCACCACAGCCCCCCCAAGGCCGACCCCGGGGCACCCCCGGCCAGGGGGAACCGGAGAGAAAAAGCCTGGGGGGTGGTGGTGGTAAGGAGACTCAAGGAATTGGGAGAAAGGAAAAGTTAGGGCCGGGAAGTTTTCCGCCCGCTCCCAACCTGCCGCCGCAGCCGGCATCGGGTCCCGGCCAGCCCCCCTCCTCAGGCCCGCCATTTCCCCCCCCGGCGCCCCCTCACCGTAGACGCGGACCCAGCCCTGCTGCTGGCAGACCGACTCCAGCAGGACGCGGTCCAGCGAGCCGCCCGCCGCTGTCTCCAGCTCCTCCGAGCCCAGCTCCGGCTCCCCAAACACCTCCGTCGCCCAGGCCGCCGGCTCGCCCGCCGCCGCGGGGGGCACCTCCATGCTGAGTGGGGGGACGACGAGGCGCCGCCGCCCTCCCGCGCTGCGCCCCGGCCGCGCCTCGTCTCAGTGCGCGCCGCGGCGCGGCTCCATCCCTCCCCTCCCGTCCCCGCCCCTCGGCCCCGCCGCCCGCCGCCCCTTGCGTCAGCGCGGGAGGAGGCGGCGGCCGCTGCCCGCCCGCTCCAGGGCCCGGCGGCGGCGGCGGCGGCGGCCCCGCCGCTCCCTCAGCGCCGGCGGCATCGCGTGCGGACAGGCGCGAGCAGTGGCGGGCCGAGCGCCCGCGCCGGTGGGGCAGGCAGTGGACGGCGGGGCTGGGCCGGGCCAGGCCGGAGTAATCGCCCGCCGAGGCAGAGAGCCGCGACCCCTTCCCAGCCCCTGCCCTCGGGAAAGCGGGGCGGCGGGAGATGGCGGGCGGCACTGGGCCTTGTCTGCCTTTCTCCTTCCTTCCCTACCTCTCTGCCCCAGCTCCGCATCCCCGCCTCCTGCCCAGAACCGCTTCACTACGCGGAACTTCTCGTCGCGGCCCCCGAGGGGGATCATCCCGGCCCCCGATGGGGATCATCCAGGCCCCCGATGGGTTTCCCCTCAGTCCCCCTGCCGCCCTGGCCGCCCTCCTTCACCTCCCCAGCAGTAGGCAGCCCACCAGCGGGGCGGGAAGGCGGCTGGAACCGGAGTTTGTGGCTTGGTGGAAGCATCCGCAAAAGGTAAAAACACCAGAGGATAAGCCTGCGGGAGTCTGCTGGGGGGTACGGCCACATGCATCTCTCAGCGAGCCACACTCCGAACTGCTAATAACATCTCAGGGCTACGAAGATGATGGCTTCATTCTCAAAAAGCAGTGAGATAGGGTTTCCCAGGTTCAGATCTTTTGTTCACGTTGCACTGCAGAGCACACCTGGTCGAGACTGTTAAATTTTTCATGCACTTACAGTCTGTTTCTTTCAGGTACATGGGAGGAGATGTGCTGGAGAGAAAGGAGGACAACTGTCTTGATTGTTAATTTCATTTAGGGGATTTGCAGGTTAGTTTGTTCTGAATGCCTGTTTAGTCACCTCCCCGAGTACACCAGCTTTTAATTTTCTATTTAGGTTGTTGGTTTGTTTTGGGGTTTTTTTGTGAAGTTCCCAGGGCTTAAGGTACATGTTCTTTAAAAATCCAGACTAAAATATCTATGAATATAGCATGCATCCCACAGTGTTTTAAATTATAGTATTGTAACTTGAATTTCCAGGGAGGGTGGACAAAGGAGTTCAGCTTGCTTTGGGTGCCTTCCCTGTGATCTCTTGGTCTGACTTCCCACTTTCCATGATCAATAAGAACTGGGTAAATTCATCCAACCGCATAGATTCAGTGATAATTGCCATGGTGCACAGAGGATTTAGCAAATCAGCCATCTCCTCAACATTTCTCACTAAAAGCTAAGGCTTAGCACAGGCTGTGGCCAAAGGCTCATCTGTGGACAACCTCTGCATCACTGTAAAGGGACTAACATTTTTTAATTTATTGAAATAGCTGTTCAATTAGTATGGACCTATAGCAGTGATACTGCTATAAATTTGCTTTAAACTAGCTACAGCTCCCCCACTCTCTAACCATGCTCCCTGTCAGCTTGTTTTATTTTGCACCACCACAGAATAAGAGGATTCACACAGCGAGTTAGTGCAGCTCTGTTGAAGAGCAGCAAGTTCCTTCTCACAGGGCCATAACTCTCTCAGCTCTGCAGCTTGTGATCAGCTTCCCAAACGTGAAGGTTTACCTTAGGAGTTCCCACAAGTTCCTCCTGGGAGCTGAAGACTTCCACAATGGCAGCAAACAACGTCCTCCTGACCCAGCTGGATTGGAGTGTAGTTGTGTCTGTGATGGAAGATGTCTTAACTATTTCAATGGAGAAAAAAATAAGGCCTGCCAGCCCTGTGATTAATTGATGAAACCTCATTTCCTGTGGGTTTGTGTCTTATGCTTGACTGGGAGTTTGACCTGGATCTTGTCGTACAATTGGGTCACCCTCTACCCAGTTGGGAGCACTGTTTTCTGAAACAGGATGCATTCCTGTGGCAGTTTTTCCAATGTATGGTGGGAATATGTGCCCTGACGCTATTTCCAAGCTGAGTTTGAAAACAATCCTTCAAAATGTCTCATTGTTTCATGATTGGCAGCACAGGTTTCCTATAGATTCATGCCCCAGGGGAGACTGCCTGGTATCTAGCAGAGGGTGGACACCCTCAGTGGAGAGGCTTGTAGGACCACCCTACTTTACCTTGCTGCCAGTTTTCATTATTCCTGCAGGGATTTAATTAGCTCTTGGACCTTTATGCCTCTGTTTGTTTTGTTGGAAACAAACCAGCAAGTTCAACACTTCCTGAGGTTGTAGTAGGCGAGACACAGGATCAGGGGAAAAGAGATCCTGTGGGCTTAATGGTATCAGCCTCAATTCCCTAGCAATAAGGATTTTTCAATTGCCCCTATAACCAAGAAGAGTTAAACTAGCTGAAATCTGGCAAGGCTTTGTCCTTCCACCACTGTGACAGGTACAGGGCAATTCTGCAGTTCTGCACAGGAGCAGCACAGCTGGGACACCCAGTAACCTCTCCTGGCTCCTTCCTACCCCAAAACATGCTTTGGATCATGGTTTCCAAGGGACTGGGAGCTGAGGGCATGCATGCTGCTCCTTCCAGAGCAGACATCTGCATAAATTGCCATAATAATTCCATAAAGCAGCAGGAAAACCAATTTTTTGCCTCCTACATTCTCTCTACCCCTGTTCATTCCCACTAGTGCTAATATATATATTCCCCACATATTTAGTGGCCACAATCCAATAAACTCTTCAAGCTTTTCCCTTCCTGCTTACCATCAGCCTCCCAGAGACTTCTCCCTCCCTCACACAAGCCAGGGGGCTTTACCAGCTGCAGGGAGCTTGCACCAGCAGCTGCAAGGGGGAAAGGGCAATGAAGCCACACTGAGGAAGAGAAGAGGAGCTGGCATGTTGCAAGGGAAGGATGTGGCTGCTGAGCTACTGCCAAAAAGGGGAATAGTGGAGTTTTAAAAAGCTGCCGCATAATCCTGGGACAACAATTGCGCAGGAGCGGTGCGAGACACCAGCAACTGGTTCCCATCAAGTGAGGACTGGTTGTATCTGCAAGTATAATCAAGCAAGGGCTAGAACAACTGGGTAGTGAGGTTTCTGAAATTCATGCAGTAGCAGAAACCAAAATCCATTCTTCTGCCTGTATCTGTGGGGTTTGGTGCAATATAAATGATAATAAAGAGCACGGATGACTATAATAGGAAGGCTTGTTCTGCAGGCATGACAGCAAAAATATATTTTATAAATAAAAAAGGGTTCTGGAAATCAGAGACTCCCAACTTTTGTGCTTATGAGTTCAGCTGTTCTAGCTGGCAGGGTCTTCTCCACCAACAGCGCACAGGGGATTTGTGGAGGTGTAAATGAGCAGTAATACAAGCACATGCATGAAATTCCCTTCATGTAGAACAGCCCCATTAGTTTACTCAGAATAGGTTAAATCAAAGCTTCTGAAGAGAGCTGCATATGTATCTCCATTAAGCCAAAGACTCTATACGTTGTAGAAGAAACTGAACTAATCAGTCTGACTTGAGAAAATAAAGCTTTGGAGCTGACCTTCTTCCAGGAGAACAAATTCACATCTTCAAGAGTGAGCAAGTCTAACTTCAGTGATTTTATCTCAAGGAAAGGTGATAATAAAATAAGAGACATAGAGGAGGGTGGTAAGAACATAGAAGTGATGGGATAGATACCATACGAGGAGGTAAGCCTAGAAAAATTGAGACTTCAGTTTGGTAGAACAAAGGCTTGGGGCAAGCAAAGACAAAGGAGTCTGAAGAGCTCAGACAAGCCTAATATGGACCTGGAATTATTTTTCCCTGTTCCTAACAGCACGAGGAGCAATGGAGAGAAATGTTCAGGAGCCAGGTCTAAGGCAGACAAAAGGAAGTACTTTTTCACACAACACATGATTACATTGTGGAACATATTGCCACAGGATGTCATGGAGGCCAGAAGTATAAATGAATTCCAAAAAAACAAAAAGGGATTAGACAAATTCATGCAACCTCCGGCTCAGGAAGTCTCTCAACTGCTGATTACTGGGAGCTGGGAGGGTATGCCAGAGGAAGGATCACTTTATACACTCCCTCTTCCTATATCCCTTCCTAAGCATCTGCAGCTGGCCATGGCCAGGCACTGGTTACTGCTCAAGGTGGATGATTGTTCTGAGCCAGCCCAGCCATCTTTATATCCTCCTGGTAGCTCCCTGTGGATGGAGCCTTAGGGACCAGAGGCATCTCCTGGCCTGATACAGGACTGACCCCTAATTTTGTTGCTTCCAGCCCAGCGTGGTCCCAGTGGAGTCCATCGTGGCCACACTTTGCTGATTTAGGCTGGTGTAATTAAGGCCAGATTGAGCCCTGAAACCTTCAGAAAGACTCTTCCGCTTTCCCTGCCCCTGGGATTAAGCGCCGAAATCTCTGTGCTAAAACCCTCTTTGAACGGGGATGGCAGATAATGCACAAACTGATTAAAAAAACCCAGCGCTGGGGAAAGTTAAATATTTAAGAGCTAAGGCCCACTTTTAACTGCTGCTGTGTCCCTCCTTCATCTCATGCCAACTGCCTCCAGGATACATATGCTGACACTGAATTTCTACCTCACAAAAGCAGCCACAGCATGGGCTTTAAACTCAGATCGTTAATACCGAGATAGGAAGCAAAAAAATAGAACAAAAGATCCTCCAGACTGCACCCACTCCCACCATGCCCGATCCATTCCTGCAACATTGCAGGGTGGCTACCCTGGCATCCCCAGCCCTGCTTTGCTCCTCCTGCATTTCCTTTGACTTCCCAGCGTTACGAGGTCACAAATATTTTGCCGTTGTAACTAAACTATAATTCAGAAGAGGGATTTGGGAGAAACATCTGGTCTCGTTTCATCAGGATAACAGCTCTGTCTCTATTTATACACACGCCAGGATCGTTGTAGCTCTCAGCTGTTCTTCACTCAACATCTCCTTTCAAGCCGTGTCCCACTCCATCGGGTCAAGGCCAGCCTGCTGCGACATGAAACAGAAACCGGCCCTAAAAATGGGGACTTGTGAGAATTTGTCCTCTCAACACTTGGCACTTGCTGTCTGCCAGGCTTGTGACTATGTTTCTCGATGGACAGGATTGTTCCTGTCCTTCCATCCTGGTGGAGAGAAAATGGGGAAAACCCGTCCGACTAGGAAAAGAGCAGCAATTTGCTCAGTAATCCTGGAGATTTCGCTGGTCGGGGATCAGGCCTGCAAGGAGCCAAGCTTGATAATCTGAATTGTCTTCCTAAATCAGAGTGTGGATTTTGGAGGAAAATTCAGACTGTCTGGCCCTGGCTCTTGTCTACATAGTGTTAACAAATAAGCCATGACCCTGCAGAGACACAGGAGGGTCAGAGACTCTGCTTGGGAAGGTGGCACGTCCTACTTAATTCACCACAGTGGGGAAAATCTGCTCTGCTCCCTCCACTCCAGCACTGACATCACATCACATCTCATTCAGCATGTTAAAAAACCCCTCAAGTCAAATGGGCAAGTACCTGGAAAATTACCAGGCCACACGTTCAGCAGCACAAGTCACTGTAGAAAAGGAGCGCTCATCTCCTGAATGATGACAGTGTGGAGGTCAGCATGAATCTTCTTGAGAAAGTCTGCTGCTCTGCTTTTCCCCTAAAAAAGGGCTGTTCCTCACCTCCCATCCCAATCTGCTTCTATCCCTGTATGCCCCCAAAATATAGCTATTTTAACACTACTCCCTCTCAATTTCAGGAGATCAGGACTGTTTATTAATTATTTTCTGAGACAGGCCTACAAAAGGAGGAGCCACTTGGAGACGCTGATTTTTGTCACCCAAATGAGACCAGCATTTTCAGATGCTGTTATTGATTGCATGGAGGTTGCAAACCCCCTGGAGCAGGACTGAATTTCACCCTGCGTTTGTACCATCTGATGGCACCCTGCCCCTTCAATATACTGCTTCAAAATACTATTCTCAGCAGTGACCTGGGGCTGCATAGATCAATATTTATTTACTCAGCTCAGGTCTAATTTTCATATGCACTTGGTAGTCCAAGTTAATCCGAATGCAACAGAAAGGGCCACTCTTTCCTATGGCACAAACCAGGCAGAAATGTGCACCCTTCCTGAAACACCAGCCTTTAGGAGCAACTCTTGAGGAAGGAAATATGACTCTCTCTTGGGAGAACACAATCCAAATATAAACCCTGGTGATTCTGTGGACTTTTTGGGGTGGAGGGGTGACCATTTGAGCCCTTGTGAGCTGTTTAATTCCAGGACTCTTCAGTTTGGGAAACATCTCTTTCTTTTTTTCTCCTTATCTTTGCAGTACACTGAGTGCAAAATGTGTCACAAGTGCAGCAAACAGGCCAATTTCTGTCTAATTGCTGAGAAACATTCTCTCATCCTGAGCAAAATTACACAAGGGAGGCTAAGGGAGCAGCTTGAGATAACAGCACCTTATCCTGCCAATGGGATGCTCTTACAGTGAAATGTCTTCATCCTGTCTCCTTAATGAAAAGCAAATGTGAAGGCATGCAGAGCCCTGATGATTTTTTTTTTTTCCTCCTGTAGGACTTGAGGAGGAAGGGAATAAAGAAAGGCTGGTGCTAGAATGCAAGGTTCTGATTTGGGGTATCTTCTCTTTGGGCCTTGGGGTGTGAGGATTGGACAGAAAGCTCAAGGAGTGGCTGGATGTGGCCTTGCCAGGGTACCTGGAGGCTGAGCAAGGCTGCTCACAAGTCTGTGCAGGACCCTTGTTAAAGAAGGTGGAGGTTCCTCTCTGCCTGCTGGAGATGCTCAATCCTCTCTGGCAACACGTCCCCTTGCCTTGCAGGTCAGTAATATCCAGACATAAAAAATCCTTCAGCTTCTCAAGAGCAGTTAGCTGGCTCTAAAGCCCAAATTATTCCTTTAAAAAAAAAAGTTCTCTTTTTAATAGCAGCTGCCTGTCTGCTGCTGCCCCTACTTTAAAACAAAATAACCAGCCTCCAGCAACCTTCAGAACAGATCTGTAAAACTCTCCAACTGACGCTAACGAGCAAAGGCAAGACTGTGACAAACCTGCCAGCTTTCTCTTTGTGGATTGGATCATCTTCAGGAAGCACAGGGCTGATGTTTAAAAATGTAGCCTTTGAAATGGTCCTTTTTCTGGGACAAAGCTTGGTCCCCAGGAGGTGACGACAGAAGATGCAGCAGTGAGTCAGTGCAGAGGAGGCTGTGGGATGGACAAAGGGTCAGCAAAAGGGTACGTTTACTGGGCTGTGCTCAGCCAAAAAGGTTTAGGTTTTATCTTTGAGCAAAAAATGAGGCCAGCAAGGAGGGAATGATTTATTTGTCCCTATTTTTCTTGCCAGATTCCAGGTTAGATGAGTTGACTTGAACGTTGAGAAAATAATAATCTCTAGATTTATCTCTAGGAACATAGACTTCTATTTCTGGGCTGCCTGTATTATTAGTTTCTCCAGCTTCTGTCTGCTGTATTTTTATCCTGCTCTGCCCAAGCAGATGAGTTCTCTTCCTTCACTATTGTGAGTGGAGACAGATGCAAATAAATAGGCACTTGTGCTCTCCGTTGTGTGGTTACCTAGAGAGGCTGTTGTTTGCAAACAAAGGCTGTACCAGGACACACCACCTCCTTCAATGTAAGCTGGAGATGCACTTCATTAAAAATATTGCTGTGGGGTCCCACTGTGCTGCCCTTCAGTGTTTATCTTCGGAGCTGAGCATGGTGGTGGAGGCAGCATCCACCAAAGCAGAACTGATCAAGGGCACTGTAAGATGCTGACATTTCAGAAGAAAGGAGGAGCAAAATGTATAAGCTGTCCTCCTCTCCCCTCCCAATCCTCTAACCTATTGTTCCTTTAGATGTTTGAATAAATAAAGGAAAAAACACTGCTCTGGAGCACAAGGCAGCTGTTTCCTAACAGCTCATGTACGTGCAAATACAACGTCCAACTTTCTCCCCTGTCCTGTGAGCAGACCCAGGCAGTCAGTACATGTTACCTTGCACCACAGTCACTGCTCATGGTTTTACAGGAACTGGATGCCAGCTTGGTGAATTTCCTCGTGGATCACATGGAAGCAGTGACTGTAGCTGCCAGCTCTCAAAGCCAAGTCCACCTACAAAGACACTGGGATGAAGATGCATCCCTGCCTGTTACCTCTGAACCTCCTGGGAGCACAGCCTGCCCCATTGGGTTGATGGCCATGGTAGCTTCTGGTCCTGGACTAGGCATGATGGTGACACGGATTAAGATACCAGCATAGCTGTTGTAGACTCAGTCCCTGTTAAAAATGCAGAGGTCATTTAAGCTCCAAGCCCATGCTTGTCCTGTCTCAAGCTGCGTTTAAAATGAAATGTAGGAATCCCAGAGCTCTATTGTAGAAAAAAAAAACCCTGAATCTCAGAAAACAAGAATTGCTTTGTGGTGGAACATGGGTGTGTCATGCTGGTCACAGCAGCCCCTCAGCCCAGAGTGCAATGAGGAGATTCAGGACATTGGAGTGGTACAGAGGCAGACTGAAATCCATAACAACGTTTCAGGCCCTTGAGAAGAAACACTCAACTTGAAATGCCTCCGCTGAACACAAGAGTATAGCCACATAACAACAACAGCCACCATCAGAGCAATGATGTAGCTTTGCATTTCTGAGCAGTGTTCTCTATGGAGGAGGTCTAGGCTTTCTTGGTCATCATACAAGCCTCAGGTCTCAATCTCTCTGCCTTTGTTTTGCCTGCCAGAGTCTCTGCCAGGATTTCAGTGCTGTCTTCCACTGGGTGTTAGTACTTGGGTATTTATTTTAAGATATGAGCAGCAACATCCCTCTAGGAGTCATACCTGCTGCTCATGCTCTGCTTGTGTGGCATTTGGGACAGCAGATGTTCTACCTCAGTCAATTAGAAGTGTCCCAGGATAAAAATACTGCCATTTCCTTCTGCTTTTCCAGGAATAAAGCATACATTTGGAGTGCAGGTGACAGTGGTGCCTTCCGTACAGGAGGGGAGAGACTCCTGAAGGTGTTGAGCAGACAGGAGCAGCCCTGAGCAGCTGCAGCATGGGGAAAGATAGGCAGCGTGGGATGGTACCATTTTTACAGTCCCTACTCTGCCCTTAATTATGAGCTTAAGTGATAGCCAATAAAGATGATCCAAACCAAATAAATTGAGCTGTTGCTCTAATTAAGCGGCTTTTGCTGTATGCGATGAGCCAGACCCATCTGTGTCATAGTTCAGCAGAAGCCAGGAAGGGTCCGTGAGGGATTCAGTGGAATTGCAGCTGAACAGCTTCAGGGAGGTAAATGCAGCACTGACCGTTGTGTTTCCTACACTGCTAGCCAAGAAACACTGGTCCTAGATAGTCATCCTGGGCAGGGGCACAGTCCTTCACATCAAGGCCAGGTTGGTTGGGGCTTTGAGCAGCTTGGTCTAGTGGAAGGTGTCCCTGCCCATGGCAGCAGGATTGGAGCTGGATGATCTTTAGGGTCCCTTCCAACCCAAACCAGTCTGAGATTCTTTTATTTCATTTGGTTGCATCTGTGTTTTCAGCAAGTACATTGACACGAGACCTTCCATTGCTTGTGGGAAGGAAGCTTGATGCTGTTGGAAAGCAGTGATTGTTTTTCTGGCCAGATAATACTACAACAATTAACGTTTCATGGCTGTGCCCCTGGGCTTTAACCAGCCTTGTACAGCAGAAAGATGTGATTACTACTGGATGTATGGTTATTTGAGGAATTAAATGAGCTAACAGGCTCCCCTTGGCCAATGGCAGCAAAAACCTTTTCAAGTCATCCACTTCATCTCACAGGTAGGAGCTGGTGCCTGGGAAGGGCAGATGTGAAGGACAGCATATAGGGACACAGCTTACACTGTGACTTCCCTGCAGATATACAGCTTTAATTTCAGGAGCCTGAGCTTCCAAACCACAGCCAGAGCTCCCACAATCCTCTGCTCTCCAGACATGCAATGCCCAGACATCTCTGCAGGTACAGTCCAAAATGTTTAGGGCTCCCTGTGCACAAGTGTTTACCTGAGAAACACAGAGCATCTTGGAGATGCAGAGGATATTTTTCCTCTCACCTGTATTTTCCATGGAAGAGTGTAGTCTCAGCACTGAATCTTCTATGACCACAGCTGATATTTTTAAATCCAGTTGCCCCAGAGAAGGGCCAGTATGTGATCCTCTTGCAGGACTCTAATCCAGGTTGGGTATGATGTCTTGTAGCAACATGCTGTGGAATATCTGAAAAAGGTATGTGTGTTCAGCTTGAGCCTGCACCCTTTATGTCACCATGATGCAAGAGGGCTAGTGGTCATCATCCTGGTAAGAAAGACACTCTCTCCCTCTCTCCTGAAGATACTAAGATACTAGGAGCCAATCCTAGAAGGAAAAAGGGGACAGCATATAAAATCTCACATCCCTTCAGATGCAGGGTACTCCAAGTTGTACAGCGCCAGCTGGACCTTGGATCAGGGCACAGCACCCTGCACAGATCCCATCCATCTGTCCTGGTCTTTAGAACTCTTACAGGATTTTATGAGAAGAACCCAACTCTGTTCCTCATCCTGAATGCAAGCAAAAGCATGGTGATGTGAACATACTGCTTCACCTCAAGATAAAGACAAGAAGGTGATGTGATCACCAGTGCCAAGTGGGAGCTGCCTCTGATATGACTAAACAGCAAAGTTTATCCTGTGCCAAGGCTGGATGGCCATTGTATGCCTGTGGCATGGCACAGCACCTTCACTGGGTAACTGCTACATGGGCCAGTGACTGCTCTATGAACCATGGTCTTCCTCTTCAGATCAATACAGTAACAAATAGCCACATGGATTTCTCTAGACCCAAATCTGTTGTCTCGCACTCCCTCCCCCATGTGCATTCCCATCCACCTTCCAGACAGTTATAAAATATTTCAGCCCAAGCAGCACATTATTTTATCTGAAAATATTTTTCGGTGAAAATCGTATGCAAACAGCAATGCAGCTTCAGAGCAGGAGATCCCCCCTAGGGGGAAAGGCTGAGCTTGTGGTTAAACCACGGGATGGGGAGTCAGCAGATCAGGGTTTCTCACCCCTTGGCTCTGTGAGCTTTGACTCACTCCATGACCCCTGCGTGGTTCATGGTGTTCAATTTCCCTGTCTGGAAAACCAGTGTGATGTTACTGCAACAGCAGCACATGGCTGTTTAAAGCTGCTGGGAGCTACCACATGTTGCTGCAAAGTCCCACTTGCTCAGTACAAAAAATAATAATAATTGAGCCTTCAGATACAAAACACTCCCCTGCAAAGTTTTCTGCCAGTGTGGTTCACCAGAGCTGCAAAGATCTACTTAGATATTTACCCAGCATTTAAATATTTACCCAATAGTGAAAGCATCAGTGAGCACTTGATGCCTGGTCCCCTGGGGATGCATGGCCACATGGGAGCTGTTCCCAGGGGAGCTGGACTGCTGCAGGTGACAGTGCCCCTGACACCTCCCCAGCCACTCTGAGGTGAGAGGGGGCACGGAGGGATCTGGAAGGCCCCAAAGCACCCGTTCTTTTTCTCTTTTTCTTTCGCCATCACCATAACTCACCATTGTTCCTTCTCAGCACTGGTCTGAGTGCAGGTCTTGTCGCAAGGGGCAGGTCGATCTGACCTCAGTGAGAGTGCCCTCATAGGTTCCTCCTCTTCTGTCTCATGTGCTTCATCTTCCATACCCAGAGCTTTGTACCTGTTCCATAAAGGGTAGCAGAGAGCATAAGAAGGGTTTCCTCTTACAGCTCCATGCAGTAATCTGCTTTCAACCCCTCATGACACTTCTCACACACAACAGGTCCTGGATCTACCTCAGTAGTGGCCATGCTGAGTTGGTTTGTGTGTAGGAGAGGTGGCAGAACACAGCTCCACTGGTTGGTCTCCTCAGACACTCCTCAGTTTGCCCACCTCTCTTTGAAGCTCAGACATCTTGCTTCCCCTCCATCTCCAGGAATATCCCAAAACACACCCCCTGCAGTCCACAGCCTGTGTGGTCAGAACAGCTTGGACAGGAGCTCTGTCTGTGCTGGCTGCACTGGTTCTGCGAGCTGCTGGAAGCTCAGGAGAAGCAGGGGACACTGCTTTTTGCCAGATGGTCACCATACTGCTCTGCAGGGACAAATACCTGCACACTGAGGGAATCATTCAGAGTTCAGGGGCCACCAACCCTTCCACCACTTCAGGCACTAGAGAACGCCCTTCTCTGGGAATTTGACAGCATCTCCAGCCCTCTCTCCACTTGCTCTGCCCTGTCCATTTGCCCTGAAACTCTCCACAACACAAGGGGCTCCTGCTTTTTATATTATTTAGGCCCCTTAAATACTACATTAGCAAAAACAAGAGAGCTGCCTCTCCTCACCAGTATCTCCAGATCTCTTTACAGAGAAGAAGGTCTTTGTCCCCGTTTTACAAGTGTGGACACTGGACTTACAGAAGTCATTTGTGCAAGATCTCCAGGCAGAAAAGGAGCAGCACAGCTGGAAGATCTCCTAAGTCCCATCTCAGTGAAGTTGCCTAGACATACAAAGATTACATGCAAGTTGCAAAAGGCAGAGAAGATAGAAGATAAAAGGAAGGTTAAATCCAAGAGGGAAGGCACCTTGATGTTAAGATTTCACCTCCTTCCCAGATGTCACTTCCAGTATCTGCAAGCCCATCCCAGTGTACACCCCACCATGGTGGTGGAGTGTTCAGGACGTATTTGCCATGTCTTTGAAAATGCAGAGCTCTGCAGAAGTTGTTTGATTCCCCCCAACCCCCAGTTATTTGCACTGGGAAAAAGGAATGACAAGCTTAAAATCCACAAGGCCTCATGTACCTGCACCAAGGACAAAATCTACAGAAGTCTCCTGTAAGGAGAAAGAATAAATGGCCCAAACTGAAGCATAGCACAAAAGCTGCTCAACACATGCCGCCATTTTCTAGCAGATCCCATGGGGCAACATCCCCGGGGAGAATCCACACAGCCACATAAGAGCTAGTTACTGTCCCCAGTTTCACTTGGTTGAGGCTCTGACCCCATTACTTAGAGATTCAATGGAACTACATTTTGAGAGCTGGGACAGCACAGTGGTCAGTCTGGCAGCTGGAAAGGTCAGGATTTGGTTACCCAGATTTTGCTGAAGGCTCAGGGCTGCATCTCTGTTTCGAACTTCTTTTGCTGTGGGATGAGAGGAGGTTGTTTGTCTCCTTCTCTCTTGCAGGTCTCAGTGGGTGTCCACAACTGTGGGTTAAAATTTGCCAATATCTTGGCCTGCCAGGGTTTTTATCAGAAAAAACCTCATCTTCCCTTCAATCCTGGAGAGCTGGTGACTGATTTGGGCAGAAGGTGCAGAGTGACTAAAGCACTGAAGTATTAATTTTCATTGGATTATGAGCAGAGGAGCAACTATGAGAAATGAGGGCCACTGCAGGTAAAGCAGAGGCTCACTTAATGCATCTTGTTGGAGTCAACAAGACCACATATCCTCTCTGAAAACACTCAATGTAGAGCTCCTCAGTGCTGCAATAATTCATAGAATCATAGAATATTTCGGGTTGGAAGGGACCTTGAAGATCATCTAGTTCCAACCCCCCTGCATGGGCAGGGACACCTCCCTCTAAACCAGGTTGCTCCAAGCCCCATCCAACTTGGCCTTCAACACTTCCAGGGAGGAGGCTTCCACAACTTTCCTGGGCAACCTCTTCCAGTGTCTCAGCACTGGAACACATAACAAGCACATGAGCCAGCCCAGCATCGTGGTTGGGGGTGCCAGTTTGTGCCCAGGCAGAGGTGCCACCCTGAGATGGACATGGGGACTGCTCCCCCATGGCAAAAACACCCCTCTGGCCCTCAGCCCCCTGCATCTTTCAATGCACGTGCAATGCTTATGTGGTCCTTCTCACACTAAACCCTTCAGGCTGAGACATCTCCTTTGGCTTTGCCAGTCCAGGAACGTTGTGCCTTGACCAGATTTCTGAAATCCAAGGGTGTGAAAATGCTTCCTTTCCTCTGCAAAAATACACTGGTATTCCCGGTTAAAAGAAATCCCTACCTAGTTAAGCAAGAAGTTGCTGTTTGCCGGGCTGATGCTGCCATCTCCTGCCCACCTGGTACTTCGCTGCTGAAAACTTCCCCAGCCCTTGGCTCACGTGAGAAGCAGATGCGAAAAATGCGGGAATGTAAGAATTTCAGCCTGGCCTCATGGCGCCTTGTCGGTCATTGTGGGTGGAGATCCAGATGTGAGTCAGGGAAGTTGTCCTCTTCAAGCCTTTGCCATCTCTGGATGTCGGTGAGGGGTGCTGAGCTCTGCCGGATGGGGAAGGCACAGGCTCTGCATGAGGAACCACATTCAAAAGATGAAGGGGGTAAATACCTCAGTTAATGGAGTTGCTAAGTGGACTTTTATTAGACACATCTTGAGCTGTTCATGGTTCTTCCTGGAAACACAGAAAAATCAAATGTTTAATTCAGAGAGAACAGCAGGACTGAATGATTTCTCTCCTGACACCCATCCAATAAGGTTGTGGGGTTTTTTTTGTTTTGTGTGGGGTTTTTTTTTTTGTTTTGTTTTTTTTTTTTTCTGGGATAGAGAGTAATTGGTGTGACTGGAACTAAAGCTATAGGAGCAGTGTGACATTGATCAGAAGGTAAGAATACAAAGCATTTGTTTTCCAAAATTGCAAAAGACTTTTGTCTTCATTCAGGGCTTTAGTTCTGCCAGTACTGCTGCCTTGCAACTCTCCAATTCCTTTTTTTTTTCCCTTCCCCTGGCACCACTGGCCAAGTGGGATGCTTGGAGGGAATTTTTCCACACAGGAGGCAGTTAAAAGAGAAAAACTGTTAAAACAAACCTTTTCACATACTAATTCCCCTTGATTCAGCTGACAGCCTCCCTGGGGCAATGCCTGTGCCTAAGCCCCCTGTGCACACAGAGCCCTGGGGGGAACAGGACCTTGGCTTCTTGCATTTTTAAAGTTTTTTTTTTTAAGTTTAAGGATGTTCTCTGAAATTAACACTGCAGTACAATAGCCCAGACCAGAGCATTTCATGCCTGAAAGCTCAGCATCCACAACTCTTCAGCCCTCCTCAGCATGCAAGTACTGCCTTGAGACAAGGTGCCAGACCTCCACTAGATCTTCTTTCCTCCTTCTTCTGGCATGGGAGGGCAGGATTGTGGGGATGGATTTTGCCAGAGGAAAAATACCCTCAGTTCCCACTAATCTGCTGCTTTAAAGAATGTGTTTGCCATGGGAGCATACTGAGTCTGTACCAGGAAGAGGATTTCCCCTTTTTTTTTTCCTCTCTCATAGAATCAGGTTGAAAGCGACCTTAAAGATCAGTTCCAACCCTCCTGCTATGGGCAGGGACACCTCCCACTAGACCAGGTTGCTCCAAACCCCCATCCAACCAGGCCTTGAACACTTCCAGAGATGAAGCAGCCACAACTTCCTTGGGCAACCTGTGCCAGTGTCCCACCACTCTCACAGGAAAGAATTTCTTCCTAACATCTAATCTATATCTCCCCTCTTGCAGCTTAAAGCCATTATCCCTTGTTCTATCACTCCAGGCCCTCGTAAAAAGTCCTACTATCTCCTCCATTCCCCAATATTGCCAGGAGGTAAATACCCATTCCCATGTTGGAGCACTCTTCAGACTAGAAGAAGTAAGTGTGGAGCAGATTCCTCAGCATTATTTTAGCTAAGCTTTTTTTCTTCTGTTGGTAGAAACAGGTTTTTGTGTGCAGTTTGGCCTCTGGCACAGAAGCCTCCAGAGTCCTGCTCCTCTAAGAAACAAAAATACTAAATCAAGAAATCCCATTTTCCTTTCACACTTTTTAATCTTCTTTCATTGGGTTTGAGCCAGGGAGTTGTTAACTCCTGGTTTGGCACTGCAAGGCCAGAATCGTGACGTGCTCAGTGGCAAAGTCAAAATCTGTTCACTCCCATAACAACAGTTTGTGTTCTTAAAGTATAAGGTGCTGGGATAATATTTTTGAAATGGATTAGTGAATCCTCATGTGCCTTCATTTGCATTCCCCCCCTGAGCACCTCTGAAGTTGTTAAAAACTCTTTTTTCTTACTTCATGGTATTTTAATCCTGAAGTAATGGGTCAACTCCTCAGAAATAATTACTTAGCCACCATCCAGCATATTCAAGGATGCAAGGCAGAGGAATACCCAGGAGCTGAGGTGGATCCCAGGGATAGAAAGTCCAGACCCAGATGCAGACTTCTCCCATGCATCCTCATTCTGTCCCTTCCTTCCCTGATAGCCTTCACCATAATAACCTGTGGCTTTGAATTTGCAGATGAATGGGAGCAGAGGACAGTAGCTCAATGTCAACTCCTTTTTACAGTTTGAGCTGTACAAAGAGCACCTGGGGAAAATCAGGGTCCTGCTGATTCCCCTTTGAGAGCCACTGCTGTAGGGTACCAGAGCAGTGCCCCACCAGGCACCTGATTAGAGTCACAGAATCACAGACTGGTTTGTGTTGGGAGGGACCTTAAAGATCATCTATTCCCAACCCCCAGCCATGGGCAGGGACACCTCCCACTAGACCAGGTTGCTCCAGGCACCATCTGGCCTGGCCTTGAGCACTTCCAGAGATGGGACATCCACAGCTTCCCTAAGTAACCTTTGCCAGTGTCTCACCATTAGCAGCTTGACAGAAAGGTCTGACTTGAAACAAGGACCAAAATAAGAAAGACATGGGTGGAGGGGTTTGAATGTGTTTTGAACAGGAAATAGAGTCACTGGTCCATTCTCTCTCCAACAGTGACCATCAAGGAAGGGAGACTGCTCTCCTGCCTTCCATCCTCCTCACACATTCCCAGGCATCTCTGCCTAGGGAGAAAGAGGAGGCTCTGGACCCTGTATTGGTCCAGCGTGGTCCCAGGAGGGGCAATTACAGCCATGTTATCTTTATAAGCATCACCACAAACAAAAGGAACCTGAAACTCTGGAAACACACTGGCTGTACTCTTTGAAGCTTAACTAGAAAGACTGGAACTACAAGGGACTGCAGGGACACAGCAGTCAAACCATTTAATCTGACAATACTTCAATCTGTCTGTGCTGGGCCCTGCTGTTCCAGCATCACGTTGACTCTGGCTACACAAGCAGTTTCAGAGTTGCCTCCACTTACAAAGTGCTGCAATAACCCTCCTGGCTTTCTTCACTGCCTTTATTGTGGCAGCAACTCCAGCCCTGCTTTGCAGCACCTCAGGCCCTGAAGGAAGGTATTTAACTCTCAAAAGCTTTCCAAATTCATACCGTTTTGCACAGCTTCTCATTGCAGAAGAAAAGAAGTGGGATTTTTAGCTTATTTCACTGGTAATAGCACAAAATGGCCTATTACAGCAAAGAATTTGTCCAAAGAAGCTGTCCTGCAAATAACATCCAGCTCATTTTAGTGTCCTGGAAGCACTCTGCAAGGATCCACTATTGAAGCATCATGCTTTAGGTAACTGTGCAGCTTAAAGATAGCAGTCAGCACAAAGCACCAAACAATTACTTCAGTTTATGTGGTCAGGCTGCCCCATAAGTTACTAACAACAGGTAAAGTCAGTAGCCTGATGGTGGCAAAATAGTTAGTGTGATAGTAGAAGAGCAGGACTCTTAATTCTGTTGTACCTAGTGAGGTTCTACCAGCATTTAAGGACTTTAATCCATTAAACTTCAGTTAACTGCACTTCTTAGTCTTCACTCATCATCCTTCCATTTGTTTACTGTGTTGAAATGTTATCTTTGGTGTCTTCAAGCCACACCACAGGAGGTTCCATATTTTAATTATATACTATATGCGCAAAAAAACAAACAAAAACACCCCATCCCTGATTTTAAGTCTACTTAGCAGTATTTTTTAATACCTGTGATTACAATAAGCCTCTCACCACTGAGTGCTGCTTACCTCTGTCACATCTTCTCTTGGTCTTCCTTTGCCCAAATAAGAGAGTGTTTAGGCCTTCAGAGACACCTATAACCTCAGGGAAGTCTTTCAAAAGCCTCTATGCTTTTCTCACAAGTAAATATTTTATTTAGCTCATGGCTTTCAACCTTTTTTCAGGTTCTAGTCTCTACTTTTTGCTCTAACACACAGCTTTAAGAACAATTTCACTTCAGCTCCTTTTTCAGCAGCCAGCCCAGCAGTAGAAACCCACACTCTCCTGCCCTACTCCCCTAGAAACCCTTGCTTGGCCTCTGAGTGCCTTAATAAGCTGTGGTGGCCCTGACTGGCCTCACCTGAGTATCCCCACCCATGGGCCTGGGGCCCTATATAAGCTCAGCCTGGGGTCTTCACTTCCTTTTTGAGTTCTGTTGTAGAGGTATTATTCTCTAGTTTAGCATTAGTCCTTGCTGCTCTAGGCCTAGCCAAATGTTTGACCTGAGTACGTTCTCTAGAGCTCATTCTGATGCATGGAGTGACTTCCTAGCTGGACTTTGGACCCACCTCATCCCCACAGAGATGTATGAGGCTTAGACCTGGGGGCACTCAACATTCTCCCATCTAGGTCCTCTAGCTATTAGAGGAGGTAAAAATCTCATTTACTACTTGTGTTTATATGCTAGTATCAGCAGTTGTCTGTTGAAGACCACCTACTATCCAGGTGGTTCCTGTGTAATGTTTTTCCTGGAGCAGCACTGTTCAGTTGTTGCAGTGTCTTTTGTTTGCAGCAGGAGCTGTGGTAGAGTTGGGCTTTCCCTTGCTGTGGCTCTGTGGGGCCTGCAACCCCTCTACACCCATATCTAGGAGGTAGAAGGCACCCTTAAGACTTGTTTCCCATGGGACCTCCTGCAGCCTAGTCCTGGCACACTACATTGAAGCTTGCAGGTGCTGTGAGAAGGTTGTGCATCCCACCCAGATTTCCTTCAGCTGAGCTTATGGGTGTCAATAAGCTGGTCAGGTGCAATGGTGGGTACCTGCTACTGCTTGCTGAGTAATTTGTTATTGTTTTCTCCTGAATAAATGTTCATGCTGGGGTAGCTGAGCAATTTGGGAAAGGAGCATGCTGCTGGTCAGGGTGTATCACATCCCTGCTAGGGAGAGTTAAATGAAGGGGGGAAAGATTGTGGCTACCCACAGGGTGCTGTCTTTTTCAGGAACCGTGAAGGATTTCTTCAGCTCTTCAAAATGTCTGGAGTTTTAGTACTTACAATCAGCTGAAATTGGAGTGGAATATCAACGGAGCACAGCTTTCAAAAACTCATTTTCTTTTTCCTTTCAAGCTGACAATGGGATTGTAAGAAAAACTTTGAATAATGGATATACTTTTGAATAATGGATGCTTCACAGCCAAAGTCCCTTGACTTTTCTCTCTTTGCCTGAATGAGAAGCCTTTTAATTGCATGACACGTGGAGAGAGGTACAAAATGCTTTGTGTCTTGTGCTGCTGATTACCCAATGCATACCCTCCCATTAAACATTCAGAGATGGGTGAGCATAGCCCAGCCTGAAGCTCTGTGCTACGCCTGTTGCGTTTTTTATTAGCTAAGGATCTGGCACGAGATGTTTTGCTTTTTTTCTTGTCTCTGTTATGGCTGCTTATATTTTCCCTCACTTTTTTTAGTGGGTTGGATCTTTCCTGCTTCTAAGGAGTTGTTTTTCCACGTAAAGAGCTTGCACCTTATGTCCTGGGCTTATATGATGTGGTGTGAGGTCACCTCGTGAAGTGAAGAAGCCTCTTGAAATAGGTTTTTGTCTAAAATAGCAGTGCATATTGCAAGGGTTTTGCTGAGAGATGATTGTATGATGTGAAAGAGCCAGGCTGGATGCTGTGCCATGATGTGATGGGGAAGCTGTGATGCATGGGGAAATCTGAACCCCCTCTAAATTAGCTGTGTGGGATGTGAGGAGGGAAATTAGCAAGCCCAGCAGTGGCTATGGGTCTTCCCTGCTCTTACTCCAGTGTGCTGCTGTCTGTCCCTGGAGTTGGCTCTCCTCCAAGTCCATTCGGCTGTCATGAAAGTTTAACTCCACTGCAGAAGGGAAAATACAAGTCACTGTGCCCCTGAAAAATGTAAAGGGTGGGTTTGGGGACGCTGGTTTTCTTCTGTTGTTCTGTCTTTGTCCTCAGTTTCCCTGGTCCCTGGTGATGTGCCCACACTTTGAGTACACCCAGATGGGCCCAGCCAAGCAAAACCCTGCTGCGTTTGTACTTCTGTAACTCCTGTCAGCACCAAACCCCCCTTAAAGTAAGAAGTTATGATCCCAAGTTGTTTTTATTTCCAAGTACAAATCCAGCTCAGGGATTGAACCTCAATGAATAAATGCTGCCAGAGCCCAGCTGTATCCTGCTCCTAGCTCTCTGCATCCCATCTGCAGGGATCTACAGGCTCAGCCTATGTAGAGAAATTCTGTAAGTCTGGAACAGTTTTAACTCTTGCCATTAGAGCACAGAAGTATGTACAGAAGCAGCTTATTGGGGTGGCCCAGAGGGTCCCGTGGGCTCCCTTGTATCAGACTTTCCTCTTTCACTTAGAGAGGTTTTTGGTGATCATTGCCCCTGTGCACTGTGGGATGCTGCTGGCCAGATTTCTGGCTTTAAACAGTGCACATTCTCTCTCAATTTCGCAGCTTCTTGCCTTTGAGGACAACTGCAATTTAGTTTTATTTTGCAAAATTTGACATGATTTGTGACTGTGATTTACTGGCCTTGAAGGATATGGTGTATGTAACCGTGGAGGGTGTAAGTGGCTTTTTGTGGTAGAGGAGTCATAAATTGAGATGAAAAAAAAGGAAACATTACTGTCCAACTTTACAAGGCAGCACTAAGAACAGGACACAGCAAAGCCATCAGTAACTGTCAGGGGTCTTTATTGTCCCTGATTGCATGTAATAAAGCTCCTGAGTGAGATCTGTGGTCTCAAATAAGAAGACGACCGTTGTTCAGGTGTCTGAAAAGACACAAGATGGCAATCTTTTTAAAAGGGGCACCCTGGAACATTTCTGGGCTACAGATTTCCAAGCAATCAGCTTTATCTGCTCTGGCACTTGCTGGAGACTCCAGGAAAGGGTCTGTGTCCAGCTTGTTCCTTTGTGGCCACCAGTAAAGGAGCCTGAAGGTGTGTGGTGTGAGGTGGAAGTCTGAGGGCATCAGCATGAGTGGGGCTGGTAGCTCCAGCTGTGTGGTCTGATCCAGACATGAGCTCAGCATCCCTCCCCTACTCATTCATGGCACCTATGCCACAAGATGCAGCAATTGTAGCTGGCAAAACACTTCTTTTGGAGCTTGTTTTGACACCTCCTTTTTGCCTTCTGTCTCTTCTGTATTTTCCAACAGACACAGATCAGGAGGGACATTTCATATAGTACAGAGATCTTAGACAAAGACAAATAACCTCCTCTTTTATTTTTTTTTTTGCTTAATGCTACAAGAATTGCCTCAGAATTCGTCTCACTGAAAAATTAATTTTCCCTGGTTGAGCAGGGGGTGGTGTGGGGTGGGTGGAGGAGTTACCTCTGCTCGGTTTTCCTCATTTGCCTGGTGAATATTTCCAGGCTTTTTGGTTTTATATGTTAATTTTCAGCTTAAAGGTTGTAACGCATCGCAATGTGGTGAGGCGACAGGGGTGGTGTGACAGTTTCCAGGCTGCTTGTGCTCGTTTTATCTGCAAATGGTTGAATTTGCAGTGTGTAATGATCTCTGTAAGGCAGTTAGCAGCGAGATAAACATCAATTTTATGGCTGGGAAAACATAAGGGGTGTTGCACGGGAAAACCGAAGGATCTGAATACTGAAAGCTCTCTGACCTCAGTGCAGCTAGGTTTAGCTGTTGGATCTCTGCTGGCCCCTCTGCATCCCAATTCCTTCCCATGGTGGGTTGAGAAGCTGTGGCAGAACCTGCCCTGGTGGGATGCAGGAGCAGCATTGCCTTTGCTTTAGGGGTGGGGGATGCATGAAGTGATGACTTAGCATCCACAACCAAGAGTTGAGAGGTTTTGTTGAAGCGGGAAGAAAGTAAGGCAAAGACTTCAAAGATTTTGGGGGCTTGTTTTGTAGCAGGAGCTCACAGAGGAGTCTGGAGTTAGCCTTCTGTTGCAGCCAGACTGGGGACTTGTTCAGCACTCTGTGCAGAGATGCTTTGATTTTTCACCAGTAATGGCTTTTTGCAGCTCTGCTTATTCATTGGATACAATGAAGGGTGTAAAATGCTTTTTTTAATTTGCTGCGTGCTGAATGCCTCTGGAATGCAATTAATATTCCTGCCTAAGTCTCCAAAAATTAATAGGCATGTCTGGGTGTTACTAAACGTGACTGTGTCTGTGCCGGGGAGGGATGGCTCAGTCTTCAAAGCTGGAAACAGCCTAATGTGGGGAAGTAAGGTACAAAACATCAGGGAAGACTTAAGCACACAGACTGGCTGTGGTGGAATGTTGTGCAGTGTCACGCTGGCCAAAAGAAAATCCACACGATGGTGCTAAAGCAGCGGCTGGAGGTGGAGCAGGGATCTCAAGTGCTTTGGGAGCTACCACCTTCCTCCCACTGGGATGGCCCCTGGCCTGGGAAGACCCCAGCTGCCGCCCCCAGCTGGAGCAGGGGCTCTTACTGCTCTTTCCCTGTTAGCCTGGCAGGAGCGAGCAAGCTAATTAGCTGCTATTGAGGCTGAGGGTTCTCCCTATGTTGCTTCAGGTGCTCTGAGTTCCTGGGTCTGCTGGGTGGTTTCAGTTTTCTTGGTCTGTGTGATATGTCATATTCCATCAAACGCTGGCAGCGTGTTCAGGGTTGATGTTTTCACTCTAAAGATCATTTAAGATGAGTTTTCACATTTTATGTAGCTCATTTACTACTTGAAGTTTTGCCATGCAGATGTGATGAGAGACGAGCTGGTTTAATTTTTTCTCTTGACTGCAGCCAGCCCTTCTGAACTCCCCTGTGCTGTGACATGATGCTTAAGAAAACTCCTCAGAAAAAAACCTGTGTGTATGTATCTCTCTCATATTTCTAGGGGGCTAAAGCTCAGAGATGAGCAAAGCTTCCTATTGATACCAATTGAATAATGATCTCATCTCAAAACTAGAAACATAAATCACCTAAAAATAGCTTCAGGTACTGAAGCCACCTGGATTTCTCCTCTTAAGTAACAAAGGTTTTGGATGAGGCTTGGCTGATTATTCTCACCTGTTGGGTTTGGTGTGGGGGGACTGGCCCAAGGGCTGGCTGTGAATGGAGCCCCAAGGTGCAGTGCAAACCCCTGAAGAGGGTGAAGAAAAATGTTTTCTACCAAATCTTGTTACTGTGACAACAACAGAGAAACCTTTTAAAGTGGAAAAATAGGTGTTTTTTTTCAAGAGCTCTTCCTGTCCCTTCAGCTCTGATGAATGCTCTCTGGAGCTTCACAGTAGTCCTGTATGCTCTGTGGCACTCCTGTGGCACAGAGTTTGGGTTTCCAAGAAAGCTATGAATCCTTTAAAAATAGAAATTTCTTGGCTCGAAGTGATGTAGTTAGTTGCCCTTTTCTTTCTTTATTTCTGGCCCATCTGGTCCTTTTATTTCTGTTTTTTCTTCCACCACTTCTCATTTCCCAGATCCTTTCCAGCTCTCTCCTCTTCCAAGGCACTGTTCTGCTTTCTTCTTTAAGTTGTTGCTCCCCAGCTGTCCACTTTTGCTCAAAGCTGGTAGTGTTTTTTGCATCTCCTTCCCTAGCATGAACTGGGACAGAGTTTCCCTTCCTCTCAAACACAAGCATCACAAGATGCAGCTGCTTTTATGCAAGTCGAGCTCCTGAGTCTTTCTCACCACCTGAATCCCTCAGATTTGGCTTGTGACAGCAGCCTGAGAAGCTGGGGTTGCTCCTCATGAGATGCTGGTTGAACCCTTGCAGGTTCCTGGTACAAATGTGGTGTTAGAAAACAGGCTGGAAACATCCAGCAGTCACCTCCTGGCTAGAAACCTAAAATTATTAGCCAGCAGCCAGGTGGAAGTATAAGACACATTTATATATTAAAAAAGTGGGATCCTTGTGGTCTCTAGGGATCTTTTCTAGCTTTTCCAGGAGACCTGACCTCAACAGACCTTTTACTTTTTTCAGAACGTCCCAAAGTTTTGAAGGGCAGCTATGAAATGGATAGATGCTTAATTTTGTATTGCTGAAGCCATGCTTCCCTGGTTTGTGTTTCTCCCAGTTGGCTCTCGGTGCAGCTGAGTGCTAAGGATATTTTTTTATTTGAAACCTTGAATTCTGCAGAGACCGAGCACTTCTTTCTTAGGATCACCAGGGAAAATTTCTTACTGTCCCAGCAGGGTAGGAATTTCAAGCTCTGAAGTGATAATATATGTAGTCTTCCAACATCATTAAAATAGGCTTTTTCTGACAGTGCCACCGAGATGCAAAGAACATGATCCTGCCTGTGAATGACAAATCAATTGGTGTTATGGTGGAGCTAATTTGGAGGCTCTCATGCAGCACCAGGGAAAGCCATGACTGTGAGGGTGTGGGGAAAAACACAAAAAAACCCCTGTTTTTCTCCTGGTCATGCAGTGTTCCTCTGTGCTGCTCCTGGGCTGGAATCTGGCTGTTGGCACTCAGCAAATGGAGGTTCCTGGGGGTCAGGGAGCTGTGTGGGCTTTCCAAGAAGAAGGGGGAGAAGATGGCACCTTGCCAGGCTGCTGGGTGGAAGATGCTGGCTCTTATTTCTAGCTTTTACTGCTGTTTTCTATCATGCCACTTGCCTTAATTTACTCCTTTTTTTTTTTTTTTAAGGTGCCTGTGGGAGTTTGGGGGAGCATGTCCAGGCAGGGATCCTTGGTCACTTATAAAGTGAGGCTGTTACTGCACTATAAGGACTTAGATGTAACAGTGCTGGGGTGGACCCAGCTCCATCCTGCTCGAATTCTGCCCCAGGCAGCAGCTGGTGGGATGGATGTTATTTGCTTAAGCTGTGGCTGGGTTTGGTTTAACCCAACAACTCAGCCAGCAGGTTTTATTTGTTATTTTTTAGGAAGTGTGAGGATGTGTAGAGGAGGATACTTGGAGTAACAGAATCATTTTGGTTGGAAAAGACCTTGAAATCAAGTCCAACTTTTAACCCAGCACTGCCAAGGCCACCACTAAACAGTGTCCCTCAGCACCATATCTAAACAGCTTTTAAATCCCTCCAGGGATGGTGACTACTCCACCACTGCCCTGGGCAGCCATGGCATTAAAAAACAACAGCAAAAAACAAACAAAACAAAACACCAGGAGAAAGATTTTACTACTTTTTTTGAGCTCGGGGGCTGTGTGCTCCACCTCTTGGGTGAGAGGAGGTACAAGTGATGGGGAAGGTGACCCTCAGGGATGCAAACAGCAGCTCTACCGCCCCCTGCGAGCTGGACAAGCAGCTGCTGGAGCCTGCCCAGGGCGGAGGAGCAGGGCTGCCCTTTGCTCTGCGCGGGGCCGGTCGCCCATGTGGCGGTGGACTTTGGCAGCAGCGCCCGGGGAGCGGAAGAAGGGCCCCAGCGGCCTCCCAGCAGGTGTGTGTGGCTGTTGTGGTGGGGGGACAGCGAGGGGGGACCCCTGGCCCAGAATTGAGGGGGCCCTCAGTGGGACTGAAAAGATGGGTGTCTGGATGCTTGTGTACTGGGGACTGTTTAGGGCAAGGATTTAATGCCAGTTTCTTCTGGAAGGGGCAGAAACTGAGCCACCTCTGTTCAGGTCTGTGTATGTGTTCCTCACCAGCCCTGAAATGACCCCCAAATGCCTTAAACTTTGGGTGTGAGAGGGCTGACAAGTGGTTTGGACAGCATCTGGCCATCTGCCTGTGTTGGGGATGTTTGTGGGGGTAGTTTGGGTACCGATGCTGCAGGAGGAGTTGGGGGGAGCTGGAGAGTGGCATTCTCCCTGCCACAGCAGCTGTGTCTTCACCTGCACGTTGCCCTGGGCTTTCCTTAAGGTTTCTTCTGCATGGGACCATTAATATAAATCCAGTGTCCACTTGAACTGCTGTATTCTCATTGGAGCTAAAAGTCAGAAGGAAATCCCTGTTTCCACTCCATCTCATAGCTCACATGAGCAAAGCTCCATGTCTTCTTGCCTCTGTCCATACACATTTGAGAATAACCCTCCTTGTCTTGCTTGTAGTTAGCAACCTGGTGATGTACCCCCGGGCCCCTGCCTGGCTACCCCAGCCAGCCCAGGGGGTGTGGGGAGAGGGTCAGCATGGCCTCCCACCCCAGCCACGTCGGCAGCTCCTCCGTGCAGGACCCCCACCTCGGCCTGGCTCCTGGGATGGGAGCCACCTCCCCAGCCACCCCTGGGATGAGGGTCACCAGCCCTGGAGGGGTGCCCATGGACCTGCTTCCCGGGCTGAGTATGCCAACCAGCCATACTCCAGGTGAGAACTGCCTCCCTTTGCCATCCTGCACTGAGCACCCTCCTTGAAAGCCCTTTTAAAATAAGATTTGACCACTTTGCTGTTCTTCTGGGCTTGCAACACAGATCCTTGCCCTCATCATAGCTTGGGTAAAGCATTGAGCAGCTGTCAGCCCCCCTGCAGTGCTGGGTCCAGTTCTGGAGCCACCAACAGAAGAAGGACATGGTGCTGTTGGAATGAGTTCAGAGGAGGCCACAAAGATGCTCAGAGGGCTGGAGCAGCTCTGCTATGGAGACAGGCTGAGAGAGTTGGGGTTGTTCAGCTTGCAGAAGAGAAGGCTCTGGGGAGACCTTAGAGCACCTTCCAGTACCTGAAGGGGCTACAGGAAAGCTGGGGAGGGACTTTTTACAAGGGCTTCGAGTGACAGAATGAGGGGATGAGCTTTAAACTGAAAGAGGGGAGATTTAGGTTAGACATTAAGAAGAAATTCACTATGAGAGTGGTGAGACACTGGCACAGGCTGTGCAGGGAAGCTGTGGCTGCCCCTGGGGAGTGTTCAAGGCCAGGCTGGATGGAGCTTGGAGCAAGCTGGTCTAGTGCTTGGTCTAGTGTCCCTGCCTATGCAAGGGTGTTGGGCCTAGGTGAGATTTAAGGTCCCTTCCAACCCAAACCATTCTATGATAAAATGCAGATCTTTTTTTACCAGGAGCAAGGTAAATGATAAAAATTTAGAGGGAGTACCCTTTGGGTAGGAGCACAAGGGAGTTAGCAAGCTCAGCTGCTGAAACAGTGGAGGGGGAAAGGACAAAATGGGGGCTTAGAGGATGCTCTTGGTGCTGGGAAAAGCTTTGAGCACTCCAGCAAATTTGGGTTGATTTACAGAATCATAGAATGTCTTGGGCTGGAAAGGACTGCTAAAGGTCATCTAGTCCAACATCCCTACAATAAGTAGAGATGTCTCCAACTAGAACAGATTGCTCAGAGCTCCATCAAGCCTGACCTTGAATGTCTTCAGGGATGGGGCCTTCACCACCTCTCTAGGCAACCCGTTCCAGTGATCCACCACCCTCATATTAAAGAACTTTTTCCTAATGTCCAACCTAAATCTATCCTTTTCTAGCTTGAAACCATTACCCCTTGTCCTATTGTGTTACATGCCCTAGTGCACAGTTCTTCCCCAGCCTCCTTACAGGCCCCTTTCAGCTACAAGGTCTCTCTGGAGTCTTCTCTTCAGGCTGAACAACCCCAACTCCCACAGCCTGTCTTCATAAGAGAGGTACTCCAGTCCTCTGATAATTTTTGTTGCCCTTCTCTGGACATGCTCCAACAGGTCTGCATTCTTTTGTTGGAGGCTCCAGAACTGGACACAGTACTCCAAGTGAGGTCTCACCAGGGCCTGGGTTATTGCCCTTGGTGAGTTATGGTGTGGGTACAGAGGGTTTTGTGGTGAGGTGTGATGCTCACACTGAGAAGGGGGGTGTTGTGTGGGGCTGAGTAAATTTATTGGTGTGTAAATTGTGAGGGGTTAAGGTACGTGAGAGGTGGGTGGCTGGAGCTGGGATCTGGTGCAGGGGGAGACCTAATGAGCTGTGTTGTTGACATGGCAGCTCCAGAGCTTGGCAGAGAAGGTGCTTTTGGGGGTTCTCTCCTAAAACGGGTGAAAGTTGGTCCCCGTGACAAGTCCACACCATCGAGCTGGAATTGGGCATCTCCTGAAACCACAGGGGCACAGCTTTCTCAGAGATGGGGATGGGAAGGTATCCAAGCCTCCTGCTCCTCCTTCTAGACATGATGCTTGACCAGTTTCTGGCCCTGCTGCTGAGCAGGTCACCCAGCTTTATTTCCATCACCTCCTCTGCCTCAAAGAATCACATCCAGGACATGAGTTGAGCCCTAGATGTGGTCCAGAACCTGCAGCAGTGCCCCTTCTTTCTCAGATTATGTTGTGTTGTGTTTCAGGCAAGGATATGAAGACCCCCCCTGGCAGTATCGAGCAGGCAGTTATGGGGATGACTACACCTACCAAAGCCACCCATGGCAGCCAGTGGCCTGGCAGGGTGACAGAGGTACAGGCTTATCCTTTGGTTCTGGGGATGAGGGCAGCTTGCTTGAAGGAGAAGAGGTGAATGTTTTTTTACCAGGATGGGTTCTTTTCCAAGAGCTTGCATACCTCCAGGACTTTCTCCTGCCCATGGTCCTGGGCTATGTGTGTGGTTCTCCCCATGGAGCACTGCCCTCAGTTTGCATTTGGGAAACATGAGCAGGAACTAGGTGCACCCAAGGGAGTGTTTGGCCTTGATCTCCATGGCTAAAACCCTGCATAATTTGATTCTAGGCTGAACTTGGTGCTGATGGTGCTGATCAGGGTGGCTGGGACCTCCTTTTTGCTGAGTTCCTGGGCTGAAAACGGGAGGGAGAAAAGAGGAAGGGACATCAGTGCTGTGTTGGCAAACATGTGCAGGGCTTTATCATACCTCCAACGTGTTGGGCTAATTTGGAAGCAAATGGGGTGTGCATGGCACATTGCCTGACTCGTTGCTTTCTTTTGCAACTTCATTATGGCTTGTTGCTCTAGAGGAGCAGCACTACATCTTGATTCTCTTTCTAGACCTGAGGCAGGGAGAGCCTTACAGCAAGAGTACCAAGTACCAGGACCAGCACTACTACAGGGGTTACCACCCCAACCTAGCTGCCAGCCCCCCAGGGCAGGACAGGTAATTCTGGGGAGTCTGGGCATCCCCTGGTGCAACCACTCATGGTGATTTTGGTGGCTGGTGCCAAAATCTCACCTTCAGGGTGTCTCCTTTTGCTCCCATCTGCAGGATGCAGGCCTACAGCTCCTCTGAGGAGAGCTACATCCCAGCTGCCAGGAGGGAGCGGGCAGGGGGAGAAACCCTCAGCAGTGACTTGGGGGAGGCTGGGGGCCAGCCCCAAGAGGTAACCTTGGGATGGGCAGGGGTGGAGGACAAAAGGCTTGGGGATCTTCCCAGAGATTTTGGGAGCAATCCATGTCTCTCCTCCAGCTGGGAAGGAGGATGAGGAGAAAAGGGCTGCTTTGCTATGTTGCACCTGGTGCTTAACAGTCTCTGGGGATTGGTACAGCAGGTTAATAATTTTGGTGACATCTTCATCTGCTGGGCTGTTGTTCCCCCAGGCATGGGGCTGTACACTGTGCAGGGCCACGAGCAGACCAAAAACCTGGGCTCGGTGGGATGCTCTTCTGTGTCCTCCCTTGGTAGCTGAAAGCTGTGTCATTGTCAGCTCTGTCCACCACATCCTGCTCCACTGTGCTTATGTCCTGATCACTGTGTTTTGCTCAGAGCAAATTAAAAGATCAATTGATCTGTGGTGGTTTTGCTCCTGGGCATTGTTTTTTTTTTCTGGTTCCCAAGTCCTGTCTGCTGGTTGTGTTGAGGAGTCTGTTCAAAAGCAGCATGACCAAGTCAAGGGAGATAATTGTCCCCCTTCGCTCTGCTCTTCAGACACCCCCCTGCAGTGCTGTGTCCAGTTCTGGAATCCCCAACACAACAAGTATATGGAGCTATTGGAGTGAGTTCAGAGGAGGCCATGAAGATGTTCAGAGGGCTGTGGCCCCTCTTCTATGGACACAAGCTGAGAGAGTTTGGGTCGTGCAGCCTGGGGAAGAGAAGGCTCTGGGGAGACCTTAGAGCACCTTCCAGGACCTGAAGGGAGGCTACAGGAAAGCTGGGGAGGGACTTTTTACAAAGGCATGGAATGATAGGATGCACCAGAACGGTTTCAAACTGGGAGAGGGGAGATTTAGGTGAGATCTTAGGAAGAAATTATTTCCTGTGAGGGTGGTGAGACACTGGCACAGGTTGCCCAGAGAAGCTGTGGCTGCCCCAGCCCTGGACGTGTTGAAGGCCAGGTTGGATGGGGCTTGGGGCAACCTGGTCTAGTAAGAGGTGTCCCTGCCCATGCAGGGGGGTTGGGACTAGATGATCTTCAAGGTCCCTTCCAACCCAAACCATTCTATGATTATGTCTATGAAAGCTGTTGGGCTAGACCAGTGGCTGATGTAAAGGATTTTAGAAGCCATTGGGTGGGACAGAAGAATTGGCCATGATGAACTTAAGATACTAAAGGGTGTGATCTGCTCAGATGGGGATTGTCTGTGCTGTGCTTCTCCCACTGGGCACTTCTGGGGAGCAGCAGAGCCCATCCCACTGCCCTGGGAGCAGAAAAGCAGTGGTGTCCCTAGTTTTCCAGCCAGGTTTGTGTTGTTTCACAGCCCTTGGGCCAGCCCAGCCTGCTCCTGCAGTACCAGGAGTCGGGGCTCAGCTCCAGCAGCCACGAGCTCAGCCAGTACATCCCTGATGGTGCTGACAACTATGACTCCACACCTTTTAGGACCTGGAGCCCAGAGTCAGCAGGTGAGGTGTGATGGGGCCCTGGTCCCCCTGACAAGGGGGGAGCAAGCAAATAAACAGCTGTCTTCAGATTTGCTGTCTCACGTCTTGGTCCTTTTCTGGAGGAGGTTGTGAGGTTGCAAGACACAACTGGGGGACTGCAGGGTGGACATGCAGTCCTCTGGCTCTGCCCTGGTAGGTGTAGGAGCTGCCATGCATGTCTTTTGCTTTAGGGGACAGTTTTTGTATGGGGGAGGGGTCAGTGAAGGGTGACTTCATTTGGGGGAGCCAGGCTGGGACCTGATCACCTCCTCCACAGTGGAGGTGGTGTGGGATCAGGGGAAAGGGGACTCATGGTGGTCTGTGTGTCATTGCAGGGGGGCCCTTGGTGTCCAGCCCTGCCCCAGTGGTACCCCTCAAGTTCTCGCTGCCACATGTGGCCATCTGCTTTGGAGCTGGAGGCCAGCTGGTGTTGGTGTGTCCCCACTGCCCTGCTGAGGGACAGCTAGCCCATGTTGAGATACACAGCATGGAGGTATGCCACAGCCTGGCATGGAGTGTCTCCCTTTTGCCCTCCTCAGTAGCCTTCCTATCCCCTGCTGCCCTCTTGTTTCCTGCCCACATGGACTCTTGAGTCCTCATTGTGCCAGCCTATGCCTGGGCATTGCTTTCAGCCCATGGGCCCCACATCCTGCTCCTTCTGCTCTGTAACCCTTGTCATCTGTGACCTGCTCAGTGTGATCCCTTCTGATAAGGACAGATGTGGTCCATGCCTCTCTGAAGGATAATTCTGCCCACCTTTCAGAGGTGCTCCAATACAGAGGCAATATCCATCCACATCCCCTGAGTCTACCACAGTGTTTCAGTCTCCTATTTTGCCTCCCAAAGGAGATAGATGCCACCTCAACAGGCCTGTCTTTCCTGGACCTTAGCATTGGGGTCCATGTTATGGTTTAGAGTCTATGCTCTATTACCTTAAGACTGCACAGATAATGGGTTCACCAGCACTTTTGAACCCTTGGCCAAGGCACTGACTTTCAGGTAGCCTAGCTGGGGCTGATCTGATTGCTGGAGTCCAGCTGCTGAATTTGCATTTGTTTTGTAGGTAATCCTTCAAGACACGAAAGAGCTGGAGGAGCTACAGGCCTTTCCGGGGCCCCTGGCCAGGTAGGCTGCACCAGCAACACCAGGAGCTGTGTCCTCCTGACTGTGCTGGCATGGCTGGCTTAGGAGCACCTCTCCTTTGGGTGGAGACATGAGCTCAAGGCAGACTTCAGGGTCCCCATGGCTTTGAGGTATCTGCCCAAGCCAAGTCTGGGTTCAGATTGGGACTGCAGCCCTTTTGCTGGGGTGTGGGTTGGTTTGGACTGTGGGAGGTGGTCCTTTTGAATGTTCATAGGTGTGAGTTTAGTGTGCTTTGTATGTCTAACCTTATTTTACACTCACGTCCCAGAAATAAGTTTTCTGGCAGATCCCTTTGGATGTCTAAAGCTCTGAGTCAACCTGTGGTTTAGCTTTTCTTAGGGTTTTTATCCCCTGAGACTGAGCATAGCAGGGAGCAGGGTTCAGGCCTAGGATGCACCTTCACCCACTGTGAGTCTGGGGATGAATCATGGCTTGAAGTGCATCAGGTTGGCTCTGGGTCATACTGGTTACACCAGTGTGTCTGGTCACTCATAACCAAATCTGGGAGAGGAAAGGAACATGCAGGGGGAGGAAAACCATCCACTGAGCAAAACAGCTGGATAGGAGACCTGAAGGTTACCACTTGTGCCAAAGGTGATGCTGGGAATCTCCATATGATATGATTGTGTGGTTGAGCCAAGATCAGCATCTCCATTTCCCCAGTCCCTCTTTCCTGGCTGATTTTGTCTCAGCCATCCTTTCTCTCCAACTGGCTATTTTATTGTAAGGCAGCAGTTCTGCCTGGCTTTGCATGTAGCTTAAAGATTTCTGCTTCTGTTTCAGACCCAAAGGGTTTGTGTGGTCACAAGTGTCTTTCTCCCTGCACTGTGCCAGTTAAATAAAAGACACAGCTCCAGCAGCCTTGGACATCCACAGCTGTAAGAGGAGCACAGCAAAGCAAAACCAAGGTTCTTTGCAGATGGATGGAGGAAAATACCATGAGAACAGGGTTTGAGATGCACTCTGCATCCCTGAAACATTAGAAATCTGTGGAGAGTCATATTGATGATAAAATTTAAGCCTTTTTGAGCTTGCTGTGGCCAATGTGGTATGTGGTCATTGGCACTGGGGATCTTCTCTCCTCCATCTCACTGTGAATCTTTGGCATCCTGATCAGTGAACCTGGGGCTGCTTTGAGTATGAATGACGTCCTAGATTGCTCTGTCTTGAGGTTCTTTTGATGCCTTTCTCTGCTGTTGCAGGGAGGACCTGCACAAGGTGGATGTGATGACATTTTGTCAGCAGAAGATAGCTTCAAGCTGTGATCTCTCAACACAGAGAGGCAGAGATTCAGCTCTTCTCTGGAAACTCCTGGTCCTCCTCTGCCGGCAGAATGGGGTAAGTGTCCCATCGAAGGGAATCACATTTTTTTTCTTAGAAGTGAGACAATTTATATGCCACTTAGGTGACTCTTGCTGCTTTTGGGGGAGATTGTACCTTAAAAGTATTGCATTGCTTCATCGAGGAGCCAGCATTTATGCTTAAAAGGGGATTATTCCCTTAATCCAGTGAAATCCACCAAATCTAATCTGTGGCTGCTTGTTGGAAGCAGATGAAAAAGATCCTCAGAGTGCTGTGAAAGTCTTGCTAGTCGTGCAGACTCCTTTGCCCTGTGTGCTGGCGGCCAAGGCTGGTCTTGTTGAGGAGATGTGCTAGGTTGAGGATACAAGTTTAAGCAGCTTCCATGGGCCCTGCCTCTTCCCTTCCCTTCCCTTTGGCAGTCCATGGTGGGCTCAGACACGGCGGAGCTGCTGATGCAAGACTGCAAGGGCCAGGAGAAGTACAGGAGGCAAAACCCTGCGGCAAACCTGATGGGCCTGACGGAGGATGAGTGGGTGTCACGTCAGCCGGGGACACTGGACCTCATCACGGGGGAGGTCCCTCCCGTCGTGGAGACACAGGCACAGATAGTGGAGAAGTTCACCAAGCTCCTCTACTACGGCAGGAAGAAAGTAAGTTGTGAGCAGGATTCAGGACCACAGATGTCTTTTCCTTGGGTCCTTTGGCCTCTTCAGGCAGGTTTCAAAGGGAAGAGTGGTCAGGAGGTGCCTTGTGACTGTGGGATCAATGTTTCAAGTTGTGTTTGTACAACAGGGCTTACAGCAGTGATTTCCCACCACTGGGAATTGGGATGGGGTCCCAAGCGAAGACAAGATCCAGAGGCTTTTACCAGTGCCCTGGGTTTAGTTGCAGCTGTGATCTCAAGGGACACCAAAGGCACAGGGAGACAGGAGGGTTGGATGCAAAGAAGCTTGGGTGCCCAGGCTGGGGTCCCACAGCAGTGGCAGGGAGAGCTAGCAGGCAGCACAGACCTGGGAATCCAGGAAAGACAACATTGCTGTGAAGGTCCCAGAAAGTAGGAAGATAATGTGGCCTTTGTGAACATGGAAGAGTTGTTTGGAGACTATTAGTCAAAGCCAGAGCAGTTATTGGGGCTCTTCTCTGATTGGGATGAGTAGTGAGTGGAGTGGAGGAGGGCAGGGAAGCAGAGTTAGTGCAAACCCTGTTTCTTCACCTTGGCTGCAGGATGCTCTGGTCTGGGCCATGAGAAACCAGCTGTGGGGCCATGCCCTCTTCCTCTCCAGCAAGATGGACCCTCGGACTTACAGCTGGGTGCTCACTGGGTAAGGTGGAGAACCTAAAGCAAGGTACCATGCTCTGACTGGCTCTGCCAAGCCTGGTATCCCTTTGGGTGCCCTCAGCCCCAGTGTCATGGAAAAAAAAGCATTGATTTTGTCTGGATTCTTTCAGAGGAGCAAAGGGGAGAGAGGGGGCATTCTTCCAGGTGGGCCTGGGTCCTTTGGGCTTTCTGAGGGACAGGAGAAACCAAGTGGGGACAGGAGAAACCAAGTGGGGACAGGAGAAACCAAGTGGGGACTGGAAAGCAGAAGGAAAACCATTCCCTGGAGATGTGAGGTGTATTTATTCTGAGTTTTTGACTTTGCCCTTGCTACCTGAGCAAAGGCAGCCACCAGGCTAGGGGAAGCTGGGCCATCTTCACCATGATCCAGCTTGGTCTGAACTGTTCATCCCAATTGTGTGAATGTTTTCTGGTGGAATTAATGTACTTAGTCTGGATTGAGTTGATCCCTTCATGGAGTGTTAAGCAGAAATTTTCTGTCTTGTGCAACCTGAATCCTTTAGAGGCTTTATCCAGCGTTGTCTTGGAGACCTGCCTGATCTGGAGGTGATGCAGATCATTCTGCTAGGCTGATTGGTACCTTCTGCCTTCTCTGGGAAGCCCCTCAGGACACAGCTTTCCTGGGGCATTTGGGATGTGCCCTTGGAGGCGAATGAGGGTTTGGGATCCTAGCACGGCAGCCTTGTCTCTGCTGTCTCCTCACAGATTCACCAGCACACTGGCCACAAATGACCCCCTGCAGACCCTCTTCCAGCTCATGTCAGGAAGGATCCCTCAGGCAGCACTGGTCTGTGAGCAAGAGGCATACCCCTGTGCTGTGTCACCTGCCTGTGACACCCATCTTGTGGTTACCATCTCTGCTCACCTTCCCTCTCCTCTTGTCTCCCTCCAGTGCTGTGGGGATGCTGCATGGGGAGACTGGAGGCCCCACCTGGCTGTGATGTTGTCCAACAAGGTTGGAGACATGGAGCTGAACCACCGAGCCATCATCACCATGGGGGACACTTTGGGTGAGCTGAGACCACTGTGAGCTGTTTTTGTTCCTGCTGTAGCAGTTGGCTGGACACCTGCAGGTCACCATGCATGTCCATGCTGATACAGATGAATGTCAGTGTTGAAATGGGGCCTGCACACCTGTACCCCTGGAGCTGTCATGCTTAGACACATCCATTAGCTGCTCTTCTGGAGATTCCTGGAGTAACTGGACCTGGGGGGGATATGTGACTGCAGGGACTGAGACTTGCTTCCAGTGGTGGGGACCCTCAGGGGTTTAATGCAGATGATGGCATGCTGCAGAGGTGAAGCTAGGACCTGCACAGGCTCCCCTGGTCCTACCACTGAACTGAAATCCCCTCCCTTGGCACAGAAAGCAGCAGCTGGGAAAAACACACCAAAAATTGGGAAGATGAGAGAGCTCAGGATCTGAATGGGAAGGCGAGAAAAGTGGGGTGGTTGGGTTTGGGTTTTCACGTGAGCACGGGGAGCTCTGAAGCCACGCTGACCATGCAGTGACCTCTCAGGACTAAGTCTCTTTTTTTTTCCCTCCCACCCAGCTGGCAAGGGAGCAGTGGAAGCAGCTCATTTCTGCTACCTGATGGCAGATATTCCTTTTGGCTACTTCGGGGTGAAGGCAGACCGCATGGCTCTGCTGGGCAGCAGCCACTGGTGAGCGAGCCCAGGCAGGCAGTGTTCTTGCCAGGGAGAAGTCTCCCACCTTCTCCCCATATCCAGGATCTACCTTTAATGCAAAAGCAATTGTGGTTGGTGGGTTTTTATTGCCCTGGGCCTCTCCAGCCACTGCCTTGGGGGGAGAACTCTGCTCCTTTTTGCTGACCCTGCCCCTCTCCCCTGCAGTCAGACATTCTCCCAGTTTGCCAGGACAGAGGCCATCCAGCGGATGGAAATCTTCGAGTACTGCCAGCAGCTCCGACAGCCTGAATCCTTACTGCTCCCCTTCCAGGTAGCAGATGTGTGCAAGCACATCTGGTGCAGCAGCTCACATCTGCACCAAAACATCTGTCCATCCCCCTGAAGCTAGGGATTCAGGCTGCCCTACAAGGCTTGTCCCCTCCCTGGACTTTGGGAGTGATGCTGCAGCTGAGGAGCTCCTCTGGGGCAGGGCTTTGGGCAAGTTTTGGGATATGGTAGTTGATCGGTGCTTGCTCAGGTCTAGTTGCCTTCCTGCTCTGTGGGTAATGGACAGACTTCATTTTCCAAATAAGCACCTGGATGCTGCTGCCTTGGGTGCTGCACAAATTGGATAAATGAAGTTGGGCTTCATGACAGCACCACAGTTTGGGGAGCATGGCTAGACTGCCCCATGGGGATGGGTGGGGTGTCCCCAAGTTGCAGGTGACCTCTGGGTGATGAGACTTATGATCTGAGATGCTGAGTCACACTAGGATGCTGTGCCAGGGCAGAGGTGATCCACGGGCACAAGCATCTCCTTGCTCATCTATGTCTGCTCTGCTTCCCTCTTCTGAGGTGTACAAGCTCCTCTATGCCTCTCGCCTGGCTGACCACGGGCTCCCAGCCCAGGCCCTGCAGTACTGCGAGCACATTGTCACTGCACTCCTGGGCCAGGGTCCAGGCACCCACCCTGTCCTGGCCCAACAAGTGATGAAGGTGAGTCTTATCCCCTCCTCTGCATCCTTGGCGGGTGGGTACCCATTCAGGACCTGGTCTGGTGGGAAGTATCCTTGGGGTTTCCCCTGGCTGGGGGGGTGCTTGACAGCTCTAAGCAGTCCCACCATGGTTTGTTGGCTGAGCATGGTAAAGCCAGCCCTTCTGTGGGGTCTTTAATACCCATGGGTTTATGGTAGAAAACAAAGGAATTGAGTCGATTGCCAAGTAGGGCCAGAGTTATTTGGAAGCAAAGGATGTTTTCTGTTCTGGAGGGACTTTGTTAACTTTGAAGTGGCACAGATTGAAGGAGCTGAAGTGTGAGTGCTTGACATTTTCTCGCCAGCACATGATCCCACAATTGCATTTACCTGCCAGGGGCTTTTTTGGCATGACAGTGAGCAGGAGTGTGTCCCAGCTTGTAGCACTGTGGGGAACGGTCCGTGACAAGCACTGAGCCAAGCTCCTCTGCTTTGTGAGAGGGGTGCTGGGGCAGGGAGGGAGAAAGTGTCCCAGGTCTGCCCCCTCCACGTGTATAACTGGGACAGTGCCAAGGCTTCCTCCATGGGGAAGGAGGCAAAAGCTCTGCAGTGCTGGGAGATGAGGGGCAGCAGAGATGCTTGGCTGAGGCAAGTGCTCTAGAAATCACCCACAACTTGGCTGTCACAGCTCCCCCCCCCCCACCCCATTGCTGAAACCTATTTACTGTCTAACAGCCTCTCAGATCTGCCGTTCTGCTGGGAATAATGCTCCTCCTGGGAGAAAACACTTTCATCTGAAAAACTAGTGCATTCGTGGACGCTCTTATCTTTGATGTTTCAGACTGTGTTACAAATTATGATACACATTAGTGTTTGATTAAGACTTCCCCTCTTTTGAAGCTAGGGACGATATACAACCAGGTGCTGGTTCATTAATACTGGATCAAAGTGCACATTAGCTTTTGGATTAAACATTCCCCCCGTTTAGGAGTAATCATGCTTCTAATTTCCTCTTTCCTGCAATTGATTTAGGATGAACACACGTGTGTTTGCAAAAAGACGGGGACTGGTGGGTCTATTGGCAGCACAAACTCCTGGCTGGGTGCTGGGTTACTCCATTCTTTGTGGCTGTCCTGTGTCCTGAGCTGGGCTCCAGCCACATGGGTTGTGTCTCTGTAACCTCCTGGAGCTGGGAGGTGTGTTTTGTGCTGGTTTAGGCTTGGTTTTCAAAAACTTTGGCAACAGGAAGAAATGGCCAATGGGGCTGGTGCTGAGGGGAGATAGCTGAGACCCCTGTGGCTGTGGAGGGTGGCTAAGCTGCAAAGTCACCTTTGGAAGGCTGCTGGTGGCCCTTGATGCAGCAGCCTTGTAGCAAAGCGTAGAAGATGAGTGCAAAGGAGCTGGGAGGGAGCTTGATAAATCCCCAGGAGGTGGGTTGATACCAGTAGGAGAAAATTCAGTGAAGACTTGGGTGAAGAGTAGTGCTTTGAGTGCCATCTCCCCTTGTCCAAGCAATTTCTCCAGACTGGGATTTAGCTCTGCAGGGAGTCCTCTTGCACCCCAGGCTGCTGGGATGGGTTGCCCCAGAAGAGCCTCTTGCTCCGTTGATGGTAGCTGGAGCCCCACATGATTGAGAAGGCTGTGGCCAGGGCAGTGTGGACCCTTCTCTTGCAGGAGAAGTTAACCACACAGCAGCAATACTGCAGAAAGGGACCTGGGGGAGATAGTGGAGCATGGAAAAAATACTGAGCAGAGACATGAGGATGCTGTTGTAGAAATGAAAGAAAACAATTCCAATGTTATAGTGTTATTCTGGGCTGTGAGAGCAAGAACAGCATGTGTGAGACATGGAGGTGCTAATCCCCCTGTGCTTGGGTCTCGGGGGTCTTGGCTGGGGCACTGTGTCCTGTTTGGGATGCTGTGCTTGGGGACAGGGTCAAATTGGAGCAAGAGCAGGAGTGACAGAGACTGAGGGGAAAATTACCTCCAAAGAAGGCCTTGGGGTTATTTTTTTCCAGACCAAATATGCTGTTGGAGGAAGGGGTCTGTGGGATGTGCTGACATTCCCTGGCATTCAGGAGGCTGCTTTTCAGGGGATGGTGCCTACCTGGCCCAGCAGCTTCCATGGGACCAGGAATCAAGAGGCTTAATTTGCAGCAGGGAAGGTTTAACTTAGATATTAAGAAAAAACTAGCTCTAAGGATATTAAGCATCAGGGCAGTTCTGGGAGGCTGTGAAATCTTCACTTTGGAGATTTGTAAGTGTAAATCAGACAAACAGGCTGGTATGAGCACACAGGATTGTCTTGAGTGTCAGCAGATGGAGCAGGTAACCTCAGAGGGTCCCTCCCATCCTTGTATTTGTTTTCCATGTGGTTGTTAGTGATGGGAATGCTTGTTGCAAAGCTGAGTGAGCCCTTAGCTCAAACTCTGCCAGCTCCCATCCATCCCTGTGGGTCAGGTATGGGGTTGGTGCACAGCTCTGGGAGGATGGGCTGTTTCTAGGGCTCCTGGTGGGGTGTCCTGCAAACCTGTCAGTGCCTTAAGCTGGTTGTCAAGTGAGATTAATGGAATTTGTTTAACTTGGAGGAGAAAAGGATGAAAATAGTTACTTGCTTCTCTGATGTGAAGAGCATCTTTGGCTTCTCTGTGGAGGTGGCTGAGATAGCCCTTCTGGGAGGCTTTGTGGGGCATGGCATGAGACAACACCTCTCTGCAGCAATGCAGGAGAGGGAGTACACCTTGCACAAGAGTCTGGTGTTACTTCTACCTTCATACTATGAAGTGTAGCTCTGGTGCTATTTTCCCCTGGTTCTGTATGTCCAACTGTGTGCAATTGTGAGGGTTGGTCTCTTCCCTGTGGAGCTGAGATGTGTGATAAGCCCTGTTGCCCTCCTGGCTCTGCAGCTAGCCGAGCGGCTGAAGCTCTCTGACCCACTGCTCCTGGAGATGCCTGAGCAGGACCAGACACTGGAGCCAGAATGGCTGGTACAGCTCCGAGCCTGCTGCCAGGAGTGGGAGGTAAGGAGGAGCCACGGATTCTGGGGTGGTTTGTCTGCAGGAGCATCCTCCTCCTCTGCCCTGATCCAAGGGGATGATGGGTATGGAGGTTGGGAGGCTGTTTTTATCCAGGTGCCTTTCCCCTTGCCTTGTGAGCTCTGAGATGTGGTCTCAGCTATGGGACCTGAAGCTTCAGTGGGATCGGGGGATTGCAGCACCCAAGGGTGTGAACAGTGAGGGCTGCAGAGCTACCCACGGGGCAAAATGCTCCTTGTCTTGAATCATAGAATCATAGAATCCTAGGGGTTGGAAGGGACCTCGAAAGATCATCTAGTCCAACCCCCCCTGCCAGAGCAGGGTCACCTAGAGCACATCACACAGGAACTTGTCCAGGTGGGTTCTGAATGCCTCCAGTGAAGGAGACTCCACAACCTCTCTGGGCAGCCTGTTCCAGTGCTCTGTCACCCTCACAGTAAAAAAGTTTTTTGTGATATTCACCTTGAACCTCCTATGCTCCAAGGAGGCTCAAGGAGGTCTTGGCTCAAGGAGGGCAGCCAAGGGCTGGGGGGTGAATGAAGATCTCCTCTTGCAGTCAAGATATTGCAGAGGACACTGGTCGGCCATCACCTTGCAGGTCTGTCCTCTTGAGTCCCTTAACTGTGGTCAGGTCCTTGGATGGTGCTGTTTGTTCAGGTTGCATGTCTGCTTTTGGCTTTGTGACCTTTTCTGTCTCCAGTTGTCCTTCAGCCCCCTTCACTTGCTGTGACCATGTTGGTATGGGTCTCACCTGTAACCTGGGCTGCTTCAGCCTGGGGGGAGTCATAGCCCCAGACCCACCAGCACCATACTTCTCTTTACATCTCCTTTGTGCTTTCATTAGCCTTTGCCCTGTGCCATCCATTTTTCTAGCTGTTTTATCACGTTTCCCTCTGATTCCTTGCAGGTGGAAGATGACCTCGCTCTGGAGGTGGCACCTGCTCAGTCAAGGCACTCCTGGTCTGCTGCATCGATGGCAGGTAAAGAAATTGAAGCAGCAGGTTGCAATGGCTACAGCTCCCTGCTTCCCTGAAGCATTTCTCAGTGGCTGCTCCTTGCTCCTGACACCCCCTCAGAGCTCAAAATTTGGCCTCTGCCTGGATGTATCCCACCAGCATGGGGCTGCCAGGGATGGACTGTAAACCAAGGGCTGGATGCTTTGTGCCCTCCACGTGAAGTCTGAGTAATTGGGCCTAATTACTGCAGCTTCAGGAGTCCCTGTGAGTGCTGTAGGAGGAGAAGGGAGGCTGGGGGTGGGTGGCTGGATGAAGCACATGCCTGCCTGGCTGAGGCTCGGGGGTGATGGCCCCATTCCCGGGCACTCCTCTGAGGATGCAAATTGTAGCTGAACTAAGGGGATTTCACACTTGCAGAGTGAAAGATCCTGGAAGGAGCTCATCCCTCTACATGCTGGGCTGCAGCATGCCCCTTGTTGAAGCCCCAGCTTTTCCCCTTCCCCAATGCCTCATTCATCCCTTTGCTTTGTCCCTCCCATGATAGTTCACCCAGAGGGTCAAGAGACATCAAGATGAAGGACATGATCCTTCCCTGTGTGGCTGTCAAGAGAAGGGGTGGAGAGCTTGGGCAGTGTGTCCATTGGAATGTCCCATTGAGGAGAAGTCAGGGTCTGGTGACCCATTGGCACTGCTTCACAGCCACCTCCATCTGCAGGATGCCCCAGCACAGCTGCTGTTCCTCAGATCTAGCTTTCTGCTGGGAATTCCAGCACTGATGGGTGGAGAATCAAGGCTGGTACAGACAGGATAAAACATGACAAATTCCTCCAAGCCATTTCTTCCTATGAGGTTTTCCTGCTGCTGCCAAATCTCTCTTCAAAGAGCTCTCTCAGGCAGTAAAAAGCATCATCAATCCTGATTGCCTTCTGCTGCTACCAGGGCTGAGGCTATCATAATGCTTCCCTGGAAAAAAGTTGCAGTTACAATTGGGTGGCTTCTCTGAGTGGCCAGGTCTGATCCGTGTGGTCTTGGCAGCTTGCTTTCCCAATGTTTGGCACTTGTTCATTGAAAAGGTCATCCAGAGTCACCGCCCTGGGGACCTGCATGGAGAGAAAAATGGTTTGGTGCTGAATTCACCCATCTTGAGAAAGACAAAGCCTGAATGAAGGTGCCAAGCTGGGATCCACACAGTCACAGCAACCTCCCTCTCCATCCTTACAGCCTGGACTGTCTTCTGACTTTTTCTGGCCAAGCTTGCTTGGCAGCGTGGAGTTGAGCCTCCATCCTCTTCTCTTTAGATCTCACGCAGCTCATGGATGTGAGGCCAACCCCAGCTGGGCTGAAGGTGATGCCAGTGGCCAAAGCAAAAGGTTTTGTAGCACTGCATCCCAGAGGTGCCATAGTCTGTCCCCACACTCAGACCCAGAGAGTCTGGGTCCTGCCTGGCCATGTCTCAAGGCAACGGGAGGGAAACTTCCCAGTGGCCAGCACGTTTCTTGCTGGAGGCTGCAGAGCTGGAACAAGCAAGATGTGCATCTGGGGCCACCAGCAGTGTGCTGCCCAGACCCTGTCAAACTCCAGACACAGTGACGTGTGTCTGTCTTAAATAAAACAAACCCCACTTGCTCAACCTGCCTTTCAAGCAAAAATACCAGGCCTGAATAAGTCAGCCTAAAGCAAAAAACTCATCTGTGGGTGCTCCTGTGGAGCAGCAACGAAGGCTGTGGCTTCCTGGTGAATTTTCTTTCCTCCTCGAGGTGTGCAGCAGGAGTGGAATAAAAGGCTTGGAGGCCCCAGGCTCCTTTGAACTGCTGGGCACGTGCTGCCTGTGCTTTGGTCTCTTTGCTTCCATAGTTCATTTGCTTCTGAGTTCATTTGCAACCTCAGGCATGTTCCTGGGAGGTTTCCCCTGTCTTTCACAACCCACCTTCCTTGAAGCCTCTGAAAGGTCCCCACTGGTGCACTGTGCCCTACTTCCTCCCTTGCCCACATATGGTCCCTGGGGTCCCTCCTCACCTCCCTGGCTCCACTGATGTATAATGGAAAAGGGGAGAATTCTGTGCAACAGCCTAATGAAATTACAAGCATCGAAGTGAACTGCTGAGATGGAGATTTTTTGCTTTTATTTGCAGATGGAGAGCCTGGCCAGGAGCTTTCACAGGGTGAAGGCTACCAGTATGACCAGTGGTACCAGCCTGTGCCACCCCAGGTACCCAGCTCCCACGAGGACGTATCTCTTCGACCCCCAGCACCTGCTCAGGTCACAGCATTGCCCCAGCTCAGTGTTCAGCAGGAGCTGCAGCCTCCAGGGATGGCTACTCCTCCAGGAGGGGTTTTTGTTGAGCCCCCTCCACAGGTGGTGTCACCAGCAGGTAAGTGCTCCAGTGTGGCAATTATTCCTACACTCCAGCCTCATTCCTCTGAAAAATGCCTGTCCCCAGTTAGTGGAATCACAGAATCATTTTGGTTGGAAAAGCCTTTTAAGGTCATCAAGTCCAACTGCTAACCTGGTACTGCCAAGCCCACCACTAAGCCACGTCCCTCAGCACCACATCTACATGGCTTTTAAATACCTCCATGGATGGTGACTCCACCACTGCCCTGGGCAGCCTGTGCCAGGGCCTGACAACCCCTTAGGAGAATACATTTCTCCTGATATCCAATCTAAACCCCCCTGGCACAACTTGAGACAATTTCCTCTCGTTCTATCACTTCTTACTTAGGAGAAGAGACCCAGCCTCCTTTCAGGGAGTTGTAGAGAGTGAGGAAGTCTCCCCTCAGCCTCCTTTTCTCCAGGCTAAATATGCCCAGTTCCCTCAGCTGCTTCTCATCAGACTTGTTCTCCAGACCCCTTCCCAGCTCAGTTGCCCATCTCTGGACATGCTCCAGCCCCTCAGTGTCCTTCTTGTCTCGAGGCCCAAAACTGACCCCAGGATTTGAGGTGCAGGACTCCCTTAACCAGGTGCCTTGTTTCCCTCCAACCTTGCCCAGACCCAGACCCACGCTTGCCTCAGTGCCATACATGCAGACTGTCCATCAGTGCTGGCTGCCCTGGGCAGGCAGGCCTTCATTTTTTGAAGACCTTGTCCAAAGCAGCTAAGCTACTTCCCTGCCCAATGGGAAAACCAGCTCCATGTTCAGCAGCACGAAGCAGGTTCTTGAGATGCCCTGGTGCAGCCTTGTGGCTTCCTCCCTCCCTGGTGCTGGCAGGACAGGATCCAGAAGGGTCTTTTGCATCTTCTGTGGGTACATCTTGGCCACACAGACTTGCTTTGGGGTGGGATGATAGAAGCACTGAAAATACCTCTGATAGATGTGGCAGGAGCTCCTCAGGTCAAACCCTGTGCCCTTCCTTCTGCTCTACAGGAGAAGCTGGGGAGCCCCAGGGCACCCTGCTGTCCCCCAGGGGGATGCAGCCATCCCTCCCAGCAGGACAGGTAAGTCAGAGGGGTCAGGGAGACATTCCATTGGGGAATTTGGGACTTGCTGGCTTATCCTTCTGTGTATTTAACTCACATGGAAACCGCCATTGTGGCCAGCCATCCTTTTGGGGACCTGGCAAGTTAGGGTAGCCCTGCACCCTGCTGTGGGTGCTGTCCCTCCTCTCCTGCTGTGTAAGGGACATGGGAGATCCCCAGGGATGCTGCCCATTAAGCCTGGTGTGGAGAGTGTTTCCAGGGATGCTCTGGGGTGGCTGCTCTGAGAACACCAAGCTGCAGTTCTGCTCTCCAGTGCCAGGGTGAGTTCAAGGCAAGGGCTCGGACCATCTCGGAATGCTCCACTGTCTCCTTGGAAGATGACAGCCGGCCTTCCTCGGAGAGTGCAGATGAAGAGCCAGCACCAGCAGAGACTGTGAAGCTGAGTGAAGATAAGGTGAGCCATGCCAGAGCCAACGTGAAGTCTTGTGCTCCAAGCTTGCCAGTCTCTGATACCCACTGTGCCTGCCCTCATCTGGGTAACATAGTGCCTGCTCCCAGCTGGAGCGGGGGGAAGCTGGGTGGCCATGGCATCCTCCCCTTCTCACCCATTTCTGTTGACTGTGACAACCTTCACTTCCCAGAGCTCTGGATTCAGGTGGTTTGGCTGGTTTCGGTCAAAGCCCACCAAGGAAACATCTCCTACAGCCATGTCTGAGGCAGCCTCTGACTCCCCCACGCCGGAATCGCAGGTAGTGGATGAAAGGCTGTCCCATCCCCAGGTGATGCCATGGGGACAAGGTGACAGATGTGCTCCTTCACCCACTATTTCTCCCTCTGTCCTCATGCGGGTGGCTGGGCCACACCATTGCACAGCTCTTCATGGCCATAGCCAGTCTGTGTGGGAACAAAGTGGGACTGGGAGCCCTTTTAACCTAGAAGTGAATGCTTGATTAATAGTAACTGTAAATTTATAAAACCTCCTTGATCCAGGAGGTGTGCTGAGCACTTGGCAGACTCTGTGGGGATTGCTTGCCTCCACCAGAGTGGAAAGCAGCAGCTGTGAGGGGCGCTGCTCCACAGGTTTTAGGAGCTGAAGGGAAGGAAAACGTCTTTAATTGGAAGCACAAGAGAGGCAGGGAAGCAGCCATGCTTAGTTATCCTAGTCCTGGTCAAGTCCTCAGAGTGTCACATCCCTTACTGCAGGCTGATGGTGGGCTTGCAGGCAGATTTTGAAGCAGGATCCTCCATGGAAGTTTCCTCCTGGTTGAGAATGACCTGCAGTCCTGGAACAGGAAGTTTTGGGATATTTCAAAACTAGCAAGAGATGAGGAATAGAAGGGGAAACCTAGAGGGGCCCCTTACACTGTACACAGGCTTGGTGTCCAGAATCCTGCCTAATTTTGAGGCCTCTAGGTGGTTTAGCTCTGTGACAGGGGTTGCTTGCACTGTAGCTCCCCTGTACCTTGGGTGCCTGTAGCTCTTGGGGTACCTCTGCAGCAGGATGGGTGTGGAGCAGTACCCCAAAAATGTGGTGTGGTATCTGGTGCAGAGGTCTTTTCACAACCAAAGGACCTTCTGCTCTAAACGGGTGGATGTGGTTTCAGGAACAGACATCTCCATCCCCACTCAATGCTCTTCTCACTGCTGGGACAAGTTCTTCAGCTCAGCCTCCGTTCAGAAACCCCGGTAAATGCTGCATGGATCCCCTCACCCCTCTTTCCCTGTCAGCCTCTTAGAAGCTCCTCCTCTTAGTTGTAAGGGTTTTTTTTGGTTGTGTGTCCCAGGAGGAATGCAAGGTGAAAATTCCTTTCCTATTATTCCAGTGTCTATCGAGGTGAAAGGCTCGTGGGGTACAGATGGTGGGGAGTCAGCAGGAGAGCAGGTGAGGAGTGTATTTGTGCGTGGTGGGGGGATGTCTGAAATTGCAGGGTTGCTATTAAGTTTTTCTCCCTTCACCCTTTCCAGACCAAGTCCTATGAATCTCTTCCACCAGTGGGGACAGTCCCCCTCTTCAACCCTATCCAGGTCTCCCAGGTGAGAGCCCCTCCTCCTGCATTATTGTGGGATAGGGCTGAGGGTGGCTTCTGGCTTTTGGGGTGACACCAGATTGCTTGCAATCTGTAGTGGGCAGTCAGATAGCTGGGTATGAGGGTTTGATGCCTATAAGAAAATAAATTGGGGGAGGACAGTGATGGGGGGATGGAGAGAGAGATGCTTGTGGCTGCATCCTGTGAACAGTGAGTCCCCATTTTGGGGTGCAAGCTTCTCATACCATCATAGTATCACAGAATTGTTTGGGTTCCAAGGGACCTTAAAGATCATCCAATCCAACTGCCCTGCATGGGCAGGGACACCTCTCACTAGACCAGGTTGCTCCAAGCCCCATCCAGCCTGGCCTTGAACACTTCCAGGGATGGGGCAGCCACAGCTTCCCTGGGCAACCTGTGCCAGTGTCTCACCACCCTTACAGTGAAGAGTTTCTTCCTAATATCTGACCTACACCTCTCTCTTGCTTCCTAGCTTGCTGCGGCCTCTCGACCCAGCCAACCCAGGCTGCTTTCCCGGCGTTGCTACCCCAACCCTCTGTGAGCAGGGGGCAGAAATAACAGTGGAAAGTTTTTAACTAAAAACGGTGGTTGTGATTATTTTAAAGGGGGGTAGCAGAGGCTGGACCCGTGGCCCCGAACGACGGTGGGTTTTAGGGGCGGCCCTTAAGTCATATTATCAATGGCAGGTGCGGGATTTAAAAAAGTTGTCCGGGGGAGAGTAGTCTGAATTGGGTTGTAGGGACGCGCCCCACCTCACCCATTGGACTCAACAATCGCCGGCCGTGAGTCTGTCTCAAAGCACCGCGGGGCCACGAGCATCCACCGGAGGTTTCCCCGAGTCAGGGTGGAATCCTGCCGGTTTCTCCTGCCCAGGCCGGCCCCAGCGCGGCGCCCCCCCTTGCTGGTGGCTCACTCGCCCGTCGCGGGCGGGGCTCTGCTGGAGCCGCGGGCGGCCCTTCCCTCAGACCTTCCCCGAGGCGGAGCGCCGGGTGACGGGCACCCCGTTAGTGGCCTCGGCGGTGAGCTTCCCCCGGACTGCCAAAACCCCGCCTCTTCTTCCTTTTAAATGGCTGCTTCTCTCTTCGCTTCTAGCTCAGGGTGAGCTGCCGGCTCTACCCAGCGTGCACCGCATGTTAATGTATTCGGCAGAGGCGGAGCCGGGTGCAGTTTTCCCTGTGTAGGGGGAAAGCGCGATCTGCTGCCCCACATCGAGCGCGATGGGGCTGCGGGGCGCCGGCACACTGCTGACAGGCTGTGGGGGCAGAGGCCTCCTTGTAACAAAGCTGTGGGGCCCTTGTGACAACAGGTGGGGCTGAGAAGTGCTTGCAGCAGGCTGTGGTGTTGGAGCCCACCCGTGAGAGGCTGTGGGGCTGGGACCCGCTTGTGAGAAGCTGTGGGGTTGAAACCTGCAGGCTGTGGGGCTGGGGGCCATTGATGATGGAACACTTTGTCCTGTGTGCTCTGGGCAGGTCCAGCAAGGTGCAGTGAAGGCCAGGGCAGTGGGTGAGCCTGCAGTCCTTGGTGAGGGCACCCTGGGCAGGGCTCAGGGCTGCTGGGGGGTCCTGGGGCTGCACAGCCCTGCAGAGGAGCACCTCTGGGGGGGGGACCCTCATCACTGCTGCCCCACAAGGACAAGACTGGAGATAGGTGAGAGTAGCAGCAGGGAGAATTTATGGTCAGTGTGGGCTTGGTGGTGCAGGGAAATGTGGGTGGTTTTAAAACACTCCCAGAAATACAACCCTCCTTAGTGGTGGGGTTGTTACCCGTTCTGGCTGGGCAGGCACCACAAAGAAGGGCTCCAAGCACACAGCATTATTAACCAGTCTCTCCATCTTACCAGGGTTGGATGTCTCCAGGCTTGGCTCATAGGGCTGCACAGGACTGACTGTGCCTGCCATACTGTGCTGGGTGGGTCTGGCTGATTACACCACACAAATCCAGTGGATTTTCTGGGGATGAGGCTCCTGGTCCTGGGATTCTTCTGCCTCTAGTGGTGTGGTGAGAGGGACACCCTGCCGTGCTGAGGCTGTGGCTCTGCTGGGTGTCCTCACAGCTCTTTGTGCTGTAGCTATGCACCCATAACCTTGCTGATCGTCTGTCCTAGCTGCAGGACACTTTGGGCAGCAGTACTTGTGGGGCAACCCTTTGTGGGGTCAGTGTATTGCTTCCATGGCTTTGTAAGAGCTTTTTGCTGTTCTCCAGTTTTTTTGGCATCGTTTAAATGGGCTGAGCACTACACAAAGCTCTTACCTGAGGCCTCACATGTCCTGCTTTTCTGAGATCGAACACGATCTGTCCTATTCCTCAGGCAATCTTTTTTTTTTTTTGAGGAAAATGAGAGGACTTGCTTGTATAAGTTTGCAGAGCTGGCAAATAGTTTTAGAAATCTTGTGGTTTTGGGATGGTTCCCTAAATCTTTAGTTCCTGTCTCTACTCTTAATCCCCCTGAGGATGTAAATAGTCAGGTGGCAAATTTTTCACGAGTGGCATCCTGCAAATCCCCACAGGGTAGGCAGGTCAGTGTGCAGCCATGTGTGGGGGATACAGGAGGCTGCTTGCATGTGGCCTGTTGTACTCTTTAGTGCTGGTATGCTGGGGTATGGAGATCAAGAGTCATGAAAGAGTTAAGAGGCTGAATCTGCCTTGTCTGGCACACACTTGATGGGTGTTAGGCTTCAGTGAAGGAGCTACAAAAAAAGGAGAGGCTGTAGGTGATTATGATGGCCTCTCACAGCAGGGAGGGTGGCTTGGTTTGGGTGAGATGTGATCTTCCCTTAACTTTTTTTGTGGAAATGTAGAGGTAGAGTACCTGTCTGCTTGGGCTATGAGGGCTGGAGGAGTTAATTTTTTTTGTGCTGCTTTGTGTATTTGAGGTGGTGTATATCCTGGGGAAACTGGGTGCCTGGCAAGTTTGCCTGTGAGTTGCTTTCTTGTGGCCTCCCAGTGAACTTGAGGTAAACTGGGACTAAGACTCTCTTTTCTCTCCCCATCCTCTTCTGAGAGCACTGGGGATGCATTTACCTGATGCTAATTGTTACTCTGACTGATAGCAGCAATTAGGGCTTGTAATCTGAGATCCAGTCTGTGCCACGTGGAGTGTTGTAGCTGCTGCCGGGGGGGAGCTCTCTGCTAAACACCCTGAGCTGGGATTCGTCCAGGAAGCCCTGGGATGCTCCTGCCAGCTTGTAGAGGGAGGTGTCTGAGCTCTAGTGGCTCAGTGTTCTCACTGAGCTGGGCTGATGGTGCCTGAAACACAGTGATTTATTTCAGAATTACACTCCTGATCTGCTGGTGAGACCTCACTTCCCTGCTGCACAGCAGCACCCTGCTGCCCGGCCTCTCCAGAGCAGGATTGCTGAGAGGAGGCGCTGCCCTGCCCAGCTCTCAGTTCTCGGATCCTTTCAGTCTCGTGTGGGTCCTGCCGGGTACGACAAGGCCACGCTCTTTTAGAACTGTTATTTATTAAAAGAAGTGTGAGGTCATGACCCTGCCTCTGTCCTTTCAGCTCCTGGTGGCAGCTGGTCTTAGGCGGTCACTCATTTCCCCTTGCTTTATGATCTGCTGTAGAAAGCAAGCTTTCATTGCTTGCTTGGAGAGTCAATGGGGAAATTAATATTAATGAAACCTCGGTGGTTCTGTGGTGCTGTCACGGCAGGGGAGGGCTCATTTGGAGCTGGCGGGCAGTGTGAGGAACTCCATGATGGTGCAATAATAGTGTTTGTGAACTCTGCTCCGAGGTGCTGCTCAGGACTTTGAACTTGGCAGGCTGCTGGCACAGCATCGTGAGACTGGCTTGGTGTTTTCTAAAGTAGGCTCTGGCAACACAGTGTGAGCCTTATCAGGGGAGGGGCTCATGGGGACATTTTGGGTATGCTGCAGGTATGGGGGAGTTTGGTGGTTGCAACTTCAGGTAGCAAACAGTTTGATTGGTGGAAGCTAACATTTTCTGAGGCTTTGAGCTGGGATCTGGGCAAGGGCAGATATGTTAAAACAGCCTTTTTGGGCTGCTGGTGCCAGCTGGGAATCAGCATAAGGAATGGGATGGCAGCTGTTTACATATGTACAAGGGAAGAGCATAGTCTTGACTCTGTGGGAAGAGCGGGCTTTTGCTGCGTTAGTCCCGGCAAGTCACTCCCAGCTTTTGCTACCCTGTGTAGAAAAGTCAGGGTAACAACTGAAGGCTTCTAAATAAAACAGTTGTCTTTGGAAAAATGAGGCTTTTTACATACTAATCTGGAATATATTACACAGGCAGTGCACTCTGCCTTTTAACAAGGCACATTTAGTATCTGCTTGAATGGCAGCAGAACTGCTGCCCAAAAGATCATCTTGGAAAAACAACCCCAGACTTAGGTCCCTTGCTCTGAGCCCTTATGTGTCTCCTGAAATGAGAGCCCAGGGTCAAGCTGTGTAGGGTACATGGTTGGTGACTCTTACTTTCTTATCTGTGGAGAAATACCTGCTTCACTCCTGGAGTAAAGCAGATCTGACTCACTCTGCTTTTGCTTTGGGCAGTATCTTTTTCCCCTCCAACCTGGGATGTTCCTTGGTCATAGAGGTTGCAGGGGCCCTTCTGTGGGGTTTTTTTGCTGAATTAAGGTTGTAGGATTTTGGCAGTGTCTGATTGTAGAAATGGACATTAAAATACACACATCTTCCCTCATAGCCTTCATATACTGGTTGCCCCTTGTTGACCAGGTTTTTGCACTATGCACTATTGCTGTGCAGTCTCTTGCTCCACAGTGGGACTGTTTCAAACTCCACTGATCAAAAGAAGCATTACCTTTCCTGCAGGTCCTGCCAGGTATGGCACAGCTGAGCTCATTCAGACTTAAAAAAAAAAAAATGTAGGTAGGTGTTGTCTGTTGTCTTGGAGCTATGGCTTTTGCAGGCTGTCATGTCTTGGCAGTGTGGAAAGCCTCTAGGGCCCAACTTTGCAGCCTGTGAAGGTGGTCACCTCCTTCATTTAACACCCAGGGATGAAATGCAAAGGTGGGAGCTGATGGCTGTGTTAATTGTTATCACAGTGTCTAGCAACCACAGTCAAACTGGCTTCCTTTACCGTAAGCAAGGTATGAACAGATCAGAAAGCTGATCCTTCCCTTCAGCTCCCTAAAAACTTGTGGGAGACCTTGGCTGATGCAGGAGCATTATGTGCCTGGGGAGTTGGCAATCAGTTCTGTGACCTAGTCAGTATGGCCTGGGAGGGTTGTGGCAGAAATAAGAGGAAAAGGGACATTTTCTGTGGCAGGAAGACTAACAGGCTGCCTTTGTGAAGGATTCTGGATGGTTTCATACCTCCTCATCTTTGCTCAGACCCACTGGAGGTCCTCAGCACCCTGATGATAGGAAAGGCTGACCTACAAAATCCTCTCTGAGCCTATGCACCAGAGTTTTTGGAGTATAATCGGTGTGAGTAAGAAGCAGGAGGGGCTGCTGTAGCTGTGAGCCTGCATGGACCTATGCCACTGCTCTTGGAGATTTAACCTTCTGAATATCACCTCGAGGATGTGGATTATATTCATGGAGGGGAAGAAAAGCAGAAAAAATAATGCTAGAAGCCTTTGGCAGTGTAGGGTGAAAGCATCACCTTTCTTGACATGTTTGTCTTGAGTGGAGATTGTATCTGGTGGTAGGATGAAGAGAAGCTGCATACTGTCTGGTGTTAATTACAAAGGGAAAGTGACATGAAAATCAAGTGGAATTGAATCCCTCTGCATTTGATATTCCCAGGGTTGAAGGCCTTGGTGCATCTCATTAGTTTAAAAACCCTGATGGAGAGAGCTCAGCTTCGAACAGGAAATTGATATGACATTGAGACCTGGGAGAGGATTAGCTGCCTGCCTGTGAACTTGTCCAAAGGAGTTGAACATGTAAATGTTCCCATGGAGCAGCTCCCTCTGAGAAGGCACACTGGTTAATTAAGGCCCCCGGGAGCCCTTAGTTGCAGTGAGGGAAGGATAAGGTCTGTGCACATGGCAAGTCTTGCTGCTGTTTTCTCTCTGTGGTGGAAATATTGCATGGGCTCTATAGACAGGCCCAAAGCTTTGCGTGTGTGGGCCCTACTTGGATGCTGGTTAAAAAAAAAAAAGCTTTTTTTATATTTCTCATAGGGCTTTGCAGGTGCTGGGTTAGGGTTGAATTAACCAGAGTGTGGTGCTCTGGGTCTAATGCGTTGGCCCATCTGGTGAAGGTGTCTATGGAGGGTGCACGACTGGGAGGTGAATTAGGGTTTTGCCCACAGGTGACTTGGGGACTGGCTTTTGTGACAGTTTGATTCTATTTTGGGACTCTGCAGAGATGCAGAGTCTTTGCTCTAACAGCATGAAAATTGCAACACAAAGGCAATGTCCTTGCTGTGTATAGAGAGCTGCAACTGCTTTTTTTTTTAGTGCTTAAGCTGATAGGAGATATTTGCCAGGGAATGAAGGCCATCAGATATGCTATGCCTGCCAATTTGTACCTCTGAGCCTATCTGCTTTGGGCCCTGCTGGGTTTACCCTCCTGATGAAGAGTTTTGTAATGGCCATATGTGGAGAGAGGGTATTTCCCATTTTCTCCTGCCAACACCAGCTGTGCTCTGTGCAGTCTTGAGGCAAGGTGTTAATGGTGAAGAATCCAGGACTCTGCAGCACACCAGGGTTTTCCACAGTGCTTTCCTACTTTTGAAAACGATAGATGTTCGTGGGCTGAGTGTGATCTCTGTGGCAGGTGGATTTTGCAGATGATACCAGCATTGTTGTTCTTGTGTACTCGGAGGGCAGTTTCTAGCTGGAACATAACAGTTCCTGAGCAGGTTTGCTGGAAGGAGGGCTGGTGGGGCTCTTTGCTTCCAGCAGGGTGAGGTAGGCTGTGGAAGCCTGCAGGGATCTGGCCATCAGCATGATGCCTCTGCTTTGGACAGAAATGCCTGGCCAAATGCCCAGGAGGTGATCTTTGCACCCCTCTGGGCCTCCTCAGGGGAAAATCTTATCTCTTATTGAAGGAGTTGCCTATGACAGGCTGGGTGGTGGTATAGGGGTGGGGATTCTCCTCTCCCATCCTCTGCCTGTGCACCTCTCAAGCCCCACTTAAAATAAACAGACTTTCAGGTTTCTCCAATGGAAGAACAGCTCTAGTGAGGAGCCCCAGAGGAGAACCCTTGTCCCAGTACAGTGCATTGCTCACTCTGATGCTGCTGGAGCTGGGAGCTGTGCTTTATGTAACTTGATGGTGTTACAGCTTCCATCTGAGGATAGCCTAGATTGGGATTCACCAGCTTGGAACAGATGTGAGTGAGGAGGACTTGAGAGACACCTATAAAATCACCCATGAAGGTGATTAGGAGGCAATTGTTTCCTTCAGGGCAAGAAGCCAGGGTTCCCCACCAAAAATAACAGGCTGTAGGTTTAAACAAACAGCATTACATGCTGTGTGTAGGGGGAAGTAATTCAACCCTGGAAAGTTGTTGTCCTGGGAAGTTGTGGAGGCCAAAAATACCGTGAACCTTTAAAAAGTGATTTGGCAATTTCATGGCAGGTAGCTCTTGACGATGGGCCTAAACACAGCCCTGGAGTGATTTACAGCTTGGGAGTTTGTAAGAGCCAGGCTGTTAGGAGCTGGAGAAATAACCTGAGAAAACACTGCCCTGCTCCACCTTCTGTTCAGCTCTTCCCATTAGCATCAAGCCCAGTTGCTGTTGGAGACAGGAGGCTGAATCGAGGGACCTATGGCCTCTTGGCTGACATGACAGCTGTCACGTGTGAACGAAGGAGGATAAAGGACCCTGCCATGCACCAGCTGAAGGAGACTGTCCTTCCTGGGAGGCTGGGATCAAAAGAGCCATTTCAGGTCGCAGGCTGGCGAGGCGTTTTCCTCGGTACAGGCAGATGCTCGATTGCCTCCGCGAATGCCCACGCCTGTGCAGAAGTTGAGGCTGTGTTTAGAGGGTTGCTTGGTGACAGTTCTTCTAGGCAGGTTTAGGGAGTTAAACAGTTAGTAGGATTAATAAAAATATATGAAAACATGTAAACATATGTATCGCATCCCTTTGATAATGAAGGAGCAGTTAATAAGTATTTGCAATCAACGTTCCTACCTGGAAGCTTTCTCTGAAAGCATTTTTGAGGCTGCTCAAACAACTCATTTATTTCCATCATTTTAACAACCTGTTTTCTCAAGGCAATTGAAATGACTTGCCTAAAGGGCTGTCTCCCCTCCTCCCCACCTGCAACGTGCTCCATTTTACGAAGCCTTTGCTTGGTCTCTGGCTCCTGGCTGCGTCCTAAGCTGCTGGAGTGGATCCTGGACCTGGTGTTTGGTGTTGGTGGGGTTCCTACCCTGATGGAGTAGCTGGCTCATAATCTGTCATGTGGAGATCCCTGCCCAAAAGCCAGGACAGATTTGGGGGGAGTCTGGAGCTGCCTTGATGCACGGCCTGGGGGTGTATGTGCCACTTGGAAACACTTGTACTGGTTGGAGGAGCTCTTGGTGTGGCAGTTCTGGGAGCAGGGCACTTCTTTTGCTATCTTACTGAAGCAACACTTCCCACTGATACGTCCTGAGGATTTGTAGGACATTGTTTCTCTCAGTCACTCAACCTCTAATGCCTGTGCCTGGTTCCATCAGTGCCTGGGTGAGCTGTTATTTACATTCTGGTTCTTCTGGGGTAGGGAGAGATGCAGATCCCAAACTGCTGCTTCCAGGATATGTGGGCATATTGTAAGTATGGATAACTTCTTTCTTCAGGCTCTTAGAGCAATGTTTCTTCCTCTTCATAGACAGCAGTGTGTGGGTGGGTGGTTCTCAGAGCAATGATGTGCTGCCTTGAAGACTGTATAATTAGCTGGGGGTGGTGCAGGAATAATCTTGATCTCCATGATAGCAGTCCAGCAAAGACTCAGTCTTGTCGTGGTCCTAGCACAGGTGAGTGGGCCTATACTTCTTCCTAGAAGAACTCTGGGGCTGCAGTCTGTAGCTGTGTTTAAAATGTTGCTTGTCCCACCCTCTAGAGAGGCGACATCCCAGGACAGGGCTTGAAAGGTCAGCCCAAAAGTGGGGATGATCCCTGCCCATTAACTGTGGTACCTTACTCTTGGCTGAGGAAAGATGGCAGATGATGAAGAAAAGCTTCAGCTTCCAGGGCTCCTCCCCCTGTACATCTTGCAAGGTTTTCAGTGCTCAGGCTGTGCTGCTGCATTACCTGTCCCTGAGGCCCGGTGAGCTCTGAGCCAGGTGGCTTGTGGTGCTCCTCTGTTCCCTGGGGCTAGTCCCTGTCCCCCTCTCTGAGGATGTTTGGGCTCTGCTTTGTGGGATAACTAATAGGGCTGTCAGACCCCTCGTCCCAACAACCCGAGAAGATGAATGATCCAACATGTGCATCTACCTTTGCAGGTCCTGAGGCCCCAGCAGGAACCAGCACTGTGACAGATGGGATGGCAAGCAGGGCTGACACAACTGGGCCAGCACAAATGTCGAAGGGGTGGAAGCCATGTCTCTGTCTCCCCTCTGCTTGGCACCCCAGTGCCTCTGGGCCAGACCGTGGCCACTTATCACCACCTCCTCCAGTGACTGCTGTAAGCTGGTGGCACGAGAGCCTCATCTAGAAGACAGACACTATTCACAGTCCTAAATGCTGCTCTGTGGAGTTGCCATCTGTCCTCTCCTTGGATGCTGCTGCCAGGGCAGCCTGGGAATATAACCCAGTGCTGATGCTCCGTCAGATAAATGTCTGGTTAGATTGTGCTCTACACCTCTACCTTCCCAGAACACCATGATGCTGCTGTCTTTCCAGAAAGGTGAGCTGCTTCATGGATCTGCACATATAGATGTGTTATATATTCTTTTTTAGAGAGCCCCAACTTTGCCTTGATGTGTCTTCTCTTGCCCAGCTTCCTGCAACTTTAGCACTGTGACTCTCCTGTCTTGCCTGAAGCCAGCTTGTGTGCCATGGGACGGGTTAGTTGTTTGGAAAGGACTGTGCAAATAATCTCATTAATTTCTCCTTTTGTGGATGGGTGAGGAACATTTGGCAAGGCTGCTGTGAATGAGTCTTGTGAGTGTCTTGGAGCAGTGAGCTGAGAGGCCTGAGCCAGTCTCACTGTGCAAAATCCATTAGCCACGAGGAGAGCTGCTTCTGGGCTCAGCATTCAGTACCTGTTACGGGTTGAATTAGTCCCTAATTTCTGTCCCTTACAGTTAAAATGACTCAGACATTTCTTTTTGAAATGGGGTATTGCTTCTGACTGAGTACCCCACAGCCACGGCTCTACTGACTATTAAATTGTTCTTGGAAAGGCAGTGGTGGGCTTGTCTGTGGGCCAGTGTGGGCTGGTGCTGTCACCTGTGTGTTGCTGTGGGGCTAGAAGAGGTGCTTTGCTCTGCTGCAGGAGAGCAACTGCTGAGACACATCTGAGGACTCGATGGCTGCGGGTTTAATAAGATCAATACCACCTCTGCAAAAGATTACATGGTATACTAGGCAGCAAATAGACCACTTCTGCTGAATTTGGAAACCATTTATAGAGTCTATTAGGTGTGGTAAGGTAGAAGGGATGTATCTGGAGTGAATTGCATGGACTCACTAGTTGAGATTTCCACATTAAGGGTTTTGCAGTCTATTAAATAATGGAATTAAAAGCAAAATGAATAAAAAAGTTTTGTCCAAGAAGGCTTACCTGCAGCCACGTCACCAGCCTACATGGCAGAGCTGGGCTGTGGGGCCCTTCTGGTTGCTTCTGCTGCCTGTAGAGGGGCTGAATCTCATAAAGCCAACACAGTGGCTTGAGTCTGCCTGAAGGTGAAGCTTCACCCTTGCAAAAAGAACAGGAGATAAGAGCTGCCCTGAAGATGAGTGTTTGCTGCCTTATGTGTTGGTCAGTGCTGCTTCCCTGAAGTCTTGAAAGGTGTTGGGAGAGGGTGTGAACCAGCTGCCCATCACAACTGAGAAGAGCCAGTCAAACGGTGAGACCTGTGAAAGCTTGGAGATCTTCACTGCTCCCACCCAGTGGATTTAGTGTCTTGCACCCCATGGTTGGCAGGTTAAAAGGTGTCCAGTGCTGTGCAGTATCCTCCTTCCCCTGTTCCACCCCTCACGCCCCATTTTCTGCAGCCAGTGTCAATGTGGCTCCCATGCTTGGCAGGTGTGAGTTGAGGAGCAACTTTTAGGAGCTGCCTCTCTGGGCCTAGGCTGCTGTGGCCTAGTCTGAGCTGCACTTGTGCTGCCATCACCTCCTGTGGTGTGCCCTCAGAATAATTAACTCTAATAACCCTGGGCAGGGAGGTAGGGTGCTTGGCTCCCATCATTTCTCTGGTGTTCTGTCTGGTCTCATTTGAAATGCCTTGCAGGATGAATTACAGTGCTCTAAGGAAATCTGCAAAATAGGATCACAGGCCAATTGAATCCATCTGCAGAGCATGGGAGGATGATATATCACCCTACGGATGGATTCAACCCCCCCCTTCCCTTCTTTAATTTTAGAACTCTTGAACCTAGTAAGAATAACAGACACTTAAAGAACAAGCTTTGTGGTGTAATGAGGAGCTGGATCAGGCTGCACTGACTGAAGGTGAGTGATGTGGATGGGAAGTCAATGCTTGGGATGTACATGGTAGCAATGGTTAAGGAAGCAAGGCAGAGATTTGTACTGTGCTTCTGCCCAGCCTGGTCCCTCTGAAATGTGGAATAATGTTATACGAGTCTTTGGGAGTGGACCACAGGGTAAAGTGTGCTAGGAGAGGCAGGAATGGAAAATGATTACCACTAGTGGGAGGCTTTAGAGACAAATAACCACCTGCCTGAGTCAGTCAAGGCAGTCTCAGTAGGAGCTGTACAGTTTCTGTGACCTGCACGTAGATCTTGGGTATCCTGGACCATCTCAAACTGCTGTGTGTGCTGACACAGGGGCAGCTGAACGCAGCCTCTCTGGGCCAAATTAGCAGTTGCTGGCTGGCCTGGCCGTGCTCCCCAGGGAGAGCAGCTGAGGTCACTCACCCTGGCTCTTGGCCCTGGTGTGGTTGGGTTGCTGAGGAAGGAGTTAACCTCCTTGCACTTCAGGTGGATTGAGGTTGGGCTGGTGTTAGCTACTGAGCCTACCTTCTCCTCTGGCTGGGATGCTCCAGCCGTTGCCTGAGGGGGAAGGGAAATGAGTTAAACTCATCTTCAGACACGTTTGTATTGATTCTGTCACTTTCTTGCTGCTTGCTGACAGGTGATGGATGGCTCATAATGTGACCGGCACAGTACATTACGTTTCCCATCCAGGGACTCCTAAATCATTTCAAATTTTCAAATTCCCTAATCAATATTTTATCAGTAGCAGAAGAAAGCGGAACGGACCCATTTCTCAAGAGGCAGAAGAGGGAGCATGTGCAGATGTGTTCCTGCACATAGATGGGCATGTGAGTTTGTGTATTTATAATCACAGCTAAAGCCCTGTTAGTACAATAATTATAATACCTGAAACCATAAAAATAAGTACAGAAGTCAGACCAGGGGTGATGCTTACGTTTAAGTGACTTCAGGATGAAGTACATTAAAGATTTGGGTTTCTGATTTGAAGGTGCAGGATTAATGCTTAGTGGGGTTTGAACTGACCTCTCAGCCAGTTGCTCCATCCTTAGGCAGGGTGCAGGAGGGTCATGGCAGATGGAAACGTGCCTAGTTTTTTGGGGAAGGAAATTGGGTTTGCAACCACCTGTACTCCAGTAGGGCTCTAATCTGTCACCCACTGCTGAAGCAGGAATGGGGAAGCCTGTCAGGAGTTGGATTATGTGGCCCAGGTGTTTTTTTCATGAAATTGTAATTGAACATAATAGTGCTTTCTTGGGATACGAGTGTAGGGGGTGGGGAGGGATCCTATTGCTGCCATGGTGTGCTGGCTCCTTGGGGGATACTAGACCACTGGAAAACTAGGTGGGAATGTGATTGCAATCGTGTGGCTTGAGCTGGTCCTGAGCAAACAGCATGTGCCCTTCTGCTCCTCTACTGGCACTTCCTGTTGCAGTAGGATGTGGTCCAGGTAAGGTGAGGCCTGGTGTGGTGGAGCTGAATGTGGCTAGAGAATGAAGTACTGGTGCTTTTTGGAGAAGGTGTGGGTGGGCTCTGTGAGGCAGGGCTACTGTATGAAGCAGCTGAGACCTGGATTCAGTGACTTTGCATGTGCTCCACACTGGGCTACCTTCACCAGTAGCTCCAGTTTCCTGCCTGGCATCTGGATTTCTGCCAGGCTTTGGGGTGGAAATGCTCAGGGGAGAATGGAGCTAGCTTCCACTGCCCTAGGAGGAGAGGCTATGAGAGTGGAGGCAGCATGGGGCTTCATTCCTTCCCCTGCAAGATGATCCTGGGGACACATCTAGGCAAGGGGAGGAGGAGCATGCCCTTCTGCCCCTAAGATGGCCATTTTCCCCAAATCTTCCCTGTGCTGGTGGTCCTGCATCCCAGCACAAAAAAAAAGGTGAGGCTAGATTTCAATTAGACATTAGGAAGAAATACTTCACTGTGAGGGTGGTGAGACACTGGCACAGGTTGGCCAGAGAAGCTGTGGCTGCCCCATCCCTGGAAGTGTTCAAGGCCAGGTTGGATGGAGGTTTGAAGCAGCTTGGTCTAGTGAGAGGTGTCCCTGCCCATGCAGGGGAGTTGGAACTAGATGATCTTTAAGGTCCCTTCCAAGCCAAATGATTGTAGGATTCTATGATCCCCTGACTTAACAATCTCTCTCCATTGAATTACCTGTTCTCTTAGATGGTTTATTTTAATTCCAAGGCTGGATGTTTTCCAAGTAAAAGGTTTATACTTGAGATGTGTTTTTCCCCTCCCTGAAGAGAGCCTCCAAACAGCACAGATGTGAGGCTAAACATAACCCTCCTTGTTACTGTCACCTCTCCTCAGCATTTGCCTGGATGATCTGGTGTTTTTGCTTCAAAGTATAGTTTCACAGCTCAGTTGTAGCTTGCTGCTGGAGCATGCAACACGGTAGCTTTCAGGAGAGAGCAGGGTTATGGGTCTTGGGAATGTGCAGCTGGAATTCTTGGCTTGCTCTTGCAAAACCCACGCTGACTTTCTGGCCCTGTCCTGGGCTGCATAGAGACTGTTCTCCCTTTGGGCTAGTGTAGTGGTGTAGGCTGCATAATGGGAGGGCCAGACTCTGCTAGTAGAGGTGGTTTAAGTGAAAACCTGTCATTTATAGAAAAAACTTCTGTCCCAACCTCTGCATGGTTTCTCTTAGGGGGAGAAATACATGTGTTCTGCTGCTCTTTCCCCAGCGCAACAGCTGCCTCACCACCAGTGGGGAGATGTTCTACCACTACATTTTCATACCAATGTTTTTCTGTATATCAGACTTTGCTATGGGCTTGGTCTCAGAGCCTGGATCCCAGTGGTGTGCTTCTTGGTGCCCATATGTAGGTGAGTTATGCTGCTGTACCCTTTTCTCTCCCCATCGTGGCATGTTCTGTCCTGCTTGGCAGAGATGGGGAAGGGCTTTGGTTTGTCCAGTCCAGGCTGCTTCCTTCCCCAGAGGCACTGTACATGGTGAGAACCAGCCCTTGGGTCCCTGGTTGAATATTGCAAAGGGGTGCATGGAAATACCTGATCTCCCTCATGTGAAAGCCTGGGCCTGGTTTGCTAGAGCAGGAATTTTTCTGAAGGGCTCCTGCATGCTTTGCTGTGATTCTGTGAATCATGCCCACCTGTATACTGCAGGCAGACTGTAAAAGACTTTTTCATTTTCCTTGGTTAAAGAAGAAAGGCTTGATTGAACTAGGGACAAGTTTCTGTTTGTGTCATTCAATGGTCTTGTGACCATTTGGATTTGGAGTTGGTTCTGAAAGGCTTGTGAAGTGGAGCTCTTTCAGCCATGCTGTGCTGGGCAGTGTGTGTCTGCAATTCCTGAAGCAGAGCAGGAGAGAGGGAAGAAGATACCAAGGTGCCTGCCAGAGATAAATATTTGTCACATAGCTGTCACCAACCCCTCTTCAGAGCAAACTTGGTCACCCAGACTGCCTGCTTTCATCTCTAATGTGCAATAGCATGAATTGCCACCCCTCCTCCCTGGTTTTGGTGTTAAACTCTGCTTGTTCTGATGCTTTTTGAGCATCACACGTTTCACTTGGAGTGTTGGAAGACCCAGACTTTGGTGCTTCACAGGTGCCATGTTTGCCACACGTATGAGTCTCTGTCAATAGCTGATGCAGACAACTGCTGCACTCCTCTGATAAACTCAGTCCTTCAGCAGAAGAGGTGAAGCCCATTGTTTGGGCACAGAAGGCCTTAAATACTGTCTCCCCAGATGAGAGGTGTTCTGAAAAGCTGTGTACCCGAGAGAAAAATGGGCCCTTAGCATATGAAGGAGTTTGTTGTGGAATTGTGTGTTGCAGTTCTGATCTTTACAGTTTCTGTGCCAGGGAAAGAGAGGAGAAGCTCTCTCCAAGTGGTACTGTGAGTGTGTAGCTCAGACAAGAGGGGATGGGATGAACTGGCTCTCCAAAGGACAGTGCTTAACCACAGAGTCACAGAATCCTAGGGTCACCTAGAGCACATCACACAGGAACGCATCCAGGTGGGTTTTGAATGTCTCCAGTGAAGGAGACTCCACAATCTCTCTGGGCAGCCTGTTCCAGTGCTCTGTCACTCTCACAGTAAAAAAGTTTTTTCTGATATTTACCTTGAACCTCCTATGCTCCAATTTGCACCCATTACCCCTTGTCCTATCACTGGTCATCACTGAGAAGAGCCTAACTCCATCTCCCTGACACTCACCCCTTACATATTTGTAAACATTGATGAGGTCACCCCTCAGTCTCCTTTTCTCCAAGCTAAAGAGACCCAGCTCCCTCAGCCTTTCCTCATAAGGGAGATGTTCCACTCCCTTAATCATCTTTGTAGCTCTGCGCTGGACTCTTTCAAGCAGTTCCCTGTCCTTCTTGAACTGAGGGGCCCAGAACTGGACACAATACTCCAGATGTGGCCTCACCAATGCAGAATAGAGGGGGAGGAGAACCTCTCTTGACCTACTAACCACACCCTTTCTAATGCACCCCAGGATGCCATTGGCCTTCTTGGCCACAAGGGCACATTGCTGGCTCATGGTCATCCTTCTATCCACCAGGACCCCCAGGTCCCTTTCTCCTACACTGCTCTCCAGCAGGTCAGCCCCCAACCTGTACTGGCACATGGGGTTGTTCTTCCCCAGATGCAAGACTCTACACTTGCCCTTGTTGAATTTCATCATGTTTCTCCCCGCCCAACTCTCCAGCCTGTCTAAGTCTCTCTGAATGGCAGCACAGCCTTCTGGTGTGTCAGCCACTCCTCCCAGCTTAGTGTCATCAGTGAACTTGCTGAGGGTGCACTCTGTTCCCTCATCCAGGTCATTGATGAAAATATTGAACGGTACCAGTCCCAGTACCAACCCCTGAGGGACTCCACTAGTCACAGACCTCCAAACCTTCCATTTGTCCTTAGGATAAGGAACGTGTTCATCCCTGAAGCTCCAGGACACAGCTCCAAGGGTGTGTTGCCCCTTGAGCAGAGGGAGAGAGCTGCTTGTGGTGATGCAGCTGCTCTAAGGACAGAGGACTCTATTTTTCTGAGTTAGCCCTGTTCCTTGCTGCTCTTGGGCAAGGAGGACATGGGCTTAAGACACCCAGAGAGTAGATGACAGAGCTGGCAGCTGCCAGCCTGACTAGAATATCTTGGAAGGAAGCAAATGTTGAGTAGCTTAGAAATGCAACACGTTGGCTCTGCATGGCTTTCAAGTGAGCTGTGGTGGCAGGATGGGGAATGCCCGGCTGTTTTTACTAGCTGGCTTAAGGAAGTCCCTTTGTTCATTTAGTCTTTGTTTAAAGTGGTCAGAGGAGGTGAAATTCTCCTGCCTCATCTGGGTCTAAGCTGGGTGCTGAGAAGCAAAGAGGTGTTTTTCCCTGCCAGCCACTTCTGCCAAGCCAGAAATAGCCTGCTAGAGTAAGCTCAGCGTAGCGGCATTTCTCATTCAAAAGTTAATAAGCTTTGAAATTGGATTTTAATCAAGTAATCTTTGATCCCAGGCACTAGAGCTAGATTAGGAGGGTCCAGTAAACTAAGTTTCATCTTTCTTCCATGCTGTCTTTTTTTGGCCCCAATTTAGCAAAGAAAGGACCGACAAATGTTTTAGCATTGAGGATCTGCATGTTTTAGGGTTTCTGTTGCCCCTGCTTTTTGGTCTGATCCATCCCATGGATGAATGGGAAAACTGATCTCTGGTGGTGGACATCTCTTCCAAGGCTGAAGCCTGTATGTTTTTTATTGGCTTCTTTTGGGGAAGGTGCTGGAGCTCTTTGAATCCTAACCTTTGTTAGAAATCAGATGCGATGGGACAAGGGATAACAGATCTGCTGTGGCCCTAACCATGTTACTCCAATACCCAGCATCAAAGTGGAGTGCTATGAATCCTGCATCTAACAGAATCATGAACTAGCTGAGGTTGGAGGGACCTCTGGAGATAGTCTAGTCCAACCCGTCTGCTCAAAGCAGGCTCAGCTTATGCAGGCTGCTCAGGACTGCATCCAGTCAGGGTTTGAATACCTTCAAGGAATTCCTTTTATCTCAGGTTATGGCTGCTACCACTGAGAAGAACCTGGCTCTGTAGTCTTTACTTCCTCCTCTGAGGTATTTATGCATGTGGATAAGATCCTCCTGAGCCATGGCTTCTCTGGACTAAACAGTTCCAGTTCTCTCAGCCTCTCCTTTTATTTTGGATGCTCCAAGCCCTTTAATCATCTTTGTGGCAACCATCTGGTCCATCACCCCTTCCTCCCCGTTTGGTGTCATCTGTAAACTTGCTGTAAGTGTGCTGTGTCACTGATAAAGGTCATTAAGGACCCTTTCTTCTACTCTTCCTTTGGGCATTTTGCCAGGCAGCAAAGGAAGATACAGCTGGACTTTGGAGTTACGTAGTTACACTCCCACTGAAGGGATGGATTCAGTTCAGACCTCTCCAAGTTCTTATTCAGCCTCCCCATAAATCTGAGCAAACGCTCTTGTCTTAGCTTATCCTCTGAAGACTTTTCTCTTGCTTGGATTGAGCAGAGGCTGATTTTAAGCTATATTTAGATGTTGGTGCAAAGGCACCTGTTTCCGACAAATACTGGCTTGGCGAGCTCTCTGGGGACCAAACAGTTCCTCCCTGTGCCTGTGTAATGGTCAAATCAAACAGGAGAGGTTTCTGTTGGCAGCAGAGTGAGCTCACAGTGGCACCGTGCTGCTTGCCTGCTGTGGTCTTGTTCTCTCAAGAGCAGTCCCAGGCACTACTGTTTTGTTCAGGGTCAGAGCTAGACTCTCTAATGAGCAGCTCTTTCCCTAGCATCTCAGCACCCGGGCTGGGGGGGTATTGGTACAGAGGTGCTGGAGCAGGCTTGCTGGGGGTGGTTTGGGTTTGCTAGCATGCTGCTGCAGAGCTGGGCAAGCCAGTCGTGCTGTCTCAGAGCAGAGTCCCTGCGTGTCTCTGCTCTCCAGTACTCCTGCCAACTGTTATGGAGGATGTTGCATTTCCTTCACCAGATAGACATTGATCATCCTTCCGCTGAGGAGGGACAAGGGAGGGAGCATAATAGTCCTTCCAAACATGCTTTACAGTGTAGAAGATCTCTATCCAATATAAAACTGTCCTAATGGTCAGCTTTTACTATTTTACTTTTCAGAGGAGTTAAGCCCTGCAATGGTACTTGCCAGGGATATGAGCTGGGCCTTCTTAGCTTTAGGGGGCTGCCCAGCCTCTGCTGCCTTGACAGGTAGCTTGAAGGGAAGCTGGTCTGCTGGATGGGACTTAGATTGCCCTGTGGAAAACAGTGTGCTTAGGGTGAGGCAGCTTCCCCTGGAGCTGATGCTTCCAGCCAGCCACAGCCACGTGATGAATTAAAAGTGACATTAATCTAGCAAACCCCAGGCCAACACAGTTAGAAGAGGAATGAAGTTAGCCTGGTTAGCATCCTCTAAGGGCTCTAGGTCTTACAGATCTGGAGGTACCAGTTCCCAAACCTCCCCAAGCTGCAGGTGGGTTTCAGCTGGGTTGATCTGCAGAGGGAGCCTACAATCCCTGTACAGCCATGGTGTAAACCAGAGGTGGTATTTCAGGTCTGCTCTTAGGACAAGTGAGGTGATACAGGAGCAGGAGCTTGCTGACACAAACAGCTGTTGTCTTCTGGAGAGTGACCCAAGTTAGAGCTGGCTGGTGAGCACAGCCCTGTTTTTCTACTACTTTAAAGGGTTTGGAATTTTTCAGATGATGTTTGGATGGAAAGGCTTCATGTTTGGTGAGCTGGTTGTTGGGTGTTTTTTTTTTTTGGGGGGGGTGGGGGTGTGTGGTGGGGGTGGAGGGAAGGCTAAAGGAATTGTGTTGTGCAGGTAGAGGTAAGCAGCTGATGGTCATGGAAGTTAGAGGTCTGAGGCATGAGTTCTGAATACAGAGACCCAATTTTGAGTCCTTGCTCTGCTTGGTGTAAACTTCAGCTTTTTCCCCTTGCTCACAGCCTAGGGAACCTCTAGTGTGATCTGTGCTGTCAGTCCCCTAATCTCCCTCACCTAACTTTATGGATACATCTCCCTCAAAAAGGTTGGCAATATTGAAATAGCACTTTTCACTGTCTTTTTCGTGGTTGCGTTGTATTGTGACAGGTTTGGATATGATTATGGGAACTAGTAGGAGGATGCTATAGAAATGGAATGTGCTGTGATTGTGGAAGCCTGGGCTGGGGGGAGGAGGAAGGATGGAAAGCTATTGTAAAACCATTGCTCCATGGGGAGAGGAGAACATTTGCCTGGGCTGTTCCCCAGGGCTGATGCTCAGCGTGCTGACAGAAGTCAGTCTGTCCTTTGCTGCTGTATTAGAGGGGGACCCAGGGGTCCAGCTATGATGAACCACTTGAAAGATGATTATGCTTGGAAGTTTAGACTGGGGACCCACCAGGGACAGGCATTGTCCCTTTTTTTTTACTCTTTACGTTGTAATGAGGGCAGAATTTACTCATCCATTATCATTAAAGAGAAGGATCAGAGCTTGGACTTACTTGTGTAGGGACAGTAGTCCCTAACACTTCCATGGGCAAGCAGCAACATCATGGGGGTGATGTGGTCCAGCCAGGGAGTTGCTTGGTGTTAGCACAGTCCAGCTCTTGCTGACACAACTCTTGCAGGGCTTCACTTGTATCTCTGGAATGGTCAGGAGCTATATGAGCTATGGAGTTGACTTCCAGTCTGCCTACTGCATGACAGATTGTCACCACCAGCCTAGGGCAGGTGGGTCATCCCTAGTGAAGGACAGAGTCTCCTCAGAAGGAAATCCTGCCCGGGTGACAGTCCCTTGGGGCTGCTTTACAAAGACATGAAAGAGCTGCGGGGGCCACAGACTCACTTAAATTGCAACAGCGAGCTTGTTGATGCCAAATGCCATTTGCATCACTTTGAAAAATGGTAAAATCATCATTAGGTGTTCACTAAAATACTCTAAATTTTGCAGAACATGAGGTGTGAGTCAGGCATTGAAACCACCATCCAAAGGGGCGAGGGAGTGGGGAGAAGCGGCAGGAGTGCTTATGAAATATTTTGTTTCACTGGCAAGAGGACAAGAAATAATTGGGCCCTAAATCAAGGAAATGGGAGAAAAGAAACAGCAAATCAAGGGAAATGGTGGAAAATGAGGTCTTAAGGTAGAGAAATGTGTACACATGATCACCTGGTCGTTCTGGCAGAGATTTATGCTCATAAATCTTCTCTTTTAACCTTTTCCCTGCTGCTTTTAAGGAGAATAGTGTCACATTTGCTGTCTCTGTCCATCTTTTCTAGAGATGACTGGGTCTGGCTTCCACCTGTCTGACACTGAGCACCCACTGAGTGGCCTGAGCCCCCTTCAGAGTTGGTGAGGGAGATCCCAGGGTGTTTGGACTCCTTAGGGCAGCCTGTAGAGACTGTTATGCCAAGAGAGAGTCCATCATGTGGGTCCATTCTGTGTCTGGGATGGGGTTGGGTGGATGTGCTGAGCTACAGAGGACTCTCTAGAGCTATGGTGTGTGTATGTGAATATCTTGGAGTTCATTTTGGAAGAAATCACTGGTGTTGTCTGCTCCTCATATCCTGTGAATTGGTGCAGGTCTCAATTTCTAGAAGGTGAGGTGGACCTTAAGCAGCTGGGGAGAACATCTGGCCCTGACTGCAAAAGGTCAAAGCTTTCCCTTAAACTACAGCTCCATCCCCAACAGCACCCACTAATACTCTGAGGGATGTCCCCCTTCCTCAGGCTTCCTTGAGACCTAGAAGAGCAAGGTGACCTGCAATGTCCTGCTTGGAGACCCAGGCACCTCCCTTCTATTCACCTCTGGGCACAGGACATCCCAGCAGGCTCTTCCAGCTGCAAATCTAATTCTGCTAACAAAAATTATCCCCTTTATGGACCCTTAAGGTCCCTGCCTTATTTTTTTTTTATAGGAATAATGAAATATAAAAATAAAGCTTTCCCTGTTTGCTTTCACCCAGCCTTCCCTCCCACTGCACAGTGCTCATTAACTCTCCTAATGCTCGAGTCAGATGTGGCCTCTGGTTAAAAACAGCAACCATCCTCATGCCTTGCCTGTTCCCCAGGAGCTGGCAGCCAGACAATAACACCAATGGGATCATCCTCATCAGAAGATGTCAGTCCCTCTGTGAAATTTTAAGTAGCTTGAACTTGGGGTTGTGGGGGGGAGTGGAAGAAAAAAATATTAAAAAAAAAAAGCTGTAAAAAGAAGCACAAAGAAGGAAGCTGCTGTCTGGGAGCAGCTGCTGGAGGAGCTGCCTCTCTGCCTGTCCCTGCTGGGGCAGTTTTGGACAGGTAGGAGTTTCTGTTCCTGGGATGGTGGGTGATGTCAGTGATGTTGCTGTGTATTTCCCTCCCTGGTTTGTAAAATCAATGGATCTGATATTTGGGGGTGAAAGTACTCTGCAAGAGTGGGATGTTGAATTATTGTGGTGGAAACAAAAGTCTCAGATGAACATTGTTTTAAAATAGCCAGCCGAGGCCATGTGGTTGCAGGAGGTTTGAAGAGCCCTATTAAGCAGATAAAAACATGGTCAGTTGGTTTGGTATTTAGGCATAACGGAGGTTTCCAGCAATGTCTAACACAAGCACTGCCTCCTGCAAAGCCTTTACTCTGATGTTGTTTGGCTGTTGGTCCATCCTGGTGGGAATCTGGTGTCAGCCCACCCTCAGCTGCCCTAGGACAGCAGCTCAAGGAAGGCAAGCTCAAGCCCAGCGTGGAAGGACTGAGGGATTGCCATGAGCTTGGGTTGGGGTGACACTGCTGATCCCCCATGCCCTCTTGAAATGGCTGTGTGCCCATGGCCAGGCTTCCCTGTGGCATCCCGTGGGGTGTCCCTGTCACCCACTGCTTTGATGTGAGAGGACTTGCATCCTCTTTGGACACCAAGGATGAGGGTCCTGAGTTTGCCTGGAGGAAGCTTCTTCACCTCTGGCTGCCAGGGGAGCTCTGTCTGGTGTTACATGGCCCTGGAGCTCAGAGCTTAATGCTACCTCGGATCCCCTTTCAAGGCCTGTATATTGATCTTTTTTTAGTTATCACAGCTCCTGAGGCTGCAGTGGAGCTGACATTTGTGCCAGCAGCAGCTGAGGGGATAGGAAGCTGTCTGGGACCATTATACATAAGCTGAAGTCCTGACCAGTGTGCTGGGTTGTAATGATCCCCAGCTGAAGGCATGTCCAGGAGATGTCAGGCCAAACTTAGTCTTCATTCTGCCTTTTTAAACGTGGAAGCTGCTGGAAGATGATGGTGTGTGGGATGTGTGTCCAGGCACAACACCAGAGCTTTTTCTGCCTGCTTTTCCATCACCTCAGCCTCTGCTTATTTGTTTGCTGTTGTTGTGCCTGTTTTTTTTTTTTCCTCTCCGCCTACTTCATTTCTAGCATAAAAAGTTATTTAGCCTGTGAGTGTGTGGGAGCTCATTGTGCACGGAGAGCTGCAGCACAAAGGATTCCAGGGCCAATCTTGTTTCCTCTCGCCAGCACAAGCTGCCTGGCCAGATGATTCAGAAACAGAACATCTGCCAGTCTTAAAAGGAGTTATGCTCTGTTTGATGGCAGCTTAGAGCATGGGGAATGGGGGAGGAAGAAGCTGTGCAGGAGCCTGGTGGGTTTTATCAAACCACTTATGGTCCCATGTCACAGCTGCAGCCCAGCCTGTGCAGCTATGTTGGTGGATGCCTGGTGTTTGACCTGGGGCTTCCATTTGCAGCTGGTCTGTAGATTGGCAATGGGCAGGCTTTCCCTGGGGGAAGTCCTGGTTTGTGGGTCATGGAGATGCCTCCCCAGGTAGGCTGGAGCTGTAGCAGTGGAGTGGCTGCACTGGTGTTGTGTGAGCACTTGTTAGTCCCGATGTTCAGCAGGGCTCAGATGGATGCAGACCTCCTTCATGAAGCCATTCTGCTATCCCAAAGTGGCAGCTCAGCATGGCACCATGCTGTAGGGATGGACCTGCTCTTTTAGCTGTAGCTTCAGGTTTTCCAATACTCCTGTGCCCAGAGAAGTGTCCATAGGTCCTCTTGAGATTTCCTTTGTGGGGGACCAGAGAGGTGTGTTGCCAGCCCAGGCACGAGGTGGCTGTCAGGGGGCTGAAGCACATTAGGTGAGAGACTGTTGGGTCCCTACATCTGCCAGTGCTGTTCCAGGTAAGTCTGCTTGGATGCTGTCCTGACACTTGACTTTTCCTAGCCTCTGGAGCAGGGATGGGAGAGACTCTGAGCTTTGTTTAAGCAGAGCAAATTTATCATTGGTGTATCTGAGTTTTGCTCTGCAGCTCTGGGCAGCTGGGGCATCACAGGATGTTTCTGACCTGCGAGGCAACCCCTTTTCCCTCTCAGGTGGCTACAGTGCATTCATCTCTGGATCCATGTTGCAGGTGGAAAGGTTGGTTAACCCCACCCCACTAACTGTTCCCTCCAGTCTCCCACGACACAGCATTTTCAAGCCCATGAATCAACCTCCCAGCTGAGAGTGCTCTGTGATAAGTCAGGCTTTGGGTGTCCTCTTCCATTTCTCCTTGGGTGCTGTTGGAGTTCAGCACTCCACCAAGTAGGAAAGAGGAGGCATTCAAGCAAATGGCATGGACAAACAGCTTTAAAAAACACCCTGTTTGCAGAGTGCTGCTCCTTTTAGCCTTTAAAATCTCTGTTTTGCTGCCTTTCAAAGTGTCCTGCTTTGATTTCCTGGTCACAGTTGTCATTCTGGCAGCCCCTGGAAGAAAGGAGACATGCACGAGGGTTAAAGAACAGCTGTGGGAACATAATTAAAGCTTTGCAACATTTCCGAAGGCCTTTAGCACCTTGCCGTGACCCAGCCTGTAAACATCTGTGTGTTGGCAGCAGCCAAGCTGTAAAACTTCTTTCCTCCAAGTCCTGCACAAAGCAACTGCTACCCCAAGGCGTGCAATCAGGGTGAAAACTTCACAAATTGGTACAAAAGCAGGCTGCACTGCAGGTGGCAGGTCCTTGGGTGCTGGGATTGGCAGTGGTAAGGGGCTTCCAGCTGCTGTTCCTTGTAGGTGTCCAAGGGAGGAAGTGGAAAACTGCTGCTTTTGCAGAGATTTGATAGGAGAAATAGGACAACAACAACAAATCCAAGTGCACCACCAGTCCCTTTGCTTGTTCTTGTTCTTACCCATGGAATAGATCTGGGCAAAAGCCAATGCTCAAACTCTGCCTGGAGCTGCTGGGATGATTGTCTGCACAGCTGTCATGTACCCCAAGGGCTGCTGAATGTGTCCCTGTTTGGATACTGTTTTATCAAGTTCAGTGTTTTGCAGCACTTTTCCCTTTATGTGGCTAAAGGGCACCTTCAGGGCTTGCCACCCTCATTTTTGTGAGCTGTAACAAAGATGTGTGTCTCCAGTTCTTGAGAGCTCCAGCTTGTGTTTGCCTTTCAGTCCCAGAACACAAGTCACAGCTGGAACTACCCTGGTGACCAAAGACAAGATGAATGAAGGCACTTTGTTTTTGAAGATAAACTTTTTTCTTCTGCCATATCTCCATTTTTCTCCCTGTTTCACTGCAGCCAATCCTGCTGAGTTTCTAGCCTTCAAAGCCCATTGTATCTAGCTGGATGGGAGCCAACTTGTCAAGGTGAAGCATTTGTCCTTTGCTCTTTCTGGTTTTCTGAGAGGCCCATGACTGTAATGGATGCTAAGCAGCCCTAACCTTCACCTGACTGGAGTTCCCAGCTGCTGCTCTGTCATTACAGCATTCCTGCCTGATACAAATTCAACTTGGTTCCTCATACCTGGAAATTTTATATGACAAATGAGTCTCATTTCTGATTCTAGTCTGCCTTGGATGGACCAGACTGTCTGCTACCTGGGAGAGGCTTGTTGATCTGAAAGGCCAAAAGGAAGCATTATGTTTCTCTCCTTTGCCTCCTGTTAACAGTGTGCCAGAGACACTAATCCAGCATTTGAATTGCAGCCAGGTAGCTGAAGGGAGTGTATCTCTGCACCCTCCTCTGATGGACTATCCAGTATTCTTCTCTTCATGCCTTCCAGGACTTCTCTTGCCTTTGGGCAGGAGGGAGGTGTTGCTGGAGAGAGGAACTTTCTTGAAAGAAATCTCTTGCTTCACAAGTCAGGTGAGGATGTTTTGCTGCATCTCTGATGAAATTTCTTCCCTTCAGAAAGGGAATGTGGTTGGGTTTGCAATTGGTTTCCTCCTAGTAATAAAAATGAAGGGGTTACTTCAGGGATAGCATCTGGGGAGCTGGGGCTGTGAAATAGTGCATTATAACATCTCAGACATCTTTGTTTATGCAGCTTAAACAATGCATGGGCTATGACATCCCCGTAGGCTTGGTAAACCCTATGAGCTATATGACCATCTAGGGCACTTCTGAGATGTGTCTCTGGTTTTGCAGTATGTGTTTGACTCCATATCTATTGCTACATGCTTATGTGCTGTTTTCCTTGTTGAAGAGGAATACAGATTACTGCCTTGCTGAGGTAAAGCTTGGCTATGCTTTAAATTTTAGGCGCTGAATTACTTTTCTTCAGGCTGCCATTTGCAATGAGGCATTGTTTTTTTTTCTGGTGGGTAGTGCCTTTGGGTCCTAATTCAGGGCCAGCTCCTGTTGCCAGATGCTGTGTAGTCACTTCTCCCTCACTCTACAATCAGATTTTTAAGGGGACTGGAGGGAAGAAATAGAGTATTATTTTAGTTTGGGAATTGCAGCTGAAATAGAAAATGCGTTGTTCTGATGGTCAGCCCAGTATCAGGTGTGTCCAAGCTATGCTGGTTGGAAAATGATAAGCAAGTTACTGCAGGCTGCTCAAAGGTGAAGAGAGCATAATCATGGGGGAGAGAAAGCTGAGATTACACTGAAGATCTGGTATTGACAGCCAAGAATACAGGGGAAGTCTTTGGGCCCTGCAGCCATGCCAGAGCTGAAGTGGGCAAGAACAGTAGCAGGTGCATCACCACCGCTTGCTTTGTCACCAGGGATCCCCACTGCAGTTTATCCAGAAGCAATCCTTCCACATGCAGAGAGAGAAGCTGGTCAGCCTACCCCACTGGCTCTTGGCTGGAGGCTCCTGAGTGGGTGGAAGCTGGAGGAGAGCAGGTTTGCTGCTGCAGCAGCAGGCTGAGGACCAAAGCAGCCCCATTTGCCAGCTCTCAGCAAGTGCCCATGGCTGATGACCCAAAATGCAATGACAGGCTTGAGATATGTGCCTGTGGCTGGCTGTGCTGCCTGGACTGGCAGCTGACACTGCCACAGGGCTGCTGCACTGTTCAATTCTCACTGGAGGCCTTGCTGGACACAGAAAGCCTTTGGATTTGCAGCAGAGGGCCCAGTCTCCAAACCACCAGAGCACCTATTGGCACGTAGGCACAGAAGAGAGCCAGTACCCTGCTGAGAGGCTGATGCATGATCAACTTGGGCCCCTCCTGGCTGCCTGCACAGCCTGCTGCCTCCTTTGGCTGCCTGGGGCAGGAGAGAGCAGCACCCAACAGAAGCAGCTGGTGCTATGTATGCCATTGCAGTGGGAGACAGCACCTGGCCTGGGAGTGTGAAAGCTCCCCAAACAGTCAGGCTGGATCCACAGCATCAGAACAAGGAAGGGTCCTGAATGAGGAAAGAAATGGGATGCAGGAGAAAAAGGGCAGTGGATTAGTAAGTTATACAAATCAGATTCCTCTGGCACCTGTTCTTGGTCTTATTCCCCCCCCAACTCCCAAGACAGTAATTTTTAAAAGAAAATGAATTACAAGATTGTATGTGGAACATACACAAAATCCCAAGTGTTTTGTTAGGAAGCTGTTCTTTTTTCCCAAGAAAGATTTTTTTTCTTTCTGTGCTCTGGGCAAATCCCCTTAAAGTTATTTTGTGGTGAAGGCCCTCAAATATTGGTGTTTGAAGGAGAACATATTTCATGGAATTTCTGGTTGTGTGGGGAAAAAAACCATCAATTTCCAGCCAATTCTTCTGAAGCAAGGAAGCATTACATTCCCCTCCTTTGCCTCCTGTTAAAAGGGTTTCTAAAGGTGCTGAGCTCCTGCAATTCCCACTGACATGGCAAAGCAACTCTGAAAATCAGATGCAAGAGCTCTCCAAGGAGCCCAGCCTTCTCTTTGCTTCCTTCCTATTCCAGTGCATCCTGCAGGACCCCCAGAAGTGAGACCTGGTGTGTTTTCTACATGCCAGCTTGCCTTAGGACCTCCTGTCTGCTTCACAGACCTGTGCAATGTGATACTCAAACCAGTGAGTTGATGTTCAGGCTGTATGATGGGGACCTGATCTGAGCTATTGCTTTTGGGTGGTGGACATCTTTTGAGTGAGCATAAATCTCCCAGGGGGTCAAATAATGATAAATAATGATAAATACATCAGGGAGACCCTGGCTGTCAGAGTGAGTGTCTGAGGCATTGCTGGTGTGTTCAGTCTTGTTGATGTGTCAGGGTGCAAAGGACTAGTTAATCAAACTGGAGAAGTGAGGTGCCACCCAGCTGTTTTTTTTAGTTGTCACCTGGCAGTCAGAGGGAGCAGCTGCTCTGACAGCCCCCAGCACTCAGATGGCAGTGTTTGACAGTGAATTAAACAGCAGGACCATATTCTCAGCTCCTTTGCTCTTACAAATTGGGACTGAGTCCTCAAAACCACCATTTACCTGTGCATGGGAGGAGGAAAAATCATGGTTGTAAAATAAAATGAAACAGACCAGTCAAGTAATTTAATTCTTAAATCTTATGTCCCTTGGGCTAATCTCCTCCAAGCCACTCTTTGCTCAGGTCAACTGCTTTTAATTAGCAAGCTTCATTGATCAGGGCAGGAGTGGGAGCTGGTGGGTTGCTGTCCAGGTCTTTTTAATTTAGAGGCTTTTCTTTCTTGCTGGAGGGATGGTATTACCCAGAGAGGAACCTGGCAAGAAGACCCTGGAATTGTTTGAAGGAGGCTGACCTGTGATCGCCTTTACTGCATCTCTTCTGGCAGTGTCAGGGGTTGAATAATTGTCAAGCAGAAAGGAGGAGGGGAAAAAAAAAGAGAATTAGCCTGAAAGCAGGTTGTGGTAACATTAGGGATTACTGCATGGCTATAGTTGCAGGCAGGGGGGTGTGTGTGTGGTTTTTGTCCTTCCTGGGGAAAAGCCAAAAAAACCCAAGGATCTGCTTTCTCCCAGTGGCTGCCCAGCAACATGAAGAGTACCTTTGTGAGGAGGAAAGTGACTGATACTTGCTGCCTGCCTTGGGCAGGGATTCCCTGTAGACTAACAAGGTAGAGATTCCCACCACAGCTTCTCAGTCTCCTACAGTGGCTCTCTGGGGTGTTAATACAAGGGATGGGGCTCCCCATGTAACTGTGCCTTCGGGCAGGGGAGGTGGTGGTGCTGACTGGCTTCTCTAGCTGGTGTTTCCTTAGGCTGTGTGGCTAAAAGATGCACCTCTGGCCTCTCCCACCCTCCTGAAGGAAGACACTTTATTCCTCTTCCCTGTAAATGGAAAACAACTCTGTAACTGATACTAGTCCCTCTTTACTCCCTCATCAGAAGTGGTTGGACCCTGTCTGTGTTCAGTATGGGTGCAGTGACATGTCTTTCTCCACCAGGTCCCCTTGCTTCACAGTTGTCCTGCCTTTTGGATGGATTCTGACACCATTAGTGGGTTGTGTGTTGACTGTAGATGCAAATCTGTGGGCTGTTGTTACATGGTCACTGGGTGATTGCTCTCTCTGCCTCTGGGTCTCTTGCAATTCATAGTTAAGGAAAATACATCCGACTAATTAATTAGCAGAAGTTTGCTATTTTATGTATTTGATCAACTAAGTCATGAAAATTCTGAAATGCAGTTAAATCAAAAAGAAAGGAAGTGGCTTTGTGTCAAACTATTGAATTAATATAATTATCTTATTGATTAAATAATCAAACCTACAGCTTCTTTATCTGCTTTACTTTGCCATTTGGGAAGGCAACTGTTCTCAATCCCTGAAGCACCAGTCTCAATGCCAACAGCTGCCTTTATATTCTGGTCAGATCACTGATCCCATGGAGGTGATCTCTGGCTGAATCTCCCATGGAGAGCAAAGCTCTGATGTCCATTATAGCTGTCATCCAAAATTATATTTATTTGAGTAAGAGGTCATCTCATGCATACCCAATCCATCGTGAATCCGTGAGCTGGAGCTGGCATTACACAGCTGGTTACATTTCAAATTACAGAAGGAAAATGCTGGAGAGTCATGACATTTCAGGGTTAAATGTGCCACAGGAACACAGGACAAGGGCTGCTTTTGGAGCTGGTAAGGTGCTCTTGAAATGTCTTCATCCAGTATGCTGGATGGCTTTTCTCTGTGATGGGCTTCCTGTCGCATCTTGAGTGTTCAAGTCGGAAGGTATTAGAGTATAATTAGGTATTAGTATAAATAAAGTGGGCTGGCCTAGGGAAACCTCTCCAAAGGACTGATCATAGAATCACAGAATGGTTTGGCTTGGAAGGAACCTTGAAGATCACCTAGTTCCAACCCTCCTGCGTGGGCAGGGTCACCTTCAACTTGACCAGGTTGCTCAAAGCCCTGTCCAACCTGTCCTTGAATGCTTCCAGGGAGGGGAAACAGTATGTTCTGCTGCAAGTAATTTTAACCAGTGGTTTTAGTTGCTTGGCTGTTTAATGTATCAGACTGATTTGCTGGCTGGAAGTCGCTCTCTTAGACCTCTCAATTATGAGACCCTGCCTGTGGTCCTGCTTCTTGGTGACAGGCCAAAAGAGGGAGAGGGAAGAGCTATGTCAAAAAGAAAGTGCATAAGGTAGAGCCTTGCAGCTGCAATGTGAAGGTGTAAAATGTGGGTTTGACTTTAAATCAGGATCAGCTTCCCATTGGAGTAATCCAGGTCTTCAACCAGGCAGCCAGCCAAGAGCTGGGTGTGATTAGTCAGTGACATTATGATCTGTGAGTCCACCTCTGACCCTGCAGGACTCACAGCTTGAACACATTAAGAACTTGCCACAATTTGGTGCTAAAATTGTCCTCAAGGCCCCCAGAAGTTTTATCCTCCATAGGTAGGTGCAAGAGGCAGTTTCTGTCTTTGCAAGCAGATGTTTAACTTGATTTTAGGCATTGAAGCAATGCTGAGCTCAAGTGGGGACTGGGCAAAAGGTTGAGGCTTTTGATGTCCCTCTTTTAGGCTCACAAACCTCAGCCCCTCTTGTGGGTGCTGCAGCCACCCTCCCTGCTGGCTCGTTGCTGATAATTGGTGCAATTTCATCCTTATCATTCCAGCTGACAGCAGGGAAGATGACTCCTCCCTAGGGCTGTTACTGGAGTGTGGGTTTAGCCACCAGTTGTGCTGTGAAAAGAGAAAAGGCAGGACCTGTTCATCGGCTGTATTAGTCCTTCCAGTTTAGGGTTGCTGCCTTGTTGCTCAGACACTAACAATATTGCCAATCTCTCTGAAATCTCACTCCCAATGTGCCTCAGTGGGGGAGAAGCAGTAAAAACCAAGAGGCATGATCTGGGTTTGGCTTTCTACTGTGCTCAAACTTCTTCATGGTTCTTCTTTCTTCAGGAAACAGTCACTCAGCAGGTGAGGCGTGAAATGTGTCCTCTAAAGGAATTGAAAGAGACTGTCTCAGCAGGGGAGGGATTTGAATAACCTTGTGCTTATGTCAGTTTGGGATGGGAGGGGGCAGATTTCCAGCTTTCCTTGGATGTAGATTTCCCAGAGGTGTTGCTTTTTGTCCTCCATGTGATTTTTGCTTTTGGCAAGCTGCCCTCAGCACTGCGTGTTGCTCAAGATGAAAAGTCAGAGTTCTTAACACTTAGGAAAGCAGCTGCATTGTCAGATTCACCTTGAAATGCCTGCAAACAGCTTTGCAGGGGCTAGCACCCATGTTACCCTGTATTGTCAGGACTGCTGCATTGGCTGCAGTCCATAGAAGTGAGGAAGACCACGACCTCCCTTTCTGGTTGGAGATGGGAGAAAGAGATGAGAGTTGACTGAGGACACAAAGGAGGAAAAGGTTGGTTCCAGCCTCAATTTCTGGAGGTCAGGTTCAGCATTTGAGATTGCACCCTGTGCTGATGTCCCCTCTGTGACATGCCAGTATTGTCCCTGAGCAACACCATTTCTTCAGGATGTCTCCTGGAGAGCTGTCACAGCCACCCTTTGGTGTTAGCTGGTGGAACCTTTGTCTTGTCTGTCAGGATTTGCCTTTCTCTGATGTGGTTGTGGCATGCTGGACACCTTCCTGGGCCCTTTACCTTGAGGAGATACTTTCAAGTGGAGTGCCTAATCTCTAAGTACAGGTGGATGGGAATGCTTGAAGAAACATCTGGTTGAAAATGTGAGCAGGTCAGGCACTGTCAGAGCATCATTTGCCTCCATAACTGGCATTAAGGTCAACATTTCTGGCTCTGTACTGGCACAGTGATGATGGGTTGTTTATTACAAGCACCTGCAGGGTGAGGGTGATCTTTCTGCTGGAAAAGGTATCTCTGTAGTAGGTGTATGTCACTCTGCTGGTGCCTGGTGTGGTCCATGTTGTTGGTCCGGTGCCAGCTCTCTGATTTATAACCCTGGTGGCACCACCATACCCATGCTGCAGTGTTGTGGGACCTCACTGCACAGATCCCCTTCCCTTCTCCTCTGACACATCAATTGCTTTGCTGCACTGAACAGATTTTAGGAGCTACTCCTGTAGATTCATGTAAGTTCAGAAGCTGCCTTCTCCTCGCTTCCAGTATGCCTGAACAGTGTGCATTTGACAGGCTGATCTGCCCTGAGAATACCTCCCATCTGTTCCCTATTGGACATCAAAATCCTTCCCTCTTTGCTTGTCAGTCAAGGTACATGACAGGGGAACACTGACCACTTGGCCGTGTTGGTGCTAGAGTGTTGCTGGGCTATGCATGAGTTGCAGTTGGGGGGGTGCCTCAGGGTGCTTGATGCCTTGACTTTCCCTGCACATCCAAACGGGCCATCTCAGGAGGCTGCAACAGGACTTGGCTTCCCTTCCTCATCTGTTCTCTCACCCAAAGACTCCAGGCCAGCAGTTGGTGTCAGTGCTGGCACTGCTTATGATGTTGCACATGGCAGCAGCTCCAAGCCACTTCAGCTCTATAGCATCTCCCTCCTCCTTCCCTTCCTACCCCTCTTCAGGGTGTCCATGTGCCTGGATGGGGCTGTGGCCATTCACCCTGCAGGGGATGCTGAGGCTGAACTGCTCTTTTTTTGGCAGAACAACAATCTATGCTTAGGTCAGTCATAATTTAATCGAGTGGTGTGAGGGTTTTAGTGCACCTGTGCAGATGGAAGTTGCCTTGGGCTGGACAAAAGAAACACATGCTGTTCCCTTGATTTCCTTCTGCAACAGCTTGGTCTGTGGTGGTTTGTTTTTTTCTGTTCCCTTCCCAACTTCATGACATACAACTTAGAGGTAGTTTGTGTCTCAATGTGTCTCAAAGTGTTAGGAGGCTTCTTCCCTAGCAGTGATGAATTCAGTTGTATAAAGCCCAGAACAGCCGTTTCCCTCAGGGTCCCTTGTAATAATAATTTCTGTAAATAAAGGCTGGAATCAGGATCTCCGTTGTAATAGGATTTTGTTTGTGCAAGGGCTGGTAGCTGAGTCCCCCTGATGCTGCCCTTTAATAGGATTGTGTGGGCTGTATCACAGCATTGAAAACGGGCTGGGGGAGTCTGGGCCAGCACAGAGCACCCTTGCAGGCAGGAATAGGGGTAGGATGCACATTTGGGATGTGTTGGGAAGTTTTGTAGGCTGTGAACACAGCACTGATGGACACTCTGATGTGTCTCAAGTTGCTGGATTTTGCCAGGCTGGTGAAATACCTGGTTTGTATTCCTGGAAGGTTGCAGGGCTCTCTGCAAAGACCCCATGGTCGAGGTAAAGCCCCTGTTTTCTGTAGGGTGCCAAAGCCTGTGAGCCTTGGAGGAGAGGGAAGAGTCTGGGAGGATGGGATCTGAACCAGCTACAACGTGCTCTCCCTGCTGCTGTGACTGCATTGATCTGCACGGGGAAATGCTGCAGCCTCTTCATTTGTCTCTGGACTCGCAGAACTTAGGATTTCGTGCACCAGCTACTGCAGTGACCCCTACCCTGGAGCAGCTGCCTTCCTGCGAAGCTCAGGTCTATCAAATACATACCATTGCTGAGGGAGCAATTTGGCAGCCTCCTTGAGTGAAGGGTGCAAGAAAGCAGTGCACTTAATTGTGCCTGCTTGGGAGAGAAGTGGGTGAAGGCAGCATGTGTGATTGCAAGCCTTTGGGGCTGTTACATTTTGTTCTCACCTGTTCCAGCAGTCAGAAGTCCATAGGGGGAAGCACATGTATGTTCACACATTCGTGTTGCTGCCCCTGCTGGGTGCAAGAATTCTTCCTCTGCTGTTGAACGGATGCTGACAAATTTTTCTTCAGCAGGAGGACCAGTAGTTGTGCTGGAAGTGGTGAGGATCTTTGTGTCTGGGCTGCTGCAGCACATCATTGCTGCAGGATCTGAAGAAACTAGGTGAATGCAGCAGGTTTTGAACATACACACCCCAGACATCTTGATAAATTAAGATTTCTAGCCTCACACTGGCTGTGTCTCATATCAAAAGGCTCATATCCTGAATTGGTCCTATACCCAGATTAGGTGGGCTCAGTACCTCCTCATGATGTGAAGAGAATGTTATGAAGCCCAACCATTTCTACACTAATGGAGGTGAGAGGCTTTTCCCCAGGCAACGGTGATTGCAAAGGGCTGGTGCCGAGTTTGGTGCTGGCAGCAGCGAGTTGTGTTGTTCTCCAAAATAATCAGGTGCCAAAACCGTTTGTCACCACTGCTTTGCAAAAGGTGTGCTGGCACTTTGCATCCCTCCCTGGTGTCATGGGGAAGGCTCAAGTTAGCTCTGACAAAGCCTGCACCCTATTCACAGTGTAATTAGCACCACAAGTCTTGCTAATTGCCAAGGTTTGTTTTTTTCCCCCCTCTTTCCCCTCCCTTTCTCCAGCACAAAATTTCCCTAGTTATCTTGGGTTATCATCATGGTAGACAGCGTGCTAAGCCTGGATGCTCCTTCTGAGGGCTGGTGTCAAGAATAATTACTGCCATAGTAAGCTGATCAGCCTTTCGTTATTAGCTGCTGTTGTTGTTACCCGACATTGATTAGTAATTTGTAGCTGCTGGTGCTTTTCTCTGCCCTCAGAGCTGAGCGTTTGCTGGTGCTGCGGTGCTGTTATGCCAAGGACAAATGAACATCTCCCCCCACACCCCCCCCTTGTCAGCCCCTCTGGCACTTCCCTATCTCTGCACTTTGGTTTTTAAATATACAATTTGTGGCTGGGAGAGCAGCCCTAGCCCTGTCTGAACGCTGACTTTGCAGCTGAAAATTACTCAGGGTCCCAGCTGGCTGTGGTGATCTTGTGGTGAGTGACCCAGTGATTGGGACAATGTTCGTGATTTCACGTTGAGTGCCTCTCAGTGGTGCCCTCAACCCTCTCATCATCCTTGGGTCCTGCCAGCTAGAGAGGGCAGCAGAGATGCCACCATAAATATTATCTGGCTCCGGAGCAGTCAGTGATGTTTGTAGGTGGCTGCTCATGTCTGGGCTGGTGAGCAGTAGTGAAGGTGGGATTTGGAGGGGAAGGAGGAGAAAACACAGCTGTAAACCCTGTCCTCTTATGAGATGTACTGGGTTGTTTTAAAGTGAGACCACTTAGTAACTTGAAACTAAATGCTGGGAGAAGGGGAGCTTCCCAACTTTGACCTGGGATGGTTGGGAGTCCTTGCTGTGCAGATGCACCTTGTTTCATGGTGCTGACTCCCTTGGGCTCTCCCTGCAGCTGGGTCTCTCTCATGTGTTTTGGCTGTTCCTTCCCAACTCTATGAGCCATGTGCCTGTTGGTCTGATCTGCTCTGTGGACTGGCTGTTCCTGTCAGAGCAGGATCAGAGAGCAGAAGACAGGCTTGCAAGCCTGGGGTGGAGAGGGAAGTTCAGGAAAGAGATGTTAGGAGGAAAGTGTGATCTGCATCCTGTCTGTTTTCTGCCAGCGTGTTTCTGGCTCTCGCGTTGTCTCAGGACTTCAGCAGTGAATCTTTTGAGCTGTTTGGTTTGTCCAACATGGTTGTTTGCAGAGCAGCATCCCAGGAGATGGTCTGCTGTTACAAACATGTCCTGTGTGCACATAGTTGTGTCCTCTGGGGAAGTCTAGTGTCACGGGCAGGGTAAGGAGGATTAGCTCTCCCCCATGGAGAGGGGGATGGAGGAGGTCTTGGGCCAGGATGGAACAGACCAGTCTTCCCACCCGTCTCCCTAAGCCGTGCTGCCTCTGCTGGGGGAGGCAGTGTGTGCCATCATGCCAATGTATGTAAATCTGTCTGACACAGCAGGTATAAATCATGCACGGGCAGCCAGAGATGGCAGGGAATGTGACTCCTGTGACCCCTACTCTGACTAGCGTCCTTGTGATGCCAAGGGGGTGGCAAGGGGCAAAGCTTGATGTCACTTCTTGGCACTCAGAGAAGACGTTATTCAAAGAGACGGTGACCTCTCCTGGCGCACGGAGCGCTGCCAGGGACCTCCAGCCCCGTGTCTGCAGCAAATCAAATGATGTGCTGCAGGAGAGGAGGGCTGGGACTCAGACATCCATCACCAACCTCCTGACCGCGGAGGAGAGGAAGAAAAAGATGCCAGGAAGTTTCCTTTCCGCCAGTCCTCGGAGGCGCCGGTAGCTTTAATCTTGGGGTGTCTTCTTACTCATCCGTTAGTGAGTACAAACTGCAGCTCCCTGTCCAAGCACCTTAATGGCTGTCTGGCCTGGACTAGCCCTAATTAAGACTGAAGAGTGGGATTTTCTTAAAAACCCGTGCTCAAATGTGTTTTTCTAGTCTCTCACTTGCCCAGATGAGGTTTCTGGGGCTCAGGGTGAGCAATTTTTTCTTTAGTAGTTCCAGTGTTTCACTAGTTTAAAAATGTGAGAGGACTGCAGGACTCCTGACCAGACTCTTTTTCTGATCAACACATTCAGGGGATTTTATTATCTTTTCTCTTCTTCCCCAGACAGCTCAAGCTCTGAGGTAGCTCAGGTAGAAAGCTGCAAACTGCAGAAATTAATCTTCGCTGACAAAAGCTTCCCAACTAAGCACTGGTTTGGATTTGAGGACTTGTGCTTGAAGTGCTCGGAGTTGCAGACCATGCATGAGAAGGGCACTGCCAGGTGAGCTTGAAAAGATGGAGATGGCACTAGAATGTGCCCCACCACTGTGGTGATGGATGACAGCAGGGTCTATACTTACCATGAGTTAGGGGTGTCAAGGCTGCTTTCTGGGTGTGACAATGACTGTGTAGTTGCACAGCCCTTTCTATTGCTGTGGATTTTGGAGGGTGAGACCCAGAAGCTAAAGTGCCAGCCTGCAGAGCTCTGCATCTCTCTTGCAGGCTGCTCTGTAGGGCTGAGAGGTTTCTTCAGCTTGAAGGCTACGTGCTTCAGCTTCTGTTCTTTGCTGGTACAAACCAGTCTGCAACTGCTGATTTCAACAGGCTAGACTCAGTTTACCTGAAATGAGATTTTTACTTTTGGCCTCAGCTGAATTTCTTGTCATATCCTCTGTGTCTATCCAGGCCTCTGCTTTCCTTGCCTTGCTGATCTCCTGCTTCATGTCCAGCTTGCCCCTGCTGTTAGGGCCACCCTCTGAGCTACAGGAGTGATGTTGGGCCTTGACTGCTGGCTAAAGTGTCATTGGAAAGGACAGAGGCTGCTGTGCTCTTCCTTATTCTTGTTTCAGCTCCCTTCAGGGCTCAAGAGGGAGCTGCTTCTCTGTGCCTGGATGCTCTTTGCTCTCACAGCCTGCATGACCACTCCCAGACTTTGTTCAGCCCCGTCCAGCCTCCTGTGCTGTCCTATAGGTTTCCTGGGGCTGGAGCTCCCAGGGCCTTTGGTGTAGGTGGAGTCTCTGCAACACTGAACATGCTAGTGGAGAACACTGCAGGGGGACACTTGTTGGCTGCCTGAACCATACTCCTCTCTGGAGGACGTTCCTCCCTCTGCTGACCCCACAGTACTGGTTGATGTGCCACTACGTGGCCTGATGTGCCTATGGCCTTGTGTGATGGATACAGAGCAGCATGTGAGGGGCTGTTAACTTGGAGAGGAGTGTGGGCCAAAAAAGCTTCTGGAGATTGTCTCTGGTGTGGATCAGGGGCCTGGTCCAAAGTGGAGTGTGCTGGGATTTGAGCCTACCTTTACAGAGGATTTTGGGGGGTGGTTGGCACTTCCTTGTGTGCAGAAGGGGCTTGAGATCAATGGCTGAGCCAGGTGCTTTCACACCTCTCTCAATTTCACAGGTGGTCCAGTAAGGTGTCTCCCCTCAGGACAGCTCAGTCACCGTGGGATGGTGTGCCCATGGGCGTAGGGAAGATTGCCCAGCTTGTCTCTTCAAGTGTTTTGCTGAGGGTAAGACAATCCTTCAAATACACCAAAGCAGGAGGAACAATTGTCTAAGCTCTGGCCAAGTTTTCCTAAGGAGAAAGGGATGACCCAAGTGTTGCAACATCCCTTAAGGCTCTCTATCCAACGTTGAATGAAATGGAGTCTGGCCTGTGCTGCACTCCTAAACCTCAGGTTCCTTGTCCCTGCTAACACCTCTCTTCTTCTGCACAGGTGCCTGGGGAGGGTGGAAATTCCTCCCAGGCTTTCCCAAGCCTTTCCACGAGCAAGGTAAGGGTGCCTCTAGATGGCAATGTTTCCGTTCAGGAGGCCAGCAACTGCTTTTTGGGCAAGCTGTGCTATTCCCTTGCATGCTTTGGAGAAGCTCTGAGATTTGCTCTGCGCTGAAGTGGACAGCTTAGCACCCTGCCGGTTCTTATCTCTTCCTCAGTGAAAGTGGCTTGGATTTTGTGACCTCAGGGGACCAGTGGTTTTTAGCAGGCTGGACAGTAGGTTTCTGGCTGTCCTTCCCCTCCATGTGATGAAATTGGCTCAGGCTCAATTGCTTGGGCAACTGCTCATTGGCCGGGGAGGTACCAAGGTTTTGGAGGTGATGGGGTTCCCGTGTTGTGAACGGATGCTGTCAGTAAATGGCTTGGTGTTGTTGATGCTTGGGTTGTTTCCCTCTCATTCTTGAGGATGCAGAGGACTCTGTTCCCTCCAATGCACTCATTGTGCATGGAGGGCACCTGTGTGGAAACAGGACCTTGCTGTTTGGCTGGAGAAGAGCTGGAAGGTTAGGGAAGGAAACGGTTGCTGGAGAGGGGAATGTAGTTGTTCATGCACACTTAGAGCTGTCACTTGTTACCTCCTACCTGCACCTAGCTCTGCTCAGTGCCTGAGTGATGGGGATGCTGGGCTCAAAACCCTCTGCCTTTCTCAAGGCTTCTGCTGAGACGCTCCACATCTTGGAGGCGGTGCCCATGTTTATCATCTCTCCTGGATGCCAGTGCAACAGGTACTTTCTTTGTCCATCAGGGTCAAGGGAGAAAAGGTGGAGGGAGGCTTGGAGGCCTACCAGAAGGCTGCTGTCCCTCAGTGGCTCCACAGACAGCCGTGGTTCAAGCCAAATCTTTCTTGCTCATGCTGCAGGGCCCTCTAAATACAGTCTGGGTGAGGGGCCACCTGCTGTGTGCCTTTGGCCTCTTCCTGAAGTCCTTGCAGCTCCCAGGGGGACTGAGCTGACCTGGCTTCTCCTGGCCATGTTTTATCATGGGCTCAAAACATTTGTAGTCAAGAAGAGGAAAGGAAGATGTAGAGAGCTGGGGATGTCTTCTGGCCATGATGAAATGCAGCACGTGTAGTACTGGGTCCTGTAACTCTTCCCTCATATCATCCTCCTGGGAGCTAGCAAGAAAATGCAGCCTCTTGCCAAGGTCTCCAGAAGAGCTGAGCAGGGTGGAAGGTAAGTACCATGTCCAGCAAAGGTCTGAGCAAGAGATCAGGCAACCCTTTTGTACACGTTGTGACTCCCAGGAGTTTTATGAATCCCAGTGTGCCCTCATCTTGGGAGGACTAGATCTGTTTTGTGGGCCAGAAGCAGAGGTGAGACCCAGATGTAGCTTAAACTTGTCTGTTGTGGTGATAACAGCTGACCTGGTATCTGGGGCCACCTCCTCCCCAGCTTTTGGTGGTGGTTTGAACTAATTCCTGCCACTTCCACCACAGGAAGCAGTGAGGTGTGTGTGACAGTGTTTCCTACTGGCAAGAGTGGGAATAGCAAACCCTGCTCTTGAAGTTCTCCCCTTGCTTTCCACCCCTTCCCTCTCCTCTCTGCCTGCCTGGCCTGGCTCTCTGAACCCTGGCCCCTCACCTGGGGTTGTTCATGCTTCTCTTTGCCAACACTATGGAGGAGCCTGGAGCCAATCCTAGGCAGTGAAATTATGATGGTGCTGCAGAGTGTGGAGAAGGGTTCAGGACATCAGGGGCTGCAGAAGATGCCAGTTGTTTCCTAGCTCTGCCACAGCAGAGGAGAAATCCTTCCAATCTCCCTGTGCATCACTTCCCTCTTCATAAAACAGAGACAGTGATCCTTTTCTTGCCTTGCTGAATTGATGCCAAAGGGGAGAGACTGGCTCCTCCTTGCTGTTTTTCCCCTGGCACGGACAGTAGTCCCTTTGGAGTTGGCATGCTCACACCTGGGCTCTCAGCTCCACTGAGAGACCTTGAACCCTGGCTTTACAGGAGCAGGGCAGCAGGGACAAGCTGGCTGCCTCCCAGCCTCTCCGTGCACCCAAGGCTGGGCAAGAGCTTGCTCTCATCCCCAGCCTATGCAGAAGCTTTCTCTGCCAGGCCTGCACCTGCAGCCCTGGGAAGGCAGCTATAGTCATGCTGCAGCAGGCATGGACAATTGATTATAAGCGGTTGTAGATCACCTGGAGCAAAGCTATTAAATTTAATACAGTTCTCCACTGGCTCTTGGGGCACAGCCTTGGGTTGTGTAACTGACATCTTGTTGCAAAGCATTTTGGGGACATTGCTAGGGGCGAGAGGCATAGAGGTTTGGCTGCAAAGCAGGAGAAGATGATGAGTTTCTGTTGAGATTTATTTCCTGCTCAATAATTGCTCAGAAAAGCTGTGTAAACCTTCTCTGTTTGTGGAACAAATACTGCAAGAGTTACTGCTCTGACCTTTTTTCTTTTCCACTGGACAATTGTCTGTGCCCTTGCTATTCAGAAGCCTTGATATGCTGCTGGCAGATTTATGCCATGTTGAAACCCACCTCTTATTGCCTCTGAGTTGATTGGAAGAAAGAAAACTTGTTCACTGAAAAATAAACCCACTGCCCTGCATGCCAAGCTGGGGTTGAAGTTTAAAAGAACAATTTGGAGCACTGGCCTCTTTTCTTTGTCAGCTCCTTGTCTCTGTCAGTGTGTTGACTGTGAAAGGTGAGTGACTGGCTCCAAACAGGATCACCACTGGATTTAGGCTGGAGTGAGATACCTTATGAACAAGCTGTGCTATGGGCTCAATGCCTCTCGAGGGAAGGTCTTTTCACTGTGTAAGTCCTGCCCTGGCTCAACAAAAGCTTGTGACAAATCCCAGTGTGAACACTCTCACAATGATTTGGCAGCTGCTAAATTCAGGAATAAATCCACCTTCCTTGGCAGCAGTAGTAAATCGATGAGGCATGTCCAGGGAGGGTTTGGAGTCCATTGTGAAACGCTCTTCATTTGTGTGTGGTTCAGGGCTTTCCCCTGCTGAGGAGGAGTTGGTACTAAAGTTCTCTGCAACAGACCTCTAAGTTGAAATCCCATCCTGGGTGAGATCCCAGCAGTTTATTTGGGCTTTTTGGGGTCTTCATACCTCCGTGAGCCTCTGATGGTGGTGCTAAGTGGCCTTCTTCCCTCTGTATCAACATGGAACTGATAAGCCAATAGGGTTGTGTGGTAGCCAGACAGTCTGGAGAGGATGTATGAGGAAAGTCGTGCAGTCTTTGATCCTGCCCTTGGATGCTGCACAAGATGCCACTTGCAAAACCAGCCTCAGCTCCTCGCGTGTGTTGGGTGGCTGCGTGGTCCCTGCGTTCTCTGCACACCATTGCTGCTGGGATTGTTTGGAGCCTGCACCCACCTAAACCCTGCCAGAAAACAGCCCTCTCCAAGCAGGATGGTTCTGCCTGGAAGTTTTATTCTTGGTAATGTAGAATCTCTGGTAGCTGGTAAATGTCAGCCCTCATTAGGGAATATATCTCGTGGGTGTGTTTCTCTTTGCGTCCAAACCTGTTGGAGGCTGCTGGTATTTCACCGAGTGTCTGGAGAATCAGGCCTGTATGTATATATGTATGTATGTGTGCACTTCCTCCTGCAGGTGACAGGAGAGCAGAGGGTGTGGGTTTTAATCCGTGTGTGTGTGGGCAGCTCTGCTGATGCTGTTTGTCAGCTGGAATCCCAGCACAGGGCTCTGCGGCATCAGCCGCCGCTTCCTTTTTGCCTTCTGTCACATTTGGAGGGAGGGGAGATATAGCTGAGTCTTGCAATAGTAGGTCAAAACATACTGCAGCACTAAAGATCAGAGCAAAAGCTTTCTTGTACAAACACATGGTTTTATTCATCCTGTTATTTTCTTTATCAAATGCTTACTTGCCTTTGCACAGCAGCTTTCAGCCCCAGGGAAAGCAAGTGTCTCGTTGGAAGGGAAGCTGGGCTAGTGACTGAGTGGGTCACAGCTACGGAAGATGGGTGATCTGGACTTTTATTCCTGGCTCTGCCCTGGCCCCTTGTCTCCCAGATTTTGGTGGAGATCTTAAGAAATAAAGAGCAGGGACTGTTGCTGTGTGTGTATGCAGCACGCAGTATGGTGGCACCCCTGGAGCATCCCTGGCACAGCAAGAAATGCTGGTCCTGACAATCTTGCTGCAAACAAAGATTGTTATGCTACTGAAGTGCAGCTGCTGCTGGGTGGGTAGCAGTCTGTTTAGGGCACAACCTGGTTGGGGTGCTAGAGCAAGCTCTTTTATCCAGACAAAGCTCTGCCTGGGATTCTTCAACATCCAGACATGCAGACAGCTTATTTTTAAGGTCTCGTTTGAAAGATGTCAGCTCCCCCTCCCTACTCTTCCCCAGGCAGCAAGAGCAGAAAACTAAATTTATCTGCATTGGGACAGAGGATGCTGGAGTAAACCAGCCAGGTGCTGCTCCAGATCTGCTGGGTAGAACAACTGGCACAGAGCTGTCTGTCTGTCCATGTCTGAGGTGCTCAGGTACTGCTGACAACTACACAGTGTTTTCTGTTTCAGCTCCCGGGTTTCAGAATTTACTTGTGGGGGTGATGTTTTATCTGACTTGATCCCTGGGTTGATTTATGTTGTTATATGTGAGGCAAAGCTGTTCATCTGCTTTCTGAGAGAAAGGTAAGGAGCTACACTCCTTGCCTTCCTTCTTTGTGAGGAACCCAGTGTGGAAGCTGTGCTGGAGAAAAGGTTGAAGCACAGCCTGCAAAGAGCCCGTGTTGCTCAGGGACACTTGATATCCTGCAGGTAGTGCATAGGAATGGGAATTGCAGGGGACTCAATATTTTCAATTTGAGACTCGTTGCCCACTGCTCCTTTTTTGGGGTTGTTATTGCCTGGCACAGGTTGGTGGAAGGCAGCACAGGGCAGATGTTGGAATGGGTGTGTGCTACACTGGCTGCTGTGTGCCTGGAATAAAAAGGAGACTCGTCAACGTCGAGTTCCCTTCCTGGGACCATCCAGGGGATGTGCTGTGTCTGGGGGCATGGGCAGGTGGGGATGGGGTGGGATCTGTATTTCCTTTTAATCTCCTAAAACTGGAGCATCCATCTCTGTCAGGCTGCTGCTAATTAGTTAGTTAAACAGCATCTCCTTACTGGAAACTCTTTTCAGTCCAATTAAGATCTTGCAACATGTCAGTTGTGACAATAAAAGTGAATTAAGTTTAATTTCTCCTTTTTTACGATGTTTATTAGAAGATGGGAATGCTCATTTAGAGGAGCTAATCATGGTTATTTATTTTCAGTGGTACCAAGAAGCCCCTGCTCATGCTCGGAACCTGTTGTGCCAGATGCTGTGTGTGCTCATGGGAGGAACAGGAGCCAGCCCTGGAGAATGAATTTGACCACACAGGGAAAGCCCAGGAGAGGTTGGCAAGCTCCCATGACCATTAAGCCCCAGCTGCAGGACTTGCTGCTGCTTGGAGACACTGGGAGTCATTGAAGCCAGCAGAGATCCATCTCCACTACGCTGCCCAGCAAAGACTGCTTTGAGCAGCAGCAGAATCTCTCCTCTCATCACATGTCCTCCTCATTTCAATACCTCTGACTTCATCAGCTGGAACCAGAATTGCTGAGGAGCATGTGTTGGGGAGTCAGGTGGGCAGGCATACTGCATGGCTGCATAAACCTCTTTTCCTGAGGAAACCAGGTTAGAAGTGAAAACTGAAAGCTTTAACTCTAGACTACAGCTTAACAGGAAGGGTAAATCGTGGCAGGACGCACATCTGACAGTCCTGTGGGTCCCTTCTGTTTCAGATGGCCTTTAATCCTTACCCCCAGGCCTTTGCAGGCAAAGAGAAGAATGCTTAATTCATCTCCCCTCTCAAGCTGTTTTCATTCAGTGGTTTGGCTAAGATTTAAAGCAAGCCCTTCCAGGGGCTCGGGCTGCAAGTCAAGATGCTTTCCAGCACATCTAATGGGGCAAAAGAGTTGTTGTTTTATGGCCATGAGGAAACCAGGCAGGACAATATACTAGAAAAAGCCTGTAGGCAGGTCCAGTGCACAGGTTTCTTTTCAAGAGGAGTTTGGTTTGTGCATCTCAAAACCAGCTAACTCCATCCTTAACTTATATGCTTAAAGGACCCAGCAACCAAGAGCAGAAATCCAAGGCTATAGAGGCACAGGGACTAAGAAGCTGACTCCATGGCACTCTAGCCTTGTGTCAACATGGGTTTGGTTTGCCTGTGAAGGTTGTCACACACTTGTTCTGGTTGGAAAAGACCTTTCAGATCATAGAGTCAACCATTAACCTAACTCTACCAAGTCTGGTGCTAAACCATGTCCCTCAGCACTGCACCTACACAGCTTTTAAACACCTCCAGGGATGGTGAGTCAACCAATTACCCTTTCAGTGAAGAAGATTCTTCATAGAATCACAGAATGTTTTGGGTTGGAAGGGACCTTAAAGATCATCTAGTTCCAACCCTGGCGCAACTTGAGACTGTATCACTTCTTACTTGGGAGAAGAGACCAACACCCACCCGGCTCCAACCTCCTTTCAGGGAGCTGCAGAGAGTGAAAAGGTCTCCCCTTGGCCTCTTTCTCCAGGCTAAACATCCCCAGTTCTCTCAGCTGCTCCTCACAAGACTTGTGCTCCATATCCTTCCCCAGCTCAGTTGCCCTTCTTTGGATTTGCTTGAGCATCTTGATCGTGTGGAGGACAGAAGTGAGGGATTTTTGAAGTTCATATTGGAGGTGAGAACGGGGAGCACTAGGGCAGGTGAGGCTGCAGCAGGACGTGCTGGCTGGCTCCCCGACTCCCTCGGCAGGATCAGCAGGCTGGGGTGAGCTGGCAGCAGCCACTCCACTGCTTATTGCCATGTGAATACAACACACCGGGCTCTGCTCTGTCCACCAATCCGCCTCACCACGTTGCAGTGGGCTGAATCCCCATCTGTATCGGAGGGAAAGCGTCATCCTTCTTTCAGTCCTGCAGCTGTTGATGTTTTGAAGTTAAAACATTTACATGATTAAGAAAAAAAAACACACCCAGCCTTGGTTTGTCAAGGGAGCTTCTAATGAGCAGAAGGGGAGGGGGAACAGGCTCAGGAAGGGCAGCGGAGACTAGCAGCCTGGCAGAGCACTTGTCATCTTGACAACACAAGAAGTTTCAAAGTGGGCTCACTCTTGACGTTTGCCTGAAAGTGTGTTTAACTAGTGCGGGAGGTGCTGGAGCAGAAGTGTGCACCTTTGAGCCCAGAGAAGCCTCAGTGGGGGGGTAGCTGGGTTTCGGAAGTGGGGGGGAGATGGGCTCCAAATGGGAAATGTGCATCCTTCCCTTCCTCTCTGTGCGCAGCCAGTCTGCAAGGCTGCGCTCGCAGCTTGGTGAGAGGCGATGCTAATGAAGCGTGAACTGGCTGCGGTCGGTGGCGGCTCCCGTGCTATCTGCCACCAGCCTGCCCGCCCGCTTCCTCCCTTCGTTCTTTTCCTATTTGCATGTTGTGTTTGACGAATGGAAATGCGGGCTTCGCTTTGGAGCAGCAGGGACGGCACACAGGCAGAGTGGGAGCTTAAATTCTCCTTTCCCTGGGCTAGGCTAAATATTGGAGGATGTGCAAGGCATCTGGGGTTGATTTGCAGCCTTTGGGACCTCAGGGCTGACCCTGAATTTTGCAGGTTCAGTGGGGCGCAAAGGAGGGGTCTTTCAGCGTTTCCTAACTCTGCCCAGAAATCCTTAGATTTTTTTTTTTTTCAGGCCCTGGCAACAGCCCCTGAGTTGGGGTGCACTGTGCCCTAGGGCTGCTGCTGCTGTGTATGGGGTTCCAAGCCCCCAACCCTCCTCACCCCAGAGCTCCCAAAATGCACCTCCCACCTCCCTCGACCCCCCTCCAGCTCTCCTTGCTGGAGCAAGACCTTCATCTCTCCTTGCCCAGGTAACCCTTATCTTCTCCCCACTGCCTCTGGCACTTACCTCCCTTTCTTCTCTCAGCATTCAGCATTTCAACCAAGCCCTTGCTCACTTTGTCACCATACCCTGTGCTGTGGGATTTCAGAAACTGAGATACAAACTGTTCCCAGAAATCCTAAGATGGTGCCTACAGACCACAGGCTTGTGTTGCATCCGCATTGCATGCACACAGGAGTAGAAGGAATCCCCTCCCCAAACTTCCCTGCTACCAAAATAAGACAGGGAGTCACAGGAGAGCAAGATGCTTTATGTCTGTTCCTGTGTGGCAAGAAGTTTCTGTGGCAGAGCTTGAGGCTGTTGCATTGACATTGGATGCTGCTGAAAATTGATGTGTTTGGGTTTTTTAGTAGTGAGTGACTTTTTGGCATTTCTGAGAAGCAAACTCCCAATTAGGAGGCAGAACAAGCTGGGCACACAAGATGGGAGTCGTGCAATGAGCCAGAGCATCTGCTGCCTTGGAGGGGCCTGAACTGTCATCCTGTTGCTTTCATCACATCCCCAGGCATCTCATGGCATGTCACCGGTGTGCAAAAAAACATCTGGAAGGGTGCAAATGTGAATCTGTGCTTGTATTGGCACCGTAGAACAAAACCAGCTGCCTTCCAAAATCAGTTATAGCAGGAGGAGGTGGAAATATGGCATTAAAAACTGAGCCCTGTCTCGAGTCTTGCCTGGAAATGGGTGTCTGCAGAGTATGGGGAATGGGCTGAAATCAGGGATGTTAGTCCGTGCTTGTCTCTTGTGGAAGCACGATTTTATCTTCCTTTCCAGATTGGCTTTAAGATATGGGGAAGTGTTGATGTTCTTTCCGCAGGAGAGATTTGCTGAGGTCCTTAGCTGGTGCAAATCAATCAAGCTCTAATTCACAAAGCACCCTTTGGGGACACAACTTTGATAGGAACCTTTCCTCTGAAGTTTGATTTGATTTCCTTTTCTTCTAGCCACTTATTTGCCTCTTTTCATCATGAAAATAAAAGCTGTGACAAAGCCTGATGTAACCCAAGACCTGGCCCCCACCTCTCTTGTCCCAGCCTTTGTGCCCTCCATCAGAAAAACGGGAGTCATCACCTCTTGGCTCCACCAGCTTTGTAATTTTTTTTTTTTCCTTCTCCTCATCTCCCCCACCCCAGCAGGGGTGAAAAAGTGAGAAAGCAAATAGGAATAAATACCTCCAGCCATAAAAGTGAAATAAATCAATACCTCTTCTCTGAAGCCAGAGATGCTTAATAGGCAAGGATCACTGCCAGATTGTAAAAAATGTTTAGTGTGTGGCTGGGGCAAGTTTAACCCTAGGACATAAACAGCTGAGCAGCTTCTCTCACCTCTGAATTAAATAACTGCAGAGGGCTGTGATTAATAGAGGTGCCTCTCTCTGGTTGGGATGCACCAGGTATCTTGTGCCTGTGAATCATGTGGGCAAGTGCTTGGGAGGAGTTGTTGTTGCCAGGTCCCTTGTGCAGGCACAGAAATGCTTTTTTCATGAAGGGACAGCTCTATTTGTGGGTAAGGTAGCTCCTGGGCTGAGCTGATGGGACTTCAACTGCCCTTCCAAGATATTAAGGACTTTTCCAGCTCTTCACCCTGTCTTTCTGTGGTGGGAATGCAGAGGAGTAAAGCTGGGGTGAGGCAACCCTGTATAAACAAACTTGGTGTTGCCCGTGCTGCAGAAAGGCCGTGTCCCATATGCCCAGGGCTTTCTCATCACACAGGTGAAGGTGCCTGAGTGTCACCACACTGAGGGACTGAGAACTGCCCTGGAGAGGTCATTCATTTAAGGGGTCATATAGGAAGTTTAGTCTGGTTCCATCACAGTGCCACTCCAAGGTCCTGGTCTTGAAAGGGTGTGGTTATCCTGCCCAGCTCTCCAGCATCCTTTTCCTCCTTTGCCTGGCCAGTGGAGCTGGAGGACAGACTAAACCTGTGTCTCAAAGCTGTGGTGAGGGAGGACTGGAACCCCAGTGCCAGGCCCTAGGATTTTTATATATATTTTTTTAATTTTACTTCCAGGACAACCAATCCCAGGACCTTCATAACTTTTTCTAAAGAGTATGAGGCACCAGAGTGATGAGACACAGCCAAGGTTGAAGTAAATGGGATTGTAAGAAGACCCAGTGAATTGTTCCTGGGGGGCCACGCAAGTGTTAGCGCTGCTGTCAGCTAGTTTGGTGAAACCACATCAGGGATAACAGGGATGCTCTGGCCAGCCAGAGGAGGTTAAATGGGAGGAGGGATCCCTTCACTTCTGGAGGCCAGTGAAGTTAAATGGGAGCCAGGGATAAGCGTGCTCACAGAAATTCAGAGGCGTGAAGATCCTAACACATGTAGAGCTTGGCTTCACAAAAACAAGGCTGAGAGGTGATGCACTGCACGTGTATCTGAGCAGAAATGGTAGGGAAAAGAGCTATTTAGAGTACACAGATGTTGGCACAAGGACAGCTAGTTATGGGCTAACCTTGAACTTTGGAGGCTGGTGACAAGCAGAAGGCTCCTGCGTGTTAGAGCAGAAAGGTGCTTACAGTAGTCGTGGAGCAGGGGAGCACCAGGGCTGGTTTAAAGTGAAGCTGAGTAGTAGTGATTGCTTGATGTAACTCCAGTCCTGCTCAGGGGCTGGGTGCAGGGATGTGGGGTTTCTTTCTAGTCTTATTTATAACAGCCTGTGTGCTCAAAAAAGTTACTCAAGATATTTCAGAAGAGGATTATGGTCTGTTTCCCACAAAGCTTTCCTGCACCTCTGTAAGCTATTTGTTCTCCAGGCACACAGTTAAGTGCTGCCTGGCATGCAGATGTTTTCCTGAACTACAGCAGAAGCCTTCTGCTGAGAAGAGAGCCAGGTGATGGGAGTTAAGTTTGTATTTAGGAGCTGGGGGCATCTGGTACAGCTCTCAAAGCTGGCTGGTTTCTGTGTGAAAGGCAGGTGGGCTGTACTGGGAAAGGTGATCCTGGAAAAACTTGTATTTGTTTTTCCCTCATGCTTAGGGCAAATTGCATCTCTCACTGACATACCTGTGGCAAGCAGAGGTTATGAAGTTATTACAGTAGCAATGGAAAAGGCTATTCTGAACAGGCATGATTTTGCTCTCCTCCCATGGAGACTATCAGCCTTGGTTAGGACAAACAGGTTGAGGTCATCATGGATCTGTCCCATTGCTGCCAGGCCTCCTTTATGGGCAGGAGGGGAGAAGCCTGGGTCTTAGGGGGGAAAAAAAAAATATACTGATGGTTGACATCTTGCCTCTACCTTGCTCTGCTGTCTGTCAAGGCTTGGCTTGGTAGATAGCTCCTTCTCTTCTTTGTCAGATTCCAGGCTTTCCAGTTTGGATCTGAAAGTCCCTGTGGTTAGGGCAGGCAGTCACTGGTAGTTCTGCACACCTAAATCCAGTTCTTGTTCTCAGCCCCTTGGCCCCCTCTAATAGGTGCAAATGATGGACAATATCACCTTACCAAGGTCTGTAAGAGCCTACTGCCTCCAAGAACCCATTTTTTTTGGGTGAGGCATTGTCCCATGGACATCAAATATCTCCTACATGGCACTGCACGTGTCATTTCCTTGCACCATTCTCCACCTCCAAACTTGGGAAAAGATGTTCTTGGTGGTGCTTGCAGAGCTGTCTGTGAAAGTCAGGCCATGGGAGAGCTGGTGAATTGCTTTTCTCCTCAAGGCAAACAAAGCGCTCCCAGTAGGACAATCAACCTCCCTGAGAGCTTCCCCAGCTGAAGACCCTGGTCCTGACTTCATGGAGTGTGTTTGGTCACCCCTGTGATGGCCACCAGCAGCACCAGCCACACACTGCAGCTCACCCATAGGACAGAGTGTACGTGTGTGTGTTTTAAAGTAGTAAAATGCTTTGTGGAGGAAATCTCCAGCCATTACACCTGCCAACAGGAGAGGTCCCAGCACCTCAGCTGCCTTGGCATAACATCACAGAGTTGGATAAATCCCAGAGAAATGAAACAAACCCGATTGAATTAGCCCAGGACCATATACAGGAGGTGGGGAACATTTTTGAGGTGTTTGTCCACTCTTGTGGGTACCACATTGATGCAGGTAGTTTTTCAGCTTGCTGCAGTTCAAACCAGCAAGGGTTCCTTGTTGATTAATCCTGATGAGGGAGAGAGAGCAGCTCTTTGGTGGTCTAGCAGTACCACATTACTGTTGTGTTTCCTGAAATGATAAGAAAAGGCACTGACTGTTTTTTTGGGATGCCTTTTTACTTCCTCCCTGGACTTTCTGGTGCTGTATCTGAAGGCATGTAGGGTTTGGGGGAAGGTTGCTCCCTGGTGTCAGGCTGGGTAGGCTCTGGCTTGACAGGTCCTCCAGGGTAGGAGCCATCACCCCAGCTGGGATTTCTCCGGAGGCTGGGAAGTAGCTGCCAGGCAGGATCTGGGATGGGGGAAGGGAAAGACTTCGTTTCTTTCAGCATCTGAGGGTGGATTAAGTGGAGCGTTCCTTGTTAGCTAATTGAAACAGTCAAAATGTCAAACGAGGCATTTCAATAATAGTGATGTTAGGAGCTTTGTATTTATTTTGTTCCCTCTCTTTTGTATTGTGCCTTCAAGACATGGGGACCTAAGTCCCTGCCTTTACAGAAACCCTCTTAAAGAGGGGCTTCAGGGGGGATGGGGCAAGGACAGAAGCTGTTTTAATCCCTTCCACTTCCAGCATTGTTGTGTTTCAGCAAATATTTTGCAAAAGGATTTTCAGGCTGAACTTCAAACAGGCAAATGCCTCACTCCAGTGACTCGGGGAGCTTTACAAATTTAGAAAAGAAAATGAAGATTGTTTTAGCTGACATTTAAACCTCTTCTCTTCTCTTTTCCCAGCCTGTCAGGAAGCTTCATACACTTCGGGTCAGATGCTCTTTCCCTGAAGAAGAAAAGGATATTTATAGCCGGGTAGGACCATAACAGGGAAATCTCCAGGCTGCAGTACCTGTCAGATGAGGTTACTTATGGCCCCAATAGTCAACCTGGAACCCACTACAGGGAAGCAAAAATGTGAGGGTCTAGCCCTGGGCCACACAGGAGATGGGTCTAGCCCAGGGTAATTTGACCTAATTACTTAAGGGTGAAGGTAGGCTTGGCTGAATGTGGTGTTTTCTGGGCAGATGTTTACCTTATGACTTGCTGTGCTTTCTTGCCGTTCTGCATCTTGGAGAGTGCTGATACAGAGATCTTGAAGTGTGGTCTGGATCATTCCTGTCCCTTGGGGAAACAGAGAAAGGGTTAACTAGAGATGTCAAGCCCAAAGAAAAATATCTTATCACATAGAGACACTGTGGCTTGCTTGTCCTGGGTGGTTAGAAGCTCCTGAGGGGCTGATGGAGCATCTGGTTGCAAGTCTTGGTTTCTCCTTGTTCCCTCTCAGCCAGGGCTGAAGCCAGGCCAGCAATGCTGAGCAGTGAGCAGCTGTCTGGGCTGTGGTTGGAGCAGTTTATTCCCAGGGATTAGAGTGATTGGGGTTTTTTAAGGTAAAGACAGCTTGTAAAGAAAAAGCAATGTGTCTGGGGACAGCAGAGCTCTGCTGCAACCTGCTCTTACCCATGGCTTGTTCTACACAAGTTCTCTTTTGCACGTCAGCTCTGATCCACCCCTGGTCTGGGGGGAGGGGGCTGGGTGACTCTGCTGCAGCCTGGGGGGAGCTCACTGTGTGGGGCTGGGGAGTGGGGTTATTGTTGCCTTGGGTGGCTGATGGGGCTGCACAGGAAGTTTTGACATAAGCATTTCTGCTTGCTCTGAGGCCCCAGATCCAACACTGAGGACATTTTGGTGTAGCACAGGGTAGCTGGAAGCTGGATGAAGGTTGGTGTCAGGCTGATGCAGTCCTGGGGCTGTTATTTCTGCATGGTGTTGGCCCCTTGGACTATAGTGTGGAAACCTCTGATGAGCTTAAACTAGACCTGGGAGCATCTCCCATAGCACAGGTCCATGTCTTCTCCTTTTGGGCAGCATGGGCTGATCTCTGTGTTTTCCCATGTCTCCCTAGATTTTAAAGGAAAGAAATCTAGATGTAGTGCTTGGAGAGGGAACCATGTGGGTTGGCCAAGAGTCCTGGTTCAACTGTAAGGGTATGGGGACCTGTTCTCTGTGGAACTGGGATATAGGTACCACACAGAGCTGTGTGGGGTGCTGCAGCCACACTTTTCTTGTAGAAAAATCTCCCAGTGTGAAGGAATAACTAAAAACCTCTTACAGACCACTTCTCATAAAGGTGAGACACAGACCTTCCCTGGATATTGGAGGTAATTCTCAGGTGATGCTGCTATTCTGAGTAGTATAGAAGTCAGAGAGCCCAGGGCACAGGAGCATGTTCAGGAGGACATCAGGCTTGCTCTGGCCATGCTGCTGGCTCTGCTCCCCTGTCCCTTCTGATACCAGCCCCAGCAAGTGCAGTCCTAGAGCCAAGCTGTCCAGGTTTTCTTGATCCCTGCAGATGAAAGCAATGTATCTTGTACATGGTGGGCATGGTTTTCCTTTCATCTGCCCACCCTCATGGATGTTAACATGCCAGTAGATCTAGACCTGCTGTGTCTTGATAGAAAGATTTATTTTTGGGACCTTGATATTTAAAATGATCTGTTAGAATTTCATGCTTAAATAACACTAAATAATGTTCCCTGTTTGCCCAGTGTAATTGGAAGAGATGAATAAACCAAACAAATCAGCTATGACTGAGTTTCCTTAGTATTTTCAAACTGAAACAAACAGTAAAAAACAAGGGCTTGGCTAATATAACATTTTGGGGGTATTTTCTAGTTGGCATTCCACTTTTTCATTTTCACAGGCCAGGAAACACAAGATCTTTAAAGGTCCAGTGGCTTCTTGCCAAAGAAAACTCAATTGGTCTTAGATTGAAAAAAGAAAAAAAAAGTGAACTTATTGTTTTTTCTTTTTAGGAACTGGCCAGGGCTAATGACTCTGGAAGTGCCATGGGATTTCATGTGAGTGCTGAAAAGACTTAGAAAACATTCAGCAAGTTCATTTAGGCTCCTTTCATGCTTCTCAAATTCTGAGGCTTCTTTATTGCAGCTTTATGTCAATTTGACACTGCTTGATTTCACTGTTGCTCTTGATTTCACTGCGATGGCCTTTGCTGTGCTCGATGTGGACTGGGTCCTGCACTGATCACATCTAACATCCCATGTAATCTGCGTGGGCTTTTTGGGGGATGCAATTAAAGCTTTCAGATTCAGGTGACCCTATCTGGGGATAAGAAGTTCAGGCTGAGCTGACATTACCTATGTGCAAAGCCTCAGGCGTAGCATTTAAGTGAAGAGATTCTGTGATTACTCATGAATGGGTTGTGTTGCCTTCTGGAAAGCTGCCAGCAGAGAGGGAATATCACCCGGGCTTTTGGAGCTGCTGCAGATCAGCTCATCAGTGCATCTTTAGCTGAAAGGATGTCTCTGGCTAGAAGGGTCAGAGTAACTTTTCCCTTCATGTCCCTGTGCTTAGACACCCCTTGAAGCAATGTTCCTGCAGGTTCAGGCTGTGACACTGATGGTGCTGAGACCCCTTAGGAGCCCTGTGTCCTGCTCTCTGTTCTTCTCTTTCCCTCCACTGCCCTGTCCTCAGTCTGTCCCACCTGTCCTGGGGGAAGGTGGCTTCCCACCAGTGCCTCCCCTCCTTCCAGGCTGACGAAGTCCTTCTCTGCCTTCCGCTCCACGCAAGCCTCGGCTCTGTTTGTGCCCACATTAGCATTTCTGCTGACTGCAAGGATTGGTTTAATTTCATGGGTGTCATTTCCTTCAAGAAATCTCTCTCTGAGCAGCAGCCCGACGAATGCCTGATAAAACATATTTTCCTATGGTAATGATTTTATGGACCCATAAGTCATGAATTTATTATGATCTCAGCCCCTGCTGCTGATTGCTGGAAAATGCAAAGTAATTAACAGTGAGTGGTAGCAGCTATTCCCACCTGGTAGCATGTTCCTGGGTACACTGATGGGTTTGATTAAAGTAATGGCTAAAGTGTACAGCCTGGCTGTAAAATATTAGCGTGATTAATGCAGTATCCTAAATAAGAAACAAAACTAATGGGCAGGGTTTAAGATATTAAAAATACATATATATTCCTTTCCCTCCCTCTAGCTATTGTTCTGGCTCATTTATGCTTTCTTTTCTGGTAAATAATGTATGGGCTTGAGGGCCAAGGGGCAAGCTAGAGATGCATATTGCAGTTTCATAACATCTTAAGTGCTTGTGTTAATTTTTCACTCCTCCCTTCTCTTTCCCCTCAACCTGCCATCTCCCATCAGATGGGGGGAGAAAGGTAATCAAGTTTCCTGAGCTTAGCCTGAAGTCGGGTGTGATTTGATTTGGATTGGAGACAGCCAGGGAAACGACTTGGAGGCCACTTGGAGAGTTGGGCTTGTATTCTGGCCTCACAGGAGAGAAACTCTGATGCTGAGTTTGCATTCCATGGCTGGGAGTGATCTCTGATCTGTCTGTGTAACCTGTAAGTTTTTTGCACGTGAAGGATAACTCCATCTGTCCAGAAGCTGCAGTGCCTCTGCTAAGAAAAGAATGCTTGTTCTTTTTTCCAAACAGCTTACAAGTCAAGCAGTGACTGGGATTGAGCAAAAAATTAGAAAAGTAAGGCTTGAGACACAATAGCCCATGTCAGATTTCTCCCCTGTTCCCAAAACCATGATAAATTTGATTTCTGACATTTTTCAATAGGAAAGATCAGAAATTACTTGGTTTCAGGGATGAGAATAAAATAGGCTTTTCTTTTTAATGCCAAACAGCTAGAAAAAAATTATTGGAGAAAATACCTGATTGCAAAAGAAAAAGCTTTTCTGACCTACACATTTTGATCAGCTCTTCTGATTTTTAAAGATGCATACACCAATGTCAGCTTAATTCTCTGTGATCTGCCTCGAACTTTTCAGGTGTATTGATCTGCTCCAGTTCATGAAGGTACTGACTATTGGAAAGAAGAGTTTATAAATAACTACAGAGAAACTGGCTTCCATATCACAGGGGTTCCAGCAGTGCTGCTTTTGTTTATTGCAGAACACATGTTTTTTTGGAACTTGTCTTAACCAGGAGATTGCAAAAAGGGAGCTCAGCATGCCAGTGTCACTGAGAATTGTGTTGTGTTGTACAGTGCAAATGGTGTTTTCTTCCTCTTGGGATGGAGAGGTTTTTGGGTTTGTTTTTTGTAGATAACATACAAACTCAGTGGTTCTGCTAGTAAATACAAGTAGCCCCAACATCCAGAATATGTCTTGTTGGTCCCACCAGTAATTTGAAGATGTATCCTTCTAGCAGCCTCTTGAAAGGGCAACATGAACAATTTAGTTGATCCCTCAGTATCTGGAATAGTTGTGGCAAGGGGATATGGGGCTCTATCAATAATGCTGCATGGTGGCCAGCTCTCTGCCAATGTTGTCTTGGGTATTAGATGTCTCATTCATGTTCAGTGGTGGTTAAAACCAAGTATTAGACATGTTACCAGGAAGGTGAGAATTAAGTTCTCTCTAAAATTGCCACCACTGGAGCTGACTCTCTTCACTTGGGCATGGTATAGGAAACCTCAAAAGCATGCAGACTGTGATCAAAGGTGCAGGAGAGCAGGGAGAATAATCAGGTTAAATGTGTTGGTTGAGTAAAGAGGCAGCTGAGGTGGTGTCATGGTTTGACTCAGGATTGGCAATTAAACCAATGACAACCATGCTCTCAATCCCTTCCCCCTCTCACCCAGGTGGGGAAAGGAGAGAGAGACTTTCCAGATTGAAAACTAAACTAGACAGCTTTAGTTAAATACTAATGATAAAAGAAAATACGTACAAAAATATACCAGTGTGTGCAGGAATGTGCAAAACCCCTATCACCTCCCCCCACCCCCAGCAACTTCCATGGCACTCTCCTTAGCTATGAGCAGTTCTGAAATGTCCTGGACCCCTTCAGGGATAGTGGCAGAGCAGAGAGGAGCTGAGGGTAGAGATATGAGGGTCAGGAATGCACAAGTGCAGGGATCAATGGTGGTGGATAGACAGAGTCCTTCCTGAATGCTGCCCATGGATAGAAGAGAAGAAAAAAGGATGGAGAAGGAGGGCTTGACTTCTGTGATCCCTGAATTAAGTATGGGATGGAATATCTCTGGCCAATTTTGCTGTCCATCTAGTCCACTCCTCCCTACAGGAGGGTTGTAGATACTTCTTCTGCTCCTTTACTATCCAAAGCAGCAGATTCAACAAGCAAAGTGTCCTTGGTCTCTCAGCAGTAGTGTGAACATTCAAGTGTTATCAGTCCAGCAGCTGGAAAACTTGTCTACCACTTTAAAAAGAGAGTTCACTGAAGAAAAAAAAAAATCAGTAAAAGGAAAATTGGCCTCATCCTGGCTCAAACCAGGACAGAGGGGGATGATCAAGCCACGTACAGTCCAGAGTGGTGGAGAAGAGGTGGCACAGATGATTGTTTGCGGTGTCTTGTGATTCAAGTTCTGAGGGTTACCTGGTGAACCTCTTAATAAGGCCTGGCAGTGGGTTTGAGAGGTAAGAGCAGAATGTGTAAATCTCATCCCACCTGTGAGACATGAGAGTGCTGCAGCAAACCCAGCAGGTGAGGATGGCCTGTGGTGGCTGGGTGGGGGAAGGCAGATCCCCTTCTCATCTCTCTTTGAGGCACTGTTTGAGTCGGCTGCTGCAGTCAGGCAGCCTGGCTGTGGGGTCATATTTGGAAGGCTTTCTCAGCAGTGCACACATGTTAATGATGTTTGAGGAGTAATTTCTGTGGGAGACCTGAGAGCCAGGCAGCTCTGCAAATCAGCCCATTAGTATTTTTAAAAGAAAACCTCCATGCTGTAGGAACTGCTTTGGCCTCTGGATACGAGCCAGAACTGTATCCCAGATTGCACTGCATCTGCTTCTCCTATTAGATCTTTCCCCTCTCTCCTTTTATCCACCCTTTTTCCTTCCTTCCTGGCTGGAGCTTGCTGTTGCTGTTCTATCCTGAACACACTTCAGCTCTTGCCTGGAAGTTTGCACAAAGACAGACTGGCATTTATCATTTATTTATTTATTTTCTCCTTTTGGAGCTAATCACCCTGGTGAAATTGAGCTGTAATGCAGTTGGCAGTGGTCAGATTGAGCTGAACATGTGTGCTGCAGCACATACCCAGATTCTTGCATCAACAAGAATGAACACAGACAGCCACAAAGCGAGAGAGATCCTGCATGGCCTTGTTTAAAGCACATTCGCGCAAAAGCGTGAGCAACCTGAACAAAAGCTGCCTGTCTCCTCTTTTGAGGAGAGTGAAGGGAGAAGTTATTGGGCTTGATGTGCACAGCGAGAGGGGGAGAGACCACGTTTCCCCACCTCCTCCTCCTCCTGCCATTCACAGACCTTAAGCAGGTAAAGAGGAGATTGCATTTGGTGGGGAGGATTTATAGCTGTCGTGAGTCAGTCAGTGTGTCAGGGTAAATCAAGCCCGACGTTTTTAACATCTTTCCCACACAAAGTTGGGGGGGGGGGGGGGCAAGGGGGAATGGAGGAAGCAATTGTAATTTTATGTCTATATCCTGCTCGGCTAATCAAGGGGAGCAAGAGACATGCTAACCAGTGGAGATTTTCTTCTTGTTAACTTGATTGTTTCTTTGCTTTGGCTTTTCCTTCCTTTCCTGGACTACTGTAGCAATCTCCTCTTGGGGTGGAAGAAAGATCCAGCTGATCAGTGCTGGAGGCCACAGACAAATGATGCTTGCTCCTCCAGAATGTCTCTTATAGTATGTTTCTGATCAGGTAAGTGAAAAGATGGTAGTGCTGTGGTGAACCATATCTTCTCCTGGTCCTATCCTACCCCTCTCAGGAGTGTCTTGCCTCAGGTTGGACAAGTCTACAGATGAGGGAAGAAATACCTGTGTCATGAGGGGAGGCAGAAGCAGCATGGCTTAGGAATTGTGCTTGGTATGCCTCTTGTCTTGCCTCAGGCATGTGCTGTTGAGAATCCTCCCTGTGCCTTTTTACCTTGCTGCCAGTGCAGGCTGCCTCCTCTTAGGGTCCTGGGTGGGCTAATTCCCTCTGGTGAGTAAGGAGAGACAGGGAGGCAAAATAAATCCATAAATAGGTCCCTTTCCCTCACTTTTCCTATGCCACAGTCCAAAGTATTGGTGCAATGTATCTAGAACAGCCTGCTTTGAATGCTGGGGTTGGCAGGATGCTCTACCTTTGGCTCAAAGTGAAGATCCAGTTGACTGGGACACCTCACGGTGGTGGAAGCATCACAGGGAAAGACCCTGGCAGCTTCACCACTGTCTTCCAGCCTGTGGTGTGGGATACCCTGGAGGTGAATGAGTTGGAGCATGCACAGTCCAGAGCTAGAGCTGTTGAGCAGCATTAAAAGCTGCACACTGGGCCCATGAGCCATAAAGGCAGGGCAGCATCATTAAAATTCCTTGTGAAGTCATTGGCAGAGGGCAGGGAGCCTCTGAGCTCCATGGGCCCGTGCTGGTTTACACCAGCTGGGGAACTGGGCCAAATCTGTTGCATCCAATGAATGATCTTTCAATTTTTCTCTCTGCTATCAAGCCCTTAAACAAAAGCCAATTAAAATCTATGGGAGATTTCCATCATGTTCAGGGTGATAGGCCTAAAATATTGGATGCTTGGGGAAAAAGCAGGCAGGGACGGGAAGAAGGAGTAAATGCTGCTGTAACATTATGGCTCACAATGTAAACAGATGTGAGTGAGAAATGCTTTAGTTCCAATTCTCCAGCAGCCACAATTCAGGGAAGCTGTACATGGAAATGTATACGTTGAGGAGAGCATCCTTCGTTATATAAACTGCTCTGTGGGTGCACAGGGAGCCCTTCCCTCTGCGAATCCATTCTCTGCATGCCCTATTTCTGTATGTGATTAAGTTCTCAGCTCTCCCATTGCAGTTAGGGTTTTTATTAGTGGTAAGCACATGCTCCATGGGATGGCTGTTACACACAGCAAAGCAGGAAGATGTGCTGCTTTCTGCTCCCAGAAACCAGCAGGATTTTTTTGCAGTTGCTGGAAGAGCGGGAGGTTAATATCTCATACAGCCTGTGGCTGTTTTTTGATAAAATCCTTTATCCAATGACTGCAAAGTATTTTGCAAGTACGGCAGGGTAAATCCCCTTCAGACAGGTATTATCTGGCCTATTTTTACATCTGAGGTTTGCAGCCTTCAGGGCCACCTAGGTGATGGTGCTGTCTTCACCTTGTGATCTCCTCGGCTGAATGAATATGTCAGGATCGGTCCTTTCAAATCCAGCCCCGTTCAAGCACAGCCCTCCAGTATGTCTGGGTACACTTAAATCCTTCCTACCTCAGCCTCCCCATCCGTAAAACAGGTATGACAATCATCCTTTCCCCCAGGTAAACATTTCATTATGCGATGCTGCAGAAGTACCTCGGAGGGGAGAAGACCTACAGATAAGTCTGCATTCTCATTTTGGCTATATTTGTGCGTGTGTTTTCTGCTTTAACTGCCATTCTCTTGCTTTGCCTGCTCATTAGTTCTGCCTGAGTGCAGGACCTCTCCAAAAAATGCAGTGTTGGCAGCGGGCATGAATTCTTAACGACTCCTGTCTCTAAAGACAGAAACTGGGGCCAGGCTGTTGGTTTGCTTGCTGAGAGGAGCAGGAGAGGCAGACTAGACCGTAGCTCACTGCTGCTTTCTCTTGGTGTGGGGGTGAGTTTGCAAATCACTGGAGGATCTGCAAAACATGCTCAGGTGTTGGCCTGTGTCTGGTGCTGCAAGGAGAATTGCTTGGGATGACAGATGGAAAGAGATGCCTCTTGGTCTATGGAAGGTGTTGAACTTGTTTTCATAGCTCGCTCTGGCCTCTCTCTGCTGTTCTACCCAAGAAATCAAGGACAGATTTTGGCTTTTGAACCAAAGCTGGATTTCCCAAGCCTGACTTGCCAAGTGCCCTGTTGCGCTCTCCAGAATAATGTAGAGAGAGAGCATTACATTGTTAAAAAAACCCCTCACAACCCTAACAAAACATCACAGCAATCAATTTAAAGAAAAAATGCCAAGGGTTCCATTGTACCAAACAGGAAAGGACTTATCTTAGATTCTGCTTCGGTGATCCTTATGGGTCCCTTCCAACTTGAGATTCTGTGATTCTGTATTTCTCTTAATGGGAAGCTTAAAACTCATTGTAGTGATGTTTTTGTTGTCTTTTGTTTCCATTCCATACTTGTATTCATAGATTCATTGACTTTTTGCAAATGCAGTTTTTAACATAACCTAGCTTTTCCTTTCACAGACTCTTCATGTTTTGTTTAAAAAAGAAGGAAGTCTTGTTAAGTTAGAATAGGTGGGAAGGGAAAGGAAGGTGAATCCTGTCTGGGTGCCATTCATTCAATTTTCATTTAACAGCAGGGATACGAAAGAAGAAAAAAAACATTCAAAATCTTGGGACTTCTTTGATTTTTGACTCTTAAAAGCCAAATCAAAGAAAATTCCCATTTGTGGTGATCCTGAATTTTCATTTTTTACTGAGTTCTTGCTGAAGTGTCATTTATTGCAATTACTTTGTTTCCGATGAAATCTTGATGTGCACTGAGAAGATTTCAAGTTGATTCAGGGCTGTCTGCTCCCCTTAAAGTTCTGATTATTTCTTCAGATTTGTCTCTCCTTTCCACATCCATCCTTGCTGATGTCTTTTCTTCTACTCCTGTTCCACTAAGATTGCCACCACCAAGACAGTGATGCCATGAGGTGTTTCCTTCCTGGATGGGCTAATTAGCGTTGAGATCTTTGCAATTCTCAGACTTATTGTCTCAGGTTGACCAAGTTGTCTCCATTTCACACGTTGTTGCTGGCAAGTTTTATTTGTTCAGCTCAGGGTACCTCCCTCCACTTCTTATTCATGGAAAGGCAGATTGTGGCACTGGGATATTCCACGTGGCTCACAGAGGTCAGTCAAGCTGGATCTCTACCTGTGTTGACTGGAGATCATTCTGGCCTTGCAGCAACTGAAGTTCAGCTTCCTTACTAGCTTTCTGCCCCTCTGTAGCTCAGATCAGTTAAATAAGTAAAAATGGTGGAAGCCATTTAGTGAGTCTTGTGAACCACAGGTTGATCTTTGATTTGGAGCAAAGGAAAGAAAAAGCTGGGAGGTCTCCTGACCATGGGTACACCATGTGGGGCTTTGCCTTCTATCTCAGTCTCTTCTGTGTTTATGGTCCCAGGGAAATGAACCAGGGTTCAGCTCAGTTCTGCTGGGTGAGCACGTGCTGAAACACCAGCCTTTTGCACTTCTGTTGGTGGTCTTGGCAGAGGAGTCTGCAAATCAAACGGTCTCTGGAGTCTTGAGCTTTTTTTGGAGCTCTGGGCGAGCTTCTTCTACCCAAAGCCTGTGACACAACTCTGGAGGTGATGTGGCCTGCCCATCTCTGACCAGAATGGCCCGCAAAAGAGGAGAACTGCCACATTTTGTGGCCCCTGATGCTCTAGATCATGGCTGAGGAATGTGGTGCCTGGCGGTGCTCTTTTGCTGTTTGACTGTGACTTTCCTTTTGCTTCATGGGGCTGAGCTACAGATGAAAGTACCTGGCTGTGTCTGTTCCTGAAGCCGGAGATTGGCTTTGGCAGTGTGCCACCCAAACATCTGAGGTATGGCTGTAGCTCCCAGAGAGACTTCCAGAGCTACCTCAGCCCATAAATCTTGTGGCTTCTTTAGGCACAGGCTGAAGTTCACTTAGACCAACTCCGCTCTGCGTCTAATAAGTGTCAAGCTGCCCTGTCCATTGAGAAGCAAAGAGGACACCGGATGGGAGGGAGAACAAGAAGACAGAAGGCACTCAGCCAGCCCTGGCTGAAATGTTTGAGATTGTACTGAAAGTGGCTGGGGTCTGGCAAAGATGCAGAGCATTCCTGACATGAGCCACGAGTCCAACTCTGGGTTGAAATACCCAATCTTAGTTAGTAACGAGGTCTTTGGGGCTCTCTGCTCCACACCTCACAGGCAGGCAGTTCCCTTCTTGACTGTTTACTTCCAGCCCTGTGAGAAAGCATGTTGATTCCACATCCCACTTGTTCTTGAGGCTTTTGAAATCCTGTCATAACTATTCACGAGCCATGATGGGAGCCCATGCTCAGAAACACTATTTGCATCCAGGGAGGATCTGATTATAATTGTTGTGGGGAAGACTGTTTGAGATGGATTCTGTGTCAGCCTGAAATTTCTTGATGAGGCTCCATGGGCAGGAGAAGTGTGCAGGCAGAAGGTCCAGAGAAGGGTAATGAGAGGGACTGGGGATGTCAGGCTTGGGTATGGAAATGGCTTTTTCTTCAGAGAAAATGAATATGGTAGGACTGCTTGGCTGGAGAAACTAGAGTTGCCTGACTGATTTTCGGGGTACAACTGTCTTCTCCACCCTAAAGGCTTGAGAATGATGCATGTTTTGTTCAGGAAGGTTGATTTAAATCACCCCTTTTAATCATGATTTAAATCAACAAGCAGGAAATCTTGATTTAAAAAAGCATGTTTTAATCTTGTATTTTTAAAGTTCATTTCCTAATGAAACATAGCTTCTCATTGGTTGGCATAATTTGGTCCTATTTTTGGCAAAGCAAAACGGGACGCGACACCCATACATATTTATTGGCGTGACTGTATAGCTTAACATATATCTGTTCCAATTTGGAACTTTTTACACCTTTTTATTACATTGGAGAAAGGAGAAACGTAATTCCTGATTTATTAGGCAGGGTTGTGGGGTTTTTTTGCACTTTCTCTCAAGCTATACGAGGGCAAAAATTAAAATGCAAGTAAAAAGGCATGAAGAAAGCATTTTGAAAGTTTGTTGTTGGTATCGCAGAGCAGGAGGCTGGAATGACCCTCTGCAGATAAGCTACTCCACACATTGGCTTTGAGGCCAGATCAATTACACCTTTCCCCTCCACTCAGGTGTTTGTTTAACCTTTCCATAGATGTCTCCAGTGAAAAATTCTGCAACTTCCCTGGTATCTGTTCCAGTGAGAGTGGTTTTTTTTAGTGTCTAAACTTCAGCTTTCTTCGCTCCAAGTTAAATTATTTCTTCTTCTCCTGCCACTGTGAACACAGAACAATCAACTGCTGTCTTAATAACCTGCTAGCTACTGGAAGATTGTTATGCCTCCGTGCCTTAGTTGTCTTTTTTTCTTTTCTAGGCTGAATGAACCTAGTTCATTTAACCTTTCTGTACTAGTTCTACTTCCTAAAGCTGTGATGGTTTTATTTCTTCTCCTCCAGACTGCCTCCTGCTTTTTCATCTCATTCTGCATCTGCACTGAAATGACTTTGTGGATGCTTCAAAAGGAGAAATTGCTGCTGTGCCTAGGCAAACTGTGGGACTCATTGCTACGGGATACTGTGGATGCTAAAGATTTGAATGGGTTTGGAAAGCATTTAAAGTCATGAAAGATGTTCCTGAGCTGTGTGTTGCTGGAAGGCCTTGTGAGATTGGGATAAGCCAGATGTGGAGGGAGGAAGGGTAAAATGCAGTCCCATGGTGTCATTGCTGGTTTTGGGGTGACACTACCCCTGTTGGGGTCATAGTGCCACTGGTGCTCTGCATCTGTGCTGTGCTGCTGTGATGTACCAGGAACCAGCCCCACTGCTCTGTTTCAGAGAAGTGCTGGGATGTGCTGGTGTCACCCCCCTGGAGCACCTCTCTACAGCCTTCTGCCCTCCAACCAGCTGTGAAAACAGGGTCTGGCTCTGACCCGACTGCATCAGGAGTCACAGCCTCCGAAAAGCTGGATGGCAGCAGGAGGTGTGTGAATTTGCTGGGATTTGTGTGTTAACCAGAGGCTGTTGGAGTAATGTGCTGCTCTTCCCTTGGCAAATCTGAGTGTGAGGTGGTGATGGTAACTTTGCTGGAGCACGGTGGTGGTTAATGCTATCCCAGCCAGGGCTGTGCTAGTGCTGTAAACAGCCTTCGGGAAGCAAAATTTCTCTCTCCCCCAGAATGTACTGGATTCGACAGCTCTCCTTTTATCTGTTCAGAAAGTGCTGAAGTGTTTCTAGCTGCTCTTCAAAAGCAATTCTGCACTGCCCAGAGGAAGCTGTAATTCACGTGGGGAGCTAGGAGAAAATGATGCTACTCATCTCAGCAGAAGTGTGTAAACCACTTAACTTCTGGCTTCAGCTCCTGAGTGAGATTTAAACATAAGGATGGGAATGCGGTTACAGGAACTCTGGGTCACCAGTGGGGTAAAGGTACACAGGGAAGCCATCACTTTTGGAAAGAAAAGGTTTGAGGAGAGCACAGCTTAGTCCTGGAGCATCTTCAAGGGTGTTCAAAAAGATGATTGCAGTTCTTGACTTTCCTTGTTGCAGAGGACATCATGAAGCTCTGGTTTTCATGAGAATGCCCTGTTAGTGGAGGTCTGTAGAGAACAGTGCCTCCTTTTTCCCATCCATTCTTGGGCTTTGTACAATCATAGTATGGTTTGGATTGAAAGGGAGCTTAAAGATCATCTAATTCTGGCCCCCAAGAGTTTTCCCTTTTCCTTTCCATGGAGTGATGGTGGGATTCACCTCTCCCAGCTTCTCCTACAATCTAAACTTCACCACCCAAAGTGCTCTGGTCCCCAGTGCAGCCCCTTATTGGTTTCCAAAGAAGAAAATGATCCCCAGTTATTCCATAAATAGGCTTAGTGCTGCTCTGTGTGCACTAACACAATCAAATTACCTCCAAATCCCTTTTTCAGGTCACCTCATGGAGGGGAGCACTCTCTAGAAAGAATCTGCTTGGGTTTAACTCTGCTGAGGCCACTGGAGCACAGCATGGCTGGAATAGGTCCCCCGTTCCTTGGGGGAGAATGAGGCCACTTCAGCATCTTTGGAGAGAGCTGGGATGTGGCTGCTGGTGGGCTGAGGATGGGCAAAGCAAAAAGCTACTCGTCATCTTCCAAATGATGCTCCCAAGAGTCTGGAAGGAGCTTATCACAGATACTACATCCCTAGCACCTCTTGAAAAATCTTTGCATTAAGTGATGTCTTTGTTTCAGGAAATAATAAAGCTGGGCAGCTTGCAAGCCGCGGGCTTGTGCTTGCCTTCTCCCTGGTGTTCATGTGCTTGGCAGTGTCTTTGCTTTTGCTGAAGGAGCATGGATTTGTGTTTAACTCTTACCACTCTGTGGAAGTAGAGAGCATGCAGAAAAGGAATAGGTTTGCATTTTGTGAGCAAACGGGGTGGGCACCAAAACCCTTTCCTCCTCTTTAATCTTAGGTTCTGAAGGTGGTCAGAGCTTTTTACATAGACCTTTATCTGTTGGCAGCTTAATTAACTTATGGTCCTGGAAAGCTCTGACAGGTCAATTGATTTCATCCACTTCAGTATTGTTATCTCTGTCCTGTTGGCACCCAGGCAGTTGCATAGCCAGTTCTTGGGTGGTGAAAGCTGGGCATGGTTTTCTTTCCCAACCCTGGCTTTTTATCCATAGGTTTTTGCATTAGAGGTTTGGATTTAGAGAGAAAATAAAATCCTCTCTGCCTGTAGCTGTGTGGGGAACACGTGGCTGCAGCTGTAACAGCCTTAGAGTATGAATGGCACAGGGCAAGGGAAACCTGATCAGTGTTGTTTCATTATTGTCTTGCCTCACTGTCTCTGCTCCACACCTGACCTGAGGACACACGTGAGAGCAATACAAGATGTTCAGCCCCTTGTGACGTTGTCTTTTCCTTGCCTCTGGTCTGAACCTAGGTCTTTTGGTTGCTATTTCTTGCAATTTTACTGTTAGCCCTCCTGGTGATACATGTCATGTTGAACTCCCATGTCGTGGGAGCATGTGACAGAGAGAATCACAGGTTTTATTTTAATAAAACTTAATTCCCTGCCTCCATAAAAATAGATATGTAAGAAGACACAGCTGAGCCCTCAGGTCTAGATATGAGAAGATAGAGGGAAGGTCTCCTCCCAGGCTGTGTGTGTGTATTTAAGTGGTGTGGGGTTGTGGATTCCTGGGGTGGTTGGATTCATTGAGGCTGCTGCAATGGGGATTGCTGGGGTGAACTGGGATTTGAAGAGAATTGAATCTGGCTGTGAAAAAAAATAAATTACCTGAGTCCTCCAGCTTCATACTAGGTTGGTTTTTGCATCTTCTTTGCCAAAGGTAGAATAAATTAATAATGGCAACAAGGGCTAGAGCAAAGAGCTTTAAAACTGGATGCAGGTCTTCTCCCTTTCCCATCCCTCCAGCTTTTCCAGACACCTGCTTGCTCTCCTTCCACCCACCCAGCACAGAGCCCACCATTAATCCAGGGGCTCATCACTGGGCCAGTTCATCCATCCACCTCTGGTGCCTCTGTCTGCCCCCATGTCCTTCCTACAGCAGCCACGACCCTCTAGGCACTGTGGCAGACTCCTTTCTGGAGCTGCAGGGAGTTGGGTAAGCCCCTCCTCCCTGTGGTGCTCTGTAGCAGAGGGAGCTGCTTCTCTTTTTTGTTAAAAAATCATAAACACTAGCACCTGTGGTGACATCTCTGCACAGATGAGTTGATGGTCTATCAGGTCGGGAAATTACCTGAACTCTCCCCTCTGCCCCCAAAGACCCTGGGACAAACAAATCTGACTTTGTCCCATGCTTTTACACTGGTTTAGTACCATCGTGGGTCCTTCTGGGCTGCTAGTGGCTGGGGGGATGATGTTGCTTTGTTTGAAACCCAAAAAGAGTGATTAAGCCAACCAGTTTGGCTTCCTGCATGGCTGAGAGTGCCCCAGAAGCGTAATGGGCTGCTCTTGTGGGCAACAGCTCATGCTTGATATTTATAGAGAAGCTGTGCTTTGAAAAGGCCCCATTTTTTAGTCTCTCCTGCTGTTCTCTAGCTAGGGCTGAGCCTTGCTGTTAATAAGGGAAATGCAGACATCTTCACAGCAAAGGCAAAAAATAAAACCCCTTTGCTTTCCTTCCCATCTTGTCAGGAGCACCCTGCTGTTCCCCTCTGCTTTCTTCCCATCTCACAAAGGGAATCGATTCTCCCTCTGGGTTGTGCTCCTCACTAGAGGACTGGTTGCTGAGCATGTCCATGCAGCCATACTGTAGCCTCTCAGTTGGCTTTCAATAGGAAGCAGAAAGAGAAGTGCAATGGTTTGAGAGAAAAGGGGGAGTCTGGAAGAATTGGGGCTAAGTCTCTGTGCTTTGGATTTACTGTATAGCCTTGGAAAAATAACTTCTGTGCATCTGCTCCCTACCTGTGAGTATAGCCTTTGTCTGCATCCATGTGGTCTGGTCGACTTCTGCAGCGTTAAATGATACGTCACGTGCCACTTTTAACCATATTCCATCCACAGAGGAAAATATGCAGGCGTTGAAACAAGGGTCACTGAGAAGCTGAGCCTCAGAATTTGTGTTTCTCAGGTGCTTTCAGTAACGTGACCCTTGCTTTATGGTACAGGCTGGTAATACTGCTGAGGGCTATTTTGAGCCCTGCTAGCTTTAAGTGAGAACCAAGCTCCTACCAGCCTTTGCAAAATGAGCCTGACACCCTGCACTGTGTTAGTTTAGTGAAAATGTGTTTCTTGAGCTTTTTGGCTGTGCTTTGAGTTGACACTTGTAGTCCAAGGTGTGTGCAGTCTCTGTCACCAAGTGATCAGGGGCTCTGGATCTGCAGGACTTGTCGGATGTGTGTTGGAATTCTGCTTTCACCTTCTGCTCTGGAAAATGACTAGCCGTGCGAGGATCTCTGAAGAGAAGATGCTTGGTTAAAAACTCAGAGGGACACTTGGTGGTGAACCCATGGGACAATCCATTTCCCACCTCTCCTCCTGTCTGCAGGGGCTAAGAGGAGATTCATTTATTCTGCTCGAAGCCTGCAGGTTTATAAACACGGGCTTTTTTCTTCAGCTGAATTGAAAGGAACAACTTCCATTTGATTTCCTTTGGGATTGGAGCTGACTGTCTATTCCTCAGTTCAGAGCTGTAGCAGTGGGGAGAAGAGAGGAAGGAAGAAAGCCAGGAGAATACCAAGGGGGTCTTTGTTTGTGCTGAACTAGGGAAAACCTGCATAGTGGTGAGAATGGGTAGCAAATCCTGTGATTACATGGCCAGTAAAACTTACCCTGCTACAGTGGCCATTTCCTGCTGCAAAGATTAGCCCAGTTAGAGCTCTTGCTGCAGCATCCCTGGTGTAGGTGGGTGGATGAGGAGGGGGCTGAGGACATGATTTGGTGCTTGGGCTGAATTACTGGGCTTTGGAAGGTGGGGACAAGGGGTGGCTTTCTCTGGGCTGGTGCAATGGTCAGAAGAACATGCTGGCATTTCTTGGGCCTCTGAATGTTACCAGTATGTTGAAGATGGCTTTGAGGTCATGACCGAGAGATGCTATCATAGGGAAACCTGCTGTGTCTGAGAGTTTGCAGAGCTCGTTGCAGAGCTGAGGCTGGAGAAAACAGGTGGGCTGAATTCTCATCCCTGTTATATTTCCTATGCCATTCTGAGGATGGTTCAGACTCCTGGGACCTGTTCAGGTTTGAGGCTTCTCGGTCACTCTGTAGCTGGTGGGGTCACTTTCACTTTGCAGACTGGATTTAAAGGCTTTTCACTGGAGCTCCTTGCCTTCCTGCACAGGGATCAAAGTGTTGTGCTGCTTTGCTTGTCCAACAGAATGACTGCAGCTGCTGTGAGAGAGAAGGAAATCATCTCCATAAAGCTGTCCAGAAAGCCTTGAATTCAGGTACAAGCCTCATGTTTATAGGAACATAAAAGGAACCATGGAAACTAAATATGGGTCAGAGCACCCGTAAGTAGAAAAACAGAGGGATTGCAGAGTTACCCTAATTTCTTTGCCTTTGGATTTGCTGTTCTGGTTTCAAACCTGGCTGTGATCCTAGGCTCTGAAGGAGTCTTTGTGATCCGTACCAGGAAAGAATTTTCTGGGGAAGGCAGCGGGCAAAAAACCTCATCTTAAATACCAGTTACATGAGGGCCACATGCTGCACACTGCACAGTCGTATGTGAGATGCTGGTGGCTGTGGTGTTCCTCTTGAGCCCCAAGGGAGGGCAAGTATCTGGGGAGGAACGAAGAGCTTTTCATGCATTGTTCACATGGAACTTAAACTTTGCTTCCCTCTGTTGCCTTATCTACAGGATTACCCCTTGTGACTCTGCGTGCCCTCCTGAGCCCTTAGCAAGGATTCAGCTACTCTGCAGTCCTCAGCTTCATCACAGGGAAACTTCTTCACTTAGCTGCTGCCAGCGTGCTTTTGGCGACCCTGGGTGTCCCGTCAGCTGTTACAGGCCATTAAAGGATTTGTTTCTCAGTGTATGAAAAGGCTTAATTCAATTCTCATTCTCTCCTGGCATTCCTCGGAGGTGAGTGTGTCCCCGATGCTGCTAATTGACTTGAAAGGAGCTTGTGTCTCCTTGGAAATGTCACCCAGCCCTTTTCAAGTGCAATTCCAGGCAATCAGGATCAATAAGTTTCTTTAGCTAAGGGTATTAGCACATGAGTGACAGCCCTGCAGCATTAGCTTATTCATATGGACTTCCAGATGCTCATTTTTCTTTCCTGTCTCAGCTTCTGAGCTCCGGTCCCGGTAAGGGGGGTACAGCTTGGAGCACAGCCATCCCCTGAGCTGCTGCTGTTCACAGAGCACTGGTGGGTACCGAGCTGGCTCTCCCTCACCTGCCCCACACCTACAGGGTGCTTTTGTCCCCTGTCTCCCAGGCACAATCAGTTAATCAGTGCAACACTTCGTTTGATATAAGAAAAGGTGTCAGCATATTTTTGCAGTACCTTTGCACAGAGAACACTGTCAGTGTAATTATCTCTCCTCACAACCCTGCCCCCTCGTGCTCCAGGGCAGGCTGTGATCCACAGCAAATTTCCCTTGTTTTCCTCATCATGTGGTGATGCTGGTCCTGGTGCCCCAAACATTTGGGTTTTTCATTACATCTTTCAGCAGGTATACACTCTCTTGCTTTCTTGCCTCAGAAATGTTTGTGAATTTGTCTTCTCAGCAGCCCTGTGAGGGCTACTCCCTCTGCTTAGAGACAGAGGGGTGAAAGCACTGGGAAACTAATTTAGAGGAGCTTAGAAAAGCACTTGAGGCAGTGCTTCTGTGATTCAATTTGATCCAGGCTCAGGTGCCCTCTGCTTTTCTTGCTTCCCATCTGCCAAGGCCTTGCACCATTGCTCCTCTGGAGAGACCTCACATCCCTTCTGTGCCCCAACTCTTCCTCTTTCCTTGGGTAGCAGAGGGGACCTCACCCCCGGTTTGGAAAACACTGACTTGGGCGACTTAGGAGCAACAATTCAGAAGCAGATCAAAGAATGTCAGCTTTTCAAAGGAAGAAACTGCTGAGTGACCAAGAGCCATGTCCTAAGTGAGATGATCTTTCTCAAACCCAATTCTTCTGGGTGCCTGCCACCCTGCCCTGCAGCTAGTGGTGCTCCCAGCTCTGGAGAAAAACTGCTCCCTGGCATCTGTGTGGGTTAGAGCCACAAGCTAAAAACCTGAAGTTAGCTTCCAAGCAGCAAACATTAACACAGAAGAATGAGGTATGCTGCAGCGTCCTACTGGGAAAACTTTGAGGGCTTCTCTGTCATGCTGTGAATTTGAGTGCCTCCCTTGCAGGGCTGGTGAAGGCATCTGCTGCCACCTGGGATTTGTAACTGCTACTGAGACAGAGGTGGGGAATCTGCATCAGGGAGCTGCTGAGAGCACGTTCCCAAAAGGCACATCAAGAGATAAACAAAAAAGCCTGGGAGTTTTAATTTGTGAGGCTGCCTGAAGACCTGCAGGTGTCTCTGACTTTTGTGTCCTCTGAAATCAGTCAGGAAGGAGTTAATGTGCGTGCCCTGTGAGACAGCCAGAACAAGTGCATCCCAAACTCCAGCAGTGAAAGGCAAGCAACAATTATTAACGCCTCGGCATTTAATGTGGCAGATCACTTACACCCCCAGTTATATTGTGTGTTCAATTCCAGAGCACTCAGAGTTGTCAGTCAGCAGGTCCATAGATCATAGCGACCTTAGCATCATGTCAAGGGGCTTCACTCCATCAGGGATAATGAACATCTCCCACTGGTTTCATCCCATCATTTATTTGAGATCCAGAAGTTCGTCATGCAAATGACAAACGATGTTAATTTTCTGCAAATAATTCCTCCAGATGTCCACGGGATTCCAGCACTCCTCACCCAGAACAGTAAAATATGTTTGTCTTCCTCTCTATAATTCATCACCAGGCCCACAAATCTCCCCAAACTCTATAAACAAAGCAGGAGGCAGAGTGCAGAGGATAATAGTTCACTGCAGGCGTGTCTCACGGTCTCTCCACGATGCACAAGAGGAAAGGAGTGGTGGAAGAGGTCAAGAAGTTTCTTCTCAGCTGAGCTGACTTCGACTGCACTCAGTCCTGCAAACGCAGTGAGTGTGATGCTCTGAGCCAAACTTTGCACAAACACGAGTTAAACATGGGAGAAGAAACTCAGGAGGAATATTTCTGGGCTTAACGTGTAAGTCTGGCATGTAGGAAGGGCTAGGTCTGGAGTGAAACCTGCTGCAAACCTTGTCTGCGTCACTAGGGGACTCTCCATGGGATGGTTAGACTATCATGGATCTGTATCAAGATGTGTTTTCTGATGAATACCAAGGCAAATAGGCAGAGTTTGGTTTCTCCGAGCATCTCTCAGCTCCCTGAACTCAAGATGCAGCCAAAAATATTTGAAGAGCTCAAATCCAAGGAGGTTTGGGCCATGGAGCACAAGAAGTTTTGGCTTGGACAAATTTGAAGACAGGATGCAGGAATTATCTCCAGCCAGTGTATCTGGAATAAGGCAGGCCCATGATGAGGCAGTCAGCAAATTGGTTATATTTTTTTTTACCAGCCTAAGAGGTCAGCAGGCAGCCAGGGCAAAAATCCAAGGAGGATGGTGGGAATCCTGGGCCCCTGCCCGTGTTTCAAGGAAAGTGAAGTTTAGGAGAGTTTGGGGGCACCCAAGTTTGCCTGAAAAGCTTCTATAATTGTGATTTATTTCATAGAATCACAATCATTTTGGTTGGAAAAGACCTTTAAGATCAACTCCAACCATTAACCAAGCACTGCAAAGTCCACCACTAAACCATGTCCCATGGTTGGGTATATGAAATATATATATTGAATTTGGTTGGAGATGTGTATATATATGTATTGCTTTATGTGGTTGAACATGGACAAAAACGTGGACATCCCAAAATTCTTTCTCCTCTGGCTACTGAGAGCTCCCAACTGCATACTCCTGCCTTGTGTTGGCACCCATGAAGTGCTGGAGTCAGCCTGGGGGCTCAGTCCTGAGTTACAGCATGGAAATGGCCTGACCTGGAGACAGGATTGTGTCAGCACAGGTGAAGGATGGAGCCACCAGCTAAGAGCAAGGCTTGCATGTGCCAGTGGAGAGAGCACCTGCGACTCCATGGGAGGTCCTGCAAGGGCCCAAGGCCCCTTTTTCCAAAGGCACAGCAGAGCAGTGTGTAGTGGGTGAATTACTTGGAGTACAGCTTTGAACTCTCTTGGAGCATCCTCTTGACTTCAGCAGGGCTTTGCTTTGACAGGTGGGTATTGCTGCTCTGCTCTTCTCCATCTATTTGCCACCATCCTAGCAGGCCCAGCTTTGCTGAGGCTTTTTCCTTTCCAAACCCCCTGCTCCTGCCAGCCCTCCCCTGCTGGTCTCTTCACACTGGGAGGGTTTTTAAAGGTCCCTCTAAGCAGCAGCTGCTGTGTGGCTTTTTGGGTTTTTTGGTGATTTTTATGATGAGCTGGAAATTAATTTCTTTTTCACTGGTGTTGGACTATCAGTTCCCCACGTCACCCTGCAGAATGAGCTCGTAACTCTCTTGACTGCCTTGTGGCTGAGTTATGAGGTCTTATGTAGCATAGGCCAAAGGGTTTAATTTAACTGTGGATGTTTTTGCAGAAAGCAGTGGACATCTAACAACTGGCTAGTGCTTTTTCTGTCCATACACTTGGAAAGTTTTTCTTAAGGTTTGACTGAAAGGTTCCTTGCTTTCAATTAAGGTTAGGATTTTTTGTACTTTCCACTGGTGGGGAAAGGTGAGGGTTTTTTTCCTTTTTGCTTGTCTGAAGACTGTAACTATGTCTCCATCCTCTCTAGACAGAGCATCACAAATGCTTTCCATCTCTCCATGCCAACCATCTCCTATAGATTTCCAGTCACTGTTGTCTGTCTCCTTTGGACTGTCTCCAATAGTTCATACCATCTTGGAGATCAGCATCCCAAGCTGGACAACATGTTCCAGCTGAGATCTTAACAGTGCAGAAGGCATGTGAGGATAATTCAGACTGCTTAGGCATGACATCTTTCCCGTGCTTTGTTCCTGGTTGCCCTTGGCATGATCTTGAACCTGTTTTGGGGCAAGTGGGGTGAAGTGTTGCACTTACTGTCTAGGCCACCTGTTGTTGTCTCCATGTCAGCACACACAGGCACTAATAAGACCATCTGTTGTAGGAACCTGTGTCTTGAATCAGGGATGCTCAGCTGAGCTAATATGAAAGGACAAAAGATGCAGCCTGCTTGCAGGAGCTGATGCTCATTAACCCCCCTGCAGATGCTCTCCATACAGGCTCCTTCATGAGGCTGTTTCCAGGGTGGTTTAATATGCTTGCAATGCCTATTAATATGCAACCTGTGTTGAGTCCCATCTTAGCTGATTTGCTGCAGCTTTCCCAAGTGTCTGCTTGCAGCTGGATTGATGCCATGTGGGTTGCTTGTCTGGCAAGTCTAGAGACTGGAGGAGCCACCAGTGACTTGGATTTAAACCCCCTGTAGGGTTTAGGGTTAGTCCCTGGGTGTGATACCACAGCTTTGGCTGTTAAGTCTTCCTTCTCTATAACAAGAAATTGGTGGGGTTGTATCCACTGGAGCACTCTTCTCCTCACAGGGATGTGGAGGAGCCGTGAGGAAAGAAGCAAACTCCTTGCTCTTTCCTCATCCTTAGATCTGCCTTTTCATAATTTCTCCTTACAACCATCTGACTCATGTTTTTTTTAATGTCCAGCCTGTTTTTGGTCCTCTGAAAGAGTAATAACATCTTAATAATGCTGTCCTGTGGCCTTGTCCCTAGCAGGGCAGCATCTAATCCTGTAGCACTTGCTCAGTTGAATGAGTCACTGGTTTTACTGGGCTTGTATGAAGGACATGATGTGGATCCAAGTGCAGTTCAGGGACTGGGCAGTCTTGGGCTCTTTCAAGGAGGTGATTATATTTTCTTCAGCTTGACTTTAGGAGAGCAAAACAGACAGGTAGTTGTGAGGCAGGATGACAATAGGAGTCATGAGCAGGAGGGGATTTGATCTTGCCCTGACTGCTTGTATGCTAACTCAGCTGGAGGCAGAATCACAGACTGGTTTGGGTTGGAAGGGACCTTAAAGATCATCTAGTTCCAACTCCCCTGCATGGACAGGGACACCTCTCACTAGATCAGGTTGAGGAGGGAGGGCAGGTCCAGCTAACAGCTGGAAAAGGCGAGTAGGAAACCTCAACCTCTGAGGGAAGAAGGGGCTGAGGTCCTCAAGTTGTTTTCCTCCCTGCACTTCAGGACTTGGACCTAAACAAGACCGTGGTTCTGACCAACTCTGAAGACCTTATGCCAGTAAGGGTGGAGATGCAGATTTACTGCAGTGTGCTGGTGCAACTCCTCAGGTGACACTTGGGTAAGAACAAGACATGCTGCCTTTGATTTAGCCTCTGTCTCAGTGGAAAATGACCAAAGAGAACCTGCAACATCCGTGGTGCTTCCCAGGAGTTTACACCCTAACGTGGAAGTAATCCATGTAACTGGGTTGTCTTGCCTTTGCTGGAGTCTTGTAGGCAATCATCAATTTCTGGCTTCATTTGAACATTGTTTGCAGTCCAAATACTGACAAGTTCTGTGGGACAGCCCTTATCTCCACCTCAAACTTGTCTCCTGGAGTCAGGCGATTAGATGAGACTCTCTTTCATCTAAGTGCTTTTTTTGTCTTTCTGATCTGTGGAGGGATGCTGGCAGATAGTGTCTTTAAAGGTAAGGAAAACTGAGCCAACATTTTGTATTCCAGAAATCTCATTATTTTCCAACTAATATGCTGATTTTGGATGCTGGGGTTTGGCATTGACACAAAGGTCACTGCTGAACAAAGCAGAAGCAGGTCCACCCTGGAGAAGCCTGCATGGGTAAAATATCCTTTTTCTCTGGGTCATGTCAGGGAGTGAGGCATTGTGGGTAATTTCTCCTCAACTTTGACTTGATGGTAGATTTCACTAGAGGAAAAAGTGTATTTTAAGAAATTACTTGATACTGATCTGTCCAGAGTGCATTTCCCAGGCTGGATTTGGGGAAGGATTATCTCAGATTTTCATTTAGTTCTGAAATCCTGGCTATTGGTTTTATAAACTAAAACCCCTCCACAGCAGGTTGCTTGTTCTGTCTTGTTGTCCTAGCTCAATGCATAGGAAGGAATTTAAATTTTCTGAAAGGAGGGGGCCAGTGCCTGGCCAGGGTAAATCAACATCATTCAAATATTTAAAGGTAGACACATCAGTACTGGCAGCTGAGGATCTGGCTTGCTTTGATTAAAATCTGATCAAGATTACTCAGCCTTACCAAGGGACTTGGATTACCAGTCTATAAAAAGAAGAGTAGGAGAAGAGAGGACATTAAATATCAAAATAATCCAATGAAGGACGTGAAGCTAAACTCATTGCAAATTGAACAATAATGAAAACATCCTCCTTAAATGGGTGGAGGCAGCAGAGCTTGCAGGCTAAGGCTGGGCTTGGAGCTCGGTCTGAAGGTAGATACGTTGCTCTTGGGTTTCTTCTGGCCATGGCACAGTCTTTTAAAGGCAGATTTTTGTTATTTATTTTTTCAAAGGAGAACTTTGCTCATTAGAAACCCCCCAAGGAGGTGTTGTGGGAGGAGGTGTGGGTGATAAATCCTTTGGAAAATCTTTGCCTCTGCTTCCTCAGGAGACCTGGGCTAGTGCCAAATCTCACTAGCAAAGAGGTGATTGAAGCTAAGGAACAGGGAACCAACTCTCTCACAGATTTCAAAATGTGAAATGTGTTTGTCTTTAGGGTTTCTTACAGTGGTTGAACTTCAGCTCTCCCCTTCCATCACAGCTTTTTTTTTTTCCTTTGTTTTTTCATCCTTTTTAAATGTAGGACTTATTTAGGGAATATTATTATGCCATGTGATTAGGCTTGATGGACAGTGACTGATAAAGGACACTGCACCAAGCCCTTTGCTTACTGGGCTGTCAGCAGGGGTGGCCTTTCTCATGAGTCTGTCAAACCAGAAAGCATGTGGCTAGCTTTCCCAAGATTTCTTATGCATATGGCTCCCAAAGTCAATAAAATCTGGGCTTCTCTGTGCTCCTGTGTAGTACTTGTGTAGCTACTGGTAGGGCAGCCATGCTTGGGTGCTAAGCTAGATGGATTTTGAAACCTCCAAACCTTATTTGGGGCAGCAGATTTCTCTCTGGAGGACACCAGCTCAATGAGCTTTCTTGGATGGGAAGCACATCCCTTGCTGATCTCTGCCGAGGACATGTGGAAGGAGATCTTCCACAGCAGTTGCAGGACTTGTGACTAGAGGATCCTTTTGTATCCGAGACAGGCAATGGTCAACAGGATGTGTGGTGAGCCAGCTGGTCTGGGAGTCTGTCTGGAGTGACTGGAAGAAGCTTTGATGACAGCAGAGGACTCTAGCAGCCTGGAGAGTGGGGCTGAGTGGCTGTAAAAATACTGGTTACTTAAACAGATGCATCTGAGATTGCCAGAGGAAAGGTGAGGGGGTCATTGTGGGACCTCCTGGGCAATTATATACAGGGACTGTCAGTGATACTGCCTGAATGCCCCAGCAGCTCTTTTTTTTTTCATTGAAATTAGGGTCGGATGGGGATAAGACTGTTTTAATAAGTAATTCTTAGCAAGTGCTTTTCCTTACCCCCTCTCCCCCAATATTGTTAATTTTCTTTCAGTAACAGGTGTGTTCAGCTTCTGCTGCTCCATGTGTCGTGCTCCGTTACTCTGTCTCACTTGGAGTTGCAGAGCAGAGGGAATGCTGCCAAGGCTTTTTCTGTGAATTTGCTCTGGTCCTGCTCCTTCCCTGGGAGTGCTCAACTGATGTGTTTTGTTTGCAGGAGGAATAAAATGCTCAAATGTCAGCAGCTTCTGAACAGACCGTCAGAGACCAAGGCAAGGACCAACTGCTCCTTCATCTCAGTGCATGGGTGCCCACATACATGACGGTAAGTTTTGGGCAATGACTTTCTGAGAGAAAAGTTGCTGAGCAGTAAATGTGAACTCCTTGCCCTATTTTAAAAGATGTGAGACTTTGCTTAAGGCAGCCAGAGGATAAAGGTGCTTCCCCCTGCCAGTCCTTTCCCAGGTGCAAAAACGGGGCTGCAAGTCACTGTGATACCTTGCAGAAGGGTGCTCCTCTCTGAGCTGCAATTTCACTCGAAACAGTGTTTAAAAACATTGATCATTGAAACGCATGGGTGAACACATTTTTAAAGCACTTCTTGTTGGAGACACGATTATACTTAACCACACTTAAACTGCTGCAGGGAAGGTAGAGACCTGGTGCTCTCTGCGGCTGCCTGGGTTGTTCCTTTGTTAGCACAGGGCTGGATTTCTGATGACTCAGAAGGGAGATCAGATGCCCCTCAGCTATTTGCAGATCTGAAGATCGGTGCTACTGCAGTTATGAACCAGGACATTGAGCAGAGCTGGGACCAAAAACCACCTCAGTCTCAAAGTGTGTGTAAAAACAAGCAGCTGAGGGTTCCCAAATGGCAGGTTTGCATGGGGCACCCACAGGCAAGTTCCAAAAAATAATAAGGGTGGATGCTAGGTATGGAGTTCTTGCTGCTTGCCTCAGTTTCTTTCAGGCCATGGGAGGGAGCAGGGGGAATTAAAAATTTCAAGCTTCTGTTTGAACCATCTGAAGTAGATTAGGAATGAGGGATGAATGTTGTGCAAAAACAGAGGCTTAACTACTGCAGGACCTAGTGATACTGAATATCTTATACTTTCTGAGTTATAATTCCTTTCTGATCTGGAGTCTTCTGCCAGGTATCTTTGTGCACAAAGCTTGAGGAATATTGGATAGGAAAGCCCTTTTTCTCATGGGACATACCTGTGAGCCTTCTCTAGCAGGTAACAGCAAGTGCAGAGTTCTTGGCCACCAGACTGGGCCAGAATTTTGCAGGCACAGGACCAGTAAGTGGTGATCACTAGTTTGTATAGTTCCATGACCTGCACCTATGCCTGCAGCATGCTGGACTGCAGACCTCGGGTTTGGGTGCAGGAGGTAATTTCATGCTGTGCTCTGAGCTCCTGGGCTATGTCTGACCCTCTGTCCTACCTGGGTTTCCTCTTTCTGAGGTCTCTAATAGTTGGACAGGCCAGCTGCCCACACCCAGCTTTAACACCCTTCCTACTTGCCTTCTGTTTGCTTCCCTGAGAAAACAGGGTTTAATGTGTTTTTTGGCTCCTTTCTGCCCACCCCTAGTAACTTTCCAGCCTGATGGCTGATTGCAGCTGTGCGTGCCAGAGATCTTACAGATAACGAGTTCCTACTGGCTTGATATAAATAGATGGCCAGGAAGAAGACTTTATCTTTGCCCCTTTCCACCAAGGGAGTTCAATCCTTATCAGTCCAAGAGCATCTGTGTGTGAGAGAACTCAGCAGAGAGAGATGTTATGAATGCCTATAGAGAAAACTGTGCTTGGAGCCAGTATCCTACTGCATCTTGGAGAATCCCCTGGTGATGTGTAACGCCCTGAAAAATAGAAGTAGTGCTGGCTCTGCTACTGGATGAGCATGGTGTGAGGTTTTCTGTTGCTTTCTTTCACCACAGCCTTTCATCAGAGGCTGGAAGCCGTGATGTGTGTGGGCTTGCTGGCCTGACTTGGAGCAGAGAGCTCAGGGACAGGAGCCTGGCACTGGAGCAGAGGTTTGCAGCCTGCTTCCCTGGGGGATGAGGCCATTTAGCCCCTGGTTGCCAGGGCAGCTTTCCCCTGCAGTAGCACTTGCTTTCCTCGGGCAATAGCCACTCTCTCTAGCATGGTCCTCTGGCTCATCACCCAGCTCCTTTCTTGCTCTCTTTGCCTTCTACAGAAAGCCATTTACTCAAGGGTGTATCAAAATCCATCTCTCTATGCTAGTGTCAACAACCCAACTTCAGGGACATCTTAAACAATTTTCTTTCCACACTCTGTAATGGATTTCACTGCCAAGGGGATGGAGAGCAGGGCATCAAAGGTATTAAAATTACATCTGATTGTGGCATCTTGCAGGCTTGCCCTGTCAGTTGTTCTGGCACAGCACCATTTAGAGCCTGCTTTTGCCAACACAGGCATGTAAGCCAGAGGTTTACTGATCATAGAGGGAAACATTGATATTTCACTCCTGACATCATCTTGGGGCTGTCTTCTCTGCTTTTGTGGCACCAGATTTTTCCACATTAGAGGATTTCAATTCTTCCATGTCATGTTGCTTAGAAGCAGTAAAAACCAGTCACCTGCCCTATTGTGTGGGCATCGTATCTGGGTGGAGCAGAGGTATTTTGCTTGCTCTTAAGGGAACCTGTCTTACTCCAAGGAAGATGTCCCTTTGAACCCTTTCCCTAGCTCAAATCTTGGATTCACAGACTGTCAACATAAAAAGGGCTTCCCTTTTCCTCAGTCAAGCAGGGGAAGGTTGAAACACTGTCTGCAGCAAGTCTATTTGGGGGAAGAAGGAGGGAATGAAATGGGCAAAGCTGCTGATCTGGCTGTGCTGAAACACCCCAGTCAGAGCCATGGGGCTGGGTCAGCAAGTGGAGTAAGTCCTGGCAGGCGTGACAAAGGACATTTTTGGAAGCATCTGCACACCAAGCAAGAGAAAACTCCATCTGGGTACGTGTTGAAATGCCAGTAACAGTTGCATCTTCACATGGCTTTAGGTCTATTTTCACTAGCACTGCCTGTGTGTTGACCTGCCATTTCAAAGTGTTTAGCATTCAAAAGGCAGAAGCTGTTTGAATCTAACCTGGGTTTTGGAGGAAGGAGAGTCCAAGGAGAAGGAGGGCAGAGTTGAGGTAATATTTTTTGTGTGTGACTCCTAATATGCATTTCCATTCTTGCCAAAGCTTTTGGTTCTGATTTACTAGGAAACTTAATCCTCAATATCCACAATATTTCAATGCTGGAATGTGTTTGTGTTCCTAACAACACTCATCTGTGTCATTTCCTCCTCTTAATAGATATAACCTCAGGTGCAGATTGGAGGAGTGTTTTGTTTGTGATTCCTAGGTGCTCTGCACTTGATGCATTGTCTTCCCATGGACGCAGGGCAAACTCTGCTCCTCCCTTCTGGCCTGGGTTGCAATGATGGATTAAGTAGGTAGGTAATAGAGTGGTAATGAGATAACCACTGACATCAAGCATTAACATGGGGATAAATGAAGTTACCATCCAGAACTAATGGCCTGAACTATCACTGGGTTGTAATTAATGAATATAGTGGCTGAGATTTACAAGGATATTTTAGGATGCTGCTTGCATGCAGCTTTGGGTTTTATGGCTTGGTTGGAGAGAAATCAATTAATGCCAAGAACGTAACGAATGGGCAGAAGCTGTTCTTTGTCAGTTTGTAGTGCCCCTTTTGTGAAAGAGGTTAGATTGGCACATGTGGAGTATCTGCCTTTTCTTTACTTGAGGGGGTGGAAGAAGGTAGGGTGCTGTGGCATCTGACTCTGGGTCACTCACTCTTTAGTGCCTGGTAGAGATCACAGAATCACAGAATCATTCTGGTTGGAAAAGACCTTTAAGATCATCAGACCATTAACCCGACCCTGTGTTGCCCCCATGAAGGAAGAACATCTAGTTCCTTCTTTGGGTCTTCTCCCTGCAGGTGTGGCTCTGTCTCCTGCACATCACCCCCTCCCTCACCCTGTGGTCTTGCTCTGGTGTCCCGTGTGAGCTGATGACTGCCAGCACCTCGTGTGAGCCTGCTGGAGCAGCAGTTGAGGTGTCCAAGCTCAAGGGGCCTTGTCTGGAGAGCTGTCCCTCCCTGCTCACATAGCTTACTGGGCATGTGACCCTGCTAAACACTTCTCAGCCGTGTGAATAACCTTTTTGAGGTGGTTGCTAGGGTGCTTGCAGGAAACACAGCAGAGCAGTCAAAATTCTTCGTGTTAAATTGGTAAGAATACTCCAGCCATCTCACTGCTGCCTCTCTCGTCTTTCCATGGCAACATTCTCTTGACAGCAGCCCAGGTGCTTGTGGTTGGATATAGTGGGAGTTTCTGAGCCCTCTGTCTTCCAAATTGCCCCTTGGAGCCTGGAGGGAACATCTGTACTTTTAAAGTATGGGTGTCATGTGATATATCAAAGAGCTTCCCTTGGTGTAACCACGTTCCTTCTTTTTGCTGTTAGAGACAAAGCTTTGGAAACATGCCTGAATTGAACCCTCATGTTGCTTTTGTGGAAAGGGCTGTTTTTTAACAAGGAGTGAGAGGTGCTGAAAGACTCCTGAGTGTTTCTCTTCCTGAGTCATCACACCTTTATGTCAGGTGGAGAAAGGACAAGGTCCACAGCTCAGAGCATCAGGTGAGTAAAGGGAAGAACAATGTTTTTCCACCCTGCAAAGCCCAGCCTGGATGAAGCTGTTATGTCGTCTTCAGGAAGCCAGGATGTTGACTGGAAGGAGCTGGAGGTGAGAAGAAGGAGAGTGGACAGAAGAGAGAAAGCTCAGGCATTGTGTCATCCTCACTTCTGCTTCCTGCTGTGGATAAAGGTGTGTGGGACACGTGGGATGGCACAAACAGGGGCACTGCCTTTTGGGCAATGCCCAGCCTGTGCAGAGTTGGGCATTGCAGAGCAGAAGTTTGGTGCAGAGAACAAGGCATCCTCTCTTCCTCCACCTTGCCTCTCTGAAACATTCTCCATGTGTATTCTAGCACTAGTATCTCTTTCAGGACCTGTTTTACAGGCATTTTTAATGCTTTCAGGGGAAGATGAGTCTCAGATGGAAAGTGTAGAACCCAGCCTAAAGCTGCTCAGATTTGGAGGGGTTGCCAGTTCCTCTGGAAACATTACATTTCCTTGCTGCAGGCTCAGTAGTTCCCTTCAATGCTGAACAGGAGGAAGACATTTCCACCCCTGCTGGACCAGCACAAGCCAAGGCCCAAACTGAACAAAGAACGACAACTGTATTCATGGATATGTAAATCCTCCTCCCCCAGCCTTGGGAAGTTTATTGCCCTCAACAAAGTACACAGTATGGCTGTCATTCCTGAGGAGCCCAGACAGGCTGTTATGTGACAAGGGAAAATTACTCAGGCTGTTCTCCAGAAGGCAAGTGAGCAGGAATTTTCTTCCAACCGGTTCAGGACAAAGTTAATGTAGGGAAAGCCATTAAAATTAATGCTGGTAAACAAGAATAAAAACCAGCAGGGTTGTAACAAAATTTGGACCAGATTGGGTTTCCCAGCTGTCATGCTGCACACTGTCTTAGAGGCAGCAGGCAGAGGGAGGGGTTAAACTGAGCTCAGAAGGCTCTTGTTGGAGGGGGCTGTGAGGTTGGGGCTGGGGGCATCTGGGCTCCAGTGGCGCCAGCTTCGTGGTCCAGCACCTCAGTCCACTCAAGCCCAATCTGTTTTCCTGGGAAGCACTGGTACTGTATTGTCTGATGGTCAGTACACCTCATATCTGTTCATGTAATGGTTATCTGCTCTCCTCCAGAGGCTGCCATCAGAATTCAAGCCCTGGTCTAGGGTTCTGGGAATATGCCCACATGTGATTGCTGGGTGCAGGTGTTCCATGTGAGCATGTTTGGGAGCAGATCTGGGGCTGTTTGGGGCAGTGACTTGCTCCAATAAGCTGATCCTGATTTCAGCTGGGAAAGGTGTAAAGGGGCATGGTGATTCCCCTCTCCATTTTGTCTGCTCCAATGTGGTTGGGAGCGTGCTCAGGCTGGACAGAGTGAGGATAATTGGAGATGTGGGTCCATGGTAATAGGAAGAAGGCTTGGGTTTGATGCCTTGTCTTGTGTTGGTGGTGGGTACAGGCTAAGTGGGGCCTAGAGCAACCCAGGATACACACCCTGGCACAGGAGCTGTGTGTTACTGCACTCTTTTAGGTAAATGGCTTTTTCCAATCTCACAGTGTACTAACATGAGCCAGTCAACTTCTTCAAAACTCCTGGCACCAGATATTCAACTGACTTGATGCTTTGGAATAGATTGAATCTAATATAAACAAGCCAAAATGTCTAGCCCCAGAAGTGAAGTGGTGGCCTGTATTTTCAAGTGACCACTGATATGATGGTAGTGGTGAGAAAGGAGAGGACAACAGCAGTTAGCTCCTTTCTTGCAGTGCCTGAGGGACTTGGATAGTATGTATGAAATGAAAGAAGGCAAGAGTCTCACCTCTGAGCACAGCCATCTTCAGCATAGATGAGCAACATAGATGCCAACAGCCATAGAAAGCTCCTCAGTCCACCAGTCAGTGCAAATAGCAGCAAAAAGATCCTGTGGTTCCTCAAGAGGCATCATATACCTTGTGTCTCTCTAGTGAGGCTGTGTTTGCTCAGAAGGCAATGATTTTGATGGCCTTGTCCTGGATTATCAGGTTTTGTAGTTCTGGGTTCTGGTGGAGTCTCAATACAGCAACGCACAGAGCAACGTGAAGCTGTTGAGATAAAGTGCTGTGATGTCTCCAGCCAAGTGTGGGGAGTCTAAAGTCATCCTCATCACAGATGAAAGGAAGACTGGGCAGGTCAAGACTGGTGCTGGAATGAAAAGCAACGTGGAGAGAGGCCCAACATACAAGTCTTCTTTTGAAGCCTTCATCCCTGGGAGAATCCAGAGTTCTGACTCTATGGGGAGACATCAGCCCCTTTACTCCAGTCAAACTGCTTCAGGTTGCTGTCTCAGAGGTACTGTACGTGAGGTGGGCAGAGGTGGAGAGCTTGCTTTTGTTTTTCATGAGAAATCACCAAAGAATCAGAGTGGCAGTATTATTTTGGTGGAAGTGACTATGTGAAATATTTTTTCATTTTGAATATTGGAAAACCAAATCTGTTCATGGGTTTTAAAATTCATGTCCCCTCCAGGTTGCTTTGTTTTGTTTCTTATTCCTCAGAGGGAACCATCCAAACCTACACAGTGTGTTATTTCTTGAGGAAATGCAGTCGTTTTCCAGTTGAACCTAGGCTGGAAATGCTTCTGGTAATTCATTTGGCTGAGAAATTTTAAAAAGCTTGGATGGAACAGCAACCACGCTGGTTCAGGGAGAGCTTTCTTCTGTTTGGAGACCCACTTGAGCAGTGGAGTTGTTTCAAAAGCTTTTTAGTGGAAAGAAGAAACTTAATAGGCCTTGTTTTGGATACTTGGGCTCCAGACATTCTTCTGTCACAGCTTCTTGTGTGGTACCAAGATCTGGAGCCTGGCCATCCTGGTCCCAGCTTCACTCTGCTTCACTGCAGAGCTGTGCCACTTCTCACTGAATCCTATGTCTTGAGCCTCTTTGCTCGCTAGGAGCACCTCTTCTGCAGGGTAGGATGAAGGTGATGCCATCTTTGCCTTGATTATACTTTGTACTAAAAGTCTTTCCCAAGAATGAGGATCGTATGGGTGTAGAGCTGTGTTTTGAGTGCAGCAGGGACCTCCTGCTGTCACACAGTGAGGGGTCCAGGTCCTACATTTGTCAATCTGTTGCAGCTCCTCAGCACCAACCTCCTTTTGAGGTTTCCCTAACATCTAGTGAGATTCAGAGCCAGGCACCAGGAAGGCAGATTCAGTGGTAGTAACCACCACAAAGTCCCCTGCAGAATACCTCTGGCCTTTGGTTTCCCCACCTATAAACACACATGTTTTAATAGTGTGCTCTTCAAGACACGGCTTGCTGTTCCCTCATCAAACAAGGAATTGTGGAAAACCACAAGGCAATGGCTGAAATCAGATGAGCTGATCTGTCACATCCCAAGAGGAATCCTGAGTTTCAGGGAAGGTTCTTATCCTCTCCAAGGGATGTCCCAGAGCTTGCTTGATTGGAGGCGAGGTGCAGCATGGAAACAGGACTGTGCTGGAGAGGCTTGGGCTGTGGGGTTGCTTCACATGGGACAGGAGCGGTGGCAAGTGCAGTGGGCTGGATAGAGGAGACCACCTACTCCTGTTGCTGCCAGCTCTGCTGTCAAGCAATGGCCAGATCCACAGTCTACCTGCTCATCTCCAGCTCCTGCCTTCTCTCTGCCCCACATGCTGCTTCTCCTCTAAATAGCCTGGCAGGAAGCTGAGCACAGAGCCACCACAGATGGCCCCCAGTTCCACATGCAGCCACGTGTGAGATCCCAGATAGGGGCTGTCAATTCCTTGCCTTGAGCCATCCATGAAACCTCATTAAAAATGGTGTCCTCTTCCTCAACCCCTGTCACCCCTCTCTTCCCTCTTCAACTTGCCTGCATTCAAGCACCCTTATTAAACATGCACTTCTAAGCAAGGAGCGCTGACTTCCCCTTAATTGAGGCATAATAATTAGAGCATTAACACATTAGGAGGGTGAGACAGCATGTTTAGCTTTTGTGATTAATTATCTGAGGATTGTAATAAGTTGTTAAGACATTAATTACTCTGGCATGTTTATTGCTCTTTATTGCAGAACAGACAGTTGGTAGCAGCAAGTGCTGGTGCATCTGGAAAGACACTGAGGAGTGGGCTGAAGGGAGTTGACCACCTACTCATCCACAAAACAGTGAACTGCTGAGGGTGGGGATGGGGTGGGGACTTCCTCCTGGGTGGACCTTGGTAACCAAATGAAGTTTATATCTCTTACACCTCCAGGCAGCCACAGATGGGTAGAAATGGTATCTGAGTCCCTTAGGACAACCTAGGACCTGGAAGGTCCTTTCTGATTGGTCCTTAACTGCTTGAAAGAGTCCAGCGCAGAGCCACAAAGATGATTAAGGGAGTGGAACATCTCCCTTATGAGGAAAGGCTGAGGGAGCTGGGTCTCTTTAGCTTGGAAAAAAGGAGGCTGAGGGGTGACCTCATCAATGTTTACAAATATGTAAGGGGTGAGTGTCAGGGAGATGGAGTTAGGCTCTTCTCAGTGATGACCAGTGACAGGACAAGGAGTAATGGGTGCAAATTGGAGCATAGGAGGTTCAAGGTAAATATCAGAAAAAACTTTTTTACTGTGAGAGTGACAGAGCACTGGAACAGGCTGCCCAGAGAGGTTGTGGAGTCTCCTTCACTGGAGACATTCAAACCCTGCCTGGACAAGTTCCTGTGTGATGTGCTCTAGGTGACCCTGCTCTGGCAGGGGGGGTTGGACTAGATGATCTTTCGAGGTCCCTTCCAACCCCTAGGATTCTATGATTCTATGATTCTATGATACTTTCATCTGAATTTCTTCCTCTTTCAAATGAAGTGTTGCCTTCCTGTTGGTTTGAGCTCCCCTTCATTTGGATCTTTGTGTTTCCAAGTCTGGTCGGTGTGGCTCAGGCTCTGTCTGGATCTTACCAGGAAGGTTGTCTGTATTAGAGACAGGCTAAAGTCCAGACTGTCAGCAGTTGTCAGGGAATGAACCAGGACTCCAGTGCCCTTCCTCACCCTTTCATTCGATGAATTTTCTTCTGGAGAATTGGGAGATAGGTTAGAGAAGGTGGTTGCTCCAGCAGCAAGAGAGGTTTGGACTGCCACAGCCTCCTCTTTAGACAACAAGCTGCTCTGTGGCCCCTAGACAGCTCCGCACTGGTCAATCAGGTTGGGTCCAATGGCAAAGTTAATGCATGGAGTGCAGTGTGTTTGGTATAGATATCCTTGGGGACCCCTGGACCTGATTTCTAGGCTGTTGCTGTGTCCTCATGCTAGTGCAACACGAGCTTGTGTCTTGAGGCAGCAACTGATGGATGCAAGGGGCAGGAAGGGGGTCTTCCTCTGTTGCCTCCTGTTAGAGTTACAACACAAGACAATCCTGACCAGTCTTTGTCCCCTCAGGACTGACCCAGTGCTCTCTTTCCCCCGTGGCTTCCACCAGCTTGAGCTGGTGTCACTGTTTCTCAGTGTCTGGGGATGCCAAATCCTGTCCCTGCATGCAAGCTGGGACCAGTCTTGTGTTGGCTGAAAGCAATCTGCTGCCTGCAGCCCCTTGGAGCCCTGCCTGCCTCTTGCTGGCCCAGGCTGGGTTTGGCATTCACTGCCAGGTGCCTGATTTCTGCATTCGTGGAAAGTGTCAGTCCGGCATTTCCCGCTTAGCTCCTAGGGGCAAAGCAGGTCATGACTTGTGCCTTTTATCATTAAAAAGATAATTTCCTCTAGATGTGTGCAATGAGATGATGGCACTGACCTGTGATCCTGGCATTGCACAGCATTAATGCTTTCCCTTTGCAGGTAATAAGCAGCAAATGTACACATTTTGGGGAGAACTGAATTTTTTTTTCTTCCTTTTAAGACTGCTGCCTTCCTAGGCCAGACTTAATTGGCAGACCTCATTATTTCCTCAAATGTAACTTGACTTCCATTGAATGAGAATTGTTCAGTGGATGGGGAGCAGCAGAGCAGTGCTGCAATATTCATATTGTTTTAATTGCAACATTAACATTTCATGCCGCTCTTGGCATACTTTCAGGTGCAGCCCTTTAGCTCAGTGCAATGCTGTGAAAGGTTGGATCAGAACAATTAGGGTAGAGTGACTGGATTTCAGTATTTTCTTTTTTTTTTTTTTGAATGAACACAACCCTGGATTCAATCCCCATCACTCCCTTTGTTGGGCAGAACAGGGATTCAAGCACCCTTGAAGTGTAAATCCTTTTTTGGAATAAAGGATGTGCTGTAGTGCATGTTTAAATTCTCTTTTTTGAATAGTTAAAGCCCTGCAGGTACAAGAGATATGTGATCCTCCAGGCTGATGGCACCTCCTGGGACTTGACCTTTACTGGGTGAATCAGAGAAGTCCCAAAATGTGTGTGGCCAACTGGGCCATCATCACATATGAGCTGGGGGGAGACAGGCTATTTCCCACTTCTCAATTATTCCCAGGGCTCTGGAATGCTTGAGGCTGGAAATGGCACCACAAACATGTAACGACTGGGTCAGGGCAGACCCTAAATGAGCACAGGGATTACCCTGCTCTATCCCCAAACTGCACATGGGGTTTGGAGTTCTGGTCGTGGGGTCAGGTAGGGCTGAAATGCTGGGCTCAGCCTTGGCACGCTCCGGTCACCTTTGCTGCCTTGGCCTGTCCTGTATGTTTGCTGCTGATCCTGCCTGTACTGGAGAGTGGTGATGGTTGGTGGGAGTTCCTGGCAAGAGCAACTCCAGGTTCCACTCTGGAACTGCCTAATGAGGGTCTCCTAATTGGGTCACTGTAAGGAGGTGATCAAGGAAGGGCAGCCAGCAGCTCTCGTAAATGGCTTATTGGTGCTGTGCTGTGAAGACTGTATTGCACTGTTCGATGTGCAAACTGTTTAACTGACTTTAAAGGAGAACCAAGAGGCTATTTTGTCCCCTTCCGCTTTCAAGAGGAAGAGGAAGGGTTGCTGGGGCTCCTTCTGCCCTGCCAGGGGATGGCTGAGCTTTGCATCCACAATGCTGCCTGCCCACTCCCTGCTGGCGCCCGCTCGCAGGTCTGTTCTGAGGCTGGTGAGTGGGTCTAGTCTGCAGCAGGGATCTGTGTGCAGAGGGACAGGCTCCCTCTCACTTACAATAACAAGTGCCACTAATCAGTCAACCTGCTAATGGGTAGCTTGATGTGTAAGAGATACTGCTGTGAGCTCCTGGGGTGGCTGGGCAGACTCTGAGCTGCCTTCCTGGCATTTGCTGGCAGCAGCCTGTGGAAGAAACATCTTGCTGGAAGGTGAAACCTCGGTTTGTGTGGTGGAGAGGCAGGGGGAAGGTTGTGAGGATGAGTGAGCTGCCCTGCCTCTCAGTGCTCCCCCTTGGAGCTGGGCATGTTTCTTCCATTCCAGGGAGCACCTGAACTCATTCATGCAGCTGGGATGGATGGCAGTTGAGGCTGGAAATGTAGTGGGACCTAGGCTTGGTCACTGGAAGAACGACAAGGGAAGAGCACACAGCCCATTTCCAAAGGCTAATGTGCCATCTTAGCTGGCTGGCTCTCCTATGAGCCAAGCCTGCTTGAAAGCTTCTCCCATTACTACTGTGTGCAGTGGGATCCATTAATTCTTGTCTTCTGTGGATATATATAGCTTGAGTTTAGATTCTTTGTTGTCTAGTAAGCTCCTTGTGCTGAATGGAGCATCTTCCCCTTACTGGGATATTTATAGCATCTCTCTCTCTCCCACGCAGATTGTCTGATGCCTAATAAGGGATGATACACTACTGTTTGGAAGGTGCTAATAATGTCTCTCCTCTGTTTGACAGTCTGTTTCTGTGAAATTTATAGACTCTGACTGTCTCCAAGACCTCTGTGTCTCTGTCAGATCAGGTTGAAATCTGTTCTCAGTGTCAGAAGTTGCTGGGGAGTGGGCAGAGGACAGACTGATGCCACAGGATTGCATATGCTTTGCACTACTTGAGAAATTAGGCTGAAAATGTGCCCAGCTCTGTTTCCTGCAGATCTGGGGGGGCAGCTGTGGCTCAGATCACCAAATTATTACTTTGGGAAAGCAAGCTGGTTCTGTGGGAGGAAGGTGATGAGCTCAGACTACCAAGGAGAAGAACTGCTCTGCCCCCAGCTCTCTTGCTCTGGCTGCCATGCTTCGGGCTACTCAGGCATGTTCGAGCTGCCTGGGGTGATGAGAGCAAGTGCAGAGAGGTGGCCTCTTCTGGAAAACAGCCTCTAAGGACAATAAACAAGCAAGCCCAGAGCTCCTGGCTGGTGTGAAGAATTGCCCAGCAGGAGACAGAGCATTTCTCTGAGGCCATTCATCCCCTTTATCACCCTGCTAACAAGCCCCAGAGTGACTTGTGAGAGACTTCCCTGGAGCAGTAGCATCCCTCAGCTGTGCTGGGTGCTGGGGGTCAGGAATGCACTGTGTGGCATGAGCACTCGATGACAAACCACAGAGTGACTCCCAGATAACAGCCCTGACTTTGAGTGTCAGCAGCAGGGACTCTGCAGGGGCTCTGGCTTTGCTGGTTTGGACACCATACTCTCCTTCGAGCCATGTGTGGTGCCACCTGAGAGATCTGGATGTAAAAGTCAAGCATCCATCTTTTTAAAAGCACTTTTGGGCAGTGAGGGCCCTACAGCACCCTTAGGAGGATTGCTTTATCCTAACTCCCAGCTCATCTAAGATTTAAGATTTGTAAGATTTATACAAGACCCAACAGGAGTCTGGGGCTGCCAGCACAGAGGTGAGTTGGTTCTGCTTCACTTGCAGCACAGCTGAGCCTGCGTGTGAGCCTTGTGTGAGGAGGAGAGGGCAGGAGCTATGTGCTCTTCCTAAGAGCTAATAAAAGCTAATTCATCCCTTTGCTCCAAGACAGGAGGAAGCATTAGTGGCTGGCTGAGTGCCTCCTCCACTGCAGCAGCATGCTGGGTGCCACCACCTTCCCCCTGGCCGGCAGCAAAGCATGTCCTCCTGTGGAGGAGAAGGCATCTCTGTCAGCAAGAGCTGCCTCTGTCAACAGGCAGCCTGTAGTGCGTAGCTGACATTCCTCCTGGGAAGAAGAACTAGCCCTTGCAGGTGTGTCTGGGAATGAGGATGGACATTCCTCTCAGGCTTCAGCTCCAAGCAAGTGCCTTTGTCTCTGCCCCAGGGCTTGGGCTGCAGCTTGTGGGAGCAGAGAAAAGCACTGTCCCTGATTTGACTGGGCTATGGGAGGGCCCTCAAAAGAGCTGCAGCCATTTGTGCCCAAAGCAGTGACCAAATAGGGTGGGATACCTTCAGCAAGCACCTTGTGTGCTCACCTGTGCACTGTGTGTGCAGGTGGTGTGCCCCCCTATGTGCTCACCTTCCAGAGTGATTTGTGTCTGGGACATGGTGCACAGTGGGTGAGCATTAAGCAGAGCTAATTGCCATTAATTAGAAGTTTTTTTCTTTTTCCTTCTGTCTCTTTTCTCAATTTCTCCTTCAGGTTTAGCTGTTGGAGGATGCATTTTGTGTGGTCCATAATAAGCACTCCACATCCAGTGCCAGTGGCTGGCAGGGCTGGGAGAAGATAGGCAGAGAAGAAGAAGGGAAAGTGAACAGGGCAGAGTTGTGCTGTGTTTGGGTGTTGTCAACAAATGCTTGTGGTTTTGTAGGAGCAAGAAAAAGGAAGAGAAAAGCTGCAAAGCTTTGCAGGTGAAAGGTGCAGAGTGTTCTGTGATGGGTAGTTGGGTTGTTCCAGAGAGGGTAGAAGCAGCAGGAGAGCAACAGTTGGTGGGGATGGTCTGGAGCATGTTTGTAGAGCTGTGGCTCTGGAGCAGAGAGTGGTGTGTCATGGATCTAGGCATCTTCTTGAGTGCAAGCAGTACACCAACAAAAGGATTGTAATCCTAATTTTTTCTCTCCATTCTGTATCGGTAGGTCTCCAAGCATTTTAAAAGGAAACAAACACTGCAGATGTGAAGTTTTCCAATCTTGAGGCTTCAGAGACTGGTTCAAAGCCAGCCAGAGGAAGCAAGGCTGTGAGTGCTGATCCCCCATCATGTGCTCTCCTCCCTGGCCCCCAATATTCTGCACTCCAGGCCTTGGCCTTTCTCCCAGGCCTCTGTACTGACCACGCTGATGCTGGGGAGTTCATTGGAGGTCAGTCAGGTCCCACAGGGCAGCTGCAAGACACATTGCCTTCTGAAGACTGCCTCTGGGAGGGGAGGCACACCAGCACGTGAAATGGCTGTTTGAAGTGGGGTTGAATTTATAGGGGTGCACTCTGGTCCCACTCCACGAGGCCTCTGTTCCTGCCCTGGCCTGTCTCCACGTTACGGGATGCTTTTCACTTACAATATGGAAACATCTGGCGTTTTTTCTTTTGTCAGCACCATTAAATGTCAAGTTGAAGGGAAACTCAATACATCACCTTCCTCATGGGCTGCCATTCAGCCAAGAGTAACAGAGATTAGCCTTCAATCACACAGGGGCTGGAGCTGAAATAAACCTTCCTCTGGACACGCTGGAGAAACATTTTCATTAGCAGAGGAGAACCTGGCAGAGATGAAGTGCCCCTTCACCTCAACTGCTGGACCTCTCCCCTGCCTGGCATTAACAGGATGGGGAGATGCTAATGGAGGAGCTGGTGCCATCTGCAACAGTTTCAGTGCTGTCTGCATCCAGATGTGAGAATCAGCTGTGACACAGCACAGCAGCACCTTTATAGCCTGGTGGGGATGGCTTTGGTTTTTCCCTGCCTGTCACTGAGCACTCACTGCTGGGAGCAAACTGGGTGTCGGTTGAACGGAGGAAATGGGTGCTAGGTGGCAAGCCACATACCTGAACAGGCACCTGCACATGGGCCAGGAAAAGGTGTCCTTGGCTGATCAGGTCCAAGGGTCCTGCAAGGCATTTTGCAGATGTAACAGGACTGCCTTTGGGGTAGCAGAAGCTTTCTCTGCTCCGTGGAAAGCTGTTCCACAGCCCACTCTCACAAGCATCTGCTCTTAGTCTGCATCCCCCCAGGGCAGTCGAGATGCCCAGGACTCACTTAGGCTTGTTGATGTCTCCGTTGTCTTGGAGAGACACATCCTGCACCCCAGCTGGGTGCCTGGCACAGACCTGTCTGTCCTGGTTACTGGGAATAAGCCAGCAGGATCCCTGCAGTCGGTGTCTGCCATCCCCCATGTCACTTCCCTGGGGCTGGTGTGCTCCTGACAACAGCAGGCTCCATCTCTTTCACTCACCACTGAAGGATGCCTTGCCCAGTCCTATCTTGCAGGTTGGAGGGAAATAGTTTTAATTTGTGTGGCACATTCCTTTGGGGGGGTAAAAAAAAAAGAAAAAACGAACAACAGGGACTCTGGCCATTGTGGGTATTTTTGTCTCTTTGCCAAGGACCATTAACATCTCTCTCTCCCCCTCCCTTTTTTTTAACTCCCTGAAGACCATCCTGTCTTTGGGGCTGCCTGTCATACTGCACTAACATCACATCTCTGTGGTGAAGGTAAGCCAGTGCTCAGCACTCCTTAAGACTGACTTGCAGGAACCTCATCTCCTCCTTTTGTGGGTGCTCAGCACCTGCAAAACCCTCTGAAAGGAGGCTTCCTGGCAGGGAGGGTGGCAGGCTCAGATGTTAATGTCTTCTGGGATGGGTTTTATCAGAAACGTGATTCGAGCTTCCTGAGAGGGAGGTGTGACAGCCTGGCAGCTACAGCATTTGTTTTGGACACAGAATCAGGTGGCTTCTAGATTTGGAACATTCTGATGTTAAGGTACCACCCTCCTTCATTTGAGAACTGAGAGCAGCCAAAATTAGAGGAAAGTCTGGCTCCTGAGCTTTTTTCTCCTGCACCTTTCACCTGCCTTGTTTTCCCTTCTCTCCTGCAATCTCAGCTGGCTGAGTTTCCATGCCAGCTTGTTGAAAGGAAAGGCATGTGCTGGCTTATGGAGGGAGTGAGACCTGACACAGGATAAATCTGGAGGCAATGAGATTGGGAGGAGTCAAGTCAGCTGCTCTGCCACTTATATTATGGAGCCAGACTATTTGGGATGAATCTTCCTTGAAGCATGTGTTCCTGGATGACATTTCTACCAAGTCCTGGCTGAAACCGTTGCCAAGCCTTGCCACCTAGGTCTGTGGTCCCTTGTTCCTAGGGCAAGGGGAGCAAATGTCAGCTGGAAATGCCACAGGCAGCAGGGCTAAATGGTGCTTGATGCACCTCTGGTGGGTCTGAACACTTGAACTTTGGCACCAGAAACTCTTCAGGCTTTAGTGTCTTCAGCTTATAAACATGTGTTGTTTTGCAAGGGAAATGTTGGCTTCTGCTTTGTTTCTCATTTCAGAAATGAAGAGGATGTAACAAAGATCCAAATGAAGTCCTCAGAGTTGCCCAGAAGGATGGATAACTGCAATGTGAGATCACCTTATGTCTCTGGAAAAGCAACATCTACTTACTCAGTAACCTGGTGATGAGGTACTGACTGCTTCGTGCAGAGGCTGAAAGCCTGGGGAGGTTTGGTGTTACAAAGAGGGCTGGGCAGAGTTTCCTGCCCTCTCCACTCCTTTCATGTATCACTGTCAACTTAGATTTGACATCACGAGAGTGATGTTATGGCTGGCGGTGACAATGGCAGAATGAATGTCACTGGCAGAGGTGAAATATTTTCTTTGAGGGTGCTTCTTCCTTTCCCTTCCCCTTGGCTCACACCAAGAACGGCTGGCTCCCCGTGCCAAGCAGGGCATGCACACGTGCTGCCCAGGGGATGCTGCATGCTGTGCTGAGCATCACTTCCCATGCTGTGTTGGTCAGCAGCTCCATGTCACTGATGCCTCTTTGCTGTGTGGGTGACCTGGGCAGAGGGCAAACCCTTGTCACTGTCTGAGACAAATCGGGGCCAGTGAGAGCTGCTGCCTTGGCCATCATGGGGAGCATTGCGTGGAGTGGGCCTTTGCCATGGTGTCTTTGTACCAGCAGGACATCTGCCAGGGATGTCCCCTCAAAGCCCCGGGGGGGCCATCTGTACTCTTTTGGGGTCAGTCCTGAACTAAGTCAAGGTCTGAGGTGTGTAGATAAACGTGTTAATGGTTAATGTTCTCTGCAGGCTGTCTCTCACCTCTAAATGGGAGATAATCCATAGAAGAGTACCTGTGCCCACACCTCTTCCAGCCATCTGTCCTTGAGGGCTAGTTCAGCAGAGCCTTAGTGCTCTTCTGGGCCCAGCTTTCATTTTCCAGCTGGTTATGGAGGAGAGAAAGAAGGTGGTTGCTGCTTGCCAGGCCAGGCTAAGAAACAGAGGCAGGAGACAGGCCTCTGTGCACTTAAAGATCCAAGAGTTTAATATGATTCTGGTTCTCTATTAGTCCTGATCCTGTCTTGCACCTTTTCCAGCTGATGCCTGAGCCTGTCTTTGTTTTGTGATTGTTTTGGGTTTTTTTTCTTTTCCCCTCACCTTATGAAAAATGGCTTTGCCATCTGCATCTGTCAGGAGTCCGCCGAGCTGGGCACACGGCTCAGTGAATATACAAATGTGTGGTTGGATCGTGGTCCCCTCTGACAGGCCGGAGATGAATGCCAAACGTGCAATGAGAAGAGTATGTTCCTTTCCTTCATTGCTGCTGCCTCTGATGGTTGTTTTTCTTATCCCAGGGAGGTGTGAGAATCGCCTTTGGGAGCAGTGCTTCCTTCTGCTCCTGTTCTGCCTTGCCAAGGTTGAGTTCTCTGCCATCCATCATCAGATGAGTTCTCTTCTCATTCCCACGTCTCAGCTGCTGACCAGAATGCTGGGGAAGGGGTAACCATTTTACCCTGCTTTTTCCTACTAACTTTTTCCTTCTCCCCTTTGTATCTCACCCCCAAGGCCCATTACAAGATAATTGCCAGGCTGGGGCTTGAGGGCATGTGTCTTTGCTTGCTAGTCGAGGTACTTCTGGAGACAGGTGAGCATGAGGTAGAGAGGAGGGGATTGTCTGATCTTAGTCAAGTGGCTTAAAATGTAATTTTGATTGCAAGTTTTCATGGAGTGGAAATTGTGCAGGGCTCCCCATACAATGTGCTGAAAGCACACAAGCTCTCCTGCATGTCTCTGCCTCGATGTGTCCCCTTTCCTTGCTGTAGGTGACCAGAGCTATGGGGCTCTGCAAGGAGGAACACACCAGCTGGGAGGTGCTCAGGTGCCCTAACTCTGCAGAGTCACCCAGGTACCACAAAGAGATGACAACCTGCCTTCACATACGTGGATTTGCTCACCTCCTCCTGCCCCTTGGTGGCCTGCAGTCTGGTACATGAGCCTCCATGTACTCCTGGCCTCCATGTACTCCTGGCCTCCATGTACTAAGAAGCTTTCAGTCAGGTGGGCTTAGAGGAGCAGGCAGGCGGAAAATGAAGTGAGTCTCTCCATGCTCTTGCCACAGCTATCTGGTCAAGGAGGGAAAGTTTCTGGGAGGGCAGACCCCTGCTTTGGCAGAAGGAGAAGAGCAGGCAGCTTGGGCTGAGCTGTTTTTTTGACAAGCAGATGGATGTTCAGCAGGGGCCCAAGAAAACCCTCTCACTCCAGGCTACTTGTGAGCCCTCCAAAGTCAGCATTGTGTTGACATGGAAAAAGCCTCACTCTATTGATGCTCAGCCTGAATTACCTCTTTCAGGCCCCTGATTTGGGGACTAGCAACTGTCCCCTCCTGCCACCAGATCCTGGGAGGAGCCAGCTGCATGCAAGGATGGAGCAGGACTGTGGAGCAGGGAGGAGGGCGAGTGATGGCAGATTCCTCTGGCGTCTCCACACCGCAGGGCTCTTGGCCAGTGAGCGCTCATCTGCTTTGAAAGCTCTTAGTGCTCCTGCAGGTGGCAGCCAATTCGTCTGCTTTCCTGCCCAGGTGCCATCTGTTTGTAGGATTGCCTGTGCGGTGGATGAGCACGATGGGATGGCGAAGGGAAGGGGCTGCTGGGGTGGGGAGCCGAAAACTTTCCTTGGGTAACTTCAGCACTTCTGTTGCTGCCACTGCTCCCTCTTCCCTGCATCGCAGCGGGGAAACCACAGCCTGTCATTTGCTGTTCCTGGAGCGTGATAGGGAGCCCAGGCACTGCTAATAGCAAGCTATCATTTTAATGCTAATTTCCCACTGCTTGCTCAGGCTGGGGGAGGCTCAGCCTGGGTGGAGGGAAGCCATTAGCAGATGGAGACAGGGGGGGATTGTTCTGCACCTCAAGAAGAACAGAACATTTCATGAGAGCAGATGATTAACCACTCCTGGGAACACTGGTAGCAGGTGCTTGGGGTCAGTCTCTAGTGGACATGGGAGAGGGATGCTTTGTTCCAAGTTGTCTTCCTGTAGGGATTTCTCGAGTGCTTGAGGCTTTGGCTTGAATTTGGTGTTTGTTGCTTGTTGCCAGCTCTCCGTGTGTTGTGGCCAAAGAGATGCTCAGAGCACTGGCAGGGCTGCAGCTGGTGCCATGGTCATCCTTCTAACAAAGGAGCCAAGCAGGGTTGGGTTTAGCAGCTGTCTTTTTTGTGAGGAGCTCCTCAGGTCAGGAGCCTGGAGATCTGTGTTGGGCGATGGGCTTCAAAGTCGGAAAGTTTTGAAGCCATTCTGGAGGTACACAAGAACAAACAAACTTGCCCTTTTGTCAGGAGAACAAGCTTGGCTGGACAGCTGGTAGGAGAAACCAGTGGCTGAGCTTGGAGTCATGAAGGAAGCAGAACCATTTCCTTGCACTTTGAGAGGTGTGAGTTCCCATGTCCCAATATCTTGATCTACCTCCTTATGATTACCAAGTAGAAGAGCTTGTGCTGCTCCCCAGCCTGGTGTAGTTGCCTGGGAGCTTTTGTGGAGTTTCAATGGAGATGACTGGTTGTGATGAGAGTGTAGGCCCTGTTTAGGATTGTGTTGGCAGTAGTCAAAGAGGTTCCTCTATCATTTGTAGAGACACCTGAAGACTCACCACCCTGTGCTGGGGTTTAACTCCAGCAGGCAACATTGGCTTCATCATTTCATGTGGAAACATACATTAAATTAAGACCACTTAAAGGCCATTTTAAAACCATTTTGCCATCTAGCAGAGAGTCAGTGGAGGGACAGAAGGAGCCATGATAAAGGGAACAGTAACAGGTTAAATGGCAAAGGAATGGGAAGCCAGGAGGGGGACCATCCTGCCAGGAGGACATTAAGACAAGGTTACATGAGCACAGCAGCACTGCTTGCTGTGGTTCCCAGCTATCAGATCTGCTCTGGAGTGGAGCATGACTCACTGTTTTTAGGGAGCTATTTCCATTTGAAAAAATGGCTCCTGGCTTTCTAGAGCCTCTTCCCTGCCTTGGGGGGGGGGAGAGAGAGAAAAAAGTGAAGGGCTACTTTTTCCTAGCTGAGGAGAATCAAACAAACTTTCCCTGAAGTAGCCGGGCAAGGAAATCAGCACCTTATGTATTCCCAAGAATAATACAGTCAAGGAGTTGGGGGTGGTGGTGGAAATTTTAAAAAGCATTGTTTTTCCCAGTTCAGCACTCTGAATAATGAGCCTACAAACCGGAGGGAGAGCTCCCAGGAGAGGCGCCTGTGTGCAGGAGATGGACATAACAAGTGTCTGGGATGGGCCAGTATCTGAAGCGATTTCTCTCTAATTTTCTACATGAGTGAGAACACAGCATGGTGCCATCAATCACAGTCAGCCTCCCCTCAGAAAGCCACCTCCTGCCTCCCTGTGCTGTGGTGTCCCCCCTCCGTGTCTGCCCCTGGCTGGGGACTGCAGGTGTCCCAACCAGCAGCCCCCACAGCCACATTCTCTCCCGGGGGTTTCTTTTTTGTCACATTCGAGCCTGCTTGTGTTTCTGCCTTTTTCCACCCTTGGCAGCTGTTCCTTGCTGGTGTTTTATTTCCAGATTGTCTCTTACCATTCTGGAGTCAAAAAAGGCCAAATACTCCTCTTATGAGAAGGTGTGGAGCTGCCTGTCCTGGGATATAAATGCTGCGTGCTGCCTGGAGGAGGGGAAGGGGTAGTTTCAGTGCCTTACTGCTCATCTTGGAATGGGGAGGTTGGGTTTTATGGCTCCCCGGAGGCTGCTCCTCCAGTACTGGACATCAGGGCATGTTTTACGGGTTGCTGGTTCCTTCACCCCAGCTCTGGGCATGGGGAAGCTAAAGGAGCCATCTATCATGCTGGACTGATGGTGCAATGCTCCTGGCTTTTCCTTTTGGCAAGTCTGCTTCTTCCAGGCCTGGCTGTGTTTCCACCAGACCCACAGACACATCTTTAGTAGAAGGACTGTGGGTGGGTGTCCTCCTGAACAGGTCCAGGCTGGTGCGACAGAGCTGGTGGCTGTTTCTTCTACTGCAGTGTGGACACAGCTGGTGGGTTTGATGGCTCTTGCTTCTCCATCTCTCTCACATGGTGGATTGGGTTGCTCTTGCTCAACTATGGTGGCTCTTGGACCTACCAAAGCCTGGCTAACTGATGCCAGCTGTCGTGATGCAGATGTGGTTTGCAGTCCCATTTCTGGCTCCACGGGCTCCAGCACCAGTTAGAACTGAGGACTGTGCTTCTTTCGTGGGCACAGCCCTAGACAGAAGCACCTTCTGAATAAACCCATACAATTGCCACTTGTCTCTCAGCCTCTTCTGCTGGCTTCTGAGAGCTGCCAAGGATCCTTGACCTCACTTTCAGGCATGGTATCCTACATGTATCAGCCCTGCTCTGGTGTTGTGGAGCTATTCTTGGCTTCTGTAATAGCTGCTTTGTTTACTTCCCAAATGCCTGCCCTTTCTGGAATGAGCTGTAACTCACCCTGGTTTATACAGTGCTCAGAGATACCTGGAGCAAGGAAGCTGTGCCACTTAACCACCTTCTAGGCTGCTCTCTGGATGAGGGTTGCTGATCTCCTGGAGATGTAAAACAAGGAGGACCAGAAGGATGAGACTGAAATGGGGAATAATTACTTAGCAGGGTAAAAGGGGCTGGCTGGGTTGGAAACTGCTGGAGCTGACATGCAGGGGCAGATGAATGGCAGGGCTGGTGGATGAAAGATGGTTTTTTAAAGCATCTGCTTTCCTCTCTTCCTCTGCTTTATAATGTGTTTTTATAGAGACTGCAGCACACTTTTTTATTAGCAGCTTGGAAGTGGAATGTAATAAAGATTAATTTTTTAAATAATTCCTTGCATTATCTTTTAATTTCCTGTGGCAAGGTTTGACTTTTAAATCTGCGAACGGAGTTAACCGCTAATGTGCTCATTAGTTTGGAGGCAGCAGCCAAACAGGAGCTGCTGGACTTGGTGAAGGTGGGAGAGGCCCCAAAGTTGAGCCTGGAGTCCCAGCCTCTCCTGGATGTGCCACAGACTGTTCCCTGGACAAAAGAATCTATTCAGCTCTGCAGCACCAGTCTGTATCTTCATCCCAGAAAAACTCATCATAATAATAATCTAATTCATACTGCAACTCGTGGTGTCCATTTTGCTTCCTTCTGTTGATGGTAAGGATGAAGCTCCCCTTAGGAGGAAGGAGACCAGCATGCAGAGACCCCAGCCCGAGCTTGTTTTGACCACTGACCTTTTTTCCATAGCTGCTTGTTCATCCTGTGGCCATGCTGGCTGCTGAAGCTTGCTCTGAACTTCTGACCTCCCTGTAGAGGAAGTGGTGGAGGCAAAGAGCAGCTGTTATGGAGAACCAGCTAGCGTGGACAGGAGCATTTTGGCTCACACAGGTATGAAACAAGATGTAGCTCAAGTGCCTTGTGTGGGCTTTGTGGAGGCAGAGGGGAAGCTGAGCAAAGGGGGAGCACAGTGGGAGTGTTGACCATGCCCTGAAAAGGCATTTTACTGGATTACATCACTCTGTGTTGGAACCAGGATCGGGATAAGGATTTTTGGAGGTGTCTGGGTATGGGAAAGAGCCAAACTGTGCATGGGGAGTGCCCTGACCCAGACAGCTCCTGGCTGTCCCTGGCAGATGCCATCTGGAGCAGGCTTTGGGCATGCCTGGGTGTCTGTGTGCTTTGGCAGCCCCCTGATGGGCAACCCTGCTGACCCAGTATGGGAGGACTGTGCTCCCCCTCCTCGGAGTGCTTCTCTGCATGGTTGGAAGATAGGCTCTGCATCGTGGCAGAGGGGCTCTAGGCTTCATCCAGCCCCATGGCTGCTCCTACGTCTCTCCTTGCTGCTGGGAAGAGGAGAAGTACACCCCAGCTCATCCCTAGGTATGAAGGTCAGTTGCCCCGTGCCAGCTCATCTCTGTTGGCATTTTTCTGGACAAAGCTGTGCCTGATGAAGTCTGGGGCACAGTACAGGGGGATGTGGGTGGCTCTGCTTTTGGAGGCTGTGCAACTGCTGGCACTAGGCATTCCACTTACAGCAATGAATGTGGTTTGGGTTCTGGTTTTGTACTTTGGCAGCAGGCTGAGGTCTCATCCTGCTGGGCAAGTTTCATCCAATCTGGTCTTCTGCTATCCAAGGGAGAGACAAAAAGCTTTGGTGCATGTGGCTTATGCATGTTTTGGGTGGGAAAACACATTCGTCACCTCTCTTTTTCAATTATCCATGTGTTCAAGTCTTGGACAAAAAAAGACCCTGCCCTCTGCCAGCAGAATAAGACGAGTCCCTTATGGATGCTCCTGATCTCAGGGGGAAACTGAGGCACAAAGAGGTGCCTCAGCCAAAAGAAGCCTCATTTGCTAAAGTTACTGGGTGTCAGCAAAACTGGGGGGGCAGTTCCCGATTGTCAATATCTGTCCAATAGCAGAAACCTCTCCTGTTGCAGTGGGTGGTTCTTTTATTTTTCCTTCTGAAGTCACAGAGAGAAAAATGGAGATAAAGAGCAGGAGGGAGAGAGCTGTTAAAAAGCTTAAAGCTGTCACAAGGCATTGGTTAGTTTATGTGCAGTCAAGTATACAAACAAGTTTTCAGCTTGTTGGTTGGAGCCGAGGAGTGGGGTTTTTTGTGTGATAAATATGTTTTATAGGTCTTTTATGGGATTTTTTAAAATGGCTGTCCCAATAAATTATTTACCAGGGTAATAAAAGATCAAGGAAATTGTTCCAACCATTTCACAGACCATCTAAATCCCAAACTTTTACTGGGGTAGAAGGACCTGAATTCTTGTGAAAGATGGTCCAGGCGTGATGTTTGTCTACAGTGTTCTCCTGAGGGCCAGGTCCCCAGCCAGCCCCAGCACTCAGTGCATCACCAGAAGGTCCCAGGGGCCTGACACTGGTTTTCAGCCCCTTAGCATGTACTCCTGGAGATGAATAGCATTTCCCTCCACTGCTAGCTCTCACGGCTGCAAATCTCTTGATAGTTTCTGACTCTTTATTTAAGTTTCCAAAAGGTCTCAGAAGTGTAATGGTCCTTCCTAGTGTGAAATGGGAAGTAGATATCACTTAGCAGCAAGGAGTTTGAAGAACAGTCTTAGCCACTGCAGTATGGGCTGGAAAGGCTGCCACATAGTCCTGCCATGGAGATAATGGGGACCTCCTCCCACCCCAGGTGTCTCGATAGGCATGTTTCTCCTTGCTTGGTATCAACCACAGGGAAGGGCCAGGTTCTGCTTGCTGCTATCCTGGTCTCCATGGCAGACAAGCCTAACACAGCCTTTACAGAGGTGAAATAAAAATTTATGTAATTCCAGCCACAGAGTCTATAAATACATCTTTGGGGCATCGGACCAGGCTTTAAGTTTGGTCACTCTCTTTCATGCTTCTCCTGAGAGGATGGAAGAAGGAGGGGGCTGGGGGTCCTGTCCAGGGTCCCAGCCTCAGGACAGCAAAAATACTTCGGCTGCATCCCAGACTTTCTAGAGTGAGTGGGATTAGATTTAACCCCTTGTAGGATTTAAAAGATATCCAGTTGTTAATGTGGTGGCTTTTGTAAGGACTCTGGTTGAGAAAGATGCATCCCTCTGTGGTATGCTGGTCATAAATTTAGACAGGATTTTAGAAGCAATTTCTGAGGTTTGAAAGAGAACTCTGGAGCAGCCTTCAAAAGGGTTGGTGGGTGGGAAATGACAGCCACTCTTTCAAGATAGCTCAAATTCATGGGAAATATTATTCATTCTGAGCCTTTCCAGAGGGGAGAGTCCTTGGGTATCTGATGTGTTGAAGTGGGACTGGATTGATCTTTGTGTTGTCTTTAGCTTTTATTAATCCTATGCCTCAGGCCATCTGCTGTCCTCTGTGGGGTGCAGGGGAGGAATCCTTGTCTCCATTGATGCCTAATTTGACTCTTGGGACTGGTGGTGGTTCTGTCTCTCTCTAAGGTGGTGGAGATAGGCCACAGCTGGAAACACAGCTGGGGATAGGGAGAAATTCCCCTGGTCAGCCAGTAGGGTTTATTTGGCTTCCTTTTGGTGCCTGAAGGCTTTCTCAGATCTTAAAATTTTCTGAAATAATTCCCCTGTTGGCTTTAGGAAATCCATGGAGCTGCTCATCTCCCTTGTTTGGTTCTTGTGCCACATTCTGGTGGTGGCTGTTGGGCTTTCCTTGGGCTTGTCCCACAGCCTGGGGCATGGCCAGATCTTCCAGTCTAACAGTAGCACTGGGATGGAGGTCCTGGACAGCTCCTGGATGTCCTGAGGCAACCCTTCTGACCTGTCCTAAGCCTGGAGAGAGGGCAGGCAGTATAAAAGGGGCTAACTCCCTTCATCTGGGAGCTGCCCCAGCAGGAACGGCCCCATAGCATCCATTCCCTTGGCTGGTGGCTGCCAAAGTTTCAGGGGGTGTTGGCTGTGCCCCAGAAGATATCAGTGCTAGTGCCCACTTCTGTGGTGCTTCCCCAGTGAGTGGCCTGAACAGGGCTGAGGGCTCAAAGCCCATGGATCTTTAAAGCTGTAGCCTGGGAATGGTTTAAACTGGAGCTGGGTGTTTTAATAGGTGACGTTTTCTGGGGTCAAGGCTGTGTGGTTTAGGCTTTCTGGCTGGCAGCTGGGGACTGGGTTTCAGATCAGGCTTTCCATCGTGGGGAGCAGAGGCTGATAGTGTCTGATGTTTGGCTTTAAAGAAAAAAGGACACATCTCCCATCCCTCTTATTAATTGTAAACACATCCTGCTGGTTTGGAATGGGTGTCATAAATTTAAATGAAGAATTGAGCCAGCATGGGGCAGGCATAAGAAGCTCAGATGGTGTGTGTAGGCCAAGCTTAACATCTCCTCTTGCTTGCTCCAGACTGTGCAGCACGACTCCACTGACTTCAGTGGCATTTCCTCCTGGCTCGCCTCCCCGTGATGGGAATTGGACTGAACATAATTGAAAAGGATGGGGTGTCTGCCAGCAGCCTGCAAGCCACATTCCCCTTGGCAGCTTGAGCTTGCTGGTGGAGGACAAGGGAGACAGGCTGGGGTGGACACCTGCAGTGGGGAGGAGGTGAGCAGCCTCAGCATCACGGGGATCCCAAATCCATCTCCATCAGAAGATCTGTGGATACGGCTGCCTGTTGCACAGGGGTTGCCCATGCCCAGAGGGGGACTGATGTCTCCAGCTGCTCTTGCATGAGCAGTAATTTGCTCTCTTTTGTGATCTCCCCCTCACTGGCACCAGGACAGACATGTGAATAACTGCTCCTCCAAGCAGCTTTCTGAACGAAGGACTTGATCTTGAAAAGCACCCTGTGATCTGGTCGGCTGCTGCTGACCCTGAGCTTTGCTCCACCGTGTTTCCCTGCTCGAGCATCAGTCAAGAGAAGCCGAGGGAGGTAAAAGGCTCCCGGGGTCCATGCAGTCCCGAATGCTAAAAGACCCTGGTGTACACGGGTGGTACAGCGGGCCTTGGAGTAAGGCCAGTGATCAAGACACCAGGGTGTTGTAAATCCAGAACCTACAAAGATGCAGGGAGCAAAACAGGGCAGGATCTGCATTTCAAAGAGCGTTGTTTCTGTATCCACGTGGGGAGCGAACGTGCCTGCTCCCTGCCAAGGCAGAGACGAAGCTGTTTGAACTACGGTATCTGGGAGCCCGTACCCACCGGCTCCACCTTGAGGGCACAGTTAAAGGAAAGCTTTATAAACCCGAACTAATTGCACGGTGCTCTGCCTCAAAGGTGATGTCTGCTGACACGGGCTGTGGCAGATGAAGATGTCTTGAAGTCAGGCTTTGCTTTCAAATGTACATGGTCCTTCACCTGCCCACTGATGACAGAAATGTCCCTGTTGTGGAATCGGGGCTGGCCATGCCAGCACTAGGAGGTCCTCCTGGGCAGAGCCAAGTCCTACCTTGAAAAGTCTTTGGTCCAGGTGGGAGAGGCAGCTACAGGAGGTGAAAAAAAAATCCAGTGGGAATGAAATTATTTGTTTTTCCTTCCAGTTATAGTAGGGATTGAGTTGGGAATGGCTGGACACAACCAGAGCTCCAGCCTGGCCACAGTTGCTGGACAAGGTGACCTCCTTCATCGCATAAGACTTTGTTAAAAAAAATTGGCTTTTTTTTTTGGCTGTGAATTGTTTGGTTTTTTTTAAGTTGGTATTTGCTGGAAAGGTAAATTCTAGAGGGCGGGTGATTTCAGGCAGCGCGACACAATTTTATTTCTCTGTGTTGGCCAACTTGATGGGAAATGAAGCATCTCCTCCTCAATGCTGCTGGGTGCTGACATCCTCCCAGGGCAACCATTTTGCTGGGGGAAGAGGGACCATCAGCAAATCCCAATTTGAGTGACTCCTGCCTGCTCTGCCTGGCTGGGGTTGTGACAGGCTCAGTTTGCCAATATCCTTGGGCGAAGGATGAGCAGAACTCTGCGTTCCTTGGCAGCCCTGCTGACATCCAGACTCTCAGGATCCTGATATCTGGCTTGGGTTGAAATCTTGTGTACCTCAAAGGACCTGGAAGGAGGGGCAGATGCTTGCTCTAGGAAGCAAAATAAAATAGAGCAAGAAGGTAGCTGGACATAGCAAATCAGGCTGCTTAATGTCGTTCCCCTCCATCAGCAAATTGAGTGGAGAGCAAGGGTGGTTTTTATGAAGGAAACCGTGCCATGTTTGTCCAGGTCAACCACCTGCCCAGGTCACCAGTGTGCTGTTATTTACATCTCAGAGGGCACTGCCAGGGCAAAAAATAAAAAAAAGCCAAAAAATCCCATCTGTGCCACTCAAAACACCTCGATTCACTTGGGCTGTTGTCCAGAAAAGCACTTAAGCCTGCATGAACGCTTTCCCAGGCGGCAGCCTGTGGCATTCCTGCCCGGGGCAGGTCAACAGGGGCTTTGCTGGTGACATCAGGAGCCAAGCATCATGGCAAGGAGCCAGGGAGGACCTTCCTCTTGACCCCTGCCTTTGCAGCATCCTCATGAGATCCTCTACAAGGTAGCCCCTGTTGGTGATGCCTGATTTGATCTTGGCTGAGCCTGAGCTGGGCTGTTACTATAATTTTATTTTTGTTCCTTAATTCGGTGACCCTGCCTGTGGGAAAATGAAACCTTCCTGGAAATGAGGACTTGCTCCTTCCTACTGGACTAACTGGAGGCCTGCAGGATGTCACCCTGAGGCAGGACATAGTTTCTCAGAAAAAGAGGTACTTTGGAGTTGCTGGGATGTAAAAGCAAAGTCCTTCGGTCACAGGACCAGCCTTAGGCTAGTGTCACTTTCAAGGCTGCATTGACACAGTCTTGCTCCTGGTCCCATGGAGACCTCAATGCCAGTTGCCAACACTGGTGTGGCTGTGGGACCTGTGTGAGGTTCTCCTGGGAGCTGCAGAGCCCTCTCTTGATGGGCCTCTTTAAAATGCCTCTGTGGGCAGGAGATTGGGGTGGGATAAGCTTCTCCTGCAGCTCAGAGGACTCCTCCAGATGGCAGAGGGCTGGTGAGCAGCCCCATGGCTGAGACCAGAGCTGTACCCAGCGTGGTCACCACCATTGCCAAGCTGCCCCACTCTACTGCGACAGGGCTGAGGATCAGTCTGGCCACCACCACTGTGGAGATGTAGGGGATGCCACCTTGTGCTGGCATGCAGGGTGTCACACCATCAGCACACACTTGTGCATTTGCTGTTTTACAAACCCTGGCTGGGTCATTAACAGAGGAAGGAAATAAAAAAGCAAGGGCTTCAAATGGATCCCAGAGGGATTCCCTGTAGCAATTAGCTTTATACTTGAAAACATATTTCCAATCTTTACTGCCTGCTCTCTGTATTTGAAATAATTTTCTACCCAATAAACCTTAGTAGCCCCTGAACATAATTTTAGCGATGCATTAATTAACAACAAGGCGACCCAGTGGCTCAAAAGCTGAGCAAAACCCAACACATATATTAGGCAGCAAGGTGGTATTTGGGAGCTGCTCACCATGTGGGTGCAAGTGCTTTATGTAGGACTTTACCTACAGCCCAGTGGGCTGGCTGGAGCTGAGGGCACTCTGGGGGCTTGGCTGATGATGGGCACCTGCTGTGTTGGATAAGCCCACTGGAATTTGAGAGGAGACATAGCTCTTCCTCTTGTGGAGCACTTGTCTGGTTTTCAGTCTGTAAAGAATAATTTGGGCTCTGTTAGGCTTAGGAAGGTCTTTAAACCTGAAAAAAAAACCACAACACAACACTTCATGTTCCTGGTGCCTTGTGGCAGGGAATTTTGGGGGTTAGATGTGTGCAATATATCCCTTGTGCAACCGCCTGCCTTCCCTTTGCTTTGATTTAGGTCCCTGTGGGTGCATTAACCAGCAAGATTAGCTGAAAATCCCTGGTGACTGCCAACCTGCCACTCCCTTGGCAGGAATTCAGGCTGGAGGGAAATGAAAGATTTGAGGTGCCCAGTTCCTTCTAGGGGTGCAAGTCACAGAATCACAGACTGGTTTGGTTTGGAAGGGACCTTAAAGATCATATAGTTTGAATCCCCTTGCCATGGCCAGGGATACCTCCCACTGGACCAGGTTGTTCCAGGCCCCATCCAACCTGGGTTTTGAACACTTCCAGGGATGGGGCAGCCCTAACTTCCCTGGGACACCTATTTCAGTGTCTCACCATCCTCACAGGAAAGAATTTCTTCCTAATGTCTCATCTATGGTCAGCCTGTGAAGGCTCCCGGCTAGGAAGGGAATTAGGTGGAGGGGGAACATGGACTCACCACAGGATGCAGAGCCTCATCCACATAGAGCTGGGCTTCTCTGAGCCCAGTTAAGCCAGTCCAAGGTCCCTCTGGGACCTGCTCCCCTCCAGCTTCTACAAAACACGGGCAAGAACTAGGGAAGCATTGCCAATGAGGTTGGATCCGCTCCCTGTGGAGCTTCACCCAGGCAGGTCTAGAGCCCATTGAGGCCTGGTGGAGACTCATGCACTGCTGTGACACCTTCATCAGGTCTCAGTGGGCCACCTGGGAGATGTAGACTGTGAGGGTGGGGGGTCTCTGTTGGTTGCCACCATCGTAAAGGCCATAGTGGAGGCAAGCAGAGCACCAACCCAGTGCTGCCAGGTCTCTGTGTGCAAGGTTAGCTTGTAATCTCCATCTTAATAAAAGATGGGAGGGAGCATTACAGGCTGCTGCTGCTGCTATCTGGGTTTTCAGCTATCTCCAGCTCATCCTTCTTTATCTGTTGCATGTGAAATATCCCATGCAAAGCTACCATAATCCTTCCTAAAGCCACCTTGCCCCTCTGCGCGAATATTGGATGAGGTGATATGCTTATTAAACTCCCACAACAGAATTTTTACTTCCAGCCAGTGGTGAGAGTATTGAAATGCTGTTAAGGTAATAATTGCATCCCATTGTCTGGATTTCAGGTAATTGTTCATACCTGCTGCCAGCCATTTAAGTGATAGTAGGTGCAAGGGAAGGGTTGTGGCATAGTGGGTGATGTGATCCCAGCTGGGTAATGTGCTGGGCATAGGAGACCTATGCTTGCTGCTTCAGGGAGTTTTGTCACTGCTCTTTGTTGTTGTGCTAGTCCTGGTCAAAATGCTGTTCCCAGACCAGCCTAGAGCTCCTCCTCTGGCTTCTCCACTGGGATGGTCTGAAAAAAGGGGAGAAGGCTTAGGGCTGTGTGGAGGTGGGGTCTGGGACACCTCTCTGGCACCAGTTCTCTGGTGGAGGACCTACCGAGTGACAGCAGTGCCTCTGTCTGGGGATGGATGATGGGTGGGAGGCTCCCTCTCCTGCACTTGCACATCTGGGTTGTCCCCATGGCTTGGAGATTGAGATGGAGCCATTTAACACCTTCATAAAGTGGCTGGAGTTCTGCTGACAAACTGAGTGTTGAACTTCATGAAACGTCATGCTCAGAGGAGGAAAAAGGGAAGTCTTTGAAATGAGCCTGCTGTGGCTCGTTCTCCATATCTATGGCATTGTTGGATCCAGGTCCTTCTGGTTTGCCTGGTCTATGAAAAGCAGATGGCTGGCTAAACCCTTGTGGTGGAGATAAGAGCCAGAACCATGGGTGTCACTTTTTTCCGGGCTCCTCCATCAAATGGAAGGCTGAATTAACTTCAGGTATTTCTATGAAGCTTATATAGAACTCGCTCCTAGCAATTCCACTTAAATATTTTTGGGGAAAGAAGTTGCATTTTTAAATTCAGCAAAACTGCAATAGGTGCCATAGTCCTCTGCCTTCAGCTTCCCACCTCTCTGAACCTCTGGAGAGCAAGCTGCTAGCAGGCATCTACCATCAGTTATGGGCATGGAGTGATCAGCTGGGTTTGCGTGACACTGATGTAAATTTAAATCTTTCCTTTGCTCTCTCTGCTAGCAGCCCTGTATTTCCAGGAAAAAAGAGAATGGGAAAGAACTTTTTTAATGAAGTAGAGCATTTAAATTCTCTTTATATTTAGTCCTATCTGAAGCTTTTTACCCAAATGAAGCAGAAAGCATTTACAGCTGTATTTTCCATCACACCAACCAAGGAATATATTCATTTGCAGTAACATGGCACTCAATGAAGTGGAAAATAAGCTCCCCAAATTGCTCTCGCTATGAAATGCTCTCAATGACTAGGAAAACCCCGTTTGGATTCCACTGACCAGTCACTTTGGTTATGATAAAAAGTTAATTTGGTCAAACACCTCAGCTGTGGCGAAGATGCTTGGTCCTCCGCTTGGGATGGGGCTTGGGGCTACCTCCTCTGCTTGGGGCTACCTCCTCTGCTTGGGGCTACCTCCTCTGCTGCAGGTCCCACCACCCCTGCTTTTGGCTTTGCTTGCCCAGGAGACCTGGCTGAGCCCCTGAAGCCTCCAAAGCCTGCCCCTTGTTGGCATGTGGATGCATGGCAGCTGATGTCCTGCTCCACATCTGCCATGCAGCTGCAGGAGGGGACAACGCCAGCACTGTGGCAGGGCTGGCCCATGGTGGGTGGCCACCACGCACAGACTAGATGTACCCAAGCCCCCACAAGCAGCAGGCTGTGGTTTGAGGCCATGTAAATGGGTTCCTCCTTCGCTCTGCAGCCACCCACGGTGGACGTGAGCCGAGCATTAAGCAGGTACCAACCAAACAGCAGTGGAGGGTCCTCCTAATTGCTTGTGATATCTAGTCCGACTCCATCAGCACAAGCAACAATTGCCACTGGAAATGCAATTAATAATTAAGTGCTCGATGCTGGCAGGTGTCAGCAGGAATCCGTGAGGCCTGGCATCCCCTCCCTGGGCCCCACCTGCTGCCTGCAGGGGAGCAGGCAGCGTCAGGTGGGATGCAGCCCTGCCCTCCCTGGAGCAATACTGGGTAGGATGCAGATTTGTGCCTCGAGGAAATAACTTGCTGGTGGCAGCCCCACAGTGGGGGTGATGGCTGTCTGCTGTCGGGGACAGGGGCCAAACCATGCCTGGGATCTGAGCGTGGTCCCCAGTTAGCATTGCAGTGGCACTTCCCCTCTCCATCAATCCCTGCCAAGGATGTTCTGCGGGTGTTTTTCGATCCCTGCTGCACAGACAGTGATTTTGGGTGGAAAACAGCTCAGCAATGCTTCTCTGCAGCATCCAAAACCAGGAATGTCCCCACCGGGGCTGGCACAACCACCACAGGGGTGATGAGGGTAGCTGGGCTGCAGGCAGCTGAGCGATGCCCCGTCCCAGCAAAGGAGGGGGCTTGCTCTGTCCCTGGGGCAGCACATCCTCCAGCTAGGGATGATGGCACAAAACAGAGCCATCCTGGTGCTGGCTTGGTCTGTTGAAATGCTTGCTGAGGTGTTCTCCTGGCTGCTGGCAGTCTCAGAGCCCCGCTCTGTCCCCATTCGTGGGCTCAGCCAGCATCACTTTCGCTTGCAGCTTTGGCTGCTGCTTCTGATGACTTGCAGCCTTCTTCAAGCTGGCTTTTAGTTTTAATTACATTTTGCCTCTGAAGATGAGCTGCTTTGCTGGCTGTTTTGTTTCCCCCCCTTTTTTCTTTTTCCTTTTAAAGGCCAACAGAGTTTAGGCTCCTTGAGAAATTGCTTCAGCTTTTTAGGAAGGTGCAGAGCCTTTTGCCCTGGGTAGCAAAGTGTTGATTTCCTACCACAGGGCTGAGTGATGGTGATTCCCCTATTAAACTGCACTTAGAGGCAGCAGCTGTCAGGCAGGGACGGAGAGCTTCTCTGATAAGTTGGAGCTATTCATTATTAAATTATCTTCATTCAGTTGAACATCTCATTTTCATTGAATTGGATGAAAAGTGCTCAAAGGCAGCTGCTGCAGCTGCTTGGAGGCTGCCAGAAGCAGCGTGCAAATGTCACTGCTGGCCTTTCCTCCCCCACCGGCCACATCTGACCATTTCCATGGGGTGGCCAGGTCCCTCACTTGGTGTAAATCTCTTGGATGTAGCTGGGGAGTTGCACTGGCTGATGGCCTGACCTTGGAGATCTGGACTCTGAGAGCTGAAGCCAGTGGGGATCAACTCCACTGGGAAATAAGGTAGTGTGTCCCCAGGGCTGGTCTCTGCCAGCTTGGGAGGGGTGAGCAAGGTGAGTGATCCCAGTAAATGGGAGCTGGTGTGACCACTGCAGGGGCTGGCACCAGTATCTCAAAGGCTGTCTGTCCTGTTGGGAGGGCTGCCCCTAGGCTTGGCTGAGTTATGCTTTAAGCTTGGTTTAAGGGGCCCTGCAGGGCATGTAAGCTCAGCCAGGGTGCCTGGGGATCTGAGCTGCTGGCACAGGCAAGAAGCAGGCAGGGAGCACAGGACAGGCAGCAGGGACTGGGGCATAAAGCCCATCATAGTGCAGTGAGCTGGCTTTGCCTGTGCCCATCTAAGAGCAGAGACAGTGGCATGAGGGATTTTTGGCACCTCCATCGCAACAAAACGGATGTGGGAGCTGCCTGGGGCTGAGCTGGTCTCAGCCTAATGAGAGGGGCTGGCTGTTGGTTTGGGTTATGTGGTCCTCTTACCAACTGCAACAACCCCATCCTTCATCTGTTACTTAAGTAAGAACTTCCTCCTCCTGTTACTTCCCCTTCCCTGCCTTCACCCCTTTTTAATCACTCCCTTTCTCAGGCCATGTGTGCTGGGCTATCACAAGCCAGGCATAACGGGACAGCTTGCACTTAAATATGAAGCCAGCCAGACTCTGAATGCTCTTGAGAAACACCAGTGATGGGATCAGCTCCCTGCCTGCCTATCCCTGCTCCTGCTGCCCCCTCCTTGCCTGGACAGCAGAACGTCCCCCCTCGGGGCAGCCATCAGCCTGGCTTTAGCTTTAATCCTCAACTGCAGATGAGCTGGTTTGAGTCCTGGTGGATATTTTTGTGGGAGGATGCCATCTGGCTGCCTGATCTCTCCGCTTTCACCTTGGCATGAGCAGCTGGCACCCAGCCCCACTGCTCAGCACCCAACCAGGGGGCTGCCAGCCTGCAGCTCTTCAAGGGGTTTGGTGGAGCCTGGGCTGGTTTAAAAGTGCCCTCTAGGAAGAGGAGGCTTTTGTCTCGAGGCAAAAGACTTTGGACATGGCACACTGTGCCCAGGCATCACTGATCTCTGTCCCAGTCATATGTAAAGCTGCATCTTTCCCTAGGGGAGTTCAGAAGCAGGATACCTGGCTGCTGCTCAATGCCAAACATGCCAGGAGCAATTACAACCTCAACAGTCAGTGAAAACCCCTTTTCTTTGCTGCCCTGGGTGCTGTGAAGCCCTTCACACCTCCTACCCACAGCTACCATCTTGTTCCTGGCCAGGAGCAGCCAGCCCCTTGGACCAGCTCCTGAACAACTGTTGCTTTTCCTCGCCAGTAAATCTCACCCCAAGAAGCTGCTTTGATCCATGTGCTTGGATTTCAGCCTTCAGCCTTGATCAAGGCAGGGGGAGGGACGAGCACAAGTACTCACAGGCTCTTTGGGGATGGTCTAGAAAACGAAGCTCATTCTCCAAGAAAAAACCTGCTTCAAAGTAAGAGGCAACGCTGTCAGAATAAGAGTGAACCAGGCGGGTGGAGGAGGAGGAAGGCTGTTGTGTTCCCAAAACCCCAGCTGGGCTGGGCCAGGTGTGGGTCCACTAGGGATGGTGATGGTGGCATTGCTGTGAGGCTGAAGCTGCTGCTAGATGAGGGCAGGACACCATAGGTTGGGAGGTACAGTGGGGAGGGGGAACCTATGCCTTCTCCCACCCTTCATTCTGCTGCAACCCTGGTTTTCTCTGTGCATCAGCTCTTTGGCTCTCCCTCCTTCCCCAGCCCTGGGGACCTGGCATTGAGAATGTTTTCTGGGTTGACAAGGGGCTGTGCTTGCTTCCTTGGGTCAGTGGTTTTCTCCTAGTCTTTAACTGGTGGGAATGGTGCTGCAGGTGGGTGTTATGGACCCGAGGACAGCTCTGGGACAGGAGCAGAGGGAAAACAGCATCCCCTCCTTGTCAGGCATCCACTGATGTTTCAGATATAAGCTCTTTGTGCTGGATGAAGGGATGAGTAGACACCGCTCTAATTCTGATCAGATCAGAGCTTCTGATTAATGGTAATTAGTGGCCAGGAGGAGACCTCCAGGGGCTCACTGGCTTTGTTTCCTCCACCAGTGCACTCAGGAATTCTGTGTCAGCAGCAGTGGGGGCATGAGCCCTTCCTCTGTGGGTTGTGTTCCCTGGGAGGGGAGTAGAAGACTGAGTTGAGATGCAGAACCTGCAGGTCCCCATTGCGTGGGGGAAAACTCTGTCAGGAAGTCACGCTCCAGTACCAACCTTCCCCTCTCCAGCAATCCTCCTATGATCCTGCTCCAGCTCCCTCTCCTCCCCCTGCTGCCTTCCTCAGGTGTGCTCACACGCAGGCACTCTCGCCTTTCGGTGGGGCTGCAGATGGTGGGCAGACAAACCAGGCAGCCAGATGTGTTTTTCATAGCTCCCCAGCCAGGCGTAACTAAACATTTACATTTATTACCAATTAGAGGGGAAACAGACTGTAGTTTTATGTACTGGATGTGTCTGGATATACTTTGGTTTGTGACCTTACTTACACCCCCCCCCCCCCCCCGCCCCCAGCAACTCAGTCTCTCATGGTTAGGGGCAACCCCCTGGAAAGCATCCAGATCTCATCCCAGCATCCTGTCTTCCTACGATTAGGAGATGATGTGGGTGCCACAGCAGCCCCTGACACTCGGTGGGCACCAGCCACTCTGCAAGAGGCTGCAGACAGCCTGTGCCAGGGGTGTTTGCTCTGGGAGGATGCTGAGCATCCCTAGGGACAGCTGCCTGTCACATCCCCAGGGCCAGGGATTGCCATGGTGCCTGAGCCATGTCCATTAACCCCGTGTTTGGATCTGCACACAGCACTGCTGTCAATTTATGGCTCGTGAACGCCCGAAGCCTGTGGCTCCCCAGCCAACAGCTTGTTAGTGACGCTCGAGCCAACAGCAAAACACAAACAAATCCATAACCAGACTTTGGGCTTTGCTGAGGGCGGGTGAAGGGGTGGAATAAAAAGTGTGTGGTGGCAGTGATGGCCTGTATATGGTCACCAAGGGACTGATGTCCCTAAGACCAGATCCTGCCTGGCAATGGCCCAGCCCCGAGATGGTCACCGTAGCACAGTGCTGCTGCACTGCTGCTTGCTCAGCTCTGCAAGCCAGCAGCTTCAACCAGAGCTGGTTTGAGATGCAGGAGCTCAGGACAGCATTTGTGTGTGACCCCACTAGCCTTGGGACAGACTGATGGGCATCTGGGGATGAAGACTTACTGGTTCTATGGGAATACTGGGTTTGCCATACTGGAGCATTAGCTCTCATTCCTGCCTTGGGACAATGGTTGAACTGCAAAGAAAAAAAAAAATCTCAATCTCCTTTTTCAGGCCACCGATTCCTTTGGCAAGAGAGGGAAGGAGAAATGTGTGATGAGGCCAGGACACATTAGACAAGTATATCCCTTAAATGAGGTTGTCCCACATCCACCCTGGTGCTGGGAAGGTGCCCATCTAACGCAGCCCAGCTGGGATGCACGGTACTGCAGCCACTGGCCCCTGCACCACCTGCCCACACCTCCCCTGTCCCCCCCAGCTCCCAGCAGGTCCTGCAGCCGCTGCTTCAAGCTCCTCCTCACTCCTGCTTTTTTCCCAGAGGGTGCCCTGAACCCTCTGGCAACCGTGTCTGCAGCTCACCTCTGGCTGCACTGCCTGCATCCCTGCACCCACCTCTGCTGTTGCTCAGGCAACAACCTCGGGGTTGGATGTGGGGTTTTATTTCTCTCCTCTTTCCAGGATGCTGCAGCTGGGGAAGCAGCTCAGAATCAGACAGAAAGCCATGGGCAATGCCATACAGTGGTTACATGCATCCCTCCAGCTGCTGTGGGGGATACCAGAGGGATTTATTCCATGGAGGGGGCTTTAGAAATGCAATATTTTTATTAGAAGCCTGTTAAACTGTTGAAACAGGTGCTGAAGAGAGAGGCAATGTTGGGGCACAGGGCAGCAGCTAATGCAAATGGAAGCAAGGTGGAGGTGGATTTCCCACTGGAGAGCCATGGCCTGGCATGGCTGGAGGCTAAGATAGGAATAAATAAGCTTAGAGGCTGCAGGGGGTATGAAGGGCTGCAGTATTTTGTCAGAGCCATTGGAGAGTGGAAGGGACCAGCCCTGGGATGGAAATGGTCCTCAGCCCATGGAGGACCTGTTGCTTGTGCCCTCATGGAGGGCAGCATCCATTGGGATGGAAGGCCCCGGGTACAGGCAGGACTGAGGTTGCCACAAGCCTTGGACCCCAGGCTGCAGTCTGACATGGGGATGGGGATGCCTGGGGAACCTTATCTGGCAAGGGCTGGAGAAGAGCAAGGTGGGAGGTGCAGCATCTCCAGCTTCACACATGGATTTGTCCCATCATCCTGCTAAGCAGTAAATGCAGGTGATGGCTTAGCTGGAGAGCTGGGTTGAAGTCTAAAAAATAATCCCCCCCCCCTCCCATAACTTTGCTGGAGTGTGACAAGGCAGGAGCTCTTGGCAGCTGGGATGTTAAATGTTTTTCCATATGGTGTCTTGATTATTAATGGATTTTAGTACTTGAGAAAGTAGAAATTAGAAGATAAAAGCTATTAGAAACTAATTTGGGTAATGGCTGATTCTGTTTCCCCAGGAGCCTTTCTGAGACCACAGCTCCCAACACCACTGCTCAGGAGGGAAGGAAATCTCTTTTTAACTGAGGATCATGGGCTTTGGGGGAACCCTCTGGTTCACGACCAAGGAGGGAGATGGCTTGGATGGAGCAGGCATGATCTGAACATCACTTTTCTCCCAGCAGCCTCCTGGTGTTTATAATATTACACATCCCTGGACTCTATTTGGGGTTATTTATATGCTGGGTTTTTTTTTAATTTTATGTCAACGAATCAGCCATAGAAACTAGTTTGGGAGATAAATCCTCAGTGACGGGGGCTCTCCTGGCAATGAAATGGGCTACAGGTGGAGAAAAAGGTCCCCGAGACCCTTTTCTCCTTCAGTTCCCATCTCCCTGAGCAGACTGGTAATGCTGGGGGCAAGGACCATCACAGGGGACTGTATTAAGGGAAAAGCTAGAAGATGGCCACCGATGTAGTACCCACCACTGATTTTGAGGCAGATCAGCTTGGAGGGTTGGTGTGTCCTCACATGGAGCAGAGTCTGGGAGAGCACTTTCAAGAATCACTTGACTGATTGCTTCCTTTCTTCCTTCCCATCCAGCTGGGCTCTGCTCCTGGCATGTGTAGCGGGAGAAAAAGGTCTGTCTCACAATTTTTTTTTTTGTTTTCCACAGAGCTTTGCCCTCCAAGGGTATGCCTCCAAAATTCACTGACTGGCTCAACCCCCAGCTCAGCAGCAGAGCCAGGAGGTCCCTTGGGTGCACAGTCCCAGGGGCAGCTGGGCTGGGGGGGATTCAGGGTCCAGCCCAATGAGGTAAGTTCTGCAGCCAGGCTCCTGGCTGTGACTCAGCGATGCCACTGCCCCTGGCACTGCTGATTTATGCCCAGTCCCCTGCGAGTTTCTCTGCCTGCAGAATGGGACACTGTGAAGATATGTCGTTTGATGGTGTCTGAAGAGGTCTTTGGGTTCTCCTTCAGAGCTGGGAGCAGCTGGGGGCCACTCGAGGAGGTCAAGGGCTGGTGGGTGGGGTTTGGTAGGTGCTGATGGATGGGAAAGTTTATGCATTTTCATCTTCGCTTAAGGAGGAGTCGGTGGGGAGGGAAAAAGGGAGCTGAAGAACTGGGACTGGAGCCTTCTGAGGTCTCCACCAGTTTGAGTCATCCCAAATCCTCACTAAGCTTCTGAGGGGGACACAGGAGGGTGGCTGGGACCTCTCCCACTTGCCTGGGCTGGCAGCAACCTCCTCCTGCCTCCTCTCTGCCTGCCCGTTCCAGTCTCTCCTGCCTTCTTTGGGGGCTGCAGCAGGAGGCTGAGGAAGAGAAGGAAGAAGCCAAGGTCGTCATCAGTTCAAGAGCCTGTTAATTGTCCCCCCATGCTCCCTAAGAAGTGGCCATTTACCGCAGGGCCTGTAAATCCTCTCCAGAGAGGAAACCCCAGGGGGCATGGTATAGGAGGCTGAGAGCCCTCGATGGCTTTGAAAGAGATGGTAGAGAGCTGGAGCAGAGAGGAAAAACCCAGCCCACCATCAGCAAAGGGGGAAAATAGACTGAAACAGAGACACTGAAAATGTGCTGAAGCAGCTGATGACAACCCAAACAGCAGGAGAAGGTTCCTGCCTGCCAATTAACGAGGCTCTGGTGCTAATTTGCCACCTTGACTGCACCTCTGAGGTTGTCAGGAGAAGGAAGGGGGGGGGGAGAAAGACCAAAAAAGAGACGGTGAGATTTCAGCTTCATGGTTGTCACTGGGCATTGGAGAGGAAAGGAAAGGGGGAAGCAAGGGGGCCAGTGGTGAAGCCCCCCACCCATAAGCCTGGAGCGGGAAGAGAATGGTGGACGAGTTTCCTGGGCTTGTGTTGGCAGAGTAGCTCCTAACCTGGAGATCTTGGTTTCCCAGGAATGGTATCCTACAGTCTGCGTGGTTAGTTGGGAGAGTAAATGTTGATTCCAGTAGTGCCCAGGAGTGTGGCTGGTACCCACAGCGAAACCATGTTATGAGGAAGGAGCTGGAGCAGCCCCATGCTGGGGTGGAGAGGTCCATAGGCAGGTTGCCATTGCCTGCCTCCCCCAGAAATGCTGTCAAACAGCAGCACAGCTCTGTTGGCAGCTGCCTGGTGGTTATGTGCAGCTAACAAAGCTGGAGGAGGCCCGAGCAAAATGCTCGGTGTGAAGCCTCCTGCCAAGAGAAATGTCTGATTTCCACTTCTTGCCTGTCCTGCAGCCCTAGCCATGAGGGCAGAGACTGTGGGGATGAATGCAAGCAAAATCTGCACCAATGTGCTGTTTGCATGCAAAGAAAAAAGAGCATCTGCCAGCAAACTGGGTTATCTGGAGCCCCCCCAGCCCTCCCTTCTCCTCCAGGGATGTTTGACCCCCTGTGCATCCCATGCGTTTTTCCTGGGCTGACCCAGCATCAGCTGGGACCTATGAGGGGGAAACTGAAGCAGGCTGGAGCAGGGATGCAGACTTATCCCTACGGCCTCTCTCCATCCTGGCTCTTCATGGCAAAACTGTCCTTGCTATTTTGGCACAGCCTGATGGAGAGATGCTCTTGGCCCTGAGGCCCGTGACACTGTCTCGTGGCATGCAGTGCTGGGGGTTCAGCCTCTGCTACAGAAAAGGGGTGAAAACACAGAAGGGGAAGAGGAGTGTAGGTTAGACAGCTGGAGCTGTTCCGTTCTGGTGTTCTGCCCATCACTGGCTGTCTCAGGGCTACAAGATGGAGCTGAGAACAACCTTCACCTGGGACCTGTGAGCGGGGATGCTGTGGATAACCCTGTCCTGCTGCTGGGGCTGGGGGTGAAGCAGCCTGGCCTTTCCCCAGCCTCCTTTTCCCTGGCAGAGCTGCTAGAGAAACGTGTCCAGAGGGAACTAGAGTGTCTGCAATCAAGCGAGTGAGCTCAGCTCGTTATTTAAGAGGCAGCTTTCTGGCTTTCGTGCTGCAGAGAGTCTTCTATAAACACAGGGGCTTGCAAACTAGAGCCCAAGTAACCCCAAACATACCAGTTTTTAAAACCTAAAGGTTTGAAGCCCTGGGTCAGGGTGGCATGCTGGCTTTTTGCACCCAGAGGCCAGATCCTGCCAGCACTGGGTATGGCAGTGACTCTCCAGCCAGCCCTGTGCCTGTCGGGGTTGTTCTTTGCAGGGGAAAGCACTGCAAGGTAATTAAATGCTGACCTCTGGTTATTAACCTTGTCTTCCTAATCACCTCCATTGAGTGCCTTAATTGCTGAACAGGGATGGGAAGACCTGGCTGCTTCCACCCCACGCACAGCCTGGTGTTGCCCTCCCGCGAGTAAACGCTGCTTCTCTTCCTTTAAGTCACTCACCTTGAAAAAAAAGTGGCAGAGGTTCTCTCAAAATACAGTAATTTATCAGCAAAATTCAAGGAACCACCCCTGTCTTTTCCTCCACTTGATTAAAGAGGTGGTGAACCCCCAGGGCAGGGGTGGGGCTGGTGGCCAGGGATGGGTTCAGTGTTGCTGTCACTCCTTGTCTGCCAGCTCCTGTGTTGCCTGATAGGGTGTTTAGCCAAGAAGGGTCCTTGTCTGCCTGCCCCTTTTTGGTCTTTTTTTTTTGGCATTGAATTGAAAGTAAATAGCCTTCATCTGCCTCTGTCCCCACACAGGGGACTCTGACTCTTGGGCCATCACTTGCCTGCCTCTGAAGCCATCCGAGGTGGAGAAGCCCCAAGTCAGTCTTCAGCTGGGTGGAAGCTGCTCCATGTCATGGTCAGCAGTCTCTAAAGATGCTGCCAGACATCCCAACAGCTCTTGGATTCATATTCAGGTGGCTTTAGGATGTGTTACTGTTTGAAGGTGCTGAAAATCATGGTAGAAAATGCTCTGTCTGGAGCAGACAGAGGATGGAGCTAAGGAACTTTAGCCTGATGTGTGTCCCACATGATGATGGGGAGAGGAAGTGATGTGATGGTCCAGAAAGATGTTTATTAGAAGCCAAAATGGTCTTTCTAGCTGGAAAGCCTGAGGGGTAGGCAGCACTGCCGGCCCTCCCATCTACACCCTCCTCATCCCTGGACAGATGTCTGCTGGCTTCCCCTGGGGAGCCCAGATGATGGCTTTGACTTCTCGATTGCTCCTGGTGTGTCGGTCTGATTATTTCCGCCCCCCCCCCCCCCTTTAGGACTGGGAGAAAAAGGAGGAGATGTGAGCAGAGGAAGACAGATGTATGGAGAAGTCCAGGTGACAGATTGAGGGATGCTATAACCACAATAGCTGGCATGATGGATTGATAGATTAGACAGGGAATATAAATAGCAAGCATGGTTTTATCTACCTGATTTATTTTCCTCTCATTTATCTCTGTATCTCTGCTGGTGTTATCTTCCTCCTGCTTATCTCTTTATCTGCCCAGCCCAAGGATGGAGGAGAGGGAGGAACAGGCAGGCGACAGAAGCAGGATGGATGAGCTCGGGTTGCCACCACTTTTGCAGCATCCAAGAAGGCAAGTTTTGCCAGCCAGGGAGGATTAGGAAGCAGACTTGGATCTGCACACCAATACACAGGATTGGTTGTTTCCTTCTCCCCATCTCCTTTTCCCTGCACCCTGCCCATCCCCTCTGCCTGCACCCCCCTCCTGTGGGGATGCTCTAAAGGGAAGGTCATCATCTTCCTCTCTGTAGCCTGTCCTAGCCACGAAATGAGAGCAGGCACCAGAGCAGTGAGCTCCACTTGTCTAGGTGCCCATGTTTCCACCGGAGAGCCAGGCAGTGCCGCTGCTTGATATTCCAGTCAGGCACCGAGCGCAGCCTCAGCAGCACCGGGGAAGGAGGGAGGGGAGCCCAGCTCTTGGCTGAGCTCCCAGCCTGCCTGTCCTCACTGCCTGGCTCTTCACAGGGCTGTGCTGAGCAGGCACTGGAGATGCCACCAGCTCCCTGTGGTGGGTGAGGCTGCTGGAGATGCTGGCCTCTGGGAAACCCGCTGCCCCTTGATTCCTCTGCTGGGTGTAGCAGAGGGAGGTGTCCAGGATGGGTTGCACCTGGTTTGGGGCCCTTTCTAAGGGGATGATGAATGAGAAGGTCTTGAGGAAGTCAATGGAGATTCCAGAAGTACGGAACAACCTATGTGTAGGGACCAAGCAATGGAGCTAGGACAGAGGTGACTGTCTTACCTGTCTATACAGTTGTAACCAGCCAGAAAGGGTGGCTGGGGGTCAGATATCTCTTCCCATTCTCCCAGTGGAGACTGGTCCGTCTTCTCTGCCCCACATAAGACTGCTGGCGGCATGCTACTGCAGCCGCTGGACCGTGACACCATACCAGAGCTAAGGGTCATCAAGTGAAGCTCCCAAATGCCATGCTTGACATAGCCAAAGAGGTGGCATGTGCCACAGTAGGCAATCAAGCTGCAGCACTGCTCACCCTAAGGTGTGGTGGATGTCTACATAGGACAAGGAGGAGGTTGGACATGAGATATGGCTGGTGCCACGTGGGTCCCTCCCACCAGCCTGGGGACTGTCTGCTCCAGATACCTTGCTGGGACCAAAGGTGGGAGCAAGTAGGAGCTCCAGGATCCGTCCCCGCCTCCAGGCATGTCTTACAGTTTTAATGGGCCACCTTGGAGCCCATCCCTCTGAGTTAATGAAGACATGGACAGGAGACAGATGGCCAGCCCATGTGGTGGCATCTCCCCTCCTCAGGAGGCTCGGCTAAAATCCAGAGAGCAGGACGGTGTGGAGACACGTGGGGGACACATCAGCTGGACATGTGCAGGAGTCTCCTTGCCATCCCCTCCTGCCACACAGCAAGGGAAAAGCCAGGGCCAGAGATTACAGTAACTGTTCTTTTTTTTGCTTTAATCTCAGTTGGTTTTGGTTGCTCTTTTGCTCAAAAAAGGCATTTTTTTAAAAAATATATTAAACAGATACATTTTACTAAGTTGTCTCTTGGCTGGAGCCACTGACAAGAAATGACACTCCCCAAATAAACAGGCTTAAAAAAACCCCTCCCAAATGAAACAAATAAATAAATACATAAATAAACCATTTTTTTCCCCCCTTTTTCTTTCTTTCATTTTAGGTTTCTTTTTTTTTTCTTATTTTCTTTTTGTAAGGAATTGCAGCCCAGAGGTCTCCGCCGGTCTCTGTGATGGCAGCGTCCACGGGGCAGGTGCCAGGTCCTTCCCACGCCAGGGGTGACGATGCCTCGGTACTGGAGCTGGCACAAGATGCTCGTGGAGAGACCCCAGGGGACATCTGCTGGGTCTCAAGGGCCTGCAGTGTAGTTCTGCCCCCGGCTGCAGGAAGGATGGAGGGGGACGTGGAAGCGAAGGCGCCGGTAGAAATCTCTCTTAAAAAGACTACAAAAGTTGGGGTGCTGAGGAGGCCACCACTGGAGGATCCTCCTGGTGGGTTGACCATCTGCTCTGGCAGGACCAGCAGCTGCTTCTGGCCAAGCCACATCTCCCCAGCCATCGGCATGTCCCCCTGGCCATCGATGGGTGGCCATACTGGCTTTGTCCCCACACTTGGAGCCAGTCTGTGCTGCGTGAACCATCCCTCCTCCATAGTCCTGCTAGTGTCCTCTGTCTGCTCAAGCCCTGCGTCTCTTTGGCCAGTCGCTGGGTGTACCATGGAAGCACGTGGTTGGCACTAAGGTAAGGCCTTGATTTAATTTTTTAGGGTGGTTACTTATTTTTTCCCTCCCCCAGGGAGTCCTTTCTCCCAGCCCCCTTGCTCTGAGATCTGAGCAGCCCCAGCTGTTAGCTGCACAGCTTGCCTGTCTCCTGCTCTACTGCGTTGGGCAGCCTGGAATTGAAGGCCCTCAAGGAGGACTGGATCCTCGCCACCTCGTTGTTGGCCAACTTGAGCCTGTGGCGGAGCAAGCAAGTGAAGAGGTCGAGGCGGGTTTTGCCAGGGGGGGACAACCTGTTCACTCGGTCCCTGATCTCCAACAGCTGGAGCATGGCTGAGTCTTGAGAGCCTTGGGTGTAGGGGTAGTCCAGCTGAAGGATCAGGTCACGAATAGCGTCTGGTTCAAAGGGCAGGCTGTAGCCAAAGACTTGCAAACTATTGATTTTCATGTACCCCAAGTTCTTGGAGGGATCTGCCATCTCCAAGGGTTCATAGTAGATTGTCTCATTGGAGTTGTCATCCAGAGACTTGATGCGGCTCCGCAAGTAGACGTGAACTGTTTCAAAGAAGGTCTTCCATTTGTTGCCCAAGGTGAGTGTCCAATTTTGACACTGGGCAGAGGCATCTATGTTAGTCCTTTCCCAGTCTGGGAAGTTGCCCTCGTTGATAGGCATGAACCAGCTCTCTGAGTGGCTTCCCCCAAAGGGGTTGACATAGATGGCCATGACGGGCTCCAGTGTGCTGTTCTTGGTGAGGCAGATCTGCAAGGAGAGGGCCAACATCACGTGAACCAACCCAGGCTTGTACTTGTTGCTCTTCAGGGTCAAGAGCATGCGTTTCCTCCAGGAGGGGTCGAACCAGCTCCCTAGGCGCATGTCGTTGCTGATGAAGATGGAGTGCACCTCGATGCGGCTGTCCCGTTTCTGCAGGAGGTACTTGAGCTCCAAGTCCTGCAGGTCTGTCTCCAACCCCAGGTAGTGCTCCAGTGAGTCGGCCACCTCAGGGCGGCAGAAGCCCTGGGTGAGGACATAGCCGTGGTTGCAGGTCCCGCAGCGGGTGCTGTTGTCCTCGGCACAGCTGGCGCAGGCTGGCCCCTCGCCCAAGGCACACGGTATGGAGCCCTGGCAGGAGGGCTGGTCGGAGGGACATGTGCAGCTGTGGCTTTCTTCCAGGAAGGTCCCAGGCATGGTGGTCTCGCTGCAGTACAGCAGCGACTGTGCGCGGGTCCACCAGTAAGGGAGGGACCTGGTGGAGAAGAGATGCAGGAGGAGAGATGCTTACGGGCATCTTTAGGGGTGCAGTCAACCTTCCCTAGGGCTGGAAGAGCTGCTCACCTTGAGTTCATGTTTCTGCCCTGCTGGTGGCCCCCCATGAACCAAGCCCTACTTTCCACCTCCAGGTCTGAACCCAGCCTCTCAGGGCCAAATCCCAAGGTGGCACAGCTGTCCCCACTGCCTGGTCACCCTCAAACATCCCTCCAGCAGGCAGGAGCTCCTCTAGTCCTAGCCATGGAGAGGTGGGCTGTGGGTCTGAGCCCCTCCTGGGCTTCTGAGGGGTGTCCCCAGAGTAGGATGGGGATGCTGTGAGACCCTACCTCTCCTTTGGCAGTTTGAAGCGAGGTTGCCGGTGGCAGCGTTTGCTGAGGTTGAAGAGTCGCCGGATGAGTCGGTGGGTTTTCCTGGAGAGCAGCTTCAGGCTGGTGCCCAGCTGCTGGTAGCGGTGCTGGACGTCCAGGTCCATGGCCCAGAAGTGGGAGATGGCTGTACTGTTCAGGAAACGGTCCCCAGGGAGCCTCTTCACCAGGGCCTGAAACTCCTCTGTGGGGTGGGAAAAGAGATGGCATCAGCAGAGCCAGGAGAGCAAGAGGTGAAGGCAGGCAACCTCCCTTCACCCAGGCTCTCAGGTCTTCATGGTAAGATGACAACCCTGCAGCTCTACCACCCAGCTCAGGCTGCCTCCCTGGGTTGCAGGTAAGGGGCGCTTGGTGAATCTGGTGAAGGGTCTGGAGAGCAAGTGTTATGAGGAGTGGCTGAGGGAAATGAGGTTGTTTAGCCTGGAGAAAAGGAGGCTGAGGGGAGACCTTCTCACTCTCTACAACCACCTGGAAGGAGGCTGGAGTGAAGGGTGGGTTGGTCTCTTCTCCCAAGAAACAAGCAACAGGACAAGAGGAGATGGGCTCAAGTTGTGCCGGGGAGGTTTAGATTGGATATTAGGAATAATTTCTTCACCTGAAGGGTTTTCAGGCCCTGGCACAGGCTGCCCAGGGCAGTGGTGGTGTCACCATCCCTGGAGGCATTAAAAAAAACATGCAGATGTGGCACTGTGGGACATGGTTTGCATGGTGATGTTGGGCCAACGGTTGAACTTGATGATCTTTTCCAACCTTAATGATTCTATGATCTTCCCAGCCTCACCTGACTCCTCGAACTGGCTGTGGTGGCTCTCCCAGGCTCTCTGGAGCTGGGCCAAGCTGTTCTCCAGCGCCTGGATGTCAGCCTCGGGGCAGTTGCAGCTGGGGAAGGTGGGCTGGCACTGGCAGTGGCAGTCACTCTGGCGGCACACCAGCTCCCCAGCTGAGCTGCAGGCGATGTAGCTGAGGGCGGCCGCCACAAACCTCTCCCGCAGGTAGGAGGGGAGCACCGTCTGCAGCCCTGCAGGCAGGAGGCAGCCCCGAGGGTGTCAGGGCACACAAAGAGCCCCCCAAAAACAGTCCCCAGTGAGGAGGGAATGAGCTTTCCCCCTCCCCGGCTCCCACGTTTGCCTGATTTTCATATCAATTTGCTGTGGAGCCGCTTGTCTGGGCTCTGCATCGATCTCAGCTCCTCTTGGCAGATGAGCAACAACCTCATCCTGCCCAGCTTTGATTATTTTCATCCCCCCCTCCTCCCCAGCCCTTAAATTAAATGCAGCATCTCCAGCCAGCATCCTTCCCTGCAAACATCCCATGGTGGCACTTGTCTGACCCACGTTCCCACCAGCCCTGCCCTACCTTGGAGCTGCACTTTGTTCTCGGGGCTCTGCACCAGGACGGAGCTCACAGAGTCCAGGTTGTCATAGTTGCTGCAGCCGAGTGGCCCTGTCCGCGTTTCGGTCACCTAAGGGGGGGGACCCACAGGCAGTCAGAGACACAGAAGGGGACACAGGGCACCGAAAGTGCTGCAGATAACCCCTGGCCAGGCTTGCCCGTGCCCTACTCCCCGTAGCAAGGCGATGCTCAGAGAGGAAGACTAATTGCCTGCTAATTGGCTTGTTGACAGGCAGCAGCCCTGCCTGCAGCCCGCTGAAAAACACGCCTTCATTAGTGTGCCCAATTTCCCATAAATAATGTGTCTGTGCCAACTGTGCTGGCTCCATCTCCCCTCCCTGGGGTGTGATGCTGCTTTAGGGTCCCGGCCAGCTCCGAGGGACTGGTATCTTCCCCCGTACCACCTTCTCCCTCACACCCTGGCCTACCTTGATGGCAGCTGTGGCAATCTGGATGTGGTGGAGCCGGCGCAGTGTGCTCTCCCGGTCGATGAAGTAGGAGGCTGCCAGTTGGTGCAGGGTCTCCAGTGAGACCCCTGAGCTGTTCCCAGTCCCCCCGGCAGGCTCTGCCCTCCGGCTCAGCTTGCGCTTGTCCACAAAAATGGTCAAGGACTCCTCTCCTGGTTGGGAGAAACATTCAATGCTTTCAGAGGGCTGCTGGGCTTCCCCCCTTCCCCTTCTTGGCTATATTTCTCACAGGGTCTTGGCCATACTTTACATAAGGTGCTTATTCTCTTGCCCTCCCTCCTTTGCAGACTGCCTTGTGCGAGGGGAAGCAAGCTGGGAGAAAGCAGCCACCAGCACTCACCTCCCAGTGTGGCGGCCAGCAAGAAGTGGGTCCCATACTTCTTAATGAGGCTGTCGGTGATCTGCTGAGGGCTGGGTCTGCGTCCCAGCAGACGGATGTTGCGGATGAATTCGGGGGCCAGGGGAAGTGGCAGGTTGAAGAAGTCTTTCCTCTCCAAGGCCAAGTTGTTCACCTTCCAGCGAGCAAACTCTCTGCGGGAGGAGAGCGGTGATGGGGAGGCGGTTTGGAAGCCAGTGTGACGACAACACTTGCACACTGCCCCCAAGTTCTACCTCGGGGCAGGGGATCAGTAGGTGGAAGAAGTCCCATTGGGACCATCCTGACTTCCTGAGGAGGTGAAGGTCCCACGGCATCTGCTCACCAGCTATAGATCCAGCCAGGATGAAAGCATCGTCCCTCCCTAAGCCATCGATGGCAATAACGAGGTACAAGCAGCGGAGATGCCTGATATTGATTAATCGGGCACCTCCGGTGGACATTAATCACAGCCCAGGGCAGGGCCAGAGCCTTTTCCAGCCTGCTGGCCTGGCCTCATTCTACCCTCCATCCCCACGCCTAGGGATCTGGGTGAAAAATCCGACATCTAGGGGTTTCATGGTTTTAAGTATCGGCAACGTTTTGTAGGAAATTGGAGATGGTGGGATGTGGTGGGGTTGGTGGTGGGTCCCCTCATAGCCCTGGAGGCCATGAATGTGCCCAACAGCCCCCTGGCCTTGCCTGGCCCCAGGGGATAGCCACTAGCCTGCCACTGCCTTGACCAACCAACGGCCCTGTAAACATCCAGGGGCTGATTTCAGCCTAATCTTCAGTATTTTGCTCTAATTAAAACCAGGCGGTGGCTTTCAGGCAGTTTAATTAAGGGTGGTTGGGAAAGGAGGGAGGGAGAGGAGGGAGGGGGTGCAAAGCAGCCGTGGGGCTTGGTGGATGCCCACTTGCCTCCCATCATCATTTTTGAGTCCAGAAAGTGGGATGTTGGGGCCAGGACTGGAGCTGATGGTGAGGAAAAGCAGGGTGCTGCCTCTCTCCTTGCCTGCATGCTCCCTGGGTGCTGGGGTGCATGGGGAAGGGGACCAGAAGTCCTGTGCTGGATCCCCCCACCCTACCCTGCACGCAAAACAAAGCGTCAGAGGAGGCACAGGCTGGCTGCTGTCCCTCTGGTTCTCCTTCCTGTCCCACCACCGTCACCAGCAGCATCCCTGGAGGATGCTGGTCCCTCAGCACGACAGTGACAGCACACAGGATGGGGGTGAGGGGGAAGAGAAACTCTCTGGGGTGCCAGGCTGCATAACAAGGCCTTATGTCACCTCCCCAGAGAGGCAGCGACCTGGTTTTGTTCCACTGCTGGAAACCCCCAGGGCTTGGCACCAGTGAGGAGAGGAAGGGAGAAGGCCTTATTAGCAGGAGGTCATAGCCCCAATTAGAGCTGGAGGTTTCGGAGTGGGTTTCCCACACTGGCTGTCATGGGTTGGCCCTTTGCTGGGGTCACCACTGCTGATCCTGGTTCTCCACCAGCAAGTAACCCCTCAAGCATTGTCCCCTGTGCATCCTGCTGCCATGATCTGTGGGGTGACGGCACTGGGGACATGGCAGAGGGTCAGTCAGGGTGACTTTTTTGCAAGGCCCAGCAGTGTCCCAGCCCCAGAGGGCTGGAAGTCCAGGCAGGCTCAGTAATCTGGCACAGAGATGTCTTTGTGCATGGCAAAAAGACAAAGGAGCATCCATCCTTCTGTGCCTCCCACTGTTAAGGGCTGATCCTGGCTCTGGGCAGATCCTGCCTGTGGCCCATCCCAGGCATGCCATGAACATCTTGTGGGGCTGCTGTTACATCCCCTAGGAATATCTGCCTTTCCAGACAGGCAGCCTCCTCCTGCACGCAGGCGTCTGCTCCTGCAGATTAAAGTGGGTCTGTCTCTCCTCCACCGTGTCCCCCTCCCCCCCCCTCCCCCACTAAAACCCCAGTTCCCCCCCGGGGTGCCCGTGGCCTGTAGATCACCTGTAGATCCTGTACCGGGTGGTGAAACCCTGCCGGTAGCGCTCCATGAAGTCCACGTACTCCTGGGCTCGGTAGAAGGGTCCTCGGTCAGTGAGGAGCCAGTCGAGGGGTGCCCGGCCGGAGGATGAGGATGAAGAGGAAGGGGTTGAGGGGGCGGCATGTTGCTGGGGCACAGTGCCCCCTGCCCCGCCGGCCACCCCCCAGGGGCAGCACGCGCTCAGGGCCAGGAGGGCCAGTGGCCACGGGAGCATCGGCAGGGGCCCGTCAGGGTGCAGGAGGTCCTGCCGCCCCATCCTGCTGCTGCTCAGCTGGCTTCTTCATTCTCTCACCCCACGGTGATCCTCTGGGATGGCTCTGCCCTGCAATGGCACAGTGGAGAGCTCATGAGGCTGGTGGCTCAGGGCGAGGTGGGGCCAATTCTATACGGATACAACCCAGGTGGATCCACAAGGTGGGGTTTGGCTTGGGGAAGCTGCTGGTGTACTGATGAAGGGAAAGCTCCAGGGAGAGCTTTAGAGAGGGGATTCTCCACCTCTACACCACTCAGGTGAGAACCCCCCTGCAGTGGTGGGTCCATTTCTGGAGGCCCCAAAATAGAAAGGACATGGAGCTGTTGGAGAGAGTCCAGAGCCAGAGAAGACCATGCAGATGCTCAGAGGCTGGAGCACCTCTGCTATGAAGACAGGCTGAAAGAGTTGGGGTGATTCATCCTGGAGAAGAGAAGGCTCTGGGGAGACCTTAGAGCACCTTCCAGGATCTGCAGGGGCTGAAGGAAAGCTGGGCAGGGAGTTTTTACAAGGGCATAGAGTGATAGGACAAGGGGGGAATGGTTTCAAACTGGAAGAGGGGAGATTTAGGCTTGACATTAGGAAGAAATTCTTTAGTGTGAGGGTGGTGAGACACTGGCACAGGCTGCCCAGAGAAGTTATGGCTGTCCCATCCCTGGAAGAGTCCAAGGCCAGGTTGGATGGAGCTAGGGGCAACCTGGTCTAGTGGGAGGCATCTCTGCCCATGGCAGGGGGGTTGGAACTAGATGATCTTTAAGGCCCTTCTAACACAAACCGTTCTGTCATTCTGTGACTCTATGAGAGCTGTGTGTCTGCATGTGGTTGATGTTAGACTTTCCTTTGTGTCTTGCAGATGGATGGATGGATGGATGTCCTCCCCAAGGCTAGCTGGGCTGATCACAGCCATGTTTTGAACGCAATCAGCGTTTATCTCAAGGTCTTTCTGGTCTCATTCCAGCGTGGCACTATCTGCAGGAGCACAGAGGGAGCTTTGCTGGGATCAGCAGTCCTGGATTTGCAAGTGAAGTTGGGAGATGTGGAGCTGCAAGGTAAAGCAGAGCTGGGGGGGGGAAGAAGGGGGGGGGGAAGGTGTCCTGCCTAAGAGCTGTTTGCCTAAGAATCAGGACCCCATCACTACAGTTCTTCCAAGGGAGGTGATTTTTATTTCAGAAAGGTGGCTGGTGGGGCTGGGAGCCCAAACACTCATCCCTGCCAAGCACAAACTAGCCCTGTGCTCTTCCAAAACAGGGCTTTGCCAGATGAATCATCACACTTTAACACATATTATTATTGTCTTAATTTTTTTTCTCCTTCTCTTCTATTTTTAAACCCTTAAGGGTGCACTTTGATTACACTTTCTCAGCTTCTCACCCAGCCCTCAAGGCTGAGGCCCTGTTAATTTTAAACAAAAGCTGAGATTTTCACATCACCAGATTGGGAGTGCCAGGAAAGTGGGGTGGGCAGGGGCAGCAGGCGGGAGTTTTTCCTGTCCCCCCCCCACACTATCTTTCCAGTTGTCACCCTGGCTTCTCCCAGTCTTGCAGGCAGCTGCATTATGCCCTGGTCATTGCCTCCTCCTCCCAGCACATGGAGTCCCCCATGGCCATGACGTGACCAAATCCTGGCCTGAACAAACAGTTCAGTTTGTTCTGGTTGGTCTCCCGAGGCAAAAGCACTCCTTTGAGCAGCATCTTTCTAAACCCTGCTGGTGGAAATGCTCTGCTTGTAGCATTAAATATGGCTGTGCCAGCAAAACACCTTGCTTAAATCTCTGGCACGTGAGGTAGCCTGACCATTGCACCATGAATGGGCTTGGCACTGCCAATCTCCTTGGCTTCTGTCCTTGGCTATGGCTTTTAGGTGGCTCATGAGCACCCCAGGCAAGGTGGGACTTTCCTGGTGTAAGCTAGGAGGATGTGGAAGCATTTTTCCATTGATCTGAAAGAATGGAGGGGATTTTCTGCAGGGGGACCAGGCATAGCAGTGTCTCTTCCAATGAACCACCCTGGGTGCTAACAGTTTTCCCCCAGCACCGACCAGCCCCTTGCCACCACCATCACGTGCCCTCTATAAGAGGGGCTACCAGTGCTTCCCCTTCCCTCCAATCCTCCTCTTCCACCTCCGCAGCTCAAGGTTAAACCTGTTCTGGGTGACAATTGTGGGGACAGATATGAGGGAAGGAGCCACCTTGGGTCACCTCTTCCCTTGGAGCTGCTGTCCCCAGACCAGCTAGAAGTCATCTCAGCCTGCTCTGCCTTTCCCGGGGAAGCCCACTCTGAGATTCAAGGCTGGGCCTGGGATATTTCCCTCTGGCCACTCATGCTTTACTGCAGAGCAGCAAAAAATTGCCAGAATTGGTTATCCCCAGCACTTGGCTAGTCCAAATCCAGCGCAGGTCCCCTCCTGGTGTGCAGAGTCCCTTAAAGCAACACACTTTCTTTCCAGCCTTGCTAAATGAGCTCTTTATTTACACCCCAAGTGCTGGCACCTCTGAGCCTGGGGACGGGTGCTGACGCACGCTGGCGTCCTTGCCAACAGAAACTTGAAGCCCCAAGTCAGGCAGGAACAGGCAAGCCACTGTGAGCAGGAGAACCTGCACTGGGGCTGAGTTACTCAGCCAGCTTCTCCCCATGGAGCAGCTTGCCTGAGCTGGGCTATTTGCTCGTACTGATCAGGGATTATAGAAAATAAGTACATGCAGAAGTTGCTACAGCTCCTCATAGTCCTTAGCCCACACAGATATGAAGGGCTCTGGTTTTGCTGCTGCTGTTTTCAAGGTTGGGGTCAATGCTTATCTGAGGGCACCTCCACCTGCTCACACCAGAATCCTCCAGGGATGCTGGGGAGAGCAAAGCTCTTTAGAAATGAGTGAACCCCTTGACCTTACTACTAGAGCTGAAAATAACTTTATAATCACTTTTCCTTGATCCAAAAGAATGAAGATATGATGAGGAACATCTGACTATTCTTTTTTTTCTGATTTAGGGTTTTGAATCACAAAAGTTGGAGAACTTCCAGCTTGTTAATTTTTTATTACTTTTTTTTTTTTTATTATTCCCCCCTTCTATAAAAACCTTAAAGCAAAGGAAGAAGAGGAGAGTCAATGCAAATATTCTTGGGGAACTTTTCCAGGACCACAACCTCCTTCCTGGCCAAGCTTTCCTGATCTTGCACCCCTCCACATCCCCATTGCCTGCAGCAGAATGCCCCGGTGTCCCTCCAGTGACAGCAAATGCACGGCCCAGACTGTCGCTCATCACGAGCTGCATCTTAAAAACCAGCTTGTTGCAATTCCTAGAGGTGCTCTCCCACCCTTGAGATGGCAACAGGATTGCTTCTGCGGTGGGTGTCCTCATCCAAAATGGTTCTGAGGCAGGATGGTGTGAGGTGTGGACAGGGATGCTTAAGTGAGCTACAAAAGCTTTTCTTTATTGCCCTTGGAGCTGATGGTAGCACCAGTGACATCCTGCAGAGTTATGCTGAGGTCCTGCTCGCTTCCATGCCGACAGCATCTCCGGAGCTGTGCGCTCCACCACTAATCAGGCTGAGTTCAATAATTAAGATGTTGGCTAATTGTCAGGGACATTAACATTGATTTCTGCCCTTTCATGCTGCAGGAGCGGATCTAGAGATACATAAGCCGGGGAGAGGCTGCAGTGGTATTTGCTGGGGGCCGTGGGGAAGCACACGACTCTGGACACACTCTGGCTCTACTCCCTGTAGATGCTGAGCCCGAGCATGGAGCAAAAGCAGCACCCGATGTCTGCACCAGGCAGAACTGTAGCTGTTGGTGACAGAGCTGTGGGGCATGCCCAGCCACTAGGGCTGGTCCCTGGGGCATGGCAGGAGGAAAGGTGCAAAGGGAGCGATGGGATGGATCTTGAGCTGCCTGCAGATGCCTTTTAGTGGGAATGAACGTCCAACTTAGCGACTGAGTCACCTCATTAAACGTGGGAAAGCTTTATCAAATTATGGCCACTTAAGAGAGTCTGTGCAGAGGCTAAGTGCAGTTTAGTTCCTGAAGTGGATTGACTCAGCTGAGCTGTGCCCATGTTAAGTCACGCAGGCACCCAGAGCCTCCCTTTCACCCCCCCAGGACAGACAATCCCAAAGCGCTCAATCCTGCAGAATGCTCAGCCCCTTGCTCCAGAGCCACCAACCCCGCCTGGGGCTTCATGGGATCCAGCTCCCTCACACCCAGCCCCGCCTCCCGCTTCCTCCTCTGCTCTCCCTGCTCCACTGTGGTGTGTGAGGAGTGGCTCTCAGCGCATCACCACGCCGGGCTGGCATCCGCATGCCCCCAAGGAAGCGCCGGGGTCTCATTGATCTGCTGGGGTAATTAAGAGAGTGAGCCAGGCACCTCCGGAGCGACAGCAGCATGGTAATCGCTGGCAAAGTGGGCACGGCAGGGTGCTGTCAGCCACCTGGCACCCAGCCTGCGGACACACGGCTCCAGGCAGCTAGCATGTGGGGACAGCCACCTCAGAGCCTGCCATCCCTGCCGATCAGCAACATCAACCATTGCAATGGTGGCTGTGAGCCAGTTCTCACTGGGCTCCTGCAAACCACCCCCCATAGCCCCTTCAGTCACTATTGCTAAGTGACTTTAAGTCAGACTTCAAGCTCATGAGACTGGTTTAAAAACCTGCAAGACTTGATGAATTGGGTTCCTTCTATTAGCTTTTCTTCACATTCTGAAGAGCAAGGCACTTGAAGATGAGCGTTAAGGAAAATAGCAGAAAATCCCAGGACTCAAGAAGCTAAGGGTTTGCATAAGACATCAAATGAGATGAAGCTTGGGCTGCCATCAGGGGACATGGCAGCTGTCTGCACTGTGTCGCACCAGTGCCATGTGGTCTTTCCTCTGGCTGTGCTCATCTGAGACTTCCACACCCACAGGCAGCAAGCCTCTTAAAAGAGCAGTGTGCAAAATAGAACCCCCTCCCAGCACTGTGACAGCAGTACCGGCTTCCTCCCTGGCCTTGCATTGAGCTCTCAGCTCAACACCTCCCTGTGGATGGGTCTCTGGGGCCAGGGAAGAGCATTCCTGCACATGAGAGCCAGGGAAAAGCATCCCTGCAGCTGCCTCCCTGGAGAGGACAGCTTCTCCCTCCGGCAATGGGCCTCGCTGTCAGAGGGAGCAGAGTACCAGCCTGATGCCGGAGCTGGAGCCAGCGCAAGGTGAGGATCATTCCCTTGTCACCTGTGTGACGGCAAGTGTCACAGGCAGGCAGCGATGCAGGGCAGCAGATCAGCGTTAATGGCACAAAGTAAATAAGGCGGTGGGTGGCTTGGTGCTGGAGAGGAGAGCTGGGGTGTCCGAGTGGAGCCACCCCCTGGCCCTGCGGGTCTCAAAATTGTCTCTGAGCCCCCCACCAAAACCAGTTTCTCTTGGAAAAAAAAACAACCCCGAGGCTGGCAGGGACCCTTCCGGCTCTGACAGCGAGGGGACACTGACACCTGCTGGCAGGTCTCCTCGGTCCCGCAGCACCCGGGACCCCCCCGCCCGGCCCCAGGACCCAACGGCCCTGCTAGGGGCAGCGGGTCCCCCCGGAAAAGGAGCAGGACAGAGAGCTGATGCTCTCAAGCTCGGGGCTGTAAAGATCCAAAATGTTTTCTACTGGAAAAAAAACAAAACAAAAAAACAAACACAAAAAACAATCAGTGTTTAGTGAAGGGGATAGAGCTTCGCAGCCGAGCACCCCGCGGGGGGGCCTGCAGCCGGTACCCCCTCGTAGCGATCGAGGGGAGCAAAAATCTTCCGACGGGTCACCCGCTCCTCGCCTCGTCCCGGTGTTCCCACAGGAGAGCCGGTAGCCCCGGGGCCCGTGGATTTACAGATGCACAACGGTAAAGGAGGTGTCTGAGCACCCTGGGGGGTATCTCCCCAACCCCTGCAGGGAGCACCTCCAGCCGGCACCCCCTCGGAGCAGGCAGCAGCTCTCCTGCCTCCCGGGAGCCCGGCAGCACCCGGTTACCCCGAGCCGGTCGCAGCTCCCCGAACGCACTAGGTCCCGTATGGGGGTGGCTCCCACCCGGGGAGGGCTCGTTGCCTTCCTCTACAGCCCTCCTCGCCGGGGAAGCTGCGAAGTGGCAACTTGACCAAGGTCACCGAGGGAGCCGGCGGCGACCGAGGCGCGTATTTACGGCGGTACCTGGCATCTCCGCGGCGGTACCAGGACCTCCATGTGCTCCCCCCGCACCACATCCCGCCTACCGGCGGGGTCCCCCCATACCTCCGACCCCACAGACTTACCCCAGACTCAACGCCGGCGGGGCACCGGCCGCCTCTTCACCCCGTTTCCCTCCGCCTCAGCGGCCCCGGCCCCGAGGGAGGCCTCGTCGCCACCCCCCGGCCGCCCCATGGCCCGGAGACCAGGACAACCCCGACGGCCCTGCCGCCATCCCGCGATGGGGCTCCGGCTGCCGCGGCCCCGCGTCCCGCCGCGCTCCGCGAGCGCAGCCGACCGATAATATATGCAGGGCCGGTAGCCAATCATAAGCGCTTCCAGCCTCCCCGCGCCTTCCCATTGGCAGGACGGGGTTGGGAGGCGGGACAGGCGAGGGTCGGGGGCGGCTGTGGGTGCTCGGCCCCTGGGGTCGCACGGGGGAGCTCAGGCACTCGCCAAAGGGGCCGCGGGGGTTCCTGGGGGTCCCGGGCTGTCCCCACGCTCCTCCCCGGCTCCCAGAGTCGTGGGGACCCCCGGAAAAGCCCAGTGGGACCCCTACGGTGGCCGTGCCAGGGGGTGATGGCTGCCCGGTGGGGCGCAGGCACCGGCTTCAGGTGGGCTTCAAAGGAGCCCTGGTTGTGCCTAATTACATCGTAAATTATTAACGGGGTTCGGGACGTCGTGTCTGGGGTTTTACTGGGATGTAATGTGTGGGGTGTTAGTAATGATAGGCACGAGGATGCTGTTGGTGACCCCATCAGTGATGGCATTGGTGACACCAGGTTTACCATTCTCTACTGTTTTCTTTTTAAATCTGAGTCTCTGTCCCGTGGTGAAAGGGAAGGAGCAAAAGGGCTTGGGGGAGACCCTCTAAAGGATTCCCCTGTGGCCCCCAGTTTTTTTTCCCAATTATTCCTGATTTTTCCTAAATTTTCCTGATGTTTTAATTGTTTCTACTGGCAGCTGCAGCCGAGTGGTGTGAGAAGGGGCTGGTGCTCCTGAAACACCTTCCTGGGTAGCTGACTTCTGAAAACACCCTCACAGTTAGTGCTCAGCTCTAGTTGTTAACGAGGCTGCTGTTGAAAATGGGGAATTTCTGGTGAGGGTGGCTTTTTCTCCCCAAAATGTCATGGGTAACAGGGAGGGTTATTATAAAGCAGAGGCAGGGCTGAGGAAAGGCTGTGGCTCTTCTGCTTGGTATCTTTGATGTCCCTGTGTGATGTCTATGCTGGGGGGCTTCAAGGCTGGCACCAGTGGAGAAGGAATTTGGGAACATCCCTGCAGCTGCTGCAAGGAGAGGGGGAAATCTCCACTCCCCCCCCAAATATAATATTGTAAGATTTTTTTAAAGTAAAAGGTGTCTGCTGTGTGTGGTTCTCTTTGGGGGCACCAGGTAGTATGGAGCAATATGGAGCTGGTGGGATGGGAGCTCTGCTTCCAGGGCAGCGATGCCTCCACACCCCTCTGCTTCTCTCCTAGCAGGTGCCTCCAAAGGGGAAAACCAAACTGGACTAACTGTGTATTCCTGCTGGGATGGGGCCTGGGCCTTCCATCCCACATTGGGAGAGGAGAACAGTTACTCTCAGAGCATTTTGGCTGCAGAACCATGGGTGTCTGCAGGGAAGTTTGGTGGCCAGGGCTGCTTTGATCTTGCTTGAGTGAAAATAAAAAGCATCTGGTGCCAAAAGAACCAGCAGGTTTGGAGTTGTCCTTATGCTTTCAATTTTTTATTTATTTTTTTTTTTAAACGCAGGCTTGGGGGCTTTGGAGGTCTGGGACTTCTCCTGGGATTTTGAAGGTCCATGACTTCTCCTGGGCTTTTTGAGGTCTGGGATTTTGAAGGTCTGGGACTTCGGAGATCGCCAGTTTTGGAGGTTTGTGATTTCTCATGAGATTTTTGAGGTCGGAGATTTTTGGAGGTCTGTGACTTCTCCTGGGGCTTTGGAGGTCCATGACTTCGCTGGGATTTTGCAGGTCTGTGACTTCTTCTGGGATTTTGGAGGGCTGGGATTTTGAAGGTCTGTGACTTTTGCTGGGGTTTGGGAGACCTGGGACTTCTGAGGTCCGCGATTTCTCCCGAGGGGGGTTCTTCTCTGTGCAGAAGGAGGTAGGAAGAAGAAGCCGGGCCGGGCCGGGTCGGGCCAGGAAGCACTGGCACCCTTCCCACCACCGCAGCCCTCACGGTTTTCCAGCGATGTGAGGAAAAGATGGGGGAAGCGGAGGCAGGAAACCCGAACCGAGGCGAGCGGAGTCGGCGGAGCGGAGCCGAGTGGGCCGAGCGGAGCCGAGCCGAACCGAGCGGAGCCGAACCCCGCCGAGCCCAGCCGAGCGTCCCCGCTCCGCACGGGGAGGCGCCGCTCCCCGTCCCCGCCCCTCGCCGCCGCCACCGCCCCCCGCCCGCCCGGCGCTGGGAGCGCGGCGCGGGGGCTCCAAGATGGCTTTGGCCGGGCTGTGCGCCCTGCTCGCCGGCTGCTGCTTGGCAGCGGCCAGCGGCCCCGCCGAGGCGGCGGCGGAGGCGGCGGCCAAGGAGCTGGAGTGCAAGCTGAAGAGCATCACGGTGTCGGCGCTGCCCTTCCTACGGGAGAACGACCTCAGCATCATGCACGGCCCGTCGGCCGCCGAGCCCAAGCTGCTCTTCTCCGTCCGCAACGATTTCCCCGGCGAGATGGTGGTGGTGGATGACCTGGAGAACACGGAGCTGCCTTACTTCGTGCTGGGTGAGCCTGCGGGCGGGCCTGCGGGCAGCGGCGGGGCGCGGCGGGTCCCCTCCCCTCCCGGCAGCTGACCCCGAGCATCCCCGGCCGCGGGGCTCCTCCCTGCGGCACCGGCCTGCGGCTGCCCTGCAGCATACCGGGGCCGAGGCTCCCCTCCAGCATCCCGTGCCCGGTACCGCTTCATCCTGCTGCAGCATCTAGGCCCCGGTGCCGGGTCACCCCGTGCAGCATCTGGGCCCTGGTGCTGGTCAATGCCGTGCAGCATCCCAGCACCAGCTGCAGCACCGGGCTGGATGCTGTGGAGGTGCTGCAGGCCTGGGGTGCTCGGTGCATCTCTGGGTTGTCATCCAGCTCGGGGCATGGTCACCGGTGGCTTGTCCTGGCAGGAGGCCCACAGTCTGCTTCCAGCATGGCTGGCTGGAGGTGAGGGTTCCTGCTTTGTCTGCCCCCAAGCAGAGTCATCTTTCCTGCAGCCTGATGGAAAAATATTTAAGACCTCACCATTTCCCATCCCGCCCTCCGGTGCTGTCTCCCGTGCTCCTGCCCCCAGGTTCTAGGCTTTGGCCTGCTCACATCATCCAGGTGGTTCCCACCAGCTTCAGCCACTGCAGGAGGCACATCTGCCCAAACCCAATGGGCTTCTTCAGCTTTCATCCACCAAAAAAGCCAACAATTTGCTCCTTTGTTCACGCTGGGATCACATGAAGGCCTGTGCCACTTGTGCACAGGGACCCACTTCCTTCCACACCACCTGGAACAAGTCACTGAATTTTTTAGATTTTTAGTGATATTTGTGAAGAATACCTGTTTCCCACCATCCCGCCAGGCAAATGCCACTGTTCCTCTCCCAGCAGCCCCGTGGGGGCTGTGCCCACTTCCTGCAAACCTTGTCCATCCATCACTGCTCCAGCAGCACCTTGGGTACCTCATAAAGTTTTTTAAATGCCACCCTCCTCTGATTGTTGTCCCAAAAATGAGGCTCTGGCATGTCCCTTTGTGTGGCATTGCCCCTCTGTACCACCCATGTGTGCGGGCAGTGTATAGTGGTGGCCCTGGATTGGGTTTTCTCCCCAGCTCTTAATCACCTCCCTGGCCCCCGGACTCTTCTGTGCTGCAAAAAAACCCCTGGTCCTGGGTACTGTGTGAGCTTGGGAGCTGCACAGGCATCCCCCTTCTCCCATGAGAGAGGCGGAGGCAGGCGGGGGCTGTTGGTGCCACGTGGGGGGGTGTGTGAGGACACCCAGGGACGCTGTGCTCGAGGCTGGGGGGCTGTGTGGGGAGGGGGCGGCAGGCTGTGCTGAACCCCCAGCCCAAGCCCTGTGCAGCGGGATGCTGCGGTGGAGGCCGGAGAGCGTTGCTGTGGCAACGGGGCGGCAGCGCGCAGCGGACGGGCAGGCACGGCCGCCAGCCCCTTGCCACCCCTAAGGCCACCTGGCTGCTTGTCCCCTGCTCCCCCTTGGACCAGCTCCCAGGGAGCTGGGCCCCGGGGTCTGGGATGCTGCCAACGGGGAGCATCTGGGTGGGGATGTGTGGTGCTGCTGGAGCAGGTGTCCCCGGGCTGGCACCGACAGGATTTTCCTAGGGATTTTTCACATCCGTGGATTGTGATATGCTGGGCAGCACCAGAAAGGGCCCTACATCTGCCCCTACAACCCAGCTGTGCCCTGGGTTGGCACTGGGGGTGCCAGGCTCAGGTTTGCTTTCACCTCCTGCTTACTGTCACCAAGGCCAGGATGCTGGGGATGGGGCTGGTAGGAGGAGGCACCTCACAGCCTCCCTTTCTGCCAGGGTTTGGGCTTGGTGACTCCTGGGAAGTGCCATATTGTATCTCCTTCCCTCCTGTGAGAGAAGGGCTTGCCTTGAAGGTGGCGTGGCCACTTTGCCCTTTTTTGGGTATTATTGTTGTTGTTGTTGTGCTGCTTTGCCATGTATGGTTGTTGTTGTTATTTTAATTATTTTAATTATTTTTATATTATTATTATCATTACTAGTACTACTACTACCACCATTAGCCTGGGCCCTGCTTTTGCATGCCAGAAGCCCTGAAGCATAGAGGGGTCTTGCAAGACCCAGACTTGGTAACTCAGAGCCTGCATCCTCTGGAGCTGGAGACCCCCAAGCCCAAGACATGTCACTGCTGGTGCTTTGCACTCCTTGGGGACATGGTCACCTTGGGTTGATGTGTGGAACCAGCATGGGCAGCTTTTTGTGTTTCCACGAGCCCTGGTGGGTGTGTTTGAGCATCCTTCCAGCAACTTGGTGTCACTCAGTGCTGGTTGCACCATCCCCAGCAAACCCCAGATCCATGACTTGTGCCCACCTTGTTGGGTTTGGATGGACAATAAGGTGTCAGAGTGGTGAGTCACCCCCCCCCAGCCATGTCCATAGCTCTGAGCCAGGTCTGGTTAGCAGGATCTCTACAGGAGAGGGAGCTGGGTGACTGCTCCTTTTCCTCCTGGTGGTTTTTGGATCTAGGGCCTGCACAGGGAAGGGGTCCCAAGGGCAAAGGACCTCCTCTGCTGGTTCCAAGGGGCTCCCTGGGTTTGGGATTGGAGCATTGAGAAGGGCAGATGGTGCTGCATGGATGCTGCTGTCAGTGGCATCCAGGCTCTGCCATGTGGGCTCTCAAGCAACTCCCTTGAGGTTGCCCCGTGCCTCAGTTTCCCCACAAAGAGAGTGGGACCATGCAAGGAGGTGACTGTGGCAGGCTGGGACTGCAGCTGGGGAAGGGATGAAATCCCGAAGTCCCAAGGGATGGGATTGGAGAGCCCAAGGGTATCTGGATGTCATCCCTCTCAGCCCTGGCTGTCCCCCTCAAAGCCCACCTAAATTATTCAGGTGCTTTTAAAGGGTGGCTGGCGTTTGAGGAGTCTGGTGTGCCTATTTTGTCCTGCCTTGGTGGCACCTTCCTGTTGCTATGGCCCAGCTTGTCATCCCACTGATGGACACATGGCTCAAGGTTTCTCCCCCAGCCAGAGATGCTCTGGGATCTTTGCAGAGCCATGTGTGTTGCTTGCCAAAAAAATAGGGAGGGTGTGTTGAACTGGGTATCCCCAAATAAGCTGTCGCTCCTGACCACTGATGAGATGCTTCCTTAACATGATCAACTTAATGAGGAGCATGGAGGTTGTGGGCATCTGCTTGCTGCTGGTGAGTGGTGTGGCACTCAGATGGACCCACAGCTTCAGCTTTAACTTTATCTCTACCTGAGAGGGTGAGGCATTGCTTGCTGCCCGCTCTCCGTGCAATATTTTTTGGGTCTCATCTGCCTCTGCAGCCATCCCGGTGCCAGAGGTGGGTGTGTTGAAGTGTGTTGGTGCTCAGCCCTCCCCAAACCTGGGGACTCCACAGCAGTTCATCTGTTCCTCTGAAAGCAGAGATATGATTTGTGGGATTATTACCCCTGGTTTATGGGGGGGGGGGAGGCCCTTGAGCAGGACTTTTTCCAACTTCTTAGCACCCTTTGTTAATGAGCAGAGCTAGTTTTAATTGCATGCGTGCTGCCTCGCTGCCCACCTTTGCTCAGGAGCAGCTTGGTGCACACAGTCCCCACATGCATCACCTTTCGTGCTCCTACCCCAAAAAAACCCACAGTTTTATATGCGTGACCTCAGAGGGACTCCAAAACCATCCCCTCCCATTTTGCTGTGGAGTTTTTTCACACCTCCGGAATTGTCAGGAAGCGGGAGCAGGGACGGGGATGTGGGCTGGCACATGCCAAGGCTCTCTATATCTAAAATCACCCAGTTTCATCCTGATTTAAATCAAGGAAAACTCCATCTGAAATGGTCACCTCTCATCTCGTTTTGGGGTTGTTGCATTCATTGTGTTTTTTCCTAAGGGGAGGCTGAGCCTCGCTGGTTGGTGACCATTAAGAGATGCTAATTAGCGGCTCAATATTCCCTGTTCACTAACCTTCACCCCCCCCCCCTTCTCCCGCGCTGCTTGGCTCGGCAGCATCCAGCCACATTTGAGATGTCATTAACGGGATTCACACTCCTGCGGGCTGCTAATTTTTTTTTTTTTGGGCCCCTTCCTTGGCAGGTTAGAATGCGGTGAGGGGGTATTTGTTAACATGCTGGCTTCCTGCCGCCCCGGGGGCTTGGCAGAGGTTTGTGATGCAATTAAAAAGTGTGCCTTCATCTCCTTTGCCCAAGTAAAGCATCAGATATTTGAAAAGCTGAGTCTTGAAATGTGGATTTGGGCATAAAATGGACTTGAGGGGTGAGAAAGTGGAGCCAATGGGTTGAACCCGTGCTTTCTGGGCTCTGGATAATCCAAGATCTTGGAGTACCAGATAGTTTCTCATGTTCTGTTTTCCTTTTTCCCTGTTTTGTGGAGGAGCTGAAGGAGCTTTTTCTGCCTCCCTGGTTTCCAGCCCAGCTGCCATGCCCTGAAACGGTGCCAGCTCAGCCCCTCACCCCCCCAACTTCCCCCCACTCCCTATCGCCCTCACGGGAGCCTTGGCAGCAGAGGATGGGAGAAGGTTCTTAACTTCAATGACTTTAATAGATTATCATAAACTTGGGTCTTAATACAAGTTGTCATGATTTCAAATTATCTTACTTTTAAATTAAATAGATTCCTTTTTAAATACAAAATCAATTCTAATTTTTTAGAGGGGTGAGATTTTTCAAAGGCACCGATGAGTTGGGCATATTTAACTGCTCTTGAATATCTCCCCGAAATATTTAATCAATTTTTTTTTTTTTTTTCTGTTTTGTTTTGTTTGTTCAGTCTGTGCTGAGCTCTTGGCTGTGCTGGTGGATGACTTCCCCGGGTTACTAAGGGGGTAGCACGGGGGCGGGGCATTGCGGGGATGTGAGACGGATCGCCGTGGGGATGTGGGCTGCTGCTAATCAGGGTGACGGGCCGCCGGCGCTCCTGCCCGCCCCGGCTCTCCTTCCCGGTGGCCAGATGTGACACCTGTCGGCTCTCATCCTCATCTTGCACCTCTCCCTGCCGCTGTGGACTGAGGGAAGTGATGTCCCCCCTATCCGCCCTCCACCCCTGGCACCTAAGTGGTCCTGTAGGAGGGAGGTGAGCACCAAGGAGCTGCAGGGTTGCGTTATCCCTTTTTTTGGTTTTGTTTCAATTTGATGTCAAGTTGGAAGAGCATCCTGCTGGGTTTTGATTGGGGGATTGTTTGGTTGTGCTTCTCGCATGGATGGAAGTGCCTGTGGTGGGACCCAAAGCTGGTGGCACGCAGGGCAGCTCTTTGTCCTGGCTCTCCATGGTGCAGAAGGGGGTCTCAGGGTCTTGGGGTGCTGGTCACCAGCTCAACTTCATCTCCAAGGGAGGTGAGGGTACTCCAGGATCACCACTGGAGCTCCCTGTCACATGTCCCCCTCCCATGAGGCCAGCTGCAGTGGGACTGGTCCCACCCCCAGACCCACAGCATCGCTCTGGTGCGAACCTTGCACCTGGAAATAGGGGTAATGGTGAAATAATGGAGCAAATATTAAGAAATTCTTAAGTACCTAGAGAATAACCAAGTTAAATTACACCAGAGGAGCTCAATTGCCTTGCTTAGATTGATTGAATTACTAAATGAGCCTGACTAATGGAATGGAGTGGATATATCGGACTTTTACTCAAGATCCTGAAATAATTTCTCTAATAAGATTGTGAGCCATTAATTGAACTTGGCTTTGATCCTGGACACTGTCGCATGCACTGGAACTCGGCGGTATGATCTATGCTTGGCCAAGGGAGTGGCTGCCAGCACCTCCCCACCGGGATGCTTGGAGGGCAGCCAGGGGGTTTTCTGGGGGGGTCCCAACCCTCCCACACCGAGACCTGCGGTGGGGAAGTGACCCTGAAAAGCCCCTTGGCAAAACCCACCGTGGCAGTGGGATGGGCTTCGTTCCCTTCTGCTGCCAGCAGCCCATGGCCTAGCTGAGATCTGAACCCTGCTTCCTGTTGCTGTGAGGGGCATTTGAGGTGGATGCTTTGGGGTTTACATCTCCTGCAAATCCCAGGGTGCTTTCTCTGGCCTCCTCTAGTGGTTGGTGCTAGTGGTGGGATGTTGTCTGTAGCATCCAGATGCAATCCCCATTGCCTGCTTCCTCCTTTTTTCTCCATCAAACCCATCCCTCAGTGCTGCTGCACCTTCTTCCTCCTCTGATGCTTCGGTGCTTGCTTTTCACTCTGGAGTTTTCCTCTTGGGTGCCGGCAGCAGTGGCCAGCCAGCCCCAAATGATGCCACCATGGCTTGGGGGCTTGCAGAGCTTCCAGCAGAGCAGAGATGGACCTGCCGAGGGGGTGCATCCTTCCCTGGACCTGCACCTGGTGGGACAGGACAGGTTCATCTAATAGGGTTTCAGTGTGAACTGTGGGTGGGACCTTGTTCCTGCCCTTGCTCTTGCCAGTGCAATGTTAACCTGACCTCTCTGCATCCCTTTTCCAGCTGAAAGATGGGGCTGGAGTGGGCAAGGTGACCTGCTCAGAGCCCCTGAAGCACCAAGCACACCCCCATGCTTGGTCACACACTCTCCTCTAGGCCATGGAGCCCAGCACTAACCTCAGCTATGAGCAGGGGTAGCCCTTACAACCCACCAACTGGGATGGAAAACACTGCAGGAAAGTGGGCAGCATCCCTGGGATGGGCACACGGGGTCCCCCATGGCCAAACTGAGGCTGCTTGGAGCTTAGGGTGCACATCCCCATCTTTACAGGTGCCTTGTCCCCGTGCCATGCCCATTGCTGGCCCACTCTTTCACTAGGAGCAGAGGTTTTGGCGGCACAGTGGATGTACAGGGCCCCTTGGATATTTTTCTTAACAAAAGAGACCAAAAAAAAAAAAAAAGAAAGAAATAGGGATTTCGTCTCTGGGAACCCGTTGCCACAGCAACCGTGCATCCAGCCGGCTCCATTGACAGCGGGGCTGGGAGAGGATCTCACTGACCCAGAAAGCCACAGGGGGAGCGGGTCATGGGGCCCTTGACGTTTTAGTGGTGGGTACCAGGGTCTGGCAGTGCCTAGCAGGACGGGCAGGGGACTGGTGGTCACCTGGGGGGGGCTGCAGGGGCCTGGCTTCATGCTTTGGATGTGCAGAGCCATGCTCCTGGCTCCCTTTAATCACTCCCAGCCTTAATTTCTCAGACTGTGTTCTGGCAGGGATGCTCAGGCTCACCCTGAGACCTGTCTCAGTTTTGGGGGCTCGGCTGCCCACATGGACATTCATCAAAGACCCCCAAAGCTTTTCAGATATAATTTACCCCCCAAAATTGGCCATGGTCCCAGTGGTAGAGAGCTGCATTCCTTCCTGATGCCACTACATCACCTCAGCCTTGCTTTCTCCACAACGGTGGCATCTGCTCCTGGGCCACGTCCCATTTCCTACCATTTTAGTTTAGTTTAGTTTAGCTTAGTTTAGTTTTCTAATGATCACTTAGCCAGCTAAATGGAGGCTCTGAAATCATCTCCCTTTGAGCCTTGCTGCAGAGCAGTCCTTCAAATGAAGGAATTTTTGTCTGGCAGGATTAAGGTAACATCTGAATGACGACGGCTCTGTCGTTTTAAGACTAGTTGTCCTTTTACTTGCAAATTGCTGGGCTCTGGCTTCTCTTCAGCCATCCTGGCTGTGGCTGGTGGCTCCAGGAGCACCAGGAGCTCCAGCAGCACCAGAAGGCTGGAGGATTTGTCTAGATACAGGAAGATTTTTGATTGCTAGATTCTGGCTGCCTCGCTACAGCTTAATACTGCACAAGAGCCCAGAGGAGAACATCTCCCCTCCTGCACCCTGCCTTGGTCTTTCTGATCTTGCTTTGCTGCCCTAAGCTGGGGGATGCTCAGGATGGATAGATACTTGGGATGGATGTTCAGGATAGATGGTTCTCAGTCTGGAGAAGAGGAGGCTCTGGGGAGACCTTAGAGCACCTTCCAGTACCTGAAGGGGCTACAGGAAAGCTGGGGAGGGACTGTTGACAAGAGCATGGAATTATAGGATGAGGGAGAACGGTTCCATACTGAAAGAGGGGAGATTTAGGTGAGACATTAGGAAGAAATTATTCAGTGTGAGGGTGGTGAGACACTGGCACAGGTTGCCCAGGGCAGGTGTGGCTGCCCCATCCCTGGAAGTGTTGAAGGCCAGGTTGGATGAGGCTTGGAGCAACCTGGTCTAGTGGGAGGTGTCCCTGCCTGTGACAGAAGGGTTGGGACTAGATGATCTTCAAGGTCCCTTCCAACCCAAACCATTCCATGATACTAAGATTCTGTAGATGCTTGAGATGGATGGGTGCTCAGGATGGATGGATGCTTTGAATAGATGCTCACCCTGTGGCACTGGGTATTTTGGGGTCTGGTTTGGGCTGTGTTCTTAAGCTGCCCCATGCTTTGCTTTGCTGTGGGGCCTCATTTGCTGGTGCTGGGTTTGGTCAGGGGCCTGACCCTGTCCCCTCTGCTGTGATCCATCTGCAGAGCTGGATATCTGCTGGGGAATGGGCAGGGGCTTTTTTCACCATTTATAGTTGAAAGCAGCGTAAAAGATCCTTGAGGGGTCATCTAGCTGGTGGTGGCACATCAGTCACAGAAGTCTGGGGTCCACATCCCTGATTCAAGAGGAGACATGGTCCCTTTCTTGGCGGGCTCTGAGGCATTTCAGTAATTCGGATGACTAACAAGCGTAGCAGAGCAGGCAGCACGGGGGGATGCAGAGAGCTGGCTTTGCTCCCATGGGGAGCTGATGCAGCTGAAAACTAACCTGGTGGAGGAAAGAAGTTGGAGTATGGGGCAGGAGATGTTAAGAAGACCCTGGCTATGCCCTTGCATGGACACATGGCTTCTGCATCGCCCGACGAGTGCTGTGTTGCCTCAGGAGCGCTCCCCATGTCGGGGTCAGGGTCCAAGGGAAACCATGGCCTGGCTTCTGGAGCCCTTTGGGATAGAGATCTGCCAGGTGGCCGGGGGAAAGCAGGTGCAGGCAGGACCTTGACCTTGGTTTTTGGGAGCAGCACCTCCTGTTCCTCTCTCCTGCACCCCTACCCTCCTCTACTGACAAAAATCCCAGCCGCGATGTCACCGTCACAACAGAGTGGCTGCCTGGGAAAGCAGATATTAGCAACCCTGAAATATCCCGGGGACAGGCTCTTGTGTGATGGGAGACAGTTACCATGGAAACCTCCTTCAAATAAAAAAAAAAGAAAAAAGAAAGAAACCCGAAATTTAAAGCAGCCCTTGTAGCTCAGAGGAACTGTAGACCTTATTATGGATTTTGGCACCCCCCCTCCTTTTTCTTTTATCTGTTCCAGCTAAAAGCTCTGGGAGACAAGGCAATTAATTTGAGCATCCCAAGGGGAGGGAGAGTGGGAGGGCACGGTGCTGGGAACCTGCTGCCTGAGCTGGTGGGTTCCCAGTTCTCCTGGTGCTCCTGGTGCTCCCAGTACCAGGTGTTTTTTTTTAGAAGAGGTGGCTTAAGGCTTAAAACCCCCTTCCTAACTCTGTGGGTGGAGTGTTTAGAGGGGGTTGGTGTGAACAAAGGGTTTGTGGAGGTGCAGGAGGAGTAAGGATGTAGGATTGGTCGAGCTGGTCAGCTCCCATGGGCAAGGGGGAGATGCTTGGGAGAGGGCACATCACAATCCCAAATTTTCTTGCCAGGTTAAACTTTGTAGCCATAACCGTGGGGCCCTGGGGGGGGTTTAAGTCTGGCTCAGCACAGCCTCTAAATTGCTGTGGTGCTCTCAGCCCTCTGCTCCCCTAATGATGTCCCCTGTGTTTGCCTCTGGTGGACAATCTCCTGGAAGCCTTTGGTTTGGACTGGAGAGCCCGCTGTACCTCCCACCACCCCAGGCTGGCCCCCAGCTGCTTTCCTGGTGGCTGTTGTGCTGATGCAAAGATGTTTTTCCATCCTGGAGCTGCATCTCCCCAATCTTTCCTTGGAATAGCTGGGGTCCGTCTTCCGTGGCTTTGGGAGAGCTCTGGGGAGAACCAGCAGTGGGACTTGAGGGCTGTTGTGCTGCTGTGGAGCTGCTGGCTGTCCTGCTGGCAAAAGGCACAAGCCTAGGAGTTTGTCTTTGCAGATGGCCTGGGATTTTGTGGGGGGATTAGGAATGTCTCTGCTGATCCATGAGCAGGGATCTGCAGCGGTCTCATCCCAGCTCACACCAAGGCACAGCTTAAGCCAGGCTGGGATGTGTGTCCAAGCAGCTGCAAGCAGGACAGTGCCTGAATCATAGAATCATAGAATCATAGAATCCTGGGGGTTGGAAGGGACCTCGAAAGATCATCTAGTCCAACCCTCCCTGCCAGAGCAGGGTCACCTAGAGCACATCACACAGGAACTTGTCCAGGTGGGTTTTGAATGTCTCCAGTGAAGGAGACTCCACAACCTCCCTGGGCAGCCTGTTCCAGTGCTCTGTCACTCTTACAGTAAAAAATTTTTTTCGGATATTCACCTTGAACCTCCTATGCTCCAATTTGCACCCATTACCCCTTGTCCTATCACTGGTCATCACTGAGAAAAGCTTAACTCCATCTCCCTGACACTCACCCCTTACATATTTGTAAACATTGATGAGGTCACCCCTCAGCCTTCTTTTTTCCAAGCTAAAGAGACCCAGCTCCCTCAGCCTTTCCTCATAAGGGAGATGTTCCACTCCCTTAATCATCTTTGTGGCTCTGCGCTGGACTCTTTCAAGCAGTTCCCTGTCCTTCTTGAACTGAGGGGCCCAGAACTGGACACAATACTCCAGATGCGGCCTCACCAATGCAGAATAGAGGGGGAGGAGAACCTCTCTTGACCTACTAACCACACCCTTTCTAATGCACCCCAGGATGCCATTGGCCTTCTTGGCCACAAGGGCACATTGCTGGCTCATGGTCATCCTCCTGTCTACCAGGACCCCCAGGTCTCTTTCACCTACACTGCTCTCCAGCAGGCAGGTCCCCAACCTATACTGGACATCTTGTTGTTCTTCCCCAAATGCAAAACTCTACACTTCCCCTTGTTGAATTTCATCAAGTTTCTCCCCGCCCAACTCTCCAGCCTGTCTAAGTCTCTCTGAATGGCAGCACAGCCTTCTGGTGTGTCAGCCACTCCTCCCAGCTTAGTGTCATCAGCAAACTTGCTGAGGGTACATTCTATACCCTCATCCACATCCTTCCTGGGAAAAATCAAACCAATGTGATTAGCGTTTGGGCAGGAGTTCCCAGGTGTGCAGAACTTCTGGCATGCCCAGACCTGGTGGGCAGGAATTATTCTCCCTCTGTGGATGGTGGAAATGCCTGTGAGCTGGGAGGGGAACGCATCACACGCATCGAGCCTGCTTAGTCCCCTTGGACCTGGTCCGGCTTCCACAGCTTTTTATTATCATGTTTTCCCCTTTTCTTGCTCGTTGATTAAGACCTGTTGCTGGTGATCAGCCGGAGGACTTGGGCTCAAGCTGCCCACCTCCACGGTCCCCCCACGTGGACCAGCCCAACATAGGGTGAAGGAGTGTCCCTCGGGTGCTGGGGCTCAACCGAGGGATGGGGAGGCTCCCGGCATGGATGTGGTGCACATCTACCCACGGGATGGTGGTGGTGGCATCAGCCTGGGCTGGATCCAGCTGCCTTCTTGGAATTAAAGGTTCTCAGGTGCAGCGGCGTGAAAGGCAGTGTGTGTGGGAAATGGAGCTGTGCCAGCAGTGAGAAAGGATCAGGATGATGGAGAGAGGGCAGGAAAGCAAGGACCATGAGGTAGGAAGAGAGATGCGATGGCAGGAGGTAGTGAATTAGTGGAGAGACCACGTGAAAGCCAAGGGGCCTTAGGAGCCATGGTGAAGGGAGCTGGCAGAACCACTGGCCAAGGGTGTGAGATGTGGCATCCCCGGTGGCTTGATAGAACACGAGGAAATAGGCTCAAGTTGTGCCAGGGGAGGTTTAGATTGGACACTAGGAACAATTTCTTCACCCAGAGGGTTGTCAGGCCCTGGCACAGGCTGCCCAGGGCAGCGGTGGAGTCACCATCCCTGGAGGTGTTTAAAAGCCACGTAGATTTGGTGCTGAGGGACATGGCTTAGCAGTGGCCTTGGCAGTGCTGGATGAGTGGTTGGACTTGATGATCTTAAAGGTCTTTTCCAACCAAAACAATTCCATGATTCTTGCAACCGCCATGTGTGAAGCCCAGTAAACAGCCCGTTGGAACTGGTCACGCAGGAATCAATGGCTGGTTTCATGCTGGGTGGCAATGTCCATGTCCTGGGAATGGTGCTGCAGGGGGCATGGCTGTGTGTTTGGCAGGCTTCTGGCCAAGGAAGGGAGGAGGTGGCAGGCTGGGCCACCCAGCCCCCATCCTGGCAACGGCCAGAGCCCGCAGGGATAAAGCAAAGACATGGCCTTAAATGCAGGAGTTAGTGGATACCTGGTGCTCAGAGTCTGGCAGGACTCTTTGCTCTTGAGATACTGAAAATGCAGCTCACTCCTCACCTTGACTCAATTTTGTTTGCTTCCAGAAATCCCGCTTATTTCCTAACATGGAAGCAAATAAGTAAAAATAAGTACATTTTCCTCCTTTTTTTTTTTTTTTTTTTTTTTCCCAGGGAACTTTTTGCTTTTTCCCTGCCAAGGGCATCAGCCCTGCCTGAAAAGACAGGCAGGTAGATGCAGGCAGGGCCATACCGACGTCCTGTGGTGTTAAAGCTGACGGGTGCTGACACCTTACATAATTTGGACTGCAATGCAGAAGCTCTTGCTTAATTTTTAATTATCTGATTGCTGCACGTAGGTAGCACTCGGCCTGGGAAGTGAGCTGGCCTGCAGGCATGTGCGAGGGGGCCTGGCTGGGGAAGGTGTTGGGAAAAAGCCCTCCCTCCTCTTTCCATCCCTCCTGGCACAGTGGGAGGGAGTGTGTCCCTGTGGCACTGGCACGGCAGGAGCGGGGCTGAGCCATGGAGGCTGGGAAGGAAGCTCTGCACCCACAACGGGGATGGAGGGGTGTCCTCTGGGGTGGTGAGAGAAGGGATGAGGGTCTGCAAAGGTCTTGGAGCTTTCCCTGGGTCACAGGGTTAGATAAATGGAAGGCACTGTGGTTGCTTTGCACCCAGGCTTTGCGTAGTTGCTGCTCAAAGAGCCCTGGGTGCCTCCCAGGGCAGGCTTGTTGGGATGTGGGAGGGATGGTGAAGGAGCTGCCGTAGCCTTCAGCTGTAAAGCACCATTTTTTCCCCTCCCTGTTTCTCCCCCTCTTTCAAACCCCCTCTCTGCTCTTTCTGTCCTGTCCTACAAAGGCAGCTTGGGCTTCAAAGTTCCCAAAATAACAAAGGTTAAAATGAAATAATTAAAAAAAAAAGTCACTACAAGATCAAGTCAGTGCCCCACTTGCACCTGGGCTTGGAGCTTCAAAGAGGCTGCAAAGAACCCCCCATGGTGTCCATGGAGGGATGTCTTGATGCTCGGGGTCCCATCTTCAGCCTCCTGAAGTCATGGGAAAATTGGCAGTGCAGGATGAGACCGTGGGCAATTGCATCCATTGAAAGCATCAGGGGTTCCTGCTGCTTTTGCTGCCCATGGGGAGCATCTAAGAAGGTGTCTGGTGGAGGAGAGGGTCGTGGTGGCTACGATGATGGGCAGGTCCATGCTGGTCAGATGAGTGTCCCCAGGGCTGTGCCCTGTCCCCACTGGTCCTGTCCCCTGGCCAGGCAGGTGGACAGCCAGCTCCTGGCAGGGGGGCTCTGCGCTCAACGTGGTGCTTTGTGCCTCTGCTTGCTCTGCTGATTTATATAGATCATCAATATGACAATTATATACACCTGCAGATTTAATTACCTCCATTTTTGTCGGATGGAGATAGATTGATGCCTCTATTCAATTCCTGTAAATCTGAAACAAGCTTGACTAGACCCAAAAGTCCTCCCATTGATCACTGTGCCCTGGCGGGTTTCTGGCCCTCTTGAGAAGCTCTTCTTTCAAGAGTGATAAATTCAAGATGCATGGTCAACTTTTCCCCCTTCTACATCTTTCTTCCATCTTCTTTTTTTTTGTTTTTTTGGTTTTTTTTTTGTTTCCTTCTCATTATCTTTCAAAGCCTCTCCACAAACTTGACAATGGAGCTTGAAATTGGGTAGGAGCTTCCAAGTACCAAAGAGCTTAGGACATTGGGCTACAGCCTTCACCTTCTCCATTCTGGTATGGGACCACCAGTGAGGACTCGTCCTGTCCCCAAGACCAGTATTGGTCCCTCCAGGGGAGGTGGGAGCAAAAGGAGGACCACCTTTTGGAAAACCTCTTGGCCCCACTGTTGGCAGTAGAGTGGACAGAATTATTTCGGTCCTGTTGTCCCCCTGGAAGGGCTACCTCATCCCTCCCAGAGGACAAGCAGGTCCTGGCTCTCCCCCCAGGAGTGGCAGAACAAGCAGCTGTGCTCATTTCCTGCACCGAGCAGGAGAATGCCAAAATAATGTCTAGTTTGTCTGACCTCTTGGCCTCAGTGCAACCAGCACTTAAACAAATTGTTCTGCTGGAGTGGGCTGAAGTTTCCCCTTGAAGTGAAGTCCATATTATTGCTGTAATGTATCCCCTCACATCCCCTCGCCTCCCCTGCCTGTCCCACCACCATTGGTGCCTGACCTGGCCTGTGTGACATGCTCCAATGTCTTGCTAAGTGCCTGGCAGATGGGCTGTAGTGGCTGGCCATTCCCTTCCTTGCCCATGATGGATAAAGAGCCCTTCGCCTTCCCGTGAAAATCACTGCCTGGCTTGGGAAACTGAGGGTAATCTTGGCAGGGGGCTTGGGTCTGGCTGAGGGAGGTGGTGTTGTTCAGCCTGGAGAAGAGGCTCAGGGGAGATCTTAGAGCACCTTCCAGTACCTGAAGGGGCTACAGGAAAGCTGTGGAGGGACTTGGTACAAGGGCATGGAGTGATAGGACGAGGAGAAAGGGTTTCAAACTGAAAGAGGGGAGATTTAAGTTAGGAAGAAATTATTTCCTGTGAGGATGGTGAGACACTGGCACAGGTTGCCCAGAGAAGCTGTGGCTGCCTCTTCCCTGGAAGTGTTGAGGGTCAGGTTGGATGAGGCTTAGAGCAACCTGGTCTAGTGGGAGGTGTCCCTGCCCATGACAGGGGGGCTAGAACTAGATGATCTTTTAGGTCCCATCCAACCCAAACCAGTCTATGATTCTGTGGTGGCCCTGAGGTTTGGAGGGGGGAGCTGCTGGCTGGGTGGCAAGAGGCTGTCTCAATGGGAGGGAGCTGCTTTGGGGTCTCCTTCCCTCACTGAGGTGGTGCCTGTAGGAGCAAAGAGTTTCAGCCCCTCCTGAAAGGACATCTTGTTGTGGGATACATCCTCAAAGGGTTGCCTGGGCAGCACCTAGCTGGCTTTGCAGCCACTATGCATCCCTAAGGCACCTGGCAGCATAGGAGACAATGGGTTTGTGGTCCCTCAGCATTTCCTGTCATGGCAAGTAGCTGATACTGGGGGGAAAAAATATAAAACCCACAGTATTGGGTAGCCCTTTCCCTACTGCTGAGATCTGTGCTGCAGGGATTTCTCCAGCTGGGATTTGCCTCTGGGCTGTCTGGCTGCATAGCTGTTGGTTCAACTCCTTCCTCAGTGCATTCATACTTTCTGGTGGATGAAACAGAGCCTTGTGTTAGTTTTTACACTCCTAATTCTTGCAAAGTGAGAAGTAGTGAATAATCATTGCATTGCCCATTGCTCCACTGGCTTTGTGTCCTTACAGGCTTTTATCCCTGCTCAGTTATTTGTTTTCTTGTGAGGGGCCCTAACGTGGTTGGTTTCTCCTCTGCCCAAAGCTGTTTGTGACACCTCCTCTTCCTGGTACCCTCCTCCCAACCTTCTGAGCTCTGCCTCCTCCCTGACGCCATGGCTGACCTGAATACCTCCTGAAGGATTAGGGACCCACTTGCTTTTGCCACAGTTGAATTTCACCTGCCCACTTCTTTGCCCACTTTCCTCCAGTGCTTCACAGCTTTAGCTTTGTGGAGACTAAATTTAGGGTTGGTGACCAACTTTGGCACTCGCCTCCTCTGACAGCACGTTTCTGAACAGCCAAGGTCCTGATGAAGATCTCGGTGGGGCTTCTTGATAACCTCTTTTCATTGTGAAAACTAACCTCTTATTCGTCCCCCACCTGGTGGGCTTCAAGAGGACTTTCCCTCTTATCCCAACCCCTCTTCGGCGCTTTGGGAAACTTTGAGGGTGGATTTTGACAAGGACACTTTGAAATGAGTCCATCAAACTGGATTACCCTTATCTAAAGGCTTACACTGTGGAGCGACCCATATTTACCCACTCACCTACCGGTTCCTCCAACAAACCATCCAGGGCAGAAGTAGTATTTACTGGTCCATAATTTCCATGATGCACAAGAGCTTTTTTAAGAGATTGGGGTCCTCCAGTTTCTCACCCTTTCTGAGTGATAGCTGGTGTGTGAGTGGAGTTCAGCAGCTGTCCTTCTCCATTGCTGGTAGGTGAGGACCATCTGGGCCGAGGGGTTCGTGCTCTCCATCTCACCAATTTGCTGGGAGGCAGTTTAGCCAGGGCAGTAATTTTCCATAGCTAATTGGGAGCTTCTCTGCCATTTAGGCTCTTTCCATTGAGACCTGGGCTTCTTTCTGGAAGAGATGTGATGGCACTGCAGGGTGGGCTATCAACTAGAAATGTGGTCCTTTCTGGGATTTAAATATCAACCTTGCATCTTATATGTTGTTGTCACAAATCCTCTTTATTTTGCTTTTGATCACTGTCATTGTGTGCAGCTCTGGGTTGTTTTTTTTAATATGACCATGTCTCCCCTGTGTTGGTCCACGAGATGGATTTGTCTCACATCTCTGGAGTTCACAGTTATGGTGGATGGGACCAAACTAACAAAACAGGAGTGAAAAATCAAACACCACCGAACATCCCAACCTGCTCGTTGCAGCCATGTGCATCAGCCACGTTTTTCCTAGTTTTTGGTCAAAAATGACAAATGAGGTGAAAAAATAACCTCACTGAGGACGTTGCACAGGTGAGGTTGGGAGCATCTCTGGGTCCACAGGGAAAAGTGGGGCAATGGGGCACGGCACATTGCAAGGTCAGCAGCTGCAGAGCAGACCCACTTGACTAAGACCCATTAATGATGAATCTGTGTCCTTTGCTCCACACGATGTCACTCCCTGAGTGATGAAGGGGTTAGTTGTGAAAAAAAGGGAAACATCCGGGCCATGGCATATTCAGGACAAAAATCCCTTGTTCAAGGCTAAAGCTTGGCTACAGCTTTGCAGTGTAACTCCTTGGTGTCCTTCCCAAAAGCAAAGGCACCCTACGTTTCAGTGGGAAGCCTGGTTTGACATCAGCCTTGCTACAAGAGCAGATGGCTTCACGTGCACCAGCCCCACGTGTGCAGACGTCGTGGTGGTGTGTTCTCTCTGACCTAGCCAGAGAGTGGCTCCAAGTTCAGCAGGTGGCTTTTCTTTGAGCCTTCAAGTTCTCCCATGTCTGTGGGTCTGTTGGAAATTTTGCCTGAGGTGGCCTGTGAAGCAGGTTCCTAGTAGATCAAGTGATGTTTGTGTTTGCTGGTATGGAAAAGCTGGATTGTCTTGAAAAGGCAGAATGACCTACAAAATGAGCTGGTTGTCCTACCCGAGACTGAAGATGGGATAAAAAAATGCAGATAAAATATAGATAGTCAGTGATGAATGTGATTTTTATTAAATGAGCCCATAAAACCTTGAATATTATCCCATGAAAGATGGGTCACTAAAACCTGGAAGTAAAAACAAGTTAAATATCAGGCTACGTGTTTTGACATCTGAATTGATAAGAATCAAGTCCTGAGGACCCAACGCAGACTGTGAGTAGCTGATGGTGGGAAGGTCTCACAAGTTACTTTAGATGTTGGACACCCTTGGAGGACCCTCCAAGACCAGGGCTTGCTTTAGCTGAGTTAGAGCCCTTTAAAGGACACGTGAGGTGTAGGCACACAGCAAAAGCCTTTGCTAATGGGGAACTGAAATAAAAACACAGTCAGGTTCTGGATGGAAAATAAGCCAGGTTTGAATGTTAACAAGGAAATACAAGTCCAAATCAAAATCTGCTGTATGAAATGAGTCTGTGGAGACTGGCATTATGGCCGAGTTCATTTGACTAATCAGAGTCTTCTATTAGTGCAAAAGGCTTCAAAATGGAAAGGAAAACTGTTTTTATGCTTTGTGTTGTTGGGCTTTTTTTTCATCAAAATGTTGGCATATGTTTTTGAGGAGAGTTGCTCTCTTTGTGGGCTTTCCCTCCTGCCATGATGTCAGGTCTCAGCAGGAGGATGGAGATGTGGAAATGGGTCCATGTCAGTGTTGGGCTCGGGGGCCACCATTTCAGTGTCACACCAGCTTGGATGCTAAATTGGGCTGTGAATAAGATGTTGCCTCCCAAAACTGGGAGAAGCAGAGGTATTGTCTCAAGAAGGACTGGGTTTGCTTTGTGTTGGACAGCTGTCCCCAGGGAGATGGAGTTATTTGGGGTGATCAATAGTGAAGCATGTGTAAATCCACCCACCTGCAGCAACTTTATCCAGACTTTCCTATTCTCCTCGGTTTGCTCTTCTATAACCTTTCCTTCCCCCTCCCTCCCCTTGCAGATGTTCTGGGAGGGTAGCAGCCACGGCCCTTATGTTGAAAGCATCAGCTGGGGTCTTTGGAGGCTGCTGCTCCTCTAGATATGAAGGACCTGGGCCACGTTTGATACCAGGTGAATGCAGCACAGCCTAATTAGTGGTCTCCTACTGCTATTAACCCCTGACTCAGGCAGGCTATTTTTTAACAGAGGTGCAAGAAGTTAATACTAGTGCTAATGGCTTCATATCCAAGGCCTTAATGAAAGCCATGCAGGGACCAGGCCTACCATCAATATCTTTCAAACTTTGAACTTGAAAATATCCTCTCTCCGCTGCCTTCTTTTTTCTTTTGGACTTTTCTGCCTACTTTCCCACCTCTTCTGGGGTCTTCTGGTTGGGTACAACCAGTGCAAGCTGGTTGGGACTGTCTAGCCCCATCGCAGAGCTGAGCCCCAATGGCAGCTAGATAAATGGCCCTCATTGGCTACATGAGTCACTGCAGTGTCTCCCACAAGGTGATGAGATGTCTGCTTGGAGAGCAAGGCAAAGATTAAAGTGGAATGCATTGGAGTGGGAGATGAGAGAGCAAAGAGATGCTGTGTTAGGGAGAAAGCTTGGTCTTGGTCTCGGTCTCAGCCCTGGTCCTGGTCTTCTCTTGGTCTGTCTTGAACCAAACTCCAGGAGAACTTAATGAACTCAAGAAAGCTTTTTTTTTTTTTTTTTTTTTTTTTTTCCCAAGTCAAATTGGAGTGAATGGGGCAGCAGGAGGTTTGCTAAGACCCTTGAGAAGAGGAGGAGGAGGTCTAAGGATGAAGCTCTCTCATCTGGGTACTCCCCCAAGAACCTAGGGCAGGAGTGGAGGCAATGAAGCAACCTTGCCCCGAGGTGTGATGGAGGAGTCACAGCCTGCTGGTTTGGGGTGATGGGGGCTGATTTCTGGGGTGCTTCCCTCTCTTTCTAGCACTTGGGACAGATGTGCAATGCAGCTGCAGGGTCCCGTCTTGATGTCTGGTGGGAGAAGATAACGTGCTGGGCTCTGTGGCTGGGTTGTGCTCTTTTAAAACCAGAATCCATTTTTTATCAAAATGTATTTTTCATTTTAAAAATAAGCCTGTTTAAGTAAATTTGAAATTATGACAACCTATTTAAAGGCTTAAATTTACTATAATCTATTAATCATTTAAATAACTTCCATCAAGGAGTCCTCCTCAAATATTAATGAGCCAAAGGGTGCTGCTTTTTCAGTGATATGTCAGATCAGGGGGAAAACATCTTTTACTCCAGCTTGCTAAATGTCACAATGTCATATACTTAGTATCTATTATTTTCACTCTTTACAATGGAGCAAACGCTGGTATTTACATTTTTCCAAATGTCAGTATGTTGAGTTCCTGTTGTGCATAAAAGCTCTTGCCTTAATTACTCCTGATTTCACGTTAGCAGGCAGGTGCGGGGAGGATATTTTCTTCCATATGAACTAGTTCATGTGAAGCTGAGAAGCCGTGGGGAGTTGGGAAGGCAGGAAAACTTGTTTTCCCCTTTTCAGCCCATGAATAAAGACCAGGTGGGAGAGGAGGAGATCTGCTTCTTCAAACCCTCCTGGCTCCCAGGACCTGCTTTTTAAAGGGGATCCATGTGCCTAAGCCCGCAGCTCAGGTTAGAGGGAGTTTCAAAAGTGCTTCTGGCTTCCTGGATGCTTTAATCCCCCTCGGTTTTGCTTCCTGGTGGCATCCAGGAGAGCCCAGCATCTCTTTGCTCGAGATGCTCCAAGTGTGCTGATTGCCTCCAGGAATATGGTGCTGAGCAGAAACGATCTGCCAATTGGCAGCCGGCTGGGGCTAATGTTTCTTTTGATTAATCAAATCAGTTTGGGACAACAAACCTGGTTCCTGATGCAGCCAGTCCCCTCCCCCCCTAGCTAGCTCACTTAAGGCAGCCTAATGAAATTAATTAACAGTAAATGTGAAATGTTGTTTTTTTCAGCACTGTAATTGAATTCAGTTTTCATTTGGAGGCAGGGTGAGACGAGAGAAATGGAGATGATGATTTGCAAAGCGAGCTGGGCTCTTTCCCACTGCCATCAAAGTGGGCAGCTGCGAGTGGGACGGAGGGAGGGGGTCTGGCTGGACTGTCCCCATGGGACAGGGACAGGAGAGGAAGCTGCATCTTGCTGGGAAGCTCAGCCCGGTTTTTATGGTCATTCCAACAAATGCAGCTGGAGCTTGTGTTTTCTGTGAAAAATAACTAGTGGGCTAATGGCAGGCTCAAGGGCATGGTTGAGATGAAGCTGGTCCGAGATGGTGATCAAGGTGGCCTGGTCTGCAGTGGAGGTGGTGGTTAAAGCAGTGCCCGTCTTTCCTGGGGATGTGCCAATGTCACCCTCCCTTTTGCTAGGAACCAGCCATGGGATGTCCCTGGAATTTTCTAGTCAGCCAGGTGAATTTGGTTGGACTCAGTGTTTAGCATCCTGTGGCACATGTCGTGTCCCTGTCCTCAGCTGCTCTTCCTGTTTGGGTGTCCTCTGCTGCCATCACTCCTCAGCCCAGGAGTGTCATCTGTCCCACTGCCCCCAAACCCTCAAGTTAAAGGGGAAAGTTGAGGTTTTGGGGCAGCAGGTGTGGGTACATTTGCAGTTCTCAGGGCTGAGTCCTGCGTGAGGAGCTGTTAAAAATGGTTGAAGACTGATAACCTCTGAATGCGCCTTGATCAGAGCCAGAGCTGCAGGTGCCATTGTAGCCACGTACATATTTCTCTGTCCACAAAGGAGAGGAAATACTTTCTGTCTGCAATGATTTAGTGCCATGATCCCAATGATCCCATTAGAGCTACCAGGGAGTTGTCCTATATACCCTGCACTCCCCACAGTTGGTGCTGTGTTTAACATGAAGCGTGTGGGTGAAACCTGGCTGAGTCAGGGCTGGAAGGATGCTGCTAGGCTCTGAGATGCTGTCAGTAAGTGTTCTGTCCCTGCACCACATCTGGATTATTGGAGGGATCCACATCTGGATTATTGGAGGGATCCACATCTGGATTTAGCCCAGAAATAGGATTTTACTCTGTTTTAACCCTCCAGGTTGTGGATCACTTAGGGGCAGCCATTGTCCTGGCAGGAGGTGACCAGAGGGAGCCTGCTGTGTGTGTCCCTTGGTCCCTCCACCCATTTTTGGGGAAGAGGTGAATGTCCCCCATCACCCCTCTCCTCCTCCATGTTTCCCACGTGACTGGCTTTGCTTTTGCAGAGATCTCGGGCAACACGGACGACATCCCGCTGGTGCGCTGGCGGCAGCAGTGGCTGGAGAACGGCACGTTGCTCTTCCACATCCACCACCAAGATGGGGCCCCCAACCTGCCTGGCTTCGACCCCACAGATGAGCCCCAGACCGAGTCGGCGGAGGAAGAGCTGAGGATCCTCCACATCTCTGTCATGGTATGTGATGGAAAGGCAGCCCCGCTTTGGGGGTTCAGAAACCTGCAGAAAATACCGAGCCTTTTGAAAACTGTATCTTTCATAGAATCATAGAATCACAGACTGATTTGGGTTGGATGGGACCTTAAAGATCATCTTGTTCCAACCCTTCTGTCACGGGCAGGGACACCTCCCACTAGACCAGGTTGCTCCAAGCCCCATCCAACCTGCCCTTGAACACTTCCAGGGATGGGGCAGCCACAGCTTCTCTGGGCAACGCTGAGCAACACTGTGCCAGTGTCCCACCACCCTCACAGTGAAGAATTTCTTCCTAATGTCTAACCTAAATCTCTTCTCTTCCAGTTAAAGGAGAAAGGAGGGCAAAGCAGAGATCTGCATGTTGGAGGTGGATCTGGGGTTTGTTGGGTTGGTTCTTTTCTGATGTTGGAAAAAATCTGAAAAATCTGACAATTTTTATGCTGCTGGAAGATAATTAGCTGCAGACAATGTGTTGCAGAGGCTGCAAACAAGCTGTTTAATGGTGCCTACCCTAATGAGAGCATCCATAGCTCTTCCAGAATGCAGCCCCAGGCCAGGTTTCTCCTCCATCATTTTTGCTTGATTAGTCTTGAGGAAAAAAAATCACTGGAAAAGCCACCCCCAAGAAAAGCATTTTTGACCATTTCCTTCTTTTTTTTATTGTCCATTCCCAGCTGCTCCCAAGGGGCCACCCTGCTCTGCCATTGTGGTCGTGGTTTTCATGAGCACCACTGAATAAATGGAGACAGGAGTGCCTGAACCAAGGCTGATTATCCAGCTGATGAGAAGGTTGTCTGCAACTCATTGCTCTCATACCATAATGTGTAAATAGAGATTGAATCCTCTCTCTTCCCCTTTTTCCTCCATCACTCAGCTCTGCCCTGGCAGCATCCTTACACCTTGACAAATCAAGGTTGACTTTTGTACCAAGAGTTCGGATCACGTGGAAGTTTCAAGGCTGATTCCCTTCCCTTCCCTTCCCTTCCCTTCCCTTCCCTTCCCTTCCCTTCCCTTCCCTTCCCCCTTCCCTTCCCCCTTCCCTTCCCCCTTCCCTTCCCCCTTCCCTTCCCCCTTCCCTTCCCCCTTCCCTTCCCCCTTCCCTTCCCCCTTCCCTTCCCCCTTCCCTTCCCCCTTCCCTTCCCCCTTCCCTTCCCTCCCCTTCCCTTCCCTCCCCTTCCCTTCCCTCCCCTTCCCTTCCCTCCCCTTCCCTTCCCTCCCCTTCCCTTCCCTTCCCCCTTCCCTTCCCTTCCCCCTTCCCTTCCCTTCCCCCTTCCCTTCCCCCTTTCCTCCCTTCCCTCCTTCCCTCCTTTCCTCCCTTCCCTTCCCTTCCCTTCCCTTCCCTTCCCTTCCCTTCCCTTCCCTTCCCTTCCCTTCCCTTCCCTTCCCTTCCCTTCCCTTCCCTTCCCTTCCCCCTTCCCTTCCCCCTTCCCTTCCCCCTTCCCTTCCCCCTTCCCTTCCCCCCTTCCCTTCCCCCTTCCCTTCCCCCTTCCCTTCCCCCTTCCCTTCCCCCTTCCCTTCCCCCTTCCCTTCCCCCTTCCCTTCCCCCTTCCCTTCCCCCTTCCCTTCCCCCTTCCCTTCCCCCTTCCCTTCCCCCTTCCCTTCCCCCTTCCCTTCCCCCTTCCCTTCCCCCTTCCCTTCCCCCCCCACGTCCCTGTCCTAAACAAACAGGTGTCCACCAGACTTGAGCTTCAGCTTGGTCTCCCTTGTTTCCCAGGATGGGTGTAGGGCAGAGCTCTCTGGTGTTCATAGGGGATATAATGTCTGTAAGGAAAGCCAGGGATGCCCGTGTGTTACTCCCATCTGCTTGTCACCTGAACTGCAGGGGGACCCTTCCCTGGGGTGATGGAGAGCTGTGACGAGGGGGGGCATCTCCGGTGGGGTTGGGGATAGCCCCAATTATTTATGGATCAGAGGAACTCAAAGGGATTTGAACATGATGGAGAATTGGGCCCTGACTTTGCCACTAAAAAACTCCAGACAGTAATCCAGTGCCAGCCCTAGCAGGAGATTTCCCATCCTTCTGGCTGCAGGATCCTGGCTGGAGAGATGCCCCATGCCAGCCAGCCCCCCGGACTGTTTGTGTCCTTCATCACTGGAGTTTCTTTGTTTTCTCTTTTTTTTTTTTTTTTTTAAAGTGTGGAAGCAGGGCTGGGAGAGTGCAGCACAGCTCCATTATCCTGGGAATGAAATAGGGTTAAACCCTTATGGCCATTAGAGCTCCTTTTCCAGCTGCCTTTCCTGTGTCTCATTCAATAATCCCCATAATGTTTTGTCCTAATGGAGCAGATTATTACTATTATTTTATTTTATCAAGATCACCTCTTGCATAGAAAAGACGAGAGGGACCAGAGCTGCCAATGGACAGTGAGCTCTTAGCTGGCTCCATGTGCTCTTTATTCTTCCTATTCTTCTTCTCCACACACTCTTTGTTCTGTTTCTTCCTCTTCTTTCTCTTATTCCTCACTTTCCTCTTCTTCCTCTTTTTCCTCTTCTTCTCCATCTTCTTATGGTCATTATTTTTATTATTATTTTATTATTATTATTATTATTCTTGGCAGGCTGGGCATAAAGGGTCAGCTTGGTCTTTTATCTCACCACTTCTACCTGCGTGCAGTGACAATGTATCCTCAGGAGGGTGACCCTGGGGACAGTGGCAATGTGGCACAGCTGGGTGCAGTTTCAGGTTCCATGTCCTTGTGGGGCAGGAGCTTTTTCAGTCCCTTCTCTCCCTCACAGTGTTCTCCAAACATCACGTCAATCATCTGGCTGTATCCAGCCTTGATCTCCTTTAATCTGTGCTGTGATTTCTGCTGGATACCCTGGGAAAATCTCCCAAGATTGAGAGTGACAGCACTGAAACTGCTAGGAAATGGGTCAGGAAAAGTTGCCCGTAGGAGCGTTTGCCTGGAATAAATTTGCTCTCAGCTTTCAAAGGCGGGTTGTGGCAGAGTTAAACAAAGCTTGCTCTGCTTTAAACGCTGCTTTTTCATGCCTCGGTGGTGACTTCAAAGCTGGCCCAGCTCTAGGCAGGCTTTGGCCAGCAGTGCTTGGCCCGTGCCAGGCACTCTCTGTGCTACCACCCTCTTATGGGTGCCACCTGCCCCCTCTTGCTGTTGACTTCACCTTGGCCACCCCAGTGCATCCCTGGAGAGCAAGTCTTATGAGGAGTGGCTGAGGGAACTAGGGGTGTTTAGTCTGGAGAAAAGGAGGCTGAGGGGAGACCCTCTTGCTCTACAACTACCTGAAAGGAGGTTGGAGCAAGGGGCGGTCGGTCTCTTACCCCAAGTAACAAGTGATAAAACAAGAGGAGAGGTGGGCTCAAGTTGCTCCAGGGGAGGTTTAGTTTAGATATTAGAAGAACCTTCTTCACTGAAAGGGTAATTAAACAGTAGAATAGGCTGCCCAGGGAGGTGGTTGAATTACCATCCCTGGGAGGTATTTAAAAGCTGTGTAGAGGCACATGGTTTAAGCACTGGACTTGGTAGAGTCAGGTTAATGGTTGATAGAGTTGGGTTATGGTTGGAGCTGATAATCTGAAAGGTCTTTTCCAACCGGAATGTTTCTGTGATTCTGAGATGTCACATCCCCGGGTGGTGGCTGTCCCCGGCTGAGCCCTGCTCACCTTTGTGCCCACAGGGAGGGATGATCGCCCTGCTGCTCTCCATCCTCTGCCTGGTGATGATCCTCTACACCCGCCGGCGGTGGTGCAAGCGGCGCCGGGTGCCGCAGCCCCAGAAGAGCGCCAGCGCCGAAGCGGCCAACGAGATCCACTACATCCCCTCAGTTCTGATCGGGGGCCATGGGCGGGAGAGCCTGCGCAACGCCCGCGTGCAGGGCCACAACTCCAGTGGGACCCTCAGCATCCGTGAGACCCCCATCCTGGATGGCTACGAGTATGACATCACGGACCTGCGGCACCATCTCCAGCGTGAGTGCATGAACGGCGGGGAAGACTTCACCAGCCAGGTCACTCGCACCTTGGACTCACTGCAGGGCTGCAATGAGAAGGCCAGCATGGACCTCACACCAGGTGGGGCTGGAACAGGCAGGGCATGGGCTGAACTGGGTCCTTTCCAACTCATCTCCTTTCCGTTGTTCCATACGCGTGTTTTCCCTTGAGCGTTTTCCCCATTGCTCTGGGTTTTCGTGGTGTGTGAGGCCACAAGGTGGCACGCTGAAGGTGCTTCCATGGCTGGGAGACCTTGCAGCCAGTTGCGAGCAGTCACTACTGAGTGGGCTATGGCTGGGACAATGCAGGGTGGAGCTTTGAGGGGAAGGTCCCCTGATTCAGAGTTAATACTGTCTTCTGATCACCAGCAGGGATTCTTTGAGGCTTGTAACACACTTGCTTGTTGGTTGTATTACCAACTGAGCCACCCAGCTAGAGCCTTCTCCACTAAGACATGGTTTGGGAAGACCATGGTGTGCTTCCTAAAGCTCTCCAGGGGTTTTCATTACAGACCTGGGTGTGCAGAAGTGTCCTGAGAGGCTGAATGTTAAAGCTCAGCTTTTGGCTAGCTTAGTGGAGGTGCCTGTCCCCTTCAGGCTTTGAGAAGCTCCTGGGGTTGCACCAGGGGCAGCTCAGCCCATTGGCCATGGCACACTGGTCACCTCATGCAGATAGTAGCAATGGATACAAGGAAAACTCCTCCTCGCCTCCCTCCTTTTTTAAAATCTTCATCCCTGAAACATTTTTTGCCTTCAATTCTTCCTGCTCAGGAAGCGATAATGCCAAGCTGTCCCTGATGAACAAGTACAAGGACAACATCATTGCCACCAGTCCTGTGGACTCAAACCACCAGCAGGCCACGCTGCTGTCCCACACTTCCAGCAGCCAGCGCAAGCGCATCAACAACAAGGCACGAGGTAAGGGAGGGGTGGCCAGGGGTGGCTTCCTCCCACCCACCTTCCAAGCACCCATTCTTTCCTGGAATGGAGAAATAAGGCCAGAGCATGGAAATGAGGGTTTGGGTGAGAGTCTGCAAGGATGCAAATGATCTTGGGTCGGTTGGTTGCAAAGTTGCAGAGGGGGTTGGCCATGGGAAGTGCTTTGTGATACCAGCATGGCCATGGGGAAAAGTTGCAAGGTAATTGGAGCCATGGCAAGGGGCTGCATGTGGTGGGAAGAGGAGAAGATGCTGTCCTTGCTGCACATGTTAGACGGGGCTCCTGTTCTTCAAGGCAAGGCTCACCCTGAATCCTAGAATCGTTTTGGTTGGAAAAGATCTGTAAGATCATAAAGTACAACTGTTAACCCAGCACTGCCAAGGCCACTGCTAAACCATGTCCCTCAGCACCACATCTACATGGCTTTTAAACACCTCCAGGGATGGTGACTCCACTGCTGCCCTAGGCAGCCTGTGCCAGGGCCTGACAAACCTCTGGGTGAAGAAATTGGTCCTAATATCCAATCTAAACCTCCCCTGGCACAACTTGAGCCCATTTCCTCTTGTCCTATCACTTGTTACTTGGGAGAAGAGACTGACCCCCTCCTCGGTCCAACCTCCTCCCAAGTAGTTGTAGAGAGCGAGAAGGTCTCCCCTCAGCCTCCTTTTCTCCAGGTTAAACACGCCAAGTTCCTTCAGTTGCTCCTCATAAGACTTGCTATCGAGACCCTTCCTCAGCTCCATTGTCCTTCTCTGGACACGCTTCAGCCCCTCTATGTCCTTCTTGTCATGAGGGGCCCAAAACTGACCCCAAGATTCAAGATGCGACCTCACCAGCACCAAGCACAGGGGAAGGTCCCTGCCCTGGTCCTGCTGGCCACACTAGTGTTGCTACAACCCCGAATGCTGTTGCCCATTCTGGGCACACGCTGGCTCATATCCAGCCACTGCCTATGAGGGGTGATGTAGGATGTGGCTGCTTGGGGTGGCATGGTGTCGACCCCACCGTGACCACACTCGGTGTCCCCTGCAGCCGGCTCGGCATTCCTCAACCCCGAGGGGGACTCGGGGACGGAGGCGGACACCGATCCCCAGCTGACCTTCTACACGGACCCCTCGCGGAGCCGGAGGCGCAGCCGAGGTGGGTGCAGAGGGGCTGGTGGCCTTGTCTGCCACCAGATTTGGAGACTCCCTATCAGTAAAAGATGGAAAGTCAGGCACAACCTGGGCTGCCATAGGCAGGTGCCGCTTCCCACTCCCGCCAGTGCTCCTCGATGGAGTTTCTCAGCAGAGGTTGAAATATATTCTGTTTTTTGCTGGAGGCTCCTGCTGGGCTCTGGTGTGGAGTAATGGGTAACATCCTTCAGAGCCTGCCCCATCAGCTCCTGTGCCCTGGGTTTGCTCTGGCACTGTGCATATACAAGCTGTATGTGCAATGGAAGATAGAGAGCAGCTTGGTCCCAGGGCAAGGGGACCATCCCTTTGGGCAGTTTCCTCCCCTGGGAAGGATATTTCTGTCTGGTCTCTCTCCTTTTCTGGGTGGTACCTTGTTTTTTTGGGGCCTGGGAGCCATCTCCTGTCTGCCCCAGTGCCAATACTAGGAGGTCAGTTCAGGCTCTGTCTCCTCAGGGGATAGCTCAGCCCCCAGCCAACTTTTTCCACTCAGCTCCATCAGCAAAGAGATGTAAAGTCAAAGACCTGCATGTCCAGAGCCATGAGGTCTCTCCAGTGCTTTTTCCAAGGCATCCAGGAGGCCGTTGTCATGGCAAAACTAACCTGAGAGAAGTGCTGAGAAGGAGGATGGGGGGAAAACTATAAAAGGATATTGGATTTACTTTTCTTCTCCTCAGTGTCTCTGCTCTGCTTTGACGTTCTGCTGTTGCAAAGGTCTCAGGGTGCAGGGGTGCGGGAGAGCCTGAGGTGTGGGGGCTCAGGAAAGGCAGGATAGAGGCTGCACCCCAAGATCTTCCTGAGGTCCCTTGGCTCTCATGTGTGACTGTGCTTTTGTGTTCTGCAGTGGGTTCCCCCCCGGAGCCCTGTCAACAAGACCACGCTGACCCTCATCAGCGTGACGAGCTGTGTCATCAGCCTGGTCTGCTCTTCACACATGAGCTGCCCCCTGGTCGTCAAGATCACCCTTCATGTCCCCGAGCACCTCATCGCTGATGGTGAGTGTCCCGGGGTCCTGCCCACCCCCTCCCATCCCACTCTGCAAGCTGTGATGGAGGGAGGTGGGAATGAAGGAGAAGACAGATGCAGGATGGGGGCTGGATGGAGGGAATAGGCATGGGATGGAGGGCCCCAGTGTGGGACAGAGGGAATGGGTGCAGGACAGAGGGGATGGACACAGGACTGAGGGGACAGGTGCAGGACAGAGATGGCCGTCAAGGGACATAGGTGATGGATGGAGGGTAGCAGTGTGGGATGGAGGGATACTGGTGTGGGACACAGGAAGGGTGTGGGATGGAGGGGATGGGCATGGGATGGAGGGGATGAGTGTGGGATGGAGGTGGCCATTGTGGGACAGAGGAGACTGTCACAGGATGGAGAAGACAGGCATGAGATGGAGGGGGCCATCACAGGGCAGAAGGGATGGGCGCAGGACAGACAAGTTAATTGTGGGATAGAAGGAGCTGTCCTGGGATAAAGGGCACTGTCCTGGGATGAACAAGGGATGAAGGAGTGCATCACAGGATGAAAGGAACCATCGGGAGATGGAGGGGACCATCAGAGGATGGAGGAGATGGGCATGGGATGGAGGGTACTACCATGGGATGAAGGAATCCATCACAGGATGGAGGGAACCATCACAGGATGGAGGGAACCATCATGGGATGCAGAGGACCATCACGGGATGGAGGGCCCAGCAGAGGGTGGCTGTGGCTGACTGCCCTCTCGGCGTCAGGGAGCCGGTTCATCCTGCTGGAGGGGAGCCAGCTGGATGCCAGCGACTGGCTGAACCCGGCGCAGGTCGTCCTCTTCTCCCAGCAAAACTCCAGCGGGCCCTGGGCCCTGGACCTCTGCGCCCGGCGCCTCCTCGACCCCTGCGAGCATCAGTGTGACCCCGAGACCGGTGGGTGGTCTGGTGGTTGGGGTGGGTTTTGGGACCCCCCCCCTTTACCCATCTCGGTCCGTGACAGGGCCTCACCTCTGCCTGCTCAACCCAGCTTTTGGGGTGGGTCTGGTGGGAAGATGCTTTCTCACCTTACTCCATGAGCAAGGTCAGAGCTACCAGGTGCCCTGGGTGGCCGCATGTCCCTCATGGCCCCCCCTATCTCCTTAGGTGAGTGTCTCTGCTATGAAGGTTACATGAAGGACCCTGTGCATAAGCATCTCTGCATCCGGAACGAGTGGGGAACGAACCAGGGGTGAGTGCACCTGCTGTGGCATGCCCAGGCTTGGACCAGCCTTGCATGAGCTGCTGGGCTTCAAAAGCAGCATCGCAGGGCTGTGAAAATCCTTGTGGGTGGAAGAGTTAGAGGTACCTCGGTGACTCGAAAGGTTGGAAGCAGATCTGCAGGTTTCTAGTCTTTGAAATAATCAGAGATGATGTAGAAGAGGCCATTGTTAGGTTTCAGAGTGAACACCCCCTGGAGAAGATGGAGCCTGCTCCTCTTTCCCTTGTGGGCACTCTCCTTGGCACCCTGCACTTGGGAGGCTTTCAGTTTGGGTGTGCAAGGTGTTGAAGGAGGGCTGAGGTTGGGCTGCAGTAGCTGTTTGCTCCACAGCTTTACATCCCTGCAAGTGCACAGGGAAATTTTTCTGACATTTCAGCAACCATTTGTTGGGGGATTCCAAACATTTTTGTCTCTCTGTGACTTTTGGTGGATGCTCTGTCTTGTCCTTAACACTCATGGATCTCTGACATGCAGGTGGGAACTTCCAGGAATGACTGGAGGTAGTGTGCAGAAAGCTCAGACCCCCCTAAAACCAGAGGCTCCACTTGTGCTGGTACCTGCAACCCCCTTTTTCCTCCCCTCCTCTGGTTGTGTGGCAGCTGGAGCTGTGGCATCCCTGTGCCTGGCAGGATGCCATCTTGGAAGTCATTTGTCATCCCAGTAGGAAGAGAAAATCCTCAAAGGCTTGGCCTGGTGGGACCCCTCCCTGTACCCCATGCTGGAGGATGGCACCATGGGGGGCTTTGAACCAGGGCTGGGAAGAGCCTGCAGCTGCCTGTCCTGGTCATCCCCAGGGGACAGGGGTATCCCCAGCTCCTCTGTGCCCATCTGATAAGAGGCACTGAGTGATAGGGACAGGGTCATGGGAGGGTTATCCCATGGACTTGCTTGTTTTGGGATCTGTTTGGTTTAGGAGTGTCTCACAATGGGTTGGCAAGAGCCCCTGGCCACCCATGGCCACCCGGGGCCTTCGTGCCAGCCTGGTCAGAGCTGCCAGCAGTGGGGTGGAGCCACCAGTATGCAAAAAGTAAGAGGGCGCATGACTTAGTCCATTGAGGCAGGTAGTAAAGATGGATAAGTACAGGTGGAGAAGCATTTGCTTCCTTCCCCTCTGCTCTTCTGTTGCTCCTGAGCACGGGACCACAGATTCACACTGTTCCTCCCATTGCTCTTCTCTAGTTTCTTCATAGAATTACAGGCTGGTTTGTGTTGGAAGGGACCTTAAAGATCATCCAATCCAACTGCCCTGCATGGGCAGGGACACCTCCCACTAGACGTGGTTACTCCAAGCCCCAGCCAACCTGGCCTTGAACACTTCCAGGGAGGGGCATCCACAGCTTCTCTGGGTACTTGTTCCAGTGTCAATATGCTCCTGACCCCTCCCATATTGGAGCCATGTGCTGCAGCCTTGCGTAGCACAAACTGAGCAGTGAGTCAGTCCCTGGAGAAGTCATGTAGGCTCTTAGCAAAAGAGAAGTCAGCAAAGCAGGACCTGGGGGCTCTGCCAAAACCCTTGGTGAACTTTGTAACGGCATGGTCTGGCTATGACCTCTTCAGTTTTCCTAGGGTGGCATTTTTAGTGGAAAATTCATTTCAACCCGCTGGTTAGGTAGGTTTGCCATGGGCTTGTTTTAATCTACAGTCATTACGGTTGACTTGGTGTCTGTTCACTCTGCAGCATCTAATTTTGCTCATGAAGGCAAGCTCATCTTTGAACTTCATGGGTGATGGCAGTGAGGCTTTGCGTGTTGTGTTCATTTTGGGTGCCATGCTGAGATCCACGCCGCTGCCGTGCGTCTTTTACCCAGCACATCCGGTCCCTAAATCTTCACCCTTTTTTCAAAAAATCAGGTCTTTTTGATCACGGGTAGCAGATACATTTGATCAGCTGCTTTTTTTGGTGCTGTTCTTCAGCTGTTTGAAACAAATCTGGCTGGTGCTGTTTGCATGTTCACAGTCTGTCTTCCTCCTTTGATAAGCATTGCTGATTAGTGGCTTTTCGGCTCTTACTCTAACATTTCCCAGGTAGGATTCAGTTTCCAACAATCCAGCCAACCTGCCTTGTCTTTGCTCATCAAACCAAATCCCTGCAGCTACTTCGTGGTATGACTCGACCAAAAGTCAAATCATATCGTTCTGCCTTTAGTTAATAAACTGTATAACCTGCATTTGTACTTCATCTCAGCCCATAGGTCTGTCACGCGATGGCCCATGGCTTTCCCAACCCCATGAGCTCTTCTTGCTTGGGTGCCTTTTCCAGACACCCTGATGAGCTTTAAGATGGTTTGCATTTAAGGGAGCTTTATCAACATGCCCTTTCAACTTGTAATGGGCTTTGCCCCGGCATGGAGGAGGTTTAAGTGCAGTTTAAGGTATTTTGGCAAATGCATCTTGCTGGGCACTGTCATTCTCTCCTAGCAGCTGGCAAGTGAGGCCATCCAAGCCCTCCTCCCAGCAGCCTCGCAGGTGTTTACTCCAGCACAGGACCCAAATTAATGCCACAGCCCCTGCCCTGCTCACCCACCTCCTCTCCCCACTGTCCCACATCTCTTCTGCCCATAGTTATCCTCCTCCATGGCCATGCACCTGCTCCTCCCATCCCATCATAGAATCCTGGATTCATTTTGGTTGGAAAAGACCTTTAAGATAATAAAGTCCAAACATTAACCCAGCACTGTCAAAGCCACCACTGAACCATGACCCTCAGTACCACATCTACACAGCTTTTAAATCCTCCCAGGGATGGTGACTCCACCACTGCCCTGGGCAGCCTGTGCCAGGGCCTGACAACCCTCTGGGTGAAGAAATTGTTCCTAATATCCAATCTAAACCTCCCCTGGCACAACTTGAGCCCATTCCTCTTGTTCTATCACTTGTTACTTGGGAGAAGAGACCAACACCCCCCTTGCTCCAACCTCCTTTCAGGGAGTTGTAGGGAGCGAGAAGGTCAGCCTCCTTTTCTACAGGCTGAACACCCTAATAAGACTTGTTCTCCAGACCCTTCCCCAGCTCCATTGCCCTTCTCTGGGCAAGCTCCAGCCCCTCTGTCCTTGTCTTGAGGGGCCCAGAACTGACCCCAGGATTCAAGGTGTGGCCTCACTGGGGCCAAGCAATAGGGGCATGGCCTGTGCCATAGTCCGGCTGGCCACAATAGTGCTTATAGCAACACACTGAGGAGCTGGGGACACAAAGTGACAAGGACAACACTGTTCCTACTTAAAGTCTTCTTTTTCCTCTTTTTTCTGTCCCCCCACTACTTTTTCTATCTTTTTTTCCCCCTCTGCCTCTCTTCATCCCCTGCTGCACACCTCGCCTTTGCCACCTTGAAGGACGGCCAGATAAAAACTCCTCTTTCTTTCAGATCCTTTCACCCAACCACCCACCCGCCTCCTCCTCCTCCTCCCACCCCATTCTCCTCACACATTTATGGGCAGTGCAGGGAGAAAGTGCTGGCATTAGCATTTTCCATAAAGAGCTGCTTAGAAGGGATGTTGGGTGGTGGGAAGGGGGGAGGCATCGGCAGCTGGAGCCTGGGCAAAGCTGTTGCAAAGCAAAGTGATATTGTGGAGGAGCTGGGCAGAAGTTGGCCACTCAGAGCTCATGTCACATCTGCTCACCACCCTTCAGGGCAGTAGTGGATCTTCATGGGTGCCCACTGTGGTCATGGTGGGGCTGCAGGAGGGCTGCTGGGGCTGGGAGATGCTTCTGGGCTCTTCTCCCTGGGCTTCACCTCCTGAGCCACTGGCAAAGGGATGAGGGGAGCTTTGAGCATCCACTCGGAGCTGGTGCTTGGCTGCCGTGACAGGGTTTGGCATGGCCAGGCTTGTGCCACTCGCTGGGTGGAAACGCAACATGAAGTCACCCACTTCAGTGCATAACAGTTGGCCACCTTCTCCTCCAGTGGCATTTCACATGCAGTGGCTTCTTGGTGGCCTCTGCAAAGCCCCTCTCCTGCAGCCCCTCTGACCTCCCTGACAGCCCTTTGGGTGAAGAAATTGTTCCTAATATCCAATCTAAACCTGGCACAACTTGAGCCCATTTCCTCTTGTTCTATTGGGAACTTCCACTCAAGCCCAGATCTGGAGCAAACTAGCTGATGGTCCAGCTGGAACAAGCAAAAGAGAAGGCCTGAAGATCATCCTGGGGTGGTACTGGCAGTGCTTTTGGCTGTGGGAACTTGCTGACTGCATGTGGAGAGTTTGCTGGTTCTCAGCGACTGTGATGATCCCCCGTTTTGTTGTTTTGGATGCCTACCTCAGTGCCAAGGCTTGAAGGAGCCAAGAGCTGTCATTTCTGGCCTGTTTCATCCAACCTGACCCAGTGCAGGGCTGCTTCTGATCAGTTCCTCTTGCCTTTGTGAGCTCTGAGGACCACACAACCAAAATACCTGCCAAGAGCAACAAAAACCAGAGCAGTGAGATGCCTCCAGTGATGGCAGAAAGAGGGGTGGGAGACAGCTGGGCACACACACGCTTGCACAGGAGAGGAAGGAGAGGGTAAAACAGCGGCCAAGGCACAGGGGGAAAAGACAGTGATGGAGAAGGTGAGGAGTGCCTGGGGGAGGACATCTTGGAGCAGAAGGCTCAGCAAGGCTACCTAGGTGGCAACATTGGCACTGGGCTCCTGTGGAACTTTCTTTGAGATGAGGATGGAGAATGGCCTCTTGTCAAGCTGGAGGTCTTGAATGGAGAGCGTTCCAGAGTTTCCCTGCAGAAGGTACCATGACCTTGGAGACTCAGTGGTGCCTGGCAGCATTGGTTGTCCCCTGCCACATTGCTACAGGCTGAGCCTTCCTTTTAACTGGCCTTTTTTGACCCTAAGTAAAGGCAAAATAAGGCAGACTGAGGAGATGCCACATGGTCCCTTCCCAGAGCATGGAAACCTCTTCCCTGGCTCAAAGTCACCATCACATGAATTTTGGAATTGCACCTTGGGTGGCTGCAACCCAAGGCAGGTCCAAACCCTGGCTGCACATCCCAGACCTGTTGGCATCCCCAGGCTGCCAGATGTGCTGTTGGTTCCACCACTCTTCCCAACTGCTTTTCCACCCCAGCCAATGGGGAACCATCCCTTGCCTCTGTTTTTGTTCCCTGCCCAGCACACTCTTGGGGAGCAAGAATAAAACCCAAGGCAGGGGCACGAAGCATTCCAGGCATCAAGGAGAGCTCATCCCTTTCCAGCTTGAGCTGACCTCGTTCAGGGCAATCGGATCTGCAGGCTGAATGTAATCCCCCACTCCCAGCCAGCTGGCTGGGAAAGTGGCATTGTATCCCAGCAAGGAAATGAGACAGTGCCCTGTAATCCTGCAATCAAGATTTCTTTCTTTTTTTGTTGTTTTTTTTTGTCCTTGCTGAAATGGCTTCAGATTAGGAATTAAAGGGCTTGGGCAGGAGGGCTGTAATTGCCTCAGGAGAAAATCCCTGGGCTTGTCGGTGGCACCCGACGCTCTCACCCTGAATTTTAACAGTAGCAATGCGACAGGATGGAAAAATCTCTTTCTTTCCCAGCTCCAAGCACTCACAAAGGGGATTTGGAGCTTTAGGGTTTAGTTGCTCTGCAGAGGATGCATGTCCTGAGGTGTTGCGGCCACGGGCGTTCCACTGCAGGCCACCAAGTCCTGGTCGCGTGTCACCCTGGGCTATCTAGAACAGCAGGGGCAGAGGAGATGTGGCCATCAGCTCTCCAGCCTCTTCCTTGGCTCCAAAGTTCCAGCTTGTCTTCCAGACCCCTTCACAGTGTCCTGTGGGGGCTGAGTCTTCCTCAGCTCCGCTCCTGAAACCATGGCACCCAAGGGAAATAAGGCGGGAATAAGGAATAAAGCCCCAGACATACATTCCCTTGCAAAAGCCTCACAGTGAGCGGGTTCAGATGCTTTTTGGGGTGTTGGGTTTTGGGTTTTTTTGCATTTCAATGGCTGTGATGCAAATCCCTAAAACTGGAGCCAAGCAGGTGGTACCCGAGGGTGCAGAAGCATGAGGCTCACAGATGCTGGGCAGGAGTGGGAGTGTGGTATACTCCAAAATGAAGGATGTGATGTGCCACTGACCTGCTGATGGGTTGGGGCTCGGGTGAGGAGCTGATGTTGTCAGAACCTCAAAATTAAGACCTCAGGTGCAAGGCTATTTTATCACCTTGCCCTGGCTTGGTTTGAGCTGACTCATCCCAGGACCCCTCTGCACGTGGGCTGGGGCCTAAGTGAGGGAAGTGTTTCAGGTGGTGGGGACATGATGCTGACATGATGCTTCTGGGTTTCTCTTCCAGGCCTTGGCCATACACAATCTTCCAGCGTGGCTTCGACTTGGTGCTGGGGGAGCAGCCATCTGACAAGATTTTTCGGTAAGCAGTAAAGGCAACCTGGTCAGCACATTTTTGGAACTCAAAAGTACAACTCAGGGCATATAGGCAGGCTGGTCCCTCAGCTGGCAGGACTGAGCATGGCTGTCCTGTGCCACCTCCTGGGGACAAGCAAGCATGGCTGGGAAGGTCCTACCACAGCTGCCATGTGGGATGAATGCCTAGTAGCTGGGTCCTCCGTGATGAGAACAAAGTTTAGGCTGTGACGGAGGACTTCTACTGAAAAGAGAAGTGTCTGTCTGTTGGGTTGTTTTAATTATCTAAATTACATCTGCTTTTTGGGACTGTTTGGGTGTATCTGGAGGAGCTGCCCCACTTTACCCTGCCCAGCTCCAGCTGGCATCCCCGCAGGGCAGCAGGGAGGTTCAAGGGCTTACTTTTGGGTAGGGGCAACCCTCTGGCTTGGCGTTTCCCTCCATGTCAGCCTTCCCTGCTCTCTCTGCCAGGTTCACCTACACCCTGGGTGAAGGCATGTGGCTACCACTGAGCAAGAGCTTTGTCATCCCCCCAGCCGAGCTGGCCATCAACCCCTCAGCCAAGTGCAAGACTGACATGACGGTGATGGAGGACGCTGTGGAGGTCAGGTAGGTACCATGCTGGGGCAAGGGTGTTAAGGAGGCATTTCAGACCTTAAAGCACCTTCCAGTACCTGAAGGGGCTACAGGAATGCTGGGGAGGGACTTTTTACAAGGGCATGGAGTGATAGGGCAAGGGGGGAATGGTTTCAAGTTGAAAGAGGGGAGATTTATGTTAAATATTAGGCAGAAATTATTTTCTGTGAGGGTGATGAGACACTGGCACAGGTTGCTTAGAGAAGCTGTGGATGCCTCTTCCCTGGAAGTGTTGAAGGCCAGGTTGGATGTGGCTTGGAGCAACCTGGTCTAGTGGGAGGTGTCCCTGCCCATGCAGTGGAGTTGGAATTAGTTGATCTTTAAGGTCCCTTTCCAAAAAAACCTCTATGAAATATCCTGGTGGTGTGTCCCTGGAGTGAGGGGATGGACCCAAAGCATGCAGGGGTTGATGAGAGCAGGGACCCCACATTTTGCAGATGGAGATTAGTTGGTCCATTAACCTGCCCTTCTTTAGTACCTTCAGAGGTAGCTCTCATAATCTCAGTAGCTTCTGCATCCCTCTAAAAAAAAATGGCATCCCTTGGCTGCCATTCAGTTCACTGTCAGCCTGAGGGAAACCTGAATTCCACAAAAACCTACGCAGCAGCCGTGGTTGTAGATGCATTTGTGTCGTCTTGTTGGAGCAGTGACACACCTCCTCCTCCTCACAGGGAAGAGCTGATGACTTCCTCCTCCTTCGACAGCCTGGAGGTCCTCCTTGACTCCTTTGGCCCTGTCCGTGACTGCTCCCGGGACAACGGGGGCTGCAGCAAGAACTTCCACTGCATTTCGGACCGCAAGCTGGACTCGACCGGCTGTGTGGTGCGTGGGCCCTCGGGGACCTGCACATCTCCCTCGGTGTGAGCAAGGAGGGGGAGGGCCAGAGGGGATGGGCTGAGTCCTTCCTCCCTTCCCATCACCTGGGGATGGAGATTTTGGGGTTGGTTTTGCAGTGGGAAGAGACGTTTTCAGGCTGGCATCTCCATCCGTCCCCTTGCTGCATGCACGCACGAGGGAGCGAGAGCCCACCTGCTTGCTGGCTCTCCAGAAAGTTCCACATCACTCATGCATGTCCCCTGTCACCGCTGCCACTGCTTTGCTGTGTGTGCCCTGGAACAGAGACATTTGTGGGGCTGGGGTGTCCTGCTGCCATGCCACCAGAGCTGGAGATGGCTCAGGCTGCGCTCTCCAAGATTTCTTCCTTGGGGGCTTCACCTCTCACTTTCCCCACCCACCACCAGTGCCCGACGGGACTAAGCCCCATGAAGGATGGCACTGGCTGCTACGACCGTCACATGGGTGTGGACTGCTCGGATGGCTTCAATGGGGGCTGTGAGCAGCTGTGCCTGCAGCAGATGGTCCCACTGCCCGAGGAGCCCCTGCTCTACAACATCCTCATGTTCTGCGGGTGAGTGACCCATCACCGAGGTGCTGCTGTACCTTGCCGTTGCCACCCTGAGCTCCTAGGGTTGGGAGGGAGGGTCTCATCTGTTCTCAGTGTCCCTACTGGGGTGGCCTGGTGGCCCCAATCCCCACCAGTGGGTCTGTGGCTAATGGTGGACACCATGCTGGCTTCCCAGGTGCATCGAGGACTACAAGCTGAGCACGGATGGGCGGTCATGCCAGCTCATCTCGGAGTCATGCCCTGAGGCGGGGGACTGCGGGGAGCCCCGTGAGCTGCCCATGAACCAGACGCTCTTCGGGGAGATTTTCTATGGCTACAACAACCACTCCAAGGAGGTGGCTACGGGGCAGGTGCTCAAAGGGACATTCAGGTGAGCTGGGGACATGAGGAGGTGACCCCAGCAGGGTCAGAACTTGCCATCCTGTCCAAGGACAAGCAGCCTGGGGCTGGACCGTAGCAGAGTGCCTGGTCCATTTACATCTGGCCAAGCTTTGCAGGAGATGGAGGGGTTGATGGGGTGGACGCAACTGAGGCTTTTCATCAAGAGTAGATGTCTTTGTAACTGGTGTCCAAAGGAAAGGCTTGGTGCTGGGTGGCTCTTTGGGGTGTGTCACTGGCTGGTGGGGATGATCCCAGGGAGTTCCCTCATCCTCCAGCCCTGCCTTCCTCTCTGCAATTCACTTCCAGGCAGAACAACTTTGCCCGGGGCCTGGAGCAGCAGCTGCCCGATGGGCTGGTGGTGGCCACGGTGCCCCTGGAGAACCAGTGCCAAGAGGAGCTCTCTGACCCCACACCTGACCCTGAGTTCCTCACTGGTGAGTGAGTCCAGCTCTCCCAGTGGAGCAGCTGCTGGCATGCCTGGCTTTGGCATCTGCCCTTCTGATGAGGCTCTGCTGCTCTGAACACAGTTCCATGGATGGAAGGAAGGCACTGCCACCCTTCAGGTGCGGTAGGACCGGGACTCTGCTGGCAATTATGCCAGGGAAGCAGGAGCCAGTAAATTATCCTATTCATTTCCCACGGCTCTGCTGGCTCTTCGTGGCTGATTAAGGGGAAAGAAAAAAAAGGAAAAGAAGTAAAATTTTCTCTGCTTGTCAGCGAGCAGATCTGGATCTGGCTGTGAATACCCCAGAGGCAGGGCTGATGAGCAGGAAGGGCTGTTTTCGCATAAACACTTTGTGGGGGAGAGCAAGGCTTTGAAGCTGTTGATAGGAGCCAGCACCGAAGGGAGAGGCACTGGAAGGCAAAGGATCTCATCCAGCTTATCCTCCATCTTCATTTCTTGTGCAGCAGGGGACGCCTGTTGTTCTCCTCCTGAGCTCCTGCTGGGTGGCTGTTCAACAGGAGTTTGCCTCTTCACTGCCAAGCAGTGCTGGCATCCTGCTGCTGCACACCACAGGATGCACTGGTCACCAAAACCAGGGCCAAGAGAACCCTGCAGTTGACTTGCTGGGGATTTGTCTAGGCTCGGTGTCCTCTCTGTCCCTCTGCTTATGGAAGCTGAGCTGCTATGTGCCTTGAGCAGGACAAAGTGACTGCCCAGCCCTGGTGTCTGTGAATTTCTGCCTCCCGTAAGGCACAGTTAAATGGCTGGAGAACAGGATGTCTTTCAAAGAATCATAGACTGATTTGGGTTGGAAGGAACCTTAAAGATCATCTAGTTCCAATCCCCACACTATGGGCAGGGACTCCTTCCACTAGGCCAGGTTTCTTTGCCTGAAGAGGGAGAAACCCCAGGTCCTGCTCAGCTCCAGCATTGCCATAATGTCCCGAGGGGTCAAGAGCATCAGCAGATGTGTGGTTTCTCCCATACTTCTGTGTCCTCCTTGGCCCAGTCCTGGATGAAGAGGACTCCAGAGCCTCTCATTTGGCTGCACCTGGACACACGTTGGCATGATGGTGACCGTTCCCAGGCCTGCAAACAGCTCATTAAAAAGTGCAACCCTCATTAGTGAAATAATTAGCATACCTGGGTATGTTTTGGGAGCAGGTGCCAGGAGGGAAGCAGGAGGGGATGAATGAGGAGGCTCATTATCTCTGGATGCAGAGCCCCGGATGGCAGGATGAAATGAGCCCCCATGTTTTCCTTCAAAGCCACGATTTTAATTGCTGGGGAGCAGGTGACCCTCCAAATGCCTCCCTGGAGGGGACATGATGTGAGCACAGTCCTTCCACCAGCCCTTTCTCACCGCACTGGGCCCAGGCACAGTGCTGAGTCTCCACATCCTTTCTTTGACAGGGATGGTGAACTTCAGCGAGGTGTCTGGGTATCCCCTCTTGCAGCACTGGAAGGTCCAGTCTGTCATGTACCATGTCCGGCTCAACCAGTTGACAATCTCCCAGTGTAAGTGTGCAGGACTGGGGGGAAGAAGGGGTGGTGAGAGGACATACAGCCTTCATCTGGCAGGTGATGGGCTCAGAGGTTGGTTGTCCATCACAAGTGTGTAGGGAGCTGGCCAAGGGCTTGGGCTCCTCTGCAATCTGAGCATCTCCTTCTATCTCCTCCCCAGCCTTCAGCAATGCTCTCCACTCTCTGGATGGGGCCACCTCCCGGGGAGATTTTGTGGCACTACTGGACCAGTTTGGCAACCACTACATCCAGGAGGCAGTGTACGGCTTCGAGGAGTCCTGCTCCATCTGGTATCCCAACAGGCAGGTCCAGCGGCAGCTCTGGCTGGAATATGAGGACATCAGCAAAGGTAGGAGCCCTGCTTGTCCTCAGGATGGGTCCCCACAGCCACTCCATGGGAGTGGGAAGCTGTATTTGCTTTTGGCAGAGCAGGAAATTGGCCAGCCTGTGTCAGGGCTGAGTCCCACCTCACATTTTTATTTACACCCCTTCACTCACACCCTTCGAATCCAGCCAAAGGGCTCCCACCGGCTGCAGTTAGTCTGGGCCAGAAAGGAAGATAAATCCCTGCACCCCCCAGGAGATGAAAGATGAAGGCACTAATCCCACCAAGCTGTCTTGCCTGATTCTGGACTTAACTGTTATTTGTCTTTAATCCTGTTCCTTCCGTCCTTTTGTCCCCACCATATCTGCTCTCTTCCACTTGCATCTTGCGGCCAGAGTTTTCCCCCCTTCTGATGTGACTTCTCCCAGGGCTCTCAGGGCTGGGCTTTTTATGGCTGAAACCAGTAATGACAGAATCACTGACTGGTTTGGGTTGGAAGGGACCTTAAAGATCATCTAGTTCCCATGCCCCTGCCCATGGCAGGGGCACTTCCCACTAGACCAGGTTGCTCCAAGCCACATCCAACCTGCCCTTGAACACTTCCAGGGATGGGGCAGCCACAGCTTCTCTGGGCAACCTGTGCCAGGGTCTCACCACCCTCACACTAAAGAATTTCTTCCTAATGTCTAACCTAACACTCCTGTCGCTCCACACCCTTGTAAAAAGTCCCTCCCCAGCTTTCCTGTAGCCCCTTCAGGCACTGGAAGGTGCTCTAAGGTCTCCCTGGAGCCTTCTTTTCTCCCAGCCAAACAACCTCAATTCTCTCAGCCTGTCTCCATAGCAGAGCTGCTCCAGCCCTCTGAGCATCTTTGTGCCCTTTGGACTCACTCCAACAGCTCCATGTCCTTCTGGTGTTGGGAGCTCCAGAACTGGACACAGCACTGCAGGTGGTACTGGGAGGTTCACCATGGTGCAGAAGGTGATGCCTGGTTGGGACACAAGCTTTCCAAAAGCAGAGGCAGCCCAATGACTGCCTGCTGTCAGCAGTCACCAGGGCCATGGCATCTCCTCACGTGGTGGTTTTGCTGCCTGTTCTGGGGACATTGGGTTGTATTTATGCTGCTCTGGCTGTGCCCTGGCCGTGGAGACATCTTTTTTCTCTCTGGGACTCTTGCCTGGGCAAGACTTCTTTCTGGCAAAGGCTTTTTTCTGAGCCTGAGTCTGAATCCTGCAAGCTCAGCCCTGCCAGTGTCTGGACCTCTTCCCAAGCCCACCTGTGAGGGTACGGACCCCGTTGCTGGTTTTGCTGTGGGCTGACTCCAGATGTAGCGGCTTTTAATGGCAAGTACTTTGGGTTTTTTTCTCCTGCAATTTCCTCCTCTTTGATTTTCCTGCTCAGAGGCTTTTCAGGTCTGGCAGTCTCTTTCCACCCACAGTATCACATTGCGGTTTCGCTCTGGCACCTGCCACTTTCCCCCCTTCCCTTTTTTGTTTGCAAACGTCAGGAGCTGGAGATCGATTGAGAAACTGCAAGAGACAAATCATTCCCCAGCTCCTCTGCCTTCCCTGGGTTCCAGCTAAGCAGCAATTCACAGCCAGCCCAAAATGATCCATTCCCAGCTCAGTGGGGGAGCAGAGCAACACTCTTATACCCTCGGTTTTGGTCAACAGCCTTGTTGTCTTTGCATGAGTCTTGAGAACAGGTGAGTGCTGGCCTGTTCCTCTGCAAACCCTGGAATAGGGGAAGGGTCTGGAGAACAAGTCTTATGAGGAGTGGCTGAGGTAACTGGGGGTGTTTAACCTGGAAAAAAGGAGGCTGAGGGGAGACCTCCTCGCTCCCTACAACTACCTCAAAGGAGGTCAGAGCAAGGGAGGGGTCAGTCTCTTCTCCCAAGTAACAAGTGATAGAACAAGAGGAAATGGGCTCAAGTTGTGCCAGGGGAGGTTTAGATTGGACACTAGGAACAATTTCTTCACCCAGAGGGTTGTCAGGCCCTGGCACAGGCTGCCCAGGGCAGCGGTGGAGTCACCATCCCTGGAGGTGTTTAAAAGCCATGTAGATGTGGTGCTGAGGGACATGGCTTAGCAGTGGACTTGGTGCAGTTAGATTAATGGTTGGGCTTGATGATCTTCAAAATCTTTTCCCAGAATCACAGAATTACCAAGGCTGGAAAAGACCTTTAAGATCATCAAGTCCAGCCTATGACCAACACCACCACACCATCTAGACCATGGCACTAAGTGCCACATCCAGCCTTGCCTTGAACACATCCAGGGACGGGGCCTCCACCACTTCCCTGGGAAATCTATTCCAATGTCTAACCACCCTCTCCATGAGGAAGTGCTTCCTAATATCCAACCTAAACCTCCCTTGGAGCAGCTTGAGGCTGTGCCCTCTTGTCTTGTTGCTAGTTGCCTGGAAAAAGAGCCCAGCCCCCACTTGACTACAACCTCCCTTCAGGTAGTTGAAGAGAGTGATAAGGTCCCCCCTGAGTCTCCTCTTCTCCAGCCTATCCCTATAAGACTTTCCCTCTAGTCCTTTCACCAGCCTTGTTGCTCTCCTCTGGACCCGCTCCAGCACCTCAACGTCCTTCTTGAAGTGAGGGGCCCAGAACTGCACACAGTACTCAAGGTGAAGCCTCACCAGTGCCAAGTACAGGGTGAGAATCACATCCCTACTCCTGCTGGCCACAGCATTCCTGATACAAGCCAGGATGCCATTCCAACCAGGATAATTCTGTGTGCCAGAGGGTAAAGGAGCTGGCTGGGGATCTGTGGCCCCACTGAATGTTTCTGCTGCCATTTCACCATTTTCTTTTGCTTCATGATGCTGCTCTGTAAGATAAGCCCTTAGGGAAAGACTTTATTCCCTTGCTTGGAGGCAGCTTTGGCCACCTGCATCATGTCCCAGGACAGGGTGAAGAGACACTCTCTAAAGGCAACCTCTGCTCGATGTCCCTTCCTCTGCATAGGGACTGAGTGCAGGTGAGGTGGAGGGACTGGATAGGGGCTTGGAGGTTTTATAGGCATATTGGGAGCTCTCTGGGCACAGTGAGGCACTGGCAAGTCTTCCCTGCTCGTTTTGAGTTCTTCGGTTCTGCTGGCTGCAGACTTTTGGGCAGGGAGGGACCTAGTCATCATCGTTGCTGTGCACCCCAATCTGACACTCATTCTCTCTGGTCTCCAACATGCGCTATCCCACCAACCTCAATAGGGGTCCTTGGGAGCTGAGCGAGTCAAGTGAAGAAATCAGTTGTAGGGTCAGGAGGGCTTTTGCTGCAGAGTGATTTGTCTAGGGCGCTTTGGTGGAGCATCAGCGTGGGGTGAAGGTGCCCAGGCAGGTCCTTCATGGTTCTCCAGCCACGTGAAGAAGGCTCCCTCTTGTGGGAACCTGCTGTAATGATGGCCCGTCCCAGTGCTAGGCGAAGTGCTGAGGCTGGGGAAGCTGCGGCACAGGAACACAAAAGGACCTGCGATGATAAAGGCCAGGGTGGACTTTCCAGCCCTGATTGCTTCTCTGAAGACCAGTTGAGCATTTCATTCCTACAGCAGGGCAGTCTTGAGAGTACAGGGGGCCCTCTGCAAACCACTGCCTCTCTCCTGGGTGCATGGAGCCCCCTCGCATCTTCTTGTTGATGGGTTGGAGGCCACCCTGGTGCCTCTCTTTTCTCTCTCCCCCAAGGCAACTCCCCCTCTGACGAGTCAGAGGAGCGTGAGCGGGACCCCAAGGTGCTGACCTTCCCTGAGTACATCGCCAGCCTCTCTGAGTCGGGTACCAAGCGCATGGCGGCCGGCGTGCGGATGGAGTGCCAGAGCCGCGGGCGCTGCCCTTCCTCCTGCCCGCTCTGCCACCTCGCCTCTGGTCCCAGTGGGCCAGCTGAGCCCATCCTGCTGGAGGTCACCAAAGCTGCCCCCATCTATGAGCTGGTCACCAACAACCAGACCCAGCGGGTGAGGAGCTGCTAGGCGGGGATGGTGGGGTGGTTGCGGGAGGGTGGTAGGACAACATTGGGGTGGTCTCCACGGGCAGCTTGTCCTGGTAGCATCATGGCAAGCCACGGCAGCCCTTGCCTGTTGGCCAGCCTTGCTTCCCAGGGTCGGTGGACTGTGCTGAATAATTTTGGCTTCACCCACTGTGAAATGGATGAGCACTGGCTTGAGTGGCAACAGGATGGGAGCTCACCTGCCTGGTGCTCAGCCCCTTCTCCTCTCTCCTAGCTCTTGCAGGAGGCCACCATGAGCTCGCTGTGGTGCTCAGGCAGTGGGGACGTGATCGAGGATTGGTGCCGCTGTGACTCGAGTGCCTTTGGGGCTGACGGGCTGCCCACCTGTGCACCTCTCCCACACCCCATGTAGGTCTGCACACATGCCCAGCCTGGCCTCTTGGTGTGGTGGGTCTGGGAGGAGGCAGTGATGGCCAACAGCACGGTGGCAGGAGGTGCTGGGGCTGCGGTGGCTTGATGGGACAGGTTTGCAAGCAGATGGGGGACGTGGAAATCAGGTAGAGGGTGCAGAGGTGCAGCGTGTTTTCTAAATTCAGCTGAGGATTGGAGAGCTGGTTTTGAATCCATCCTGGTTGAGCATTCCCAGGGACCAGCGTGCTCAGAGCCAGGAGGGGTAGCAGAGGGTGAGTCACTTCTGTCTGGACCTCGCTTTCACTCATGGGTCAATATTGGGCTTTGAAGCACTTTTGCTGTGAGAGAGTCATGTAAAAATGTCCCTAGGTGCTACCTTAAAGAAACCAAGCCATTTCTGGTGTGTTTGCATGTGGTCTGCTCAGGAAAGTGAGTGGCACTCATGACCATGGGCAGGACACACTCATGCCACCTTCTGCACCAGCCGTGGGGACCAGCTGGAGAGGTTGTCATCAGCAACACCCCCACACCTCAGCCTGGTGGTTTTGCTTCCTTTTTATGGCAGAGGAGCATCAAGGTGGGGATAGACACGGGTGAGGCTGAGCAAGTGCAGGCAGCAGGGGTGGCTGGTGGACCTTGCCCTCCTGAGATGCTAACTGGCCAGTATTGTCCCCCCAGCCTGCGGCTCTCCACCGTTCACGAGCCCAGCAGCACACTGGTGGTGCTGGAGTGGGGGCACTCAGAGCCCCCCATTGGGGTGCAGATTGTTGACTATCTGCTCCGTCAAGAGAAAGTCACTGACAGGATGGACCACTCCAAGGTGGAGACTGGTGAGTGGGGACTGCCATGGGGAGGGTGGGATGGAGGTGTTGGAGGAGAGCCTCTGTCTCCCTCTTTGCAAGGGGATGCTGCAACTTATCCAGTATCCTGTGGAAAAGAGCAGCCCCTCTCCTGCCCACCACGCTGCAGAGGTGGCAGCTCCACGCCATGGTGATGACCCTTGCTGGAAAAGCAATGGAATGGGTCCATCTGCACCAACCTCATGTGTGAGCCTTGGTCGCCCTCGGCACCAGGAACAGACCTCAGTGGTTCTCCACAGCCCCAGGGACACCTTCTGTGTCCTCTCCTGTGGCACATCCTCCCCTCTCTCCCTAGAGACAGTGCTGAGCTTTGTGGACGACATCATCTCTGGTGCCAAGTCGCCCTGTGCCATGCCTGCCCAAGTGCCAGACAGGCTGTCCTCCACGATCTCCCTCATTGTTCGCTGCCTGGAGCCCGACACCACCTACATGTGAGTCACCTCCCCTGTGCCATGGCCATGGCAGTGCTGTCACCCCGAGCATGGTGCTCCTGCCTGATGCCAGCCTTTGTGTGAGGGCTTGGGAGTCCAGAGCTTCACCTTTCCCTTTCTGGCCAGGTTCACGCTCTGGGGAGTTGATAATACAGGAAGACGCTCCAGGTCCAGTGATGTGACAGTCAAGACCCCCTGCCCAGTGGTAGATGATGTGAAAGCTCAAGGTGAGATGGAGAGAACTGCTGGACTGTGACACTTGGGGCCAGCAACAGGGAGGTCTCCCTTCCAGCATGTCCCCACACACATCTTGTGTCCTGGCTGTAATGTCTCCTCCACCCATGGTGGCCACATGGTGTTGAGGGTTGGGGTGGTGGGTGGTGGGAGGCACTCTGTGCTAGTGGGAGGCTGAGGGGGAGGCGAGCACTTGGGACACACCCAAATAGCCAAGAAGACCTGCCTGGCCTGCCCAGAAAGCAACTGATGGCATAGGTAGTGTCGGTGCTGAAGAAACCCCAGTTGGGTGCCTTCTTGTAAATAGATGGCATTTCACTGGCAGTGCCTTGTGACACCACCCATTTCTTTTCCTAATTGGACCAAATGACAGGAACCTAACCTAGACTGAGCCTGAGGAATGCCATCTACTCTGTTGATCCTCTCTTGGGACCTCATCTTGATGTGACATCAGCCATAACTCAGGGGACAACTCTTGGCTCTGGTCTTGGTTTCCCTAGAGCTGAGCTTTGGCCTGGTGGGCTTTGTTCATGCCTTTCCTTCCGCCCCACTGAATACCCACTGTCCTTCTGTCCAGAAATAGCAGACAAGATCTACAACCTCTTCAATGGCTACACCAGCGGCAAGGAGCAGCAAACAGCCTACAACACCCTGCTGGACCTGGGTTCCCCCAGCCTGCATCGAGTCCTTTACCACTACAATCAGCACTACGAGAGCTTTGGGGAGTTCACCTGGCGCTGTGAAGATGAACTGGGGCCCAGGTAGGCTTGGGAGCTGGCTTGGCTCAGCAGGCAAGGCCTTAGCTACCAACAGGCTGATCCCTTGTAGATGTTGGTCCCCAGGACAGTGACTCTCTGGCAATTCTCATTAACGTCTTTGATGATAGAGCTTTGAGTCTCACGGTGGGCTTCCTGTTTTGCTGGATGCTGTGTGTGTATGTTTGGGGTCCAGCCATCTCCCTTGAAGGACAATAAGCATAGGACAAGGTGTAAGGGTGTGGATCATTGCCAACGCATCATCCTTGTCCATCCCACCAGCCCTATCCTGCCTCTGGAGTTTTGCTTAGTCTGTTCATGCCAAGCTGGGTGGGAAGGCTCTTTTTCCCTCAGTAGCTGCTGCCAAAGGAAAAAGGCAGAAGGTCCTGGAAAAATAGGGCACCTTTGAGAACTGGAGATTGTTGTGGGTGAGAAGGGGAGGGAATGCATGTTGCTAGAGAAGGGTCCTGAGCATTCCAGAGGAGAGCTGCCAAGCTGGTGAAGGGTCTAGAGAACAAGTCATATGAGGAGCAGCTGAGGGAACGGGGCTTGTTTAGTTTGAAGAAGAGGAGGCTGAGGGGTGACCTCATTGCCCTCTACAACAACCTGAAAGGAGGTTGTAGGAAAGTGGGTGTTGGCCTCTTCTGCCAAGTAAATAATGACAGAACCAGAGGAAATGGCCTGAAATTGCAGCAGGGGAGGTTTAGATTGGACATTAGGAAGAACTTCTATACTGAAAAAGTGGTCAGGCACTGGAACAGCCTGCCCAGGGAGGTGGTTGAGTCACCATCCTTGGAGGTACTCAAGAAACGTGTAGATGTGGCACTTTAGGGCATGCTCTAGTGGCCGAGGTTGTGGGGTTTTTTTGTGGGTGTTTTTTGGTGGAGTTTGTGTGGTTGTTCATGTTTGTTTGGGGATTTTTTGGGTTTGTTTTTTTTTTGTGCTGATGGTTGGACTCAGTGATCTCAGAGGTCCTTTCCAACCATGACAATTCTGTCATTCTGTGATTGATGGAGGGAAGAAGGTACAAGGAGGTGTTGGTACCTTCAAGCCTGGTGGAGAAGGTGGCACAGAAGAGCTTGGTTATGGAAGCTGCTCAATGAAGTGCATGCAAACACATATACCTGGACTGGGCTGTGCCAGGTCAGGCTTGGCTTTCCTCCTTCTCCTGGGCTTTGTTTTGACTTGAATGTATCTCTGTGTGTGGTACTCACTGTCACCTGTGGTCCAAAGCAGGCAGTGGATTCACCTTGGCCCTGAATTGCACGTGTTCCCTTCTTTTGGTCCACATCTGCAGTCGTGTGGGCTGATCTCAGGGACACAAGTAATTTTTGGTGCCCAGGCAGTGCCAAGTTGCCATGGCAGGTTCTAGAGGAAGTTGCCCTGTTCCCTTCCAGCCTCAGACAGTCTCTTCATGCCTCAGTGGGCACTATGTCCTGTCTCAGGGCTTCTTTAGGTCACTGCAGCCCCTCCAGCTGTCTGGGGATGGGGTCCCTCCTGTTCCAGGCTTGTGGAGGGAGCCAGATGTGCCCTTCTCCCCATGTCCTTTGATGTCTGCTTTTGTCTGTGTGCTTTCCCAGTAACGTGGGTGTTTCCAGTCAGTTAAGCAAGCTGGGCTGGGATACTGTGTGGGCTGCAGTGGTGTTTCATAGCATCTGGCCTCTGAAGAGCTGGAGCCTTGAGCCCATATGGAAATTTGGATTACTTCAAACACACGCCAGCCACAGCTCCTGTCTATGAAACTCATGGCCTCCACCCTACCCCCTGTCCCACACCTTCTCTTGCTGCACTCACCACTGTCTTCCAGCCCTGCTTCTCCAGCTGATCACTTGTGGATTTCTAGCAGAGGACTGGAGATCTTCCATGTGCCTTCTCTGTCCTCCAGACCTCTGCTAAGCAGTCAGAAAAACACAGCAGGTAGCTGTGTGGCACTTTGGGTCTTAGGCGTATCTCCCAGTTCAGCTTTGGTGGGAAACTCTCAAGAGATCCTCCACTTCCTTGGGCAAAGCTGGAGTCTCTTATCTTTCTCCAGTTCCCATTTATGTCCTAAGAACTGTGAACTCTCTGTGGTGACATCCCAGCATGTGGAGGCTTGTTGCTGAGGTTCCCACCAGCTCCTCTGCCCAGGGTTGCTTCATTCCCACAGCACCAGTTGGGACCGGCAGGCTTGGACTTTGGCCTCACCTCTGTCTCGAGCCCATCTGTGATGATGCCGCTCTGTCCCCACCTCCAGCTGTGAAACCCAGCCCTGGTCTGCACAGACCATCTGACATCTGTTGCTGTGGTTTGCATGAGGAGCAGATGAAATTCCCTGCGTGACAGACCGGAGCCATCTCACATCCACTGCCACCGCTGAGGCTGAGTGTTGCCATCACTGCTCATGGCCTCAGCGAGGGGACCCAGGACCTCCTCCTCCAGCCCCAGCTGTGCATTGGCACGGAGCAGCCAGAAATGCCACTGAACTGCCCAAATGTTACTGTTTGCTGCCCGAACGTACCAGCCAGAGGGTTAATTCCACCATCTGGGAATGCTGGAGTGCTTGGGATGGGCTGACGCAAGCTGCTGATGGTGTTTGCAGCTCCCGCTTCTTGGAAAGAGTTGTTCAGGCAGCTGCAGAGGGCTCTGGTGATGGCAAACCTTCGAAAGCAGACCTGTTTGATTGCCAGCATCCAGACTGATGGTGACAGGACAAATCACTTGCAGATGACATTATTTAGCCAGCAGACAGAGTGTTTGTTTGACTGGTGCTGATGCTCCTTTGAAGTCCTGTATGTGGACCCAGGCGACTGACTCCACTGTGTCCAACACGGCCCAGATTTAGGTTAGAACTGGAGCCCTCTGCTTTCTAAACTCCTCTGCAAGAGAGGAGCCTAGGTGCAGCTGGGTCCAATCCTGTACATGTCACAACTCAGACTGGGCAGCCCAGGGAGATTCGAACTGAACCCCCTTGCTTTGTAGACTCCTGCTCAAGAGGAGCCCAGGTGCTGCTGGGTCCAAAATCCTCTTCTCAGACCTGGTCTTTTCCCAGAGAGAGTAAATGTACTCTTCTGCTGAAGGTGGATTCCTCCTGAACCTCCTCTCCCTCTGTCACCTGGCCTTCTCTCCTGGCTTCCTTGGTGGGTTGCAGCTCTTTGCCAAACATGACTTGTCTTTCCTTGTTTGGCTCTCTGCAATTGGAAGGCACAAAATGCCCAATGCACAGAGCTGGGGAGCTCTGCTGCATCCTCTGCTCCCGCAGAGCTCTTTGTGGATCAAACCTAGGCTGTCCTCCTCAGAATGTTCCTTCTAGATTGTCACTGTCCTTTGGGACACATTTCCCAAAAGGTTACTACACATTACAGACTAGATGAAAAGCAGTGTGACCAGCAAGGGAGGGGATTCTTCCCCTCTGCTCCACTCTTGTGAGATTCTCCCTGCAGTGCTGTGTCCAATTCTGGAGCCCCCAGCACAAGAAGGACATGGAGCTGTTGGAGTGAGTCCAGAGGAAGTCACGCAGATGCTCAGAGGGATGGAGCAGCTCTGCTATGGAGACAGGCTGAGAGAGTTAGGGTTGTTCTGCTTGGAGAAGAGAATGCTCCAGGGAGACCTTAGAGCACCTTCCAGGACCTGAAGGGGCTGAAGGAAAGCTGGGCAGGGAGTTTTTACAAGGGCATGGAGTGATAGGACAAGGAAGAATGGTTTCAAACTGGAAGAGTGGAGTTTTAGGTTAGACATTAGGAAGTAATTCTTTAGTGTGAGGGTGGTGAGACACTGGAACAGGCTGCCCAGAGAAGGGGGGACAGGACAGAAAAGTTGCAAGACCAATGCAGAAGACCTCTGACCCAGATAGGGGCTGTTCCTGCACACATTTAGACTTGCAGTACTGCCATGGGGCTGCTGTGTCCCCACAGCCCCACCATCTCTTCTCGTCCCAGCAGGGTTGGGCTCTGCTTGGCCACTGTCCACCCTGCCCAACTCTTGCGTTGTCTCTTCTCCATCCAGGAACTGCCACGGCGTCCTTAACTGTCTTTGCTTTTTCTCTCCTCATATGCTCCTCCCACCTTTCCCGCCATCCCCCTGTGGTGTCTCCATGGCCCCCACTACCCCCTCACTGTCCGTGTGCGTGTCCTCGGCATCTCACCCCCCCTTCACTGCAGGAAAGCCGGCCTCATCCTCTCACAGCTGGGGGACCTCAGCAGCTGGTGCCACGGCCTCCTCCAGGAGCCCAAGATCAGCCTCCAGCGCTCGTCCCTCAAGTACCTCGCCTGCCGCTACAGTGAGATCAAACCCTACGGGCTCGACTGGTCAGAGCTCAGCCGGGACCTCAAGAAGACGTGTGAGGAGCAGACGCTGAGCGTCCTTTACAATGACTATGGTGACAAGGACTACTGAGGGTTGCAGGCCCCCGCTCTCACGCTGGCCTCTCCACGGGTGTTTGTGAGGGTTTTGTACACGGACTCAAGGGAGGGAGGGTGTTGCTGACATTTCTGGAGGCAAAAATTCAGACTGAGGAGCGAAACCAGCTGCTCTGCGCAGGACTGACTCAGTATTAGTTTCTTCTTTGACTTGGCCAAAAGCCTTTCTAGTTAGAAGTCTTGTGGGACCCAGTTTTCTTGGTTTTGTTTTATTCATTTTGCCAAGAGGTTCCTCAGCTCACAGACCTGAGTGAAGCAGTGGAGAGTGCAGGTTGGGAGGACACAACCCCCTTTACCTGCCCCATTGTTGCCTTGACTGTGGAGACCATCCTCAGGGTGAAGATTGGTCACGGGAGAAACGTGGTGACAGCCATGAAGAGAGAGCAGGTGATGCAGGGTTGGGAAAAGAGGCAGGGCATGAAGGTTGGGTTGAGATGCTAATGGTTAATGCTGAGCAAAACAGCCACTGAGCAGCCAAGAGGATTTGGGTTGGTTTATTTTCACAATTGTAAAGCATGAGGTCTGGATGAGACCTGGCTTAGTGATGGTGCCACTGCAGGGCAGAGTTGGAGCAAGGAGAGAGAGGCTAGGTGACCCCATCTCCTCAGGTTCTTCTGTGAGGGGCACAGCCCATGTTTGCTCCAAGATGCAGAGTCCTTCAGAATGAAGGCAGCTTGGCCTCAAGTCCACTGTTCAGCTGGACATCCTGACCTTCTTGTGGGACCAAATTCCTAGGATGTCAACTTAAACATCCCTTCCATTATGTTTTTGGGTTTTTTAACCCATCATAATTAAGACTTTGAGGCAATGTCAGAAGGCTGCTGAGGAGAGCCCCAGCCAAGACAGCAGCACCCAGACAGCTCAGCTGAGGCTGTCTTCTTCACTGGCTGTCCTGCAGCTGTGGTACAGTCCAGGCTCTGGATGGTCCCCCAGGTCCTGGTCCTGGAGAGGGCTCAGTGACATGGTGTGATGGGCGGGCGTCTGGGGATGTTGCTTGCCCTTGCTCAGGCTTACATCTGCAGCTCTCACCAGTGACTCTTTTTATTAAAGCAGAGAACTGGGGTTGCCCTGGGACACTAGGCTCAGTTCAGAGCAAACTGTTCTCCAAAGCCCCATTACCACTGATGGTGCTGTAGGCAGCAAACAACTTCTTTTTAGCCTCAGCTTCCAGCCTGGCTTGCAGAGGAGGCATCTCTGGACTTGCCAGCACTTTTGATCTGGACAAGCCAGGAGCCCTTCAATGTGATTTTTACGATGCCTCTTCAGAGAGAAATTTCCTTTCATTTGTTTTTTCTTTTGGTTTTGTTTTTGTTTGTTGTTTTTTTTCCCAGCCTTGGCAGGAGCAATCTTCAGCCTGTCCTTTATGATTTTTCTGCCTCCTTTCCTCCTGCTACGTGCCAAGGACATGGCTCCAACATGTGCGAGGTGCTGGGGTTGAGCAAGTGCTCAACAGCAGATCAGAATCTTCCTGCAGGCCCACACAGTGCTTTGTTCTTCCCTTCTCACAGGCAGACCTATCCTCCAGAGATGTCTGACCAGGACCAGGGAGCTGCTGAGGCACAATGGCATTTCTGTAATGAGTGTGTCTGGTAGGGGTCTTCAGGCAAACACTTAATCCTTGCAAGAAGGGCATCTGCTGGATCCTTTGTGGCTTTTTATCACATTATTTTTTGATGTGCCTGATACTACTGAGGGCTTGGGGCTCAGACCAAGCCCAGTGCCATCTCCATGTACACGTAGACATGGGCAGGTGATCTGTCCCTGGAAGTCTTCAAGGCCAGGGTGGATGGGGCTTGGAACAACGTGGTCTAGTGGGAGGTGTCCCTGCCTATCCAGGTGGGGTTGGAACTAGATGATCTTTAAGGTCCCTTCCAACCCATAGCATTCTGTGATGATGATGATCCATAATGAGCCATTCCTCCTTTTCACATTAGCCACTGGCAACCTTGGCCAAGGGACTTTGGTTTATCCTTTTCCTTCTCCCAGCAGATGCTGAACTCAACTTCCAGCCAGGCAGCCATCCAGGGCACCTTCACTCAGCACCTTGGAGGGATGCTTGGCCAAAGGCTGCTCTGGCCCAGGCACAAGTTGGTTGCTCACCAAGTCATACTGCTGATGTGGCCTTTATACAGAACACAGACTGTTTTCCTGGGGGTACCAGATTCTCTCTTCTATTGCTCACTGGGTGCAGCAGCAGGGATGGGAGGGTTGCAGCCTTCCAGCTGCCAGCAAAAACTCAGGCACCCCATTTGTTCACACCCACCTGGGTCACTTTTTTCATCCAGCCCCAAGATTTGCCCTGGGGCTCTGCAGATATTGTCATTCTGCTTCTGCACTCACCATTTCAAAGCATGGTCAACCAAAACCCTGCAGCAGCAGCAGCTGACTGGGCTGGAATCTGCTCCCCTGGCTTCCCCATGGCCTGGGAGATGGACCATTGGGAGGGTGATGGGAAGGCCACCCATCCAAGGTCCTTCAATGGCACCTTTGCACCAGCTGGACAGGACTCAGTGTCCCCAACCCATGACAGACCACACAGTGGGCTGGTGGGGCTCTGCTCCGCATGGTTGATGGCCATGGTGTTGCTGCACCTGCTGTGCCAGCAGGTCCTGCCATCTGCAGGACTGTGGTCATGATGGCCCTGGCTTTGTGAAGGCTTCCCATCTAGATTATTTGGCTTTGCAGCTCAGAATTTTGCCCAGACTTGGATTTTCTTGCCAAAACCCTTCAATTAAGATGTGAGCCTGTCTCCAACAAATGCCCAGACTGGAGTAGGGAGTTGCAGCAGACCTGGCCTTGGTGGCATGTGTTACATGGGGCTTGCTAACTCAAACCAGTCACAGGCCAGCCCCAGGTGTGCCTTTCTCTGGCAGGGCTGACCCCACCCCTCTGCCACGGGGTCCTGCTCTGGGGTCTGCACAGTATTTTCTCTCTTAGTTCTTCCCATGCTGCCAACCACACGAAAGCTGGAGAAGACACCGTTTTCCATCCATTTCTGCAACAGCCCCCCCCCTCTCCTCCCTGCCCTCTCTTCTTTTTTAATTTCTAAATTAATGAGCAATCATTCACCTGAGATGAACCTCTGGGTAATTCTTTTTTTTTTTTTTTCTTTGCTGCACCTGTATCCCTGTAATACCTTTTACTTGTCGTGGAGTTCTTTAACATATAAAGATGTTTAAGTCCTTTTCTTTATGAAGATGGCTACACTTCATGTTCCTTGATGTTCTATCAAAACTAATGTGACGTTTTATTACTGTAGATTGAAAGTAGGGTGCTTTAGGGTGAGATAGCCACGTGGCAAGAAACACAAAACCCTTCCAGATTACATAAATAAATAAAAAAAGTTTAAAAAAAAAAAAAAGGTTTTAAACAACAGCAACAACAACAACAAAAAAGGATCATTGTAACATTATGTAAAACTCCAGATGATAATTTAACTGACTATTAAATGGAGCTGTTAGTAAGTTGTGGCTCTGGCAAACTGGAGTGTTTGTTTATAGTTTTGGTCCCCTTGATGTCATCTTTTGGATTAAACACTCCCAGCCTTGGAGCTCGGGTGCATCTTCACGTGAGTTTTAAAAAAACATCCTTTTAGCCTGTGTTTTTTTAGCATGTAAGATGAATGGGATGATGGAGTCTGGTGGTCAACCACCAGAGAACTTCCTAGTCCACCTGGCAGACTTTTGAGAGAGGACTAGCAGCATCATGAATATTAATGGCCTATGAATGATGGGAAAATCAGTGCCTGAGCAGAGGTGAGATCTGCCAAGGCAGCCTAAAAAGTCTTTTAAGGTGCAGAGTTGTGTCTGGAGCCCAGGCCATCAGTGCTTGTAGGGCCTGGCCCTTGGCCAAGCCCTGCCAGATGGGGGAGAGACCTGGGGAGAGGTGGGGATTGCTGTGGGTGGGCAGGCAGGGGGCCTGGGAGGACATGGGAACAGGGGGATTTAGGGACCCAAATCCATAGGAAACCAGACCTCATTATGTCTCATGGAACAATTTGATTTATTTTTTTTTCCTCTTCCCACTGCTAAATTGCAGGAAAATAAGCTAAAAATACACCTGATACTTTCCTCCTGCTATTTTTCCATGCAGTTCAGTGCTGTGGCTGCCACTGGTTCATTGCACAATAACCCGTGGCTGTGGAATGAGGTGTAAGGACAAGGAGGAGGAGGAGAAGAGGGGCCACATGGCAGCAGGGCTCGTGGTCCCAAGGCTGAGCTGCTGTGTCAGAAGGTCTTGGCACCCTTGGCTCATCACACCTTCACCAGAGTATCTCCTCTGGGGTCCTCTGGCTTGCAAGCCATAGGGGTGTGGAGAAAGGCACTGCAAAAAGGCAGAGGACTCTAAAGGGGGCATCACCAGCTGACACAAAATGGCAGCTTTTTATGGGGGGTTTGGTAAGGTGTGTGCATGTTGGAAGGGCTGCCGTTGGCCAGTGGTCCCTATTCATCCACAGAAAGGAGGTACCAGCAGGGATTGTAGCATTTCAGCTCAGCCATGACCAGCATGGCACTGCTGGAGCCCTCACACAAAGCACCATGTCCCCAAGGTCGTGGTGGCTGCCCTGTTTCTTAATGACTGGCTGCATAGTTTCCTCCATTGTAACAGCAGCCAAAGCTTTTCAGATCGAACTTGTGCTGCTGGAAGAGCCACCACCATCCTCTACAGTGTGTCCCCCTCATTGTGGGGACACAGGGCTTGGTGTTTCTTGTCTTGCACTGGGTGTTTGGCAGAAAGGAGTGGACAACATGGGAAAACAATGTGTCACTTGGCTACTGCCATAAACAGTTGCCCTTTTTTATTTAAGTGGAAGACCCTAGGAAGCAGGAATTGCAACAAGGAAAGCCTCCTGGGGTGGTACTGACCCCCCAGCCTGGTGGTGTCCCTCCTTGTGCCACCAGCACCATGGCCTTCTAGTGTGTGTGTGGGGGTAGTAGGACTTCCAAACCTGGCCCAAATGCTCCAGGTGCCACAGGACCTGCCACTTCTTCGTATGCTGCACACACACACACACACACACACGGAGGGTATGTGGGACTGAGGGTGAAGCAAGGAGGCCAAAGAGGTGGAGGATGAGAAGATTATTTATTTTTTTCATAGATTTTTATAAAAAATAATTATCAAATACAAAAAAAATAAAAATAGCAGCAGCCTCCGTTGTGAATAAAACCCTAAAGGGAACAAAAACCTCTCAGTGTTGCTATAGAAGAACAATATTTGGGTATGTAGAAGCTATCCATTCAAGAGAAGCACAAATGTCTGTCAGCCAAGGCACCACCTTAGGCCTTCCCCATGCTGGTTCCCCTGCCCACAGGGCACTGTCCCTTCCCTGCACCCACTGCTGAGCAGGGACAAGTCATTGCCAAGACCAGGATTTTCATGCCAAAAGGGTGAAAATTCAGCATCTAAACACACAGGTGTCCAAGTAACATGGGCACCAGGCAGTGCAGGGTTTGGCACGGTAAGATGCTGGGATTTTAAATTCTCCCTTCTACCTCTGCCTGTCACCCTCACTATGGCCCCGTTGTCCCCACTGGCCAGGGGCTGTCGTGCCCCCTGCTCCTGCTCTCCCCTGAATTTCCCCCTCCCTATGCCACTGGAGCAGGATGGGTTGCTCGAGCTGCACCTTCTGGGAGAACATTTTAAGTCTCAAAGGGCTTTTTAAAGAAATTTCCTTGTATTTTTGTAGTGTTTGAGTTCGGTTTGGTTTGGTTTTTTTTTCATTGAAAAATGGATCACAGTCAAAAAAATTGCAGCTGTCTGTCTGACAGTGCATTTGGGTCATCACCTGTGCATGATGGGAACAGAAATGTCAGCATGTCCCTGCTAAAGAGGAGATGGGGCCCTATGTCCCCCTCAAGCATCCCTGCCAAGACCAAGGCACACCCCACCAGAGAGAGCACTAGGGCTTGGGAGACGAGTTGGAGGACAAGGCATCTCCTGCCTGGACACTGGTGGGATGTCCAGGTGTCTCTGTCCCTACTCTTTCTTAACCTCCGCCCAAACACAAAAAAAAAAAGGGTAGGAGCGCGGGGGGAGGGGGGAGACGGGGCGGGAAACGAGCAAAACAAATAAACGATGCCTTGAAAATTCCCTGTCTGTCCACACCGTGTCACCCTCTCTCCATCGCTCCTGCGCCGGACAAACCTGAGTTGGGAGCCTAGGTCCACCGGTACAGGCCATGGGAGGAGGAGATGGCCTTGGATCTCTTGGTCCCGGCCTGCACCCGGGACACTTGGGTCCATGCTCCTACTCCGGGGTCTCTTCTGTGCTCTCCTCTGTCATTTTTCTCTGACTCTTTCCAGCACAAAACCATCAGCAATGACCCCAAGGCGCCTTCCCCTTATGCTGCTGCTACGGGGCTGGGTCCAGGCTGCCAGGCTGAGCTTCTGGGACTCAGCTATGGGAGGAAAAGTTTCTAGCTGAGCTGCGTTGGCCCTAGAGGTGAAGTTGAAGAGTTTCACTTTGTGTCTACAGGCAAGAGACTGGTGAAAGTCAGCGGCTGTATGTCTACCACGATGGGCTCAGCCACAGAGAAAATCGCAGTGGGAAAAGATGATGCTCAAAGTCTCCTGACAGGTTGTTTAGATCTTGTCTCTCCTCCAAGAGACAACACTGCTGTAGGTCACGTTTGGAAAGGAGATGTGGGGAAAGACCCACCTCATCCTTCTTAATTCAGAGAATCACACAGCTCCTCTGGGTTGCCCACTACATTTCTCACCAACTTGGGCGCACAGTGGCCAGGGGGAGCAAAGTGGAGAGGGACCCTTGCATGTCTTTGCTCCTACTGACCACGTAGTGATCCCCATGGACATGAAACCCTTCCCAGAAGGCTTGGAAATAATGGCTGATGGGCATCTGGGGCACCCTTTAGGGTGACAGCACTCGGAGAATCTTCTTGACCTCAAAACCCTGACCCAGCCCCCTAAGCAGAGCACAGCAAAGAACTGGCAAATCCCAAGGGCAAAACTTGTGCTTGGAAGAGCATCTTAAAGTGGCAGCCTCCATGCCACCTGCCTGGGGAGCCCTCTCCTGGCCTGGTGTGGGCATTTGGCTTCTCCCTCTGTCCTCCTTCCAGCTCCCACTTGGCAAGGAAGGGGAAATTCCCTGCTCCTTCTGTGCTTTTCCCAACGGTTTGTACTTCAGAGCAGCATGGGTGTGTGACAAAGGATATCCTTTCTCAGCTTCATCAAGAGCAAAGAAAATATAATATATATTTATATATATTATATGTGTATATATATATAATTAAGTTTAAATATTTGCGGAGAGATCACAAGTACCTCGACCTTGCTAAATAAGCCTGTACAGCAGCGGGGGGGGTGAATAGTGACAAAACCCAGAGCAAGGACACCTGGACACTGGACCAGGACAAATGTCCATGGCAGAGCCTGGGCTCTCGATGTGGAGCCCAGCCTGGTGCATGGCCAAGGCAGTGCTAGACCCTTGGCTGAGCCCCTCCAGTGTGTCTGGGCCCCCCCACTGTGTCCTGGCTGGCTTTGGGAGGGAGCAGCAATCGGGAGGTGACGGCCACATGCTGCAGCCTGGTGTCCTTGACTGGTCCCCTCCATGCACAGTGGCCACCCCCCTCCCCAGTTCTTCCTCCTGTCCCCCCAGCCATCCCCACCAGTCCCCCCCCTCGCTGCCTCGGGGCTGCTCCAGAGCTTGCCTGACCCAGAGAGGCCCTTCATGGTGCTGCTACTGGTTCTCCTCAGCCGCTGGGTCACGGCACGTGCATTCGTCCTGGTCACAGTCAGCAGCAAATGGGATCACCTGGAGGGAATAAAAGGAGGCCATAGGATCACAGACTCATACTGGTTGGAAAAGACCTTTAAGATCATCAAGTCCAACTGTTAACACAGCACTGCCAAGCCCTCATAGTGTCATATTCTGCACCTCTTGGAGGATCTCCCCCAAGCTCCCAGCTGCAACAGCTGGCCTCCATGCTACCCGGAGTAGGAGCCAGGGTAGATGCACACAGTTCTTGTGCATTAAGAACTAAGAAAACCTAGGTAAGGTGGGAGGCAAGGTGGGAGGGCACCAGCAGAGCATCTGGCTCCTGGTTGCAAGTTGCCCAGTCATGGCCACGGGAGCTGAGGAAACCGTTTCCTCCAGATGCTTTATACACACCAGGCTCTAAGCCTGGAGTTTTTCTTATCGTGGAGGCACATTTGATTTTTTGCAGCCTGGGCCAGTGAGAGGCTGGAGCCTGTTTGGTGTCTGAACCCCACATTCCTGCATCTGTCCTGCAAAGCTCTGGAGGCTTGTGCCATGGGAGATCTGGGAGCTGTGGGGGATGTGAGCTGGGGCTGGGTCTCATGAGTGCCATGGAACTGAATGCCCCCACCTTCTGCTGTGAACCTGTCCTTTATTTTGGCCAAAGATCCCGATGTCTAAGGTCTCCTGAGAGCCCTGCCTTGCTCTGAGGTGTCATGATACCTCTGTGGAGGTTTCACTCACCACCTGGGTGTAAAGCCTTTTCTCTCCTATCTCCAACTGCATCTTCCCAGGATTTTATTTTTCCTTTTCTCTGCGTGTGTATGTGTGATGAAAGGAAAAATGATTCAAGCTCCACAACAAAGATGAGAAGATCCAAATTCACATATTTTTGCAGTGAGAAGTTATCTCATGCCCTGAGATTTGTTTTGCTGTTGGATATGCTTAGGAAGGATGGGCTGTTAGTGCTGGAGAGCGAGTTAGGTGGGAGGGGGATTGTGATCAGAGACAAAGAAGGGGCTGTGCAACCCCAACACCAAGTTGCTCCCTCTACACTATTCCTCCCTCCATGCTATTCCTCCCTCCTTCCCTTCCCAGGAGTATTGGGAGGGAATATGGCCCATAGCAGACATCAATGGACCATACCCAGATCCTCAAAGATTGCTCAATTATAGCTTAAGGTGACTTCTGACTCACCACAGCTACATCCTATGGAAGTAATTTCTCTGGGACTCGGTTCCCAAAAATGAGAGGGAATCCCGTGAACTTCAGCAGGAGCTGGGCTGAGTTCTCTGTCCCACTGGCCCAGGTCCAAACCCTGCTGTAATCAGTGGGATGAGGTCTATCAGCTTCAGCTGGCTTTGGTTTAAAATCATGGGTTTTCTTCTCCATTCGTGGGAGAATTGCATTGCAGGCTCAGTTCCAGGGCCAGCAAAGCCGAAGAGCAGGGCTAGCCATAACCACTGAATCCTAAATCCTGGCCAGTGCCACAGAAGATGCTCACTTACCTTCCTGGAGGAGAGCGTGGAGGAGCAGCAGTCACCCCCATCATACTGGCAGTACGCCCGGTTGTTGATGGTGTCACACCAGCCATCTGCTTGGAAGGGCTAGGCAGAGAAACAAGTAGTTGTTGAAAGGGTTATTCAACAGTGGAAGGTTCCCCTCAAAAGCAGAAATCCCAGATCCTCAGCAAGGCCCCTGTGCACCTCTGATGAGGCCAAGGCCCAGTTCCACCCTACACAACCCCCTCTTCAAAGCCAAAGGGCACCAGAAGGCTGATGTGTATGGAGGTGTGGGTATTTGGAGGGTAGCAGCTGCATCTCAAGGATCAGGGGATTGTGTTCAGGAACAGAGAAAGAAAATACACATCACTAGAGAGGGCTCCAACCTAAATGTCACAAGTCCTCATTGCACTTGGTGCTTCTCCATGGAGTCTAGTACCACCCAACTAGGAGTGAATTCATACTCTCATCTGCTCATCCACCTTCTCACACCCCTCTCACAATCCAGCACTCTGCATGTGCAGAGCTAGGGCAGGGCTCCTTAAGAAGCTGATCCAACTCTTCTCTCCAATATGCCTCCCCCCAAGGAGCTTGGCTCTCACGCTGAGCTTGGTGACCTTGGGCTGCAAAGGGCAGAGAGGCTGCTACAAGGATCGATAGAGCAACCTCCTAGAGGATCAACCTCAGGAAGGCAGGTGCTTTATCTCCCTTAGGCTATGAAAAAGGTTCAGCAAGGTCAGGAGTCTCCCAGAAGTACTTGCACTCAAACCAAGCCAAGCACTGGCAGCGAGGACCATTGCGTGTTATAGAATAGTCTTGTTCTGGCTCTAAACCCAAGGAACATGTCTTCAAATTCCTCAAGACTCTCCACCAGAGGCTCTAGCCCCATCCACAGCACACGGCTCCACCAAACCTTGCCAGGTTGGAGAACAAGGCTACTTATTTGATGGCCAGCTGGCCTTGAACACTTCCAGGGATGGGGCATCCACAGCTTCTCTGTGCAACCTGTGCCAGTGTCTCACCACCCTCATAGCAAGGAATTTCTTCTGAATGTCTAACATAAATACCCCCTCTTCCATTTTAAAGCCATGACCCCATGTCCTGTCACTACGTGCCCTTGTAAAAATTCCTCCCCAGCAGCAGCCCAGTCCCCTTTGCTGCCCCGTTGGCTCTGCCTGGACAACTGGGGATTTGCAGAGCCCACCTTGCCTCAGTGCAGCTCAGATAAGTGCTCCATCATAAACAGAGCTCAGCTCTCACAAGGAAACAGAAAAGCTATCACAGCAGAAGAGCTTTCAGTCCAGAAATGTGAAATGGCACAAGCAGCCACTCAGAAATCCATTTTATTGCTGATTAGTTACATCAGTCATCTGATCACAGAAGAGAAACCAGCAATGGGGGCTGAGAAGCAGCCAACTGGGGCTGAGAAAGCAACACTGTGCCATGAGCACGACCAAATAACGTGTGGAGCACTTGCAACTAACTGTCAGGAACAATCCACAGCAGAGGTTTATTTATCCCAGATACACACCAAGCAACACCTGAGTGTGCTAGACAGAGCCAAGAGGCCATTCATTAACTGAATGATTACTAATTAAACACTTCTCCTGCTCTAGGCTCTGTGATGGGAGCTACTGGCCCAGCAGCCATAGCTAACCTCCAGGAGGCCTGCTGCCATCAGAAAGGGCTTTTGGTGGGAACCTGGCCACCCCTTGGCTCATGGAAGCAGCCAACCCATTTCACTGGATCTGGTGGTCCCAAACAACAAGCAGGCTTCAGAAAATACCTGGACCCAGCCTTTGGTGGACACTTGCCTGTAGCACCCCTAAACCAAGTGACAGTCAGCTGAAAAACATCACCACACCATGACAGTCTCGCATCCACTGTGCTAAAGCCAACATGTGGGGCTGGTGATAATGCCAATAATTCACACAAAAACCCCATGCCAAAACCAGGGAACTAATGGGGCTTTATGTCATCATGACCCACAAGGAACAGTAATGGGGTAAAGTCACTTTAGGAAGTAGCAGGAGGGATTATGGCAAAACCCCCATGTGTCTGTGCTATCAGTGCCACAGTCCCCAGGCCAGATCCAGGCAGGCACAGAGGGATCATATTTGCCTGGAAGATCTGGCAAAAGAAGAAAGAGCACAGCTTCCTATATCTGGGAAACTGAGGCTTAGGTAGCTCACTTGAAAACAAGAAGGGATTTGGCTCCCATCATTGCTGTCACAAACCACATCCAGAGGACACCAGGGTGCAACTTCACTGAAGCAAGAGGTTTAATGCTCTTCTTCACTGCAAAGCACCAGTGGGTCTTGAATGCTGGTGACCAAAGGAGATCTCAGAGCCACCAAGCAGCTCTGAGCACTGAGAGAGCCAGGGCAGGGATGCTGGGGCTGGCCAGAGCAGGGATGCAGGCAGGGCACTGGCCAGGGCCCTGGCAAGGGAAGTGCCCTTCTGGGTGTGATTTGCTTTTGCAGCCTTCCACGTGGTGGAGTTTTTCCTTGAGCTTTGCTTTCCATGTGTCATGACTCACCAGCAAAACCAACGCCTGCCGCTTGGGTAGTTTCCATCCAATTATGGGGAGGTTTGCCCAACCCTGGCTGCACAGGTCTGAAATGATTTCCAGATCTCATTTGCAAGGTGGGGGGAGGACAGAAGTGGGGACAGGACGGGGAAGGAGAGGCTCTCCTTTTCTCTCTACACCTCTTAGGGCTAATTGCCCCCTTCTCTCAACCCGCCCCAGCCAGTACCCCACCCTAAACAAATACAGGCTCCTATAGCAACACTTGTTGGGGAAACGTAACAACTCATGCTCCAAATTACCTTGGAAAAACATATGAGGGGAAAATAAAAAATGACTAATTGGACCTGAGGCCCAAGAGAGTCAGGCACAGGGCCTGGGGACTGCTGTCCCTGCTCCTTGCCCATCGCCTGGAGAAGACAGTGATTCCTGTTGCTTTGCCTTGTCAAGAACCTCCAGCCAGTCTCATCTTTGCAAGCAGAAAGACCACAGTAAGGTGCTGATGGGTCATGCTTGAGTGCACAGGCATCCTTGAAATTGCATCCGTCTCATTTTGGTCTTGCAAGAAGACAGGGGCAATGCAATGTACCGAGAGCAGATGATATGAGACGTTATATTTAAATATATAATAATAGAATAAATATATTCTATATTTAGACATTAGGAAGAAATTCTTTCCTGTGAGGGTGCTGAGACTCTGGCACAGGTTGCCCAGAGAAGCTGTAGTTGCCCCATCCCTGGAAGTGTTCAAGGGCAGGTTGGATGGGGCTTGGAGCAACCTGGTCTAGTGGGAGGTGTCCATGCCCATGGAGAGGGGTAGGAACTAGATGGCCTTTAAGCTCCTTTCCAACCCAAACCAATCTGTGATTCTATGAAATACGTACAGACTCTGTTCAGCCTGTGCTTGAGCTGCGTGGCTCTATGGATAGGTGGGAGAAGGGGGGGTTGCCAATGTTGGCGACTCACAGAAACATCCAGCAAAGTTTTAAGATGCAGGAAAAGAAGAGAAAACCTCAGTGCCCAATCATGCCATGGGAAGGCAATTGGTGTGATCCAGGGAAATAGATCACAGCTGCCAGAATACGCATCCTCCAGTGAGTCAAGGGGAAAGGGGCTGGCTGAAACGGCTCATATAAACTGGGAAAAAATCAATTAGGTAATTGCTGCAACTGCTCTATGTTAAGAGATAGGGAGCTGCTGGGCTAGGCGATGTGCCACCACAGATCCCCCCCTCTTGCACCATCCATCTTCCTTGTTTATCCCGACAGGAGCTTGCACAGGGCATGTGTTAGCACGTGGAGGTGCAGCATCTGGCACCACCAGGCCCCAGCCCTGCGCTGCCGGCAGAAAAAATAGTAACTGCGAGTCAAGTGCTTGGCAATTTTAAGAGGCTAAAAAAAACACAGGCTCTTAAAGCTGGGAATAGGCATGAATGAAAAGAGAAAAAATCAAAGGAGAAGGGAAAAAAAAAAAAAAAAAAAAAAAAGAGGGAAAAATATTGCAGGCAAAGGAGGGATGTGAGAAAGATCCTGCCACATCTGAGGCACAGCATCTCCAAAGGCTCGGTGATGCCGTTCCTCTTGAGGCTCCTGGGAGATGCCATGCAGGGAGCAGCGTCTGTGCATGGGGTTTTTCCACAGTTCCTGAAGTGTCCCGGGGGCTGAGCTGCCTGGTTCCCTTCCTGTGGCTGGCATCCTGCCTGGCAGGCAGCCCCCAGTGCCCTTGGGGAGGCAGGCAGGGTCCAGACACTTTCCTTCAAATCCACCTTCTGTGTAGGTTGATTCACTGCGAGAGAGCCTGAAAGGGTGTGACAGTGCAAAGGGAAGATGGAGCATGAGGAATAAATCACAGATGCCATCAATATTGTACATATTTTGCTGCTGTGTCACGGGTGCTGGATGAGCATTATTTCCCAAGAACACAGAGTTTGCTCTGGTTGAACTGACCTGAAGGCCTGGCACTTGCTTTTGGCAATGACCTGTTCCAGATGCTTTGGAGGAAGGTGGAAAAAAGAAAAAAAAAAAAAGTTCAGCATGCACCTGGCCAGTTGTGTAAGTGAAGAGCTGAAAGGCTCTTCTGCAGTGCACTGGCATTTCAATCTGCCCATACCCAGAGAAAGCCCAGAATGCAGCTTCAGGGCATCAAGACCAGCCTTAAAAAGCAAAAAGTTTCTGCCCAGCACTCAGGAGGCTGCACGGGTCCTGGGCTTTGTGACACTGCTGGTCCCATCCAAGGAGGGTGCACGGTTTGCTTTCATGCTGCTGCTAAGACAGCACAGGTGTTGTTATCCTTGCATCCTTCCCTTGGGGCACTGGTATTTTGGGCATCAGCCTTGGACCCTTTGCATGCTGAGACGACCACATGCAACCCTAAGGCTGAGGAGGTGGAGGTGCCTTCATTCTTCTCAGCTGTAGCTTTCCAAGCAACCCCAGAGGAACAGGAAAACCACGATTTCAACTGGCAGGGACCAGCTGGAAAAGCTGCTGTGCTGTCAGCCCCACGCCTCGTCCGTCAGCTTCACCACTGTTAGCTCTGCTCCTGTGCTGGATGAGCCATTAGCCATGGAAAGATGGTTTGGAGGAGAGAGAAGGGAGATGACATGACTGAGGAGACAGGGCCAGGTGATAGACCTCCACCAGGGAAACATCTTCAATGTGTGCATGGTGTCCTGGGAACCACAACCTTGCCAGGTCTTCATGAGCAAGAGCCCAAGGACACTAGTGTGAGGAAGCAGCAGCCAGGGCCAGGCTGACACCTGGCAGAGCTGGAGGCCCTTGCCCCTTTGACAGCCCAAATGAGGGCTTACAGGACTGCAGGACATCAGCCTTGTGGCTCCAGGGGTCTTAGACATGCAAGAGAAGTAGCATCCTGGTGGGAAGCTGCTGCATGTAGTGGGGAAGCAGGCAGGGGTGTAGGCGAACAGGCAGGAGCAAGTGGGGAAAGGAAACACCAAGAGACTGCAGCAGCCAAGATGTTGCAGAAAGCCCAGGGAGGTCCCTGAAGAGACCCCAAAGCCTTGAGAGAAGCCTGGTTTACGTAAAGCTCCTCTGCATCCAGCACCCCAGCTTGGGTCCCTGGAAATTCCCCCTCCCCTCCCTGTCTGCATCCCTCCAAACCACCGTTTTCCTACGGAAAACCAGGGCCAGTCCCTCCAGCTGCAGCCGTGGCAGGAGGTGGTTAAAGGGACACTGTAGCACAGTGTCCCCAGGACACATCCCCTGCCTTGCACACACACAGACTCAGGCTGATGGGGCAGAGAGCCCGGCCATTCTTGGCTCCCTCTGCTTGCCCAGGGAAGTTGACTGGGAATGCAGACTGTGGGAGGAAACGACAATGTTCATTGTTTGGATTAAATATTTTTCTTGGCCCTCTCTCTGTTGCAGTGTGTCTTTTATTTTATAATTTTTTACTTCCCTCCCCCCAGCCTTCAACACCCCAAGCACATCCACTTTCCCTCTCTCTTTCCTGAGGCTCTCCAGCACGCAAGAAGGAAATCGGCTCTGAAAAACAGAGCAGGATGGAGAGGGAATGGGGTTGGCTTCTGCTCAAAAAACCTTTTTGGGATGCCTGGCTGCCCTGAGCCACTCCAACCAGCAAGCAAGAACTACCTGGCCCATGGCAGCCAGGGAGGCAGGGCCAGCACCATGCAGAGGAAGAGAGCTGTAGGAATTTGGCAAGAGGCACCTGGGACCAAGTGGCCTGAAGAAAAGAGAAACAAATTCCTACAAACCCAGCACTTCATCCATCATGTTAATGTTTCCCAATTTGTGTCCCCTAAGCTGCTTCGGTGCTCCTTTTGAACCAGGTGGCTGTCCCCTAGAGCCATATGCCTGCAGGGTGGCTTGCTAGGTGATATCATGGACCTGCACCATCACCTCAGAAAGGAAAAAAGGAGACATGTTGATTTTTTTTGAGCTTGCTGGTGTCCTGGAACCACTTGTTAGCTCAGTGTGCAGACTGCTTTCATCACATCTCAGATCTTTAGGAACATCTGCTCTAGCTCAAACATCCTCTCCCCAGGCCACAACAGAGGCTTGTTGCTTGAGAAGGTTCTCCATATACTCAAAGGAATGCTTCAAGGAAGAGGTGAGGGGCTGGAAGGTGGCATCCTACTGCCTGGTTTCAGCTGATGTGCCATCACATGTCCTGCCATGCCCAAGGCAAACAGCAGGCCATCTCCCCACAGCCTTGGTGTGTGGGTCTAGGTGTTCTTCAGGAAAGAAGAGGTCTCTTGGACATAGGTTTCCTGCAAATATCAGGGCCTTGTTTGAGTTGGCTTGGGTTGAGTTTGGACAGGATCTGTGTCTGAAAGGGCATGAAGACCTTAGTGGTTAGATTACTGCTTGTTCTCCAGCGTGAATGCTGCTGTAGATGGCCATACTGGGAAAGCAGATCCTGGCCTTCATGGTGTCTGAAGGTGTTTCTGCATTCCAGGCCAGGATTTGGTTTGGATGCACTCCTGCTGCAGAAGTGAGCATGTGGCACCTTGGGCTAAGGAATGGTGATATGTTACTTCTCCCCTGTCCTGCTATGTGCCTTTCTCCTCAGGGACATCATGTCCCAGCAGACAGTGACCTGGAAAGGGCTTTGCACAGTCCATTGGGACAGAAGTGAAGAAAGGGATGGAAAGCTGGTGTAGACAAACACCATGAAGCAAGTCTTTGCTTCCACAAAACCATCTCTGTCCGTGCTTTATTCATGGTGGGGTCTTTAGGACACCCTGATCTCAGTGCTAACAGCAGAAGAAAAACAGCAGCAGGAATGAACAAGCAAAGGGGAACAGAGGAAGATGCCTTGTTAATAGGGCTCCTGGCAAGCATGGTGGCTCCTGGAGATGAGTCTCCAGTGCTCACCATTCCCAGGGCTGCTGCTGCACAACACATGAGAGAAGTCAGGACTTCCCATGCCACGAGCACCAGCCCACAACCCTGCAGCTCTCCTGCTGCCATGGATCACATCTCCTGCCAAGCCATTTGTGCAAAATATGTTGCAGGATAGAACGGGTTATGGAAAACAAGCCCTGAAAACCACAAGGGCCTCCTAACCCACTTGTATCTGGTTTCTGCCAAGTTCTTGTTACAGATCTTAAACAGAAAGAAAAACAATGTACGAGGGATGAAGGAGCTGAAAGGGAATGAACATTCATGTTGGAAGCACAGTTGGCTGAGCTACACTTGGAGATGTTTGTTTATTATCAGAAGCAACTCATTGATTATTTCAGCGGGTGCTTTCAGTGGCTTTCTGCTCCCTCTGTGTCACTGGCTGCACGACTGTGACTGCCTGGAGAGGGGAAGTGGGACGTGGACAGGGGTGGAGGGATGGCACCTGAGCTGTAGAGGGCAGAGAAGGAGCCATAAGTCAGGGCATCCCAAGTGCAAGCCAGCTGCAGAGCCACAGGTTGAGGAAGCTGAGGCTGCTTCCACCTCTTTGGGCCTCCACCACCACTGGTGGTGTCCCTTGGTGCTCTGCTCCAGTCCAGTGCTCACTGTGTCCAAAGCCATTTCCTTCACCTGTTTGAAACAACCCCCTTACCAGTCTCAGTGAGTGCTGCTTAGTTCTGCATCCATCTTACCCAACACCTCTATGACCTGGCAAACCTCCAGCAGTCTTCTGCTCTCCAGACTTAAGCTGGTTTAGGGTGTCCCCGAAGGGCAGATGTGGCATCCTCTTAATAATTTGATTGCTTTCTCCAATTCCACTGCATCCTCTTGAGACATGAATGCCAACATGTCATGTACTATCCAAAATTTGAATTTAGGGCAACTCATTGAGCCTTGTTTTGTCACCTGGATCACAGGGGCTTTAGATGTTGGCTTTGGTGAGACTCCTCAAGGAACAGCAGTGGCACAGTCTACCTCTTGCCTGCTTGCAAGAGCAGCAGCAACTTCCAGTAGGATCCTCTCTGCACTTTCAAAGCCAAAGAGTGCAAACTGGATGAAAGTGTGGCAACGTGAGCATCACAACAGGGTGACTTGAAATTCTGGCCATGCTGCAATACTAGTTGCTCTCACGAGTCTTCTTGGAGAAGTTGGAGTGCCTGTAGTCCTCATTGTTTCAAGTCCCAGGAAACCAGAAGATCTCTTTCCCCAGTGTGGAGGATCCCACCAGCATTATGCCTGGTTTCCTGTGCTGAGCTTTGCCATAGTATGAAATCAGACACCCCCCCAACCCCAGGTCTGTGAGGAGGGACAACTGAGGGGCCCCAGCCCCACCAATGGTGAGGAGCAGAGGCAGCTGCCTGCAGCTGGACCCTGGCTGCAGCACTGTGCCTGTGGGTGAGGGGTGGGGGACAGGTCCCAGCCTAGGTCCCCTCACATTAAAGCATGGCAGCACCCTGATTTTAGATTAGTCCCAGTTGCATCTGCCTTCAAAGGGGTTAATTCTGGCCAGCACATGCTGGACACCAGCCACAGACGTGCTGAGCAAGGGGTTTGTGTGTGCTGGGGGGGAAGAGCCAAGGATCCATCAGGGTCCTTGACTACCTGTTGGATCGAGAGACTTGAGAACAACTTGCAACCACAAACACACTTCAATCCCTCTGTCATAATTTCCTTTGCAATACCTCAGGAGAACCACAGAACAGGCACTAGCATTTTGCAATGGTGATAACATGACCAGCAGCACACACAAGGGCAGAGAGACCTTGTCCTCACATGGAGGAGACCCAAAAAATTCCAAGCAGCTCATGTTCACGACAACTTTCTGGTATGGCCCATCTTCACCAAGGGCATGAGGCAGAAGACCTCAAGCCAAAGTCTCCACATGTTCCTCAAGCATTCAGGCCAGGCTGCTCAGAGCAAAGCCAACCTCAACCAGAGATGGCACCAAGTCACATCAGGAAGGAACTGCTACCCTATGAGGCAGAGCACAGCTGTAGTAGCTCTGGTCCAGCTCCAGCCACACCAGTATGAAGCTTTGCATCCTTGCCTTAAATCCCTTGCAATTAACCCTTTGCTGCCTGCACACAATGATGAAATGGAGCTGGACGTGGGGATGAGGTCAGCACATTGCACAACATATTGGCTGCCCAGAAATGCCTGCCCACCTTCACTCCAGCCTCCCTTCCTCTGGGAGTATTTGAGGAGGACAGTGGTGGTTGCTCCATCCTGTGACTAACATTGGGTAAAAGTGATGATGATGAAAAGTGAACCTGTGCACCTAAACCACAGGGGCTCCTATGGTGGGAGATGGCGAGGTGCAGATCTAGTGGGCTGCACAGACTGGGTGATGCTCTATAGCAAGACTTGCTCATGCATAGACTATTTTGGACCATGACAGGAATAGTCCAAGGAAGTAACCTGGATCACTGTGCATGCTGTCACCTCCTCTGCAGGTAACAGCTTCGCTTGTTCTTGGGAACAGGAGGAGGACAGCTGAGGGGTGGTGACCTTGGGATGGCTTAGGACAACCTGCCACAGATGCTGCAAACAGCTCCCTCCCAGCAGCCGAGCACACCACCAGGACTATGACTGCCTCCTCCCAAACCACGGTGGGTGTGTCTCCTCCTCCCCCCTCCCCCAAGCCCCCTCCTCTCCCTCTCTGGTGCTGCCATCTGTTTTTCTACTGATGGCAGGGGATGAGATGTTCCGCTGGCCCTTGAGAGACAAAGTGCGCTCAGAGCTAACTTGTGTTCCTGATGGGCTCCTGGAAGGGATCCCTCCCTCCTTCCCTCACTGAACTACGTGCCTCCTTGCTCCAGCATTGAGGAACTTGGCAAGGCACAGAGAGACTCTGGAAGGCAGATGGACGGCCAGATTAATGGAAAGAGAAGGGAGGTGGAGAGAGGAGCAAGAGCGATGAGCGGTCGAGGCTGATCTGCTGCCAGTGTACAATAAAGATGAGTGAGAATCCCTCTAACACCATTGAGTGGTGATCTCAATGTTCCAACACGAGGCAGGGCTCCAGCTGGGGCTGGGAAGGTTGAGTCTTGGCTAGTGCTGCTATGCCGCAGCCTGAAGTGACTCCACCACGGAGAGATGGTAGGAGCAGCCAGGTGGTCTGGGTTTCTCTTATGTATGGTTGATCCCCTCACTGAGGCATCCAGGTGAGAAGGCTTCCTCATCCAACACATGCTCTGTAGTCAATGGAGAGACAATGGCGTCTCTGAAGGGTGACTCAGACCTGAGGTGACCTGAAGAGTCCACTGGAACAGCATTTCACTGCCCAGTGGAGAGCAGAGGCTCGGCCCCTTAAGCAGGTGCCTCCAGTGAGGGATTACTGTGAAACAAGGAGGAGCCTGGGACTAAGATGTTCAAAGACATGGCAAGTGAAGCTGAACCACTTCAGACCCACCAGTGGCTATGTTCTGCAGGGGCAGAACATTTCTCATACAGGTAAATGAAGGGGAGAACAAGAAAAGGAGATGTGATGGTGAGGCACCATGCAGTAAGGACAGATTAGGGGTTATATTCCATCTCTGCCTGACTCTTGCTGTCTGATGTTCCCACATCCCACAAGAGACCATGTTCCAAATGAAAACAGCCTCCAAGAGCTGCAGTGCTTTCAGTCACAAGGATGGAGGCAGGAGAGGAATAGGAGTGAGGGTGGAAGCAAGCAAAGATGAAGTAGGAATAGCATTCAGGACATCTTCTGTGGTCAAAGGAAGGGATTGGTAACACCTGCCTTCTTCCCAGTGCTGAGCAGCAGCTCCCAGAGCAATACTTTGAATGAGACACTCTGGGAAAGAGTTATTCTTTATGGCAAAACAATGACAACTATAAAAAAAACAGGTGAAAAAAAGAGTTACCTAGGAAGACTTGGCTTATCAGTCCAACCTGCAGCAACGTAGAAGAAAACCTGATGAAGAGACTAATCAAAGACAAGTACGTGAGAAGTGAGGAGGAGAGCAGGGAGGTGGTGGCTGCAAGCTGGTTCAAAAAAAGAGAGTGATCATCAGCGTGAAAGAAACAATCTGAGCAGGAATCTTCATTAGTATTACAGTGAGTGGCTGTGACCTTAACAATAAGCCTGAGTTGATGAAGTTGCTAATGAGGAAGAAAGCATAGTTCCACAGAGGAGGACCAGGATATCTGAGAAACAGTTAGATGACCCAAAGGACTAGAGGGAGCAACAGGATGACATTCACTGGTATAAAACTGAAGAGCAAGCTCTTGTATTGATGGTGAAACATCTGCTGTTAGCTTGGACCTCATCAGTTGAAAACAAAGGAGGCAGAGAAGGATCTGGGTGTACTTGCTGACCTCAGGCAATCTCTGAGCTGCCAAACAGATGAAACTGCAGAAATAACAGATAGAGTCCTGGATCCTATCAAAAGAGACATTTCCAGCACAAGGCAGCTTTGTGCAGGGCTTTGGTGAGAGCTCAGCTGGAAGAGTATGTACGGCTTGGTCATTCCTGCTGAAAGGTTAATTGAAAGCAGAAAAGGCACAGACAAGTCTATAAGGGCCATGAGTAGCATGAGCTCTCCATCTTCTGGTAGGACACTGCAAGATTTTGGCTTGCCTAACCTCCTCTAGCTAAGACTGCTATCTAGGATTGCTTTCTAGGAGTAAAGGAGGATGACAAGTATCCAGGAACAGAAAGAGGTCACATTGGCTGTGACCATGTTTGGGTGGCTAATGAGAAGACAGTTACTGCTACCATGAGATGCTGGGTTTCAGGTAGTTGGTCCCTATCTCTCCCTCTCTCACACACACACACACACACACAAAGCTGGCATTTTTCATCATCCTCTACAGCATTTCTTGCTGAAGACACAGACCTAAGATAAGATGCAGGAACCAGAGAAGAGGAAAGGCTGAGGTGGGTCTGGTGGACCCGAGCCTAAAGGAGCATACTTACACCCATGTCAGATTTCTCCCAACTGAGCTGCACAGAAAGGGGAAAAGGAGCACCTCATGCCCCAGCTGCTTCTTTTTTTGGAGGACCAACTCCCGAAGGCCACAAAGAGCAGTTCTCCCTTGCTAGGAGAACAACCACAGAGATGATCGCCACAACCATCTGGACTGCTCTTCCACCTAAGCTCATCCTACTTCAAGTACACTGCCACAGAGCTGAGCTGAAAGATGTGCTGTAGGAGCTCCCCAAACACCAGAGGATCCATCACTAAACTCTGGTGCTCAACCACCAAACACCTCTCTAGCACCCAGCACCCTATTCCCCTGAGCTTGCAGCCCATGCCTTGCAGCAGAGACGCACAACACAGCTAGGGAGGCTGGGAAATAACTGCTGCACTTTCTCTCAACCATAATATTTCCTTCCTGGGGACATGGCCCCTGCAACATTGCCTTTTCTCCCACACTTCAGCCAACAAAGAGCTGAGCTAGGCAGAATCAGCGAGCAAAAGCGATCATTTGCATGGAAATGAGCACGTTAAAAGAAAAAAAAAAAAATAACCAGCAAAACCCAAAGCTATTTTTGGAGCGCAAGCTTCATTTGCATTTTCCTTTTTGGTCACAATCCCAAATTTTCAGCATACAACATTCCAAAATACCTCCCCCCCCCAACATTTTCCTTTTATCCTTAATCATAATAACAACTAGTGCTTCACAAAGACTGCCTATTTTTAATTTCCTTTGTGAACTGACTCCAGGCTGCCTATGATTTTCTCCTGCCTGGTCATTATTCAAAGCAAAATGAGCGGCTAACCAATTTCTGCAAGGAATTCTTTGTCTGCAGATTCTTCAGGAGTGGTTTGTTTTGCATGTATGAGGCTGGAAATCCTTGTTGTTTTGGTTGGACACCTGAGTCACTCAAGGCTTTTCTGGATCTGTGTCACTCTAGAACTGCAGTTCTGGTTAAGGAAATATTCAGGCTGGGAGTCAGCATGGGTTTTTTGGGGATACCCTTTGCCAGTGAAATCCTTTTGCTAGAACGTTCTTCCTAGGCTGGCCAAGAAGAAGCAGACAAGAAAGCTAAGGAGGGACTTTTTACAAAGGCATGTAATGATAGGACAAGGGGTGATAGATTTAGACTGCAAGAGGGGAGATTTAGGTTAGACATTAGGAAGAAATTATTTTCTGTGAGGGTGGTGAGACACTGGCCCAGGTTGCCCAGAGAAGCTGTGGCTGCCCCATACCTGAAAGTGTTCAAAACTCAGGTTGGACGGGGCTTGGAGCAACCTGGTCTAGGGGGAAGTGTCCCTGTCCATGCAGAGGGGTTGGAGCTAGATGATCTTTAAGGTGCCTTCCAACTCAAACCATTCTGTCATGCTATAATTGTATGAAACAGGTTATTCTGCAGCTCTCGTTCCAGAGCATGGCCCTGGCTGTGGAGGACTGTTCTTAAGGTTGCTTGCTCTGGTCTCTCTGCTCAGCCAAGCAAGCCCTGACCCAGCCCGGAGCAAACATGAAGTCAAGGCCATCAGGCTTTGTGCTTGAGCAAGTCTTCATTGCCTTGAACTGGCCAGCAAGGAGCTGGCTGCTCATGCCAGGGGCAGGGGGGCCTTACCTCACACGACTGGATGCAGTGAATGACAGAGGGATCCGGGTACCACCGCAGCCTGCCCGTGCACACAATATGCTGAGGAGGGAAGGAGAAAGGAGCTGTTAGGCAAGGTGACAGAGGAAGGAAAACAGCCACCGATGCTCTCTAGAAGTAGAATGTCTCCCACAACACTGGTGCAGAACGACAGTAGCCCCCCAAGACCTACCTGCACCTAGCAGGAAACCTGTGGAAGCCCATCAAACCACCTGGTTCACCCACAGACCAGGGTGAGTTACTCAAGGCAGAGGCTAGACAAACACACGTGTGTTTATCTGTAAATGCATATAGATACACAACTGGGAAAGGACAAAAGCAGATGGCAGGGACCACAAGAGAAGTGGGTTTGGCTGGCAGTGCCACCTCATGGAGGCTGGCTTGGTCACAAGCTGCTGCTGGAAGGAAGCTACCTGGGGCCACAACAGGCTGGACTCTGCCATCACCTCTTGTTGTGATGCTGGATTCACCATCTTCTGGCTCCAAGAGGATGGGGGGCTCAGCCAGTCATTGCTCAATGCCTGCATCCATGAGATCATTGACCCCTGCCCAGGCCCTGGGGAGACTCACACCCCCAGAGCTGGCCTGGAACAGCAGCACCAGACTCACATTCCCTGGTGGGGCTGAGGTTATTGCTGGTATTTACCAGGCACGAACTCAGCTGTTGAGGCCAAAGGGACACAGAAGTGAGCTGGGAAGGGCTCGGTTTCACGGCGCTGGAATGCCGGCCGGCTTGTTCAGAGGGGTTGGTGGGGAGCACTTGCCATCACACAGGGGGAGGGAAAGCCCCACCACATAGGCAATTTCCTGCCCGTAAAGCTCGGGCAGGGTTTGAAACCTGAAGCCCCATAAAACACTGTCTGGCCTGTGGAAGTGTCCTAGGATGCCCTGCACAGCATCAGAGTCGCACAGAGGGGCATGTCTGGTTGCTCCGAGCCTCCTCTTTGAAATGTGGAGCAGCAGGCAGCCTGGCTCCAGCATCCAGAGTAATTTTCCCCCTCTACTCCACTCTGGTGAGAACCCCCCCTGCAGTGCTGGGTCCAGTTCTGGGGTCTCTAACACAGGAAGGACATGGAGCTGTTGGAGAGAGTCCAGAGGAGGCCATTGAGATGATCAGAGGGCTGGAGCACCTCTGCTATGGAGACACACTGAGAGAGTTGTGGTTGTTCTGCTGGGAGAAGAGAAGGCTCCTGGGAAAACTCAGAGCACCTTCCAGTGCCTGAAGGGGCTACAGGAAAGCTGGGGAGGGACTTTTACAAGGGCATGGAATGATAGGACAAGGGGGAATGGCTTTAAACTGGCAGAGGGGAGATTTAGGTTAGACATTAGGAAGAAATTATTTCCTGTGAGGGTGGTGAGACACTGGCCCAGGTTGCCCAGAGAAGCTGTGGCTGCCCCATCCCTGATAGTGTTGAAGACCAGGTTGGACGGGGCTTGGAGCAACCTGGTCTAGTGGGAGGTGTCCCTGCCCATGGCAGAGGGGTTGAAACTAGATGATCTTTAAGGTCCCTTCCAACTCAAACCATTCCATGATTCTACCTATGATCCCTGGGTGACATGGACAGCTGGGGACAGGGCAGCTCTGCCTGTGCAGACCTGCTTCAGGTCTGTCAGCTACATGTTGTATCAAAGATCTTAACGGGACTGAGGCAGGTGAGGTGCTGGCCCTCCTCAGGCAGCACAGGGAAGGCAGAGCCAGGGGAAGCTGCCTTCAAACTGGGCAGAGGCTGGGGATACAGGCTGAAATAGCCAATTCCTGCTTGGCCCGGAGGATGTTTGCATCCTAACCCCACTGGGGTGTTTCATATGTGGTTGTTGTGCAACTTGCATGGCATTTTAGTGTGTTCATATTAATATACTCATATTCCAGCCTGGGAAATAAGGGGCAGAGGGGCAAACCTGCTCAGCTGCAGGATGCAGTGAGTCAGAGATGAAAGCAATACAGGACCATGCCCTCCCTGAGTACCTGTGTGGTCCACACCATCCTCTCCATCATCTCCAGAGCACAGTGGCTCCTGGGAATGGCAAGCTCTTGGAGGCTCGGAGGAGCAAAGCAGGGGGCCGAGGCAGAGGAAAACAAGACAGTCCAGGGAGAGAGCTCCTGGCAAGGGGTAAAGCTGCTGCTTAAAATAATGCCTCCTTCCCCACTCTCCTCCTCCTCTCTGCAAAACGCTTCCCTTCCACAAGAGCCCACAGTGGCAGAGAAAGGGAAGCCAAACGCCACCTCCTCCTCGAGCCAAGCCATCCCATCCCTCAAAGGCAAGAACTCCTTCCAAGGCTCGTGCTCAGCCCTCCCGCATGCCCCGGCTGTCCTCACCCCCTGGCAGCTATCTGTCGTGATTCCAGGAGACTTACAGTAGTATCCATAGTATCCACAGGCACGATGCTAGGCCTCCTGCAGGTTCCCAGGAGGAGGGGAAAGCTTTTGGAAGGGAGTGCTGGCTCCTGGGAAGGCTGTTTGCTTTTCTTTTTTCCACCTCCTTCCTTATGCATCTGATTTCTTATTTTAAGAAATATTACCCCAGCCGAGCGGCTTTTGGGGAAAGTTGTGCTGGTAGGATCCAAACTATTTGAGCTATTTGAGCTGTTTTGCTTACAAAAATGAGTAAGAGATGAGGAGGAAAAGGCTCCCCATGGCCCAGCAGCAGAGGCAACCAGCCGGCCAGCAGGTTCTGACAACCAGGGACACCTTCCAGCCCTGCCTCCTCCTCCCTGGCAGGGAGATGCCTGCCCGGGATTGCATCGCTGCTGCCAGTTAATCAGGGACCAGAGCTCACACTGTGCCCAGTGCCAGGGGTGGTTTAGTTTTGGGGGGTTTTTTTGCTCTCCCAGCACACTGGCTGGTGACAACAGCAGCAGCTTGGCAAGTTTGGGCATGAAAAAAATAAGTGGGATTCCTGTGTTTTGCTTCATTCATCAAGGTATCCTGCAAGTCCTTGAAAGCTGGCTTGGGAGCTGGTAACTTACACTGAGCTTTGGTACAGGAGAGCAGGAGGCTGTGCAATAGCATCCACGAGGGAAGGAGGAGGAGGAAGGAGTGCTGGGAGGGAAGAGGACTTCAGCATTGGAAGCGACTGGGGAGCAGCAGATACCTCCAACAGCTGCTCCTTGCGGAGGGCTAGCCAGTCCTGAGCTTGTTTATGTTGCTAGTCTTCCCAAATCTTACTCTTCTTTACCCAAGGCAAAGAGTTTTTGGTTAAAAACCACCACCTGGAGGTCCCCTCTATGCTGCCACTGAACCCCCTACTAGAGGAACCCACCTCCCTGCTTACCTGGACTCTGGTGGGCTGCAGACGATGATCCATAGTCTCTGCAGTGACGTTTTCAGGCAGTATGACGGGGTCACTGGGAGGTATGAGGCAGGAAGGTAGACACACAGCACCTGCAGGAAGAGAGGCAGCCTTCAGGGCTTCTTCAGGAACCAGACAACAATGTTTTACAAGAGGACACCAGACCCAAATGTGTAGGCTTCTCACTGAGGGTAGATGTGAATGTAGAGGAGACTCTCTCCCTCCCAACCTGGAATGACATTTCCTTCCCCAAATCCTGAATTATGCAAAAGTCTACAGGAGTTGTGGCCAATTCCCTTCTCCCAAATGAGAGGAAAATTGAACATGTCCTAGGAGATGGATTCAAGCCCCAGTGGCAGGACAATGGGATCTAGCATAAGTCTGGCCTGGATACTATGGGATGGTTGTTGACATGTTAGGAAGTACCTTGCATAGTTTTTCTACCACACTGATTTCCTACTGCTTTCCTGTGACCCAGGAAAAAAAGCTGCAAAATCCACCTTGGAAAACCAGGTGGACCCCAGCTCTAACCCCAGCTTCACACCAGATCTCTCCAAAGCTTCACCTTAGCAGGCCCTTCCCTTAGACTCGCCTCTGCCTGTTTTCATCAGACCCAGATAATGGGTGTTTGCTCAGGAGTGGTGTGGGCTTTGGTCAAGTGTCCTGTCCAGAAGCAGGACAGAGGAGATGCGACAACTGTGACTGAGTATTGCAGCTTTTCCTGAAAGCACAAAGTGATGGGAGTCCTGGAGAAAGAAATGGGTGATGTGGTCCCTCATCTGGTGAAAGTGCCCCGTTACATGAATTGTCACTGCAGCTTTTATCTAGGGCCTGCCACATCAGCCCTGAAAACATCAGCAGTGATAAAAAGTGGCAGGAGGGAGGGCTAGAGATTAGGAATATTGCTGCAAAGGGCTGGGTTTGCCCTGGAGACAAGTCCCTGCTTCTTCTGAAAAGAAACATGCTTACGCTGGAGCCAGCTTTAGCTTTGAGTCTTGCTCATAAGTAAAACCAGGGCATGCACAAGGCTAAACCCACCCCTGCCTCCGTGTGTAGAAAGCAGATGGAAGAGAAAACAGGATTTTTTTTTTTTCATAGGTTTAGTAGGGAGTGGTACAAGAAGAATAATCATCATGACCTTTGGCTCTCTGGGAGGGCCAAGTCAACATAAAGGTTTGCTTTTCTGTAAAGCTGTTGTCTGCCCTCACCTATGCCGTGTCCCTTCTCACACTTGTACTCCACAGAATTCAGCTCCAGGGGGGGCTGGCAGGTGCCCCGCAAGCTCTCGCACAGTTTGAACTCCTCTGTCCACAAGCCTTCCTTGGTGCAGATGATGGGAACCTGCAAAGCAGAGGGAGAGCAGCTGGTGTTAGGACCAGCAGCAGCAGGGCTCATCCTGCCTGGCCACTGCCCAGCCCCAGGGAGGGCACAAAATATGAGGACCCCCCCCACACACACTCCTCCTGCAAGTGAAGTCCAGAGGGAAGTTCTCCGGGGCAGCTGGGCTGCAGCCTGTGTGCTTTGCACGACTGAGGAGAAGGCAAATGGTTTTAACTCTGGATCCCACCAGAGGAAAATCAACCACGTTTCTTTTGACAAGACCCTTCCAGCATGTCAGATGTGAGAACTGGGTGGAAGAGCCTGGCAGGCAGCAGCCTCTGCCCCAGGCAAGCCCCTAGGCTAACAAGCCTTCTGCAGCCAGGTCACCCAGCATCCCAGGGGAACACATTTGCAGAAGCTCCCCAAACCCACTAGAAAGCCTCTACTTTTGCTTTCCAACCCTTGTCACTGAAGACAAGCAGGCTCATTTAGGACCACTGCTTTTCAGAAGGGTCACCACAAGGAGCAGGACAGCATCCCCAGACAGTGGTGCACCTTGTGCTGTGGCTGGCATCCAGCAAGAAAAGCTTTGGGGTCTCAAAAGTAACTGCTCTTTGGTGGTACCAGGCCCTGGGGATGGCTGAGCTGCTGCAAGGTCCTTTTGTGCAGTGAGGCACAGGGATCCATGTGGGTTTTAGGTGCTCTGAAGCACAAGGCTTGGCTGATCTCTGCCAGATCCCCAAGCCACTCACCTGTTGTCCCTGTGGCTCACAGTTGAGGATGCACTGGCTGTCCAGCTCGAAGCCATGGGTGCAGTTGTACATGCCCTCGAAGATGGGAGGAGGGGGCTCACACATCACAGGGACACAGTGTCCCTCTTCCCACTGCCCACTCTCCAGGCACTGGACCTTCAGAAACTTCCTGGGGAAACAAAGACACCAGGCTGGGCTACAGTCCCCTAAATGCCCCCCCCACCTTAGCCATACCAAGCATGCCACAGAGGCAGGAGTAGCTTGGAGACATCTATCCTGGAGCACAACAAAGTCCCACATTTGGGGTTCTCCTCATCATGACCAGGTCCTTCTGAAGGGACAGCCCATGCTCAGCCAGGACCTTTCCCTCACTTTGCTGGGGGGAAATTGCACTGATTTAGGAGCACTGTTCACTTTTTCCTTGCACTCACCACCCCACTGCTCCCCACCTCTCATGGTGTCCCTAGACTATTCCTCTCTGCCTGAAGGTTCCTGGGCTGCTTAGTCCCACCGCCAGTAGCTACATACTTTGGTGGTTGGAGTGTGCCTCCACGAATAAATCCTGCTGGCCTGAGCCCAGCTGCTTTTGAGGATCCCCTTTGTACTCCAGCCAGATCTGTCAATCCCACTCTCTGTCCAACCACAGCAGATCAAGACCATCCTGCGCTGCTGAAACTACTTGCCAAAAAAACACGGAAAAAGAAAGGAAGGGAAAAGCCCAGGAGCAGAGCCCACTTGCTTTTCAGTCTGCTGTCCTCTACCACACCTTTTACACAGAGGCATCAAAACCCCACCAGCCACAGGACAAACTAGGGACTGCTTTCCCAGAAGATGGCATGTCACCATGACCCCCAATATTGATAGCACTAATGGGCTTTATCTGAGCCAGTGCTGGTTGCTCCATCCTCAAGACTTTTTCCTCCCACTCTTCCATCCCTCTTTACCTGCTCCAGCAGCTTGCCTGTGCCCTCTCCCAGCAGACAGGGCTCCAGGAGCTGCATTATGGAGTTTATAGCACACCACAGGTACACAGAGGGGTAGTTAACATCTCCTCTGCTCCTCAGGGCTGGGTTAGAGACACCCCTGAAGGAGGCAATAAATTGCCCCTTGTTCTGAGATGCAGCAGATGCTGCATGGGACTTGTTCTGAGTTGCATGGGGCCACCCAGCTGCCCCTCAAAAACAGTGTAGGGTCATGCAGCCTGGAGCAGGAAGAGGACCCCATCCACACCCCACTGACAGACCTGGGGCAGGAGCTGGTGTCCATTCCTGTTACATTTCTGCTGGGAACTACCAGATATTAAATTTGTGAGCTTTTTGAAGCACTTTTTTTTTTTTTTTTTAATATTCACAGCTCTTACAGATACCCCTTCTCCCTTCAGAAATCAGGGATCTGTTTTTCCTTAAGACTGTATAAAGGGGACAGGGTTGGGTTAGGGTGAGTACAGGCTGCAGTGGGTAAACATGGAGGCAGGCAGGGGAGGGGACAGGACATGGCAGGTCCCCCAGCACAAAGCTCTGCACAAAATCTTGTGCAGAGGATGATGTGCTGCCACAGCATGAGCACCAAGTGATGCTGCAAAGTCACCCCAAGAGCAGCAGCCTTGAATTGACTGAAGAGAACAGCAACTATGTATGAGTTTGGAAGCGTAGTGATGAACAGCAACTCTGGATCCCATTGTGGGCATCTGTGGTTTCACTCCATCTGCCAATTTAACTTTCTGGGTTGCTTGCCCTTTACTCGAGGATGCTGGTCCTCCTGAGAATGTCCCCATCAGACCTTGCCTCCTCCTATGTCTGAACACTTTTCTCAAAGATACACGCTGAGAAGTCCTGATCCCTGTTGTACATCTAGGTTCCCTTCTGGAACTGCCTGGCAGGCAGGGTGTGATCCAGTCATGGGACTTGCAAGAGGTAAATCACTAGGGGTTAAGCTGATGGTGTCACTGTGACAGGAGCAAACTGGCTGTGGAAAGCCTGACTGTGACCGCGAGGACTTGGGCACTGAGCAAACTCCTCAGCAAATCAGGAGCATCCCAGCCACATGCTGCTTCTCCCTGGCCACCAGGATATGACCAATGCACAGCATCACAGAATGGTGGGGGTTGGAAGGGACCTCTGAACGTCATCTAGTCCAAGTCCCCTGCTAGAGCAGGATCACCTACAGTAGTTCACATAGGAAGACGTCCAGACAGATTTTGAATGTCTCCAGGGAAGATGACTCCACAACCTCTCTGGGCAGCCTGTTCCAGTGCTCTGACACCCTCAACAGCAAGTAAGTTTTTCCTCATGTTCAGATGGAGCTTCCTGTGTTCCAGTTTGTGACCATTACCCCTTGTTCTGTCACTGGACACCACTGAGAAGAGTCTGGACCCATTATCCTGACACCTGCCCTTTAGATATTTATAAGCATTGATGAGATCCCCCCCTCAGTCTGCTCTTCCCCAGGCTAAACAGAACCAGCTCTCCCAGCCTTTCTTCATGTGGTAGATGCTCCAGTCACGCTCTTGCTCCTCCAAATCATGGCAGAGGCCTTTTGCCTGAGGACCATGGGAAGACGTGCAGAGGGGGCCAAGCATGGAGAGGACACACTGTGGGAGCTGCAGTTTGCACAGGTGCACACCGTGGTTTGCAGCCCCATCACCTTCCCCAGAGCTTCTTGCCTTGATGTGGTGGCTGGAGTGGTCCCAGCATGGGGCCAGCACCCTGCATGGCCCCTCTCACCTCTCCCCAGACCTGCACCCTCCTAGACCTGGGGCAAGAAGCCACCTGAAGGCTCACCCCACAGCCAGCATCTGTGCTGGGGAACTTAAAACAGGGCTGGCCTGGCCTGACCCCACTGTAGAAGGTGGCATGTGGACCACTACTGCACGTATGAAGTGAGCAGTTTGTGTTATGGCACAGAGAAGGGAACGGAGAGGCTTTAAAAAAATAAATATATGTGTGTATATATAAAAACGCAACCTCAGAGCAGCTTAAAATTTCCAGCCTTCTCCCCCAGCTTCTTCTGATCTGGGTTAACAGCATTTCTTGAGGATTAGCAAGGAAGCCAGGAAAATCAGAGTCAAAGCTTCCCTCTCCAAGTGGAAGACTGATGGGTAGAGGAGGCCAGGGAGATGTCGGAGGCCAGCAAGGTCCAGGCGCCCAGTGGGGTGGCCAGCTTGGGGCAACTGGGTCTGGAACGGTGATAAATGAGCCTAAAGCCTCATTCCCCGGGGCAGGAGACTGACAGATGCAACAAGGATAGGGGGGAAGGAATGAGATTTGCTGATAAATTGGAAGAAAGGGACATAAGTTTTGCTGCTGTGCTCCAAACAGCCTGGGCAACTGGGGCTGCGAACCTTCAACAGAGACCTTAGAGATGGAAGTGACACAGAGGCCTGGGTGACACCCTGTGTTTTCTTCCCCTGGCTGCTTGGCTCCCTCAGCTGTGCTGGTGTTTGCCTTTATCTGGAAGGGTCCAGATGTGGGCAGAAGTAGTGAGCACCTCTCGCCTTTGCACCCACCACAAATGTACCATGAACCCATGTTCTACTAAACTCTGATGCTACCAGGTTAAGTTGTCCTGCTTTGCCCACTGTGATCTTTTTGGTACATTTCCAGACCCCAATCTGCTAACTCCTTCTAGTCCATCTTATTCTCCATACTCTCTTACCTCCTCTCCTTCTTTCATGGTCTCCATGAGCCCACCATAGCCTAACAGGGAGAGGAGGAGGAGAGGCTGACATCTCCATAGAAGCTCAGAGTACTGGGCTGTGCTTCTTTGATCTCTGGTCAAAATGTAGGCTGAGACTTCCAAAGCTGCCTGAAAAGACCTGGGTGCCTGGTTCTTCTTTGCTTTACTCCCTCTAGTTAGTAGAAGGGGCTCAACCCTTAACAAAGCTATCTTTGAGACCCTAAAATCTCTTCTCTCCAAGGAATCACCCCACATTGGGCAAGGGAAACAACCCCTTTTTGGTCCTCAAACTGAAAGCACCCTCTCAGAATTACAGTTCTCCTCTAAAGCATGTCCTAGACAGTCCCCCTGGAGAGCTGCTTCAGATGGCATTTGGTGGTGCAAGCAACAGTCAGGACTACTGAGGGGGTGATGCCTATTTTCTCCAAAGTATCTGACCTCTGACTTCCAGCTCTTTCCAGTGCTGCAGCCCTGCATGATGCCAAACTTTGCTCCTTGGCAGTTCATAGCTATGAACTATCACCCATCTGTGATCCAGGTGAGCAGGTTGGTGCTGCCACTGAACAGCTGCTGCCCAAAACCAGAGAGCTCCCATCACAAAGCACAAACCCATGTCTTCAGTTCCCTTTGTTAGCATCATTTTGGTGTTAGATGGGAAATAGCTTTGTAGCTGGAAATGGCAGCTGGAAACCAGGCTGCCATGGGGGCTCTCCAGGCTGAAAATGGATTTCCTTTGGGAAGAGTCAAAGAATATTTACCCTTTGTGTCAGCATCATTAGTCAGGTGATGCTGCCAGTGGAAAGGCAGCAAATCTCTGGCAGGATCTTGATTATGCAATCAACATTTCCCTGAGGATCCCTTGTTGACAAGCAGTGATTTCTGAAGGGCCTTTCCTCAGCCAGGTTCAGAGATAAAAGTATCTTAACCTAGACAACAGATTTCTTCACCCTCTCTCTCCTCCACTTCTTCATCCCTTTTCTCTTCAACTTATGCTATGGGAAATCAATTTCAACTGAGATTGCAGGAGCCTTCTAAGCATCTTTACAGCCTCTGCAGTAAAATTCAACTAATGAAACAAAAGTGAGGGAATCATATGAGCATCTGTGTCCAAGAGCATCATGGCTTGGACGGAAACAACTGGATCCCAGCTGTGGTTCAGGCCTGCATAAGGTGGGCACCATAGCCCGACCGTGTTAGGGGGAAAGCCCCTGGGGTTGGGTCCCCAGTGCAGCTGTAGCAGCTGTGGAGTTTTATGAAGTGAGTGCGAAAGACACTGAAGGTGGCTGGTCAAAAAAGCAGCTGTTGAGGATGCTGAGCCCTGGCTGGGTGGAGATTCTGCTCCCTCATATCACAGCTTAACTGTCCCTTGTCCATGGGGGATCCAAACCCATCCCTGAAGGAAGGTGCCTACAAGCAGTCCCTGAAGGAAGCAACCTGAAGTGCTGTGAAAAGGTGAGTGCATCTTTCACACAGTAGCAGAATGGGCTGGTCCTTTGGGAAGCCATGGACACCTAAAAAAAGCCTCTACACCTTCCCTGGAGAACAGTCAGAGTGTCATAGCGAGGCCAGCTGGGAGTTACAGTCCCTCCATCATCTGTCTAAAAAGGCATAACCACTAGAGCTAGAAGAATAATTTGAAGGGAGCCTGACTATTTCCAAGGTTGGACTAGTTAGCTGGCATGGGGAGTCTGCAGTGTCAGCCACAGATCACACCTGTTACCCAACTATGAGTGCACAGAGACCCTTGTTTTCACGTGCCCATCAACACCTGTACCACATTAAATCCTTTAGCAAGGCTGGTACTTGCTGGGTTGATGGACAATGAGGAGACAACAGATCAATAACCCAGTTTGCTGAACCCAGGAAGAACCTGGAAGACCTCAAAACCTGCTGCCCAAGTCATCAGCTGAGACCCTGCTCCCTCACCATCCCATCAGAAAGCCACACCCCACCAGTGCCAGCCCCTTCCACACACCTCCATCTCCTTTTCCAAGAACTCACTTGCTCCAAAACTCTGGCAGCTCCTATCCTCTTCCTGCCAGGGCTGAAACACCAGAAGGATCTCCAGCAATCCAGAAAGTGACTGGCCCACTTACTGGCTAGTAGCTGCTACTCACGACACATGCCAAAGGGTTTGTACTCATGCTGAGTGTATACACAGAGCTCCAGATGGGACAGTACACCAGCATATGCACTTCCAAGGAAAGGATTTTGCTTTAAATCAGGCCACTCACATAGCAGTTAATTTGCACGATAAGAAAGCAATAAATTTTCTGTTTCTGGTAATAATTTTTGCTTGCTGCAATAGTATTGTACTTGACCATGAAAGATGTTAGACGAATTAGTAGTAATGACAATAGCAAATGTGAAAATGCTATGTCAACATGCACTGCTATGAACACATAAACCACTGTGCATGATTTTCCTTCACTCATGTCATGGGCTGTTCAGACCCCCAGGGAAGTTCCACACACACCCGGGGAGTCTCAGGAGCTCCCAGAGGGCACCCTTCTTACCAGCACATCTGGGACAGCCCAACTTTGCAAGCTGAGTTGATCTGATGGCACATCCAGTGCCTGAAATGCCACAGGCACGCAAAGCTGCTCTGCAGTTTGCAAAGTAGTCCCTGTGGTCGCAGCCATAACCATCTTTTGCTCAGCTCCCCTTGGCCCAAGAAATGCTCCTGACACTGTGCAAAGCTGTTTACAGAAACCACTTCCTTCATTAAAAGGCAAGAAATTTGGCAACTGCTTCCTGGTGCACAACAACCCTGCCCCAGAGCAAAGCAGAGATGAAGTCTGCATCCAATTAAAGCTGGAAGGGGGCATTAAACAATTAGCACATAATTAACTGATTTGGACTAGAATCAAGACTCTGGGGAGGACCTGGCCAGTGCAAGGGAGTCTTTAGTGACCAAACTCAATGGGAACTTCAGCTGGAGGCATCACAGATAAAATGCAGCTTTACCCCCCAGCGTCAGGATATTGGCTGAGTGCAGGGGTAGTGAATCACCAGGAGTTTTTCCCCTCAAGCATCAGCAAAAAATCTTCTCCAATTGAAACGCCAATGCTGGAGACAAAATTTAGCCACAATGTACAGGGGGTAAAATGTTACCCCTGACAAAAGGCAGTCATTCCTTCTTACGACCCCCTGTGCCTTGGTCTAGGTTTTATCACTTTCAGGAAAGACAGCAGCTCCAGGAATCTTCCAGCATCTTATTACATCTACTTACCCAGGAGCCCACAAACTTCTGTATGTGCTTAATTTTCAGCTACTCACAAGTATGTTAAAATTTACATTCTTTAGGTTAACTTATATTAACGTACATGTGCATGCAACAGTAGCCTGCATCTTGTTCCCACCTGCTTTCATCTAAACTAGCCTCTTGTATCTCAAGAAACCTGCATGACCAGAGCAAGCTGCTCTGCGTTGGACCTATCAAACCAGCTCTTCAAGGCTACCTGTGTACCATCACCTCTCCTTCTTGCTCACACTGGGAGAAGAGGAGGAAGGAAAAGTGGTGACAACGGATCCATCACAGACTTACTTTTGTGGCTTGCTTGCTGCATTCTCAGCCACGTGGTATCCAGGCTTGCACTTGTAGCGACAGACTGAGCCCACATCATGGTTTCCCTGCAGGCACCGTGGCACCAGGAGCTTGGCGTTGGACACTGGTGGTGGTGTGTCACACTCCAGCTTGCAGTAGGCTTCAGGGAGTGACCAGAGACCATCCTCCAGGCAGGTCAGCCACTGATTTGTTCCTGGCCCCAAAAGAGAAGCTGCATGTTAGGGTTACAGTGGACCTGAGGACGGAGTCGAGCTGAGGGAAGCTCAGAGCAACCAGCAAGAGTTCTCTTCAAGTGGGTACTGATGCCAAGGGAGGCAACAAATACAAAAACCACGGACTCCATGGCATGCTTGGTCAGGCTTAGGCAAAAATTCCTTCAATGCAGACAGAAGTAAGGAAGGGACAATTTCTAGGGGATAGAAAAAGGATCTTGGTCCTGTAAATCTCCCCAAAACTTTCCCTTGAACTTCTCTCTAGTGGTGCCTCAGGATAGCCTTCAGTGGGTTGGGGGCTTTTGTGTACGACAACCCATTTGTTGTCCTTAGCTCAGCCCATCTTCATTCTCCCCAGATGATTTTTGCAGTTTATTCTTACCCACCCTTACGAGCTGCCACGCCCTGTGTTACATGTGCAGCACAAGATGGAAGTGCCAGGAGAACAGACGTGAGAACCTTAACTGGTGTGACTGGGAATTCAAACCACCCGCTACTAAAGGCTTGTGTTGAGTACTACAGCGCCCAGCTAATGGGTGGCCAAAATTGCACAGCTCTGTGGCAGGTGTCCAGGACTGTAAGACCCACATGGTGTGTGTGATGGATGGTTCACACTGAGCTGAGCTGGAAAAAACTGCTGAGCAAGAAAAAAAGCTGGGCTGGAATGAATGTGAGTCTTCCTACTGAGGGGTTTGGACCGGCAGGTTCCCTTGCCATCTCATAGCATTTATTAGTCTCAAGAGTCTGTCCACAAGGATGTGGAGCCTTGGGGAGAACAAGCACCAGGCACATCCCTGCTCATAGACAGCTCAGCCGAGTCAGCTGGACCTCTGTGAGCTGAGCCATGTGGCTCAGCAGCCTTGGCTTAGTGCCACCAGCCCTCATGTCAGCTGCTGAATGTCATAGGCTGGTTTGGGTTGGAAGGGACCTTAAAGATCATCACATTCCAGCACACCCTGCACAGGCATGGACACCTCCCACTAGACCAGGTTGCTCCAAGCCCCATCCAACCTGGCCTTCAACATTTCCAGGGATGGGGCAGCCACAGCTTCTCTGGGCAGTTGTCACCCAGGGCATGCCTTCCCACCAAAGGAGTCCATGGCAAGCCTTCCATTGACTCCACCAGGAACAAGAGGAGGTTGTAAGTGATGTATGGGTTAAAAGCACTGCCCTCAGCTGACCCACCCCAGGCAATGGGCACTGGTTCATGCAGAATTTGGGGTGTCGAGTCATCATTCCACACTACACTGTGATCAGCTCATGCTGGCACCCTCCCCATCGTGATGCAAGACCTTAATTCCCCGCAGTTTTTGCTCCTAGATGTAAAGTTTTTAAAAGTAAATTATTTTCACAAGTTTCAGCTATAAACGTCTCCATAAAATAGGGCACCTATTAAAATGATTTGTTGTGTGCAATTGTTCAGAGCAAAGGCAATTACCCCCCAAATCCCATCCAGCTCAGCCCTGCACACACAGGAACAGCAGCTCTTTCTCTGACTTGGCTTCAAAACATTCCTGTGGCTATTGATGGAGTCGGTAGAATGAAAGCCAGGCCATGGGGCTGTGTCTGGGTGGTGAACATCTCTCCCAGCCTGCTCTGCAGCTGTGGGCATCGGTCTCTACGGCTTCATGCAGCCCCAGGCCTCTTCAGCCACCAGCTTTCCCACAGCCACCAGGCACTGAGCCACTTCTGGCTCTCTGAAGTCCTCTCCATCTGTCTGAGCTGGCTGCCTGCACGCTTCTTGCCTCCCTCATCCTCATAATGCTGGAGGGCTGCCAGACCTCACCAGCTACCAGGAGAAGGCATCCCTACACTCTGAGGTGAATGGTCAAGGGCTGCCAGCCAAGGGATCAGAGTCAGAGGGAGCATTCTCATGTTATATTGTCCCCATTCAAGGGGGATGGATTCTTACCATTTTGGGAGGTCTCTCAAGAGCCAACCTGGCTGGCAGAAGCCAGGATAACCAGGAATTTCAAACAGCTTGGGATGGCATGGAAAAGTGACACCAAGAAGGAGTTTGAATCCCTCAGGACTCCAAGACTGTACCTTGAAGCTTGGCTGGATGGATGCAGGAGAAGGAGCAGCTCTTCAGGTAGGTGGTCCCCTTGGGGCAGGAGAAGTCAGCGTAATACACATGGGACTGGTCAGGGACACCGCAGTCGACAGGGTCACAAGTCACAGATCTATCCCACCGTCCTGAGCTGCATGTCAGCACCAACTCCTCCTGTGGAGAAAGCAAGGCCCCATCAGACCCACAGACTTCATCCAAACTGGATGGGTGGTGCTGGTCTAGCAACCTGGTCTAATAAAAGATGTCCCTGCTCATAGCAGGGGAGTTGAACTAGATGATCTTTGAAGGTCCCTTCCAACCTAAACTGTTGTATGATTTCTGCTCCCAGACTGTTAACCCCAGCCCAGCAGCCCTCAGACAGGGACTGCAGACCAAAGAGGTGTCCTTCAAGTGTCCCTGATGTCTCTTCACTGGATGAGTACAACTACGCTGCTCAAAATGTCAGAACTGTCTTCCTAGCCAACACATTCTGACTGATCCTGGAGGTGGTGGCTCTGAGGGATAACACTAACACTGAGTCTGATACTCTTGAGTGCATGGCAGGATCATGGTGTAGCTGAACCAAGTGGAGAAGATGCTCAGGGGAGACCTTGTGTGCATTTTCCCAAAATGCCTCCAGATGAGTAGAGTCACACAGCCAAACCAGTAACACCACTGGGGGGTGAAGGCCAGGCACCTGCAGGCTGGGACAGTCACAAGTTTCCCATCTCACTGCTAGGCACAGGAAAACTGTCACCAGAGGCAGATTTATTTTCTGCATTTCACCTCAGAGGAGAACAGGAACGTTTTGTTTTCCCTGGGCATGCCTTGGCCCACAGAACCATGCAGCCATGTAATTAATAACCTCCCCAGTGACGATGGGCCAAGCAGTGAATCCCTGGTGGTTCCATCGCACTTTCCAGTGCCTACCTCTCCTTCAACAAACACCAAGGGCTGCAGCACAGGACACCTGCATGCCAGGTGTCACCAGTACTTGCAGCTCTCCAAGCAGAGGAAAGGTCTACCCTGCTGACACGTAATTAACAACCGGATACATTTGGAAGAAATCTCACACTGTGAGGGTGGTGAGACACTGGCCCAGGTTGTCCAGAGAAGCTGGGGCTGCCCCATCCCTGGAAGTGTTGAAGGCTAGGTTGGATGGGGCTTGGAGCAACCTGGTCTAGTGGGAGGTGTCCCTGCCAATGGCAGGGGGGTTGGAACTAGATGATCTTTAAGGTCCCTTCCAACCCAAACCTGTCTATGATTCTGATTCTATAACGTGGACTGACTCACCTCTATGTGTCTCCACCCCGTGTGAGTTCATGTTCTCACTCAGGCTGGTGTGGGGACCAGCTCAAACCTGGAGACTCCCGTTCCCACCACTCCAGGAACAACCCGAGGATAGGACACACTGTGCCCACCACCCTGCCAAGGTGACTGCCCAGACCCAAGGCAGCTCAGCTCCTGAGGACACACCAGTCCCAGGTCTCCTTGGCCAACAGCTGAGAGCCATCCTGGCTTGCAGCTTTTACAAGGCATCCCCCACCCCTCCAGAAAGCAGGACAAACCCTTTCATGGTGACCTCTGTGGTGCCCCACTGGTGTAGGTAGCATTATTGCAACACAACACAAAAGAAGAAAAGCTCCCAGAGCTGTCGGCTGCCTCTAAATATAGTCACTCTGCAATGACTTCATCCTTTCCTGAGCTGTTAACTTCAGCTTTAAGAGAGAAAACACCTCCAGGATGTTTAACCCTCCCAGCAATGCCCAACCAGAGATCAGAAGTATCTACCTCTCCCTCTGCAGGAGTGCATCGCCTTGGCTCGAGATGTCCTCTGTGGTGGCTTTTCGCCCAGCAGAGCCATGGTCTGTAGGCAGCACCAGGCTGGGGCAGACAGAAGGACTGCAGTGAGGGAAGGAGAGGGGTCCCCTGAACTGGACCACCAGCATGGAGGTTGGGCTGAGGTGTGTTGGAAGAGCAAGTGATGAGGTCAGGACTGGAGGAACAAGGTGACCTGGGTCAACTCCGACCACATCAGGATGGTTAAACCTTTCCCCACTCTGAGGTCTACTCACTTGCATGGAGCCCAGGCTCTTCCTATTGCTGGAGTGGAGGATGAAGCCCTTTTTGCAGGCAACGATGCACACCATGTGCCTTGGACCATCAGAGGTGCAGTTGAGGGTGGCAGCATCAGCAAGTAGTGGCTGCATGCAGATTCCTGATCCTGCACAGGGACCATGGACACAGCTGCAGAGAAAAGGAGAGAAGATATCAGCAAGTAGTTTCAGGACTTCTGCAGCAAGGAAGCACTCTTGCTGGATGGCACCCATGTGGGATGCTCAGAAGGTCACAGATACCTACAGAGATGCACACCTATTCCTCAGCTCCAGCTTCTCCTAGGCTTGAGAAGTTGGTGGCACATGGCATAGACAGGTACAGTCTCTGCTGGGTAAAAAATGACTGAACCCAGAGAGTTGTAGTGAATGGGGTTGGATCCAGTTAGCAGCCAGTCACCAGTGGTGTCCCCCAGGGCTCAATTTTGGGTCCAGTCTTGTTCAATATCTTTATTAATGACCTATATGAGGGGACTGAGTGCTTCCTAAGTAAGTTTGCAGATGACACTAAACTGGGTGGAAGTGTCAATGTTCTTGAGGGTAGGAAGGCTCTGCAGAGAGACCTGGACAGGCTGGATTGATGGGCCAAGGCCAATTGTATGAGGTTTAACAAGGCCAAGTGCTGGGTCCTGCACTTCAGTCACAACAACCCCATGCAAAACTATGGGCTTGGGGACGAGTGGTTGGAAAGCTGCATGGTGGAGAAGGACCTGGGGGTGCTGGTTGACAGCTGACTTAACACGAGCCAGCAGTGTGCCCAGGTGGCCAAGAAGGCCAATAGCATCCTGGCCTGCATCAAGAGTAGTGTGGCCAGCAGGAGTAGAGAGGTGATTGTGCCCCTGTACTTGGCATTGGTGAGGCCACACCTTGAGTACTGTGTCCAGTTCTGGGCCCCTCACTACAAGAAGGATGTAGAGTTACTGAAGCATGTCCAGAGAAGAGCTAACAAGCTGGTGAAAGCTGGTGAAATACCCAAAGCTGGAGTATAAGTCCTATGAAGAGAGGCTGAGGGAACTGGGATTGTTTAGTTTGAAGAAGAGGAGGCTGAGGGGAGACCTCATTGCTCCCTACAACTACATGAAAGGAGGTTGTAGGGAAGTGGGATTTGGTCTCTTCTCTTTGTGAATAATGACAGGATGAGAGGGAATGGCCAGAAGTTGCTCCAGGGAAGGTTTAGACTGGGTATTAGAAAGAATTTCTTTACTGAAAGAGTGGTAGGACACTGGAACAGGCTGCCCAGGGAGGTGGTGGAGTCACCATCCCTGGAAGTATTCAAAAGAAATGTAGATATAGTGCTTAGGGACATGGTTTAAGCACTGAACAGGTAGATTAGGTTATGCTAGGTAGATTTGGGTTATGGTTGGACTTGATCTTCAAGGTCCTTTCCAACCAGGATGATTCTATGATGATTGCAGAAGGGTCCTTTACCCAGCTCTGCCTTGGCTCAGCCTCGGCCCTACACTTTCTATCAACTCTGCTGATAGAAGGGCAACAGGTCTGTAAAACCCTGTATTAGACATCAGAGAATCCACAAAGGAGTCTCCAGCTACAAGGAAAGGTTTAGCTGGAGAATAAACCTCTGCAGATACTAGGGAGCCACTAGTGAGATGTTCTTCCAACTACATGCAGTCCCCCCGAGACTTTGGCAGCAGAGTTGCTTGACCTCCATATCCACACAGAAGCTGGACATGCTGCGACTGCCTCCTCTACCCTGCTCTGGTCACCTTCCCACTCTGCTTTGATGGGCTTCAGCAACTCTGCTCTTCCACAGGCTCACCCAGCATTTCAGGCTTGTGCATGTTGATGTCAGCTCTTTGGGATCAAGACCATGTATCACCCATTCCTTGGAAACCAGTAGCCCCCCTCTCACTGCAGCAGCTTCCCACCAAGGACCGGCCATTAGGTACTGGTTAATTAAGTGTCACAAACAATCCCATAGTGAAGATGAGGGCCAGCCAGGGGACAACGGTCTCAATTTTTTACCCAATGGTATCCAAACACTTCCCCTCTGCTCCCTGCTTTGCATGAGGCTGCCAACAGGTTTGGGGCATTCCACCAGGCTGAGGCAGCCTTTGCCTCTCATATTGACTCAACCTCTCCAGCCAAGGATGCGCAGCTAGAAACACCACAAATGACACACACACAAAAATTAAGAAATATAAATCGGTGTTGACATGGACCTTAAGGGAATGCAATGTGCTGTTGACTCTGGACAAGTTTACTGAGCCAAAGGCATGGTAGAAACCTGCAGACCACAGGCCTGAAAGAGCTGGTGGGCACAGGAGGGGACCACAAAGGAGAACAAGAAGAAAGGGGCTGTTTTTTCAATGCAGACCTGTTTATGAAGTGAGAAATGGTTTCAGGGCAGCTGCTGCAAATTCTTTCACTAGCTTATATTTCCATTTGCTTCCTTTTTAAAGAATTTGTTTTATGAGCACAGCGTTTGTCAGGTCATTAGCTTCTGATGGCATCTGGTACCAATTGTAGCCCTCTCCCGTCCCACAGTCACCTTCTCCAGGCGGCTGCTTTGCTCCCTGCCTGTGCCCCCTGGCCAGTGCATGCACACAAGCTCTTGATCCTAACTCCACCCCCCCCATGATGGACTTACTGTCCTAAACCTCCTTGTGCATGTGTTTCTGCACACACACACACACACACACACGTGGAAGAGACTGAGCTTCTCCTCTTTCCAGCCTTGCTCTTGACGTTCCTCACCTGCCACGGGCACATGGGGAGCTGCAGCTGGTGCCCAGCATCCCTCCTACCATGGTGCTCGATGCTACATCAACACACCACAGCAAGAAAGTCTCTTCTCTTGGGCACCTCCTGGCACATGGACGTTATCCAGCCAAGTCACAGTGCACACGCTGGGAAGCAGGGGTGGGAGATGAGTGGTGGGTTCACCAAGCATCTGTAGGCTACAGGGAAGCTGAGTGGCCACACCAGGAGCTCAAGACACCTGACTTCATCTGCTCATTAAGTTGTGTTGAGTTCTGGAGCTTGCACTCAGTGCAGCCCTGGTTTGGAGAGCACGGTGGCACCTCCAGACACACCTGGCCAGGCCAAGTGCTTGGTTGGAGCAGCTCTGCACATTGTCTGGGGCACCCTTGGCAGCTGGGACAATGCTGTTATTTAATAACACATAAGGAACCACTGATCCTTTTCAGCACTTCTGGGCACATTTTCATTTTCCACCAGTTTAGAAACAAAACCAGCAATCATAGAACCACAGGATGGTTGGGGCTGGAAGGGACCTTAAAGACCATCCATGAGCACAGACACCTCCCACTAGACCAAGCTGCTCCAAGCCCCATCCAACCAGGCCTTCAACACACTTCTAGGGATGGGGCAGCCACAGCTTCTATGGGCAGCCTGTGCCAGTGTCTCACCGCCCTCACACTAAAGAATTTCTTCCTAATGTCTAACACAAATCTCCCCTCTTCCAGTTGGAAACCATTCTATCTCGTCCTGTCACTCCATGCCCTTCTATAAAGTCCCTCCTCAGCTTTCCTGTAGCCCCTTCAGGTATTGGAACGTGCTCTAAGGTCTTCTCTTCTCCAGGCTGAACAATCCCAACTCTCTCAGCCTGCCACCAGTGCAGACCTGCTCAAGCCCTCAGATCATCTTCCTGGCCTCCTCTGGACTCACTCCAACAGCTCCATGTCCTTCTTGTTGGGGAACCCCAGAACTGGATTCAGCACTGAAGGGGGGTCTCAGTGCTGGCATAAAGTGGATTGACAGATCAGCAAGTTCTTTATTTCATTATCTCAATTACATTTTGTGTATATGAGTTATGCATAAGGGACTTTTTAATTAAAAAGTAATCAGAAATCTTTCTTTTTATATACACCACACACATACACCTATGTAGAGATTCTATATATCCACATTTTAGAAATCTCAGAATGGTTTGGGTTGGAAGGGATCTTAAAGATCATCTAGTTCCAACCCCCTTGCCATGAGCTTTCTCCTTGCCCCAAAAGATGCCTAACCTATTGCCATTCCCCGTGACTAACACTGCCTGTATCCCACTAATACCCACTAGATTTTATTTTGGAAATGATCCGATTCCTGTTGGCTCAAGTTCTGAGAAGCTGTCCTCCTCCTATGTGTAGCTTTGAAGTTTGATGCTGCTATTCCAGACCTGAAGAGGGGCTCACGTCACTGAGAACTGATTGATTTTTCTCAAATATATGAGTAAGCTTAAAAAGATATATATCATCTCCACCTCAAAACTCTGCCTTGATTTTTTCCTTTATCATTATTGGCACCATCCTGACTACCACTGCAATACTCTGGGTAAGGACACCCTTGAGCCTGATGCCATACAAGTGTAGGACAACAAAAAAAGCTGTGGGGTCTGGCCCCATCATGGTCCACCACGGTTCAGGTAATGAGATGGAATAAATTATCACTCCCAGCTGCTGGAACTGCCTAACGAAGGCTGGATAAGGAAATGGTGTAGTTAGCCCAGGTCTGATCTCAGCATGAAGGAGCTCTTTCTCCTTTTGGTGATAAACGAAATTTCTGTATGGCAGCTGCAAACTCCTGACATTTGGACATTTCTGATTCAGACCACAGAAGATGCAGGATGAGCCTATTTATTTTCCTGCATGAAACATCACAAAAAGTGTCCATTTTTACCCCAGCATCTTTTGAAGCTCAAACTAATGATTTGTCAACAAGACTTTTACAAAACACCAAGGTTTTTCCCCTAACTTATTCCACCTCAGCACCCACCTGCATGATTTTCTGGGGTCACATTGTCCCATAACTCATACATCAAAGAAAGTTTCCAGTCTGGAAATTTGTGAAATTCTGCCTAGCGATGGCCCTAACTGCTCTGGAACCATGAGAGCTTTGTTCTGAAATGGGAACAATTCTATAAACTAGATCAAAACTTTGTCTTTGGGATCCTTCATCTTTCTAGAAGAAAAACACGAAGCATCTGCCAGCAATGGAGCATGTTGAGCCAGTAGTGTCAATGCCAGTAGGGAGACATAACTTTGTTCTGAATAGATGAATTTTTGCATTTACAGCAATTATTTCACAGAACCCGGAAAATACCAACGGATTTACCCAAGTCAAGCTAAGCCAAGCCAACTGCAGTGCAGCTAAAGTATCATAAATAATCCATCAATGGCTGTAGCATCTACCCAAACTTTCAACCCAAAGATGGCTGCTAAAACAGCCCTTATCATCAAACTCCGACTCTAACAGGGGAAAGTTATTGTAAGGTGTTTATCTCATGGTGCAAATTTTTGGGGAGAGGGGTTGTAGGAGATGTTGATGGAAAGGTAAAGGCTTCAGCCAAATCTCCTAAAGTTAAAAGTAGTCACTGCATGTTGTCTGGTGGAGTTTGGATTGGAGCACTGAACATCAGCGAGATAAAAGATGTTTACCCCAATGTAGTCTAGCAAAAGGGAATAGCTAGGAAATGAGAAAAGGTGTTTTGGAAAGACTAGGGAATTTCTTCCTTCAGGCATGTTTCTCGTGAAGGGGAAAGGTCTCACTTTTCCCATAAATCTGATAGCAACCATCCTTGTGGGAGCAGGCTACGTGTACAGACCCAACGATGGTGATGATTCTTGATTACGATCTTCACTGAAGTTGCCACCTCAAGATGAGATGTTTGCTTCTGTACGTGACTCCCAAAGAAACTTGGCAAAAAACAACATCCCTGTGAGTCATCCACTGTCAACTACCTCAGACAGAGAAAAGGCACCAGTAAGATATCAAGTGACCTATTGGCCATAGTGGCGAAGGAAGAACAAGCAGCAAGATAAGACCAATCTTAATATAATTCCAGACAATCCATTTCCATCATTTTAGAAGCACAGAAAATGAAGCTGAAGGAAATTTCGAGTTTGGTCTAGCCAGCTTCCCAGCCTGAGTCAGGACCATACCTTCATCACTTGTGAGAGGAGTTGGCCTGACTCCTTCCTGAAGGCAGATGGCCCCACCTGCCCATTGTGAGGCCAGAACCCAGGTAGGATTTCTCTACCAGAACTCCTCGAGGATGCATATTCAGCTGTCCCAAAGACCACTTGGATCCACATCCAACCCCCATGGCAAGATGCTGCACCTTATTTCTGCCACCTTCTCTCTTGTCCAGCCAGAGGACTTCACTTCTGGCCCACATCCACTGCCAAGAAGGAAGTACAAATAGTGAAGGGATTTCAAAAGGACCTGCAAACAGAAGCCATAGCTGGACTGCAAGACTTTCACTTCAAGATTTAAGGAGGAAAATATACTTATGATGACAAAAAGGAGATATTGAGAGGGTCTGATCACTCTGTACACACATACACAGAAAAGTCATCTGCTAGCAGGAAGCTTTTAGACCTTTCTGACAAGGATGGAACAAAAGCAACAACTTTCATCTGGAAATCAGAGGCAAGTTCTCAGCAGAGATGGTTATGGGATACAAGAATAGCTCAGCAGGGGAGATGGTGGCCTCATCACCTCCTGCAGCCTGTAACATGAAATAAGAGAGCCATCTGAAGGACACAGTTCATCCAGTTTCCATGAAAAAAGCCAGTGCCTGAATGTGACATCAGGGAAGGCAGAGCTGGGGGCAGGCTGGCTGCAGCAGGACACCAAGGGCTCTGCAGGCAAACCTTGGGGCCTCCCAGCACTTGTTCCCTTCTTCCCTGGGCATGGGAGGGACACAGTGTCCATACTGGTAGGAGAATAAAGAAATTGAGATCAAGCTTCAGGATTTCAGCAGGAGCTGTGACAGAGTCAGGAAGGAAATGGGCTGTGTTGAAGTTCACCACCCCTTGATATATCAGGTGTTGGCCACACTTAGAGCAAGTTTATCAAACAAAGTGGCTCTTTCCATGAGGTGACACCAAGCACCTTGTTTCTAAGCTGTTGAGCTGCTGCATTTGACAAGTAATAGAAAAAGAGGAAATGGCCTCAAGTTGTGTCAGGGAGGTTTAGTTTGGATATTAGGAACAATTTCTTCACCCAAAGGCTTGTCAGGCCCTGGCATAGGCTGCCCAGGACAGTGGTGGAGTCACCATCCTGGAGGGATTTCAAAGCCATGTAGATGTGCTGAGGGACATGATTTAGTGGTGGCCTTGGCAGTGCTGGGTTAACGGTTGGACTCAATGATCTTAAAGGTCTGTTCCAACCAAAACAATTTTATGAGTCTACAATCAAATTGGTGACACACTTTCACATTGGGAGGTGTTATTTTTCTAGGTGAGACTGGCTAATCTCAGGGAAAGACAGAAGATGCCTTGAGCATCCAAAAAAAAAAAAGCCCCCTTAAAACATTAAGTTGAAAAAGCTGACTATGATGCAGAGAGCAAATGGAATGGGGCAGCCCATGAAAATAGTCCTTGCACCTCCAAGGGTTTCCCTTGCCACCTCCCATCTGGACAGTAAAGCCACCAGTTGAGGTGAATGATCAAGTCCTACAGCAGAGTCTTTGCCATTGCTGCCCATCAGCCAGTCAGGGACACACAAGAGAAGCACCACAGGTCAAGAAGCCTTGCTGCCAGAGGACAGTAGTCTCAGGGACAGAGCCAAAGGCTGAGGTGATTCCGTACCCCAGGAAAGGTGGTGATCAGGATCCTAGGCTTGGTTCTTGACCAGAGCATGTCTCAGCCTATCAGAAGTGACCTTGGGATCCCAACACAACCATCCATCCACTTTGTCCATAGTCCCCAACCACAGGGCACCCTAGGCCAGCAGGAAGCAAAGGAAACACCAGCATCTCTACTCAGAGTCCCCTCAAATTTTTACATCAGCACAGACACTTCATAAATTGACCCTGCATTAATTTAGCACCTGGAAGAAAAGAAACAAACCAAATAAAACCTGCTTGGGAAATGACCCTCTTCTCCTGCTGAATAATGGTTAACAATTGAGAATGTGTTGAACAACCCCCTCTTCCATCTGACTTTTCATCTGCCTGACACCTACTTTCCATATAAAAGGACATGTTTTGGGTTTGGGTTGTTTTTTTGGGGGGTATAGGGGAAGGTGGCAGGGCAGAGGAGGGGACTTGCATGGGAGGTGAGAACACAACACAGATCACAACTGGTAGCACCTTTCCTGTTAGCTCACCGTGGCCTTTCCCAGCATATGCTAACAGAAAATAAAATGCCCTAAAAATAAAACCAAGCTGAACATAAAAAGGGAAGTGAGCAATGTTCCTCTGGTTTGGTATATAGCCTGTACCAAGGGAAACAGGAGGGACTGGGGCTTAGTTTTGAAATACAAAAAAAAGGATGAAAGCCGGAGAGTTTGAGGCTCCTGGGTGGAAACTCGCTAAAAGTCTGATTTCTGCTTGACTTCCTAAGGTTGGGATAGGGTACAGAAGCCAAAAAGCAGCCCCAAGCTGCTGAGAGAGATGATAGAGATGGTTCCTGGGGCTGGTACTAAGGTGTGATGGAGGGACACTACACTACTTTGGTCTGCAAATGCTCTTTCAACCCTCAGTGTCTCAAGCGAGTTTGAAAGCAGAAGGCAACGCTTTTTTCCAAACGAGGATGTACTTCTCCAGTGTCAGACTCCTGCTGCATCCTGACCTGGAGATGGCTGCATTTCATCAGCCCAAGCACGATGCCTTCTCTTCCCCCAGCCTGCAAAGCCCTTTGAGATCCTTCAAGATGAAGGATGCTACAGAAATACCACACTGGCGTATATTTATTATTTTGGCAATGAGCATTTCTAGACTGAAGTCAGGAAACCTCGTTTCTCTCTTGCTTTTGTTCCTGTCCCTTTCTGGGGTTATTTTAGGAAAGTGCTCAGATGCACGTACTGTGTATAAGAGGCTGAGTGTGTGCGAAGGGTCAGTTCAATTCTTTACAGGAACACCACAGACCTTCTGTGATCTTTTGAATCGAATATCTCTAAACCTCTTCAGATTTTATACTCCTGCATTTTTATAGCGTTGGGTTTTTTTTTTCCCCCAGACTGCACCCACCTTATATGAAATGGATTATTAGCCCTTAAAAATGAAAATACTGCTGTATATTAGTTCTGGAGATTAAATAGATTTAAAAAAACATAACAACACATGGATACTTGGAAGATTCCTGACTTCACAGATGCAGAGCCTTTATTACCAGTGGGGTTACTGGAGGCTGTAAGCCTATCCCTTCTCTAAATATTCAAAGCCTTTTGTCCAGAAAAGCTATACCATAAATAGCATTTCCTACTCTGGGGATCTGATTTACTCTGAGTGCTTGTTAAGGGCATGGAGTAACCTGCAATTCAGCACATGGCAGCTAAGCCAAGGCCACTGGGAGCCTAAAGGATGGTGGTGAGAGGAAGAGGAGAAGATGTGAGGGTGCTGCTTGGTCCTGCCATGCCCCCACAAAGAGGACAGCAGGCAGCTCTGCACACTTTGGCCATACAAGAACCACCTTGTGCTTCAGCTATAATAAGACTTAAGATAAAAACATCTATTTTCCTCTCTATTTGTCCCTATATGAGCTTCTCCCCACCCACAGACGATGCTCAGTTGGTCTGCTTCTCCTTGCAGTCACTTTTAAGGAGGAGGGGGGGAAGCTTGCAAGCAAGGGGAGCACAAAAGTATTTTGAAGGATGAGAAAATGTAATTGAAAAACCACATCAGTTGGCTGGGGCCTTAGAAGCATGTGTATACATAGCTGTAAGGGCTACCAGGAGGAAACAGACTGCATTTCAGGTGGACGCTGAGCCTTCAATGTAAAGCTGAGAATAATATTTATACGCTGACTCACTAAGATTTATGTTTCTGTATAAATCACATGTGCACTTAAAAAAAAGAAAGCAAAAAGCAACTGGAGAATACTCACGGCTTCCAGAACTCTACATAAATCAACTGTACCATGATCCCATGAGCTTTTAGACAAACACAGGCACACTCATTCATCATCGGGGATGTTTGTCCATCCAGGGCCATCACCAGAAGAAAAATGACAGTACTAACAAAGCAATGACCCTAGCCAAAGCCCTTCACTCTTAACACCCCACAGCTCCAGTAAAGCTTGGACCTAAAATCAGCATTTCCAGCGGTGCTGTTTGAGTAACTGGCTGATGGGAGCACCCTGGATCAGCAGGTTTCTAAATTCTGGGAACCAACAGCAGGTCTGGCTGTCATCTGCCCCGTTACCCCTTTAAGACAGAGCCAAGCACCATCCTTTTGCCACTCCTCTGGTCCACACTGCTGCTCAGCACACTCTTGCCACCTTGTTTATTAAGTTCCTTTTGGATGTTGGTCCTTCCCTGTCTCTTTGCCAGCAGAAGCTGCCCAGGGAGTGGCGCCTGCTCTACAAACACTGCCTCTACTTTGCTGCTGTATGAAAACGGGGACACCTGCAAGCACCCAACATCAGTAAGTGTTGCTGCTACTAATGTTATTGCTGTGTTACAACAGGGGCAGCATAAGACTTGTTAAGGAGCCTGGGGTGGACAGGGAGCCAGTACAGAGGAGAGGAAAAAGGCTTCATCCTCTCTTCCACAGTGCAGGGAAGACTGGAACGGACAGAGTTGGAGCTTGTAAAGCACATCCTGAAGAAGCCAACACTTCAGCTTCACCAGCAACCCCTCAGTGAACTGCTCAGCAGAAGGAGCTTGGTTTTCCCACTAGACAACAGCCCTTTACTGCAGTTCAGTGCAGATGCGTGGGCCGTGCTCAAGAACTGTTTTTCTGCTCTTCCCCCCCCACAGTGAAATAAGCACATCAAGACTCACTACACTTTCAACACCACCTCAAAAGCCACCTGAGAATAGCCATGGAACACTCAGTGATGTAGATAGAAAGACTCCAGAACTGAAGCAAAAAGCCCCAGAGAAGTGCCCTGAGGTGACCATACCTGTAACGCTGATGGCCATGTGCCTCCTCGTGTTGCAGGAGGCAGGTGGTGGCAGAGGAGCCAGGCTCAGCTGAGGTCCGTAAAGCCACGGCTGTGATGCCGACAAGCGGGGAGGAGAAGTTGAGCAGCACCGAAGCAGCCTGGTGGGATGGGCCCTCCTGGCCATAAGTCACATTGATGACAAGGGGGTTGTGCTGGCATGACAGCTCATACATCCCTGTGAAATGGGGCAAGGAAAGAAGCCACTAGCTCAGTTCCAGGGATATTTTCTCTGCTTTTGATCTACTTCTTTTGTTCCCTGACACATTTCATATATCACTGACCGGTTTGGGTTGGAAGGGACCTTAAAGACCATCTAGATCCACTCCCCCCTGCATAAGCAGGGACACCTCCCCCTAGACCAGGTTGCTCCAAGCCCCATCCAACCTGGCCTTCAACGCTTCCAGGGATGGGGCAGCCACAGCTTCTCTGGGCAACCTGGGCCAGTGTCTCACCACCCTCACACTAAAGAATTTCTTCCTAATGTCTCACCTAAATCTCCCCTCTGCCAGTTTAAAGCCATTCCCCCTTGTCCTATCACTCCAAGCCCTCGTCAAAAGTCCCTCTGCAGCTTTCCTGTAGCCCCTTCAGGTGCTGGAAGGTGCTCTAAGGTCTCCCCAGAGCCTTATGTTTCTCTAAGCTGAACAACCCCAGCTCTCTCAGCCTGTCTCCATAGCAGAGGTGCTCCAGCCCTCTGAGCATCTGCGTGGCCTCCTCTGGACTCCCTCCAACAGCTCCATATTCTCTTTCGCATTTGAGGCTCCAGAACTGGACACATCCCAATAGACCAGATTGGGAAGCAGAAGATGCTGCAAGGGGGGAATGGGGACAGCAGCACCCAATCCAGTGAGATCATGACAATGGTGGGGGCTACTGGTGGACTGGTGCCACAGCCCACAGGTTGCTCACCCAAAGAGCGGTTCAGCCCATCTACGTCGCTCAGCTGGACAGTGACCCTCGGTTTGTGCTGGTGGCTTGGAACAGTGCCATCAGAGGCCAGGAAGACCAGAAGGGCGGTGGGCACTGCAGGTCTCTCAAAGCACACCTGGACAGGAGGGCAAGAAGGACCCTGAGAGCATGCATACCAAAAACAGCCTTTCTTGTCCCATATATGCAAGAGGGAGAGAAAGAGGGAGCATGGTGAGAGAGCAGGAGCAGGGTTAGGGGATCAGAGACTGCAGACATGCAGGGCAGTAAATGGTGGGAAGAGAGAGGAGGGAAGGAAGAGGAACAGGAACACAATCCTTTCCCTCCTCATTCCTCTTTGCCCTCTCACTAGTCTTCCCCACATGGATCAGTCCTGCCTTGCCACAAATTTATGGCATCTTCCCAGCTTCCACATTTTCTGCTCTTAAAATTGAGCAACACCTGACCAAGACCCGGATACCCTTTTCTGCCCTCCCTTCACCTGGCTCCAATTCCCACCCCACACCATGCCGGTTGGCCAAGGGAGGCACCCAGAGAGCACAGTTACCAGCCCTGCCACCAGAATGTTTCCATTAAAATAAACATACCAAAACAATAACAAAGAACAGTGTCAGTACCCGGAGTGACTTCAAACTGTCCGTCAGCCAACACGTGGACAGATTTGTGGGAAGAAGTCCTGCCTGCTGGGAGAACTGGCAGTTCCCCACTTGTCTACAGCCCCCAAGGCTACAGGAGGCAGCCGGAAAACTCATGGCGTCAATCACGGCAGGGCAGATGTTCTTTGGAAGTAAGAGGATAGAAATGTTGTTCTCCCCCACCCTGGTGCCCCCCACCCAGTGCCAAGATGTGTTTTGATCAAGACCCACCCTGTGGAGTGTTTTTGTTGAACATCGGCATGGAGGGAGCCCAGAAATGCCAAGACAAAGGTGTATTTTGGAAGAAGACAAGTTCCAGCTGGCCAGGCACAGCCCAAGGAGCAGACTGTGGGAGTAGAGGGGACAACCATCCCATTTGTGATGGGGGCCCAGTCCTTTTGATTTGGTGTATCCCCACCGTCTCCCTTGGTGAGAAAAGTAGGGGGGAAACGGAAAGGAACAGGAAAGCAAGGAGGAAAGGAAATTAAGAAGAGGAAGAAGACAAAGAGGAGTCAGCAGTGCTTGCAGCCTGCCCCAAGGAGCTGCCCAGGACAGAGCTGCAGTTGGGAAGCCCCAAGGAGCTGTGTGATTTTAACCCAGCCACCTACTGAGGAACGACCTCCAAGTGCAGTTCCTCAGGGGAGGAAAGATGGTTGGAGAAGTCAGGTGAGGCTTTCCCTGGACTACACATCTTAAGGTTTAGCCTTTCCCTTCCTACACAGTGCAGCTACTTGGAGGTGAAGAACACTGGCCCTCAGACCAACAGCAGCTGACTTGACTAACATCCCAATTATTTTTTTCTTCTTAATACGTATTATGTGCTTGGCCACAACAAGCTATCTTGAATTTTCTCTCTCCCTCCTCCTGCCTTTCTGCTTAATTTCCTGCATATTACACATCCTGACTTGCTTACAAGTGATTTTGATTTCTCTCCTCATCAGATGTGTTAGAAACTAAGAATGAAGCATGGGCAGAGATCTGCAAATTGTAACCATCCCCATCTGCAGACAGAACCAAGGTGTGTGGTAGATGCTTAATTAGGTGGCACACACACCTCTCACCCCCAGCATGACCCAGCCTTTCCCTTGCTCATTGGTGCCATCTCACGAGAAATGCTGTAGAAAGCAGTTCTGACCACCAGATGAGTTTTGTGGTGTGGCTCTAACCCGGGTGACACAGGTGCAATTGCTCTAAAGTGGCCACAGGAACTGGTGGCCATGAAACCCCACACAGACACGGGTACAAAGAGCACCACTCCTGTCTGGGTGTGCTAGAAAAATTGTCAACAAGAAGCTATCTTTCCTAAACCAGTATGTTACCAATCAGGCAAACTCTATTAAAAAGGAAAAAAAGAAAGAAAAAGGGCATATTTATTACCAGTCCATAAATAATTTTATGGGTGGAAAATAATAGCACTCCTAAAGAGAGTACGGAGAGCCAGTAATGAAAAGTCTTTAATATAAACATCCATGGAGGAAGAGAACTGACCACAAGCTCCAATAAAAGTGGAACACATTTTAACCCCTGGTGAGAAGTGGAAAGCAAGCTTTCATCTAGGTAGGGCAGCAGGGGACACTGCCACTCTCCTGCTGGTGAGGGAAGGAAGGAAGCACATTTGTCATGGCCAGAGACTGGAGCTGGAAAGTAGGTCATGAGCATACTGACAAGGAAGGAAGGGGGGAAAAAAGCTGTTAAAGATGGTTCTTTGGAAAGGCAGAGAACCTCAGAGGCAATACCAGTGTTTATTGACTCATGTTGGACAATTCACCAAGTTGTCTGAGTGTCTTGGGCAGAGGTCCTCTCTAGACAACCTGGAGCAAAGCAAGGTGCCCCTCAAGCTGCAGGGGAAGCAGTGTGCCAGGGCCCAGCTTTCCAGTAACACCAGGCAACAGACACCAAACCTCTAAACCACGTCTGTGGTCAGAAAATCAAGGCTGTAAAAAATCCCACTGACCTAACCCTCAGCTCTCCTCTATCCTGCTTCTCAGCCTGCCAGGACAGAGGTTTGACCCTCCAGGTGCCCTCCCAAAGGCAGCCCCGAGCCCCCATAGTGCTGCAGGACAAGCATCTTGGGCACAGAATTGGCTTCTTTGGTCTGGAATCATTGTAGGGCAGGAGGATTCACTGCCACAGCTGATTGCTGAGGGTGCTCAGCAGCACCCTGGAGGGCTCAGCACCCCTCAGGGTGGCAGTACGTATCCAGCTACCCTTTCCTGCTCTTCACAGTCATGGAGAACAAAGGCAACAAGGATTTTAACCACAGCCTGTGCCCACCCTTTGAGGGTGTAACGGCACAGTTTGACTGCAGGGAATAGTCAGGAGCAAGTAGTTTCTTAGCCTCAACACATTTCTGTGGGCTTCTGGTTTTGGGCACAGCCCTTCTCCTGGCAGTTTGCCCTAGGATGGGTTTGCTGTTCGCAGCAGGAATGGGGCAACTACATCAGACCCAGCCACAGGCATCTAGGGTTTGCAAAGAGTTCAGTAGGATATGAAGTCCAACCCAAGCACTTTTTCAGACTGCTGTAGCTCCTACAGGACATAACAGGATGGGTGTTTGTTACCCAAGTGTTAGGGACAGCAAATCCTCCTGTGCCTGACCACACATCCTCACTTACCTTGAGCCAAACTCCCTCATCGCCCAAGGGCATCCTCTCCTCATGTGGATCCTGAGCCTTGTCTTGGCTGGGAGCACAGGGGAACCAAGCAGCCAGGGAAAGGTCTTTTGGCACATCACGAAGGTGTGATTTACATACCTGGAAGATTTATTTCAACCCAGAAAGAAGCAAAGAAAGTGAGAGAAAAAAAAAAGCACCTACAAAACCTCTAGGAAGACTCAACCATTGAGCAGGATCCCAAGCTGGTTCCCAGCAGGAAGACAACTAGGATGTGGGTTCCTAAGCAGGAGTGACATCTCACTGCCTACATGCACTCAGGTGGCCCTTGCCATTTTGAGGTGTAAATATGCTGTTTAAGCACCCCATGGTGTCTGTGGGGCTGTGACAAAGAAGAGAAGCTGTGAGATTGTAGAGAAGACCACAGCCTCCTGATTTTGTCAGGGCTGACAAGACCCAAAGGTGTGATTTATTTGCCTGAAGACCAGTCTCCTGTGCCATTTGATGCCCTATGGTATTCCAGATGTCCCCATAGGCCTGGAAGACAAAACCTGGGAGATGTGTGTCCTTCTAGAGGAGAAAACACCTGAGCCCAAGGCATCTCATTGGACAGGTACATCTAGGCAATGTAATAATCATGCTGTAGGTTTCAAGAAGATTGTTCCTTAGGTCAATAGAAACACATAAAGGGCTAAATGAGACCTCTCTACATATTTCTCACTCTTCTTCAGCTTGCTAGGAAATAATGCACACACATTACATTAACATCGATCAAGCAAAATCCCATCCTAGACCTCCAGGCCCTGCTTCAAAGCCCATATGAAAGCTGGGAATTCTCCCATTGATTTTTCCCTTGGCTTCAGATCAGAGAGTTTGAGAGCAGCACAGATGCTGATGTATGTGTAATTTTAACCTTTCAGGCCCTGGCCATATAAGGTATTAGACAGATGGAGTTTTTAAACCAACAGTTGAACTGCTCACATGCTTCAAGTTGTGCTTTTCGCTGGTGGGACAGGGATGGTCACTGGTTTGCAAACTGCATGGTCAGGGGAGGTGCTCCCTGCCTTGATAAATCACCCCTCCCACGTACTGCAGTTCCTGGTCTTAGGGACTACTGAAAGAAGGGTGTGAAAAACCACCCAGATTTGGCCTATAGTAAGCAACGAACACTTCCAGAGCTGCTCTGAAGATTTTTGGTTTTGCTTCAGTACATTCTTGCAGCAGTGATTTCCCCAGCTTTACTGCACGAGCTTTGCTAGACAAGTCTTTTTTTTGGCCATGCCTTCACTCACCTTCACAAGAGGTTCTCCAGTGACCAAGGAGGCAGGACAGGACTTCAAGTCCTGATGGGAGGCGTAGGCTTTGGCTGCCCACAGATCCACGTATCCATCAGGTGTGTAGGGACCACAGTCCAGGAAGCTGCTTGTCACCTCGAAGGGCTCACACACACCATCCCCATCATGCACGTAGCACAGGCTTGGTTCCCCTGCAAGAGGCAGTGTGAGTAACATACAGTTTTAACTCCTGCCCCAAAAGGAAGTCTCCATCCATTTGGACTCACCAACACAGTTGAAGCCTTTTTCCTTTTTACATTTCCTGGAACAGCCATCTCCATCCAGCAAGTCCCCATCATCGCATTCCTCCTCCAGGCTCCTAAGAGGACAACAGCCAGATGTATTAACACAATCACCTTGACTCAACATCTCCATACTTCTACCCAATCATGAGTGAAGATCTCATAATATTTGTTCCGTTTCCACAGGAGCAGGGAGAAGAGGAAGAACCACAGGTGGAGTATGGTGGAGGAGAAAACACTGTCTTGCCAGAGGATAAAAAGAGGTTGAAAACACAGCATATGAGAGAAGGCCTGACTGTACTGTGACTTTCCTACACTTTCTTCCACTTTCCTCACACTGTTAAGAAAGCTGTTTTCAATGCAAAATGATTGAGTAACCTGGAAGTTGAAGTCTGAAAAAGCTCAGATATGGAAATTTGGCATAATAAGCCCCAGACAGGGCAGGGAAACCACTGGAGTCTCTCCAAGTAGAGGTGGTGCATCCCTCATCATTTGGGGTCTCTAAGCAGGGACCAGACAGCTCTCTAAAGACACTACACTGTGTGGGACTGTACTTGCTGCACAACCTGCTCATGCAGGGCCACCGTCATGTGCCCTGTGCAAAAAAAACCATATTGGCCAGTCCCAAATGGGGATCCTTTTAGGGTCAGACTCCTCAACATTTTGCTGAGACAGGTCAGAATCCAAGCACTGCAGTCAAACACAGAGGATGTTCAGGTTGGATCCCTCATCCAGGCCCTGCTTCTGTCTCCAGACTGTCTCCACCTCCAATGCATGTGGCATTTTACAAAACACAAGCTCTACAGTCCAGTCTACTGGAGTGATTCAGTGCAGCATCTTCAGTCAAGTACCTATGGGTGGAGGACAAAGCCAGTGGTTCCCATTGGGGCAGGATGACCTGACAGCTTAAAGAAGTTCAGCTGAGAGCTTAGGTTTGCTTGACTTACATGGTCACCTTCCCATCCCCACAGTAGGGTGCTCCATGGACATGGACAAGCGGTGGGGAGGCTTCTCCTGAGGTGGTCCCAGAGACGGCCTGCACCTGGTAGCGGTACACCTGCCCAGGCAAGACTTCCCTGCAGGAACAGAGAGGGCTTGAAGGAAGAGCAGGAGGGAACAAGCTCATACATCTGCAACAGATTTGCTCACCGCAGCTATAGAAATCACATGGTTGTACCCAGGCAATATCAGTTCAACACATGTCTTCATACTCTAAACTGCCAGAGGCAGAGACTGTGGGAAGAGGGCCTCTGCCAGGTCATGCAGAGGGGCCTGCTGCTGATTTCCCTATGGTCTGAGCTGGGAAGAAGCTTTATTAACTCCAACAATCATTCTACTGGTTGTGTTGATGGGGAAAACATTTATGGGTTTAATGAGCTGCTCCTAGTTAGCCTGGGCTTCTGGATGAGGGTCGTGCTGGCATGGTGGGCCTGCAGCAAGCTTCCTCATGCTGAACAGGGAATTTGCTCATGGCACTGAATGTGGTAATGGAAAAAAAAAAAAACACAACAAAAACAAAACAACCAAAATGACATCCTGGGATTCAAAGGGAGGATCTGAGATCATCAGAACTGTCCCAGCATGTCACTCACCTGTCCACAAAGTGTCGATGGTCCTGTGCTGGGGTGGCAGGGGATCCATTTGCAAATGGGGGGTGACGGAGGACCCGGTACTGGAACAGTTTGCAGGAGGAGCAGAGAGAGCTGCGGGGCATAGAGGTCAACAGGGCCGTGTCTATCTCCATCCTCTCGTCAAACGTGTAGATTTTTACTCCGTATACCTTTTTAGGTATGTTGAGCTTGACAGTAAAGGGGACATCACAGAAGGTGTCCAAGGGGCCCAGATGGACAGACTCCCCCTGCTCTGTCAAGACTTCAATGTCAGACAGTGCCTTGGGAGAGTCTGTGGAGAGGTACGTGGTCCAGAGGGTGAGGGAATCGGGGTAGACGGGGTGCCGGAAGCGTAGCTCCAGGATGCAGCCATCTGGCTGGGGACATGGCACTGTCATGTTCATGTGGTACAGGTGGAGCTCTGGACTCCAGGCCTGCAGGCTGGGCTCACAGGGCTGGTCCACATCTGGGGGTCCTGGGCAGGATGGATGAGAAGAGAGCTGATGAGAAGCAGGGAACAGCTGACCTCACAGGGGACCCAGAGGGCCCATCTGTCCTGTCGATGCTTATGCAAATCTGCTATGCCTGCTCACCTATACAGTTATGCACCCACTACAGGTATGTGCCAGAGCTGGTGGCATCTGCCCAAGTATCCTAGAATGCAACAAGCAACAGTAGTCTCCCAGCTCCTGGGTCTGCATACAAGAACCACATCTGCCATGCCTTGTGTCTCCTTGCCCTCTGAAACAGGGACAACAGTATCCATGCTGCAGTTGGTGGCAGTGCCACCAACAGCTCTAGAGACAGCCTGGACACAGCTGGGGGACACAAAGCTCACCCTGTAGTGTCGTGGGCACAGAAGGTTTGCTAAGGGCACCTGAACACAGTTCCTGTGGCTCCATGGGTCTGGATATGGGGTAAGCAGATCAAAGACACCAAAGCTGGCACTGGCAGGTGCTCAAAGAGGTCACAGGCAGAAAGGGACTAGGTCCAAAGCAAGCCAGGGAAGCAGCTCCAGAAGGCTATTCCTCCACCAGGATGGTGCCCAGGCTGACCTGGGATTCCCAGCTTGCCTCTCCTGGTAGTGGATTAACACTCAGCAAGAGAAAAAGCATTGGGTTTTCTGTCTCAGAATCACTGAATTCATCCTCCCGTAGCAGAAATACCCTTGTCTTCAATCACCACTGCAAACATTTCTTAGGGCCCAGCAGCAATTCAAAGCCTGCGTACATTTAGTATTAGTCTTCTAAAAACCATAAAACCTGTTTTTTTTTTTCACCAGAGCAAACACGCAGTTGTGATGATTGCGTGGGGGAAAACAACATCCAGTAATTCCAGAAGCAGTTTTAATCTGTCAGCAAATCAGACAGACGAGGGAAACAAAACCACTGACAATAAACAAGCTAAGCTTTGATTTGTTTGGTATCACTGAATAAGCAGGAATAACATTATTTAAGTTGCTTTTTTTGCTCTCCCTCTTAGCTTGCAACCTTAGCAAGAAAGTTTTCAGACACGGAATCCCCACTACATCCTGACACTCCTGTTCCCAAACACTGGGTTACATCCCAAAGGTAGTAATGTCCAAACTGCACGTTCTCTGCAGCCACCCTGGCACATTTTCAGTCAACCTCAATAGCTCGAGCATGATTGTGCACAAAACCAACAGGTCCTCTGGCTCCACGGAGTTCAACAGCAGTGTGTGCACTACATACAGCTCATAGGACCAGCTCTCCTGCCTCCTCTGCTTTGCCCTTGTAGGACCTGAGGCAGCATGAAAAGCTCAACGGTTCCTCTGACATTTGCATGGCCCTGAAAGCCACCACCATGCCCACAAGGTGGGTCTCTAAACCAACACCTGGGTCTCAGCACAAGAGAATTTGACATACTCAGAATTCCTTCCTGCACTAAAGAGCCTCCCCAAAGAGGAGAGACAGAATCAGAGAACATCTCAAGTGGGAAGGGACCCATAAGGATCACTGAGTCCAACTCCCTGCTCCAGGACCATATGCATCACACTTCCAAAAAAAAAAAAAAGAAAAAGCAGCTTTTCTCTTCCCAGCAATATCTCATCTCTGTCCAGGAGATTCACAGCCAGGGGGAGAAAGGAGGTGTTCACCTTCTGCTTCTTCTGGGGTCCAGTAGCCAGAGGAATCGCAGACCCGAGGGGAAGAGGCCTCATGCACGTACTGACGGAAGGTGCCATCTTCTGCACAGTCGTCACAGAGCGTGTCCTGCTCCCTGCAGACAGAAGGCAAAGGCACTGGCATGTCTAATCATGACTGCTGAATTTTCCATCCACATTTGTCCAGGCAGGACCCGATGGGAAGTCAGAAAAGCAAAGCTTAGATCTCAGGGGCTTCCTGAGAGCTTATGATCTTAAAGGTCCTTTCCAAACAAAACAATTCCATGGTTCTATCCTGCTTGGAAGAAACTTTGTCAAAGACAGAAGAATAAGAGTGACTGTGGGACAAGATGTATTTAATCCCTTCTCTTCTGCAGGCTCTCTGGGTAGTCTTGGTTGAGCCACTGAATCATTCCCTATCCAAAAAGCAGAGCTAAGAGACATCATGGTTCCCAGGGCAATGCCTCTGTATTGGGTGGGTGCACTTGGGTCTCTCTCTGCTGCACCTCAGGGTCAGGTTTTTGGCTTTTGTCACTACTGCGATACAAGACAGCCAGGACAACATCAATTAAAGAGTGCTCTCCAAGAAAGAGAGACTTTTCTGAGATAAAGACCAGCCTCAGGCCCTCTCCTTGGCAAGTTTGTCACAGGGGATGCAGAACCCCCACCCTGGACCAGAGCCAGTTATGAGCAAGAGTCAGGGATGGCTCAGAAGACCCAGCAGCTGCCTCTCAGACCTGTGCTTTCCTGCTCCCAAACTACTCCATTCACCACCAAAGCAGTCTGGGAGACTCGAGGCTACCCAGCACCTAGAAGCTTTCATGCCTGGGGGGTGGAAGGGCACATGTCCTGGTTATCCCTGGGTGAAAGGCCCACATTGGAGGCCACCACTTATTTGAAAAGGCAGCAAACACTGACTGAAGAGCGTCCCAGCTACCATCAAACAGTACTTTTCTTTTACTTGCAGGACACAGCTTTGTGAAGCAGCTTTAAAACAAATTCAAGAACTATTTAACATGTGCTTATGGTCCCAGAATAAAAGCATAGACCTAAAACCTGGTGGAAACCAAAAGGTTTAATGAGGTGGGCCTGCTGAATAGAGGCATGGGCTGCGTATCTAGGTTTCGGTGACTCCCCAGTCTTGGGGAGAAGAAAGACAGACACCCAGTGCTTAGGGCCATGCACTGCTCGCCAGCCAAACAAGTCTAGTTCCTCAGTATCATTTCTCTGGCTTGAAAAGTTTCCTGACTTACCCCCAGTTAGTTACACCATGATTCTGTGCCAGCGCTGGGAACAAAACCCAGCTCCTGCGGTTTGAGCTCCCTGCCTTAACCACAAGGCTGCATTTCCTCCTGGTAAATGGCTATTTTATACAATAAGTGCTAAATGAAGCTCATTTTTCATTCCATGATTGCACTCTGGGGTTTAAGAATTGGCATGGCCTCCCGACACTCTTTGGCTTCTCCTCCCAGCACCCCGACAGCAGAAGGCTTGCAGGAGAGCACACGTGCCAGTGGGGCCACCGCAGCAGCCCAGCTCTTGTGTCTGAGGGTTCTGCTGAAGAAACCAAGGGGGAAAGGGGATGGGGGCTGGTTCTCCACCACACAGGGTCCATTGTCCCTTCTAGCAGGCTCCTGCGCGCGCCCAAGGCCATTGCAACAACAGATCCCTTACCTTTCATGGATGACACCACCGATGGGAGGCAGCCAGTAGATGCTGAGGGAGTCCTGTGTCTGCCCCGTGACCATAGGGGGGATCGGGATGGGTGTGGGCTTCTTGCTCTGACCCCAGCGCTGGTACACCAGGTCCAGGTAGCAATGCATCCGAGCCACTTGGTTGGGGGTGAAGGTGTTGGTGCAATCATCGTCTGCGGGAAGAGAGGCCAGGCTGAGGGGTGGCAGGGGTCGGCCAGCAGGGCACAGCAAATCGCACCCTCCCCGATCTCTAAACTCTGCTTTGGGGACCTCTAAGGAGACCTGGGAGACCGCAGCATGTGGTGGTTCTCCTGCCAGGACTCTCTGGTGTCGTGTGTCCCCAAAGCCACAAGATGGCACTGCCTCAGCAGTTCCACATCCCCGCACTTGCTCAGCACCAGCTCTAACGCCTGGCAGTGCCACCATCCTCAGAATCGCTCTAGAGGCTTTGGCCCTCCCGTATTGCCAGGAGGAACACCAGCCCTCTACAGCACACCTTTGAAAATCGAATCAAAAGGGCTCGGCTCTAAGGTATTATAGTAGTGGCAGTAATAATAATTATAAATAATTCCAGGACTGAAGAACAAAGGCATGTCACTGTGCAGGTAAGAACAGCCTCAGTGCATCCTCAGTGACACACAGGAAGGGAGGGATGGACAGTCTACAGCAAGAAAAGGGCTAAATATCTACTACAAGCAGAGGCTGCAGCCTGCTGCATCCCTGCCCACCAGGATGGACCACCCTTCTTAGGGAAGGGACTATTGATAGAGGTGGAAGGAAGAGAAACCCAAGTTTCTAGGGAAGAGGACTCTCCTAATGACAGCTACTTGTTACCTGTGTAACTCATGTAGTTGTTGAAGGGCGTTCCTGTGAAATGTGTCTGGCCACAAGTGTCATTGGTGGGGTCTGGATCCCGGCAGAGTTTAGTCTTCGGGGTGGGGGCAGTGTCAGCACAGAGGTCTCCTGTCTCCATAGATGGAGTTGTTTCTCGGCAAGGATCGTCACAAGATTCCCGCTCGCTCACTCCCTTGAAGACGTGGTACAGCCCCAGGACATGTCCCACCTCATGGATCATGGTGTTCGTATGGCCATGCATACCATAATAAGCAGGGTTGAGGACAACTCCACCTAGAATTGCAAGTACAGAGAAGACCATTCAAAAAAAGAGAGAGTGGGCAGATGCCATTACTCACCTCTACTAGAAAAATCCTTCTCACTGTGCTTTCAGGTGGCAAATGAGGTGCCAGATGGAGACCTGAAAATGGACATATTCACCCTCTTGTAGGATGGGAAGAGTGCTCCTTTGCCCTCTCAGAGTGGAACATAGTGGGTGGTTCTGATCTCACCACTCCCCTCAATGTCCTCAGTCATTTTATCTTCCATTTCCCTCTGTGACTTTTCACGTGTTTATAACTCAGGGCCAGCTTCTGTCCACACTGACAACTCCAAATGATTGTATGGAGCCAAGGCACAAACCTGAGACATCCCGTGGGTTTCCAGGGATGACCTTTTAAACCAGAGGAGAGAAAACCTTCCCTAGCCTAGATAGGTAGCTAAAGCAGACCAGTTCCTATGGCAGGTGAGAAGGAGGTGTCTATCAAATGTGTGACACTCTTGGCTGTGCCAAGAAGAAGGGACCTTCAGCACAAGCCCATATGAAGATTCAAATGCCTCTGGCCCCTACTGAGACAGCACCAATGGTCTTCTGCTTCACCCTCCAAACCAGATCCTAAGGAGAAAATTTAAACTCCTATGAGGCACTGTTGCAATCCATTAAGCTTCTACCACCAACCTGATTCAAATTCACTGTCTTTGGGAGTGAGACTTTCCAAAGCATGTCTTCTGGAGAGCCATTCCTCTCCTTCAGAGAGGTCTGTGCATGGGCAAGGTGCATCAGGCAAGAACTCCTCAACCATCACAGCCCTACTCCTCTTCACTGGGGCAGCTCAGCCCCTTGACTTGTGGGGGCACCAAGGGCAGTTTCATCTCCTAGCCCATCTTGGTGCAGGTTCAATTGTCAAAGATGCTGGAGCATGGTTATGGACTAAGTCCCCTAGAAACTGTGTAGAGCTCCCACCCCATACTGACAGCAACAGTGCATAGGACCCTCAGCTGCAGGACAAGGTGCTTTTCCTCTTCTGCCCCCAACCTGCAATGGGAAGGGCAAGTGGCAATGATGCTGAGGAAAGCCAAGTGGAGCAGAGCCTTCTCTTTGCTCCCTACCAGCACCTCTGACTTCTGACCAGGGATGCACACCCTGTACCAACAACTCTACCACATCTGCTGAGCAACTGTCTGGGGAGAATGCTCAAGAACTCTCCTCTCTCACATAATTTTGCCCAAATAAAAATATCTTTGGAAACTTGACATATATTCTCCCTGTTCCAAGGCTTTTCAGTGGCCTCTTTCCCTCATGTCACTTCCTTGTTCCATCCATTTTTCTATGCTGCCTTACAGCAGAATGAGTACTGGGGAATATCACCAAGACAAGGAGCAAAAAGCAGACCCCAGCACATGCCCAGGCTGCCTGCAGGAAACACCTCCGTGACATGGGAGGCTGTTTTTACCCAACTACTTTTGACCTCGACAGTTTGGATGGCAGCACGGTGAATATTTGGCTTCGGCATGGCTTGCTCCCTCCTTTGCAGGGCCCTGGAGGATTTACTCTGCCAGCTACTTCACAGCAGAGCCTCTGCTACTGCATCTTTGCTGCTGATTGCTGCCCCTGCCAGCAAAGTTAAAACTTGGCAGGGGACCACCGTGTGATCCTGTCTCCAGCCACAGCATAAGCTGCTTGAAATCTGCTCCTGGATCAGCTCCGTGCGCTACTGGACTACCTCCTGTCCTCAAGTTCAGGGCATTCCTTCCCAAAGAGGGCTTTCTTCATATCACTGTGTCCCTGGCAGGACACCAGTGGGACTGCAACTCCTCTAGTGGAGCCATGCAGGGTAAACACTGGGTTGGGGCTGGAAAGGGGCCTTCAGAGACACCCTGAGCAATTCTCTCGAGCCCAACAGAATTACAAGATAGTGAAGAAATAAGGGTGGCATCTTCTGTGGAGCATCCTGTGTGTGTGGCTCCTGAAAGGGCAGGCAGACACCATTGACCAGTGAAGTAGCACCATTTCCTAGCTGAAAACTCATGCTGGTTGCTACTTCTCCCCACAGCATGGATCTTATAGTCAGGGCAGCTTGCTAGCTTAAGGCAAAGACTGGATCACAAAACAGCTACATTCCCTTTCTCCCCACCAGTAAAGAACCAGAGCAGAGGACATTGCAACCCCTCATTCAGCTCTTGATGCTTTAGTTGACTGGAGATGGGTGACAAGGAGGTACAGAGGTTGAAAAAATCCTTTTGGGACCTCCACGTTGTATCCTGTCAATGGTTAGGTTTTGGCAAGCCACCCCCCTGTCAGTTGCCAGGCTGGTAAATGCTATAGATAGCAAAGGGCAGCCCATGAATCGAGAATCCAGTAGACACATAAAAAAAAGCTGCTTCTCATTTTAATCAAAACATGGCATGAGAGAAGAACAAGAAGAAAAGGCATCTCTGCAGCCAAACCCCAGCCGGAGCAAGGCAGGGGGCTGCCTGCCCAAAGGTCTGGGAGGAGGAACATGCACACACAAAGAAAATAAGGTTCATAAACAAATAAATGAAATGCAAAATCCCTGCACACATCCTGCGGCAGTAACCACGAGGAACGGGGCTGAGCACCAGGGGCACAGGAGGCTCTGTGAGCCAACAGCCCTCCTCCCAGCAGAAACCAAATGCTCTTCCCATGCCAGTGAATAGATGGGGTTCCAGTACAGGGAGGGAGGAAACTGTCACAGAGGAGGGATGCCAAGGCTGGGATACCCTGTCCCACCCCTCTGCTGGCTTCCCCTAGCCCATTCCTCCCACACACTCCACAAGGACAATCATATTTTTAGTACTTTTTTTTAAACAGATAATTAGATGGTAGGATTAGAAACAGCATGAGAACTCTGCCTTCCTTCCAGAACACCCCTGTCCCTCCATTCTCTGTCCCCACAGCTCCCTGATGAGCAGGGGGAGCTTCCAGCTTTGGACTAGGAAGTTGTATTTCCCCTCAGCAGGGTCCTGGCTGTGAAGGCAAGATGTGGAAGTGTTCACAGCATCCCTCAAGACCCGACTCTCCTCTCCCTCCTCTGCAGTTCAAAGCTTTCATTCTCCCCTCTGCTTCCTCCTCCTTCTCCAGGAGATGGGCTAAATTGGGCTTCAAGTGAACTCTCCCTCTCAGACCTGAGGACCAGCCCAAGGAGGTCCCCAAGATACCATTTAGACAACCAAGCTGCAAACTTCGATGTCATGTCATTGTTCAGCCTGCAGAAGGCTCTGGAGAGACTGAGAGCACCTTCCAGTACCTGAAGGGGCTACAGGAAAGCTGGAGGGGGACTTTTTACAAGGGCATGGAAGAAGAAGGGGGGATGGTTTCAAGCTGGAAAAGGGGAGATTCAAGTTAGATATTAGGAAGAAATTCTTTCCCATAAGAGTGGCGAGACACTGGTCCAGGCTGCCCAGAGAAGCTGTGGCTGCCCCATCCCTGGAAGTATTGAAGGCCAGGATGGATGGGGCTTGGGGCAACCTGGTCTAGTGGGAGGTGTCCCTGCCCATGGCATGGGTGTTGGAACAAGATGAGGTTTAAGTTCAATTCTATTATATATTCTATGTCCCTATGACATCAGGGGCATCCAGCACTCCAAGGTAGGTAAACCCATCTTTTTTTTGGACTTGTTCACCCAACCAAAGCCAGGCAAATGGAAAGCTGCAGGTCTGGCCTCAACCACCTCTCCCTCCAGACCAGATCTACCTGCTACATCTGCAGGGCTGATAATGTCCCCAAGGTCAAGCCTCAATTCTGCTCAAGCAGCAAGAGGCACCCAGTCCATCAGTACAGTGAACAATTTGCACTGGTGCCAACCCCACTTCATCTTCACTCACACAACCCAGCCCCAGGACATCACCCTGCTTCTAACCATGGTGGTCAGCACGCTGAAGGACTCTGGTTCATGCCAGCCCCCAAGAAGCTGACCTGTTCCTGGGTCAGGGTTGCTGTAGAGAATACAGGCTCAAGCAAGTATGGGATCTTTAAAGAGCAAACCACAAAGCTGAACCTGTGTCACAGGGCCAGTCTTCCCCAAACACTGAGTCACAGCAATTAATGGAACAAACGCATGACGGTTAGTCAGACAGGAAGGTGGCCGTTGCTTAAGGTACCTTTGATGGAACGGCTGGCCCTCCTTCAGGATCCACTGACCTCAGCCAGATATATGAGCTGGCCTCAGCTTATATAACTGCAAGAAATATTTATAACATCAAATATTCACGACTCCCTTTGCCCTTCGACCATATTTATGCAAATACAGCTCACATGCAGCTACACATGAAGTTTAAAGCATTATTACATTGCAAGGGGTTTTGAGGCAAAGCTTTCCACTGCGGAAAGCTACGGGGTTTTTTTATAAGACATGAGGCTCTTCAACTCCTTGTGTTTTGTAGTTAAAAAGATTTCCTTCTAAGTGCTTAGAAAATTCATTCCAGACTCCAGGCAAGTTAATTTGAGAGGAACTTGCAGCGATTATGGTGGAAAGACTGAGACAGACAGTATGGTTAGAGAGAGCGGTGCAAACAGACCTGGGATGTTCTACCTCTGCTGCTAGCTGGCTGCAGGTTGTCTCTGTCTACAAGCTCCACAGCAGCTGAAACACCACCTGGGGAAGTGGCACAAACCAGTTCCCCCTCTCCAAGTCAGTAATCATGGTCCAATGAATGTAGTTGCGGTTGGTTTTACTGGTCTCAAATGGTAAATGATCCTTAAACCTTCAGAAAGGCAGCCTGAAATTCAAAGTCAGGAAAATAATCTGGAAGAGAGCAATAGATCTGTGAGTCACCAGCATAGGAGTGGTCACTAAAATTTCTGGTAGCCCAAAACAAGCGTAAGTGAAGAGAAGGGGAGGAAAAACAAAGTTCACTGAAGACTTCCAGAAGGTGAAGACACCAACAGGAAGGACCCTCTTGAAAAACACACCCAAAGGTCAGGAAAGAATGGTTTCTAAGGAGTTCAAAGTCAGATGGCAGATCAAAAATACATCTGGAGAACTACTGGTAGGGAACAATTTGCAAACAGTATGTCTAGTGAGCTTTGGTATGAGAGGAAACATTACAATAGAAGAAGGGAAGGCAGCTGGAGAGAAAAAGTCTCATGGTACCTCTCTTGAAAACATCTAAGAAAATCCAGTTCAGAGAAAGAAACAGAACAAAACCTGCCCAAGAGTTTCTGGAGTCAAGAGACAAGTTAGCTTCCTGGAGAAGTCAAGTCAGTCTCAAGGAACCAATCTGATTCAGGAGGAAAACCAAAGCAGGAAAGGATCTGTAAGTGTGTAGAGAAGTCAGCATGGCATTTCTGCTCCATGGGAGCAGACAGTGGCTTGGGGGAAGCATGGTCTTTATATTTTAAGGTCAGGATAGACAGAAGATTAGCAAGTTTCAGTGCAAAGGAAGGAGTCTGTCTTCTTGGAGACAGCCCCCTGTCTTGTGTAAAGGTCTATCTCTACCCCAAGCCACTGTTAGGTCCTTAAAGCTCAGGATTTTTTCTCAAACTGCTATCCACTCCTCCCCAGGTTTTCCTTGCTCTTTCCTCACTGCTTGACCTTGACATCCACTCAGATTCTTCAGTAGTCACTTGTGAGAGGTTTTGGCAAAAGCTTTACATTCATTACCTGCTCAGTCCAAAGTTTCTCCTATGCCAGACAATAATATAAGTCGTGTGTGGCACATAACACCTGATGATGTGGTGGACCCTATTGTTTACAGAGAACAGAGTCCACCACCCACCCTCCCTAGATAATTAAATCTAGACCCATGGACAGTCTTGAACCAAAGACTTCAGACTGTGCCAAAGTCTCAAAGAGCTTCACATTCAACTTCATACTTCACAGCTCTGATACCAGAACCAGGACGACATGAACCTCCACAGTAAAGGCCCAATCCAACATTTCCATCTGGTGCCACCTCTTGTGTCCCTGGCTGGACACAAACCCTGAGACCAGAGCTAAACATCAGCTTTTGATGAGACCAGCCACCCTGATTAGCCCTCCATACAACTCCTCATGAGCCATTGGGAAGGGTCTGCAGAAAGCACGTGTGGCTGAAGCACTTGCTGTAGTAAGATGATTGTCAAGCTGAGCCTTGGAAGTGATTTCTGGAAGCTGAAGGAATAAATTTAATGGAGATTTGCCTTCCTGAACAAGCAACTTTCAATAGCATATTGCTACAGAACAGTCCTGAAACTTATCAAGGGAGGAAAACTGGAAAAAAATTTTAAACCGGGTCTTTAACAGCAGCATAAAACTTCCAAGGGTTGAACATCACGCTCTTAAAAGCAGAAGGTCTAAGTCTGCTGTGCAGGTGTCAGGAGTAATTATTTCCACTTGCTGAGAAACACTTTAGATGTTTTTACTGCAAAGTGTAAAGGGCTTTGCCAGAAAACTGACACTGAAGAGGTGGAGAGAGAGGCAGGAAAAAGAGGCAGCAGAAATGGGAGAATCCACACACGACATTTACATTCTATTCTAGTGAAACAGTTGCCATTTTGACTCTTCTATAGCCTCCCAGGACTGATGACCTTAAGAGTCTGCCTTGAATTCATTGAAGCCAAGGAGAACCTTGCCTTCAGCAGGTAGTAAGCCAAGTTATAAAAACAGGGTTTAATTTGATAGTCATCCTCACATTTGCAGCTGGATTTGGAAGCAGCTAGCACTCACTGCCTGGTCAGCTCTGGAGTCACTTAAATCTGGTGTCTCAGCTCTGAAATCACTGACTATCCCAGTTTATTTGTAATTATGTGCTGCAAAGTGAAGTTCACCTTTTCTAGAGTTCTGAAAGATAGACCTAAAAGGTCCCAGAGAAGCCAAATGCCAGACCCCACTAAACCCCTCTCCAGAGCCTGCCCTGATGGTGAACCTGTAACTCTTCTCAGTCTCCGTCCCACTGCTTCACCATTAAAAGTTTCTCCTAAGGACCTAGAAGTCCCTTGTGCAGGTGTAACCCTACCTCATCTGCATGGACCCAGGGGACAGGCAGCTCCTTTCCTTACAGGAACAGCAGCTATCGGCACACCCAAATCCTGTTATCGTGATGTTCTTATTAAACATCCTCAGTGCTGCGCCAAATCAAGGCTGCCTCTTTCTGCCAAGTCAACCAAGAGAGAGGAAACCAAACAACCCTGAGACCCCAGGAGGGGGGTAGTTACTCACCCAAGTGACTAAGGGCCTCTTTATCCCATGGCCAAGTGGCAGCACCAGCCAACTCTTCCCTCACCGAACTGGCGAAGTAAACATTGAGGAAGTGGGTGCTGTTCAGCTGCAGGGCCTCCTTCAGCTCCTTCACACTCATGTACGCCCTGCAAGGACAAGGGGGAGGAGACAGTCACCACAGACTTGCATGGAGCAAAGAGGAAAAGCAGGAGACACCCATAGATATCCTGGAAAGGGTGCAGCAGACCTGGAAACCTCATCCTCAACTCCCTGAAACCAACAGCATTTGGTAAAGTGTGGCAAAATTCAGTGTGTTTCAACAGCGTGCCCACAACATGAGTAATTCTGGTCAGTAAGGTGCAAGTTCTACTAGTGAGAGGGTTGGGTGGGAGATAATAATGCAAATCTGAAGCAGATTTGCTAATTACAGTAGTTTGGTTGAGGAGCTCTACTTTTAGAGAAGGTTTTCCAACAGTGACAGAAGAGATCCCAGAGAATAGGATAAAAGGAGACAAAACAGAAGGAGAAAATATGAGAAAAGAAAGGAAGTGCAGAGGTCAGTCCTGCTAGGGAAAAGAGAGGGGGTTTGGCATCAGAAAAACAGAATTTGAGGAGGAGGAGGAAATAAGTGAGTTTTCCTCAAGGTGTGAGGAGAAAGAAAGGAATCCAGAAAGGAATCCAGCTGGTTCCAACAAGAGTTTTCAGGGGGTGTCCCTGATACATGTCCAGGCAGGAATGGACATCAAACCTTGTTCTTGGGAGCAGAGACGGTTTGCCAGCTGGGGCTGAGAAGTGACTTCTCCAGCTTCTCTAGTCTGTCTGGAGAAGCTCACAACTACAGCCCTCCACTGTACCCTTTTCCCCAGGACAACCAGTATCCTAGAGGTGGCCACGCATGGTAAGAACAAGTCATGGTCACAGGCATGAGCACAGGCATGTAATGCATCAAGAAACGTGCTACCTCACCCCCACCCCCATGCATTGTATAGAGAAGAGCACAAGGAAAAGGTATCTCAGTTTGCTCCAAGAAATCTCTTTCAGCTCTGCTGAAAATGGACCTTGGAGAAGGGTGTTGCCTGGGTCCCCCTCCATGGAGCCAACAGCAGGGTCCTCTTCACAACACTCTGCCTCTCTGCAGGTCCTGTCTTAGAGGAGGTCTGGGACATGTGCAGAAGCCAAGCCAGGGAACCACAGGAGCTTCCAAAATAAGCTCAACAGGGAGAGGGGAACACCTCTGGAGACAGATCCCTCAAAGGGCGTGTACAGTGGGAAAAGTCTCCCAAGAACACTGCTGGATGTCCCTCCTCCCATCTCTAGAGCTGGGGATAAAGAGTTGCAGGAGCAGAAAAAAATACTGGTATGAGGATATCCAAGACATCCATTTCTAAAGGGCATGGGAAAGTAATGGGCTGGGAGAGGTGGGTAGGCAATAGGCATTGCAGTAGAGCAGTAACACCTCTGTGGGTCTGTCTGGGTGTCCACAAAATGCTCCTCACAACATAGGATGTCTCTCAGCAGTTAGAGAAAAGCAAAACAAAACAAACAACAAAAAACCCCACAACACATAAGTTAGGAAATGTAGGTTTTAGTCCCCTCTTTACATGGTTATTTTTGCACAGGTCAGAGGTCTATATTGCATTCACCACACACCAACTATTGATCCTCAGGGAGTTTGTATCCTCAGCAGTATAAAACTTTCAGAATCTAACTTAATAGCAATAATAATTCCAATAATAACAACAGTGGGATGGTAGGGCCTTAGGCTGTGCTGCAAATGCCAGATACTCTTTGAAATCAAGTACTACCATTTCCACCAGTGTCATTAACCTCATCGGCTGAGACAGCATCAGGAGAGTGCCTAGAAGGCACTGTCTCCAAGTCTGCAAAGCCTGAGGACCCCAACCCATGGTTTGTGTAGCCATTAATTTAAGAGATTCTAAGCAGGGGAAAAGAAACTCATGGAAAGGCTTCAAATACATCACTGTGGAATGGTGATGGAAATGCACCATTGTGGAAATATGTCATAAGAATGACTAAACCTGCAGCATAAGGCCAACAGCAACATTAAGGTGCTGGAAAGCATTTCATTTATTCCCATGCTTCCAGGAGCAATTGGCCTCTTTGAGCTACACAGAGAGATTCTGAAGGGAATGCAATATTTCTTTAGACTGGACTAACCATGAAGACACACCAGCTACATTTGAATGAGAAGCTTCTGTAAAAGCTGTGTCCATTAGGACATTACGCATCACATTGAATTGTGGAAGGAAGCTGAGCATGGGTGAAGGGGAAAAAGGCACATTCTCATCCCAGATGTGAAGTGAGAAGGAAAACCGTTGGGAGATGTGTAAAAACACTGTTTGAGATGGCAAGATCCCTAGTGAAGTTATTATACCAACAGACTTGTTTAGAACAAGAGAAGTTGCTACAGCAAATGGAGAAGGAGGAAAGAGTGAGGAAATTGAGGACCGGGATTCCAGAAGTAGACTAGAGCAGGACGACATGTGGAACAGAGTTTGGCAAACCCAAGGGTGGCTTCTTCCCTTGATCTGAAATAGCAGAAACTTTCAGAAGCCATTGCTGATTTGGGAGGTGTCATATAATGAGGATCTGCTGACTCTCTCTCCTCTACCATTCAGCCCCAACAGGCTATCCTTGGCTGGAGACATCTCACCCACCATCCTCAGTGACAAAGCAGCTCCAAAACTTCAGTCACTTTAGAAAATCTTGGCAGGACTGTATGGCTGCACTTAATGGTGCGATGAGATGACCAGCTTGTCTTCACCCGGGCCCCCGAGATCTCCCACCACAAAGCAGCATTCCCAGAACACTTTCCCCAGCCACATCAGCTTGCGGAGAGAAAACTCTCCCAAACGGAAACGGCAAATTGGGAGAACATGATCTCCTCTCTGTGATGTCTCGCCTGAGCATCCCAGACACGCGCCACGCTGACGCCATCCCTTCAGCCCAACAAAGGCAGGAGCAGGCCGGGAGGAATAGATAGGGAGAATAATAAATAAACCTGGAGGACATATTTGTGGCATGACTCGGAAGGAAGAGAAGCACAAGCTTCATAGAAATAGGGTGTAAAGAAGGGGGGAGGGGGAGAGAAAGTCTCCTTCATGCACTAGAGCTGCTCGGGGGACACAGTCTTAAAAATAACATTGATTCCTGACCCATGATATCTTGGAAAAATAGCCCCAAACCCTTCTAGGCTGTCCAAATTCCGAGAGCTGACGTCAGCCCTATTCAGAGGGATATTCCCGCCGCCCCTCTTCTGGAGACACGATGTTTTTCTGGCTGTCGCCTGCCGTTCCCTTGACACTAACAACATTTTTTGTCAACCCTTCATTATAAATAACTATAATTTCCTCCATTGAGAGATTTGGATGGGTTCAGGGCTGTGTCAGGGGTAGGGGGAATCATTCCAGCACTGAGAGATGATCAGATGGATAGAGAAGGAAAGGAAAGGACCCCGATTTCACTCACTACAACATGGAAAGCACAAATATCCTCTTGCTGGCATCTCCAAAGGCATGACCAAGACCAAAACAACTCCAGAATGGGCAATTCCAATTCCCCTCAATCCACATTTCCCACTGGCATCCTTAGCTCAGACAAGGAGCACGTAACTGGCGTCTTCATCTGTTGCTTACTGCCAAGGTCATGCTTTCCCTCTTCTTGAGCACTTCTGGGATTTTCCCAGGGGGAAATGCAGAGCAGTCTTTGGTTTCCACAAACAGCCTAAATGACAGTCCTCTCCTCTGCTCCCCAGATAGCTTCTTAACACCTACAAGACCAGAGTATTCCAAACTAGATGGTATTTCCAGCAGGGTTGGTGCTACAAGCCAGCATACAAACACCAGAATGGCCAGAAGGACACAAGAAGGCACAGCTATCAGCTAAGCAGAAAAAAAACCAAAACACAACAACCCAAAAGAACAGAGAAGAGGATAGAAGAGAGAGAAAAGTGCCATTAGGGTTGCCAGATTCAAAGCAAATGTCTTTTCCAAGAGCATCCAAAACTTGGTGAGCAGCCAGGTGCACAGTAATACCACCTTGACCTGAGGAGTATTTGCAACCCCAGAGGACAGGAGCTTACATGAAGAGTGTAGGCAACAGCAGAGAGAGATTAGGGATGGGAGGGCTATGGACTGCCATCACTAGAAATGAGCATGGGCAATGAATGTCACCTGAAATTATGGGATTTGAGGGAATGAGTCCAGACATGAAGGCCTCCCTCATCATGGTGCTGAACTATGATACCATTGACTGAAAGTTCTGCTGACTGATGCAAGCAGATGATCTGACTCCAAGGCAGGCTGCAGTACCACACCACACACTGCTTTACTTTTGGGCCTCATGGTTGGCAGAAAGCAAGACGGGGAAGAAGCCTGGACCTTGTATTGCTGTACAGCAGCACCATGGAGCTGCACTGATGCTTGTGTGGTCCTGATGCTGGGTCAGGAGCACATGGCTCTATATGGGATTTGTCAGGTTGCTCAAGGCCACGTCCAGCCAAGAACTGAACAGCTCTGAAGAAACCTCTGAAAACAGAGGTTTCACAATTTCTCTTGGCAACATATTTCAGTATTTAACCGCCCTCATGGTAAAAATTATTACACATGTTTAATCCAAATTTCTCATGTTCCAATTTGTGTCCATTGCTTCCTGTCCTATCATCACACAGTCCTGCTCCATCCTCTGTGTCACCCCCTCACATCAAATGGGAAAGCCATTAAGTGACTACAGCTTTGCATGGAAAACTATGACTGCACTAGACCTTACCACACCAAGGTCTGAAGACCCAAAGCTTCCTTTCTGATCAGGTGAATAATCATGCTCCACCCACAATCCCAGGCCTCCATGGAGAATCCTCACATCCCTTTCCTTGGACAGTGTTGTCCTAGCCCTTGGGGCAGACAGCATCTTTGTATTCATGGATGTAAGTCAAGCTCTGGGCTGGTTTGGCCAATGGAGAAGGCTTGACATACTCTGGAGAGACAAAGCTATTGCTGCTTTTCCAGGCAGCAATTTCTGGCAGCAACAACAGGACCACTGCTGGTGCACACGTGGGAGACAGGAAAGGTCCTAGTAACCCATGGGGCAGTGGAATGGAAAAATCAAGCTGTTACACTAGGCTGAAGTGGTTTAAGGTGGGAGAAGAGGAGCCAGAGTGGCACTTTCTAGTGTCAACCATACCATAACAGGAAGTCTTGGGGCCATGAAAGTGGCCATTGCCACCAAAAGGCAAAACATGGAACTTCCAAATGAAAAGCAAGGCCAGGACATCACCCATGCAGTACCATAAATCAAACTAAATTCTCTGGGTACTGCAAGTGTGTAATGCCACAGGAATTCCACTGCAATTCAAAAATAGGAGACTTTTCCCGGTAGACTTTTCAGAGAGGATGTGGGAGTGAGGTTGGATGGAAGTTGTCCAAGTGCCCTCCGTGGCAAGCTGGAAAATACTTGAGACCCAGCCAGCTCCAGCTAACCATACAGCAGAATGAAGTCACAGGCGACTCCTGGCTCTGCTTTCATGTCCCTCACCCATCAAAGGAAATTCCTTTCCCTACTCTCCCAAGCAGGGAGGCTCCCTTTTCCCCCAAACCTTGCTTGACAAACAAGGAATCCCTCAGACTTCCCAGGCACAAGCAGCAGCCTGCCACTACCATTCTTGGTGTGCTGACAGGACATTCCTTCGAGGCTACAAAGGGTTAACACAACACACAGCAACCTCTTCTGCCCAAGAGCTACAACTCAATCCATGAGGACAGGTGCTGAATCAAGTGGCATGAATATTTTCAGAGCACAGAGTCTCTAAACTCTCCATCAGTGAAGAGAGATGCTCCTCCAGACAGTAAGCCAAAATGAACATCTTCCAAGTCACCCCTGCCAAAGGACTCCTCTCCATGGTGAGTCTTTAGAAAGTCTCTGCTTGCATACACAAATCCTCCTTACTAGAAATTGTGAACCCTCATCCCTGTTCCCAGCACATGAACTTCCAGCTGCTGCTCAGCCTCACCTCCCTCTGCCCTGCTGCTGGCAGACAAAGCCAACCACCACGTCATCAACAGGACATGGTACCATCTTGGCACAGCACACAAGCCAGGATGGATTATTTGGTCTGCCTCCAGATGGTGGGTGGTTCTTGTAATTGCAGCTGCCCCACACTGGTTTTACTCAACTTGGGCTCAGCAGGAGTAAAGAAGGGAGCAGGAAGGGGCTGGGCTTCCAGTGCTCCTTGCTCTTATAGAACATGGCAGGAAACGGGAGGGAACACTGACCCCCTCTCTCTTCTGCCCCAGCTGGATCCTTCCAGGTCCTAAAGACCCTCTCTCTAGGTCCTTGTGTCACTACCAAAAATTACCCTGGTCCACTCAAACCATAACAGCCACAAACCATCACTGCCAACTTCACAAAAATTTGACAAGGCAGCAACATCAAAATTATCATCTGCACAGGCTTTGGTAACACTGCCAGATACAAAACACATGCAAGAGGTGAAGAGAAGGCTGAGGAACTAGCCAGATGTTTCCCCCAGGATCACAGGAAGCACAACACTGCTGGAATAATACCCTCTGTAGTCCTCAGGAGTCCCTCATCAGCTTCACTGGGTGTTGGACTCCAGCCAAAGAGCATTTGGGTACACCAAGGATGAGGGCATCACACACCTCTTGGACATGCCTGGAAAAATCCACCTCTGAGACACTGACAACATGAGTAGGACAGCTGAGGAAGCCACCATCACTGGCAGCACCCCTTCAGAGACAGTTCAAAATTTGCATGAGCATCAAAATGTCAAAGAGGGCAGCAGGGCAAAACACTCCTACATGAGGGCCTTCAGGATCAGGGGTTTCCCTTATGCAAATGCAATTCCTGCTGGATCCAGAGGTAACCCTTGATCTCCGTGTGGGTGGTGGATTTGGCTTCGGGACTGAAGCAGTAGCAGATGCTGCAGGGTCAGAAAGCTGCACTGGCAAAGCTGCAGATGGAATCAAAGAGGCAAGTTGTAGTTGGAAGCTGTGACCCTTCCCTATAGATTTACCAGGGAAGGGGACCAAGAGGGCTGCAGATCCCCAGCTCACAGCAGGCAAGCTCCCAGTTACATCAGATGGTAGTACACAACTTCTTGAGGTCAGATTTGGGCAAGAAAGACAGTAACACAAGTGTTAGGCCAGAAAACCCTGCACGGCACTTTGCCCTGAGATAGGCTGGAGAGTAAGTGCTGCTAACAATGGCACAGCCTCGTTATTCCTGGAAGCATTTGCTAAAAAGTTACTCACTAAATCATCACCACACCAGCCAAAGGCAACGCTATTTTAGAGCTGGTTTTGCTAAGCAGTGTAGAAATGATGGAAGTGCTGATCAGAGAAAGAAGACTTGGCCTGAAGTAGTAATGAAATTATTTAGATCAACTTAAATGGAGGGATGAAGGCAGGTCCTGAACTCAAAATGGAAAACCCAGTCTGAGCAGCAGACACTTCTGCATCCGAGATGCTGGGGAGAGTGGGGTAAAATGGGAATTCCCTGAAATCAAGCTGACTCCTGTGAAAACAAAAAATAAAGGGCCTGTTTAGAAATATGAAGAGCAGCAGGAAGAAGGTGCTGATCTGCCAAGCAGGGAAGGTGGAGCTGAATTATCATTGAATGGTTCGGATTGGAAGGGACCTTAAAGCTCATCTAGTTCTAAGCCCCTTGGCATGGGCAGGGACACCTCCCACTAGACTAGGTTGCTCCAAGTCCTATCCAACCTGGCCTGGAAGCTCAACATAACTGAGATGCATTCCTGGACAAAATAGAGTATGGTCTTCTCCTTGATTCAAGATTGTGAGGCAGAACTAGACTTCTAGTGGGGTTCAGCAAGATTAAGGGTATGGTACTGGAGTAAAGCTCAAGGCAGAGTGGAAAAAAAGTAGGAGCAGCCTGATGGAGGCCAAGTGTCATTTGGTCAACTGGTTTCATGGGGTTTGCACCCTCAGGCCAAGGCTGGCTTACCACCTCCCTCAGCTGCTAGCTGTCCCACACACCATGGGCACCACAGCCTGCCTGAGGGCCTCTTGGGATGGCTCTGTTGGAAATTCCAGCACATCTCCATGTGCCTGTGTAGGTTTCCTGGAGATAACTAAGGTACCACCAGCCCAAGACGCCTTAGGAGGAGGTGAGGTTTTTGAGAACCACGCATGTGACCAAGGCACCAGCATTTTGCATTTTGTCCAGTCTGCATTTCAGTTTCCTAAAAAATCCAATGGTTGTGGCTACTTGGTAGACCTGTAGTATCCCCTGATCTCCCTGAGGAGGAAATCCTGCACCGTAGAAAGCCCCAGGGCCAGCCATCAACAGTCCCAATGGGTCCCAGTGCCTGACACCAAAGCCATTACATTATGAACCCAGGAGAAAGTCCCACATTTGCTGTAGGGATAGATGTTTACACTCTCCCCAAGGAACAGGAACTCACATGGTCCCCTTTGCCTGCCTCAAATTAAGTTCCTTTAAGAAGGAGGAGAGCAACTCACCACATCACATCTTCCATTCCCAGCCCAGATACCATCCAACATCACTGCATTGCTGGATGGGAAGAGGCATCTTCCTAGATGAGGCATTTAGACATGGCCCCATTAGCACAGACATCCTCCCCCAGCAAGGACAGGGTTGGAGAGTTGACAGGGCAGCGGGAACAGGAGTGTTGGGTCAGGACCAGGAAAGCAGTGAAATCCAGGGCTGCAGTGAAGCTGATTGAAGGAGGCATGAAGGCAGACAAACAAGGGAAGTGTGGCCTCTGGCTCGGCAGGGACTACCTGACCTCTCCTCCAGGGGCACAGCAGCTTTTGGCTGACAGCAGCAGCCAGCCTGCGCCTGGAGAGCTGTTGCGGTCTGGCAGAGACAGTAAGCAGCAACGTCCTAATGGGAAAGGACAGCTGGATCATAGAGCTCCTGCCTGGGCTTCTCTGCTGAGCCAAGATGGGGAGTCAGGACTGGGACACCTTTCTCCTGTGCTACTGGTCCCCCATCCTCAGTGCCTCCCCTGAAAACTCAAGGCTGCCCTTAGAGGAGACAGCAATGTGTCCCAGACCTTTGGGTCACCTCTTGTGGTGGACCTTCCATCGCCAGGGGTTCAGCAGGGACACACAGGGTCTTCTCTGATCTGTGTTTTAGGACTCACACAGCTCTTGCATCTTGCATGGAAAGAGCCACCAGAAACATTGTGGTGGGGATATGCACTCCTCCCACCCCTTCTCCCCCACATTGTCGAGCCCCTGGTCACCAGCCTTCCATCTTTCAAGCTACTTCTCACCCAGAGGCAACCCATAGGGATACCCTCTGCAGTCCCACCACATTCACACCCCCGTGGCCTGCTTCAGGGCCCACCACAACACCAGCAGCCCCAAAGGTCTTCCTTCCCGGAGCATAGAGACAAGGACCTCATCTGTACAAGGTCACCTTCCTAACAGCTTTCCTCATACAACCTCAGAGGTGACACCTCTATAATGCAGCTTGGATGACCCTGTGCCACCAAGAACAGACCCACAAATTTAGAATTTCTCACAGCACTTCTGCCCCAAAACATCGTTTGATTCTGCCAAACAACCAAAGCCTCTACACACTTGAAAGTTAATACAAAACAAGCCAAGTCTTTCCCAAAAAGCTCCCACAGGCTCTAAGCTTGTGTTAGCACTACCAATTCACCCCGTAAACCTTCCCTTTTTACCCCCTCAGGGAGGACAAAACCATGCAAGTCCCATAAACTTCCTGGCTTATGTGACAATTCTTGTGTTGCTTAAGTGTAATGGGCCATCAGCTTTCCCCTGGGATAAATTTGTCCTGGCAATAGGCGTTTTAGTGCTCTACATCTTGGGGGAGCTGATAGCATTTGGGGTTTGCTTTAATGGGAGTCAGTAGCCATGATCAATTGCAGAAGCTCTATTTCTGCGGAAATGGGTATTTAATAGATTTTTGAAAATGGTAGTTATTGACCCAACAGGCCTTAATGGCTTAAAAACCATCTGACTGTAGTATGTAAGAGTAAATGCCATATGATTTTCAACTGCATACTGGAATAGGTAGTAAAAAGCCTTTTTAAATTGCAGGGACCTGGTCAATAGGGAGTTTTATTTGCTTGTTTGGCCTTTCTATTTCTACCAGAGTGAATCACGGCCATCCCGTCCTCAGAGAGGCTTATCGTTTCCTCACGGGTGAGATCATCTTAAAACACACAACCCATCTGAAAGCCATCAAGGTACAGAGATGGCTTTCATGAAACCAGGTGGTGACAGAGAGCCAGGCTTTCAGAGCAGCTCGGCTCCCAGCTGCTCTGGTGATGGGAGCAGAGGACACATGGACCACCTCTCATCCTCTGTGGATCCAGCGAGAGGTCAACAGAAGATGAAAAGCCACATGTGCCTCAGACTCTTGGGTTTAAACTCAATCCACGTTGGTGATCCCACAGTGAAATTCCCAGGCAGAAATCTTGGTTTATCCAGGGTTAACGTACCAAAAATGTCAACAGGAATGAACTCCAAAGAAATGTACTAATTACTGAGCAGTAATCCTGGAAGCAAAGAGCAGACTAAACCCTGATATTAGTCTGTGAGCACTGACTGAAACCCTCCCACACCCACTATGGCATGTATTTAGGGTTACCAGCCCCACTGGCTCTCCAGGATCCACAAAGGCTCAGCATCTTGTGCCCACCATAGGGCCAGCTCTCCTCTCCTGGCTGCCTGTTTTCACGAGCCTGCAGGAACACAGATGGCCAAGATGTTTTAATCTGTGTTGAAACCAGACTGTGGGTTCAGCCATTGCAAAGAGGAGCACCCAAGCCACATGTGTGCAGGACAGCAGGGCTGAGTACATCACCTCTGTAGACTAAGCCAAAGGAATAAAAAACAAGGGCCTGAAAATTCCCACATTTCAAAGACACCCTTTCCCCGCTTCAAAAACTCAGTGAAGCAGGAATTAGAATTCAAAGCCACAGACTGTTGCTTCTGCTTCTCATCAGTGGAATAAGTGGAGGAGACAAATATTGCAGAACACATCCTGAGTCCACCCCAGTAAGGTGTCATGGTGCCATCTGCAAGTAGATCCACAACACAGGGTCCCACCTGCCTGCAGCACCACTGCAAGCACAGGCTCTGAGTGCAAACCCCAAGGCTTGTACATGCCTGAGTGATAGGACCCCCCTGGGCTGGGCTTTCCATCTGCACCCAGCACTGACCCCTCACTCTGACCAGGCATGAAGAATGCTCAGACCACCACAGTGGCCTCTGAAAGCTCACCATCCTTCCCCAGAGCACATGCCTGGCTATCTGTGAGAGCATGGACCCAACAGCCTTCCTAGCAAGTCAGGAAGCTACTGCATGTGGAACAGTTTGGGTTGGAAGGGACCTTAAAGATCATCTAATTCCAATCCCTTGCCATGGGCTGGGACACCTCCCACTAGACCAGGTTGCTCCAAGTACCAGCCAACCTGTCCTTGAACATTTCCAGGGATAAGGCAGCCACAACTTCTCTAGGCTGCTCATCTGCAGGGAGCTGTGCAGGGGCTGGCCCAGCCCTCAAGAAGGCAAGGGGAGCTGTCATCTCCAGCCACCACCCCTGAAAACAGGGAAACAGCAGTGGCTATGGGGAGCTAATCAGAAAAATTTCAAAGAAACAAAGTTAAAGACTCAGTTTGGAACCGTTTAGGGGAAAGAAAGGAGCCTTGCCAGGGAGAAAAGCAGCGGAGCAGCAGCTGAGGGAAGGAGGGAGCCCCGCGCTTCAGCATCCCGGCTCCGGCGCCCGCTGCCGTGCCTTGGCGAGGCTGGATCCCACCGCGCAGCGGGAAGCGCTCCCCCGCTTGCCATCGTGCTGCTGGCGAGAGGCTCCGTTTTCAGCACACGTGTGTGAGAGGGCGAGCGAGAAGCGCCGGGGGAAACCGAAGAAATGTCTGCAGCCCCTCGCGGTTTGGCGAGGCAGAGCTCAACAGTGGCAAGTTATTCTAGAGCAGGCTCCAAGCTAAACAGAGCCAGGTATGGTTTACTTTCTGCCTGGATTGCTTGTTTCAAAGACAAATTAAAAACATCCCCGGTCAGGACCAAGCCTTCCAGCAATTTTTGCTTGTCTAAGGTTGCACAGATAAACCCTGTCCTACCTACCCACAGGAGTAGGTCTGTAAGTCAGCTTTCTTACTTTTTGCCTGCAGCAAAAAAAAACCCGAAGCAACATTCCAGGCTTATGGGAGGTCTTCAGGTCTCTACAAACAAGTCAGTGTCCCCAGGAGCAGGAATTTCCCTGCCAGTTTTTATAGCACTGGTCAGGATCTGCTGAGAGAAGGCAGGGGGGTAACACAGGTGGGTGCAAGGCTCCTGGTCTCCCTCAGCACTGTCTGGGCTTCATGGAGCTGAGCAGAACCTTGGGGACAGGAAGCTTCTCTGGACAGAGAACAGCACAAGTGAGAGCATCATTTTTCTCCTTGCCAAGATCGAGCACCTTCCTCTCCCTTTGTTAAATGTCTCTTTCCCCCATCCAGGGACTAGGAGGCAGGGGCCAAAGCCCCAGTGCCAATAGCAGCACCTCAGTACTGCATGACCACAGGGCAAGATGTCTGAAACTTCTGTGCCTCAGTTTCCCCAGCTAAAGAGCTTGCCCACAGCACAGGCCAGTGTTTGCAACCACCTTAGAAGATATGATCTTTGCTGTGCAGGGTTTTCAAAGGAGCTTAGAGAAGTTAGACACCCACATCTCACTGCTTTGCAGTGGAAAGCAAGTGTTCAGCTTTTCACCAGGTGCCTCCTCCTTTCACATAGCATCCTCCTCCATAGGTCAGATCTCAGAGATAGTGGGAAACAAGGAGAGCTGTGGATGGGATGAGCATGGTGACAATGACCCTGCAGCACATGTGCCAGAATGGATGGGCCACGCTACTGACTAAAGCTTGTCTCCAGCCAAAGAGCTGGGACTGATCCACATCACCAGCAGCAACCTCTTTATCACCAGGTCTCAGGGGACAGCAGGTGTGGAGCTCTGTGCTAGGACCAATCCAGGCTGGAGAGAAACAGAGGCAGCTTGGTCCCCTCTGGAAAGAAGGCATGGCTGGTGCAGAGGGACCAGATCTCAAACTAGTTTCTGCACAGATGGGGGAGGCACAGCCCCTAGCTTGAGATCATCTCCAAAAACAGCTCTGGTGACCACCAGGTGACAAGCAAGAGTCAGTCTCTCATTTTCATCCTTTTCCTGGCAGAAGGACCTTTTATAATAAGGCTGACAACTGTGCATGAATTTGCTGAGCAGGGATGAAGCTCCCAGGGGCATTGCAGCTCCTAGTTCCTCTGCAAGGGGAACCACACAGCCCTGTTGTCAATAACCTCCCCTCAGGCACTCTCCACCAGTATGGAAATGTCCAGACTTGCTAAAACATCCAAAACTTTGCTACATTTACCCTAAACCCTGCACCAAAGAGCAAAAACTTGCAGCCTTGATATTGGTCAGGAAAAAGGTTAAGACAGGAGAAAGAGGAAAAGAAATCTCTTCAAGCCAAACGTGTCCCTTCAGATATATTTTTTTTACTTAAAAAAAAAGGGCAAAACCAAGTCCCAAGCCTCTGAATTATTTTTAGGCCCCAACGATCGGGTGTCCCAGCCGGAGCACGGCGCGTGCAAGCCAGCAATTCTAAAAATGTCTTCCTCACAGATATAAAAAGGACAGGAGATAATTTATTGGGGAAGTTTTGTAACGTAACGATTGTATGTTAACCACAAATTAAAAAAAAATCCAAGGCTGCCTCTGGTCCCCAGTTCAGCCCTTGGCAGGCAACTGTTGCAAAGGCTCAGCATCCTTGCCTGCCTCAAAGCCTCCCAGCAAAGTCCTCTGCCTCACACCATCTCGGTGGGCTTGGGCTCCACCAGACCCGTTCCCTCTTGTCCCATCACCCTCTGAAAAGGGGCGATTTGGTTTCCTCAATAATGGTGGTGGCTGGGCCAAGGAAAACTAAAAGCAGTACGTTCACTTAATGACTTGGATGGCTGCAGCTCAGCCTGCCAAGCCAAACCTAAGATAAATCATCCCAGAGACCACATCAACACCAAGCTGATGGAGTGCCACCGGGTGGCTGCTGAGCTCCTGGGGTCTCGGCAGCCTGGCCAGGGTCTCAACAGGGGGTCTTCCACCCATGGACAAGGGTATGATCAGAGGGGGAGGAGGGCCAGAGGAGAAGGAGCCCTGGGGAGGGCTGAACATCAGGACAAAGAGTGACCCTTCCCAGCACTTGGACACCCACTGCTCCTTCACAATTGCCATCCCGATACAATTAGCCCCCCCTGAGTGAGCCCCTGGGCAGTGTTCACAGAACAATAGCTCACATCTGGGACAGCTGTTTTCCCTGAAAGCACCCAGGCTGCCTACAGCCCCTGGACAGGGATCATCTCCCCTCGCTCACACAAGGATCATATTCTCCCTCTCCCCTGGAGACACAGCTACCCCTGGGAGGACCTGTCAGGTTCCTCTTGGAACATGCTGCCTGGCAGCTCCACACTCCCAAGGAAGCTTGTGGGAGCAAGTGAGACTCATCCTTCAGCCAAGGCTTATTGGAAATTAACGCCCTTCTACCTAGGAAAGAAAAGGAGTGCATTACTGTCGATTTTTTTCCCACTTTTAGCACCCCAAAATACATAGAAGATTTGGGCACATCAACAGTAAGCTGCAGCTTGCCCTGTAAAGCTAATAACAAAACCAGCCCTTGGACCAGGACACCTCTACACGCTCATGCTCCTCTTCCAGCCCTGCTCTAGTACTTTGAGAAGGTCAGAGCAAATTTGGAGTCTTCAGCCCCAAGCTGGGGCAAGCTGAGTCACCCAGAGGCACTTTCACATAGCCTCCAAGTTCTACCAGGAGCAAGCAGCTTGGTAGACACCCTGCCCACCTGATATAATGAGCTCTGCCTATATATATCCCTTCTGTCTTCCCCAGTTTTGAGATCAGTAACCAATGGGGAAACTCAGAGAATGTGGCCTTTCCTATGAGGAAAGAATAAGTTTTTTTATGAGCTCAAATCCTATCACTCTCATGAAACTTTAAAGCATCCACAAAGAAGTCATCAGGCTCCAGCAAAAAGCCCTGTTTATTACTGCACCTCCCCAGTCTAAATAGGTCCTCTAGAGAGGAGAAGCAACAAGCTCAGAAGCCAGCAAACCCATCACTGCCACGTTGGGGTCCCCAAATCACTTGTTTCCTCACCACCACACTTACAAGGCCTGAGACTTGAGTTTAGCTTTGTCTTTTGGGAGGTACAGACCAGTAGTACTTCAAGAGGTGCCAAAGGAATCTAAAAAGCAGCCAGGGCTCAGATCCTGGGCAGGGGTACCTCCTAACCATGCTTTCCTTATGGGAGCATCAGCTCTCTTCCACTCCACCCTTCACAGGTCATGAGTTCTACAGCTTGCAAATAATACACCCTCTCCATTCAGCCTTCAAGTGACTGACCACGACAAGCAGCAAGTGAAGGTGTCTGCAGACACTGACCACATCCAGCTGAACCTGAGCTCTGCAACAGTGTTGGTGACCTCAGGCTGTTCACAAGGCTTATAACTTTGAAGTAACATTGCACATACCTGCCCTCCTTCACTGGGAGAAAGATCTGCTCAGGGCTCCTGTAGCAAGGGAAGGTGGAGAGGAAATGAGCAGCTCATTTGATGGTTGTTTTACCATCTGGATGGTATTAAGGTCTAGGCAATTCAGCTGTTGCCCCAAGATGCCATCTTTGCCTCACCAGCTCTCGATTTTACACCTTTTATGCTATCAGCCCAAACACATTCAGCTGAACATCTCCTGACAATGGGCCACTCAAGTGCCAAAGAACATCTTGGAGTGATTAATTCATCCTCAGGGACTTGTCCACCAGAGATGTTCAACAAGGTTAATCTGGATCAGGTTTTGAAGCCACTGCTTAAACTGTGGGTGGCTCCCAAGCAGCCTGAACCCAGCTAAGCATCCTTCCCTGAGAAGGGGAGACCAGATAAGCTTGCATTAAAGCCCATCAAGTGTCCTGTTGATCTGGTAGGTACACATCAATATCACAGCTGTGGTCATCCCAGTGGAGGCCACCAAGAGGCTGGGCACACCTGATCATTTTTCACCTCCTTTGTCCTTTCAGTTATTTCTGCCCTTGGTTTGGGTAGCGAGATGAAAGGCCCAGCAGCTCTGCCCTTATGCACTTTGCTCTCCAGACTCCCCTCCAGCTTTTCTTTTCACATTAACTGTGTCACACACCAGACTCTAATTGACTAGCTGCCCGGGGGGGCACCCTCACTGAGTGTTAATTGCTGTCAGTGAGCTGTTGCTGCTTTCCTTCCAAGAGCACCAATTACAGCAGCACTCAGGCACCGCAACAAGATGCGTCTGCAGCAAATTAAGGCAATTTTTACTCCAGCCCCTGGCATTGCACTGCCAGCAGCTCCTGGAAAACTCTGCTAATCAAGATGAGACTGGGTGAAGGATGACAGTGGGTAGGTCTCCTGCCATAGGCTGTCCCCTTGCTCTTCATATGGTGGGTCAGGTTGAAGGAGAAGTCCCTGACTAGCTTCCTATGGCTTCTGGTGCCGTTCCTTGCAGCAATGTCCATGCTCAGTTCTTCACCTGAGCTCTCACTCAAGTCTCCCTCCAGCACATGGTCCCACCGGTGGGTTTCACATGCAGGTGGTAGCCCAGCTGGCTCTGAGCACAGCAGGACTTTTCTTGTCCCATATGCTACTAGAGGAGGTACAGGAAGGACTCAGCAAGGTGTCCTGGTACTGTGCCCAGCAGTGCTGCTGCCATTTCAGCACCGTCCCTGCCCCAGAGGTGGGAGCAGATCCTAGCTCAGCTACAGCAGGGTCCATCCCCAGCAGAGCTTTATAATCCTGTCCAGACCTCTTTTCCCTCCCCTGCTAAGCATGGGTGAGGTTTTATACTAGCACCAAGTGCGGCCCTGGAAGTATAGTGAGATGTCCACCAGCTAAGAATGACTAGATCTACCAGCTAACTAAGGCTTCTCCCTCTGATTTGCCTTTCTCAGAGTTGCAGCCCAAGGAAAGGAGATTTTAAACAAGGGACATTCTGCAATGGTAAAAGCTCTTGCATGAGTGCTTAGGGTCATGCAAGTCAAGACAAGATATGAGACCCTTCACTGAAATGGACCAAATGTCTCTACAGTGCTAGTGAGAAATTGTCCCATGTCTTACTCTAACTTTCTCATTTAGGTTATTTTTGGCCATACTAAGAAACACTTGTATCCAAACCACGCTTTGTGAGAGCCTTGAAATGAAATACAGCAGAGCTGGTTTACTCCATGAAAAAAGATCCCAAGATTTTTGTCTTGCCACCTCAATCAGAAAGGAGCTTTAGAGGTTTCCCTCTCCCCAAGATGTTCCAAAGCCCCAGCTCCCTCATGGGCACTGGCATGTGGTTCTCCAGCAGGTATGAAAGAACACAAGCGTCCCGGCAGAGCAGCAGCCAGCTCTGCTCTGGTTACAGACTGAATGCTGTTGTTCACATTGAAGCACCTGGCTCCTATCACGCTGCCTTTCTGCAGTTTGTTAAATTTTATTTTGTGCTATTTCTCCCATTTTGGCTTCCACCCTAAAAATCCTTCTCTAAGTTCCCCAGCTGCCCTGCTCCCCAAAAATATTAATTTAAATAGAATACCGCATGAGCAAACCCAGAAGTACTTCTCAGCAGGAGCTCTGCTGAATAAAACCCCTTGGGTTGAGGTCTCCTGCCTTGGGATTCATCAATCACCGAGATGGCCATGCCCTTGGGTGACCTCAAGTTTGCCCTGGTCTTCCCCAAACCCACACTACCAATTTCCCAGTGGTTTTCTCCACAACAGGAGCCATGGTCCCCTCAGCAGGGATGACCCCAAGGAGGGTGGGTGTCCACCAGCATCTCTGAGGAAGCTGTCAAAAGGCAGCTCAGGAGAGCTCAGCAGCAGGAGGATTCAACTCATGCCCCCACATTGGCCAAGTACAGGGCACTCCGGATTGTGTTTTTCAGAGCTTAGCCTACAAACAATCAATCTTGTCATCTGCACAGGCCAACGAGGTCTGCGGAAAAGAAAACTGCCAAAGATTTGTTGTTTTCCTAGTGTTCCCATTTTCCCGTTCCTTTCCCACAGAAGCAAGGAGTTTTTTGTTTTGTTTTCTTTTCTTTCTTTCCCAACTTTCAGGGGAAAATCCTGACAAATGGAAGCCCTGATTCATACCAGCAAAAATTTGGCCTTTTTAAATTTAAGGTGGAGCCTTTCTTGTCTGAGGGTGAAAACATTTCTCTAACCACCCACAGAGGGCAAGGACTGAAGCAGAGGCCGAGTGACGTTGGATGCTCGTGGCCACCATGAGTGGAGAGTCATCATGCAAGCAGGAGAGCCATTGTACAGGCAGGGGACGTGCTCATATTCATAGACTCATGGACTGGTTTGGGTTGGAAGGGACCTTAAAATCATCCAGTTCCAACCCTCCTGCATGGGCAGGACACCTCCCACTAGACCCGGCTGCTCCAAGCCCCATCCAACCTGGCCTTCAACACTTTCAGGGATGGGGCAGCTACAGCTTCCCTTGGCAACCTGGGCCAATGTCTCACCATCCTTACAGGAAAGATTTTCTTCCTAATATCTCAACTAAATCTCTCCTCTTTCAGACTGACACCATTCCCCCTCATCCTCTTACTCCATTCCCCCCGCAGCTTTCCTTCAGCCCCTTCAGGTATTGGAAGGTGCTCTAAGGTGCTCTAAGGCCTTCCTAGAGCCTTCTCTTCTCCAGGCTGAACAACCTAAACTGTCTCAGCCTGTTTCCAGCCTTCTGATCATCTTTGTTGCCCTCCTCTGAAAGAAGATTGGATCAAAGGAGCAACGTGTCTCTAAAACCCTCCCTTGTAGCTTTTCTCCCTGGATGCTGCCATCCCCTCTGTACTGCTCCTGCTCTGGGGGGCACCCTGCCCATTGTCAGGAGCTTGCAGCAGGGAATGAGCAATCTTCTCTGACACTAAGACAGAAACAGCTTAAAAAAAAAAAAAAAGCCTTTTTTTTTTTTTTCTTCCTTGTCTCCAGCCAGAAAGCACATTTGGCAGAGCCCTGAGTGCTGGAAGCCATCAGTGGGGCTGCCGGCACTTCAGAGACTCTGGGGAGGAGGGCAGGCATGTGCAAGCTACCAACTGTGTGCTGAGGCCACCACCCCCACAACCACAGGGTCCCCCATCAAGTGGGGGCGTCCCCCTCTCCATCCCATCCCAGCTGCTGCCTCTGAAGGGCCCTGGGGAGAGCCGGGGTCCCCTAATGCTGCACATTGATGCTCCATATGGCAACGTGGGCTTTGCAGGACATTTTGCATGCACTGAAGGTATGTGTCCTCCTCCAGCACCCTGCAGCCACCCTATGCCTTTGCCTGAATTTGGGGCCAAATTTGGGATTTGCTCCCCAACCACCTCCTGGAGTAAAATTTTGGATTTTCTCCCAACCACCCTTTTGGCTTTGAGATGCAGGGTTTGTTCAGCCCCTGCCCCTGCACAGCCAAGGGCATCACTCCCTGGGATGAGATCTGGGGAGGCTCACATATGCCAACCCAACCTTTTCAAATCCCTCCACTCACCCATAGCATCATCACCTCCTTCTCCCAACCCCAGCACTCAGGCAAAGGCATTTTGGATACAAATTAAGAATTTAGGCTTTTAGACACTTTCAGGCAAAGGGCAGCAATCCCCCCCTGCCACACCCTGTGCATGGAGAGCCAGGGGATACTGCAGCCTTTGCACAGGGCTTCTCTGCCTATCCTGGGATGCCCATGGTCCTGCTCACTGGAGACCAGCAGCACTAGGACATCTCCCCGGGATGAAGGGTTCCCAATCACCCCCTGCTCATTTTGGAGGGGAAAACTACTCAATACCAGGGCTTCACAGATGGGTGCCAACCCACACCATAGGATTTACTTGCCCTCAGTGGCGTAGCACACCAGTCCCTGAGGAGAAAATATCCCTCCACCCTTCCACACTGGAAAGCCACTGATCAGAAGCAACATCCAGGTGCAGAGCAGGTGTTGGGGAGAAGGTGCACCCCATGCCCTTGACATTCCACCCGCCCAGTAAACCCCTGGCACCTACCGCAGTGGTGAGTCGGGGTCAAAGCAGGTCCTGGCCACATCAGGGGCCCGGGGGTCGCAGCAGTCTCCATCATCAAAGTCGTCCAACATGTTGTTGCACTCCATGTGGCAGATGCCATCACGGCGCTTCCAGGAGAAGCAGCGGCCAGGCCGGCGGCAGTCCCCACCATCATAGCCAGTCAGGGGGTGCTCACACTCGGGGTCACAGCGCTCGTTGCCTACCTTGCTGGGCTCACAGCCCAGGAGGACAGCGCGGCGGCGCAGGGAGGAGTTGTGGACCTCCAGCAAGCTCAGCTGCCAGGAGATGTTGTAAGGTCGGAAGGCTTCGCTCAGCGCCCGGTGCTGCCTCCAAACCTGCTCCCAGCTGACCGCTGGCTGCCCACCACTGTCCTCTGCCAGGTTGACCACCCGATATCTCACTGTCTTCCCACTCCTCAGTGGCCAGTGCTGGTTGTAGTGGGACACCAGCTCCACGTTATCGCACACGGTCTGCCCGCAGGCTGGGGGCCCCAGTGGCTGTAGGACAGGGGACGGGGGGAACAGCAGCACCTGCTGCTGGGGGAAGGCTCCCTCCTGAAAAGGCACCCAGTGCTCCTCTGGGGTGGTGAAACTGGTGGCCAGAACCAGCCCTGGCATCCCTCCAGACACCCTTTCTAGGAAGCGACGCTGGAGATGGCGTTGGGACAGGGCTTCTTGCCACAGGGCCAGCCCTGCCAGATGTCCCCGGAAAGTGTGGTCAGCCCCCCAGGCGTCACCCCCCAGCAGCAGCATGCGGCAGGAGGCCATGAAGGCGCTGTGCAGGGGTCCCCCCTGCCCTCCAGTGCGGCCCACCCGTGCCCCATCCACATAGAGGGACATCCACCGCCCATCATAGGTGGCAGCCAGGTGGGTCCACGCCTCGGGGCGGTAGCGGTGGTGGGAGGTCACCTCAGTGGCAGCAGCTGCCCGGTCCGTGCGGAGGGAGAAGAAGAAGCGGGCGTCCTTTTTGCCACCCAGCTGCAGGGCACGGATGCCCAGCGCCCAGCCCCTGTCACTGGCTGTGTGAGAGCAGTTGTTGAAGACACCTGCAGTGGGGACAGGGACAGAGAGAGAGGAGAGATGGTGAGGACTGGAGAGCATCACTGCTGGGCAATGAGGGAGGGGGGGACCCATCCCACGTCCAAAATCATTTGGATGGGCAGGTGGAATAGCCAGGAGGGACAGCAGTGCCGGAGGGCAAGGATGGAACTGGGAGGAAGACCACAGACGGGAGAAGAGGCCGAAGAGCGAGGTGTTTCTGAGCTGCTCTCCGTAGGAGTACTCCAGCGGGATGGGATTAGAGGCTTAAGCTTTTTATCTGCAGGCCAAAGCTTTTAAGAATTAGAGCACAGCAACCCAAAGCAAACCAGCCTCCTCTAGGGACCGCTTCCAGGCAGATTTACAGCTCGCCTTTACGCTCCAGTTTTCCTCTAAGCTGTGCATCCAGTGCAGGCAGGCGAGGGCCAGAGCAGGACACTCTCTGCCCCTGAAGTCTCCCGGGCACAAATCCATCCCCAGGAAGAGCTTTGTGCTCAGTCTTTCCCTGGGTACCCATGCGTGTTGTGCTGTTTCCCTGGGCACCTGTGCTTTAGGCTGGGCAAGACCTGGAGCTTTGCTGACCTTCTCCAAAACTCAGGCTGCTGTGTGGCCACAAGTGGGGACCAGAGTCTCAAGGCCCTTGGGAATCAATGGCCACGTGGCACGTAAATGCTGGCAAGGGCAAATGAACCCACTACTTGACAAAAATGCTTCTGGGCTCCTAAACCACCACAGCTCACAGGAACATCAGCTGGGGCAAGCCCGATTTAAGGCACAGTTTGAGGTCTACAAGTGGCACCTTCTGGGAGCTCCCCATTCTCCTACTCCCTACCTTAAAAATCGCTTCCAGATGCAGCAGTGCCCTGATGCTGCCAAAACCTGCTGCTGTGCCCAGAGGTCTTTTCAATGCTCTTGCTGTGATATTTCTTATGCTCCAGCCCACTTTTCCCCATACCTCCACCCCACTGCACAGGCTCTCCTGTCCCTCATGGTGCTGCTCTCATCACGCGCATCACCTGCCATCCCATGGCCTTGCCTGTCCCTGGGGATACTCAGCATGACACTCTGGGGAAATTGCAAAGAGGCCTGTGGAGAGAGGCAGAGGTGTAGAGGAGCAGAAACTCCAGGAGGAGCATGACCTCCTGGCTTTCATCCAGGGGATGTGACTGAAGCCAGGTTACTACGACCCCAACATCACCCCAGCCAGCCCTCATAAATGTGGCCAGAAAAGGTGACATCAAGCCATGCTGCACCCCAGGAAGCAGGATCTCTCCTCCATCCATCCCTTTCACCAAGAGCAAGATGGGTGATGGCCTCTTGGCTGTCCCACAGTCATAACCACGCTAGGCACAGATCCCTGCCACAGCTCACTACAAAGGCAGCCACGCACAAAGCCTCCATGGGTGGATAGGCCTTGGCTGGCTCTTGTTTCCTGCTGGATTGTGAAAGGGAAGCAGGAAAAACGGGGGAAGATGAGATGGGGAGACACCAAAAAGCAGGAGGCGGGCAAGGGAACCTTGCAGGCTCGAGAAGGCAAAGCTGGAGAGCACTTTTGGGCTGGGTGCTGCAGGAAAGGTGCTTCAACCTGCACACTTGGAAGGCATCTTCTAATATTTGGTCCTCACTGGGATTGAGGAGACTGGGCTTGGTACCTCCTCTCAGGAAAACTCATGCATTTCACCTTGTAATGGTTTAGAGCCCAAAATTTTATTAAACACTAAGGCAAAGCCAGGGCAAACAGCATCAGGGGTGGAACAGACTCTGGGGTGAGTGTGAATTAATGTCCTCGCAAACCCACACTGGATCCAAGGCTGGAAGTGCCCGGTGAGTTCAAAACTGGCCAAAATAACCTTGAGCAAGCCTAAAAAACAGGTCTGGAAACTTCATCAAAGGTGTGCAAGTCAGCACTACAACAGAGACTGGAAACCCACCAAGGCAGTGGCTGTTGCATGGCCAGGGGTGCCACCTTCAGCGTGGTGCATGAAGGAAGAGCAGGACATCCCATGGCCAGGAGCCACTGGAGAACAGCGATGCAGAGCTATCCAGCACCAGCACCTGTCAAATCCTGAGGTCCTTCACAAGAAATCATCAGGGGACCAGGCTCTACACCCTGGAAGACCCGGGCGTTTTCCAAGGAATGTGGTATTTTGTCCTGAGGCAACCCACCAGAAAGGGGAAGAGCTGTTTGCAGAGGAGGTGCAAGGTAAACTCCTCAGCACCTGTAAGTGCAACTCCCTCTCTAAGCCATCAGGTGGGACAAGGGAGCTCAAACCTGCTTTGAGCTGTCCATCAGTGCTTAGAGTGATAACTTTGGGGTTTAAAACAAAAGTTGTTGGCAACAGTGCAAAAAAAATTAATAGGACAGTGTCTGCCAGGACAGGTGTTTGATGGAGAAAAAGCCTCTGATGGAATAAAGTGCCCCACTTTGTAAGGACCACATGCCAAGCAGCATTTCTTCCCACTGGGGCCAGGAGCTTTGCAGCACAAGGATCAGTTCAGCCATGCTTTGAGATTCAGGTCCCAGGGGGAAATTAGCTTCTCCAGCTCCTGAAACAGGCCAGGAGCATCCGGCTCTGCCATGAGAGCCCAAGAGGATGGTCACCTGAGAGGTGAGCAGTGGTAAGTGGCTTGGGGACCTGAGGAGGACACCTGGGCTTAGGCATAGCAGAAGTTTGTGACTGCCTTTGGTGAGGGATCTTCTGACCCCAAAAAAACACCTTTGATCTAAGTAAAAACAAACCTCAGCACCACACCAGGGGAAAGAAATCCTCCTGGGGTTTGCCAACAGCAGAACAGGCATGGATAGAAGGGAGAAAAAAAAAAAGGTGGAAAAATAAATGGCATCACACCAAAAGGCTCTCATCTGCTGCCCAAAATGAGAAGGTCGTGGAGGAAGCACCACTCTCCTTCCCATGTGGTGGCTGTGACATGGTACTGGGGTTAAACCCCAGCAGAAATCCTCCCATGCAAGAGGGGCTAAGAGGGACAAAATACCCCATCTGGGGGGGCTCTAAGGCGAAAGTGGCATTTGTGGGTACAAAGTACCAGCAGCCACACCAACCAACAGGACAGCTTCCTTTGCCCGGACAGAGCTGCTCTGCCTGGCCGTATATCCCAGGCAAGAATGCTGGGGGATGTTCATCTCTGCCCTGCTTCTCCCCTGTCTTCCCTTGCACGCAGACACCTGGAGCATCTCCAGCTCCTCCACAGCTTTGAACCACCTCACAGCTCAGTCCCTTCTCCAGTGACAGGGCAGGAGCAGCAGATCGGAATCAGACCTGGCACCTGCCAAAGGGCTGGCAGCTGCCTGCATCACCTGCTGGCACTAAGCTGGCCTGTCCCCTCCTTGGCCACCCGCACCCCCGCCCCGTCCTCCCAGCGGCAGGGAGAGGGTGGGAAGCAGGCAGTGACTCACAGCCGGAGGTGCCGGGGGCTGACTCAAACCTTGGAGCATGGAGGAGGCCACCCGAATGAGCTCCAGGGTTCCTGGGCAGCACTTTCAGCACTAACAACGGTCCCACCCTTCGCAAGGAAATTGAAACAGAGAGACAAAAATAAAATAAAAAAAAAACTACCGACAAACCCCCACTGGCTAGCTGGGAAAAATGAAACCCAACACCTGCAGGCCGGACCTCGAGATGCCAGTTGCTGTGCTGCTGAGGTGATGGCTGGGAAGTGTGCTCCATGCATCCCGAGCCGCTGCCTGCCGGCAGCGAGGACCGCGGTGGGAAGACAGACGGCGAGGTGAGCGCCAGGTAGTGTCCTTGTGTGCGGCTGCTTTTCCCCTCTGCCACCCAGTCTCCTACCTCCCCCGCAGCAAAGATGCAGCTGTCAGCCTCATGAGCAGGGAGATAAAGTAATGAAACGGGCCAGGCAGTGAGCGAGGTGGAAGGGGCTGCAGTGGAGGGATTGCAAACGGAAGGAGACTTTTGGATACAGGGAAGGCTTCCCTAACCAGCAGCTTGGCTGGGGTGGCACAGACACACAGTAGCCCTCATGCCCTCCCAAGAGGGACCCCAGACATCCCCTGGGAGTGGTATATCATGGTGCTGCCACCTGTTCCCAGTCCTGCCTGGCTGTGCTGCCCTGCCACGCTTGTACCCTGCCACTTGGAATCACAGAACGATTTTGGTTGGAAAAGACCTTTAAGATCATTGAGTCCAGCCGTTAACCCAGCACTGCTAAGCCCACCACTAAATCATGTCCCTCAGCACATCTACATGGCTTTGAAATCCTTTCAGGGATGAGGACTCCTGGGCAGCCTGTGGGAGAATTTCTCCCCTCAGCCTCCTTTTCTCCACAACAAACACCCTCAGTTCCCTCAGCCACTCCTCATGAGACTTGCTCTCCAGACCCTTCCCCAGCTCGGTTGCCCTTCTCTGGACACGCTCCAGCCCTTCAATGTCCTTGTAGTGAGGGGCCCAGAAGTGACCCCAGGATTTGAGGTGCACACTGAAACACATGAAGCACGGCTGCAGGAGGAGACATCTGCCCCATTCTATCCCCTTGTGCCAGTCCTCTCCCTCTCCCCAGGCTCTCCAAGCACTGTTTCTTAGCTTAGTGGGATCAAGGGGTAATTCCGAGTAGATAAACTTTCTGCTCCGCCCCCGCCCTGCGCCGGGGGCCGCTCTGCAGATCCTTCGGGACAGGGAGCCCCGGGGTGGGGAAAGCCGGGGCCGGGACAGGGAGCCCGAGGGCTGGATGCCGGGGCCGGGATAGGGAGTCCGTGGAGGGGGGCGATGCCGGGGCCGTGAGTGCGGCGCGGCTGCCATCGTGCGGCCACCGCCCCGGGGACACGCCGGCAGCCCGGCAAGGGCCGGTGGGGAACGCGGGGAGCCCCGGAAAGCCCCTGGGGAAGAAGGATGGGGGGGAGGTCGGGGAGTCGGGCGGAGCGTGTCACCCAACGGGACCTTTCAGCTCCCGGCGGGAGGAGAAGCAGAAACTATCTGGAGCCGGTTGGGGGGGGCGGGCTGGAAGGACGGGGCGGGGGGGGAAAGAGAGGGGAGGGGGTGTTTTAGGGTTTCGTCTCAAGGGAAGGAACAATATTTCAGGGGTGGGGGTTCGAGGTGTCACCTGTCACAGATAAGAAGCCAGGGGGGTTGGGGAAGTGGGGGGGATGCGGAGGTCCATCCTTCCCTGCCTACCTGCGATGATGGCCGGGTTGCTCTGTCCGCCCTCCGCCTTCACCCACAGCTCCAGGGTGAATTCCCGCCGCGGGATGGGGGGCAGCGCCCCGGGCCGCCCCCCCAGCTGCTCCCGGCCGCCGGAGAAGTACAGGGCGGGCAGCACCTGCGGCTCCAGCTTTGCCCTCGGCTCCCCGCCATCCTCCTCTCCCCTCGGCTCCTCTCCACCTCCCGCGGCTCCCCGCGCTCTCCGCCCTCGGGGGGCTGCAGCGCCCAGCACCCCGGCACCCTGCGGGTACAGCCCGTAGGGGTGATGCGGGGAGAGGGGGGCACGGCGGTTCGGTGCCTCCATCCCGCAAGCGGAGAGCGGCAGGGGGGCGGTGGACCGGGGGTCGCGGCGGGCCAAGCTGAGTCCCGCCAGCAGCAGGGCGGCCAGGGGGGCCCCGCCGCGCAGCATCCTCCTTGGGGACAAGAAGGAGGTACCGGTGTGATGGCCCCCGAGGGAGGGGGGATGCTCAAGGGGGCGGCGGGCGGCAGCGCCGGGGCATCCTCCCCCGGCCCCCGCCGCAGCCGCTGCCCCCAACTTTTCCCCGGCACCTCTCTCCTCCCCTCTGCTCCTGCGGGAGGAGAAGGAGGAGGAGGAAGAGGAGGAGGGCGAAAGCACAGCGGCGGGGACCCCCTTCTGCCAGGGTTCCCGGGGCACGGTTCTCTCGGCGCTGCCGGCTCTGCCTGCGGGAGCGGGGGATGCGTTAGACGCCCTTATCTAGAAAACCCCGAGGAGCTCCACTCCCCCCCCCCCCTCCTCCCCAAGGAGGGGTGTGGAGGGGGGGGGGACTGCCTTATTTAAAGATGATTATGGCCAATCTAATAAACCCCGAGCGGAGCATCGCCCGCCCAGGATGCCGGCGGGGAGGGGATGCGGAGGGGACCAAACGCCCGAAGGGGCATTGGGTCCCCTCCGCATCCCCTCCCCGCCCCCGAGGAGAGAGCTTTTGCTGCTTTTTCTCTTTTTTTTTTTTTTTTTTTTTTTCCTTCCCCGGAGCAACCATCCCATCTGTTCGACACGTGCAGAAAGGTGGGCTGGAGGCTCCGGATCTGGGCGAGAGGGAAAGAGCCACGTCCAAAAGCCAAAAAAACCCGCACAAAACCCATGGATGCACCAAGAGAGACGCAGTGGTAGGAGACGCATCTCGCTCACCATCTCTCCCCCCCTCACCTCCCCTCCTAGGGTACAGCACCAGGGAGAACTGTTGACAACATATGGGTGAGAAAACAAGCCCCAAAAGTTCCCTCTCGGTTCCCAAGATGTCATTGCACCAGCACAAGGCGCGGGAGACTGGGAAAACTTCAGCACAGGGATTATTTATTTTTTTAATTATTATTATATTCTATATTTTTTATATTTTTTTTTTCATTCCCAAACACTATCTGTGGCGGTCAGTCTGAAGCAGGGTTGCCAGCGAAAGCTGGGAGGCCCCTTCCAGGGTACAGGCTTTCAAAGCAGAGAGGCAGGAGGGAAGGGATTTAAGAACAAACAGCAGGAGCTGGCTTGCATGGAGTTGGGGTTGCGTTTGTTTCATCTTCTCAAGGTGGGAGAGTGCTGGGGGAAAGAGGTGGCAGGGGGGATGAGGTGCTTTATTGGGGAGAAATAGAAAAACGCAGCAGAAGTGAAAAAACTGGAGAGTTAGGAGGGGTGAGCACTGTGCTTTGCTGATCCCCCAGGAAGGAGGAAAATAAGTGTAAGCTTGTAGAGAGGTAAGGGCATAGCAAGGCTGGGCTGGAGGTGCCTGGAGAGGAAAGGAGGACACGCAGAGGGCGAACAAGGCCAGGCAAAGCCTGCAAAGGAGCTTGAGCAGCTCCCTTTGAGGTGTGAACCACATCCAAGCACAACAGGAGCACCCAATGCTCCCAGGGAGGCAGTGAGAAGAGATTTGCAGCACTCCTGCCTGCACTGAAGGCACCAGTCAGTGCCCATCTGCTGGTGGCAGGGATACAGAGATATCCCAGCTTGGTCCCTGGCACTGGGGAGGTGGCCCAGCAAGAGTGTTGTCCTGGGGCCAATGCCAGCAGCATTGCTTCTAGTGCGTATTCATTCAGGAATGAACTGAGCTCCTGATAGCCCTGTCTACCAGGGCCTGATAAGACAGAATCCCACAGGACGGCTTATTTCGAATGGTGGCGACCTTATTAAGCAGTTATTAATCATCATGCCACAAAACAACCTGCCTTACCCGGGGACAATCCAAAGAAGCAAGACCACAAGACCCTCAGTAGCATCTGGGAGGTTCAGCAGCATTGCCTCCTCGGGGACAGTCTGGCTGGGATGAATCCAGCATCGGAGCAATAAAACCCTCCAAAAATGCACCCAAGCGAGGTCTCTATATATAGGCTCTGGCCTGGGCTAAGCCACTGGCTTGACAAAATGACACCCACAAGCAAACAGCTCTGCTGTCTGTTGAGCTGGTACGCAGCAGGAGCTGCAAAGGAGGAGTGAAAGTCCACCAAGGAGCCCCCTTTCTGGGGTGGAGATGGGCAAGAGCAGAGGAAGGCTCCCTGCCCAAGCCTGAGCCTGGCTGGATTTAAGGAATCGCAGGAGCAGGCAGCCCACTCCAGTGCACTGTCCATCTGCATGCAGCTGCTGCCAAGGAGGCCGTGGAGGATGAGGAGGACAGGACCATGAGGGCATTGTGGGTCAGCTTCTGGGGAGCAGAGATGCTGGGATGCTTTTTCCATTCCCAGCACCACAGCAAGCTACAGAGTAAATCCGTGTTTTGGGTAGTTTTCCTCTGTTTTCGTAAAACAGGGGGAATTAACTTAACCAATGAGATGATTTTGCCACATGTCAAGAAAAGACTGGCCCCAGGGATAAGGCAAGGGACTTGAAGATGTCAGAGGAGTGGTGATGCACCCTCAGCATGCTTTCTGTTTGTCAGGGAAGTAAGGCAGGTGTCTGTCAGAGGTCCCAGCTCAGAGCCAGGCTGCCTCGGTTGGGGAATCAAACAGCTCTGCATAGAATCATAGAATGTCTTGGGTTGAAAGGGACCTGTAAAGATCATCTAGTCCAACCCTCCTGTCCAACTCTCCTAGTCCAACATCTCCAACTAGAACAGATTGCTCAGACCCCCATCAAGCCTGACCTTGAATGTCTCCAGAGATGGGGCCTCCACCACGCTCTCTAGGCAACCTGTTCCAGAGATCCACCAACCTCAAAGAACTTTTTTCCTAATGTCCAACCTAAATCTACCCTTCTCTAGCTTAAAACCATTAGCCCTTGTCCTATTGTTACATGCTCTTGTGAACAGGTCTTCCCAGCTTTCTTATAGGTTCCTTTCAGGTATTGGAAGCATCTTCCTGGGAATCCTGCATGCAGCATCTGGATGGAGATGCTCAGCCCAGTTCAAATTTGCTGATGCAGAAGGAAAGATGCTGGATGGGAGGCAGGAGGGGGGAAGTTTTGGCTGGATATTCCTCATCTCTTCCCCACACACTGTCCTTCCTGGCATGTCCCTTCTCTCTGGACCCTCTGGGCTGCAGGTCTCTGCAGTCAGGGTTATTTGGAGGGGGGAAACTTGCTGAGTTTCCTGCTTTGGATAGGTCTGGAGATGAGCCCTGGTCTGTGGCTGGTGCCAGCACTGGCAGGAGTCTGCAGCCACACTGAGAATCCAGCAGTGAAACCTCCAGAGCCTCGTTTCCTGTGTGTTTGTGCCTTGCAGTTGGGCACATCTCATAAGGACAACCAGGGAGCCCTCCCATAGGCTCTCTCATCTGAATTCTCCAAGGTCTGAGAGGAAGGCCTGGCTCCCCCACCCCAGGACTCTTGGTCGGGTTTCGCCATTGTCTTTGGTTCTACAAGTTTGGTGACAACAGTTTCTCTACTGAATTTGGCTATATCCACCCCAAGAATTCAACCAGCCACGTACACCTCCTCGACTCCTTTGGCAACAGAGACATGAACTTCTAAAAAATAAACTTGAATGGAGGAATGAACTTTAAATAACAGCAAAGAGCAACCAGCCAAGGATACATCTGCTCCATCACCCTCACACCCCACATCTGCCTTCCACAGCAGTGGGGGTGGCAGAACCCGAGGAAGAAGCCAAGCTAGCTGGGCACTCATCAGGACATCAGCCAAGGCACTTTGAAGCTGATTTGGTGTATCACCATCAGGTGCAGCTATTTTGGAGCAGCCTTGAATGTCACACTGCAGCTCCGAGCTGCAGCAGAGCTGTGCTTTGAAGGGCTCTTGCAAGCCTCCAGTAAAAACCAGTTACTTCCAGTTGGGAGGTGGGGGTGATGCAGATGCTCAGCAGCACTCTCACATCTCTACAAAGGGAAGATGTTCCCTCCACAATAGCCTCCAGGGGCCTTTCTGCACCGTGGGGTTTTGCTCTTCACCAAGAATTTGCAGGTGCTAAATTAAGAACATCCAGAGAACAGAGCATGACCTTTGCCAAATGGGGTGTCTCAGATATTGAAAATTATTCCAACTGCTGACAAAAGGCAGGGACTAACCTGCCTTTATGTAATGTAGCTCTTCCAGCAGCTATGGAGGAAAAGCACACATGAAGAAGCAAGGGGAGAAAGGGAATTAGTCTTTCCCCTTTCCCTTTTTTGCCTTTCTTCCCTTTCCCAATTCTGCCACTGCCATTGGGGAGCTTCAGCCCCATTAAGTCAGGATTGTCCCAGTGCATCTCCATGTCCCAGCTGGGTAGGGAGTGTCTACCAAGGGGAAGAGAGGCATGGTGAGGCACAACGCCTGTGCCAGTGGTAGACTTAGGATCCTGGAGGAGGACCTGAGCTCCGCAGGCACCTGCAGGAGGAGCAACACAGCAGGGTCCAGCTCAGGCTTCCAAAATCCCACTCTGGCAGAGCCAAGGTGCTTCAGGAGAGCACCACGCTGGTGGCAGCTGTGGTGGTAAATCCAGGTGGAATAATTACACAACTTTGCAGCATTTTCACTGTCCCCCTGCCAGCACCAACATCTGCTCATCAGTCCCCTTTGGATGTGCTGCTCCCATGACAGCATCGTGGTTGAGTGTGACTTACCTTGCAGGACTGCCAGAGCAATTATTTGTACAAACATCTCCTGATAGCCTTCACTCTGCCTCTTGCATTTCTACACACTTCCCACATGTTGCCCAGGCAAAAAAGCCCTTTTGCTTGAGCCAGTTGATGAGACACAGAGTGAACATTTCATCTGGCAGAGCTTTCTGAAGGATGAGGGGAGGGGGAAAGGGCTCATGCTCCCCCAGCGTGGTGGCTTTGCAGCTGCAAAGCTCAGCAGCTCCTCAAAATCCTGTTTTAACATCTCCCCATCTGAGCTGAGCCAGGGAGCAGGTACGGCAAGAAGAAATGGAGCACGAGCACATGGACACCTTGGCTGGGGCAAAGGGGCTGTGTTTGTTCACTTTGCTGCCTTTGTTCCCAAGGTAAGACATGATTTTTGGCATGGGTTGGCACTGGGGATTAGAGGTGCCTCCTGGTTGCTGGTCCAAAATACACTGTCACTGTGACTTCCTCTCTCCTGCTGCCAGGGAGAACCTGCTGCCTAATTTGGCAGGGAGCAATAACAAGAAGCATGAAAAGAGTCAGACTCAGCTCTTAAAAGCTGGCTAGCTAGGCTGCAAGTACTTGGGGTTTGGACAAGCTCATCACAACAAGGAAACACCTCTGCCCTCCCCACTTATTTTTAGAAGAGACAAATGAAAATAGACTCACCAGGAGAGCAGAGAAGCGAGGGGGAGGAAGCCACGTGCCAGCTGCCAAGGCAGCTCTCAGCCTCAGCTCCATCTGTGCCATGGACCTGCACCACTCCGTTCATTGGTGTCCCACCACCAGAACCCTGGTGAAAAGATGGAAGAAAGGATGAGCACATGCACATACATGGTCTTCTCAAGGAAGAGGAAAAAGTGGTTATCTCAGACTGGGGAAAAGACACATCCTGGTTTTCACGGGACCAGGAAGGAGACCAAGGAATGAACTCTGGCACCTCCTATCATCCAGCATTTCCAGTTGCTTCTTAGTTTGGTTGCTAGACGTTGTCTGTGTGATTCTGCAACCAGCTGGGTTTTGCACTGGCATTGTTGGAGGTGACAGTAGCCCAGGGTGTGCACCTCCAGGTATACAAACACTCATGCACCCGTGAGTCTACAAGAGTAGTGGGACCTGGAGGCACCAAGAGCCTGGCTCCCCCAGCCGTTGCAACCAGAGGGGTACCTCCATTGGCTGGAGGACTGGCACTGGGAAGTATCTTGCCACATTGGGCTCTCCATGACAGTTAGCTGGAGTTCACACAAGCCCTTGAATTTTTGGCTTCACACTGAGCCAGTTTAGTGGTCATGACCCACCTCTCTGACCCAGCTCAAAGCGCAGAGACATCTCGGGATGTTTAGCAGCCCCGCTTCTGAGATGTTTGTGGCATTTACCACCTGATCCCAACGCTGGCGCCACCTTCAGACCTTTCAATCCAGAGCACTCATGCTCACCACAGATGTTGAGCAGAGGAGGGCAAGGCACGGGCGTGAAAGCCTCGGTCAGGACAAGGTCACCACTTCCAGTGTTTTCCTGGGTGCTAAAACACATTACATCTTTGTAGCCTGCTCTTGTAGGTTTTATCTTTGCTCAGCCAGACCTAATTAACTCTTCCAAGCTTCATTACTAGGTCAGGTTTTCCCCTCAACCATTTCTGTGGCTTCTTTTGGAGCTGTAGCTGCACAAGTGCTCCCTGATGTGTGGGGAGTTGCTCAGAGCCATCTCTGACCTCACTCCTGTGCTGCTGTCAGAATTGGCAGCTTCTGCCAGCCTCACTGTCGTGGCAAGAAGCAAGGGAGAAGAGTGAGAGTCCCAGCCTGGGGTGAGCCAGCAAAATCAGTAAGATCACTTGGGATGGGTACAGACCCACCAGGCAAGGTCTGTCCAGTTAAGTATGGAGATCAGTTGTTTGCTGGCATGCCCTTCCTGTGCAAGCCTCCAGCTCCTGAACCTGCTGCTTGAGACTCCCTTGCAGCTCAGTGTACAATCCAGTGGAGACCCCTGCATGATCTCCTGCCTGCAACCCACACCACTGTGCCCAAGACCACAGTTCTGCCAGCATTGCCTGGAGTGGTCCTTTTCATCCCTGCCTTCACCCGGGCCCTGGAGAGTTTGGAAACACACCATGTCCCACACCACTCACTACCACAGGGCTGGGGGCACTCAGCCAAGCTGGAGAAGCTCCAAGGGTGCAGCAAGCTATTGAGTATCACCCAGGCTCACCTGAGGGGTCTGTGGCTGAGTGATGTCCCTAGCCAGTCAGAGCACAGCTCTCCAGCATCACTGCAGGGGACTGTGGAGGAACGTGCTGCCCCACAGACAGAAGGTGGCTGCGATGAAGGAGGATGAAGCTAAAGCTTTATCCTGCTGGGATATGGGTGTGCTGACACTCATGTGGGCCTCTTAGTTCAAGTTGGTTAGCAGTACAGCAAACCTCAGGCCAAACACCTCCAGCAATGTTGCTTAGTATAGATAATGCTGTCCCCATAAGGGGCCATTTGTCAGCATTGCTGTCCCGTGCCAGTTTGTAGGATTAAAACAAAAAGAACCTTTTCCTGGTACAGAAGGTCCCCTGCATCGGCTGCCTTGGTCCTGGGGGGAGGTGGTTAAACTGTGCTGGGAAATACATGCTTTTCCACCATGCCCATGGGCTGGGACAGGGTCATGCCTAGGTGTTTTTTTTCAGCTGACACTCTACCCTTGCAGCACTGACTTCTGCCAGGCTGACAAACCACCACCAGCAAGCTGGGCGATGGTGTCCCCACCCCACCAGCAGGCCATCAGGAGCCCTGCGGGAGCTGGTGGAACCCCACAGCAAGGCCAATCCTAGGACACCGACATCCGAGGCAGGCAGTGGTGAGATACATAGAGCCCACCCAAGTGTGGACACCCCATCCCACTGCCAAGGTGCTGTGGGGTTCTTGGTCTCCCCCCAGTGACCACACCACATAGAACCACCAGGCCTGGCTGACACACGGGAGGTTTCCAGCCTCATGAGCAGAACTCCTGGCTCCCAGAATGAATGTAATATTACCAGGCAATTATACTAATAATTATTCTGCCAAATCCTCCCCATGAGCGAAGACCTGTCCCTGGTACAACAGCCCTGCTTTTGTGTTTTTGGAAGCAAGACCCTATTTTTCCCCCACGAGCACTTTCAATGTATATATTCGTTCATTAAGGAGCACCACAGCAAATGACCTGTCAACAGATTTACAGCAGGAAGTAAGTCACTGCCTCTGAGCCTGTGCTCTAATGTAATTAACGTCCTCTGTTTTGGGATTCATCACTAATTAATATTCATGCTCTGTTCCCCATCTGCCATTCCTGCATTGCTGGTTCTTTCTGAGATTGATCAGAGGGTTATTAAGGCAACAAGCAGAGAGAGAAGGAGGAGGGCAGCTGGTGGGAAGGGGCTGGATCAACACTTCCCAGCTTCTCTGGGCAACCTGGGCCAGTGTATCACCACCCTCATAGAGCGAATTTCTTCCTAATGTCTAACCTAAATCTCCTCTCTTTCAGCTTGAAACCATTCCCTCTTGTCCTATCACTCCATGCCCTTGTAAAAAGCCCCTCCCCAGCTTTCCAGTAGCCCCCTCAGGTACTGGAAGGCTGCTAGAAGATCTCCCTGGAGCCTTCTCTTCTTCAGACTGATCCTCAGCTGCTGTGGCTTTTCCATGCACCCTCAGCATGGATTAGACACCCACAGGAAGAGCCACAACTCCTGTGTCAAAAATGTCTTAAGCTGAGATGAGGAACACACTGTCCAGTGCTTTGGGTAGGAAAGATGTCCCCACATCCCAGGCTGAGAGCCTGGTGGGTGCCACATCTCTGAGCACACAGGCTGCCATGAGTAAATGCAGTGCTCTGTGGCATGAGGAGACCAGGCTGGAGACATGTCCCTGATGGTGGCACTGCATCACCCTGCCACCCCAGATCCTGGAGATGCCAGAGCTGAGCATCTCTGGAAATTAAGGGCACTCTATGCACTGCAAAGCCTCTTGAAGACCCTTCCTGCTCCCAGGACGCAACCTAGAATAAGCTGTGGTCTGTGGTCACTGCATACAGGTGGACAGCTGGAAGGCAGCTCTTGCAGCCAGCCTCCCTCAGCAGGAGGACACTGCCCCTCTCCCTTTTCTGGGCATCTCTTCTTCCCCAGTAAAGGTGGCACAGGGACATGACATCTAAGGACAAAGGTTTCCAAGGGACCAGAGGGACTAGGGCTCTTGTCCAACTCCCAGGTGGCCCCGACTCTGTCACAGGAGTGGGATTTCCCCAAGTAACGACGCAAGCCCATTTCAAATGGCTTTTAGATCCTTAAACACAACCCTAGGACTCAAACTGGATGTGCCCCGCCCTGAAAGCCAAGTCCCGCTGGCATCTCCTGGTTATCTATGAGCAATCAGTGATTTATTCCTTTGCCTAAAGCACAGTTGCTCTTTGACCATCCATCCATCCATTATCCTTATCTCTCTGTCCTCGTTAGGAGCTGAGCAATCCATCTGACCCAACCTAATGTACACCAAAGGAGTGGGTGTGCAGCCGGGCGGGCCCTGCCAGGGCAGGCAGCATCGGCCCGGTGCTCGGCAGCGCTGACGCGATGCCACTGACGCCAGCCAGAGCTGCCTGCCCTCACCCTCCTTGAAAATTAAAGCCTAGGGTGGGCAGACCCAAGGCAAGCACTGAAGGGATCTGCCACTGGCCTGGCCGCGTGACATGGGGACCTTCTTAACCCAGAGAACTTCTTGCTCTTCCTGATTAAATTGCAGAAGAGGACCAGCGGTGCTGTCCTGGGGCAGCATCTTCTCATTTGTGATGAGAAGACCATGCTGTTCCAGCACTGCTTGAGCAGGCAACAGCACCAGCTGCCCCTGGGGTCTCCACCTGTCCCTGCCTGGGACATTGCAAGTGGCAGCACCTTCTGCAATAAGACCTCGGGGGTGTCACAGGCAACAGCAGGCTGAAGCTCTCCTGTCTGCTGGAAACCAGATGTTCTCCAACTTGTAGAAAAGGAGTAAGTGAAGCACCATATGGATGCCCCATCCCTGTTCAAGGCCAGGTTTGATGGGGCTTGGAGCCTGATCTTGTGGGAGGTGTCCCTGACCATGGCAGGGGAGTTGGAACTGGATGATCTTTAAGGTCCCTTCCAACACAAACCAATCTGGGACTCTATGATCCTATGACAATGAGAAATTAGCTCAGAAGATGTGTTGCCACTTCTTCTCATTTTTCATCAGGGAGAAGTCATCATGCCAGGTTGAAGGTGCCTGCAAGCCCCTTGTCAGGCAGGTGCCCAGAAAGGATAAACTGGGTCCCTGCTCCCTGTCCCACTGTCTGTCTCCATCCTGGGCTCTACAGGGACTGTTCAATCCCACAGCCATGGAAGGGAGAGTGCTGGGGCTCAGTCATACAGGAAACATGGAGGGTCTTCACTCTAGAGGAGACAGGCTCAGGGAGGATGGCACTGGAGCTGCCCACCATGCACACCACCACAGTGATGTCTGCACCTCTTGCTCAGCAGGTTAAGTGACTATTTCTAAACTTTAGCTAAGAAAAACCCATCTACAAGGTTAAATAAGTGGCAAAGGGCATTGTGCCCCTCTAAGGCAACTGGGAGGGGTTTGCAGCTGAACAAGGTTGAGAGCATGGTCCTATCAAGGGGGACCTCCCTTACCAAATTCCACATCCCCACATGAAGCACAGGGTGTGAGAGCTTTCCAGAGGAGGTTGGGGAAGGGAGCTTGCCCACAGGCAAATTAAACAGCTTTCCCTTGGCCTTTCTCTCGGAAAAAGCAGAGACAGTTTGGCTACAATTTTCCAGAGAAATTCAGGTTAAGGCACATCCCTGGGAGACAATTTCTGCCTAAATGTCTGCTTTTGGCATTGTTCTAAGCAATGGCAAACACAGCCATCAAATGGGAATTATTGGCTAACCTTAGTAACAAGCAGTGTTATCTACCCTGTCTGCAATAAGATTATTCTCATTAATTTGCCCCATTTTGCCTTTGAAGAGGATTTCCAGACTGGGTGGGGGAGAAGGGGAAGGAAAGACAAAAAAAAGAGAAGAAAGCAATGGAATTAGCCAACTGTCTCAGGACTCCAATCACTCCAGATCCGTGCGATGGCATCTGGCAGAGCAAGGAGAGGTGTTAAGTGCTGTGGTTAGGAGACCTCTGAGCTCATCTAATTAACAAGAAAAGAGATCTGAGTAGGACCTTTGACAGTTGGGTAATATCAGAGGAAGCTCCTGGGTTGTGAAGGAAAAGCAAGGGTAGTAAGGCACCTGCACTTCCAAAAAACTCAGTCCTGGAGAGGGGAAAGCAAGTATTTTCATGGCACCTGAGACAACTTTCATCTGTGCAGAGTGGGCAAGCAATGCTCTTGCATCAAGCGACTCCATAGGATTGGTGAATGGGGTTTACAGTCTGACTGAAAGCAGGAGTCACCACATTTTTTGTGAAAGAGCCCTTTTTTGAAAGATTTCCAGCCTGAGCTATTAATGGTTTGGATTATCCAGAGAAGCTCCAGGTAAGCATCTAAAATTTGGGGAACAAAGCAGGCCCAGACCATCAAAGGCCAGTGCCCACAACTGGGTAGCAGGATGCATGGTTTGTATCTCCAGTTCTGCGGTCAACTTGGTAGGTCCAAGTGAGGTGAGATGACCTCCCCCACTATGCACCTTCTCCACTGTTGCCCTGGTTGGACAGACACAGGTACTGAGCATCACCAATGCCAACACCACCGCAGTGCTCACACAGTCTAACCCAGCAAGCCACCAACACATTTTGAGCCATGACCAGTTGTCTTCTGGAAATTCCTGGCTAGATTGTGCCAAAAGACCACCTAGGTTCGACAAATTTAGTTTGCTGTAGTGTCAGATGACTCTGTCTGCAAGCCAGGGTGACTTCATAGCTTACGTGAGTGTGGTGACAATCACCACGTGCTTGGAGAGAATTTCACAAGCCAAAGAGGTGCTTTTGTGCAGTGAAACTATGTTCACCGAGCTTAAGTCAAGCCATGAAATATTCATAGGACACTAAAGCAGTGGGCTCACTGGCTGCCTTCTTATGGGAATTCAATAATGCTGGAGACAGCCTTAATTCAATATTCAAAAAGCCTCTTGCTCTTTCCCCCTCTCTCCATCTCCCTGCTGTCTCTGAACCCAAAGAGAAACCTCACTTTCATGTGCTGGATGCATCACTGGATGGAGAACAGCAGAGAAATGATACAGGGGGTGAAGGAGTGGGAGCAAAAGGATGGGGAACACAGGCAGGACAACTGGGGATTTCTGATCTCCACACTGCCTGGTGATGCTTGGCTGGACAATCTGAACCAGCTCTTCCTGAAGGCACGTCTGCATGGCTTTTTTGGGGCTGGACCCACACTCATGCTCAGACACAGCTGGTTACAAGTCAGCCTAAGAAGAAGATGGAGCCTTTGTCCACCAGAGTGGGCTGAAAATGGGGAGATTTGGGACTAGATGCTCATGAGAGGTAAAGCCCTGTAGCTTCAAAGACATAGTTCAGGTGGGGATATTCACCCTCACCCAGGGTGAGGATGCAAACACTGGCAGGGCTCTAATGAGCCATTTTGGTGCTCCCAGCTTGCCCTGCTTTTGCTACAACTCTCTATCCCTGTCCTGGAAAAGCAACACTGACATCCTCCTCCCCATTTCAGACAGAGCAAGGACCAACCTGTGAACCTCTTCCCAGAGGTCCTGTTTTGGGTGCAATTGCACTGGCTAAACCTCAGAAGCCAATACTGACACAGAGCTATCCCACGCCAGGAGATGGGCACTGCTGCCAGGTGGGAGGGAGTTGTAGCTCTGCTAGTAGGACCTTTCTGCCTATACTCTAGGATGTGACCAAAGCTCCTCCAGCCATCGAGGAGCCAGGGGACTGCTTGCTGCCTCTCAGGATACAAAAATGAGGGGGCACCAAAGGATACAAGCAGTGGGAGGTGACTCTCACCATCCATGGATGTCACTGGGGCAGGATAAAGGTGCTGAAGTTTCACACAGTTCAGACAAATTCACAGGGAAACAAGTCCCCCAGAGTGACCCACTTGTCACTCGTAGCTTTGGATGGCAATGTTCTATAGGTGTTGCAGCAAAGGGGAGATTTGGAAGAGCAACAATTTTCCAAGCACTTAGCAGGGTTTTGTTTTGTTCTCTTCATAGCATCCTTTCCCAGAGAGTATTTAAAATCAAATAATTTACTCCACAGTACACTGGTTATTTGGTTTCTTCTGGCACCTCCCCATCACAAATGCCCTCAAGCAGATCAGTTTCGACCTTCAGAAAGCCTCTCTATTAGCATCTGATCTTGTCAAGCTCTTTTTATAGTCACTCTTGAAGCTGAGTGGAAGCCACTGGATGGCTATCTGCCTAGCTGGGGCATGCAGGGAGGTGCTAGCTAACAGGAGCAGACCATGGTCCCCATGTGGAAGACACCAAAGCACTAAAGGTGGTACAAACAATGCACAAAAATTGGGAGGGGTGCACAAAAATTTGGTCCATGTTCACAGGCTGGGGAGCTTTGTACTGCTCAGAGCTGCTCTCCATCTCCAAGGCCAGGTGGAAGCCCTTTGGGGAAAAGGAAGGTGGTGCTCCATCCCCTTGCTGGGACAGTGGCTGGGTGCTTGATGGATGCCACCACCCTGGTTTGGGGGCTGTGCTGGTGCATCCTGCAGAAGGAGAGGGCAAGCAGGATGCCTGCAAATCCTTTCACATCTTCTGCAAGAGCCTGGCCTTAGCAAGATTCCAGGGAAACTCCAGCAGAAATCTGACATGCAGCCTCTTTCCTTCACTGTTCATAGCAAAAAAGAAAGATTTCTTTTTCTTCCTTATCCTAGCATCTCCAGGCCTGATGCTGGTCACACAGTGAAGACACTCTTTCCTCTGTTGATCCTTTATAGATTCTGGTTCCAGCTGCACTTAGAATTTTTTAAATTCTTAAGACTTTATGGCAAATCACCAGTCCCACAGATGACTGGTTTTGGAGCAGATTTCCCTGTGCCTTTGGAGCTGGTGCAGGTCTCCTGACAGAAGCTCTCCTTGTCCCTCCCCTCCCTGATGGCACTGGAGATGCACCCCAGCCACGTCACTCCATAACACTTCCTACCCCATGTGCAAGGAGATTGGGGCATCTCTGTGTCTTCAAGCCAGGTGGAACAGCTGGACCACATCTCCCAGGGGGGCACAGGGACCTCCTGCTTCTGCAGCATCTGTTACTGCCTGGAGTTAGCTGGTCCACAAAGACAAGTAGAAGTATGGTGCACCCCAAAGAAGCTCCCAAAAGACACTGCAAATTCACTGTCAAACCGGAATTTTATGGTGTTAGGCTCAAACTTTTCCCCGATGCAATATCTCAGATGCAACATGGCAAACCACAACCCTACCACAGATACAGCTATAGTGCATCAGTGTGCATCTGGGCTGGAGAAAACAGGCATTTTATCCCATGGTAACATGTCACTGGAGGTAGGTATTTGGCTATTTGCAAACTAGATGTTTTGTAATAAACAGATGAAGCAGCTTGGTCTTTTTCCAGATTTTGAGTCTTACAGTTTGACTCCCATTTCTAGAGCTCCAAGCCAGGCTTTTTCTGTATTTGTGGTGTTTACTGTTTCATGATGACTCTTGGTGAACACCAGAATATAGTTGATGGATCTCGCAGACCTTGTTGGGAGCTGAGAGCAGAGACATGTTTCAGCTGGGTTATAAAGCAGGTCTAAACAAGGTTACACAGAAGGTATGTGGTGGAGCAGGGACATGATACAGGGTATACAGTAATGCCCCCCACACCCCACCTTGATCCCTTTCTTCTCAAGTAAACTTGAAAAGCCTGAAGGTTGCCTTTTGCCCAAAGCACCTGTTGCACCGTGGCTCTTGGGCCACTGGTGGGTTAAGGACCAGCATTGCTGCATGGGGCATCAAGGGATCCCAGTTGCTCCCAGCTTCTCCCCTGATGAACCATCCTCAGGTGGAGCCATCCATAAGCCTCCCAAGATCTGAGAGGAATAACATCACTGATGGATGTTGCCTGTCTGCATTAATTGTCTACCAATAGGTCACGAATTACTCAGATGTGTCTATTATCCCAAATTATGCCCTGATTCACACAGCAGCTTACGCAGGAGCTCCTTGATTAGATTCCTCAGTATCAAGCACCCCAGCTCTTTGGCCTGACCTTCTCATCCATGTAAGCCTCCAGGCCATAAACCATTCTTATCCAAAATCTTGACCTCATGTTTAATTTTATCTCCGTTGACGTTAAAGAAGGTTAGCCAGGCTTGAGCACGCACTGGAAGTTAAGTTTTCCTGTACCAGGGCCTCCATGTGCTTCCCTAGGCTGACTGATGACCCAAATTCAAGGATGCCTTTTCCCTGGCTTTGACAGCTTCAGCTCAGCACACGCATAATTCCTGGAATCGGTTCTCCGCCACCGATGATGATGAATCAATCATTTGCTTTCTGAACGTGTTCCACAGAATTCCCTCAGCCATCAACACATTGGCAGGCTTTCCCACCAGAAAATTAGTTGGCTCAACTGTTCTTGGGATAGCGAGCACGCTGAGTATGGTTCCTGCTTGGAAACAAATGGATTGAAACATACAAAGTGAACTTTTGTAGGATGACCTTTTTCAGCAATTCCCCAGTCTTGGTGAGAATCAGACTCAAGAAAAATGGGTTTGGGGGCAGAGGGTGGTTGAGAAAAAGGAACATGTGCCTGAGGGTTGGAGTATGGACATAGGTCAGCCTTGGACAGTCTAGAGAGGGTTTTTACAAGCTCAGCAGACGGCTCGGGTACCTGACCTCACCTGGGCAGTTCCATGGAAAAAAACCCTGTTACACTCAGGTTGAATTCATTTCACATCAGATATCTGCAAGGTTGGTTGGTTTGCTTGGTTGGTTTGCTTGGTTGTCTGAAGCAAACAAATAATCCAGACTCCCTCTCTGGGGAGTGAAGAGATGAGCAAGATTTCAGTGCAGAGGCTGATTTATCCCAGGTATCTGAGGCAACTGGCTTAGATGGGATGAATCACTCTCAGACAGCTGCTCTTTTCAGTCCTTTGGCCATCGAGGGATCTTGGACAACAGCTTTTGCTGCAACTGGCTTCTGAATGGCTGAAGTTAAAGTGAATCCCTCCCCTTGGTACCCACTTGTAGCTTTGCAAGTCTCCCTTGCTTTCCAAACATCCCCCTCTCCAAGATCCATGTCCACACATTATCCTTCACAGTTGCTGCAGGAAGGACCTGCAGCACCTTCAGCAAACTGGCAGAAGAGGAACCAGCAGAGCATCCCAGTTCATGGAGCAAACTCACTTGGCATTTCTCCCATAGCTGCTTCAATAGCAGTTGGATCCTTCTGCCAGCAAAGGGCACTTCCCACAACATCTCCCACTTTTTTTTCATGCCAGAAAGAGGTTTCCTCAGGTCTTTCCTTTTGCTGCAGTTCAAGCCAATTAATCCTTACCTTTTCCTCAAGGGACAGTTTATTTCTTTTCTGGCTGGTAGGGGTGTATTTGAAGCCTGTTTCTGTGCCCTCCCCTCAGCTGTCTTTGCTCTTGACAAAGCTGCCCCAGCCCCTTGGTCTCCCCATGTTGGCTGTTTTTTCCATACTCACACAGCAAGTTTTCAGTCTTTGAGGCAGCTGAAAATACTTGTTTCTCCCAGCTCCACAAACTGATTGTCAGCATCCAAACCAGGAGGCCAAACTCAGATGAATTCGTTGAGAGCAGCTCTGCTGAGGAGGAGATGGGGATACTGATAGACAACAGAGGGGACATGAGGCAGCAACATGTGCTTGCAGCCCAGAAAGACAATCATGTTCTGGCTGCATCACCAGCAGGTCCAGGGAGGTGATGCTCCCACTCTACTGAAGCCCTACCAAAAGTCCTGCATTCAGCTCTGGGGTCCCCAGCACAAGATAGACATAGACCCTTTAGAAGGCCACTAGAACAACCCAAGGACGGGAGCACCTCTTCTCTGAAGACAGGCTGAAAGAGTTGGTGTTGTTCAGCCTGGGAAAGAGAAGGCTCCAGGGAGACCTTATTGAGGCCTTTTAGTATTTAAAGGGGGCTTACAAGAAAAATAGAGGCTTTTTACCAGAGCCTGTAGTGATAGAACTGTTAACAGCTTTAAACTAGAAGAGGAGAAATATAAGGGAGACATTTCTCACAAAGAAGGTGGTGAGACACTGGCACAGGTTATCCAGAGAATCTGTGGATGCCACATCACTGGAAGTGTTCAAGGCCAGGTTGGATGGGGCTTTGGTCTAGTGGAAGGTGATTAGGTAATCCTTAAGGTCCTTCCAACCCCAACCATTCTATGATCCTCAGACCACTATTTAGACTTTAGATGGATGCCCCTGCTTTCCTAAAGATGCCCAGCTCCAAAGCCTGGTAGCAAAGCTCAGTGGGACAGGGGGTGCCCAGCACCTCTGGCAATCCCATCATACCAGCTTGAGTGCCAAAATAGGTTTGGGGAAGCTGAAGCCTCAGCATTGGGCCAGGTGTGGGTGGTTATGTATTGGCATAGTGTGTGTATGGCAAAGATAAATTAATCATTTTTACCTATCAGTTTAATTGTTGAGTACTGCCTCTCTCTGCAAGACATTCACAAATAGATGACAACTTTCTCTAATTTAGTCATTAGTCCTAATTATTCACTCCATCTCTCCTATTAATAACATGCAGTCAGCAGATTGACAGTAAACAGCTCCATGCAATTATTTTGCTCAGCAAAGTTTGAAACACAAGCTGTGCCAGGTACTCCTGAGGTGGCACAGATTGCATGGTGCATCTCAGCCTACCCACTGTGTGGCTACAAAATCCTAGGGCAGCATTTCTGGTGTGAATGCCCGTTTGCAAAATGAACACGTGCCAAAAAGCTGCTGGTCCCCAGACACAAAGGCCTGTGTTTGGATATCTGAAAAGTGAGTACAAAGAAGGACCAAAGCAAACATATCTTAAACAGCTCAATAAATCACCAGTCAACTTTGCAGGAGACCGCTTTCTTTAGGTCCACAGTGTATACACCACCTGAAACTGAGTGATTTATTGCAAGGATACATGAGGAGTACCCAATATTTAATTAGTATGATGTTAATTAGTTACATCATACTGCTTTCTTCCATCCATAGTAGATGGATCTAAGTAGAGTCAGGCACCTGAGCCATGTGTGCAGCCCTCTTTCTTTCCCCATGTCACCTGGGCAAGGATCCTGGACAACACCAAATCATCAGCAAGCTACTTAAGGGGTAACAGTTTTAAGACCTTTGGAGGCTGTGGCCCTAAATTTCACCCTTAGCAGGGCATAGAAATAGAAATCCTTGTGCACACAGAGCCTTACATTTAAAGCCCCATATCAGGCAAAATTGACAGCTCACAAGCACATCCTCATCCTCTGGAAAAGGTGGTTGCAGCATTAACTCCAGACAAAAATCCCTGCTAGAGAAAACATATTGACTTCTGGTGGGGAGAGCCCCTGTCTTGGTTTTAAATTTGCTCAAGATGCAGAGTTTATTCAATTATTGGCCATCTAGACAATGAAATGTGGCTTTTCTCCAAATATCAACTGGGCAGAGGAGAAGATGACAACCAGGTTAACTCTTTGCTTACCCTTCAGCTAGACAGGGGGTTGGCAGCAGGATGGCACCAAGCAATCCTCCATCCATGCATCTCCAAGGTTAAAGCTATTGGCTCCATCCCCTGCGTGCAGAAAGGGCTTTTACACTGGCTGTGCCTAGGAGGGCAGGTGGGAAAAAAATCAGTTTGATGTGGTACCCAATGGGAGGATGCTCTGTTCACAAGTCCCCTTTTGTAAGGGGACCCCATGTAGTACAAAGGGCTCTCTGTCCTCAGGGGAGACCCACGGCTGTAAAAACAAAGCAAGACACCGGGAAAGCGTCTGGTTCATTATTCCCTTCTGAAAAGCTCTACAGCGTCAGGCTTTTTCAAGGAAGGCTCTGGGCAATGAGGGGGGTGTGGATTAAGACTGAAATTCATTGGAAGAGGAAAAAGGGGGGAGCTGGCAAGATGTAAATCCTCACCAATTGCCCTGAGAAGCATGGAGGGTCTTGGGTTGGCAGCAGGGACCACATGCCAGCACATGGGGCTCCTTGTGGAGGTCAGAGCTGCAGCAGTACAGTTTTCTTTGCTTCTAGGATGCATCTGAAGCACTTGAGGGCCACCACTCCTGAAGAGGTTTTCTTTAATGCCACTGCTTTTGCTGGGGATGTGCAGCCATGCTCACTAGTAGCTCTGGAGAGCTGCAAGATACTACACAGAAAGCAAGCACCAGCCAGCACAACTTCTCCACATGCTGCTCAAAGTCGGTTCGCAGCCATAAATGCAATTTCCACTGGATGAGGAGAGGGTGGGGAAGGTTAGATTGTATTTGGGATACAAAAGCACAAATATGCTGCTTTCTGGGAATCTGCTGTATCAGACTGTCTGAATTGGAGCTGACAGTATCATCCTTGCCACTTGCTGCAAGCTGGGGCATTCCTGCAACAAAAGGTTGGCTCCTGAGGGAAGCAGTGAGCTGAGCCCTTCCTGGCAGCAGGCAGAGATGGAAAGCTGGATCTGTTCCCTGCGAGAGGGACGGTAAATAGCCTCCCTTCCCTTTGTCATTACCTGCCAGCAGCAGCAGCCCTGGCAGAGAGGGCTCTGGGCAGCCGCAGGCTGCAGCAACCGGGTACGGAGCATCTTCGCCTGGGCTGAGCTTGCCCTCTGATGGTAAGAGGAGGTAGTGAGAAGCAGGTCGTTCCCAAAACCATCCACTCCCCGGGGGGTTTCCCTAACAACAGGTGATCCCCCTGATGCTAATAAAGTATTTCAGAGGGAGGCATCCTCAGCTCCTGGGCTGAAGGTTGTCTCAGGAAAGGCAGCTTCCCCAGGCAGCCCAAGCTGTGCCCTGCCTCAGGCAGGGCTGCAGGGGCTGTGCAGAGATGCTGCAGCAGCTCAACAGAGGGGAACAAGGCCCCCAAATCCTTTTTAAGAAGTCCTAATTTTAAAAAGGAACCAGGTAACATAAAGGAAAACAAGCAACTACTGCTAGCCATCTACCAGCTTATCTAAAAGGAGCAGCTGATGCTTGTGGGGTAGTCTTCACAGTACTAGCTGCTGTGACCTGCCACCCAGCCAGCTTAACAAAGGTTGGGCAGGTCAGGGAAGCAGCCAGGACAAAGTCACATCTGCAGTTGCTACCATCAGGGAACAAAGGGCTGCCCAAGGCAGGGGGACAGGTCAGTAGCCCAGGGTGACCCCAGCACACTACTCACCAACACAGGCACAGTCTGAACACAGCAGGCAAGGCTGGGTGCTGGTAACAGGGTCCACCAACACTCCCAGACACAGCACAGGAATCAGGTCATAGGTCCATTCAGGAGTAGCAGAAGATGAGGCAGGACTGTAGACTAGCTACCTACCAGGTCCAGTCAAAGGCTAGACCATGAGAGAAGCACCATTCATTGCACAACATCCCAAACAAGAAAGGAAGCTGAGGCCTGACCTTAAATACAGTGTCTGGGCCAATGGGCAGAAGGTGTGTGGGTGGAGGTCCCAGGTGAGGCTGCTGAAGGCAATTGAGGCTTTTTGGTGCCTCCAGGCTCCTGGCAGCAGCATGATGATGCATGTGGGGCATAGCTTCATATGCCACCCCTCTTTTTTTCCTGCCTCTCCCCTATTTCTCTGCTGAGGGTCAGATCCAAGGCTTACCTCCACAGGGACAGAGCTGTTGGCTACTTACTCTTCAGGGGAATCTGCTTCCAAACCTGGCACTGAGCAAGGATTTTACTTCCCCCCATGTTCATATGGGGGGAGATGTATAGGACTGGGGCTTTGAGCAACCTGGTCTAGTGGGAGGTGTCTCTGCCCATGGCAGGGGGGGAACTAGATGATCTTTAAGGCACCTTCAAACCCAAAACATTTTGTGATTCCATCATTATATTTAGTGGCTCACCATTGGGGTTTTTTTGAGCATTAGCATGTTCTTCAATGTCTCCTGTCTCCTATGAACTGCCTCATTTATGGGCAACAAATGTCACCTGTCTTCAGTGTTGTCACTTGTTAGGATTTCCTGCACGGCTTGCAAGAGTTGATGTTTCCTTGCAGCCCTGGCTGCCTAGATCTGGTGTTTGCCTGAGCCATGTTGCTCTGTGGTGTTTTTAGTGCGTGCAAGGCCCCATCCAACCTGGCCTTGAACACCTCCAGGGATGTGGCAGCCACAGCTTCACTGGGCAACCTGTGCCACACTATAAGGGCACATAAACTACATCAAGGTCCATCACGTATTGTGGGAAAGAAATCACCCTGGATAGAGGTGAAAAATTAATCTTTATTAAAATGATTAGCACAGTTACACAAGGAATGAACCTGCCCATGGATGTATTTAGGCATGGCATATGAGCCAAGAGTGGGTGCAACAGCAGCAGTTGAGTTTGTCCGGATCTGGGGCGTGTCAATGAGAGCGGGTACACGGGGTAAGGAACAGCTGAGCCTTGCAGCTGCACTTCGTGAGGACCAGCCAGCTTTGGCAGAGTCCTACACTGACCTGGGGGTGCTCAGACCAAGGGTGGGCCAAGCCTGTGTGAGACAGAAACCAGCACCAGCCCTCCTTACACCAGAGGGTTTAGTTAATGTTTGCCTAGAAAGCCCACTCTGAATACAAGGTCAAAGACTCTCAGAGCGAAAGGACGTGCCATAAGGGAACCTTCACTCTAACCTGGGCACGTGAGCTACAGTGTGGTGTTTAATAACAAGATGGTATCTTCTTTTTTCCCCCCTGTAAAGGGAATTTCATAATTCTGAGCAGTGAAGTGGGTATTTCTGCTTGTGTAGGTCAGAAATTAAGTCAGGCTTCTCTGTAGCTTTGCTTCAGTGCACACACATTAAAACAGCAGTTGCACATGAATTTCTCTTTGGGTCTCTAGTGCCTGGATACTTTAGAGACATAATTTCAATATGACAGTATGACTTAAACCTCAGTTCAATGAAGTCAAATGCCTCTTCACAAAACCTGAATGATCTAGTTTGCAGTGAAGAGATTACACCTCTCCCAGATAACATTTTTCCCCCTTGCTTTAAAGATCAGTGCTTCATAAACACAGCAGTAAATGTTAATCTTTTATTTTGCTAATTCTTCATTTCTGAAAATGATAAAACCACTTTTGCTCAATAACTCTACACCAACTTGGAGCCAGGCTGAGGCTAATGCATGAAATTTTATCTGGGAGTGGCAAAAGGGTTGTTAAAAAGCATGGAAAAAACCATTTTTTTGTAATAGCGGTGCATAATCCTACCTACAACAGATGTCACTCAGCATCCCCCCTCCCAGCACTACTTGCTTCTGCACTATTGAACTAGAAAAGAAATTTAAAAGAAAAAAACAACCATCCAACCTGGCCCCACACAGCCCCGGCTGTACTCAAATCCCAAGCAACCTCAGTTGTGTGTTTTAACACCTAAATATTCTCTCGCAGTCAAGTTTCAGGTGATGGCCAGACACTATAGGAGCTACTGTAAGAGCCATTAGCTCCTGCCACTCTGCCAAAACGCTGATGAAGTGCCCTGTGCCCCCTCCTCGGGGCTCTCCCCTTTGCAGCACCCAGTGGGTACTGCTGCCCCACAGAGGAGATGTCACCTGTGGGCAGGGAGTGCTGAGCTCTTCCCCGAGATGACCATGCCCTCCAGACCCCTCACGTCCCTCTGTGTCTGAACTGAAATCCAGAGAGATGAGTCCAGGTTTCTCTCAGTAAACAGAGGAGGGAGTGTACCTGATGGGTAGGGACTGGGTGTCCTGGATAGTTTCGCTGCAGGTTAGCTTTGGGAGAAGTTGCTGACAGCCTCATTTTCAGATTTATGGAGTATTAAGAGTTCCCATTGACTCTGTAACCAGGTGATGAATCTGTCTATGCTTCATTTTTCTCAGCTATAAAATAGGAGAAATGGCATTTCTGTCACTGGCTAGCTGGAAGGTTAATGCAATGATTATTAATAAAGCTTTCTAATGACCTTGGGAGCAGCAATTCCCAAGCCAGGGTGGCAGTTCCTAACAGGGGTTGCTGTGCTCCTGAGAGGACTAACGGACCCAGTGGAAATTAGGTAGTGGCAACCAGCTCAGAAACTGAAGCAGAAGTAATTTTCTTAATGAGTCACCAGCAGTGAGGAGCAGAGCCCGGGAGGTGACTGTCACTTCCCCCAAACACCCAGCCCATGTGTGGCTCTGCATGGAAAAAGTCACAGTCTCCCTGCATGGTGATTCATGTAGATAGTCCTTAATTATTTCTGTGGCTGTGTTACCACTGGGCATCACAGCTGCAACTGCCTGTGGCACAGGTAAATGGAGTTGCAGTCATAAAAGTTACAAAATCATGGCTTATAATAAGTAGGATTTATGCCCCCAGAAGAGCAGAGCACATATTGCTATTAAGCTATAGACAATACTTGTCTGTTCCTTCCTTAAATGTCAGGGTTAGTGTGTCATCCCTCCTTGCACGGGATCAGAACTAGTACTTTGCTCCTTGGGACACCATCAGTGAGCAGCTTTGGAGGCTGGAAAATACAGAAAAGTAAGAGCAGATTCCTACAGCCAGTCTTTCAAAATGTACATCTGTCAGAAATAGCACTGTCTTTGCATAAAGTAATCACTAGGAGATATAGCTGCTTATCCCACAGTAAATTATTTGTTTTCAGCCCAAGTTTCAGGCCAGTCAAGAACAGGTCATATTTACAGGGTCGGAGGTTCTTGCCTTGCTGTGCTCCAGACACCTTCAAAGGCAGACAGGCATAATATCTTCTTTAAGAGGAGACACAAGGTAATACTCTGATAAAGTGAGGAAACACAAATAGTCCTTTAGGGGCAAGTTTGAACCTGAACAGGACACTAGGAAGAGTGTGCCACATGAGGGTCAGGAGCTTCAGCCCCATATCCTGAGGAGGCTGAGGGAGAAGGTGCCCATGAAAGCAGCCAGGATCAAGCCAATGGAAGGTACAGGCATTCCCCCCACCAGGACTGTCCCCTCTGTCCTGAACCCACAGCTGTGCTTCAATACAGGGTCCCAGTCCCAAGGCGGTGCAAGCACCTGGCACAGTGCTGGCTGGAGGAGACAGAGAAAAAGGTCTTTACAGCTGATCTATCATGTTTCACTCTTGTACCCTTGCCATTGAGTTTAATAGCAGCATTGTCGATGCTTGTGGAGTAGCAAATTAATTCTTAGAGCTCAATTCGTGCTCACAGGGACTGGAAGATAACTGATGTCCCACTGCTCCAGCCGTGGTGAACTTTAAAACCAGGAGACCTTATCCATGTCCTTTATCCCATTAAAATGCACAGGTATCTCTGGGAAGTAGCACCTAATCTTCCCTTAGGCTGCATACATTGATCTTGGAACTGGTAATGCAAGGGAACTCCAGGAAAGAAATGTCTCCTGAAGACAGAGGCTGTTCAGTATGCATCAGGGCAGTGAAGAGAAGGTCTTGGCTTCAAGGGCCTCCAAGAGCTCATCATAATCATATCCTATTGGGGAGTGTCCTTTGGTGCTAAAGGTGCTGGGTGCCACACTCCCTGGGCGGCCTGTGCATGGAGGTGTTATTGTGAAGGCCAGTTACATGTAAGTGGGCATATATTTGATCTTTTTTTTAACCTGTGCCATTTTTCCTGCGTGAAGCACAGTCAGTTATACCATCAAAGACAAGCAAGGCTTTTCAAGGACCAGCATGAAGCACGTAGATGTGCTATTGCAAATACTACTGCTTGCCTACTACTACTGTATTCTTCCCTTGGAAACCTGAAGTCTATTGCAGACACTCATACTGATAGCTCTTGGTCCCTCTGGAAGACAAGAAAATTATGCTTTCCTTTCTCTTGGCAGTAGGAAATATGATACACACAGACATCAACAGTTAGGCTCAAAGAAAGGTATTTAGACAATTTTGACCCCAGTGAAAACAGGGGGAATTGAAGTCTTTATGGGGTTAGTCCTGAGACCTGTAGAAGGCAGGGGAACACAATGGCTAAAAAACCAGACCACCAAAAAATAATCCCAAAAACTATAAAAAAGGAAACTTCTTAATAACAGCAACAAAGTGTTATATCATAGGAGTGACTATAATGTCAGACGTCAGCTCATAAAGGTAAGACTGTTGACCTGGACCTGAAAGGAAAGCTGACTTTGTTTTGTGACTGTCTTGTTTGTTTTCTTTTTTTCAACATTAGGGGTAAATACATACAGGCAAACACCGAAGGTATTCCAGCACAGTTGAGAGGGGAGAGCAGGAGGAGCACTCCACAGGTCTCCATGTGCAGCAGCATCTCCAGAGCAAATCAAAAGCTCTGTTTCCCTGCACTCCTTTCTGGACATTTGTGATCCAGCATCCCTGCCACCCTGCTGCATGCCAGAGAGCTCTCCCGACCAACACTGCCTACCTGAAGCCACCTTTTTTTTTTTTTTTTTTCTCTCAGACCCGTTTTACCAGCTCTCATACTGGTTTTAGGGCCGGCTGAAGGCTCGCTCTGCTGCCTGCACTGGGAGGAGTGCTGCAGTTGATCTCTCTGGGCGTTTTCCCATACCTGGGTTTAGGATTACCATCCTCGGGGAATGCCCTTGAGTTTCATCACTCTTTAACCCTAGACAGGTAAAGCTGACTGCTGACAATACAGTTACTCCATGCAAAGCAGGCAGTGTCTATAGGTTGTTCGAAGTGAAACGGGAGGAAACACCAGGTATCTCTCTGCGGTGCTTCTGGACAAGCTGAGAAGCTGACAAGTGCTTCTAACTCCTGAACCCTTCAGTCTGGCTTGCCAAAGTCTGGGCTGGGGGTAACATTTTCCCATAATGCCCAAAACATCTTTGGGGCATCCCTCATTAACACTTTATCCATTAACTCGTGCAGAAACTGGTGTGTCCCTGTTTTTGTAAAACCATGGGCTACTGCAAGGAAAGAGGAACACCCCTGTGGGCCTGGTTAGTGCCATTCACCTGCCCAGGCAGCCCAAGAGACCTGGCTCAAGCACGGAAAAAGCTGGTTTAACTCATTACTGGAGGTCTTTCTGTGGGGCTGGACAATGTGTGATACTCAGAGTAAAGCCCGGCAGCAGAGAGCTGCTGCTATTGGGGAGTACGCGTCTAAGGTGGTAACTGTGGGCGACAGCACCCTGTGAGACACAGCCCAGCCCTGCCCCTTCATGGGACCCTCTGTGGTGCTGAGGGGTCGGAGTGCCCAGGGGCCGTCTCTGAGAGACAGCGCAGCAGCCTTCCCCCCAGGGAGACTCCGTTAACTTTCTTCGCCATCAGGGATACCCTGCTAGCCTTCCCCACGCCGCGGCAGACCTTGCACAGGACGGGCCGCAGCCCCCCGCCCCGCCCGGCCCCGCCCCGCCCGCCCCGCGGGAAGCCCGGCCCCGCCCCGCGCATGCGCGGCGGGCTGTCCGCCTGTCAATAAAGCTTGAACAAGCGCCCAGCCGGGGACGCGCGGGCGGGCGTGTTTTTTGGTGTGGGGTTTTTTATTTGGTTTGTTGTTGTTTTTTTTTTTTCTTTCTTTGAACGAACTTTATTGTTCCCCGGGCGCCGCGCGCGCGGGGATGCGCTGAGGCCGCTCCGCCGTCGGCCCCGCTCTGCCCGGCCTGGCCTCGGCATGTCGGGCAGCCGCCCGCCGCCGCACCCCGCCGCGCCGCCCGCCGCCACCCCGGCCTCCTCCTCTTCCTCCTCCTCCTCCTCTTCGGCGGCCATGGCACCGGGCTCGTCCTCTTCGGGCGGCGCGGCGGCGCGGCCTGTACTGGTGGCGGCCGCCGTGTCGGGCTCGGGCGCGGGGCTGGCCCGGCTGGCGGCGGCGGCGCGGCCCGGCGGCGGCGGCTCCTCGGCGGGAGGCGGCGGGAGCGGCGCGGGAGGCGGCGGGAGCAGGAAGAGGCCGCTGCTCACCCCGCTCTGCAACGGGCTCATCAACTCCTACGAGGATAAGAGCAACGACTTTGTCTGGTGAGTGCAATATATCGCGATAGCGGCACCCGCTGGGGGGAAGCCCGGGGCGCCGCCATGCCCGGCTGGTAGCCCCGGGGGCGTGAAATACCGGCGGGAGGACGGAGTAGCCGGCAGCGGCACTTCAGGGGTTCGTTGCCGGGGAAGATCCGCTTCTTCGGCTATGTGCCCTGGAGGGCTTGCGGCTTTGGGGTTTTCTTCCCCCGGTGTGGCTCTGTTTGCTTTCGGGCCCTGTGTAGCAGCGTTGCTTTCAACTTCTCTATTTTGAAGCCAAATCAGGTTATTCCCAGCAGGTTCCTCCTCGGGTACAGCTCCGGAGCAGCCCGACTTACCGGAAAGGACCAGCAACCCTGAAGTGTTTCCTCGTAACGTGTTGACACGGCAAGCAGATGTCCTGTTCTCCCAGGCAGGGGCCAGAGGGGCTCTGGAAGGGCCACCTCGCCCACCGGAGCCCTTGCACTGCCCTGCTTCCACCTCTGGGAGAGGAGCCAGCAGAGGGTTTTGTGCTCCTGCGAATAAGGGATCTGAGGAATCTCATGGTGGTTGATGGATCCAGTAAAACTGGCATGGGTTTGCCTCCCTTGCTAGGAAGGGTTGGCTAGCTTGAAACGGCAATAAGGTTTGTGTCAGTCTGGCACCTAAAACCAGATGAGTGGAAAGTTTTGGTGATGATGGGATAAAGACTTTTTTTTTGAAGCTGTTCAGATGCTGTCCTTCTAATGTTTGGCCAAAGCTGCAGCTCGTAGCTGGAAATACCCTTTCAGCAGAAGTGGTAGAGTGAGGCCCTCTGTGATGTGTGGTTTGAGAACTCTTGGCAATTTGCAATTTTACAGACAGGCTGTTGCTGATGGGTTCCAAACAGTCTAACATAAGGAGTAGGTCTGATTTTTATAGCTGGTTGGATGTACTAAAATGTGAGAACAGAAAGTATGGTAAGTGCTCACACCTGAGAGAGACAGTGAGGAGATGCTAGAAAGAAGCTTGAGTTGTAGGAAAGCCAGGTATTGGAAAGAAACAGTAGAAACAAAAAAAAACCGAACAACAAACAGGAAGAGGACTAGGGCACAGCTTCCAAGATTACTTTGATAGCTCTGACTAATGGGTGAGGGTTGGATGTTTGGTGTCTCCACAGGACAAGCATTTTCTTGAAACCCTGTAGCCTTAATTTCACAGCTTTGTAAACTGTCCAGCAGAGTAGATGGGAAATATCCTTGCAACTGAAGTGAGAAAGAACATGAAGCTGCGAAAAAGTTAGTGGCAGAAAAAACTAACTGCTTCTTACAGTAATAAGCAATAATTAAAAGTTACCACTTATCACTGTAAGTAGTTGTTTGCTCAGTAGCAGAATTGGGGTGAGAGGACAGCTGTAATCTGCTGTTGTCCTGCTCTGGCTGAAAGATAGGCTGTGTTGTGTGGAGTTAAGGGCACTTGTTGGGGGAGATGGCTGGGTTGCTGTTGGTCAGGGGGGAATAACTTGATTATGAAGGACTGTGCCCGTCTTGTTTTGTTGTCTACTGTAGAAATGAGGGTGTTTGAAGGGAAATTACACTCATAACAAGTTTATAGGCCAGCTGAGGTACTTCAAGACAGTTCAAAAAGCTGAGTTACCTGGTTCTTATTCTGCAGGTACACATTTGAAGGAGAGTATGTAATCAGCTGTTTTTCCCTCATTGAGGAGTGCTGCTGGCTGAACTAGTGAGAGGAAAAAAATAAACTGAGTAGTAATCAAGGCAAAATGTCTTTCCTTGTCCACTCTTTTCTTGGTATTTACAGGGTCACATGGGGAATATTGAAGTGCAGGTCAGATGCTTTAAGAGTAGACATGATTGTAGTTAACTTGCCTGTGTTCTTCACAGCTGTGTGTTCCTGTGGACTGTAGGGCTTGTTGTTGCTTATATTAACAACAGATTCAAATTATAGTATTCCCCTTTTTTGAGTTACCAGTACAGTTTTGTAGTACAGAAACAGGCTCAACTGGGCAACCCTAAAACATCCAAGAAGTCAAGTGTGTGTGTGTACTGGCTTAAATAATTTATCTAAACAAGCTTTGGATATCTCAGTCTGAGAAGTTGAAGTTTTCCATATGATGGTTTTTTTTCCCCTGCAAGGACACTTTGAAGATGCTGCCAGCTGCAGGGAATGTGTGATAATTTTTCTGAACATGGGCTGTGAGCTCTTAGTAGTTAGCTACAACTGTCAACTCAGTAGTAGAGTCTGCTCCTACTAGACTGAAGGTGGGAACAAGTGAAGATGTTTGGGTGAGTTTCAAACATCGAGGTGCAAGTGAAAATCCTGTAAATAGTGTTAGTGCAAGCAACCTCCCTGCCTGTCCTGAAAGTGCCATCCCAGCAGTGTGAGGCCTAGGTTTTAACATCAATGTTGGCAGTCTGGTTTGTGAAGCAAGTGTGTGTTTGTGGTATCTATCAGCTTCTGCCTGGAAATTTGTAACTCTAGACCAGGAAAGCAAGTAGATCTGATTTACTGGAGAACTGGGTTGACTAAGCCTCTTTAAAACCAGTTCCGATCTGCTTTGCTCCCTGGATAGAGGGGATCCTGCTGAAGGCTGTCTTTTCAGTGGCTGCTTCTTACCAGTGCTTGTTTCTCAGCTCTGGCAGGAGTGGAAGAGGGACTGTTACATACCAGCCTGGAGGGCTGCACCCAACACACTCAGCTTTAGTAAGGGCCGTGTGCCACATTTAAAGTTGGACTTTCAGACTGAGTTTTTAAGTAGTTCTTTCCTCAAGTGGTTACCTGGTAATTTCAGGCATGGGCTAAGTGTAGCTATTCAAGTGTTTGTGATCTGGCAAACCCCTTTAATAGGAAAAATACAGATTGACCCTGGAGATCACAAACTAAAAAACACATGGAGCTGCTTACATACCATGTACAATGATGGTTTTAGAATCTATTCTTACAATGAAGCTTCGTATTGAGTAGATAGTATTGGCAGTGATCTTTAACCTGGCCACCTTCTGCTTGAAGAGCAGAGCCTGCAGCAAGTCCTGCTTGCTGCTTACACCAAAGAGGAGCAGAATAGGAGAGAGAAACTGTAATGGGTCTTGTTTGCTGCAGAGCAGAAGGAAATCTGAAATGTGTTTAAAGTCTACAGTGACCACTTCAGCCAGGGGTTTGGGTAGCAGCAGGGTGACAGCAGCACTCTTGAGAGGTGCCTTAAAAACAGTTGACAAAACCTAAGAGGCATGAACTTGGTTAAAATAATTTTTTAAATGTTTGAGGTCTGCCTCAGGGAAAGAATGGTGAGCCTTTGCAGTGCTGGATAAATAACTGTTTAGTAAATAAGGCATCAGTAACTGAGGAACAGTGACATTTTTGGCTTGCTGAAGTAATTTGCATCCTTTCTACTTGCCTCTGTGGCTTAAGACAAATAGAAGATAAGAGCTTTCTCATACAGAGAAGCCTTGATTTCAGAATACCTGTGCTTCTCAATTTCAGTGCATATTACAAGCCATAGATATGGCTCAAGTCCCCATCACTCCACTACTTTTTTTTAACCTTCACTCTGTTAGATTAACTTAAACCAACTGGTGCATAGCAACTTTCATGTGTTACAGCCAGCTTGGCTTCAGTAAGTATTAAAAGACATCAATCTTCTTTCCACTTGTAAATCACTGAGCATTTCAGGGGAAACGGTTCTTAATGGAAACTTCAGGGTCTGTTAACAATGACCCTGGCACTAAATGGCTACATTTGCTGGCTCTGATTGCTTTCTTAACTGTTTTTGGTTCTATCACTTCTCCAGTCAAACTGTTATGAAGAAGAATAAGTTTGGGAACAATGGTCTTGGGTGAGTGTCATGTTAGGAGGTAATCTTTTTAGCTCTGGTTTGTGGTGTTCTGTTGCAAACTGAGGAGCATTACAGCCTTGTTGATTGCTGCACTTTTTGGAGGCAGAGCATTAGGAGCATGCTGGAAAAACCACAGCTTGTCCTGTGGCCAGTAGCAGTTTTTAATATGGTACAGAGAGTGGGACCATGTTATATGGCATGACTAAAGATGATGAAGAAATTAAGCTGCTCATCACCACTGAGGAGAGACCAGGCTCAGACACTCATATAACCATAAGGCTTTCACTTTTTTAGAGGCCATCTAATAGACTTCAAAGATGTCTAATTCTCCTCTTATTAATCCACCTTTGTTGGCGAACTTTAGTCATAATTTATTTTGACTAAACAGTGCCTTGAAACCAATTAATTTCTAAGTCAGAAACAGTGAGCTGAACTCCTGAAGTTGTTGCTGCTGAAGACAATGTGCAGAAGAGGGTCTGCCAGGTGGAAAGAGTGGCAGGTGTGTGCTAGTTACTTTGGAGGCTTCTTTTGAGCAACAGGATTGGTGGATTGGGACTATTTTAGACAATCTGGTTTGTATGTGAGGTTGGACAAACCTCTCAGGGCATCCACGTTTTCCAGTGTTGTCTTTTGGAGGGGGATAGCATTGGCAGGGGCCACAGGGGCTTAAGTGTTTAAGAGGTGTTCCTCCTTCCTCTTTTTAAATGCCTAATGGGGTAACAAATACTAGTATCCTCTAAAATAGATGACAGAAAGGGGGACAAGCTTCTGTGGAGTACTGATGTGGGGAGAAGTTGAGGTGCTCCCTTGCCCTGCTCAGCCAAGCATTGTATATTTTGCTTAAGATCTGGGGTTTTGATCTTGGATTAAAAAATAATTGTGCTTTTCAGAAGTTAACAGTTTGTTAACAGCTTATTCTGTGGGAACTGCCTGGTTGGCAGAGGGTGGGAGGAAGCTGTTTCTGAAGACAAGTGCTGGTGAAAACCTCTCTGAGCTGAGATCAGTGAGGACTTGGGGGAGCAAGAGGAGAGCATTTGGATGTATCAGGACTTGACAGCAAGGTGAAGCTTGTGACACAGCTGATTACATTTGTTACCTGCAGAACTGTGACGTTGCTGCTCACAGCATCTCACCAGATAGCTGGCCAAGACCTGAAGATGAATATGTATGTGACAGCATATCTTACCAGCTGTCAGGGATAGCAGCCATGGGAGTCACAGGATGCAAGATCTGTATCTCCTCTGCTTTCATTTTTGTTTCATTTTCCTTTCAAACATTTCACAGCCACTTGATGACGGGACAGATGTCTTCCACTACCTGTCTCACTGAGTCCCCGTGTCTCGTCTTGCTCAAGTTTCTGTGGAGCACTGTTTGCTTGTACATCCTTCTCTTCAAGCTCCCTGCTTGGTCCTTGGTGACCCCTCCTAGAGAGCTGGCTGTGCTTTGGTCACTAACTACTACTCTTGGAAAAAAAAAAAAACTGAAGCCCTTGTTTCCATGTGCATTCCTCTGTCTTGGTCCCACATTCTACCTTGCCTGTTCTCCTTTGACTTTAACATTGTGCTTAACTGTTGGTTGCAGGCACACCCGCTCGTTGACACCTTCATTCTCATCCCCTTATTCTTGTTCTCATGACATCATTGCTATTTTTATTCTGCTCTGCCTCTTCACATCATTTTGCTTAATTATAGATAGCTGTTGGCTGCAAAAAGGAAGGATAAACTAATTTTTGTGTCATTTATAAACGCCTTATGTCTGTTTTATTTAAAAGGCTTTTTGCATTCTGTTTCAGATCTAGTACAGGAGGATCTTTTGCAGCCTTGCTTGGTGAAGGCACTCTGGTGTGGCTTTCAGCTGTTGAAAGCTTCAAGATCGAACAGTTACTTGGTGTCTTATTGTAGCAACCTGCAGAATCATTGAGTTCAAAGGACTGTTGATTGCCCTTTTGATCTTTATACTGCCTGCTTGCTGTTGCACTTCCGTGTCCTCGTTCATTTTACAAGTAGAAAAAGCTACCTAAGCTGGGTTAGGTGACTGTTTTGAATCAATAAAATTTTCCTTCATTTTTTAACACAAAGATACATCTTTTTTTTTGTTTTGTTTTTCAGTCCCATCTGTTTTGATATGATTGAAGAAGCCTACATGACAAAATGTGGACACAGCTTCTGGTGAGATTTTCTTGTGTTGTGCAAAATGTCCATCTCTTACAGCATGTGTGACTGATGTTGCTGTGAATCCCTTTCCTCCTGAGTTTTTGGTACTTTTGTCCTCTCTCTTTGCACTGGAGAAAGGTTAATAAATTTTTGAATGATGGGTAACAGGTTAAAAAAAAAGGGGGTTGTCTTAGTGTTTAAAAAAAAAAATACTATGCCACCATATCTCCTCTGCAAATAAAAGAATGGTTATAAACTTCTAGTAGCATCCAGTGCCCAGAGTCTGGACAGTTTGTCAGCTTATCTCAATTTGCAATGGCAAGTGATAACTGCCACCCAAAGCAGTGGGTCCTGCCTCTGTAGAGGTCATGGGAGTGAGTGTTGGTGTTGGAAGGTCCTCCTTGCTGTTTGCAAGACCATATACAGTTTGAAGTGGTCTCTTACCCTTTTTAGGGGAGGATGTGCTTCAGACTTGTTTCTGTTGTATTGAATTTGCCCAGAGTCCCCTTATTTTTCAGTGTGTTATCTCTGGCTGTCACAGGGAGCAAATGTTTTGTGGAGAAGAGCAAGATTTCCTCCAGGGGCAGGTGTGGCATTGTCTGCTCTTCCTGTGCTCAACTAAGAATTGGAATAAATGTTGAACCATGATGCTTCAATGTCCTGTGTACATTGTACTCTTGTGGTGTCTGTTAACTAGGGACCAATTGCTTACTCTTTTCAAGGAATAATATTTTAATAGTGTAAAGCATTTCCTCATGCAGTTAACTTGAGAAATGTTTTGAGCTGCAACAGGTAAAATAACAGCTGATTTTGTGCCCTCCATGATAACACTTTACTCCTTTGAGCTGTAACTTTTTAAAAAGTCCAAGATGAGAAGCATTGAAATATCTTTATTTAGAAAGAACAGAGCAGTGTTGCCACATGATGCCTTTACCAGCAGTCAACATGAAGCAAAGTTCTTAGTGAGATCCTTCAACTTAGTGCTGAAGTGCATCTTGTAGTTACTCTGTCCCTCCAGTAGCTAACAGCTCAACTGAGAGGACCTCTAAAGTCACTTCTGGTGACAACAATAGCCAAATGTTGGTGAAGGTGTTTCCAATGCCAAAATGCACAATAGCTTTTGTTGCTTGAAGTATTTGGCTAATCTAGATTATGCAGTCTGTTTATTAGCTCTGCCTGTGGAAGAGGGGCATGAATTTGAGATGGAAGTGTGGCTCAAGTATCCATGTTGCCACAGTCCTCAGGGAAATAAGAATGAAGTACTTGAATACCTTTTGTAATCCTTGCCAAGAAACTTTGCTGTCCTTCTGCTGTAGCACACTCTGAGTTAAGTGTTGGAATATTTTGACTCAGCTGTAGGATCTTGGCAGTGCAGCTGTCAGTTGACAACACAGAGTACACCTTACCTGAGGCTGATATTTACCTTTTGCTTGTATTTTGTTCCTTCGTGTTTGCTCACTTGTTTCTTCTTTATGTTTTTAAACAGCTATAAATGTATTCACCAGAGCTTGGAGGATAATAATAGATGTCCCAAATGCAACTATGTTGTGGACAACATAGATCATCTTTATCCCAACTTCTTAGGTGAGCTCTAAGTTTGTTTCCATGAGGAACATTGTAGATGTTAAGGAAGGCAGTCACATGTACATTTGTCCTATAAATAGGCAGCTTCTGGATACTGAAAATAAAATCCAGACATCAACCCTTTGGTCAATTGTGGTTTTTACTGAAGAAATATAAATTGTTAATACTTCACTGCCTCCAGCAGTTCTGTATGCTGAGTTGCAGTAGTGAGACTGACTTGCTGCTGTTTGCATACCAAGAAAAGCAAAACAAAGATGTTTTTCTGTTGGCTAGAGATATGAATCTCTTTATTTACTTGTGTTTTCTAGTGCTGTTGTCTGTCTAATAATCAAGAACATGCCCTGTTTACAAAGCATGGACAGTGGAGAGGGGAGGCTGAATTACATATTGTACTATTCTGGCTACTGCAATGAAGTCCATGTGATGTATGTGTGTAAATCACATACAGAAAAATTATTCATATACATGCAATTCTAATTGATTGCTTCTAAAACAGAGGAGCAAAATGTTCCTGACTGGAAATAGAGTTTAGAACTTTGTTGTGGGGAGAAAAGATCAAAGGAAACACATTGTAGAGTGAAATATCAAAATTAAATCTAAATTTTGTGTGCTGGGATATCCATTTAGTAGTAAATAGATTGAAAAGCCCCAGTATCCAAGGAATACTTCAGAAATGGGCATCCTGATTTAGATGCAACATGTTGTGCTGAGGCAGGTCTTGGAGGGTGTTTTGGGCCATTGATTGTTGACTCCACACACTGGCAATTGGGGGTTTCAGATCTGTCATGGGGGGTAAAGCAGCCAAGAGGAGGGAGAAGAGCTTGTGTGTGTGTGCAAAGGGTTGAGGTTGTCTTTCTGTATCTGAACCACTCACCAGATTGCTCTGAAATAAAACTGTAGCAAAAAATATTAAAAAATGCACACAATGATTAAAGGAAAAACATTGTTCTCTTTGGCTGTGCTGGTTTTTGCCCTGTAGTAAATCAGTTAAGTTTTTATCTCCCTCATAGTCTTCTGTGACCTACTTCTGCCTTGGAGTTGAAAAACTTTGTCAGAGAAGCATGGGTGCTTAGAAAAAGGAACTGAAGCTTTGGGGAATTTGGGGAATGTGTAGGCATTGTATTTGATAATATTTTAAAAAAATCTTAATTACTTGAAGAAAACATAATCAAGGAATAAATTGGTGAGAAAAAATGGAGACATTCTACTGATAAACTTATTGTGGCATTAATGACTAAAGTAAAAATACTGAAGTTTTCATACTTTTTTGTGAACTTGAAATCCATTTCTGACATCCCATTTATTTATGCTTTTAGTCAATGAACTTATTCTTAAACAGAAGCAGAGATCTGAGGAGAAGAGACTCAAACTGGACCATTCAGTGAGTAGCACCGTATGTTCCAACTTTTTTACTTTATTTATTTAAAGGTTTGGTATTGCAATTGTTTTTATGTGGCTTAATGTAGAAGAAATTATGCTGTCGAGTTGATGCTTTAACTTGGTTTATGTGGGAATAATACCAATATCAGTGGCACTAGATCCCTTCAACCTTGTTAACTCCCATTCTTCCTGCCAGCAAAATAAATGTAGAGGGGAGCTATGTTAGCATAGCTCAGTGTCATATGATGTATTGAATATAAGCTGGGAAACTGCCTGTGGAAGCACACTTGTTTAAAGGTAATAATTTTCATTCCATGTTGGAAATTACAGCTTCAATGAGAGTAATGGATGATTAGAAGTGCCATGGGCTTGTCTGATCACATATGAGAAGCTGTGTTACACGGGGAGATTGGAGGAAAGCTAATACCAACCACAAGAGGGAGAAGGATGCATTTGGACTACTGGTATTCTGGCTCTGATCCCAGATAAAACTGTCTGGATATCTTCTAGGCTTTCTTCATGTCACAGAGTGTTCCCAGTTTGTGAAAACCCCTGTACAGCAGCAGTGGATGCTCATGTACATTAAGATCAAAAAGAAAGTATGACATTAACCAGGAAACTTGCATATTTGTCTTGCTATGTCTGGGTTCCTTGGCTTCTCTAATTCATAAATAAGGTTGGAAAGTAATCCTAAAAAGCATGGATCCCCTGTTTTAGTCAGTTAAAAAAGCCCTCTCTTGAAGTGTTGTTAATTTAGGGGCTGCATTGGAGAAACCAATGCTTTCAGCAGTTGTATGCTTTAGAGAAGAGTATGCTTTAAGGATTCATTGGTTTACTTGCAGTACATTTTTGTATTCAACATAAAATCCACACAAACCTTATCTGGTTTAAAATGTACACGCTTGACCTGAGGACATGTACAGTAACTTTTTGAAAATTTGTTCTACTTTCTCCTTCTAAAACTGCCTGTAGATGCATCTATGTTAAATAACTACCAGTAAGTGGAAACCTACCATGACTTTTTGCCCAAACAGTGTCGTGTCTACCTTTTGGCAGCACATAAAAAAAAATACTGGTATCTCTAAAAAGAGAAACCCTGCTGTTGTACCAGCTCCATGTGCCTGTTCTCCTATTACTTCTGGTATTAAAAGAAGTCATTGAATACATATTGCAGCAAATGTGCTGTTTGGTTATGGACTTGTCTCATTAAGAAATAATTTTAAGGCATATTCAAAGCTTTGAGTAGTTTAGCAGTAGTACATTTAACTTGTACATTAGTATGTTAAAGTTGGTTGTAAGTCTTGTTGACTTGCTTAAACTGTGGGGTTTTTTTCCAGTTGGTCATTGAGTTTTTGCCTCTGTAGTTGCCTCAGGTTCTCTTGAGAGTTGTGTAAAAAGTCATGTTGCATATGGATGTTAATGTATTTTCTCTTAATCTAGACAGTACAAATAAGCTACAACATCTTAGAAAATGTCTAGTTTGGACTGGATACCATTGCCAGTTCTAGCAAATTTAAATATCTTTGTCATAGCTTTTATAGGGCAGGATTTTTTTTAATCCAGCTTTTTGTTCTTGGGAGGCCTGAGGACCTTTCATCTGTTGCTGTTGCTTCCTGAGACTTCTTAATGTAAGGCTGTATTAGCATTAGCTTATTATTCAGGTATTCCTGGGCTAAAAGATTACTTTTTTTACTGGCAATGAGAATGAGCAAACAGCTACAGAGAGAAATGGGCTGCATGGTAGTATGCTGGCTCTCTGAGGAGTCCTTGGCTCTAGCAGGTTGAATGAGAAGTTCACCCTGATGAGCTCCATCTTCTTCTCTACTCTCACATTTCCCATGAAAATACTCTGAAGAGGAGTAGTGTGGGAGGTAAGAAAAAAAAATAAGCTGATACTGCCTTCTTCCATTTGAATTTAGTATGAAGGCTTTACCTATTGGTTAAAAAAATTAAAAGGTATTGCCACTTAATAGTATTTCAGACAGATGTAATCCAACTAGGCTTGGGTAAACATGCTTTTTTCTTTCTCCCCTTAGAAATATATTCTCAAACTGGAGCACAAATCAGATAAAACTGTGGCTGTGAAATAATCTCTTCCTAGTCACAGCAGCTCTGCTCTCATAAAGCACAAATATCTTCCAAATAAGATAAGCAGTTACACAGCAGGACAGAAGAGCTATATCCTGTACATGTGGGAGAACTGGGAATTTTGATTACTGGAAATTGTTTTGAAATTTTTACAAAGAGATGAAATAGTAAAATGTTGCTTGTAATATCTGTTGCTGGAGTTAGCCCTGGATGGCTTGAACTCACTGAATCCCCAGATCTCTTGTGTTCTTTCTAGAATGGCCATAGGTGGCAGATAATCCAAGATTTGCTGGGAACTGATCAAGACAATCTTGACTTGGCCAATGTCAACCTGATGCTGGAGCTGCTGGTGCAAAAGAAAAAGCAGTTGGAAGCAGTAAGAAATCCCTTATTTAACTGAACACTGTCTAGTTAGCAGTCTTTGCTTTTCATGCTTTTATCTTGAATTAAGATTCTGTTGCCAAATATATTGCCTAGAATTTTCTTTTGCATTTTGGTGTTGAAAATTTAGCAAACTAACATTTCAACATAATGTGCTTACAGTGTTGCTGCTGGCAGGGTTGTACAAACAAGCAGGGAAAATGGAAAAGGCTCAGAGTGGTTAGCAGAACAGGGAAATGCATATGAAGGTGTTTGCTAATTAACTGTTGCACAAGTGAATATTGTCTTGCTTGGTAATAAGCATGAAGTCCAAAATATAGGTTAATGAATAAACTCCATGATATGTGAAAAAGAGATCATGCCTTATAGTTTCTTCTGGAACAGATAGAGTTTAAATGACTGCCATCCCTGAGGGCTTTTTTAGTATGTAATGCTTGAAAAAATGCTTATGAGCCTCACTTGGAGATTTATAGAATATGAAGCAAGCTGTTCCTAGGATTTAACTGAAATGTAGTTGGTTTGGAATAGTTCTCATGTTTTTGGCCATTCCATGCTGTTGGTCTCAAGGGGGCATTTTCCAGTTACGAAAGCCAGACCTTCTAAGGTAAACTGGATTACAAAATTTAACCTAGTGAACTTTGGGTAGGAGTGTGGCTTTTGGTGCTTTAAAACAGGTGAGGAAAAGTCATATTGGGAATGGCTACTTTTGCAGAATGGGTGTTTACACAACTTGTGGTTCTGATGGAAAAAAGTAACTCCAAAATATGTTTACTGACTACTGGCAAAACTTATGTTGCCTTATTGTATGGGGACTTGCACATAGCATTTTTTTTCTGGTTCAGTGAAGATGTGATGGCAGTATGGTTTCTAACTCCAGAGTAAAACCTCTTTTGTTGTTGTTGTTCTCAAGCCTTTTGTGTAACTTGTGACAAATCTGAAACAAAGCAGACTTGGCACTGAGTGTATGGGTTCTTCAGAGGTGGTTTACCTGTTGAGGCTACTAAGCCTTAAAAAGAAAAAACAACCCCAAACCAGAACCACACCTGCCATTTAAAAATACTTAAACATTTTTCCTTTCTAGTTTTAGTTGCTTTTGCTTTCATTATTGTCACAAGGGTGGGAAGGAATAAAATAATCTTAGAAAAGTAGTAGTCTTGTATCCTTCTCTTTTTACTTTTCCTGTACCATCTGCTTTTCCTGGATTCTGCATGCTCTAGTGTCTTGATCCTCTTTGAGTGTATGTTCAGTCTTTTAATAATAAATATTTTGGCATATTGTGAGAATTAACCTCAGAATGCTGGGGTAGGATTAGGGCTATATTAATGCTAGAGTATAGGTTTTATTTTTCTTGCCTCTTGTGCTTATCTTACCCTGTCTAGTTTTTGGCCAGTTTGAATGAAATTATTAAGCTGATGGTTGAGGTAAATGACCTGTCATGGAAAGATTGGAAAGACATGTTTTAGCTTCATAAGTGACTTTACTGTTGTCTTCTGCTCTGGAGAAATCTTCAGCAGGAATCTTTTTACATAAACATAAATGCTAATTTTAAGGGGAGGTGATTTTTGTATAAATACTTATGCTTTAGTATACTAATCATGAAGTGGATGCTAATGATCATCCAGGGTAGAAGGTAAGCCTGGGAGGAGCCTGTATTGCAAAATCACTTTCAAATGCAGTATCCAATAAAACTGAAAAGCATTTCAACTTACTAGTAAGTCTTCAGTGAGGCACAAACAAGAATTGTTAGGAGGATTTCTGCCTTCATGTAAAAACTTGTTGTGAGCCAAACAAAACCTTAAAACCTGTGCAGCAAAGTAAAACTACTATTCTTAAAACTGCTGTAATAGCTGTTTTCTCTGCCTTGCCTCTAAATGAAAACTGTTTCTGTGCTAAGTGGATTTCTGTGTGTAAAATGAATGTTTGTTTCTCTTAATGTATCTAAGCCACACTTATTTGCTGTGTTACAGGAGTCCCATGCTGCCCAACTGCAGATCCTTATGGAATTTCTCAAAGTTGCCAGGAGAAACAAACGTGAGGTAACTTGCTTTGTGTCTCAGTGGGTGAGGTGGTGTCTGCTGCTTTCTACCAGTTTCTCTTTAAGTGTGCTAGCCTGGCATTATCTCTCCAAAGAAAAAGGCAAGGCATTTCTGGGGAAATCTAAGGCAGAGGACACATGATTTTCAAGGAGAATGGTCTCTTTCCATGTGACAGCTTCAATTTTTAGCTGCCTGCCTTTTTGTCTCACACTGGTGTGAAGCATGTGGGAAGAAAGGAACTTGAGGGTAGAGATTCCCCACTGTAAATTTACATGTAATTCTTGAAATATTTTTTTTCTGGAATGGGAAAACTGAAATATGGGGAAGGAGTGACCTTGTCACTCAAATTTCTTTTTTTAGTGTATCAAATACCATGACTTATGCAGTGTCAAGGAACTAACCAAAGGGGGAAACTGAGTCCAAGATAAAGTTGCCTTTGTAAAGTATGAGACCTACTAGGCTAGGCGTAGTATCCCATGAGAACTTGGAAGAGTACTGCTGATTAGAATATCTAAACATCAAATGGAAATGTATGCTGGAGAATCTTGGCTATCACTAGAGGTATCAGTGAAGACAAAATGGCATGCTTCACTTCTGATTGTTTGGTATGAAGGATGTTACCTGTTTGATCTTTCGGGGTTCAAAAAAAACAAAAGTGTTGCTTGTCTTTGCTGTTTAAGCAAAAAGAGTATTGCTTAAAACCATTTTAGCTTTTGTTTTTTGAATGCTGGTAGAAGTTATTTTATGGCAGGTTAATCTCAGATCTTCATAATATCTACTTTTAATTTTCTTATTTAGTATTATGTGGAGAATTTCAGAGCTTGGCCTATCTTCAGTGGCCATTGTCCATTGACACTCGTTGAACACCTTCCAGTGGAATTCAGTGCAGCTTGAGGAACCATTAAAATATTGAGGAAGCTTCCTGGTTATCCTGCCTTAGTCTAGGAGGTAAATTGAGAAGTGGGTGCTTCAAGGGGTTCATACACAGCTTAGCTAGGTTGCTCTTCCTTGAGTCATGCTGTGGTGATGCAAGTGCAGGGACAAGTACCTTAAAATCAGTGATGATTTTGCTTTCTCTTCCCCCAGTTGAAAATGAGTTAGAACAGCTCCACGGGAGAGACTGTTGATACCTACTTTGGTTTGCATGTGCTGAGTGGGAAGGGTGAAGTGAAGGAAATAGCATCACTGCCGATTTTTAACATACTGTAGCAGAGTGTGCCACTGCTGACTGATTTTCAGCATCTGGGATACCTTTCCCATCTCATCTGTCTGCCCTTGACTTTAGTAATAATGCACAGGGATAGCATATCTTTTTTTTTAAGGCTAAAGAAACTTAATTTTGACTGCTGATCCTCTGAACATGGCCTTGGGAACATCCTGAAGCCTGTTGGGACATGCAGCTTATTTAAGATCCTCTCTCCCTGCTCATGTGTCCCCTATGTTGCCATGACTTCCTCTGTTATTTCTTACCTCTCCTTTCTATTCCATAATGAAATGCAGACTGTCACATCTCAAAAGACTTTTGCACAGGCCTGTCAGTTCTGTCCCTGCCATAGTGGTTAGTGTCTGGCCCTGACATTTATTTTGAGGGAAATGAGGACTTGTCAAACTTGCTAGAAGCAATCTTTCTTTTCACTTGATCGGGTTCAGAAAGATGCAAACCAGTGGGAAGAAGCTTGGCAAATACAGACCAGTCAGCAGAATAACTTTAGAAAAGTATCAGCCTGTCTTCATCAGTCAAGCTATAGCCACAGAGTAAATGAGGCCAGTTGATGTTTCCTTTCTAGTGAATCCCAAGGTCCTCCCTGTAGCTGGTGGATTTTGTGACAAGTCCTCTTTTTCTGGAGGAGGTGTTTCTGTGTGGATAATAGAGGAGCTACTGTTTGTGGAAGGGAATGGGTCATGCCAGTGGTAAAGATACATCCAGGCTGCAGAAGGCCTAAGGTGCTAGTTTGGAAGCTGAGAAGAGGGGTTTTGGGGGCTGCCTTAATGCAGTAAAGAGGAGCAAGAGCTTCAAAGTTCACTGTAGTTTCTTTTGATGCTGTAATAGGTGACTCTTCAAGAAATAAGGATGGAACTCCAGAAATGTGTGGACCCTGGGACACTTGTATGATGTATTGCACATAGCCTGCTCACATGACTCCTAGCCTTATTATGGGAGGAGCACTGCCTTCTTCCCTTTCCTAATTCAAGCCTAGTTTTTGCAAAGATGGCTGCAGGGTAATTGCAATTTCACTCAGCCATAGCTGTAACATTTTCTTACACAAAAGAAGCTTTTTTATTATGACTGAGAGTGCTTGTTTCAGATTTTTGGGTTAAATGCTTAAAGGAATGTAATATTGCCTGGTAACTTTGTCTCCTGATATGCCTCTTGGAATATCTATGGCATGATTTTATTAACAGGTTTTGTTTATTACATACTGCAAGCTCTTACAGGGTACATTATTAGTAAGTATTTATTAATACAGATACTGCCTTAGAGTAAGTGCACCTGTGTAATATTTCATAAAAACATGTTAAGAGCCTATAGTTAGCTGCCTGTAACCTGCCTTGCTTACTTCACTCAAGTTTTGTGGGTTTTTTCTCCTGCCTTCATGAAATAGTGACTTAGCTTATGGGACAGGGTTTTTATCTAGAAGAAAATAGTATCTTTATAGACTTGTACTTAAGAATTAGAATATTGCTGTAGTCAAGTATTTTGACAAATGCCTTTCTTCCACTTCCATAATTTTTAATAAGGTAAATGTGAGGTTCAGTACCTGCACAAGTTTCTATCAGAAATCCTGTTTTGATGTGTTCATAACTTTCCAAAACATTGATCTTTCAAGCTGCAATTTACTGTGTTTTTTGTGCAAAGGTATTTACAAGTTCTTTTCCTTGTAAGTCTTTGTTTTCTTTTTGATCTATGGCAATGTGGCAACAAGACAAATCCTTGACAATGCTAATAGGGAAAAATTACTTAGAAAAACAATGAAAACAAATGGCTAAAGATGGAAAATACTTTAGCAACGAAATAATAGTTTTGGATGGGAGAAATATATTGATAATCCACAATAGTTGATTGTCTCTAAACTTAGCGTGGCTGTGTGCCTTTCCATATGTGTGCACAGTTAATTGATTGCATGCTCTCAATTTTTTGATCCAGTGTTTTCTTCCGTTGAAATCCAATATCCAAAGAGTCTGAAAGTTTAATAATAATGAAATATTTGACTTGGGTTTTTTTATTACTGTTTTCAAGGGAAACCAAAGGCAATAACATGGGATTTTTTTTGTACATTTGTATTTTCATGTTGGAGTTTTAGTGCCATTAGCTTAGCTTTGTTGCTTAAATACTTCTGTAGATTTAACTTTGTTCACTTTGAAATGATCACAGGTTATTTCATCTTGAACACTTTGTGAGAAAGCTGATACCAGTTAATGGAAAAAATCTCCCCAGGTTTATATTCCTCACTTTAAAAAGAGCCTTTACTAATTATCTTTTCAGGATTTGAGTGCTGCCAAATGAAGTTAGGTACCACTACATAGGATGTATAATTTTTCCTAAAACATTGTTAGCTCAGCTACCTAGTGGAGAGTGCTATTTCTGTGAGGTAGCACCATTGCTTACTGAAGGGGTATCCTGAGCTTAACAATTAGTACCACAAATCAAGTTCTACAACACCCTAGATCCCCTAGATGCATTCATGTTCCTCTTGGCAGCTATCACTTACTAGTTTTGTGGGCTTTCTTTCTAATAATGTCATATTAAGTCTCTCATATCTAATAAACAAGACCTTTTTCATGTCTGTTACTATAAAGGGGCTATTTTCAGCTGGTAGCCATCCTGGGACAGTGAAGTAATCCTGAATTGTCTCAGGTTTGCTGCACTGAGTGCCAGCTCAGCATTTCAGAATCATAATCCATTTCAGCCTCAAATGTATTTATCTATCCAGCTGTCTTCACTTACTCCATATTGTGAGCATGTTAAATACTAAAAATAAGAGGAGTTATTAGTTATTGTGGGATAATTGCAGGGAATTATAAGCATGAATTCTCCAGGGATGTCATTACCTTGTGTTAATCACTTCACCTGTCAAGTCTTATTGTTCTGTGCATAAACACAGGAATGAACTAATGAGTAAGGAAGAGGAGGTGACAGAACTAGAAATCAGTCATGCTCTTATGTTGTCATATAGTCTTGATTACATTCCAGGACTCCTGAGGTGAATTTATAGCTATAGTAGTATCTTCCCTATCCACTGCACTTAAATAACTGGTATTTTAAATCTATTTGCATTTTGAAGCAGCTCAATGAGAGACATGAGCTCTGACTGCAGTGATAAGCCAAGGATACACTAGTGTATGAGCAGCAAGCTAAAGGTTGTCATGCAACCATCAGTCTATAATAGCTGACTCCTTACTGCAGTGGAGAGGTCTTTCCAAAGAAAAAAGAGAGGGCAGCCTAGTACTAGGAGCTAAACAGCATGTGGAGGCATGTATTAAACAATAAGGCAATTAATCTAAATATTTAGACAGCTTTTTTCCCTGCCCCAGACATTTCTCCTGTGACACTTTTCTGTCAGCCCCCATTGTTAAGTGTTCAAAGCCTTACTCCTGCAACTGAAGCTGAAGGAATTACATGTGAAGAGGGTGTGTGGAGGAAAATTCAAGATACCAAGCATATTTTTAATCAGTCAGACATCTCCTTCATCCTGTCCTTGGGAACTGTGTGTGCTAATCAGCTCAAGTAGGGTTTTGTCCTCAAACCTTTAAGTTTTCCCCAGTTAAGAGGAAGCATACACCATTTGTAGGAGGTATTGATCAGAGTGAAGAAATATCCCCTGCAGGTAAGTTTGTTATATGCAGGATGCTCAGAAGCTTGGGTGTGATTGCTTTATTTTTTTTTACCAGTGGAAGTAACTTGTGGAGACTTGGGTGTTCTTGTCTTCATACCAAAAGAAGCCTTGCATCTCTTCCCACTTGTGCAAAGACTTCATAGTTAACAAATGGAATTTGATGCTAAAACAAGTGAGATTTGCAATTAGCTTAAAAGGCTGTCAACTCTGATTACTCCCTTGCAATATCTGTCCTGTATCTTATGACATGCTCTGTATTAGAAGCAATAAAGGAAGGAAAATACTGAGACCAGACTTCAGCTGGTTTCCAGAGATAAATTGATGTTATTTGCTGTTTGCTGTGGAGTTGTGGAAGTGTTTGGTTTTATGGGAAGAAATTAATTTCAATGTGTACCTTTAGGAAAGGTTCATCTGTTGGTACTTAAGTTTACACTCAGGTGTGTTAGAACACTAGCTGATGGAGGAACAAGAAGTAGAAGTGATCATGTTGGATGAAGTTATGGGATAGCTTTTGTAGATAATCAATTAATGCTACCTGATTTATTCTCAGCTGGACAGATGCTAGTTTTTACACTGTCTTGGTTGGTGCAATGGCTGTGTGTGTTTGGGGGAGAAAAGGTGCTTCATCTAGTAATAGTCTTTTTGTCTCTGTGGTGAATGTTGTGATGAATTCATGAAGGTTTTGTTTCAGAGCCTTGAATGTGTCTGACAATATAAAGCTTGTCAATATTCAACAGTGTGAATCCAGACACTGTTTTAAGCTGGGAATTGTGTTGGTTATATCACAGTATTTCTGTAGAAAATAACTGCTGCTGTTCTTGTGTTTTTTCCTAGAATTGGAAAGACAGTTGATCAAGGGTATATAACTCGTTTCCTAATGCATTTTTCTAGGCCATATATGTGGCACTGGGAGGCTCTGCTGAGCTTTTTTGTAAACTTTTAACTGATGCCAGGAGACCCAGTCAGATCCGCTTGTTGCCTGTGCTGTGCAACGGATGAAGTCACTGCCTCCTGAGGGGCCCCTTGGTCCAGAAAAAACAGGAAGACTGAGGATGAAAGCTCAGCACTGTGCTCAGCTATGGCTTTTAGTAGATAGCCAACTGAAATCAAACTCTGACTGTGACCTGGTGTTTAGTGTTGTGTAAGTTCAAATTAGTATCTTGGCCCAAGAGTCTTCTATTGTAGTTCAGTAGCATGCTGGGGTGTCTGAGAGACTTTGACCAGTGATTTCCTTTCATCCATATACTCCAGGGCTGAGAGTTGTCGTTGGAGAACTCTTTGTATGTGTGTCTGGATGGCTTCAGGCTCATACCTGAGGGTTTTAGAGGACACTGCCTGTTGGGTGTGAAAGGGGTTTGAATCTGAGAGTCTGCATTTCCTACTGTGGTACCTTCTCTTAAAACTGCTAAGCGTAAGTTTTCCTTCTTGGACATTGCTTTCAAATGTTGTTTTGACCTATTGTTGCTAGTCTGTATGTCTGAAGGTTGCCAGTGACCACACTTTATATTCTTAAATTCTTCAGCTGTCTCTGAAAAGACTGACTTTCAAAGGGGGATGTTCACCTGGAAGCTTTTACAACTGCTAGTTGTGGGGTGGAAGTCAGTTGCCTGCTTGCACTAGAGTAGCATGCAGCTTGTTCACTGCATAAGCTTGTTTGTCCTTGAAGTTCTGCTTAGGTGAGACTAGCTCTGAGTTGTGCTGTTGGCTTGTTTTTCTTAACCAACATGCAGCTCCATGATATGAGATGATCTTTCCAGGCCGTTAGTTCTTGACTCGTGTGTTCTGAAATCCCGTTTCTGCAGGCTGTAAGAAAAATAGACTATTTTGAGGTAATCTTTTTTCTTCTGTACTTTTTTCTTTTTGTGTTTGTGTAACTTGGGACTAGAGCATTATACCTACTTCTTTCAGTTCATTCAGTGGAGTTTGTTTAAATGATGAGGTTTAACTGTTGAACTGAAACCTTCTTATTGTCCACATTGGCCATTTCAGTTCTGGGAAAGCATCTGTGTCTGAGAACAGAGTTTATAGTATGTGCTTCTATTTTAGCAGATATCTCAGTGTTCATTCTAAGTGGTTTTTGCTGACTTAATCTGAAGTTTGACAGCCTTGATTCTGCCCATCATTGGGACAGGACTTGGCTTGCTTTCTGTGCCCAACATAGTGAAAATCAAATTAAGGGTCTATAAATTTGGATATACTGCAAGGACTGTAATTCATTTAGCTTTCCTTCAGTGTCCCTCAATGGCTGGCAATTATAAATCAGTAGTCTCATTTTTCAAAGTTCAATTGGAAGGAATGTGGACTGATTTAAGCTCTTGGGTAGATTCAAGCTAAACCATAAAACAATTGAGCCAACTTATCAAAAAAATGTCTCAATGTGGGTGTTACAAACTCATTTTGGGTATGAGAAGACTCTTCATAAAATAAGTATGAAACACATTTACCCAATTTTTAGACTTGCTACTATCAGGTAAGTTTATGGTAGGTTCAAATTGCTTGCCTTAATGTGACTAGAAGGAAAAATTAGTAAATAAAGTCCCAGATCTTGTACTTCTGGCTCTGTGCAATAGTTAATGAAAGCTGGCCAATAAAAAGTTGCTGCCCTTGTTCCTATAAAAAGTTCTCCTGTTTGTGTGGTGGCAACAACCATCACTTATTTTTCAGTTGTCCAGTTTGGCTGTGAGCCAGCACACTGTAGAATAGCTGATTTCCTTGCTGTAATTCTGGAACTTCTAAGTGTATTTGTAACTTCTTTTTAAATGGGTTCCATGGAAGTGGGGGAGTAATGGTGTATGTCTGTCAGAGCTGAGCACAGGCAGGACCCATGCTGTGCAAGTGTCACTTAGCTTTGCCACTAATCTTGGAGCTATAGCACCACCTGCTATTCTTGCTGTAGGTTTTGCAAGTGAAAATGGAATTATCTGTTATGGTGTAATGGCTTGTAAATTACCTGTGGTAGTCTAGTTTTAAACCATTAAACTTGTGCTGTCTGTGACTCAAATTAAGTATAAACTGTAACGTTCAGCGTAGAGAGATTATGATATAAGTACAGGATCTCATTGCAAGGAAGAAGCAGCCATGTTAGAAGTAGGTGTGGACCCAGCAGTCTGTCCTCTGCTGTCTTCAGGGTCAGGACTTCTGTAATGTTGAAAAAGTAAATTAAAATGGTGAATTATCTAATGCACAGCACATAAATGTTTGGAATGCTGATCGATAGTAGGGGGTTAAGGTGGGTGTTTAAATGAAACTTTCTGCCACTTGAATGATCAAGCTTAACCACTCGAGTGAGTCTTTGGGGGTAGCTTGCCTTATATTCTTGGAAATAAGTCATATTAAGGATAGTATGTCTTGCAGTACTAGTAACTTTGGATTTGGGCAATTTGATATTCCCTTATAAATTCAAAATGGTAAATTGTGTGGCCTTTAGAGAATGTGTTGTGCATATTGAGCTGGTGAAAGGTCTGGAGGATAAGTCCTATGAGGAGAGGCTGAGGGAACTGGGATTGTTTAGTCTGAAGAAGAGGAGGCTGAGGGGAGACCTCATTGCTCCCTAAAACTACCTGAAAGGAGGTTGTAGGAAAGTGGGTGTTGGCCTCTTCTCTCAAGTAAATAATGACAGGACAAGAGGGAATGGCCAGAAGTTGTGCCAGGGGAGGTTTAGGCTGGATATTAGAATTTCTTTACTGAGAGAGTGGTTGGACAGTGGAACAGGCTGCCCAGGGAGGTGGTGGAGTCACCATCCCTGGAAGTATTCAAAAGAAATGTAGATGTGGTGCTTAGGGACATGATTTAAGCACTGAACGGGTAGATTAGGTTATGGTAGGTGGATTTAGGTTATGGTTGGACTTGATGATGTTCAAGGTCCTTTCCAACGAGGATGATTCTGTGATTATAGAATAAGATTTCAGTGGACTTCCCAGCATGGTAACAGCTTCTGGTTGAATGCCACAGTGCTAGCTGTATGTAAACTTTTATTGTGTGTAGAGGAGTGTCAGACGGACTGCCAGTTCTCAATTTACTCATTAAAACTGTGCATCTTAGTGAAGCAGACTTGCCTGGGACCTGAGTTTTGTTTGTTTAGGTCCAGTCTCAGAGCTATCACCTAGAGCACTGCAGGTGTTCAGGTGGGACATGTCTGCAGAATGAGGCTGGGAATTAGGGCTGGTAAGGAGATGTTCTTAGAGGTAAACAGTCACCAAGTCTTTGGCTTCACAGCCACTAGAGATGAGTGAAGCCAGGTTACTCAAAAGTAACTGCAAAAACCTAAAAAATATTACATGTGACACAGAAGGGAAAGGGAATGTTGGCTAGTGAGAGGGGAAAGTTCCCTTTTGACCCTTTCAGGGTTTGCCCTCAAATTGGCTGGAGTTCATGGTATGATCCAAGGTAAGTACTGCACCCTTGAAAGAAATGTCATGTGACACTTGCTTGGTGCCAGGAGCAGAGCTCTTTTGCCAATCCAAAAAATTATCCATTAATTTTAATTGGCAAATGGCAGGTTAACTGCTGGCAAGAGAAATACTCTAACTTTTAGCAAAATATTTTTTATTTTGTTGAAGGGTCAGTGTCTTTCATGGTGTCTTTTCCGAATTACATTCAGTGTTTGTAAGCCAGTTATGAGTACCTTGCCTGAAAGATGTTAGACCATAAATAGTATTACTTTGAATGATGTGGGTCTCTTTGTGATGGATATCAAGATACCACATGCTCTCGTTTTGCACTGACAATAACAACTTTGTCTTTAATGTGGTTTGTGTGCACACTTATGTTAATCCATGCAGATGAGCTTCCTGCATAGTGACTTTCGAATCATGTAGCATGCCAGTTCAGACAGTTCAGGTTCATCTCTAAAAAGATTGTAATTTATCTTGGTGGTGGTGCAGTGCAGATTGATTTAGACTTCTCCCGTTCTCTTATCCACAGCAATTGGAGCAAATCCAGAAGGAGCTAAGTGTTCTGGAAGAAGATATTAAACGAGTAGAGGTGAGGTGCCCAGACATTGTTGTGACTGGCAATTTTTCATTTTCATCAAGCTGCCTGCCTTGCTTGTGGGGCTGCTGTGTTAAATTTATGGCATTTGAGTCAGTAATGGGAAAATGAACAGATGATGCTCTTTCTTTAATTTGTTCATTTAGTTGATGTGTGCAAGCTGCAGGTTGCTAAGACGTGGCTTTGTTGAAACCTAGCTCTTATCTAATCATGCATTTCACTTTCTTTGTGTTGGTAGTAAGTATTTTAGAATAACTGCTAGAAATGAACAGCCAGTCTATTGATCATAATGATTTTTGTATGTTGCAGTGTTCTGGCTGTTTGCACAGGCTGTTCAAGTTGTAGCAGCATGCCACTCTTAAAATGGAGAGGTACAGGGGGGTGGTGCACAAGGGAGCTGTGAGGCAGAGATTGGGTAGGAGCAGAACCAGCTCCTGCATGTCAAAACAGAAGCAATCTGCTGCCTCCTTGTTTAATTATTTTAATTCTTTAATGATGGATGGGGTTCTCTTGAGATTTTTGTTAAGTATTACTTGCCAAGTAAACCCTTCAGCTCAATCTTACTGTCCTTGAGTCCTTAGGGTTTTTCTTGGGCCTTTCCTCTAATCATTCTAGTGTTTTCATCTTGAAGCAGGAATCTGTTTCAGGAATGCATTGTACTGCCACCTCTCTAAATAGTGTTCCCTTAAAGCTTCTTGGGAATCAGTTTGCAGGTCTGCATCTCTTGCTTGTCTGGAGCAGTCAGCACAATTTCCCAACCATAGCCCTAAAGCCTAAGATGTCTTCCCTTCCAATTTATATGCATACTGATGAATTATCAAAATATAAGTAGAACTGACAAGGAACTTCCCTCAGCTGGTAGCTATGCAAATTGTAACTTGGTAGATAACAGCATTTTTCAGACCTATTTCCCTAAATGGTTCTTAGCTCTTGGGAGATAAATATACCATAATGTCTTTCCTCAAGACTGGTAAAGTAAGTCTTCAGATCTAGGAGAAGCTATTCCCAAAGCTGCAGGATCCCTCAGGGAATATCTAGCTCCCTGCTTCTCTGCTTTTTTAATCAGGCACTTCAGTGGACTGCAGCTGGGTAGGTATCTGGTGTGTCATAGTGGTCTTGGTTCTGACCTCTGAAGCCTGGGATCTCTCTCATCACAACACCCTACTTTCTGCCTAAAAACTAATGGGCACCTAGTGGGAATATGAGAAGCACCAGTAATGTTGTCCTGGAACTCTTTGCCCTTAACTAGTGAGCTGCAGCATCCTGCATAGCTTCCATTTCTCAGAGATGAAAGGTACAGCCTCACACTGGGTACACAGCAGTGATTTAGTCTGGCAGTGACAACGCCAAGTTTATGTGCAAAGTTTGTCTCTTGTCTACTTCCCCCCCAGAAGACTGATAGATCATTGTTTAAGTCTGGGGCATGATACCACCTTTGCTTTGTCTTCTTGTGGCTGCTCTTGCCTCGATCCATACCCAGCACTACTTTCCAGTTGTGAAGGCTGTTAGATAAAAGTTTGCATGTATCTCAAAAAGGCAGTTAGACCTTGCTTGTTCTGCCTTGTTTAAGGGAGGTGCTGGGTTTGACACAATTGAATGCTAACCATATCCATTGCTGCTTATTTGAGTATGAACTCCAGAACTGCCTCTTCTGGGGCAGAAAGCACTGCAGTTGTAGGATTCCAGCAAAGAAAATCAATGTTTCTTCAGATGTAGCAGAGACTTCTAGAGGAGCATTGAGTAGACAGAAATACGGTTGATTGTGTGCTTAGAAAAACAAAAAAATTGCTATGTGGACACAGAAGTTGCCTACTAATTAATGATTTGTCAACTTTGCTGTAACATGGCTTTCTGTTTCAGGAAATGAGTGGCTTGTACTCCCCAGTCAGTGAGGACAGCACAGTGCCACAGTTCGAGGCTCCCTCACCTTCACACAGGTATGGAGCTTGCAACTCAGAACACAGGTTTCAAGCTGTACATGTTGTATTGTACTTGCTAGTCCTTTCCATGCCATGCCCAAAACACGAGCTAAACTGCTTTTTGAGTGCTGTACAACATGCTCCTATTCTGGTTTTGATTGGTATGAACTTTATGTGAACAAAGCAGCAAAGAAAAAGCCATCTGACTCTGCAGCTGGGTGAAAAGTCTCCTCTAAACCAGATGCTGTGGAAAGCTGATGGTTTTAAATGTAGTATTAGGTAACTTGAGTCATATAAGCCTTTGCTGTGGTATGAAATATCACTGTTAAATACATGCTGCCTCTTCTGAATGTTATGCAGTTCTGCTTGGTATATGAGAAGTCTTAATTTTGTGTGGTGCTTGTGTCCTCTGGCTTCCCCACTCGCTGGGAACGGTTAAAGGTATAGGCTCACAGGATCAACATTTAAAGCATATAGCCTTATTGATTGTTAATCTGCTGTCTGGTTTGACTTAATGAAATGCCTTTCCAGTAACATACTTTCAATGTGGATTTTTGTAATATTGTGTAGTCTGGTTTCTTGGTGACAAAATTGCAGAAGCTTCTTGTGTCCCAGTTGCCTGTGCCAGGGTTTGAAGTGCTCTACTTCTTTATAGCACTGGGGTTTTTTTTTGTAAGAAAGCTCTGATTTCACAGGACCAAGTTATGTTATTAAATTATCATCTCTCCTACCTCTCCCCAGGGTATTTTCCTAATAGTAGAACTCTGAACTGTCCACTTCTTTTATAAAATTGTACTGGTACCTTTTCAGCAATTATCAGCCCTAAACCTAATAGCCCAGAAATTAGTAAGAAAAAATTACCAGATTTCCTCCCCTGCAGAGTTTTAGATGGAGGGCTCTGCTCTGCTAAGGAGCCTGGCAGTATGGGCTGGGAATTCTTACCAGGATGCTATTTCTGCACACAGACCAGAATCTCGTGCATTTCTATGAAGTTCTGGTTGGTCCTGAGAGAAAGGATAGGAATATAGCCAAGATGGATGGGAAAAGTGTTACTCCACCTTTCACTGCTTGCCTGATTTTTGTGTGCAGCTGTTTTTGATGGGACTTGTTTCTGTTTTGTGAAAATGAGATTCTTGTCAGGTTCTAATAGTTTGTGTTATTGGCTATTAAATAGGTTGCTTGCTGTTTGCTCTGGGGTACTGCTGCTTCAGGAAGATGAGCACTGGTTGGTTCAACATGTCACCAATTCAGCCCAGCTTCAGGCCTTGAAATATTTCTCTTCTACAGAATCACTGACCTAGTCATGGTTGGAAAAGACCTCTGAGATCACAGAATTCCAACCATCATAAAAAATGAAAAAACACACCACACCACCCCAAAAAACCCCACAACAAACACCACACACACTCCACCTAACAACACACACAAAAACCCCACCCTGCAGTCTCAGCTACTAGAGCATGCCCTGAAGTGCCCCATCTACACGTTTCTTGAATACCATCAAGGATGGTGACTCAACCACCTCCCTGGGCTGTTCCAGTGCCTGACCACTCCTTCAGTAAAGAAATTCTTCCTGATGTCCAATCTAAACCTCCCCTGCTGCAACTTCAGACCATTTCCTCTGGTTCTGTCATTATTCACTAGGGAGAAGCACCCAACACCAACCTCCCTACAACCTCCTTTCAGGTAGTTGTAGAGGGCAGTGAGGTCTCCCCTCAGCCTCCTCTTCTCCAAACTAAACATCCCTAGTTCCCTCAGCCACTCCTTGTATGACTTGTTCTCTAGACCTTTCACCAGATGATTGTATTTACAAGTAGAAATGTATCCCTATTACTTGAGTCAAGCTAACAAACAAGCTCCCAGAGAACTTTAACTGTTAAAAGCTGGGCTAATCTTATAAACCCAAGAGTTCTGGGAAAAGTTGGAAGGGAAAATAAAAACCTGCTGAGACCTACACTGGTTTCAGGCGACTGATAATTTTTTATTCCTTCATGACTGTTTCACATCCTAGAGTCAATCATTCTGTTCTTGCTTTGAAGATACAAAATAGTGTCCAAAATATTGTAGTGACACTGGATTGATGTGCTTCACCTGGGGTCTACTGGGATAAAGTGGTGGGATAGACTACAGTGAGCACAGAGATCATGGGCTGTCTCTCTTGCCCATCTTCTCATGTTTGTCTGGTTCCATCTCAGCTGTGTCTTGAGCTTTTGGGTTTTTTCTCTGGTACAACATGCCAGGGGTGTGATATAATGATGTTCAGGGGTTTTCTAGGGTATGGGAGATTGCCTTTTTCTCTTGGCTTGAGAAGACCCCTTTTCTGTTTCTCAGTTACATTCCTGCATTAAGAGAGAGTCTTGAGGAGTTGGAGAAAATAGTGTGTGAAGAAGTGTTGGAACAGACATTGGCTGTTGCTGGACTCATGTAACTTTGGTCCCTGCCCTATTCTGACAGTTTTATGTAGTTGAAGTAATTGAATCAGTTTGAATTACCAGCACTCTGATTCCAGAAAGGTCTGCCACTTGAAATTAATTATCTTTTCAACATTAATTGTAAATTTTGGAGAGTGTCTCAAAAAACTAACTGATTCTTCTTTTGCAAAAATGCTGCAGAACAACTGATAGGAGCTTTGGAAAATGCTGATTTTTTTTCTTTTGAGCTTTGTGTTAGGTGAAATATTTAATCTCCAAAGTGCGTTTTAGAGATGCTGTGAACCACTAAGAATGAAATACAAATACAGTAAGATGGTTTTACTTCCACGTTGGAATGTTCTTAAACTTGCAGAGACTTCTTAGCTTATCACTGATTTAAAATGGTCTCTTTAAATTGGAATATAACTTGTTGCTATATTTAATACCCTGCTAATGAAATATAATTGTATAAAATTTTACTAATGTGTCTCAAATAGTATAAGGTTATCATAGACCCATGCTGAGATGAAGAAAATCTCTTCACCCTTTGAATTTTAAAGTTCAAGAAAATAGAAGTCTTTAGAATTTGGTTTTATCTGGTCTCTGGTGACTTGCCCTTATTCTCCTACTTCCTCTAAATCAAGGCTTACTTCATTATTTGTTTCTTTTCATTGTAGCTTTTCCCCCTCCCACTCTTAACGTCTTCAAAATGTGAAATTATTGTGCCTCCCTCATCTTCCTTCGGAAGTTCTTAAGCAACAAACAAGTGCAACTATCGTGGTGAATATGTCTCTGCTTCAAGAAACACATGTTTTCTCTTATGCTTGTACAGGGTATGATGAAATATTAAATTGGGTAATAGCAGAGCACTTGTTTACAGCCCTGCAGATTGCTGGGCTTGTATACTAATAGAGAACAAGAGGGCAAGAATAAGGGAAAAGAACAAATCGTCCTGTGTAGGTTTTCTGAACAGGCGTGCATGCTATTTTTGCTACCAGTAAATGGTGCAAACAGGAGATACAAATAAGCAGCTTCTCTGACTGCATATTCAGGCAGTAATAGCAGTAACAAGCTATCACTCTAATAGGAGTTTCTGGGGAAGAATTCTGATCTAAAAATTAGTTGCCTGGTAACTGATTCAGTTATCAAAATCCTGATCTCCTTCCTCTCCATTTGTTCTAATTACCCCTCCTACCCCCATAATGGTGTAACAAATGGCATTTCTGGCCTGCAGCTTGTTGTGTTGCTGCTGTTGTTCCAGGTTTTTGAATATGTTGTATTACTGTAGCTGAACTTTCTAATTGAATGTAATGTTACAGCTTTTCAAAAAGAATCCAGAGAGAACTTCTGTAATTTTCTATTTGTGTCCTGTTTTTAAAAGGAAAAACATTTGAGCATATGCCAGTTAACTCAGCTACAGGCACTGCACAGAAATTACTCTGAATTTATATTCTGGTTAGGGGGATGATGTCTGAACTCCTGAAGGCTTTACATCACCAGACAACCCACAGCAAAACAAGACCAGATGCTCTAATTCTGTGCGTTTTGCTGTTAATTGCCACTATACCTGTTTCAGAGTATTTTTTCATCACTTTCAAGACAAGTGTCCTATTCATGCTGTTCCTGGCAGGGTCTGCTCTATGTTTCATTATTTCATGTGGCCACATTCTAATTTGAAGTTCATTGTCCCCAACCATGCCTGAAACAGGTCTGCTGTTTTCTCTCTTGCAGTAGCTCACAGCAAATAATGATTTCTATCCCTCAGATTTTCTTGGTTTGCAGCTTTTGTCTTGCCTGTGCCAGAAGCCAAATCAACTCATCTTACAAGTTAACCACCAAGGAGACTTTGCTCTCCACCTTCAGGGGAGTTTTAAAACATTCAGAGAAAAACTTAAATGCTAGTCCCACTGTTTCATTCTTCTAGACTTGCAAGTGCCCTGATGGGCGTTTCAACCAAATCACTTGTTTTATGACCAAGAATTTAAAGTCTACACATCAGTTCTGGCAGCTATTGTGTAAACATCAATGTGTACAATCATCTTTTACAAAGCCAGCACCTATAGCAAAGTTCTGGCAACGTTTTTAAAAATACCTTCAGCTTTCCAAGCAACACATAAACCCACCCATGGTTACCTGCTAACTAAAACTGAGTAACACACACAGAAAACTTCTTTTATGTCCAAGCCAGCTGGCATAGCAGAAGCAAGTGAGTTCTAAAAGTTTTTAGAAACAAATCACGGTGATGTTTGTAATGTGTTCACCATAATTAATAAAATGGTGTTCCTGTGTGATAACCATTGCTTGACCTAAAAGGATTTTGAATTTGAGTCATAAGGGTGCTTTAATCTAGCTCTGGTATTATGACCAGAGCTGTGTGTGCCTGTGTGGGTAAGAAACTGAAGCAGCTGCCTTTGCTTTTATCAGGAGATCCTTTTGCAGTCTGGAAAGTTAAATCTCTTGAGTTTGCTTATGTATTATGTGTTTGGAAAACAGTCATTTAAGGTATGTTGTGCCATTATAGATATGGTGTAGCTATATGCAGTGTAGCATCTTCTAATAATAATCTTGGCTGTCAGGATTTTTTTAGTTTATTTCTGTATTTCATTGCTTGAGTCTATTTTCTGTGTCTTTGCAGATGCCTGGAATACTAGTGTCTGTCTTAAGCTGATTTCTCTAGGTTTTCTCTTTACAGTGCTGCTTTAAATGCCATGGTATTAAATGTTTTGTTGTTTTTTTTTAAAGGAACTGAAAACCAATTGGAGCATGTTATTTTCAGAATGTCTTTCCCTGCATATTTCATACAAAAGATGTGCTTTTGCATTATAATTAGAAATTATTAGATCATACTGCACATAATTGTGTGTGACAGCATTCTGCTCTAGGAGATCCCTGTATTTAAAAATATTTTTAAAATCCCTCCCAAACTAAAAATAACCTTGTGTTCCCTGTCTGTAAAATGTATTTCAAAGGCAAGTATGCTGCAAGATGTAAAGGGGGGAATAGCAAATGGGTTAAAAACCATAAAGGATGGTTGTACAGTGATTTAAGCAGACTATTTCTCTTGGTTTTGCAGTAGTATTATTGACTCCACGGAGTATAGCCAGCCTCCAGGCTTCAGTGGCAGTTCTCAGGTAAGGTAATGTGTGTCTGTGCACAGGGGTGCTGGGAGGGTCCATGTGGAGGCTGGGCACAGATTAGGCCCAACTCCATCTATCTCCAGGCTACCAGTCAACTCGAGTCTTGCAGATGTTTTTAATTGGTTATATGGACAGACTGGAGCCAAGAGTACAGCTGTAGGAATGACTGTGCATGATTGTGAGTGTCCACACTGACACCATCAAAGAAATCTAGTGTAATATATTTAGACATCTGTCTTTATTCCCAAAGCTGACTCATCCACAGAAAAGGGGATATTTTTTGCTTTTCATCTCTTCTCCCACGTGGGCAGCATTTGGGAAGGGAGGTAAAACCCTGACACTTTGCGTTGACTTAAATAGCTTTGGATCAACTTTGAAAACAAGACATTCATTCTCCGAGCACACAGCTGTTTTGTATCTTGTCCTTGTTTAGGGCCTTGCAAACTGTATTATAAATTCATATAGGGGATAAAAAGTTGTGTTTACAGTGAAGCAGTTTGGCAGGCAGCCTCCAAACTGTCTGATCCACCGGGCCTCCTGAATGTCAAGCGGCACTGCTGGAGTCTTGCAGCTCAGAAGTGATTCAGCTGGGCTGGGAAGTTGACACTGGTACCCAGCTCACAGCTCCAAAGAGGTTAAACAGTTTAGATTAGGGCTGACAGATTCCTGGTTACATGCCAGCTTGTGCCTTTGGTGCTCTCTGGTGGACCATCCATGGCACACAGCCATACCAAACTGGAAGATAAAGTAGAAGTACTGTTGGGTCTTATTTGGTGGAGTAACTGTCATAAATAAAAACCACCTGAATTTTGGGCTGATGCACATATCTCTCTGCCTGCAGGTTTTTGGGTTAATAGCTGTGTAACTAATGGGTAATTAGAAATTTCACTCTATTAATCTGTGGAAAAATGCTTGTTTCTGTTACTGGTCTGAGAGATTTTTGCTTGAACAAAGAATTGTAGCTCTATCTCACTTGAGAGGGCAAGTGAAATGTGGTTGGAGATCTTGTGTTCAGGACTCTGATATGGTATGGTGTGTTTGTTCTCCACTGACAGTACTCATACCAGTAGTCTTTCTATTTCAAAGACAAAATAGCATAACTATACTGCTGGTAAGTGCACAAAACAAACATCCTAGACTTTCTAGTCATTCTGTATGACAGACTTATTTGTGTGAGAATAATCTTTTTTGTCCTGAAATGCAATTTTTTTTGTCCTCAAGAGTAATAGATCTGTATTCTCTAGTGCAAATTTTCAAATTAAAGTTTAATATATGTTTGGACGGGGAGTTGAAAGAGTATTACTGAAATTAAATGCTTAATTCAAAGGTAGTTAATTTAGCGAGGCTTTCCTATAAAAATAGTTCCAAGAAAATAAATTTAACTGTGCTTTTTTCTGACTGTAAGTCATGACAAAAATCATAGTTTGTGCACTGCTGGCAGTAAGAAGCTATGCTAGGATGCACAGCACAGCTTTTTTTCCTCAATATGATTACTTTGTGCACTGCTCATGAATGTGTTCTTAGGGAAGAACTTATATACTGCAAAGCTACAGGACAGTTTTCTTTCTGGTAAATGGTGAAGTAAAGCAGATGGTGGACAAGTCACACAGGCTCTGGGGAGTTCTGCAGGTAGTATTTAGCAGCAGTACTTTTCTCCTAGAAATCAGGAGCCTGTGTGTAGCTGTGCAGCATTTCCACAGTTGTTAGAGGAATCTTCAGAGCACTTAATGGAGTTCAGACAGTAAAATCACTCTTGATAACAGAGCAATCCTAACTGCCATCCTCAACTAGGACAGCCATGGTAGTTTTAGCAGCTAAATAAAAATTGCTTGGGTGTGTTTTCTTTCCTTTTTTTTAACTCCTGTTTCCTGGCATTGCTTAACCAGGGAGCAGACATCCCAGAAGCTCCATGAATGTTTTGGTAAACATGCTTGGTTTAAGATGCTTATCTGGGGAGGATCTGATGAAGATGGGTTACTGCAGATTGATTTGCAGCATGGGCTGGGTTGCCATGTGCCAGCCTGAGACCTGTTCCAGTGGGATCATCCTCTGGATACCTAAGCAGCAAATACTTAGCATGATTGATTCCACTGCGATGTGGACCAGGCTAATCTGGCAGATGAGACTTGGGCTTGGTTTATATTGCTCATCATGTCACAGGTGGCTTGTCATAACTTGAGACTGCAGTGATTGCCCTGTGGTACTTGAAGTTGTCTTGAGCCCTCATCACTCCTGATGTGCTGAGGGGGGCTGCAGCCCTTGCAGGCTGGTGCTCAAAATCAATGGGAAGATGCTGTAAAAGTGTTAAGTATTTCTTCAAAGCTGTGATGTTTAGAAAATTGTAGTTAAAAGGTGTTGAGGTAGGAGTACTTTCTGGTGTTGTGTTTTGAGACTGGAGTTGCCTTTGAGGTGAAACAAAGGGCATAGGGTATAGGTGCTGTCACTGAGTCATGACATCAGTGAAGAGCTGAGGGCCTCGCACAGGAAGCAGCATGTGGAGGTTTTGTTGCTTGGGGGTTGCTTTTTCCCAAAAATGTTAGATTACTGTTCATACAGGTAAAACGAGAATTTGAGTGGGCTCGAAATGTAGTTTGCTCCTGATGGCTGTAACAAAGGCAGCTTGTTCTGTGTGGATTGAGGGGAAGTTGTACATGGAGGGCGTTTTGTTAGTGCCATGGAGTGGCTTTGCAGACCTTGTACGTGCTCAAGAATGTAATCAGGGTGCTTTGGGTAGACAATATATGACTTAAAATATAAACTAAAGCAAGCAACTAAAACTCTTAATGCTGCTTGTGTGGTGAAGGAATCGGCTCCTTTTCCTTACTAATAATTAAAATGAGAAGTTCTGTATTTTGTTTCTTTAGGAGAAGGGCTTGCTTATATAGTTTTCAATTCTTTGCGTCTACCTCTCGGTATTACTGCTTGCTAGGTTGGGAAATAGCTTTAATGAGGAGTTTCATGAACTTCTTTTCAATTAACCTTTGAACTTGATGGTGTCTTCTGCTCCTACCCTTATTTGCATAGCTTTACAGAGTGTTACTAAGGTGCTCCAAAAGAAATAATTCAGTAACTCTTTAAAATAAACACTCCCTTCTGTATTTTTTAATGAACTGTCTACCAGGGATCTATGAAGTATTTGTTGTTTGATTGGTGAAGCTTGGAAGCCCAGTATCCTTGGCCTCTGTCTATCTATGCAAATCCAAGATGTCAGTCCCCATGGGTTGCTGCTGTCTGTCCTGCGGGTGAGGCTGGAATTGGTAAATTTGCAAAGACTGGGGAAACAAGAAGTGACCAAAAGCAGCTTTTCTTGCTTGTCAGATTAAATGGTGTGACATACAGGACCCTGAGAATAGCTGTTGATAGTGGCAAGATATTAATTGGTTGTTATTTTACACTCCAAACTACACTCCAAACCCTCCATATGAAATAAAAACTGTTTATAATTTGGTAAAATCTACAGAAATGAAACCCAGGCCTGGCTTTACCTTTCTGAAGTATTCTCTCTTCTCCATTCAGACCAAAAAGCAGCCATGGTATAACAGCACTCTAGCCTCACGACGCAAGCGACTCACAGCTCATTTTGAGGACCTCGAGCAGTGCTATTTTTCCACCAGGATGACACGTGTCTCGGGTGAGTTCCTCTTGTGTGATGTTCAGCTTGTGACATCAGCCTTCTCTTACAGTGCCTAGTTCTCAGAAAAGGCTCACTTCTGAGAGAGCAGCTTTCACTTCTTTCTTGCATGGGAAAGCTGTTATACATATTTATATTATTTCAGTCATCCCATTCTGCTTTTCTTGGCCAATCTTTGAAGTAGCTAAATTTCGAAAGTTTGACCCTCCAAAGTGATAGGATTACATGTATTGCTTTGTAATCCAGTACTGTGAGGAGAGGCATAACCCACAACAAACAATTTAATTGATGCTTGATCTGAAGATTCAAATGTTTGAAAGCAGTGGCTGGGCTGTCAACTACATGTGGTATAAACACACTAGTTAAAAACATTCCTGTTGAAATATTACAGGGGTGTAAACACAAATTGATAAAGTCTGCTGTATTCAGTGTGCAGCAGGACACTTGGAGGTTATCCTTTGTTTTCTAGATTGTCTTGGTTAACAAATGGCTTGGAATATGGAAGCTGAGTGTGCAGCAGTGTTGTTGTCCGTGGGGCACACCTCGGATTTAAGGCTTGTTTTGTAGAACTAGAAGCTGTTTTCACAATAACCTAGATTGCCTCATTTATAATTGAGTAAGAGTGTGGCAGCAGCTAGAATAATTGTTACCTAGTGGATGGATGGTTCTTAATTAATGACAAGGTTCTGTTAAGAAACAAATGGGTCACACGAATGTCTTGAGGGTGAGGAGGGTTGTTGCTCTGTGGCCCCTCTGGGGAAGAAACTGTTTTGGGGAAAAAAGTTGAAGGCAGTGGGCTGGGGCAGGCAGGAGATTTGCAGCACCTGCTGTGAGCTGCAACTGGTAGGAAGACAGACTGCAGGGAGGAGCAGGGAGCAGCCAGCCCTCAGGGGGATGGGAGAAGCTTCTCAGAGGAGGCAAGAGGGAACTAGGTAGAAGTTGCTGCAGCAGAGTATCTTTATTGTAGCCTCAGAAGGCAAGGGACCTCTCAGGACACAGATCAGCAAGGGAGCTGGGGTAGAAACTCCCTTTTTTCTCCGTTAATTTAGTTTATCTTTTTTAAAAAAAAGGCTTGGTTTGTTTGTTTTTTTTCATTCCAAAAAAAGTTGGATTCAAGATTAAAGGCTGCAGCACGTTTTAGGGGAGCTGACTCTACATCATTAACCTGCTTCAGAGCAGTGACCTACTCAGGTCTCATCATGCACAGCAAAATAAATTGAACAAGGAGTGCAGCACTCTGAGAGGGTGCTTCAGCAGCTGGAAGATGGCAGAAGCTGGCTGTATGTGACCAGCCAGTTCCCTGTTAAGTACCAGCAACTGCTTGGCAGGCTACAGTACTTCACAGATCACACTGAGATGTCCTCATGTGGTACTAACTTGGTGATGTAAAACTGTGTTTATGTTAAAATAATGCCTGTTAACCAAGGTTAACAAATGGAGCTGTTCAAGCATTCCTGTCTAAAAGACATCTTTCTCCATAATTAGAACCATAAATATGAATGTGGTGAAACTTCTTGTTTTATTCATATGTCGATTGCACCAGGAGTGGAGGATTTGCAAGAGTGGGTTTTTTCTTAAATAAGGAATAACCTGTGATACTTGATTAAGTTTTCTTAAGTCATTCCTGCTTTTTGACACATTTTAAATAGGATTTAGTCTGGATTTAAAGCTTTTTTGCTAGAGGTGCCTGTGATTGGTGTTGTAGGGAGTGGAGACAACATAACTGGAATTATGAAATGCCCTTGCACTTTGGGGAAAATGTCTTGAGAAATAACGTTCAGTTTTCCAGGCACAGATACAGAATAAATTATAGGAGGAGTGTGTGCTTGATCTCTAAATGAGGGAAATGGAAGAGAAGCTGCTCTTTGTTCCTATCAAAGTGTCAGAGGAGGAAATGGTCTTTGAAAAACACTTGGCTGATGTTTGTGCTGCTTCTGGAGCTGCTTCCTGTAGTGGTCAGGTGCTGAAGATTTTAATTTGGAGTACTACTCTGTTCATGTTGCCCCTTTTGATCCATCTGATGTGGGTAATGTATAGGCTGGTACTCTTAAATATGCTAATTACTAGCCTTCACTGATCCTTTATATGATCAAACATTAAATAGCATATAAAGGACACTTCAAGTTGCCTTAAAAGTGTAGAGCAAGAGGATAATTTCTGATGGCAAGGAATTACCAGAGTGCAGAAAGTGATTATTCTTTCTGTTTTCCCACAAGAAATCATGGCTGTATTTTGCTTTTATAGATCAACCTTTTTAATTTTTTCACCCCAGTATTTTCAAAACTTCTTAAGTGGAGCTTTGTTTTCCTGATGCTGCTAAGGAGACAGTTAAGGATAACTTAACTAGCAGGTGGAATTTGTGATCTTGACGTGTGAGTGAGTCCTGTTCATAGTTTCTCCACTGCAGTGGATGCTGTGGTTCAACAGGAGCCCAGGTGGGCAGTTGTGACCTGCAAACCATCTGTGAACTGAGGTGCTGTGTGTTAGTGCTGTGAGAGCAGCCATAGCTGCAGTTCCCTTCCATTGCACTGGTGCAGAAAGATGAAGCAAATGGGGGGGGGGAGTGTTGGAGGGGGTTGCCTGGGGAGGTTGTAGATGCCTCCTCCCTGGAAGTGTTCAAGGCCAGGTGGGATGGGGCTCTGAGCAACCTGGTCGAGTGGGGAGGTGTCCTTGCCCATGGCAGGAGGGTTGGAACTAGATGAGCTTTCAGGTCCCTTTCAACCCAAACCATTCTATGACGAAAGGGAAAATTGTTGCAAATTCTGGAGGTTGTTACAAAGCCTGAAGATTCTTCCTGATGTTTGATTGTGGGTGTGTGATTGTTAGGAAGGCTGCCTTGCCCATGTGGCATCCCTTTAAGTTAGGAATTCATCCTTATTTAGGAAATATTAATTTTTTTTAAAGGTCTACCTAAAATTCTCTTCATGCTGAGAAAAGCTGGAACTTCTGACGAATTGGGGAATGCCTTTCAGCTATCTACACTGCAATTTAGTTTTAACTTTTGTAGTAAACTGTTCCATTTCCCACAGAATATTTATCATCATCATTCAATCTGGCTGAAGTTCACCTTGTGTGCTGAAGGTCATCATTTTCACAAAACTTACAGTACAGGAAGTTGTCTGGTTTCATGCTTGTCTTCCTTCTCCAGCCCTGAAACAACTCTCCTGTAGCTGTGTTGCTTTTGGAGTAACAAGACAAATTTTTTTATAAAAGCATTTTGAAGGTAATTGACACCAAATGTAGGCATATTGTAACAAATACAGGGAAAGGAATATACACTCACCTCCATAGAAAACTAGATGTGTTCTTCACAGTGCATTTTGGTATGCTGAAAGGTTTTCTGTTAATAATCTATATGGCCCGTGGGCTTTGAATTTGAATAAAATAAATTAGCTTACCAGGGAAGCTGTATTTGTGATCTCTAGGCAGATTGTCAGAGCAGTAGGTTCACCCAGCATTGCAGTGGAGAGACTTAATTTGTGCTCTGAAAAATCCTGCTTTCTTCAGGAAACGCTAGAGGTGAGAGAACCAGTGTTTGACCAGGAATCCTCCCCAGATAACAAGAATAGGTAGTATCATCTTGATTTTTTTTTTGTTTGCAGTTGAGTTTATCTCACTCTTTCTTTCCTCCTGAATGCTGCTGCCTCTCCCTAGATGACAGCAGAACCACAAGCCAGCTGGATGAGTTTCAGGAGTGTCTGTCCAAGTTCACGCGCTACAATTCTGTCCGACCCCTGGCAACACTGTCTTACGCTAGTGACCTCTACAATGGCTCCAGCATCGTGTCCAGGTAAGGCCTGCTGCAGCCCTGACAGTGCAGCTCATGCTGATACAGGCTGCTGAGCCTGAGTGAACAACCCCTAGTGAACAAGTTATGGTCTGTACATATATAACACGTTGCAGTCCCTTCCCAAAAATGCTTTGCAAACGTGTGGTTATCATTGATCTGCAAAGGCACTCAAGTACCACAGTGTGGTACCTTTTATACTTGGTGTTGGTCAAGATGCAGTGCAGAACTTTGAGGTGCCAGTGAGAGTCTGGATCTGTTATGATAAAGCACAAAGCCTGCTGGAGGCTGTCTCCTCTCCATGTTAGTGTAGTTAGTGATGCAGTTCTAGCATTTTAAGTAGTATCAGTCTTGCTTGCTGTTGGTAGCTTTAAGAATCTGTGGTGGTTTTAAATATTGTTGGTGGATCAGTCATCATGGCAAATACTAAATAGCCAAGTTGTTTTTAACTGCAACTACTTGAACTGTTGAGGGTTGGAAGCTCTGTTGACAGAGCTCAATACCAGTGAGAGGGTGGTTGTGGTAAAGTCAACTCAACAGCTCTTCCTGCCAACAACTACTCTGTATCCCCTGCCATGTGGGGTGGTCATGTCCTGTGCACCACTGCTGAAGCTCATCTGAGCCTCCCATGGACCAGTTTGGATACTTGAGCTGTTGAAATGCTATTGCTAGTCTTTCCACAGAATTAGTTTCTTCTAGTTTGGCACCATGAACCAGCTCCCTTAGGGATCAGGGTTAAGAGAGCAGCACATAGGATAGAGAGAAGCTGGGACCTGCCAGCAGCCCTAAGCTTAAAGTGGTTTCAGCAGCTGTGGAAGCATACCCTGGGGGGATTTAGTCTGTGGTAGCTTGTTTGGAGCTGCTGGTGGTTAATTGGGAAATCTTTTCTGCATGCCACATATGCAGGACCCATTAGCTTCTTACAGGAACGTTTCACAGATTTAAGTGTTTGTTCACAGGAACTTTTTGAGGGAGAGAAGTGGTGTCATCTCTATTTTATTCATGGGGAGCTGGAGATCTAAAATGGCCATACCTGAAGTCTTCAAAGAAACATGATGATAACATAATGAACTTGGGTTTTCTGAACCTCAATCCTATGCCTTATGAAGGAGCCATTTGGACAGAGACAGAACAGCTTGAATCTTTGTTGAAAGACCCCAAGAAATTTGCACGATGTAAAGAAGTGGAGGCATGTATAGCATAGAGTACATATTTTTCTTAAAGCAGCATTGATTCCTTAACTGCTGCAATATGTAGCAGGAATGTATAATGTCCAAGTTAGCCACAGAGGTCAGAACACAATAATCACTGATCTGATGTGTGTTTAACCTGTGCTGATTGGGTTCACACCAGCTGCAGTGAAATGCAGGTGGGAATCTCACTGCAACACAGACAAACTTCCTCAGCTACCAACTTCAGCATGGATTAGGTGTTGTTCGTTTGCCCTTTCTTCTCCTTGACATTCTGCAAGAGCAGCATTTTTGTGGTATTTGGTTAGAAAATGCTGGAAGGGCAGTAAATCTTGCTCCTGCTTGGAAGGCATTATAATTCTTGGGTGAAATATATGTCTGAAAAGTGTGTTAATGTTGGTAAAATGAAGATATTGTGGGGCCTGCCTCTAAGCCAGTGCTAGAACTTGGCTTCCAATTCAATGTTCTCCCCTGCTCATCCTTTTTATTTACCAAAGTATTTAAGTGATTTTTAGGGATTTTAGTGTGTATGGGTTGAGTAAGACTACTCTCATCTGGGTGTACCTGTAAGTGCTTTGGTAAAGCAAGGCTGCTAAATGTGCTGCTGCTGTAGCTCTTGTTAGCTTCTGCCTATCCAAACAGCTCCTTTAAAGTTTGAATTTGTTAATCAAGTGTAATACATGTAATATGTATTGGCCAGCAGACTTATGTTTGGTGTTCACCACCATTCTTCATCCAAATTAATACTCAAGTTGAGAGTCTGAAGCCACATGAGGTGTGTCTTGGTGATGGCAGCTTAAGATAACAGCAGCTTTTAGGTACCCACAGATGGGCCAAATTAAAAAGCTTTAACTGAGTGAAATGCTGTGAAAGTTTCATTGCTGGGCTGACTGCACTGATTTCTGAAGGTGTTCCTGGGCATGCTATAGGAAACACAGGTGAAAATAGTATAAAAAAGCATGTCTTGCTGCTCAGTTGTTGCTGTTGTGACAAATGCATTTAAATTCAAAGCAAGAATAAGGTTAATAAGTAATAAATCTTTTTTTTCAAATGTTTCAATGGAGTGCTTTAAGTATACTTAAGAATAAAAAAATAGAATTGAACAGAAGTTAAAACTTCTTTGTACTTTTATGTTTTAACAAATCAACTGCTGTCTCACAAATGAACAGAACACAAGTGTTTGATTTGCATTGCTTTAACACTACATGGTCCACACACCAGACTCCAGAAGATTTTCTGGCTTAAGTAAAGAGGCTTTTAAGATTTATTCGCTTTGTTTGCAAAGGAAGAAGGAAATAATTTCCTTACCTGCAAAACCTTGATGCTCATTTAGAAGCTTATTCTGAAGCTTATTTAGGAGGGAAGTAAAACTGGGTTTATGGTAACAGGATGGAAAGTGTAATTAGACTGTATATATACAAGTATAAGGCTGTATATAAACAGGCTGAAAAATTATTATGCATTTGGGGATGAAGTGACAAGCCCATGCTCTGCTCTCCAGCTGGAGGTGTCCCCAGCCTGGTGGGGGGCTGGCCTGAGGGACCGGCGCTGAGCCTGGCTGGCTGGTGGTGGCTCTGTGGTGGCTCTGTGGTGGCTCTGTGGTGGCTCTGTGGTGGCTCTGTGGTGGCTCTGTGGTGGCTCTGTGGTGGCTCTGTGGTGGCTCTGTGGTGGCTCTGTGGTGGCTGCGCAGCATCCGCACGGTGGCAGCCGCCAGTTGCGGTGCCGGCGGGGGCTGGGGACCGAGGCGGGGGCTGGGGACCGAGGCGGGGGCTGGGGACCGAGGCGGGGGCTGGGGACCGAGGCGGGGGCGGTGCCGAAGCTGCACATCTTCCACCTGATTTGGGACGGTGCACGCAGCGAGATCGGAAGCCCCGTGAGGGAGAGCTTCCTTACCTTGCTTAGAACTATTCTTGCAATCGAAATTTACAGCCCTCAGTCCGTTTTTTCCTTTCTGTGCCTACAGAAAAACAGATTAACAGAGAACGATGTGCAGTGAAAACATGTTGTAGGCTTGGCAGCTGCAGGTCATTCTGTTTTGCTTTAACATCAGGGAGACTTTCAGCATGCTTGCAGTGTGAATTTACATGTACCTCAATGTGCTAACTGTTTTTCTAATGCACTCAGTTCTCTTAAGTACATGGTATTTACACTGTTTTCCCAAGTATATTAAGTTTTGTTAGAACTGGGCCAAGAAATAATTTTTCCATTCATTATGCCCTGAGACAGAGCAGTCATCAGAGCTTAACTTCTCTCTGCTTGCTGTGGCAGTAAATAGTAAAGGCTTTCTTTTAAAGATGAGTCTGTAAACTGCAGCGTTAGCATTACAATGATTTATGTAGAAAATGGCTGTAGCACTGTCAGAGGCCTTCAGAGAAAAATGTGGCAGTCTTTCATATTTAAAAAAAGTAACAAAAAACTAAAACGGACTTTAGCAAGATGTCTGACTGAAACCTGGTTATCAGAAAGCCAGTTCTCCCTGCTGGGTGGTTCCTGGGTTTGATGGAAACATGAATATGTCTGTCCCAGAGGACCTCTGAGGTTTAGAGGCAAATGGTGTGGATTTTTGTCATCTGCTCAGACTTCAATCCACCATTTCTTTGAAAGATCTTAAAATTACAATGGAAGGGTTTTGGATAGCCAAGACTATATTTATCTAAAAGCATGGTGATTTACAGAGCGGGAAAGAAACAACTTGTTTTTTGGCTGCTGAAACCTCTCTCAACTCATCCTAAATCTTGAGGCAGTGTTCAAAAACTGGATCTTTTCTTTGGGGTTCATTATTCTTTCCCTTTTTTTGTCATTGCTTGCTTATTATTCTATTGCCTCTAAGTAATGGACAAGATATTAAGAGGCTTCTCTTAGCATTTCAACAGTACAATTAAATCAGTTTCAAGACTGTATTTTTGTCTGTTGACCCTTTCAGTAACATGACCTAAAATACTTTCTTCAAAGGTGAGCTTAAAAGAAAAACCATCCATTAGGAGCATGTTTTCCATCTATTCATTGAGCCATTTTTTTGTTCCCCTTTTTACTGTGGACTACAATTACTTGTCCATATAAAATCTCAGATCCAGACTTTAACAAGATGCCTTTTAGTTCTGTGTCCAGAACTAATGCCCTGGACTGGCTCAGATGAGATGAGCCATTTTATTAAGTTTGTAAACAGCAGTGCTTCTATCTTGGTAGTAAAGATAAATGGAAGAAATGTAAGTGGGTTTATCCTTCACAGAATTATGTTTCAGAGTACAGTTGATGCTGCTCCTTGAGAAGATGAGAAATGAGGGCTGAATTGTTCTTATACTCTGTTAAATTTATCATTTTTTTAAAGGGACTCCTATTTATAAGTGGTAGCTCAGAACTGTGGATGGATCTGTCTTATTTGGACTGTTCCCACACTGGAAGAGAAATGCTTGGATAAAGAGTTGAACTGCAGAGTGGCTAAGGAAACTTGGAAGTATAACACCCTGAATCTACTTGAAGTTTATATTTTGTAGTTCTCTTACCTTACTCCATCTGAGGTTTGGCTCATAGACCAGAGGTTTTCTGGGGCTGAAATGGGATTTTTTTTAATTACAGCTGAGTACAGAGCCTTTCCCTTCTTTCTCTTATTTTTCTCTGGAGTGCAGAACTAATACATCTAGTACCTAACTGTGGTCTGGAACCCTTGAGCAGAAGCTAAATGTGAGTTATACCCAGCAGATGGGTTATAGAGATGTCAGTTCAGGTCTCTGAATTCAGAGTTCAGAGCCAGTCTCAACTTGGTAATGTAGCCCTCCAAGCCCCCAGGATGGCATGCTGTACCAAAAGGAGCTCTGAAACTAGAAAATAACACATCTACTCTGATCTCCAGGCTTGACCTGGAAAGTCAACCTTCTGGTGAGTGCACCACTAGGACCTCATTGTTTTCCTAGTAATTCAGACTAGTAATTTCCTAGTAATTTGAGACAGTTTGGTAGTAGGAATGTAGACTTCAGCAGACTGTTTCTTGGCAAATATCATGTAGTTGGTGGCTGCAGGGGCACAGTCCAGCACTGGAGCTGGCTTCCCAACAAGGTGGTGCAAGCTTCTTCCTTGGAGGTATTCAAGATCTGGCTGGAGGAAGCCTTGAGTGGCTAGGTCTGACCAAAGAGCTGCTCCTGCTTAGAGCAGGATATTGGACTAGAGACCTCCAAGTGTTGGGGACTGTACTCTTGTAATTAAGGTACATGATCAGCTCAATAGAAACTAGAGATTCTGTCTCAACTTTCTTCCAAGCATCTTCCTCTGGCCTTGGGTTTTAAGGAGAAGCAATGTCCTTATGTGGTTTTGCTATGTATAGTGCAAAGTGAAATTCACTTCTTACTGACTCTTTGGGGGGGGGTGTTAATTTAAACAGGACTGTATTTATTAGGACAAAACTGGGCTTTTTTGAAGAGAAGCCACATGAAAATGCAGAGCTTAAAATGGATGCTGCAGTGTTAGGAGTGTCCTCTGAGAGATTCATATTTAGGGTAGGAGGATGGTACCATGTGGAAGTTACATTGCACCAATCCATCCATCCTTTCTTGATTGATCAGGACAAAAATCTTTTCTGTGAGGCTGCAGGAGGCTGTCCTTCCATTTCTCCTGATGTCCACGTGATAATGGCTATCAGGCAATAGTGCTGTGTCTTAACCTCAAGAACTGGACTTGCAAGCTATGAAAGCTGTGGGTTCACAGTGTCTTATATGGAGAGCTTCTACAGGGACAGTATTGATAAAAAGCAGAGACAGATTTCCCTTCATTCCCCCTTTATTTTATAGCTTTCTTTCAATGCTAAGTGTTGATATGCTTGAGTTTGTGTCTGCTTGAAGAAACAAGCCTGTTCTATTAATAGAACATGAATTTCTGTAGCTTATTATAGTGTACTTCTAATTCTCTAGCCCTGTTTGTTGGAAATGCCTGAATTTGCTAGGAGGTCATCTGAAAAGCCTTAGCATGCCTTTGGATTTTTTGTTCATTCCTTCCTAACTAGAGGAGTTGGTCTGTTAAATGGTAGGGAGTTGAAAAAATTACATTGAGGTGGTGTGTTAGGGCAGGCAAAGATGTATGGTGGGGGCTTAAAGTAAAAAAACCTTACAAGCAGCTCAGCCTGGAAAATCTTGAGTTAATGATTATTAATATTGTTTGTATTAATAAATGCAGAGTGTAAGACAGATATTTGGGATTTTTATGCTCCATAGGTGTTTTGTAGAGGGAGTAAGTGACACTTAATGTTCTTACAGGGTTACATACAAGTATTTGTATGAATTTGTACAAATGAAGGTGGAAGCTGGATAAAGTTCTCTTTATGAGACTGTAAAATTAAGGGTATTCATAAGTATCTTTATTTTTTCTAACAAATAGTTTAAAGATAGTATACAAATACTGACCAGAAAAGATTCAAAATACCATCAAAGCAGTCTCCTGAAATAGATTTGACAGCTGGATGAAGAATGCTTCAAATGACATTTTACCCTCATTCCATCATCACCAGGCAGCAGGGCCATTGGAGTTAATTGCCCCAGCCTATCCTTTCACTTCTCGAAATGGCTCATGTGCAGTGTATGGACTCAATATTCATGAAGGCTGGTGCCCTGACTCACATGCCTGCTGGATCCAGCTGAGGTGTCTGGAGAGGTTATAGTCTCCAGCTGTCCCTCCAGATGTGCTGCTGCAGGGTGTCTGGCAGAGGATGGTGGTGTCAGGCAAATCTGGAGGCTTACATTAAGGGTATGGCAGGCTGTGTACTGGGGCACTGGGCTGAGCAGTGATTTGTTCTGAGAAATGGGACCTCTGGCAATGTGGCTAGCTGGACACAGAAGTGTCTTCAGCTGCTGTAGTTAAATTGTGGAGGAATCAGGCAATCATTAATTGATGGCTATGGATGAACCATGTTTTTTACAGTCCCAGTGTGGATGGAGGTCCCCTGTGCTGGGCTCTTGCAGATATTTGGTCCCCTGCCTCTTCAGCTCTGTTGACAGCAGCTGTCACAACTTTGAAGGAACAAAATCCTCTTAGGTATAGCGATGTATGTGATGGCCTGAAAACAAGCTTGCAGGCTTTTGAATGGCCCTACAGCTAGAAGGCACTTTGGTATCTATCATAACTGATTGAGTTGCTCCCTACTGAATGGCATCATCCTGATAAAAAGGTTCTGCTGTGCAGACAACCTTGCAACTCAGCGTGGAGCAGTTTCCTACCTCAAACCTGCTTCTTATACAGCCTGGGCTGAGGGTACTGCCTTTCTTTCTGGAAATGTTTCCCCAGTTGAATGGAGAAAAGGCAGCTGAAGTATGATGGGAGACTTAAAACCTCTTCCACCTTAATATTTTGTCACATTGTGACTCCGTTCCTGCTACTGTCAGAGCTGTTCATAACTTATTGTGGATCAGCCCAGCTGGGTGAAATGGCAGATCCTGGTTTACAAATGGAGATATTGTTACCCAAAATATTACAACAGGCAGACTGCTAATTTGGCTTGCATTTTAAATAGTGTCATAAGAAACGTTCTGCATTTAACTGCTGGCATTTTTAGTTATCGTTTCCCTATTCTGGCTTTTTTTAAATGGTGTTTGTGGAAAAACTGAATCTACTCCTCATTCACTTGCATGGGAGTTGTTTGCAGCAGCTTTGGCTCATTGTACTTCTGTGTAGCTGGCAAACCCTGGGATTGTCATCATCACCTCTTCAGCATGCAGGAGAGCATCACCCAGCAGTAAAGTGGCTTTTTATCAATACACTGTATGTTTGGTTGCTTGTAAAATTCAGTAGTTCCCTATAGGTTTTCTCATTAGAGGTAATTAGGCCAGGTTCTCCTGTGTATGTGTATGAAAAAAACTTTATGCAGTAGAACAGGATGTGTCTAGCTATAGTCTTATAGGCAAGGCTGGAATCTGCTATGGCTTTCTGGGAGATTTGGGGTTGTATTTAGAGGAGATCAGGTTCAGGGTTGCTTCCCTCCAAAGTAGAGGGGATCTTGGCTCTGAAAGTTGAGCTATTGCAGGAAACATAATTTCTCTCTCACTGTGTTTAAAAAAATAATTACTCTGTTTCATTTAGTGATGACAAAGCATAAAAGTAGCTCTTGGTTTTGATTTCAGAGCTGTGAGATGAAACTAAGCCCACCAAACCCTCCTTGATTCAGATTTAATATTCTTCTTTAAACAAGCTCTTTATGGAATGGGAGTATTGCTAAGGGGCCTCTGTTAGAACTGGTGGCATTTCATTACACTTAAAAGGATTTTTGTAAGCATGAAGTGGACCTGGAACGAGGTTTAATGACATGACTTGGTCTAATGTCAACTTGGTAACTTCTTATGCCTTTCTTCAAACAGAGCAAAATAAATTCCAAGCTACTGTTGCTACAGGAAAGATGCTGAAAGTGTGACTGCAGCATGACTGGTGCAATAATGTCCTCCCAAAGGAGCCCCTGGAGCTGAGGACCATCCTCTTCTGTGCAGTGCGGGCTTTGAACTGTTTTAATGCCCTTCCCTGTCTGTTTTCCAGCTGGGGGAGAAGATAACACACAAAGCTGACTTTCTGGTGAATTATTTTTATGCTTCAGATAGAGTTTTGCTTAGGGGGAGTCTGTTCCCATCAGATGTTTAAAGTCTGGAGGAGACACAATAGGGGAGTGCACCCAGGGTGCGCTCAACAGCTGCTGGAGCTGGAACATCCCAAACAACTCTGTGGGATCAAATTGAAATAGCTTGGGGTCCTCTGTCCCATTGCTTTAATTAGACTTCCATTAGACTTGAACCTGATCCATTGAGAGGCCATAATTACAGTAGCTGAGACAACTTTCTTTTGACTAGAGAACAAATCTGGCAATTTTCTGGTAAACCGGGGGTCACATCTAACCCAAATTAACATGGTTCTTAGGGATGAAGATGTTTGCTCTCTGATAGAGTGCATTTAAGGGGAGTCTCATTTATACATTTAATTTATCCATATAGAGAATCAAAGGGTTTTTCTTTAAACCTTCCTGAGTAGAGATTGCAGTACCTTCTTTGGGATCATGGGATGCTTCTGCAGCTTGTATTTTGGAAAACATTTTGCAGCCCAGGGGTTTGAATCAAGGAATGTATTCAACCAGTAGTTGTCTGTCCTTATCCCTGTGGCACAGGTGAAGGGCTTTGAAATAGCAGCAATGATCTTACTTGGGTGATCCTCTGGAGTAAGGAGTAACTAATGCAACTGTTGCTTTATTTAAGGAAAAAAACCACAACGGTTTTTTGGTTCAACCACTCACAGCTTTAGCAAAACAGTCCTTTAATGTTGAAACTTCATGTGCTTTGTCACAGCGTTTGTTTTTGTATGTGACAAAACTTAGACTTCCAGCTGATGGAGCACAAACTATGAGTGCTCTAATAGCAGCTTCCTATGCCTGAGTATAGCTTTGTTTTTAAAAAAAATACAAATTAGTATGCTAGTGCATACTAATGACACTAATTGCTTTGCCTTAAAATATCAGTCTGCTGTAAAAACAGTCTCTCAGGTATGTGATATTAATACCAATTTCTCTATTGGTCCCAGGTGTTGATCAGTCTGAACTGGTGGTTATGTTGGATTGTAACCTAAGTTTTTAATCTTTTATTTTGATGCCTCAAAATGGGTGTTGGAAGTAGGCAACCAGGCTATGAGACATGGAACTTGGGATTGTTAGAAGTGACAGGATATCCCTCGGAGGCCAGGGAATGAAAGCACAGAGTGAGAAAGACTTTAAGGAAATGTAAGTGAAGAAAAAAGCAGCTCTTGTCATCTCTTCCTCCACCAATTAAGTCCCCCAAAACTGAGAATAGTGTCCATGTTGCAATTAAATATGGGGCCACAGCAAGATAGGAGTAGGTGTTAGAGGTACAGAAATGAAAACAGCACCATTTTAGGTAAAAGTTGAATTGATAGGTATATTCAAGGAGGAATACATAGTCCCATGAAAGGAACCAAGTCATGTATTTTGTGGAAATGGTAACTGCTATGGTCACAGATCTTGTTATCAAGTCAGGGCTGAGGCATTTATGATTACAGGAGCAATTGTAGAGTGTGTGTATGGAAAGGGGAGCAGTTGCCTACAGACCTTTCATTTTAACTAGTGGTGCGTTTCAAGACAAGTGCAATTCGATGCAACCCTTAGTTCTGATCTGAAGGAGCAGATCTATCAAGTACCCACTTCTCACAGGAGCTCCCCAGGCTACGTGCCCCTCCAGTCTGACCCCTGGGGCATTTCAAACTGCGATTTCATGTACAGTGTGAGCTGCCCTGGGGTCAGTTTGAAGGGCACCAAGCCCTGTGCTGTCCATGCAGAAGACCACAGAGCGTGCCAATCTGATCACTGCCTGTAAAGTTGTCATCTTGTGGCCTCTGAGCATCCACAGGGGATTCTAAAAGGTATATCCATATTTATTTATGCTAATACCTGGTGTGGACCAGTTGTTTGCAGATTACTGTTGTCAGGTTCCCTCTACCACTGTCATGTCTTGCTGGAGTAAGTACCTGAAATGTGTGTGTGGTTTTTAAAGTGTGACTGGGAGGGGACTCATCTGTGCCAAATCAATCTCCTGGTGAGTGCTTCCTAGTTCTGGTGTGAGTGACTTGTTGAACACCAGTGTTGCTGTCTCCTTGTTCATAACCCTTATGGTAAGGTAGCTGCTTCATGTGTTTAATCAATTTATCTGCCCATCTGTATGTGTTCTCTAACTCCGGAGTGTCCCCCAGGGATGTGGGAAGCAACTGCATGCACCATCAGGATGTGAACATAGCAAGGCTTTACACAGTGGAAGAACTGGTAGATACTCCTCATGCTCTGCTGTTTCCCCACTGATCTGGTGACTCAACACCAAGCCAAGCTTCCAGACATGTTTCAGAAGCAATTTATTTTTAAATTCCATTTGTTAGCTACAAGTGCTCTTCAAGGTCATAGGTTTTAGCATTAAATAGAGCAATTGATTTATAATATCACAGGTTGAGAATAAAGATAAGCAGCAGAGCAACAAGAACCCCTGAGAATATGTTTACTTTTTAGCAGCTCTTAGTGGTATTTCCAGAGGACACTGCTAATTCACTTCTTAGGAAAAAGAAAACTGACTTGGAAACCAGAAATGTGTCTATTTTTCCCCTAGAACAAAATAATCAGTTCCTTTCAGTGTTATTTTTATAAGTAAATTCTGTTGCACACTTAACAAATTATTTTCAAATATCTAAGTTTTTTGTGTCCCCAAAAGATTCCTTATAAAAATTCATCTAGTCTTTGTTGGTCATAAATACGGAGTTGAAAAATAGGTTTAAAAAAGAGCAATTGCTGATTGATTCTAACGTGCATATCTTTGAGAAGGAAGGACCACTGCTAGTCCAGGGATGTTCAACTGATCTAAAGCATGGCCTGCCTCCAGTGGATCCTTAAAAAATGCAAATTATGTCTGAACTGGTCTCCTATTTCTAAAGGAGGTTGCTTCAAGCTAGGGCTGAGGCAGTTTTATAGCACACATAGACAGTTGGTGCTCCATCTGCCCTCTGAGGTGGTGAAAACCTTCACTGTCAGTCCAATGTTAAGTCTACTTAAAACAGTGATACCAAAACACATTGTTCCTATTTTAGCAGTTCATTGATAGCCATCACACATGTTTTGTGTGGGTTTGGCTCGCTGGTGGCACTGTGCCTCTCCCCACGTGGATGCTGTTGTCTAGCTGGTTTATCTCTTGACTTGATGCCCTTTTTGACAAAAAGGATGAAGTAGTTCCTATTTCTGTATTGCATGTTATTGTTGTGCTAATGTGCTAATTCACTTTGCCTGTAGAAAGGTATCACCTGCAAACCAGAATGTTGTTGTTCTTCAGAGCTGCCCCTGTTGTGTCTTTTGACAAAATAAAACTAAGTTCTCTTGTGAATTTTCATATAGATAAGCTTGTGCATAAGCAAGTGCTTACATTGAAACAATGACTTCAAGCAGTAAGTGACAGGAATACTACTGAGCTAGTTAAATGCAAATAAGCCTTGTTTAATACTAAGTGTATTTAGAAGACTTGTGGGAAAACGCACTAAAATAACTGTTTCAATGCAAGTGGGCTGCTTGTGCTAATCCTGATTAGTCCAGGGGGAAGCAGAGCTTTGCAAATATTAGGAATGTTTTATATGATAAATAATCCACTTTATTAGCTACTTAGATTGTTGATGTTTTTCTTTGTAAATCACTAAAGGCCAGCTGGCAAAAAGGGAGAGCACTTGGTGCACCAGGACTGCACAGATGATGGAGGCCAAGGTGCCAGTGTGTGTGAGGCTTGCTGTGTTGGGCTTGCCTGCCTCTCTGGGCCAACCAACATCTGTACAAGTGCTGGTTTATTTCTGCTTCCTTTTTCTCCCTGCAGTGTCTTTGATGCTGTTTGAAGGTCACAGGTCTGACAATCAATTTCATTGGTTGATGCTTTTAGTAATTTTTTTTAATGGTGTGTTAACTTTTATAGACATATTGAAATACTCATTTGTTATGTCTACAGCAAGTTTCTGTTTAAGAAAAAAAATGAATTAATGCTAGAGAAGCAAATCCACCCCAGGTGAAAGAGGTTCTGTTCTGTTCTAATAACTTGGCTTTTTACCAGACATTGTAATACATTATTTTTTTTTTTGTTCAGCAGCAGAAGGCTAAAGGTATAAATTGAATCCAAGTAGATGAATCGCTGCCATCAGTTTAGTTGTGCTTTACCTGAATCCACAGGGCAGCAAGCAGGAGCTGAGACAGCAGTTCAATTAAGATTGTGGTACTAGTAAATCCATTGTATTGTTATAGAGGCTTTCGATTATAAAATTCTTCCATAGAAGAGAGGGTGGGCTGACAAGACAAGGCAGGCCTGAATGGTGCTTTCATCCCGTTTGTATAAAAAGCAATTAGGCTAGGGTAGATCTGGGGCAGGGGGAGAGCTGTCTGGCTCCTTAGATGACTTCTTTCCCTCTCCCATTTTATTTAAATAGATGCCTGCTTGCTTGCTTTATTTCCTGGCCATAAGCACATTCCTTTTTATTTGCTTTTTCAGGGGCCTGTGATTTTGCAGACTTGACCCAACTAGCTCATTTCTCCTCTAGCAAGCAAGCAGTGGTGAGTGGGACCATCTCCTGCCCCTGCTTTGGAGGAGTTTCAGTGCCTGCCTTCAAAGGCCAGGTTGCAAGCTGTTTCATTGAATTATTTTGTACTGTCAGACTGCATATCAACAATCCTTTCTCTCCATCAAGTTTAAAAATAACTTGGTGATATCTCCTTTACAAGGACTTGAAAACTGTTGGCATTTAAATTTATCTTCCCTTTGAAAGCGTTTCAGTGCCTTCAACTTGTCGGCTCTGAGGGGTAGAAAATTCTAGTTGTTATAGCTATGGGGGCAGCCTAAAGAGCTCTCTCTCTTCTTGTAATTGCTTTAATGCTTTCTAATTGTAGAAAGGTACCTTAAATACCCTTGCTCTCAGGATTTTGCAAGTTGTATGAATGTAAAGTCAGTGCGAACTTGGTTTTCTCTGCTGCCATTCAGAACTTGCTGCCTACTTCACAAATGCTGTGGTTTCTTGGAAAAAAAATGTGAAGGGGGCAGCAGAGATTGAAATGAGTGGAAGAACCCCAAAAGAGACCCCTCAGAGTAGCAGGTTGATTACCCAGTCAACAAACTCGAGGAGATCTGGATACCGATCACAGAAACCTGGAGCCTGAGGGTAAATGCTACCCCTAAACCCTTTCTGGGAGTACCAAGCTGGTGTCTGTCTGAGGCTGATGCTCCTGAGAGTAGGTATGTGTATGTGCACACCCACCAACTGCCCTGCCCTGCCTGCAGTGACACAGGCTGCAGGCAGGAGCTGCTTCTAGGGAGCAGGTTTACTTGCCTGCCTGCTAGGCACCTAATAGATTTCTCTTGGACCCTTCCAAGCTGCAAAGGTAGCAATGACATTAGCTGTTTATAACTCACTGCCTGCCTTTCTCTCAGATGTATTTCATGTACAACCTCAGGCTTTTCTCATTTGCAGCTTAACTTTGTTAAATGTGACTGCTTTTACTTCCAACTTCGTTGGTATCTATTACAAACTTGCCCTGCAGTTCAAGAAAGAAGGTGCTTCGGTTTCCCCAAGCAACCCTAAGTAGAAGTCATAGCATGCATGGTTTTACAGTGCTGATTGTATATGTTTCAACCCTCTGTTACTCAGGGAATTTAGAAGGGTTTTCCACAAATACTGGTTTACTCTGCATTAACACTTAGTTCACCAAGCTGCTGTGTATAGGAGCTAAGGGATGCAGCAGTGCAACTGGGAGAAATCAATGGGCACTCATCCTGTTGTTCCTAGAGTGTACAGCTGAATGTTGAGCACGTGTCCAGGACTAGCTGTCAGCTTTGATGTTTGAATACCACGTAATATAGATGGTGTAGGTGAACTGGAAAACCTCTAGAGTGTCTGAACAAAGATCCTGGCTGCTGGAGGGAGATTGTGCTACCACAAGAGGTCCTGTTTTGGTAAATGGAGATGTGGGTGTTGAGGGAGGATAAGAAAATGGTGCCTGAGAGCAAGAAATAAACAACTGTTGGTGTATGTGCCAGACCTGACCAAGGTGCTCTGAACGGGGGGTATTTGCTAACTGCAAATTGCAATTATCAGCTCTGCTGATGTTTAGATAGTAAAATACACTGCTGGTAAGTACATGTGTTGTGTTACAGAGTTCTCAACCTGTGCTCTTGTTCCTCAGTATTGAGTTTGACCGAGACTGTGACTACTTTGCCATCGCTGGGGTGACAAAGAAGATTAAAGTCTATGAGTATGGTACAGTCATTCAGGATGCCGTGGATATCCACTATCCAGAGAATGAAATGACCTGTAATTCCAAAATCAGGTAGGCCTTGACTTTGTGTTTGGACTCAGAGGGCCTCTTCCATTTGCTTGTCTATGTGCAATAACCACTTTGCTTTCTTTATCCGTTGTGGGAATTAAAGGGGGAAGGAGGAAAGCTGATGGAGAGCTTGCTTTGAACACTGGGTGGTGGGATTGGGTGGCACAAGCACTGCTACTTGTGTACACCAGGCTCATCCAAGATAATAGCAGGCCCACATGTCTGGAGGAGAAAAAGAAAGGGTAGTGAACTGCTTTTGTATTCCATGCAAATGCTGTGGGATACCTATTCAGTTAAAAGGAGAGTAAAAGCAGAGCAGTGGATGTGCTCTAGGTAAAGTCTTGGGTTGTCTCAAGGTAACTTCTGTGCCCAGTTCTTTGTAGTAGCCACCAATTCTTTCATGCTCTAATCATTAACCAGATGGTTTTCATTCTTCTGAGAGCCTGCTACTCCTCAAGAAATAGGCCTCATTTGCACGTTCTGCCTATGAATTTGTCTGTCTGAAGTGCTGTTCAGCTGGGTCTCATGGCATCAAGCTCTTGCAAAAAGACCTTGCCCTGATTTTGGCTTCTGTGCTACTATGGTTACTGTCAACCTATTTCTTTCTTTTTAGATGTCTTAAACCAAAGAAGTATAGACCACTGTGTCAGATCTTCAATTGAAAGAATACAGCTAACATAACTTAAAAATCCTTAATCAAAAATTCTGTTAAAGCTCAAAAGTAAATAATACAGCAATCAAACCAATTCAGAATTACAATACAAGTCTCTGGCATCTTTGAGCTCATTTGTTTTTAGTTGGTACTCTACATTCTAAAAGCAGTAAAACACCAACAAAAGTGTAAGTAATAAATTTATGTAACAACCTGGCTTCCACAAAAAACATGTTGTGGAACAAGATTAATAATGTTTGCAAGCCTACTTTAGAGCATAAAAGTCATGTTTAGTTTGGTAGCTGACACATTTCTGATGATGAATCAGTCACTCCTGTATCACTTGTGCTGATTATTCTTGGGAATTGTGGAACACTATTCTATGAAGGAAAAGGTGTAAATGCAGATGACCCTAGACTGGTTTTCAAAATGGGTAAAAACAATCTGAGAGGAATTTATATTGATAAGCCATGGTGATTGAGGTTGCTTTGGTGAATATTTCATAAATCTAGCATTTTTGCCTGAGTCATAGCGGAGTTCACACTGTTCAGCTTCATTATTCTGGAAAGAAGAGCAGAATACTAGGAGAACCATCTAGCAGTCGATTAATACCTTTTGCCTTAATTAGAAGGGGAAAAGCAAAGTGTGTTTTGTATTACTGTCTGTCTGAGACAACTTCCAAACTTGTTACTTCAAATTTGACAGTATTGAAGTTGATCCTGCCAGGCATTAGGTAGTTGTTTGTTCTCCCTTCTCTGGCAGCTGCTGGTGAGAGAGCTGTGTTAGTGCCTTCAGTGATGTTACTCTTGTCAGCTTTGTGCTTCAGACAAGACACTGCTTGCATTCAAGATTTCTTCTCTTTCTCAAATTGCATGCATATATACATTATATATATATATAGATGATGATGCAAATGAATTTTCCTCTGACGTTGTGTGTCTCAGCGGAGGTGGACAGGGTCCTCTTCTTTCTTGCCTATGTTTCTCTCATCCTCTAAATAAATGCTTTTTTTTTTCCCCGTTGGCACCTCCACATTATATCAACCTTCCTTTGGCATGTGGGTGCTTTTGTCTTTGACAAATAAAGTTAGGCTGTCAGTCAGAGGCATCCTTGCTATATCCATTAGCTGTGCTGCCAGTCAGTGGTGCTGGGGCTCGCTGGCGCAGTGTTGAGCAGCATAATGACTTGCTATTCTGAAGGGGTGTAGCTTGGGGGAGAAGTTAGAGATGAAGGCTGTAATTTCATTATGGAATATTGCAGTATGCTGAAAATGTGCCCGTATTTTAATGAAAAAATCTAAACAAGTGGAGCCTGCTTTTTGTAAAAAGCCTTGGCTTGAAGCTGTTTATTTTAATTTGGGTGGAGGTGCACCTTCTGAGGCTTACTCCACCTGCTAGTGCTCCTTCTGATATCCAAGGCAGACATATTTCTGCTGTGGCACATGGGTGGTACCTCTCTTCCCAGCAGAAATGCAGGGGTCTGCATGCAGATGGGATCTGGCGACACGTCTGTTCTGCTGAAGCTGGCGTGTGACAGTGGCATGGCTAGCAATGTCCCTTCTGTCCTTGCGTGGCACCAGAGCTGTCTGTCTGCAGGTACTTTGGCTTTCCAAAGACATGTCATGGGAAGCTCACCCTAGATTGATCCTGGTTAACCTTATTCAGAGTGATGATGGTGGAACATAAATCATTAGTGCTTAGGTTGGTGACTCAGCTTTTGGAGGAGAAGCAGCTCTGATGGCCTTGTATAAAAGCAGACAGGTGACAGCATTTGTAAGGACTTGTGTCTGGCCAAGAGCAAGTCTGCTGGCCTGGAGCAGCTGTGGGAAGGGAAGCCCTTGCCCAGGACAGGGCTGGCACCAGCCCAGCCCTGCTCTGCTGTGTGCCAGCTGGGTGCCTGCTGAAAGGTTGAGCTTCATGCCAGCAGTAATTGATTGTAGGCTTTTCTGGAGCAGAGCCCTGGTACCAGCTGTAGCTGAGTCTTTCTTCCTCTTTTCCAACCCCCTTTTTTACACCCACCTGCTTCTTAAATACGTTCTTTTTTCATCAGCTGCTGAGCTTTCTCATCCCTATTTTTAAGAATGGGGAGGAAGTCAGTGTGTTGGGTTTCTGGTAAATGTGTATTGCATCCCCCAGGAATGACAGTGGCATAAGCTTCCAGGAAAAACACAAGATGACACACAAATCCTCATAAAAATCCCATTTACAGATTCATAGCTTCAGTACAAGAAACAAATCCTGGCATTGTGTAGTAGCTATAAACAGCACCCTGTGAGCTAATTATGACTTGCTGTGTCCCTAGCTATGGCAGACCATAATCTGCAGCTCCCCCCATGCAGGAGGAGATGGGAAAGGACAAGAAGAGGATGAAGGGCTAGCAGCCAGCCACAGCTCTTCTCCCATTTATCCAAGAGGCAGATTTGTTGTTTTGCCATAGGTTATAGGGGAAGAAAAATAAGGAGATCTATTGTTCAGATAAAAGAAATTGTCTTTAGGCCTCATTAATCTACAATAGGTGATGTGCAAGTGTGGTTAGGTAAACATGCTTTTGAAATCTGTGTTTAGTATTCTGCATGCTCACCACTGGGTGTTTGCAGCAGCTGTATTTCAGTGATAGATGTTACCACAGACCTCTAAAATCAGCTGCATCTGTTTAGTCAACTGCAGTAAAAGCAGTAGGCTTTTTCTAGGAGGCTGCTAGTATTTTATTGTTTTCATTTTTTGGTGTCAATAAATCAGGTGTATGATTGCTCTGTCTTCATAGCAGTTCATGGGCATATTTCTGTCAGTTCTTAAAATGACAGTCAGTTCTTACTAATAAGTTTAAATTAAGCAAAAACTTCCCATGTAGTGTTTTTTTAGCTCAGTCTTTGTATTTAGAGAGGTATGAGTACTCTTTATGCTGAAAAACCTCACGAGTGCTTGTGTTGGATGCCCATATTTCCAGTTCAGAAAACGTTTTGACACTAAACAGGTTATAAGGAAATATACCTTCAACTTTCATTAATTCCAGTTTTCAGGGTAACTGCATCACTTTGCAATAAGATGAAGTTTTTATTTGAAAGTATTTTGTTTCCTAACCCTACTAGAGGTTTTCTTTGGATTGATTAGAAAAAAGGCTTTTTAAAACATTCATAATGGTGATGTAGTTCTGTAAGTCTCTGAACTATTTGGTTAGTGGTGTTATTCACGTGGATGCTCCTTGCAGTAATAGATTACTCCCTTGAAAACATTTCAGTCCTAAAACTACTGGGCATCAGTTGACTCATGGTGATAGACTGGATCTGAAGTACTTGGCACTCAGAAGCAGGTCAGCACATAGCAGCTTGTGCCTTATTTAAAGCTTTAACTCCATTTAACTCTCACTGCCAGAGGGGCAGTAGACACCAGATAACTTGAGCCTGTATTTGAGGCATTTGAGCCATAAAAACAGTGGCTCATGAAAGAAACCTCAGTGCTACTGACAATGCTAACTGAGCTGGCCCACTTGTGTGTCTGAATAAAATGAAGGATACACATAAATCTTTACGGGGTCAGGATTTCTGTGTGTCCAGATCAGATGCCAAGGTTAGGAGAGTGTTTCATAAGTCAGTGATTAACTTTCAACTAGGGTTTCTCCAGGCTAATCTCCAAGGAAGGAAAGCTATCACAACTTATGGCAAGATAAACCTCTGGAGTGTAATTATTGCCCTGTTTTTGGATTAAAGAACAAAGCAAAAACTGAAAAAATACAGCTACTAGTATTTAAAATAAAAAACAGCCTTTCGCAACTCCTTTTAATCCAGTGCTGAATTATACATTATTTCAGCCTTAGGTAGCTATTTTTTTATCCCTCCACATTTCAGTTTCTCCCTGGATGTGGCTGCAGGCCTTCTAAAGGTTGTCTACAAAAGGTTATTTTTGTGTACTGGTGGGATTTCAATGCTTAACCTGTTTGAGGACTGTGTAAGATGCGTTTTTGCTCCATCTCACCTTTGCCCTTTCCTTTCACCTTCTCCAGCTTGCTCCCCCATACGTTTTTTGAGTCTGTTACTCAATTTGTTACCCATGATAACATCTCAAGGGAATGAAAGAAAGTAGATGTCTTTGAAGTGTCAGCAAAATCGCCTGTTAGGCATGGAAGAAAGATCAGCACTTCCCTTGAGGGGAGCATGGCAATAGCTTCTCAACCCTTTGTAGGTCCCAGGGAAGCCACATGGAAGAGAAACATCATAATGTCCCAGCTCCAGGACAGCCTTCTTTCTGGCCTGTATCATCACAGATGCCAGAGAATACAAACAAAGGACAGTCAGCCCTTGGTAAAAAGCATCCTTTACCTGGAGAGGGAGCTTCCCTCCAGTGGATCCAACCCTGAATTGTGCTCTGCAGAGGTTACTTTTGAGAATTTAAGTTATAAAGAAGCTCAGGTATTGCAATGTCAAGGAGAAAGTTCTAGTTTCAGACTTTGTAAAAGAGAGTTGGGTGGGGATGAGGGGAGAGTTAATGCAGAGAGCTGAAACAGGGTTGGTTTTGTCTTATTATGATCCTTTAATCATATTGCTTAAAAATGAAAGACTTATGGTGTGTGACTTAAAAGGTGTTAATTGAACCACTTAGTGGCTGCAAATCCCTAAACATTTTTCACCTGTCAGTTCCTGTTTCCCCTCTCAGTCTATCTACAAATGCTTTCCCAGTGAGTGTTAACCCCTCATTGACAGCCTCAGACTTCTGTGGGACAGAATGCTTAGCTTGATCTTTGCTATGCCAGACCTAATGGACATGCTTTTGAGCACAGAAACCCTTCATTTTTCTCCATCTGTATTGATTGACCTGATAAAATATTACCTCTCCCTACAAACCTGACACTTCTTATATCCTTAGATCTGTCACATCTCAAATAGAACTGCTAAACTCTGTCCTTTATATTTTTCTGCCTACTCATGAATTCCTGATTTTCATCGTCTGGGGAGATTTTTCTTTTTTGACAAGGTATAGTTATGTGATTAACCTCTTCATAGTTCATCTTGCAATACCCAGCTCTCCTCTACCAGTCTGCTGCAGATCTCATTCTCCCCTTGCATAGAGCATCCACGCTCTAGCCAGCCAAGGTGGCACCAGCATGTCTGGTCTGGACCCTCTCCACCTGCTGATGCAGCCTGACATACTCTCAAAGCTGTCCAGATAAAAGGTTGCCTTCTCTAAAATGTGTCCCTGGGCTGTATTCTTCCTGCTTTTATGTGAGGGCTAAACTTACAGATTTCTTTCTTAAGCTGCTTGAAGCCCTGAGTTCAGTGGAGATAAGATGGCAAGGGGAAAAAATTTGAACAGATAAATGTCTAGTGTAGTGTCTGACCCCTGCCATTAGCAGGAGACTGCTCCCAGCCCAGAGCCTTGCTGTGTTGTAGCTCTAGGACCCCAAACCACATTTGCTTCCATCAGTGACTGACTGCACTGCCTGGAAACAAGACTCCAGATGTCGGAAGTAGCCATCTCTGAGCTGCTGCAACCTTCATCTCACAGTCCTGGTTGGCAGTGGCTGGCAGCTTCATTTGGTCCTCAGGGAACTGCTTAAGCCTCTCTGAATGAGTAAATCATAGGCTGTCAAGACCTGCTTTTCTGTGGGTACCTAAAGGTAGTATACTAAGTATAATATACTTACGTATGAGAATATAAGAGCTGGCATAATCACAGAATTATTGAGGCTGGAAAAGACCTCTGAGATCATAAAGTCCGACCTATGACCTAACACCACCACAATGGCTAGACCATGGCACTAAGTGCCACATTCAGTGTTTCCTTAAACACCTGCAGGGATGGTGACTCCACCACTTCCCTGGGCAGTCTGTTCCAATGTCTGCTCACCCTTTCTGTGAGGAAGTGCTTCCTAATATCCAACCTAAACCTCCCCTGGTGCAGCTTCAGGCTATGCCCTCTCATTCTGTCACTAGTTGCCTGGGAGAAGAGCCTGACCCCCACCTGAGTACAGCCTCCCTTCAGGTAGTTGTAGAGTGATAAGGTTCCCCCTGAGTCTCCTCCAGGCTAAACAACCTCAGCTCCCTCAGCCTCTCTTCATAAGACTTTCCCTCTAGTCCCTTCACCAGCCTTGTTGCTCTCCTCTGGACCTGCTCCAGCACTTCAATATCCTTCTTGAAGTGAGGGGCCCAGAACTGCACACAGGACTCAAGGTGAGGCCTCACCAGTGCTGAGCACAGGGGGAGAATCACATCCCTACTCCTGCTGGCCACACTATTCCTGATACAAGCCAGGATGCCATTGACCTTCTGGGCCACCTGGGCACACTGCTGGCTCATGTTCAACCAGATGTCCACCAGCACTCCCAGGTCCCTCTCTGCCAGGCTGCTCTCCAGCCACTCTTGCCCCAGCCTGTAGTGCTGCCTGGGGTTATTGTGGCCAAAGTGCAGGACCTGGCACTTGGTCTTGTTGAACCTCATACCATTGGCCTTGGCCCATCGATCTAGCCTGTCCAGGCCCCTCTGCAGCATCTTCCTAGCCTCCAGCAGCAGATGGACACTCTCCCCCCCCCAACTTGGTGTCATCCACAAATTTACTAAGGGTAGACTCATCCCCTCATCCAGGTCATCAGTAAAGATACTGAATAGGACTGGACCCAGTACTGATCCCTGGGGGGTTGCCATTGGTAACCAGATGCCAACTGGATGCAGCATCCTTCACCACCACTCTCTGGGCCTGGTCATCCAGCTAGTTTATAACCCAGCAAAGGGTGCACCTGTCCAAGCCATGGGCTGTCAGCTTTTCCAGGAGGGTGCTGTGGGAGACTCCAAAGGCTTTGCTGAAGTCTAGGTAGACCACATCCACAGCCTTCCTCTCATCCACTAGGTGGGTCACTCAGTCATAGAAGGAGATCAGGTTGGTCAGGCAGGGCCTTCCTTTCCTAAGCCCATGTTGGCTGCACCTCATCCCCTGGTTGTCTTGTACATGCTGCTCAATGGCAGTCAGGATGATCTCTATAATCTTGCCAGGCAGTGAGTTCAGGCTGACAGACCTATAGTTCCTTGGATCCTCCTTCTTGTGGATGGGCATCACATAGGCCAACCTCCAGTCATCTGGGACCTTCCCAGTTAGCCAAGACTGGTGATAAATGACAAAGAGCAGCTTAGCCAGTTCTTCTGCCAGCTCCCTCAACACCCTAGGAGGAATCCCATTGATCCCATAGACTTGTTAGGATCTAAGTGGCACAGCAGGTCACTAACTACTTCCTCCTGGATTACAGGAGGGGTATTCTGCTCCCCATCCCTGTCTTACCAGCTCAGGAGCCCAGTTGCCCTGAGGATAGCCAGTGTTTTTGTTAAAGACTGAGGCTCTTTGATGCATTTGTGGACAGTCCCTGTGCCTAAAAGGGCTGAGGACACTTAACATTTTCTAATTAAATAATGTACTATGGAAGAGGTGAAACTGGGGAAAGCATTGTCTGAGCTGTACCACCTCAACCATCCTCTTAGCAGTTGGTGGTTAAAGATGATGACTTACATTGGGTAAATAAAACTAAGTTTCTGACTGCAAAGCTTTAAACCAAGGGCTGTTACACAGAGGAAGTGTGTAAGCATGTGGACAGGCTTATGGGTAAATGGAAGTGTGCACAGGGAGGAGTGTTTGGGTTGAAAGCAGTGCCACCAAATGTCTCTCTATACTGGCCATTCTAAAGAAAGCTCCCAGTGGTGCACTGCAGAATTTGTTTCCTGAAGGTTTCCCCCGAGCAGTGGTATGAGAGGCTTGTGGAAAGCTGCTGCTGTTCAATGATACTGTCTCGTTTCTGTAAGTTTCAGATTTTAGCTTGTGCAGAGAGAGGCAGTCAGAGCTGGAAGTCTTTTGGATCACTCACTGAAGCTTCTTGCTGATGCAAGCACCAATAGCATGTTATTCCTTCCATGTATTTATTCAAATTTGTCTTAAAAGCCAGTTGAGTTTCTTGCCTTCCAGCACTTAGTTGCTCCAGATCCTCAGATCAGCTTGTTGATTCCATGCAGCTAAACGGTGGTGAGCTATGATTAGTGGCTGGTGTGCATTGTCCCTTGGGTTATAAAACTCACACCCCAGTAAGTTGTTTGACCGATGCTGTTTGCTGTTATTTAACAAATTAAAAGAAGGGTTTATATTTAACAAACTTAAAAAAGGAAAATGATTTTTCCCCTTGTGTGTAAATTGCAAAGGAGAACAATATGCAAGTGTGTAGTGGAACCAAGAATTTGCCAAGGCATAGTACTCCTAAGTCAGTATCCATGTACCTACATCATATTTCAATGTGTAGCTGCTCTGATCAAAGCAGTACTAAAAAGTCACAGAATCATGGTCTTCTAGTTCATATTGTTGGTTAAAGCTTGGCCCCAAGGCTAACATAATCTAGTTAGCTGTCTCAGAGCTGTTTGACGACCTGCACGAATTGGATCTGTCAGTTCAGCTTCTGCTCCATGCGTCACAGTTGATACCAACTGGCATGCTATTCTGCCAGATGGTCCAAAAATTGGTGAACAAACATTACAGATTTTCTTACCTCTCTCACATTTTTTGGGAGTCAGAGTGGAGCCACAGCACCAGAATGCTACAAATGTGACTTGGCAGTGTCACCACTCTTGTTTTGTCTGCTGATGGTTAGAGTTTGTCGGTGGAATTGTCATCTAGCTTTGCACAGCCACTTAATTCAGTTTAAAATACAATCCTGTGCAATGTATTCTGCAGTTCTCAGTCAGAAACGTGTCCTAAAGTGCCCGTAGCAAACAAACTGCTGTTCCCTTCTGGGTAGGAAGGGGAGATGTTTCTGTATTTGCAGAAAGCTGAAAGTAGTTTCTCAGAAGAACTTTCATTTGCACGTTCGTGCATGTGTAGAACGTTACACGTGTGCCAGAGGAGGGGTTGATTTACCATCCATGCAGCTATATTTTAACATATATAGCTTCTGTTAGGTAAGTAGTTATGGTAACAGTAGTAGCTATTGGCAAGACAACTTGGGTGGAATTGACATAGCAAAACAATCGTGGTAGTAGAGATTATGGGGAGGGGGATGGGAAGAAAATCCCAAATCCTAGTACTTCATATTGAGCCAATAAAGCTTTTTGTGTGGTTTGTGGAGGAAAGTTTGTTGTATTTGTGTGATTGTTGTCTTCTAAGGTATGATTTAACATAAGACTGAACTGGGCTCTTTCTTTTTAAGCTGTATCAGCTGGAGTAGTTACCACAAGAACCTGCTAGCCAGCAGTGACTATGAAGGCACCGTCATCCTTTGGGATGGATTCACAGGACAAAGATCCAAAGTCTACCAGGTAACATGCAGTCAGGGAGAAACACTTTCCCACACCATGGATTACGTTGGGGCATCAGTATTCAGTCTGAGGGTCTGCTTTTAGTCTAGCAATGGGCTTTTCCATTCCACAGGGTGAAATAGATGCTCCTCCTGTTTGGTAAATGTGTCTCATCCACGCAGCTCTATTGAGCTGTAGTCCTCCAAGGAAGGCAGCTCTATTTTCTTGTCACAGTCATGAGGCAGTTGACTTTTTCTTACTGCTGCTTTCAGGCAGAGAATCTGCACAGGGAGAAATGAGCTTCTGGAAATTGTTTATCTCACCTTTCTTTAGAAACCTCTGTCTCTCCATGCCTGTTCCACTTCAGTCTTTTGACAAAAGCCTTTTATAATAACCTGTGGTGCTTGCTGCTGCAGGTGCTCATAAAACAAAAGAGCAAAATGCAGATGTGAAGTGGTGAGGCTGGGAGAAGGGAGCAGTAGGCAGAACCCTTCCCAGGACAGTCCTAGCTCAGCCACTCAACATATGCATGCAGGTGGGCTGAGCTCAGCAGTGAGACCTGCTTCAGGAGAACTTTCTGGTGTTTTGACTTTTCATGCAATTTTGAACCCTGTTTCTGTATAATGGGTTCTGAGAAGTCTGTGGTCTGAACAAGGACACTGGCAGAGAGGATGATGTGTTTTCAGAGAGGCTGGAAGTGCTGCAGGCTGTTGTGGAGGTAGCATAGTGTATTGAAACTGGTCAGTGATAATGAATGAACTGCAGACTGGCCTTCAGTTCCCCCTTCTTCATAGTTGAACCTAAGTTTTAATTCTTATTTAAGCCTTAGTTTACACTTTCATTGTGTTTTGGCTATTTTAGAATTCTTTTTTCACTAGTCCTTTTTTATATCTCAATTAAAAAAAGATACTGGACAAAAATCTTGTCTGTTTTCCTCTCATGTAAGTTTTGCATTTCTTTGAGGCTGAACAATTAATGTGGAGAGGAGCAGCTGTTGCTTATGTTAAAATAAACTCATTTTGCTTCCTATCAGATTACTTGAATTATTTATTTGGATTTGCATACAGACATGCATAGTGACATCTGCTTCACATGTATTAGAAATCCTGTAGTGACTTTATCCTGGCGAGCTTTTCCTGTCATCATCTTGCAAGACTTTAAACAAAGGATTTGACTGGATTTGGGGTTCCACTCAATGCTTCCATGTGGGATGTGCCAGCGTAGCAAGTACAACTGTTCTGTGTTTTGGGGGAGAATGTGCAGCCTTGTAAGATTATTTGAGTGGAAAACCACCGGGTTAGACATTAGAAGTTTTGTTTAATAATTTGTTAGGAAGGTGAGGATTTCGTGGACGTTGAGAGAGTGGATGTTTGAAATGGCTTTGAACAGGCATCTTACCAATATTGGGAGATGCAACTGTGATCTATTAGCAGAATAAGAAGCAGCACATGGTGAAACCACAGCCACACTGCTGCAAACACACCTTTAATGTCTATTTCCCAAAATAATTATTTTTTTTCTTCCAAGTAAAAAAATACAATCAGTTTTAGTTCCTAAAATTCCTGTTCTACTGTCTTCTGCTTTCATGGCATACTGCAAGCATTGATCTATTTGACAGAAAAGATATATTTTTGAGGAACTGCTAGACACAGTAAGCTTCTCTGTCCAGGACTCTCCTGACAATTTATACCAAAGAGCATGTGTGGGTTTTTTACTGTTTTATCAAATTACAGCTCACTACCTTGCAATATTTTTCTTGTTTCTCTAAACAGGAACATGAGAAAAGGTGCTGGAGTGTTGACTTTAATTTGATGGACCCAAAGCTATTGGCTTCAGGCTCTGATGATGCCAAAGGTAGTATTCTTTTTCAGTCTCTGTGCAGAAGGCTTACACTCTGTGTTCCCTTTGAGGAACAAAAATGTGATATTTCAAGTAGCAGATTCCTCACCTGCCTTCAATATTGTAGTTGATGTGATAATGTGTCAAGATATTACTGAACTGTTCAGATCTTGGAGGAGAGGCTTTGTTTGGATTAAGATCTCTTTGCTCAATGTTCACATTTTTGGGTAATAAGCTCTATAGCTAGCATTTTCCAGGACACTGAACAAAGCAAAATGTGTTTTAACATTAGTTAACCTTGTTGAGTTAAAGCCTTGGGGCCTTTCAAACGAACAGCATGTATTTATATTTCAAAAACGAGGTTGTCGAGGAAAAAGCAGAAGTTAAAAATACCTGCTGCTCTTTTACCTCTGGCTCTGAATGTTAAAGACCGTGCACAATGAGAAGCTTCCCACTTTTATGATGTGTCTTGTGTTTCCTGGAGCATAACACAGTTGGAGGGTGGACTGAATGGGAACGTTAGGAGCAACTCCTGCCTTTCCACACTTTTGGGGTCCATTTGCCAAAGGGCTTCTGGAAAACCCTTAAGGCAAGCCCTTGGTAGAAAAATCTTCCTCTTAGAAGAAAGAGAGAACTTCTAAAGAAAAGGGATAGCACCAAGTGATATGTCTGTACTTCTCATCCCTAATGAGAAAGATTTTATCTGTATTATGTTTACAATATCGAATTAGAGTTAGTAAGCAGCAAGAGCTTTAGAGTTGCTTTCATAGTCAGTAGGGATCAACTCTCCCAGATGGGCTGATACAGCTCTGGACAGAGCTCAGAATGATTTGCTTTGAAATGATAAATTCTTCAGAAACGTGAAACCTTGCAAGCCTCTCCCCCCTCTAAAATGCTTTTAAATTCTGTTTCAAAGGAAAGCTGTATTAGTGTCCCTCAGCTGCATTTGGCAGTAATTCCATTCACGGAATGTAGCTTTAATTTTTAATTTAAGGTGGGTTTTAAATGTTTTGTGTACGTTTTCCCCTCCCCCTTTTTGGTGGAAGTCAAGAATGTTTTCTTTGTGCTTCAATGCAGCAGCAGTGAACATTCACCTTGTAAATTATCAACCTCTTCATCACGTTGCTCCCCACTCATGCTATGCATTTGAAAAAGCTTATCTGCCAGGTAGACATGCATTTATTAGCATGTTAACAAGTTGTCCAGTTCTGCAAAGCCAGCTCCAAGCAGAGATCCTGTCTCTAGTTTAACTGTTCAAGTCTTCAGTAATAGCTTCTAAAAGCATAATGTTTACTTAGAAATTATTGTCATAAAGTCTGCAGATCTACATAATTTGCATTTAAATTCACAAAGGTCTTTTGAAGGTGTATTGGGGTTTTGGTGAATAAAACTGGGCTGAAACATTTTCTCATTTTCTTCTACTGTGGTTTGCCTGTGATTTGCATATGTAACAAGTCCATTAGAGACAAATGGAGTGCTGTGTGGAAGTCCTTGAAATAAGAGATTATAGAAATCTTTAGGGTCCAAAGCAATAGTAGCAAATGTCAAATTAAAATAGTATAGTGTCACCTTCCATTTCAGTAGTCACATTGAAAGGGTTAGATGTGAGGAAAGGATAACATCTATGATGAGTTAACTCAAACCTGCCTAGCTTAAACTTTTGTTTTTCTGCTTATCATGTTCATGAGTGTTTGGTTGACTTTTGGCCAGCTTTGGGGACATATAATGCACATTTGGCCAGGCACAGCATCTGCTGCTAAATCCCAAGTTTTTAGGTACCCTCCTTATCTGCCTGTGTGAGGCCACACTGAGCTTTCTAGCAAGAAATCTCAGTGTTGATGGACATTGGTGTGACCAGAGCAATTGGAGCTAATCTTGCCACGCTGCCCTGGAAAGCATGAGTGTAACATTTTCTTGTCAAGTGATCAGAACAAGCCAGCAATAAAGTGACAGCTTAGCCAGTTCTTCCCACTTGCCTGTGTATCTGCCTGTCTCTCCTTGATGTTTTCAAGTTGGAAGCTAATTTTTAAAGCACTTGGTATTCCCAGTAGGCATGTTTTGGGGAAGGAGCTTTTAGATGAGAAATTCTATCATCAGGGCTTCACAGCTGTCTCTGCCAGGGCTCAGGCACAGCAAAGGGGTGCTAACGAATGGAGGATAAAATGATTCTGATGTAATTAGAAACAGCATCCTCGGGCCTCAGGGTCCTGCATTCTCCTTGTTATTAGAGGAAGATAATCCAGGATGCTTATTTGTGGAAGATCTTTCTACTTTAATAGCAGGTAATGAGAGCATAAAAAGCATTATTGTACTTGAAGAAGCTAGGGTGTGTATGAAAACCTTGTTTTTATGTACAGTTGTCATGCCCTTCCCTTTCAAAGGGGCAAAGGTAGTTGAGTATGTCTGTAGGGACCCAAAGGTGTGCACCAACTAGACAGCAGCAAGCAAAATTAGTGTTTACCTGTGCTACAGGCAGCTTGGGGAAACAGCACAGTCTTCATTTCAGTTCTTTTTATGCACATAGTAATGGCAGGAGCTATCATTCTCACAGTATTAACAAAGGGTAAATTTCTGCTATTTGAGAAAAGATGATTTAATTTTGTGAAGGCAAAATTATGCTATTGAAGTGCCAGGATAGGGCTGGAGTTAGTGCACTTAGCTAATGACTTACAGCTGTTTCTCAGCCCAACATCCCTGTCTGTTCTGGATTGCAAATGTAGTTTAATGGTCATGGTAAAGTTAGATGAGAGTGAGTGAAATATTTTGTGAAGCCACATGGGTGGAGTCTCTGCTGTGATAAAGATCTGGTCTGGAGTGATGAAGCATTTGTTCTCTGCTCTGGGGTTGGTTTTGAAGCCCAAGGAGATTCAAGCAGTGCTGACAGGTTCAGCTGAAGAGAGTCCTGGTTTTCTGTCCTTTCTGTTAGCTGTGATCCCTTTGCTATTTCCTGGTTCAAAATGGAGAGGCAGAGCAGAACAGGAACACCTGAGAGCTCTAAGCTGTAGCCAGAGGTTACTTTTCATTGTCTCATGGCAAGGAGGACTGCACCCATCTGTGTCATTATGTATAAGGAAAGTAATTTCCATGCTGCCTTGATAAGTGAGACCATGGGTGCTAATCCTACAGCTGTTGTTTGTAGTGTCCCTGAATACAGTGAGGCAAAGCAGATTTGCAGAGTTGGCTTCATACAAAAGAAGCATGGACTTTTAGAGGGGAAACTAACCTGAGAACTGCACATCAGAGTTTTCTCCCCAGCTTTGTTGAGGACTTCAGAGGATTGTTTAGGGGTTTATGTTCAGTGATACTTAGCTCCTTCAGCTTCTGCTGACTTATAACATGTACCTCCACCTGTAACTAGAAGTATAGATGTTTATGGCTCTCAAAATATCAGGTTGAACTTTCAGCTTGCTCATTTTCCTGGCAGAAAGAAGTTTGATAGTTTACTGGAGATTTGTGGGGTTGTTGGATTCTTTTGGGAATACCTTGAAAGGTCAAGAAGATGTCGGTAGCTAAAATGCCAACCAAAATACCTGGTTGCCTTACACAAGGAGGAATACCCTGTGGTCATTGCCTGCTAACAGCCATAATTTTACATCATTTTCCTGACCTGCACAAGGCAATGGATCAAAAATTTTACCTAGCAGGACACTTCAGGAGCCTCCTCCTTTCCTAGGGTTTCTTCAAATCTGTATAAACAAGCTTTCTGGTAGCAGTATCCTATTCCTGATTTACAGCTTTTTCAGAGTAACAGCAGTCCCTCCATCACATGAGCAGATATGAATTTTAAGAATAACAGACTGGATGAAATATCCTTATTCTCAGTGTATCAGCTGTGTACATTGACCCCTCATCTCTTGCAATGCAGGCTTCCACCTCTTATTTGGTGTTTAGACACAGAACTGGTATGTAGGAAATGAATTTATAAGCTCACAGAGTTGGTGTAAATCTTCAAGCAAATAAAAAATATCTTAAAGGCCTAAACATTTTAAACAGGCTGTTCTGGAGGCATCTTCTTGTTTGGTAAGGGGTAGACATTTGGCCACATAGAAGGGTCTGTCTGAACAGCTGCAAAATTAGGAAACATATGCTTTGAGAACCTGTGTTTTAGAAACAGTCAATCTCGGATGGTTGCGTGTGTCATCAACACAATTCTAGGTGTTATCAAGACATCTGTATGTTAGATAATTACTGCCTCAACCTCAGCAAGATAGCTGAAAGCTACAGCAAATAATCTCTACCCTTATGAATTATGCTTTATTAACCTGTCATTTCTTTTTAGAAAATAATGGGCAGTTCTAGGTAAAACTTGACACGTTTCATTACGTGTTATATGTTGCATAGATGCTTTTTTTATGGCACTGACTAAGATATAATTGGAGCCCAGCATATCCCACAGCAGTTAGATCACAGAAATTGCAGACTCTAATCTCTGTCTGTCAGTTGTAACGAATATTATGATGTCTTTGAACACACAGGTTGACTCTTCCAGATTAAATGGCTCAGCTCGTGACCTGAAAACGTGAATGAAAAAAAGGAGCCAAGTTCAGAATGAGCCCTCAATTAGCTCTTGCTACAAAACTGACACCAGATGGTCATTTGTTTATTAGAGGTGGTGTCAAGGAGAGACTTGGCTGCCTTGGATGCAACTTTTAATACTAATACCTGGTTAGAAGGCTTCAAGACAAGCCTGTCTGGTTTTAGTGCTAGATTTGGGCAGAACATTGCTCTGAACTGAGATCATGTAGCCTCCCCACATGCCTCAAGTTGAAGCAATGTCCTCTGCCAACAGTGTCCTCTTGTAATGGCAGGATTTACTTCCCCTACCATTTCGCCTGCAAACTTGATGTCCTCTACTGCTACAACTTAGACTATACATCTGATGTCTGTTCATTACAGCAAAATGCTAATGTTTGATTACTTTTCCAAAACTGACTTTTCTGGCTCCATTCCCCTCTTGTGCCCCAAGCACAGAACAATGCAGGAGGTATATCCTCCAGTTTTACCTGGGAGGAGAGAGTATCTTAAGCCATGCTTGCAAAGCTGTTGGTTTCATTTAGAAATGCAGCTAGATGTTTAGGAGGAGTATTATAGCTCTGGTAAATGAGAATGGATTTATTTCTGAAAACCAACAATAGGGTGGGTGCCATTTTCATGGAATTTTGTGTAATGCTTCTATGCAAATACATTGTGTATCAGTGTGTGTTTCTGCTGTGTGTGTGGTGCTTCTGTAATGGTTCCAGGCAGCTATCAGATACCCACACAGTGCTGGATTTAAAATTATTCCTTGGTGTGTTCTGAGCAGTCCTGTATTTCTTTCATCCTTGAAGCAATTCTCCTAGGTATGGTCAGACTTTTGACCATCTGAACCATCCTCGGGTAATCCATGTGGAAGCCTTGCTGCTTCTTCAAAGCTCCTAGGAAAGACTGGCCAAGAGGTGATACAGAGAGGGGTCCTCAGAGGGTGGGGGGACACACCAGGAGACACCTTACCTCATTTATTGACCACAGTAGGTAACAGAATCCCTGTTCCTTTGCTGGTTTTGCTCACTTCACCTCCAAACTGAGCTTTCTGTTCAAAAAACAGCAGAGGACCTGAAGGCTGCAGACCTGAAGAAGCCCAGGCAGCTGGCTCTGCTTCCTGCCTCAGCTTGCTGATCATGATACTCAAGTACAGCACAACCCACTTGTCAAGAAAAGGAGCAAGGCAGAACATTTCAGTCTCACTTTCTGCCTTGTAGGCATCAACAGGGCTTGGTGCCAGTGTGCTGCCCCTTCACTGGGACAGAAGGCAAACTGTTTCTGTAGCTTTTAATCATAAGGTTGGCTACATGGGGAGTACCTGATGCTCTTCATCTTAAGGTTAAGTGGGACTTGAAGTGTTTGTGGAGGGTGGGGAAGGCTGTATTTTGAAAAGCTGCTGGTGTTTTCTGTTGGTCATCCTGTGAAACACTGAAGTGAGTACTTGGGGTACAGCTCAGTCTGTACCACAAAGCTTTATCATGGTCACATGGTAGTCTCATAGAACAGCAGAGTCCCTTGTACCAAGGAAATATATCATGGTAGGAAGCCAGCACACTTTTTTTTTTCCTGTCTGAGCCAGTTTCTTGAGAATAGAACAAGTTTGCAGTCACTGTGCTCAAGCATACAATTTGGTATATTTATTCTGTGCAAAACAGTTCTGCCATGGAGCATGGAGTTCTTGCATCCCAGCTAAGGAACAAGTAACAAAAAGGATTCAAGCCTTCCTGCTCTTGGCTATCTGAATCTGTGGCCCAGTAGCCTTAAACGTTGAGATTCTAGCTTGTGGTCACTCACTGGCTCTGATGTTCTCAGCCATGCAGGATGTGGACTTTCAGCATCTCCTGTGTGTATGGAAGTGAGCAGAATATTTACAGTGAGTGCTTGATAATGTTCTCAAGCTTACTTGCCTTCAGCAGCAAATGACCCTTTATAATCACTAACATCCTGGCAACTGAGGCTTTTCAGAATCCTATTTATGAAATGACTAGATTTTATGCCTTTCGTGAGGTTGATTTGTTTACTCATTTTTCTTTTTCTGTTTCTCTAGTGAAACTGTGGTCTACCAACTTGGACAACTCAGTAGCAAGCATCGAGGCCAAGGCTAATGTGTGTTGTGTCAAATTCAGCCCCTCTTCTAGGTATCACCTAGCTTTTGGCTGTGCAGGTAGGTAAAAGACATTTGGGGCAAAAAAATACTGTTCCTTCCTTTTATTTCTTACTCCCCCAAAGATGCAAGGCTGGCTGTGGTGCCCAGGACTGAGGTGTCTTAAATGCAGTTAAGATGCCTCCGAGTAAAACTTTTCAAGTGTGCAGTCACCCAGAAGACATGATATCCAAGTGTCAACTTCATCCTCCAGTCTGACTTGTTAATTTGGGTGTCTCTATCAGAGGTGAAAGCTTGTGAGAACAAGTTGCCTGGTGTGATTATTGAGATCACTAAGGCAACCAGGCAAAGCTCAGCTGGAAGAGTCTTCTAGCAAAGTTAATGTGTTAATGTGCTGATGGCTGTTCTTGCTGATTTATCGTGTTGCTCTGTAAATACTACAAAGCCATACTGGGATTTTTAACTGGTTCCACCTGAGGCGTGCTGTAGAACAGTGGCAGTGAGTGTTTTCCATAGCTGCAACTACAACCCCATGGGTGGCCTTGTGTTTTCCTAGATTGGGCAAAGCATTGCTGTTAATGGTGATTTTTTTTTTTTAAGTAGTCAGTGGGGAGGGCACAGGGAGCCTTTTAGTCACTTCGATTACATATTTCTTGGTGATAATACAAAGATTTGAGAGCAGAGTGGATATCACTGTGGGAGGAAACTGCATCCTGCTATGCATGCAGCAACTGAAACTCAGAGGTATCTATAAATGTTTAACCAACTCTGCGTTTTCTTTCTCCTTGGGGAGTTTTAATGCACTTGTAACTAGATGTTCTGACAACGTTTGCTGTCTCTGGACTTCAGGAGATACATGGTTCATTCTTGCAACCACCAGCTTGCCATTTCATTTAGGTGTTTCCATTTCCAAGCTGGTTCTACTTAGATGGTGACCCTTAGGACAAAATAAATTTGCATTTTGATACACTGCAAAAAATGGATTCAGTTTGGAGTGTAAAATATTGACTTGCTTGACAGGCATCTCGCTGAAGTTTAGTGAATTACATGCAAGAATAGAATTGAATTACAATAGCTACCAGCAGCATTTGAATGAAAGGGACTGTCTGTGAAAGGCTTTAGGGGAAGATGAGAGCACTGGCTCCAAATGGATCAGCTGCTGATTAAAATGAATATGTAGAAGCACCACAAAACAGTATTCCTGATAAATCAGCAACTGGGATTCTTTTCCACCTGAAAGGGAGAAGGGGGATACAGCAAAGATAAATCTATGAAGGCTTTTGGAGCTGTAGGGCACATGGGATGGAAGCAGGTAGGAGCATCTCTGTCCATGCTCGTGCCTAACAAACCACAACGGGCTCATCTTCAACAAGTGTGTTCAGAATGAAGTGGAAGTGAGCACTAGGAGTTATGTGGAGGTTTTCTATGATTACACTTGCATTTTTATGGTTTAGAGAACACTGAGGGGTAAGATGGTATTTGTACTGGGGAAGAAGGCACAGGAGGGAGAGAAGATAAAATTTTAAGTGTTTACATCTGCTTGATGCTTGGTAATGGAGTCTCTAAATAAAAATTAAATTGGATATTTAACTATGATTGCTGAAACAATTACATAGAGTAATTGAACTGATGGGAATGACTTCCCACAAAGGAATTCTAATAGATCTTTCAGCCATAAAGACATGTGAAAAAAATGGCTTATGAAATTAAAAGAAATTCTGAAGTCTTGAAAGATGTTATTTCTGAACTCCTAAGAAAAATCAGAGCAAATAAATGAGTTAGTGTCTCCTTTCCTACTCCATATAGTCAGACAGTCCTGTTTCGTGTGTTATGATGGGATTAATGTTTTCTCCTCCATCAGTTTCAGCTGGTCTTGTTTAATAATTCCATTTAGTCTATGGAAAAAGCAGTAAAACTGGAAAATAGTGTGATTTGTCATGTGGGCTACAGACCTAATAAAGGAAAAACCAAAGCTGTTCTCCTTGAGTAGTATTTAGAAGAGGGGAAGAATTGAGCACACTGATACAGCCATTCTTGTTTGCCCCCTCTGAAGATGAGCAGTGCAAAACACTAAACAGTGTTTTTAACACTATTCAGTGACCAATCTAGTGGGCAATTTCAGAAAGCTGTCCTGGCTCTGCCTTGGCTTGCACACATGCTCAGAGGATTTTCAGTTTTGAAAATTAATGTTTCATTTACTTTTCCAGTGATTTATTCAATGGTAAAAGAGCAGATATTTTCTAGCTTTGCATAGCCAACACAATTTTGTACAGTATTTAGGCTGAAGTGCTGTTCCTATATATGACGTTTGTTGATTTAATGGAATTTAATGCTATATATGGTGTGTGTATATTTATATTTACAGCTAAAACCTTAAAGAAGCAATTGATGAAATGGTTAATGTGGGGGAGAAGTACTGGTGTTTAACATTCGAGATACAAAGGGAAGAAATTGATACACCTTTATTAAATAATTACTAAACTTTTGGTTCCCCCCTTTCTCTGTATGCAGAATAGCTTGCAAGCTAGCATGGCTTGCTTTAGTAATTCAGTTTTGACTGTAAGCCAAATTTTTTCAGTGTTAAGATCTTGAAATTACAGTGTGGGTTTTTTCAATTTTCATTTCCTGTTTTTATTTTCTCTTGGAGGCCTTAACTATTCATACAGCTGAAACACCTTTGGATAAGTTCTTGTGCTTTACATCTTGCTTAAGGAGACATTTTCCTATACTGTTGACAAATCTATCTTGCCCACTTGCATCCACCTCCTCAGAATGACTCTTTGAAGTGGATTTTCCTAATCAGCTTCACCTCGATCAGCATCTGAGTCTGCTGGTTCTACCTTTGCATCCTCCACAGAAATAGGACAGCTGTCTCAAGGTCATTTCTACCCTGTCTCCAGTTTACATATCCCTTCTCATTTGTCAGTCAAATCTTGACTGTTGGCTCAGCTCTGCCAGAGATGCTACATGGTTGTGCACAGGTGAAATATTTGAGTGGGTGTCTTTGGGCTTTCTTTCACTTTTTCCAATTTGAGAAAGAACTCCCTCTTACAGGAAAATAGCAAGGAATATACTCTAAAGTCCTATAGATGTCTACCAACATTTGGCATGAATTATATGAGCTGGTGCAACAGCCTGTTGAAGTGTTCTCATTGCTTTTCTTTTTTGCTCCCTCTGTTCTTCTGTCTGCTGAGGACCTCCAGTCCTCAAACTAGGGCCTTTTTGGGGTGCAGGGGTCACTTCTGTGTGTCCAGTGCTGATGTGATGGCAGCCTGGCCCTTGGTGGGATCCCTCAGCCATACTGCAGTGTAGATAGCCACAGGCAGGTATACACAGCTTCAGGGCCCTGGAGGGAATCCTGAACCAGAGATCTTGGTTTTAAAAAAAACACATTTCCACCTGCACCTGGTTTGCATACTGTATTGTCAAGTAAAAGGAGTGAACTGGGCTGGGGTGATGGATTTTGAAGCAAGGCCAGGCTGCAAACTCTGTGGCATTGTCATCAAAATGGGGGTTATTGCTCCAGCAGCTTTGGCTGTGGTTTTCTCCCTAATGAGACTGACTCTGCTAGATTGCTTGTTCCTGTTCATATCCTACTGCTTCTCATCTGAGAACATCCCTTCCTCCTTGTGCCAAGTTCCTCTGCAGGTCCATGCCCATCATTGGCAGCAGAAGGCAAACATGAAGTGACTGCCTTGGATGATGCCTCCTGAAGAGGACATGGTGTGGGTTGGAATTGGGTTTTATGTGGATTTCTTGGTCAGACTCTGTTTCAGTATATCCATTATAAATGGAAGTAGTGATCATGGAAAGAATTGATGTGAGGTGCTTTGATTTAGATGTAGCCATGGTCAAAAGTGTTGTTAGATTGTGTATCTCCATATGGAGTGCTTTCCTTTAGAAGAGAGTACTGGTTTGGCTTTGAATGCCATAGAAAATCATTCTTTAGCTGCTGCTATAGAAGCAAATCCCAGGATTACCATCTGATACAGATGATATGTACTTCTTTTCTGGCCTCTTCACTCTGAAAGCTTTTAGATGACCAAAATATCATTTTCGTACCTTAAAACAGAATAAATGAGCAATAAACTGGAATTAGAGCCTATACAAGAAAGGAATGGGTATTTGGTTTGGGAAATAATTCTCTTCAAATCAGACAGGCACTTCAGGTAAGAGGGAAGCTAGTGAGTCTGGCTGCAGCCTGATAAAATCTGTTGCAGCAGAGAGGGCACATAAAGAAGAAAAGATCCCTTTTGTCTGTTACTTAAAATATTCTAGTTGCATGCTTACCGAGTTGAAACATTGGGCAGTATAAACTGTAATCACTGCTGAATACAAAATCAGGTAATTTTGTGGTCTTTTCCTGTTTTTAAAAATAGGGTTTTATCCTGAAATTAGCTATATAAATCATGACTGAAGTTGTTATTGTCCTGCCTCAGCAGCAGCACTGATGCCCTTAACCCATATATTTTTTAGCATTACAGTTTCCCTGCTTTAAAAAAAAAAAAAAGGCTGGAAATGCATGTGGTTTGCAGCTTTAAAGTCCAGGTTGTGTAGTCTGGGTGAGATCAGACTGTCTGCTAACTCTAGTGAGCTAAGTGTAGCTATTGATAGCAGCAATGCTTTATTCCCAGCATGCTGTAATACTGTCAGCAGCTACCACTGACCTTTTATTTCCCATATATTATGCAGAGATCATGCCATCAAAACTTCAGATTCCTGAGTTCTTACACTAGATGCATCATCTTCTTGCATGCTATATTTTTCCCCTGTGAGACCCACAAATCCAGCACGTTGGGTTGGGTGGGGGTGGAGAGGTGTTCCTCAGGGCTGCTGCTCTCCAGGAGCTCCACGAGTAAGTGGAAACAGTGGACAAGTACAGGTGGATGAAGAGCAACAGAACATCTGCAATGAGGTCAGAGCTTAAGGTTTTGCTGGGTTAGTTTTGGCCTTGATCAGGTCTCCAAACTGCTTCACTGTCGAGGTCCCAAACTCTTGACAGTGTGAGTGACCAGGGCAGGGAAAATGTGGGGCAGTGCTGATTTATGTTGGTTTTGCTACTTACAGCCTCAGAGTTTGAGCCTGCTGGCATTGGGGGTACTGTACTCCCTCCTAAACACTCCCAATTCTGCTTTTCCATCACTTCCTTCATACTGGCAGTTGTGTGGCCAAAACTAAATTGCCTGTTTCCTGAGTCAGCTCATGCCCTGAGCACAGAGCCCCAGTGCCAGCCCCAGACACAGGCAAGCTTTGGACAGCCTGAGTCGAGATCAGCTTTAGCTACCAAGGGGTGAATCCTCACTGAATGTGAGGTCTTCTCCCAGTGCTGAGGTTTCTCCCCTTTCTTGCCTCTCCTCCTTATTCCCTTCCACACTTGTATAGTGATGCTGAGCAAGAGCACTTTCCAAGAAAGTGCTTTTCCTTCAAAGAGGGTTTTGCCCTTCCACAGCAGGTTCTTTCTGCTATTTAAAGAGCTTTCCTGAGCACCATCTTCAGCATTACAGGACAGCATAATACTCTGGCTTTGAATCCTGCCACCTTCCTTTCATTGTTGACGGGCTACAAAACTAATGGTGCCAGTTCTCAGCATACAATGTGCCAAGTGACTCCTGTTGCTATGTCAACAGCTTTGTTTTCAGTTGCAACTCTTTCCCCACCCCTTAAGATCTCTGCCTCGCCCTGATGCACTTCCATTTCAAGGTCACGTGTGGCAGCTTTATCAGCGTCATTCAATTTTGCTAATATACCTGGTGTCCAAGCAGGGCTGCTTTGGAGACCATCCTTGTGCAGTGAACTATTGATTTTTCTGCTGCAGCCACTGGAGCAGTGATTTCTCTTTTCCAAACATCTCTCTGTAGATCTTGCCTTTCATGCTGCTTCAGATCTGGGTGGCTTGCCTGGTTTGTCGCTCAGCTCAGAAGAATGATGTGATATATTAATGACCAAGAAGGCAGTGTGCCTTTTTGGAGGAGAATTAATGTTTTCCAGCTGAAAGCAAGGTCTTACCTTAATTAGATACTCATGGCTACGTACTCTGCTCTATTGAAAGCCTGCAGTGACTCAGAAGGAATCTATTTGTGTGAATATGTGACATGTTTTGGGTGGAGTTAAGCAGCTTCTTTGGGCTTAAGCTACAAGATTACCTTTAGCATATGAAAGCACAGTATTCAAAGGCACAGACAAAAGTTAGGCATTTCTTTGAAGCCTGAGGAAAAGTTCACAGCAGTGCTCAAAAATCAGCCTTTGTGAAATTGGTATGGCATGTGGCAGTCCAGGGCTTGCCCATTACTTGTATTGGACATTACCTGCAGGGTGTCTTTTCCTTTTGCAGGTATTCAATAATCTTCCACTAGTCCGTGATCTTTGAGGCTATTGGCAGGAGAGGTAGGGGATGAAGTCTGGGTTTTGGAAATGCACGCTTGTCAATGAGTGACAATAAATGGTGGACAAATTCTGGAATTTAAACTCATTCCAGAATTCATTGTGGAGGTATAACTTGTTGTAACCTCTGAAAGCATCTACAGCACTTCAGTCAGCTGAGGGTCATTTGGAGAAATCCGTGGTTTTGGCCAGTGTGGTTGTGATCATATTTCTGTCCTGACAGTACTTATTCTGGGGGGGAAGCACTGAGCTTAGGATGGTTTAGGTTGCTTCCTAGGAAATCATGGACACAAACCACACACAGGCATGCAGGACATGTTGCATGTGCAAATTTCACAACCACTTCAGAGTTGAAAAGCTTATCTAACTTGCACAGAAAAAGTAGTCTGTGGCTTGTGTTGGATAAAAGTTTTGCCATGAATAAAGAGTAACAATATAGAGACCTACTGGGAGTTTCCTAGCTTTATCCCAGAGGTCATCACACTTCAGTAACAAGTGAATGAGTAAAATTACCTTGAAAAGCTCCATTTGATTCTCTGGAAAAAAGGATAAATCTGTCATTAGCAGAAATGAGCATGCTAATTGTTTGCTTGAATATTCTTTTCCTGAACATTCTGTTTTACAACTGGTGTAGAAGTCATTTAGTCAATGTTACAAAATTCAAATTAAAATTTAAATGAGCCTTGAAATTCAGGAACAGAATAGGCAACTCCAAGATTCATCTTTTCCTCACAATGCCAAATTGTGCTTGCTACTAACTGTTACTGGATCCCTTAGTGTTTAATCTTTTCCAACCATGGCAGTTTCCAAAGCTGCAGTTTTTCTGGCAGCTCATTTAAAGGAATTGCTTGTTGGAATGAGTGTCTATAATGGCTCCCTGCTCTATCTCCCATTCAGACTGTTGAGTAGATGAACTGTTCCAGCCTTTTATTTGGGTACTGTTGACATTTAGACTTCTATAACATACTCTACTTTTTCCATACAGGCTGGTAAAGATCACCACACTGCATAGGAAAATCTGTACCCTGTGAGTGCAGTGTGGGCTTGCATCTCAAAGGCATCTTTTTGTAATATCTAAGCATTGCGTGAGTTTAAGAGGAGAGTTTATGAACGTTGAAGCTAGGTTCCTCTAAAAAGGGCCTGTTAGCCACTTGAGTATCAAAGATGACAAAAAGTAAGACTGTAGGTGTGTGTACAAATCCAGTCCCCCTTCACATAACTTCATTGCCCAGCAGGCATGCATTGCCTCTTTGCCACACTGGATACCTGTGGATTACTATATACTTTCTAGTGCTTATTTCCCCATCTGCATAAGCCACCAGACCTTTGGGGTTTTGGTTTAAGCATTCTTACCTCAAGCTTGAACATAAGCAATTGTGACACTATATTATTGGTTGTCTCTTCTAGTGGATTCTGCTTTGAGGGCAGTTTAAGTAATTAATCAAATCCCTATCTCTTGAACCTGCTAAAAGAAGGCTTATATTTCCTCAAGGCTACTGAAGCAAACTTTGAGTCATTGAAGAACCAGAGCTGACACAGGTTTGTAGTAAGAACAAATGCTGTGTGCAGTAAGTATCTTGAATGGGGAGAGATTTGTTTGGCAAATGTAGTACTTCTGCCTTTGAAAGATGTAGCCAACACTCACTGTACAAATAAGATCCCACCTGCCCATGTGTGAAGTTGCAGATCTTCAGAGATGTGGTCTGTTAAAACAGCATGGGTTGAAGCACCTTTTACTGTAAAATGACAGTTCTTCTCATGTTCTGTGTATCTTTAAAACTCATTCTGCACACTGGCCTCCATGCAGCAGTTGTACATGCTGCATAGTCAAGGAGAAAAGTTGGATTAAGAGTCTGAATAGTTCACAATTCTTTCTTCTCTTTCAAAAATAAAGAACAAATTATTCCAAAAGCTGCAGGTTGTTCCTGCTCTTGTCTTCATTGGTTTTGTAAAATGAGTAAATCTTCCTTATGTGTACTGAATATTTTGTTTCTCCAACAGTCTGATAGAAAGCAATCTTTGAATTGCACAAGAAACAGCTCTCCCTTATTCCTGCGAGAAATCTTTTTAAAACCATAAAGGTCAAAGTTTCAGAGGAGTTCTAGAGAAATCTGTTTTGCTTCCCCCTCCCATAAAAGCCCTTTTCTCAACTGATTAAGATCTCTAATGTTTTATGTCTCCTTCTTCTCTCCTTAATATGAGACAAGTTGTTTAGGGTGGAGGTTTTATGGGCTGCTGTGTCAAAAGCTTTAGACAAGTCAGTAAAAAAAATGTCCCCAGTGTGTAAAGACAGCTATCCATAACCTGGCAAATGTCATCTGTAACTTCAAGCCATAGGGAATCTGCTGAATACAAAGGTTAAAAACCCAGCTGGCGGTTCCCCTCAAGGCTGCTGTTCCCTTCATCTGTTCAGCAGAGGGAGATATAGATCTTTAGTGAAATGCTCGTTTGGTACACATTTTTTTAGAAAAGTACATTTGGTGCTAGTAAGGGATGAAAATCGGTGGCTTCAGCAGTGTATAGTCTTCCCTGCACAGCACTCTTAAAATATTTCATGTGGTAACCTGAAACCCTCTGGTGTCACACCCCTGAGCCTTTCCTTAGTAGGAGGAGAGGCAGCAGGTGCTTATTGTGCTGTTGGTTTTGCCAGGTATTAAACTGAGGCTATCAGACATGTTTAACCTCAGCTGTCTTTAATTCAGTTTTCATGGAGTGGACCTTTCTCGTGTTTGTTCCTTTGTCATCCAGTCTGCTAAACAGAACTGTTAGGGGTTTTCCTTCTTAGAGCTGTGCTCTTCCTTTGTGTAAGTGAAAACCTGGGCTCAATTTGTATTGGATTCCCTAAACATTATTAGTTTTGGAGGCTGGATTTGTATTGGATTCTCTAAATACAATTTTTTGAGGCTGTTGCCCATCATCTGTATTGCAGTGTAGAAGGATGAGGTGGAGTTGTCCTACTCAAATACCCATGTGCTGCCTTCTGCTTTAGAAACTTCCTTTCATCTCTTCACTAACATTACAGGCTCTATGACTTCCTCATGTAAAGGGTTTTGGTTTTTTTAAGATTTTGCCACCAGCAAAATAAATCATACAGACCTTGCTTAATCGTGTATTGTCTTTAGAGCATCCTGTAAGGGAAGAGCACATGGGGGGAGCCTTTGACCTGCAGAGAAAATACCTATTGAATGCTTTTCCAGAGTTCAGTCCCTTGTAGGGTGGTGGTTGAATTTTTGACACTTGTGAAGACAAGGTGTGCAGGAGCTCCCTGGGAGTCTGATACAACGGGGGTTGAGACCACTTGTCTAGACAGAACTCCGATAGCAAACATAAACGAAGTACTGCATCCCAAATAATCTCGTGCACACATGTGAAATACAAAATAAGGGCATTGTTGCAGTTTGCTGCCGTGGGCCCTAGTGTTGCTTCTAGGAGAGATTGCTGAGATTCCCCCAGGGCAACAGAAAATGGCTATTCAGGGAGAAAGTGTTGCTATACTGCAAAGGGAACTCCAGGTAAAAGGAGGAGGAAAAAGGAAATGTATCAAATGGGTAATTCAGTTATAGAAACAAAGTACTTGCAATTTCTGCTGGAGCAGAAAATGGTGAATACAAAGCCATATTCAGCAAACATTTTAATGTGTTTGTAACAATGGCTGCTGGGATAAAATTTTATTTTTCTTTTAACGGAAGGTATATACAGGCAAAATAAAAAATTACCGTTTAGGTTTGCCTGTGCTGCAGTGTTCTACAGGGAGATGTTGGGGTGAAAAGGATTTATTTCTGCTCTCTCCTCCTCATATCATTTGTCACGCTGCAAGTGGAAAACAGCACACTGCATTCTTCAGCAAAATACTGCAGATAGTTTTGTCTGTCAAAGGTTCTTTGCTTCAGGCTGTATCAAACCCATTTTTAATCTCTTTCCTTACAGTAAGGGAAATGGTTTGTAAAGAGGGTACTGATGTCAACTCACTGCTGTCGATATTATCTAATTTCTCCTTCAGAAAATTCTGGTGTTAATTTTTGGTGCAGAGAATCATTTGCTTGCATTCAAGTCCGCTTTGTTTCCTTTCCCTAATGTATTGTTGTCTTTTCTCTTTTTCCCAGAGCATCTATTTCCTTTATGTGGTGGAAACTATCACACTGTCTCCTATCCCTGAAATGGCTTGTGATAGGCCACTGCCTGTACTGATCATATCCCATCCCAGTATTACTCTGTCAAGTGAAATAAATAGCTTTATAGTGTCTCATTGGCTGGAGGCTTCCTTACTGTTCTTTGTTAAATGCCACCCTGTATTTCTATTGCTATAATTAAGACCCTTTTTTTAATACATACGCTCTCTTCTGCCTTGGAAGAGACCCAAGATTAAAACTAGTCTTTTTTTGTGGTCCCTGCATGAAGGTTCTCCTGTTTGAGTGAGTTGAATTCTTCCCAAAGATGAAGTGTTCAACTGTTCTGTGTCCCCCGTCCTCTCTCCAGAGCAAGACCCACATTCCAGCCTGCTTGTGTGCTGTTGGAGAGAGAAATCCCCACCTTAAATTTTTTTAACAAAGTCACCTCACTCACATGAAGATCTCTGAAGTGCTGGGGTTTGGTAGTGTACTGGCTTTGCAACAGTTCAGGTTCAGCAGTTCTGCAGGGTTTTTTTACTAGTAAAGAAAAGTAATTGAAGGAGAACTAAGGTGGTGTGGCAGTGCCTTGTGCCACCCCTATCATGTGGGAGGGAGTAGGTTGACAAAACCTGAAAGATCTGAGAAGCCAGAAACTTGTGCAGCCAAAGACAGCCTAAACATGAGTGCTGTAATGCTGAGGGGTGGGTTAATGCCTTTCCTTCCTTATGTCAATAGCAAATAGTTTAAGCAAATTTGAATTAAAAAATATAATTCTTCCTAACCCTTTGACATAAAAGTACTTATTGAGGCAGGTAAGATGAGGGAAGAGTTTACAGAGTATGTCTTTGGAAATTCTCAGGCCTTGACTGAGTAGGACCCTTGAACACAATTATTTAACTTCGGAGTTGAATCCAACTTTGCAGTTGTTCCTTCTTTGAGTGGGAAGTTGGACTGGCTGGATTCCAGAGGTCCCTTCCAACCTACCTTATTCTGTGACTTTCAGGGCCCTTCAGCAAAAATGAATTTCAAACAGAAACTGCAGTCTGCGTAGGATTAAGTCTGAGTTTCCATATAATTATCTTTAGTTGTCTTTTCACCAGCCTTTGATGGTATCACTGTCGTTGTGGGGAGGTTCAGTTTCCTGGCATGGAGGTACATAGAAGATCCCCTGAAGAGGTTCCACATCCTTATTAATAGCTTTTTAGTTAGTCTCTAAGTACGTATGCAGCTTGTTAGGTGGTTTTGAGGTCAAGAGAGTGAGGCTTTTGTAGGTTTCCTCTCAAATTAAAGGAAATCTATTTTAAAGCATTTTGGGTTCTGATAGCAGCTTGTCTTTTCTCAGCTTTTTGAGAAAGAGCAGCACTTCTTTACCTAGCCCTTGTTCAGGTTTTTGTAAGGACCAAGGCACGTAATGTGCCAAGTCATCTACAGTGTACTGCAATACACTGGACTGTAGTACTGTGTACTACTGTTGATGGGAGTTTGTTTTTAAATCAGAACGTTGTCCCTTTTTATCTACCTCCTATTTCTCCTCGCTAACAGAAGAAGAAAAGTTTTAAATGGTGGAAGCTGAGGCTGCATGTAAGCCTCCTGATTCTGTTCCCATTTTTCATCTAGCCAGAGGCTTTGCCTCTGAGGATGCAAGCTTCCTTTCTATAGTGAGAAAATACACTGAGCAGGACTGAAAGAGATGTCTGGTTAACCCATCTTGATGTTAAAGTTCTGTTCTACTGCTTATCTAAGTTAAATAAAAATTCATTAAGGTGGCTTGCCCTCTCCTTCATGGCATGCCACTTAGGGGAATGACACCACGTACTCATTCCTTTCACCCAGAGACACTTGAAACACAAGCTTTGGTTTGAACTGCTGGGCTCTGGGTACTTGAAGGCATAAAGATATTATTTTTTCCTGCTAAACAAGTTGCCTAGATACGATTCTAGGTAGCTTTGAAGGCTTTGTTCTGTCAGCTCTGTGTGCTGAGTAACTTTGCTTACGCTTGGTATCCAGAGGAGAAGCAAATAAAAGATCAGTTTCCATTGGTAGATATTTAAATAATTGGATTTCAGCTAACCCCTTCAACTATGTATTGAGCAATGTGGGCTTCCTTCAGCCTCTGAATGATGATCTCTGAAATAATTTTTTTAACGAATGAAAGCAGAAATGGAATCGGGCTCTACATTATCATGCCTTCATCTTTCTTTCTGACTAAAGATATTTTGTGGGCTTTTTTGTGCACTTTTGTTGCAATTTTTGGTTTCTTCAGGGTAACCTCATTGGAGGCAAGCAGAGCTATCTTGCACAAATTTGTTCTGACTCAGTTTAAATCTTGTTAAGCAAGTCATATAAATACACCTCTCAGGCTATAAATTCTCTTATTCTTGCTACTGATGCACAGAGTTTTACTGGTGAAAGCAGGCATCCTTGATCCAAGCTTGAAGTTCATATGGAGACAAATAGACAAAGTTGAGGGAATCATCAGCTGAGACCTGAGTTACTAGACACAACAAATCACATCATGGTCAAAGAAGCAAAAGAGAAACCCATTTAAAGGTTACCCTTTAGCCTTGGCTTCTATTTCAGCTATAGCATGAGGCATGCAGAACTGCATGCTGTAGCCAGAGTATTAGTACATTAAATGAATTTGACACTTAAGTTTGTTGTTGAAGATCTTTTCTTTTTAAAAAAAAAGTCCAAAATGTGCTTTGATAACAGAAGATTTGTAACAAACCACTTAACATCTAGCTCCCCACCCTGCAACTTATGTTGTCTTGTTTGTAACATTAATTTGATATGTAGCAGTGAGCACCACTGATATTCTGAAGACTATAAGCACTGAAAAATCTGAGAGCAAAGTAAATTACTTATTTATTTAAAAGGATCAATAATCTAAATATTGAACAGTTGAGAAATACGCGTTTCTAAATGATTGAAATAAGAAAGATTGTAATTGATTCTCCAGCAATTCCGTTTTCTAGAGTAGAGACACAAAACCTTTGTATGCAGCTCTTGGGGCTTTCTAGTTACATCCATTGAATATAAAACTGTTGCATTGCAGGTAAATTTTTGTTTTGCTGTTCTTGGCTTGATATCACTTAGAGTAAATGGTTCTTGGTTGAAAAGAAGCCTTGGGGGGTCTGCAGGTTAGCTCATGCTGTGGGCTCTTTAAAATTTGTGGTGAGTATATGACCTGGAAGATAAATGCCACTGCAGATTGTTGGGTACCTGGAGAGTTAAATCACTGCTTTTTGGATTGTTCACGTTGCTGCCCTGGATGTATTGGTACTCAGTGAAACAAACTGCTGCTGTGTGATGCTCTTTCTTAACCTTTATCTACTCTTTCTGGAGTTGCTGCTCCTTAGTACATTTTAAGAGCTTTGCAAGAGGTGATGTGAGCCTAAAGCCTGCTTGTAACAGCTGTTTCGTGACTTATTAACAAACCTAAGTGTAAGGAAAATCACTGTTGGTGAAAACAGACTTTTTCTTTTTTAAAAAAACAACAAAAAATCCAAGAGCAATTCCATCTTTCTGAACAGCTCTGAAATTACCTAAGATGCTGCTGGCTCCATTAGCAATTCCCCATTCTCTCTTTTGTAAGTTTTTAACCTGATTTCCTAAGATTTTTTTTTTAACCACATCATCAGTTCCTTTGCCTGTACCCCTGTCCCTGCAACCAAGCTGAGTCTGAGGACCGACACTGAGAAGATGCTGATCACTTCACCTTGTACATCACAAAATCATTCTTCCTTTTTGCCCTGCTCCTGCTGGCTGGAGTCTTGTCAATTTACGAGCTGCTGAGCAACAAGAGATGCAACCCTTTGCTGGTTTATATTTACAGAAGAGGGGATGAGATCTTCTGGAAGCTTGGAAAACTCTGAATTCTTGATTAGTTGTCACTGGTCATCTTAAAGGTGAAAGCAGTGGTGTCTTAAGGGAAGTAAGCAGCTCTTGGGTGTTGTGAAAAAGCACTATTTAAAAACTCAGGCTTGTGGTTGGAGACCTCTGAGCAGCCATGGCAGAGCTTAGCTGCCCTTTTTGCCTTCTGAGATCACTTGAAAAAAAGAAAATAAATGTAATAAAATACAGCCTGCCGGCAAACATTTGAATTCAGAAGGCACAGCAGCAGAATTGCCATGTTCAGCTTCTGCAGTGACATTGAACTAGACAAGAATTGTTTCAGAGTGTTTAATTTGTTGTGGTATATATACATGTTCTTTCCCATTATCTCATATATTTCAATTAAGCCTGAATGCAAAAGAGAAAGTAAAGCAGGAAGCTGTCGCTGCCCCTGGTTAGGCATGAGGCTTTTAACTGTAGAAATGGTATTTCCAAGTTGAAATTTTTCTAAGTGAGTTTTCTGGTCAGGGTGGAATCTGTAGAGCTGGGGAAAAAAAAAAAAGCCAAATCACAATTTTAATGCCCGTGTTTGAGGAGCAAAACCAAAAAAAAAGTAAATACCCTGTGCATTGCTGGTTAGCAGCATAATATGCTCCATGGTCTTCCAGGGATGCTGTGGGCAGGAGCCAGCAGAGGGATGCTGTGTGAGCTTAGGGCTCTTGCAGAGCTCAGGAAGTGTTTGACTTTGCTCAGTGCCCACTCTTTTCCTTACTTTCAGCTACCTCTTAGAACTAATTTGTATTCTGAGCTTTCCAGAGCACTCTGCCATCTTGCCTCAGACCTGCTGGCATGCCTGGGATGCTGCTGATCCTGGACAATTTCAGCCCATCAAACTCCACCAGGCGAGGCTGCTGCCGGGGTACCTGGAAGTCATATTTTTCCCATTTAGCTTCATTTTGGGGCACTCTGCTTCCTCAGCAGATGGCATTTTTATCATGTTTTTGGAAAGTCCATATGGCCTACAAGAGAGGGAATCTCTTTAATTGTAAAACATGACCACCTGTTCTGATTTTAATGAATGCAGTGAGCATTTGTCTTCATACATCTTCTTAAAAATAGCTGCTTCAATTGAATTAAGAAAAAAAACCTCTCAATTGGGTACCAACACTTCAGCTGCCGAAATAATCAATTAATAATTAAGTGGCTAATTTTAGAACCCACTGGCCTTGCTCATTCCCTTGGACTTGTGATCAGAGCAGACAGTGATTGATTGCCCTGCTGCCACCGCGAGGCACACGCGGTGCCGGGGCCAGATGCCGACAGGCTTCGAGCTGTTTATTGTGATATTTAGAAGGTGAATGGGACTTTGTGCCTTGGCTCTGCAGACAAACTTGTCTCTCTTGCTCTAGCTCTTTCCTCTTCCCGTTGCTCCAGCTGCTCACGTGCAGCCATCCACAGGTACTGCTTTTCCTGCTACCCTCTGAAGGATAAAAATCTGGTGCTCAGGAGGTATCCTAATGGCAGGCCAGCTGGAGAGGAGGTTGAAACTGCGAGCAAAAATAGGCTTGAAAGGCTTATCCACTAACTGACTCCTAATAGAAAGTCCTGTTAGACTCATTCTGCTCATTAAAATAAAAATTGCCAGTTAACTGTTTCATAGCTTCTGCAGAAGATCTGTCATCCAGATAAAACAATGTGGAGGGTTTTGTCTCAAACTTTCAGAGAGGTGGAAGGGACCAGGATGCCCAAATCGTGTGAAAGGAGTGTTAACACTTAATCCAAAGTCCCTTTGAAAATTAACCCCTTCATTGAATAAGCCTGTTGCAACATCATCTTGTTCTAAAGCTAATTATAATACCCAAATGGTAAGAAAACACTGGGATTTTGGTTGATAAGTGCTAGCTGTTCAGAGGTTTAATATTTCAGAGGTGGAAGAAACAGGAGTTTGAAAGAGTGCTTGAGGGTCCAGCACTTCCCAGCATTTTAGTGCTGGCAGTAATGGCTACAATAGCTGCTGGGTTTCAACTCAATGGGATAATTCAACAAATGAATTGGTGGTGAACAGTTGAATAAGTGATGGAGAAAACTTGTTGTGGCTGCACGCTTTTACACGGCGACGAGGGAGAGAGCCAGAAGCCTCTTCTTGGAGAAGTCTCTGATCCCACCTTATGTGGTGAGCAAGATGCTGGAAGCAGTTGGAGAGGAAAGCAGCTTGCCTGCTTGCTTCGTTTTGCTGAAGGTGTTCCTGACAGCCCCCATCCATGGCCCCCAATTAGCCTGGTAACACGGGGGAAAAGCTACCCTTGCTAGTCTGGCAGTTGCTGTGGCCTGATCGATGTAAATCCAGTTATCTCTCGAGCCACATGGGGGTTTGAGACAGACAAGTGTGTGTACAGCCTAGAGCCCCGCTTTGAAACGCTGTGCAAATACCAAAAGAACCGTCAGTATTGGCATTTAAATTCATTTCTATGTAATCTTGGTGATAAACTTCCACTGGGGGGGGGGTGTTATTGCAGGGGGAGGAGGGTCAGAGCTGTTTTCAGCTGATGTCTGGGTATTGCAAGTCGCTTGGTGAGAAAGGTGTCCAGCTCGGTTTCCTTGCGTGTATGTGGCCTTCCCTCCCTGCACTTCCAGAATAGCAGGGGATAATTAAATGAAGTTGAACATTAAAGGCTGCAGGTCAAGAAGGGAGAAGCTTATTAACCTTGTTGAGCTGGAAAGAGCACTGGGGGTGTTTGGTTCTTGGGCCTCATGGGGTTTTCTGTTCTTATTTGTCTGTTTTCTTGGGAATTTACACTTGTTTGTGCAGAAAATAATGTGTGTTGTTAATTCTATTGTGATCCCTTTTATGTGGTTATGGCATTGCTGCACATCTGTGAATTAAATCTTAAGAGGAACAGGAATTTTGTCTGTCATTAGCAGAAATGTTAATTCTCTCTTGATTGGTAATAAAATCGAAGGAGAGAAGAAAAAAAAACAAAGCTGTGGAGGTTACCCATTTAGGGTAAAGATGAAAACTTAATCCCTGTTTTCCACTATTTCATTTCAGTTGCAAAAAGACTGAGTTTTTAGCTTAGGGTTCTTCAACAGTTTTCTAGGAGGAGACAGATTGAGGGAGGAGCAGGGGGGGTGCAGGGCATTAAAAAATAGCAGTTAGAGTGGCCAGGCAGGAGAAACAGGAGTCCTTCTAGCTGCTGGCTTGCACACGGGCAATGGGAGGGTTCCCAGGAAGACACGTGTATGTGCACACACACATATGGATGCACCTTTTCCCCTTGCTTACTCTTTGAAAGGCTGCTTGGACCTTTACAGACTGAATTTTGGGCTGTTTCAAGAAGCCTACTCAAACACTCCTTTGTTACAGTGCTGGCTGTTCACCCTAGACCAGCCTTTAAGTGAAATGTGGAAGCTGTAGGCAGGGCTTCCATTATTGTGAGCTGCCTACTAGAGGTCCTGCAAATCCTTCCCAGCTGATTAAATTTTGCCCCTTTTCTTTCTCCTCTCCAGATCACTGTGTTCACTACTACGATCTTCGCAACACTAAGCAGCCGATCATGGTGTTCAAAGGGCACCGCAAGGCCGTCTCCTACGCGAAATTCGTGAGCGGGGAAGAAATCGTCTCTGCGTAAGTGTTGCCTTTTATCTAGGCTAAAAACTTCGCAGCCCCTGCCTTCTGGCGCTCTTCGGAGTCGTCCTGCAAGTTCACCTGCGGGGGCAGACGTGTGCTCACTAGCTGCTGTGCTTTTGGGAAGCTGATCGTTGTTGGTGGTTTTTTTTCCCCTAAGACAAAAATAGAAATTAATTCCTGGTGACACTTGGCTCCACTCTGTCTTGTGGAGCTAGGAAGCTGAAGAGGATGAACTAGATGCAGCTCCTGACCATAAGCCCTGACTGTGGGAAGCTGCAGGTGAACTCCCCTTTTACAAAGTGCTGAGGATGCTCCTGAGCAGAGCTCTGCTGTAGATAAGGCTGGCAGCAGAGCTCTGAGGATGGTAATCTGTGATAAAACACAGCTGATGAGCAACAGAACTCGCTCATCGAATGGTGCTGCTGTGTCTGAAGAGGAGGTTTAGCCACAGCCTGAAAGCAACTCAAGTAGGACTGGCTGATATGTTCTCTGGTAATTAATTAATGTGCTCTGTGAAGGCCTTCCTTAGGATTACGTACTTGGGTTTGAAGGTAGACAAGGAAAAGTTGTGGTTTGTGTTCCTAATGGTGTGTGGCTTTTTAGACAGGGCAGGCTATAAGATTTGCTATGGAGACACCAAAGAATAGTATTCTATGGCTACTGTTCAGTTAAGTGGCCAGATGTGTCTGACCCAAAGCCAGCTGTGGCTGCCTCAGTTCTAGGTAAGTTTTCAACTGTATGGGAATGAGCATATGTCAGATCACCTAGTGAAAGGTTTGTTGCAGAGGCTTGCAGCCAGTCATACAAACCAGAGGTGAGCCTCTCTTACATGGAGAGGAAAATTCAAACAGCCTTGGGAGGCTGCAGGGGAAGCTTTGATCTCAACACACTCATGTGTAACACCCCAGGGCAGCAGGGACAGCTCACAGGGTACACCTAGTCCCAGAAAGTATGCCTGCTGCCTTGTACCGAGCCAGTGATTTTCCAGCTTAATTCTGTCCTGTGGTTTCACACAGTTTGCTCTAGAAACCTGGACCCAAAAAAGTGTTTTAAGGTGTAGAGCTACCAAGCTGGTGAAGGGTCTAGAGAACAAGTCATATCAGGAGTGGCTGAGGGAACTGGGATTGTTTAGTTTGAAGAACAGGATGCTGAGGGGGAGACCTCATTGCCCTCTACCATACCTGAAAGGAGGTTATAGGGAGGTGGGTGTTGGCTGCTTCTCCCAAGCAAATAATGATAGGACCAGAGGAAATGGCCTGAAGTTTCAGCAGGGGAGGTTTAGATTGGACATTAGGAAGAATTTCTATACTGGAAGGGTGGTCAGGCACTGGAACAGCCTGCCCAGGGAGGTGGTTGAGTCACCATCCTTGGAGGTCTCAAGAAACATGTAGATGAGGAACTTCAGGGCACGCTCTAGTAGCTTAGATTGTGGTTGTTTGTGGGTGTTTTTGGAGTTTGTGTGGTTGTGTTTGGTTGGGTTTTGTTGGCTTTTTTTTGTGCTGATGGTTGCACTCTGTGATCTCAGAGGTCCTTTCCAACCATGACAATTCTGTGATTCTGTATTCAAGCTGCTAGTGAGTTGCTCTGAGCCGAGCTGCATGATAGAAGATTCTATGGTGACTTCCAGCACTGTTGATATTTAATCAGCTCCTCTCTTCTTATTTCCATTAGCATTGTAAGTTGCTATAACGGTGCAAATTCATACCTAGAGCGCAGAGCAAATTAAATTTAATGCTGTGAATCAAATCTCAGTAAGAAGAAAGTGTTTAATAGAAGCCAGAGGAAGCTGGAAGTGTTTTACAGCCACAGTCAAGTGGACCATCATCCACGGGATGTTTCAGGACAGAATGGCTCTGTCCTGCTTGAGCTGACCATGTGAGAAAGCTTATCCCACAATCCTGGGAGGAATATTGATAGAGCTGTCAGACTTGGACAGGCAACAATAGGGTGAGAGGACTAACTGGGGGTTTCATGTATCTTTTTCTGCATTAATAGAAAGAAATATCAGAGTAAATTATTTTTCATGTCAGTCTTTTGGAAACTGAGGAGAGGAGACAGCAGTAATGATTCCCAAAAATCAAGCGCTGATTTATTTTAAGAAAAAAATTATATGTATATTCAGAGTCTCTAGATTTCTGGCTAAAGCTGTTTTATAGATTGCATTGATTTACTTTGCCTTGTAGAGTTGGGTTTTGACCTCAAGGGTGTTCAGAACTGCCTGGTATTTAGCACAACACATTGATTGCAGTGCTGATTTACAGAGAGACAGATATAACAGCAGTGCATCCATGATAGTTTTTTGGAGAGGATATGAAAGCAAAAGAGCAGTGTTAACACCAGCAGAATCAATGGCCTTCTCCTCTCCTTGCAGTCCAGTGGCAGATAACGTCCTTCTTTTATGGCATGCTTATCCTAAGCAATGCAAACATGGCTAGAGCTTGATGGGAATTTGTTAACAGTAAAAGCATTCCATTAGTAATAGACTTTAAGTGTTTTTGTTTTAATGAAGAGATCCAGAATGTATGCTATTAAAATATAGAGGTTAAGTGCCTGTATACGTGCAGTCTTCTTGATGGGTTAGCTAATAGCAGAAGCTGTCATGGGAATCTGACAGCTTGTAGACCAGGGATTAGGCTTTTGGTGCTTTACTCTGCCTTCAGGAAAGTTTCGTTTCCAGGCAACTCTGAAGCTTTTCAAAGCAGTGTTTTGAAAATACAGCTGCCCTAATAGCTCAGAAGGCACCTCCCTGTACTCATGGGCCAAAAAAGCAGTGGTACGTACCTTTTTGCCCTTTGTATGAGCTGTTCTGCTACTGTGATGGTAAGGACAAGAGAAGGGAAGGGAGAGTGAGAAGCAGCGTAGGGCAGGGATGGATATGGAATAGCATCAGGCAGAGAAGCTGAATACTGTGTTTCAGACCCTCCTTGGTCAAGACCTGGGATGAGGAGTGCACTCCAGCTTAAGTCGTGGTGTTACAGATAAAGTTCGTACCTTCGTTCTGATCTGACCTCATCCTATTATTACAAATTATTAACAAATCTTGCTGCAGCTCCCTGATCGCTCCTTTGTCATTCCAGCTGTCATTGAGGGCTGAGATAAGGTTTTGCAGTATAGCACGAGGTGCATCTCTCCTCTTTTATGCTATATTTTTAGGTAAATGTGACATTGGTGCAAGGCTAATGTGTTACATCATTGGTAATATTTGATGGATATAGAGTGGTGGGTTTTTTCCCCCTTTAGCTCTTCATATGCAGAAGGCATCAAGCTTGGGTGATGTGACTTGCAAGAGGGGAGTGTTACCTACCTCTTTCCTCCCACCCAGGAAGCTGATAGGTCCTGCTCCCAATCTCTTTCAAATTTAAGATGGGAACAGTACTACTCATTTCCCCAAGGGCATCTTCATGGGGCTCTGGTCGCACCACATCAGTGTTTCTTCACCTACTGTGGAGCTTATCACCATAAATCAGTGCGTGCCAGAATATCAGAGCCTGGGAAGTAAGAGGCACTTGTGTCCTCTCAGGTTTGGGGGAAGAAATTAATCCTAGATCTCCCAGGTGAGTTCTGCCAAGCAGGGGAGAATACTTCCGCCTCCTTTCTTCAGCTGAAGGGAAAATGTCTGCTCACAGTAAATAAAAAAACATTTTGGAGGCAGGTATGTTGACATGGGAGGGGAAAGTGCAAAACATCAGTTTTTATTTAATCCCAACAGAGTTTGTGTATTTTTAATAGCTTGGCTAATAATTTAGCTTGGCTGCCAAGGTGAAAAAAAGTGCAAGTTTGAGATCTGTATCCACACGGTCCCAGTTGCAGATGGGCAAACCACCTCTATTTAGTGCTAATAAGAACTGTGAGCCCCCGTAGGTTTTATAAGCTGCTACTTGGTATTGGGCAGGAGAAGGAGAACATCTTTCAGGGATGCTGGAGAGGGCAGAAGCTGCTTCCCACCCAACTCCTGTAAAGGTGTGAATGAGAGTTGTAGCCAGCATGGAGAAGGGAATAGGTTTTTGTCTATAGATACAATTTTTTTTTTAGCCTCTGCAGTACACTCAGTGTGTCCTGGATCTGTGAGGATCTGGAGGAGGCAGTGATGGCCTGAAGGCTGTATAGTTCAGTGGATGACTCTCTAATTGATAAGAGAAAGGAAGAGTAATACTTGGGGGAAGTTCTTTATTCAAACATGTAATGCATTTTGACAGGCTTCTGAAAGAACATGATACCTTTCCAAGCTCAAGCTGAGTTGCATGTGATTGAAAGTAGGATAAATCTCCTGGAGTGCACTAAGACTTCCTGCGTTTACATTGCGAGTAGAGTGGAGAGGAGCCACATTGCAAGTGAGGAGTACCTGCCATATGGCAGCAGCCTAACTTCAGGTTTTGTTTTCAGGTCAACAGACAGTCAGCTGAAGCTGTGGAACGTAGGGAAGCCTCACTGCTTGCGCTCCTTCAAGGGTCACATCAACGAGAAGAATTTTGTAGGGCTCGCGTCCAACGGAGACTACATCGCCTGTGGTGAGTAGAGCAGCCATCCTGACAATGCTAATGGGACTCCTTGGAGCTGGTGCCTCTCCACTTGCAAAGCACACTAGTCATTGTGCCACAAGGCTGAATGGGCTTTTTAATAGAGGGTTATTCCAAACTTCCCCCCTCCTCTCCTTTCTCAGGGAATGGCTTTATGACCTGACCCTGATGTAACCAGGGTATGCGCTTGGTTTCTTCCCATTTCAGATGACTTCTTTATATATGGTGACTCAGACTTGCTGTCCCCAAAAGTCAACTACTAATCTATCCACTATTGATACCACTTATGTCTTTCAAACTTGTCAACTGACACATCCTCCCGTATCTTTCTAAGGCAGGGCAGTGGGTCTGAACCACACAAGTGGTCCCACGCTTGTCTCTTAGTACAGCATTCTGCACAGTGAAGCACTAATCTCCTCATGAACAGCTCCCTGGGACAAAAAACCATCCTGAAGCAGTTACCCCTTTGGCAGTTTCTCTCCTTTCACTGCTTAAGTTGGACTGTTGAGCCTCTGAAAATCCACAAGTCTTGATGGGAAAGCTGATAGCTGGAGGATGAGCAGGACAGCTTGCCAGCACTGAAGGGAGGACCTTAGCTTGTGCATTCTCTGATCTCTGTACAGCTTGCAAGGCAGAAATTGCAATGGATTTCTAAATAAAGCCTGCATGCTGTCTAGTCTCTTACTCAAAACCTCCATGGACCAAACTGTCATACTTGATTACAGCCAGCCAGAAGTGTGACAGTGCTACCTGCCTCAGAGCTGTAATGCTGAGCAGGCTGGGTGTAGCAGTGCTTTAAGTGGTAGTGTAGATGCTGTGCTCTGTCCTAAGGAAGTTAATGGCTGGAATCCTGTATCTTTTCCAAGTGTGCTGCAAACTGCAGTTGTCTTGTAATGAAGCCTGGTTCTGTTACAAAGCATCGTAAAAGTTTACATGGAGCACTCCCAGCTGCCAAGGCCCTACAAGCATGATGATAACTACATGGAGGGAATGTCTGGTCTTGTCTTAATCATCGTAGAATCGTAGAATGGGTTAGAAGGGACCTAAAAGATCATCTAGTTCCACCCCCTCTGACATGGGCAAGGGCACATCCCACTAGACCAAGTTGCTCCAAGCCCCATCCAGCCTGGCCTTGAACACTTCCAGGGAGCAGCCACAACTTCCCTGGACAAACCTGTTCAATGTAAAAGCTAAGAAGTCCGATTCCCATGCTTGCTACCAGAACCTAATCTTGTATATTTACTTTTTTTTATTTCTAGGAAGCGAAAATAATTCCCTTTATCTATACTATAAGGGCCTCTCAAAGACACTGCTGACGTTCAAGTTTGATACAGTCAAAAGTGTCCTGGACAAGGACCGGAAAGAAGATGATACAAATGAATTTGTGAGTGCTGTGTGCTGGAGGGCACTACCAGATGGGGTAAGCTTTCTCCTCAGGCACCCAACCGGGTGCCAAAGGAATGCCTCCTGCTTTCTCATGAAACAACATTGCTGGGGGTTTGACTGCACTTGGTATTTTCCCCGTTTATGGGTGTTGCAGATCAGCATGAGAACATGATCTGCAGGGTAACTGAAAGGCTGGGGAAGAAGGGACTGCTGTGCTCTTAACTCTCCCACCTGGCTGTTTGAATCTCTCTATTTGGCACGTAAAATCCCCAAAGGAGCATTGTATTTCTGGCACTTCATGTGTTTTGTGGGCACCTTAAGTGGGATTTGTGCTGCTTTAATGAAGACACCTGCAGCTACTCACCTTATCTCAATGTTATCCTGTCTATGTGGGCTTGCTCATTGGAATACAACCCCCGTGTTGAGATGAGTAGATATGTAAAGGAGGTGAGCCTGGCCAGGCTGCAGTCACCTCAGTGACTGTTCCAGTGACACTTAATACACATAGTATGTGTACTAATGCCACACGCAGGCCTGACGCAGGTTTTGTGAGAGTGGCCTTTTGGCACGGGGCTGCTCTGGAGAACAAAATGCTGAATTTTAAATTCAGAGGGGTCTTTAAAACCTTGCATTAAAAAAAAAACAAACGAACACTTTGAGCAAGTAACTCTCTTGTACGTACAAGGGTTTGCAGATCAGATACTTAATGGGTTTGTTGGAAGGGGGAGGAGAGGAGCTCATTCTAAATACAGTCTTCCAAGTAGCTAAAGCAGGATGTTGCCTAATGGATGCCCTGAGATGTTGCATTCACAAAGACAGTGTTTTGGAAGGGTAACGTCTGCCAGTCTGTTTCTGTATGAATCATAGAATGCTTTGGGTTGGAAGGGACCTAGAAGATCATCTAGTTCCAACCCCCCCTGCGTGGGCATTGACACTTTCCACTAGACCAGGTTGCACAAAGCCCTGTCCAGCCTGGCCTTGAACACCTCCAGGAAAGGGGGCATCCACAACCTCCCTGAGCAACCTGTTCCAGTGTCTCACCACCCTCACAGTAAAGAATTTCTTCCTACTCTCTAACCTAAATCTACCCTCTTCTAGTTTAAAACCATTACCCCTTGTCCTATCACTATAAAGAAACTGCCCCCACAGCCGTGATTCAGTTGTCACTGACAAACTTAGATGCTCCTGAATCTAAGCAAAAATAAACCTGAGTGTCTAAAGCTGCACTTTTGATTTAAAAGTGGACTATTGCGTTTTGAATGGTGGGCATGAGGCTCAGACCTAGAGTCACCAACTTCTTTCAGGCTGGAGTTTAAGGAGGATTTGGTATACACAGATGTCTTGTCTCAGATGAAGAGTGGCTGTTTGAAGCTGTGTAGGCCATCTTTCTGCTGGGTGAAAACATGCTGTTGATGCTGTGTTTGCAGAAACACCCTTCCCTGAACTGTTTGCATTGGATTGTCCTGCCTGCTGACCTCCTGGGCAGCTTTTCTACAGGCAACAGGCTAACAGTGGTATCTAACCCCAGTATCTTTATCAGTCTTTTTTCTGATTAATGTACTTTACTCTGACAGATCTGCTTAAGTGACTGAGAAACTCTTTAAGCAGTCACCAAGGGCTCTCAAGCAATTCTTCACAACCAGTATGAAAAATATTGTGCAAAAATGCAATAGTTGATCAGGCCCATCAAGATTGCACCAAATAACTTTCAGGCTTCACTCCATTAAGCAGCATTCAGAATTCATTGCTGTTCTGATAATTATTTTTTTTTCCATCATTCCTCTGCTTTTCCATGGGCTTCTTCTAAATTCACCTTTTTCTCCCGTGGCAGCCACAGGATCTGGCTTTCGTTTGTAAAGAAAGCAGCAAAAAGCTGAATACCAGCAGCTGAGTGTTTTCCTTCCATGTTTTGCCTCTGCCTGTGGTGTGTGTCATCCTGCTTTACATCCTGGCCCTGCTTTACTTCCTGAGCAAGCTGGCTCACTTGCTTTTGCCAAGAAGTTTCCATGCACCACATCCCCAGTCCCCCTGAGACAAGAACTCTTCACTGATGCAAACGCACATTTCTCTTCCCTCTTGTTACCAGCACAGGGGTCCTCTCTGACCTAATTGAGGCTTTGCTCATGTTCTTAGGAAATTAAATTACTGCACAGCCAAAGGTCATTTATGCCCACAAAGTCTCACTGGAATGATGAAACTCTCTTTTTTTTTTTTTTCTCCTCTATTTTGATAAAGTTTCTTAAACTTGGCATGATTTTTTCAGGCTTTCCTAAAAGCTGACATGTTTTTTAATGCTGCTCAGATGAACTAGAGAAGGCCTTTGCCTCACAGTGCTGTCAGCATTTGAGGGAACTGGGGAACCCACAGCCTATTTCTGGCTTAATTGCAGACTTTGATCCTGGGTGAGTCACTCTGCCTTAGTTTCCTAATTAGAAGAGTTACTGTGCCCACCTTCCACCTCCGGCGGAGATCGTGCCTGCTCTGCTGCAGGGCATGTTGCAGCTCAGCAGCTCCATCCTTGCAGCCATGCAGAGCCCAGCACGGGCTGGGAAACGTGCCCCAGAGCCACAGGGAGCATGGTGGGTAGGCTTTATACTACTCTGGGCAGGCTGTTCTCTCTGCTGTGCTGGTTCAAAGCTGTCTTGCTTTGTCTCCATGCCGTGGTCACTGGGCAGTAGCTTCAGTTTTGCTACCTGGACTGTTTCTGAGGGGGAAGATGTGTGCCAGCCTTTCCCTAAGGCTCCCTGGTGGAGCAGACTCTCTGCAGTTTCCCTACTGTGTTGGTCTCCAGGATTGTTCTTTAATTAACCTTTGGAGATGAGATGACTAAGTTTCAGATCTGTCAGTTAGCTTGAGAAGCATGAGTACATGTACTCCTTCACTTCATGCACTTAAATCTCAGATTCTAATTAAAACTTAACTAAAACTTTCAGATGAAATGTCATTGATTCTTTCTTAAATCTATATTTGGGTAATTCAAGCTTTTACTTCCTTCTGAGCCAAAGTTAAGCTGTGCCAGCAGCCCTTGCCAGAACCCATCTTTTTGTTTTTTTCCCCCTTTGTGTTGGTTTTTCCTCACTTATGAAGATGCAGGGACCTTTTTGCTAGAGCTGTCACCTTTCCAACCACAGAGGTCCAGCCAGTGCTTCCTTAGCACCTGTGTTAAAGCCACAACAAAGGAGAGAAACTGTTCTCTGTAAGTGCTTATTAGCATTTTGTATCAAGCTTGCTCACTTTTCAACTCTTGGGTAACGTTTAGAAATAAGCACTAGCTCGCAGGCTAATAGTTCTGTTAGACTTGGGGGGGAGGAAAAAAGCCCCAAGCAAACAAAAAAAATCTGGGAAGGTGCATCAGGAAGCAAAGCTTTGATCTTTTGGTGCTGTGTCTTGGTCAAAGGGAAATAGGCTGTTTAATATCTTTTTAAATAGCGAGTGAGGAAAACCACTTCTTATTTTCCTCTAAAAACTGATGAATATGTAATAGTAAAGGAAGCTTCAGGACACTTTTGGCCTATAAGAATGAGTTAGACACAGAGTTGCTTTTCAGAACCTCTCCTGAACCAAATCTTTTTTATTTATCAAGTCAGGGAGTTTATTGTAAACCTGTCCTTTGTCTCTGGCGCCTCAGCAAGATTTAGCCAGCTTGATTTGAAACAGGAATCTGGTCTTGAGATTGCAAAATACATTCTTCTATTTCATTTGCATGTAAGCAGACCGTGCACTTGCATATGGGGATGCTTTTGCACAGGGAAGGGAAATTATAGCAGTGGTAGTAGCTCACTGCACTTAGGTGAGTAGAGATGTTTTATCTGTCTTGAGAGGGTCACCACGGTGTCCAGGTACCTGGATAGCTGGAAGAGACAGGTTTGTACTTAATTTCCCCTGTGTGTCCTACATTGTTTTCCCCTTCCCTAAAGGGGACATCTTTTGTTTGGCCCTGCTTTGCCACGTTGCAGAGTTTGAGATGTGCCTCATACAGCTGTGTCAAATAGTTAGATCTCAAGTAGCCCCTTTCCCAGGCACGGTTAGTCTTTCTCAGAGAGAAGCTGTCAAAAAAGAAACCAAGGCTGAACCTGCTCCCAGGACGGCAAAAAGGTATTACTGCTGAACACAGAAGCAATTTGATTATGTAGATTAAGCATGGCTCAATCTATCATAATCACTGAAAAGGAGCCATTTAATTCTGTACCTGTTTGCATGAGTATTCATTACAGCTGATAAGCAGGTTAGCTGGGGAAAGATTTCTCAAGCAGAAATGTTGAGGCTTTGATACCAGTAAGGAGATGCAGATAAGAGCAGGAGAATGCCATGCAAATTAGCTTAGGTAAAGCTTTCCATACATATATTTTTCTTCCAGAGGGGTAAGGAAGGGAAATCCATTGAAAACAGTGCTGCAGATTTCAACCAAGTCCTCAGGCTGCGGGTGGTGTCACGTGCTGGATGGATGCAGAGGTGTCCTGGCACCTGGGAGGAAGGCTCTCTGAGTGGTGGCATGGCAGTACTGTGAAAGCATCTCCTCTGCCTGACACAGGAGAGCAGAAACCCTCATATCATGGAATCACAGAATGGTTTGGGTTGGAAGGGATCTTAAAGATCATCTAGTCCCAATCCTCCTGCCATGGGCAGGGACACCTCCCGCTAGACCAGGTTGTTCCAAGCCCCATCCAACCTGGCCTTGAACACTTCTAGGGATGGGGCAGCCACAGCTTCTCTGGGCAATCTGGACTAGTGTCTCGCCACCCTCACAGGAAAGTATGTCTTCCTAATATCCAACAATCTCCTCTCTTTCAGCTTGAAACCCTTTCCCCCTCACCCTATCACTCCATGCCCTTGTCAAAAGTCCCTCCCCAGCTTTCCTGTAGCCCCTTCAGGTACTGGAAGATGCTCTAAGGTCTCCCCAGAGCCTCCGCCTGTCTTCAGAGCAGAGGTGCTCCCAGCCCTCTGAGCATCTGAACTCACTCCAACAGTTCCATGTCCTTCCTGTGTTGAGGGCTCCAGAATATGTTTTCTTGCATCACACTGTTGCTCTTCAAAACTCATTTTAATTTAGGGGAGTCTCAGACATCTAGCCATGAGTGGGAGAAGCAGGCTCTGGGACTCCAGGCTTCAGGTTGCCTTTAGGCACTGTCATATGATGGAATTATCTTCATAATTAATCTTGCCTCTCTGAACTTTGCTTTGTTAGACTAAGAGCATGGAAATGCTCCCTTCAAATCAATTTTTGGTGAATCTCTTCAGAAAACAAGCTTTTCTTCCATTTATTTTTCCTTTCCTCTGAACATCCAGCTTTGTTTTTTAATTATGTCTGGCTTGAATTCTTTAAATAGAAACCTCTAATTGTACTGCAATAAGCTGGTCACTTAATAGGTCTGTAATCTTGTTCACTGATGAAAAGTAGCCATCCTTTGTTTCCCAGTAGCCTAATAAATGGTGCACAACATGCACAGGAGCTAGTCAGGGACGCTGGTAATTTACAATAAGCAAATTGGCTCCCTTCACTGGAATTAATTTAGCCAATACAAATTATTTTGGGAAGTGATTCATTGCCATTTTAAAGCACTAATTAATTTGGATGACTTATGGACATTAAAAATGAAACCTCCTTTGTCATTCCCAACTAACCAAATGCTTATTCAGTGTCATTCTTAAGTAACTTGTACCAACTATAACTACATCTCTTGTCACTTGAAATATTAATTCCAGTGGGATTTTGGGGGGAAGACAAGTCTAAGACTTGAATTTTTTTTTTTGTTCTGCTTGATGCTGAAATTGTAAAGGTTCAAAATCGGTGAGAATTTTGTCTTCCACCTTCAGCTCAGTGTTGTATTATTTTTGCAGCATCCTCAACAAGTTCTTCAGCTGTCAGTTAAGATATACCTAGGTAGTGATTTAAAGCTTGGGAGATAAATGCCTGCCTGGAGTGATCAGACCCGAGCTGTCCCTTGCCTGCCTCTGATACCAGCTGCTGGCACAGGTAGCAGCGTGAGTAGCTCCAACTGTGGTATTTTCAGGGAGAGTCCCTGCTGTTTTCTGACTCATCTTTTCTTTCCTAGACCAGGGCTGGCCCATAGCATTCGTGTGCAGCATCTCCCAAACCAGTATTACTGCAGGTTGTTCTCCAGTGCAGCACCACCCTCCTGCTTCATCCTGGAACTGCAATGGTCTTCATCTCTCTCGTGATTGAAATGCACAGAAGTTTACAGGAGGCTGAGCACGATCAGCTTTTAAGAAAAGCAAGGAGATTTTACTTTGAGGTTTATTCTACTGGTTTTTCTTCCTCTCCTGAAAGTCTTCGAAGATTTTCCTCTCCTGGGGAAGCTGTCTAAGCCCCATGGCACGTGTGCTGTGAAGCTCACAGCTGGCTGTGCAACGGCTTCCTGCCCTCTTGCCATGCCCTCTGTTCTCTGGCCATTGGCAGTGCTTTCAACAAGCAGGTTTTCTTTGACTTTTATTACTTTGCTTCTTTGCACTTAGGTAGTAAATATAGTTTATTTCTCTTCCCTCTTACCTTTTTCATGCCCATTTCTCCCTTACTCATTTGAAAATCTTAAATCTTTGTTTAAAAACGAAGCAGAAGCCAGAGTATCAAAAGATACCTCATACATCATGCATGGCTCATTATTTTTTCCCCCAAATTGTAGTGTATTACTTATGTATACCAACACATACTATATATTCTATATGCTGCTTGAAAAAATATTTTCATATGCAGAATAACTTCTACCTTGCAGATAAGAGGTGTCACAAGTTCAGTATGTATGCTTCTTTAAGCTCAACATGCTCGTTTTACTTTCATACCCATTTCTCTTCAGTTGCTCATTTTGGTCTGCATTTTTTCTGTGGCTAAGGAGAATTAATTAAAAAATACTCAGGTGACTATTTTACTCCTAATCACAACCCTTGGATTCCAACTGCAGAGAACTTTGTAGGAAAAAAACATCATACTCTCATTAACAGTTCATATTAAAATCTGTGTGTTGACACTTCGATCCATGTGAAAGACCATCTTGATAATGTGATTATGCAAATGACAGGCTTTAGGAGAAAGTGTTTAATTTTGAGTCTTCTGCAGAAGGAGAAAAATACTGGTAAATGATCTTTTGTTATTGCCTCTCCATAGTTGCAGGACACCCTTTGAGCTTCCTCCTGGCGAGGGCTGTTGCTGCCAGACCACACTGCTGCTGCAGTCCAGCATAGGCAAGGGTGAAGGGAGTCAGGTGTTTCACTGATAACCCCAACCTCTGTGTTTAGGGGGGAAAAAAGTGTATTGCATCATTTATTGTGCTGTTTCAGGGCTCAAGGGTGGCTGGTTAACCTATGTTAACTCTTCTCCTAGAGGCAGAGCAGCTGCCCGTGCTGCCACTGTGAACAGAGGGGATGAGTCTGGCTTTTGTTCAGCTCTGGAAGTTCAGTTCCCCTGTGGTACTGCAGCACTCTGATATCATTGTAGCTTCTATTTTAAGAATAGCTTCTCCAAGAAATGTAGGTGGCTTGGGTTTTTCTTCTTTGTTGGTTTCAAGTTTACATTTGCAAACTCAATTTCTCTCTCCTTCTGCAAGGTGAGGCATTTATTATTTTTTTTCTCTGCATAATCGCAGAAAATTGCCAAGAGGGTGATGTTTTTTTGAAGGGAAGGCAGATCAAAGTCGTCGATGTTTCATGAATGAAGGCAGCATTTACTCTCTCAGACTTTTACAGCTGGTATTTGCTTACCAATGTGCTCTCTTCTATTGCCAAGAGAAGTAGATAGTGTGCAGTAGACAGAGACTGAGGTCTTCCTCATTAGTCATCTCTTTCCTAGAGCAAGTGAATGACACAGTGGTCGACATAACTCTGAGTACTGTTGACATTGCAGTTCCAGTAGCTGATCCCAGTGGTGCAGCTTTGGAGATAATGGATTGCAGTTCATTGCAGTGCAAGCAGAGGTCCAAGCAGGCTCTCATTGTTTCCTAGGCTTTAAAAAATAAGAGCATCCCAATGCAGTCACAAATTGTATCACTATGATACACACCATGAACTGGGGACGCAAGGAAGTCTCTCTGCAGCTGTCACTAAACTTCTAAGTGGATGTTTCTCTGCTGTTGGGACTCTGCTGCTTTAGGAACCATCAATTCTTTATTCAAGTATGAGTTTTTTAACAGGTGAATCCAAGCCAGGAATCCACCTGGAGCCTGGACTTCATTCCTGACTCCATCCCCAATTCCCTGCTGAACCATAACACTACAAGGTACAAGCTGAAGTGCAGCAGCATGTATCGTGTGGCCCTTCACATAAGTTATTTCCCAAATGGTACTACTTGATAGAAAATTATTTGTATTAGGGTGATACTCACAGTCACCCTTATAATATATATTCAGCTGGAGAGAGAAAAAGAGATTTGTATTCAGAGACTTTTGCTTTTAGAATTGAATAATTAATTGTACAACTGTGTTTTTCCTTTTCTCACCCAGCCTCTGCAGTGCTGCTGTTGAGCCCCTTGGTCTGAACTCTGATATGTATCCTGCTGGGTTCTAGAGACACTGATTAAATAATTGATTAGGCTGTTGTAAGATTTGGTGGTTTTTCAGATTATGCCTGGAAACCTACTTATATCATGAGTTGTAAGCACCTCTCTTCCCACCCTGTTCTTAGTCTTTGTCTCTTGGGCATTTCACACTCTCTTGCCCTAGGGATTAGGGGGTGGCAGGCGTGCACTCTCTCTTCCCTCACAACTCGTAGCCTTTAGGTAGGAAGGCTCATCCCTAATATTTTCTGGGGTTTTTATAATGTATATTTTGTGTACTGTCCAGGAGCAGAGCCCCCTGAAAGCAATTAGGAGGAGGAGCCAGGCAGGTTTTGCAGGTTCTGAGCCAGCATCTAGTGCTTGATCCCGAGCTCCAGCCAAAGCTGTTCTCCTGTGAGTCACAGCATCTCCAACATGAGCAGCCTTTGCTTCACTTTATTTCCAGCCCTAGATTAATTTTGTTTTCTTATGAAGTTCCATCTATCTGCCAAAGCCTCTGGTTGGCATGAAGTGCCAGTGAGGTACAGCCTGAACGCTCACAGCTCATCTCGGTTAGTCGAGCAACGTTCAGTGTTTTATCAGGCAGACAAAGGGGGTCATTTCAGATGGGAGCTGCAGGGGTAGAGCTGGGCTTCTTGATACTTAGTGCTAAAGGAGGACTCTGGTTTCAGACCAGCGAGAGTGAAGTGGTTTTAAAAAGCCATTGGCATAGGGCTAACCACTGCCTTTGAAGTCGGCTTCAGTGCAGCAGCAGAATTCCCACTCTGAGGGTGTTTGAAACCCTCGCTGCTGGTGGTCTGCTGTCACTGCTGTTTGAAGGTGGGTTTATAACCTCATTCCCTCTAACGAGTGGCACTGCTTCAGTTACAGTCAAACCGACCTTACAATATTGTCTTTCTTTTTATTCCATTCTTCAGTGCATCTACCAATGGCAAGTCCTGCCAGGCCACCACCATTCAGTATTCGCAGCTCATGAGCTGCATCAACCTTTTGCTCCAGTGCTCCTAATTAACAAATTTTAATGACTGGATTTAATGTTTTACAGAGTCTAAATGAGGTGGAAAAAATATGAACTGATTTTTTTCATTCCTGCACAAGATTTTGATCAGATAACTTAACCTCTGGGTGAAATGGAAGTAGAAGTATTTATGCACAGGTGGTTTTTTTCCTGCAAAAGCTTTACTTTATGTAGCTCGCTGCATTAATATAGTTACTGTGTGGCTTTGGGCAACTGTGCTGAAGATTTTCAGATGCTTTCTGCACTTTCATTATCAGTGACAAAACCCCAAAGAGTTTTGAAACCCAGTAACTTGTGACTAGCTTAATGCCCATTGCATTTTACTAAACCAAGAATTAAGGCTTTTATGACAGTCCCTGTAAAAACAACTGCTCAGAGGGCTTTTCCAGCAACAACACGGATTTGTATCCTTTTAACCTATTTAAATAAGGCTTAGTTTCCTTTTGGTGATGGTCTAATCTAATTCTAGCTAATGCTAGATGAGCTAGCTGTGTGCATGGAGTGAAAACAGTTGTTCCTTTGAAAGCAATCTCGTGTCTGAATTGAATCTACCTGGTTGTGTAATTAGGGTATGTAATTATTTTATATAGGTTACACACAGAATTATAATAACCAGTCCTTTCAAAGGAAGAGAAAGCTAGTACAGCAGGGAAGTTATGGTTAGTAATTTCATGACTACCTTTTAGACAGAAATGATACTGTTAAATTGGGGGTTGTGCAGCTGAATGGAGTTGGGTTCACCCTTGCACGAGGTGCTTTGAATTCTGTGAGGGAAGTGTTGCTTCAAACAATTATATGTCTTATATGTTGTTGTATATTGTTGTTGTATATCGCTTCTGAAACTCTGGATCTGGTTGTTAACACTGGAGAGAAGTGAGCTGTTTGGTGCAGTGCTGGATTTTCTAGTTTTGCTTTCATATGTCTGAAGTGAATGTGAAGTTAAGCAGAGGTATAGCTGGGGCAGCCTGGGGAGCTGGCAGATGAGACAGTGCATTGTTTCCCATTTGCTTCTAATAATGAAAGATACTGCAGGGAAGATAAGCAATATTACTTATACTGGGGAGAACGATTGGTTCAGATCCATTAAATTTAAAAAAAAAAATTCCTTTTACCTGTAATCTGCAGGTAGCACATAAATTTAAGTGCAGCAGGAGGAGGAAAAGCTGCATCCCTCCTCACTCCCTGTGCTGGCAGAGGCTCAGCATCACTAGCCGAGTCTCCCAGGATAAATACATGATTTTTTTTTTCTTCCTAGCTTCTAGGATGATGAGTTGAGACCTTGTTACCTTTTTCTTCCAAGGAAGACCTTCTACAGAGCAGACTGCTCTGGCTAGGTTTCTTCTGACCACCAAATAACAGCCAGCCTGTCGAGTCTGGGAAGGATGTGCTTGAGGGATGTTTTGACTCGTTTAGTGTAAAATATCCTTGATTAAAGTAGAAGGTTAATAGTGCTTCTGTGTGTGCCTTGTTTCACAACTTGCACGTTAGCTCCAGCATTTGAAAGATAAATTTGGGCCAGCAGGAGTAAAAGAAAAGGAGAGAAAGTGAGCTGAAAGTGGGATACAAATGTCCTCATTTAATGCAAAAGGATTCGGCTTGCTGTTGGCTTTCTGTTTTCATTAGTTTCCTACTTCACTTGACAATGCAAAAGAAAAAAAATTAAATTGTTGGGAAATGCATGAAAATCTGAAGTAAAACAGAAGTTAGCAGCTTGTGAAACCTTTCTTCCAGTGCAGCAGCCTGCACTGGGAGCTTGTGAGGTTTTTTTGTTTCAAAACTGAAGAATATATATATATATATTTACCTTGCCAAAAGTAAGCAAAGATCCACACTGTGAAAAATCACTCTGCTGATGCTCAGATGTTTGTATAAGAAAAACACCACTTTAGAGATTTCTTTTGGATAAATGTTTGGCTAGATGTAAGGTTACAGGGCTAAGGGACCCAATTTGGCCACTGCTTTCCCAGCGTATCCTCATACCTGAACTGAGACCCTCTCCATGTCTCTTGGCCATCGTCTGCAGCCATCCTTCCCTTTCCCATTATAAGGCTCCTTCTTTTTCTCCCAAGAGCAGAGTTGTGTGAACATGGAAGGGGGAACAAGGACAGTCTTCTCCTCGTGAGTACACCAAAATCACTAAATCTTTGGCTTTTACTATTCATCTTGAGCCTGGGAATTACTTGTTCTGAAGTGGGGAGGGGAGCTATGAAAACTCATTTTTGTACAGATTTTTGAAGCTTCCATTGCTTTCCTTTGCAAGCAGGTTTGAGGTGGATTTGTGATGCAGACAGGTATTTCTGGGCCAGACTGGGGCTTCTGTGTTAATTTTGTGTAACACATGAACATGGAATCTGAGCCCAGCACACTACAAATGCAAGTTATTGGAGTAATGAAATGTGATGCACGCCAAGCCAAGTCATCTCTGACTCTCCTTTTCCAGACAAACATATATCGTGTGTGTGGCTTGTTTTAGAAGCCTTTTTTTATACTATCATTTATTTCCTTCTTGGAAGCTATAGCTAGGGCAGTAGATGATAATGAACTCTTCACAGGAGCTTTTCTGCTGATGATTGTAGCAGTACACATGAGGTTGCTATAACAAGAAATAAGTCATGTATAGTCCTGACAGAGGACACTTATTTTTTCATATTCACTGTATTTTGTCCTGTATTTCTCACCATCTCTGCTCTGAAACATTTGAGGTATTGTCAGGCCAAGATGAAAGCAAGGGGTACCTGCTGCATGCTCCAGTGGTGTCTGTTGAGGAGTGTCAACAGCAGCATCTTTTCAGAAAGAATATCTAAAATTGAAGGAGGATAAAGCAGATTAGCTAAAAAAAAAAATTTTTAAAAATGCCAGAAGTGTTGGTTTGTCTTCCCCTCACCCTTTGTCAGCAGTACTTGGGTTTGTATTCTAATATTTATGTAGCTGAAGAATATTGTAAAATCAGAGGTACTGTGTTGCAACACAAGGGGTTTTGTTCACTCCTGTAATCCCCGTAGGAAAATGACATTTTTTTCTTTATATATTTTAGTCTTTTTCAACTTCCTTTTTTGCTGTTAGTGTCATTGGTACCTTAATGGATTTCTTGATTGTTGAGCTCCTCTTTTTGATACAGTATTGTTAGTCTTTGCATGCACTCAAAATGACAGGGAGTGTTAAACAGTCATTTCAATTTGAGATGTCTAGAGATAATTTTTTTATACCCACTGTGTGAAAATAACTTGAATAGTAGCAGAATTATCCATTGTAAGAGAGATGATTTTACTTGTGAATTGGATTTAAAGATAAAATCTTTCTACTTCCTGGGATGTGGATTTCCTATTCATTTTTCTGTTAAGATTAATCGGGAGCAAGACTTTAATCCAGAAAAAAAGATGATTGAATTGTCCTTAAACAGTGATGCAGAACATTACCCAGATCTCACTTTATTGAAAGCCTTTTTTAGTCTTGCTGTGCTGAGAAACCACGAGTATTTGGGAGCTGCTTGCAAATACCTCATATGAAGAAGGCTGCTCTTTCCTTGTGTGGCTTATTAGAAAATAAAATGCTTTCTAATTTTTCAGGAAAAAAAGTTGTTAGGAGGTGGTGTGTGGAATGGGTTAAATTTGTGTGGTATATCGGCTAGAAATTCTTTTGGCATGCAATAAAAAGGGCTCACCCCACCTGCAAAAGCTTCTGATGGCTTAAAGATTTGCCATTAACTGAGCTGCTGCTGGGTTTGTGGCGTGGTCAGGAGGGAAAATGAAGTGCCTTAACGCAGCTTTGCTTCCTCTCTGGGAGCCCAGAGAAGGTCAAGCTGTGGCTCCAGCTCCCCAGGCCCATCGGGCAGTGTGTCCAGCACAGCCGCAGTGTGATCCATCCCATGGCCGCTGCCAGCCCCGAGTGCTAACAACACCACCGTGCTTTTCAGAATTAGTCATCTTTTAACCCCCAGGTTTCCAGCAGGGGGAGTGTGGAGCCGTCGGGTTGTCCTAAATCTCTAGTTACAAGCCTACAACGGAGTCAGGACGTAATTTGGTTTTCACCTTTTCGGGGGCAAAGAAGAGAGCATGGGTAGAAAAATCTAATTCAAGGATTTCCAAGCTGTGACGTGGGAGCTCGGCAGCCCCTTGGTTCAATTCAGGACTCCTACCTGAGGGCGGGCTGGGAGCAGTAATGTCTCAGAGGGGTGAGTGTCAGGGAGATGGAGTTAGGCTCTTCTCAGTGATGCCCAGTGATAGGACAAGGGGTAATGGGTGCAAATTGGAGCATAGGAGGTTCAAGATAAATATCAGAAAAAACTTTTTTACTGTGAGAGTGACAGAGCACTGGAACAGGCTGCCCAGAGAGGTTGTGGAGTCTCCTTCACTGGAGACATTCAAAACCCACCTGGACAAGTTCCTGTGTGATGTGCTCTAGGTGACCCTGCTCTGGCAAGGGGGTTGGACTAGATGATCTTTCGAGGTCCCTTCCAACCCCTATGATTCTATGATTCTATGATTCTATGATTCTATGATTCTATGATTCTATGATTCTATGATTCTATGATTCTATGATTCTATGATTCAGAGCTGGCAAACTTCAGATGCACATAACACATCTAAAATTAAAAATGAAAAAAAAAAAAAAAGGGGGGGGGGGTGGGAAAAAAAGCAGCTTGCTGTTTAATGGCCTTGTTGTAGGGACACTAGCAGGCAGCGTGCTGTTGGCAAGCTGGTCCCTGGAGTTTAGGAGTGTATTGAAGGCCAGGAGATTTAGGGGCTTGTGAGCAGCACTGCAGCTTCAGGCCCTGCTGTGAGCTGAAGGTCACCAAGAGAGTAAGAAAGGAGCTGTCAGGGCCATGTTTAAGGCTGCTGGGTGGGCGTGCATGGCCTGTGTGGCATCTCTTCTGGTTAGAATGATTTTGACTTTCCGAGTTAAATGTGCCCACTTAACTATATTTTCTTATTAGTTAAATCATCTTCTCTTCAGCTTATTTGCATGTGGTACATGCACGTTTCATTTAGGATTGGATACGGTCAGAAGCCCGGGATAAATGACAGTATAATAAAAGGTGGTTTTAATCATGACATTTTGTAGGACTGGAAGCTGCTGGGACCAGTTGGGACCACTCATGGGCAAAAGTAATGTGTTTTGTCCACTGTTGCAGTCTTCCTAGAGCAAAGTGGAGGTCTCTGTCTGCTTTAGGAGAGCCAACTAAGCCAGATCGTTCCCCTCCACACACGTATATTATCCCATAATATACCAAGACAGCTCCTACAGCGTCCTTGGCAGCAACACTGCTGCCCATCCATGATATCCCACCACGTGGGGACAGCCCTTGGGTTTTGTCTGCAGCATTCAGAGCTAAGAATAATTGCTGAGAGCCAATCTATCTTGATAGCAAGACACTCATAGTTACTGGGTTTTGTATTAAAACGTCCTTTTTTCCCCCTCCCCCCCCCCCCAAAGTCCTCATTAGGTTTAACGAGGTGGTTACACTGTGGCTGGAGAGGTGTGTGTGGATGGAGCCAGGGCTGCACACCCTGAGGTTCCCTTTCCCCTCTCAGTTCTTTCTTGCTGCTTCAGGAAACAATCATTTGCTGTGAGCCAGATTTGCAGCTTTGATTGAAAATGACTCTGCAAAACCCCATCAAAGCAGTGCGTGTCCCAGAGTCATTTAAAAACAATGAAGAAATATAAAAGGCACCTTGGAGTGTGTAAGCACCCTGTGATGCCAGGGAACATGGCCTGTGGTCTGCTGGTGTCCCCAGGCAGGACCTAGTAGATCTTCAACAGGCCTTACCACATTTGTTTGCCCAAAAAACGCAGGGGGATAAAGGGAGAAAGGATTACATTGCTCTCACTGAGGTTTGGGGTGATTATTAAGTGCTGGCTCACTGCCTGATGACTGTCACTGGTTTGCAGGAGTGAGACAGATCTGAGAGAGGTGGCTGCAGCTGCATAGCTGGGAAGTTGTGCTTTTAATTGCTAATTAAAGTTACCATTTGCATTTGGGATTTTTGTTTTTAAAGAATGACATCGTACTACACAAACTGCTAGCAACATTTATTTATAGCATGACCAAACTGGCAACTTTGCTGCTTTGTTGGTACCTCTATATTTCCCCTCCTGCCTCCTTTTGCTTTCCCATCTGGTTTTTTATGACTTCTGTCCTGACAGCCCCTGTTCTTCTAGTCCTTGGCTCCCCTCCTGTGCAGACATACGATGATCCCGGAATGTTTTCCCTTTTGTCTTTATAAACAATAGGCAGGCAATCTAATAGTGTCAGTCCAAAGTCAAGGGAGCTTTGCAGATTCAGCTTGACAACTCCTCTCTCTGAATTATTTAAGGCCACAAACAAAAGAAAGTCCATCTAGAGCTTCAGGTGACTTCTCATCTGGTATTGTGGAGAATGCCTGATAGGCAAGTCCCACTAATTTTTACCATTTAAATCCATGGGATTTAATAGAATAGCAAATGCAATTAGAATTCAGGGGCTACCACCTGGTATCCCTTAGAGGAGGGTGAGTTGCAGGGAGGTGAATGAGCAAGTCGAGGAAAGGGAAAGTGGAAGGTGAAGGAAAGAATAGGGAAATTCTCTCTAGTTGCAAGAATTGTGTCGAGTTTGATTTATATTTTTCCCCCTTATCACAATCAATGAACTTGTCTAAAGACATCCTACATTTTTCTTCTGACTCTAATCTCAGTCCTTGGTGGCTTTTCTTTTTGCATCCTTTGTTTTTAAATCTAAAATGCTTTTCAATAGCTGAATGACCCAGTGATTTCTGATTTCTCAGGTGCATTTTTGTTACTGATTTCACTCATCCTTCTGGATTCGGGAGCGGGTTTAGATGGATGGGATCAGGGAAGCAGGCAGCAGAGCACAATTGAGTCCTTCAGATGATGTGAAGTTCATTATTGTCTTTTGAATAGTTCATCCTGCAGAACGAAGTAGGGAAGATATCATGCTTTGCATTTATTGTACTAAAGCTATGAAGTTGTACTCTCATCATTCTTAATACCTAAGGCATAGCTGTCTTCCCTTCCAACTCCCTTCTCCTCCCAGATAAATATAGTAGAGAATGCATCAGTAGTAGGATATTAGAGAAGCAACCTCATATGTATCATTTCTACTCTGTATGGTTCTGTTTAATGAAGTTCTTTGCCTTTTATGTACAGTCAGACCTTATTAAAATTCAGTTTGCTGTACTGTCTTTTTCAATAGCAGCCATACAATTCGGTAATCAAAGCTGATATTTTGCAGTGTGGCCTTACTTAAGAAAACTGACCTGCAGAAACGGCTTGTGGGCTTCAACGTCTCTTCTTTCAGGGATTCCAGCATGTCTTCCAGTTTGCAAATGAAAAATCACTCTCTTCCCAACAGCCTTGCAGACAGGACCCAGCTCTTAGTCCAGTTCAGCTCGCTTTTGTACACTGCCATAACCATAAGGACTTATGGAGACCACGCTGACCGTGAGCTCTGACCACGTTCTCAGCTGTAGGTGAAGAGGAGATGGTTCTGCTGCCCCATCCTCACCCGTGTTTCCCCTGTACCACAGGAACAGAAGACAGTAAACTTTTAAACACAACCCTGTGATTTGAATATGTGCAGGGAGAAGATTTAAGTATAACTGGAGTTTTATCTAGCTACTACTCAAGAGTAGACCTGTGCTTGTGACATTAAATGCAGTTTTGGATCTCATCAGAACCTGCTGCCTGCAGGTGTAGCCTCTAGCTATTTTTCATAGTCAACCTCAAAAAATCATGGAATGGCTGGGGTTGGAAGGGACCTTAACAATCATCTAATCCACCCCCCTGCATGGGCAGGGACATCTTCCACTAGAACAAGTTGTTCCAAGCCCCATCCAACCTGGCCTTGAGCATTTCCAGGGAGCATGCATCTCATGTTTATCAACATCTCTTCTCGTTCATGATTTTCCTGCATGCCCTGGCTAGTGAAAATATTTGCCCACTGCACTTGGGTCATCTTTGAAACAGTATTTTGAGAAGAGAAAGCTTCGTGTTTCTTAGGACTAGAAAAGGCCACATGGTTTGGTACAGCTTGCCCAGCCTTGTCTGCATTGCAGGAGGTTTCCGGGACATTTTGCTGCACTTGATCCTGTTACCACATTAGCTGAATTGGATGTCGAAGGAGAGCAGCAGGTTGTGAATTCTTTCAAGATTAATGGAAACTTTTGTTTTACCTTAATTAAACTTTTCATTCCTTAAATCAAAGTCCTCTTTCCCAAATAGGTGTATGTTATAAATAGCATTAGCATAGCTTCATGAAGCTTATACGCATGCTAATGTTTGTGCCTTCATTTTTCTCTGCAAGAAACAATTTGTCCCTTCTTTTTTACTCATCAGGTCCTGCTGATTTCATTTCTGTGACTCTGTGTGTGTTGCATAGAACATACAAGAAAATATGTGTGTATACACATCTATGAGTGCACGTGTGTTGTTAAATTTGCTGTGGTGGCTTATGCAGCTGCAAGCTGGGCCACCTTGCAGGCAGGGACCCTTCCCTCTTCTGCTCTTACCACGATGCAGCTGTGGCTTTTTGGGTGGAAGCAGCCTCCAGAGATGAGGTATTTTTTGCTCTCGTATTGTGCCTTGCTTCTCTTCCCCTTGCTGTAGCTCTGCTTGCCACCAAATATGTAGCCCCCACCCTCCCTCCCTGCAGCCTCAGCTGGAGGTGCAGCATCTCACATACGCTGTCACTTCCTCCCCACAGACAGCATCCTCAGTGCTGGCATATAGACTCATGACTCTGTTTCTCTTGCTATTAAATGCTCTTTATTTATTTGTTTAAGCTATTCCTGGCTTAAAGAGAAATGGAGGGGTTGATTTCTATGGCTGCCAGACTTCTGGCCCATCCAGAAACACAATTAGAAGGCTTGCAGATGCAGTGAAACCATCATCCTTCTTTTCCAGCTGGCGTGAGGAAAACATTCAGAATAGCTAATGTGTATTGCAGATATTGAGCATTCTAGTCCCCCCCACAATGTTATTCCAAGACCTGTTAACAAAACAGAATCTTAACTGAAGTCCAGGACTTGCACAGCTGGTTGGTTTAGGATACTGGATTTGGTTTGGTGATAGAATCCCGATTCAAAACTGATGGGTATGTTCAAGAGATGTTACTACAGTTGAAGCATACAAATTGTCAGAATTCAGGTTGCTTTGAGAATACTCTTTTTTTGTACTTCTGTGTCAGGCCATTCTTAGAGGTGATTTTCATTAGGATGGTGCAGCAAGCTACAATCAGCAAGAGATCCAATTTGGTAGGTGTTTACCAAACAGACAAGAAGTGACAGCTTCCTGCTCCAAAGACCTGACAGCCAAGCCATATAAAACTAACGGAGCAGAGTATGAATCCGTTACCAGTTTTAAATAAATGTATTTCCTTTGTCCATCAGCCATTTCATGAGTTCCTGACAAAGTGTTCCCCTCTTGCTGACCCAGCCAGCCTGACTCAGCTTGGCTCTCTTTGTCATTCCTGATATCTCCTATGATTAACCCATTCTCCTGTATTGATTGCCACTGTCTGCGGTTGTGAGGCTTTCATTGTTCTTCCACTTCTGCTTTGAGAGGACAGTGTCATGTGAAGGATTTAGTAAGTTTTTCTTTCCAGCCTGTCCCACTAACACTGGCCAGCATATGTTCCCACCAGTTACGTGGCTGCAAAACCCCTTTCTCCAGAGGTTAATTTGGGGCTTTATCTGCACTGTCTTAAGCCTGTGGTAGCTTTAATAGCTTAACATTAATCAAGCCTTTCTCTCTCTTGTTATAATCAGGTGAATTATGTGTTATTTAGTCTTCTGCACACCCTGCCTCAGACTGGGAGTGGTGCTTTGTGGTTACTCTCACATAAGCAACACTTTGTGCATCATTCTGCTCAGAGGGGGCAGGCTCTGCATCCTGCTGTCATGAGACAGACTTACGTCAATACTCGGGTCCCTTAATCATAGAGATCCAGTTGCCAAAGATCTGGGGGGATGAGCTTCTCTTGGTTTCAGGGAGAACTTTGTAAAATTCAGTCTGCTTCACTGAGAGGCACACACTTGGGTTAGAGGGACTGGTCGTAGGCATCATCTGGGTCTGGAATGTTTCATCACATGATAATTGGGAAACCTAAAGCATTTCTACAGCCTATAGTTTGCATACAGAACAGAATTCATGGTCTTTGGAAAAAAACAAGGCTGGACTTGCCTGGGGTGGATGGCTGGACTGAGTTCTAGATGGCTGCCAGGCACTATCAACTAAACCATCCCTGATATTCAGGGCAAAGCAATTTGGCTGTCAGCTGTAGCCTCAGTGCTGCTAACCAGTGTGTTTCTGTACCAAATGGGAAGGAAACAAAACTGCTGGATCTCAAACTATTGAGGTTGAGGATACAGAGGAGCTCATCCACAGTTGTGGCTGCCACCATTGCCTGGGATGACTGTGACGGTCATCTCCTGGGTGTGGGAAGAGGCAGGGGGAGATGGCAGGGAAGGCTCTGCATGTCCTGAAAGGCTTGTTCAACTATGGGCTTGAAGAAGAGTGAAGATACTGATACACCTGACATTTTCCAAGACTCTTAACTCTTCAGAGAGTTGTGAGCAGAGTCAGTGTTGTTCAAGAGTTTCCTGCTTTTCTCCTGTGGCCTCTGACATGGGAGCCTGGCGAGAAACTCCCGAAGGGTTGGGTGAGTTGTTGAAACGTTTGGGAGATACCAGACACTGGTATAGGTCTAGGACCTGTTACTGTTAAGGTAAGTGTCCTGCATCCTGTGAGCTCAGATGCACGTGTAGGTGTGAATTACGAGGTGGAAGGGTCATTAATGTTCTTCAAAAGCCTTGGCTGGGCATCATGTTGGACCCAGTGCATTCAGCCTCACCTGGCACATTCTTGCAGTTTCGGGCTGATTTTCAGCATGCTTGTTAGCAGGGGTTTGTGCCCCGTGTCTGTTTAGGAGAGGAACGTAGCTGGAACAGATTTCTCATCAGCAAATAAGTAAATACCACAGTTCTGGAAAGGAGTGCGTATTAGAGTTAAATCTCAGCAGTATTTCTCCCCCCTTGTTCCCTTCAGCACCTCATTGTGAACATCTGGATTAACCTTGGGCAAATCCACTGAGTGTGTTGCCTCGGTTTCCCTGCATGTCAAAGTAGGATTATACATAGCTACCTCACCAGGGCATTTGTTACACTTAATTAATGTTGTAATGTGTCTTTGGGTCCTCTGATAAAATGTGCTGTGTGAATGCTAAGTTGTTTTTACTGATTGGATTGTTAATTAAATGTGCACATATAAATGATTTGTTGGCATTAGAGAACTAAGACTTAATAATTTAAATTATTAACGTCAAGGTGGTTGGGTCAATTTTAAGCCTGTATCATCCAGCTATTTAGAGACTGAAACTAATGGCACTGGGAGAGGAAGGGAAGCAGGAAACTTGACCAGGTAACAACTTTCTTCATGGCATTTCTGGGTGGGAACTGATTTACTACCAGGATCCAAATTCCAGTGCCTGGCCCAGGGAAGCCATTGGCAGTGTCAGTGCTGCCCTGAGCTTCATAGAGCACAGGAGATGTCACAAGCAGCAATCCCTCTTGGCCCAACTTAGAAACTGTTTGCCAGCCTTCAGAGGAGTGTGTTACAGTGTGGCACGGCAGCTGTGCAATACTAGCTCTTGTTTATCAGAAAAAAGCATGAAAGAAGCTATCTGGGACAGGAATGAGTCTGCCAGGCTGCTGACATGGATCACCTTCTCCCATTGAAAGCTCCTGGCCTAGCAGTGGTGGTTTGCCTGTAAATAACAGCATTTTGTTCTCTAACCGCAAGGCTTCCACTTCCTTATAGTCTTTGATCTTCTGCTCTCTATCCAGGCAGATGTTTCTGAGGTGGCGAGGGAATGAACTGTAGCCAACAGTCCAGGCAGGGACCAGAGGAACAGATGTCATCCTAGAGCTCTAATTAGAGTTCAGGGACCTAGAAGTACAGAGAGCTGAGAAGAGAAGGTGGCCCGTGGAAGCAGATCAATTGGTTGATGGATTGGATAGTGGCACCGGAGAGGAAGGTTAGCCATCATCCACCCTTTCTGAACTCAAGGAAGTTGTGCTTTTGGTGTTGGTGCCAGCATGTTGGAGGCAAAACGGTTAGAAAGAAAGGAAAGCTATTCTGTAAACAGGGTTTTTGAAGGAGGATTCACAAGGGGAGGGAGAATTGAGATGGGACCATGTATGTGGGGCTGTAGAAGAAGCAGTTGAAACTCAAGAACGGAGTGCTGAAAGTAGGGTTTTGATGAGATGCCATGCAAGGGACACAAATCTCAAATACAAAAGCCCTGAGGGATGTGGGACAGATGGTCTAGGAAAGATGAAAGTGTTCTTGCACAAACTGGGGAATTGCTGATTTGAGTGTGAAGAGGAATATTTGAAAGAGGGAACTGCAACTGACGGGTGTTGGATATAGTTGAGCTGGAAGAGAAAGCACTGACTTGGCAAAAAGAAGGAAGAAACAAAGAGAAGGTAAGAGGCACGGGGGCACATAATCAGGACTGTGAAAGAGGCAGAAGAGAACCAACTAAACATGAAGGAGATCTTAAACAAATTGGACTTTGCCCTTCACAGCAGGGCAAGGAGAGTGTTGTAAATGAAAGAGGACCGAGGAGCTGGGAGGCACAGGAAAAGGAGGTATTTTAGCATCTCTTAGGAGTTTCCCACCAGCATCTGTTTCTCCCCAGTGTGGCAGCTGGCAGTGGTGGTCCTTGCTGTGCTTCAGGCCTGGGCTGTGCAGCACTCGTGGTAGCCTGTGCTTGTAGGGGTGGACTGGGCAGTTTAGTCGGGGGTAGCTTCATCTGAAAAGGCTTTTCACGTTCCACTGATCTCTGTTTACATCCTCCAGTCCCTGATGGTTTCCCATTGGTCTGCACAAAATCAAAATCTAAAACTACCAGATTTAGGTCATGTTTCTTCAATACTCTCATGCAGATCAATGGCTGTTTCTTCAGATCACCCATTTTTGTGTCTGGGTGTTTGGAAAGGAAGCGTATGCAACAGCCATAGCAACAGTAGTGATAGCACCCTGGGGCTTGGGTTTGCCACATGCAGCACCGATGGGGAGGGCAGCATGACCTTGGCTCGAGAGAGAGATTAAATTAATCTTCTCCAGCATGATGCAATGACCGACTGCAGCAAACAGTAGGAGAGAGGAGGAAAACGCATCGGCAGTAGGAATGCAGGGCTTGGGCTGTGCAGTTGTCAAGCAACGTGTGGCATTGCATTATGTTGAATTGCCAAATGAATATCTGGAGGCTTTAAGTATTCAGAGAATAGATGCCAAAAGCTGTTTTCACTAAACTAATGCCTAGCCGTTTCCTGTGGTTTTGCAATATTGATGCTAATGTGTTGCATGTTTATGTATATGGTTTTTTGTAGGCTTATTGCAAGCTATATTTATATACTGCTGCCACTTTGTTCAAGGCCTTGAGCTTATTGTTTATGGGGGAGTGTCTGAAATCCCAGGATATACAACCACAGGAACAAGTAACTTTAGAGACCTTGTCACAGATCGATGGACAAGAGACATTGTCACAGATCGATGGACAGTGGAGCTCAGTATTCCTACTAATAGAGGAGGAGAAGACTCACCCTTTGGGGGAGGGGGGTTAATACCAACATAATTTGGTTTTAACATGTCTCCCTACCTTGCAAGAGCTGTTGGAGCTGTGCACTTCACTTTGCAGGAGATGCAGAATAGTAAGTGTCTGACAAGTTATTCTCATCTTGAATTCTAAATAAATTAGGTGCTCATCAAACCCAGTTTTGTTCCAGAATAACTAAATTACAGGGTCTGATACCTATAATATATCAACAGTTCCTGGTGTGGGCTTTGCTGGGTGGCTCTCCTGCTCTGCAGAGCTTTCTTTGCCCTCTTCCCACCCGTCCTGTTGGGCTCTGCTTCCATCTTGAATTCAGAAGATGCCATAGAAACGAGCCAGTCGGTGAGTGTCATTGTGCGGCACTATACATGTGTGTACTTCTGTTTTCTTCCAGTCTGGTCTTCAGTTGTCTTGTTGATCTTGTTTTCTTGAAGTGCATGTTGAAAAGAAAGGTCATGCTAAGGAATAGTGGTCTCTCACTTGGCTGAGAGAGAGCTTGCTGCTTATTTGAGTGTGTCGTTGTAGGAAGCCTTGAGGTGCTTTCCTCTGAGCACCCCTGTGCTGTGAGTACGGAGACCTGGGTATAGATGAGAGCAAACAAACTTCCCCTTATACAGCATCTTCCTGTGCTGAGTTTGGCCTGAATAGGAGTGGAAAAATGTCTTGTAAAATCCAAAAATGAGAAGTCTGCTTCTTCCAGAGAGCAGGGAAGAGGGGTATATTCATGTATTGAGAATCAGTTAGGAAATGCCATATGTGGAAGTGTCAGAAAACTTGATAAAAGCATCCCTAGTACTGAGGTTGAAGTCTGTAACTGCAGAAAAACAAGGGGAGGGATTCAAGGAGATGTTGAATTTCTACCTGCACACACTTCCTAGCAAGACACACTTATTGTGCAGAAGCTGCAAACTGAGTGATGTAGGATGATGAAAACACTGTTTTCTTTGAAAGCTTTTTTCCCCTTTGTAGCATGTCTATGACTTCCTACGTGAGAGAAAACTATATGGGTGTACCTGTGATTGCAGGCAAGTCTTTCTATTGAAAGCAAGCCAGAGGAGTAATCTGTAAATCTGTGGGTTAATGTGTTAAGAAAGTATCTTTATTATGCTGTGCAGATGTAATTTTGTGGCATTTATAAACTTCAAAGCCTGAAAGATTCTGTATTTGCAGCTGGAGCTACAAAGAAGCACAGATGAGACATTTTTTTCAGATATATTGAGTTGTTGCTTTTTTTTTGGCCCAGATAAGCCTAAGGAGGCTTTATCTCTGTGTGTACAAAGGAATTACCTTCAAAATAAGATAAAAATACAGTTTCTAAGGATTAAGAGACACAGTTTAGGCATATGTGTTCTGTTGCAGGTTTGAAACATAAAGAGTTGGGTGTTGCTGCTCCTGAGATGTCTGAGTACTACATCTCTTAAGACCTCGTTCTTCAAAGTGCTCATTTTAAAGGAGTAACTAATTTCTGGCCCTGGTGTTCACAGTATAGATAATATTCCCTTAAAACTGGTCTGAAGGGATTAATGTTAGGTGAGTGTGATATCATGCAAAGGAGATTCTGGCCCACATGGGGTAGTGGGTTGTGCACCACTCTTGTACCATCCCATCATGAGGGTTATTAACAATGATTGTATCCCAACAACGGAAAAAAAAGAAAAGAAAATTCCACATGCAGCACGTTATTCTGCTGGGAGGAGATTTAATCCAGCAGTTTAGCTTTCAAAAACGTTGATTTTTTTTGTACACTGGAGGTTCATCATGTTTCCTAGGTTAGAATTTGTAATTTTCTTCCAAAAACAAAAGCTGACTTGAGTCATACAAGAAAATAACTGGATCTCAGGGGAATTAGAGTGAAAAGCCTTTAGAACCTGCTAATTACAAGATGAAGAGCAGTCAAGCAGTGGTGGTCTATTGGGGAACTGCTTTCACACATCTTGATGTATGAAAAGGCTTCACATGTGATGTTGATGGGAAAAGTTTGGGGGAAGTGTCTTGCAGATGGTCTGCAGCTAGGTCCTAAAAGCCAGCACCTGAGTAATAGTTGCTATTTTGAGTAAGGACAGAGGAGTTTTACTTTTAAAGTCCTTTCTTTATGAACAGCACTAGATTTAGCTCAACTATATACTTTTATTCTGCCTATAAATAACATGAAACAATGGCCACTTGAGTGCAAGCTTTCTCACCCAGTATATTTTCCCATTGTATCAACAACTGCTTAATTAGGCTCCAGTTCCTTTGAGTAAGTGTTCAGGTTTTGCTGGCAGTGAGTCCATCTGCTTGAAAGGGAATTGCTGACGAACCAGCCATTCGTTAGCAGAAATGTCTGCTGGGGTGCGAAGGTGAGAGGCTGTTAATTTAAAATAGGATCTTTTGAGAATCCTAACTGTGAATCCGTAGAACAAACCTAGCTGAAAATCCAGAAAATTCACACTTACCTCAATGACAACTGCGCTGGAAATTTGAGGTGAATGTTTTACTTGTGCAGAAGAGGGAGAATAACAAAGAGGCACAAACTTCACGGCCTGTAATTATTTATAATATGGTAAAAGTCCCAAATAATATTTCTAGTCTATCTCATGAAGACGTACACATAACTTGGAGACACATCTTCCTTCACTCCTGGTATCTTTATAATGCTAAGGAACAATTTCTTTGCACTGTTGTGTTATTGCTGGTATCTGCAGAAGGTAGAGTGGGGTGCAAAAGTAGGAAATAAGTCCATGTTCTATCATCTCTTCTTTAGCCAAACTCTCTTCCTTTCTCAGTGTGGGCCTTGTGGGAAACACAGTCGGGTAGGTTCATTTTTCAGGTTAGTTTTGTCAGGCTAACGGCACGGAGGAGTGCTGCTGTGTCTGTGTGTTGGCTTGAGTGGGCAAAGCCATGGTTGTTAGCTGCTCACTGCAGTCCCCAAACTTCAGGTACTCTGACTGTTTCTGGTAAGACCAGCTTTTGCAAAACTACTGAGTTTACAAACTATAGAAGTGTAGGTCATATTCAGGTATTAATGTTGTGATTCACAGCTTCACTCCCAGCAGGGGGCACAGAGATGTTTCAAAGGCAGTGTCCAGGCTCCTCCTCCTGCGTAGACCATGCTGCTGTAGCTTTTCCTTCAGCATGAGCTTCTGAGTTTTGCTTTAAGGATTTATATATGTGGGATAAAGGAGGAGAAATGGTCCCACAAAAAAATATGCACGTCATTTGTGCTCAGCTTGCCTATTTTGAGCCCCTTTGGGACTCAAAATTTTGCATCAGGAAAGGAAGACGATAAAACACCCGGCTGTGATTTTGGAGGAGCCTGCTGGTGAGATGGACACTTAACTCCTGGAGCAGTGTGACTGTGGGTGGGTGTCCACAGTGGCTCTTTGTTAGTGCAGAGGGATGACAGGGTGGAGCCTTGCAGTTCCTGAGAGGATGGAGTTACAGCTTAGCTAAAGAGTCGATCTGGAGCCTTTGCTTGATCTGTAGAGTTGAACCTGCTTGAATAGCAGTGGATGTCCCTCCAAGGAGATGTGTGTGGTTTTAACAGCTGTCTATCTGGGGTGATGTTCATTTAGCACCTCCCTCCAATGTTTTCTTGCCTAAAGGTGTAAGAGAGTGGAAGAGCTCCAGCCTCAGCTGTCTTTCCCTCCCTATCTCAGTGAAGCAGCTTTGACAATTTTCAGTTCTTCAGCTGAGTTTCCTCAAGCTTTGCGAAACATCCAGAGCTCTTCTGATTCTCTTAATGCTGACTGCTCTTGCATGAATACCAGCAGTCAGCCAGACTCTCCTTCTCCTCCCTTCCTTCCCTGTACAAATTGCTTCCCCAGGGCCGTCCAAATACAGGGCTTGTCTAGGAGGGAAGAAAATCAGTGTACTTCAAAACCCAGCTGTCAACGGGTGAATAATTCCTTCTAATGATTAATGTTGCAGGTAACTCATCTACTCAGGAAGGTCCTAAATTTGATTTTGGTTTTCTTTCCCATCAAGAATATGCTGCTGAAACAACTTCTGGCACAAAGTTCCTTCAAATCCCAAGGGTAAATGCTCCAAAGTTGCCACGGGTGGACCAGTCATGTTCATCCAGTGCCACTTCCAGGAGATGGGAATGTGTCAGGTTCAGGACAGAGGTACTTCTATCTGGTCTGTTGTTGCTCTCAGGACTGATTTACAACTTCATTTTGCATTATGCCTACCTCCTTGTGGGTATGTGCCCAGTCTGTGGGCAATGACAAAGATTTGTGGTGGAATCAAGCCCTTTCTAACGTCAAGGAACTGTTCTTCTGACTTCCCATCATACTGTCTCTGCAATCAAGGAAAAAGCTGGCAAGTGTGGAAGGCTGCTCATATGTCTGAGCATAAGACTTCAGCTCTGGAGCATCTTCTAGCTGTTCTGGACCTGCACACTCTGTTAATCTTGACTGAGTCCTGAGGTGCACCTACATTTGTCAATTAATCCTTCTAAATTTGTATGTAATGCCAAGAGACAAGGAGATGCAAACTTCAGACATCCCCAGAGTCTTGCTCTTTTCTGTTGACTTAACAGGACCAAAACTTTTAAGCTGTCTCCAGTCAATTTTATGGCTGTCCCTGGCTGGAGATGCCACGTTACCTCATCGCAGGGGACCTGAGTGCACCGTGCTGCATCTCCATTGGCAGCTCCTTATCTGCTGTGATGTGCAGAGGAGAGGTTGCCACATTTGGTCAGGTTACACAGTCAGTGGCTTTCCACGGGGGTGCAGTAGTGCTTGAGATTAGCAGCTGCATGGAACAAAATGCTGTTGCTTGCCAGGCAGTAAACCCTTATCTCTTGATTTTTGGGGTGGGTGTGTGTGTGTTCATTTTGTTTTTCTTCAATCTTGTTAGAACGAAGGCAGCTGGCACCTTCTGCATCTCCTGTTAAGAAGGGCCACAGGTGTTACCCACCCATAGGATGAGGTGCCTGTGTGACAGGATTGTTTTCACAACTGATTTCTTCACAGCAGTATTACTCAGCTGGAGTGGAACTGCAACATACTCCTGCCTCTATTTTGGGAGTTTCTGGCTCCTGGAGACAAGAAATTTGAAAGGGATGAGGAAGGCCAGCCTTTCAACCTTCTCACCCTGCATAGAGACACCACTTGGTTATGGTAAAGCAGAACATGCAGCCACAGAGGATGGTGATATCCTGTTTTTCATGCCTGAGAGATACAGATGCTTGTCATGGTGTGGTGGGGGAAATAGGTATTCTGCCTGTTAAGTGGTCATGGTGGTGATCTTTTGAGGACGTGGGGACTCCATTCATACAAGTCCTGGCAAAAAGATTGGTTCAACATGCACGCAGCTGTCACGAGTTACAAACCTACAGATCTAAGCAACTTCACAACTTCCTTAGGTGTTTAACATGTTGAATGTATCTGCTGTTTTACAGGCAACACGAAGGGAAGAGGATTGTTTCTTTAGAGGGTTAGAAACAAGTGACTTAGCTGTGTTCCTGGGGAGGCCATGCTAGAGTGCCTTAACAAGCAAGCCACTGTTTGTTCAATGACAGATTTGGTGCTAATTTTGCTGCTGTCTGCTCCTGTTTGCAGCAGAGTGGCGATTAGCTCAGGCCCTGCTGAAAAAAAAATAAACCCACAGTGGCTTCTGAAGAAGAAGGGAGTGAGAGTGTATTACCCTCAGGCGTTTTTATTTTATTTAGCAGGTAAAACTGTTCATTGAACCAGAGTTCATTTACAGTGATACCCCAGTGGACTGCAGCAGCGGGATGAATTACCAATCACTCCCAGTGCAAACAGGAATCATTCAAATCCCGTATCACCAGTACCCAGGAGTTCAGGTCTCTTGCACTGCACACTAGATTAGCTGCTGGTGCATCTCCCTCGCCTCCAAGATCCTATTGGGCAACCCAGTCCCTGTTTTAGTCCCAAAATCACATTTATATCTGCATTCCCTCTGGTGGGTTTTGATGCTGTTTACCACAAGCTGAGTGGTTGATGGGATTATACTCTCTTAGCCACCAATTTAATGGGAAATTGGAGTATACTGCTTCCTTTGAGGATATACTTTCTTTTCAGGAGCTTTGACTTGGAGGATCATTGGTGAGATTGTATCAGGAGTCTTAACTAATCCCCTAATGATTGTACCGGGGGTGAGCAAATCTATCTGTAACGATTAGCCCAGTGGTCCACCACGAGGCTACTCTAACCTGATAAGTGGGTGTTTGCGTTTAAAAGGATTTTTCACCCTTTCCTTCAAAGCTGGTGCCTGCACAAGGTCCCGAACCTCATGGTGAGGCAGCATTGCAACCCTGTTGGGTGAGTCGAGATGCCTTTGCACTCCCTTTGGAGCAGGGAGTATTCTAGTCGTTGTCCTGAAAGCATAGTCATGGAGTTTATTAAAAATGCATGTGTTAAGTGATGGGATAATTACAGCAAGTTTGTCTGAGGATGGATAGCAGCAGTGAGAGAAAAGGAAAAATGTGTCTGAGAAAAGGTATCAGTTGTCTTTAGAGAAAACTGTTGGCAGCAGGCAGTTCAGTACCCTACAATTGCCAGTGCAGAGATGGATGTGGGACACCAGTCTGGGACCAGTGGGTCAACCTCAGCATCTCCAGGGTTGCTGCCCACACCCCAGCACTCTCATGCTTTAGGTTTATTGGCACCATGTGGTTCACTTGGATTTCCTCCTGTCTGAACGATTTTGGTTTTGGGAGGGGGGGGGTGTGCATCTGCACTTGCTGGTGACATCAGGAACTGAGTCTGAAGAGCAGAAGCTGTCTCCTCTGTTTTTTGCCTGAGGGTTGCCTGGCTGATGCTGCAGACCATTCATTTGCAAAGAACCAGGAAATCTCCAAAGGCAACTCCATCAATTGGTGGGAAGTAACTAGGTGCTGCCTTCTTGAATAAAGCAGGGCTGGAGCCCTGTTTATCTTCCCTTCCAAACTGGGTGTGTCTTCCATTGCCCTCTAATCTCCTCTCTTCTTTGTTTTTCTTGTCTGAAACCTCTTGGCTGTGTGAGAGGTTTGGTGGCCTCAGAGCCAGAGAGGTTTTGTCATGGTGATTATTCGGTTTAGTCAGGGGGCTGGAAACCTTTGTATGCTGCCAAAAGATGAAAATGATTATTATTGTTTGCCCACTTCACAGGGAGACTGAGGATTAATTCATGTTTGTAAATTGCTTTGGAGATTTAAAGCTCTGTACAACACTAAGGATTATTGCTTTCTAATTCTTTAAGGTGATAAACTTTTTATAGACTTCTAGCCTCAAAAGCACCTTGGAAATGGGAAGAGTTAAATCCCTTTGAAATTAGATATACTTCTAATGTTTAAGATAAAAACAACTGGTTCTTCATTGCTGCTTCATCCAAAAAGGGGAAAAAAAAAAAAAGGCAATGGCAGATTTTGATAGTTCCTCTTCTGTTTTTTTTCCAGGAGTCCAACGTGCTGATTGCTGCTAACAGTCAGGGTACAATTAAAGTAAGTTATTTCATGCATCTCCTCTTTAAACACTTGAATCTGTTAGTAAAGAGCAAGGTCAGAGAAACTTTACAGCCAGGAGGAGCCATTAGAGGAGGTCATTCCAGCCACAGGTTTATCATTTCAATGATGTATTTGGCACTGGCGCGTGGCAGAACGAGCAGCCGGCGCACCAGCCACGCAGCCCAGTTCAAGCAAGGTCTAGAAAAGCTGCTGGTGGCCCTCCAGTGCCTGCCATGCCTCTGCTGCTCCTGGGGTCCTGCTGGTGGCCCTCCAGTGCCTGCCATGCCTCTGCTGCTCCTGGGGTCCTGCTGGCACGGAGAGTCTGGCCCAAGCCTCTCCCCAGGCTCATGCTGGTCCCTGTGGCAACAGAGGCTGGTTAAGTCCCTGCTCTTAGCCAGAGCCCATCACGGGGTGCAGCAGAGCTGAAAGCTGAGCTCCTGATGTGCAGATGGCTGGAGCAACGTTTGAGATGAGCAGGGATGCTCCTGGCTCTGCTCACTCCTGGTGCCCAGACTGGCTACGATGGCAGCTGCTGGTGCAGGGGTTTGTGAAAGCAGCAGCCTTCCTTGTGCACTAGGAAGCCAGCATTTTGCCAGGTTTTCAGCACTTGAACAGACACTCTGGAAAAGACTTCATCCTTCTTTACATGTCTATCAGACAGACAAGCAAAACCAGTACCCAAACCCAGGCTGGTTCTGATCCTCCAGAGAACCCCAGGTCTCATCCATCCCAAATTGTGCACAGCAGCCTTGACCTCCAACTGTGCTTTTGAGGCTTGGTGGTTAATGCTGCCCAGAGCCCTGGCAGCTGTCTGGAGCTGGTGATACTGGTATTTCCTTGCTGTTTGCAAAGTTGCACACTGGGTTGTTGCTCTCATGAAGCTGAGGTCTTCATCCTGATTTCCCCTTGCATCTGTGTGCCAATAGCAGCTCTCTGGAGCCAGACTGGAGCTGCTGGTCTGAACGGTCCTGGAAAAATCACCAAAAAAGCAGGAATGGGGGGGAGAACCAAGTGGTCTGTTTGACTGCATGCCAAGATGGATTTATTTTCCTCCTTTTTAGGCCATGAGTGGCCCAGTTACTCCTGCTCTTGCAGCGTGTGATGCTGTAGCCTCTCATTTGTAGGCAATTTATTTGGCAGGCCGTGGAACTGGTTGCTCATTACTTGTAACTTCCTTCTTAGTAAAATGGGCAAAAAGCACAGACACTTTTAATACCTTGAAGCAAATCCAGCAGCACCAGGAGAGTGATTAGAGAGGAGAGGTTTTGCTCATGCACTTTGCTTGTTAATGGGAGAAGGTGGACAGCAGAATGTGCAAACAGCCAGGGCTGTCAGAACACTGGTATTTCCATTTGCCTTTGGCAGGGGGAAGGTGGGATGGTCTGGGAAAGGACTGGCTTTGCACAAATCCACTACAATCTGGGCGTGGATGCCATGCCAACCACAATGCACAAGCAGATATGAAAGTTGGGATCCTTTCCAAATTCTTATCCCATTTGTGTGATTTTCTTGCATGCTGGTAAATACAGGATAAGGGGTGGCGGCAGAAGAGTCAGTCCTGTTCTAGTGATCTATATGCTGATGTAGGAGATAATGAATGTCATAAATTGCTATTCTAAATGTCTCATCTTCCCTACTAAACAGGTACTGGAGCTGGTATGAAGGGTTTTCTCTCAAGGTATGAGGTACTTGGTCCCACTGATATGCTACAGTATTCACCTGGGATCCTCATCGGGACAGGAAACCGAAACCACCTTGATGTTCCTCCCCAAAACCATCACGTTTGGTTTTTATTTTCCATTTATGGACTTTCTAGGACGTTTTGAGACACTGGAAACACCAGTGAACTGTTTGCCATCAACATTAACTCCACAGACATTGCTGCTGGTGGTGGTAAGGTTGTCTAATTTTTATGATAGGAAAACAAATTCTTTTAAATAAAAACAAAAAGGAGTAATAAAATTTATTGACCCACAAGCTGAAGCTGGAAGATTCTCTCTTGTCACATATGGGAACAGATTCACTCGGGAAGGGATCTTACATGACCACACAGGGCTGTTCTCAGTTGTACATCTCTGGCTACTTCCATCTGGACTGTTCCTTCATCCCTATTGGAAAAAGAAAGTCTCTAAGCCTCACCCTTACCTGGACATGCAAACAATCTGCTTTGAGATCCCATAATGATATGGTTCAGTTGTTCCTTTTATTTATATTTTTTTAGATGCATTAAGGGTTGAGAAATGTCACCCAGGTTGGCACCTCTGGAGACTGATGTCCTCTGGTTATCAAGAAGGGCAGGTTCTCCTTCTGCTTATGTCCCTGCTTCGACCAGGAGGGGCAACTCCAAAGGAGAGGAGTAAGTTGTCCCTCCATCCACGTGAGTCTGGGCCTCTCTGCCACCTGCTACCAGCAAGATGCTGAGATGAGCTAACCTGCAGTTGCCTGGGACCTGGACTGACCTCACCAAGACATCAGGAGATAACAATCTCCATCCCCCAGCACTGACCCTGGCCTGTTTTGACTATCTCAGCTAGAGGAGGAAGCTTCTAGATCCAGTTACCAAAGTCCTGCACCACTGAATCACCTGTGTGGTCTGGTTGCATTTCCCCTCTCTGCACAGCAGGAAAGCCAAGCGCTTGGAATGTTGTCCTAAGAGGGGGTGGAATTGGGTTGTGATGTGTTTCAGAGCCATGATATAAGTAGCCTTATTTTTAATGGTCATGCATACACCTAATTGTACATACAGAGGGGGAATAAACCATGATGCTAAGAATTGTCGTTGCTTTGTTTGCAGGGCAGTGGGAGGGGTGAGAAGGTGTAGATGGTCTTCAGGAGGAGCAGTCGTGCTGAGCTGTCAGATTGCTGCCAGAATTAAATCCTTAAGCTTGGAGGTGGAATTGGTGGGGGTAGCCTCTTTCCTTGGCTGTGGGTGTGATGTGTACAGTGCTACCTCTAGGGAGCCTTTTGGTTTGCAAACAAACTCTCTCTGGTTTATTTATTGTAGTTCACCTCCCCCTCGTGCCTCTGAGACTGAGGTTGTGGTGGGGACTTCACCCTCCGTGTCAACATAGCAAGGCACTGCTTCAGTCTTGGGCCACTCATAACTGGTAGTGGCATGTGAAAGCTGTCTTATATCTTCCAGGTGTTAAAAGATTCTGATTCTCCTCTTTGCAAAAGGGTTGTGAGGTCTTTTGACATCCTTTGGTGACAGGACAGAAAAGGAAAACAAGGATGGTCTTGGGGGTGTGAACAAAGGAGCAGGGTTGAAGCCTGATAGTGAAGTTAGGGCAGGTCCTGTCCTGATTCAACATCCTTCAGCCAACAGCTATGGCTCTTGGCCAGAAGGGTGTGGGAGATGCTGAAATTGCTTCTGGAGAGTCTTCCCCAGTGGGGAGAAACATAATGCTCAGCTCCAAGGGAAGTGTGGATGGCCCCCAGATGCTGTGAGCTGGTTTTCTTCCATGGTTTCTGGCATGCTGAGGGGGGGAGAGGGTAGAGCACACACCAGTGTGGGTCCTGCTCTGAGGTGCTGTCTGCAAGTCTCCATTGAACGAGTCACCCAAGTCACTGGCAGAAGGAAATAAAATTGGTTCCATCTGTCTGACAGCGGCTGAGGTGTCCTGCTGAGCATAAGCTTGATTTCCATTTTGCTGCACTTGAAGAGAATTTGGTGCTGGGTGCTGGTGCTGGGCTGTGCAGAGCATCCTTCCCAGCTAGGCACCTCTGAAGGCAGGGCTGCTGTGAAGGAGTCGTGGCCATTGCTCCTGCTGCTTCCCCTGAGTTCAGGTGTGGGTTTCCCTCCACCTCTAGCTCATTTATTGCTGCCTACTAATTTATTTTCCAAGCTGCTGCCAGGGCTGCTGTTGTACCCTTGCTCTGTGCCACCTCATTGGCAGGTCACATCGTTCCTTTTCTCCTCCTACTTGAAGCTCCTCCGGGTTTTAAATTGAAATCGCTCCGATGAAGCTGAGATCCTAAAAACAGAAGAAAAAATCCTAGCTATTTTGAATGCTGTAAGGTTACTCCTTGAATTAAATGGGGAAAACAGTTTAACATCAGCTGCCTTTATTTTTTCAGCTTTCATTCTGTTTCAATCAAGATAAAATGCAAATTTGGTCTCTGGCCCTAATTAGAAACACAGCAGCTCATAAACACAAGCTGATGGCATTTTTTGTCTTTGTCTCTTTGTCACAAATGGTATGCTCCTTATTTTAATCCCCTTAATTTTCTTTCCTTCAGGTAACTCTCTGCAGTTGACATATTAAGTCCCATATAATTGCTAACTGTAAGTTTTTTAACAGTATTGGGTTAATATCTTTTTTTAATTAGTCATCTCCTCAACAAATGGTCCCTCCCAGATTTTCAGCCTTTTTAGAGCTGGGGAGTGATTGAGTTTGGGAGGGACCTTGGGGGATCTCTGGTCCAACCCTTTGCCCAGAGCAGGGCTTGCCTCAAAGTTGGATGAAGTTGCTCCAGTGTTTTGAAATGTTCACAACTCAAGTGAGCAAGGATTGGAGAATCCTAAGTCCCTCTGGAAAACCTGTTCCAGTGCTTAACCGTGCTCCTTGCAAAATCTATTTGCAGATGGTGGGCATTTAGAGTCTTCATTGTCACTTTCTACTTTTGAAGGAACAGGCTGGAAGCAGCCCCGGAACAGTTTTGCCTCCAGCACTCATGTCCCTGTGAGAGGTGTTGGGTGAGTCACGTTTTTCCTTGAGAAAGGGAATTTAAAACCCTGCCTGGCCAGCCAGCCTCTTTAATTAATTTTAAAGCATTTATTAGAAGAGTAGGAGGAACGTGCCTCAGTGCGAAAAAGAAGTTCAGTGCTGGAGAGAATCAAAAATGATGGTCAGGGGGAAATTTAAATTAATATCAATGTGTCAGGGATCTTCAGCAGGGAGTGTGAATGGCTGCTAATGCCAGTGTTCAACCCGAGCCTTGTTTGTTTAGGGTCATTTTGTTTAATCGTGGAAGGTTGTAATGACAGCAGCAGATAATTGGAAAGGCAAATCTGACTCCTTCCATGCTTAGAAGTCCTCTTTCCTTTCTCACTGCTTTTTGGAAGCCAGAAATACCCAGCAGGACCTGCAGCAGTCAGGAGGTGAGGTAGAGCGTTTGCTGCCTTGAAGAAATCATCTTGTGTGTTGGCAGTGTCCACGTGTGCAGGCATCAGTGCTAGCCATGGTGTCCAGCAGAAGTAATTGGGAAATTACAGCTGGATTTGTCCTCTAACATCAAGCAGCAGGAAAAATGGTTGGGAGGGGGAGAAGTGAGTTTTTTTGTCATGTCCTGGAAATAAATAATGAGAGAGAAAATAAATATGGATCTTCCTTGGCCAGTCTGTGGTGAGAGGGGAGAAGGTGACTCCAGCTCTTCCAGGACTGCAACCTCTCGCAGGGCTCCCTGCTTAATGAACCTTTCAGGTGAAGGAGGGCTCTGAGCACCTGTCAGAGCCTCTTTTAATCTGCCTGGACTCACAGATGTGCACAAGGTGCCTGCTGTGGGCTGCGGTGGCTAACAGCTCATCAGGGAGTGGGGAGGAAGAACAGCATTGTCCATGAGAGCTGCTTGCCCAAAGCTCCTGATCCGTGCAGTAGCAGAGACAGGCAGGTTAATCTTTTCCTCTCCCAATTTTGCCTTCTCTTAATGGTGTTTCTCACCCTGGTCTGCTCAGGGGGATCCATTAACCTCAATGCTCTTGTTTTAACTCCCAAATGGTGGTGGTGGGGAGCGCTGGGACTGGCTTTCAGCTGGAGACTTGCACAAGTAGCAGAGGGGCTTGAGCTCCATGAGCATCTCTAACCCCAGCATCCTCCCCAAAATCTCCCCTGGTGCCTCCGCCCCTCCGAGGGCTGGGGAGCACAGTGCCACTTAGGCTCCAAAAATCATCTTAGGCAGCCAAGGAAAATAATTTTGAGACTTTCACAAAAAAAGAGAAATGTAAAGGCCATCCTTAGGAGGTGTGAATAATAGCATGTGACAGCTGAAACCGAGCCAGCAGCGCAAGCTCGGCACCAGTCCCAACCCTGCGAGCACTGACATGCCCTTCCAGCCCTACCCACTTTCCCATTGCCCCTCTCCACTCCAGAAGCTTTGCTGGGAAGGAGAGGAGCCCCAGGGGCTTTGAACTGAGGAATTCAGTGTGTTCATTTAAAGGTTACCTCATCATGATGCCCTCAGCATCTTTGGGGGGTTGGCAAATGCCATGGGGCTGTGGGAAGCCATGGTGTTGGGCTCCAATGGATCAAGCTGTGGAGGTGCAATGGCATGGACCTATCCCTTGTGTCCCCTTCTCTGGACCCCATGGTGAGGACAGTGACCACCAGAGGATGAGCAACTCGTGCTGTAGGTGGGACCTCATCCCACTCCCCATCCCTCCACCTGTGAGATGGGCGGGTTTGGGTAGGAAAAACGTTCAGCAGCTCTGATTTCTCCTCTGGGTCCTTATTTAAACAACAAGTTTGTCTTGATTATGGTGCTTAATCTGACTTGTCAAATCCCCCATAAAAACCATTTAGGTGTTTCAGAGAGAAAACACACTCCTCTCATCCTCCTAAAACTGAGCAGAAGCTGGGCTGAAGCCACCAGCCCAGATGCTCCAGTCCTATTGCTGGAGTCCCAGGTCAGAGGCACAGGCTGGGGGTGCTGCCCCTGGCAACAAGCCCTCAACCCCCCCACACACCCAGTGCTGGGGCTGAGCTCCCCATAAAATACAGAGTTACTTTATATAGGGTTAGTTATTTTAGATAGAGTTCTTTATCAATAGATTTGTTTGGTTTTTTTAATTGTTAGTAAAACAATTATTAAGAGCCGGCAGCTCTTCCCTGATCCCATGGTGACCAGAAACACATCCTGAAGCCAGCATTGATCTGCAGAGTGTGGAGTGACCCGGGACTTAATGGGATGGGGGGGGTTGAGGGGAAGCAAAGCGGGGCCGACCGCTCGAAGTCACGGGAGCATCACGCTCCAGCTGGCGCCAGACGGGCCAGGCAGAAACAGGCCAAAGCCCAGCAGACCACGACGGTGCTGCCCCCCAGCGAGGGTGGGGACATGGGGACCTGAACCCCCTCCACTGTTCTCCCCAGTTCTGCACAGAGGAGGAGGAGGAGAGCTAATTTCCAAGCTCTTTAAATGTGATATGATGGGTTTGCATTGCTGGTGGTGAGGACCTGGGGGGTGTGTCCTGGGAGATGTTAAGGAGCAGCTTGTGTTGGGGTGTTGGTGGAGAAGGCATCCCTGTGTGTCCCAGCTCACCAAAAACAAGGAAGAGGAGGAAAGGGCAGCATCAATTACAACCTGTGTTTCCCCCCCTGCCCCTCGCCTTTTCTCCTGTTCAGTTTTATCCTGTAGATTAATGAGAACTCTTTGTCTTCTAACGTGGTGGTACCTTATGAATTCTCTGTCTCACCCTCATCCTTTAAATTATCCACATAATAAAATATGTATTCAGTGATTTCAGGTCATAATTTGATCTGCTTAGAGAGAAGAAAAGGCATGATGGAGAAGGGTTGCTGGCATGCTCTGCTCTCCTCCATTTATCTTTATTTATCATCATCTTTTTCCCTAACAACCTGTGCACAGCCAAGTGATGGAGATGCTGGTACTAGTGTGCTGGTTCCTTGCAGACAAGTCCCCCCCAGCTTGGCAGAACCCGCTGGCTCACTCTGGCTGCCCCCAGCCCCACTTGTTAGGCAAAGGTGATGTTCAGGGTGGTCAAAGCTGAGCCATCCTGGTAATTCCTTCCTTTCCCTCACTACCTGCGGGCTTGGTTTTACCTGGCTGTAAAATTTGCCCCCTTCAAATCCTAGATACATGGTGGGTTCTGCAGGGAAGCAGCTCTGCATAGAAAGCTGGGGGAACACATGGGAAGCACCTGGGGTGTGCCCAACCTGCTGGCAAAGGCTTGGTGGCACAGATTTATCCCAAGGCAGAGACGTGGGGTTGAAGATCCTCCCTTCGTCTCATCCATGGTGCTGCTGTACAGCCCTGGAGCTGCTGGAGTTGCATTTTAATACCAGATTTGAAATCTGAAAGTGGGTTTTAATGACTTTAATACACTCCTGTGACATATAAAAGCCTTGTGTGTGGCAATAGCCGTGCTAAAGGGCATTTTGTGTTTTTAAAACCCCAGGAGCCAGCCCTTACATCACTGGGAGATGCTGCAGTTCCCACTGGAGGGTGAAGCTGCCCGTTGTCCTCCACGCCATGGAGCTGAGAGGAGGAGGAGGCAGCAGGAGAGGGACCCAGGCACCGTGCAGCCAGCGAGGGGCATCCCCAGTGCAGTGTGACTCGAGGCATCAATGAGGAGACAATTTTGGGGGTTTTTAGCCTCTTCTGCACTGGGGAGGGGGGGAAGGAGATCCGCCCCACTTGGCCACACCACACCAGCAATTGTGCCGAGAGCACATTCCTCTCATTCTCAATAAAAATCAGGGTTTCAAATCCTTGCATTCAGCACAGCTCTTGGACCCACGTCCCCCACGTCCCTGTTTTCCCAGCAGCTGATCATGAGCCTGCAAAGCCTCCTGTTTCACTTGTGCAAAGCCAGTGGTTTCAGGGGCTGCTGCCTGAGGCAGGGGATCAGAGGGAAAGCTTCTAGAAAGGAGATCGTAGGGGTCTTGGCTGCTGCACAGATGCTCCAAGCCCCTAGAGGTTGTTTGCCTCTTGCCTCCACTTTTAAGGACTATTTATTGGGGTGATGAAGATGCTCTCTGCATGGTCGGCACCACTGACAGATGGGAAAGCAAGGGCTTGTGGCAGGGATGATGCTTTAATGATGATGAAGTGTTAGCATCAGCATCGCTTACCCCAGACAGGTGGAGTGAGGGAGAAAAACCAAATCAGTGCCACACACCCAGGGAGGAGACCCACCTGCTGTGAGCAGGTGCATGGGGTTTGGGGAGAAACAGTGATGGCAATGCCCCCAAGCTCTGGTGTGACCTGCAAAGTTGGCAACTGTCATGCTTGGCCAGGATGAGAGTGGCTGGGCTTGAATAAACTCTCTTTTTGGCACCTCTGCGTTGGAGGGGGGCAGATCTCCAGCTTGCTTTGCCTGGAAGAACCTCAGTGCACCAAAAGGTGGGTTGTGTTTTGCCAGTGGGAGATGCCTGCCCTGCCACCAGCTCTTGGTCCTTGCCTGCCCCAATCCTAGTGCCACTGGTTGCTTTCCAGGTTTGTGAGGTGGGATCTGAGCTCCAAGAAGGACCCTCAGAGGAGATGACACCTCTCCCCCTGGCTCTCCCTATGGCCCAGGCATCAGTCATCTCAAAGGGGATGAAGAGGTATTTGGGGATGGGTCTGATCACAGGAAAGCAGCAAAGTGGCTCATCTACCTGAAGATCAGGGTGAAATAAGGAGTGTGGTTTCTTCCATAGCTGCAACACCTCCATCCGAGGTGCCTGACTGTCTTTAGGGGCCACTAAGATGCAGGTGATGCTGGGGAGGGGCAGGGACATGGATGCCAGCAGCACCCTGAAGTCCCAGGGTGGGTTATGGCTTTGTAGCTGCTGCCCCCCCAGCAGCAGCAACCAACCTCAGAGCTGCCCTGTAAGCAACTATCTTCTGAGGCTCTCCCAGAGATGCAGGAGGGGGACTGGGGATGGAGAAGGATGGATGTGACCAACACTTTGAGCCAGGAGGTGCCCCATCCTCAGCAGCTCTCACAAGCAGTGACATGTCTCTGTGCTCCAGGCAGTGAAGCTGTGCCCTTCCTTAAAGTGTGATAGTAAAAAACCCATTTGGTTTCTCGTGTGATCCCTAAGCACGGGTTTATCGAATGTTTTGTGAAGGTTCTCCTCTCCTGATGAGCATTGTATGTACAGCCACGTCAGCTTGACCCACCTGCTGCAGTAGTTGGTGTATCACCATCGACTTCACGGTGATACCATATGATAATATTTATTATTTGCATATGAAATGTTAGACAAACTGTTCTGTCATTAAAAAGGCAAATTGCCCTGAGCTTCACAGTGAGGCTGTTTGCTTGTCCCCAGCAAGGTCAAAGATGGAGACACCCCCGTGGGATGACACAGGATGTAGCTGCCAGCACATGTCCCCCCTGGGCTTGCCACGTTCCCCACTGCTGGAGCAGCTCAGGGTATTTCTCCTCTCCCTCAGGAACACAAACCCTGCACTACAGGAGCTCTTTGCAGTGGGCTGGGGGCAGGCTTTCCCTGCCCCTCACCAGGAGGACTGAGGTCTTGGTGCTGTACAGACCCATGAAGCATCCGTGCTGCCTTCCATAAAGCTCGTGTCTGTTTTGCAGGGCTGTTTTCTGGCTCTGCCACTGTTCTCTGTGCCCCAGCCAACACTCACCTTCATTCAGCCATTGCATGATAGCAGATAATTTGGGGGCATCATCCCATGGCCCTGAGCATTCCCCAAGAACCCTGATGTCTGAGCATCCCTCCCCGTGAGGCTCGCTGCATGCTCCCTGGCCCAAGTAAAGTGCTTTGGGCCAGAGACCTCCCTGGGGTTATGCAGCCTTCCTGGGGTCTCCAGGCAGGGAAGGCAGTGCCTGCCTTCAGCTGGTATTGAAATAGATGGAATCAGGACAGATCAATGTCTAATTGCTCACCTGCATGAATGGAGAGATACGTTTAATTTTCTGGTAATTCAGGCTGGGAGCCCCTGAATCATTCCTGGCAAGAGACCTTTTCACTTTGTACATGTAGCTCTGTGAAGGAGCTTTCTCCAGGACCACCATCCCCAACAACAGTGCTGGCAGGAGAAAGAAAAGCCACTTCCCAAACTTCTTCTGCAAAGGCAGAGTTATGGCCAGCCCAGAAGGTCTTGTTCACTGGATGTGGCTTGTCCCTAATGCATTGTGTCATTGCAGGGGTGCAATCCTCCGGGGTGTCCAGCTGACTCTTGACTCCCACTGGCATCAGCAAGGCTCAAGGAGTGTGAAGGTGCCTGGGATACACAGGTGGTCATGGCCTAGGGCCCCAGAGAGGTGGAAACAGCACAAGAAAAATGGAGGGGTAAAAGGGATTTGAAATTATCTCCCCGAAGGCTTCTTCTAAATTAAGATCTCCAGTTTTGCCTAGAAGACCACCTGAGACCATCCACGTGTTCTCCCCTCCAGAGGCATCGCTTGGAAAACTTCTTGTGTTGGCTGCAAAACAAATGAGTTTCCCTTTTTGGGAATTTTACTCTGAAGTACATTTAAGAGTAAATGATTTTGCGTTTTGCTCCTCAGCTTCACCATGGGTTTCATTTCCTCTTCTGCTTTGGGTGATGGCTTTGGGCCCTGCTTGGCTCTGCTTTTTCCTTGCATCTCCACTACCCTGGGAATTAAAGCATGCCAGTTTTCCATCCAGGCACCTTCCACTTGGGTGAGAAAACTCTCCTTCATGCACGATTAGTGACATCCTCTTCTCCAGATGCCATGATTTCAGCATCCAAAGCAGGCCCCAGCCAGGTCCTTTTGTCCAGCACAACAAGGAGCCTGGGTGGAGAAAGCCAGAGGACCTGATAAGCTATTTCAATCTATTGCTGGCATTTGGCTGCTTGAGGTTTTTTTCCATTGGTATGGTCCAGGAATGTGGTTTTGTCTTGCTGGTACATCTGTAAAACCAAAGAGGGGGTTTTTTGCAGCTTGTTCCCAACTCAGGCTTTTGCATTCCAGTTGAGAAAGTTGCACATCACCTCACTGGTGGCACCTGTTGGGTCAAGCAGGTCTGAGGCCATCAAAAGTCTCTGGAGCTGTCTGTGGATTTCACTCTGTGTAGGATGTCTGTGTGTGTAGGTGCAGGTGTATGACTCCCTATATGTCTAAGTGGGCACTTATCTACAGAGCTGAAGCATCTCATCACTATTAATGGGCTTTACATCTCTCAATGAGCTTCTATTTTATGGAGGTAGGAGGTAGATGAGGCAATTTACCCAAAGCAACCTGGGGAAATTGGAAAATTAAATCATATCTCCAGAGTCATGGATACTGTTAAGGCCACCTTGTTACCATGACTAAGGAAGGTCTGGTTTAACTCCTCAGGATGGAAGTCTCTCAGCTGATGGAGCAGCAAGGTTTGAGCCACCTGTGGAAACTGTGTCTGCAGCTGTATGTGGAATTAGATTGAATTGCTCTTTTCAACTTTGGTTCACCAGCTTAGCAAGAAAAAAACCTTCTACCATCAACAACCATACTCTTGCTGAGCAAAAAGCTTTTGGAGGCTTATTACTTTCAATTTCAGATAGGTTCAGATGTTAAAAGGAATTAGAACGCTCCAACTATGTTAAAATACAACATTACAGCCCCTTGGGCATCTTTCCTGCAGTATTTTGGTGGAGTGATGGTAACAGGGTGAATTTGTCAGCAATTCACGAATGGCTTTGATGGCTTTCAACCTGCAAAGAGAGAATTCGATTGAAAATTTCTCCTGGCTGTAGTTGAGGCAGCAGCCACTGGGGCTGGAGACTTGTTCCTGCTGTTCTGGATGAAGCTGGTCTCTGCCCACGCAGGAGTGGTGAGGAGTGCTGATCTCAGGGCTTTGGAACCAATTTAAGTAAGGATGGGTGTAAAAATACCTCCTACCAGCTTGGTTTAGCCTTCCACTTCCCCAAGGTCTGACATCTGGTTGGAAGCAGCATTTAATTCTGGCGTGGCTCTTTCTCCATCCTGCTTGGACGGGGTGTGACCAGAGGGACCAGAAGAAGGAAGGTCCTCAGCTCCCCTTAGGGGATGGGGCTGCTGCCCTCTCTTCCCCAAGCAGCTCTGTCCAGGCAGTGAGGTCCGATTTGATACCCCAACCTGGATAGGCAATCCCCAGGCCAATGACTGTTAATTAACCTTTGAGAGGGGGCAAGACCCAAACTTTGTTGTGTGGGGTTAGAGAATCACAGACTGGTTTGGGTTGGGAGGGACCTTGCAGATGATTTAGTTCCAACCCCCATGCCATGGACAGGGACACCTCCCACTAGACCAGGTTGCTCCAAGCCCCAACCAACCTGCCCTTCAACACTTCCAGGGATGGGGCAGCCACAGCTTCTCTGGGCAACGTGGGCCAGTGTCTCACCACCCTCACACAAAGTAATTTCTTTCTAATATCCAGTCTAAATATCCCCTCTTCCAGTTTAAAACCATCACCCCTTGTCCTATTGCTACATGCCCTGCTAGAACTTTGTCCTTGTCTTTCTTACAAGCCCCTTTTAAGTATTGAAAGGCTGCAATAAGGTCTCCCTGGAGCCTTCTCCAGGCTGAGCCTACCACCTCTCCTAGCCTGTCCTCCTAGCAGAGGTGTTCCACCCACTGATCATTTTCCTGCCCACGCTCGTTCGCATTCCCAGCCCAGCCAGGCTGGTGCCGAGCTCAGTTGTCTCTCACTACTTTTAGCACCCCATTTTGTCGCCTGGTCCCTTTCTCCCTCCTCTTCTTTTCCCGGCCCTTCGCTTCCCCAGGACCCGGCGGAGGGCGGTGGGTGGTGGCGGCGGTGGGGGGAGCCCGGGGGTGGCAGGGCCGGCCGGGGAGGAGGGGGGGGCGGTGGGAGGGGATGCGGCGGTGCCGCCTGGGTTTGCGGGTGGGATTTTCCTCCCGCTCTGCCCACTAGGTGGCTGCGGGCTGGGAGAGCCCGGAGCGGGGGGGAGCAGAGGGGGGAGAAAAAAAGAAGAAAAAAAAACCCCACACACAAAAAACAACCAAGGAAAAAAAAAAAAAAAAAAGCACCAAGCTGCTGAAATTTAAGCAGGGGAGGGAGCGGCAGGGAGGCAGTCCCGGGGTCGCTCCTCTCCGCCGCAGCAGCCAGGCCGAGCCCCGGGACCCCCGGGAGTGGGGCAGCCCCCTCCCCTCCACCGGCGGCAGGAGGCGCCGGCCCGGCCCGGCCCGGTGAGTGGCCTCAGCACCGCGGACAGCTCCGCGCTCCGCGGTCGGGTTCCGCGCTCTGCGTTTCGGACTCCGCGCTCTGCGTTCGGGCTCCGCGCTCTGCGTTCGGGCTTCGCGTTCTGTGCTCCGCGTTTCGGGCTCTGAGCTCCGCGTTCTGTGCTCCGCGCTCCGGCTCCGAGCTCCGTGCTCCGCCGGCGGCCGTGCTCTGCGCTCCGCGTTTCATGCTCCGAGCTCCGCGCTCTGGCTCCGACCTCTGCGGCTCCTCGCCCCAGGCTCCGCGCCCCGGCTCCGCCGGCAGTCGCACTCCTGGTTCTTCACCCCAAGCTCCGCGTTACTGGTTCCGCACTCCGCGGCTCCTCGCCTCAGGCTCCGCTGCTCCGCGGATCCCAGCCCCCCAGGCGGCCGCGCCCCGGCCCCCGGCCGTCTGTGCACTGTGCGTGTGTCCCCGCGCCCAGCCCTCTCCACCCCCGCGGCCGCGCAGCGAGGTGCGGAGTAGGGCGCAGAGGGAGGCGGCGGTGAGAAGGGACCCGCGGTTCCCCCTTCTCTCCGGCCCGGCCCCCGGCGACTGTGTGTGGGGAAGTGGTGGTTGATTTTTTTATATATCTTTTTTTTTGGGGGGTGGGGGGTGGGGTAGGCTGCCTGTACTTTCTGCAAGTTCCTTTTGTTGCTGGAATGAGGTTAAAGAAATTTGGCTCTTGGCACCTGCGTCATATGGAGAGAGGAGACAGCTCGGGGGCGGGCGGGCCGGCAGGTTTCTCGCTGCATGCTCACAGGCGGTGCTGGGGGGGGGGGCTCATTCACAACAGCTCCTCATCAAGCCCAGGCTTCGTATCTCCTTCTCACCCCCTTCCCTCCTTCCTCCGCCCTCAGCTCCCCTCTGCCAAGAGCTGACCGCAGCCCAGGTCCCTGCAGGGCACGGTGGGGTGGAAGCAGCATCCCTAACTCCAGGCAGGGTGAAACCAGCCTTTCTCTTCCTCACACGGCTGCCGGCTGCCCGGGAATGCTGCTGTAGGACACGAAGAACACCCAGGCCCTCTGCTTAGCCTCCGCTCCACCTTTTTGCTTCAATTCACTAAAGTTTGAGTGTGTTTTTTTTTGCCTCCTCTCCTTGCCTGCTCAGAAATACCTCTCAGACAGCTGTGCTGTAGGAGAGCCAACTCCTCGGGCTGCCGTGGAAGGGCCATCTGAGAGCTTTGGGCTGGAAGATGCTCCCTGAGCCTTCGATGAGCTGCGATTTGTAAAGCCGGGGGGCAGAGCAGTTGTTTGGCGAGGTAGGCGCTGAGCAGAGGGGTGGCCAAGCATCTGGAGGAAGGGGCGGTGAGGGTGTTTCCAAGGAGCACATTAATTAGGCATGCTTCATTACCAGTTACCTGTTACTGCTTCTAGTAGAATCCACCTATCCAGAGAGGAGGAAGAAGCTGAGCCCGGTGGGGGGATGATGATTTCTGGGGGGGCAAAGGGTTAGCAAAGGTACTGCTGAGTCTGGAGGAAAAGAAGCATCCTGTATCCTGCCCTCTGTGCTGGGAATGGGGAGCACCTTGCCACTGGGAGCTTCCCTCTCGTGTCAGCTGAGACTCGATGTCCCCTCCTGTGGTGGCATTGGGGGCTCAAGGAAGGGACAGCTTTGGGAGCTGCTTTCTGCTGGACAAGTCGCTGTGGCTGTGTCCTCCCCCTTGCACTCCCCGTGCCTACAGACAGGGAAGCTGCGGTGTGGGGAAGAGGCAGGAAGGGGAGGCCACCCAGGAAGGCAGAGGGGTCAGAGGGGGGTTTTCCTGCATCTTTGGTGGAGTTCATTTGGCCTGGCTGTTCATTTGACTCCCAGATCCATACTCACAGCGTTGGGGTGTGCTCCCACGGGATGGAATTCTGGACAGTCAGGCCAGGTGGGAGACAGGGGTCCTGGAGCATCACCAGCCAGTGGGGAGGACCGGTCCTCCCCCCTCCCTGGGGTACCTGGGTGGCAAAGAGGTGGTGACTCCTCATGGGCTGGGACTTTTACTGGGGCCATGGGGCCATGGGGCAGGTTTGGGCCCTGGGGTGGTATGGATCTGTACGTAGATCCATCCTGCCGGGACTGGAAGATGCAGTGCTTGTTGCCAGGGCTCATCGGGCCAGTGCCTGGGGCGGGGGGGATTTGGCTGTAAATCCTGGCAAATCAAGGCTGAAGAGAAGGTCTGGTTTGGTCTGAAGTTGGGGTGAGTGGAGGTGACTCTGTGGGCAGGGACAGGCTAGGCTCTGCTCTGTCGGGGGGGGGGGGGTCTGCTCATCAGGTACAAGGGGGCTCAAGCCAACCCCCCGGAGACCCAATGCCCTACACACCAAACCCACTCAGGGGCTCAGTGGGTGGCTTTGAGCATTTCCATGGGGAGAGCAGAAGGCTGTGGGGATGTTTTGTCACCATGGGGCAGCACCTGGGGAGGGACACATGGGTATCTTGCTGTTCCCCTGATGGTGATGCTCCAGGCTCCCCAGTCCCCCCTAAAGCAGCTCAAGAACTGCATTGGGAGGCAGAAATAAATCCTAGAGGAGTCCTTCCCTGACACAGCCACAGCTCTGGCAGCCAACAGCTTCATCTGCAGCTCTGGGGGGGGGGGAGTGGGGGGGAACAGGCACCCAAACCCACTGGGCTGGGGGCTGTGGCTCCTGCCCCTGGCACAGGGTGTCTATGGGGCTCCCAGCCCTCTCCCTGCTCCCGTTGCTCTTGCTGGAGTGCGTAGCAAATGCAATAAAAGCCGAGAAAAATGCTAATTAGCGAGTACAAGTGCGCAGGGCGTAAAGTAGATGTTTAACCATGTTATATAAACAAACATAAAGGAGCCATAAATTAGGTGGGGGAAGAAGTCAATCCATTGAAGGAACTGCCCAGGCAGAAGAGATAAAGGCAGTGTGCTGTGGCCAAGGGACAGAGACATGATGCCACCATCTCCTGTAACCTTCTCTGCTTTTAATTGCACTTGCAACGAGAAAGAAAATGTCAGTGTCATTAGATGCTGCTTCTCCTCATAGGGTGGTCCCAGCCAGGGGAGCAGCATCCTATGGCTAGGCCAGGGTTAAAATCCCAGTGAGAGCAAAGCCTGGGCTCTCGTGGATTCTCCCAGCTCTCAGGCATTGGTCTCTCACAGTGCCCAGTTTGCTGGCTGGAGTTACTGGGAGGTGGCTGCTTAGTTTGATGGTGTTTAGTGCTTGAAGTTCAAAGTCTCTATGGGACCCGCTCAACAGCATGATTAGTTCCTGGTGTCCCCAAACCCACATCACTGCTCTCAGCCCTGTGTCACCCTCGCTGTGAGGGTGAAATGAAATAAGAAATAAATAAGGAATAAAATAAGGGAATAAGGAGGGACAGGGATAGGAAATTGAAAAAATAAAATAGAAGGTATGGGGCAGGTCTGGCAGATTGCCATCAGTAGAAGCTACACACTTGCAGAAGAGTGTTGATCCCTAGCACTTTCTCCCTTGTCTGGCCAGGCAAATCAGTCCTTCCTTACCGATGTGCCTGAAACAGACCCCAGGGTGCCCAGCACCATTTCAGATGATATTCAGTTAAAGATTGTCCCTGTCAGCTGCCTCTGCTCCCACAGCCTTCAAGGTTTGGGTTTCACAGGGATTGAAAGGGCCTCTCCCCTCCATAGGATCACAGGCTGGTTTGGGGTGGAAAGGATCTTTAAAGATCATCCCATTCCCATCTCCCTGCCATGGGCAGGGACACCTTCCACTAGACCAGGTTGCTCCAAGCCCTATCCAGCCTGGTCTTGAATCCCTCCACCCCTCCCCACTATCCCTGGCTGAAGGAGGGGGTCACAAGCCCCTTCCTGCTGGGGCAGCTGCATCCCTGCACAGGTTAACTGGTGACAGTATTCCCTGAAATAGCCCCGAAGTTTATAGTTGGACTGCCCAGGGATGGACACCTGGAGCCAGCAGCTGGCTCGGTGCTGCCTGTTGAGACATCAGGTCCTCACCCACCTCTTGGCCTCCGGACCTGCTCGGGGATTTTTCCAACTGAATTAATGTTCCAAGGAAAATCCTTTCTTGCCAAAATCTCGGCATCAAACCTCCCTCCCATCCACGGGCTGTTGCAGGGTGCTGGGATCCCCTTCACCTTCCTAGGCCCCTCCAGCTTGTCATCTTCATCTCAGAGCTTGATTTTATTTTCCCTTTATAATTACCCATCTCCCAGCAGCTCCTTGATGAAGCCCAGGGAACTGTTTGGTTCTAGTTTTTTAACCCCCTCTTTTCCTTGATGCTTTGCAATAACAAAGTCTTGTAATTCCATCAACTAGCATATTTTTTTCCCTGGCAAAGCATCTGCAGGGCAGCGGGTGCAAAACAGGGGGCTGAAAAGCCAGGGATGTCCCAGGGACACTACATTTCCCCCCCACAATCCCCCGGGGAGTGCTGCAGGGCTGGGGGCTGTGAACAGGGCTGGAGAGGAGCCTGGGGAGCCAAGACACTCCACTGGATGCTGGGTCTCCCCCCAAAGTGCAAATATCTTCCCCAGAGGAAGGAAAACAGCCTTAATTCTGCCCACCCAACACTGCTTTCTGTCCCAGAGCCCTCCATCATGGGATGTGAGGCCACGTCTCAGGGGAAAGCTGCTCTGTTTGCATTAGCTGAAGCACATGGCTGGCTGGCATAATTACTCTCCCTTGTCCCGGCTGCCTGGGATTTCAAAATTGATTGTGGAGTCGATATCGATGTGTTTGGACCATGCCAGGCTGCCTGTGGCAGGGGGGATGGCTGCCCCCCCCACCAGAGGCTGGCATGGGGAGAGGCTGGCCTTGGGCTTGCTGAGCTCGTGGCTAGCAGGGGAGGTGACCCCTGGGCCCTGCCTGTGCCAAAGCAGGACATGCCCTGCGTCTCATGGCTCCTCACGGTCCCACCCTTGTGGGTCAAGTCCCACCATTGTGGTCCTAGAGCACCATCTCCAACAGGGACATGTTTCCCAGTTCATCTTTCTGGCTGCTTCCCACCAGCTTCCTTCGTTTTGGCCAGAATTTTGTTAGTCAGCAGAAATTGCTGAAAAGGTGGATTCTTAAAGTGCGTTTTTTTAATTTTCCTTTTTTTTTTTTTTTTTTTTTTTTTTTTGTGGATGAGTCCTCTAACCCCCATGAGATTTAGCAGCCAGGATAGGTCCCGTTGATGGTGCACATTCATGTCCCCAGTAAATAACATGAGAGGACAGGAGCAGAGAGCCTCACCAGGGGTGATTTCAGTGCAGACAGCTCAGCATCCCCGGCGGCCAATAATTAAAACACACATTGATTTGGTTCCATCTGGTTGTTGTCCCTTGGGGAGGAGGGAAAGGGGGGGTCCCCGAGGGGACACACTGTCACTGATGGGAGCTGATGGTCCTCCTGGGGGATTGGGGCCCTGCCTGTTGCTGCCTGTCCCTGCCTGCTGCTCACTCACGTGTGTTTTTCGAAGGAATGCTTATACTTGCACGGAGACTTAAAAGCAAAATCCCTCTGCAAAGCACCAGCGTTAAACTTATCTTTAATTACACAGTTAATTTATTATGTAGCACTGGTAACAAAGTAAACCGGGCAAACAGCACGCTGAGAATTGCCTCATTTAGTAAATAATTTTAACTTAAGTAATTATTTCCTGCAAGTCGGAGGAGGCTGGAGGGCCCCAGGGGACTCTTCACTCCCAGACAAAGGAGGGATGAACCCTCCGTGTAATTCCTCACTAATTACTCAGAGCCTTCCCTGCCTCCTCCCCAGGTCTGGCCGATGTGCACCCATGGCCCTGTGCACCCCAGGGTGACCACTGGGGTCCTGACGGGTGCTCTCGGTGCTGCCCCTGAGTGCCATGGACTCTGGCTGGCAGCATCCCCGGGCAGAGGTTGGTTGGTTTTCCTTTGGGTTCTAGTTTGGGGTTTGGTTTGTTGTTTTCCTCCCCAGTTTTAACCCATCTGCTTGACGTTTTGCTAGAGTGGCATCTCACTTCACTAATCTTGCCTAATGAAGACTAATTGCAGCGGGACACTGATTAATGTGCAGGGTGTTTGCCTGCTGGGTGGGTGGCAGTGGGCAACAGCTAAGCAGAGGCAGGTGGTCATAGAATCATAGAGTCATGGAAACATTGTGGTTGGAAAAGACCTTTAAGATCATCAAGTCCAACCATTCACACAGCAGTGCCAGGGCCACCACTAAACCATGTCCCTCAGCACCACATCCACACAGCTTTTAAATCCCTCCATGGATGCTGACTCCACCACTGCCCTGGCCAGCCTGTTCCAGAGCCTGACAACCCTTTTGGTGAATAAGTTGTTCCTAATATCCAATCTAAACCTTTCCTGGCACAACTTGAGGTGATTTCCTCTTGTTCTATCACTTGTTACTTGGGAGGAGAGATTGACTGCCCCTCACTCCAACCTCCTTTCAGGCAGTTGTAGAGAGCAAGGTCTCCCCTCAGCTTCCCTTTTTCCAGGCTAAAAAATTCCAGTTCTCTCAGCTTCTCCCCGTAAGGCTTGTGCTCCAGACCCTTCCCCAGCTCTGTTGCCCTTCTCTGGACATGCTTCAGCCTCTCAATGTCCTTCTTGTTGTGAGAAGCCCAAAACTGAATCCAGGATTCAAGATGCGGCCTCATCAGTGCCAAATACAGGGGGACAATGTTACCCTGGTACCCAGCACTCACACCACTACATCCCCAGGTCCTCCAGCTGCCCTGGTTTTGGGTAGAAACATGGTTTATCCAGAGCTAGTTCATTTCTGGTTTTGCCCCTTTTCTTCCTATCCAGCTCATCCTGCTTCCCCTTGGCTCTGTCCCTGTCCTCCCCACCCTGCCATAGCTTTGCCCACATGCTCTTCCCTTTTGTTTCCCCCTGAGGCTTCATTTGAAAGCTCTATTGATGCCCTTGGGCACTAATATGAAGAGAGTCTCTCTCTGGCTGCTGGCTGCAGATGGGGACCTCGGCTCAATCCACGTCCTGTTCTCCGCCGGGGAATAACAATGAACTTGGGCACCAGGGAGAGATGGAGAAAGAGCAGCTCTGTGCTCTGGGAGACAGCCCTGTCCCCAGGGCCAAAATAACTCCACTTGTTTTATTTATCAACTCCGGGGGGACGGGGAGGGAGCAGCATACAGATGTTGCCACAGCTGGCTCTGCCAGCCGATGTGCCTGGGACTGGCCCTGCAGACAGGTCCTGTGCAGAGGAGGGATGCTCTGGGGTGTCCAGGTCTGCACAGCCCATCCAGAGCTGGAAAACCAGCTTGTGCGTGTGTGTTTTAAAATAAAAAGCACGATTTGAGCTATGGGCATCCCTATGGCTGGGCCCTAAAGTGATTTCAGTTGCCAGGATCTGACCTGCCACCAATTCCCATCCTCCTCCAGGCTGGTACCCCAGAGATGCTCATGCAGAGCTGGAGACAGCTCAGCGTTTGCAAGAGGAAGAGAAAACGGAGGAGAAAAGTCTTTCTTCATCGTTTATGCACACACACAAAATGAATTGAGGAGCAGTAGCAGCTGAGCTGATTTTTAACCCATCCTCTGTTCCCTCCCGCATGCAGGCAAGCTCTCTCCCTTCCTGCTCCACTCTTCCCACTAGTGAATTGGATTAGTCACCCTCTTAATTAACTGTGCCGGTGTGAGCTCTATTAGGTATTAAATGTTTGTCACAATCCAATTAAAAAAAATCCATCTCAGCAGGGCAGGGGTTCAGAAGCACTGGGGGTTTGCAGCCCTCACACTGGGGGCTCAGAGGCATGAAACCAGGTGGGACTGGGGGGGCCTGGGCTAGTGTAACCCCCCCCTCAATTCCCTGGTACTCCAGGGGCTTGTTTTGCCTTTGGGCAGGGTCATTCTTGCCCTCTCAGCAAGGGGTAAACCCAAAGCTGGTGCCCTAAGGAGAGCAGGGATGTCTCCAGAGCACCTTCCGAGCTGATGCAGGTTGCAAATCTGGGAGAAAATCCACGATGGGGCTGTGGTACCCGGGCTCTGATGGCAGCTGGGACCCTGGTGGCAGGGAGGAGGCTAAGCTGGACTAAACTTGGCCCTGGGGAGGGCCTAAGTGCTGGGTGGTTAGTGTGCTGGCTGGATGCTGGCATGAGGGAGATGGCATCAGCATCCTCACCAGGGAAAGCAACTCGCTTTGAATGAACAGGGATGAATGAGGTTTAGCCTCTGCTTTAAAACCCACCCAGCTCCTGAGGACAGGCATGGTACATTCTCCTACAGCCCCCCCCCACACACACACACATCCAGCCCCCAGGAGATGCCCATGACTCTCCACCCCAAAGGATGCCCCTTTTATCTTTCTCTCAGCCTTCTAGCTGTTTTCTTATCCATAACAAACTTTCACCTCTTGTCTCAGTTCCCTCGATAGCCTCTGCAGAAGGACTTTATTAAAGCCTGGTTGAAACTCAGAATTCATTACAGCTCCTTATGCTCCACCACGAAGAGTTTGGATCCCTTAGGTCAGGGCTCTGGTAGTTTATAGGGGCCATACTTAGCACGTGGGCTGGTTTCTTCCTAGCCCAAACGATTATTTATCATTTTTATGAATTTATTAATTATTTCTCATTAATTAGTTGGTATTATCATTTAGTTTCTTTCCTCCCCACATCAAATGGTGTGAGGCTCACTGGGCTGTGATGCTTCCCAGCATCTCCCCGTGTGTTTTGCTGTGAACTGCTGACCAGAGGGGGAGGTGTAGCATCATTTTGTGCAGTAGATTTTATGTCATTTAGTGTTTTTAGCCTAAACCAAATCCTCTCAAGTGAACTCTGCAGGTCCCTAGGGGGTTTTGTTGGGTACCCACATGGCCACACGTCTCACCCACAAGGTCCCACAAGGTCCCAGAGGGGACACCCCAATGGGAAGCATCTCCCTGGCAGCAGAGGCAGAAAGTTTAATCCCTTAAAATTTTGCTTTATCGATTGTGGCTTTACAGCTAAATCACTGGCTGGAGCAATGCACAAGCTTCCCCGTGGCCAATGCATTAGCAGGACTGCAGCCACAGCACAGCACTGCACAGTGTCACCTCACCTGCTGTCCTCATCCCACCAGGGACTCTGGCAGTGCCCAGGCATCCATGATTTCCCACGTGAACCAGGAACACTTGGGCAGGTGCAGGAAAGAGGGGCAGGATGCAAAGAAGTGCTGGCATGGATGTGGGTACAAGTGCCAACGTGCTGCTGCTCTTGTCTGGGGAAGCAGCAGGAGGTGATGTGTCACACATGGGTGCAACATGGAAGGGGTCAGTGCTTTGGGTCCCACTCTCAGGTTCCCAGGTGGATTTATAGGTATGTTATCTGCTTTATATATTATTACACCTTCTGCAGGTGTGGTAGCTCACATGCTGTAACTGCAGGAAGATGAGGTCCATCCTGCCTCCACTCTACAGAAGTCCTGGAGGACGGAGAGCTTGGGGGGGATAGGAGGGATCTGGAGGTGTTCTTGATCCCCTGAGCAAAGAATCTGCTGCTCTGGAGGATTTTTCTTTCCAGCAATCAATGGAAATGTGTTTATCAGGAAAGTGCAGTTGACCCGGACAAGTGCTTTACTGATGTAAACAAAGCTGGTGAGAGGGACAGGGGAGATAAGGAGGGTTGGGAGAGGAGAGGAGAGACAGCCACAGAAAGGACCAGGTGGGAGGAGAGCAGATGAGAGGGGCAGAGATAAGGAGGGATCCTGCTCTTCCCTGCCCAAGCTGCCAGAGAGCAGAAAGAGGTTACGCACCCCTTGAGCTCTACACAGACCCTGTTAGCCATGGGCAGGGGCTGCCAGGTACTGGCAGGCAGGGGGGCATCGCTGTCTGCCCTGGGCAGAGGTCTCCAGCCAGTCCAGGCAACTCCTTGGGGAGAAGAAAGCGACTGGTTTCCTTAAATTAACAAGGAAGGAGCGAGGAGGGCAGGTTTCCATGGAAATGGGAGCTGGCAGGAGAGGTGGTGAAGGCAGAACAGGCAGGAGGGATCCCTGACAGGGGTGATGCCTTGCCCAAGGGAGGGCTTCTCCCTCCAGTTGCAGGATATTAATTGGAGCAAAAATTAACCTCTTGGTGATGGAGACATGCTTGTGCCTGATGCTTTGATAACGGGTTTTGCTTCTTCCTCCATCGCATCATTCATGCTGTAAGATCCTCAGGAAAGACAAGCAGCAAATGCCCAGGCTCAAAATGTTGGGTCGGGAAGCGAGAGCAAGCCGTAGGTTTGGGAAAAAAAAAAAAAAAAAAAAAGAGCAGTTGGAAATGTCAGGGGAATTTGTGTGATGAGGATGTGGTTAGCTGAGGGCAGCCAGGCCAGCAGGTTAATGTGCCTACCCTTTGCAGGATGAACCAGGGGACGTTTAATGACTGTAAATAGCCAGGCCTTGGGTTTTACATCTGCTCTTCAAAATACCTGTTACATCCCAGGTGAAAGCCCAGCCTTCCTCGATTTCAGCGCAAGTTTGACTTCATCCAGGATCTCTCTTGCCTGTATTTCAGCTCTTGGGTGGGAGTAGGGCTGCCTTTGTGCATCCCCTTTGGGTCCCAGTGTGACTGGAGGAGAAATGTTCACATGGGAGTGCATGAGGCTGGTGGCAGAGCAAGATCCAGGTGGGAAAAAGGGATTTCTAACATAAGTGGGGTGTTGCACATGTGGGTCCAGCACGTGGGAGCTGGGGAAGGTTGTGCCTTCCTTCAGGCAGGAGTCAACCTCTTCTCCTCTGCCCCCAGCAGGGTAAAGCAGCACAGATATGGGGCTGATGGCACCACGGAGAAGAATGAGGCATTATCTTGATTTTAAATCCAGCTGGAGGAGGGGATGTGTGCGCCATCGCTGCATCCAGCACGTCTGCTCTTCTACCCCAGTGCTGGTCCTCACCCCACCCCCAGCACTGATTTGAAGCCATTCAGTGCCAAATGCCACCAGCTGGGGGAAGGGTCCCACCCACACCACCAGTGGGACAGGCAGAGGGACCCCTCAAACCATGCCCAGATGGTGCCAGCACAGACAGCTCTCCTCTCCCTTGGCACATGGCCTGCAGCAGCCTGGCTGCTGATGACATTTTAATAAGCCACTGCCCAACATGAGGCCACCAAGCAGAGTGGGTTGGCACTGGTGGCTTTTATTTCCACCTCTCCTAGGAGTTTGGATTCCACCATCGTGCTGCAGCACATGGTCTGCATTTCCTGGTGGGACAGTCCTCCAGCAGCTGGGACAAGGGACCCCAAATTGACCTGGGAGGCAGAGGCAGCTGGGGCAGATGGCACATCCCTCTGCCCATGACTGGGGTGTCCAGTGCCAGTCCTGCCAGGAGGATGCACGTGTGGGACCTGTGGGAGCAAGCACGGAGGATGCTGCTGAGATCTGGTCCAGTCTGGGCTCCCCTCCTCCTAAAATCAGTGTATTTGGGGAACACAGAAACCAGCAGGATTCATAATTTACCTGGTCAATGTGAAGGCTCTGAGTCCTATTAAGTGGGACACCAAGAGAATTAGGACAGATTTAAGACTTTGGGGTATAAATTGAACCATTAACCAATGCAGAGCTGGAGAGGCTTTCTTCAAACTTATTTTCACTCACAAGTATTTTTTTTGCACCTGAACATCATTGCCCCTCTACCCAAATAGGGGAAAATCTTTGCTTTTCTTCTAGGCTGGTTGTGACCACCCTGATTTGGTGGCAGCATCCTGCCCACAGCCATCGATCACCCTCCCTGAGGGGGAACTGCCTCCCTGACCTGGGGCAATTAGTATTTGCCTGATGCATCGGTGGGGGGTTCTCTCCTCTAAGCTTTTATCCTCTCTTGTTATCCCCCTCGGTGGGTGTTTAATCCTTCTGTGGATCCCACTAAGCCGCTGATGTAGCTTTGCCCAGGTCCTGACAGCCATCCAGGGATTCCTGCATCTGAGGGTGGAATGCTTTGAGACCCTCTGGACCAAAAGCAGAGGGAGCACCAGCCATCCTCAACAGGCTAAAAAGTCAAATTACAGTGGAAAATCCAGATGGGGGGGGGGGTCCTCCCAAATTCTGCAGACAGCTACAGAAACATATTCCCTGCCACTTGACTTGGTAAAAGCTTTTGCTTCAAACGAGATTGGAGGCAAAAATGCAATTAATTGGTGGCTTGGGCTGCTTTCCCAAGTTATGGGGATCCCTAGGGCTTGGGATCCCTAGGGTTTGGTGTGAGGATCCCTAAGGCTTGGGATCACTAGGGCTTGGTGGGTGGCAGTGCATTGGACACCCCAATTATATGGCCAGGACTGAGTGGTCCCTAACAAGGGAGCTTCTCGCCTTGCTGCATTGCCTCTGGGGCTTCCTCTCCCTCAGAGCTGGGGCTTCCCAGTCTGGCAGAGCTGCTGCAAACTCGTGACATCTGTGGGTACCACCAGCCCTTCCCTGACCATCATTTCCAGGGAGTGGCATCCCTTGGTGCCATGATTGGTCCCCAGTCTGGCCACACTGGTGTCCCCATGGTGTCTCAAGCCCATGGCTACAAGTGCCACCCCCCTCTATCACAAGCCAGCAGCACTCATTGCCCCTCATTACTTTGTATTTACCCAATAATTACTATATTCTCATTCCCCTTCCTGCCTCCCCACACCCCACAGCCATGTCCCCATATGGGCACATCTTGATTATCCCTAATGAGGGGCCTTGCAGCTGGATGCCAAAATCCACATTTCTCCCTAATTTGCAGAGCAGCCAGAGCTAAAGCCAGCCTGACTTTTTGACTGCGGGGCTTGTTATTCGCTAATTATCATCTGGGCTCACCAGGATGACAGAGGAAAAGGGAGATCACCTGCCCAGGATGGCCATGGGGACCACAGGGGAAACAGAGCTGTGCTGGCCCCAGGCAGCTTGGTGAGGTTTTCCCATCCTGGATGGAGTGAGTGGGCAGAAGACAGCAGCCTTTGCTGGCAAAGGACCAGCAGGGGAGCACATCAGTGTGGCTGAGACCTTCAAAACTCATTCCATCCCACGAGGAATGACTGACGGGCATCTTCTGTGGCATGGGATTTGGAGACACATCCCTTGGATGCCTGCAGGGACCCAGCCTGGGCTCCTGAGCTGATCTTAAGGGTCAGTGAATCCCTTTGCCAAGCAGGAATTGTTTGGGATTGCTTCCTGGGCAGTGAGGTCTTGTGTGATCCCACTGTAACTCACTAGTTGGAGGCAGGATTACTGCTAGGCAAGGGGTGCTGAAGTTAATGGGGTTTGGGAAGGAGGTAGCTTGGACTGGACACTTCTAGAGCCCTTTTAATGAGAAAAAAACCAAAGATAGCCTCTCAAGAGAGAAAGAAATGACAAAGCTCATTGAAAGTGCCTGTCGTGGCATGAGATGCTCTGTTTGGTTGAGTATCCTCGGGCCAGTGCTGGTCCCACTGGCCAAGAGACCCCTCTGCAGCAGATGGATCCATCTGGGGCACAATGGTGGAGGGAGGGGGAAGGGAAGAGAGGGGAGGGGGAAATCACTATCATGAGGAATTAGCAGAGGTGAACACCCAACTCTGTTGTTAAACCCCAAAAAAAAGATCCCACAGAGAGATCTGGGTGCTCCCTCTCCCCAAAACCCTACCAGGGCTGCAAATTACTGCATCCCACCAGGGATGCAGGTGATGTCCTTGGGGCCATGACCAACACCTTGACCTTTTTGCTGCTGCCTTAGTCATAGAATCATAGAATGGTTTTGTTTGGAAAAGACCTTTAAGATCAAGTCCAACCATTAACCCAGCACTGCCAAGGCCGCCACCAAACCATGTCCCTCAGCTCCACATCTACACAGCTTTTAGATACCTGCTTTTAAATTTCCTCCTTAATGGCTTGGAGGGAACAGCCACGGGATTTTTATACCCAAAAAAAAGGCTTTTTTTTTGAAGTGTGAGGTTTGTTGTTCCCAGCATGGACACTCCTATGGGGGAACAGGATTTGGGACAGGGCAGCAGGGAGAAAATGAACCTTGGAAATTCCCCTTCTTTGGTTCCAGCAGTGGGAGGGGTTTGGGTTGGCTCAGCACAGGTGCAGGTTTTTGGCTGAGCTGGCAGCACGTAGCTGGCAGAGGGCCCATCCCCAAAGCAGCAGCCTGGGGGTTTAGCCTTTCCCTGGGGTGAGAGAAGCCAGAGTCAGCACTAAAAAAAAAAAAAAAGAAAAGAAAAAAAAAAAAAAAAAAAAGAAAAAAAAAAAACAGTGACGGAGGCATGAATCAGCAAAAGGAAAATTCCCACCCTCTGGAGAGGAAGAAGAGGAGGAAAAATTACAGGCAGGCCCATGCTGAACTCTGAGAGGCAACTTTATGGGATGCAGTGATGAGGTGGGAATCATGGGATGATAAAATGTCTTGGGCTGGAAGGGACCTTAAAGATCATCTAGTTCCAACCCACCTGCCATGAGCAGGGACACCTCCCACCAGACCAGGTTGCTCCAAGTCCCATCCAACCTGGTCTTGAACACTTCCAGGGATGGGGCACCACAACTTCTCTGGGCAGCCTGGGCCAGGGTCTCACCACCCTCACAGGAAAGAAATTCTTCCTAAGATCTCATCTAAATCTCTCCTCCTTCAGCTTAAAATTGTTCATCCTTGTCCTATCACTCCATACCCTTGTAAAAAATCCCTCCCCAGCTTTTCTGCAGCCCCTTCAGGTGCTGGAAGGTGCTCTAAGGTCTTCCCAGAGCCTTCTCTTCTCCAGGCTGAACAACCCCAACTCTCTTAGCCTGTCTCCATAGCAGAGGTACTCCTGCCCTTGAATCATCTTCATGCCCTCCTCTGGACTCTCTCCAACAACTCCACACCTGGGAAAAGGGAGGCTGAGGAAAGGCATGGAGCTGTGGTGCTGGAGCATCCAGTGGGGTGTAGCAACGGGGTGATGTATTAAGGATGGTCGTCCTGACTTGAATTTCAGCTGCTGGGTAGCTTGGGAAAGCTGTCCCAGGTCCCAGTCTCACAGCATCGTTGAAATGTGAGCTTTGTCCCCAGCCTGCTGTCCTTTGCAGGGTGGCCAGGTCCCGAGCATCCCAGGCTGAAGGGGTGCAGGAAGTTGGGCATCCCTGCCTGCGTTCACCAGCTGCAGGTTTCTTGATGCCTACATTCAGAGCAAAGCTTAACCCCAAAAAGGGGGCAGAAAGTGTGTCAGAGAGGAGAAGCACCCCCAGAGTGGGGTGCTGAGCTCCTCCACCTCACGCTCCTGTGCCAAAGGGTCTTCTTCCACCACACTTTGCTGCATGGAGGAGCCAGAGCTGAGGATGGCTTAGAGAGGGCACAGATATGGAGCTGGGTTAGCTTGTAATGCACCCGAGATGCATGGCGTGATGGAGTCCATAAACAAAATTGATGTGTGGATTAAAGAGACAGAGGAAAGAGAGGCAAAGGTTAAGAATATAAATAGGTGAAGCTCTAACTGGGAGCACGAGGTAGAGGCTGGCCGGGAGGGACAGTGAATAAAGCAGCGAGTGGCCAGAGGGCTAGATAGACATGCAGGGGTTGGGAGATGGAAAGAAAAGCAAGGTAGGTAAATAAGCAGTGAGATGAAGGCAGTAGCAGGGAACTGGGGGTTAGGGAGAGCTGGGAGCACAGGGTGGAGGGATTGGGGATGTGGTAGCCACCGTTACCAGGGTAGAGAAACACAACCAAAACACAACCAAAACCCAACATCTGCCAAATGCAGCTCATCTCAATTCCCCCCCCCCAAGCACCAAGTTGCTTTATACAGCTTCCTATTTTCTCAGCTATCTGCTCAGACATCAGTTTTAGGGCCCAAGTCAAAAGAACCATTGGAAACAAAGCCAGTGGCACCTCAGTGCTAATACCCAAGCACCATCAACCAGCCCCACGCTGCCTCACCTTGACCCTTAATGAGGCCCAAACAGGGTTACACTATTAATTGCATTGCTTTGCACCCCAAAAGGATGCTCCAAAATATATATGCATACATGCAATAGCATGCACCACGCTTTTATTAACACTCATTGTGGGGGTTTCTACTGTTTTTAGGGTGCTGTCACTTGAGGAAGATGTATGGGTGTTCTGGTGTTGGAAAGCTGGAGAGGGGCAGTGAAAAGCAGAAAATCATGCCTGTATATACAGGTGTTTTTGATGGCCATAGGTCTCCTAGAGGAACAAGCCTCTCCTTAAGAGGATTAAGTGCTCTTTTTATGGCCTGGCTCTAAAAAAGAGCTGGGGTGGAGAGAAAAAGCCCACCCTGGTGGTGCTTCACTCTCCCCCACAGCTGTGAGGTCCCCACGCATCCCATGACATTGGATGTTGATAGGCAATGGTCATCTTCTCCCAGGGATGGGACCCAGTAGGGATGCTCACACCCTGCAGCACCCCCCCCAGCAGTGGTGCTCCCCTCATCATTGGAGACAAGTTTTTACAGCTGCTCGGACTGAGGTAGTTTTTCCAACAGTTCTTACAACTTCTAAAACTGCTGAGTTGCAGGTTTGGTGTCTCAGAATAGGCTGTCGTTAAAGTGTCAGGATGACAGGTCCTTTTGACTGTCAATTATTCTTCTTTATTACATCAAAGACACTCAGTGAAGACCAAAAAAAAATAAAAATCCAGGTGATTTACTCCTCCTTGTAATTAGAGTTAGTAAGTAGACTCTCCTTTGTAACACAGTGGGTTTGTGTCCAAGAAACATTGGCAATGTGGGTTTTGCCAGCAGCCCTACCCCAAGGCCCCAGACCCTCCTGCCAGCTCACATTGGAGGCCACAAGGACTTCACAGCAAGGTCACCAGCACAGCTCCAGTGGAGGATGCACCCCCCCACCCTCAAATTTTGGGACATTTCTCCTTTATCACTCCAGCTTAGAGTGCCTCTTGTTCAACCCCCAAGACAGGGAGGACCTTGGAGCACTTTGGCTGATGAAATCAAATAATTGCTATGTAGTTTGAGAGAACGGAAATGACTAAAAGAATAAGTAGCAGGAGAAGCAATATTTGAGATTTTTCAATTACTTGGGGGCTTTCCTGGTGAGCTTGCCCCGATGGGGAAGGAAGGTGTCTGTGCAGAGTACCAAATGCAGTTTGCCCACTGATTCCTTCACCATTGATGCTGCTGCTGCTGGGGATGTTTTCTCTGGAAACACGCTGGGGTGGCCTTTTGCTGCATGAAAGAGAGCATCTCCCCTTGGCTTTCAGGGCTCCCATTGGGATGGATTTATCTAGCTGTCACTTGAGATTTGTGACTTTGCCCTTCCCTTTGGGTTTATTAACCACAAAGTTCTGCTGGGCTTCCTAAAAATACAATAAATATAAGAGAGAGATGTTACAAAGTCACTTCAGCTGACTACAGCCCTTCAGAAAAGGGGTCTGTTTAAGAGGCAAAGGACTGGGTATCTTGTTTGGGTTATTTTAATTAACCTGTATCAGCATCCCCTTTATCCCTTACAACCCTTACACTTGGTCCTGCTGCCTCTCTGTGGGGCAACCATGGCCAAGCCCCCCCCCATCCCACCTCATCCCGACCCATTCCCATCCCAGGTCCCCATCACCTGTGTCACCACCTCAGGCTGTGGTGACTTTGGGCTGCGTTTGCTCTCGGGTGTTGTAAGGTTTATTATTATTATTATTATTTTGGCCTCGAATTGGGAAGGAGAGAGGATGCTTTGGGAATTGTTTTCCCTTTGGTTTAATTCATTTTTAATCAGCGGATGGTAATGATTTGATACAGACAATCTTTCCCAACTGAGGTTAATCAGGACAGAGCAAGCCTTTCACTTGGCATTATTTAGAGAGGCGTTTTATAGAAATATTGTTAGAGAGGTTATTTAACCATATATTTGTTTTCTTTGTGTACACAGCTTTTTCATGGGCTTCCCAGCATTTAAGGATGAGAGATTTTATTTATTTTTGTCATTTGGAGGGAATTCAGGCCTGCCAAAGTGCCTGGGATGGATGGCCCCGGAGGCTGCAGTAATCTGTTCAGACCATCTGGGCTCTGGCTTCCAGAGCATCCCGGGGGGGTGGGGGGGGTGGAGAGCTTTAACTGGCCCCATCCCCATCAGCCTGGGATACTGGGATTTTTTGGAGATGCCATGACAGAGAGATACCCCCATGGGGATGCACTGGCTCCCATTGGTCCCTGTAATGCAACACTGCTCCCAGAATGGCATCTCCTCAGGTTTAGTCCCAGGGGGGTTGAGTTTTGCTCTGGTGAGTTGGTGAGGGCTTGGGAACAAAATTAGCCCGGGAGATGGTGCCAACCCCATGAAACTTGAAATTTAAACCATGAAACATCTGCATGGTCCAGCAGCCAAGCTCCAGAGCAAAGCTACCCAGGCAGTGGGGAGCAGCGAGCAGCCAAAAACACCCTTCCCAGGGCAGGGAGGAGCAAACCCTACCCCCAGGTAGTAGCTGAGCAAATATTAATTTACTCCTACAGGCAGGGCCATGCATGGATATTCCTAGGCCAGGCAAACGCAGGAAGGAAATGCCAGTGCTAGTGGCAGCAGTTCTTGACCCATCAGAGGTGCTTGGGGACCAGAGTGTCCCCTGGCGCAGGAAGTGCTGGCATGGGACTGCTCTCACTTTTGTTTTCCCTCTTGTTGCAAGGAGTAAAGCATCTGTCTGGAGACAGTAAATTATCCCCTCAGCTGGTGTATAGCTAATGTAATTGAGCTGCATTTAAAGACTCCCCAAGGTGCTCCTTTCTCAGCCCAGCACTTTGCAGCATCCTTGTTCCTAACCGCAGCCCTCCTGGGGCAGCGGCACCCCCGGCTGCCGATTGCAGCCACTTGGCAATGGGAAGGGGATGGGAAAAGATGCTTCTGCCCTGTCCAGGTGCCAGCCAGGGGGTGAAGGATTATTTGCAGCCTGCAGTCAGCCACGCATAGTGGAAATCACCCCCCACCATTAGAGGAGGTGAATCCAAGCAGCAGGATCTGAGCCTTGCAAGGGGCTCTCTGAAAAATGAGGCCACCCTGTTTCAACCTCAGAATTATTTACTGACCTCACAAAAAATTGTAAAAACCTCCGTGCTCTACTGCCCATTGCGATTCTGCATTTTAAGGCAGAGAAACCTATGGTTCCTTTTAATTTCTAAAACCTTCCAGGTGTGCAGTGGGCAACCCGGGTAACACAAACCCACTGGCGAGAGCTTGCTGGGGGTGTTATTTTAATCTCAAAGGTGTTTGCCACTAGGCTGCCTGCTTTCTGCCAGCTCCTTTCTCTTACTTCATGAAAAAAAATACCCAAGGTACAGGCAGGAGGTCGTGGCAGCTCTCGGGCTGCTTAGGCAATCCCAGTTTATACTTTTTAAAAGGCACCTTGTGGGTACAGATCAAAGCGAAAAGCCAGGAGAGCCAGCCTCCATCCTGGGGCCGTTTCCCAATTCTTCGGTCAAATCCGTTCCCCTTGACCCCAAAAGAGCTTGAATTTCCTGTGTTATCTTCAGCCAAGGTGTGGCCAGGGCATCGCTGGGTGCTTAATGCTCTGCCAACATTCCCATGGGAATGGCATGGCAGAGTAGGAGGGCGAGCTTCCCCCGTGCCTCCCCACCCCGGGGAGGGCACTGCCCCATGGTGTGCACCAAGCTTAGCTCCATCGGGTGCCTTAATGGGCAGCGAAGCAAAGGAAGAAGAGAGGGATGTTCATGGCTTTGCCTCCCATTCTCTGGTCTGCTTTAGCCAGGAAGAACTAGGAAAAATTGGAAAAATTCCCCCAAGTCTGCAGGGGGTGTTACCTGCCCTATCCATGGCATGGCTGGATGGCAGCTCGCTCCCCATTCCTCGGCTGTCATCAGCTTTCCCCTTCCAGCAGCATCTCGGAGCGGGGCGGGGGGGCGGGGGGCTGCAGCAGAACAAGGTCAAACCCCCCCCAATCCCTTTACCCATTTCTATCTTTCCTTTTTCCCCCCTGAGCCATTATTGCCTCTTAGCATCTAAACCAAACAGAGCACAAAATCTGATCAGCGCAAGGTAGCATTCCGCACCGACACCCCCTCCCCCCGCGGGATACATTATTTACGAAGCTTTATCGATTGTGGGAAATAACCCGGGGGCGTTCGCACATGAGCTACATCCCCTCTTACACCAGAGCTGTTAATTACCTGCGAGCCGTTACCAGCTCTTCTGCTGCAGACGGGTTTAGGGATGCATGGAAATATTGCTCCCAAGCTGTTGCATCATGGACCTCCTGGGGCTGCTGGGAAGGGGCATCACTCCCTCCTTAAACCCTCTTTGCTGCATCAGTCACCCACATTTGCCAGCCTTAGAGGCATCGTTTCTGCTCTGCCTTTCCCCACACCCTTTAGCACCTTCTTCAGTAATTCCCTGCCCTGACAGCTCTTATAGGAAGTCATGAAGTCACCTCTCCATCTTCGTGAGAAACTAAGAGCAAGCTCTTGAAATCTGGTAGTTCCCTCATTCTTGGGGCATTTTGCGACTCTCTCTGTAATCACCCCAATCCCTCAACGTCCTCTTGAGGAGGATGGGCATCAGATCTGCCAGCACACCTCTTGTCCTTGGCTATATTACTGCTATATAGGAGATAAAATGGTACCCTGCTCCCCCGTGGCACCCAAAATGTCTCCCTGCTCCTCCATGAATCCCTAAGTGATCCCCTTCTTCTCCCTGGCACCCCAAATGATTTCCTCCTCCTTCATGGCTCCCTAAATGATCCCCTGCTCCCCCCTGGCACTCTAAATGAACCCCTGCTCCCCTGTGGCAGCCTAAATGATACCCTGCTTCTGCATGGGTGCATAGAGGCTCTCCCTGTCCTCTTCTCACCAGGTAGCTCTGTTGCTGCCCCTGGGGTAGAAGAGCCCATCCCAGCACCCATTTTAGATGTGCCGTTAGTATCTTTAGTCCATGGTAATTCGTGCAAGGAGGAAGGGTTGTAATTAGCTGCTAAGATGTGGTCCATGGTGCCTTGAGGACATTGGATGAGCAAGACAGGCTCCTTCAGGAACCACCCATGAGATAGGGAGTGATGCAATGCTGCCAGATCCCAGTAACCATGGAGCAAGGGGTACGGCACTGGTGCAACCAGTAGCCCAGCTCTAGGGATAGAAAATCAGAGAGGGTGAGGGATGCTCCTCCATGCAGGCAGGAAAGGGGACACCTCCAACTGGAGGAGGTGGCTGTGCCATCAGGGAAGCTGCAACAGAGATGAGCTGAAGGAGAACGGAAAGATAATGTCAGCAATTAGGGCTGCGACAGATTAAATGCTGGAATTGCAACGGAGGACAGCAATGGGGTGAAGGTACCTGTGCAGGGCTGGCACAAATCAGTGTAACAGTGCTGACCTGAGTCTGAGCTCATCCCCTGGTGCCCACCCCAGCAGTGGTACTTCAGGGAGAGGAGAATGGCCAATAAAGGAAGCAATAACAGCAAAAGACTGTAAAATTATAATGAAAAATAATTAAAGTAGGACCATTGGTATGGGGATAATTACGGATGCAGGGAAGGGGGTGGTACCTGTGCTGGGGGATGAAGGCAATGAGGAGTGCGGGGCTAGAGAGGCTGGTGGAGCCAGGAATGGGGCTGCTGGAGACACCAGCTTGTCTGGATGGAGGCACAGATCTCAAAACTGTAATGGGAATAATTATGACTGTAATGGGGTGGTAATAAAGATAATGGAATCGTAATTGAGGAGGGCATGGCTGTGAAGGAGGAGGTGCAGATAACAGCCTTGTAAAGGAGATGATAAGAAAGATAATGCATGGTAATGGAGTTGTTGTTAAAGGTAATGGAGTTATAATGAGGTGACGACTGCAGCAGGTAGAAGGGATGGTTGGTTTAACGAGGGCTGTGATACAGAGAGGACTCTCTTTCTAATTCGTCCCGACAGGCAGTGCTGGAGGTGACCATGAGGCTAATAATAACTGAAAGGGTCAATCGTTACAACAAATGGAGCCACGCAATGAGCTGGGCAGGACTGCAGTCCCTGGGGATGCAGATCCTGGGGGGGTGGGGGGGGATGCCGTGCTGCAGCACCGGGTACAAGGCAGAGGAGATTATAAAAAGCACCAGGAGCCGGGGTGTGAAGAGTCCCTCACACTCATTCACCCCCTCCTCATAACTGGGAAGTCTGTCCCACCACAGTTTTGCTCCCTTTAGGTCACCCATGCTGAAGCAGCCTGTTCCCAGCCCGTTGCTAACCTTCAGGACAAGCCTGCACAGTTGTTTGTGCACTCCTCTCCTTCCTTCACAGCCTGTTCTTGCCCAGCAAGCCACGCTGGGCTCTGTTTACCCCACAAAGCCCCTGTAATGCTCTTTAAGCCCTAGTCCGAGCTTGGTACTAAGATGTCTACATGAGCCTTTTTATTTGCTGTGCTCAGCCACGTGTGTACAGACACCTTCACCCTGGTATTTGCTTTTTCATCCCTTTTCTGATCTCACCACCTATTTTTTTTCCCTGCCAGTTGCTGGCATTTAGTCTGTCCACCTGTAGATGTGTGGCACCTCCTCACTTTGACTCCAAGCTGGCATGACCCAGTGTCTTTCCTTATGAAGGGGATCCTAACCTGCCCTCAGGCAGGATCCCCCCATACATGTTGAGTCCCTTTGGTTCTGCCAATCCCCAAATCCAGGGGGGATGAGGGCACTTCTCAACTCCTCACCCAAAAGCCACCAAGACAGTGAGACTGTCTCCACCAGCCACCTCTCAATTTATTTCACCCCAAGCTCCCCAAAACCTTTGCAATTTTGCCCCTGATTCCAGGACACAGGTTTTAAGTGGCCTAAAGTCCCATCTGCATATGACCAAGAAGACGGGGAGAAGAATTGTCCTTTAAATGCTCAAGCACCTGTGAAATAACTAGAAAAGCTAACAAAAAAAAAATATTAAGGATGAAGAAAAAGGGGAAAAATAAGAATGCAGGAGATCGCACCAGCCCGGGAGATAACCCAGGGACATTTTTTATCACCAAAAGTCCATTTTCAGCCACAGATGGGATTTTTTATTCTTAATCGTTTTCCCAACAGAAAACCATGAAGCCACAATAACTTGACCCACCAAAGGACAAAGCAATTGCCAACCCTTTCTCTCCTGGCCAGTTGCCAAATCAAACTCTGCTAGACACGCAGCAGGGGGGGCTGCAGGAATAATATACTACAGCAGGTCTCCTGAGGGGAAACCAGAGTGAAGGATAGGAGGGGAAATAGGAGGAGAAACTTGTCCCAACTTCAGCATGAACTTGTGCACAGAGCCCTTAATGACTAACCAGCCGTGGCTGCCCAGGGAAGCTGGCAGAAAAAAACATTTCCCATTTTTGTCATCACCAGAGGCTCCAGTCCTGATAAATAATGAGTCAGAAAATTTGTGAGCACTGTCATGTAATAGAAATCAAGGAAAGCAAGGGAGCCTTGAAGAGAAACTGTAATAGTCAGTTTTCACATGCTGTCTCTTGGGAGGTTTGTACTGGGAAGATGTCCCGTATCTCCAGTGTAGGGTTGGCCAGGAACCTGAGGAGGAGGTTGCACGAGGATTTCACAGGATCAGGTTATTTGGTGGTCATCTTGAAACAGAGCTGTGTACAGCTGCCTGATTTAGGAGGAAAATAAGATGGGCTGAGAGAGTTGGGGTTGCTCAGCCTGGGGAAAAGAAGGCTCCAGGTAGACCTTAGAGCACCTTCCATTTTAACTAAACAGCCTTCAAGTGTGGCAGGAGGGTAGAAAGCCAGTAAGAGGCACATGGTGATTGTCCAAGGAGCTGGCTCCAGACACAGCTGCCTGTCCCAAGCTTGCACAGATCACGACAGAATGGAAAGACACAGCAATAATAATAATAATAATTAATAATAATAATAATATCATATTTTGTATGTTTGCTTTGATCATGCCATATGCTCAGCCTTACCCCACATAAGCCCAACCATCCAGGTGAGCAGCTGGAGGGGACAGCCCACCCATGCACCACACGCCCCGTGGCATCTCTCCAATGTTTTCCCTCTGCCCAGGCTGGGGAGGGTACCAGCACCTGGGCACAACTTCAGGGTGGTTCTGAAATAGCCAGAGAGAGAGAAAATAAAATGGGAAATAAAATCCCCATCATGCAAGAGAAGAAATGGCATTATTTTGGCTTTTGTAGATGCCCGAGTGTCGGTGTACGCAGTTCAAGCTCCTTGAGAAACTGTACCCTGTGGGAAAATCCTACAGGATGTAATAACAGTGCAGTTAACAGGGTTACCCTGAAACCTGCAGGACTTAACAGCTCAGGATGCTCTTTCTAATAGTGTTTTTAACCACCCAATGCATTTTTTTTATGGCAGGGAGAATTAGTCTTGCCCTTTCATAGAGCATGATCCACAAAAACCTGTAAGAAAGCCATTTTCTATTAAGCTCTGTATTGCTTCCAAGGGGGTTAAAAAGCCAGGAAATATAACTAAAGTTACATTTCCCAGAAGTTATAGTTTCTTCTTAATTCTTAGTTTCATTCTTGCAAGGATTTGCAGGTTAGACTCTCCACTCCTGGCATCTGTGGTTGTTTAGTTTGGAATAAGATTCAGGTATGTCACAGCCAAGGAGCAGGAGCTCGTGGCTCTCACTGAGACCCAGCTTTGGGCTGAACCCAAATATACAGGTTTCAGTCTGGGGTTTGCCAGACAAACTACCAGAGTGGGTTTTCATGGCCATAGCTGTGGTGTCCAAGAAGTGGGCAATCCTGACCTGGCGTTTGATAAAACAAGTCATAAGCAGTTGGCAAAAATCTATCAGCATCCATGTAAAAACTGGGAGTCAAATCATTTACAGGAACAGGCTGCTGCAAGCCCTGATCCTTCTTCTCCCCTCACCTTCGGGGACAACTGTGCCAAAGCCGTCAGTGATGATGCTGCCTCCATGCTGATTCATTGCTGATGATGTAGAAATCTAAAACATGTTCTTTTTGACCCAGAGGAGGTGCACTCAGCTGCTGTAGAGGGTTTCCATGATGGTCATTGCTCAGTCTGCCTGTACGTGGATGCATGAGCTCGCTGCTTCCCCGAAACATAAGCTTTCACTTCATCTATGTATCCAAAATGTTGAAGTTTGTCTTCTTGTGAACTCTTGGGCCACTCAGAGATGTGGGATCTCCCTGGGAGAGCTGGGGTGAAGTGCTTGGAGGAGGAGTAAGGGGGTCCTCTGATCCAAAGGAGGAGTCCTGCAGAGATGGGGCTGCCACATGCAGGTCCTGCAGCATCATAGGTCCTTTAATGGGAGAGCAGATGGTGTGAGCAGGGTGGAGACACCACAGAAGCTGCTTTTGGTGTGGTCAAGGCATTCCTGCTGCCCTGGGCCACCTCTGACTTCAGGGAACATGATTTTCCCCACCTGAATAGTGCAAAGCACTGGTGAGACGCAGGGGTTGCAGAGCACCCCATCACTGCCAGAATGTACCCTAGGTGCAAATGGGGGAAGAGGCTGTCATCTCCAAACCCTGCTTTTGAGCCCAGGACCATGACATCACGTACCAGGGCAGACTGAGACACCAGGGCAGTGCAGCCTTGGATCCATGAGCTATTTCATCTGGGCATCAGCCCAGTCTGAGTCAGTCTTGGGGCAAGCGGCAGCAGCTCTGACGTTGCACCATCCGGGTTGAGTCTAAAAATAAAACTAGAAAGAAAAAAAAATAAATACATCTACATATAAAAAAAAAAATATTCTCAGCCGCAACCATGTCCCAGAACCTCCTGGAGGATGCAGTTCTCTCTTCTCCCTTCAATCCCAACATCCAGGAGGTTGGGAATGCAGCTCTGGATTGAACATGCAGCATCACCAGCTGCCTCCCCGCTCCTTCCCTCGTTTTTAGGAGGAAAATGAAGTCAAGGAAAGGCAGCACCCAGAAGGCCACGCTGAGTCCTGGGTACACAGTGCACAGGGCTGTGACCGCTGTGACTTGCCTTGCCACCCACAGCCCTCAGCTTTGGTGTCACTTGCTGCCTCCTCTACAGGCTTGGCCATGCTCTATAGTGCAGAATATTTTGGGAATTTGCATTCCCCTGCCAAGCTCAGCTCACAGGCAGCATCTTGCTCTCTGTAAAGGTCACTCTGCTTGCTTAGCACCAGCCCTCCAGATGGGTTTGGCAGCAGGACACCGAGACCCACCAAAAACCCAGTATGGCAGCAGTTTCTCCTCCCTCCCCTTAAACAGTGTAAGGTTACTTGGAAAACAAGTTATCCTGAAACACGGCCAGACATATTCTTAAAAACAAATATTCAGGCTTCGGGGCCATTTTCCAGCTACAACCATGTGAAATTAACTTCACACAGGGGTTCCAGCTGTTTTGATCTGCCCCAGTTTGCCTTCACCAACCAGTGCATTACTCCGGCAGCCAGACCCGGAGCCAAGCCAGGAGCTGGAGCAGTGCTGGTGGGATGTGAGCAGGTTTGCTCCACCACTGTCTCACCTTGTCCCAGGTCCCACTCTTCTGTGGATTTTTTAATATTTGCTGGTCCCTTCCAGCCACCACAGTACTGCTTCCCAGCCCTGGGAAGCAGGGACTTCCACAGCTGGTACATTTCTATGGATATTTAAGATTTTATTTAAGCTCCTGCTTTCACAGCAAATAGAAAAAATATTTTTTAACGTGCCAATGAAGGCTGACATGAAATGTGGGTAAGTTCCCAGTGCCTATCCCAAAACTCTCCCTGTGCTAAGAAGAATATAACTGCAGACCTGATGCAGACAGCCACAGGTGTGTGAGCACAGCAGAGCTGCTGAGTACATGCCAGGTGAAAGGACCCTGTCAGCATCAGCACTTTTTACTCTAGCATTTTGGGCTCTCCCAACTGGTAAAGACAATTTTTTAAACTCAGATCAACATGAACTAGCCCCCCCCTCACTTATGCCGCTCTGGTGAGCCCTCCCCTGCAGTGCTGGGTCCAGTTCAGGGACACCAAAACAGGAAGGATATGGAGCTGTTGGAGCAAGTCCAGAGAAGGGCCATGAAGATGATCCAAGGGCAGCAGCAGCTCTGCTCTGGAGACAGGCTGAGAGAGTTGGGGCTGTTCAGCCTGGAGAAGAGAAGGCTCCAGGGAGACCTTAGAGCACCTTCCAGTGCCTGAAGGGGCTGCAGGAAAGCTGGAAAGGAACAAGGAGGAAACAGTTTCAAGCTGAAAGAGGGGAGATTTAGGTTAGACATTAGGAAGAAATTCTTCCCTGTGAGGGTGGTGAGACACTGGCCCAGGCTGCTCAGAGAAGCAGTGGCTGCCCCATCCATGGAAGTGTTGAAGGCCAGATTGGATGGGGCTTGGAGCAACCTGGCCTAATAGAAGGTGTCCCTGCTCATGGCAGGGGGTTGGAACTAGGCAATCTTTAAGGTCCCTTCCAACCCAAAGCAGTCCTTGATTCTATGATTTCCTTATGGTGGAAAGTGTCCAGTAAGACCACAAGTGCGTCTGCCACAGGATGGATAGATATGGATGCACCTGTTTTGATGGCCCAACACTGAAGCATTTCCAGATTCGAGTAACCAGTCACTATCTCTTCCGTGTCTCCAAAGCCTGCATGCATCTCACACAGCCATAAATCAATTCTCAGTCTTTTTTTGGAATTGGATTTGTAACACTGAAGCCTCAGGTTGCACACACTCAAGTGCTCCACGGGAATTCAAAGGTCACTGAAGTGCTTTTCAAAAAATATTACTTAAGCTCCTCAGAAAGGCAGGTGCTTCAGTGGGGGCTCTATCTGGTTTATAATCATGTAGCAGAAGCATTATCCCATGGTTTAAGTGTAGCAAAAATGCAAAGCCCAACACCCAGCAAGGGAGTTTGTTGAGTTGCTGACCTGGTTTTAAGTTAATCCAGGGTGAGGGAGCATTGCAGCTCAGGGGGGTGGTTCCCCATCTGGGTGTCCAGCAGCTTCTCCCCATCCAGATGCACCAAATCCAGCTGGAACAGGACCCTCTTCCAGCTCTAACCACTTACCAGGGTGATCATCCATGCTAAGCACCCAGAAGAAGCTCGAGGGCATTATGTTTGCATGCTACGCTCAGAGAAGAGGTTTCCAGTGTGGCCAGTAACCCCAGCTGGGGAGATCCCTGTTGCACTGGGAGCAGGGCAGAGTCCCCACCGCCTGTGGGACAACTGTTGTCCCCATCCCCATGGCTGCATTGCATCCCAAGATGCTTTTCAGAGGTGCTGCCACCTCAGCTGGCTCCCACCGTCACTGCCTGGCCAGCTCTTACATGAGGAGGTTTCACTCAAACCCAGCAAACACTTAACAGAGCAGCCTTATCTAAAAATAAATACATAAAAAAACCCTCAGAAGGCCAATATGAAAACCTTGATATAACTCTGGCTGCAGTTTTGCCACCTTAGATAGCCAGATTAGGCATTAGGAATAAATTGTTTCCTGTTAGGGTGGTGAGACACTGGCCCAGGTTGCTCAGAGAAGCTGTGGCTGCCCCTTCCCTGGAAATGTTGAAGGCCAGGTTGGATGGGGCTTGGAGCAACCCGGTCTAGTGGGAAGTGTCCCTGCCCATGGCAGGTGGGTTGGAACTGGATGATCTTTAAGGACCCTTCCAACCTAAACCAGTCACCAGTCAGTGATTCTATTTGCACCGTTTAAGGTGTGTGAGAAGCAGTCCATGTCCACCTCAGTTAGTAGGTGCAGTTTCCCTCCTCTGCCAGGGCTGTTCTGCTCCCTGCAGGTACCAAGGGCTATTTGCTCCTGGCTTTCTGCAGGTGTAGGATGCAACCAAGAACCCCTCACTTTCAAATTACTGCACTCCAACTCCACAAATATCCTTGTCTCCCACCTTCCCACAGTGGTGCAACTGCTGCCCAAGTGACCTCATTTCTCAGTTCAGCAAGCCCTGCTCAGCTGGCCACAGCATCTTACTTATCATTATTTATCTATCAGTTTGATCAGAAGTGAAGGAGGGTGGTAAAGGCAGGCAAGAAATTGTGTTTTAACTGACTGTGGTGAATTTTGGCTTAGAAATTATAAGAGTCTCAGAAAGAGGAGGTGCTGAGCCAGCCTTCTGGGACACTGGGGACCATGGGAGTCAACCTGAAGATGAATTTTGACCCATTCCTGAAAAGGGTCATATCACATCACTGTCTGTCACAGCTCTCCTTCACTCTGAGTCTTACATCTCCACACCATTCTTCAGCACACACACAAAAATGGCCTTAACATTGAATTTAAGTTCTCAGCCGTGAACTGTCGAACCCCAACCCTTACAATACTCGTGGGAGAACTAAAGCCAGCAGCAAAACCAACCTCTAGCTTCAAAAATGTCACAAAGCAGCGGGCTTGCTTCCAAGCTCCAGAGCCCTGCACCGGCTCCAGGCTCAATGAAATTATGTGACGCATTTATATCCACTCCTTAATGAGCTACTTATCTATTATAGGGCAATAAAACCCCAACCTGACTCAGATCTTCAGCTGATGCAAGCCCACGGTGACTACTGCTATTTTCCCTTCCCAAGGATCTTGTTTTTCTCTCAATAAAAGCACTGAGGCACTTTCTGGGTCTTACACAGGGATGTAAAACAAGGTTTTTACCACTCACCTTCATTAATATGGTAGCCCAGGTTCTTCCTCCAAAGCCCAACAGAAGCAAATCTATTTTTAACCAAATGGCTCCAGTTGAAATATTCAAAGTCTGCCATAAAAATTATTAAAGAGCATTATCTCTGGCCTGCCTTGATTAAAGCCATTTTATATCCCTCCAGTGGCACTGTGGGGTCTATGCCAGCACCCAGCTGGCTCCTCAGCCCCAGACGTGTCCATGGCAGCTGTCCCAGCAGGAAAGCACAACCTCAGGGAATCTGGGATTTTGACTGCACATCTCAGCATTACTTGTTGCAGAGGGAACCCAGACTGAAAGCCCAGACCAGCTCTGTCCTACTCCTGTGAGCCCCTCTCACTACCTGGGGCTGGGCAGGCTCTTGCAGGTTAAGATAGCCCAAGCCACTGTGGCCTCTAAGGCTCAGTGGGTGGCCATGGTACTCCTCTCTCCTTCCCTATCCCCCCTTGCCCTTCTTCAGGAGCCCAAAAGTGAGCCCCTAAAACATCAAGGCTTACAAGGAACAGCTGAGGGAACTGGGGGTGTTTAGTCTGGAGAAAAGGAGGCTGAAGGGAGACCTTCTCACTCTCTAAATTTGCCTGAAAGGAGGTTGGAGAGAGGTGGGTCTTGGACTCTTCTCTCTAGTAACAAATGACAGGACAAGAGGAAATAGCCTCAAGTTGTGCCAGGGGGAGGTTTAGATTGGATATTAGGAACTATTTCTTCACCCAAAGGGTTGTCAGGCCCTGGCACAGGCTGCCCAGGGCAGTGGTGGAGTCACCATCCCTGGAGGGATTTAAAAGCTGTGTAGATGTGGTGCTGAGGGACATGGTTCAGTGGTGAGCCTGGCAGTGCTGGGTTAACAATTGGACTTGATGATCTTAAAGGTCTTTTCCAACCTAAATAATTCTGTGATTATCAGCTTGTCCTTCCAGGAAGATGCACTTATTTTCTTATTTGTTATTAAAGCAGTTTTTAAATGCATTGGGGCAGCGAGCCAGATGGAACAAGCCCACTCCCAGCCCTCATTTTCCCACCTCCTCACCTTGAGGTGCCAGAAGAGGGAAGGCAAAGGCCATACCCACCAGCTGGGTTGCCCCACCATGATGGCCAAAGGGACAGCAAAGTGAGGAGGGGAGGCAATGAGACACCCCTAGTCAATGATCTCCAAGGTCCCGTCTTTCCTCTGGGAGCCCCTCACGAGTTATGTCACGTGCTCTTTGGAAAGCATGCCCAAAGCCCAGAAAGAAATATTAGAGGAGGACTAACCCTAGCAGGGGAGGGATGAGAGAGGTGGTCCTGGGATGGGGAACCCACATCTCCAGCATGGGGCTGGACCGGGGCTGGCAGCAGGCCAGGGTGCAGCACTGTAGTGTCAGGGCAGGTTGTCCCCCCCACCCACCCAGGACATACATCTCCTCCTGGCCATACATCTATGGCACATGTTAGCCTCAGGCCCCCCCACGGCACCTCTGTCCTCCTGCAGTGCCTGGATACATCAGCTCCTCTCCGTACACACACGTGTGGTTCCTTGGAACTGAGAAAAGCTGCAGATTAACCTGTGTGACACAAGAGAGCTGGTCACTGCCTTCCCTGCCTTCCCAACTGCCTGTCATTCCATGCACTGCCTGGAAGGAGGCTGTGTCAAGTCCATCCCAGCTGCCTGGGTCAGGAAAAAACAGTTATTACTGCAAACCTGACATACATTATTTATCAAATGAAGTCTCTGCAGCAGAACTACCATTTATTTCTCCACTCCGGCTTGCTCACTTTCTCTTTGTCTATCTTTTTAATAAGAAATTATCAAAAACATCTGTGGGTTCCTTGCAGCCCCTGCCATAAGGCTGTCCCCTCCCAACGACACCCTGCAGGTCCCCAAAATGGACCTGGGACAAGATTTGCCCAAGTAAAAAAAAAAACCTTCTAGCAAGAGCCAGCTCCACCACAGCAGCTTTGCTCCAGCCCCAAATCTGTTGTCCAAGTATCTGCTGCTGCACTGAACATTCAGCAGAAATTACGAGGGGGAGATGAGTAGAAAAGATCAGTTGTTTGAACGTTTGCAGAGCAATCCCTACTGCTACCTGCCAGGTTGCATACGTGTGTAAATCAGCTGCATTGCTCAGTTTAGTTTAAGCAATATATTAAAGAAAGGGATAAAAATGAGAATTTTTCCAGTGCAGGGCTATCAAGCAGGTGGGGGGAAGCCATAGCATGCACAGCCTCCTGATGACATCAGCTCTGCTTCATATACACATGAGGGGGGGGAAACAAATGCAAAACCACACCAGATGAGCATTTCTTTTCCATTCCCTTGAGTGCAGGTCAGGGTGTAGATGACTAGGCAAACCAAAAAGCAAGTGAACAAAAAGTGCTCGTTTGACTTCAGCAGGTGGTTTCGCTTTTACGGGCAGGACGCTGAATCCCTGCATGCCTCTGCTCAGGGCTCCCAGGGGAAAATGTCACTATTCCCTAATTATGGCTAAAAAAAAAAAGCCATAGTAGCATAAAAAAGAGGGATTTTCCTCTCCTGGTCCACAGTGCTGTTACCCGTTTCATGGTCGTGCTGGTGGCAGGTGGTGATTACAAAGGGCAACAGAGGTCCAGTTTCTTCAACATGACTGCACCTCATCACATGCTCCTTCCTCTTCATCGAGCCACACGTTTGATCCGTGCCAGGGGTAAGGGGTGGTGGAGCATCCCAAGCTGGGCTGTTTGCATCTGCTTCAGCTAAGCCCTGAGGAGGCCTGGCTTGACTTGTACACTCTGATGCAACGTGACAGTCAAGCATCAGCTACACAAGCACGAGGACTTGCTGCCAGCACCCAAGCTGTGTGCTGGGAGCAAACGGGGGAAAAAACCCCTCATGTCCATAGCCAAGAGGGATCCACATTCCACCAGTTATGGGCTGTGGGTCCTCAGTGTAATTGAGATGGGATGAATTAGCTGTGGAGGCTCTCACACTTGGTTTTCTCCACGTTGGAGGACCACCACTCAGTCCTACCTTACCGTGACATCCGCAAGCCTCTGCCTGTGCATGGTTGGACAGAAAGAGGGATGTTGCTGAGGAGAGGGTGGGAAGGGATGGCTGTTGTAGAGGGAGAGGGAAGGTTTGACTGTTCAGTGTGGCAGCACCTCTGCAGTGAACACCATGCCTGTGTTCAGCTGGGTCCAGCATTACCCTCCAAAATTAATTACCGGTGCCCCCGCTGAAGATAAAACTGAAAACATATTTATTTTTGCACTTACATTCCAGTTGCCATGTAATTAAGTGCTACCATGTAATTAAAGAGGATTTAGAGGGTGTTTATGCCCTGCAATGCTCCATAATTACAGTTAATTCCTCCTTTATGGCTTCTGAGCATCTCCGGCAAGCTCAGGGAGCCAGCAGGGCCGGCAGAGCGGCTGTCACGGGGCTCTGAAATGCAGTGCAAGGCTTTAGCATAGAAAGGCAGCACATCAGAAAGGCCTGACCCCATCCCAAAAGCTTTCTTTAGAAATACAGTCTCTGACTCCCTAAGTGTGGACCAGGAGCAATGCCCCCAGGAGCATTGTTACAGGCCAATGGAGATGCAGGGGAGAGCGGCAGGAGCCATCCTGGGCTCCCCTGGGTAACACTGCCTTAGCACCTGGAGATGCTGCATAAGGATAAAATAAACCTTCTGCAACAGACAGGCCCATGGAGCTGGGAATTATTTCTTAACTGAGCATGAATAACTACTTGGTGTGAAGCACTGGATGTGAATGCCCTTTCACAGGCAGAAAGTCCTGAGGGATGGGGCTGTCCCAGTAGCAGGGCAGCCGAGGCCATCTCCAGCAGACATCACATTGTAGCACTGGAAGGGCCAGACTGCCAAACACTCACCCTCCACAACTCAAATGTCATGTCCAGCCACTGCCCAAGCCCACTGCTAACAGCTTTCATTACAAAATTAGGTGTCCACCTTGGCTTTCATTGCAAAATTAGGTGCCCCCCTTTGCAAGCTGGTCAAAGAAGTTAATTTTGCACCAAGTAACCTTTTTCTTTTTTTTTGTGGCACGTGGTTCAGTGCAGTTGCTGTGAAGGAGAAGCTGATAACGTACCTGCTGCTGCCTGGAGATATTTATAAATCAGGAAAGGCAACACCACACTCTGCCCAGGAAAATGCTCGCACGGGCTCGGATTAGAGCTGGCACCCTTGAAAAAAATGAGACTTGGCAGGGGAGGGGGCAGGAGGTGGCAGATGAATGAGCTGCTGTGAAGTCAGACAAGCTGGATCCTGGCTTTACCTGTTAATGGGGAAATGAAGGGAGATTCCCCCAAAAACCTTTGCACTAAGCCACTGCCTGCCTTCCTGTGGGAGCCTATATGGGTATTGATATATGCTGTGGTGATTCAATACAGGAATATGTAATGAAAGCAAGATATAATGTAGGCTGCAATCGCAGAGGCATGCATGAATTATTAAGCTGGCAGAATTTACAGTCAGCTGGGGGAACTATAGATTTCCTCCTCCATATATAGTTTGGGAACACCGGTAAGAGTGTCAAAGTATTTCATCCTTAAGTATGCAATTAGTCAGCGGGGTGAAAATCCTTCCCTCTCCAAGGGCTGCTTGATGGTGGAGTGAAATGGCTCAGTCAGGTTTCTCTGGTATCAGCGTTGGTCCTCAGCTCCAACCCCGTGAGTCCACAGGGTCTTCAACTAACCCACCTCAGGCTGAGATACAGCATTACAGGGGACATGGTTCTTCACTTCTCTAAGCTTCCCATCACCTTTAATTCCCCCGCAAGCCCACAGCAGGTTGTGTTTGGAGGGGAGACAAAGATTGCAATTAGGCAGAGGGTGCAGAAGGAGTTGATCAGGGAGAGGACTACATTTGCTGGCACAGAGCAAGGACCTTCACTCTGCCATGAAGCCCAGGGAACTAAGGAAATTAAAACCTTTTTAAACAGAGAAATTGCACATTTTCAGGTTAGTAATAACTGGGACCAGTGCTCTTCACCCACCCAGCAAACTGCAGGAGGGAACCAGGTCTGCAGGACACCCTGCATCTCTACATCTGCTCAGGAGGGTTCTACTGCTGCAAATCAGCCTCGCGACACCAATGATTCCACAGTTTCAGGCTGCCAAGAAGCTGACCCAATTATTTCCATGAATTTTCAGTTAGCAGCTGATGAGATGCAAGTGCCTTCTGGTGATATGGACAAATCACAAGAGTTTCTCACCAGATCATGAAGCAATGCAAAAGCAAGGTGTGCACTTTCCATGCACACGTTCTTACCTGACATGGCTGGAGGACTGTGACTCCCAGCAGCAACTTCAACACAGCCAATAATGATGCTGATGCAGGGGGGTGGTGGGTTGCTCTAAACCAGTGAGTGCTGCAGCATCTCTTGGGAGATCTAAAAAAAACCCAGCGTTGACCTTTAGAGCTTTCAGTTCACCTTTCAGTCACCTTGGGAGTGGAAAGCATATGGCAGGGAAGCCAACCAGGGACACCACAGAGCTGAAATTCATAGAATCATAGAACCATTTTGGTTGGAAAAGACCTTTAAGATTATCATGTCCAGCTGTTAACCCAGCACTGCCAAGCCCACCACTGAACCATGTCCCTCAGCACCACAACTACGTGGCTTTGAAATCCCTCCAGAGATGGTGATTCCACCACTGCCCCAGACAGCCTGTGCCAGGGCCTGACAACCCTTTTGATGAATAAATTATTCCTAATATCCAATCTAAACCTACCCTGGCAGAACGTGAGGCCACTTCCTTCCCTGGGAGCCTAGTGAGCAGGAGGAAAGCTTGCATGGAGCAAGCATCACCCGCACTGAGGTGATACCCAGGTATCTCCAGGGTGCTTTGGGGAGCTTTGAAAACCATCCAGTTGGGGGTTTTTTTTTTTGGCTTTTGGGAAAGCTCCAACACTCTTTTTGACCTAAAAGTCCACTTAATACACTCAGAGTCTTCCCACCTGCTTCACGCATCACCATGCACTGAGCTTACTCCCATCATTAGCAACAACCAGAAGCAAATCCATCACAGTGGTCTGGCTCCTGCCAGGAACTCATCACAGCTCCAATCAGCCAAGCCTGACACGCTCAGGTACTGCTGGGCAGTAGCTAATACCTGCCTGCTCCTGCTGCACCAAGGAAGCAGGCAGCCAGCTCTGCTTCTGGACAGTTGGTCGGTCAGCAGTAAGGATGTGTCCTGGTCCCAAACTTCAAATAAAGCTGATTTTTCCATTTTGCCATCTGCACCAAAAAGCAGGGCTTGTGGTTTGTCTGGTGTTCAGGAAATGAGAGTGCAAGAAATGCACATAAATACGTACAGATGCACGTATACCTCTACGTACTCTGGGAAGATTAAAGTGTTTCTCAGCCAGAACAAAACGTTCACTTCATTTTCCCAGCTTTAGCGATTTTAAAAAACATTTCAATACACAATATCTGGCTGCATAAAGAAATGCTTTAATTTTTCAAGCATCTTTCCAGGCAGCGTCGGAGGTTTTTTTCTAATGAAAGCAATTCCCCAAAACAGGCACCAATAACAAAAACGTTGTTGGAGCATCCAAATATTAAATTATCCAAATATCAACTGCTGGCATCGTCCCCACCGTGCGTAGCTGACGTCCCTGCACCCATCCCACAGCAGCAGCCCAGGGGCACAGCTGGCATTTCATAGGTTGATATTGCCAAGAGATTAAAAAAAGGGGTGCAGGTGCTGCTGGGGGTTGTGGCGCTGCATTTTGGGGTGATGCTTCCCCCCCAAAACCACTGCCACACCATTAAGGACTTCCTTGTCCCAGCTGCTCTGAGCATCTTTGCACACAGGTTCCCTTCTGCATTCCCAGCACCCTTTGCTTGCACAAATACAGCCCATCAGCAAAATGTAAAAATAGCCAAAAAAGATATAATTAGGGTGAATGCACTGTGCATTTCATTGGGTTTTCCTATTTCTTCCTTTACTGGCCCATAAGACAAGGCCTGGATGGAGAGAGAGAGCATGTTTGGGAGGGAAAGAAAGCACTTTGCTGAGGTACATGTACAGCAAAAACCCTCCAATACTTTTCTCAGCTTTGTATTTTGGGGTTTTTTATTGAGCACCACACTGAAATTGCAGCAGATTGATTCTTTCACAGCTCCCCAAGGTCAAAATGCTTTGGAGCCAAGAGCTCAGTGCCTGCCAAACTTCATAATTAACTTTAATAACTCTTTAATTTGAACTTTAATTCAAACACTCATGTTTCTGGGGGACTGCAGGGGGGGGGGGGGAAAAAAAAGAAAGAAAAAGAAAAAAAAAAGGCGGGGGGGAGCGGAAAGGAAACCCGCTCAGGTAAAATACTGCAGAAGCTTGTGCCATGCCAGAGGCAACTGGAGATCAACTGCCCATCCTGGATGGGAGTGGATGCAGAGGCCTTGCCCCAGACCGGTGGAAAGTGAAGGAGAAGACATCACCACGGATGGCAGGAAAGCCCCAGGCTCGAAGCTGCCTTTGTTGCTCCAGCCAGGAGGTTTTCCTAGGCCACCTCCCAGGACTGAGGGACCAAAACCACAGGAACAATGACCAGCTTGGAATTTTCATAGAATCATAGAATCACAGACTGGTTTGGGTTGGAAGGGACCTTAATGATCATCTAGTTCCAACCCCCTGCAGGGGCAGGGACACCTCCCACTAGACCAGATTGCTCCAAACCCCATCCAACCTGGCCTTCAACACTTCCAGGGATGGGGCAGTCACAGCTTCTCTGGGCAACCTGGGCCAGTGCCTCATGAGTGACAATTATTTATAACTAAGTATTTCCATCTAACACCTAGAAATGTCCAATTGGATTTCTTGCAGCATTTTAGGAGGGAATGCAAACTGCCACTTTTGTGGCTCCCTGCCATCGTTGGGTTTGTAGGACTTGGACTGAAGAACACTGGAGATGTGCTTCATGGTTCTTTCTGTACCAGCAGTGCAAAAGATGCAGCAGGTGGATTAAATCTGGTCAACAGGCTCAACAAGAGTAATAGGGAAGAATCCATCCCCATCATGACTGGGCTGGCACTTGTGAACTTAGGCTGGAGATAAAGGTGGTGTTCAGAGGCTGGATTATCCCCCAGGGGCTGGCAAGTGATACCGGAATGAGAACTCATGTTGTTCCAAATCTAGGCAAGATCAACCCATTATCCTGGGGGTGAAGCCACTTTAATGGGAGGGATTTGTCTGCTCAGCCCTGAACAAGCTGGAGCCTGCACGGTGTAATTTAACAATGTTTCACATCAAGGCTGATGTTCCTATAGCTACTGGAGGAAGCTTAGCAACACTGGGAGCAGCTCCTAGGCCAGGGGAGACAACCAAGGGGTTGCATGGGGATGTGTCACTGTCACCCACGTGTTAACCCTTCAGACCCTTCCCACCATACTGATGTGACAGTGAAAGCAGATTCCAATCAGTGTGTTTCTGCTGAAAACACAGGTATTTGGTGTTTTTATGGCACTGGATGAACTGTTTCCTTTAAAAAATAATAATAGCTACAAGAATCTGTCTCTGTCACTGTTCAAGGGCTATGGCAGGGTCTCCCCACCAGCCCTGGGCTCCACTCAGGGTTGATTTAGGCTCCACCAATGGCAGCAGGACTGTATGTGGGTCGAGCTGGCCCCACATCCTTCTGGGATGCCCAGATTTTGCCCAGAAGGACTTGCCTCTCTACACTGAGTGTAGTTTCAGGCCTAACACCAACAATGCTCTTTTTCTTCTGTGTCCCCAGGTCCTCCCCGTGCTTGGCTGACCAAGGCTGGCTTAGAAGGCTCTTCCCTCTCCCAAGAAAATGGGGACTGACAATGAAAACCCATTTCTGAGGAACGTGCTCATCAGCTTCAACTTGCTTCTGCTGGGCGCTGTTCTCAAACCGTTTGAGTGCCGGCTGGAGGTGACAACAGAGCCAGCTGAGAGGCTGGCAGTGGATGAGGAAGGTGGCCTTGCCAACTGCAGCCCACCTGTCAAAGAGCAGCCCATGGTCTTCCACCACATCTACAACATCAACATCCCCCTGGAGAGCTGCTGCTCATCCATGTTCAAGTCTTCAGCCGAGGAGGTGAGTTCAGAAGACGACCGGCTGGCAGAGTACGCAGAGCAGACCTCCGACAGCGAGAGCCAGGTCACCTTCACCCACAGGATAAACTTGCCCAAGCAGGCTTGCAAGTGCTCCACCTCCCTCCCGTCCCTGCAGGAGCTGCTGAGCAGGATTGAGATGCTGGAGAGGGAGGTGTCCATGCTCCGGGACCAATGCAACTCCAATTGCTGCCAAGAAAATGCAGCCACAGGTAGTAATGCCATCCTGTTAGCTCTTGCTGGGGACCCAGGGCTTGAGCAAAAGGCAGGATAAATAAATACAAATCTGGTGATGCCACTCAGAATAGTGATGGAGAAGAGCCTGTGTTCACTGACGTTGTGGCTGAGGCTTTAGGGAAAAGCCTGGCTTAGGTCCTCCAAGGCAGGAGAAGCCCTGGCAGGGATCCAGTATCTTGAGCCCCCCTAACAGGCAGGGCTACAGCCCCGTGATGGAGAAAATAAATCACCATGGGTAAGGAGTGAGCAGGGTTATCTCCCAACCCTGCACCCTGTGCAACACTGTTAGAAGTCTGCCACTGCTTGTGGGACAGGGACAAGAGACATACCTGCTGCACTCCTGAGCTGTCCCTAGGCTTAAGGCAGCACTGTGAGAGCTGACAATAAACACCATCTTCTCTGTAGGAATGAATGTGCAGGAAAACCTGAGGTAAAAAATATAATGAAAAATATGGGGGCTAAGTTCTTTTGCCATGATAGATGCAAAGAAAAGCAGGGGCCGGGGCTGACACGTCCCATGAGTGGGGGGATGTCAGGGTGTTTCCAGCCATGGGCTCATCCTGCATCCCCCCACGATGCAACATCCATCAGCTGCACTACAAAAAGACAAAATGGAAAACACCCACGCGTGCCACTGGTTGCTCAAAGCAAGGGTTAAATTGCAACGGAAACACAATGGCACAAACCTGTTTTAAAGGAATTAATTTGAAACTCTGATGGGCCTATTTGGGTTACTTGCAACATATGCAGCCGGTTCCATTAAACATTCATGGCTCAGCGGAGGCTCCGCTCCAAGCACAGATGCACACTGAGCTAAAACTGGAGTAATTTAACTTATTTTTACCGGAGTTGCTCCCAACTCCCCACACCACAAAGGCAATCAGGATCCCTACCCCTACCTGAGGCATTTCCCCAAGGAAAGCCACTCTCCCCCAGCACACCTGCAAGCATCCTCTCTCCTCATTTGATAACTTCATTAGAGGCTGAGACATGAAGGGAACCCACTCACCATTCCCAGTATTTGCCATTTAGATGGGAAGCATCCTGCAAAGCAACCCAAACAGGTCTGTCTGGTACCACACATCACTGAACCCTGGAGAAAAGGAGGCTGAGAGGAGACCTTCTCACTCTCTACAACTGCCTGAAAGGAGGTGTGGGGGGGGCGGGTGGTTCAGTCTCTTCTTTTAAGTAACAAGTAATAGAACAAGAAGAAACAGCCTCAAGTTGTACCAGGGGAGGTTTAGATTGGATATTAGGAACTGTTTCTTCACCCAAAGGGTTGTCAGGCCCTGGAACAGGCTGCCCAGGGCAGTGATGAAGTCACCATCCCTGGAGGGATTTAAAAGCTGTGTAGATGTGGTGCTGAGGGACATGGTTCAGTGGTGAGCCTGGCAGTGCTGGGTTAACAACTGGACTTGATGACCTTAAAGGTCTTTTCCAACCTAAACGATTCTATGATTCCATTATTCTACAAGACCATCTGCTGCATCCACCATGGGAAGAGCTGCACAGATAGCTCAGCTAGGAATGGAAACTGAGCTGACGGATGGATCACAAAGCACAGAAAGGGTTTCTGTTCTTCATTGGTTCATAGGAGGAAAAAAAGAAACCAAAATTAACAAGGAAAAATCAGCCTGCCTGCAGCAATTTTGAGGGGAGCATTGGCAGTGTCAGAGTAAATGTTGCCTTCATCCCTGTGTGTCCCTCCTCACCCCAGCATGCTGTGCAAGGCTGCCAGGTAAAGGGAGGTGGTGGCTGCAGTGGCCACATACTTTCCTTGCTTTCCCACAATCCCAGTGCACCCAAACCTGTGCTACTTTGGACAATGCCAATGGCTCTGTCTTAATCAGGCTCACCAGGAGAGGGATGAAGATCATGTCTTTGGGTACATATCTGCTTCATGTAGGAGAGACAGCCAGCTGACCAGGATCCCTCATCTGTAAAAAGGAACAGTGGGTGGAGAGGAGACAACAAGAACCTACTGATTCATGGCTGGTGGAGAGGGTTTGTCCAGGGAAGGCTTTTTCCCACTAGGGAGGTTCCAACTGGGTGCTGAGCTGAAGAGAAACCAAAGGGAGAACTTGCACCCCAACAAGGCCAATGGCACCCATAGCTGTGGAGGTCAGCACTCCCAAGGGGTCAGACAAAGCCCTGGAGACCCACCCAAGCCCCACCATGAGCCCATATCATAGAATCATTTTGGTTGGAAAAGACCTTTAAAATGCTCAAGTCCAACCATTAACTCAATTCTACTGAGTCCAGTGCTAAACCATGTCCTTCAGCACCACATCTACATGGCTTTTAAATCCTTCCAGGGATGGTGATTCAACCACCTCCCTGAGCAGCCTGTTCCAGTGTTTGATAACCCTTTCAGTGAAGAAGTTTCTTCTATCATCAGTTCTGCCTCTGCCAGCCCTAAACCCACCAGCTCCCCAGAGCTGGGCATGCTCAACCAGAGGCAGTGCCACCCCCTACTCACCCCACATCTCACCCCCTTCCCCGAAACCTATGAACAAACTGAACTGGGAGCCAACACCACCCTTTTTTCACCTCTCCCTCACTGGGCTCTGACCCTGGGTCCCACGTCCTTGCAGGGCAGCTGGATTTCACCCCACAGTGCAGCGGCCACGGAAACTTCAGCCTGGAGTCGTGCAGCTGCATCTGCACCGAGGGTTGGGCAGGCAGCAACTGCTCTGAGCCCCTCTGCCCCGGGGGCTGCTCCAGCCGGGGGGTCTGCCTGGAGGGCCAGTGCATCTGTGACAACGACTACGGCGGGGACGACTGCTCCCAGCTCCGCTGCCCCGCCGGCTGCGGCTCCCACGGGCTCTGCGTGGACGGCGAGTGCATCTGTGAGGAGGGTTTCACCGGGGAGGACTGCTCCCAGTTCCGCTGCCCTGGTGACTGCTCAGGGAGAGGCCACTGCCTCAACGGCACATGCGTCTGCCAGGAAGGCTATGCAGGGGAGGACTGTGCCTGGCCACACTGCCCCAACGCCTGCAGCGGCCGTGGGGCCTGCCGGGATGGCCTCTGCGTCTGTGAGGAAGGCTACGGAGGGCAGGACTGCTCGGCAGGTAGCGGGGGGCATGCATGCACAGGGACAGACAGACCCCAAAGTATGAGTAAGGGCTTCAAGGTGCCCAGAGCCCGGTAGGAGCACCACTAAGCCTGGGAGAAACCCATGCCTGGCACAGTACGTCACACAGGACCTGCTCAGGCCCTGCACTTTGACTGCCTCCCGGTTGTCCCTGTCCCCAGAGATGCCACAGGTGAAAGTTTGGGAGACAAGCAAAAAGCCCGCTAGGTTTGTCCCAACATTGGTGCTAAACCCTTGGTGCAACAGCAGCTGCTGTAGCATTTACTACAAACACAGATGACATGTAACCCCCTGCCCAAAGTCCATGCTCATGTCCCACCAACAGACCCCTGCACCCTTCCCCACAGCTGGGCGGGAGGATAAGCCACACACATCCTGACGCTCTCCTTACCTCTGCCCTTCCCCATCAGTGGCTCCTCCCGAAAACCTGCGAGTGACAGCGATCAGCGACAGCTCCATCGAGCTGATGTGGGACAGCCCCGGGGCAGCCACTGAGTATGTCGTCTCATACCAGCCTTTGGGGCCAGGGGGCACTCAACTCCAGCAGCGGGTGCCCGGGGACTGGAGCAGCATCACCATCACAGAGCTGGAACCAGGTGTTGCCTACAATGTCAGCATCTACGCAGTCATCAGCGACGTCTTGAGCACCCCTGTTACCTCCAAAGTGATGACCAGTAAGTATCCTACTGTGCTTGTTGCTTGGTACCCAGATAACCAGAGGTGATGCTCAACTTGGCTCACATTTTCCATAAAAAAACTTCTAGCAGCAGAAAGTTAAGCCTTAAATAAATAAATAAATAATTACTGGCATATTTTTATCCCCATTTTTATCCATATGGAAACACAGGAAAGGAGAAAATGTGTCCAGACTCAGCTTGGATGAAAAACTGAATGACTGAAAATCAAAGAAACTTTCAGTGTTTGATGAAGCCCCCAGATTATCACAGAAACATAGAGTTGTTCTAGTTGGAAAAGACCTTTAAGATAATGAAGTCCAACCATTAACTCAGCACATTGTCAATATGGCCCTAATTTTTTTTTTATTTTTATTTTTTTCCTCATAGAAAATATTGTTGTGATCTATCATAGAAGTCACAGGTTCTTCTCCCATTCCTGGATGGGTTTCCTGTGACAAATCCTCATGGCACAGGCGATAGTGCAGCAAGAGGGGATACTGCTGTGCATCAGGAGATAGACAGTCCTGAACAGGACCATGATGCACAGAGGAAAACAGGAGTATCAAGCTGTATTGGCAACCTCCAGAAAAGGTCCTAAAGATACAGAGAGCAGGGGGAAAATACAAACTGTCCAGACACCCCTTTTGCAATCCCCTCACACACTCTGTTTCCACCAGTAATGCAGTGGGATGCTTCCATGTCCAGCAGTCCAGGCATTTCCCTCTGCTCCCTCCAACCTGTCTGCATCTCCCTTCCAGACCTCGCCACGCCACAGGGGCTGAAGTTCAAGACCATCACAGAGACGACAGTGGAGGTGGAATGGGAACCCTTCTCCTTCCCCTTTGATGGCTGGGAGATCAGCTTCATCCCCAAGGTACTACCACACATCATGGGTACACACTAAAACCACTGAGCAATCAGGTCCCAAGGCAGCTTCCAGTTACCCCCAAACCACCCCACCCAAAGCTATGTTTGCAGTTTGTGTCCTTGACATCAAACAACCCCAAACGCCTCAACCTCAATTTGCCAAGTTGCCTTTCCCCACTCAGTTTTGGTGTCAAGACACACATCCTCAAAAAATTTCCCAAGAAAATAAAGACAAACATTTAAATAAATAAACAAACCTTCCAGCCTCGCTGCCTCTTTCTGTCCCCACCCCCCTCCTCTTTTTCCCTTCCATCTCCTTCGCTGCCAACCTTCATCCTTATCCCTCCTCTCTGTACCCAAAGCACCCTGGACCCAACCATGCAGCCTCTGGCTCTCAGATAACCTTCAGCATTCCTGAGTCACACACACAGCTAATTCCTGCCACACATTTTTTAATCGCAGTGATGAACAGGTAGAATTTGTGCCAGAAAAGATGAAAGGATGAAAATGTTGCCCTAAATATCGTGTATTTCCTACGCATGGCAAGAAAAATTGTACATTGAGTATTTCATCTATATTCATAATTTCTACCCCATTTAGCCATAAGTACAGCTTCAATTGTATATGGAGTCTCTTTACAAGAGCATTCAGGCCCCAGCAGTAAAAGAAATGCTGATTAAGAGCTCAATTATGCCATTTTTTGCTTGTACAAAACCCTAGCTGGAGTCAAAGGCAGCTCTGGGCAGCAGAGAACTGCAGAACTTAGCCCCAAAGTTTTAAATGCTCTTAACTGTAAATATACCATTATACAGCACAAAGCAAGGGGCTGATTGCTTTAAATAAGTCATTCCCTCATTTCCAAAAAGGCTGGAAGGATCTGGCTGTGGTTTTGGGTACACCCACATACAAATTGTGTCAGAAATTGAAGTTCAGGTACTGTGGGTATAAACCCCTGGGTAATTTTCATTTACTGTTGGGACAAAAGCTGGGATGATAAGGCAAAGTCAGGGAAGAGCTTTGGTCTGGTAGCAAACCCCAGCTACCTTTTGAACATTTCACTGAAACAGATAAACAGGGATATATCCACTTTAGGGTGAGGAATTGCTGGGAGAGCAGCAAATCACAGAATCAGGGAATGGTTTGGGTTGGAAGGGACCTGAAAGATCATCTAGTCCCAACCCCTCTGCATGGGCAGGGACACCTCTCACTAGCCCAGGTTGCTCCAAGCCCCATCCAATCTGACTTTGAACACTTTCAGGGAGAGAGTGCCCACAACTCCCTGCAGTCTCATCATCTCAAGTCATCCCATAAATACAAATTCATGATCCCCCTTTCCATTTTTAAACTTAAAACTTAAAACCATGCATAAACATTTTGGGATTTAAAGGAAGAGAGAAAGCACCACGGAACAACTGCTCCAGGTGCAGGTTTTTGGGACAGGAAAGGGAGGTAGCTCACCAGGCTTTGAAGTTCTTGTATCCAACAGTCAAGTGTAGAGTCCTGCATCGTGAACACACAGTTGAGCTCCTGCCCCCCAGTTTGTGAAATCGGACTCTCCTGAGTCTCCATCACCAGCTTTTCTCTGAAGATAAGGCAGAGGGTGCTGTCTCCTTCACTGCCTGGAAGCTACACCTGCTTGAGCAAATGCTGAACACCAAATAGAACCAAAACCTAGTCCCAAGGGCTAGAAACAAACAAACCAAAAACAAAAACAACCAACCAAACAGAAACCCCAGAATTATAAGAGCAGCATCACAAATAACTTACGTGAGCAAAATCAAGCTTGCTTTGCCTTCCTGAAAATGAGGCAAGAGGATGCTCACTTGGTCCTCAACCTCCCTGTGAGGATGCTCATGCCATCCCACAGAGTCATCCCCCTCCTGCAGTCCCCACGATGCTCTCAGCCCCTGAAAGCCAGGTCAGGGGGATGAGGCAGGGGGGAAGATGAAGCAAAGCCAGATTTAGAATGGAAAATTAGGGAAGGTAAGCTGGCAATTTATGGCTAAAATGGAAGATTTCCTGTTTAATGAGAAAAGAGATGAATATGAATTGAGAGCTTTGTGCAAAGATTTGTTTAGTGTGTTATTAGCAGAGACAGAGGCAAGAAAAGATCCTTTGTCCAAACACTGGCAGGAAAGGTGACATTTGCTGTTGCTTAAAGACTTACAGGTTTTCAGAGCAAAACCACAAAGTAGAATGAGTTTAATAAAGCTACTCACAAAGCAGGGGATGCCAAAATAAAGACCTTACAGTTCCATACCTATATGTGAACAACAGAAGGTTCCTGGCACCTGAAGAGGAGGGGAAAGGAGTCCAGCCCAGGCTTTGGTTTTATTATCTCTTCTTTTTCTGAAGAACAGCACAGAGATGGCAAAATACAGGAGCTGGGGTGGGGGGGAAGAAGGAGTGGGGAGGATTTTGCAGCCCAGCAACATGGGTGCTCTACACTTAGCGAGTGACTGCACCCTGGGTTTCTGCACCTCCACTGTGCAGTTTGGGGGTGCAGGGCTGGGCAGCGAAAGATGCAACATAGGGGGCACCTCTTCTCAATGCATCAGTTCCCCAAAAACATCTTTTTTTTGTTTTGTTTTTTAATGCTTATTTCCACTCTCTGGCAGAATAATGAGGGGGGCGTGATCGCCCAGCTCCCCAGCACTGTCACCACCTTCAACCAGACGGGGCTGAAGCCAGGGGAGGAGTACACGGTTACTGTGGTGGCCCTGAAGGAACAAGCCAGGAGCCCTCCCACCTCCAACAGCGTCTCAACCCGTGAGTGAGCCCCAGCCTGGGCAGAGCCCAGGGCTTAGTCCCCAGAATAAGGTTCCATCAGTGAGAGCAGCCTGGCACTGCACGGTCAGGGATGAAACTGCCAAAGCCACAGGTCCATCGCAGGAACAGCTCCTTCAGGCTGTATTTTGTCTCTCTCCTTCCCAAACTGCTGCCAGCACAGAAACCGTGGCGAGGTTAATGGGGTTGGGAGTGAAGGCTCAGGTCTGCTTTTATTACAGAGCTGGATAAATTCCTTTTCTCCACTAATCTCACATTTCAGAGGCTGGACACCCTTAAGAAACATCTATATAAATGCATTGCCCACTCACATCTAACAGATTACAACTCCCACTGCTTTTGTGCCACTGAATGCCCTCAACTCCCACCAATTCAGGCAGATCAGGCAGCAGGGCAGGGAGCCAGGAACAATGGCACAGCCTCTCGGAACCAATGTATTTGGCTGGTCACTGCTCTGTCCTGTAGGCTAGAGGAAATTCTCCCGGGTCTTCTCGCCAAAGGAGCAGTGGCGATGGGCAGAGCTCAGCGGGAAAGAGAGTCTCACCACACCAGACCTGCTGCAGCCTGCCTTGGCAGCCAGGCAGACGTCTACCTCCATCCAAGCTGTTGCAAACGGAAACAGCATTTTAATAGCTGCCAGAGGGTTGTAACGAGGTGATGCTCTCCCCAGGCTGATAATATGAGGGAAGGGAGGGTCTCTCCAACGGCAGCAGCTCGTTCCAGGTCTAAGCTTCCTCAGCCCAGTCCTCTCCTCCCACTTTGCCTCCCCACACTCAGCTTGACGTGGCTTAACAGAGACATCTCCTGGTCAATCCTAAATATTCCTTCCCTTAGGAAGTTAGTAAAAAAACAAAAGGAGAGGCTGGTGCTTTGAACTCAGTGGCTGACCTTGGCCATGGAGGGCAAAGGGAGTGGTGGGCTCCTAGCTCGCTGTCCTGTGAAGGTGTCCCCACGCTGGCGTGTCTGCCCTCCTCTGTGGCACCCCTGTCTTTTGCCTCCCTCATCCTTGTTCTGCCCAAACACCTCATGCCAGGATGGAGCAGCCAAGGCAGGATTTCACACTGCACAGATAAGCAGTGCTGAATACTTCCCAACACCACCTGGGTGACTGGACAACTTGAAGCAGTTGGAGATTCAGGGTTTGGATGGTCCTGGCCAAGCTGGACACCCAGCTCCTACCTAAAGCCCTTCCTTCCTATCTGTCCTCCTTTCTCTGTTGGTGTTTGGTCCCCAGGCCTCACCCCACTGCTTCCAACTACCCCATATAGCTTCTCTAACCCTCCGTGGTCCTTTCCCTCCCTCCTCAGATGTCTCCCCCAGGACTTCCCACCCTGGGGTGCAGCATTTAGCACATCCTTATTCTATAGCATCATTTTTAACACATACAGTATATCAGACATACTTGGATGCAGTATAGCCTGAATTCCAAGACCCAGCGTGGTGGTTTTCCTCACTTTGTGACCATGGAAGTGACAAAAGGGGCTTCCCAGAAGGCTCTAGGCATTAGTGCTGCCATGGCACAGTAGGGATGGCCAGGTTTGGCCCATCTGTCCATCCATGCAGCAGTTAGGTCCTGCTGGACTCAAAGCATCCATCACCCAGGCTTGAGTCCATGATTTCCAGAGGCTGTGTGTTGGGGGATGTAGAGAAAGGAAAAGCACAACTGTCTGCAAAAGAAAGCAGAAATACCCAGAATTATCTCCCAGTAGCTCTCCAGTATGAATTTAGCTAAAATCTTATAATCTGAGAGGGTTTGGTGGACTTCTACAGCAGCCCCATTACCAGCTAGTTATAGACACTCACCAGAGCAGTTGCATTTTCTCCTCTCTCCCCAGTGCTAAGACATCAACACAAGCTGATCCCTCAGCTTAACAAAAAAACAAGAGCTGGCACAGAAGCAGGAGCATTTCTAGAGACGTTCCTCAGTTCTCCATGCTTGGATCAGTCTGTGGCCCCACGTTATTTAACACATTGTCAATGCTTTTCGAAAGCCATAATATCATTGCTGATAAATTTTGCCAACGATGGAGATGCTCAGAAAAGAGCAAATTGAGTGGAAAGAGCTCATTGATAAAAGCAGTTTGAATGGCTCAAAGAGCTGGGCACAAAGGAAAACTCTGTTTTTCAACACGTCATGAAGCATGAGCAGTTATCTAGGAGCAAAGAAAGTGGACTGCAGTTAGAGGTAGGATGTTTTATCCTGGGAGATGCCACCTGAAAAAGCCAGGGGGGAATTGTTGCTCTAAATCAGCTTGAGAGAAGGGCATGAGTTGCATTATAGCTGTGATGAGCATCGATGGGAGAGCTGCTGGGTCCTGAGCTGGTGCCCACACCTTGGGAGAGACATCAGTGGAGAGGGTTCAGGAAAGAGTTGGGAGATGGGGACAAGGAACTGGGAACCCACCAGGACCAAACCCCGTGAGTACCTTGGGGTGGGCGGGTCACGTCTCCTACCCATGCCACCTCTCTGCCTGGCTCCCAACTGCTAATTCAGGCCTGAAGCATCCCTGAAGCTTGGTGTCCCCAAAGCTGCCACCTTTCCCCATCCAACCCTTCCAAAATAACAGGTGCCTGTTTCCAACCCCCCCTCTCTGCAGTCATCGACGGCCCAACACAGATCCTGGTGCGGGACGTCTCCGACACAGTGGCCTTCGTGGAGTGGACGCCGCCACGTGCCAAGGTTGACGCCATCCTGCTGAAGTACGGGCTGGCAGATGGGGAGGGCGGGAGGACCACCTTCCGCCTGCAGCCCCCCCTCAGCCAGTACTCCCTGCAGGCCCTGCGCCCCGGCGCCCACTACCGCCTCACCATCAGTGCCCTGCGGGGCACCAACGAGAGCCGGCCGGCCCTCGCCCACTTCAACACAGGTAGCTAAGCTGGCTTTGGAGGGAGAGCGAGCACGGAATTTAAGGCTCCAGCAAGCACGGGCTGATCTGCTGGGATCTACAGTCCTGGAACAGGCACAGGGTTTGGGTACCTGGAGCAGAATTGAGGTTTTCTTGCATCTGGTGTTTATGATGGAATCACAGAATGGTTTGGGTTGGAAGGCACCTTAATGACCACCCAGTTCCAACCCTTTTGCCATAAGCAGGGACACCTCCCACTAGAACAGGTTGCTCCAAGCCCCATCCAACCTGGCTTTCAACAATTCCAGGGATAGGGCAGCCACAGCTTCTCCGGGCAGCCTGGGCCAGTATCTCACCACCTTCACAGTGAAGGATTTCTTCCTCGTATCTTACCTAAATCTCCCCTCTTCCAGTTTAAAACTGCTCCACCTTGTCCTGTCACTCCATGCCCTTGTATAAAGTCCCTCCCCAGCCTTCCTGTAGCCCCTTCAGGCACTGGAAGATGCTCTAAGGGCTCCCCAGAGCCTTCTCTTCTCCAGGCTGAACAACCCCAACTCTCAGCCTGTCTCCATAGCAGAGCTGCTCCAGCCCTCTGAGCATCTTTGCGGCCTCCTCTGGACTCACTCCAAAAGCTCCATGTCCTTCCTGTGTTGGGGGCTCCAGAACTGGACACAGCACTGCAGAGGGGGCTCCTACCAGAGGGGAGAAGAGTGGAAGAATCCCCTCCCTTGACCTGCTGGCCACGCTTTTCATGCAGTCCAGGACAGAGTTTGCTTTCTGGGCTGTAAGGGCACATTGCTGGCTTTAGTGGTACCTGGTTTTCCTCTGGCATGAGTGGTCTGGGGTTTAATCCACTGTAAAGGGAGGAAGCACCACAATGAAAACATTATGGTTAAGGTGGAAGTCCAAATGAAGATACCTGAATAGAGGTGTCTTGCATCCTGTCATGGTCCTGGTGCAGAGCAAGGCAGGGCAAATTACTCAACTCACCCTAGAACACACATGCACAGTTCAAAGCACCCCCTGACCCCCTTCCACCAGTGCCTACCTTCCTGTTTAGTCTCTAAACCTCCAGTGCAATGGACCTCCACCATGCCTCACAGGGATGTCCCCATGGTCACCAAAGCAGCCCAGGTGACCCCAGATGCCAGCCACCAGACAGATGACCCAAAACTCCACATTTAGATTACAACCTCTGGGTAAATCCCAACTTGGCCATGTCCTGCTGCAGCATCAAGGCTGAACCTGCTGCTGCCTGGGTGAGACGCACATCCCCACCACCTCCAATGCCCCTTCAGAGCTAAGCGTAGCTTGAGCTCACGGCTAAAAGCCTTACAACCCAGCCCTTCACACCCTTAACAGCACCCATAGATCAACGTGCAATTCTCAAAAGCACCAAACCAACAAGCAGAGGCCTGAATTCCAGGAGATCCTCGCTCCCATTCAGCGTCAAGAGCCACAGCGGCTGCGTTGCCCGAGGGACCGGCAGTCAAGCAGCTGAACACAGCCCAGTCAGAAACGCCATTATCTTATTTTATATCTTCCCCAAACACCCTAACTGGTGGGTAAAGCTTTAATTAATGTTAAGCCTGCAGATAGCTAACAGGTTGAATTTACCGTGCCATAAAGGAGGAGGTGGAGTGTGTATTTCAGTGCTGCTTCGTGGTATATAAATTACTCGTCGTTTACGTTACCGGTGGATACTGTAATAACTGCAGTGTGTGAATTCCATGTGCACATATCCCTAGAGATATATATTACAGATGAGATGTTCGTTGCCACTAATTTGCTGCGTTGGCCTTTCTTGCTTTGCTCCTAAAAGACAACATAAAAAATTCTCCCCCCTCCCCCCAAGCCCAGGTCCGTGAAGGAGCAGTAATTACCCCCTGTCTGCTGAGGCCCAACACCAGCCCATCACTCGCAGCAGAGGTTTGTCGTGCCAACCGGAGCAGATTCGGTGCACAGGCTCAGCAGTGCTAATAAACAAACCCTCTGGGCAACATCTAACCATGAATGAGCCTGTAAAGGTGCTCAAGGTTCTTCTAAGAGCAGTTCAGGCCATTGCATGACTGCTACAGAGCCCTTTTTCTTTTCTGCACATTGCTTCAGTTTCCTTGATGACAACAGAGGAGGAAAATGCTTTTCTTTTCAAATAACATGCAATTAGCTCCTGATGCGACTTACTGAGGGACGCTGTGAATGCTCCAGCACTTGTGGCAGTCTCGTGGGTGGCATGTCCAGGTCTGTGCTGAGCAGGAGGTGAGAGCAGATGCCCCAGCCCTTTCTGCTGGGACGTTCCCCAGGGAGGAGGGAACGCGCGTGGGACCTCACAGACATCCCACCCACTGCTGTTTAGCCGTGCCAAGGCTACGGGGTGCGTTCCCAGTGCCTGGTGGTGAGATGGAGCCTCTCTCCCTTGTGTCATGCAGAGATCGATGCCCCCAAGAACTTGCGGGTGGGCTCACGGACACCGGCCAGCCTGGAGCTCACCTGGGACAACAGCGAGGCTGAGGTGCACAGCTACAGGGTGGTCTACAGCACCCTGGCTGGGGAGCACTACCACGAAGTCCTGGTGCCGCGTGACACCGGTCCCACCACCCGGGCCACCCTCACAGGTATGCATGCATCCTTCCTCCCCCACCCTCCTCCTCACAAGCAAGGAAGGTGATGGAGAGCCCAAATCAGCACCGATGCTCCGTTGCCCTTATTTTGGCACATATTTGAGGCTTTGGGGGAGTTTACTAGTTACCAGAGAGGAGGCTTTCCTTGGCATGAAGTTCATTTCCCCCTCTGCAGGTCTGGATTTGGGTGCTACCCATCTATGAGCTGTGTGATGCATTTCCAAGTGCTGCACCTCCAGGCCATGCCCCTCCAGTGGGGGTCTGTGCAGGTCCCAAACAGAGCTGGCCAGAAACAAAATGAGAAATGTGGAGAGGAAGCCTTTTTAGGCCGATCTAGAAGAAAATATTATTTCTTCCCCCTTTTTTTTTCTTTGGTGGGAAAGAGGTGCTGATGCCCCATAGACAGTGATGGGGAGTCAGGCTGCCCGAGTTCATTGCCTTTTCCCAAATCGGGCCCAAAGCAGAAAGCAGACCCAAATCCAGGGGTGTTATTTTTGAGCAAGCCCTTCAAGCTGGACATTACTCAGGGCAGCACAGGGGGTGCCACTAGGACACCAGGTTCTGCCACGTTGACTCCCTTTGCCCTCCTGGGATCTCCCCAGCTGGAAGAGGGCTCAGGCATCACTGCCATATGGATCTATAGGAGTAAGTTCAGTGGGAAAGCTGAATGCCAAGTTATAGGCCCACTGGCACCGAGCCACAAGAAAGGCTGGAGGACAGGAAAACAATTAGAGCCGTTCGCTTGATAAATGCAGCATGCAGAAAAAATGAAATGTTAGGGATACTTTCTGCTGCATTTATGATGAGGATGTGCATGGAGAAGTGAGATGAGATTAAAGGGGGGTCAGCAATGGATTTGAGAGCCAGTGTTGGACCCTGCTACTCTTCCTCTAGGCATGTACTGCTTTTCTAGGTGAGAAGGAGCATGAAAAATGGGACAAATCCTCCACCCTGGGGCAGAGGGGCAACAATACCCCAGTGACCCAAGCTGTGATGACACCCATGGCAGAGCCTGAGCTTGCCTTAGAGTAAGACAGAGCATGAAGGCTCTCTTTTCTCTCCATAAAAATATAAAAAGCTGTGAAGTCTCTACCTGGCAGCACCAGCTCTGCCTGGCTGCTGCCAGACTCAGGCAGGGCAACAAGGAAACAGGCCACCCCCTCCAGCAAGCTCCAGAGATGCAGAGGTTTAAGTCAATAGCAGCAAGCAATTTTTATATAGGGCCTCCATCATCACCTAAGTGCATTGCTTCTAGATACCAGGGTACTATGAAATAAAGAAACAAATTTAATACAAAAATCTACTTACAGTAGAAAATAACCCAAAAACCATCCTGCTGGCCAAAAAAAAAAAAAAAAAAAAGCCAGGCTGGCCATAGTGTGGCTGGCACATGAGCCTCTCCCAACAGCTCTGTTAAACACATGGTTGCCCTATCCTTTAAGGTCTTATTGCCCATGGTGCAAAGCCTGTGGGTGGGTTTCCAACCACCCAGCACCTGGTGCAATCCATGGTGTAGAAGTAACCACTGATCTGTCAGCAGAAAAAGCAGTGAAGAACAGGCCTGAGCTGAGCTTACCAAAGGTTTGAGCTTAAAAATCCAGCAAGCCTTGCTCTGCCCCATATGTCTCTCTTCCAAATCAGCATTTGCACTGAAGTATCCATCATTTTGCTCTACCCAGGAGCAAAAAGACATGCTCCTGCTCATGTCTGTTTTCTCCTCCCACTTTCTCCAAGGCTATTCTCCTCCTTTCCAGGAGCCTTCTGACACTTATGGGGCACAAGCAAAGGGGTCCATCTTCCCCTCCACCCCGGTGCCAAAACTACACCATAGCAAGAAGAGAGTAGCAGGGATGGGGGGGTTCCTCCCTCCTGGCCTCTCAGAGAAGGTTTTGCTGCCTTCAGGGGATGCTGCCCTTGGGCAAGAAAGGAAGAGGCTGGGTTGGAGGGTTTATGGCTTTTGCTAACCCCATGGGAAAGATAATGAGGAGGAGAATAAAGCTGTCAGAAGTCACAGATGGAAATGTCCCACAGATATAAAACAGCCATCAGCAGTAGGTGCACAGGAAAGGAGCTGGATGAGCTCCATCCCCACGTCCCTTGAGAGAGGCACCGCAGGACATGTCCACCCCAAGAAGCGGTGCTTGGTTCAGCTCCCAGAATCATTGCACCTTTCCTAATTAATGTGCATTTCATTTACTCTGCATAATTTATTTATCTCTGAAACACCAACCCTGTGAAAATATTTGATGCTGAATCACTTTGGAAATAAATATAGCTACTTTCTCCTTCCCATCCCAGCTCACACACACACACACAGTGTTTCTGTCTCGCTGCCAGCAATTCCAGCAGACCTCAGCAACAACTTTTAAAATGTGCTTATTTCTGAGCTAGAATGATCCAAATTCCCTGCCCAAAGACATCCAAGGGGCTTCTTAAAAAGGCTCAACTCTTCTGAGGGCCTATGGGAGGGCTTCTTGTCCTGGGGCTACTCAGAAGGGTCCCCTCCCCATCCCACCCTGTGGCCACCAGGCCAAGCATTGCTCTCACATTCCTTCATGTCCTCTCTGTCCCCGGCAGATCTGGTGCCAGGGACAGAGTACGGCATCGGGATCTCGGCTGTGATGGACAGCCAGCAGAGTGTTCCAGCTACCATGAACGCCAGGACTGGTGAGTTTGGCCCTGTTGCATGCTCCAAGCACAGCCAGCTCCTATGGCTCAGATGTCTCCATGGGACAGTCTGTGCATGGGGACAAGGGTCTGCACCAACCTTCTCCCACAGAGCTTGATAGCCCCCGGGACCTCCTGGTGACGGCCTCCACAGAGACATCCATCTCATTGGCCTGGACCAAAGCCACTGGGCCCATTGACCACTACCGCATCACCTTCACCCCCGCCTCAGGGATGGCCTCTGAAGTGACAGTGCCCCAGGACAAGTCACAGCTCACCCTCACAGAGCTAGAGCCCGGGACAGAATACACCATCTCCATCATTGCTGAGAGGGGACGCCAGCAGAGCCTGGAGGCTACTGTGGATGCCTTCACAGGTAGAGAAAGACAAGTTGGGATGGGGCCAAGGGCAGACAGATCACCACCTCACTCTGGCACCTCCACCAGCCCACCACATTCCCAGCACCAAATTTCCTGAGGTGGTGAAATGGGGATGAGAGCTGGGGCCAATCTACTCATGTGGGAGGAGGTCTGTGGAACTCAGAGGAAGGATGGCCCTACCAGTGTGGGGGTCCCATCACCCTAACCAGCAGCACTGAGCACACTTGCTTGGCTGGAGGCTCCCATAAGGATGAGGCAGGGTTGAGGGAACAGCAGTCCTCTGTGGTTAGGGTGGTCTGTGTGTCCATAACAAGGACAAACCAAGCATTGAGGGACCTCACAAGCACCCATAGGTGAAAAGCTCACAGTCGAGAAGCCCAGGCAGCACATGCCACATGTGGCAGGACAGCACTATCATCCACCATGCGGGTCTGGGATGGAGCGTGCTTGCAAGTAGAGCTGAGAAAAGCAACATTTTCCCCTCCCAGCTCTGCCTTCCAGTCCCAAAACAGTTTCAGATCCATGGAGAGCCCCAAGCTGCAGCTTTGCCGGCTCCATTGGCTATTTCCCATGCAAACATTGGGAATAACACAGAGGCTGGGATCTGCAGACGGTTGGGGTTGCATCTCCGCTCTCCATCTTGTAGGGGTCCGGCCCATCACGCAGCTCCACTTCTCCCAGCTGACATCCTCCAGTGTCAATGTCACGTGGAGCGATCCATCCCCACCAGCAGACCGCCTGGTCCTCACCTACAGCCCCCAGGATGAGGAGGAGGCACAGCAGCTCACGCTTGATGGCACCCGCAGGCACGCCAGCCTGACCGGCTTGCGGCCATCCACCGAGTACCTGGTGTCACTGGTGGCCATGCACGGCGCCATCAGCTCCGAGCCCATCATAGGCTCCATCACAACAGGTACCACAGGACAACCCCTGCCAAGCATGGGACCATGCTGGGAGGGCAAGTGGGGGGACAGGGAGCGGACCCTGCCTCCCACAGCTTTGCTTTCTGCTCCATCTCACCAGGGATCGATGCACCAAAGGACCTCAGGGTGGGCAACATCACCCAGGAGTCCATGGTTATCTACTGGACCCCTCCCATTGCTGCCTTTGACCACTATAGGATATCCTACCAGGCTGCTGAAGGTAATGAGCCAGACCACTCCTGCTTGTGTCCTGAGCTTGCAGCTGCCAACCCTCCCGCCACCCACAGGTCCCAGCAAGCCATCCTCACTCCAGTGCCCCAGGAAAAACTGGGATGGACCAAGAGGCTGCAGGGACTGAGAACAGGGTGTCTGGGACAAGGATGGGAAGGAACCGTCGTGGCTAAGGGCCAGTTTGGCCCAGAGGGGCACAGGAAATTACCCCTGGCAGCACGTCCCCCTGGGGATGGTTAATTCAGTGCTCAGTCCTGAAATCCCACCTCCCTCACCTGCTTCCCCCAGCTCCTCTCCCTTGGCCTATGATGCTGAAATGGTTGAGCCAGCAGAGCGATGGGCACGCAGGTGTGCACCTGCAGGCACAAAACCCAGTTACCCCCAGTTACTCCCAGTATCAACACTGGAGAGGGCTTGTGGCATTACCCTCCCCTCCCAAGCACCTCCTGGGGATGGGGACAGCTGTGATGCCCAAGCTCTTGGCTCCATTCCCACAGGGAGGACAGACAGCACCACCATCGCCAGAGATGCCACCGAATATGTCCTCCACCAACTACAGCCTGCCACCAAGTACGAGATTGGGCTGAAGAGCATCCGGGGGCGGGAGGAGAGTGAGATGGCCTCCATCACAGTGCACACAGGTGGGAAGAAGCTCTCGATGGGCAGGGAGCAATGAAATGGTGACAAGTCCAGCCCCAGGCAGGGCTGGCAGCCCCTGCTGGCACTAGCAATCAGGCAGCAAGATGGATCTCAAGCCAGGCTGATGCAAGCTCAAGATGATGAGCAAGGCTCTCAAGGGCCCAATGTGGATTGTTGAAGTATGTCTAAGCAAAGCTTTTCCCAATTACACATGGATAGTTTTAGGGGGGAGCGATAAATCTGCACGGGGCACAGGGAAGCCAGAGATACGATGTTGGGCAACCATGACAACCTTTCCTAAAGGGAGTAGACTTCCAGAAATAAACCCTGGGGAAGCCCTGACACAAACAACATCTGCTGCAAGAATAAAACCCTCTGCTATCCTCAGACTCCTCAAAACCTAAAAAAGCCCCTAACATCCCAGACTGCATCAGCAAAACAGTGGAGGAGCACCCAGATAGTAGAATAGCACAAACTATGATGTCTCTGCTCTCCAACTGGGGCAGCAATATCTCCTCTGCTGGCAATGTCCCTGGGCAGCAAGGCAGGACCAATAGTAGTGGGACACAGGAAACCCTTCCAGTTCATAGACCAGCATGTTAATGCCTCTGACCCTCTGAATCTGTCCCACATGTAGCTATGGATGCCCCCTTGGGGGTCACAGCCACCAACATCACCCCCACCGAGGCACTGCTGCAGTGGAACCCACCGCTGTCAGAGGTGGAGAGCTACGTCCTCATCCTCACCCACCACACAGGTACCCTGGGGCTCCGTTTCAGCTCCCCTCCACCTCTCTCCCATCCCAAAGCCCATGGCTTGGTGGATACCCTCCACAGAGGGAGGAGGGATGGAGACCTTGCTTTGGGAGGGCAGAAGCCAGTGGGTGGCAGGGCTGCTCCTCTTGTGCAAATTCCATGGCACATGTCCCTCACCAAGCCTCAGAGCATGGCAGCCCACATAGGAGGGGACTGGGGTCCTCTCACTTTACTAATGGCTCAGCAGCAGCAGCCCAGGGGCAAGCAAGTACCCATCCACTGAAACCTGGTGTGCAGCGAACTCCATGAACCCACTACTGTAGGGACAGAAAGCATGAGGCAAAAATAGGGATTGTGGGAAAAATAAGACCATCCTGCTGACCAAACACCACCCCTACAGCTCAGCTGCTGCATAATAGCTCATGGTGTTTCAGCAGTGTAAGTGCTTTTGTCATACCCATAAACACATTTTGGAGAAACACCTTGAACCCTAAGCCTTTTGGCTTACAGTTGCAGGAGAAACAATTGTCGTAGATGGAGTCAACCAGGAGTACCAGCTGACCAACCTCCTGCCCAGTACCGCCTACACGGTCTCTATGTACGCCACCTACGGGCCTATCACCAGCCAGACCATCAGCACCAACTTCACAACTCGTACGTACAGTCACTTTCCCTGCTGCCTGTTACCCACCCGTAGCCATACGTCCATCCCAGGAAAAGCAGCCAGCAATGCTGAGCCAAAGCTCTTGTCACATACATCTGGGTGTAGAAGTTGCTATGAGCTAAACGGACACCCAAATATCAGTGTTGGGCACAACACAAGAAGAAAATTTCAACCACAGTAAGCATCAACCATCATTGTCACTCTTTCAACATCTATCCACACCTCTCCTTGATTTTCTCTGTATGTGGTTCCCCAAGAAGAGCCCTGACCAGGTCTTTTTTTTGCCCAAGGCCATATTCCTGAAGAGCATTAGAACCCATTTTGCTTACAAGAAGCTTGACAGGCTCCATAGCACATGAATTCTGAAGCCGTTACCCTCCAGAGAGCATGCAGGTAGTGGAGGACTTTTAGAGAGTTTGCAGATCTCTGTTCAAGGCTGGGGATGGGTGATGAGGTCTGCAAACTGAAGGCGAGGTTGTACTTTGGGCTGTAGCTCAGGGTTGCGAGGCTGAATGCCAGTGGACTGAGTTGGAAAGCAGGGTTTGGGTGGTCATGTGTGAGAACTTGCACTTCCTTGAGTCTCTCTCCACCCTTGCAGTTTTGGATCCTCCAACGAATCTGACCGCCAGCGAAGTCACCCGACGGAGCGCCCTGCTCTCCTGGGTGCCTCCCATGGGAGAGATCGAGAACTATGTCATGACCTACAGATCCCCCGATGGCAGCCGGAAGGTGAGTGAGCCCTCACAAAGAGACTCATTAAGTCAAGGAATAACATGACCCTGGAGAAATGAGCTGGAGAAATCCAACAAAGCAAAGGAACAATGTCCACTAGGTCAGGGAGAGTCCAGAGGGGAAGACGCTACTTTCTGCGTAAGTGATACTTCAGGTAAACAATTTTAAAAGGCAGGAAAAGATTGACCAAGGCGAACGTTCGTGCACACCTGCAGGTCAGGGCTTGGAGGGCATGCCTGGAAATTTGGGAAGAACCAGGAAAATTCACAACTTGTGAACCACAAGCAAGCTGAGGCAGAAGAAAATTCTCCCATGAACAGAGATGCTAAAAATGCCAATTGCCCTTCTTACAAAAAGGAAGATGGGTACAGACAGCTAATTAATCCCACAATACAATATATTTGATTACTTAATGAGTGTGTCCATATCTGCCTGTCTGGAAGAGCTGCTACAAATGCTAGCAGAAATATATCACCTCAAATAGTCCCGGGGTGACTGGCTGGCAGCAGCCAGGGGATAACAGCTTTGGAGTAGGAGTTCAATACAATGTTATGTGGCACTGGCCAACAAGCAGAAAAACTAACGTGACAGGAATTGACAGAGTCAGATCTGGCTGATAACCAGGTTTGGCCCAAGCTCTACTCCCTGCACTGCTTGAGCAATGTGTCACACCCTGTATCAAGGGCATGCAGATCCCAAGTTAGTAAACAGAGCCCACAGGCTGCAAACATTTACATCTCCAGTGTCCAAACCAACTCATTTTCTCCCATACAGACCATCCCAAAACGCTGGATATATTCACTGATCTCACATTGACTTAGTCCAGGGATGTAAGCAACCATGCAATGCTCCTCCGCCGGGTACCAAGGGCGGTGGTAGTTTGTGTCTCCCCTTCCCTCCTCGTTTGCTCTCTAGGCTCCCCATCGCTTTTCTTACCTGTTGCTCTTGGTGTCTACCTCCTTCTGGGACCCATGTACAGGAGCTGATTGTGGATGCCGAGGACACATGGATCCGCCTGGAGGGGCTTTCTGAGACCACAGAGTACACCGTGCGCCTGCAAGCTGCCCAAAACGCCATGCGGAGTGGCTTCATCTCCACCACCTTCACCACAGGTGAGGACTCACATTGCATCCACTCAGCCAGGCAGGGCTGAGCCCATGTACCACGCTGGTACACACAGACTGCTTTTATGGCCTTTCCCTCCTTGGGCAGCATTTCACCACAATCCACAGAGAGGTACATTCATTACCACAACCCACAGTGCTGCTTTGCTAAAAAAAGTGAATGGCTGAATATAATACAAACACAAGACCCAGCTCAGGGGGATTTGAGCTTCAGACCAGGAACCATCTACCAGAACCTTTGCCTTGCCCTTGTCCCTCCTCAAATGTGTAAATAGAGGGAAATAAACACAAAAGTCAACACCACGTATCAACAGATACGCTGTTGAAGTGAGTGAGGAGAGACCCAGCTGGTCTCTGCATGCTGTAGACATGGTCCAATCTCTCACAAATAGAGAATCATTGAATGGTTTGCATTGGAAAGGACCTTTAAAGGTCACCTAGTCCAGCTCTCCTGGACCATGTCCTCCACCATCAGTGGAGTCATGGACAGCAGAGCCATCACGCCTGCCAGATCATGGTCCTATCAATTTTATCTAATTGCATTATTCCTCCCTCCTCTAATTCTAGAGAAGTTATGAACCCCTAAGGCAAAGGCAAAGGCAATGGTTTCCTTTCCAAATCAAACAGTGGGAATCTACAGTGACCACAGCCTTCCCAGACAGCATACTTACCCTTGCAAGAATGAAGCTTCCATGAAAACATCACCATGGCCCCCACCCTCTGCAACCATTCCCAGTAGAAACTGTCCAAAGCATGTTGTTCCTCACCTTCTCTGAAAATACTTGTTAGGCCAGGGCATTTAACAGACAGGGCTTATGTTGTTCAGAGCTGAAACCAATTACTTTTCTCCTGGGCTTCAAAAGTGCTAAGAAGCCCAAAGATGATGTCTGCCAAAATTCCTCCCATCCATGCTACTGTGGATACACTTCCCCATCCCAGTTACATGCAAAGGTCTCTTCACCTGTTTTTAAGAGTAATAGAAACTACTCATATCACCAAAATAAGAAAAAACTTCTCTAATGCATCTACAGATCAGGCTTTCCTATTATTCTCACCTGTTATGCAGGCACATAAAGCCAGCACAATTCAGGCAGGCAATTAAAAAATGCATGTGTTCTTTGAGGTTGCTCAGGAGTCTGGGATGGAACTGGAAGGGGCCAGCTTCTCCCCTGGGATAAAGCATCAGAAACCCACCCACGTCAGGCCAAGAGAGCACCTTTTCTATTAAACACAAACGTCAGCCCCCTGTGGTGTCAGAGGCATCACTGCCAGATGATGCAGCATCCAAGCACAGGTTTAATTCGCTTCTCGGGTGAAGATGGGCATCAGCAAGAAACCAGGTTGTCCCCACTTACCCCATGTACCACGGAGGCAGGAACACCCAAGAACAAACATCGAGGCAATGCAATCCATGGGCAGCATCTCTGGCACGAGGGTGTGGGCTTCAACTCCCCCTGGCAGCGCATCAGAGCACTGCGCAAGGGCTTGTCTTTAAGGACACACAACAAACAAACAAACAAAAAACAACAACAACAAACCAAAACAACAACGAAACAGGCATAATTTAAATTGTTTTGCTTTGTTCTGCTCACAGTACACATCGCAGGGCTCTTCCATTCCCTCTGACATATTAATAGCTTGGCCGCTTTGTTTCGTGTTTGCATAAGGTTCTCAGGGAATTGTACACAGATGGGACAAAGGGAAGAAACAGATACAGTATTTATAATTTATAGTGGTTTGAAATGTCTTTCAAAGTCTCCTTGGCTCTTAGAGATATGAATATAAATTAAGAAACAAGTAATCTCTGCAAAGCTCAGGGGAGCCTGAAGTGGTTGTCTTTGAAGCAGTTTTCAATGTTGGATGCTATGAAATGCGAACACTCTCCCCAGACTTTGTGCTACCGACCACGGAGACAGGAAAAAAAGGGGATCTTCAATATTTGGGCAAAGTAAGGACTTACAGAATCATAGTATCACAGAATGGTTTGGGTTGGAAGGGACCTTAAAGATCATCTAGTTCCAACTCTCCTGCAAGGGTAGGGACGCCTCCCACTAGACCAGGTTGCTCCAAGCCCCATCCAACCTGGCCTTGAACAGTCCCAGGGAGGGGGCATCCACAACTAGACTTCCAAGTCTTTGGGTTGCAGCACTGGGGGGAATACACCCAAATGTGAAATTACAGACAAGGGTTTGTACCCTGGTCCTGCAGGGCATGACAGTTGTGACAGATGCTCACAGCACATCCTTTGCACCTTCTCAATGCATAACTGAGACAGCCTTGAAAGCCACATCCACATTGCCAGCTCTGCCCTCATTTATCCATACAACCAACGGCAAATAAAAATATGTAGTTCCCCCTTTCGCAGCAAATTAGAAAAAACTGAACCCAGATTTGAGACTCCAATAGTGCTGAGATCTCATATGAAGACTCTCAAATTCTGACCCCCAAATGAGACATTTCTTCATTAGAGGACACCTGGAGCACAGTCAGAGCCCCCACGCTGCCCATCTGTAGCATCTTTCACAGCCTAATTCCTGCTCAGTGTGCAGGTGACAATCAGCCCAGTGTAAGTCCATCCTCATTTCCAAGGGCATGGATCAGGAGAATCTCCCTGGAATCATGAAAGTCATAAAACTTGTTTGGAGCTGGCAATCGTGAGCAGAAAACAGGTTTGGGTATTTTCACAGCTGTCTAAATAGGCTGGTGACAGCTTAAACCCCAGTGTTTCAGACACAGTGCAGAAAGATGGTCCAAGAAGTGACATCCCTCATCCTTCATACTGATGTTACCGTGTACATTTCCAATACAGGACGTATGGGAGATTAATTAATATCTGCACACATTTTTTTTTCCCATTAAATCCTCTGATGTTGTAGGCAGATGTAAAGTCCTACTGCCTTGCAGAGCAACTTAGGACACAGAACCAAGTTAGATCTCTCCTGGATCATAACCAGTGGGGCCCAAGGCACGTGGAAAGGGTCTCACTCTACTTACATTTTGCATTTTTTCTTTTTAATTTCTCAGGTGGCCGTGTCTTTGCTAACCCCCAGGACTGTGCCCAGCACCTGATGAACGGAGACACACTGAGTGGTGTCTACACCATCTCCATCAACGGGGACCTCAGCCAGCGGGTGCAGGTGTACTGTGACATGACCACTGATGGCGGCGGCTGGATCGTGAGTGGCCGTGTGGTCAACAGATGCACTGTCCCCATCACGAAGTAACCAGAGCCCCCTCCTCCCAGCAAAGCCAAGCACCAGGCTGCACGGGAATGCTTCATTTCCCACGCCATCAGGAACAGCCCACGCTCCAGCAATAATAGTTACACTTGGATAAATGCCCTTTGATTTATTTGACATGTTTGCAGCGCTTCTGGAGAGCAGAATCTGAGAGCAAAGCTGATTTATTGTTCTAGAAATTAAATTAATGGCTGATAGCTTTCCCAGGGAATTACTCCCACTGCCTGCAGTGGGAGGATGTCAGGCATCACCCAGATTGAGTCCACACAGGAACACTGGAGAGGCAAATGCCTGTTTGGCTTCTGAATTGCACAACCACCACTTGTCTTGACATAGATGGACTGACACTTTAAGTAAATAATGCTCTGGTGCTTTGATTTTATTTATGTCAAATGCTTACTTGAAGGCACTACACAAAACTCCACTAGATGTATAGCCCAAACAACGACAACAAAAAAAAGGGCCTTCACAAATGCCAATTTCTAGCATGGATGTTATCTTAGCCAGGAAATTTCCCTCCATCCAAGCACTCCACAGATATCACAGAAAGAGGCAGCTGAATGCAGAATCACAGGCTAGAAAACCAGAGGTACCATGTGTTAGGTAGAGCAGAAAGCCTGAAGGGCAATTCCTTCCTTTTATAACATTGATTTGCCTCGGACATCACCTAACATCTCTTTAGTTTGTCCATCTGCACAGGAATTAATTGCACAGCTGTAATTAACACTAACCAGATGGCTATTGCAATTTTCTCCCCCAAAAGGCACGATGGAAAGCCAAAGTTTTGTCTTTATTTCACGTACCCCAAAGCCCAGCAAGGCTGTCTGTCTTCTCCTTCACACTGATGTTCTTCCTGGTCTTCCTCCACCACAGGTCTTCCAGAGGCGACAGAACGGGCTGACTGATTTCTTCCGAAAATGGGCAGATTACCGAGTTGGCTTCGGAAACTTGGAGGATGAGTTTTGGCTGGGTAAGACCTTCATCAGTTGTCTTTCATCAATATGTCAAACCCAAGCTCCCCATACACTGTGCTGCTCGCCCGTGCCAGCTGTTGGCTTCTCTCCTCTCTGCTCTCCCTCAGAGAGTTTTCCTTCCATTGTTCACCCCCTGCATGTTAGAAAGTCACTCTTGGACACACCACCACATAAAAGGCTATTGTGAAGGCCAGCAGCTCCATAATTTGCTCCTCCTAGGAGAGAAGGGGTACTCTGGGGGTCCTTCATGTACCAAACCCCATCATCCTCCTTTGGATGACTACAGGTTGCTTTGGTGGCACCTACAGCTCATGGACCTCACCTGGCCTTGGCCAGCAAGCCCAAAGAAAGTAGGAAAGGGGTGAATGGGAGACCCCAAAACCTGACCACGAGCCAAGGCCAGCCCTGCACCATACGCTCTGTCTTGTATGGAAGGTTAACAGCAACATGAGAAGCACCAGGGCTCCACAGCTGAGTGCCCCCTGCTTCAGCAGCATGGAGAAAGCTGAATCTGCAGCCTTCAACTCACCTCTCATAGCCAAGAGGAGGTGAAACTTGAGCTCAGACCCCACCAGTGGCAGGAAAGACTAAGGCTTAACCAGAAGTGCTGTTGCTCTCTAGTTCCTCTCCTCACCCTCATTTCCCACAGCTGTTTTATTTGCCTAAAGCTTTTTTTGTTTGCTCACAGAGCGGATCTAGGCACCGGGTCTCACCAGGTGTCTTGCTGTGTGTCTTGCCAGGCTTGGACAACATCCACAAGATCACGTCCCAGGGGCGTTACGAGTTGCGAATAGACATGAGGGACGGCCAGGAAGCGGCGTACGCCTACTACGACAAGTTTTCCATCGGCGACTCACGGACCCTGTACAAGCTGAGAATTGGGGACTACAACGGCACTTCAGGTACGACCTCAGTGCTCGGGAGTCATACCAGAACCCTGGGATCAGTGGGCCTGAAACTGTGAGGGAGATCCCAACATCAAAGGTTACTTGTCTGGAGCAGCGATACACGAACCCATCCTGTCCATCATTGAGACCAGGCCAACAAATCCCACTAAGGACAGGGGGAATTTTCCACTGGGGATGAGATATTGAGTATCAGAGGCACTGCTGTCCAAATAACCAGGTCAATCGTCAGAGGTATCACCTCACTTGGCAACCACCGCAGCTCACCACTGATGTCGCACTGGAGGGTGTGTTTATTGCCCTCCCCCAGCAATGGAAAGAGCTGACATCCCCTGCACCATTTCCTCCTGCAGACCCCGAGCACCAGCCAGTTTCGTACAGACACCGTCCCACCTTCTTGCTCAGTTGATGCAGCAGCACCAGGTTTTGTCCACCAGAAAATGGTGGCTGACGGATGATGGAGGGAGGGGGTTTCTTCCCCAAGAAGCAGTAGCAGCCCCTCTAGCTGGGATAGACATGCCCAGTGACTGCAAGCCTCCATGATCCATACAAAACTTCACTGCCATATACTTAGTGAGGTACCCATGCACAGGAGTTGTCCTATACAATATCTGGTAGCTGCAACTGGGAGATTAAAGACAGGGATCTTGGTTGCCTGCAATACAGCACTTGCTCTGTCCTTAAGCCCCAAACCTCTTGCCAAAAACGCCAGTAACTGTGCTGCAGGCATGACCCCCTCTCCTTACCCACACAAGCTCTTCTTCTAGCCAGCCAACCAAGGAGTTTCTGCACCACTTTGAGCAAAGAAAGCCAAGACTCACCAAAGATTCACTGATGAGAGGTTTTCTAGCAAGCCTCTTGGTGGCTGGGCTGCACACAGCTAGCCTGGGCCCACTCCATATTTTCTTAGGGACCACTAAGGAGCCTATTAAGGTCTCCTGTAAGTACATCACTCAATTTTAATAATGACCCTATTTTACTTTGGCTCTTCTTTCATCCAAAAGCAGCTCTCTCGTGCCTTAGTAAGGATGGGAGATGAGGTTGGTGGGTTTGGTGGAAGAAGACAACACACATCTTCCAAAAGGTTCTTCCCCTTATCCAAAGGGAGAACAGAAGGCCAAGCATCTTGGTTCAAGAGATAAATGCTTGGCCACCTCTGGGAGAAAAAGTTCCCTTTGGGTAGCAGGAGGGAAGGAGGCTGAAAGCATCATAGAATCATTTTGTTTGGAAAAGAGTTTTAAGATCATCAAGTCCAACCATTAACCCAGCACTGCCAAGTCCACCACTAAATCATATCCCTCAGCACCACATCCTAAAGTTACGTAGCAGAGTCAGGCTTCAGGAAATCAGGTATGCCCAAATCTAGGATTCAATTCATTTGTGAAATACCAAAATTCAGATCCAAACCCATATATCATTCTATCTGCCAAACCCAAGCAGCCTCTAAGGTTTTCTGCCATCTGTACTGATCCTAAACCAACAGCAGAGGACCTCAGATGAGCCAGTTATGAGCAATTCCAGTTAACATCATTGCCAAACTTTCAGCTGCTTGAGCTGTCAATCAACAGGCTACCACATAAACCAGAATATCCTCATTTCCTTCTGAAAAGACCAGATGACCAGGGCTCCGTCACCCCTAATGGCACCTCTTTCCACAGGGGACTCCCTCACCTATCACCAGGGCCGCCCCTTCTCCACCAAGGACAGGGACAACGACGTGGCTGTGACCAACTGCGCCATGTCCTACAAAGGGGCCTGGTGGTACAAGAACTGCCACCGCACCAACCTCAACGGCAAGTACGGAGAGTCCCGGCACAGCCAGGTAAGGGCAGAGCTGGGCTGGAAGCCTTCAGCATTTCTTCCAGCAGAGGGACCAAGCATGGCAGCAAGCTTAGGCTTGGTGCCAAAGTGAGGGCTGGGGCTGTGTGGTTGGTGCACCAGGGCCAGGAGCATCGCTGAGGTAACCCAACACAAGCTGGAGCAAAGGGAACCACCTTCGAGCCATTTAGGCTGGTGCTCTGGGCCTCATGCTGGCTGCCATGGTCATTTACATCTTGTAAAGTTACATTTAAAAAAAACACACAAAATTTCTTCTGGAGCCTCTGAGCAGAGGGAAAAAAAACCCATCAAGCCAGAGCAGCAGAACACTTTCTTGCTCCCACTGTAGCAGGACCTTTCTTTTGGCTTCTCTACGGTGGTCAACCTTGGTTCCTTCCTCCCCCACTCTAGTTTCTTGTTAGGGTCTTTCTTTACCCTGTACCTTTCTCTCCCTCCTGCCAGGGTATTAACTGGTACCATTGGAAAGGCCATGAGTTCTCCATCCCCTTTGTGGAAATGAAGATGCGACCTTACAACCACCGTAACATCTCTGGGAGGAAGCGACGGTCCCTACAGCTCTGAGCCAGCTGAACTCCCTCCCACCTCCCACCACCTGACCTTTTCTGTCATTTGTTTGTATTTTATAATATGAAAAGGGAAAAAAAAAAAAACCCACAAAAAATTACTACTGGTCAGAGATAGCAACCTGCCCCTCATGAGTGCTGGAGGGACCCATGGTACCAGCAAAGGCTGTGGGAAAGGAAAGACCTCATTGCTTTGCAACTGTCCCAGAGAAATACCAAATTTCCAGACTCTCCACCCCAATACTCTGGCCCTTCACAGGAGAAGAAAAAGAGAGAAAGAGAGATACAGATTTTTGATATTTTTTTAAAAGACTTAGAAATCCCCAGCAAACCCTGTTAGAAAAGTTTTTCCCAGGGTTCCTGGAAGAAACCTTCCCTACGGGGACCTTCATGTGGCCATTTCCACTCCAGTCATGGCCAGGAACAACCATCATTTCCCTGCTTCCCTGTCCCCTCCTGGCAAGGAGGTCCCAAGCTTCATGCCATCCTGTAGGCACCAACTCTTCCAGCAGACAGAGGTCCATCTTTACTTCTGGACTGGTCATAGAACCATCATAGAATGGTTCAGGTTGGAAGAGACCTTAAAGATCATCTAAGTCTAACCCCCCTGCCATGGGCAGGGCCACCTCCCACTAGACCAGGTTGCTCCAAGCCCCATCCAACCTGGTCTTGAACACTTCCAAGGAGGGAGTGGTCATCCCTCCCCTATGCACTGTACACATGGAGACCAAGTAAGGATGAGCAAACACAAGACTCATCCCATTCCCAATTTTCACAGCCACACCAGGAGGGCTTGGCAAATACCTGCGTGTCAGCAAAGTCACAGTCCGCAGCCCACGTGTTGGCCCCACCACAGCCAAAGTCATCCAAAGTACAAGAGGTGCAGGGGAACAAGAGCTGCTCCACCAGCCCAAACCTGCATCATCCATCCCTTCGAGCTGACCACATCCCACTGCAGATGCATGACATCTGCTTGGGTTACACTGAGCTTGATGGAGAAGACTGGAGTCAAATCAGATTAACTTAGAGAAAAAGTTAACTCCTTGTGGTCTTGAAGTCAAGGGCCAGTTTCCTCTGCTAGTTCCATATGCCACCACACTGTCTCTCACTGAGGTCCCAAACCAAAGTCTCAGAGAAGGACCAGCAACCAAAAGAGCTATCATACAACCACAACCCAGCCTGAGGTGCTCTTCTTGTTCAGGAACCTCCACACACACAGGGAAGGGTGACAACACAGCTGAGGCAAGACAAGTGCAAGCTGAGAAATGCCCATTCCCTTCCTTCTCCTACACCATCCCTCTTCACCCTACCACAAGAGGAACACAAACTTCAGTGCCTTGGAGTCACTAACTCTCTAATGTGACACCAACTGTTTCCCCTCCTGGGAGGAAGGCTTAGTCTATTCAGGTTTTGGTGCATTTCAAGACCCTTGAAAGAATAGATGAGTTTGCCCTTCCCATCCCTAACTTGTTCTATCTTAAGGAAGGCAAACGCTTCAGATAGCTCTGGCTGGGCTCTGTTGTCATTGACACCACCTCCACGTAGCCCAAACAACCACCAGGCTGGAGTCACTCTTCTGCCAAGGACTCTGATCAATGCTCAGCATTGTCCCTGGAGAAGGGACTCATACCCACGTCCAAGGACAATGCAGTTCATCACTGGGTTTGCAGCCAAGGGAGCCTTACAAATACTAAATGCTGCTTTTTGATTTTATCACACTGAAGAGGCTTTGTCTCAAGAAACATCTTCCAGATGGCAACATAAAGGCAGCTTTGCAGCAGATTATAATTCAGGCCAATGTCTCTTCCATGGTGACACTCCTGGATTTTCTGACGTTACTCACCATGGCTGCAGAGCTGAAGAAAGGCATTAAGAAGAAATGCAGCCTCCCTGTCCATGCCACATACTGGTACATGAAATCATTGCTAAACCCAAGGTCAGGATGAGATACATGGTCTAGCCCTTCAAGTGGTCAGCTTACAAACTGCAGTCCAACCTGCAGGAAGGATGCTGGAGCTCAGCAACATCTCATCTGTAAACAAGGCATCTCTTCTTACTTCACATCAACATCAAATTAGGCAAGTCAATCAGCTGAGGAACAGGTTAGACAGAGAGGCTGTGGATGATGGGATCTCTTGCAGGACATGGCCAGTACCACAGATCATAAAATGGTTAGAGTTGGAAGGGGCTTTTAAAGGTCATCCAGTTGAACCCCCCTGCAGTGAGCAGGAACCTCTTGAACTGGATCAGGTTGCTCAGAGTCCTGTTCAACCTGAGCTTGAATGTCTCCAGGAATGGGGCATCTATCACCTCTCTGGGCAACCTAGGCCAGTGTTTCACTACCCTCACTGTAAAACATGTCTTCCTTATATCTAGTCTAAACCTCCCCTCCCCTTGTCCTGTCCCTACAAGCCCCCAGGTGCCTGGGGACAAAAGGAACTAGACACAGATGGCAGCATGTCACACCTCCTGAGCAGCCTGCCATGTTTTAGGCCCCGAAAGTCCGCACGAAGCCGGAGATGGAACTAATCAAAACCTAAGAAGCCCCATGGTAGATCAGCAGAGTAACATTTTTCCCAACCATCACAAAGAGTTTATAGGCAAGTGTCCTAACAATAGCACTGTAGTGCAGTGGTGACAATGAGGAGCAGAGGCTGGCAGGGGATGGCATTCATGGACTGACTCAGATGCTGCTGTTTGCTTATCTACTCACATGAAAGGAAGAGGCATTAGTGGAAACACGGGAGCTCATTATTCGCAACCAAGTGGGAGGCAAGAAACCTCTGCTTTCAAATGTACAACTCAAACAGAAAATCAGAATGTGCCAAGCTTTTCCAGAAGGTTCAAAAGAAGATCCTTCAAAAGGCTGATTACTCTCTAAATAGATTTACTGACGTAGATCTCTCCCTCCCTGCTCATGTCTGTCATCCCTTTTGTAAGTCCCATAACCAGGATGAGAGGGCCCCACTGACACAACTCCATCGTCAAGTCTGAAGGACGTCCTTGGAGATAATACCTGACCTTCCAGTGCCATTATCTACCAGTGCTGGTCCCTGATCTCACACACAGTAGCAGGGTGTTGTCTTTCCATTACCTTGGTGAAATGCGGGTGCTAAAATCTTTTAACAGAAAGACTTCTATATGTCATGGTTTTCTCCTGGTCACAACCTAACCCAAGCCTAGGCAAACAATCAGCAATGGCAACCTGGTCATTTGGGCCACTGTCCCTCGTTCACGTTGTCCAGCCACAGATGCAGTTTTCCAGAAATTTATTTTTCATCATCATCTGATGAATTTTTTTTTGGACAAAGCTTCTGCCAGCAGTTCCAAGCAAATTGGTGCTCAACATTGATGTCTCTCTTTACCATGCACAGCTGGTTGATCAAGCCTTTTTTCTGAATTTATTCTTCAAAAAGAGTAAGTTTGTCCCTGTCCCCCACCAGCAGAGCATTGCGACTGAATGAAGTCCTGGCAACAGGCCTGAAATTCCCAGAAACCCAGCCCAGGTCCCACACAATGCTCATCTCAACAGACCTTGGCTCCAGCACATGAACCATCACTGGGCTCTGGTGGTTCCTCTGCCATCCAGCTTGTATGGCCCAGGCTTGTCCCAGACCCCCAAAGGAACGTGAAGCTGTACCCAAACCCCACTATCCATCGCAAGATGCCAACTCCCATAACATCAAGCAGGGAGAAGCACATCGGGTCCAGCAGAGCACCACACATGCCCAGGACCCCTGCAGCCTTTCAAAGTCACCTCTTACTTCTAACCCCCAAATCCTGGAAGAAAACACCAAGGGACTTTCTCATATCTTGCCCAATTTCGATTTCCCTCTGTTTCCACTCCTGCCAGAGCTCCAAGCCCACCTTCCCACCACAAGCTGCACTAAAACGTAACCAAAGAAAGGCCTGAAAGGAAAAGCTGCTTTTAGTAAATGATCCTTAACACAGGATTTATAAAAGAATAGTTTGAAGAAAGAAAGGCTTTCCCCAAAGGGAGTTGGGTTTTGGCAGAAGGATGCTGGAAGGCCCACACAAAGGTCGGGGAGAAGTTTGCATTACCTTACCATAGTACCAGCCCAAACACCTCTTGCCCCAGCTTCTGACCTCCTCCCCCAAGTATTGCTCACCCCAGGTGAAGCATCGGGGTGCTGAAAGCACAGCCCATGCCACTGTCATCCCCAGCACTGCCACAGGGGAAGAGCTCAGGCTGCAGTGTCACCATGCTGGGGTGGCCCTGCACCTACAACAGACATGGACTGACCTGCCAACATCCAGTAGGAGCCAAAATACCCACCCAGAGCATCACTTCTGTGCCATCATCTGCCCTTCATCCACAGCCGCCCTCCTGGTGTGTCCCCACTTGACCTTACAGACACTGCCAGAAAAGAGCTCTTGCCCCAAAAACCCTTTAATTCATGCTTACACCCACTAACAAAGGGCTCTGTCCTGGGGTCAAGTGAGAAGCCCATCCCTTTTTCTGCCAACAATGTACCTATGATGGCCATTAAACCAAACCAAGTCCCTTGGGGATGACCCTCCAGGGTCACCTTCCCCCTTCCTTAAATCTGATGGTGCCCAGATGGTGGAAGCAGCTCCTCACCCCTTCCAGGGGAGAGGTTTGGAGCAAGGGGAAGGGAAAAGCTCATCCCTGGGGAGACACTGATGCCCAACCCCACCTTGATCCCCAGCCCACAGCTCTCCAGGTGTCAGCGATTTCCAGAAGGATGGTGACATGAAGACATAAACAACCAAACAAGCAGCCCCCTGCGTGCAGGTGTTACTCTGGAATTATGTTTATTACTTAAAAAAATAAAAATTCAAAACCATAAACAAGGAGGAGGGAGGCAAAGAAAACCCTTGGACGGGTTCCGATGAACTCAAACACAAACCGACGCAACCAAATGAGGGAGAAGAAAAAAGCAAATAAATGCATAAAGAATATAAATAAATTAATATATTAAACACCCCCCCACACACGCCCTGTAATGAAAACGTAGCTCAGAGAATGGGATCGACGCTTGTTAACCATTGTTAACTAGTATTTTTAGTCCTGACCGCTCTTAGGCTATGTATAGTTCCTTTTTTTAATGCATTTTCTATACATTAATAAAAGATACCGAAGGAGTGAGCCGTGTGCCTGTCTGGGAGCAGGGTGGGGGTGGGATCCTGGCCCATCCAAGCCCAGCAGCCTCGCAGCCCTGGCCTCGCGCCAAGTGGAGACACGTGTGCCTGGTCTCTCCTCCTCGTTTGCCCCACGGGAGAAGGAGCTCGTTAGCGGGGATTTGCACGCTCTCACCCTCTGGTAAGGGGCATGCCGTGGCCTACTGGAGCTCAGATCCTTCTGCATCAGAAGCAGTTGGCCATGGAGGCTTGGTTTTTTTTCCTCAGCAGTTCACAGCCGAGCTGTGAGGTGTCATGCAGCCTCGATTGCCAACCCGGCCAGCCCAGCAGCAGCTGGAAGGGGACCCATTCCTTGCTTGCAAAGCCACACCAAGAAACATGAACCAGTGGGAATAAGAGCTGATGAGAGACAAAGCACAACCCATGGGATAAAAAATACAGAGGGAAGAAATGTTGGGGGCAGCTCAGCATCAGTGCAAGTTACCAAAAGATGTGGTGACATCTCCACCGTGGAGGTGCTTAAGACGAGGCTGGAGAAACACATAATAGATTGGGTTGGAAGGGACCTTAAACATTATCCAGTCCCAACTCTCCTGCCGTGGGCAGGGACACCTCCCACTAGACCAGGTTGCTCCAAGCCCCATCCAACCTGCCCTTCAACACTTCCAGGGATGGGGCAGCCACAGCTTCTCTGGGCAACCTGGGCCAGTGTCTCACCATCTTCATAGAGAAGAATTTCTTCCTAATACCTAACCTACATCTCCTCTCTTTCAGTTTAAAACCATCCCCCTTCACCCTATCACTCCATGCCCTTGTCAAAAGTCCCTCCCCAGCTTTCCTGTAGCCCCTTCAGGTACTGGAAGGTGCTCTAAGGTCTCCCTGGAGCCTTCTCCAGGTTGAACAACCCCAAATCTCTTAGCCTGTAAAACAAAAGCCCCTGAGCAACTTCATACCCCCAAAGCTTCCTCAGGCAGCAGGTGGGACCAGAGGCTCCCAAGGTCCCCCCTGCCTGAGTTATCCCATTAAAATAAACAATAATAAAGTGACCATGATGTCAGGTCAGCACAACCAGGCTCTTAACCCCAGTAAGGCAGGAAGCTGTGCTTTGGCCTCAGCCCAGCACAAGATGGTTTGTTAATAAATTTAGCTGCTCCCATGAGTTAGAGAGGCCCCGGGCTCTGCAGCTCGCAGCCAGAGCAAGCAAAGCTGCTGGGAAGCAGAGCAAAACGACCCCCAAGTCTTCAGTTTAAAGCTGCAATTTAAACAGCAGCACAAAGGAAATCCCACCAAAAACCAAACTGCAAGGCTATTTCCAGCAGGACATGGTCCCAGTGGAAAACAAACAAAAAACCACAATATTGATTTAGAAAAAAATCTCTGGGACCAGTATGAATTTCAGAGGATTCTGGAAGTCTCTCATTCCACACACAGACTTTATTTAGACATCCTTGTCTCAAGTTTTCATGTTTGACACATAGCCAGGCAGGATGAGAAAGCCTGAAAGAAGCTCTTCTGCCAGATCACTTCTTCAATATTCTCTAAATTTCACTTCAGAGAGACAAAACAGGGGAATTTGCTTTGCAGCAGCTTCTCAACTTCTCTTTCTCGCTCCAATTTGAGAGACAAAAAAAAAAAAAAAAGCTGTGAGAGCAAGGATCCCCCACCTCAACCACGACCACCAGCACAGCAAGAAGCCAAACCCAAAGCCCAGCAGACCCAGCTGTTTGGATTAAATGATCTTTTTGATGTTTCAAGGGAGTCAATGCCATGGCAGGCCCTTCAGGCAAGTCTAGGGGGTCTCCCCTGCACATGAAGGAGCCAAGGGATGGAGATGGGTTTAGGATAAAGAGGAAGGGTTGCCTGCACCAGTGGTTGGCATCCCAGCCTTGCCCTGCTTGGCCAAGCAATTGACCCAATGTGGTGAGTGTCACATATGGTCCCTTAGAGAAGGGCAGTGCACTCCATTGTACCCTCCATTCAGCACAGCTGGGGCCAAGTGGCCCCCCACAGGACCTCTGTTTCCTGCAGAGCACCCCAAAAAAGCTTACCTGAAAGAAACAGATTTCCCATTGCAACCACCAGACAGGAGAGGTGGGCACACACCACTTGGAGGTTGGTACCCAGAGAAGGCAGGTGCATGTGGAGCTGCAGCATCCCTCTGGACCATAACCCACCTCCATGCTTCAGACAGGATGAGAAGGGGGTGAGGGCTGGCACAAACCCCTTTCCTATATGCCCCCAAGCTTTGACTTAAGAAGGGAGGAGTTTTGGACCACCACACCAACCCCTGGGGAGCTCCTGCCCCATCACCCAGCACAGATACCCACCACCCTCACCACTCTGTCCCCCTCTGCCCTTGCACAGCTCAAAGCCATCTGCATACTCTAGATAGACATGGTCCTGCAGTACCCCATGTGGTGGGATCTCACATTTCCAACCTCTCCAAGGAGCACACCTCCTCAGGCAGCACAGGCTCCTCTTTGGACACTTCCAGCCACGGCAGAGCATCCCCCCACCAGCCCCCTCCACCATCTGCACTTTGTACAGAGATATTTCATCACAACCCTCTTACCAAAGTCCCCTTCTTGCATGACTGATGCTCAGGAACTTTGTCCCACCAGCAAACATCAGGAGGGTGTGCAAAGGTCCCCAGCAAGGGCGCTGGGCATCCATCCCAAACCTGGAACTCAATTCCCAGCAACACACCCTGCACCCTCAGCCCCAAAAAAACCCAAAACAAACCAGAGAAATGTTTGCCCAGGACTGAGCAGCACAGCAGGAGGAGGTGCAATGGCTGCAGGAGCAAGGCCAGGGCAGGTTGATGAAGGGGCATCCTTGGCCTATAAATTCACAGCTGCTTTATGCCTTGTGAGATGCAATTTTTTTTAATACCATCTTTAACATTCCTGGGTTTTAACTCACCTTCATAACCCTGGATCATTCCTTGAAAATATAAAAATTGAATGAGGATTTTAAATTCCTGTGGCTACGAGCTCTAAAGCTTAATTATGTAGAGTGTAAAAAAAATTATCCCTTTTAATCAAATCTAAATGCAGGGCTTTTACATTTTATTGGTTTGTTCCCTCTGCCTGGGATGAAGAGTGTTGTGAACAGCAGCCCACAGGCTTATTCCCCCTTGCCTGCACTACAGCCACAGCCTCAACACGCAGCAGTTTTTCTGTCTCCAACCTCTTTCAGCAATTTTCCTTACCAAAAAAATCCAATATTACAGACATCATGGAATCAAGGAATGGTTTGGGTTGGAAAGGATCTTAAAGTTCATCTAGTTCCACCCCCCTGCATGAGCAGGGACACCTCCCACTAGATGAGGCTGCTCCAAGCCCCATCCAACCTGGCTTTCAACACTTCCAGGGATGGGGCAGCCACAGCTTCTCTGGGCAACTTGGGCCAGTGTCTCACCACCTTCATAGTGAAGAATTTCTTCCTAATAATCTAACCTAAATCTCCCCTCTTTCAGCTTGAAACTGTTTCCCCCTTGTTCCTCCCCAGCTTTCCTGTAGCCCCTTCAGGTACTGGAAGGTGCTCTAAGGTCTGCCTGGAGCCTTCTCCAGGCTGAACAACTCCAACTCTCTTAGCCTGTCTCCATAGCAGAAGTGCTCCAGCCCTTGGATCATCTTCATGGCCCCCTCTGTACTCACTTCAAGAGTTTTCTATGAGGCAAATCCTAACTGTGATTAGGGACTTGCCCAAAGCAACCACTTGTTCCCCTCTCCATATTTTAGTTTGCTGTCTGCTGTGTGTGGAGATGCTGGAGGTGTGCAGCCCCCCTGTAGCACCACACAAGGTATAAGCACGTTTATTCCCAACAGCATGGTTCATCTTCTTGCTCCCAGCCAGGTTATCTCCCCAGTGTTACTCCTCCACAGGCACCAAGGCCTGGCACAGCTGCCAGAAGCACAGCAGGATGCTGGTGGGAACAGAAGCCACAACAGTCCCTTGTCCCCACACTATCCCCTGACTTTGGTGACATGGCAACAAAAGAGGGGGTTGAAGCAAGTAACTTTACAAATATTTCCCAAAACCTCCTCCCAAAAAGAAAAAAGAAGGGGGAGATTAAATTGAAAACCCTCTCTTGAAGAATTTCAGGACTGGCAGCCAGCAGAGGACCACTGAGGGGACAGGGCTGGAGAAGCAGCCCTGGCAGCCAGCATCCCCTTGCTCCTGGGGACAGCTCTGGCCACCTTCCCAGTCCCACGTCCCCAGCTGCACTCGAGTCACACCGAAAGCAGCCGGCATCTGCCTGTTCACCGTCTCGTATCAGTTCCTCACCCGTGACCCAAGGTCACCTCTCCCCCCTGCCCGAGGGGGACTTGTCCCTCCAAATAAAGGAACTTGCTGTCCCTCGCAGGGGGCAAAAAGAAGCAAAACATCCCCAGAAGAAAGGCTTTCAGGGTGTTTTTCCTCTTTCGCCCACCGCGATTTGCATTTTGCTCTCGGTTCTCTCCCTGGAGGTGGGCAAGTCCCCACCGAGCCCCAGCACCCAGCTGCATCCTCCCCACCAAGCCCCCATTATCAACCAAGATGAGGAGGTGGAAGACTTTGAACCGTAAAGAACAAGGGTCACATAGTCCCCATTCCCAGGCAGGAGCTAAGCCCCAAATGCAGCGCAAAACATCCCAGCACAATGGCACACCTTGGCCAGCCACTCTGGTGGCAGGAGCCAGAAAGCCTCACGTGGCCCCAAACCGAGGGAGATCAGCTCAGCAGAGATCTCCAGGAACAGCTTCCCCCATGGAAGCAGCTTACAGAGAGGAAGGGATGATAAAAACATTTTTTTTAAAGTAATAATAATTTGGCAGCTGCAAATCATGAAAGAAATGGGATTGGATCTACCTCCTCACCTCAGCTGGGCTCCAGGGGAAACTGGCACTGAGGGACAGTCACTGATTGCTCCTCAGCATCATGGGGCTGAGCCAAAGGAAGGACCACGCTGGAGGGGAGAGCCAGCATAACTTTTTTCACCTAAAAAGCAACCTTAGCAGATTAGGTCCAACATCCACCCAGCGTGGTAAACCCTGGGAGCAGCTGCTCTGGCAGGAGGAACAAGTCACCCCTTCTCACTGCTAGGGGCACATGCTTGTCCACCAGGCCCATGCCCAATCATCAGTCACTCCTCTGCCTTTGGTTCACACCTTCCCCAAATCCAGCCAGCAGGACACTGTTGGTAACCCCCTTCCCATGCTGAGGGAAGGGGCACCCCCACTCCCTGTGAAGTTTTTCATCCACTGGCCTTCACCCCGTGCTGCCGGAATGTGCCCAGTCCCAGCATGTCTCCTTTCCCCCTCATTCCCCACCAGCACTGCCAGTAGGATTTCCTCAGGAAGGAGTTCCCAAAGGCTCACTCACACACAAAACAATCAGCAGCTCCAAACCAACAAAAAGCCCTACCGCTTTGCTTCCAAACCCCAAAGCACACATCAAACCCCACCCCCAGCTGCCATCTCTTGCTTGCTCTCAGCTTATCAGGGGCAGAAACATGCACCCTCCCCAAACACACTCAGATTCCCATACCCAAACTGTGCTCAACACAAGCACCAAGGATGCACTGAGGACCCCACCTCATTCCCCACCCCAGCCCTTTCTTGCCCCTAAGCACCAGAAAGAGATGCTCCAGCAGATCTGGACCCACCTCAGCAAGCCCAGCTGCACCCAAAGCCTCTCAGATATGGGTGAGGAAGAGGCACCCCCAAAAAAACTCACCTGTTTTGTGGCTCTTCTCTTAAGAGCAGCCTTTCCCCCACCACTACCCATGTGGGACTGAGTCCCAAGCACTGAAGATCAGACTCAAACCAGTGCATAAGCATCAAGGTGGGACACCTGAGTCCAACCCACGACCGGGGCTCCTCCTTTCCCAGAGGTGACAGGACCCAGCAGGCACCCACCAAGGGAGAGAAGGGGTGAAGCAGCTGCCATGAAGCCTGTCAGCACCAAAACCACCAGCTCAGAGTTCACCCTCCACCTCCCCAAGTGTCACCATCACCATCCCATTCTGCTGCCTCTCCCACTCTCCTCCAAAGCCCAAAAGCCTATTGCTGCTGTTAAAGTAAATACTGAGAGCTGCTCTTTTTACCCAGCCCACAACTGGGTGTGCTTTATTTTTAGTGTTTAAACTGCAGGCTTTTTTGTGGGAGGGGGAGAGCGATTGGAAAAGGCAGAAGCACAGGGGAAAAATGAGAGGAACGTTTCTCCGGGAGCAGAGTTTTCCATTGCTTACTTTAAGCCAGGCCAGCATCTGCAAATAGAAATCACAACTGAAGAACACAGCAAGCAGCCAGAAAAAAAGGTGTGATCATGCCTGCAGACATTTCACATCTCCTCCCACCCCACCCTAACCAAGGAAAACCCAAATATACCGGTCCTAGGTTCCAGCTGGGTGTTATCAAGGCAGGAGTGAAGCTCCCAGCTGTGTAATGGGGCAAAGTGGTAAATATATCAGCTGAATCCAACGAAGCAAAGGGGAAACAGGGTGTTTCTATTTTCAGTGTTGAAATTAGTAGTGTTTTCCAAATAAAAGTAAGGGTTGAGGGGACCTTGGAAGTAATCAGAGTGGCTTTTCAGTAGGGAAAAGGCTTTGGTCTCACAGGGAAATAGGAAGGATGGATGGAAAACAGGGCCTGGAGGTAGGATTTGATTTCCAGCTGGTCCCAGGCATGGGCTCAGACCAACATCCCATGATGTGGCAGGAGTTTGTCTCGTCCAGGATTAATCAGTTCCTCAGCTTGAGGGGCACCAGCAAGCAGAATTGTAATCCGGAGCAGGAGTGATTCATCAGGAGCTGAGTCACAGCTTCCTCTCACCCATTAAAGTTTCTGAGAAACAAAGTATAATCCCTTGGAGCCCAGATATGCTGGATGCCAAACAAAACTAGGTAGCGGGTTCAAAACCTCTCTGCTTTTTTCCATGCCACATGTGAAGGAGCCATGGAACTCCTCACTGTAGAGGACTTCAGTAGGGTCAAGCATCAAATGGTGTCTAAATTTTTTCAAAGCATCTCCTATGGCCCACTACAGGGAAAAGGATGCTGGGCTAGACAGAACCATGGTTGGTCTGAATATATTTGTATATTACAGCATTCGTTTAAGTTTCTTTAAGTCCATCCAATGATTCCCAACCTGGTTTAATGGTATCACTACACTCAATGGCATCAAGACTCTACAGGTAGCAGCATGACAAGAGGTTTAAATGCTGAGGTCAGCATTATCAGTGCCCACCAGCTCTGCCACATCATTGAAGGGGTGCAGCAAAGCTCCTGCCCAAAATCAAGTGGGTGCTGGAGCACTGTGCTTGGAAGGGCCCCTGAAAAGCTGGGAGAGGTGCCCAGACTGGTGGCTCCTCCCTTAGCAAGGCCTCTGCCAAATATAGTTAGCAACAAGAAAGTGCCAAGCCCCCGTGGGGCTGTTTGCCCAGGGAACAAAGCAAACCTCCCAACCACCACCACAGTGCTGGGGGTGGGCAGCACTTTCATGCCCCTCGACCTCAGAGCCAGGCATCCCAGAGCCCACAGCCTGCTGCCCTTAGGGATCTCTAATAATAAATATTTCCCAATCCTATTGAGGTGATTTCAAAGGTGATGTTATGCTACCTGGGATGGGGGTAAGTTGGGATGGGACAAGATGGGATGGAGAGAGATAGGATGGGGTAAGTTGGGGAGGAGTGAGCTGGGCTGGGGCGAGGCATGACCATGGTGCAGAGCCGAGGTATCTCCATCCCGTAGCATAAAAGCAAAGAAAAATTTCCTGGCACTAACAAGCAGCAAGTCTTTAGGTAAAGAAAGGTTGGGTACTTCCCACAGCACATAAACACCTTTTGAAAGGCTACCAAGACGCTCTTGGCACAAGTTGTAGCCTGCAATGTGCATTTCTTGAGGTCCCTCATGCCTCCAGCCTCAGCACTAGGATGAAGGCAGCAGAAGGGAGGGCAGCAGGGGCTGGCAGGCAGCTTGCCTCCATCCCTCCACCCTGCCCCTCTTTCTCCATATTCCCACCCCAGCACTGCTTCTGTTGCTGCCAGGCCATAGCACCAGGAGCACGAGGCTGTTTTCCACCAGCCTCGAAGGGCTGGGCAGCCCCAGCCACCCCAGCCTAACAACCAGTAAGTACCAAGGCCGAAGCAGAAAAGCAAAGCCACTGGCTCTAGAGCACAGAGAAGGGGGTTTTGCAATCTGAAAGGATTCAAGCTGGCCAGAAAAATCCCAGTAAAACATTTCCTAGTTGCAACTTGCCCAGCTGTCAACTTCGCAACGCTGCACAGAGACCGCTCAGCCCCGGATGGGAAAGCAGCAGGGATCAGGTGATGCCTGGATAGCCCCACGCGGAGATAAAAAAGAAGACAGAAAGCAGCAAGGGAAAATCAGGGGTGGCAATCCAAACTGAGCTGAAATCAAAATTGGGAAGTATCAACCCCCTGCATAACCTGGAGTGCCATCCTCGAGTCGAAACGCCATTTATTACCTCCATGGGCAGCACAGCACCCGTAACACTGGTGGGTGCTGCCCGCAGGGGGGAGCAGCCCTCGGGATGTCCCCTCCCATGGGGATGATTGGTCCCCCCCTCTCGGCTGCAGCGTCCCCTTTCCAAGGACAGCACGGTGACTGGGTGCAGGGTGGCACTTCCAGTGCTGCTCTGGGGGAGATGAAGGGCTGCGCCCTCCTTGAAAGCCTCCCAACATCAGCAGCAGCAGCATGGCCCCGCAAACCCCCACTACAGCCGCTCCAGAAAAGTTTTCTCCTCTGCGCCAAAGCTCGGGCAGGGAAAACACTTTGTTCTTTCCTTCTTCCCAGCAACTTTTAGCCTATTTCAGGCCTGGTTTTGTTCCTCCCCCCCACCCGTGCCTCGTCCCTAGACTAAACAACTCCAACTTTCCCAGCTCTTCCTGAGCGCCCGCGGCCGGCAGCGAAGCCCGGGGGTCCCATCTTTATCCCCCCGACAAAGCTCTGGGGTTGTGCAAGGGGAGCGGAGGGGGCCGGGAACGGCGGGAAGCCCAGGTGGGGCCGGGGGGGGCGGTGGGGCCGGGACGGGGGCGGGCACGGGCGGGACGGGGCGGCCCGTTTCCTCCGGCAGACGGGAACCCTCGCTGGGGAGGGCGGGAGGACGAGACTGTGGGCGCTGAGAAGGTAGGTTGGGCCGGGGGGTGCCGGGAAAAGGGTGCCTGGAGGGGGGTTCCTGGAAGAGGGTCCTCGGGAAGGGGGTCGCGGGAGGGAGATTCCCGGAAAGAAGGGCCCAGGAAGAGGATCCCAGGAAGGAGGTCCCCAGGGAAGGGGGTCCCCAGGGAAGGGGGTCCCAGCTGCTTCCCGCAGCCGCTGGGCATCGTTTTCCTTGGCTTTTTGTTAGACAAACCCAGGGGTTGTTTTTTTCCCTCTTTTTATTTTAAGGCCACATCATTGCTGCCCGTAGCCCCGCGGGTGGGCAGCAGTGCAGGCACGGGGCGGGGGGGGGTTGCTTTGGGGATGGGACTTGGGCAAGAGCCGGATGGGGACAGTGACACTTGGGAAATGGCGATGAAGAGCAACCGGCTGTCAGGGGAGATGTGTCAGAAGAAGGCCTGCCCAGCCCCAGAGATTTTGGGGCACGACAGCTAGAGGTAAAGGCTTCGCCAAAAATTTTTGCTGTTATTTCTCCCCTGGAGATCCCCGCAGCCTCCTGAGCCTCCTACAAACAAAAATGTGTGTGATTCCCCCTCAGGGGTGGCCATGGGTGTGGGCTGCCTGTGCCATAGTCCTGAGGCGACAGGGATGGCTCGGAGGAGCGATCAGAGATGACAGCAGAGCTTTGCTACAAGGAAAACTGGTCTTTCGGCCAGAAGTGGCCCCGACCCCAGGGCCGATGGCAGCCGCCCATGAGCAGATGGTGATCGAGGAGCAGGCTCCCAGCAGCAGCTTGCAAAATAGTTTCACTTTAACCCTGTTATCCAACATTCATATCAGTAGTTTTCCAAATCACTCCCTTTAGGGGATGAAAGCATCTACGTGCAGCTTCTGGCTGGAAGGTTTGATGGTGGTGGGAATAAGATGAAGCTTTAGTTGGTTTTGTTTGCTCGGTGGTGGCTTTTGGTGTTTGTTTTTTTAACATTTGAGGAAGGTCTCTGGAGCCTGCTGTGCGCTCTGCGAGACTGGCGGCAAAACTTGTATTATTCACCATTTCCAAAACAGTAACATGCAATCCCAGCTAAGGAAACTGCTCACCCTCAGTGTCGGGTTTCATCCAGTGTTCCTTTAAGTCTGCAGGTGCAAATGGGAAAATAGATGTCACTCGTGCGTGGCTGTGCCTGTGCCTGTGCTTGTTGTATCAGAGTTCCCAGGCGCTGAGGGTGAAATTATCCTCTCCAAGCCTGACTCAAAGCTACCACTGCCAGTGGAAAGTAGGTATAATCTGGTATAAAGCAATTAACAGAAGGGTCAAGTTTAATATTGTGATTGGTGCTGTGCACCACCTAGCATCAGCAGAAGTGAGGTCTCACCCTCATTAAGGAAAAAAAGGTGACTGCAGGTCAGATGCTTTCATGTCACCTCTGCAAGTCCTGAGTTGTAGCTGGACACCAAGCACATGGGAGTTCAAATAACTTAGAAGTACTGGGGACCAAACCCCATGGGTCATGAGCTGTAGGTCGGGTGTCCTCCAGAGCTGCCCCTGCTCTCTCTGTGGAAGCAGGAAGAAGCATCTTAGAGCAGCCATGCTCCCACCTGAGCTGGGCTATGTGTTGGCAGAGAGGAGCAGGTCGAGCTGGAGGATACTTCACACAGGCATAAGACCCTGTTGAGAGCTGAGCCTAAAGGACTTGCAAAATTAGGTTGTAAAATGTCTCCAGCTGTCTCCCCTCTGCCACGGTGACCCTGTGTGGCAGTTCCCAGCCCTTTGCCGCCCATTTCCACCAAACTGCAACTTTTCTGCAAACTCTACCTCCATCCCCAGCTGCTGCGGTTGCTCTGCAGTGTGCAGGATGTGGGCAGGCCAGCATTGCCAAGGCAACCCCTCTGTTTTGATTGCCCCATGCTCAGGCTGGCAGCCTTTACCTCTCCAACTCAGCCAGGCAAGCCATGCAATGCTGAGGGCTTGTGGTGCCATCCCAAGCTGGCCTTCAAAAGACGCCGCTTGTTTTTCACCCACGGCCGCCCGTAACTCTGGAGTAGTGGCTCCCCACCCTTGAAAACCAGCTCCTCGAGAGCCAACATGGATTAAAGAACTTCATGTTGGACGCCCAGCTTCAATTAAAACTTAGACAAGCTGCACAAACCCCAGCCATACAGAGCTGCCATCAGATGGAGCCGTCCATCCCTGGCCACAGGACTCCCTGAGCTACCATGTCAGCTTTCCCCTGACTCGCTGCCAGCACCAGCTACCCAAAACCAAAGAGCTGATTTAACAGGGTGTTCAGCAGCCCTCCCTGAGACACTGCCCTGTTTCCCAGTGCCTCCCTAGCCCCATTTTTCTGTCCTGTATCTGGTCCCCAAAAAAACCAGCTGACCTCCCAGCTGCAGCTCCACATGCATCGAGCACCCAGTTCTCACCCATGGTGAACCCCAGTGCAGCTCTCCCCGCTCATCCCCTGTCTAAGGGGAGAGGTTGCTGTCACACCAACTGGAACAGCAACATGGATTTTTCCTAAATTCAGCTCCTTGCTGCACACACAAGGTTTCAGCTGGCAATGGGTGGCCTTGGGTAACCCCTCTGCCCTGGGAGTTGTGGCTCAAAAGGCACCAGTTTTTCTACTTTCCCCTCTTCACCCCCCCCCTTTTTTTTTATTTCAAACTGAAGAACCACTTTATTCAGCACACAGACATCCTTTCATCTACAAAACAAAAGGCGATGCACACACCAAAAAAGAAAAGGCATTTGAAAACCAGCTGCATGGCCATGCTGAAAGGTGACCCTGGGATTTCGGCTTCTTGCTCAGGACGGTGGCAGGTACCTCTGCTTTCCCATTCCAAGGGATGCTGGACCCCATCCCTGCTCCTTTGGGCTCATCCAGGGCTGGGCACTTCCCAGGAACAAGCAGTGAGGGCCTCTGCAGAGCATTGAGCACTGGTTTAAAGTGGAAACATTTCAAAGGGCTCTGCTTTTTTTTGTTGTTTTTTTTCTCTGCAAACAATTAATTACAAGTTTAAGAGGAAGTTCCAGCCCTCCTTCCCTCCCCAGAAGTTTAGAGGCAATAAACGTAAAGCAGCTCAGTACAGGAATAAAACTGTACATCCTGTTTTGTCTCAAATTAAGGCCGTTGTTGTTTTGGGGTTGTTTTTTTTACTTCTTTTTTGGAGTGAAGTGTATCATAAGCATCCAGTGTTCCTGCCTGGATAATGAGCCGTCAGGATATTTATGGATAAATGGCAAACCTGCTTCATGCAGATGGTTCAGGCCCAGGAAAAGCCGCTTTGTTTATTTGTGTTGCAGTTTAACCTTTACTACAGCTTTCCTAAAAAAAGGCCTCAGCAAGGATGAAGGGTGGGAGAGGGAACAGTTTTAAGAACCAGCTTTCACTGCTTCCCCCCTTGCCCTTTGCTTGTAACACTGGCACCCAGAGAGTCCTTACTTATCTCCCCTGTGAGCAAAAGCAGTTCTCTCATGCTCACCACCAGCTCCAGGCAGGGGGTGGGAAGGGGATGGATGAGATTCCAGTCTCTGAGCCCTCCTTGGTAGCCCATGATTTCTCTGCTGGGTAGGGAATGCAGGGAGCAGCCAGTTTCTTGAGGGAGCAGCAAATTTCCCTGCTTGGCAGCAGAGGTGGGGTGAAAAAGGCTCTCCTACCTCCTGCAGCACCATCCCTCCCTCCTGGGTGCATGCCTGGCATCCTCACCCCAGTGCCCCCCACCCTGCTTTTCTACCTCCAAAAAAACCCTACCATATATATCTTATTTTTAAATTCTCCTTTGAGTGAGCAGGAACTGGAAGATGCACCAGACTGGACCAAAAAAAAAAAAAGGGCAATCAAACATTAAATGTCTTCATTTAGCAAAAGCCCAAACCACCTCCCAGAGCGCTGCGTTTCATTTGGTGAATCTCAAATGAGAGTTTTTCGGAAAGGCACCCACAGAAATTTGTGCATCCTTTTTCATCAAATTTCCCACACATACATTCAAAAGAGAAACCACCAGCTAATTGCAGCCAGCTCAGCTACACTCTCGTGCAGATCGAAATAATAAATTTGCAGCGGTCAGCCTTTCTGCGGGGACTGGGAAAGATAAACCCTTCTTTTAAAATAGGATGAGAGCAACTGTGAAGTCCCAAATTGAGAGCTCAGCATCTACCCTGAAGCATTCAGCTCTTGGGGCCCTGGCAATCGGGTCCAAAAGCTGGTGGCCAGAGGTGGCTGGTGAAACAAGACCTTGTGCAGCTTTGTAGGTCCCAGAACAGTGTTTCTGAAGGCAGGTTTTCCCTCGAGAGCTGCCTTTTTGGGGGCTGCTCACTAGCTTCCACCTCAGCAGCAGCATGAGGGCTATGGTTAGGATTGGGTGGGACTTATGGTTTCTTTTTTGGGCAGGGCAGGCAGCTTTGCTATTTGTCAGGAGGTAAGGGTGTCATTGCAAAGTGAGGCGGGAGGATATGCAGCTGCATCCCAGCCAGGTGAACTGGAGCATCCCAAAACTCCCAGTACAAGAGGGCGTCCCTTAGAAGGGAACTGCCAGAGGGAGAGCCAAGGAGTCAGTGGTCACAGGGGACAAGTGGAGCAACCCACTTCAGGACATCTTTGGAGTTCAGGCTGTACCTCTTAAGTGTTTGTTATGTGGAACGTTCTTTCCTTTTACTGTGCCTCAGTTTCCCCTTCTGTGCACATGGGAATTTCAGCATTCCCTCAAGAGGCTGCAGGGCTTGAATCACGAAGGCTGATAAAGGCACTGACGTAAAACGCTGAGTGAGGGTGAAACCTGGTATTAGAGCATTACAGTGCTCCTGCCAGCTCTTCATCCACACAGCCCACAATTTGGTAGCCCCCATGTTGAACCAGAACTGCAAACTCATGGCACAAAGCCCCCTGCCCTACACACACACACCTTTGGGAGCTTTTCCTGGCTCCAGAAGAGGAGGGGAGCCATGAGCAGAGGCAAGAGGGCTTTCCCAGGAGCCCTGCCGCTCAGCAGCACCTCTCCCTCCCTGAGGGAGAGGAAGACCTTACGTCAGGCCACAGAAATGCTCCTCAGCCCTACCCAACCCTTGGAGCAATTCCCAGGTGAGGCACGGCAGCTCTCCTCCATCCCCAGCCAACCCTCGTCCTCCCCCACGCCGCCTTTGCAGCCAGCCCCAGGTGCACGGAGGTGGCCCTGGGTGCTTGGCCACTGCCTGTGTGTTCCACTGACCACAGGCCCCATCAAAAATCCAGACCACCCACCCCCTAAAAAAAACCAAACAAAACAACAAAACTTGCCAGTTGTGCCCTGGCTGCCAGAGCAGCAGGACCTGACCCCAGCACAATGCCTGGGACAAGCTCACCTTGCCTTTACACTGCCTGGGAGCATGACCATGCCCTGCCTGCAGCAGCCATGCTGCCCATCCCAGACTACAGACCATGAACAAACCCCAGGAGAGGTTGGGAGTCTTGTGTTTCCCAGGTGGGGACACCCAAAGGACCTGGCTGGCAGCATTGCCCAGCCCCTGTGACCCCAGACCTCTCCAAGGCAGCAGATCTCTTACCTTGCTGAGGCTTTGGCTGTGCTGGTAGCACCATGACAAAAATTGGCGAGGGAGCAGGCACCTGATCCATGTGGTTTCCTGTCTCTGCAGGCATCTTCCACTTGTGGAGCCCACCAGCTGCTTACAGGAGCTGAACATATCTCAAGAGGCCTTCAAACAGAGGGAGCAGCACAGGCAGCCTGCCCGGGAGCCAACATGGAGCGGAAGATCAGCTCTTTCTTTAATTCCATCTTGGAGCTCATCCGTACCAAGCATGAGGAAGGTGTCTTCAACACTGTCTGCCTGGCCGTGCTGATGGGTCTGCCCTTCGTTGTCCTCATAGCATCCATTTTCATTTGCTGCCACTGCTGCTTCTGCAGCCGGAGGAGAGAAAGAAGGAAAAAAGGTGGTCCCAGCAGCAACGGGCAGCTACACGCCGAGAGGAACAAGAAAAAAAAGAAGAAGAAGAAGAAGGATGAAGAGGACCTGTGGATCTCTACCCAGCCCAAGCTGCTCTTGCTGGACAAGAGACCCTCCTTGCCCATCTAGCAGCCCATCTGAGGTGCCACCAGTTCTTTCAGCTGGGCACTACGAGGGGCGAGGAGGTGCCAAAGCTGCTGCCACTTTATGGTGACTTTCAAAAGAGGTGGCTAATCAGCATCAGAGAGCAAGGCAGTTGGGCACAGGTTTATGCAAGCTCCTTCTCTCCCACCATCAGAGCATGCCCAAGGGCAGAAACCCCCACAAGTGACAGGTGTGCAGAGGGACACATGCCCTGCTGAGCACGTGAGGGTGACCTGCTCTGGGTATGTACCTCCTACGTATGTACTTCCTGCCACAAGCACAACATGCACACCAGGCTGACACACAACGGAGGGTCCAAGGTTCTCCCTCTGGACTCCTGTGCAAGCACATGGACATGGACACAGGATCACGTGCAGTTGGTCTGAGCCACCTGCATGCTCCCTCTGCATAGACAGAGATGGCTGCACGCAGAGCAAGCACAGGCTCACCTCGTTCCCTTGTCCTGCCATGGAGACAGCACAGCTTGGCTGCCTAGGCTCCGTCCAAACCCAGCTCATGTTGGAGATGCAAAGAAAGCCAAGTGCAGTTACCCCACAGCTCAAAGGTGCACCATCTTTCCAGCCACCAAACCAAAGACAACTGAGAGCATCTGAAGACAGATGCCTTCAGCCCAACCTTACAGACCTCAAGACACCATCTTAAGGCAGCAAAGCAGAAGGACACATTGCCACCCAGGCCAGAGGCATGGAGGAGAGAGAAGGCTGCAAGACCTCCCCTTTTGCACCAGCACTTACAAAAATCTTCCTTGAAAGACTATTTTATACAGACTTACCTTTAGAGAGCCCACCATGCTACTGCAAGAGCAGAACCACAAGCTGAGGCTATGTAAAGGCTTAGCTATGGGCATTAGAGTTATTTATTGAATGACTACTAAAGAAGAGCAGGACCAAAGGCCCCTCCGTGGTGGGGCTGGACACACGGAAGTGGTATTGAAGCAGCAGACAAGCTTTCCCAACACCCTGGCTGTCCCCTCTCCTGGCAGCCCTTGTGCACACAGACACCACGTAGAGGGCTGCTGTACAGCTGTCAAGCAGCCAACTCTGGGATTTGGGATGTGCTGGGGGAGCAGAGGGGAAGAAAGTTCATGCCCACGATCATCCCTTACTCAGGCATGTATCATACTGCTGGACCCAGCATCCCTCTCTATCCCCATCTCCCTTGGAGGTGCAACAGCTCGACTGGACACAGTCCTCACCCCTGCTCTGGTTTTGACCCTCTGCACCTCCTACACCCTCATGCCCAGCCTACCTCCTAAGGAGCTGGGGGTCTCCTCTGCCCCCCCAGGCTCTGCCTCACCCAGCTCGTTCTGCCAGCAAGGGATGTACACGTGTGATGAGAAGTCCCGTCACATCTGGTTTTTGCCCTGCATCTGTACACTGGATGTTTTCCTCCTGCTTTCTTCCACGTCTTCAGCTGCTGGAGTAGACTGGAGCTGCCAGCCAGAGCCAGATATCCGGGAGACAAGCAGCCAAACCTGCATGGGCAAGCCTAGACAGAGCTGCTGGACATGACCTCTTCCAGCCCGAGTGAGGGCAGTGCTGCCTTCTCCCGGCTCCCGGGGCACGCAGCGGCGGGGGGCGTGGGCAAAGCCACCGGTTAGAAGCGGATGCTTGTGGCACCCAGTCCCAGCACAGCCTGTTCTGTCCAACTGGGACAGGGCGGTGATGTTCACACCACATCACGGGGTTTGGCTGGGCACGGCTTTGCTGGTAACAGCCGGGAGGCCAGGCTCCTCCTCACGCAGCCCTTTAAATTGACCCCATATGTGCCTTATTTTCTAGCTTGCTTTGTCACTGTTGAAGTGACTCCCTTCTGCTCCAGAACAGGAAGTAACATATAAAAAGCTATTAAAAAATTGGGATTTGGCACACCTAATCCTAGAGAGAAACACGAAGGGGTAACTCTGGTCTCTGTCCCAAGCCCTCAGTCCCTCCAGGACCCCAAAGAACCAACACTGCACTTGTATTATTCATTCTTCTTTCCCTCCTTTCCCACATCCAGATACTTTTCCCAGCTCTCCTGTCTCCATGCTCACCAGGTGGGCAAAGCAGCCTCCTCCATGGGCAGGAGAGCTGCCATCACAGGTGCTCCTCCTGTGATCCAGAGGCACCAGCAGCCCTGGAGGAAAGGCAGTGCTGCCCGGAGGATTGGAGAAAAATCAGAGCAAAGGGAAACACAGTGGGAGGCCAGAGGCTTACCCAAACAAGCAGGGGCACAGAGGCAGCCAGCTCCAGCAGAGTGAACCTGCCAGGCTTTGCATGGCTCCCTGAAAGAAGGTCCTCCTCCCAAAGGGTTAGCAAATAACGTTGCAGGTGAGGGCAACCAGAGAGCTGTCAAGAAAATGTCGGTGTCATATCACACACATCTCCCATCCAGGCTTTGGGGAGTTCAGAGCCAGGTCTGAATTCAGGAGGTCCCTAAAACCATCATTCAAACCACTCCTAGGCTGGTGCTGGGAGGGACTAGGATACAATCCTGCACTGATCCATCCCACCAGTGGATGGTCTAAGCCTCTGCACCTCATAGAGCACAGGGGCCTGATTTCCTTGAGGGTTGCTGTTTTAGCCAAACCCTCCATGGAATCAGCTTGGGATAAAAGTAGAAGAGCAGCAACAGCCTGAGGTGCAGTGGGACCTGCCACCCATCAGCAGGGCAGCAGCAGCCCCACAACAGCACCCACACTAACAAGGTGGCAGGAGATGCATGGTACAGAAACACCACTTCTCTCCAGCCACCTCTGCACTGCCTCCCCACCACTGCATTTCAGTATCAGCCTTTTACTTTTCTAAACAGTCCATGCAACAGAAAATAAAACAAAAAACACCACTTTTTTTTTTTGCAAAGTTTCTTTTTTAAAAACAAAAATAACTCTCAAACTGCAAAAAAATGCCATGTCTCTTGCTCTCAGTCGTGTGTTTATTTTTCTGGGGAAATCTTTCTTGTATCTGCATCCTGGCCCTAGATAAGACCCGGGAGGAGAGCTCAGCAGGCAGAGGCTATGCAGTCCCTGCCTGCAGCCAGCTGTGCAGCCCGGGGGGACCTTTCCTTAAAGAAACACCCGAGCTTAATCAAGTTTAATGGCCTTGCCTTGTTAATGAACACAGCTTCTCTCCCCAAGGGCAAAAAGCAGCAGGAAGAAGCAAAGCAGTGTTTGTGCACTGTGGGAGGTGGGCTGCAGAGGGGCAGCAGCACTGACTAGTTAACCCCACTTGGTTTTGATCAGACACGTTTCACAGTGTTCTGCTGGGTAGAGCCTTTCCAAATCTTGCACTGCTGAGTTCTCCCTCTACGAGGACAAAAAATAAAAACCTGCTGCTCACTTGGACAATGCACCAAGCTGCACCTTGCCCACAGACCGAGGCTCTGGAGAAGACTGGTGGGAAGAGGTGTGTAGGACCACAGCAACAAGTGGCTAGAAATGGCAGGGACATGTTTTCAGGGGATGGCAGTAAACTGCTGCTTCTCTCTTGACAAGACTGAAGCCCTGCACACTGCATTCAGGGCCAGGTGCCCTTGGCCAGCGTGGGCTGCAGAGGGAGGGGGAGGTTCCTTTGTCCCCAGTTAGACAGGGGTTGAGGTTGAGTTGTGCACCCTGGAGCAGGCCAGGGATGGATGGGATGCAAAAATTGCCCCCGCAGGAACCTGAAACCCCACTGGGGGGGAGAATGGGATCTTCACTGACTCATTTATTCAGCCAAGAAAGCCTAGAGCAGTGACCAGAAGTAACATTGCTGTTTCCCAAGCAACTGCCCAGTGCAATAAAACACTTAGACTGCAGGATCTTTTGGGGGACACGTCTTCTCCCTCCTTCTCTTGGGTCAGTGCTGGGACAGTGGAGAAGGGAGTAAGGAATCCACCACCTCCTCTCCCTCTCCCCCCACAGTGGTATTTTGCTGGGGTTCCCCACAGCAGCACTGGCCATGCTGCTCCCCAGATGTGTCACAACAGATGGTTCCTGGCTCCTGGGACCCAGCAGTGGGACAATCCCCATCGACACAGTGAGGCCAAGGCAGAGAAGATCCTTCTGGGATTCAAATTCTGCCTGTGGCCATGTTGCAAACCTCACTACCTATAACATTTAAGTGTTCTCAGGGAAAGATGGGCGTTTTGAGAATCTTTTTTTGGCCCTACAGCATCACCACTACAGGGCCGGGTACAGCAGCAAAACAAGGGTAGTAAGAGGATGTGAAATTTTTATGGGACTACCCTAACCAGCCTGAGCCTTGAAACCAGAACAGCCAGTTCCTGAAGGCAAACAAACCGCATTATCTGAGCCGTCTCAGGTTCTAAAATTGTCACGCAGACAAGTTAACCCCCAAAAGGTCTTTCCACAGAGGCCGGCTGGATCTAGGGAAGTTTCTCCTGCAGTATCATGAAAGGACGATGCCATCCTGTGGCTGTTCGGAAATCCTGACTTCCCACAATGGCTTTCCAGCAGCTGCCACTTTGGCTGCCCCTCCTGGTGAAAGAGAGGCCCGTAATTAGGAAGGACCAAGAAAACCACCCTCAGAAACTGCAAATAAGGTGTCTCAGTTCCCTTTATCTCTGAAATTCAAAGCTCACAGGCTGAAGAGAGTATTCCCTGCTCTCGGGTAAGATTCATCTTTAGGAGGTCGTGTTTTGCCTCTGCACAGGAAAGAGCTGCTGGCAACCACCACACCTGCTGCTTTTTAGAGCACACGCTTACTTTTAGAGTGGCTGTGTGTGAGGCTAGTGCTCTGGTCCCCCGCAGTGACCTCTCATGTCTGCACCCTGCCCCTTAGCTGAACAACACAGTGAAACCTGCCCTTGCCTACAGACAAGCAGGCAATGGGGAGAAATCACCACAGTTAAGAACCCTCATGGTTTTCCCATGTCATTCTCTCATAGTCTTAGCACAAACCTTGCAAAACATTTAAAGTGCAATTTTCCTTTCCTCTCCTCATGAGATGTCCCAGTATAGGTTGGGGGCTGACCTGCTGGAGAGTAGTGTAGGTGAAAGAGACCTGGGGGTCCTGGTAGACAGGAGGATGACCATGAGCCAGCAATGTGCCCTTGTGGCCAAGAAGGCCAATGGCATCCTGGGGTGCATTAGAAAGGGTGTGGTTAGTAGGTCAAGAGAGGTTCTCCTCCCCCTCTATTCTGCATTGGTGAGGCCGCATCTGGAGTATTGTGTCCAGTTCTGGGCCCCTCAGTTCAAGAAGGACAGGGAACTGCTTGAAAGAGTCCAGCACAGAGCTACAAAGATGATTAAGGGAGTGGAACATCTCCCTGATGAGGAAAGGCTGAGGGAGCTGGGTCTCTTTAGCTTGGAAAAAAGGAGGCTGAGGGGTGACCTCATCAATGTTTACAAATATGTAAGGGGTGAGTGTCAGGGAGATGGAGTTAAGCTTTTCTCAGTGATGACCAGTGATAGGACAAGGGGTAATGGGTGCAAATTGGAGCATAGGAGGTTCAAGGTGAATATCAGAAAAAACTTTTTTACTGTGAGAGTGACAGAGCCCTGGAACAGGCTGCCCAGGGAGGTTGTGGAGTCTCCTTCACTGGAGACATTCAAAACCCACCTGGACAAGTTCCTGTGTGATGTGCTCTAGGTGACCCTGCTCTGGCAGGGGGGTTGGACTAGATGATCTTTCGAGGTCCCTTCCAACCCCTAGGATTCTATGATTCTATGATTTTCTGATTCTATGATTCCTCCCTCTGTTAGCTTCCTTCTTCCCCCAAAGCAGGGCTTTGATTTCCTAATGCAGCTCAGATGAGTCTTTGCCTGCCCACCCACACTAGAGGCACAGCCCTGAAAGTACTATGAAGAACATGGTACTCACCTTTGAAAGACAACTCTCTAGCTAGCTCTCCTCAGCCAGGTCCTAGCAACCACAGATCAGTTAATTGCTTTGTGGTATTAAGTCCCAAAGAGATCACATAGTCCCCATCCCTCTTTTGGGGAGACTCCAAAGGCCCAATTTTCACAGCCCCAGTCTGGGCCTGGATATTGCTCCATCCTTATAAAGAAAGTTTAGGTTAAATGGGAACAAAAATAATTCTTCCGCTCAGAGCAAAACCAGAAATATTTTAAGAGCTTCTTTATTTGCAATTTTATTACTTCCCCCAAAGTCCAGGAAGGATTCTTTAAATGTATTACTCAGCTTAGCACTGGGACAGAAAAGGCCATTAAGACATAGGACAATCATGTTCCAATCTGCTCAGACAAGGAAGCCTTTAAGCAAACATCATTTGGTGAGCTCATACATCTTCCCTAGCTGTAGCTGGTGATCCAGAATTTTAATATCTCAGGGATAGAAAATAGCTCAGGAAAAGAAAATAAAACTCACCTTTATGGCTGTGAGGAAAAAAAAAAAGCAGTCAAATGTGAAACCATGCACTGGGGCCTACCTGAAGGCAGCCTGAAAGAAAAGCCTGAGGGAGAGTGTGCAGCATCAGTTTAACTCAGAGATCCTCGTTTTACAGGTGGATGACAAGCGTTATCATTTCAGCATCACTAGCTACCACACTGTTAATGAAAAAGCAGAAGGCAACAGATGGGACAGTCACATAGAGACTTTTGTTCATGGTCCACAAGCAGCTCTTAGGGAAGCAGTATGCAGAGGCAGGCTTGGGAGGGCAAGGAGTGCCCTTACACTCACCCTGTTTTGGGCCTCACCCAGGAGTGTGAACATTAGTTCACTGTGTCTCCTTGGCTTTTCTTTGGGCTGGGAGACAAGAAGAGACAAGTGAAATAGCAGGATTTTAACCTGGAGGGATATGATACTGGAGGCTGAGGAACCCCAACTGGAGACTTCACCTGGGTTAACAAGCCTTGCCAGCAGCCTGATAAAGGTTCCCAAAACTCAGTCAGAGCTGGGTATGTGCACCAAATGACGAGGAGACAGGAAAAAAGGACCACAGACCACAACAGGGAGAGGTGATAGAGCTTTTCTGAGACTTTGATGTAAATTAGGGGTGTATTATTTTTCAGTGGCTTCAAATTTAGTTTTTTGAAGTCTGAAGCAGAGAGCACCAGAGAAAGACAGAACTAAGAGTCAGCAGCCTGGGTTTTGAGAAAGAACATCATGTGTTAAAACTTGTTTCATGTAAAGATCATAGAAGTTGCATACATTGGATCAAGCGGTCCTTGCCATGTTTAGCCAACTAAGGGTGCTGTAAGTGGGATGCTCCTCACAAGCCCCCTCCAGCCTGCAACAGATCACCCATCAGCAGCTCCAGAGGCTGGAAAGCAGGCTGGGCTGCAGATCCAGAGGTCTCTGGGTGCACGCTGGCCAGCAATTGTCTCCAGAAAGATGTTCGAATTTAACTTTAAAAAATACTAGATCATTATCTTTGGGTACTGTCCTGCACACAGAGTTCAATTTAAGCCCTGATCTTCTTCCTCTTCCCTCCCCAGGACTGCCTCATTACTGGAAGACTGAGGACAGATCTTCATCTCAGTAAAAGGGATGGAGAATTCATGGCCCTTCCATGGCTCCCAGTTCACACCCTGGGAAAAGACCAAGGAGTTCCTTTTACTAAAGCACCCAGACCAGTTGTTAGGAGTCTACCACTGCCCCCCTTTAATACCATTTAACCCTCCAATAAACAGAGACACTGTTGTTCACCAGTTTGACTGTAATTATAATGAGTCTTCTAGAAGTTCCCAATATAATGAAAACTCTACCTAGTTTGAAACACAACAGGACTGAGCCATCTTCAAGCCCAAAATAAGCCCATACATTGAGATGCACACCAAATTAACAGGCTACATGCCACAGTGAGCCAGCATCCTAGTGGGGATCTTGGTGAGTGTTCTTTTGTGTGTTCCCCTCAGAAATGACAACAGCTCCATCCTCAAGTATCTCTGCCCACGAGAATCAGGGGACTCTGAGCTCAAGTCTTTTTGAACCAGGGAAGACACAGTAAGAGCTGTAGGTTTCCTTATGTATCATTTTCCTTTCAAATGAAAGGAGTTAGGACAGCCTGGACAATCTCTACCGCTCCAAGGATAGACATCACCCCCCCCAGTTATGTTTTCTTAGGGCTAGGGAGAAGAGCTGACCACCAGACAGAGCTCTGCCACTCACCTCACTATGCTTGCTCTCCCCATATTTCCCATTGAGGTTGGCCAAGTGGCAGTTCTTGTACCACCACGCACCATGGTGTGTCAGAGCACAGTTGCTGAGAGCCACATCGTTGTCTCTGTCCCACGTTGTGAACTTCCAGCCACTGTGGTAGGTCATTGCATCCCCTAAGGGAAGGGATAAAAGACATGAACAGGAGGAAGAGACTACAGTTGCTCAGCCTAAGGGCTCATGTACCCTTCAGGGGGAACAGAGAAGGCCTGTCAGGGGAAAGAAACAGTGCAGGATGGGTCAGGACAATAATTCCTAAAGGGCTTCTATTAGAGGGCACATCCAAGGGTTGGATCCCCTCAGCTGAAGATCTAAACCTTATGGCAAAAGGAGATTCAAGGGCAAGTGGAACACTACAGCCACAATGATGATGGTAAGGATTTACCAGTGGCAGAAGCCAGCACCAGGATGGCTCTGCTGTTGAGCACACTCTCATCCTGAACAAAAGTCACTTTCTTCAAACTTCTCAGCTGGCAAGCCCCAGCAGTTGCTTCCCTATCAGCACAGGTTACCTCACAGAAATGCCTCCCAGTCTGCCTTTTCAGCTGGCATTTCACTGGGTTACAGAACCCTCTCTACCCTGCAGAAAAGCAGCTCTGCCTATGGGTGCACTCTCCTCAGTCTTCTCAGGAAGTACAGGCTTCTCCCCTCACAGAGAACCACATCTGATCTAACCAGACCTGACGAGCTCCCATGCTACTGGCAAAACAAATACAAAGGTCCCAGCATTTGCTTCCCTGTGCAGAGACAGCACAAACAGGAGGCACTCCTCACCAGCACTGGCTCTGTAATTCCCCACTGACAGCCTGTATCTGTCCCTGCTTGAGGCAACCTGGAAGAAGTCATGGACAGCATAGACAGATTCACTGGCTGTCCACAAATCCACCCAGAGCTCATAGCAGATGGGGCTGCTGCTTGTGAGATTGTGCAGCTTGTCAAGACCTAGAAGAAAGAAATAATTACTCTTAAAAGGGAAAAGCCTGTTCATCTTGCAGTCCAAGACTCTCACCCTGTGGCCATTTTGGTTAAATCAACTATTTCCTGACTTCCTCCTTCCCTGCTTGATGCTGTCATGACATTTTTGCCAAGTTTATGCTGTCTTATCTCATTTTCTGGCAAGAAACAGCAGTATTATAAAAAAAAAAAAAAACACAAAAAAAAACAACAACAAATAGCCTAAACCAGCACAAGACTGGCTGTAGCACAACATTTTTTTTTCCCAGAACATTTTAAGACTCTTGCTCCAAAGACCTTGACCTATTCAGGGCAGGACTCTCTCTTCCACACAGATCTCTAACAGAACAAGACAGACAAAAAAATGACTGACTACATCAGGACACTATGCAAAACTTGAACTTTCCTGCAATTTCTTTATTTCTACTCTCATAGGAACACACAAACCTGAAATAAACCTTTCCAGAGCCTAGCTTGCTCTGGGACTGCTCCAAAGCCCAAAGATGTCAGAGGAAATATTTAATGGGCCTTCAGAGATCCCCCCAATGCTTCACTGGCATTTCTAGGGAAGACACAAAGGCTGCAGGCTCGAGAGGTTAGGTATTTCAGCATTTAGGTGCTCCTACAGAGTTAATCTTCAGCTCTTCACTGGTCACACCCTTGTACCAAGCCAGAACTCCCCAGTGGGATCTCCAAAGCCTTCCACATAATTTTTCCAGCGTTTGTAGAAGTCCAGCTCGCCAGAGCTCCACCTCTGAAACACCTGCAGAGACAAGACCCACAGAGACCAGTGGGTTTCAAAACTTCACCAAAATCAGAGGGACTTGAGCAGTAACACACAGCAATTTATTTCAATAACAGCACTTATTGCTGAAAATTAAAGGTGAAGAAGGGAATAAAGATACTTTTATTTGGTCATTTAGGGAGGCAGCTATCTGAGAACACCTGCTTCACTCTTTCATGTTCATACACAGTCCCCACCTGAAAGCATGTTTTTTTCTCCCTCCAGATCCACAGCTACTGTGTGGTCAGGTTCCAAGTGCATGCTTACAGCTCTAGCATTTAAAATGCTAACAGGCATCAGCTGACCTGCATTAACTGCCCATACATGTAACCTTAGTCTGTGGTCAAAATGAGGTAATATAGCTTAGTTAACTCATTATGAAAGGCAGGTAAGCTAAGCTGTACTAACTCATCTTAGGATAGGGCTGAATGCACCCTCATAGACAACTCCTGTGACCCACCTGGTCAGAGGGAACCAGTACCTGAAGGGGGCCTATAGGAAAACTGGGGAGGGGCTTTTCACCAGAGAGGGTAGTGATAGGACAAGGAGTAACAGTTTTAACTGAAAGGGAGTAGATTTAGGTTAGACTTCAGGAAAAAATTCTTCACCATGAGGGTAGTAAGGCACACAAAAAGGTTTCCCAGGAAGGTTGTGGAAGCCCCCTCCCTGGGCCTGTGTTCAAGGGCAGGTTGGATGAGGCCCTGTGCAACGTGTCCCTGCTCATAGCAGGGAGGTTGGAACCTGGTGATCTTTAAGGTCCCTTCCAACCTTAACCATTCTATGATTCTATCATTCTATGACATTAAGCTGTCACAATTCTGTCACTGCCCTCCACCATTGGCACTCACTAGCAAACACTGAAAAAGCCTTTGAGCCATTCAGCCTCCTACAACATTCCTACTGACAGCCCAAGAGGTTGCACCAGCATCCACCATCCCTCCAAAACATGCTACTCCAGCAAGGCAGGAGCTGATGCAGTGCTGCAGTAGAGCAAAAGGAGCCTTCTGCTAATCAAGTTCCACTTAATTATGTTCATTAAAAAAACCCCACAAAGATGAGCAGAGAAGCACTCACTATCCACCCACCTCTGTCAGTGGCCATGTCACAGTACACCTGCATGGGCCTGCTGCTGTCCCAGGCCAGGTCAATGATGTAGGTGCCACTGGAGGCGAGGCCGTTCTGCTGTGCCTGGCTGCAGTCTGTGGGTATGGGTGGAGAAAGCCAACTGTGAGAACAGGGACAGCAAAATTCCACGTCAGCAAAGCAGGCCATAGAGCTGGGGGAGGCATCTCACACCAGTAGCAATCTCCTAAGGGCTGTGGTACTGGAAGAGAAGTCAGGAAACCAGCAGCCGCCATGTGTGCTCACACAGCAAGCAGCAACAGCAAGTTGCTGCTGGCAGCAACCACTGTCTGGGAGCTGGCACATGGATGAGGTCTCCACAGGCTGCAAGAGATGCAGTCCTGGGTTGCAGTGAGAGCAGGAAGAGGAGCCCTTGTTTGTGAAGGTAGGAGTGCCAGCGACCAGGGACTTTCTCTGCATTTCACTGTTTGTCCCCACTTGGCAGTCCCTGGCACACTACGAGATGCTCCCAAAGCTGGTGGGAGCTTTTGTTTGATTTGCTGCCACACTGGTGTACATTTCCTGACCTCTGAAACCAAGCTGGGCAGCTACCCAATGCCATGACAGTTTTTAAAGAGCTGTGCCCTGCCATTACTAGGATGGTGCAGAAAGATCTCTAGCGTATCATCATCTCTCCTGCCCGCTGGTAGCTCACCAGAAGGCTTTGTCCCACACTTGGCTAGCAAGGTTTGCCAGCAGCACTGGCCAGCATGGGCAGTCTCCACTCCCACTATCCCATTGTATTTCCAAGCCTCCAGATGGTGTGGCTTAGAATGGACTCTCAGCCAGAAGACACATTGTTGACTCACTAGATGGTTTGCTTACAATCACAGTTTCCCCATGCAACTGTAGAACAAAAACTCCATCTCTGACCTCTACCATAGACTGCAACAGCTGCATAACACCAGGAAAAGTGCAACACCCAAGGCCAAATCCTACCTGTTGAAAAGGTACTGTCTGTCTTTCTGCTCTGGTGATGTCCCTTATAGGCCATCACAAAGATGCTATATCTCACTCCTTGTTCCAGTCCTTTCAGCACAAACCCTTGTTTGGTAGGACCCAGCTGTACTTCCTGACAAATAAAACAGATCAAAGGTTAACCCAACTCCAAATAGCATTTAGCTTTTCTGGACCACAGGGCCTCATACTCCATATGCAATTACAGGCTTTTCTTGCAGAGTTCAGACAGGCACATTCACAGTGTATGTGCACAGATTCCCTCTCAAAATTGTTTTTCTGTCACCCATATACCCACAAGACCCAAAAGGCAGAGCCCAGAATCATAGGGGTGATTTCAGTAGGGTCTGCAGGGCTGAAGGATTCACTGTACCTTGCTCATGCCATTTCAACCCTGGTAGGCCAGAGTGTGTCCGTCAATCTGTGCTTCTGGAGGAGTCCAGGTAACCACACCAGTAGAATGGGTCACATCTGATACATGAAGGTCCTTGGGAGGATCAATCTCTATTGAAAAAGAAAATTCAAGTGCCATTGCCTAAATGAAAGACAGCAACAGCAGTGAAGGGCTTGAGCTGAGCTTTCAGTGCCTGATCCTGTTCATTGGGTACTACAGAAGTCACCTATTAGCTGTGACCTCCACAGCTAACAAGAAGCAACGTGGCAGGGTCTGCTACAGACCTGGTTTGGGATGTTTTGTGAGCCCTGTAATCATCTCAGCTGTACCCAGGAGCTCCTGACACATCTGTCTGAGAGGGTCCTCTGAGGAGCATTCACAAAGGGGTCAGGTTTGGGGTCTATGCCCCAATCCTGGAGCATGGCTCTAGCATGCCCTGCTCACAGACCCTACCCCTTGTTTCCCTACTGCAGAGGAAGAACAACTTCACTGGCTTTATTGTTGTCATGCCTCAGCTTTCTTTGATAAATGCAAGAACACAAAGAAGCCCCCAGCTTCACAGTTCAGTATGTGCTGTGTATGGGACACCAGCTCTCTCACTGATATAAAAGGCTCAGCCAGACTGCCCAAGTTCAGCATGAGGAGAACACAATTATTTTTAAGCAATGCCAGTTCACAGCAGTTGTCAAAAAGCATCTGTCTTATGAGATACCCACAACAGGGCTGCAGTGCTTCCCTCAGGATAAAAGCCATTTCTAAAGCTCTAGTTGCAAAGTGACGACAATGAAAGAAGCCTCTCCCTAATTTTCATCCTGTGCTTGCTATACCTGGGTGTTTGGGGAACATCCTAAGGAAAGAAATTAAAGGAGGAGGCTTGTCTAGCTTTCCAAGTTTTAGAGAGAAGGTTCTCGGTGGGCAGTGCTGGCCCTCAGGGAAGAGTGCTCCAACCCTGAAGTACAACTGAGCTCACAGCAAACTGTAACTGAATAATTCACAGAATCACAGAATCTTAGGGGTTGGAAGGGACCTCGAAAGATCATCTAGTCCAACCCCCCTGCCAGGCAGGGTCACCTAGAGCACATCACACAGGAACTTGTCCAGGCAGGTTTTGAATGTCTCCTCTCTGGGCAGCCTGTTCCAGTGCTCTGTCACTCTCACAGTAAAGTAGTTTTTTCTGATATTTACATGTATACCTCCCGCTGGACAGAAGAGGGAGCTAAAAGGTACCAAATCCACCACGAGAAGCAAGGGAAAGAGGCCTGCCATCTCACAGCGCTGCTCTTGAAGGCGAGTCAGCAGTTTACTTACCACTGCTCCCTGCCGCAGCCCGTTTGAATGTTAGGGCATACTCAGCTATCGCCTTGAGTAAGAAAATGTTTGGGGTTTGTTGTTTTTTTTCCTCTCAGAAGTTGTATTATTTTAGCAGAGGTGTCATTAGTTTTCAAAATATAACAAAAAGTATGGTGTTTTTTTGTGCATGTACTTCAAAAATATCCCTACTAATACTAAATGCATTGACTCTCCCAGCAGATTCACTTAGGTGAAGTTTCCAGGTGTCTCCATTTCAGTTAAAAAAAAAAATTTAAAAATTCGATTTGTTGAAAGTCTCCTTGCATTTCTAGTTCCAGATAGGTTCAGCCTTTTGGCCTCAGGAGATCTCCATTTGTCCCCATCATCTGCCCTCAGCCCCTGTAAGCACTGGGGCACTGCCTGGCATCTTGCCCTAAACCCAAGCTTCAACTGCTGATCTCACACCAGCTTGACTCAAACTAAGAAAAAGTACATTAGAAAGGCCAGTGGATATGGAATGACCCTGAAGTGTTCCCAGAACACAGTGATCCTTACAACTGACTGAACAGGACAGATTTAAGCCTGTTTGGTAGTCTCCTAGGACCAGTCTAAGGTCAGGAGCCAAAGACCAGGCCACTATTTTTAAGTGTTCCCAATTCTGAAATGGTTTAACTTTGGTTGTTAGACCTTTGTTATTGTTAGGCTTGATAGCAACACATGAAGCACTGCAGGCTTTTGATTAAGGGTCAGAGAAATAAGCTGGGTACCATCAGCCATCATCACTCTTGTACTATAACATCTGCCTCTTCTAGAACCATCTCTAGCAGCAGTCTCTGTTATGGAAGGCTGTACTCATGCACTTACCTGCAGAGTGGGTTTACGACTGTGCATCTTCATTACCCACTAAGGCAAAAAGAGATCATGAAATGTAAAATAACATGAAATCAGACCCCTCCTACCCCATTTCCTTCTGCCCACAGTTACCTGTCAGCGTATCAGTGCTCACGTTCTTGCTCTCCTTGCTTCCCAGCTCTGCCCAGAGGTGGATGGTGTACCTCATGCCTGGCTTCAGGCCTGTTAGAGTGGTAAAGCTCCTGTTCTTCCCCACTGCTATTTCTTTGGTGTCCCCATCAGCAGAAGTGTAGCTCACCATATACCTGTCTACAGGAGCTTGGACGCTATCCCAGGAGATGGTGGCTGAGTCCTCTGTCACTAGGTCAGCTACCAGATTCTTTGGGCTGTCCATCTCTAAGAAATGAAATGCAGAGTAGAAAGTTTGGGTAACTAAAAGAGATCCATTAGACCAGTTATTTGGCAGCAAGAATGGCCCTGGAGTCCTGACTGACACTGGGTCTGATAAGGCAAAAAAAAAAAAAGAAAAAGATGTGAGAGACTGAGGCAGCACCAACACTCTGCTGATCACAAGACAAACTGGTGTCTAGTATATGCTATGCAACAGGCCAGAAAACAGGACAGAAACTGAGATCACCTCCACAACAGTGTCATACAGAAGCACAAAGATTCTGTGGAATACCTGTCACTGCCTCAGTGCTGATCCTCTTGCTCTGCCGGGCTCCATTCTCTGCCCAGAGGTAGATGACACATTCAATGCCAGGTTTCAGTCCTGTCAGAGTCGTGTGGTCTCGTTCTTCCCCACTTCCATCTCCTCTGTGTCACCATCAACAGAAGTGTAGTTCACCATGTACCTGTCTATGAGAGCTTGGACCCTGCCCCAGGAGATGGTGGCTGTGTTCTCTGTCATTTGATCAGTCGCCAGGTAAGCTGGGCTGTCAATTTCTGCAGAGACAGTTAAAAAAAAAGAACACGGGCTGTCATAGTCAGGCTGTACCCTGACTCCATGACACTCCTTCCCCTCAAGGGCCTTGCCAGTTTCTTCCTTTTTAAGTCCTCTATTTCTGGTCAGACACTGATTGGACCTACAAAGCTGGGAGGTACCTAGGTCTGAGGTGATGTGACTGAGGTGTTACCTTCCCTGGGTACCCACTTGAACATTACCTTCTCACAGCCCCATCCTGTCTCTGCTTCTGGTATCAGCCATTTGTTGCTCCTCTCTTTCTGCCCACCCTGCAGACCTGTCTCTTACACTGCCCCAAAGGCTTCTGCTATTTTAGGTGATGAATCAGAGTTTGGTGGTAGCTCTTGCAATAGCTGGTGTTTGTCTTAGTTGCATCTCTTGAGTTCCAAGGGTTACATAAGAATCATAGAATGGTTTGGGTTGGAAGGAAAATTAAAGATCATCCAGTCTCATCCCCTGCATGGGCAGGGACACCTCCCAGTAGACCAGGTTGCTCCAAGCCCCATCCAACCTGGCTTTGAACACTTCCAGGAATGGGGCCTCCACAACTTCCCTGGGCAACACCATGAGGTCTCACCAACCTCATGGTGAAGAATTTTCTCCTAATGTCCAAGGGAAAGCAAGGGGTGAGGGAGGGGCAAGACACAAGATATGTTAAACAAGATACAAGCAGACCTGGCTGCAGGTCATGCATGAAGCAGCAGCCAACTGTGCACCCTTCATGCTGTGATCTTGACAGATCTGTCCCCAAATCCTGTAGTAACATCACTATCATAAAATGAACTTTCCACATACCAGTCCTACCATGCACTGAGGATGGTGTCCCCTCTCTATTGTCTTTCATGGGTATGACAGTGACCTCATACTCTGTGCCAGGTTTCAGGCCTATAAAGAGCAGAAGGGAGCATTACCAACAATTAGGAAAGACAGTAATTTTTCTTAAAGAAAGTTATTTTGTTTAGTTTATCCAGTTCTAGGTTTGTGGCAGAGAGGAACTTAAAGTTTAGATTTCTGTCTAACTTCCCTTTGTCTTGAGAATGCCCTGATAGCACTTTTGGCCCAGGCTTGCCCTTAGGGCATACATTCACTATTGTAAGTGTGGATTTCCATAACATCACTGTTACCAGCTCTGAAGTAGAAGAATATACTTTATTCCTAATGAGGACAGAACTAAAGCTCAATGAATATGCCTTGAAACTTGCTATCCACAGGGCATAGAAGTTTCATCCCTGTGGAGACACCCATTATTATGGGGCAGGAGAACCCCAGTAGATCTAACCCTGGCCTACAGCAGGCACGAAATGAAGGCAAACTGGCCATCCACACACAAGAGAATTATCTCAGGACTATGGTCTGACAGTCAATTGTTCCTGCCACTTCTCCCTGCCCAGTTTAAAATACCCACAGGTACTCACCAGTCATGATGTGTCTGCTCTTGGGGTCGTTTCTTTTGGGCACCGTGACCTGCTTCTTATCCGTCTCCACCAGGGATCCAAACTTCAGCTTGTAATAATCCACATCTGTTGGTGGGTTCTCCCACTCCACTTGCAGGGAGTGCTCCATCTCCTCCATCACCCAGATGGCATTGAGTGCAGACAGGACTTGGAAGGATAGCAGAGGGCCGTGAAGCAGCACGATCAGCACCACAATGCAAATCACAGAATCATCCTGGTTGGAAAGGACCTTGAAGATCATCAGGTCCAACCGTAACCTAAATCCACCTAGCATAACCTAATCTACCCGTTCAGTGCTTAAATCATGTCCCTAAGCACTATATCTGTATTTCCTTTAAAAGACTTCCAGGGATGGTGACTCCACCACCTCCCTGGGCAGCCTGTTCCAGTGCCCAACCACTCTTTCAGTAAATAAATTCTAATATCCAGTCTAAACCTCCCCTGGTGCAACTTGAGGCCATTTCTTCTCATCCTGTCATTATTCACTTGAGAGAAGTAATATAAAAGTAGTAATAAAATAATAGAAGACAGGAAGTTGTTTAACAGCCCCCCCTCTCTCCCCAGTCACCTGCTGTGAGACCAGAGACATTTTCCTTTGCCAGACTGAAGAGTTAAGCACGTACAGCACAACTGTTATTTCAACAGGCCTAGTTCTATCCCTGGTAACACCCTAACTCAAGAGTTTTCTGCCTCTAGCACAACAGGTGGGAGCTGAGAAGTAAGAAAGAGATCAAAATAACCAAACTTTTCACTGTTTTTGCCAAGTACAAGCAGACAGCAATACTATCAGCTGCCAACAAAATGCCATTTCAGTTCCAGAGGAAGAAAATGTGTCAAATACACAGTCTTTCCACACACAGCCTCCTAACCTCCTGGGCTCATTCCCTCCTGGGAGCAGACTATGATGAAAAAATCACTGCTGCAGGCATGTTTAGCAAATTAGTACCTAGGAATGACATCCTGCTTACTTTACTGTCCCTTCTGCATCCAGCTGAACAGTGCATTACTCTTAATAACATGCTGGCCTTATCTAGCTTGCTTCCATTCCTGCTTCTTCTAGGAGGTAAAGTTATTGATTGCCTGGAATTCAGGGGTGTTGATGCAAGTAGAATTTCGACAAGATAAAAGGAGAGATAGGAAATTTGCAATACATTAAGCCCCAATGATACATATCTGGAAACAGATTCTCCAGAAGAGCACAATGGTGAAAAAATGCAGCTAAGACTGGGAGAAGAAAGTGCTCTCCAGCACTTAGACAGGATGTTACAAACCAAACAATTTGCTCTGCTTGTTTGAATCTAAATTTAAAGATCCACAGCTCCTGACTCTGAAGAAAGAGACTGCATGCTCCTTCCTGTACTTGCTTCTAGATATTTGGGCTCACTGCTAATCCTCTTCTTCACATGATAAAGTGTGACATTGTATGTGGTGCTGGGGTGGAGACCCACAATCTCATAGCTGAGCTGCTCTTTGGGCACATGGACTTGTTTCACTGATGTCTCATACTCTACTGGATAATAGCTAATGAGGTAATTATCCACACCTACATTTGATCCCAGCTGACAGCCAGGGAGTCCTCTGTGGAGTCCAGCACCTGCAAGTTCTGAGGAGCAAGCACTAGAAGAGAAACAAAACAACATTGCAATGGTGATGATGTCTTAGTGTCTGGTCTAGGGCTCACATGGCCAAGCAAGACAATTTTTCAAACCTATTTTGAATACAGAGAGAATGCAGGACTGGAACTCCCAGTCTGTGGTCATCTTGGATTTGTCCATTTTTTCTGCCCCACAGTGTATCACTAAATAAAAATTAATATTGCAATTAGTAACAAATACAATAATTTCCTCCACCCTTCTTACCAGCTTCTAAACCCACACTGTCATAAACCCACACAGCACATAAAATGATCAAACCATCTACTAAGTGTATTTCATTAGGAAGGCACTAACCAATAGCAAACCAGATAGCAAGTACCTGTAAAAAGGCCTGTGTCAGCAACATCAGGTCAGACAACCTCATGAGATTCTTCTCACTTGAAAGGCAGCATTCATTCTCTAGTGCAATTCACAGCTCTCACCAAATTCCACCCTCAGTCTGTGCACAGTTTTGATGGAAACTTTGTACAAAATGTGACAACACTCATCCTGCCTCTCCTTGAGATACAGAAGTTGGATTTGAATATTAGATTTGAATACTCCAGCTTTGCAGTAAAATAATCACCTAAATATTCTGAGAGGAACACAGTGACCCCAGGCTTGGCTTACCTGCAGGATTAACCAAACATTTATGGAAGGTAGAGAGGGAAAGTCAGAACGAAAGAAAGTAGGGAGAAATAAATTACAGAATCACAGAACTACCGAGGCTGGAAAAGACCTTTAAGATCATCAAGTCCAGCCTATGACCAACACCACCACACCATCTAGACTATGGCACTAAGTGCCACATCCAGCCTTGCCTTGAAACTCGCAGTCATGTTTTACCCTGGGAGCAGTCAAGGCCAAAGAAGCGCTGGTGGCAGTAGCACTCTCCTGTGTCACAGAACCCATTGCCACTGCAGTCCCTGGGACATCGTTTCTCGCTGCAGTCCTCCCCGATGAACTCCTGGTGGCACTGGCAGAGCCCTCGGGCTGTGTCACAGGCGCCGTTGCCGCTGCAGTTCTCAGGACAGCGCTGCTGGCCGCAGTCCTCACCGAATAAGGCTCATCACAGATGCCCTTCCCACCGTCACAGCGCCCGCGGGAGCTGCAGTGTCCCGGGCAGGTGGGACGGGAGCAGTCCCTGCCCTCCCAGCCCTCGGCACACTTGCAGCTGCAAGTCTCAGAGAGGAAAGTCCCACGGCCACTGCAACGCCAGACACCTGCCCAGAGCAGCACCAGGATGCACAACGGCAAGGGAGACTGTCACGATCCAGAATTCGGATATGTGGCAATTTTTATAAAGGTGATCCTAAATGGTGAAATTAAGACGCAAACGAGGTCAGATGTCACGCACACAACAAAATTTTATTAGAGCAACACAGCAAAGGTCCCTAGAGCGGATAGGACAGGCAGGAAAACAGGGACAGAAAAGAAAGGAGAAAGCAGAGAGATAAGAGGACAGCAAGCAAGAGAATAGTTACCACCCACGGTCCAGCAATGTCGTCGGTGGGGAAGTGGTTCCTAGTGGGGAAGTGCTTCCAGTGCACCCACAGAGTCCCAGATTTTTATACAGTTCTTGCCCACTGCACCCCCACTTTTCTCCCTGTGTCAGGGAAAAACTCCTATCTTCTCAGTCCTCTGAGATGGGGTGGGGGGGGGGGGTTAGGTCTGGGCAAAGTCCTGCAGATAGTCTTTGTTTGGAGATCTCTGCATACAAAAAGGAGGTCGAGACAACTGGCACCACAGGGTTAGTTTATTGCAGTGGTTTTGGTCCTAGCAGGACAAGATAAAGAGTGTCACCTCCTAAGTTGGTGGCTTTCATGAGATATCAAGGTCTGGTTATCACTGGATATCCTGCTCCCAGAGCCAGCTGTAGATCTTTTTCTCCAAGCTCAGCACGTCCCACACTAAACTCCCCAGTTACTTGCTGCAGGAGGGGTGGATGGGTTGCTGAGACATCTCTTTAGTTCATCAACAGCTGTTGTTTACCTCTCAGATGCCACAGGACAGACAACAGATATCCTGAGTACCAGAGTCCATCACTTATCTCTTGGATTGTTTGAGACAAGCACTATACATTCTGAATGCCACAGAGACACAAACGAGAGAAACGAAAAAGGAGAACAAATCAGGAACGTTGCAATGGACAGGTAGTTACAATGACAAAGGTCATTGAAGGGAAAGCATAAAGATCCCTGGAAAATACAGGCTGAAAAAAACCTGAAAGCATCACCTTGTCCATCTGCCCCTGGCTCCAGGAGGGACCAGCTCCAACCTTGCCTTTCCCAACATAGTCGGCAGGAGTGTGAATTCCACAACCACCCCCAGACAGCCAATTAAAAAGCTTTTCACAGCCTCTAGCCCGAATTTTCCTGGCTGTAATTGAAGCTCACTATTTCTCACCACAGTTGTTATAAAGGTGGAGAGCACATTACTCTCATCTGCTATACACCTGTATTTTTCATGTAAGTAAAGACACTTGTCCCTGTCTCCATTCCCCAAATAACATCAGTTTGTCCCATCTTTTCTTAGAGGCCATGAGGTATAAAACTTTGATCACAGGCAGAGCCAGTGGCCACCAAAAAACATCATAATCAAAAATTCTGCTCTTCTTTTAATCAGTTGTCAAGGAGGAAATAAAAAGGCATTTTCAACTAGAAAATGCTGGAGGCAACAATGAGAAACAAAATGTCAGCAACAAGAGCAGCCTCCCTCATCTTCCACCCTCCCCCCAGAAATTCTTCCATTGAATCCTCCCAACCAAGTGAAACTCAGGAACTGTTCCCTTCCACTTCTGGGAGATGCCTGGGGAGACTTCCCCCACGCTGGTTCCCGAAATGTTACATACTACCTCATTTTGGGACCTTCAGATTTCCTTTCACATCAGAAACCAGAGCACCATTCCATCTGTAGGACTCGATCATTTCACTCGCAGAGAACACCCAGAACTTGACAAATGGATTCCAGTGCCCAAATCCCTGCAGTAAATAGGCTGTATCTGGGATGTAAGAACAGATACTGCAACCTTGGTTTCTCCCACAGTACTTCTGAGAGCTGCTAACTTCTCTCAGCTCTGCCACTTCTTTCTCAAGCTTCTCCATCCTTTCAAGCAGACCCTTAACATGGGTCAGAGTTTCAGCTCCCCCTTTGGGTGTGTGCACATGGATGTTGTGCCTAAAGATGATACTCTGCTCTTTGTTCCCCTCAGCCTCTTCAGAATCTAGCTGCACCTCACTGTTGCCTTCATGCTGTAATGGATCTGCCTCTACCTTGATCTGTGAGGATGTGGGCAGGTCAATCTTGTAGGAGTGGCTGAAGGATATTCTTTGACCGTGGCTGGTGCAGATGGGAGAAGCAGGTTGTTGAATAGCAGATGTCTCAAGAGCACAGCAACACTCCCACTGGGAAGGCAAGCCAGCTCTGGAAACTCATCTTTACGATGGCTTTAGGTAGGCTTTCAGAGGCAGCACTGGACCCTCAAACAGCACAGCTGCTCTCAAGAAGAGGAAAAGTATGTTCATGAAGTTGGTTTTTATGATTTTCTATAAGAAACTCTTTTTTGCCCTGGTTCAGTACTAGGTTGGGTCAGTACCAGGAAAGGAGTCACAGTGGATGAGTTAGATACAAACTAGATCCCTCCAACTTTAAGTTTGCAATTTTCAAATGAGATTTAGCATTATGGTTCATCACAATTACTAATTACACCAGAGCACTTCTCATTCCTCTGCAGTTACAATAGACACTATTTCAGCCTCCTGGCTGTGACCTGGATTCTTGATGGTCTATTTGGCCACAGTAATCTCCAGCAGCTTGCATGGCTTCCAACTAGAAGCTTGATAACTGTGCTCATTCTGTGCACACGTAAAATTCAGAAAGCTGACTATTGGTACAAGAAACTTGGGAGAGAGTTTTGCTCACTTTACATGCATCATGCCATGAGGTATCATTCCCAGGACAGCTGCATCTCAGGCATGGGTGGAAATGTTTTCAGGAAGGTGTTGAAGGGGATGGCAGGAGTCAGTTTCTACAGGGACTATAAGCACAGAGAGCTTTCTCAAGGAGGAGATCAGCTAAGAGAAATGGACTGCAGAACCTGTCAAGTGTCAGTCCCAGCTTGGAGTCCTCATGTCTGCCTCTGCTCACTGGAAACAGAGGAAGAGTTTCTGTGGGGCTGAGAATATCTGCATTTAGAGGTAGGATTGAGATCCTCACCTGGTGTCACGTGTCATTATTACATCTCACAAAACTTTCCCTTTGGGTACAACTGTCCTGACAGAGAGCTGAACCAACTGTCTTCATCTTCAGAGTCTTGTGTTGGTAATTTCTGATTTAGTCCACTTCAAAAAAGCCTTTAGATTTAAATTATCAGGTTTTAGCCATGGGACCCAAATGTTACATAAAATTAAACCCATCCTTCCTAATATAGCACACAGCCTACACTGTTACTTGGATTGGGGAGAACTGAAACATTTCCTCCTTTTGAAACTAATGTGTTGACATTGTGTGTGCCTGAACACTGGCTTCACTTGAGGGATTTCAAGTTTGTGTTGCTTTGCCTCAATTATCTGATTTGTTATCTCAGCATTGGCAAGGTTCATTTAGAAGCTGCTAAAGCAAATCTGTTAACACATGGAGTGAGAGCATATGTTGTAAACCCATTTGTTTTCCTGTACTTTTATTTTAAAAACATTCCTTCTTTCCTACCCTGCATACATAAACAGGAACAGTTTGTTTTCTGGCTAAGATTTTATTTTAAAGAAATAATACACTATTGTTTAAATATTTTGGGATTTAGAGGTCAAAACTGAAGTCCACACATTTTCTTTAAAGCCTTTAGGTAAAGTCTCTAACAGAAAATAACCTGTTTGCTGTAGAAGTTTTCTATTGTCAATCAAGGAAGAATTTGAGACTTAAGAAATAAACACCTCATAGACTAGAATAACAGGAAGAAACTGAGGAAACAGAGGTGGAAGGATAAAATATAAAGTTATCAGTTGGGTTATTCAACATTACAAACTGAATTTTGGCATTAATGGTAGATATCAATCTATACACGAGGTGATATATACTTGGTTAAATACTTAAAATTTCATATCACAAGATGCAGATACAAAACATCACCATATGTGGCCTACTAAGCAGTTGTGTTATTCATTGCACAAGTAGAAGAAAAAAAAACATTATTTAAGTGTTCAATTAGGTAATGTGATACCTAGAAACCATTTGGCTCATATGTATCCATGGTAACCTGCACATCTTAACCCAGACAATAGTGCTGCCCCAGATAATACTCTTTGAGGTAACTGAGGACTCCACTCCTAAAGAATCATACTAAGTTTTCAGATAAGTTTTTTATTTCCATTATAATCACATTTCTGAAATCCACACAGTCCTGTGTCACGATAAAAATCAACTGTTTCACAAAAACTTCATCACACATTTTAAATGCCTCCCCAAAACTTTAGCAGCACCCCTACCATTAGATTCATGCCCTGCCACTGGCAGCACAGCTACAGGAAAGTGTCCTTCACACCGAGGAACAGGCAGATTTGGATGATAAAAAGCCAAGCAAAAAACCCACCACCAGTGGAAACACGTATCATACCTGCTTATGCCTACATGACAGGCTGCACTAGTGCTAGCTCATCTCTCTTGAAGGAAAATCATCACCAACATCAACCAAAACAGGGTATGGATTTCACGATTCAGTCCACAATGACTTACATTATACAAATTAAATAAGGGAGTTACTTCTATTGCTCATTCCCAAGCAGTAATTTGTTTGTTTTTTAATCCATTCAGCACTTACCTACTACAGTAAGAGGAAAGGAGGGGAGTAATAAGATAGCTTCAAAGCTCTGAACAAATTTAATATCTAAATTCTACAGATTCTCACCACAGCCCTCTGCAGGAAATCCCAAAAGCTTGGTTTTGTGGGATTTACTTCCATTCCCCTGGAGATGGGCCCCCAAACCAATGCCCCTCCCCAACAACACATACACAAAGTCCCTTCTCTCAGCACTGACTGCTGAAGAGCAATCTGTTAAAACATGATGTCATTACTAACTAGGGCTTCATGGGAACCACAAATTGATCTCAGATTCTTTGCCTGGGCCTGGAGATCATTCAGGAGGAAAAACCCCTAAACATAAACATTTCTGTCAAGCATAATGAAAGAGCAGGATAGCTTTTTTGGCTTCCTCATCATGTAATAAAGAGATTTTCCCCTGCTGTTAAAAAAAAAAATTGGGTTTAACTGATTCTTCGTGGAGACTATCATAACGTATAGTTGGTAATAATAGCAAATTAGGGAAATGACTAATTTAGGAAAGAATGCCTAACAGTCAGATTTACTAAGCAGAGAATATTATCCTAAGGAAAGAGATGGAAGAAACCCTGCTCACATCTTTTCAACCTTTGCAGAGGAAAGCGTGAGATGATCAAAGCTGGAGAGAACTTACATGTTCACATGTTACGTGAAAGACTCCAACGTTCCAAGTCTTTTTCCATCCTCCAGATCAGTGCTTGAAGATCTGGGGTACAGGCCTTGGCAGCATGGTCTTCAGCTAGCACCCAGTCAGCCAAAGGAGATGCCTGACTGGAAGCTGCTTTGGTCAAGGCAACAGCTGATCAAGACATGGATGTGGATACTAGAAGGGTGCCACCCCGAAGACATGCAGATAGGACTCAAGAGAGAAAGGAGGACTTGTAGTCACAGGAGAAAGGAAATGCAGGTCTAGGACAGCTCCAGGGTTGCAGAAAAGGAAAAGAGAGAGAATCATAAGATCAAAGATTGAGAAATGGGGCAGAGTAGAATATATACCTATCCAAACAGCAAGAGTTACACAACACAACACTAGAAGCAACACACATTAACACTGAAGAAAAATAGAAAAAAAAAAAAAGCAGTGAAAGAAGCCACAGATTGAGACCTGAGCTTTCCAAGTACCAAAGAGGAAGGTACATTGTACAATTTTTGAGTACATAATTTTGCACTCTAGGGTGAGAACAGAAACCACCAAGTTGCAGCACAGTACTAGAGACATGAGAGCTGGCAGTTCCCTAATGGCCAAGTTAGAAAATTGGCACCTTTAACCATCCTAAAGCCAGAGGAGGTGTCTTGAAGAACACAAGAGGAATAACAAATATTGGAAGACATGTCAGAAAATCCTTAGCAAGTTCACAGAAGTGCTGCTAATACCCAACCAACCATCCATCACTTACTTCAATAACTCCCAAGAAGAGCAGCAATAGACCCATCTGACCAACACGAAGAAGGCAGCATTTAGGCTCAAGACACAAGCATTACTAGAGATGAACATTCATGGTGCACTCTGGATGTTGGCTCTAGAATGCCCTAGTGTTTAAAGTGTGGAGACAACAATGTGGGAGCAGGGGAGTATGTAGCAGCAGGCTGTGGAGAGAAGCAAATGCATCTGCAGAGGCACACAGCAAAGCTGTGCCCTTAGATACTGAAGATGTTGTAGCAACATAAAGTTGATAAATCAGCTCATCTCTGGGTAAGCTGAAACACAGTTGGGTTCCTTCTATCTTGCAACACTTTCAGCAATAAAGAACACCACAAGTCAGTAACACCAGTGAGCAGAACTCACTCATAGGGCACAACTATTTTTTTTTTGCAGTCTGACAAAAATGAAGGGAGGGTCAAAACATGCAAAAAATTATGATACTACTACTCAGTTGCTAAGAAGTCGAGCCCATTTTCCTTCTGCTTTATGTATTTTTCTCTGTGAAGCATTCAGCTGAGACAGGCTGCTAATTTCACAGATTTTCCTTAAGTATAATTGAGTTTAACCAATTCGATTATTTGTCTTCATTTTCTGTGGTGAAATTATTCCACTGTTCCAGACCTCATCTACTTTAGAAAGATTTCTATCAGATTTCTTCTCTGGTATTGGTCACATGTCATTTGATGCAGCTGCTGTAATTAGCTGGCCAGCATTCTGTTTCAGTATTACAACATCTTTAAGCAATTAATGACTGCCAACAACAAATGCAACCCTTAATTTAGCAAGATTGTGTATCTAGCCTTTTTTTTTTTTAATTTTCAGACTGATTGAGCCTTACCTAACACTACAGAAATGTGGGATTATTTGAAATAATAGGGAAAAAAAAACACAACTATAATCAGCCAGGTAAATAATGTGTTTCTAGATTCATCTTTATGTTTACCTTTTCTTTCATGCTAATTTGTCTGCAGTGTCTGATAAGCAAAGAGTATTAACTGTTTGTACATGAGTGAGTGGTTCCTCCAAAATCCTACAAAAAGCTCCCTTTTCCTTCAGCACATATATGGTTTCATACAGTTGTAGGAGGCAACCTAGGAAAGCTTGAGCCCTTCAGAATGAAGTGACATGAAATACTACTATGCATTTTCCAGTAATAATACATGGATTATTATTGTTTGTGGAAGGCTTTCAAAGCCTTAGAAGGTACACGCTACAGGGAGTCTGAGAAAGACTGGCTTTGTTTTTCACTCAGAACAGACAACAGGAATCTCAAAGGAAATAAAACCACCTTTCTCTTACCTCTCAAATACATTCAAATGCCTGGTTCAGAGCCCTTCCAATGCACCCACTTCTTGGAAATGTAGTTTGAGCAAGCTAGAAGTTCCTAAGTCCTCTCCCCTTCCCAGTCCAGCTGCAAAGCAGCAACAATCCCTGCGGTGAATTTAAGTCTCCATGGAACAGATGAAAGGAACCAATAGAGGCCTTGGGGTGTTTCCCTCTCTCAAACGACCTCAGGAGCATGCTGGGATTGGGAACGATTTTTCCACTCAGGACCACATCTTGCACATGAGCAGAAAGAACCATTGTATTTATGCTCAGCTTCCAGTCACAAGTCAGAAAGCCTTTCCAGCCCCAGAAATCTGGCAATAAGTAACTAAGAATTATAGCTGAGACCAACGTATTGACAAGGATGTTTGAATTATTAATGATGTGAACTTCAGGTGGAGTAACACAGAAAGTAAAAACAAAACGCCTTTTAAAACCAGCAGTAGTTAAACACAACACTGCACTTATCCAGCACAATCCTCAAAAATAATCCCAAGAACTTCAAAAGAATGCAAGTCACATGTTGTAGGCACTGTTAAGGTACCTACATGATTTTACCAGATTTTACCAGCTGAAAAGCTGCAGAAATAGCAAGTTAGAGACAACGTAATCAACAGCAAGGAACAAAGCTTGAAATCCTCTCTCTGCAAACAGCTGAAACCTACTTCCCAGCCAGTCTTGCATCAACACACCCCATCACTGGGAAGCACACTGGCAAACAGGCCAAGTTTTGAAGACTGGGTGCTCACAGAAGGCTTTGCAAGCTGGGCTCTTGCTGCTGCTGCAGTTTCCCTCCATAGACAGACTCACACACAATTTTAAGAGCAGCCTTTTGGCTTCTCAGAGTATGAAGGGAGCATGGAGAGATGGGAAACAAGGCCAGGGACAAGTGTCTCATGTCTCTGTGGCTCATGAGACCCATCTAAAGCAAGGAGAAGTGAAAATATCCCCCTGTTCCAGTTTAACACTCTGTGTAACAGGTATTAGTAGTTTCAGCTTGGCACATCAACAGGACAAAAACCTTCAGGGTAGTTAATACCTGGGTGGGCAAGGCAGCCAGAAACTGAACGGGTTGTGGAGAATTAATGACTTCATCAGCACCAAAAATGGCCTTTTTCCACTGATCATCATCAGCCTAGGTGGGTGAGTTACTGTGGAAGCTGTTGCTGTTGACTGCAGCATGGGTTCTAGAATCTGACTGTGTTCACCTGCCAGTCTGGCCACTTGTTCCAGATTACACCTAAGTACTTCAAAATTGGTATAATAGGCCAGGCAACTAGTAAAACACACACAACAAGCAGCATGGTGAGCTGCAAGAGAATCCAACTTCTCACATAACCTTTTGGATGTAGCTAAGAAGCTGATATGAACTGGAAAAATGATCAAAATTACTAATTCAACACCAACAATGTAATGGATGTTCTCCTGAGATCAGGACATAGACTTATTTTAAACACCACCCAAGTGAAGTCCTGGTCAGTAGAACAGGACAGTTTCTCTCATCAAATAATAGGACAGGTAAGAATAACAGAGAATTTCCCATATATTTTTTCACTCTTCAGGGCTGTGGTTATTCACTTTTGCCTGTAAAATGGTGTAACTTACCGAAAATTCATTAGTTGGAAAAAAATGCAAAATGCTGATATAAATTTAGGAATCGTCCTAGGTGATAAGCAAGTGATAAAAAAAACTCTTAAGAAATTAAAATAAAACCACACTTAGGAAAGCAGCTGACAGATAACTCAGTACCCAGCAATGACAGGCATATGGGACAAACGTGCTTTTCTGGGCAGGGATCCCACCACGTGCTCTGACTTCTCTGGATCCCGTTTTCCTGGTGGGACTCTTTCCCCTGTCATTTGTATAGGTTTATCCCCTCCAACCCAGGATCCTTTTGGTCCACCCAAAGTTGGATCCTGAGGTTTCTGTGGGAGACGCCAGCTCTCTCTCATGAGAGAGGTGCCAGCAGGGCTGACATCAGCACCAGGACATACAGCACAGCCCTCTAAAGGGGTTTGGACTCTTATTTTTTTCCATCCACAAAAGCACTGGAAATACAGTGTCACTAGGAGAGGATGGAGGCACAGATTGAAGGCCCACCCCGGACCCACCACAAGCAGGGGTGGCTCAGAGGCCCTGTCAGAATTGATAATTCTGTGACTGATAGATGATCTTGGGATCAATTGAAGATCCTGTGATGGATGATCCTGTGATTGATGATCCGGGGATTGAGGGATTGCGGCAGAGATACGGCTGACACACCATGATGGTCACAAGCATCAGCACTTTATTTAGGGTTACATGGCATTCTTATATTTTTCTCTCTTGTTCACGCACGTTGTACCTCCTTCCCATTGGTTAACAGCTTCTGTTCACACGTTCTATCTTATTTTATGATAGGCTGCAAGTTTCTTACATTTTCTTACAAGAATGTCAACACACATCCCTATCTCTCATCCCTTCTTTTCCCACATACTTGTTTATCTCTAACCATCAAGGGTACAGCTGTAGTCTGTCGAGACCAAGGCCACCCGCAGCCCATAGCTGATGTCCCACAAGGGATGATTCTATGAGAGATGACCCTATGATTCATAGAATCATAGAATCATAGAATCTTAGGGGTTGGAAGGGACATCGAAAGATCATCTAGTCCAATCCCCCTGCCAGGCAGGGTCACCTAGAGCACATCACACAGGAACTTGTCCAGGTGGGTTTTGAATGTCTCCAGTGAAGGAGACTCCACAACCTCCCTGGGCAGCCTGTTCCAGTGCTCTGTCACTCTCACAGTAAAAAAGTTTTTTCTGATATTCACCTTGAACCTCCTATGCTCTAATTTGTACCCATTACCCCTTGTCCTATCACTGGTCACCACTGAGAAAAGCTTAACTCCATCTCCCTGACACTCACCCTTTACATATTTGTAAACATTGATGAGGTCACCCCTCAGTCTCCTCTTCTCCAAGCTAAAGAGACCCAGCTCCCTCAGCCTTTCCTCATAAGGGAGATGTTCCACTCCCTTCATCATCTTTGTAGCTCATCAATGATTCTATAATTGATGGATGTTCCTGTGATCCATGAATGAATGTTTTTGTGATTCATGATGCTGAGATCGATCGGAGATCCCGGGATTGACTGAAGATCCTGTGATGGGCGATTTTGTGATGGATGATCCTGCCGCACACCTGTGTAAGCGGCAGAGCCTGAGGGGTGCGAAGTGCGGGTCGGGGTGTGAAGTGCGGGTCGGGGTGTGCGACCCCCGCGCCATTCGCCCCTCCCACCCCTGTGACGCCATCACCCCGCGCCCGCCGCGGCGCCGCGATGTCTCTCTCGTCCGGCCGAGCTGCGCCCGGCCGCGGCCGCCGCCCCTGCCGCTTGGGGCCGCCCCAGGACTGTCGTCGTACCGGCGGTGAGCGGCGAAGCTGGGGAGGTCCCTGCGCCCAGCCGCCGGTCCCCTGGCTGCGGCGGCTGCCCCTCAGCGCGGCCGGGCGGGCTCACCTTGGGGTGCCCGGGCCTCTGCGGCCTCCCCGCGGGGCAGGGAAGTGTGGCTGCTCGCTCAGGCTGTGGTGGTTGCGCCGTCATTCCGGGATTGGGACCCCGAGCCGGCCTCTGCAGGCTCCCAGCAGCGTTGCTGTGTGTGCCCGGGGGGGCCGTGTCTCTGGAAGTGTTGGAGGTGGGAAAGCTGGGTTGGGCGGCTCTTTAGAAGGGGACGGTCCCGGTGTGCGAATGTAGGGGCTTTGAGGGGGAGGCGAGATGTAAGGCAGAGTCACAGGTAAACCCGAGACCAGAGTGCGATGGCCTCGTGACCTTCAGCTTGTCAACGTGAGCTCCGGAGGTGCAAGGAGAAGAACATAAAATAAAATCTCACGTGTGTAAGCACGGTGTTTTTTTGAGCACTCGTGTTCCTGAGTGATGACAGAAAAGCATTTCATTTCAAACCAGCATTGGTGCAGTTGGCACGGTGATTTCTGTGCTGCCCTGGCAGCGTGGCATCCTGCAACAAAGCTTGTTGAGAGAGCAGCCTTGTAGCAAGTTGTAGATCTGGTCCTGTTTAGACTGGCTTTGTTTAGAGGGTTTTTTCCCTAAAAGTAGACTAATTTCTCATGCTGTCTGATTTTAAATATCGTTGCAGCAGTCGAGAAGCTGGCTGAACACAGTACAGGAGAGAAAAGGCAATCAAGCAATCTTGATCAATCAGTAAGTCCATTTTTCCTCCTTTCTCCTCTTAGTAAATAATCCTAAATAGAAGAAGCCTATTTCATGGAATGAACTGTTGCAGTTCTGTTGTTCATTCTCCACAATAACAAGGGGGATTGTAAACTACAGCAGTTTACAAGTGTTTTTTGTTGGGCTTTTTTTTTTTTCTTTTTTGGTGAAAGATCCTTGTCTGCCTAGTTGAACATGAAGACATGATGCTTTTGAGCTCCCTGCATTGCCCTTCTTATCTTTGTGTATGTATGTAAGCTGGAGGGATCTCCCAGAGGATGTTCTCCACACCTTTCCTTCCTCTTCAGGTGCTGTGTCCAACAGAAACCACTCTGGCATTTGGAAACATCTCAAGGAGTTCCTGTGTTGCCACTGCACTCTCTCAAGCACATTTTTTCTCTGCCCTTTCCAGTGAGATTGTGTGACTGTCTACATGCATTCCCAAATAAATAATGGGTGTCACGTTGCCTGTGATGATAAATGTTTAAATGTTTCAAATTAAACAAAAAAAGCTTTGTTGGTTTGCTGACCCAGAAAAGAGGAAGATTAAGATTGCTTGGCTTTAGTAATGTTATTGATATTTCAGTGTTGTGTCCAAGCAAAAGATCCCGTGGAAAATCTTGCCCAGCTAGAGAATGGGTTACAAGAGACTGTGTCTTTCTCCTAGTGATCTCTGAAAAAAAACCCCCACTGTTTTGCAGGGACACTGAGGGCCATTTTGTGGGGGACAGGATCCTGCTTAGGGTGCAGTTTGGAAGCAACACCCCTTTCTCTGGTCACTGCTTGCTGGGCAGCACTGCCACGCAGGAGTACCTGGCCAGGGACAGATCCCCCACTGAAGCTCCGGCGTCCTTTGCTGGCCCAGCTGCTCCACACTGAGCCCCCACACAGCCACAAAGGTGCAGGGGGCTCCAACAGGAGGAGTCCAGTGCCCAAACATCCACACGTGCTTCTGCTTATTCAACGCAGAGAAAGTTGTGGTAGTTGCTCGGTGCTGGCTGCTGTTGGCTGCAGCACCCGTTTCTTGGCTGCTTCGTGCTACCACAGCTCCCTTTATGCATCTGACAAGGCCTCCTGCTCCCCGACCAGAGTCTTTTTGCATTAGATGTGCTGTGTGCATTGCAAACAGTCAGGCTGAGTGCAGGACAGCTCGGGTGATGGTGCCAGTAACACCCCAAGCAAACGCAGTTTGCATCAACCAAAGCGGACACTCACTGACGTAACTGGGCACCAAGTCTCACCATCAAATCCATGCCAGAGTGTCACTGTGCTTTCTGTCATTTGTTACTCAGTGGGGAAGCTTCAATGCAAATATCTCTCTGAAGGGAGAAAAGACTTGAAACAATACCCTACTGGAAAATGATACGCTTTAAAGTGTTAAAACTCTTCAGCTACCTGAAGGGAGGTTGTAGTCAGGTGGGGGCTGGGCTCTTTTTCCAGGCAACCAGTGACAGGACAAGAGGGCACAGCCTGAAGTTGCTCCAAGGGAGGTTTAGGTTGGATATTAGGAAGCACTTCCTCATGGAGAGGGTGATTAGACATCGGAATGGACTTCCCAGGGAAGTGGTGGAGGCCCCGTCCCTGGATGTGTTCAAGGCAAGGCTGGATGTGGCACTTAGTGCCATGGCCTAGATGGTGTGGTGGTGTTGGTCATAGGCTGGACTTAATGATCTTAGAGGTCTTTTCCAGCCTTGGTAGTTCTGTGATTCTGTTCTGTGATTCACTTCTGCTGGTCAAGGGTGATCAGTAAAACAAATCAGGCTGTGCATGGCCAATAAAACTTGAAGAAAATAAATTAAAAAGATGGCAAGATGTAGCCTTTAAAATCCTCTGCACTGAAGTAAGAGATGAATTTGCAAAGGTGTTGAGGCCCAGATGTCACAGCTCACACTTCCACATGTCTCACAGATCCTTAAAGGAGAGTGACTGATGGTTGACTACTTTAGGCACAGCACCAAGACACTATGAATTTAGGAATGTTCATGCACTACCACTCTGAACTGATACACTCCTAAGGGAAGTCCCTTCCCATCTTTATTCAGTGCCTGGAACACCAGAGGCTCTGGTCTGTGAGCTTGACACACAAATACTTCAGTGGAAGGTAAAGGAACAGCACAGCTGGCTCTGAACATATACATCCCCTTGTTTACACTGTAATACATACAGAACAAACAGTGCCATGTTGTTTTTTTGGTTTTTTTTTCCTCAGAAATAACAAACTGCCACAATCTAAGGAGGCTGGAAAAAGGCCTATATCATAATTTCTCAGTGGGACACATGGCAGAAAGCAAAGCCTCCAGGCACAGTTTCTCCAAGCTTTCTCAGCTCCTGAGACTGTGTAAGCAGATTTCAGTGTACAGGGGAGGAGGTTCAAGTCATGCTCTTTTCTCTGTGCACAGAAATAATACCATGAAGGATAAAGCCAAGCATCAGTTATGCAGCAAACTGCAAAACAGCAGTTATTTCCCAGAAATTGAAGCAAATGCAAAATAATTTGCTTTTGGAGCTAAGTATGTGTCACTTAAATATAAATTCTACAATGTGTAGGATTTGTTACAGCCTTCTTCACACATGACCAGCTCTTTTCCAGCACATTGAGGCTGAAGCATTTAGCAGTCTATACACCAAGGACAATTTACCTGGTGGAATGTAGCCTAGCAAAGTGTAAGATTTACTTTATGGAATAAGCAGTAGAGTACATGAAATACCAATGTTAAGGTCAAACAAGCAGGTCAGGAGTCAGCACACAGGTACCCTTTTAAGGCATGATGGCATCAGACCAAAATAAAATTACATTTTTCCTCCATGAGGGGAGCAAGACTTAGAAAGAATTTTTCTTTGCCTTTCTCCATGACTGAAGCCCACAGACCCACAGTCTGCCCTTGCTGTGTGGGGAAAAAAGCAACCATTTTGTTTCTGACTGCATCAGAACATGCAGAGCCTCACGTCCAGCTTGTCCAGTTCCAAAGAGATCTGGGTACACATCCACACAGCTGTAACCCATCCAAGCTCAGCCTATGCAGGATCAGGTTCATGGCTGAAAACAAAGCAAACCTTTTTGAGCCAGTATTGGGTGCCAAAGCTCACACGCGAGGAGCTAGCTGCAAGAAACTGTACTGTCATAACACACAGCTGTGGAAATACTACCAATAAAAAGATAGAAAAATTTACAAGGGATAGTATCAGAGAGTTGCTCACATGCTCTGTCTTCCTGGATTAGTGAAGCTGCAGTGGGCTCAGCAAAGGCTCTGGGCATGCACAACAGCCTGTTCCCCACAGATTAACAAGTTCCCCAAGTCCCCTTGGTCCCCTCGGGTGATGGTGCTAATGGCAAAGCTGCTAGAAAATGCTTTCCCCTGTGCTCGAGGGTGTCACACAGAGCTTGGGGTGACAGTGCACCCTTCTCCTCTGAGTTTGTTGGCAGAGCCAGGAAGGGTGAGCCCAGAAACATCCCCCAGAGGGCTGAAGTCAGAACAAGCCAGAAAAGCAGTTGCCTCCCTCACCCAGAGTAGGCTCCTGCAAAACACTGATGGGATCAGCACCCAAAGGCAACGCCTGACATCACACAGGGTGGAAGGGCCTTCCTGCTCTGGGCTCTCCCTGCTAGAACATTCTGCCCCACAGCATATTTGGCCAAGCTAGGTTCAAACTCTGCAACAGTAAAAACATCCACTCCAGTCAAAGGGATAGCAAAGCTTAAATGGCCTTTCATTTCCAGCTTGTTTTTTTGGATTCTCTCCCATTCTTATACCCATGCAAAAAAAAAAGAGCTCTTGTGCTTCAGGTTTTGAATGTGTGGTACTTGGCCACACAAATGTCACACGGACATTTTTGAACTCATTAAGCTGCTTCTGGGATGGTAACTGATTGCCAAGAAGGTCTAAGTTTAACCTGAAGAATTCTAAGTGAAAGAGATGGAAAATTCCTGTAGAAGAAACTAAACGTCAGGTTTTTTTCCTCTTAACCTGCTCCTAGCAGGTAACAGCTGGTGTCCACTTGTAGCATAGAAGGTGACATGCTTTGGTGACCAATAAAACCACACCCTGCTGTCTGCTCCCCTTCAGAGAGCTTTAAGCCCTAAAAATCACAGTGAAGCACTAAAAGCAGCCTAAAGCTATCTCATGGGAAACCCAAGGAGAGGGCAGGTCTCCGTTTAGACAACTTCATCACACTGGGATCCAAATGCAAGGCACCATCCTTGGACAGATGCCCAATGCTGTATGGAGATCAAACACCTGGTGGTCTCTGGATCAGGACCTTCAGCATGGTGTGTGTTCAGCTACCTGGGTAACATTGCCCTGGGCCAACCTTCACCTCCCTGTGAAGGGCTGGCCTCTGTGCTGGAAGGTTCTTCAGGCAGATCCAGAGAGCCCTCTTCACCTAGTCTGCACTTTGTTCCAGCAGCCTCTGGTATTGCTATAGTCAGTCTTCCCTCTGAAGAGAAAAATTTAAATAAGGTATTTATGTGGAAATGTCTTTTCTCCAAAAGCAGGGGGAAGAAGGTAAGTGTTCAGAAATGTAACCTGGGAGGTAGCACAAGCATTTCTTACAGTGTTAAGACTAAGCCATTCTGTAAAATACAACGCCCTTATCTTAATATCAGTGCTCCTGCCAGAAATCCTCAGAATTTATCTTTAATCATTATTTACAATCTGTGTAAGGATGCATTTATTCTGTTACATACCTCAACAGATACAAAGGAGAAACTAGCTTTGGGGACATCTCACAGGTATACTTATTAGTCAGGAGCAATCTGTTTCAAAAGCATGACCCATTTCATACTTTGAATGGCATTTCATTCCAGTGCAGCTGCACAAGCCCCTGTTCTCTCTGAACAGATGCTTGATATGCAGGAGGCAGACTAACACACTCCTTATTCACATACATAAGTTCCTGGATTTGTTTAGGTTTGAGGACAGTAGTTCAAGAAGAGTCTGTTTGTCTTAATCATTTGAAAAGCTTCTTTCTTTTCTTCCTCCACTGTTTATTGTCCACATCTTTGGTATCATCAGGAGGATCTGGCATTACAAAGCCATCAGTCACTTTGTAGTAGACTGTTGTGGAATCTGTCTCAACTATGGCCAAGGTAACTGACAGCGGGGTGTCGGGATCATCTGGTGGGAGAGACGCTTTCTCCAGGATTTCTCTGATCCTAGAAGAGGAAACAAAACGGTTTCAGGGGAAACAGAAGAGGTTAGAAAGCAGCCCACAACCACCTAATGATGGCACAAAGGTAGAAGTGGAGCACGGCTATTTTCATTCAGCCTGGTTTTGTTCTGCAAATTTGTCTTCACTAAAGAAAGTATAATATCTGTTCTAATAAAAAACCCAAGTCATATAATCAAGCAACAAAATCATTAACAAAGAAATCTTATAAAAACATACTCAGTTACATACACCTCTGCTTTGCTTAGGTGTACTACTGTGTATGTGCCTCATCCAGCCTTCAACTACCACAATGGCAATCTCTAAATGGCCTTTTTTTGGTTAGATTAAAAAAAAAATCTACCTGAATAAGACATGGTGTTCAATTAGTGAACAAAATAATTAAGACTTTTTCCATTTATAGAAATAAGTCTTCCACAGTCTCTGTGCTACAGTCCTCTGCCAGACTGTGGAAGACCCAGGAACTGAAGCCAGGTTTCTCTACCTCCCTGTCTAGACTAGAAGCCACAAGACTAATGTTCTCCTTCAAGACAGTCAGCATAAATAATGTCCTCCTTTAAAATCCAAGACAAAGTTATGCAATTTTTCCTCTTCAGCTTATTTGAAGAACAAGATGCCAGTCACTCTTCAGTTCAGAGCTGAGGACAACGCTGATTCCTGGAGTCCTTGTATTACTGCTCCAACAGGGGAGCAAGTACTGAAGGAGCACAGTGCCCAGGGGCAGAACAGAACCACTCCCCACAGCAAGTGTTCATAGAGGGAGCTAGCTCCTTCACCTAAAGCTCGGGTGTGAGAGGGCTTGGCTGGGATTGCCACAACAGGGGAGAGGTGAGCTGTGCAGTGGGGAAAATCACCCCTCACTTCATGTGCCCCTGAGACCTCACCCCCTAGAAAACACACATCTCTGAAGCTTGGCACTCTAGTTGAAAGGCTCTCTCTAAACACATGAGCTTTGAAACTTAAATCAGCATCTTCCTTCAGCCCTCTTTGATCCTGTAATAAAAGCCAAATGGAAAGCAGCAGAAAATAAGCAGCAGCCTGGAAAGCCTCTGCTATTAAAAGCCCGTGACCCTCCTAAGTATCCATCTGCATTCTGAACTGTTCATAATTCAGCTTGGCTAAATTCAGTCGTGCCTTTTCTTCTGCTTTCACCACTGCCCCATATATAATGCAAGGCCATTCAACATAGTCATTTCATGCAACAGAGATACTAAGGCTGTGAAAAGCCACATTCTGGTCCTCCTACTATCAGCAAGAGAACAACTAAGCAAAGAGATACTGTACTGGCCACTGGCAGAAGAGGGACACCCTTAAAGACTCCTACTTCAAGCAATGAAGCAATGACTCAAGCACAGCAACACCTTCCAGGGAAAGCACTACCCAGTGCAAGGGGTGGTCAGTGCCTGCTGGGGCTGCACCACTAAGTACCCAAGGAATCATAGAATAGAATCACCACATTGTTTTGGTTGGAAAAGACCTTTAAGATCATCAAGTCCCACCATTAACCCAGCACTGCCAGGCTCACCACTGAACCATGTCCCTCAGCACCACATCTACACAGCTTTTAAATCCCTCCAGGGATGGTGACTCCACCACTGCCCTAGGCAGCCTGTGCCAGGGCCTGACAACCCTCTCAGGGAAGAAATTTTTCATAATATTCAATTTAATTGCAGATGTCCAAGCAGACAGCAGGACTGCAGTACAGAAGTACAACAGGATGCCACAGGCACAGCAGTAAGGGGCTGTACCTCTGTGCTGATGCTGGGCACCTTCTGCTCTGGTCACCATTTCCAGCCTCCCTCTAGGGATACCTCCATCACTGCAATGTCTTGCCATAGCACTGGCAGGTGAGGAGGACCTATGAAAGGATTCCAGATGTCCTTCCAGACATGCTACACATGCACAGAGCAAGAAGCCACTTGTCACACCTCAATAGCTCGTGTCTGGAGGGAGCTCAGACAATGTTGTCAATGGTGAAGCCAGGCTATTGGCAGAGACTCAGGAAAGAACTGCCCACTGTTAGTCTTTCTCTCCTGAGAATATGAAATAGAAATAACAATAAAAAGCCAAATAAAAGGGCTACCTGGGAGAGATGTGTTGGGACCTGTGTTGAGTGTGGACAGTCTCATACCTAGAAGTAGACTCAGGCAGTGGCCTGTATTCACCTGTCAGCCAGGCCAGCAGCTCCTTCATGTTTTCTTTAGTGACTGACACTGTTTCTCTTCCTGCTGTATTATGGGGGTGGATGTAACAGTGAGGCCTTTGATCTAGAACTCCCATCACTCAATTTCTCCTTATACTGTCAAGCACAGACCTCTGAACCTTTATTCCCCCATATTTAGCACTTAGGCTTAAAAGATTCACCACGATCCCAAAAGTGGCCAGGTCCTGACAACAGATTAATGACATTTCTTTGCATCCTTTACTTACCCAGGAGACTGAGTTTCAGGCTTTATGGAAAGAGCACAGAGACATGCCATGGCCTCAGGATGACCCACTAACACTGCTGGCCACAGACCCCAACTCCTTCCACTGCACGTGGGGAATCGGCCTCTATCACCGTAAAGAACCACAACTGCAAATGCAAGGTTCTCCTCTTCCCCCTTTTCTCAAGGGAGGCAGCCCCAAAACAAGAGCTCTCATTCATGCATACCACAACTAGCCATCATGCAATGCTGCACATCTGCAGATTAGTGAGAGGGCATCTTCTAAAAGAATAAGCTTTGGAATTCAGGAAGTCTGTATCAGACGCCTGTGTTTCCTCTCCTCCCTGAAGGCATCACTGTTGGCCTCTGCATCCAGCATGTTCATAAAGTTTCTCTGCCACAGTGGACATTTCAAAGAAGGAGTCAGAGAACATCTGGGTTTGAGCTGATTACACTGCACTTGCTAGCTGCCAAACAGAAAGATGAAGTATTGCAGGAAAGGTGCAGGTTTTTTAATTCTTGTGATGTATCTAACACTGTCTATGAAACAAACAAACAAACAAAAGCCTTGGCCTTTTGAAATTCAAAGGAATGTATGTTTGATCTCCTAAACAAGGCAAGAAGCCTTTATTTCAAGGCTCTAGGCTGCCCGTCTCACACAACAGCTGCATTCAAGGACTAAAATGAAGTCCTAAACAAGAAGCCCATATGTAACACCTCCCCCCAACACCACTGGGCTGACTTCCTTTACTAAGCTACAGGTCAGAGATAAACTCCTCAATGACCACAGCACATCTGCTACACCACATACGTGATGTCAGTTATAAAAGATGGCTTTTGCTGAATGTTTCTGCAAGTGTCAAATATTAGAAGCCCCTGGAACATCAATACTTTGGCATACTCCACCAACAGTCTTGATAACCTCTGCTCATCAGCATCCTGACCAGCATTTTCCTCACAGGTCATAACATTGTTAGGACACATTCTGCAAACATTGTTCCCAGTGACATCAAGGGGTCCACAATGTCTCTGGGTTTGGTTCCCCAGCCTTTGCAGGCCATGCTCCAACAAAACGAACTCCAAAGCAGCCCTGCTGTCAAGCATTTGGCATGGACTGGCTCCACCTGGGTCCTTCTTTCCAAAAGGCACCCAGGTATGCCCTCTCCAGTGGCTAGACATCAGGTTTCAAGCAGAATGTAGAGACTTAACATGAGGAAAGGTGCAGCTGAGAAACAGTTCATACTATTCTGTGGGGTCTGAATAAAAGCTTAGCATGTTTCCAATACGTGTTTCATGTAAAGCCCGTGTTGGGAGACTGCACTGTTTCACCTTGTTCTCTCCTGAAGCACACTGTACAGCACTCAGTCACCTTAGCACACGTTCATCTGCAGGCTCAGCCAGGTTCATCACCTCAGTCTTGCTGATCCACAGCCTCAGCCTGGCTAGGGAGAAGGACTGTCAACCCTACACGCTTCTTGGGATTGATGCCAAGGACTACCTGGTAAAAAAATAAAAGGCATCTTGAGCCCCAAGAGAGCTCACAGAATAATCAAGCACTGCTGGATGCACAGTGGGAAGTCTGTGAGCTAAATTATCCTGCAAGCACTCCTCTCCTTCTCTTCCCATCCCAAGGAAGATAAGCCATTGAATGTCAAAACAGGCAACACTGAAGCTTTGTGTTTCCCACATAAAAAGGTAGTATCGAAAAAAGGCACTGTGAAGGGAAAATAACATACATGACCTAGGGGACACCACAAGGAACACTGGAAAGTTTTATTGAAGTCCCATAAATAAAAAAAGATTAAAATATTTTATTTTAATAAGAATCCTCCTGTGTTGCAGATGATACAGTCCAAAGTTTTCAGCATAGGTTGAAAACTTGTCTCTAAAAACTGACTGTGTCTGCATGCTCACTGCCAGCTGGGATCTGCTCCCCCACCCCCAGCCAAATACAAGCAGGATGAAGCCCTCAGTTTCCACCTAGGTCACATTCACCTTGCATTGCTGGAGATGAAAAGGATTTAACCTCAAATGTACAAAAGAGACACTGTTATACAAAAGTAAGAGCTGGAATTTCTAAAGCCCTTTGCATGAGAAAAGGGGCTTTAGAAAAGGCTTTCTAGACACCTACAAACTACAGACAGCAGGGATTGGTTTTTTTCTACCGCAGAATTAGTCATAAGAGCAGGTTTAACTTACTTAACATCATGCAAGGACCACTGCAGCTAAGGTAACAGCACTGTGAATGTCATCCTGCACCTGCCTGTACTGCTGCATTACAACCAAATAGCAACAGAGAAGTTACCTGGTTCTGTAACTGTTGCAATTAATGGCTTAAAAATAAAGCAAAACCCAACAACAAAACAAAACCAAGAAGTCCATACACATCCATCCAAATAAATGGGGAATTTTCCATCTTTCCCCCACCCTAATTTTTAATTAACAAAAGACTGTTGTGCTAGGTAGGCCTTCAGCACACATCAGAAATATGCACTGTCTTTCCTAACAACCTGCTCCTAATGAAATAACATTGCTCTTTCCCCTCTGGAGAAAGAAACAGGTATATGACTTGGAGAACTTCAGGCAACTGTGACTGTCCAAAAACTAAGAGAGAATGGAATCATAAAGGAAAGAGAACACGGGCAGAAAGTTTAGTGGCAAACGAAAGAGTGTTTCAGTGATACATCCCATGCAAGTATCTCTGAGAAGCAGTTTTAGGGAGGTTGCATAGTGCTGCATTGAGCTGAAATGAAACTCCTGCCTTCCCTACCATAAAAGCCAAATGCTTTCAATCTGCCCTTTGTGCTTGGATGAATAATTCATTGCAGGCTTGGCCAGCCCAAACAGCTCCCTCCCCTCCATGCAAGGCAGGGCTGGAGAGTCAACACAAGTTGGTCTCTGTACTGCTCCAGAGATGGTTGCTCTGCATCGGAGCGCGCCGTTCTACCAGACTTGTCCAGATAGGCCCCGTGGCAAGAGAACCAAGGCAGAGGAAACCTCCCGCAAAGCTCCATACCTCGCATTGAGCCAGCACTGCTAAAACAGCACAGCGTGGCTCACCCTCAGGAACACCCTCCAGACATTGCTGCCTGCTCTGCAGCTAGACCAAGTGGCTAAAAGCACGTGGGAAGAAGCACCTGGTGGTGGTGGGAGGTGCAAGCGGACACCACGATTTCTTGGGATTTGTTTCCAAACGACAGGAATACGAAATGCTGGAAGAAGCTCACGGTAAAAAAAAATAAAACTAAAGAAAACACCATATGCCTCACTGGTCTGGAAAAGGAATTGAAACTCCAAGGAATATAAAGTCCTTTTTTCCATGGAAGTTGAAAAAAATAAGACAAGTTATGCAAAAGGAAGGATTCAGAATTCAGCAAAGTGGGACAAGATACACCAACTACAGGACATCCACTCATAGTACTGCATAACCAACTAGGAGCCAGGCCAACCACTTTTAAACTCTTTATGAAGAGTTTGTGTTTAGAAGCCATTAATTACATTTTCAATATGTGATTTGCTGCATGAGTAAACTCAAATAACACAGCAGAAGAGCCACTGACAAAACTGAAGAGGATGCAAGGTAATGAGCACATCACACATCCCGCACATTTAAATTAACAGTGCTTCTCACAAGGGAAACCACTTCAGATTAGAGGAAGATCTATTTCACAACTACAGATTTAGAAAAGGATAGATAACTTCCGGGCCTCAGATTTGCTTCTAAGGAGGCTTATCAGCTTTACAATGAAACATTTATGTATTCTTTTTCCAAAATCGTTACCACTGAAACAAAATAACCCTTTCCCTTTTAGCCTAAAGCAAACTTTGCAGCCTCCATAACCTCGTGCAACTGACTTCACCCTTCATTTCCAGCACTTGCATACAAAACCAAACAGGGCTGTGACATATCATTTAATCTGATGGCTTATTAGCAACATTTTGCTTAGACAATGTTATTTGTCTAGGACAGACAGCGCATAACTCCATTAGATCCGGCATCAAGCTCCCTGGTCCTTGGAAGGATCAAGGCTTCTATCTAAAAATCAACATCAGCTCTTGAGCTTGGTTAATGCAAGCCATTGCTGCCAGCTCTGAAGCAGGACTATCTGTATTTAACCATCTTGTCCCCTTTGGGGAGCCACAATTCTGGAATGTGGAGCCTTACCCAGGCAGGGCAAGGCAGGCTGAGCAGCTTTCATCCACCTGTTTGTGGAAGTGGACAGTGAGCTTAGTAAGCAGAACAGCTTTTGCCTTAAGCAGTTAACAGTCATACATAAACTGGGCATGATGAAATCTTACAATAAGCTAAAAAAAAAAACCATTGAGCAGGTTGGGGGGGGGGTGGCACTTATATTTACCATTTGCTTAGGTGTTTTGCTGGTAATTTCCACACCAACTTTACTATGACCTTTTAAGGACACATTCCTCAGAGCCATCAGCCAAGCAGAAATCTTCATGAGACACCTGGGAAGGCAGAGCTTGGCTGAGGTGGCTTTGAGAGGAAAACCCACCCCCCCCTGTGGCCCCTACCAAAGCCTCACTGGTTAAGCAAGGACATGCTGTCATTTGCTACCTGCTTTTGCAGCTTGCACATTTTCAGGCCCGGCAATGAGGGCAAAACATTTTCACCTTCCCAGTTCCCTCCAGTGGCTTGCTTTCAGCATTAAGTGAGCTGCACTTGTACTCGTACCTCTTCCTCTACCTTGAGCAAGCAACACAAGAACCCAAAGCATTGCTTTGGACAAAACAACAAAGCTGCTAAGTGCAAAAGCTTTGTTGTTTACCTACAGCTTGGCAAGTCAAGTGAGAAAATACTGTTTCAGGCATCAGATACCAAACAAGCCATCAGCTATCAACTATCACAACAACAAAGTCTTCATCACTGTGAGAAGGAAGAGGCAGTAGTGCTGTAATTCTGTTTCCAGCTCCTTCTGTAGGATGCCTTTTTAACGGCCCTCTACGCTCTGTAACTTTGAGCTATAGTTGCTGTCTGTGCCCCTTGTTTTTCACCTACTCTTCTGGCAAAGGAGCTGAGGAGTTGATGCTGCCTAGAAGAAGACAGTCCAGGCCCCTCTGACCAGTGGTGACCTGCTAATGAAACGCCAAGCATGCACATGCATGTTCAATAACAATAAACCAAGCACAGACAATCCTCCAGCCTGACAACATCTACGGGCATCGAGCACATACATGTTTAACAGACTCACCCAGCATTACAGCCCAGTATTCAGCTGGTTCTAGTGACAACACGCTCTGTGTAGTTGCTCTGTAGCAAAACCAAGTCACAAACTGTACTTTTAATCAATGTGACGCATTCAGTCTTTGCTTCTCTAACACACATCCTCCCAGTAATGGATTCCACCCGCACTGGTGCCAGAAGCAGAGCAAACAGTATCACCACAGTACAAACAAGCGCAGAGGCTCCAAATGAAAAGCTCCAATGAAACAGTAAAAGATAGGACATATATGCAGTGCAATACCTCACTGTCATTAAAAGCCAATTAGAACATACTTGCTGGCATTGATCCAGCACCAGGAATCAAAGTTTCCAACCTAGGTGGAAACCTACTACACTAAACAAGCACAACAACTCAGCACGTAGGCTTAATTTCTCAAAGATTCTGTATCCTAATTCACTGCCTTCGTTTCCCACCTAAAATCCAGCTCCCACTCTGAATAGCAGTGTGTCCCTTTCACTCACATCCAGTGATCTGCTTCTTGCAAAGAGGCCCTAAGACACTCAGCATTTTATCCTGCGAGACCTCTCAGCGCCTTTCCTCTGCTGTGGACATCACACTGTATTTCCCTGTAAGACCAAGCTCACACAAGTGAGTGACCAATATTTGAAAATGGAAGATTCTTTTTCAGCACACAGATAGTACTCAAATCCATCAACATCTAGTAAGCCATTTTCTTCCCTCTCAAAAAAAAATAAAAATACACTCCTAGGAAAACACCTAGCAGAATTACAGCGGAAGTCTGTCTGCAAGACACCAGTCTGTCACTTCTAAAACCTAAAAAAAAAAAAAAGCAAACCCCACAGTATGTCTAAAACATCATTCCTAGAGCGCACACATCTCTTAAGTGCAATTCATTAGCTACCTACTGCTGTGTCAGGCTTCTGCCCACAGAGCAAGAGGAAACAGCAAACACTAGCAAGATCTGTAGAGCCAGCCCTGAGCACGTGCTCCTGGCAAGAGCAGGAACAGAAGAAATTGGAAAATGCACAACCAATGGTTCAGGTCTTCAGAGACACCCTAGGAAAGAATGGCAAATACCAACAAGGGCAGGTGGCCATTATCAGAGTAAATCATAAATCATATTGTGTGTTTGAGGCTGCTCTAAGGCCCAGTTAAAATAGACTGTAAAATTACTGAAGCAGAATTTCTCTAGGCTGCCAATATCTGTAAAATCACAAAATGCTAGCTGAGTTGTCCTCCACTTGAGAATTACTTAGTCTTGCATGCACAAGGAAAGTAAGTGATAATCACAGCTCAATGGACAGTTACACATTAGACTCTGGATAAGTAAGGGGAGCTTCTGGTTGCAAGTAGTAAAATCCAGAACAAAAAGCAAACCAAACACACCAGGCTTATCCACAAGATTCAAGCATTTAACAAAAAGTTTATTCTTAGACAAGTCTGAGAGGATCTCTTTCCTCATAGATACTTTAAAGCGCAGTGACACAAAAAGTATTCCTAGATTTCCCAGACTACAAAAAAGCAGCACAAAAACGTTCAAAACATAAGCTGTGAAGGTCTTGTATTCTAACCTTGTCTCTCAAACCCATACTTTGATACCCACTGTTACCTCCTACAGCAGTTACAACTTCTAAACAATACAAAGTGTTTATCAGCAGCAGGAGTCAGTCGCTGTGTGAAGCTGACATCAAAGGTGTACCACATTCAGGGAGGGTGAAGCAGAGACTGATTAAGAAATTAAAGAAATCTCAACTTTGCATATAAGCTTGCAGTACCCAAAATAACTCCGCTCACAGGCTGAGATACTGCTTTCCTCTGGTACTCCTTTGTTTCCTGCCCCTTCCCCTCTTGACCAAGTAATCGCAGCCTGTTAAATATATCTGGTTTTCATTTTATCTTATTGGTAAGAAGAGTCAAACACTGACCCCATCCTCACCTCTCATGGCTTAACGATACGTGCACAGGTACCGGCACCATCACTTGGAGACTTTCGCCTTCCCTTTCACGTGCGTGCAAACATATGAGCTGCAGTTCTGCTACTCCAACATGCTTCACTTCATACCAGTTTCTCCCTAGAAGGTTTCAGCATTGATGAGAAGGAACACAACACAAAACGCAAGTTTTAGTAATTCAAATATCAAATTTGGCGTTTAAGTTACGTCTCAGGTTCTGTTTTCCCTCCCTCTCTCTCCTTCCCCATTCAACTGCCAAGCTCCAAACAATCCTGTTACAAAACCCACAGGAGCAGTACTAGCCTGCTGACTCCCGAGCTGCATGGACTGATGGTGAAGAGGGATCTGTCTGACAAAGCTTTGTTTCAAAAAGGCAGAAAAAAAAAGACAAGAAAAACCTGCATCATCTGCAACATAAAACTGCAATTCAAATTTGAATTGTATCAGTACCCTAAACTGTGTAAGGAGGAGGTGCTAAAAAGCATGATTATTGATGACAGACAGTTCTTCCCTTCTACTTGAAGGGATAAGGCTAAAACTTTTTGCTGCAGAACTACAGGAGCCTTCTCTTAAAGCCTATTAAGGCATTTTCTTCAGAGGTGTAACAATAACAGACACAGTGCTTTCTGGCCTGTACAATCCCTCCCTTCTCTGACCCTGAGAGCCACCAGCTTCCAAGATAAATTGCAGTGTTTTTATTTGGCTGGCTGCCTGCCTACACACAGTTTCTTTTCAATGAAGACAACTTGGGAGAATCACAGGCAGAAGTTATTTGATATATATAAAGCCTGCTCCACTCTCGCCAGACAGCACATGACTACGCTGCATCTGTCATAAATATTGACACCAGACTTCCAAATTATCTTCTTTCCTATGGGAAGTCTGCTCTTTCCAGAAAACAGCATCCTAATCAGACCACACATCAGACATTTGCTAAACGGTAATCAGTAACTTTGACATTAATTTACAAATGAGGACTCTTATTACCAGCACAACCACTGAACTTGTAACTTCACCTTTCTACATTCCTTTTCCTTCCCCTATTGCTCTTTTGCTTTTATTCCATGTCAAATGTCTTTGCCCTGGAACATCTGCCCCTGTAAGTGGTGGATAAAATGGGCCTTAATCTTGATGAAGGCTCCACAGAGGCACAGGATAGAAATCTTCAGCACCAAAATACCATCTGTTTCTTAGGGAAACATCACTGCATAAAGTTTCAAAAAGAACACCAAGGACTAGGAAAGGTCCTACTAGCACACAAATGTTAATACCACCTAAAGGCAAATGCATTTATTGGGATGTCTACCCAGTCACTTGAATTACCTTCCAAGAGGTCCAGGTATACCACAAATGCAGCATAGATTTGAGTACTGTCAGATATCTCGAGAGACATCATTTCTGTGAACTGAAACACAAAAAGTAACCTTGGTGAAGGGAAGCAGAAGTTGTATCAAGATTGCACAAAACAAACCTAGAATCTATACAGCTATTTAGGCCTCTGAAGTCTGAAAACAGTTTTAAGGAAAACAGGCGATTAAAAAACAGGAGTTGTTTTCTGACAGTATCTTAAGAGCTCTTTTTTTCCACATTCCCCCTATTTTGGTGCTTAAACAAGCCAAATAAACAAGGGATCACAACTATTTCTGGAACAGATCTAGCTCTGTGGACAAGGGCTATGAATCTTACCTATTTCTGGTGCAGTACATCAACATAATATGAGGGCCAAATTAAACACCTCCATGTTTTCAGTATACTAAAATTTAAGATGAGAGTCAAGGTTTAAGGCCCTGTGTTTTCCGGCGGGGATTTAAACATTTACAAACTCCTTCCTTAATAAAGGCAGCATTCCCCAAGGATTCCAGGGGATCTCCTCACGAGCCGAGAGACCAGCCGCCTCAACAGACCCAAAATAACCACACACGTTATATTAAAATCCCCCCTCTCGGGGGAAGTGGACCCCACTTCACCGGCCCCTCGGCCTCCGGGCGACCCACGCGCGCACCCGCCCCCAGATGCTCCTTAAAGCCACGGGAGGGAATCCTGCCAGAGACCGGGCACGGGCGGGATAGCGGGAACCCCTCAGAGTTGACTTGAGGGACCCCCCGCCCCTCAGCAACCGGGCTGCGAAGGGCCGCGGAGCCCTGCGCCCCCCGCCCAGGCCTACCGTGGGGTGAGTCGCCATCCAGTTGCCGCCAGCTCCCCCCGCCCAGCCGCCCTGGGCCCCTGTGTCCCGGTTGCCCCCGGAGCTGCCCTCCCCTGGGCCACAGCCCGCCTCCGCCGGGCCAGCCACCGGCTCCATGAGCTCCCCCGGTGTAACGCGACTTCGCTCCGGGCGGCGCCACGTAGCAGAGCGCTCCCCGGCAACTGCAGCGCCGCTGACCGTTCCACCTCCCCTCCGTTCCCCCCCGAGCTGAGGCTCTCCTTCCCGCTGCATTAAACCCTGTTTACGACCAGGATGATACGTACCTTGTCAGAGCGAATCCTTCTGCAGCCCCTTTTTCTAATTGTGAGGTCTTATTTCGCAAGGAGGCTCGGGGATTTCAAAGAACTAACACAAGCAGCGAGAGGAGGTCACCTAGAGAGCACAGCCAGGGGCTGCCCTGCCCCGTGTGGAGACCCGGCAGGGGAGGGGAGGCCAAGAAGATGTGGAGCTCCGAGAAATTTCAGGGAAGCAAGGCAGGTTTATAACCCAGGCACCAACTGCAGCCTGTTTGGGTTTAGAATATTTACCGTGGGAGGCAGGGAGCACTTCATAAATACTTCACATTACAGGTTTCTGTAGAGCACCTCCAGACTTTATTTATTTCGTTGTCCCTTGAAGGTGCCACAGACACCAAATGGTGGTCTGGAGACATAGGGCTGTGCCACCCTTGCCACAGGGCTAGCAGAGCCACCAGCGAGGTGTTCTGGAGAAAGGTGGGGCCGTGGGACCCTGATGTGGGAAGGGTGCCTGGGTAGCCGGGTTGAGCTGTGAGGGGAAGTAGCCATGTCCCCATCGCTGGAGGGCATCTGTGAGGCAGACGGAGTATTTTAATCTTGGGGGAAAGAGGGGAAGGTAATAATGGGGAGAATGGACTGCAGATGAACATAACAAAACCTATCTGATTGAAAGTCCACTTGGGAAGAGAGAAATGCCTGGAGAGAAGGTATGAAGGGAGAAGAGTTAAACAGAAACAAAAGTGAAGAATATGTTATTAATGTACAGTGCCCAAAGCTTTTAGAGACCGGCTAAGACATTTATATATTCAAACTATTGTTATTAAAAGCCTCTTGGACTGCTTTACTTGGAAATATCTCTGACTTCCAGTGTGAATACAGTTCGCCTAATGCAAAGTGCCCCAGGTTTGGCTTACCAGCTCCATCTGCCTCAGCACCTCTTTTGATGAATTTCAAACACTGATTTAAATGAAGACAAGCCTGTCTCTTACAGCATTTTGAATAGCTTCAATCTGGCGTCCGTGCACAAAAAAAAGCTGTGTGCTGTTTTTAACAGATACACAGAGCACGTTGTAACATTAGAGAGATTGCGAGCATCTTGCTAGGATGTTGTGCTTGTTCTTGATTGGGCTGCACCTAGAAAAATCTGGCTGACATTTGAAGCTGCCAAACTGCTACACTGCTTAGAGGAAACACCAAGTATGATCTTGAGGCAACGAGATTGATGAAATGCCTGATGAAAAATGAACAATGTTGTCTTTAACCTTTCTTATTATATAATAATCATTAAGTCTATAAGCAAAGCATCAATGTAAATTAATCTGTAAGTACTGAGTACATAAATTGGTGTGTGGTTTGTGGCCATAGGAAGTCATATTTGACTCAATCTTATTCAAGCAATTTTGAGGAGGTTGGCCTGTTCAAAAAGTATTGTTTTAGCTAGCACTTTAATTCCCTGGGCACTAAATAAATTTAAAACATCTCATGTTTAAAACATCTACTGTTCTCTCTCCCAGGTAAGGCCAGATTTTTTCTTTTGTGTGCCAACAGGATGCAACCAGCAAAGTGAGTTGTACGAGTGAAGGGAAAATAGTTTTGAAAAGAGGACTACCGTTCATGGGATACTGCTGGAAACCTCATATTTGCTGTTCACTAAACACAAAGAAGCGAGTAGTCTGAAAAGAGCTGAAGACTTCACTGAAGACTTCACTGAAGACAACAAGAGCTGTGCAAGATACAAAGCACACTTGCCCTTCTGCAAACATGCTGATTGTGGTGCCACATAACTGGGTCGCACCTTTACGCTTACGCATTGCACCTAGGACAAAGCTATGGCTTTGCAGGCTCTGCCTCCCAGGTCTTCCTTGGTTTCTGGGGGTAAATAATCCCTGCTTGACCCTGGCCCTGCTCTAATTTGGCTGTGCTGGCAAGGCTGACCCTGCATTCCCTCTCTTGTGCAAGGGAGTGCTTGGTATGCAGCCCGTGTTGTTGCACCTGCATCCGCAGAGGAGACATGGCAAAGAGGAGTTACAGGAGGTGCAGATTTCCCCTGAAGCTGCCACATAGCCTTTGAAAAACAGGATTGTTACCCAGCTTGAACATCCAGTGGATGAAAAAAGCCAGCTGCCAGCCCTCCATGTCAAGTTCAGCAGCCTTAGTCTCCATCCTCTAAATGCAAGTGGTCCCGGGGGTGACAGTGGCATTATGTGCGTGTGGATTCAGCTGGCTCCTGCAAAACCCTAATCACTTCATACAGACTACAAAGCTGCTCCTTCTATTTGGTTAATGAATCCAAGCATAAAAGCAACATGTGGCAAACTAACCATGAAAGAAAAGCCTCATTAACCTATCATTCTAAGAGGACAATTATAAAGGTGTCATGAAGGGCAAACAGGAGGAGAGTATTTTTATTAATTGTTCAGGGAGATGCTTAAAAATTGCAGAAGCTTCTCAAATTTTAGTGCAGATGATTCGACTTCTGGGGATTCTTTACTGAAGTTTAGTGTTTTCCTAGGATGTTCCTATGTGTTAGTTTTTGTGGGAGTAATCTGATCTGGAAATAGAGACAATGTAATTTGGTGTGGGTAATAAGTTAAATTACATAAACAGAGAACACTGCAGACATTAATATATATATGCTGCCTGCAAACAACTTACAATGGATAATTAATTCTCCTATTTGAGCCTTGCAAGCACAGAGGCAACAGTGCTGCCTGTTCAAAGTGGATCTGTTCACGCTGGAGGAACTGCCTACCCACAGTAAAATCCAGATATGCCATGATGGGGCCCTTAGAGTTAATTAGAGATTTCATCTTGAAAAGGGTTTAACATGCCGAAATCCTATTAACTTCTAAGAGAGCTGTGATTACTATGTCCCTTTTAAGATCATGACCCAATAATTTTAATTGCTGTAACATGTTTTATTTATTTTGTTGTTAATTGTCATTGGTCCAGTCATGGGAATGTTTCTGTGGTGGGTGAGTCAATGAAATACAGGGAATATCTTCACCTTCCAGCCCTGTTCAAGCTGGAGGCCCTCTGCACATGCCTCCTGCAGTGTGGGATGGGTGCTGGGCCTGGGGTTGCTTCCCACTGGCATCCCAGGGATGTCTGCAAAATACTTTTTTACATAAAAGCACAAAGTAACTTTCATTGTGGGAAGGATGAGGGTGAGATCTTCACACAGGCAGCAAACTAAGAGATCTTTTGGGGTTAGCATCAGCACTTGGAGGGCAGGCTGTGATGGGAACGGCCAAATGGCTCTTCAAACCTCAAACTTGGTTGATAAATCATAGAATCGTTTTGGTTGGAAAAGAGCTTTAAGATCATCGAGTTCAACCATTGACCCACTACTGCCAAGGCCACCACTGAACCACATCCCAGCTACATGGCTTTTAAATCCTTCCAGGGGTGGTAACTCCACCACTGCCCTGGGCAGCCTGTGCCAGGGCCTGACAACTCTTTTGGTGAAGAAATTGTTCCTGATATCCAGTCTAAACCTCCCCTGGCACAACTTGAAGCTGTTTTCTTTTGTTCTATTGCTTGTTAATTGGGAGACGAGACTGACCCCTCTCTTGCTCCGTCTTCCTGTCAGGCAGTTGTCGAGAGTGAGAAGGTCTCCCCTCAGCCTCCCTTTCTCCAGACTAAACATGCCCAGTTCCCAAAGCCGCTTGGTCCTAAGACTTGTGCTCCAGACCATTCCCCTGCTCGACTGTCCTTCTATGGACAGGCTCCAGCCCCTCAATGTTCTTCCCGTGAGGGGCCCAAAACTGACGCCATGATTCAAAGTGCGGACTCATCAGTGCGGAGCACAGGGGATGGTCCCTGCCCTGGCGCTGCTGGCCGCACTAGTGCTGGTACCAGTCAGGATGTTTGTAGGTGTGCCAACTTGTCCCGGGGTGCGAACAGGCCGTGCTGGCCGGATCCACCCGGGTGTGAGGTACCTTCCACCTGGGCCACCCCTCGCCGGCTCTGGGGCGGGGGGAGGTCGCCTTCCCGCCCTGGCCGGCAGCCCGCTGAGGGGAGGGCCAGGCCGGAGGAGGTGCGGCGAGCCGTGCTGCCCACAAAGGCCGGGTTTGGGGGCCTCCTCCTCCTCCCTCTTCCCTCCTCCTCCTTCTTCTCCTGCCCGGGCGCCGGGCGCGCTGCAGCGGCCGCCCCTCATAGCCGCCCAGCGCCCATCATGGCTGCGAGCGGCGGGCCCCGCGCCCCCCGTCCCCTCCTCCTCCTCCTCCTTCTGGGCGGCTGCGGGGCCAGCCTGCCCCCGGAGCCCCCGCCGCCACCACCACCGCCGAGCCCCGAGCCCCAGCCCCTACCCGAGTCGGCTCTGCAGGAGCCCAGCGTGCTGCTGGCCATCATCGCCCGGAACGCGGCACACACGCTGCCCCACTTCCTCGGCTGCATCGAAAGGCTGCGCTACCCCAAGAGCAGGATCGCCCTTTGGTAAGAGGAGAGCATGAGGGGTGGAGGGAAAGCCTCCCATGGCACCAGGGAGGAGCGTGTCCAGAGAAGGGCAACGGAGCTGGGGAAGGAAAGGTCTTACGAGAACGGCTGAGAGGACTGAGGTTGTTTAGTCTGGAGAAAAGGAGGCTGAGGAGAGACCTCGACCTCGCTTGCGACAGCTACCTGAACGGAGGTTGGAACGAAGTGGGGATCGGTCTCTCCTCCCAAGTAACAAGCGATAGGACAAGACGAAACGGCCTCAAGTTGAGCCAGGGGAGACTTAGATTGGATATTAGGAACAATTTCTTCTCCCAGAGGGTTGTCAAGCAGATGAGTTTTTTTGAGGGAAGCTGGCCCGAAGCCTGGGAATATTCACCGCCTTAGCATTTCTCCAAATCCACAGACACGAAAAACTCGTGGCTTGCTAGGGAGAGCCGGGGTGGGAGCGTGGTGCTTGGCTCCCTGGCTGGTAAATACGGGGCTTTTTAGGGAGGTGGGGAGGGTTTGCCAGGGCTGGAGAGCAGGCGGGCTGGGTAGGTGCTGGTGGGCATTGAAAAGGAGCATTGTTGCAATGCTGTCGTCCGAGAGATGGATTCAAAGATGTATTCAGAAATCGCAGCATGGGGGCAGCTGTGGCAATCAAATGTGCGTCGGGGTGGAGGAATTAGACCAATTTGGGAACTGGTCAATCTGCCTTTATTTGTAAGGGGAAAAAAAGCTCTAATGTTTCCCTCTAACCCTCACATAAATGTTGGGGGAACAGGAATTGCTTGGAAGGACCCAAACCGGATTTTCTTTTTAAGCGTTGTAGTTGTGTAAAATAAAAAATGGTGCTGTAGGGGCTGATCCAATGTTCACTCAAGGCAACAGGGAGACTCCTGTTAACTTGAAAAGTCACTAAAGTTTTACTTTACATAAAGAGATGTGGTGAGGTGTCCTGCCCCAGTCACGTTGCTGATTACTAAACTGTTATTAAACAGACATCATTGGATGTTTCTGTGAGTGCTTCAGGAACGTGGCTGTTAGTTGTCTTCAAGTGCTTTACAGGTCTTTGCAGAAAATCAGTGGTTGGCTTTCAGTTCCAAAATCGGTGTGTGGCTTTCCCCCCTTCTCCTCCCCCCTCTTTTTTTCCTTTTGAGTTTAGGGTGCTCAAAGCAGATAACAATATCAGCCTGAAGGTGATAGGCCACTCAAGTGTGGCTGTGGAATTACAAGTTAGTGTATGGCAGTGGGGGGATGCCAGACTCATCTGTGTGTAGGTCCATGACTTTGCTTTCATTTGCATCAGCAGGAGTTTTGCTGGTTTGGAGTACATCTTAGTAGACGTGTGTAAGGGCAGATATTACCAGATGCTACATCTGGACTGGGATTCAGCTGAGCTAAAACATAGTGAGAGTTGTAAGTGCAGACCTGATCACCAAAACAAGGTGGATCCTGAAATGCTTCTTGCTGTAGAAGTGCAAGAATAACTTTGGGAACTTTTTAAAGTCCTGCAGAGCATTGGTTGGCTCTGCAACTTCTTTAGTATATTGCTTGCTTTATCCTTACTTAAGGTCTCTGCAGTATTGTGAGAAAGTATTTGGGGGAATTGTTCACAACATAACAGTAACAGAACTTAAAATATGCTAGGATTTTTAGAAGAACATCACTCCATTTTAAAGAAGGTTGTGCACAGACACAAGGCTTGGTTAAACTGGAAAATCTGCTGTTGAAAATGTTAAGCTATGTAAAATCAGAATGACTAAAATGTCATGGTAACTGAAAAGAAAGCTCTGTAGATGTTCCAAGTTGTCACAGAGAGCAAGCAGTATCTGTAGGGTGGCAGCAAGTCCTTGGTTCACTTCAGCTCCCCGATAGGTCTTGAGCTTTTTCAGCTCTGAGTATGTTCAGGACTTGAAACACCCACCAAGAGGGGGCTCACAGACAGTAACTATCAAGTCTCTTGAGAAGAAATGAAACAATGGAATTAATTTCTGGAAGCATCTTGCGTTTGAGACAGTATGCTTGACAGAGTCCTTTCCACAGATAAATTCCAGGATTTACCTGTGTCCCTCTGCCCTTGCATTAGTTTGGTGTGAAAGGCAGTGAAGTGGTGGTTATCCAAGAATTGCATTCCTTCATTGCCACTTACATTATACTTCAAAATGTCTTCTATAAGTTAGCATTTTAAAATGCCCAAATGTGAGAATGAAAATTAAAACCATGTATCATCCCTTGAAGTCCCATATACTCTCTGTATGGCTCAAGGGCTTAAATACAACAGTGGATTCCTCAAACAGATTTCTAGGGTGGAAGTTTTGTGAGTGACAGTAAAGATGGGTTAAGAGACAATGAATGAATTTGAAGCAGACACTGAATTTTCTGTTCATAGCCTACATCAATCTCTATCTTTGCTAGCCTGACACTGAACAAGAGACGTATGCTGGGCACTCTTGTACTCCCTTCTTTCCTTTGGTCTTGATTCTGACTTCCTCAGCTTCTGTGGTTGTGAGCAATCTCAGGAGGACTTGCTGGCTACATGTCCTAATGACTCAAACAGGCCATTTGGTCTGAGGCCAGCTGACATGTTATGATCCATGTCCTTTCAGTTAAATACTTCCTTCTTTTCTTCCTTTCCCCTCCAGGAATCAGGAAGCTGCATTCGAACTGCCTCCTGGGGATGGTCCCTGGTGTGTGTTAACTCTGGTCACCCTTGTGGTGGGCTGACCTTGGCTGGACTCCTGGTGCCCACCAAAGCTGCTCTGTCATTCCTCCTCCTCAGCTGGACAGGGGGGAGACAATACAATGAAAGGCTCATGGGTCAAGCTAAGGACAGGTAGATCACTCAGTAATTACTGTTATGGGCAAACCAGACTCCACATGGGGAAATTAGTTTAACTTACTACCAATCAAATCAGAGTAGGGTAATGAGAAATAAAACCAAACCTTAAAACACCTTCCCCCACCTCTCCCTTCTTCCCAGGCTCAACTTCACTCCCAGTTTCTCTACCTCCTCCCCTGCAGCAGTGCAGGGGGACAGGAAATGGGGGTTGTGGTTGGTTCACATGTTGTCTTGGCTGCTCCTTCCTCCTCAGGGAGAGGACTCCTCACATTCTTCCCCTGCTCCAGTATGGGGTCCCTCCCATGGGAGAGAGCCCTTCATTAACTTCTCCAAAGTAAGTCCTTCCCATGGGCTGCATTTCTTCAGAAACTGCTCTAGCATTGGTCCTTTCCACAGGGTGCAGTCCTTCAGGAACAGACTGCTCCAGTGTGAGTCCTCTGTGGGCTCACAACTCCTGCCAGCAAACCTGCTCCAGAGTGGGCTTCTCTCTCTATGGGGCTACAGGTTCTGTCGGAAGCCTGTGCCAGTGTGAGCTTCCCAGGGCATCACAGCCTCCTTTGGTGAACATCCACCTGTTCCAGTGCGGTGTCCTCCACAAGCTGCAGGTGGAGACCTGCTCCACTATTAACCTCCATGGGCTGCAGCTGGATATCTGCTCCACTATGGACCTTCATGGGCTGCAGGGGGACAGCCTGCCTTGCCATAGTCTTCATCACAGGCTGCAAGAGAATGTCTACTCCAGTGTCTGGAGCTCCTGCTCCTTCTTCACTGACCTTGGCATCTTCAGGGCTGTTTCTCTCACATATTCTCTCACTTGTCTCTCCAGTTGCTGTTCCATGGCAGGATTTATTTTTTTTTACTTCTTAAATATGTTATTGCAGAGATGCTGCCACCAGCCTTGGCCAATGGCAGATCTGTCTTGGAGCCATCTGGCATCGGCTTTGTCAGACATAGGATAAGCTTCTTAGAGAAGCCACCTCTGCAGGCTTCCCCCACTGCCCCCAACCGTGTTCTACAAACCCAATACGATTGTCCTGGAGAACACTGATGGGAACAGGCAGGATTTTACTAATGACTTAGTGGTGGGGATTTCTGTGAAACGGTGCTCAGGTGTTTGTCCTGGCCCTGCTTAGCTTGCTGAGATAGACTTGGCCATAGGTGGTCTGTCTGTGAGCCTTTGGTGCTCGCCACACAGGTGGGAACAGCAGACTGCCCACCTTGGCAGTAGAACCCAGCTTCCCTCATTGCTCTTCACGCTGATGCTTGTGTAGCTGTGGAAGAGCAATGGTGGAGATGACAGTTGTCCCTTCTTGCTAAGGAGGAAGGAGTCCCTCAGGTGCCTGTGGAAAGCCTGGACAGCATTTGGCTCAAAAATACGTAACATAGTGAGAAACAGGCCCAGAAGATGTTCTTCTTTATCTGGCATGATAATGACTCAGAAGTTACACAGTCAGCATGCTCCAGCCCTCTTTTGGGTGGTTTGGGGTTGCTTTTCTTGTTTTGAATAAGTAGTGAATGTTGGTTTGTCAGACAGGTCCATCTTGGCTGCAGTAGTAAAAGCATGTGTGTTCAGCAGTTTATCACTTTCCTTACCCCTGACTAGGTGACGGTGTAGCAAAGAAAAGTTGTCTGTAATTTCATCTTTAAATACCTGCCAGTTCATAGCTGTGGGCCATCTGCTCTCTCATCTTTTACTAACCTGGGGATTAAGTGCCTGTATAAATAAGTGGGTGCCTGGAAGCAATAATTGGGTTCTTTTGTGCTTGAAAATCTGTACCTGCTTTGCAGATTAGAGTATGCTTACATTTCAGAAACGATAACATGAACCATAGGTGAGGGTGGTGGAAAGCTGGAATAAATCCCAGATGGGAGATCAGCGGATATACTGTAACACTGGCTCCAGTGAGTGAACGGTTTCAACTCCAAAGAATTGGATGTAGCTGCAAATAGAAGCTGATGACATCGGTCTAATAATTACTTCTATAATGATATATGACTAGTCTAGAGCTAGCTGGTGATACTCTGGCTGAGCACTCTTTTATTCTTCAACAGTTTACTTTTCAAATGTGGTAATTTCTATGCAGGGGACAATTTCTGGTAACATGCAGGGATTTGAAACTCCATTTGAAACTCCAATGGGTGTTATTACCCTCGGGAAGCACTGGCTTTCAAATGCGCTGCGTTTTCTGTCCTTGTTTCCATTTATGCAAGAAGGTCACTTTAATCTTCATGGTCAGTATTAATCACTTAGGAATGCTGAAGTTCCAGTCTGCTGGCTCTGGCTCTGATGCCTGTATCTGCTGGTGTTTTGTATCTATTTCAAACTTGCTTACCTGTGGTGTGACTTCCACATGACAATGTTAAAGTTGAAAGTTTAGAAATTAAATTGACTTTTCGCTTGGCTTGTATGTTAAACTTGTGGGATTTAGTTTGCCCTTCACAGTTGTGGATACTTCTAGTTTACTTATTATACAACTTTAGTAACATCGTCGTAGACTAAGTGGGGCTGAGTGGGACAGGACCTGCACAGCCTTGGAGCTCTGATTAAGGTGATGTTGCACAGAGGCTTTCTTCCAAAGAACTTGCATTGAGATGGCTACATCAAGAGAAAATGCCTCCATTTTCTAGCTGGGGAAATTGGGGAAGAAAGCTTAAGTAACATACACAGGTTTCTCAAATGTATTAAGACCAGATATAGTATTAATGACTAACATCACAGAATCACAGAATGTTAGGTGTTAGAAGGAACCTCTGGAGATCATCAAGTTCAACCCCCCTGCCAGAGCAGGACCACCACAGGACATTTTTTGATTCTTCTTTCTTACCACAGTCACTTTTACACTGAACTACGGTAAATTTATGTAAGGAATGGGAAACCAGGGAAGGCTAAAGAAATTATCCCATCCCAATATCCGCAACAACTGTTTTTTGTCCTTTGGGTCTGTCTCCCTCATCTAAACCTTGGCAAACTTAAGCAAATGACGTCATGAGATTGTTCAGTAGAAACATTTGCAGGGAAGCCGAAAATTACTGCTGTTCCCTCACTGAGGTCTGCATGGCAAGGCTTAAACTGCACTTCAGTGAAAAACTTTGCAGTTCTGCAGAGAAACGTTGAAAGAAGAATCAGCTGTGTGATGGCAAACATTTGCTGGGCAGCAGCAGTTTATTTTTCTTACTGTGCTCACAATTTGCTGGTTTCTGATGCCTTTCTGATGTCATTAGGGAGCATCTTGTCCCACACTTTATGTTAGGGTCTGCTGGATGTTGGGATGTGAATTTTGGCATCTTTCATAACATAAAGAGCCCTCCAGAAGTGAGGGGATTCTACTGTAAAAAGGACCTCTTGAAATGTGTGGGAATTCTGTAAGAGTAGCGAATATAATAGATCCTAGAACTGTTTTGGTTGGAAAAGACCTGTAAGATCATCAAGTCCCACTGTAAACTGAGCAGTACCAAGGCCACCACTAACCCATGTCCCTCAGCACGACATCTACACAGTTTTTAAATTCCTGCAGGGATGGTGACTCCACCACTGCCCTGGGCAGCCTATGCCAGGGCCTGACAACCCTTTCGGTGAAGAAATTGTTCCCAATATCCAATCTAAACCTTCCCTGGCACAACTTGATGCCATTTCCTCTTGTTCTATCACTTGTTACTTGAGTATAATACATTGTGTGTACTTGATTTTTGGTCTGAATCCTGCATGCTTTCTCTCTTTGAAAAGGCAACCATTTACTTTGGCTGCTATCTTTCAGCAACTGTGTTTTGAGACAGGTCTACTCTGTTATCTGTTTGTCTGTCACTCGTATAATGGTCTATCTGGTGCCTTGCAATGCAGGTGCTGTGTTTAGAGGCTGAATGCTAATAAAATCATATGTTTTCACAAAGAAAACAGTGGGACAGTGTTCAATATCAGAGGCTGTTGTTTTTTACTAAAAGCCTTTGGATGCTTTCAAAGGTCATAGAGAACCAGTTTTCAAGATTTTTTAAAATACGTACAAAGTAGGGGTGAAAAGCTTTCAAGGGGTTAATTCCTGCCCAGAGCAGGATCCCACTTCATCCCTGACTTGTCTGTGCCTAGGGCTGGGATTTCCCATGCTGTCAGGGCTGCAGACTGTCAAGGTTGTGGACTGTCATGTCTTCTGAAGCCTGTTCCAGTGTAGGGGAGGTGGGAGGCAGCTGTAGGAGGGTATCAAAGGACCAGCTGCACCAATGTGGGCTGGAAAGTGCTGGAGTTAATTAGTCCCTTTAAAAAAAAAAGGCAATTTCACCTGTGCATTCCTGACATATAAGCTATTTCAGCTGCTTAGCTTCTGGTGAATCTGGAGGCAGGGACCAGTTAGGTCTGTAACAGGTGAAGCCTGTCCAGTTCCTGCTGCCATTCCCCTATTAGGACAAATACCTTTTCCCTTCTGCAGTGCTCTTCCAGCTGGAGTGTACCACGATTAATACATCCATATCCTAGACTGGTTAAGGTTGGGAGGCACCTCTGGAGATTGTCTAGTCCCAACCCTGGCTCAAAGCAGGCTCAGCTGGAGCAGGCTGCACAGTACCATTTCAGTTCAAGTTTTGAGTAACTCCAGGGGTGGAGACACCACAATCTCTGGTGAGTCTGTCCTAGTGAGATAGTCACTTGCAAGGAGTGTCTTGGAAATTCATATCAGCTGAGGGTGAGTCTAGCAGGGTGGCAGACCTTTGGGATGAAGACAAACTTGCACAAAGACTGCTGTTTCAATTGCCTTTTTTTTTTTTTTTCCCATTTTCCATGTTCTTTCTGCTAAGTTAAGCAAGGTTTGTTTTCAGAACACTGCCTGCTCACAGCTACTCGGACTCTTGGAGAAGAGACCCCAGATTCTGAGCATAGCAGGAGCATGGGTTATTCCTGGGAGATAAGGCATGGGCCTGCCTTAAGAGAGGGAAACAAGGAGTTTTTGCTTGAGGTGATAGTAGGGCAGCCATCCCCATTGCCTGTCAGGATGTACACTGAACCACAGATCAAAGAGCATTTTTGCTCTTCCATGTGAAATATCACAACACCTGCAGTTATTTATCTGAGCCCCCTGAGACTGAAAGTCTTCACGTACTGGGTCAGGAGTCTCTCAGAATAGATCTGGGGCACACATGGTGTGCAGAACATTGGGAGCTGCCTGCGGCCAGTGCTTGCTGTCATTTTTTGGTCTTGGGGACTCCCTGAAAGACCATATATGGGCTACAGGGTAGAGAGAGGACAGAGATGATGCAGGTTGCTGTCTGTCGGAACCTGGAATTTCCTTCCTGGGGGATGATATCTCAGACTTAATATTATTTCAATATATTTATGGGCATCTCATTTCCTTTATTTTAGTGGAACATAGTGTACATTGATGGTGCTCATCGCCAAGGGTGGATTACAGCTAAATGGGGTCCATATGCATCAAAATTTCAGACTAAAGGAAGACAGGAATAAATACTTTGTTACTGTTCCCTACAAGGTGAATTTCTTCGCAATCTTCTGCCACAATGCCCAGCTCCTTCACACAGGCACATGGCACTGCTAATAGGCTCATCAGGAAAGGAAAAAGGACTTTATTAATGGAAAGGCACAATTTGCTTCATTCAGTGCCTGAATCCAATTTTTAAACCCAAGAAATTACTGGCTTTGGTTATGGACATGCACACGTATCTCTCTGTCCATCTATCTGTGGTATCCTTGGACCAGAGTGTTTTTGTGACTGTAGAATTACTCCCGTTTTCTTCCTGGAAAGTTAACAGGGGACCTAATAAATATGTCTTGATTCTAAACTTTTCCCAGCTGACTCTGGACCTGGTGTATGCTTTCAAAAGGAACTGAGTCACCAAAGTTTTCTGAGAACCACTTTGGTTTTAGTAAGGCTAATCCTCTTCTTGCCAGATGTGGCACTGTTAAATGTATGGCTTAATGTTGTACCAGAAACTGGAGTTTCACTGCAGAGCACTGAACTGTGTTCCTCCAGTGTTTCTGATGTGTTTTTGGGAGAAGTGGTCACTTGAGATAGCTGGGAAATGAGGCCTCCTTGTTCAGGAGTGAAGGCTGGTGTATTCTCTGCTCTCATTCTAACCAATTATTTACATAGTCAATATGTCTTCCCAACTTACTAACATATAATTACACGGCCAGGTAAAACAGCATAAAGCTTTTAATTTTGTTTTGGGATTGAAATAAGTTTTTGCCAAAGTCTGTCCTTGCTCCTTTTCCAGGGACTCTTAAAACACTGGCAGTGCTGGAGATGTCAGCTTCAGTGTTATCCCTGAGGCACATGTGGTTGTGATGCAGGGAAGTGAGCAGGTTTCTGGCCGTTTCCCTTTTATTCTGTCCATATGCACAGATAGGAATAATACACTGCTTCTAAAGATAAGCACATCTTGATGTGGACCAGAAAATGCATTAAGTTTGAGGCTGTCCCCCCTGGGCTCTTGGGTTCACGAGGATCTGAATGCATGCTGAAGCAGGAGATGGTGGGAGCTCATGTAAACTACAGTGCCAGTGGAGGGCTCATAAAAGCTCTTTGGAAGGCTTCAGTTCCAATAGGGATTTCTTATTTTTTTTTAATTTTTTTTTTTTCCTGAATGGAGGAAACAGACAATTTTTATTGCCTTTCTTCCCCCTCCCGATGGGGTACAGGCTTCCCTTGATTCTAAAAGGATTATTTGCTTATTTGTGCTCTTTGCTCCCTTTGCAGAGGAAAGGTTATACGTGGCTGCAGTCTGGTTTGAATTTTGCCCAGTGGCAAAAAACTAGGTTGTGTCAACTGTGAAGTGTTAATTTATATCCTGAAGCTGATAGCAGGTGGTTATCTCTTGAATCAGATCAGAATCTTGGTTTTTATAACTGCTCTATAAACGGATACTGCATTGTACCTTTGGGAGTAGAATAGGGATTTAAGACTCTAGTTTGAGTTATTTCCCCAGTATTTTCAATCATTCTTGTCCTCAAGAAGTACTTAGAAAAATTGGAGGAGAAGGCTGTTTTCCAGCATTCTTGCTTTGAACGGGTAATTGTGCCATGGAAGTTAAATGCTAAACTCTGCTGAATGTAAATGTTGGGGTTTTTTTTCTCCCCCTGTTTCTTGGTTTGAATCCATCAATTATTCCCCACCAGGCTTCAGCCAAGTGAACTTAAGCCAGTTCCCATAATCAGGCTAATGTGCACGCTGGGTCATTAGACAGTCAGAAGCCATCTTGGGACAAGACCTAGGAAGAGGTTAACTAGGAAATGTGAACTTTAAACAGCCAGAAAAGGCTATGAGGAACTTTTTCTGTTCCGATAGTTTATGTCTAGGAGGCAAAGAGGAACATGGCCTATAAAGCTTTGCAGCAAGACCTTTCTCTCCAGTAATCCTCAGCACTTACCAGTTTATGTGAGGATGCAGGGATGTTACGTCATCTTTGCATCAGAAAAAATAAACGGATGTGTTTAAGTGTGATTAAAAGCTCGTTGGAGAGGAGCCACCTGGTGTAATGTTTGCTGCAGAGAGGAGAGCAGGTGCATAGCCCTGACCTTGGCTGCTCTGCTGCAGCCCGTGGCAGCTAGCAAGCTGTTTTGTTCCCTGATGCACGCTGGAGTGTGGTCTTTGGCTGCTTCATCTCGCTGCCTGCCAGCAGGGAAGTGACTTTTTGGGGTAGTTAGCTGCAGCTGTAGCTCTGTGTGAGAAGATAAATAAATGGTGCAACAGTGACACAGCCCACGGGGAGGAGTGATGGAGGGAAGGCTGCTGCACTAAATTTGTGGTGTCCCAGGGTGCCTATTTCCAGTGCTGTCTTAGATGTGAAATCCCAGTAGCCTGAGATTTAGCTGCAGATTTGCTACTCAGTGGAGTTTCGATGCTGGGGTGCATATTAATGCTCTTAACTCCCTTTGAGGTTTATTAAGGGTGTGTTTTGCTGTTGAAAATTCTTCTTAAATGGTGTCTGTTCTTGTAGTCTAACCAGAATTTTTGACACCATAACCCTGAAAGACAGTGACAAGAGGATTTAAAGCACTGCTGTGAAAAGCACAGCAGCTACATGTACAAGTCACTCCACTAGAATAGCAAGAATCCTAACAAAAAAGACCTATTGATAGATGAGAAGTCAGAGTGAGAACTGTATAACTAGGGCTAAGCCTTCTTATTTGGTTTTTTATTTATTTTGGAAAACAAGAGAAGCCATGCTGTTGCTCATTTCTGCAAACTGAGGGGCAAAAAAGAGTGCAGGTGTCTTCAGGAACTGATGACCTGAGGTTTATTTCTCCTTAATTCTTGTCTAGAATCAGCTAGAATTGCAGCTGAGGTTTGGGAAAAAGTGGGTTGAAGTGCCTGGTTTATTACTGAATGTATGGGGTTTCTGGTAATATTTTTACTGGAGTTAATGCCTGGAACTCTACAGCTGCTATGGTCTGGCTGGGTTCTGTCTTCAGTGCCTTCAGATGGAGGTGAGATGTTGATAGAGGATAGAATTCCTTCTCTTCTCTTTTGCTGTATGGAATGGCTTGTGCTAGGATTGGGGAGTTTCCAGCTGCTGCAAACTGAGATAGAAGCAGGTTATTCAGGTCCTTGAGGTTTAGAAAGAGACCTGTTGCTGACAGAGGCTGAGTGCAGCCTGCTCTTGGTGTGCATGTAACCTGTTCATACCTGGTTTAGGGGCAGGGACAGAGAGTGCAAAGGTTGCAGGCCCCCAGGTGTTCCGTAGAGCTGACAAAACCCAGGGGTTGTTATGGGCTTAGGCCTGATGTTCTCTTCACAAAGTAAAAGGCTTGACATTTCCTCTGGCCTGCAATGAAACAGGCAATCCTGGTAACTGCTGGGAAAAGGCACCAGCAAACCAGTTCCTGTAACCAAGCAGGGAGCAGCAGAGCAGTGGACCAGCACTGTGCTCATTTTTCCCAGTCATTTGCCATTAGATTTACTTGACTCAGTTTCATAAATCAGTTTCTGGATGCTGCTGGTGTTTGCTGCAAATGATGCTTGCTTCTTTGGTAGGAAGTTCTGGATGGAGTTTCCATTGAAGTGTCTTTGAGATGACTGGCTCCAGGGGTCTGGAGGAACCTACCCAGACTCTTCTAAATAGGTTAGCAGAGAATAATAATTGCTTTTGGGTCTTCAAATATTATTTTGCTCTGGCTGTCAGAGGCTTTGGTTATGCTCATATTTCAAAACACTAATCTGAAATAAGTTCAATGTGTATGACTGGAATATGGAAATATCAGTGCTGCTAAATAACTTCTCTTAATTTATGACTTCTTAAATTTTTCATTTTTTTTTTTTACTTAAGGCAGGATTTAAATGCAAATTATCATTGTTAAGCCACAGAGTGGTCTTGTGGTACATGTTTGATCACTTTTAGCACACGCTCACTTCCCCCCTCCCTTGCCCTTTATTTCTCACACAAACAAGTTAGCTGTTGCTTCCACAAAGTCTTGTCAATGAGTTGTTATTTCAGACTAGTGAGCTCATAGCTGTCTGCTGGCAGAACTCGGATCTGACTTCATACAAACTAAGCCTCTTGCCAGGATTTTTTGCCTAATACCTGAGCCTTGAAGGAAACTCTGGTTTACAGAACAAGAAATAAGCTGCTATCAGTGGTGTTTCCAGCAGCTTTGACTGCAAACATCACATCTGTCTTTTTGGACCAGCCTGCCTTTATGTACGTGATGCAAATTTAAGAGGGGAGGAATACGTGTCCAGCATTAGACTGAGGAAAACAGTCATTTCTTCTCTAGGCTCAACAGATTGCAAAGCCAGTGCAAGGGTGTTGGTTGATCCTACTACCTGTGGAGAGCTTCAGGTCACCTTCAGGTTTGCTATATTGTGTGCTGCAAGGTGCATGGTTTATTGCTGCACTCCGGTTGCAGACTGTGTCCTTATTTGAATGCAGACTGCCCAGCTGCTGTGGAGCAGGTGGGTCTAGATCACAAATGGCAGCAAGCACAAATTCGATGTACCACAGAGGAGACTTGCTGAGGAGAGGTGTAGTTTAAGCCTCATTTGTCTTTTTTCTTCTCCAGTAGAGTGAGATGTCTAAGGGAAAGCAATTGCATGTTACATTTAACAGCAGTAGCTGCTCACCTGACAAACTTTACCAGCTCCTGTTGCTGCTGCAGAATGTATGGCCAAGTTGGTTCCTCCACATACGCTTTTGGGACAGCCCACAGATAAAGAAAAACATCTGGTTATAACAGTTGGGTCACATATCTGGACCAAAACACCAGCCTTTTCTGCTCTGGAGGATATAGTTCTTCCAGATCTACTGAACCAATGCACGTGTGTTTCTTCCAGGTCTCTTAAACTGGCAGCACAGACGTAGCTATGAAGTCATGCTAACTCTGGCATGGAATATTCTACAAATATTCTTGGGAGAAACCAAAGAAACTGAGATTTCAGCTTGTCAGATCTCAAATCAGGTTACATGATCTGAATAGATTAACGAAACACTTTAAAACCTGGCTCTTAGAGGGCAGAAATAGTTTATGCTGAGATGGTCTGGTAGGTGTCTGCTGTGGCTCCTGGGGATTCGGTTTGGAGCCTGAGAAATGAGCTGTGAACTGGGAACATCTTTGGTGGCCGTGCTGGCCCACAAACCCCCTGTTGTTGGCTCTGACCGTTCTTCCAGGCAGCCACTGAGAAACTGGCAGATGTTTAAGAGCAGAGTGATTTCTCAAATGACAAGAGTTTTTCTGCGAGGAAATGAATTGATTACTTCAAGAAATCCCTCTAGTGGCCATCGACTTATGTGACACATCAGCTGTTTGGTTGCAGCTGGTATTGCACATCAGTTGCTGCTGTTGTATGGATTTCAGATGAAATTCTTGATGGATTATTTGCAAGGCTTCTGAACATGAGCCTGAGAGGTTTTTTTCTCTGGTTCTCATCTGAAACTAAGTCTTTTTTAGAGTGGCAAGCAGGTGATGTTAAAATCTTTTAATTGCTTATGGGGACGCTAAGGGATTCCTTGCCTGTGGTATGTAGTAGGTCAGATTTAATGATCTCTTGGACACCTCTGAACCTAACTGATAAGAAACATGATAGCTTCAGCAAATAAATTAAAATAAGCAATTACGTTTCAGTTTGCCTCCTTATACATCACACCTCTATGTAAAACCCAAAGTCTCCAAAGACAGTGCATGTTATTCTATGCAGTGGATACATATTTTGCAATATATAGAAGGGTTGTTGCATGTTCTCTACCATTCCCTGTTGTAGCACTGGGATCGTGGTTAGAACGGTGGTTATGGCTGATAGAGGGAGAGCCTGGGATCAGCTTCCTGCACACTCAGCTGAGGACTTTGGCTACATTGAAGCTGGACTGTCACTTTCTTCTCTGCTCTTTTATCTCTACCACAGCAATGCCTTGTGATGGATTTATCAGGTATTCAAAAAATGCAATTTTCCAGCCTTTGAAATCCCTCAAAGCCCAGGGGAGCTCAAATGTCCAGGCATGGGAACGCTGCTGGCAAAGTGTTGGGATACATGCAAGGGCTGTTTGGGTCAGAGCACGTCCCTGCTGGGACAGCCAAGTCTGCAGATGTGTGTGGGAGCCTATCCTGTGAGGTTAGAAAGCACTTTATCTTGTGGACTTCATCCACTGCCAAGGGCTATATCTGGGCTGCGAATCTTTCCCATTGGAGAAGGCACAGTTGGGAATCACTTCTGCAAAATAAGGGCTATGGAGACAGGCGGAGAGAGTTGGGGTTATTGAGCCTGGAGAAGAGAAAGCACTAGAGACACACACCTTAGAGCATCTTCCAGTACCTGAAGGGGCTACAGAAAAACTGGGGAGGGACTTTTTACAAGGGCAGGGAGTGACAGGATGAGGGGGAATGGCTTTAAAGTGGAAGAGGGGAGATTTACATTAGGCATTAGGAAGAAATTCTTCACTGTGAGGGTGGTGAGACACTGGCCCAGGTTACCCAGAGGGGCTGTGGCTGCCCCATCCATGGAAGTGTTCAAGCCCAGGTTGGATGGGGCTTGGAACAACCTGGTCTAGGGGATTGGAACTAGCTTATCTTTAAGGTCCTTTCCAACCCAAACCATTTGATTTTAGGATATATTTTTGGGGGCTTCCAATTACTCTGTCAGTTTACTAGGAAGTGGCTACTGAGATTAGGCAAGTGCCCATTTCCTCTCTTTATTTATGTCCAGGCAATGAAGGGAAAAAATTAGCTCTCCTCAAACTGTGCATTTGTGGTCAGGATTAAACCTTACGTAGTTAAAATGAATAGTACATTTGCAGTCTTCATCACGTGCAGCTACCACACTTGGTGATGCAGCCTTCAGTGCTTGAAGGCTGCAGAGCTATCGCTTTACAAGATTAGAGAAATGTTTAGAAGTCACTGTTTTATTCTATTCTCTTTAGAGTGAAGTCCACCTCTCCAGTGCAAGCTGACACCTGCACAAACAGTACAGACTGGTGGAAGGGAGAATTGCAATGCTGTAATGGAAGGAATCCCATACTGTGTTTCAATGTCACTTTGCTTCCATTTTCCTCAACTGAGGATGGGAAATAAACAATGTTCCTTACAGAAGGCTGCAGAGCTATCGCTTTACAAGATTAGAGAAATGTTTAGAAGTCACTATTTTATTCTCTTCTCTTTAGAGTGAAGTCCACCATCAGCATAGCACCAGTTTTCCATCTGTTTGAGTCCAGAGTCATTCTTTTCCAAGAGAAAATGTGTTCTGACTCTGGCATCTGTAGCACGTCATGTGTTCACCAAGCAGTAGCCATGTGTCCTGCACACGTGTGCCCATGCCTCCATCCACAGGAGACCTGTGTGGATTCCAGTATCTGGGAGTGAAACATGAGATCACCAGTGAAAGCAATTCAGAGACAGAAATTTTAACTAGCCCAAAGTATTTGAAATTAAAAAGTAGGAATGCTTTGCTTACACATAGCTCTGTTAAGTGATGAGGTGGTTGGTGGTGTAGTGCTATTTCAGAGGACCACATTATTCTGTGCTGTTGTCTGTATGAGATTACAGAAAAATGGTGGGGTTTGCCACCTGAGTGCTTAGTTATGCAGGGAAAACAGTTTTAGCTGCCTGGTTTGACAGCTTGTTTAGAAGCTTGTGCTTCAAAGTACAAAAAGATGAAAGGCAGTTAAGAAACCAGCTCAGAATCACAGCCCTCTGTTATCTGCATCTCTTCTGCCTGCGTGGCTGGAGCTGGGGAGAGACCACCAGGACAGCAGAAAAAGCAGTCTGTTGAGCAAGGAACTTGACAGACTTGGCCCTAATTTTGAGATGCTACAGCAGCAATAAGTTGTGTTTAGTGCTGTGGAGACTGGAGGCCTTGGCTCGTGGGTAGAGTTCATCCACTTGGTTCTTACAAGTGTGTGCAAAGTATTTCTAATCCTGGAGATGGTTTTGGTTTTGTTTTCTTTTTATCCACTATGAGTGCTTCACTGCTTTAAAAAAATGAATCTAGAACCACATCTCCAAAAACCCAGGGCTTTTTTTTTTTTTCAGTCATGAAGGCAAAATACTTGGACAGGAAGAGAGACTTTGCCTTTGAGCTTCTGAGAGTTTCTTAAAAGCAACATGGAGGAAAAGTTGTTCTTGAGATTGCCATGGCCACAAATTTACCACTAGTCTGACAAATACTCAGTGAATGTGTTAAGTACACTGCTGTACAAAAGCTGAATATTTGTAATTTATTTCACTGCATACTTAGGAAGGAGCATAGGCTTTTATCATTCCCAGCTTTGAGACCTGCTCCCTTTTTGTTACCTGTGAAAATCCATTCATCTCTTTGCTTTTGTTTCCCTCTCTGTAAAATGAAGCTATAATGCTGCCTCAGTGCAGGGCCTGGGGAGGTTGAGACCTTTGCTGTGGATTTTGGGGGCCTCTGGGCATGCCCTCTAACCTGTCTGATTCACATTGCCTAATTCCCATTAAAGATGGGTATATTTAGCCATTCAAAGTGAGAACACTGTATAATCAGTATCTGGGAGAAATTCAGAACATTTTAATTGATAAGTGAAAATTTCATTCTAGCAGAGTGTTGTTTGTTTCTCCCCCACCCCCATATTCAGAACCCTTTTAGCATATGGGGTGTTTTCACCTTCTCAGCTGTTTTTTCATGTGAAATGGGGTGGGCAAAATTACAGATGACATCTAGGAAAACTCCCTACTTCATACGTAAAGGTTGTTTTTCTTATTTATTTTTTTTCCTTGCTTGGCTGCAGTGGTTGTTTTTCTAATCTCTTACTTAATTATGTATAAAACCTTTTTCAGCCAGTTGCCAGCAAATATGACCTCATCCGTTTATTTTGAAGCAGTGTACCATTCCATGCAATTCAGAGAAACTCCATTCTCCAGGGGAGCTGCCTACTTGAGAAAGGTTAGGCCAAAATTGTGAAGTCTCCAGTTCCATGCTGGCTTCAGCAAAGTCTAACTCTAAAATAACTTGCTGATTACTGTAAACTTTAGCTTAATGTCTGTGAAAGCAAAATTTGGCATAAAGGAGTTTATGCCAAGTGAAACCTTTGCCTCTGGGAGGATAGGGAAACCCACTGTGTTTGTTTGCTGGAAATGTGCAGTAGATCAAGAGAGATGTGCAGTCTGATGTCATCAGATGCTGCATATGATTAACTTTAATCTTGTAGGTTTGCAGGGATTATGCATTGGTTGGGCTATTAAATTGTTTGGGGGCTTGTTTATTCTAGGAGGGAAGGGCTGGTTGTGTCTCCAGCATTAACACTTTGGCTCGGGCTTTTTACTGCCCATTCCTTGACTCCAGAATACAGAAGGTTGAATGACTTGCATGTTTCTGGCTGTGTTCTTTTTCAAGGGGTGCTCTCTGAAGCTTTGATAATCCCTGGAAAGGCAAAAATCTCTTATTCCTGATCCTGTGACTAACTGGGGTGCTTTAGCCTTTGGCTATGCCACTTTGTGGAGTGTTGGGGGAACAAGTTGTGTCCTGGTCGTAGCCTTGGCTGTCCCCTTGTATAACCTCCGCATGGTGGGGTGGTGGCAGAGACCAAGTTTAGTGCAGGTGGTGAAGGGGAGGGTCTGCTAACTGTTTGCAAGATGGACACAGGAGGAGAGTCAGGCCCCAGATGTCAAGTTTAGCTTACCAGTGCAGTGAGGAAGTGATGTGGCAGAGAGTCCAAGCTTCCTGGAGTCACTGAAGTGTTTGGAAACAGATACTGAATTAATTAAGTCCATGAAGGTGGCATGAGTAAGTCCCTAAAGCCTGGATGGTGAGAGCAATATGATGTAAGATGTGGGCTTATCTGCATGTGGGTGCTGAATGATAACTAAAGAGACAACCTGCCTCCCAAACCTGCCCCTCCTGTGGTCACCCTGCTGATGGGGTAAACCTCTTCTCTGCTGCAGATGTGAAAGCTCTGTAGCCATTTGCTATTTTATCATTTGGAGACAGGAACTAACCAGTTGGAGCCGTGGCGAACTTTTGATTGATTTATTTTTAAATTACATGCATTACCTTTTCTGTCTGGTTCTTTATAATGTTAATGCAGGCTGTAAAGCCAGACCAGGTGCCTTGCCTTGAAGACAGATTGCCCTGGCCTGCACCCATCATGTCCTTTCATTTCCTTACCATACGGCAACTAACAGCATCTTGGGATATATGTTTTGTGATCAGTTTTTAGCTGCTAAACGTGGCTCCCATCAGCAGCAGCTGTTGTGAACACCCTGGATATCTTTGGAAGAACCTGGAGACAGTGTTGAGTGGATTTTGTGCCCCAGTCTTCCCAGGAGCATCTGGTATACAGCTAAATTTTGTTGTTGTGTTTCAAAGTTTCTTTGGTTTTTTTTAGGTTTTTTTTGTCCCGTGGGTCAGATTCAGATCCTGTTTTAAAAACAGGAAACTCTTCCTTTGGTGGAGAGAGTTGTTAGCCCTGTGACTTCTCAGAGGGCTGTGACATTTCCCACCAGCTACGTATCTGAGTGGCTAAGGGTGTGCTTCAGCACACGGCAACCTTAGGTGGGATAAATAATGCAAATCCCTTATCAGCTGTGATGAGATTCGCCTTTGAGATGGCACCCAAAGCTCTTGGAGCTTTGGAGCTCTATGGAGCTGTGTTGCCTCCAGTATTCATCTGGAGCTATGAGGATAACATTTCCCTCGCCTGCAAACTCAAGACTGCTTTTGCCTGTGCCAGGCAAGCCTGGAGCTCTGTCTCAGGGTCTAATGGTTTAAACTTGGCCAGACTCTCAGTGTGAGCGCGTGGCGAAGAGCGAGCGGTGCGTTTGACAACAATAGTCTCTGCACTTTGACAGCACTGCTGGGGTTTCTCCATGTGTCTCTGATCTATTCACCTGGTACATGCTCCTGCCACAGCCCTCTCCGTGCCCAGACAGTGAGTCCTTTCATGAAGAAGAAGTGCAGAGTCATATTTCTGAGTGCAAATTGGCCAGAGGATTGATTTGCAGCGTTGTTGGGCCAAGCTAGTTTCTCTCGACAGCTACACTGCGAGTGAGCCGCACCGAGCTGGAAGAGGGGAGGTGTAAGCAAGTACCAGTGTGCACAGTGCCAGCAGATGGAGGTGGGCAGGTTATGCAGAGGACCAAGAGCTCTTCAGCCAAGAGCTGAGTGTCCTCCAGTTTGTCTCGGTGTCTTTTGTGGTTAGACACTTCCATAGCATCGTGCAACAGAAATACAAAACTTTGCACCGAGCTTATCAGCCTACGTGCACCAAAAGGGCTGAGAAGAATCCCAGCCCTCTGGAAGCGAATGGGATACTTCTCATGGATGCTGGTATTGCCCCTGGGAGACTCTTTGCTCAGGCTGCTGCACTTGGGCAGTCCTAAACTTGGGATGGTGGCTGACTCCAGTCTTCCTTCCTGCCTGTAACTCCCCTTTTCCAAGTCTTTGTGAGCAAAGAGAGATTGTTGTTTCTGATGGAGTGTATGAGCACCCATGGGGCATACGTATGTCTCAGCTTTCTCTAACTCAGTGCAGGGAGCTTTTTCAGGAGGTGGGCACTAGGATGGCAGAAGAGCATGAGGTCCTCCATTAAGCTGTGCAGGTTCAGCACAGACCACTGTAGTACAACTGCTGTCCAAAAGCCTACAGAAATGGAATTCTACAGCCTGTTGCTCAGCCAGTGTGTATGTGACTCCTCAGAGTCTTCCAGGCCTGCTGAACTGGAAGATGTCTCCTAGCATTTGTGCCACATTATTTTCCAGAAATCACCACACATACATGAAATGTTTTACTGTTGAGGTTTTCTTTGTGATGTCTCTCTGCACCTGAGTATGTCAGCAGGTAGCAACTTGTTGGAGCCTAAGTCTGGAGGGCCTGGTGCTGTTATCCTGTTGATAGTCCTATGCAGCCTGCAGCAATGGCAAAAGAATTCCTGATCTGCTGGAGAGGTGCAGGGTCTGGATAGAAATGCAGAGCTGACTTCATGGAATCGAGTTGGTTGGAAAAGGCCTTTAACATCATCAAGTCCAACTGTTCAAATAAAGACCATCAAATAGACACATGGGGTGACAGTCCTGTTGCCTGGTCTGCACAGGGCTTTGTTGAAAGCCTGGTGATACCAAGTAGCAAACATGATTTAAAATATTCTGTTTCCATTTCCTGTTTTCTTACATTGTTTCTGTCAGCCTGCATTGGCTGTGCAGAAAGTCATGAAAAATCACTTTTATTCGTAGCCATTTAGTTGTACAGTATTTGGATTACAATAAAAAGTGTTTCTGTGTGTGTTAAAAAGACTTCGATAGGTCTCGTAGGATATAATTAGATTGGAATTCATTCATAATGGAAGGAAGGAAGTCTTATTTCATATTTTAATTCAAGTGTTCCTAAAAATGTCATGTCTGGAGTGGTACATTGTTAAACACTTTGGAGGAATGGAGCAGGCCTGTCTCAACCACACAAGTTGGTTATGTTCAGCTAATCCTGTTCTCTCCAGATTGGTGTAATCCTGAAATAAGTATTCCATTATTTTTTATGTGCTTCAAAGGACAAGAGGTCTGTTGATCCATACCAGTGCTACAGCATGGACAATGGCTTTATCCTGATGTCAACAAAAGAGGTATCTTGGTTTGCAGTAATAACAGCCAGCTTTGGACTTCTAATGTAAGCTTGGAAGGGAGGTGAGGTTCAGGGCAAGGCAGGGAAGAAAGATGTAGAGAGGTAGTAGGATTTTCTTTCCTGACATGTTGTAAAGCCTCTTTTTACATTCTGAAAATCTCAATATTGTAAATGTGTAGCTGTAAAGAGTATTAGCTGTTCCTCTGGATGAGCTCTCCTTGGGTGGCATGGCAGCTGGAGGTCAGACACTGTGTGCTTACTGATACTTGTAGGACATGGCTGTAACTTTTTGGGGAAATGGAAAACAAAAAGAAACAAAAAAAAAAACCAACCCCAAAAGCCACCCAGCCTAAATTTTAAAAAGTAACCCACTGAGTGAAATGACTCAAGTCTGCCTTCTCCTCCAATATTAGGCACCTAGTGGTCCATGATCTGAGTTGTCTTGCTGGAGGCAAGGCAGCCTGTGGGGACCTTACACTTGTTCTTCTGCAAGCTTGGTGCAGAGACTGAGAGCTTTTCAGATGTTTCTGTTTGGGGGGACCCTTGGCAATGTGGGATGGTCCTATATTCAGTGTGCCTATTGAAAAAAATCAGTGATCCTGAGCACCTAAATTTGAGCAGATTCTGCCCTTTAAAACCTATCCATGTTTTGTTGCCAGAGCCAAAATTATTTCTAAATACCAGTGTTCCTTCCCAGTGGCTTACATGCTTTCATTAGTCTTGAACAGCTGCATTAGCTGCTGTCTCAATTAGCATTGGTGGGAACAAGTTATCCCTTCAGAAATTACAGGACTGTCGCAGTTAATTCCTCGTTTGAGCAAACTGATTTCAGGGACTAGTCACAGTCCTGATCCTGCGTGTATGAGATTTTCTGGGCTTTCCCTCTGGGAGTTTTTCCCTTGAAGCCAAGTTTACTTGGAAATAACTCACAAGGCCAGATGCAGGTTCTTTATTTATTTATTTTTAAGCCTTTGTCTGCAGTGGGGTGACCACGGGGAGAACTTAAACAAGATGAAGAAGGGACTTGAGATTGAAGTGGCAGGAACCTCCTTTGCATGGCAAGTGAATTCCCCTTGCATGAATGCCAGGGAAGCTCTTCAACATGGATTTTTGACTGTTGATGTGTGGCAGCCACAAGCAGCCCTGGCCTGATGGCTTTTCTGGGGAGATGTTGATTACCCCATTGTGTCTGTGCCCACTGGGCTGGAGCATATACCTGTCATGGCCCTGTATCATCAGGGACAAGCTGAGGATCTTGGGAAGCAAGAGAGAAAGAGATTTCTGGAGGTATCTTGGAAAGGGCAAAGATCCTGGTGCGTATGAACATATGTACACACTTACATACATCTGGGAATCATTCTCTCACTTGGACTTGGAAGATCATTGAAGGTTTTAAAATCGTGGATGCTGCCAGCAAAATCCATTATCCACAAGCTGCTGAAGGGCACGGGGAAAGAGTTAGAGAAGAGACACATTTGTTGCATTCCTGTCCTGTGAGGTCCTGTTCTTGTACAGCTGCCCAGCCTGGAGACTCTGGCTGCTCTTGTTAGTGGTTCCACGCTCCCACACAACCCCTGACACCCATCTGGGCTCAGATCACTTCTCTACTGGGAGCTGGCATCTTGGAAACCAAGTTAAAATAATGAAAAAAACAGAAGAAGGTACTTCCAAAAGTCTGTCCTTCATTAAGGAAAACCCTGGAACAAATGCCAAGTCCCTATGAAGCCAAAAAGTCTTACACATACATTAAGATTTTAGCAACTTGATTAAATGCTTAAACAGTTCTTTGACCTTGGGCCTGAATGTTCAGGCTTTATTAATGAAGTGTGTGAGCATAATTGTTCTACAATAAGTGTTGGCAAGGAAGGTTTAAATCTGTTCACAGCCTCTGCGTGGCATTGTTGTGAGCTGGGTGGTGTCTCATGATGTGTTATCCTCTGATCCCATCAAGATCTGAGAGATGGGAGGTATGATGTCTTGGATTAACAGATGCAAAGGTAGGGCTGGCAGTCCAAGTCCAGGGAGCAGCACACATATCTGCAAAGCAGCAGAGTGTTGCTAATTAAAAGAAAATTGTTGATTCACTGAGTCTGCTCAGTGCTGAGTGAACAAGAGCCATCCCTTCCTGTTGGTGCTTGGAAGGTTTAGTGAGCTCTGCTTGGTTTGGTGTGTTTTTGAGAAGAATCGAGCAGGAGAATATGAAGCAGTTGGTAGTAACAACTCCTCCTGCTCCTCTGTGGTAAAGAAGGACATTTTCACAGCTGAAACGAAACACTAGGGTTTGGAAAATCGGGGTGCACTGCCCCATGGAGTGCTGAGCAGCTCTTTACTTGTGTTTCAAACCATGCTGGAGGGAATAAAATGAGCTGCTTTGGGATGGGTGGTGTGCTGTGGCCCTCAGGGGCAAGGTGACAGAGCCATAGCTCCAAAAGCTTTGTCTCAGGCCCATGTAGCAGTGCAGCTGCTCTCTGGTAGTTCTCCGCTGCCTTGGGAGCCTCCCTTGCATTGGGTTTCAGAACTGTTTTGCCTCTGTCTTGTTTAGAATTTTTTCCCCTCCCCTTTCTGATCCATGCCTTCTCTCCAGTCTCCCCCAGCTGTACTGTTTCCTAGTCAAGGTAATTCATCACTGGTTCACAGTGGAAATTTTTTGTTTGGTGGTTTTTATTTTTTGAATTGGTTTTCTAAGTCTGGCAGCATTCAAACAAAAAGGGCAGGGAGAAATGACTCTTCTGTTACTTTATTTACCACTTGTTTTGGGAAATCTAAATCCAAATTTGTATTTGACTCATATTGGGACTTCATTGCTGAATTTTACTTGTTGGTTTTGGCAGAGCTGAATTCACACCCCGAATAAGCACAGTCATCAGTCAGGGCAGCCTGTGTGACACTGAGCTCCATTCTCTGCTCAGACCAGGGAACTCTCTGAGCAGCCCAAGGCAACTGAAAGACAAAGTGGGCTTTTGCTGCAGGATCCAGAGAGTTCAGAGCATGCTGGGCCCTGTTCTTGGGGCTGAGCTTTCCCCCCATTGAAGCACCTGCTGGGGCCAGCTTTGGCTGTAGCCCTTCTGGCAAGAGCCAGGGACACAGCTCTGACTCAAAGACTGAGCCATTTGGTGACAGCACTTTCCTGTCTCCAAGGCTTCTCTGGAGAGCCCAAACTAGCCAGAATCCTGATGAAGGTTTATGCTAGTGGGAGGCAACCTCCTTAGAATAACTGCAGAATCCAGCATTTCTTAATAAGCTGGAAGGTGGCAGGTCAAGTGGCCTTGCCACATGAACAGTAAGAGCTGGGTCTGAACTGCTGGATTCCCCACTAGTGTATTTTCTCTGATAAAACTTGAATGATAGAGCTCTGGAGGTGAACTCCTTCCCATTCTGTCTCACTACCTCAAATGTGTGAGGGCACGGAGGGGTTTTAGGCCCAACCAGAGTATTGGAGGCACCTCTGGTAGTGCAGCTGTGGGACACAGCATATAGAAATATGCTTTCTCCATCACCATTTGTTTTGAGACATAATGTGTCTCTGGATGCCTTAAAGCTGCTCTGTTCTGTGGAAGATGGCCAAGGTGAGCTACTGGTGCTTTTGTCACCAGTTTCTATGCTGCAGTTGTTAGTGATCTACTAGCAGGCTTTCCATTGACTTCGGGCTTTGCTTTGGATGAGGCCTTGTGAGATTAGGGCATGTGGCCAGCCTATGGTTCTTGTCCCAGTGGGACTCAATGTTGGACTACATCCCAAAGCAAGCCTTGTGGGTAAGATGAATCTCTGACTACAGGCAGAGGGGAACCAAGGGAGGCAGTTAAAATGGCTGTCTCTGGGTTTTCCTGGGGCTTGGTTACATGCCCAATTCAGCCCTGTGGTGTGCAGAAGCCCTGGAAAGCCATGGATGTCCTCTTTGTGTGCACCAAGTCTCAGTGCAACCCCAGCCACCAGCAGCAGCCTGGCCATTGTCATCTTTGGTATGTCTTGGCAGGTCAATGGGAAGGGCCCACTTGAATCTGGGTGTCTGAGTTTGGCGCTCAGAGCAAAAAAAAAGGAGAACCCAGCCAGATCCTCCTTACAGCTTTTATTTTTGACAACTAGCTGCCTCCAGTTCTGATTCTGCTTTGCAGTGTACACTTCTCGTACGTGAAGGGCTTACCCCTGTTTGAAGGCCTCCCTCTCTCCCTGTTTGTCAAGGGGAAGAGTTGGTAAATGTTAAATTCAGTAGGAAAATTCCTGCAGGCCCCTGGCCATAGAATTTCCCACAACATGTGCTTCAATGGTGACCTGTATTCTGGCGAGCCAGAGGCACACAGTGTTGGTTTTGTCCTACAATACTTCTCCTATACAGATGGTGAAGGTGAAAATTTTCTCCTCTGACCCAGTGCCTGAGGTAAATAAACTGCAAATAGCTTGGAGAGCTGGCTGGGATATAAAGAAGTGGAAAAAAGCTGAATTTTTTTTTTCCTTCCCTTTTTTTGCAGCAGAAAAGAGAAGGACAACCATCAAAGCCTAAATTAACTCCCTCTTGCAAACATAGTTGGAGGAGAAATTATCAGGCTGAAAATATGAGGAGTCTCTGAAAGGAGCAGTTTGCATCCTGTGCTGCTACTCGTGTGTTAAATAAAACAGTAGGCACTTGATGTTGCACTTACACTTCCACTATTTGTGGTACTTGAGTTTTTTGGGAGGGGGTTCTTTGCTGAGCATGGACAATGAGGGCTTGTGTCCATGGTAAGACTACTGGTTAAAGCCAAGGTAAATATTGAAGTGGTTATAGTCATGCCGACATAAGCCCCTGTATGAACATTCTCACTCAAACTTTTCTAGAATTTAACTTCTATTTATTGGAAATGGGTTGAAATCTTAGCGGGAGAAGCTTCCATGTTACTGGAATAGGAGTGTCCATCTGGAGGTCTGTTCCAGTTTAATTTATTCAACTTTCTGTTTGGAGAAGAGTGGCGGGAATTTAATTTTTTTCCTTGTCATCCCACCGGTGTTTCCTGATGATGTCACACAGACTTTAGGTTGTAATCTTGCAGGAGACCTTTTTCCTTAATGAAATTTTAGACATTGTTAATCAGCCCTTGAACATGAAGTTGCCTGCCTTTTAGTGCAAAGCTAGTGATGTAACCTGTCCCTTTTCAGAGAAACCCACTGTTGAAGCCTGCTCCCCCAGTTACTAGTTGCAAGCAGAGTGTGCCAGCTTTGAGTTGAGTTGTTTGCAGGGAATCTCTTGAACCTCATCGAGTCCCACACCAGGGAAGGAAGAACCCTTTGCAGTGATGTGGGCTGGGGAGCAGCCCTGCTGAAAAGGCCTTCAGGGGTGCTGTGGGCCTGTGGTGGACAACAGCCTGAATGTGAGCCAGTGGTGTGCTCTGGTAACGAAGGTCAACAGTGTCCTGGGCAGCATGAACAGAATGACAGCCGGGAGGCCAAGGGGAGGGGTTATTCCCTTTTTGCTAGGCTCTCCTTTGGTCACAGCTGGAATACTACATCTGGGTTTGAGCCTCCTTGGTGAAGAAAGATGTTAACGAGAGTGAGCAAGTCCAGCAGAGAGCCATGAAGATGATGAGACCATGAAGTTAATGAGACACTGGAGAATGATGAGTGAGGATTGTAGTCCTTGCCAGCCAGCTCTCTCCTCTTCCTGTGGCCTTGCACTTAACGCATCTTCATATGGCTTCTACTTGCTCTTGACTCCACAGATGTTTCAAACTGATCCACTCAAAAAACTTGATTGGAACCTGATGCCAGGCCAAGAGTAATGCTGATGGTCTCAAACTACAATAATAGTACTGTGCTCACCAGCCCGCTTTCAAAAATATACTCAAAAAAAATCAAGGCCTCAATCTAAGGGCCATGTGGACTGCTAAGCTGTGTTCTTGGTGCGAGCTAAGTGGAGCTGTGTTAAGGTCCACTTAAGGATCCACTGTCCTCAGCCTATCAATTTTCTGGCTGTCATCACCCAGGGAAAGGTCAGCCAGTTTTCCAGAGCTGGGGAGATATGCACCATGGGCAACAAACCATCAGTGGTGGTGGTAGTGGTGAGATCTGCAGCAGAGATGGCCTTAGCATCTTGCGAATGGGTTAAGGATGGGCAGGGTCCAAGTGGTCCACCTGTCTGAGTTAGAGCACTGGAGTTTTAACTGTGCACTCCAATTCTTGAAATCCTACAAAGTGTCAGTTACAGAAGAAGTGCTGAGAATGAAGAATATCCTGACATGCCCCTTATTGCTTGAGGAGATCTTGTTACCAGTGGGAAGTCATATTTTTATTTGCCTGTTTTTCTTGTGTGTGGATTTTTCTGAAACTAATAGTGGTGATTGCTTTAAGGAATGGCTTGAGTTGTTTGGGTTTCTTTTGTTGGTCTTTTTTTTTTTTGTTTTGTTTTGTTTTTTTTTGAGGCTCAGAGCTGGAAAAACAAACATTTGCCAAATTGCTAGTCATAGGGCATGTTTCATCCAGGGTGTGACAAACTTTATTGCCTTTGAGACCTTTTGGGATTAGAAATGCTGCTGGGTGGATAGGCCTGGAGAAAGTAGTCCTTTATTTGTGCCAGAGCTTTGTCTCATCAATGTCTTCGTAAAGTTCTACTGGGATGTGAATCCACCTTCCACAGAACACCACCATTACAGCCTGGGTGGTAAAATGCTTTTTTTCTTCTAGCAGTTTCCTTGTGGGTACATCTAGAGATTCCTCCAGGCTCCTGTTCACGTGTCTACCTTCTGTCTGGAGGTTGTTAGCTGTTGGGGTCTTCTGGGGTGAATTTTGTCAAGGGTGTGCCATCCTACCAAGAGCAGGATGGAGAACCCCAGGTGTGGGGGGGTTGGGAAACCCTTTCCCTAGGCAGCCCTCAGCACAGGGCAACATCAGGCAATAGTAGTCTTTGGTGTCCTGTGCCCTTCTCCCAGGATGGTAGTATGTCCATGCAGTAGAACTTAAGCAGTTTGACCTTACAGGAGCTGGAGACAAAGACACAAGAGGAAGAGCATCCCACAGCCCCTTGTCTTGCCTGGGGAAGCAAAGAAGGGCCAGCTGTTGAGGGCAGAGGTGCAGTAGTAACTCTGCCAGCCACTCTTTTGCAACTTTAAGGTTTCTTCTGCTAGTTAAAGTTTTGGGCTTCATGAAGCAACTCAAAGCAGTTGAGGAAACAGCCTTCAATCATGTTAATGATTTTCTCTAAGATTGAATGACTCTACATTTTTGCTTTTTTTAATTTTCCTTCTTTTTGGCAAGGGAATGGTGTTTCATTTGTGAACATTGGTTTTCCATTGCACATCCCTGCAAACAGCTCTCCCACCAATATATTTTGGGCTTGTGTGCACAAAGCCTAATAGAGAGAAATCTCCTGGCTGAGACACGGGAGCAGCCAGCATGACACCAAGACTAACATGACATGCCCACAGCTACAGCTTCTCCTTTTCCTCTCCAGACTGTAGCAAACCCCTCCACATCTTCCCCACTGATCTTATGCAAGGTTAGAAGGACTGGGATGAGGCTCGCTGAGGGAAACATGGGCACATGGACCTGGCTGTGTGAGTTGTGTGCCTACTCATAGGGTTTGCAGGATCCTTAAGACTAGCCTGGACATGGCAAAGAGGATGGTGCAAAGTGAGCATCAACTTTCTCCAGGATGGCCACCATCAACTTCACTTGGTTTGCATGATGCCTAATTGCAGTGTGGTCCTGCTGTATGGCAGGAGTTTCTGATGACCCTGAACAAAAAACCTTTTTCACAGTTCTCTGGTATTTTAGGAATTTTGGAGGTGTTCACTGACTGTGCAGCTGGAGTGTGGGAGGGAAGAATGAGACTAGGGAAACGTGCAGTGGCCGTGGGAGGACTTAGCAACTGTGCTGAAGCAGGGGCTTGGGTGGATGAGCTGACATCCATAAAATACACGGGGCAGCTGTGGTTTAGTCTGTCCTACCAAGTCAGTATTATGGGTGTTTTAGTCCAGTTAAATGTCCTTGCAAACTAGATGTACAGTGCAGTCTGGCCCAGGGTCTTGGTCCAAAGCAAACACTGAAGTTAGGACTAAACCCGACCTTGCTCCGTCGTAGGAGAGCAGTTAATAACAGCAAGAAACCAGCCTCCATTCACTTGCTGAACTTGGATTAGTTATTGTTTTAATAGGCAGGAATAAACATTCAACAAATGGGCTTCCTGTCCCTAAGTGGTTGTGTTCTTCTGATTATAAATAAACTTTAAATCTGAATTCTTGATTCTTTTTTAATTTAAACCAGGCTAAACCCCATGGGACTGTTATCTTCTGGTTGCATGAACTAGAAAGGGTTCATGGCCTGATTCTCATCTGGAGGATTATATGATGGCTTGGGTGGAAGTATTTTCTTGAAGTAGCTTGGAGTAGCTCTAGGGTTTGGCTGTGCCTCCTTTTTCCCTTCTGCATGCCCTTTCCTAACTGCAGGTCTCTGGCTTCAGGTAGGATGGGGGATGCTGTGGCAAGTGCTTTTGAGTCTCTGGAGCTGAAGGACAAAATAAGTGATATATAGCAGTTGATGGGGCCTCAGCACAGCCTTCAGTGCCCTCCCCTTATGGATATGTTTCACACCACCTTTGCTATCTCCCCATGGGACCTTTGGGATCATTTATATGTATATATTTTTATATATGGATTTTATATATATAAAGGGATTGTAAACTCTCAGTGGAGCTTGCAGAGCTGTGACTGCACAGGCTGTGTCCTAACAAGGGACTGTGCTTTCCTGCCTTCTGGCCAAGAAAAACCAGCAGCCTAAAGAGAATTTGCAGTGGGACGTGCCATGAGCATTTGAGGGACTAGCCGTTGGATGTGCAAAGCCTTGTTCCTAGGGAAAAATGGGCTTTTCCATTGGATGAACTGAGCAGAATTCAGTCCTGCATCTGCTTGATAATAAAGCTGCTGTGATTCCTGAGAGGCAGGAGGAGATCACTTGCACATCTGTGGAGCTGCCCTGAGTTCTGCTAGAAGCTGGATATTCTGCGAGAAATAGGTTCTGCCACTGACTCATTTACCAGCTGGGAAAAGGCAAAGGACCTAAATCTTGTGCTAACAAGACTCTTTGTGCTCTTGTTTTTCCAGGGCAGCCACTGACCACAGTGTTGATAACACCACAGCAATCCTTAGAGAGTGGCTGAAGAACGTGCAGAACCTCTACCACGATGTGGAGTGGAGGCCAATGGAAGAGCCTCAGTGAGTACTGCAGGGAGGGGCTGACTGAACCTGTTTGGCATTTATGTCAAACTTTCTGGGTCTTCTGTTTTCAAACCAGGAGATGTACTTAGTGTCCAAGCATTAAAACATGTATTATTTTTTGTGGGGGGGGGGGTCTGTCCCATTAAAACTGTGTTCTTATGGAGCCCATGAAAAGGTCTCTGACTTAGTGAAGCAACTCATGCAGAGCTTCAGAGAAGAAAGCAGTTTCCATCCAGTTATTTAGGATCTGCAGCTGCTCTCTTTGCATGGTAAACAAATCACGTCAAAACCTACAGGGAATTAAAAACTGTCATTCTTTATTTGCAAGGAAGCAGAGACATCGTAGTGTCTATGAAAGTTCTGTCCAAGACATCAAATACTCAGTAGGTTCTGAGCCACAGAACCAGATTTCATTCAGAGCATTATGCCTTTGCATGACGTGCAGGATCATTGCTTTGAAATGTGATGTTAGTTTTAAAGAGAACCTTCTTCTAAGCATTGAAGGGCAACAACTATTAAAATGCAGAATGTTAAAGTGTAAGAATTGCGTGTGTTGTGGTTTTATTGCTTTTGCTTTTTTATTTTTAAAGTTCAGCAGTTCCTTGTTTTGTACTGTTTTCTATTTCCCCCGTCAAGACAGAGTACATCAGTTTCCCCTTTCTTTAGGCTTGCTTTTACTTTCAAGATCCTCAGTGCAGTGATGGGGCATTTGTGGTACAAACCCCCAGGGAAAGCTTGTTTTATTGGCTTTTTAAATAATCGCATTAGAATCGTTCATTTACAACAATCGTTCATTAACAAACTTGGCTTTTTTAGGTTCTGCAAAAAGTTTTGGAAATTCTTAGTTCCTCACTGGCTTATGCTGGCACTGTTTCAAAGTCCCAAATTTTTATTCCACATAGGGATCTGCCCCTGAGTTTCCTTCCATCTTTGTTACACATCGTTTGCTTTTGGACCTGATCCTGGAAACAGAGACATGCACATAACTTTGCTCACGTGACTGGACTCTTGGGGTGGGGTGTTTGTAGATTTAAGAGCTGTTATCGGGATGTGTTAACAGTTACTAATAATGCCCAGACCCCCAGGGAATCCAGTTTGCCTTCATCTTCACCTCCTCAGCTCTGTTGTTTCTACTGGGCTTGAGGAAGCTGAGTTTACAGTCTGAAAGCCTAGCAGAGGACAGATTCTACCAGAGGGTCAGATGAGGTAAATCAGCTTGCTGGGGGTGGCCTCTGCTTGCGTCAGGTGAGGGCCTGCTCCTGCAGCAGGAATTCCTGGGTTTGATAGAGCTGTTTTGCTCGCAGTGGGCAGGAAATGCTGCAGTGCTGCTTGTTCTCCAGTGCCCTGTGTACACATGCCAGCACCAAACTTGGAATCGTTCTCCCTCAAAACCTCGCCTGGGTTGCCTGAGGTGACTCCAACACTGTTTTTCTTTTGAAAAAAAGGCAGCAAGGGAACAAGGAAACTCTTTTTTTTCTTTTTTTTTTTTTTTTAGAACTAGTGTAATGGGGCCCAGACATGGGTTGCTGTCACTCTTTTTTTTTCTCTGCTAGGTCTTACCCAGAAGAAATTGGGCCAAAACATTGGCCGAGCTCCCGATTCACTCACGTGATGAAACTCCGACAGGCTGCCCTGCGCGCTGCACGAGAGAAGTGGGCAGACTACATCCTGGTAAATACAAGGTTTGATTTATTAACTGTCTTCAGGCAGAAGCTCTTCAGGTAGATACTTGGGGCTGCCAAAAGGTTTCCTCTCCATTGAAAGACAAAGCTCTCTGTGGTGAGATGCTGTGTGTCGTGTCTTGCTCTGATGAGCAGGAGACTTTGCTGTTGGAGGGAGGAGTCCCTGGGTAATCCCAAGGCTTTCTCCATGGCAGTCAGGACTGAGTATAGTCTTGGTGGTGGGTAGGTACCTGCAAGGGTTCCCCAGATTGAAACCCCACCTGGTTTTGATGAAGTATAAGGGAAATGGTTCTGCAGAACAGTTGCAGACAGATGTGTGCCTTTGGTCACTGCAGCAGCAGCAAGTGGTGGTGTTCCCACAGCCTCTGGACAAGGCAAGGTTGCCTGGCCGGTTTTTAACAGCTCTTCTTGATCCTCTTCACAGAATAAACCTGCCCTGAATTTTCACCAATGTTATTTTCTCTTGCCCCTGTGCTGGAGTGACATTTTGTGGAGTCAGAGAAAGGCTCTGCCTCTTTTCCCACCCTGTAGCTTTGTTGTAGGGGCAGCCACCCTTGGCTTTACTTACAACAGGGATGTGCCCCACCGTATCAAGACTACCAGCTCAAATGCTTTTTGGGGTTTTTTCCAGCCTCATCTTTCTGGCTGCCTTGTTCCCAATGAAGTGTCAGGGGAAGCAAATAATTGCATCTAATAATACATTTCTTTTTCTCCTCCTCTAGTTTATTGATGCAGATAATTTACTGGCCAACCCAGAAACCCTGAACCTGATGATAGCAGAAAACAAGACATTGGTGGCACCAATGCTCGAGTCTCGCTCTCTCTACTCTAACTTCTGGTGTGGCATCACCCCTCAGGCAAGTGAGCAGTGCTGGGTGACACTGCAAGCTGTGTTTTCAAAGGCCCCCTGCCATGTACCTGTGAAGCAGTGGGATGGTTTCTGTTCTGGAGTTTGTTTCTAAATACTTGACTGAGCCCTGCCCAAGTGGAGGACGCTTAAAAATCTGAGAGTTGAGTCCTGATCCATCTCTGCTGGAGAGGGCTAAGGGCAAGAGCTTTTGCTGTGGAGCATCTATGAACCAGAAATCTCTTGTAACAAGCAGCCCCCTGCTTGTGTTTGCAGGGCTATTACAGAAGGACCCTGGATTATCCCCTGATCCGGGAATGGAAGAGGACAGGCTGTTTTGCTGTCCCAATGATTCATTCCACATTCCTTATAGACCTGAGGAAAGAGGCCTCCATGAAGCTGATGTTCTACCCACCCCACCAGGACTACACTTGGAGCTTTGATGATATCATGGTCTTTGCCTTCTCCAGTCGCCAAGCAGGTATGTCTGCAGCCTTTGCTAGTAAAGACACACAGATCTCTACTTTGAGTTCACTGGCCAAAAATCATGGGCTGGCTTCAGTGGGGAGTTAAGACCCTGTGCTCTTTCCTCTTTTGGACCAATCAGGAATAACCAGCAGCAAGCAATTTGCAAAGCAGTTTTGAATCACAGCTAGCTTCAAAGGACACAGGAGCCATTCTTGGGATGGGGACAGTGTTTCCAGAGACAAAATGTGTGGCATCCACCCTTCACTGGTGTGAGAGCAGGACAATAGTGAACACAGGTGAACGCTGTGAGAGTGGAAGGCCTTCTGAAGTCCATACGTAAGGTGTCTAAGGCCACCACTTCCAGGAGACCCATGAGGGAGGGGTGAGGGCAAGAGACTCTTTAGAGATGTAGCAGCCCTTGTAGAAAATGAAAAACCAAGTTGCTTACCCACAGTGGTGATGAGGCTTGGCTTCATGGCAGGAATTGTGGGTTGGTGTTTGCAGAGACCTCCGGGCGCCTCCGAGAATACAGCTGCTACTGCTGCTGGTACTTGTGGTGAGGATGTTTAGTCCCATTTATTTTTGGAGGGTGGACCTGGTGGGTGTTCTGTCTCCAGCAAAGTCCTGGCTGGCAGGGCTGCGTGTAGAAGTGTCAGAGTGGAAAGGAGCTCCTTGGAAGGGTTTGTTTTTAATGGCCATCTGTATTGTTGTTTGCCCTGCTGTGTTGAAAAGGGGAAAGTTTGGAACCTTACAAAGGGAAAAGGGACTGATGAAACCTCAGCAGCACCAATGAAATGCAGTTCTGCTCAGAGCTTTGTGACTGGTTTTTCTGGCTTCCTGAGATGAGTTAGTAGGGAACAGTTGTTTGTGGGTCCTCTGAGTGATGTGCATCTGTGTTATCTGTCCTTTGTAACAGAGGCAAAATTAAGGTGAAAAGAAGGGCTGCTCCTCAGGGACAGACAAGCAGAGAGAAAGTGAACTAAAGAAGTATACCTTGGTGGTGTTGGCTGTCCCTTCTGCAGGAGAGACAGGCTGAGAAGACTGCCTTTCCCACCATTTCCAGACCAGCACGGCAACCACCACTTTTAGTGATCTTTCTGGTTTGAAGTTCTTGATGGCACTGAAAAAGATGGCATTGTCTAGGTAGAATAAGCAGGGCTTTTAAAAACTCCACTATGAGAGGATGAGGGGCACCAAATGAGAAAGGCAACTGATAGAGGAGAAGCAGCAAGATCCGAAATTAGAGCCCTGGGGAGGCAGAGGTGAGATGTTAACTTGCAGAGGACCTTTGGGGCCCTGACTTTCAGAGTCAGGACATCAGAGGAGGAGAATTCTCCAGAGAAGAATTGAGCTTTAAGTCTAGATAGCAAAGTAGGCTCCTTCAAATCTAGGTGTTGCCACTTGTTCCTTCTCCCAGAAATGCAGCATCCAAAGAGTGTGGGAGCTGCACTGCATTAGCACCAGCTGCTTAAGAAATATTTCAGGGAGTCAAACCATTCATTTTTTCCTTCCATCCTAGAATACTCTAACTTTTTCCAGGACCCATGACATGGAAGGCTTTGCTTCAGCAGTCTGGCCCGTTCATCTGCTCAGATTGTTGGCTTGTGTCCTGGGCTGAGTTTTGTCACCCAGGATAAAAGAATGACATCCAAGACAGAAATGTGAAAAATGGACTTGGAGGTAAACTTCTCTTTGGAGTGATTTCACTTACTTCCTTGAAGTAATAAATTATGTCAGCTTTTGTCCTGGCCAAGTACTGCACTTAAGGCCCCAGATCAAACCATCAATTTTCAACATTGAATCTCCTGCTTGAAGCAAGTGTTTGTGATGCTCCAAAGAGACTGTCCCACTTCTGAGAGGGCGTGGTCTGTGGTGGGAACACTGCCTCAGAACAAAACTCACAGCTGGTGTTTTGTTGACAAAGGTGGACTCTGTGGAGCCCTTTGCCCTCACAAGGTAACACTTAGTCAGCCAGATCTCCTGAGCTTCCTTTCACCCTGAGGCTCTGAAGACCCAGAGCCAGTCAGCAGAAAGGTCAGGTCACAGGGATGGGGGGGAATTGAGGTTGCCTGACTATGGCTGTGGGTTTAGGCCATAGCTCTGAATCCTGGTCACTGCCTTCCAAAGGCTAATAATCATTTCATGGAATGGTTTGGGTTGGAAGGGACCTTAAAGGTCATCTAGTTTCAGCCCCCTGCCATGGGCAGGGACACCTCCCACTAGACCAGGTTGCTGATAATACACATATCTAAAGCTTTTCTGTGTCTTGTAGCAATTGTTTATTTTATTATAAAAACAAAGCTGGAGAGCAAGTCCCCCTCCCCATTTTAAAGTAGCTTTACCATTTTAAAGTAACTTTAATCCTAGAAGGACCAGAAATACTGGTGTGAATCTATACAGATTAACTGTGTTTAAGCCAGCAGAAGATAAGAACAGAGATCAGTGAGCCAGATAAGATTAGTTGATTAGATCAGTGCCAAATCCATTAATGTCAGCAGGTAGTATTTTTTTATCCTGCCATTTACCTAATCGCAGCTGACAGCTGAATGTGTTTTGGCAAGCCCTGTAGCCAGCAATTTACTTGCAGAGCTTAAAATGGTAGAAACACCAGGTTCATTAATGCAGACAATGCTGCTCTGCTAAAAATACCAGGGATTAGGGGGACTAATACATGAAGGCATCAACACACCAGGTGGTAGTGTCTGCTTTTCATTTATTCTCTAGAGGAAAAGGGGTGGTTGCACTTGTTTAATTTTAAACAAAAAAGCAGAAAAGAAAGGCAGGTTTATATTTTTTAAATCTCCTTGGCCTGTTGTATGGGTTCTAGTGGCTTTCAGATTGTGTTTAATTAATAAAGGATCTTACCAGAGCTCAATGAAAAACAGCAAAAAGGTTTTATTTTATTGGCTTCTCTGGATGTAGTTTTTAAGTGTGTTGCCTGAGGTGACATCAGGCCCGGTGCTGCTGCAGTTACAGCTGATAATGAGCAAACGCTTGGTCAGTCCAGAGGGAACAGAGTTTTGCTGATCACATCTTGCTGGGACATTCCCAGTGAACAAGCCCAGCAGTGTGTGGGTCTCTCCCTTGCCTAGGAACCTGCTCCAAGGACAGGCTTTGCATCTGCTCTTGTTTTGAACCTTCAGATTCAGCTATATGAACAAGCAGTGGCAAAACCTTTAGAGTAGCAGGATGTAATGTTACCACCTCTTTTCAAACACAGCTTGTCTGCTTGCTGGAGTCTCTCTCTAAGGATTTCCCCTAATCTTTGAAGCACTGTAAAAAATAGTCCTGGAAAGGAAAGGACCATGTTTGGTGGCAGACTAGGCACTTCCAAGGTGGTTATCCTATATATTCATCGAAGTCCTTTGCCAACACAGGTGAAAATGTCTTTGTATATTTCTATATATTTTTCTAGCCAAAGCAGGCAGATACTTGACTGCAGCACCCAGAGTGAATCCCTTGCTAGGGTAGTAACAGACCCTGCTGCTTTAGCCATGCCTTGGGCCTCACAGCTTCATCCTCTGTAATCCCAGGGGAGCTGGACTGCCTGGGCCTGCATCTGGCCAACCATGTGCTGTTGAAGCTGGTGCTCAGACTTTGCTCCTCCACCCTGGAAGAGTTATTCTGTATTTATTGTGGCCTGACAGAGAAGCCCTGCGGAGCTCAGAGAAAAGCTTCCATCCCCCCCTAGCCATGCTGGGTTTGTTTGCATTTTTCCTGCTTTAAGGCTGCTCCCATAGACCTGCATCCCTCTTTGCCCAGAGGCTCCCAGCATCACCACAGCCTCTTCTCCAGCACAGCTACAAGTGGGAACCCGTGTGGCTCCTGTGCCAGCTGTTGCATTGCTCAGGCTGGCTTACTTGGGGGGTGAAAACCTGTTCCTGCTTTTGGCTTTGGTTCTGTGACACTGCTTTTGCTAAAGGCCAGTTCTGCCCTCTGCTGTAGGATCGTTTTCACAGAGTGAAGGCAGAAGCTAAAAAAGACCCTTTCTCTGGTCTAGGAGGGGGGTTGCTGATCTCTCCTAGGAGCAAAATGCAGTTAAAAATATCTGCTGTTAGGGAGCAAGTGGAAATTGGTTTCATAGGAGAGGCCACTTGCTGCCAGCCAAATAAAAGAGAAAGTGGCACGGTGATGGTTTGGAATTGTTGGCTTATGAAGCAGAACTTCTCAGGACTGAGGTCCTGGCATAAGTTTGATTGTGGCTACATAGCAACAGAGCAGCGAAATCTGCTGGTAAAAGACTCTTAATTTCTGCTTTTCTGTGATCCCCAGGAATACAGATGTTCATCTGCAACCGTGAGCACTATGGTTTCCTTCCCATGCCCCTGAAATCCCACCAGACGCTGCAAGAGGAAACGGAGAACTTTGTGCACACGCTAATCGAGGCTATGAGTAAGCTGCTGCACCCCACTGTGATGGACCCAAGTTAATGTTTGTAGGGCTCTTCTGCCAGTGGTCCAGCTCTCTTCCCCTTGGGAGCCTGCATCCTGATCTGACTGCTCTCACCCTGTTTCGATCTGCAGTTTTCCCTTTTCCACTGCTTTTCTATCTAGGGATGTAATCACTTCTTGACCAGGTCAACTCCACTCACGAAGCCCCTTAACTTCCCCACATTAAATGCAAAAATGCATCTCTGTTGTGGAAAGGATGCTGCAGAACCTTGTTCTTGCCATGAGCTCTGTCTGGCAGATGGCTGTTGGCTTCTGCTTTGCATCGTGGACACTTCCTGTTACACTTCACTCCTGCACTGACTGAATCTCCCAGCTCCTGGGGTTTTTTAGGCCCAGTGATGGAACCCCATGCAGATACATTATATCAATGCAGCTTGAACATGGAAGTGATGCTTGGAATCTCTCCTGTCTTTCAGTTGACCGTCCTCCCATTGAACCCTCTCAGTATGTCTCCATTCCTCCAAAGACCCCTGACAAGATGGGATTCGATGAAGTAAGGAACCTATTTTGCTGCCCTTATCGTATCTTCCTATTTATCACTTAGAGGACCTGAGTTCTCCCTGTAGCTGAGCTTCCAGATGCTTCCCTTGGTGTATATTATTTTTTCACATAGTTAGCTCTTTCCCAGTCACTCATCTTTTGGCCTTAAACTTTTTGCAAGGAGAAAATAGCCATCCTTATTTGGGGAGAAGTTCTGCCAGGCTCAGGGAGGCAAAAAGGAAAGGGCTCAGGGAGCATTCTTTTCCTCTGGCATTTGCTGTGGAGAAAGGAGGCTGGTCAGGACTGCAGGCACTTAGTACCTGCTGCAAGACCCCTGATCAGAAGGTCTAGTTCGTGTGCAAGGGCAGTGCCCAGCAAACATTTGGGCTTCCTGTTGTGGTGGTATGGATGTTTAAATCCTGCCAGGAGGAGATGGCAGATATGAGGGTGAAAACCAGGTTATTTAACTACCCAGTTCTTGTGCTCTTTCCTCTACATCTGACTCTGCAGAGCAGCTTGGCAGTCCTTCCATTCTGGTCTTTCAGGGAAACCTCTCCTGCTGTCCAGTGATGGCAGGGAATGATTTCTTTCACCTGAGAGAGACCTTGGAGACACCAGAGCAGTCAGGGGGAGCCAGGCTCACAGCTGGGATCTAGCCCAGGCTGGGTACATCCAGGAGCAATTAAAATCATGTGTGCTGTCTCCTTGCTCTGCTTGATCACCACATTTTTCTGCTGTGGCCTTAAGTGATTACTGATACTGGTAGTGCCCCAAGACCCTGCAGAAATTCCTCTCCCAACTCTGCCCTGTGCTGTGGAGAGTTGAGAGGAGAAGTCTGGAGAGGAATCTGCTCTGCTTTAATTCACCAGTGTCCTCGTTATTTGCAGAGCCAGCAACCGCAGCGTGTGCAGCTGCCAGGGTGGCAGTGGCACCCTGACCAGGGGACCTGTGGTGATCCAGGGGAGCCTTTGTTTTCTTGGTGTGTTCTGCTGCATCTGTTCACATGGCTCCTAAAGGCTGAACCTGATTTGGCTCCATATGCTTGAGCATCTGTGTTTAGGACACAGCTGGTGTAGGGTTTTTCCATGTTGTCCCTTGTGGCTGTGCTTTATTTGTCCAATTTATTGTTTTTTGCATTTGTTCTGAGCTGGAATTTGATCCGCTTCGTATTAGGATGAGGTTTTGCTTCATGGGCTACAAGGCTGCACTTGTGCTTGTCTGCCTGGGACTGAAAAATATCCCTGATGCTCTGCAATTTACCTGCAAATGAGGGTTGCAGTCCTCTGCCCTCCCCTGGAGAGCCTGTCTCCTCCAGGCTTGGCCTGAGCCCTGCCCAGACATCCCTGTTCCTGTCCCTAGCTCAGTGCTAGGCTTGCTGCTCTGGCAGGGGTAGCAGCTGATTTTCAGTGCATGAAGTAATTAAAAAAATCTTATCTTTGCTGTGTCCTTGTACTTGGATGGTGGCCCCACTGATACTCCTAAATACGGGCAGTGGCAGCATGGTGGGGAAGCACGTGGGTCAGTGTTCCTCTGGGACTGGAGCTGGCCATTCTGCCCCATTTCATATAAATCAAAACATCTTGTATTTTTGGAAATTAAAGACTTGGCTGTAACTGGCCTGCTCTCACCTTTATTTGTCCTCAAAGGGCAACTTTCCCTGTGACATCAAATATCCATAAAAAGTAGTTGTTACACAAAGGATGAGCCTCTCACCTTTCAACTCAAAACCAACCCCGTTTTTTTTTTTTTTTTTGACAAATTCTAACCATGCCTGGTATTTTAATAAGATCTGCTTTTCTAGTGGGGCTGCTGGAGAAGAGTGGATCAGGACTGCCTCTTCTTCCTCCCTCCCAAGCCAGGAGGGAGGCTGATATCTTTCTCTTCTACCCAGATTTTCATGATCAATCTGAAGCGTCGGAAAGACAGGCGGGATCGGATGCTTCGGACTCTGTATGAGCAGGAGATTGCAGTCAAGATAGTGGAGGCTGTGGATGGAAAGTGAGTCTTGGCTGGGGCTGCTCATGTTCACAAAAGAGAGGGTTGTGCTTAACTGCTTAACCCCATTCTCCATGGGTGCCCTCTTTGCTGGTGGGGAAGGGTGGGCTGAGGGGGTGGTCAATACCACTTTTATTTGCCAAACAGCCTGTTTGGGGCAGTTTTGCTCTGATTCTTTCTTCTTTTGCTATTAGTCTGTCTCCATGAGAGAACCCAGGGCAGTGTGGTTCAGACTAGGATGAAAATCAGGTTGAAATCATACTGATTTCTGTGAACTGTAACACTTGCACACGTTAAAAGGAGTCAGCAGTTATCTCCTGGGAAGATCATTTGTCCTAGTGCTACAGTGTTAACCCTGACACAGCCCTTCTCAAGCTTACTCAATGTGTGTTGAGACCTTTTTATAATGAGAAATCAAGGCAGAAATGTTTGGTCTGGGAGTTGCAAAAAGGGCCTCAGGGAGCTAGGAACCCACGTGCCACCCTGTGGTCCTTCAGACTTGGGTACCCATCAAGACCTCTTAGAAAAATACTCTGAGCTGAGCACCTGACAAGTTGATGGTCCCACAAGAAGTCGCTGGCAGAGCTAAGGATATGATGTGTCAGCTTGACTTAGAAATATCAGTCAAGAAGTTAATTCTTCTCCAGGGTTTTGAGCAAAACAAGTGCAGGAATTTCTTGAGATGTGTCTTGAGATGTTTCTTGTTTCTTGAATATTCTCTGAATAGCAGCAGCACTTCCCATGTTGTGTCTGTGTCTGATTTGAATTTATGATTCTTGCAAATGGTGATAGATACTGTCTGTTTCTCAGAGCACTGAACACGAGTCAGCTCAAAGCTCTCAGCATCGACATGCTCCCGGGTTACCGGGACCCGTACTCCTCCAGGCCACTAACCCGGGGAGAGATCGGCTGCTTCCTCAGCCACTATTCCATCTGGAAGGAGGTGAGGCCTGGGGGTTCCTGCAGGAAGGTGCTGTGGGCAGGCACACACAGCCAGTCCTAGCACAGGGCATCAACATGAGCTTCTGGAAATGTAGGATGGAACTGTTTTCCTTGGTTTGCAGGGGATCTCACACAAGGGTTTGCTTGAACACAGCCTTCAGCTTCCTCATCTCTGCTTTCCATCTGCCAACAGCTCAGAGGGGTGTTTTTTTTTTATCAGAGTATTTTCATGGCTGTTTTTGCAAAGCATCTGATAGCCTCCTTGGAGCAAGTTTGCTTAGGAGAAGGGCAAGAAAATTTTGAAGAACAAATGGCGTTTAAAAAAAAAATTCCTGTTTTTTTTCTTGTTCTACATCTGTGCTGAAGCAAGTAACTGCTGATTGACTTTTTAAAGTTGCCATATCGTAAATATTTCAAACAGTAGGGGCCTCTGTTACCTGAGCGAAGAGATCTTGTTTGGGTGGTAGAAGCTGTAGTTTCCATCTGGTCACTTGGGGGGTGACATTTGAGAAGATCTGGGCTGGGCTGGGCTGGTCAGAGGTGCTGGCATTACACAGCCCAACATCAGCAGGAGGAGTGGTTTCAAGTGAGATGTGGGGCACTAAAAGAAGAGCTGGGCAGTGGCAGCTGTTGCCCAAATGTGAGGCTTGCAGCTCCTGGTGCAGGGTCCTGTAAAGATGTTTGAGGAGACAGCCCTTGGAGGTGTTGGATGCAGGGCAGGGTGTTGATCCAAACAGCCTAGAGCCAGCAGGAGTGACTTCAGTCAGGAGAAGGGTACACTGGATTGTTCTCCTTCCCAGACTCCAGGAACACTTTCTTTCAACAAAGAGGTTTTTTCTGAACAGTAGCCTTGGCATCCAAGGCTGCTGCATGTTCCTCTGAGGGAGGTGGTGATGCTAGATGGTAGCTCATGGGAGCCAGGTGGTGCAACATCAGATGAAGGGTTTTTATAGGCTGCAGATGCTGAGCCACAGGGTATTTTGAGGACAGTCCTCACCAGTTCTTGCAGTCTCTTCCAGCTGAGCTGTGAACCTGGAGTGGTTAATTTCTGAACCCTCTTCTTTCAGGTGGTGAACAGAGAACTGGAGAAAACACTTGTTATTGAGGACGATGTGCGCTTTGAACACCAGTTCAAAAGGAAGCTCATGAAGCTGATGGATGACATTGAACAAGCCCAGCTAGACTGGGAGCTTATGTAAGTAACTGGTCCTCAACCACCTGGTAACTGCAGGGCATGCAGGGGAGGTCAGCAGCTCCTGATGTGTCCTGATGCAGATGCAGGTTAATGCTGGAGTGCAGGGGAAGGTGGCAGAGAGACTGCTTGGTGGCTCTTCCACTCCTGGGACAGGCTGATGCCTGGATGACCAGTGGGCACCTTTACTGCCCTTTGTGGGCAGTGTTGGTTGATCTTAATAGCATCTGGAGATGCTGGGGCGACAGGGGAACTGACACAGCTCAGTCCTGAGGCTTGGACTATGTCATTGTAGCTCCCTCACGAAGCCTTTCACAGCTATGCCACCCACTGGGTTAAGACTTTGATGTCTGGGAGTGGTGGATAGAAATCCATGAGCCTGGTCAGGGTTTACTTCTAGGATTGACCCTTTACCCTTCCCTGCTTGACCCAAACAGTTGTGTGGTCCTAATCACTGCAGATCTGCTTTGGTTCCAATTCCCATGGTCTTTTCACCCTTTAAGCTACATTGGCCGGAAGAGGATGCAGGTGCAGGAGCCTGAGAAAGCAGTTCCCAATGTCATGAACCTGGTGGAAGCTGATTACTCCTACTGGACCCTGGGGTATGCAATCTCTTTCCAAGGGGCTCGGAAGCTCATTGGAGCAGAGCCTTTTGGCAAGATGCTGCCCGTAGATGAATTTCTGCCCGTCATGTACAACAAGCACCCTGTGTAAGTAGGAGGCCTTTGTTGCTCAGGTTACCATCATCTGGGTCTTGCTGAATGATCTTCAGCCAGGTGATATAGGTGTGTCTCACTTCTGTAGCCTGGCTGGTGCAGGACAGGATTATTCTTTGTGGTTTTTGGTTGTCTACAGCGGAGCTCCTGACACAGGTCAAAAGAGGTGACAGACCTGCTCCAGAGGGGTTATTGTCCCTGCCTGGTGGCTGGTTATTGCCCCTAGCAGGTACAGGGCTTGTGAGCTGGTTCCAAGATGCTTGGGTGTCTCTGGTAATGGAGGCTTTGGTTGTACAGGTTGTGGGTGGGTGTAATGGTCTCGAGTTGCATCAGGGGAGGTTTAGATTGGCTATTGAAACTTCTTAACTGAAAGGGTAATTAAACACTGGCACAGCCTGCCCAGAAAGGTGGGTGACCCACCATCCCTGGAGGTGTTTAAAAGACATGTAGATGTGGTGCTGAGGGACATGTTTTTAGCACTGGGCTTGGTAGAGTTAGTTAGGTTAATGCCTGGACTAGATGATCTTAAAGGTGTTTTTCTTCCAACCAGAATGATTCTGTGATTCTGTAAGGCTTATGGTTCTGGTTGCAGAGAGTCAGACTCCACCCCAACAACTACCTCCCCTCCTGGGACCTGTTTGCTCAGTGGGCTGGCTTGTGTCTCAGTTACAAGCAGCAGTCACTGCTGAACGGTCACTTGTTACTGATCATTCTTCTCTCCTCTTCAGAGCAAAGTACATGGAGTACTATGAGTCCAGAGACTTGAAAGCCTTTTCTGCAGAACCCCTCCTTGTTTACCCCACTCACTACACCGGGCAGCCAGGCTACCTCAGTGACACTGAGACCTCGACCATCTGGGACAACGAGACTGTGTCGACAGACTGGGACAGAACACATTCCTGGAAATCCCGGCAGCAGGGCAAGATCCACAGCGACGCTCAGAACAAGGATGCCCTGCCTCCCCAGTCATCTCTCAACGTGCCATCCTCCAGGGATGAACTATGACTGCCTGCTTCCCCTGGGACCTCCTGAGAGCTGAACCTGTCTCACACTTTGGCTTTTCACCCTTGAAAGCTGTAGAGCAGCTCTTCACGTGGTCTCCTTCCCACGGCTTCAAACGGCAAAGCACAGGGGTTGGACCTGACAACTAACCAAGCTGCTCGGGCTGGGTGGGAGATGAAGGAGGAGAAAGAACAAGTGTTCCAGACTGGCAGAAAAAAGGCAGAGATCTGAACAAAAGCCCTTGTGAGCTTTTGTAACAAAAAACAACAACCTTGAATGACGTCCTTCTACAGTTCCTCCTGTAGAATACTGTATTTATAAAGATTAATATATAGAGGTGTACAGGTGTTAATACTGTTCTGGGTAGCTGTAACTGGGCTGCTGTGTAACCATTACTCCTTGTAGGTTTGTGGGCTTTAATAGCCCTGTTGGCTGTGAGAAACTGCAGGCAAGTGTTTGGGTTATTTGGGTTTGTTTTTCAAAGAGATCCCTGACAGCTCTTTTCCAAAAACATTCAGGGCACTGGAGCAGTGCTCTGCTGTAGTGTCCTCGCCATCATCACACTTGTACAGAAAACTATTGCTGGCTTCCCCTCCATAAATGTCAAAACTTGCCAGATCCCATCTAAACACACCTCCCAGTCCAGAATGGGTGTCTGTGCATGTCTAAAATCCTGGAAGCTAGTGGAGAAGCTGGAGGTTGATGCTTTACTTTGTGTCTGCAGTGCCTGAAGGGAACACAGGTGGAGTTGTTCTGTGTCATGTCCTGCTTCACCCTCTGCCTCGATTTATTCCTTTGGGAAAACAAAGCCTGACAACATATCTGCAGGCCTGTTTAATTAGGCCTTAAAACCAAGTGTAGGACTTTCAGGAATGTTGAATTTTAGAATTCTGGTTATGAACTGCTTGGCACTATCCTTATAAAACCAAAACAACCTACAGAAACATCAGTGTTGTCAACGGTCTTGAGAGAATTGCGCATTAGACGACGGAAAGGCGACTTGCCTTGATATTTTTTCATGTGAGGAGCGAACTTCTGGGGTTTTTTTTGGGATGAGTTCTGATGTACTTGCTGTTGGTGAACATGTCAGCAGAGTGTGGTGTTTGTATTTTGTACAAAACCCCAACGTTTCTCAGAGGCTACGCTGCTTAGGTTCTGCTGACCCAGACCTCAGCCCGTGGGCTGCTGTTGTGGTGGCGCGATGCCCTCCTGGCCTTGCAATCTTGAGCCTCACCTGCTGGCAGATCTGGGCTAGTTGAGTGTGTGTGGCTGTTTTTTTTATATTTGTTTGTTCGTTTGTTTTTAATTATTACTGATCAATGTTGTGCTTTCTGCTAAAGAAAACATGTTATTCCTGTCAGCCGGTCTGATAATACATAGAACTTGGTGCAAATGAGCAGCTGTGAGTATTTTTCATTGGGTGGGAGTGGCCCTTCCTGGGGAAGGCCAGCCTAGGAGTTTTTCAGCTGTGTCACTCTACCATGGAGTCACTGGCCATACTAACATGCCTGTTCTGCAACTACTACCTGGAAGCCATGCTCCTTCTGCTGTCCAGGCTGGAGCAGGTGCCCATGCGACGTGGTGAGTATGGAAAGCAGGTCTGCTGTGGGCCACCAAGCACAGCCTGGGCCATGCCTCTCTGACAAACCCTCTTGCTTCCTCCTCAGGTCATGCTGTGACAATTCTGATGTGTTTGAAGCACTGTTGAGCGTGGCAATCCCAGAGATGGTTCTAAGAAGCTTGGTGTGGCCTTCAGAAGCAGGAAATCTGTGAACTGGTGAGCATCCAGCGTATGGACATGTTTCACTGTAGATGTGAGTACCATGGTACTAACTTGTTCCATCACTTCATGCTTCCCTTGGGACTGGGGCTGATGTTGCAGCAGAGCTGTTTCTCCAGGCCCTTGGTAATGCTGTTTGAGGGCTGGGCAAACACAATTTGCTATTTATTTCCCTCTGCAGGATGTGGTGGACAGACAGTGGTTGTACCTGTGCCGACAAAGGCTGTTTTTCCCTGTCTGTGTTTTCAGTTTCTTGGCAGGTGTTGCCCAGGCTTTTTCCTACTCAGAATTAACTGTGTTTTGGAAAAGTAAGAGCCAGTTGAAACACTTTGGGGTTTTTCTGCTATTTTTTCCACTTTCCATGTACTAGTTTTCTTTTTGATTCATCTAATGGGCTTCAAAACTGAGCACAGATAGGAGCACCAGCTTGACCCACTCCAAGGCCTTTTTTAAAAATCTTTCCACCCTTTTTTTTCTTTTCTTCTTTTGATATGGGGTTTTGGCTCTGCTGTGGAACCTTTGGAGCAGCTGAGATATCCAGGAGGCCCCAGGTGACGTAAAAGCCACCCAGCAGTGCCTGCCCCAGAGAGGGTGATGACAGACCAGTGAAAGCTGGGGCCAGGTTTTACAAAGTGTAAGCAGCAACTTGTTGCCAAGAAAGGTTCCAAGCTGTCTTACTGCAGATCATCACTTTTTTTAGGGCCTGTCACCATCACCTGACAGCTCTGTCTTAGCTTTTGTTTAAGAAAACTCTTGTTGTACTCTTGCTATGGCAATCTGAAATTCCTAGCTCACAAATAGATTGTGTTTATTCTGAAGGAAATCCATTCAGGTTTTGTTGTAGTGGTTTGTGTCCCTGGGCAGTTCAAGTAGAAAATTCAGGGTAATCTTTCTTTTGCTGCTGTAACACAAGGGGTCCTTCAGTGACAAAGGCAACTGCCACAGTTCAGGGACTCAGTGTGACTTGTGGCTGCTCTAGAGGTGCATAAAAGAAGCCACAACTGACATGCATAATAAAAATCATAGAGAAGAAAACAGATTAAATCCAGGCAAAATTAATGAAAAACAGTTTATATACTTATTATATAAACATTACAGTAAACAATTTAAAAAAATCTTATATATATATATATATATAACCTTTTGAAAGGTTTTTTGTTTGTCTTGTTCAGGAACAAATAATGACATTCATCTAAAAGCAAGTGCAGTCCATTCTTTTAAAAAGTTCTTTGGAAAAAAATCCAAAATAGATAATTTTCAGGTGTGGAACAAGTGCAAAAAAAGAGTTTGACAGCTGTGTGAAAGCAACACACACACCTGCCATTTCTGCTGGCTGCAGTGGTGAGTGTTCTGGAGAGGTACCCACCCTGCTTTGCTGCAAATCCAAATGCCTCCTAGAGGCAGCATCTGCTGGTGGCACTTGGCTCACCCACACCTTCTGCAAACCAGTGCTCCCCTTAGTCTGCTGGAGGCCACCTGGGACCTCCTTCTTGGTTCAGGCAGAATTGTATTGAGACTTTTCTTCTCCTGTTCTATAAAAATAAATTCAGACGTTCTTCTGTGTAATACTGGCACAAAGGAGTGTTGGCTCACTCACAAAGAGTGTTGGCTTCTGTGGTGTTCTTAAGACAAATGTTGCAGTCCTGTTTTCCCCTCTAATGAGGCCTCCCACCTTCTTCAGCTAATGTGCAAAACAAAAACCACCAAAAAACAACAACAAACAACTACAACAACAAACTACAACAACAAACTGTTGCTATTGCTACAACTAACTGCTGCTACTTTTACAACTAACTGTTGCTATTGCTACAACAAACTACTGTTGCTATTGCTACAACAAACAACGATTGCTACAACAAACAACTATTGCTATTGCTATAACAAACAACTATTGCTATTGCTATAACAAACAACTATTGCTATTGCTATAACAAACAACTATTGCTATTGCTACAACAAACAACTATTGCTATTGCTACAACAAAGAACTGTTGCTATTGCTACAAAGAACTGTTGCTATTGCTACAACAAACAACTTGCTATAACAAACAACTATTGCTATTGCTACAACAAACAACTATTGCTATTGCTACAACAAACAACTGTTGCTACTGCTACAACTAACTGTTGCTACTGCTACAACTAACTGTTGCTACTGCTACAACAAACAACTGCTGCCACTGCTACAACTAACTACTACAACAACAATGAACTACAACAATAACAAACAAAATTCCAGTCTGTACTGTCCCGTAAATCTGTGTCTGTCTGTATCTGGCTGCAAGGGAGGAGAGAGTCTGGCTGCAAGTCACTTTGCATTTCAACTTCAAATATTTTCAGAGTCGAATACTGATACATTCATCTGCTGTGATTCTGTAATACTGGGTGGTCACAAAGGTCCAGTTGTCAGCCAGCTCTCAGCCCTGCGCCACTGCCTCCCTCACAGTACAAGTTTGTTGGGCCAACCCCTCCAGCAGCTCCGTTTGGGAGTCCTGGGGAGTGACAGGCTGCAGACACTGGGCGTTTTCTCATTTTTGTCCATAGCTTTTCTCCGCAGGATGAAATCGAAGTTCTCGTGGCTGTTCATGGCATAGAACACGTTGGCATTGCTTGGGATCACCAGCTCTGCAAAAGAGAGACCAGAGCAAGTGTTGATTTGCAGTGTTGCAGGTAGCAGAAGGAAAGCCAGGAGGGAGCTGGGGCCAGTTGAACGCTGAGCACTCACAGCAGCCATCCCACCGAAGGGGGAGCAGGGTGGCAGAGGAGATGGGGGCCAAACCCAGACCTCATCCCACCTGGCAAGGCCCTGGAGCCATTCCGAGAGGCAGCCGTGCCAAAAGCTGTTTGCAGGGCCTGCTGGCAGCAGTGGGATGGGCCCTGCCCTGCTCCCCGGGGAGCTCCTGCCCGACCCTGTGGCTGAGCACACTCGGGGAGTGGCAGCAGCTGCTCTGCCCTCGTGGCTCAGCAGCTGCTGGGCACACAGGAGGGTCTGTCCACACCTGGAGACCCCCAAGCAAGCTCTGCCGTACAATGCAGGTGCTGACAGGCCACGAGGAATCGTCCCTGCACACTAGTTACCCAGGGGTTATTCTCACTGGCAGCTGTGACAACCCATCCGTGGCATTCCTAACCTTGCTTCACACTGTACTCTTTAATGCCTTCAAATTCCAGCAGAACTTTTCAGGCAGCAGCAGAGTTTTGTTTCCCTACCTTTTTTGTCCGTGATGACTTGTACAAGCTCATAATCCTCCACTGTGTTAATGTCCAGATTGTGCTTCAGCATAGCTCTCTGGATGACAGCAGGAGTTTTGTCTTGGCTAGTTAGCTGTAAAGAGAGAGTTGCAATTAGATATTTTGCTTATTAGCAAAGGCCTGCCTTTCTGCAGAGCACTTGGTGTCAGAAAAGATTTCAGAGAACTGCAAAAAAATATGATGGGTCAGTAATGGAGTAGTACGTACTGCTGGATACTAAACTGTGGTATCTGTGACATTTGGTGGTAGTGGTTTTTTAATTCCAGATGACACATACTGTACTAGAGGAGACAGCAGTAAATCACAGTGCCTGCTCTCCTGAGCAAACCCTGTGAGAGATGAGGTGGTGTTCTCCCTAGCCATAAAAATTCACATAAATAGCTGCCCCATCTGTTGTTTGCAGAGATCAATTAATCTGCAGTCACCTCTCCTAAATACTTTCTTTGGCATCCTGCAAAGATTTTTGGCCTTGTAACCAAGTTTACTGTCTGCAGTGGAAGTGCCACACAGCTGGAGCAGACACAGGGCTCCCTCCAGAGCCTGATGCACTCAAAAGGAAGATTTGTCTCACCAGTACCTGAATTTGGGGAGGTCAGACCATTAAAATTGTAAGGTGGAGCTAAATGTGCTAAGAACTACCCCCCCCGTGTTTGTTCCCCCAGGCCTGGAGGGACCTCGAGTGTTTGCTCAACAGCTGAGCCCCATCAGGTGCCTGCAGAGATGTTGGGCAGGGCAGTCACATTGTCCAGGGTCCAGCACAGGCCCTGTGCTCCCTCAGCACTGTCCAAGCCCTCCTGTGGAACCAGCATGAGGGTAACAACATTCGCCACAGAGAGAAGCTGTGTAATTGAAGGGCTTGTCCAGCTTCCCTCACATACAGGACCCAGTTTCAGGAAACTGGGGAAAACTTCTCCAGGCAAAACCTGATGTCAAAACAGCAGAAGGGCAGAGCAGCAAAACCTGCACTTGATCAGAGTGCTTGACTTGGTACTTTTTGCTAAAATACAAACTTTAATTTCAAGACCAAAAACTTCCACAAAGATGCTATGGTCAAACGTCTCATTCATACCACGCACCACATATTTTGAATGGTAACATTTGTGATTTTCCCTTTCGAGCCAGGTGTGATTAGTTGGCTCAGTGAATAGATGTTTTCAAAACTAAAACCACCATTTGTTTAAGTCCCCCCAGATGAAAACATCACCAATGATAACAGCATTTTGCTGTTCCCCACTACTCACCACAATGCTCTTGTACATGTTGCCGTTGTCCTCCTCAATGCTGGTCCGGATGATGCAGGAATCTTTGTTTTGCTGGTTGTAAACAGGAGGCAGTTCTTTTGAAGTATTGGGCATCACAGGGGGAGAGCACTTCTCCTCGGAGGTCACCAAGGGAGGGGATGTGATACAAGATGACACCCCTGAGGAAGATGTGCCCGTGGAAGGGGTGGTGGAGGAGGTGGAAGGGGTGGTGGAGGAGGTGGAAGGGGTGGTGGAGGAGGTGGAAGGGGTGGTGGAGGAGGTGGAAGGGGTGGTGGAGGAGGTGGGAGAGGAGAAGAGCTACACAACAGAAAGAAAGAAAAACACTGTCAGAAACTGCATATTTTGTCATTCTGGAGGAAGAACTTGAGATAGCAGAAGACAAAACCAAAACCTCCATCATCTGCTCTCTGCCCAGCAGGCTAGCAGTGGTGTACTTCACTTGATGAATTTAACCATTTTTTGCAATTGGGTGTCCCTGGGTGCTGCTTGCTCTCGCCTCTCGGGAGCGAAGCAGCAGATACGGGAGGCCAGGAGGTGGCAGCAGATCCAAAGAACAGAACCCGACTGTGGGCAACCGTCAGGGACTGGGACAGACCGGGAAGGAGCAGAGGGCACCATGGGCACTGCTGCTCCAGCTCCAGGTCGGAGCCTTTACACGGGTGAAGATGCACACACACCTCCCTGGTCTGCCATTTCTCCATGAATATTCTTTCCTCAATGGAAGCTGCTTGCTTCCTTCCCCTGCTGTTGAGGGATTTGGCTCGCTCTCTGTCTGCCTTGCTCAAAACCTGCTCAGAGCATCTTCCCTCTCCGAAGCACTTATTAAAACCCCCATGACATCTGCTCCAGCTAAACAGTTTAAACGATGTATGGGTGCCAGTGCTGGGGACCTCATGCTTCATTTGGCTTCAGAACATTTAGTTCAATTTAGTTTAAAATATCCATAAGCTGAACACCAATTATGACCCCCTTCAGCAAAACATCCCTAAAAATGGCTTCAACAGTACAGTTAATGCAATTCAGTTTGAAAGGGAAGAGTCTGTGGATCCCTATTGACCTGCCCATCAGACAGACCCCTTCTGCTGGTCTCCAGCTGATCCCATCTCCTGTTTCATTGGTTTTGGTTTGTGGGGCCTTACAAATCCTTTTGGTCGTGTCACTGCTAACATCATGCCACCATGAGCGAGGGTGTGATGCTCAGGCTCCTCACCCCCCCACTTCCCACAGGTAGAAATGCCACTAGCCTGCCCCATCCCTCTCAAAAAGCACTATGAGAGACTGAGAAAAAATAACCTCAAGCTTCTTCAGGTTCTCACCTAAACCACAAACACTGCCAGGCACTACTAGAAAATCTGGTCTCAGGACAGGAGAACTTCAGTCTGTCTTGTCTGTCAGCACCATAGAAGGGATTGTGCAAAAATCCTGACTGGATTACTTGTATTTTTACACATTTATTTCTAGAGTCTCTCCATTCCACTAAAAGCCACGTGCTCTAGTCAAGACCAACAGGCTTGGGCAAGCATCTAAGGCCTGCCTGCAGTGTTCACAGGCTCTCACAAGCTGTTGATGCTGTTAGGACCATACCTTTTTCCGAACCTCATCACGAGCATCTATGGGACTGGGGCAGACTTCTTCAGGTTCAGCGTGATTAAGCTCACATGAAGAAACACTGGTTGAGTCTGTGCTTTCACCAGAGCTCCCAGCCCGAGCAGGTTTGCGTTGCCCTTTGATGGGTGTGCTGTGGGCGAGCATCTCGGAGCCGAGAAACATTCTAGTACAGAAAAGCAAGCACAACAGCCACTAAGTGAAAACAGAACAGAGCTGGGCTGAGCAAAGCTGGCACCTGCTTCAAAAATCTTACGCATCGGTTTGTTTTCCTATTTGGAGTGGCCTATTGTTTTAATTTCCTCTACGTTGTTTATATGTTTTGTCAAGAGAGTTTGTTCCACACTAGCACAATACCTTCCTGGCCAGCTGCAGGGCTGCAATTGGGGCTAGTGCCCAAATACCACAAACGAGCCTCCTCTTTGGGCTGTTAAATTTTCAGACTCACAAGCCAGGAAAAGATCGATCGTAAACCTGCTGCATTTACAAAGCAAGGGGCAGGTCAGAGGCACGGCAGCTGTGGCTGCTGTCACACCCTGCTCCCTCTGACACCAGGCAGCCCAGGAGCTACTTGGCTGCTGTGAGTAAGTGAAGCAGTGCATGAAAAGGCAATGCATGGCTGTACACCAGGTCTTCAAAAGGCAAATTCATCCCTGCTGCAAATTCTTTCACTCAATAAAGGTGCCACAGATACCAGTTTCTCTAACAGTGGCTGATCTTCATGATGAGATCACAAGAAAGTGTAAATTATAGGCTCTGTCTTGCTGAGACTCATTTCTAAATGCAGGTCAAGTAAATTTAAAGGAGTGTCAAAGGAAACAAACTTGTATAATACATAAAGTAGAGGAGCAAGGTGAATTAGATGCTCTGTTGGTGTGCAGTTAATGGTTTGGAACAATTCAGAGAGGTCACGCACTGCCGGGATGAATGATGCCAGTCTTTTCCACAGTACTAATTTGTAAAGTACATTCAGGGTGCAGATGAAACAATTCTTTAGACAAAGACTGCACAGTGCAAACAAACTTGATACAGCAAATTACAATCCTACAGCCCTGAAATGCAGTCAGAAACAAGAGACTCAAGCCTGTGCTCTGCAGGGACAGTCCTTGCGCACAGCTCAGGCACGCGCCAGGGGAGACACAAATGAGGGGCCACCCAGAGTTCAGGCACCATCACCTGCAAAACTCATGTTTTCCTAATGTGTCACCACCAACTCAGTTGGACTCATTGAAACACTTTCCAAACAGCTGCTGAGATTTTTTTTTTTTTACATGGCAGAACTCAAAAGTCTAGATTGAAAATAATCTTTTCTGCCTTCAGACCCTGACCTGAAGTAGTGCTGATGTGAATGGCTCCTGGCTGTTCTGAGGAAACCACGTGCAAGAACCAAGCAGGAAAGGAGAGTTAAGAGCTGACAGTGCTGTTAAATTCCTCATTTCTCCCACTGGTATGCAGGAGTCCCTTCATATCTCCTCTTGCATCAGGTTCCAATTTCTCACCTTTAAGGTATTTTTACTTGGCTCCTTGATCTCTTGCATTCGTTCCCTGCAGCTTTCCCTGAATTCCTGCTAGTGTTTTCTGTGGGTGCTTAGCTGCATGCCCCTGTTCTCCACCCACCTCCTGTTTGAATCTTCACAGTATTAGATTAAGTTGGACCATGTCCCCATGATTTTTTTCCTTCTCTAACTTGAAGGCAGTTAGGCGGATTGTTTCTATTATCAAATGTCTTTTTGCTAACCCTGATTTCCATATTAAAAGGATTTTTTCATGTGTATAGCAAATTAGACTAATAATAGGCCAGATTTTATCCTCATTTACTCTGTTTGCTACTGTACTTGGGGAAGTTACTAGACAATACATACTGAATTTATAATCCAGCACTAAAATTGTTCCTTTTTCTGACACCTTAGGAAGTCTTGTTTGTTTCAAATCTTTCATCATTAATAATCCTCATGACTAGGTATAACAATAGAAAGGGCCAGCTTCAGACTGAGGTATGCTGAGAGTGTTCTCCTTAAAGTAATGCTGTGGGCTGGATCCCCAGGCAGGTTTTTCAGCTGGTGAAACGAGTACTGCTGGTTTGATCTATTTAGGTTCATATTAACACACCAACTGCCCCTTGCCCCCTGGTACTCACAGGCTGAACCTCTTCACCACGCTCTTCCGAGATCTTGGTGATGTGGTGCTGGTGTCAGCAGCTGCTTCCACCTCACTAGAAAGGCTGAAACTGCAGAGCAGAGGCCACTGGGTTAATTTTTACAGACAATACTATTATTTATATCACTCAAAGTAGCAATACTCAGGAAATGTGAGAAACCTTCAGTTATTCCCACTTCACAGAAGGCTGCAACCCTACAAAGAGGAACATAGCTCTGTCCACATTTTACTATGAAGAAGGGGATATTTTACATCTTTTTTTATATAGTTTTTAAATTGAATAGTTTTTAAAACTTGTGCTTTTTTGGTTGATACTCAGAATTTCATTAACAAAAAAAAGAATTCAAGAAAATACTTAGCATGTGAATCTTGGATGAGTTGGTTGTTTTTACTATGATTCAGTACAACTCAGTATGTATTTGTGCTTACACTCTTAGTGCAGCAGTCTCATATTCAAATACCTAGTGGAGATATTAAAATGCTGTAAGTAAATTATCCTGGGTTGGCCTGGTAGCAGGTACAGTAGCACAGAACTCAGCAGGGCTGCAAAACCCACCCCAAACACCCAGGACACATCTGGTGCACACTCAGCAACCTTTGCATTGCCTTGGCTACCTGCTGCCCGCATCCACCAGCCCAATACTCAGTGACAGTGTCTTGATGTCCTTTAGGATCAACTTGTGAGTACGTGTCTGGGTGTACAGACAGCCCAGAGACAACAGACCATCATATTTCAAAGTCAGTGGCCTGATTTCCAATCTCACAATTCAGCCCTGCTAAGCATCCAACAGGTTTTGTACAGCTGTTTCACAGAAGGCAGCTGTATTTCCACTCTCCTGGAGCAGCAGGAGAGCTAAAGGCTGACAGAACCTGCCCGCAGGTGGGGTGAGGTAAAAAAAGCCTGCTTCTCCAGCTGGACTGAGAACCTACCTCTCCTCCTCTGTTATGTCCTGCTGTCTCCTGAACCACTGGGTGAATTTTTCATCTTGCGTCATGCAATAGTTGTTACATGAAGATTGCAAGAGCATAATTTGGGCAATTACTTCAAATTCCTAAGAAAAAAATGATGAAATAGGAATTCTAAATAGAAAACATGATAAAGCCAGAGAGACTCATTCATATACTAAAAACATGCAACAACAGATCCAGGACAAACTTCATTTGAGTGACTATTTCAAGAACCAGTTTTTCAAATAATTATGACTTTTTTTTTCCTTTCCCCAGCATCCATGATGTGTGTTGAAACACGAACATATCAGACACACAAATTAGAAGCCAAGCACAAGGAATCACACTTCACCACAGAGCTTTTCCCAAGTACCAAGCAAAATGTAACACCAATGCAAACCCACCAAACGGCAGCACTGCTGGTTGTTCCTCTAGGAACAAGGGTAAGAGAGGGTCACAAGTTCTTCAGATTACCCTCTCCACTCACCCCTGTCCTGGTCAGACCATCTCCAACAGAGCAGTCATGCTCTGTACTTAGGGGGCTTTCAGGCAGGGTAATAATTAGGAGGTTCTCAAGCACGGGTAATAATTAGGGGTGCCTGCAGAGCAGGTGCAGAGCCTGATCCTCCCTGGCTTTGCAGGTTGTGCACTCACACTTGCACCAGAGGAACAGAAAATGTGACCCTTGATACATGTGACTGGAATGCGCTGCTCTTCCATAATGCCACTTGCACACATCCTCTGCCAAAATAATTCTTATAACCCCCTTGTGTTATAGAATCAGGATGTGGGAATGGACATGAGTACGTGGCATGGTTCAGAGGGCAGCTTTGCCCCTGGTTGGTATGGAGCTGGACTGATGACCACGAGGAACCTTGTCTATCTTATTATTAGGAGTCTGAGCAGTGCAGTCATACAAGCAAGTCCAAGAAGAGGTTTCTAGAGCTGGGAGCAGTTAAGGGAAGGAAATGGCTCCATCACAGCCAAATCCAAGTCTGCTTTCAGATCCCAGAAGAGAGATTTGGCAAGACTTCATTCAGACAGCTGTAACCCCAGTACCTTTACTCCTACACAGCATTACTTATCTCTGACCAACAAGGATCAGGCTGAAAGGGAAGTCTCAGTCTCATGCACCTAGTTCACCCTCTACAGCCTTTTACCTACAAACAGTTCCCTGCAGCAGAAGGAAGATGTTTGCAAAGTGTATCTTCTGGAAAGCAAAGTTCCACACCACCAGGTCTGATTCACTCGTAACACACAGGACACACACGTGTAACATGGTCCCATGAACACCAAATGGGGGAAATGTAAATCCCAGGGAGTGGCCTGCAGCTCCTCTTCTCCTATTGCACACATCTAAAAAGTAGGTTTTCTTCCTTCACCACCCCTCACAGTTTGGCAGAGACTCACTGTTTCAGGGGTCTATTTTTTCCTCACCAACTTCCATTAAAATTAGTGGCTGTTGTAGATGCCTGAGCAAGGACAAACGGCCTTGGCAAGAGGAGGCTCTAAAAGAGGGCCTCAGTTAACTAAAAATCACAGAATATCCAACTTACCTTTCGTCTCTTCTCAAAATTTATGAGGCCATCCTGTTGGAAGGAAAGAGAAGGAAGGGATCAGAGCAGAAGAGCACATACTCAGTTGAATTTAATCACAGACAGGACGAAGTAGCAAGGCTAATGTAAAGCACAGACCTGCCCTGAGCAAGGGCCTTCTAAAAATGCCTGATCTGGTAAAAACCACAGCACTCATATATCTGAGTCTCCAAAGGGTATCTGTCCTCGTGGCCTGAATGGCAATCTGCCCAAGAAGAGCCCAATACAAGAATGCTCATAAAAACTGTGTTGAGATCAGGTCTGAAGAACACCAGTGAGATTTTGCAGGCAAGAAACAAACCTGACTTTGGCCTGTGCTGTGAGTTGAGCAGTATTCCCAGCGAGGCTCAGGAACACCAACTGAACATGGAGCATGGGCAGAAGGGAAGCTGCCAACAAGAAAGTGGCTGCAGAGCAACCTTACACAGGCCTGCTTTAGTGCAGTTTTGCCAAACAACCAACAACCAAATGGGCCACCAACCATCACCAGCCCAGGGAGAAGTACATTTGCCCATCTTAGCATAAATATCAACACCAGCACAAGGAAGGCTGAGCACCTGCAGTGTGGTTCCTCAAGTGCCTGCTTTGCTGGGGCCAATTTTCAGAGGTGTTTGTTTCAAAGGTTTTCAAACACCTTTGAAAACTGGCCCCATCCTCAGCCTCTTTTAAATGACCAGATTTTCATGCCATCTTTTTTCCCTTCCTATGCTAGATTGGTTTCCCCTCCTTGTTCAGCTCAGAGAAATGATGAAAAAAACCCAAGTCTTTAATAACTTCAGGGCTCAGATGCATCTTGAGTCAATACTGAAGCACTTCAGTTATCAGTCTGAAGAGCTGAAATTGTGAATTTTACCAATTATTCACAGAAATCTTTACACCTAAAATAATGTTTTCAGAAAAATAAAATGGAATAATGGAATGCCTATTTTCTTCACATTTTCTACCTAAGAAAACAAGACAAAATACAATGCTGAGCTTGTCCCCTGAGGTAACCATACTCAAATTCACACAAGATTCTTGTTGTTAATAAAACTATATATTGCCTCCTTCTCTGAAAACAGATTCCTCCATTTTTAAGAATGTCACAGCAACCCAGTAGAAGATACAGGAAATGACACACTCACTGCTGGGAAGGCAGGGATGATATTTAGGATTCAAAGAATTGCCCCAACTTACCTCAACAGAGTCCTGAAGAGCTGTGTCAAGCATGATGAGATCAGTGAGGAAGGTACCAAGATAAGGCACTGTGCCTTGCATTACTCCCTGCAAATGATCAGAGCAATGCTGGATTAATTGACTGAGAAATGGTAATAATTAGAACACTAGAATACACCCGTATGAGAAAATGAAAGAAAAGTAATCTATTTAAGAGAACAGTGGTCTTAGAAACAATGTTTTCTTACATTACATCATCCTCAGTATCTAATCTAGAATTTAAATCAAATCCTTACGAGAGCGGGATGCTTTCACAGATAATGCCAAGTGGTTTTATATTATTTCTATATATTGAGTTAATTTTATTAATATTGCCACCACACCCTGATTTCCAACAGTGGGTCAAGCAGGAACCCCTGCTTGTGGAAGCAGCATTTAGCAGCAGGGACAGGGACCCTTGGCTACAAACAAAAGAGCTGGGGCAGGTCCTGGCTAGCCTGGGTAAGTAGGTTCTCATTCTGTTTCCTTCCAGTGGATTTTTACTTAATGACATTTTTACACCCTGTGACAGTCAAGTCAAATCATGTCACAGGTTTTTTCTCCAAGCAGTGACCATCTTCCCTGGCCATCCACTGCATTTTAATAGTAATTATTAAAATTTTAAACTTTCTAGACTGCTAGCAGTTGGAGAGTTCAAGCTGTTTCTACGCTTGTGAAGGAAATGCCCAAAAGCATCCGTATTTTTCCAGTCAAACTAAAAGACAAACAAAAAATCATATTCAGCACTTTTGCCTCCCTATCCCAGATTTCTCTCTGCCTGTCCTTTTAAATCTTTGCCAACTTTGAGACAAAAGCCATTTTCACCAGCAGACTGGAAACGGGACACATTTTACAAAGCAACCTCTGTACAAGTCTGTGCAGTTTTCAAGCTGGTATGTCAGAAGTTTCATGAGCTTGTTTGAAAGTAAACGAGATTTCTGCTCTGCTCAGAGCTAATTTTCTTTATCACAAGAATTCCAGTATTCACATATCTTACTACATGAAAATGGTGTGGCCTTCCCTGCATTTCTTGCTAACAGGTAAGAAGTGTAGTTAATGGAATTATTTCTTGTAGGACAGAAACAAGACGGTTGAAAATGACGAACACGTTTCTATTCATCAATCACTTATTACCCTTTTATACGACAGGTTCAATACATTTCTGGAAGACTTGAAACTAAGGCCAAAGCCTTGGCTCAGCATCCATCCCAAACAGCTGGTTGAGATGTGAAGCAAATACAAGTGGGGGTGGGAGCAATGAGCCCAGAGAGCCAGTTATCCCCTTGCTGGGGACAGGGGAGATTGGTGCCAGGGAACATAACATGGCCCCTGCATACACCCACCAAATCCTGACACCTTTGAGCATTCTCAGCATCACTGAACGTGCTGGCTATGCTGATGCTTTGCCTGTCCCTTTCCTCCAACATTTCAGTACACAGATGGGCATTCCTGGAGTAAAAGGACAGCTGGGTTGTGCTAAAAACCAGAGCTGTTACAGCTTGGCAGCTGTGGCCACACAGCTCGAGCTGGGTGGAGCACAAGTCCCACTTTGGATTTGTTTATATATACAGATGTATGTGTGTGGGACCATCTACATCCACAGATATGCACAGTATAGATACACACAGTATTACCTGCATATCATGATCCACAGCATAAGGAAAACCCAGTTTTGGGCATATATTTACAGAGACAACCATTCTGACTGCATTCAGTCTAAACTTTTTGGTTCACTTGCTTTGTATCAGCTAATCAGTAGCATCAGTTGGACTGTTTTGCTTGACAGAGGGCACAGTCAAGAGCATCACCTACTGCACCCTCCCTTTGTTAAATACCTTTCTAGACTCTGCTTCTTACAAAATTCACCAATTAGGGTTAATCACATTAACAGTTCAAAAAGGGTAGGAAAAGGACCACAAACACACCATATCTTTTTGCAGTTGCAGTCGCCTTTGTGTCCTTTTCTGATTTTCTTTCACACTGCTGTCCAGATTTGCAAATTTGGATGTTGCTTCCTGTGAGTTAAAAGAGAATTAAAAGGCACTTAATGGAGGAGCTAAGTGGTAAGCTGGCAACTGTGTTTCTATAAAACAATTGCAGATACACTTAACCAGGCAAGCCAGGCCAGCAAAAATATTTGCTGTGCAGGTACCTGCATGTGTACATCCACGTGCTAGTTTTCTGGGATTCATACACTGATTGGGAATTTTGGACAAAACCCCACAAGAGGACCATAAGGGAATGTTTCTGCAAAATAGCTCTACTTTAGCCAAAGGTAAATGCTGTTGAAAACCTCTGAGAGTTCACATCAGAGAAGCTTAGATTCTACTTCAGGTGTCCAGATGCGTTTCTGAACTCTATCCTGACACTTTTGACCTCAGGATTTTTGTTTTATTTCCTAATCAGGACTGCTACAAGCAAACATCTCTGTCTTATGTAATGCTTTGTTGTTCTTACTCCATGACATAGAGATGCAGCAACTACACTCTGCCTTATTGACTAACCCCAAAACAGGCAGGAAATGGAAGTAATAGGTTTTCATCTCCACAATTCAAGCTTTCCCGTGAATGGATGAGCTATTTCACAATAGATTTGTAGCCTTTATTTCCCGGGATCCATATGGGATGCTGGGAGTCACTGTTATTTTTTCCAGTGGCCGGATGGATTGGGCATGAATCTCTATCAATGTCTTTTTAAAAGGCTCAAAACAACAGCCTGCACTTGTAAAGATCCTCTCATTACAGCGTTTACTTCTCTCAGTCATGGCTAACAGACAGATCACTCAAACTCTGTATTTCCTTCCCTGGCTGAAAAACAGGAGCAAATGAAAAAGGAGTGTTGTCTCGCTGCCTTCAAGATACTGAAAGGTAAACTCAGTGTTCCCTAAGAGCAGCTGGGGGGGCAGGCACAGGAGCTAGAACTGCAGCTGGCAGCAGAGCCCTTGTTTTGGGGGGGAGAAGGGAAGGCAGTGCTCCCTCAGCACCAGCCAACCTGTGTCATAGGGCATTTTGTCTGCTCCACACTTCCATTTGCAGGATGCCTAGGCAAGGTCAAACACAGCTTCCTTAGACTATTTGTAGTGAAAGAAAACAAAGACTTTAAGGATTGAGTGGACATTAACCCTCCAATCATTACCAAACAGCCCAAGACAAGAAGTGGGAGAGTGGTCCTAGCTTTTCTGTGGAATTTTTCTTCTCTCACTACTTTAAAAATGTTTTGCAAATCTATTTACAGCAGCTGGAGCGAGTGATTTGTTGAGGGTCTGGGCTTGGATTGAGTTGTTTTGTCTTTTTAATATTTAGTTATATAAGCTGTTCTGAACACCTGTTTTCCCTCTATGCTTATTATGGTCTCACCTGCTTTAAAATTTAGCTGCAGATGCCAAAAAATGGATGAGAAACAAAACAGACTGACAGGTTTGAATGTGCTGACCCATCATTCCTGAGCAAAACACAAGGTTTCAGGTACCAGGGCAAGGGGGGTAAGGTACAAATGCCAGATAGAATAGATAGAAACACCAGAAAAAGTAAACTGGCTAACCAGTTTATAGAAACTTTTCATGTAAACAGAAAAAAACTGCCACAAACATTTCTTAGTTTCTACAGAATATAACCTTTCCCTGCTATTCTTCCTCAGTCCTTTCAAGTTCCTGAGCTTGTTGGGGTTTGCCCAGGAGAGCACACAAGTGAAGCTCGTTCAGACACAGCCTGCTTTGTTGTCCATCTGGCCACACAAGGAGCAGGAAACCCGCTCCTTCAAAATTCCCAGCCCTGTTTTCTCAATCCAAAAAAGATGCGGGAGAGTCAAATAAACATCTTGGTTTAATTCCTCAGCCAAAGCTAAGGGGCATTGTTCCAGCAAAGTCAGAAGCACTGCAGTGGTGCAGCCCAGTTGGGTATCTTGTTTGGAGCTGCTCTGCACTCACTAGTGCAAACCTGAGCCTTGCCAGGGCTGCTCAGAGGGTGCACGAGCCAGTGGTTCATCTCCTCACGCAGAGCAGCACACAGCCAAAGTGCCAGCTGGTGCCCCAGCTCAGTCAGAGGACCCTGTGCAGGACCTCCTCACTCTGGTTGTGGCTCCAGTGCTATCACAGGCATGATATGGAGCACATAGGTATTCTGGAGCTAGGCAGCACCATGGCCCAGGGAGTATGACCAGTTACCTCACTCCAGCAGTGTGACATTCAATTTGGGGGGGCTCCAAGGAGGGCTGACCTGTCCTGTGAGCAGGTCCACATGGAATCCATGCTGCTACAGCCTGCTGTATGTGGGTATCCAACCTTGAGAGGCTAATGCTAGTGTAGGTTCTCGCAGGAACAACAAAATCCCCTCTCATCCCAGCAGAAAAGCACAGGTTTTACAGAGCTCTCTTCCCTGAAGCACCACACACAGCAGTGCAGGGAGAGATGAGCTTGGGCAGCTGGTTAGAAAAAGGGCTAAGCTCAGCTTTGGTTGAGATCACAAGCATTGTGACTCAAGCTAACTCTCACCTTCATTAGCAGCTCCCTAGTTGTCAAATAATTGTCATGGTCTGAGAAGATATCAGACAGCTCTTCGAACATCAGCACTACGTCCCTGTACAGGAAAAGATTAAATCATTTTAGTTATCCGTAAGCACTCGAAATCATATCAGATTATTATTTGTTCTCATTAATCGTTAACAGTTGGGCACATGAAAGATAACACCACCAAAATGCATCCCATCTACTAGGAACCTTTCTGGGATCTTCTGGGGCTCCCAGTAACATCAGGCCTTATCTGACAGCATCACAGATGCCCTGGGTACACAGACTCTCTGCAGGGTTTTTAGTGGCAAGGTATTATTGTAAGAAAGAGGGAAAATGGATACAAAGGATCAGAAAACAAGCTGTGAGAGGTATCACAAGTGCTTCATTTTTGCCCTATTCTGTGCAGTCTGGAAAGCAAGAAGTATTTAAGTGTACAAGTCTCTTTCTATTATCCAGCACTATAAACACAAGATGGCAATATTTTGATCAAGAACAGGAACATAGGGCAGAGGAAAGAAAGACCCACCTCTCTCTAGAGGAAGTTCAGGAGTATACTGTGTGGTAGAGTGACATTTTTCTGTTGATCAAGGGCAAGAGAATGACATCTACTCTTCCCCAACTGAACAAGCAGAACACCATCTTTCCTACACAGAGTTTTCTGGTGTCTGTCTGGCATGCAGTAAATAGGCCAGTTGCACAAAATTCCTCTATAAGAAACATTGTCTTTGATACAGATCTGGATTTTGCAGATTTGGTATATATTTTAAGAAAATACCAGGACCAGGAGAGGATTAGTGAGGGTTTGTAGCAACCTGGACCTCCTCCAACTTCGAAGAAAACAAGCAAGTTTTGTGGTGCCCTTTTGCTGACTTTCCAAGAGCAGTGTGCATGAGCTGGGCGAGTAGCTAGTCCCAGAGTTTTTCCAAATAGGTTGTGGAAGATCCAATATGTTATAAAGGATAGGAGAGACCCAGTATCCCAGAGGGCAGGTTGTCCCCTCAATATGAAAGAGGAGCTCACAGTAGTCAGACCCAAAAAAAAGGGTCTGTGCCTTACAGGAATGAGAGGTTCTTCTAAGAGAAGAGATGTCCATGAAGAAGCAGCATATGAAGACTGAGAAGAACAAGATGAAAAGAAAGAGCACTGAGCTTTTTGCCTTTGCTTGGGGCCAGCCACAGGAGGAGAGGGGGGAAACTTACTTTGAAACACATGCCCAGGTCTTCTTTAGCCGATAGATGGAGTTGGACTGCAGTGCAGAAATGATGGCCCTCAAGGAGGAAAAATTCTTCAGGATCCTACATTCCTGTGAAAGGAGTGGTTAGAAATACAGGAGCATTAAATGTCAGCATTACGAGTGTGTTAGTGCTCTTCTGTTTGACCAGAGTCATGCTTGCTACACATTCTCACTGCTAAGCAGGCAGCTGTACAAATATTGAGCATCAAAAATATCACTCCCCTCTCCAGCCACCAAACACTTTATGGGCTTTGGCACTTTTATCTTGTTTTCCTCACTTCAATGTATTTGTGGTGATGTTGCAGTGTTACAGCTTCCAGTTCTCCTAGTAAAAACACAAGTGGAACCGAGTCCATGAAGCCAAGCTAAAAAGCACAAATGTTTCACTTCTTTAAAAGCTCTTTATAGTTACCAATCCCTTTTACCCTTTAGGTGAGAAACCAGGCTTTGCCTCTTTGTATGTGGTATTTAAAATGTAAACCCTCAGCCATCCAAGTGTCAATTAAAACTAAAGACATGCGAAGGAATAACCTGTTATTCAAGTACCTGCACACTGTTAAAGAGAAAAACCTTCCCAGCTTTTCCAGAGTTGGGATCAAATCCTGACAGAGAGACTGGTTCATAGCTTGTGCAGCTTCTCTGTGGCAAAAGCTTTGATGGAAAAGGATACTGAAAAAGTTTAACTCTCCAAAAAATCACACAGATTCCTGGTACAGCAATGGAAGCAAGGAGCCGGGGGGAAGCCTGGCCCGTAACTCTTCAAGGAACCCCCATAAATCTGTTGGTGGCTCTGTTCTGGGCACCCCAGACTTAAGAAACTCCTGCAAATACAAGCTCTCACAAACAGGTGTCTGTACATGCAGGTAAAGCAGACAAGACACATGCCAATTTGCCTGTCCCATGGAGATGAGAATTTATTCAAACGACAATTCCGCTTCTGCAAAGTTTTCTGCGGCTGGTTATTACACCAGTAATGTTGGTTATGTAAAGGATCCTTACAGTCAAAATAGACATAATTTATTTCCTTTGGAGGATGGAACAAACATAAAGCAACCTTGGCATAAACCAAAGTCAGACCTTAATATAGCAGCAACTCTGTGAGTTGCAGTGAAGTTGGCTCAACAACTAAGGGAAATGTATTTACTCCTTTTTATTTACCAAAAAAAAAACCAATCCAAAAAACTCTCTGTGCCACTTAGGAGGCTACATTTAACAAAGTGTGGCTTAAGAAGGCTGACTGGGCAGACAGCACTTTAAGCAGGTTGGCAGTTGGGCTAGATAAAGACCAAGCTCAAGATCATGTGGTAGGACAGAAAAGACCTGAAAGCTATTTTTGCATGGTTTGGGGTCAAAGAAGCCACATAACTGCTCATCTTCAGAGACTGGCACATTTGAAAAGGTGATCCTTCTTTCTTTATGTTCAACCTGAAATTCAGGCTGGGGAGAACGTAGATTTAGAGGCACAAATTCTTAGCAGCTTTTTTTTTTTTTCTTTTTCCCAAATACAACCACAGTTTGGACTGGAAGATCCAAATTGGAACCATACAATTTAGAACTTAATTGTATGTTGTGTGGTTTAAAGCACATTAGGAATTCAATATTGGATTTTGTGTTCTCAATTATTTAACTGACTGCAGACTAAACTTTAGCAAGCTTTCATTTGTATAGGAGAAGAATTTTTAAGATTGCTTTGAATAACTTTGTTTCATGCTGTGTCCTTCACCAAGGGAAAAAGCAGAGAGAATCCTGTGCAGAAGCAACTTTGATTTTTACAAAACATTAAAGCTAACAGGATATTAATGATTTCATTTTTACTTTTTATTTTTAAAGAAAATATTGTGAGTGAAATTGGTGACTCCTGCTCAGGAACCTTAGATCTAGGTGGAGCAGAAAGGGCTGGCAGTAAGAAAAAGTATTCAGTTTATCTTGTAAACCAAGAAACTGAATCCAAAAGTCATGAACTGATAACAAACATGGAACTCCATGCTGCTAAGTTACAAAGTTAGCTGTCAGGAATAACTGCACTTCAGTTTGTGGATTATTTTCTAATTCAGGCATCTAAGTATTCAAAACACTCATTTGCACGCACAAAACAAGCAACCTTCTTCAGAAGTGGGCAGGTAAGTATAGATGCAACTAGCTGTTCTATATGTATTTTATAAAGTGTGCACATGCATTTTTCATCTGCTCAGCTAAGACCAGAGTATTTATTTATGTGTATGAATTAAGCAAAGGGAGAAGCACTGAATCAACAGAGGTGGAGAACAGAGTTCTCCATCCACAGAACAAATCCAATGAGCGTGGGGCCTGCCCTGGCATCCCTGCACCTCCCTGCTGACCCGGGATGAGCAGGAAGCTGCTTCATCCTTGCTCTCCCAGACTGTGGACCAGCCTCCCCCATGAGGGCCCCTTTAGATGGTACCCTCAGCAACTTAAAGATCTGCATGCAGAAAGTGGGCATAAAACTTCCTAATCCATTCACCCGGGCTATAAAGCAGCCATGGGACGGTAACAGAAACGAGTCGACCTAAGTGCCAAAAGTGAGGTGAATGACTACTTCCCCATACCACTTTCCTGAACCATGCAGTTGCCAGAGTTGAGGTGCCAGGACTAACAATGCTGCCTCTGGAAGCATAGAAGTGCATTGTCAAGGTTGGAAAACCTCTGTTTGGCTTGAGCTTTTTATGACTGTTTATTTTGTATACCTCAGAAATAATCCATGTGATTCTTAAAACAAAAGTCAACACAGGTCCATAGGAAAGTGCTTTAAATGTTCTCTTCAAAAGAGAAATCTAGTTTACTGCCAGCTGCCCAGTCCTCTGAGGGAAGTTGAAAAGGTTGCAGTAAAATATTAAAGATAAAATCTACAAAATTAGCAAACTAGAGTTACGTAAAGAAGGCAGACAAAACCCTATCATGCAAAGATTAAGAAACACACAATCTGCTACAAGACAAAGGAATTGAAGCAAAGAGTAAAAATGTGTTGGAGAAACATGTGAGACAATGACAAAGTAGAAAGAAGGTGAGGAGACTGGTACCATATTGTAACACTACTTATTTTTTCTGGCCACTGCTTGCACCTCTCACAACCCTCTAAACCCAGCTGGTTTGTATACCTGATGTAAACCATGAATAACTCAGTGGGCAAATGACATTTCAGCCTCAAGGATTCTTTGGAACAAAAGAGTACAAACAATAATTTCATTTTTGCCACGTTAAACAGACTACTGCTTCCTGGAGGTTAAGTTAGCTTTGTCTGTACTTACTTAAAACCTTGGATTTACTTTACTTTCACACACACACACATATATAAGTATATGAAAACACAAACAATTGTGCTGTCATCCACCATATCTCATTCCAACTCTCACAGTGCTCCCAGGGGCAGGAGAGGGAGGATGATGCTCCCTGACTGCACATGATTGGCCAGAGGCAGGCTAGCACAGAACACTATTTTCTTCCTAGGGAAGTGAACCACTTGAATTTATACCTATTTTGCCATAAACATGACATTATCAAGTATATGGCAATCCTCATCTGCCTCACCCATGCATTACCACTCCCAACCCCGTGAGGAGACAAGCATCAACCTGATTTCCATGGTGGGGAATGAACTAAGGAGAGGAAGGGTGATACTTCATCTGCTGTTACAAAGAAAGTCAGTCAAAAATAGAAAGAATTAGAACTAAGATGTTCCCTGGCCCAGGACCAACGCACACAACCCTTTCTCCCCTCCCAACTCCCTCACGAGGAACATTAAACAGTCTAGAATAAATGCTTTACATGTGCAACATGAATCCACTTCTCAATGATCTTGGCTCTTTGCTGTGTTTTGAGTTCTTTGGTCTTCAGGATAGTGCTGAGAACACACTTGGTAACCGCATTGAACTGAGAGATGGTGGCTCTGATGGTAGGTACCAGGTGCTTGTTTTCTTCCTTATCCCTGTGAGACCAGATGCTTCCCAAACAGTGGTAGGGCACAACTTTCTTGAAGAGTTTCTAGAGTGAAATAGAGGTGTGTAAGCCAGCAGGATTCTCCCAGATCTCTATTGTCCACAAGAAGAAATGCACGTTTACAGTACACATTTGATCTATTATGGTATTAAAAGGTACCATTAAAATGGTTTTCTCTTAGCTTAAAACATTCACTTTGGCATACTCTTTATAGGCTTGATGCCCTAAAAGAACTGTCAGGTAAATAGTCCTGGGAGAATAAGAGAGACCTTTATATCAGTTGCACAACCAAGGGGAACATTTTTTATATAATTTATATATTTTGAAGGAGATTGATAAAGACAAACCAAATCAGAGCACTATAGTACCTAAACACCTCTTTTAGGCTATTTCTCAAGTGTCAAATATTAAAGTTTGCAAAAAAGGCTAACACAGTGTACAGTGTCAGTTCTGGGTTGTTGTGGGTTTTTTTTAAGAAAACAACCTTCAGAATGACTGAAGGAAAAAGCCCACTGAATGAAGAAAGTTTGGATAACCAAGAAGAGCTGTGTTTTGTGTCCCAACAATGGACCTGTTCTAGAACACTATAATTATATTGACATAACTTAAACAATTTTTGAGAAGCCCAGCACTGTTTCCCCTAGCATTTCAAGTAGTACATATCCTCTACATACTGCATCCATGTATGTCAACTGTTCTGCCACAAGGTCTTCTTGGAAAAGAGAGAAGTCTTCTGAACTGCTGCTCTCCAGTTCCTCTTCACCATCTAGGTTACAGGGGGAATGGTAATAGAACCCATCTGTGCAGGACAGAAAACATGAGTTAGGAAATATATACAGCAAACAGTGAATCAAAGCAGATGTTTGTTTATTTTATAACATCACTCTGTATATTAGAGCAGAATGTCTGACGTAATGGCCCCACTGTGGAGCTGATTCTAGTGAGAAAGAAGATGAGTAGATTAAATTGGCAAAGAGAAGGTGGAAGAAAAAGAAATTTGAGAATTGAGCTATTCAGGGTCTCTTAGCTGACAAGTGGCTTACACATTCACTAACAATTCTTCTGAAAGAAAAAAACCACCACCCCCACAACAAAATTTCCTCATTAACATTGCAGAATTTTGTTAATCTATTTTTCAGTATTTATGCATTTTATAATCTGAGAAAAAAAAATCAAACTGCAAAGAGACAAGACTGCAGTTCTATCCCCACAATATTGCATTAGGAATGCTCAGATATCCAGATTTCATCTCCCATGTGTGGAAATAAAAGGAGATACCATGTTTTGTTGGCACCATTTGTGCCTTCACAGGGCTACATGTTGAACCAAGTTTATTCCAGCACCCCTCACCTTCCCTCTCTGGGAGTTTTTCCCAGAAAAGGAAATACATTGAGCACCTACAGCATTAAGCTGAATGCTTCTTCTAAATTTGCACTGGGCAGCAGTAACCAGGTGAGAGAGGAGGACTGTCCTCATCAAGGGACCTGATCAGTGCTGAAGGGAAGGGATTTCACTCACGTTCCCGTGTCACCTTTTGGTTGCCCCAGGTTGGGAACAAAGCCCCATTAAAACACAAAGAAATATGTCTTGTTTCCCCTGGTGGAGGAAGTCAAACAGAAAATCCCTGAAAATAAATCCTCTTCCTAATCCCTTTTACTGTAAGGTGACAGTAACTCCAAAAGAAGAGAGGAAAAAAAAATACACTGAGTTTGCCACTCGTGAGATTTCATTAACAAAGCAAGCAGTGCATTTCAGAGTGTGTTGTGCAATACTTCATATCCAATGACAGCAGAACACACATGAAAGCAACAAAGGCAGATAAAGCAATACTTCATCATTGCTTTTTGAAATCCTTTTGTTTTCCTTTCTTCATTAATTAGCAAAATCTAATCATCAATGTAAACTGCTAGTTTTGATGAGACAAATAACAACTACAGGCTGTACCAGATTGCCATCTGTACATTCCAATTGCACAATTTATTGACAGGGCTAAATGTGATAAATGGAGACCTCTGTTCCAGCATTATTTTTCTGTGGCTGTTTTGTAACAATACACATAATTAAATTGACTTCTATTGAATTGTTACAAGAGTCACACTTTTTTTTTCTCTTTTTGGCTATGTAACTCCTCGTTTTCCTTTTAGCTCTTGAAAGTCAACAGAAAATCCTCCTCGCTGAGTTGCATCCCTACCAAAACCTCTCAACACCCTGAAAATTGGGTCCTGCAAGCCAAGATTTTCCTTTTCTTCTTTCATGCCTCTTCTTCTCCTTTCTCTCCCACCTTCATAAATGTGTAAGTAGCCTTCTCCCTCGTCCCCGAGAAGCTGGAATCCTCTTGTACTCAAGCATCTCATCATCTTCAAATGGCTCTGACCCATTCAGCTCTCTCAAAGCCCAGCTGCCCTCTTCACTTCAGTGAGAGCAACCACGTGCCCCTTCTGAATTTTCAGTCTCTGACTCACCTTGCTTGGTATTGCCCAAGCTGCAAGAATGGAGGCCAGGAACAGCTTTTCTTATCAATGTATCTGGTACTACAAGCTAATCTACAGGCATGGCTGATGGCAGCACTGAATGGAGGCCTGATTACACAAACTAGGATTAGGACTGAAATTTGTAAATTCAGAGCACAATGCGATTGCTTCAGAACAATAATTATCAGCAAGACTTGATGGCAGATAATACATTAAGAGTTTTGAAAGAAATCTCTGAAAAGGACAAAGATGAAGCTCGGATAAAGTGACAACTCTAAAACTCTTCTCTACAGACCCCGCAGGTTAATTGCATTCTCCTCATCTTTTTTATTCTAATTAACAGCCTCTCTTTTGCCACAACTGTGAAAATGTTATCATTCAAATTGACCTGTCCATAACTCAGAAAAGAACCTTTTCAACTGTTACTTGAGAAAACAAATGCAGAAGCAGAGCTGCTGGGAGCTTCCAATGGCTTTGAACAACAGAAGAACCCAAATACAGCTCTCCTGAGCTTTCTTTGTTTGCCCTGTGGGAACCGTGCCCCAGAAGGGACATCAATAGGCACATACTAGCAATCCAGGTCACCTACCTGTGATCAATAAGGGAAACTCCAGGGATCTGGGCAGTACTCCCTTTCATGTATGTGTTAATGACCCAGCCAATTTGGCATTTCACAGTATTATGCATGGACATGGTATTTCTGGAATATCCGGCAGACATTATTTTTATGGGATGAAATGTTTTTTTTTTTCCTGTCGTTTCCTTTATTACATGAATTAATCCCTCTCACCCCTCCACCAAAGCTGGAAGTTGATTCTACTTCTCATTCACACACTACGTGAGCTCCTAGGACTTTTCTGCTTATGCCACAGGAAGCTTTCTGACCAGGATAAGGGTATGTGTCAGGCTTGATGCTGCACACAGCATATTTGTGTTACTACAGTTCACTATTGTTTCAGTAGATTGTGACCCCCAATAACGTAAGTTTTTCCTCTGTCCTTGGATACTAGCAGCCAGCCACTCAAATAGGAAAAAACAGCCACAGACACTTCCTTTGTCATGATGGTAACTAGGAAGAAAAGCTTCATGACACCAAGGCTTGTGACTCAAGCTGCATTTTGTCGCAGTTCTGTGTTCTGCTTTTTTGTTGGTTTGAACTCTTCTTGGGAGGGGGGAGGGTTGAAATGAGAAGACCAGCTAAAGAGCAGCTGTGTGTTTTAACTCAATGACATGCAAAGTGCACTGATAATTAACCATGTAGCTGCTGCAGCAATCTCAAAGCTTTGGCTAAACATTAGATAAGTGCTGGATTTCCCAATCCACCCCAGAATGAACAGGTGTAGGCGCCTGCACTGTACAACTATTTCATCCACACAGAACCTGCAGCCTCATACAGAGAATTATTTAAAAAAAAAAGAAGAAAAAAGTCACAGGTGAGCCTCACAATATTGTCAATTGGCACGAAAGCTGATTAAATGTACTGCACATAAATCCCTGTGGTACCCTACAGTCTGGGAGAACAGAAAGACAGAAGGAAAAGGCAACTTACCATCCATTTCCAGTTCTTCGTTCTGGAACTGCTCCAAGAGGTTCTGTGCTCTCCTCTCTGGGCCAGAGCCAGGCATATTCCTCTTCAGGTAATCCAGCAGCTTCAGCAAACACGAGTAGTCGGGCGGCTCTCTGAAATCCTCAGAGCACTGTTCGAGCCAGGTATGTATGATTGATGCTATGGCACTAAGAGCAAACACACAGAGAACACACTGGTTGGCTACAGCAGGTATTGATGCAAGGGTATGTTTCTGCATCTAATGTAACTATTGAAACCCTGAGACATTCAGACCCCATGTAAAGACTGTATGAAGACTTTTTGAGCAGGAAACATAATCTGTTCTTTTTACACATGGAATCTTACCAAGATATCACTCAGATTTTGCCAGGGACTTCAGTGGAGTTGCTCCTGATTTGCACTCCTACATGTGGATCCAGTTATAGCCCCCAAATGCAAACTAAGAAAGAATCAAATCCATTCAAGCTATATTGAGACACTTTTTTAAAATTTAGGATGAAAACAATGATAAAGCAATTAATAGGATAGTATAAACTATTTCAGTTGGAAAGGACCTATGATCATCTAGTCCAAATGCCTGACCGCTTCAGGGCTGACCAGAAGTTCAAGCATGCCTCTTAAACATTGCCAGGCTCTGGGCATCAACCACCTCTCTAGAAAGCCTGTTCCAGGATCTGACCACTCTCTTGGTAAAGAAATGCTTCCTCATGTCCCATCTTAACCTCCCCTGATGCAGCTTTGAACCATTCTCAGTTACCCTATCACTGGATCACAGGAAGAAGAGCTCAGAACTTCCCTCTCCATGACCCCTTCTCAAGAAGCTGCAGAAAGCCAGGAGGTCACCCCTCAGCCTCCTTTTTTTCCACACTAGACAATCAAAGGTCCTCAGCTGCTCCTCAGAGGAGCCATCCAGCTGTGTTGCCCTCCTCTAAATGCACTTATGGACCTTCACATTCCTCTCCAGCCAATTTATACTTGTGTCTGGCATTACTCTGTCCTAGGTGCAGAATCCGGGGCTTGGACTGGTTAAATTTCATCCCATTTATCACTGCCCAGTGCTTCAACCTTTCTCGATGCCTCTGCAAGGCCTCCTGTCCTTCAAGAATCAACAGCACCTCCTAGTTTTGTATCATCAGCAATCTTGCTAATGGGACATCCAACTCCTGCATCCAAATCACTGGTAAACACATGGAACAATGCTGGCCCTTGGATCGAGCCCTGAGGAACACTGCTGGTGGCCAGTCCCCAGTCAGACACAGCCCCATTCACTACAACCCTCTGAGCTCTGCCCTTCACCCAGTTCTTCACCCAGTGCACCATGAACCTGACCATCTCACAGCTGAACAGCTTGTCCAGAAGGATGCTGGGAGGAACAGCATCAAAAGCTTTACCAAGAATCAGAAAAATTACATCCACCACTTGCCCTTCATCCATTGGACAGAGGACCTTATCACAGGATATCAAATTAGTTAAACTGCACTTTCCCTTGGTGAACCCATGTTGACTGTACCTGCTGATTGGATTATCCTTTAAATGCCTTTCAATAGCACCCAGTATTATCTTCTCCATAATTTTTCCAGCAACTCAGGTTAGACTCCCAGATCTGCAGCTCCCAGGAGCTTCCCTCACGCCCTTTTCGTACATTGGACTAACACTGCTCAGCTTCCCATCAGCAGGGACCTCCCTAGACTTCCAAGACCTTTGGTGGATGATCGAGAAGGGTCCTGCTATAACATTCACCAGCTCCTTCAGAACTCTGGGGTGAATCCCATCAGATCCCCTGGACTTGTGAATGTACAGCTGATACAGCTGGTCCCTTACAGTTTCAGTGTCCACAAACAGAAAGTTCCTTCTCCTGCAGTCATGGTCCTCTCTTTGTCCATGTCTATCTCTCCTTGAGTGTCCCACTGCTGCTGGCACTCCTCATGCTGCTCCAGCACTTGTTGCAATCAGTAATAATAGAAAAACCCCTCTCCCAAGTATATAAAATGAAATAATTGTCTATTACTGGCATTCATTATGATCCTGCTTCCCCGTATTGCACTGTTTGCCAAGCTAGCAAAGCAAGACTTGCAGATTTCCCAGGAGCTGTGCTCTCTTTAGTCAGTTCAAGTATCTCTGCTTAGCTGTACTGTGTCTCAATAACTAGCAGCCATTATACACATGGTCAAATGCAGGGCATAATTTCTTAATTCCCTCTCGTGCCAGTGGGAAAAGCTGTAGCCCAGCAAGCCTGCGATGTTTGCTCCACTACCACTTCCTGGGATGTTGTGGGAAAACAGCAGGGAGGAAACCAGGTATTCACAGCTCATTCAGGACAGCAGCTTCCCAGTGGAAGTGCTAAATCAAACACTTCCTTTGGTGCCCTTCCTTTCATCCCTCGCTGCTGCTGCTGCTGGGGACCAAACTGAAGCTGCATATTCCTCCATGCCATATTACTCATTATCTCCTCTTCGTAGAAAGACTGGTTGTGCCTGATACCTTGGGTTCTGGAACCCTCACCCCCATGAGCACACACAGGGAGATTGCCTCATCTGTGAAGATAACACCCGAGTCGTGACACGTGCAGCATGGGCAGCACTGTGCTGCCAGTGCTCAGTATCGAGCTTGAGGATAGCTCGAGCTTGAGGATACCCCAGAAGATAGACTACTCTTGCTAATCTTAGGATGAAATACGTAACAAAAAATATGTCAGCAGAATCTGGATTTTACCCTTAGCCCAAAGATAAGGAGGGGCTGTCAAATTATATCATGCAAGAAGGTATCTTGGTCCTGCTTGGTGGTGCAAGAGAAGGATGCTTAAGGAGTTACAGGAGCATTGGATCTCATTCAGGAAAGTTATCCAGGACCTTGTTAGACACATGCAGCTAAAAAAACACCCATGGACAACCCTGCTACAGACTGAGGGGGGGGTGAGGGGAAACCAGAGCTGATGAATCAACATGGTTTCCACCCTGCCTGAAACAGAGGGAAGTGATCTGTTTACCTACTTTCCCCGGTTTATGTAGGTTTTAATCCACACCCATCTATTAGATTGGTACTTAGGTCCTGCACAAATGTACACTGATGGGAATTTCTTTAGAGCCTACCTTTGCAGGGGATTTTTCATCATTTCAACCTGCTTTTGTAAGAAAATAAGACTTAGAAATTATGCTATAGTTTTCCAGAAATAGCTAACAATGTCATTGACAAGCTTCAACTGAGTGTGGAAAACTGGAGGAAGTCTGGAAAAATAGCCAAATTTCTTCAAGTTTTAAGAAAATTCAAGCCTGGATAAAGAATATTTATCAATTTATTTTTCTGCTGCAGGAAAGACTGAGATCTTTGCTTCTTCATAGCAGCGTGCTGGTAAATCAGCATGTATATTTTGGTGCACCAGCACTGGCCACAGCACATATTTTAGAGGTTGGAAAGACACAGACAGCATATTTAAACACTTTTTAAAGAGAACTTTGTTTACCTGAGCTGACAGAGGGAATAGGGAAAAGGACTCTTAGGTGCAGTCATTTAACATGACACAGTGGTCAAGGTCACTGTCTCATGGCCACCTACTGTGGTGTTAAGGGTAGGAGATAATGTGAGGAGGAAAGAGGCCCTTGTTCCAGACTAAAAGTCAAAATAAACATCTAAACTTCCTGAGAAATGGAAGCCCTGAAGACTTCCTCTGGAACACTGAAACCATCTCTGTATTTCAAACCTCTTCCAGCCAGTAGCCATAAATGCTAGGGCAGGTGCAAGAGGTAACTTACAGGCATTGCTGTCATGGAAAGCTAGAGAAGATGTTTAGGAGAGAAGAAATACAGTTTTGTAGGGAAGCAGATCTCATGAGCTCCACCTCTCTCAGAATAACAGCCAGAATGACCGAGCGACAACAGCCCTGGTTTGCAGCAGGTCCTGGTCAGTTCTGAAAATGCTTAGGGCTGAGCTGTGTAGTTAGCCCATATTTTAATCACACCTACAGAAACCTTCCCTGATACCTCTTCCAATAACCTTGTTTCACAAGACCCTCATGCAATAACAGTATCCCATACTCCCATTTACAAATCCTCAAAAACACAGATGTAGTAGCTCCAGGTCTATCATATTAGTAGCTGCAAAATGGAAAGCAACAAGCCCACCAGGAGGACCTCTCTCTCCTCCATTTATGAGATCATGAGAGGAGTTCAAACTTGAACACAGATTTCACATGTACACAACATGGAATCCAACCCAGAAAGCTCCTATACCAGAGCTGCATACAAATACTGACAGGTTTGTTCTGCAGGTAGGGAAACCACTGCAATATCTGATTAACTCAGCTGCTCAGTAGCACTCAAAATAAACCAATAGTTAAGAAAGCTTCAACATAGCTTCTTCCATTCTCCTTGTCTCAGCTGTATTGGTTTTTCCTCAAAATTCAGTTAACTTCAATCCCATGCAGATATCATTTTACAAGTCTTACCCACTTCAGTCTGTTGGGTTTTTTACTCTGATATTGTGGCAACTTTTAATTTCTAATTAGAGTACTTGGAAATCTGTCAGTGATACTGTTTGGTTAGGCTTGCTGACAGGAGGAATGCTGGTATCAATGTTAGAGCTACAAAAAGTATTTATAACCAAAAATTAACATGCAAATGTGATCTGGCTGCCAGGTTTCATCATAAACACAGAACACAGACTGTGCAGCTTGGAAGTCTCTCTTCACATTTGCAAACCATTTCAGACTGAATTTCACAAGTCTGCTCAGGCAAGTTTCCACCATATAGGCAACAAGGAAGGCCTTCCTGGTTGAGGCCAGTGGTGGCCAAATTTTCTATCTGGAACTTGAGGAGCACTTTCTCAGCAGGACAGGCATCACAGGACAGCCAGTGCTCCAGTGTGGCTGCAGTGAAGCCAACAGCACCAGCCCAGCTCCATATCCCAAGGTGAAGCCACAACAGACATTGCCCACGGCAATGCTCCCGAGCTCTTGCTCCACCCTCTTTTTCCTCACAGTTTTAATCATCTCCTGTAGCCCCATGTGTACCCAAAATACTGTGTCACAGCAGCAGTTACAGTCACAAACACCACTGTCCTATGCCCACAGTATTTTCATTTCTTCTTCACCACAGGTAGGGAGGGGAACACTGTGTCTTGCTCCATGCCCTAAATGTATTTCCTCCAGCTCTGTACCCTCTTTCTCCACCCACATCACAAACTCATTGTCATCCCTGCTGGCTTCACCACCAAAAAATACATTGGGTTTTCTTTTCTTAGGAGCTTTTACCAGTTCAGCAATGATTTGGAAGAAGCAGCCTCTCCACAGGATAAGTTCCTGTACTAATATTGTTCACACAGTTCTTACACTAAGCTCAGTTTCCAGGGGTCTTTGTTCTTCAGCTTATGAAAGCGGCCATCAACCAACAGGTTTTAAGACAGACCCAGCCTCCCAGCACAGGGTGAAGAGTTCACAGCTGTTACAGACACTGAGTTTTGCCAGCAAAATCAGTTCAGTCAAGAGGGGAAAGAGAAAAAGGTACATTGTGCCCTACTGACCTCCTATCGCCCGACTGTTTAATTGGTGTGTTAGGGAGGGAAGGTTGCTGCAAACGGGCTGGAGAATTGCCCATGTCTTGCAGTAGCTTTATATTTGCTGCCCTCGAGAAGAAACTCCCTGCACTCAACAGACACAGAGACAGATAGGAATGGGAGCCTTCCAAGAACTCGGGCAGGAAACAAACATCACAGACTGCATTTTTCATGGGCTGATTATGAGCTATAAATTTTTCCTATCCTGCCTATAAGAAAATACATTTTAATGTTTAACTCCTGTCCTGCCAGCCACAGACTCTGGGCTGTGGTCAGCAATGCTTTCAAGTTTCACACCTATCACAAAGCCTTCTCATTTCCATACCAACTTTGTTTGAAGCCCATCTCAGAAGGTTTCAGTCTCCAAAATATATCTACTGTGAGGTGGAAGCAGAATATCTGATTCTGTCATTTACAAACTGGGAACAAAGAACTACTCATTCACTCACATTTGCCCACGAGCTACCACAAATCACAAGGAGACTGTGGCAGCTGCAAGTCTAACATCTCTGCTACATGGAATTTCTGCATAGCCTTTTCCTGGCTGTGTTCAAGGCAAGGCTGGATGTGGCTCTTAGTGCCACGGTCTAGATGGTGTGGTGGTGTTGGTCATAGGCTGGACTTGATGATCTTAAAGGTCTTTTCCAGCCTTGGTGATTCTGTGATTCTCAACTGGGAAGACAGCTGTAACACTGGTCCTGAAGAGGCCTCTATAGGAATTAAAAGAACATTTCTTGCTAAAAAGGGCAAAGCAGTGTTTTCTTTCCCTCCACAATTCTTTCTGAAGAATGAATAGAAGAGAATCTCAACAATTAAAGAAAAAAAGGAGAGCCTCAGTTGCAAAAGGAAAATCACCGATTTCCTACAAAATTAGACAGAAATGTGCACAAAACTATCTGTAATTTACCAAATGCATACTGGAGACTATCAATGGAATTATCTTTACAGAGGGCTATTCCCTCTCCTCCACTTCCCAAACAATGGTTTCCAGGATTGCTCACATTGGTTAAAATAAACCGGCTGAATTTTTTCAGTTTTGCTTCTTAAATAACAACATGGGCAGCTCAAACTCAGCTTTGAAACAGGCACAAAATGTATGGAAACTCCAAGCAAAGGTTGATGTAAGGGTAGTTTCTCACATGTAATCCATTTATAAACAATGTGCTGATGACTTCCAGCAAATTATCTGCTACTCTTTGGTTTGGGAAGAACTGGTTGACCAGCATACAGGGGGGCTTTCACTGGGTGGATGCATGTAAAGTCACTCAGGGTATAGCTCTGCTAGTTGTTCTTTGTTTTAATTGAGATGCCAACCATTATTTTTCTTTGCTTTTCTAATTATTCTTTTTTGCTTGGTTCTGGTTGTTTTCATAACTCTCCCACTCTTCCATTGCTTATACTGCCCTGTGTTTGACTCTGCTTCTCATGTAACCACATGGGTTGCTGCTGTTGTTTTAGCTTAATTGGCTTTACTGGAATGAATGCTGATTGTTGCTCTCCCAAATGCATCTTAACTGCTTCCCACCATGGATTTCCCAGGCATCAGAAACGTTCCAGCCAATTTTCCTTCCATTTGTCTCACATTCCTTTGGTGTCTGTTCTCCTGGAGTACAGTGTTTCAGGACCAGTTTTATTTCTGCAGTACTGTATCTGTGCACATTGTTTTCCAGCAAGACTGTTAACCTCAGTAGCAAAGGACAAGTTTTCTGTTGGGAAGGCCTAAATGCACAAGAAGCCATGGGACAATGTTGGTTTAGCACTGTGAGAGACTCCAGATGCTGCACTATTACACTGAAGATTTTGATATTTGCTATTTTAGTACAGAAGAGGTAAACATACAAGACATGCCATGTGGTAACCTAATAGCTCTTTAATTTTCTTTATTTGAACAGTGTTACCCACTTGCTGTGGAATGAAACAAGGATATTTCAGTTTAGCTTTCAGTTGCTTTGTCTGCGGTTTCCAATTGTGCTACATTCCAAGTTTTAATACCAAAGAAATTCCACATTTTGATAATAAGACAGAAGCAACTAGGAGCTGACATTCAAGACAACAAAAAAAAGCCCCAAGCATTTTGATTCATTTCTGTGGCCTGTCATTCATCTGAGGGAGAGCACCACCAGTCTACTCCAAATCAGCAAACCAAAACCAGTAATAGGAGGAAACCTCAACCTCATACTCCAAGAGGAGGCTTGAAAGGACTTTTACTGTTACTCAAGCTCACTTAAAAGCCTCAGGACTCAGCCATGGTGGTGTTTGGGACTGCAGAAGAGGAAAATTTGAGGGCTTAAAGCTACTTTATTTTCTGTACTCAGACTGTTTCTGCTTCTCATTCAGCTGGTCCAATTCCAGTAAGAATCCTCCCTTTTACAGCACTGGGGATATGAGTATACAATGTAGCCAAAGAAAAAAATTATAAAATCTCCATAGAAACCTCATACTGCAACCAGGAGATCAGTTTCCCAGTTCCACTGCTTTCTCTTTAGTATCCTTGAGAAATGTAACCTCAGCTGGGATGTGGAAAAGCTCCTAAACTTCCTTTGGTTTCATCAGAAGGAGAGACGCAAACTGAGCAGAATGTGGCTCACTGTTTGCAGCACAGCATTTCCTTTTCATCACCTTTGCCCTGGCTGTGAGGTCTCTTACTAGCTACAGACACAACTTATTACTATGCACAGGGGGGACAGCATGCTTTTTTCTCTCAGTGTCTTTATCAACATGCCTAAAGGGTATCTTTAAAGAAAACAGACCACCCTTACCCTTCTGGAAAGCAAGCAAACAAAAATACATGGTCAAAGTCCATGGGCAAATATGGCAACATTGCCTGCCTCTTGAAAAACCTCTCCTGCAGGTAATTTCAGGCTCATACTACTATATTTTTGAGAGAGGTCTTCAAGTTACTAGATTCAGTTAACATTAGTCTGCCCTGAATGCAAACATTGCGGGAAGCCTGGACTTCCAGGTTGGACGTTTTTCTGTGTGTCCTCAGTTCTGGGAACTTTACTGGCAGAAATCTTTAAAAGTTGTGGCAACAAGCTCAGCACCTTTTATCCATGAAGTGTGATGTGCTGCACCAGCTCTCCAGGTCTCATATGCCCAGCAAGTAATCTCAGCAACGTGGCCCTCAGCACTGCTCATTACTCAGAGCCTCTCAGCATCCAGGGAAGCTATTGACTCCCAAAAGGTAAGAGCAGGTACAATATTGTATACTTTGTAGGCTTTATAGCTCTCTGTCCTCAAGCAGCTCCAGCCAGGTCTTTAATGCTTATATTCTGGGAAAGAAGTGTTCTGCTCCTTTAACACACCACCTCTTTACATTGACAACAGTGGATTTCTCAGAGATCAAAATTAACACTGTCTTTCAGTAGGGGCAGGGAAACAGGCCACAAGTTAGCTTGCAGATCATTCTGAGTGGAAAGCAACTTTTTAACCGTGAGTTAAAAGTTAACTGAGGAACTTGTCTGCTCTGAATAGAGGTCACAGTAATCGGGCCACATCACCAAGAGCATTGTTCCTAACTTTCTGATAGGCAGGCCCAAACAACTTCAGTTCCTTGGCTTGGTGACCCCCTTCCCAGAATATCGAAAAGTGCTTGAGATCTCTTGGATATTGCTACCCCATTTAAGTTGCCCATGACTCCTGGCTGGTAGGGTGTGTAGAGTCTTCACACCAGATGCAAGCAAGAAAGTACTGTATTTCTTTTTGCTCTGCTTTCTTATTTGCTTGTTGTCAGGTGATGTGTACCAAACCACACAGTTGAGCTAAACAGCCTCACTTAAAAATAAAAAGATAATTGAATTATAGTACAAATTGTCTACAGCTCATGTAATGCGTCCTATCATATGGACCTCTCTGTAATTCCTAATGCTACTCATCACGCTGATTATTTTTGTGTTTAATGTATGCATGGTTTTATTCTGAATTATCACGTCTTTGTGCATTGCATCTACTCTTTTCTTTTTGAATGTCAACATAAGTCCTAAGCTAAAAAAAATGCAGTGGGCACAGAGAACTCCAAAGACAACAATGACCTAACTAAGATGAGAAGGTGACACCTCAACAGAAAAACATGACTAACTGAGAAACACCACCAGGCAATCTTGTTTATGTGGCACAAGGACAAGCAAAAAAAATTGCTTATAGGAGGAGACAGAGGGTCAAGTAAGTTACTCCTTACAACTCTTATCAGACAATTAAGAGAGGCATAGCATCCTATTCCTGGAAACACAGGCCAAAGTCCATCTAACTCAGACATTTGACTGGAGTAAATTACCTTTTCTGGACTTTATTCTTCTGTTATGTGCGATCATGAACTTTCTGACTGCCTGAAAGTAGGGAGAACTGTGGAAAGCAAGCTACTGAACATGAAAAGCTAAGGTTTGTCCCAATACTAAAAAAAAAAAAAGCTTAGAGTCATGCATAGCAGGGTTTTTTAGCTCACAAAACCTTTGGTGGTGTTCAGAGCCTACTCTTTAAGGTACAAATGGTCTATGTATTTTTAAAGTTAAAAAAATTACAGTACCTTTGTCTAAACTATGTATTACTGAATGCAGTTTTAAAGAAAATGGCAATAATAATAAAAAGCCCCAAAGACTTTATTAGATGTAATTAAGTCAGATTCCTGTAGAAAAATATTAACTTTTTGACCACTCCAGCAGCCCAAAAATCATAGGAGTGATGCTTAAGTGAACTGGAGAAAATCCCCTTGGCACAGCTGGTCCTTAGAAGGCACGTTTCTGAACATAGATGAAGTGAACTTGGGTCAGTAACAACTATATGTCACTGCAACAAGTGTGAGCAGTAACTGCTGGCTCACATCCAGAATTTGGAAACACAGAGATAGGTTTATAGGTCCCCCAAGTCTCTCAAACAAAGCTGTGCCACGAGTAAGCTCAAACCCTAGCACAGGACTTGAAGGGTCCTATATGAATGCTAAAATAATTTTTAAAACTTATTTACATACATCAGGCATTTTCCTTCTCAAACCATGTCACAATTCTGTATTACAAGTGCAAAAAGCACAGAGAATTTCAACATAGAAATTAGCAACCTGTCAGCCTACAGTGCACCACATATGACATAATATTCCTCCCATATGTACCTGAGATTCTGAAAGAAACCCTCTCTTCTTTAAAGCTTCATGAGGCATGTGAAGAGCCATAAATTCTTCTCATGCAGTTGTTTTTAAATTGTGGTGGGTTTTTTTGTGTCAAACCAGTGGAAATGCTTTGAATTGCATCCCCATTTCTAATGCTCCAAATGGATTTTCAAAGCATCTGAACTGTCACAAGGGGAGCCTGACAAATGCAGAAGATCTCTGGCCACAGACCACTGGCTTCCCCACGAGATATTTTTCCTCTGAGAAATACAGAGTTAATGGTAAGAAAGAACATGGCTCTTCTGCTTCTTCCTCTTATTTCTGCAAGTCATGTAAAACTGAGAGCACAAATGAGATCATGTTTCTGTTGTATGAGTAAAAGAGGGCAAATGCAATTATATTGGAATTATCCCAGAGAAAAGCTGAACTACGAGAACTATGTTTCACAACAGGACTGCAAAGCCAACTTCTTTTCCAGATATCATTAATCATATCTAAGAGACAAGTAGCCAGAGCAACTGAGAGCAGTGGAAATTTTTAAGGCAGGAAAGTTAATTTACATTTATGCAGGATCTGTTAAAACACATATACCTGCCAAATCACTTTGTTGACAGCTTCACTGTTAAGCTTTCTATAAGTAAGTAATTGGGTAACAGGTATAAAATTCAGACATAAAAGGTATCTTATGAGGGACAAAGGATCAAAATCAGGCATGCCTGCTATATTCATGAAAGTTATGTCAGATAAACTCATCAGAAATTGTGCTATCACAGGAATAGGACCACAGCCTCCATCCATTTGTCAGCCCCAGGCTGTGCAAAGGCATTTGATGATGATTACATGCCAAACAGGAAGACAGCATTGATGCAGCAGGAAGCAACTAGGCAGGGGGCATATGATAAACTATGTGTATGTCAGTAGGAAAACAATCCCACTGAAAAAAAAACCAAACCAAACACTCTCCTACTAAATGCTATTTCACTTGCACACTCACCTTCAAGCAGAACAAAGACCCATTTTGCCCACTGCCTGGTGACACTAACATCAAGATTACTTTTACCCCCTTTCTCTCCATCTCATAATCAAGCTCCTTTGGGTTCATGAAAAGACAGTTGGGACATGAAACCCAACATGATTTATACTGGTGAAATGGTCTTATTCATCCTCAATATAAGCCCTTAATCTATTTTGCAGGAAGGATACTGCTTTAGCTCATCTTTTATGGTTGGACTGACTGAGATAGGGGGAGGTCAAATGGTGTGCCTGAAACTGGAAGAAACCCTAGAGCTCATTTTGGATGGGAGTGTGGGAACCCGCTGGCTGCCTATTATTGCCTCTACCCATAATACTGTCTTCTCAGGGCCTGTGACTAAGTTTTAACTACCAGCTGTTCTTTGATGAGCTTTCATGGCAAAATGAGAGGAAAATGTTTATAACTCTGTTACACCAGCCAGGAGAACTGAGCTCCCATGTGGAGTCTCATGGGGCAAGGGGGACAGCCCAAATCACCAGAGCTTGTAGCTTTCTGTCCTTGCTAACTGCTAAGAGAAATTATAAATTAACAAGCGATAACATTTTGCTTCTAACTAAAGCCTTTGAGAATCCTGTATCATTTACAGACGTTAATTAAGCTCTACATTTCCTCTGCAGTCAAGCAAGCGTAATTCATTGTTGTTTCAGAGACAGTTATTGAAACACTCACAGCCAAGAAGCTTTTCCCAGTTTCTCCCTGGTGGTTAAACAAAACAGTTTCCGCATGGATGGCAGAAGGCAAAGCAACCCCGCTGCCTGACCACGCCGTGCAGACAATGCAGGACAGGAAGGTGTTTGGTACGTTAATGGCATGTTTCTGGACTGGGGATATTTGAACCATTTAAAACCAGACACAAAACCCCCCTACCCCAACACATCAGACCATCAGAAAAGCACAGAAGTAAGCAGTGGAAAGACCAGGCCCAATCTCGTAGAATAGAACGTGATTTTAATCAACAATCTGCCTGAATGTAATGAATGAAAACACTGCAGTGCATTTCTCAGTGTTGATTGGGCTGTGTATCTCATGATAGAAAAGTTCAACATTTTTCTCCCATCTCAAACCAAAAGGAAATTAAAGTTTCCTTCTTCAATTACACCTTTGAGAAATCAGTGCAATGATAAAAATTGTAAGGTTTTCTTAACTGGGGAAGCTGAGATAAATTCACAGAAAAACAATCTTCAGTAATGCTGTCAAGAATCAAGCATCACCACATACTGTAATAAAATACAACTCAGCTACTTTTTACTGCTACAATGCATGCAAACCACGGATCATACAGATGTCAAAGTACAAACACTGATGACCTGAGGCACATTTTACACCCAATATCTAAAGATATAACACAGTTTTATATGATGCTAGGAGGATAACTAAACTACTTTCCCCCCCTCCCCTTTAAACTGCATTTCAAAACAGCTTTTCTATTTTTCTTGCAAATTAGGATGACTTTAGAATTTCAATTTCACTCTAAAAGCAAGTAAATCATAGGGGCACTAATGGAAAAGATCCATGCATCCACACGTTGCCTGAAACAACCTCAGCTTTGCTCTGCAGACACTGTTGCAACACACAAAATCAGTCATAAGCAATAACCATTTACTGCTATAGATAAGGCAGGAGAAACAAACACTCCTTGTTTGTTTAATCAACAAAATGCTGGCCTAGATGTGGTCATCCCATGTTTAATTCTGAGACAATTTCCCTAATGGAAAGATGTCTGGGTTATATTATTGGATATATTAGGAGACAATTGATATTTGGTCTTCACACCTGCAAGTAATCAATGCTGTGGATTTTAAAGGAAACAACAGCTATGCTGCCCACATCCTCCCCCAACAGCAAGCCCTGACTGGGGATCACCATACAGTGCAAAACCACACTTACATCCTGAGTACTGTCTTGGATTCAGAGGAATTCTCACTTTCAACCTCTTCACAGCTTGAGATCTCCAGGTTTCCATACCTGAAAAAGGAGATTGGTGGTTAGAGGAAGCTCTGCTGAATAAAAGCAAAAACCAAAATAGAATAATTTTATACAGTTAACATAAACAACTAAAAAGTGTTTCTAGCTCAGACCACAAATATGGAATCTAACAGTTGGGTGAAATTAAGACACTTGAAGATGATTTCATTTAGGAGGAAAAAATCCTAAAGAGACAGCCAGTACCTTCCAGCTTAATGTGTTAATTTATATGAAACAGCCTGCACACAGGAGGAATCAACCAAAACAGTTTCTTTGCTCACACCTCCAAGACCCTTTCTGCCCGTTTTCACTCCATCCTTCCCCAGAGTAATATTACAGTGTGCAACGAGGCTGTAACACAACCACTTTCTCCAACACAGCTTCTGTTTCTCTAGCATTCTTCTAACTCCAAGTGTGATTTCACACCGTTTTCTAGGTGGCAAGCACCACTTGTGCCAAAACTACTGACACAGTTGTCAGGGGTGGGAATGGCCTGTGGGGCTGGGAAAATGCCACTGGGAAAGAGGGAACCATGGGCACCACTCCAACAGCACAAAGGAAAGTCTCTTACCTACACAGGCAGCACATGTGCCTTGCAGGCAGGATTATGCATTCCCAATGGGAGTGTCTATTGTTTGATATACAGCTCCATAAACAATTTCATGGACCCTTACAGGCAGCTTTAATGAAGGCAGACAATTAATCACAGTCCAGAATAGGGCAAGCTGATTTTATACATTCTGTGCTCAACTAATTGTGTCAGGCACCTACAATTAATCTGAATAGTTAGAACAAGTGCATCTTTAAATGTTTGTGCTACAGCATCCTAGCAACATCAGATAAAGAAAATACAGTGGGCTGTCAGTTTGTAACCAGAAGATTCATGTCAGAATTGAAGCAAATTCATCCAAAATGGTTCAAAGGATAAAAACAAGAGGTGGTACTTTTATGCTTCTCTAAAGTATCAGTCCAAGCCTTTATATGTCAGAATCCCAACTAGTGTAACTGAATGCAAGCTCACTGTCTCCAGCAGATCAGCTAGATTGTAAGGAAAATGTTTGAGTACCACCATCCACCACCCTCATGTTGATACTCTGCCCTACCATGGCTCACAACCTCAGAAATCCACAATTATTCAGAATAAGAACTTCAGTTTCAACAATCTTAGGACAACTCCATTGTGGATGAGAAAGCTGAGGCAGAGAGAGATGAGGGTTTGCATACATTCCAGTGCACTGCAAAGTAAACCCAAACTAGTACATGCAAACAAGTAATCACTCTGATAGGGGCAGTGCAGCCACAGTGGTAAGGAGATCAGCTTGGGCTTACTTAGCCTTGAGAGTACTGCACTAAGACCACTTGTATTATCTGAAACAGTTCTTTTAAACCCAGATCTTGCACCTTCAATTACACTGCAGATAGACATAACAAAAAATAATTTTCTCCAGTTGTTACCACATATTTGTGTCAAGCTGAGAACAAAACCATGACTGCTTGACCCCAGTAGCTTAGTCTGACCACCACACTGTCTCTGATTCAACCTGAATTACCACCTAAGTGGTGGAAGAAGTCAGAAATCTCAGCATCTTATCTGTTCAGAAAAAAAAAAAAAAGGCATAAAGCATGCATAAAACTCTGCAAACACGTTTTAAAGGGCCCACATTCTTCCCAGTCATCCTGAAACCATCCTGCTGGTCCTATAAGACAGCAGAAGTATGAGAGTAGGTTTTAAAGGCTTCTTAAAACAGAAAGAGTCCTTAGAGGCTGAGGTATGTACAGGACAACCCATTTTGCTGTTGCGATTTCACAGAGCTAATCCAAACATCTGAAGAAAAATATGCTTAGCTAAGCCAACAATGAGGTAAGAATCCACTTCTAAACATGTTGAATTACACCTTGATCCCTCAGTCATCACAGTGAATCACAAGAGGAGCACTCAGAGGACCCAGTGCTTGGCACAACAATGGCTGCCAGTTTTGTCCTGAATTTTTTTTGCCTCTGTGCTTTCTCCTACATTCTCCCAAGCAATTTCATCCCCTGCCTGTGCTCCTTCTATTGGGATCAGCACTACTGAAGCTGTAAAACTGAACAGACACCTTCTTTCCGACTCAGCTATGCTTGAATTCACCACTTAATCCCACCTGGCCTCTCTCAGCTCTCACTTATACCCTAAATGCTCATTACTAGCCTTTGCAATTCAAAGTGAAAGCAATGAACTTTTTGAGGTACTTCCCACTGCTTTACTGCAAGGATGGAATACATCAGAGGAGCCTGAAGAACGATACTTCCAACACTTTGCTAAGCTGAAGTGCAAAGTTTAACCTATTTTTATTAGCTATTACTCTTTTGGTTTCAATATTTGCTCTTGCAGATCTGTGGATTGTCCTGCATTTCCAAATACATCACTGGGTAACATCATCTTACCAAGAGAATACAAAACGAGTGTAAGGGGATATTTAGAGAGCTATGCTGATGCCTCCTCCGTGGAGATGGCCCAGGACAGAATCAAGATGTGCTGCTGATGTAATGTACAGTACATGCTATGACAGCAGCTCCTGTTCTGTTGTTAAAGGCAAAGAATTTCACTCTCCACTGCCATCTGCTAGGTAAGATGACTAAAACACATCTTAGCCAATAGACAAAAGACATTTTTCCCCCAGCTGGGAGGAATATGCAAAGAAAGCTTCTGTTGTTGAATAACAATTACATGTTTATATTCATTTTTCAAAGCTTCCCATTAATTCTTAGAGGAAAAGTTATTGAGATGAGTCATGGTGTCATTGTCCAGGTACTGTATTAAATAGAAAACATGTATTTGCAGAATATCAAGCATTTGCCATTAAACCCCACTAGAGAGAGAGAGAGATGCTGATTTCTATAATACAAAATAGTAATAAAGAGCAGGCAATTTTCTGTACAAAATTGAGGAAGTTTATAATGCCTCATTATATTGCCAGATGTAAACCTCTGCTTATCTCTCAACACAAGAGCTCTGCATGAACAACAGGTCATTAAATACGGGTTAGGAGGAGTTAATGATACATCTGATGTAAAGAACAGCATTTCTGCAGACTTCCCCTGCTCTGTTCTCACCAGCTCCTGGACAAAAGAGCCATTCACTACCAAGCCTTGTATGAATGCTTTGCATACAAAAAGAGACATGGGAAACAAAAGGATCCTGTAGCCCACAGAACTTTTCAGCCTTGCTTGGTGTTTGGAAAGTTATAGACTTCACTCAAAGGGACTGACTAAGCAAATGAGACCAGAACATAACGGATAGTACTGAATATTCAAATACTGAAAAACTGAGTAGAAACTGCACCCCTGTATCTTGCTTAAGAAGGGAAGGGAAGAAGAGAGAGGAAAATACTCTTAGAATGATTCAGAGTTAAAGAGGAAAGGTGGCTCTCTGCAAAAGCCCCAAACGCATCCCTAAAATAGGCTTATAAGCATTAAAACAAGTGACTGGAAGCACTGATAGCAAGAGTTGTAAGGTGTTTTGAATTATACACATCATGGAAATGAAGTTGCTTCTTTAGTGGAGTAAACAAACCACCTGGTATACAGGAAGACAACAGAGGCAAGAATAGATGCTACAGCAACAACAGTGAGCCAGGTGCTATATAAAGCTGCTGTCCTCAGAGCAGTCAGCTAGAAAGGACCCATTCCTTCACTGTTCCCTCTCTGCCCTTATTTTCTTCTCCATTTCTCTGCCATCAAGCCATCCTCCAGCAGAAGGAATTAACTGAAAATGTAAAACTAACTTGTTACTTGCTGTCATTATTCATTTCCAGCTCTCCCTTCAAAGAGTATCCATTCCCTTCTCTGCAAACTCCTGGAGACAGGGACCCGTTGCTACTCTGTATGTGACTGTGCCAAGCACAGCGTGGCCCTGCTTTTTAAGCACTGTTGTAAGGAACATGATTACCATGACAAGATGAAATACATGAGAGGATCTCATCTGGACAGCTAAACATCTTTGGCTCCCCTTGCACTTGTGAGAGGTTAATTCCACAGCACATCCAGGGACACTGGGGATACCAAAGGATCTCTGCAGAGCACCGTGCTGCATCCCCACACCGGGGGGCAGGAGGAGCTGGTCTCCTTTGCCTCTCTCCAAGAACTTCTATCCAGGGTTTTTACATCAAAAAGGCTTTTTTTCTTTTAAATCTCCCTACCCACTTCTACCAAACAAAGAGAAAGTATCAGTACATATAGTGCTGAAGACTTGGCAGGTTTTCAAAGCTGTCTTCTGCATTGAGATGCCAAACTTCCATGAATGCTAAAGGGATGACGATGCCCAATTACTCTTAAATAGCTATGAAAATACTAGTCATCCGCCTCAGTTTTCAACATACCAGCTTGTGCCCAAGATTTTGTTTAATTTGACTTCCACTCCATGTTAATAGAAAACCTTTATAGCCTGAACCTAGCAAAAAGAATGAACAGGCTCAAACTTCATAAAAAGCAAAACCTTAATTTGAAGTCTGGAACGAAAAAAAGGGGGGGAAAAAAGGCAAAAAACCCCCAACAACCCACCACAATAGATTTATTTACAGTCTCCAAGAAGTGTTGGAAGTCACTGAGAGAGCAAACCACCCATCTCTGACCTTTCTAAAGACAGAAGTTACCAAAGGGGGCGATTTAAAGTCCATTACAAGTGGCATAGCACTACAGATCCAGTAACCAGCTTCTGACTGAAACATAGGGAACTGCATTGGTCTTAAAGTATTCTGAATTATACATTAGCAATTTAAACTTTTTAATATGCCTTGTTCAACAGTGAGTGTGACTCCACTCACTGCACTGGAAGTGTCATAGTGCAGAAACTGCCTTTAGAAATGTCCCTCTCTGTCCCGTTGGTTTGTATGTTGCTGGGATGACACCACCAGCACGGGCTGTGGGAGTCAAAACCACCATGACTCCTGCTGTGACATAACCCCAGCCATGTGTGCTTGGCTTTGGGAGGATTTCCTCCTCCTCTCCAACATCACGTGCAGAGGAGTAATGGCAGTGTAAGCAACATGAGTGTCCCTTCAGTCTATCTACCACACTGAGAGAGAGAGAACTACCCACTCCCCCGCAGCCATGCAGGAAATGCAGATTACAGTGCACAGCCCAGAAAAGCCTCCTCGGAGCTTTTGAGGGCTGCAGAGCCTCACAGGGCAGATCACAGCTTATTTTCCCAGAGTAAGACCCACACTGAGAAAAAGATTTTGCCCAGAAGATTTCACAAAAGCTCACCACACCACAAACAGATTTAACAAAAGCACCCGTTATTCTGAATTGTTCACCCTGTAATAAGTTCCTTTTTTTTCTGCCCTAACACTTCAGCTTCTCTTAAGTATAGCATCTGCTTTTTTATTTGCCTCTGCCACTCAGGGAAAAGCATCTCACCTTTTTTAGACAGAATAAATGTTTCATGTCCTAAATTCAGTTAATGCTGCAGAAGTTTGTCAATGTGTACTTTCCTATTAAAAAATGTGTGCCAAGGAGCTGCTCACCTGTAACAAGATGGAGGGGCCTTTTTTGATCTGGCCCCATCACTGTTCTCCCTTGGACCATTCATGATTGTTCCCTTACCCAAAATCCTGCTCTATCACCAAGAATAAGAAATGGAGCTGGAGCTCCTCACATGAAACAAAAATTGACAACTTATGCCAAAATCTTACTTGTTTTTTTTTAAGAGATTGCCCTTTTCATTACTTTTTTACTCCACTGGAAAGGAAAATACAAGTACTTCTAAAACACAGATTAGGCACTGACACCCCCTTTAATCTCTGGACTGTTATAATAAACAAGTACCACTAGCAAGAAAGTTGCAAAAATGCAGACTCTTTGCTACTTATTCTAACTAATTATAATTAAGCTGGTTAAATTCAATTAGTACACTTTTTTTTTCCTTATAGCATCTGCTTTTCTTCACAAGCTGCATATAAATCATTCTAACTTTTATAGCTTAAATTTCATCTGTATTTCGTCCCAAGCAATAAAATTCTACATTATCCATGATATTAGAAATGCCAAGAGAAACATTCATGGATTTTTAAACTCTACACTCCTAAGATTTGTGAGAGGAGAAGTGGCGACCTCCTAGGATTTCCTGTGGATTCTATAATTTATTATAAAAGGCTGGGGATCATGTTGACAAGGCCAGGCAGCCTACGTGCCAAAGGAGACGTTGTAACTCACCCTGAGAGGTACACAAGCCAGTAAGACCAGAACTGGGCTGAGGAAAGAAAGTTCTGTTCTATGGAGACTTCTCCCCAGTGCTTTCTTGCCCTCTTCTGACATTTTCACCTCTTTAAAGTAGCACCAGAGGAGGAGGGCAGGGCCAGCTTCCTTAGAGTCATCCACATTCCTGACTTGGTGCTGTTCTGAGCAACCTGACTACCCAAATTCAGCTGAGACATTGCTGTAAATACCATTCAGGATATTTGTTTGAAGGAAAACTGCAGTATCTTAACTTCCCTTATTCTCCCTTCTTACCCTCACAGCCAACCACAGCAGGCTGTCCCTCTTCAAGCAGGTCTTCTACCATGCCAGCACGTTACCAAAACCAGTGGGACAGGAACTCAATCTCTGCATGACCACAAAGACCAAGGGGTGCACAAGTCTGGTCCAAGACCCTTCCCCACAGTCAGCAGCCAACAATGCCATGAATAATAAGCCCATCATCTTTAGAAGAGGACATTTTTTTCCTGTTCATTCCTGCTTGAACACTCAGATGAAATCCATTCTAAACTGGCTATGCACACATTTCAAAGCTGCATTAGTCCTGTCTGCTCAGTTCCTTTTCCAATCTAGGCTGGGTTTCTCTGCTCTCATACACTTCTGAGAAAATCTAAGAAAGAATCATAGGTCAGACTTGTCACTTCTTTTGTGCTGCAATCCAACTGCAGTATTACAGATGTAATCCCCAGATATCAAAATATTAAGAACTTAATTGCAGAGTTAACTGAGCTAAATTGCACCAGCTATACTATTTACAGAAATGTTTACTGCACAGAGCTGCATTTTCACAGGAGCCCAAGGAGTTTAGGCTTCTCATGACCAACAATTATCAGAGAATTTCTTCAGGCTGTTTTTAAAATCCTATCATTAATAACTACATTAAAGTAAACAATAAAGGAGTAGAAGCTAAAACCAATGATGATGAACTTCCTAAGATGTTGAGTTCTTCCCCTCTCAAATTCCTCATCTTTGAGTATCTGATTTTAAAACGTCAGTGTTCCACTAATTTAGTACTTTTCTATATCTAGGTTGCTATGATTTTTTCAATAGGAGAAAACACAGGAAGAAAAAAGAACCATTTATCCAGGGGACTCTACAAACTTCAGTGCAAAAGCACGATTCCCAAAAGACTTTTCCATCATCCCTGCAATAGCACAGCCTAACAGAATCTGAACATTTTAATGGCTAGTGATGAAACACCACAAAACAATCAAAACCATAACAAGGCTAATTGACTGTAAGATGGACTGCTGTTTCAATGGATTACCCCTTTGGCCCCTAGCCCAAGTTTAAAACGCTTCAGTCCTGAATTACAGAGAGATTTAATTATTTCAGTAGTCACTGAAGAGCTGAATTGACAATTCTGGAGAGTGATGTACCCTATTAAGTGGCAAAAGGGTAGAAAGCACGAGCAGGGACAGGGCAGCTGAAGGAGCCTTCCCATGCCACAGTTCATCCAGACCTCCTGCAGCACTCACAGCTTGGCTTCTTGGGCAGAACCACCCATTGAATCCAGCCAGGTAAGGTGGCCAGGAGGAAAATATCCACACCCTTGCATGTGAAATGATCACCTGTCCCACACAAAGGTTATACACATGAAGTCCTCTGCACAGAAGCATGCAGGACAAAACAGATGAACACCTACATGACCCCTTTCCTAGTCCTGCCCAGGGGCTTTGCACCGACCAAAGCCAGCCCACCACCAAGGACCCAAGGCAGCACCAAGAACTTTTCTCCAAAAATAGCACTTTGGTGATCACCCAGCTTAACAGATTTGACAGTAGATTCTAAACTTGCTTGTCAGATGCATGGGATCTTTTATAAACATACAAATAAATTAAACATAATATATGAATTGCTCTTCACATAAAAGTCTTCTGCCTCTGAGGACAGCAAAAAGCAACCAGATATGGAGACATAAAAACATGGATGAGTGAAAACCCAGTTCAAATTCCAAAACCATCACTATGAGTTAAAACCTTACTCTCTCTTTGCCCCAGTAGGCTCCTCCTAAGTATCTGCATCATAGTCTATTCCTCTCACTGTTATTCTTTATAATCTCCTGAGAGCAGAGGGTCTTCAGGGTGGGGGCTGTTGCAAACAATTCTGGGCATTTTTGCACAGTAATTTGTAAAATGAGGTCACAATCTCAAGTGGGACATTTATTTGCATTACTGAAGCACCTCAGTAAGTGAGAAATTAGAATGGAAACCACTAAAAATCAAAACTATGTTGAACTGAGTGGGGAAGTCATACAAAGATGCTTTCTAGGCATTTAAACAGGATATCTGAATATACTTTAAGACAAAATAAGCTGTCTTAAGACAACTTAAGTACCTTTTATTGAAAAGCAAGGTGTGTATCATCAGGTTTAGAGCCACCTTTGACCAACTGATTCACATTATTTGAGCTACTCACAAGTTCTCATTGATTACAGGAAGAAAATTTCCCCAGATACATGTCAATTAGTACATAAAATGCCTGCAAGAGCAGTCTGGCAACCCACCAATGGAGCAACAAAAACTATGCTGTTAGAGGAATGATACTGAAAATAGCCATTTTGGGCAAAGCATCCTTGCAAAGGCTAGCATTTTATTTATTCCAACTTTTCCTGTTAAAAATGTATATTTATAAAAGTAAAATAGATCATACATGAAGCATTACTGGCTGAAAGTAACAATGTATATGCACACAACCATTGGTTTCTCCTATAAATTTTGGCTCTTTGGCTGTTCACTTGCTTAGGAAGTAAGAGACTCATGACAGAGTGTCCCTTGGCTAGTCATCCCTGCTTTAAAGTTCCTAGAATCCACCAAAAATTTCCTTCATATTTTATTCTTCAAAGATATGTATGTTCAAGACATAGAATACAAAACTGAGGGTATAGAAAGAATCACCCATTCAAAAGAAGGAATTCCTCAGTATTTTTATATCCTTGTATACAGGCACTGTCCATTTTTACTGCTCCTTGTGTTCCACGTCAGAACTGGTATGGACTGAGAGATGTAAAGCTCACAGTAGTAAATCTAACTGTCCAGTCTGCTCCCCAGGATGGCTGCTCTTTCCTCACCTGACTTCCTACTGGCTCTGAAGTTACTGCACTTGAGCAAACACAGCTATTATTACAATCACAGCAGGCCTGGCAGCTAGACATTTCAACATCATTATTAATTGAGCCACATAACATTCCTAAAAAACAAGTAGTATTACACTCCTTTTCAGATACAAAAGAAAAGCACAGATCATTTATCCATGCCTTGTTCCTTATCTACCTCGTGGGAGAGCCAAATTAAAACCTAGGAGTTCTTATGTTACTCCTCTGTTCTTTTTACTATGTGCCAGAATAACTGTTTCCAGACATCACTTGATTTTGAAAATGCAATAAATAGGATACACCCAAAATAAGATCAACTCTGACCCAATCATGTCTCAGTTAGAATTTAGGCTGACAAAACTAATCTTGTGGGTTCTAAGCATTTACACAGATACAGCAGACATGGTTGAACAGTCTTACCATAAACTGATTCTTATAACATTAAGTGTTTCTTGTGCTGTCTGCAAAAATGTAGGACTCTCTTCATGTGAAGTACTAGAAGGGATAGTGAATTCTTTCCTATAATTGTAAAATTCCTGTTTCAAATCAGCAGCCCCCAAATAAGAGAGTTAGGTCTGAAAACACCCATATCCAGCAAAACGTAGGAATCTGTTCTTGCTATAACTTTGTAGCCTGTGCATTCTGGGATTTTTTGGGTAGAAAAGCTGTATTAATTTTCTTGTGCCAGTCTCAGCTTGGCTCCTTAGCAGTCAGACATGGCACACTTTCCCTACCTGGTGACTATGCCTTAATGAGAGTTGGGATGTGGGCAGCATGCATTTATACATTTTGTATTTATGCTAAAATTCAGAATTTTGCAGTATTCTTGACACCTGCCCACCAGGTTAGCAAGTCCATGTCCACTAAAAGTACTGGAAGGAATTCCTGACAACACCCCCCAATCATGTAAACGATGGCTCAGTTTCCATTATTTACTGGCTCTTACTTGTCAAGGAGAAGTTCCAGTACTCCCTTAGTAGATGCAAAGGCTCTGTATGTTGAGAGAAAGATATTGATGTAGGTAAAATCATTATCTCCAAAAGCTGTCAGAAGGTTCTCCACAAGCTTCTCCAAAGTTCCAGCTTTTATGGTCCTGATCTTGCATGTTTCATACTGGCTGACAGTATGTTCTGGAGGTAACTGGTCCCCTTCACCCTACAAAGTTGAAACAAAAATAAAGGACAAAAATCAGACAGAAGCCAGATCCCTAACATAGGTTTCATGAGGAAACACAGATTAAATTCCATCTTTTCCTAGGAATAGTCCATCTGTAGTTGTTACTAAACTATTTTGTCAATTTTGGTTCTCCCAAACACCAAATGCTGTACCAAGCAAGGGAGGTTTTTAGAAAGTTTATATTTAAGAAATTTCTCTGACATGCTCCACAAGACATTTTATAGTCTGACTGCTATCAAGTTATTTTATGATCCCATCATATGTATCATATCTAAAAGAAAATCCATTATCCCACAAAGAATATTACTAGAGGGAACAAGAGTGGTAATTCAGTGTCTTACTTAACTTCTAAATAAACATAAACACACTTCAAGATACTTTTGCAAGGAAGATGTCAAAGTCATCTTGCCAACATGCCATCACAGCATTTCCATGTTCTCTTATAGTTTCTGTTTACCACTGTATTTGTCAAGGAGTCTAGGGTTTGGTGTTTGGGGTCTGTGTGGTTTTTAACCAGCATTTGTTTTTAGTACTTACAGCCTGCTTTAAATCCCAAATAAGCAGAAACATTCCCTAAATTCTGCCACTATTTAGAGGACAGTTCAGAAAATTATTTTTGTGACTGATTTAAATATTTATTTGTTAATTATGTGTGATAAAAGCTCTAAAAAATGGATTATAAATAAAAACCATTGACAAGAGCAATCTAACAGGAAATTTCTCTCTCCCTTCTGAGTTGACTATCTATGAGAAGGAACAGCTGACACAAGAAAAGACAGAACTCTACAGAGGCAGCATCAATAAGCCTACAGGTCCCCTTCCATTGCTGCAGTTCACCAGGGGCCAAACCTGCATCCTCAGCTTGAGGAAAATGTGCTGTGATGCATCTGCTCTTTAACCTTGATCCCAATTACATGACATGCATTTCACCTTTTAATCACTCTAATCACGTATCACCAGTACTAATAAAACTCCAGGAATAAAAAAAAGTCATTCTCCTTGAGAAACAGAAATGGCTTGAGCCCGTTTGAGTGTCTGCAACCAGGAGTGAAAAGAAAAATGCTGTCAAAAATCCCCAGGCATCACTATGATTTATGCAAATAAACAACTGGAAGGTCGTTTTTGTGTTAATAACTTGGTCACTACAAACTCTGGCTTGGTATACAAACAAAACACAAAGTAAAAGATTCATCTATTCATAAAATAATTAGGAACAGAAAACTCACCCACTTCATATATATACCACTAACTTCCATTGCTTTTGAATTATTTAAAATAGATATCCCTTCTTGTTATAAAGCTTTGTTGCTCCTGCACAAGGACACGTCATTTCCCAGCTTAATGAGGTCAAACAAACTTTTGATGCAAGACTAAAATACAACCTATTGTCTGTATTAAAAAAAACAAACAAAAAAACCCAAACATGTAAAAAACAAAACAAAATCCCCAACCAAGCAAACAAAACCAGGCTACAAATGGAAAAGAAAAAAAAAAAAAAAGGGAATAATAGCTTCAGCAACTCTAAACAGCATGGTGGATTATTTTTCTCTAGCAGTACCCTGTGGTGTTCTAGAATTTCTAGGAAGTGGGCTGAGGCACAGGTTTTTTGGCAGAAAAGTGTCTCTGTGTCTGTATGAAGCCTTGGAAGAGCCAGGAGCATCTTGTAGGATCAAGACACAAGGACCTGCCCAAAGACTGTGAAGAGTACAGACAGGATGTAAGCAGAGGTCCTAGGAAACTTGCAGCCACATCACAACTGCAAAATGGCAGCATTTCATACTGAGTTTAAGCTCTTTTTTGCCCACCTACCACAGCAAACTGAGCTGGGAAAGTGGTCCAGACAAAGCTGAGCCATTCATTTCACTTTTGGCTCAGGTTTAACCCAGACAAGTTGCCCAACATTGTTCACCCCACAGCTGCAGAAACACATAGGCTGTCATAGGGAAAAATCGGTGTATCATTTGTTATATACCTGACTTAAAGGTGTGAAAAAAATCCTATATGACACCACCATTACAGAAACACTAACAGGTATGTTGCTACCACTGCTATATATCTCCTCCATTGAAATCTCTAAGCAAAACTTGCTTGGAAAAATAAATACTAAGTTTTCTTGCTGACTTTTCATCTTACAATTAAAACAAATTTTTGAAAATAACTAGTTACACAATACAACTGCTTTCAAACAGAGAATAAAATCTCCACCACTCCACCTAACTATTAATTTTCTATCCAGCAGACTGCCCCACTCACAATGTGCTTACTTACATATAAGTAAGTTTTTACAGTGTAAAAACCTCTCACTCACTGATGTGCCCGTGTACCAAACAAGGGCAGGTTCTGCTTCCAAGATTGATACATGCACAACATTTTCCATTAATTGCAACACTGCAGCTTCACCCAGACATCATGTTGGGAGAATGTTTGGAAGGAAAAAAACACAAAACAAACAAAACCAAAACACAACAAAAAACCAAAACCAAAAAACCAACCTCCCCCCAAAAATGCAAACCAAAAACAACCTCAAACCCTGAAAATCAAAAACTGAGTTTGTCAGCAAAACATTAAAACTGCTAGAAATAATTTTAAGAGACTTTTAGGGATTGTTTGTATTTGTATTATTTTAGCAATTCTGTCTGTAAGTTTAAAAGGAAAAAGGACTTGGCAGATGAGCCAAATAACAGACGTTCAGAATAAGAGACTGTGGGCTGAGTTAGCAAGCTAACAGGAAACTGCTCAGTCTGGATTTAATCAAGAAACCATCTCCTCACTGACATAACCAGGCTACCCTAAAGGCAAAAGAGTTTTCATGTTTGCTTTTGTGTTGTCTGCTCAGAGAAGTACTGTATCTACTACTATTGAAAGATACTCCTAAAGCTCTTTGCAAGTTTTGACCACAGGGATGACCTTTACATGGCATCAGTTAAAGCCACCACAAGTTTTGCACTGTTTTGTGCATCAAAACAACAAAAAAGGCTTTCCAGCTCCTCCCATTTGTCTCCTATCGACACATCTGGCAGCCTTACATAGGTGCCAGACCCCAACATCTCAGGGCTTCAGGAAGATTTTCTTGGTCCTCTGCAAAGCTAAGAATAAACAAATATATATGGCATGTTACAATCTGATTTATTTTATGTTTTTTGAACAGTCTCGCTTTGATTCTTCAGACAATGGATTATGGCCTTGATAACATGCAAGTGTAACTGAGGAGCAAAAAAATTCCTACCAGAGAGACAGCATCTTCCAAGAGTAGATACATAAAGACTGAACTAGAGTCTTGAAAGTACTTACTTTTTTAGGCTGTGCAGGTACTGATTTAGTGTAACTTTAACATCTTTACTAATCCTCTGCAATGCTGTACCTTCAGAGGGGCCCGTTCTCTTTTAAGGCGATCATCTTACAGCAATATGGCACAAAACATTGCCCACATAGACAGCTCTTGCTGAAACAGGAGAGCAGCCTAAAAAGCACTCGGGATAAAATGTTCCTTCAAACACAGACCGGCTCCAAAAGTGGCTGCAGATGCCTGGTACTGAAGGAGATGTAATTCAGTCCCAAGCTGGTTACAATTAAGGTCCTGCCCTTGCCCCGTACGGACTGGCTCCCAAACCCCCACAATCTCCCTGACTCACCCAGGCATTGTGAAAGTGCAAGATAACCACACACACAATTGCAGGATGGGGAAAAGATACGAGTATCAGCACAGCATCCAACAGGCGTCTTCTCTCTGCTACAGCCACTGATGCAGGGCTCGAGCAAGCAGGTCCTAAGTTACAAGCAGCTTGTAACTAGGTGTGTGAAAACAACACTCCCATATGAATGTGGTGAGACACCATGTGCAACCTTTGATACCACAATCTCCATTTCCCATCAGTCCTTCTCTGCCAGAGCTGGCCAAGGTAGGCTGATCTCTCACTATTCTGCCTACCAATGACAGGAAAATGAAGCAAAACCTCCACACGTCCCCAAGTTGTTGGGTTTTTCACTCGGTTTGAAAGCCAACATACAGATCTGCATGCCACAGCCTTGTGGGCCAAAGGTACAAACGCTGTCAACCTGCAACATTATGAATTAATTATAAACTCCACCACCTTCTAAGTTAATGATACATCCTGGCAAGACGGAGTAGAGACTCGATGTAAAAAAAAAGTTCAAATTCTGAACAGTACAAAAATAGGCTGCTACCCCAATAACTGACACACAGAATTGTAGTCATTATTTCAGAAACATCACTGAAAACAATCACTTTTACGCCCAAAAAACACTGGTCTGCAGGTTTTTTTCCAATGCGAATATTATCAGTTGAGATTCTGAAAGCAAGACTCATGGAATGAAATCACTGTAATTGTTTTTCATTAGGCAGACTGGGAAAAAAATACTGAAAACTGGGATGAACAATAAGTAAATGAGGTATCAAATATTCTTCAGGCTTAGTGATTTAAAACATTACCACTTTACTGAATACTTGTTTTATTTAGAAACCCTGCAAAATTCTTTTCAAGAGCACCTAACTAGAGTCTCCTAAACTCCATTGTTACCAATTTTGACAGATTTTAAAGGCTTTCCTTGAAACTTACAGCCTCTTCCAGGTGGGGAGTTTTCCACTCTAGCTATTTTATTAACTTACTGGAGAGAAAACTTATGCTGGAATAAATCTTCCTAAAGTGCAGTAACTTATAAATTAATTAAAAATATGGCACTCTAATCAAGTTTCACTACACTGTGTGCCTAAATGTCAATCAGCTTTAACCTTCTGAAAGTAGGAATATGATGCTTTTTGTGATTTTGCCCCCCCCCCCTTTTTTTTTTTTATATTGCTTCTCTACATACAGGCTCTGCTGCCTTTAGTATCTACATTTATCCTTGGGAAAATGATAATAAAATCATGGAATGATTAAGCTTCAAAAGCCCCAGAAACACAAGCATCCATAACAACAGTTTGCAAGACGAAAAACCTAAGGCATCCTTCAGTTAACATGGAATCACACATCACTTACAGAAAGCAGCAAGCCAGATAAAACAGAAAAGTTGTTTAAAAAACTGGATTCCATGGCAAAACCACACAGAAGTTAATAATATATCTTCATGATGCTATGTAAGACTCCCACTCACTTCAGTCAAGCATTTTTGTAAAGAAAAGTGCAAAGATATGAACTTCATAATTGAGTCTGCTCCCCTTCAAGGCAAGAAGGTGAGACTGTCCCGGATGTATATTGACAGCTGAATGCCCCAGCAGCTGACAACCATGCTGAACTGACTCAAACTTGCACACATTGTCCTGACTCCCCCTGTCCACACCATATGACAAAAATAGAGCAAAATTGCCAGGTTTTTTTAACAATGCCACATTAGAAAGAGCAGTGACTGGACTAAGCTTATCAAATGACGTCCCAAGCATTTCAAGTGTCATTAGGGGAGGCCCCGGGTGCACATGTCCATGCTTCCTCTTGCAACCAGCTCTGCAATGCTGGCAGTATTTAAGAGCCTTGCATCCCACCACCCTCCTCTCTGCCCTTGTCCTCTGCTCTGCAGAGCCATCAGCCTGGAAGACAGCTTGCATGAGAAAAGCCTTTGAATTTGAAGCAGAATTTTCACTCTAGGAAATGGTGGCTTGAAATGCAGGATTTGGGTGGCCAGAGGTAGGATCTCTTGCAGCCTGCAGAGCCCAGGCAGTGTAGATGCCTGCCTTTGCAGCAGCAGCAGCTGCTTTTATCGTACAGTGTACTTGGAAATAAAATTACTATGGAGCTCTCCCCAGAGCTCCCTCCTCTTTGCTAATTCCTGATTCCTCATTCAGGATGCTGCTGAAAAATCAGAATTCTGCACATTAACTGTACCCAACTCAGAAGCCAAAATAATTTTATGAGCTCTTTCCTATGATCTGACAGCTAGTGGTATTCCTGGATTTCCAAAGCTCCACCCTTTTCCTTTCCTTTCTTACCACATAACCTTTGTTGGCAGCAACCCAGAGTTTCCAGGACCAATTAATTCCATGATCATTATACAAAAGGCATTCTCATTTTCTCGTACCCTTAGAGCTCACAGCCTGGCTGGTATCTGTCTGAAGAGCTGGCTAACAGTAACAAAAGCTGTGGGTCACATTTAGAGGCAAAAACAGAAGAAAAGAAAAAAGCCTCTTACACAAATGCTGTTGCTCAGTTAGAACCCTTTCACACGGACACCTTGCAGCTACTTCAAGCCACTCTGGGGAAAATAAGAAACAACATGCATACCATGGTGCTGAGCTGTGCATTCTCACACCTTGTGAAGTTATGCAAATTTAGACTCATTTGAGTATCAGTGAGCTATGTGGGACTAGTGCTAAATTAATCGAAGCAGAACTAAAAAACCCTAATTTACACAGCACCTCTCACTGTGTGCATCTAAAGGGGTTTAAACAAGTTCATTAAGAAACTGAGTCTTCAAAGAAGTCTGCATTAAAATGGCATTTTCCAGCTGTTACAAATGGTGGAACTTGTTCAGCCATGGAACATATAAATTCCTGCTCCGAATTTGGCCCACTTCTTAGAAGCATCTTTGCATCAAAGGAACGTAGCTGTATTCTTCAGTGAGAATCAAGCCCTCCAAGAGGTTCACTATGCAGCATACAAGCTTTTTAAAGAGACCAAAAATCACCCCAACAGCTTAGCCCCAAACCTCTATCTCTGGCTGTCTTGTAGGATTTATGCAATTCTCATTGCTTCCTACCTATAAGAAGTTCCTTCTCATCCTGACTCTCACCCCTCTTGCTAGAAGGACTTAACAAAACCAAGACAAGCCCTCCATCCCTCTTCTCTTGTCTGACTTGCTGTCTCCATTGAGTTAACTGAACCTGAAACATCAGATTACTTAAACCATTCTCATTTATGTTTGTCATGTTTCACAGTTCTGCAGTTCACCACAATCTTGTTCTCTCTTCAGCATGCCAAGGACGTATTATTTTCATAATACATTGGTATATATAAATATTTCTTGTGGTGGTTTTGATCAGACATTGACAATTAGCAAGTTCCTAACTGAACATAGAAAGGCAAGAAAAATAAACCAGTAAGTCAGGTGAGACTCTTAGTCATGTGCATCTTACCTTGTTTGAGGAACAGCTGTCATCAAATGAAGTTTACTACAAACACTCTTCAAACCCAGCAAACAAGTGTCCCATATTAAGTATCTTTCCAGAGCCCTTTTGTATGAGAGGAGAAATGGTTCTGTAAAGCTCAGCATCTTCCTCTCTTCACTACATAGGAACACCAAAATCTCCAATCATCAAACTGAGCCGCAAATAAATACTCAAAATTACAGCTAGTAGAGCACCAGAATGAAAGCAAGGTTTTATTGCCCATGTTGGCAATAAAATCAGCCCATTTTGTAAAATATTTGGACTTCTGGAGACGAAGGAAGTGTTACATAGTGTCATGTAAGACAGAAGAGCTGTACGTTGAGTCATTGGACTTGCATGTAACGGTGATTAACTGTCAAAATTAACAAAAGCTTTTACAGGTATGGATTATAGAGGGTCCCTAAGAGAGGGAAATAGGCAGCTGGGGCAGCCCCCCTTTGCCCCAGAAACAGTAAATAGTAATTACTGTTTCTGCTAACAACTCTTGTCTGAACTTCTCTTCCTCCCTCCCCAAACTCTCACTGCTTTCAGGCTGTCTTAAAATTTGTAGGTACCAAAGCTTGTTTACAGTTCCCAGGCTGAGTTTCTTACTAGGAAGCATAAAGGCAAAAAGAAGGGGCCTTTGATCATCTTGGTGGCCGTTCTCTGGACCCTCTCCAACATGTCTGTCTTGTGCTGAGGGCACCAGAACTGTACGCAGCACTCCAGGAGGGGTCTCACCAGAGCAGAGTAGAGGGGCAGAATCCCCTCCCTGGTCCTGCTGGCCACACTTCTTTTGATGCAGCCCAGGATGGGGTTGGCCCTCTGGGCTCCAGCTCCCACTGGCAGCTCATGTCCAGCTTCTCATCTACTACCACCCCCAGGTCCTTCTCCTCAGGACTGCTCTCTAACCATTCTGCCCCCAGCCTGTATTTGTGCCTGGGGTTGTGCCAACCCAGGTGCAGGACCTTGCACTTGGCCTTGTTGAACTTCATGAGGTTGGCATTGGCCCACCTCTCCAGCCTGTCAAGGTCCCTCTGGATGGCATCCCTTCCCTCTAGGGTGTCAACCACACCACAAAGTTTGGTATCATCAGCAAACTTGCTGAGGATACACTCAATCCCACTGTCCATGTCTCCAACAAAGATGTTAAACAGCACTGGTCCCAATACTGACCCCTGAGGAACACCACTCATCACCTGCCTCCATTTGGACATTGAGCCATTGACCACAACTCTCTGGGTGTGGCCATCCAACCAATTACTTATCCACCAAGTGGTCCATTTGTCAAATCCATGCCTTTTCAGTTTGGAGACCAGGATGTCCCATACCTGTGATGGCAACATCCTTGTGTCCATTCTATAGCTATCCTCTCTGTAACAAATTCTGCATTTTGAGTGACAAACTGCATAAGCATATGGCAACTAAACTTACCACGTGCCTACACCAGACAAGACCTGGCCATTACCCCATCACCTGTGACACTGCAGAAAGCAGCACGGGTTGTATCAGCTGGCATTGAACCCACTGCAGACGTTTGTATTTCAGCTGAAGAACGCTACCTTGCAGTTGAACTTAATTCCTTAGGCAATGGACACAAATCAAAACACACACATAATTATGGGGAAGTATTGAGTCAGACTGCAAAATAAGTATAGCTTGCAAGTGAAGGGGTAAGAAAAAGCAAAAAAAAATTTAGGCTTGCAAGATAAAGCAGAAATCATCCACATTTACTCTCCATTCTTTTTTTTTCTTTTTTTTTGGCTGGGTGTGGGGGGGGGTGTTTGTTGTTTGATTGCCCATCAGGAGTTAACAGCACACCTCTGTTCTTCTCTGTCCTGTTCCAGCTCTACAGACACCTGATGTTTTCTGAACAAGACGACTGTTTTTGCAGGAAGAAGAATGCAAGCCTCAAGGTTTGAGTAAGTGTGCAAGAGTTCATTCACATTTTGTATGCTACAGGGAGCCAGCAGACTGAAAGCACGGCCAGAATCCATCTGAAGTGCTCCATGGGAGGAATGCAAAAGCATAAGATCCGACTTCCAAATGAAATACTTTATTGTTACTTATGAAACATTTCCAACAGCAGCACAATGGCTGCCCATGTCAAAACGTAAGACACCATCCCTGCCCTACAGGGTTTCTACTCTAAAAATACAAAATGCACCACAGGTAGAGCCAGAGATTACTACAAAGCAAGCAAACAGACAAAAGGATGCATATGCATATCTTAATAATCATTTTCTTGTTGTATTTGCATGCAATACTTAAACTGGCCTCCAAATGCACCTCAGGTGCATTTAGTTAACTGATCTCTTTTGCAATGAAGACAACAGTTAATCCTGAAGGGTGTACTGAACTTGTCATTTGCATCCCAACACCAACAAAGCTTTGAAACCTTACCAACCTCATCTAATAAGTTTCATCCATGTGAATGCTATAAACAACTGAAGGACATTCTGCACTTGATTCGAGTCAAAACAGAAACTCAATATGATTCAATGCATATATGATTTTATGCAATTTTATATAAACTATATATAGGAGGAAATAAAACCCTAGATAGCTCTTTAATGGGCTATTTCTGCTTTAAGATATTTAGAGACTCAGAAGTTTAGATCATTGATTTTTACAAGTCAGAAGGAGCCACTGAGATCCAGAAGTCTAACCTACCAAATTAGATATACCAAGTCTCCAGTTTGAAACCCAAGAGCTGTGATAATTTGAACACATCTCAAAGCATTCAGTCATTCCATATTGTTCAATCATTCTGAGAGCTTTCAATAGAAAATGCCACTTAATAATAGAAACATGTTGGTTTACTTGCACAAAGAGCTTGTGGAGTCCCTAGAAAGAAAGTTATTGACTGGGAGAAAGGTTGAGCATTCATAAGGAGGAAAGCAACTGTGCAAAGCAGCTGAAGGAGTGGGAGGGGCAAAGAAAATAATACTTTAAACTGCTTTTAGAACAAAATGTGGGAAGAACATAAGAGGAAAAGAGGTGAAAGAATAGACTATAATAACAGGATCACTCCACAAAAGGATTTGAAATGCCTACACCTTATTAGTGCCATTGTTGCCCAGTGGCAGCATTGCCAGCTGTGGTCCACAGGCCACGAGCTGGAGACCCACACAGAACCCAAAGCCAAAATTTCAATGATAAATATTGTACAACAAAGTCACAGGGCACATCAGGAGGATCTTGCTCTGCTACAGAACTTCGCTTGTGTGTCTGGCACAGTACAAGAGCTTTCTCTCTCATTGGGTTGAACCTCTACAGTTGTATTAAAGCACAAGAGTTTGCCTCTACACCCCTCAGATAACCAAATCTCAAAATGAATAGTAAGTGTATTAGAGGAGATAAAATGAAACCCCAGAAGATAATTTGCCAGTTCAAGCCACAGGGTGACTCATTAGCATACGAATACTGAGCACGGGACTCCTGACTTGTAGTACCTTTCTAAATCCAGTATCACAGTTACCCTCAAATCGGCACAACAGGGTCATCATGCATAATTATTCATGTGCTCAGTATCACATGCAGCAAACAGTTCATTCTCAGCAAAGATTTCACATTATTTTGCAGCAATGGGAGCAAGCAGCAGCATTTAAGACCACCACCACCAGTTTCAGTGGTGTTTGCAGCATGCAGTAACTTCTGCACTGATGTGGAGATGGTTGCAAAAATTTGGACACAAAATAGTGTAGGCACACAAATTGGTGGCAACAAGGAACAAGTGAAAACCTCCATCAGACTGTAACCCAGTAACCTGACAGAGCATAAGGTTAATGACTGCTGCCATGCAAAATGGCAGATAAGCCTGACACCTCAGGCGAAGGCTGCCGAAGGTTCATTTGGATTGCCAAAGCTGTTAAAGGGCAGCCCCACTCTGATGGGCAACAGATGGCTTATGCAACTAAATGTAGAGAAGTGTAAGAGGCCAGCAAAAAAGTCTGTTGAAAGTACTACCCTCAAAGGTCACACTGTGGCACACAGATCAGAGAAAAGACCTCAAGGGTTAGAATAGGCAGGACATTAAATCTTTCAGCACAACGCTTGGAAGCGGCAACAAAAAGCAAACAATTCTGCAAAGTATAAATAAAGGGTACTGAAGCAAGTCAAAGGACATTATTCTTCCACTGCATAAAAGGCCTGATGAGACCACATGTAGAGTACCATACTCTGTTCTAGCTGCCTTATTTTTAAAGCAGCCATTATGAAGTGGGATGGTGCAAAGCAAAGGGCAACCCACACGATTCCTACATTTGCGGAGTTAAAAACAGCAAGCACACATACTTTTGTTTTACACACACAAAAAAAGCAAGATCTGAGCACCCAGAGTTCTCGCTGACCAGGAGGAGGCTGCACAACTGCTGGAAAACAGGCCCACAACAAACCCCCATACTATGTTGAAATTTGGCCCTGACATCTTCTGGATATTAAAGTTCTCATGATTCTTTTTATGAGTGCCTGTGTTCAATTTTATTCTGTCTCGTTAAATATTTGCTGCAAACAAATTGAAACCAGGACTTTATAAACAGCAACACATAATTGCCATTTTAAGCTAAACTAGAGTTTTTTCCCCTTGACAATGGCCAGATGCCATAGAGGAAGTTGAAGAAATAACACCTGTAACATCCAGAATAACCACTCTAAAGGGAAAGACACTTCTCAACTGCAGGTGGTGTTTGTTTTATACCTAAGCACAAAAAGTTACGTCCTGTGTTTTAAATCTCATATGGTATTCATGCATTTGTTCTCATTCTTCATATAAATGTCTAATCCTTTCTGAATCCTTCTAGACTCAGTTGTACTCAGTTACTTCTCCCAGCCTCAAGTCCTTCAGGTGAACTACACACAATGGGAAGTTACACAAATCTTCCCCCTCTCCTTGCTCAAACCAGGACACCAGCCCACAAAACACTCCCTGGAGATAAAAACCTTCTCCACTCACCGTTTTAAATGCCTTTCCATGCCAGCATCAAGCTCCAATCCTGTGAAGATCTAACTTGCTTATTGTTAAATCTGCACGTGAAGCCTAGTTGCCCCGAGATGCAAATTTAGGTCCTCACCTTTTCAGCATCTCCAAACGCTGACAATCCTTTCCCATCTGTGGATCCTTTTTCTAGTTCCCTTGTCTGTGAGAACGAGTGTGGTCCTACTGTAATCTCCTTGGTAGTGTTTTCTAAGCTTAATTTCATTCCCTCCTTCCCCACTACAGCTGAATATTTGTGCTTGCTTTTACAACTGCTGTTGCACCATGGGTGAATGCTTCCACAGGACTCTGGACTCTCAGGTCTTCTCCCCAAGTGGTTTTAATTAATTCACTTCTGGTCCTAAACTGTTTCAGTGTGCTGCTGTGTATTGTTAAGCAGCTGCTCCTTGCAGCATATATGTCACATGTGGAGAAGATATCCATGTGATAACATTATGAAGCCACTAAATAAATATTACCATGCAACTTTGACAGCTAATCCATCTCCCCCAGAACTTTTTCTAACTCTTCCACCTATTCAGCAACCTGAAAAAATAGCCTTTTTACAGTCAAATTGTCCCAGAAACACTTTCTTCTCCTCTCTTCCCCACCTCCCCAAATAAAGGGGAACTCTACCAACTCCCAGGCAGCAGCACAGCTGCAGAGTTGTAAGCCCCACCCAAATCATAGTTCTGTGCTATGTTACATTACAACATATTTCACGTAGTCTATCTGGTGAAAATTTGTGGCCATGCTTTGAAAGTTATTTGGATGAAAGATGCCATAAGAATGCAACATCATTATCGTTTCACTTGGGTATGTTTTCACTTCCCTTCAGTCCCTGAATTGTTGGTGGAGTGGTGCTGAACTGAGCTGCAGAGCAGCTGTGTACAGGCGCTAGCACGGGTTCGCTTTGGTCCAACATAGAGTGATTTCCACAAACAGCAAATGGATTTCTATGTCCAAAACCACAGAATTCCTTACTATAGCTTTAAAACTTTATAAACAACAACAAAAAACCCCACAACAACAAACCACTCTTATTTCTCAATAAAATTCTTATTATCGAAAGTGTAAAAACACAACACAGATTTTACAGTTTGGCCCTACATGTGAACCTACATGCTGGTGTACCACCCATGAAGAACTACAAGTCACTTCTCAAGAGCTTGTATGGCCACTGAACATGAAAAAAGAGCATTCTGGGGGTGATTCAAGAGCAACAGAAGTTCTGGGAGATGGCAGGGGCGAACCATGACAGCTCCCTGGGGACAACTGCTGGTCAGGTGCACTGCCCTCCAGGAGCAAGGTTGAGAAGTATTTATATTAACCACGAGGAGAAACAGAAAAATATGCAAATAAAGCCTATAAAAGGATCATCCCAGTGTTCAGATGGTCTATCAACCTGGTTTGCACCCACTGGACAAAAGCACCTTTGCTGCTAAGTGACCTGCTAAGAAGATAATATTTCAAATGCAAGAGGCACATGCTGTTTCTCTGGTGTTAAAAAAAAAAAAGAAGGTTTTATCCATAATGTTTTACAGTCTCCGATACTGTCTTACTGGGGTGATAAACAACACTAAGACATCACACACATTTTGCCTCTGGTTTACAAGAACTATACACTGGCTACACAAAGACAAGGAGGAACAAGATTCACACTGAGTTAGCTTTCATTTACCCCTTTCACATAGGATAACCCCATTTTTGTCAAGAGGCTTGGCCATGATCTGATGACTTTGTGCTCCTCTTCTGTCACAGCTGCACCCCCTTACAGTGCTGGCTATAGGAAGCTATATATTTAGAAAATAGATTCCAGTAGTAAAAAATGCAAGTTCAAAGCATGCATTTACACACTGTCACTAAACATATTTTTAATTAGCTTTACCAAGGCTAAATTTAAATCCAAGCGTGACTAACACGCTCGCAATGCTTCAGTCTGTTTCTTAAATGAATACATCAAAACCAAAACTGTGAAAGTAATGGTTTCTCCAGGGCTATTCTCTTTACAGCATCTCTGTCCAGTTCCTATGCTGCTTCTCCCAGGCTTTCCAATGACACATAGCCACATTCCTTGCCAACTCTTCTTTAACCCAACAAGTGACCTAGATCTTCTAGCATTCAGAAAGAAAACGCCAGTTTCTCTGTAGAGCAAGCCAATTTTTTCATTATTCCTTTCCCTTACTTATTCTTGCAAAAGAACATAACATTCAGTGGTTACCAGTAATACAGTTAAGATGCTACAATTCAGAGAGGACTCTACCAGCCAAGAAGTTAAGTTTAAAAAGACAGGCATCCTGGCTACTGGAGGAATTCCCAGTGGAGACTAATTATAGTACAGGATGTCATTATATTCCTACATGTCATAGGTAAACTGAAAGTATGCCAAAAGCAAGTTTTCATACACAAGCAGGCTGGCTGTGAGATTTCCAAAATGCAGTCACATGTGACCAGTGCAAAACCAGAGCAGCACAGACCCCAGGAACATTTGCTCCAGAGGCCTCCTCACCTCTTGCTATTCCACTTACTGAATGATCATTACCAAGAGATGCCTCTGCACAGCCCTGTAGGAAGGGAGGCTGCCCGTGTCTCTTTCCCTAGTTCAGGAGTATCCTACGGCCTGAACTCACTGTTATTAATACCCCAAGATCAAAGCACTGCCACCCTGTCAGCCTTTGACAGCTTGGAATGGGAGGTTTTAAACACAACTGAGAGCATGACACTGTGCTACAAAGCCAGTTACCCTTCTCATGCATTTTGTATTTGGAACTGGGAAAGTAAGAGACAGTAATCTGTCAGGCTTCCATTTAAAAACTCATAATAAGCTCAGGTTTCATTTCTGAGTCTGTTCCTCACACAGCCTCTATTACACAGATGATGACCAGATCAAAGAGTGCTACTTGGGATACCCCTAGAGCAGAGATCTGCACCTGAACCAGGAAGGAAGGAGAAAAATATTCCATAAGAAGTCATCAATAAGGACATCAATGCTGTGGTACTATTATGCCCACAACTGAAGAGCCAAGGTCAACCCACCACATAATCAAAACCAAAGACAGGCTAAATGAGATGACAAGGCTTTCTTTTTGAAAACTTTTTATCTGTCAATAGGTAAAATAATTTGGTTCTCTCTGAAACCTCCAACGGATCTTCTTTTTGGGTCTCCAGCAGTTGACATGCATCTTTCATCATGCAAAATCAATGTGAGCACACCCCATCTTTCTTCCTTCTCCATCTCCAAGACAGTTCCTTGGAGAAGACAGCGTTCAGAGCCACCAAAAGCACAACCCAGTTTCTGCAGGGAGCCTGTCAGCTCCTTGGGACTGCCAAACATATGGTCAGAACTATGCCCTGGCCTTGGTCTGGGCGGTTGGGACAGGCTGCAGGAACCTGATTCCAAAGAGTGTGATTTAGCAAAAGGGACCAACGTACATTATAAATCAAGAGACAAAACAGCAAGGACTATGATCAGCCAAGTGCTTGCCTGCTGACTGCACAGGAAACTACACTTGACCAGAACATCTGGGACCCAAGAGTAAGATTAAAAAAAAAAAAAAAAAAAAATCACAGAGCTGGCTCAGAAGGGCATATGGGAGGGCAGGAGCAAGCTCAGAGAAAATTTTAGGTTTTGCATGTTTCAAAAATGTTGATTGTTCCAGGCACCATTTAAATCTCAACCTGTATTTAGGAAGTCAGTGTTGGAAAGAAAAAAAATCCAAGTTAAAACTTATTTTCTGACATATTGTTCAAGTCAAGCAGAAGGTTATGTCCTAACAGGGAGACAGATTAGTTACAAGTTTTTGTAATGTTTTTATGACTGAACTCTGCAACACAAGCTTCCTGCCAAACTTCTGGTCACACGCAGTGTGCAGTGCAAGACAATCACTTGAAATTCATTTCTAAAACATCACAAATTCTCAGAAAAGGTAGTTACCAAATACTATCAGTGTTAAGAAAACACAAATATTTAATACTTGATGTTGTACTTTTCAGCTTTTCCCCTTTCAGGAATTTGAAAGTATTTAAAGCACCCTTCTACAGCAGTTCAGTTACAGTTTTGGAAGAACACATTCTGCTGGACACCCATTGTTACAGCGTTAAAGACACCATGGGACAAGTAATGCTTTGCATCAATCTCTGTCTGAACAACCCCCAAGAGCCAGAAGTTAACCTGAGGCCAAAAAAAGAAAGCAGAAAGAAAAAAACACTTATCTAAAATCTGTTCTAGGCATGTACCCAATGGCTAAATAACCAGGCAGCACTGGCCACGAAGGAGCATAGTATTTCTCAGTTATCTGGATATTTAAGATTCAAAGGAAGAGCAGCATCCACAGCAGAGCAAGAAACTTGATGCTCGAGGACTGGCTTTGAAAGCCTAGCCATTGTTTAAGGTGTGGAGATGGTGTCTACACAGGCTTGGGGGAACTCCCATTCCTGGCTGCATTTCCTGTGACCTACCCCGATATGAAACTCCAGAGGGGGAGTGCCGTCTCTTCCTCACTCCTTCCCAGAGAAAGGACTCAGATAGGAAAAGACATTTGCAAGCATAAGGGAGCCCCTCCTGGCTCAAAGACCCTTTCCTCTCTGCTTCTCTCAAATTCCTGGAGAGCTGGACATGAGCTACCCACCCCTCCCTGACCCCTGGAAGGGTGAGATAAAGTACTCTAGCTGGATAACAGGGAGGTCTACAACACTCACTTCACAGCATTTTGAAACCTCTTATTTGCTTTTCGTTTTGTAATCTTCTTGTCCATCTGCCCATGCTGCACCCAAGCCTTTCACCACTCATTTTCTGCAACATTGCATCCGCTCCACTCTTCTCACACCACTGTTCCCCCTCCTCCAATCCCACACGAACATTTTCTAACACCTCATTGCTACTTTTCTGCATCCACTTCTCCATGTTCCACTTCCCAGTGCATATTCAGACATTAGCACAAACAAGGCACTCTCTCCATCACTCTCCCCCCTCCTCACTGTTCTCCTCACTCTCACCTGTCCTTCTCTCACTGCCTCTAGAACAACAACTTCAAATCTAGGACTTGACAGCCACCTCCTCTTCCCATACTGGTCTCCTCAGCAGCAGGAGAGGCCAGCACCACTGCCTGCCTTGAACTAACCAAGGCTCTACAGCCACATCTTTTCTTCATCAGCCTGGACAAGACTATGGGGAAGTTCTACCACAAAGTAGCTGCTTCCAAGTGTTCCCCCTGCAGTTTGTCTTCTCTAGACTCTCCTCTTTTCTTCGTCTCTTACAAACAACCAGCTCTGCACAACCAACTCCTCTCTGTGATTGTACATCTCTCTTTTTTTTCCCCCTCTACAAGAGGGTTCACGTTTCCCATCTCTGCTGGCAATAATCTAAAAGCATCACATTTACCATTTCTGTTTTGGATCATACTGGTGGCTCAAGTATCCTGTCATTGACTAATACACCCAAAACTGGAAGGAACAAGGACAAAAATATCCTATAGTAGAAATTATTTTAATCCATTCACAAAGATGCCTTTGCTTAATTTCACCTCACTTCTGTTACAGCAATCCTGTCAGCCTGTAGGATATTTCCATCCTCCAGGTGTTTTCTTCCTCTGCCAAACCACCAGATTTTATCAGCATGCTTCTGCTTTCATGTCACTCATCCTAATGAAACACGACAGCAGTTCAGTTGTAGGAGTGACCCATCTAGAGCACCCAGTAGGCACCTGTCTCCAGACCAACAGTCCCTCTTTCAGCTTGAGCTGGAGCAGCAGCTCTTCTTCGACAGGTTCTTCACCTACCTCATCATTACTCAGTCAATCCAGAGACTAATTTTTTCAAGTTATTTCAAAAGTGAACTTTCAAACAAACAGATTAAAGCCACAGCCTTTTTAAATCCAGAAAATCAGTTATCTTCATGAGACAACTATCTCCTGTGTACCTAGATTATACCTCCCCCCACCCCAAATGCAGCCACCACTACTGTTCTCCAGTCATTTCTGACCTGACAGATTAATTAAAACTCCCTTCTACTTGACTATGATTTCATACACCGGTTACTTTGTAGTTCTGGTCTGGACACTTCCACTTGCCCAACGTGGGCACACATCAAGCTCAAGACAAAGACAAAACATAAAGGCATGTGAAAGTCCCATTATTACCATCAACCTCCAGGTTCACCTTTGTCATTTTTATAGACAATAGGCAAAAATGTATTATGTTTTTTGAGTTATATGTAGATTAACTTCAATTCCTATCTCATTCTCTCTGTGAAGCAGACTTATTTTTTTCTTGTTCTTATATGGCTGACAAACCTTTAGCTGTTTGTTTTCATTTGCTTTGTAAGGCTTGACTTTTGGCAACTCTTATTTTAACCCTTAGATACAGCTTTCTCTGCTGACAAGAGCTTTTCTCTATTTGTCAAAACCTAATTTCTAAAAGAAAAAGATCTTTTTTAGATTATTATTCCTACACCCTTTTCAGAAAGTTTTTTACACTTGAACAAACTACAAGCCAAGGTAGCATTTGCAGTTTTGACTTGCAAACTTCCTCCAAACTCTCACGATCAACTATCTAAACTGCCAACTCCACTTGCCTTCACCAAATAATTCCCAGAGTTTCCAAGTGTGCCACTGTAAAGCTAAGCATCTCACAGACCTTCTCTACTCACCTTTCTACAGAATTTAAGGCAAACCCCACTGACACAGCACCACCTCTTATTGGATTGGTCATATTTTATGAAGGAATCCACTGGCAATCGTATCTACTGCCTTGGTTCAATTCTTGCCAGTTGCCAAGAGCATTCATGCAACCAGGTAGCCTGAGACAATGTATGTGTACAGACCAGCCTCCTCTGATATTTAATCTGTAAGTTCTTTTTAGTCAGGATAGTGTTTTCATACAGCATCTATCGCAATACTGAGCTACTACTAGTGCTTTTAACATTTTGTAATATAGTGCCTAAAGTCTTAAGCTTCACTAAACATTCAGTGACTAAGTAATGACAAAACCAGCAGCTATTATTTGCATGCTTTTGTGTCTAATATTTAAATTTAAAGCTAAGAAATTTGGTGTTTATACAAAAGCTTCACACTTTTGAAAGTTATGAAACTGCTGATGACTGTGTAAGTCACAGCCTGTGTCTTTTTCTTTTATTAATTGTAGAAGTTTAAAACAGAAGAGAGACATCTCTGTATTTAAACAGGCAAATGTTTACAGTACTTAAGCTGCAGCCTTATGATTGGCTTTTACACTGACCATTCTCTCATAATAAGGCCAACCATTCAAGAGCCCTGGATGGGTTCTTAGGACAGAGAATTTTAAGAGTTTATTAGATGTCTTGAAACATAAAAGATCTAGGTTTGTTCTCTTACTGGTACCCGTGCAAGAACATATTTGAGCAAGATGTCAAGCTTCTCAGTAATTAAATAAAATTGGTAATAAATCCCAACACACTCAGAATACAAAAGATATTTTACATTTCTTTCAACACAGGTTCTATGAAATTTTCAGCTGGAACTGCATTTTTCTCAGACACGTCAAATAATTTACCATCTAAAGCTTTTCAGCTGAAAGCCTCCAAATCATGGTACAAATGCTGCACCACTAAGAACTAATCACTCTGGAATCACCAGATCAACCCCCTGCTCTGATACCACACAATATTTAATAGCCACACGTATCATCAAGGTTTGAAAACACCTGGGCTTTTCAAGTCACAAGGAACCTGACCTGCACCAATAAACCAGAAGAAGCTCAGTGCCTCAGAGAAGGTCAAACTGCTAAGTAGACCTTCACAGGTCTTCACAAACCGACACTGAAAAAAGTCACTTTTAAAAAGTAAATCCACACATGCATATAAGCAGTAACAGAGTTACTATATTTGTTACAATGAAGGCTCAATACTGGCTGATGTACAAATAGGTTGTTCCCACCCTCTTCAGTTGACCTTGTCTTCAACCTAAGCCTGACTTGGAGCACCATCAAAATAATTAAGACCCACATTGATAAATCCAACAGCTTATTAATTTAGTCCTATGAATTTCAAAGTATAGAAAAATTAACATCATAAAACCCTATAAGCTCCAGATCTAAAAAGTCACCTGATGACAATTATAAAAGAGACAATTACGCTTTTCAAGGCAAAACTGCTGGGGGCAGGGATGGCTATTCATAAATAATGTTCTGTGTTAGAGGCCATTTACTGACTTGAGGACCACAGTAAAGCCATTAATAAAACAAGAGCACAAAAAGCTTAAAATATTTTATGTTCTGAAGAGCTTACGGGAAACAAACAGCCCATATATTTGAAAATATTTTAAAATAACGTACATGAGATTTTTTCTGCTCATGAAGGATGACAGCCTGGAAGCTGAAGTCACCAGTTTATGCTCAGAACAGGTGCAGACTTCTGACACACTGCCTCCTTCCCCACAAGTGGGGCTTGATTCTGACCTAAAAATCTAACACTGACCAAAAAACCTACAAGTCACTTCTGTGACCTTGCAGTCTCTTGTCCTCCTATTAAGATCGGCATCATCAGCTGTGGTGATGATCTCAGGAACACATATGACTCTTCCTTTGAAGAGGAAAACTGGCAAACTCCTTCTACATACAAGGAGCAACACAGCTGAAAAAAGAAAAAAAAAATCTACTTTTCTAAAGTGCGTTTATGGGACACAAACACATTCAAAATGACCTCCAACTCTTACACAAAACCATCAGCTGGGAAATTTACAGGTGCTCAAAAAATTCTAATATTTTTCCTGGTAAAAACAGGAGGCAGAAATGGGAAATCTGATACTCCAAGGAAGCAGATTTGAAATTATCTGTTCTGATTAGAACTCTATGTACTTCTTGGAAACATGAGGAGGAGAGATTCTAAGTACTATCTCTATGCGGGACAAAATTTGCTCATCTTTCTTGACTGTGGTTTCAGCATTGCTGTATTGCTTTATGTTATGGAACTTCACAAGAAAATTATTTTATATAAATCTCAGGGCAGTTTTAAAAGTCTTTAAAATACCAACCTGGATGATACACCAAATCAAGTTCTTATATTATTGTCTTTGTTCCCAAAGAAAATACATAACCATAACAAAATAATATGAAAGTTATAGCCACCTCCAGAAGAGCTGGCTCAAACTGCCACAGCTGCACTGATTCCAATGAAGTGAGGACATTTTATATCAGCTGGGAACTTGGCCTAACAAAGGTGAAGGCACTCAGCAGCATGGCAAACTGAGTGCCTGTGCATTTAAGCTTGTTTTACTTACCACTAAAGCCTTCATGCTTTGAAATGCACCTTTGAAAAACACTACAGACCTGTAATTCTTGCAGAAATGCAGACAAGAATCTCTCATCTGGCTGAAAAAGCAGTATGAAAATAAGACCCAAACCTATATTCACTTAAGTTTTGAGGAAGTTTCTGTTAACTTTGGAGAGACCTTTATTAGGCAAAACACCACAATTATTGGTTTGGGAGACCTGAGATAGGTTCCTAACAGCAGGAATGAGCCATAGCCCAGTGTGAATTAACTGTTAAGTGTTCAACTTCCCAAGCCATAATCTAAGATCCTTATTTCTCCACCAAGTATCATCTGACCCATGGCCACAACTGGACAAACCTTTTTTACCTGTCAAGAAAAAGGGAAGACTCAATGCAAGGAGAGAGTTATTTCAGATGATGCAGACAGACAACTTCTGTTTGTGTTTTTGTGGGATTTTTTGCTGTTGTTTTTTTTTAAACAGTGAGAGCAGTCAGTGTTAAAAGTTACCATTGTAATAATTGGTGTGGAATTAATTCAGCTCCAACTCCAAACTCCATGAACAGTCTTCCAAAATGCCACTGTACCAGCTTTACTTACCCCCAGCCATCTTGCTCCTTTGTTGGCAGCCTGCTGAATCTGCACTCTTTTCAGGGTGACGCTGTAAATAGCTCCCTCTTCTACCTCTTCACCCCCATCCTGAATTGTGGTCTGCCAGGAAAAAGGGAAAAAAAAAGTAAGTCCCTCTTCTGTTAACCACAATCTATATCAGGTGCTCTACTGATTCACGTAGAGCTGAGGGCAGAAGATGGGCTGCACAAAGTAAATACAACAATCAAAGCAATACAGGATACTTTTAGATTGAGGGAACACTGGAGATATTCTTGGCAAGTGTCCCTTCCTGTGGTATCAAGATACTCTGCCTTTCCATTTAACTATTTTTCCTAGACTTGCACATATTTTAAATAGTTGTATAAAGTCTTTTCTAAGGAAATAGTTTGGTTTTGATTAGCAGTCTTCTCTTCCCTCTCCCTCTCTCTCCCCCCTTTTCTAAAGCAATTAATCTCTTTGGCCTTTCATTTATGGAAAGAACTGCACTTTTTAAAACTGTTGAATTACTTAGGCAGACAGCCTTTAAACTTTGAAGCTAAAAAGCATTTATAATACAGCAACCCTTTATTTCTTTTGACAGGAGGGATCTAAAGCACTTGCGGCTTGCTTTTCCAAAACCTATTATTTCAAGCTGCAAAAAAAACTTTACAGACTCGAGGTTTTGAAATTCACAATTAATAGAAAGCGGATTTAAAAAAAAAAAAAAAGAAGGGCAAAGTCTTCCAAACTTTAACCGAACATGTGCTGCAGTGACTCGTTTCCCAGATTATTAACCGTACAAAAGAGGGCAAGCCACTGCAAGGCGAACAGAAAACATGCATCTGTATTTCTCCGAAGGGTAAGGACCTTCCCCCTCTCTGTAGGGCTCTCCTCACCCTCCCGTGTCAGGCACACACACACACAGAGTTTCCCGTGAAGACACGCACCCCTAGGAAGCGGGAACAGCAGCGGGAGGCAGCGGGCGGCGCGCCCGGCCACCAGCACCCCGCGGGCAGGGGAAGGGGGGACGGGACACTCGGTTACCATTTTAGCTTTCCACAGCAATTTCATTCTCGACGCCTTTGCCGGGCGCCTCGCCGGGGCACGCCGCTGCCTCCGTCTCTCTGCCCTGTCAGCGGCCGCCGCCGCGGGCCGGGCCGGGCCGAGCCGAGCCGTGCGGCCCCTCGGCTCCGCGCCGCGGGAGGCGGGAGGGCAGGCGGCCGCGCAGGCCCCGCCCCGGCCCGGCCCGGCTCCGCCGAGGGGTTTCCTGTTTATTGCGGGCAGCCCCAGCCCAAAGTCACAGCGGGCTCGGTCGCTCCTGCCCGGGGTCGCACCGCGGCCGGCAGCGGGGATGCAACTTCCCGGGGCCCGCCGCCTGAGGCGGGTCGTTTGTCCACCCCCGCCCCGGTGCCCCCTGTGAGAGGGACGAGGTGCGGAGCGTTGTGCTTGGCCCCCTGCGGGGCCGGGGCCCGGGCCCGGGCCCGGGCCCGGAGGGACCGCCTCCGCCCCGCCTCCGCCCCGGTGCAGCCGGGCCCGGCTGAGAGGAGCGGCGGGGCCCGCGAGGGCGGGGGCGAGGCTGAGGGGAGCTGTGGGGGCCGCGGAGGCAGGGGCTGGGGCCGGCGGCAGCGGGACGGACTTGGCCGCTTTGGGGGCTCCGTGCCCACTGCTGGCGGGGCTTGAGCAGTTCTGGGGTAAAAGCTCATACGCCAAAGGCAGGAACTTTAAGCCGAACTTAATTTTTAAAACTTCTTTCTACAAGTTCGAGGGAATGAAGGGCTACAGAAACCCCCAGCACCGCTGCTGGCGGCGGTTCTCTACGTTGTACGCTGTGCTGAGGCGTGAGGAGCCGGCCCAGCACTTGCCCATCAGCTCAGGTGGCTCAGGCAGGGGCAGAGGGAGGGCCTTCCTCCTCCTCCTGCCCACGCCAAGCGGGCAGTGTCAGGGCAGGGGGACCCGCCCCGTGCGGGCTGGGGGCAGCCGCGGCCCCTCTGCAGCCCCATGATGTGACCATCGGCAGAAAACCTCCCCCTGACAGGGTGACAAAGGAACGGGTACAGGGGATGTGCAGATGTGTAGCAGCTGCCAAGGAACCGCTGATGAACAGTGGAGGCATGAGGAGCAGGGACATGGGCTGCATGTTCAGAGATGTGATGGGGAACAGGGCTGAATTCCTGGTTTGGGGAGATAAGGTTTAGGGTGGTGGGAAACTGGAGGCATGGGGAAAGCATTCCTACCCATCTGAGCTGTACAGCTGGCACTAAGAAACAAATCCTGACTATTGTCACCTGTCTCGCCTAAAGAGAATGACTCTTCCTGTTCAAGATTAAAAGTTTCTTATACTGATTCTGCATTCAATAGATTAGAGTCTATCATATCTCCCAGTTACCCTTTACATAGGCTAAAACTGCAATGTCTTTATTTCTCTTCTGTGGGAGTCCATTGCTCACAGACAAGTCTGTATGAACCATGATCATCTTCGTATGAGCACAAGCATCAGCACACTAACACAAGGACCTCCAACCACCTTGAAAACATTGACTTAAGTTGCCTCCTCAGCTGTCTCAGTTACCTGGTTGTTTGGACTTAGAAATGAAAGCAGAGAGGAGTTGAGTGCACAAGTTAGTGTTCAAGTCAGTGAAAGAGATAAGAATTGAACCATAAAGTTCAGAGCTCCTGAACCTCAGCTCTAACATATTTATACACAAGTGTTACTACCAATTATCTCAGGAGCAGTGCTGGTTCAGAGACACTATTACCATCTGCAGCTGTTAACATGAGGAAGCATATGAGAGCAAGGAACATTATTTTAAGCTACGAAACCAAGATTGAGCTGTGTTGTCACGGGTGAGCTGGTCTGATTATTTGCCAGGCTGTGCATTTAGTTAATTTGTGTATTCTGAAGTGATCCCAAATATGCTGAAGCAAAGCAGAGTTAAGAATCTGACTAAAATGTACTGTAGCATACAAATCAAAGTCTAGTTTCTCCAAAGTCCATTGGCTTTTCCTGTAAAACTGCAGAGAGTATGTTGAATGCTTTAGATTTTGCAAATTTGTTTTCCACATCTTCAGGTGCAAAAAATGGAGTCTGCATTGAATTCATGTAGCTAACCCAGCAGGTGTGCAAGCAGTTTCAGAACAAATTGCTATTGAGCAGGGCAAACGTATGTTAGTGTATGCTATCCATCTACAAGGAATGTAACACCAAAGCCAAATAAATATTCTGTATTTAAATACAAGCTTTATCGTGGTGTGATATTCTGCTGCCACAATAAGCACACTAGTGCCACTACCATTACTTTGGATGGCAGTCACCAAAAGCTGGCAATTATTTCCAGCTATTTATCTAATAGTAAGAAGATGGCAATGAGTTAATACAGTGGGAAGGAGCACACATATTTGACTCAATTTAGCTTCTGTTGAATGACACATTTTAGACTGGTTCCTTATGGAACACCTTATTGGGGAGAGACAAGACTTTTCATTCAAGGTAGGGCACAAGCCCCCTCATGGATGATGTTTCCGAATCCTCTTGGTCACTGACAAGTGACAGAGAGAGGCTCTGTCAGGAAGGAGTGGCAGATGAACTCATCCAGTTTAGCAAGTACCAAAAAGCTAGCCTTTTTATTTATAGATTTGCCATTAGTCATGCTTAGAGTTAGACTGTTTTCCAGATTATTTTTTGTGAGATACAGTGCCCAGACTTTGTAACATCAGACACAGGTACACCTTTCCAATAAAATGTACACATTACAGTGAAAAGTTATGGGACAAACAGTAATTCTGTATCTCAACTCTGCCAATGTGCACCTGAGATGGCAAATTGTTATCTGGATTTTCCAAGCATCACCCACCATTTGCTGTCTGGGTGCTAAACACACTTGTGAAGGTAGATATACTTAAGAGGCAGCTATTTCCCAGCTCAACAGATTTCTGAGTGAGCCTTGAAGATGATACATTTACAATGGGATGTTTGGTTCCATAGTGTCCTCAGTCAGCTGATCCGGGAGGGAAGTATCAGAATTGGCCTAAAGGAAAAATTGTCTATGCTAAGAGTAGTAGCTTGAATTTAGCATGAGCTTAAAACATTCACATCAAATGAACTAAATTCTTAAGATTATTTTATGAACTGGGACCTAGACCCTGAAATCAAAGTGAATAGCAGGTTCAAACCTCAATGGGACCAAGCCTTCTCCCCACAAGTGTTACATCAAACATTGCATTGCAAAAATCTCAGCAATCAGTGAAAAACAGTTCATCCAACTCCTCTGCCAATTCCAATATTTGCAGTTTTCTAGTTCCTTGGAAGTTTGGGTTCTATTGATGACAGTCTTACTTGGGAAAAGGATATTTGTAGGTTGGGGTGGTCTTCACTAACAGCTGACAGGGGATGGGGTAGTATTTTCCAACGTAGTGTACCTTTCTTATGCCACAGTGTTTGCTCCTTTCCAGCTAAGCAAAGAGGTCTTTTGATGGACCTTATCCATATTTATAGCATCAGATCTCATAGCTGCAACAACACTGTTACATGGAATACAAGAAATTTTTCTTGAACTGGTAGAATCTTTCAAAGAGAATGAAACATACTGTACTGACTACAAGTTTAACAAAAAGACCCATTTTAACTCAACTCCTGTCATGCATGTCTGTGTATGTATACATAACATAGACATATTTATTTGGTCTTTTAGAGAGCAAGGATTATGCTCAGTCTAGGCTCCTAAAAATCTGCCTTATGTCCAAACACTGATTATTTAATGCTGGAAGGGAGAAAAAGTATATGTAACATTAGCTTCCATTTAGTTGCATTCTAAGACCATTATGTAGTGCTCAACTGAGAGACAGGATCAGAATGCACGGGAAAGCATGAAGACAAAGCAAGCTCTGATTAGTCTAAAAGATGTTCTGTAAAGATTTCAAGGACCAAAGGAAGCATGAAAAAGAATAAGAAGTGTCAGTTTAGTAGAACTGCTGGTTTGGTCTTTCAACAGACTAATTACAAAACTGATCTATACCGGTGAACCACACTCATGGTCAACGCTGTGTTCAATATTTGATTCTGTCCAAATCACGTTCACACGCAGTAACTACATTCCTGCCACAACCAAGCTCTGCGCCTGCCTTTTCTACTGAATCAGAATTGTTCCTCTAATGCATCTGAGCATATATTCCCTCCCCCTCGCAACAAGAAAGAAATATAAATCCACTTGTGGATGCAATTGAATGCAACCTGACACCTCCCAAGGTGAAATGTTATATAAGAGAATACTTTGGGGTCTGGAAAGTTCTCAAACTGCAGATCATTGACCACTTACAGCGCAAAAAGAACTTGCCGACTGTCCACAGAGAAATAAGTTAGTCACAGAGTGATGATTTTTCCTTGTTTTCAGCTGTTGCTACAGCTGGCATGCAGATGCTTTCATGAGAAGACAAAGCAAAAGACCTATAAACCAGCTGGAAAGAAAGAGCAGCTAGTCTTACTGCCTCTGCTAGGGGCCTAACAGGAGGAGAAGAGGAAAGACAAGTCAGAGATACCGAAATAAGAAAAATGTTCAGGGAGCAAAGGAAAAGGTCAGAGTAACCAGGTGATGTAACAATCATCCCAGACAGCTTCTCTGTGAGAGAAAGACATCAGACAGCTTAAAAGGATAGAAGCCAGGTACCAGCGGTGTGCGTGAAAGTTAGTTTCACTGGGAAAGGATGCTCAGTGGGAGATGAGAAAGAACATACAACTGCCTCATTTTCTTTCCCAAAAACGGGAAAACGCTCCTTGCATGATAAAAAAAAAAAAAAAGTAAGTTAGGCCATGGTTTCAAGATGTTCCTTTCAATGGCAGTGCCAGCTCAAGCAGTTGCCACTCCCTGGTGCTTGATTGTGCCAGGGGCTAGAATTATTTGCATGTTGGATATGCTAGACATTTTCTATATTGTGTTTTTAGTGACTATGGACTGACCTGTAGCTTGGCTGCTGAGAGCCTTTTACCACCATTACTGTGTGAAAATCACCCAGTAGTGTTCCTTTACGGGGCGCACGCCGGAGTTCCTGCTTTCCACTCAATTGCACGGGTAGTTTGTCAGGGAGTGCTTTAGATCTGCTTAGCATTCAGTGCACTGCAATCTCACATCTCACCTGTGATGAAGGTCCTTTACAGCACAAAGCACCTCACAGGCACATACCTCATGCAGTCATTTCCTTCAGTACAGGGGCAATACTTTGCACGTGCTGCATGCTGAGGTACAGGGTAACAGAGGTGAGTCAGGTCCTCCATCCTCCTCATTTGAAAATAAATTAACTTGGATACTTATATTCTTTAAATGAATGAGCCAGGAAGAAAAATTGTAGGGATAAAAAGTGAAATTTGAATTTACAACCACTAACTAATGAAAGCAAAAGAAACGTTACACACTCTTTGCTTGATCTTCCACTGTCTGCAACCTTTGCAACTCCTCTGCAAAAAGGGAAAAACAATGTTCCCCACTCACTCCAAACAGCGTTGAACGATGTGATGATGCAGTAGCAGCTCAATAAAGAGCCAGATACACAAGTTCATCATAAACTGTCTTCACTGATACTAGAACCAAATAGAAGCATTCAAGTAATTGGAAATATTAACCAGCTTCATTGTAAAATGCCCAAGGAAATGCAGCAAAGCTCCCATACATAAAACTAAATTAATGATTCAAAAGGCTGCATAATTAACAATGCTAAGTCGAAAGATTTTGTAGTTAAGGGAGCACATCCAGCCTTCTCTTGACCTCTCATTTCATGTGTGATTGCAATTAGATAGGCATGCACTGTTTCCCAAACTTTGCTGCCCAATAGGGTATGGCACGCTTTTCTATCATCTCAGATCTAGTTGGCATACTGCCTTCAGGAACAGCAAGTCCTTAGGCTTCCATTTGTTGAGACTTCAAAGCAATGCTGCTTGCAAAACCACCATCACATCACTGGTAAACAGCACCACCTGTAACATCATGTGGAGAACAAATGGTGTATTTTTACTCCCTGTCCCTTGAGCCTTCTGACCCCAGAGCACTGTAAGCAGTGCCATCATACCTCAGAGTCTGGTCTCACACCTGCCTCCTACCCACTCTGCAGAAGCCTCTCTTGCTGCTTTGGAAAGTACCTGTAGGATCAGAGACAGCAGGTCCAAGGAACTGGAGTCTCATCCTCACATATCACAAAACACACATGAACTTTTCTTAGGCTGTAGGGGCTTTGCCAAGTCTTTCCTTCCTTTTCCAGCCCCGTGTGTCCTTGCTGTCAAAGCAAGATCCTTCTCTCTTTTCATGCTGCATAGCTACTCAGGTGCTTGCAGCAAATCCTACTGTCTACACCCTTCACAAGCTTTGAAGGAAGAAAGAAAACCCTAAAGTGCTTGCTGAGTATATGGTTTTCTAAGGCTTGTAACTCAGTCAAATCAAAGCCAAAACTAAGACACTTCACAGTAATGGCTATTTCAATGCCAAATTTTAGCATGCAGGCCTCAGCCACTCTTGCTGCAGAGCTGTTCAAAACAAGGCAGCAAAAAGTCTTTATGAAGGGGGGAAAAATATTTTTCCAGTCTCCTCATACTCACACACGGATGAAAAGTTTTCGCTCAAACTTTCCAAAAAATTCACCTTTGAGCAGAGTCCAAGGGTCTCATTTGAACAATTTTAAAACTTTCTGCTAAGAATAAATACCTTAATCATATAAAAAGCCATTACTCAATTATAAATTTGACTGTGGGTAATTCTCCTGCTGTCAATTCAATTTCTCCCAATTTACATTGTCATCAGACCAGAATCCACCCCACTGCCTACACAGAACTAATAAAAATTATTATTCCGTTCTGCAACAAAAAAGTTATGGAAGACTGAAAAGAGGCTAATCTATCCAGCAAGCATTATATACCTGTAAGTACAGTGACAAAAATAACAGCACCATAAAAGTGCAGACCAAAGAGCCTAAACTTTTTTTTTTTTTAATCTTCATACCAAAATCTTCATGTCATAAGATGAGTGAAAAACAGGAAAGGAAGAACTCCAGAAGCTTTTGAGGTTGAAGAGGACAATGGCTCCTCAGCAGTCCCCCTCAGCCGTGGTGAAATGGAGCTGACCTTGGCATATAGCAGAGCTCTGGGGCAACCTGGTGACTTTAGCCAGATGGAGATTTGGAACTTGTGGCAGACCCTGCACCACCACAGCCCGTGTCTTGCTCAGCTGATAGTTTAGGCATGGAATTATACCTGAACTGCCTATAACTTGCACGAATTTACTACCCTTTCATGATAATTCAAACATATCTCAAAAAAACCCCAAAGGTAAATACAATGTCACATGGTGATGTCACTCAGTAATTTCATTGTAAAGAAGGTGGTACAAATACAACAGGGCAAGGGTTTAGGCCTGAAGAGGCAGTGACTGAAGCATTCAGTTACTGCACAGTACTTGACACGAGGCTATCTTGGGGGATGGTGGACTGTTAACAAAGTGAAAGTTGCTTATGCTGTTGAGATCGCTCTGTTTGTAAACAATGGGACCCTGTTCCTTTATTTTATTATTGCTTCACAGAGGAATATGCAAGTGTGCATATAAAGGAGAAGACAGGGAGATGAAGCTCACCAATTTCTGCCTTTTTCAAGGAAAGGACAGATTTTCCTGTTTTTTACACACATATACACACATACTTCCATTTAGTATCATCAGCATTGTAACCACTGAGTTTTCTACCACAGCTCCTAGACAGCATCATAAAATAAGTCCAACAAATATGAGGAAAAAAAATACAGACATTGTGACATAAATGGGTCATTTTGTTTGCATCAGCTGAATTAAGGAAAAGAAAACTCCTTTCCTAATTTGTGAATCAAATGGCTCTCATAAACATGTGTCACTCAAAAGATTGCCTTCTCTGTGTTTCAGATCTTCTTTTTGCACCTAAGTAAGGTTTAATAGTTAAATTGCTAATGGCACAAACATGCATTGGGTTGATTTAGCAAAATTCTGATTTTTCCTAATTGCTCTCTCATCTCCATAAACAGGCTGATTCTCCATAAAAGCTTCTTACTTTCAATTCATTTGGAAATTTGTCATTTATATTATTGGCTAGTTGGTACTCAATCCTCCCCCTTATCCCCTAACTACTTGCCATAGTTCACGTTCTTTTCTAGCAAGCTTCATTCTCCAGAACAGAAGTGTAACTATCTGTTAAAATGAGCTCACAAAACTTTCCATTTACGAACAATTTTCTTTTTCCCTTCTGCTCTGTTTCGTCTTGCTTTGGTTACAGACATACTGCACACATGGCTTTTATGGCCCTGTTACAGTATGTTTGAACAGTATAAATCTCTGTTGACTACGAGGATTTTCATCTCCTTAATTTTCACTCTGGAGTATTTTTCATTTTTCCTTGTAAAAAAAGATGTATTTCCTCCCCTAAAAGTTTGCATCAGTCTGGTATCCTTTAATCCAAGCACCCCCCAGAGGACTCTGGGCTTAATAATTATATTGGAGTGTCTATTATTTAGGATACTGGGAGTACTTCCCACTCTACCCGGGGCCTCCCATTCCTCTGAACAGACCTTTGCCAGCTAGCTCTGTATTTATATCTAACTAGTTCAAAGCCCAAGGACTTTGCCCCTCCCACCCATTAAGTTATAATCAGATGGCATGTCTTAAGTTCAACTCACTCACTTCATGCATACATAGTTTCCAGAAAGAGTCAATGAAAAGTTTCAATTTAAATGCTGTTCCTACAACAAATCCAAGTAATCATATGTTTTCAGTGGCATTACATATGTTAGAGATGACAATTACAATGCCCAAAAGTAACTCCATAGCTTAGGCTTAAAACACGAGGAAAATTCGTATAAAGCAATCTTGTGACTTGTGAGCCCCAAAACAATGTTTGGCATTTCTGGACATTGTCCACAAACACAAGACTCTTAACCTCTCTGAGGTCATTAAAACAACAGGGATAAAATAATTAAAAATCCCTGTATTGTTATCATAGTTTATCTTACTCGCTTTTTTATTCTAAATGACCCATACTAAACTTTAAAACTATGTCCCCCTTTATTGTGGGACATATTTCCAAATACTCAGAAATTCCTAGACCCCGTTTTAAGAAGCCTGCTGAATGCCATTCATATAGGAGAGCTCTTCTGGATGCTGAAGACTGTTGAACACCATGGACAGATTTCTCAGCCAGATCTAAAACACATTCTTGCAAGCTTTCATGTGAGATGGGCACTCTGCAATTCTCTGGTCTCAGTTCACAATGCTGTTGATCCAAGCCAACAAAGGATTCCCAGTAGCGTAACAGAAAACAGAACATAGGCTGCAATTCAGCTCTGAGCAAAGACATGAGAAAGAGTCTCATTTTCCAGTTGGCTTGGGCTCGTGACCTTACCTTTTTCCCAGTGCTCAAGCAGCAGTAAGCCAGAATTGTCATCCTTTTTTTTTTTTTTTCTTTACTGGGTTAAAAGGGAAATAATTGAAGTGAAGCAAGAATTCAGCTTATCTATGGGTCTCTTGTTTTCTTTAATGCTGCATTCATTCTATCTGATTTCACCAAATCCTACAAGGATTTTATTACCCTCCTATAGCCCTGCTACAGAGCCAAGTAGGCACCATTAAATCAGACTCCTACACCACAGCTTTCTTTTGAGCACTGTTTAGATTTGCAGGGAGGAGCAAAGAACAAGAAAATCATAAACAAATATGTAACAATTAACTTTAGAAATATATATACTGGTGCCTCTGCAACCATGTAAAGTTTTTTCATCATACATACCCCTCAAACAATTAAAATGTCAGGGCTTTAATAACTACAAACACAAACATCTCTAAATTAGAAAGGATATCTTTGGAGTACAGTGCAATAAAATCCAGCTTTGGGGAGGCTGGAGTTTAGGTTTTTTGAGTTGTTTTACTGCTTGTGTGTTTTTATCACCTCCATCTCTGAAATATCCCATAGTCAGATACAACAGTCTGTACACCAGTGACTTGCCTTCAGCAGGTGCTCTGGAGATGTATCAGTTGGCTCAGGGGAGTTGCTCCTTTGTCTTCTAATACATTTACAAAAAAACAGGTCCTTGAAGGAGAATTTCCGTACCTGTTTGAGAACAATGGAAAGGCAGTTTAGAAAGGCAGATTCCTTTTAATGTCCATTATGTTTCTTTCTCTCTCGTGAAACACAACAATTGAATAAGAACATTGCACAGATAAGGAAGATGCTCAGTCATGTCCACCAGATGCAGTGCCAGCCACTCACAACTGGTGGCATGGTTACATGCTCCCAAGCCTCCTTTCCCAGCGTGTTCCCATTGCTGCTTTCTCTGACACTAGACTAACCACTGCTATAAACTAGACAGCACATCTGCTTCTCCCTCTTGACTGCACTGCATACGTAAGTGCAGTGCTAAGCCTTCCTCCAACAGGACACCTCTAGATTGAGAAAATGGGTACTAAATATGCCTCTGGAAGTGACCTATCTTCCTAGGGAGAGGCAAAAATTACTTTTACCAGCGTAAGTCAGCTCCAACATTTTCCCTTTATCCTGTTATCACTCTTGTATTCCACCTGTTGCAAACTCTGGGCTTTCCAAAGCCCACATTCCTACCCTCCAGATCAGCCAAAATGCAGCATTTAAGACTTTTTTTCAACATTCCGTTAGTGAATATTCACTTTCAAGATCCCTCATAATTTGATGTCTGACTCTCCTTATTTTCATCTCTTAGAAGCTTCTTGCCTCTGCTGGTGCTTCTCACAGATCAGTGCCTCCCAGAAGGTCCCAATGGTGTTCACTGCTAGACTTTTTCTTTTATATGCTACCCAAATACACTTGGTAACCGTGTATAACTGATGAACCCAGCTCTGAGGCACCTTTACTCTGACGCCAAAAATGCATCTGCAGTTCACAACAGCCACATAAAGATCCTGTGGGACACAAGCAATATTTCCTTGACTAGCAGAACTTGAAATACTTTACAGCCTGTAATTGATGTGTATCACTAGTGATCTATAAATACGTGCTCTCACTTGTATTTACCTTCATACTTTGCCCTACATCCTTCCCATTGCTTGCTCTACCCGTGCTCTGCCTTTTCATTTTCATTATATTCTTTGAAAAAGTCTTCTACCCACTTGCAAATGTTCCAGGACAAGATGATATAAACCCTTGCTGTGACCTTTAGGCACTATAACAATGCAAAAATAGATTATATGGTGGATCCATAGAGACTAATATCAAACAGCCAGGCCAACTGATGCCACTCTGATGTAGATTTATAGACTTCAAGCCACTTGAGCAAATTTAGATCAATACTTATTAAAAAAACTATGAACTTTTGGGAGCAGTATGCCCCAGCATCCGCATCCTCAGCTAAAGAGAAACTCCTCTTACTACTTGTCTGTGGCTGTAGTCTGTTTCACTTCCTTAAAGAAGTACTGTTAGTGACTTCAGTGGATTCACTTGCAAGGGAAAGGTGACAGGATTAGAACCTCAGGCTGTAAACACTTCAGTACCCTCTGGGATTACGTTGTTTTATTATTATTGGCACATTATGCTCTGACTGCAAAGAAATTAATTTAAGGATACTAGTTTCTATTTCCAGCTCTATTACATCTATTTTTATTTGAACTTATTTAAAGACAACATTATCAACCCAGAAACAAAAGACAGGAAGGAGATGGAAGTCCACAAAGCTTGAGAACCTAGACAATGACAGGAAACGGCCCGTGTTTTGACAGTTCCCCCAATTCTCTTCCAGATAATCTTTACTGAAGAGTCAGACAAAGTCCGAAAAGCAAAGTAAAAACATAAACAAGACTCTGTGAAGGGAAAATCCTCTTGTATTCAGATACCAGCAGAATGGAAAATTTTAGAGAGCTGGGGTCTAAAATACTATGTTAGGAAAAAAAATGCCTATATAAAAGCAAGAATGGAACAGCAACATGACAGTAACAAGATGTAACAAGACTAAATGATTCTGTGTTCCTCTTGGAGAAATCCTATTGTCTGCTTCAAAGAGAAACTACAAACAAACAAACAAACACATTTAGTGTGTTTTGTGATGGGCATTTTAACAAGATATTCAGCTTAAGCATTTGCAAAATACCCAGCACCGTGACAGCTGAGCATAGTACATGAGTATTTTAGGTAGATGAAGCCTCACATCCAACCTACTTCTGAGATCTCCACAAGTTAATATATGCCTTCTTAATAACTAAGACATGAACATAAAAACCCAGCTGTATTAGAGAAAAATGAAGAAAATCTTCTAACAAGCAAGCCAGACTGTAGATCAGTTCTGTGCTGTTCTGAACAAGCACACAGCTTACAGGCAACAGAGCGTCACTTTGCAAACTCAAACCCTATCCATTGTATCAGGATGACATTATGTATTTTAAAGTTTTTACATAGACAAAGATCTGGCTGAAGTCAAACATACTTTCTCCTCAATAAAAAACAAATAAGAACTTCAAACTTGGCCAAGGTTGAACACTGTAACACAAAAGTTAGAGCAGAAGCCAAATGTTTTCTTCTCCAGAGATCAGTTGGCAACGCACCAATAAACAGGATGGAAGATACTCTTTTCGAGGGGATAATATAAACAGCAAATTAATTGTGCAATATGTTACTGTGCTCAGGGAGATAAACTGGATTGGAAATTAAAACCTAGAGCAAATAATTAATAATTATGCAGTTAAGAAACACTAAAGAACGCACAAAAAAGTCAAAGGAATAATAAATTCTTTCATTTTGGGTTATAAGCTGAACACTGATCAGATCCACAGAAGACCCTTTCCCATAAAAAGTTACTCCACAGTTGTCCACAACTGAGCTGCCAGCAGCTACAAATGCACTACAAAGGCAGTTTGTCAAGCTTGGTATGGTCACAGCTGCCTTCAACATAACATCCTCAAAGAAGGTGCTAAAACCTACAGTCCTTCATCCACAAGTAATATCTTACCTGAAACTGCCTTGCTAGAGAGGACTAATCAAACTGCATGTCAATTCTTTAGTGATACTGCCAGCAAGGACACCAGAAAGTGTCAAATAGAATAAAGAGTTGATGAAGTGGTTGCCAGTGCTCTGAGGACTGGAATGAACTGCCCAATGCATTTCCCATCCAGCACCAGACAGCATCAGGTGGCACTATGTTTCAGCCATTATGCATTTATCCTAGCTTAAACCTGCAAGCGAGAAGTGAAATTACTGTGTATCTTCCTCTTCCCCTAAATATGTCAATTATTCTTTATAGCTCGTTTTCTTAACCTTTCTTCTGCTAAGTAAAAAGAAAGCCAAGAAACTATAGCCTTATTAAAAAAAAAAAAAGTAAAAATAATAGAGAATTGAAGCTTACTGCAAGCCACAACCAGACGTGCATTTAGCACCAAAACGTGGCATGATGTTTCAGTTGATAATTTGGCGCCCACTGAAGAGAAGGAATTCTGCTTTTTTTTTGTTCCACTACCTAGTCCAAAACCAAGTGCAAAGTTGCACAACCCCTCCAACTTTGTTGGAGAAGCAATAGTCAGAACCAAGGTTCACAGAAGAGGGAAGGAAGAAAAAGAAATTCCAGTCCTCTTTTCTGGATAAGTGATTGTATGTTTAAAAAGCAAGATTTCAGTGGAGAAAAACACTGCTCTTTTGCTTTCCCAGGCAGATTTCTTGCTCTTCCAAGTCGACTCCAGACTTCATGTATTTCTTTCCCTCACTCACCCAACCCTTGATGATAGTATTTGGCAGGAACTTTTAATTAAAAAAAAAAATCCAGACTGCCTTTGTGCTACCCCAGCAAACCTCTCTGGGGAAACAATGTTCTTTGCTCAGCAATTCCTGTTCAGCACAGAGTGCCAACACGAGGAAAACAGCTGGAGTGACTTCCTATTCTCCATTCAGGCCTGGTGGGCTAGGAACAAATCCTTACAAAAAGAAACGGAGGCTGAAACCAACAAAGAATCATTGACTAAGAAATGCACGATGACATTGTAAGATGTTATTTTCATCTCATTTTTTTAAATGAATACATTCAGTCACTCACAATAGCACAGAACTCATTAACAACCTGATCCAACTACAACCAAAGCTGTGGAAAAGCTTCCTATCAAGTGGCAATGAGAACAACGACTTTAACAAAGAAGGTGGATCTGTTGTAAAGACTGTGCAAGAGTGACCAGGGCAATGGGCTTGAGCAGCCCTTGCTACTACAGTTGGAACCTGGACAAAGCCTCCTGCAGTAACAAATAGCAACAGAAATGCAAAACAACAGGTGAACGTTGTATACCATCACCCAATGAATGCACAGAGGCTCGAGTAGACATTTTCTAGGCCAGATGTGCATCCTACTACAAGTGATGCAGGCAGCAATCTTATCATATGTCATTATTTTATCTCATTTTGAATTTTCCTTGAAGCATCTCCTGTTTAGTCCCTGAAAAGTCTTGCCTTTCCTTTACATACAAATAATTTTCTGTATTCCAATAGTGAGCCACCTCCACATGGCTCCCCCAATAACTTCTTTAATGCCTAAAAAATGAAGATAATGCAAACATTATTCTGTTTAAGACTTGTAGTTATGTCATCCTCATATTGGGGAGGGAGGAACTTCTGAGACGGGATTGATAATTATGTGGCTGTAATCCTAAAAGCTGCCATTCAGACACATATGGACATCATCTGGTTTAATCTGAATACCAAGAGATTTACTTTAAATCCCTTCTGACGCTATAAAAAAGCAATACTGACTATGCATCTCCCCAGGCTTCAAGATTATTTTGATTGACATTGTTTTTTTATTCTGAGAAACACCATGTCTAGTTCCATGTATAGAGAAAGGCTGCATTTAATCCAAGGCTTACAGCCATGAAAGTCCCACTATTGCAAATCAGACTGCCCCTTGGGCTTTAATTTGAAAATCTATATATTACTTGCTAACTTCCTTACATTTAAATCTCAAAATGCAAAGCATCTGAGATTATAACTGAGTTCTGGAAGAGATCCAACAGTTAAATCTCCAGGGAAGTCAGGCAAGGCTGATAATTGGGTTCAGACAGGGATATATATATTTGGTTTTTTAGCACACTGATACTGGATAACACTCCAGCCTTGCATTTTCCCCTTTTTTCAGCTTTGCTTCTTTCTTCCTTTAAAGGAAAGGTGACCTTTTTCATTGCCTCTCACCACTAATCACATCTAGATAATACTAACTAACCCTTTACAATAGTCTGGCTACAAGTGGTTTAGTGAGGGGGGAGAGAAGAGAGGGGAGTGCAGTGTTGCACCTCTGCGGCAACAGACTTTACAATTTGAAGGTCTGTCCTTTTCCTGAGGCTGTGTCACCACAACAGGCACACCACTTGCATCTGTATGACAGGATGGGTCCCATTCCTTCTCTTCCCACCTACTTTTCTTAAATTACCATGGATTTCCTTCACCTGTTGTCAGCTCTCAGCCTACTCAGTGGACAAGCGACAGATTCCTTTGATTCAGTGTGCAGTTGAGGGAGAAGGAAAGCAGTTCCTCCAACCAATATTCCAAATTAATATTCAACCAATTCTACAAATGTTGATTAACATAAAACTACATGAAAACAAAGTGTAACATACACAGCATATAACTTGCCTGTCCCTACATGTTTAATCAAAACATTTAAGAAAAATGTCTTGATGTGCATCACATTCAAGTTATGACTAGTTTCAGGATCAGAATACAGCACTAGACATCTCCCATCACAGACACATGGCAACAAATCTTTTACTTGTGCCAGCCTCTCCTCTATAATCTTTGTTGGTCTCCTCTGCTTATACAAGAACAGAGTACAACACGCAGATGGAATGCAGAGATTAAACAGGTTTCCTAAAAAAGAGAAGCCACAGCAAAACTTAATGACTCTCCATGGGAGATAGACACCGGGGGGACTGTGCAATCCCTCCTCAGGACTTCATTGTGCTTGTGAAAATATTTCTTATCTAGGTCATTTTTTTCCCTTTTCTTGCTCAATTATTTGAGGAATTGTTTTACAGGCTCCTTTGATCTAGGTATTCAGGCCAGCAACAATGTGGCTCAGAGTGGGGTAAATGGTATCTTAGACAATATTTAGTGAAGACCATAGAGGAATTTTTCCAGTTTATCATGTTTCTACTGCAAAGAAAGATGTGATTAAAACTGAGAGAGCACAAGCACATCAGTAGCTCAAGAAGGTCCCCACAATAAGCAACTACTGACCTGTTTGGGCCTTCCCTGAGGTGCAGCAATCAGTGTGTTTGCCATATATAACCTACCCAAATACTTGAAATATATTGAACAAGGAATTGAGAAGATGTGACAACTGCAAACCAATTCTTCATTAGACCTGAAGCTAGAAAGGCATTATGTACGTGTTGAAGAGGAAACTAAGTCCAGAGGTTTAGCAGGAAGTCATAAAACTGCTAACCACAGCAGTCAGAACCTGATGAGATGTTGGGAAGGATCAGGCTTACTCTGAGGGCTCAACAGGCTAGCTCTGTAAAACACCAAAGGAATTAGATCAGTGAACTCTTTCTTTTTTGGCTTGGTTTCCCTTCTGTTCCTGCAATCACATTGCCTGCCATGCTCCCTCTTAAACCAGGGGATTCTAGCCAGGTCGAACAGAAATTTAAACTGCTGTATGGTTGGTAGGAATCTTCTACAGCTGGAAGGAGGAAAGACCTTTCTAGCATCTCACTGATAAAAAACCAGCTAATCACACTTCATTCTGAGCACATATCTTCTTAGAATCCAGAATCAACCACCAAACACAAACTACAGGAAAACTAGGCTTCATTACTTCTGGCCTCCATAGATGAGAGTGCCTGAAAACACATAGTAGGGCATATTCAACAGATCTCAGAAAACCTCATAATGTGGAGTTTTGGAACAGATACACAGAAACTCAGAGACTTGGATTCTCTTGAAACCCCATAATGCAGACCTGAAACAAATCAGTTTTGTGAGCAGAAGAATGAATGAAGCCTAGCTTCCGATCCATTTGTGACCGATGTGCTTTCATTCCTCCCTCCACACACCCCAACGCCCTTACAAATGCCTGAATCCAACTCTCCTTCCCACATAGCCCAGGCAAAAACCAAGCAATGTTGTCCTAGAGATCCTTCTGTCCCCAAGAAGCTGTGGCCATGTCTGCACAAAGGAAGAAAACTCTTTATGGGTTTCCCATTCATGCTCACCAAGAAAATATACTTGCTTCATACACATAGTAGATGGAATCCATATGGCAAAACCAAGATCTAATACTTTATCAGTAAATACATCAAGATTCTTCCTGCCCAAGGGAGTGTAGTTCCACATCTGTAGAGCACTTTGAAGCCATCAGACTGAAGGAACTATGGAGATACTACATTGCTTTAAAAATACTAAAAGCAACTGAACCACCAGGTTTTCTTCCATGTAAAGGAACTATGCTTTGCTATCACAACACGAGCCATATGTTGGGTGGAAATCCAGGTTTTCCATGACTCAATATGACACCTGGCCCAAACCAGAAAACAGCTATATTCTTCCTGTGCAGAGTTCTAATTATTTCCTGTGCCCCTTCTTCTGCTAAATTCAGAGGGAGAAAGCAAAAAATAATCACCCCAGAAGAGTAGAATGGAGTTAATAAAATTATCACCTGTACAGGAGTTTCACAAAGAGTATAGTATAAAAAAAAATGCCCTTCTTAAAAAACTGGAAGAATACATGAGGCAAACACAACTATTTTAAAAATGCATCTATCCTGTATTTAGGGCAATAATAGAAACTATGATCGTGGAAAGTGAAACACTGAGTTACAGCACTACAGAGCAAAATCTCCCTACGTCCTGGGAATGGCAAGTGGTATAACACATGGTGCAGGCTGAGAAACTCAGAGGCAGCAAAATATTTCAGCTGCTGCATTCCAGACTGGTATCAAAATAGAGACAAGTAATTTTATAAATTCAGGTATCAAGCACTTGTACATAAAATAGAGATAGAAGAGGCCAATTAGGTAGCAGCCACAGCTCTCAAAATTTAACCCTTGACCTATGTATATATACACACACACACTCACAAAAATATATAAAAAATCAAGGACCAAAGCACCAACACCCAACAAACACACACAAGCCATTCTGCATTGTCATTGCAAGTGCTATTATGAATTACCCAAAGTATTCTTAAAAGCTGATGAGAAATGCAGACACAGCCCTGCAAAAGCATTTGAAAACCTAAAGAAAGAAAATGGCAGTTCTTGAAGCATTTCCTATATCACAGTAAGATTTTTCTCCCACTCTGGGATATAAAAGCCTGCACTCTTGGTAGAAGGCATGACTACACCAGATACATTTTTCTCAATCAAATCTCTTTTGATTTCTCTTTTGGAAGGATATGGCTTTGCATCACAGCTTCTGTACCAAAGTGCATCAATGAGTTGTACAGAACAGTGAATTACCTTTAATTATGATCTGACTTTGGAAGCAAACCATCTGAGCACAAAGGACCTACTGTTAACTCCAGAACAGTCTGGGACATCAGAACTTACTTTTTGTAACATTTAGCACTTTTGTTACATCCTTTATCAGGTCTCCTCATGTATCACACATTGTTACTGGATAGAACATCCCACAATGCTCTAAGCAGCAATGGTGAAATGGTATGAAGATGAATATTACAGAGCATGAGCTGAACCACTGACAGTTAAAATACTGGGAGGGACTGTCTCCATGCACAAGGCAGCAAAAACTACTAGAAATACTGGCTTGCAGTTCTTTAGTCTAGGTGGTAGGTTCAGTCAGCACTCTTCTCCCCCTAAGATCTTCATAGAACTACCTGAGCAGAAATTAGGAGCTAATAGTTGAATAAATTACGATTTTAGATTTTATTTTTCAGGCTACCAATTAATTTACATTATGCAGTGCAGAGTCAGAGGGAGATCTAAGCCCAAGTGCTGACCTGGGGCCTGAATTCATGCCTCCTCAGGCCAGAGTTTTCCACTCTGAGAGTTTTCATCCACCTTGCTAATGTATCACCCAGACACAGTGAGGAAGGCAAAAAAGATCAGAGCTTCCTTTTCAGCAGAGCTTCTGCCAACCTCAAATCTTGAAAGCAGACTGGGAAGAAACCAGGAGAGCACTTTGGTGCCACTTAGAAAGGAAAAAGCATGCAGCTCCTCCCCCTGGCTTGTGTTTCCAGAAAACAATTGCACACAAGGAAACAAGAGTCCTTGAGGTACATTCCCAGAAGACCATGTCCTTTGGGACTGTGGTAAGTGGCCTAGGAAATCAGCAGCCCACCTCTCCCAACTCATCCAACACTGTGATGAGCTCCAGCACTCCCGTTTGCACTTGGAGAGGGGTGAGGTGTTTACAACACATTGTCTCTCTTTTCACCACACATTCAGCAGTCAGCCACATCACAGCTATTGTATAGGACAGAGCAATTCCTCTACATTATCTTGCAGGACATTGTAAACATGCTGTCAGGGGTCAGCAGAGCAATACATGGAAAGAATTAGTCTGTTACTTTGTATGTAAGTGGCAACACCGAATGAAAAACACAAAACATCAAAATATAATAAACTGTGTAAAGAAACAAGTTCATTAAAAGTAATCCCACAAGTGTATACATATATAGGGAAAAAAAAATCTCTTGCTTTCACCTGTACAATCTGTCTCCATTCAAAGGCAGAGCTGCAACAAGCAGGACTAGTAAGCTCCACACACAAATTCAACATTGATATGAATAAAACTCACGTCTGCAATAGACCAGTTAGAACAACAACTGATGGGCTACTGGTCCCTCAGGTTCTGGGCAGCACCTGACATGGGTGGTGCTGTGTCCTTCAGTGAGCTACAGGCCAGTCTGGGATTCTCCAAGTTTCTGAAACTGGTCTTTTTTTCTGCAGATGTGATGCTGATCTAGACAGAGTTCTTTGATCTGTTTCTCAAAGGGCCAGCTCTAGGGGGATGTGAGAAAGCTACCAATAATGTTGACATCTGGCTTGTGCTACAGCACATCTGGCTTGTAATGGGAACAGCTGGCACACACAAGCATTGGGACACTGGAAGAAAACTACTGTTCTGAGGAAAGTTAGTCTTGCTGCTGACACAAAGCTGGAAAAATCTGGATTATTTTCTTGGCTCCATTAGCAACCCACCTCTACCTCAGTTTCTTGCTCTGTACTCTGAACATATTTTTTCTTACACTAAATGCTCCTGGTACACTGACTTCATAGACTTAGCTAGCTCAGAGAAATGTGCAGTCTGTTCCACTGGTATTTATAGAATTGTTTTAGAAGTCCTGATACAAGGGTCATGATGCAGAACAGGGCATCAATACTTTAAAAATAATTTTTAGTCATATTCAGAATAAAGGAAAAAATAACATTATGTTCTTCACCATAAGTTTATCCATCTGAAAGACTAGCAAGCCCTAAACCTCCTAAGGTGTCTGAAATATCTGGACAGAAACATCAAAACAGAGGCTTTGAGGTATTTTCAATATGACCAGAAGCAGGAAGAACCAGAGTGCAGAGCCGTGAGGTTTAATTTGAATAGATAACTTCACTGCTAATCTGATCTACACCTGCAATCTGAACCTTTGGAGGTTCACCCACAACCACTAAACATCACAGCAAGCTGAGAACGAGGGGAACCTCAACTGATTTAATCAAGAAATCACGTAGGCAACAAAATGAGGTCATGCAATTTTTGCAATTTAACACTGGCAAAAGGGAGAAGGGGACAGAGAAGGAAGAGGGAGGAAGTCTGCTGTCTCATAAATACAACATACTCCATAGCTAGTGATACTCTCACATTTTGCTGTTTTCATCCACTTCCCTCTTCTACTGTGTCCCCTTCCTCAGAAGGACTTCCTCAACACTGCAACTAACATGAACTAACACAAACTGAAACTTCCCATTGTCTTTATACCACTGATTACATCAGGAAATGCCTCGTTCTCTCCTAACTGATGCTGATAAAACCAGCTTAAATTGTGCAAGGCACATATCTAGAAATGGAGTATTTTTCACATTGCAATTTTTTCCAGACCTCAAGATGACAAATATAATTTAGGTAATTTACATGAGTTTTAACCAGACCAAATAATAGACTTCTGGGCTGCATACAGAAATAACTTCCCCTGTGCAGTTGACAAGCCTGTAGAGCTGCCCTGCACATATCAAAGGAGTGTGGGTGAAAGCTGGATCTTTTCCTCATAAAAAGAAAAATACCAATACCCTGAAACCACGTGTCTTCTAGGCAGATTCCCAAGCACACTTTGTTTTCATTTACTAAAATAATGTCTAACAATAGAGACTGAAAGCAGATTTTCCTACACTATAAAAACTCCTATTAGAGACCAGCAGATCTTAAATAATTTTATTCACCTAACAGTCGTCTCTCTGCATAGTGAAAGAACAAGATTCATCTAAATAGAGAAAAATTAGTCACTCTTTCTCCAGTCTTCTACTGTGTTAATGACTAGATTAGGGATGGAACAAACAACACTCTGAGCCCCACCAAACCATTTGGAAATGTGCACTGCATAGTCCTATTTAATGTAAAGTACCCCAAAAGTCATGAGGGCCATAGAGGCTGTTTGGGATGCCCAGGCTCAAAGCCCACAGTTAGAACATCCCCAGGCATCTCTGTGTATTCCCAAAGAACACAAAATTCTGATCTCCTTTTTGTTCTTGACATAGGGCCAGTGGTGTCAGCCTGTGAATCACCAGGCAGCCAGTTTGGAAGGAGGAGTTGATAGGTGTAATCATCCTTTATTGCATTAGCTAATTTTGATTTGCCTGGTTTATGCTGTTAACAGAGTGGAGTCACAACTCATATGAGTTTTATGCTAGTGCAACCCCATTTATTGTAAAAAAAAAAGGGCCCTAAATTAGACAAGTGGAAGTGAGGTCAGAACTGGACTGAATACTGTGCAATATTCTACTTGAAAATAGCTCATAGTTCTTAAAAAATGAAATGAACATTTCTGCTTGTCTTATGACACTCAGGCAAGTAGGTGGTAAAACTTTCTCTGGCCCTATGCTTCTGGAAACTGGCCTAGCTATCCTGATCTGCACTGGAGCAGATCTCTATACACATTGATCATTTGTCCCTAAATCTCAAATTATTATCTGAACGGATATTTTCTAAGAATGAAATATGGCTCTTTGAGTCCCAAGAATCATCTTCTCTTTAAATGGAAAGAAGATGAAGTGGCATAGTACTAGCAGCCATTCAGTAGCTGTTTTCAATCAGTTTTTTCTTAAGTTTTTTTCTTTCTACTTGCTTTATGTGTTACATGGGAATTGCAGCCAGCTTTGTACACCTGCTTCATTTTTCACTCCTGTAAAAAAGTGATAACTAAATAGAACCAAACTCAGAAGTATCATTCTACCTTAAAAAATATTTATATATATATATATGTGTATATATGGAAGGTCACCTTCTCTTTTTATGTTTTGATCTTTTCTATTTTCTACCTATAAACACAGACTCTTGGCAAATTCTCTGGCTTTTTCACAGGTCAAGAGGAAAAGTTTGACAAACAAAGCATACTGATAACACCTCATAAAGTAATATGGAAGAATTTCTCAACCTAGAATCTGTATTATGACTACACTCAACAAAACAGACCTTTTTTTTTTTTCCAACAGTCAAAAAGTAAGCAAAATCCTGGGTTACTTAATCTATCATTTTTCCTTATAATCCTTCCTGTCCTAAAATTTAAACTGGTCACTTTGCCTATGACATTTAACTGTTTCTTATTTGTCATTCACTTTACAGATTGCATTCTGCTGTGGGAAAAACCTGTCTCTCATGCCTCTAACACAACTAATGAGGGGACTGCTCAACTTCAAAAGGGAACAATACCCAGTCTAAGAGCCATCAGAGAACCCACATTTCAGGAAGAGGTGAGTAGGGAGAGCATAGGAAAACTGCTGAAATGAAGAGACAGGTGTCAGGAGGAGGATGAATGTGATTCACCAGGTTACTCCAATGGATGTGGCAGCATGTATATCAAGTTTACACAAAGACCATTAGAAATGAAGGCTGACAGCTGCCTTTCCCCACTCTATGGCATTTATAGCTTATTCTTGACTCAGCAATCTCCTGCTTTATTCAAGATGTACGATATTCCAAGCCAGCAAGCATTTGTCTTTCATTTTCTCTGTTTTTTACCTCTGTCCAATCCAGACAACTGATTTATTTTTTTTTTTAAATAACATTCTTCCCTTCTCTTCGATATTGATTGGAAACAGTCTGACAGAGTTTTTGACAATGAAATACATTTTTTTCAGTTTTATGACCTAGTTAGTTACACCTTGTAAGCCTGTGAAGATAATAAAATCAGGGCCAGATTTTTTCCCATATGTAAGCACAGGAGTAACCTACTGTAATATACAGACTCTTTACAAAAACCAGCAAAATACTAAACAAACTTTCCAGAATTCATCCTTACATAACAATCAGGAAAAAACATACAACCAACCAAAACCTAACCTAAACAACCACACACCACTACCAATCTCTGTCCAGTGAAATAAACACCCTTTTCAGAGTATTTCTTGCAGGGCCAGAAATTTAGATACTGACAACATGTTAACATGTTAACTAGCATGTTAAGTTTCCACTCTGCCTTTAATGCCAGTACCACATCCTTTTCAGCAGTGTCCAGTGAAAGAGCAAACTGTGAAAAGAGCAAAGAGCAAACTGTGAGCAAACTCATGAAAACCATTAGATTCAATTGCTGCCATTTCATTTTATATCCCCAAGGAGAATGCATACATGAGGACACATATTTCTATCATATATATATATATATATATATATATATATATATATATGTTCTGAGCTTCAAAAACTGAAGACACAACAGCCTGAATGGAGTTTATTATACAGGAGAATAAAGCAAACATCTCTCATTTACTGTACACACATGGTTTCCTGAAACCTGAGCACACAAATGTCTGGTTCTGATCATTCACCCATGTCAGAGAGTGCAAACCATGCTTTATACAGGAAAGGATGAGCAAAACCCCACGAAATTTATCAGTGTTACTTACCTACAAATAGAACCAACAGAGTGAAAGTCAGAGAGCAAATACAGATATGAACTTCCCCTTCCTTCAATTGGGCTGGGAGAAGTCATGAGCAAAAATGCTTGACTGCATCCTGAAAAAGGGGACAAGAAAGGTCCCAGGACAGTCCCCCTGCACATCTGGAAAAGGACTTTTGAGCACTGCTGTGGTTCCAGGAAGGCACTGAAAGAACCATCTCTCTGAAAAGAGGAGAAATGAAAGGTAAATCATCAAAAGATTGTGACAGCAGGATACTGTGGATCAGCATTGTTTAGAAAGCAACTGGTATATTTTTGAAAGCTAAAGGACTCCAAAAGCCTTGGAGAGGAGCATGTTGTGGCTAGGAAGACAAAGTGACAAAAGAGAGGGATGACCAGAAAGCGCAGAGCAGGAGGTGGTATGTGACAAGAATGCAATGCCAAGCATTCCACTGCAGGATGAGACACCACATCTACATGCAAACCTCACTGACAAGGACAACATCCTTCTTCTCACCTGTGTCTGCAAAAACAAGGAGCAGGTTCAGTGTCTTAGCTCTTATGACATAAACTGTTTCACCTCAATAGTGATACCAACAGCTACTTTCATGAGCTAGACCTCCAGCAAAGCCAGACAAAACTGCATTTTCTTTTAGAGGGAAAGCAGGGTAGCAAATCATGCAGGTGCTTTAGATTACCAGGTAGTTTGCACTGCTGCAGATACATCCAAGACAAAAGCAGTGAGGTGGAAGAGGAAGCATGTGAGTATAAGCCACCCAAACAATGCATAACTAATGCAGAATTACCTTGGACACCTTAATGTTCTCACATCATGGATACAGTGTAAAAACTTTGTCCTACCTGAAAGAGAGGCATATAAACATGTACAAAGTACAGATAATCACATTATTGGACAGCAAAGCTCATACTTTGCCCTTGAGACAGGAACCCAGCTAACAAAAAGAGATTACTGCTGAAGAACCTCACTTTTCCGAATTTTGAAAACTTCTTCAAAGTTTGAAAGATTTGGTGTTGGAAGGAGATGAGGCCTTTCTGTCAGTAAACAGGGCTTAACGTTCACCCCAGCCTCATGAAGTGCTGAAGGCCAGCAATGATACCAGTGCAAATCTTGGATCCTAATTTTTTTGGGATGTACACAAAGAAATATGGCATTTGTAGCTGCTGTTTGACATATCTTTTTGTTAACCTCTATTTACATGTTTTTCATCTAACCACAGACTGATCAAAATTCATATCTGTGAGAGTAACAGCAGGTATCAAGTTGACCAGTTTCATTCAATGTTAACCATTACTCTCAGCAGTCAGTACCTCCCTCACACAAGAACTAAATCATCTTTGGCAGCTGTTACTATTTTAGTCCCATACCCTATTTAATTGCCACACCTAGGTCACCAGCACCTTCCTAAAGAAAAACAGTAATAAATAAACAGCGTTAATGCAAATTATTCTGGAGAGAGCAAACACTGAAGTATGAGGAGTGCTGGAGATGTCAGTTAAGACTGTCTGGCCTTCATGATTGGAGATTATGCAGTTTCTAGTTGTAATCCTTTTCCTTGCCCATTTATTCTACTGCCTGTTGTAGCTGCTATGACTACCAGCCCATGAGCTAAAAGATCACCCACCCTTTGTTGCAGTCTCCAGGATTCATCCACAAGATGCAAACAATATTGTCTTGCTTGATGCCAAGGTGAGGAGGCCTATTCTCAACTCCTCTAATAGTGCAAAAATAGAAATTACAGAGGTGAAATGCAAAAATACCCAATATCACTTAGTGGCCCTCTGCATGTTACAGACCCAGGCCATTACACCTTCATGGACATGCCATTTGGGTCTCACCAGCTTGCATTTTCAAACACATTCAACTTAACTTCCACAGTGTAAAGTTTACCCCATCTAAAGTTCACATAGTAGGTGAATATCTGGTAGAAAGAACAAGTCTGTAGTGAGTTGATCTGCTATAGCACCCAACAAATAAACATCATCTTCAACAAGATTCAGCAAAGTTTCCAGTATTTTTATATTTTTGGCTTTCTTAAGCAAGGCAACTCACACTGAGACCTTCTGATTCAAAAGATATAAAATAGGCCTGTCCTCTTTTTTTTTACTGCTTTTGTAGGGTTATTAGACTAAAATCCTAAAGAAGCAAAGTATATGCAATCCTTCTGTCTGTCTCATTTCTGCTCCATGCTGGGCAATTTCTGAACTCAATGACTTACTTGAACCCATCAAACCCAGCTGAGAAATTAACAGAGGTCACCAACATGCTGGGTCCCTGCTAACTTCTGGAAAATCCGCAGACCAATACAAACAGAAGAAAGTGCCCCCACACAGGAAAATTTGTCAGCGTAGCTGATCTGCTACCTGCTGGGCTAGGTGCCCACCAGCTGGTCAGGATACACATGGTTATCAGCCAACCCCTCTTCCTGCCCAGCTAACAGAGAACTGAGAGACTGGGATAGAGAGGAATGGCTCAGAGGTGGTATTAGGGGTCTCTCACAGGGGTGAGATGATAAGCAATGCCAAAAAAACCCACCAACCAGCAGTAATTTACAGGCAAAGAGGTGCAGATAAACAAGACAGGCATAAGGCACAGAACCCTGTGTCACGTTACAGACACCAGGAGGCCTCCTGCCCATCAAACATGGTTTCCTATCGAGTTCTCCAAGATGACAGGCAGTTTGGGTATAGCAGAATGCTCTGCATGCCCACCAAGAATTTAATTTGGATCACCATTAGCTGATTTACCTGCCAATGTAACAGAAGTGGAAGTGAAGCTGCTTTTCATTATGCTGTTTGTTATCAGAAGCATCATAAATTTATCCCTGGATGGAAGATTTAAACCTAACTGAGCCTTCTGTTTTTAAATTCCACTCTGAATAGACAGACAAGGGAAAAATACTTATTTTTAGATATAGAGAAAGGGAAACAGACAAAAAAAAGTAGTGAAGACCTGGGAAAAATCTCTGGAAATGAGGTGATAATTTAAATCACTTTGAGGCTGGACAAGACATTTAAGGAAAGTTTGGTGGAACAGTGTTGTGAAGGTCTGGCTTTCACATGAGCTCCAGAAGGAAACATTCCAAACTCGAGATCTAAATCCTCACTAATCTTTATGGCCTGGTAGCAGAATGCAAAACACCAGGGCTCTGCACTGGAGCTGTGAGCCAGCGTTCCTGCCACACTAGATATCCCAAACTCACGTGTTAAATTAATTGAGATGGTTGAATGAGGAGGCAAGTTATGCTTTAACAGCCCACATTTAAATTGTCCATGTGGATGTGTCGATTAGCAGTTGTGGAGAGCATTCTGCTTCTTCCTTCACTTCCTTTGCTTCTTATTTTGAAAATCTTTGGACTGCAGAAGAACTTCAAGTCTCTGGCTGTTTAAGGACCATGTGACTCCTCTGGACTTTGAACTCAGATAAACTTCTTACTGAATGAAGTCATGTGTAAAATGCTTTCCAACAGAGATTATTTTGAACCAAGCCGTACTAAGAAATGCAACAGAATTTCAACACTCATATTTCAGCAGCGAAAAAAGGAACCATTCTTGTACTGAGTGCAGTGCTTTGGGGGAAGCACCAGATCCCCTCACATTAACAGAACTGCACTTGTACTAGATTATGGAAGCAGATCATGGTTCAGTTCAGGGAATTAAACAATCATCAGACTTCTGTATAATCACAAGTCAGAAAAAATAGGTTTTGCCTAATCAGTGCATGCAACTCTGCTTCCAAAAGACATCTTCATAACTCTCATTATCCCAAGTTTTAATCAGTAAAACCAGTATCAGCTCCAAACTGGTCATGTTGGGATGGATCAGAATTTCTATATGTTTTTTAGCTAATGTTTGGATTTTAAAATGCACAGGCCTGATCATGATGCTTTTTTTCCCTAGGAGCAGAATATATGGCTTGTATCCTGGCTAACTTCCAACCTCAGTAATTAAGTACTGACCACATAAGTTTCCCTTGTGGTTTTAACTGGATAAAGCATTCCTCTCCAGTTCCTGATACCTTGATGTGAAGCACTGTTAAACAGCTACTGCCCCCTGCCCCAAAGTTGGCTGCGTTTAGTAATAAGTGAAAAAAATTCTTAAAATTATAATTATATCCCTGTCCCCTCCAAAATTAAATGTTAAAATTTTAAATATAACTGGGAGGATATGGATCTGTTTCATTCCTTGAGACATTTTGAGTTCCCAGTCATACCCATTAGACATGATCTACTGTATCAGGCTGATGTTTTCATGCAATCAATTTGATAAATTAAGATTTATATAAACTTTTAAACATTTAAACATTTATATAAACTATTAACTTCAGCTAAAGTCTGCAACATTTACTACCTCTGCAGCTACATCAGGGTCACTGTGACAAATTAGGCACCCTGACAGCCAGAAGCTACTTGAACAATTTCCCTTGCACAGGATCTAAGTGACACTAAGCAGCAGAAATACCAGGAAAAAAGCCAGTTAGACCAGTCTATGTTTTAACCACTTGATCAGATTTATAAACTACTTTGAAGATGACAAATGCTGCTGAGCTGTTCAGCATCACTAAATAAAATTGTGCACAAGAACAAAATATTTTCTGCAAGAGAGCTGAATGCTAAGTGGTCCTATTAGCTGCTTAATCCACACCCATGTATACATACACATGCAACCATATGTATGTGCCTATATACATCAGTTTAAGAGATTTTGTGTAATACATGGCTCCTTTTTCTTTCTACTTTTCTTTCCACTTTCTGCTTTCTCCTAATCCAGAAATGGGCCCAGTCTGAGAATATGATGAGTGGTCAGCTTTCTCCCATTTTGCTCAACTTGCCCTTTTTGTAAACATCCTTCCTCTTTGCACCCCCAAATGATCAATTAGAGGACTAGTGTACACAGAAGATGAGAAACCTCTGCCATTTACATTCACAGGTTCATTGGGATTCTGCTCCCTGGTCCTCTCTTTTTGTCAGAGGACTGGGACTGGTGGGGAGGCTGGAGCCTGTAGAGGCAGAATGAGTAGCCCTTGTCACTGCAAGACCCAGCAGGCTCAGCGCTGGCCAAGGAGCCAAAGGCTGGTGCAGAGCACACAGAAATATGCTTGGGTTGTGGGAATGCTCTTCCAGTTAATCCATCAAACTGGGTAGGTTGGGATTTGACTCCCATCCTGTAAGGATATGGCACTTAATTGAGAAGACTGAATATTTGCTAGGTTTTGATCAGGCCAAACCACCAAACAAGAAAAAAAAAACAAACACAACCCCCCCAAAAAAAAAAAAAAAAAAAAAGAAAAAGTAAGTATTAGAGGGAGATATAAAATTTTAAGTGTCTCCGGTGGCATGCCTTTAAACACACTGCAACAGGGTTCAAGCCATTGCCTCCACCAACAGCATGAAATGGGCTCCCTCTCTGGTGGGCAACATTGCCATCATGCGGCCATTCCAGATCTGCAAAAATGCCAGCAGTGGCAGAAGGGATCGGAACCTTGACCCAAATCTGCACCTTTTAAACTTGCTTTCAACAATACTGGCAACCTACAGGACAATTGGCAAGGCAGTGATAACTCTGTCATAACAAGCCTCCACAAAGAAAACCACTCCCTTCTTCAGACCTACTCTTTTTTATGACAGGTAGCAAATGCATTTTTCATTTTTTGAGATACACAGCTGCCACAATCATGTTGCAGTGCACAGTATAGCATACAACTGAACATCAAAAATGTACAGAAACATCCATAAATGACAAATGGAGCATTCTTGGGATCAGGAAGCCAATCTTCAGCAGTAATCTGAAAGAACAGCACAATGGCCTGGATCAGGAAAGAGCTGCAACACAGAAAAATACATGGAAGTTGGCATACAGTCAGGAGTGGAAACAAAGCAAGTGAATCAAATTATTAATTTAAGAAGAAAATGAAATACTGACAGCAAGAGGACAAAACAACATGGAATGCAGAAGCAAGCTGTCATACAACATGCAGAGGGGAAAGTTGTATATAGTCAGAAAAGTAGTAACAGAATTAAACCAGATCCAGGGATTATTATTAGTGGCTCAATTAGAGCAGCAATTAAGAAGAATAATTATCTGCTTAAGTCCAAAGTCGTGCATCTACACAAAACTTTACACTCATCTGGAATCCTGCCAAAGCAAGGCAGACATGATTGATGACATTACTCACGACATGGTAGTGGGCCTCAGTGGGGGACACACACATCCTTCTTAATGAAGGGACAACCTTGTTGCCTGTGAATGGCAGAAGAAGCTGGAACCAAATTTAGTAACATACTGGTTAACAGAACATCCGTCTTTTAGCTATAAAAACCTTGTATCAAAACAGCACTAAAGATATAAGGGAAACATAATAAATAGGAAACAAATATTGACAGGGAAAGAACAGAAGCTTAACCACCACAGGTGGCTGGCAGTACAAAAGAAAATCCTATTTACTTTCTTGTCTCCTAGGACTTGGCACCTGTAAACACCTAGAGGAGCCTGCCTGCCATCACCATGACAGCAGGAGCAAAGACACTGCACTTGGGAAAGAGCCTTCAGCAGCTCAACTGCCAAAACCAGGGAAGAAATAGTAACTTTCTTCTGCACCACCTAATTTTGACAAGAAAGCTTGCAATATTCACTCAAGTGGAAACTCCGAACAAATCCTAAAAAGCCAGTGAAGGAAATGGAATAAATATTTACAATCACCCTGAGCTGGAGCTGCTGAGATGGTAATTATACTTTTTTTTTCTTTTTTTTTTTTGGTGGTGGTGGTAGTGTTTACGTGTTTGTTTTGCCAGATTGGATAAGGGTCATCTGCTTATCTATTCCTGAAAAGCATCGCTGTTTTGTTATGTACTTCCTCCTGTCTAGGGTAAGAGAGCAGAAGCCAGAGGAATATTTTTGTCTGGCGTTTTTAGCAAAAAGGCTACTTTGTGAAAAGTAAAAATGCTCCCAGGCTGCAAGAGAGCTTTGTTCTCTGTGTCATCAACCAAGTTTCTGTATCCCGCTACAACTTTAGGTACGTTTTCTAAGAGACTATACCCCCATTATTTTTGCAGGTTAAATGCAAAACAAATTAAAGGGTTAAATTAAAATGAATCCATTTCAGACCATGAATCCAGGACGGAAAACAATTTTCCAGGAATATCTGACAAATCAGGGGACTGTGGTGAAGCCCCGTTGCTGGCAGAGACAGAACCACCTCTGTGCCAAGTGTCCCTACCACATACGGACTGGTGAAGAAGCCAGAGTCCCTTATGCAGAATTTTGCAGAGTCTTTGGCTTCCCGGACAGATTGACAGCAATGCTCCAAAACAAACACCTTGTCTTCTATGAACTGAGGAGTTTCTCAGGGGGCATAGTCCAAAAAGGCCATGCTACAAACTGTACTGACCAAGACAGCCATCCGGAATCCATGCTGTTTGAGGTGGGTGGGTATCTGGATGCAGTTATAGATACCTATGAAAACATCGGATGCATCACCCTCTATTCACACTACTCTCCTTGTAATGAGGCTTACCACCGCTGCCTAAGTAAAATCTACACTTTCTTGCTGAAGTATCCAGAAGTCTCCCTCTGCATCTATTTCTCGCAGCTTTACCACGGTGAGGATGGTTTCCCCACCACTGCGTGGAACCATGCAGCTTTGCGGAGCCTCTCCAGCCTGTGGCCTCAGGTGACTCTGCAGAGACTGCCTGGGGGGACATGGCATTACCTCCTCTGCAATTTTGTGTATGGCATCCCAGAGTCAACCCTTTATCACCCAACTCTGCTGTCAAGAACCTTAGCGGATCAACAAAATCCACATCAAATTAACAACTTAAGGGGAATGAAACCCTATTTTAGAGAAGTCTTTCCACAAGCAGTGCAGGGAAAGCCTGCTGTGCAGCAGAACTTAAAGATCTTTTCTTCTCCTAGCCTGGCCTCCCAACAGCCTTTCAAAGCAATGAGGGGCAGTATGCTACCTCCCATGTCTCAAAGCCACTTGGTGCTTTTGCCCAGCATGTTCCTGTCCTTTCAGAGGGAACATCTATACCCTAGACCTCAAAATATTGTCAGGCATTTAAAAATGCCAAAGGAACAACCCAGTGAAACTCGTAATTCTGAAATGTTTCCAAGTGGCAGACACCTGATCTGAAGATGATACAAATTGAACTGCTTTCAGGCTGTAGAACTGAGATCACAGATGGCATAAAACACCACCACCACCAGTAAAATTGCCTCCTACAAAAGTTAGCCCACAGAATAACTGTGGGTCTGAAATAACTGATTTTGAAGATGATGTGCTTTAATTAGATGTGGTCCTTAGATACATGGTTTAGTGGTGGACTTAACAGTGTGCTAGATTAACCGTTGGATGTGATGGTCTTAAAGGTCTTTTCCAACCAAAACCATTCTATGATTATATTATTTTAGTCCTACACCTTTCAAACATAAGTCCATAGCAGTAAACCCAAACCCTCAGTATCTCCTGATTATCTCCTGAAATTATTTGTTACCCTTAAGCCAATTGCTACTCAAATTGTGTAAGCCATCCATAAGCTACAACCACAACTACAGCAGGATCGTAGCTTCCCAGCTGTGGCAGCTTTGCTGGAACACATGACATGGCCTAAATTCATCCTCTATTAAGAAGGTGGTTATGCAGGTAAGGCTGAGATATGAGCAAAGTTTTTGCAGCAACTGTTTCCTTAATAATAGGGGGGGTTATATATGCATATATATGGAGGGGGGGTGTTTGTTTGGGTTTTTTTCTAGGTCCTTCCACTAAGAGGAACTTCCCATATCTGTGTAATTTTCTGATTAGTAAGTTGTCTCTAATATGACAATATAGATAACACAGATCTACACAGTCCAAGTATAACTGAGGAAAAAAAATCCTCTCATTTAGAGAAGAGTTTTCACATTGTGATTTAGTATAATAACAAATAATAGTTTGTTATTATGCTAAACGTTTTTAAAAATGGAGCAGCTGAAGTCGAGAACGTCTCACAGCAAATGAGGGTCCCATCCCAGTTAATGTTAGTTGGGACTGAACACACTTGCTAGTCTTGTAGAAGGCTGTGCTTCTGCTCTCTTTTTGCTCCTTTTGTGGTCACAGCTACTATATATCGGAGCAAAAGGAAGAGGCTGCTTTCCAGTGTGACCCCTAAGCACCCTTTACTTCAGCAGGGGTGATCCCGCTTGTGGGAACTCAAAGGTGTGTTGTGTGGGCTCTAGGTTGTGCCACCCCCGCTCTGTACCCCCCACAAGCCTGTAAGGGAATCGACACGGTCCCTGCCTGCCTCGTACCCGTCCGAGAACGGAAAACCGGCTGCTCCTGAACATGGCGCGCAGCCGCGGAGTTCGCAGGGAGAATCGGCTGCCAGTGTCTGTCATGGTAGCGCACAGCTGCTCCTCTCCGCCAAGGTCTATCGGGGGAGCTTACAGCCGCGTCTCTCCGCCGGTGTCCGTTAGTCAGGGGAGGGCACAGTCGCGCCTCTCCGCCGGTGTCCGTTAGTCAGGGGATGGCACAGCCGCGCCTCTCCGCTAAGATCTATTAGGGGAGCGCACAGCCGCACTGCTCCGCCAAGGTCTTTCAGGGGAGCGCACAGCCGCGCTTTTCCGCCGGGGACTGTCAGTCAGGGAGGCGCAAAGCCGCGCAGTCCCGCCGGCGTCTGCCGGGGGAGCGCACAGCCGCGTCTCTCCGGCGGGGACTGTCAGTCAGGGAAGCGCACAGCCGCAGTCTCGCAGAGGTCTGTCAGTCAGGAGAGCGCCCAGTCGCGCCGGATCTGTCAGAGGATCGCGCCGGATCTGTCAGAGGATCGCACCGCTGCAGCTCTCGACCGCCCGCCTCAGCGCAACTGACAGCAAAAGCCGTTGCCTCGTAACGCCCTCAACGACTCTCCCGTTGCGCGTCCCGCCTTCCCGCCAGAACGCATGCGCAGTGCGCCTTCCACTGCTGGCGCATGCGCTCGGGGAGGCGGAAGCGGCGCGCGCGTGCGCGGAGCGGCGGGCGGTGTCTGCGGAGCGGGGTGAGGATGGCGAAGCACACGGTGTCGTCGGCGCGGTTCCGCCGGGTGGATGTGGACGAGTACGACGAGAACAAGTTCGTGGATGAGGAGGAAGGTGGCGACGGGCAAGCGGGGCCCGATGAAGGCGAGGTGGATTCGTGCCTGCGGCAATATCCTTCCGCCTCGGCGGGGAGGGCGGGGGGAGCGGCGGCTGCCGCCAGCGGGACTGCCTTTTATGGGAACATCCGTGCCTGGTGCTGCCGCCGAGGAACGGAGAGGGGCGACCCCGGCCGGCTCCTGACAGGAGGGCGGCCGGGGCTGACAGAAGGAAGGGGGCCGCCGCTTCTTCCCTTTCACGGCAGAGGCGGCGGGGTCCCGGGGCTGTGCTCTCTGGGAGGTGTCCTAATCGGGGGAGCGAAAGGGAGGAAGGCGGTTTCCTGTGGCGGAAAGAAAAGCACCGTGTGGCCGCTCCCACTGCCGGCTTCACCGTCTGGCTGACCCCGGACTAGCGCTTCCCCGCCCGGTCGCTGCCGAGTTGCCGTCCCGGCAGCTGTGGCCTGCTCTTAAGGGCTATAAATTGCAGAAGTGAGGGAGAAGAATTTCTTTTACTTGGATTCTCGTTCAACAAAAGGCCTAAGAAGTATTCTCCAACACTGGAGCTTCTAGTTGGTGCTGCTCCTTCCTCAACTGGCCTGATATTAATTGCTACCTTACACTGTAATCTGTGCTATCACTGAGGGAGTCGTTGCATCCACTGAACCTCAAGTATTGTTAGTCATGCACAAGCCAGCTGCAAGGATCATTGTCCTGGAGCTGGTTCTGTTGCTTTCCAAATATTTGCTGTCTGGTCCTTAACTATCTGGCACAGGGAACATGATGGCTGCACTACAGGCGGCTCTGAAGAACCCTCCTATCAACACAAAGAACCAGGCAGTGAAGGTGAAACAGTAACTAACTCACTCCTGGGTTACTCCTTAAAAATCCTTTCCTGTTTCTATAACCCCTACCCCATCAGCCCTGCCAGATGGACTTTGAGGAAGCCAAGGTTTTAGGGTATTCCCTGATGTTGAAACATCCATGACCTGCAGTGTTTTAGTCTTGTTCAAAATACTGTAGTTCAGGTGTCACCTGTCCACATACCTTTAACTTGGTGCTAGATGTGTGTTCTTCTGCCTGCCTTGGCTGTAGGTTGCGTGCCCTGGCTAACTCCATGCATGGCAGCAGCACGTAGATGTAGGTGGCACTGAACGATCAAGGAACCACAACTGCAGTAGTCATCTGTGACTAATGAAGCTCTGCTAGCACACCTAGACCCTGAACCTACAAAAAAGGAAGAACTGATGGTCATCACAGCCAATCAAAATTAAGCTGTTAATCCACACTCCCCCTGTGACAGAATACAGGAGCCTGCTGCATGCGTCTATTTCTGAATCTTCCCAGAATAAACCTTGAATGGATCATGATTGCAGCGAGGTTCCCCCTGTGAGGGGCAGATAGGATAGGATGTGGAACTGCCCAGATGGTGAGTGAGCGCCTGCAGAGACTTTTTTCACCTAGGCCCAGCCTTTTCCTGAGATTTTCACAGGGTTTTGAGATCCAGCTGGTGTTTGTTACAGCTAGTGCTGTATAAAACACTGAACAGCTTTATCCTCGTACTAATGACTTACTTCCATTAGATCCGTATTTATGTACTCAAGAATACACTTTGAAGGCAGTAGAATTGCAGAGGGCAGAGTGACTGAATTTTAATGTTTGGCTTCATTTTTACTTGATCTCGTGGAACTTTTATATTTTTACTTACAATTCTTCATGTGAGCCAAGCAGCTATGGGATATTAAATTGAACAAGAAAACCAACATTCGTAATTTCTGAAGAAGGAAGCTGCTTGGCTTATTTATATAATGGAATTATTCAAAAGTGCAACATACCGAAGACCTTTTTCTTTTATCCTCCCCCAGTTAGTGTTGGATTAACAGGAAGAGCTGCTTTTTTTGCTAATTACATGGCTAATCTGCTGCTGTAATCATGCCACACACATTCCTCGGCCTGAAACGATATCCAGATCAACCTGTAAATGGTTACTAATGCAAAATAGTAATGTTGCCAGTTTGCATCTCATGGGCCTGGGACAGAAGTCAACTGTATTGAAAACATGTGGCTTCCAGCAGTCACCTCTTCCAGGCTGGCCAGTGGCATTTCCATGGAATATAATAATTGTATCCCCGTTACACAGTACACAGGCACGGAAACTCTGGTGACAAGGGAGGCCAGTCAGTTCTTACAATTCTTATAATATAAAAACATGCCAGACCTTGAGTTTCAATATGAAAATCTAGTATTTAGCTACAATCTCATTTAATAGGTGGAGAATTGCAAGAACAAGCAGAGGCAGAAAACCTAGAGTAGGACAAAGGTGTTAAACTTTCTTACACTGTATCATTGGGAGGATGTATCACAAGCTTGTTATCACGAGCTCTTTTCACAAACTGCCCTATTCAAACATTTTAGAGTTGTTAAAGAGAAAAAAAATCTAGTTTTGTTAGTTGAAGAGATTATTAGTATTTGAATGCACCTTATATGAGAATAAATTTATCTCTGCCATCCTTATTTGTTGACAGGATCGCGCAGAAAGCATTGTCCTGAAGGTCCTCATCTCTTTCAAAGCCAACGATATTGAGAAGGCAGTGCAGTCCCTGGACAAGAACGGTGTTGACCTGCTAATGAAGTACATCTACAAAGGCTTTGAGAGCCCCTCTGACAACAGCAGTGCTGTGCTGCTGCAGTGGCACGAGAAGGTACGTTTGTAGGGCTTGCTCTTGCCCGGGTTATCCGTGGTAACAGGTTCTTGGTTCTGAGGCACACTCACTGAGCCTGCTAAGTTTCTGCCTGGTCAAACTGAAATGTTGTATTTCACACTGGGAGGACAGCACAGTCCTTGTGAGCTCATGTGCCTACTTCTTCTGATTCATTGGGTAAAGATTCTCCAGTCAAAATTTGTTTTTATCTTAGACTGAGGCAAACAAAAGGGTTCAGTCCAGTGATTATAGCCGAAGGAAGCAGAAATCCCTTCCCAGACAGAAGCAAAGTAAACAAGTTGGTTATGTAGGGACATAAATGCTTGCTGAATAGCTGTCTTTAAAGTGAATGTGATTAGCCTTCCCTGGCACTTTGAGAGCCAGCATTTCACTCTCAGTTGTAAAGGGCAGGGAGATGCTCATTTGAAATACAGTCGGGAAACATTCCAGTCATTTCAGCCTGTAGCTACCTCAACCTGGTGTTAATTGCTGTGTTTCTCTCCTCAGGCCCTGGCTGCTGGAGGAGTAGGGTCCATTGTCCGTGTTTTGACTGCCAGGAAGACGGTTTAAACCCAGCAGCAGGTGGCTGGCTGCCATCCACGGCACGGGAAATGCTGGTACAAAACCCAACTACCAAATGCCATGGCTGCCCCGTGGGCAGCACCTGTCTCCCAGCTTGCCTTCTTGCTGCTTCTCTCATACCTGACAAATAACGCATATCGTGATCTCTTTTTTGTTAAATTCTGGAAAATTACGAAGGTGCAATGTTATTTCTAACAGGAATATTTGGTACTTGTGAACATTTCAGTGACACATATAATGACACATACAACTTTATGTTTAGGATGATTTGTGTTTGTGTATAAATATGGCAGATTTTGACGTGACTTTCTGATGTTGCAAATGTTGAGGGACACAGGGCAATGTCTTAATTCTTTTTGCTAGCCAAGCAGTGCTTTGATGTAAGATCTATATTTAAGAAGTGGGGCAGCTATTACTATAGGTAACTGGACCATGTTTCCTTTGGTCAACCTCTGAACCTACATCCGGGAACAGGACAGAAAGCAAAGGCTCCCTTCTGACCCCCATTATCATTCCAGAGAGCTGAGTATTTAATTCCTTAACCTCACATCTCACGGCCTGTTCTGGTTCCTTGTGATTGGTCCAATGCTGGGTCCACAGAGGGATGAAATCATCCATCATGCAGTTAGGATGGCAGAATGATGGTCCACTGACACCAGCCCAGTGAACTCTTCTTATTTGGGGGAGAAAAGATGCTGAAGATGAGAAGAAAGAGCAGCTTTCACACATCAAATCACCTTTCAGCAACTTGAAAGAGATTTGATTTTGTCAAGCACAACAAAGCAGCTGCCTGGCAGCATCTGAGAAACGCACACTGGTATCCACACCAAACTTGCAAAACTCCCATATTTTGTGTTCTAGATCTACAGGGTCTTAAAGGATACCAGACAGTTCACATTCCTGTTGCGTTGTGCCACAGTGTGTTAGCTAGTGGGTGAATCTGCTTCCAAAATAAAGAGCAGTAATTTTAAAGGAATTAGGAAAGCCCAGGGCATCCCAGACCACAGATCACCATTGAAGGTTTAGGACCAGGACTAAAATACATGTGTTTTACATTTACCATTTTACTGCAGCTGAGTTGTGTAAAACTGTTGGGGAACTTGTGAAATCTTTGCTGTTTTTTGATATCTGCTTTTTTTTGTATTAATAATAAAGACCAGACAATAAATTGTCACTGAATATTTACTCACTGCCTGAAGTATTTTATAGCAGGCTGCTCTTCAAGGACTGTCACGGTTTGACTCAGGATCAGCAATTAAACCAGAGACAAGAATAAAAAAGCAAGCCCTGAAACTTCTCCCCTCCATTATTTTTCTTGATAGCTTTGCTTTCTAGCAGTTACTTGTATGTAATGGAATGGCAACACATGTGCAGCTTCATCCAACTAGAAAATCTGGGATTATTTCAGGAAGGCATTTAAACAAGAAGAAATGTTCCAGACAAGGACTATTAGAACTGTCTCTGCCTACGCTATAATTGTAGCCAGGGAGCGAGGCCTTCACAACCATTAATGTTAGGTGCTTTTTCAAGAACAAAAGGAGGAAAAGGGTAATGGTTTAGCAGGGTGGTTGCGTGGAGCAACACTCCTGATTTCACGCTTGGGCTTTTGTTTGTCTCTTTGCCTGCCCAGCTCCAAGAGGTTAAACATCTAATCATTGATACAGTCCTGGGCTTGACCTATGGGTGGGATGAGACTACATCATCGCTAATGGCACGTGTACTCAGCTTGAACTTCTGAAGGGCCTAAGCCTACAGAAACCTGGTGTTGAGCCCTCCAACATCTGCAGAACGTCTCCTGTTCATTACCCAAGTCATCGCTTTGGAGCTAATGCCTTCAGGCAGCTCAAACCAAAGCCTTCCTGATGCACCACCTTCACTCAGGGATCAGAAAATAGCTTCAGTAATAGCCTTTTGTTCTTCCATCTCACCTCCTCCCTCAGTTTCCCCAGGACAGTCCAAGACCTGCACAGCCACAGCTGCCATGTGTTGCAGATGCAGGCAGGCTGCCTGGCCTCGCAGGTTGTGCCTTTCCCAGCAGGGCAATGAAGCCTTGTTACCCAGCCTGTCCCACCCCATCACCTGCTCCCCCTCAGGGTGCACAGCGCCCTGGGTCCTCAACACCAACAGGAACCAGTGTGGTCACCCCACAACCATTTGGTGCCCTCCCTACCTTCCTAGGATGCTTTTTCTTGCTTTATTTCTTCTCCAGAACACAGGCACAGCAGGAGGCACTGGGCACACACAGCACAAGACCTGGCTTTGCTGCAAAAATCACAGAAAAAATCCTGGGTTTGACCCTATGTACATCCAAAAGCTTCATCCTCCCGGCCATGTGCAGCAATGGCTCTGTCCTAACAGCTCTCCCAGAGTCTGTGTTTGGCTTCTCCATTTTCTTCCATTCATACAGATTTGGTTAAGACACCAATCAATCCTCAATTTAAAAAAAAAAAAAAAAAAGCAATAAAAAGGTGTAATGCCAGATAAGTGAAAAATGTTTTCCGAAACAACTGATGTCAAAGCATGTTGGCTTCCTCATGGAAAGTTAGGGGTTGGAAGGGACCTCGAAAGATCCTCTAGGTGGCATTAAATGAAGGCAACAAGAAGAGGAATCTTAGAGGTTCTCCAGTTTCCCCTCATGCTAGGCTGTGATGTATTTAGAATACATATGCATTTGCACCAATCCACCAATGTAGGGGTAGTAGTGCAAGTTTTGCAGGCAGGCACCTCTCTGTTAACTGATTGACAGGAAGATTAAAAGTGAATTAGTTGGAAAAAGAAAAAAAAAAGTAATTTCCTTCCTTCCTTCCTCCAAATCCTGCCTTGCTTGATTTCGTGGACCATACAAATACCAAGGCAGGGAGCAAGCCCCAGCTGTGCCGAACAGCAACTGGTGTTTGGCTGCTGTGCTCTCCTTATGTGGGGGCTGCCACTGGCTGAGTGACTCCAGAGCAGCATGAAATCCTCGGGCACCAGCTCCACAGGAGAAGGCACGTACTCCCACGGCCCTGCTGGAACAGCAGAGGAGGTGTTAAGGCACCTGTTGTGCCATATCACTCAAGAATTAAAAGGAAAACAGAGAAAGATGTGCAGGGAAGAAAAAAGTTCCTCGACAATTTCATTTTGCAAAACACATTTCCCTTCCTACGATGAGAAGAAAGCCTTCAATGAAAAATACTCTAACTGCAAACAGGACCTAGTTGAAGGGGGACGGGGTTTGCAGAGCTCTGCGAGGAAGGCTCAAGCACTTTCTGAGGGTCACTTGTGAACCTCCCACCGCTGCCTTTGGCCAGAGCATGTGGCAATGGCACCTTATCAGTCACATCCTGCTTTTGTAACAGCCAAGAGAAACTGCAATCCTTCCACTGCCCAGAGCTGTAGACCCTGCCAAGCCCCGGGCTCCCAGTCATCCATCACTTGGCCAAAAAGAGTTGCCACCAGCTCCTGCCTTGCTCCCTACCACCATTAAGGGAGTGAGCAAAAAAAAAATAATCACGTCCTGTGCAGACAAGAGTGCTCAGACTTGCCTCCCAGGGAAGGAGCTGGACATGCTGTCTTGTCCACTCCTCCTGCATTACAGATCTCCTCCCAAACAAGGTCAATCCCCTTGGTCTTTCCTCATACATGTTTTCTAGTGCCTAGATCAGCCTTTTTCTATGTTTCCTCTCCAGAAATGATGATAAGCTTGTGCGTGTTGTTGCTATACAAAGTGGTCTGCTGCACCATAGCTGGATTTTGGGCATTTCTATGTATTTTTTACCCAACTCTTGAACCAGATCCAAGAATCTCCTACAGGAGGTGTCACTATCTCTGTTACTCACTTCTTCTTAGACTTTATTGTATAAGAAACTACTACATCAGCTTGGTAAGAGAAAGGGGAACAAGAGACCCACTAGAAAGGGTGTATGCATCACAGCTTTGAAATAGCTTGAAGGTTACATTAAAAATAACCACAGAGAATGATAGCTACTGTGAGCATTTGCTGTGCTTGCATCTTCCAGATCCCATCTTTCCCTGAAACGCAAGAAAAAAAATCCCAACACTTGCCATGGGTGATCTCATATCCTCCTCTAGGTCCCTTTATACCAGTTTTGGGATCAATCTGACCCAGCAGTGTGCCAATTTAGATAACTAAATGAGCAGAAAATTATCCCTACCATAAGGTGAACCATTTCCTGTGAGATGAGCTCTCCCATGCCTCACAGCAATGAGAAAAGGCACCTCAGAGAGGTGTTTTCATGCTGCCTCCCCTCTCCTTCTGCATCACTCTACCTGGTTGCATTTCCCTTGGGCTATACTTCACCTTCCCTCGTGGCTGAGCAGCTGTGATGGCCAGGAGATGCCTGCAGGAACCATTCAACAACTACCTCTATCAAGGACCATGCTTCAGAGGGCACAAGAGGCTCAGCTGCCACGCTTACCCTGTGGCTTTGTAACCCTAAATTTGACCCAATTAACAGCCCAGCTGACAAAATCCGAGGCTTTTCATTAAAAACCCAGAGACACAAAACCCAAAGAGGTGAAGAGCGGCTGCTGCAGAGGACCCAGCACACAACCCGTGGCAACTCAGCGTGGAAACCCAAGGAGGAGCAGCCTCTGCCCCACTTCCCCATGCCAGGGCCGCATTTCAATGACGCCGGTGGGGCCACTTCCTGCCAGGTTTGCGACACAGGCAGCAGAGAAAGCAGAAGTACAGGCAGAAGGGAGCTAGATAGAGGCCAAGCAAGGAAGGACAAGGAGAGGGACAAGATCCACGAGGTGTCCTTGGACCCCACCACGCCATGTCCCTGGTGGAGACAATCCGTCTGTGGCAAGAGGGGGTGTGCGCAGCAGACGGGAAGGATTGGAGAGCAGCCCTGGAGGCCTTCACAGCCGTCCAGAACCCCCCTGCCAAAATCTGCTTTAACATCGGCTGCATCCACCTTGTTCTGGGGAAGCTGGCGGAGGCGGAGGAGGTAAGGTACAGCCCTCACAGTCACTGCCCCGCCTGCAGGCACCCGCACATTTGCCCGCAGACCTGCCCGACCATGGTGGGGAGGGAGGAATTAAGGGTGCAGGCTGACTAAGGGAAGGATTCAGGGCCTTTTAAAGCTGGGATGAAGCGTGACACCCTGGGCTGTTCCTGCTGAACGTGTTTACCCTGTGAATCAGAGGGAAGCAGCAGAAGAGATGCACAGCTTGCTGCTCGCCCTCCCTCTCTCCGAGCGGCGACTGCAGAGGCACTAAGCTGCCAAGCAAGCAGTGGCAGAGCATAGAATCGTTTTGATTAGAAAAGACCTTTAAGATCATCAAGTCCAACCGTCAACCCCACAGTGCCAAGGCCACCACTAAACCATGTCCCTCAGCACCACATCTACACATCTTTCGAATCTCTCCAGGGACGGTGACTCCACCACTGCCCTGGGCAGCTTGTTCCAGGGCCTGACAACCCTTTGGGTGAATAAATTGTTCCTAATATCCAATCTAAATCTTCCCTGGCATAATTTGAGGCCATTTCCTTTTGTTCTGTTGCTTGTTACTGGGGAGACCGACCCCTCCTTTCTCCAACCTGCTGTCAGGAAGCTGTAAAGAGTAAGAAAAGGCTTCCCCTCAGCTTCCTTTTCTCCAGGCTAAACACCTCCAGTTCCCCCAGACACTGATGGTTCCAGCTCAAAAAAATTAGGATCCTGGCACAGGCTCCACCACCCAGTGCCCAGTGCCACAGGGAGGCATTGCCCAGTGCCCAGCTTAGGCCTCTTGGATAAAGCAGGACAGGCATAACTGCTCCACAGCCTCAATTCTTTGAAGGTCTTCCATTCTCATCCTGCCCCTGTCCTACCTCCATGCAGGCATTAACCCAGAGCATCAGCTGTGACAAACATCTGGCAGTGGCTTATTTCCAGCGGGGGACGGTGTTTTACCGGAGACAGAAGTGAGTGGAAGGCTTTAACATTTCTGTTTTACTGCTTGCGGAGATGCCAGCCTTCACCTGAAGATGGCCCCAGGTGGGTTGGTGCCCCAGGGGCCAAAGCACAATCCCTCAAGGTAAACAGAGGGACATTCTTGGGGTTAACACCAGCCTTGGAGCATCTCTCCTCCCCCTGTGGTGTCTGAAAACACTGCGAGGAGTTAGAAAAGACCCAACTAAACTCCAACAGTTTAAGTACAGACACAAGGGGTACCAAGCAGGCAGATTGCCACCACGAGGTGGTGACACCCTTGTCCTCTGCTCCACAGCCATGAAAAGGCAGTCAAGGATTTCAAAGAGGCACTGGCCCAGCTGCGAGGCAACCAGCTCATTGACTACAAGATTCTGGGGCTGCGGTACAGGCTCTTCGCTTGTGAGGTGAGAAACACATGACTGGCAGTTTTGATCCCAAAAGGTTGTTCATCATCTCCAGAAATCTAGGCAGAGGACAGCCGAGGTCTCTTCATGCCTTGTGAAAAAACAAGCAAACAGGTGCAGTGCTCTGTGCAGTGCCACCACCTTGCTGTCTTCTCCTGCACTGTGCTCCTGGCAGGGGTCCAGCTGCTCTAAGAGCTGATTTTCTTGCTCATTCCTCTGGCAGATACTCTACAACATCGCGCTGGTGTACGCCACGATGGAGGACTGGAAGAAAGCTGAGGAGCACCTGACTCTGGCCATGAGCATGAAGACTGAGCCCCAGCACAACAAGATCGACAGGGCGATGGAAGCAATCCTGGTAAGGAGGAGCAGGTCTTACAGCTGCTGTCTTTGTTCACAGCAGCCCCACAGGGAGGAGGGAGGAAAATCCCAGTGACAGAGAAACCACCTTTTAGCCACAGCATTAGAAGAAAAATGCAGTGGGTTGAGCAAAATGCAGGTGTCATACTGAGACATGAATTGGTGGGAAGAGCTTTGGATCACTGGGGAGGCAGGGACAGGAAGATTGGGTTAAATGGACTGCTTCAGGGTCCATTTAATTGGGCTGTCATGGTGTTTGACTCTGTGGAGTGAGACCTTAACCCCAGAGGTTAAAGGAAGGACACATTAGGCAGTCCCTGCTCTCACCTCTGAAGAAGGCTGTGACTTCTCTGTGCTACAGAAGCAGAAGCTCTGCGAGCTGGTGGCCATTCCCGCTGGGAAGCTGTTTAGACCAAATGAAAAGCAAGTGGCTCAGCTGGAGAAGAAGGACTACCTGGGCAAGGCTATGGTAAGAAAGAAATATCTTACTTATTCAGGCCAAGCCTGTGGGTTGAAGAGAGCTGCTGACCACCCCTCTGAGGTGCTGCTTGGTGGGTAACCAGAGATATGGAACTGGCCTGTGTCTCAGGGATCCCCCCCGGGTGTGAAGGGAGGGATGGCATGTTGGGGTCTCATGGTGAACAGGCTGTCTGCAGCAGCAGAGGAGCTAAAAGCATGTTTCTGCAGAGCGTGGCCTATTTTCAGTTTCTCTCCTTAGCAAGACACGAGGGACAGTCAGTCAGCACACAGCTGGAAAGGTCCCACTGGAGCTTCAGCTCAAGCCAGCATTTTATCAGGGGGAGGAAGGGAAGCTATTTAAAAACTGGCACCCAGAAATTACCTCCAGTTCTTCCCCTGCTCCATTTGAAAGGAGCTCTTCAGCTCAGATAAGTGAGCACACTTTTCTCCCATGAGTGCCCAAAGTCCGAGCACTGGGATATCACCCTCTGGAAAGCGACTCATTGGCTGTGCAGGTGCTGGGGAATCAGACAACTGAGAGCCAAACTTGCACACAAACATTTATGAACTTCCTAAATGATGCTTAAAGTCACCTATAGGAGGTAAGGTCTCCAAGCTAGCCATTTTGACTCCCTTCAGCATTTGTGATTAAAAGATAAAGGGAAACTATTCTGCAGTTAGAGTCATTATGACCTAAATGTTGGGGCTGAGACCTTGCCACAGATGAGAGGTGAGTTTTAGTGCCAGAAGCACATAGCCTGTAGTCAAAGATGCTTACCCTAAAATCACAGCCCCTCTTGAACCCGAAGCACACCTAAGAGCTTGGCTTGGCCCACAGCAAAGAAGGAGGGTCGACAGATGTGTAAGAGAGGTCTACGAGCACCAAGTCACTACCTGCCTCTCTTTGGCTGTAGGTGGTGGCATCTGTGGTGGACAAGGACAATTTTTCAGGATTTGCTCCACTCCAGCCACAGGTAAGTCACCATCAATGAACAGCCTCCTCAATAAAAGTTCAGGAGGGTGTGGGGATGGGTACAGTCCTGCAGCTCGCCAAGGGCTCTGGCTCATGGTGGGGAGCAAACAGCAGCAGCACCACCGTGACCCTTCCACTACAGCCATGGGGAGGAGGCAGACTCTGCCCACGCATCTCAGCTGCTCTGTTCATCATCGGAGAGCGCAGCCTGAACCCACCTACAGCTGCGGTTGAGGTTAAGCCAGTTCCCCAAATGAGGAAGTAGTGGCCTGGTGGCACATCCTCTGCCCCTGCCACTGCTGTGGGGTGATGGCTTTCAGCAGGCACTGGTCACAGACCCTCTCTGTAGGACTGGGTTCATTGTCCATCACTGAGTTCATCTGCCTAAGCTCGAGTGGAGAAGCAAGACCAGTTCTGCTTTCGTTCTCCATCCCCCTCACAGTTCCCGAAGCCCTCCACAGTTTCCAGGCCACTTTCCTGATGATGTAGCAGCATCTTTCCATCTCTAAAGGCACCTAGGAGTTTTAACTGGAGCCTTTCAAAGGACGATGGGGAAGTGGAGCTGCTGCAACCTACAGCACTGTTACTTAAAATAAAAAACACTCGTCTCAACGTAGCCAAGTGTTGACACCTTGCTGCAAGAGTCAGGCCTATCTCAAGTAGTTTCTTCAAAGGGTTGGTAAAATCCACCAGAGACCTTAAATGAGAGACAATAAAGCACTACAATGGCAGCTGGGGATTTTACAGGCACGATACAGAGAAGATATGGGGAAGCACAACTTACTCCTTAAACTGATCTCAAGTCCCTGATCTCAACACTCTGTGAGCTGAAACCAAAATCCTGAGTGTAAACAAGACGGTGCACTAAAAACCAGCCACTGGGGGAAGAACTTGGAAACTGCTCATTTGAAGGAGCAAAGCCAGTGATATTCCTCAGGGCACTTATGGCAGCTGCTTTACAGATCAGGGTGGCAGGGAGATGAAAACCCACCGCAGCTGCCCACAAAGCCACAAAGTACTCCCTTTAGGTTCAAAACATCTGACCTGATGCCAGCACAGGGAAGGAGGAACTGTGCAGGGGTGAAAGCTGCAGGACATTTCTGCAAAGCAATCAAAATCCTCCAGATTAGTGATAATTTTCTTTTTGTCTTCTTGTTGGTAGGCCTCTGATCCTCCACCCAGGCCCAAGACTCCAGAAATCCTGAGGTGAGTTGGGTGAAGGATGGACAACGCTACTAACCCAGGCAGCCTGGTCCAAGCTCGTCCTGGACCATTGCAGCCAACTGCCCAGGTGGCACCCAAAATCCTGGGCTGGGGTGGGGGGTGGTGGCAGGGAACAGATCGTAGAGGCAGAGGTCTGGGTTCCCCCTATCAAGTAAAGAAGCAATGTCACCCACCTTCCTGACCCGGCCACTGCCCCTGCCCCAGGGCCCTCGAAGGGCAGCCCCACCGTGTCCTGTATGAGTTCATCCCTGAGACCGATGAGGAGCTGCAGGTCCTGCCAGGAAACATTGTCTTTGTCCTGAAGAAAGAGAAGGACAACTGGGCTACGGTGATGTTCAACGGAAAGGTACCAGGGGTGTGCTTGACAAGAAGAGGTGGACAACGGGGTGGATGCTCCGAGGTTCTGCAGAGGACATGGAGAGCCAAGCCTTGCCATCAGCAACTGAGTTTCTGACTTATGTCACAGAATCATAGAATGCTAGGTTGGAAGGGACCTCAAGGATCATCTGGTCTAACCTTTCTACATAATAATATAGTTTAAATTAGATGGCCCAGCACCCTGTCAAGCTGAGTCTTAAAACTCTCCAGTGCAGGGGAATCCATCACTTCCCTTGGGAGATTATTCCAATGTCTAACTGTTCTCATGGTGAAAAGTTTTCTTCTGGAGACCAATCGGAATGTCCCCAGGAGTAACCTGTACCCATTACCCCTTCCCTTTTCCATGTGACTCCTTGTAAAAAGAGAATCTCCATCTTCTTGGTAAGTCCCTTATGTCCACCCTGGCTTAGGCCATAGGGTTCAGTGAAACCCACCCAACATGCAGCGACTAACCTTCAAGCCTCAGGGACTCTCCTGGCTTCAGGGCAAGACGAGGACAAGCTCAGCTGCATCCCCCAGCAGCAGGTTGCTTCCTTGCCAAGCAATCCCCACTTCTCTCCTTCCCCTGCAGAAAGGGATCGTCCCCTGCAACTTTCTCGAGCCAGTGGAGCTCCAGAATAAGCTGCACATTCAGGTGAGGAGACCCGGGAGGAGATGGCGTCCTGGGGAGAGCAGATACCCACACATTCACCCACTACCTATTCTGGGTTTTCAAGTAGGACCCACGCCTGCAACTCCCTCCCTCTCATAATGCTGGGTTGGGTTCTTCTGGCTCATGGTCACCCTAACATGAGCTCAGGGACCTGCAAAATCAGTGCCCCAGCTCCCTCAGGAAGGGTGGGATTGACAGCACTACCTTCTTCCCGTCGGCACAGGAAGAAATCCCTCCTGAAGCCGAGATCCCAGAGCCACCCAGCTCCACTGCTCCTGAGAAGCCACGGCGCCCAGCACCAGGTCAGTGAGGGGGAGCTGGAGGGACAGGGGTGCCTTAGGGGCAAAACCCCCAGCAGTAAGTTTGAGGTGGTCTGCTCGGTGCTGTGTCCTCATGCTTTGACACCAGGGCTAGAGCTCATCTCCATCTCATTCCCGGGTCCACTTGCCATCAAGGATAGAGAGAAGTTAAAGCAGGAGGCAGAGATGGCAACTGCAGTGCTGAGGATGGAGTAAAATGGAGCCCACGGGTCCCTGAGGAAAGCAAATCTCTCTTAATTAGCACAGCGACTAATGGGAAAAAAGGCTTGGGGATAGGAACAGGGCAAGTGACCCAGCTTGTCCAACTCTTGGAGTAGACAATTCCTTATGGGTGGGCTTCCCCTAGAGCAAGGCACCTGTGATGGTTCCAGTGTTGTTGCAAGCTGGGCTAGGTGTGAAGGAGTTGTGGTTGCCCCAGGAAGGGGATTCCTGGCCCAACGCTACCCAGTGTCCCAGGCCTGGGGCAGGTATGGTGGCACTTGGGCCACCACATGGCCCCAGTGCAGCTGGAGCAGGGTGCTGGGAAGCCAGAACAGGGCTGCAGGGGTGCTCAGGGACATGGGCTGACACGGCAGTTTAAAGCCGGGGAGCAGACATGTTTCAGCAAGCTGAAACAAAGAGCCAGGGGGAAGCACGTGGACAAGCAATTGCCCAGACCCTTGCTCTGAGTGGGCCTGAGCCAGGGGCTGGTGGGGAAAGGTGGACCAGATGACTACTGACAGGACAAGGCTCACGTCCCAAGCACAGCAGCATGCATCGGCATTCAGTGGTAAAGTTGGTAGAGAAGATGGCTGTGGCTCACAGGAGTTAAGGGCAAACATCTCAGGGGCCCTTAGAGCATCTTCATGGCACCAAAAGCCACTGCAGTTCTAGAGGTGGGACTGCATCCAGGAGCATAGCTCTGTCTTTTCTATAATGAGCACTGTTCTGTCAAAGTACTGACAAAACACAGAACAGATCTTTGTGATGGGACTTCATCAAACCTGCATCCCATCACCCTACCTGGAGGTCTGAACCTAGCTTCCTGACCCCAGGAGGACAAGAATCACCTCCAGTTTTCAGTGTGGACCTGGGGAGATCAGAAGAGCAAAGACACTAAAACCAGCAGCTCATGGGCTTTTTTTGGAGGTTTTTGGTTTTTTTCTAAATCCACTCAGGAAAATCATCCCATTCCTAAAGCTCCTGTGCTTATAAGAGGGAAGGCAAAACCTCTGCTTGGTGGTTACAGCTAAACCTTAGGAATGAATCCTATCGCAGTTGATGTTACCTCCATTCAAGGGTCCACCACTGGTGCCAGGGCTGGTCACTGTAGGTAATGATGGGGGTCAAGGAGAACAGCTGCAGGAGATCTGAATGCATATTTAGGCACAGAGCACCAATGCTGACCCTGTCCTGCTTGCTGAGCCATCTCTTTCTTTCTCCACAGACCATGCTCCTGCTACTGCAACAGAGCCGAGAGAAACAGCCAAGGTAACTTCTTGCAAATGCAGATCCCAAGATCCGTGTTACAAACCCATATTTATGGCACGTTGAAAGGTGCTGGCATTACCAGCAAGAGTTTCAGGTTTTCATCATCCAAGAGCTTCTCCAAAGCAGGATGACAGGCCTAGAGGCCAGCAGGCCAGCAGGACCCAGCTGGGTGACTCAGGCTTTTTGACTGTCAGCAGAACCCTTGTGCAACTCACATGGCACTTGTGAAGGGAGAAATAGCAGAGAGCTTGGCTGTTATGCACCCACTTGTGGGCAGGGGCAGTGAATCAGAAGGTCACATTGGGCAGAGAGATGGGAAAACATGATGATCCAAACTGAGAAAAAGAATGAGGGGGTTGAGGGGTTGATACACCTTGAATTTGGTCACCCAAAAGCCACAGTTGGGTTGTGAAGTGCCTAATCTACTACTGTGCTCTCTCCTGGGACAAGCCCAGGGCTGCCAACCAGCCACACAGCCAACCATAGCTTGGGTGGCATGACCACTGAGCTGCACTGAGGGAAGTGCCAAAGGCTGGATAGGCTAGCAAAGATGTCTCCCTGACTAGCAGCTCAGATCTAACTCAGGCAACTGCCATTTCCATGTCCTGGTCCTTTTCCCTGTCCTCTCTCCAAGCCACACAAGCTCTCACATCCAGTTTACCACCTGCAGGAGGCCGAAGCAGCCATCTCCAGCCCCCATGTCCTCAAGGTGCATTACAAATACACGGTGGCCCTGCAAGTCAAGCCAGGCCTCTCCTACATCGAGCTTCTGGACCTGGTTTGCAAGAAGCTGGAACTCCAACCCAAGCACACAGAGCTGAGGTGAGGAGGCATTGCCCACTGCCAGCACCAGGAGCCATGTTTTTGGGGCTCCCACCTTTACCCTGTGTCCTCGGCACATCCAGGTACAAGCCTGCAGAGAGCCAAGAGCTGGTGGCTCTGAGCGTGAAGAACCTGGAGAGAGCCTGGAGCCAGAGCAAGGACAACTGTTTGACAGTCTGGTGTGACACCACGGAGGTCAGTGACAGTGAGCAGTGGTGGCCACCTCTTCTGTCCACTCCTGGCAAAGAACCTAAGCAGATGTTGCCTTTGCTTTCCTTGCCACAAGTGCAGGCTTGTGGCTTTCAAAGCAAGCCAGCAACCTCTTGAAAGGCAGAGGAGTGAAGGGGCGATGAGAGAAGCAGAGCTTAGAATCACAGAATCGATTTGGCTGGAAAATACCTTTAAGATCACCAAGTCCAACTGCCAAGGCCACCACTAAACCGTGTCCCTCAGCACCACATCTACATGGCTTTTAAATCCCTCCAGGGATAGTGACTCTACCACTGCCCTGGGCAGCCTGTGCCAGGGCCTGACAACTCTTTGGGTGAAGAAATTGTTCGTAATATCCACTCTAAACCTCCCCTGGCACAACTTGAGACAGTTCCCTCTTATTCTATCACTTGTTCCTTGAGAGAAGAGACCGACCCCCCTGTTGCTCCAACCTCCCTTTCAGGGAGTTGTGGAGAGTCAGAAGGTCTCCCCTCAGCCTCCTTTTCTCCAGGCTGAACTCCCCCAGTTCCCTCAGCCACTCCTTGTAAGACTTGTTCTCCAATAGCTTGTCTCTCTTATGCTGGTACAAAGGAACAGGCAAAGTAAAAAAGTGTCCTCACCAGCTTATCTCCTGCCCTAGGGAGAGGGTTTTTTGCCAGAAGACAAACCAGAGGAGCCGCCACAGGAGGCAACACTGGAGGAGACAGGACCAACCCAAGTCATAGCACAGTACAATTATGAAGCCACCCAACCTGAAGACCTGGAGTTTCAGGCAGGAGATGTGATACTTGTTTTATCCAAAGGTAATGGTGCTCCTTTGGTGACAGGGGAGGGACCTCCCAGCTCTGGTGAGAGCAGGGGCCTGACCTCGAGGTGCCCAGTGCTTGCAGCTGCTGCTGCTCAGCGGCAGTTGTGGCTTTTCAGCATCTGCCTGTCAGGCCACAAACTTCTGTTGAAAGGACCACGTAAGGACACATCCAAGAGTTGCTTTCCTACACATTGCTAAGAGCTGTGTCACCAAGCTTCCAGTTTCCATATTCACAGGGCAAATCTGCTCCATTCCCATAAAGAGCAACAAAAATTAAGTATCCAACCTGCTGAGGTGTTCCCACCCTCTGCTGTGCAGGCACCTGATGAAGGGCAGGGTTTGCAGCTTACCAGCCAAGTCTACAGAGCCACAAGACAAGCAGGACCCAACATCTGCAAGATTGCTTTCCACAAGTGCCTTCTGCCCCCACAGCTGCTCCATGTGCTGCAGCAGCAGCAGCGCTGCCCCAGCTCTACCACGGGCTTCCCACTCACAGCCCAGTGTTACACATGCTTCCTCCCACCGATTCAATTGAACCCCTGTTCTGGCCCCCCCTCACTCCAACAGCTTCAAGATGGGAGAGTTCCAGTCAGGCTGTGTTTAACTTTACTGATCACAGTTCATTTTTTTCAAGGAAATGCCTCATTTTGGCCACCATGCTGTGCCTTAGGTTGGGAATGAGGGCAGAATTACATCCCAGAATGCCATTTCTCTCATTCCGCTCACCTGGCTCCTGCCTCTGACTGGTTTTAAGAGTACAATCTTCCACTACCCTCCTCAATCCTCTTCAATATTAGTCTTTAATGCTTTGACAATTAAGGCTTAAACACATGACTAGATCTCAGCAAGATCTAGTACCTGTTTTTGACTTGGATCCTTTCCAGCCCAGGCAGAATGCTGAGCAGGGAGGACAGGGTCAGTGTGCTCCAGCAAGAACTGCAGGTGAGCCCACAGCAGATGAAGAATTAGGTACAGACCCTGCACAAGGCATGTGTCCCTCCTCAGCTGAGCTTCTGAGTGAAACCAAGACATCAGAAACTGTTTCAAAGGCAAAAAAAAAATTATACTTTTTGAGATTAACCTGGGACATCAGGTGAAACAACACTTTAGATGGTATCTTGGAGAGGACAGTGCAAGGTCTCAGATAATTTCCTGGCTCTCCACACTCACTTTGTTTCCACTACCTGGTATTCAAGGTAGTTTCTGAGCTCCTTGGTCTATAATTCCATCTACCTTCCCCACCTTGGTTTGGCATTCTTTCTTACCCTACAACTTTGCTCTCTGCCTCATTCCCCCTCAGCCCCTTTTCCCCCACATCCCCTTCTCTACCAGGCTTTAACATAGAAATTTATCAGCAGAACACCTGCAAATGGTGATCTTGGGCCTGTCAGTAGCACGTGGAGGTCATTATGCTCCTGTACATCCCAAGGGTGACAAAAATTGTGTCAATTTTACCTTCCAGTGAATGAAGACTGGTTAGAAGGTCAGTGCAATGGGAAGATTGGCATCTTCCCATCTGCTTTTGTTCAGAAGTCTAACACTAAAGACCTGGAGATGTGATTTCAGAAGAGCTTCATTAAGGTCGTGGACATGGAAAGAAATGAAGAATTCAACTGTTGCAATTAAGAAGTTTCCATAATAATCACTGCATTGGAAAACGGACTTAAAATATTACTGCTACTTGTATTAAAAGCTTTATCTTCTATTTTACTGTTTGCATTGTTCTCTAAAACAGGTACTGATTAACAAGTTGTTACTTTGTCTTCCTGTTAAGAATATATTCAGTCCTAAAAACTCTGCTTACCAACAGATCTGCTGGCAATAGCTGTGTCTCACCTTCACCCTATCCTTAGTGATGCTTTTCTACAGAGAAGCCAGGGGCTGGGAAGACTGACGAGAGGATGGTGCCACTTGCATTGACAGCCCTGCTGACAGAGCCAGAAGAGGAACAGGCAGTCAGGAAGCTGTAGATCAGGAAGGGCTGAATTTCCAACAGCATCTACTTCCTTAAAACATTCCTGCCAACCACAAGAGGTTAAACAAGGGATACTGTGTAGCCTCACCCAGCTCCAATTGACAATTCACTTCAAAATCACCCACCAGTAAAAATACACACATTTTTCACCTTTCAGAGCTGCATCTCAAAGCTTTTTTCTTAGCAGTCAGAGGAGACAGTAAGTTAGAAAGACACTCAGCGGGTCACACAGCAACACAGCTGTCCCCTCTATAGAAGCCTACTCAAACGTTGATGCCCTCTTCCTTATCCAAGAGGTTTGGCCCCCTCTGCCCCCTGGCACTACTTTCAAACCATTTCCCCCTCCCCTGCTGCTGACAGCTGCTCCCTCTGGCATTTTAGAATTATCTGCACTGCTCTGTCCTCAACATACACAAGCTGTAGCTTGAGCCAGCCACCTCCAGTATTTGCTTCAAAGAGGCCAAGGACAGCAGTTTTCCCACTTTGGATCCTATCAGGCAAGTTCTGGAGAAGCCTGCTCTCCCAATCACCTGAATTTCATTTGTTTTTAAAGGGACTTGTTCTGAAGAGTTGTTTGGATCCAATAAACATCCATCATTTAAAAAACAGAGCATCTCTGTGGTTTTCGTTGACGCATTTGGAAATCCGCTGTTTAGAAACCAGCTGCAAACAGCCAACATCCTGATTTACAGGCAGGTCAAGGGCAGAAGGCTCCATCTCCTCCAGCTCCCATTGCCTGTGCTCTTGCCAGGTTCAAGTACTCCAGCCCGCAACTGAGGGAGAGCTTTGCAAGCTGCTCACCTCTTGGGTTTTTGCTTCGGTAGGTAAAACACATTGCAGAAAACCATGGTCCAATTATCTGCACCGAGCCCAAGCCAGAACCTCTGACTTATTAAGTTCTCTTTCAAATAGGAAAAAAAGAATCAACTTCAAACCTTCTGACTTCTCCAGAAAAATAATGCATTTTCAAAAGCTTGCAGCCAAGTTACGCAGCAAATAAACGGAACACACAGACCTGGATGGAGAGAACATGGTTTAATTAAAGGCAAAGCTGATTTCAGCAGCTGCAGTTCTTGCACAGACAGACAAAAAACACAAAAAAAGCTTACGACACAAACCAGTTACTGTTGGAGGCCCCTTCCCTCACTCCCCCGGGGTGTCGGAGGGTGGGAGGGGAGTCCCAGCCCGGAGTCGGACGCGCTCCCGAGGCCGGATGCTCATGCACAAGTGGGAGGGTGTGGCTGGGACCCTGGCACTGCCGGGAGCGAGATCTGGGGGGGCTCAAACACTGGAATGTCGCAGCTGCCTGGGGGCACAGCTCGAGAGACAAACCGGGAGGGGCTGGGGGAAGTACAGAGGGGCTTGGTTCATCTTGCCACTGGGTGGGAACGTCACTCTTGACTTTTTAAAAGGAAATAGAGCCTTGAAATGCAACAAAGAACAGTGATGTTGCTAAGGTGGAGACTGTGGGGGAGCTGCTCGTTCCCCCGGAGGGGGACTGGGTCTCCTCCGTCTTCCCTTTTTGTATTCTCTGGGGCTGCCCAGACTCCAGTGTCACTGCGGCTCCTGCATGTGCTTTGCTCTGCAGCTGACCTCCAGCTCAGAGATCCTGAATCATCACACAAACCCCTACTGCTAAATACAGCAAATGGACATTGAGATTGTTTCCGTAACTTCCCTGGGAAACCTAACAAAACTGTTGTCCTTTTCTTTAACGAAGCTTCCAGTCTTCCTTCCCTCTAATAAATAGCAAATAAAACCTTTTCCTTTTCCCTTCTGCACCTTTTCATCTATGAACAGCGCTACGCTTTTCTTCCGTGTGCAGGTGACACACGTGTATCCACGGGTGCTTCCAATTTCACTCCGGAACTGAAAGTTTGGGGCTGCAGCTGGGGGTGGGGAGGGCGGGGGGAGACAGGTTTCTGCAGAGCAGCTGCTTGCCTGGGGGGTGCATACACTCCCCACTGCCCAGGCTGACTGTTGGCGTTACCCAGCCCTGCTGGACCCCTGATTCTTTTCTGCAAGGTGTTGCACATTGGTAATGAAACTACTAGCGTTCAGCGAAGATGGGAGGATGAAGAGAAAGAAAAAAAAAACCCCAAACAAAAACCATTGAAAGCTTTCTACCTACCTATTAAAATGAGTCAGGCTGTGAATGCACAGACTAGCCTGCCCTTTGTGGGGCTAGCCACTATGCTACAGTAAAATGTACAGGAATCAAACATTAATTTAAAACCCCATAGCAGTTTACTTGCTTGTCCAGCGAAGAGCTGCGATGCCCCGTGTCACCCGTTACAGCTCAAACACCTACTGAGAGGAGGACATTTCATGCTGGAGTCTCTAACCCACTCACGGGCTGGCCAAAGCCTTCAGGTGCAAGGTGAAGTGGTGCCAAGTGCCAGACTCTCCTTCATGAAACTCCTTCGCTAGCCCAGGAGATCAAGCCCCACCTTGTCACCAACCACCTCTGACTGGAGCAGCAACTGGGGCTTTCATTGCTACACACTGACTATGAAGCACGTCTGTGTACGGAAGAATTCAGTGTGATCTTACTACTGAGATAGTAATAAAGATGTTTAGGAGTAATTTCAACTACATTCTCAGTCAGCGAAGCAATCATTAATGGATTCCTATTTTATCTCCCCAAAGAGAGGAAAAAGATTGAGAAGTTCTCATTGGCTTCTCCCATCTGCCCTTCGTTCTCAGCTTTTGCTTCCCATGTGGCTGGGGACATGCACGATGGAGAAGGTGAGAGGCGGTGATGTCGGGTTACTGAGTGAGACAAGCAGTAGTTCCTCTCTCCTTCCAGAGGGCCCAGGGATGGGAGAGTTCCTGATGTTGTTTTCTTGCACTGCGGACGTTTTTTGTGCACACTCAGTGGGTTGGTGGAGCACTTACACCCTCCTGACAGCAAGGAACAGAAGAGAGGGCTGCCACCTGCACAGGACCGTGTGGGCCAGTCCTGCAAACCCAACATGCCATGGTTTATGGAGCCTTCGTTTGCAAGGGTTGCCACCTCTGTTTCAATGCGGCGGGTTCATGGTGCCTTGTCCACGTTGCTGCTTCTGCTTCTGCTGCATTAACAGCTGCTCCAGGGCTGAGGGTCCAGGGTGCATCATGGAACTGGACCAGATGGACTAGAGACAAACAACCAACACTAGCACCTCCTTGCGTTAGACAGCCCCCCTCTTACCGATGAGAAACCAGAGGCAGTTTTTCAATAATCTCCCTCTTTATCACTCATACCTGGCCTATCATGAAAGTTAACCAGATTTCAAAGGTGCCCTTCTTAAGAGAGGCTCCCTGGAAGAAGCTTCTCCTCCAGAATCCTCATTACCATAAAACTTCATCCCACCTTAACGATTACTAATTTTAGACTAGTCAAAGCAAGTGTTATAATGTCTTCCAGTTCTGCCAGCCTGGTCTCGTTCTGCAAAAATTTTCGAACATCTTCCAGCACTGGTCACCCCTCCCACACTGCTTGTGCAAGTGAACCTGCAGGAAAAACCTTCCCTGACACTGAACCCTTTGACTCTTGCAATAGGCTAACGTCCATTACCAGATCTTCTGGCCCCACAGACAAGGACCCATTCCTGAGCTCAGTTCAGTCAAACATACCTTCAGGCTCTCCATAAGCACAGCGGAGGAGTCCTCCATAGCGGGGGGACCTTGGGCTGCCCAGGTGCCACTGGGAGTGCTGGACTGGTGCCAGCTGCTCTCCGAAGATGACGATGACGTTGCTGGGAGATAGTCCAGACCAAACCCTCCCATTGCTAAAACAGGAGGAAGACAAGTTCAAAGGAACATTGCAAAACCATCACAGAACAAAGACCAACAACTGGCTCCAGGCAAGCTGGGAAGCCAGCACTTGCCTGGCTTATCTGTTTTCCAGCGGTCTGCAACTCTCCTGTCTCTGTTGTCCGGAGTCCCAATAGGTCCAAAGTTGGAGAAGGGAACAGAGTTGTGGTTATGGGTTGGAGGGGAGCTTGGCAAGCTGCTGGGGTTGGAGGAGTGAGGAGACTGGCTGGCTGGTGTTGAGTGATCTAGTGGTTACAAGGCAAGAGGAAAAAGGTCAACAGCAGTGGCAGGAGCCTCCCAAATTTCTATGTCATGGTGCTGCTACAAATTCTGCCAAAACCCAGTTTTTGATCAGTTTAAGTTCTGAATGAAAATTTCTGTGCTGTAGAAGAACAGAATGATTGTGTTTAGTGCACACATGTGCTTACCAGAAAACCAAAGGCCAGGAAACCTCAAGAGGGCTGGCCAGCCAAAGCAATTTTCCCCATGTTTCTTGAAGAACTTTGCTCAAACTAAGAACAAACAATAAATGTTCTGTCTCCAAGCTTGGCAAGCAAATTAAAAAAGTTCAACCTCAGAGTTTGCAAGTTTACCACTTGAACTCTCAAGTCTGTGAATGTTTTACATTTCTGTGAGTTTTAAAGCAATTCAGACCAGAACCCAAAACTGAACCATAGAGGAGAATGAGCATGGAAAAGCCCATCTGTGGGCAAGACAGAACGATGCCTGGAGACAGCCCAGCAGGGTAGGGTGGCAGGAGACTATGCAGTCTCAAATGAGGAGCTGAAGGGAGAGAAAGCTGAAACCATGTGAGCCATAAATCCTGCTGGAATAAAAGCACTTTGCAACTCCTCCATTTTCACCTGCAACCATTATTCCTGGTGGGCTGCAAAAGTCTCAGTACAACCAAAAATCTGATCCAGGGCAGATGTTATTTAAAATCCACCCAGCTCTTAGATTCAATTAATTCCTCCCCTCACGCTCTTCTGGATTTTTAGTGACAGTAAAATCATGCCATAATAGTTATGGTTTATGCCCTTTAGATAACTACGAAGGAAAAAGCTGCTTTGCTTTTTGGCTGCATAACAGCAAAAAACCCAAACAAAACAACAGACCAAAACAGAGAAACCCCCCAAAAAACCTGTTGTCGTGTTTTACTCCACACTTTTCAGTTCTATAGTTTTTCAAATACCTACACTATGAAATCCAGTTCTTCCTGCTTTTTCCAAAGAAGCAACACAAAATAGCTGGATGTTTGAGCTAAAGCCCTACTCCCAAATGCTTGTTAGGAATCTACCTTAAAGAGATTTCAGGATTTAACACCTTCTACAACTTTTAACCTGCTCAACTAATTAAATTAAAACCCAGGCTCTTACGCTATAGTAATTACAGAATCCCCATATATTTCTGACGATAAGAAAAACAAACTAAACCTCCAGAGACCTTGTCAAGCAGGTTTTTGTTTTGTAATTTCCAGTTATATTTAACTTGCAGCAGGTTCAATATTAACTGAAATCTTCTTAAATCATTAGACAAAAAAATCAAACCACACCAGGATTACCTGAGCTGGCTGGAAGGGATGGAGACCACGGAGTCCCTTCAAAGAGAGAATATAGTGAAGTCTCCTGATGAGCAACTGAAGGGCTGACTTCTGTTTTTGTGCTGGTATTCATGTTTTTCCCATAAACCTCATTGAACATGCTGTTATTTGGATATCTTTCCTGGAATTAAAAAAAAAGACATTATATATTTGATTTATTTCAAACCCTGAGACTGTACACAGGAAACAATTACAGATGCAAATATTTTCCTAAGTCCTTTTCAATCCTCAGCCCCCTCCTCTTTGACCATTTTATTTAAGATGAAATCCATCACATTGAATAAGGACAGATTTCTTGTGAAGGCTTTGTAGTCCAGCCAGGAGAACTTTATGTTCCAAATATCCAGGAAAACTGGATCAAGACCCTTACCATTGGTTTGAAATAAAGGATATTCCCCATATTTCTGCCACATTACTTAGTTTCATAGCAAGGTGAAGAGCCAAGGGCTGCAGACTGTGGTCCTCACTTACCTGATTAAGAGAAAAGCCACTGAGGGAGAGGAAAGACGATGACTGAGACATCAATTCTGATGGTTTTTCCAGCAGGGACTTCTTCAAAAATCAAAAAGGGGAAAAAGAGCAGTCAGTGTTCAGTTTTGCAGGAGGGAAGCATGCTATCAGAAACAGCCAAGGTGGTTTTGATCACATTTTGAACCTTCCTTGTATTTTAACTCCAGCACCTTGGAGGACAGGGGGGGCAAACTAACGAATGCAGAAAATCAGTAGTTTCCCTACTAACAGTAGCTAATACCTAAAAATCAACAATCGTGACAGCTGAGAGTCTCAGGCAAGAACAGCTTTTCAAATCCTAAGTGTAATACTCCAATACATCTACAGGGGAGATTCCTGCCAAAAAGTCTCCATGGTTATATACAATCTTGTACAAATGAGAGAGGATCATTCCCAATCATCAGAGGATTCCTCCAAACATTATTAGACTCTTGTATGTTGCTACTGACAGAGTATTTATCAGTTTTGAGAGCATCTCTGCTGTACAGACATTCTTAGACAGGAAGAGCAGCCAAGTGCTGTGATTTTTTAATTGGGTTCAACAGTTCAAGTTTCATTTAGCCCTCTCTCATTTTCATTATAAATTACTACAGAGAGGAAGACAAAAACCCCAACAACCCAGTGTTTAACACAGAGGTTCCAAACTCCCCTGGGGAGTTAAGATATTATGTTAAGATATTACAGACCATGACCTTTTCCATCATCTATAACCCCTCTCATAAAGCTGTTATTTTCAATATAGTATTTCCCAGCTTCAGTTCTTATTATGATTAAGCAGTGAAAAATAGTGTCTCTGAAACGAGCCCATTTAGGGAATAAATAGGATCAGTTATCATCGATACATAATCCAAAGCAAAATTATAAACCTCAGCTGGTGGACAATGACCACCACCAAATTTGGGATCTGGATCACCAAGACACAGAGCTGGTGAAGCCACAAATGAAACTGAGTGATCCAAAATGAAAGCTGCAGCCTTGTTCCAAATAACAGCTCTCCTGCACTCACACTGGCTCAGCATGTCACACGGTCTTAAAATTAGTTGTTCAAACAACAAAAACCTGAACTAGCATCCCTCCCTCTTTAACATGGTCTCAGTATCTGGAATATCTCTGCTTTTATCCTGTAAACTTAAGATAAACAGGCTCCTTTTCTCGGCAAGCAGCTCCCAGCTTGTTAGATTTTCCAAGTGACAACTCATTACGTTGAGAGCACTTTTTAAAAGGCAAACAAAATTCACATTCTGCATATCCACACAGCTTGCACAGAGAAAAATTTCTCTCTTTGTCAGCAGACAGCAACTGCAAGAGCTTCAAAGGAAGCTACCGAAGAAGCAGCTGTTAGTTTCTTAGCAAAGGTATGTAAAATGAGACAGAAAAGAGGTGTCTGATTTGCTAATGGCTCCTTGGGATGGCACGTGAAATAACTAAGGAATAGACTTAACCAGAGATTTTGAGCAGTCACAAATAACTCTTCTCTGTTACCACTACAAATCTGAAATAGTATTTAATGAAAATGCTTGCAGCCATACTGGAAAAGCATACTGCATTTTCAGAGGCAATTTACAAATTCAGGAGCTCTAAGACCCTCCAGCTATTGAACTAGGATGGTTTTAATACATAAATATAGATAGAAATCTCTTTCAGGCCGCCAAAAATTACTGTTATTTCTACAGGAGATAACTATTATTTAGCCAGTTGAGTAAAACTTTCTTCCAAGGTCATTTGGCTCTTTTACAATCCCTTCTGCATTTAGTAGGGCAGTTTCCCCCATCTTAATGTAATTTTTATATGTAGATGATAACGAGCCCCACTTGTTCTGATAACTTCCCACAGCTGAATCTGTGCTCCTGTCCCCTTTTTACTGAGCTCATCCAACTGCAGCAGAGCAAGTGCACTAAACGATGCATCAATGTCTCTCCTGCAGATTGCACTTATAAAAACCCCACTAACTGATTTCTGAGCAAATTAACGGGCCTGGATTTGAGCCAAAAGCTCTACCATGGGTCTTCAGCTGGTCAGAGCTCTCACATGAAGCCTAGCTTAAGGGTGAGGCAGGGAAGTGGACAGAGGGATGGGGGAAAGGAATTTAACATTTCTTATCATTTCACAGAAGAGAGAGCTGCCAGTTAAGAGTGAGAAGCGGCAGAATTATGTCAAATACATACAAAGAGGCTTCGTCCAGGAAGAGAGGCGAGAGGCCCCAGCAGAGCTGGGTAAAGATCAGGAGGATTAGAGAAAATCAGCTCTTCCTCCTCCTCCAAGGCAGCCAGACTCTTTAACAGGTCCGGAGGAAGCAGAGGGGAGCTCTTGGGGTCCTAGTGACAGAAACGAGCACAGTGAGACAACAGAAGGCAGCAAGAGGAACAGCAAGAGGCAGTGAGGAGAGGCCAAGCGACTGCAGGCGAGAGAAAACAGCGTGAGAGAAAGGCAGAGGGCAGCATGCAGGCGTGTGAGGTGAGGAAGCAGTGCAGAGGGTGTCGAGTAGCACAGAGAGAAAGTGCTGAGCAGAAAACATAACCAGCCACCTGGCCCAATGCGTTCTGGGAGGAGCAGGGATAGGCAGCTAGTTTTAGTGGAGTGTGGGCTTCCCGCTGCATCCATGCAAAACACTGAACCTGGTTTCACATTCAAGGAACACGAAATCTTACAATTATTCTTCTATAGCTGGACCTGTGGGTAATTTAGATTTCAAGTAAAATTCCGGTTGTGTCTTCTGCCCTCCTCTTATTTATGGACTTTAAATCCCATGAGACTGACTGCCATTGCTAATGGATCCTATGCCAACGTGCAGCTGACCAGACCACTGGGCCAAAAAACTCTGCAATGTGCTGGTCAAGCCTGACATCTCAAACTTTGTGAGATGCTTAAAACACAAGCATCATGGGCACAGCTTCTGTCCACACTGCACCACGCTTGCACCAAGGCAAGGTCTCCCTTTTAGGGATGAGAACAAGGCTTTGACCCAGTCTCCATCTGAAAACCACAACCTGCTGTCAGGGGAGAGGCAGACTCCTGTATATTGCCTAGCTCTCTTCTGAAGGAAAAAGCCAAGTGATCTGAGCTGACCTCCTGAAAATCCTGAGTGTGTTTACAGAGGCATAGCAGACCAAAGGTTTAAGGAGGCTTCTGTCTCAAGTTTCCTTATAAACATCACCAAAAGCTCTCACAGACAATTCCAGGACTTAATAAATAACAAAGACTGCAGGTTTTATAAACAGCAACACCAAGCACCACTGCGTGAGCAGAAGCAGTGTTCCATTAGTGCAACTGGCAGCTAAGGAAGTTGTTCAGTGCTCTCGTGGTGCGGTGGGATTTACAAGAAAAACAAACAAAAATAATTCAAGACAAGACCGCTCCTACCATCCTTGATTTCCACCTTCAACCTGTCTACTGCAGCCTCAGCCACTCAAAACACTCAAAAAGCTACATGGGTGTTAAGAGTTCATCTAAGGGGTAACAATTCAACTGCAATTATTGGATGGCTTTTATGGCTTTCAATTGCCAGAGAAGAATTTTCTCCCAAACTATCAGCTGCCATGACCTGACAGACCCAGTGCAGAGATCAGTGTCACATCTACAACGAGCAAGACTTACACCTACTTGAAACCAAATCTTCAGAGCCAGATCCCACAACCAACTACAGTGGCAAATCCAGCACTGTTTGCTGGAATCCCATTTTCCAATACCCAGCTCCCTACTAAACAGGCTCACGTTGTCCTGCTCGGGGCTACAGGGCATTCCTGAATTGGGGAAAACTCCTAGAGTTGTCAGGAATATCAGAGCCTCCCTGGTTTTCACTGCTTACAACATGGATCTTTACCTCAAAGGTCATCCTGGAGACAGCATCCTGCTCTGGGCGGAAGACTCCTTGCCGTTTTCCCCTGCGGTCCATGTTAGGCTGCTGTGCCATCACCCTACTGTCACCCATGCCATAGGAAGAGTCCCAGTAATATTCTGGCACCTTGACTTCTGAGGGGTTCTGGTTATATGGCTCCATTGGGAAAGGCTTCATTTTTTTCTCCAGAGGTTGCTGTTGCATCACAGGGGGCTGTAATGACTGTTCAAATAATTTTAGAGGGTCCTGGGCCTGCAGGTAATAGGGCTGCTTGACAGGCATGATCTTCCCCAGCGAGCCTTGGACTTGAGGTGGGCTCCAGAGCTGCTTTGACGAGTCTGTCTGGGGATACTGAGGCAGACACACGTGATTTCAGCAGCAGGTATGAACAATTAATACTAACCGAGTGCCTAACTCCATTCACATTGTCCATCTGGCTCCCTTGTGATAGGCATGTCACAAACACTCTCATTTGCTGCATTAGTCACCAAAATTCACAGTCTTGATATACTCCCTGGAGTATTACACAACTAGCACAAGTAGAAAAGCCCAAGACAGAAACACCTGAAATAGCACCTTTGCATCTCGTTTATTAACGGAAACACCATAAAACCCATTCCAGGAGATACTTTCCTCTTAGGTAAGAATTGTGTGATCGTAGCCACTAAACCTCAGCTCTTTTTCAAATCTGCCCAGAACTTCACAGATAAAAAAATTCCACACTAAGGCCTTGAACAACAGTTTTTAAAAGGTAATCCAGGAATGCCGCAGTTTATTTTGGGCCTTTTGGAAAGAGTCCAGAGGAGGCCATGAAGATGATCAGGGGGCTGGGGCACCTCTGCTATGGAGACATGCTGAGAGAGCTGGGGTTGCCTGGAGAAGACTCTGGGGAGAGACCTTAGAGCAGCTTCCAGTATCTGAGGGGGCTACATGGAAGCTGGGGAAGGACTTTTTACAAGGGCATGGACTGACAGGACAAGGGGGAATGGCTTTAAATGGGAAGATGGGAAATTTAGATGAGATATTAGGAAGAAATTCTTCACTGTAAGGGTGGTGAGACACTGGCCAGGTTGCCCAGAGAAGCTGTGGCTGCCCCATCCCTGGAAGTGTTCAAGGCCAGGTTGGATGGGGCCTGGAGGCAACCTGGTCTAGTGGGAGGTGTCCCTGCCCACGGCAGGAGGGTTGGAATTAGAGGATCATTAAGGTCCCTTCCAACCCAAAGCAGTCTGTGACACTGTATTTTGAAATGAAGCTTAGCACATTGCATTAGTCAAGTTTACCTGCTGGAATCCAGAGTGGTGTGGTGGGCTCTTCCCCAGGCCCTGTACAGCTTTCGTTGGGGACTGTTGCTGCTGTTGCTGGGCCAGAGCTTGGACCTGCAACTGGCTTGCGGACTGTGCTGTTGCCTGAGCTGGTAAAGATGAGAGGGATTGCTGGGAAGGAGGTGGTGTTTGCTGAGGTCCCTGGGTCATTGGCCCTGGTCCAGAGGGCCGTTGCTGGCTGTAAGGAATGTGGGATTGTTTCCCACCTTGCACCTGGTTTCCCGCGGGTGAGGGAGCTGTGGGCTGGAGGAAGGTTCCTGGGACTGAAACACCACCCGGGAAGGTGTACCCCGTGCTCATGGAGAAAGCCACAGGAGGGGGGACAACGTAGGTTGGAGGTGGAAACCCTGGCAAAGATAAAAATGCACCTTTAATCAAAATTTGGCAAAGCAGGGAGCTCCTTCAAGAAAACATGTCATGTGGGGTTTTGGTTGTTTGAGGTGTTTTCCTATTTTGCTCATTTAGACCACGAGGACAGGAAACACCAGACAGTTTGTATACAAGCACCCTAATGTCCTCTCTCATCTTTGCATGTACATGGCTGCAATCAAAGGGTTATTCAGGGGTTTTTCTGGAGTTTTCTTATGATATTGTAGACACTGATAACAGTCAGCCAGGGCAGCATCTGGGAGGGTTATATGCTTCTCCACACACACACGCACCCCAATCTTCCAGCTTTCTTTTCCCCCACTACCTTTTTCCTTCCCTGTTCTGGGGTTTTTGATGCTTTACCCCCAAAGTTCCCTCCCGCTCAAACACAGTCCCTGAAAAGGGACTAAACTTCTGGACAGAAGCAATCAATAAGTCTATTGCCTCCTCCCAGAGGATCCCTAGTCTCAGGATCAATTCAGACAGAGACAGATAGTAAGCAAACCAATCCTCATATCCGCAAGATCAATTTCTCTCCTGTAGCTGACACTGAAAAGCCAGGTTTGGAAGGCAGGCTTTCATTCTGGGTCTCACAGGACAGGTTTTTTGCTGATTTTGGGACAGGGAAGATGTCTCTGTCTTACATTGAGCAACTACACCTAACAGGGTGCAGGGAAGATACAGCTTCCAGCTATTTTGCGAGCAAACACACACGGTGAGGTGTGACAGGAACACTCCATAACAAAATAGGAACACGCAACACAGCAACAACAGCAAGCATGACCACATGAATCACAGCTTGAAACATGAGCACCACTACAAAAGAAAGTGAGCTTTAAAGAAGCAAGCAGTGCCATTGATCCTTTGTAATGGCGTCCTATGCACAGACAATGCTTCCTCCTGAGCTAGCAGAAGACTCTGTCATGTTTTCACTAACTACAGAAACAGCCTACTGTGAAGTTTCGATCTCACACCCACTAACCAAGAAGAAAGGTGGCAGATTTAATGACAAACCTAGATCCCAAAGCATAAGGATTTTTATCTCGTTTCAGTTCAGCTATGCCCCTTCTTTACCACTTTGTAAGATTCTCAACGTGAGAATGCATGTTCATCAAATCAGCTCTACCTTCAGAGGCTGCAACCACCACTACTACAGGGTTTTCTCTGCAGTAAAGCAGAATTCAAAAGAGCAACACAAATTACCTGGCCGGCTAGGAAGGGGAGGGAAGGCTCCTGGGTGATGAATGGGGATGAACTGAGAACTGCTGGCCTGACTGGGAGTCTGAGTTACAGGCGTCTTCCTGGCTTCAGACACTGGAGTCTTCCTCATCTCCGTCTGGGATTTCACCTAATGCAAAAGAAAGTAAGAAGAAATTGGATAACTTTTCCTGTGACTACCCATATTATGTCTCAAGCTAAAAAAATGAACTCCCAGATTGTTAGAGATTTTCTTTTTTTCCCCTAACTAACTGGGAGAGTTCTGGAACACAGGAACGCAGTTCCCTCCTCGCTGACCTCTGTCAGGTTGCCCTGCCTGTCCTCAGGCACTCCTTGCCTCCCAAAAGCACTCTAAGGATATCTACCCTGAAGACTGCAACAGGCACCTTCTCCAGCGAGAGAGTGGGAAGTGAACATTATAGTAACCTCAGACCATACCAAAACCTTACCAGGCTGCTCACCTGCAGTGCCTTAGAAACAAAACAAAACAAAACGTGCAGATGCTATTACACTTCTCCTAGGGCACTGCTTCAACTCATGCTACTTACCTGCAGCACCTTAAGAGACAAACCCTACCACGTTCTTCCTAGGGAACTCTTCCAGCCTAATGCACATGGCGATGCAGATCCCAAACTCCTGCATATCACAAAATTCTTTTGATCAAGAGCATACAAGACAAATAGCAGAAGTGCTTTAACCTGTTCCACTTTACTGTGTAACTGCTGTATGTTCTGTTAAAAGAGCTGCACCAGTTAAAGGCAGAGAGAAGAATGTAATGTAATGTTTACCTGATTCTGAGTCTGCTGCGGTCTGGGTCTTCCTGGAGAGGAAGACAGAGGGGAAGACTACTTTCCCTTTCTGTTCAGCTCGGCAGAACTGCCTGGAATGCAAGATGGAGCAGGCAGGAAAAAGACAGCAAGCAAGGAACCCGGGCAATACAGAAAGGGCCCAGGAGCAGACCTGATGCCAAGCTTCAAAGGTGATTGAAAGAAAGGGACCAAATTAAAAAAATCCAAACCAAACAAACCAAAACTGTGCAGGGTTTATTTCAACATTTAGTGCTGCTGAGTTAGCAGGAATTAGAGGGCAGGTTTTTTTTCCTGCCAAAATCAGATAATCTTTCTTAAGTTCCTTTTCAAATAATTCTGACTTTCCCCATTTAGAAATTATGGGAGTGTAGTTTATTTTTTGTGTTTAATTTTAAAAAGTAGATTGTAAGACTGGGAGGTTTGGGTGTATTTTTGATCTCTCACTAGAAATCGTGAGGGAACTCCACCTCAAGGTCTGGCTGATGCTAAGCACCATGAATGCATGCACTCATGCTGCATCTGTTCACTCCACACCTTCACCCTTCATCACATTCTGTATATTCATCTTATGTTGTGCTGTCCCTTTTCTCTCTGCCATGAGCCAAACATTTTTATAACCCACACTGAGAGCTATGCACTCTTTTTATATCTGTGTCAGAGCATTCAAAGACACTTGTCCTGCCATGGGATCTGAAAACATGAGCTCTAGACCACCGTAAAGCTGCTATAAGAGTTTTAAAAAGCTGGCTTCCAAAAGACCCCCCACGTGACTTGTAGTTCATTTTAAAACCTAAAATGATTAATCAAGACAGATAAATTTCAGTTGCTTCCCTGCTCCTACTTGACCTTGCCTCAGAAGTGTCAATGCCACCAAATCTCTACTTCCCCAGTGGTCTTGAGGGCTCCTACACGATGCTTGGGAAAAGCACCATTTCATGACAGAGACCTCTTGACAGTTCATTACACCTCAAGCAAATCTGTGTGGAACCTTCCTCAGCACCTAAAGTTATCTTCCCTGAAGAGCAGAGATTCAACCTGTATCATGTTTTAATGATCCTGTCTGAGTGTGCAAGTTATTCACCTACCTGCAAAACTAGACTGGTTACTTTTGTATAATATCCTTAACATTTTTGCTCAGTAGGAGCTGCAATATTTACAGCATTTAAGCTTTTGAAGGCAACGAGCTACAGACAAGATAAAGCCTGAATTTTCAAGGAAGGCCAAAGCAGAGGGCTAACTGACCACCAGTCGGTGCAAAACCAACACTGGGTTCTCCACAGTCGGGGGAAGCAAACCTTCCCCATCTTCTGGAGTAGGTCTGGATAAGTAACTCCAAACTATGTAAGACAAAAGGCATTTCATTGTAATAGCTGCCATAAGAAATACAGCTGATGGAACTAAAAAGTAAAAAACAATTTCTGTTCAACAACAGATGAAGGGTGACCAATGCATCAGAACAGATTCTGCTACAAGCTGGGTTTGAAATCAGTTTTTCCCAGGTTTGTTATCTCTGAAGACAAGCAAATCTCTGATAAACCAGGTGCGTTTAAAATTAAAATATCTTCCCTATCCAAAAATCTACACATACTTTTCAGAAGATCTGGTGGGTTTTATTGGCCTCAAGTCCTTATTTTGCAACCTAGGGACATGAACACTGAAACTGGGAGCTGTGCTCAGGCCTGCAACCACATTCCAAACGTGTACAACATACACATAAGAAACCTGCTGTTCTAACTCATCTACCTAAGTTTTTCAGATACCAGACTCTTCTTTGCTGATGCATGAACGATTGCCACATGGTTTCTGTAGGCCACTCCCCTTTATCCCCCTTGGTAGAACCCTCTGCACAACCAACTGAACTGCACTACCAGTTCAGACTTCCCACTTCACAACGATGATGTTTAACAGCAAACAATCAGGAGAACCAGAAAAATAACTCAAAGGGTCTTAAGAGCACAATCCAGAAAGACTGAAAGAGCTGGTTTGTCCAGCCCAGGGAAAACAGACCTCAATTACACAGGCCTCCAGAGCTACTGCAAAGAGGAAGGCTTAAGTTATTTTGCAGACCTGTCCTGGGAAGCAGTAATAGGCTTACACAGAGGCAAGGGAGGTAGAAGTGCATTAGGAAATAATTTCCACTTGCAAGAATGGTGAAGAACTGACACAGTTTCTCTGGGGAAATAGTAGAGTCTCCATCACTATCATTAAATGCCTCCAGACATCACCAGGGAATGACTGACATGCAGCCAAACTATCCAGGCACAGATCAGATCAACCCTGAAACTCTACACCCTTATTTCCAACAAGTCAAAGGAAGCCAGACAAGTAAATTCACTATCTACCTACGATGGGAGCATTTTTGTACACATTGCTCACAGAAATAGGGGAAAAAAGCATGCCTCAAAAATATGACTGAGAAAAGAGCAACTGATATGAAAACCAACAATTCTGAGCGACTGAGTACAGAATTATGGTGTAAGTGCACTGTGGCTTTTCTCTCTTCCACGGAGCACCACCCGACTGCATGCACAGTACACAGAATCTTATTCCACATGAACGACCGTGTGATTTTTGTGATCTGTTTAATTTCTTGAAAGTGCACAAGTCAACTGAATCAAAAATACGGAGTACCCACTTCCTTCACAACAGACCTTAGTCATGAGAACTGCATTGGCAGTTCTGAATAATTTGTGGAGAAACAGCAAGAGGCCTGTTTTTAACTATCATAAGCACACAACAAAATCCCCTGTCGTTGCTCCCCCTCTTTTTCTCCCCAACAAATTGAGACAGCATCAAGGAGAAGGGCAGAGACCCAAAGATGACTAATACCTGGTCTTTGAGATAGACATGTTTCTATTTCTCATGTGCATCAGCTGTACCTGCAGGGCCCAAACTGAGACCTCGACTCTGCTGTGCTCTACACAAGCAGCGACTGCCCTGACACCAACACCGTGCTGCCTAAGCCACAGCATCCCTTTGTTCTAAAGGCTTACCTGAACTGCCACGTTCTGCTTTCCTGCTTCCTGCATCTTATCCAAGCCACATTTCTTGATCTCGTTCTTTCTTTTATTGTTATCCTTCTTTCCATCATTCTTATTGGCTACTATTCCTTTGATATAGTCCCGTCTTTCCCTGCCTATGTCTTTAGGGGGATAGATTCGCCCTTGCTCTCGGTTCAGTTCCCGTGGCTTGATGTTCTCTTTGAAAGTGACCATTGGTTTTTCTCCTGTGTCACAGTTGCTGTTGAGGCTTCTGCCAGAGGACAGAACTGATTTGAGCCCAGGGCTCCCATCAGTAGATAGTGGCTCTGCAATAGCTGTTTCCTGCAAGGCGAGACTCTCTTTGGCTTCACTAGGGTCCTCTAGCAATAATTCCGGGATTTCCGTCAAAAACAACAGCTTTCCTACCTCATTTTCACACTGAATCAACCTGAAAAAAACAAAACAGGAATTGAAAAGTAAGGAGGAATAGTCTCTCACAGGGTGACCCCCTTCCCCAAATTAGAGAAGCAGAAAGTCACCATATGCACCACCCTGCATCACCTCACCCCAGCAACAAGATGTTACCTCCCATCTCCCAGCTAAGGGAGATGACCTAGCATGACCTAAGCTCACGTGCTAACTAACACTCTTGCTGCCACTTCAAACACTGTTTCCACGTAGCTGTGCTGCAGTATCACCAAAAAGGTCCCATCAAACATGCTGCTTTACTCCAAACACATTCCCTATCATAATTAGCCTCCAAAGCAGTGGCGTGCTGACCCACAGAACAGGTTATCAGCGCTGTCAGCATCTGGCATTCACATTATACCTAACTGCTGTGCCAAATAGGGAGAAAAAATACAGCTCAGCTCTGGCCCTTGTTACCTCAGCTTTCAGCAGCAAACAAAACAGCCAGGTGCTGCTGGCAGTTACCTTGGCTGGTTATCAGCAATCCATTTGCCTGTGAAGATCAGACGCTGTTCCCGTATCCGACGTTGTTGCCCTTCTTTGTCTCCTGTAATTGCCTGGTGGCCTTTGGAAAAATCCAAGTTCCTAGGGTTGACATAGGAGAGGGCATTATATTAATTAGACAGCCTCTGCAACCTCAAATTTCTTTAGAAATACAACTGGGTCAGCATTACTCTACTACAAGCTGTGAAATTTCCCCTGATCCCATTCCAAGCATGGCTGTCTGATTTTCAAATGCAATATGCCTCTGCATTGAAGAGGTTTGGGGTTTTTTTCAACAAAAAGACAATCTCATCTGCGTGATAGCTGAAAAATCACAAAAATAATAGATGAGTGAATGCATTTAATAGTTAACATTTGTGCATGATGCTGAGCACAAGCACACAGTGAAAGCCAGTATAAAACCCAAAGTAACACCACATGAAGCAGTTTTCATGCAAAAATATTCCTTTCCTCACTACTTTTTTTTTCCCCCTTTCAGTTTACTGAATAAAAACAAAGAAGTCATAATCAATATTACAAGCTCAGGACTTTTCCCAGAGTTTTACTGGTGATTTAACTAAATGGAGACTCAAGTCCTGTGCTGCCTATTACAGTTCTTAGGCAAAGATACCAACATCAACCCATCCAGCAGTGAGTATTCAGAGAATCAGGTATTAGAGAGGTCAGTGTCTATCAGAGTAGTGACATCAGCCAGAGTACAGTTTCCTTCAGCTGTCACCCACCTGAATGAGGGCCTCAGAGCCAGGAATCCTTGCAACTCAAATTCTTCTGGAAGGGGGGTTGCTGGTGAACAGACAGTAAACAGTGTAAGGAAAGCATGAACACATTAAGTACAGCACCCTAAGTGGACACATCAGCAAGGTCACTACCTAGCAAAGCCTTTTATTAAACATTCTTCATTGTACCAGTCCACCCTGCAACCTGAGGAGCTCAGGAATGATGAAGTACAGCAACGTCTGCTCAGCATGAGAAAGCAGCATTTGCAAAGTGTTCATGCACACTAATGCTAGAAGACAATTTGTTCCCTATTTGCTCTTCGACTACAGCTCCCTGTAATGCCAGCAAACCCCCATGCCTTGTTCCCAGGTTTTTACAGCACAGACTAGAAGCGTCCTTACCATTATTATTGGATAGATCTTCTTCATGAGGCTGGAAGCTGTTTAGAAGAGAAATCAGCCAGGGCCATATGCTGCAAATCAGAAAACGGACAAACTGTAAGTGAAAACTACAGAAAATGGAATCTATTCACCTTACCAAAAAAAAAAACAACTGAACTCTGTTACACAGTCACAGCTTCCATTAATCCTCTGATTCCCAAGAAGAGCTAAAACTTCTCTCAAGTGTCAGGGAAAGGATCACTTTCTTGAAAAGTTAGTATTTTTAAAAACCCAATCTAAGTTACCAAGGAAGCCAGGGTCTCACAGCACAGTGAATTTAAATAAACAAACCTACTGCAAATGTCCAGAGCTCCTGTTTGCAATTCACATTTTCCAGTCCAAAACTGCCTGCTCTCAAAGACACAGTAAATTAATCAGCTGGGAAGCAAAACAATTTATCAAAATACCACTGTGCAGAAGTCCTTCTGTTCTGTGAACACCAACACTGTACTGTAGCACTGAAACCAAGAAGGTACCAAAAAGGTCTCAGCAAGGATTGCACTGAGTAAGACTCTTAAACCAGAGGTTAACTGGCAGCCTCCCCACCTTGCACTAGCAAAACCAGTACAAGCAACAACTGGAAATCCTTTGCAAAGCCCTGCGGCAAATAATTTAAAAATCACAAAGATCACTTGCACAGGTGTTTAGTATTTAACTGCCACCAACTATCTGCTTCCTCCTATTTTTTAAAAGCTCGAACCCAAAAGTCCAATCATCCTGGTTTGGCTTTAGTGACGGGCATGAAATCTGGGCATGAAGTCCTTGGAGGCAACAGGTGAACCATTTTAAGGAACCCGCTGTGCTCAGTGCCAGGGAAATGAATCTCCACCCTCCCTCAGCAAGGCTTGCAGCCATCAGTCAGCACCTGGACTGGAGAATGCAACGTGCACCCAAAGGCCTGAGGCCAGCCACTTCCCTGCACAGCTGCAGGGACTGGAAACATGATGTTTATGCTTATTCTCTACACTACACTGAGCTCCTTCCCATGAGTGACAGGGAACAGGAGGAGAAAAGCGAGAGTACACGTGTGTTGCAACCTGCAGTGATCTGCAATCTCCCTGTACAACATTTGAAATAATGGATTTCGTAATAAGAGATCTCTAAGCAAGACAGTGATGTAGTGACACATGTGAAAACCTAAACCTAATGTGGCTTTCACAGGGCAGGTTTGGAAAACTCATTTCTAGAGAACACAGTAGGACTGATACATATAGTCACTCCTGCCCTTAGTTCTTGCCTTCAGATTCATCTACTTGTCTTGGTAAACACGTTTCATTCCCACTTCAGATGCTTGTTCAGTTTGGGGTAGGATTAATTATCCACAGGAAAATGAAAAGCACAGATCAGGGACAACTAAAAGTTTAAAAAGGAATAAGGGTTATTTCCTGAACCAAGACCACCATTAAGTATGGATTCAGAGACAGGAAGATTTTTCAATAAAAAGCTCCAGGGCATTAGGTTTTGCACATGTCTGAGTGAATCTTACTACTCATTTAGCAAAGGGAGGTTCCAGGGACCCCTGGCTCCCCATCCATCAACGTACAGAAAACACAAGCCTTGCCCAGAATCACTTCTTACAGCACACTCTGCCAAGAGAGAGCTGAAACCACCATGGAGCATTGCACAAGGTCAGCTGAACACACTGGTTTAAAACTGGTTTCCTTACAGTGACCATCCTAGGAAAAATACTCATCCAACTATGTCAGTAACAGTCACTCTTCTGAAAAAAATGTCTTACAGGTCAGAAACACCTTACTGGATTGCTATAATTCATTAAAAGTTAACAGGATACATAAAAAGTTGGCAAGTTTTGAAGTATTTAAGCCTAAATTTGTAAGACTAGAGGCTGAAATGAAAACTCAGAGCAACAGCCCAGAACAGTAATGCCTATGCTGACATTTAAAGACCTCCTCTTCTAAATTTAATATAATTCCATAATATTAATAATACGGATGATGAGCCAGGAAAACTGGATTCCAGCACTGCTCAAGAGATAGCTTAACACATGAAATTAAGGCAAGTATTCTCCTGCCACCTACCTCAGTAAGTCTCAGAAATCATTACAATAGATTAGACTAAGGGCACACTAAATCATTTTATGCTCAAGTCAGACACTAAAGCAGACTCCTCTGATCTCAAAAAAAATGCTACATGCAAACCCAAGGCAAATAAAAACAGTGAATTTGCTCACGTAGCCCAAAAGTCTCATGTTTGGTTTTATTATATATTTATTATTATTATATATATTTATTTTTATTATATTTATACTTTTCAGCACGTATATTCTCTATCATTTTGATGTCTGTAATAATGAGTTATACAATCACTTTTCCCATTACTAATTTGTGTATTGTCAGTTATTATTACTTGATGCAACTCAGTGTATCAAAAGAAAGATTAACACTCACTACCGTCTCTCATCAACCACTGCCTCCTGGAAAACACTGGGCCTAAGTTTCAGCCAGTCCATTGAAACCTTCACAGCTGGAAGAGGATATGCAGCCCCAGAGTCCTCCTGGTAGTCATTTTGTAAAGGACACTTGCACAGAACTCCAAGAAAGGACACTAGAAACCAAGAAAAAGACCACAAAAACCAAAACCAAATGATGTGGGAATGACACTAAGTTGGCCAAGTAACATAATCAAACACATCCCACCCATAAGATCTTATTTGTAAGAGCCAGCTTTTTAGAACAAAGCAGCCCAATTATTTAATCTTAAAAAAAAAAATGACCAACAGGTCATCTTTTTTTCAATAAAGTTTTCTACCATGAAGCAGAACCCTTAGTGGCTTTTTCATCCCCCTCTCCTTTTGTTAGTGTCATGGCAAATCATTTTTCTAAGTTAACAAAACCCGGTGAGACAAGCCAATAACAAATATATTCATTAATTTATTTAATTAGAGCTATCTGCATTTTAGAGGGCACACAAGCTGAGAAACAGTAACCACACCAGTGTGACCAGGGTGGTTTCAAATCAACTCCAGGCTGGAACCTGGAGAAATTCAGCTCTTCAGAAATTTAGGTGTTTATGAACAAGGCCAAGCTGATCAAGCTGGATCACGTTAAGCAAATCAGCATGATGTGGGTAGAGTGTAAGATGTTCTGCACTCCCACTTATTTTCTAGTTGATATTATCAAAAGCAAAGAAGCAGTTTTGCTCCTAGTTCAGCTAACTTCAACTTCAGTCCTGTTGAATCAGAAATAGCTCCATTCAAAACAACTCCAACCACACTACAGCCAACTGCAGAGCAGCCCCCCCCCAGCAGAGTAGTACCCACTGCTACATTGGATCCAAACAGTACAACCAAGTTGAAATGTTTTTTCAGAACCAGAAAAAAGGCGTGGAGTTCTGAAAGGCTTCAAAAGGAGTAAGTCCAGGGCACAGAAATCCAGTGCTAGTCAGCACTGCTAGACATAAATGATCCCACACAACCATATTCTCTCTCAACTTCCTCCCACACTGCCCATCCGCATCACTTACGTCTCACACAGCCACTAAGCCAGACGCTGGCAGCAAATTACTAATGGATTCCCCAGAAGACCAGAAAAGAAATACAAAAATCAATTTGCTTTCATACTTACTGAAGAGAGCCAGTAACTGTGTCCAGCAGAGCTGTTCATCCTGGCTGTAGCTGTGCTGCTCCGTCTCATTGCTGAAGTCTCGTAAGTGATGGAGTTGAAAGAGATTGATGACAGTAATATGTACTAACTGCTGAGAATTGAAGGCCTTTTGGAATAACAACCTCTGCAACAAAGACACGTACACAGAGCATGTATTTTTATATGGTGAAGCACACACTTGAAAGGATTAGCTGCTACTTTGCTGCTTGACTGCTGCTTCTACCCTTAAGGCAACAGTCACTCGGAGATCCCTGTTAGCACAGTGCTGGGCTTCCCAGCAGGACATGAGCAGGTGCCCACTGTTAAGCCCAAGGTTTTTGCTCATACACCAACCCCTCATGCACAACAAATCAACACCCTCTTGGTTCCCTTTCAGAGCCAGTGTGACTTTACAGTGCAATGACAGCACCACAAGGATCACAGAGGCACGTATAACCACTGCATTTGTCAGTCTTGCGAAGAAAGCGTGGAGAAGGTGACACTTTAAAAAAAACACCCCTGGAAAATTTAAATCCTGTGTGGTTATGTATGAAAGGCTAATTCCACATTTGACTTCATGGGTCATGGAATGCCACGGTGGACTAAAATAGTGTGAGCTATTTACAAATGCATTTCAGTAACTATGCTGTAAAAGACACCTTTCTCAGAACAGGGAAAGAAACCTTAATGCTTTTTTTGGAGCATTGCTTAAAGAAAAGAGATACCCTAAACCACAACCAGCTTATCTTCAGACACATCAGACAGGGAGGCAAGTGCATTAATCAGTATAAGCATTGGGAAAAGGTTTGAGCTCCATGTTCAACCTTGATTTTCAGTTACAGGCATGAAGCACTCCACAGCCAACAGCTGGAACTGGCAGAGCCCTTCGCAGCAGAATCGTGGGCCTCACTGAACACCCCAAACTCTACGACTCTCTCCTTATTCCAAGGAAACATCAGCCACACAGTTAAAATTATTATCCACCATACAGCCAATTGCACATCCACGTTTCACTCATTCAAGTCAGAAGAGCTGCTCTCTAGTAAATTAGGCCTTATATTACATAATACATTAAAAAAAAGTAATCAAAGCAACAAAGCAGGGCTCAGCTCTCTTTAAACACACTGGATCAGTTCAGAAAAATAAGACTGTTCCACATGCCTGAGCAATACCTATAATTATTGATGATAAGCATTGTGGAAAGAGCAGTACTTGTTCAACAGCCAAAATCACATACAGAAAGATACAATTATTTATTTTTGAAACATTACTTTAGTTCACTGTGTTCAAGCAGCTCACATTCAAACATACAAGTTGTGGGGTTTTTTGTTTGCTTATTTATTTTATTTTAAGGAATGTTTGGACCTAGCTCTAGCAACCCAATTCAAAAATGCAAACAGGCACTGTAAAGAACATCTGTAATTCCTTATATTTCTAGGACCACCTCCCCCTTCTTAATTTGGAAAAGCATCTACTACATATGCTCTGTTGAACGTGTCCACACTACCTGCCCATTCTTCACAGTGAAGATGCTGAAGCAGAGCAGTTTCCAAAAAGCAGGTAACAGCCAATATTAATGTCCACTTTGAAATTGTACTACCTTGTATAAATATCTTAAATAATCTCTTTGTTTCAATCTTTGCTACATTGTCCAACTTAATGAGCTGGCTACCTAATTTATGAGTACTCCCAGATTTTCCAGAGGAAACGTGTTCTAAATAGTTTTAGTCTATACACATATTAAGATTGTACTGGAACATGGTTTTTAAAGGCACACCACTGACAGGAGAAGCAAGCTGTGTGAGGAAGATCAAAAGCAGTCTTAATAACCAGTGGGAGTAAATGAATGTCATCCAGAATTGAAGCTCTCAAAGTTCCTCAGGCAGCTGAGCCAAGACTTCCCAGATGAATCAAGTGCTTTTCACAGGTATCCAAGAATCATCCAGGTTAAAGAGCAGAAAATCAACTATAGTCAGATAGGATTTCTCCTCCATTTCCACCAATAACACAGCACGTGTCAAATGACAAAAAAAAAAATCCCATGTGCAGAAGTCAACAGAGCTATCCAGTGTTAGCTGCGATGCAAACTTTCCATTACTGCCTACTTGAGCTTCATCTTCTTTTAGCATGGGAAAAAGTTATTATTGGACTGTAATTTCAGAACTCAGCTGCTAAAAATACTCTCCTCAATACACTAATTAATTTATTGTTAGAACTAACCTTGAACTGCTCTTCCAGCTTTTCTCGAAGAGGGCTCAGCTTCTCCAAGCTCTTACTCAGGTACACATGGCCATGGAATTTAATAAACGCCTTGATGAAGTCAGACACGTTCCATCGAGTCTTCACCTCATCACGACTGCATTCAGAACAGAGAAACAACTTCAGGCTTTGGAACTAGACACAGCTGCACATCACATTACAAATGTTCTCTGTGGAGTTCAAGAAAGCAGGAATGTCCACGCGAAGATACATTTTCACGTTGGCACAATATACTTATGTCAGACACAAACTATTCTCTGTTCCATACACGTGTAAGGATGCTCTGACTGGAAGGGGGTGGAGGAACTTCTGTTTCTGCTACCAAATATCAATAACCTGTGGAATGGGAGGTACATCTGGAAGAAGTCTTCTCCATCTTATCCAAGCAGAAATACATTACGCCTAGTCTTACCTTTCCAGTGCTTTAGAAAGTGCTTTTTGGAGGTTAGTGGAGGCAGCTGGGAAAGGAAACTTCACAGCAATGCTTCTGCAGTAGTAGAAAATTGTGGTCAAGTGGTCTCCTTTGGAGGAAGCTAGAATAGCCAACTGATTGTAAGGCTGACCTGAGGGAGAAAAAGACAAGTTGTCCAACAAGTTGTCATGGAGTAAAGCTTGCTAGATTGCAGAACAACTATGGTCACCTTGAAAGGAAGCACGAAGTCCTAGATCTTCAACAGACAAGGTTCAGATTCATATGCTGACCCTTTTACTCCAGCATCATATCAGTACAATTTAAAGGAAAAAGCTTCCAAATTCGTGGTGCAGGTTTTTTGGGGGATTTGTTGTTGTTGTTGTTTTGTTGTGGGATTTTTAAATACAGTGTAAGATTTTTCTCTAAATAAGAAGACAGTCAACACAACGCTTTCACTACCAACATACTTATCTTCATCTATTTGGACAAAATCTAGCCCAGTTTTACCTCATGAGGCGAAGTTAACTGTCAACAGTTGTTGATGTTTTTTGCCTACAGAGTAAAAATTTCTATAGACATGAATAATTTTTCAGTTAGAAAATAACTGGCTGCAAAATCGAATTACTGGTTCCAGCAGCCTGGCTCAAAAGTTATATGTCCTTCTCTCAGCATCCCTATGTTTTGGACCACTGTAAGCTTATAGCTAAAAAACTAGATCCCTGAACTAAAGAAGCTCTTAATTTGCATGAGGAACATGAAAATTCAATTTTAGCTACTAAATTTTAGAAACTGGCATGTGAACAAACAAATTGTACTTTACAATGTATGAATGTAACAGTATGATGTAGTAGTAGTAGTAGTGAAGCTTTGGAGTGAAGTATTACTTACTTTGTTTTTAAATCTTCACAGAAAGGAGACATGTGACACAGATCAGGCAAACAGCTTTTTTACATACATTACAAAACTGACTTCCCAACAGGTTAGGATTGACTGTTTTGGGCATCTGGGGAGGGAGGTTTATATAAAATCCCAAGTTGCCAACTGCCACATAAGAAAAACAATAGCTTAAATGTTCCTTTGGGATTATGGACCTAGAAAGTATCCCAGACTCACCATTAGAAGGGACAAGCTGAGCTGCGTGTCTGTAGTAAGACTCTGCCTGGCTGGTCTGATTCCTATAGCGAGCTAAGAAAACAGCAACAACAACAACAAAGCAAACAAGAGAAAAAAATTCAACTCTCCCATACTTATTTCAATACAACCCAGTTTACCTGAAGAACATTTTACTATTATTTTAGAAACAAGCATCAAAACATAAAATCACACCAAGCAGGATGAAGATTCAAAATGTTGAATTTTCAGGTGTTGGTTTTTCCTGGGATCCTACTGTCATGGTTTATTAACTCTTATGTGCCAATAGCTTCACATCCAGAGAGCTACAAATATTTTTCACACTTCTTTGCACAATCTGCAACTAAATCTACTTTTAGGTTATTATAAAAGCAATTGAAGATTCCAATGAAGAAAGAACTTTCTACAACACGTAGTTCTACTCTGATCAAAGAAATAAACCCATTAAACTTGCTGTAAAAAAAGAAACCTCACTTATGAAAGGCTGGATTTCTAAGTGTTGCCTTTGTGTACGAGATTTAAAAGCAATGTTCTGAAACAGACAAGCATGCTAGCCTGCTGCAACAAGCTTTCATCACAGTCACCATTTTCAACATTTCACTGTGCCTACCAGCTATAACATGATTAGTACACTGGAAGACAGATCCTAGCAAATCACTAGAAAGCTAGTGATTAACTGTCTCCATGCATTAATGTGTAACACACATTAGAAAAGTCTAACAGCTTTGCCTTCCAAACCTTTCCCCCTGCAGCAACCACCAAACATACCATCAGCCACTAGCTACTAATTTGGAGCACGCTTGGCCCGAGGTATGTATAGATCCCTCTTAATGAGGGCTGAACACAGGTAGAACTCTGTGTCCCACCCGTTTTTGTCTTCAAAAACTCACCAATATCTCCAAGGTGGACAAGGCAGTGCTGGCAGATGTATGAGCAGGAGCTGGATTGAGGCTTCACTATGGCGCTGGTGTGCATCTGTTTATTGCTAATGATTCCCAGTTGGGAAGACTTTACACGACATGGCAAGTCTACATTAAAAACTGTGCACAATTCCTGTAATAACTGGAAAAACGGGTCTAGTTTAGTGGCAGCTAGAGACAGTAATCAGGAAAGCATTGAAACAACAGGCAAAACTAACACAGTGTCACTCAGAGGCACGAAGTAGCTCAATAGATTTGAAGTGAACAGGCCCAGGTTACTGAAAGTGAGAACTTAAATTACGTTCTCCCTATGGAAGTCACTGAGCTCCACACTGCATTATTCTGCCCAGAACCATGAAAAGAAGCTTGACTTCTCTTCTGTAAGAAAGAAACCAGTACACAGCTCAAATCCCATTGTATTTAAATCACCAAGCATGCATCACTGGAGATTGACTATCAGAGGTCTACAAACCCTGTTTGGGCTTTGTGGTTTTGTTTTGGGGTTGGTTTTTCTGTTTGTTTTGTTTTTTTTAAGTAGGACACTCAAGAGGAATCCATACCTGGATGAAATGACACCATTCTGAAAATAATAGAAAGGAATGCCACTCATCCTCCAAAGAAGCTTGTTTCAATAACTCGACTTAAACTTTAGAGAGAAGCCAGAACAAAGCCCAGTTTGCAGGCAATGAAAGGCTAACAGTTCAGTGGCTGAGTTGTCAGTAAATATTTGTGCTAAGCTAACAGTGAGAGACTCTTTCAAAGAACAGGATCAAATATCTGAAAAGCTAATTCAAGGAAAACCTGAACTTTGCCATTCTAATTAGTGCTTTTGAAGTTTTTCCTAATGGACTCCAGCAAATATTCCAGGAAGTAGTAGTCACCATGTAGCAATGAAAAGTGTGTGTTCTACTGTGCTACAGGATTAAAAATGCAAGTCAGAATTGACAGACTCTCTCCCAGCTGGGAACATCCTCGACCTCCAAACAAATCAGACCTGCAGCAGGGTTCCACTTCCAGATAAAGGCATTTAGAGACCCAGGGCTGACAGATGTGCGCTCTGCCAATGGCTGAACATGTGCTGTGGTGCTTTTGCTTGCTGCAGAAAAAGGCTTCTGTTACACCACCCTCCCTTTTTGCTCTTTTATACAGTAGCGAAAAATCCTTAAATGAGAGGGAACTCCCAGATGAAAGCTGGATAAAAGAGAGAAACTTGACATCTTCCAGCATGCTGAATTAGGAGAACTCGTGCTCTCTTTCAAAGGTGTCACTTACACAGGCCTCACACTTGGAGAGCAGCTATCTTGCCAGGGCAAAATCTTTACACCCAAAATGGGACAATTAACATCACAGCAAACAGAGAAGGATGACCCAGTCTGTGGTATCATACACAAAAAGAGCAAAATTCCCTGATACACTGCAGGGAATTTTGGAGGACAAACAGTGGAGACGGTAGAAAACCCTTGGCAACTATGCCACAGCCTGTCAAACTCACTGGTTTGAGTAAGTTTTTTTTAAAAAAAAATACAGCCCAAGGGAAAAAAATAAAATCACAGATTCTGGAGGAACCTGGGGTTGCCTTGCAGAAGTTCAGAATCAAACTAGGAGCTGATACAATAAGAATGCAGTATTTTCTATGTGTGCTGCAACCTGAAGCTGGTGCAAACTAGCCACGAGAGAAAGTTTAAGCAAATCACTATTTTAAATAGAGGTTTCAGCAGTGCCAATGTTGCTGCAGCATAAACCAAATGGGGAGAAAAGAAAAAAGGCAAGTTATCATTATGACATACCAACCCTTACCCTCCACAATCTACAAGCTGAAGCCTAGCATTGGAAAGAGTACAGGCAAAAAAAGCTGTCAGTGAGGAATAAATACGTGAATAGGAATCACACCCCTTCTGCAATTAACTGAAAACCTCACAAAAGATACTTAGCTTGAGAGCACTCAACAATACAGTTTTGCTTAAGGGAAGAAAAGTTCCTACAACTGAAATTTGTGATTCTGAATAATTGTTGACAAAGATATAGAAGGCTAAAGATGTGCTTGTAAGCCTGGGAGTCCTGATCAAAACACCAGGAAGACATTATACGTTGTAAATGCTACATAATACTCTTGGGGACAATCACCCTACTTAAATGCACAACTGTGGTGGGCACTAAGTTAGGTATTATTCAGAAAAAAAGCTGTTTTTCAGATGTAAGTATGTACCTAGACAGTTCTTGGAAAACATTAACTCAATGCTCACCATCAGCATTAGAATTTAAGAAAGGGACACAGAACAAAGCACAAAACATGAAGGCATCACACACATCCTCAGTGCACCTACATTGTGGGATCTTGCACATATTTCTGTTCTTCAATAAGTGGAGCCAATAACAAAACTGATTATCTTTGCTTATTCTTTGCTATATAGGGGAAGTCTTGCGTTTTTCAAAATTAAAAAGAATTATGACAATGGCCCAGAAATTCATACATAGTAATGGAAGATGAATGGGACTTTTTAGAGAAGTGGCAGAAAAAAAATAACTATGAGTACAATGAAATCATCAGTTAACAGGTTTGTTTGACTTAGGGTTTTGTGTGTTATTGCTTCTCTTAGACATTATTAATATGGAATACTTCACCACAGATCACTGCAGAGACCAGAGTAAATGGCTTCAAGAGGGACTGGAGAGTCAATCAGGACTTCCTAATAGCTAGATGGTTCAGATACAAACAAGCTCAAGAAGGCAACAAACGTGCAGCCAGAAAGCAAGAGACTAAAGCAAGGAAGTATTCTACATTTTCCTGCTGCTTAATACTCACTCTGCTCAGCCACAGCAGACTACTGTAAGAGACAAAATATGGGGCTAAATGGACCTTTGATCTTACCCAAAGCAATGGATTTTAGACTTTCAAGCACATTTTATTAGAAGGGAACTTAAATTTTTGCCACGTTTTTATGGAGCACCAAAAACTACCAGACTCACAGAAGTGTCAAGAAAACTGGAGGGTGTGGCTGATGGAAAGAAGGCACACTGCCAGCTTTGCAGACATGTTCTGCTGAGAGCACTGCTGCTAGCAAGGTGCACTGCTTGATCCAGAAGAGCACCAAGGGAAAAGAACAGGTTTTACCCACATAAAACTGACCCTCCCACCCTTCCTCAAAGTGGTTACATGCTGGTATGGTATTAGAGCTCATCTCTCATGAGCAGTTGCTGGAGCAGCACAGGAGGTCTGACAGCCAAAGCTTTGCAAAGGACCCACAGACAAGCAGCCTGAGGCTGAAGCACGTTAGCTTCCAGACTATGCCAATATGCCACAGCCAACATATTTTTTGCAACTCACCTGTGTGTAGAAGCCACTAGCTGCCTCTAAGAACAGAGAAAGGTTTGCCTGAACTTCGCTCCGATTTGGATTTGCTCTGTTTTTCGCCTGACCCTGTAGCGTTGTGATCTGATTTTTAAAGGCATGATTCCAACTGAAAATAGAGAGTTTTCCTTTTTACTGTGGAAGCATCTTATGCAGGTGACATAAGTAACAGGAAAGAACTGTTTAATTACATAGCATCAGACATGGAAATGAAGAATATTCAAACTCAGACAGCATTCAGATTAGAAATAATGTTAAATACAGAAGAGCTACCTTTCCTCACCTCTGGTAAGGAGGGAAGCAGATCCTGTGACTATATAGCTAAAACTGTAACAACACTACTATTTGCTTGTAAGTGTTGCTTTAGGCAGCACAGTGCTTGCTCCCTTCCTGAAACGGGATATGGGGTGTAGAAAACAGGGTTAAAAATCTTTCAGAAACTGGAGGCGTGGCCAGGACACCTCAGCCAGCCTACTCAGCTCGCTTCCCTCAGTGCTGGAAAAACTACATGCTTCTCTGAACTAAACCTGTTACAACCCACGTCTGCATCTTAAATAACAGGGAATGGACTCAGGGCATGGAGAAAACCCAGCAGAATTTCCCCCGATTCTTAACTTGCCTTGAGCACCCATAAAGTTCTCCTCCCTCTGCCCAGCCCTACCTCAGAGGGCTTGAAGTGAGGGCCTTTAGCAGCTACTCAGCTCCTATTAGACCTCGCTCAAAGCTCCAGTTGATTACATCAGGCAAACTTCCTCCTTTCTGGAAACTCCAAACTTCAGCCCTGCCCTGACAGCACAGCAGACCGATGTTTCCCAGCTCCTTCCCTTCCATCTGGCTCACCTCCTGCATGACACAGCTGCTACTAAACTGCCAGAGGTAAAATACTAACCTATTGAATGCTCTTCATCCACTCTGTGGTGCATTCTCATGTTTCACCCACAGCACAGCTCTCAATTTAAAGGAAGTAAGACAACAACTTCATGGGATACAAATGCTTTTCTGGGAGTCTCAGGGTTTGCTGCTCATCAGCCCAGATTATGTGTATACATACAAATTTATTGAGGCACTTACAGGTCTTGCTCCACTTTTTTATCTAAAGCATATTCCAAATCGGTCACTAGCATTTTCTGATATAAGTCCTGTAGAGCCTGTCTGGACGTCCAGACTTCTGCTGGACCCAGCTTTGAATCTGTGCAAGAAAAAGAAAGAACAAAGACACAACAGTTTTTGTAATACTCAAATGTGCAGAGTTACAAGTTAACTGATTTTTCACTCATTTACTAAATGAAAGAATACAGCAAAGTGTAAGCTATCCAATGCTGAACACCCTCCTTTATTGCAAATTTATCAGAACAGTGAAATACAACTACAGAGGGATCTGGGATTAACTGATCAGTTTCCTATGACACCAGAACTAGACATGAGCAAAGTCAGCAGCCGGCTCAAGTTAAAACCAAAACAGATACAAGGAGGTGACTCGCCATAAGTCATTAAGCTGCAGAGCTTCTTGACATTGGATGAATTTTGAAAAATTTCCAGAGTAGCCCAAAAAAAATTAGCAGAAAATAAATCCATCAAGGGGTGCTAAACTGGAGAGCCCCTGGAGCCAGTGCTGTTGGTATTTAGGAGAACACTGTGGGCAACCACTACTGCATGCTTGCCACTTTCTAACTCTGGTAGCCACCCACTTTCCACCACAAAGGGTGAAGGTGTACTCTGCTCCCTGCCATCCAGAGTTACAGAATGCCATTTCCCACGCCTCATACAATCACCCAAGCTGGGGCTGCAGGACAGAGAAAGATGGGCCTCACCCCAAGGGAACCATCCTGCTGATGGGGCAGTCACTCCTGCTGGGGCAGAGGGATTCAGGCAGCTAAAATGTTCCTACAGGGACTACACCAACCTGCTTCGTGTACTACACCAAGGCAGAAAGCAGGGCTGAGCACAGGTTCATTAGGCAAGCTGCTTGTACTGCATGGCTGATACATTAATAAGAAACATTTCCATTTGCCATAAATACATATAGCTTAAAACAGCTTGTAGCATTTCAGAGCATCTATGGGCTGCACTTTCGTAACACATGTGGCAGTATCCAGATCAACATTTCTACCCGCCAGGTTTCCCAAAGCTGTCCAGATCCCTGCTAATCACAAGTAGAGCAGTTCCTGTTCTAGTCTGGACAGGAGTCTCTCATCCCCAAAAGGAGAACACAATGGGAAAGCAGTAGAAGTGTGACCTCCATCTCCAGTGCTTTAAACCACCCAAAGTCAACTTTAAAAGAATACATGTATTTTAGATACAGAAAAGAGGGGTAACTTGTTACAATGCTATTTATTTATATACAGAGGACAAACCTTAACATAACATCACACACTTTCCAGAGAATTATTAGGAAGGATGAGCCTAAGAAACACACAAAAGGAAAACAAAAATAGGAAGCAAGTATTAACTACTAGATCAACTGTATAATAAAGGCAATTACCTGTCATGTCAGCCTTCAGGACTTCTGCCTGCCTGTAAAAAAAGCAATACAACAATAAATTAGAAACAGACTGATCAAAATAATTGAACTATGCTAAAGCACACTCATAGAACAGCGAGTAGAGAAAGTAGGGCCAGCTCCATGCAGGCTGCCTACAACCTCCATGCAGTATGGATTTGAGCAACTGTTCAACAGGATGATTTCCTCTAATTCACACCGTAACAAAAGTCAACTATTCACTTTTCCCTGCCTAGCTTAAGTCTCTTTCAGAAAAGATACAAAATAAAAAATGCTTACACTGTATTTTAAGCTTTACCTGGCAGCAGTGTCCTGTCAACATCTGCGATACCTGCTTACCTCTGAATTTGATATTAACCTTAAGTTGTCACACGTGAAATGTGGTAGCCAACACAGTCAGAGCAAAGCAAACTCCCACTGGTGCCTGTCACCACGTTGCTACAGCCCTCCTGCCCCTCCGTGCTGCATCAGCTTTCCTTTAAAAGAGGCAAGGAAAAGACTGTAGTTTCCCCAATTACCTCTCTTCCTTGAACTACCTCCCTAGAGTCATGGTTTGATCAGCTTTTCAAGAAAAAGCCAAAACCACATACAGAAAACTGCAACTACAGGTAACCAACTTTGTTGGCACTATAGGTGACCCCTTTGCTGAACATCCTCTGGAAATCCCTGCTGCTGGTGGAAGCTGGCAAATCATTTCTCAAAGAGAGGAACACCGGGACACAGCCCGCATAGAAATATTAACGAGTGGTGATCAGTGGCTGGATGAAGCAGGTAATCTGGATGCTGTGGCTAAGCACTTTATCAGTGACACAAAGCTAACACAGGGCAGGCAGCAGGGACACAGGCTGCCTGGTTTGGGTGGGTTCTGGTGGAACATGTCCTTTTGCTTTTGCTACACTCTAACGTTCACATATGGTACATTTGCAAAGAGTGCAAGCTCTCCACACCAGCTGTGGAACCCTCCTAGAACACTAAATACACACTTCCACCTGCCTCCCTCAGCAAAAACCACAACTCGATGGAAGCTGCATAGTGACTAAGATGCAGGTCAAATGCCAGCTTGGGAAAGAATGGAGAGAGCCAGGGGAAAGCACCAGCTACTCCCTAAAAAGGCTTCAAAAAAGACCATAAACTCCCTCTTGCCAATACGAACTTGTGGTGACTGTAGAAATAGTTTTTCAGGTTGTTCTGGGTTCTACCTACTGGCCACAAATTATAGGGAAGTTTTCGAGATCCATATCAGGATTAAAAAGACGTAATCGTGCAAATGCTTCACTAGGAACATGTATTCTGGTAAATCCTTTCACAAAATTTCTATTTATTAAATGCAAGAATTATCTACAGCAACTCACCACAGTGAATCATACAAAGAGCAAACAGGATGCTCCAAAGGCTTTAAATTAAGAATATCTTAACTGGTGCCAGAAGCAAATCTGTATGTTCCTCACCTGCTTCACAGATTTAATCTACTTAAGATATCTTTTTTTATTTTTTCCAATAAGGCATTAATACAGTTTTTCAACTCCTAACAACACGGTACACTGGAAGAGGAGATAACATATCATTACTGACAGACAAGCAGGGAAAATGTTAGATATAGTGTAACGGAGAAAGCTGAATGCCCGAGAAACATTTCCGTCTCATTCACATGGAGACAAGGAAAGGACAGGGATGCCCTCCCCATCGCTGCAGCTAGGAGGATGGGAAAGAGCAGATCTTTCCCTCCACACAGCTAAGAGCAGCCGAGGGCCATCAGTCCCGCCTCCCCGAGGCTGACCTGCAAGTCTAGTCAAGCCTAAAGCCGAGCCAGCGCGGCGATGCTCCCACTTGGCAGCTGCAAACGCCGCCGCTCCGAAGGAAAAGCTGCCTCGCTCAGGCGCAGGAGTCTCTCTTTTCTGAACGGCCAGCCAAGTTAATACAGTTTGGCTCTAAACACCTGCTGGTTGTGCAAACTTTTTCTTTGAGCTGAGAAGACGATCTGCGGTGCCAAAGCCATGAATCCTACCGAGAGGCTCAGCCCGAACGGGGACATGCAGCTCCAGCAAACACGAGCCCCAAATTCTCCTCCAGGCAAAAAGGCTCTACCCTTCAAAAGCCAAGAAGTGCTCCGTGTGCAGAACCACCTTCCACTATGTTACATACTAATCTATAAAGGGGCAAATACAAATAACACCACTAAAAAGGCTCTTTTAATCAAGTTTTAACTAGCCTGGAGAACTTGGGTGAAGCGAGCCTCAGCCCCTACATCGGTACAACTGCTGACAGATGCTCTGTGAATGCAGAGCCCTAAGAACAAGGCTGGACCTGAGCCTGTATCCAAAAGATTATTTTTTAGAAGACCTTTTCTAGAACACAATACTCACAGGTTTACAGGACAAGAGCCTTTAGTGCCAATCTCATCACTAGCTGTAAAGCAAACAACCTTTTATATTTTGCAAGCTTGCAACAAGCTACACTAAGGTGATTATCACTATAATTCTTCATAAAATGTATAGACATTATTTCAGTATTTCTCAGGGGCCAAAGGAATTAGTAAAGTAGGTCTAACATTAGCATGCTCCTTTCCTCATTTCCACCTAAACCTAACTTTTATTTAAAACAGCTGCATCTACTGTGGCTAAGCCAGGCTAAGAGAGGGCAGTACCAAACTTGTTCTGCATCAGGGGCAAAATATTAGCATCTCAGAGAAAAGGTGCATTGCCTGTTCCTCGAACAGGCTTTACTGGAGAGCCTTTGCTGGTGCCCAGAGGCTCACAGTGGGCACAAACTGGAGTTCACTGATAACAAACACCAAGAGTTTCTGACAGTGCAAATGGCTCCTCACATTTCAACAAACCTTTTTGTCCATTTATTTTCTTGCACTGCCTCATACTGAATTTGCATTAGAATGACTCATTCGGGTGCAAAAATACATTGTCTGCCAGCAAACTTGGTATAACTTGCTTACGTATTTTATAATTTCAAGAATATTCTCAAGTCCCTCCTTGCCCAGTTGGACTCAGCAGTTCAGTCTTCAAGTCAAGTTTCCCCAAGTTTGTTGGTCCAAAGCCAAATACGCAAAAAAATTGTACTTAAAACATCTCCATTAGACGATACATGATCTTGATATATCATGATAGCTTCTCTTCATAATTTCTTAACTAAATATGAGTTCAGCCCCATGCTGAAACACAGCAGTCAGGACTTCCCTTTGAAGTTCTGAAGGCATAACGTATTAAAATGTAAACCCGCGGATGGCAAAGGAAACTTTTCTTCTCCTAAGAACCTGACAGTATGTAAGGTCCTGGCTTCTGTAACTCAGGAACTCAAGACACCACGTTTAGCCTCAAATGAATCATCAGATGTAGCAAAGACAAGACAGAAGCATTTCAGGTTTCCATTTTCCAGTTTTTACCATTCTTGACCAATTAAATTTTCCTTAAGCAGAAAGAAAACAAGTTGCCTCCCTCAAACTGGTAGATGCTAAGGAAAGGAAACCCCACAAATACAGGGATGCCTCTCCCATACACATTTGCAAGTGTTTAAACCATCACATTGTGAGGCTGAAAGGTACACCGAAAGATCACATAATACCCCTTACACTTTTACACTAGCACAAGTTTGCTTAATTTGCTCCTAGGATCCCATAAGAAAAGATCAGTTAACCTCCCTGGTTAACTATTGCTCAGTGATAGTCCAGAAATATTCTGCAAGGCCAACCTAAGGCCCCTCTGCTGCAAACCAAACCAAGTCCCCCCCCACAGCACTACCCACTGCTGTGCATAGCTCCTGCTCACTGCCTTTGTACAACAACCACTTGGAAAAGGCTTAAATCTGTACTTGGAACCACCAATTCTCTCTCCCAGGCTGAAATGTCAACCTTCACAAATCAAGTTTTCTAATCATCTTACTGCCACTTGACTTCGAACTCCATTCATGTATCACTGAACAAATGGATCTAATTTACCCCCAAAACAGTTCATCTCTGTTTCAATATATATTATTTAGTTCAGTTATAATCCAAACATGCCTAACAACACATTTTCAGTTCTGCATACACCACACTGCATCTGTAAGAGGGCACTATCAGTTCCACAGGAGCACAGCTTTGCTAACAAGCTTCATCACCCAGCACAGAAAAGCAAATCAATTTATGGCCAAGTTTTCAAAGCAGCAGTCTTGTGTTATCCAGCTAACAACCACTCTTTCTGAAAGTCCAACAGGTGAAAGTCAAGCTGCACTCAGACCACACTCCTCTCGTTTACACAGACAGGATGAGCCAGGCACGATCTGCTACGGCAAGTCAAGTTCTACAAAAAATGTGGAAAAACCCAACCTCACAAAAAACAACAAAACACCACTGAAAGCAACACTCTGCTTTCCACCATGCCTGAAGGGGAACTCCACTCGGTTTTCCCCTGGCAGCCCTGAAGCATCAGCAGCTGTATCAGTTCCCTTATCAAATCTCCGTAACACAAACCCCCTGATAAGGAATTGAGGCTTTTCAGTACCAAAATGGGTAGTGAGTGCAGGCAGCTGGGCTTATAAAATCAATCACAATCCAAACACTTGTTCTGTGAATACTCTATAAACTAAAATCCATATTAAATGGCCAAGGCAGTTTCACGGCAAGCAGGAATTTATACTCCTGCACTTCTCCCTCCCTGAGGTACGTGCAGAAATTGTACCCCAATGAAAAGGGCCCACAGTCTAGCAAGCCTCAGCAGGAATGACTGATCCAAGGGCACTGCCAGGACATCTTCCTTCTTCTGAAAGGGAATAAGAATATATAGAGTATATATAGAATAAATGTAGGAAATCTGATTTTAGGTAGCAAAGGTCAATTTTCTATGGTAGCATATTAAAAAAAGTCAAGTACACATAACGCACTTCAAACAAGTTTGGTTTTTTTTTAATCATTCCAAGATGTGGCAAGGCTCACATCCAGCAGGAACTCCAAAGCAACACCCAGAAACTACTGTTTTAGATTTTCCCCCAAATAATAGTTAACATCAACAAAAAAATGTATAGTGGCTTAATACCTCAGTGGGGTTTTTATTTGTTCATATTTAAGTTTACCTGTGCTGACTCAGGGCCAGGGAAAGCAGCAGCAAACACCACCAGCACAGGCACTGAATACTGCACAGCAGATTTAGGGGAGAGCTGGTTTGCTCAGAAGCCCCTAAATGCTGTACCCAAGATGGCATTCACATCTGGAGTTCAGCACTGAGTAAAAATTACTGACTGATTTAAGTGGCTGACAGTTTTATAGGAATAAGCATTCTTCCTGCTAACCACTAACATTTGCTAAAATACAAAGCTTTATTAGCAGTTTTTAGAGGCTCGCTTGGCAGTAACTCCTTTGCAGCTGGCATGCCTTCCTAATGGTTGGATTTTGAAAGACAGAAATAACTCTGACTTCTCTGAACTATGTTGTAGTCAGCAACTGTATCTCTACCTACCACCTGTCAAAGGGAAATACTCTTAGAGCAATCTGAGGATTCTGTGCAAACCTAGATTTGCATATCTGAACAGCAGCAGCGGGATAACTTCATCTTTAGTATTTCCTTCACCAATTTCTTGGATGTCACCTGAATAGAACAGTCTTCAGACTGCAGCCCCAGTTAACCACCTGACACATCTTTTCCTGAAGGAGTAACCAGATGGAGTCAGGATTTTGCTGCAGTCTGACACAGATTTTACTTATTTGTGTATAGACTTCACTTACTCGTGCATCAGATATGTATAGCTGAACAATTTTTTTAAGCTGCTTTCTCTGCATTGAACAAGTTCTTAATGTTCCAAACTTGTGAGTGTTGCCACTTCACTTAGATGAGGGTGGTTTCTGTAAAGGGCTGGAACTTCAGGAGCAGGCAGTTTTGGTGATGTCAGTTCTTAGTTACACAGCAAAAGATCTTTAGGCTGCGAGTCATCAAATTAAATGCTCCATGTGCCTTTTACACTGACAAGACAGTCTTCACCACATGGCAATGAAAACACCTTCAACGGTACCACCTCAGTGTCAATTTTACATGTTATAGTTTAAAGCTTATTACTCCTGTTACAGCCAGCTGAAGTCAGGGTACAGATAATTTCTTTGACCAGTGGTTTTATCAGCTGTAGACCAAAGCCATGCAAACAATTTAGCATCAGTGTAACTCTGCAAGTAAATAACACACCTCTGCAAGCAGATGTTAAAGAAAAGCAAACACCACCTGAATCCAAACCCTCTTCACAGGGAATCTTGCTCTATTGCCTTCTTGTTCCCACCTCAGCTGAGAGGGAGGATGAGAAATGGGGACACAATTTTTCATCCCTTCTCCATCTTCCCCTTTTCTCCTAACCTAGGCTGTATTAAAAGCAAGTCAAAATAATAATCCTCAAAAGGCAATGACAAAAATCAACTCCTTCCAAGTTTGATCAGAACTGACAATCTTCCTCCTCGGATAAGAGCAAAAGTTTCCTCGCAGTCAGCTTCATTCAAACTCATTTTTTTCCTCCAGTTCCATGGAAGTCAGTTCCTCTGTCTCAATATTTGAAAAAGATGTGCCCAAAAGGTAAAAGCTCCCCTAAGGGAAGTTTATATGTGCTTATTCTCTGATTTAATCTACAGGGAGGGAAATACAAGTCTCCTACCCTGCTAAGGTTTCTAGCATTCAGCTGTCTCCACCAAAGTCTCCACTTTCCATCTCATTACAGCCTAGAGCTCACATCAAGCACAGGAGCCTTGTAGAGGCTTGTTAGAAAAGCAGTGCTGCAAACGTGAATTAAATGCCTCAGAAATGGGATCTGGTCCCTAGGCAGTTGCTCAGGATCACAATATACCTGCGTTTATTCCACAGAGTTCTAAAACTTAAGCCAGGAGAGTAACCTGCAAACTAAATACCCAACAATCCGTATTTTTCAATGCAAACAAAAATAGCTTGGAAAAAAAGTACAGTATTAAGTCTAGCTCAGGAAAGCTCAGCTGTGTTGCTGGTTTGCAAAGGTATTTTTAAAATATTGACTATGCTTGTTCTTTAACTTTTCATCTTCACCTACGACTTATCTGGAATTGTACTGGAGCCGTAAGGGAGAAAACTAACTTCTAAATGGATGGTGCCCATGAAAGAAAAGTACAGGAACTCCAGTTTACTTTGTTCACCCTCCAGGAGCTGACAGTGTAGTGCTGCAGGTAACCCTGACACTGTTCTCAAGCAACTACACTGTGCAAGTCACAGACGGGTTATTAGTTCTCAGGACTATGGTGCTAAGGAGGATGCAAGAGGTTTGCACCTGAACTACCTACATTCCCATGGTAATTCCCACAGTGTTTTGAGACCGAGCATGGAAAAACAACAGAATTACTTTCTGAACAAAAACCAAAACAAAAAAACCCAACAAATTATGCCTTTGTAACATCACTCTCTTTTGCTCTTTCAAATGCACCTTGATTAGAGTGTGCACAATACCAGGTTTCAGTTGTGATAAACACATAGTAACACCAATACTCATTTGTTATATTACAGCTCTTGGTAAAACCTGCACTTGTGTTAAGGGCTGGAAACTGCAAACAATCAATGGTAAAATAAGTGAACATTGACTTCCTTTAGCAGCTTTTGCATTATGAAAACTATGTCCACAATTATGGAAAATGCAGAAATCTGAGCATCAAGCTCAGCTTCAGATGGATATCACCACATCAGTTCCAGAAAGTTATGCTATTTAAGCCAGCCCTGCAGAAGCCAGATCAGCTAGGGCCAGACAGCAGGTGCCAACCCTGGACATTGTACGACGTGTCCCAGGCAAACATGGAGTATGTGCTTCAAAGGCTGGTAATTAGAGAGTCAACTTAGTGCCCCACTCTCACACCGCAGGTAGAACCTGCCCTCTGGCCTTCCTGTGGAGCTGGAGAGCAGAGGGTCTGCAGCCAGCAGCTAGCTACAAAGATGACACGTTTCCCCCAGCAAGCCCACCCCATTTGGCGTGAGGAGGACAATATCTGCAACTCTCTGCATCCTGACTTTCAGCTCCAGCAGTTTCCTGCTGCCTCTAGCCTCCACCAATAGCTCTGGATATAAGAGATATCTTGCTGATTTTTGGTGTTTTCTACCGACCCCCTTCCTCCGAATCCCCTGCTCTGCAATTACCCCTTGTCCAGTGCCAAGTGCTGATCCTCACTCTCAGTAACACCCAGAATGATTGACAGTGGAGGTAATTACCATTAAAGAGGAGTTGCTCATTGGGAACTGAAGATACTGTCTTCCTTGCTCAGCAACAGATGTAGAAAGATCAAATACATTAGATGTCATAACCAGAGGTGGCAAAACTAAAGCATGAGTATCCCCTCACCCTGTGCTTGTAATAACTATGATTGATACAGTGGAGTTCAGCATTTTTAACACATGCTCTTCAAGCACTAAGACAAATATCTATGCCCAGATAGTCAAGACCTTTGAAAGTGTAAGACCTAAAGCAAAATTATTGACATTTAAATTGTTCATTGTGATCATTCAACAATCCTAAGAAGCCAGTTTTTGCCCAGCCCTATTCATTTTATAAACTCACAATTAGTAAACATGACACAAAAGACACATCCATGCACAAATATAACAAACCAGAAGTTTTAAAATAGCTTTTCATAATTAAGAGACTTTACAGTGTAAAAGGACACCACATAGTTTAAACAAGCTATGACAAACAGTACTCCTATTACATCCGAGTATGATCCTAATTGCAAGCTGCATCTTGGAAATTATTTTCAGTTATCCCTCTTGAAATTAAATGCAAGGAACACTCTGAAAGCACAGCAATGGCACGAAGGCTGAACACCAGTCAGGGAGAATTGTATCGTCCATTTATGATAATTAAATGGCTACTCAGAGCATCGTTGCCAACAGTTTACAGGAGTCTCATTACCTGCTCCCCATTCTCTACCAGAAACACACAGGCAATGCTGTTCTGAAATGTACTTACTTTTCAAGTAGAGAATATTTGAAGAATTATTTTCCAAAAAAAGTATGGAAATAAGAGTAAGAGGCAGAATCCTGCGCCACAACAGGTTTAATGCAGGTCTATTATATACTGTAATTTCTAATTAAAACAAACAAAAGGCATTATCATTAAATTCTCAACCCAAACCACTCAATCAGCAAAACCATAAACATCACACAAGGTACCAAGGATACCTGTTTGAGCTGCATGGAGCTATGGGAAGGAGAGTTTGTTGCTGAACCTCAAATTTGACTTCTGGTTTACTGACACACAACTCTCCTGTAGTCATAGAATCATAGAATCATCAAGGTTGAAAAAGACCTTCAAGATCATCAAGTCCAACCATCTGCTCTTAGTTCTCTCCTCATTTTGGGAGTGGCTCATCCTGATGGGATGTCCACTGCAATACCCAAGAGTCCACCACCAGAACACATCCTCCTGGACTGTGTAAAGTTACTCTGGTCCATGTTCAGCTGAAGGAGAAACTTTTGACTGATCCAACCAGCTCAGATCTAGCAAATGTTACTAGCTCAGCACAGATACGCTACTACAAGAACTAACCCTGTTGAGGAAGGATGCAACTTGAAGCTTTTGAGCCCTGCTGAACACAAACAGGTCCTGAGGAAAACCAGCCTGGCTGAAGCAGTGCAGCTCACTTGGCCAAATGCAGCTGACCTCTGCAGCTCTGCTCCCAGCAGGTGGAAACTGCCTCCAAACAGAGCTGCCGTTGCCACAGCCACCACCCTGCGGAACACTGTCAGGTACTGCCAGTTAACCAGTAACCTACCTTTCCCATTTTCAAAACTAATTAATTGGTTAGGAGCAAGCATTTGAGCAAATTTATAACTTCCGAGGGTAATCCTTCTTTTGGAGATTGAATATTTTTATAAAAAAAATTTATTTCAAAGGTAAATGTCAATAACTTGGCTGCAGAACTAAAAAGGTCTTAAAACAAATTCACCCCCTGTTCAGCCAGCTACAAATTGGTATCTGCTTTGGGAAACATGTATGGAAATGTTCTTGGGTTTAGCAGATCTTTACTGAACATGAACTCCATAGAAAACACAAATCTGAATGCAGTTATCCAGTCTGCAGTCTCTGTTCCATAGTCAGACCAGACCTGTTTGGTACATTCACTCTACCATCTGCAATGGCTGAGGAACAGGCTTCATAGCAATGGACTAACACATCCAGCCTGAAGATCCAATCTTACGGCTGGGAAGGACCTCAAAAGGTTACATAGCACATTCCCTCATCCTGATGTTATTCCTGACAACATTTGTGTTGCTTGTTGTTGGAAGTCCTCCAGAAGCAGACACCTCGGTATCCCAAAGCAGGCACATTCCAGCCACTATAGCTTAACCCAGATAAACCATTCCTGCATGGCACTCTGGCTCCTTCCTCCCACCAAATCCCTCTGCAGACATCACCAGCCTTGGTCAACCCACTGCTCCCTTCATACAGTGGTGAAGGGGCTGGGACTGTTGTCACTCTGCTAGACAAAAAAGACATTTTCCAAATCTTTGCTGCAAATGAAGAAGGGATGATGCCAGGAAAAGATCCAGCACGTGCTGCACAATTACTGGTTATTAACTCACCCCTTGTGCATCACTCAGGTTGCACAAGCCAACCTAGCCCTGGCATTTCACTTCACAATCACAATAGCTTGGACCATATGTCATCAAGTGTTCTGTACAGTATACCAGCATGTCCAAAACATTTTAAAATAGAGTAATTTTGGCACTGCATTTCAGCATTCAACCATAAAGCATGGAAACTAGGTGAATCACTCTGCTCTAACCCCAAAATCTGAAATCCATATGTTCAACAGCATTTTCAACCAAACAAATAAAATTGCCTGCTGCTGAGTCCTTAAAGGCCCAAAGATCTTCAAGTCTTTCTGATCTGTCATTCCTAAAGACAAGACACTCTTAGGCCACACCACTTAACACTCCAGCATAGCAGTTTCTGGTTTTGTAGTCCTCAAAGAATTCCTTCAGGAATTAACAGAATCAGTAACACATGATAGAAAATATACTTTTTAACCACCTTTAATGCAGAATTTTACCTGATTTTTAGAGTATCCCAAAATTCTGACTACATAACATAATGTTCCAGGTAGACACATCACTTTTTTTAGTGTTTACCTCTGCCTAGTCATCTACAGTGGAAGCTACCAAAATAGCCTGTAGCTGCACAAGCAGCATCAGCACAAGCATTTGAAATTTTCCTTAGAAAGATACCAGAAGTATCTTCCTGGATAGTTTCAAGCTTTAGAGGTCATTTTAGTCTTCAATATCAAGATCAGGAGAAGACAAGTACTTCAGCAGAAGCTGGACTGTACGCCTAGCAAGCCCTGATCCCCTACAACCACCTTTGCCCCAAGCCCTGTAACTCCTACAGTTTGCCTTGAAACAAAATAGATCTCGAAAATGAAATGGTAGGGAGGGGACCTTAAGAAGGGGTGGGAAAACTGCTGGAAATTCATGGCCTAACATACCCTGTGCTACAAGCTTCTAAATTAAGGCCTTCTGTATTAATCCAAATGAATGTCGACAAAGCATATTAGGCAGTTTATCACTTCTTTTCTAGTTGAAGATTTCACATGTATGTTCCACCATTGTGCATGTGGATGTTGTTAAGACAATCAACTTCTAGATTTTTGTTGCGAGTTCACTCTCCACCTACAGAAAAGCAGCCTTCCTTGAACCTCATCTTTTGTTCATATTGGAAAAACATTTCCTCCATGTTATCAGCAACTGCTGGATTGAAGCTCTAAGAGCCCCTACAGTTTTCATGGTTTTATAAACTTCTGGTGGCTTTAGGTTTTTCTTCAACACTAAAAAATGTGGCCTAAATCCTTTGCACACTATTCTAACTACCACTCACCAAACCAGCCCCACTAGGAGACTGGCTTTTTCTGGGGAATAGCTGGCTAGACCAAGCCTCCACACTCAGAAGTTTTGTCAAGGCATTGCCCTTGACAAGTATTTATGGCACTTCAGGACAGACAATTAGCATCTATTCAACAGGCAAAAGTCTTGTCCCATCTTCTTTCTCTTCATAGTTGAAGATGATTAGCATTACTATTTTTAGCTATTATTGGGCTAGTCTGGACAGACTACCCTAGAAACTCCTCTTGATGGCTCAAGTGTACCTCAAATTAAGAGAACGACTGCTCAAAGGCAGTGCCAAAACCAGCCCTGATTGCAGAAGGAACTGAGGCTGGGCACTGTCAGAGGTTCCTTGCTGGCTACAGGAAACCCTGGTTTAAAAAAAGATTATCACACAGTCGCAGCTGTTTGACACATAGCAATATCCACGTGCTTTCTTTACACCATGGTGAGACCAAGGCAGGAGACAGCAAAGCAAATACCGGGAGACTTTCACTGCAACAGAAAATACAGTAGCAGAATGTATAGGATTATCGTAAAACGAAAGGGGAAAAAAGGTCTCCCCAATGGATTTATCAAAAATCAATTTCTTTCTATTCCTGACAACACCTGTAGGGAAAAATAATATAGCACAGACTACTGGGGAGTCCAGGGCTGGCTGCAAACAAACTGCCCGTTGCTGTAGCCTGATCAAACAACAACTATCAAGGCCTCATTAGATCAGGGCACCAAGAAACACCAAAGTCAGTCTTAAAAAAAAAAAAAAAAAAAGACTCTTCATGCCCAAAAGATCTGTTCTACTGCATCCAAATGCAAAGTCTAATCTCTGCCTAAGGTTCTGTGAAGTAATTTAAGACATTTTCTCCAAGTTCATTTGGCAGAATCAATCTTAAAAATTTCACTGGAAATACATTCAGAACTAATTTCTCCCTTCCTAACAGCTAGAGAGCAGCTCTCTGAGATAATTCAGCCATATGACAAGTGAGGCCCACAGACTCAGAACAGACAATGCTACAGAGGGTGAGGGGCTGAAGGAAATAAAATAAAAATCAACTTACACATCCCAATATTAGATGAAGCAGAAAACCGTTCAGTAGAGCTGAGAACTAGAGGTTACTTTCAACAACACAGACAATGAAATTAAAATATGAGAAACAGACTGCTGATATGTTAGAGACACCATAAGTACTTTTAGAAAAATGACTTTTTTTTCCCCTAATGGTGGAAGAGAAAATTAACTCTAGCAGGACTCCCAAGTACCTCAAGGGTATCTCTGATTTGAGTCCCATCAGTGAAATTCAGTCTGTCGCCCAGGGCTGTGTAACAATCCCAAGAGACTCCTCAGCCTTCTGGTTCCTTATGATAATCCCTTGAGTGCAGAAGCCAGTGTGAATAATCCGAGAAAAGTCTTACTGGAATACAGAAAGAAGAGAAAGCAGGCCTAATGTTACTCAAAAAGCTCGTGCTCCACCCCAGCTCAGAGATTACATTGATCTAAATGGGCAGATGCTGATTTAATGCAGAGGAACTGAAACACACTATAACAACACACTGCTTAAGCCATTTCCCCCTCGTTTAGTTGTCTAGGAAGTTCCCAAGTTCTTCTTAAATTCAAATGGGAAGGAAAGCAGCAGCCAGACAAGTCTAGAAATGTGGCCTAAAGGCAGGACTTGGAGCAAGGCTGCACAAGTGGAAGCTGGTGATGAAACGAGCACAACTGTAAAGCTACATTCAACATGACACTGCATGCAACAAGAGGCACATACAAAAAAAACAACCACCTGCCTTTCCTCCTGGATGAAATAGTGAGAAACCACGGCTCAAGTCAGCTCCACGATTCCTTATGTCACTCCACAACAAACATTAATTTAGCTGTTATTTTCACTGCAGTAAGATGGGGAGAGAGTTCAGATGCCATTCCCCTCCCTGAACGCAGAAAAAACTTCCGTTTTACCAAACAGGGTTGAAATCCATGACCTCCCTAGTAATATATTAAGAAGTACAAGACCAAAGTATGCAATTCTGCTCATGATTTTAAGGAAACAAATCAGTGGTTTTATCGCCCTCCTGCCTGACAGCAGCTCTGCAGTTTTCAAGGGAGATGAGGACAAGCCTTAGGTTCAAAGTAACAAAAGCAGTAACTCATGTCCTCCCATGTGCACCCCTTATACATCACAGCTGCTTTACCTAACTGCTCTTCCACCATTCCTTACTCTGAGGAGCCTGCTCCTACCAGTGAACCTCTGCTGCTGTTGTGAAGGACCCTTAAAACTCCACAACCCCCAGCAGCTCCTCATCCAACACAATCAGACACTACAGTAAACTATCCTCTCCTCCCTGCCCAGCCACCATGCACTCCATCTGCAATTCCTCCTCTTCCACACTGATTTTGGCTGGCTGTGCAGGGCAGAGAAGATGCCAAGGCATCTATCCATCAGTCACTGTCTTCTCCTGTCAACCCAAATGATCCTCAGCAGTGACTGCAGCCAGCTTTTTCTTCTCAAGTGGTAAGCATCAAGACACCTGAAAACATGTCCAATAGCCAACGTGGCAAACTGAAAAGCAGGGCAGCTTCGCATTCCATATAGATTGATCTAAATAAAGCTTTTAAGTTGCCTGAGGTAAAAGTTAGTGATAAAATTCAGTGCACAGATCAGCTTATTTAGACACAAAAAAACCTCACTAGAGCAGGTTAGAGTTACTTGTTATGAAACTGCTATATGCAAGATGCAATCTTAGGACAGCAGGAAGATTTTTATGAGTAGCTTGAATATCACAGTATACTTTACATTGAGCACTTAAATAATCAGCATTCACCAAGCAAATGTATCTTCCTACCATGCACTGAAATTAAGAAACTCAGCAAAAAACCTCCAAACCCCTATATTTAGGGAAGGGACTGTCTTCTCAAAAGGCTTTTGGTGCAGCTTACAAAACTTCAGATAAGCATCACCTGATTTCACTGCCACAACTGAATCTTCTCCTTTTTAATAAAGATCACACTGCATAGGAACACACGTCAGAACAAGAAGTGATGCCTACAAGAACCATCCCTGCCATCAAAAATAAATAAATGCAGCTGTAACTTTACTTACACTAACCTGCACTTCTAGGTCACTAGGACACTGTTTTGCAAGAAAGCTCAAAGCAAGTGCAGTGGCAGCATCCACAATAAGTTGTGTTCTGCAGCAACAAAAAATAAACATGAGACTCTCAGCCCAGACTAAAAACAGGGTTCTACTTGTGACAGTGATGCCAGCTCCACAAGGGCATTCAGGGGTTTCTATATTCTAGGAAATGGGGCATTATTACTAGTGCTATGGGTCAGTGAGTTACCGAGGGCTATCACTACAAGAAGCAGTCCCACCCTGTCCTCAGGATTAGTGCCTCATTCCTGTTGTACACAACCTCACCCCTGTCAGCACACGCAGGGTAATGTGATGAATGGGATCAGGAAACCAACTCAGGCTGAACTCTGTGTATAAAAAGCAAAATAAAAGTTTTAACCTAGTGTAGCTCCTCAGTCTGCTTCACTGAAGACCTGGCCATAAACTTACACCATAAAACCAAGACTGAGCAGAGAAGGGTGGAAGCAAGAGTGGGATACGTCTGTTGGGAGCAGTTCAAGCTTAAAGCACATTCTTTGTCTATATAGCCAAGCTTTTGCTAAGTACTAAGCAAGAAAGGTCAAGTTCTGTGATTACACAGAACACATTCATACACCTTCCAGCAGAAAAACATGCCCACCACCCACTAAACTGCACCTGCATCCAAACCCTTGCTACTACAGATGTGTCTATCTGCTCTTTCAATGCACTGCACCACTCCACAGGGAAGAGCAAACTCCACCACCATGCCCAGAAGAGCACAGGCCACAGCTGATGCAGAGCTCTGCATGTGCTGGTTTCCACCAGCTGAGCTCTGCTCATTTGGGTGGCTCCTCTAACCAGCCAGCCTTCACAAAGTCAGTGACAACAATCACCTTTGAAACTTCTAGCCCTCTGTAGAAACCTGCTAAAATTTGTTAGAGCCATTTGAGAAGCAGCAGAAAAACAAGTGGTAAGCGGTGCATTCCCACAAACCTTGTTTCCTTAGGAAGCCAGGATTGAAAAAAAAAAAGTATCAGAGTTACGATAGCACATCCAGCCAACTTGTGACTCCAGCACAAGTCATCCCTGGGTGGCAGGAGAATGCTCAATAATCCAAATCCCTGTGACAGGAGGAAGTGAGCAAGTCAACAGCTGCTGGGCTACCACTGCCTGGCTGACCCAGATACCAGCTGCAGTGCCTGGGGGTGCTGGGAACCTGCCCAGAGACCCGAGGGCTACAGAGTGTGTCCTGGGGCTCACAGCAAGATCAATTTCCTTCAGCAGAAAGCTCAGAGGGGAACTGCTTAACAGGTTTTTTTATTTTAATTCTTTTCACTTCATAGGTCACCACAAAAAGTTTGTTGATCAGCAGTAAGTAGCAAACATCATCAATCTTATTTCCCTTTTTAGACCATTACCCTCACCTTCAAAGAATAATAAGAAGTGTTGCTCATACTAAGTATTGGCAGCAATTCTAGTTATGAAATGCTGGAAATACCTTGTATGGAGGGGGGGGAAAAAAAAAGACAAAATAAGAAGAGACACTTTCCCTTTATGTTCCCCCAAAGAAAACACTGTACTAAGAGGTGTCTCCTGAAAGGCCAATGCAGTATTTGATCTCCCCACTACTCCTCCCCTGTTTGAAATTCAAGAGTAAACAATGCATGAAAGTAGCATTAATCATTGCAGAACATAAAAAAGCTGGAGGGAATGCTTTCCAAGACTGACTGGTCTTGTTCAGATATCAAGACAAATCAAGAAAGATGCAGATCAACTGGAGCAAGGTCAGCGGAGGCCCCCAGGGTGCTTGGGGCTGGAGCACTTCACTCAGGACTGGAGGAACAAGATGGGGCTTGGTCAGCCTGGGGCAGGGACAGCTTTGGGGCACCCACAGCAGCCACATGCCTGCAGGGAGGGGATTGAGAAGATGGAGGCAGGCTCTCAGCAGTGGCATGTGGTGGGAGGATGAGAGACAACAGGCATAGGTTAAAATATGAGAGGTCCAGGCTGGATGTAAAGAAAATATTTTCTACCATGACGACAGTCAAGGAGTAGCCCAGGAGGCCCCAAAAAGCTGACCTGCTTCTGTCCTTGGAGGTTCTCAAGACCTGACTGGGACAAGCTCTGAGCAACCTGGTCAGACCCCAGAGCTGCCCCTACTTTGAGCAGGAGGTTGGACAGGGACCTCCCGAGGTCCCCTCCAGCCCAGGTTACCTCGTGATCCTACCAACTGCAGGCAGACACTACAAGATTCTCTGTTAGCACTGGAGCTACACTCATTAACTTGCTCCTCCATATGCTCTCAAGACAATTAAATAACTGACTCTGCCTGTCTTGCTGAGACTCTGGGTTTCACATACTTTTGTGCTTTTTCAGCACTGACAGCCACCAACTCTACACCATCCTGGTCAGGAATCAGCCCCAGAACATGCTCACACCCCAAGACTGCAGCACTGAGCTACCTCTGCTCTTCCCTCCCCCACTAACAGCGAAGAGACACTGCAAGGGGCACGTCACAGGAGCTGGCAGACAGCAAAGGAGCAACCGTGAAGAGCCACGGCAGATGCAGAAGTTAATGGAGCTCCTGACGAGTCTTTGAAAAGAGAGCCACAATTTAAATTATTAAAGCAGCCAAACCTTTAATGAAGTTGGTTATAGCCTCATCGTAAGACTACAGGAAGCTACCTACTGGTTTGTCAGCACTAGAATTTCTAAGTGGTATTCAAGCCTTGTAATTCAAACACTTTTTACTCTATGTTTACAGAGCACTAACAGCCACAATTTACCAGGGCAATGGCACATGTAACTAGTAACCGAGTTTACAGCTTTGTGAAATGCAATGGAAACACTCGTATCTCAGCCAAACTGCTCAACTTCTGAATGCAAGTAAACTGTGTTTTGAATATTAACATATAAAATTGGCAATGAAGATCATTTACTTAAAGTGAACAAACATGGACTAAAGCTTGACAATGTCTTATAAAAAGGATGTGCTCAGAAGTTTCTGTGGTATGATGTTAGAAATCCTGTCAGCAGTAATATTTTGCTCAAAATTTATACCAGTACCTAGCAGGACAGATCAACTGTTTACTGTAGGATGACTGCCCCACGAGATTAATTTGATTTACAGGGAGTACTTCTGGATTCCCAAAGCAGCACAAATGATATGAATACAAATCTTTAGCCAGATGAGACGAACACGATCACCTGAACCGTGAACCCCACCTCTCTTGCCAAAGACCTCTTTGAAAGAACCTTCTGAAAGGTCTACTCACCTGACCAGGTGTAATGCACATCTTAAAGAAGCAGCTCAAACAATGACCCGACGGAAGTATCTAGGAAACTAGATGGGACAAAAGACAACCCAGTACTCTTGAAAGGTGACCTTGAAAAGGATTGCAAGACTAAGGAGACTCTGGAAGACTGCTGCAGGAGTCTCAGGCATTTCTGAGTTCTTCCACTTTGATTGAAGGGGCACAATCTTTTAAGGACAGCATTTAAAAACATTTGATTAATTACATTTCTACAGGAAGCAAGAGACTGGTAGTGGAGGAGTTAAGGCAGTCCAGCTAAAAGTCCTTTCCTCCCTGCTTATTTTCTCAGCATCTCGATTCTTGCAGAGTCATTATTTCACTAGTTATTCAACCATTACATGGTCACCTGAGCAACACAGCTCTCTTCTGTCTAAACTTCAAATATACAGAGAAAGATTTCTCACAAAAACTTGTCTGTCCCTCCTTACTTTTAAGATGATTAAGACTAGCAGAGACTAATTGCTCCACATCTTCATTTGGCACGTTTTGGCAAGCTGCCCTTTCATGTAATTAAACTTTTGTCTATTTCTACAACTTATGCTTCGATTGAGCTTGTGATGCTAGAGAAAGAAGGAGCATGCCCTCCTCCTTAAGGCAAAGGGCTAACAGAACTGGCTCTGAAAGTTTGAGGCTCTGTTCCCAGTTCTCTTTATGAGCTTGGACTGCAGTAATCTGCAGCTCAATTTCTGCCCTATGCAAATCAAACAGCTTAAATATACACTCCGTGGGTGTAAAAAGCTTTTCACAGCTTTTAGGGAAACCATCCCCCGAGCTTACCTTCTGTACTGAGGCACAAACCCAAATGCTCCTTAGAGGGAGAAGGTGAAGATTACAAAGCTCATAAAGTGCCTGAATGGTTTGGGAGCAGGGAGTGTCCAGTTCTGGTTTTTTTTAAGGAGGAGATAAGGTAGTCGGTGACAAAGAGTCATTACCTGCCATACATTAGTGCCCAAATGCTTCAGTCCTGTTGTATGAGGCACAGTAAAAACAAAGCAGTCAGGAAAAAGTGACAAAGGCCCAGGATGAGTGTTGGAGAAACAAAGCTAGGAGAATTAGGTGATGACTGCACATATGAAGGCAAGGAGGATCTCAACAGCTTGATGCTGCAGAGGACAGGACACTAAGAAAGAGTCTGGTGATGCAGGATGGTAGCTGGGGCAGGACAAGCACAACTTCAGCAATGCTGCCTCATAAGGATGCAAAGGCAGCCAAAGACCCATGGTCATGGGGAAGGAGAGGGGAGCAAGAGGTTACAACATGATTAAGACATACTAAAATATAAAAGCAAGTCTTTTACTGGTAGAGGAGAGCTAATAACAAGGCACTTAAGAGTTTTGTTTCCATAACGTAATGGGAAAGAGAGAAAGAGAGAAAGAGAGAAAGAGAGAAAGAGAGAAAGAGAGAAAGAGAGAAAGAGAGAAAGAGAGAAAGAGAGAAAGAGAGAAAGAGAGAAAGAGAGAAAGAGAGAAAGAGAGAAAGAGAGAAAGAGAGAAAGAGAGAAAGAGAGAAAGAGAGAAAGAGAGAAAGAGAGAAAGAGAGAAGTTTCTAAGACAGCAAGGCTAAGTAGCCTGAAGGAGGAAAAGGCTCATAAACTTGCTATTAGAGAAAAGGATCATCTTTTTCTTTCCTCTTTTTTGAAAAAATAAACTTGAGGCAGGACCTGGACTACCAGAAGGAGGCAGACAAAATGAAGAGTGCAAGGAGGATTTGGAGAATCAGGAAGGGGAGCCAGCTGAAGTGTTTCAGAACCCTAGATAGAAAGTGTTTAGGAAATATAAAAGCCTCCTTGAATTCATCCCTTAGAAATCCTTCCCAAGGCCTGAACTCTTCAGAAGGGGTGTGCACACCCTCTTGGCATGCCTACACCTTTTCCATAAGGTGCTCTGGGAAGGTTGGGGGAGGCAACACGTCACGGACAACACAGTATTTAGCATTTTACAGGTACTGAAAAAAAAATTGTCTCACACTGCTCCTTTCCAATAGCCACCAGAGATAGAGAGCTGCATAACCAAACGATAAGCTCACCCAAAAGCCTACCCAAGTTCTGTTCACATCATCATGTGGCATCTCACTCCCTCCACTTCAGGGATTCAGGAACGTCTCCATTCAGTAAAGCGTTTCACAGCAGCACGGCTCAGGCACTCTCTTCTCTTCCCAACCCCCAGGTGACAGTCCCCAAACTCGATGGCCCACGTCAGTCACGACAGAGGACTCGCAGCAGGCCGAGGGCTGAGACACGACTCCTGCTGCTCCCCTCTTCCCAGAGCACCTCACAGGGCTGGCAGGGCCGGTTTGCCTCCACGGCCGGGTTCACACCTCGCCGTGGCTCCGGGTTATCCTGGCATCTCCTCCGCAGAGGCTGGAGGATCCCGGCGGGAAGCTCTCCCTGCCCTCCCCACGCCTCCAAGGCACCGGCTTGACCTTGGTGAGGAGCCCTCGCCGCGCCAGGCCGCCCTCAGCTAAGCGGCAGCCCGAACTCGCCCACCCGCGGGTGCGCGGTTCCGTCCCGCCTCGGTCCTCGCTCCCCGCCAGCGCTGCGGGGCCCGGGAACGTGGCGGCCGGGTCCCCCACTGCCCTCCTTGGCCACATCTCCCTCACCGCCCCAGGCTTCTCGCTGCCGCTGTGGGGCCTCCCCACGCCTAAGGGGACGCCGTCCCCCCTCTCCCTGCCGCCTCCAGGGCCTCGTCTCAGGACAGTCAGCGAATCCCCCCCGCCGCCTCCCGGCCGGCTCTCACCGGAGATACTGCGCACACAGCAGGCTCATCCTCCGCTGCTCGCCGCTCCGTCCCGCCGCGGGTCTCACAGCCCGGGCCGGCCCGCCGCCCCCGCGCCGCCGCCGCTGCTAGTACCGCTGCCGCCTTCGGCCGCCGCCGCCATCTTCCCGTGCAGGGCCTGCCGCCGCGGGGGAGGGGCGGCAGGAAGGAAGGGGCGGGGGTGTCCCCGCTCTGCGCTCCGGCCGGGCAGAGACGGCTCGCGCCCCGCTGGCCCTAGCAGAGCCGCTCCCGGCACCCTCAGCCGCCCCGGCAGGCTTCGTCTCCACCACTCGCCCGCCTCGACCGGCGCCGACCCTCCCGCCGCCCCGCTGAGGCGCTCCGGCCCTCCCGCCGTGCCGGCCGCGCTTCCGGGCCGGACCCCGCCCCGACGGCACTTCCGGCGGCGCCACCAGCAAACCCTTCCCCCCCCGCCGACCCGCGGCGGCGCCCGCCGATTGGCTCGCCCGCTGCTATGGCAACCGAGGGGGCAGTGGGGCGTTGTTATAGCAACCACGGCGCCTTCCCGCCCGCCGCGCCGGGGCCGAGATCGGGCCTGCGGCTGCGTTACACGGCCTGGCCCACCTCGGGCCCCTCGCAACGGCTCCTCGCAGTGTTATATCCCCCTTCACGCAGCTGGGAGAGGGGGGATTGGCGGCCGGCCGAGAGATGGTGGTCCTCGGAGCCGTCCCTCAGCGCCAGGGCCTCTCACTTTCCAGACAGAAAAGGTTTTAGCTGGAGCAACGCCGGTCGGCCTGGACTGCCCACATAAGGGCTGCCCATCCCCTGCCTGCTTGCCTGCCCACACTACAAGATTCCCAGGGTTTTGCGGGGGTCAGCCCTTATCTCAGATTCCCTCCATTACCCAAGGCCACTGGTGGCACTGTCCCCAGTGCCTGGGAGGCAGCAGGCTCAGCCATGGGGTAGGCCTCGCACCAGGGACACAGCACAGGGCCCCAGTGTTGGCAGGTCTAGGCTCAGAGCCGGGACACAGATGCATTCGGTAGCCTTGTGCCTCGGTATGACAGTCTGTCACCTCACATCTGGATATTTACACTACTGACACCATGTGGCCCACCTCCTGTTCTTACCTGGTGGCTCATTTTATGCTCAAACTTGTCTTTCTGGGCAATTCAGTGCCCATTCGAGTGCATGGGCCAGCCTGAAGACATGAGGCCCATGACAATTTGGGATCAGATGAGTACCAAGGAGGCTGGCTAATGCAAACTGTGTCATTTGAGCACATAAGTGACCCTGAGGACAAAGTGAAAGATCACGTTTAAAAAAGAAATCCCTTCGCTTCCCGCCCCCCGCCCCCCCCCATGTTGAAATGAGAACGTGTTTAGGGAAATGATTTTCAGGGCCCCACACGTTGGAACAGAAGCCTCTCGAGGCTGCGGCATTGGTTTCCTGGTTTCGGTGCAATCAGGGCTGGGCAGGGAGCCATGCCACCAAACCTCCCGCCCAGTGCTCCACAGCGCCTCGGGCCGGCACTGCAACGGGGCTCCGGGCTCAGCCTGTGTCCCCGAGGGCTCCCAGCTGCAGAGCAGGAGCAAACTGGTTCAGCGCTGGGCAAACTGGGGTTGTTCCTGCCTGCCCAGGGCATGTCCTGGGCTAAAATAAATAGGTTGAGTCTGCAGAGCTGCCACAGGGACTCTGTTAGGTTGTATCTGCTGGATCGATGCACAAATGCAGCTTTGTTTAAGGTGCATCTCTCAGGGCAAGTTATCCAGGACTCTCCTGAACCCTTCCTATTGCCCATGTGATGTGGACCCTTGTCCCTCTGGCTCCTGAGTCACGCTTTGGGCAGCCTGCACCTCAGAGACCCACCAGGCAGCACGTACCTGGTGCCTGGTTACCTCCTGCTTGCCTCTGCTCGCCGCACATTTTTCCATCCATTCCTTCTCCTTATGGAGGAGCTGAATAACCTGATTTTTGAACGCAGAAGCACCTTAAGCTGGTGCCACTTCCCTTTCCACCAGCCCCTCACTTTCACCCCGTTTGCAGCCAGATCCTTTGCCAGTCTCCCATTTGCAGTATCCCTTTGCAGCACAGTAGTGCTGACTTGGGATTTTCCTGTCAGTTTTCTCCAGCGCTCTTCTCCCAGGGGCTATTGCAGGGATTCCCCCTCCTTTCCTTAGCCTTGGCCAAACAAACTCTCACTTTTCCACCTTTTCCCACTGTTTTTGCTGGAGAGAATCCCTTGCTAGAGGCTTCCTCCCAGGTAGAACAGTATCATATGACTTGACTATAAGGTTGCCACCAACCTGCAAAGAGCACCCTGGTACCTTCATGCCCCCCTGGCAGCAATGTTATTACTTAAAATAAATGCTTAAAATAAAAATCAACGTTAAGCTGCACTGTTATTGCTTAAAATGGAAGGTGATTTTTTTTTCAGTCCACTTTAGCACTATGCGGGACCTCAGACAAAGTCACAGGAGCACAGGCCATTGTCCTCTGCAACTGTGAGTGCCCTTCTGAGCTCAGCAGGTTGGATCTGTGCAACAGGAGTTTCCAGGGCTGCCTCGCCCTGACCTCTGTTGGTTACACGTGGATAGGAGAGGGAAAATTTGAAGGCAGAAGCTTGATTTTGGGGCATTTTGGCCAGGAAGAGGGTGACACATTCTGGCTTTCTGCAGTATCTCTTCAGACTATGAGCACAGATCTCATCCAGGAAGCCACCAAATGCTGCCTTGAGGCCCATGCTGCATCAGGCAGAAGTGAGGAGCAAGCAGTGTTGAATCAGTGGCGCTCATGTTTGGTCCTGTCTGATTCCAGCCCACTTCCAGAGCTGCCCCAAAAGATCTGAGAGGTTTGAATGGGGCAGAATTACTCAGTCTTGAGCAGTGGGGAACCCTGGGTTCTTTCAAGTGAACCTGATGTGGTTGTTGCCAGCGTTATTTAGTCCATTTATTGCCAATATAAATAGCTGAGCAGAGCCATTCCTCAGGGTAGCTGTAGGAGGGAAGCTCTGGCCCATCAGGGCAACCTGCCCAGCCACAAAGCCTCCCTTTGCCTTTTCTCACTCCTTTTGAGTATGTTCCAGCCACAGAAGCAAAGGATGACACAGCCTTTGCAGGTTTTTCAGGGCTTTTCCTCTGAATTGTGGAGCCTTTTGCTTTCCTTGGAGCTTTTGTGCTGTTGGAAGGGTGTCCTTTAGGACAGCATGTCCATTATTTTATCTCTCCTGCCTACTCTAGTATTTCAGAGAGCTCTTCTGCATCCCCAGACCTCCAGATTTGGCCTCAGTTTCCCCCACATAGCATTTTTGAGGACTTGGCATTGCTGCTGATTGCTCTGCTCTGCTTCTTGTGAAGTTCTACTCCAAACATTTTGGTGCAAGGGGGGCTAATTTCCTTCCATTTAAAGGAGAGCCACAAGTCAATCTTCCCAGAGTTTCTGTTTCAAGAGATTTCTGATAAAAGTCTTATCTTCAAAGAAGCAGATTTCTCATAGAGGTCAATGCATGTTATAATTCTTGTCATTAATGGGTCAATAACTGTGGCCTAGCATTTTATTAATTACACAGCATGGGGAAGGATTTGATTGCTGGGTGGGAACAGTGGACAGGGACTTTGTGGACCCAGTGAATGACAGAGCATCCTGGTCAAAAGGTGCAGGAGCAAAGCTGCTCTGCTCTCCGGAGGGAAAGTCTTGTAATCCTGAATGTGGATCTGTTTTACATCCTTCAACAGCCTCTCTTACCGTAGAAGCTCAGCATTTCACAGCCCTTGGACCTGTTCATCCTCAAGATGCTGATTGAGGCTGATCTACGACGAGAGCCAGTAACCATCCCAGCTTAACAGGCAGAGGACCAGAAGACATTTCCTCAAGGTCAAGACAAGAATGGAGAAGTGGACCAAATCAGAGCCTGAGCCCATCCTTCTTCATTAACACTAACATCTTGAATTATCCAGCAATATGCTGTGAGCATTGCAGAGGCCAAGAGCTCCCTTTTGTAAACTCTCTCCCTGCTTCCACATACAGACGTGGACTCTGTCTTAGTGCCAAACCTTAGGTCTTTGAGACATCATGTTTTCCTGCTGCTCTGGGTGAAAACCTGGGATCTGAAGCTGAACAACTGAATGGTAAAACCCCAGATCCTCTGCAGATTCGGTGATTATTTCAGTCTAAATATTGTGAATGTGGAAAATTAGCACTCAAAGGCAATTGAAGAACTCGAAGGAAGTAACAATGTATGAAGATACCTAAACAATCTTAATTTCATCCTGTATTCATCCCTCTCAGTAATTATGCTACTGTGATTAAAATGTATGTGTTGTCACCCCAGATTACACTTCTTAGATTTTTAATTGTTAATGATGAAAGCGTCATCTTACTCTAATTATAACCTCATTTCTCCAAATACAGCCTATATGCAAAACTGCAGGAATTTTGTCTGTATACAGGTTTGTCAACTCTTCATTATTCCCTCTCAAATATAATTCAGCACAAAGAAAAAATTGTAAAATAGGCTCCATCTCTTAAAGAAATCCCTTTTAATCCTTATAATTCATAAGGCATCTAATGGATTCAATTCTCATTCCCCAAGAGCAAGCACTGCGCATTCTGGGATGAAGTACCCTTTTGTACTAAATAAAAGACAGATTCCTCTAGGAAGGGAAAGAGAAAGCAGTCGTTGCTGGGGGGCCATCTCAAGTGCCTCTGCCTTGCACGCCCATCCCACAAAACCCTGCTCAGATCCTGACTGTGCTGATCGATCCATCCTGCACGGCTGAGCTGTGGCCTCAGACAGAATTAGAGATGTTAAAATGCCCGTGGAGCTGATTGCATCTGTGGCCAGTGCTCAGCTGCTAGATATGGGTGAGAGACAAATCTGCTACCACGCTGACCTTCCCAAGGAGGTTTCTTGGAAAGTCAGGCCAGTGTCCTAGAAATGCTGCACAGTGCTTGGGATCAGTTTGCAGAGGCCACCATGACCGTGTGTTAGGTCCCACAACCTCGACACATCTCCAGGAGCCCATGGGAGCTTCATCCCACAGTGCCCTTTGGCAGCCTCTCCCAGGATGTGATGAACCATGGGTCCAAGAGAAAAGCTCTTGAGCCAGAGGAGGCAGTCACTAGTTGGTCCCTTGTCATGCTCCCCAGGTTAATAATGAACTTTCAGACCTCTGTTGCAAGTCACCTCCTTCACTGGCTGCTCTTCAGCCTTGCTTACTCCTTCCTTGTTCAAATGCCTGCTCCTTGGTTAATCAGAAATGGAAGGTTTCCACCTTTGGGCCAGGCTGTTCCATCCCATGTGGCCTCAGACCTGGCAGCTGCAGGTTTGGCAGCTCCCTCCAGCTCAAGCAGGCTCACATAGCAGCTATCCCTGAGTCTTGCCTGTGTGCCTCCATGATCAACTGGTTCAGCTCAGCCAGCCCAGCCTCACCCAATCTGCCAGGCTAGTCTGGCTTGCTTCTGTTTGCACATCCTTTCCCTCCCAGGGGCTGGGTTTGCAGGCCTGAGTTTTGGTTAGATACATTCAGATTATAGCTCAAAAATGGGTGTAAATTAAAAACCTGCTTTTGTGGAAAATGGGTGTAAATTAAAAACCTGCTTTTGTGGAAACTAGGGGCTTTATTCCAGCTGGGCCATGAAGTGTGTGACTCCTCAATTAAACATTTTTTGATCCTTAATTCTCAAGGAAAGGCCTTTTCTTTGGTTGGTTGGTTGGTTTTTAAATGGGGGTTGTTGCATTACAAACATTTCTTAGAGTTACATGTGAGGGGCAGACTGAACCCCTTTGTTAGCTCAAGACAGCGAAGGCTCTGAATCACAGTCAGGTGGGATCATGCCTGATATACACTCCTCCATCTCCTTGGCAGGACCTCACAATTCCTTGGCTGTGGGTAGCACAGCCAAGGGACTGGATCTGATTTGCACTTGTTGGGTCCAGCAGCAGAACGGGGATCAGTGAGAGGTCCCCCAGCTCAGGGTCTCTTCCCATATGGCAGGTCCCACCTGGGATCAGGCTGCAAGGTAAAGGAGCCAGTTGAGATGCAAGGAGCCTCCTCAGGGCCTCCACCTTCTGCTCAGGAGAGGGTTTTGAGCTTGACCCTTGCAGAGGAGTCCACTCCCACTGCCCCCACAGCAGGAATTACCCTTTTCTCCAATAGATTTGGCTTGTTATAAAGAGTTTGCAAACTGTCAGTTTACAAGCTGGAAGGTTTCCCTTCCTCCTCCTGAGCCCAGGGGGAGAGATGGGGCAAAAGGCAGTGCTGGGAGGACCAAGGAGCCCCATCTCTGCCTTCTGCTGTGCAACCCCACTGCCTGTGGGGCCTGGCTATCTGGGCAGCAAAGAGCTGGACAGATCCATGAGCAGAAATACCCTTCGGTGTGAACCACAGGCAGTGGTTTAGGTGAGCTAAACAGGTTGAGCCTCGCTCCTCAAGTCCCACAGGCAACGATTTTGAAATGCTGCTCCAAGCTGCCTGTGTCAGGGTAGGCAAGTTGCTACTTTTCTCTGTGCTATTTTCCTCCTCAGAGGATAGAACCGAGTGAACCATCCTTCTGCCCTCTGCCTGTCTTGCTGTACCAGTTCTGCAGATGGCAGATGGCTGCTTGCCACAGCATGCTGGGTTGGAGCCCAAATCAGCCGGGGGTCTTGGGGCTTTCCAGCACTGCACGGCAACCAGCCCTGGTGGGGAGCATCTGGGTTGGAAACTGCTAGGAGAAAAAAGGTGAAATCACCTCCCCCTGCACATGGTGTCCACTGGGGGTGAGGAGCCTCTCCCCGTGCACACCACTGCCTCCGCACCCCAGTGACATCTCCTCGGGCCGTGCCTCAGGTTGGCCAATTCACCGTGCAGCCTGGCGGCATCACTCCCGCGCCAAAACCCCAACCGGCAGCGTTGCTAAGTGACAGCTGAATTACCACCTCACTTACACACCCCGGCACGCAGGGAGGAAGCAAAGGAAGAGGTTCGGGCAGCACTTCACAGACCTCCTCCCCACCACAGCCAGGCAATGAGAAACTCACATCTGGACAGGCCACCTTAACCTTTCACTCTCTGGTGTTTAAGGTCTTACCCCGGCATGAAATAGAGCAACAGAAACTTGGATATGAATGCCAGGAGATGGGTTGCAGTGGGGATCGTCAGGCAACAGGAAACCTTGGACACATGTGGGTTTTTTCCCCTTTGTGTCCTTCTTCTGTAGCAGCATCACCTGATGCTCCTGCAGACATAGGTGATACAAGCTACAGAGAAAGGGTGAAGAGAGAAGATGCCTCCCTACATAATTTCCTAGGCAAAATTAGTGGGGATTTGGGTGAGGATTAACAAAAAAATTGTTTTCAAGTGTCTCACCTGAGTTTCATTCTCTTCTCTATTAAAGGAATCAGTGAAGGAGTCTTCTAGTATGTTTCATACTGGTACAAAGTTGTGCACGCCAAGGGAAAGGGGGAGGACACCATCTCAGGTGGGAATGTGCAGGAGAGAAGCACCATGTTCCTCACTGACGAGAACTCTTGCAGCTCTGGGCTAGACCCAAGCCACTGGTGCCACAAAGGTGTTTCCTTCTGAAGCTCATGCTGATGTACAGTGGGGTGAGCCAAGGAGCTCTGGGCCCATCACCAGGGGAGATGGCTGAGCCAACAGGAGCTCGAGGTTGGCTCCCATGTGGAAACCATGGTGTCTTGCACCTCGCTTCATCACTTTACATGAGCAATGGTTGCTATCTCTGGATGAAACACTAGACCCTCCACAATGGAAAACAAGTGCCTTTATCCCCATCTTGCCAGTGTGGAAACCAGCTTACCCAGAAACATCTTGTAGTTCAGCATCAAAATCATGGCAATTCTGGTCTGCCTGCTTCCCAAAGGAAAAGAGGTTTCTGTCCTTTTGTGTATGTGGCTCCAGCTTTTGAACTTGTTGACTAATTTTTAACAGAAGTGGAGAACAAGTTTTGTGAAAACAGGGACACGTGCATATGTGCACAGAGGACCCGTTGTGTGACCGAGACAGGCTTGAAGAATGTCTTCTTTCTTTGCTGTCACCTCAAGTGAAGATTTGCACATGTGTGCACACTTGTATGTGTGTGCATCCACAAAGGCATGTGGATGTGTGCAGGTGGGAGTGTGTCTCTGTCACTGCATGTGCACATGTTTGTGCCAGCAGATGTGGATATTGGCTGTGGGCATGTCACTGTGTGTATGTGTCCAGTTCTGGAACCCCCAACACAAGACAGACATGAAGCTGTTGGAGTGAGTCCAGAGGAGGGCCACAAAGATGCTCAGAGGGTTGGAGACCCTCTGCTACCCAGACAGGTTGAGAGAATTGGGGTTATTCAGCCTGGAGAACAGAAGGCTCTTGGGAGACCTTGAAGCACCTTCCAGTACCTGAAGGAGCTACAGGAAAGCTGGGGAGGGACTTTTGACAAGGACATGGAGTGAGAGGACAAGAGGTAATGGAATAAAACTTGAAGAGGGAAAATTTAGATTAGACATTTGGAGGAAATTCTTCCCTGTGAGGGGGGTGAGACACTGGCCCAGGTTGCCCAGAGAAGTTGTGGCTGCCCCATCCCTGGAAGTGTTGAAGGCCAGGTTGGATGGGGCTTGGAGCAATCTGGTCTTAGTGGAAGGTGTCCTTGCCCTTGCAGGGGGGTTGGAACTAGATGGCCTTTAAGGTCCCTTCCAACCCAAACCAGTCGGTGGTTCTATGCTCTGTGCGTGTGTGCAGTCGGGCTGTGCGGGGCGGCGGGCGGCCCCAGCTGCTCTCCCGCAGTCGCGGCACCGCCCCCGCTCCCTCCCTCCATCCCTCCCTCCCTCCCTCTTTCCTTCCCTCCCTCCTCCGTCCCTCCCGCCGCCACCGCCGCAGCCGCACCGAGCCACACAAAGCGGCTGGGCCGGGCTGGGCAGGGCCGGGCTGGGCAGGGCCGGGCAGGGCCGCGCCGCCACCATGACGGAGACCACCAAGACCCACGTTATCCTGCTGGCCTGTGGCAGCTTCAACCCCATCACCAAGGGCCACCTCCACATGTTCGGTCAGTGCCGCCACCGCCCCGGCGGGGGTCGGGGCTGCATCCTTGGACGGGGGGGGGGAGCAGTTTGGGGGATCAGCCCTCGGGGCGGGGGGTTGTTTTAGGGGGTGCAGTCCCGGGAGGGGGGGGGGAGCAGTTTTAAGGTGCAGACGCGTTCCCGTGCCCGCCGTGAAGGGGAGGTCAGGGCTGTCCCTTGGGGTGGGGGGGACGGGGGGGTGCAGCCCCGGTCCGGCCCCCCCCGCTCCTGGGGTGGGGGGGTGCGGCGGGGCCTCCCCGGCCGGGAACTGTCCGCGGCCGCCGGTGCTGAAATCGCGGCGGGCGGCGGCCGCGCCGGGGCTGGGCCCCCGCCACAGCGATGGGCTGACATCCAGCCCGGGGCGATGCTTCCCCTCGTCTGCACTCACCTTGTCAGGCTCCCGCCCCCCCAAACCCCGCCGGGGTCTGTCCTGGCAAGGGGTCCTGGTGTTTGTAAGCTGGCGCTGGCCCGTTGTGTCTGCGAGGCTGTGGTCGCTGCAGTACTTTGATATAGTCCCTGACTGGGGAGGGAGGAGGGGACCCGGCCAAGCAGCTAAAGCCAGGTATGGCAGAAGTGAACAAAAATGTAGGTGGTTATCTGAAATACTAGAATACCCAACCTTTAGACTGATAATAGATCTAAGGAATCAGCAATGTTCATGCGAGATGATTGATATTACTGAGCATCCATGAGATAATCCAAATGATGGGGATGCTAGAATCACTGCTACAGCCTGCTCAGGCAAGACAAGAGGGAGGGAGGGAGGGAGGGATGGAAAGAGGGAGGAAGGGCAGTCTCTGTCAAAGGCAGTCTGACATGCCATAAATACTGATGGTTCGGGTAAAGCTCAAAATGTCTGGAGATCCCTACACAAACAGCAACTTACCTGGGGTGGGGAGGAGACCTCTGAGGGTGCAGTGTCCTCTGAAGACCACTGAATAAAATGGGAGTGGAAAGATCAACTCCCCTTCTTGGAGTGCAGACAGAAGAACCATTCTTGCTGTCTGATAGGAGATTTGAGGCCAGGGAGCAGATGCTGAAGGTCCCATGCTACAGCTGGAGAAGCATCCCTGAGGTTGTTAAAAGCTATACATAAGTTTCTAAGTGGAAAAATAATTGAAATCAGCTTGGGGTATTTCTGCGTCAGACCTTGTTTTTGTAGACTATAATGACTTGAGCAGCAGGCTAGAAAATGATGGTTTTCTAGATGCAAATGATCACATTGTTTTTCTATTTCATTAACATCAGCAAAATGTAGTCCTGGGCATCAATATACCTGGAACTTAAAAAAAATTCCTCTTCCCTATGATAAAACAAATTACAAGCAATCAAGAATAAGACAAAGTATTTTAAAAATAAAAACAACAATTAAATGAAATTACAGGGACTTGGTTGATGGAAGCTACTATTGATGAAACAGATGTCTGTGATCCACGTTGTTTAGTTCTAGATGGTATTTTGATTAAGAAAAATAGTACTAAAAATATCAACGTGACCCATATTCAGTGGACTAAAAACCAGTAACAAGATACATTTTATAAAATAAGGGCTGGTGAGATACTGGATTGTGATTGTCCATAACCAGCTGAACAGGAACTCGCTGTGTGACGCTGTAAATAAAGCAGCAAACAATCCTTGTAGCTATGAGCAGGGCAATATCAAGCAGAAGAAGAAAAGTTGTGTTATTTTCATCTACAGCATTAGCAAAACCCTTCTTGGAGGAACAGTCACAAGAATTACATTAGCTCCGGAAACCAGGCTTTGTGGCAAGAGTGGAGAGAGGCTCCGTCTAGATCCATCCTTAAAGATGTTAAGGAGCAACTTGACCATGGCCTTTATGTATCTCCTCGGGGGAGGGACATGTGGTACGTGATGGAAGGGGGCTCCTTCATTTAGCAAAAGAAGGGCTGGTGGGATGCCAGGAGCAGGTTTGGATACCGCACAACTTTGAACTACAAATATGGTGTGTGGTTTTGAGTGAAGGTAATTAAGTAGTAGGAAAAGGTATTTGGGCATCTGATGGATTCTCTGTTACCTGAAGGCTGTCAGTCAAGACTCAGACACCTTTCAGGAAGACATGTTTTTGCTCAAGGAGGAGGGCTTGAGGTGGAAATTTTCTATCCATATGTCTTTCAGAGAACCTGAGATATAAGTATTGAGATAACAAATAGGGACAAATGAGTCTTCTACAAGGAAAGGACACAGAATTTAGCTTCTAAATCCCTGTTCTTTTTTGTTTGAGGAACACTTACCCCCAAGTCTAAAGGAATGTGAAGCCATGGAAGTCTCAACTAAAACTCATTATATTCCTTTAGCTCTATGCTATATGAGTCCAATTCCATCCTGTAAGTGTTGCATTTCAAAGAGCCGAATTTGTGCAAAAAGATTGACTTATCTTTCAGGTAGAAATTGGGGCTTCATAAGCTTGACAGGAGGATTTTTTGCTTAACAGAGAGAGATGTAATTTATCTATTTCACACGTGGCACTAACAAAGCCAAAAGGAAGTAGAAGGTTTGCATCGGGGTGCCGGTGCAGACACACCATTGGGTGCCAACCATGCTTTTTCTCACTCTGGATCTTATCACATTTTATTCAGGCCCGAAGCCAACCTTTTCCCCCAGGATTTCTAGCCAAGGAGGAGATGGGTCAAATATTTTGAAGTCCAGCAGGGAAAAAGGTTCCCACTGGGTTATTTTTTCCACCAGCCATGTGAATTTAAGACCCAGTATCATTGCTATCCTTAGGTTTCAGGAAAGCTGAGGTTCTTAAAACCTTCAACCACAACCCACTGCTGACCCTGTGTGGGGCTGAACTTACTGGTACAGGGCTCCCTCCATCCTCTGCCAGTGGCAAGGCTGGGTCACCAGGGCTCACCGAGTGAGGTTGATTCATGTCTGTGCACATAAAATAAATATGTATAAATTAATATTTAACATGAGATATGTACCATATAATCAAAAATAAGGTGAGGTACAGTGCTGTACAGCCATGCCTACCAAGGGGTTGAGGCAAACACCCACATAGCCCCGAAAACACTCCGAGTTATTTGTGGCATCAGATGTGCTCTGAGATAGACGTATGTTCTGAGTCACAATTTTGAGTTGTATTTTCTAGCTTTATGTGGCCACAAGAAGTAGTTTAGGATGCTAATGGGGGGGGGGAGGGAAGGCAGGAGGACAGAAGAGAGCAGAGGTTGTTTCTGAAATGACCTCAACATTGGTGGCCTGAAATAAAACTCCATTTATATCCAAAAGAGGTACAGAGAAGAAAAAGCAGTTCTCATGGAAAAGTCTTAATAATTGGAAAAAAAGAGGATTGAGAACAAAGTCCTGCATTAAAGCCACCTGGAAACCTCACCAGCTGCTTACCTCAGTGGCATGGCCAGCAGACAACCGAATTCCACTGAATTAATTCACTTTTATTTCCCACTGACACTCGAAGTAACACTCAGCATGGGGTAGATGCTTCACCCCCCTCTGCTGCAGGGGGATTTGCTGCCCATAGGACCCCTCCCTCCATCTCGACCTCACTGCAGTTCACCTACAGCTTCCCTCTCCTGACAGTGATGCCACCCAAAGGACAAGCGCCAACGAACCAATGTCAAACACAAAATCGGATCCTCACAGCCCTGTGAAGGCACCGAGGCCCACGCTGGCGCTCTTCCAGCTGACGAGCTTGTGCTTGTTTTGACAATTAAACCCTTTCCCCTCCTTGTCCCAGCTCAGGGAACCCTGACCCGACAGTGGTCCTCTCCTGCCTGAGCTTCAGAGCATGAAACCCAAGGGCAGCCCTGCACAGCAAGGCAGAAAGTGTATTTATTAGTTTTAAAAAAAAAAAAAAAAAAAAAAAAGCAGTTCACTCTGGCCTTGGGTAAAACACTGGGGTTAAAAGTGTCACTGTGCAAGGTCAGAGGCTTCAGGATTTGTGTGGGTCTTCCTCCTGACGTTGCAGGAGCAGAGAGGGAACCAAAAAACTGCCGGAGCTGGAGGGAAGATGTTGGGTGAGTTTCTTTGTAACTCTTTGTGGGAGAGGGCTTGTCCTGTCCCAGGGAGAGATGCAAGGATTGGAGGCTTGTTCTGATGAGTTCTGCAAGCTGAAACATGAGGAGCTTGGTGGGGAGAGATGGATCATGTCAATCAAGATGCTATGTTTTGCTATTGATTTTTTTTTTCTATTTTCTTTTTCTTCATTTTTCTTCTCTTGTAGAAGAAAAGGCTTCTCTGTAAATACACACATTCCCCGTTTTGGCCCCGTAGACATTTTCTCTTGGCTTTTTAAAGTTCTGAAATTCCTCACAACCAATCACCTTCACCTGCAAACCTCTGGCTTCAGGGACATGGCCTTGCTCACCAAACATGGTTTTATTCCTGCACAGCTCTAAGAGTAGCTTCATCCCTGGAGCTTGGGTCACCTATCAAACCCAACTCTGACATGTCTCTGTTCCACCTCTCCTCATCAGTGCTTTATTGAGCATCTCCCTGCCCTTGCAAGAGGAAGATTTCTGACCATCCTTCCCCTCTCCCAGCTGCACAGTACTCATAAGATCCAGGGACATGGAGGCTGGGAATGCTCAGAGCTGAGCTGGGAGGTAGCAGTTAGGATGACCCCCAGGAAAAGGGTTAGAGTGTTGCCATTTCCCTCCAGCAGAGGCACTTGGTTTTTTTAACAACTATTTTTTGTGGCATTAATGAGCATTTGATAGCAAATAGGCAATTTTAATCGAATCTGTCATGTCTATATCCCAGCTGTCTCATCTCCTGTGCCTTGGTTTGTGGAGTGATGGATTGCTCCAGGTCAGCTCCTGTAGGAGGAATGGGTTTGCAAAACATTTTAGGGACATGGTTTAGTGGTGAGCCTGGCAGTGCTGGGTTAACGGTTGGACTTGATGATCTTAAAGCTCTTTTCCAATCAAAACAATTCTATGATTTTATGTCCTTCAGGTGCAACCTTCCCATAGGGAGTCTTGGTACCATAGATGTTTTAAACCTGTTTGGCCCTAGAGTTTCCCACCCACTTCATTTCAAACAGTGTCCAGACCTGGACTTGTGCAGAAAAACATAGCTCATGCGTAGGGTGGATCCTGAAACTCAGTGAATCTCCTCCATCTTTCCTTTCCTCACCTTTTTTGTCTAATTAGAATGAAATTGTCCCTATATCCTACATGCATCTGTTATTGAAGAGAGTTTTTATCCCAACCAGCAGCTGGGTAAAAAACATTTCTGATGGAAAATGATGAAAGAGGACTCTGCCATCAAAAGTAAAACTCACCATTGCATGGCTTCTGAAGAAAATTTGAGCCATTAAAAAATCCCAGCAAGCAGCTCTTTGATTATCCAACTCAACCCTTCCAGAGAAGCAGCACTGTGGTCTGCTGTATCACAGAAAGAAGGTGCTGAGATGAAGGGGTGGAGTTTTGGAAGTAAAGAGGGAGGAAGAGGCAGGAGCTGAGGGCTTTGTTTCTAGTGGGTTAGAATAATAGAAATATTTTGGCTGGAAAAGACCTTTAAGATCATCAAGTCCAACCATTAACCCACTACTAAACCATGTCCCTCAGCACCACATCTACACAGCTTTTAAATCCCTCCAGGAATGGTCACTCCACCATTGCCCTGGGCAGCCTGTGCCTGACAACCCTTTGGGTGAAGAAACTATTCCCAATATCCAATCTAAACTCCCCTGGCACAACTTAAGGCCATTTCCTCTTGTCCTGTCACTTGTTACTTGGGAGAAGAGACTGACCCCCTCTTGCTCCAACCTCCTGTCAGGCAGTTGTGGAGAGCAAGAAGGTCTCCCCTCAGCCTCCTTTTCTACAGGCTGAACACCCCAGTTCCCTCAGCCGCTCCTCATAAGACCTGTGCTCCAGACCCTTCCTCACCTCTGCTGCCCTTCTCTGGACATGCTCCAGTTCCTCAATATCCTTCTTGTTGTCAGGGGCCCAGAACTGAACGCAGAATTTGAGGTCCAGCCTCACCAGTGCCAAGCACAGGGCACAGTCCCTGCCCTGGTCTTGCCAGCCACACAAGTGCTGGTACCAGCCAGGATGCTGCAGGGTTGTTTTAATACAGTGAATGTCAAGAATCACTCTTTATTGTTTGGAGAGGACTGAGCTAAGGGTAGTTTAATGAGAGCATCACTGCCTGTGGCAGAGCTGGGAGAAATGCGTGAGCAGAACAGCAGCTGGTCCTTTCCCCTTTTGTTTAAATAGGAATATATCTGCAAAGGTCCAGAAGCAAAATTCTCTCCAGCCCCATGTAGAAAGCTGGAGAGAGGCTTTGCCTCTGCTGTCTGCAACACAAAGAAAGGAGTCAAGGCCCCTGCAAGGCTGCAGCATGTCTCCATTTCATCTCCGGCCTGAAATTCAAATGCGTAATTAGCTGGAGAGATGGATGGAGTGAGCAGTGGGTGATGGGCCTCTGGGAGGACAGGAAGGACAGGAAAGGCCAGGTTCAGTCCCAGCTCAGCTCCACAGAGCAGCAGGAAGGATCCAACCTGAGGCAGGGCCAGAACAGGCACTGCTTATAACACCCTGGGTGATTCATTGGACACGGGGAGTTGGGGCATCTCTGCTTTTACCTTTTTAAGTTAAAGCTGGCCAGGCTCTTCTCCTGATGAGACGCTTCCACTGATGCCCACATGACTGAAATCATAGCAAACAGCTGAAATCTTTCACAGGTAGCACCCATGACTCTTCTGGGTGCTGTCATTTATCAGTTAATGTCACATTCCTATCCCTGCATCCTGTGCAGCCTCTTTTTTCATGGCTGTCATCACCAGCTTCCTGCATCTCAACCATCTCACCTCCTCTTTATGACCCACAGAGAGGAGGAGTTTTCCCCAGCACCAGATTAAACTCCATCAATACTCAGGGATTCTCTTAAAATATTTATCAGCTCTTAAATATTTAGCAGGATTTGTTACGGGCTGTGAGACACTACATTGTCTCTATGACAATGCCACCTCCTAAAATTCTGTGAAAATGTGCCACATACATTCTCTTACTTCCTCTGACTATAAACAAACCCAGCAGCAAGAAATCCAGTCCTACAACCTGATCTAAGAAAGAGACCATTTGGGCTCTCTAAGATGCTCACACCTCCTGCATTGTCTTCTCTGACACTTTTTAACAGCAGCCCCTTGCGATGGGGATTGATTAGCTGAATGCTAAACCCCAGCAGTGGCAGCCCACAGCTCTTGTCTGACCTCAGGCAAAGCCACTTACCTCCCCCGACTGGTGCAATGATGGGGGGGGGGGGGCCTCACATCTTGGCTTTTCCTGCCAGGCTGCTGTGGGTTTGTGTCAGGTACTGCAGCAATGGGGGACACATATCAGAGCATCTGAACAGTAGCTGGTCCAAAATAGCCATCCTCACCCCTGCATGCTCCAGCCTCCCTGCTGGCAGCAAGGCTGGGGGGCTGCGAGGGGTTCCCCATGCCAAGGATGAAGATGTAGAGGTGCATTGGAGATGGGTCTGGGACTGCATCCCACCACTTGCTGCTGGGGGGGGCAAGGGGCGAACAGAAAAATCCAGCTCTGTTCAATGTACAGCACAAGCAACCCTAACCCTGACCCCACCTGGGCTCAGGAAGCCCAAAGCAGCTACAGAGAGACCAAGCAATCTCCAAGACAGATCAGATCAGCCTAAGATGGAGACAAAGCCAGGGCACCTCTGGCCTTTGAGACGAGGACATCCTCTCTGGCATCTCTAACTCCTGAACCCAAGCATTCTTGTAGTGTTGCCAGCACCTAGCCAAGCAGGGCTGGATTTTTAGGGTGCCGTGCATGGAGGAAGCCGAGCAAAATCCACAGTGCCCATCACAGCCCTGAAAACAAACTTGGGCCAGGGCAGAGCTCCCAGCCCCCCCCGAGGCAGTATTGTATCACACGTGGTGATGGTGTGCAGTCACACATCAAGAAAACCACCTAGGTTGGGAGCATGCCTTTGTTCTCCCCCTTTCCAGCATCAACTCATGTCCTTCGGTAAGCTTGAGCTGCTAGATGCACCTTGATCATGCCAGCAGAAAACTGCTAGATCAATATTTTGGGAACAGAAAAAAAGGGTCTTTAGAAATATGTGTTTTTGAGAGCCACTATAGGGCTCAGCTCAGGAAGAGATGACCTGGGATACATCAGGTTTGGAGCTGGAGTAGAAGGAGACACACACAGAGCTGCTTCCCATGGGATGGGTGTGGAGCCCATCTCTGAGCTGGGCAAGGAAGGACTTGCTCAGCCTCTGCTCTACAAAGGTTTCTACTTTCCTTCAAAATTCCTAATTGAGCTTAAGCCTTCCCTGAGGAGATCACGTTTTGCTGGAGCTTTTTGGCAAGGGAAGAGAGAAAATCCAGTTTTCCCAGAGATCTCTGGAGCTGGGCTGGGGATGCTGGAAGGCAGAGCTTTTCTTCTGGTGCCTTTGTGAAAGAAGCGTTGATACTTCTCTTTGGGGGGGAAGGAAGGGGGGGGTTGGGAATAGATCTGTAAAGAGAGTGGTACAACCAGGCAATACGTGGCTGCAGGAAAGTGCTGTCCCTTTGGTGTCACCATGAGGCTGACATCCTCCCTTGGCTGCCTCCATCACCAGCACCCCCTTGGCCTCTCAGGAGCTCCATAGGTGGGAAGTTTTCTGCCCACAGGGTCTCGGTTCATCCCACATAGATCCCTGCAGGGCCTTCAGATGCTTTGCTAACAAAGGCAGTTGCAGGGGGTTAAGCCCCACATAGAGGCAAAGAGCCACTGGACAAATGCTCGCTGTCTCTTCTCCGTGGGGAATTGGGGATGGCAAATCCACTCCTGGGTCAGCCCGAAGGAGCAGCACTGCCTGTGGTGGGGTGAACAAAGCTCTGCCTTTGATGTGCTACAACGGCTTAGAGATGAAAACAAACCCAGCGCCTGCACGGGAAATTAGGGCAGCAGGAAACAAGCGTGGAAAGCTGTTGGGGATTTTTTTCCCCCACCCCCTACATTTTTAAAAAAAGAAGGCACTGGGTGACACCGATTTCCCAGCCTGTGGCTGGCTAAGATGGGGACCAGGACCTCTCCAGGGACAAACGTTGAGATGCATGTCCTACTTCAACCTAGCCACCCGCATCCTGGTGGAAGCTAAATAGGAACACGGCAGGATGATGGAAGTATTTGATAGGTGTCTTTTGCTGCTACCCTTGTCCTGTTTATTGAACCACAGAATTATTTTGGGTGGATAAGAGCCTTAAGATCTCCAAGTCCAACCCGTTAACCCAGCACTGCCAAGGCCACCACTTAACCACGTCCCTCAGCACCCCATCTACACAGCTTTTAAATCCCCCCAGGGGTGGTGACTCCACCACTGCCCTGGGAAGCCTGTGCCAGGGCCTGACAACCCTTTCAGAGAATAAATTTCTCCTGACATGCAATCTAAACCTCCCTTTGGCACAACTTGAGGCCATTTCCTCTTGTCCTATCTCTTGTTCCTTGGGAAAAGAAACTGCCCCCTACCTCACTACAACCTCCTTCAGGGAGTTGTGAGAGAGTGATAAGACTCTATCCCTGGGCCCAGCGTGTTAAAATTTCAAAGAGAGCAATTGGGGCTCTCTGGAACACCCTCCCCTCTGTTTGCCAAACAGTTTATTTGTGCTCCTGATATTTAGAGCCTCACTGAAGCCGAGATGCAGCCACAGCTCAGCAGCTCCAGGCCAGATTCATGCTGCAAATTGATGTCACTTTACATTACGTTTCCATCACTTTACACCATCTGGAGAGCTGTTAGTCCCCAAAAACCTTATAGGAGAGTGGGATTTCAGCCAAAATCACTCTGACCGCTTTCTGCCCACTCAGCCACAGTGGTGGTCGCTCCCCTGGTTTGTACTGAAATAAATCCCAATACTTGCAGGGGCATTTTACTCCCAGCACTGGGAAATGCATATTTTGACACATTTCTCTCAGAAAAACAAGGAAAATACTGCACTGGAAGAGGAAAACTTGCTCCTGTCCATCATGCACCTTGCTACAGGCCTTGCTGACTTATATGGTGTCCAGGTAACATGCCAAGGCAGGAGAAGTTACACCACCTCTCGCTTTTCATTTCACCACCCTGCACGCAGACCCTCAGCTTACCTAGAGAGGTCTAATCCTTCTCTGAGAGCTTCTAAGCAAGGTGTTTCAGTGCTGTCCTGCAGCCAGGGGCTCAAAAACCTCCTTCTTGTTGTGAAGTCATCTTCCTCATCCATTTTTATCTGCAAAGAGTTGCTTCTACCAGGTTAGATGCTTCCTGTCACCTCGCTCACCTCAAGACTTCTGAGATGCCCCAGCTCTGGGTGATAAATACCAGTTGGTGGTGCACCTTGACAGGACACAGCTGCCCATCCTTCAGGTGAGACCGAGCAAAGTGCTTAGCATGTTCCTCCTCTCACTGTGCTACCAGGATGGAGATCTCTGAGCAATAAATGATACCACTTCTCCTTAGAAGTGGTGACAGTGACAGCACTGTGCTAATCACCCACCTGACAGAAATGGGGGTCCAGTCCTGACCAGGAGGAGCTAGTGGCAGCTTCAAATCAAGAAGGAGCTACATGTAGTTTTTCTTACCTTGCTCACCTGATGGACATAGCCTGCTCCCACTTGTTCCATCACTTCAGGGTGGGATGCTCCAGGGGGGGAAAAACACTTTGGCCTGAGTTTCTTTGCCAGGCTCTTACTTAGATGTTTCTTCTCAAGCTCTGGGTCCTGGAGGATTTCTCCCCAAGCTCCTCCATGGTTTCTCACACACACACACTGCCTTGCAGTTCTGAGAAAAGAGGAAAAAATAGGACACCTTCAATTTAAATTTAATTGTTGATGCTATCAAATAGGCTGGTCTTCTACAGCTTTATCTAAGAAACCCTGATCACCTGGGACCAGCCAGGTCCCCTGGCCAGACCCCATCTCCTTGGGTCTTGATAGGTCTCCATCAGACCTGCTATTTTTAGGTCAGCTCACTGTGACTCAGCCTTCAACCTTTCTTGTTGGTTTGTTTTAAACAACTCATTTCACTTTTCTGCTGTGAAGCCCCATTGGTCAACAGATGGTGATAGCATGAACCTCATTAGTCACTCGAGTGACTCTTTGAGCTGGACACTGGTGAGGTGGGAGGGTCAGGGTCAGGTGATGCATCATCACATCTCTGGGACCTTTCATAGCTCTGCTTCCACCACAAATTCCCAGGTATTTGGTGGGCAATGCTTTTCCATACTCATACATTGAAACAAATTTGCAGCCTTGACTGGAACCATGTAGCTTGGAAGTTCCTTCTAAATTTTAATTTCTACAAGACCTGAGTGCAGCTATGAAATAATGGGGTGGGGGAAGAATGTGTAACAGAGCAATTAGCTCAGAGGTGAAACTCATTAAGCATTACAGGGTTTAATGGAGTATTTCTGCCAACCAAAAGTCTCCTGGGAACCCGACTGAGATTGTCTAAGGGGTACTGAGCTCCAGGCAGGACAGGCTGTTTGGGTCAGTGGGACACACTGGGGTCTCCCCAGGCTTTCTTTGGGAAGGATGCCACCACAACAAACAACCATGCTCTGCCCCCTCCTCCTGCTTCTTCCCAATAGAGAAACCTGTTTTGAAGGGTGCTCAGGACTTGTTTTTCTAGTAGAAATGTTGCCTTGTCCCTCCAGGAAGTCCAGGAAATGAAGATGCCGATGGTATCCCCAGCTCAAACCAAGGTGTGGCTGTAGGCTATGGGTGGGTGAAGATGCCAGATGGAGCAGAGAAAGTGGCCCTGGGGCAGAGCTGAGCGCATCGCTGATGAATACCTCCCTGATTTGGCATTTGGAGTTATATATATATATATATATAAAATATAAATATATATAAAAATTTTTATATATATAAAAATTATATATATCTACACACACCACTCAACTAGACTTAGAACCTCTCCTGGCTCCTTGCCCAAGCAGAGCTCAGGGTAGGGAGCAACATTTAAGATTTAGGTTAGATATTGGGAAGAAATTCTTCACTGTGAGGGTGGTGAGGCCCAGGTTGCCCAGAGAAGCTGTGGCTGCCCCATCACTGCAAGTGTTCAAAGCTAGGTTGGATGGGGTTTGGAGCAACCTGATCTAGTGAGAGGTGTCCCTGGCCATGGCAAGAGGGTTGGGACTAGATGATCTTTTGGGTCTCTTCCAACCCAAACTAGTCTGTGATTCTGTGATTTAGGTCCTGCTGGTAACTTGAGAATAAAACAAAGCATGCTGGCATATCTGGGTCACCCACCCTTGCAGGAGAAGGTATTTTAGACAGCAGGAAAGTGCCTGCCTTGCCCTTGGCACCGCGTGGCCACGTCCCACCCCCCCATCCAAGGATGTTGGAGGCCAAATTGCACAGAAGAATGAGACAGCCAGGAAAGGGTTTTGCCTTCTCCATCACTCCTGGCTATGCCTGTCTCTTAGGGACGACCAGTTAAGACCATGCAAAATTTCCTTGCCACCCCACTATCTTGTGTGTGTTTTCAGAGGGCTGGTGCAGAGCATTGTCCATCCCTCCTTGGTACAAGGGCATCAAGCAGACTCAGCCAGGGGTATTGCTCCATAGGAAGGAAAAAAAAAAGGGAGAAAGGAAGTCTCAGGGGTGTGGATGAACCAGCTCGAAAAGCAAAGCAAGTACTACTTGAAATTACACCTTGAAAAACTGAAAATTCATTAACACCAATTTAAGTGATGGAGCAGTGCCAGAGCAGCCGAGACGTTGCGATTAAATATACTCAGTGAGACTTACCAAAAAGAAACATCTCCTAAATAGCCACTGATTCCCTGTTGGGGAAGCAGGACACTATTTTTTGATACAATCTGGACAAAACCATCACTTACCATTTTTGCAGCCCTGGAGTGGATCCTTTGATTGGTCTTTTTCCCACCATCATCTCGCAGGGAAATGATAGAGCCAAAAACATTTGAAGCTCATTTGCAGGGGAGGTGAGCAGACCTGGCCTGGGGGAGCAGGGAGGTGTCACTAGCAGCACTTGGGAAGGGTCCAAGATGTCATCCTTGTCCCTCCTCAACATGGCAAGGCTCAGGTCAACCACCACGTGAGGCACAGAACCGAGGAACCGCAGCTAAAAGCTCTCCACCACACAAGCAGGCAGCCTGTGGGCTAATGTGTGTCTTGGCAGGGCCCATCACTGGTAGTTTGTTTATGTCAACAATGTTTGAAAGCCACAGGAGGCTGTCTGGAGCATAAGCAATTTACATCAGAAAATAAATTAACTTTTCTCTTCCAACCCAACATCCTTGCATTGGCGCAAGGATGAGATGGGCAGTAATGATGAAGCCAGCCCTTTCCTTGGTCCCCATCCCCACCTGGCACTGCCCGAGTGGGGTGAGCCGTTCCACAGACATTGGGCAAAGCTGGTGGGTGGCAGTGGGGCTTTGTGGGCTCTGTGGGTCTGGCTGTATGTCCCTGAATCCTTATCCTCCTCCTTCAGAGCGAGCCCGGGATTACCTGCACAAGACTGGACGCTTCATTGTCATCGGTGGCATCGTCTCGCCGGTGCACGACTCCTACGGGAAGACGGTGGGTCCGTCCCCATTGTCCCTTTCTGCATCCTCTGTCTGATGGTGTCTCAAGGCAGGGGTGAGCACTGGGCAGCGCTGCCTCCATCCATGGTACTCTCATGGACCTACTTTGCCTGGGACAGCCCCTGACCATGGGAAGGTCCCTGAGAGGAAGGAAAAGAGGAAAGCACTCACTTCTTACATAAAAAGTGCAGCAAGACCCTACAACCAGCCAAAATGCAGACAGCAAAGAGAAACCTTCTCACCCCAAATGGTGGTGATCATCTTGTTGGGTTAGGGTTATTTTTGTTTGAATTATTTCAAAGCTAATTTCATCGTGGAGATGATGATGATGATGATGATGAAAACAGGAACCTTTAAAGGCACTTTCTGGGGTGGGAAATTAGCTAAATTAGGGGAGAGTTCCCTCCTCTGCTGCAAGCTGGAGGAATTTCCTCAGGCATCCACCATCCCTCAGCACAGGGCTGAGAGTGGCAGCACTGAGCCAATCTCACCACTCGGTGTGTAACCGAGGCTGAAGCGAGGCAGGGCCTACTCTCCTCTGGGAAAGAGGAGCTGAAATAACCTTTTTTTGCAGGAATGAATCTTTGTGGCCTGTCTCATCTGAGCAAGCCTAATGCTCTGCCCTGGGCAGGTTTGCAAGCCCAGGCTGGCCAGGGTGGGATGCTTGCCTCCCCCCACATGACTGTCCCTCCATCATCCTCTCTTGCAGGGCCTGGTCTCAAGCCGGCACCGCCTGACCATGTGCCAGCTGGCTGTCCAGTCTTCCGACTGGATCAGGTGAGTGGCAGAGCCCACACCCACTACACCACCAGCACCGTGGTGGCAAAGTTCCACATGCAAAGTGGAGATGTCACCAGCTGCTGGAGCTCCAGGATGGACTTTCTCTGCTCCCAGCCAAAGTCTGATTAAAAACCAGAGCCCTCCCTCTCCCCACCTAGCAGAGACCTGATGAGGGGTGTTACGCCATCCTTCAAGGGGCACTTGAGTTTTGCAAGCCCCTCACTGAGTCCATGGTGTCCGAGTGAAGCCCATTTTCATCCAGCCCACTATGGCCTTGAGCCATGGCACCTTCCCTTTCTACACCTGCAGCACCAGCCCACAGGCTCTCCTCTTCCCAGCATTGCCCTGGAGTGTCTGGTGGCTGAGGTGGGACCAGAAACATCTCTGGGCTGTCCTCAGAAAGCAGGGTCGTAACATGTGTAGATACCTCCAAGCCAAACGTAAGCTGAAGAGAAGAAACGTGTCCAGGAGCATGTTCAGGTCCCCAAAACCATTAAGGAGTGCTGGGTGGAAGGGCTGGAGGCAGGACATAGTCCATGGCAGACCTGAAGGAGTAGTGGTGACTGCTCCCAGCGCTGCTGGCAAGCCCAGCGGGGAGGAGCACGGCCAGGAAGTCCAGGCAGCGGCCACTGGCCAACACTGTTGCCTCACTGTGCTTCCTGCAGGGTGGACCCTTGGGAGTGCTACCAGGACACCTGGCAGACCACCTGCAGTGTGCTGGAGCACCACCGTGACCTGATGAAGGTGAGGCAGCCCCTACTCTGTGGGGGCACAGGGAGGGTGCAGGAGCAGGGCTGCTCTTCCACCAACACACAGACACCAATGACCGAAACATGGCAGGGACAGATAGACAAAAGATTTGCAGGGATGTGCCTTAAATCCTAAAAGGAAAGGGATGTGAGATACCTCGTCACAGCTGCTTCAAGCTCCTGAAGTGCTGCAGGAACCCATTGGAGTGGCTCAGTGAGGTGGGAAAATTCAGCAGCTGGGAAGTCCCTGGGAAGCACAAAAGCCAGGAGGAGAAGTCTCTCCAAAGCCCAGGCAGACCTGAGGGCCAAAAAGGAAGGTGACTGCCCATGGGTGACCTCAAGGATGGGGGAAAAGGGCTGCTGCCAACACTTGGACACAGCCAGCAACCCACGGATGGGAAACCAACACAACACTGTCAGACAAACCCACAGGCAGCTCAAAGTGAACGAGCGTTAAGCAGCAGGATGCTGGGGACCATGCTCTGGAAGCTGGAGAACCATGGTGTCAAAGCCAGGGATGCTGACCTTCTACTGGAGGACTGGTGGAGGAAACAAGGGGGTGTTTGACCCCCAGGATAAGGTGTAAGGCACTGGCTTTGCACTGCTGATTGGTCGGCCACTGTATTTTTATTTATTCATCAGAATTTATGAGCACCTGAAGGCAACGAGGGCAATGACTGCCTAGAGGCAGCAGGGCTGCAGCCTTGCCAGCCTCATGGGTCCACCAAAAAAAGTTAACCCCATTGTCCCCAGCTTTAATCACGAATCGTTATCCACAGGGTCATGCAGCTCCACGCTCAGCTGGTGAGATCAGGTTGTGGTGGGGATCCTAGCTCTGGGGGTCATAAAGGTTTTGGGAGGCAGCTGGCATGAAGGCACTGTTCCAGCCACATCTCTCCCTTGTTGCAGAGAGTGACTGGCTGCATCCTCTCCAACGTCAACACCCCCTCCATCACCCCAGTGATTGGCCAACCACAGAATGAGTCCTCGCAGACCATCTACCAGAACAACAACAACGTCTCCAACAAGCCCACGGCGGGTAGGTGGCAGCAGGGTAGGGAAGAAGGGGATGACCACCAACCTGTTAGGAACAGTGCTCCATCACCTTATTTTTGGGTCAGGTCACTCATCAGGCTCCCCACAGCAGGCCCAAGGTCAGGTGGGGATGCATGGGAGGAGGTAACATCCAGCACAGCAATGGGAGCCAAGAACAGCTTAAACCGGCTGTCAAATCTCACTCAAATTGAGCTGGATAATGTCCAGGCAGTGAGAGCAGATCAGAGAAAGGGTAAGTGAGGGATGAGGTGGCAGGACGGGTGATGTGGCTGGATCCCCTACCAGCCAGCAGGATGTGGGACATGGAGGTATTAGCTGGGGAGAAGTAGGGGCGTTACTTAAATCCCATCAAAATTAACATATTGCAATTATTTCTTCTTGGTTGTTTGTGATTTTAGCTGTCCAGCTGGTCCTTTCAAGGCCCAGTGTAGCACTCCTAGGAGTTAATACCATGAGAGGAGGTAGTGGGAGATGCTGAGAGCAGCTCCTGCCCCTGGGCACAGCAGGATCTCACAGGATCAGGGTGTCCAAAGCGTTCGTGTGGGTCACTCTTGCCAGGGCATCCTTACCTCTCTGGTTCATTTTCCTTCTTCTCCACCTTTAGCGAAGATCCTGGGGAAGGTGGGAGAAAGCCTGAGCCGGATTTGCTGTGTTCGCCCGCCCATGGAGCGCTTCACCTTTGTGGGTATGTAGAGGAAAGGCCCAGCTTCACCTGGGCTCTAGCACCAGCCCCCAGCCTTCCTCCCATCCCCCTTGGCCAGGCTGGGCACCAGCATCTTTCTTTTGCTTCCCTCCTCCAGATGAGAACGCCAACCTGGGGACAGTGATGAGATACGAGGAGATTGGTGAGTGTGTGGCCCCCTCCACATTGCTCTGGCTCCTCTGGGCCTGCACAGGCTGCTCCAGCCCATTCAACATGGCCTTGAACACTTCCAGGGGTGGAGCAGCCGCAGCTTTTCTGGGCAACCTGGGCCTCACCACCCTCACAGGGAAGAATTTCTTCCTAAGGTCTAACCTAAATCTCCCCTCTTACACTTTAAAGCCATTCCCCCCTTGTCCTATCCCTACATACTCTTGTGAAAAGTACTTCCCAGCTTTCTTGCAGGCTCCCTTCAGGCAGGTTTAGGGCTTTCCTTCTGTGGTTGTGCAAATAGATTAATCCTCATCAGCCTATTGGAGCAGAAAGCTCCTACCCGCAGCACAACCTTCTTACTGAGCAGTGAAGCCAACTCTCAAAGCAAGCTGCCAGCAAGCACCAGTCCTAGCCCAGGGAGGGAACAGGAGGACATGTAAGTCCTCCAAGTTGTGCAAGCAAAACCTCTGGTGCTTCATGATCAGCTTTGCTAAAGCACACGTGGCCATGGCCAGTTCCCAGGACTCTCTGACAACAATCCAGCAGCATGGGAGAGGAGCTGAAATACGGTGGGCTGGGGGTATTTGATGTTTGGCACCAGTAGGGAAGTGAGAAGGACCACAGTCCTTTAGCAGGACTCGTTTGGGCAGGGGAGGTCTGTGGGGAAGAGGATCCCCGCAAGCAGTGCAGCCAGATGGTGGTGGTGGAGATCTGCTCGGCCCCCTTCCCTCCCACCTCTGATCTTCTCTGCTTCTTTTCTTCAGAGCTTCGCATCTTACTGCTCTGTGGCAGCGACCTGCTGGAGTCCTTCTGCATCCCTGGTCTTTGGAATGAGGCTGATGTGAGTCAACACTGCTGGGTGACCCTGTGTGCTCCTCCACTTTGCCAGTCTCCCTTCCTCTTCCTCCTCTGCTTCCCAGATGCAGTGCTCCTAGGAGCTGCCTGGCTCCCTCAGGATGCCAGGAGTCATACCCACCGTTGCCACCTCCTACTCCATCCCAACCCTGACCTTGATCTCCCCTATTCACGGGCAGCCTGAGGGACAGGGTCTCCTGCTCCTGAGTCAAAAATCCTGCCCAGCCTCCCCTTCCTCAGCCCCTACCCCTGCTCCCACTCACCATGTGCACCAAGGAGAGAACCAAAGTGCCAGTAAGCTGGTTCCAAGGGATCTCCAAAAGCTATGGTTCCATTCCTTGTCCATGGAAGGAGTAGGCATCAAGTAGATACAAGTCCCAGTGGAGTGAGTTGTGGAGGTAGGAGATAAGGGGTTTATAAAAGTTGGCCTGACATGAGAAATTAAAACACATTTACAGCCAAATCAACAGCTTAAATAAATAAAATCTGCTGATGTAGTGTTCTTTTGGATGAGCCTGTTTTGCCCTGAGGTGGGTGAGGCAGTGGGATTCGTCCCCATATGGTGGGATGTCCCTCAAACTTGGCCACCAGCCTTGGCACAAACTCAGGTTTTCCCTGTCCAGGATAGAACCACCCTACAGGACCCCTGTTAGGACCAACAATGTCCATCCTGCCTGCAAGAAGCCTTCCAGTGAGGCAGAGGTCATGTCCTCCTCGGGCAACCACTTCTGCTGCCGTCCTCTTCCTACCACAACAAGCCCTCCCTAAAACCTCACCTCAATGCCTATTAATAGGATTTAACCCTGTGCCTTTTTATTTCGTTCACCACAGACCACTCACAACACCTTGATATATCCAAGTTTTGGCCAAAGACTGTCTGAATAGCCCCAAATTCAATTCCTGTCTTCATCTAGACAGCAGCCCAGCTTTCATCATCCAGGGGGGGGTTGGCAGATGGTAGCAGGTTTTCCATGGGATGGTTACAAAACCTCTTCCCCTTTTGGGTTGCTCCTAGATGGAGGTGATCGTTGGGGAGTTTGGGATTGTGGTGGTGCCCCGGGATGGAGCAGACCCTGACCGGATCATGAACCACTCCTCCATACTCCGCAAGTATAAGGTAAGTGGAAACGTGTGTGTCCAGGGAAGGGTGAGAGAGGATCCACAGACTCTCCCTACCCAGGGGAGCACTTTGGCCATGGGGCACAAAAGCATGGAATTGTTTTTAAGATCAAGTCCAGCTGTTAACCCAGCACTGCTAAGAACACCACTAAACCATATCCCTCAGCACCACATCTTTTAAATAGTGACTCCACCACTGCCCTGGGCAGTCTGTGCCAGTGCCTGACAACCCTTTGGGTGAAGAAACTAATCCCAATATCCAATCTAAACCTTCCCTGGCACAACTTGAGGCCATTTCCTCTTGTCCTGTCACTTGTTACTGGGGAGAAGAGACCAACCCCCTCTCCCCCCAACCTTCTGTCATGGAGTTGTAGAGAGCAAGTTCTCTTCTCAGCCTTCTTTTCTCCAGGCTAAACACCCTCAGGTTCCTCAGCTGCTCCTCATAAGACTTGTGCTCCAGCCCCTTCTCTGGACACACTCCAGCTCCTCAATGTCCTTTTTGTCATGAGGGTCCCAGAACTGAATGAAGAATTTGAGGGGGGTCTCACAAGTGCTGACCACTGGAGGATGGTCCCTGCTCTGGTGCTGCTGGCCACACTAGTTCTGGTACAAATGTCTCAAGGCCAGATGGTCTCAACTGCTAGGTGGTTTGAGCAACAGGGCCACCATGCAGCAGGCCTGCTGAGGCCAACTTTTGGGCCAACCCTTCACTTATCTCTCCCTCCACAGAACAACATCCTGGTGGTGAAAGATGACTTAAACCATCCCATGTCGGTCGTCAGCTCCACCAAAAGCAGGTGGGTGATGCAGGGTGACTCCTACAAGGCAGGGAGATGGGTGCCCCAAGCCAACTCCTCCATTTGTGTGGACACCAAAGTGCCACCCAAGCAGACTCTGACCCCTTTCTCTCCGCCCCCGCCCCTAGACTGGCCCTGCAGCACGGGGATGGACATGTCGTGGATTACCTCTGCCAGCCCGTCATTGACTACATCCTCAAGAGCCAGCTCTACATCAACACCTCTGGCTAAGTCCCAGAGGCCTTGCAGCGAGACAGCCCTCCTGTCCTGCCTGCCTGCCTGCAGCTCTCCATCACTCTTCTCTCTCTCTCTCTCAGTCTGTGTCTCCATCTCTCTCCCCACCCCCGTGTCTCCTGCCTATCTCTTCCTCTCCCCCCACCCCAGCACCAGTGCTCCATCGTGCAGCCATGCCTGGGGACTGGCCCCGAGGGGAACAGCTTGGTCTCTCTTTTTGGAGAACTGCCCTCCCCCTCTTAGGTGGGAGGGGGGGAACAAGTGAAAGAGCAATGTGCTTGGTGGGCTCGAGGGAGGCAGCTCCAGAACCCCCCCTCCCAGCATGTCACTGGGAAATGGTCCCCCTGGTCCATCCTCCCACCATGCTCAGAGCAGGGGCTTCCTCTTTTGCATCATCTTACAGTACCTAAGCTGAATAAATCTAGGTAGACTTTGGGGTTTTTTTTAAAAGTTTTAGCACGAGCCCTTTGGACCTCTTGACACAATGACCAAACACATCCTGGTTGGCAGCGGGCAGTTGTAACCCAGCTGGCTCAGTGCCCCACAGCATGTGGACCTCCTCAGGCCAGCAGTAGAACAGCCCAGGTAGCCAAATACTCCTCCTGGCCCTGAAAAATCATGGAGAGGGCATTTCTGAAGGGAAGCAGAGGCCTTGACAAGCGTCGCTGCCAATGCATTACTGGGGGGGCATGTCATGGAATCATAGAATCACAGACAAGTTTGGGTTGGAAGGGACCTTAAAGATCATCATCATGGGCAGGGAGACTTCCACTAGACCAGGTTGCTTCAAGCCCCATCCAACCTGGCCTTGAATGCTTCCAGATGTGGGGCATCCACAGCTTCCTTGGGCAACCTGTGCCAGTGTCTCAACACCCTCATGTCTCATCTTTCCTTGGCTTCAAATGAACCCACTCCACCCAAAGCCATCCTTTAAGCAAGCAAAGTTGAGGTGATGCTCTGTTCCAACCCAGTGTTGGAGGGGGCAGCCCACAGCACCTGGAAAGGGCCCTGCTATTTATGAAGTCAAGAAACAAGGGAGGAAGAACCAGGTCATGACCCAATGCCTCTGAGGAGTTGCCTCAGACCTGACTGAGCTTCACAGGGGGTGGGTCCATCCCCATCCTCTAACCTCCAGATCTCAATATTTGCCTGTAAATCTACCCCTTCTCCCTCTGCTCCTCCCCTGTTCCTCTCCTCAAAGTTTATTAAATGCATGAGGCTTTCCCCCTTCCAAAACAACTGTGGCTACTTGTCACATCCCTTGGACCAGCCAGACTCCTTGCTCTCCTGCCTGTGACATGCCCCCCAGTACCAGGGAAGGATCCTAGTGGAGATGCTCACATTAAAACCCCAGCAGGTAACATGGAGCAAAAGAAAATTACTGAAGTCCTGCAGGGAGGAGGGTTGCTGAAGCAGGCTGGTGTCCTGCTGAGTAGCCCCTGTAGGGTGCAAGGACCCTGTGCAGCCCCTGGGAAAGGTCACAGCCACAAGGAGGAAGGTAGTGTCCTGCTTTACTCCTCTCCTTTTGCTCCATCTGACCTTGCATCGCTTTGGGTTCAGCCCTGCTGTCTACAGATTCTGGACATCTGCCCACAGATGGGCTAAATTGGACCAGGCTAGAACCCTACCCCAACACACAACCACTGCCTGTGCTAGCTTTGTAGCTTCCCTAGAAACAGCTGCTGGTCCCCATCAGGGGACAGTGTTGGGCTGAGACACCTGACAAAAGAGTCATAGAATGGTTCGGGTTGCAAGGGACCTTAAAGATCATCCAATTCCAACCCCCAGGGTTGGAGTCCTCCAGGGTGTCTCAGGGAAAAATCTGAAATTACCTTATTTTTCCTTTAACATCTAGAAAGGGTCATGAGCTGCTCTCATGGGAGCTAAGTCTGGTGACCTGCAGGATGTTGCTGGCATCTCTGTAACAGCAAGCATCTTTGGACAAAACAAGGTGGCCTAAACCCACAGGCCCCTTGCAGCAAGCAGGGCTTTAGGGCTCCTCAAGGAGGGCATCACTGCTTCCCAGAAGGGAAAGCAAGAGAGAGAGAGGTGACGTGACTTGTCCAAAGGCCAGAATAGGTATTTTCTTTCTCGGGATTTGCCTCCATGTGGTGAGGCTTGCTAGGTTTCTGTTAAAATTCAGCAGATGAGTCCCTCAGCTCCAGCTCTGGTACCTCCAGGCAGTTGCATATGTACCCCACGGGGTGGGTAGACACAGAGATGGCAAAGCAGACAGAGTGGCGAAAGCGTGCAGGCTTTGGTGTGCAGGGCTGCCTCTTCTACAGGGATGTCATCAGCCAGTTTGAGCTGCTCACCAACACCCCACTGAGCTCCCTTAGCCAACGTGCAGGGCAGGTGCCCATTGTGGGACATCTCATCCATAAGACACCCAACATACATAAGCTGTAGCTAGACTCCATCCGTCATTCCTGTGTGTTTCCTTCAGTCTCTCCTCCCTCTCCACCCCAACACAGAAGTTATTTCGGACAGCAGCCTCCTCTCCAGATGCCACCCATGCTCCAAGCTGGAGGAGAAGCAGCAACCAGCCTCCAAAACACACACAGGAGGGATTTTAACCTCCTGAGGGGAGCGAAGCCTCTTTGAAGGGGGAGGAAGGACAGTGGGTTTTAACTGAGGAAAAGACAAAGTCATATAAAGCAAAGGAGGTGGAGAAGGAAGGCAGGTGGCACGTCCAAGGACCATCTCAGATCTTCCCTCAGGTACCAAGATGGGATGCAGGGGAAGCTTCCCATCCCACCACAAGTAGGACGGCATGCCTTAGGGATGTATATTCTGTCTTACCTGCGCCTTTGCATACCTGCTCAGTAAAACTCACAGCACAGGGAGGGGGGGTGGGAAGGAGTCTTTGTAACAGGTAGTTCAGCTCCAGGACTGGTTTGGAAAAATGTCTTTGGGTGGGTATGTAAAAAAAAGTAAATAAATTAACCATTCCTAAAGATCCATGTGACTGGCAGGGAGGTGAGGACCGGGGGTTTGCAGGGGAGGGGTGGAAGGAGGCTCGTGGGTTTTGGTCTTTGAACCTCCACTTTTAACCAGTGCTATTTGCTGAAAGAGAAACTAACTTCAAATGTCTTTTGGAAAAAAAAAAAAAAAATTGCAGGGGGGAGGGAAAGGGTTTGAAGTTTCCATGCCACCAATCTCACCTTTGTCAGAAGTTTTGGAGCCTAATTATTATTTTTGTTTTCTCTTCTGTTGCTATATGGAAAAACAAAATGTTCATTGACAGAAAAAAATCTTTATCAGCAAAATGTTTAAATTATGTAATAAACAAACCAAAACAAAATTATGTTATTGGTGTAATTTCAAAAGAGTCCCAAGACCAACTGGGCATGAAAAGCTGCTGGGAGAACCAATGCCCAAACTCATCCAAAACAGAGAGCTGGAGAAAATAAACCAATAGGCAAGAGCCCTCTCAAAGTATTCATTATTTATTGACCTTCTGCCTTTCACAAAACCCAACTTGGGGAAAAACAATGGTCAGGTCCATAACAACTGTCCCTATGCTGTACAATGGGAGAAGGAAGACATGCCGGGGTCAATAATACATCTCATTAAATAAAAGTATAAGGTAGACTAAGAACTTGGGATATCCTTAGGAAGCAAAAGCACAGGCACTGCTTTATCAGAGAATCAGAGCTAGCAAGAGGTGAGCATGTTCCCCAGAGTGTCTTCCTCCATCCAGGACCTCTGCTTTCACCACCATACAATGTCAGGGGGTTTCAGTGGAGTTGACTTCCAGCATCTGCTGGCTCTTTTTTCCCCTGAAATGGCATTTAAGGAAGCTGGGGGCAGTGTCAGGATGGACTTGGACCCACAGGAAAACCATGAGAGGGTGGTCTTCAGCTCCTCCAAGCACTCCTCAGACATACAGTGGGAAACCCTGCAGACAGTTGCTTGAGCCTCTGAGAAACATCCAGCACCACCTGGGAGGAAGGGGAAAATGGGCAGCACCAATCCAGAGGCAGACACACTTTCAAGACATCGTCAGTATTTTTTAAATGGAGGAGACACTACCTGACTCTTCCTGGGCTCTGAGACACCTAGGAAGCAGCCTGGTACCAAATTGAGTGGCCTTGGAATGAAAGGTTGTGCTTCAGAGTGTAAGGGGATGGTATGGAGACCTGTGCTTGCCCAGGAGGAGCTTTGACAAGAAAGCCATCCCTCAGTAGCTTGGAGACTCAAAAAGAAGTGTGGGAGAAAGAAAGGGGGCCTTCTCCTGGCTGAAGGGAGTAGGTGGAGCAGGAGAATCTTTCTACTTCGAATCACAGAATCACAGACTGGTTTGGGTTGAAAGGGACCTTAAATATCATCTGGTCCCAACCCCCTGCACGGGCAGGGACACCTCCCACTAGACCAGGCTGCACAAAGCCCCATCCAACCTGGCAATTGAGAAGCTTCAGCAGTTCTCTCCTCCTCTACTAATCTGCTAGCCTGGGACCCCCTTCTTCCTCCATCCAGCACATCACCCTGAGGTCAAAAACAGTTGGCATCTTTATTTTCTTTTTCCCTTTAGCAGTAACCACCTAACTGAGAAGCACCAAGGAAGACCTGCAGCTTTATGAAAAGGGTCATCAGCAGCATCTGATGCTGATTCTCCAAGCCACAGAAAAAGCCACGCCAGCACCAATCCCACCAAGGTGAGGACTGGGTAGGCTGGGAGCAGAAAGCCACATGAAGCATCACCAGTGTCACAGGTCAAAGCTCATCTCCCCCAGCTGCCACTTCACACTGCTCTCTCCCTGCATCCTGAGCTACTGAAGATGAGGAAGACCCCACAGAGAACATGAGGTGGTAGTGGCGGTGGCAGCGTCAAAAGCAAGAACAGAGACTCTAGTCCTTCTGTGTGTGCCAGACCAGAAGAAGGGATCAACAGAGAATGGAGAGCCTCGCAGTTGTGAACTTCAGGCTCTGAACCGTGCAAATTCCTGAAGTTGATACCAAGCAACCTCCATCTGCACCTCAGAAAGGTTGTAGGAATGGGACGTCATGCAGTCAGTAGCACCTTCATGCAACCAGGCATCTCCTTCTTCCTGTGACTGAGGGACGGACCTCTTTGAAAAATCAGGGACTCTCCAGGGCCAGCGTGATGACATGAACTTCAGCCGCCACGCTGGACTTGAGGGTAAGGGCCAGTTCAACACAAGCAAATGCAGCTGGTCCTGCTGGGTTTGGGGAGGGCAGCTGGGCCAGGCTCTCCTGCCTGCACAGCCTAGCAGGTGCTAGAGCCGTTCCAGAGCTCGCTCATGGCAATTCAATGGCTTTTGTGTTGTAACAGCCCAAAGGAAGACTTTTCTGGATATCCTGCAGGTTCTTAATATCCACCAGGATCTCATCAATGCTGCTCTCCAGTGTCCGCACCCGGGCCTTTTGCAGTGCAGCGGTCTGCTCCAGCTCCAACATCTCATCCTTCAGCTGGTTGCTTCTGGTTTTGGCTTTGCTAAAATTCTTTTCGAGCTGCTTCAGGCCATCCTCATCCACAGCACCAGGTTGGTCTGTCACACAGGAGGAAAACAAGGAAGAAAGAACCATTCATGGAGGCTGAGGACTAGATCTTTCTAGATACTTCATCTCCACCCCACTGCCTGGCCTGTTTCCAGGCATCACCTGAGGCAGCTTCCAACACATCTCCCAGCACCCCTGCCTAGACACCAGTGGGGACCTGTCTCCATCCACACTCTAGAGCAGCCACACAAAACCTACTCATCAAATGTAGCAGCTCTTCCAGGGCACTCAATGTTTCCTGCACGACCACTCCTGCCTGTCCAGCCTTGGCGTGGACCCTCTGAGCTTCCTGAGCTATCTGAAGAAGGGAAGGCAGCTGCTGTAAAGCAAATTCTCACCAAATTCAGCAGGGTAGGGGGCAAGTTGAGGGAGATGGGGACCCACCTCCTGCACCACAGCAGCATCTGCCTCAACCTCCAAGAGCTTCCTCTCAAATTCACCATCCACTTCCTTGGCCTCACGCTGCAGAGTGGCCACTGCCTTCTCCAGGGCAAGGACGCCATCAGCTGTCTTGTTGGCTTCCATCCTCAGCCGTGTGATCTCCTAGGGAAGACAAAGGGACTTTCAGAGGGACAGAAATCAGTCTGGCTGCACTGGGATGTGGAGCTGGTGGAAACCGGTTCCCTCCACAGGGACACAAAATTATTGAAGGCTTTTCTGCGTCCTTCAGATACTCCCACCAGGTGCTCCAGAGTGTTTCTTCTATGATTACACTTCAACCCTTCCTGAAGACATCAGCTCACAAGCCTGCTAGCACCTCTGATGGTGGAAGTGAAAAATCCCCTTGGCGACCAAAAGGTGGCTAGAGAGAGGTGCTATGGGGATCCTCAAGGGATACACATGCTCAGCTACACCCAGCTCTGGTATCTCTGCAGGTTCCACTACAGACAAACATCAGCCAAAAAGTCAATGCATCAGGTCCACCACTAAGACCTTTCGAAGCTGCCAACTATCTCCTCTTCTTCCTTGGTTTTCCCTTCCAAACCCTTTTCTGCCAGGATTAGCACCAGGGCTGGCCCTCACCTGCTGGATCCCCATGGTGATGTCCTTCGCTTCTCCTGCTGCACTGCTGGCTGCCTTGGATTCAGAAGCAGCGCTGCCCAGGATGGCTTCAGCTCGGTCTGTCTTCTCCCTGGCACTTGCAACCATGGTGCTGATAATTGGTAGCCTCTTCATGGCATCTTCGGCTTCCCTTCTTTTGTCATCTGCTTGCAGGTTGAACTCTGAAAGAAATACATGTGAAAATGATGCTGTGCTATCTTTGCGAGGTTCCACAAGGAAGGGAAAGGAAAGGTTTCCAGGACATTACCTCGAAGGCTCTTCAGGATCTGTTCCACCTCATAGAACGTGGCATTGCCAGAGCTCATAGCTTGCAGGGCTGTGCTCCTGGCAAGGTTGGCTCGAGACAACAGCTGTGTCAGAGTCTGGAACAGGCCAAAGAGACATAAGAGGCAGATGAAGCACATAGTACAGGAGCATTAGACAGTCCCTCAAGTGGCTCCAGCCACCATGAGTCATCTTAGTTCTGATCTTTCCCAGAGCAGAACTTTCCTCAACCTGCCTAGCATGCAGGAGGTGTGCAGTGAGACCCTGCACCAGCAGGTGACTGTGAGGTCTTCCACAAGCTCCAGAAGATCAACCTCAAGTGGCTGCATTTCTGAAGAAGGCCAATAGGCCAGGACAGTGGTGAAGCCACGGGCATCCCACCAAGGCTCCAGCTCACACCCAAGACAACTCAAGCCCCAGCTCTCCCAGCAAACCTCTTACCGCTCTCTCGCTCTCTCCTCTCCGCAGCAGCTGCTTGATCTCCTCCTCCCAGTGCCCTGTGCGGCTCTGAAGCTGCTTGTACTGGGCCATGTAGGTCTCCACCAGGCTCAGGAGAGCACCGGCCTCCTGCTTCAGCCGGGTTGCCTCCCCCTGAAACACAGAGACATGATGGCTGCCTGGGGGTCCCAGTGTCTCCCTGCTGCTTGGCGGGACCCACAGCAAGCAGGGATGGCTGCTTGTCTCCTACTCCTTGTGCTGTGGCCAGCTACAGGGGCAAAAGGGTGGGAAGAAGCATATCCAATGGCTTTCCAACAGGGATGGAGCCCTGGAAAGGGCGGAGCTGCTGGCAAGGAGGGTGCAGGGGAGAGCATAAGGCGGTCTTCCTGGTCCCCCAGGCACAAGATCCTCACCTCAAAGGACCCGATGTCAGTCTTCATCAGGTGGGACAGAGAGCTGAGGAGCACCAGGCTACCCTGGTAAGCCTCATCTGCCTCAGAGGCTGTCCTGTCTGCCTCAGCCTTCAGGCCTCCAGCCAGTGACTTCAGCTCCTCGTACCTGCACAGACACAAAGTTGAAGAGCATGGTACCAGCCAAGCTGCCACTTCCACAATGTAGTGTTAATGCTGCCCCCTACACCAGCTTGTTCAATCCCCCTGTGCCCTCTCCAAGGCCCCATGCAGATGTATCACATAGGAAAAGCTAATTACAAGCATCCACCACATCCCAGCCCCTCTGCCAAGCATGGTGTCTGCTGGCTCCTTGCTCCTGCTCCAGAAACCAAAGGTGTTTCATGGCAGCTGAACCCTCACAGGCTCCACAGTGGCTCTGCTAATCCCTGCCCTACACTACTGGATGTTTCCCTTTGCACATCCCCATTCAGCTCCTTAATTGCATTCGGGGCTGTTGCTCACACCCCACCAGTGGTGTGCAAAGTCCCAGCACCATGGTGGGCTCTGGAGAGGCATCAACCAAGAGAGCCACCCAGACAACATGGAGCTAAACCCACCCTGGGGCTAAACCCAGCCCAGATTTGCAACCAGTCCTGGAAGTCACCCCTGGGAGCCTGTTCACACGCCTGGTGTCAAACCCCTTCCCCAGCTGCAGGCAGGTCACCAGCAGCATTGTGGTCTGTGGGGTGGGAAGTAGATGCTCTGTAGAGGTGTCAGCCCTACATCTCCCCCACCTCAGATGTACCAATCCTCCACCTTTCCCCTCAGATGCACCAATCTTCCATCTTTCCCCCTCAGATGTGCCAGTGACCAACATCCAGGCAAGTCCCTGCCTGCCCAGCTTCCAGACACACATTCCTGATGCTCTCCTGGGGATACAGGGAAGGGACACAGAAGCTTGCCCCTCGCCTTGTCCCTCCAGACCCCTTGCCTCAGATGGCCAGCACTCACTTGCCCAGCAGCCCTGTTAGGGAGCCAGAGGTGGCCAGGTCTCCTCCAGCAGCCGCCCGCAGCAGCTCCAGCACCTGCCGCCCGTCCTCCCGTGCCGCCTGTGCAGCTTGCTCGATGGCACTGGCAGCTTGCAGGTGGCTGCAAAGCACAGAGGGGCTCATGAGAAAGGTTTCCCACACAAGTGTCCTCCACCAGCTTCCCTTACCATTGTATTCAGTGATGCTGGATCAGACCCAACATGTTTGAAAAGGGGACACACACCCTGCTTGTCCCTCCTGCATCTCCAAAGGGTAGAGGAGGACCAGGGAGGGGGGTAGATATTGCCTGTTCCAACTGGATGTCCTTGGGCCAAACTCTGACCCTAAAGATACTTTCAGAATACACCCAACACCACCCTCAAAGGTGACCAAGGACAGCTCTGTAGACCAGCAGACACATCTTCCCCTGCTCCAGGACCAGCACAGAGGTCATGGAAGCTGCAGCCTGAGGGTGAGGGAAGGCCCCCTTCTGGGCGCCAGGAGGATCCGAGTCCCCCTCCCCTGTCTGTTGGCCAATGGTAGGAGTGACTCACCTGTTGGCCAATCTCAGAGCCTCCTGGGCCAGCATTAAGAACTGACTTGAGCCCCCGGGAAGGTTTGAAACAGAAACATTCTGTGGAGGGAGGAGGAGAGGTGTGAGTCCTCTTCCCTGCCCTCCAGCCCATTCAGCAGCAAAAGAGGCACCTGCATCACCTTAAACCTCCCCAGCACCCCAAAGACCCCCCACCAGCACCTCCCCAGGTCTCAGTCCTACAGAAAGGGCCACCAGAATGTCTTCTGCACTCTCAAAACCAAAGTAGTAACTGGAATATCTTAAATTCTTGCTCTCTTCATGGACTTTTTTCCAGCCCTGGTCTAGACTAGGAGCACATCACATGAGGATGGTCTTACCACCTGACGCAGGGCAGCTCCACTGCGGTCCAGGTCCAGCCTGGCTCTCTCCAGAAGGCGCTGGGTGTCCTGCACCTGCCTCTCATACTGGCTCCTGAGAGAACTCAACCTCTCCACTGTGGCCTTGATCTCATCCATGCGGCTCTGGGAGCTGGACTCTTGCCCCTTCATCCTGGCCAGGCGGCTTTCCAGAGACCTGTCAGAGGCTGGTGAGAAGAAAAGAGGAAGGCTGAAGAGAAACTCGTTGCTGAGCAAAGCCCTCCTCTGATATGACATTGGTGGCCTCATCCAAGGGCAGTGGACAGGTGGTACCTTGAAGGGTCAGGGCTTCCCCAAGGATGGTCTGCAGCATCTCCTCAGCCAGCTGCATCCTTCCCTCCAGCTCCTGGCTCTCAGCACCACCACCAGCCTGCACCTCCGAGAACAGCAGCTCCAGCCCTGCCAGCTGCTGCAGGTACAGGTCCACCTGTAAGCACAGCAGACCCAGCCATGAGCCAGCAGGACACTGAACCCATGGTGGAAAGACCAGGTTGGGAACCAGGTCCACAGAGAGTTGGGGTTGTTCAGCCTGGAGAAGAGAAGGCTCCAGGGAGACCTTAGAGCACCTTCCAGTACCTGAAGGGGCTACAGGAAAGCTGGAGAGCAACTTTTTACAAGGGCATGGAATGATAGAAGGAGAGGGAATGGCTTTAAACCGAAAGAGGGCAGATTTATATGACATGTTAGGAAGAAATTATTCACTGTGAGGGTGGTGAGACACAGGCCCAGGTTGCCCAGAGAAGCTGTGGATCCCTCATCTGGAAGCGTTGAACATATACTTTGGTACAAACCCAAAGTGCAGGTGCAGCCTGCAAAATCACTTCTCCCTCACACCAGGAGATGCTTGAGGAAGCTAGGAGGAGAAGTTCAAGGGTAAGTATATCACTGCACTCATTGTCACTCAGTGGCCCCGGGCTGGAACAGATGCTCACCTGGGCTTTCACCTGACCATAGCAAGCTGGGCACTTGCTCTCTTCACAGCTGGGGCCCTCGAAGCCAGGCTTGCAGATGCAGCTCCCATCACTTCTGCACTTCAGGGGTTCAGCACCAGCTGAGTGGCAGGCACAGGCTGCAGGTCAGAATGGCAGAGGTTCAAAGGAGCCTGCATCTACCTCAAGTCTCTCCTGCCATCCAACCTCTCCCCCTGCTTTCCTCCACCATTTAGCCCTGTGCTGTTTCCTGCTCTCCCCTCCCACTTTCCAGACTCAGCCTTTTTGCAGCCCCCCACTTCCCATAAAGCCACTCTGCACTCTGGTATGGATTCTCCCACCCATCCTCAGCTCAAACAGTGCCCAGCTCTCACCTCGGCACTTGTCAGCAGGGTTGGGGGCCAGGGGGTTGCCAAAGAAGCCATCTTTGCAGCGGTCGCAGTAGAAGCCGGCGGTGTTGTAGATGCACTTGAGGCACTCGCCCGTCTGGCGGTCGCAGTTCCCCACGGCGTTGGGCTCCACGTTGCCGTTGCACTGGCATGGCTGGCAGGGCTGGGAAGCTGCTGGGTCTCCAAAGTAGCCATCGGCACAGTACTCACAGTTGACCCCTGGGAAAAGAGGGACAGGGCAAAGATCATGCTCTTGTCTGAAAGGTGGAGGACTCCTTTCAGGGAGTTGTTGAGAGCACGGAGGTCTCCTTCAGCCTCCTTTTCTGCAGGCTAAACAACCCCGGTTCCCTCAGCTGATCCTCATACAGACACTTCCCCAGTTCCATTGCCCTTCTCTGGACTTGCTCCAGACCCCCAATGTCCTTCTTGTCATGAGGGGCCCAAAACTGAGCCCAGGATTAGAGGTCCAGCCTCGCCAGTCCCTGTTGGGCCTGCCATGACAGCATCTCCACTCTACCACCACAGCCAACACACGATGCTCTGGGCAGGCTCTTGAGAGCTGGGTGCAATGACTGACCTCAGGCAAGTAGTTTCCTATATTTTTTTCCTATTTTTCTATTCCCCTCCTTTCCCACCTATCCTTTTTCCATCCACATCATCTATTTAAATGAAAAGCTTCCCTGGGGCAGGATGACCAATGTTTGCACAGTCCTTGGGGCCAAAACACCCTGTTTCAGGCAGGACCAGCAGTGCCACAGGCAAGCTGGGCTGAGACGATGGGATGATCAACCTGGCTCCAAGCATCCCAGCCTGTTGCCACCTGCATCTCCCCATATGGCAGGTTGATGCTGCAGGGAAAGACAGAGCAGATGGGACCTGCAGGAGGGCATTACCAGCAGCTCCAGGAGGGCACTGGTCACAGAAGACCTCCTCACTGCCTGGCACCACTGAGCAGCCTTGTCCATTGCTGCAGGGACAGGCCCTGCAGCCCTGTGGCTGCCGGGGGTCCCAGTAGAAGCCAAAAGGGCAGCTGATGCTATTGCCCACGTCTTCGTCTCCCGAATAGCATTCACCTGGAGGAGGAAGGAAAGGGCTTAGGTCTCACCCCTGGTGGGACACCCTCCACCACCCCACCTCCCCGACCATGCCACTCCCTGTGGTACAAGCACTTGTGGTCTAGCACCCTGTTCTGGAGCCCTTGCAACCCCCACAACTGCCCAGATGCCCTTCATTTCTCTGCCCATCAGTCGATCACACTGCAGGAAGGACCATGTCCTGCTCTTGCGATGAGAGCCCAGCGAGATCCCACTGAGGAATCACAGACTTGTTTGGGTTGGAAAAGACCTTTAAGATCATCAAGTCCAACTGTTAACCCAGCACTGCCAAGTCCACTACTAACCTATCACTGAGGGACCTCAGCATGACATTCATGGTTTTGAAATCCCTCCAGGGATAGTGACTCCTGCATGCCTTGGGCAGCCTGTGCCAGGGCCTGACAACCCTTTGGGTAAAGAAATTGTTCCCAATATCCAATCTGAACGTTCCCTGGCACAACCTGAGGCCGTTCCCTCTTGTTCTATCACTTGTTACTTGGGAGAAGAGCCCGTTCCACACTATGGAGGGTGGCCAGCACCTCCCAAAGGAGGATGGAGCTCATTTTTCACAGCTGCTATAGCTCTCAAGGAGCCACACGTAGCCTTCTGATCAATGTTCAGATGTTTGGAAATTCAATCCCAATTCAGACTTGGAAAACAGCAACAGCTGAACTTCACATCATTTTGACTTTATACAGCAACTCTGCTACTTTAACAAGACAGAGTAAACTCTGTTTCCATCACTGATCCCTACAGACACCACACTTACTTTTAAAATAAAAAGTCAGAAGAAAATATTTTTAATGCTATCCAAGCAGGAGATGATATTTCTCTCACCAGTGAGCATCATCTAAACCCAATTTGATCCCAACGCATCTTTCCTGCATTTTTGGTCACAGTGTTTCCAGGCTTTGGGGATTTTTAGCCATGATGTTCCTTGCACTGCAGTCCCCCAAGCCAGGTATCCCACCCCCCTCAGTGCCCCCCCACCCCACCCCATATCCCTTTAATAGCTGTTTTCAGGACACAAGCACCTTACAAGCCCAACGTGGTAGCGGCTCCTCTTACCGGTGTCAGGATCACAAATTCCTCCCCCCTGGCAATTGCATGGAACGCAGATGCTGAAGGGCCCCTGGCTGGGAACATCTCTGCGGTATCCAGGGGCACATTTCTGGCAGAACTGCCCCCTGTACCCTGCTGGGCACTCACACTGCTCCACCCAGGGAGCGGGGACCCCAGCCACCGGCTGCGCTGACACCAGGGTGACATTGTCGATGTAGCCGGTGCCTGGAGTGAGGAGATAGAGCCAGTCACCTGCAGGAGCCAACAGCTCCACCTGAAAGTCCCCCATGCCTGAGGCATGCACAGGTCACGTTTCATTACATCCTGCTCAATCTCTTCATAATTTAACTTTGCCCATATTAGGGCACTTTAAAGAATTACTTTCATTAATATTTTTAATACCTTGTAGCAAAGGTGTCTCCATCTGGAGACTTGGTGTCTCCATCAATGAGAAGCCAACCTTGCAAGCTCTCCCCCCACTTACTGTACTCCCCAAAGGTGGCTCGGATCCAGAGAGCAGTCAGGTTTCCCAACAACCTGCGATACTCAAAGTGATTCAGCCTTGGGCTCCATTTGCTGCTCGGGTGCTCATCCAGCCTGCCCGTGGGAGGAGGGAAAAGTAGAACTGGAGATGCCTCATCAAGAAGATGCAGCAGCCCTCACCCATCTCCCTCCTGAGCTCAAGGCTTTGGAAAACAACTTCCACCCATGCGACTGACCCCAAGCAAAGCACCCAGCCCAATCTCAAGCCAGATTTTCTGCTACTCCTTTCAAAAGAGAAGCTCCTCATTCAGGAGAGAAGCACCAGAGGTGCACCCAGTCCAAACCAGGCCACCATTTGCCAACTCCAAGGGATCACAGCTGAATCCAGGAACTCCTTGCAACCACAGCTTTTCTTCCTCACCCTTCCCCAAATTGCCCAGCGTCCCCCTGTACCTGAACGTGTACGTCTGGCTGACGCCACAAGGAAGGACCTTCCCCTGGGGCAAAAAAGGAGCAGTGACCCTCAAGCCATCTCCTTCCAGGACCACATCATGTGGAGATGGCTGGCGTCCCCCTCGGTCCAGGCGGTAATCAAAGGAGAGTGTCTGGCTGTAGCTCAGCTGCTGGTTTCCAAGGAATTTTGCTGTGAAGAGAAGGGAGAAAATTAAAGGTTTAAAACCTCCTAAGTGCTCAGTTCATGGGACCAGACCAAGCAGAGGGGATGCCACCACCTCTCCCCCTCACCAATCCCACACCTACCAGGTGCCACGAAGTACATCGGCTCCAATCTCCTCGCTGTTATGAACACATCCTGATGGCGTGGGGACCACTGGAGCTGGGCTGGGGAGCTGCTTTCATGGACACCGCGCCAGCCTTCAGCACCTGGAGTGCCAACATGGAGCAGTCAGCAGGGACAAGGAAGGTGTTTCCTGGACTCCAGCATCTTTCTGGAGCTGTGCCTTATCAAAACCTCCGGCTTCCTTCCCCCTTGGATCTCCGAGGGGAAAATAAGCCAGGCTGGGCATGGACCCTCCCTGCCAAGTGGCAGGAACTACATGATGAAGGCCATGCTCCCTTCCCAACCTTCCACCCTACTTCTGCTTATGATCAAGCCATCCCATCCATCAAAGCAGAGACTCCCAGCAGGGCTCCTCCAGCACATTGAAGAGCAGGGGTGGCAAACACCCCCAAGAGCCACATGGATGTCCTGCTAGGGGCTTCACCTTGCTGGAAGGTGGAGGTGATGCTGTGGGCACTGTAGTTGACTGCACTGACGCATGCAGCCGAGTGCCCATAGCAGAAGCAGGGGGAGCATCCCATGGGGTTCCTGGCATCCAAGTTATAGAAATTTCGCTTGCACCTGGGAAAACACAAGGAAGTGACAACATTCAAGTCCATTTTCTCCTGTTCCTGGTCAGTACAACCAGCCCTCTGGCAACAGCTGTGCAACACAGCCATTGTCACAGCTGCAGGTCACTGCCAGGGACGTACATCCAGGGAGATGGAGGCAGTGCCACACAGAGGTCCAGCAGGCCCTCCTGCCACCCACCTCTCACAGCGCTCCCCGGTAGCTCTCTCCTTGCAGACACAGCGGCCGGAGAGGCAGCCTCCCATGCTGCCAGCTGGGTCACACTCACACTGCAGGCTCCTGCAACAGTGACAGCAGGAACCTCCACCTGGATCTTCAGCTTGGCGGGGAGCTCAGTGCCCCCAGCTGTTACACACCACAGCAGAGAACCCCCCAGCTACCAATCCCGTGCTAGAAGGGGGAAAATAATCAGCAGAGCCATCTCCAAACAATCCAGCTGCAGCCAGATGCCAGGCTGAGATGGTGCCCAAAGCTACTGCCCCAGGACACCTCAGAGCACCAGCTTGCAACCATCCCAGATGCCTTTCTCCGGAAAGATCCACCTACAAGAGCAAAGGGAAGCTCTGCTGAGCTTAATAGACCCTGGCTGAGCTCCAACAGGCAGCAACACCCCAAGGAGACTTGGGCAGGAGACCAGACATGGCAGCAGGCAGCCAAACCTCATCCCCACACTTTGCCTGCTGTGGGGCCTGAAGGAGCAACAATGGGATGAAGAAGACAGCACTGAGGAAGGTGAACCAGAAACACCTAAAAGGTGTGTAAAGAGGGCTTTGTGCAAAGGAAGGGGTCGATTTTTGCACATATGTCTTTGCATAGGGACAGCCTTTGCAAGTGGCACCAACACCATCTGCAGTCATGAAACAAACTGCCACTGCATGAGGTGTTTCCAGCCACTATGGGTTCTTCACAGTGGCTGGGAGAGCTCTGGCAGCTGGCCCTCCAGTTGTCCCTACCCCACCGATGGCCGCCAACACTTACTGCCCGCTCCTCTGGCACCCGGCCTCAGAGAGAGACACAAAGCCTGGCTGGCACTGGTCACACTTCTCACCCATCACACCAGGTTTGCAGCTGCACTGACCATTGCTGTCACACTGTGGGCTGAGGGAGCCTGCAGAGAGAGGGGAAGGAGAAATTCAGCTGGACACCTCACTGCAACTTCTTGGTGTACCTCTGGGGCAGTCATTGCAGCAGCAGCCACCCCACCTCAGCAACAGGTCCCCTTCTTGAGGTCCTAGCACCAGGCTGAGACAGGAGGTCTGGCTGTTACAGCTGCTCCAGCCTCCCTGACTGATGCAGGAGACTTGGAGGAGATAAATCCCAGCAGGCATTGACCAGATGCCCAGGACAAGGCATTCTTCCCTACTATGAAGATCATTGCAAAGGACAAGATGGACACCAGTGCACACAAACCAAGAGGAGAATTAGTCCTTTTTTGCCAGCCCCTCTGCTAGCAGACATCTGTGAAACTTTATTTTGGTGCCACCACAAGGACCTTATGGAGCTTTTCCATTTCTGACCTACCACTGTGCACATGCAGGCACTGAGGGGAGGGGATGCAAGAGCCACAGGCAGTCATCTTACCTCTGGGCCCCATGGGGAACCCATGGGGATATTTGTCCTCCCACCACCTCAAAACCTAAACCATATCCTGGGCTGCATCACCAGCAGTGTGACCAGCAGGTCAAGGGAGGAGATTCTCCCCCTCTACTCTGCTCTTGTGAGACCCCCCCTCTCTCAGAGGAGGTTTAGATGTGAAATGAGGAAGAAGTGTTTTATGATGAGGATGGTGAGACACTGCAACAGCTTACCCAGAGAAGTTGTGGCTGCCCCATCCCTGGAAGTGTTCAAGGCCAGATTGGATGGGGTTTGGAACAACCTGGTCAAGTGGAAGGAGTCCCTGCCCATGGCACGAGGGTTGGAAAAGATGATCTTTGAAGGTCTCTCCTAACCCAGATCCTTCTGTGATTACTTTGGGGGGGGCAGGTGTGTTATGAAGCCTGGCTGCAGCCTGGAGCTGCTGAGGACTTCGAAACACTGAGCACTGAACGGTGGTGCACCAAGGAGGAGGAGAAGCTTCTCCTTATGGTGCAGCAACACAGCACTAGGCTCTGGCCCATCCCAAGATAATCCCACCTTGACCCAAGCTGGCCCCTCTCACTTTTCCTTGCCATGATCTGACCTGGTGCGTGGGGACCCAGAGTCTCACTCAGCCCAGGTGCTCAGCAGGGCTGAGGGACTCACTTTAAGCCCCCTGACACCCCCAACCCAACCCATCCCCTCCAGTGGGCAGTCACCTACCCTGTGGGTGGCAGCGGCAGGGCAGGCAACAGTCCTCCTCCCGCCGGCGGAAGAAGCCGTCCCGGCAGCGCTCACAGCGGGGCCCTGCTGTGTTGCCCAGGCAGTTGAGGCAGCGGTACCCGTTCCCTGTGTCCCTCAGGAGGTGCCAGTCGAAGATGCACTGCCTAGACATCCCATGGCAGTCGCAGACTGGAGAGAGAAGAGAGACACCTCAAACGATGCTGAGAGTTGAAGGCACCATCTACAAAGCTGTAAGCCCACCCTAATACCTGAGGAACAAGTCCAGGCCGCGCAAACCTCCCCTTCTTGCTCTGCCAATAATGAGCCACATCCCTATGTCTCTGATTGTCCCCACACATCTGTGGCCATCAGCCACCCATGTGCCACCGATGGCCACGCCATGCTGCACATCCCTGCATTTTGGAGCAGTTTCTACGATGAAGGTGGTGAGACAGAAATGTGGCAGATGCCCCATCCTTGGGAACATTCAAGCTCAGGCTGGACAGGCTCTGAGCAATCTGATCTAGCTGAAGATGTCCCTGAAGGAGGGTTGGACTGGATGACCTTTAAAGGTCCCTTCCAACATAAACCATTCTGTGATTCACTGCCAACACAGCTGAGAATGGACAGCACCCCTCGAGCCACTTACCACCTCTTTGAATAAGCAGAGATGGTAAGCAAGACTCCAAACCTTGTCCTGCTAACAGCATGGGGAACTTCACTGGTGACTTCAGGGAAAAGAGAAAGACCCTTGAGGTTATGCTTGGTTTTACCCAGCCTCTGACCAGGAGCAAGCCCAGAAAGAGAAGTTCAACTGGTGTTACCAGGCCCCTCCATTTAAGTCTATGATAAAATTGTCCTCTAGCCAAGCGCAGGGATGATGAGGAGTGGTTTGTGATCAGAGGACCTTGGAAGAAGCGTGGCAGGCAAGAGGGAGGTTTAAAAACAAAATAAAAATAAAGGTTGTGGCAGGATTACGCAGGTCATGTCACCCCACCCTCCCCAGGAAGAAAAGCTGCGCATGGCTGCATGATGGATACCAGGAAGGACAGGTTTGAGATTTTCCATCCCACCACAGCCAGGACAGATGGGACCTCTGCAGAGCAGACTGTCAGGTATCTCCCCAGACATCCCTGCTCCAAGCACTCTCCCTCATGGCTTTGCCCAGGTGTTCTCCTGAAGCCACTACCCTCATTTACTTCTCAAGCCCTCAGCAGCCAGCACTAGAGTGTTTAAACCTGAGGACCTTTTCTCCAGACAAATCCCTCAGTGCCACCAAGGAGAGCAGATGTGCCTGAGAGAACAGTTGGCAAAGACAGGCAGAAGAATGAAAGAAGAATTAAACACCCTGAGGGAAAGATTAGGAACAACAGGGGTGCAGACCCTGCTAACAACCTGCTTCAGACCACCCTGATACTGCCATGAGTTCCTCGATGTCCATCTGTGAAATTCTGCTCACTGCTGACCTTGTGGGACACAAGAAGCTGTTTCCAGCTGCCCATCCCCAGCTCAGACCACCTCTGACAGCATGGGGGGAGGTGGAGGGAATCCAAGAGCAAGCCAAAACCTGCAGCATGGATGAGGACAGCAAGTTCTACTTGATTCACATGGAGGCTCCTCCTTCCTAGTGCTCTTCTGGCACAGCTTAGCCCCAGGATACAAGGTCCTTGTCCTCTGTAGCTGTGATTACTGGGACCAGGCAAAGCCTCTTGTGCTCACCGCCCAAGCATGCACCTGGGCACGGCCCAGCACCCTCCCACATGCCCACCAGCACCCACATTCCAGACGAAGGCACTCAGCCAGCAGCAGCCAAGCTGGCTGCCAAGAAGAGAGGTGACCTCATGCGCCAGCAAACAGGGAGAGAGATTTTTCCAGTTCCAGCAAACACTGTTCTTCCCTTGCAGCACGGCTGCCAGCACACTGAGACCCAGCTGCAAAAGGTCTTCTGCCACCCCAGCCTGTTGGTAAAGGACCTGTGGGCGCACAAGTCCTGTTTCTTAGAGTATGAGAAAGCATTGAGAGCCTCAGGGACATCACCAGTGACCGAAGGGCAGGGACAGTATGAACAACCCACCAAAAGCAACAGCGTGTGACTCTCAAGGTGTTTGCCCTCAACCTTCACAGTGGGACTGCTTGGGGTCAATCCCACCCCATCCCTCTGCACTAAAGTGAGAGCATCTCAAGTTGGAAGGGACCCAGAAGGATCAAGTTAAACTCCACCCATGCATCACCCTAAGCGTGCATAATCCTGGGCCGCTAAATTACAGGCGTGAGCACTACAGGCGTGAGCACTACAGGCGTGAGCACTACAGGCGTGAGCACAGCTCCCCCAGGGAACAAAAACCTTTTTCAGGTCTGACTCCACAGCTGCAGCCCATTCAGAACCTGCTCTCCAGCCCTGCCACAGGTTCTGGTCTCCCTAACCATGTCAGATATTGTTGCAGATCAGTGCCACCACCTTCACCAGCATGGCTGTTCCAGTTGCTGGTCTTGTCCTGGAACCCTGAGAGCTCAGGTTACTATTTACAAGTAGAGCTGCTAATGAGATGGAGCAAGCCAGAGCTGCTAGGAGACAGGGACCAAGTGAGGACAGAATCCTTTTTGCATCCAGGTGCCCTGAGGCTCTGCCCTGAGATCATCTATTTCTCAGGCAGCTGTGGAGAAGAATAGGCTGCCCAGAGGAGAAGCTTTGCAGCTGGATGTCTTCAGCACTATGTCGCGGACGTCAGAATGAAGGAGGCCTGTAGCACACATCCAGCAGGACATCATTCTCCCAGCTCCCACCCAGCAGAAGAAAGCATGAAAAATGCTTATGTGCTGTGCTGAGACAAATTCCCACATCAAAAAGGCTTGGAGAAGGAGACAGGTGGCTTCAGACCTCTTAAACTGTCATCTTAAAGAAACAAAACCAGAAAACGAGGTTGGCTTTGGGTCTGAAAAGCAGCTCTGATAGGTCTGGACATACAAGCCAGCCTGCAAAGGCCACTCCTTTCACCAAGGGATCAACGGAGTTTTGCATGCAATGAAGCCTCCATGACAAGACAAGCCATTCTTTGCTCTGTGCTTTTAGGACAATGACCCAGAGGGCTGTCCAATCTGCTACCACAAGTCCAGGTTTTCCCCATCATTCATCTCCACAGCTTTCTTGTTGCTGGAAGACCTGCCTGTGTCCTGAGGCTCCATCAGCAGGGAGAGACCATGCACCAGGAGCCAAAACCTGCCATTTGATGTCTTCTCCTTTCCAACACATCGAGTTAGACACCTCATTGGCACAGTGGAGCTCTGACCTCTGCCCTGCCCCACCCCCCTGCCCTGACTCTTCCCCAAACCCCGAGAGATGCCTTCAGCCACCACGTGCAGGCACACACCGAGGCAAATGTGCATTGGCTCGGGCAAGGCTCTGCACAGTCCAGAGTACAAGCACCCCAACCAGACATGAACCCAATCTGACCCAAGCAGTTCATTTACAAGCAAAGCAGGATTACGTGTGCTAATTACAAGCATGCATCTAGTGCCAGGACCAGAGGAGTAACAGCATGAGAGACTTATTTACGCCACCAAAGCAGCTTGGGAGGTGTAAAAGCGTGGAGGGTTGCTGACCGTTGCTTTTATACATGCACAGAAAGAGGTTCAAGAGTCCTTGGAAAAGCAGCAGTTGCCTACACGCTGCCAGGAAGGGGGAAGAAAAATAATCTACATCAGTAGCATGCAATGAAGACTGCTGTAATAATTATTCAGGTAGCAAGTAAAGCAAAGAATATCTTTTAAAAAGAAAAACAGAACCACACTTATTCAGCACTCTTTTCCCATCACTTGCACTGCAATAGAAGAGAAACTGACAGAGGACCAATTCCAGCCCATTGTATGGCCAATTTTTAAAGCTGTGCACCGTGGGAGACTTGTCACAACCCAGGAGGTGCAGTGGGGCTGTGGGCACCTCGTCAGCCCCACGGACTTAGACAGAAGACAAACTGCACAAACACTACAGCAAACTGGATCTTGGGTGCTTCCAGCTCTTCCTTTGGCTTAGGGAATGCTTTGGTTACAAATTAACCGCTCAGTCCCTGGGCGGTGCTCATGCCTGAATCCCACCCAAGCAGCAAGGGTTTATACAGAAAGTGATAAAGTACATAAATAAGTTATTTAAAGGAGATGCCAGGGGAAAGAAAAAGAAGGAAGAAAAAAAAAAAGGGGGGGGGGCTAAGTGCTCATGGGGTGTTTAACCTCAGTGGAAATGTAAGGAGAAGTGCCCACAGATCCAACTGTAATCCCAAGGGAGGGAAGAGCTGCAGCACCCAGCCAGCCCCCAGTTACTGGCCCTCTTGGGCACTGGGGCAAAGCCACTGGTGGGATGGTAGGGGGCGCCGGAGCAGGGACACCGACCCTCCCGAGGCCTCACCTGCTCCTCCGTGGGTGCTGAGGGCCGCAGGCAGGAGGGAGGCCAGCAGGCAGGAGAGGGGCAGGAACCAGCACCCAGCCATCCCGTCTGCTGGGGGGGCAGCAGGCGCCTGCTCCAGCAGGGCTGGCCGCTGCCTGCCGACTGCTTTCCTTTTTTTAATTCTGGGGGTGGTTTTTATCGGCTGTTCCACCTGAGTCACTCCCAACAGGAAGAGCGTGTGCCGTGGGCTGAGTCACCCCGAGCCAGGCGAGCCCAGCCCCGCCAGGCGCCCGCCCCATCCACGGGGCCCAGCACCCCGGGGGCTCCTGACTGCACCCTCCCGCAGCAGCTAGATCAGAGGGAACAAATAAAATGCCGCCGTGGGGCCTGCAGACATCCCTCCTGCCTCTCCCGCTCACCCAGCTCCATTCCACCCCCATCCCACCCTCCGTCGCTGCCTCCACGGGCAGGGCTGGGGTGGGCAGGGCTGCCCGGGCACGCAGGAGCTCCGTGGAACATGATGAGCTCATGGGAAGCTTGGGGAGGGGGGACGGGCTGCTTACCAGCCAGGTCCAGCCACCCAACCCGCCAGAGCAGGACAGGTGACCAGTGGGACTCAGCTGCTGAGGGGGCAAGAAGACCCTGAGGACAGCTTGAACATGTACTCAGAAAGATGATCATAGGGACACAGACTGGTTTGGGTGGGACCTCAAAGATCATCCAGTTCTAACCCCCCTGCCTACAGCAGGGACACCTCCCACTGGACCAGGTTGCTCCAAACCCCATCCAACCTGGCGTTCAACACTTCCAGGGATGGGGCATCGACAACTTCTCTGGGCAGCCTGGGCCAGTGTCTCACCCCCCTCACACCAAAGAATTTCTTCCTAATATCCATCCTAAATCTCTCCTCTTCTAGCCTAAAGCCATTACCCCTTGTCCTATCACTCCATGCCCTTGTAAAAATTCCCTCTCCAGCTTTCCTGTAGCCCCTTCAGGTACTGGAAGATGCTCTAAGGTTTCCCTGAAGACCTCTCTTCTCCAGGCTGGACCACCCCAAACCCAGATCTATTGGGATTTGCAAGACAAGTGTCAGAGTTCAGGAAATCCCCAGGCCTAGAAATGGGGCCGAGACTGGGAATTGCCACACACACTTGTCTGCTTTAGCTCCTGAGATAGAGGTTGGATGGGTCCTTGGCCTGACCCAGTGCAATCACTTTTATGCTAGAAAGAGGATGAGGAGCAGAGACAGAGAGGGGAAAAGGCTTCCTGGAGATCACTGATGGAGTCAGGATAAGGATCCCAGGCTCTGCAGCCTCAGGTCCATCAGCATTTTGGTCTCAAGGGTAGCCAACAAGCCACACATGACATGAAGGCCAATTCCACCATGCTCCTTGCCTTTGCCCTGAAGGAGGACATGACTACTTCTACAGGAGAAGAATGAAATCTAGAGGCTGGGATACTCCTAGTCCTGTGTATGTCAGGATAAGTGAGATGCCAGCACACCCATCTGACCTGGAAAGGCAGCCAACCAGAGGATCACAAGGAAGGATGGATCTTGTGCTGCATCACAGCATCTTCCCCTGCTTACTGCCTGGGGACACCTACTGTCACAAGTGACTGTCAGTGGTCCATGTACACCTTTAGATGGAATGAAGATACCTAGCACATTTGCCCCCACTCTAAGATAGAAGCTGCCTTTCAGGTGACCTTCTGCATTAGGGACCGAAACTCAACCCAACAAGTAATGGTGGTGATGCACTGCTTGTTTCAGAGGTAACAGACCCCAGGTAATTAACATTTAGGACCCCATCCAAACCTCTTAAGCTGCCCAGCAGCTTCTAGACACTTGTGCACCTGGAGCTGACTCAGAGGGCTTTCCCCTGCAGCTTCTGGTGATCTCATGGGCGTTACCAGTCTGAAGTCACCACGTCTTTTCAGCTCCCTTTGCCGAGCTTACCTGTCTCTGTTGATTGAGTCAACTCTCTTTTATAAACGGGCTGTTTCCTTTTCATTTCACATGCTGGAGCTTAATATTGTTCACAACAAGGAACCCAGCTTCATGAATGCCCTGGTGGCATGTTGGCTTTTGGCACGCAAGGTTGTCTTTTCTGTTTGGGGGTTTTGTTGGTTTGTTTTTGTGGGGTTTTTTTAAGCAGGACGAAACCACTTTCAGTGTTCCCACCAATTTGGCAGTTCTTAGGGACCTGCAGTTCTTAGGGACCTGCTTATTCCTCTAATGAAACACACTTAATGCCTTCTGCTCTGAAGTACATCACTTGCCCCAAACATCTCGGCTGTGTCCTTCCTCCCTGCTGACACCCCTCTCCTTGGGAAACACCTCTCCTCCAGCAGGGCTGGCAGTAGAGCAGTTCCCTTGGTTCCCAGCCTGAGTCCTGGGCTGATTTCTCTCCTGGAAGACCAACTCTAACCATCAGGAAGCTTCTCCCTTCTCTGGCTCCTCCATGTTACCCATTCTGTCTCACTGTGATCACTCCACCTCTTACTTCACTTCTGCAAACAAGGCCCTGACAGCTCGCTCACCAGTCATCTCTGCATATTTACTTAGGTTACTCTTACCATGTCAGCCTCCACCATCCTTCAAGACAACCTCTGACAACCACATGAATGTATGCCATGAGACTGCCAAAAATATACTTCCTGGGGCCTTGATTTTCTAAACACACCAGATCTGGAACAAACTGATGCCACCACCCTCACTGATGCCCACCACCCTCCACAGACCAAGTGATGCCCCTTGCTATGGCAGCACCATTTAGAAAAGGTCTCTCATATACACGATTAACAGAAATGTTACCTTTGAGATAGAGCAGAATTTAAGTGATGGGAGGCAGAAACAACAGCAGCGCTCACCAGACACTGCAGCAAATCAGCATTTCTTCACTGGAGAACCTGAGTCTTTTCATCTGCAACGTAGGAGGAGTCCTTCTGAAGATGTCCTACACTCGTTCTTCATAATGGGCCTAAGAAAACTCCTATTGCAGGGAGACCACTGCACCAGCTGGCAGGTTTATCCATCCTTGAGGACGTAGTCATGGCAGAATTAACCACTCCTTAGACAGCCTGAATCCACATAATAATATGAATTTTTTAATGGTTGCTGTTGTCAAGTGATGGATGCATGAAAGCCCCGAAGCAATAGCTTGTTGATGCAGCCAAGGGAACAAACCCATTCTGGTGGCTCATGACAGATAAACACCACAAAGATGCTGTTCCTTGCAGCCCAGCTCATCCCTGGCACCCCCATGCCTCTCTCTGCAAGGGACCTTCTGAGCTGCAATGTCCTCCTGCAGCTCTGGGCCTTGGCTGCTACTGCAGGTGGCCTCACTTCTCCTCCAGGGTTTGTCCAGAAGTGGCTTATCTCAAGCTATTTTGTTTGCTTGCCCACTGTCCTTGCCACCACAAGCATGTACCCAGACACCACCAGCCTCTTTGAGCCTGAGGATTTTCTCTTCCAGCCCAGCAGCAGGCCTTTATCCTGCCAGCAGGGAATTCCTCAATGTGGAAAATCAGCGATCCTGCCAGAACGGCGATAAAGCCTGGACTTCATTCTCTCCTCTGCCAGGTGGGTGCCCTGGGCTCCTCACAGCAGGCTTTGGGCCAGCACTCTGAGTTGCCTAAATAAACAAATTAGTAAAATGGCTCCTGTCAGCCAGAGCCACCCGGAGCAGAGGAGATGATCACAGCAGTGAGCAAGCAGGGCAGGGCTGGGCAGCAGTGGCACAGCAAGGAAGTGCTGTCATGTCTGGCCTTGCCTCGCCCCTGCCCTGCCTGTACCAGCGAGGGGTGAGACAGACAGACAGGCAGAGGTGAGGGAAGAAGGCAGTGCTGTCCCACCGTGCTCCTCTCTCTGACTCTATGCCCACCAGAGCAGGGTTGCTCCCAGCACTTTTTAACTCCTGACAACATCTCATCCTCCCCAGAACCACAGACTGGTTTGGGTTGGAACAGACCTTAAAGATCATCTTGTTCCAATCCCCTGCGCCGTGGCCAGGAACACCTTCCAGTAGACCAGGTTGCTTCGAGCCCCATCCAATCTGGCCTTGAACACTTCCAGCGATGGGGCAGCCACAACTCTTTTAGGCAAGTGAGAGAGATCCTGGCTAGAGGTGTGGTGGAGGCCCCATCCCTGGATACATTAAAGGTCAGGCTCTGAGCAATCTGGTCTATTTGGAGATATCCCTGCTTATTGTAGGGGGGTTGGACTAGATAACCTTTAGGTGTCCCTTCCAACCCAACACATACTATGGCTGAGCAGCCCCACCAGGTCAGGTCCTCTGATTTTCAGCCTCCCCAGAGCAGCCCAAGAAGCCCCCAACCTCCATGGATCTCCAAAGTCCCTCCTCAAGCTGTTCTCTCCCACTTTGCTGAAAGAAGCACCCCAAGGATTTTTACCCAGCTACAAAGACTGGAGCTGCAATCTGGAAAGCAAGAAAAGCCACTGGAAATCAGAGGAGACAAAAAAGCCACCAGAGTATGGCTCAGTTACTTCTAAATAGATCTCTCCTCTTCCCTCCCAAGTTCAAGTTCAGCTCTTCCACCTTGAGGTCAAGCTCAGCCCATACTGAGCAGAGAACACGAGGAAGGTGTTTCTACCTGGACTTCAAAATCTTAATGAAAAACTTCAGAGAGCTGGAAGCAGCAGTTCTTGTGCTCCCTGTGTCTGCTCCTCCCTGCCACAGATGGTAGCACACTGCCCTCAAGAAACTCATTTCAGACCAGCATTATACATGTGAAACCTTCATTTGAGGTTTTGCCCAGGCTTCACAGGACAAGCACTGATGCTGTGTGACCTGAAGATAAAAAGCACAGACTCACCTCCTAAGCCAAATTTTTAAGCCCTAAAATGGTTAAGAGGCTCTATGCCAAGCTGCAGCCCATGCAAGGTCAGCACCATCCCACCACCCGATTCTTTGCTCCCCAACTACCTACAGCTGAAACATCCAATTTTACCAGCCAGCAGTGGCTCAACAGCAGCACTGGCCAAAAAAAATAAATAATGTATTTTAGAAAACAAGTGCATTAGTGGCAATTATAGCTGAAGAACAAAAAGCTGAAGCAAAACAAACTGAAATAACCAAACTAATGGAGTTACCAGTTGAGAAAGGATTAGCTCTGATGCAAGTTAATGAGACACGTGCGTTTTCCTCCACTGAGAAAAAGAAATCCAGCCTGCAGCTGTAAGAGGAGTGCGACTGCAGAGCTGCCCAGTCTGTTATCACAGCAACCTGTCTTGGTTTTAAAAACTTGCTTAAATCAGGAATAAAGCTCATCCTGGGCTCTGGCAGACAGGACCCCTGGAACAATGCAGAGTACTCAGATTTATGGCAGTTCCCAGTAGAGAAATTTCAGCCTCATTATTTAGGGATTTTGTTTTCCTTCCCAGGAGCTCCATCCTTTTCCGTGTGCTCAGCTGAAAGCAGAAAGGATTCTACCCTTACATTGTAAAGAAACACCCCCAACCTCCTGGGCTTTCCAAGGAGGAAAGTGCAGCTCCAATAGCATCAGCACCAACAATTATGGAATAATATGGAAAATAATATGGAAAACCAGCAGTGTAAAATTCATCATAGCCATGGCAATGGAGCAGTGGACACAGGGATTAACCATGGTCCCTATGGTCATCTGCAGCCCTGTGAATTTCCAAATTACCTTTCTCTTTTTCCCACCCCATCTGATAAATTAAGCAAGAGGCAAATCTTACAACTGAGACACCCCCCCTCCAAAAAAAGAAAGCAATACACAAAAGAACACCAAGGTATAAGGGGTTACAAATATTCAGACTTTATTATAAATAAGAAATACTGTTTTATACATAAAAACTGCAAGTGTTGCATTTTGTTCACCGCCCCAGACAGCAAGACCACAGATTAAGGCAAAAAGCTGGAGTGAAGGCACATACTGAGGGGGCCACAGTCAGGAATAAGGTGATGAAGGGACTGTCACACATCGCCCGTGACATCCAGCACTCACCAGCAGCTGTTGCATCATCACATTACGTAAAGAAATAACTGGACTTATACAATGAATAATGGCTGTAATGCAGTAGTGATTAAGAGATCGCTTATAAAGATTTTTTTTTATTTAAAAATAAAATTCTGTTAAAAACAGCTTAAGAAAAAAAAAAAGCAGGAAACCTTAGGCCTGAGGTCAGCCAGGGCATACGTGCATCTTCGCATCTGCTCTTCTCACAGCCTTGGCAGAGAGGTGACGCGGTTACAGCCAGCCATCTGACCAGAGCAGCCAGCCAAGACACCCACCTCAACATCCCACGCGTGGGGGTGAGCACAGGTAAGCTCTCCTCTGGGTCTCGGGGATGTTTGCAAGCAGGGGGAGATTCCAAGCTGGTAAATTTCAAGAATCTCTAAGAGAAGGGGGTACAGGAGTGGTGTGGGGGTGCTGAGAACATCCCCTGCCCAGCAGCGCTGTGCCCGGGGGTGCACTAAGCCTCCCACCTTGCACAGTGGTATCAAGATGTCCCCAAATCCAGCCCTCCCACCACCTCAAGGCTGGGTTTGATCTTCCGCCAGCGCTTCAGCTCCTCACAGCCCAGCTGCAAAGCCACACAGCCCCTCCTGGCACAACGGCCCTGGGGACAAGGGACACAAAACAGGGTGCTGGGGACACCTCCCATCCAGACTGGCTTTGGAGGAAGGGCTAGAGAGCATCCACCCAATGGGCAAAGTGGTTATTGCTGATGCCCATAGGGGTGCTGACGATAGGGGAGAGGGAAGAAAGCAAGAACTCAACTAGGAGAAACACTGAGGTCTGTGGGAATGATGCAGAGAAGTGATACAGGGTGCATGCGCCCCGTGAGCTACAGGGGAAAGCACACAGAGGAGGCCAGGCTGTGCCACTCTGGAAACATGGCTGAGTATATTTACACACACATACGCACACACAAGAGACTTCCTCACACTATAATCTTGATTAAAAAAAAAAAAAACACGGAAAAAAATAATCACATTCACACAAAAAATATAAATTTGAAATAATTAATAGCACCAGTGTGTGTCAATAATTTCTTCCCCGCTACGCAAACGTACGAAGTTGCATAGTGTTTAAGGATAGATATATACTGGATCTCGAGGTGGGGGTGGGGGGATGCCAGGCTGGAGGCAAGGAGGAAGCCACAGAGGATGCTCTCGTCTCAGAGAGGGGCCAGAGGAGGAGTGAGGGGCTCCCTGCTGCTCCCACCCAGCACCCAGAAGCAGCAGCTGGGAGGCACTACCTGGGGAGGGAGCTGGGCACAGTGGGAAAGGCAGAACTGCCACCCCAGCCTGGCCTGATGTCCCTGGGCTGCAGGTGATGGGGAGAGCAGTAGGCAAAGAGAACAGAGGGTACAGGTTAAGAACAGGCAAGAGGCGAGAGCAGTGCCAGGAGATATAAAAATGCCACTGTCCTTCTTCAGGAAAAAGATGGGGAGAACAACCTTTCCATTTCCACCTCTTCCTTCCCCACCCACAGACATTCAGGATGAAGGTCAGTGCAACTGTTGGAGCTCTCCAGATGGTGGTGGCTCTCCTCTTCAGCAAGACTTTCTGCTTGAACTGATCTGTCAATCAGACATTCGTAGCCAAAAAAAAAACACAACAAAGATCCTCTGGCAGATGGGAACACAGCTCATGGCTTCCACACTCCACAGCCTGAACCACCTGGCAGGAAGCTGCTTACAGACCGGACCCAAAGCTTCTCTGCAGGACCAGGAGCAGGGCTGGCAAGACCTAATGCTCCTCCAGTAAAAGACCTACCACTCCACCAGTATCTCATCTTCCCAAAGAGCTCCTCTCAGAGGCTGCCTTTTTCTCAGAGCGATGCACCACCACAGACAGCATTTCAGAAAGAGGCTACTTTGTCAAAGGCTACCAATGCTGTCGATTGGCCACTAGTTGATGATAAAAAAAACATAAATTCACAGGGTTAGAAGTTGGGAAGAGGGATCTGAACGAGTGCAGCTATACTGGCCATTACAGTAATACTTTGGTAGCCATCCCCTTCCTTCATAGGGGCAGAGAGCTCTGGGACCAAGGATTTTACAGTCAAGGGGAGAAGACAGGAGAGAAAACAGGGTTAGTTTTGCCTTGCTGCATACAGCTCACATGGTTATTTCTGAACCACAGTACAAAGAGTCCAGAGCATCTCCCATCCTTGTGCTAATCAAAGGGAAACTGTGTCAGAGAAAGGGGCAAAGGCGGAGTGCTCAGGAAGACAATTTATATAAAAAAACCCCTTTGATGCCCAAAGACGGATATTTAATTTGCTTCTCTTATAAAAAAAACCAAAAACTTTCAACTTATCCTGATTTGAAAAGAAAACAGTGGCTGTGAGCAGCAAAGAGTTGGGGATTTGAAGAAGGTAATGTGTGTTAAGGCACTCCATAGCCAAACCACCGCTCCAGCACTCACCGGGGGAATACCCCCCGCCCCCAGCACACCCTTAGGGTTTCTCAATGGACGGGGTGTTAAAACAGCCAGATGGCAAGGTCTTCTTGATGTCTTCCAGGTTGCTAATGTCCTTCAGGATCTCTTCAATGTCCCTGTTGTAGGCCTGTATCGCATCATCTTGCTTCCTGGCTTCTCTCTCAAGGAAAGACACTTTCTGGTCCAGGTCGCTATCTTTCATCTGGTCTTTGGCACTGTTCAGGGTTCCCTCAATCTCATTCAGTTTGTTCAAGTCCACTGTCTCCAGCTGTCCTGAAAAGGCAGAACCAAACAGTAGTCATTTTAAAAAAACCCTTTTTGATGCACTGGTTTTCAGTGCTTACACAGCTGAGCCGCATCAGGACTAAGATCTCTACGAGGCCATCTCTGCGTTAGAAACAACACTTCAAACAGGACCAACCTTCCCTGCCTCAAAACACTGGTCCTCAGCTCACAGAAGAGCAGTACCAAACACTGCACAACGAGTTTTGAGGCCACTCCAGGGGAAAAATACAAACCAGCCTCTCACAGAAAACACACAAACCCATTTCTAGAAGTGAATGGACCCCTTTGATCCGCAGCACGGCACCGGCAGGAAAGCCAGGACCCTGCACCAGCTGCTAGCACTGACACACCAGGCAGCAGGAAAGCATTCAAAAGCATAAGGCACTTTCAGGACAGCCTTACCTAACTGATCCAGCAGGTCATTGATGACAGCAAGCAAGCTGTTCACAGAGTTCTTCGCTTTTCTTGCATTGTCTTCTGCCTCCTGGGCAGCCTGTGAGGCCTGCAGGGTATAAAAAATGAGAGCACTAACAGGCTGTAGGGATTACAAAACCCATCTATCCAAGCTGTTAGTCACCCACATCCTTGGCTCCTCTCTCCAGGATAAGGCCCCTGCGCTGAGATCTTCGTCACAGTGCTGGCAAAGACTGACAACCTTCCAATAACCAGTTTTCTGATGACTTCAGGATGGGGATCCCTGATCATTGTGCAGGATTTTGCAGAAGTCAGAACAGAGTCCATAGGGCTACTGTCAGGTTTCAGTTAGGACAAAAGTGTTGCATTAAGAAAACTGGCTCTCAAAATCCAGCAGGGAGCCTATGCTAACGCCAACAGAGGAGCTGCTTTGCTTGTCTCATGTTTTTAATCCCACGTAAAACCTGGAAGACAGACTGAATACTGGCTGGAGCCAGTGCTGTCTTTGCACAGAAGCAGCTGCAGGATCACCAGGACAGCAGGGAGAAGGCAGCTTCTTGCCACTGCTGCTAGCATTACTTACCATGCCTGCCATCATCATGTCCTGCTCAGCATCATCCTGCTTCCGCTTCAGCTCTTTTTCTGCATCCTGTAGTTGCTTCATCATGTCATCAACTTCTCTGGCCAGCCCCGTCACATCAGCAAAAGTCTTGTCAGCTTCAATTTTGGTAGCAGCAGCACTCTACAGCCAACAAGGGGAACAGGATGGAAAAAAAGTGATGAAGGTGCAGAACTTCCTCCAATCCTTTTCATCAGAACACACCAGTTTCCTATCATGCCACACTTTGCATTCCCTGGTGGGGAAATACAGCAGAAAGCACGCAGAGCTCACCAGGAAATACTGGAGCAGAGGAGTTTAAGCAGCCACACACCAATCTCTATGGGGGGGGGCTTCAGAACCATGCAGGACTCACCTTCTGAACAGAACTGGCAATTTTCTCAGCATCATCTGCTTTAGCCTTGGCTTCACGGGCATCAGCAGCAGCATTGCCAAGCGCCAGCTCCGCCTGGCGCGTCTTATCGTTGGCTTCAGCAATGGTCTGGGTAATGGCAGGGATCTTCTTCAGCGCCTCCTCCGCTGCTGTCTTGTTGTCATTCACCCGCTTATCAAAGTCTAAGAAAGGGCAGAAGAGATTCTGATCGCTTGCTCCAGAAGAGCTTTGGGATGTTTCTTTGACCAAGCTACCCAGGCTTTGCCATCCTGACATGAGACGCACGAAGTGCAAAGTGGGGTGTGGGGGGGTGTATGCTTGCAGCTCTCCCTATGTCTTCTGACACCAAAAAACAAACTGGAGATTTCTAGTCACTGAAAACACTTCTATTTTTTTCTTTAAAGAAAATAAAAGCCAAAAGAACGCACCCAACACTCAGGTTCCAGCAACAGCACGGCCTGTTTCACCAAGGTACCCTACTGCCAAGTGACTTGTCACACAGGAACCGAAGGGTTCACTGCAAGTGCTTTCTCTTTACCTTTGAGGTTGCTGAGAATGGTATTAGCCTCCTGCAGTGTGCCATTGCCCTTACGAGCAGCTTCCTCAGCCAGGGCTTTTGCTGCATCTGCTCGAGCCAAGAGCTGGTCTGCAGTCTAAGGAGACATGACATGTGTCAACAGTGTCCCACCCTTTGAAGGACAACCATCTAGGTGTAGCAAAAAGCATCACCCATCCTCAAACATCAACACCATGCAAAACAGCATTCGTCCCTCAGTGGCTTCCTCTGAAACCAGCGGAATTCAGGTACTGCTGGAATACTGTTCTGAATACAAAGATGAGACCTGGCACCTAGCAAACATCCCCTTTCTCCCATACAGTCTCAGTGCCATTGCTTTTACCAGCTTTTTGCATCTTCTGCCCAGGACCACCCTTCAGTAACAAGCAACACTAAAAGACTGAAAAAGACCAAATCTATATCTGGCCAGTTACTTGGGGTTTTTTGTTTCCTTTTCCAGGGAACAAAACCCTTCACAGAACTGACCTGCTGCTCCGTCTTCCCTTTCTCCAAGAGGTTCTTTACTTCTAGTTCCTTTCCTTTCATGTCTTCTCTCAAGTCCTCATAATCTTTCAGCTTCCTGGCAATTAGCTGATCTAACTCCTCTGCTTCCTTCTTGATCTTGTTTGCTTCATTCTGAAGGTGGCAATCAGAAACAAAGGCAGATTCCTCAAAGTTAAAGAATTTCTGAAGAGGTGGCAAAACACACAGTAAGGTTTCTAACAGTCAAAGAGGCAGAAGCTATGATGGGTTCCTGTCCCTTATTACAACTGCAGTTGTAGCTTTGTCTGCAAAGCTCGAATACCATGAGGGTCAGTGCAACAAAGGACAGAGGCCAGAAGCAGTTTTGCACGCAAGTCTACTGCAGTAGAGGGAGCACAGGAGATGGAGCAGTTCTGCAGGGAACTGACATTTTTGCATGTCCCTCTTCAAGCCAAGATGTTTGGCAAACAACATTTCACTCAGGTTTTTGTCATTCAGAGCCTGGGGATGGTGGGAGTTTATGTAGTTTCCCACATGCAAGTCTCCTGCATAAAAGCTGGAACACATAAATCTGGATTATGCCTACATTAACAAAAATTCCACAAGCCTGTTCTTATGCAGAGGACCACGAGCAGAGCACCTGCAAGGTAAGTCAGCAACCTAGCACACTACAACACTTGTCCTGACTGATCTTTAGAAAATGCTGCACATGATGTTTCCCCCACGTACCTCTAGCCCCGTGGAATCCACAGTGGGCAGACTGGTGAGGTTAGCATAGATCTGCAAGGCTTTATTTCCAGCTTCCTCTGCCTCTGCAAGCACCTTGTTGGCCTGTTTCTCTAGGTCTCGAGAAATGTTCCTTGCTTGATTGTACCTAAAAACACCCAAGGATTCAGTTACACTAAGATTTCTTTTATAAGACAGATCTTACTAAGAGATTAGAGAAGCTGAGACATTTTAAGACAGTTCCCATAAACCCCAAAGCACACAACGTTACAGGAGGTGTCTTAGTTTTAAAGCACTGATCTAAAACCAGGAAATAAAAACAATTTACTGTTACTGACTCACTTCAGGTTAAGCTCATCAATGTCATTTGCAGTTTGGTTTTCTCCAGCCAGGGTCTTCAGCAGCAGCTGATATGCCTCTGTGGAAGTATCATTTGCTGCCTTGGCTATGCGAACGATCTCATCAGCTTCTTTTTTGTGTCTGGACAAGATGAGAAGAAAAATTTTGCCATTAGAATTGTCAGCCAGGGCTTTCTATCCTCAATTCCAGATACTGATGTCTTCCTTTCCTTCCTTCACCCAGATTTGCATATGAAAGACACTCTTTGAGACCACCTCTGCAACAAAGGCATTCCCCCGGCAGTGCCCAGGACATGAGCTGAAAGGCATCATGTTATGGCCCTACGTGCCCCTCGTTCACTCCTCTAGCATCTGCCCCCAGTGATACACAGGCATGCACCCACAGGGCCAGGCATCTCCTTAGCAAAGAGTATGTGTTTTCTGTTGAGCACATTAACTTTTCCTTCCCCTTTGTAGGGAAGAGCAGGACCCTGATGCGAGCTGAGCAGCATGTTGTTCCACAGCCTACCTTTCAGCCAGCTTACGGGCCTCTTCTGCCAACAGAGTCATGTTGTTGGGGTCCCCAGTTGACTCTGGAGGTGTAATAGACTGGAAGAAAGAAAAAACCTTAAGGCTCTTTTTCCATCTTTTATTCATCTTTGCTTTAAATATTTATTGCCATGATCTAAATGCTTAGAGATGTGTCTAACCTACTTCTGACTTCCTTAAGCCCATGCAGTTTCCACCACTGGTTACCTCTTAAAAAACAAAGGTGCTGATGTTTATTTAGAAGTTTTTATGTTGGTTTCTTTGAGCAGAGACTAGACAAAATCTATGACAGACACTGGTGATCATCTTTATCTCCCATGATCTTGGGTAGGGGAGAAGCTATTTCCATAGCAAATTTGCTATGTGAGAGAGAGAACAAGCAGAGAAACACACCAGAGGGCAGAGAAAAGAAAGGCCATCTCCTAACCACGTGGGACCTCAGCAGCACACTCACCACGTTGTCAGCTGCCATCTTTGCCTTCTCAAGCATATCAGAAGCTAAGCTGATCAAGTCCTCCGTGTCCTCCACCCGCACCCGGGCTTGCTCTGCCAGGTTCTCTGTCTCCCGCACCGTGCCCTGGATGTTCCTCAGCCTGTTGAGCTGACTTGCTAGTGTGCTGTTGATGTCTTTGAGACGATCCATGAGGCCCTGATCGACATCTGAAACACACAGAGAGGAAGCAAAATTAATTACAGCAAGAAGAGAAGCTGGAGCAGCAGCTTACCACTGCAGGCATCATGTTGGTAGGTTAATCCCCTACTGAAAGGGGACCAGCAAAACTGTTTCATAAGTCCATCAGCTGGAGATCAAAGTCATCATCAGAATGTGCACCAAATACAAGAAATGAAAAGTCATTAACTACTAACAAGACAATCCTGCTGGGTGTTGGAACAGACTCTGAAGGGGGATTTTGTGTTCAGAATCATGTTTCACTTCTATCATTGACTTTAAAAGGACAACAGAGCTACTCCTCAACATCTGCTCTGTCATTTCTCTTTAACTCGTAGAAGATAAGCAGAGATGGAAGAAGAGTGGGGCTGTATGTTATTGCTCACTTTGGCCAGCAGTGGCTCCTCCTAAGCCAGACGTAATCTCCATACAGAGCAGCTAACGGATGTGCAGAATAGCAAGCCCACCCCAAACTCCCCCCCCAAAACCAAAAAGATGACAAAAACTGGCAGGATAGAGCCTTGATTCTCCAATCAGTAGCACCTATGAGCCCCCCAAACTTCCCCAAATTCTTGGACCACCAGGTAACTCCCCTCAACAGCATCTTTAATAATGGAGCCATAAAAGCACAGAGATGTGTCTCATGACCAGGAGCAATTACTTCTGAAAAAATGAGAACGTTAAGAGATTAAGTACCAGCAGAAGCCTGCAGGCCTCCAAAATCAAGATCCTTCCCAAATATGTTGTCTTGGCCTTGCAGTACATCTGAAGTATTGAACATGAACACTTGACACATTACAAAACTTACTACAAACTATGTATCACGTAGAAAAACACAAATAAGAGCTACAGAGGTGCACCGATCTTTGCAAGGGGTGGTTTTTGCTGCATTTGACTTGCCTCTTAAAGTGCAATGGAGCTGGGGAAGGGTCTGGAGCACAAGTCTTACGAGAAGCACCTGAGGGAACTGGAGGTGTTTAGCCTAGAGAAAAGGAGGCTGAGAGACCTTGCTCCCTACAACTCCCTGGTCGGAGCAATGGGGGGGTCAGTCTCTTCTCCCCAGTAACAAGTGATAGGACAAGAGGAAACAGCCTCAAATTGCCTAGGGGAGGTTTAGATTGGATATTAGGAACAATTTCTCCCCCCACAGGATTATTAGGCCCCAGAACAGGCAGTGGTGATGTCAGCATCCCTGGAGGGATTTAAAAGCCGTGTAGATGTGGTGCTGATAGACATGCTTTAGTGGTGGGCTTGGCCCTGTGTTAGGTTAATGGATGGACTTCATGATCTTGAAGGTCTTTTCCAACTTAAATGATTCTATGGTTCTAAGAGGTGGAAAGAACGATGAAAAATACCACCACAAAACCCAGTCCATTCCCTTACTTTTCTCCCATTTCCTATCCCCCTACGTGGGACTACTATCTAGGCACAGATGCCAAGCAGGCAGCATAAAGCTACCTCAGCTAAAACTGAGAAGAGCTTCAGTCATCATTCCCACTGGCAGGAATCTTCCCAAGCAAACACAAGCGTTAGATGTGCGTCAGCTTTTTCCCAGCTTCACACAAAGGGGACAGATTTTTTCCAAAGTGGCCTGAAATCACCGAAACAACTCCCAGGGGAACATCTTTTGCTGGAAAGTCAATAGTCGTCTTCAAGTGGCTCTTCTCCAAAACACACATCAGCTTATACATTAAAAAGACACCATGTCAAACCACTGCCACATTGCTTAAGGTCCTGTTCGCAGACATCTCATGATAGAGGTGACAGTACAAGAGTCCATCTGAAGCAGAGTTTAACAGGAAAAACAGCTACAGGCCACAACAACACCACTTTTGAGAACATTACACCCTTTATGGTGGGATAATTAAGCTTGCCAGCGGGATTTTGAAGCCTTCATTCTGATTGCTGAAAATGACCCGAAAAGAACTACTTTATCCCAAGATGTCAGAGCAAATTTACATTAATGATAAATAAGTGTATTGGAAAATTTTCTGCTTGTTTAACAAGTAATAACTTCCTTTGCATCCGGAGAAGAGGGTAACACACAAAACACTTTGCATCTGTACAGAGCTAGAGGCAGATCTTTACTTTGCACATACAACAGAGAGGGCTGGGAGAACAGCAGGGATCAAAGCACAGGCACCGTTGTTTAGATAACAAGATACACTGTCTCAGCACTCTCTGAAATAGCTGTCTGTCCTCGAAAGAAAACACGCCATGCCCAAAGGGAACAGGAACATCTAGCAAAGAGCTCCTTTCACATTAGTCAATGCCTGATCAGGTCAACTCACCTTTGCTGTTCTGTGCTTCCTGAAGCAACTCCATAACATCTCTTTCTGCCTGCTTCAACCTCTCCTCAAAGGCTTGATCGGTTACAGTGTCTTCTCCCATACCCAGATTTGCTATAAGATTTTCCAGCTCCTGCAACCTCTCTCGTTGTTCCGCCACCTACGCGAGAAGGACAGAGCACGGCTACAACACACAGCAAAGCACCTTGAACCTCTCTGCCTTCAGCAAGGATCAGCCAGGGTGTAAAAGCTGCTCCACAAGCGGGCACGTGCCATGGTCTCCAGCAGTACCAACGGTGGCATTTGTGGCCTTACCTTATCTTTCACTAATCTGTAACAGGCCGGACACTCTTGGCAGCCCGGCCACGAGCGGTTGTAGAAATAGTTCTCCTCACACTGGTCGCAGCGGCTGCCCACGAAGCCTTCCTTGCACTCGCAGCGACCGTTCTCCCGGCACTGCAGGGAACGTGAACCCTCAGGATCACAGTCACAGGCTGCAAGGAAGTTAAACCTCAGTCAGGCTGGAGGACAGGCAGAAACACCCCAAAACCCACAGGGCAAGGGCACACCCTCCATACACTAAAACATCTGCAAGAGCAATGTAGCAAAAAGCCGCTGCTGGAGCCTCACTCTCCTTCAGGGCACTTCTGCACAGAGCACAGCACTCTGTCTAGCTGGATGCAACATTCATCGCAGCACTCACGGTGTTGCTACTGCCTCTCCCACAAAGCACTTCAGGCCCTGGCACAGGCTGCCCAGGGCAGTGGTGGAGTCACCATCCCTGGAGAGACTTAAAAGCCATGTAGATGTTGTGCTGAGGGACATGGTTTAGTGGTGGCCTTGGCAGAGCTGGGTTTACAGTTGGACTTGATGATCTTAAAAGGTCTTTTCCAACCAAAACGATTCCATTACGATTTTCTACCCCGTTTCATTGTAACCAACTGCAGTTAATTTGTCTGCTCTTTACAGGCAGGGATATCAAGGAGGAGAGTTTGTATCATCCTGTTTTTCAATCATGTTTACAAGAGCTGTTGCTCCTCAAGACAGCATCTCTATATTCAGGCCATTTGCACAGTAGCTGTGCAAAGATTTAATGTCAGGAAACAGGACTGTTGCAGGACAATATTCAAAGAATGTGCTTCCAGTACCTGAACGGGGTCTACAAGAAAGCTGGGGAGGGATTTTCTATAAGGGTGTGCAGTGATAGGACAGGGTTTTAGAGCAGAAGAGGGGAGATTTAGATTAGACATTAGGAGGACATTCTTCACTGTGAGGGTGGAGAGACACAGGAACAGGTTGCCCAGAGAAGCTGTGGTTGCTTCATCCCTAGAAGTGTTCAAGGCCAGGTTGGATGGGGATTGTAGGAACCTCATCTAGTGGGAGGAGTCCCTTCCTATGGCAGGTGGCTTGGAACTAGATGATCTTTAAGGTCCCTTCCAACCCAAACCAGTCTGTGATTCTATGATTCTATTTACACCAAAGAAAACTGGGTATCTAATAAGTTGGAGTTCTTTTTACCCCAATTCAATAACAAGAGAAAAAGCGGATAAGCTGTTACATGGAGATTGAATTTCACCATGCAGTGTGGACATAAAAGTGAGGACTTCTGCTGTGATGAAGAGTGAGGTGAGAAAGTACTTTCCCAGAGAGAGGAGGATAGCAAAGGCAAGGCTGGCTGTGCAACGTCCTTCCCATCTGCCTGTGCTCCAGCCTCTCAGACTTACGTTTACAGCCTTGGGAGCCGAAGCCGAAGTGGTTGACCTCACAGGTGTCGCAGCGCTGGCCAGCCACGCCGGGCTGGCACTCACACTGCCCGGTCTGGATGTCACACTGGCCGTTGGTGGAGCCCAGCGCGTGGCAGTTGCACCTGGGGGAGGCAGCCAGGCATCAGGCTGGGACACCCAGGGGTGGCATGGGGTGAAGCCCCACTCAGAAGGAGCCGTAACCAGCACAGCTCAGTGTTTCCAGTTGCTCAAAGTCACTTTGCTCGCTGTGCAGATGCAGGAGGCGAGGCACAGAGCCTCTAAACCCCGTGCAAGGTCACTTGGTGCCTGCACTAAAAAAGGAACCCACAAGCCCCTGCTACCAACGATCACACAGTCACATGGCACTTTTCTATTTAAAACCCTGATTTAAAGCTATTTATAAAGCTATGTGTAAGTCAGGGTTTTTGTAGCTGCTCCTTGACTGCTGCTCTTCCCCACCCATAGCAGCATCGAGGCGCACCAGTTAGTGGTGACAAACATCCCATTCCTACACATGGTAAGCACAGACCCCTCCCAAAACCTGGCTCTTTGCCCCAAGCCAAGGCAAAGGTCACCTCTCGCAGCCACGTCCGCTCTGAAGGTTGAAGAATCCGGGTTCACAGGCACTGCAGTCCCTCCCAGTGACATGAGACAGGCACTCGCACTGCCCCGTCACTTGATTGCAGCTTGTCTGCTGATTCACAGTGCCATAGGGATTGCAGTGACAAGCTGCCAAAATAAAACAGGTGGGGAAATACACAGAAAGTTAGGAGTCCCTTGTGGCATTGGTCACTCTGCTAGCTGGTCCCTGAGTGGGCTGGGATCCAAAACACATGGCAGGCCAGCCCTGCTTGGCACAATGCTTTTGCTTCAACAGCAGTAAGCGCCCACAAATACAAGCACTTCAACAAAACTACAACTGCCAAGCCAGGATAAAGCCACAGGCCGCTGCCAACAGGTACAAACAACCGCCTGATGTCGTGTTCTAACGGCAGCTCACGGGGCAAAGCCATTTGGAAATGCCAAGAGGAACCGGCACTCACCTCGGCACTTGTCAGCAGGGTTGGGGGCCAGGGGGTTGCCAAAGAAGCCATCTTTGCAGCGGTCGCAGTAGAAGCCGGCGGTGTTGTAGATGCACTTGAGGCACTCGCCCGTCTGGCGGTCGCAGTTCCCCACGGCGTTGGGATCGATGTTGTCGTTGCACTGGCAGAGGCGGCAGGGCCTCACGGCCCCGTTTTCCCCCAGTGGGTCTCCAAAATAGGCATCATCACACAGCTCACACCTCTTGCCTGGGACACGACAAACACACGTGCTGCAGCAGAAATCCCTTTGCTGCCTCACCCCAACCCCCTCTGCAGCGCCTTCTGGGGGGTAAACTCTCCAGCTTCCTCCCCCTTCCATCCTTCTGTTGGGGCCAGAAAGGTGCACAAAACCACACAAATTTCTCCCTTTCTCTAAATTTCAGCTGCTTTTTCACTTGGATTTTGCATTATGAATTATTTCAGTTCCTCCTTTCATTCCTACCCCTTTAAGCCAAACTCTATTCATTGTAATCTGTTGTTAATTTAAGAGTCCAAGCAGGCAGAACTCTGTGGGCCATCACTGCTCCAGGAAGTCCCACTGCCAACAAGATCTGCCAAACCTCCACAGGCAGCCACTGAAGCATCCAATTCAGCACCTCCCTCACTTACTGCAGATTTGAGCTCCTCAGCAAGACACAAGCTCTGTTTCTTAGGCAGTTCCTGCACACACAAGCCTTCTTTTACCTCACCCTTCCCTTCACATACCAAGAAGGTGACAGAACACAGGAGGAACTCTCATGCCATCACATAGCTACAAGTAAATATGAGCTCGTATGGACACCTGAGCTGCAGGGAATCTGGAACCCTGGACTCCACTTTGGCTCGTGAAGCAGTGGCACCCACAGGAACCCCCACAAGATGCCTCTCTGCTTTTCAAAGCAGTTCAAGCATTTACAGGTATTCTGTCCTTGGAACTCTGCCACGGCAAGCATAAAATCAGCAGAGAAACAAAGAGGCTGCCAACCATCCTAAGGCTTCCTTGCTGTTTGCAAGCAGAACAAAAGCCTCTGCTTAACGACTCAGGTACATGCTTGGACTTCAGGATTTATTGCCAAGAAGGAATGATCTGTACCTGTTCACATATTTCACTTTAAAAGTGCTGAGCATAAATTTGGTCTTGTATTTTTGGGGCATTTTTGAATCACTGCAGTCTTCCTGCTTTTCCTAGTGAGGGCATTGGACCTCCCACCCCTGCAAGCATCCTGCAGTGTCTCTCTGGCTGGCAAACTGCACCATCTAATTTTATTTCAGTCTGACCTGTCTTCCTGACTCTTTAAAATCTATTCTATTTTCTGACAAACACCCTGCAAGCTCTAATAGGAGCTAGCACAGCTCACCTACATAGCATAGAAATGTTGAGACTTCGCACAGATTAAGCCCTTGTTTCCCTTCTGTTCTCAAGAGACAGGCACAAAGAACACGGGTGAGCCCTAAGCCTCACACAGAACAGAAAACAGGGCTAAGAAAGGGAGAAGCATTTGAACCAGAAAACACAGCAGCTCTGAGCGCTGCTCACTGTGGGTTAGAGTCCCAGAACTGGCAGGAGACATTTCCAAAGGCACGTGAGGCGCAGAAAGAGAGACTTTTTGAGTAGGAACACACCTGTAGTGCCAGCCTGGCAGCTGGTGCACACAACCTCCTTTGTGCGGGGCACGATGGCACAGCTCGAGCTGCCTGGGCAGGGGCAGGGCTGGCAGTCTGAGGCTGTGCCCGCTGTGGCATCTCCATAATACCCATCGCTGCACTTCTCACAGTGAGATCCTGCTGTGTTATCCCTGCAATTGCACACACCTGGAATAGAGAGGGACACGGGGTTCGCTTCATCATCCAACTCAGAAAGAAGGCTCACCCTCTTGCTGCACCATTTTTTTGGCCCTCCTTACCCGTCTCGGGCTCGCAGGTCTCGCTGTGCCCGTTGCAAGTGCAGGGCACGCAGGGGCTGTAGGGCCCGAGGCTCGGAGTCTCTCGCCGGTACCCGGAGGAGCAGCGCTCACAAAACTGCCCCTCGTATCCCGCCGGACAGGAGCAGCTCTCCACCCAGGCCACGGGCACGCCAGGTCCAGGGCGAGCACTGGTGATGGTAACGTCATCCAGGTGTCCAGCACCTAGAGAGCATGGAGAGGGGAAAGGCTTTGTAACCACAAAGGCGCCCATCACTGCCTCACCAAGCACACATCTGAACGGTACAACACACAGACAGGTGGACACTCGCAGCTGGGAACGTGAATCAGGAAGCAAAGCCCTCCAGGGAAGTTCAGACAGCCAAGAAAAGATGCCATATAGCTCACGAAGGGCACACGCAGGGCATGAAAGTTGAGAATAACAATCCAGAGGAGGCTGCTGAGAACAGCATGGGAGCAAACACGGTCAGTTAAAATAAGTTACATTTTGCATGGATATAGTTTCCATTTCCTAATCAAATACCAAGACCAATTCCTGTCCTTCTAAGGAGGACAGGCCATCTCTCCAGCAATTGTAATACACCGTCTCCAACACAGTATCTCCAAACCACGCCTTGGGGTAAACTCTTCAGCTATTCCTCCCAAGCCAGTTTGTCATCTGGCATTTGAACTCTTCCCCGTTTCCTCCCTGCCCCTTCCCTGGAGCAGAACAGAGCCCAGACACAACATGGCTCATTTTTAGTTGACAGCAGAGTATTTGTACCACCACAGCAGCTCCAGAGAACCGAGCAGAGCCTCAGCTCCTGCACATTAGCAGCAGCTACAGCACTCAGGGAATGGCTTGCTCCACACCTTTCCTCTCCTCCATTTCACAATCCTACATTCCTCTTTATGAGCCACCTCTACTGAAAACACTTGCAACTTTCTCACCTTCTGCAAATGCAAATTCATCCTTTGCATCTTTCTGCAAAAATTCTTCTTCATTCAATGATACCCAAGGACACAGATATTCTTCCTCTTAATTCATGCCCAATTTTTATAAAAAATGTCAAGACCTCCTCCTTCCCACTTGTCATGCCAAGGCAAGACTGAGAACAGGGGGATGTAACCACTCCCATTGTAGCAGAAACTGAGGCCAAACGTTGTCAACTCCCTACATTTCTCCAACTGCGTTCTCCATAGCACAGGACTCTGTGCTATGTACCTGGAAGGCACTGGCTGTGCAACACAGCAAAACCCCCAAGTTTAGCAGCAAAGAATCAGTGGGTGACCAACGCTCAGTTTCCAGACTCTCAAAGACAGCACCTTTCTCCTCCAACTCCTCTTCAGGATGTCCAGGAGAAACTTCTACGCAGGAAGACCGGGTGAAAAGCAACCTGCATGAGCTTCGTCAAATAATTTGCCACAGCTATTTATGAGTGGACCCTAAAATAAAGCAACTCGAGAACAAGACAAATGGGTCTGCCCCTCTCTTCTGCGACGTTCTGCCCAGTGACTTACTTCTCTCACTGTACGTCCCACGGATCTTGATGGAAGTCAAGTTGTGGAGAAGCTTCTGGAAGTCAAAGGCTGTAAGGGCAGGCCTCCATGGGTAATCTGTAGCCTCGTGGAGCCTACAGAAGAGAGCCATGCATCATCAGCAAAGCTTTTAGATGCTAACAGCTGCACCCTTTTACAGTGCCCTTCCAACAGCGCTGTGCTGTCGCAACATAATTCATATACACTTAAGCAATGCTGCTAGACAGCGAGCGTCACATTAACTTGATCAGACCACTCTTCCAAGCTACAATTAACACTGTTTTCTCCAGAGCTCAGAGGTCAGGTCCCAGCTGCTCCCACTGTGCCTGGAGAGCCTCCTCACCTGAAGGTGTAGGTCAGTGCATTCTCACTGGGGTAGGGGTTGCCCTGGGCAATGAGCGGCACCGACACTCTCAGCCCAGCCCCTTCCAGCACCAGGTCCTCTGCAGAGAGGCGTGTGTCTCGTCTGTCCACGCGGAAGGAGAAGGTCAGGTTTTGCCCATAACTCAAAACCTGGTTGCCCAAGAACTTGCCTAAATAGGGAAAGAAATCCTTAGAGTTAGGGGACAGGACAGAAGGGGCACAAGCAGCACAGAAAACCTTGTTTCTCAAATGACCTACGTGGTGCAACAAAATACATGGGGAAGTAGCTGTCCGAGATAACAGAGATATCCTGGGTCTCTGCACTCCACTGAAGTAAAACTTCTGAGCCATCACGCTGCTCAGCGCGCCACTCATCCTCTCCTGAAAAATCAAACGTTCAAGAATTAACAGTCTTTGGAGACACAGATTTGCACACACTTCTTGAGTCATACTGCACCTTGCTCATATATAACTCATCTATAGTTTGTGCACTGGCACTAACAGACCTCAGAGAGTAGCTGTGCAAGAGAATGTAGATAGGAAAAAAACATCCTTCCAATTTAAGCACCTAATTCGAGTGCTGACTTGAACCCTCTGAACTTTGAACCCTACAGCACCTACTTGCTCAAAATCCTCTCTTCTAAAGAGCTTAGACAGGGATGGGAAAACCTGCATTTCCTTACAACTTGAGTTTCAGCCTCTATACGAACTGTTCTCTAGTGGAATTCTAATCAAAAAGATGTTCTTTTCAGACTATGCGGCATGAAAACCTGCATATGCAGGAAACTGTATGAAAAAATTTCTCCTGATCTTACAGACCCATCAGAAACACAGCTCTGTTTTATTCAGAGCCACGTAAACCCCAAATCTAAAGTGATTATAATACTCTCAATCAAAAACTCCCGATATGGTTCTAACCATTAAGAAAATGCCCCTTTGCCAGCACCCCTCTCAAGGTATAAAATGGTTACATTTGCAATTCCTGCTCGCACTTGCACTGTGTAGTTCGAGTTGGGTGCCCGAGGCCAGTGCTGAGAACTCATTTCTCCCTAGCTGAACAAATGAGCTGCTGACTGGGAAGCTCCCAGTAAACTTCAGCAGTAACCCAGCACTTCCAGAAGAGGGATCCTGGACCTGCCTGCCCAGGGTTTGCAATCCTGCACAGGGAGGAGGGAGCAGGGTTTTTTTTTAATCACTTCTGATTTGAGTCTGCAGTCCAACTCAAGATACAAAGGCAGGCTCAAATTTACCAAACTGGAAGCTGGAGGTGATGCTGTAGACACTGTAGCCAATGGCATTGGTGCAGACCGAAGAGTGTCCAAAACAGAAGCAAGGGGTACAGCCCCGTGGATTGGAGGAATCCAGATGGAAAAACCCAGGTTTGCATCTGAGGATGTGAAAGAAAGAGAATTACTTTCCCTGATGCTTACTTCAGGCCATTGCTCAAATGTTTCTCATTCTTGAAACAACGCCACGGGAAGAGAAACTCACCTCTCGCAGTGGAAGCCTTCAACATTGTCCTTGCACGCACACCGTCCTGTCTCCACGTTGCATTCCCCTGTGCTGCCAGCCAGATTGCAAGAACAGGGCCTGCAAGAGCCAGGAGAGAGGATAACTCATGAAGAGACACAAAGAGAAAGCTTTAAAGAGGCACCTAGTTTTTCTTTCAGAGTGCAGCAGTCCCCCTTACCTGCACCCGGCTTCGGAGAGGGAGTGGAAGCCTGGCTGGCAGCGGTCACACTTCTCGCCCATCACGCCAGGCTTGCAGCTGCACTGGCCATAGCTGTCACACTGCGTGCTGAGAGAGCCTGTGGGAGAGAGGACAGGCACCTCAGTACACCCACCCAGCTCTGTCTACTAGCAATTGCCTCAGTTTTACAAAACTGAGGAAGAAATATGGGAAAACGAAATGGGAAGCACCGCTTCAAGCCAACGAGTGACAGCTTACCTAACGACTGCCTCTAGTTCACAGGGATTTTTTGCCCTGGCAACTCTAGAGATTAATTGTTATCTAGTCTTCCAAACCATATTCAGCTGTTAATTATTCCTACCAACCAACCTTCCTGAATATAAATATTTTAACTTCAAATTGCATTCTCGTCCTTATTCCTGTTTCGTCCTCAGTGTTACCTTTGCATGCTTCTTTAATTGCATGCCTGTTTTATCCTACAATGTAGCACTTCCAAGATTTTATTCCCCAAATCCCTTGTGTCCTCCCTAATCAACATCTCCCTTTGCCAGGGGATATCCTGACCTCTCCCTTTCACACTCTAATTTCCTCTCTTGATTCTCAAGCTAGATTCAATGACTAAAACCACCTCCTCAAAGTGAGGTTGCATGCACCACTATTAACCATGACAAACCCCTCACAGTTTTGGAAGGTCGCCTTACTCAGCACTGCTCTGTTCAAGTGGACTTGCATGAAAAGCAGCTGCAAGTTTCTTTAATCCATGGCAGACAAAAAAGCTTTCTCCCAGGCACTAACCCAACCAGAGGCCTAGAAGTTGTCAGCACTGTAAGAGTTAACTACCAGGAGAAAAGTGTTTTAATATACAGAAATAGTTCCTTCTTTCCACTTCAATCCACACCAGAAGATTATAACAAAGTGAAGAGTTATAAGATGATTACGCTGGACAGGACAGAAGAACTCACAAAACCTTTACCATATACAGCCAAAGTTCAAATCCCCTTTGCAGTCCCACTTATGGTTATTTGGGAAAAAAAACAGTACTCGGATAAAAAAAATAGCAATCTAAACCAATCCAGGGAATTCAAACATGCCCTGTGCCATGGGATACAAGCTGACGGCAAAGTTATAAAGCTCATTGACATTTGCCCTTAAAGACTTGAGAAGTCACCTCCCTGTCTCTTCTTGACTATCTCAGCTGACACACCAACCCTCACCCCTCGCAAAATAAGGTCCAATCCAAGGATCTGGGAGAGCAGAAAGAGGAAGAAAGAGACCTTTCTTGGTCAAAAATTTCACAACTGCACAACTCTCCAACCAAATTAGATAGGAGACGTACCCTGGCAGACCTCTTGCTGCCTGCTTTTAGGGCATGCTGCAAGCAATTACTTATTCCAGCTACTCTATTTTGGAACCTCACATCATACCTTACTGTCTGTTACCCTTTTGTCCCCCTTATTTGCTGTGGGCTGATGTAGTTATGGGGTGACCCATACAGGTCAAGTGGTTCCCTTGATGACAAAAGATATATTTACTCTCCTGCCAGAATTTTTTTTTTATTTTTTTTTTTTTTAAAAAAAAGGACTTTACATATTTTGAGTTTATTTTGGTTTTTTTCACCCCCACCCCCTTTTGTGTTTAAGGTTTCACTGGTTTGTATTTATAGTGCTTGGACAGTTGGTAGGAGAAACTGATGCAGCTAAAGTTCACTACAATTCTTCAGTATGAACAATTTCCAGAAATATCCACTCACATCATCTTGTTTATTAAGAATTTAAATGAGCTCTTTAGTACTGGGAGTGTCCAGGGTAACACATACACAGAAGAGGGGGGAAAAACAAAACTGTACAAAATAAAATCGATTTCAGAACATCTGAAGGAGAAAATATATTTGAAGGAGTAAACGCTGCAGAAGGGAAACATCTACCCCTGCCACCCCAACCCCAATCATATCCAAGGATAATTTAAACCACATTACAAGCCAATAAAGTTTTTGGAGGGGGGGGTGGAAGAAAGAAAAGAAAACCAAAACCCCCCTCTTTTTACCCTGTAGTTTGCAATTAGCTGCATAACCAAGAGAAGAGCTAGCTCTTGTGCATGGACGTTTGGAAGCAGAAAGTTTGCTACCACTGCTCACCGACAGGGTTGCAGCTGCAGGGCAGGCATCCCTCCTCGCTCCCCAGGCGGTAGAAGCTGTCCCGGCACCTCTCGCAGCGGGCGCCGTCGGTGTTGTCCGAGCAGCCCCTGCAGTGGCCACCGTGGCCCGTGGAGCGGTACAGCTCAGGGTCGAAGTAGCACTCCTGAGACCTCCCGTTGCAGTCACAAGCTGCAGAGACAAGGGCACCATCAGCCAACAGCACGTGCAGCCACCCAACCCTGACAGGCGCAAAACTTGCTGCACAAAGCTCAATATTAAGTTGTAGGGGAGCTGGAGAAGGAGCCTTTAACCACCCTGACACTCCCCCGAGGCATTTGTACATTTATGAGAAGAAGAAGGGATTTTCTGCCCCGCTCCCTTCCACATCAGGCTGCAGTCTGCAGCCAAAATGCCACCCTCCCACATAGCAATGCCAATCCTGGTCATGCAAATAAGCATGAGAAGGCGATGGCAAGGGCTGGCTCCCTGATGTCAGGAGAGTTTCTCCCTTGGATGCAGACAGATTACAAAGCCCCTCTGTCTAGGGAGCAGGAGACCCCAGTTTCACCAGCCTGGCAAGGGAAGCCACAGGTCTTGACCAAACAGCTGGGACCGATCAGCACACCCAGAGGTCAGACAGGAAGAAAGTTTTTCTGTCTGAAAAAGCTTCCCCATAAAGTATACTACCAGGAGCTGTGGTCTGCAACACAAAATCGAGCAAAATAAATTGGCACTCAGACACAGAGATCCACATTTGTGGTCCAGAACTGTTGCAACAGCCTCAAAATTGGATGAAACAGTCAAAAAGTAACTGTAAAAACCAATAACCCAAATACAAGAGGAAGTTAGTGAATGCTAAATGAGGAGCTTTTTAAAGGGCAATTATACTCCAGCTTACTAAATACTTTTTTTTTCCCCTATGGGTCCCATACAGGTCAAGCCTGTAAATTTTAGCAGCACACCTCTTTCCTAAAAGTTGCTCCCATCCTTCTCCAGAAAGGAGATGTCTCTTCCTAGGGATCTGCCAGAGAGCTCCTACAGGATAGGAGTGGAATGACCAACAGTCTCACAAAACCTCTGCTGAAAAACACTAGAACTATGCTTAACACTGGCTAACTGCAACTGAGACAACTTAAAACCATGCAGGGCCAGCTTCTGGATGCCAACAAGAGCATGGGACCCACCACCTGAGAGTTTTTCCCCTCAAGTGTGGCAGACATACGCAAGCACTCATTGGCGCTCTCTGCTGTCGCTCTCCTCCATGGACGATCATTGAAGAAAGGAAGACACTTTTCACAGTCCACCCCAAAGGTGTTGTGTTTGCAGTTGCAGACCAGCTTCCCAAGCTCGTTCTTGATGCACTCGCTCGCGTGCCCGTTACATTTGCATCTGGTTAATAAGAGACAAGGAACAGGTATTTCACCTCCAGGGATTCAGGTCATTCACAGAGCAATCCCAAAAACAAAGCCCAGAGAGAAACGAGACATTTTTCAAGGTAGACAGTCACAGCAACATTGAGAACAAAACTGCTGTTGTTCAGCCTGAAGAAGAGGAGGCTCTATGGAGACCTTCTTGAGGTCTTTCAATATCTAAAGGGGCTTTACAAGAACGATGGAAAGAGACTTCTTAGCAGGGCCTGTAGCAACAGAACAAGGGGCAATGGTTTTAAACTGAAAGAAGGAAGGTTGGTTTAAATTGGACATAAGGAAGGAATGGTTTACAATGAGAGCGGTGAGACAATGGCCCAGGTTGCCCAGAGAACCTGTGGCTGCCCCATCACTGGAAGTGTACAAGGTCAGGCTGGACAGGGCTTGGAGCCACCTGGTCTAATGAAAGATGACCCTGCACGTGGCAGGGGGGTGGACATGGACCAAATTATTTTTGAAGGTCCCCTCCAACCCAAACCATTCTATGAAACAAACAGCTGTCACATGCTTGAGGCAGCATTTAGAAATGCAAGAACATTAACCAACTCCTTCACAGTCTGTCACTAAAACAGAATAAGCTGAAGAGAAGCAAAGATTTTGTTGGCTTTAGGTTAGTAAATTCTCCACAGCTTCTCTCTCATGAGAGTGCAGGAAAAGAAAAGGAGGCTGAGGGGAGACCTCATCACCCTCTACAACTACCTGAAACAAGTTGTAAAAGGGTTGGCGCTGGTCTCTTCTCACAGGTAACTGGTGATGGAACAAGAGGAAATGGCCTCAAGCTGCACCAGGGGAGGTTTAGACTATATATTAGGAACAACTTTTTCACTGAAAGGGTTGTCAGACATTGAAACATGCTGCCCAGTGAGGTGGTTGAGTCACCATCCCTGGATGTGTTTAAAAGTCGTCTAGATGTGGCACTTGGGAATATGGCTTAATACTGGACTTGGTAGAGTTGGGTTAACGGTTGGACTCTATGATCTTGAAGGTCTTTTTCAACCTAAGTGATTCTATGATTCTAAAAGAAATGGACAAGCATTGTAAAAGGTTTCAGATCTTCACAGAAGATAGCTCCCAAATACATATGAAACAGAGACATTGAGATTTTCCACTTACTGTTATTCTGGGCTACAGATATAGGCAGAGAACAATTAATAACATGTTAAAAACACACAAAGTACAGGGTAGAAAAAAATGTGAGGTTGTTTTCCTTTTGTTTTACATTTCTGTCACTCTCTTCACCCTCCACCTTGCCAAATCGCTTGATATTTGCTCTAATCAAATAAAAAAAATTAATCTCTGCCTGCCCTGAAATAATAGGCACAAGAGGTTTTGCACAGTATTGTCAAGCTTTATAAGATTCTTTCTACTGCATTTTTGGTCTAGGACAGTCAATAAAGACCAGAGCTTAATAGTACCATGCCAGTATAATCAAAATCTTTAAAGCACTTCAGTAATCCTGACCAAAAGCTTTAAGTAAGTACAGAGGTTTATTGTCTACTTACCTACCACCCACAGCAAAGTCAGAAATTGCATAGTAATAAGACTTGAGAACTTTTGGGTCATTGAAAACTTCATCTCCAAATGTGTTCAGACGATTGAGGGTCACTCTAATATCTGTAGCCGTCACCCATTCCTAGAGCAGATAGAAATCCCATCAGAATAGACATCAGACATGCCCCTTAAGAGCTCCTAAGTGCTGTGTCATTAGCAGCTGTATTCACTAAGTCATTATTTTTCTCTCTGCACCTCAGAAGCTCCCATGTCCCTGCCCGAGAGACCTTGCACTGCATCCTCTTGGTATATGCAGACATATCCCAGCTGACAAAAAGACAGATGAATGAGGCTGGGTGAGGCTGAAGAAGACAAGCAGACAGGCAGATCTGACTTAGAACACAAGAGCTTTTCATAATATTGACACAGCATCTTCACCAAACTACCCTACTGTCCTCCAGCAACAGTCAGCAAATGTGGCCTATCCCCAAATTTCACATCATCTTCAGCCAGCAACTGTTGTTAGTACCCCCTTGATTTTATTACAGCTTTTGTAATGTCATTTTCCTTCTAATGCCATAAAAACAGGAAAAACATCCTTGTATGTATAACTGCACTGCAGCTGCATTGCTGCTTAGCCGGTACAGTAAGATTTGCAAGAGTTACAAACACTGGCATAAACACATGGAAATGCTGAGCACAAAACACACATTTTATTCCCGTTCTGAAAAGCAACACCAGAGGTTTGTACATATCTTAGGAGACCGGTGGTGAGGTCTCTATTCCTTAGAGAAAGGAGTTTATCAAAAAATTATACACCACATGACTAACTTGAAATCTCGGTTCACTGTAATGATTAGACCCTGTCCTCTGCAAGGGCTAGTTACACCAACAAGGTGGTCAAACTGGTTCTTTTCCATTTCAGGAGTTATTTTCCCCTTCCCATTAATCTTTATTTTCATTTGCAGATGCGAACCCCACCAGATTCTGCTTTCCTGCCCACTGGCTGAGGATCATGGCTGTCTGCTCCTGCTCCTCTAAGAGGAAAGGGAAGAAGTAGCAATCACCGCTCCAAAATGAAAGAGACAAGCCTCAATAGGACAAAACCCACAGCTTTAGCTCCTTGTTGCGATATAAGCTGGAGAAGTCATCAAGCAACATGCAGAAATCAGCAAGTAAACTGGACAAACCGGTGCTCCCAGTATGCTCCCGACCACTGCCCAACCCGCACTGCGAATGATAAAAACAAAAACCCCCAGCCAACCCCCACGCCTAGCTGGCTGTAAGAGAAACTAAACAGACTGTGGATAAATCAAGCTCCCCCACCACAACACGTGTCAGAGAACAGGTTAGGGTTTCCAATAACCCTTCATTTCTTTAGAAGAATCTCACATTTCTTAAATTTGTGTCAAAATATACATGCAGATGCCTTAAGGCTTTACTTTCCTCTGCCCTCATATCTGAAACAGGAGCAAAATGTCCACAGCCTTTTTCGAAGCAGGCAGACATTTGCATCCACCCTCTAAAGACTTCTATGATGCTTAAAGACAAATCATCCTTAACACCACTGATTTTGCTTTGTGTACCATAAAAACTTACTTACAACAGAGTCAAGAGTTCAACTTTTCCTACGGAAGTGTCTCTTTGATTGTCCATCCCAACTCACCTGTACAAGGGCCTCTGTGCAGTGCAGCCTGCAGTTGGCACAAAGCCACCACCCAGTGACTGAACAGACTCAGCTCAGACCACCCAACCAACTCAGTCCTGCTCACGTACCTGTAGCACAGGGCTGTTGTCAAAGTTGTAGGCACTGGGTCGCCCCTCCAGCGTTGAGAATGCCACATTGCCCCCAGTGAGTGGGGAGATGTCACTGAACTCATCCGTGCAGAGTGCCTGCTGCTCATCCTCCCCAGTCCGAATAAAGCCACGATTGACTTTGTGATAGGTGCTCTCACAGGAGCCACTGTAATACTGGTAGGGCACCCATGGGCCATCTTCTCTGGTGCGTTTGTAGATGGCAAAGCTCTCTGGCCGGCTGGTGTGGAACTTCAGACGCACGTACGTGATGTCAAAGGCCTTTCCTGTGGACGAGAGGAAAAGATGTCAGAGAGACTCAACTCAAACCAGAAAGAACAGCAAGAGCTACACTGCAGTTCTCCATTTAGAAGAAACATCTCCTCTAGTACCATCCAGCAGGATGAGCAGTGTCCACTAGCACCAGAAGTATCTCCTTCAGTCCTATGTACTGCAACTCCCAGCAAAGACAAGGTGAAGGAACTGATGGCAGAAGTCAAGGGTAGGCCGAGTAGATATATGAACTGACTTCTGTGCAACCAAACATATCTCGCATGCTGCAGTTCTCTTCTGCAGACATCACTGACAGTGTCCTTACCCCAATAGGTCCAAGTTAACCAAGCCATTTGATAATCTCTCTTACAAATACATGTATGGGAGAAACAGTATTAACCAGACGTAAGAGTCACCCTGCAGAGCCTGTTTTGTAGCACTGCTTCCTCCCTAAACATATAAGATCCAAAACTCTTTCTACTACTCATGAAGCCTTTCCTCCAGCAGCGAGCTACTGAGTACACCCTCTTCTACTCACTCCCTAGGAAAGACAAAACAAGGTTTAAGTTTCCCAAACCATATAAATTAAAGTCACCAAGACACTTTTCAGATCAAAGGGCAATGATTTACAAGCAAGCCATGTTCTCCCTGTCCTGGGAGGATGAATGAAAACACACCTCCCTACTCTCTATTCATATCCTTAGAAGTTTGTGTCAATCAGCAGATCATCCTCTCTCATGGATTCTTCTACAGTGACTTGATCACCCACTCCCATTCACATAAACCAACCACACTGGGGATTCACATCTCCAAGAAAAAACGCTGGGGGAGAATGACCACAGCATGCTTCAGCCATCTTCCTCCAACTACCCCCATGTTCCCAGGAGGAGGCATACAGCTGCACGTCGGCTGTTCCTGCTCCACCTTGGCGAGCAGACTGTGTACAATCAGGACACCCTGGCGCACGTAGGGAACTTGCTAAAACAACGTGAGGCTTGTCTGGAACAAAACCTCGGGCATTCAGTCCCCGCCACACTCTTTTATGCTCCCACCACCTCCAAGAAAAATGCTGCTCTACACAGAGGTTGCAGCTGTCTCCGGTCCCTTCATTGACAAAAAAACAACCTACTAGAAGAGTTCCAACTGACTGAGAAACAGGCTTTCTTCACCTGTAGAAGTCACACAGATTTTAACCTCAATTTGTAAAATGAATTAACTCCACCTTGTTAAATTTTAACACAGGGTTTTGCACCTGCTGAAGAGTGGCTAACTTCACAAGTTAAAGCAGACCAGAGGGCACCAGGCAACAAGAACAGTGTGCCTCTCAAAGCACACATGCAAAACCGGATTGTGATCAATCAGGTTCAAGACACAAACCACGGTTCTCGCTCCCGGGCTACCGGTCGGTCAGATCAGGACCAGGCTGTGTGAGGCATGTCATGCCCAGAGCCCAGCTGGGGTGAGGGAGGAACCACCAAAGTAGCACAAGCAGCATGTCAAAGGGTTCAGAAATTAACATACCAGAAAAAAAAGTACAAATCAGCACCAAAAACTTACACCCACATGTCCCAAGGTTAGAAAGAGACTAATCTTGTGTTTAAAGCCAAAGAAATGTGCCCATAGCTCAACCTACCCAGAAGTACTGTCTGAGCATGACATGCAAGAATGCTGGGACACTGTATGGATACAGACCCTCCCAATATGTCCCACAAAATACCTTTGACTGTTACATCATGTGTGAGGCTACAGATGACTTTAGGCACAAGACTGGTAGCCAGACACTCACAATCTGTGGCTCTTGCTCAATACTAGCTCACTGTTGGTTTGGTGTCAAGTTTTTTAAAGTGATCTTCTTACACGCAGCAGACACTAAGCAAAGACACTATTAATGCCAAACTGCTTTCACAAGAGCTAGAAGCTCCAAAGCATCAACACTTCATATTGTAACACAGCTCAAGCTTATCCTCCCCTTCCAGATAAAGGCAAGGAGCCAGAGGCAAAGGCCTCCTCATTCTTCTGCAGGAACCCCCCAGTCTTCGTGTTGACCTACAACCTGCCAGCCTGAGAACTTCATCACCACTTTGGATGGGCAGCAACTAAAACTAGACCTACTACCATGGTTTTATTACTAATAAAACTGTCATCATCAGCTTCATGAGAAAGTTTTCTTTGAGCTCACGCACTGAAGTAAAACAAAATCTGAGGCTGGAAGTCACTGCCTTGGTGAGATTTCTTTGCGTAATTTTCATCACTGGTGAAAACAGTGAAGACATCAGGCAAGAGCAGCCATTCCATGAGCCAAGAGGGGAAAAAGTCAGGCCAATAGCATTAAGAACATTCCATTACATTTTGTCAACTGAATTGTCGGGAATACCCTGCTACTTCACCTTGGGTTAGTTTTCTTCTACTAGTACTACATTCCTCTAGTGTGAAGCAAAAAAACCATGCATTCAGGCTTCATCAAGATGATTTTGGGGAGGAAACACTTCAAAAGAATCCTGGGAATGAAGAGGGGGCAGGGTGTGTGCTCTCATTCCACAAACACACAACTTTCTGCTCTAGCAGCAAGGCCAGGTCATAGCCCGCAGGTCCCAAAAAAGAACTTACTTTTTTTTGTTCCTCTCCACTATAACTGGATTACAGTCCCTGCTTCCTGACAAGGTCTCCTACCACTCCTTGCAAAAATTCCAACTCATCTCAAGGCTCAACATGTGTAAACTGCACTCTGGGCAGCACATAAGCATTTTCCATAGAAATCCCTTGTGCTAAATAGAAAGGACTCTCCCTTTTCCATATTCGGCTTTACACAGTGGGCCAAAGAAAACATTCAAAATTCTCCCAACCGAGCAACCCAGGTGAAAAAAAAAAGACACTTATTTCATCTGGCAGTGTAACTACTTGAGAAATCCTGTGAATGGCATTAGAGAGGAATGCAGTTAATGCACACCAAGCACCGTATCAGCTTGCCATGGGTAAATACTGCTGGAACAATCAAGTTTACCCAAGCCCAGCTGACACAGTGTTGAAACGTCTTTCCCCTCTGTTCATACTGAATGTAAAAGCTGTGGTTGGCAGCCTGGCAGCTAGCAGAGGTCTTCAAGGTTGTAGAGCCTTTTTTCTAGCTAAGGTAAGTTGCCCAGGTTGCTTTCAAGTCTTGCAGGACTAAATAAATATATATTGCTATTACACTGAGAGATGGTGACAGCAATAACCAGGTGAAAGGTAGGTTTAAACGTTTCATGTGGAAGACAAAAAGTTCTTGTTCTCCTGTTCCTAGAAGCTGGTAATTATTTTGATCTGTTTGGCTTAGAAGTGTCTGGTAGTGTCAAGTATCAGATAGTATTTCCCCCTGTGTACTGAAGTGGCAGATCTATTTTGCAGAAAGAACACCAGATGCTTGTTATAGAAGTTCGTTAGTAGGAAGACTGTAATTAGTGACCAGTGCAACCTGAGATGCCTTTAAAGCATCCAGAGCTCAGAACTGTAAGCCCCCCATTTTAAAACTGCCTATTTTCTGGAGGATGAAGCTGTTCACGAGCAAGTGACAAGGTGACAAAATGACCAGCCCCTTTTAATAACTCAAGGTGATGTAGAAAACCAGTTAATATCATTCTCTAAAGGAAGTAAGCACAGGCATAAGCCTTCAAAGACAGTATTGCAATTACATATTCTAACAAGCACGTCTGGGTGCCTGCAGAGGTGTGTCAGCAGTGGCACTGGAAATGTTCAGCTGTGTTTGATGTCAGGGACACTTCCCCCAACAACCTGCTCATGTTGTTGAGCAGACCACAACTCCCAGATGTTACCAGCAACTAAAGCCCTTCCTCAGCAAGGTTATTGTCCACTTCTGTGCCCCAAGGTCCACCAGGAACTGCACCATGCTGAAAACCATAGACAGACTGGGAAAATGTAAGCCGATGCTATTTAGATCTTTAGAAACTCCTCCCTTTCCCCCCAAGTTAGGAATTTGTCCCTACACACAAAAGGCCTCCTTGTATTCAGACCCCCCCCCAAACGGATGGATAGTTTACACCAGGAAAGCATCCCGCCAGCTGGCACACTGACTACAAGTGCTGAATTGTGAGCAGATGCCTGGGTGAGATAAGCCCAGACGACACTTGCCTCCTTCATTATCGGTCCATCCGCATCCCCTGCATGTGGGAAGAAACCAATGCCACCTCTCCTGTGCTCTCTGCCATCCTGTGGTGCACCCTCCCAGCAGTGAGCTTCAAAATGCAGCTGCTCAGTTTTGCTGCCCAGGAAAAAACAAAATCCACCTGAAAGGAGTGTAGTGGGCAAATAACTAAGCATCTGCAGATTTATTTTCAGCAAAATTCACTGAGCAGTGAGGAAACTGTCAAACTTAGCTCTGTTTCTCTTGTAGTTTGCTCCTGTTCAAGGCAGCTTTTTTCACCTGCTGACAACCTGTCCCTAACTAAGGGTTAAAAGAATTGAAAACAAACCAGTAAAAAACACCAGTGTACTTATCACTTTTTGATGGGATTTCATTTCCATTTTGCAGTGACAAGACAGAGAGCAAGCAACTACCACTGGCATTACATTTCACTTTCCTCTGACCTGTTTGTCCTTCACCCCTGGAAGAAAAGCCAGCTTCCGCAGTTCACTAAACTGGAACATGCCCCAGCCCCTTTGCCCATCTTGCCCTTACTCCCACCTCAACTCTGTCTTCCTTGAACCTTCAACTCTCCCCACCATGGAGCACAACACTGGACCAACAATAAGCAGACAGACTTTGCTGCTTCAAGATATAGATGTTCATCTGCTCCACTCTGACAAATAAAGAGGTATCAGCCACAGCAGGAGGCAGCATCTTCCACTCTTCCTTCTCAGCTACTGCAGCACTTTGCTCACCTCCCATGCTGGAAACCCTCCTGGAGGCTTTCTGCCTGGAGCACAAGGGCTACAGATGAGAGGGGAATATTTAAGGAGAATGAGTTAACCCATCCCAGGGAATGGGAGAGCATTTTCCAGCATGTGGATGGGCAACAAGAGCAGAAGAGTGTTTATAAGGAGGGGAGGAGAGTGAGACACACCCTGAGGAACTTGCTCTTTTTTATTTCAAAAATTTTATTAAACAGCAACAGTCCAACACCTGCAAAACACATAAGCAGTAAGTTATGTCGCTTGCATCACAAGTGCATGAAAAAGCCAAACTTATGACAGAAAGCAATAAAGTTATTATGGTTCTAGAGCGAATGTCCATTGCAACTACACCCTAGCTTTTCTGGGAAAATTTCTGGAGGAGGAGAAGGAGTATGAGAGCAGTGGTATCACACAAGCAAATGGAAAATCCAGGGTCTGAAAAGAAAAAAACAAACAAACAACCCACAGGATTTTCATTTTCTGATGGCCTTCACTGGGGAAATAAGTCCATGCAGGAGCAGAGAAGACAGTTTTCAAATGCTGAGTTGTGGCCCTTATGGGAACACAAACTGGAAATAATAAACCTTAGGTTTATTTTCTTATCCTCACCTAAATACTCTAGAGATTCAGACACGAATGTCACGACCAAGAAATATCTGAAGGAGTTGAACACAATCTCATCACACACCACATTCCACCAAAGATTTTGGCATGCAGAGGTCCACCAGAGACGGGAGCCTGGGTTTTAAGAAAACCCAGAGATCTAAACACAGGTTGCTTTTTCTGGGCGCCTGTACTCAGACAAGGCTGGAGGAAGGAAGCAGGATTGGGACAGTGGGGGGATGAGCGCAGCCAGGAGCGCGCTGGAACGAAGGCGAACTCCCACCACCCCATTAGATCATGCATTCTTCCAGCACTCCTGAACAAAGGCACCATTGACTCGCGCGCGTGGGCGGCTCCGGACAGCCAAGGCTGCCCAGTAAATTATTGCATGATAATCCAACATTGATAAGTCATCGAGGCTGCTTGTTCTAGTCATGTTTCCAAATGGGGGAGGACGGAAACTTATTTTCCCCTTCACAGGCTGAAGGGAGCCTCATTTAAAAAAAAAATGCACTTTTTTCATTTGATCTCTCCTAAGTCAGTGTAAAAGTCAGAAAACATCTAATAATTCAATACAGCTTGCTGCCTTATTTGTACAGCTTTGATGCAAAGATGTTGATTCCGTTTCCCAAAAAGGCCAGCTGTGTTTATTCATTAGGGACTGGAAAGATCCCATGTACAACATAAAAAGTCCTATCTGCACAGGAAGCCCCAAAGTCCTTTTTCAGCACAAATGATAAAAGCTTGTTTTAAAAAAGGCACTTTAACACTTGGCAAGCACAGGCAGATCACAGATGATCAAGGACACCACGGGCCATTTTGGGCAGGGTTCCATTTCATTCACATATCCAGATCACAAAGCTACCTCCTGCCACCAATGTCAGCCCCAAGAGGAGAGGGATCTGAGTTATGATGGGTTGGGATCCTTGGAAACTTCATCTGCTTGTATCAAACATCCAGAAGCTGCTCCATGACCCACATACAACAGGTATGGGTGAAACTGAGTTGGTCCCCCAATAGAAGGAGCACAGAAAAGTAGGGGGGTTACTCCCCTTCCTCCCTCCCAAAAAGAGAGCTTACCAAAAAACTGCTCTGAAGTTTTCTTACCCAGAGAATACAAAAAAAACCTGTCTTTTGCCCTTTATTCCCAGCAGAAAAATGAATGGCAATTACCAGGAAACCATCATTTCATCACCAATAGTCTGTAACACCACCACCAATGACATCAGTAATAACTGCCCTCAAAATGTGGCAATTTCCACCCATTCCAACTCACTGTGGGACCCTGGTGCCCCAGAAAGGTCCAGTTATCCCCAAGGGTTTTCCTCTTGTTGGAAATAGAACTATCATCCAGTAAAAACCAAAGGAGCCAACTGGCAAACACATGACTTCTTGTAATAAGAAAGTAACTTTATTGGATTGTAGTGCAGTACCTCGCAAACAAATTTAAATATCAGATAATCTGTCAAGAACTACAACACCATTTATTTAAAGGACAACTAGATTTTACTGAGTTGTGACTCAAAGAAAAAAAATTCAAATAAAAAGCATTTTTCAAATAGGATAGTTAGTGCAGGAATGTTAAACAGACTTTCTGGAGGTCTGTTTTCCTTCTGCATGTCCTTCCAGGAGCCTCGCCCTCTGGCAGCTCCGTGCCCTTCCCTTGCAGGCTTTCTACTAGCACACCTGAAGTCAAAGCATATGCAATGCTTCAGCTTAAGAACCTCAGCAAATCCAAGTGACCTAAGTTGAAAACATCCTAGCCAAAGGCAGCAGGGAAATTAATTCTGGATGGGTGAGATGCCAGAGGCCCCTCACTCCAGCCCCAGTGCTCCTGGAGGGGAGGTATGGCAGTTCCCACTGCAGCACTGCCTCTCAACCCATTTCAATGGCTCCATCACTCTTCATAATCAGCCTCTAGTTTTTCTTAAATAATATTTTGAAGCCTTTTCTCCTGCTTGTTGAAAGGCAATGCTTACCCCCCACTTACCCCCCTCCTCCTCCACATGTGCTCATAGCCCACAACACCTCTAATGCCTGGCTTGGCTCCTATCTGAATTAGATATCAGAAACACACAGCTCACATTGTTGAACCTAATTAAGAACAAATTAAGTGATACGACTATATACGCGCCCTCTGAGCGGCAGCAATTTCAGCAGCTCTGGGAGCAAGATGACCTCTCTGACTAGCTCCCACATTGCTTGCTGGCTGTACAGCCACGGACAGGCCAAAAAATGTTCTGGAACTCTGATGGTTTAGTCTCTCTCCAGCCCCTGCCCTTCCACCTCCCACTCACCAGCCACGGATTCTTTTCAGACACAGGCCATACGTAACACCGCAGCTATTTGGAAATAATACTGTTGCTATTAGCATCCATCACCTGGCCCTGATGTAGACAGGACAGCTTGCTTTTCTTGAGTACTTAAGGAATTCTGCATTCTTCAATAAACACTTAAGAAAATGAACTTTTAGCACACTTGAATCGGGCTGTGTAATGCTGCACAGAGTTTGCACGCCTCCTGCCTCCACATCTCCCACTGAGAAAAAACCTCCCGCTCCTCCCGACCGGCTTCCGCTATGGATTTTAAGTAGCAGTTTACATGCCTTCATGCTATCTTTTAATGCATTTTTAGCCAATTACAGGCTTATGCACAAGCTACCATTATTTATGAAACACAAATCACAGCAATATCCATACGGACCGTTTTCAACCACCCACACAACAGTTTTACTTTCTCAGCCTATTAAGCCAGGAAAGGAATTGGGATAAACAGACTTGACAAAACCATTGCTGGAGTGAGGCCATTTCCAAAACAAAGCTTGCCACTGAATTATATCTCAAATATGTTTTGAAAAGCCAGAAGCAAAGCTCTTCATTTTTTTCCTTGAAGCAGAGAGGGAACTGCAGTCCAGTTCTCCACTCTCAAATAACAGTCAGCATGTTTCTTCAACTCTGCCTCTGGAGAATTAACTGCAAGCACTGGTGGAAGTGGCAAAGGTGTATGAAACACACAAGCGTGCAAGTGCAAGATCATCCATGTGTTTGCTGGGAGACACATGAAGGGCATGGAACTACTAAATGCTGTTTCTAAGGCAAGAGAGTTTTGCAGAAAACCACACGTACTCAAGAAGTACGGGCTTAGCATGACCTGTTTCCCGCAGAAGCGACTCTGAGATTATTTTGGAACATCATGAACAAAGAAAGGAAACTCCAGGCTTCCCAATACTTCCAGCTGCAAAATTTGAAGCCCTTGGTTTAATTCAAAGATAGACTAGAATGGAGCCAAATCTGCTTTACATCAGGCTCTGCAACACCTCGATGAATCCACACGAAAGCTACATCTAGAAAGTTATCTGTAGATCAAAACTTCTTCCACCCAGGCTCAAGGCTGCCCACCTAGGAATAGAGAAAACTCTGAAAAAGAAAGAAAAATACATACGTGCACATCCTTTCCTTACCATTTTGCATAAGAGGGAGATGTCCAGACTAAGACAGCATTACTTTGGTGCTCCTTTGTAAAGGAAGGATTTAAAGGAAGCTACTGACATAAGTCACTGAAGAGGGAGAGAACATCACCTGGTACACTACTGAGACAGTCCAACACCAAATGAGTTTTCTACAAAGCATGTTTTCCTACAACAGCCCCAGAGAAAACAAAATAACTAAATGTTAACATGTTATAAGACCTTCCACAGCGTCTTCTAACTTGTTGAGCTTATCTACCAGCCATGAGACATGGGCCATGTAGTGCCTGGTTCCCAGTGGCAGGAATGCAACTGAGCCCTCATAATTCTGGGTGTGCAATTAATTTGCCTTGTTAGCAGCAAAGCAGTGAGGCAGCTGTCTTGTGAAGAACTGCCTGAGTAGTCTTGTGGAAAAGAAAAAAAAAATATGCAAAGAAATACATTTTATTCCCAGCTGGTCAGAGGTCACAGCACTCAAGAACTCAGACTTGCATTTATGTACAAAACGTGTGGATTAGGAACAGCTGCAGAAACATTTACGGAGTGAAGTCCAGACAATGCAACAGAAAACCCTCTCACTCCACAAAAGAGTAGGCTCATCAGCCCCTGGATTCTTGCAGAGGACATTTCCAGTGAGGTCACCACAGAAGAGAACCCCTGCAAGCAGCCTTCCAGCAAGTGTCTAAGAAACATCTTGCACATGGGAAGCCAAGCCCCCTGTTCCCAAGCTCCATGTTGAGAGGCAAATGCTACAGCTTGATAGATCAGACCACATCCTCCCCAGCTGCACACTGGTTCTTCAGCAGCCTAAGATTTCCTTAGGTAACAGCCCTGCCTAAAGGAGGGTGACTGCACAGCAAATCGGTTTAATCACTTGCAGTGAATGCCAAGCAGCAAGATTTTCTTCAGGCATGCTACACTGCTGTGAGGCCTAAACGAACTCTACCACAGGTATTTTTCTCAGGAGAGAGACTATTAAAAATTCATTTCCTATTAGTGCTGCTAAGGCAGTAACAGTCCTTTAAAAATGTTAAATACCTAGTTGATGAAAAAGCCTTTTTTGAAGTTAGCAGGTAACTCTCATAACTCAATTAGTAACATAAACTACCACACATTAAAACTTGAAGTGATTTGTTGACCATGAAGTAGGGGTCAAGTTTTTTCTTCCTCCCTCTTCTTTCAGGGTCTTTAGTATGTACGCTGACTTATTTTGACAGTATTTTGAGGGTAGATCAGAGGAGAAACAGCCACTTAAACCCATCTGTAAAGCTGCTGTATTTGTGAAGTAAAGTCTCAAACGATACAGCAGTCTCAAGCCTTCCTTTTCACTAAATGCTTATGTTTAGTGATAGGTCAAACCCAAACCAACCTACCTGGGGCTCCTTCAACCTACAGACACCCCAGGAGAGCCGAAGAACATCACACTCTTCAATCTACCATTGAGTTACAGCACCAAGGGCTTGGCTTCTCCAATAGCTCAGACCTTCAAGACCCCTCAGTATCCCTATGTCTCCTTGTTGCCTTGACAGGTACCTCATTCAGAGATCAATGGAAGCTGCCCCCACACAACTCCAAATGTTAACCTTCACAGATACGACACTTGCAGATACGAAGTGCCTGTAAAGAGCAAAATTTGGACAAAGTGCAAACATCTCAACCGAAGTTACTTTGGTTGGAAAATAAAATCATTTTAAAAACCCACAAAGCAGAGCTAAGATTTGATTTTCCACAGGAGGTATGAAGCCCATCTTCATCAGAACAATATAAAGCCCTCAAACTCTGCTCCACCCTATCCAGGAGGACATGCTTCTTACTTCTGCTCTCTTAAAAACTGCCATCATTCCTTCCTAAACAAGGATTCAGCTAAAGCAATCAATACATTTATCATTTCCAGAAATATTTGTATAACTCAGTGTAACAGAAATGGAGAAAAACCCAAAAAGATAGCAAATGGTACAAATTCTAGGAGCTTGCTTCCTTGATGGCCTGATCAGATAGTATTTTGAAAAGTCTACCACCTCCCAGTAAACTTCTGATATCAAACAAAAATTAGTCATTATCCTTAAACCAATTAATAGAGACATTCATAAGCAAAAAAAACCCTAATTTGAAACTCTCAATAGCAGCATACATCAGGTGTGGTGACAGCAGCTACGATCCTCTGGCACAACGCACATCATGCTGGGTCTTCAGTTCAAATACATAAAATTTAGACACAAAACATTTTACCAAAGGAGGTTCAGCAGTTGCACAAGCCTCTGAAAAGAGAAGAATCAAACCCAGGATCTGTCCATGTTAATGAAATGCTGCAGATGCATTGGAGCAGTGTGGGGAGGATCTTCATTCATCAGAAACACGTGCAACACCTACGCTGCCTTCTACCTTCAAACCCACTTGAACTTTTCTTTATTGAACTTCACACTACATTAAAAGTGAAAAACCTTGCTCCATATTGGTTTTAGTTTGTAAGTAAGAGTTGCTAAAGAATAAAAGCTTACCAAGGACTTCAACATTGGTCTTAAACACGAATTTTGTTACCATAAAGCAGCAGATGACACAAGACAGGCAGAAAGACAACAATGTCTATTGAGATCTGCATAGGCGAAGTGAGGGATTTAAAGCCACTTCACCCAGAATGACACACAATTCCTAATATTTCTAAAACAAGAAGGGAGGGACAGAAGGAGCCCTGTGAGCAGAGGAATTGATAACACACAGCTTTCTACATGCAAGCCTCTTGGTGGAGTTCTAGAAGGCAAGCCTTGCATCTTCTGAACTCCTTGACAAGGCTATCTTTGAAGTCACATTAGATTGCAGAAGCCAAAAACTGAGAGACACTGACCCAGGTTGCCCAGAGAAGCTGTGGCTTCCCCATCCCTGGAAGTGTTCAAAGACTGGGTTGGATGGAGCTTGGAGGATCCTGGTCTACAGGTGTTGGAACTAGCTTTAAGGTCCCTTCCAACCCAAACCATTTTGTGATTCTATGAAAATGTAGGTTTGAATACTGGTTACCTCTTTGGTTGACCTTTTCCATGACACTAACAAGGACTGACATTATTGTGGAGAGCTTCCTCCTTCCACCCATCCAAGCAGAAGAGCAAAGGGTTCAGAAAATATGTGGGACATGATGGGGCACAGACTATAAACTCTTAGGTGAGTTTTCGCTTCCATGGGACGATGCATTCCAGCAAGTGAAACACAACTGCCCCTTGTTTGCAAAGAGGAAATTAACAGCCATGCCTTCCGAGTCATTGCAAAAATAAGAACTCCAGGAGCCTCTCAGGACACTGTCGGAAAAATGCTTTAATGTACAAAGTTAATGGAGCAATATCAGATGTAACAGCCTCCCTCTGGGTGAGTAAATGGATGGTGACAACTCTCCTGGGTCTCCCATTCCTCCACTGACCAGAAGAACAGTTTTAGTAAATGCTTTCATTACCAGTTCCTGCTCCCAAAAAGAAAAATACTTGAAGTACCTCAAACACATGGACAAGTTCCACAGACACTCAGGTTTCTTTCACCAAGGTCTGATGGCTGTATATTTTACTGTAGTTTATTTGCATTACTATAAAAATCTTTATCTGAAAAAGCTCTTTTATGAAATAAATATTCTATGTCCTTTAGTCAGGGAAAAAAAAAGTAATTTTTAAGCTCATAAAACATCTCCACTACCAGCATGCTAACTCAGATACTCACTGAATGTTATTAACACAAGAAAAAATGCCCAAGTACACACAGTATAATTTCAGGTCACCCTATATAAGCCAATGCAAAGAAAAGTGCTGCTGTAAATAAAGCTACCAGCCCATTATTAGATACATCAGATTTCACACAGATGACAAGAAGAGAGCCTTGAATCAATACCAAAAACAGCGTAAGTGCTTCCAGATCATGCTAGGATACTTCTGCAAGATGTTACTTGAACTTTTTATGTAAATTACTTCTTGCAAAGCTGAAGAGAGCAGTAAAAAACTTGATTTTCAGTTGACTAAAAACCGACTATGTACATTTAACAAGTGTATAAAGAAATCCAGATCTGTGCTGCTGATTTCTGAAACAGTGATGATGGTGGGGGAGAGGCACAATCCTGGACCAGAAGTTGATAGGGCTGACAACTTAGGGGGGAGGATTTTCCTGGAATACCCAATTTTGCTGAGGATAAGGAAGCAGCTTTCACTGTAATTCAAAGTACTCTGATAAAATACCGCTGGAGTAAGCAGAGCTTACTTTGGATGACACCTCAGAAAAGACCTTCAAGGAGTTTTAAGATGGGTTCATGCTTAGCCTCCTACCTCTCACTGCAGCTGCAAGACTCCAACTTCTTTCCTCCTCCCAGTCTGCCTTTTTCTAGACCCCATAAATACTGAAGGTAAGTAAATGTGAGAAAAAAGAAAGAAAACAAAACCACCAAACACCGAAGTGGCAGAGAGTGCAGCTAAAAATTTGTACACAAAGTATTTTTTTTTTACCCACACAAAGGTTAATGCTAAAGGAACAGTCACTGCACAGATCAGCTACTGCTTCACTTTCTCAAGTATTATTGAATTGATCACCCAACCTGGTTACTTTTTATTTTAATGTATGTTGTAGAAAGACTGAGTAGTTGGAAAGACTGGCTTTCTACAGGCATTTCAGTCTCCCAGGAACATTAAGTACCCAAATTATTCACCACTTCATTAACCAAGTGACCAGATAATAGTAATGGCCTTCAAATTTAAACCACATTGCCTAACGGGAGCATATCCTCCCCCACACTCGTTGGTTGAAGAGTAATCTACTTTCCCCAACTCATGGGAAAACAAAACCAGGCAGTTCCCAGGCTTTTCATGGAGATACCAATAAGCTTTGGAAACAAGATGAACTTCAGTGAGTAAAACTGTGAGCACGAAGATGCAGCAAAGAAAATCATTGTGCTGTCTAGCTGCATTGCAATGCAGAAAAATATCTTTTTTGTAATCAACTCTTCTCAAGATTCAACTCCTTCCCGCCAAATACAGAACTCAAGTATTTCAAGGTCCCTCTGAAAGAAACATTTTTACTACTGGAAAAGGCGGATTTACTCATCTAAGTAAAGTTTCCCTAAATATTTGTATCTCTATAGCAAACAAGCATGAAGCTGTGCCAAGCCTATTTGTATAGGATAATCTCGACATAGTGTTTACATGTGCACTAAACTAAATAAATAGCACCAAATCCTGGATATGAGAACTCTGAGCTTGTACTCCAGGCCTGGGTGGACACTCAGCACCAGCACACAGAAAATTTATAGCTCTCCCTTTTCGCAGACTTTTAAACCCCCTTTAAAAGCTACTAGTTCACCCAGTTCCCACTTCCGAGTCTAACAATGAAGCACTACAACAGCTCCCCAGATAATCTCTCAATCCTAATACCCACCATTAACCACAAATCTTAAAAGCATACTGAAACAAAACATCATTCAGGTGGAAAAAAAAAAGAAAAGAAGAGAACCTTCAAACCTTTGTAAAAGAAAAGCATAAAATAGTGAAAACGTGGTAACAAACTTGTAGGCGAAGAGTTAGTTTAATCCTTGGTCTTATCTATTTCTGTGTCTAAACAGGGGAGAGAGGGGTAGGCAGGATATTAAACATCTCCCAGCTAAAGTATTAAAAGATTTTTCAAGAAATCCCTCTTTTTTTTTTTTAGAAATTCTGTATTTGAGTCATCTTTAACAGCATGGATATTACTACTTCATGCTTCAATTCCAACTCAAAATTAAACAGCAATTTTGTTTTCCAAAACAAGACATCCGCTCACCCTTTACAACATATTTAAGATTTCTTTCCTCCTCCAAGCTGCATAACTAGAAACATCTTCAGCATCAGCATTATTCCCAAAAACTTTCCAAATACTCGAAAAGGAGAGAAAAGCATTAATACTCGCACTACATCTGAAGTCCTCTGGCACTACCATAGCCTGAAGGAGAGGCCATCATCTCACCCCAGAATCTGCACAGCTTCAAGGATGCTGGCTTAGGGTTTTTTTGTTACATGCAAATGTTTATCCTTACGAAAACTGCTCAGATAAACCACCACCATTGCTCAAGACAGTCACCATTCTCTGTCGCCCAAAGGGAAAGCATTAAGAAAGGAGTAAGTGAATAAAATGGAGGTCTATGGTGTGGTCAAAAGGCAGAAGCACACTGTGTCCTGCACCCAGCTGAGTGTGCAAGCCCAGGGAATGGCTGCGCTATGCGACGAGGACTGCCAGATCCACACAAACCAGATACACCACATCTGCTTCCTTTCAATCGCTCAGAGTCTGGACAAACTGTACTAATATTTTTCTTTTTCCTCCTGTTTACCCTTTAAAACTTGCAGCTGCAGTGGGAAGCCTCTCCCCCTCCTCCTCACAGAAGCCCCACTGGGCCACCGGTTGCAGAACAGCACATAGAGCAAGTCCAGCTCCTCTGTCCCCACACGTCAGACGCCCACACAGAGGAGCTCCAAATCAACAGCAGGTCCACCCCACTGAGCTTTGGAGTCCAAAGCTTCCCACACAAGGGTCCAGGACCCATCCTGGCAGCAGGGAATCATATTTTGCAGGGCAACTGTCAAGTGCAATCAGCAACAGATAAATAGCTTGTACTTCAAAAGAGCCTGCTTGGGGATTAAATGAAACACACATCAGCATGAAGAATCCCTCTCCTGCTCACAAGCACCTGCTGCTTCCCTCCTCCTGCTCACAGGTCCTCACCAAACCTGCAGGGAGCTGCAGCTGTGCCAGGCTCCAGAGCAAGGGAAGGAAAATGGCCAGTGCAGTAGATGAAGTGTGCTCCAGGCTTGCATGTTGCTGAGATTGATAGTAGGATGACAGAGACAAATTTATGTCCTTGCCCCTGGTGATTAATGGCCAACTCATTTGATGGATTAGGATTTGTATGGGGTGGAGCAGTTGACCTTCAAGCCCCCTCCTCCCAAATCAATCCCATAAATGGAAGATTTTTTTATTCAGTTAAGCACGTGATACTTAAAATTTATTAGGGTATTATCCAACAGTAAATTAAAGCATCGTGTTGCTGGCTTAATAGTTAGAACCCTTGACTGTTTACAAATAATTTACTCCTTTTAGTAGTCACTGAGGTTACCACTCACTCCATCTCAATTTCAGAAAAGGGTAGGGAGAGGTTTTGAGACTGTAGAGAGACATACCCTCTCAAAAATCAATCCAAAGAGCTTTAGTTGTTACTCAGCATAGAGGTAGCAGAGTTTAAATCATCTACAGCAGTGGCTCATGCTGAACAACATTATTTTGCAGGTGCTCCTGCTAAATGCTACAAGAGCCCAGTAACCTCAGCACTGGGGCTTCAGCAACATCCAACTTGACTTTGGTATTCCCAAATCCATTATGCAGCAGAGTTGTCTACGCTACAGCAAAGGATGCTGTTTCCTACACCAACTTTTCCATCTCAAGTCTTTCCAACTCTAAAATTTTTCCTCCCCTTCTCCAGCTTCCTGAAGTTTAACTCATGCTGTCAGCCCCTTCATCTCTCCAGTAACTTCAACTCCATCACCAGTTCCAACTAGCAGAGAGGTCTCGAGAGTCACTGAGTTCACACAAGGTTTGTGGAGCAGTCACAGCAATGAAGATTAGTAGCCAAGATGCGATTAATCCCACCTGCCAGTGGAGACGCACCCAATAACACATGTTTAAGTGTTTTTCCCAGAGTTAATTCAGATCTCATCAATATAAATTAATAGCTCAAACATTTCCCCTTCATCATGCAATATGAAACACATCCATGGGGATTTAATCTGCTTTGGTGCTATTAAATAACTTGATTCTGCTGCAGCCTTTCAAAATTCCTCCAAAACCACCTAACCAACTTCATTAGTGCTAACTTCAGTAGCTGTGTCATCTGAAAATATTATGTCTTCACTTTTTAATGAGATTAGAAACCACAGATGCCAACAGAGCGTCTTGAGAAATCCTATTTCTAACCTCTGATGAGAAGTGATTGTACTTGTTTTTCCCTCCTCACCACAAGCAAATCCTGAAATGTAAAAGCTTTCTAGGCCTACCCCATACTCTAGCAAGTGACCACCTCATTGTTTTCTTTAAATACTAGGAATGCACCTTAGACAACTTCTTCATTTTGTTCACTGAAAAGGGGCGAGTTGAGTCTAAAAGCATCACTGTATTGATCTGTCCTGTATCCTGCTCTCAGTCCAATACAATACGGCCACGAGCTTCTTCCCTCCCTCTCCCAGAAAACCCACTGATTACAAAAATACCCTCTCAGCTGCTCACGTGGAATACAAACTGTTGGGGGGTTTTTCTTTAATTTTAGAAGACCTTAAGGTCTCTAGAACAACAACATCAGAGCTTGAAGGATTTATTAATAGTTCAGCCACCTCACAGCTAAGCTCCAGAGCTAACTCCTTGCTCTCACTTGGAGATGTGATGGTGCTGGTTTTTCTGGACCACAACTGTCCTGGGACAAGCAACTCCATCCAAATCCTGTTAGACTCATCAGGAGAAAGAGTGAGTGCCCTCCCTTGGTAACATTGGCATTTGGCAGAATTTACCACCTGAAGCTCATAAACAAAGAGCAGCAAACAGCTTTCATGTCACCTGCTCTACCAAATTCAAACCTCCAACTAGATGGTCATCAACATGACCCAATGTTGTGCCCAGTGGGGCTCCTCTCAACTCATTTAGTGTGGCGGAAAATGACTTAACCTTCATGAGTTCAACATCACCAGCTGTGAACAAAATATCAGCAAAACCAAGGCTGCTGCCCTGGAAAGGGAGACTTAGCACGTGGTGAGCCCCTCCAAGGATCTAGGAACCACGGATGGAACCATGACCAGGGTTCATCCCCACCCCAACACAACAGCTCATTTTGTTCCAAGCTTCGAAAAGACAAATGAGCTTTAAGAAATACAGCCCAGCTGGTGTGACCCTGCCCTGGGGAGCCAGGGCTGCCACGCCAGCTCAGGGTTCTGCTCTAGAAGCAGCACCTGAGCTCCTTCTTCCACTCCTCCTCCTCTGTCCAGAGGCTGGAAGCCAGTTTTTTAAACTACTGCTCCCAGACATGAAAACCAAAGCAGATCAAGCATGTGTTTATACGTATTTACACACTCTGTTTACAGAAGTCTCTGGAATGAATAAGATAAATCATATAATCTGTCTGCAGGGGGTGGAGGCAAGGGGAGAAAACACTGTAAATTGAGAAATAAGCCCCATCTGTTCCTCCTGACTGCCCCTGCCCACCCTGCCAGCTCAGATGAGCTCTGTGAACCAGGCTTCAGTGATGGGGGGGTAAAGAGCTGCCCTCTACACCACCCTGACCTTCACACACATGCACAAAATAGTGGCTTGTTGGCCCACAATCCACGCACAAAGCACTGGCCATGAAATAGCCATACACATCCCCTCTGCAGAGGTGAACAGACAAAACAGGCACATGCAGGCAGCTGTCTGACATCCAGCCCCAAAGACACCTCACTAATGAGCCACAATCACTGCAGTTCTTGCATGTACCAACAACCATCTCTTGTCACACAACCAATGGAATTTCAGCTTTTTTTAACTGCTTGAACCAATGCAGAACTGCAAGTACTCCAGGGGAAGAACTCACTCCTATATTCAAAATCAACTGAAACCTCAGCTGCATGTTAGATCTGTTCTTCATTTTCAATGTGCTGACATCCTGAACTATGGAAGATTAAAACAAATCCACCTGTCTTCAGATTCTAATATAACCAGGAACTGTAGGTACTAGGTCATTAGGGAACTAGATAAAAAAGGGCATGTCAATTTATTTAAAAATCTACATGCACCTGGCACACACGTGCAAGCCCTCCAGCCTACTCTTCTTGAGAAGATTTCTGGTACAACTTCTGCTTTACGAAACAGGTGAGGACCCCAAATTCAGAGATCAGCTTGCCACTGACAACAGTAAAAAACAACCCAGGGCAGACTTCATGGAGAAGGGGCTTCATAATTGAAGTCATCTGGATGGAGTCCTGAGTAATCTGCTCTGGGCAATCCTGCTTTAGCAGGGGAGTTGGACTGGATGATCTCTAGAGGTCTCTTCCAACTCTGACAATTCTGTGACTGCCTGCAGGGGAAATCTCATTTGTGATTTTTTCCTACCTACCTCCTTTTACTTTCAACCACGTTAAAACATCAAAGATCTGAAGAAAGATTTGGAAGTAAGGGTTTTTAGGCATCACAGGACAGCTCAGGACCTTTCCAAGCTCCTGTAGCAAGATGTAATAGCTGTTCTATCACACTAACCCACAAAATGGGTCAAGTCCACATATTCTTTAACTCATCTTCTGCATTAGTCTCTACATGTCAGAAGTAGTCCCTTGCTCTAGGGCCCAACCACCACTGGCTTCTTTCAGATTTCAGTTTCTAGAACTGAGGTTTTTCAGAAGACCCAAAGAGCAGACAATTTCTTAACATGGCTTTGTCATCTCATCAGTTAGGTGTTTGCTCCTTGAAAGAAAGTGTAAACTTCTACATAAAATAAGCAACAAGAAAGCCTCCAGGTGGAGAGCCCACAGACCTTCAATACAAGTATGTCGCACCAAGAGGAACAGCAGGAGCAAACAGGCATCCCTTGATCCCACCCAGTGTGCTCTTTGCATGACCACTGAGTGGGATGTTCCCAAGTTGCCAGCTACAGAAAAACTTACTTCTGTGAACCAAAGCATAATGGGATTAAGGTTGAGGCTGTAGACAAATAACTTCAGACACCTAAATGTATGTGACTGATATGATAGCCAATGGCACCTGAGTCAACACAGTCTGGTAATGTTGGAGAGCAATCACACTACTGCAGATACCAAGACAGCCAGATGACAAGCTCTCAAGATTCTCTGACCATAAGCTACATGTAAACTCCACACAGTCACCCACCGCTGAGAGGGGATCCAGCCTAAATAAAACAGCCAGAGCATATTCCAGCTGGAGACCCACATGCTTTGCTACTGCAGCTTTCAACACAAAAACCAAACTCCTCTATACACACAGGGGACCAAAAGGGCTTAGAAGCATGCAGAGAGGTTTCCTCATGTGGGCTTGTTTTCCTTCATGGCATAGATTTGCCCAAGTTTAATTTTTTTTTACACAAATTATCCCAAACGAACAGGACTGCTGCTGAGCACCACAGGTGGAAACAGATGTTGCAGTCCTCTGCATTGGCTCCACGTCCTTCAGCCAACCTCTGCTGTACAAACCCAAACTCACACCCACGGAAAGTCTGTGCCCAGCAGACACAGCAGATGCAAAGGCAGTGCCAGCTAAGCTCGGGCCTTGCAGGAACGGGCACGGCAAGGGCTGTGGTACACAGTCCTCTCTGCAAACAGCATCAGGCTTTCTGTAGGCAAGTTACTGAGAAATCAGAAACCCTTTTAAGGAAACTACAAAAGCTGGAGGGAGGGGCAGTAAAAGGGTTGTGTGCAAGAGACCTGTCTTTTCTAAACTAACTTCAAAAAAATTCTAAAGGACTTCAAAATGTAAAGAGTTTTTCTCCACCCGCACAAACAGATGTGGAAAACAAGCGTGCTCTGTACCAATACGACAGGAGAAGCAGTGTGCAGCACCTTAATTCTGCCTGGAACAGTTCAATGAATCCACTGCCAAAGAAATGTTTTGTTACAAGAGAACATACCTACCAGACACACACAACACTGTACCCCACCACCAGCAGCAACTCAGCAAGGAGCACATTTAAAGGCTTTATTAATAGAGCCAAGGGGAAGACGGTTCTGTTTCATAGCAACCTCCAAGGTTTTTCAGTTTGTTTCTGTTCTTTTTTTGGCATAGAAACAAAATGTCCCTGACATTTTTCAGGAACATAACTGTAATGAGTTATCAGAGCTGGAGATCATCACCTTGTCCCATCCAGGGGCATCACCCTGTAAGTAAACTCGGTGGAGATACAAAATATTTCATGCTTAAGAAAAATTATTCGGCATCTTCCCTACCAGCTCACTTTGGATGAAGAACTTGACACCCCATCTCTGCAATCCAGGCCTTTAAAATAAATAAGTACAAAGTTATCAGGCTACAGTGTCCAGACCAACTTCTCTTCCTAAAGCTCTAAAGCCAGAAGTGCTCCTGGTGATATACTGCTTTAAGCAATAATGCTTATTTTGGCAAAACTTCATTTAGCTGAGAGTACTCTGATCTTCTCAAGAGGCCAGGAAAAAAGCATCGAGCTGGGAGCTATCTCCACTCTTGGAAAAAAGAAAAAAAACAACCAACCTGTTTTGAAGCAAACAGTGCTGCAAATGAAGCTGCACACACCACCTTCAGAGGAATCAAGAAATCTTCACTCAAAGCCCATGCTCCCATAGTAGGCATGAATGCCAAAAGCCCCCTAAGGCAGCTCCTCCTGGCACAAGGCCAGGTGGAGTGACACAAGCACATCGCTTCGCAGCAGCTTCATGGCAGAACATCCCAACAGAAGGATTTGGGTTTTTCTTTCCCCACACAGAGCTGCCTGCCACTCCCAGCTCTCCCAAGACATCACTAACTTCTCCTCGCCAAGACATACCCAGCTTATCAGAGGGTCCATTTTGAGTTACTAGACCATCCCAATGCATCCCTTGCCCCATCTTCTGCCAGGAGCCAAAACCCAAACCCACAGCAACATGTAGCAATGGAAAGATTTTAATTTTTTTTCCAAAGGTTCACACATGCACAAGAACATCTCCAGGTTTCAGGTTGACCCAAGGAGGGCACAGAGGAGCAGGGTGCTACAGATGCTGTGAGAAAGGACAAGCCAGGACTCACCACCACCTTGGCTTTCCCCAGATCCCAGTGGGATTTCTGGTTCCTCAGGTCACAGGAGAAACCACTGCATTCAGAAAGGGACTGAGACAGCTGTGCCTGCTGGGCACAGTCCCCACACAGGGCTCCCATGTCTGTGCTTCTGCCACCAAACACACAAGCCCCGTGGCATCTTTGCAAGGCAGATAAAGCCAGGAGACCAGCTGGGCTGGATTCACTCCTCCACATCACAACCAGCACATCTCTCCCTTTAATCTTCCACTTCTCTGTCCAGCCATTTAACCCTTCAGAGCAGGGAGAAACAATGAATCCATAGGTCAATTCCTAATTCATGTGTGTCTTATTTTTATAATTACCTTTGTTCATAATTACCTTTGGAGAGCGGTTTATAGACTATTGCCTATGTTCTGTTTCCTCTCACACAACTTTTGGTTGTGTCACATTAAAACTGCAAGTGGGATCATGTCAATCATTGACTACTTATTAATATCACAGTTTTATAACTGAATAGAGTTTTGAAGCATTTTAATTCATTTCCAAGGCAGCAAGCCCCCATCAGAAAGACACACTGACAATCAGCACCTGAATTTCTACCTCTGCAAATCCTCATTTCGAGGACCTGTGCTGCACTTTGGATATTAAATGTTGGGGGAAAAGAACAGGAACCAAATACCATTTTTGGTTGTTTTGGGTTTTGTTTTTTTTGTTTGTTTTTTATAATGGGCTGTTGCTCAAAGACAAGGAAGGAGATACTTCCTCTGATACTTCCAAACTGATGTGAATGTTTTCAAAAACAGGAGACAAATCAAAAACTGCATGGAGAGGTACAGGCAAGAACCCTGCAGCTGAGTGTAGAAGTGCTTTACTCACAAGGAACAGGACAAGTATTTGAAAGTCAGGCTGAGTAAACAGGAAAGCTGCAGTCCCCAGATACAATAGGATCAGCCAGGTTCTTTTTCTGGGTTTTACCACCAATTGTTTCCCTGTGCTTTTGGAGGGAAGTTTAATATCTGTGTGCTTAAGAAATCCTCTGGAAACGCATATTAGCTTCCAACAGTGCGATGGAGTATCACAGACCAGCAAGGACCCTTGGAGCACTGACCCTGCAGGCCTTCGAGTGCCATAACCCACGAGCCAATACAAGCACAAGACAGACATCAGCAAGACAAACAGGGCTGTTCCAGAGCTCAACTTGGGAAGGGGTATTCTAGCTAGGACAGGCCAGCACTCCTTACATTGATATGAATAAAATGAAGCTGGTTTGGGGGGGTTGGATGCTTTTCATTCAGGTGTGCATCACAGTGCTGGCAGCAGCCAAAAGATGAAAAGCCCAGGAACAGGCAAAGCACAGAAGAACTTCTTGCAGCACACCTGAACTTCCGACATCATGCAACTTGGGTGCCCAGTCAGAAATCATGGTTTTCCACTCACCATACACTCACAGCAGGGACCTGCCTTGAGGTTTCAGGCTGGTCCACTTCCATTTCCACCCTTTTCACATACATGATGAATTCACATCAATACCTTTGAAAAGGTCTTGTGCTTGAGCATCCCAGGGCGCTTGATTCTAGACCACACGCTACCTCTGACATGCACCAGCTGGAAGCACCAACCCAGCCAACCACTGGCTGCTGGGCAGGCTGCACAGCCCCTGCCTAAAGGGCAAATAACCTATAGACCTAGTGGGTCATGTACTTTTTTGTCTTGAGCACTCCCTCAAGTCAGCACCATTTAATTTTGGTGAAAAACACCAGTAAACAAAAGAGAAAGGTATGAAGAGCAGCTTGGCTTTTCCTACCGCTTTTGCAAGAGAAGGCACATCATTTGACACTGTGCTCAGGATCCAGGCACAGGCAGCCAGATGAAGGTCACTAACCTCTGGGTTTGCCTTTTTTATATTAAAAAAATTAAAAGTGACTAGCTATAATACCATAGGGAAAAAGTTGTGGGGTTTTTTTAAGTGCGTTGTTGGTTTTTTTTGAAACCACAAAATAATTTTATGCAAAAATGCTGGAAAGAAACACAGAAAAACCCTGGATCTCTATCACAGATTTTCATCATTTTCTACAGTTTCACACCCTGTGCAGTTTTGCCTCCACCGCACACCAAAAGCATAGAACAACTGTCTGGAGATTCCCAAGCTGGTACAAAACCACAAGCAGGAACCAGCTCTGAAATAGAGGGGTTTGGCAGAAAACTATGAGAAGCCACAAAGAGGAAAGGGAGCCTCGCACACGAGGGGCAAGACAAACATGACACTGAAAACCAAGTGGCTGCAACAGCTCAACTACATCCAATCTCTGCTTCTTCCATGACAGTGGAAAAGGTAAGGAAGGATGCAAAAGCAGTGGAAGCAAAAAAGAACAACAAAAAAAAAGTTGAGGAAAAAGAATGAAACTAAGAACCTCTTTCCCCCAAGCAGCAAAAGCTTTCTGTACCAACCTGACAAGAAAGTTCCCAGGGAAAAAGCAAGCTGCCAGCTATATTCCCAAATTTAGCACAGAAACATTGTGACCTATGACAGTGAATATTTTATAACTTAGAACCTCAAGGATAAATAGAAACTTTAAAAAAAGGCTTACAGAAGTACACTACCCATTTCAACTCCAGAAAAGCCTCAAGAGGACAACAGCATTTTCTCACCAAAAAATAATCTCTAGTCTCCATTATTTTTTTAAAGGAAGATGAAAAATACTACTGTTCCTCAACTAAAAACCTCCAGAAATATTCAAATATTTTGCCAATATTTACAATTAATGCCTGAAGATGCAACGTGAACATATTTGAGCTGTGCAGTGTGAAATTGGGGAGGGGGGGTACTCCCTACCACGCTCCAGCACTGCCACATACCTACCACGTCTAAAAAACTACCCACTTTTGCTCATTTGGAATAAAGGCACAAGCAATAAGTGACACAAAGTAACCCAGTTATTTTTATGAAGCTTTTTTTTTTATACACTTTTTAGGATCTCTTTATACCACTATGACCATCTGTTGCACAAGTTGCAAAGCAGCGCAGAGACGAGCATCCTCCCGATGACGTATGATATGATTTTGGGATCATTCCAAGTCTGGGTGAGGAAGCACCATTAATTGCTCCTTATCAAAATACACATTGCCTTGCTGGGCTGGATCTTGAAGATTAAACGATCCTACGAAATCAGAGGGAATCCTAATGACGTGAGGAGGAGAGGAGGAAAAAAATAATCTGTGCAGTGCAAAGGAAGAAAAAAGGGAGTAAATACCCTATGTTATGAACACTTGAACTTCAGCAGAACTCTCCCTTTCTCCTACCATTTCAGGAAAGCTAAAAAAAAAAACAACACAGCTTTTTACCTTTATGTTTGTCCTACGTCCCATTTCCCTCAAAAATATGGTTCCACAGAAGTCACAGATGACTTTCACAGCTGCACAAGAGACAGTGGGATACAGAAAACACCTGGCAAGCGTTGTGCAGGCTCCAGATAAGCCTGAGTATCTGCTAACACCATCAGCAATGGCACAATAAAATCTGTGTGGTCACTGTTAAGACTTCCCTGATGACAAAACACAGATACCAACAGCTGACTGCTACTATCAAGAAGCCAACATGTGACAGGAGGCTCAGGAAGTTGCTCTCCATCATTTCCTGCACTGTTTACACTTGGAAGTTCATCTTTGCAAACACAACGGCCAGAGATGCTCACGGTTTAGTTTTATATTTGGGGACACAGCTCTGTAGTTACAGAATCCCACCAAATAAAGGTCCTGTGTGCCTTATGCCTTCTCTTTTGAAAAGCCTGCCTTTGGTTTGGGGCAAGCTCAGCAAAGTTAGGGGTCCCTAAAAAAAAAATCTAAAAAATTTGGTTTTTACAGTGGTTACAGTTACCAGGGAGAGGGAAATTGCAGAAGCTTAGTCATTTGCTGCATGGTACAGAATCAGTACCGTGTCACTATTTCCTCTGTATCATCACTTATGCTTATATATATACAGGCTTGCCTGCACATGATGGGACAAGGAAAACACATTTTTAATAAAGAGTTGTACTAAAAAGCAAATGGGTCTGTTAGAAACTATTTCAAGGTCCTTTCACCCAGTAGCTTTGCAGTTGGTGCCTCTTAATTGCAAAACGCAAGAATTCTTCAAAAATCCCAAGCTCAGTCTTTTATTTGCAGTAATCACACTACCTATTGAATGGCAGCACACCAAAAACCTAATTTATCAACAAGACAGTCTCTTCTTAGCTCAGAAAAGCAGCTCCTCAGTGCAGGGTCAAGAGGACATTGGAGAACAACCCCTTACAAAACCTAGTGCTTCTTAAAATACAAGGCGTGCTTCAGCTTCCAGCAAACCTGTCAACACCAACACAATAGCCCTGCCTTGAACACTTCTATTTTTAACATTTTCCACCCAGGCAAAGGACAACTATTTAATAATTCTAAAGGAAGCATAACTACAAGAGAGAGTTACAAAACTTTTTTCAGGGCCAGCCTAATTAAGATGAACACAAGCTCTAATGTTAGGCAGCCCAAATGAGTTGCAGGGATTCCTGAATTATCAATGTATACCAGCCTCAGAGACAGGAGAGATGCCAAAAACTGATGCCTGATCACCTGGAAGCATGACAGAGTTGAATCTGATGCGAAGGTCGATGCACAATATGCTTGTGTGATGGAATACATGTCATCTGGCATGGCCACCATGGAGAATAGGTGCTATAAAGGATAAAGTTGACCTTAAACAGCTCGTTATTCATTAGATTATTCTGAACCCTTTAATTTTCTTTAGGAACATGCTGTAAATCTGAGCACACATGGAGCTACTTTAAAACCCCCTGGACTATGTACACGTGTGCACGTTATCTTTAGCGAACAAGCCTTTGCTTGCCTTGCTGGCAGGATTCAGCTTGTGTGCAGGCCGAAGACACCCTGGCTCCAGAACAGTCACAAACTTGCTGCACTGGAAGGAAATTATGCATTTAGCATAAAAAATTAAGTGACCTGGAGGTTTTTCAGTCTCTCTCCCAGCAGGAAGGAAGGGCTGAGCTCTCCAAAAAACCCAGCAGGACTCTGCAGCTTACATAGCCCAGTGACTTCATAGTACTTTAGAAACCAAGCCTATTTTGGACAGCTTTCAAGCATTATTTATTATTGCCCAGGGAAGCTGTCACTGTGCCCCCACCACCACCACCACCCACAAGTGTTCAAGGCCAGGTTGGATGGTCCTTGGAGCAACCTGTTCTACTGGAAAGTGTCCCTGCCCATGGCAGGGGGTTGGAACTGGATGATCTTTAAGGTCCCTTCCAACTCAAACCATTCTGTGATAATCTGGGGAGGAACAAGTTGACTATTCACCACCTTTCCCCCAAATGGGAGGGGAGGGAGAAGGATGAAGCTGCACTACAAAACTGAGCCTGCACTTGTGAAGGAGTGACCTGAGGGAAAAGCATCTGTCCCTGTGCTCTGCTTCCAGGCATCACTACCTATACACCCCTTGCAGGGATAAAACTGAAGTGACCTTGGTGCACGTTCTGCCCAAGCACCCCACAACCTGAACACCCAGTACCTCTTCCCAGCACATCAGAGGCAGCTCCAGCCCAGCAGACATGCTGGATCCTTCCAGCAAGAGTCGCCTGGGCAGGAACTGCTGCATACCCATGCAAAAACGCATCGCTCAAGGGGTTTTCTTGCTCACCTTTATCTCTGTGTGGGCAGGACATATACTAAAGGGAGACCTCTGTAAGAAAAGCCCTCAGGTATGCTAAACTCATTTTCCATTCCTCCAGGCACCCACAGATTAAGCAAGTAGGTGAAAGTTGCATTTAAAAAACCCCTCTCCTTAGGACTAACTAAGGCAGTTAATTTGCAGGACCAAAGAGCACTTTTTTGGTCCCCAAAACCAGAAGGCATAACTGTATTGATATTTATATTCTAGGAAGATTTAGCCCTATTGATAGGTTGACTGTTTGCTGAAAGAGCAGCTGTACAGCCCTGGACAGGTGGCAGATAACTTGCAAAAAAACCTCTTCCTAGGAGACGTATATGCCAACTTTTCCTCTCTTCAGAAGCTTTTCAACAAAAGAAATGCTGATGCAACATCAGCCCAGCCAACCTGACACGTAAAGAACAGTAATTCTGCAGGAGCTGTACTAGTTATTAACTCAAGTTCCTGAGACACTTCAGCTTCTTTCCCTCCTTTGGCTTATGTTTAACTCTTTAGACGTGCAAAGAGTATCATTGCCACACAAGTCCTTTATGAGCTCCATCTCATCCAACAGTACAGGAACCCCAAGCCCATAAAGAGGAAAGCAAATCATTATGGTGTTACTCACTCTGAAGTGAATAAGCCTACAAATCTCATTCCATTAGGATGCACAATCTCAATCTTCAGCATCATTTATGAAAATTAGATTTAGTGTCACACGGCATTTTTTTTTTAATAATTCTGTGTGATGAAAAGCTCTAAAAAAGATGATCAAGTGAACTGTTTAGCGAGTGATTTTCCACTGTAGATCTATCCATTGCTCTGGAATCTCCTTCCAGGATAGTCAAGTACCTGCATAAATGTTAGTTTGCCCACTTATTTTAATAGGTTAATTTTAAAAAGCCAATCTCATTATTCTTGCTTATGCAAAGTCAGCTAAAACAAGCTACCACAGCTGAATCTCCAAATAAAGGTGTTTTGCATGAAGTAAAACCCTACAAGAATTCAGTGTTTTAACTTACACATTAATGTCTTCCCTATGAAAATCCTCTCCCAGAAATGCTCTCTAATCTCTCTCTCAATCTTTTTCTCAGGTTTCTGACTTCAACTAATGACCCTGCATCCATGTGCAAGGCACAAAAGTGGAAATTTCAGATCACTCATTTCCTTCCTTTCACAAAAGTCTGAGCATTCAAAGCTCACCATAGCTTCCCATAACCCAAAGTCCTCACTTTGAGTCTGCCTTATCAAAATGGTCCTTCTAAAAAAATGTTTAGGGTGTTTTCAAAATGGGCTACAACTGGTTTAAGTCTATCTCCTGTCCCCAGGGTGTGGATCCCTGGTGCCTCCTTCCCATCAACCAGCACATAGGTGGCCCCAGGCACATCCCAGTATCACCAAGGCCACCAAAAGGTTATCTTTCCATCAAATTAGCCCCTAAGACTTAATCAAGCAAGTTGATACAAGAGCAAGAGCTGCAGGATTCCTCACCCCCAGCTGCAGGGAAGTGGGCAGGGCTGAAAGCCGCCAGTGCACCCTGAGAGACCGAGAAGCCACACCTTCATTCCTCACCTCCCAAATTTTAAGCACCCCACTAAGCCCCAGGACAGCTATTCTGCAAGGACACTGAGATTCTGGCATACGAAACGCTTTTGCCATGTAATCTGTTGTCACAGCAACTGAACACAAAACAAGACCATCAGCATGAAAGTCTTGGTGCTGGCGGAAGAGCAAAGAGAGGAAGCAGCAGATGTACAAGGTGAAAAAAGGTAGAGATAGATGGTAAGTAATTGCACACCTCCCAACTACTGTCCATTAGTCAAGCCCAGGACAGAAAGCTTCCTACAGCTCATCCTTAGGGCTTATACTTAATCTTGAAATCTTACAGAATGGTTTGTGTTGGAAGCAACCGTTAAAAATCATGTAGTCCAACCCCCTTCAGTGAGCAGGGACACCTTCAACCAGATCACGTTGCTCAGAACCCCAACCAACATGACCCTGAATGTTTGCAGGGATGGGGCATCTACAACCCCTCGGGGCCATCTGGGCCAGTGTTTCACCACCCTCACTGTATAACATTTCTTCATTACATCTAGTATAAACCTCCCCTCTTTCAGTTTAAGATAATCACCCCTTGTCCTATTACTACAGGCCCAGCTAAAAAGTCTGTCCTCATCTTTCTTATAGGCCCCCTTTAAGAATGGAAAGAAAGATTATGATTATTCGGTTGTTTTACCTTGATAACATTCTTCAAAGAAACACAGTGGCATGTGCCTTTTAGGCATGGTAGGTGGAAGATACTCCAGACCTTACCAATTATTTTTTAATCCCTTTTTAATTGCTAGCTCAGAATGACCAGTAATCTTTTCCAACAGGATAAGAATCCTCCTTCTCAAAAGCTTTAAACATGCCTTTCTCAAGGATGCAAAGAAAGCACACAGAGCTAGGAGTTGCACGCTCTTTTAACTACAAATGCTTGATTACACTTTAAAGCAAGTCTCTGCTACTGGAACTTCATCAATTAATCATTAACTCTATGATAGAGTATGATGTTCTACTCTACAATATGCAAAACCATCATCAGTTGTCCTGGAGGCTTCTGTCTTCCCCATCTCACCTCACATCTCAACAGACGTAAGAATAAAGAAGTGGTCTTGGCATCTACCTCAAGAAGCAGAACAGTCAGAAAACCACTGTGGATCCACAGATTTTTTATCTTTTTTTTTTTTTAAAGCATAGTAAGGGTGTCTTATTTCAGACCTGGCAAGATACATTGTAGTACCACCTGAAGCAATCATCATTCTTTCCCAAGGGTAACCAACCATCATGTTACTTGATGACTAACTGCTACATATAAAATACCTTTCACAGCCTCCATGCCTGCTTTCCAACCAGAACCTTTTGCAATCCATTACCTTTTCTGCTGAGTTACCTGTGCTGAAAGCTGGCTTCAAAAAGTAAAAGTTTATAGATTTCAACTGTATGTTTTAAGGTAAGCTTCCCTTGAGTGGCCAACACAGCAATCTGAGCAAAGCAAGTGTTTCTGCAGCCCACATACTGCTATGGGAGCACATGCTCCACATTTTGGACTTTTACCAGCAAATTTCTTAAGCAAGTCTGGACACGCGTCACTCCTCAGAGGGGGGTGATAAAGAAAGTTTTCCTGTGCTACACTAATTATGCACAGAGAGCAGAGACATGAACAAAACCCTCCACACTTTTGCATTCTCCATGGGTCCAATGGCAACACAAACTCACTTTCTTGAGGTTTCCTCCAGCTATGGAAGCAGTTTCTTGTGGTTTCCCCAAAGCCATGAGCGGGTGTGGAGGAAGCAGTGTTGATGCTAAGCACGTGGGGATGGCCAGACCACGCAGCCGTATGTTTGCAGGAAGGACAAAAGCCAGTGGGGCTTCCAGCACTGCTGTGAATTTCAAAGACTCATGCGATTTAGCCAGGCACAGTTTAAACTTTCTGATACATAGTACTAATGACGCAGATTGCTTTTGCTGAACCACCTCTCTTCCTACAACCCCTTGCTACACCCTGTATAAGCACTCGATCTCACTCCTACTGATCAGTTCCCCCTTTCAAAACATGCTTCATTCCTTCCCAATGTTTTCAAGTTAATGTTGACTTTTTAGGAGCAGAAGTAATAAAATAAAAAATTTTAAAAGCAGGATTTAGGGGACAGAAAGGCTGGCAGACAGGGTCCCTCCCATCTGCCAGAGCTGCATGTTAATTTTCTACCATGCAGTTCACAAAAGAACATGTCACAGCCCTGGAGTTGGAAAACAGACTGAATGGGTGACTTGAAAGAGACTATTAATTCACAGACAAATTAACCAGGGGACATACTTGGTATGAGGTTTTGCAACAGAAAAAAACGAGATTGCAATAAACATTTGTAGCCTCTTCTAGTGACACTGTCCAGGCAAGGACTCGTGTCAGCAGCCTGGACCATGGCACTATTGTAACTGCACATTCAAATCCTGGGTTAATGAACCATTAATTTGATGAATAAGAACACACAAAGATATGAGAACCGACTACTTCAAGTGCACCAGAAAACCAGTCCAGTTCATTCCCTGATACAAACAGGATCTTTACAAGAGCTGTAACCAAAGCTCCCAACCTCCGCTGATGACTGCAGAAATGGAAGTACAGAAACATTAGGCTACAAGGAAACTTATGGCAGAGATACTACTCTCTAAGCTGACCAAAACCCCTAACTGCTATTCCTGCCTGCTTGACAGGGATACATGAGCAACACTGTCACACCCTGCAGACTTTCAGCCAGATGCTCACTCATCATCAATGTTGGTGACTTCTAGCAACTTTTGCTTCACACGATAACCTTGACTCTTTGATTTAAATTTAATTCTGGAAAAGGAAAAAGGCACTGTTTATTCCTGCCTTTTTGGGATACTGCCAGACAAGAATAACTAAGGTCACCTGCAAGAGAATCATGGTTTCAGAGCTGCAGTTCTGTCAATCAATTATTTCTGAGAGGTATTTACCATTATGTGAACTATCAATCCATCATAAAACCCACAAGCTTCCCTTCCTAACCAGAAGTCAGGGTACTCTGGCACCACAACAACCTACTTGCAATGTTTTCAGACAAATTGCCAAAAAGAAACAGGCAGCACTAAAATATACTCTCTCATCACAGTTACAATAAAAGTAGAAAAGGCCCTTATTTCCCAAAAGTGCTACGAAGGTCTTGGAAAAGCTCATCTTTATGATTAATTCCAAAATAATCTGTACATTGTTCCATGAGGAACTCCGGTTCAGCTGTCCTGATGGTGGAGGGACCAGGGTGGCCCCATTTGCCTCCCTGCAATCAGGGACAGCTGGCAGGAGGGAGGGTGTGAGAAAGGGGCAGCACACACATACAGATGGATGCAGAGTCACTCTGCTTAGAAAGCAGAAGAGCGGTGACTCGTGTAATGCCCCTAATTTAATCAGTTAACTCATGCCTGCAGAGCAGGGATGGAGAGGGCTGAAGAGCCACCCCAGTCCCCAGCACCCCTCCCAGCTCTGCTGGCAATCCCAGCAGAGGGGGGAACATGGGAGGGAGCAGGCTGGGAGGTGAAGGAGGGAGAAAAATGAGATTTCATTAAATAGATGCTGCACAATGATGGTGGGACCTCGCTTTATTTAGAGTTCATGTTTCACACCAGCAGCAACACTGGCCTCTGCAGCAGCTGCCACATCCTCACAGCCCCAAATCTCTTTACTCCACGCCTTGTAAATTTTCTTACTAACTCTGCTGGGAATCAGCACTGAAAAACATTAGTTTTTAACGACAAAATAATGGCTTCAACTCAGGAAAACTTTCATCTTCCTCCCTCCCCAAACCCTAATGCCCCATTCGTGGAAGTGTTCCGAGGCCAGGCTGGATGGGGCTCGGAGCAATCTGGTCTACTGGAAGGTGTCCCTGCCCATGGCAGGGGGTTTGAACTAGATGATCTTCAAAGTCCTTCTCAACCCAAACCAGTCTGTGATTCTACGATTCTAATGTATGCAAGAGGGGAAACTACAGAATAATACTAAGCATTTAACAATTCTCAATTTGCATTGTACCTCTCTCTCATGAGAGTGTGATGAAAATGAAAATCACAGAATCACAGAATGTTAGGGGTTGGAAGGGAACTCCGGAGATCATAGAGTCCAACCCCCCTGCCAGAGCAGGACCAAAACTAGGGCAGATCGCTCAGAAAGGCATCCAGACAAGTCTTGAAAGTCTCCAGAGAAGGAGACCACAACCTCTCTGGGGAGCTTTGAAGAAGCCAGCACAGGAGAGCAGCAGGAATGCTACCTACCCACACGGGCTGAGAGGTGACTGCTGGGACCAGAAGTGCTGGGAGATCTCCACAGAACAACCCCACCCAGGGGATGGGTGAACTACCTCCAGGAACATCTCAGTGCCAGGGAAATGGGAGCGGGAGGGAGGTGAAGCCCAGGCAGGCTTCAAAGAGCTTCAGAAAGGAGAAGACAGGGAGAAGGGCCAAAAAAGACAAGTGAAGCAAACAGGAAGGCTGCAAACGTAGAGCAATCACAGCCTCAAGCATCAGCTTCTTAAAAAGCTCATGAGGCGACTGACTCAGTGTCAAGAAACTGCTTGTTCTACATCACTCAGGCCAGGATAGCAGGTCCCAGGACACCCATGAAGGCAGCTAGTGAAAACTGTGGCTGGAAGGAAGGCACCAGGTACTGTAACAAAATAGATGTAGGTTGCTAAGTCAACCCTTGCACCCCAACCACCAAAGCCAGGAGGCAGGACAGAGGGAGACAAGTTGGATCCCCACAAATAAACCATTTTTTTCAGAACCTGGGAGGCAAAGGCAGCAGGCAGGGCAGCCTCGCCACAGCTGCTCCCCAGGGAACGGCCCCACAAGCTGCGGGGAAGAAAATCCCACTGCCAAATCCCACCGGATGGGAGCATGTGAAGAGCTGCAGATGAAAGGACTATAAATAATCATCATAATCAGAAGCGGACCACAGAAGTCCTAGGCCGAGAACACTTGGTCAAGCAAGTCCACATAATGCCATGACACCAAGAAGCATCTGATGGTAGTTTTTCCAGGAGGGACGGATCTTTCATTCCACTAAAGTCAGTAAGAGACACTCCCAACCCAAACTGCACCTTTCAGAGCATGGAGCTTACACCCCACAACCTTTTAAGTACAGCTTAGTAAGTGCCACAAAAACTGCTGGTTTATTCCTCTTGAAGAGGTTCAATGCAAGCATTTGCTTAAAGACTCTGAGACATTATATTTTAAGCCAAACAAGGTTAGAAAGATTCATTTTCCTGAAATAAAATATACAGATAAGGAAAAGAAAATACTTTTTTTTTTAATAAATCCGTTTGGGATCCTTCATTTTCCCCTCCCCCCAAAAAAACACCCAAACCAGCTGCACAACACTCTGTATGAGCATCAGCTCACCGAGATGGGAATGAGGTCTTTTCCAATGGTGAGCAGGTTGAGCTATGAAGTAGACCTTGAAAAATAACCTGAAAGACTAAAGCAGAGTGCTTAGAACTGGGCTGGTGCTAAGCCTGAACTCAACAGTGGTCCCTCGGCCCTGGAGCACCCTAGGAAATGAGTGTTTTGAGAAAACAACTGCAAGCCAAGGACTACTACATGCAGTCAGCTACTGCCTGCTTGAACACACACATGCTGGAGAACCCATTATCAAGCAGGTTTTGATATCTGGTAGGTTTTTGGGGGTTTGGGTTGGGTTTTTTGTTTTGTTTGTGGGGTTTGGTTTTTTTTTTTTTAAGAAATTCGTCAGATTTAGCAGATCTTTCCATTACAAAGGGTAAGAGCAACACAAGGGCCAAGCCTTCTTCCTCTCCACTTCAGCCCACTGGCAGGGGCCATCTGCCACATCCGAAGCCATTTAACAGTTCTGACTCTCATCTTCCCCAACCAGCATTTCAAGCCCCAGAGGATGAATTAGACAAGTACCCCACTGCCGTGGGGCTACTGACCTCCTGTACAACATGAGATGCACTACAAAGCCAAGTCAGACCAAAGTCCACAACAGAGATGAGAACATTACAGAAGGCTGACCCAAGAACCCACAAAGCCTGGGTCTTCGCAGAATCTCAATATACCATCTCTACAAACACCTTAAAGATCTTCTCCTTCCCCCATAAAAAGAACAAACTCTCCAACCGACTGTGCAAATAAGCCCTCAAGCTATCTGGAAGTCTACCTCCCATGTACAAGATGGTACTAGCTTACCTACCAGGGGATTAAAAATCCAATAATAGTTTTTGGATACTATTTCTAAAAGAGGAAATTTTGAAATTCTCCATTACTGAACACAGCTGTGTTGTGTCAGAACTGCAGGCATGATTACCACTGGAAACGGCTCTTTGATGACTATCACACTGGAATATCTAAAACAAGTAGAAGCATGGAAACAAGAAGTGCTTTGCCACCCAGTTTCAAAACAAAATGCTGAAGATCACTGAATAATATATAAGGGGTTGGTCAGGGAGGGAGGGTTTATGTTAAGTGATCTCTCAAATAGGGTAGGACTGGTAGAAAAGAGATTAAAGACTGAAGCTGATTTATTTCTTTTCAATTTAAATAAAAATACCTTGCCATTTCTGTTCCTTTATACAGTTCAGGAGTTTTCACCATTTTCCAACCTTTTACATGAGAAACTTCTGAGAAATCATTATGTTTTACCTCAGAAGTACCTAACCCACCCCACACATGCTAACAGCAGCTTCCACCTGCAACTGGGCAGGCTATGGGATGCAGCCTCTCAGCTTAATATTCCCCATCTCGTTTGACAACCATCCATGTCTACTACTAGCAGCTCTCTTATCTCAGGGAGCAGTTGCTTCATTAGCAGCTGTTCTGAAGCTCTTGTGAATGCTGAAATGACAGCCAACATCATCATCCTACCAGCACCCAGCTAAACACCCTATGTTACTCAAAGGATGCTACAGACCATAAGAGCAATCCCAAGTACATCTTTTGCAAATGGCTCAGCCTTAAGAGGTTGCCCTAATATTACAGAGTTTTAACACAGCAAGTGATGCCCCAGGTCCTCAACACAAGCATCTGCATTTATCCCTCACTTAAAGCCTGTAAAGCTCTATTTGACACACACAAGGCTATGGGGGAGGGAAACAATATACTCCTGTTTTGTGCACCAAGACAACAGATCCAGGAAGGTTTCTGCAATTTTTGTTGTACACTATGAAACACATTTTATTTCTAATCAAACCACATGGTGGTAGCCACCAGTAAGCAAGATCTTGTGGTTAAAAGATTCCTAAAAGCAGGCCGAAAGAGTTCTTGGGCAGGAGCTTACAAGGGGCTGCAGCCTTGGGCTGAGCTTTCAAAGGTTGTTGTGAGCCGAGATGGCAACCTTACACGTAACTAGTTCAGTTTAACATGCCAGACCCCATAATCCAGCCAGCCCACAGGTAGGAAACAGAGCCAGACAGCAGGCCTGGAAATCACTCCACATGCTGTCACCAGTGGCAGTAAGTGATGAATTAGGGCCCTGAGGACAACAGCGGGAGGGCTCAGTCTGACAAGGGTGGTATGATTAAAGATAACACTCACAGGCCTGTTTTTTAAGAATTATGGTGAATTAGAGATCCAAATTTCCCGTCACATCCATCTGTGCTGGAATTATTTTCTCTGCATGGTGTTCATGGAGCAATCCCATTTTTCATTTCCGTGGGAAGGGGGAGCCTGTGATTTTCACTTGCAGTCTTAGAGAGGCCAGGAGAGCCTCCCGAAGCCTCAGGCTAGAAGTGACATGCTGCTTAATGCTACTGAACAAGCCAGAAATTTTTCAGCAAGCCAACAATCCTGAGCAGCAAACAACAGTTTCCAAGGTTTAAACCTACAAAAGCAACTATCTGACTGTGTCAAAACCAGCAATTAATCCTTCTAGCAACTCGGGGCAAGCACCACAAATTTTGCAGCAGAATACCACACAATCCCAGCTCTCTCCATCCCCCCCCCAAAAGTGCCCTGCCATGTATAGTATTCCCAAAGACGTCACACAGTGGCACCAGTGACTCAAGATGCACGCAGGATGGAGGAATTGGAGCAAACCTAGGAATTTAAAGGGTATGCGGGAAGCGATAAAGAGCTTTAAAGCTACTTAATATAACTCCACTGAACAACTGCTGGCCATTAAAAGCCCTGATCTCTTAACTACTCATGTTGAAACCTGCAAAACGTAAATCAAGCCTTTGCGAGACCAACTAAAATAGAGTTCCCCCAGGGCTCCACAAATACCACGGCAAAGCTACTGCAGCACGGGGCCGGCCCTTCCCAGCCCGGGCTCAACACGTGTGCCAGGGCTTCCCAACACACCCCGTAACACCAGCCTAAGTGCCGGAAACGCTCTCTCCCAACACGTTAATTACCATTTCTCAGAGTTTTGAAATTGCAGCTACGCTGTGCAAAACCCCACGTGCGTACGTCCCGCTTGTTCGCCCTTGGTTTCGCGGTGGTTCCCTAAGAAGGCAAAGAACCGCAGCCTCGTAAAGTTTTAATGGGATAACCAGCCAACTAACAGCATCACCCCGTGGCACTAAATAAAGCAAAGCAACCAACTGCATCCCAGAGGCACAAACTACGTAAATTAAGGCCTGCTCTATAGCTCTCCCTTTTTTTAAAAAAGCTGCTCTTTTGTACTGAAGAAAAAAAAAATCTCATCTGCTACAAACAACTGGCAAATCAAGTAAAAGCTGAAGAATTGGCCTCTTGCCTGGGTTTCCTTGTAAATGCCTTCAAATGGCAGTCATACCCCAAACTACGCTTCGCAGGCCAAGTATATATAACCAAGCATCATTGCTCTCCTTAAAGCCAAATAAAGGACTGAGCAGTTCAAAAAGGGGGAGGTGAAGGAGATGGGCAATTCACTTCTCCTAACAACCAGCAGCTTTTACAAGTTTTTCTGTATTTTATACATACAAGATACAATCTGGCTTGGTGATATGAGTTTCTAGGCTGATCGACAGTAGGGATTTCAGAAGAATTCAAGAGCAGGAACACTCAATTCCAACAACAGTCCATGCCCACAAAAGCAGCCAACACGTTTTTAACAAACAGCCATTTAATTTTTCTTCTTGAAAGGCTGGCTACCAGAGGGCTGCCTTCCAGCACCAGGAGCTGGCTTCTCTCCCCAGGCAAAGAGAGAAGAGGTGGGAAACAGTCTTTCCTGCCTACCAGATTGTCCTGAACTCACAGCTGAGGCCACCAGCATCGTCAGTCAAGGACATCTCCTGGGGACCGTCCCTGGGAGATGCAGGGGACGTGGAAAGCCAGACCAGGCTGCTTGTAGCTCACAGGCTTGTTGATAAAATGACAGTCGCTCTCAGTGGAGACAGGGCTGCTCCACAGCCACCAGCATGCTGAGGACGCTGCCTCTTTGTCCGAGGAACAAAACACCAGGATCACGACAGCTGAAATCGAGCAAATCCAGCCAGAGAGTAAAAGTGGTGAGAAAAAATGAGAGGTGGCTCTAGCAGAGACAGTTGGGAAGGGAACAGTGAGGCACATGCAGAACTGGATTAAAAAAAGGTGCAGAAACAACAGAAAGCACACAGAGATCAGAGCTGCAGAAGGAAGAAGTGAGAATCTGCTCTGAAAAAGGATACATCATCTGAAAAAATACAAGTTTTTGCCCAGTGACACCACCCAGCATCAAAAATACTCCCTGCACTTCCACACTATTTCTTTTCCCTTTCTTCCCGTGTTCAAAGGAACATCTTTAACACAGCTTTGTTTTAGTGCATTAAGGGTCTAAATGGCAAAGCTGTCCTAAAAAGTATGCGCACACAGCGCTGGGGATTATCCCAGAACTATCCCAGTGCTCTCAGCAGAAGCAAACAGTACAGACTGTAAAAATAATGTGATGCTCTGGCTTCAAAAAAAAAGCAGACAACTAACTACCTACTGTAATGCCTCAGCTTCCATCTTCTATTTAAAAGCTGGCATTGCTACCCCAAAGTCCCTGTATTCCTGGAATATAGGGGAACAAGGGAGGAGGGCAGCATTGGGAAAAACCAGACTGGCTGGTTCAAGTCTAAATTAGAAATAATTCTACCTGAGGAACTGGAAATGAGAGAAGTGAAGGGATACTTTTCAGAAAAGTGGAAGAAAGGACACAGCAGTGCTCCCCCCCTCCTCTCACCCACTAACCTAATTACCCAGACACCACCCTGGGAATGGGTTCAACTCCCCCCTTCTCCTGATTCACAGCTGCAAACTCTTGTCTCCAAGCCTCCTGGGGGAGGATTCCTACTCAGGGGTTCTTAATACCCTCTCATACAAAGAGAAACAGCTTTTATAACTCCAGATGTTCCTTGTGCAGGGACTAGTAATTACCAAGGCCCATCTCCCCAGGGAGCACCCTAACTTCTGAGCACAGACCTCCTTTCCAAAGACTCCCAGGATCTGAGCCTTTAACTTAGTAATAGTGATCCATGCTGTGCTCTTCTATATCAAGCCCTTTGATAGCATCTAGTCTCAAAACCAGTGGATTTTAAACTTGTTTTAACTGTAAATTGTGAGAAATTTCCAAGAAACTCCCGCAGCCCACTCTCACACATTGGCAACAGACCTGCAGTTCATTTTGACCTTTTGCAGGCTCCTCCAAAATGTTACACTGATCTACACGAAGCAAACATCTCTGGACGTTAACCAAGACATTCTAAACTGCCAAAAACTCAGTGCAGGGTGGCATTGGCATGCTGGAAGCTCAGAGCTGACACTGCCAGTCCTGAATGGGCACAAAGCAGTGCTAACCATTCAGGATACCAGTGCTTTTAGAAATAAAGGCAACTGCAGCATCGAACAAGGGTACGGGTTTGAGCACACAGCATAATCCTTGAAGATCATGCAGAACTAGCTGCATAAAAGGGCTCTATGTCCCAGAATGTGCTCACGTCCTGCCGAGTACACAAATACTTGTCAAGCCCTTTGCCTCTTCTCTCTTATTGATGTCAGTAATTAAGTGTCCCACAGACTGGTGTGCCGTGGAGAACTGCCTGGAGGCACACAGAATCCAAACACGGCACCCAGCAGCTCACACAAAGAAAGATGCCTTGAAGTTTTTGCAAGAGTAGAGCAGAGCACAGGAGTTTGGGGCATTTGAGACTAAAATGACACTTTGTGGTACTTGACAGTTCTTCAACGTGCTACAAGCTCAGTGATGTGTACAAAGGTGTACAGGAATATTTACTGCCTGCACAGCACATGCACAGATAGCTTAATGCTTTGCTGTTAGTCTTCTTAAAACTAACGCCCACCACCACGCCCAGAATAAGCTTCCTATTCTTAAAAGGCTTTACACTACAAATACCCCACCCAAAAAACAAACTGGGAAAAAAAGAAACAAAAAACACACCCATATATCTGAAAGTCAGCCAGATAGCTTCTTAAAAAGTTGTACTCTAGTCTAAAAATATGCCAGAGAAAATTCATTTGCAAACAAACCTGAAGCCCAAGTGACTGGCAATGCATGCTAGAGTATTTTAAATAAGCAGCTGTTTTAATGAAAGAAAAATAGACATTTCTTCATAGCCCAGGACATGGCACACTGTTTGCTCCGGTATGTTGGAAAAACATTATTTTACAAGGAACAGCCATATACATACAGGTACACAGACTCAAGGGCAGCAGTAATACAGATGTGCCTATAAATTAAGTTCTACCTTGATGAAGAAGAATTACAATGATGTTCTATCAAAAAAGAAGTTGAGATCAAATCTTAGCATACTGTTTTTTCAAAGTGCTCTGAATAAAAACCTCCAATTTAAAAAAAAAAAAGGCTTTAGTAAGTAATTCCTCTTATCCAAATGATTACATACACTTCCGCGGCATATTTATTTCGAAGCTCCTAACACAAAGAAACACTTCAGGGTGGCGAGATGCTGCTGAGGCAGATGGATGCAGGTGACCCCTGGTATGGGACTCAGCACCATCACCTCCATCTCACGAAGACAAGGGGTAGCTTTCACACAACCTGTCCTCAGGTTGTGAAACCCAAGATCCAGCTCCCCGACCCCTAATGCAATTTTTTTTTTCCTTGGAATTACACCAAAACTGAGATGCATTATTGGTGCTAAAACTTAGAATTCAGCAGCCGCTCTAGAACAGAAACCAGGAATGGTTACACTGAGGGCATTTTTGTTTGTACTTTATTTAATGACAGGAGGATATAAGCTGTGGTTTCAACTTTGTTGGCTGGGTTGTCTTCCAAACCAATTATCCTTTCTCCATGTCAAGACAGCTTAAATAACTGAATTAACAGAGGAAAAGAAAAACTTGTCCACAAACCAAAGTGAGAGCTAAAATACTTTGTCCCAAAGGAACCTCTGGGAATGCCACTATCAGAAAATTCACCTTTTCCTTTTTTGACTTAATGTTAGGAGCTCTGCAGTAATGGTGACTGCTCTCTGACAAACCTAACCCACACAGTATTCAGTATTTAAAGAACAAGACTACCATGATATAAGAGGATACAGAGCAGACATTCCCTTACACACGTACATTTTCCTGCAGTGCTTGCCACTTTTCAAACCAGCCTCTTCCACCTGAATCCCAAGCCTGTTGTCTGGAAGACCCCAGGATCCGAACTTCCCAGTGCAGGGGTGAGACATGCTCCTGTGCCCCACACCAGAGCAAACTGTCTCTTGCAGCGTGGGATCATTCTTTGCACATCCAATGCAGCTTGCAATGAAGCAACCCCTTGCAACAATCATTCTTCCTTTGCCTCTGTGGAGAAGGCTGAAATTCAAGTTTATAAAGCACTGTTTTGCAGCTATAGAATCATAGAATTGTTTTGGTTGGAAAAGCCCTTTAAGACCATCAAGTCCAACCATCAACCCAGTACCGCCAAGGCCACCACGTCCCTCAGCACCACATCTACATGGCTTTTAAATCCCTCCTGGGATGGTGACTCCACCGCTGCCCTGGGCAGCCTGTGCTAAGGCTTGACAACCCTTTGGGTGAAGAAACTGTTCCTAATATCCAATGTAAACCTCCCCTGGCACAACTTGAGCCCCTTTCCTCTTGTCCTATCACTTGAGACCTGGGAAAAGAGACTGACCGCTCTTTGCACAACTCCTTTCAGGAAGTTGTGGAGGGAGAAAGAGGAGACCTTCTCAGTGGCTATCCTTGAAGAAAACGTCAACAGCCAAGGAGCGAGGAGCGTATGTCCTGTCCTGCAAGACCAGACCCTCGCCTAAGGTGACACCAGCCACAACCGTGACTTCACACCTCGAGACAAAGTGAACTCAGCCGGGATGCACGGCTTCGGCCCTTAACTCCCCTCCCAGTGTCTAGTTTGGAACCTCCCTTAATTAATCTGAGCACAAGCAAGGCCTCGACAAGCCAGCAGCCCGGGGCGGTTCCTCACCCCCCACCCCGTTCCCGCCGCTGCCCCGATGGCGGCGAGGGGCCCCTCCTTACCCAGGTGGAGGGTGAGGTTGACGGCGGTGGGGTGCTGCACGCCGGCCAGCATGGTGCGGCTCTGCCACCAGGTGGCATCGGCCGGGCTGTTGTAGTCGGTGAGGAAGGCGGCGCCGTGCCGCAGGTGGGGCTGGGCGGCGTCGCAGAGGTGGCAGGACTGGGTGACGCCGGTGACGCCGGTCTGCACGCAATACTCCTCGGCCGGCGTCCCGCACGTGTGGGTGGCCAGCACGGTGGCGTTGAAAGCGGCGTTGACGAACTCGGGCATGCAGCGCTGGGGCCGGCCGCTCCTCTCCTCCCTGCACTCGTCCATGGCGCCGCCGCACCGCCCGGGCAGCCAGAGCCACAGCACCGCCAGCCACAGTGCCCGCCGCTCGCCGCCGCCCTTCATGGCGCTCGGCCGGCGGCGCGGAGCCGGCTGAAGGGTGGCCGGGCTCGCTCGCTGCCTGCCACCGCTCCGCGCCTGCCCGCGGGATGGGCTGCGATGGGACGGGCCCAGCCCGGGCGAGGCTAAGTGGGGCGGGGCTGCGGGCGCGGGGCAGGCCGGGAGCGTAGTCCCTGCGGCCGAGTAGGGCAGGAGCCTCCCCCTCCTCTCGGAATGCGCGGGCTTAAAGGGGCGATGGCGGCGGCGGCGGGGTCGGCCCCTGGGGAATGTGCGTGCTTCTCCCCTGCCGCCTGCCTGCGCGGCCACTTCTCGGCCCGGCTGGCGGGGAGGTGGCGGGGGGTGGTCCCCAGTGACGGGGGGTGGCCCCTAGTGACGGGGTCTCTCTCACAGCGCCGTCGGCATCGCCTGTGGCAGGCGGGAATGCCCCCCTCATGGCCCCGGGCCCGGTCAGCGCCTCTGACCTGTCAGAAGCCGCCCGTTTCTTTCTTCTAAAGGCTTTTCATAGGGAAAAAAAGACCAAGTTTTTCAAGAAATATAAGAAAATTGATTGCACTTTGCCAGTCAGACCACTCTGAGCCTGGTTCGTCTTGTGCAGTTGAGGGCACAGGCCTGAAAGTGGGTCTGAGGGGACCTGTGTCACCACCTCAGCTTCTTCAATTTTTAATTAATTTTTAGTTATTTTCATATCTAAATCCAGATCTCTGCCCTGCTTAGAAACATCAGCTCTGCCAGATGTTGCCAAAGACTGGGTTATGATTTTTAGCTATCAACATAAGATCTCCTGTGACTTTTCAGGTTGAGGTAGTGTGTAAAGATTATTGTGTAAAATCCAGGAATCGTGTCAAGCCAAAACTGCTTTTATTGGAGAGAGTGCCCAAGGAAAGGCTTTGTAAACTTGGTTGTATTCTGAGAAAACCTGAATGCAGCCTGTGGCCGAGAGAGCAGGAAGAAATCAGTCTGTTCTGGGAAAAAGATGGACTTTCTTGTTTTGAAGCAAACACACGTATTATATGGAAGTCAGCTCTTCGCTTTGCACATTAAGAGCGTGCATGAGACTGTTCACAAGGTCCACAGAGCACTCATAAGCAAGCCTGGAAATTATCCTGCTGCTGGCAGATGCTGTTATTATATGTGGTGCTACACACTGGTGTGGTGATTCCTCCTTTTGCCTCCCCAACGGGGCATTAACCTGGCCGTGATGAGATGGCCCCTGTACTGAGACCCCCCCCCAGCCAGCCCCAACACCCACAGAAGGGATGCGGCTGCGTTGCAGTCATTGTTGCATCACTGTTGTTCAGGCTGGAATTACACATCTCCAGTGGAAAGTTTTATTTCCGCTGCTTCCCCCACTTTTCCTCAGTTTATGAAAACAAGCCAGCTGCTGTGGAAGTGATGCTGAGCTGATTGCTGCTGAGGCGGAAGATGTGGAACCAGCATGGTGATGGAGCTTCTCAGGGGCAGTAAGAGCTTGGCAGGGTAGACAGCAAGGAAGGAGGGAGAAGGAAGCCACGTGGAGCAGATCCATGTAAGGGAAGGAAGGGTTAGGGTAGAGGTGAGAAGGGGGAAAGGACTCTAAGCAGGATCAGAGGGTCTTGCCCCATATCCCACTCAGTGGAGCTATGGGATCATCTGTCCATGTGAGGGAGGTTCCCATGGATAATGGAAAATATTAATGCAAAATTCTTGGGTCTCAGTTTTAGTACCTAACAAAAATAATTTGCTTGAGTTTTTTAACTAAACGTTTTCCAGCGTTTTAAAGTACATGTGTAGAACCGTCCCCAACAGTTTATGTGAAGTCCTTCTGTCTTTTCCAGGCTACTCATTCTAATAAGGAAGTCCTGAGAAAGAGCTATTTGCTGATATTTGCCATCAAAATCCACTTCATGCTCATGACAGCAGTTTCATTTTTGAGATGTATATTTAAATTACTAGAACAGATCGAGTGATGCAGTCATGTTTCATTCAGTAAACCTGCAGTCATCCAATGAAAACCAGACTTAATCTCATATCCCTGTAAATAGATGAGCTGTGCTTTCCTTTTAACGTCTTACCTGCTGAAACACTCTGTCGGAGCATTGCAGCATATTCCTCAGAAGCCCATTTCCTTTAAAACACAGAAAAAAAGCATCCTCATGTAAAATAACCATGTCTTAAAAACACAGAACCCAGAAAACTTAGAGCTCTAACTTTGCAATGCTTTACAGGGGTGAATAGTAGTAAAAATACCTTGGTCCATACATTCTTATAACTGGAAACTCGCACAAAGCAGAGTGAGTCATCCTGCATGGCAGGAGTGGCCTGAAAGGAAGGAAGGACTGTTTGATGGATAGGATGGGCACAACAATGAGCCTTTTAGTTAACCATCTGTAAAATAAGAATGATATCTGTGGATAAGGTTCATGACTCTGCTGGGCTTAGGCAGCATGGGCATAGTGAAACAACAGTGAAAAATGACCCGGTTACTGCTTCAAAAGCAGGTGCTAGTCTTCAAGCACTTGCTGCCCCAAATTGCGCTCATCACAGTGATATCAAGTTTCAAGAAAATTTGCTTTCTATTTAATAAAGAGGTGGTCAGGGAAGAACTTAAATGTATAATGTTAATTGTAGAAATCAGCACTTTATTACTTCAGTTCTTTTTTGAAGTATGCAGATCAAGTTAAATGGATGAGAACAAGTAGGGAGAGAGGAAGAACAAAGAGAAGAAATGCAAAAAAAGAAAAGCAACATAAAAACTTGAGAGGAAACAGCCTTTATAAGAGCCACTCTTACAGGAAATTCTGTCGGCTTTCAGAAGGCCAGAACTCCCAAGGCTTGCAGTCTCACTCTTCAAACAGACCTCTTTTCAGAAAAAAAAAAAAAAGAAAATAAAGAGAAAAGCAGTATTTTCTTTCCTTTTGATAAGAAAAAAAAGGCTACAGTGTTTAGTTTTCAGTCTTCCCATACTGATTTAGCATCAGCATCTGTTCATGGAAGAAATTTGAATGCATACGCTAAGGAAAATGGCTCGAAAGTTTTGGACTGTGTTAGCAGAGCCTGGTTGTCTGCGGGTCTTGATCATTAAAAGAGGTTGATAAAAGTATCCTCTATGGAGAATAACAACCCACATTTGCTAATAAAAGTAAATAGAAAGCTTGAGAATCCCCAAATGAACACTGCTGTACACCCCAACATTTAATTACCAGTGCATATATCAGTTTACACCAAAAAATTGACAGAAAAGCCCCATGCTCACCGTGAGCCTTGCAGAGTTATCAGCCACCAAAGGAGCTGCCCAAGCAGCCTCATGAGACGTCAGTTGTCACAATCTGGCTGGTCTGGGCAACATAAAAAGAAGTTTCCAGTGGTTTCCTGCTGTGCCCTCTGTCACGCAGGGGCTTCCTGCAGGCCCCACCACTTTTCTCAGTGGGCACAATGGAAACAACAGTAACGGCAGCAGACATCCACTCCATGGCCACCAAATAACAAAAAACACTTAAAGAAAGCAAGGGGGTCAGCAGATTCACCAAAGAGTCACTGCAAAGGCATCCACAATCAGAAAAGCTGGGTGACAGAATTCAGATACTTTTACAGGGGAATGTGAAAAGAAACCCCACTGCAGTCTCCAGTAGTGCCATGGGGAACACAGAATAAACCTGCTCTAAACACTTTATGAAGATAAAAGCCAAGCTTTAGGCATACTTCTTTTTCTGTCTTGGTTGAAAACTTTATTTCACCAAGTTGGATTAAATGTTTTGACTCAGTCCCAGCTGCGATGATCTCTCTGATTCCACTGAAGCATATGAACAACTGCAAATTCTATAGGTATCAGATTGTCACATCTTTCTAGTGCCCAAAGTGAAGTGAACACAGTGCCTGTGTGCTGTGCAAGGTGGGACTTCAATTCTGTTCTTACCAGCTGGGTGCTGCTTCAATCTCAGCATCAAAGATGATGGCAAAGCTTGATTTATCCAGGCAACGGCCTACAGGCCTGTCTAAAACTGGAGAGAAAAGCTGTAGGAGCGTTAAAGCAGCTCATGTTTTATTTAAATAGGGATGGCAGCTGCTAGCCAGGAAAGCAGAACGTGTTTCCTGAATTGTTTTATTTAATTTTTACTTTCTTTGTCACACTTTTGCAGATTATCCTAAAGGATCCTGTACAGCAACTACTGGAAGGTGAATAAAAAAAGTATCTGTGAACCTGTTCATGAGAGGTAATCTGCTTCTTACAAGTTTGTACAACCCCAGGAGAAATGAAAGACATAAGCTGATTATTTTATCTCTTTTCTGAAGTGGGTCTGGGATGTATCCTCATTTTCTCTCCTTAAGACTGTAATGTTGGGAAGAAATATGCTAAAACAAAAATAAAAGATGAAAGGACTGCAGCTTTTCATCTTCCTATTGTGGATTCAGACACAGCCCATCCTTTTAACCAAAACCCATTTTGGTTAATGGATGTCTGGTGGTGTGTGCAAAATGGATTTGTAGTCTTTGATTCCTGGCAGATAAGATTTTTATCTTTTATCTTTACTCCCTCTTTTTATTCTGCAGTGCAGTCCTGTGCTGAATTTAAGCAACCACATCTTGCAGCCTACATTACACTGTAGCAGTAACATCAGGAGGACCTGAGCCAGCTGTAACTGTATTTCCTTCCTGTCTCCAAGATCTCCACTCACCTGTCCAATGCCACCATGAACAGCTGCCGTTGTCAAGCCCAGCGGTGAGGGCATTGGGAAAGGGACATGCATGGATGGGTGCATTCAGCCTTGAAACATCCAGTGGGCTTCTTGGAGGTGGGACATTCATCAGTGCTCCTCTTCCTCCCTTCTAGCACTCCCATTCTTGGTCAGTACACCAGCAGTGCGCTGCAGGGATTAAATTGTGCCCGAGGAATTGATTATATTTAATTCTATACTGTATTACATCTATAATCTAGACACTAAATCACCAAGAATTGTCCCAGGCTTAGTGTCACCTTCCTCCTCGCACTACAGGGCCCGCTGATGAATGCTCTGCCACCAAAAAATTCCAGCAATATTTAGGTTTCCAGCACACTGATGGAGTTCTCTCTGTAAAGAGCAGGACTTGTTTACCCATATCCGTTTGGATAATGTCTGAGTCCTGTTCTTCACCGACTTGCATAGCTATGCAAATCCTTCACATGCATGAGCTGGGGATGTTTACACTGACCGTAAAACATTCCCAGTAGAATTATCTTCCAACCCTGATAAAATGCTATCCCAGAAAGTAGTGCGTGTGTTGGGGGTGGTCATGGGTATCTCAACCATGAAGGGTGTTGACCTGTGTGACCACAATGAAGTTGTTTAACAAATATCCTTCCTGAACTTCTAGCAGAATTCCCAAGGTTGTTTTCAACAGAAAGTTGGATAACTTATTTTGCTCACTGCCAACAGGGGTGAAATCTTATTCTGAGTTAATTCTTAACTATTGTTTATGGTCCCAATCTTTTTTTTTTTTTTTTTTTGTAGCCAATCAGTCTTGCCATGATCATTATTTTATTAATAGTGAAACATCGCTGTTTGTAAAACCCCTCTTTTCCTCACACAAGATGGCCACTGAGAGCCAGAAATTGTTTGTCTTGACTAGCAAGCTGCAGTTTGATTTGTTGTTATGTCAGAAGAGTCACACTTGGGTGTCCAGCAGGAGGATGGCAATACTAGCATGTAATTTTGGGATCTGGAGATACACTGATCTTCCCCAATTGCTTGTTCCTCCCCCTACAGCTCCTCAGCAGCTCATCTCTGTTCCCACATGGAACTGCGTTGAGGCAGAACTGCTTCTCCATCACCTGACTGGGAGCACACAGTGAATGGTGAGGAGCTACAGGGGGCTGGCCTACAGAGCTGTCTTTGGGGTACGTGCCCACACACGTTCTTGGCTGCCTGTCAGCGTGCCCCATCTCTAGTCTTGGCACCCCCAGCTCACGATGTTCTTCCCTGCATTGCCTGCGTGTTTGTTGATGGTCAGACGATGACCGGTTGAAAGCACAGAACAGATATTCTCTGTACTCAAAGCCACCCCGCCACCAGAGACTAAGTGGACAAAAGCAGCAATTCAGGGAAAATCTGTTCAGCTCCTGTAGCAAAAAAAAAAACCCACATACTTGGAATGAACAGAATCTTCTGACAATACAGCTATTAAGCTTTACAAAGTCTCTGCAAAGCTACAAAGCACACACAAACTACAATTTTCAGAGGTTTGTAACTCAGCCATCTTTAGGTAGACATTTGCAAGAACACCAAAAGCTTGTTTTTGACATCAAGACCATTCCCCTATCAAACATCAATCCCTTGATCTACTGTTTGGGAAGAACAGAGTGTCACAGTGAAATACATACGGTGGCTTTGATCTAGGTTACACACTGTAGTATTCCCTAATGGTTTTTGTTTGATCCAAATCACTCTGAGCTGAAAATGAACATAAAAACTCCACAGCCATAAGGATAATGAGACACATAGCCCATGCAGTTTCAGTGGGAAAACAAGAGTCAGTTTTGCAAGATGACAAACAGCAGAAAAGTCAAGGTTGAAAATGCTGTGTGTTTGACAAGGCTACCAGCTTTGTTGGCAGTAAATCAGGAGCACTGGTTTTGTTACAGCAGAAAAGAGGTTTGACTTTCCTACCAGCATCACCACTGTCATGCTGACTTTTTTCCTGATCCTTGGCAGAGCACTTAAACTTTCCTCATTCCTTCCTGACTATAAAAGTATCTAATACTTAGCCATTAACATATCTCTTTGCCTGCTAAGTGCTCTTGGGCAAATCAAACCAAACTTGCCATCCTCCATGGTCATCTATCAAGACTGAACTCTTCCAGGATATCTTTACCTCCGTTTGAGTGGTGGGTAGCCAGAAGATGGACCATCTTGATGGGACCACACAGTGCCATTACTGGCTTAATGTAACTTGATGTCGCCTCTTTTTCTTCCTCTGATTTTAGACTGTCAGGATTTGTGACTTCTCTGTCTCTTGGACAACTGCTGAGCTTTATGTTGATACTAAATAAATAAATAAATAGCAGGTAGCTATGGGTCTAGTCAGCTTCTGAAGAGCACCCACAACTCCTGCTGCAAAGAGGTGGGAGAAATGCCAGTGCTCTGATACCCTACCCCGCCTTCCCTTTTTCTTCAGTCAACGGAAAATTCTCCAAAGACCCAGAAGGCTGGATCCTGTGGGAAAGAGGATCCAGTCTGCAGAGGCGAGAGGCTGTGGCCAGGGCTGTGTCTGCCCTACCAAGTCCTCAGCTAGAGCAGAGGACAAGTCACAGTTTCTTGGGAGCGTTAAGTCTTACAATCTTGCAATCACAAGAGGACCTGGGAAGAATACAAAGTGCCAGACCATTCCCTGGTTGTTCTGTTGTCCATAGGTATCACAGGACTGGAAGATAACCTAATATTGCAAAGACTAGGAATTAATCCTGAGTCATAAGGCAGACTGGTGGAACCTCATTCATTGGGAGCAACTGAATTCCTGTTTCCCTCTATGTCTGTAATTTTTTAAATAATGTAAGAATTTCTCCTCCTAGTTTGGAGCCTGTAAAATGCTATATAAACACTCACACTGCTGCTTATGGATTATCAAAGCAAAGACAAAAATTAAGATTGCTAGGGAAGGAAATGACATTGTTAAACTCATCGGTGGATACCATAAACAATGGAAAAATGTCTAAAATGCCTCATAAATAGACTCTTCCTGCTAAATGTCTTAGTTTTTTGCTTTTGAAGTACCAGTAGCAAGTTACCTAAGGAGGAGATTTGAAAATGTATTAAAATAAGAGCTCAGTAGGCAAGAAAAACATCCTTTTCATAGCTGTAAGCTGCATTTGCTTGCTGGGATCCTGAACATCCTACCCACATTTTCATCCCTGCCACTCTGTTCATGGAAATATCAGAAAGACAAAGTGAAGTGCTCAGAAAAATGCAGTGAATACAAAGGGATGGGAAATCCTATGACCCCTATCCTGTTCTTTTACTTGTCAGACCTCTAAAGAATTGGAAATCTGTAGTCTCTTCACCTGTTACTAGTTTCTTGCATTTTGGAGCTCTGAAAAATTATTACATCAGAGAATTTAATTACATTGAAAGCATTTATCCAAGTAGATCAACTACAACTTTTATCTGACAATTCATTTTTGATACACTGATTTACCTTCAGCTATAAGCATGTTATTTTAAAATCCTATGAAGAAGTTAAAATCAAGGCTTGAATTTGTATTGACATTAGAGATTTAGATACTGGAACATGCTTCTCAAAAGTTACTTCTATGATTTTAAATAACAGAATGCTTTTTAGGATAGCACCTCGCTGTGACTGCCCAGTGTTTTTTTAACCTAGAATGTAGTTTTTCTTGGTCCACTTTTTGGCTTGAGTCATTCTCAAAACACATTTCACACCTCCCCATCAGCCACTGGCTTGTGGCAACTGAGTTTTTGCCACCCGAACTGTTTGACTTCAAAGGTTAAGAAAACAAAAAGGCTCCAGAACATAAACATCTTTATGTAGTAATACATACCTAGCATACCATTTTCATCAACGCTTCAGTGCAGCTCCCAAAGCTCTACAACAGTAGCTGAAATTTTGTACAAGTTTGGTCACTCCTGCATGTTCCAGTATTTAAAACTAAGAAGTGTCCCTGGATATGTATGCTAGTAGGGAAGGCTGCCTTATGTATACCCTGAACTTACACTTTGCATGCATTTTTCATGTTAATATTCACCAGGAATGTAATTCTCATTTGTCCTGAAAAGCACACTTGAATATCAATCATAAAACAATGAGAATACGGTTGTACTCAGTGATCTTAAAGGTCTTTTCCAACCTAAATGATTCTATGGTTCTACTGAGAACTACTGATTGGTCAGACACCAGCGGATACCATTTTAATTAACTTCATCCCCATGTTTGAGGGCTCTGCAAACCCACAGACATGTTTGGCTTATCTTTCATGTTGCTGAACCACCCGTGTTTCTCCTCACAGTGAAGCTGGTTGCCTAAAGGGTGAATTGGATTTACTGTGTTGTGCCAGGCAGGTATCCATCCCTCCGGGGTGCTCCCTTCCAATTCATTTATGCAAATACAAACGTAATTCCCCCCACAGTACTTGAAAGCATGGTGAGCTTCCAGATAATCACTAGGAGTTCCTGCCCTAATTTGGGAAAATATTTAAACTTTTCTTTTTTTTTTTTTCTCCCTACCTTGTGTTTCTGTTTTCCAGCCATTCCTTGCCCTGCCTGGATCTGGGGCTGCAGAAGATCTTCCCAGTTCGTTAAACCTGTAGAAGAAGTCAAGCTTGAAAGCTTTTCCTTGTGTTCACCTCATCTCCAGCTCAACTGTGGACAAGTACAGGTGCCCACAGTTTTAACAAATTCCATCTCTCAGGAGAAGAGGGAATAACAACTCTTCACTCACTGATGCCACATGGCCAGGTCTGGGTTTAGCAACATCTGGCTTTCCAAAAAAAGAAAAAAGAAGGAATAATGCCACACAAGGAGATGCCACATAACTTGGATAGTCTCCTGAAGTGCACACCGGACAGTCAGCATTCTTCTCATACTGAGCCCAAGTACTCACAGTCAAGTCTCCTTCCAGGTCACAGTGAGGACAGCAGATGTTCTCCCAGTGTGTTATTCTCCTTGCATCCTGCTGTCGGGATTGCCAATGTATTCAGGTTCCAGATATAAACAGGAGTTAGCTCAATGGAGCAATTGTTTATTCCACTACACATTACATGAGATAATTTTGCAGGCTTGTCTTGGATTCCTGCTTCAGGGGAGCTGAAATATGAAGGTGAGAGGAGCAGACCTGGTGGCAGAAAGCAAGAGGTGCTTGCACTTGGCTCTTGGCAAGGATGTCTCCGGCTGTCCTGCATGGCTGGAAAGGCACTAGAAAAAACATTTCATACTTGTTAAATCATTAACATGGCATTCATTTTTTTTTCTATATATTTGGGGCATTTAGGGACTCATCGATGCTATAAACTCTCTATAAACTGATTTGTGTGATCAACAACAAGAAACAAATTCAATGCTCTTTGGTAGACAGGACACATAGAGGTTCAGCCTGAGATAATACAAAATAATTTTAATAGGGTTGTAATAGAAAGAAAAAGCTTGAGGAAATGTGCCATGTTGATATTGTTCAGCTGGATATCTTGAGTAGTGAAAACTCAGCATGTGTTGTACATACAGCAACTTAGAAAAGGAAAAAAGAGATGAGCTGACAGATGACCTGCATCAAAAAGAATACTGTGCATACTGCCCTTGTGCTGTCTGGAACTGGGCAGAAAGATTTCCAGCCTTCCCAACACGGACAGACAGCCTGTTCCCTGTTTTGTTGTTGTCTCAGCCTGAACCATAATGCTCTTTCCAACCATGGTGCTGTATGGTTCCTTCAAGACTCTTCCAAGCATGTTGTGGTTTCTGTAGCTGTACGCCATAACTACTGGCATTTTTTCACATTTCCTGGAGCTGCTGGAGTTGGACTTCTCCAGCAAATGGCTGGTTTGAATAAGATTACCAGGGATGGCATGCAACAAGCATCCTTGTTAAGTACGTGCAGTCCTACAGCCATCAAGAGGCAGAACTCACCTTGGTACCAATCTTAAAATAGTGAGATACCACCCGGTTAATACAGCAGCAGAGCAGGAGAAGAGAGAGAGTCTATAGGCAGAGGGTGCCAACAATGCAGTGGACAAATATCTTTTGGAAAAACTGAAGAAGAAAGAAACCAACTGGCTTGGGATCTGCAAGACTAAACCAGAGTGTTTCATCATCAATTCAGAAGACTGAGTAACACCTTCTGTTGGAACACTTGTTGAGATTGCTTCTCTGGCTATCTCGTGTATCCTCAGTGCTATCCGTGAGGATCCTGATGATCCATGAAAACTCAGGTTAAAATCAGTAGGCTAACGACTATATGGTGGTTTTGGTATAACAGAACTTCCTCAAGGTTCTCTCTCAGCAAAGGAAGGTATCTTTCTGTGGGATAAAATTAGCATTACTAAGCACAGTGTGTTGTGATTAGAGATTTTTTTTTTCTTAGAAAGACAACTAATGTTTCCTTGTAAGACTTCTGTTATGTAAACACTTTCAGCTCAAGATTAAGTTCCCAGCCTTCTCTTGGATAAGCTGAGTGGGCTGAAGTCTTTTCGTTAGACCTATTTTTGGCCTTGGATACTTTGTGATCACTTTGAACTCTCTCCACATTTTTAACACTGTAAAAATGCTGGATGTGAGAATTAGGTACATTTTAGAAGTGATCTTTCCATTAGCATATGCAGAAATAATATAAATGTTTTTATTCACGCGTCTTTGCAGCCACCATGTATTCACATCTTTTTGTTCACTTATTTATTTACAATGATTTTTAAGTTGCCCTCAGAGATAGATGTCTACATAGTCAGCTGTGAAGCTCTGGTTTTTCTAAACTTGCTTTCCTGACAAAGATCATTTACTTGGAACACAGCAAACCATGCCTGAGTCTGTATTTTAGTTTCCAGTAACTTCTCCTCCGTTGGTCTCTTTTGGAGCATCTCCACTCAGAGTTTGAAGGTCACCTTTGCCAAGGCTCAACATGGAAAGTTCCAGTCTGAAAACGAAGGCTCCTTCGAAGCTGGAAGCAACTCAAAGTAAGTTATATAGTGTGGGAAAGCTAACTCAGCTATTTGCATTGTTTAGACAGCTTTGACTATACGAGTCACAGGACAGGAACCATCCTTTAAAATATAAATTCAGAAACAGGCATTTGGGACAGCTCACATATGCTTCTGTTGCTGGCTTGTAGATGTTGGTTACTATAGCTACCTGATGTAGCCATTATTTTCATGTATATTGCACACAGACTCAAAAATACTCTGCCTGGAAAGAATTCAGCAAGATAAGATGCTGTTCTCACAAATACTGATTTTTAGTTTAATATTTTAGACTATTTATTTCAGCAGCTTTGTGAGTTGAACCCCATGATTATGTAGTTACATCTGTCTCTCTAGTTCTTTGTGTGTATTATGATGCAAACAGGAGGTACTGACATATGTTGCCTTTTCCTAAATTTGGTCACGAGTTCCTTGTGTCACCTCAGAGCCTCCGTATCTTTTGCTGTAGAATTTTCCTCTCAATTTGAAAATACACCAAGAGAACTGATAAAGTTCAGGAGCTCTGCATAATGTTGCTGGAAGCCTGGCCTGGAGAGGGACAGGGTGATGCTGGATTTTAAATGCCCAGGTGTGGGAAGCTGTGAGGCATTCAGGGGGTTTTGCACTATTTTGTCATTTACAAATGATGAAACATTAACTGAGGAGCTGTATCCAGAGCAGAGACATTTTAAAGTTTACTCTGTATTGGTAATAGCTTGTATCAGGAATAGTGTGGCCAGCAGGAGTAGGGATCTAATTCTCCCCCTGTACTTGGCACTGGTGAGGCCTCACCTCAAGTCCTGTGTCCACTTCTGGCCCCCTCACTTCAAGAAGGACGTTGAGGTGCTGGAGTGGGTCCAGAGGAGAGCAACAAGGCTGGAGAAAGGACTAGAGGGAAAGTCTTATAGGGAGAGGCTGAGGGTGCTGGGGTTGTTTAGCCTGGAGAAGAGGAGACTCAGGGGGGACCTTATCATTCTCTTCAACTACCTGAAGGGAGGTTGTAGTCAGGCTGGGGCTGGGCTCTTTTTCCAGGCAACCAGTGACAGGACAAGAGGGCACAGCCTGAAGCTGCTCCAGGGGAAGTTTAGGTTGGATATTAGGAAGCACTTCCTCATGGAGAGGGTGATTAGACATTGGAATAGACTTCCCAGGGAAGTGGTGGAGGCACCATCCCTGGATGTGTTCAAGGCAAGGCTGGATGTGGCACTTAGTGCCATGGTCTAGATGGTGTGGTGGTGTTGGTCATAGGCTGGACTTGATGATCTTAAAGGTCTTTTCCAGCCTTGGTAGTTCTGTGTTCTGTGTTCTGTAATAGTATAAGAGGAATCACATAGAAAAAGTGAATCTAAAATGCAGTAAGACTGAAAAGGAAGCTAGGAAGCTTGTCTGGCTGAGCTGACCTCGTGTAGAAATGTTTAATATCTTCCAGTTGCCCCATCCTTGGCTCTACAGAATCTCTGGTACTTGGTCTCCCTGCTCAAGCTGTGTGTCCTTGTTGCTTTACTGTTCTCAGTGCCCAGCATTTTTAAGGCTATAGCAATTCATCTCAAGAGCTGACAGGACATTTTAAAACATCTTTTTTGTAAAAAATGTCAGATAGGAAACATTGGTATGAATCCCAATGACTCACGTGGTTGAGAACCACTCGGAGAGATAAAGGAGTTGCAAAATTTTCTTTGTTCCCAGTGATAATTCTGAAGTGAGACTTCCAAAGCAATCAGTTTGAATCTCAGAGAGTTTTCTTTGGAAAAAAATTAAGACTAAACTGTTTGAAGACTTTGTTGAGTAAGCGCCATCTGGAAGACTAAAAAACAAAAGTCTCTCTGAGTTTTGAAAATATCTGGTCTTGGACTTTGTCCTAAGTTAGAAAAGAAAAAGAAATCATGATCTCATACTCCTGGAGTTTGCAAACATGAAAAAACTTTAATATTTACCCTTTGATTTGTTTTGCTTCATTTTTGGTGCCTCACCCTTGAAATAAAGATTATCAAATGGCAGCCTGTAATTCATAAGCAGACTTTTCTCATTAATGATTTGACTTCAATCTTCTGGCTTCATATGTTACAGACTACTACCAAAATTGCAAAGTGGAGTAGGTGAGGGTCATACGAGTGTGCAGTAAGAGGAACCTAGTGAACTCCCAGCAGAGAGCAGAGCAGTCATTTGTACAGTGCATTTCCTATCTGTTGTAGTCTTTCTTGTTAATAGTATTCAAAGTATCCTATGTATAAATCCTCTTCAGGATAAGATGATCGTGTTATTGCCAAGAGTGAGCATGCAGGATCTTCTTCCAAACAAATGCAGTAGCTCCTTGCTTTTCCAGTGACCCAAGGTTGCCTCTTTCAGCTTCATTAATATGTTCAGTGTAAGTGAGATGACGTTGCTGGTCCTGGGGCTGTTTAGTATGAGTTTTGGAAACAAACTGATATTAAAGCTAGAGTCTAGCTCTGATTGTCCCCATGTCTGATGGTGATGGTGATCCTTATTTTAGCAGTCGTTAGCATATGAAGAGGAACATCTTTCTGCATGATTTATCCTAATTTACATAGAACCAAGACTGATGTGTTACACCATCAGCTTCTACCTAATATACATATCCTCCTAAAGATGCTTTGTGATCAAGTACCACAGTAATCATGTGAACACAAGTGCTCCTGAGAAAAACAAGAACATCTCTTTGGAAGCAGACTTCTGTGATAACCACTGCAGCACAGATGCTCCCCAGCTGACAGCCTCTCCAGTGCCTCTCCTGGGCTGAGAAAGTTGCAGGCTTCTTGGTGAGCTCTTCGACCGGCCCTTTTTCTCTCTGCTGTGGGAAGGATTGGTGCAGAAGGAAGATGCTGACCCACTGGTGTCTATTTTTGGTCTGTTCTTTTTGGTCAGTGTGGCTTAACCATCTGTTATTCCATCTCAAAGGTGCAGTATTTTTTAAACCCTTCTTCTCTTTGTCTTCTTTTGTGGCATTCTGCTGCCCTGCCCAAGCAATGAGCAAAACTCCCTTCCAGAAGCCTCACTGAGTCTCTGGCTAGTCCTAGGGGCAGCTGCCAGCTCCACTGGCCAAACCACATGTCTGCATTAGCCCTAAGGGAGAGGGATGAACCATTTTATGGCAGCTGTAAAAGGTCACACAGTAAACACCAACGCTACTGCTCATCTGCTGTCCCAACTGATCCAAGTGGTTTGGATGTGTGTGTGGTGTGCCTGTGAGCGAGCAGTGCAAAGCTCTCTCCCAGCTCTTTGAGATTCAGGTTACAAACTGGAGAATTATCAAAACATAGTAAATTAATTTGAGTTTGTTCTCTCTCGTTTTAGACTGGTCATTCAAATAAGATGCGTCTCAAGATGTGTAACACTTGAAAACTTTTGTCTTAAAGTACACTTTCTGCCTTTCCTGCAGCAATCTGTGCTACTTCCGGGGCTTTTTTGGTTTTGTTTGTTTGTTTATAAGCACGGGGCATTCCAAGAGATTATAAAGATCTAAAAGAAACGTTGTTTCACAGTCAGGCATGTACTAGAAATCTTCTAATCTGGCTTCTGCTAAGGACAGAACCAAGTTGTTACTGCTGCTGTGGTTAGTTAGTAGCCCTTTCCTCCTGCTTCCAGAGTTGTTTTTGCAATGTGTTTACATGTTCTCCTTTCCTTCAGCCTTACCTCTCTGCAGGGATGTATTCAGGAGATTGCTTTAAACATCCAGTAATTCCACCAATCATCTCAAACTCTTGTCCTTAAGGAAGTTCTCCCTATGTTGTATGCTACTGACTATATTTTGCAGAACAGGCAAGTTTTACGGTCCTGGAATGCTTCCTACTTTTCCCCACTCCCCTCGTAAATTATAGTTATGCCAAAATTTTATCTCATCTAGTTATATTTTTTGCAGTCTTTCCATGTCAGGAAAATTACTTGCAAGCTTTCACATGGCATTAAGAAAAAAAAAAGAAAAAAAAAAAAGACAACATTTCTGTGCTCCCTGTTGCTGCTGTATCCACTTACATACATGAAGATGTCCTTTACATTCTTTGGTGACATCATTTGGAGGGGCTGGGATGATGATGGAAGTTGTGGAAAAGTCAGCTCTGGCTGAGGAACTATTTGTGCTGCAGTGGGTCATAATAAAAAAAAAAAACAACAGCTGGAAACATATAAAACTTTTGTTTGGCATTGATTCCTTATCAAAGTCATGTTAAAGAAGCACAGGCAGCTGGAGAAGCTGATGAATACTGGAAAAAGGGAACTAGTAAGGCAATCAGAACTGCTGAAGAGATGGAGCACCAACATCTCTGGTAATCCTCTGGGTCATGAGCTACCTGAAAACTTAGGAGAAAAAATAGAAAAAACCCCCAAAACTAAAACCAAAACAAAACCAAAACAAAAACCCACAAAAAAACCAAAACCAAAACAAAACTATTCCAAGGTAGGTTTTATATTTGTTATCTTTCAAAAACAGCTTTTCATTACCAAGTACCATGCTTGTAAACTACAAAATTTGTATGTTTTGTTCCTGATGTGTATAACACTGGCAGTGACATTGTTCCAAAGAAAGTAAACCACCTGATGTTGGCCCTTCCTGTAGGGCTACTGATCAGCTAAAATCTAAATCTCCAGCAGTCCTGTCTTGGTCAGGGTTTGGTGAAGGACTGGTCTGTGCTGATGAATGAGCCTCTGCAGGGCTATACTGTATCTCCAGACAGCATGTGTGTAGAGTCACACTCTAAGCCACATCAAATGAAGTTAAGATTTTAAAATCATTTCAAAACTAAATGTGGGTGCCTGTGCAAGCTGCCCTAGCACACTGCAGAAGTCAGGCACAACCACAGGCTGCTGAGGCACCAGCTCCTGGTATTGCCTGCCCACAACATCCCTCCAGGTGTTTCTGACACTCAGGTCAGAGTTGGTAAAACTGGCTCAAGGGCTGAGCTGCACAGGTCATTTTTGATGGGTTTGAATAGTGCAAAGAAGCAAAACAACTACACACCGTGCATGTGCAAACTTTAAAGTCAGTTCCATGCCAAACCATGTTTCATCAGGTCTGGGGTCCATAGCAGACCTGCATTTTTTAATCAATATCTGCTTTGTTTAACACAGAGCCTGAGTGGTACCCACTGAATGCACAACTCATTTATTACCATCCTCGTTTGATCCATTGTACTGTAAATAAGTGTTTACATTCAGTCCAATACTACAAATATTTAACATTTCCATCATGATCTCTTAATAGCCTCCAGGTGAAAGTACATGGGTTCAGTATGAAAACTAATGAAAGTGCAATTCCACCACTTCCAGCAAGCAGGATGCTTTTGTCACTATCTTAGAGGTAAGAATTAAGGGGGAAAAAAAGATGGTTTGGGCAGAATACTCTGGGGCTTGTTTTCCAGGTTCTTTACCAATTTGTAAGTACTTAGAAATTTCAGTTTTCAGTGCCTGCATATCCACAGGTTAACATGTAGGTGCCTTGCACATTGCACACAGAATATAAAGAATGTACAATTAATGTGAAACTGGATTAAATCTTCCATCTGGAATTGCATTGGAAATATAGCAGAGTCAGGGAGAAAAAAATGTCTTTCCTCATGTAAATGAGCATATAAATTCTTTAGTTATGACATCCTTATGTACCAGAATACTCACGACCAGAAATATATTGTAAGAGGGGTAGTGGGACAGAAGTGTATCAGGCAAAATGTTCTATTTGTTATCTGGCACAGTATAATCAAGATTTTTTTGCTCTTTATCAGAATGCATCCCTGTATTAGATAACGTACTGTGTTTTCATTCTAACTCTTATATCCATATTCTTTGGTTGTCCTAAAACTTTTGAGATCTGGTTGGCACTTGGTATTTAAGGAACCAAGGTGGAAGAAGGAATCCATAAGTTCATCTTCAGTTGGATCAGAATTCCTAATATTAAAGTTTAACCTTCCTCCCACTACATGTGCTCATGTCATCCCAGCAAAGCTCATGCTTTGGACACTGCCAGATCTGTGAGTCACTCAAGGATTCTTAAAAAATTAAAGTTTGTAATGGTTGCCTTGGAAAAAACGACATCACTTGGAGTTTCTCACAGAAGCTTTCTGCTCTGAGTGCACCCAGCAGGCCACACTTACACAGTTCCCACCGTGCTGAGCTTGGATCATTCTAAATCCTCAAATTCTTTCTTGCTACCAAATCCCAGAATTGATCAGGCCTGCAGAGCAAAGGGAGGAAAAGTGGAGGCCAAGAAGAAAACAGGTGCAGAAAACATCTTTAGCAATGTCACTTGTCAGTGCATGGAATCAGTCAGAGTTCCTGTGTGAGAAAGCATACAATTAAAACTAATTAGAACTCCAGTAAATGCACCATGCTTTTCTCATCTCTCTTGTGCAGAGGTACACATCTATGCTCACCAAGCTTTTGGAGCTGAGCAGTTTGCCTGAAGGATGTTAGTGTTTTGTTCAATGCAGCAGGTGCATGCAATCAGGAGGCAAGCAGGGGGTCCATTTGAAGAAATTAAAAATTGGTTTCATGGCAACTTTGTAACTTGTTGGTACCATCGTTAGTATTTATGTGAGAAGTTTTAAAACAAGCAAGAGAAAAATTCAAGTAACCGACTGACAAGTGTTATCCTTCATGTTATGTTTTGACACCACTGCCAGTATCACCTTCTCTCCTTTTTCACTTGGACCCAGAAAACCAGAAGAAACAGAGTTTCCAAATCCCCTCAAGAGAGCTTTGTCGCATCAAAAGCTCAAGACACAAACCTAGTGCGCCTGAGGTCGGTACAGCAGAGAACGGTCAGTGGTGTCGTGGCTGCTGAAGCTGGTGTCTGCACTTGCTGGGGCTTCTCTGACCATTGCAGACAGTGACATGGCTGGAGCTCAGGTAGTTCTTTCTTCTTGAATTTCAGATAATTAAATTTGCTGTACAAGAGATGCAAGCACTCTGACAAGCTGGCTTTTTGAAACAAAGCACAGATCAAGTTACTGACACAGTAAACTCTTCACAAGCTCAGTTTTTACTGCAAAAATGTACATGTCATTTCAGGTTAATGTTCAGTTTTCCATACCCAGGCTGTTTAAGCTCCTCATTAGCATGTCAATCCTTGTTTAGACTGTGCTTTTCATTTCTGGCACGGGAAGTGTAGGCACAGATTATTGCTTTCCCACTTAACTGATCTTGATGGATTGGATATTCAAAACCAGACTGAATATTGTTAAGCAGTAGTTTCACACTCGACATTCCTCAATATGTAAAACACTAGGCACTGAGATACAACCAACTAAGCTATAATTTGTAGGTGCTAAATAGTCCATGTCACCTTTCCCTGCCACAACCTGTGACCTGAGCAGCCCTGAGTGTCCTTGCAAGCTCCATCCCAGCAGCAACTCCCAACATAGGTGTGTGACCCACACAATTCCATGTTCTTTCACCTGCCTGTACCCTTCCATGCCCATTAGTTTTTTTAACAAGTCTTAAAAGCAACATGAAATCAGATTTAGTATTTTGTTTAATGAATAGGACACTGGTGTTGAGCTGTACCCAAGAACCAGGCATCTTAGGGAGTAACAAAGTTCATCACTGCAATAGTACCCGAACCAGTGAGACCTCATATCACAGCCTGGGTGGCATTAATGTTAAGGTAACATTTTATGGTCTTTTTCCAATGATAGCAAATTATAGCTTTACAGTTACAAAGTAAATTGTTTTTGTAAGTTTACCTGAGAAACATCACCCTCACTCTGAAAAGGGGCTTGGTAACTCATGAGGAATACCAAGATGTAGTGAAGCTATGCAGGGGGAAAATTAGAAGGGCCAAAGCTCAAGCAGAACTCAACTTGGCCACTGAGGTTAAAGATAACAAGAAGAGGGTTTTTTCAGTATATCAATAGAAAAAGGAAGACTAGGGAAAATGTAGGCCCATTGATGAATGAGGTGGGCACCCTAGTGGTGGAAGAGACAGAAAAGGCAGAGTTACTGAACACCTTCTTTGCTTCAGTCTTCACTGCTAAAGCTGTCCCTCACGAATCGCAGACCCTGGAGGCAAGGGGAAAGATCTGGAGAGAGAAAGACTTCCCCTCAGCAGAGGAGGACTGGGTTGGAGACCACTTAGCCAAACTGGACATCCATAAGTTCATGGGCCCTGATGGGATGCACCCATGAGTGCTGAGAGAGCTGGCAGATGTTATTGCTGGGCCACTCTCCATCATCTTTGAAAGGTCATGGAGAAGTGGACTGGAGGAAAGCCAGTATCATTCCAGTCTTCAAAAAGGGCGAGAAGGAGGATCCAGAAACAACAGGCCAGTTAGCCTTACCTCTGTCCCTGGAAAAGTGATGGAGCGACTCGTTCTGGATGTCATCTCTAAACACATGGAAGAACAGGAAGTTATTTGGAGTGGTCAACATGGATTTACCGAGGGTAAATCATGCTTGACCAATCTGCTAGCCTTCTATGATGACATAACTGGTTGGCTGGATGAGGGGAGAGCAGCAGATGTCATCTACCTTGATTTCAGCAAGGCTTTTGACACTGTCTCCCATAACATCCTCATAAAGAAACTGAGGGGGTGTGGGCTAGATGAGTGGACAGTGAGGTGGATTGAGAGCTGGCTGTGGGACAGAACTCAGAGGGTTGTAATTAACAGAGCAGGGTTGCATTGGAGGCCTGTAACCAGTGGTGTCCCCCAGGGGTCAATACTCAGTCCAGTCTTTTTCAACATATTAATCAATGACCTGGACAAGGAGACCAAGTGTATCCTCAGCAAGTTCGCTGATGATACCAAACAGGGAGGGGTGGTGACACTCCAGAGGGCTGTGCTGCCATCCAGCATGACCTGGACAGGCTGCAGAGCTAGGCAGAGAGGAACCTAATGAGGTTCAACAAGGGGCAATGCAGCTGGGGAGGAAGAACCCCATGCACCAATATAGGTTAGGGATGGACCTGCTGGAAAGCAGTTCCAAGCAGAAGGATCTGGGAGTCCTGGTGGATAGTAGATTATCCATGAGCCAGCAAGGTGCCCTTACCACCGAGAAGGCCAATGGAATACTGGGGTGCATAAGGAAGTGTGTGGCCAATAGGTCGAGAGAGGTCATTCTCCCCCTCTACTCTGCCCTCGTGAAGCCACATCTGGAATACTGCATCCAGTTGTGGGCTCCCAAGAGAGACAGAGAACTACTAGAGACAGTCCAGTGGAGGGCAACAAAGATGGAGGATTGGAGCATCTCCCTTATGAGGAAAGGCTGAGAGAGCTGGGACTCTTTAGCCCAGAGAAGAGAAGGCTGAGGGGAGACCTTATTAATGCCTGTTAGTATCTAAAGGGTGGGTGCGAGGAGGATGGAGCCAGACTCTTTTCAGTAGTTCCCAGGGACAGGACAAGGGGCAAGGGGCACAAGCTGGAACATAGGAAGTTCCATTTAAATATGAGGAAAAACATTAGGACAGGCTGCCCAGGGAGGTTGTGGACTCCCCTTCCCTGGAGATATTCAAGACCCACCTGGATGCAGTCCTGAGTAGTCTGCTCCAGGCAATCCTGCTCTAGCAGGGGAGTTGGACTAGATGATGTCTAGAGGTCCTTTCCAACTCTGACAATTCCATGATTCTGTTAATTTCTTCAGCTAGGATTTAGCATCAAAGTACCACCAAGTCAAAGTACTTTTAGACTCATAGAATACATCATAGAATATCGTACATATACTGGATGACCCCGATACCCTAGTCCACCTCTGAAAACTTACCACATGAGAAGAATTGAAAAGCTAATGGTAATTTCATGTTGGACTTACTTTAAACTTCCCTCAAACTCCCAACATCCCCCAGTTATGAGCTCCAAGTAAGTATTCCAGTTGGATTAGCGGGGAGGTTAATCCTGCCAGACTCGGTAACATAAAGGCCCTGCAATACCAAGGGTGTGTGAGGCAGAAGCAGCCTGCTGCTGCCCCAGGCCAGCCCAGCCAGTTTTGCTGTAAGAGGTAAGGGAGTTTGGGCCAAAAAACCCCCAAACTGTTCATACGCACACATTTATTGTCAACTGGAGCACTGCCCTCATCCTGTTCACACCTGCACAACACGGCCTGACTGTAGAAACATGGACTTGCAGGCACCCCACGTCACCCACCCCTGCTCCATGTCACTTCCCAGGTGCTAGTCTGAGGGGTATGGAGGACACCACACCTGGCCAGAGGGCTTTTCATTCCATCCATGTCGATACACTTCTGCAAGCACCAGGCAGCCAGCTGAGCTTTGAATGTCTGGAATCCACTGGCTACAAGTTCAAGAAATTTAATTAAAGAATCGCTCTTCCACATGTATTTGGAAGAATGAAGCACAAGTGTTTTGGAGCAGCAATGTAAAAGAACACTGCCTCAGATGGAGGGCATAGTTCACACCCCTGAGGTCACTTCAGGTTCTGAAGAGGCAAGCAGCATCCCACCAGTCTTGAAAAAGGTATTCCAGGTTCTTGAATTATCTGGATCAGAAAAAGAGCTGATCAGCTGCTGTGCCAGGAGGTGTAACACAGCATGTGGCTGGCTGCAAAGGAACCAAGTGCTGCCTGGCATAGACAGAAAACCACTGTAGCAAGGCCTCTTTGCACAGTTTATTACAACAACAAAGGAAAATCCCCACTGAGCCCAAGTTCCACAATTTTAAATTTGTTTGGCAGAGAATTGTTTTAGACACTGAAAAGGTTTCCTCAGAATGCCTTGTACCTCCTACAACCAAAAACTAACAACAGACGGCTTGAAACTCTAAATCCAAATACAAAATTAAACATGTAAGTCTTTAAAAACAGACTCTTTATTAAGAATAAATAATACAACTTGCAGTAAATTCCCTAAGGGCACAATATATTACAGAGCTGTAACTAAGGAACTGAAATGGCAAACAGACTGGTGACAGCAAGAAAGGGATTGGGAGAGGAAACACACTTTTGTCAAAGTGTAAAGACTTCACTGAACTTCCCTAACTACCACCTGCCCCTCCCCGGATCCCCTCTGTAGCCACCACCTGCTCCTCCATATCCTCCTCCTCGATGATAGCCTCTCCCTGCTCCATAGCCTCCCCCTGGGCTACCTTGGTATCCTCTTCCTCCTGACTGCCAGCCGGAGTAGCCGTGGCCACCGTACCCTCGACCTCTGTAGCCTGAGCCACGGGGGTAACCTCCCCAGCCCCTGAGGCCACCTCCATTGTCGTAGCGAGGCATTTTGGGGGGGCGGGGGCCATCGCCGAACCTGGCAAAGAGAAACATTGCATACTTAGAATCATGGAATCATTCTAGTTGGAAAAGACCTTTAAGATCATCCAGTCCAACCATTGACCCAACACTGCCAAGCCCACCACTAAACCGTGTCCCTCAGCACCACACCTACACGGCTTTTAAATCCCTGCAGGGTCGGTGACTCCACCACTGCCCTGGGCAGCCTGTCCCAGTCCTTGATAACCCTCTGGGTGAAGAAACTGTTTCTGATATCCAATCTAACCACCCCCGGCACAACTTGAGGCCATTTCCTCTTGTTACATCGCTTGTTCCTTGATGCAATCTTACAGATTCAGTATTTTTTTAAAAATACTACAGGAATAATCAACTGCCAAGATACTCAGTTACTATGTCTCTATTTTCTGTTAACAGAATATGATGTTTGAATCACAGTTGCACTTTCACGCTTTTCCCACTTCAGTAAGAAAAGCTGGGAATGGCCCGATGTCCCAAATAAGCAGTCCCTCCTCTGCACATCAGCCAGGTCTACACCTGGGATAGAATGCTTTCCCCTCAATCCCACTTCTCCAGCTCACACAAATGTGGAGGGAGCCCTGTTGCTGTTTATGTGAGGTCAGCGACCTTTTGCTCCTCACAGAACACACTTGAAGTGTACATTGAAGCTGTTCTTTGTTTTGATCCTTAAGTTACCAACAGCTCACAGGTGTTGGTAATATTTTTCTGTGCTTTGGGAGCAAGATGTGAAAATGAGGGGCAATGCATGAGTGCAAGCACAGCCAAACAGTTTATTTCCAGAGACACGAGATGAGTAGGTTTACTAAAAAAAAATTTGTATTATCTTCTCTTAAAATGTCATTGTGTTTTGGAAGAGGCGATGGCAGCTTTCATTCCTGAGAGCCTCCCATCCTTCCTGTGGGAACAGGCAGTGATCTGCCTACACCAGATTTGAACGTGACAATTCTACATACACCCAGACTATGGGCTTTGTAGTATAAGCCTGAAGTTTCTGCCCACACAGGACAAGACACTCCTGGTGGTTTTAGCCCTGGGCTTCTCCTGGGAGGGAGCAGCAGAGCTGACAGCTGTGCCCTGCCCTGTGCAGGCCCTTGGTGTCCCTGGGGACAGGGCTGGGGAGCACTCCTTGCCCAAGCACCCCAACTGCATGAGCCAAGGGACCGAGCTGACCTTGCACTGGCAGCCATGAGGCTGATGCCTGCGGCCGAGGGCCTGGAGATCTGACGGATCACGTTCAGCATTCGCTCGTGTGCTGGGTCCAGCTGCAGAATGATCCCAGGGTCTTTAGTCACCTCCACCACAAGAGCCTCCATCGCAGCACGCAGAGCAGTGATGCAGGCAGCTGCCTTGTGGGGCATCTTCAGCTTGATCCTGGAGCAGAAAGAATTACATCGGATCTATTACAGCTTCTAGTAGACAACGTGTTACGAAAGATATTCCATAGAGTGATTTTTCATTGAGTGCTGCACATGGTGAGCCAGAAGTCTATAATGTCATCTGGGAAATTCTTATTTGTCAAAGAAGGGGCATGAAATTCAGAAGGCAAATTTGAAAGATCCCTAAAAATCTGATATTGTTAAAACATAGGTCTCCTTCTCTTCAAATTTGCTCTTGACATTCAACATACTCAGATAACACCAATATGTAACCCCTAGCATCAAAACAGAAACATACAAAAATATAAAGTAAACCAAAAACATGAGGCACCTCAAGATTTTGAAAGCTCCAAGTCAAACTTTAAAATATTAGTGAATTAAACAGCTTAAGCAATTCTGACCAGAAGGAAAACAAACAAGCAAACAAACAAAAGACATCCAGATGGTATTTACTCATGGCCATAAAATGTATGCTGCCAGAGGCAACCACCAAATCCTTAGCATTTCTCTCCTCAAGCCATGTTTCCAAGACTTAAAAGCAAGCCCCCCTCTGAAGGGGAGGTCCAGGATACATAGTACCTCTTATTCACATTCCAGTTAAAGGGGGGAAAAAAAACCTGCTGTTTTTATGGAAACTGCCTGGCATCATGTTTTCAATTTAAGCACATAATCTGCATGGAACAGTGCTGCCAAAATAAACCACTCCCTTCCTCACAGGAAAGAAAGGTAATGTCCTCACAATTAACCTGGAGCAGCACACAGCTTACTCTCAGGTTCCTGTTCTAAAGAGACTCATGTCTGTCTGAGCAGCCACTCCCCCTCAATCTGTGTTCTTTCAGAGACCTGAACATTGTAAGCACCAGGGAGGTCCGTACCAGTCATCCACCAGAATGAGCTCCCCATCAGACAGGACTTTCTTGGAAGCAAAGAGAAGCAGCTGCAGTGGGCTCACCAAGGTCATGGCTTTGGCAGAGATGGCTCGTGTTCGAATCTGCAGGTGGAAGAGGAATACGACTCTTGAAATGGAAAAGAGATCCCTACACCTTCCTCTGGCCACTGAAAGCAGAGAATTTTGTAAAAAAAAAAAAAAAACAACCAAAAAACCAACAAAACACCACCCCAAAAAATCTAGGTATAACGTTAGGAAATGACAAGAGCACACATACATACAAAATTGAATGCTGGGCAGATGGTTACAGGGATTCAGCACTGGCTGGTGTGAAGAAATGCCAAAAACTATTTGCAATTTCAAAGTATCCATTTAAAAAGTATTTGTTTTTCTACAACTGTATGTCTGCAATGATGCAGCTGACACTTTGCAAGAGCCATCTCATGCTCTGCCAACGTTACAACAAGCAAGGCATAGCTGAATTATCTTCCCACCTTTTGCATCACTGGGGCTGTGATGACGAGCTTGTGTTGCTTCTTCTGTAGGGTTCTACACATGCACATTTGGAAGCTGCTACACGTCTGTGCAACCAGCTTGCTTTGTCATTTTACAGACACAAGAAGCTTGTACCTTAAGTGAGCACTTGGACAATAACCAGCCATCTGACCTGAGCCAGAGATAACAGCACTGACTACACGGGCTACTGCCCTTCATTTTAAAGAGGAACTGAAGAGTGGTACTTAGGATTCCATCCTCCCACCCTGACAGCTGCCTCTCTCCCTCCTCTTTCACACAGAAGCTGTTCCACTTGCTCGTCCTCAGGGAGAAGATTTGCTCCTGCCTGGAAGATACCACACATACTCAAAAGAGAGAGGCTGGCCAAAGCTAGAAATTGTGGCAGAAAAATGGCCACAATGAGGAGAGTTGAACCTTCAGTCTCTGTCTTAGCCATCTAAAGCCACCATCTTCGTCACTCTTAGTTTCCCACGTATATTTTGATTGAATAAAGCATCACTTTTTTAGTTCAAAAGTCTTTTGGCCTTTTTAGGGGAGCACACTTTACAGAGACAGTTGAGACAGACCAAAGGTCTGACCCACTTGGGATCCTGTCATAAAGGGTGAAGAAGCAGCAAAGCCTCACCACAGCACTGAACTAGGTACGTGGAAATCCCCGAGTATCCAGCTGAGTCCCCAGCCAATGCCCAAAGGAGTCCAAATTTCATTTATTACCAATGAAGTGGTTGATCTGCCATTACTAAAATAAGTTGCATGTCAGCAAAAAGGACTGTGGATATAAAAATCTCAGAAGTAAACTGTAATTCTGAACTAACCAATGTATACAAGGTTTCAAAAAAGATGCCTGGGAAGTGGGAGTTTTCCTTGGAAGATGACAAGCTAGCTACATGCCAGAAAGGGAGCACCCCACTGCCAGATTACATCTTGCTGTTTTCTCTCTGGATTCAGAAGCAGCAAAAGTGATAAGGGCAGAACTTCTCTAGTGCCTGATTAGTATGGAAGAGCCCCTAAAGCAGCCTCTTAAAGAATATAATAATTTAGATCTTTCTCTGTGATCTGGCTGTTTACACAGAACTCACGGGAACTGTCTATGCAGCTAACACCTCTACTACAACTGAAATTCGTTGACTGAAAGTGACTGTAAAGGCTGAGTGACACCATGACCACATAATGTTCCCTTTCTGCAAAAACAAACAAACCAAACCAAACAACCCCAAACAAGCTAAATACTACCAAGTATCTTTTTTTCATAGAGCTGCTTTACCAAAAAGAGCCTCTTGGACAACTTGGCAGCAAATGAACAAGAACAAATTATAAGTCCTTACCTTTTCTCCAAAAACAAAAAAAGGTGATGGATACTTGATGTCCTGGCTGCTGAAAGGGCAGTTGACAGATGACTTGTGGATGAGTGCATTGTGCCCCTCAGTGGTAAGAATTTTCCTCTTCTCCTTGTGGTAGCAGACATTGGGGTAGACCCCAAAAGCAAGCAGGGAGATTACGACATCCAGATTATTATCTGGTCCAGTGTTGTTAAAGGGTTGAGTCACCAAACATTCTGTTGACAGAGAACAGAAGACTGGCTTGAATCCACAGGTCATGTAGGACAGCAGAGCAGGGTTGTTTAGGATCCTGGATCACTGCATTTTCTGATCCAATCAACTGGGAGATGCACATCTGTTCTCGAATGACCTCTGCACTCAAAGCATTTCAGTTCTACATTCAATTTTCAATTTTTTCATGGAGAGCAAAAAGCTCAAAAATACTACTACAAAGAGATATTTTTCTCTCCCAAGCTCCTCAAAAACAAGGAGAGAGGGGTTTGCCCAGAATGTGCTGTACCACAGTGTGTTTCCTGTCATTTGTTTTGGAAACCGATCTTTTGGGGGAGGTCAGGATAGATGTTTTCATTTGTTTATTTGTTACAAACCTCCCCAGAGTCTCTGGTGGCTTGTTTTCAGGTCATCTTGCCCAGAAAAAAAGTTAAGGATAAACACAGCAATGATCCTACCAGCACAAGGAGAAAAAAATTAAAGGAATTTAAAAAAAAAAAAAAAGAAGAAGGAGAAAAAAAAAGGGGGGGGAGACGAACATCTGCTGAATTCAGCCAGCCATGCCATTTAACTGAGCAAGCTCCTTAGGAGCACTAGGCAAATTCAGAACCTGGTCAACTTTTAGAATCTTTTTTTCCTTAGAAAATCAATAATGTGCCAAACTACTGCACATCCCTGTGGCACAAACCCAGAAAACCACAGGGCACATAGCATGCTGTTTAGATCACAGAGACCATCCCTTAAGGCTTATGATAAGGGAGGGGTGGAGCACAGCACATTTTGGAAATGCAAAAAGTGAAGAATGAAAATCAGGAAGGTAACTCCCTAAGAAAAATTGCTTAATAGATTTTTAATGCTTCAGCCCTAAACCTCAGCCTCCAAAATCTCCCTATGCTGGCACCACGGCTTCTCTGGTTTAGACAGCTACGAGAGAATGAGTTGTCACTAAAAGTTCATCTGAACACAGCTGTAAAAGCAGAACAGCTTTATGGCAAATCCACTGCAGGCCTCTGTGCAGTGTTCATCATAGATTATCTTGTTTATTTATTTCTCATCTCAGAATTAAAAATGCAATTGTTAAATTACTATGTCCAAACAGAATCACCTTCAGGGAAGCCAGATTTAGTAAGTATCTCTTTCAGCTGGACTTTTGCTTCCCAGGTCATTCTAAGAGTAGACATGCTGAGTCTTTTGTGTTCACAGAATCTTTTTTCTGCTTCTTCGCCACCCATTCTAAAAAACAAACAGAGTGAATTACAAGCCTGTTCAAGAAAAGGGGAAGTGCAACAGTTCAGCTCTCACAGTGTCTGTTGGCATATCTAGTCTGGGCACGAAGCTGCTCAACCTGTGTCACCCAGAACCTCCCATCAAATTTTGAGCCAAGACAATATACCTTGCATCATCCCAGGCTTGGAAGACGGAGAGCAAAGCAACATGATCGGAAAACCTGTTCCCAGCAAAATTCCTATGGACATAACCCAGGCGTTTGCCTTCACTGATGAAAGGTTCAGGGAAACAGGTGGCTGCAGAGATGGTACAAACAGCATCTCCCACACTGAAAGAAACCATAAAAGGTATTTGGATCAGGTTTATTCACAGTGTTGCTGCCAGCAGCTGCTACAGGCTGTTGATACAAGTAAAAATTTCTCCGCTAGAGACCTTAGGAAATTGTCCCTCATCTACCAGAGTTCTTCACAGAAACACTTCCCTGAAAATGGACATTAAATTAGCTCCAATTCCACTACTTCCACAACAGCAAAGTGTTCACAAGCCCTTTGCCTATCTTCCCTCCCTTTCCCCTCATCCATACACCATCTTCGTCTGGTGGAAAGGATCCTACAGCCATCACAATTACAAATAAACGATCCTTACATCTGCTAAAGGAAAACGTGGATTCATTTTTCTTATCTAGGTGAAAAATTGCACATCTCCCCACTTCTAGCTCACTGCTGTATATTTAGTGTCTCACTCTTAATTCTTAAGTATTCAGCCTCTTCTGCTCCCTTGCAGTTAACTCTGAATTTCATTACTACTTTATTCCCTGCACTGTAAGTTATTTATCCCCTGCTCTCATGAATATTCCTTTTCTTATCCTCAGTTGCAGCATTTACTGCTCATCTAGATGTTTTTGTTTTTCTCCTGTAGAGTGCACATCTAGAGGCCCAGTAACTCAGAGAAACAAACAAAACAAAAAAAGAGACCATGGACACTACTGGACTTACTAAAAAATACAGCCCATTATCATCATCTTGCCAAGACGAGGTTCAATGGGAAGTTTGGCGAGGATTCTTCCAAGAGGTGTCAACTCATCATTGGAATCCAGAGCATCAAGGTCTGAAACAAGATCTCTTATCATCTTACTTGGTTAGCTAATCCCAGAAATCCTTAGATAAGAAATTTCAGAATTTTAATAATTGTGCTTAAATAGAACCCCACCTATATTTAAGTTTAATGTTGTTTACAATATTGCAACTTGATTTTCAAAACTGGTTTGAGGTCAAATAAACACATTTTACTTTAGCTTTACATGTTTTACTACCTCCTCCACAATTACAATAATTACTATGTAACGACATATTTTCCCATTTCCTTTTCAGTTAGCTTCTGTACAAACCACTGTTATGCTATCAAACTTTTTTCAAGTCCCCATATTTGACCTTACTAACCTAAACTAGTTTCTGCCTCAGGAAAGTCAAAACAGCCCTATCACAGCAACTGAATGGGAGAGCAAACAAATAAATGACTCCTTAGCCACCATCAAATCTATTTTTCTTAGTATCTATGGAACTCAAAAGCCTAAAGAGTATTTTGAAGAAGAGCATGTCTCACCATCCTAAAAAAATAGTAGTAGTATACACACACTGAAAAAAAAAAAAATCACAGGTCATTCAGGAAAGAAAGGTACCTTCAGAAACATCAATTTGGTGTTAATGCTGAAAACATGCACCTTTTCCCCAGCTCTGCATTTCTTACCTGCAGTGTAAGAAAAGCACTAACAATTTCAACACGAATACATAGCCCTAGTTATGCTTTTTATTCTGGTCTCCCTTCTGTAAACAACTTATGCTATCTCCTTCCATATTTTTTTCTTAAAATCAACAATCCAACAGGTATTTCAGTTCTGAGAAATGTCATGAAATGCTTATTTAGCAACATCTGCAAAGTATGCTGAGGTTGAAGATCACTGCTTTAAATCCAAAGCATAAATATATGCTTGCATATCCATACATGGGAGATTTAATTACTTGACACTTGGGTCAGCACACTGTATAAAGCAGTAATTGCATAATAAACTACTGACCCCTTTTTTTAATTACTTTTATAGTCGTTTTGTGAATGCCTTAGGCACTGGGCTGAGTCTATGTCAAACACAGCAGTGCCACAGCTGGAAAACAGGAAGCTGGAAGCTAGTATAAGTTAGTGGTAAAATAACAAAACAAGGCTGAAGTTTGAAGGCTCAAGTTTCTTAAAGGAAAGACACTCCACTTGGGAATTCAATTATTTCTTCAGCTGCAAGAAGACACTGCCACCCACACGATGCATCCAGGAAACACCTTGCTGTTTCAGACAGCATGCTACTACACGAACAATCTAGACAGAGATGTTGAAGTGGCTTGTTAGTGATCAGCATACATGGGAAATCACTTGGAATCAGCTTCATGAACATACAGCCTTGTGGACAAACAACAGTACCTCTCAGTGTGCGTTCTGCTTCAATCACCGCATCCAAAGGTGGTGGTTCTATTGCTTTGGCCAAAAACTGACCGATTCCTCCCAGCCGCAGCAATTTGATGCTCAAAGCAATTTCATGAAGTGGTGTTCGAAACATTTCAGGAGTCATATGAGTCTGAAGTCTGGAATGAGAACAAACAACCCCACATTTTTCTGAACATTCACTTTCATCACCATCGTGGGTCGTTCTATAAGCCTGAACTGCTGCCCTCCAAAGCCAATGCTGCCTCCCAGTCAACCCATCAGCTCACACTGTGCTCCTGTCACTTTGGCTCTGCTGCCAGTATTTATCTTCTGCTCTTCTCAACTTTCACCCCAGGATGCATTTACTATGGAAATGTGCACGGGGTATAGCCCTTCCATCCCCACTACCAACTGTGGGCTTCACCACACACTGACCACACTCAGTCTGCATGGCTGGAGCCCCCAGTCCAGCCCCACACTTGCCCCCTTACAATCATCTCCTATGTTGCCAAGAAAGTCTTCCACTCCTCAGAGAGACAACCTGCTTTACATACAAGCACTTCTCTATGTGTCCTATCAACTCCAAAGCACCCAACTCCTCCTACATGCTTCTGCTTTGATTGCTAAGCAGTATTTCCAAAGGTGTTTTCCTGGTAGGAAAAAAGACCTGATGGAAACGCATAGAGCTCTTATGTCTTTAGCACAGTACTGTTAATGATCCTTTAGCTTGCTGGTTGCACCATTAACTCCTAGGAATGACTGCACTGAGCAAGAGACAGCTAGAAAAGGTTTCAAAACTCCTTGAACAGATATTCAGATTCAGCTGGCAGGAAATTTAGATGGTATCTCCCAAAAGATTCTCTGCACAAGTCCACAAACACTCCTTCCTTCATAGGCACCCTGGAGTTACTGTATTTTCTTTTTATGCTCTTTGAAGGAAGGTCACCTTGAAGTCATGAAGTCCATGATTGGACTTCAGTAGCCTTCAGTTCACTGTCAAAAACTCTTAGTTAAAATGACTCCACTATACAAGACAGCAGATCTAAATAATTTTGATGTTGTCGAACATCAAAGCACAGCTATGCTCTAACTGCTTTGTGAGAAAGAGACACTGAAAATTTCACGAGGGAGATCAAATACGGAGTCTAACAGCTGGGTAGATTCCTGAAACCAACAAAAAGATTTCCATGGATCTGGTAACTGAGAAACAGCTTGGCAGATAGAAGAGGTCAGAACTTTCAGCAGCAGGGAAGGTGCCAGAGCAGCAGTTCAGCAGCGTGAAGGGGATTCCTGGCCACTGATTGGGGATGGAGGGAAAAGTAACATCTGTCTTCCCTGTTTTTTACCACTTCTATGACAAAATTATGATGCCAGGGACACATAATGTTTGAAGGCAGACTAGAGCCTTACCCTCATTCCATGGCTCTTTTCTGACTTGTCTCAACTCCCAAGCAGTATTATTTTTCCCCTAAAAGGCTCTGTAGGTTGCAGTCAAGTTCTTAATAATAAAATCACGAACGCTTTATCACGTTACAGGTAAAAGCATATACATGTCATTTTTTCTAAGCAAAACAACAGATATCCAAGAATTCCAGTGTGAACTGACTTAATGCATCTCCTCTCTGTGCTTTCGGAAATTATTTCCCCAGTTTGATCAGAAGTAGCACACAACAGTTCTGGGAGAAGTCTCTGAGGTTATGTTATTTCTCACCTTTCAAAGCGAGCTCTGCTGCACAAACGGAAACAAAATCCAGCGCGCACACGTCCAGCTCTTCCTTTCCGCTGCTCCAGGTTAGTTTTGGATGCCCAGACTGTGGCATAGTTTGTCATGTTATTATGAGCAGTGAACAGCTTCACTTTTTGTCTGTTACAGAAAAAAAACAACTTAAGATCAGATGTTCTTCATCTCAAGTCCTGCCAAATCAGTCCTTATTCTACTCCTTACAGTCACACTGCTTTTAAGCAGCAAACCACACCTGTTTGACTAGCTGAGCTTTGGCTAGTTAGGATTTATCTGGAAGCTGAAGTATCGTACTCTTAAAAGCAGTGCCCCAAGCTATGCACAGAATTAAGTTTTCACATCTGTCTCAAAAGCTTAAAATTCCCATGCAATTAATGAAATTCCCATGCAATTAATGAGATCCCTATGTGTAATTTGCTCAGAGAGCATGCATAGCAAGACAGGATCTGTAACACTACAAAAATCTCTCTCTTTTCCATCAGCTATACACTGAGCTTTTGTAACAGCCATTTGGCAGACGACATATTTCAAATACACATGGGGACCCAGTGACACCTCACATGAATAGTGTGAAGGCAGCTGCCCAAAACCAGCCCACTGAAATGCCACTGTGGTCTGTAACTGTGCTGAAGGCTGCAGACAATGCAAACTTGTCCTGAGTGAGTTCAGAGTCCTCAAACTCAGCTCTGTGACTCTGGGAACACAAGGCAGTTCCGTGTATTCAGAAAACCTTCTTTGCATTCCAAAGAATAGCATTTACAAGACAAAAAGCTACTTCACTAACTCACTTGCAGGAGTCTATAACATAGACTACGTCATTGATGGTAATGCTAGTCTCCGCGATGCTGGTAGATAAAATAACCTGTAAAAAAGAACAGACGAAAAGGAAATGCATATTGAAATAGATTTGGTCTGAAAAATATGAGGATGAACTGCACGATAAAATATATTAACTGCTGCAGGATAAACTATGTAACTTCTGTAAAAAAAGAGGCAGCAATACATTCCCCAAAGCCCAGGAGAACCGAGGGCGCTCATACTTTCGTTACTCCGGGAGGCACGGGATCAAACACTCGCCGTTGCTCCTCCAGGGGAATTTGAGAATGCAGAGGTAGAATTCTATACTGGTGGCCTCCTGCAACATGAACACAAGAAGATCAGTAACTATTACTGTGTCAACTTCATCTTTTCACAGCATAATCATTTCTACCTATTAATTCTCACAACAAATCAATCCCACTCCTACCCAGCTAACCCTTATCTTTACACATTGCTTCGTTTTCTCAAACAGAACAGAATGCAGTTGCTTGTACCAAAGCGTGGATTCATTTCTAGATGCTTCTGCATTGTATATATCAAGTTCCAGCCAGGCAAGAAAACAAGTACAGCTCCTGGGACATTCAGGGTCTTGATATAAATTAACAGGGCCTCAATGAGTTCAAAAGAAGTTTCTCTTTCATTCAGCTGAGCCATGGAGTGCTTTGTTTCTGGGCCATATTCATCGCTGCAAATAAGGTTGCAATTGGCCTACAAAAACAAACAAAACAAAACAAAACACAAATACACCAAACCACTAAAGAAATCGTGCAAATTTATTTACTCAACCTATGGAGACTGGCTGGCCAGGCAAATTGGAAAGTGAGACTTTTCCTATGGGAAAGCAACCTCAGGCACAGCTCACAGAATGACTCAAAATAAGCAGCTCTAGTCCTGCTTCCCCAGCTTTCTCATACAGGAACAGAGCTGTAGTTTCATTGCAGTGAGCTGTAACTCCATACAGATTTTTAGCAGGAAGCTATCAAACTAATTTAACTTCCATTCAGATGAATGTGGGTAACATAAGCAGTCTCTCAAGAAAAACTAATACTTTTTAAAAATTTCAAATAGCTGACCTGAACAGTAGTTTCAGATCTACAAATTAAAAGCTGTGTCATTAAACTGAGAGTACTAACAATACCAAATGCAAGACAAGAAGGGAGAGAATCTAAATTTTCACCCTGAATAGGTATCATCGAGCTCATATTTCTGTATCTATTTCTTCTTCCAAGGTCACCAATGTTTTCACCTTTAAAAGTGTTTTAGTTCTGTCTTTAGAGAGAATTAGGCTGACAAAACATGAGAATTTTAGCTTCAACAAAAAAAATTAAATCAGTTTACAAGGGCAATGAGAAAATTCAATTCTATTTCTGAAGTTAACAGTAGTCTCAGGTATTCAAAATACGAAAGCTGCTAAGAAGTTCAACAATGCAGCATGAACTACACTTGAGGTAGAGTCCTAACTGCCACTTGTTTAACTTTTCATATTAAAACTCAAACATACATCATCATCTTCACCACCCTCTTCATCCTTGTCTTTTTTTTTCTTTTCCTTTGGTGGAGGAATGAACTGAGTCATTTGAATGCAATCTTCCAGAAAATAATCTGCAAGGACAGACAAGGTATGTTTATCAAGCCTGTGGAAGGGAACACAATTGTCTTCTATCATCTCTTGAGATTCTCCAGATATAATTGTGATGTTTCAGAATATGAAGCTAAGACAGGAGAAAACTCCTTGACTATCAGCTAGGATATGAGGATTATTCCCACATTGTTCCAGTGATCATTCCTCTATTCAAAATACTTCCACATATTTTTTTACTGTGGCTTTTTTTTTAAATACTGGCTGATTTAAAGCTATTTCTATTATTCCTAGTATCACAGGCAACTGATCTGAAACACCACAGCTTATCCACTACTCTCTCATTCTTCAATGGAAACTACCCCAAGTGGTGGTGCTTTGAGATGGAGGGACGTTTGTGTTGTGGTTGTTTTTTTGGGAGATGTGTGTGGTGTGGTGGTGGAAGTATTGTTTATTTGTAATTTTAAACCAAATGGTGCTATGAAATGGTTCACCATTACTGACTTCTTTGCCCAGTGTAAGCCACATCTGTAAGACATGACAATTCAAGAGAAAGGTGTATCTTGCTGTACCCACAATCCTTAAGCATATGACTGACAAAAACTAAAGCAGTTCCTGAAAGTTCAATCGTTTACCTTGGACAGGGTAGGTCCTACCAAAGACCTCCACGATAGGACAGTTGAAGAAGTATTCACAAAACATACTGGTATCGATGGTGGCAGACATGAGGATAACCCTGATTTCAGGATATGCCTGAACTACGTCCCTCAGCACCACCAAGAGAAAGTCAGTCTGCATTTAAAGAGAATCAAAGTATCATTAACTTCCTACCCGTAGGAAACAACATCTTCCCAAGAGACCAGAAAGAAGCACACAGACAGACACATGTATCGAGCAAGAGCTTTTCTGGGCAACAGAAGTAACAATGGTCACAACAGTATGTAACCAGAAACAGTTTTCTGTAATCAGAAACAGTTGTCAGTGCTTTATTCTGCAAATAGTGCAATTCTGGGGATAAGTGAATTTTAGGATTTTCAGTGTAAAGAAGAGTTATTCTGTTATCAGAATGAAACAAACTGAAGAAAAACATTAAAAAATAGTGTGCTTCCTTCCTAGCAACACATTACAACCTAAGGTCTTTTTAAAATTTGGTTTACATATAAAGTAGCCATAGTCCATGAAATAAATAGGCATGACTCAGTGCAATTGTATGCAAATTTTTATAGTTCTATTTAATCACATCTATTTAGTTTTGCCATGCGGTTAGATGGGCCCTTAGTTCAACAGGTAAAATTCCAATCTCATTCAGAATTTGAAAACTTGTATTTTACAACATTAATATCAACTTAATAGCTTAAGAGATCTGAAAACCCTGCCTTGCAACTCCATCTAAATGAGTCACAAAATTCTGCCAAAACAAGCTTAAACATTATGTCAGAGCTTAGTGGTTTCTCTCACTCTTGGTGTGGCAAAGCTGAAAACTATACAGAAGAATCAAAGGTATACAAAGTGTTTCACATTTCTTAAATTACACATAATCCCTCCCCTAATTCTACTGCCACCTTGCTGCATTTTTCTTTCTATCAAAACCAAATGTAAATGTATCCCTATCAAGACTGCAGCTTGTGTAATTACCACTGCTCTTCTGTCCCAGGAATATGACACTGCCAGTAAAAAAGAGTGACAAAATAAAGGTGACATTCAGCACACTCCCACGTTTGGACAAGAAGTGCTTGTACTGTGGCATTCTACCTTCCAGAGAGGATAAGGACATAGGAGGAGATCCTAACTGCCAAAAGAGACAGGGCAGCAAGTAAGCACAAGTCCTTCCTTTTTTAATGAGGTAAGGAGTAATTAAGAGACGGTTTTCTTAAAATCTTAGCGAAAATGGAAAACCCACATGTATGGCAATAGAAAATGCAGTTTCCTTTCACACGTTGACTGTTACACAAGAACACATGCAAGAATTAAACAGAAGCACAGAGAGAAACAGGATCGTAATCACCAGCTAACTCACATTAATGTCTCTCTCGTGGATCTCATCGACAATAACGTGACTGATGCCACGGATCCCAGCCTCCACCTTTCTCAGAAAAACACCTTTAACAGACACAGAAGTTAAATGTTTGTGTAGGTAACATCTCAGTCTTCCCCCCCTGCTCCACTTCATTTCATCAAGAACACTTGCTTTAAAAATCAAGCAGCAGAGGCTGCCCAGCACCTTTTACAGCCCCATCTCTAACTGCCATGTTTTCATTGGTACAAGTAATGGGGAGGGTGTAAAGTATAACTACTAGAAACACTTCTTTCCCATCCAACACTGCTTCCCCTTCTGTCTCTGAAGAACAATCAATATATGGCAATTTTATCTCTTCAGGAGATTATGTCTGTGTGGTATTGCACCCGTATTATCACACTTCTGAACAACAATCTTAACCTTTCTCTGCACACTTGTATGTCAGCAAACTTACTATAATATATAAACAAAATCCATTGAACAGATTTTTAATGTAACTACGTTTGTGGTTTCGCTGCTAACTCTGAGAATTCAGACCCATAATTAATAAGCTCCAGACATAAAGCAATACAGACCTACAGTGCAGAACATCACGCTGGCGTGCGGCCGAGGAAGCACAGATTCGAAGCGCACGCTGTATCCACAGCTCTGCCCAGGCTGCTCTCCTCTCTCGTATGACACACGCTCTGCTACAGAAACTGCACTGATCCTCCGAGGCTGAGGGATGGAAAAGTTTTCTCTAACTTAATGATGAAGTTTTTTAAATTTATCAGAACACCACCAAAATCAAGAGAGTAAATTATAAAAGCTAGAAGTGTCCTGTCCTACGATTCCTTTACAGAGTAGCCATTAAACAGTAATACCTATAACAGCAGGCTTTTTTTTTTTTGCCTTTTGAAATGGTCAGTTCTGCACATAAAATTACAAAGGAAGGATATAAGGATATGTGGGTACTACCAGCTGGCATTTGACAAATCACTTTCCCCCCAGTGTGCCAAAAAGTTTTCACCTGGGCAAAGTACAAGCCAAATTACCCCAACTGTAGCTACATGAAAGAGTAACGCTCCAAATGAAAACAGACCTGAAGCTGTAACAACAACCAGACCCCTCAGCACATCCTAAGAGGTGATTTCTAGCATCCAATCACAAAGCTGAAGTGGCTACATTTGTCACATGTTCCTCACCTGTGTCACCACTATGTTGCACTCCGCAGCTCGGTTGGTTTTCATGTATTCATCCAGGATGTACTGAGGCACTTGTGTGGTTTTGCCACAACCAGTGGCACCACGAATCACAACAACAGAATTGCCACGGATTGCATCCAGAATTTCACTCTCGAAATTCTTCACAGGTAAGGTCTCTCTCTCTTCTTGGATCTGGAAAAAAACCAAAACAGCACATTTTGAAGAATCTCCAAAAATCAACCTATTCTGCTCTACATCCATACTTTGTCTCACTCTTCTACCCAGGTTTCACTTACAGGAATGGAAAGGAAAACAAAGGAAAAACTGTGTATGAACAAATCAGTTTGGATTCTTTCCTTACACAGCCCAACAGATCCCCACATTCATCCCAGCATAGCATCCAGCACTTTGTAAAACTTGGTGCGTCTTACTACTGAAATCCAGTCTTAAACACTTGGCACAGGATATGTTCAACTTCCTTTGGGAAACAAGAAGATGAATGCAAGCACACCACGTTACAGGAAGCACACTTACCCTTTGTAATTCTGGATCCTGCTCCAAACGGTACATGAAATCATTTTTCAAATCCATGCTTATTTGCTCTGGAGTGAGCTGCAAAGACAAGACATTGTTCAGAGGCTTTTTGACCCCTCTGCTTATCTAGATCATAACTGGAGTATAAAATCAGTCACATCAATGCAATTATTTCAAGTATCAGTAAAGGATTATTTCCTACATAACTCCCTGAAATCAGTCATGCCTACGAGCTATTCTATTTCATTCATTCCACTGTGTTAAAATTAAATGGCCATTCTCAAAGTCAGGAAGATCGAAAATACTGGAAAAAAATGATTGTTTAAATATACATGTTCTGGAAGCATGGGGAAAACAAACAACAAATCCATTATTTAAGCTCTCTTACATTTGCCAGAGGACCCTCATCAATATTGCAGCTGGTCCAAGGGTTCCAGTTGGAATGAGGTGGTGACCATGGAATTACTTCTGTGTGACTTTGTCTCTGCGATGGTTCAAAATGGGCCAACTTTCCAACACTAATCAGAACTGGATTACTGGGATCTTCAGGCTACAAATCCAAAAGCAAAGCGGGCAAAGAAAGATAAACATATTAAACGAGCAGGGCTGATGTTAACTACTGGAGTATCTGAACCACACACTCACCAAAGGCACAACCTCCAGAGACAGCTCCTGTACAGTGTTTTGCAGCCGATTTTCTAAATCAGGAGGCAGTGACACCTCATAGGGTTCCACCTATTAAATGTTTAAAAACTACATGTTGATATACACAAAAAGACAGACAATGGAACCCAGAACTGCAGGCCACCAGAGAGAACACTGAATCATCACACAGTTCCCAGTGAAACAAGGCCAAAGAGTACCATCAGTTCAAGACTCACATTCTTGAAACATTTTGCTGACTTTTCATCCAAGAATCTGTAGAGTATTTGTAACCATCTGAGTTTAATTTCAGAGGAACACATTCCCAAATTTGTAGCTGAATACCAAAAAAAGCCAACGTCCCAGACAATGAAACCAAATAGCCAGGAATTGTATGTAACATAAACATAACTCTTTAAGCTTCTAGAAAATGTATACTGAAAAGAAGTGGTTTTAGAAATCCTATTTCATTTAATACCCTGCAAAACTAGTTTACTGCTCCATTCGCACACAAAGTTCTACTTCTGATCCAAATCACTGGCCAGACCAGAAACAGTTGCTGGTCTAAAAAAATCAAAATTATTACTAACCTGTAAGCAGTTTAATATTGAAAGAAACTCTAACTCTCTCATCTTTATAAGAGAGTGCTTGTGTGTTACTAAAATGAAGGCAACAACTTCTGACCCTTCTACCAAACTCACCGATTCTCCTTTTTTCTTTGCCTGTCCAGAATAAGGTTCTATGACTCCAAGATGGTAGAGCTGTCTGACCAAGGAAAGGGCACAGGACTGTGCTGCCAGCTTTTTGTTTGATCCGTGCTCACGACTGAAAATCCCTGCGGCACACAAAGTTCAGAGCTGTAGCAGCTGACGAGTCAAACAGCTTCCACAGAAGATACTACTCAGAAACAGGCTTTGTGACTGTTTCAGGGCTAGGTTTCAGGGAAAGAGCCTCAAATCTTGACAAATCCAGAGTTCCAACATAAAATCCACCCAGGCTCCTTCCACAGCTGACTCACACTGTCTGTGCAATGTTACTTCCTGGGGAACACCTGTCAAGTTTTTTCTGCATTCAGTGACTAAGGAAGTGCAATTATCCTACACCACCCAGCAACACCATACAAACCTCACAGCAAGCTCTATGTATACGGGTATGGACAGCATGTCTGTCGCCTGGGAACAAATGAGACACCTGCATTTCTCTGAGATGTGAAGAATAAGTAATCAAGACAAAGAAAACCTACCGTATCTCACGAGCATTTCTTTGTGCTGAAAAAAGAAAGATCAGTGGAAGCACGTAATGGACGAGCAGCAGAACACAACAAGCACAGCACCCAGGAAAGATTTCATGTCAGGAAACAAACATGAACCTTCACCTCTGGAAGTGGCTCCAACACATAACTACAAAAGTCTGTACCCACAGGTATGACCTACTCCTCTGTACCAACACCTATCTCTTGCTAAGGTAAAAATCAAATAGGGGCACTTACTTCTGCCCAACTGCTTCACGTAAATGTTCATTTCTGCAATAAAGCTCCTGTAAGAGAAAGAACAAACCCAAAGGCACAGTTATCAATAGCTGACACTGCAAAAATAGCCACTCTTCCTACTTTTTCAAGGCAAAGATCACTGTGTTCTCAGTCAGAGACTCTCAACTCAGCATCAACAAAGGTGCAACATTACTGCACCACACTGGGTGGGTGCAGTTCTAAAGGCAAGGCCCTTATTTTGGTTTTATCAACTGTTTTTTGCTCTTTTACACAGAGATTTTGAATCTGAAGCCTGCACTCTCCTTGTCTAAGTCTCAATCTGCCGTCAGACTATACAAGTCCTTGGCATTTTTCTTTTTTGTCTTGTAATACATTAATAACAGATTTTAAGCAGAGAAATTTGTTTGCAAGTGAGCAAACAAACAGGGAGGGACTTTTTACAAGAGCTTACAGCAAGAGGACAAGAGGTAATGGATTAAAACTTGAAGAGGGAAGATTTAGATTAGACATTAGGAGGAAAATCTTCACCATGGGAGTGGTGGGACAATGGAACAGGCTCCCCAGGGAAGTTTTGGAAGCCCCATCCCTGGAAATGTTCAAGGCCAGGCTGGATGGGGCCCTGAGCAACCTGACCTAGTGGGAGGTGCCTCTGCCCATGCAGGGGGGTTGGATCTAGATTATCTTTAAGGTCCCTTCCAACACAAACCATTCTATGGTTCTATGATTCTATGCTTTTAGTCCCTTTAACCCCAAGTTAGCAGGTAACAGACTTGCCACCAACATAACCAGGAGATCTGTTAAGAACCCTGCAAATGTCACTGTTCAGCATTGAAATTTAAAGCCACATTATTAGGAAATATGTTCTGAGCTAAGTTTAAGGCAACAATTTTAAAGCAGGCAGCACATTAATGTAACATTAACAGGCATCCCACTGTGCAATTAACTGTATCCCACATTATAGTAATGTAACCCACAAGTAGCCTGGGTTTATCAGCTCAGATGCAACACTTAATACAGCTGCCCTGGTCTTTGCCACACACTTGGCCAGCTCAGAGCACAGACAAAACTAAACTAGGTCATTTTGTCAGAGACCATTAAGTGTATCTGCACAGGAAGAGGCAGAATACTCGAATTTTCACAAAGCCCTTATTGCTGTACTCTGGGAACAGCATCTAGTCTATATGGAAGTAACTGCTCAGCAAATGTGATAGTTTGCTTGGTAGGCATGTAACCAATTCATTTAAAGTTCAACAGGGATATTAATTTATGCTTTAAAAAAATGAGAAAGACATATTTCAACTGAGGATGATGGAAACCAAGATCCGTGTTTTTAAGACTCACAAACCTAGCTGTGTACTTGCACAGATTAAAAATGAAAACCAAATTCTTATAAGACAGAATTTAAACTGGCAAATGTGATTAAAGCTGTACGACTGGGCTTTATCGGCCTGAGATCCTCTTTGAAAACTATGCCTTGCATCTGTGCCCTTCATTTCTTGCTGTAAACAAACACACAAACAAAATGTTAAGTGAGGGATTTTAATTTCAAGTTAGAAATCCTTCCTGTACTACCAGTGAACTGACCTTCAGGCACAGTGGCTTCATGGGTCGAAGGCCACTGGCTTTCAGGGACACAACAGCCAACTAAGGCACCGATGACAGTATGTTTCTCAGCCAGGCCTATAGTCAGCATTCAATCTCATTCTCCTCCACCTAAGGGGAGAACAGCAACACCAGAAATCAGTTTGCAGCAGAATCCCACATGATTGTTTAGCACAGCCTCAGCAGATCTTTGGTGTTGCTCGTTGCTACCACCTTCAGCAGGAACACAAGGAGGCAAAGGCATCTCATGCTACCAATGCAATCCCAAGAGAAAAGCCACATCCCATCCCTTAATATTTAGTTCATACTTTGTGTATGAGGAGAGCCGTGTTTGTATTTACAGCTTACACCCTCCTATCTAAATCAAAGTTTCCAAATAAAAAACTTTTACCTATAACCAAGTTCTTACACCATGTGACTGTGATTAATTGACAAAAAAACCCCATTCCTCCTTTAAAAACCATTGAGAGCAAGGCTGACATTTTGGTTGTAAATGGTATTACTTTTTTAAAAAATCAGATTGGTAAGATACATAGCAACTGGTATTTCTTAAAAAAATGACCAAACCCAAACTGTGTTACTGTCCTCAAAACTCTAAAAATATCTGAAATTATTCCTTTGCTGTTACAGATACCAAAAGGATTAAATCCAATAGTTTGCCCTCTCTCAACACAAGAAGACATTAAGATTGTCTCATGCCTATCCACTCCATTGCAGCAGATACTTAGTTCCTCCTTCTGCCATTCCATCCAGGGCAATTCACACAAGCTTTCCTGGATGCAGTAAATACAAAACTCTGAAATGCTCTCCAGAAGAGCAGTAAGTGGGCTGAGAAACATACTGTCATCTATGCCACCTCATTCTGCTCAAGCTTATATGCACTTAAATACATGGGGGTTGAATGGCTTTACCTGCAGAAGGCATAACAAAATGAGCTGCACAAATAATCTGCAAGGTACAGAATAAAAGAAGTGCTCAAGAACTACATCTGCAACATGCATATTTTAAAATTCCTAGTACTGTACAAGCTAATCTTTTATGCTACTCATTTAAGGGAAAGAAATGCTGTAGCTTGAAAACATAAATGGAGATGAAGTGACTTGAAGATGGGTTTTAAATGAGAACTTAGAAGTTTCTGACACCAATACACATATTTGACATGTTCTCAATGCTTGTAAGACTTCACAACAAAAGAATACCAGAAGTTCTGCAATTGAGACTCTCATAGAAGACTGTAATAAGAAAATTCACTGGTGTCTCTAAAAAAAAAAAAACCCTCATAGAAAACAAATTTATATAATGAGAAAAAATCCCAAGACCCAAGAACAAGAACCAAGCAACAGCTGCAGGCCATTGTTTCTCACCACAAAACGTTACTGTATTTCACAAGAAACAATGCAATGTCCTGAATTTTTGATGATTTGTAAAGACTATTCCAAACTAGGGTAAAAAAAATCAAAACCCATCAATTCTTTACACACAATCTGTTAAGTGTTATTTTCATTTGGGAGAAGCACATGTAAATTTTCTGATGGAACGGGCAGAAAGTCAGAAAAGAGTAATACCCAGCTGGTTTCAACTGAAATTTAAGACCCTCAAAACTCCTTCAGGAAGATTCTGCCAAACTAATTTTTTCCAGTAGAAGATTCTGCTGCCAAAAAAAATTAATTATCATAAAAATGAAATTATATGATCCTTAAAGTACATTTCTACATAAGCAAAAATAAGCATACTTAAGACGTACAAAGGCAACTACAGTGATACAATTACTGCAAGCAACTGAGCACTCCTTCCACTCAAACTGACACCTCAACACAAACACAGCTAGCACACAGCAATCATTTTAAAAGCTGCATGTTCATGAAAAACATTAGTCAGGCTCATCACCCCCTTTTCAAGATGTAGGGATGTTGTTGGTCCTGGTAGAGAACATGGCTTTCTCAAATTGTACTATGGGGCATTGCAACAAACTGCAATTAGCCACTGGCACTGCTAACCCTTCACAGGCAGAAGGTGACTAAAGCTACCAAACCTGTTGTGATCAGGCCCCATTTCAGTGTATTTATATTCTTCCTGAATCTTCTCCTTTTGGAAAAACTGGTTCAGACGTGCCTTGGCATTTTCCAAGGTCCAGCTCCCATGAAGATCAGAATTTAAGTCCACTTCTGACCCAGAGGTCTAATATTGAAAAAAAAAAGTGTTATTTACTGGTTTCTAATAGATTTCAGTTTTAAATAGTCTTTCGTCTTTAAAATAACTTGCCCACATACTATAAAATAGTTAATACATTGCAGAAAATGCTAAAAGGTCCCCAGTATTTCTTTATTTTCCAAACAAAATGTCTGTACAAACAGTTGGATATTTACAGTACCCAGAGTGATTTATTTTGTTCTTAGCTTAAACAAGTTACCTGTCAGCAGGTAAACCTGCAGCTTCAGTTAAAACTAACAGCAAAATAGCAAATGAAAACTTCAAGCTTGGCTATAAATGCTAGTAACAACTGAAAGAGATCCTATTTAAGAACAAAAGTAAAGAAGAGTTACAGAGAATGACTTACTGCCTGCACTTCTTGCTCCTCTCTCTTTGAATAGTAATCTTTCAAATTTGCACCCCGATCCCACTGAGCTTCACCATCACCACAGCTTCCAGGTGCTGGACCTGGGCCATTGCCTACCAGGGGAGAAAAACAAAACCAAAACAACTCTCCCAAAATACATTCTTAGCAATGGAGAAGAAATGCCTGGCAATCTCAACAGGTCACAACCAGTCCCTCAGATCTCATGCAGTCATTCATACCTCTGCCTCAAAACGACAATGACTTCTAACTATCCATCTGCAGAATTATGTTATTTGGGAGAAAACCCCACCCAAATCTATATGTACATATTACATCTGCATACATGTAAATTACAGTTTTCAGTCTCACCTATTTCAGCCTCTATAAGCAAATGTGGAGGAAGAGGTCCACCCAAAGTAGAACTGGAACCAGGAACACCTTTAGCTGCTTCATGTCCATCAGGGGTATCACATGCTGCTGGTGCTGGCTGGGAGAGAGAGAGAATGAAGGGAAATATCAGCACATCTGTACAGCATAAGGTTTTGTACCATTTAGATAAACAATTGTTCAGGCAGTTTAAGGAGATCATGCCTCATTGTGCAATAGCTATTCCCACTAGTAACTCCCAATAGTATCACCCTTTAAAAACCTGAAAGGAATACAATTGCTGCATATTTGGCTTTTTGTGGGTGTTCTACAACAAGATTTCTGACCAACAAATAGCCCTGACTTACTGAACTTCAGCAATTAAAAAAATCAACTTTTTAAGCACCCGGGATAAAATAACAGATACCAGTCCCTATCATATACCCAAGGGAACTCAAATATATGAACAGACCAAAAAATCCTGTAAGAAGTCATTAGTACCCTTAGGAAATGAAAACATCATGATTAATCATTACAAAATGAATTCTTCCCATTTTGACTTCTGTACATTACCTAACTGATCACACCTTCTCTGCTTTATTCAAGATAGAGAACATCCTATCCCTTTTTAGGATCTAGCCAAGTGACACACTACACTGCCATGAAACTATCTGGCACATCAGAAATAATACAGGTTGTGTTACCATCAGGCTTCACCAAGGCAGGGACACCTCTTCCCCTGATCAAACTATGTCTCTCATACAGATGTATCCTTCATGAGGCACTAGAAGAAGACTCTTCCAAAGGAGAACATGTAGCTTCATGCTTTATTTACTGTTCTCTAAAATTGCTGTAAAGACAGTTACCTTTCTCCTTAGCTCTTATGTGGTTCATAAAAAGCAGTGAGCCTATTACACATGATGAGCTAAAGCAGAAAGCATTTATGGTTTAAAAACATCACCTTTTCAATGCCCGGTCTGAGCTGTGATTTTTTTTTTTTTTTAAAGTACACAGGATGATATAACGTGCATTTAAAACAATTCCCAGTGTCAAGTGAGAGTATTCAGCATTCAAGTCAGGCTGCACCTTACAGGGACCCTGAATTCTCTCCAGCCTTACCAGTTACACAGACCAACATGGAGCCGTGGTTACCAGACCAGCCTACACCATTTCCTGTAAATATTCCACCTTCCCAGCCCTACAATCACAAGTCCTGCACTTTCAGTCTTCTTCACTGCACACAGGCGCCAGGCCGAGTTCACCCCAGCGACGAAGTGCAGCCGGACACACAGCACTGCAACTAAAGATCAGCCTTTGGGAAGGAGAAAGAGCAGCTTACTCCAAAAGCAGGAATTTCTTCTCTCTTCATTTCATTCACCCGAACCAAGTAATTGATGAAGTCTCGAGCAGCGTTGCTCTGTGCATCCTTCTTGTTAGTGGAATTGCCCATGCCAACGTAGTTAAAGCCTTCCACTCGAACCTGCAAATAACAACACAGATCTGTGGCACACACAGCTGAGAGCTTCATGAAAACCAAAGGCACTGAAACATCAAACAGCAGTTGCTAGTAAGTACAGGAGAAATATTATTACTAAGTGTTGTTAAATATCATTTTGCATCTCTATCTATTTCTGTAGGTTATGAGTGTATACTTTATACCTATTAAAGAAAATATCCACAGTCCGTTCTCAGAGAGCAAGAGTGTTCCCCAAACCCTTGCTGAAGAAAATGAATCCATGTAGGAAGGAAGACTAACACACAGCAGCAAACTCTGCCCAGGTTCACTTTCCTCAACCTGAAACCCAAACTCTCAAACAAGGACAGGAGTGAGCTTGTGTCCCCTCTGCTGTCACTCCACATTACTACAGCTAGCGAGATGCAATGTACTCCATAAACTTAGAGACAAGCTTTAGAACATCTATTTTATATTCCAGTAGCTTGCCTGACAGGCTGCTGCAAAACCTGATCACAGGATGTTTAATAAAAATTCAGATCAACCAGACATTTTATACACGCTTTTCTGCAACCACTGCCCCTCATCTTAATTTCTTTTTTCACATTTACAGTCAGCAACTCAATTTCATTTCAGCTTCACCTGGATAGGCCCCTCACGCATTTCTAATTTCCACTCTTCATTCTGCAGATCATGTAAGCAGCTTTTTACTGCAGCTAAATGTTCTTAAAAAAAAAAAAAGTAAGCAGACTTGCATGTAACATTTCTGCTAGCCTAAACTAGAGTTTTGCATAACATAGCTAATGCTAGACTGCATTTGTCCTCCAGCTCCATCTTGGTTACAATGCCTTTAAAATTGGTTTAGTATCACTGTGCTTCTCAGTTTTGTTATTGGTGGAGAAGATGAACAGGTGAGGGAGGGCATAATGACATAATGACAAATTCAACTTGTTTAGTGCAAATCTATGCCATCCCTTAGGAACCAGCCTGGTCTGCTGGTGGCCTGGCACTTGGCCTCGGCTCCTTCACAGGGCCCACCTGAGACAGAACGACAGAATGGTGGGGGTTGGAAGGGACCTCTGGAGATCATCTAGTTCAACCCCTCTGTTAAAGCAGGTTCACTTAAAGCAAGTAGCACAGGATCACATTCAGAGTGGTTTTGAACATCTCCAGAGAAGGAGACTCCATAACCTCTCTGGGCAGCCTGTTCCAGTGCTCTGTCATCCCCAAAGTAAACAAGTTTTTCACGTTTAGACAGAACATCCTGGGTTCTAGTGTTCCCTGCTGGCACCCTTGTGTTCCCCGCTGGCACCTCTGCCGTGTCTGGAGCCAGGAAAAGAGCAACACGGTAACAGCACACGGACTAGCAGCCACTCCAGCGGGAACTTTTAACGAGTCTCAATTCGAGTTCATCAATGACCACAGTTTTAACAGAGGTGACACACCCAACTTAACGGCGGTGTGACCTAAGGGTCCCATACGCAGCGTAAACACATACATCACCCCGAGGAAAACCGATTCCTTTTTATTGTCAGAGCTCTGCACCTCACAGGCCTCACTCTCACTGAGCCACCCAGGGCATTTCACACCACGCGCACGAAGCCTGGATGCTTTGTCCGCCCATCGGCCGAACCTCCCCAAGAGCTCTTTGCGCCCTCGGCTTCCAGCGACGTCCCACTTAGGGCCCGACAGGCCCCGACCCCCCCGGGCAGACGCCGGCCGCCTTCCCCAGCAGGCCCCGACCACCGCGGGCGGGCTCCGATCCCCGGTCCTATCCCGGCCCGCACCTCGCAGAGGAAGGTCTGCCGGCTCCGGCCGCCGCCGGCGCGGATCTCGTAGGACGGCGTCACCCTCCTCCGCCCGCACCAGGCGTATAGGTAGTTCTTCACGTCCCCCATGGCGCCGGCCGAGAACCGGGAGCACCGGAAGACGCACAGCCCGGGGCCCCCCAGCGCCTCCCGGAGGCGGCTGCGCATGCGCGGCGACGGCGGCCGTGGCGGGACACGGGGGGACGGGGCGGGGCGCGAAAGCCCCATAACCCTCGCAGGGGCGGCCAGAGCCTGGGGCAGGGCCCGGGGCAGTTTCCCGTCTCCTTCGGTACCACACAGGGCTGCGGCGGCGCGAAGCGCTCCCGGCGTGACGGAGCGCAGCTGGGAGCACAGTAATGGGGCCTACGACAAAAATCACCCCTCATCTACGCGCCGTTTACCCGTGCCCTCTATGGGAACACTCAGCGAGCCAGTTAGGTTGGCAGCATTAAGATTTTTAAAAGGGCCTAGCCAACAATTCCGGCGCCCTCAGAGGACAAGGGACCCCGCAGGCCTCGGCTGCACCTACCCCACCAATGGTGCAGAGACCCTTGCACATCCCCATAGCTCCCCAGGCCCATTGTGCTTTTTGTTCTTCAAACAAGAACACTCCTCACTGCCTTAAAAACCCAAAGGGGTGGAAAAGGAAGCCTTTATTACAGTGCATGTCTTGTTCAGTAGTTACACAGCAAGAGGAATTAAGCAGAATTTTCCATGCTCTTGTGTTAGAGAGTTACCGATGTGCCTCTCCACGTTTCCCCCTCTCTTCCCTCCTTCCAGATATCCCAGGTGATCATTTTGGCTGTAGTAGTGGTCGGGACGAGCATGGAGGACACAGGACCACACATTTGGCAGCTACACACACAATCAGGCAGGAGAAGCTCAAGCCGGTGAAGAAGCTGCAGAAGAACTTTCCACCTGGCAGCTGGTCACTTCTAACAGGTAAGACAATGTAGAGATGTACAGCTCAATTCTGCCTTCGTTTTTGTTGCAAGGAAAAAGTTGGAGAAGTATCTGCTCATTAGAGAGCCAAAAGCTTTCTGCTGCAGAAGTTTGGGTTTTTTTAATTTTGCATTAAGTGGAGGTACACAAAGACAATGAGATCAATCAAAAACTGGATTTTACATACACAGTCAGCATCCCAATGACTTTGTGACAAACAGTAAAATACCTGTCTAAGCAACTAGACTGAACATACCAATGTTTAAAAACACTGTAGTGCTGGAGGTACTTAGGAAGGGAGAGGACAGAACATGATCTGTGTGGATGGAGAATAGAAACAGATGCTCCTCCTTTTTAGAGAAACGGAGTTGGGATTCTTCAACTGGGGAAAATCTGCTTTTTAATTTTTTTTACTAAAAGATACCAGTTAGTACTAGGATGTGCAGTCCTCCAGGTGAGCCTAGTGAAGTGACACAAAAAGGTGACTACATGTGTGCCAACAAGGCCAGCCCTAACAGGAAGGGGTTCAGGCACATTGCCAGTTCCCTGAATAAAATGACAGCCTTTGAAGTGGGGAATGTGCCAAGTGACTCCCAGAAAAGGAGCCTCCACTTCCAGATTGCCACAGAAGTGGCCATCAGTGACCATCAGGCCACACAATGCTCTCCAGCTTGGCTTTGGCCTTGACAATGAACTCCTCGGAGGCATCAACAAGTGGAAGCCTTGGAGGTCCCATGGGAATGCCAGAAACAAAAGTTATCACAGCTTTAGTCTGTGCAACACCAAAACCTGGGTGGACAAAAGCAAAATCAGGTCATTTACAGATAATTTTTCTTAAAGCAGTCTTCATACAGGGGTCCATAAAAGCAGCAGTACAGAATTCCTGTGTAATCCAGCATCCCAGTAACCTGATCTTTGCAGCCTCATAGCTGTCCCTTGGTGCAGACACACATAAAATAAAGCCCTGGCAGTAGTAACATCCTGCTGGCATGTGACAATCACATTGGCTACCAGCTTAAATGACTGTGGGTAACTTCAAGAGGCCCCTCTGTCCACAGCTCAAGTCTCCTTATGAGCCTCTGGAAATTCAGTGTTTACCTCTTTACTTATAAGGCTAAATAATTGTGCATTTCCTCTGACTTTTAACCCAAGAAACAGAATCAAGCACTAAAGCTCAGCTAGATTCCTTGGGGTTCACAAATCTACAGTAAAAACACAGTGAACTGTTCTGTTCATTAAGTGAAAACCAGGAAATTTCTGATTCAGTCTCCCTAGACTACTCTGACTTTGTTGCTTTTAATTGCTTTTTCTTTTAAAACTTGGGTTTGTTTCTAAAAATCATTCAATTTTAAAATGCTTTAGCCTTGTACAGCCTTGAACAGAGTTACTCTTAAATTATAGCAAGGTAGGAGAGGCAAGTGTCAGAGCTGTTTTCCTACCATTTCTCCACCATTTCACAGACATGACTCTAAAATGAAGCTAGAAATGAGCTTTTGGAGACAGAAAAGAAAACAAAAAAACAAACCCACAGAAAGAGTCAGGATAAGAAAAAGGGTAAATCAGAATCACAGCTTAAAAGCTGTGAAATTTCACAAAAGGAAGGAAGTGAGAGAGGAATCTGTCAGGGATGCTTGGTCAGCTCCCTTTGCTGAGCTCCCAGCTGCTGCTAACTTGGGAAGCAGCAGATGCAACATTTTCTCACTGCAGAATATTTCAGGAAGGAAGCTCTGAGGGTACAGCAACATGACAGTTTCTAGAACATCAAGTCTGCATTTTCAGATGTAACAAGGGACACGCACAGTGGAGCACTTACCTAGTTTGATGACAAAATTGAGAAATTCCCCAGTGAGAAACTAGAAAAGACAGACATCAGTTTATTAGATCCTTCAAATTTTAAGATATAAAAGCATCTAAAGTTATTATGTCATTTACATCCTTTACAATTGTTGCACAGCTTTGAGGAAAGCCCTTGGCCACCTGGCTAGCCTAAGGGAAATACTAATTTAATTCCATTGGAATAGGGGAGGGACTGAAGGATGCAAGAAAACCATCGCTTCCTCTCAGTCTGTCACTCATGTTCAAGCTGTCCTTCACTGTAAGCAGCCTGAGAACATTGGTCTCATACTGGCTCTAAAGGTTTACAAAGCTGAATATCCACTGCCTAGTGAAGAGACTTCCCAGAGCAGATCATCTTTCAGACATCTTTTAGACTTTCATCCTGCAGTCACTTCTAAGGCAAAAGAAGGATGCCTCAAATGTCCCCTAAAAACACTGGTTTCTGTATCCTGATTGCTCAAAACCCACAAATCTTCAAGCTGCCTGAGATCAAGAGGGGTCAAGGCAGAGCTGCTTTCTGCCCTGCATCATATAAGGTATCTCCAGAATATTAACAGGGGCTTGGCCATCATGGGCTTGTTAAAGGAAAAAGGTTAAACCATTGCTCACTCTGCATAGGTGAGGTTAGAAGGCTGAAGGATAAGTAAGGCAAGTCTTGGTTAACAGTTAGTAGGGACTGGTGGAAAAGGTGAGGAGAGCTGAATAACAAGCAGGGGGGCTGGAGCTGAAATAAGTTTGCTTTCCCAAAGCTACCTCAGGGTATGGATGACAAAGCCACATGGAAAACAGCTCCAATAAAGCTAGAGGAGAAAGCAGGCTGCTCCTAGTGGAGACAGTAAAGATACTGTACCTGATACTTCCGTGCTAATGCAAGGTCTGGCTTTGCAAAGGCTTGCAACATCAGATTAGTTTTTTGGCCCAAATAGTTGTATGTACTGCCAAAAAAAAGCAAACCAAAAATAGAATTGGTAAATGCAAAGGGGGAGCTTAGAGCCACTGAAACAAAAGATGTAGCCCCAGGCTTTTGCTGTTGACATTATAAGAATGCCATTATTGTGATAGAGATTCATGCAATCTATGTGCAGTTTGTACTGTCAAGCATCTGAAGTATGCCAAGCCCCACAGAGGAGGTTCAGAGAGCAGATTTCTCCTCCCAGTTCTTTCCAAATGGAACTGCTTTTCAAAATTAAAAATAAAAATAAACAATCAGACAATACAGAAAGCCAATAACTTAATTTTCCAGTTGCTTGTTCATTTAATGGATCATCTACTCAAGAACAAAGACATCACACAGTAATTCATCTACGCAGCCTGGTATGGGAGGCAGAAGACAAATCAAATTAAACTCAGCAGGGCCCTTTTCCTCACAGACTTCTCATATGAACTAATTATTTTAACCTCTCTGGGTTTTGGTTCCTTACCCATATAACGAAGACAAAAGAGACTCCCCCCTTCAAAAAAGTTGCCACGAGAATAAAGAAATGTGTCGAAACCTTTGGCTCAGCTTACAGACTGCATCAATAACCACCCAAACGAACATAACCTGAAATCCCAGGTTGCACGACTGTCTCATCACTAGCACTGGAGCTAGCTTGTCTGTCTGCTTGCTCCTGTACAGCCTGACCCTGCAAAGTCCTCCATTGCTGTGACAGAAGGTAGGTAGAGAAATACTGTGTAGGTAGGGGAAGATACAATAAGGGTTGTGTGTCGAGGGGAAGGAGTCCAAGGTATACTGACCTTCCAACTGCTCCATCTGCCCCTATTGCCAGTGCACTCAACAGTTGCTATTTTGGAGAGGGGGGAGGGGGGAGGAAAAAAAAGCACATTTTTACTTCACCTTAAACAAAATAAAAAATAAATTAAAATGGGGTGGTGGGAGGGAGCAGCAAAACTACCTGGCACTGAATGTCCAGGGTTACTTTTTTCCGCAAGGCTGAAGCAAGAGAAGGCCATAGAATAAATAATTTTTAGGAGGAGCCTCTTACCTCATCCACTCCATAAAGAAATGCAAACTGTTCTCCCTCATTCTTGTTTATACACTGTGCAAGGTCCAAGAGGTCCGTGTCGCTGAACTTCACGCCCTGGAAGGTGGGGATCTGCTCTTTTATTCCATCCAGCAACTCCTCGACACGAACTGTGCAGAACAGCAATCTCGTATGAAGAAATACACCCCCGTTCTGGGAGATCTCCCTGTCTTGTCCCCAAGAGGGAGTCTTACTATTTTACAAGTTGTTCACTTTTGGCCTAAGCTGAGGAAACTACACAGCTCTGAAACAACCGGTAAGAAAACTTCAGTGTGATTATTTCCCAGAGTTATACAAAAGACATCTTTCTGCCCTCTTTGAACCACTCCTTTTACCAGTTCAGAAGGGGAAAACCCCAGATAAGTGAAAGTTTAGGAATGAACTGATAACATATTTAAGAATAAATGTAAAAGCATACATGCAGAAACACCACATAACCTGCTGTCTAGAGCAAGTACCTGAATATCTGTATTCTATTCCTCATTCCTTTGCTAAATAACAAGACTTGAGAAGCACTGTGGTTTCACAGATAATCTACCAGCAAGCAGGACCATGCAGTCTGTGTACACCAAAAACTCAGGATTCAACTTTGGTTATCCGAGGCAATTACCTGTCCTAGTCAGTTCACACCAATTGCAAAGCCATGGTGTGGCATCACCTCCTCCATCCCAGTTCTTCAGTACTCTTAAGCTGTGACTTTTTTCCAATTAAGAGGAATTAAATTTATTTTCCAGTCTTGGATTCACCCCGCCTTTTTGGAAAGGATCCTTCCCACTAGAGCTGATGTGTGACGGGAGCAGAGGCCGCACACCTGGTTTAGGCTGGCAGACTAATTGCACCAGCCACTGGGGTTACTCGGGTTGCCATGAGCCTACGGGCTCGGGAAGAGCTGGCTGAGCATTACTTACTCTTCACACCCGTCAGAGGAGGAATGTGATAGTAATAAAATGGAACCGCAGGGGCTTCAGACGCAACCTTCTGTAAGAAAGCCATCAGCTCATCTGGAAGAAAACAAGCAAGAGCCACCATAGGAGAAGGAAACTCTCTGTAGTGAAAGACAGTTCAGATTCACAGCAGCCAGGGTTTGTGGGGAGGCCATCTACAGCTTGCAGACCATATGCAGCGAGTCATTTAAAAACCTTAAATATAACAAAACTCAGTGGAAGACCTTAAGGAAGGCAATGACAGTATTTACTTTAAACCAAACCAAATTGTGTAACTCACACTCACTGTCTTACAGATTAAACTCCTGTATGTTCTCACATGCAAACTGCAAGACCTGTGTGCCAAAGTGGTCTCACCAGGATCACTTGGGCGCAGCGCAGAGGACAAGGGATTAGGTTCACATTCACCTCCCTGGGGTGCTGCTCGATGGTGAGGACAAACAGGATTTTGGACAACTTTTTTTGATACTGTTCCAGGAATCACAGAGGTATTATGGCTGACATGCTTCCTGAGGGTCTTGTTTGCTGCATCGTTGATAAAACTCAGGCAATCTTCCCATTGGCGTAGCAGGAAGAGCGGTGGGCTGAAACCTCGCTGCCATCCCACTTACTGTCAGCAAAGGTCTTCTGCTGATCTTTGTGCTGTTCCTTCATGTCTACCAGTTCAATTGCCACTGATTGTGTCCTTGGCTGTCAATACCAACCATTCTGGCAATCCACTCTCGTTTCTTCTGGTGCTTTCATATGAACATCTCTGTTCATAACTCATTCAGACAAACGGTAATATTTCTGTTATGAAACCTGCACTCCATGTGATTCCTTTATGTTATGTTCATGCTATCAAAAGCAATACACTCAATTTACAAGTACTGAGGTAACCTTAGGAGCACATAACCTCAGTAAGAAGAAGCACACCTGTGTATCAGCAGTTTAGCAATTTGGTCAGTGCCCAGCAAGGGTTAGCATGGAACCAACTGCTTCCCACTGTGGCCCAGATCAAGCATGAACTCCACAGTATCTATTCAGAAGACAGACAAGTTAACTACTCTTTCCATAAGAAACTCTTCCTTTCACAAGAGGCTAACAAAACACGTCCCAAAAGACATGCTTCTCACTTCTTACTGAGAGAATTCTGATCTCTCTCATCTTTAAAAAATGCTGCTTCTAGGTTTTGCTTTTGCATGCCACCCCCCACATGACAGGTGTGCAAACATTATCACCAGAATACTATTCAAACAAAGATGGCATTAATCCTTTATCCATTATAAAGGTTTGGTGGCAATTTAAAAGGGCATCAGAATCACATCTACTCACCTTTGTTTGTGGGTTTGAAGAAGAAAGGGGCTATCACAGCAATACCACTAGCACCTATAGCTGCTGCATGCCTTGCCTATAAAAGGGAGAATGGAAAGTACCTGAGTGTACATCTGCTCTGTATGTATTACACACAGAGTGAAAAGGAAACATATCATATACACACCAGCTCCTGGGACTCTGCCAGACTTAGTGCTCCCACATGAATGACCACATGATCCAGTCTGCACAAGAACAAATTCAGAAGGTTTGGGGAGGTTTCAGTGATGGTGAAAAATACCAGTCTGCCAAAATTACTTGCTTCAGACCAGGAGCCACAGCACAAGACCTTTGCTGGGCTAGATTAAACCTAAAAGGGATCTGAACCTGCGCTGACCTGATGAGCAGACACAGGCAAGCAGCTGGTAGTGGAAAAAAGAAAACACATTTGCAAATATGAATCATGTGTGACTCTTTGCTGTCATATTTGCAAGGCTGCCAGGAGGGACAAATCTTCACATTGCATTAGGAAGTTAAAATTAAGACATTAAGGATTTAGGGGGAAGCTGGGAAAAGGAAAGGATACCAAAGCATATTTGTGTTTTCTAAACCTACTACCCTTCAGAGCTACCAGAAGAGTTCTACCTCACAGCAGCACCTTTGACTGCTTGTCTCCTCCTGCCAAGGGAATCTCCCAGGTTCCAGCTGACCAGTCCCATTTCTGTGTTTCTCCTTTATATCCACACAGGCTGGGAGCCTTCAGCCCACTTTATTTCTGCTTACTATCTTTCTCACCCAAAATGCCTCCTCTTTTTCACATCCTCTGACGTAGTAACTAAGGAGGAGGCAGTGGTGACACAAGACTGACAGTTATGAGGGATGGAGAATGGACCTGCAGTTAGATACACAGCTGCAGATCTGGGTCGAATTCCTTCTTCTGCCACTGACTTTGCACCCTTAGGGAAGCACCAAAACATTTCACACCTCAGCTTCCCCCTTCCAAATCATTTAATATATTAAAAGGTTCAGAAATGCTCAGAGGGCATAAATAGGCAGACTGCTCTTTACTTATGCTTCTTCTCAGAAATAAGCAAAGAGCACAGCCCTTTGTTTCCCCCTAGAGCCGTTTTTGTCCCCCTACCCCTCAGTGTATCAAAGGACTCTTACAAGCTCTCTAAGCAGCAGGAAGGGACACCAGCTAACTGGCAGTGACAACAATGCAGACTCCTATGGAGCTGGGTAACAAAGCCCAAAAAGAAAATATTCAACAACAACAAAAAAAGCCATCACCAGATGTGGCTTTGGAATCAGTCAGGCATGCCTGTATTGTAACACGAGATCTAGAATCCCCTGTTCCCTCTAAGTTACTCACTTGTCTTTTCCTCGGTACACCCATTCTTCAGCTAGCTGCTTCCGCTCCTGGACATTAAGGGACAGCCCTTCTCCTGTTGTTCCATTCACTGTTTCAACACAACACACTTGCTGAGGCCTGGCCTACATGCTTTGGTTTTACTGAAGACAAGAACTAACACCTGATTATATTAAAAATAAACATTTTTTCTCCAACTAATTTTAAGACAGCAATAGTCTGCACCAGCATCTGCATGGGGATTGCAGTGATACCATCACTAAATGCTTGTGTTGGAAACCTTGGTGCTTCAGGATCAGCAGTACAGGGAGGGAGGAGGCAGAACCAGCTGCTGAACCTGGGAAACTGCCTCCCAGCACCTTCTCCCCAGCAGATTCTCCCTCCTCCTCCTCCCAGCAGTGAGTCACCTCATGACAGGAGCACAAAGGAATGCCCAGCTGGCCAGGCAGAGTGGATGCCTGTCCTCACCCCAAGGAAACTGCCTGACCTGACATTTGGTGTCTCTGTCACAAGTGGAACCATGTGTCCTACCTAGGCTAAAGCACCCCTGGAAAGCAATGACATATCAGCACGTTCAGTCACAAACAGATTAAACTGGGATAGCTGGAGTCACTGCCATGCTCCGTTTTTGTCTTGGCACTTTCCACTTAAGTTTCGAACCAAAACCTTGTCACTGACTTCAGCTTGCTTCACTACACCAGGCTGTGAAGGGAAGTGCTTTAGCGGATGCTGCATTCTCAGTGATCCCTACTGCCCCTGCAGCAGTCCCTGAGATGGAGGCAGAGCAGAGAGATGGGAGCAGGGACTGCCTTGGTATCACCACAGCATTCCTAAAGAAGCCCATTTGGCTTGGATGAGCCCATTGAATTCCCTGGACTCCAGAGCTGATGTTTTTTAATCAGGTGATTGTATCTTGCCCAGGCAAATGAGAGAATCATTCAATTGAGTCTTCTCTGCCTAGACAGCATTATCCATTCATCTCTGGAAATGTCACTGTATAAAAGCAATGCTTATTTTACCCCACACAGAAATGGGGCATAGGCAAAAGCAGATGCCCTAAGTATTGCCACTGGTGAATATAAATGTCTAGGATGATCCCATATCCACAGTTCCTCCCACTACTGCTTTTATCAGGGAGGCTATCACAGGGTTGCCATTGAGGCAAAAGGGGTGTAACACAGTTTCTGTCAAAAAAACACTTACCAAAAACGTTCTTCACGTTCTGCTTGCTTACCAGGTAATCCACGTACTGGCAAATCACCGAAAGGTTAATTTGTCTGAAATGAAAGGAACCACAGCAACCTTAGCAGCCTCGGCAGCTGTAAGTCTCCACCCATAGATATCTTAAACTTAGAGATTCAGAAAAGACGTGTTTTTGAAGCCTTGCATTTGTACATGCACGGATTACCCCAAAGTATGATACCTTCAGCATGTGTTTATCATTTCAGGTAACAGTTCAGTTCTGTATTCTGTCTTCCAGTTTCTCTGTTCACCATTCCAACCTTTTCTCTCAATTGGCAATTACTGCAGGCTCATCACAGCAAGGGACTTTTTTGGGGAGATAGGAAAGAACTTTTTGACTGTTGAGGGAAACAGGAGTCTTCTTGAGAGCACAAAGATATTTGTGCAAGTGCTGGCAAATAGTTAAACTATACTTGTAACTGCTAGATACAGACTGTGAAATGGCATCTGCTGGATGTGACTTTGACCTCCTTCTCTCATTAAAGGATGAGGAAAGCAACAGACTTCCCTGACAAACAGAGGAAATTGAATTCTAGGCTTAGCTTCACTGCGGGACAAATTTATTTTATCAGTGTATGATAGTATAAATGTATTCTAATATTTCACCATTGTTTTTATTTGTCAAACATACAGACCAACCCTAGAGTCTGTAAGTCAATACTAGGACCTTGAATGGGTTCACATATTACCCAGAATTTCATAGTAGCTTTCATAGAACATATCTTACAAGGGCCAGGCATTCCAAGCAGTGGGCCCAGATCACTCTCCAAATACCATGTTGCAATGAATTTGAGTAGTAATAAAAAATGAATTGGAAATAAGTTTTCTTGAAAGCAAGAAAGGAAACAGTGACTGCAATACAAGTAAGTTCCCTGACTGAGGCAATGCCACACTTTACAGCACTTTTCAAAAGTAATAGATCAGTGTCACAGGACTGTACTAGCCAATCTCCACTGTCTCCCTCCGAAACACATACAGATCTTGACACAACCCCCATGAGAGAAGCTCAGGGTCCTTTGCTGACTCCAAACAACTCTGTCTTGCAACATCAAAATGCTGTGGGGAGGATGTCTGTTTACTGGTAAATGATCACTGCTTTCAGGAAGGCTGAATTTCAACTTTTGACCTGATGTTATTTTCAGAACTGTGCAGTCCTTGCAATATTTTTTCTGGTTTAGACTAATTCCATGCACACATATTATATACATGCATGCAGGAGTTAGCTAGGCTACAGAAAAGTCTAATGGGACATCAATTTTGACAACTATTTTCTAGCTCTCAGCTCTCTTTAAGTAGGACTGTGATTTGCCTTAGCAAATGGGAAAAGTGTGCAACACTCTATGTATATAACCTTACTATGATTCAATTTGCATCTACAAAAGCAACAGAAAAAGAGATGGGAGACTTACCCAAACGCTCCAAAACCAGACCTACAGCACTTGCAGAGGCAAAAGAGAACCCACTCTAATGCTAGTGTCACCAACCTAGTAGTTTCCCCATCCCATCAGACATCTGATTTAAAAACAGATCCAAAACTGATCAGTTCCAAATAAGAAGGAAGGGAGACAGGGTTTTAAGATAACAGCAGGTACTGCAACTCCGACAACATGCCACGCTGTGATACAGGGTCAAACTCACCCATCAGGAGTCATTGGAGTGACTGTAGCAGCTACAAGACCCTGTAACTTCTTTCCGGGTGTCATCGAGCTCTTTGGAAAAGAAAGAGGTCCAAAATTTTAGCATCTTTATTTAAGTGATGTTTCAAGTAATTTCTGTTAAAGCAAAACTGGACAGGCAAAGTTCAGAAGAAGTGGACTTTGCAAGCGTGTTATTTTTGGTTAGAGATAATTGTCTCGTTGTTGCTGTTGTTCTTGAAAGAGCTGCTTACTGCAACCAGCACCATCCCAGGGTTTCAGAGACACCTTATATTTCACCCTGCCTTTTCCTCAAGCAGGCTGTGGTTTGGTAGCCCCATGGTAATGCCTGGCAGCGCGGAAAGGAGAGCAGTTCCGCAGAGAACCGGGCTCAAACCGCTTCCCCCAAGAACAGCAGCTCACACGTACCCCCCCGCAGACCACGGCCACCCGCCGAGACCCGTGCCAGTCCCGCCGGACGGCCCCGGCCGGAGAGGGCGGGCTGAGCCGACCCGCAGCGCGTCCGCAGCCCCCCGGCCGCCCCCCGGCCCCTCACCTCGCCAGCAGCCGCCGCCTCCACAATCTCTCCAGGCCAGGCCGGCCCCGCCGCCCGCCCCGCTCCGCCCTCGGCCAGGCCCGGCCCGGCGGGAGGAGCCGGTGACTCCTCCGGACTGAGATCGTCTTAGCGTCGCGGTGTAAGAAGGCGCTGAGCCTGCAGGAGGCCGGTTTGAGAGCTATCCTGGAGTATTTTACCGCTGCTTAAAGCAGTGTGGAGGAATTTTAGACATTGTGGTGTTTAGTGGATTTTCAGAGAGGTAGAATGGAGGTTTTAGAGGAATTTATAGCTTCTCACCTTTTCTGTAGCTGACTAGAGGAGTTTTAGAGCTATTCAGATGCGTGTAGAGCAGTGTAGCACATTTTAGAGGTATTCTGGAGCTCTTTAAAGAAGTCCACGCTGGTTTTAGTGGCACGCACCCTAGAGTGTTTTAGAATCAGTTCAATTATTTAAAAAGTTGTAATTTAGGGGATCTAATAAATAATAACTCTTAAAGAGCTTACCAGAGGTGTTTTGTAGCTTTGTGGTGGTGTTTTAGAGGAGTTTAGAGTACCTCAGAGCATATTCAGGGAGTTTTAGAGGTCCTTAGAGGAGTTTTAAGAGGATATTCAGGGATCTTCAATGTAGAGGAACTCGAGATAAGATGAATCTGAAAGCTGCTTAGAGGAGGTTTAGAAAGATGTTAGTGCAGTATAGAGGGCCCTAGCACTCTTCAAAGGGATATTACAGCTTCTCATAACTGCTTAGTGTGCTTTTGAGGAGTTTTGGAGGAATGTGGATCATTAGAACTGTTTACAGCAAGTTTAAAGGCATTTTAAAGGTGGTAATAAATCGTTAAGGATGTTTAGAGCATTTTTTTGCAGTTTAGAGTTGATTAGAAGAGGTTTAGAGACCACTTAGCAGTTTGTAAATTACATCTGTTTGGAGGCAACTGCCTCATTGCAGCAATACAGAGGTCCTTACAGGTCTTTAGAGCTAATTAAAGGACTTCTAGAGCAAGTTAGAAGAGGTATGCAGTGGTTTAGAGAGGGTTAAAATCTTACAGTAGTTTAGAAGCATTTTGAGAAATTTTAGAGTTGCCCCAGACCATCACCTCTCTGGTCCACTGCTGGTTTAGGCTTGGGACTGTCTTCCCACATCCTTCAAAGCCACGATAGCTGTTTCTAACTCCCCTCCCTGCCTCTGTCCCTGTCCCGTCGTGTCTGCTCCCCATCTCGCCCCCCCCAGTCCTTAGGCAAGGGTTTGCTTACCTTCAGAGGAATGCAACTAAGAAAATGATGGTAGAGATCCTAAGACTCTCTGATATTTGCACTGTGTAATTACCAGAAGTAAAAAGAACAGTGCTTTAGCCAAAACCAATTTGTAAGTTATTCCAGAGAGGTTTGAAGGGCAGCGTAGGTCCAGTTCAGCAGTACTACTAGTGCCGTGGATAATTTCTCTCTTCATTCCTCCTGCAGCCCTTAGCAAATGGGAACCTGCCTGTCCCCAGTGCTAGCACATCACAGGCAGTCAGCAGCAATGACGGGTGAGTTCAGTCTTAAGGATGAGAGAAAGAAGAAATGAGTTTACTGTTGCCATTTAAAATACTTCCTCTCCTTTATACTCATTTCAAGTGCACATTTAATGCCACATATATCCTTCCAATGGAGAAAAAACAAAACAAAAAACAAAAGACAAAAAAACAACAAACAAACAAAAACCCCAAAACCCAACCATTTAGAAAGGCTTAAATGCTTGTGGGAATTTATAATCAGGAGAATCTGAATACTTGAACTCCCATTCAGGTTCCAGAAGCTGCATTGTAAATTTTGGACAAGGCAGAAGAGTTTAGGCTGTCTGCAGCTGCAGCATGCTGTGCAGTGACTGGAAAAGTGTCTTCCTACTTCCCACTGAAAGAAGCAAGAAAGTGTCAGTGGTGCCAAAGCTCAGAGGGTAACAAGGGCGCCAATGAAAACAACAACAAAAATAAACTACTATTTTTTTTAAGTACAGGAATAAAAATACAGGTTTATAGATTTAAGCTTTTTTTTTTCTAAATAAAAATGAATGTCAAAACTTACATAAATAACTCCATAAGGGGATTTCAAATAGGGAAGTTATAAACACTTTTTTGTTGCCATGTGCCAACATAGAAGATTTAGATATCTATTAAGAACTCCATTATTCAAATAACTGATTTGCTGAGGTGGGTTAACTACTAAAACCAAAGGCCCTTTAAGTTTCCTCCAGGCTTTTTTGTTGTTGCTGTGTTAACACTTTCAACATTTTCTCCACTGACTTCTACACTTACAGTTTTGTCAACTAGATTTTCCTAATCCTCAGACTACCATGAATGCAGTTCTGGTTGGGCATAATTAAACTATAGTTTTGCTTCTGTTTCTCTTTGCAATAAATAAATGTATCCAGATACAATTTTCTTGCAAACACAGACCCAAGTCTATTTTCAGAACAAATACAAAGTACTCAAGCCTAAATGACGAAATTAAAAGATACACCACCTCTGAGTAAAAAGAACATGAAATAAAGTGGATTTTTATCTTCAAGGTACAGACATCTTATTCAGGTAAATGGGAATAACATCACATAGGTGTTTGCTAGACAAAAACCTGTGACACAGAACTATAGTATTGCTATTTTTGCCTTTTAACATTATTTTAAACAATGACTTAAGCTATAACCTAAGGTGAGAGAGATCCAGCATTTTTGCAAGTGCAGCTCTGAAGAGGAAAAAGTCAGGCATCAATCATCTGGGAACATTAGAGAGAGGGCTCAAAAAACAGCCTTAAGGAGAACAGGCATTTACTGATTGTTTCTTATCAATAGGGAAGTCCTTGTGCTCCGTGGGGCTTGTGGGGAGCACTGAGCTGATGGGGACAATTATCTTATGCTTCGGAACCAGAAGAGAGTAAAGGGGTCACACCTGCGGCCCTCCTGTGGGGAGGAGCAGGCCAGACAGGTGACCAAAACTGACCAAAAGAAGTCTTCCATCCCACACACCATACTCGGGATGAATCTGAGGGATCACGAAGGTCAAACTCTCTCCTTCCATGGCTGGTGTCCTGGGAGGATTCCGTCCAGTTGTCTGCCTTTGATCCTGATCCATGCGTTTCAGAATCCGTGCAGTCCTCTGTCTGTTGCCGACTCCAGGAGTCGAGTCTGGGACTTTTCCAGGGCCTGCCCTGAAGCTCGGGCGGTGATGTGAACGTTACTGGGGGAGAGGGAGGGGTGTGCGTGATGGTGGCGTTGTATATATTTGTGCATGTTTCCTTAATTTGCTAGTAATCACTATTAGCTGTGCGGTTCATTTTCCACCCGTCAGTCTCCCTCCCTCAGTGTCTCCGATCCCTACAGGGGAAGGGAGAGGGTTCATGGAGAGCAGCTGCCAGTCGTTTAATGGCCGGCCCAGCGTTAACCCGTGACACCTGGCATCTCGCCGCCTGCGGGGCTGCGGACACCTCACGCACCCCTGGCCCTGGGGGGCTGTGTCCCGTGCCCCTGGAGCTGCCCTTTTCCCAGCTCTCCAGGGCCGGCAGTGCCCAGCGAAGCGCTTTCTCCAGGGCCGCGTTCCCCGTTTCGCTCCTTTCCTGCCCCGCTCTGCCCGGGCGGGGGCGGCCGTCGCGCGCCTGCGGGAGGGGGAGCGGGACCCGCCTGGGGAGGGGCGGGCGGGGCGCGTGCCCCCTGCGGCGGGAAGCGCGCGGGCGTCTCGCGGGGCAGGGGCGGGCGGGAGGAGCCGTCGCGAGCGGTGGGCGCCAAGGGTCGCGCGCCTGTGTGAGGGGGAGAGCGGGAACAGCGCGTGAGGGGAAGGGGGGAGCGGGAACTGCGCCTGAGGGGAAGGGGCGAACGGGACCCGCCTGGGGAAGGGGCAGGAGGGCGGTCGGGGGTCGGCGCCACCTGGGGAGCGTTCGCGGTCGGTTCGGGACGGGCGGGAGCCGGTGCCGCCGTCGAAGGGTCCGCGATCGCCTCGGGCCGGGCGGGCGGACGGGGGTCGACCATCGCCTTGGAGGGGTTTGCGGGCACTCTGGGCAAATGCAGCTGGGCAAGCAAAGCAGCGGCCAAAGAGGCGGCTCAGCCCTGCTTACGGGGCGCCCCAGCCGCTGCCTGGACTGCAAAGTGCCCGGGACGCCAGGGCACTGCCCGGGCCCTGACTTACAGGGTGACCTGGTCCCAAATGCTGCACAGGCACAGACCTGAGCCTTGATTACAGGCAGGTCTCTTTGCCTTCACCACAGTGTCCAGTGTTTGGGCTCTACAAGTGGTGCTTGCCACCCTAAATCCTCTGTCCTGCCTTTTCTTTTCTGCCCTGCTCCGCTGTGCCCTCATCCCCCGTCTGTCTGCCCTCAGCCCCTGGAGCAGCTTAGGGGTACAGGGCCCGTTCCGGGCACCGGGGATGTGCTTCAAGCAGGGCCCAGGTCCTGCCCAGGCAGCCCTGGCACTGGGAAGCCCTTTTCTTTGATGGCGTTGGGCTGAGCCAGCACCCCGGAAGCAGGGCCGGGGCCTCTGCTCTCAACGTCCAGGCTGCCGGTCGTTTTCTCACCAGGCGGTGAAAAAAGCGGGCCCGAGTCTAAGGTGGCTGAACCCAGGGGGGCAGGTTGCGGAGGGGGGAAAGACGGCCACGAGTAGGACAGCGCCGCGGGGAGGTTCCTCCCAGGGCCGGCACCCCCCGGTCCTCCCCACGGAGGAGCCGGCGCCGCTCTGCAGCTCCGGGAGAAGAAAGAAGGAGAAAAACAACCAAAAAGAGGCATCCGCCGTGTGGGGAAGGAAACGCAAGGCAAGAGCGAGGGAGAGGGGGAGCAGCGGGACGGAAAACGGGAGAGAGGAGGACACTCTGGGCAAAGGGGCCTCCCTGTTCCCAGGGCCGCAGTCACACAACAGCATCCTTGGGGCTTTTGGGATGGAGCTTTTTGCCTCGGGGGGAGGTACTTGTCTCAGGGCTGGTCCCTAGATTTAAAGAAGCCGTTCCAATGCCGTGTGGAGACACAACTTTCACATTTTTGCACCTGAAAGGCTGGGGCCAAGGGCACCTGCCTGCTTACAGGAGGGACCTTCCAAGGACAGGGGGCACCCACAGCCCTGCTGACAGGGAGCTGGGGCTGCTCTGGGGACAGAGGGCTCCACAGCTTGTGACCCACACCTCCAGTACGGGGCTGTCACCAGGGCTGGCAGCTGCACAGGCACAGACCCGGGCCCTGGCTACAGGCGGGTCGCCTTGACAGCTCCACGCTTCAGCAGCTTCGCTCTGTCCTGCAAACAAAGGGGCAAGCCCGGACCCTCCCTCTGCTCGCGGGCTCCAAGGGGAGCCCCCTGTTGCTGCACAGAGCCCTGCCCTCTCTCCTGGGAAGTTCAGGCTAAGTACGCTGCAGTCATTTTAACAGGGGCCTAAACAAGAAGCTCATTCGTTCGCTCACTCACACGGACGCAGACACGGACACAGTCACAGTCACAGACAGGGAAAAACTGAAGTTCCCAGAAGAGAGAGCGAGCCCTGTGCAGCCAATAGCAAATGAGCCTTCCCTACCATCGAGCAGGAGAGCAGAGCCTCACAGCTGCCCCCCCGGGCTGCATGGAGGCCAGAGGGGCCTCAACACGCCAAGGGGCTACACGGGTGGCCAAGGGGCAAATGCTGTGACACGCCCTGACTCCAGGGGGTCACGCTGGCCAGGCCACCAGCAGGCACAAACCCACCGGGGCCGGAGGAGAGGGCCAGGGAAAGGGCCTTCCCCTGCTTACAGGGTGGCCTGGGGGTCCAGTGAGCTCCTTTTCCTCCTTGGGTGTGGACACGGTGGCTCTCCCCCTCCTTACCAGGTTGCCACGCTCTCCAGGCAGCCAAACCATGGGGCAATGTGGCCAAGGGCCAAAGACCCAAGCCCTGCTTACAGGGAGGTCAGCCAGCACAAAGCCAGCCAGGCCACCAGCGGTGCGGGCCATGCTCTTGTGTGACCGCGGCCCCAGTGACAGGAGCGCGTTGCCCTCCCCCTCCTTAGCCCACCGCTCAGTCGCTCCTGCCTGGCCACGCCACACGATGCCTCGTCTTTCTTTATCCAGGAGCTGCTGCCAAGGAAGGAGGGCGCGCTCGAGCACCAGCTCCTCCGCCTGGCGGGGAAAGAAACGCCAGCCCCCGGAGGAAGGTTCCCACCGCGTTCCCCTACCCCCGGCCGTCCTTCCCCCCTCCTACCCCCTGCCCCCCCAGACTCAGCATTGGGCCCAGTTTTCTCCCCGCCATGGCGCCCAGTGGCCCCGAGGGAGGAAAACTGCAGAGGCCCCAGCCCTGCTTCCGGGGCACCAGCCCAGCTCAAGGCTCTCTATACAAGGACTTCCCACTGCCAGAGCTGCCCAGGCAGGAGCCGGGTCCTGACCCAATGCCCGGAGGGGGCCCCTTTCCCCCTACACCCTCCTGCCTTCCCCCAGTGTTCTCTTTCTCACAAGCTGGGTCCTGGGGCTGAAGGCAGAGAGAAAGAGAGCTAGGGCAGGGCACGCCCAGCCCCACACATCTCAGCCCCACACCTCTGAAGGGCTGGGGCCTAATGGACACCTGTCTGCTTACAAGGGGTCCATCCCTCCCAGACCCGATGACGGGGGGCACAGATGTCTGGCCCCACACACCCTGGCACCCAGCCTCTGAAAGGCCAGGGCAAGAGAGACCCCTGCCTGATTACAGGGGGTGTCCTCCCAGCACCTACCGTGGAAAGCAAGGGGCACCCACAGCCCTGCTATAGTTCAACTATAAACCTCATGCTTTATGTGCTTCTACCCTCACCTTTACTGCTAGAGTTTAAGACAACCGTATATAAAAACATTGCTTTGTCAGCTATTCTAGTACATAGCAGCCAAGTTCCAGACATACATGCATGTATGATGTTAAAGAGAGGTGTCACAGGCTACCTTTGAGACTTAATTGCTGCCTGTTTAGTTAGTACATGTATGGGTCCTCTGTGGGTGGCAACTCTACATAAGAAGTTGTCTCTGGTTTAATTGCTGATCCTGGGTCAAACCTTTGAAAATAATTTAAAAGAAATTTAAAAGAAAGCTTACTGAAGGAAAAACAAATCAGTAAAAGGAAAATTAGCTTCAACCTGGCTCAACCTAGGACAGAAGTATACAAGGAGAGGCTGGTACTTATATAAGCAGTAGGAGCACTTATTACAGCCCACTTTTGCTCTTCCTCATGCCCTAGACAGCCAGGCAAACCAGCAGCACATGTATGCTGCCCAACTCCCTTGCCTAAGACATTCTCCAAACTACTGGGACCTCAAGGTGCTAGAGAAGTTTGTCCTTTCATGTTATCTTCCTTCACACAACATACTCGGACTTTCCTGTTTGCAGGCACCAGTGAGACCATGTGTCAGCTTCCATCATAATCCCTTCCCCATCCCCCTAATTCTATACAGGACAAGCGCACATATAGAGTATGTACAGAATACATGTCCTCATGCCTGCCCTGCTCCCCTTCCAACTGTTGACATGTTTTCTCCATGTGTATGTGAAAAACAAGAGTATCGGAAAACAACCTCTTGGGAAAACACTGATTGTTCTCCAGCCTCGGGCTACTCTGCCAGGAACAGTCAGCTCTTTGTCGGGACAGAAACGTCAGCTGGACACAGACAAACTGACTGGGGATTTGTTCTGGGTCTCTGATTCAGAAACAAAACGAGAATTCAGAGAGATTTGTGTTTATCTACAAATTAATCACCCCCCTTTCAAGGCAACACCTCTCTGTGCTTGTGACTGGGGTAGATTTGTTAAGATATGCCAAACTGTTGTGGCTGGGTATAGTATTACCTGGCTGCCTCTACTCTGGAGAAAATAATTACTAGTACATACTTGACTGGAATGTTAAGGTGACAGAATAATGGAACAGCTAATCTTACCCAAGCACATGCCTCTGCATGCCTGCAGCTTCTAAGCAAAGACCAAGGAAGTAGCAGCTTCTGCTTCTCCAAACTGCCCTGCTGATTTTCCTGTTTGACCCAAGCAGAACACATGTAAAATTCAGAGAAAGTTTACTCCATAAAACAAAAGTACAAAACATGCAGAGAACTGGTTCTGCATTTCAGGCCTCAGCATTTTCCAACAGGCTCCATTAGTAAATCACTCTTTACACCACGCCCCTTCTGTGGCTTTAGAGGTATGTTTGCAATTGCTACTTGGCTTGGTTCTGGGGGTTTTTATTCCCCCTTTTGGAATAGGTACATATCACACAGCATCCTGATGAAGTTCTCTGCAAACAAAGTGTGCTTCCTGTTTGAAGTCATTCCTAGCAATTGATTTCAAATGTCCCAGAGAGCTTAGCTGAATTTGGCTGCGAGGAATTTGCACAAACCATGACAAAGATGGGAAGTGTTCTCAGAATCCTAACTGTGAAGTTTAATCTGCTCTATTGTGCTGGTACCTAAATATGTCTGGAGCTGCAGCTAGTTAAATGAAGAGTCCAGCTTCATTTTGTGCATTATAAGCAGGACGGAATTTAGCAGTAGCTTTGTATAACCCCTTTGTGCAGATATCCAAGGGCTAAGGGGGTTGATTAGTCTTAAATACCATTCAAAACAGACAGCCATTGTAGAACACTGTCTTTCATAACATGCCAGCAGGAATCTTGTGAGGATGGTCTCAGCTTCATTTGCAGGCAGATTTCTACCTACCATCCTACCCTAGGAGTAAAAAGGAAAAGCTGTTGTTCTGTACCATCATTCTCACGTAACCTGAGTCTGGGGGAGAACACTATTTATATGAAACTCTTCCTCCTGAGAGCACAAAACCTGTCACTGACCCTGACATAAGTAGGCACAAAGCTGTGCAAACCAGGGGAGTTACACAAGGGTGCGAAACTGTTTATGGAGCCAGATCACACACTGGGCCCAATGTTGCCTCGTGCGTAGTAGGTGGGGTGTGGGGCATTTGTGTGGGAGCACTCCAATGAAACCCAGAGGAGGACAAGGCAACAACTGCCTGGTTTTCATAACAGTATGTCCCTCCAGCAGGGCTGAGGCATGGGCGGGGCCTGATGGAACTAAAATAAACACTGACACGAAGCATCTTGTGAGTATGTGCGGCCTCAGGACAGACTGCAACAGCTAGGACAGCTTAAAATGTAAGTATGCCCACCTTTTCCATTTTCTTAATAGAATGAGTGATTTGTGGAATTCATTTGTTCTGTCTACGCTTACTCATGGCACCAGTGTAACCTGTGGAGGTGCCTGCTATGCTCTCTTCCTTTGGTCCATGTTTTAACAGCTGCATCATTATCCTATGCAATACTTACATGAACATATAGGAATGCCAAACCTAAGCTTTCCTGTAAATCTAAACATTAATTCAACTGTAAACATTTGGAGGATTCTTCTCAGTTTGGCTCCCGCCCCCCCCCCCAGGATTGTTTTATGTAATTCAGAAACATTTTGTACATGCAGTCACTTGACAGTACTGGCCATGAAGTTACAGAAGACAGAGCTGTGAGGGACCTAACCAGCAGCTGAAAAGGTATTGAGGAGGGGCTGGGTTTGACAAGCAGAGACAAGGCAGCTCGTACAACACCTACTTTAACAGCATGCATTGAAACGGATGAATGTTTATTCTCTGCTTTCTAACACTCCCAGGGAGCCCACGAAGAGGAGAAATGTGCTTTCAGTCAAGTTGTAGCTAGGAGAAACAAAGTAAAGTGACAGCAAAACAGCAGCATCTTTTCCTTTGAAATGGCAATGGATAAAATGTAGAAAGTTTCAGTGTAATCACTGACATTTGGTTCTAATAAAATTATTTAGCTCCTGCTTTATTGCTCTTTGTTCATTTGTAAATACTATTGACAAAAAGTGTTTTACAGTGTGACTGTCCAGCCTGGGACCATGTGGTGGTCCCTGGTAAACCTGGTGAAGACTGCTGAAGATGTATCTTCAGGCTGGAACAGGGATGGGGACAGTGCTTGGTTTTAACTGCTGGCACCAGTCTCCTACTACACGGTTCTCTGATCTTGCCTTGCTCTAGGGAAACAACTGAAAAAGCTGCTACAAAAAAAACCTCAACACCTGAGTGCTTTTGGGGTGTTTTTCTTTTATTTTGATAAAAGCTTTTCAACCTCATAGATCTCAAAAAGAAAACTCCTTGTAGCAAGATCTAAACCAGGATACACACATAAGGGGATTAAAGTATTCAACAGTAGCCTACATGTCATAAGAAAATGGAAAGAGGCAAGAAAGTAGTCAGGCAGCACAAGGCAGGTCTTGATTTTAGAAAAATAGCCATTCACAAAAATCATGTTAAAGATGGCATACCTTGGCATATCTTGAAGACTTCACCACTGGAGGCAGGATATCCTGTGAATCTCATCAGAGCAACTCTTAATATTAAAAGCCCACAAAAAAATAGAGGCATGAGTGCCAGAGCAGTGGCTTCTTGTTGTGTAGGCAGCTATAAACAATTGAGGAGGCAGAGAAATAACCTCAAAGTTTGTTCTGTTACCCAAGAAACATGCAATTAAGTTATACTGACAAGACAATGTACTTACTATGATCCAAGTATCAGGAATTAACTACATGCTGTCTTTCAAACATGGACATCATAATGAAATAGAAAGCAGGAACTTTCTTAGGATGTAGGTTATGCACTACGATCTGCCTGGTATTGACTGTAAAAAACATACCTGTAAATCAAGGCTCCTAAAATCTCAAAAAGTTAACCAGATGTGATTATTTCAGCAGTGATTAGGTTATTTTTGCTTGCTTTATTTTGGGACAGTTAGAGGAAGTAATTTTCATGTTTTCAGCTTTTTCCTTCTGAGTGTAGCTAGGGAAGGAGCTATGTATTCATAAATATGGAGGATTTCATCATCTTTTCACAGGACCCCAGGGCTAAAGGCCTTAAGAAAGGCATCAGCTATTATGAGAGACTCAACAGTTATGGGCACAATGAATATAACAGAGTACCCATCAACACCAATACCTTGTCAACCAGAAGCAAAGTGGCTGAACTTGTGAAGAATTTTTTCCTTACAGATTTCCACAAAACTGCCACTTGCAGAATCACAGCCTTCTGTCTGGCAGCCAGGAAATGTCTTCACTTCACAGAGCAGTGAAGGCAGAATATCTTGGAAGATTAACACTCCCATATCAGTCTAGAGGTAGCTTCTTGGTCCTCGTTCTCTGTTGGTTCCAGGCTGAAGTGTTTTCAGCCCTTGTTGAATCCCTGGGGTTAAGCAGTGTAAACCAGGCCTTCACAATTTCAGGAACAACTGCTTCCTCAAAAGCATCCATCTTTTGCCTGAACTTTCCTAGCCACTTTTAAGTCTAGCAAGTGCTATGAAAGACTGGAGACCAAAAGCTGAGAAGCTTTTTGACATTGGTTAGAAAGGTTCTAGTGTTTTCTGCTGCTGCATTTATACTGTACTGGTTGAAGAGAGGCCAATGAACTGTATCTGCCTTTCAGCTCTGGCAAGATGATCAAATCCTTCAAGCAAACATTTCTGTCCTTGGATCTGCAGTCCCCTCGGTGGAGCTCAGCTGAGACAATGGTAGGCACTGAAGTACAGGGGAACAGAGCTCTGTGCAGTCAAGGTGAAGCAGAGCCAAGGGTGGATGTGGGATTCTCAGTCTGTTGAGCATGGGGAGAGGAGCCAGGAACTGTTAGTATAGACTGTTCACACCCAATTGCAAAGAGGAAGCGAAACACCTACTTGTAAACTCTGATGAGCTCAACCTAAAGCAGAACCGCATAGTTAAGCAAGGGAGGCACCAGTTTGACATTCAGGGTATGTACACCTAGAAGTCTGCAGCAACCCAGTGGTATCTGATATACAGAGTACTGGATTGCAGAGTTGGAAGTCGTGTCACTTTGGTATTCACTTCCTGGTTACTGTGACTTTTGCTGCCTTTCAGGCAAAGGATTATGAACTGCGGCAGTATGAGATGGCCAAGTGGGTCAGCACAGTCATCAGGGGAGAGACCCAAAAGGAGGCGATGCGCCAGGGCTTCTGGAAGCTCTTCCACTACATCCAAGGGAAGAATGAGAAAGGTACAACACGCTGGTTTTGAACAGCAAGAACCACAAATGGGACATAAGTATTACAGTATAAAACAGTAGATCAGCTGTGGAACACAGCAGGTTCCCTTTCCTGGTCTAACACCCTTGTGACTCCACCAGGCCATTGTACCTGAAGCTGCTTTGGTTTCTGCTTTTAGGCTACTTTTGCATCACCCTTTACTGCATCATCCAGGCACTGTCTTTGCTCACGGCTTAGAACAGTTCTTTTTCCCCTCTTCTCTAGAAATGAAGATTGATATGACTGTGCCAGTGACATGCCTGATAAAAGCTGGCTGCACAGACTTCAAGATCTCTTTCTTTGTGCCATTTGAACATCAGGACTCCCCACCACAGCCCACTGACTCAGAGGTGTTCATTGAGGAGCGGAAGGCAGCTGCCATCTTTGTCAGGTAAGCAGCACCAGCACAGCTACTGAAGGGGTCCATCTTTTAAGAGCTTACAGTTGGTTTTTAACTTTGGATATATCCTGCTGTTCAGAGCCTTGACTGGCAAAACCTGAGCATCTGGAGTATTTATGTTAGGGTGTAAACAAAAGAAATAACTTAAGTTTCAAAACGCTTCCTTTTCAGCAGACTCTTGAATATTGCACCAAGTGGCTTTTATAGAAATGCAGCCTACAGAATCCTCCTCTCTTGGGCACATTCTGTGCTGCAGAACACCCAAGTCACTCTTCCAGCCCCTTTTACTTATAGTCACAAATTCCCACAAAACCTGCATGGCAGTTCTTTATTGCAGGAAAAGCACCCAAAGCTACCCTTGCCCTCTCCTGCATGTATTAAAGCCATAGGCAAAAATCTGTCTCAGGTAATTCTCAGAATTGCAAATCAACTTTAACATACACTCCCTGACAGCTGGTTCTGTGTAGCTTACCTACACCAGAAACTGCTCACTGGATGCTTTGCAAGCCTGAAGTTTCCTTCTACAAAAATAAAAAGCAGGGGCTTAAATGCTTAACAAAAATGCCTCTTTTCACTTCTCCCAGGTCCTTTGGTGGATTTGCCTCCCCAGAGAAATATGCTGAGGAAGCTGAAGTCTTGGCCAGAATCTTAAGAAACAGGGGCCAACCATTTCATGAAGACTTCTTCTATACTGCAGGCTATGACAGTCCTTTCAAGCTCTTTAACAGGCACAATGAAGTGTGGTATTTTAAAAAGTAATATGGTGGGGGAATATTAAGATGCTACTAATCAGCTCTGGATGAAAACACATTATTAATGGCTTTTGCTTTAGTGCAGAAGAGTACACATGGACAGATCATGACTAATTCACTTTCTTCAGGATGAAATACTGTCCTGGCTGAAGAGATTTCCAGCTCTAAAATATGTAATTTAAATTCAAATAGATCGCTACAGTGGAAGATATGACAAACCTATTCCTCTTATTGAAAAGGTTCTAGGGAACACTAATAGTCTAAAAATATTCCTATCAAATAGTTTGATTTCTAGCTTTACTTCTCATTAGAAGTGCTACAGCAATAGCTCAAGTCTTATGAAGAATGTCAAGTTTTCATCGAGCCAACTTTTCCCATATTGATATTCCTCTGGAGACAACAAAGATTGGGGAAACTAACAAATCTACCATTAGTGAGTTCTGGGAAGCAGCAATACCTTAGCAGGCCCTGGTGCCCCAAATGCAGTAACTTTTTTTAGATACTACCAAAATCCCTCACCTCTCCACTCAGATTTTTTTTTTCCTCATGGAGGCTGGATGCTCCAGACTAATGCCAGTGACCAACTGAAGACTACAGGTCAAGTGGAAAAGGGTTTAAGTGTCCAAGCTGTGTGCTTATTCTGTGCACATCATCTGCACCTGAGCATTTAATGCCAGACTTGTTGGTGGCCTGCAATTTTAGGAGAAAAGGCACAAGTAGTAGTGTTTAGCTCTCACCTACAACACACTACTTACTACTTCAATTATTTAGCTTTGGACAACTCTCGGTTTTGGTTAGGTCAAGTGCAGTCTGCACACTACCAGTATCTGACACCTAAGTGAAGACACTTGCAGGACTAGCATTTCAGCTAGTTTAGTCCCTGCTCTACAGTGAAGCATTTTGAAGCTCTTATAAAGTAGCCTAGAGGTGTTTTAGAGCAAGCTGTACCAGTTAGAAAGCAGCTCACAACAACAGGTAGTTCACAAATTTTTATTGGTTCCAATCAGGATCAGGCAGATATCCCCAGTGTGGTAAAAACACCTTGGCTTTTTAATGCTGTTCATGCAAGTGTAACCCATTATTCTGCCATCTTCGACCTATTAAGACAGACATAAGAAACATGAGAAGGCATGAAACCAGCACAAGCTTTCTAGGAACAACTCAGACCTTAGATTTTCATCTCTGTTCAGAGAGAGAGTTCAAGCTAAGGTTTTATCATCATTTGTTCCAGCAAATAAGTGTGTTTATTGCACTCACCTCCTTGGTTCTTCATGCAGTAGTTTCAATGTTGCCTCCTCACCTAAAACAAGAAAATACAATTAACAAATGCAGTACCACAACAGCTAAAAGCTCCACAGCAGCTTTGTAGCCTCAGAGAGAAGTGGAACGGAAATGGTGATATCACAGTAATTCATTTGGCAGAATCAAATTTCATCAGTGGCTACAGCTATTCCCTAAGTTTTTAAGAGGATTCACCTGCTGTGAGGTCTTACCCAGTGAGGTTGCAGACAGCACAGTCCTCTCCTGAAAAAGAGAGAAGCTGTTTCAGGATAACAGACACTATATGCAAGTTTAATTTATTGTCTTGAAGTTCTAGTCAGCAAACGATTTTACCTACAAGGAGGCTGCATTTCAGCTGGCAGTTGGGAAGACCTGCAACTCCCAAATAGGATATACAGAGCTTACAAATCCTAACTGAACTGGAAATACAGAATTACTATCACTGGAAGAATTGGGGAAAGGTACAAAGCTGTTCCTTGCTTTGTGATACTGTCCCTCCCCAACAGGTTACACTGAGTGAAGTGACACCTAAAATATAAGTCCCATCAAAATCCTGAAAACCTGTCCTTAAAAGGGAGAACCAGTTTGTACAGCAATCATCTAGAACTTGATCCTAAATTTGTGAACAGTTAATGTGGCCAAGACTAGCAAAAATTACTGAATAGTGACAACCACAGCATACAGAGTCAATGGTTTGTTTTCTTCTTTTGAATTCAGGAGTGCAGCATTACAGTACACCAACTGAGTGACAACAGCTGTTTGCTGCTGTGTATTCTGCTGTACTACGTTATGAACACTGTATTGGCTAAGTGGCCTCCACTGACTCAGCTCCTTTCCTATTTCCACTGCATGAGGACATCAAGCAATAAAATACCAGCTTTTAGAGTCCCTGAGTCCAGATCTTCTGTTGCTACAAACAGAACTCCACCGCTGACAACAGTTCAGGAACTGTCAGGGTATGTGCTCAGAAAGCACCCTTCCTTTTTAAGCCTAACCCAGAGCTACAAAGTGCATTACTGCTTTAAGCACATCATGTTTATTCCCACAGTAGCTGAGTGGCAGAATCAGAATACAGTAAGGGAAGACAAATCAATTACAGGACTAATTTTAGGCACCAACATATAAGCATTAGCACAAAGACAGTAATATTCCAGCAATTATCAAACCCCATCTACTCTACACCTACCTCCAACATAAGTTAGTCTTGTTTCTCACACAAACTCCCCACAAGCTTCACTCTGTAACAAGTGAAATTTTATTAACACTCTTCTCCTTAGCAGTGCTTCAAGAGTTAGTTTGAATGTGGGTACTGTTTCAGTGCAAGAATCCTCCTCAGCCTCTTTCAGAGAGATTCCCATTGCTTAGAATTAATCATCACAAACAGTACATGCTTACAAACACTTAATGCTTTGTTATTTATGTTTCTCCTTGGAGGACCTCACCTCAGCCTTTCAGACCTTACCCTCAACCACATCTTCATTTACATCACATAAAAGCTTTAATCTAGCCACTGAAATGAATAATTTACCACATAAATTAACGGTCAGTGCTACTCCTTGCTGAAGCCCTTAAATTTAACCAGCCACAAGTTAAAAGAACAAAGTTATTCTGGGTTTGGTCAGGACAAGCTCTGCACTGACAGATTCCCTTATGTTCTTTCTAATCAAATAGAAACTCAATCAGCCCGTAACAGTTACTTATTTCAACTAGTCCATGCCATTTGTTTTCAGTTACAGAAAACAGTTAACACTTTTAAGTCGTAAAAAAATATTAGGTCAAGTGAGAAGCAAGCAGCTTACAAAGGTGCAGCAAGATGCTCCTTCTCAAATCTAGGACACACATGAAAATGAAAAGTCAGTTCAATGCTGATGTTACTCTAGAGCCTTATTAAGTTCTAGAAACTCCTTTGTCCATTACTGTTACAATTACTGCCATGTCTTATGATTTTTGATCACCAAGTATGAGATTCAGTCCCTGCACCTTAACTGAATGAACCCTGCAGGCTGCTGGTAACCCATGATCTACTGGTAGAGGTAAGAAAATCCTCAAGGAACCTTCTGTCGATTGCTGCAGCTATGCTGCCATTAGGGACCAGCACCTCCCTCATCACCCATCAGGCTGCTCTGACCAGTCATCTGCATTTGCCAGGCACTTACTTTTGCTGGTAGCACCAGCTGCTCCACTTCATAGCCCCACCACACCAGCCCTGGAACAAAGCAAAGCATCAGGACAGCACACAATCAAGTGCAGGAGGATGACCTCTAGCCAAGTGCCTGAAGTCAGATAGAGCTAATTGCAGACCTCCATGGTTGAAGTCAAGGCAGTCAAATCTCATCACACAGGCAGCTCATGTGGTCAGCCACTGGACAGCAATCTGCTTTAGGCTAAGGTTGCTACAGGGAAGGGGGCATATGGGCTAACTGTGCTACTGGAGCAACTTGAGCTCACAGGCACACAGCAGAGTTCAGCACAACTCAGCCTGTCCAGGCTGGGCTTTAACCAGCAGTTCTCCCCTGACACATCCTCCTGTTTTAGCCAAGATGCAAGCAGCAGCCAAAACTGACCAACCCTGTAACTTCCCCTGCAGCTTATATGCACCAAATACTTCATCTTTAAGCATATTTTAATGCTAATACTTCCAAAGTTAAAACAAGTACTTACATTACAATGAGAAGCATTCTAGAAGCCTGCAAAGGAAAAGCTGCCATTAGGCAGGGTCCAGCAGAAACCTTCCTTCTAAGAACAGTTCCAGTGACATACTGTATCAGTGTTTAGTCAAGCTTTGTCCTCATGGGGATCAGAGACCTGATTCAACATCATCTACAGTAGACTGCAACACTCCCACCCCATTCCACAAGGGGGGCCTAAAGCCATCTCCCAGCTCTCTCCATATCACCCCTGATAACTCTACAACTCCAGACTACTGGGATTGCAGAAAGAAGCAACCCTCTAAATCATAGAGTTCAGTGGCATGAACTTTGTGTCATCACCTAAGTTGAACTTCACTGGGAAAAGCATTTTAGATACTAAATTCATAGTACTGCCATGTTCATCATTTAGTCATAACAGGCATGTTCCAGAATTTTTCAACACAATCATTGTTAAGCACAGAGGATCTGAAGGCACACTTCAAGAGTGCCAGTGCCTTTGTTTCAGATTTTCCAGAGACAAAATGGATGTGCAGACTCTCAGTCTCCAAAAGCAAGCTCCCAGCTTAAATGCAGCACAGCCAAACAGCATCCACCTAAAATGTTCTTCAGTTACCTTCAATTAAGGAGAACTTGTCTTCACCGGCATCAGTAACAGCTGAAATAGCATCTCACACTGCAGGCACAGGCATCCTTTGCCTAGGGCAGCCTGCAAGCAACAGAACACTTAGAACCTGGAGCACTAGCACCAGATCAACCAAGATTTTTGTTACTGAAAGAGCAAATTTATTCTGCTGTATTTGTGCTTCATTTCACAAGCACAGCCTACTCCATTCCTTCTACTCATCCTACTCAATTTTTTAATGTTTAGACCATTTACTGATCTTCTGAGACAACTTTTCAAAACACATTCATGGTGCAAGACAAAGTAGTGCTTCACCTCCACTTCCCACACAGGTTCTCTCAAACCTGGCCTAGAACACAGGAGGCTGCATCAGACAGGAGCGAAAGACAGTAACGATGTGATCAACACGGGTCATCTGCTGAACTATGCCATCATCACACGCAGCCTTTTCACACAGCAGGGATCTAAGTTAAGTTTTCACAGATGCAGGCAATATTATACTTACTTTGCACAGCTTGCAGCTTTCTCCCCCAGTGCCTGCAACAGAATAAGAAAAAAACATCAGACTCCCTCCTTCCTGGCGAAGCCTACACCTCCTAGCAAGGCGTCCCAAGAGCCAGATACATCAGATAGGAGCGAAAGACAAAACTCTTGTGTTCGTCACAGGACATTCTGCTGAACTATGTCATCATCACTGTATCTGCTTGGGAATAACAGTGCCAAGCAATCGCCTCTTGTGACAGCTTTGAAAAATCGGAAGTTTCAAAATAAAACAGATATTCAATAGTTTGAGCACTAGCAAGCATCAACTGTGTACTTCCCTCCCATTCTACACATCCCACCACTCTGCTGCACTGTTTCAGCAGCTCTACAGAAGAAAGCCCTGCACAGACAACACATTTCTCACCAGATGATGTTTCTTCCACAACTCTTCCAGATGCACAAGTCAAAACCTGGAAGGAAAAAAGGTTATGAACAGTACATTAGGAAGTCAAAACACCAAGAGGAATTCTAACTTGCTGTGCCTCAGAGAGAAGTTATGGTGGTAAAAATGTTCATCACTCTCTTGGTCAAGAGTAGCAAATAAATGTCATCATTGTGGCACCAGAAGTAGTAACATCTGCCTACTGCCATTATTAGAACAGAAGATACTGCCTAGACTAAGCACCATTTTACGTTGATTCTTCAAGTATTTTTTTACCTTGTGAAGTAGCATTCATGTATCCGTATTTGCAGGCAGATCTGGAAGAGATACAACAGTTTCAGATGCTTGTAGAACTCAGGGGAGTCCCTCTAGCAGAGACACAAACACAGAAAAAAGCCTCAGCACAGAGTTTTCAGAAATCACTTCTGTCCACTACTCTTGTACAGAAACCATCATAGGCTCTCTGATTTAGTTAACAACAATCCTAGTAGCTATCAGTTCTTTTCTGAGACAAGCATCCATCAGGCACGTAAACAACAAACTATTTACTGCTATAAATGGTGAAAGGGCAGTAGTGAGGGATAAAAAGGTATCTAGGGTGGTACTGTAGTCTGGCTGGAGACTGGACCAGTGGTTCTGACACAACAGGAGCCCCAAATCCACTTTCCAGTACAAAGACATGACTTTTCCCAGAAGCAGAGTGAGGACTGCCTGAAGAGATGCCACAAGGGATGACTGGATTACAAACACTGCTCTTACAATTTCCTGAGATATAAACCCCAGGCTAATTGCTGTAAGTGCATCTACCTATTTCTCAATTTAAACTCCGTATGTCAGAAGCAGCACTTACCTGTTTCAAAGCCATGAGGGTGTAGCTGATGCATCTTAAACTGAAAACAAGAGAGGATCCGTTAGCTGCTCCACTTCAATGAATGAAGACGTACACGTTCTCTTTTGAAAAATGCCAAGTAAAATTCAAAACACCCTAAGCCTTACAGCAAAGCTCTCCCCTGACACTATCTACCCTCCAGCTCTTTGTAGAGATAAGGCTGCACAAATAACTGCTAGCCCATATTTTTAAGCAGGGCACAACCACTGAAGTTCTTTAATTTCTACCGCTTCAATTCCAGTGTATGATCACCAGAGGTCAGTTCGGCAGTCACGAGCCTCAGCTCAGAGAGGACCACGTGGTGTCAGCCATGCCACAGGCCACCACGCACCATTCCATGCCCAGCTCAGATATGTTGGTATTCATCACCCTCTCAGATGTCCCTACCAACATAGTTTTCATCATGTGCAGGCACACGGAACTCCAAGTGAACCATCACCCTACTTAGTTAACATGGGGTATTTAATTCTAATACTTAGAAAGCTAATTATCATCCAGAGCATGCTACGTTCTCTCCCTTCACTTAGCAATAGGCCGTTCTGCAGCAGACAGAGTCCACCTTCCCCACAACTAAAAGGCTCTCCCCAGCCTGGCATCTGCTTCTGTACATAAATTTACAGAGAAGAAGGCAACCCTTAACTCTAATACAACTATTACATTATGCCCACACACCACTTTGACAACTTCGCATTTACCAGAGAAAACTAGTGTTTCCTAAGACCGCAGAAAACCACTCCCTCTTAAAGTCTAGAAAAGGAAAAAAAAAGGTAAAGCTATTCTCCGCGGCTACCCCACAGCACCTCACCATCTTCCGGGAGCATTTCCCTCAGCAGAAGAGCTTCCCGACTAGCCCCCACCATACGGGCTGTGCGCCGCTTCTTAGAGGCCTCCCTTAAGCTGTTACCCCACGAAACCCGAGCCAGGCCGGGGCCTCAGCCTCCCCACAGCCGGGGCGCTGCCCAGGCCTCCCTTCAGCGCCGCGGGGTGACGGGCCTCACGGCAAAGCCCCACGGGGTCACCATCTCCGAGGAGCCTACTCGGGCCCCCCCCAAGCAGCCTGTGCGGAGGCTCCACGGGGCCCCTCTCCCACACGACCTCCGGTGGGGTCCACGCTACCTGCCCTACCCCCCCGGGCCGCCATGAGGCGCAGTCCCCTCAGACCGGCCTAGGCCGCAGACCGGGCCCGGCGCCACAATCCACCGCCATCCTCCCCTGCCAGCGCCCACTCGGGACAACCGCCCATCCATGGCACCTCCAAACAGTTCCCCGAAGCGACACGGGCCCGCGCAGACCGATAAAATCGTCCCGGCTCACCGGCAGGGCCGCGGCGAGAGCTTCGCACCGCCAACGGCACCAGTCGAAAAGGCCGAAGGGGCGCCTGCGGGCCAATTATATAGCTCCTCCGCCAGTCACGTGAGGCCGGCGAGGGGGGCGTGGCGTCACGGAGGGCGAGGCGCGGGGGGGCGTGGCGAAGGGCGCGCGGCGGTGGCGGCGGAGGGCGGGGGAACGATGCGCGCCGCGACGGCACGGGCAGGAATTTTCTTCCGGGGCGCGGCCCGCTCGGGGGGTTTCGCTTCCGGGACGGCGCTGCGGGCCCTTCCCACCCCCGCCAGGTCGGTACCGGCGCGGCGGGACCCGGCGGGGCGGGACGGGGCGGGGAGAGGCGGGGGGAGGCTGGGCCCGCCCCGCCCGTCAGGCGCCGGCACGCCCGCGGGGGCCGGCGCAGGGGGCCTGCCACCGCCCTCCTCCCCGCAGGGCCGCGGGGCGGGGGTCGCCGGGACCGTTCTCACGTCCTCGTCAGCAGCCGGGCCCGGCTTCTCCAGGGCTCGCCCGCGGGAGGGGAGCGGCGCGGTGTCAGCCTCGGGCGAGGAGGGGGGGGGGCGTTTGTGGCCCTCGGGGTGAGGAGAGGGTGGGGTTCGGTCCCCGGCTTGCCCAGGTCCGGGTCTGCGGGCGCCTCTCGGCAGCTGTCAGGGCTGAGAATGAACTGGAATCGCCTCACGCCGCGAGTCAGGGCCTGGAGTGTAGCTTGTGAGCGGGTTTAGTAGGGAAAAAAAACGAGCCCGGTTCAATTTGCTCTTTTAGCTAAGGCGGGGGAGGACGAGGAAGGCTGCGCCTCTCGTCTCAATTTAGAATGACTGTTGTTTTTATCATTATTAAGGTCCCATCGTAATTTGAAAGTAGTCGGGTTGAGCAGTCACGGTCAGTCCTGAACACTGGGACTTTCCACTTCCACCTCCCCAGCTTGACAGTTCCCTGACAAAGGGTCTGTGTCTGCTGCGGATGGTCTGTCCCATGGCCTGATGGAGTGAGAATTTCTGCTGCTCTTGGTAGTTGCACTTGTCTCACTGGGGGACAGGCATTTTCGGAGATGAAGGAGGCCAAGTCTCAGCTGGTGACGCTTCAAATTGTAATGAAAATAGAGAAGTGTCTCAGTATGTTCTCTGTGAAGAGCACTGCTCAGTGGGAGATCCTGCTCATCCTGCAGGTAAAGGCTGAGGTGATGAATGTGCAGTCAAGTGCCAGGAAAGACAAAAATGGAGCTGTCCTTGTGGTGCTGGCTGTAGTGCATACACCTGTGAGAGACCCCTTACCCAGGAGGACCAAAGTAATCTTCTGACAAGGGTAGTTTGAAACAAAAAGAAAGGTTCCCCCCTTGCCAGCCTCGACTGAGGCTGTCCCCAAAGCTTATCATAAAACACGGACCTCACACTTCCTCCGCGCTGAGGCCACTGAAGCTACGTGGCTCCTTTTCTCCTGCCATCAGTGGTGGACAGATTTTTCCCATCCTTTGAAGCAGAAGCTCACAAATAGTTTTTCAGGCTCCCCTGGGAGCAGCTGACTTTTGCCTGGGGCTGCACACAGCCACGCTCAGCACTTAGCCTCTGGTAATTATTGTTTTCCTTTTCTTCCTGTACTGAGCTGACCCCCCAAGAAACGAGCAGTCAGGCTCTGCCTGGATAGTCGCTGCCTCCCCACGGGTGTTCCACCTGGCAGAGGGTGCCCACTGGCCCACCCTTTGCATGCTTTCCTTAAGAGAATGCTTTGGTGCTTACCACTCCAGAAACCAGCGGTTCGGGCACATGATGAGGTTACAGGCTCCCCAGTCCTGTAAGTGTTGGCACATACGTGATTTCAGCCGTGTGAGTGCTCCTAATGGCGTGAGACGGCTCGTGTGAGGAAGCCCTGCGTGTGTTTAAATGCTGCAGGGCTGGTGCCAGAGATACCAGCCCTGTAAGAGAGGAAATTACTTTATTCCGGTTATTTGCACTTCCATTTTTTATTTTAATGACCATGCAGACAGTGGGGGAAGATCATTCTGATAAGACTCTGTGTTTCTCTGTGGTTTGGGGTGGGATGTCACGTAATGGTTAGCTAATCCTGCTGCTCTGTCCTGTAAAACAAAGAATGATGAAGCTTGACGCTCTTGTTTCCTTCTAAAGGGGAAGGGGGCAAAAAGTTTTGAGACCTTCTTACAACATCAGAAGAAAAAAGGAAGACAACAAGATACCAGCCCCATTTCCTCCCCTTTGCAAGTTACTTTTAAGGTTACAGGTAAGATGTCGGATTTTCTATTTCAGCGTGTTTTCTGCGTTTGAAGCTCTGCTGTAAACATCGCTTTGACGTGGAACTGTGCGCTCTAGTTCCTTGATTTTTGTGGAGTTTATTCCTTTCTTCTAAAGATGGGGGAAGGGGAGAAGAAGTCTTAAGACATGGGGCTGTTAAGCCGCACCTTGTGAAGTTTTGTGCACCGCGCAGCCGCCCGGGCATTTAGTGATCCCCTTGCACGGCTTCAGGAGATTGACAGGCTGTCCTGCAGCTTCAGGTTTAGTAACATGTTTTGCCAAGTTTGCACAAACTCTGCTTGGCTGTATGAACATGAGCTACCCTGCAGCGTTCATAAATGTTTAAGAAAAAAGTCCTGCAGAGGCACGTGTGCTTTCCTGTGTGCTAGTCCCTTTGATTCTGAGATTTCTTGGAGTAGGTGCCATGAGCCTCGGTATTCCCAGCCTGCCTGAAATTGTTTTGATATCTGCAGCACTCTGCTTAATCGACACTTCAGATTCCATCCAGCTTGGAAGCTGTTCATGCCACAAGTGCTCTTTAATAACTTATTTACTTTCCTTTTTTTTTTTTTTTTTCCCTTTTTCTTCTTGGGTGAGTTTACATCTAATTTTGGCTCATTCCAAATTTTGACCATATATGGTCATGGCTCTTTTCAAACTTTGCCAAAATGAAATGTGGTGATTACAGAAAAATGAATGATGGAAGGGAAACCAGGAGAGCTCGTTTGTTAATCCCCATTGTTCCCAAGTTGCCTTTCCTTGCGTGCAGTATCTCAAACCACGCTCACACTCCAGCTGCTTTTGCCAAGGAGTCACTTGTGCCCAGCGGGTGGCCTGACACACTGGTGTTCTGGTGGATTCTGCTCTTTTTCTTTCACCATCCTGTTATATATTTTTTGCCATGTGTAGAAAACACCACATATGATGAGTATCTCCATTTTAACGATGTACTTGGGATGCCCTGAGGTCAAATGTGTGCCAGTCAGCTTCTGAAAAGTCTCTGAGGAGGCTATAGGTCCTGGTGTCTCCTTCCTGATTCCTGTTCTACAACGGAGGGGTAACAATATTACTTTCCCTTTTCAAAGTGTGAAGTATTTTAATCCATTATGCAATCAGTTGCCTATTTTTAGTACCTGAACCATTTTTAATGTTCGTTTTACAATGCAAATGTGCTTTTATTGAGGCTGACAGAACAAACTGTTTCGAGCACAGGGAACGGGGAGGGGGGATCTGCCGGGGACTGATCTAACATACCTCTGGTGGAAGGTGGTGTATGGCACAAAAGGATCAGAGAACTGCTGCGAGGTGCTTGTAAATTAAATGGTGAGAGACTTCTCTAAAGATCCCTGTGTTTCAAACCACATGACGGTAGGTGAAAAATGTTTTAAACACAAATGACAGACTAGCTCTGTTAACGATGGTGTTTTTCCCCCATTTCCAGTAGGGTCGTGCACCTGCATCTGGGACAGCCATGGAGAAGAGTGGGAACATTCAGCTGGAGATTCCTGACTTCAGCAACTCTGTCCTGAGCCACCTGAATCAGTTACGCATGCAGGGTCGCCTGTGTGACATTGTGGTCAACGTCCAGGGACAAGCTTTCCGTGCTCACAAGGTGGTGCTGGCTGCCAGCTCACCCTACTTCCGTGACCACATGTCCTTGAATGAAATGAGCACCGTTTCCATCTCTGTCATCAAGAACCCTTCTGTTTTCGAGCAGCTCCTTTCCTTTTGCTACACCGGTAGGATATGCCTGCAGCTGGCTGACATCATCAGTTACCTGACAGCCGCCAGTTTCTTGCAGATGCAGCACATCATAGACAAATGCACGCAGATTCTGGAGGGAATTCATTTCAAAATCAACGTGGCAGAGGTGGAAGCGGAACTGAGCCAGACCAGGACAAAGCATCAGGAGAGACCACCGGAGTCTCACCGGGTGACACCAAATCTGAACCGTTCTCTGAGCCCGCGCCACAACACCCCGAAAGGGAGTCGCCTGGGCCAGGTTAGCACGGTGCTGGACATTCGGGAGCTCAGCCCACCCGAGGAGTCCACCAGCCCCCAGATAATTGAGCAGAGTTCGGATGTGGAAAGCAGGGAGCCCATCCTACGGATTAACAGAGCGGGACAGTGGTACGTCGAGACAGGAATGGGAGATCGCGGGGGACAGAATGATGACGACATGCGGGTCCTGGGAGGAGTACGCATTAAAACGGAGAACCTGGAGGAGTGGCTTGGGGCAGAGCATCAGCCATCGGGAGAAGATGGGAGCAGTGCTGAGGAGGTCACTGCTATGGTGATTGACACCACAGGCCACGGACCGATGGGCCAAGAGGCTTACGCTTTAGGGTCCTCTGGGGCCAAAGTGGTCAGGCCAACCAGCAGCGAGATTGACAGGTGAGTTTCCTTTAATTACTGACCTTCTTTGTAAGAGGTGATTGTGCAAGATTTTCCCTTGGCTGGGTTGGTAGCTTTGGAATGTGTCCTCTTTTTATTTCCTGTGGTCATCTTAAGCATAAGCACTGAAGGGATACTTTTTTTCCTGGTGTTAGGAAGCATATCCGGTTTGGCTCATAGTACTATGGCTGGGTGGTGATCAGACCAGGATCTCCAGGAACAGGCTAGCTTGGGAACTTAATTATTAGTGCTCAGAGGTGCATAGGTTGGAATTTCTATCTCCTGGTGTGTAGGTGAGATGGAGTTTTTCTCTAAAGAGACATTAGAGTTCAGTCGCAGTAGGTATCAAGCTCAGCATTGGAATTAACAAGGTCACATACAAAGTGTGTTAGGCAAAGTGTCATTGCAGCGGTGCCTTCTGGCCTGAAAATCTGGGGGTGGTTCTGTTGGAGAAACAAGCCAGTCAACAGCTGTAGGTCAAGAGGAGATTTTCTTCCTGTTGGTCCAGGACAGTGGTGGGTCGTGGGTTTACATCTTCTGAAGCAGTTGAAGTGGGGAGCCTATCAGCCTCCACTGTTGTTTTGATTTATATGAAAAAGCAGAAAAGCCTTTACTGAAAATAGGTGGTGAAATCTGCTGTGTTTGCATTCTCCATCCATCTCCTTCCCCTCCACTCCAGCATTTGTTTCTTCGCCCTTAGCTCAGGCCAGAGAACAGATCTGATAAAGAGCAGACCTGTTGTGTTTGGGGAGTTGTATTTGGGAGGTTTCTCTCCACATCTGCCTCTCTTTTCTTCTAGCTCAGTCCTGCTGGCCCCATGGGGGAACAGCTACTGGGATATTCTGTTACTTGTCACTGAATAAATCAATGATCTTGAGCTGGCCCTTGGGGGATCGATCCTTTCCTAGTTCATCAACTCTTTTGCAAGGATCAGCTGGCCTCAAACATCTTTTCTTGCATGGCACACAGTGTCCACTGCTCCCCACCTGGAGTCCATCACATTGCTTTTGTTTCATGCGTGGAAGGGGGAGGAGGGCATGGGTGCAGAATGAGAGGTGCCCTTAGAGGAATGGTCACTTGTCCTGTTGTGCACCTCCTGAGTCACTGGGCCCATGTCGGTTTACATGCGATAGCGACCCAAAAGCTCTCTGGTGCTGACTTGGAAGCCAAATGACTCAGTTTTATTTTTCAGATGTTAAGACTGAAACCACAGACCAGTATGACTTGGTTTTTCCTTTATACTTGCGCTGTTCCGCCTCCTGTGTGTTAGCTGGTGAGGATGAAGAGATGCTATACAGGTGCCTCTATTGCTCACCCATTGTTCTAAACACCACAGCGACCTGATGCCCATTAAAAACTCCATTTACACTCTTCCCCCAACCCACAGATTTAGCCCTTCTGGCAGCATGGTTGCTGTGACTGAGCGGTACAGATCAAAAAGCGAGTCTCCCGGGCGGATGGATGAGCCCAAGCAGCCCAGTTCCCAGGTAGGCAGATCAAGAAGTTTGCAAGTAAATGTTGGCATTGAAGGTGAAGGGGTCTGTGTTGTGATGAAGTGCATAGTATTTTTTATTTGCAAGCAATACTGTGTGTGAAACAAGGACCTTCTACTGTTGTAGAGGGTTTAGTTGGTCACACTGAGAACCTGTACTGTCTGTATTGATTTAAAACTGATTTTGGATATCCTTTGGGATTTCAGCCAGTTCCCTGGAAAACATGAGGAGTTTCTCTTGTTGTCTGAGGGCTTAAATATCAACCCTCATTCTGGGCAGGCCACCAACTCCTGAGGAGAAACCCCATTTGCCTGCAGAGTTGGATCTGCCCTTAAACACTGACAGCAAATGCCTGAGCCAAGGGAGGGGTGACAGCAGCTGAACTGTTCCATGCCAGTTCCAAAACCATTCCAGCAAGCTCTCCAGGCGCTGCACCAGTAAACCTTTAGGGTGGAGTGTCAAAGGACTGTGGGTTTGTACAGAGGTCTCTGTCTCATCCCAAAGGGACTGTGTTGCAAAGCAGAATTTGCAATGTAAAGTAGCTCTGAAATTTCAGCTTCTCTGGGGTACAGACATAATTTTGGGGTAGGAGGGTGAGATCTGAAGAAATACAGGAGGGCAATGGGCTATACGGTGCAGCAAAGTGGGACACAGAGGTAATACCTGTGACTAATAATTTTTATCTGATTTTTTGGTTGCATACAGTCAGTATTGCAGTGCCACTAATGCAAGTGTATCACCCAATACTGTAGAACACCTCTTGTGTGCCTGGCAGATAAGTAACATGTCAGTTTGTAATCAAATGACTTTGCTGGAGGCAGGTGAGGTGTTAGCAGGCTGCTTTGCCCTTGAGTAAAACCAAGTGAAGCAAGGAGAAAAAAAATCACGATTGTTGGCTGCTGGCTTTGCAATACACTTCCCTAAAATGAAGTTACCTTTTTGTTCCTGTTTTGCCGAAGCTTTGGTTTGTGTCCTCAGAATACATTTAGGAAATTTCAGGTCAAACTAACCCTCCAGGGCAAATGTGGCATACAAAGCAATTTTAGCTCTAGGTACAGAAAAACTGCTGCTAGTTCTCCATCATGAGATGGCCTCAAAGGTAAAACCGTAGGCTAGCACGTACATGGGGAAGTATCATCAAACCAAATGGTTTGGGTTGGAAGGGACTTGAAAGATCATCCAGTTCCAATCCCCTTTGCATGGGCAGGGACACCTTCCACTTAGGCCAGGTTGCTCGAAGCCCCATCCAACCTGGCCTTGAACACTTCCAGGGATGGGGCAGCCACAGCTTCCCTAGGCCAGTGTCTCACCACCCTCATAGTGAATAATTTCACCTTCCACTCTTCTGGTATTGCCGTATCACTGCTAAAAGCAGTCTGTCCACGATTCGTGCCCAGCAGCAGAGTGGCAAGCAAGTATCACAGCTTTATGCATCTCTTTTAGTCTTGAGGAGCTTACCAGTGCTGGAGTGGCTGGATTCAAGGGCACCTGGCACAGTGAGGCTGCTGCTGGATTTCGCGCAGCCCTGGCAGCCGGAGGAGCAGCCCTCCTGCTGTCACACTGGTTGCTTGTCCGCATTTGGCACCATTGGGAAACAACTCAAGACTTGGGAGTGCAAATACTCCATCATGGAGGCACTCAGGAGACTCTGTGCTTTTACTGAGTACAGTAGTCAGAAACAGTTCTCCTACAGCCTGAGCTTGTGGCTGAGGGTTTCCCTTTGCTTTTTGGCTTTCTGGCTTCAGAAAATAATGAGGAGCCAGCTAGTCCTTGCTGTGTGACTCGTGCCAGGCGTGCTAGCTCTCTGTGCTGCAGATCCTCCCCTGCAGTGCCGTGGGGCTGGGCTGGGTTACGCAGCCATTTAGGCAAACGTGATTCATTATAAAATTAATCCTGAATGACACCTGAATAAATCCCCGTGTAAAGTGACACCTGAAGAGTTTCAGATGGGATTTGTATTTTTTTCCGCCTTTGTTTTGCTGCAAGCTCACCAACTGGCTTCTTTTTTTAACCTTTCAAAGGTAAACCAGAATGTGGTATACAGTATTTTAACCAAACTGGCTCAGGTTTTGCAAAAAACTAAAATGTATTGACACGTTTGATCCACAACTCCATCGGTGGCTAAGCACCCTCCTGACAAGGGCTGTCTTGTCTTCCCCAATCTAGCGAGTGACTTGGCAGAAGGGGCCCCCGTAGCAGAGGTTTCTAATTGATTGCTCATTTGTCTTCAGCCCCAAGGCTCCAGTTAAGTGCTTTAAATGTGTGCTTGAGGTTGAAGACATTAGTGCTGCTGATTTCAAGGTTTGGCACATGCTTCAGTGCTTTACTGCCTGGACTGAGGCCCGATCTTATTTCCTGCATATTGTTGTAGGCTGCTTGTTATTTAAATCTCTGTTGTTGCCTTCGCAGGGGGAGGAATCAGCCATGCTGGGAGTGAGTGGTTACGTGGAGTATCTCCGGGAGCAGGAGGTTTCCGAGCGCTGGTTCCGGTACAACCCACGGCTCACTTGTATTTACTGCGCCAAATCCTTCAACCAGAAAGGCAGCCTGGACCGGCACATGCGCCTCCACATGGGCATCACCCCTTTTGTCTGCCGCATGTGCGGGAAGAAGTACACGCGCAAGGATCAGCTGGAGTATCACATCCGCAAGCACACGGGCAACAAGCCCTTTCATTGCCACGTCTGCGGCAAAAGCTTCCCTTTCCAGGCCATCCTCAACCAGCACTTTCGCAAGAACCACCCTGGCTGTTTGCCTCTGGAAGGGCCTCACAGCATCTCCCCTGAGACCACTGTCACATCTCGGGGGCAGGCGGAGGAAGAATCTCCTCCACAGGAGGAGGCAGTCGCTGTGGGGGAGACGGCACAGGGATCTGTGTCCACGACTGGGCCAGACTGAAACAAGCTGCAGAGCTGGGAGAAAGGACCGTCTTCCCGATTTTTGGCTCTAAAGAGTCAGCACCAACCTGGCAGGCTGGTACTGTAATTCGTGCAATGCCACCACTGGACAGAAAGAAGCTCCCAAGATGTTGCCAAAATTGCAGAATCTTTCTTTCTCTCTCTCTCTCTCTCTCTCTCTCTCTCTCTCTCTCTCACACACACACACAAACCCACACCTAGAGTGTTAAAAGTTGTTTTTCTCCCTTATTCCTCCTCCTCCTGGAGAAAAACAGAACAACTGTGTCAATCAACTTCTTATTCAGGGATCGACAGGATTTACAATTTTTTTAATGTTCCATAATGATCTGGGACGAGCAGTCATTTGTATTTCTCGACGACGTTTTGGTCCAGCAGGTCGGTCCCACCAGACGTGCCACCACGGTGAGCCTCGCCCATGGGGCCGCTCCTCACCATATCTGCTGGTCCAGCTCAAGGGGAGAGCCGGGACAAGGCACCGTTGCCTTTCTCCCTTCCCCAGGTAGTTGCCTCGTTAAAGAAAATGAGAAGACTGTTCTGGTGGGTCCTGCCTTGCCCAAGCATATTTATCCGTTTTATTTTTGGTGTGTCTGTTTTTACCTTTTTACTTAAACTCTTGATTTTAGGGCTTTTGGCTTGCCCGTCCCAGGCGTGCAGCCTCAAGGCCCCTTTTAAAAAAGCGGGCACGGCTAGAAAGCTATATCCTAAGGTCAGCAACATTTGAAGCACTTCAGCTACTAAAAGTGACATTTAGCAGCTGTGAGGTTTGCATTAGACTTCAATGTGCTGGGAGAAGGGTTGGAGGGGTCTTTCGGAGGAGGTTGTCCTTTGCTTTTGCTGATCTGGAGAGTTCCAGAGCACTCTGACATCCTGACTGGTGCGCTGCTGTGCTTCAGGTGCTGCCAAGCGTTAGGAAGAGTTTTTCTGGACTGGCTGAATTGTGGAGTTAGAGGCTGGCTACCAAAGTCATCCTTCACCCCTGCTCCCCCCTCGACACACACTTGATCTTTTATAACAGCAATATGGTATAGTGAAATGCTATCATCCCAGATGAGCAGTCATGGGTGGTTGCTTTTAAACACGTTTCTACAAACTAGTTTGATAACTTTTTTATCAATGAAATGCAAAAAGAAAAGAAAACCCTACTTTATTTCCTCATAATGGTTCAGGAAGCCTAAAGGTGAATGGTTCCTAGAACAATCACAACTCTGTCCCCTTGCATGGACTTAAACTTTTGTATTCTAAGCAGCTCTGATGTTTAGAGCAAGTTAAGCAAACCCGGAGAGACATGCCTGCATTGTGTATTGTAGGTGTTTGCACATGCTTACGTGTTTCATAAACAGAAAAGCATGGGACAGGTAGATAAGTGCAAATATCTTGACATCTTTTGAAGAAGTCTTTTAAAAAATATGCAATACTTTTAAGAGTTTTCTCTGGTTCTGATGCCAAGTTGTTGTTCATGGTGGAGGGGGAAAATGAACGACAGGTTGCGCAGATTGGGTTTGGGGGAGGATGTTTGGTTGCAGGAGTTCTCTTGAGGATGTATAACGTATTCCATAAGGAAGGATGAAGTTCAGATCCTTAAGGTGATGGGAGGAACAATGAGACATTGGAAAAGGAACACACTGCATCTTGCTTTGCCAAAGCAAGATGGGCAAGCAGTGGGAGTGTGGGCTTGGTGGGCAATAGACTTGCCAAGTGAAAATAAACTTGCCCCGCAGTCTGACTGCACAGTCTGGGGCACGTGGAATCATCTCCAGCCCTCGCTTTCCCCACCTGCAAATTGAGACTGGGGATCATTTTCCTGCCCAGGGAGAATTTGGAGAAGGGTGATGTATTCTTGCCTTGTTTTATGTATTTTTCTCAGTGAGGGGTCTCCCTGTTCCTCCCACATCTCTCTGAAAAATGCAGACATGGCTCTAACGTGCTTTTGGAGGGGGGCTTGGCAGGGAAGGAATGGGCTTGGTGCCAGGATCATGAGGAAGGGGGATGTGGTCCTCAGAGAGGAACCTTTGCAGGTATTCTGAGCTGGGCATATGCAAAGTACAATTTCACTGATCATTTCAAACAGGAAATCTTGTATTTCACCTCCGTTTTCCTTCTGTCCTTTCTTCTCCTCTCCTGTCAAGTGCATCATCACACAGTGAATGATTTCCTAAGCAGCTACCCGAGGGGCCAGCCCCATTGGGTTTCCTGTCGAAGGAACAGGACTGTACTGAAACAGTAGGGTTGCCAGAGAGCAGTCACAGAAGATGAGAGATAAGAGGGTGGCTAAGGTAGGTTTCGTTGCAATCGAAGTGCGGGGAGGAGTGGAGATGTGCTGAGTATGCTGCTTTAGTCATAGCTTTTGAAGTTACCAAAAATCAAAAAGAAAAAAAGTTAAAAACTTTGAAATCCTATCCTGTTCACACTAGAGAGCATCAAAAGTTACTTTTAGTTGCTTAAAAGATTTTAAGTGTTTAAAAATATAACTTTTAAAAGAATGCTACCAAACTATAAAAACAAAATTATTTATATACATATATTATATATAAATATAGTGGGAAAGTTTCCCTGCTAAGCTTGCTGTGAAGAGAAGGGTGAAGGTGCAGTAACTGCTATACAAGCAACACTTTTCTGAAACAGATGGCAACCCATCCATCAAAGCATAGTGATGAAGGGCTGACATAAAAGGGTGAATGCCTTCATTCATATGGCACAGCTGTGAGTTTCTTGAGCAGGTTTTTGTTTTACTGTTGCGATACTGTGAACAGAGGAGCATCCTAACAGTCCAGGATGCCAGCGGTGCGCCCTGTTTTGCTGATTCTCTTTCTTTCAATAGGCCTGGTGAAAACCGTGAAGTTGGGTCTTCATATCATACTAGGTTAGTCTGAAAACTTGTGAAAGGTTTTTCTTTTTTCTCTCGTTTATGTTTATTTGTTTTTTTGGCACAGAGGTTGCCACTGTATAAATGATCATTTCTGATTGCATGCAAAAGAGCCAATATTCTTGCCCGGGCCTCACTGAGGTGAAGTTTATAGCTTGTAGCTAGAGTCAGTAAAAGGTATGGTAGTGGGAATCATTTAATATTATTTCTGTACATTTAATGGATGTGTATGTATGTGTGGGAATCATGGTGTGTCTAATGTTTTCTTGAACAGTGCTGAAAGCAGCTTAGGCCCATCCGTGCTACAGGATGGAACCAGTTCAGAGGAATCATTTGTTAACCTTTTCTTTCAGTGATTGCTTTCCTCAGTGCAGATGAGGCCAAGGTTCGAGGAGAAAAGGGGTTGGAGGTCGTATACGGTATGAAAAAACCTCATGTGAATTTTCTGGCAGTGGTGTAGCTACTTGGAGCTGCTTTTTGCAGCAGAGTGATAGCATCTTTTGTTGCCTCTCCATTGCCAAAGCATGTAGCTCTTGACAGTTGCACTGAAGCTGAGGAGAATCAGATGCCAACTTTCCAAGTGTGAACGCTTCTGTGATGGGTTGAGGCACGGCTTTGCATTTCCGTGTCTAGCTGCAGCTTTTTCCCCTCTGCCAAAACTGTGATTTCAACTGTGATTTAAGGAGGATGTGAAGAGAACTGTCATATTTTAATACCTCTGTATGTAACATTTCTGTCCACTTCTGAGTTAGGGCTTACTAACCCACTTGTTTGCTTGCCTCAGGCAACAGGGGGAACACACTCTTTTTCTGCAGTTTTCTTTCTCAGAGAAGGAACACATTTCTTAGTTCTTTGCTGTGGCAGAGAAACCTTCCAAATGTGAAGTGTTGTGGTTATCTCCTTGAGTCTGCAGAAAGCCCTGGTGCCAAGTCACAGCAGAGTGATGTGATGGTTGCTGTGGCCATTCCCTGCTGCTGCCAGGTTCCCTGTGAAGAGCTGTGAAAATAACCAGAATTGTGTTAACACTGTGCTGCTGCTGCTGCTGCTTTTGGGAAAAGCTAAACCTCTTCCTCTCGGGAGAATGAGCGATGTGAGGCTGGGAGAGGGGAAAAGCATGTGGTCTTTTTGCTCTCTTGCAATGGGAGGATGTGAAAGCAAACCATACTTCTCATTCCCAGGAGCTAGATGGAGAGGGATGAATGAGGAAGCTTTATGAAGTGTGAGTTTGTAACAGGAGGCTGAGAACACACTTGGAGCCGCTTAGTAAGATCCAGGGATATCAGCCCGGTAGGAGTCAGAGCAGCCGATGCAGATGGGCAATGCCTTGCTTGTCCTCCCAGCATTGTCTGGCCATTACATTCAGTCCTTTAACTTAACCTACATCTTCTCTGCTATATTTTCAGTCTGTGATCTGTCTCATTTAACTTTCAGGAGTTTGGGTGGCTGAAGGGCAGGAAGAATAGAAGGTGTTTTGTGTCTCTGCTGCTGTTTTTTCAGTCCAGCTGGGGTTGGTGGCAACTGACTGTTCCCATCTGACAGCTATTCAGAGCTGGAATTGCATTTGGAACATGCTGCCATCTTGCTGGAAAGCGTAGCAGGGCAGGCTTGGTGGGGAGAGCACAGAGCCAGGATTTCAGCACTTGGCGAGATCAAGGTTGAAATAAACGGACAGGACAGATCTCCCTGCTTGTCCTGCTTTGGTTTTGGAGAGCCTGTTTCACTAGGCAGGCCGACCCACACCTCTGCACAGCAGTAATGTCACTTAAAAGTGTGATACCCAGTTGAGTAAATGATTTGAAGCATTCTGGTCTTCCAGCAGAGTCCTGCTGCTGCCTTTGGGTGATTCAACCCTGAGGCTTCATTTGCAAGAGCAGAGCTGTAGCTTTTATTTGCTGCTGACTTAATCTCTCCCACAGAACCCAAGGTATAAATAGAAAAAGACAGCTGAAAAGGTGCGGTTTGTTTACGTAGAAGGTACCTTGTGAGGTAGACCGTGTCATGCATCTTTAAACTCAACAAAAATTAGCACCCCTTTAACTTACTATTTAAACTTAATAAATTTTTCTTTGATCCATGACATGCCAGTCAATTAAGCCGTACCAGCATCCAAGTGTTTCTGCAGATTAGTGACACCAAATGCTGGTTTTTGCTTAATTGGAAATATTTTGGGGATGGGAAAAATCAAGGAGCTGTAATTCAGGAATCTTCTAATTTTTGTCAGGGTTTGGGCTCCAAGCTTCCCCTCAGCGCTGAGCCTGTAGCCAGGACTGCAGTCAGAAAGCCTGGGTCTTGCGATGGAGCTGCCCCTGACCACGGGCCTAGCCTCGTCTGGTGACAACGATGTCCTCAAGGATGAGCATTACTTCTGTAACGAGGTGAGATCCATGCAGAGAGCTTTGATGGCTTCAGTGGAAGGTCCTAAAGAGGAGTAAGTACCTGTATGTCATTGTCATTCAAAGGATATTTTAATATAAAATACATACATATATATGTATGTACATTTTTATATATTTGTAACCAAATAAAAGCTAGAACTATGCAAACATTACTGGCTGCTGCTTGAAACTAATGTCTACCAGAGCATTTGATTTGGAGTGGATTTGTTAGGGTTTTTTTGTTTTTAAATGAAGTACAGCAGGCCAAGGTTTTGCTGCAGTTAGTCTTACTAGAAACGTAGGTTATTCCTAAAAGGTTGGACCAGATGATCCTTGAGGTCCCTTCCAACCTGGCATTCTATGATTCTAACCTGAAACCTACTCAAGTGGGTTATAAAATTACCTGGAGTCCTACCATCTCTAAAATATTTCCATCTGCTGGAAGGCTTTATTTCATGAAACTGTGAAGAACAAAGGCTGGGACAAGGAGAGATTGAAAGTGATGCTTGTGATGATAGTTAGAAGAGAATTAGTATGAAGGAAGGACTGGCAGCATTTTCTATTGGATGTAGGATTGAGTTGGCTTCAAGGAATCTTCCTACTCGTCAAAATGTCCATTACTGGGACAGAGGCAGTGATCAAAGCATCACTGGGCTGAATTCTGGTCCTGGTGCAGGTATCAGAAATCTTCCTGCTGAATCTGATGGTACTGGAGTTTAGTCTGCTGGGAGAAGTCTCACGTTGTTTCTACTGTTTCTGTGTGTCAGATCTGATCTTTGCTTTTATGATTAACTATGGTATATCCAACTGTAATCTTCAGTGACCTTTGACTTTTTATTCCTGGGGACTGTAGAGAATTCAGGTTTCCTATAACATTATCCTCATCCCAACTGTGAACAAGTTATTACTACTTCTTATAATTTATTGTGTTTCTGTTCCTGAACGTCTGTGTGATCCAGCTGTTCACCAGCGCTGCCTTCCAGTGCTTCATTAGCTTTTATGCACAGGGAATTGTTGCAATGGATAAGTTGACCATGCTAGTTGGAAGAGTAAAAGCCTTTGGAGAATGACTTTTGCTTCCTCTAGCTGTCATTAGGGAGTGCACACACACATACCTGTATATACATATATATGTATACGTATATAAAGTGTTTCAATATAAACTCATTTAGCATTATTTCTATTTAATTTATATTTTAATCCAGTTGTAAACCAAAGTATTATGGCTTGTGAAATGTGTCTCAGAAATAGGAGGAACCTTCTTAGATGGGAACTCTGAAAGAGCTTTGCTGACAAAAACATACAGATATGGATAAGCCTAAGGAACTTGTGCTGCAAATCCTAGAGATTTGCAGCCTTGGAAGGATTTAAGACTTGGTGGGTAAAGTCTGATGGTTGGGAGGCAGTGTGGGTTACCATTTTAAAATGCTGTTGGGTTTTTTTTCCTTATCCAGTATAACTTGGTATTAGAGGAATTGCTACAAGAGCAGTACAGTGAGGCATCTGGAGGCGAGATGCATGGTTAAAGCTAAGAGGGTGATGTCAGGTAGCATTGTTTGCTCCTGGTGTCTTCTGCTCACACATCTGGATTGAGGTGGGTTGTCTTCAGCTCTGGGCATGTCAGTACCGCCTCATTAGACGACCCTGCAGGGAGCTGGTCTGTTGTTGGTTTCAATGAGCATGTTAAAAACACAACTCAGCAGTGTGTCTGCAACTGGACTTTTCCAGCAGAATCCCTTTGGAGTCTCTGCCACCCTTCTGTGCCTGTTGGTTGCACAATCCAGGGCTTCTGTCCTGCCTCTTGAATTGGGATGCTTTAAGGAAGCACGAGGACTTGCCTACTAGAATGCCTCAAGGAAATCCCCTGCAAGGGAAAATGAGGCAGGAACTTAGGCACGAGTTTGCTGTCTGTGCTGTAACATGGATCTAAAGTGATTCCATGTGTCCTCTGCCTGACCCCTTCCTTAAAAATGCAGGGTTTGGATGAATTTTTTTTATAAACAGGTGTAGAAAAGACAGGATGGACTGTCTCAGTGTTGGCACTGCTGCTGCCTGTGTCCCTTCTGGCTTGCTGTTTCTTACTGTGGTATCTAACAAGGGTTGGAGCTGAGAGGTGATTGTTGAGATAGAGTTCAGCTTCCACCAGCCAGGTGCTCCTGGGCTTTGGTCTCTCCGTGCTGTCAGAGCCACTAAAGCAATCCATAAGAGAGGTTTCAGAGCCTTCTGAAGGCTTGGAAAGGGCAATGTTTTTCATGGTACGTAATGGTTTTGTAGGAAGATAAGTATGTTCTGGCAAGCCTAGAAATAAAAAGGGAGAGGACAGCAAATCAGGTTATAGTCTGGCACAACTGAGAGCTGGAGAGAAAAGGCCACAAAACCAACCACTAATCTATTTAGTGTCTAATTTACAGTTGTAAAAAACAGGCCTTTGCTATTTACTGATGTCTAGAGGTGGTTGGGGTTTATTTAATGTATCTTCTGTGAAGATGCATGTTCTGCTGTCCCCAGTGGAAATTTAAAAAAATTAGTTCAAAGACAAAATCTTGCTGATTCTTCTGTGCTGGGGCATAATTGCCTTTCCCAGGAATTAGCAAATGTTATTAACAAACTCACCTCTAACAATGTCCCGCAGGCTTGGCAGTGGTTGTGCTTCCTTCTTGCTTTCCTGCTCAGCCCACACACCAGAGTCCTTTTTTATAGCAGGTTTCCCTGCATCCCTCATATTCAGCAGGGTGATGGTCCACCTATGTTTAAGTTCATTTAATACTCCCTGGCAGGATTAGTACATACCCACAGCTCATGGTGTACCAAGTGCTCTGCCAGTCACATGCAGCACAATTTTTAGCTACTAGATCTGGCAAATATAAAAAGACTGTAAGCTAATCTCTTTCTAATGTAGTCACCAGGTACTGTGGGTTAAGTACAAGACCCCCTCTGTGCTGCATGCTGTACAAATGGATAGGAACATCATCCATCACATCAAATCCCTTTGGATTGAGGCATCCTGTACGCAATGTCAGTGCCAAGGTGCTTCTTGGGGCAGCTATCAGGAGAGAGTGGTCTGAGACCAGAAAAAGGAAAAGCAGGCTCAGGAGAAGAGAGCTACCATGGATCAACCACTGGCTGCCAATTGGGCAGAACAGAGTTATTTGGTTGAGGCAGTGGTCTGCATGTGGAATTCCAGCCTGAAGTTTGCTTTTGTTGCAGTACTTGCTCCTTTACCTGTGTGATTTCTTCTCTGTCACCTCAGCAGCTGAGGGGAGGCTGCAGAGAAGACAGAGCCAAACTCAAGGTGGAAGGAGGAGCAGTGGTAGGCAGAGGTTTATACAAGGGAGGTTCAAGTTAGGTATTAAAAGATGGTTTTTTTCACTGTTGAGTATGGCCAAACAGTATTGGAACGGGCTGTCCAGAGAGGCTGTGAAATCTCCATCCTGGAGATATACCAGACTTGACCAGGCAAGTCCCTGAGCAACCTGCTGGAAGTTAGCCCTGCTTGGAGTGGGAAGGGCTGGGACCCACAGGCCCCTCTCCCATATTCTGGGCTTCTCTGTCACTCCCCTGGAGCATAAACTGTTGCCCCACTGCATGCTGCACTGCATAATACAAAACAAGGGATAGAGAGCTTTATCCTACCAGTGCATTTCCAGTTATGTTTTGTTTTTTTTTTCATTTATCAATTATTAATCTGTGAAACAGCATCTTGTCTGCCATGGTCTATGGAGAAGTCCAGCTGCTCCCCATGCTTGAGTGCAGCCACTAGGTCCCTGTTTCCATTAGACTACGGCAAGCTGTATTTTTGTTACATTTTTCTTAGTATTATCGTGTAAAAATGGGCAGCTTTAATGGGCTTCCTAGTTCATATCAGTAAAGCTTTTGAAACATATTCAGGTATCTTTTAAATACTGCTGTGTAAGTTCCTTGTTTGATCTGACATATTCTGATTTATTATTTTACTGCAGTTATCTAAGGCAGTACTAAAAAAAAATCAGTGCATTATTTTTTTGCAGACTGTCAGCTATGTTAAGGCTCCAGCTTTACTTAGTTTTTGTCTATGTACTTAACCCCCCCCTTCAGATCTATGGTTAAATGTCTCATTATTTTTATATTGCAATGAAGCTTATTTATTTAAACCTTCTTGTTATCTTTGCAGTCAGACCCAATACCATTGGCTATGAAACTGTGAAACTAATTAGAAATTAAAAATGAAACTAGATTGGTTAGTTCTACTACTGGTCATAACATACAGAAAATAGCAACATAAAAGGAGAAAAGTACTAATGAAATTGCTCAGTCTGGGGGGTGGGGGGAGGAATCACAAAACTACGGCTGAGAAATTTCTGGGACAGGAGTTTAACCTGATGATGTTACTTCACTGTGTCCCCCTTTAGTCAAGTTCAAAGGCTGTGTCTTGAGACTGAGAGGTGTGTCTGGGTCCATTCATTGATCTGTGTGTCCAGGGCATTGGTCTGATACAGGAGTTTGTGCTCCCGTGATGCAATTTTCTTGGAGTTTGTGTGTCTAAGGAAACTCTATGGATTACTGTGAAGATTTTATTTAATACTTCGTTGCATGTCAATTGGTAACTGAACACAACTCTTGGCTTAACAGGGACGAGGGCTGGTGGGGAGGAGGAAGGTGCCATTTTGTACTGGCAGCTGTGGGCTGCGTTTACAAAAGCAAGCGCTGCAACTCTGCCCCTGACAGCTTTGATTTTGGCAAGAGGGGGAAAGCCTTGTCACCTCTGTCCTTGTCCCCTGCCTGCGGGGCACTTTCAGTCAGCTGAAGTCAAGAGGAATTGGTCTTAGGTTTGCTCTGTAAAACACAGGGACACGGTTTTGTTCCCACAGCCTGTCATCAGCATGTGTGTTTGCAGATCTCTGAGGAATATTCAGGGAATGATGATGTACGTGGTGTGCAGCTACTTTTCTCAAGTGTCAGAAGGTTTCCAAAGCCATGGTTATGCTGTTGGAGGGATCATCTCATCTGGATTTGGGAGGGGGAGCAGAATTTAGTGATACCATTTGCTTAAGACTAATTCCTTTTAGCTCCCCTGAAGTTCTTCCCTGGACAGAAAGCTGATGTGCGACAGCTTCCAGGGCTACGTTGTCACAGGGCAAGGAACCGTGAGACATTCTGAAGTGAGAAGGGAGTGTTGTCATTCAAATAATGCATGTTTCTTTTGTGTTTGTGTATGTAAATTTGCTGACAGTTAGGACAGGCCACAGAGTGCAAAAGTGGCAAAACAGGCATTTTTCTGAATAAGCTCTTTTAAAAGCTGAGTTAGGAAGCGAATAACATGCAGCTGTATGTTCTTGTGGTAACACATTCCTCACCTGATGCCTCCCACCTGCAGGGAGGGTTAGGGGAGGACAAGAGCAGACTGTATCACAGAAATTATGCAAGCCATTCAAAGTACTGCTTTGGTCTGAAAAGGGAAGGGAACGGATGCAGTTTTTCCCCTAGGCCCTTGGTATCTTAAACACTAGCTGAAGCTCCCAGGAGCTGAGCCCCAGTTGTCCCTGAAGCTGCCCTCTGCCCCCTCCTTTCCCTGCTGCCAGCCCCACCTCTCCTGTACAACACTGTGAATATGACACCGGTAGCTCTTTTTAACGTTTCCACTCAAAGTGCTCAGAGCATGAAATGCTGTCACACAGTGACACTGTAGCAGACAAGCTGTGACCGAGAGCCCTATTCAGCTGAACAATAACCCCCAAACAAGGACACTGATGATTGAGCACTTCCTTGCCGAGCAGTGGAAGAGTATTGTAAACAAGAGTTAAAAACTCAAGTGGCTTTGTATAGCAATTTGCTAACCAAATTTGATTTTGCAATGAACTAAACTGACAATCAATTTCTAAAATATACAAGCCTCTTAGAGGGAATAGTCAAATATGTCTTCAACAGAAAGATTTAACTGGGATAACTTTTACTAGAGAGCACAGGATTTTTCTCTTTTTTTTTTTTCCCCAGCAATCACTCCAGGAATTGAGTTGCATTAAGCAGCAGAAGCTTCACAGGACAGTAACTACCTCTCTCTCTTGGAGTGCTGAGGTTACCACACTGCACACTCTCTCAGCAAAGCTTTCACTTAAAGCAGATTTGTTTTCCTTACCTCTGTGTTTCAGAAATGCAGGTCTGCTCTGTAAAGCGACTCTATGAAAATGGCATCTGGCAGGAGCAGGGGGAAGCCTTTTTGGGGCCATTGTCCCTGTTTGCTGCCAGTTTCTCGCTGTGACCCTTGCAGGTTCACCCTGGGGCTGTGACAGTTCAGGGTGGATTCGTGACTTCATGTATTCTGCATAAAAGTGAACTGTCCCGTGGGCCAAAGGCTGCTGCCAGAGCTGCGAGGCTGCGGGCTCAGCTTCCTGCCCTGGGAAATTAGTTAATAGTGTGGAGGGTAAGAGGAAAATCCATCTCCCTCCTGCCTCCAAGGGAGCAGGCTGCAGTAAAAAAAAAGCAATAAAACAAAAAAAACAAAACACTTTTATATGTTGGTCATTAGTCAGCAGATCTGACTCTGCAAATTTATATATCTATATATATACAAACACATACAGAGAGCAGATCTCTCATGTGAAAAGGTGCCATTTTTTTTTTCTCTAAATGGAGTCCCTTTCCAAACTAGAACAGCACTTTAAATAGGTTCCTCTTAAAAAAAAAATTAAAAAATAAAAAAAAAAGAAAAACCCTTTACTGAAGAAATGCACTTTAAATCCTAAGATGAGTATGGCTGTTGCTGGCTTTTGTCACAGCTGTACAGGTGGGGGGCTTCTTGTCATCCAGAGCCCGGGAGGGAGCGCTGTTGCTGGACCTGGGCTGCCGCCCGCAGCCCGCTAACGCCCGCAGCTCTACCTCCTGCTCCCGCAGCCCTCCCGGCCTGGCGCTGCCCCCTCCCCCGGGCAGCACCTCCCACCGCCACCACAGCCCCGGCTGTGGCACCAACAGGACCTGCCTGCCTCGGCCTGTTGCAATACTTTTGTAATCGGTCAAGAAAAACCCACCTTTGCCTGTAAAGAGTATTTAAACCCCGCTGATAATAGGTCAGAAGTTACACCCAGTGACAACACAGCAGCTGGCCTGGCCACGCACGCAGGGCCGAGCTAAACTGAGCGAGCGAAGCCACAGCAAAGTTGTTACTGGGGGCATGGGGTTTTTTCCATAATGTGGTTATGGAGCCCTAGTCAGTTCAGTATTTTTTTTAATTATTTTTTTTTTTTTAAATCCAAGTTTGTCTGTCCCACATTGATTCTGCTCTGAGCTGGTTTGCAGAGTAACCATTTGTAAGAAAAACTGTGCTGTCACCTTCAACTGTTGACCTATAAATCAAACTTCTTAGGACGGGTGTCCTAATGCTCAAGACTTACTTTCACAGTTAAGAGATTTCCTGCTGTACTAATTATTATTATTTCTAATTAATTAATTTTAATTTTGGTTGCAATCCTTATTTCAAGGGAAAAAAAGAAGTCAGTATTCACACTAGTCTGCAGTAGGTTGACACATGAGCCTGCTGTGTGTGACTTGTGGATATCAGACTGTTCTTAGCTGATTTTAAAAGCTGTTCCCAAGCTGGACCTCTACCATCCATTTCCTTTTCCTCTTCCAGTGGGAGCTCACAGACAGCAGCTCCTTGGAGTGGCCAGCAGATCAGCAGCCAATGGCATACAGGGATGGCCGGTGCTGCTGGAGGAGGGGCAGGAAGGGTGGTAGGAAAACCAGAGTTGGGGAAGGGGGAAAAAAAATCAAGGTAGAGGGAACTGTACAATTGCATTGAAAGCAATTTAGCAAAAAGCGCTCTCGTTGGACAGCTTTAAGAACAATGTGAATGGAAACTTAGCAACTTGGGTAGGAATCTTTGAAAATTCTATAAATGTATACTTGAAATTCTGTTTGTATTAAAAAAAAAATCGCATTTTCTTCTTTCTTTTAACACTGTGTAAAAGAACATTATGCATGTGAGTGGTTTGAAAATTAAATGGTTTAATACTCAGATCCTAGTCTGTGTCTTGTAGCTGACTGGTCTGATGTTAATTTTCTCTTTGCTGCCCACTTCAAATCAACTGTGGTGCAAGAGCCTGGTCCCAGCTCCGTGCTGCCTGAAGTCTGGCAACATGGGAGAGGCTGGGCTGGACCAGTTTGCTTTTCTGGGCATCTCAGATGAGTTCTGTCCTTTTTTAATGAGCTTGTCTCAACACTCCTGCAGGCTCAGCCCTTTTCACTCTCCCCAGGTGGAAAAAGCTACAGCCCCATGATACATCAGAGGAGGTGACTGTGTCCAAACCACACACCACTCGCAACACCAACACAGATGCTCAAACCTTCCTATTGGGGAACAGGAGAGATGGCCCTGCCAAACCTCTGACTGCTTCCAAAACCAGAGACCAAACATCTCACACCAGCTCTTCCACAGCCTGGCACACATCTAGGGTAACTCCCTCAGTGCTGTGGCAATTGCTGCTGAGAGGAAGCCTTTATAAAAGCAGATGATTGACTGGTCCTACAAAATCCAGAGTATATTGCACACTGGGGAGTGCAATCTACTGGTGTTTGAGCAGCTGTCTGCTCACAACACTTCTTTAACACATACTGATGCCACCGTTTTTGTTTTAAACAGCTGCCCTAAATGCAGATATTGTAGGGGAAAGCTCACATTTACTCCTGCATCTTGAAGACAACCTGGTAGAGGTCCTACAGCAGTGTGGCCACCTTGGGTGGACCAGTGGTCAGATCACACATGTAGCATGGCAGCAGGCCAGGACTTCTCAGCTCTAGGAGTAAACTGGCAGGTTAAATAACAGATTAACAGAACTATAGATATTGGTTACCTTACCTGGGCATTGTCATGGCTCACAGACACCCCCACTCACAACTTCTAGCATGGAGTTAATTTCTATCTTCCTACTCAAGAGGACAAACTGACAGCCTTGCCTCCACAAGGCTTTCACTAGTGACTGCTCAGCCCTTGGGCACTGCTGGCAAGTAGGGCTCCAGTGTTGGGTGGCTCTGCCACCCACCAGCCATTCCACCCAGAGCTGCATAAAGGTGTTTGTGGCCCAGCCAGCACAGGCCACTTGGCTGCTGCTGTTCCACTGACTGCTGCTGTTCCACTGACTGCTGCTGTTCCACTGACTGCTGCAGCCTGAGGTTGTTCTGCTGGGACTGAGGCCTGCAGGGAAGAGCCCATTTGTGGAAAAAGGAAAGTTTAAATAAGTCTAGGAAGTGACTTAGTGAAAACTGTACATCCAGAGGTCAGGTTGTTACAGACAGAACTATAGGTTTTTAATGTACCAGGGGAGCAACGTTACAGTTTGAGGCCTGAAAGGAAGGAGGGCTGGATATCAGAATGAGAGCGACACTGGACTCAGGTTTGGGTGCCGCAAAAATAACGATGCCAGAAAAAATTCAGCTTTGAATGAAGAATGGAGCAGGTGAGGAGGTGCCCTCTGCCCAGTTTTACACAGCAACAAGGAGCAGCAACAGCCCAGCTGGGGACAGTCCTTCCCCGCACCTTGCACCAAACAATAAGACCAACCACCACTGGAGCAGCCCGGGCTTTGTGGCAATACCCTACTGCCCCATTTCCAGACAGGGGAAGGGATTAGCGAGGCCCAGACATCCCCTTTAGGGGCAAGGATCAGCTATTCTGCCCATGAAGATAATGGTGTTGAGGGCAGCTTCCCGGATGAAAAGCAGGAAGGGCCTGTTGGCATTGAAGATTATTCTGTTCATGGGGAAGGAACGGCCAGAGATGGTGACAGCGGTAGCAGCTGATGCCTCACTGCCTTCTTCATTCACCTACCAACCAAAAGAGAGGAATGGGATTAAAATATGTGCATTATGCGGCATGCAGAGGGCTCACCTTCCTTCCCCAGAGACCCAGATTGCTAAGTAAGTTAACACCATGGGCTCAGAGCTATTTTTTAATTGTTACGCTTCATATTTTTAAAAACAAAAAAGGAAGACACCTCCTGGGGCAAAACAAAGCTTACCTCGAGGAAGGCTTTGTGGAAAGCCTCAGAGACATACAGGTCTGTACGTCCCTCTGCAATGATACCTGAAATACAAAATGGAGAGAGTTAAAACTACGTTTTTAGACAACAGCTCAATAGAGAACACACTTCCATCCTTCACAGCCTGTGTTGCAGCAAAGGACATGTCTGCCCTTAAACAATAATATCCTCCACAAACTGCAATTTATTGCTTGACTCCCATGCCCTTAGCACAGAGCAGGGCTGCATGTCCATGATGGGACTTGACCACAGAGTCCACCACCAACTGCAGCAGTATCTAAACACTTCCACACTCTCATTCCTCACATGCTGCTGAGCTTACTGCCCTGGTGCCTGTGAAGGAATGGTTTGCCCCCACCTCCACCATCCTGTCTCCACATCTGACCTGGAAGTCTGGCATTTTCTGGACTGAAGAGGTCTTCCAGCCCCATTTTTCTCAGTTTTTCCTTGACACTGAAGCTGTCCTCAACACTGAAGCGAGGGAGGTAGACAAAGAGAGACACCTCCGTCATGGAGTCAATCCAGTCCTGCAGCTTCTCTGATGTCAGGTCTCGCTCCACCTCCACCAGTGGTGTCCCAGCGTTGGGCAGGACCAGCACCATCGTGATATCATCCCCTTTGTAAGGCAGCTCCAGCACCTGGACTTTGTCCTGGGGGATGGATGCGTGGTGGAATTTGGACTCTTGGTACATAATTGGGACCTTGCAGGTCTCACCGTTAGCTTTACGAAATAAATCCAGTTTTGTGTTTGGAGCTGGGAACTGCGATTTCCAGTGCCCCTAAAAGGGAGATGGAGAGGACAGAGACAAACATGAGCATCGTGTTTCCTCTAGGGAAGCAGGCTGTTCCCCCAGTTGTTTTAACCGTACCTTAAAATAAATGGTGTTGACCAGGACCAAGACAGTGAGATCATCAATACCTCTTTCGGGGATCACTTCTGTAATGCGCTTCTCTGTCTTATTAGCCACCCAGTCATTAATGATCTTCCTGGAAAGTTCTGGTTTCTCCTGAAAGAAGAAACCAAAAAAGGTTAAGTCAAACACCTCTTTTTACCCCATTTGCAGGAGACAGGGTAACAGGGTGTGTGCTCAGGGTGGACACTGCTCCCAGTGTAGTGCTGCAGCATTTAGAAATGAGAAGCTGGGAAGTTACTGTTGTTAAGACTAGCTTGGACAGGAGCTGCATTTCATACATCCCCCTGCCCTCACAGATGTCCCACACACTGAGAGCAGGGCACTCCCTGTGGACAAAATAAAGGGATGCAACAAAAACAGAAGGATGGGCAGGGTGGGAGGAAACAAACAAGAAAGAAAAATCCCGAGTGGTTCCAACTCACTTTGAAGTTCAAGGGCCAGAGTTTAGCTCCATAAACTATTTCACTGATGTTCTGGTAAGTCTCATTAAAGACCAAAGATTTCTCCCCGAAGAGGCGGTTGGCTGACACCAGCTCTGAGGATTTGTTGGCTTTCTTGTAAAGCCGGCAATTCAGCTTGGCAAAGAAGAAGTGGATCTGATCAGATGTTTTCTCTGAAATGGTGTCAAATCGAAAGACCTGGAGAAGCCAAGCAGTGAGAAGGGACCCATAAGCAGGTTCTTCAGCTCCCACAGCAAGTGGTGATGCAGCCTTTGCCCGCAGTTCAACAGCCAAAACCATGGAGCAGATAAATTTGCAGGCCCTCAGAGCTTCACCCTCCATGTTTAATTTGGAACCCAGATGTACGTTAAAGCAACCAGCTTGAGACCTTGTTCTGGAGCCCAAAGTGCAGAGTTAAACACTGCTCAGCATACAGAGGTACTGCTCCTCTTTCTAACCCTGGCTTCCTTGCTCTCCATGCTCTGCCTTTGACTGGTCCCAGCTTCTGCCTGTCTTTCACCCAGCCTCCTACCCACCCTCGCTTGCTGAAGCTCCTTCCTCATTGGCAGGGGTCCTGCCTGGATCTACCTCTGCCTCTCTTACCCACCCACTTTTGCTACCCCAGCTGTCAGGGGAAGATGCATAATTTTGTATGTGTCTGTCTCAAATGTGGGCACACCACTGTGTGGATGGTGGCATGTGACCACATCATGACTTACTCCAGAGGCAGGATCCATAAGGACAGCAGCAGTGAGAACAAGTGGAGCAGCTTAATTCACATCTCATTGTTGGAGGGAGAAAGGCCCCTCTGGGCTGTAGCCTCCTGTCTGCAAGGAAGGTCCAGGCAGCACCAAACCTCACTTGGCTGATGAGTGCCCTCACAGCTGTCAGGCAAGTGAGTCCCAACAGCAAGAAGGGTGCTTGGACATTAATAGGTCCCATGGAAGAGCCAGGACTCAGGATTACATCTCAGTCCAGGACCAGGGCTCCCCTCCAAGTTCAGGAGCCAGGGCTGGAGGGAGAGGCTCCCTGTGTATAGGCTCATGTCCTGGGGAAGCTCAGGCCCTCACTGTGCTGCTGTGACACTGCCCAACACACAGAGACAAACTGTTCAGTCCTGGCTGTGCGCTCAGACTGCTCTTCCTACAAGGAGGCCCTCAAGAAGTAACTGATGTTCCTGTGCTCCTGCTGGACAGCAGAGACCTGGAAGCCAGGTGGGCCGCAGGGTGTCCCATCTGTCTTATTTTTGTCCCAAGGGAGAGGGAAGGATGTGAAAGAGAACTTCTCCCAATGGGACTTGATTATAATGGCTTTTCTTGCTTTCTGTGTAAGAAAAAGGCTTAGCTACCTACACAGTGACATGTTTGCCCGGTCTGTGAGAAACAAACAGTTCTCACTCGCTTTCTTCATCTCCCCAGTGGACTTCCTTTCCTCCAGATTAAACCTAACCTCTCAAACCCAGGAAATCCACCCTGGATGCTGAATCCTAACAGAGAGTCAGAGGAAAGAGCCTAGTAGTCTCAGGGGCTCATTTAAATTAAGGCCTCCCGTCCCAAGCCAGCAAGCCATCCTGACCCAGAGAGCCCTTTAGCACTGATTGGTAACCATCACCTTCACTGTCCTTCTGACCCTGGTGACAGCTACAGGAAAAGGCTAAGGAAATGCCACCCACCTCCATGAGCTGCTGGAGGGTGCTACCACAAGCTCCGAGCTTGGTCATGGCAAAAGCTGTAGAAATGCTGAGAGGTGACATGAAGATGTTTTCCCCGTTGTCCTTGGAGTCAGCCAGGTACTTGTAGAAGACAACAGCAAAGCGTGAGTTGGCCCTTGACAGCTCCCAGACCCGGGGGTTAGTAGAGTCCGGGAGCTTCCTCTTCCCTGGCTCTTGCCCCTCCTCCTCTGGGGGCTTCTTCTCAGGTTTGCGATAGATGCAGATGGGATTCACCAGGATGTCACGTGGCTTTGCAGTGCAGATGTCTTCCACAGCATAGTGCTCAGGGGCAGCCAGACCCCAGACAGTGAAGAGAGACAGCACAAAAAGATGCATTGTCCTGGAACCAGAGAGTTAGAGAGCTTAGACACAATCACTTGCCCCAAAACCCCACGCAGCCCACAGGCCCCCTTTCAGCCTGTATCAGAGTGAGAGGAGCCCCATGGTCCTCTCCAGTCATCCATTTGCCCCGTAGCTTGCAGGATGAACCAGGAGGACAAACACCACCAGCAGGACAAGTGTGCCTCTAAGCACACACCACGTTTAGAAACAATACACTGCTTCCCTAGGGCCCTAGGTGCCCTCTTTTTAAGCAGCAGGCTCAACCCTGATGAGCTTGTACAAAAACCTATGAATTGAACTTCTGAGTCATCTCCCCTGGCCAGCCAAGGTGGCTGCCCTGAAAGGGCCCTTCCCATGCTGCCTCCCCTGTAACAGGAGCCAGCATAGAGCCACCAAAGCCACCCAGAGCTGCAGACCAGGTGCATTTATGCTTCTGTGCAGATCCCACCCATCTTTCTCATGGGGAAAACCCCTGGGTACACCCCAAGCTCCACAGATCAGCTGGCCTTAGACAGGATGATTTTGACTGTTTCCATCCTCTTTTCCCTGGGGGAATCTCCCAGCTTTCCTGGTCTCTTTTCTCCCTTCACCTGAGTTCCTCCATCCCCTTCAATTACTGTCTGTGCTTTCAGGCTCACCTCAGCTTTATACTGTGTAAGGTATAATGCAGGAAACGCTACAACAGAGAAAAGAGGTGATAAAGAAAAGGTCCTCCCAGGGAGTTGGTCCCTCCACACACTGAGCATCTTTAATCCCTCAAAAGTGTATTTCACAAGCTGGTGCATCGCAGCTATTCCTGTCCAAAGTTCTCACTACCTCAATGCAAACTGACTGTCCCTGGTACCTGAAGAGGGTAGGCTCCCTCCATGTTCCAGCAAAAGCAGGTCTCTGGAAATCTCCCTGCAAGGCAGAGATAATTTCTATTTCCCACCTTTGCTAAAGCAGGGGATCTGCACAGCCCACCAGCCCTAGCAGCAAGGCCCCATCAGCCGTCCTAGGGCCAGTGAAGTGGCACACATGAATTCCTTGTATGCTGTGGTTTTGAGATGGCCTCTACATGACTCTGTGTTGGGTTTGTTCACACACCCTGTGGGAGGAAGCTCACAGACCACACTCACAACAGCTCAGGGAAACAACCACTGGAAAGGGCTGGCAGCCCATCCGGGACTTGCTTGCCATGGAAGACTTTCAAATAGATGTCTAACTTGGCAAAGTCTCTGCCAGCTCCCACATACTCACTGCCACAGCTCCCAAGCACTGCCTGCTGAGTAACTACATTAGAGATCAGCTGCATTTAGTGCTGGTGACCTCCATGTCTGTTGTCTTGCCAGCCAGCACTGGTGGGCCAGTACCTACAGGGAGGAAAATGGGATCGGCTCAAGGGCCCATCTGGGATGCAGAAGACTTCAGGCTTCTTTCACAACCCCCTCCCCAGGCTCTCAGGCAATGACTTCATCTCAGCTCCAGTTCCTTCACAAAAGCAGAGGTTACCTCATTTGGTACCAAGACCACATGGAGCCCCAAGGGCCACCCCCCTCCCCCCCCAGCATATGCTAATAGCATAGCAACAAGTACAGCAAGAAAACATGCTAAACAAGATGTACTTGCTCAGGTCACAGTCACTGCTCTTGGTGGAAACAACAAGCAGATTATCCTTCAAAAAGTTTAGGATAGATGCAGCACCACAAAGGGTAAAAAAAAATCTAAAAGAGGAGGGAAGTCAACCAAATGCAGAAACAACAACCAACACCCAGGGCAGGAGGGCAAGAGAAAGGAAAACTATTCAGATGATTGGAAGTACTCCAGGAAGCACTGTTCTTCCGAACCTTTCACTAATACAGGAAAAGTCAGCCAAGCAACAAGCCGGGCACACTCCTGTACTCTGCATTCCTTAGGGCCAGGACCAGAGTGGCCCTTTGCTGCCTGCCAGCAGCCCTCCCTCACCCAAGCTTGATTCTCGCTGGCTCCAGCAGCACTGACATGCCTGCAGCCAGTCCCACCATGGAGAGGACAACCTCACTGCAGTCCCTGCCCTGTCTCTCCACTCACCTCCAGGAAAAGGCATGTCCACCAGTGTGTGCTGACCTGCCTGTACAAGCAACTGCCTGCTTGGGTCGAGACAGAGGCAGATGGTGGTGTCCACTGTCATGCAGTGCTGCTAATCTCACATTTAAAACCCAAAGCACAAAAGTGGGGAGAGCACCTCATCTTCACACGGTCCTGATTAAATGGGAAACACTGCCTGTTTCTGCTTCACAGTAAAGTCCTGACTCCATCAACTTAGAGGAGATAAAGGACTTGATAGTGAGTCCAGAGGAGGGCCACAAAGATGCTCAGAGGGCTGGAGCACCTCTGCTCTGGAGACAGGCTGAGAGAGTTGGTTTGTTCAGCCTGAAGAAGAGAAGGCTCTGGGGAGACCTTAGAGCATCTTCCAGTTTCTGAAGGGACTACAGGAAAGCTGGAGAGGGACTTTCTACATGGCTATGGAGTGACAGGACAAGGTGAAATGGTTTTAAGCTGAAAGAGAGGAGATTTAGGTTAGACATGAGGAAGAAATTCTTCACTGTGAGAGTGGTGAGATACTGGAACAGGTTGCCCAGAGAAGCTGTGGCTGCCCCATCCCTGGAAGTGTTCAAGGCCAGGCTGGATGGAGCTTGGATCAACCTGGTCTAGTGGGTGGTGCCCCCGCCCATGGCAGGGGGGCTGGGACTGGATGATCTTTAAGGTCCCTTCCAACCCAAGAAAGTCAGTGATTCTATTAAATGAAATTTAACAGCCACTAAGGCCAGCTTGGCCACTGACAGGCCCAATCTATGTACACAGCACACCGTGCAAGAGAGAAGGTGTGAGACTTGTGGTGAACTATCACCCCGAGAGGCAAGAGCTGCCCTTTAGAGCAAGAATCCTTGCTATTTCTGAGGCCAGCTCTTCGCCATAGCACTTGGCTGCAAACCACTCCTCCTCCTCCACAGCTCTTCAACTCCTTTTTCCCCTGCAGCACTGCCACACACTCCATATGTCAACTGCTTTCATCCTGGAAACGTCCCAAATGTATTACTGCAACATCACTGCCTGAAAGGGGTTACTGGCAAGGAAGAATGTAACAATTAGGAAGGGGTCTTTTCCTCTGCTTCACCACTGTGAGAAGCATAGAAAGCCAAGAAAAAAGTTGCTGATTCAGCTCAAAATACAGAAACTCCCCTCATCCCACACCTGCTGTACAACACAGCTGGGGTCCAGTCAGCACAGGCCATTTCCATCCCACTCTCTCCCATCGCTGTGTGAAAGGAGGACTCGTTGGGCTTGCAGACCCACAGCTCATCCTTCAGCATTCACCCTACTGAACCTACTGGTGCTACCCACACCACAGTGCAAATATCCCACACCACCCACACAGTGTGCTAAAGAGCACAGCAAGTGTTGAGTAGCTCAAACCATTTTGAGATTGACTTACGCTCTTGAGAAGAAAAGCCTTCCCTGTGACCCCCACTCTGAAAAACAGAGCACAAAGCACATCCGCAGCACTCCTTTTCAGCCAGGCAAGAGATCAGTGATTATTCAGGACAACCTGACCTTTCTTAGTTGTTCTCCACAGCACAAAGCATTGCTACAGGCTGGGGATGAGAGTCAAGCATGGCACTTTAGTGAGCTGCACAGCAGTGAGCCTTTGTAAGAGCTGGGATGGGAGGGCCCTCTCAAAACATCTCCTTGGGTCCATGCCCAGAGCAAAAAAGCACTCTGGCAGCAGCTGAAATTCATAGGCTCTACAAAGGAAAAAGAACATGGAATAAGGAATTAAGAGTGAAAGATTAGTGGAATCTGTTTCTCTTACCTGCCCCTGTACCTTCAGCCTTCTGCTTTTAGGACATAAATGCAAATTGTTATGAGGACAGGCAGTCTTGCTTGAATCCAAACTAGTTCAAAGCAGCTGCCCCACTGGATCTCTGTGCTTAAGCAGAGCTGAGACGAAAGCAGGGGAGGGTGGGAGGGGAGTAGGATGCTGAGGCCAAAGGCTGATGACCGGCTGCAGAAGGTTAAGCAAAGAGCAGAAAAAAGCAATGTTTAGTTTGAAAGGGGTTTTAAAGTTCAATCTGACAAGAGAAAATTTGACCACCTACCCCACACAAGTGCCAGATGCCTTCAGTTCTTGCCAATAGAAAATTAACTGCTCATGCCATGAAAAAAATCCCAAAACGTTCAAGAGTTCAAGTAACAATGTGATGCTGTAAGATATTTGTAAATCTCACTGTAGCATCTTGTAGCTCAGCAAAATGTTCCCTCTGTCACAAGCCCTGTCAACCCCATTCCCAAAGAAACAATCACAGAGTGGGAGAAACTGTCCCACATCACACTCGGCAGGTAAAATACACCTGCTCTTAACTCACCTTTTCACTTGCCTAGCTGGAAAGCTGAGGATGAGCAGCATCTCCCCATGCATGGCAGTGTTGGGAGCAGGACTGAGCAACACAACATCTAGGATGCAGTTGCTCTGCAAATTCAACAGCATTGCCTCCTGAACACCAAAACCCAGGAGCTGGCTGGCTGGCTCAGTGGGTACTAAAGCTGCCCTGCTACTGGCCTCCAGTAAGAGCCCAGGTCTTAATGGAAAACACAGCTGCAAACTGGTCTGGGGGAAAAATAAAAGCCATTTAAGAGCTAGAATTAAATGGGGCAGAGATTGTGGAAATCAATGTGTGTGAAAGAAAGGATAACATGCTCTGGACCCAACTTTGCTTTTGTAGGTTTCCTCCATAGCCTGGAATCACAAGTGCCACTCTTGAAAACTGCCTCTACCCAACATCTTTAATTCTTGATCTCTCATCAGTTCTGTCATCTGGGTTATCTCCAAAAGCAGGTGCAAAAGCTACACAATCGCCCCTCAAAGCTGCCCAGTGACACACACAAACGCCTGCTCCTCAGAACTGCTTTCTACCTAGAAACAGATCAGACCAGACCCGCAGCACAAGTCAGCAAGTAAGTGGCTGACGAGGTCTTTGTCATCTCCTGCAGGAGGTAAAATGTCCTCTATAAGAATGGACTCAAACACCGTACCTTGTTGCTCCAAGCAGCTGGTGGTTTAATTTTCCAAGGTAACTTGTATGCTTGCAGGTCCCCCAGTCTTTGGGGTGAAACAGGGATTCTCCGCAGCCAGCAGAGAGCAGCAGGCAGACATGCAAGCACAGGTTTCCACTCACCCAATGCTTAGAGGTAGTTCAATGCAGTAAGAACAAGAGCAAGCACCTACAGCATTTTGCACATCACATATACCTCAGGCTAATGTGAATGAACCCTTACCAGTGTGACAAAGCACACCGGTATCGTGACTGAATGCTCACTTCACTGTAGCAGAGAGGTCAAACACCCAAAACTGAGCATGGGAAGTCTCTCTTTAATGACAGTAGCCCTATTAACAGTCAACTTAATTCCAGAATTGACACTGTAGGCCTGAAGGAATCTGTAAGTTGCCCAAGGCACAGCCTTTAGTATGTAAGTGGCAATTGTCAGTTCAGCTCAAAGCAACAACCCAGCACTCATGCCTGAGCAGAGCTATACTAAGGAAGCAGCACAAAATACGAGCATGTTAAAACGTATCACCTAGTTACCTTGTTTGCTCTAGTGGAGGGACTGTTTTCCACTGTTGAGTTTTATGGTGACACACAGGGAGGAAAACTCACACGCCACAGAATGAGACAGCACAAAAAAGTTCTGTGTTCTGGGCTAGTCTTTTGCAGCACCCTTCTACCCCAGGACCCATGCCCAAAGGGAAAAAAAACCCAAACATTTGCAGCAGCCACCATCCATTGAAACCAGCTTCTCCTTGTCGCCATATACAAAAAAATTGCTAAGCTTCCCCAAAGCTTTCATTATTCAGAGGAGTCACTGTTTCCTTCCAAAGGGATCTGACTCTCCACAGCACTTTAGATCTTCTTTAAAAGCCAACGGCTGCACAGAAACACAGCCCCTTTTTTTGTTTTGTTTTTTCCTGAGTGAGTACCTGAGCATCTAAGGACCCTCAGACTAGTGGGAAAGAGGGAAAGGAAACCATAACCAACGATTCTACTGGATTACCCACTGAATACAATTCCATTTATAGGGATGACTTAAAAGTACAACTGTGTGGATGCATGAAGGGGCCGAACAGTTAGCAGCAACGGGCTTCAGTCCAGCAAAGCACACATCTTCGACTGGATCTGGGGTGCCTGGGCTCAAAAGTAAAGATAGAAGTAATAAACAAACACACAAAATCCCAGGTGAAGCAGCAGCTTGTTCTGTAGACTATGTTCAGCCAGTCTTGGTTTTATAGCCTGCCACTGACTTGCTCAAGTCCATGACAGAAAACAGGAGAAAAAGGAGAAGGATCAGGGAAGTTCCAAAGCACGTTCAACATTAGAGGCACGCTGCTTGTTCCTTGCTCTGAAGGGTTTGTTTTGTTCCATGTTGGTTTTAAACAAGCAATTAGCAAAACTGATTGAGTACCCTTTCTTGTTCACCCCCAGTGAATGCATGAAGAAGCCACTTCGCTTACAGGCAGAGTCAGAGGGGAACAGACCAGACCCCTGAACAGAGGCACATGGATTCTCGTTACTTGGCATCTCTTATGCTCCAGCAGGCAGAGAACAAACACACCTTGACCTGGAAAAAGTCTTACCCTGTCAGTCTTACACCTCACACACGATCTAGAAGACAGCACATTCATCCCAGACAGGAAATGAGAGATCTTTCAGAGTATTCTCCATTGATTTATCATTTAATATAAATGCTGACAGAAAAGCAGGCAAGACCTTGTTGACACTTCCATCTATTTACAAACCAAGTAGTGAATCACCACCTTTCCACTCATTGAAGGACTTCTGTTGAATCTGCAAGTCAAAGGACCCTTAGATGCTATGTGGAAGCAAGGTGAGGCTGAGTCAGCTTTAGAAGGGAGAAAAAGCAAGGTGAGGAGGGAAGAAGAAATCGCATTTCAACATCGGGCTTTTTCTATGTGACCACCATGCATACACTGTAGGTTTCACACTTCCTGTTCTAAATACAGAAGTGACACTGTTGGCTCTACAGTTCTAAAAAAGAAATAAAGGAGACAAATACTGACTTTCTGATCTCTGGATCCTCTTCCCTTTTGCCTCCTTCAAATCCACTCTGTGCCACTTCAGCATAATATCTAGAACACTTTTCTTTCAAGTTTAAAAAATACGTTGCAGGGGTAAAGACACAGGGACTTGATACAGTGAACCCTTTCGTTCTTCTACTCCTTTTGCCATCTCAGAGTTTTTCCAAAAGGCAGTAAAGCACCTAACCTTTCAAGGCAAGACGTATCAATGCCTTGTGTGCCTCAATGTCTCCCCCATGACCAGCCTTGTATGCACAAGACTTCAAAATCCCCCTGAACTCAAATAATTCAGTTTATGGAATTCTTCCCATACCTTCTGCTTTAATCTCCACTCCTATTTAAAATGTTTTGATAGTTACACACAATAAATATTCACAATATCAACCCAGAGTCAGACATTCTTTTGATGGGGAAGGGAAGCAGGAAAGGAAGAAAACAGCAGAAGAAAAGCAAGAAAAGAACCAGTTCAAACACAAAGAGAGAATTCATGACATTTTGTTTAGCATTGATTTATGAGAACAGCAGACAGACAATTTAACTTATCCAGGACCCTAAACAAATTCAAGAAATAGTTCATAACCTGACTCAACAAATCTCATGGTCTCCTTTATTACCTAGACTATCTTTTTTATTTATTTTTTTTTAAATATACCTCTGCAGGGCACAATCACATACAATCAATACGATTGGAAAATTACATGAGCTCTATCCCAAGCATATATGCACCAATGTTAAAAAGTTATTTAAAAAAAATTTCAAACAAACCAAAAATAAACTCCACCCAAAAAGGTGATAATGACTGCAGAATGTCTCGGGGAGACTTGCACAGAACTAACAAGATCAAAGAAAACTAGGCTTACAAAAAACAGGGAAAAAAATTAATCTATAGAGAAATCCCACAACTGGAAGTAGATTATTTTAAAGAGGGGGTGGGAGCTGTCACACAGAAGATCCCACAAGGCTTCCTCCCTCCTCCCTTGCATGCCTTGCCTCACCTCTTCCTCCCTATAGCAACAAATACAATGGGGAAAGAGCTCGACACTATGCTACCAGATACAGAAAATAGAGAAAAATAATCAAGCTAGAGCACAATTGCTAAGCTGAGTTCAAGGAAAGCTCCTCTTAGCATAGAGGCTGCTTACACAGCAAGCAGAGGCCAAATGGGTAATGGGAACTCCTTAAAATGAGGAAAAAACCTGAAAGTCATTAGATGTGCTAGATTTGCCCATGCTAAAGCAGCTTCACTTACGAGAGGCTGCGGATTAAAGGTACCAATTGTAACCTGTGCAGCAGCTGTGATGTGAACAGGGCATCTTCTCTTCTGCCTCAGATTGCTTTAGGCATTTATAACACGCTGTTACTAAGTTTATTTTTAAAAGCTTAAAGGTCAGTGCACACATCCAGTTGTGGGATCCATCCAATACACAATCTGGTTTGGATGCCAAAGACTTGTGAGTACCATCTGCCACAGAATTATTAATATATCCTTTTAACATTACAAAGAAGCAAGTAATTTCTTAAACATCAAATACTCTACAAGATTTTCTTTTTTCTTACAGACATATTTTCCCCATATACATTTCATATGTAACTCCATCATCTCTGATGCTTTTTATATTCAGAGACACTGCACCACCTGTTGCTTCCATCTTTCCCAAGACTGTATTTTTCAAATTGAAGTTAATAATTGTGTTTTCCTAAAACTCCCAGATCTTAAGAGTCAGCTGTTTCCTGGAATACGAAAACATCCAACCTATATAACCAGAGACACCCACCTTGCACCTGAACTTTCCCAAATGCTGAACACTTGGCAATTTGCACTAAAATCTTACACAAACTCACTGGAATTGCAAAGATTGCCAGGGAAAGATCAGTTAATTATTTAAGTTACTAAGCTATAAGCATCCAATTTTGATTAATATGGTCTCATTTTAAGCTTCAAATGTCTGGGATGTTCCCAAGGCAAATCCACATTCCCACACGCTCTTTTATTGGGAAATTTCAGAAAGAGCTGCACCCTCTTTGCTTACCATAGTGTTCAAAGAACTTCCACGGTACGATATTACACTTACCAACAGGAAATTAAATTATAAAGAAAATAACTATTAAGTTTATTCCCCTTTCCTTGCTAATCAAGCCTCTACCTGCATCACAAGAAGCACCTTGAAGGCTGTGACAACACTAAGCAGTTATGTTCTTCTTCCTACATGAGAATAAATACCATATGTTAACTGTGTAAGGACACTGTGCTGGGATAACGTTCCCCAAAGTCACTTACTAATATTGTATAACTTGAACTAACTTACTCAAGCATCTGTCACCCCCCTGACATTTCAACAGAAAACAATGCAGTTGGTAACAGTTGAATATGGAAAAGGGACTCCCCAATGAAGTTGTTGATATTTCAGATTATATTTGATCTGAGAACAACTCAATTTGCACTACATAACCTGTATGCTCATACATCACAAGTAACAACCACCAGCTGTTCTCCCCAAGGCTACACCTACAAGGTGGCTCAGAAGAGCTGCTTTACTTTTCTCATAAATTCAGAGTTTACACTTACTTAAGCAAGGCAGATATTTTACCAGTTTGTGTCTAAATTACCATGTAGACAGCTCAAGAACTTTTGTTATCTTTTTTTGACCCAGGGGAACTGATTTATTGTGATACAAAAAATTACACTGCTTACACACTGACTTTTTTTGGTTGTTTTTAACTCAGTGCTACCAACATTAAGAGAGGGGATTAGGAAGCCTGTGTTTTGGAAAGTGCACGATGACAAAATCCAAATATGAAGCTAACATCATGCCCCAGTCTTGCTCTGTGTTCCTTCTCTCTATTCTAGGACTACAGAAACCTCTTCATACACAAACAGAAAAGCACAAAACTTGCACGCTGCTTTTATGGTTTTTCTCCCTCACTTTAGAACAGAGAAAACGAGTTGGCACTCCTGCTGTTGAGCCTCCTGTTTATTAGCACTGGATTTCTTGGACCATAAAAGTGGGTCTGAACTCGCTAGTCAACCAAAGATCCTTTATATTGGGGTTCTTCAGAAAATTATCCTATAAGTCTGCTTCACTACAGACCAGATCTGTAAGTGGAAATGGCAATGGAAATGAAGCTTTATGTTACTCTTAAGGTTTTTAGGTTCGGAGAGAAATACTTAAGGGTCTGCAGGAGTTAAAGTTAGATTAAGGAAGGGAAATGCAAGCAGCGTTCTTGTATGATCAATGAAAAGCCTCACTCCCAGCCCTTTCTCATACAGAATTTGCCCCACCTTACTCAATTTGTGCTGTCAAGAGACAATATCATCATACAACTTTGCTTCTTCCACATCTCATTTAATGTAATGCTACAGTTTGACAAGTCTTCAGTTCCAATGGGCTTAAAAATCAGTCACATTTGCAACAGAGATTTATCTTTTACTGTAACTGAAGAATTTTTAAATCAGTATTCAATTTAGATTAAAACACTTAAAGACAAGTCTTCCTTGATTGTATAAAATGTCTATGCTCCTTCTCTCTCTTTAAATGAGCCATTCTGTCAGCTGAGAGAGTGCACAAGAGACTGAAAACATGTCGGAACACCCCAGTTACATCTCAGTACATTGCAAATTTTATGACTAAATGGAATGATCTTCCACAATTCAATGCATGGATAAGGCTTGACAATCATTAACTTTTGTAAATTGTTATTAGGATAATACAGTCAACTCACAAAACCCCACAAAGATTTGACAATCAAAATGGTGACACCAGGAAACAAAAAAAAGTGTAAAGCACAAGTCTTTGGCTCTCCTTTAAAGAAAAACAGCAGTTTACCATGTTTATACAGATCCCCCGTTTGCCTACCAGTAGGGGCAATATCACATTTGTGCATCACTGAGTAATAACACCATTAGAAAAGGCAACTTCACAGAAGTTATTGGCTAAGCGAATTCATTTGAATGCTCTGTTTTGAGGCAGCAAGCTGTCACTGTTACACAACCAGGGAGGGTGAACGGGCAAAGCCACAGAAGGGAAGGAAAGAAGCTGTGGAAAAAAGGGAAAGAATAAGGCTCAGAAGAAACTAGACAGAGAAGAACTTGAAAAGAAAGGGGATAACAGTGCTGTGAGCTCGAGAGGCGTTCTAAATAAGAAAAGTCCTACTCTGAAATGGGACAGGATCCGACAGTATACAAGAATGGCAGAAGAAAAAGTGCAAGCTTCTCCCGTTTGGAATAAAGAGGTCACAGGAAAGGAAAAAGAGATGTTGACAGAAGGCAGAGGAAAATAACTCTACAGAATGAATAAAACATTTCTACACTGACTGAATCACTGACATACTAAAGCTTAACCTAACCCTTGAAGCTTCCTATTCGGGGGGGGTTTGTCCATACTGGGGCTGAAACCTAGGTATCAATGAGTGTTCAAAGTTGTGTACTGCAGCAGAAAATGTAACCTATCCACCAAATGATGCAGCAGCAATATTGTTCCTTCTTGCCCAAGCAGAAGGGACTAAACCACTTTCTAGCTGAGACCAATTTCACGGAGGTGGACAGCACTCCTGTACAACTGGGACAATGCCAGGCTACAGAAATCAACGTGGCAGGATGCAGTTATTGCAGAAATCTCAATTCCCCTGTTATGTGCCATAACCATCAATGATTCTGTTGCACAGAGCCATCTGTCCTCCCAGTTCTACTAGCATGCTTTTCCAACAAAGAGGGAACATTTTATGTGCAGCTTCCAGAAAGACTTAAAAGCATGCACTGCATTTTGCCATTTGACTTGTTTGATAAACTAGACTTCTGTAAAAATGTAGAAAAGGAGACAGAGGGGAAAGAAGCCAAGCCAAAAATCAATACTCTTGGTGGATATTAAACAAACTATTTAACAGGCCAAACTATAATACTGGGCAAACAGGGCATTCACCTGGACACAATGATCACAACAAGGACACTGTGCACAAAGTACAACATAGAGAGCTGGATAAAGGAGAAAAAACAACTGGAAGGTGTCCCTTCTAATCCACAGGCTTTGGAAGCATTCACCATATGTAGGCCAGAAAACTGATTAGCTCGTACTGCAGAATTCCTCTTGGGGGTAAAAGGAGAGAAAAATTTAACTTCCAAGCTGGCAAGGAAACTAGCTGGCACAAGTAATAAAGGGTACAGAGTTTTTTGTCCCTCCAGATTTTCTTTCTAGTGTTGAAAATTAATCTATAGATTCAAACACATCATAACCATCTCTGAAAATTCATTTTACATCAAGAATTACTACAGTCCAAGAGGCCACATTCTGGGCTTGTCCTCCTAGATTAGACTATTGCACTAATTATCTCAACTAAGATGAGCTCCCTGTGTTAATAAAGACACAGCAGGAGGAAGCAAACTAATTAAAAACGAGAAGGCTGACCTGATGGTGGTGCTCTGCACTGAAGGATGCAACAACAGCGCACAGTGCCCGTGTCAGCTGACTTGTGAGCAAGCTGCCAGGGAAACAAGTCAATCATTGTCATGCCCAGAGCAGAGAAGGGACGAACAGACCTGGCAGGCTCAAAACTGCATCAGCTGAGGTCTGCTCAGCTCCACAGGGAGCAGCAGTAATGTTAGGCCTCAAATAGGAGACATGGATGGACAGGGGCAAGGCGTAGATGAAGCTATCCTAGTGCAAAGATGATTCTTCGCCAAAAGTTTAAAAGGGTTAGAAAAAAAAGCAAGCTTCCAAACTACTCTTGGCAATTAAGAGGCCAAAGTTCAGCTAAGAGCAAAATAAACCTGTGTGAAAACATACGGAAAGTGTGTGTGTGTGTGTGCTGAAAAATGCCTTTATTTTAATTCAAGTGCTTCTACCTCCCAGACGTTTGATCACAACAGCTGCGCTCATGCGAAAAGATTCTTAAAACATACCCAATATATATACAGATATAACTATGTATATATGTATATATATATTTATATATAAATTTTTATTTAAATAAAAAAGAAAGCTCGAATCCCAAGCCAATATGTGTATCAAATCCTTGACCAGCCAGGTCTGTAGGGCATAATCAAATTCAATGTGAAATAGTATATAAACGCGGTGCCTTGACTGGGCAAATTAAATAATTGCTACTCAAAAGAGTCTTCTGTTTGGACTCTCCTACTGGTAGGCAATAGTGGGACTGTATCCCCTCCCACCCCCCGTTTTGTTTTATTTAACAGTATGATGAATGCAAAGCTTAGCCCAAGGTTGCTATGACCTCAGCAGGAGTTAAGGTTAAGGAAAAAACTAAAAACCAAGAAAATTATTAACTCTTGCTTTACCCAACCAAAGCAATGCAGTAATTTATTACATAACCAGTGCTTTTCAATTTAGTAGTCTAACCTGGAAAGAAAAAATGACAACAGGCCAAGGAGGTGCTGAGGGAGTAGCATTTTTAAATCATGCTCCAGAGTTCTTTATACACAGGGTCTCACCCTAGTGCATGTCAAAAGAGTCAAAAAAATGTGCAGCAAGAACAAAACCTCTTATTTCTTAGACTTATAAAGAAAACATCTAGGAAGGCTTATGGTTTCTCCAACTTATGCTCACAAAGCATCTACTTGGAGAAGAAGCACATTAGATCTTCAAGCAAAATTTGATTTTCAGCACTTCTGACAGGATCCATGCTGTACCTTAAGTGGCCTTTTTGATGCAACTTTTCCTCTAGGAAAGGGGAATCTAGGAAGGATTCACTACAGCAGTGGCAGACAAGTTGCAGATTGATTCTCAGCTGTCAAATTCTAATACACATGGACCTTAAACAATGCCAACTTTAAAGAAGAAATTAAAATTCTCCTCTATTTTATAAAGATTGCCATCACTGATGTGCAGAAATCAAAGATGTTGCTCTCCCTCAGTAAAAGGCCCTCACAACAGCATTACAACTGGAATCTGATGTGCCACTGAGCAAAAGAAGAAAAAAAAAAACCCAGGTTATAGAGAACATTATTATTTTATTAAAATAGCAATGAAGAAAACCCAAAGGCAAGAGTTGCTGAGGAGGAGTCATAGATGGAAGACCTGTTTGAAAAGACAGAGGTCAGTAAGCCCTTTTGCATCAGCTTAATTGCATGGACTTTGAGTAAGCTTGTTCAAAAGGTACAGCAAGAAGGGGGGAAAAAACACACCACCAGTAAACACTGGATGAACTAACATGGTTCACCAGCTCACCTACAGATAACATCCTTCCAGCAACTCCATAACCCTATGTTCACTCTGCTTCCAATTTCTAGAGATTCTGCCTTGGTCAGGGCAGCACAACCTTCCCTGGTTAGTTAAGCCTCTCTACCCCACACCCCAACTAACCAGCTTCAGAAATACTGGCTGTACAGACAGGTCTGCATTCTGCTGACCTCGAGTCCCAACAGAAAATAAAAGGCCAGCAATCTTCAAATAAAATATGCTGGACACTGCTTTGTTCTCCTCTTCAATTACACATGCCATGCTGGAACACACGTGAAGGACTGCACCTGCTGCATTGCATGGATTTTGTCACTTGTAGTTTAAACTTAAATAATTTAAGTAAAAAGGCTCACACAAGCTTGGCTTCAGTTGCCAACCACAATGGGACGAAATGTTTTAAGAATTAAGTTTGCTGCACATCTTTTGACACTGCAATTCACAGCTACTCTCCAACCCTCACTCCTTGTTTACCCCTAAACCATAAAAGGAAGTGGCCAGGTTGTTTTAATCATTGAGAAACTAAGGTGATAAGGAAGTATGCACTGGGTATGTAATAATATCAAAATAAAAGAAAAAAACTACTTCATTAAGATCATACAATTAATCAAACAGAGTATATATATAATATCTTTTTTTTTAAGCCCTGGGATCCAAGGCGTCCAAAGTTATTAAAATAAAGTTCATTCACAGAACAAAAACAAATTTAATTTGAATCGCTTGCAGATACTGCTAATTTTCATTTTTTTAATTAAAAAATGCGTTAATGTGAACTATGTGCAGGATTTGTTTCTAGTAGTTGTGTTTGTGCACATTGCCTCTGGACCTGCTGCTCTGCTACTGCTGTTGCTCCTGGGTTTCTCCAATCACCCCTGGAAAAAGACATGATGGAAGCTACTGACACCCCAGCAAAAGAAGCTCTGGGGTACGTTGGCCTCAATTCATGGAGCAGACGTGGGTGTAACTCCCACTCTCTGGGAGTCGTGGCTGTCTCCTCCTCCCTCTGGGTCCTCTGACAGGCTGAGAGATGCTGTCTTGTTTGACAGGAGGCCAATGTTCTCCTGTGTCAAGGCTGATCCGTTTGGAACATCACTGCTGAATGAAAGATGAAGAGAAAGGAGGAGGGGGTGAAGAGAAGTAATTACCGAGATTTTTATTTATTTTAAGCAAAAAGACTTTGATGTTTGTTGCTTCAGCATCTCAATGAACAGTTGTGAACATATGTACACCTGTAAAGAGTTGACTCAGGTACTAAACAGGTTGTCTGGCATGCTGCAGGTACTTACCAGAAAGAGAACTACTAAAATAAAGCTAACCAAACACAAACAAGACTACATATTTTTAGGATTGTTGATTAGTTATACTTTGGCAAGTGTTCCAGGATATGCCACAAGACATACAGTATCAGTCTGTACAGTGCACACATTCCATAATACTTAACTTATTTAACTTATGAAGTTACGTAAACTTGATTTAGTGGAACATCTGCAGCATTTGATCTTTTCTGTTCAAAATAGTCCAAATACACACAATGCTTGCAGCCCTCTGCAAATGGCTGCTGTGCAGATCACCAGCATTCCCAGCCAACATTTTATTTCAGTTGACTGTCAAATGCAAATTCAAATAAATCCCATCACCTAAAGAAATAAAAATTACTGCCTACAAATAAAACTGAACTTTGTTTCAAAGTTACATACCTTCCTAGACAACATCCACATGACAAACCTTAGCAGGATGGAATAACTTTCCTCTCAGAATTGGAACATTTCTTTTCTTTGAAACTAAAACAGCAGATAAAGATTTCTTTTATGGTTGTTGTTTATCTCCTGCTCCCCCCTACTAATGATCCAATATTGACTATAAGGACTTCCGGTCTTACAAACATTGCAATTCTTCAGTTGCATTACTTGATATGCAGTCTCATTCCACTCACCTACTCATCAGCTGAAACAGCCCTTAATTTGTATAATGGCCCTTAATTTGTATAATCTTTTCTTAGTAGATGCTTGCACATAACAGACAATGTGATACAAGAGTTATTATTCATATACCAGAGAGTGACCCTATTAAGTCATTCTCCTGTTATACAGAGAGAGGTGGAAGACCCTTGTTACCTGAATGCCAGTGCGAGGTCCTCAGCTGGAACCTTGCTTTGCTGTTCTAATTGCCCATTTTCAGTCTGTTTAGTGGTGCCCAGTTTGTTTTTTATATCCAGTGAAGATTTGCTCTCCTTTAAAAAAGAAGAAAATTTCTTTAACACTGTATTAAACGAATTTGAGACTTCATCCTTTGGAACTGATGATGAAGGCCTGGAAATTGGAGTCACACAGTGTAACCCACAAAAGCCATGAGACAAGAAAACAAACTTAGTAAGATATGCTCATCCTCTCAGGACACAGTCTTGTCCTAAAGGAGGGGATGGTTTGTGTAACAGCAAGCAAAGACCACAGACTGTAACAGCACACAGACTTCTGAATGCTAGCCTGGTACCTGCAGACCTTTTTTATTCTATGTTAAAGCAGTGTGCACAACTCATGGCACAGTGACCTTGGAGACAATTCATGGTTTTCAACAAATTCAGCACTTACTTTCAAATGGTGACAAAGTAACAGCAGAGTATTTTAAAATGGCTAGAATTCAAATTCTTCACCAAGAATCAAGAAACTTTTTGGGAGGTTTTGAAGAACAAAGAGGGAGACGGATGACTCAAGCTGTGGTCATCCAGCGGAGTGCCTTTTTGCTAGGGTGAAATGGTTCCACCCAGCTACACAGCTCTCCACCTCTCTGCCTCCCACCCCCATAGCACTCACCATGCTCAGCTCACGGGTTCTCTTCCCAATTTCCCTTTCCACCTGGTGTAGCTCCAAGCTCAGCTGTTCACTTGAGATCATCCCAGGCCACTTGGGAGGTGGGGGTGGGGGCTGTGGTTGGCCTGCCAGGGTAGTCGCCTCCCTCTGCAACAGCAGCCTGTTACTAACAGCCTAAATGCATAAAGCCAAGCACATACACAACTGAGCACACAACACACCAAGCACAGAAACAGCTCTAGGCTGTAACTCTAGAGTATTGCTTATTTGCAAAACCAAGGTGCTCTCTTTCCATGTTTAACAAGGTCCCAATCAAAATGGCTTTCAGTGAGAGTTTAATCCTTTTTCTTACATGCAGACAAGTCTTTTCACGTTAAAACAAGCAGCATTAGTAACTTTTACTGTAATAAATTTGCATGGGTTTTCTGCATGTGCTGCTCCCTTCTCAAAACTAAGAAAAAGCCCGTGAACAAAAACACTACTCTTTTTGTGAGCTACCTGTTTAACAAAACATCAACAGCAGATAAATCTGCTGCTTTATTTTACAGCAGTAGAACCTATCAACCTATCTACAGTAGAGCCAGTATTATTACTAAGTCATATAAAATAACCTGAGATGTGGGTATCTGTATGTAGCTCTCTACTGACCCGGATTAGGAAGCACAGGGACAAAGAGGGGTAAGTGCCAATGGTCATTCAGAAGTTCCACGTTACTAGCAGCCAAGTAAAAGCAGTAACCATGTCAGCCACTCCAAAAATCTGCTAATACTTGGCAATCAGTACCTTAAGTGTGTGCTCTGCATTTAAACACGCTATCTACTACTCCACAAAACCAAGCATATTGCTGGTCTTCAAGCAGAAATGCTCATTCATATGAGAAGACAGCAAAATAATCTAGTAGCTCATGTTCTGACTGAATTAAGCAATTGCTACAACCTTGTAACAGGTAAATCAATAAAGCCTCCTGGATTTCAAGTATCTACTTGCAGTCTTGAACACAAGAGATAAATTGAAAGCTGTTATTACTCAAAATAACTGATTAGCTCTGACAAAGTGAAATTATGGTAAAATCAAGGCTGAAAAGTCAGTTATGTAGGACTTAACACTGACACAATCACAATAATAATGAGCAGGAGAGGCAGGCTGCTTATGGGTTTTGCAACTTTCCAATACTCTTCTATTATGGCCAAGGCAGACATGCAAGATTTAAAACATTTCCTACTCCTATTCCCAAACAAGAGCACAAGAACACAAGTTATGTTTCAAGTAACTAAGAAATGCATACTGCTTGTAACTGCTGCTGTGGCTTAAAAATTGTGAGCTCTTATAATTAAACTGCTATAAACCTGCTCTTTAACACACCTCCTCAGGTAATCATAGATTCAGCAGAAGCTGCCATCCACTACTTAACAGCAATTCCTTCTGGAAAACATTAATATAAACAGTTGCTGAGGTACCTAGATAGTTTTCTGGTAAATTTTTTACTAATTTTTTAACTAATGCTTTGCTAAAATAATTCTTACAATTACACCTTGACACTTCTGTTTCTCACAAAATTCAAAGATTTAAGCTCATTTATTCATTTAGAAATGCAGACTCCTGTCTTTCCTCATGTTGCAAGTGACTACATTTCTTCTAAGCAAGGAGACATAAAATATTAAGCTTTACGGTAAATATCTTTAATAGTTATTTTCTTGGCTCTTGTGGCTTGAGCTATTTAGGAAGAAACAGGTACTGGACAAAGCCAAACATGAAACAGATGAAGGTCATAGCTTAGTACATAGTACACCAAATCAGACATTTCCAATGGCAGTAAAGCCAAGAGGAACAAGTATCTACACCACAAGTTTGCCTCTGAGTTAACAGATGAACAGTGAGAGGAAGTAAGTGAGAGAGAGAATGAAAGCACCCACAAATGGGCACAGAGTGCAGACCCAGGTATGGTGTTGATTTGCACTTAAGTGCAGAGAAGTTTCTGCTGCTACGTAGAGAGGTTTACACCTGTACCATAGTCCTGATGCCTGGCATCACAGGATTAAGTATTGTTACTGAATTTCATTATAGTCAGAGAAAGATCATTACCACGTGGAAAGCAGCTTTACCAGCTTCATCTCTCTCCATACCACCCCCTCACCACTCTTCCAAACGTTGGTACCAACCTCTAGTCCTCGCATTTGTGTTTGCTGGCTAATCTGATGGTCTACTTGCTGCAGCTCCATGCGCAGCTGCTGCTCTCGCTCTGCTGAGGGCAGCTGTTTCCCATGACCAGCCACATCTGACATGGACAGTCTCTCCCTTTCGGATCAGAAAAGCAAAAATAGAGATTTGAAAAAAAAAAGCTTTACTCAGCTGGCACAGAAAGAAATAAAGAAAATTTAGAAAAAGGCAAAGAAAAAAATAAAGTAATCCTACCTGTCATTGAAACGTCCCTGAGAAGGTATATTTTGATGAGGAGAATATGGAGAGCCTCCCCAGCCACTGTGAGTTCCGTAAGGATTGTAGTCTGCCAGAGAACAGAAAGCAAGCCATGTCACATCCCAAAACTATCCTTTAAGTAGTTCAGCCAACATGTAGGACAGGACAGAAACTGGAGAGCAACTAGAAGGTCAGCCCTCTAAGAGGGAGGGAGTCTAATGTTTCTTCTGCTGAAATGAACACAAAACCAGTACATGTGACCAGTCCCAAGTGCATAATGCACGACTCTTCCTGCATGTCCAACAAGATTTGCTACAGCCTTCTAGATTCTATGAGTTTGTTTAGGACTTTCAGACATGCAGTTTCAGGATGGGAAAACAAAAACAAACTTACAGCCACTATGAGAGCAATTATTTTTGTTACTGAAGTTCCTGAAAGACTCAACAGTTGATTGATAATTCTGAGATTCTTAGTTAACACCAGTTAAAAGATTAAGCTCTCAGGAAAGCCACTGTTCTAACTGTGATAAAGTCTAGAAAGTTACTGCTCAAATTAAGCAGTAATTAATAGTTAAGTCCTGAAAACATCTATAAGGAAGTCTGGGGGAATATCTTGTTTTAAGATTATTCAGTGCACCTCCAGAGACCACCTTTGGAGTAAGGTACACAGCCACACTATGCAAGTGACCAGAAAATAGATGTGCAGAAAAGAAACCATTCCTACTTTATTTGCTTTGCCTAACTGTACACAAAACAATGGCTGCATTAAGCTTGCAGCAGCAACTACCCATAGAGTGCAGTACAGTACTTTGCTGGACTGTTTTGCACTATATATTTAAGACACCGTTAAGTGTCTGGATTCTACTACAATACATTTTGAAGAAGCCTCATCTTGGAGGGACCAGAACAACAAAATAACTTTTTCCAAATGTCAACAAATCACCACTATGTGTGCCCAAACCCGTTCGTGGAACACAAAGTAGTGGCAACCTTTTTCTTCAGGCTTCTCAGCATAGCCCTACCTAGAACCTAGAGTTATTTTTTGTGGCGTAACAGACATTTCATTTAAAGAAACAAGTTAACGGGGCCTGTAGCCAGCAAAAGCCAAGAATATACACAGTACCTGAAATTATTGATTTGGTGGTAGCTCCCTGAACCGCCATGGCCTGCATAGGACCAGAATTCTGGTACATCGCTTTGGAAGTACGAGAGATAGCCCCAAATCTTGACACAGTTGGTCGGTCTCCAAATGGAATGAGGTCATCATCACCAGTCTCTGCTGCTCTTCGCTGCATGTCTAATCGCTGGTCACGCATGGCTTTACTATCTACATTCTAGACAAGACATAGAAAAGGCAGGCAAGAAAGATGATAGAACATTTTTACAGATGGGAAGTGAAGAAAACAGATTCATCTCTGTAAAATAGTCCCTCAGAGTAAACATGGACTACCAACACACTTCTTGCTGTCGAGTGATGTTTAAAAGTTAGGGAGAAACACACTAGTGGTGGTATTTCAGAATCCTTTTTCTTTTCTTCTACATTTATGACTCCCAATAATGATACCCTAGCAGCTCCTTCTTTCTGAAAACTGGACCTAGCAAAATTGCAGCAGCACAAAATATCACAGCCAGACACCGACAGCTTCAGTGAAGGACTGAATAAGCACAGCAGACTGTTATAATTTGCCCTCAAGAACAATCAGCCTAGTATGTTATGACTATGCTTCTCTCAAAAGCTTGTGCAAGTTTTGAGTATTCTTGTGAACACAAATCATGGAGTCCTTTAAGTAAAAACTAATAACGTTGTTAACAGCCGTCACAATCACCTCAAAAGGAATTAATAGCACAAAGTTTAGTTACAGCATCTCCCTCTGACAAAGTAGTAAAGGAAGCAACAGATGGACATGTTTCATTAACAAGCTGCCAATACAGAGTAATGTTTAGATTTCAAGTAAGTGTAAAGAATCATTGCAAAATACCTCTTGCTATCCATGGCTTTAGAGCAGAGTGGTTAGCCTCCATCTATATCCAGAATTTTAAAACAGCTCCACAGATAAAGGGCACTCTGCACACTTGCAAATGCATTTTTTGATTGTAACGTATGTTTGAGCTTAAATACAAGCACTGCCATCATCCTGGAAAGCAAATGAGAGTCCCTCCCAACCCACAGAAGTACCAACTTTTCTTCTATGTTCTCTGAATTCCTACATACCGCCATCTCCACACTCCTTGCTGCCACAACATCTTTGGGTTTTGCATCTTTGGTTCCAATGTAGGAGCCAATGGTGTCACAGGACCAGGGAGAGTACTGGCTGTAGTCATTTCCTTTGTATTTCCCAGCTACCTTCAGGTCTTCATCCAAGAACTGTACAAACACAAAAATCTGGTTCTGTAAGTGAAGGGAAGAAACAGCTTCACAGCCACCACTACTTAGTTCAACAACAGTGAACTTGAAGCAAAACATCACCAGGATTTATTTTTTTTAATTGGATACATGACCAAATCTGGAATTTGGTCACAGCAAGCATGTAATGTGTGAAATTCTGATCACCTGGCTACAGTCCCAGTGCAAACTGATCACTTTGCCAGTATGAGGGTGCTATTTTGACCTTCTTTAAAAAAAAAACACCTCTATCAAGCTGTTACTTAATTCTAAACATGTCAGGAGCAAACAAAGCAAAGTTCAGTAACTGAGGCAAACGATTACTTCAATTAATAGAGGTTCCAAACTAATTATCTTGTTTATCTAAGCAGGTAACTTAGGATCAGTGGTAGATCAGAGAATCGGACAATCAACAGCCAGTTGAGCTATTGGAGACTGCATTTTAAGGACTTGCCACCTGAAGCACAAATTTACCAACCCCCCCCAATGCTTGCCAACACTGTACTGTTCAAATTTTCTTGTTGCCTTCACCTATCAGCACAGACAAACTCCAAGGTAATTTATAAACATGCTATTAAGTCACATTTGTCAAAATATGCTTACCTCCTCTGAATGAAAAGGATGAGGCAAGGTTGGTGAGGGTGCAAAAGGAGGTGGAGAAATCACCTTCCTCTCTTCTAACTGGGCCATGATCTCTTTTCTTCGTCGGTGAAGTTCGTCCAGGCTGGGATGTGGCTAAAATGAGGACAGAAATACATTACAAAATATGGCAACCATATACTGCAAGAAAAGGAAAATACAGTGAATGAGTACATATCATTACAATAATAAGTAATGATCACCTAAAGTCTGTTAACTTTCATGTTTAATACATGACATGCATGTTCCTCCATTAGTCAGAGTGTTAGATCAAGACACCCTGAAGACAAGGAAAGCTATTTGCCTAAAACTGATTAGATCCTTAGCTAACGCAATGTTTCTAAATTTACAACTATTAATCTTTTAACTCACAGGTAGCTGAACATGATTGTGTGTTCCAACTTGCCAAAGTTTCCACTGGAACATGTTCCAGCATAGCAAGTCCCCATTTCAATAATATGGGGGACAGTGGTAGAACTCTAGAGATCATGACCTAGTCACAGTTCGCTTGTGCTTTTTATTCATTTTGCAATAGAATTAAACGTCCCACAAATGTGTGAAACTCTAAAGTGATAAATCTTATAAACTATGTTAAAAATGCTTCCTGGACTCAGCAATACAATTCAGAATCTGAACGACAGCTACGCAAGTCTAACTGTTCTACAAGACTCAATTCCAGCTGGTGCTTTACCAAAACAAGTTGGTACACTTCTATTAGGAAGACTCTCCCGGTAGAAATCTTAAAATAGAGAAAATTTGGAAGAGCAGACTTTTTAGTTCCTTTATTGAGGAGCATATATTTCCATATTTATTTATTTAGGCACAGAGATGGCCAGTAACAAAGGGGCAGTACAAGAATGCACACATGACCATTTGCACACACCGCAGTTAATTTGCACTAGAGAAAGAGTGGCCCTCTCCAGCCTAATCTTTGTTAGAGAAGTTAGCACCATATGAGACTTTCAAAATTAAACAATGTTTTTCTACTTCGAGCACTAAGTGGCAGCCTGCTCTTTTACACATTAACATCACTACAACTGCAGAGTTGACCAGTAACTAAACTGTCTTCCAGGTTTTAATCCACTTCAAACATACCCCTTCTTAAAGTTCAAAGTTTAATTCCTCACTAAAACCATCACCTTACTGCAAAAATAGTCAACTTCTCCAGTAGTTCACATTTTCTCTTTCAAGCGAGTACAAAAACGCAATCTAAAAACCATACCCTGTGGCATGAAGGTCTGATCTGACTGAGATGTGGAGGCACTGGGCAATAACCCTCTGTTTGCTGGTATCTGTCTCTGGATTCAGGTACGTAGGAAGGTACGGCTGCTTGTGGAATTTCGATGGGTACAGGGCTTCCTCGGACAATCTCCTCCCGCTGGTACGGCTGGACAGGAGGATACACACGACGGCTGTCGTAGTGTGGTGGGTATATGGGTTGTCCCATAGGATACTGCTGCGGCTGCGTGTACTGCGGGCTCACCACACGGTCCTGAAGGTAGGGTGGGTAATGGTCTAAATAAGGTGGACCAGGTTCAGGGGCTGATGGAGGTCGGACAAAGCGAGACATGGATTGAGTGGGATAGTAAACTCCTGAAATCAGCCAAGAAGAAAACAAGATACAGAAAACAATTAGTGCAACTGTCCACAAAAATCGTTTCAAATACTCCAGTCTACAAGTATCATGAAGAGAATGGTAGAAATTAATTCACGTTTGTTGTTTGCCCCCACTGTCTAGCCAGTACTTCTACTCAAAAATTAACCACAGAAAACACTGAAAAAGCAAAAGTTGACCCAAAGCTCAAGCAAGACAGTTTAATTATCCAAATAAGATACCAGCAAGGTGTAAAGGTTACAACAGCTGGACAAGAGATGGTGAGACTGAGCCCACCACAGGTGCCACAGAAGTCCTGCTAGCAAACTAAACAGAAATAATTCACTAGAAGGTCTCTGCAGATTGACAGGAATGTTTTTAACTAGACCAGACCTAAGTAGTAAACTTAAGATTAGCCTGTACAACTTTATTCACACAACTAAAACTCAATTTGTCTCAACATATCAGAGCCACTGTCTGTATAATGAAATTTGGATTAATTAGAATTTAAAGTTATTTAAGGATTCGCTCTACGTCTTGAACAGCAGAAGGAAATTTCAGTACAGTGAATCACCAAAACCTTCTAGTTACTTGATCTGGGATCAGGTCCTGGGATTTCTGTATAATTTAAAATTATGCACAAATATATGCACATCATCAACGTGTGCATCAGATTTTGTGGACAACTTGGATCTTCATTAGAACACAATAATAAAATGTAAGCTTTTTTTCCCTTTTGAGCAACTTGCTCAAAAATGGTTCCCAGACATCCCCTTTTCCTTTCTAGGGCTTCTTTTTCTTTCCACTTCTGTTGGTCTTTCATTCTTTATTTTTCTATTAACTTCACATCATGTAATTTCTCTCTCCCCAAACTTACGTTGCATAAGACTCATTCCCTGTCTTTTATCCATACCTTTTCTTTTTAATCCCCTCCAATATTATCTTTCTCCACTTGCTCTCTCATACTTAGAACTTCTTATTTCCCTTTTTAATGATGTTTTCATTTTTGTGTGCAGCGCTTTTCTAATTTCACGTGTCTCTACCCATCACATGCAGACATTTCTGAAACAGTCATACGCTTTTCATTAAGGGCATAAATACTTTCACCCCTCTGCTGGTTAAGCTTTATTTCCATTTTCCCCAAGTCAAACTGAATTAGTTTACCAGATCCCTTGCTTAGTCCAGATGGGAAGAACTGAAGAAAGGAGGATCTACTACACTGGATGGATACAAACCTCTGTTTTCATTTGCATTAAAGTCCTCAGTTATGACATAAAAAGCCTGCCAATTTCCATTTTATTCTGCCATCACCATTATTAGTGCCTTTAAGTCCACATGATATGCAAGAAAACTCCAACTTAAGAGCTTAAGTAAACACCACAGTGGGAAGAACGAACAAAATCAGTACGAAGACGAAAGATAGAGAGCTTGATCTCAAACTTACCTTGTTGGTAGGGTGCTGGTTCAAATGGTGGGGTAGCTCCCCTAGGATCTTGGTAAAACATATCTGCTTGCTGAGTATTATACAACGGAGACCCTCGTGGTACCATTTGCAGCTGCTTGGTGACAGACACTGAAGGCAGATCAGTTGGTGCCCGAGCGGGCACAGGATGAGGGTTCACTGGTAAGGCAGAGATAGAGCTCTTGGGGACAGATTCCAGCCTAAAAAGTAGAAAGATGGCACTGCTCATTAAGGCCTGATAAGCACTCTGTACTTTAGAACACTGTTCTTTGTCTATAGGCCACCTTCTTTATATAACTTTCTCCAATTAATATATAAGCAAAAAGGGAAATAAAGCAATTCAGTTTTAGCTTTAGTTTTCTACTCTACTCTTTAAACACTACCAAAAAAACCCAACAAAAATAAAAAAAAAACCCACATCAAAACCAAAACCAACAAAAGCCACAACCCAAAAGCCCTTGTTTCTTTTCTAGAGAATGCGTTTACTTTGTTCCTACTGCATATTTAGACACACAACACTTTGGACAACAGTTAGGAAGACCCGTACAAGTCAGGAGGGGATCCAGGGGCACTGCTACTCAGATGATCCATCTTCCCTGGCTTCAGAGCAGTTTCGTAACTGGAGTCAGTCCCTCGAGAAATAAGTTGCGTCACCGTGCTGCCTGTTGACACAATTCCATTTGGCAGAGCAGAAGTTTTCCTATTGGGCAAGTCCACTCCCCCTTCCTCTGAGAGGATAGCTCCTGAAGGCAGGCCCACCTCATTTAGCTGGCCCAGGGAGGCACTCAGGGGTCTTCTGGGAACCAGACGCTTGTTCATTTTACGGAATCTTCAGAAAAAGAAACAACACAAAAAATTGAAACAAAAACTGAAAAGGAGTCACATTTTCAAAGTTTTTCAAACACAGATGCTACCGAAAGCTTCAGTACAAGTTTCCTGAGGGTTATGAGCAATTTATTATGAATACCTGTCAGACTACAACTTCAGTGCTATTTGAACTGTTAAGAGCAGCTTCAGTCAGAAGAACAAGGATGGATTTTTAATTACAAGTACACCAAGAATTCAGTTAAATTTTGCACAGCAAGTTTAAAAATCTTATTTCCTATACATATGCATTTCAACTGTACAGAAGAAAAATCCAAACACATGAAATATTACCTATAGTGACAGAAGCTTCAGAATAAGAATCACAGACAATGTATCTATTTAGAGAAAAACTATTAGCGTAAAATAAAAGTGACAAAAGATGAAAAGACTCCCTTCTGTTGTTCAACAAATTAAGTGATTGCAGAGATAAAAAGTCTGTGAACACACTGCAATTACAAAAATCTAACTGTTTCTGATACATCTGAACAAATATGATCCTTTTAAATAATGTTTCACAAAAATCAGCAGACTTATGGTATTGGACCAACAAAGAGCAAATTTCAGAGTTGAAGGTCCTCCATTAAATATCCTGCCATCAGTTTACATACCAGAATGCAAGTGGGAGGGCATATCTGTAGGCTTGAATGTTCCCACTGTTTATACTGTGGAACAAGAGGCCACTTCCTATGCAAGAAAGTTTCAATAGGGCTGAAGTCAACACTTCCACATCCTAACAAGCTAAGTGAGATTGTAACACAACTAGAAAGGTTCAGACATTATTGTATAAAATAAAGAGAGCAGTTATAGTCTATTACTCAATGTTCAGATAATCTTTATGCTTGCCCCGATGCACAGCACTAACAGCAATGCAACAGTGGCAAAAAGGGCGTTTTATGTTGCTTTGTTTTTTAGACGTGACCAAGTATAGAGTCAGGCAGTGTGATCATGCTACATAGATTTGAGCTGTTCATCTAAGAGTTCATTGACTATCTTCTAATAACCTTCCTAACTCTCCATCAACACCCCAATTCCTAGCTGGATTAATCTTTATCCACATAATCAAAACTATAAACTCAAGCTCCACAGTGTTGACAGGGGGCATCAGTCAGAATGCATCAGAAGGGAGTACACAAATTGGGCTATCACCACAGTAGAAGCACTCAAGTAGGGACAGGCTACAGCTTTCTAAGTACATGCTGCTCATAAGTTGTTCTGGCCTCTCATGTCAGCCATGCAAGTCAGCTGGACCCATGGAAGCGAGTAGAAGTGAGATCCCCAGGCTGAACTTACAGCTTTACTTTGGCATCCCACTCAATACCCAATCCAGGTTCTCCCTGCAAAACAGCAGCAGGATGTTGGGAAACCAACACCATGTTCTCCCTGTCAATCACTTCTGGACATCTGCCTCCCATCAGGTCTCTCAGAAGTACAGTGCCTGGTGGCTCCTAAGGCTTGCACACAACTTACAAGATGAGGAGGACTGGCCATTCCTGCCCGTTCATCTTGAACACAACAGAACACTTGAGGGAGACAGGCACACATGTACAGACACGCATCCAATCAAAGCTGACAAGAATTTATACAGCACTCTCCATGATAAAATACTTAGAAAGAATGAAGTTGCACAGTGCTGCCCTCTGGGTTCAAAACAATTTTAAGTATCTTTGCTGCGGTCTTCACATGTGCAGGACATAAAAATAATATAAAATAGTTTAATACTTGCCTAAGCATACTGGGTCTTTGTCCCTTGCCAAGAGAGGAATCAGCTGCTGTTTAAGCAAATCTAGATTATAATTTGTTATCTAAGGCATAGATATGTGGTTATCTACCACATACTTCCCCATAACCTTCCTTTTTTAAAAGGAGGAACACCAATGCAATATCTACTCAAAGGAACTAAGCACAGATAAGAGGCACAAGAAAGAATTAGAACTCCAAGTTCCCCAGCTGCCTACGGATATTGCTTCAATCTGAAACGGCAGAAGCATTCACTTCCTGCCCCCCCCAAAACATTATTACTTGGGCATAGAAGCCAGTCTGGACAAAACACGTATCTTCCACCTGCAAAGTTGACAAACAGCCCTTCTTGATCCATAAAACCAGTTCAGAGGCACCAATACTGACTCACCACCTTTGTTAACCGTCCAAACCAGCACTACTGATCTCCATTTTCTTAGCAGCATGACAAAAGGGGAAAAAACCCAACTGTTTCTGCATAACACAAGTATCAAAGTCCTATTCTCTGTTCATTTGAGTAACTGCCTAGGTCATTCTAACACCATGTGCTCTGCTCTTTTTTCTCAGTTTTGCCTGTGCTCTGCATGCTGGCTATACAGTCAATGAACTGCCACACTAATGCTTCACGTTTAAAATTTTTAAGGGAAAAAGGACTGCATATAATTTCCACATCTTTGGAGTTTTCTTCTGATTAAAAAAGTGCCTCTTCTTGAGAGAAGTTAATTATTTTATCCGATAAAACCAGTAAGACATTACATATACAGCATAAAATACACTGTATTTATTTCACACTTAAATAATCCATTTTGTTTTCAAAAAGAAGTAAAACAACTGTTAAAACAGCAGCAGCTTGCTCTTGGATAACTAGGTGCCCCCTCTGAATCTGTAACAAATGTAACCTATTTACTGCAGACTTCACATGACCGCCATTTTCTAAATCTTCAACAATAGCTTTAACCACTTTTAAGTTACAGCATGTACAATCTGACTAAGTTTTAAATAACAACTGTTACAAAAAAAAAGAAAACCAAACACCCCCAACACCTTGTGATACCTATTTTTTAGCTCTCTCGATAGCTCTAGCAGTAAAGAACAACAAGGAAACCTGGAAAACTAGAAGCAACCTACTTCTCACACCTGAATATAAAGGCAAGATGAGAAATACACACAAATAAATGATCATAATGGATGCAGTCAAACAGCATGTTTAGTCACACTTAAGAAGAAAAACAGCCCACCTCCAAAATCTCAAGTAAAAGTTGTATAAATATCAAACTTCCAGAGCTGTGCTACTGCTGAACAAAGCAAAATATCCTATATTTAAAAATGAACAGTTCCAAAACCTAAGAGATGACTGTTAAAAGTTTTTCATCATCATTTCTTGCTGATATAACAGACAAGTTATGCCTCCTCTCCCCATTCCTAGATATGATAAATAACTCTTATAGATAAGACAAATAAAGATTGGATTGATTTCTATCCTAAGAGGTACACTTACTTTTCTAGTTCCTCCTGTGAATGTGCAAAGGTGCAGCTGGCCCCTCGGGGGCATCCTCCTCTCTGTTTCATGTCTCTGCACATGTATGTCTTGTACTTGCTGTGCTGGGGAGGCTGACAAGGTTAAAGAAACCAGGTGAGAAACCTGAATACAAGTGCACTTCACCAAAAGCTGAACATATCCTCATATGAAAGGGCTGATGTTTGACTGTTGACAATTCCTTCAGTTTAAATGTTCCAGAAGTACCTAATGTGAAATAAATTACTGGAGAAGTATTCCTGTTTGCTTCTTCAACAGCCCGCTTTGAACTAAAAATCTCAAAACTATCTATGACCATAATTTCCATCCATAGTTGAGGATGCAATCTTAATCAAACCCAGATCAGCAGAGTATGGGTTGTCTTCTGTATTTTGAAGTTTCCCAGGAAGCAACCATTTACTGCAGTCTTGCTGTCTCTGCATGTATGTCCATTTGCCAGTCTCTCTAAATCAATTTTGACAGAAGCTCAGAGGGAGTCTCAAAAACATTGAAGTTCTCAGAGTTTTTAGGCAGAATTAAATACCCTATCAGAGTTCCCACCAAGGGAAAGGTGTGTGAAAGTAAACTGTTGCTGTCTGAGAAACTCAGTCAAAATACGTGAATTTTTAAGTAGCCACCTGGAAACTGATCCCATGCATCCCCCCCCCGGGCCGTCTACTGGAGGGAAACAAGATTTAGTCAAGGTGTACATAAGCTGCCCAGCCCTCTGCTGGCCACTGCTGCCACCCAGCAAAACTCGCCTCAATATGAGCAGCCTTCCCCTTTCCCACTTGGGAGGCGCCAAGTTCCCTCCCAAGCGGTACAGCATTGGAAGGTCCAGGCAACGGCATCACCACAAAAGCTCTGTTGTTTTTTTTTATTAGCAGAGATAATCTTTCTAGTAATTCAGCTACCCAAACCAGCTCTCCAAGAGGATGAGTACCAAAGCAAGGGAAGGAGTAGGAATGTGTAGGCAGCTCTTTTAGCAGCAGCTAGCATTTAAATCAAGATACAACAAATGAGATCAAATGAACATGTGATAAGGTAACCACAAGATAAGCTAATATATATTATTTGGCAACATTATTCAGTTTCTGAAACAAAACATTTTGCTTCAGAAACTTGGATTGCACCTTTATATTAATTTTTCCCAAAACTTTAAACTTTACAGACCATTAAGCACAAGAACAATTTTATTAGCACAGAGCCACCTGGCTGCAACACGTCACATTAAAATAAACCCAAGAGAATTCCCACAGATCCCAGTGCGAGGCACCCCAGCTTCTCTCCCCCACCCTCTAGTCAGAAGGGCTGTTTATTTCCCTTAGCTTGCTGCTGGATCAGACTTTTCTTTTCACCTTAAGTGAACTATGCAAATTAATTGACTGGTATCGGACAGGGGCTGTGCTGCTTTGGGTCTGGCTTTTTTCCTTCCTTGTTTCTTTTTTGATAAATATGATGCAGCTGTGATATTTTTAACTAGATCCTCATCAAACCAAATCTCCCCAGATGATATTAGTAAACCTCTACTATTGGATACAGCCAATAAAATGTAGAGCTAAGCATTTCCTAAATGATGTAGCTTTTACCTGTTGCTGATCTGCTCCTTTCTTGCTGTGATTCTGGATATAATCAACTAAACCATGAACCACAGTCCTCACAGCAACTAGTCCATTTTCCAGTTGTTCCCATGTTGGAGGTGGAGCATCTATTGCATCGACAACAAACAGAGAACATAAAAAGAAAAGCTGGAAGGATCTTCTAAAACCAGGTACAAAGAAATCATCAGTATCACAACTTCATGAGACAACCATGAAGGTTTTATTGGAAACGTGTCATTAGATAAAAAACGTTCAGCACCTTAATTCAGGGATAAACATCACTGAAAGTGTAAAGCTACCTATAGACACTAGATTGAACCACACCAAATATCAAATGAGCCAGCAAGACTATCATTAGCATGTCCAATTATTTCCTTTTACCAAAGCTTTCATATCCCACCAAGAACTCCAGAGTAAATGCATTGTACAAACTCTGCATATAATGGGGGGGGAAAATCAGGCTGAAACACCCTTTTCACTTTCAGATTTCTGTAGGCAAAAATCATTCTCTACAAATACCATGAGCACTGGCCAACAAGAGTCACTAAACAACAGAAATAGATGTCTCACATGGAAAAGTGTTACAAGGCAAATCTATATATCTGACTACCATCTCACATACAGCACTGTGAATAAATTGTACAGTTGTAATTCTATAGGGGCAGTTGTTCTATCTAGCCAATTTATCTTCCAATCAGTTCCAGTCGTTGACACTCCTATTGTGTGCCTACACACTCTGCTGCAAACCACAGAACCTCAAAGTGCTTCACCTTTCAAGATCTTTACCACAATTACCTTCTGTTTTGCTCACAAGGGCTAAACTTTTCCAGCAGTACTTCAACATACCTATAGAATAGCAGGTAAGCAACTCAAAAGCACAGAAAAGAAACATCAAGATCAGACTTGCCTACTGAACCTGAGTGAGGCTGTCAGTGATTCCACTTTCCAAATCAGTCTTCAGCTAACAAAATTGCAGCACACACACAGTTTTGTCCCTGACCTATTACAGCATGAAAGACTGGGGAGGAAAGCACTACATCTCCTTTAACTGTTAAGTACAACTGGTCCTCATTTGAAAGGTAAGTTGGTTTAAACAAAGAAAAAATAAGAATTACAACTCTCCACCTCCTGAAGTCACAATTTAGGGCCTTCACATATTTTGATATTGATTTTACAAACACCAATGGGTATAAAATAAAACTTCAGCCACAGCACTTTGTTCTGTCCCTTCCCTTCTCCCTCAGGCATCCTCACATTGCCACCGACTTTTTCAATTTCCATCTTCCTTTCCTCCGTCAACAGCTTACATTTTATTTCCCAGTTATATTCTTTCCAATTAACTTCCCCTTTCTAGACTTCTACACACCTTTGCAGAATTACATGTTAACAAGAAAAATACTGAATTCCCCAGGATTACAACTCTTTCTTGTCTGGACTGATTTTTGCCCAACTTCTGTCTATTCAATCTATCAAAATTCTACTTTGGAATCCAAAATAATTTACACAGAAGATGCCTCACAATTTTAAGCTGCCTCTAAGAGAGTCTTCCAAGTGCAATGTCTGCAGGCTAGAGACCTTGTATCAAAAAACTAACACAGAATTTCTAGAACAAAGAAAAAGACGTGCGATTTTTAGATATGTTAATGGAAGTCCTTAATCTCAAGTGTTTTCTTGAAGACTTCCCCTAGTTTGTAAACAAATTATGTTCGCTCTCATAAAGAACTGGAGAGGAAAAGATAACTCAGAGTGACTCTGCATTAAGCATAAAACTTGGCAAAACTGTCTTCAGATAGCAGCATGGGTACTAAAAAAGGAAAAAGGAGGAAGCCAAGACTGCTGTCACTCCCTCCAGCTAGCACCGCCCAATATCAAGTACACACCATGTAACCTCACAGGATTATATGAATTCAACATCCCCATCCATGCTCACTCAGTGCTGTTAAAACAAGGAAGGGCTTTTCACAGAAGTGGTGAAATTATTCCTGCCATACTTTTCAATGTATTTTAGCTTCAGAATAGTTCAGTTCCTAACACAGATGTTCCCAGGCTGGTTATGGATAACATTCAAGAATCTTAAGTTTATCATTTCTTCCATTTGACAAACAGCTTTCAATCCTTCAACAGCATTAAATTCCTCTTGCTAAACTGTGAGTTATAGGTTTTTATAAAACATCTAGACTTACCTGGACTGGGATCAATATTTGCCAGGAGCTCTAGGTGAGGTCGAAGACGATTCAGGTTAGCTGGATCTCCGGTCCTCTGAAGAGCAATAGTTAATTCCTGAACACTCTGTGCAAACGAGGCTGGGGTCTGCAACTTAAAAAAAAATCATCATCATTAACTTTTTCCAGGCAAAGCAATCCTCATGGTTTCTGAAGGTTGTTCCACAAGCTCACAAGACCCATCTTCCAAAATTAGAATAAAATGGTTTTTACACAAGCCCATTTCAGTCAGCACCTTCTATTAACTTCCTCCTTCAGCATCATAAATGCACAATTCTTTCACATTGCAGGTTAAAATACAGCTCTAAATAGACCATACAATAGCTGGTATTATTCCTAGCAACATAACCTATTTCCTTCCTGTGTTGTGCTGGCATCCAGAAAAAAAAGCCAGAAGATTAGAAACCACTTTATTTACTGATTCCTGAAGAGTCCAGTATCTCCAATCCCCAAACCAAGAGGCTTGTGCCCTGTTTTAAACTGAGTACAGCAGAGAAGAAAAGAGGAAGAGGGTTGAAGGACAAAGATAGCTATCAACATTCCATTTACTATCACACAATTTCAGTATTTTACATCCTTTAATTTTACCTAGATAGTTCAGAAGATGTGTAGGAGTTTGTCTGAAAAGGTATGCAAGTGCATAAACAAACAGCAGACCAATCTTGAAACTAATCCTCCTGCACAGCAGCCAAAGCAATTGCTTCATAGCTTTTGTAACCATCCAGGTCTTCCCACCTAATTTAGGCACAGGAGTCCCCTAATTTAAAAGCCCATTTATCCTATGTTCCCTCCAAACAAAGAGATGTGGGCATTACCAGAGGTCAAGTCTTTTAGTTTAAGAAATGTGCTTCCACCTCTCCTCCTTACTTCAGGTATAGACTACTGGGACTGATTTTCTTTCAACTTAAGCACTAACTTCCACCCTGCAAACATGACCATTAAGCTCTGTTACTACATGGACAGTTATCACTGTTCAGCAAGGACACATCCCAGCTGTGCAGCTAACTTCTGTGGCTTCCCATCTGCAGAAGGAGGTAAAGTAGGAAGATGGCAGGATGGCAAAGGGAGCAAGATTCATTAAGTTACAAATATATATGCCAATTATTTAGGCCATAGCAGGTTTTGAAATAACAGAGTAAATGATTAATGGGCAAGGTGGGTACACATAAGCATAATTTGTAAATTCATATTACAAGCATTTAAATCTTCTACATTTGCAAACAAGATAGGCTGATTTTAGGTGGCTTTACCTTGTCAATGATAGATTGCATGTGGGATTTGTGAGACTGGTCTCCATATAGCAGTGAGGACCACTGATCTGGTGCGATGCGTAAACCTGCTTCCATAGCAATTTGAACTATCTGGGAATCATGTTCCCTTCTCAGAGCTTCATAAGTCCGAAATTCCTCCTTCAGTTGCATCAGGGAGGAATCCTCATCTCGCTTTGTCACCTAGTGGGGAGAATGAGCCAAATACAATTAATTAAGCAGGATAAACCAGCGGTTACGTGAAGTCCAAGGCAAGTAAAATCTTCATTCTGCAACTAAATTATTCCTCCCAAATTACACTGAACTATGGTACTATGCAGTGACCACTAGTTCCTACTAAAATACTACACTCTTCATAAACTGAAACTACTATGAAGTGGATACCAAATATAATTTACTCAGCCTCTGATAGAGATACAAGTGGAAGTGTCACACCTCCTAAACTACAGCATCCGCACCTTATTTCTCCAATCAAGGCATTTTGTTTGTCTTGCAGAATTTTGTTTGAGGGTACACTTAGCAGCCACAAAGCTTTTTTCTTCTCATTTAGTGAATGACATTTAAGCTGAGTGCACAGGAATGGAGCATTCAATACAGTAAAGCCCAATACACAGCTTAAGTTCTCTTCATACAACTCTGATAACCAAACAGCCTCATATTTTTGTTTCTATCTAAACTACCACTCAGTTAAGAGAAATGCAGATTTTCCAGCTTTAAGCCTCTTCCAAGAAGATAATTTACACTGACTTACATACAGGTTTTGTTACTGTACATGTACAGTACAACCTGGAAAGAGTAAAAACTTAGCTTCACAGCTTTAAGTTGCGATTTCACCCTACACTGCCATCATAGCTGAACAACAAAGAATTCTCCAAACACACATGGAACTTAATGAGAAATACTTTCTATAACTACACATTTTTTCGGCACATGTAATGATACAGGACAGTGAAAACTGAAAGTGAAAAACAATTGTTTCTACAGCATTATGAAATCTCCAGGAAGAATCTTCTTCATACCTTGAAGCAGGAGGCTCTGTAAAGAAGCTGGACAACATGCCCAATGCTAGTTTTAGAAGCCTGAGGAAATCGTGGCTCCAGCCTCTGAACGACAAAGAGAACCAAGACCTTCCGTGACAAAGCAGATCCATCTTCCAGAGCCAGCAGAACCAGCTTTAAAGCCTCCTCTTGCATTGCTGATGGGAGACGGGGATGTGAAGAAAAGAGATAAAAGGTGAGAGAAGACCAAGAACAATTTCTGCACAGATTCATGTCTCCTTGCAAGTGGGAGACCAGCTACAAACCTCTCACCCCAAAAAACCCACAAATCCACAGACAGGAAAGGGAGATGAGCAAGAATGGATGGAAAAGGGTGATGGAATACTTCCAGATTCCCAGACTGTGACTGGGGAAATAGGAGTTCTCCATTTTTTTTAATTATTTGTTCTACTTTAGTTATCTAATGAAAGGAAGACTTTTTTGTTCCTGTCTATACATTTCTCTATTAAATTAAGAGTTTTAAAAGTGTATTATCTACGTCCCACACCTACCCCAGCAGAAAAACCTGACAGGATGAAGAAGGGCAAGGTTGATTCCCATGCAGGTAAAAGAGCAATTGGTGCCCACACAAATAAATTAGGTGCTGTTGCACAGCATATTTTGCTCAGTAACAAGCCCCTCCTCCCTATGGCAGTGCCAAAGTTAGCATGCCAAAGTTAGTCTTCCTTCATTCTTCAGTGAGGAAAAGCTTCCTTATTTTCTTTATTTTAAGAAATCAGCTTCATATTTTAAGGCATTATTTTTTGGTCCTCAACGAGCAAAGTCTACATTTTCAGTAATGAGACTTGATTCATTTTTTGTAAGCAAAATTTATAGGTTTAATACTCTATGAAAAGGAATTTCTAAGTATGTAACTTTTTAAAATAGCATGCACACCCCAGAAGTCCCTGAAGAAGGAAAAGAAACCATTTGCAGTCACTTCTGGTAACCTTATTTTTTCTAGAAGGGTCTTACTTGATCAAAGAATAGCAAGTGAGAAACAGATTATCATTTTATCTTATTAAAAGAACAAAAGGACACACATTATTTTGAATTCTATAGAAGACTTGCAAAAACACTAAAAATGCAAAAAAAGTCCATTGACAGCAGCTCAGTACATACAACATTAATTCTGAAGACCTACTATTAAGAAATTAAGCAACTGCCTGATGAAATCACTCAGGCAATTTGACACTCATTTATCAATCCTCCTCAATTCTGAATTGCTTCTAGTACAGAAGCAGTGCCGTGACGTTACTTACCTGGTCCGAGAAACTGGCACCCTCTGGCTCTCACTGCAGCCCAGAGGTTGGAAGAGAGCTGCTGAGGATTTTGATGCTGAAGAATGAGCTCTGTGACTGTCCTTTCACCAAGTGACCGTGCTGCACGCATGGCTCTGATCCTCCCTTCTTCCTCCACAAGCTGGCAATGAACTAATGTCACAAGTTTTCTCTGCATGGGACGACTTAGCACGCTCTGAGTAGTACTGTTAAGACCCACACCTTCAAAACAAAATGAAGCAGAAAAAAAAACAACAACCCACAATTATCTCATATATCCTCTTCTTGTGCCAGCTTTCAACCACTGTACTGTAGGAATGCAAACCTCGTTCTCCTGATGTCCATTTTATTAAACAGAACACTAGAGAAGGCGTATCAGTTCATTTCTGTCAGTTTGTTTTACTCAGGATCAAAAGCAAACAGCTCCTGGGAGTCAGTTTTCCCACAGGTTTAAGTCTTGTGATTGACTGATTTGGCACTCTAAGAAGGTGGAACCCTTAATGAATTCTCTCCATGCTGGAAGTCCATTTTGCACCCTCCCATACGGATTCCCAGTTGTCTCCTCAAGCGTAGGATCCTAATGCAGGCCCTTCCCTTATTCATGGGCTTCAGGGATCACTGCTGCCTTTGACAATTTGTTTTCACACAACATTTAAGTTTCTTATCTGTATCTGATACCTCCACTGCTTTGGCCTAGCCAAGCGAAACTGGCGTGTGAATCCAAAACTGCCTGGGTGATGTCCAGTTATCTGCAAAAATTGTGATTCACAGATGTGCTGGGAGCCACTGAAACCAGGTTAAAGGAACAAGTGACTCGCTAGACATATGGCTGCCATACTCTGTTCTACAGCACAGTGCTTGCTCACTGGGCCACTACTACTCAGAGCCACACTACCTATCACATTGGAAAAGCTTGAGACAGCTTTTTGCAAAAATTCATTTTTGAAAACCTGATGCCCGTGATGCTCACCTATACTACTTAGGTTGACAGATTTCTCAAGTCCACCACGTGTAACAGATAAAATCCACGCTCTTGAACCCAGTGCAGTTTTGCTAAATTAGAATAATCTGATTGACCCAGCTCTTGCATAACATCTTACATGAACACTTATTACTTCTTTCTTTTATATATCCTACATCTAGTAACTCTCATTTGAGTTTATTCCTCCTCTACTAACTGCCTGACCACAGTTACTTCAAAGCAAAGTAGAACTCAAGAAGAAGAAAAGCAGAAAAAAAGCAGAAAAATCTATTTTTACTCAGCCTGCAGAGGTCAACTCAACTTACAAAGTTTAACTTACTATACAGCAGCCGAATACTTCAGGCTCTTTCCCATATTATTTTGACATAATGTCTTTGAATTCCACCCCCTCTGAAGACATTGTATCTTATTTGTTTCCGCCTTTCATTTTCAAAGTAAACAATGGAGGAACTACCTCTTGCGCTGCTGAGTGGTTTGAGGTACAATGCTAACTCTTCCACACATTTCTTGCCCTCCTCATAATGCTTGGTATCTTCAGCTCCACTACATAAAGTAATTGGCTGCTGCTCAGGCACCTGAAAAGATATGACATGTACATCTATGATGAATATGCATAAATAAGTGGCAGTCATGCACATGTGGCATGGACCACATCAAGACTGTTGATATCAAGCATTTCCTGTTTTGTCCCTTTTTTGTTTTTTGGTTTGTTGTTTTGTTTTTTTTGGGTTTTCTGCTGTTTTTTTGTTTCTTTTTGTGTTTTTCTATTATTAAGCATTTTTTCACCTTGTTCAATGAATAAATAGCATTTAAACATCAGCAAAAATTAAGACAAAATGTAAAGAATTTATGGTTAGCGGATTTATTTTATTTAGTGGCTGACAGGAACTAAAAGCAGAAGGCTTATTCCATAACAAAAAATTATTACATGAGAAATGTAATTATAAAACTTCTGGCAGAAATAACATGCATATTGAGAGATCACCAAAGCTGACTGGCCTAACAAAGCTGAACAAATCAGACAAACCCTGGTTTGCAGGTAAGTACAGACTCATATCTAGGGCCTCACAGCTCTACTCTTACCCAGTACTAAGTGATCAGAGCTACCTGGATTAGTGGGAGAATGATTTTGCAGCAAATACGCTAGAACACGCTTGGAACATATTCTGACTAGACCCAATTATCAAAGAGCAAGATCAAGTTATCCTGCACAGTGCATAACAACACACCCTGCAAGTATTAATCTGACAACACAGGCTGGTTACATTCTTGATTTGTGGTTTTTTGTTTGTTTAGTTTGGTGGGTTGTTTTTTGTGGTTTTGCTGTTGTGTTGTTTTTTTTTTATTGTGGCATTTATTTTTTCATCCAGGCATTCAACAGAAATCAGGATTTTTCTAAGAAATATTGGCCCATCCCTCCAAATTATGATGTTGGTTTTATTTTCCTCCAGCTAAATTTTTCAAGCTTTAAACAAATGTGGCGTTGCAGAATAGCACTGTACTACTGTTTCTGAACACTATTCAGCAATCAGCTCAATACATGCTAGTATAGAGAACTGGAATTTCTCTGAAGACTAAACACAAGCACTTTTTGCATGTTATTGAAGTGCAAAGAGATCTCAGACTTCTATTTCCAAGTCAATCACAATCCCACTGGCAATAACAGCATGCTAATCCTGCATAGCTGCTCACAGGGACCAACCCAGGCCCTCAATCCAAAAGCACAAGCCTTTAACGCTTGACTTAAAGACGGCTACAAACCCACTAACCTTCACGTGAAACCTAGTCATGTAAAGAGTAGCATTATGATGGCAGCAGCAAATAAAAGCAGAATATATATGTCAAATATATAAATATATATATCTACGCACACACATACGTTTGCGACCAACGTGAACATGAGCTTTTCTATCAATTTTAATAGAAAGCAAATGCCTTCAATCTTATGATCACACTTCTACAGGCTTAGACAACTGTTCATGCTGAGTTGCTCATTGGACACACATTGCAAAATAAACAGTTGCTACTGTGTAACTCTTGCTTTTACAGCAGGTGACAAAAAGTCTCCAAGTGTAACACAAGCCACAATTAAGAGAGCCGATACTACCCCAAAACTAACATCATCAAGATAAGATAGCCTGGATCAAACACCTGCCTTTTTACTCCTGTTAAAGGGAAAAACAAATCCAAGTTTTATCACACCAAACCAGCACAGTTGCCCTGGATGCTTTTCACTGACTGCAGTTAACTTGGGCATTTTTGATGGGTTTTTGGTTTTGTTTGGGAATATGGTAGTGTTTGTTTGAGGTGTTCTGGTTTTCTGGGTGTTTTGGAGTGTTTTTTGTCTGTAAGCAAAAAAGCATTTAGCAAAAGAAGATTTTGCAATTGTATCTTACAGCAGTCAGACATAACTGTTGCGACAGCCGCAGCCTCAGATGGACTGGTTTCTTGGGATTTGGGAAACATATTAACACCGTCAATATTTGCTTTCCTGTCAATAGAATACTGTACCTCCTTCTCAAAGCCACTGCCATTTTAGCAGTCTGCTTCTGTCTGGAAGTTATACAAGCAGAACTGGTTTATTGATCAAACAATGCGCATCTCATTGCATTTGTACAGAGACAGACACTACCCAGTCTCTGCCCCATTTAGTACTGTAATATATTTTATGCATATTTCTATTTACCCCCGCAAGCAGTCAGTCTGGCACCAGCAACAACCTGAAATACAACCACAGCATCGCAACACCAGTGGACAAAGAGGGCTTGGAACAGACAGGGGACAGGAAGCAGTGTTCAGCCCTGGATTTCCATCTTGAATTAAGGCAGGTTTAACACACATTCACAGCAGCAGTTTGGAATGCCATACACAGCACAACTCCACCAGTGAGACATGAGGACTGTCTAGGCAACTAACCCTCCCCCAGGAAAAAGCTGGCATAGAAAAACTTCCAAGAGTTAATCAAGCTATTCAATACATATATCTACATATAATTCCAATTTCTTCTCTTTGCAAGGGAAGCTTCGGTGTGAAAAAATTTGAAAGTCTTGCACAACTGCACTCTTTGCAAAATGAACCTGAAAGATATTGGAGTGTAACTTTCGTCTTCCAATGGAGAAAGCGTAGTACTGAAAAATAAAACAAGTTGCTTTTCTTGTGGTTTCAGGAGCAGAGACTGTATTTCTCCCCACATACTCCCTCACATCTTCACTCATGTGATTACTCTCACAGTAAAACTTAAAATAATATTCCCTTTTGTTAATTTTATTACATGCAATTCTAAGACTTTTAAAAAATAGCATGTTTATAAGAACTGCATCTACCAGGAGAAGAATGGTAAAGACATGACTCATAAAAGTCACAGGAGATCTCAATTTTAATTTTGACTCTGTCATAGAATTGCTGAGGGACAACTGAAAAATAATTAATCTCAAAAGCATTTTCACTTCCCCTTTGCAAAATATCCTTTCAACAGCATGCAGAACCCTATGTTTACTTCTGTTCACAGCACCTCTTGGAAGACTCAGACTAGATGCCCTTCAGAATGAGTTCATTATTTTCACCCTCATTCAATATTCCCTTCTCTCAGACACTGCACCCTTATTGTTTTCACTGCAAATATATTTACATATAATAATAAACACCTCCAGAAGGGGACTAGAGCCAAGCAGGAAAAATAATCTCAGATGTTGAATTACTTCACATTTGTGATTGTTTTGAGTCCATCTGCCTTGGCAGTGACTGCGAGTATCCTGGCAGTGGAATGTCACCCATCAGCATGACTACTTGAGGCTGTGGGAAGAGGCAGGTCATGATGGCATGAGGAAGGGGACCGGAAATTAATGCTAAAGCATCATCTTGTATTAGGCAGTGATTTTTAATTGATGATTTAAGCATAATTTGATGAAAGATGTCAGCTCAAGTTGTCACTAATTACCATTAGACATCTAATTGCACAGAATGAGAACTTGTTAAACAGACCAAACTCCTTTTTGTCTGGTTTGAAAACTGTTGCTCCCAATGTTTTTTCCACCCTTGCAAACAGATAATTTGCTTCCTAGAGAGAAAAAAAAAAAATCCAAACACAAAAAACCCCACAAACAAAAAAAAAAAACAAGCAAAACCCAAAGCCCACTATGTTCAGTTCCTCATGAGTTTGCACTAAGAATAACTTCTTCACAGACAATTCTTCTCTTGTGGCACCCCATTTCACCAAAAGTTAGAATATCAAACGTGCTGCTAATAACTCTGCAATTGTAATCTTCCCCTTTTGAAAAGGCCATCACTCCACCCATTCTCTTGCCACGCACAGGATTCCATTGCCTAACGCCTAGAATTGTATTTCTCATGTCCAGCGGGAGACTATGAAAGAAATCAAACCACCACAAGTATTTTTGCCACTTAATGTCACCTGATTGCAACGTGCACACTGCGGTTTCATGTGTTAAAAAAACAGGAGGGAAGAGATTAGATGACAGATGCATGATTACGCACCTTCAAAACACTAGCCTGGTGAGTGTTTAAAATAGTTGCATATATTGAGTAATACATGGATGCTTGAATAGTTAAAATTCAAAACCTCATTCCCATAGGAACTGGCTTAAGGGATTTTTTCACTCAAGTTTAAAAAGCCAAGTATTCCATGAATGCCTTTTTGATTTGTGTTCAAGGCCACTGTGCCTCCCTTCCCTCACAATAGGCTTAGCCCCTGCTTAGGTGCTCAGCTATTTCCAGCTCTCCCAGGAATAGTAATTCTCACCTTCCCCTTACAATCCCTTCTCACTGCCGTCGTCTTATGCAGCTGAACTGACCTACGTGTGGGCTGAATTGCCTGACCACTGCCTTCCAGAACAGACCTTGTAAGCACTGTTCATGTATATCATCCTACAACAGGACAGCAGAAATTAAGTCTCCGCAACAGTTAATTTTCACATCAAGGGTAGCTATAACCTGGGCAACCGGTTTAATTTTTGGAAATGGCTGGGAAGAAGGAAAAATGAGAAATGGACTGTAATTCAAGTAAGAAATCAATTCTTTTCACCATTAAAGTGACAAAACCTAAACAGAGAGATAATGCTGTTGTCAGAGAAATAGGTTACTGCTTCCCCAGGTGCCTGTGCGACAAATTTAGTACATTTTCCCCAGAAGTACAGTCCTGCTTATTCCACCCATTGTCCCTACGCAAAGAAAGCCAAATAAAGTGACTTGCCCTAGAATCCTATCCTTAACACCAGTGGCAGAATAGATTTGTTTCTTCAAACTGCCTGCTCTCCTCTGTGTCTAGCAAGTTAAGCACTTCACGCTTACAAATGTGTGAACTTCTCAGAAGCCACCCCAAATAGAAAAGAACAAACTTTCCTCCCAGATAAAAGCTTCCTTGTGTTGTACTCTATTTTCTTCTAAAGTGAAATGTTTTTTGAAATTAATCATTTAAAAATAAAGTACTACACATCTCCATGGGCTCAGGTTAAGGTGTACAGGGGCTTGTTGGAGGTTAAGGGCATTAATAACACATACACCTTTTTGAAATTAAACCAAGTGGAACAAGAAAATGGACTTTGTTTCACTGAAGTTGATGATACTACCCCTGCCTCATAAGCTCGCTTGCTGCTTGCAAATTTTTGTTGGTATGTACTAAAGACAGCCCATCTTCTTAACGGGACAGTGGTCAAAATTCCTGTAGTTTCTTCTAAAGTATTTTTTTTGTCCTTAATCAAGGCTTTTTCTGTAATTTTGGGGGTTTTTTAATGGTCTTCGAGAGACTAGTGGAAAATTGCAAGTGTTTCCTTGTCCTTCACAGCATACTGATTTTCTAGTACTCCAGTCTGGTAAACACTGCAACTAGTGCCAGGAAGGAAAAGGGAAAGGTGGGCGAGTTACACTGAATGCTGATTTAATTCACATGCTGAGTGAAATTAGGAAATGGGGGGAAGTGGTGCAAATTTCTTTTAAGGGGAAAGTTTTTCAGTAATAAAACCCAGCTAAGATTACCTATTTTTTTTTAGGTAACAGAATGCAGCAAGCAGCATACATGCAGGAATGAGTGGCAAATGAGGGGGAAGGGAATATCGTCTCATTTGGTGGCATTTGCATCTTTAAGGTCACCATGAAACAAGGTGATCACATTAAAATTTAAGATATAAAAAGCAGCACAAAAACATAATTAGTTTGAAGCCAGAACCTAGAGTTCAGAGCACTCTCCAGGCAAACAGAATATTATTATAAAGCCAACTTTCTTCTTCATCCCTCAAACACACAGATGAGGGAACTCTGGTTAGCTAACTAGCAAAACCAGGATAAAGTTCTCAATTATTTGTAACAGAGGCAGGGTGATTTTCCATCTCATTCCAGAGGATCTGGAATGTTTCCATGGACATTTTAATTCCAGCAAAGACACCGTTAAAGCTATCACACAGCTTCTCACAAAGCTTAACAAATGCACACAAAACAACCTAAAAAGTGCAGGAGGAAAAAGACATTAATCGTAAATGTGGACATTGGATACAGCTGGGACTATTCTAGAAGCTCCAAAGAGACAGGAAGATTTAAGGGAGAAAAAGAATTACAATATTTATTTATGGCATCACCCACAGATATCACACTGCTTGGAAGCTCTTCAAAGATGGTGGCTCACACAGAAATAGAAGCACAGTGTCTCATCACCCTCTCCTGCAGAGCAGGATGAGACACTTGCACAGCCAGAAACAGAAATCAGTTTCAAAAGTTCTGATACAGCTTCTATGCCAAACAGCGCAAAAGAATAACAACAAATTAGCCATATTACTAGATAAACCAAATGGAAAAAGAACTGGCAAAAGCACGTCTGCATCTCTGGGTCCCAGCACCTAATAAAAAGCATCATAAGAGCATCTTTCACATCTTTTATAGTTCCTCCACAATATAGCTCTTGCCTTTTCCCTGAACGATAGATCTCATTGCATTTTCTGCTGCCTCCAATTCCAATAAGCTCAGACATTGAAACAGAACAAAGGAAAACAGTAAGCCCTCTACAATAACTGCATCCCACCTACATTTTTGTTCCTCACCCATAAGTTAGATATGATTGTCCCTCTTCTCCCCAAGCCCACAATCATGTCCAGCCTTGGGATACAACCATGATAAGTTTATGCCAATTTACATCTGCACTGCCCCTGAACAGGGTGATCCTGCTTTCCACACATCCCTGCCCCTTTCCTCGGCCTGTTGCCAGTATCAGAGCACTCATCCCCATCAGATCACTGCTTCAGCTGACCTCACGAGTACCTGTTCTAGCAAAAAGGGGAGTCTGACACAGGCTGCCCCCATTCACCTATACGGATTTATACTCATATGTCAGTCAGCTCAGGAAATTGCATTTCTAGAGCACAGTTTCCAACTAAATGTAAGGCAGTATAAACACTCCTATCACAGAGGTCAGTCCCATTTCCCTTACTGCCCCTTCCTGCTTTCAGGACAACAGATCACAAGTCTGTAGGGTGAATATGGTAAAGCAATTAACCTCCCACAGAAGAATGGTCTCCCACCAGATAAGCTCACTGATGCAGTTCATCCTTTTGGCAGAGCATGGCTAGATACGAATTAGGGAAGAAGGAAGTGAACAGAACCAACCTGTTTTGATGACAGCCCATGGTTACACGAAATCTGACGTAACACAAAATCAGTGACTGGTAGAAGAAAGATTTGAACTGTTGTTCCAGGCACCTCTACTACAGCATGTAAAAGTTTTAAAACCTGTGTTTGTTAAAGTCAGCCTAGGACAAGGTAGATGTTGACCCTACACACCATTAACACAGAGTCATATCCTTCATTTGTGACTTGTCCTCCTACAAGACAGAAGCGAAATAACATAGAAACAGATATAAAAAAAATAGCAGCACTGATACCTGAGCACCCACTAGTTGCAGCAAGGCTGAGTTCACAGGAAGGAGTTCGATGTCTGTGTTGATAGTGGTCTGGTCAAAAGGGCATGCCTTACGGTGGAGCTTGTTGAGGCACATCTTGCAGACAGTGTGGCCACAACCCAAGCTGATGGGCTTCCGGATTGTTTCGTCGAAAGTCTGTGTGCAAATCGGGCAGGAGAGAAAATCCGTCCATTGTGGAGCTTGTACAGGCATTGCTTCAGGAATTAACAGACAAGACAAAAATCTAAAGCACAGATTCCACTGGAATCAAAATCTTTGAAAAAAAAGTCTGTTTGTTTTTAAATATCTTCTGTAAGTACAGACAGTCAGCACATAGTGTGAAACATAACCTAAAACAAAACAGAAACAGAAGGTTAGCATTCTCTACTGGAATAGGCATGTGAAATCTTTTGTGCTAGGTAAATATCACTGGTAGAGGTATAGCTGAACTAGGAGTGCAGTTCTGATACTAAATAGAGGACTGACACATGATTTAACTCCAGCTAGTCTCTGGCACTGGAAAAGCCACTTCAAACCATTTCTGCTGTTATGCAGCTTAAAAAACCCTCAAGGTGGTTATTTACCTCACTGACCTTATAAGACAAACTAGCTTTTAATTTTTACGTTATCTTTTTTCTTTACAAATGAGACAATTAACATCAACTGAATAAAAAAAAGACTATTTTTGAAGGGCTGTTGTGCTTATTGCACTAAAACAATTTTTTATGGTATTCATTGTGAGCTTTAAGTAATTTTGCTTAGACAAGGCTTCATCCACAACCTCTCTCACAAGAAAGGTTTTTTCCGAGTTCAGTGGGCTCTGGAACAGCACACAGTGACTCCGTGGAAACATCTGAGCTGCCATAGCCTCAAGAAGAAATGGATGAATGGGTCAGGGTATGGTCAGACACGGTCTGCATACAATACAGCTCAGACACACCGCTAGGTAATATTATACACTGCTACTACAGCACCTTCACATATCTGTACAGAGCTGTATGGTACCACATGGGCTTCTACAGTCACATCTCAATTACCCTGGAAATCTCCATGCGTTGCTGGGTATAATTCAGCATTGGTAACTTGCCCTCAGTCTGCTCACCAAGCAGCTCCATCCCTCAAAAGTAGGAAGAAAATTTCTAAAGTCATTTTGGACTCAATGAATGACAATTGCTTCTCAAGGACCCTTTTCTAACCCTGATTCACATCATTAATTGCCTACCTAGGCATTATATTGACAGAGAAAGTAACATCTTTACTGCATTGAGAACTAAAATAGAGGAGAACTTGGGAGGTTTTAACACTTGGAGGTTTTGAATGAAAACACTAAGAGGATCAAATGTTACTAATTATAAGCAAATGGAAGAGAAGACATCCCTTTGGGCCAAAAAAACCCCAAAACCTCAATGTGAGGAGAAAGATAAAAGAGATGACAGATGAAGTTACATGAAAAGAATCATTATCAAAAGGAAAACTGGTAATAAAAAGTTATCTGATATCTGGCTTACTTTCTATCACCAGTGAAGTTAGCAAAAAAACAGAGCAGGTCACAGATTTACTACTAAAGAGATTTTTCTAAATCAAGAAGCAGAACGCCACTGGCTTAGGTTTCATAGGAAGAAGTGTGCACTTGCCTGCTAATATCTATTCAGATTGAACATTCTTATATATGCAAAACAGCAACCTTTTATCAAATCCTAGCTTGAAAAACAACACCAAAATTAAAATTAAAATCTCAATTCTAAGTAAAAGCAAAGACAGAAACTTCAGGTTAGGACTTACAAAATACTTTGATTCTGAATTGCACAACAGTAACAATAATCTAATGCTAAAACAGAGACTCTGAAAAGCCTCAGGCTTTTTTTCCAGAATTTAGTGCAATGCTGTTAACATAATTTTGCCAAGGCAAACAATGAAGAGTTACTAGTTAAGCTTTTAGCCATGTTTTGTCAACATCGAAGCTTAGTTCTAAAGCTAATAAAAAAGTTAACTTCTGTCTTCAAAAGACACCGTACAATGCCACACGGCCAGTGTTTCCGAGCCAACAAGGAATCAATAAGAAATCAATGCTGCCCAGACAGGGCACTACTGAGGAAGAGGTTCTGCGTGTGGTCAACCCTAACACCACCAATGCACAAGATCTGCTGAGGTCATTCAGGGTCGTTGTGCCCCCCCTCCCCCCTTGCCTCTTTAACAGCAAATCCATAATTTTTTTCATCTTGTCAGCAGACAGCCAAAACATTCCCACTACTACTGTATCATCATAACCCAAATAAAACATTTATACTTGTAAGTTACTTGACCGACCTAACTGCCCAAAATATCCAGGAAATTTATTTCCAAGCCTTCCTCCCCTCCCCACCTCCTTTATATATTTTTGAATAAATTTTGGTATCAAGTATTCCAACTAGAATAATTTCTTGTTAAACACCTTGAAACTCCACAAAAATCCTTCTCCAAAGAGCAGTACACAGGTTCATAAATTCAGTGTTATACATTGCTGTGCTACGGAAATACCATTTGAGGGTCAACATCTAAAAGCTGAATCACACTGCTTCCTCTCTACCACACTGGTATTAAAATATCTACCAACAATTTCACAGACTCACCAGCAATTCAGAAACAATTTGAACAGTCTATGTGAAACACTGATTATTAACCAAGTGTCAAGGAAAAGAGCAGTTTCTTACTAGCTGAAGAAATCTAAAACCAGAAGCCAACATGAAGCTATATCATCAACACTAGAAGCTAGATGTGGACATGGAGACATCAACATCCCAAGGGTCTGAACTGAGGAGTTGAACACAGCTTAAACAGAAGTTAACTAAGAACAAACAAAAACCCCAACCAACCAAAAAACCAAACCAACCCAAAACCCACCAAACAGGGACACGTTGTTTCTACCTGTACCTCTGGCCACTCCAGACAACTGGCATAATGAAACAGGTCACATGTATTTACAATCTCAACAGTTGAAAGCAAAGTGTGGCTAGTCTGGGGAGGGATGGAGTAATTAGTGGCTTCCCTGATCCCTTATCAAGGCAGGTCTCAAAAGGCTGGAGAACAATGGAAGCAAAGCTTACACACAAGAACAATTCTTAGAAGGGTTCTAAGGAGCCTAAGCCTGGTACCTAACTGTCAGAATAGAAGGGCAAATCATATGTTAATGGCAAACCCACAGCCCTGACTGTGGATGCACCATCGCTAGAAAGGCAATTCTCTCCTACCCCTCATTTAATTAGACTCCACAATGCCTGTGGATGTACTGGTGCCTAAATGCCAGAGGAAGGCCAGAGATAGCCCTGACAATGGAAAATACAGCTCGGAGAAACCTCAGGAAATCATCTATTTCAGCACAGTCTAACTGCTCCAACAGATGGCTATCTGGCTTGATCCAGCCAACCTTTTCCCCACAATAGAAGAGCTGTTTGAGCAACAAACCCTGCTCTGCTAACCAATCTCCCAAGCTGATCAGCACACAACTGTGGAATCCCTCTGGTCTCATGAAAGATGGGAATGGCATCACAAGGACTGATGGTTCTCAAGGTGCATGCATGCAGGATGGCACCAAACCAAGTACTACTGCTGCTGCCACAGCTTTCCACATAGATGGTCCAGTCTTCCTGATGGATCTTCAACATTCAGACAAGGAAGGAAAGTCAAGCACTGAGATACAACAAAAATCTCTGCCAGGCACAAAGCATACAGATGGACTATGTATGTAAGTGACACTGGGACAGACGTGTGCCTCCTCACAAGGTTTGTGACTTGCTATGACCTTGGAAATAACCAAAAACAAAATACTCTCCAACTTTAGAGAGCTACTTTAAACAGGAGAGATTACAAACAGCAGTAAACGAGAGAGTTTCATTATCACAGACAGCTATTGGAACCAGCATCAATAAAGAAAGAGAACACTTCCTTGCACAGATAAGGTAGGAAAAGCATAGTCACACTTTCATGGTACAATACTTCTAAAAAATGTTTCTCTCCAGCATTATGCTAGAGGTGAGCAAAACACAAAGAATGCAAACATTTATAAAAGACACATCATTTAAGTAAAATCCCCCGCCCCATAATATTATGACATTTTTAACCACTACCTCAATCAGCTAAGTATTTCATACCTGTTAGCTTCCAACACTTTAAATATATGCACATGCTCCTTCATGCATGATTGAGGAAAATAGATATGCCAAAAACCAAGGAAACAAAAAGCCTAAAAGACACATGCACAGTACATAAACTGGAAGACACGAAGTTACATTAAGAATGAAGATGCCCAAGACAGACCTTGAACTGGAACAAGAGACAGATTTATTTTGTTATTTCCAAGTTTGAAAATACAAAATATATGTATTCAAGTCTCTTCCTCCTGCTTAGCCCTGCATAATCTGTTTTTATCCACAGCTAGAAGAACCTGAAAAAATCTCTCCTCTCTAGGCTCTTCCAAACCCCCCAAAAAACCTTGAAATTCCATCCTTCAACCCAGACTGGAAATGGAAATCTCTAGGGTCCTGCCAGTGCTTCAGAGAAAGACAAGATCATTCTGTAAATCACCAGGACAACTGCTGAATGCTTTATCACGTTCCTTACTCTGCCAGACTACAGCACAGAGAAGTATGGTCTACTGTCCAAGCTGCCACACGTCATTGATAGCCAGAGCCTTCCACATGTAGCTAGAAAGCTTTTGCACATTCAACTGTCAATAAGACGTTTTTAAAATCCAGAACATTTTGTATCAATATCCACTGGCATCAAGTTTTGTACATGATGACATACAGGAAAATTCTTCTGCTTTCAGTTAAAATCCAACTCCCTTTAAATTAACTGCACTCTCCGAGTCCTTCTGTAGAGGTACTAAGTATATACTGACTTATCTCACAAACACGTTACTTGGACCCAATGTGTACTAGCACAGACATATCATGTGCCTCTTCATCACGCACAAGTTAGCCCTGATCCTTCCCAGCAGACCACAGTAAGTCACGGTACAGTTTCAGGCAGATGACTCAGCACACCTACGGGGCACCCTCTGCTCAGTTGCTGCCGTTTCAGTACATACAGCTCTTGAAAGAATTACCCGCTCTCATCTTTTTACAACTCTCTCTATGGCATTTCACTAAGCTTTTCTTCATCAAGCATTATCATTATCTTCTTGGCATTTCAAGATTAAAATTCTGAATAATAGAAATTTTATTGTCTGCTTTTATTTCAGTCCTGAAGCTGTTTCATTTTTGCTGAGTCTTACTCAGAAACAAAACGAGCAGAAAGAACTTCCTGTAGCAGTTAACAGCAAGCATAAGTAAGCCTATTTAGTGCAAAGCTTAACACTAGAGCAGCTCCTCACTGCCAAAACAAACTCAGGCTTGCCAACAGATCTGCTCACGCAAATACAGCTCTTGGCTAATCTATAGTTTACTCTAATAAAGAAAATACCATTTTATTAATTCTTTCAAAGACTTAATCCTAGAGTAGTATGCTACATTTCTGAGAAAAAGTAATGAAGCCAAAGATGCAGAGCTCTCTCCTGTGGGACTGTTTCTGCAATATATTCACGACTTCAAAACCTCTCTAACACTCAAGATAAAAAATAAATCAACAACCTAAATGAAATTAACAGATGCGACTAAAACAACTCCTAACTAATAACAGGATCCCCCATCCTCACCTAGTGTCAAAAATACACCACGAATTTTCATCAGTGCTTCAAAGAACCTATATAAGTAAAAAAGTTTTCTACTCCAGTGTGGCCTATGTAATAAACAGCATTCCTGAAAACATGTAGGTATCTTTCTTCTCTTCCCTGACAAGAAGTGCAGGACCTAATACTTAAAAAAGTCCTAAATTTCATTTTAGGGGAAAAATGACCTGACAAGCCACAGAAAACCCTAACCAGCCAGAAGTAATGGATTGTTTATAGAGACTCAACACTTGCTTCTCAAAAGACATGCTGAAGCCACACACGCAAACACCCCACACTGCCAACTTCACACTTCACAGAAAAGGACAAATCATACTAGCTGTGTTTTCCATATCCAGTTCCACAGAAAAACCTCTAAAAATACTCAAGAGAGAAAGTCCATGCCTGATCAGAAAAGAGCAAGTAGAAGAAAAAGCTGCTTACCTCCACCCAGGGAGCTCCATGAACAGCACATACAAGAAGCCCAGAATAGTATTTCTGATAGATTAAGAGTTTTTTTTCCCTTCTGTTTGCTCTCTGAATCTTCGCTGTACACCGTCAACTGACGGCAAGTGCTTCACTTCCTCATTCCTTCTCCACGCATGCCTGCTTGCATGCACGCTCCCCAACACCACTCAACACTTGCCCAGAAGACAGAGCTCTGTAACAACAGAAAGTCCCACCCAACAACAAATCCTGGAAGCTTGTGTGCAGTCCATGTTTCCACCCACCTTTCTTTCAAAGCTACATAAACACCAAGGGGCTTCAGTGGCCGTATAATAACTGTCTTTAAAACAAAAAAGGGAAAAAGAGAAAATAATTAACACCATCAAAATTCTGTGCCAAACTCACTGAAGCTCAATTAAATCAGATTGAATATTAACTTTCTTTTATCCTCAGTGATTTTTTATTTTTACTGTGAAAACAAAGGAAGAAATTTATCTACTTTCATGTAACTGTCTCTTACTTGGTAATCTGTAAAGTACCTTAGGAAAATGGAGGCTGTTAAGGACAAGATGTTATCCGTCATTTGAAGCTTCCTAGCTTTTAACAACACAAGGAAAACAAACAAACCACTAACATCACAACTCTACCACAGTATCTCCCCAAGAGAGGATCTAAAAACAATTTACAATTACTTAAGCTTCACAACATCCTGTGAGGAATGAGCTCATGTCCCACTACAGAACAGAAAAATGTTGAATAAAAACTCTTTATTCAGTGTTTCACAGGAAGAAAAAAATGAGTGAAATCTAATGCATAATTTTCTTGACCTCTTATTCTCACTCGGCATTCGATTCAACACTTGTCTTGCACCATTAGAGTCATGAACATTCAAAGATAACACACGTAGAGGAAGTTTAAACCTCCCTGCTCATCCTCGCCAAAACATACAACTTGCACATAGCTCAAAGAGTACATTTTTGGGGAAGATATACATGACTAACTTAATTTCTGGTTGATATTATACATCTCTTACAGCTTATTGAAAAGAAAGGGGAAGAGACCAACTCTTAATAGTAAACAGTTTTGTGATCTATCACCTAGAAAAAATTTTCTACCAATCACAAGGACTCCCAAGCCCACAGATTATTAAGTCTATGGAGTTAATAGCACACAACCAAGTCTAGAACACATTTCGGTTAAAGAGCTCTTGCATTTGTCAATGCAAATTAGTGTAACAGTAACAATTATTAAACCAGGATTTAATACCAAATTAACAGAAAAAGAGGCAGAAGGCACTTAGCAGTTTTCAGAGAGAGACGTTCATTTAACTGGTCAAATACTTCAGAGCTCTCAAGGTGGCAAGCAAATCATCCGCTTTTCCCAGAAGCAGGTACAGGTTTGAACAGCTGCTTTCTGAACATCCAAATAAGCAAAAGTACATGTACAAATTTGAAAACTAGAGCTAGTGATCAAGTGATTAATATGCTCCTGAAGGATTATATTCTGATGTTACTAAACCAGAGGCCTTTTCCAAGTAACTGGGGAAGTTAGAGAGGGCAATTCCTTACCCACACCAGAAGACCAGAAAAAAAACAGTTAAAGTTTGTGTGTCCAGGAGAATTAATCTCTCCTGTGACAGATTTTTGGAGTTTAGACAAGAGCCTATATTGCAAAAAAGTTTTGATTGGTTGGTTTAAAAAACAAGTAAATCCCCTAACTTCCAGATTTGGTAGTGCTTGCCATCAGAGCACCTGTGAAAGAAGCCGCAGTAAAGATAAACAGAACAAGTTTGTAGAAGTTTTCAGATTCAAGGATACAGACACACAGTACCTCTTAGGTGTCAGCTAGAGAAGTTGCTGCTCTTCCTTATTAATTCCTTTCTAAGATACTCCATCTGAACTCTGTGCATAACTGTTCCTCAGTTCAAGGTAGCAGTTTTAAATGTAGATGTTCATTAATAAACACAGGTAGGCAGAAGAAATGTGGGTGGACCGCAATTATACAACCAATACCTCATTTTAACAGAAACAGGGCAACAAATCCACCACACAAACAGCTCATCTAAAATAAAAATCTAAGTTGTAAACTTCAAGAATAGAAAGCAATGGGAAGTAGGTAGCATTCTGGAGACTGCAATCACTTCAGACACATAGGCACAGGTCAAAAAACAGGCATCTTTGAGTCCTAATCTGCTGAAGCAAAAGGGTTTTTTTTTCCTATACACTTTTTAATGACCTGAAGTACCAGAAGCATCACAGCAGTAAAGAAGACCGGCATCTGCTAATGAGAAATCATTTCAAAAATCAAAATCACCAATCACAAAATCAAGGCCAGTACCATTCTTTTCCATGCAGGAATAATTTAGTTACCTGACTACTACTATAGCCATCCAGTAGATTAAAACTTAAATTTAGGAAAGTGGGAGGGAGATCTTGTTGCCACTGCAATGCCTTTGTCATTTCTTAGACTGACACAAGTAGACATGAATCATTTAGTTAAGACCCAGCACAATTCTATGAAAGAGAAAGCATAAAAAACCAATCTAACAAAAAATTAGAAAGTGTTCCTTGCCACCCACTCTCCAGTGATAGCTTCTCTCCCAACTTGATTCAGTAGCTGTAATTGTGCTTTGATGTTGGTGACACTACAGCTACAGTAACACTACGGCTACGATGTGAAACAATGAGACAGAGAAGGGGAGAATTCAAGTCTGGCTGGATACACTCGTCAAAAAATGTCCCAAAAGGCTCTCCAACCTAAATTAATTCTTCATTAATTCTCCCCCGTTCCTTGCTACCCAGTAAAATTTATAAGATAAATACCCTCTCTGAAAACAAAAAAGTAATCCAGAAACTGTCGAAGCTGGTTCTTTTTGAGTGCTCTGTGTGTGCATGCTTTTTCTTGCAGTACACTGTGAAAATATTACTGAAAATATTTTATAGACTTAGAAGGCAAAAAAGGAGTAATAGCTTGAGCTTCCTCCCTGCCTGATTTCCCTTATGTTAAAGAGTTAGCATTACACTATTCACTCTCCCAAAAACGTTTTAATTTTTTTCAAACTGCCTAGTAGATTTAAAAGAAACCCAAACCTCATATGTCCAACTTCCAGGTACAATAGTAAGGAAAAGCTGAAATATATTGTAAGAGCAGTGTTAAGTGAATATAAATGCTACTGCCAAGCATTGGAAAAAAGAGGTTTGCATTTCAATGTGTCACTGAAAGTGTAAAATGTATAAGTAAAATTCCATTTTACATAGAATTTCACAGGTACTCAGAACACAAATATTCTAAGTCCATTTGAAAACTATCTCAGAACTTAATCCTTAGTGGGTTTTTTCCTCCCTTTAGATTTCTTTGATTTGAAGGTGGTTTTTATTGTTACCTAGTAGATGCTGCTCCCATTTTAAAAATAGGCATCAAATAGCTTCACGTTATTAACTGTTTACATAACAGTAGTCTCTAATAAAGCTTCAGTTATTCTATTTACCTTCCAAGCAATTTATTTTGGAAGACTACAATTAAACATCACAAAGGTCTTTTAATAAAAGCACAAAGTCGTCCAAGAGTAGCGAAAACAACGAATGAATTTTTAAACAAAACTACTTATGTAGTTGCCCATCTGCCTCTTTTTAAATTAATGAGCTAATTTTAAACATATTATAATCACAAGAAAGGTTCTCTTATTATATGTTGTATACAAAACAATCTCTAGACTACTGTGATGATGTTGTTAGTTTGCTGGCACACTCATTTCATCATGGAATTCACTATGACAAATTTTTTCACCCCCTGCGCCTTATTAGAATTCTATACCCAGTTACACCCTCCTTTGAAAGATTTTGAGATAGCATTATTAAATTCTATCAGCTTCAATAACTCAGCTCCTCTTCATCAGGCACCTATTTGGTCGGCCATGTGATATCATTTCTACTTTAGTAAGAAAATCTATGGCACCAGCAACTTCAGAGAAAAGGCTGCACATTTGAAAACAGTTGTCAAAACACTGTTCTGCTTACCATAACAGTGTATTCATACCAATTACTTCCAGAAAGCGGAAGTAAGTAGGCTGAGGAGTTGCTAATAGAAGATAATCTAAGTTTTCCCCATTTGTTTCCCAGATCACAGCTTAAGTCTACCTGCACTCAATCCTGTCTTGAACTAAAAAGAGAATTGTTGAAAGATCAGTGAAAACACAAACTGTAAACAAAGACAAAATAGCCACTACCTACAAGCATGATACTCTGACAAGATTTAACACCACAGTGACAGAATTTCAACTCTACTAAGACAGCAGATAATAACCTATATTGTTTACCACAAGCTTACACAAGTTAGCCATCTTATCCTTATGAGGAATGAAACGTCCAGACTTACCTTTTTTTCTACCACCAATGAAAACAGATAATGAAACTTTACCTATCTGACATTTTCAGTGCAGCTGCATGCATAGCTTATAGCAGGGCAAGTCAGAACTGCTTCTCAGAACAGCACCACTGCCCTCTCCCCAGTGCCAGCTCTAGACCTGACACATGCCATCTACTCCAGCAACTCAAGCCTGTCAGAAACAAATACCCTTCTTTCCCATATTAGCTTCTAACAGGCCCCAAGAGCTGTTCCAGATCTGTAGAATGGTCAGGCAGTCCTGGAAACTTAAGGGGAAGGGATCAAGATTTTAGATGTAGTTTCGTGAGCAGCTTATTTTGGCACAACCAGGGCAACACAGATTTTTAAGAATGCCTTCATTAATGGAAGCCATTAAAGTACTGGCTAAGTTTTAACTACACATTTAAATACTATTAAGCGATCCTAACAATAAGGACAACTAGACTAACAGCTTGGTGTGATAAAAGTGGGTGAAATGGAATAAGGAACTCAAGTGATAACAACCCATGGAATTGTTCCTTTACACTATTAAACATTTTCTGTGTTTCAAAAATAATGCTTCACAGCTAGGTTTAACCGATGTTTCTTGACAGCACCAGTCATGCAAATACAGTCAAAACCATCCATTCAACTCATCATGGTTACAGCACTAAGCAAAGAAGTTAAAAGAAGCAGTCCATAACTCCAAGTTTTTTTACAGCTCCTAGAACCAAGACCTGCCAACACAGAAGCAATCATGAAATGTTACAATAGCTGAAACAAACACCTTACAGGGCCCAAACCAAGCCTGGTATCCTCCTTTGGTGAACCCTGTAGTTGCTTCACTGTTAATAATAGCAGGAATATTAAGATAAAGAACGTAAATTTCACAGCTGACTATTCTGCTTGTTTCCATGACACAGGCTACAACTGTGTTTTAATAACGTAACCTTGTCTACACTAGAGCTCTGAAGTCATTCAAGGTTAAGAAGCAGCTCGTCAGAGAAATGGCACCGAGCCTTCAGAGTTTTTGCTCCGTTGTAAACAGCTGCATTAAAAAAAACCTAGTCAACATAGTATTCAATAAATTCTCCACATCTCTGAGCATATTTTTGTAAGGATCCAAACACTATTCAGCACTGACAAACCTGCTCATCACTTCTAAGTAGTGTTAAATTACCATTCACACAGGGCTTCAAGTCTTTAAGTATCAGTAGGAGAGGTCACACAACTGTTGCTGAAAAGCAGGTTAATTCAGGTACTTCTGACTCAGAATGTAATTGAGCCTCATTTGCCTTAAAAGCTACTGGCACTCGGTGATTCAATTTGTAGCGCTTCTAAAAAGAGCAGTTCCAGAGGCCAGAAACAGCCTGGGGCAAGGTACTCCTTCTGAATGAGACGTTTCATGTAACCTTTAATTACAAGGAAAAAAAACCAACACCAAACTTAAATATTTTGCTGCTTGGGTGTTAGTCTCACCTTTATAAAAATAGCATCTTTTCTTTACAGCTTTACAAGATCATTAAAAACAGTACTCGTGATTTTAGTGAGTGGAAACGAAAGTCTCAAGTCTCAGGTTTTCCATTAAACACCTACTCTAACCAATAACAAACATCTCACAGCTTAACCACAAAAATGAAAGCTGCTGGATTGTTTTGTTTTTTTAAACATAGCAAACAACACAAGACAGTCGTGTATAAGAGAAAAAAATTCGGATGTCCAATATCACATTGATTCTCCTATCAGTAACAGGTAAGAGTTATATTTATTTTTGGGCAGAAGCCCGAATTAAAATGGGAAAGAGTATCTTACATCCTTTAAAAATTATTTCTATTTTTTTTAATTATAACGCTAGTTATAAAAGTTTAAGTTACATAACTTGAAAATTATCCAAGCAAGAGGGCAAAATACAATAATTTGGGGAAGTTACCTACGAAAAAACCACTGCTGAGTTGATGAATTTTTCTGCCTCAGACTTGCAAAAACAGTTCTACTCTAGAAATGTAATTTTGTCTTTTCAAATGAAGTTCTTTTTTACTGCTTACTTTGCATGAAACTTGTTCTAAATGCAGCACTCCATGAAGAACAATTTTCTCATTCCCAGATTATAATGCTACATCTTAAAAGATGTATTAATCTCTGAAAACATACTACAACTACATTACAACAGTATCAGCAATTGGAACTGTGTAAAATAAAAAAAATACATAGGGGACAGTATCACAGAATCTGTTGCCAGAGTTCTACTAGTAAAAACTATATAGTTCTCTACAGTATGCTATACTAGTCTACCTTTTTAAAAGCAAAGGGTAAACTTGTGCTAACGAACCTTACTGACACAGGATTATGCCCCACTCACAGAAGAAAACTAAGGGCTAGGAGATACTCGAAGAAAACAGAAGTAGCTGTGCGGTCAAGCATCTTTGGACTTCACTTGGGTGTTTCAACATCCACTAACAACCTTCTTCTTGAGGTGGTCACAGCTTTTAACGGGCACACCACCACAGACCACTGTGAGACTACAAGTGATTGAGCCTTCACATGCCCTGACTGCAGTTATTACCTGTTCCAGTACCTTGAGAGTAAATCTCAAAAAACTTGTACAGTTACTGCACACATGGACTACACAGAAAGCTCCATTTTCAAATTTCCTTCTTTTAGAGTCCTGGAATGGATGCACTTAGTTGCAAATCACACCTCTGCTGTTGCAGACCAAGTCCTGGGTAAGTGACAAGCCTTGTACAGGCAGTATCTGCATGACTTGATAATTCTATTTCCTTCTGTCTTGTATTGTGTAAGCTCCTGATTAAACAGCAGGTATCTAAACATATGATAAGCCATAGGAAGGTAAAACTAGGCACTGAAACCTCTTACCACCCACACAGTCAACATCCCTTTATACATTCCTGTATTTAGCCACTCACAGTTTTGGGAATAAAAGCGATGACAGTACGCTAAAACTAAGTGACAAAACATTTAAAAAAGAAAATTCTCAAAATCCAAAAGCCACCTGTAATAGCATTACTGAAGCACTGGGAATTATTTTCTTTAATATACATAACCTAACATGAACAAAGTATTTAAATGTTTTTATTGGCATACGGCAGTCACTAGATTTTCACAGGCTTAAAGTCAATTTTCATTGTGTAATGACAGCTCACATACCAGCTTGTCACATCAACATGACTGATCCTATTCCTACTTCTCAAAAGCCACACTAACTTATTAATGTAATTTCAGAACTTATCAGATGTGCTTGAAGGAAAGGGCTGCTGTCACTCACTTCCCCTTCCTGAATGCTCCTAATTACTGTCACATGAACTGGCAAACAGCTTTCTCTTTCCCCTGTCCTGGGAAAGAGGGTGGGTCGAAGGACAACTAACATATTTATTTATCAGGTGAATTAATGTATTGCTCATAGGAAGACACAGTGGAATTTTTTTTCCTTCAGATTTTACACAGAAGAAAATATGGTTGTGATTTTTTTAATACCTAGTGAGTAATCCTCACACCACACCCCATTCTCATCGTGCAATGCCTAATGCGATAGCCACACCATTACATCCTCAAATACCAATGTATAATTTACTTTTCCAATACCAAGTCTTTCTGTGGATGCCTTTCTTCCAGTTACGTCCTGAAATAATCTACATCATGCCCCAGCTTCAGCTCAACAGAGCTCAACTTGTTCTATGCTAAATGGATCTAGCAAAGTTGAAAACCCAAATAAAAATGGCTGCAATCATATAATTCCCCCTCAGAAACACACCCAGAGACTTCCCCACCCAGTCCTTGTGTGCTATTTTGTTAGAAACATTTGACTGAGAAGTTCACTGAGAAAGGAGTGACCAGAAAAGCTAACTACAGATCTCCCTGCTTGCTGAAGCCATGTATAACCTCAGACCTGGAAAGCCAAGGGGGAAATACTTCACATCTACAAACTGCAGTGCAGAGACTTTGATGCCTAATGTAGAATAACCCAATGGATTGATTTCTTATATACCTAGTAGAGGAATAAATGTTAAAAAAAAAAGCCTGAGAGTGACTTGCCAGTTTTTGTCATCTTATTAGTCTTACTGTCATTCATTTCTGTAGCATTTGTGAAAAGGAAGGAGGCAGAACATCACATGATAAGGGAAGATGAAAAATTTGCCTTTTTCTCTCCCTCCCCCCCCGCTGCCCAGGAGCGTATTCTGAAGAATTAGCATTTGGTGTGAAGATAAGTCTTCTTAACTCTGGTAACATTTAGAGGAAAGGGATAAATTTACTGTAAGTATAACCTGTGGAATTTATTTTGCTTCAGAGCCACAAAGCTGTCAGTCAATCTTCACTACCAGATCGCTCTTCCTCTAACCATAAATCTGCCCTCCTCTACCAGCAGGCCTCAAAACAGGCGGCTGAAGCAAATGCTCAAGATCCAAGCACGCTGTCAAGGGTGACCTATCACAACACAGGTCTCCTTAGCCTGGAAAGTATCAACTGAGCTGTGCCTTTTTGCTTTCTGGTGAAGTGTTTACAGAGACCTCTGTCCACAGCCTTTCACTTTATTATGTTAATACTAAAAATAAGAAGTATCCTGCACTCTCAGGATGAACCTTTTATTTCTATGTCCAGAGTCATCAGTAAAATGCTAAGCAGTGTCACTGAACGGAAAACTGAAAAGCTATGTTACCCAACACCTGACACAAGTCAGAATGAGGTTATTCCTGATACCTCCAACTGCCCACTGTTAAGACAGGCAGCCTCTTACTTCTATTAAAAAAGCTGAGATAGATTATTTAGAGGGTTTCAAACATACCATTAACCCTTAGAGCACCTTTTCTGTGTACTAAATCGCAATTATCAATGCAAAACAAATTATTCATCTCCTTTAAGATGAATACATCCTAACAAATCTATCCTCAACCTTGGCAAACTAAATAGAAGATTCGGAAGAGAAACAGGAGGGAAACATGCAATAAGCCATCTTCAAGCCAGGAAAAGGCTCTGCATTCAGCACAACAAAGTAGATAAACGGCACAAAAAAAAAATGTTTTCAGATAGCACTCACAACGGGATTTATCACAGGACACAAATACAAACAATGCACACTCTGTGGAATCCAGAACAGCTGGCAATGAAATAGTCACATTTGTAAAAGTCTGGACTATTCCAAGGAACCAAAGTTGAACGAATTATCACTTTCCCGAATAACATTTTCTTTCCACTTGCATGAATCACCTACAAAGTCGTCAGAATGTCCAGGCTTCCTTGTTAAACAAGGAAGACTAAAATCAAAATTCACCACTTTAAGTTTTTTTTGCAGTACTACTGAGACCTCTCTTTTAATTAATTCTACAGGAGGCCTTTTCACACAATTAAACAAGAGAATGACTCATAAACAGGAAGGACAGCCTGAGTCGTAGCCTCTGGTTTAACTTACCCAGTCTGTTCCATCAATCCAGTTTAACCTAACTTATTTTTATCTTTCTCCTTTCAAATTTATAGCAACAGCCAAAGTAGTCACAAGGGAGTGTGCCATGAACAATGCTCCCTAACTTCTCACCAGTTCCAGAGGAAGCAGTAACATTTTGATAGTCCCCAGTAAAGTCCAAGAACAGAGAGTCCCATGGTTGCTTCATTATCCAAACAGCCCATCTTGCACATCTGAATTGCCAAAGCAACAAAATCTACAGGCAATATGCCATCTTTGTACCTGCATTAGCTAGCTGAATTGAATGCTGGCTCAGAACAAATAAAAAAAAAAATTAACTTAGAAGGTAAGTGGCTAACACCAAAGAATGAAAGACCATTAGAGAAAACAGGAAAAGTGAAGAGTATTTCAGCATGCAAAGAAACAAAGACTCCTTACAGAAAAGTCATTCCAAGTCTGGAAAGATACATGGGAGAGTGGTATTTTCTTTGTAATTGCTTTACTAATTTGTGCAACTTTGCCCTGGTCTGATCTATCTTTGAAACAAAATCCACAGTCTCTTTACAAAGTAAGACTAAGAATTACTGTCCTTCTCGAGCTGCTAAGAGCCAGTGATTTTCCAGCATTCAAAATGTTTTGAATTTCAATGTCTACCCACACAATAATAGTAACAATGCAGGTGACCAATGACAATTTCAGTATTAAAATAAACAAGTATTTATCAAGACTGTTTGCATTTTATTAATTGGTTATTTTGTTTACTACAGGTTACTTTCTCAATTTGGTATGTTATGCATGAACATTTGAGCTCCTTAGACGTGTCTAAAAACAATTGTCCAAATGCCATGTAAAATAGACAATTTAATTGCGCTACAAGAGCTCAAGAAATACCTACCTAACCAAGCTAGAAATACATCGTACATTACCAGGAAGATTTTTCATTTATAGAGGGAGGAGGCCAAGACTTGCTTCACAGTATGCATCCACACCTACGTTTTCTTCCATACCTCCTGTCTGGAGCAGGACAGCATTTTGCTGTTGTCAATCTCCTCAAACCACTCAGAGCACTTCACCCTGGCACAAAACCCTGGCTTGATTTTTGTAAAGTGAACTGAAAAAGGAATTTGAAATTGTGAAACACCACAGAGATTATTGCTTAACTGGACTCAGGAGCATTAGCAGATTTTTCAAAGCCTCATTAGCACAGCAGTCACTTACAAAGGCACGGGAAAATTTTCTACTGAGCTTCCTGGAGAACAGCCTACTCTCAGAAACATGAGATTTAATTATCATTAGGCTTGCATAAATGCTAGAATTATTAATGGTCATAAAATAATGTCTATGCAGCATGCCCAAATTTTGGACCACCACGTAAGCTAATCAAACTCACCTTCTATTTATTTCAAATCTAGTGGCCATTAATTTCAAGGTCTCTCCTTTGGTTCTTGCATCTTGGCACAGAATAAAAATAAAAATAAAGGGCACAAACCACTTCAGTCTTACCATACTGCAAGCACCAGATTCACCAGATACAAACACTGGATAAGGAAGTCTTAACACATTCATTTGTTTGTACAGTTCCTAACATCAAATAGTATCTGAAGGATTTCCATTCTAAAATGATAACAAAAGGAAGGGGGGGAGGAGAGATCAAGCTGAAAGAATGTGACTTAGATTAAAAGTAAGTCAACAGTAAGGGTTTTTTTGTTCACTTTTGAAGGGCATTTATATTACACAGTCACATTTATATTACACTGTAGTGAAACATGGAAGAGTTTCTCGTTCAAGTACAACTGCCACAAAAAGCAAAGACTGTTAAGTCAGCATGAATAATGTTTACTCCAAAAACAAAGCACAGAGAAAGTTAAATGCTATTGAACACTGGGAGTGTTCCACAGAAGCTGGTTCATTAATAAGTAGGTAATTAAAACCATCCCCCTCAGCATGAATTTCAATTAATCCACTTTGCAGTACCTTCAGTGAACCTCACTCCAATTTCCCAAAATATTGCTCTTAAATTGGAACTAGAGACCAACAATGCCTGTCACATTTTATCAAAAATAATTAGCTTGCAGGTCCCTGAAGACCTACAATGCATAATAAAGAGACCAGATTCCTGCTACTCTAGTACTAGTTGCTTTTCAAAACAGCAGGGAAGTTAAAATTCGTAATTGAAAAAGCATTCCAACTTGATCATCTGAACTGAAGTAATTGCTAGAAATTATTTCAGGAGGAAGTTCTGAGAAGACTTTTAGAACCAGGCTACAAGCCCTACTGCTTCATCAGCTGATCAACTAGAATTTTATTACGAACAGGTTTAATAACCATACCCCAACCTTCAAAACTTACCCTGATAGGGTCTGATAAACATGGGAGCATCCTGAAAAGTTACATTTGGAATGCCCAGATTTTATGTTGACAGCCTGCTTTTGAATTAGATAATTAAAAAAACATTAGATATTTTTAAAAATTAATTAGATAATTAAGAAAATACCTATTAAACTGGCATAGTCGAGGCATGAAATAAAATAAAAAACTCAAAGAAATTAGGAACCACCTGCAAGATCTAGGTTTGCCCAGACTAGCACATCTCAGTTACTCCATTTCTTCCACACGATTTTTTTTCCTTTGCTAATTTTGTAGCTGAAGCACAGTCCTACTGCAGAAGTCTCGGATTAAGAATCACCATTCCCCCAATTCCAAACAGTTGATTGACTGAGAAATAATGCTTTATATGAAGATTAAAAAAAGGTAATTTTGCAAGATTTTTTCACTAAATTAGTAGTGAGAGGGATCAGCAAGAACATGTCACATATGACAATTTTAGTGACTTCAAAGTTGGGGTGAATAATAGTCAATAAACTGTTCAGCTCTTCTAATGCTCAACTCAAGACTCACCACAGTATTACCCCTCTGACACAAACATTCTGCAGTGTTGTCTCGAATTACATAGCAACCTCTGCCACAATCTATGTGAAGCAAATAAAAGGATCTGTTCCTTCCTTCAACCGCATTTGCACTGCTTTTCAGTTTAACTGCATGTCCTCCATTTCTTATGCTGCAAAACTGGAAAAATTGAATTCTTTTGTCTGTCAAACCTCCCCTCTTCCTCCTCTCAACTGCCTATCATGAAGATTTTTCTCCATGTTCCTAATAACTCCTCTTTTTTTTTTTAACAGTGTAGCTAACATTTAGCTAACATTGTTCAAAATTGGTAATGCACACAGTCAACAGATAAAGGGAGATTTTCTGTGTAATTCTACATGCAGTCCTTATGCTTTGAGATTTTTTTTTTGTATTTTTGTTTTCCCCTTCTGGAACATAAACCAGCAGGGTGAGCAGAAGCTTTCATGTAGAAGTTGACAAAGGATGTCCAGGTTCTTTTTTTATGCAGAAGTCATTAAGATTTTCCAAATGTCAATAGCTGGTGCTCAGGAGATGCTGCTAATTAGATGATACAACACTTGTCATCAATGCAACAGGTGTCTCGCTCACACCAAGTTCAAGCTTGAGCCAGAGTCAAGATCTACCTTCTCAAAGGTAACCGTAATACCTACTTGCAGTTAATCTGCCAGTCTGTTGAAAGTGTGCCTGCATACCATTTCTGCAATATGTTTCTGACATAATAAGCCATCTCTACCTGCCAAAAGTTGCCCAGGAACACATGTAGCTGCCTTCCTTCCCACTGCATTAGAAAGAAATGTTAAAGAGGGTACACTCATCACAATTGCATGAAACACACGCCTCTACAAATGTCAACAGAGCAGCGCACAACTGCTACTGCTTCTGATGACAGATTTGCAACAAATTATTCAGAAGTCTTTATATTTCTGTCATTATCTTGATATTTCTATACTCTTTCTCCAGCTGGTAGAACATGTGCTGCTAACACGCAGTAATAACAGGAAAGCTATTTCCTCAAGCACTCTAACCAGAACCTTTTTATATCAGAAAAATCTATTTCCAATAAGCTGACAGGGCTTCTACACCTTCTTGCCAGTTACGCATTTCCACAAATAAAAAAAACCCAACCTCATTAGAAATCAGTTAGCCCTTTGAAATCTAACACCATTTCAACTTTTACCACTGATAACCAAGAAAACGAAACAAATGCAAAAGATAGCCATCAAGAGACATGTTCTTGAGAAAAACAAGTGGTCAAATTAAGCGATGGGAACCACACCTAAAGCAGCATGCACTGTGGAATATCTCTGTACAGAAAGGAAAGTAACACAACATGAGTAAATATTTGTGGTTTTCTCAGTTATCGTGAGTCAATAGACTTCAGACTGCATTACTCTAATATAGCCTAGACAGAATCTGAAATTTCACACTGAAATTTCAGATGGTGCAGGACATTTATATAATGATTTTTCACAATAAAAACATATTACGTCTTATTTCTGTATGATAATGGTTTCATGTTCATTACCAAGTGCAGCCCAAGGCATTAACTTCAAACTACAAATTAATCTATGGCTTAACTCTCAAATACTTTGAGTCAGATTTTTTTTTTTTGCCTAACAGCCAATATTACTTGGGCTGCTCCACTAACCAACCACCTGATTTACTGGGTGCAGGAAGAACCACGAAGCCACCCAGAGTTTCATCTGCAAAACGATCCAGTGAATTCACTGGGGAAAAGAATTTTAAACAATAAGCAGGCTTTGCAAAAAATTAAAGAGTTTTATAAAGGGTCATCTGCTTCAAAGATGGCTTTTAGTGGCTGCTGCATAGCTAATTGAGATGCTCAGGATGCTTGGAAGCCTAAATGCAACTGAGTTCTTCTCTTCTAGTTCAGCCTTACACTTCATACTGTTTGAAAGCTACAATTCCACAAGTTCTTTCAAATGGATGAACCATTTTTTCCAGTATCCAGCATATAAACCATATGGGTGGAATAAATTAAAAAAAGTTATCCTTCATATTATTACATGTTACAGAATGGAAAAGGTCAATTCCCTAAGTAAGCAATGGTTAATTATGAGAGATAGACCCTAAATAAAATGGGATGTCAGTCCTTGCCATCATCATCAGAGGTGACCACCATGAGCACCATCCAAGACCTCTGAAGCACATATCAAGAACCTGAGCCAGTATTTTAATATGCACGCTCACTGAATCTCAGATTCTGCAATGCTTAATTCAGTAAGATTGGCAAGGGTTTCCACACAGACTGCTAGTGAATCACTGGCAACAAGGCAGAAGTTTCTGAAAGCAATATTGTTCATTTCTGCTCATCTGCTATAGCATGATGACTTATATAATAATATACATGTCCTAAGATACTTGTATATCAAACCCTGACGTAATAATGTATGCAATTTCTGGATTCATATTCCACTGTTCATTGGAACATTAGTTCTTAAAATAATTATCAGCATACAATGATCTAGATTTCTAAAAATATATTTCTAAAATACTTTGCTTTAAACTAAGATCGTTTGGATACAAAGCTGACAAAAAATCCCCACCAAAACACCAGAATACACAGAAGTAACTTCCCACTCATCTCCATTAAGGTTAACTGCTGCTCAAAACTGATTGACAAGCACAACACTCAAGGCTCTCTGGTTGTCAAAACAGACTGCACAGATGGTACCTGTGTTTCTAAATTTCCCTCAAAGCAGACAGCTTTGACAGAGCCTTTTCTAGGACAGGAAGGTAAATAAGCTACTGCAGGGAAAAGAAAAGGTGCCTAACTGATAATGTCTGCTTCTATTTATGTTAGTGGAAACCATAATTTAGTATCAACACTATGTATTAATGGCCTGGTGCTAGCGGTGAAGCTTAGGACCTGTCAGTAAAGTACACACTCCTAGTACCATCGGGTTATTTATACAACTGTGCAGTCTCTTATTAGCTTTATTGACTTCAAAAGCAAAAATACAGACATGTATAGCTGAGAAAAACTAATGCCCTCCACATCCTTATAAGCCTAAAGGGGGTAAAAAAGGTAACTTTAAGTAAACATTAATTTCTGCTTCATAGTGTTGCTGTGTTATCTAACTATTCTATAGCTATATGTTGCAAATAGAGTACAAATGTTGAATTTAAAAACTGTTTCTGTTCCAAGCAGTGTCATTAGAAGATAACACTGCTAAACCAGGTACAAAGCAACTCTGCAACAGTTCACATTACCTCGAACCTTTTAATAATTTTAGCAATTTTTTTTCTAATTCGGCCATTTTCAGTTTAGTAAAAACACTCAGAAAACAGTAGCTAGCAGCAAAGAGACAAAAAGCTTTTCATTCATACTTGACTGAAAAAAAACAACACGCATGTAGAGAAAATTAAATATTCCCGGTTCCCTGAAAAAAATCAACTCATCACTCCCCTGTTTTAAAACGGCACATGACTCACAATGACTTTTGAGGACAAAAATTGACACCAGTGCATTCCCAACCTCTAAAGCACATTAAAATGCAGCTATACCAACACCGCACTCTGGGCAAGAAACCTTATCCATCCTCGCCCTGTTAATCCGACAGCTAAAACAACGCCACAGTGAAAAAAACCCTAGTGAAAGTAAGAGGGCTTTCTGTTTGGTTTTATCACGGTTTCTTCTCACGCAGAGGAAGGCTGAGGGCCACCTCGCTCTACCCTCAGGCGCCACAGACAAAAGAGCGACAACCCGGGGGGGGGGGGGGGGGCAAGGAGCGTCCCCCTGATGTCGGCTGTTTTCGGGACAACACCCCCACACCAAAAGCGAAAAGCGGGCCTTCTGGCCTTATTTCCCCCCAACCGACCGCTCTTCAATTAACTGTGCCGAGTGCGACTCGGTGACGAGGTTTCCCTTCTTTCTAGGCACGCAGCGCCCCTGGAAAAACAACAGCAGGCGCAGACCACACAGAAAAACTGCCTGTCCCTTCTCCGCCGTAGCCTGAGGCGAGGCCGCCTCTCCTCACCACCGAGGCCGGAACAAACCACCGGGCCCTGCCCGACCCCCTCCACCTCCCCCATAGTAGGGACGGCGGCCTCCGCAGCTCCCTCCCTTCTTGCCCGGGGCGCTCGGAAATCGAGCCCGGCAGGAGCCTGAGGCCTAGTGAGGCACGCAGCGGCACAGGCCGCATAGGCAACCGCAGCACACATCCCTCGGCCTCCCTTCCCCAGGAAGGGGGGGGCAGAGCCCCACCGCTGCTGCCCGCAACTCCGAGGCCAGCCCCATTGTTCCCCGCACCCCAGGCTCTCCGCTCCCCGCAGCCGAGCCCCGCAGCAGGGGGGCAGAGGAGACAGCGCACTCACCACACGGGCCGGGCTCACCGCAGCGGCCACCGGCCCCCTCAGCTGCGGCACACAGGGGCAGCCGCAGCGCCCTGCTCCTCCAGCACCCGCAGGCCCCGGGCCCCCCCCCACCGCTGTCGCCTGCTGCCGCTCCTCCGCCACCGCCGCTGCAGCGGCAGCCATCTTGAGCGTCAGCTACCTCCCCTCACCACCCCCTTCCCTACACCGCCTCACCGCCGCCGCCCGCCCCTTCCTGCGCCCGGCCCCCTGGCAGGCGGGGCGGGACTGGGAGAAAAAGCCGAGTCACGGCCTGGACCGTTGCGGGTTTTGGTGGGGAGGAAGGAATGCTGCTGGGAGGGGCTGGTGGTACTCATCACAAGAAGGGCGCTGAGCGTTCCTTTGAGGAATAGTGTGTGCTCCTCATTGTCCTCCCTTGCCTTTTGAGTGGATTTTTCCCTCTTCCACTGCATCTTCTCGGCGCCAGTGATCGCAGCGGGTGCAGCGAGGCTACGGCGTTGACGTCGTGGTTTTTAATAGGCCAAGTGTAGCCTAAGGAGCTCTCTGCGTGTCAGAGCTTCCCAAAGCCCCCAGCCCGCCATTTTCTCTCTCCCTCAGCGCCGACGACAGGAGAGGGGGGGCTCCTCTATTCGAGGTAGACTGTGGTTCACCTCTTCTTCACCGTGATTGCCTCATGCCATCAAACCTTAGAGCTTGGGAGTTGGCTTTCCTTACTCAGGAAAAATGTCAATGTTGTCACCTGAGTTGCTGTGCAGGGTGTCTACCTTGTTGCTTTGTGTACCAGGCCCATGGGAAGGCACAGAGCTGGGCTTGCTGCTGGAAAAGGTTCCTGTAGGTTTCTTTGCTGCAGCACACATTTAATTAAGTCTCAACCAACACCGCAGGTAAGATGTGTTGGGGCCCTAACAAGCCTTACTGTATCATGCAGTATCTGAACTGTATCTGTTAGGCTATAGAAGAAGTTTTAAAATGAAGTTATATCTTGCAAGTATTGATGATGACTTGCTGCATGTAGTTAGCACATACTATTAGTTTTAAAATGCTTTGAGAACTAATTTAACATCAGGATATTTCAAAGTAGCATCAAATTGATTCCCATATTACTAGAACATGAACTGTGGTGTCAAATACTAAGGAACTTGTCCAAATTTGTTTCCAAGTTGAACAGCAAAAATGGTGTTCAGTGGTCCCATCTTTCTTATTTCCCAGATATTTTATCATGTATATACCTAGCTGGAGGCTCTGCAGGATCACTGCTGATGTGTGGTAATTGTGCAGGATGCTGCATACGGAGTCACTGCATTTGTAAATGCTTTATAACACTGTAAGGAGCATGCACTGTATTATTAGTTCAACATATGAACTGCAGAGAAGTACACGACCTTGAGATACCATTAAAACAGTGCAATGTCAGGTCAGAAGTAACCCAGCCCAGAGGCAGGGGCTTGAGACAGCAGCCTGGAAAAGGAAGCTGGGTCGCGTCATGCAGACAGGAATGTGGAAACAAATAGCCGAGCTGAACTTCTGGATGTGAGGGAAAGTCTGTGTAGGGAGAGTTTAATCTTCAGCTCCTATATCTGACTCATGTATTGATTGCAGACAGGTTTTAATGTTAACTTTACAAGAAATGTGATAGTAGTTAAATATATTATTTTTCTCAGTTTTACTAAGGAAAAGGAAATTCACTCTATTTAATCTTTTCTATGAAAACACTTAAGCTTAATGTTTATCGAGGATTAGTGCTTGAATAAAATAATACTCAGATGAGCTATTAAAAGAATGTCTGAAAACAGGGTTTTCTTACCATATTCACAGGCATTTGGGATCTTAAGAATGCAGAAGGCTAAGATATTTACAAAGACCACATTTAACTTGCTAGGAATTACAAAAGTGTAAATTGGGAATTTTAATATGGAAGCGTGAATCTTAAGCATTATGGCTGTTTTATGGTTATTTCAAGGAGACTAACAGGAAAGATGTAGAAGTCTACCAACAGAAATCTAAACCAATCATTTTTTGTAAGCACCAGAATCCTTAGTACCATCATTACACAATAAAATATCTGGATTAATGATTTAATCGAGAATATCATAGTTAGCCAGATTTGGAAGTCAAGGATGATCAGAGATTAGTCCATTATGATGTTTTTATCATTACATTGGTATTGTAATACTTCTTACAATGCCCCAATGAAACATTAAAACCACTTGTTCTTAATGACTGTATGAATTATGTAAGAATCTTTGTCCTGATGCACAATCTTCCGTATAACCAATTGGCAAATTGCAGCATAGTTTGTAAAAAAAAACAAAACAACAAACGAATCTGATTCATTATACTCCTATCTAATTAGTCCTCCCTAGTCCTCCTAGTTTCCCTTTAATTATTGTCTTCATCCTGTTACTCTAAAACTGTACATACCACAGAAAATTTTCAGTCAGCAGTTGCCACTTTTTGCAGATTCCTCCCTTAATGTTATGCTAGAAACGCAAACCTTATTGAAGTTACCAGTGTCCTGTTCAGATGCAAAAGCCAGCACGAGGGGCTAAAGTGGTAGGTATTCTCTGCGGCCTGTGTTTGAAGTCACAGAAAGGAGAAGTGGTCGAGGCCTGAGGACATCCTTTTACTTCCTCGTTTAGAGCAGGTAACTGTATGCAGTACATAATTCTGGTGGTTTGTTCAGTCTGGTTTTTAATACTCCAAGCTGGAGACTTCAACCACTTTTTATACCTAGTTCCTATATATTATTCCTTTAATGCTGAAAGGTTTTAATTCCTCTAATGCTGAAAGGTAGCTTATGTCTTCCCTCAGCATTTAACTGTTACCACTTACTAAATTCTGTTACCGGTATGTAATTGCTAACAACAATTTTCAGTGTTACGACATAGTTTACCACATTAATCTTCTTGTTTAAATTTAAAGAAGTGGGATCTGAAATGACCTATGGTTCTCATTAAGTAACATTGCAAGAATAAGTACTTTAAATCTCAAAACCTATTTTAGACCTCTGTCAGTGTAACACTTCTCTAATGCTTATTCTTTATTCTGGATTTTTAAAACTTCAGAAATTTGTAAATGAGCTTGTTCTCTTTTCGGGAACTGTTCCCACTAGATACCTACATTATTTCTAATGTCTGCTTTCTCCAATTATACAGCATTTCTTCCTACATGACACGCTGCTTTAGCATATGAAACACAAAACAGTGTTTGCTTTTATGATTACTGTTTTCATATCTCATTTCAGCTTATGCAGTAATTTATTTCCAGTTATTCATGTTGTTCTTTATGTCCTTAAAAACCTGCAGGAATTAGTTTTGGTTCTACAGTATATAATCTCAATTTTCCATTCCTTCCTTTTCTTTTTTTTTCATTCCAAAAAGCAATAATTTGTAGTCATGGTTTTAGGATTTTGCATTTGTGGCCACCTTAGTTATACCTTAAAAATGAATCCACATTATAGTCTGTGTGACTGAGAGAAATATGTAAAATATCAGTGTAACCGTCAAATGGTATCACCTAATGATTCAGTTTTTATATTGCTCTTTTCATATTCCTGCATTTATGTAAAATTCCACCGGCTGAAGTGTATCCACCCAACAAAGTAATTGAAAAAACCCAAGTAATTAAAGAGTATCCTGAATATCATCCAAGCCCATGTAATTCAGATGTAACTTTGAGAAATACTATTTATGTTTATTTTAAAACAGTAAGATGATAGCAAAATAAAGTGTTGCACTGTGGAATGACAAGCTCAGTGTCTTGACCTTAACCTATATGGTTTAGATTTGCTTTATACAGTGGAAACTTTAAAATAATGTTGTAAAGGAATATGAAGCATGTAAGTGTAAAATTAATATTCCTTCACAAATGCTTCTCTCTGAACCATTCAGTTTGCACATGCAAATAATGCTATGGAACCTACCAAACATCTTCAAGTTTGTTTAAAAATTTTTAAAACTTTTTCCAATTATTTGATGCTATACATAATAGATTTGCAGAATATCACTTATTAACATTTGTGTTTTCAGGCTGCTAGAAATGCAAAAAATCTTTATAAAGATGCTCTGTGGCTTCAGTTGCTGAGAAAAAAAGATGAAATCATAAGGAAGGTAAGAAACTTCCCTTTGCTGATTTCTCATCAGAAGTTTCACTGAACTGTCCCATCTCTTTATTCTTCTTGTCCCACTGGCATTTAGAGGTGCAATATGCTGACGTAGTAATATGTGCTGCAGTTTCTCAAGGTACTCCTCACTGCCTTTCTGCTTACATGTAATTGACTGGTTTGCTTTAATCCCAGAGCTCCCAGTGTCATTCAGCAACATCTCTCTCTAAGCGAGACAAAAATTTGGAAGCATGATAAAGTACAAGAATTTGCCACATAACAAGAATGCAGACCTACTTGGAGGCTGTGAGCGTATCAGAGATTTAATATTAACTGGGCAGAGCAAGACTAAGTCACTACCACATATTTGTTGTTCTGGTGCCCTCTGCTGAAATAACCATCTGTTTGGGTTCTAAATCCACCCCCGGGGAGGGTCAAGAGCCCCTGCCAAGTGCCATATGCTGTCACCTCTTTATCATGCACTTTTGTTCCTTGATTTATTTCCTTTTCTATTCTGTCTCAACAAAAAGCAGAAATACAACCCTTTATTTTCTTTCCTTCATCCGGTGGTACTCATGTTGAAATTTGTTCTTTTCCTTCATAACATTGTTGCATCAATGTTTACAACAGCCTTTTATTAAGCTTATGAAAGTAACACGTGAGTTGATAAAAGAATTAAGAAAATTTTATTTTATAAGAATTCCAGCTGGAGCATCTGTCTAAAACTGAGAACTACCTAAATTAGCAGTGTAATTATTGTTCCTTTCTGGCAGATTTCTTCATGTACTATAAAACTGGGGGAACATTAAAACAGGTAGGGCAATACAGTCAGTAAGAGTTTTCTATAGCAAGTCAGTATATTTGTTTAGCTGCATGTAAAACCACAGCCTTGCTCTCACTTTGCAGGGGAACCCAAATAGTAGAGGTTAAGAAACTCTTCAGGTTCAAATAGCAAGCAGTTACAAGATGAGGAATAAACTCCATGGTCTGGTTTTCTGTTCCAACCACCACACCTTATACATCCTCCACACTTGTGCAAGTTATAGGAATTACATTATGACTAAACTGCTATCTGAGTTGTTTTTTCAGTCAAATTTCCCAGGTAGAGCACTCTTACTACAAGTAAAAAGTGGAATTGTCTTATATCTCTGTAGTCACATCACATTTCTGCAGTAAAAGAAAACAGGCTGATAAAATTATTCTTGTTTAGCATCACGCATAAAGACTCAAAAGTTTTGTTCTGGTTTGGTTTGAGAACATCTGGTACAAAACTTCCCCAGTGCACCTTCCAACGAACAGGACTATCAATTCCCACAGGAAAATTAAAGTTGAAGCAAACCATAGCTAACTCTAAGATACTAATGACTGCATAAAGTAAGTTGGGGTGGTTTTATATTAGTATGGACCTAAAGTAGCTGCTGCTTATTCAGATCTCCATTCTAGCAGTTTTTAAAAAGTATATTGTTCAGGAAATTGCAGAGGGACATTTTGTACATTTCACCACTGGGTGGTATTTAAAAAGAGACCTATAAACAAAAATCAATTTTGCAACATGTAGCTGAAATACATGCTTGATAAGCAGCTTACAAAAATATTTTCAGTGGAAGCATCATATTAGTTTAGGTAGGCTGAGATTATTTTTTAGACATTGTAGCTGTATGGTAATTTCTTTTTTTTTTTTTTTTACCAGATTCTACATATCATGTCTACTTTGACAGGCAAATTCTCACACACACAGAACCATACCTCTTTACTAAGAATTTACTTCTCTACTTTTAAATTTCTTTTCAGGGCAAATATTCTCAGTTTCCTGTCTCTCTTTCCTATACTGGTAAAAAGCTGTCACCTGTCATTCCAGCAAATTCAATTTCAGCAGGAAACACAGACATTTCTGAATTGTAAATCTATAGTATAATTTGTTCCTGCCATGTAATGCTGTCTGCTCTTCTTTGATTCTACCAGGTGAATGTGGCAGCATTTACAGCAGAATGAAAAGGAAATTCACTAAAGGAAATAGGTATGTTGAATGAAAAATAGTAACTAGTAGTGGAATTAGCTCTCATTACCAGATAGGAAGAGATAGTATTTGTGATTTGGCTAGTTAACTATCTTTGATGTTATTTCCCTACATAAGCTACTGATAGAATTGCTAAAGAAACAACAGTGAAAGGATCAGAATGTGTTGTGAGCGCAGATGGAGCTTACATTGTGTATATGTTAAGACAGTTAATTTAATTTTAGCCAGAGTGATGTCAGTTTCTCGGAGATGAATGGATATTTATTACACATGCTTTGAGGCACATTGAAGGCTACAGTAGGGGCAAACGTTCTAGCCTGTTAAGAAAACCAAAAGACTTTGAGAAGCCCCCTTTCTGTTCTGTTGGGGAAGGTTCTCATTCTCATGTGTTAGGCCATGTTACCTCCAGTCTATTTGTCTCCAATGCCTTTGGTGTTTGCTGGCTCTGCTAGTCAGACACACACTACCTGCATGTAAAAAGAGGAGTCAGAAAGTAAGTTACTCATCTTCCTCATAAAATCCTCAATCTTTACAGCTTTACTGTAGTTGAACTTAAATTCAGCAAGTTAATACTGGACTGTTGTTTATGTTGCAGTTTATCACTGTCTCTCCCAGGCAGCAGCTGTTCTTATCAACACAGTGCTCTGCAATAAAATGAGTGTCCTCTATTTTCATTCACAAGTACCTTCTCCTTAGATTTCCTTCCACAGGAAGCACATATGCATATATACACTTATCTGCATATTAAATAGACAAGAAAAAACAATTTCTACCCTACACAGGTGAGTCAACCATTGAAAACCAGTTAAGAGCAAATGTAGTCATTCACTGATGTCTCAGGTGTGACAGCTACAACTCACACGTGTCAAGAGGCAGAGACTGAAATAAATGGCTTTGCCTTCCACTTCTCAAGCTCACAAATCTAAAGGATGATCCTGGGAATGCAATATTAAAGTTGTAAAAATCTGACCCTCAGTCTATCTTTTGATGGTAGCTGCTAAAAGAAAAAAAAAACCAAAACAAACAAAAAAAACCCCAACAAACAAAAAGAGCGAGAGACACAAACCACATAATAGAATCATTTAGGTTGGAAGAGACCCTTCAGATCATCAAGTCTTGTTATGTGCACCAAAGATTTCACAGGGAAGGCCGGTCTGCTGGCAGCGCTGGGATTACTAAGCACGCTGTTCGTTGATCTCTGTAAGATCTGGATCTTTAGGGAGGACCTAAGGGAAGGCTGTTGTCCTGAAACACGATTGGCACTTTAAGAGGAGATTTCGACTTTCTGCTTTCTTTCAGCATGATTTTCAGCTTCTCATCTAACCCTCTGTCTGATGCCTCCTCCCAGCTCTCAGCGACCTCCTCTGAAAAAGTGCTGAAGGAAAAGAGGTCTCCCCCCGCTGTAGGATAGGGTCAGCCCTTCAGTAGCCGTGAGGATCACCCAGAGCTCAAGTGCTGCCTCTCCGACAGCCCCAGCCCCAGGAGGTAACAGTGGGCCTGGGGTGGTGGTAATCGTGGCCCTGAAGGGGGAGTGCAAAATCCCAGTTTGGGGTAGACACCCCTCCAGGGCTGTGGGTGTTGGAGATCGGTGCTAGGTCTGGGCCCCCTCCTGGCTGTGGGGGAGAAATGTCCCACTCGAGCCTTAATGAATCTTTCGCTAACACTTCAATAAACAACACAACTGTATCCCTGTGAAATACTATTTGGAAGATCCGTGCAACTTCCCGGAACAGATGTATCTGCCCGAGTAACTTTATTAGCAGGAGATAAAAACATAACCCAGTATATTTTACAGGTTCATTGATTATTAAACTGCAGCTGGGCCCCAAGAGAGCTTATACAACTAGTATCTCTACAAGGGGCTCTGCACCCCTTCAATCTAGGAAATTATGTTTGGGTAAAAGTACACAAAAGAAAGGAAAATTTATCTCCTTGGTGGGAGGGAACGTTTTTTGTATCTCAAACCTTTCTCAGCAGTAAAGGTGGAAAGAAAATTGAGTTGGATCCACCACTCCCACCTGAAATCTGCAACCAGTCTTTGTAATTCTGTATGATTATTTAACACTGAGCTGCAGCATAGCATAGTAAATTATTGCTTTTCAAGTTTTTGGAAATTGTCTGACATGGGAATCTACTGTTTCATCAGACTAGAACTACTTGGTTGCATGTAATTTTTCAGCTTTTCTCTGAAGCCTGAAAGAGATCTGTGCTTTTATAACCTTGAAACCTGTAGCCATTGCTGCTCAGCTCTCTCTTTAGGTGTCAGATCTAACCAACAGCCAAGCGATGGATATTTTCCTCAGAAAGCACTTTCTCACAACTTCCAATGTTCTTATTCTTCAGAACTTGCAGATGAAGGGTTTGCTTTGAAGTTCAGGGGTTCTTATAATAGCTACTCAGACTGTTGAGTAGAGACATGCTGGCGATAATGAAGGCTTTATTTCCCCCTTGCCTTTTGCACGCTGTGAAAACATACTTCCGTTTTTAGTCCTTACACCTTTGTAGGGTTTCACTAATGAAGGTTACCAATTGTGGCTTACCAAAGAGGGGCCTAAAGGTACAGAAGCTTTGCTGATGTAAAGATTTAGAAGCAGTGTTTTAAGGCAGCTTTTAGGCACATCTGCATTTTTGAAGGTCAACACATTTGGCTTTATGCACATGTGGTTTTAAAGGCAGAAATCAAAAGTGTATGGATGTAGCAACAGAACAGTTCTAGATACCTAGATCAGAAAATGTGTGCAATACATGTGTTTATGTGGGTATGGCTTTATGTTTTTATATATATATATTTATGAATGTGTGTAGATACACTTAGTGTATGTATCTGAACATCAAAGCACTTGGTGATGGGACAGTAGCATTTCCTGTCACACATTTTTGCCCTTACCTAATTTGGTTCTTATAGCTAAAACATGCTAAAGATCATCTAACTCAGCAGCATGAAAAGTAAGCATTGGAACTATGTAAGTACCAGGGAAAGAAAAATAGTTTGCCCTATAAAAGATTTTTCTTTTTTTTTATAGCAAGCTATAATCACCCAAGTAACCCAATAAAAGTGCAATTAAGGTCTATATTGATTGACTGATACATAATTGGCTACAGCATGTGAGTGAGCACTTCTGTTGTTAAGTTGTGCATTATGTATAACGCATACAATAGTTATGCAAAATCTATAAGAAAAATTGATCTGACTTGCCCACACTGTTTAATGGTTTGGTAATTTGATGTAGGTTTAGACTCTCTTGTTGGTTTTTCATAATTCCATGCACAAGGAAGAGAGAGAGACAACAAAAGTCATGTAAAACACATGTTGCCAAGTGAATTTATATTGCGTGCATAGTGAAGTGATAGTTTATGTGAGACAGTACTATCTCTACTTATAGTTCTCTGCAGGTCTTCAGAAGACAAATACAATCCTTATCAACTTTTGCATAAAAGCAACTTACTTTTCACAGAATCACAGAATCTTAGGGGTTGGAAGGGACCTTGAAAGATCATCTAGTCCAACCCCCCTGCCAGGCAGGGTCACCTAGAGTACATCACACAGGAACTTGTCCAGGCAGGTTTTGAATGTCTCCAGTGGGCAGGCCGTTCCAGTGCTCTGTCATCTCACAGTAAAGAAGTTTTTTCTGATATTTACATGGAACCTCCTATGCTCCAGTTTGCACCCATTGCCCCTTGTCCTATCACTGGACGTCACTGAAAAAAGCCTGGCTCCATCATCCTGACACTCCCCCTTAACATATTTGTAAACTTTGATGAGGTTGCCCCTCAGTCTCCTCTTCTCCAAGCTAAAGAGACCCAGCTCCCTCAGCCTTTCCTCATAAGGGAGATGTTCCACTCCCTTAATCATCTTTGTGGCTCTGCGCTGGAGTCTTTCAAGCAGTTCTCTGTCCTTGAACTGTGGGGCCCAGAACTGGACACAACACTTTTTTCCAACCGTGTTTCATATAAAAATTATATGCTGTAAAAGTGTAAAAATGGCCCTTTCTCTCAGATTCTGCCATTGAATCTGATATCAATACTAATTAAATAATAAAATCCACGTTTCTCAGGAGGAAGCAGCTTCCTTGATACATATCCTGTTCCCCCAACCCCCTACCAAAAAAAGCCCCAAACAAACAGGAGAAGGGATGCTCCTTTCATCCTTCTGACCATTTACTAAGCTGAGCCCCTCAAGTTTAGCAACGGCATTTGGAGCCTGGCACTCAATTCAGATGTTACAGGGCAGGGCTGCAACCAAGCCAGTCACTCTTTCCCAACACAGAGAAGGACCAGCACAATGCCTTGGCATGCTTGCAGTCCTATATGTAGTCATACATAGTTAAACTCTGCTGAAAGACAGCAAAAAGTTAAGTTTGTTACCAGAAGTTTGAGAGTTACCATCAAGAACCTAACAGCTAGAAACATCTGAGCCTGGTGAGACACAGGGATGTTGTTTCTCATCACACAGGCACAGGACATGTTGACAGGTAGCAAAAGGATTTTAGATGTTGATGGTGTGATGCAGATGTCTTCAGCTATGACTTGTGAACCCTAGATCACAGCTCTTAAAAGTGTGTAGTGACAGAAGGGTTGCTGCTCCTTTTAAACATTTAGAATGTCAGCAGAAAGGATTTTGCACTTGTACTTAAAATTATATGACAGAGTTATGCATTTATATGACAGGAGTCCTTCTGGGTGTAGTTTTCAAATGGTTCTCAACTACTGAATGATGTCTTAATTCACAAAATTGTTGTAATGCCCTTTATCATTCCATCTGTCTTGTTCCCTTCTATTCCTTCTCTGTATGCATGTTTTAGGAAAGTTACACAAGTATTCTTTTGTCAGTAATTCCTTGTAGGTCTTTATATTTCTGTTAATATGATATCTTAAGTCTACAAGATATTAATATTCTAAAGATTAACTGCATTGCTAAATGAGTGATGCAAAAGCAACATGAAAATTAAGCCCTAAATTTGTGTATCTCCAACATACAAGAAGTTAATAGCTAATCTCATTAAAATATAGCACCAATATGTAGGAATAATAAGTAAGTGTTTGATTTCTACCAAAAAAAAAGATAATTAAAAAAAATCTCAGTAGACACGATCTCACTTTTTAATTACAATTTATTCGCATGGTTATACATTTATACACTATTCATGAAAATGTAAAAATACTTTGCAGATATTCATTAGGAATCCAGGACTAAATTGCATTATGAGTTTTGAGTGACGTATGGCTAGTGTAGATCTCAATTTATTCTCTGTAAAATAGAATAATATTGTTTTTTTGAGGCAGCTAAAGGTCTTGGAAATTCAGTCTTTAGCTGTTACGTAACACAAAGGCCATGTTTTCAACTTAAAAACTCTAGATACAGCATTTCTGTGTGTTTTCTCCCACTAAATACTGCTGAAAATAAGCTATTGCTTCAGTTGCAACCATTGTCAGATTCTTACTGATTTGTTCTGCCAGAAATAATTTACAAACTCAGTTCTGTACTATTGAACCACCAAATATGGGAAACTAACAACCACATTATAAAATGGATTATCTATATTCTGTTCCTGATTACGTGGACGTTGTCTATATTTAGGGCCCTGTCACTGTTTAATTAGAGTATTTTGAATGTGCCAAACATCTTTAATTCATTTAACTTTTCCATAGTTTGTATCTAGAAAGTCTCAGTAAGTATTAAAAAAGTGAAATGCTTCCCATGAAGTATTGATTTTTTTACCTGTTGAAAGGAATTTGACTCCATTTTACCTCTTGGTATATGATGTTTGGCACCAGCCCTAGGATTTTAAGAGTATCAAACCATCCTGGAGAGAAGTCACTGCATGAGCTATTCCTAAGTATTTCCTTCCAGTGCTATTAGTTCTAAAGCTGTAAGAAGTCACTCGCTTTTCTGAGTTTTAAAGCTTACTCCAGCAGTAAGATCAAGATATTTGGCTAGTGCACCCAAGCATACCGTACAGACCTGAGGCAACATCCCTGGGATAACACTAGTGCCTAAGCAGCAGGATCAGTTATAAACTCTCACTGAAGTTTCATTTTTATTTTGGAAATTCTAACTTAGCAAGAATGATATAAACATACAAAAAGCTGCTGAGACCATGCCATCCATACAAGTTGCACAGTAGTTAGTATATTCTAAAATAGATGTGTAAGTATGTTTTTCCCAGTATTCCTGCCCCCAGATTTTTTTTCTAAGCTATATACTTTCCTCTGTTATTTACGGGGATTGGCTTAATTACCTCCTAAATAGGAATTCTTCCTCAAGTCTGTTTTCAGACCTTCCCGGACAGACCCCGTAGTTCTTGGTTTCTGGTACAGACAGGTCTCTGGCGGTGGCAGGACTGGTTGTAGTAGATGCCCATTTAGAGCACAGGCTGAACGACCTTGGCTTTCCATTTTCCTTCCAAGAAGGTTAACTGGAATTCCCTCTATCAAGACAAATATTTAGAGGTGAGCTGTGTAGAGGTCAGGTTGTGGAAATTAATACACACAGACTTTATTGCTCAAATTAAGTGCACAACTGGATTTCTTTCTCACCATCTGTCCAGCAATACTATGCTTCAGCTCCCTGTAGTGGATAATGCAGGAGAGGCCTAGCATTGCTTTTTTTTCTTGGTGGATTTTAAAAGAAGTTATTTTATTATTTTTGTCCCCCAAAGTATGGATGCTTTACATCTTCAGAATTTTTATCACACCTCACAGGATATAAGGATATGAGGATTTAAGAATGCTAAAAAAAAAAAGTCTAATTAAATGCTTTAGCTTGAGTGTTCATTATGCAGCAAATTATTTCCATTATCAAACAGATGGGCCTGGATGTGTATGCACTTCTCTCATGTACATACAGACTGCTTTCTTTACATCACATTCTCATATTTTTCTAGGCTGTACATTCATGTATCTGACTTTTTTAGATGTCCAACTGAAATATGACTTCTTTCAGTCATACTTGAGCATGACTCAAGGTCAAGTTACGCAGACTTCTGGTAGCTTTATAAGTTCTTTGCAGACTTCTAATTCAAAGAAGGTGTCCAAAACTGAGAACTGTTCTTCACTGAAAGCCTTTTTGTGCTCAGTGGTGTGAAAGAATTCTTTTACTCTTGTGTTTGACAGTCTTTTTCTGCATTTCAGTAAAGCAGTCACAGTTTTTGGAACACTGAATCGCTGTTGACTCATTTTCTGTTTGTGAACTGCTATTCTTTAAGACTTGTATATGCCTTCTTCCTGTAAAGTAGCTGCTTTGCCAGTTTGTCTCCAGCTTACATTTTTGCAGTCAATTATTCCCAACTATACATAAGTTTCTCATATTATTGAATTACATTCAATTTACTTCATCTTTGTTCCAACTCATCATGATTTGTTCAATTCTAATTACATCTTCCAAAATGCTTGCAGCTCTCACCTGAACAGGATATCCTCCACAAATACGATAAAAATATTCTCTATCCTGTTGCATCACAGAAGCAGTTCAGGATGTAAGTATCTGGACATCTCACTTGCTACAAACATATTTGATTGTGAACCACCTGACACCACTTCTGAGTGGCATTTTCTAACCATTTCATGTGAGTTTTGTGTAGCCAAAGCTCCTCTGTCTTTATGAGAGTATTAGATGATACAGCATCAGAATCCTTGCCGAAGTAGATTCCATTATTTGTTTTTGAGATATTATTATTGATGGTTATTAATCTTATCATCTAAATCCTTAAAAATAGTTTGCTTATTAATTTGCTCCAGTATTTTGCCTTGTACAAAGTAAAGCTGAATGTCCTCTGACTGCCATCCTTTTATTTCTTTTTTTAAGGTAGGAACCTCAGCTATTTTATTCTGAGTTCCTGAAGGTGACTGCTAATAGCTTTGAGATTGTTTAACCATTTTGCTAAGTATGTTGGCTGAAACTTATCTAGCATGTGACTTCTTATGACTTCTTACTTGCATGTAAGCATCTTAATTGAGTAGATTCCATGTTAAATGTGTAAGCCATCTGATTACAGCTGACATTTTGGAGAAGAACAAAGCAAAAAAAAAAATGAGGCTTTGGTCTTTCTCACATTACTTGATGATGGTTTCCTCACCCACCTGAGAGTCTGACAGTTCTTCCCCGGTAATCTTTCACATAAGCATTTTGTTACGCTTCATGGCTCTTTGAGAGTTCTAGCTCATTTTGTATGTTAGCCTTTCTGGATTTTCCCTACATATGACAACAATTGCTTTGTTGTCAGTTTTAGTAAATTAACCTAGATTCTGCTTTTTTCAAAAGGTGCAAGCCATTGCAATAATTTAGATTTAAGCCACTCTTCTCTTGTTAGGTTGCTTTCTAATTGTGGTGGTCTGTTTGCGGCCCTCATGTTGATTCTATAGGAAATGGCAAACTTCCCACAGTGTACTTTTCCTGAGATTTGCTACAGTGGGGTTTGGGATTCAAACTGAGTTTACTGAAACTTATTTTCTTCAAGTCTGTAGGTTTCACTTTCCTTCCTTCTCTTTTGCAGAGCCATTCACTTAATGACCACCATCATCCATATAGTTTCCTGAATTCCTTTCTGTGTAGGTACCTTGCTATTTCAAGTCTCATTATCACCAGTTCCTAATGCTTTGCATTATTTTATTCAAATTAAAGTACCATGCACTTAATCTTTTTTATTTGTGGGTATCTAACAGGTCTTTGCTGTGACACTGTTCTTTTCCTTTCCTTTTTGTCATTATCCGAGTATTTTCACTAGCCCTCTACCCTATATTCCTTTTCTCCTACCTGTGCTTCCTCAACTCTACAGTCCCATAGCAATAACTAGTTATGACAGTTTATTCATAATTTTGGTTATGAATGTAGAATTACTTTCAGTGCCTCCTGTTACTCATGTTCTTACATAAGTGTGCAGCATCTGAATACAATGCCAGGGAAACATTTTTTCTTATTATTCCTCTATTGTAACGTTCAGTAAAATAATTCCCCTCCTCCCTCCTATTTTTTCCTTTTTTCTCTAAGCTTTGTGGTTTATCTGAACCCTGTGGTGTAATAAGAATAATCTGAAGATAATTTAATTTACACCAGTTGCAGACAACTAGGAAAGACATGTAACAGTAACAACAGTGAAGTAGGGGACTGGCATAGCATGCAACTGGCCAAAGAGTCCTGCTTTTCTTTCCTCTGGGAAATGCTCCCTTTGTGCCAGCTTGGAGACTGGTTTGTTCCAACACAGCACTGCAAGAAGACCATGTAAAAAGTAAAACCATCTCTCTGCTATTTGCGCATTCAGAATTTGCTTTGCTTTTCTTAGAGCATACAAATGAGCATTAAGGAGAATTAAATCGCCAACTTTCAGTAGCTGTTCTCTTACAGTGCATTAAAAAGCTCCCCGAAATCAGACTTCTGTGGTTTTTCCTCCTGCAAGTAACTGTGCTTCATTCAACCTTTGCCCCGAAGTTTCCCAGCAGCAGGTAGCGATGATGGGAAAGGGAGGCTAGAAGCGCTGCAGCCAGGCTCCTTGCATTTCAACACCCGTGTCAGTTAGACATGAGCGGCTGGAGCACAGCTGCTGTCCCGCTGTCCCTGTGAGGAGCACAGCTGCTGTCCCTGTGAGGAGCACAGCTGCTGTCCCGCTGTCCCTGTGAGGAGCACACCGTTCCCAGCTCTCAACCCCAGTGACAAGGAAGCAGCGCACGAAAAGCGCTCGCACGGGGAATCCAGCTGTGCCTGGGTGGCTGGATGCAGCCCACTGGCTTTCACGCAGTGAAGTAATTTTATTTAAGTCTGTGGTCTGACATTCGTTGAGGTTTTGGTGATCCACATCTGAAAGGGGAAGAAAACAGACAAGCTGTATAAATTATGTGGTTAATTTAAATGTAATTTGTTTCACACACAAGACCAAAAAAAGAAGAGAGAAAAGCAACCTACAGGACAATCTTTCATTATTTAAACATACTTTATTTAAACACAAACAATACTGAGATTTATTTAAACATACACATATATTTACTATTTAAATATTAAATATTTGTTTAACCATACAAAATACTGCTGATAAGCAAACAATTTACTGCTTAGTAAGACTGGAGTACAAAATCAAAAGGCAAACTTAAAAAGTAACTTTTTTTTTTGTAAGAGTACCACGATTAGCAGGTAACTTCCATGGTTCTTCGGTTGTGGTGAAGAACTTCTGCCACGTTTAGGCGTCAGCCTTCCTGCGACCTGGACCGTTTCTAAGGGGCCAGAGAGAAACGTTTTCCACGGGACACGCTCCCACGAAGCCACACAGGACTTGAAGACGGACTTCGTGCCTCGAAGGCGGCCTGGCTCGGAGCAGCTGGCGCCGCCGCTCTCAGCCCGGGCTCCTCTCGGCCCCCGGCCCCCCGAGCGGCCGAGCCGGCCCGCTGGGCCTGTGGCGGAGGGTTACAGCCGCTCACGCCCCGCCCGGCCGCCTCCGGTGCCGGCACTCCCGCCGTGTCAGCGAGGGGAGGCGGGGGAGGGCAGGGAGGCGCGCGCGCGCGCGCGCGCCCCCGCCCGCTCCGCCATCCACCCGCCGCCGGAATGTGGACTGCGCTGGCCCGGCCCTGAGGCGGCTGCGCGGCCCGCCGAAGCTCTTCAACGCCCAGCCTCCCCCTCCGCGCTCCTGTGCGCAGAGCCGGCGGCGGAGGCAGGCGGAGGACGGGCTGGAGGCGGCGGCAGAGCGGGGAGGACGCTTGGCTGCCATCGGTGGGAGAGGGGGACGCTGCCTCGGGCCTCCTTCGCTGAGGTGAGGGGAAGGGAGCTGAGGGGAGGTCAGGGGAGGGGGTCTTGTGAGCGCTGGAGGCGAGAAACGTCGTCGCTCCCTCAGGGGAACCGGCGGGGAGGGATAAAGGCTTCGATCCGCCCCGTGTCAGGGGGTGACCGTGCCCAGGAACCTGAGGTGGTTTCCTCTTTCGGCGGGCCCTGCCGGCACGGCCGCCGCCTCCGGGCCGGCTGTGCGGCCCCGGGAGCTGCCGGCTGCCTGTCCCGGCCCCCATCACGGCGGCGGACGAGGGGGGAGGCACGGGGTGCGTGTGGCTGTTCAGGGGGATGATGCCGCTTTTTCGTGTTTTCTTGTGTTTGTTTTGGGGGGAAGTTCCTTGTGCGCGGCTGGGCACTGGGTAATGCCGCTTCGGGAGGAGCGGACCTGGAGGAGAGGGGGGGATTTTTAAGATAAAGTTGTTTTTTCTGGGGAGGAATGGGAGACGTGTTGTGGAAATGTTCATCTCCCTCCTCCTTAGAAAAAGTGAAGTCTGTTCCCAACAGCCAAAACTAGCAAACTGCTGTCCTAAGTCTTTGCTGTCCACATGGCTCAGATTCATCCACGTTTTGGTTTTTCTTACGAGTTTATGTTTTCGGTTGGTTACCCCTCCCCCTTTTAAATTATTTTTTTTCAAGCCCCTTTCCATTCTGGTACAAAAATCCTTGTCTTTAGATAGAGTTCTTCAAAACCTGCTGAAACCATCTGAGGTGGCTATGGCACTCTGAATGAAATGGACTTGGCAGCTCTGCTCGTTTATAAGTCTCTGGAGTGGGGCATGTACTTTGCTCTTGATGTTACCCTTTCAAAGCTGTGCTGTTACGGTTGCTTGATTTTGAGAGTATTGTAAAGAAATTATAACATCACATTTCATAGCTGTATGCGTGTATGCATTCATTCGTATGTGTAAGAGGTAACAAAAAAGGTTTTAAAGTGTCAGCACCTTTTCAAAACAGAAACAAATCCAGCAATAAATAAGAAATAGCTTGCTTAAGTACATGTTGCTTTTCTCTTTCGCTGTCAAGCTCTAATCTCACAACCATGTTGGTCACTTTTCAAATAAAACTTTAGATAAGGGCAACTGTCCTGTCTCCAAGGAGAGATGTTACGGGCAACATTTTCTTATCCCTTTAAATTCAGGAAAAGTAATGTGGCTTTATTTGACTTTATCTGTGTGATATAGGCCAAAATCTTGTGTCAGATCAACTCCAGCTGTTGTGAAGATTTAATGGGGTATAAGATTAGTTCTCTAAGTTATGCCTGTCTCTAAGTTTTAAGTAGGCTTGTAGCCAATACTGTTTGTCTGTGTGGGTTATATGGTATTGATGATACTAATTGTAAGGGGTTACTTTGCAGTTTAAACTTGAAGGACTGCAAATATAGTTAGACATAGTAAGCACAAATTGATTCCAGCATTGTGAGAATTGAAGCTAAATTGGAGCACTATTGGAAGTACTCTGCAGTGTTTTCTTTAAGATGGTTATAGTGAAATGTATTGCTTGGATAAATATAGCACTCAGTCCTTTGACAAGTGGTTCACAAATTAAGATTTGGTAATGTTAGTAAGGGAATTGCAAAAAGTGCCAGGGCATAATGTGGGTTTCTGTGGAAACCAAGCTGCTGGTACATATTTCCTAGCACTTGTAGGCAATCTTAAGTTGTGGCTGCTCCTTCCCTTCTGTCATCAGTGGGACATCCATGTCTAGGAAGCAAGTTAAGAGAACTATCTGGTAAAAAACTAGTACTTTTATTTCCTTTTTTTCTCCCCCTCCTCAAGTTACTTTTTGATAAGAGCGACTTTCTGAGCCAGTTCACTTGCATGGTCATATGGACATTGTCTCAATCCAGAGGAGGAAGTGTGGTGTTAAGGAGCAGGGAATAACTGCAGTCCTGATACAGTCACATAAGTTATGATGGATGATATGCTTATCTGGGCCATGGTTTTATGATCAGTAAGTTAATATAAGAAGGTGCTGCCACTAAAAGAAGCTACTCTGTGTTTGTAATTGGTTTATGCCACTTGTGAAGGTAGCAAATGATAGGAAGAGTGGTAGGATGTGTGTGTAGGAACTCTTATTTTTCTATCAATATAGGCTTACATTGATTGTGAAGCCATGGTGTAGTCTTTTTTTGTTTGTTATTTTTTTGACTTCTGGCAACATTAAACAGACTACTGCTTTTCAAGAGCCACCTTTGTGCCCCTATCTTTCTTCCATGTGTCCACAGAAGTCGCCGTGGTTTTCTCCTGCTCTCTCCTTTGCATATCCTTTCTTTTCCCTAAACTTTTGTTGATTAATTAATTTCAAGGAACAATCTAGACATTGTTATATAGGGGCTTTTGTAAATTCATTCATCTCTAATTTAAAAACAAACAGTTATATATTGTTATTACCTCTGCTATAATTGAAAGGCGATTTCAAACTTGATTGACCTTAGTAATTACACACCTTCTGATTTCCAGCCTAGATTAATTTGTCATTGGTTTATACCCATTTTATGTACCCAATGGTCTGATAGGTTATATTGGCACTTTTGATCTTGGTATCAAAAGCAGCAGCACTCTTAAACAAAAGGATGCAAAAATATGTCAAAAGTGCAATGCTGGATGTTTGTTTTCTCTTTTGACCACTAGCTGTACTAATCTTTTCTGTAATAGCTCTCCCTTTCTCCCCCATAAGTTTTATTCTTGACTTTCTGAGTGAAAATTAAAATGCACATTTCAGATATTAACACTGAGCTTCATAGGGTGTCCTTTTAATGGAGGTTAAGATGTTTTCAAGTATATTTTCATAAGGTGTGTTTTTCGAAATTCATGCCTTTGGCAGTTTGTTCCAGTCTCAATCTTATTCTGTTATACTGGTACAGCTGTTACAGGAGCCATTATTGTAACCTGGATTGCTGAAGGGTTTCTTCTTGGACAGAGTCCTGGTTTATAAGCAAAGCCTGGCATATTTGAAAAGGGTTCGAAATTGATTCATTTCACCATTTTCTGTATTCTTAACTTTAAAAAGAAACAAACCCAATGTATACAATATTAGAAAATATATCCATGGCTTTTAAGGTGTTTACTTAATTTTGATATCAGAAATCTTTCAAGAGGGGACTTTATGAAGCTGAAAGAGAAAAAGTAGTTAGCTCTGTGGGTGTGTATGTGTGACTGTTGACAGGACTCTGAAGGTGAGTAAGGCCCTAATGGAAAACCTCTAATGTATTGTTTCTTTTGGTGGAATGTTTCTTACTCTTTGGAAGTAATAGCAGGGAAAAAGGTCTTTCTAATGTTTTTAGGTGGACTGAGGAAAATTTTTTTTTTGCCACAAAGTGAGATGGGTCACAGCCCTCTGCTTTCCTACTCTTGTCATCTCTGAAACATGAGTCAGGACATCGAAGTTGTGGGTTTGGTTTTTTTTTGGATCATGTAAGCTTAAAAGTGCAGAATTGTCCTGATGCTGCAGACTTACATTCCCTAGTTATTGGGAAAGCACAGTGGTATGAAAGGAAGAAGTTCTAAGGGCAAGTAGCTAAGAAATACTTATATTTTGCTTTACCACATTGGATGCATGGTTACTCTATGTACAGGATAAGTGAAATTTTCAAATATATGATTAGAAGTAATAAACTCAATGCAGTAAATTGCTGTATTAAGTTTATGAAATAGAATCATAGGCAGATGAAATAATGAATTCATTAATTAGAATAATTTAGGTTGGAAGGGGCTTGTGGAGGTCATCTAATCCAGCTCCCTGCTTAAGTTAAAGCAAGAGCAATGTAGAGGTAGGTTGTTTCAGCCCTTAACATGTTTCTGGGTAACCTGTTTCCATGTTTCACTACCCTCAGTGATTTCTGATATCTGCCCCCCCGGCCCTTTAGGCTAATTGGAATTTACTTTCCAAGTTATGTCTGTTGACTCTTGTCCTGTCACTGTGCAGCATCCAGAAGAGCCCAAGGTTGTCTTTTCTGCACCCTTCCATTTAGGCAGTTGGCAGCAGTAAGGTTACATCTGAGCTTTTTTTTTTTCTTCCAGGCTGTGCAAACTTGGTCCCATCAGCCTCTCACTGTACATCCTGTGTTCCTGCCATCTGGCCAGCTTAGTGGCCTCCACTGGACTTGATCCAGTGTGCCAACATCTGTCTTGTACCCGGGAGCCCAAATCTGAACATGGTACCCTAACACAGTCTCGCAGCTGCTGACTAGAGGGGGTGGATCACTTCCCTGGACCCACTGGCTAGGCTCCTGCTAGTACAGCCCAGGGTGTGCTTGGCCTTCTTTGACACTACACTACAGTTCCTCCTAAGAAGCAGTAAGCATTACCAGGCTCTTGTGATAAGTCCTGTCTAAAATGTAGAGTGCAACTTGTACTGTGGAGACAAAACAATGAGAAAAATGAACCACACTTTTCTTTTTCATAACTAAAATAATTAATCCAGGTATAAATTTACCAGCTTCATTGTATGCCCTTCCTTTTTCTTGTGCATTGTAGATAAAAGGAGATGCTGGTATTTAGCAGCAAGATGGTTGAAGAAATATTTAATTTAATGCAGTCTGTACCCAAGTGCTTTCAATTGGAATGAATGGTAGGTTTTTCTGTCAATGAATAAATCAATTTTAGAAAACACTGGAATAACACAAACTTTTTTGAAATGGAACCATTTTAAATGTGTAGTGGGGGATAATTTGTTTCATGCATTCATTCAACCCCTCAGTTGTTATCTTTGAGTTTGTTTCTCAGTTACTGCAGGAAAAAAAAGGCAGAGTTGTTGAGTTATAGTCTGTGCAGACAGTTTGAAACTAAGTACTTAGTTGGTTTAAACCTCTGCATGTGCTTGATGTCAGCTGCAGTTTCTTAACTGGTAGGAGTGCTGTGATTTGTGCTGATGTACTTCTGTTGACTTGGCAGTACCAAGATATAAAGCCTTGGTTATAGGCTCTAGTATGTCAGTTACTGGTCTGCCTTTTCTGTCTAAATAGGTCCAGGTATCCATGTGGTCTAGAAATATGTTTTTTTAGCATGGTTGGGAGTTCTGAGTTGATTTCTACTATAGTAAAAAAGTATTTGAGTGGAGTTAACATTTCTAAGCAAAATAATGCTCAATAACTGCTGTAGTTCATAGTAAAATTGCAGTCTGCACATTGGCCTTTAGATTGTGATCTTCAATTTTACAGCTTCCTGGCTCAATTGCTCAAATTCTTCATATCTCCCGGATGATTTCCAAATGGGAAAGAAAGGGTCAAAGGGCAGAAACAAAAAACAAACGAACAAACAAAGGTGGTATTTTTAAGAACCAGTAAATTGTCAGAACAGGGGTTCAGTCAGTGACTGAATATAGAAGTGGGTCTTGAAGGCTGTTTGCTAAGTGGCTGTGTATGATTTCCATGTTACTTTTGGGCTTAGAAGTAACTTGCTCAACATATAGTAAGTCAGTGACATGACTGAGAAGTGGAATGGATGTGAAGGTAAGTCACAACAAAGTCCTTTTTCAGTACTCACTATAAAACTTGTGTATTAGTAATCCTTTTAATGTAAGGAATCACTTTTGAGTAACTTGTAATTCCTGTCCAATCCCTGGCCTTTTCTTGCAGGCAAAACCAGTCCTCTAAATGTCTCACATAATAATTTTTTTTTTTAATTCTGTCTTAATGAAAACTTGCATATGGCAAGTTTTGTATTGCAAGATGTAAAGGTAAAAGCTTCCAGAGGACAGTTTCTTGGTAGTTAAGGAGTAGTCATGAAGATACACTTCTTGTCAGTGGTAAGTGATTCTTCAGCCCTTGAGCTGGGTTAAGTAGATGTACTTCCAAGTCAAGTCTAGCTGCCCTTTCTGATTAGGTCATGTCTGTTGTATGTACGTTAAAAGACATCACCAGATTTTTTGGGGATGGGAAGCATATTCTGATGCTGATCTGTTGCAGTTGTCCGTGCACTTGATAGGCTGAACTTATTTTTCCTTTTGGAAAGAAAAAGAGCGAGAGTTAAGGCTTTGTGCGAGAATCTTACCCTAAGGATTGACATTTAGTGTGAATCTTGTTAATTTTGAGCATCATCACTACTCTTGTAGGAAACAGATGCCTTCATTGTAAGGTTTCTATCTTAACTAGATGTGCACACCCCCACCTCCAGCAATGTTTTATTTAAAAAGTATTTGAATTGAAATGCACTGTTCTTCTATTCAGTATGATTACTCAGGTAATGACCTTACAGCAGTATAATAGTGGCATGTCTCCAGGTATTTTTGAATGTTTTGATTATAAATTCTATAGTAATATGCATTTTCTGAAATTTCTCCAGTGGAAAACAGTTCAGAGTAATTGAATTTAGATTTTTTTTTTACTTGTTTACTGTACTTTGCAGAGATCTAGAATCTTGTTATCTAATATTTCAGCATAGTAATATAGTTCTAATTTGTGCTTCTGTCGTGTATGCTATTATGGTGTTTTGTCTGAAATTAGACAATGATTTTGCATGTTTGTTTATTATGTACACATAGTATATACACATTCGTATTTCTAGCAAATACATTACATTTTTTAAAAAGTGTGTATGTTACTTTTTTCTCTTTGCTGTCTACCTCTCTATTCCCCTCCCAAAATTTTAATTGAGGATGAAGCTGTTGCTATGTGTTTTCAGTTCTCAGACCTTTGCAGGCAAATCAGTGTGAAAATAAAATGCAAATAATCCTAAACTGGTGCATTATCTTTGTGCCCGTGCATTTAGACACAAGATGCAAGATCCAGAATTTTAACATAGCTGTAGGTGGAGAAATTAAACAACTGGCTAAACTTTAAAAACAAACTTGGAAAAGTAATTTGTAGGTTTTTTCTTTGTACTTAAATAAGGTGCTCGTGTATTTTGCTTTATGAAGAATTCGAATGCTTCAAACAGATTTTTTTTTTTCATAGGAGCCTGATTTTTTGAGTAACAAAAACTGGATTATATTATTTAGACTGAGCCATATGAAATGCATGTGGCAGAAAATGGATTTGTTCTTTTCCCCATTCTGTGAACCCTATGTTTTATTTTGTTCCACTGGTGTATACTTTCTTTATTTCCTTTTATTTTGAAGAGAACTCTCCTAAGTAACTACTTGGTGGTGGTGCTGCATAAGCAATAACTGTCCCCAGTCCTAGCTGCTTGTTTTAATCTGTTTTGTGCATTTATTGTGCTAATATAGGTGCTTGTGTAGCCAAGTGTTGAACTGGATGAAGACATGTTCTAATCCTCCTTTCTTTCTCTGGGGTTAGTTGTCAGTCACTTCAGCTGCCTGGTCTTGTTCAGTGTTTGGCTGCTGCGACACTTGTGCGGTCTTAGCAGAGGAGGTGGATGTAAGGGTTCATTTTATTTTATCCATAGGAGGATCTAGAGACAGGACATTGCTCAGGACCCTGAAGCATCCAGGGGGCAGAACAGAGAGGGGTCTGTATTCCTGCCCATCTCCTGCTATACCCCTTGGAAGCCTGGAGGGTGGGAAGATCGCCTCTTTCTCCTTCCTGCCTCCCTTTGCAGATCCCATGGGCAATTTAGAGAGAGGCTTCTTCCTGCTCTAGGTCTTCAGCTTGCCATGTGCTCTGCAGGATCCAGCTCCATCGGGTGCTGGGAAGAGCCCTGGCACCTTTTCCTGAGTAGGCTCTGCCACCAGGGACTTTTGAACACTTACATCAATGACCATTGAAATCGGGTTTTGTATATATTTTTATCTTTTTCGTTGTTATCCCACGTGTTACTATCCCTTCCCTGTTCTATTAAACCTGTTCTACTTTTAACTTTCAACCTTGAAGTCTCTCTTCCTTATTCCCCTTTTACCTTCCTCTGGGAGGGTAGGGGGGAGTAACAGAGAATCATTGTTCTCTGTAGTTTGGTTTGCACTGACCACTAAGCCAAGACAGCAGGAAGAGCTGCATGCAGCTCTTTTTGGCAGTTCTTTACCTACTGCATTTTCAAGATTTTACTGAAATATCTGTAGCTTGTAAGTATCAGCATTTTCAGCTTGAATTTAAATGCTCGTGAATAACAGTGGGAAACAGCAATGGAGTTGAAAGATAACTTTTTGTGTGTGCAGCAGTTGGTCTGGGAGCAAAACTTGAATTGGGACTTGGATCAGGCAGCACCACGAAGACAAGGCCTTGGAGATTTGTCCTTTCTGCTCACATAACCAGAGTTTTGTGTTTGTTCACAGAGGTACATTTATATCACAGGAAGGTATTTTTATCTCTGTTATATATGATCCTAAATGTTAATACTTGAGTAATTAATGTTGGCAGTATAAACTTCTAAGAAATTGGGAACTACTGGCTAGAAATCTTCTTTGAGATAAGTGTTCAATGATTTTGAGGGAACAAGAGTTAAGGAATAAAAGTGATTAAGGGTAGAAAGCTCAATAACTGATACGTACCTTGTTTACAATGTTTATTGGTATAGGGATGTATCAAAACTGAGAGAGGGGAAAGAGTTGATAAAGATGTCCAAGAAAACACTTTGTCAAGCCCCAAAAGAGTAATGTGAAGTTGGCAGTTCCTCACAGCTGTTGCGGGTGCCATATTTGCATTTGATCCTTATTGCTTCCCTTGTTTTAATTTTTCTGTCATTATATTGAGACATCAGAAAGTGAGACTGACTATAAAAGGGTCAGACTGAGGTGTAGTTTAGTATCTAGCTTTTGATGGTAGCCAGAGACTTCAAAGGGTATGAGACAAATACAAGTGATCGTTCTTCTAGTAGACCTCCCAGTTTTTCTCCCTGGCATCTGAGACTCTCCTCTTTTTTTTGTTCTTCCTGGTGGTAAATGAACTACTGGGGTCTGATTGTGGAGAATGGAAAAAGCAGTACAGAAAACTAATGTGAGGTGCCACAATAAGATTACATTCTTACACTGTGCAGATGTGCAGTTAGTATAATATTTTACTGGGACTTCTGAACAGCTAACTTTTGATTTTTGAGGAATATGGCTTGGATGCTTTCCTGGGCTTTTTGAAGACTCAGCTTTGACCTGAATCTGTGGTGGAATCCTGGTGCTCATCTGCTTGCACTTTGTGTGTTGGGTTTGGATTCCTGGTTTACTACTTCCATGGGTTTTTCCCTGGTGGTCCCAGCGTTACCTGTTCTAATGCTTTTACTCTGAGGTTGTTTGGGGTAGTTCACCTTTGTTACTTGCCATCTCTCAAGAGTGTGTTTGTAATTTTGCTGGCTTGTACTGTGTCTAGGGACTTGCTAACTTTACACTGTCCCTTAATGGAGACCAAGGGAGTATGTTGAAAATACTATTGTGGAAAGGGTATGCTTATAGAACTACTTAGTAGGACGTGACCTTTCTTACTTCTACACATTCCCATGGATTATATGTTTTAGATTAGTTGCCTGTAACTTCCTCCTTTTTTTTTCCTGAAGAAAAAATGTTTTGTGAAAGTATTTAGTATGTAAACATTGATAGTAAGCTTTCATATCTGCATTTAATGACAGCTGTGTATTGCATGTGTTGAAACCGAGACTAAGTATGCTTATATTTGGGAAGCTATCTTAAACTTTGAAAGAGAGACAAAAAAAAAAGGTATAGCAGTTGCAGATACAGCTTTTAGGCTTCTGAGGATTTCTTGTTTTATGCAAGCAGGTGAATTTATCAAATTAAAAATATGATATAACACCTAAAATTCAAGCTACTTTGGATAACCTGTCTCAACAAATAAATACTGGGGTTGTTTGTGGTTGTAGTGTAGTGTTAGACAAGATGGTTGCATCAAGAAAAGAGAGATGTTTGCAGTTACACTTGATGATGATGTAAGCAACTATGTTGTATTGTTTTAGATCCCTTTTCCCTAGCAGGAGCTTGTTTTCTAATTTTTATGGACTTGTCTACATTAGCCTGAGGCTTACACCAAATATAATGTATGAGAGTAATTCAGTGTAATGAGCAAGGTGTGTAAGATCTAGATAAGGGTGATCTGGCCAAGAGGCACAGTTTGTTTATTAAAAAAAAAGCTGTTTTTCTTTGAGCCCAGGGATAGTTTTACCATAAGAAGGCTATAAATGTATTTTTGTCATTGTTTTAATATATATTATCCTTTAAAGCAATTCTACTTACCAGATTTGGTTACTGGAAAAAAGCTGCAAAAACAAACAAAAAACTTTCTATGGCAGCTCCAGATTAATTAGTCTATTGAAAACCTTTTTTCCTTGTAGTCATCGATTAAAGGTGGCTTTTAATGAGTTTTCTGTAATACCTCTAGATGTGCTCATTAGCTGTTTCAAGGAATGTTTAAAACAAGAATATAAAACAGAGTTATCAAAGATCATACCTGTCTTTTTATTAGATGGGGTTTATTTTTTTAAAGTTAGGGGTTTTTTTAATCCTTTAGGAGGAAGAATAAAATCTTATCATGGATATGTAGGATGAAAAGATGAGAAATTGTGTCTTAGGAAAAGGGCATGTTCTTTGTATTTCCCATTTCCCTTTTCAGGCAGTGTCTGGAGGAAATACTGAGCTTAAGAATTTCTGAAGTTTTTCAGGGTTTGGTATGAAAAAACTTTTGGAAGGGAACATTCTGCAGAGCATCTTCTGGAAATCAAGGTTGTACGCAATCTGCCATTGTGAGATTATACACACATAGATACACAATTCTTGGGTGAGAATTTGGAGGTAACTTGAAGCAGTGCAGCATAAACATCTTTGCATGATTTTTTCAGATACTTGACCAGACAGCTTTGAAGGATTATTCTTTTTTTGTTCAGAATTGTAAAATACTCTTAATAGTTTATTAACTGAATAAACAGGTTTTTGTATTGCCTTTTTGTATAGGCTTTTTGTATAAAAACTTGCCCTAGGAATGTGGACTGCCAACAGATTAGTTCTGGCATGCAGAAGGTGTTAAGAATTTACTGATCAAATAAAATCTGGAGTGCTAGTTGAACCACTACACTTTGTCATGCATAGGACTAAGACAGTAATTACAAAGAGGGTAATTTAGTGTGACTTTTAATTGTCATGTACAGCCTTCCATATTTCTCAGATTCAAACAGTTAACGTTAACGAGGTTTTACTTTCAGTTAATCTTGTTTTTTAAAATAACTGTGATTTCTCTCTCCATCTTTTCATGTTATATCTAAATATTTAAATTTTCAAGTGACAATTTACAATCATAGCATGGATCCTAAAGGATTTTAAGTGCACAACATATGTGGAAGCATTTATTTTTAACAAGAAGCTTGATTCCATTTCATATTGTAAAGGAAATGTTTTTATTCCTTATAAAATCTTGATTTCATGGTTGAAATTGGACAGTTTTGATACAGAAGCAGTAGAAGTCTAGATGACTGTCAAATAAAAAAATCATAGTCCTTATGATTTTGGAAAACCTGTGATTGAATAATATAAAAAAAGTCTGGTGTGTTTATTAATTTACAAGTCATGATTGCCTTTGAAAACTCAAAATGGAGGAAATAACTAAAGAAAATGAGGTTAGGCAATGTTTCATGTTCTCTTCTAGTCCATCACGCAGTGCAGTGCTGAACAGACTGCAGCTCAACAGTTTTGAGGAGTGTTATGAGAAACAGAAATCTGTCTGTGGCTGGCAGTATAAAGGTAGCTTCTGTGGTTAAAAGCAGAACATTGCAGTTTCAAGTTAAATCGACAAAACCTAATATTCTCAAAATTCACGTTGCAAATCTCAAGATTGCAAAATTTAAAATTCTGCATTTGAGAACCAAGGATTTTATTAACTCTGAAGGCAGTTGGAGCCAGGCAGTGAATCAAGATTTCTTGTGTTTCACTGATGTTGGAAGCAATGCTTTATAAGGCACTTGTTTGGCAAGGAGAAAGATTGGGACCCTGGATCACTACTGCATTGTATCATACTGCTTTTCTGTATGGTCTCTTTTGCTTTACAGTATGAAATTTTCTATTTATTTTTTTTTAAATGATACACATGAATACTGTTAACATCTCTGGAGTAGCAGAAGCCTTATTTACACTTATTTCTAAGTTGTACTTTTTGGAAGGAGATAGGGCGGAGAAATATTTTACTTTTAATTGGCAGAAAATAAAATGTATTTCCTTAAATTGTTTAAATACCAATTGGGCTAGCTAGCATTGATTTTACTTGTAAACAGCATAAATGAGTATGTTTCAGCAAGAGGCATTTATGCTAGTGTAATCTGTTCTTCAAGGGATGTTTCTTAAACCACTAACTTCTGTGTGTCAGCTAATGTTAGGCTTGAATAATTGTTTAAATAATTGTTGAAAAGAATCCCCTCAAGCTTAATTTTAACTCAGTTTTGTCTAGAATGTAGCTTGTCCTTGGTCCCTCTTTATTTGCTCAAACTACACAAATTTAAAAAAAAAAAAAGAGGTACCCAATGTGATAGGAGGCTGCCTTTGTAGCTGGCAGCTTACCTGATAGTCTTGACTTATCAGAACTGATCTTTCATCTAGTGTTCATGATGCTTCTTCCACCCAATATGTAAATTTAGGGGTTCAGATCAGTGGATTTGTATTGGTTTTAAATGTACTTCTCATCTTCCTTCATGGCTTTGACTTCTGGTGATTGATGATCTCTGCTGAAGAGGAGAGATGGTGCTTCTCTGTTTGGCTGTAAATGTCAGCCGTTTCCTTGCCTGAGTCATGCTCTGCCCAAGTACCAACCCCATGCCTGCCATTCCTCTGGAAGGGTTCTTCAGCCTGATGATCTTAAAGTTAAGATAAATAAACCCAGTATTTTTCCCTGAGCTAGTACAAACTATGAGTCTTTTTAATGTTTAAGTGGAGGCTTATGCATAATCCAGAGATTCAAATCGGAAACCTATTTCTCTCATTTGTGCTAAATCCCTGAGTATTCATGATACATGTTTAAAAAGTGCTGGTTAAAATTTGAGAAGATATGGATGTAGGATGTTTTTGAAGGAGAGCAGACGTTTTCTTATTTATGTAGATCTCTTTTGATTCTGTTTTTCTTAAATTGTTATTCCTTGGCTGCAAGATTGACGTGTGAAAACAGTCTGTAAAACCTCTGTATCTAGGCACCTGGTACAACAATTGAAAACAGTTTGCTGTCCATGAAGACTAATAATTTGCTCTTGCCTACATAGTAGATGTTTGCTTTCAGAGAGGAGATGGTGTTGCCAAATTAGCTGTGTGGTTATTTTGTAGTTGTGGGGTCTTTTTGTTTTACTTGGGGATTTTTTTTTTCTTTCTTTGGAAAGACATTTGTTCTTAACGTTGCTTTCCTGGAAATTAGAAGAGTTTTATGTACATATATGTATTTTAAAATATAATAATACAGCAGTCCTCTCTTTGTATTAGGTTGATTTTAATCTTGGGAAACAATAAGCCAAGCAAATACTTCCTTGTTTATTTTTCCTGTATGTGCTCTACATAGTCTTACTCTGCCAGAGATAAGACACTGGGAAACAATTTATGGGTAATAAACCAGTAGTTAGTATGAACATAGACACATAGCTTCTTATATAAAGATTACACAAAGATAAATTGAGATTAAGGATAAAATTATAGCACTGTTGTTGTCAGTGAGATTTAAACAAATTGATTTTATGACACCTAGGATTTTCTTCTGCCTATGTGTCCACTCGATAGAGAAAAGGGTTTGGGGGAAGATGGTTACCTGTGCTGCTTCAACATGCAGTATAATACAGAATTTTAGAAGGTGGTTTAGTCTTCCATTGGAAAAGCATAGTAAAGCTAAAGCTTTGTGTATTTAAAGCATTTGTTAGCTTTCTGGGGGAGATGTGCCTCAATATTTGCAAGCACTGAGGGGGGAGAGCTCTGTGCCTCTCATTAGTGTTAGCAAGCTCATGGGGTGAGAGCTACGGTAACACGTAGTTTTGACACATTTCTGAAAAGTAAGATGCTGTGGTTGAGACACACAGTTATATAGGCATTCATGTGTGTTTAACTGTCAGTGTCTGTCCAGGTTCTAGTTCCCTAAGCAGCAAGTTAGGATGGAACCAAATCACTTCAGTAAACTAGAAATGTAAGTAACGTAACCTCTGATTTCAAGTTCACTTAGGTTAATGCTCTTTTTGCTGTCATGCATTGTATTTTGTGGCTGAGAAAAGGGAATAAACTATGCTTTTCAGTGTACATTGTACTTCAGACATCTGTTAGCAGAAGATGAATCTCTGCATATCTGTATTGGAGCTTCTTCTTCAGAAAAGCCCTAGGGATTCCCTTGGGGAACCTTAGGTCTGAAAACAGGTAGAACTTATTTACCAGTATCTTGTTTGGGGGTTGAGATTATCAGGCAAACTCTGTCTTTGAAAGCTGGACTTTAATACAGCACCTGATTTTCTTTGATAAATTATGAATTAGCCTGCTCTTGGTTGGTTTCTTTCGTGAAGGTAAGAATCTTTCTTTCAAAACATCATTTTTTTTAAAGCAACAGTGAACTTGAGCAGTAACTTAAAAATATTTGTTGAACGCCAACTGGAAGTGAACATGTCTGGTAACTGCTTTAGAAGACTAGTTCATATAAAAATTTGTACTAACTTTCAGGGACTAGTTTGATGAGGAAGTTTTTGAATCAGGTCTGCAAAGCAGCTCCCTTCTGCCAAGTCAGTGGCTCTACCTTTGGTTCTTTTTCTCCTGTGATAATGACAGTGTGTTGCTAGCAGTGCTCTGTCCTGAGATACTGTGCCCAGCAAACTCATGGACATAAATCCCTACCTAGGTGTTTGTGTTTCTGTAAGTGATGTGTTTCTGCAAGTCTGGATTCTGTATGGAATACATGGGAGAATTAGAGAGAGAAGGCATTAGGAGCATTTCTGTTTTCTAAGTTTTCCAGGATTGCTGTCCTTCAGCTTCTTTTGCTTTTCCATCACTTAAGCTACTTTACGCAGTGAGCTGCAGTTAACCTGTGATGCCTTTCTGGAATGAAGTGGGGAAGCTGCTAAATTTGGGCCTCCTGAAGCTTAGTACTGTATGTATGTGTAGTAAGTTCCGGTCTCTGCTCACAAAACAGCTATATTCCGTGTATTATGGGAGAGTTAGCTTTTATCCAGGACTTTGTGTAAGCAAAACACTGGGAATTGAAGTACAGCAGAAAAATTGAGTGACTTGACCAAAACTACACAATACAGCTCACAGAGAAAAGCAACAGCTTTATACTTCAGTCATTCTGGTATATCTACAGCTTAAGATGTTTTTTGGAGCAAGATCCACGCCTTTCCTCCTTCCCCTTTTATAATTAGGTAAGTCTGTTTAATTGCTCTGTATCTCCAAAACTATTTTGGTCTGAAAATCTATTTGTCAGAAGGCTTTTTCTGAAATGTTACTTTAACAAATTTTAATCCTTTTATCATAGTAGGCTTTACTTGTCTGAGTTTAGAAAAATTTCCTCCTGTGTATTTGTTGCTGGGTTTCTGAATTTTTTTAGTGGTATTGTTAATCAAAGTGTGCCACAAAAATTATCTTCTCTGTAGGAATGAGCATGACTGTTCAAGATACTTCCTTTACAGAAATGACTTCCTTGTGGTAGTGGTACATACTTCCCAGTATTTCTTACTGTAAAGAGAACTTTCAAAGCACAATTTTATGTCATCTTTCTGAAGGTGGTGTTGGAAGAGCAGTTCTGACTCTTGGCTCAGGGGTTTGGGAAATTACCATCTGGTCTGAGGTTTCAGTCATTGGAGCGGTGTTGGCAGAACAGGTGGATTCACACCTTGACCACATTTGTTTATTTGGAACTACACTGCTTTAGCAGCTTAAACTAAGTTGCTGAACTTCATGCAAAAGTAGCTGAGATGCCTTATGTTTGCTGACTTTTCTGTCCCTGACTGTCAGCCCCTCTCTGCTGGCCACTGCCCTCCCAGTAACTTAAGCTAATAAAGCAAATGCCAAGTCTCTTCATCAGTATCTGAGACAGCATTAAGCTTCAGTATTGTCTGCTGCTAACTTCAGGGAATAAACTTAATGTGATTGTAAACTGTACAGCTGTCTGTGTTCTTACTGGTGCAATCAATAGTAAATTCTTACATTCTTAACTTTTAACTTTTTGTCAAAAAGGATAATAAAAACATGAGACTTCTGAGTTTACTAGTAGGGATCTGTTCTTAGATTTTTGGATGTGTCTAATAGGTGACACTAATTTTTTTCTTTTTGTAGGAAAAAGGGGAGTTCAATTGTATAACTCAGTAATCAATAAAAAAGGAGTAAGTCCCCAACAGAACTAAAACTAATGAGAAAAGGGAAATGACATAACCATCCACTGACTGAAGGTGACTGGAAAGTCCAGAATGCACGTGTCTCTCTTCTTGTTACTAAAGAATAAAAAAAACTCTTCAGATGTTCTAGTCCTTCCTTTCCCCAAACAACCTTAATGTGCGATTCTTTCAGAGAGGTCTTTATTCTTTGTACTGCTTTTCCTCAAAAGTGCTTTGCTGAAGTATTAGATTATGTGCCTTTATAAAATATAAACTTTCCCTCTTACTAGTTTGCTGCTTAAGATTGGTATAAGTCTCAAGAATCTTCATGAGACTCAGGTATATTCTTAAACTCTGACATGAACTTTACTCAAGTTGTTTAATTTGAAAAATTGCCTGATAATGAATTTTGGTAGTTGGCATTAAAAACTATTTTTGATCAAAGACTGATCATAAAATATTGTGTATAAAGCTCTTCCTTTCTAAATAGCATGTGATGAGAACAGGAGAGGAAATGAACAGTGTTCACTCCGAGATTTTCATTTTTAGTACACACATTTTCCATGAGTGATCTAGAGTACCGCTATAAATGTCATATGGTGAGTTCTCTAGCATGGATATCAAGAGGTTGTCTTAGCAGAAGACCTGAGTGGTTTGTAGACTTGTTCTTGTAACTGTACTTCTGTGAGCTGAAGAGTGTAGAACTGCATTCTTCTGGCTGAGGCATTCACTTCCTGAATGTCTGGCCTGTTTGTGTTCATGTTTTACTACTGAACTGAAGCTAAGGTGCTTTTGCTTTGGCTGAAATGTGATACAGGTGATACATGTGACACATGATTCACATGAATAACACTGGTGGCAAGCTGGAGTAGGCTATAATGACAGGAGGGAAATAGGGATTCTGAAGTGGTAATTTATTTAGCTGATGGAGCTGTTCATGGAAAAAGGTATGTGTCTGGACTGGATGTCATGGTTTAAGCTAATTGTAAAGACAAGCTTGGAGTACACTCTTAATGACATAAAAGGCCTTGCAACTCAAATGTAATTGCAAGAATGTGTATGGTATGCTTTTAAGTATCTGATCTGGGTAAGAAGCTCCTTGCAGTCATCTAATGTGTATAATATTTTCTTTGTCTTTAAATTTAGGAAGTAGGAATTATTTTAAACTGCCTTTATCCATATAGGGCAAGAACAATAGTTCATATGTCAGTAAATGTCTCTAGTTGCATTATCATAATTTTCTTTGGCTTTACAAATGTTAGTTTCCCTGGCTTTATTATGAAAATACTGCTACAAAACCTTTTCCTAGTTCACAGTGTGTCTGTCAGTTCGTATTTTGCTGCAGAAAGAAGAACTGGTGATATGCTAATGTTAGCAGCTTGCATTTGCCTTTTGATAATTAATAGATTGGAGCCATCTTACTTTGGAGTTCCTGTGTTACTCTCTGATGAGTAAGCACAAAAAACCCCTTAAATAGACTAAACCACAAAAAATTGTCAAAATGGCATATCTTGTGATCCCTCCTTTCTGCAGATGTGCTACAGGTAGTGGTGAGGCTTCATCATTGTCATCTAAAGTAAGTGGTAGGTATGTGGTGGGAGGGTGAGCAGCTTCTGGTGGACTTGATCTTTAGTCTTCCTCTGCTGTTTTCTCCAGTAATGATATAACTGCAGAGGTAATGATTACTCAGGATAGGCTGTTTTTAAAGGAGCATAGTTTTATGTTCTTTAATTGCCTTCAAATAATTCTATCATAATGGACCTTCAGTTTTATATTGAGGATTTACTTAGAAATTAATATTAATTTTGAGCTAAATTGTGTATTATTTGCAGTAAACAGCAAATCTCTCCAGCAACATCTTTACATGACATTTGTTAAAAAAATACTTGGAGTTAATGAACTGGTAGTAGCGTAGGTAAAATCTTGTGTGTTAAAATTTTCTTACGATTGCCAGAAAGATCTTTAAAGCAAAGATGCTTTAAAAAAAAACAGAAACAAAACTTATTCTAGTGCTGAATCCACTGCCTAGACTTGGGTGGAGCTGAAATTACATCATCTGTCTGAAAAATGCTCATGCTTGTGAGTTCATGCTTAGTCTGGAGATACAAAAGGCAACAGAGCATGCTAAACTGCTGTTTTTAATTTCCACAGTTTTGTTGTTGGGTTTTTTTAAGTGCTGTGGTAATTTCAATTCTGGAGGAGAACTGAGAAGGGTGTGATTGTGGCTTAGTATCATCTTTGACTTAATCACTTAGATAGAAGTGATCACATAATCACATAGATAGAAATAATCATAAAACCAGCTCTAACATAATTGATTACCAAATGTGTTCATGTGGAGCACATACAATTTGATATGCAGTTTTTGGAAAATTAGTCTTCAGGTAATCTGTATCTTCACACAGCCTGCATGACACTCTGGGTAAGAAATACACCTGTATGAGGGAGAGTGAAGGGCAGGAATTACGGGAGTAGAGGGATCAGACTTCAGAAGATTAAAAACAAGGGAGGTAGAAGCTCCAATATGAACTTCCTCATGTGTTATCCATACACGTAGATAACAGTCACAACTGTTAAATAATAGGATTTTTAAACACACCCCCTAAAAATCGTGCTATTTATAAAAAGATTCCTTATACCAATTAAATAAAAAATTGAGGAATATAGTATAATATGTTCATATAACATATTATTCCATAATATCTTAATATTACACCTCTTAAGATACCATTTACAGCTTAAAAACTTATTTAATATTTTTCCTTCTTTTTTAGGTTCTTGTGGCAGGAGGAGAATACTGACCTGAGATGGAAGTCAAAACATCATTTAGCAAAGCCAGTAGGATTCCTGAAACTGTATCTACATTAATTAATGAAGAATTCGTCCTGGTTCATCAGCAATCTGAGGACACTTCTGGAAAAGATGAAAAACCTCAGCTAAAGGTTTACTATTACTTTATTTTAAATGTCTAGTAAGATTTGTATTGATCAAAATATTGCAACTTCTTTTGAATATTAAAGATACTTCTGTGTGCCTGAGGAGAGTCTTGGACTGTAAATTTTGTTCTTGCTTATTACCAGCTCAGATTAAACAAATCTGCCCAAATGTGGCAGTTCAGTTTTTCTTCTGATAACTACTTTGGGGGTCAGTTTTGTTAGTATTCTGTGGATTTATACATTAGTGAAGGACAAAAAAGTTCTCGTCAAGGAATGATCTTCAGATTAAAGCTTGGGAAATACTCTTTTTTTTTAGGGTTCAGAGACTCTGAATGTTATCTTCAAAACATGTAATTAGGCTGCATAGGAATAGACCACAGAGGGTCTTGGTTTTTAGTTTTTAATTTAGTTTTCCTGCTTAGTGCTATTTAGTCATGACTAAGACCTTTTCTGGAAGCTTTCTACCTCTAAATAGCAAAATATTTTAGCATTTGTGTGACAGCTGATTGGTTAATTACAAATTTCCCCACTTGAGTTGCTGTAGCTGATTTACTGGTTTTGGTCTACTTGGAACAATAAGAGTTTGTTCCCTTTGAAATGACAAGTACTTAGTCTGTTTGGCAGTTAAAACCAATGATTTCTGCTTGTATTGAGTACCAGCTGCTTCCTTAGTAATTATGTCTGGAAAGAAGCAGGTGAACTGGAGGTAGAATACATGGTGTGACTTTCTTATGGATCATGGGGGTTTTTTGTCTGAAAAGCTAGTACTTATGAAAAGCTGTATCCTTTTTTTTTTTTTCCTAGGGAAAGTGTCTTGCCATTTTCTTGCCATTTCCTTAGACTTGCACCCCTCCTATGTGTGGGACAATTGGTGAAACAACTGAAATGTTGGATATGACTAAGAAAGTAATATTTTCTTTAAGACTAATCTATAACAACATTTCTTGATCTTTTTTCTGAATGGAGTATCAAAATACACAAGCCTGTTGTTTTAGGAGAGGCCTATAGTTTTTACATGGGTGGTTGTTGGATTAGCAGTGAAAATATGTGCTTTATACGTAATGGGATGAGACACTGGATTTTATTTGAATTAATTTTGTTGATTGTGTTTTCTTATTCACAAAGTTTCTTAACTTTTGCAACAAGTAAGACTATACGTTTGAAAAATAATAATGAAAGTAAAACTAAAAGTACCTTTAAAAAACATCGTCTCCTGCTTACAGGTGTTTTCAAATGGAGAAGATCAGCTGGAGAAGGCAATGGAAGAGATACTGAGGGATTCTGAAAAAGACCAGAACAATTTCACTCCTCTCCGAGAAGGTTCCAGTAATGCAAGCTGCCAGGCAGCTGGAGATGAGTCAGCAGGTCAAACAAATCAGCCCTCTTTGCACCTTGCTTTAGACCCTTCTACTACAGGTATTGCTAAAGTTGAAATCATATATGGCAGAGTTTTCTTCTTTATGCAGTTTCAAATTAACCTTAAATTAATATAAAGCTTTCTGTAGCTTCATTCCAAAACTATACTGGAGAATACCTTGGGACCTACACTCGCTTTCTGATTAGTTGGGAGTTACAGACTGGAATAGATCATCATCATCAGATTGATATCCTGAGCTGCTTTGTTTAGTCAAGTTAATTTTATCTCCAACCATGGATGAGTTATGGCAAAGTATTGTGTGATTTGCTGACAGCACTGCCTGCAAATACAATGTTCCCTGAGCAAGCTGATAAACTTTTCAGCTCTAGTTCTGTCACCGGGTGTCAGTGAGGACAGCTTTAGATTTCTTATTTGCCAGGAACGATTGTAGTAATTTTCTGGTATTTGAAGTTCTGGTGGAAAATGGAGGACGGAAAGCTTTTTATGTAAACAATGTTGTATGTGTTTTATGTAAAATATGTTGTAGCTTTTAAAAAATTATATATATATATACACAAAACCAAAAGGAATTCAAGGCTGTGGCCATCTCTGTGGGCCTTGAATTTGAATTATTTTTCCTCAGTAGTATGCAGAGCACTTTGGTGGCATTGTATCAGATAATTCCCACAGCATCCGCATGGGAAGTAAAAAAAAAAAAAGTTCACAGTAGAACAAGATTGACAGTTTATGTGTAATGGAAACACCCTTCTCTTAATTACATGTATGCTGTATTTTTGAGAAACTCACCTTACTGGCTCCCTGTTTGATGTGCTTCAAACATAACACAACCCTTAGCTTGAATGAACAAAGAAATAGTTGTAGATACATTCCACCCCCCACCTCGTCCAGATAATTCGATTTTGCAGCCTTTATGATTTAAGGTATACTAATAAGAAATAGAAATAATGGTGCATATTGCTTCAGAGAGGTTTGGAATGTCCATCTTTGGATATACCAAAACTCAGCTGATCTAGTCTTGAAACTAGCCCTAATCTAACCTGGTCTGATTTAGAGCTGGAGTTAAAACTAGATGACCTCTACAGGTCTTTTCCAACCTAGATTATGCTGATTCCATACTTAATGACTTTTTATTCCATCTCTCCTCTTGCTTCTCAAATGTCAAAATGCCTTAAAAAAAAAAACCCACAACAAAACACACCAGAAAACAATAACACCAAAACTCCCAAAAGCTCCCTCAAGATTGCCCTTGTCCATAGTAGTTTGATGGTGGAAAAAGAACACTTCTGCTGACTAGAGGAACAAACAGCTCCCTGATGATTTCATGCAGTTAATGTAGCTATCCCAGGAATGCGGACTACATTTGGTAATTGTACACATGCTGCAAAGACATGGGAGAAAAGAGAATTAGAGGCATCTTTATACAAAATGATGAATAGGAATAGGAAGGAGGGATAAGTAAACTAAAGAACATCTGGGAAATGGAGCTTAAAGAAAAATTGTGTTCTAGTACTGCTAAAAAGAATCAAAAGGCAATTTGTCCCTATGCCATACTTGGAAAGATATTAGTATTAAATAATAGAATACTAAGCTGCTGGATGGATTTCTCACTATTGGAGCTGGACTTCTGACTCACATGTCCATTCTCAGAAAAAGTGTCAGATTTTGCTGTGGAACTCATTCAGAAAACAATATACAAAAATAAAAGCAAATGGTTATAGAAGTGGTTTCTCCGTTTTCAGAAATCTCTGCACCAAGACCGTCTTCTCCCAGTGAGCCCCCGGAAGAGGACAGCGTATTGTTTAACAAACTGACTTACTTAGGTTGCACAAAAGTGTCTGCCCCTCGAAATGAACCAGAAGCTCTACATGCCATGGCCAACATGAAATTTTCAAGTCAGGCCCCTTTATCTGTAACGCTTTATGTTCCAAACATTCCAGAAGGCTCTGTAAGGTAATGTACAAATGTTTCTTTTGTGACTTGCACAGACACATAAAAGGTGGATTTTGACTTTGTTACTCGCCCAGGGAAGTAGATTTGCCGGATTTGTGCTTAAAGTTCTTGCAGAAGACAGTTGTTTTTGAGAAATTCCTCTACAGCAATAAAATGCAGGCTCAAATTTTACATGCAGTACATAGTTGGTAGTAGCAGCTGCCATACAGTGTCAACAAAAGTGCATCTTTCTGCCCATATCTCTCTATAAAATATGATAATACTGGAAAGGGAAAGTGGATAATGCCTGTTTTCTCCCAACCTCCTAAGTCTGTAATCACCTTCAAGGAAAATGTGCTGAGACAGTAGTAGTCCTTCTAGCCTTGGGTTAGCTGAAGAATTTTCAGTTTTAGATATATGTTGAAGGCTTGAGATGCTAGTCTGTATTTCCAGGCATTGCTGTGGTAAAGCCAGGTCTCACCCATGTCTGCCTCATGATGCATATGCTGGTAGTCTCCAGGCACTAGAATAAATTTACTTCCCCCTGTGAGAAAGGTCTTTTAATTAGTGAGGAGAGAGTAACGGGTTCTTAATCGGGGTGCATGAAAGGCTCACCTGTAGCAGTCTTGCATGCAAAAGTAGGGAGCATCTCAATAGTTGTAAAAATAAATAAAAAAGGATTAAACTCGATAACAAAATATCTGAAGGATATGGTTAGATTCCCTTTCTTTGCTGTGCTCTGCCTATATATTGACTATCACCTTGTGTAGAAAGACACAGGGACCTTCAAGCACGTGTATTATTTTCTGCCATTTTGCTCTTTGAACCCAGTGTAAGATTTTGTGTGATGTTATGGCAGTATTTGATTTGCATTAGGAAATTACACTGTTTAAGTTTATCATGGCAGGTGTCACATATACACGAGATGTTAGGTGTTCTGTACCTGTTTTTGTAGCTATTCACAAAGGTTGTTTTGCAACTGAATCCCCAGGGTCCTTTGACCTTTAATCGCACAGAACATTATTAAGTGAAGGGCTGCCCAAGAATCTGCACAGAACTGTAAAGGTCACACTGAGTGTGACATGATACGCTCCTTCAAAATTAAAGTGACACCAGTGTCATACTTTGAGAAGTGTTTCCAGTTTGGGTATCTGTGTGCTTGTCATGGGGTTCCATATACTATGTCCCACCAATATTTACAGTATGCTGAATCCTCTCTGGGCTCTTCTTGCTTTTAGAAGAGTAATCCTTTATTTTATTGTTACAGACTTGGTATTCTATTCCAGGTGACTAATGTTTATTCACCCTTGATGTGAATGTGCATATGGACAGGTAGCAAAACGATAGAGCAGAACTGTGTAGCTCTATAGTTCTTTTAAAATTCATTGTCTAGTAGTCCATCCTGAGATCACTACCCCATCACTTGTCTTTCCAATTCCTGAAATATTCTTTGGGGTCTGAGTTTGAAAGGAATTTAAAATTTTGTACGAGCCCTTAGGTGATTATTAATCACAGATCTGAACCTGGCAGCAAGTATTTGTTAATATAGTCCTGTGAGCTGAGCTACATAGTACTCTAGATTCTGGATAAATAATGCTTTCTTAATGTTTTCTTAAATAGATATTTAAATTATTTAATCATGTTGAATTTTCTTTGGGTTTTGTATGCAAATTGCATTTTCACAGTTGCTGTGGTTTTTACATTTCTACTGTTTAATGGTTTTAAACTGAAAGAGGGGAGATTTAGGTTAGACATCAGAAAGAAATTCTTCACCATGAGCATAGTAAGGTTCTGGAATAGGTTGCTCTGGGAGGTTATGGAAGCTCCCTCCCTGGAGGTGTTCAAGGCTAGGTTGGATGAGGCTTTCTGCAGCCTGAGCTAGTGGGAGATGTCCCTGTTCATGGCAGGGAGGTTGGAACCTGATGATCTTTAAGGTCCCTTCCAACCTTAACCATTCTATGATTCTATGGTTGAGTTTTTCATGAACGATTGTAGAGCAGTGATGGTCATTGTCATTGACCATGTTATAGAGGTAATATCTTGAAGTATAAAAGAAAAGAAGCCCATGTTACAACTAGAAACATTTAAATTTGGAAAGCCAGACATTTCCGTTCCTACTGCTCATCTGGTGTACTTGAATTTAGAAGTAATTACTGTTTAGATATTTGTTTATCTAATTGCAAAAAAGCCTTTTTAGGTAGGCCTGTTTGTTTTACTGTCCTTTTTCTTTGATCTTCCCTGTTCTTTCCTTGGCAGAATAATAGATCAGTCAAGCAATGTGGAGATCGCCTCTTTTCCTATCTATAAGGTGTTGTTTTGTGTGCGTGGACAAAATGGGACCTCAGAGAGTGACTGTTTTGCATTTACTGAAAGCAGCTGTGGGACAGAAGAGTTCCAGATTCATGTTTTCTCCTGTGAGATTAAAGAGGCAGTAAGTATTAGGTGTTGAACTGGTAAAAAGGATACACAGCCTGAAAAGTACATTATTCAGGTCCTCTAATGAGTTGTGTTCCTAATCTTGTAATATGTATTAACTAACTGAGCGTGATATGAGCAGTGAGTGTGACATGAACGGATATGTATCTTGTTACTGAATTTGCTTGGTTACTGAGCACCCCATCTGAATATTTTGTGTTATATGAGGCATGCTTTGTGTTCAATGTAAGAGGCAAGAGCCAGTAATGTTATGACCTTCAAAAACAGATCAGAGTATGCCATTAAAAATACTAACTTATTTTTGATAAAACTATGAATTCTTTTGCTTTTCTGCAGGTCAGCCGAATTTTATATAGTTTCTCGACAGCATTCAAACGTTCTTCCAAACAAGCATCTGATCATGTTAAGGACTTTGTTCTTCCTACTCCAGATAGTGATGTGTACACTTTCAGTGTTTCCTTAGAAGTCAAAGAAGATGATGGAAAAGGAAATTTCAGGTAATCTGAATGAGAAAGGAAAAGTAGAAATCTCTTTGAAAAAAGCATATAGCTACTTGGAGAATGCACAACTACTACTTGTTATTAAAAAGTAGGCTTGTGCAAATGATAAAGAGTAAGAAGTCTGTTAAGAACTGTAGTCAAACTGATTTTCTTGAGTAAATACAGTCTAGTGGTTTTTTTATATATATATTTGTTAAAATAAGCTACTGAATTCCAAATTTATTGAAGATTTAGGAAATGTAAATTTCTCTGAACATTACAGGGGAGGAAAATATTTTTTGGAATGAAAGATAGACTTAATTCTGTGAAAATATCCTGTTTATTTTTTGCTTCTTAGTCAGTGAAGAGCTTGTTCTCTATTTTAAAAGCCAAAATACCCCATGCATTGTTGGGTACGTTTGTCTGATAAGTCCGCTAGATAGTGAGCATCCTAACTGTGAGCCTGTAGTCTGTTCTTCTTCAGTGCTGGTGTAGTAAGTTGTGAATAAAGGAGAAGCTCTCACGAATGAGTTGAACCATTAACAGTTTAAGTGGGCTGCTACTCTCTTTCCTGTATTTAACAGTTACTCTTCTACACCTGTGCTAAATAAACTTGTTTCTTTATTCTTTTTAGCCCTGTGCCAAAGGATAGAGAGAAATTATATTTCAAGCTTAAACAGGGAATTGAGAAGAAAGTGGTGATTACAGTTCAGCAACTCTCAAACAAAGAACTGGCCATTGAAAGGTAAGATTCTTGCAAAATTAATGCAGGTTAAGTTTTGGACAGAATGACATTTAGTGTACTTTTCCCTGGCTTTGCAAGTTAGGTGACAGAAAAAAATACGGCACTAACACGGAAAGTATTATTGTACAATATAATTAATTTTTAGGCATGTAGTTCAGTTTTAAATTTCCTTTCAAGTATTTGTGATTTGTGATGGAAACAATAAACGGAGCATGTAAGGCTCAAACATCCTTGTTTTTTTTTGCCTTATAATTCTCTTTGAATGTGGTGGTGGTGCTATACTTACGACATTCAAATGCTTTTGATTTTACTTTCTGTAGTTTTTAAGTAGTGCAAAAACATGTGCTTACCTGCATTACCAGCATCTTACAGTTTGCTAAAAGTAACCAAGTGAAGTTGTCTGAGCTATTTTATACCTTGGAGCATATTAATCTGTTAGATCAATATACTGGAACACTACTCAACCTGGTTAGAGAAAGCAATCTTTTGGTGGAGTCTTGAAGCTGAGTTGGATTCCTTTGTAGTTCTGTAGTAATATGATTATAATATTTATCTGGAAGTGACAGCAGCTCAAGAATGGTTGATGGCTCATGCTGTATTTCCTGGAAGTTACATGAGAGTGATTCCTTTTGGACAGAATAATCTGACCTTTTGTGTGAAGCATTTGCCACAAGAACTCAATAGCTTCATTTTTAAACATAGCAAGCACCACCAGATGGCAATCTTATCAAAAGAGTAACAATAGGAAAATTCAGTGAAAAGGCAATTCAAGGTAACAGGACAATCGAGAGAAAAACCCAGCAACTCTCCCAAAACTTGACTGATTACTTCACTTGCTTGCAAGCTCTTGTTTCAAAAAAGAAACAAAAATTTTAGACAATGAATATACAGCAGAATTTTTATCATCATTTTTGTTGTAAAGTTCTGTATTTGCTACTCATTGGCTTTTAAAAATTTTTTCCAATTTTCACTGTATTTTTAATTTATACAATTTTGGTTTCAGAATTCAGTTAATGAGTGATTAATTCGTTTAGGAATTTCTGAATAGCATTTGATTTTTTTTTTTCTCCCAAAAGTAAAACTGTCTTCCTTAGACATTAGGGGTTTTTTTAAACGTTGTTTAGGATATTCAGTTAGGATTTTATTATCACCACAAGCTTAGCTGGTGAAAAGTTATTTAATTGACATGGCATACACAGGCTTGTAAGTAATGTTAGTACTTACACCGGATAATAATAAAATTCAAAACCAGTATAAAAGATTAGTTCAGGTTACATCAGACAGTGAGCTTCTAAGCAATTTAATGTGTCTTCAAAAGTATTTCTAAGTGGAAATTATAATGTGAAAAAATGTTGCTTAAGAAATTTGGTCTCTGAAGTTCAAGAATCTTCCTTCATGGTCTCAAAAGAGTAAACCTGGTATCACTCTGAGACACTTTCCCCACCTCCTGGTGTTGGGGTAGAGCCTAGGTTACGGTGATAGAGTAGGTTACTCTCAGTTGGGTTACTTCAGCCTTCCCCACCTTTGTGGCCTGTTTGACCTGGGTTTTGCCTGTGTTTGTCCAGGTCAGAGGAGGTAAAGAAATGATGTACGTTGTAGTCTGCCAGGTTTGAGTCATGTGGTGGCTCTACATAGGTTCAGTCCTCCACTGTGAGATACCGAGTCTCAGTTGTTTACAGGATTCAAGAGGAAAATTCTGGTTAATAATCAGGGGGCTTCAAGAAATTTGTTGGGAAGGGTGAAATAGCTTTTCTTTTTGAGACATAAGAGAAGTGACTCTGTTCTCAATACAATGGTGTTTAAATATAATATGCTACCAGTCATACAGGAGAGTTAATACCAAGTTACGATATTACTCATAGCACAGTAGTACTGGAGACTCCTAAAGATCGTGTCTCCACATTAACTTAATACCATAAGCCTTATCCATGGGTAACATTTGTATTTATATAAAAGGAAATATATATAGTGGTGAAGAAAAATTTCTTTTTTTGCAGGTCTAGAAATTAGTTGAATTTAAACAGAGTAGTGCACCTGCACATAGCCACTTGGTAGCCAGCAGTAAGTGCAGGAAACCCAACATGTCTGAAGTGGCAAGAACGAGGCCCACAGTCTGTGCAGGTCATTTTGCATCCTGGCTGTGTGATTCAGCATCCTTAAATCAGAGGTTGAATATGTTGACAACTGTTGGTGTAAAATGTAGCTCCTCTGCAGTTAGGGTCCTGAATGTATTTGAGCTCATTTTGCGCTTGAACTTTGTGGGACCTTTGTGCCCTGATTCTTCCTTCTAGTAGCAGGATGCTGCCAGTCATCATTACATTTCTGCTTCTGTGAGAGGTGGGGGTACTTGTTCCTGACTCCCACTCTTCTGGAGGCATACTTCCCAAAAAATGTTGGCTTGCACACATCAGAACTTGTGTACATCTGAGAGAAGCACAGTGAGAGGTAGGATCTGTAAGATTTTACCTTTGAAAAGCACAGGTATTTTGCCTGCCTCTGAATCTTTGCCTTACAGTTTTCTTTAGCAAGTGTACCAGTGCTAGTAACCCCTCTACTATCATAAATTACAGAGTGCTCAGGGTTATTTCTACCTCAGGGTCAAAAATTAGTAACTCAGTTCAATGTAGTGTTCTGCCTGGTCTAATTAGCCTTGGAGAGAAGCCTACTTGTGTTGTTAAGTGTGAGTCCTAGCATCCTGCCTGCCTTGCTTGCTTTACATGGCACTGCATTATGCTATTTAGATAAATCAACATAGTCTACTGTTTTATTTACCAGTTTGATTTTCAAGATTCTAGTAGTGAAAGAAAAAAACAAATGTGGATGTAAGTTACTGTTTAAATGTAATGAGATGGAAAATGAAAATAATATACCCAAACATAATAGGGGCAAACTTAGTAGATGGGGTAGTAATTGCACATCTTAAGACTTTTACGGTTAATAACATGATTGAAATGGCAGTTGCTATTATATCTGTGTTCCTGATACAGTGTTTGTGCCTGAAAGCTGTGAACTATTCTGTCTTCATTGCTAATCTATGAATGTTCAAATAATCTCTTACAATTTACATTTGCTGAAAAATCTAAATTTTCTTTTGTATAAGCGAGTTGCCCAAATGACTGAACTGCTTTTGTTCAAACTTAGAGAAGGTGGGAATGGGGGGCTCTTCCTGGTGCATTCAAATACCTGGTGGGAGGGTATGGAGGAGATAGAGCCAAACAGTTTTTGTAAGTGCAGGGCAGTAGAATTAGAGTCAATGAACACAAGTTACTTCCCTGGAAGCTCCTCTGTTGAATGAGGCCACATGTTGTCAGTACAAAGTGAGCTGAGCATTGGAACAGGTTGCCAAAAGAGATCATTAATTCTCTTTTCTTGGAAATGCTCAGATCTTGCCTTGAACAACCCGATTCGAGTTGGTCCTCTTCTGGGTAGAGTTTTGAGTCAAATTGCTTGTAGAGATCACTTCCGGTTTATGTTTTGAGAGTCAGCGACAAAAAGTGGTATGTCCAATTCTTGGAGAATTGAGCTGTGCAGAAGAAAAATTCTGAAAGCAAAACCCTCTGAAATACAACCCCAATTTTCCATAATGTTTCATGATGCAATTGCTTTCAAGTTTTTTTTTCTTATTTGATAGCTGACATTTTTTAAGGCTGTGCAAACAGCTTGCAGCTTATGTTACACATACATACTTTTGTTCAGTATTTTTTTTAATTAATAATGGAGTATGTTCAAAGGAAAGGTAAAAGATGATTTGCAGAACCTTCATACTTGAATTTGTGCCTTCAATATTCAGGAAGTTCTGCAGTCTGAATGTTTTCTGTTTTCTTAGAATGTTTTTTTATTTTCTTTTATTAAATCTTAGAAAAACACTTTCTTGTTAAAACAGTGGTTGGGATTTCTGGGATTGAAGGCCTTGTATAGAAGTTCCGTTTTAAAAAATAAAGAATGAAAGTCTTTAAATTTGAGCAAGTTGGGGATTTTTTTTTAAGGCTCCATAATACTACATCATGGTGGCATTATAGGTGGTAGAATGAGTGAATTTGTAACTTCTAATATGATTATATGAAAACAATTCTTAAAATCAACTACGGAGTGGATTTATTCTTGCCAGTCTCTCATCACTAATATATAGGAATTGCTGGTATCTTTAAGCTCAATATTCTAAGTTGTCTTTAAGAATAATTTATTGTTCACAGGTCAGACACTATTTTCTGTCGCCTTCATTCTGGAAGATAATTTGTCATTTCTATAGACTGATTTTCTTTAAATTAGAAGCAGCAGGTGGCTATGCCATTATGTTCAAGAAAATACTATTGTATTTTGAAAAGCTAATAGCTTTTTTTTTTTCTTTAAATAAATTTCACAGATGCTTTGGGATGCTACTGAGCCCTGGAAGAAATGTGAAGAACAGTGACATGCATTTACTAGACATGGTAACACTTAGCTCAATTTGTCTGTTTATTAAGATAGGTGATTCTTAAAAACCAAACAGAAACCAAAAAAACAAACCTTTAATCTGTTTGATTTAGTTTGGTTTTTCTTTCTTAAATCTTGGAGTTTGTATCTTCAAACTAGAAACAAACTTGTTGCATACAATGAACAAAACATTTCAATTAATGTCAAAACCCGTGGCATCTGTTTTTTGTTCACTTGGTTAGTCACTGATTAAGTCAGTTGACAGCTGGTTGTTACAAATAACTAAGTTTTCTGTATTGTGTTGAGCACATTGCTTAAAAATAATAATTCCATGACTATCTTAAAGGAGATTGTAGTGAGGGAGGTGTCAGTCACTTCTCCCAAGGAATAAGTGATAGGACAAGAGGAAATGGCCTCAAGTTGTGCCAAGGTTGGATATCAGGAGAAATTTCTTTCCCGAAAGGGCCGTCAGGCCCTGGCATAGGCTGCCCAGGGCAGTGATGGAGTCACCATCCATGGAGGGATTTAAAGCTGTGTAGATACGGTGCTGAGGAACATGGTTCAGTGGTGGAGTTAACGGTTGGATTTGATGATCTTAAAGGGCTTTTCCAACTAAAATTACTCTAATTGGTTTTATATTTGGGCATCAGGGAAGTAGTCTTATTTTTCATGGAACTGAAAACTGCCTTTATTTGCTTCATTTGAATTTAAATTCTTGCTCAGAGTTTGTAGTATTCACTTGTCTTCTACAATCTTCACTTCTTATGAGTTGCTTCTTAGAGAACTACAAAATAATATGATACTTTCTGTGATAATATCAATTTACTTTATGCTCTGGAGAAGAATACAACCATTCTAAAGTCAAGAAGCACTTGAGTTAAATCAATCAGACATTTTGTGGCTGTACAGTTTTGCCTAGTCCATTTCTTTACTCATTTGGATGAGTCTAGCTATCAGTATTTAGTTCTCTTAGTCAGAGGTAATGTATTTGCCTGGTCACTTTTTCTGGTTTGATTTATAGAATCATAGGGGTTGGAAGGGACCTATGAATATCATCGAGTCCAACCCCCCTACTAAAGCAGGAGAACACCTAGGGCAGATCACACAGGAATGCATCCAGACGAGTCTTGAAAGTCTCCATAGAAGGAGACGCCACAACCTCTCTGGGCAGCCTGTCCCAGGGCTGCGTCACCCTCATAGTAAAGAAGTTTCTCCTCATGATGAGGTGGAACTTCCTGTGTTGTAACTTGGTTCTGTTTCCCCTCGTCCTATCACAGGGCACTGCTGAAAAGAGACTGGCCTAGTCTTGACATCCACCCTTCAGATATCTATAGACATTAATAAGGTCCTTTTTTGGTCTTCTCTTCTGACGACTAAACAGCCCCTGGGTCTCTTAGCCTTTCCTGCTATGACAGATGTTCCAGTCCCTTAATCATCCTTGTAGCTCTCCGTTGGGACTCTTTCCAGTATATCCCTGTCCCTCTTAAACTGGGAAGCCCAGAACTGGACACAATACTCCAGGTGTGGTCTTACTAAGGTGGAGTAGAGGGAGAGGAGGACCTCCCTGGACCTGCTGGCCACACTGACATTACATCCAATTTTTCCATTTTTATTATTTGACTGGACAACTGCATAAATTATAGTGAACTATTAAGGGTAATGAGTTTGCTTGTATAAATCTATGTAACACCTTTTTACTGTAAGGACTGTTTATTTGAATTGCTGTCTTTACTCCACCTGTAATTCTATTTACATTAACATGCCAAGTTAATTTAACTGCTGTATGTAGTTGCTTATTAGTTCATTTCTTGTCTATAGCATATACATAGAGAAGTCAGTCAGTTTTATTGCTCTACCACAAATTGGTTTGCGGAGTAGGAATGCCGGTCTCCTTTCATCTATACACAGGCTACTGTGCAGGTCTGTTGGATCCATAGGAACGTCAGGAAGCTCATATGTGCTGGTCATGTACTTGAATTGTTCCTAGCAGCTCTATAAGGAATATTAGTATAAGTAACAGATGTGTAGTATAAGATTATTTTAGCTACATATAGAAGCGTTGCAGTTATTAACTTTATCACATATGGCTGTTTTGACTTTATTTACATACTGTCCTGAAATTTGGCTCTTTAAATCTCAAGTTCCTGTGAACTGAAATTCCAGTCGATTGACATTTACAAATATAAGTCCATGCCTGAGCATCTTGCAGAAAAAACGGCAGAGGTACAATTGCAAAGTGAGGAAAAAATCAGCCTGATCTTTGGGTTGGAGTTGTTAAGGTCTTACTTGGCTAAAATAACTTGTTGTTTTCTGGACCGTTTTTGCATATACTGTCAGTTTAATTTTATGAAGTCTCTTGTAACTCATCCTCTCTTAAGAAGCATCTCAGCTGCTCAAAAACTAGAGTGGCAGATACCCCACCATGCTTTCATGCTTATAATAAGCATTAAAAAAATATGTTAATAAAGTATTTTGCCTTCAGTTGCTTTTATAATGTTTCTTCTCTTCTACTGTTTTTTCTTTCTCACCCATTTCCCTATAACTTTTCTCAATCCATTGTTTTATATTCCTTATTTACTTTGAAGTTCCTAGAACTATTTCCCCTCTTCACGCTCAATCTCTTTGATCTCAAACCATGACCTTAATAGAATCCTGTATGTTTTTATTTTTAGGAATCCATGGGAAAGAGTTCTGATGGGAAAGCTTATGTAATTACTGGAATGTGGAATCCTAACGCACCGATGTTTCTAGTGCTTAATGAGGAAACTCCTAAAGGTAATTTAATCTAATTTGTAATAGTGTTTTACCTGGCATGGGTTTGGTGTATGTATTTTCTCCTGGGGATCATGCTGGATACATCTGAGTGCACACACCATTATGTTCCAAGAGTTTGTGGCTAGGAACTTTTCTGTATAAACATGCAACATAGAAATATGAATAATTTGTTTGTAGAGCTGTGTTACTGTTCTGGAGACGTTAAATTAGTGTTTGGGACTTATGTATCTGTTCACTTTTTTGGTCCTAAGGATGCAGAAGTGGTTTTCCACCTTCTATACTCAGCAAAGCAGTATAAATCGTAGGTACTGCTATTCTCTTTTAGTTTTGAGGTAAGCTGTTTACAAATAGTGTTACCTTCCCTTCATCTTGGGGTAGCTGAAGTGCTACACTGGAGTGCCTAATTACAGTTTCTTATCATTGGAATTGATGTTCTCTGATGTGATGTACAAGATTGAAATGCAAATCTGGAGTTTGTTTCCTATACCAAGGCAGAGCTCACATCAGTTCCTTAAAGGCTTACCCAAGTATAAACAGCCAGTGCCACTGTTAATGCTGCTGGGTTTTCAAACCACATTATTCTTACATGTAGATTCATATATATATATATATATATATTCCCTCAACAACAAGTTTACACTTTAGAAGGTGAACTTATCCTGTGCACATTCCTTTTTGTTTGATCACGTATCTTAATGCTCTTTTCTTCGCATGATGTTTTGCTCCTGTCTTTAAAACAAATGTATTTTTTCTTTGTTTTAAAAAATGATCAGGTTTACTTGGTATGCTGTTTAATGTATAGTCTCATTCTGTGCAGCAGGCATGTGGAGTGTAGAACTCAGCTAAACAAAATGGGTGCCATAGAATCAATAATCACATAGAAAGGGTTTTGAATTTTAACAACCGTTTGCTTTTGTAATTTCTTCATTTATTGCTTTGAGAAATTTGAACTTTGGCTAATTTCTCTATACGTGACTCACTTTTGTGGTTTAGATAAGCGTGTGTTTATGACTGTGGCAGTGGATATGGTTGTTACTGAAGTGGTGGAACCAGTCCGGTTCTTGCTGGAGACTGTTGTGCGTGTGTATCCTGCCAATGAACGCTTCTGGTACTTCAGCAGAAAAACCTTCACAGAAACTTTTTATATGAAGTTAAAACAGGTATTGCATGTTTGTTTTTTAAAGAAAAGTTGATGCTGGAATTATTTTTGCTTGTCCTTGTTTGACCTGTATAAAAGTTAGCATGGCAGCTGCACCTCAGTAATCTGTTAAAGTATTTATTGCTGAACTCCTTAAACGTGTAATGGTTAAGTAACATACAGAAATGTTCAGTGTCTTTGTAAACTGAGTTATAATGAGTCATAAGTTCTCAGCTTTGTGGGTTTAAACAATTTTGAACCTGTTGATTAAATTTCCTATAATCTCATACAATCTGACCTGTGTGCAGACTTTTAAAGTCTGTTTGACTGGTAAAATTGAGAAATTACTCTTTAATTGTTCACTGTAAAAGTCAACTAATACGGAACAAAGGGAAATCCTGGCTACTGATGAGGTCCAAAATGTGAAGGTAGGTGGCTGTAAGAATATAGTCAATTGAAGGCAAAGGAACCTTATGCAGAGGTACAAAAGAGTGAGGCTATTACTATTGTTTTTTCAAAATGTCTGAGAAGATATATTTCTCCGTCTTTTCAAAAAGAGAAGTTTGTAAGAAGATTATCTGGAAAAGTAAGCTCTACTGCATGGAGCAGTTGCCATGTTTTCACTCCTGTTGTTGCTGATGAGGGTATAACATGAACTATGTTCTTGCCCTTCACTCCTCCAGGGCTTTTTGAAATGTGAGGCTGTGAGCATTATTGTTGCCATGATTCATTAAATAAGCATTGTTCGTGTGATTTCTTGCTGATGATTGTAACCTTTTGAAGTGTTCTGTATTTCTTCTAGAGATTAGCATAGCAACTTAGAATTTAAGAAAATCAGAGAAAGCTAACTGGTATATGCAAGTGTGGAGAAATTCTTTAAAATGTAGATGATACACTTGAAAATACTACATTCTCAGCATTTGATACTTATCTATAATCAGTTAAGCTTTCCTTTTAAATCACTTACAACTGTACCATTTTTAATTGAGTAATATGGATACTTCTTTTCTTTCTCACCCCTCATAATGTGGCAATACAAGTCTCATCTCCAGGAAGAAACACGTTAATTTCTTCCTGCTGTAAAATTCTGAGGAGAGTTGTTCAGATTTTCAGGAGAGGAATGCTTTCAATCTTTGTAGTCCTTCCACAAGATTAAATCCTAATTATGAATGACAGAATCTCTCTGGTTGACCTCTAGCAAGTCTTTATTTAGCCAATTATAAGGTGGACAGTTTGTCTTGCAGTAGCTGTTCCTGCAGATACCTCTGAAAGACTCTGTACCTCAGGACACGCTTACTCCTTGGAAAATAAATTTGCTTATGGCATTTGGATCATCCATTTTTGAACTTCTGGGGAAAGCAGTTTAGGGAATCTAACAGTGGATTAATATAAAAAGCCTTAGCTCCAAAGATACGTGGCTTCTCTGCACAGGACAATGAATCCTATGGTATAATTCCTGCTGATGTAAAATCACAATAATAATAGCAGTTCATGTCCATCTCCAGCAAAGGTATTATGGAGTCTTCCAACTTCACTGTGATTTTTGTTTTTTAAACAAATTGAATATTTTCTAACTGAAATTGTGTTATTTTTTTCTGTCACGGTTAATTTGATATTTTTAAGATGTTCAAGAAATTACATTATTTTAACTGAAGGCAAGATGCACAAAGTAGCACAATATTTTGGGCTAGTTGATTTAATACAATAATTGCTTTGCAGTTTTATGCAGTACTTTACAAATATATTAATCACTGCACGTCACTGAATAATAACTGTGTTCAGAACTGTAACTCAGGAGAAATTAATACTTGATTTTAAAGCTTGCAACCTTGTACCCAGTGCTTAAAGTACAGTTAACTCAATTATTTTTCCTGTGAAAGTCCATTGAACATGAAAGAGATTAAACTGAACTTTTCCAGCTTGAAGTAAAAAGAAAACCAACAAATTCATTCTGCTCCCCCAACTTTTGAGGTAGTGTGCTTTGAGAGTTATCAAATTAAAGAGACAGAATTGGGAGAAAAACTGCTTTTACAGAACAAAACGCTTTCCACTGAAAATACTCTGACCTCAAATATATATTTTTACAGATAACATACTCAAATTTCCAACCTGATTTAATTGGAAGACATACATGATTTATACTCACACATAGAGGCAAATGCACACACACATAAAATAAAAAATAAATAAAATGTAGGCTACAAACACAAATTTTATAGGTAGGTACAGCCCATACATTTCCCCATGGAAAGGATTATGTTACAAGTTATAACCTCTGGAAGAAAGGTGAATTTTTATGGTTTTTTTATTGAGTGAAACACTACAAGGAGCTTTTCACAATTAATGCTTTCAAAAAACATGCTATTTTTTTTCTTCTTTAGTCTTGTCTTTACCTACTAAAAACTGCTACCATTATTTTTTTTCCCCTGAGATGTTTGATTCCTGTTTTTGTCATGTCAGTTACTCCAGTTACTCCTTTTCTGTTTGCTCTCTCCTCTTTTCTTCTGCTGTGGTTTCTCTTTGACCTCATCTCATTATAGCTAGATTTAAGTTGGAAAGCTTTTTTATCATCACTCTGTACAATACTTAAAATGGTTAAGAAGCAGCTTTGGAAATAATGGAGAAATAATGGAAATATAATGGAAATAATCTCCTTGGTAGGAGATTTGTTTGTGTGTTGGGTTTGGCGTTGAGGTACCATTATAACTGTATTCATCAACAGTGGGGACCTAATACATGCACTTACTTTGTTTTAGTCTGAAGGAAAAAGCCACACAAGTGCTGGGGATGCAATTTATGAAGTTGTCAGTCTACAAAGAGAATCTGCCAGAGAGGAAGAACTGGTCAGCCCAACAAGTGGAGGAGGGCCTATGTCATCCCAGGAGGATGAGGCAGAAGAAGGTAAGAATAAATGAACACTTATAGTTCCCAACTGTTTTGGGCAACAGAATAGCACAATTTTCTACTAGCAGTGGGTCTTTTAGTAATGGCATTTTTACCCACCCATTATTAGGAGTTCTGTCATTAGCAGCAGCAGCAAACAGCACATGTCCATTTTTCTCTGTGCTTCAGAATGTGCTACCGCTGCACTTGTGCTGTGCTTACAAGATAGAAAACTCTTCCTAGATCGATTTTCTTCTGATCAGAGTACGTTTGCCTTGAATGTGCTCCTAAATGGCAGCATTGGAATGGGCTTTGAAATGGCAGGCTTTAAATGGCTGTTTGTAAATAAAAAACAAAAACAATCCCTTACAAACTCAAAGGGAGTTCCCCTACCCTCAAACTTCCTGCTTAGTGTGTGATTCATTTTCCCTTATTTAGAACTAGGGCTTATCAAAATATCTCCTGGTTCACTAGGGGATCATGCTGGGGTTGCTGCTGTTCAGGGACACAGCTTATTTGCCTGCCCCTTCCAAAGCTACCAGTTCCTCAATGCCTTTCCCTCTATTGTTTTTATATGGGTTTTTTTCTTTGAAGGTCCTTGGCCTACTGTCATCTCTTTGTACTCTGAGGGTTAGCCCCAGCATTCAGAATAGGCTTTCTACATGTCATTTTTGATCTGGATGTCTAACCTACCAGAACGCCTGATAGTATTACCAAGTTGTTATTCAGATTCTGGCACTGTTCTGTCAGTACTATAAAAAGTCTCACTTATTACAGTCAAAAAATTCCTTCTTGATTCTTATTTACAGGTAAGTAGTTGGATATTAATTTATGCAAAACAAATTACTCAGTTAGGAGCAGACAGGGTTGGTTACATGGTAACTCTCTTCCAGTTACAAACAAAAAATGCCACATATCCTAGGTGACACCAGGCTTGCGAAACCCACAGCTTTTTGGTGGATTGAAACCTACTGATTCCTGGGAGGGAGTGGGATGGCATTGACTATCACTGTTATTCCTTCCTTTGTATCAAGTACCATTTCTGAATAGTAAAAATACTAGTCTCTCAAAAGGAGCTTTTATATTTAATTGGTATTTGGGGTTGCTTTACTGGTCATAGCAAGAATTGTTTCAGCATTTGACCTTTGGGTCTTGTGGTTCAGTGTAGCATCTGTGGGTGTTCTTTTCTTGCTGGATGTTTGAACTGTATAGTCAGAATGCTTTATGGAGCTTGTTTAGTAAGAGGGTTTAAGTAATTACTTGAATACTTTTTTTTAATATTGCTTCTTACTGGGAAGAGTAAAGTGCTGTTCCAGAATTTGATGAATATAGCACAATTAGTAATAATGTGGATATTGTCCTCCTGGTACTGTTCTAGAATGGCTTTATTTTATTACAGTGTAAAAGTATTCCACTGGGGTATGAACTTAAGTTTAACTTTGCTTTAGCTTCCTAGTGCTAGTTTCCATATTTTAAATGTAGATTACTTCCTAAGAGAAGACATTAAAAATATCATGATGTGACTCTGTTCTCATGGAAACTGCATTTAGAGTTATCTGCCTAGAAGTTATATATCCTACTGGATATGCAGGTTAAATGAGTCATTTGCAGTTGTTCTAAATAAATCTCTTCATTCTTTTTCTTTCTTTTTCTTTTCAGGGTACTAATTATGATGAAGGAAAAAAAAAAAAATCCCTTGAGTTTACAGTGTCTTGTCTTAGCCTTGGAAGAAGGCTTTTTCTTTTCTTTAATGTTAAGGATGGTAGCTACCTGGCCATCTAGGTGTTTTTTTCCTGCTTAAAACCTGACTAGGGCACGTGTGCATTATAAGGACTTTACTATTTACTAGGCTGGTCTTCCGATTACATGGAGGATTATTATCTGTTCTCTCTATTTTTTGCTGTATCCTCATATATATCCTACATGCCCTCAGAATATTACTTTACTTCAGAAGCACCACACACTGCAGTTTCATTTGTATATGAATGCACGTCTCATTTGCACACTACCTAATTTCTGTGTAGTCTGTGAGCGTGTGCATACGCACAGCTCCGTGGGATGTCTTATGTCATCAGTATATGAATAAAGATGTTCAAAAGAAAGAAGGCATTTTTTCAATATTCTTGTTCTTTTTTTATCAGTCCCTTTCCAGTGGGCAGCAACTGCATATAGAAAATGGAGATAATATATTCCTACATAACATTAATAGCTTTTAATATTATTTTGTCATTTTAGCTTTATTTTTCTACTGAACAACTATGTAAAAAAAAAGTCTTTCCAAAGATTGTGCAATAGCTACTTGGAGATCTTTCAGATCAACCTCACTTTTTAAAAAAAATTGTTATACTGTAATCGGTATCTCTGGCAATCCAGTCATCTAAGGTTTTGGAGGGAGTAATTTTAAAAATATAATTAATATAATGATTACTTGTCAAAACCTAGAATGTAAAGTACACTCCTTGACAAGAATTATTCTATTAAATTCAGAATATAATTTAAAAAAATATAATGAGGAAATTCTTACATTTTCTGGAAAGGTTTGAAATAAAAATTGATACTTAAATCCATTTTATCAGTAAGCAGTAAAGTTCACTGTTAATATTTAATTTTGAGGAGACCCTTGTAACAAGGTGCAGAGTACAGTTGGTTGAACTAATCTCTCTCCTTTTTGGAACATGAAGAGTAAGTGAGAACATATACAGAAGTGATGGTTTGTGGCATCATTCAAAAAAGACAAAGCTGCACAAAGCATTTTTATCGCAGTGTCATTCTGCAGCAGGATGAGGTGGCTGGTTGCATTTGGGAGCCTAAGGATTGAAGAAAATTGCTTTCAGCAGAGACGTTCGAAGGGGGAATATAGTCCTAGAAACAAATAAAGGAGAAGGGGAAAAGATAGGTTGCATTCTGTTAGCAGCAGTGCTTGCTTAGAGTGTACATGAAATGATAACCTTCCTTTGGCTCTAGTATTTTAATTCTTTTTTTTTTTTTTAACTAATATAACATTCCAGGAGAATACTATATAACTGCCTTTGAGTTTCCTCTTGAATCAGACCAATGTTGGAAGGTTAAGGATTGCTGCAAGCGGGAACAATTCTGTTTAAAAACAGAAAATAGTCATTAAACTGATTGTGAGTTGAAGATCTTTTTTTTGCTGAAGTTTTATGTGGTCCAAGTGTCTGGTTACTAGCTCTTGTTCCAATAAATTCCATGCAGAATAAACACGGAATGTTTAGCAGGCATCCTGAAACAAGTAATTTCTGATAGGTAGAAGATACTGTAACTACCAAGTCTCTGAAAAAGGAAGTTTTTGAGTGTGAGTTTTAGATTGCCTCTAGAACACACTCCAACGACTTCCAGGAATGCAGTACTCTTTGGCTTTGTGTTTTTATTTACTGCAACAAGAGAATTCTGGATGGTTTAGGTGCAACTTTTCTGACAGCTGGGAACTGGACAGGGATACGTTTGCAAATGTAGGGGGTGCTGATCTATAAACAGTACACTTAAACCAAAAAGAATCCTGTTGAGATGTTTGTGGAGTTTAGTTACTGGCCTTTAATAAGAAGAGACTATAGATAAGTATGAAGCTGGAGAAGAAAGGGCAGCAGAGGAGATAAAATAAGAGGGTGAAGCTTTCTGTGTTCACTCTAGCTGTCTTAACTGTAAGAAGAAAAAGACATATTGTACAAGAGAAAAATTAGTGTAAGGGGTATGGAGTGTGGAGATGGCAAAATTTGACAATGAAAAGAAAAATGAAAGAACAGAGGACCCAGAAGGAAATATGAGTATGATGTATTGGACAGCAAAAGAAGATGGTGCGTACAATAGATAAGGAGTGGGCAGTACTAAATTATCAGAGATGATCAGCCAGACTAAATTAGGATGTTGTGTCAAATGTTGTGGGTGGGTAGAGGCTGTTTTCGGGATTCAGAAAAGCAGGGGAGTAGAGGAGGTGGTGTTTTGGGAGTCAGTAGAGCTATTGAGAGTCTTTTGTGATAAAATAGGGGTTTATAGTGAGGGGTAGTGAGAATGAATGAGTATGACTGAGAAGAATGGCATTAGTAGGGTGGAAATAGTCAACTCTGCATTTTTATCCAAATTAAAATAGCTTTATGTAATTAATAGGAACTGCTTGTTGTATTAATCCAATGCAGAGTAATGTTGGTGGGTCCTAAACAAGATTAATTACATCGATTTTGGAATCTTTCTGCTTCCATATGAACTAAACTACAAATCTTGAATTCATAAGGTCATTTGGCTAGTGGCTGTGTTCAGACAAGAACCTTTGCTGTAGTTTGGTAAGATACGAGTTTTAAAATCACTGGTATTATTTTCATGCCTTACAAGTTGATTTTGTCATTAAAAAAACATAGAATCACAGAATCAATGAACTCAGTTAACTCCTGCAGCTATTATTGTGCTGCCAGAAAGAGTGCAATCCCTTCCTTAGTACATAAAAAAAACCCCAAACCTGAGTTCAGAAGACTGTATTTTTTTAATATGCCCTGAATGATGGCACTTCTTGCCAATAGTTACAGTGGTATTTAAATTTGTTCACGCAAGTATGGCCTTTCTGTTAATGGCAAGTATTTGAAATGGTTTGGATTTGAAGCACTTCTGTGGGTTACAGAAGGATTTAATGGACTTGCAGGGTAGTAAATGGAATGGAAAATTGGGGAATTCTAGTGTTCTTCCTGTTGCAGCTTTACAGGGAGATGGAAGAACAGCAAGGTCACCTGGCCAGGGTGCAGGTTCTTTCCTGTCCTGTAACCCAGATTGCTGTTGAAGTTCACTTGCAAGCTAGATTTGGAGGCTAGGCCCTCAAGAAGTGAGTGTGACCTAACTCTGAGCTTTTATATTCTCCTCTTCTTCTCCAGTGTCCACAAGACACTCCTGCAAGGTGTGTCTGGGAACACATTGTAGGTAGGGATTCTTTCTTTGATAAAATCTGTTGCTCGCACTGATTTTGTGAAGTTCAAGGCAAAATATAATTCTGTAATTCTGGCCTGCAGTTCAGGAACACCACTGAGGAATCTGTCTATGATTTTGGTTTATTATTGCGGAATGATGGGAACAACTACTTTCAATTTAAGGGACTTTTCTGTTTCTTGGGTACATAGGTGAAATCTGTTTCTTTGTTTTAAATCCTTTTTTAAAAGCTTACATGAAAACACTTCAGACTGTGGTACAAGATGAACATTTTTCAGTAATAAAAAAGCATAAACTGGTATTTGCATCTTATCTGGAAGCCGCTGCAAATTATTCTGAACGTTTTGGATGCTTTATTTCAGTAGTGGTTGTCTTTTTCTTGTCTGCCAATAAATGGTATGGTAGTTTGAAAGTAATTGGAAAAGCATTTGCAGACCTGTTGGCTTATTAGACATTAGAGCTTCTTATTGCTAGAGGATCTTCTCAGGTTTCAATGAGTGCCATGGTATTGTGATCTTTATATAAAGATGATTAAAGAGACTTTTCTCAACAAACAGTTCCCCCCAACTTTTTACTCATAATTGTTAACTTCATAAGTGAGATTTTTGTCTTTTTAGTTTTGATCATTAGCTTTCTAGTATTTTATTACGTCTAAGTACTTTATAACCAAAGTGCCTTGAATACTGCCTTGGCACTTTAAACAAATACCAGGTGAAATATAATTTTTTTTATTATAATGTTGATTTTTTTTTTCATCTGGTTATATCAGATATGGCAGGAGATAGTAAATTACAAATTTGTAAATTGGTAACACAGGGTAAAGGTTTGCATTGCCTTAGAATTGTCACAGCATCTTAAATTTGATATTTTTTTTTTGTTGTGTCTTCTCAAAGATGTCAGTTTTCAGACAGCACAGTACATGTGGAAGATGTTTATATTTACAAGACTACCTCCACTGTGCAGCATTTAGTTGGCTTTGTCATCTGTGTGGGAGCAAAACTACTGAACTGAAGTGGTAATTTTTCTTCACTCTTCTTATTCTCCACTCTCTTATTCAGCTTTAAGCATTAGTACATGTATGTCATGGTGGCCCACTTGCAAGTTCACTACATGAGGGCAGACTCATCTCTTTCCACATGTTTACACACTCAGATTTGGATGCACAGTTAAACTTTATTTTTGTGGTCTTTTTGTTTTGGCTTGTTTTTTTTTTTATTATTCTTTTTTAATATGACAGTAATGCAGGGCTTGTGTCAAACCTATATGGCATAGAACTAAGATGTTTTCAAATGCAGAATTTTTTGTTGTATTAAAAAGAAAAAAGTGGGTTTGTCTAACCATTTCACACAACCAACAGTATTGTTTCAAAGTGGAAGTGTGGGTCCTTTGAGAGATTTTGCTGAGACTTCTTTATAATGTGTGTGAAAACCATTAGCATATGCAGTGAGTAAAGACAGACATCATCTAATCCCATGCTGCCCCACCATCTTTCAGTGTTTTCAAACATAGGATTCTTTGGCGTCCAGATTTCCAGTTACATAAAAAAGTAATTAAATTTGCCCATTGTTGCAAGGTAATAAAGATTGTGAGATTTGTCAGCATTAGCTTTTGCTTGAATGATTCTAATTGTGTATCTTACAACTCATAAAAGGGAATAAGAATAAAAATGCTATTTTCTGCTATTACTGATTTGCTTTCAGTGAACAACTCGGGTATCTTTCTTTGTTTATACTCTCATTATATGTACTTCAGTAGCTCCCACATTCATTTTTCTTCAAGTCAATTATGTAGCTTACATATAAACAGAAGATTCTTGTGAGGAGAATTCAATGCAAATCATCTTTGTTCATCTTTACAAATACTTTTCTTTTGAGGATTGTAATGTCATAATGTGGAGGGCTTTTTGAAATCTTTTTGTCTTCATCAAAGTATTGTGTAACGCACTGAAAAGTTGGACCTTTCTGAAAAATCTAACTTTCTCAATTTCATGACTTAAATTCTGTTTCTCTCTTGTGTTTCCTGCCAAAACTATAGTTCCTGCTCTATAATTTCCTGTTACCTTAAAAATGGAATATTGCTATTTTGGTGGCCTTTCTCATGATCCTCTTTTACCTAGTATGTATGGAATGGTTCCGTATCAGTGATGTCTGTATCTTGTTGCCCTGATAAGATGCTGCCAACTTCAGCTTCCCCTTCAGTTTTGTTCTTCTCCTACATAAAAATCAAACTTCTCATTTTTTGAAGTATTTCAGTTCTATTCCCACCTATTTGCATGACCTGATTTCTCTCTCCTTCAGGCTGCTCCGACTATATTCTTTTTCCATTCCACCTACTCTGTATATCACTTGTAACAGCTTCTCAATTAAAACTCATTAAAAATTCTTTTTTCTGCTTCACATCAGTGCTCAAATACCACCTTTTCCTTTGCATCCGCTATATTCATGCGTTTCTACTAATTTTAGGGTGTGCTTCACATTTGCTTATGTGCTTGAGCTCTCTGAACTGACAGTTTATTTTTCTGCCTTGTCTTTTTTGTTAACTGCCAGATGAGTTTGACTTCTAAGGTTTTGTCATATTTCTGGTGATTTAGTAGATTTCTTTAAGGAGAATGCAATCTGTTGGGAAAGTAGCTCTGTAGCTGTATAATTGGTGTGAAATGTGGATGAAGAGGATGAGTTGTTTAAAGGAAAAATTGGAGTAAGATGCAAAAAAAGTTGGTTTCTTCACAGTATTTTGTTACAATCTTTGCACAACTTGTACATGCTGCTGTGAACACTAGAGAGTTGTTCTCTAGGGGTGCTCCATGCTCTGTATTTGTGGGTCTAAAGCCTTGTGCTATCAAAATAAATGAGGGGGAACAAGAGGCCAAGATTTACTGTCTGTGTGTGTATGATTTTTTTTTGTGTGTGGTGTTTGCTTATAATAAAGAGTTACTATGTGTGTAATACTTCTGGTTTGAACTCTTGGTGTGTTTGAATATCGCTTATCAGGAAAATACATAGACCAGCTGGAGGAAAAAAAATCAGAAATTAGTGGAGAGTGTTTCCTTTGAGGAAAGATGCAGAGGTTTTTAGGGAAGAAAGAATAAAGTCAAAGATTTTTTGGAAGTGGGATGTGCAAAAATTGTTTTCCATGTCAACTCTGTTTAGGAGGAAAAAGCAATTGGCATAAATCGTGGGTTGAAAAAATTAAGTTTCAGTCCAAGAGTAAGCTTGAAATGAAAAAAAAATAAAATTAATTAACTGTTGAGGAAGGTAGCTGGAGGTTTGTATGGGTTAGGTTAGACAAATATCTGTAGGACACTATATGATCAAGATCTGTCCTCTCTTTAGTCAAGTTCAGGAAATAAGGACATGGATAACCTAGTGGAGCTGTCTTGTAAGGCTTGTCTAAATCACTCTGTTGCTGTGTTGGGAGATGGTCAAAGCCTCTTGTGGTTTAAAGTGCCCCATGTGTGTGCAGCCATTGTACTGCTTAGGGTGGTCTTCTGTGGCACTTCATCTTTATTATAAAAAATACTTTATCATAAAAATACTTTATTATAATACTTTATTATAAAATACTTTACAAATACTTTATTATAAAAACACTACCAATACTTTATTATAAAAAACAAACAAAAGAAAAACCCAAGTGTGCAGCCCCAACCCAAAATAAATTTATTGCCATTTCAATTATCAGTTATCAAGAATAATGAGCCATAATTTATTTTGCTGAGGATCCCACTAAAGCGCTAAGAGGTTTTTCAGACCAACAATTGTGCTTCTGCAAGTTGGAGTCTGTTTTTTAAAGGAGGGTGGGAAGTTATAACTGAGCGTAATCAATAGACTATCATTATATAATAAATGTGAGTGCTGGGCCACTTAAAATACAACTGTTTGTGTCCTATTCTGAATAATCTGCTCATATAATGAATAATTTATGTATGAGTCATTCTAAATGGAGCAGGCACAAAATTACATGTATCCAATAGGCTGCCAATCTTCTTTTCAATTAGATTAATTCCTTTTTAGTTTGTTCTTCATTGTTTGTACAGGGTTTTGAAAGAAACCACTTTTTACATGTTTGTTTGTCTATAGGTATACTAACAAAACAGACTATAAACAAAATCTGTCATCCAGACAGCCTCCCCAAACCCAGGTGTTATCTGTGCAGACTTCCAAATTTATCTCATGCAAATGGCAAACGTCCAAAAGAAGAAAAGCAAATGTCCTTGGGTCAGAAGGAAGATCCAGGTCAGTCTGGTCTCAGTCGATGGGCCTGGTTATGCATAAAATATTCCCAAAGGTAGTTTCTAAACATGTGAAGGACAAACAAGTTTATTTGGAACAGCCAGCATAGATTTATGAAGGGCAAGTCATTGTGACCAACCTCATTATTTTTTTGTGACAAGTTGACCAGTGTTGTGGACATTGGAAGGGCAGTGGATGCTGTATACCTTGATTTTAGCAGAGACTCTCACACCATGTCCCATAGTGTCCTTATTATTAAATCAATAAGATAGGGACTGGATAAGTGAAAAATAATGTTGTTGGAAGGTTGGCTGGACTGCTGGGATGAAAGGATCAATGGTGCAAAGTCCAGCTGGCAGCCAGCACGTAGTGTTATCTTTCAGGGATCAGCATTGGGATCAATGCTGTTAAATGTCTTTATTAATCATCATCCCTGCGTGAGGGGACAGAGTGCACCCTCAGCAGGTTTGTGAATGAGCAAAATGGGGGGGAGTGGTCGATAATGCTGGAGGGCAGGGCTCCTACTCAGAGGGACTTGAACAGGCTGGAGAAAGGCACTGGCAGGAACCTCATGAAGTTCAACAAAGGCAAGTGCAAGGTCGTGTATCCACAGTAGAATAACCCTGTGTGACAAGACAGGCTGGACACTAGCCAGGTAGAAAGTGACTTTCGCAGAAAAGTGCCTGGAGATCCCAGCAGTCAAAAAATTGAAAATGAGTCAGCAGTGCAGTGTCAAAGAAGACCAAGCACACCCTGGGCTGTACTAGCAGGAGTCTAGCCAGTGGGTCCAGGGAAGTGATCCACCCTCTCTAGCCAGTACCTCTGAGACTGTGTTAGGGTACCGTGTTCAGATTGGGGCTCCCTGGTACAAGACAGATGTTGGCACACCAGAGCAAGTCCATGGAGACCACCAAGCTGGCCACATAGAAGGAGTCTAGGATGTACAGTTAGGGGTTAAGGCAACTAGGTTTGGTTCAGGCTGGAAAAGAAAATGTGCAGAGGAGAATCTTATTGCTGTCTACAGCTGCTGCGTCAGAGGACATGGAGAAGATGGAGCCAGAGTCTTGTCAGAGGTGCTCAGTAGCAGGCTTAGAGGCAACAGACACCAGACACAAGGTGGAACCTGGGAAATTCTGGTTAGAGGAAAGGACATTTTTGCTGGATTAGTTTGTTTGTTGTTAAACTGTGAGCATGGTCCAGTAGTGGAACAGGTTGTACAGAGAGTTTCTGCAATCTCCTTAAAAGTGTTCAAGATCACCCTCCTGCTCAGGTTCCTGAGTGACCTGATCTAACTAGAGCTGCTTGAGGTCAGAGGTCAGATTAGATGATCTCCAGAGGTCTCTTCCTGCCCAAAGTATTCTGTGATTCTGTGCTGATGCCATGCAGAGCCAGCGATGCTTGCAGTGGAAGTGCAATCCTTCAGGCTTGCATTAAACAGACTCTGAATTCAGATTCATGAGGCATCCACAAAGTGAGGTTTTTTTGTGGATCACATTGCAATTTAAAACAAATAAATAAAAAACCTGAGAGGCTTACTGTTATTTGTAAGTGTTCTTAAAGGCTATTTGTGTGTACAGACATGTACAGCCCAGCCCCTCAGGTTTGCTCCCTTGAGTCATCTCCCATCCAGCTGTTCTGATGAGTGTAAGTTTTATTGTCCAGTTGATGGGCTCTGAGAGGCCAGGGCAGATAAATGTGGAAGGGGCAAGTACAGAATATGTGCAAAGGAAGGGATATGTGGTATTCCCTGCAGAATAAGGATGGCTAAAATCACACTCTGACTAAGGCTGCTCGCTTAGACTATGCTATAGAATGTGGAAAATAATGTATAAAAGTACACTGCAGAGAAGAACATGTACAATTAAATATCCCTCCCACAGCCTCTTTTTTATTTTTCCCTCCTCTTAATTTATACCTAAGTGCTTACACAGGTTAGAATATGTAAATCATTTTTAGAGTGGAAACAAAGTAGAGATTTTTAAAGCTGTTTTTTCTCTCTCCTTTGCCCTGTTCTATTTTGAAGTTTGACGCTAGTGTCTTTTGAAAGGGAGCATATGGCATGTCTAATTAAGGCCCATGATTTTCTGACATATAACTGAATAATACATTCCAAATACTGTTAAGCCTTCCAGATGAAAGAATTTTCAGGGCTGAAGCACTGTAGCTTTGTGATAGGCCTTGCTGGAAAACCTATGCTATGTAACACTGATCTCCTTAAGAACTTCGAAGAATTTTGCATGGAATACCAGTGTAGTGAGAAAAGAAGGGGTTTGGCTTTTTTGTCTGATGTTATTATTCCTTGGCAAGCTCAGCTTTGGATCAGATAACAGCTAGTGTGTTTTGTTCCTGGAAGTATTCAGCGTAGCTTCCTTTTTAAATGTTTTGGTCTGGTTGGGGATTTGTTTTATTCGTCTTTGTCAGATTTTATTTGAGACTGTGAGATTTGTTTGTTTATGTTTTCACCAGTAGTTCTTGTAAAAGATGCACTGTAGCTCTCCAGTCTCTCCAAAGTGATTAAAATCTCTACTTTCAGAATTTTGTGCCAGGTTGTCTTCCTTTACCTTGACTGGGTAGAACCTTTCTGAAATTATGGTTTATGATAAATTTATGGTAAGCCAGGTTTATTGAGATTCTTTGTATATGTACCAGTGTTATTAACATGTACCTTGTGTCTCTGGCCAATGTACTCAATCTAGAGAAAGTTCCCTCAAATTTTTTTCCTTGTTTCCATGGGCTGCATTTCTAATCAATCTTTTTGATTACGTTAGGCAAATCAGGAAAGGAGAGAATCTAAAACATGTAATGCGTTTAATTGTATTAACTTGAGTTCTTTAGTTATTACCAGGCCGGGGTTGTATGTGAGGAGATTTGCCTTTACAATATTTTCAGTAATTTCAAAATAGAAGGGAAGCCTTCAGATACATTTCTTCCACTGGAACTTAATGTGTTCCTTTGATTCCTGGGAAATCTTTTATGGTCGTATCGTATTTCCATCTTTAGATCTAGTGAATGTATGCAAAAGATTGGGAAACATTAAAATCAAATTTCCTGTCAATTTATGCTGTGTGGGTGAGTTTTTTCATGTTTTTTAAAATTCTAAGGGGAAGTATTTAAATGCAGGTTGGTCTTGTGTTTTGGGGCCTGTAAAACTGTAGAAACAGGTTCCAAGCTAAAGGGTTTCGCTAATCTTCAATTTGAAACACAAAGAGATTCCTGGTATTCTTCTCTGAGGGCAGGTTTTTTGTTGTTAACTGTCCTTGAAATACCATATATGCTCTCTTTGTCTTCACAGTTCATTGTCAAATTCAAGCACTGATGGTATTTTCATTAATGGCTTGTATTTGACAATTGCTGAGACTATAAATTAGAAATGTGTAATTGATGTGAGAATGACAAGGATGAAGCCTTGAGACTGTAATTGGACAAATACTGAAGATACTCTTCTACTGAACTACTACAGTTGTCTACATAAAGTTGGAGGTGGAGGAATTAAAGATACTAAGTCAGCAATATGATGTGACTGCTGTGTTGAAGAGGGATTTTGGGAGCAGATGTAGCTTGAGTCCTCTTCTGTTTTACTTCAGCTTCTTGGGACATCTCAGTTCATAGGAAGAGCAACCTCAGAGGCTCTCTGACATCTACATTGTCCATAGCTTCCAAGGCCTCTGAGGATAATGGGGCTTCTGCTGTTACTTTTTTTAGATCGTGTTTTGTAGTAAAGGTGCTGAGACTTGAAGCCCTGTTAATGTATGCTGTTGTTGAAATTATACTGTTGAATTTTTTAGCAGTATTTTATTCAGCTAAAACTGGAAAATGTTAAAAATAACTGCAAATCCATGTTCAAGTGAAGAGATGCTCTAAAGAGAGACTGTTCAGCTTACTGTGGACAGCAGCATAGACACTTGGAAATGGGATAGTTACTTGGATGGGATAGTTATTTGAGCATACTATCCCAGGCTCATATCCCTTCTGGTTTTATACATTAGTCATATAATGTCATACATCCCTCCATAAGCGTTTTATTCTTACTACTTATGAGCGTAGCCAGCAGGAGGAGGGAAGTGGTTGTGCCTGTATATTCAGCACTGGTGAGGCTGCAGCTCCAATATTATGTTTGCTTCTGGGCCCCTCACTATAAAAAGAACATTGAGGTGCTGGAATGTGTCCAGAGAAGAGCTACCAAGCTGGTGAAGGGTGTAGAGAACAAATCGTATGAGGAACAGCTGAGGGAACTGGGGTTATTTAGTCTGAAGAAAAGGAAGATAAGGTGACACCTCATCACCCTCTACAACAACCTGAAAGGAGGTTGTAGGGAGGTGGTCTTTTCTCCCAAGGATATAAAGATAGGACCAGAGGAAATGGTAGGAAGTTGCAGCAGGGGAAGGTTTGGATTGGATATTGGGAAGAATTTCTGTAGTGAAAGAGTGGTCAGGCACTCAAACAGCCTGCCCAGGGAGGTCGTGGAGTCACCATCCCTGGAGGTATTCAAAAGCCATGTAGATTTGGTACTTGAGGACATGTTCTAGTGCTCAAGGTTGTGGTTTTGTGGTTTGTTATTGTTGTGGGGTTTTTTTGTTTTGGTTTTGTGTTGATGGTTGGACTCGGTGATCTTAGAGGTCCTTTCCAACTACGATGATTCTGTGTGATTCTGTGTCTGTGTGATTCTTTTCCATGCAATATGACCTTTAATGTCACAGTGTTGGTTTTGCTGCTTTTCCATGAACTTTTTCCAGTAAAAAAAAATTGGTCTGTGGCTCTGAGTAGAGCACCACAGAAGAGCAGAATGTAAGGGATGCAGTGTAATGAAGCAGCATTATCTACTATGCTTTAAAAGAGAATTTGTTTTATGCAAAGTCTGGAGTGGATGTGACTTTTAGATAATACTGCATTGTGAAAATTCATTAAATGGATAGTTGATAGCCTTACATCTTCTCTCACATGGTGCTTTTCTAGATCCCAGCCCTTTTTCTTGTGACAGTGCTGTGAATTATTCCCTAGTCTTGTTCCCTTAAACTTCATGTTAACTTTAGTAATACACTTGATTTGTCAAGTCTGCTAAACATTCTTTACAGTTCCACTAATATTTTCGATGTCTTTTTGTGGTTTTCAAAGTGATACATGAGAAGAATTTGTCTGAGACCTATATGTATGCTTCTTTAATGTCTCTTCTCTTTGGTAAATCTATGCATGCTTTTGTTTTCTTCTTTTGTCTTTTTTTTTTTTTTTTTTTTTTTCAGAGAGTGATAATGAACTCTCCAGTGGCACTGGTGATGTGTCAAAGGATTGTCCTGAGAAGATTTTGTATTCCTGGGGAGAATTACTGGGGAGATGGTAATGCTTCATTTCTTAAATTTAGATTTTAAATACTAACCCTTTTATTTGTTTTGTGAGACTATATGTTATTGTGCAGGAGGTTTAAATTCTTCAGCTTATGCAGCCAAAACCCCAAAATATTAAACACCTTGAAAGGTGTGTTTTAAACCTAGTTTAAGAGGGACTGGTAAATCCTTCTATTTTAACTCTGTCCTGGTTTGAGCTAGGACAGTTATTCAACAAATCTCTCTCACAGTGTCTGCAAAAGCCCTTGTTTCATTTAGTCTTATGTGTGCTCACACTGCAGGTGTGAGTCCTCCAACAGAGAACTTTCTGGCCACCAGTGTTCATTGGGGCTGGGTGTTAAGCTCTCATGAAATTTTGTGCTTCTCAGTGCTAGGATAGAAAAGACAGAGCAGCTTCAGTCTGTCCTATCTTAGCCATTTGTGCTAGCTGACGTGCAGGTAATTGATTTGTTTAGAAGCACTTTTTTTTTCCTTTTAGTTTAGTGTGCTATATGTGAGCACTTAAAAAGGAATTCTAAAAAGCTCATGTTCCTCACTGAAACTATTTCTGTTGGAGAGTAAAATAAAGAATATTTGTAAGCCTAGAGTATGTTCTCAACAGTGTTATTTCTGTGGTTTAATTAAGTGCTTCAGTAGCACCATATACTTGGCCAAGACACGAAAAAGTCCTGTATTTGCTGTCTCTGAGACACCTCACACTATGAACAAATGCCAGAACCACTTACTTGGTTTTCCCTTTGTAAGTAATAGCTTCTGCTGTCTGACACAAAGATAATCAGAGACCCTTAATCTGGAGTTGGCAGTTTCCTTATCCTAACTCCAAAAAAGAGAGCTGAAAAACATTTTAAGGAATGATTTGGGCAATTCCCCCCTTAACTTGGCCACTTTGTAGCCTTGGAGAAATGCAGCTTCCTGCTGCTGACCCAATCTTTAATGGGGATCTCATGCAAAAGTTACTAAATGAGACCTCACATGATTTTATTGAGGGTAATGGAACCCTTTTCTGCTGAACCCTTCTCTTGTGCTTGGTTTTGATTATTTTGTCATGGAAGTTTCTGGACTTAATGAAAGATCTTTTGGGAAAAGCACAAATATTGAATTGAATGATTGAATTGAAATATCCTGGCTATGGACCCTCTGAATGATTAAGAAAATGCTGAGTAAGAAAGTGTAGACAAGTGTGTTTTCTTCACCTGAAAAGACTGTAAACAGATCTTCTCTGAAGCTGTTGAGAACTTTCTAAAGCCTGTTCTAAAGGTCATCCCAAGAGAGAGTTCATAAATTGTTTGCAATTTTGTATCTGCCATCCCCAGGCCAATGAGGAAAGCTATCCTGAGTTCTTAAAGAACTGTGTGGCAGGTTTGTTTCAATTTGCATTGCATTTGCATTGGAAGATGCAAGTTTTTAAATTTTATTTATTTTTTCTTAATTCATCTGTCAGTTGATTCTTTTAGTTTTCCTTTTGCCCTTGGCAAGTATCTGAAATCCTGGGGATAAGCGTGCTGAAGTAAAGAACTGCCCACAACTCATTCTCTCATGTAACCAACTATTTCTTCAAGTTACTCAAATGTACTGTTCAATGAGACAAAACATTTAAGACTTTTGGCGTAAACTATTTTGAAGTCCTAACGTAATTTATACACTTCACTCAGGGAATAATTTACTAGTTAAAACAGCTTAGTTAAAATGATTTAACAATGGGATGAGAAGTGGGATATCCCAGCCAGCTTGAAGCCTAGCAGTACCCAACATTTTCTTTAGGAGTGTCTCAAGCAATATTACCTTTTGAGATAAATTCAAGTGTATAAAATACTTGAATTCTTGAGTAGTGTTATGTTACATTTTGAGAACAAAACTTGGAAAGAGTAACAGATCAAAATGTTAACAATTTGAAAACTAAAAATAGATTGAAATTAATTTTTCTAGCATGTTGAAAACTGCAGCATATGTTAGTGGAATATCTGTACACTTTTAAAAAAGTAAATAAACAAAAATTAACATTTCCACTTGGACAACTGCTGTGCTGATTTCTCTCTTAGATGAACAGTTTCCTGCACTTTAATTGCTTCTTGTCATTTTAATAAAATGTCACTGTAACCTAGTGGACTGACTCAGCAAAAACATTGCTTCAAGAGTCTCCTTCAAACATATAAACAGGAATAAGAGTAAGATAATTTACCAAAAAGATACAATAAACAGTTGCAAAGTAATGGAATATCTTTTAATTTATGTTGTTATTTACTGCATCCTCAGCATTAAAGTTATTCTTGCAAGCTGAGCTAGTTTAGCTGAATACTTAACTCTTTCTGATGTGTGTTTTTTTTTTTAAAATGGTTAATAGTGGTCTTTGATCAGAAGTATTTGTCACATTGGAGCATGGTCTGTGCATGGCTGTTCTGTATCCTTGCTCTTTGATGTTTTAAAACTGTGTCTTTGTGCAGGAGAATTACAGCACTTTGTAACAATGTCATGATGCCATTCACGACCCTTTTTTTTTCTCACATGCTAAAGGATAAGACTAGAATAAGACAAGCTTTTATTTTAAGCTTGTTTCTGTTAGAGTCTGGCCAAGCAGGTGTCAGAAAGTATCTAGAAATGTAAGGAAAAGTGTGTGTTTGTTCATTATTGTGGAATACAGAGCAAGGATTATTAATGATCAAACTGTTTCCCAAGCAAACATTCAGAACCTGAGAAGGTGTCTATTAAAGTTTCAGAGTTATGCTTTACTACATGGACTGATGTTGCTGAAGTATTACTTCTACAGTAAAACTATAAATATGTGACAAATCCAGGGAAATCTGGTGTACTGTGGCATGCTTAATTCTCAGTTGTGAATATGTTCAGTAGTAAGGATGGTATTACAGCATGGAATGTGCATCTTGGGTAGTTGTTGCCATAAACTATTTGTATTGTTTTCCTGGTGTTGCTGAAAAATTCCCTGTTTCGTATCAATGGGAATGCATCTTTTTAGCTGTTCATTTTATTTTATGTGCTTGCTGAGTCCTCAGAGAAGGCCCTTGTGTTTCATATATAATACGTATGACCAAATCCATGTAATAATCAAAGTAATCTGATTTGAAGTGTTCTATGAATGCTTCATTTTTACACAACTTGAGCTGTAAGTTTCAGGTGTATTTTATTTATTCCTGAGTGTACATTTCATAATTCTGTACCCTCTTAGAGTATCTAGTCCTTTGAATATTTCAGTGGTTATTGTTTTCTCTTTCTAACATTTTCCCTTCACAAGACCATTAGTCTAATGTGACTTACTGCAAAATGCACAGAAAAAGAGAAGAGTGACTACATGGGTTTTAATTTGGCTAACTGAATGGTGACATTTGAAATTGCTTTTGCTGCATTACACATTTAAAATTTAAAAGAATTATTGTGTATAAAATAATAAGGGCATTATATAATTAAACTCCTTTTTTTAAATTTCTCAGTCATTTGGAAAAATGGGGATATCATCCTGTGAGTAAGGGAAAAAGACATTTACTTGGAGCACCTTTTATCATCTTAATAACCTGTTTCAGAGAATGAGTACTCTATAAACATTTACTTATAATGGAGGGTGAAATTGCAGGTTATTTAATTTAATCACAGCTTGCTAGCATTTGGCTAAACTGCCACTCTCACTATTCACTTAACAGTGGAGTTGAAAAACATAAGAATGGTCAAAACAAGAGCAGAGCAAAGCACTTCCTACATCGGAAAGAACAGAGTCAATCACGCAGTCCTCCTGCTGCATTGCTATGAAAATTGCCATAATAAGTCAAATCAAGGTTTGATCTAGATTAGTAACCACTATTATCCCAAAAAGGATTTTTAAACGTCTGAGAGTGAAAGCTCTGCCATATTGTGCATCTGCAGTCATTTCACTCAGAATGTATGGGCTCTGTGACTTACTGGCTTTGAGAAACACATCTTTGGTATTCAGCCTGTCTGAATACAGCCTTTATGTAGTTCTATATACCAACTTTTGTAGGATTAATTATGCAACGTTGGAAAGGTAAAGTCATCCTGTAATTGTCTTCCTACATTTCTTGCTGTGTGTGCAAACAGAGAGTAAAACGCCAGCTCAAACTGACAGGCTCATTTATTTGGAATGGTGGGATTTGACCAAGGTATGTGCAAGTGGTACTGCTGTGTAGGACTTGCAGCATACTCTTGGCATTAAGTGTAATACTGGAACTTCAGTCTTCATGTTAGTACTCTTAAAATTGGCTTTGATTTGTTTTCTAAACTTTATTTGTCTGTGCAGCTTAGGTTATTTTTAATTTCCTTTCCTTAACCTAAGCTAAACATATATGTTGAACAAATATGTAAATTTGTCTGCACAACTGGTACAGCTTTCCCTTTCAATTAAAATTGTTCTTAATTAGCCACTTTAGTTCAATTTCTGCAATTGTTTGTTGCTCTAATTTTAATTAATTTCTCCAAACCTAAGGAATGTAGGTAGCACTACATTTTTGCCACTGATTGTAAATCCTTGCAGACTTTTCGCTTTCCATCTAACAAATATGAATTACTGTAGCCAGTGGAAGAGAATTTTATGTTGCTAGCTGCTGACTCTGCTTTTCAGAATAACATTGGAAAGTTGAACATTGTTTTTGTTTTTTTTTTTTAATCTTGATTTTACTCTCACACTTGAAGTGTAACAGGCAAATGATTGTCTGTTTCTCAGGCACAATAATCTTGTTGTGAGACCAAATGGATTATCTACACTGGTGAAAAGTGGTGTTCCAGAAGCACTAAGGGCAGAGGTTTGGCAGTTGCTGGCAGGATGCCATGACAACCAGGCAATGCTGGATAAATACAGAGTTCTCATCACAATGGTAAGTGATTTTTTTCTTTTTCCTTTGTTTGGTTTTTTTTGTTTGTTTGTTTTTTTCCTTTGGTGACAGGATTGGCAATTAAACCAGAGGCAACAATGCTCTCGATCCCCTTCACCCTCCCCCAGGTAGGGAAGGAGAGAGATAACAAGGAGAGAGACTTTGCTGGATTGAAAACTAAACTAGACAGCTTTAATTATATGTACAATTATATACAAGTATGTTCAGGAACGTGCAAAAGCCTCTTGCCTCCCCCCACCCCCAGCAGCTCCCCCGGCATCTCCTGAGCTGTGAGCAGTCCTGAAATGTCTCAACCCACAGGCAGGAGAGAAGGCAGAGCAGACAGGGGCTGGGGGATGAGGGGTATGAGGTCAGAGCCTGGGGTTGATGGTGATGGATGGATGGAGTCCTCCCCGGACGCCGGCCATGGATGCAAGAGAGGGGAAGAAGAAGCAGGAAGGAAGTTGTCTTCTGTGATCTCTGACCTTCCTCGGAGCGTACGTAGATCTATGGAATGGAATCCCTTGGGTCAGTTCTGCTGTCTGTCTAGTCCAGCTCCTCTATGGGGGGGTCACAGATACAACTCTCCTGCTCTCAGTAGCATCTGTAGCGGCAGATTCACTGAGTAGAACAAACTGACCTTGGTGTCTCAGCAGAAACATAAACATTCCAGTGTTATCAGTCCACTAGCTGGAACACTTGCTGCTAGTTAAAAGAGCTTACTGAAGGAAAAAAAAAATCAGTAAAAGGAAAATTAGCTTAATCCTAGCTCAAACCAGGACATTTGGTTAAAATAAATTCTACTGAGCAGCAGTATTGTTTAGTGGTAAAGGAGCAAAAAGAGTGAAGCAGTTTGACTTGTTTTAAGCAACTGAAACTGTGCTTAGGTGGCTTTACCTGCTGCCTTGGGTGCCTGATGAATGGCATTAATGATAGAAATTGCTGACCATATCTGTAGTAAAGCTTGACATTTAGCTTTCTATTCACTTTCTGTGGTGATAATAACCACATCAGCTCTTTGTTCAGGTGTTTGGGTTTTTTTTCCATAAACTATATGAATGGCTTTGTTTTTTCAGTAGTTTCTGTTCCCTGTATGCCTTAATTTTCTAGGTTTTAGTTAAAAAAAAAAAATCAACAAACAACAAAAGCAAACAAAACAACACAGAGTTGAATATTTCTTGGTTTTTTTGTTTATTTTAAAAAGAACTTTAAAAATATTTTTATCTAGCAGGAAACCAGTCTGCTTGCTGCAAGGGTGATTTGAGAGAAGAATCCTGTTGGGAATCTCTTCCCATTCTGTATCCTAATGTCATCAGTGCAGTCAGTAAACATTACAAGAAGTTGTCTGCATAGATGTTCTGGACTGCTTATAGCTGTGATTGAAAGGTTAGGAACCACTGTGTTACAGGAGCAAAAACTCTGCAGTGTCAGGAAGTAAACTGACCATTTGGGGTTCTAAAATTCTTGCCACTGCAGAGTACCCATGTGTTCTGAGAAAAACAGAAGGATCAAACATGGTTGTAATGGCAGAAACGGACAAAGATCCTATTTTATGTTGCTCATACCAAGTGTTGGATTTGTTATCTAGGGAATGGAATGGATCATGTGGCCACACAAAAGGTCTGGGGTAGATGTTGTTAGTAAAAGCTTCCTTTAATAACGTCATTTTTTTTTAATACTTGTGCTCTTAATTTGATCTACCTGCTACGTTTGTAAAGTTTAAAAGTACTCCCAGAGTTGAGATCTGGTCTCCTGGCTTCTTTTTTCTTTACTGATAAAGTAGGATGTTTTGATAGTGTAAGTTTTTATTTTTGACGTTGTAGTTGGGTTATATTTTCCTTAGAAACCATTCACAGGACATCTGTCAGCTGTATGTTGCATCAAAACCACCTCCATTATTTTGCTCTTGCTTTCCAAAAGTGGGAAAGATGTTTGTTTCACAGTGGAGGAGGGAGTGGAAAACTTCTAAAATGCAAGCCTTCACTTGGTGCTAGAGCCTCATGCCTTAAAAATACCATGCCACGCTTGGCTTTTTCATGATAGAAATATTTCAGTGATGTATGTTTTAGAAGATGATGCTGCATACAGTATTTAATATTAAAACCATACTCTTACAGAATAAAAAATTAAATCCTTTTCTGAGCTGAAGCATTTGTGCAAACTCAGTTATTTTCTGAAGCAAACCACTTTTATTCTGAAATCACAAAATTTCTTCTGTATTCTGACTATGAGCTGCTGGTGATCATATCATTTGGCATACATCACATGAAAGGATGCATGAAAAGAAATGAACAGGAGTATGCCAAAACAAAGCTAAGGCCCATTTTTAGGAATAGTTAATACTGGGTGCTCCAGAAAAACTTGTCAGATAAGTTTTAAAATGAATTGTTATCTGATATTTATGTCTGTGAACAGAACTTTCAGTTTCATTTTGGTGTGTTGGTAATGTTAATTAAGCTATTTTAAAGAGAGGGGAAGGTGTGTTATTCTCTGAATCCTACTAAAGGCTTTGTTGTAATGTTATTTTGTGTGTGTAAGTAATAATATGCATGTTAAATGTCAGAGTTATTTGGGTATTAATGATTGTTCACTTGCTTCTCCTGTATGAAAAAGGAGAACTGATTTCTTATTTGTTGTTTGCCTGCTACCATCCCAATATACCAACAACATATACCTTATTTTTTCTGTAATTACTTATTCTTCCCATCAGATATATAGCTTTCATATAGATTCTTTAAGTTTACATGTATTTTTACACAGATTCATTGTCTCCTTGTATATTGGTCATTCTGCATAATGTTTTTCTCTTGTTTAGGCTTCCTTCTGGAAGCTGGGCATTTTTGTGTGTCTTGCCCATTTTAATAGTGTATTCTGGGAGAGTGTGCATTCCTGAGCATTTTTCTGTAAGACACTCCTAGGTGGTTAGAGGCGATGGTGTTCTGTGTGTGCTGAGAGACAAGAGGTAGGAGGTGGTAGTAACGTCTGCTATCTTGACCCACTACCTGCTTGTCTCCTCAAACAGCTCCCCCTGGTGCAGCTCTCTCCCTTCAACAGCTCCTAATTACTGCCTCGTTCCCTTGAACCTCTTTCATAACGCCCTCTCCCACGCTGCTCCATCTCCTAGCTCGTTGTTACAGCTCCTCCCTAAGAGCCTGCTCCCCCAGCACCCTGCTCCTCTCCCCTTTCTGGTCATCCAGCCCGACCTGCAATTAGCAGTACCTCAGTGAGAAGAGGGCCCTTGGGAATTGCTAGAAAAATCCCTGCACCCAGGGATTTGTAAGAAAGTAATTTTTTGTAGGTTGAGTTGTCACTTTTTTGTCTGTTGAGCAAAATAGTATGGATAAACTGTGTAACACTAGCAAAATGCTAGAGAGTATTGTAGTTAATATTAAAATTACCAGTAAGGTAAGGAATGCTGGCTAGTTTTCTTGAATGAAGCTTGGCTTTAAAAGCATCTTTGATTTCTTTGGATATGAGAGCTGAAGGAATTTTTTTCTTAAGAAAATTTCAGAGGCCTAATTGAGGAACAAATATTGAAAATTGTTATTTTATTATCATAGCTTAAAAGGTGAACCTGATGGCTGGAATTGTTATTATTGAACATATGATACCTAATTCATGACTGCCTCTTCTGAGAAAGAGAGAAATATATTAAAAACTGGAGCTTGGAAACTACTGGTGTTAACTCATGGTGAAACTGTGCTTGCTAGTGGAGGAGAACAGTATTGTTGGCAGGCCAAGAACATGTTCCTTGAGATGAACTGCATGGTAACACTCTCAGCATTTAATTTACTTTAGAGACCATGATATAGACACACTTGTTGTTCTGCGCTAGTGGCACGCGGTTTGTGCAGAAGTAGCACGGTAGGTGGGCTAACTATTATTCACATCACTTAACAGATCTGGTATGCATGTTATACTATATATATACCCATCTGTATGCAGAGCTCTGAAATCTACTGCAGTATTTTTCAGTTAGAGGAGTGTTTTTTTCAGCGTGTTCTGTAGGAGAGCGTGATTTGGGTCTTGTTTTAGTGTTTCAATTCAGCACAGAAAGCAAAATAAAACCTCTGTTTTATTTAGAAAAATCAATGCCGTACCTACTTTCTCCAAAAGGTGTGTTCTCTGCACTGGAGGTCAGCAGTTTGTCAAGAATGATCTAGTGAACTGTTCCCTTTCCCATATCAGAGCATTCACATGCTCATACGTTTTCAATCTCTAGCTGGGTTCGGAGTTCCGGGAGGAAAGGGAGACAAGTATGTGCTTATTGACAAGCACGTCTTGCTCTATCTTATGTCTCCTGCTGAGCTCCAGCTTGGTGATTACCATGAGCCTCCCAGAAATTTTGACTGGAGCACAATAGTAGGTCTTGCATAGAATTTTAGAGTGTAGGAGTTGTGATTTGGCAGCTGCTTCAGTTCTGACATATATGTAAATCTGTGATGTATGACAATCAAAATCTGCCTTTCTGGCATGTGTGCCATGGGCTTTTGACCCAGCTGCATGTGGCACAGTAAAGAAAGGGGAAAATAGAAGATACACCAGCAGAGAAAATTACTTATTTTTATTTATATATATGTATTTAAGGAAAACACAAATGCAAATCGGAGTGAGAAAAATCTACTTGTGTGTTGATTATGAAGGGTTAATACTGGTACTGGTACATAGTGCTTTTGTAAAAGCATGTCAGATCCATTTGTTAAAAGAAGACCGTAGAAAACCATACACAAGCTAGGGGCATTTAATTGACATTTTTTTCTCCTGCCTACTTGACATTATTTCATTTTCAGCTTCACTGGTTCCTCTCAAGAGACTCGGGTGAGTTTTTCCCATGATGAGATACATTCTGAGCTCCAATACACTGACTAGTGGCAAGGCCACAGTTCACCCTATTTACAATGGAGATCACTGGTAATGGTCTTCCGCAGTAGTTATACTTCACCTTGCCCTACTCTGCTGCTCTTATCCCACACTGTCCCTTTCCAAAGAGGCGGCAGGCACTGTTGATGTGTAAATCGTTAGAAATACGCTGTCACTTAACAGCAGTGATAAAGCTGTAGAACACTCGTTGCTTCTGAATTGGGACAGATGTTTTATTTTTTGCATCTTACTCTGCCTATTATTAACATTTTGCTTTTGTTGTTCTCATGTGTGTTCTCACTGCTGAATTTGTAGGCTTCTTTCCATTTTTTCAGTGTTACAGACTAGTCTGTTTTGTAGTGCTGTTACTGCTTACTCTTGGAATTACTTCAGCTCAAGTCCCTTTTTTAAAGTTTAGAAAGTAACACCTGTGTCCTGGTTTTGCTGGGATACAATCATAGGCCAGCCACGGAGGGCAGGCCATAAACAGCTGACTACCAGGTGTATCCCATACCATAAACATCACACTCATTATAAAGGAGAGGGCTTGATGAGAGGGGGGAGCTCCTTCTCATAAGGACTGGGCTTAGTATAACCTTGTATACTTTTTTTGTATTAGTTCTGCTATTTCATTAAACACGTTTTCATTTCAACCCATGAGTCTCCTCTCCTTTTCCCCAATTCCCTTTCTTGGTTGGGCAGAGGTCATCAGGTGGTAAAGCAAGTGCCACAGTTTAGCCCCAGATACCAGCTAAACGTAGACAACCTGTTAGGATTGTGTGTAGTTGCGTAAGTAAAATAGTGAAAGCAGAAAAAGAAGGCAGGCTTTCACAGTCTGTAGTTTGCAGACTTTTGGATGGACCATTTTTAGAGTAGGATTTATGATTGTTAAATATGTAATTTCTTTATAAAGTCTTTCAGTTTACAGTCTGATTCCCATTAAGAAATGAGCTGTTTATCTAACAGCATAGACAGACTACTTGTAAATGCTGTTGCTGCTCTGGTTTAAGAAAAACAATTTGTTTTAAATGTATTATTTTTTTAAGTATGATCAGAAAAAATATGATCTGGTTTCAGATAAAGTAGATGTTGGTAGTATGTTACTCAGAAGCAATGAAAGTTTGCATAGGAATATGAATACCCATTTTTGAGATGGATGGTGATTTCGAGTTGGAGGTCTTAAAAATGGCTATCCTTCCAAATGACTTGTAAGAGAATCAAAAATAACATTGTTTGTTCTCATAATTTCCTTTGGCAGTATGAGCATGTGCCCAGAACAGTTAGAGATAATAACTAATTAAAGGGTCAGGCCTCAGCAACGTTGGCCAAAAAGTAGCTTTGTCTGCTGACTGCATAATGGTGTTTTGTGTCTGGGCCAGTAACACTTCAAACTACAGCAGAGTGAAATTCCTAAGAATCCTTGCAAGGCCTGAAGCAAACATGAGAGGCATTGATTTGGAGATAAATAATGCCATACCAGGAACACAGTTTATCTCAGTGATACCAAAACTTGAAATTGGCCCTAAGGACACACAGATGCAATTCTTCTGCAGTAGGGACCGATTACATGAAAATACATCCATTGCTGCAGAAGGAGGAGCAAATGTATCCTTGAGGCTGGATGAAACCTGTGCAGTTTAGAGCTAAGGTATGTACTTCATAATTTCTGTTTGGACCAGTATTATTATTTCTGATTCCTACAAGGTAATTCCTCTCTTTCTAATGCAAGAAGAAAACAAAAAAAAACCAAGGCAAATTAGGGTTTCAGATTTCCAGAAACCTTTCAGGTTAAGAAGTTTTGCAGGCCCAGATACAAAATTAAACTTCAGCACTTGTTTGCTGAAAAGAACAGTAACAGAATGGAAGGACAAAAGATGCTGGCTACAAAGTCATGCCTACATATCTTGGGTTTCTCTTGGTTCCTGATGACCAACTGTTTTTTTGATGAGTTTTCAGTACTCTTTAGGAGCCAAGCTATTCTCCTGGTGTGTTTTTGTTTTTTTCTCCAGAAGTTTGCTGGCTTCAGCCTGTGTAAATCTCAGCATCGCTGCTTTTTGTCTCTGTTTCCTCGTTGTGGGTGGAAAAGCTACAACTGAGAAAAATCTTTGCAATTCCTTAGCAGCTGTATTTCATTATTATAAGAACTTTCTCAGAACAAACGTTTTCATAGTGGTAGGACTGTGAGAAGGCCTACAAATGGGTATCTGTATCATCTCTCTGAAAGGGGTAATAGTGATCTCTTGTCCAAAACTTAAGTTAGGTCAAACGTTAGGTTAAAGGATAACTAAAAATAGCAAATACCGTAGTTGAAGTTTCATCATCTGCTTAAGTACAGTCCTTCCATGCATTGAATTAACTTTAATTATCTGTTTTCCTTAGTGCATCTATTTGCAAACTGATCTCAAAGGACTGAAATAAAGATCAACTTTCATGTAAACCCAATGCAGAAATCTATTTACTCTGTACACTTTGAAATTACCAAAAATGTTGAAACAAGAAAAGGTATTTGCTTCTTTGCTTCATACTTAATATTTATTTAGCTTTTTTTATTTTTATTGCTGCATTGCTTACATCATTAGTAAATGGACAGTGGAGGAGGTTACAGATGAGCTGCTGTGTCTATGCAAATAGGATTAATTGCATTAAACTTTGAAACTGGCGCCTTGATGCCATTTTGGTGGGATATAATTTATTTATTTGTGTGAAACTGTTGAGTTGAAACAGTTTAGCTGTGGATTAGGAGAATTAGTTACATAGGAAGGCTATTTTAGTTTGAGTAGAAAATTAATCAAGCTTGTTATTTGCAGCAACACCAAAGGATATTAAGTTAGCACTAAGAAGAGCAATATTTTTTGTCCCAATGGCATTGTGCAGGGTTCCACTGCTCAGTGTTCTGAGACTAATTAATCAGTAAGGGTGTCTAATTAAGAAGGAGGCTGTTCACCAGCTGCCACAGCAGGTCGGTTAATGGACTGAAACATTAGAGTATTTTTGTAGCAAATATTTGTGTTGAGAATGCTGCATCTGTTTGTCCTAATGGCAACTGGGGGAGGTTATGCATCTGCGTAGTGAGGAATAATTTGGGTGTTCTCTGCCCAGTACAGCAGGGAGTGAACCTTTTCATCAGAGCTCTCTGGTCACAAACATTGTGAGAGTGTCAAGAGGAGCAGGTAACGTGTGGGTGTCTTCTTGCAGCAGTTTCTGAAAAAATGTGTCTATGCAGTAAAGCACTCATATTTCTAAATAGATGGCTCTCTGGGACTACAGCCACAACTGGTACGACCATCATCTTTTCTTTTGACACACATGCTTATGGCCAGTAGCCTACTGAAAATGATAAAAGTCCCACCTGTTGCAAGAAAGCATCCTGAAATCTTGAAACATGGTACCTTTCCCAGTTTGTGATTAAAAATATTAGAAATACAGCATGCCCATCTTTTTGCACTGAACAAATTTCCCAGCAATAAAAGTCAAAAGTTTTGGAAATGCTAATTATTATATTTTTGTTATTCTAGGTTTTTCTTTGCATCTTTCTTTCTTCCCTCTACTAATTAGGAACAGGAACTTTCAGAGAGATTAGATATCAAGAATGGCATAGGTACATGCTTATCAATTATAAAAGAACCTATTATATAAGCATCAATTATAATAATTTAAAAATGGTCAGTTTTTTTCGGTTAACTAAAAAAAGAGATCACCAATACCTGTTTTATTGCTTTTTGAATGAAATACTTAGCTATGAAGCAAAATAACTCTAGAGGAACTAATGGCTTTGAGATACATGTGCAACTTTTTCAGTTTCATGTTACTTTTCGATGCAGTATCTATAGACAGTTTATTCAGTTTTACTTTTCTCCACCTTTTCTGAAAGGATAAGTATAGAATAACTGTTACTTAACTCTTCTCTTAAACTGAGATAATCTATTTTGTGGCAATTAGATTCATGATATTTCTTTAATTTGTAGGGAAATTCAGATTTTAGGCTGGTTGGATTGATAGGATGCCTCATTCTTGATATAAATTGAGCTGTTAGTGCTGACAGCTACAGTCTTTACTTGTTGGAATTACTTTGGGGATGCTGCATACTGTAGAATACAGAAGTGTGTATGAACTGAAAGTACTTATTAGAAATTATTGAAAAAATATTTCTGCTGAAGAGCAGAAGTTGACACTATTTTAATTCTTTAAATAGCTTCATTTAAGTTCAGACTTCAGATAAAGGGTTTAGTTTATTATGAATGTTCCAAGGTGTACCTAGTTTCATAGTAAGTGTTAACATTACTCCTACAAACTCAAGAATAAAATGTCCCTAAGGTGAATTTAATTTGCCACGTTTTGATTCATCTAGAGCTCATCTGGAGAAAATCTTTCAATTTTGTGTGCACAAAAGGGAAAATCTTGTGCTCGCTCTTCAATTTAATGACAGGTCTTTTCAGGAAAAAAAAAAAAGAATAGCATCCATTAGTAATTTTTATTTTTATATCATCTTAATTTTAACTTTTATGTGTTATATTTGAGATGGAAAATAACACAAATAATATTTTTTTAGGGCCTGCATAAAATTTTTACCAGTTTAATTTTTTTTCCATGTATAACCACTTAGCACTAAAATGGCACTCAAAATACAAATCCTGGCTCTTGGGGTGCTGTATGACTTACTGGCTTTAAAAGTCATATAAATTGACACATCCATTCTGAAGGGTAGAGTGCAGATGAGATTTCCATTTGCCCTCTTGGAGACTTGCATTTTGTTTTGTCTGTATGAATTTATAATTCGTTATCTGCAAAACTAGGGAAGCTTAGTTGCCCATCATTTCAAACAGAATGATAAAACAATGGGTATTATCAGTATTACAGCCTGAATAGGTTTGAATGATGGTTACTGGAATAATTTATATTAAAATTGATACTCTCATGGACTCCGTATACGTGTACATTGATGCAGATAACAAGTGTTTTGTTAGGTAGGATGGAGCAGGGCTGTCTCAGTGTCTGTGCAGTAATAGCTGGTAGTTCTGGGAAATACTCAGCACCTCAGAGCTCATTTTAAAAACACTCCTTTGTAGATAAACATTAGTAAGTATCCTAGTTTAATTTCAATCTTAGTTTATTAGTAGGTGTTCTGTTTTCCTGCAACAGTAGTGCTGCTAAAAGAGTAGCCACAGTAAGAAGACATTTTAAACGATGGTATTCCACATCACTGTTGAAAATGGGATCGTTTCTGAAGTTCTCCACAGTGTGTGTTGTCTTTATGCAATGCAGATGTATTCAGAGTTCATGCATCTGCCTGTTGCAGTGTAGGGCATTTCCTAGATGAAGCAAACTGTTGTGTACGTGGACTATTGCAAGACAGCTGCAATTCCTGAGAATGGAATTTTATATTTTTTTTGAAACCAAATCAACCTTCTCTTGTTATTCCTCTTTCATCTAAAATTCACTTCCCCCTAACCATCCCCTCATTTTCAAACAAAGCTTGTGTAGCTGGCATTCAGAAGGCTGCAATACTTGAGGGCTGGAGCTGTTGAAGGTGAGAGGAAGTTACAAAGCCATCAGGTTTTGTATCTTATTGTAATGGAGCAGCTCATATGAGAGGAATTAGGTGATATCTGTGTAGCATCCATATTCTGGAAATCAGAAGACTGCACCAAAAATCAGAGTTACTGTATTTTAAATGTCTTGTGTGTAAGGCTAACAGGTTTCTGTTATTGCACATCTAAATAAACAGTAACTTCAGCCTTCAGAAGAATTTCAAGGCAGCCTCAGTCCAGCTTTGAATTAAGAAAGCCATTTGTCTGTCACTGGGTTGCTGAGCTACTACGTTGGTGTGTGCAAGTGGTTTGCATATGCAAATGGAGTGACTCTGCCTAGAAATTACTGTTTCTTGAACATCTGAATTACAAGCTGTAGTTTGTATTTGGAATGGTTTGTGTCCGACTTCAAGCTGAAAGCTACTTCTTTGGAGATGCTGTTGTGTGGTTTTGAAAGGTGGTTTCAGACCATTGGGAGCTGCTTTCTTTAAAAGCCAGACCTGGGGTCCTATACTTGCAGAACAAGATGCAGCAGTAAGTCTTAAAAATAGGCAGTAATTCCTGTGACTGTTTTACAAATGTGTAAAAAAAAAATGTTAAATACATTTATTTAAGCGAACAAACTGTCTTTTCCTGCCTATAAATTACTGTTTTTGATATGTTAGTATTTGAAGCTGTAAGGATTAAACAGAGATATCTAAATGCTTTAAGAGGAACACTTAGAATCAAAGGATCCAAAAGTATACTTTAAAAAGTATACAAAAGTATAGCTTTTTATGTTTCTCCAAAGAATCACAGTTGGTGTTTGAAGTCTCTTAAATTGTCTTTGTTAACAACAGTACTGGTGGTCAACATTTTATTAAAGCATTTTTTACCATAGCAGCATGCAGCTAGCAATGGGCAATTCACAATAATTGAAATAGTAACAAAAAACAGAAAATCTTGAGCTGCATGTGTAGAAAAATTAAAGTATACAAAAGTGATGAATACATCACAGAAGTTTGAACTAGAATTTAATACAGGGGTGAATTCTGATACCTTTCACTACCTTAATTTATTTATGACTTTGTTATAATAAAGCCCCAAATTGACAATATTATTAGTATGTCCTTTAGAATAGTCTTCTAAGGGGCTGAGCTAGCATTAAGTACATTTTACAGTAACCACATCAGAAGAGCTGAGAAAGCTATAGATCATCTTTACAGCCTGTATCCATGAAACTTTTTTTTCCCTTTGTAGTGATGAGTATGCTCATACCAATTAAGTGTAATTTTCCCTATCAGCAAGCAAATTTGCAGCTACTGTGGGTAAACTAACCAAAAGGAGATCAACTGCAAGTCTGCTAGTGCATGTACTCTTTCTGTTAATTTTTTATGTAGGTTTCTGTAGCCATACCTGAGTATTTTGGCAGCTAAGAATTTTTTTTCCTTGTGGATTTTCATCAGTTGTTTTTTAAACTGACAGCTGAATATCGATGATACAGGGCTTCACATTTTTTAATTGTAAGCTGCGTGTGACAAAGCCATCTTTATATGAATGGTTTGTCTCAAAAGCAATCCAGTTGTAATATACAACCTTTTTTTTCTTTTACAAGATAATACTATCAACAGCCTGAGTCTAAAACTGAATTTTCGTATATGCAGGTTGCGGTTTCAGGCTGTGCCCAATCCAAGCAGTGTACTTGCCAGAAGAGGTTTGTTTTACTGTGTGTTCTGTCTCTTCTGTATATTGTCTAGTGATTGCAAGGCTGATAGATGACAGTAATTGGTAGATTTTTATTTAGAGAACTTCCTTCCCCCCATTTCTCTGTGACAGCCATGTGGCTGATTCTCTATGTTGTTCTTAGGGTGTGGTGGGAGGGATGAGGTGGGTGCACATAGCTGTGGCAGGGCTGGTAAGGCTGTTTTTGAGGCAGCCTTCAGATGGCCTTAGTTGGGTTAATGTGACATTGAAGTCTAATTAAGTATGCTTCTCGTTACCTAAATGGCAAAGGAATTAGAGGTACCTTTTGGAATTATGCCAGCTTTCTTTCAGGAATTTGTAAGTCATTTCAGAAAAGCATTTTTGGTCTTGGCTGTCACACCTTCCAGGATTTCCTTTGCCTTTCTATGAAAATGCTTGCTCTCAAATTCTACTTTTCTGGAAAATATTAAAAACACTTTTAGGGATAAAATGTGCCTGCAAATATTAGAGTAAATATTCTTTTGGGGTGCTTTTATCTGTCTCTCTATATAGATATTTTCAGTTCAGAATGACTATACTTGATATAAAAAGAAATGTGACCCCTGGATGTTGAATGCAAGCAATGGATTTACATAGCTGTCAGTTAAATGGAGTGATATTTGGACTGCTGCATATTTTCTTTTAACTCAAAGACTTGCATTTCAGGCAACCATGCACTTGATTAAGTTTAGAATATCATACAATGATGAAATTATTTTCATAGAAAGCTCAAAAAAATAACATGTCTTTTGTCTTCAGTAGGCAGCAACAAACCTTGAAAATATGCAGCCTAGCTTCTTTAGCCAAAGCATTAGATAGAGTACTTGTAAAACTTTGTTTTAAAGTCTTTCGATATTTCTATGTCTAAGATTTATCCTGGCTGGTGAAAATTTATGTATAGTGACTGTTGTACACAGGGTTTCCTTTCCAGAAGCTGTTGAATTTGTCATAAATTCATTAGTTAACATATTTTTCTATGTTATTTGCATCTCTAGAAATACTTGTAGCTTCACATGATGCTTAAGAAGGAATGAGTTAACTGTGTATCTAGCCTGAAGAATGAATACTGAGGCTGGGGAAGCAAAACTACAAAAATATACCTTAATTCGTCCGTTTTATTCTTACTGTGCTTCCGTTGTGTGTTGTTTGAATTTCCAGTGTTCATCTCTTCACTTTTGTGCTGCAATAAGGAGTTAATCTGATTATTTCCCCTTTAGCGCAAGTGAAGGAGGCACCTGACTTTGATAATTTTGATCAGAAAAGAGTTATGATTAACACTGGTAGGAATCTTGATTAAGTGCAGCGAAGACACAATGCAAGGCACAAACTGTGTTAAAATACCAGCTTACACTGGGATGCTAGCACATGCTATGTACGTGGTTCCAGTGCAAATATTTCCAGTGTAAGTTACTGTTTCTAGTTACAATTCTCTGAAGTATCTCTTAAATACTTTGCTTAGTATCAATTAAGGCGTATCTGAGTATGGGCTTTGGAACACTTCACAGTACACACAGTTCTGTTAATTTTTTAATAAAAGAAGCAATTTTGACAATCTGACAGGTGTTGGCTGGGAGACAGCGAGTTGTTGTGGAAGTGCTTGTAAAGCTAGAAGCCCTGTAATGATGAACTAGCATGTATCAGAAATGTAAATATATTGTGATCTTGTAATTATAGTGATCTTTATAGTTCTATATATATAAAAGGGCAAAACTCAGCTGCTTCAGACGGGTGAATTTTGGTATTCCCCAACTTTTTTCAGTACTAAATTTAAAGTCATTAACTTCTAGTTTTATAGTGCCTTTCAGTCGTTGTGATGACTGACATGAATACTGCACTATTGCTGTTTATTTTAATGTGCTGATGTATTTTATGGATCTAGGTATGGTTGCCAGGACATTAATTAAGTGGCATAAGGTGTGTGTTTCTTTGTATTGACCAAGAGAACTTAGAATGACTCATTTTCTCTTCACCTTGACTTCCTCCCTTGTACTCTGTGGAGTTCTCTGAAACTTGTACTAATTGTGATCTCCAAAGCAGAATAAAAAAAACCCAACCAGTACTTGTCTCTGAAGCTCTTTCTGAAAATTGAGTCATAGACGTTATATTTTAAGCCAGCAGAATGTTTGATTATTCTACTTTTGACTGCCTTTAAAATTCTAGTTGCCATAACAACTTTATTTCTTTATTTTTAGCACATCAGTTGCCATAACAATAAAATATAGCTTTTGAATGTAACCATTTTTTTTCTCACTCTTTTTGCTTTGTTTTATAAAGAACCTTCTTTGGGGGGAAAGGAAATGTAGCAGAGCTCTTCTCCTGCAGGAACTTTGGTTAGAATACAAGCTGAAAAAAAAATATATTTTTTTTTTAATTTAGCCTTATTCCATTTCTATAGCAGTTTTTTGACTACTGAGTATTTTCATAACTTAGGCAGAAAAATTAATGCAAGTCACTGTATGAAGTCTTTGCAGAAAATTGCTGTTGGGATTTCATTTTTATGTGTTGTAGTTAATGTATTAGAAAACCATACCTGTTAAGAGTAATTTCCTTTATCTTTGTTTCATTATCTGGAATGGTTATAAATAAGATACAGGCAACTGCTACTGATAGGGGGAGAATATTTCTGTTGAAAGCTGTCCCTCTTTCTGTTTGGTTGTTTTCTTGCTCCTTACTGTAAGATTGCTTTAAAGATTACTGTTTCAGTTTTGCAGCGAGTTAACTCAGTTTTTCATAGAATCATAGAATGTTTTGGGTTGGAAGGGACCTCTAAAGGTCATCTAGTCCAACCCCCCTACAATATGCAGGGACATCTCCAACTAGAACAGATTGCTCAGGAGCCCCATCAAGCCTGACCTTGAATGTCTCCAGGGATGGGGCCTCCACCACCTCTCTAGGCAACCTGTTCCAATGATCCACCACCCTCATATTTAAGAACTTTTTGTCATGTGGTTCTTTATCGTAGCTTTCATTAAAAGTATGAGAACAAATTACATTCAGTTTGTTCCTGCAGCAGACATGACAGACATGCTTGGAAGAAGGGTGTTCAGAAAACATGCTGCAAGCCTTTTCAAGCCACATTAATTCCAGTGGCCATATAAAAATGGTGGCCACTATCATCCTACGTAGATATAACCAGTAGGACCTTGTGCCTCCATTTCTTCCTGTATGGCCCTTCCCAGGCGTATTGTCAGTTAGTGAGAAGCCAGTATTTAGTTCAGTGGGTTGATATGCCTTGATTTGGGAAGTTTTATGGAATATATCATAAAATCATAGAAAGGTTAAGGTTGGAAGGGACCTTAAAGATCATCAGGTTCCAACCTCCCTGCTATGAGCAGGGACCCCTCCCAGTACACCAGGTTGCATAAGGCCTTATCCAACCTGGCCTTGAACACCTCCAGGGAGGGGGCTTCCACAACCTCCCTAGGCAATCTATTCCAGCACCTTACTAACCCTGTGGTGAAGAATTTCTTCCTGATGTCTAACCTAAATCTACTCCCTTCCAGTTTAAAACCATTACCCCTTCTCCTATCACATCCTCTCTGGTGAAAAGCCCCTCCCCAGCTTTCCTGTAGCCCCTTCAGGTACTAGAAGGCTACTATAAGGTCTGCCCCGAGCCTTCTCTTCTGCAGGCTGAATAGCCCCAACTCTCTCAGCCTGTCTTCATAGCAGAACTGCTTCAGCCCTTTGATCATCTTCGTGGCCCTTCTCTGGACCCTCTGCAACAGGTTCATGTCTTTCCTCTTCTGAGGGCTCCAGAGCTGTACACAGTACTCCAGGTGTGGTCTCACCAGAGCAGAGCTGTGAGGCAGAATCACCTCCCTGGTCCTGCTGGCCACACTTCTTTTGATGCAGCCCAGGATGCAGTTGGCTCTCTGGGCTCCAGCGCACACTGGCAGCTTGTGTGGAGCTTCTCATCTACTACCACCCCCAAGTCCTCTTCCTCAGGACTGCTCTCTAGCCATTCTCCCCCCAGCCCGTATTTGTGCCTGGGGTTGTGCCGACCCAGGTGCAGGACCTTGCACTTGACCTTGTTGAACTTCATGGGGTTGGCATTGTTCTACCTCTCCAGCCTGTCAAGGTCCTTCTAGAGTGTCAACCACACCACACAGCTTGGTATCATCAGCAAACTTGCTGAGGATATGCTCAATCCCACTGTTCCTGTCTCCAGCGAAGATGTGGAATGCACTGGTCCCAGTACTGACCCCTGAGGAACACCACTTGCCTCCACTTGGACACTGAGCCATTGACCAACAACTCCCTGGGTGTGGCCATCCAGCCAGTTACTTATCCATTGAGTTGTCCCTCTGTCAGATCCATATCTTGTCAGTTTGGAGACCAGGATGTTGTGTGGGACAGTGTCAAAAGCTGTGCACAAATCCAGGTAGATGACGTCAGTTGCTCTGCCACTATCCACCCTCTCTGTAGCCTTGTTGTAGAAGGCCACCCAATTGGTCAGGCATGATTTGCCCTTAGTAAAGCCATGTTGGCTGTCACCAGTCACCTCCTTATTTTCCATGTGCTCCATATTTTCCATATATCTTAAAAATAGGTGAATGAAAAGATTGACATTTAGCTTGAAACCATAATTTTGAGCAGAGGGGAAAGGTTTACGTGTTGAATTTGGCCTTAAACTTAATCTATAGACTCTGTTTCTATAGTCCCTGATGATGTCCTTTCCAAAAGGACTTGTAGATTCTCTCAGAAATACTGTCTTTATATTTAACCTCTTTTTCATACTGATAAAGTATATGTTTAATTTATTTTTTTTTTTCTTAGAGATGACAAATGATGTCAGGTTTGGTATTTCTTTTTGAATTAAAAAAATTTCTCCGTTCACATAACATTTTACATGTGCCAGTTTCTAGCTATAAATACAAATGTCCTCATTATCTAATACAATCAAACTAATAAAAGACAACATTTGCTAGTTGTTGGAAGTATTTAGATGTTATTAATCTTGAAACAGTTATCAGACGTGAGATTTGATAAATTTTAATTAGCCATTTTTTAACTCTAGGGCAAAAAAAAATATTGGTAACTCTTGCTTTTAGTGGCATTTTCGAACCCTCTGTTGTTGCTGCGTTCCATGTCTGAGAGTTATCCAGGAGTCTACTTCAACTGCTGCTGTTTACAAAATTTTCCTTCTAGACTGCTCTTGGTAGGAAGCTATTCCTGATCCTTCCTCATATATGGTTGTTGATGCAAGCGTGTGCTGATACAGACTCCATGCTGTAACAAGATATAAGTGATTCCTCTTCTGCAGTTCCAGCTGGGAGGGGAATTTGGTCTAAATGAAGCTGAGCTTAAAATCCGTAAAAAGAAATTGTGCCATGCTTCAGTTTATAAGTAATTTTCATGCCTTATCCTTTCCATGTTCCTCTTTTCCATTTCCTCACAAAAGTGGTAGAATAGTAATACTGAATAACACTTTGTTTAAAGATAGTCTTCTAAGGTTCACCATTTACTGTGATTGTTTTCAGCTTTATTGTTCTCAAGAAATAGTTGGATTGGATTTACTAATCCAAATTTGGGATCAGCACCACCTGTTCCTCAGTAATCTTGCACTAAAAAAATAGTGAATCTTTCATTCTTTACTGATTTTTGTCTACACCAGCATTTGAAGCTATGACTTTTTCTCCTACATGATCCTAGTTGTTAGTTGTTTTTCTGAGCTACCTCTTGTCTCCTTGAGGAAGCACTATTTTAAAAAATCTATTAAAAGAAAAGTTTAGGGTGGAATGTGCCAATTATGTACGCAAATCAAAACGTAAATTGTTCATGTGACTAGGCATGCACTTCCAGCCAGCCCACCTAGATCAGACTAGATGCTCTGGGAGAAGGTTACTGTGACCATTTAACCTAAGCCACGTCCATCACAAGTGGATTTGAATTGGACACACATCCATGGATGTGTCACCTTACAGTAGCTGCCAGTTAACATTTTTTAGAACAGACAAGTGGAGTGGATAATTCTGAAGGGTTTTATACTATTTTTGAGAAGATAAATTATGCATGTTAATATTCTCTGTGTTGTATCTTTCAGCACAGATTAAAAGTAAGTTGCCAGAGGTTATGGTGGGGAGTTTCTTGTCCTACAGGTTTGTCTTTGTGACGTTCAAAAGTACGATACTGAAATGGAGAGAGATTTGGAAGTGCATGCAGTGCTGATCATACTGTAGTTTATGGGTATGTGGCCTGGGCTTTCATCTGAGGATGCTTTGAGGATGAGAAGAAGTGATGCCCTTGGGAGGATTTAAAGAAATAATTGGTGCAACTTTTTATTTGTTTTTAAAAGGCAACAAAGAATGAAAGTCACATTTGCATGTACTTCAGCTTATTCTTTGGTGTGTCCAAACTTGTGGTTTTGAAAGACTGGCAGATTTTGAAAGACTGACTTGATCCTTGTGCTCATATCTTAGTAGTTGCTTTTGAACTTATAGCAGTTGCATAATTTGAGCTCATTAAAGCAAAAGTTGTTGTCATTTAAAAGGTCATGCTGTAGTTAGGAGAACTCTTTGGCTTGCAGTATATGAAAAAATCAAAGTAGGTGATCATAGTATTTGGGATTTTTTTTATTTGTAGCCTTAAAATCTGTTACCTTATCTCTACTGAAATAGAATTACTACTAATACTGACTGAGCTTATGCTTCTGCCCATTCAGCAGGAATCCTGTCAACATTTACTTTCTTGGTGCCTGGTCGTGATATGTTTTTAGAATACCAATATCTATGGAATGCAATTCTTGGCTTGACATAGACAAAAGTATTAGTAAAAACACAATTATGTGAAAACATGTCTCGAAAAAGTTTAAATGAATGCAGTATTAAAATCTTTTAAGTATTATTTTTAAATGTGAGTAATGATTCCCACAGGAAAAGAAAGGGTAGTACTACCTGCACTGTTCAGTCTATTCTCTACATTTCAGTGTATCTTCATTTACACTTCTCTTAATTGCTCTCTTTTGTCCTGTGATTTAAAAGATGAAAAATGTAATTGTCTCTTGAAAGCAGTGTAATTAATAGGTAGTTCGTGTCTGTTCACTCTAATGTATTTCCATGCATAGGGGTTATGCTTTGTTAGGACATCTGCATGGGTTTGTTGCAGTACTTGAAATGCAGAGGGACAGTTCTGAACAAAATGCACGTGCTCTTGAACTGTCAGTGTAAGCTTTCACAAAGCACTGCCTGAACATGAGTCACACAGTCAAAAGTGGGAGCTAAAGGAAAAGCAATGCATATAACAGGGCCCTCCATCGGGGTGCCTGGAGCAGTGGTAGGGAGTAAGCCTGTATCCTTTTGCCAGTATAAGTTTTTTTTAAATATCACTAGTTTAAGGGTAGGTGAATTAGTTTTAGTGGCAGACACATGGAGCTGTCTGAAAGTATATGTTGTTTTGCTTTTCATACCATTCTAAGACATTTTGTTGTTTTTCCATTGTCCATTTTAATTTGTTTTGGAGCTGTTTGTACCATATGTGGTCAGTTAGTAAACAGCATCCTTATTTAGCTTAAGTGCTGTTTGTTTAAAGCAAATTCTATGTTTCATGCCTGAAAAATGCTCATTATCACCATTCATTAGACTTCACAGTATTTCCCTGAAGTAAATTCAGTTCTTAATAGCTAGTTTATTGCAGGGTATTTTATTTCTGTTGGTCTGAAGCACAGAAGTTAGGAGGTATTTGTCGCTCCAAATTGAGTGCATAAAGTGAATTCCATTTGTCATAGGAGCATCGATATAATCTTGAAGGATGCTCCTCCTGAAGAAAAATGAATGTAATGTAAAATACGGAAAAGTAACCATCTAATCCATGAGATCACAGTAGTAATGTTTAAGGGGAGATTGTAACAATTTGCACCAGAAACTTGCTTAAAATGTATTAGATAAATGAATAATGCTAGTAGCAAATTTATAAGTTTCATACTTCTAAATGTTCAATGTAGTTGTTAAATAACAGCATTAAAGGATTGCATAATAAATGGCAAATGTGATTGCCCATCTTTCTCTACTGATCCACCACAACACAGGAAAAAAATGTGGTTTTCCCCCCAATTTGTTGTTCTGCACCACAGCATCCTAACGATCCAAAACTGGTATGATGGTGGCTAAAATTTGTCTCATTAGAAATAGTACTGGAAGAGGACTGGGGCTGTGAGTGCAGCAGAGGAACAGGCTGAAACAGAGCCTGCTGGAGTAGTAGTAAAAGGAAAACAGATCAGTAGCACCTTTCCAGATCCTTCACATACCTTGACCTTTTAGAAGGCTGCTGTCCCCTTCCAGCCTTGTACCTGAATTCTCTCCAACCTCCACTCCAAATATTATCAGCCCCTTGCTCTTCCCCATCTTATAGAGCATATCCTGTTGCTGCCATCAAATTCAGTTTCACCTCTGATGTGGACAAGGCTTATGTAAGTTTTGGGGATAATTTTTTTCCAGTAACAGTGAGCAACGCTCCGCAAGAACGTCTGCGTTTAAAAAATGTAGGTGTGTAACTTGTATCACTTTATCTTTTTTGCAGTCACAGGGGTATGCATGCCATAGAATTGTAAAATTATTTCTGGCATTCTTTATGATGATGGGGTGGGAAGGAGAAGGGAAGGAAACTGATCTGTAATAGCAAAACTGGTAAATGAGACTGTCGGGTGGAGAAAGATTTCATGAGTTTAAACTTTCTACAAGATAGGGTAGTTTCCTTGAGAACTAACACTTGGGGTTTTTACCGCTGGCCCAAGCCTATTTAGTCTTGGTGATGATGAAGACTAACTGCGACATGAAAAGTTCTGAGCTGATACTGGTGAGAGTGGTCACCTGTTGTAACAGGGGCCCATGTGAGCTGTGGAAACTCCGTCCTTGGAGGTGTTCACAGCTCAGCTAGATGGGACCCAGCGCAGCCTGGCTGAAATCAGGCCTGTTTGAAGCTGGCCTTGCTTTATGCAGAGTGTTGATATCCAGGGGTGCCTTCCAACCTAAAGTGTTTAAGAAGTCTTAAGATTATTTTGAGAAAAAACAATGCTTTTGTACATATAGAAGTATACTTCTTAGCTCTCATATGCCTATACTCAGGTGAACATTCCTGTATGTTCTGTGTAAGCTAGCGCCCTTCATGGCAGGTTTTTAAATAGACAGCTGTAGTGGGTGGATTTTGGGAAGAGGCTTTATATTCCAAATAATAAAACTGATTTCAGCCTTAAATATACCACCAGTACGACTTCACAGAGCAAATTCAAACTAGTACACGCACATGCAGTTTTTAAGGCAACTACTGATTTTTCTTCCTCTTCTCCCTGTTTAAGCTGTGCTACGAGCTGCAAGCTTTATAAAACAATTTTTCTGGAAGCATTAAAAACAAAACCAGAGTGTCCATTTGATGTGGTAGACAAATAATTGCCAGAGGTGGTTAAAATAAAAATAAACTGAAGAAACACCTTTGTTGTGTAGGCTAAGGAGAAAGTGGATAAAAGAAAATAATGTGTTTAAAAAAAAAAAAAAAAGGAATTGGGCAGAAGGAAAGATAAGGAGCTGCTATGTGCATCAACATTGTCATTCAGGTCTGCATGTAAGTAAATAACTATTAATAATGTTCTCATCACACACTCTCAGCTGCATCTCCCTGCTCTGATCAGTGTCTTTTAAAATGATTTTACAGAAATTACTGTTGTCCATTTCATTCAGCTGATCATCCCATATTTTAACAGAGTCCTGAAAGACTTCAAGCTACAAATCAGCGGTGCGACTGAGATGCTTCTTTTCATTTCAGGAATTGCTTGTATCAGTCCTGTTGCCTTACTGAAAAGGTTTAGAAAATAAGTATTCCTATTCCTTTCCAAATAGGAGAAATGAGTAATAGATTGTTTCCTTGCCTGGAGCTTCTAGATCTATCTCTGGATGGACTTTTTCTGTCTCAGGAGCTTTATCTCACTTCCTTACCAGGGTCACACACATCACCGCTCCTTTCACAGGCCTTCTTTTCATACACAGTCCTCGAGCTCCTGCCACATCTGTTTTCAGGGATCAGATGGTGTGAATCTTCTCTTTTGGATGGTAACTTCTTTCTAGCGGAGGTAACTCATAAAGAAGGTGTGGAAATGCTCCTTCTATTCAGCTTGAAGAAGAGTGCTTAGTCCTTCTTCTGGATGTAACCAGCTGTGGGGATTTATTGCCTTGTTTAACAGCCATTAAGTTCTTCCAAAATAACTGTTCTCTCTTTTGCACTTCCTTTTTGTTATGTGCAAAGCAAAAAAAAATAAAATCTTGAAGCACATTTTGTTTAAAACTGTGCCAGAGTCCCTAATGTGCCTCTAATCTACAGACAGAAAACTTTTGCCATATAGGTTTTTATTGTGCTGCCTCGGATAGAACATTCCAGTATTGCCACATCTTGTAAAATTCTGTCTGTAATTGCGTAGTTTCATCAGAACTAGCTGATTTCTGCTTTAATTTTCACTTGCCTCCAAATATATACATAAAATACAGTACCAGATAGCACAGTCAGGCTGTTGCAGTTTGTACTGCTGCTTCTTAGGAAATGCCACCGTGAGTTGGGCTCCGGGTACAGCTGAGGTGAAGGAGCCACTGGCAGCTTGACTCTTTTTTTTTTTTTTTTTTGGTAGTGAAGGAAGCCTGCTAGTATTTCCACAAAGAAAGAACTCAAGCTCCTTTACTTTTGAATCACTTTATCCCTTTAATTATAATTCATTAAAGGGGAAGTACTTTACCTGCATTGAAAACCAACCAGCAGAGGTTGCCGTTGATTTTTCTGTTGCCTCTTACCTGCTTAGCAGCATCTGGATTTCTTCTATGAGACTTGAAATATTTGGCTGACATTTGTTGTCAGTTTGGTACCCTGAGCACAGAGTAATAGGCACTGCAGTTTTGGACATCAGCTGGACCTGACCTGTGAGCAAGGTGACTCTGGTAGCTCTAGTAGTTGCCAACATTCAAATCTGTATTGAGCAGAATGCACTGAGCATGTAGTTTCTGTGGTCCACTTATTTTAGGCTTTACCTTTGCTTATCTAACGTGCCCTTGTGTCTTTGAGACTTTCTAACATCCATTTTAAGATGTTTTGGCCCTTTGTTTCTCAGGTGCCCACCACGAACTGGCCCAGGGAGGGGAGGGAGCATTACAGTTGCTGCCATGCCTGTGCACGCTGATGTTTGTTCTCCTCCTCCCCCACAGGAGGAGTGGGAAGAGGAGGAATAAAAATTGCTTCCTATTGTTCCGCCCGTGGTATGGATAGCTATGGCTTAATGATGTACTCGGGGACTAAATTTAGTCATTAAATCTGTTGTCACAGCCATTTGCAGTTCTGAGGTATCGGAGGGATTTTAATTTTTTCTTCAATCCTTCGATGGAGGAACTTGGAATTCTCTCACGCTGTTACTGCAAACCACTCTCTCGCTGCCGTGTTTTATGCTGCTTCACATTTCTGCAGACTTGTCATTCAGCCTTGAATATTTGCTCCAGGCTATACTCTAAATACAAGATGTTAACCCAGGAGCAGCTTATTAAAATTTTGCCTGTGGTTTGCCTTGTGGAACTAAAGGAATTGAAATCACTGTAGTTTCTAATGACTTAGTTGTTAAAGCCTCTGACACCATTCCTGACACATGTATTTTGCTGATCTGTAGTCCAAAATACTGCTCTGTGCTTGGTATTTTGGTATCTAAATTGCTGTTTCTCTCTGTGTCTAAGGATGTCTGGAGTGTCTGTGCAAGATAACTTTGATTGTGCTTCTGTTACTGGTTTTATTTTTAGGAAGCATGAAGTGAACAAAAGTTCTGAGTCCTTAATCAGGGAATAACAGCATCCGTTTGCATGAATTGAGAGACGAGTTAATTTGGTTTAGAAGTCTGAGCTTTGAAAAAGAATGTGTTGCTCAGAAGTATTGGTATTAAAAGCAATGTTTGCAGTTGGTTGTAGCAATTAAAAATTGGTACAGTGTTGAAACCAGTTGCAGATGAGTTTTATAATAAATATCCCTTAAGTATGACAAAAATTACAGTTCCCTAAAAATTACTTATTATCTTTTAAGCAGGACAAAATTGGAGTCAAACAGTGGAATATAGGCATTGTAAATGGTTGGCTTTGTGAAAGAGATGCATAGGAAGTTAGTATTCACAGAACAGCAATAAACACTTTTAGTTCGGTGGTGATGGCGGTGTCTCAAGTAACCTACAGAGCTGCAGTCAGTGGGGTGGACCTGGTTTAAATGTTTGATTTATTTGGGTTTTGGAGTGTATATCCTGTAGACTTCAAACGCTGTTTCATTCTTCGGCGTTCGGCGCGCTTTGTGCGCCCGATCCGGAGCTGAGCGGCTCGAACGAGGAGGTCGCAGCACTCTTCAGCTGGCACCGCCCGAACGAAGGTCAGCGGCCCGGGGGGCGCGTCCCCGGGGCCGCTGGCCGCGGTGCCTCCTCCGCCGGTGGCGGGTGGGCTCCCCCGCGGCGCTGCGTGGGCGCCGCCGGCCCGGCCCAGCCGCCGCTCCCCGGGGCGAGCGGCGCGGCGCGACCATTGGCTGGGTGGGGGGGCCGGCACCGCTCCAGCGCCCGGCGGGGCTGCAGCGGCGGGGGGAGAGGAGGAGGAGGAGGAGCGGGCTCAGGTGCACGCCATCCTTTCCAGGGGGAAGGAGAGAGGAGCGAGAGAAGCTCCAGCCGCGCCGCTGTAACTAGGACTTCCCTACTCAAGCAGTTCAGCACAGTGGCTGGGGAGGATGCGTGTAGGTGAGAAAGATCGCTATATTGCTTTGACAGAGAATTGCAGAAAGTAGTAATTTTATATGTGGTCTGTTGCTTATAGATGAAGGGAATGAATAGCTGGAAATATTCCGGGATGTTGTAAAACCGAAAGGACTTTCTGTACAGCCTGGCGATGCACGACAGGAAATTAACTCCAAAAAGAATGCTTTCTCTCAAACTGCTGCAACAGAATTGAAAATTTTTCGTTTCCAGTATCTGAAATTCTTCCTGAAGACACAACAAGGACTATCAAAAACATCAGAGAGGTTCTGATACTTTTGAAGAGGCTTAAAGCAAATACTGGTATAATATCTGAATGACCTTGGAGATCATTTTATGTGGATTCATTAATTTTCACTGCCAGTCTTCTAGTCTCAGGAACTCTAGGATTAAAGATGGTTTTAACATTGTAGGGGCCTTCCAGAAAGCAAGATTGTATACAATTAATTACCTGCCTAATGATTGCTGAACTAATCAAGCATTTACGTAAAACTGAACACAGAAGATGCTTTCTTTTAACATTTGCTTTCTCCACAACTGCAAATAAAATGGACAAGGTAATGTCCTGCAATTTGAAGAACATTTTTTTAAAGCAACTATTTGTTATGCTGATCATCTAATGAATATAGTAACCCTAAAACTACATAGAAGATGAAGCTGAATAACAGAATGATGGAGTAGTAAACAGTGGCAGCTTTTCTAGTCAAATCAGCATTTCATTAGCTTCCCAGCAGAATGCAGATGGAAGTTTCTGTTCTCGTTGTGTGGGGGTTTGTGAAATGATTCAGGTGTTGCTACAGAGGTGAGCAATATCATGGATATACCTATGAGCTCCTGGGTACTGATCCACTGTAGCAGATGTGGCAGAGTTTCCAAATATTTTTTTAAATTGCTGAAATTAAATTCCAGAGGATTTATTTTGTTTGTGGGGACCTTGAATTATGCTTCTGGTATTAATAATTGTAACGGACTATAACTGAAGGAGTTGTGAATATTGACATAAATCTCCAAATTCTATTCTTAAATTATTTTCATTTTTAAATGAATAGACAAAATCTTCCTCATTGTATGTGAGATGTATGTTTTCCTTCGTGGGAGTCAGAGGACAACATCTGCCTTGTCCCCCACCCATCTCTCTCCAAATAAAATTCATTATTCATACCCAAATAGTGGTGAGTCTATTGGAATTAACCTTGACAAAAATGTTTACCTTACCTTTCCAATGGCTAGCACGGATAAGATGGAGTGCCATCTCCTGAACGGATCCAGAAAAGACAGCGTTAGATGATGAACTTTTTCATTTAGTCTCCATTCAGTCTGTGATTTAAATTGAGACTTTTTAAAGGATTATCTCCAGTAACTACTGGTCCAGGAAAACTGAGCTGTACCAAGGTTCCTCCTTCCCTTCCTCCCCCTCACCCCATTATATTCCAAAGTAAATGACTTTCTCAGGAAAACAAGCAGTCAGAGATTTGCCCCCTCTCCTTCCCTGGGAAATGAATGTGTCTCTTTTTGTCAGCTTTTATTTTGGTATTTCACAGTACGTGTTTGTTTTAGAAGTGCCTTGTGTTTGCTAAAGATTGGTCAAGAGCACTGGAGGAGCTGATCAGTGGCCTTTCTCTTTCTGGCTTTTTTTTTTTCTTTTTTCTTTTCTTTCTTTCTCTCCTTAAAGCTAAGGTGTGCCAGAGGTGATGCACTGATGCTGAGGAGGCATCAACAGCTATGGGACTGTAATCCTCTCAAATGTAAGCACTGGCAGTGTCTACAAAGAGAGATCGTGAGACGCTGAAGCAGAGTTTAGCTGCTGTTAAGCAGGTCATCTGCTCACTAAGGCTCAGATTGCAGTATTCCCCAATCACAAAACATGAACCAGTCCCGATGGATTGAATGGAGGACTCTGAATATGAGCAGTAGTGTTATGAACATATCTGAGCATCTCTCCTGCCCTCTTGGATTTGGTCACTACAATGCAGTTGACATCTGTATCCTTGAGACAGTTGTTATTGTCTTGCTAACATTTTTAATTATTGCGGGTAACTTAACTGTGATATTTGTTTTCCACTGTGCTCCACTTCTGCATCATTATACCACCAGCTATTTTATTCAGACCATGGCCTATGCTGATCTTTTTGTTGGAGTTAGCTGCTTGGTTCCTACTTTGTCACTGCTCCACTACTCGACAGGTGTCCACGAGTCCTTGACTTGTCAAGTTTTTGGATATATCATCTCTGTGCTCAAAAGCGTGTCTATGGCATGTCTTGCTTGCATCAGTGTGGATCGCTATCTTGCTATAACAAAGCCTCTCTCCTATAATCAACTGGTCACACCTTGTCGCTTGAGAATCTGCATCATTTTGATCTGGATATACTCTTGTCTCATCTTCTTGCCTTCCTTTTTTGGTTGGGGAAAACCTGGTTACCACGGAGATATTTTTGAATGGTGTGCTACCTCCTGGCTAACTAATGCCTATTTTACTGGCTTTATCGTGTGCTTACTATATGCTCCTGCTGCCTTTGTCATATGTTTCACATATTTCCACATCTTTAAAATTTGCCGGCAGCACACCAAAGAGATAAATGATCGGAGAGCTCGATTTCCTAGCCACGAAGTGGATGCTGCTGGGGAGACTGGGCACAGCCCTGATCGCCGCTATGCCATGGTTTTGTTTCGGATAACCAGTGTGTTCTACGTGCTGTGGCTCCCCTATATCATATACTTCCTGCTGGAGAGCTCTAGGGTGTTGGAAAACCCAGCGCTTTCCTTCTTAACGACATGGCTTGCTATAAGCAATAGTTTCTGCAACTGTGTGATATATAGTCTCTCCAACAGCGTTTTCAGGCTGGGACTGCGGAGACTGTCAGAGACAATCTGTTCATCTTGTACGTGTTTAAAAGACAGGGATGTACGGGACCCTAAACCAAGAAAACGGGCTAATTCCTGCTCCATTTAAAGAAAACCTACACATGTAACCAAATGTGGAGTTTTGATACTATTTGCTGTATCTGGAAACTTGCCAGAAGAGAAATGTTTACCTGAATAGCTTGCTATGAGGTTAGAGTGAGTTTAAAAGTGATGGTGGGAAAGGAAAAGGCTCCTCTAAAGAGATGTCACTGAACTTGAATATAGCTCCTGTGAAATTTGTTAGGAGAGCAGATCAACAGAAATGATGAAGAAAGTCAGAACTAAAAATCTTCCAAAGGGCATGAAATAACTACCACATCAGAGGAGGTTCCTCATAAAATAAATAAGTTAGTTACTACCTTGTATTTTTCCCCCCCTGTAGAAAAGTTGTCTTGCTATCTTTGTGTCAGAATATACCGTAGCCTTCTGAATTTAAACATATTTAAGAGGAAACAACAACACAGTAGGTGGCTATCCGTAAATTATATACCTGAGGACTATAGTAGATATTGCAGATTAATAATCAGCTCTGTCTCTGCTCTCATCTTGTACAAGTTTCAGTTGTACAAAAAATCCGCAATGCATACAACTCACACTGAGCACGATGCATTTGGGTAAAATAGCACATTTTGGTGCAACTTTCACAGAAGCTCTCCCTCTTATTTCCCCTTTTTTTCCATGCTGTACATCCCTAGTTTCCTTTGCTTCTAAGTGGTTTGGTTTGAGGGCATCTATGAGGTAAACTTGAGTTTCAAACCATTCCTCCTGCTGAAGGCAACAGGCCTTCCTGGCTGGCTGAGTAGCTGCAGCTGCCCATGTACAATGACTTCTTCAATCTTTCATTCTCTTGATCCTGTTAAATTAGCACATGGTATTGCTGTGGTGTCCTTTAGGGTGTACTAAAGCTTCTCCTTTATTGGCTACACAGATAATCCTAATGCAAATATGGTAATTGCACACAGCAGTGTGCAATACTGCTTAGAAAATTAAAACTAACTAACCCTTTTCTTTGGGAAGTCTAAATAACTTACTGTTGTAGCTGTCAACCCGTTGTGTGAACCTAGCTTGCACATACTGTATTTTTTTTAGAGAAAACATAAATTGTGGTCTGTGCCTAATGTTTTCATAGCACATGGAATAGGTAAATGCTACAGGATTTAAAAATTACACTTGCTTTAAGAGAAATACTTCTGTGCAGTTGTTGAATAGCTGTTTGTTAGACAGGTGTTCTTGGAGGGGGGAACAAGGCAGTTTAGTATTAAATACAAGCAAAGAGCTTCAGAGTTTCCTTTTGTACTAAACTGATTTTCACATCCACTTATGAAATATTTTTTATTTTGCAAGGGCACACATTACGTTTGTGTAATAAATTGCCAGGGGTTCAGATGCATGCCAGTCAAGAAAATATTTGAATTATTATTTTGAACCAAATGTAATTTTCTTAGATGGTTATTGGCTTTTTAAAAAGGCCCAATTATTGATTATTGGTGCCTTTTAACACTGCACTATTATTCCTTCTTTCACCAAAATGCATATGTAAAGATTGTGCCTATTACTTTTTGTAACGGAAGCTAACCACGCTTGCACAATTATGTGGTTTGACTCTAGATCTCCCTTAGTTATGTATTCTTTGTGCCGTTGAGGTGGTTCTGAACCCCTGTACGTTTTTTAAACCTGTAAGAAAGTTGAAACAATGGAATAAAGTAGTATTATGTATATAAAAACCAGCCTTGGCTTTAGTTCCCTGATGTTACACCCTGTTCTCTGAAAGTTCTTTTGGGTTAGGACTCAAGAGTGATGAACAATTTAAAAACCAAACCGCAAAGCTGCTTACTTGCTGTCTTAAATGTTTATACAACCGCTTCTAGTGTTGTACAATCTTTAAGGCAGATTGATATATGACTTGAAACATTCCCCTAGCTAAGCTGAGCTGTTTCTGACAGCCCTGATAGATACTATGGAAAAACTAGTAGTGGTCTTTGCATGTATCTACAGGAATGTGTCTGCTGCCTTCTTTTGAAAAGTAGCTGTTTGTTTCGGAAGGCTCTTTTTGGCTGACTGCTGCTCTGTAAGGTTATGTAACCCCATCTCTTCTTACAAACACGACTTGGATTTAATTTTGTCATTAGTCATTGTTTCCTGCTTAGCAGGTTCTCAGCGTGCAAGACTTAGACAAGGAACAATGAAATACCTGATTTCTCACAACTCACGAGACTGGTTTCATACCAATAAAGTAGTTTTATGCCTGTACTCCAGAGCTTGTGGCTTGCTGGTTCTGGTTCTTGTTGGCATTGCTGGTAACAAGTTTCTATGGGACCTCCTGAAATTCAAGAAAAAATCTAGAAGATGCTTGGAGTTGAGAAACACAGCCTGGAGGCAGTAGATGCTTTGTTAGCACGGTACTTTAACTACAAATATGTAGAAATATACAAGCTAACTCATTTGTATCGGTAGTGCCTTAGTTGATCCTTGCTTGTATAACCTCAGCAAATGGAGATGATGTGCAGCAACTTGAAGCTTTGTCGCCTGCAAACAGAAGGTCAACTTGGGGGGCTGCAGCACAAGGTTTACTCACGAGCCCACTGGTTCCTTGCCCGTAAGGGCAGAGTTAGCAATACTTTTCTCTCTACCACCGTGTTGAGCTTGTGGAGTTGTCAGGTGGGACTCAATATTTCCTTTTCCCTCAGGCTGTCCTTGGAGGGAGAGAATGTTATAGAAATCCAATACCCTGCAAACCAATTGTAGGTTCCTAGGTTCTTCATCCTTTTTTACGGGGTTTGTTTCTTAAATATTAACATTCTTTCACCAACAAGGTTAAGCCAGTTTGCTTATCTGGACCCTGAATTGCAGTTGCTGCAAAGTCACACTTCAGCCTGTTCTCTGCAAAGCCAAGTCTTCTGGTCTCGAATCTGTCAAATTAAACATCCTCAGCAGAGCTAAATACTGCGTTTCTTCTTGCTTATTCCCAGATGACAGAATTTGACCTGGTGGTTGGTCACGTGAATTTTTAAATTTAGTAAGTGTGTTTCATTTTTTGAAAGTGTTTTCTAGACTTATGATTTAAAATGTTATTGGAGGGAGGTTTGTTATTGTTTTACTCATGCTGTCTGAGGATTCCAGCTGGTGCTAAATTATCTTCCAAAATTATGAGGCTGAACGTTTTGATGAATAGAAAAAGTCCAGTAGGAATTGCAGTCACCCAATCTGTCACTTCTGATTTTCATTCTGTCATTATATAATTGTCGCAGACCGATAGTCCGTTCCCCACAATAATACCTCATGCTTTTGTATGAAAATCTGATTAAAGAATGAGACTTTTAAAGGTGGCACCTGAAGTACGTGTCCCACTTTAATGTGCCTAAAGATCTTTATGACTTATGAAATACCTAGTAAATAGGTGACGAGACACAGACCAAAGAAATCACAATAAAAAAATAATTGTTGATAATATAGTTAATAACTCCCTCAATGTATCTGTACATGGAGAGACTTTCCTAAAATTTCAATTACTTTAAAATAAAAACAAAGGAAAAGCCATGAGCAGACAACATATGTAAAATATTAAAGGTAAAGCAAAGAGATATATATAATAGGTAAGCAAATCATATAAATAAATAAATTTTTAAAAATATTTCTTTGATCTGAGGGTAGCAGAGCACTGTAACAAGCTGCTTAGTGAAGTTGTGGAGTTTCTGTCCCTGGAGACATTCAAAACCTGCCTGGATGTGTTCCTGTGCAATCTGCTCTAGGGTATCCTGCTCTAGCAGAGGGGTTGGACTAGATGATCTCCAGAGCTCCCTTCCAACCCTGACAATTCTCTGATTCTGTGATATATATTAAAAAATCAGAATGTTTTGTGTTCGATGCTCCTTTGTGCAGGTAGATTATGTTGTGTCATTGCATTTCTCTTGAATACTTACACTTGTAGTGTAAAGGAGGCTATGTCAAGGTCAATTGCGTTACTGTTTTTGGAATCTCATGCCTTCAGACTAAGGAAAAATCAAAAAAACCTGTGTAATGGCAGCAAAAGTGCTACCAGAAAAGTAATTCTTTCTTCACCAAATTCTATGTGCTTCCGTATTTTCTGGAACAGCTAAATTAATTTATCCTCAAAATACTGTTCTTTAAAGTAAGAGTACGTTCTTGTAATGAAAAGCACAATGCTGTCTTTTAAAAGTTTACTTACAGTCTTATAGTTAGATATTTTTTCCCGTTTCTGCTTAAGAATCCATTGTGTAATTGTACTTGATAAACCATGAGCTATCATGCTAGATTTATTTTTGTGCAGAATCTGTGTGCTTCATCTCTGGGGTGTTTTGCTTTATTGAGCCAGTTTATGAAGACCTTTGAAAAACAGCATTTATATAGTTTTTATGAATATTTTTAATTCATTAGTGTCTGACAACTGAGTATCTATAAGCACGCTTAGTTTTCACACCCAGCAAAACTAATAACATCTTTTTTTTGTACAATAACGGTGACACTTACCAGTCAGTATTAGATATTGGCTATTGAGAAAAGTGTATCAATGTCATGATTAGCTGGTTCATTAACTATTTCATTTTGTGTATGACCAATTAAATTTAACTATAAAAAAAAAAAGTTGTTGCAACAGCCTATTGAGCTGATGGGAAATGCATGAGATTTTATACTGTCTCACAGTTGATTCTCAACATGAAGCTATTTTAGATTTCTGTATTACAGTTGTAGCCAGGCAAATAAATATATGGATTTTTTTTTTAATGCTACTCTTTGAATGCTGAGGATCTGTATCTCTAAATCCAAGCTGCTGCTTGTGGTGGGAACATCCCTTTAACAGATCTCCAGCTTGGTTGCAGTGTGCCTAGCAACATGATGGTTCTGGAGCTGACTTTGCCAAGGAGCAGTGCCAGAGGTTCACAAGGCCAACAGTGCTGTGGGGGAAGAATGTCAGTGAAGGTGGTGGTGGCCTCCCCAGCCATCCTCCAGGACCAGCTAATTTGCAGATCTTTCGATTTTATTGTCACTGTCACCAAAAGGATAAGTTTAAGCCTTCGACTTGATCCTCCCTGTGTTGTCTCTGTCTCTGTTCAGGCTGTTATATGGATGGAGTGCTGCATCATTCTACTAATGAACTCAATTATAATTATTTTGTTGGTGTTTTTTTTATTAAAACATTTTATGTATGTCACTTGAATGGCAAAACCAAACATTTATTTATTAACAAGATGCTGACTAATTTTTAGGCCTTTCCAGAAATAGACGCATCACCGAGGTGGTGATTTCCTGTCGCTTGCAGCATTGCCTGCAACATTGCTTGAAGATAGTATTTTCCAAAGAATACACTATTTTTGCTAAACCAAATATAAAGTTCAATTAAAATCTTATTTCTTGCCCACGTTAATAATTAATATTAATTAATAATATTTGATTTGTTTTAGTCTGTACTAAATCTATGCATAGATCTCTGCAGCCATTAAGCATAATTAATTGTTCACAAAAGACTATTTCACTATTGTAGATTTGTGTGATGAAAGCAATACAGAAGGACATTTAAGGGTATATTCCTACTCACAGATTTTTCTAGTCAATCTTACATAAAATTACTCCTTTCTCCATCTGATGCTAGGATAATCCTTCCAGAAAATGTGATTTGAGCTCCATGAGCTTTAAGTGCTAAGGGAACAGCACGTGAACAGAGAATAAGCTGTTAATGGCTCTGCGCCCCAGCAAAAAAAAAAACCTAAAACCCCCTCACTTTTACATCCATAATTTCTATGGACTTTTCCATTGTCCAAGTACTGCGAAAGATAGGATGACTAGAAAAAAACATAGTGCTTTCAGCTGCACTGGCATGAGGCTGCGAAAAGCAAATCAGGCAGTAAAAATGTCTGTAGATCTTCGGGTTTTTATCACAGTCTTATGTCAACTGCTGCCATACTTAACCCTCTTGAGAAGAATGTGACAGCAATGCTGAAGGCTTTTCATTTTCATCACTGTGTAGCTCAGTCTGAACCAAGAGAAGGTGATTCAGATCAAAATGAAACTTTTGTAAGTGCAGCTACTACCAGGGAAAAGGGTTTCACTTTTTGTATGGGATGTTCATCCCTGTCTCAAAGCTCTCAGTGCAAATTTTACAAACAGCAGTATTAGAAAAAGTGCCAAAACAGCAAGGTTTGGAGAGGGGGAAGCTCAGAGGTGTCGACGTTGGTGATACAAAGGCATTCCTGTTTCTCGATAGCATTGCTTTTTGTTTCTCTCTTTTCTTCAAATGAAACACAATGTTTTTGTCTTTTTTTCCCCCCTTGTTCTGTAGATTATCTGAATAAGCACAAATTCTTTTCATCACAGAAGTAATCCATTTTATGAGATACTTCAATTATGACTAGGATAGGGCTTTGGGAAGGTACAATAGAGTGTCCTTGGGAGAGAAAAAAGCGTGTTACTTGTGGAACATGTACTACTTTGAATTTCATACACTTTAGGCAGAAAAATCTTCAAATACCAGTATCAGGTGAGGGTTCCTAGTCCTTTTGTGATCTCTCCAGTGTTATTGGTGCTTCTGCATCTATGCCATCTAAATTTAGGTTTTTAAATGGACAAATGGTATTTTCCATTGTTAGTTCAGACCTAGAAAAGATACAGGGTTTTGGTGTTTATTAAATGATTATAGCATACAGGTTCTCATTAGCTGTTTTATGGTGAAGTGTGTCTTGAGGCAGAAGAGCTAACCATTCCTCTGATGGACTGCTCCTCATCTTTTGCATGACGTTATTGCATCTGATGAGCCCAGGTGAAGTTGTGGCCTTGGGGACACAAACACAGAGAGCAGGTTACCTTTATTTACCTGTTTACTTCCATGCCACTGTGTTGCTCTATCTCTGTGTTCACATCTGTGCTTAAATGAGGACTGTCACATACAAAACACTCTTGTCACTTAGGAATGTGTATAGCCCCTGTTATCTGCTGGGATTCATGTAGCTCTCCCTCAGTACAGCGTGCCATATAAACCTCTGATTCATGCTGACTCAACCTGTGGTGGTTTGAATTGTTACTGTTCCAGCAGCAGATTGAAACATGCACCTCCCTTCCAGGTGAGCCTGGCAGCTCAGCACTAACCCATTTTGGGGAGTGGGTAGGGCTGTGTGGCAGGGGACGCTGGCACAGCTGGAGCACGTGCATGTCCTCTGCTTGGGCTTTTATTCTGTGGAGTTGATCTTCCACAGAAGGGGTGGGGTAGACAGCTGAGGGCAATAACACCTTTAAACTGCCTCAGCAGGGTTTTTGCAGAGCTTTGTTCAGTAGGGTTTTTAATGGTAAGAAAATATGTTCTAATTTAAAAAGAGACATCTGCATACTGCAAGTAATGAACTGTTTTTAGGTCAAGAACAGATTAGTCTGTTTTTCATTGATGCCCTCAGTAGGTGAACAAGATCTTCATAAGAGAATTTTGTTATAATCAGGTAGATTTTGGACACTACAATTTTTATAATGAGTTTTAATCCAACTATATACACATAAGGGTTGTAGAGAGTCATATAATGGCAAGTTTCAGTGGCAGCTTTTTCTTAATTTCAAGGGCTTTGGGGACTGCTTTGTGGCAAGAGTTGGATAAATGCTAAGTCTATACTAAAATTACCAAAGCCAAAACAGCAAACACAGGCTATAAATTAAAGAACTTTATCCAAAACTGCTTTCTCTGTAATATTGAATAGTTAATATTATTCAGGCAATACCTCATCTTGGCTTATGAAGATGACATGAAGAAAAGCAAGCAATCTAATGAATATATGCATAGCTACATGCTATCATAGTTAAATTCTTTTTAAGATTTTTGATTTTTCAACTCAGGTCTTTCTGTGATCTTTTAACTTGAGAACTCGCAACCAATTAATTATTTTCCTTTGCTGCTTGTGCTTTACTTGATCTCTGGCTTTTGGTTTTTTTTTTAAAGTTCAGTTTTGAATTTGAATTTTAGATTCTATTTTGCTGTTACATAGATGTGTTCTTCACTTGGCTTAGGTAAAAATCTTTTAGAATATTAGATCATGCCCTTTAAGGGAACTACATCTAGTCTTAAATCTATTTAGGCTGCATGTCATTGTATCTAAAATAAGTTGTTGCTGTACCTTGTTTACTAGATTTCAAGTGTCTTGGCAACAAGGCTTATGAAGAGATGACAGGTTCTCCACCCTCTTCTGTTGGGCTAAAATACTGTTTGCCACTGATTTTATTTGTTTCTAACTAAAAAAACCTCTGTTTCGATGGTGAATCAGTATTTTGAATGGGGTTTATGGAGATACTGTGTCTCTCCGTTGTATTTTCTTTGGTTCTGATGGCAGTTGTATGAGGGTTATTGCCAAAGTGCAGCTGAAGTCTTGTCCCTGTTATCCTTATGTATTTACATCTCCTTTCTTCTGGTTTATTCTGGATGGAAAAGCTTTTTAGGGGAAAAGTAAGTCTGTGGTGGTTGGTCGTTGATACAGTTGCACTTTGATGATCATCTTATGTGAATTTTACTGTGTTAGTAATGTCTGTATTCAAAAAATAAAAATAATAGCTAAGTGCTCTTGTAATAATGGTATTGATTTAGTTTAAAAAGAAATTTACAGCAAGATGAAAATTTTTACATTGGTAAAAAGAGATTTGAAATGTGATGTAGGCAAGGAATACATTGATAAATTATTTGGCAAAATATTTGAATTTCAAGTGGCAGATTAAATTCAAAAGATAAATACAAATTGTAATACTGAAGTAAATCAGCTCTTAGTTTTATACAGTAACAAAATTAATTGTATCTATTTCCTGTCAGGAAGAGCATTTTGGGTTACTATAAGTTGTCTTATGGAAATGGTAGTTTAATGAGCCATGACTTACCAAAATTACCGAGATATTAGTAATTATGTAAGTAATAAAGAAAACTATTAGCAAGCATCACTACCATAGCCATGGTGTGCCTGCAGCCTGAATGCTGAGTGTAACTAGCCTATGCTAGCACAGCTGGAACGACTTCTGAGGAATTACAAAGGAGCTGCTCTTTTCTAAGGAAGAACTAAAATCTCTAGGATTTTTCAGCCTAGAAAAGAAAGGATTAAGGTACAGGGGAGTATGAGAGGTCTGGTAAGGCCATGACTGTTGTGAGGGAGAACTGGATATAATTACTCATTGTTTTTTTCCAGTGTAAAAAAAAAATAAAATCAAGGTGGCAGTATGAAAACAAACCATATGTGGTGATTTGTGGAACTGACAAAAGACAATCTGGATGTTAAAAGCTGACATGGGTTCAAAATCCAGAGAAATTCAAAGAGAAATAGTGCATTAAATGCTGTCATCATGCTTCTGGCTTGGCAGCCCCTATGCTGTAGATCACCAGAGCCTTGGAGACTATGATGGGAGAATTGTCATGGCATGTTTGTCCCGTTCTGATACTTGTCCTTGGGTGTCTGTTACTAGTTGCTGCTGCAAACAGTATCGATGCTAGAGGTACTATGGGCTGACCTAAAGTGTCTGCTCTTCCCTTCCTGCTCTCTTGCATTGTTACATCTTTATTACTTTTCATCTACTAACTCTGGATAGTTCTTTTCGTATTTGATCTGTCAGGAAAAGAATGCACAATTTACTTCAGCTGTTTTTTCTGAATAAAATTGAGAGTGAAAAATGAACAGCTGTGGCTTTGTGTCTTTGTGGAAGGTGGCTGTGAGAGTAGAAGCGTCAGTTTGATCAACCGTCGCTATCTTTTCTCACTACTGAAAGAAAATACCTTCTGGAAGAGCATCAACAAGGCAGTCGTGAAGGGGACTATATTGCTAGTTCTGATGTCAAGTATTAGAGGATAAACTTCAACTTTTTTTTTCGCAGTAATTGTAGTAGTTAAGAGACAAACTATTATTGTAAGCAGCCCATAGCAAAAAGGGCTTTTTAACCCTGTCTAAATACCACGGTGTTTTAAAACAGGGATGCCTACACTACACCTCAGATACCACTTCCAAGTTGCAGCTGGTTCAGTGGAGGTCCAAAAAGTCCTCTTCTTCATCATGCAGTTAGAAAACCTGCCATGTCACACTGATTGGAAAAACGGTCTGGCGGTCACTTAACAGTGTAAAGACTGCAGTATTGTATTCAAGGAGAAACTAAATCCTTGAGAAAATGTCCCTGACAGCCTATTGTGGCTGATAGCACATGGTTAGCAGTTCCCAACAACTAATTGGTGTTTTTTCAAGCATTCCTGCAATTGCCAAAGTTAACAGTGAAGCTGACAGTTAAGTCCCATAGTGAACAAGGCAAGTATCGTAATGAGCCATGATGAGAGTCTAGTATGGATGTGTTGTTCCACTCCTAATCAGCAACGTGTCATCTGTTTTCTGAAATAATGCATTATCCATTGAGAAATAAAACCAGAATTCAAAGTAGATCTCCATATAACTGGGGCTGATATATTTATAGAGTTGAAAACAGTATGTAGTTTGCTCTGCCTGTTGGCATATCTCCACCACTATATATTCTCGTTAGATTTTTTTTTTATAGAAGAAAGCTGTTCCATCCTACATTTCATTTTGCAATCAGATCAGTTCATGCTGGTTTGCCTGTAACAGCATTTTCTAATTTTCTTTTAAAACCACTGTCAGTGGTTATCTTCTGTGAATAAACTGTGATTTTTAAGGTGCATTCTGGTCCATTGTTTAATAGGTGCTTGTGGCTTGTCCTTCGGTGGCTAAATCATGAAGTGGATTCTCAGTGCTCAAATTTATTTTCCTGTGTTGCAGGTCCACCCACTACTGCATCTTCAGTCTAGCTTGAGTCCTTTCCTCTTGCTCATGGATTCAGGATGTGGGAAAGATGGGAAAATATCAGTCATAACTGCAGCTTAGAATGTCAGTGTTGAAGTTATTTTCATGACTGAGGATGTCTTGTTCATTTTCTTGGAGATGAATTTAAGTGAACTTGCAGAAACTAGCAAGACTTTTTATTTTTCTTCCTTGTAAAGTAATTCTTGTTTGAAAAACAATTTGTACATTCAGAAAATTTTGACATTTCAGGTAGATAGTTTATACTGTAAAGTTTGGTTTTTTTCCTCTCCATTCCTGGAAACGTTATTCTTGTTACTGGTAATTCAAAATAATGAAAAATGAAGGAATCATACATTGCAGACATGCCTGATAATGGTGTTTGCATTTGTACATGCAGACACATTTCAGCCTAGGAGTCAGCATATATTTGCAATACTTTCATCAAAAGCATTTTTACAGCTTTTAAATGTGGTAGCTTGTCAGTATTATTGATGGTATCTATTTTGGTCTAGCCTTTCATCCCTTCTGCAAGCAGAATTCCCATTGACTCCAGGGGTGCTTTGGAAGTTTAAGGAGGTTTGGCTCAGTTTTCTATAATCAGTCTAGCAGTGATAATGGAAAACCCTGAACTTCTGATTTCTCAGCAAGTACACAACATGACTCATGAGTATCTCCATTACAGTAGAAGGGGATGCAGCAGAAGTATTACTGGTGAGGACAGAAGTCTGCCATGAAACAAGTGTGCATCTGTTTGTGTGCTGAACTGAAGACAATATGTTAACGTATGGTCAAAAGATCACATTTCTCATCTCTGATGAGAATACTGCTATAAAAGCATGTTTGAGTTGACCTGCTTTCTTATTAATAATCTTCTTTCAAAATTAGGCCAATATTAGCATACATTGTGTTATATTTAGATTTCACTGTTCTTGGAGTTCCATGAATTCACAGTTAGATTTAGAATGTGAATTTATTATTTTGTACCAATGGATTTGTGTCCCATCTTGTTAGCCATTACAACCCCTTAGAAGAGATTCTGAAGGTAGCAAAAGTGGTAGCAAAATCTTGGCTTTGAACCCTAATAAAAAGACATATTTATAATAATTTTACTGGGAACACTTAAAAAATTGAGCTCTAACTATAAACTTAGACTGAGTTTTTTACTTCTCATAGTAGGTTAGTGGTTTTGATAATTAGCTTGATTGTAAGATCATTTTCAACAGTGACAGAAGGTAATTTTTTTTCATTTTGGTTTTAATTTTGGTCTCTTGTTTATAATAAAAGACAGATATTGATCAGATACATGGTTATAGGCTATAAAATGGGCAGCTTTCAGTTCAGGCTCATTTCGATATTAGTTGCATAAACATGGGAAATAACCTATAGGAAAAGGCATGAATCCATTATGAGGTGTTTTCAACTTGGTAATTTGCAGTGCTGCTTTTAAAAAATTTTAAATCTAAAACTCATCCAGAACTCCCAAATTAATGCCCGGAGCTGTGATGTTTTTAGGCTCTGTATGCTCATGAGTTAAACTCCCTTGGAGATGCTCTAGTGTTTGAGCACATACACTAAATTTCATACCAGCAAGGCAGAAACTCCATGCGTTATGGTCCAAAAATATTTTGGTGCTATGATACGTGATTGTAAATGGGCCTGTAATGCTCTCCCTGTCTCAGAGAACTGGCCTGAAGGCACTATAACTCTCTTGCAATTTATTTGTTTGTTTGAACAAAGTACTGTGTGGGGGGTTGTTGGTAGGGCTGATATAAAATCCGAGCTACTTGCTCCTCAGCTGAGGTTGAAGGAGGATGTCCTTCCTCCCCACCCTTTCACATGCAGAGATACCATCTGGGTGGATGGGTTGAACTCCAGATTGGGCTTGGAACTAATCCAGGAAATGTTACAGAAACCTCGAAGCAAACAGAATTAAACAGAACCAAACAAAGCCTTTCATCAATAGTGATGCATACAGTGACATAACCATTTCCTTAATGTGTGTGATACTGCAAAGCATTAGTTTCCTCCAGACAGTGTGAGAACTTTTGGAAAGGTGTAAGTTTTAAATGTTTTGAGAATGTTTTGCCTGAATTCTTATGCATTATTTCTCAGTGGTTCTTCTTATGGTATTGTCAAATACTGGTTTCGGGAGCAATGGTTTTTTACACTTCTGATTAGTTAATTTTCTCAGGAGGACTGAATGTAAAAGAAAAGAGAAAAAGCTTTGACAGCCATCCTTATCTTTACTAGTTTTGATTTATAGAATTTTTTTCTTTTTCCTATGAAAAGTCATTTTCTTAGATCTGTGAAGTGGAAGATTACTTACAAAAGCCAGGACTGTTTTTCTGTTCCTTTTTTGGGGACAGATTTAACCCCTACTTTTCATGTGGTTACACGTAATTAATATTTTATTTCAAAAAAACACCTGAAATTCTGAATTTGATCCGTTCCAGTGCATTCTTGGTCTCTAAATTTATGTTCTGTTTATATTACCTAAACTTCAAGTAATATTATTTCAATCCTGACACCAGGTATAAATTTTCTATCCTGTAACACGCTCTGTTTAAAATGAAACAAAATACCCAAGTTATTCAGATATGGCCAAGGGCTGATCAGATGGGTTCTAACTAATTTTGCACTATTTTGGTCGTCCTTGTCTCTCTTGGTCTCTCTGAGTTTTTTTTCCCCCTGGCTGATCAATACCCTTGCTCCTCGGTTTCCAACTCACTGTGTCTGAAGCAAATTCAGATCTCTACTTGAGATCTTTAAGTTTAACGGATTGTACCTGCTCCAAGAAGTGGTTAGAGGGAGCCATGGCATCCTTAATGGAAACTCTCAGGCTCCCACCCAACCTCAAATCAGTCAGTGTTTCTTTGTCATCTGCTCCAGACCTCAGCATTACACAGCAGATACCCACAGGGTAAGATCTTTAAATGTAAAGATCATTCTCAAGTGGCTATTAGAGAGGCAATAACTCATCAAGAGTAGCTTGGACTTTTTTAGGCAAAAATTATCTCTCATGGCTTTTAGAGCTTTGCATGTTGTGATCTTTTTTGAGATGTAACAGAAAGAAATAGAACAGCAGTTGGAAACCTGGGGATTTAAAATTAAGTTCCCAAATACTCGTTTGAGGCTACTAAGTAGACCTGGCCTGATTTTTCAGGATTGCTGAGCAAGTTGAAACCCCAGTCAAGTAGCTCAGCAACTGTGGATTTATTTACTAAAATAAGTAGATAATCTCCTCATGCTGTAAACTCAGTGAGATTTGAATTTTGATAATTTCCTTCTAACTCATATTATGTGATAATTGTTTTTTAGCCAAGTTAAGGATTATGGATATTTAGCTTAGATCATCTTTGTTTCCGATCGTTGTCTCCCTGGAATTGAAAGTTATACCACACTTATGGAATACTATTTTGAGTTGAATGTAATGGGTCTAGCAACCTAATGGATTGTTTCTATTCCTTCTATTTTTCATTCACTTATATATTTAGTTCCATTTATTTGTCAGTCTTCTGTTTTTCTGATTCTCCCTTTTCCATGTAGTTGCAGTCAACTGCTTTCAGGGTTTTCGAACAAGCGGTGCTCTGTGTCGTGCTGAGCACATTGTGAATGGAAGAACCATACCTGGAGAAGAGGAAGAGCTGTTGTAAGAGGGAACTTAAAGTAGCTGGTCAGTTTGAATTCTTTTCAAAGCTGTGTTTAGGTGGTTCCTCCTGCCTGATGAGGGAAGCACCCCACTTGTAGGTGTTAGATGCTATGACCTTGCTTTTCGTATTTGGCACCTGTTTACAATTTGGTTATGATTGGAAGGGAGCAGAAAAGTTGAGTAACCTTTCAAAAAATTTATTAGAGTTACAAAAATTGTATCAAATAATGTTTTAAACCACTTCTTTCTGTTTGATGTAGGAACTGGAAGTCTCCAGGGCATGAACAATTAATAGAGAGCAGTTGAAAACTGTTTTTATTGATTAAAACTTATTTCAAAGATTGAGAGTTGTATTCCAAAAGGGAGATTTCAACTGGGTAAGACTTAGATAAGGGGTTGGACAGTGTGTTGAAAATGAAAACAAATGAAACAATGGCTTGCTGCAATGGGTGTTTTCCATTGCTTTCACAGTGCTTACTGGAGAGCTTGATCTTGCTGGACTGTGTTTCAGTGAAATTTATCTTTGACGTAGGTCGCTCTCTTAGATTCAGCACTCACACTTTTGTCCAGGATGGGTGACTTATGCTGTTCTTCATGTAATATATATGAGGTTGTTTTAAAATACTGCTAGATGGGTAAGAAAAGGTGGGTATGATGCAGGTGGGTAAGAAAAATCTCATTTCTGCTCTGTTGGAACCAAGCATGTTTGGTTTTTTCTGTCTCTTCCCATCATACAGTAGAGATTTTGTGTAAGTTCTTGTTAATGCCAAGACAATATCCTTCACTGATTTTTTTTCCCAATTCTGTTGTTTCCGTAACAAAATAATTGTTAGAAGTAAGATGTTTCTTAGGAGTTGACACTGTTACATTGGTGTGTGCTATCTTGATTGGAGCATTAATAGCTGTAAAACAGAATTAGAAAAGTAACAGCTGAAACAGTTGTTTGGCACCAGCTTGTCTGTTTGATGCCTGGTCATTCTTGTGAGATGAAACTGCACCGGAGAGATGAGCAGCATGCATGGTCTAAGGAATAAGCTCATGTCTATAGTGGGCTTGTGGTGCGACTCTATTGAGATGAATGATGCCATTTAGAAAATTTGGTTTTAGAACTACAGTTCTTTTAATTGCCCCCAGCAGCTGTGCATTTTCAAATCTTGTGTGTGAACTCTGAGTTAGGGGGCAATCAGTGAAGCTGGGCTCTGCCAAAATCGCGCTTAATATTTTCCTCGCCCAGATGGAGCTGAAGCTGAGAGGTTAGTGAAGGCATTTTCAAGAGAGCTGTACGTGCACTCCTCAGGATAACAGGACAGGACAGTTTCCAGAGTTTGGAAATTTTCCTGGTTCAAGTGTGGAGAAAATGTCTGCTTCTGATGAGGCTACATTTTCTAGAGATCAAACCCAAACATAACTTACAACAAAACCAGAAAGAAAAATCTTACGCTGACATCAGTGGCAAGTTTGTCTGCATAATATAATTTGAATAATCAGAAGAGTGATGTACTATTTTAGAAAACTTCATGCCAGAGAGTCAGTACTCTTCAGAATGCACTGCTAGTTTTTGTGTGAAGTAGAAAAGTGTTTAGCAATTACTTCTCTTACAGCCGGTATTCTAAAATCAGATGGATGCTGTATCTGTACACACTGTGCTGAGCTTCATTCTTTTACCATTATATAAGAAATACTGTACAGTGAAAAATGACCAACTTTTTAATACCAACCTTGTCACACTTCCTGTGCTTTCCAAGTACAGTTAGTTACCCAGCCTTATGGTATTTCTAGGTGTATGAGAAGATATAATAATACCCAAGCCACACGGACAGAGCGTTAAAATTCTAGTAAGGATCGAGTTTGTAAGCTCAGGAAACCCCATGCATAGGAAATAATTGTTCTCTATTTGGCTTTCTAAAGCCTGAATAAAATAGCAGAATAATTCTAATACTTAGATGGATGTGACTATGAGTGCAGTCTTAAATAACTAGTTTATAGGATTGTTGTAGCATTCCTTATGGGAAAGTTACAGGAGTGATAAGGTGTACTGATAGTGTATTTATGAACCATGTGGTTGGGGATGAATTATTAACAGTGTAAATAAATCCACTGCTTAGAAGTATTGTTTGTGCCATAAGTCATAGTGCTTTATTGAAAATAGGCAACTGAAAAAAGATATTACTGTGAATAAATATTTCTGTAAGTACTGCAGTGGTGTTGTTCCTCAGGCTCTTTGTTTTGCAGATGTTGCCAATTCAGGTTGGTTATCACATCCCTCTGTATCTGTGTAGAAGCAAAGATCTCAACCCTCCTGCCCTCCCCATAAGAACAATGGAATTCTTGATGTTATCAAGGAAAGAGCAGACTGGATTTGTTTTAATAATAATTAAAACACAGATGACCCCAAAAGTAAAGAAAAAGTACAAATCTTTGGACAGAGGAGCAAGTGAACTTGTGAATTGTGGTCCCTTTTGTGGAAGAAATTGGGGTGTTCTCTATGCGAGTAAACAATTTAAATGTTAGCAATTAACAGTCTTTTTCCTCAGAGTGATCAACATAGAAGAAATTGATACAGGGACAACTGGTTCAGAATTACCTAAATATAAAAAAAAAAAAGTGTGTGTCATGGTGAGGAAGAATGTTTTGGCCAAAATTTAAACAGATGAAGAGAGATGTTGTGGAGGACATGAACCTCCCAATCTTCCCCTACTCAGATCCTCAAAAAAAACCACCCCCAAACCCCAAAAACCTCCAAATTGAGTATGCTAGCCTGTAAGAACCATGAAGATGTTTTTTAAGTAACTAGCTAGTTATTCACAGATAAAAGAAATCAAGGCCTTTACAAATGTCTACTGCCCAGCAGTGATTACAGAGGCAATACTAGTTTTGGAGTATTTTTTTTTCTATTTCTGACCTACTGGTTATAAACAGTTTGTCTACAAATAATAAAGTAGGTAACAACTGAAAGTGTCAAGAGCCTTTGCTTTTTCAGTGAAAATCTCCTCCTGCTGCCCCTCACCATGGATGTTGAAAGGAGATACACATTGAGGGAAAGCTGGAATCCACGGTGTATTTGGGGGAAGATTCCTTTTCATAAGAAATGAGGCTAAAAAAACCATTTTAATGCATTGCTAATAGTGATGTATTGGTGAGAGCAAGTTTAATGAAAAGCTGTCTTATGCAGTTAGAGGATAACATTGTTCATGTAATTGGGTACTGAAAGCAGGGCTTGTTATTTGTTGCAACAAATTGCAGAGAAATGACAAGATGAAGAAGAGGTCTCAGAATGGTGATGGAGCTGTTAAAAAGGGAAACAGTACACACAAACACTTTCAGTGAGGAGATGGTGTATGAATGGTATCAGTGCTCATGTCTAGTCAGCAGTATTAAAGTTGTTGAAACGGGAACATGTTTTCAGTAGGTAGGTAAAGTTTTGGAAAGCCTGCTCAACCTATTCAACAACATAATACTTGAGAAAACAAAGAGAATGGGTAGTAAATATATAAAAAGTAGAGTTTATAATAGACTGCTTTTGTCTAAAGCATTATGTGAGGATTTTCTTGCCTTCTGGACATTCCTTTCTTAACTGCCGAGGCAATGGTTTATGGTATACAGAGCAGAAATTTAGATTATAATATTCACTTTAGTCACAGTTTTTAAAAAGGCGTGGGACTGACGTCAGAGAAGGCGGCACAGGCACAGGCTGAATAGTCATAACAGTTCCTCATGTTGCCAAACCCTGTTTTTGTTGTTCTGCTAAGGGGAAATACCCGATAGACTGTAGGTCTGAAGGAGGCGGTGAGATCGCTTGGTTGATCCTGCCTTCTGTGTCACACGTGTCACATTCTCTTCCATTTTTACAAAGGTGGCAAATGATGGAGGCTGCTGAGCGATGCTGGCTGCTCTGCTGTGGTGCTTTGCTGCTGCTGCAGGGAGGGTGGTTTGATGAGCAGGATGATGGCTATAGATGGTTGTTCTTCATCTGAGATGATTGTGTAGTTTGGCCAAGGAAACACTACGAAAAGCTTGCAGAGTTGGGTGTCACTTGGGGTACTAACAGGCTACTGCTAAGAAGCCCAAGGGAAATAGAGGCTGTGTGCCTGGTGAAACCAGAGAGATTCCTTTATTGAAATATGTTGAATAGTTTTCATATTGCAATAATAAACATTAGCATACTGTTAATTTTCTTAAAGGAGAATAGGAAAATAAAATTTCTGTGTTTCCATGTCTCTTAATTTTATAACTTTACATTAGCTATTGTGTAAAGTCACTTCAGTTTTTCTTAGAAATCGGTTTACAGTTTACACCATAGGAGAGTTGGCTCAGAAATGTCTTCTGTCTTCATTTCTTGCTTAAGCAGTCTACATTGCCAGTGTACCATGGGGCAGCAACATTTCCCTGCCTCTGTAATTTCCAGCAGTGTAGGTGCTAGTAGGCAAAAGTAAATTAGATAAAGTTACTTCTTCTGAATACCACTGTATTAAAAAAGTAATATTCTAGTTAACGCTGGATGTAATTAATGCATATACTTATTGCAAAGAGATTTAGCAACAGTTAAGTGTAAATGACACCTATCTGCTTTAAGAAAGGTTTTAGCAAAAAAATGTTCCAAATCCAGTGATAATGTTCTGTATGCTAAATGGGTATGTGGTGTAGTCATTTGTCTTAATTATAGTCAGTAATTTTCTTCTTAGAAGTGAAATGCTAATATAGTTTGCTTTTTAATTTTTATACTGTACAGATTCCTTTAGTGTCTAATAGTTATTATTATCATATGTTCCATTTATGTCAAAAACTTTTCTTATTACATTCATTAAGTTGCCCACCAATCTTGTTCTATAATACATGGATCTTTTTGTAGTTCTGATTTCCCTACCACAAAGTAGGAAAATACTTTGTGATGGATGCATGGAAACTGAGTGTTTTTTCTTAGCAAAGTAATTGTATTAGCCTAAAAGTAAAAACCAGAGAGCAACGGCAATTCAGAGCACTACTGAATCTAACAGTGCTGCAAATACTGACATTAAAACAGGGATTCATGGGTCAGGGTTGTGCTACTTGCATCGAGACAGGTAAAATGAGGTGGGAAACCCATTGCAAATGATGTTATCACATTATGTAGTAAATTATAAAAAGATGTTCCTTTGGTTAATGTTAAGGTAAGGGATATCTTGAACCTTTATGGAAGTAAATGCAAAAAAATAAATCTTTAAATAAAGATTAATGTGATTGAGTTCAGTAGTGTTTCCTGTTTTGAAAAATTTCAGATAGTTTTTTCCAGTTTTCTAAATGTAGGCCTGTATTTTGTTGGTCATTAAACTGCTCAGTTACAGGACCCAACGTGGGCCATAGTGTTGCTGTTCAAACTTAGATATTTATGTTCAGTCCCAACTATTTGTTCTGTGAAAGATAAATTAAGTTACATCTGCACATGTCATTTCATAGTTAGACTCTGCTGGGTGGGTGTATATGTATACATATAGTGGTTCTCAGACTGTACAGGTACTAATAAATGTAATTAATTTACTTTGTGCAACTTCCTTGCCAGCCCAGGCTCTTGCCTTACTCCTCTTCCTTTATTTGGCATTTAGATCTTTCTGGACATCTATTTGTCCAGAGGAAGTACTGATAGAAGTTCTGGAAACTTAAAGTATATAAACTTCTAAGAAACCACATCAGTTAAAAAAGAAGGGGGGGGAAGCTCTCAGGTGAGAGTTAAGATAAGAAACTAAGCTTCATTTTGTTTCTTTGCTCTCCCTCCTTCTCTTCATTGTTATGAAGAAGGAATTCAGCCCCCTTGAATGCCTCACCCCTAGTGTGGGAGTGGGAAAAGTCTTGTCTTGGTAGGATTTTCTAGTGCCAATTCCATGTCCACTGTCCTTTGGACAGTGTTATTTGCTGTTTCTGCTATTAGATATATAGATAGAAATTGTTTATTTGTAGGACTCAGAAGCATTCTCACTGCTAAAAAATATTGGGGGGGGAAAAAAAATATTTATTCACATACCCATTTCAGTAGGTACAAACTGACTCTGAATATATTATTTTGGTACAGCAACATGCCAGACCAATTATGGATATGATTATATTATTAAAAAACAGAAATTGGAAGCCACAAGATCTCAGCATTTAAGAACATTTTTATTCATAAGGCCTTGATAAAATGTGTATGTTTGGAGTTAAAAATGAATAGTTTTTTTATTTTCTTAAACACATCTGCCTAGGATAAACAGGATTAAACATTTAGTGATGGAGAGCCTTGCTCATAGCAACAGAGATGCTGTCTTTTTCAGCAGAAATAATCAGTCACTATTGTTGTCTCTTTAATTGCAACAATTCTTAAATAATTACTGAAAAATAGCAGAACTTTGCATATAGCTTTCAGTAAACCCTTTTATTTCACAAAATCCATTCTTAACTAAAAAGCAGGGTAGAAATACAAACAGATTATCTACTGCCTGCACTTTATTTGTGTCTGTTGGTCTCTGTTAATGTCGAAGAGATGTATGTTGTGGTATTAGCAGGTCTGACACAGATTACTTTCAAATGCATTCTCTTTTTCCTGATTCCCATCTTCTGGGCCTGAGCAGTGATATAATTACTGCTCTTTCTCCTTGAAGTAAAAGAACCTTGAAGAAAAGGAGCCTTCAAGCTCCATATTTTGCAGTCTATTTCTGTCTCCGTGATGTTATTTTTCTGCGTTTAAACTTGATTTAAAATGCATTTTTTTGCTATTTCTATTTAGCTTCTTCTCTTAAAAAGAAAATTATCTTCATATGTTTGATACTTATAATTTCTTTTAAGACTTTCTGTGTTGGATTTGGAGATCCTGATTTATATTTATCTAAATTTAGGGTTGAAATACAGCATATTTTACATGCCATTGTCTTTTAATTGTAGGGAGTGCTGAACAATTTTTAGTTCTTACAAAATCAGGTTCTTATTCTTGAAATGTGACCAATTATCTAATACAATTCTTTGTGGGTGTGGGTTTGCATGGAATATGGCACAGCAAGTGGTGACGCTCCCTTTTGAGATGTGTGTTCTGTACTTTTAAAATTCCTGCTGACGGTAGCTGCCAAAGTTACGTAGAAATTAAGAAGAAACTTAAAATCTTGCTGCAGATTCGTAAATTAGTTCAAATCTTAATATGGTGGAAAGGATCGTGCATATTCTTTTCCCCCATTTCTAAGGTTCTGTCTGTTCCTGGTTTATATACTTTATCATGCAGGCATTCTAGCAATATTTTCAAAGGCTACATTCACCCAGATTTTATTTTCAATTAAGACTTACTTTCTAAAACATAAACAAAAATAGAAATTCTGGTGTTTTCTGATGTTATCATCAAAGGCATAGTCAAGGTCAATAATTTACATACAAATGTAGCACTCTTTTCAAAATATTTTTGTGGAAGGAGAATCCAGCTATTGGTAGCCCTCGAGGCATTGTAGAAGGACGCTGATGCATCCTGCTTCACTGCGGGTAAAATGCAACTTCTGCTTTGTTTTGGTTAAAGGTTTCAGCATGGCTTTTTCTGTAATTTCCTTTTCCCATAAAAAAAATCAAGATTCAGTTTTCTAGTAGGAGCTAAGTAGCAATGCCTCAAGCCAGAGTGGCTGAAGAATGGCAGAGCTCTAGTGCCTCCCCTTCAGTTTTTTCTTGTCCTTCACAACAGCAAGTCCAGTTCTGTTTTGCAGTGTCAAATTCAAAGTACAGTTGTTGAAATATTGTGTTAGGAACTGCAAGTGACATAAAAATGAGGAAAAGCATTGAAAATGTAATTGCATCTAGTAGTGAACTACTAAAAGCTGCTCAGCACTACGTGTCATGAGTCTTTAATTACAGAAGTTAAAAGGTTGGTACTTGTGATTTTCCAGATGATCGAAGGCATTCAGAGCTTTTCAAGTCGGTGCCACTCCTCAGCTGTCCTCCCACCTCTATTTATTCATTCTCCTTTGGTTGCCTCAGTGTGTGAGTCAGGGAGAGATGAAAAGAAATAATTATCAAAGCAGAAGAACACAGAATGAACAAATAGGGATTTTTTAAAATATTGTCAGGATTTGAGCTATACTTAGCACTCCTTTAGCTTTCCAGAACTATGGAGAGTTGCATTGTGTTTTGAGTTAACACACATGGGCGAGTTACACAGTCCTAAGAATATTCCTAAAAAGCATTTATTGATCCAGCTCAAAATGTGTAAAAGAGAGAAGCCTTTTAAAGCAAACAGCATGCATTTTTTATGTTTTGGGATCTTTTCTCCTTCATTCTGTTCTCCACCTTTTAGACTTGTATTAATAGACTCTTTACCAAGATTTTGATTTATTGCAAATAGTTTTTCGTGGTAATATATGGATTTTTTTCTCCTCTGTTAGATGAGTGCTCCCTATTTTGTCGATCGTTTGACCCCTCTTGTGATGATAGTCTGCTTTCTCTGAATGTTTGAGAAAGAGCTTATAGAGAGCTCCCTTTGGACACTCACTGGGGAGGATATGGAAGAATTGGATTAAATTTTGTCCTTGGTTTAAGAAGGATTTAAATAGATGTTTCTCATGTCTCAAGGTCCCAGCTTGGAGGTAAACAGCAGATGTGAGATGTGCTCTGCCTCTCTTGTTACGGTCTGCCATTGTACATTTAAAAATATTAACTCTGGTTTGGCCTGAAAAGCCAGCCTGAACGTGACTGGGAAGCCTCGTCATTTAGGACCTTGCCTGGACAAAGAAATTGTCAAAAGACATTTTTGACTCCAGTTCCAATTCAGCACGCTGCCTGTGTGTGCCAGTGCCATGGCAGTTTACTCCTTTTTCCCTGTACGCCGGGTGGCTCTGCTTTCATTTTTTGAAGCATTTGATCTAACTAATGCGTCAGTTTTTGCTGGGCTGCGTCTCCGGATGGTTGTCAGTGGGCAACTTTTCCCTTCTTTCCAGTGGGCTGTTCTCCTGCCTTTTCTCAGCTTCCATACATGGAGTTTGCCCATTTGTCCTGCTTTTTTTTTTTTTTGTATTTTTGCTTTTTTTTCTTCTAAATTTCATTCAACAAACAGCTCAGTGATGCGAATAGTTTCAGTGCTGGACACCTTTTATTTGGGGCCTCTGGAAAAGCTTCTTTCCTGCTCAGAATTTAGATTTAGCTAAGGTAAAGAAGCCTGCTTAAGAAATTGATGATAAGTAAAAGTAGAAGTTTTTAATAGTAATAATTATTATCCAGTAAAAGTATTTAATAATCGCTTGTGTATTTTTGGGAAATATTACAGATTCTAGTGACAGATTAACTCAGCTATGCAAGACACAGTTGTGATAAATTAAAAGAAACCAAAACCCAGGCGTTTTGGTTTTAATTGTCCCAATGGATGCATAAAAAATGATACCGCAGAAGTAGTAATAAATGACACCATGTCAATTTGTGTTTAAATGGTCACGATTTGTATTTTCACTGCATAAAAGCAAACTTTTAATGACCACTTGTCTCTGCTACTGAAGTGTTTTGTATTGCTAAGTTATTTCAGTATATTGCTTCTGTTTCCCTTTTAGAGAGTTTGTGTTTGACTGACGACTTTAGGTTAAAGTTGTGCCTGAAAGTTGCTGTTTTCAGATTGATTGGTGTGTAAATATCATGTGGTACTTTCTACACAAATATATTATGTTCCATTTAGGATAGAGCTGTATAAGTAGGGAAGAATAAAATCTGTGTCAAGTTAGCATAATTACAGAATTGGTGGAGGCATTTAAAAATAGCTAGTCTCGGATGGTATTTGATAAAGGTAATTAATGCATGAAGAGTAATGATAACTTCTGTTCTGCTGCTCTCCTCTAGTGCTTCAGGCTTAATATTGTACAACCCAAACACTAGTTTCTGGCCTGGAAACCTTACTGTGACAGGAACCTTGCTGTAGAAATGGAAAAAAAATTTGCTAGTCTCCTCTAAATACACAAATTACTAAAGAAATACACTATTTGAAAAGGTATTGGTTTGTGAGCTTGATATGTTTTAACCATCCATAGCAATGTTGCAGTTTTGGAAGATATTCTGCCCAGAGTGAGTGATGTATTAATAAAAAGGGACCTTTTATTAACTGCTCATGTATATCGTTTTCATATTAGTGGCCACCAATTATACAGGGAACTTTCATGTTATGCTGGCTACCAGAGCTGACTGGATGTTCTTGTGTGAAAGAGTTGCTAACCAGCTGTGGCTGTGAAGGTAGGCAAGTGTAAGCAGATCTGTCCTCCTCGTTGCACAAGCCAGAGCGCTTCCAGCAAGGGAGGGGAGGAGATCCGTCCCCTCCGCTCAGTCCTGGTGAGACTCGAAGTCGAGTGCTGGGCGCCCAGGACAAGAGAGACGTGGGAGTGTTGAATTGAGTCAAGCACAGGGCTATGAAGATGATCTGTTGTCCAGGGAGAGGCTGAGACCTGGGATTAGTTAGCCTGAAGAAGAGAAGGCTCAGGAGGAGCTTCTCCATGTGTACAAATACCTGGTGGCAGGAGGTGTTAAAGAAGATAGAGGCAGATGCAGTGTTATCCAGTGACAGGATAAGGGCGATGGTCTGAAACTGAAATACAGGAAATTCTGGTTAATGATAAGAAAAAAACTTTTTTCTGTGAGTGTTGTGAAACATTGGAGCAGGCTGCCCACACTCATTGCTGAGGCTCCATGTTTGGAGATACTCAAAGACTGAGTGTGATCTTGAGCAACCTACTGTAGCTGCCTCTACTGTGAGCAGGGGTTTGCACTGGACAATCTCCAGAGGTCCGTTCCAACCTGAACAACTCTCTGATTTTGTTTTAGTTGAAGAACTCTAAAATTGCAGGAATTTAGCTGTATATTTCTGTACTGATAAGATTTTTTTACTATGTTGATTACACCTCAAGTTTTCAATGGATTTATACTATGCTTGTAAGAAACCTCTTCAGTGCTTTTTTTGCTTATTTAGGCAGGTGAATTTATCTTTTCGGGGATGAGATGAAAATTTTACAAAGGATGTGTTTTATCCAATTTGGCAGTCTGAACATATAATTGAAACAAAATCATTGATAGAGTCACTTATGAGAAAATACAATTCTGCTAGCTGCCTAGAAAGAATGTTCCTGTTACATTGGCTCTGCTGCTGTGGTGAATTCCCATGTGAAGGAAAAGTGGATATTTAAAGTGTCAAGAGTGTGCAAGTTAACAGGATGTGGGTTAAAGTACATTAGAGATTATCTTGTCAGAAAGATTACCTTGAAAAAAGTAAATGTTGAATATTTTGCTATCTCCTCCTACTGACTTGCTCTGTAGATACTAAAGTGACTACTACTTGCTAGGTAGCTCACTCCACTCACAAACTAAGCTCCTTTCCATGGAGGCAGACTTTGTGTACACTTACGCCGTGGAAATGCCAAAGTTTTGGAAGATCCTGGCTGCTGTCGGGGAAAAAAATACTGATCACTATGTGCCATCCTTCTGAACCAGACAGCTGAGCTGGGACGGATTCTCACTGTAGCAGGTGACTTTCAGCTAGAGTTAGGAACCTGATTCCTGAGTGGGATCTTTTTTTACCGATGTCATCTTCCCTTCTCCAAGTCCTTGGATGTCGTGAGAAGGCAAAAAGGCTTTTGAAGTGTGTGTGGGTGGGTGGGTGTGGGTGTGTGGGTGGGTGTGGGTGTGGTGGAGGAGGACTGGTGGCTGGACTGCAGTTTTACGTCCCAGGTCTTAATCAACAATTTAAGACTAAAGGATGATGTATGTTTATGTGTACAACCACTTAACTTTTGTCTGTCCCACTGTCCTTGAGTAAGGACTGCCATGAGAATGGATTCTCAAAAGTGGCGAATACAAAGTAGTTAGATATAAATGTGAGGTGATTTTATTAAGGCAACAGATATAACAAGTTTGAGATGGCTGTTGGTAAATGCACTGACTACAACAGCGCTATTAGTAGCTGTCAATATTGCTAGCACTAGCAATAATAATAAAGTATACAGTACACCCCAGGGATGCTTTCACCCCTACCCAAAAGGTGAAAGTTGCAATGTCTCACCTAAGGAGGTGTCCCTGCCTGGGGGGGAAGAAGAGCAGACCTGTTCCAGGGAAGGGGCTCTTCACGCACCAAACAAAGGATTCAAGAACTAATTTACTACCTTTTGACGAGGTGGGACTTATGATTGAGTCTTAACAAACTAATAATGTTTATTAATTAAGAAAAAGGTAAGGGAGATGCCCAGGGCTAGCTTCACATGCAGATCACTAGATGAAGTCATACAGACTTAGATCTAGCCTTTATTGCATGACCTTTGACCGTGGAGCCTTCGCTTTGCTTCACAAGTCATGCCGAGTCCAGCCATGTAGTCATGAAGCATCTGGGTTTGAAGATCAGCAGGCAAGGACAGCGATGTATCCCTTCCAGCCAGCAAGTTGGGCCTATCTTCCTTACCGGACATAAATTTGTCTAATTTTCAGGTCCAAGGCCAAATGCCCAGTTAAGCACTGCTCATCTTGCACTCCTTTGCACAGCTGCTTCCAATAAAGTTAAAACAAAGCAAAATCTAAGTTCTGTTTTCCCACATTGGAGAGCTCTAATACTTATAGCAGAGGTACTAAATAGAAGCAGAGACAGGACAAGCTACACTGTATGTCTGGAGGATTCTTCCAGGATGGAGAAGGGATGTTCAGAGGTTAAGTAGCCAAGCCTTTCTCTTGGAGCAGGACTGTTGCCATCACTAAATTCAAGGCAGCTGCAGCTTGGTCTAGCACAGTCTTGAAGACCTGCAAGGTGGGTTTCTGAATCCACTCTGGGGAACCTGTTGTGCTGGTGCACTGCCTTCCTAGTGTCCCATCATGGCACAGTCTGAGCATACATGTATAGAGCACATCTCAAAGAAAAACGGAGGTAAGTAAGCTTTCGTTATTGGGACACCTTTTTAGCGAAGCCGAGTGGCAGTACTGTGAGTGTGACTGTGACTGAGCAGTTCTAAGTGTGACAAGCTTGTGTGGTGGCAATACACTGTAGCTTACGAGGCACTTTAGTCCCAGCATGGACAGGTCTGAAGCTCTAATTCCCAATATCATTCTGCATCTGTTAGATTTTATAGGTAATACATATTTTCTTTAGAATTAGAGAGCTTTCAAAAAGCTGGCAGACTGCAGGCTAAACGGAGCTTATCATGCATTTTCATGGAATGATGCAATTAGCATGATTTTTTAGGAAAATATTAGGAACAATTTTGCTTAATTTGATGGTGGAACACTTAGAAAGTAGGTTTGAGTGATGCTGGAGTTGTTTATATACAACATTTAAAACTATAAAACCCTTCAAAAATCTTGATGCAGAAAACAAAACAAGGTTATCACTTTGTGTTACTTTTTCTAAATGAGAAGGCTTTAGGCAGTAATGGTTTATGTCAAACCCTTTTTTGTATAAATAATGGTAGAAAAATAAAATACCCTGTATTAAAGTAAACACCAGTGCACCAGTACAAACAACCCATGCCATAATTATGGAAACAAGTTCTTGACCTGAATGACTTTGACGTTTTTTAAGTATAGAACATAGAGAATCAGAAAAATCCTGGGGAACCTCCACTGTGCTTTCCCCGTGCTGCTTATGGGTCGCTTGTACTGACGGGCTTGACACGGGATATGCAGTATTCAAGATGCAGCATTACAAGTGCTGAGGATGGAAGAATTATCACTTCCCTTGATCTGTGCTGTTTGGGATGTGTACATGAGTGAGCAAGGAAATAAGAGCACTGTTTGGAAAGCATTAAGAATATTGGGGAACAAAATATGTGGGACGGAACAAACATGCGCAGAACTACATAGCTTAAAAACATAAGCAAAATGTGCTTGCTCAATCTACTGTTAACAGCTCTATATGTGTAGATTTATAAATATAAGAGAAACATAGCTGCATTTTATGTAACTTCTGAATAGTATTGGCAAAATCTGTTTGTAGAGGTAGCTTTTTAGAGCAGTGAAGCCATAGCACTGCTAAATGAGTAGCAGTCCTGCTTCTGACCACAGTGAAAGCAGAATCAAGCCCCAAAGTGTTTAATCGGGGGGAAAAAAAAATCAAATACCATGCCTTTTTCCCAAATTAGCAACATTATTTGGCAGTGCCAGATAATAATTTTGTAGTCAACTTCATTGCAATCTGGTTTGTGGTGAGATCGGGCATTAGCCGCAGTGGTCATGTGTGCTCGCAAGGGTCACATTGTTCCACATGGTGAGCAATGCTTGAAAGATGTTAAACTACAGGTATTGCAGCAATATGATGGTTTGCTTCTGAAGATAAGCTGTCTCATTACACTGGAAGTGAAAAGATGCCTTCTTGTCATGCTTTGGTCTTGAAACAGTTCTAAGAGGGTCTGTCTGCAGTGCCTGTGCACTGGTCTGGTAACGGCGGAGAGAATGAAGAGTCTGAGGAGGAGAGGGCAAGCCCCTGTGTCTCAACTCGCTCCAGATTCTTCATGCTGACTCATTCAGAAAGTTCAGTTTGGCTCCCCAGCTGGATTATTTTTGGCTGCTGCTGTTGATACTTGAGGTTTATTTTTATCTATTACCAATTTCTATGAAACTCAAAGGAAGAATGGTGTAATTGCGCGGGACCATGTCTGAACGTTACAGTAAGGAAGTGCTGGCAGACTGCACACACTATTATTAATTATACTCCTAGCATTCATCCCGTTTCTTTACAGTAATGAGTACCAAACCAGCAGTTAATTACAGCAGAACCGTTTTTGTTCCTCACCTCATTATCTCGGTGTTGCGCTGTGCAGCGGTGCGGCTGCCCAGCCCAGGCCTGGCAGAGCCCCGCGCCGGCAGCGCCGCCGGCACAGGAACAGAATGGCAGATGGCTGCAGCCGCTATTTATAGCTGTGGCCAAGCTGCCCGAGGTGAGCGCCGCTCAGATAGTCTGTCAGGGTTGTTTGCAGCTATTAGGGGATCAAGAAGACAATTTCAGGGAGAAGAAGAAAAAGAAATATCAGAATATGCATTCATAGAAACACAGAAGCCACCCCGGAAATGTCTCACTTGTATCAATGCTAAGTCTCGCTTAGTATTGATTTCTGCATTTTTCTAAACGGTGGAAGCTATTTTTTTTTTTCTCCTTGATTTCTGCCCTCTCTCCACTAGTCGCCCTGCAAACCTTCCAAACACATCCTTCCTTACAGCTTTGTAGCGCTCGTTGGGGCTGAGATGGAAGAATTTATTGTTCTGTGGAAGTTGTGCTGCCATGGCAACTCAGGCACACGGAATTTTAATTGCAAGGCACAATATACGTTTATGAAAATGATTAATAAAAGTGCTAACAGGGATGTTTATTACATTAGTGGTATCTTTTGCACTGCATTTCTCTAGCTTTTTTGCAAAAAGGATTTCAGTGGGACAGGGGTTTTAAGATGACTAATTTTACTGTTTGCATCATTAACTTTTTTAGTTTGTTTTAAATCATATCAGGGGAAACATTGTTTTTTCAGTGTTTAACCTAGATATGCATGGTTGGTTTTGGTTTTGATGGCATTTGTATCAAAAGCTGTAAGCAGTGTTTTATAGCAAAGCAGGGGAGCCTGTGCAGTCAGATGCATGCAGTCCTGAAAACCCAGGCTTTGGGCTGATCAGCATCTGTGACAAGGACGAATAAAGAGACATTATTTTAAGTTTTGCATTATCTAAGCAAACTTTTATTACCTTACAGTTTCTATTGCCTTTTTGGTGGTGTGCAAGTGTGTGCCAGGTGCTGCTGTGCCAGAGCCTCCTTGTTCTCCCCTTGGCGCATCGTGCAGGACAGCCATGTTTGCACAGAATCACACAGAGCTGGAGACACAGTGCTGTCGATAACCCGAAATGGAGGTGTGATGCACTGTGCCTAAGCTGTGCTGGAGGTGAATTTTCTTATTTCATCTGATTGACAATGAAGTCTCTTGTATTTTGACTGATTTTTAAAATTTTTTTTACTGTAAGCCATGCACTAATTCTATCTTCTTGTTAATAGTTGATTTTTCTTTTAGGAAGTGTTTTATATTTTTATTTTAAAAATAATTAAAGACAACCCTATAAAAATACAGGCTTTTTAGTTTTTAATTGAATACAGCACTGACATAAGTGATCGAGGCATGGTAAAGCTGTTTAGTTATTCCACGTTTCCTCATTTCTCTCTGACCCTCAAACATGAAGATTTTAATGCTGTAGCTGATAGTAAAGTGAAATGTCATCTAACTCATTACCGTGCTTTTTGCTGGGTTTGTACAATATATGAATTCAAATGTTAATAAGGGGATTTTTTTCCCAGTATGTTGCTGCGTAGTTTCCCTTAAAACTAACAAAACCAATCAAGACTTCTTTCTTTAAAGATTAATAGTAAATTATACCAATTAAAGTTTGTATTCGGACAAGAAAACCACCTACAGATCAATTAAATATCTTTCTCTCTCTCTGTAGTTGTTTGCTACTGACTTTCTCAGGTGTTCACAAAACACTATGTCTGTTACAATACATTGTGCATTTAATTTACTGGCTTAATGATTTCATTGCTGTGTGATAGCTTTCAAATGGATGGGAAAACAAAAATACATTCTGCTCATTAAAGGGTTGTGTATCAAGTTCAACTTCATTAGTTTTGATTAGGACTGAGCTGGTGCCATCTGTGCTGTCAGTATTGTACATCTTTCACAGAAAAGATGAGAGATTTGAAATCCAGCTCTCTCATGGTGTATTGCCCTCTTATTTTGTGTAGTTTCGTACAAAATTAACTTGGCTGGATTCCATTTTTTTGTAGCTGAGCTTTTTATTTTTGGCTTCAGTTACCTGGCAGTGGAGTCTTTGGGCCAAGTTTTAATCTTGTGTGCTTGAACTGGTTACCATGTAATTTCATTTTTTTTCTTAAAGCTTCAAGTGTGTTGGTTTCAATGCATTTTCAAAACTAAGAAAAACTGCAGTATGTTCTCACTGTGTTTATAAATAAAATTAAAATACTGTTGTCTGAGATAATACTAAAATACATTTTAAACTATTTAAAGGAAGAAGATGAAAAAGTATTGATTGCTAGAGATGCAGGCAACTTTCTTGAGAGCTTAAATAGTGAAAGAAAACTTGTTATGGGGAACACTGGGTGGAAGTGGGAGGCACTTTGAAATCATTACCAAGTGTTAATAGATGTACTCAGTTAACAAGAGTCAGGCAAACCTGCTCCCTATTGCTTACAAGTGACCATTCAGTGCTTCATAAAATGAAGTTCTTCGGTCTTTTGTTTTTGTTTGGTTTTTGTTTGGTTTTGGTGTTGGCTTTTTTTTTTTGTGACAGGAGGAAGGTAGCAGGTACACAGCTAATCTAGGAGATTCTGTGTCAAACCCACTAATAAATCATGCTACGTCCTGCCTGAGCTCTCATTTTGGGAAGCAGCTTCTGTGCTAGATGTTCTTTCCAGTACTTTCAGTTGCAAAGCATCTTTAAACTTTGTCCTACGTGAAATATTACATGGCACAGAACTGCTGCTTTCTGAAAAGCTGATAGATGGCGAGTTCCTTGATAGCTTAAGCTGATCTAAATTGGGGTGGTCGCTGTCATGACCTGTCTCCTGCCCCAGCTGAACGTTCCTACCTCCTCTGCTTTTCCACTGCCACCAGAGCCCATGTGAGCAGCCAGGAAGAGGCATCAGGGAGCTGACCTGGATGGAAATTAATGATATATTTTCCTCTGGGGTAGCTGTGGCCTAGATTAGTTCAGCGTATGATCAGATACTGGTGCTGGCTTAAGGGCGTGTGTGGGGTTGCATAGCCAAAGGGAGGAGCAGCACAAGGCTGTGGCAGCCTGAAGCTGCATGCAGTGTGATTGCGATGTGCTGTAATTCTGTGCTCCAGTATTTTAGAAGTGGATGGCTAATTGAGGCAGAGGTTAACTTGCCCTTTCACTTGACGTGATGCTCAGTATGTCTGATGCCCTTAATTTCAAATAGGATTCTGATTACTTTTTAAGGTTAAATTGCTGTCACTTGGCCTCACAAAGTAAGTTCTGAAGTATAAAACACACTTCTACAAGTTACTGACCAGAATTTTTTGGCCATGTCAGTTGGAGATGCACACTTTTCCATAATGGCAATTGTATTTGTTCCAGTACTTAAACGGTGGCTACTAAGAAGATGGAGACTCCCTTTTTCCAAGGAGTCACATAGAAAAGATGAAAAGGAGTCACGTGGAAAAGAGGTAATGGGTGCAAGTTGCTCCTTGGGAGATCCCAACTGGAAAATTTTTCAGTATAAGAGCAGTCAGACTTTGGAATAATGTCCCCAGGCAAGTGGTGGAATCCCCAACACTGGACACTTTTAAGACTCAGCTTGTCAGGGTGCTCAGCCATCAAATCTAAACCATGTTCTTACCTGGGAAGATTGGACCAGATGATCCTTGAGGTCCTTTCCAACCTGACACTCTGTGATTCTACAATATCTTTATAAATGAAAAGATTACTTCTCATAATCCGTGTTACACACACCCTTTGAGGCCTTGAAAAAGAATTACTAGTTTTGCTGTCAAAAAGTAGCCACAGAACCCAGGCAGTATCTTCAGTGACTTCAGTCATCCTTTGATGCTCTCTCTAACGTTAAAATGTGAGTTCTACACAATTCCTGGATTCAAAGAATGCTGTTACTTCCATTTTATTTTGGCTAGCTGAAATAAATCCCTTACTTGGCTTTCTCCCTATCTCTTTGCAGTGATGTGTGGGAACTACCGTGCAGTCTCCTGTGTGTACAGTGCTCAGGCTGTAATTGTTGCCTGTCCGTTTGTAAGAGATTCTCTCCACCTCTCTCTGGGAGCCAGATGTAAAATATTTAGTAAGCCTAACAAAGCATGAAGAATTATTGGCCTACAAATTGACAGTTAAATACTTCAGGGTTTGAGTTGGTTGTTTTTTGCAAAGATCCAGAAAAACATGCTTGTCTTCTCAAAGCACAACTTTGCAACATCATTGAGGTGTTTCTAGGTAATCAATTAGGAAATGAGTGTGAAAAATACGTTTGAAAAATGCATTTACTTTGTACCTGCAGTGAGAATAATGCATTCCAGCCTGTGTTTAAAGCTTGTGTTCAGTGTGCTTTGCATGTAACATTTTTGTGTCCCCTATCAGTTTTGTATTATTTCATGAAGACAGACAGATCTGCCAACTGTGCTGGCTTTACTGCTTCACCCTGTGGTCATCACAGGGTCAGTGATGGGTGGGAATGTTGTCTTGACCCACACTAGTTGAGTTTGTGAGTGTTTGCTTCCTTATTTCTTCTTTTGTTCAGAGCTTTCTCAGTACTGTTTATATCTCTCTTGCAAGGTTCAGCCTATCATTCTGTCAATTATTGATGAGGTCTGCTCTTGGAGCATTTGTTCATAATGAATAATTTCAAAGACAAATAAAAGACCGCTCTGCAAATTTAATGTATTACCCTTTTGTAGTGCATTATGTTGCTTTCTTGGAATGGTGCACTGGGAAAAGCAATTCAAAGCAAAAGAGCTATTTTGTTTGAAGTTTTATGCATTATGTGTATTTCTTCTATGAAGCTGCAATACATGACATATCTAGGATGACTAAGAATGATAGGCGATTACGTGATTTACAGATGGAATGACAAATACTCCTTTTAAGTTAGTATTTTATATATTAATATTTTGGCTTTATATATTAAAAGACATACAAGCAAGAAAGGGTAGATCAGGAGGAATTACAAGAAATTTTATGCTTAGAAGTAAAAAAGCCCAGTTTAACAAATAGTGTGAAAAGGAAATACTTTCTTTTGATAACATGCCTTTTTTACATTTTAAATTATGATTCACTTATTTTTCAGTGCAAAGAGTAACATCTTCTCACAAATGTAATTACAATCTAAAACACAGATTGATTAATTGCATGATAGGCCTGAGAATTAGGGACAGCCAGTGTTAGCAGATTGCAGTCCTTGCTCTTACAAACCAAAGTTTTGATTCATGGCTGTGTTGTCTTTTTTCCTCCTTTTAGCTCAGCCTAAAATATGCTTCATGGAGGAAGGGGTAGTACTGAGGTCAGCTAGGAAATAAGCTGAGCTACCATGGACATCATGAACCTGCAATTTTTGTGTGTGATGTCAGACGGAAGGTGGAAATACCACCTGCCCTCTGGTGGGTTTAAGTCATCTCTGAGGCTGAGCTCGGGAGTCCTGAATGTGTGGTGTGCCCTTCTATTTCTCTCCACCACTTTGGTTTGTGATAAACTCTTTAAACAGTAGAGTATATGAAGTAACATAAGGTAACTTAAAAGTTACAAACCTGATGTATTAGATTTGATAGATCCTGGAGTTTTATACCTGAAATCTTACCTTCCAAATTTTCAAATCACTTAAATGTCCCTTTTCTTGATATGTAGCTGACACTGCTTCTCAGATGGGGCACAACTTTGAGGTCATTTTTCTACTGCTTGCTCTGAAACAGCAAATTTAGCTACAGGAAAAATACAGAGATAATTTAAAAATCTGTCTTCAGGCTGAATTTCTGTATTATATCATTTTTCCTATGAATGACACACAGCAAGGCTGGACTGAAAATAGCAGGCTGTGAACCTTAATGTTGTTAACTGCTAATTTAGCCACTGTCACACTGCATGTTTTTAAGACCAACAATGTGCAGAGAGATTTAATGGGGTTAAACAAAATTAAAAGCTTTTTCAATGATAAAACAGCATTATCTATTAAATTACTAGTTCCTGACCTTACTCTGAGACATACATTATCATTTATTCATTTAAATTTTCATTATTAATAGGATGCCTTATTTTTATGATAGCTTTGCAAGGAATTACATGTCAAGTCAAATATTTTTGCACTCTTTGGAGATAAAATATTTTCTGATTAAGAGAAAACATGGGAAAAGGGTAGCTGTCAGGTACTATGCAGAATCAAAGAGAGAGAGACTCCAGGTGTTTCCTGGACACCATTTTTTTTGTTTTGTCTATAAATAGCAATCTGTGCTTACACTTGCAGATTCTTTGTAGCAAAAGCTACAGGTACTTAATGGAAAACTTTGTACTCTAGTCTGTTTAGACTCAGATCTGGTTTTATGTATTTTCAATGTTTTCTATCTTTTATATCCTATCTTTATAGACGTTTATGTAGTAGGACAATAATCTTTGCGTTCTGCTTCATCTCTCTATGAGAGCCTGTAACCCACTTTTCTGTAAAAGCAAATTTAATTTTCTGTCTTGATCTTGAGAAGTTGCAAATGCTGGTAAGACTCCATGTTGCTAATGCCCTGATCAACCTTTGTTCTGCCTGTTAAGGTAATTAGTCTGGTTTTTGTAAGAATAAAGTAATGTAGATGGATTCCTAGATCAGATACACCTGCCTTTTGGATCATAGTTATTAAGCAGTTTGGGAAGTTTTACAGTGGTAAAATCCCCATTGAGGATGGTCACCATAATTCTGCCCAGTACTAGTTAGCACGTCCCAAAAAGTACTGCTAGTTTTGGGCTTTTTTTTTTTTAAAGAGGGGTATGTTTGTGTTCCACTAAACTGATCCTTCACAGAATCACAGAATCCTAGGGGTTGGAAGGGACCTCGAAAGATCATCTAGTCCAACCCCCCTGCCAGGCAGGGTCACCTAGAGTACATCACACAGGAACTTGTCCAGGCGGGTTTTGAATGTCTTCAGCTCATAGACATGTCCCTCTGGCTGTACCCTGAGCCTGTATGGGCTATGTGCCCTGTGGCAGAGCTCCGATTCCTGTCCCTCCCCACGCGGGGCTGAGGCCCTGTCCCCACAGGCGGCAACGTGGGGGTTGCCGGGGCAACGAACAGGGTCCGCGGCCAATGAGGGGTCTTGGCCCAGGCAGACGAACCAATGAGCGAGCACAGGGCAGAGCTGCCCTAGAGGCGGGAAGGCCCTGGTTAGGGTTTCCCTGGGAGCACCGGGTCTGCGAGGAAGCCGACCCCTTAGGTCGGGATGACACCTGAGCTGAGGAGACTTCTCGAGATGGAGTGGCCTCATCTTTGGTGAGTGATCATTCTTGTGGATGTATCCTTGAGTGAGCCTTGCCCCTGTTGGGCAAGTGATTCCAGGCAGCTGAGGGGGAGACTTTTGCTTTGTCTGGTATTATTATTATCATCATCATCATTATCTACATTAAGGCTAGTCAGAAAAGCTTAGGAATTCTTAATTAATTGTGCTGTAGTGTATTCCCAACTGACATCTGAATCTGTGATATTATATTTGATTTATCGGAGTGCTAAATAGTGTTGATTGGAATAAATATTCATTCCTAGTAAACCTCTGTGTGTTTGTGAGTGCATCTGTGACATGCCCTCAGATACTCTTATGTGCTGTACTGAAAGTGTTAGACAGGAATTCTAAGATCAGAGGGGTGAGTGGAGGTGCAAGGGTTCTGTCTTTGAAGTTTTAAAATAAAATGGATTAAGTTCTGTTGGAATGAACCTACAAGGATCACCTAGTCCAACTGTTTGAATACTTGAGGGTTCACCAAAAAGTTGAATCATGTTATTGAGGATATTGTCCAAATGCCCTTTTTACCATCAAAAGCATTAGATACCTGTGTGAGGCAGCAAAACGAGATGCCATTCACAATGAATTGTGCAGCTTGATCAGATTTTATTACAATAACATAATGGGATAGCTGTGTTGCAGTTCTTAAAATGACTTACTATAGGCGTTCGGGGTTTTTTTCAAATTTTTTTCCACTCTTTCTTATACATGAACTAAAGTTCCAGCAACGGGCAGCAGCACATGTAGTTTTCAGTAAACCAGTATTAAACATGAGTTCTTTGACTGAGGAGAGATTTCTTCCACCACCGAACAGAATTGCTCTGCAGGTTTTGCCTGACCTGCAGCGAAGGCACCTCCAATGTCAGGTTTAGCCACTTTGCCATCACCAATGGAAGAAGAGTTCACATTTCACCAGTTTGGTACAATTGTGTTTGTGTCTAAATATAGTTGCACATCATATTTTAAGGAAGCAGTATCAGGTGTCCTGTTCGTTGGTACTTCTTTTTTTTTGGCATTAACTTATTTACATTGGTCAGCAATAAGAATAACTTTTGTAAAACAGTTTTGTCCTTGTTGTTTAGTCCTTACATTGCCATTGGAAAAATAATCTATGTGGGAACCATGTGATGTTTTTCAGGACTTACTTAATCTTCTGACGCGATGCCATGTGCTCCTTGAAAGTGATGATATACACATCCTTATAAACGTATATGGCATTTAGTTTTAAAACAGTACTAAAAACCAGTTTACAAAAAAAGAGTGTAATAAATTGCTTTTTATGTTTTAGATTAAGTTTTCCATGTTGAGCACTCTAAAATTTGGATGAATCCCATTTTTATGAGCCAAATGATCCAAAGTAATGTAGGCTATTAATTTGTAAACCCATAGGTACTTAAAGGCTAATAAGTATTTGAGCAAGAACAACCTCTGAAAATAAGACAAAATATAAATGTTACATGACTCACAAATATTGCCTACCTAGAAATAGGAATGTTACATATAAATGGGTGGAAATGGATGTATAAATGAATGTGTGATGTTACAGAAATGTAGATTCAGAAGTAGTAAGAAGCTATTTTTATTTGCAATATTCTCTGATATACATTTATACACTTTTAAGTAGATTTTTCAACAATTGCACATGGTGGTAGCAGTGGCAAATAGACTCCCACAACACTGTAGATTACATGTAGGTGAGCTGAGGTCAAATAGATAAGGAATCACATGTTATAACCAAATGGGAACTGAAAGTGTCTATTAAGAAAGGTGATGGTGAAGTATATAATGCAGGATACAGTCATGTGTGTTGGGAAGAGTAATCAAAACAAAACTGACCATTTGTTATCTGTATTCTTTTAGGGAATACTTGTAAGTATCCAGATTAGAGAGTATTACAGCACATGCTATCTTCCATCTTGCTTTCTGACTGTGGATAATTAAGTACAAGAAGTGAGCAGTGGTATCCAAAAAAGCCAATATCCACTTAAGTAAGCACAAAGTAAAGTATATAAGCAACTTGAAATTTTAATCTACATCGGTTGTATATTGTAGAAGTTCAAGAATCCTTGAGACAGTAGGATCATTTTAATAGTCTAGCATATGCTTCTAATACTCAAAAATGAAAAAACCCCTTTTAATCTAATAGCTGTAACTACATTTTGTAGGATTTCTTAGCCCCCATAGTAAAAAAAAAATATTTTTTTAATTTTCTTTCAAAAGGATTTTCATTTATTTAAATTAAGATATTTGATTTATAGCTTCCTTTTGAGTCAATGAGAACTAAATGCAATCTATATGGTACGTCTCTCTTGTCTCCCATCCTTTATCTTGTTTTATTTCCTCTTGGTCCTCTCCATTTCACCACTCCTTCCTGTCTGTATTTCTGTCCCTCCTGTTTGTTTCTCTCTCCCCTGCTTTAGGTTTTTCTCTGTCCTATGTTTCAGCCCCTGCTTCCTGCTTGTCGTCTACTGACTTGTGCACAGTGAGAGTCTGATAGAATTTTTTTTCCCACTTTGCTGTTGACCAGCCTGTTGTAATCACATTTGTAAGGTACTTGGTGTCATTTAACCACAAGTTGGAGCCTAGTCTTCACCTCAGGCAAATACATATAATGAAGTAACAAAATTTCATGAGAGGTATTTTGGCTGGAAAGCCAAGAGGGGGAAAAAAAAGACAGAGGAAAAGCTAAATCAAGGTAACCCCTTCACTGTAACCTTGTCTCTGTATGTTATCCTTTATTAGACAGCAAAACTGTGCTTGCAGTTGCACAGCTCTGGGGGATGCCTTTGCAGATAGCAGCTTAACTTGATCTGGCTTGATTTATGAGGAGTCATTTTTGTTGGCAGCTTGGAGACAGCCTCCAAAGACCCCAGTACCTTCCAGCCAGCCAGACCTGCTGCGCCCTGTGGGAGGCACCTTTTGTGTCTTTACGGTTTTCTGTCATGCCTGATTACAGGATGCCTGTTCTGTTACTGCTTCTGCCTTCTGCCAGTATCTTTTTAGATGTTCTTGGAGGTGAAAAGGATATGGTGACAGGGAAGTTAGCTTTACTTAACTGTTGCATGGTTGCTGGCTTTTAATGTAGATCTTAACATGACTGAGCCTTGTGATGACTGCAGATGGGTGCCTGGACAAGTTCCTGTGTGATGTACTCTAGGTGACCCTGCCTGGCAGGGGGGTTGGACTAGATGATCTTTTGAGGTCCCTTCCAACCCCTAGGATTCTGTGATTCTGTGATGGTGCTTCGGTAGCATTAAAAACAAGTGCTGCCTCATGGTGTTTTTTTCAGTAATACCCTTTATATGAAGGGATTGTCATCTATGTTGTTTTCATTTTATCATTATAACTTCGTTTTATTCTTTCATGCCTGAGGGTTTATACTGAACTGAGTTAATTGCATCTTAGGAGGATGAAAGGAGCTCTTTTCATGCGTCTCATGGATATTCCTTGTTTCTTAAGGGATGGGAGACCATTGATTTTCCTAGTGGTATTACTCATTGGCATAAATATCAGAGATGCCAAGAAGGGCAGTGTTGGTTCACTTGGAATTAGTATATTTAAACAGATTCAGTTTTGTTTTGTCATGGAGGGTGTATGCATAGACTTATCTTCCTGTAATACTTCTGAAAATGAAGGGATTCAGTAAGAGATTGTTGTGAAGGAACAGTATAATTTGTAAACTCGGATCACCTCCCCATCCTAAGCAGAATAATTGGAGTAACTAAACTGAATGATTAAATAAGAGATGGACATTGGCTCTAGGTTTTCTTCCAAGGAAAGTGAACAGCTGAAGATTCCCTGAAATTTGCTTATTCCTATACAATGCGTATATAAAGTGCTTGAGAAATGTTCAGGTAAACTAAAAAGTAGTATTTAGAAAACTGATAACATTTGAAACTAAGTTAGGTTTATTTTTATGCACTGTGCTGTCTTTGCACTGTCTGGTCTTCATTGTTATGACCCATTTGTGACCAGATAAATACTTTCTAATGTCAGTACTGTATTGATCCAAATCTTTGGAGGCACTGAATCTGAAGTGAATTTCACTATTCAAACAGTATGCATAAACTCGATCAATACACAAAGGCAAAAATTGAGCTGCTTTTGCTGATTCACCCACAGCCCCATAGGTTCCATAGTTCCATCCAGAGCTCTATAGCGTGGCCCTTCCTTTGTCATTCAGAGTGGTTACACTTCTGGCTCAGCTGGGAAGAGAGGGACTTCAGGGTTTATACTGAATTAAGAAATCTCTTTAGCCTGAAAATGCTGGTTGTTCCCTCCCCCTTCCTGCCATACTCTAAAGTCAGGAGGAACAGAAGCCCACCCCTTTTTTCCTGCTCCTTTCTTCATTGCTGCTGCTGCTGCACCTGGAGGTCTTGGAGAGAGGCTTCTCTTTTTTTCCATCAGCTTGCCATGTGCTCTGCAGGATCTGAATCCATCAGGTGCTGGGAAGACCTGTGGACCCCTCTCACCAGTTGGCCCTGCCACAAGGGACCCTTAGACACCTATCTCTGCCATCAGTGAGATGGGGTTGTGTATATATTTGTGCATTCTTGTATATAAATGTTACTCATCCCATGTGTTACAGCCTTTTCTGTGTTCCAGTAAACCTGTTCCAGTTTTAATTTCCAACCTTTAAGTCTCTGTTGCCTAGTCCCCTTTTATATTCCTTTGGAAGGGTGAAGAGGGGTAATAGAGAGCAATTCTGTCCTCTGGCTTTTGATTTGCCCTTACCACTAGACTGAGACACATCAGCACAGATTGCCCAGGGAGATTGTGAAGTCTTCAACCTCTGAGACATTCAGAAGCCATCTGGACATGTTCCTGGGCAACCAGTTCTAGGTAGCCCCGTTTGAGCACGCAGGTTGGACCAGGTGACCTCCAGAGGTCCCTTCCCAACTCAAACATTTGAGATTCACTCCCAATTTTTTTCCTCATTAGTTCATCTACAATAGTATTAAAGATTTCTAGCAATAAGCTCAGATATTCCCAAGTCATTATCAGCCTGGGCAGCATCTGCTCTAAACTCCTTTTAGCCATATGTATTACTTTTAGGAGGTGAAAGTCCCTTTGTGCTGCATTCCCCCCACCTTGTAACTGCTAGAGGATTTGAGGAAAGGGTTAAAGGAGATCTGTAGTCTCCCCGTATCAGCATCTGTAAATTGCTTATGTCTACAATTCATCTTGCAGCAAATTCCAGAGCTGCATTTGCAGTACATGCCACCTGTAGTGACACTGGTTGCTCAGGAGAGATCTGGATGACTGCAGTTGCAGAAGCTGCCTTCAATGTCTCATACACTCTGAAGGATCCAGTGAGGGAAATGAACATCAAGTGTTGTCCAGACTGAAGATTTTTTCATCGATATATGTAAAAAACAGTAACAAAGCAGAATAAAACATCATGGGCAATAACATAGAAGCCTTGTATAACTTTTAGTACAATGTTGAGGCATGTCCGTAATTACTTCCTATATTAGGTATAAAAGTGCTTGACACATGAATTGCTTATTCATGGATATTATCACTCTAGATTTACCAATTAAGGACTTGAGGCTCAGAAGTGATACACACTATTCAGTATATCTGCAATTGTGTTAGGTTCTGGCAGAAGCAGGAATGAAAACCATGTGCTTGTATTTCTGTCCTTTTCCCTAACTGCCTGGCTAGCCTTCATCTTCTGCAATGCATGGTTTCCTGAGGCTGGAGTGAAGACTTTAAGATCTTATGGAAAAGTGATTTTGATGTTATATGCTCTGAAAGAGCTGGAGTCTTTTGACTTGTAGTCTGATGTCAATGCTGAGTGATACAAAGGGCTACCAAGTCAACAAAACCACCAGATTTTTTATTTCTTACATAAAGAATAGAGAAGATACTCTGTAATGGGCTTGTTGATCTTAATTGTTCTGGAAGATGAGTGGTTTGAAAAAGCCTGTACATCCAAGTAATAGATTCCCTTTACAGTAAAGTAAAGGTGGTGTTGTCATAGCAAGTATTAAAATGAAAGCATCCAGGATATCAAATGATTGCTTGAATTATGTAGCTGTTGTCAAGGAGCAGATCTGGGATGTAACTGAGTTAGTGTTTTTACTTACTGTAAACGTTACAGCTGGCCATAGGTCTTGCTGAAATGTTTCTGGCTGGATTATTTGAAGAACTCTATTGTTTAAGAAACTGAGGGACAGACGTTTCCTTTTTGGAAAAAATAGTCTGCATACTTCAACAACTACAAGCTCAAGGAGCTTTTTAAAATAAATTTATTTGCAAATCTTTATCTGCATTGTGCTTCAGGGCATTCCCTCGTTAAAAATGAGCATCACTGAACCAGATAAGCTTCCTTGATATTACAGCATTTTCTCTTTTTATTAACATTTTGCCAGCAGCAAGCAATACAGAGGCTAAAGGTTAGGGTGTACTAAGAGGCCCTACATAGCTATGAATTTTGTCATCATTCTTTCTTAGATCTGGAGTTACTCGGCTTGCGAAGGAAAAGTCAAGTAACTCTGGAAAGTAACACTTTGTTTAAAACATTAAATGCAACAGTTACATTGATCATGTCATCTTTTGATTGCCAAAATTAAGTTTAATTTCAGAATTTGTAAAAACCTTTTGAAAGAAACACTGACTAGATGGACATCTACTTGGTCAGTGACGGTGCAGGAAACTTTTAAGACTTAGGTTTTTAGAAACGTTTACTTTTTAAGATGTTTTCTTAAGCAGTAACTGTATTTTTCTTTTTTTATGCTACTTGTAATGAAGATTTCTAGGCACTGGTTTAAAATTGTTTTGTAGCACCATCTGATATTGTTGCAGCTAAGTACCCAGTGAGTTGGTGGTAGAGTCAGAAATACTGGAATTTCAAATTACAGATTAATCGCAAGAACATGTTTTCCAACCTTTACAAATGCAGCTGAGTCTCTAGCAGAGGAAACTTAATCTAAAAATTAGCAAACCGGAAAGAACTTGGACCAAATTAACTTGCTACATAGATAAATCTGTGGGTTACCTTTTTACTTGTCTGTTAATGAGATAGTGCTGTACACATTTCAGAGAAAAAAGATTAAATGATGGCAAGGAAAATGGATAATATGCCTTTCAGTTGGTCTAATATCTCCATGTCCTGTGGAGAGGCCAACCTTTCTTGGTAATAGCTATTAAAAACAAAAGCAAACCTAAGACAAAATTCAGAAAAAAAAATTCTGGAAAAAGTTCTCTCCAGCCTTTAAAAAAAGAACATTGGATATCTTGTAGGCCAAAGATTGTGTGACTCAAAAAAACCCCAGAACATAATAAAATTAAAATTGAAATACTGTGATATCTATAAATAGATGTGCATGGCCTTCAGGCCAGCTATACATCATATGAGGAAAAAAACAAACCCAAACCTCATCAGCTAGTGTACAGTGCATCTTCTCTCTGGTGGGAAATCAGGGAGCTTTCCAGGTAAGTGCTTAAGAGTAACTCTGAATTCACAGAGTACCATGCCAATGGCAAAAAATTGAGCCTGGTACATTCAAAAGTTGATCTCTTGCCCAGTAGTACAGTGTTTTTCTTTCATACATCTTTCAGAAAGTATATGGCAGAGTAAGGAGAGTAAATTATGTATTGGTAGCATACAAGGGAGGGAGGATGTAAAGGATGGGAGAGGGAGAAGGAAAACAAAACACTGAGAGGGAAGGCCATGGATATTCTTTGTTTTTCAGAACAAGAGAGTATATGCAGAATTGATTGCTTTGTGTCTGATCTAGTTTTGCGGTGAGTTTTTACAGAAAAATGTCATCTAGTCTGCTGCTGATTGATGGCTCAACCCTGTTAAGATCTGAGCTGGTTTTGCCTTACCTCTGTGACTGCTACAGTTTCACTTTCTTTTTTTATAGCTACATACAGAAGAATATTTGGGTATCTTTATTATTCTAGTACTACTTTTTTCTTCTACGCAGTAAGAATCTTGTCATTCTCTGTGGTCCAAGTAGAGACCTTACCCAGCATCTTGTAGCTGAAAAATATCAGCACCAGCTTGAGAATTAAAAAATCTCATGCTGGGCAGTTGTTCGGTGTGTCCTCATCAGGTCTCCTTCTCCTCCCAGATAGTTTTAAGATTGACTTAAATGTTGAAGGAAATAGAGTGAGAGCTTTCAAACTGAGCATCGTTCCCCATTTCCTTGGCAATCATGTGGGTGATTGTATAAATAATAGAATAGCTCAGCCTGAGCTAATGAGCAGTCCAGTCCCAGTGGTACTGTATCTAAAAGGACTGGGGGCCCTGCCCACAAGCTTTTTAACAGGTAGAAAATAGGGCATTAGGAAGTGTTTGGGAATTTTGTGTTCCCAGTCTAAAAAGGGGCATGTTGTTGATGCTTTTCTGAGGATCCTCTCTTGGGATTTCCTCAAAATTAGAGGCATGAGAGCAGCTGCCCACTACCTTGTCAAACACAGCTTGAGAAGAACGGGAGATAATTTCGTAAAAGCTGGTGTCTACTTCCTTGGGCAGAGCAATGTTAGTAATCCAAGGAATTACGCGGATGAGAGAAGAGAGACTCTGACACTAAGTTTAGATCCAGGTTTGACCTGCCAGAAGCCCAGGACTGCTCAGATTTAAACTATTGATTTGGCCCCATGTCCAGTAGGACTTTTGGTTCTTTCTGCTTGTCAAAAGTGGTTTTGCCCAAGCAGCAATTAATCCAGCTAGTGATCTAGATAGTGAGCCAGCATTTGTAAAGTTCAGTTGACCAGTTTGTTTACTAAACTAGCCTAAATATTATGTTCATTTTAAATATCTTGATATGTAACTGTTAAAAAAAAAGTCTAAGGAATATTCCCCTGCTTTTTTCTCATTTTCTGTTTCTCTGTTAATTAGTACTCTTTGAGCACTATATGCTCTCAGCTGAATAAAAGCTGATGATGATTGAAAGGAAATCTATTTTTAGAAAAGAGCTGAACTACACGGTATGTTTTACAAAAATGCTACAGAAGAACTGAGCATAAGCCAACATCTTTTATTCAATATTTTTAAAAGGAAGTGCTATTGATTTCCCCCCCCCCCCCCCCCCCAAATAATGATTGGTAAGGAACCTGAGATTTTCTTGGATCACACATTGCATGCGGAGGGTTACAATGCATATGGAAAGCAATGAGAGGAGAGGGGTTGATGATGTGTGTGTGTCTGCTGGCACAACGTGATGACAGGTTTCACTGAAGCATGAGTTTGGGAGGATGTCATTAATAACGAGGGGTAAAGCTACATTCTGGCTATGCAGCTCTTCACAAACCCATACTGACCTCATTGCTTTTGTGTATTTTGTATTTGCTGCTTATTTGTGACTGTGTTTTAGGGAATTTAAAGTTATTATCTGCATTCCCATGTGAGTATGTGTGGAGCTGTATAGGACTGTAAAGAACTTTTAAGGAACAAAAGAAGAAATATGCAAAAAATCTGTTTCTTCAGCAAAATGGTTAGAGTGTTGAAACAATGTCATAATGTCTGGTAATGTACACTTGGCAAGTTAGCATGTAAATTCATAGCTTTTCAGGATTAAGAGGCATGGATTTATTGAGGATATCTCCAGCTCCTGCTGTTAGCAGCTTGTGTTTTTGCACATCATGCATCTCTGGCTAAACATGAGTGATGAACACCTGCAGCAGCCTGGGAGTTTTTGGTTTCCATTCAACATGTAGAAAAATGTCAGTATCTAAGCATGAAGGAGCATGACACACCAGATTTCCAGGGCATGCTCATTTTAGAAGTTGAAAGCCCATTTTGATTTCTTTTTTTTCTTTTCTTACTTTCCTTGGTACTTTGAATTCTAGGTATTTTTAGCTAGTGAAGAGATGAAGCACAGGCAGGACAAATTGATGCAAATTAGCTGTTTCAACTTCACCAGAGATGCTGACCTTTTAAATAGGTCCAGCCAGGAGGACTTGTACTCAGTCTCCAGCACGTACAATCATATGGGTTTTGTTTCTAAGCGCATGTGATGAAACCAAACTTGAAGGAGTTTGAGATTAGAGATGATTCTTTGGAAGTTAAGAACAGTATGGAAATGGCCTACTCATATGCTTAATGATCACACACAGATACGTGGGTTTGGCTTGTCATCTTGTCAGGTTCTCTGCCTTATTGTGTACAGAAGGAATAGTATTTATCTAATAAGCGGGTTTTTGGTTTTATCTTTTTTTTTTTCCTCCTTATTATTTTTCATTGCATAACCTTGTGCCTTACTATTCAGAACAGGGTTTGAGGATGAAGTTATTACTTTCCTCTTTGGCATTTCTGTAGGACTCATCACTACAGTATTTCAATGCTTCAGATGTTAATTGATTTCATAACGCCCTACTGAGATGGGGATTATTATTAACCAGAGAAATGGAGCACAAAGAGATTGAGGTCAGAAGTACTGCTCAGTTTGAATGCCAGGTTTGAGATACCTGTGACCTGGTTTATTTTATTTTGTTTTATTTTGTTTTTTATTTTATTTTTATTTTTTAATTATTTTTTAGTATTCACACAAAACTCTTGAATTGCTTCAATTGCAACTGTCAGTAATTCCGCCTTTCTTAGTGTTGAGACACTAGAGTACTAGAGACAGCTGTAAAGTAAGGAAAACTCAGGTGACCGCTCGTGGAATTTTTTGTGTGGGTGATACACCCTGTTTCATATAAGAATTTGAGTCATAATACAGCATTGAGATATATGGCCCAAGAGATTTTTCTTTATTACATTCTTCTTGCTCATACTGTATTTTGATTCCTGTGAGAAAGGAAGCAAGGCTTTACCTACAGGAGTCTCATGTACCCCCTAACTGTAATTCATCACCAGAATGGGTACACTCAGCACCACAGATGAGCAGAGTTTCTTTTTGGAGTGTCTGTGAAATGTTTTTAATTAAAAAATAATTCCTGGTGTCCATGTCTAAAGATTACCCCACTTTTATGAATTTTGAGTTCCTGTGAACCCTTAATTTTCTTTTAGCATTTATTTAATATAAACCGTTCTCTTTTGTATTCTGTGGCAGTGTGTCTTCTGGCATAAAATATCCGTGTTCAGCAGCATCTCAGTCATTTAAAATGGTGGCACTGCCAAAGGAGTCAGTATCCCAGTGCAGTTGTTTCACAGTTGCAGAAGTTCAGCTGCTTTACAAGTGAGACGACTCCAAGTAAAGAGCTTCTTCAGTAGGATGGCAGCTGTCATAGAGTTGACATACGAAGATAATTCTTTTCCTCAGTAGAATACTGTTTCTCTGAGTTGCACAGAGATGATTATTAGAAGCTGTCGTGGTTTGGGCCTAACATGACAACAAAGAAACAGCCCCATGGCCACTCACTCAACTCCTCCCACACACACACACACTCTGGGATGAGGAGGACAAAGGCCAACTAGAAACGCATGGGCCAAGACAAAGGACAAGGAGGGTTCTTCACTGATTAAGGTCCCGGGCAAAACAGACTCGACTTGGGGGAAAAATGACTATTTAATTTCACACTAATCAAATGCACACAGGACACAGACAACACAAAGAGTAGGGCTTACATATGTTACCCTACCCTTCCCTTCTTCCCAGGCCCAAATTACTTTGTTCCCAGTTTCTCTACCTCCTCCCCCCAGCAGCACAGGGGGATGGGGATGGCATTTAGTCAGTTCACAGTCTGGTGGTTCTTGCTGCTCCTTCCTCCTCAGGGAGAAGGATTCCTTACAGTCCTCCCCTGCTTCCCCATGGAGAGAGTTCTCCATGAACCTCTCCTTCATGAGTCCTTCCCACGAGGTCTGGAGCAGGTGCTCCAGCACAGGCTTACCACACACTGCTTCAGCAGCAGTCACCCCCTCTGGTGTCAAGGTCTTCCACAGTTGCATAATCCGAGTCCATTGGCCACAAAATCCAAGTCCACTGGCCAAGTTCACGCCTTCTGGCACCTTCAGGGAATGCTCCACGACATTCCTCCATGAATGCAGGGGAACAGCCTGCCATCTCGCCAAAGGTTGCAGGGAAACTGCTGCTTGGGCACCTTCTTCCCATTCTTCCTCATAAACCACGAGCGCTGCTCTGAATCTCCAGCACAGCTCTCCTTTCTGTCTTCCTCCTAAGTGCTTGCTCTGCTCAGGTCTTAGCTCAGTTCTTTCGTATGTAAATCATAGAGGCGCATCTATTGTCCCTCTAATGGCTCCTTGGCTGGTTTTGGAGCAGGGGGAGCTTCTCAGCTTCTTATAGGAGCCACCCCTGGGGCCCTTCCCCCACTACCAAAAATCCCACCAAACCAGCACAGAAGTGAGAAAGATCATGGAAACTCTTGAGTGCTTTGATAGCCATCTCACCTTAGCTTTTTTCACAAAAAACTTAACTAATCATGACTTTCAGAAGAATAAAAATCCTCTGAAAATCTGAGTTAGAATAACAGCAAGCTCATCTGCTGTGGGACTCCTGAGAACAGTGCTGTCAACAAATTCTACTTGGAAAAAGATTGAAATTTAGCCAAAATATTTTAATATATTTTTAAAAGTAATTCTACACTGATCTTCATTCAAGACTAATTTTTTGTTTCTCTTAGATTATGGGTTTATCATATTTCAGATGGATGTTGTTTTTTGAGAAGGAGTTAATTCTCCTGTCTTTCAGCTTAAATTTTATTTTCGGTCTGTTTAGTTGTTTTCCACTAGGTTCTTAGAAGCATCTGTTGTTGATAATGCTGAATGAAGACTCTGCTCCAGGCTTCTTTCAAGTCAGTAAAGGTTAATTTGCGTTTGGACCTTTACACATACAGGGTTTGTCCCTACCTTGGACATTGACCTTGTCAACTTCTATGTGCTCAATTGTGTGTTGGCTTTTTAGTTCAGGAAAAAGCAGAAATAAAAGGAAGTCGACCACAATCTCCCTGCTTGACAGAAGAGCCATGTATGTGCTGGATGTGATGGGTCTTCCTGTAACTTTCTTTAAAATGCCTGGATCTTTTCAAATTTGTGCTGAAGAACCACCTTAACAGGTTCTTATGATGGACTTGGTAACTGTGCTTTACTGGGAGATCTTAAGTGCTGTTTAAGGCATTTCCTTATAATGTAAGACTGCAATTATTGAGCCTCTCTAGTGTTTGAAAGCCACGTAAATGCAAATACTCATTAAAGAAGTCTGATTAGAGAACTGCTTATTATTAAATTCTTGTTGTTATTCTGTGTTTTGCATGTGATGGACTGTGGAGTTAGTTTTGGTCACTACATGATGTTTTCATACTGTAAAAAACATGATGGTAACCTAGGAAAAGCACAGAAGTGTGTTTATTTTCCCCAGCAGTACCAGTTAACATAATAAAAACATCACCTTTTTTTGCAAGCTTTATTTTTTCTTAGCACATAACAGTATGCCTGGGAATTGTTGTGGACTTCTGGGGGCACTTCCCCCAGGCAGCTCCGTTACGGTCTGGCACGGCCTTACTGCAGAGGCTTTGTGGGACTAGGAAACCAACAAAATTCCAGAGAATTACCTGGTTGCTGACTCCAGCAGATGTAAAGAAGCTTTTTTATCTAGAGTCCTGGATTAAAAAATGCAATCTGAGGGTTTAGAAGCTGTTCTGTAACAGGAGTCCTTTGTTTTAAAGATAAAAGTATTTATAAAGGATTTATTTTCTAAGTTGCAGGTGAAAATTCTGTTGATTTTACTTTTAAGATTACACAGGTAATAGAGAAAAGCACTGTTTGATATTTATCAACATAAGGTATCATCTCACACTGAGGGTAACTCGAACCTGAAGATAATTGATAATTGATCAACTGTTGTAGTACCAGCTTTAACATTTTGGTGCCACTTTCTCATACACACACTGGTATTTCTGAGGTCTGATTGCAACGATTTCCATCTTTTTTATAGAAATGCAGTATTGTAAGCAATGGCTTCTGTATCTACAGAAGTAGTTATGTCCACTGAGTTGCCTAAACTTGGGTATTTGATGTCATTTTAGCTGTCTTTGGATACGCAGATAATCAACCTCGAGCTTGCAGAGATGATGCAGCACTTAAGAGCAAACTTGTATCCTGGAGCAGTAGCTGCTTACCAGACAAGATTATCTTTGTGCTTCTAAAATGGCATGTGACCCCAATGTTTGGGCACCTGAACTTATCCCTAGTTGCTAGTCAAAATGTAATTGAATTGGAAAGGTATGGGATTTATCTGAAAATGCAACATTTTCTGGTACTTCTGTTTCTGTTCTTTTAAAGATCAGCTAGTGGTAAACTTTTCATATTTCTAAGTAACAGCTTTAGTTTATAATTGATTTTTTTTATGGTGGATTGATACACATTTTTAAATTAATGCCTCTGCACTTGCTAGAAGGATACAGTCTAAATTTATTTTCTTCTTTTTTTCACTTCCAGAGGAGTACAGTAAGCATACATTCTGTGGTAAAAATGCACCTGCAATTAAATATCTAGTAATTTCCTCTGAGTATTAAAGCTGAACTGTAAGCCTGAGGGACAAAACATGCCACGTTGCTCTTACTAAACTGTGAAATTATTACTGCATATGAGTCTAGAGAATTTTCAGTTGCTTCTCAAATAATTTTTGGAGGATGAGTCAGGAAAGCAGTTATCTAATGTATCCATGTTGACTGCACCTAGAATTTCATATTCTGTTCTGTTTAATTACACTGTTATGGGGCTAATACTTCAGGATTTTTCTGTTTTTTTACAGGATTCTGCTCAAGAGAGTGTCATCACACGAGATATTCATCGTACATTTCCAGCACATGATTATTTCAAAGATACAGAAGGAGATGGTCAGGAATCTCTGTACAAAATCTGTAAGGTACAGTCAGTACTCTGCATTTTAAAGTGTGTTCCGTATTTTGCTATGGCTGTATTTTGCCCTGCTAACCCTGTTCTGATCCAAGTCACTAGTGACTAAGATTTTAAAGCTTTATTTAGATTGCATGTGAAGAGTGTAGTCTTCGTGTAGTACTGGGTATCCTGAAGCACTTAGTATAGCCTTGCATCTTGCTTGTATCTCCTAAGATGCCTATGAGAAGAGTGAGGCTCCAGCTTTACTTACGGACAGTTGGGTATCAGAGTTCTGCTTCAGCAGAATTGTGGTGCAGTAGAACTCTTTTTGCTCTGCTGGTAGAGAGGTTTGCAGAGGAAGAGAAACCCCTCAGAGCAAGGTCTGCAGTGGGGTTAAGGAAGAATGTCTTTCAACTAGTGAACAAGTTAGCTGACCTTTCCACAAGCAATTTGTGTGTGTGTAGTTTTCTGCTCATAGCTCTTAGATCACCTCTGATCAAAGGAAAATCTATTTTTTTCCAATTGGCACATGAGGAAGTTGTAGTAGTAAATGAACAATCAGATTTGTCCAGCTTGTGCAGACAGACTTCTGTTGCTCAGGAGGGAGGGATCCAGAAAGGATTTTGCAGCTAGATAGGGAGTTCTCTGGCTCTCAGTTGTACATTCTGTTTTGTTTCTGGCAGGCAGTTCTCTTTTTACACTTTTTTCTACGTGTAGAATAAATGATTACCTTAGACAATGTCATTTCCACTTCCTTTCCTTTTCTTTTCTTTGTTGCTCTGTTTCCACCTCCAGTTGATTAATAGACAGAAATGATGGAGTTGTCATAACAAGCAGAAAAGAGTGTCCTGTCTTTGGGGTGTGATGATACATACTCCTGTTCTCCAGCTAGATTCTGTGGTGATACAGACTATTGAAACAATAATTTGGATGTCTGTTAAACATAGCTGCTTAGGTTACATGTATTGAAGTTCATCGTAATGAGCAATTCACATTAAAAAAAAAACAAATGGTAAAAAATAAAGGACCTTTGAACCAATTATATTGATTACTCATTAGTCTTGGGGGGTTCTAGAGGGCCACAATAAAACTATTCCTGTACCAATCCTTTGAAGAGAATAACTGGGGCAATGCAGGTAATCGTGGGCTTGTCAGTTGGATTCAGTTAAGTGAAAAAAGATGGAATAGCATTCAGCTTATCAAGAATTAAAAGTGAGAGGTATATGATAGTGAATGCCTATGAGTTTACTGCAAATAGATCTTCACAAGCTAATTAAAAATAAAAATACAGGTTTCATTGGTGAAGGTAATTTTATCAAAATTCTGTAGATCATGTAGTCTGCCATGCAGAAAATGTAAAAATGCTGGACAAGTTAGAACATGAAGAAGATGCTCATTAAAGAATTAAAAACTGGCTGTCTAGCAGCTTGCTCAACATCAGCACTGAATAAATGTATTTTAAACAAGGTGTCATGAAGATCACTTGTTCATTTGAAGTACTCTGGTTAGTCATCTCAAAGAATACAGAAGTGTTCTTTCTGATAAAGATATCCTGGTGACAGAGAAAAAGGGAATGGTAAATACTGAGGTGTTAGAGAATGTATCGGTAGATTAATCTTCTGTAGGAACAGAATTACTTGAGTAACTCAGTATTTTACAGTTGCTGCAGCTGCTTTTGGTTAGTGTGTCCAGAATTAGAGACAACTGCTTCTACATTGGAGATAATTTGTACAAGTTCCATGAGGGTGACGAAGGTATTTGGGAACATAATTTGGAAAGAAAAGCCCCTCCTTCTCATGAATTAGTATCTCAGTCTGTTTTGTTTAATAAAGAGAAGATAAAGGAATGAATCTGTCTGAAGTAGAAGCAACTTAGAGGAATTATCTGTCTAGCAGGCAGCTTCATACAGGCAGAGATCTCAGACTTTGCTGGGTTTTCTGTAATAAAAGTGAAGAATTCTACTCATCTTCCTAAGCCGAGAACCTTCTCGGCTCCCAGGGCCTCTCACGCTCCTGCAGAGAAAGCTGCTGCAAATGTTGGTCCCCTTTCCTTGCAGGATCTCGATCAGAGGCCTGGCAGTGTGTACATCAGGTTGAGGACTGCTTCTCAGTGAAGCATTTCGTATTTCTCTACAGTTGAATGACCTCTGCCACTTCACTGCTTTCTCTCGATATGAACACATTCTGCATAGCATCTTTGCAGTCAGCTTTTAATTTACTGTTCCGAACAGGTTTGTCTCATCAGCAGTCTTTGTTACTGTGCTATTTTTATGTGTTCTGTGTAATTTGTGAGTATTTTCAACTGCATCAGCCCCAGTGTGTCTTTCTGTAAGGTTCTGGGAGTGACCTCACCTTCATTTTGTGGGTGAGAACTGACTGTTTATTCCTGTGTTTTGCTTTCTACCCTTTAATAAATTATTTGAATGCATAAGAGGTCCTTCGATGGCAGCTTAGTTCCCTAAAAAGCCTTTGGGAAGGGATCTTATTGAAGGTTTTCTAACAATCCTCGTAGACTCTATTGGCTGCCTCATTCTTTTATGTGCTCATCAGTTCACAGAAGGATTTGGGAAGCATCACTTCCTGGTAGAACAGCCATATCCAATCTTCAACATACTGACTTTATACTTGACAGTTTCTACCTACTTGCCAGTGTTTGCATCAGACACAACTGATTCGTAGATTTCTAGGGAGCAATTTTCCCTTCATCCTTGCACTGTTTCTGGAATGGCTGTGGCTCTGTTGTACAGATGACCTGTCTGTGGCTGGGTCTGACTGGACCTGGAGTTTGAGTGATATGGTGAGCCTTTAGAGACATATTGTTAAAAGCTAATTAATTTGCTTATAAACCTGTCACTCCATTGGAAAAAAACCCCTAATAATCTGTGTTGAAAATAAAATTGTGGCTGCTTTGTATTACTAGAATAACTTTTAACAGAGGTGTTGTGCACGCATGCCTTTCTTCTAATATGAAAGCAAGATATTGGAAGAATGGGGTTATTGAATAAGGCTATAAAAGCTATGTCCTCGAGTAGTAGGGCAAAAAGCTGAAGAGCAGTTTCTTCATTCCCCACTGAAATGAGAGATGATCTGAGCTGTCAGGTAAAAAGGAAAACCATTAAAAGCTCACTGCCTCGTTTTAACGGGTCTGTCAGTTTTAGTTCCGTCTTTTAATCTCTCCTTCAGAACAGTAGGAAATCAGGAAAGATGGAAACTTTTTCAGTTGCAGAACATTTATGTGAGAAAGTATCTAAAAATAAACTTAAGGCTGACAATGGTGATAAGGAATGGAGAGAGTTCCAGATTCTAGATTGGAGATTTTGCTTGAGGACATTGTATAAGCTAGATTTGCACAGAGCAAACCTCTTCAGTTCTGTTCTTGCACGCTTTCTGTTAAATACTGTGTGAGTTCTAGCTATGTTTAGAGCGCTCACTGTCTGCGTTGCAGTGCGTAAGAGAATAGTACTCTCGACCTACTTCATGCGTGCATATGTAGTTAACAGCTCCATGCTCCAGGGAATTGGAGCACTTGGCAGAAATAGTCCTCTCAACTGTTGGGAGCACTGCAGAATTTAACAGGAGATACGTTTTCTCTAATTTTTCTGATTAAAGTAACTCCTGTTCGACAAACGACTGCTGTGACTTTAATGGGAGAAGGGAAATATGTGGCAGGGAGATCAATCAGGTTAGCTAGGGGAGTGTTCTTGCTGGACAGATGGGAAAAACAAGACACAGTGCTTCCGTGGCTTTCTGACAATGGTTGAATTAGTTTTCAGAAATTCAAAGTTGGTGTTAGATTTCCAGTAAATTAAGGTGTTGTGGCAGGATATTAATCATTTGTATCGTGACATATTTTGTGTTCTGGTTTAAATATTAAAGGTGAACCGCAAACAAACCGGAGGACAGAATTGCTCTCTATTACTCCCTCCACCCTCCCAAGGGAAGATAGAAAGGGGGATAAGAAAGAGAGACTTAAACTTTGGAAATTGAAACTAGAAACAAGTTTACTATAACACAAGGAAAAAGGGTAAAACGTGGGGTGGGGAAATGGATAAGTATCTCGATGATGGCAGGGATATGGGAAATGCAGGGCCACTCCAGAAGAGGTCCACGGCTCCTCACAGCACCCGATGGAGTTGGATTCTGGAGCGAGCACGTGGGAAGCCGAAGGAAACCAGCAGCACACCCCGCAGGGGAAGAGGAGTAGGAGGAAGGAGAGAGCAGCTTCCGGTTCTGCTGGTTTGGACGTGGGCGGGAATACTGACCCCTGCCAGTCTCTCAGGGTGCTAAGGACCCTCTCTCACCAATAGGTGTCCAACACCGTGCTGGGGTCTCCCAAACCATAACATTTTGTTACCAAATATCTCCTTTGTTGATCAAGTTTGTATTTTTTTCCTAATCCCAGTCATACTTGCCCGAAGATCTTATGCAGGGGACCAGCACAGTAATGGGTTTACTGTGAAGCAAAACACTCTGTTTTAGTCATTGTTCCAATGACTTTCTGTTCGTTGGTGCCCACATTAGTAGATTAAATAATAAACTGTGTTCTAGCAAAGCTAATACTGAATGGGCTCTAATATGAGGTTGTTCTTTTTTTATTCCTTTGCTGTATAATTGAAATGTGAAAATGTCTTTGAATTGCTTTTCTGTGACCAGTAGCTTCTCTACTGTGATAAGCTGCAAATGATGGATTTCTCTTGGGTTCATCCTTTGGCATGGCTGCTTAGTACTGCTGTGTAAGCTGATTGTCTAACTTTCATCTTTTTTTACATTTTAATTTCCATTTCATTGCAACATGTTTTTTTCAGATGATCACCTCTTTTCAGCATGCACATATTCTTCCACATTTTTCAACCCTTAGTATCTCCTCAGGTTTACAAATGGGAAGTGTCAGTATTTGTGCACTTTGGTGTCATTGTTAGTCAGAGAGCAGGTCTCCTTTCCAATAGGAGTCTATTTGCCAATTTTAGAATAAACACAGGAGCATAAACAGAATCAGCTAAGAATTATTTTTCATCTATTTTTAGCAGTTTGTTTTCTTTGCTCCTGGGTTGAAGAGCAATTTTAGTAAATATTCTTGTCTTGTTTCATGCAAAGGTTTTGTAATGTTATCTTGTCTTCTGCCATTTGCATACTAATAAGGTTCCTTCTCTGTGCATCAGTGCTCAGCAAGGAAGCAGTAGCACTGTTCTTGCATATGGGGTTTCTGCTGAGACTGTGCTAGTGAAAAGGTCAGGATTGTGAATCTTGAATGCTGGAAAGAGAATAAAGGCTTTAGTCTGTTCAGAGGCCAGCCAGAATAAATGTGAAGATCTCTTTGTTCTCTGGGCCTTTATAGGTCTGGAGGAGGAGTATTGTATAACATACACGTGCCTCTCACGGTACTCAGTAAATGAGTAACTCATTTCTAAAAATACAGTTTTCAGTTAACACAGAAATTCCTTGTATAATGTGATACATCCTAAGTGCTGTGGTCACAGGAATATCATTACTTTCCCACTGTTAGCCTTACAATAAATTCAGGTACAGAGTTTTAAATCATACTATCACTAAAATGATTCAACTACCAAGCATGTCCTAGAGTACCATATTGTGTGAGAAGTCTACATCAAAGTATGGATGTTTTCTTGAGGCAGTCTGTTTTTCAGAAACCATCTAGTTCTTTTCATGCTACTGAAGAGGACTTCAGCACAGAGCTATGTCTGTATCAAACACTCAGTAGATTCCCTAGACTGTTTCTGTCATTCTGGTAGTGATACAAAGGTAAGTATCTGAGAACAAATCAAGCTTGTAATTCTCCCCAGAAAAACTTGCATTCAATTCCTGTTAAATTTTCCTGGGACACAGATGCTGGATATCTCATATGGCTGTTAACAAGCATTGTGCCAGTGTGCCTGTCGCTTTTTCAGAGTAGTGAGTGTTTCCTGTGCCAGAAAACATGATTACTGACAAGAGAGATACTGTTATTGCAGATGAGAGGTGGAGATCTGTAAAGCCTCTGCTCATACCTTCCCCTCTGCATTGCCATGAAGTCTGTGTGTGGGAATGAAAGCTTTGGAAATTAAGACTTTTTTATGAATCAGACACTAGTGAACTATTTTTCACTAGCTCTCTTTAGTTTCTAATATAATTGTTATGTTGAGTTTCTACTGTCATTGAGTTACTACAGGAAAGGCAAATATGCAATGTGATTGTAAGCTGATTATTTGCTAGGTAGTGTTTTGCGTTCTGTTGTTTTAAGTACATTGAGCCTTCAGCAAATACAAGCACTCATTTTAATGCTTATGAGGAAATAAAATTATGCAAAACATTTCATTCTGGAATTTGAGACATACTCTCTACTCTTCCTATATTAAAACTGCTGGGACTCGTACATAGTAGGTGCAGAAATCCCAAATCTGAGGTTTTAAATTCAAGTCAGCAACCTTTCTGTTCATCTTTCAAATGTTCCTTACTAGAAATTTTTCTGCCTACAGAAGATTCCAATCTTGGGAGATTTTCCTCTCTTAATTATTGTAGAGAAGAATTTCTGTCCATCTCTGGATCCTCCATTCCCTTTCCTAACAGGCAGGAAGTTCTTTATCATTGACTTCATTAGAAGAGACTCCATTGCTTCCAAAGCATTCACTTTCTAATGAAGTTGGACTAATAACTGCAGCGTAGTTTTTCTTTTCAGAAGACAGATAACTATTAAGATGATGTTTTAATTCTATGAGTGGGATCTTCATTTATTTAAAATGAATGAAAGTAGGCTTCAAGTCAGAATCTTCATTAAGTCCCATTTATGAGACAGAGAATATTTAAAATCTCAGTTAACTGGAGTATTGTGATTGGAGAGTCCCCAGGAGCTTAAGAAAATAATAACTTAAAAGGCTGCAACATTATCACAAGTTGTCATGGGAAAAATCTCATTTTCTTGAAATTGCAAAGTTACAATGACTGCAGTGACAAGAGGGGATTTGGGATTTTGCATTGTTTTCATATTTCATGTGGAAAGACAGAGTTAATGCTTCTCAGTCCCTTAAAAGGATAAATCTTCAATAATTTATCTTATGTCTTTTGTTAGCAATACAATGTTATGATGGTATCTGTAGGCAACATCCTTATTTTGGAAGTTATTTTGGTTAATTACATCGTATTTCAGTAGTATCAAGTCCCATAGGTTACTTAAAACTAAAAAAAGTATAATTGGAAATGTAATATGCATAAAGCTACAAAATCCCTTTGCTTTGGGCAAGTACAGTGAAATCATGTAGAGTTTAGAGATTCCATTAAAAAATAAATCTTTACTTGCCAGGATTATGATGCTTTGACTTTACAGCAGCATCTTTCTCAGTTTGATCTAATTCTCATGCAGAACTGAAGCTAATATCTCAGTATCTGATAACAGCTGCTTGTGAAGATCAGATTTTGGCTGGTGGAAATTCGTTTTAAAAAGCAAGCACATCAAGCAGTTGGTATTTTTTTCGTAGTTGTTGTTTGCTTCAAAGTTTTGTTATTGATTACATCCCTTTTTACCAGGGCCTTCAGACATTTTTCTCCTATATGTCCGATGTGCATCTGTGTCCACTAATTTGCAATATTTTTTAAAACAAAATTATCCAGTGATTGATTTCTAGTCCTGTGGATCACCTCTTTTTATAAACGTTTCACATTTGTCATCTGTTCTTTAATCAGTCAGTTAATGGCTTACCAGTATACTCCCCCTCTCCCCAGCTTTTTGGGCAAACACTGTCTGTTCTTAATAAACTATTAGTATTTTTATTCCTTTTACTTTATAATCTCTTTGATACTCAGCTGGAGACAGATTCTTCAGCACATCCCGTGTTAGAAATGATTCCAGCAGGATGACAACCCCTGTGATTCTTCTGTAATAAAACAGACACAGGGGAAGTTCGTGTGGATTTTCTGCTATAGTTTAAATACAACTTTTCATATATTTTCCAAGTAGAGTCTTTGCCTTCCTGCTCTGGATGTGTTTGAGACAGATTTATTACTGGTTTTAATGTGTTTAGGAAGTTGATCATGAGAACATTTCTTGATCTCCCTTCATATATTTGTTTAACATGCAGACTGAGGATTTTTTTGCACCCTTTTCAGTTTCCCTCTTTTGCCATAATTATTAATTCTTTCACAATGTGAAAAGGAGCATCTTTTTATTTTTTATAACATTCTTGACTTTTTCATCTATGTCAGTTTTGGAGGCAGTTTGTTTGTTCCCATGTATTGGTTTCTTAATTGTTATTTTTAAACTTGTTTGGATTAATTTATCGCTGTTTTCAGCAAATCATTAGCTGTTGTGCTAATAATGCTTCTCATAAGAGAACCCCCAGGAGCTGATAATTTGCTATTAATTTCTCAGCCTGGAATTTTTAATTTTTTTTTTAGTGAAGTAAAAGTGTTGCTGTATCATATGGAGAAATTATAAATCAGATATATTATTTGTAATTCTGCACATCCGTTTCTAAGCAGAATTGGGCTTTGAAAAGCAGAAGTAATATATCTTTTAGGAGTGCTACAGAAATAAAATATAAGGCATCCATAAACTGATAGATTTTGGGAACAAATAGATAAAGACTTGATGATGATAATGATTAACCAGTGGATGGTTCTAATTATTCATATGCAATATTAATTTTCTGTTATTTCAGTGCTTAGTAGCTACTTTTAAACTAACTTTTTTAAAGAGAGTATCTTTTTTCTAATTCAAATTTTTGTGTCTGCTATTGTACACTTGCGGAGTTGTTGTTTATATTTTACTTTTGTGGCTAGAGTATTTATACTCTAGAGTATTTATATTTACTTTTGTGGTTTAAACGAGTAAGCAGACTGTAGTGGTTCCTTAAATTTTTCTCAATAGTTTATGTGACTAGTCTTGTATTTGCTTGACCACTGAAACTGGGCAATGGGTTGAAATTATTTTCACTCACATTCTAACTAATCTTATCTAACATACTTCAAAAGAATGGTAAGCAATATAGACAAATGGCAAAGAGCTTTAAGCCATGGTTCAGATTTTCACAAAGCTACAAGTGTATGAGGAAATGTACAGAGGAGTTGTTCATAAAAAGTGACCTTTAAAGGACCACTGAGGTTATATTCTGTACAGAAATCTTCTCTTCTGGAATCCTTGCAAATATTTCTTTCTTAATTTTTGCCCTTCAGAATGAAAAAAGAAAGGTGGTTTAAAGGCTTCAAATCTGTTCTGGCCTCTGTTGCGGCATTTCTTGCAGAAAATATTTGCAGTTATATTAATACTGTTGGCTGGAAGGGAAGGAGCCACATCTCATTTTGAGTCACAAGACATCTTACCATTTGAAGAGGCAGCTTTAACCACCTTTGCAATATGGTATGATAGACCTGGGTGGGTTTGGTTCCAAACATACCTGACATTGTTTTTTTCACAGTCTCCCTGTGCTTCCATTCAATGTATTTGCAATCTCAATTTCAATCAAGACTTAAAAAAAGAAGATAAGCTGGATGTTCAGGTTAGAAACATTGTCATCTGTAAACAGTCCTGGGGGGCGGTGAAGGAGCAAAGCAGAGTTTCTGATTCATGTGTTCCTTCCCAGAGCTCTGCCCTTGTGCTGTTGTTTTCCTGGCTGTAACTTTGGTACCTTGCTTATTCTCTCAGGGTGTCTCTTTGTCTGATGTCAATCCTGCTGCTGCTCGTACTTTCTCAAGCTTCCTCAAATTCATAATGTCCTCTGACATCTCTTTCAAAACAGGATCTGTCTTCCTGTCTCAGAAAAGTAAGGGGGAAAGAAAGGTTGGTTATTTTAGTTTTGTTTTTGAGAGTAAGAAAAATGTAGTATGTCAGTCATACTATAGGACAATGAGTCTTGTTCATTCTTCAGTGTAACAAGGTCATGAAAAAACTGTTTCTGGTGACCTTTTCAGGCTAGAGTTGTTCTTGGTGGTTTTCTAACAACCAGCCTCAGGTCCTCTACTTCCATGGTGTCAGAACTTGTTTTTCCAAAAACAAACAAGCACTCCCCACAACACGAACTAACCTGGTTTTTATATCATATTTGTTATGTTACATTAATGTTAAAGTTATATCTTTACTGACCTCGGCAGAATTATCCTTGATTTAGGTGAAGGGAAATTGCATCCAGTGCTATTCATGCTGTTCAAAAAATAGAAATAAAAATTTACAAACAGGTCATCTATGGAAGATGGAGGGTGACCTGGAGATGTTTTCTGAAGTGCCCTGAAAGCTTATGCAAGAATGGTTACAGTTTCGCTCCCTTTATTATTCTAGCCTTAGTAGTGTGACACATTCTGAATAGCTCATTGATTATAACACAGTTTGATAATCCCTGTCTGCATTTTAAATACTTGTTGACTTTTATTTGTTCTAGGCATACTCTGTCTATGATGAAGACATTGGCTATTGCCAGGGACAGTCTTTCCTTGCAGCTGTGCTTCTACTTCATGTGAGTTAATTGCAAAATAAAAGCTTTGATATTTGAAACCAAAGTAGCTTTAAAATCAGTAGTACTGCAACATGCTATTTGACAGCTCTTTACTGTTGTTTATTTGTCCGTATTCATTTTCCTCTTGTTGCTTTTTGGCTAATAGTGACTAATGGCTTCTGTCTTTATGAATGTAGACTTTCCTTTATCTAAGAGAAATTCATTAAATTGTCAAGTACTGATGTGTCAAAACCTGAAACTGATTTTTTACATATTAATATATTCTTTTAATTTAATTGTCACGTAGGTGAACTCTCTTGGTGGTTATGGGGAATTTAACCGTGGGAGATACTCTCAGAGTAGCTAACCAGAGCAGGCAGTCTCATTAATTTTCATTCTGATTTTTTCTCCTAGGGACATTTTAGAATATCTTCTGAGTGAAAGCTGAATTTTAGCTTTGTTATTTTAGCCTGTAACCAAAACTGTACAGACTTTGATCTGTTGCTTCCTATATAAGCGTGTGCGTGCATAGATAGATAAATACACAATTCTTATATTTGCATGATGCTTTAACTTTGATGTATCAGTGCCAATGCAGCAGATTCAAGTTGTGTGGATACTGTAAAGAGCATCTGAATAAACCACCCAAACCCCAGCAGCAGCTCTTACTCAGGCTCTTGCCTGCTTTCTTGGTCAGGCTTTAATTAATAAATTATTAATCATGGTTGAAATACATTTCAGATTGTGTTTTTGAGTCAGCTGTTGGTGGTGTATATATATATTACACATACACTTCCTAAGCCATCTAGAACTCAACTTCAGATAGATTTAAGTTGTAATTCCTACTGAGATCTAAGACTCCTTGAAGACTTAAGAAGCATGATCCATTGTGACAGTGTTAAGAGAAGCTTTAGGTTCTTTAAGGATAAACCTGAATGAGTCACATGATTGCAATGCTGCATGTACTGCAAATTAACACATCTAACAGTTATTTAGCAATTTTTTATCCAAAGAAGGATTTTTACATTCCACTGGAAGAATAAGCCTATTTCAATACCAGAGTTGTTTAGAAATTAGTGGGTGTCACATTCTTAACATTTGACTAATACTTGAGCTCCTCTCTCTTAGTTGTATGCTGTCATTACAACAGAGAATCACCTCTGTTTCTAGTGTGTCTGGAGTTAGAAGAGGCTTCCCTGTACACGGGGAATACTAAAAGGCAATTACATTCATTTTAATATGCCCTTTATAACATTTGCTTTCACAGTAGGATATTAAGCTGAAATGATCAGAGAAAGGGGGGAAGGGAAGCAGTCTCAATGAGCTCATGTAAGTTGGGACCTTCCCAGGATGTCCTCAAACTCTTGTTTTTCTCAAATTCTCCAACCACTCCGTATGCTGTGAATGCTTGTAACTCTGTGAATGCTCTCTCTAACTCTTCTGTCTTTGCATGGGTTTCTAGACCACTTCCTTTCCCTCTTTTCTGGGACAGGATATCCTTTCTCTCAAGTGTAGATATGTTTCAGGGATGGTTGAGTAGCCTGAACCTCCATCCTGGCTTTTTGTGATTTTGCTGCTTTGATGAAATTCCCATCAAAGGCGAGCAGGTAACTTCTAATCACAGGGGGGGACAGTGTTGCCAACTCTAATCATTTTACTGTAAGCCTCACAATATTGGAATTTTTCTCTTGTTCTCTCTTTCTTGGAACAATTGCTATGTGAACAACTAAAATTTCATTTTTAAAAATGGTAGATTTTTTGCTTTTGTGATTCCAAGAACAGATGAGAAGACGCAGATATCTAAATGCTAAAAATCAGAATGGAAGAACCAGAAATATGCTTTGTTTAAAATAAATCAGAAATGAAAACTTGATTTATGATTTTGAATCCTTGGGGTTGGTAATACTGGAGAACTTCCATCCACTGGGAGCGAGGACTTGGTGGCCTCTGCCTGGAAATAACTTTGGCCTAGTACTCAACCCTCTTCCCTCTCTCTGTCTTGGGGGAGGAACAATTATCACTGCATGTGTGTCTGATTGAGCATGCAAGGTAGGTGTGCTTGTGCATTAATGTCTGTCATTTTATTAGAAGCTATTGTTACCTTACAAAAAAAAAATAATTAAATTTGCATTCATGTTACTTTAGAGCAGAGTGAAAGCTTTTGGTCAGGATAAAATGATTGCTTCCCTTTACTTTGTCTGCAGCTTTTATCTACTGTCAGCGGGGATCATCCCATCCAGATAAAATAATGATAAAGTTCTTTGAGATTCCTAAGAGCTTGTCCTAGGTGAATCTAGCCTGGATAGGTAGCTAGCAGCTGATCTGTCAGTTCTTTATGCTAACTAGTTACTTTCATATATGCTGTCTGAAAAGGAAAATGGAAGTCTCTGCCCATAGCCCTGGAGACAGGCCATAATCATAGGCTGAACCATAAAAGATGAAACCCTGGAGATAAATATCAAGGGACTAAAATTGTCTTTAAAGAAAATACTGAGCTTTTATCTGTTGCTAGTATTTGATGAGGGGCTGACAAGGGGCTGAATGCGTGAATATACTAAAAGGTGAAGAGTTGTCATTCCTGATACTCAGTAATTTTTTTCATTTGTTACAATCTGGTGCCTGCAAAAGAGGTTATTTTTAAATGTGATTGAAAACCTGATTTGGGGTCCTCAGTGACTCTCCTTGTGCCTATCTTGATACTGTGTTACCTGAAGGCATGGGGCAAGGGAGAGAAATGTCTTATCAGTGGAGGTTGGATGACACAAGGCTTCCCACAGGTTCAGTGTTCAGCAGGCTTAAGCCAATAAATGTAACTTTAGAGGGGTTCATGCAGCTCATCCTTTAGTGCTGCTTTCTAAAGCTCTGTTTGATGAGAAATTTTGGTCCAAGTGAAATAGAGATTATGGAGATGGGGCTTCTGGAAAAGTCACGACGTTAGCAGATGGGATCATGCCTTCTGAGCTGACAAGTAATTCTGAAGGCAAGGTTTGTTATTTCCTTATTCATCATGGGAAACCTGACTTCAGAGAGTTTGATGTCCTGTGGTTTGGATGAGAGTGGATAAGCATTATTCTCACTAAGGGTTGGTTATACCTTAGTTCTCCTGAATTTTTCCCTTTTAACCAAGTCTCTCTCAGTAGAAATCACTGTCATGAATAGTTGTCTTTTTTTTCTTTCTTTCCTTTTTTATTTTTTTTTTTATTGTTGTTCTGTAGCTGAGAGCTGTGTACTGTTCTTCTCATGTCTATTTGGCAGAAAGAATCCTGGTGACAGTTGTGCTCCTCTAGGGATGTGCACTTACATGAACCTATGGTATGATCCCACACTTAATTCCAAGAAAGTCTTTCATCAAGGAGAATAGTTCCCATGGGATTTTAGTTGCTTAATTCTACATTCAGAGTGCTTTGCTGATTTAATGTATCCCTGGTTCTGAATTCATAATGTGTAAGGTATTTCAGTATATGTCTTTGTGTAAGGAATGTCCAGCCTCAGCTCAGTTTTTAAAATTATGTTTGTGTATTTTTCCAAACAGATGCCAGAGGAGCAGGCATTCTGTGTATTTGTGAAAATAATGTATGACTATGGCTTGAGGGACCTCTACAGAAATAACTTTGAAGATCTCCATTGCAAATTTTTCCAGCTGGAGAAGTTAATGCAGGTAGGGCCAGGGTAACAAATCCTTCTACTTTCATAAATGGAGAAACTGGCATTTATCTGTAAGCTGCTGCACGATAAAACCCCTCTCCTTTTACAAGTGGGGTAGAACCAAAGCCAGAGAAGTTTAATATCTGGATCCAAACATTGTGAGTCAGATTTATTGCTAATTTCTTTTTTCTTTCATATACCAATCTTGCTGCTAATCTTTGTATCCAAGCACAGTAGGTATACATTTTTTTCCCCCCTCTCTCTGCTTGCTTATTCTCTCTCTTCACTATTCCATGATGTTGCTTAGAGAGAATGTCTCTGTTCTGTTAAGGCCAAAACATCTTTTGGACTGCCACCATCAGTGTCCCACTTTCTGTGAATTATGCTGGTGGTTAAGAGGTCAGGCAAATCAGGACATCCTGATGCTTATGAAATACAAATCAAGTAGAGGCAATTTGGTAGCTTTTACTGTGTTTTCAGTGCATCGCTCTTTTTTTCAGATGTAATTATTTCCTAATCAGAGCAGTTTAACATAAATAAACAGCTGCAAGTTTTAAGCATTGTTCTTCTGACTAATAAAGAGCTATTAACAGTCCATTAAGCTTTGACCTGTGCTTCTATTAGCATAGTGAAAGCTGGCTGCTGGAGCCAGTTACCATAAATGACCATATATACCTCTGAGAGATACAATAAAACTGAGCAAAACAGGTAATTCAATTATCTGGTTTTTCAGATGTCAAATTATGTGTATTTCCTACTTGATGGAGTAGAGTTGCATACTAATGAATTTGATACTTAACTTCAGCATATGGTCTTCTCTATTTATATATGCTAACAAAGATTTTTACTTTATTAACTGAATATTAATATGTCATCATAGAATCATAGAATGGTTTGAGTTGGAAGGGACCTTAAACATCATCTAGTTCCAACCCCCCTGCATGGGCAGGGACACCTCCCACTAGATCCAGTTGCTCAAAGCCCCATCCAACCTGGCCTTGAACACTTCCAGGGATGGGGCTTCAACAACTTCCTTGGACAACCTGCTCCAGTGTCTCATCACCCTCACATTCAATAATTTCCTCCTAATGTCTAGCCTAAATCTTCCCTCTTCCAGTTTTGATCCATTACCTCTTGTCTTCTCACTACAAGCCCTTGTAAAAAGTCCCTCCCCAGCTTTCCTGTAGCCCCTTCAGGTACTGGAAGGTGCTCTAAGGTCCTCCTGGAGCCTTCTCTGCTCCAGGCTAACAGCCCCATCTCTCTCAGCGTGTCCTGTAGGAGAGCTTCTCTAGCCCTCAGATCATCTTTGTGTCCCTCCTCTGGACTTTCTCCAGGAGCTCCATATCATTCTTATGTTGGGGGCTCCAGAACTGGACACAGTACTCCAGGTGGCGTCTCACAAGAGTGAATTAAAGGGGGAGAATCACCTCCCTGCTGGCCATGCTTCTTTTGATGCAGCCCAGGACATGGTTGGCTTTCTGGGCTCCAGTGCACATTGCTGGCTCGTGTTGAGCTTCTTGTCCACCATCACCCCCAAGTCCTTCTCCTCTAGACTGTTTTTGATTGATTCTCCACCCAGCCTGTATTTGTGCTTGGGATTGCCCCAACCCAGGTGCAGGACCTTGCACTTGGTCTTGTTGAATTTCATGCAGTTTACATGAGCCCAATTCTCAAGCCTGTCAAGCCTCCTCTGGATGGCATCCCTCCCCTCCAGCGTGTTGACCTCACCACACACTTTGGTGAGGATGCACTCACTGCCACTGTCCATGTCACTGACAAAGAGTCCCTGTACCCACTCTTGGGGAACACCACTGGGGTCGGTACTTGGACTGGTGCTATCAGTGTACAGTGGAATTATCAGTGCTTATTTTGTGTTGCTTATATATGCTCCTGGTTATGTGTCCTCTGTTCCTTTCAGGATCTGCAAGGTGATCTTGTTCTAGTATTCACTGGTTTTTAAAGCAGAAGCATGTTTCAGAAGACACAGCAAAGGAATAATTTGAAGTGTACACTATGCATGACGTAGGTGTGACAAGCACTCTGCCTTTCAGCTGTTGAAGATTTTGTAATTTCTCAGTATAATCTCAGTACACTATTCGATACCATGATAAAATCCACACTGGATACCTTACTAAAAACTGTAACCATGGGCACTGACATTTGTGAACATATTTCCATTGCTCAAAAGCAGCTACAATTTCAACTTGTTGTGTTTTTTCAGTGTTTAGCAACCTGGTACTTACTGGCAGGATAGATGAAGAACTCGGATTAATGAGTAATACTGAAGCATTTTTTTTTTCCTTTACTCTAGGAGCAGTTACCGGACTTGTACAGCCATTTCTCAGACCTCAATTTGGAAGCTCATATGTATGCATCCCAGTGGTTCCTCACTCTTTTTACTGCCAAGTTTCCACTCTGCATGGTCTTCCACATCATTGACTTACTACTTTGTGAGGTAAAAAACAACTTGAATCAGAACGCCCTTTCACTCCATTAATGATTCTTCTTTTTTTTCTTTTTTGTTTGTTTGTTTCGTTTTGTTGGAGTCATTTGCTGTTTAGTTTCAAAATGCCTGTAACTAAATTATGTAGAAACCGTGGTTATATCGAAGAAATGATGCTCAGTGAAGTACACTGGTTTTGGTTTAAAGTTAGAATTGTGGATTGCCTCATTCTTTGCTAAGGGATCTAATTAAGAATGTCTGATGCACACATCTGTTCTTCACTTAAATTGTTAAATAATTTATTCAAAGTTAGGAATTCTAATTTCTTGAAGATACCTAGTAGGAAAAAGCCTAGCAGGCTTTTAGAGGAAAAGCTCTCCAAATTTATTTATTGCATCTTGCCTTGCTGGCCTGATATTAAACAAACAGTGAGAACTGCCAGACAGCACAACTGAATGAAGCTCTTTCCTTTTGTTTTTCACCAAACTCTTCCAACTCAGGAACGCATTATTCCAAATACAAAATGGTATGTTTCTGTTTTGTAGATATATCTGCACTTCCTTTAAAAATAATCAGACAGAATAGATAGATAGTCTGGAATGTCTGTTTCGGTAAAATACTACAACTTTGTCACCAGGAAATCAGGGCATACAGGAATTAAACCTTTTTGTGAACCTGCTACTGATTTCCTTTCTGATTTAATGGGTCACAAACATAAAAAACACAAACAGACAAAATAATTGAGAATTTTAAATGCAAAGGGTGTAATGAGTATGAAACACTGTTGACTCTAGTTAATTCTGTTAATTTTTATTGTGAAGTGTTTTAGTTGTGAATCTTCAGGATTGCTGCACATGCCTTGATAGCAATTATTATTAAATAAATCTCATCCACCACTCCTAACTCACTATTTTGTTCCTCAAGAGTATGGCTGCTTCTGCATATTGGTGGTCAGTTATCAATAAGAGGTAGGCAAGTACTGCCTAATATCCAAGTGAGTGCCAAAGGTAGTAATGGTTAAGTGATCTCATATTTCCATATAAATATCCGAGCTCTATTTCTTTCACAATGTCTTGATTACACTAAGGAAGCAAAAAAAAAATGCAGAAACTTTGCGAGTTTTTCTGCTCTTTGTCCTCTTTGGTCATGCAAGAAATGAACACAATCCCTTGATCACTTTTGAACTGTTAGTGAGTTAATTTTCAGGATGAGCTTCTGGTGTGGATTTGATCATTCTTTGTCAGTTCAATTTATTACATTATTCTGATCTTGATGTAGAGCTGCACTCGGAAATGATCATTCTAAGAGATCATTTGTCAAGAAGTGTACAGAACGGTATTTCATTGTGATTGTTGTGAAAGCAGCATAGTTACATCCTGTCTGAAGCTCCTGTGCTTTTTTATTATATTAAGCTCAAATATATTGAGGAAGTCTTTTAGTTATGGTTAATATAGATTTAATACTTAGAATGAAAAAAGAAAGAGCTCTTTAAACATTTGCATTAATCTCACATCTGGCAGTGTTTATCTCAGCATGTCTGAAGGAATTACTCTGGGAAAGGTGAATGAATCCAAGGAGAAAGTGAGAGAGTGCAAAGCTAGAGTCTGCTAGAGAAAGGGAAGCTTGTTTGTGTTTGGGGAGGGTAATCACATAAAGGTAAAGGAGCCGCTTTTCCAACAACTAAAAATAAACCAGAAATGGTTAACAGGATTTATTTCAAGTGAGAAAAGACATATAGACATCTTGAGAAACAGTGGGGCAGTGTGTAGGCAACATACTGAGGCAGCAGGGTAGACTAACAGAAAACTGCTCTTAAGATTTATGAGTCAACCAGTTTAAAGTAACAGGCACTTCTGAGACTTTGTGGGAGGAGCGTAGATTAAAATTACACTAAAAAATCTAATTGGCCCTCATCATAGATGGAAAGTAAAAATCTCAAGGCATCTGGCCACAGACATAATATTATAAGAAAAAAAAACATTCCTTAATGGGGGACTTAGAATCATACTGTGAAGCTGTCTGTCCCATCAGTCTCCAGAAGAAGTAACAGAGCAGTCAAAAAATAATTTTTGTCTGCTCTAAATTGTTCTTTATCTCTGAAAAAACATCATGCCTGTGATTCCAGCAGCTGGAAGGAGAAAAAACAGTTACAGCTGCTAACAATGGAACATATTCTGTGAAAAAAAAAAATCCTCAAAAAATCAAGAAGCCTTTGAAGTGAACTGTCATGTGTTTTAAAAAACAAGCTTCCAGCCTTCTTGTTAATTTGTCATAGATACAGATGAATTTTAAAGAGCCTTTGACTTCCTTCCTGACTGTGCTTTCTCTACATCCCTGTCCTGTCTGTCGTTGACAAATTGTTTACATCCCATGCAACTCTTTTATGAAAATTAATTAAATTCTTTTTATGAAAAATATTAGAGGGAAGAAACACGGTTAAAACCATTGCTGAATGGGTGCTGCCAGCTAGTCATTCCAAGGGGTCTTATCTGGTCCCATGAAAATATTTGAACTGTGGATGAACAATTTGTATCCACCAAGAATTTTTGGATGGGATTTGGCTTTTTGGTTCTTGACTGTGTCTGGAAGAGGGAAATTGATCCTTACATTTATTCTTTCATTCTCAATTCAGAGAGGAAAAATACTGAAATTCTATAGTTTTGCAGCTGGCCAGGGAGGCATGTTTCCTTCCCTTGCATGGACGGTGGAATGGTAGCACCCTACCTGGGGAGTGGACCTCCTGGGCAGGAGCATGTCCAGGGATCTAGCAGCCTATGCAAAATTAGTTAAATTTATGGTGAGAATTAAGTTTTATTGATAAATTTAAAAAATAGCATCAATGTGTGTGCTGCTATAGTGGAGGTCTTTTCATCATTCTTGCATTAAATATTACTTGATAGAAAGAAGAATTTTATTTAAATTTATACAAATTTGGGATTTGCTCTGGCCTCTACATGGTCGAGTTCTTTTATCCTGTTGTCTTCCTCTGACCTTTTTTATTTTTAAGCTGACTTCAGGCTGTTGAGGGTGTCATTCAATGCCCAAATTTCCAGTGGGCTGAGAATATTGCCTCAACAACTGTAGGACAGAATCTGTCACCCATCCTCACCTAGAAATGAAATGGTTTTCAATTCTTTGTATTTCCTATGACAGAAGCTTAAAGAAAATGTTGTGCTTGCAGGCAGGTATTGCGCAGAGCTGTGGTACAGATGATAGGGCTTATTAGACTGCCAGTAATAAAAACACAAACCTGATCCAGTTGAAAGTTTTCATGTGATTACAGAAAACTGTGTTTTTGAGCCTGGCTACACAGATAAATTCTAACATATCAGCATCAGCTGAAGGTTTTTCTACAACTTTCCTTTTAGCCACCTGTTTCAATGGCTTCGTCTCCTCTCCTTTTGCTGTTTGTTTCACTGAAGAACAACTTTCTTGATGAAATTCAGCATTGTATTTGGACTTGTCAAGCTTATCTGTCAATATGACATTGTTGTTGAACACGTTTGAGCCTGCTCTGCTTTGCTGACTTTGGTTGCATTTTATATTATTTATTTAAAGTCATGCTCAGAAATAGCAACTGATTGAGGTGAAGTTTGTGTCTCTTAGAGCTGGCCCCAGAGCAACAACCACATCTGGGTTACACTACAGAATATCAAAGCCTTGGCGCTTAACTTCATTTTGCATTTCAGAATTTACAATTTAAAATGAAGATGTGTTTTAGAAGTGCTAAATAAGTGACCTTAATTAGGCATTTAGAAGAGGAAAAAAACCAAACCAGTTGGCAGATGATTTATAAGTATTTTTTAAATTCTAATTTTTTTTTCTACTTGAAAACACTTGAACCAGTTGTGAATACATACAGCACTGCCGAAACTAAAGGAGGATCAGAGCTCAAGTTGTCATTCCATTTTTAACGTAGAATTTTGAGATGCTATTGGCAACCTCCATTTTAAGTTGATCTGGCTGTTTTTGTGTGCAGTTCTTGGGGATATAAAATACTTCAGGACTGTGCTTCTCTCCCTTTTATGGGGTATATAAAACTCCCTACCACATGCTGCCTTTTCTGGGCTGGTACAGGTAATTACATAGTCTTGTTACAAAAATTAATAGTTTGACTACTAAGCTGCCATTCTGTGATCAAGGCTGAATGGAAAGGGATGCAACTGGTTATCTGTCGATTTTGAATATGAAATAATGTTTTCTAATATAGCCAATAACAACAAAGTGAAACTGCCATTCACAGGACCATACAGCAATGCGGTGGAAGACATGGGAATTGAAAGCTAGATACCATAGAACTTTCTATAAAATAACTTTTATAATTAGTTTTGAGAAACTAACTGAAAATTAAGACCAATGGGTGTTTATAAAAATATTTTAAAGTGTAAGTGACTTGGTGCTGCTAAATGAGCACCTAGTGATAGTAAAAATGTGGCAGCATGTTGTGTAGATGTGGTTCCTGGGAGCACTGCTGCATAATGAAATAATGAAAATCTTAGAATTCTAACTTGGTGCTGCAGATTTGATTTCTGTCTTACGTGTGTCTTGCTGAAGAATGGATGTGCCAGGAAACACTGCGCCGTATGGTATCACTCAGACGATAAGGCCGTCGTCTCTGTGTGTTAGTACTAACTGAGTAGAAGATACCATAATAACCTGCTATTTTTTATCTGTCACTGTCAGATACTTCTGTGATGCCTTCAACAGAGTTGAGAAAGAACAGATTAACATTTTAATTTATTAAACTTCCTCCAGATTTGAGTCAGGAACAAGCCCACTTCCTCTGTAAGTCTACACTCAGATGAAATGTGGATTAAATAAAATACTGTGTACAGTTGTTTATCTTCTGCAGATCTATAGGGGAAGAAAAATGGATCTGTTCAGAATTACCTGCTATTGACACATCGTCTCCTTTTGTTAACCCATCCAGCTCGGAACGGTTTAATAAATCTTACAAAAGAGCAGACAGGGCTTGCTAGAAATAAAATCTCTTCCAGTAACAGCATTTTAAAAGCTAGGCTTAAATTCTGTGCAGGAATAGAAACTGCCTGCATTATTTCAGTACTATTTACAAAAGTGAAGGCAACATCATACATGTTGGAAAAGGCTGGAGGGTGCGTGTGTTTGTTTTCCTTCTTTTGAATAGAAGCAGTTAGACTTTGGCATTTAGACTGTGTCTTTGCTCCTCTCCGTTGCTCTTTGTGTTTGTTCTGCTTGCTAGAGAGCAGCATCTCTTTCTGCAGTCTTTGTCAGCCACTGCTGGTTGATGCAAAGAGACTGGAAAGGATTTCTTTCTGAGACTGCTAGCATTGAAATAATTTAAGAAGAAAGAGAATAGGTTGTCTCAAACTCTGGATGGAAGACTAGAATTTGAATGTACATGTCCAATGGTAATGCTGGTTTGCTACATTCAACCATCTGTTGGCATGTCAGGCATTATAATCTCTTGTTGCAAAAACTTGAGGTCTGCAATGGGGGTTAGCTTAGGTTTTCTGGCCCTGGATGTTTTGCTTTTATGTATTTAGATGAGTTATTTAAATCCATGATAAAAGTAAATTCAGTGTAATTTGTCTGATGAATACAGCTGTATTCTACTGTGGGTGTTTTCAGTACTAAAACAGAAATTAAAATAAAGAGGAAGGAAAAAGGATGTAGTATTTGATTGTGTTTGATGGATGAGGAACCTTTTAAAGTTTTTGTGTCTGTGTGTTTAAAACATTCAGATAATAGTGACAAGGATTTTCAAGTTATTTTCAAATTGAAGGTCATAAGAAGTATGAGATTTAAATACAAAATTTAAAACAACAGCAGAAATACTGGAGGTATGTACAATACTGGGTATTGTGCATTGCCACAGGCACAGGGGAGTACCAGACATTCTTTTCACTTCTAAAGCTACATAGAATTTATAAGAATTCAAACCTGGACTGAGGAGAAGAGTATTTTAATAGAGTACATCTAAGAGGTTCTTGGAGAGCCACGGGGTTTAACATTGCTCTTTACGCTATGTTGTCCAGCTGTTCCTGTGAGCATCCGTAATTTATGAATCTTCTGTTCATAGCTGCAGCTTGGTTATCCCAAAATTACAAAGTGGTAAATACTCTGCAAGAGTCTATCAATGATCTGCAAGTCAAGATAACTTGATGTTGATAAATGTCGTGGTCCTAAAATGTTAAGGCTGCTTCTGTTTCAGAAAATGTTCTAAGAGACAGGTGAAAAGTTGCTGAAGATGAGGAACCTCTTAGAATGACCTAGTTTGTGCCCTAGAGGGAAGAGACGTCTGATGCCATGTCACAGGATGTCTCTGAATTACTTTAGCCATTGCAACTGAAGTATTTTAGCTACTTACTAGTTGATGTTCACTTGGTTGATTTCTTCAGGAATACAGTAAATTTCCGTAGTGCTTACTTAACACCAGTGCCATCTGCTGTATTTGAATAGCAGCAGGTTCTAAGCAGTATTGGCAGTCCTCAAAAGCACTTCAGAAATAACTGAAGTATCACGAATGGGAGAGTGACATTCCGTGAACAAATCCAGGAAGTTTAGCTAATTTGGGGACTGTTTTTAAAAAAAGAGGGTGGTGCAGTCTGCCTCTGCCAAAATGATTTCCATTGCTTCATGCTTGGAATCTGAGGCCATACTGAATTTCCTAAGTACATAAAATCAAAATGTGAACCTCACATTTGAGTGATTGGAGGGAAGGGAAAATAAATGTCAAGGTATAGAGAGGCAAGGGCTGTATTGTGGCAGAGAAGGGGAGAAGATGAAGAATTAAAACTGGGAAGGAGATCCAATGGAGTGCAGGGAAGCAGGACATTGATTTAAAACAGACATGCATTTTTCTTTGTGTTGTGTGACTATATGTATAGGGGGGAGGAGACAGTTCTCTGTCAGGAGATGTTCTGGACCCCTCATCGTGTCTCCTCTCAGCAAAACTGTGGTCTGGAAGGTTACTGCTGCTCTGAGCATATCTAGCATCCATTCCCTGTTTGCATATGACAATTGGAGGACCTATCTTATCTACAGAGATAGGAGGACTTTTTCTGTTCTCATTGTATGTCTTGTGGTAAGGCCCTAGTGTGGATTCAGGCCCCCTTCTTTGTCCCCATATTCATTAGGTGTGGCAAGAGGGAAAGCAATGTCTAAACCCCCTGTGATTTAAACCTCTGAAAGCCAGAAGAGTATTGTTAGTGTATGGCTTGGTGAAGCAAATGGAGAAGGCATGCTGCTGGCCCATGACCAGCTGTCTGTGGATTAGGAAAATACCACGTCAGGCAGCAATTTAATACGTGACTTAAAATTCTGTGGCTGTAATTTTTATTCTTTGAAAACAATCACAGAAACTGGAGAGAAAAAAGTGCTGATCTCATAGCACTTGTTACCTTCATTCAGCCGTAGCAAAATCTCAGCAGCAAATTACATGAAAATCACCCAAAACATGTAAATATTCACTAGCACTTCTAAACCCCCTTCATTTTGGTTAAAAGTAACAGACCAAACTTTTGTGCATAATCATACTAATACAAGTTCGTGGTCGCGTGTTAGTATTTATTATGTGCCTTTTCATGCTGCAGAATACAGAAAAGTGACACAATAAATACTGAATCCCATGGTTCCATTTTTACCATCTCCTTGGTACCTGCTTATCTAATAATTCAGTCAACTGGTTTTAATTTGGTTTGTGTAGTATTCACAGCATCATAGTATCAGGATGGAGATTTCTATTTTTTCTTTCCTTTTTTCTTGTGTTATTGCCTTTCCTGTTGGGAGTTCTTGTAGCCAATGTAAATGGAGTCACTGGGGGAAGCCAGTCTAAGAAGTCTACTTTACCCCATGCATTAGTAGTAACATCTCTCTGCAGTTTGTTCTTTCTTTTCTTTTTCCTCTCTGACAGGACTGTTTCATAAGAAAGCTGTATCTGTTGCTTATACAAAGCTTGTTTTTTTTATGTTGTGCCTTATTTGAATGAGAGTTAACCTTTCTTTTTCTTTGTTGTCTTGTCATTGAACTAGAATAAATGTACAAGATGTACTGACTATATCTGAGTAGAAGGTGCTAATTAAAATGCATATCCCTGCAGAGCAGGCTGCAAGTCTGTATTACTTACAGACAGAAATTTGAGCTTCAGACCATATATTTATGTCATCAGCAAAATAAATACATTTGTGACATTCCTCAAGTTTATTGTGTGCACTCAACATACTAGAGTTGACAAACAAATGTTTTTTCTGGCAGCAATCCAAAACATAAATAGAATTTTAATTCTCCTTTAGAGTTTGTAACCCCAATTACCCTGTGCAGCTCCTTTTGAAAGAGTGTGTAGCTGAACACATAATTATGAAACACTTTTGAATTATGAAACAATGTCAAATTAACTTCAGCTGAGTAGCTAATCTCTCTTTTATAAAAAAAGGAAAAATCAGTTATTAGAAAGCTGGAACCAGTGAACTAGTTCTTCTGATGGCATATCATAGGAGTCTTGAGACCTCTCAGGTCTTATGGAGGTGCTCAGTTGACTTTCACGTGTGTCTTTACCTAGTGTTGAACTTTAGAGTAATGTCTCAGTATCTGCACTGTTTCTTCCTACAAGTCATGCATATCTAGGAGCAAAACCACAGAAAAGACACCAATATTAAATTAATTGCATGTGTATTTTTGAAGATATTAACTTCCTTTTTATTTGTGAAAATGATGCAGAGGATGTTGCCCTCTAACCAGAGGAAGATCTGTCACATGTTCTGGGTTGGAGAGGGAGAGATGCTGGTATTTAATATCACCTACCTTCTCACAAGGCTTGTGTCCTTGAAGAAAAGGTTTAAAACAGGAGATAAATTCCAAAGTTTCCCCTTTGCAAATGTTGTCCAGATAGTACATGATTAAATTGTTTGGCCTAACTCTTCTGCCAGTTCCAGCTTTGCCAGTAGCCAGTGCTAGTTTGCTGCTCCCTTAACTCCCTTTTTTCTGTTCTCTGGGTAGATTTTCCTGGTCAAATGGACAGATATGCCTCCTCCCTTCTAAAGGAAGCCATGGCATCCTTTCTGTCACAGAGGTATCATTGAATACCAACTGGATCCTACAAGATCAGATATTTACCATTCTCCATTTGTTCTTTGCTCCAAATCTTCTTTTCAGGGCTCTTTGAAAGTCATCTTGTTTCAAAGTGCAGAGGGTCTCAAAATGGGGACTCCTTAAAGATTTCTATCTGCAGAAGGAATCTTGGCCTCACACAGAGTAGAGGGACTGTGAAAATCTCTCACTACAGGAGAGCTGACATAATAAGGTTTCTATGTATTTTAAGCCAGCCTTAATTTCAGTGCACATGTATTATTTCCAGTTGAAGTGTTTCATTTCTACAGTCTGATGAGATACAGTTTCACTGTTTTGCCCATGAGAATGTTACCTACAATCTCTGTTGGAAATTACCATCTTCTGTCATGTAATTCAAGTGGATGCTTCTATGAAGGGCAGTCTTTGAGAGTTAACTTATGGTGGCCTGCTCGCTGCTGAGTGTTCATCTCAGAAGGTATGAAGGGCTGCTTCTTCTGTAAGACCATACTCTTTCTTCTTGAGCAAGTGCTGTCCTGTGGAAGTCTTGGTGAAGCAGAGAGTGTTCAGTGTGGCAGTCAGCAGGAGCCATGAGGAGGCTGTACAATAGCACAAACTCTAAAATTTTCCCTTTCCTGACCTTTCTCTTACTGTCTTGATTGCAGAATAGTAAAGATTTGTCTGCTCTGAGATGGGCTTGTTTGTTCTCCAGAACTCCTGAACTTAATGAGATCTGTTAAAATGCTCTAGGCCTCTGCACAAGCTTGAGAGAGTTCTTAAATAACACCTGTTGAAAAACAAAGTGACTGTGCAGAAGCTTAACTAGGCAGATGAGCTTCTAAGACAGGCTGTCATAGAAATGGCTAGCCTTCTGCAAAAGGCTGGTTAAGAGCTCCTTGGAGGAGGATATCCACATGCTTCATCGCTGGGATCTTTGCCTGTGGGCTCAATATCTGCAAGCTGCGTGGGCTGCACACTCCTCCTTCGCTGACTCAGAAGCGGCCAAGCCTCTCAGGTTGAAAAACAAGGCACTGGCGGCATAATTGAGACGTGATCTGACATGATGACAAGCAACTAACCATTCCTGTGCTCTTAGAACAGTTCTTGTTTAGTAGTAATGTGTATTTTTTGTTTGGGCTGTTGTATATTAAAACCCAAAAGTGTTTACGCAATTATGATCAACTTTCACATTTGCAGATTTTTAAATATTAAGAGGAGATCTGTGTGATGTGAAAGCATTTATTTCCAAATGCCTAGTTAAATGTATGAGCTTTGATTCTAAAAAGTAATTACCCTGAGCTTATTTCATAGGGTCTCCCTTCTCTTTCCCCCTGTGGATGATTTGTGGGTACTTTCATGTTTCCATTATGAAATTCTTAGAAGGATATTGCTAGAAATGATTTATATGTCTGGTGCACATTGGTATTTTTGGTTCTTCTAAAATAGATGGAGAAGTTTAAGCTGAGTCTTATAAATCAATGTGTAGTAAATGAAGTAGGATTTTAAATAAGAGATTGTGGAAAAATGAGCTGAGCCTTCTTTTTCATAACCAGAATCATTAAACTTGGCTATGTCAGAAGAGTCTTGCATGCATTAGGAAAAAATAACTCAAGTATGTGGATCAGTGGCTATAAAATGTGTTGTTAAAATGGGTGGGTAAGGCACTGCATTTGAAATCTAAAGCATCTGGCTGTAAATCCAACCAGGAGTAGAAGCCTTAGTGTAAATGCCCGATGCCACCTCCAGTTCACTCAAGGGATATACAAGTCCTTCAGGTCCAGCAAGTCCAAGCTGGTCAGCATGAAACTGCAGCATTCGAGGCCTCAGGTCTGAAATACTGCCTTGATTTGCGAGTTACCTCTCACTTGGAGGAAAGAGGAGGGTGCAGGTTGGCTTCTGTGGCCAGGAGTAGTGGAGTGCCACTCAGGACAGCTGTATTAAGTCCTTTCTGAGGGTGCTCATGTGTCAGATGGGTTATCTCAGGTAACATGAGGGAGTCTGTGAGCTGCCCCTTACCTGGTGGGGCTAGAAAAAGGGCTGAGAGTTCTCAAGGCAGGAGGAAACCTATTTGTGGTGCATCTTCTATCCATGTGAAGAGTGAGCATATAAGACAAGGATCAGGAGAGATTTTTATTAGGTTTTTTTTATTAGTTTGGTTAGTTTTGTTCCGGAACAATGTGAGTTTCAGGCAGATCAGAAAAAAAATATTTAGAAAATAAATGAAAGCTGGTTTGGTTTTCTTTTGAGAGTTTTGGGTTTGTTTTGGTTTGTTGGTTTGTTTGTGTTTTGTTTTTTGATTGCTCAGGGCCTCATCCAATGAGAGTATTATGAACTTTCTGTGTTGCTGCTGGTGCTCTGGTATTATCAGAGTTATGTCTGAAGTTCATAGACAGACCTTTATTCTGTTATAAAGAAATCTAAAAAGCAAAGTAACTGTTGTACTTGAAATATTTGTTACCCCATTTGGAAGAAGCTTCTTGTTAATGAAGCAAGGTTCAGTCCTGCTACAATTGTGACCTCTAGTGGAAAAACTCGGTTTGTTATAGAAATGATGCATCAAATTGCAAAGTAATTCACTGAGCGTTGCAATATTCATTATGTCTAATGTCATAGTAATTCCAAGACTCATTAATGGTAAAATCCCTTCAAGGCACCATACAATCAATGTGAAAAAAACCCCCCACAGAATTTCTTCACAAGAATGTCTCTGAAAAGTCTCAGCAGATTTTTATAAAAGCTAGTTTTTATAGAAATACGATCTCAGGCTTTCACAAAGAGGCTTGGAAAAACAATTAATTGCAGAAGCAGAAATTTCTTGGAGAAGTTTCCCTTATAAAAACTCCTGTTTTTATCCACATCAATATGTATTGCAGTGACAGTATTACTTGTGTGCAAATCCATTCAGACCTTTTTAGATATCAGCTCTGAAAGACATTATAAGGAAAGACTAATCATGCCATTAAACCAGAAGGCAAGAAGATCTGTAAAATGCAATCCGGGAAAACACTCTGAACACACAAAGTACGTAGTACAGCAAAGAAGAAGTGCATATGGTACTTTTTCACATTTGAATGAACACAAAACTATTTATGATCTTAAATAATCAAGATACGTAGGGTACAGAGAGGAGAGCCTTTTCCATCAGCAGAGGCAATGTGGGCACTGCCAGCACGCCTGTCCCCTTGTGTCTGCTGGCCTGAGCTGTCCCTGGCTAGTTTTCCAAGCAAGACCCCAAGAGTAGTTTCACTGAGGCTGTTCCAAAGGAGCCTCAGTCAGGATATGTGCTCCCTGTTCCTCAGGAATGGTCTTGACTGTCAAAGTAAAAAGAAGTTAAAGAAAAGTGGAGGAAGGATATTTCACATTTTGACATAAAATGTAAGTGGAAATGTAGCCTTTTTCACCCCTCTGCAGTCAGTCAGTGGAGCGCTTTTTACTTTCTTTGATTTTTAAATAATCAAACATTGCATAGATTTCTGTATTTGATGCAGACATCAATTTGCATACCTGTGAAAGACTTTTGATTTTTCCCTGATAACAGAAACAAGGTATATTTTGTACTTGTGGGGATTTTTAAATTATTTTGGTTTTTTTACAGTTAAAGCATGAAAGCTTGTAGCGTTTAATCATAGCTAAGCTCAGTTACTTGGCAAATATCAACTACAATATTTATTACATTTCCTTGATACCCTGCTTGTTAGAATATTCTGCACTGCTCATGAAAACCAGCATTGTCAGGTACTGAAACAGTGGAGGGGTATCCTGTCACATCCATAGCACCTGGTAAATTGAACAGCGAGATTCCAAAAGCTCCAAAGAGCTGTCATCTTCCTCAGCCTGGAGTTGGCAAGCTGCACCTCAGGGCTTTAATGATCAACTTTGAAGTGTAGCAGGGAAAAGAGAGGCATTCCCAGGAGTTTCGCAGCATCTAGTTATGATGCTACATAGTGATAACTAATAGAGAAGAGAGATTTGTGTGCTGGGACTGATAAAAGTATTTTTCTTCTTGTTTTCAGGGTATGAACATCATCTTCCACGTAGCCTTGGCTCTCTTAAAGGTAAGTTATTGGTTAGAAGGCTTGGCTTTTTAAAATTTTTTTAAACTGTATGTAATATTTTCTTAGCTTAATGTATCATGTCTAAGGGAACAAAAATAGACTTCTGGAGGAGGGAATGGAGGAGAAATATCATCCATTTGGATATAGGTGTCTTCAAAACTGCACTTAGAGCAGATCTGGTTTTTATTGAAGTTAATCCTGACATAAATTTCTTGGAACAGGGAGTCCAGTCAAAGGGTTTAAATGTCTCTTGTAATTGATACAAAGAAAACAATTCCGACTCATTCACAGCATATTTATTTTGTGGCTGGCTTCTTTAATAGAAATATTCAAGAAACAGGTGATTTAATACTGTTTTATAGCAACTGTATTTGTAAAGTTAAGAGAGGAATGGAAGTCTTTTCTAATACGGACACTTCTACCTTTGGATGCCAGTGAGAAAGCTCAGAGTTGCCTTACGTTAAGCTTCACAAGTTGGCACTAGTTCAAACCCAGTCCACTTCCAGGCATGCTGTGTGGACTTTGAAATGCTACCTTTGAGTTCAGATGATATTCCCATCAAATAATTTAGGCTGAAGCTCAGAACAGCCTGTTGCTCCGTACACAACCACCCCGTAACATGGACACAGGCTGTTGCCAGTCCTCGGTGTGTTTTCCCAACTCCTTATCATTTACTTAGGAAGGGCAAACAGCTACTAGTTGAGTTAGTAAAGAGGAATTCTCAGAGACTCAATTTCTATGGCACAAAGTCCTACAGCAGAAGTGCTTCACACAGGAACGTACAGCTGCTGCTGCTGTTAACAGAGCAATTGAAAATGTCCAACCACATGTATTTTCACTTGAGGTAGGGTAACTTTTCATGAAGTACTGCGGGGTTGGTATGAGATGGTATGAATCATTGTGGTATGAGTGTCCACAATTACTTGTGTTTTATACTAACATAGTTAATGTGTCACATGACATTGTGACTTTCTAAATGAGTATATGTATTAAACAATGTCACCTATAAACAGGGCATTTGTTTAATGTATGTTTCCAGGAATGTGCTCCTGCACAAATCTAAATTTGTAAGAAGGAGTGAGGGAAGTGTGCGCTCTTTTCATCCTGTTTTGTATTTTATTTGCAGCTATGGGAGCTTGTTAATTTTATGGTTTTTTTGACCAGTATGGCTAAAGGAAAATCTAATAGGTTATGGCATGATAGTAAAGAAGTGAAAGGAAGTGTCCAAGCAACACTCAACAGGGGTGCTGCCTTGGTAGTAGGATCAAGTACTGCGAAGAGGTACTAGCTTGTGGATATTAATACTGAAGAAGAAAGAAAAGGAGGAGTACTTGCCCTGAGCTGAAACTGACTGGAAAGAGTTTCAGAAAAGGAGAATTTAGTTCAGTTACAAAGGATGGCTATGAGACAAAGGGTATACACCCAGCGGCCTGTTTTCCTTACGTCTCCTGCTGCTGCTAGTGGGAACGGTTGAGCTGAGGTTAGCTGTAAAACAACTAAAATCCTTCACACACAGATGTCATGCTTCGAATAGGATTGGTTGTGGGGGTTTTGTGTTGAATGATAAAGCTAATTTCTTTTAACAGAAAGTGCTCCGTCTTTTCATTGTTCATATGTATTCCACAACATGCTGCTGCTTATCCAATTGAATATTTCTCTTTGGCTGTTCCAGAAAAAGAAAATTCAATAAAGTATTTTGTCAGGCTTAATGTACCTATTCTCAAAGTTTATTAGTTTTAAGAGCTGGATTTAATTCTGCTTATAGCAGTGGTTTGGATATATATGCAATATGCTGTACCTGCCTGCTCTGGCAGTAGTAGGCTCTAAATGGTAAAGAAAGTGGTATCCTGACAAAAACAAGTGTAAAGAAAATACAGTTAAGTAAGGTAAGATTCTAAGTCGGGAACACTCACATAAGAGCACAGTTCCATAGCAGTACCAAGACAGAGCTGATGTTACATACAATCAAACTAGCATGTGATTTGCTTTCAGCAGGAATTGCTGTTCTGTTAGGGAAGAAAAGAATTTTGTACTCTGAGACCTGAAGTAATTTTTTTCCTATTCAAATGTGTTCATAATTTCTCCTAATCATGAGAAACAAAGTGGTTCAGTGTGCTGGTCTTCTTTAGTTCTAGAAGCTGAATGTACATGCTGTGGAACAAGCACGTTAAAAGCTGTGTGTTTCTTGGGTCTTGTTTGTCTCTGATCCTGAAGGGAATGACAACAACTCCAAAGGATTTGTTTGTTGTTAAACCAGACCAATCATTTGCAATCTTTTGGATTATTTTTAATGTAGAGGAGGAAATCATCATTGGAAAATCAGAGTCTTTACTGTGCAAATGCTATTTTCCTCACTTCTTTGTGGAGTCTCACAATCTCTCATTAAATAGCAACAGAAGAGAAGCTTCTGTCCTGAACTCCCATTTGCTATGTGCAGTTTGTCAATGTTAAAGCAACTGCTGGTATCCAAAGGGAATGCTTGTTAATTTGGAAATTAGGAGGACTGCTTCTGTGACCCATTAGCCAAGACATCTTGATGCTGTACCCTTGGGAAAACAAATGTGTTTAAGACACAAGGGGAATCCTTTCCTTCTCACAGATTCTGAGGATGTAGCAATGAACAGCAAGAGGAGTAAAGCTCTTTAGCTATGGAGGCTGTAATTTGTAACAGGGAATTACTCTGATTTCTTACGGAAGGAGAAGCACAGTCTTTTCTTTTGTAGCATCCAGGTGTCCTGCTTTCTAACGCATGTTAGTGCTTTCTGTGTACTCCACGGCGTGCTCCTCTGTCACCTCTCCAGCTGGTGGCACTATGTCCCAGTATGACGGTAATCATGTGGTTACTCAGCTGAGCTGAGGAAATCAAATCCCTCACCTTCTGTTTTCTGAGCATCAGAAAATATAGTGAAGCGCTGGGCTGTGAAAAGAACCCTAGTGTTGACAAAAGGCAGCATAGAAAACTGGGGTTTAGAACAACTCCACAGACAACACTGATATTTTCATTTTACAAATCCCAATTAAGTGCATTAATTGAGAATAACAGAGGGAAATATACCATTCCAGTGTCAGCATCCTTTCTGATCCCTTTTGTCATCAACTAGTTAGTTTCTTTGTTGGAAATTACAAAGTAGACATTAAAATCTTCACATATGCTAAGGAAAAAAAAAATCAGTAATAAGCTTTCTTTTACATTTTATTATTTCAGTAATTACTTCCTTAATCTTCTGTTTCTGATCTTGCTACCTTAGCAAAACCAGAGAAATATGTACTTTATTCTGCAATTAGCAAACTAAGGCAAGTATTAAAATACGCGATTGTGGAAAAACCAGGTTCTAGGTGAAGCTGCTAACTACTGAAAAGGCAGGGAAGGAAACATGTTAACTGGTGATGCAGGAATGAACCACAGGCTTTGGAAATAGGTCCAGAGCCAAACTGTCCTTTTGGCAGTTACTTTGCTCATGGACTGTGATTCGTAACAGCTCTTCAGGTCAGCACTTCACTTTCATCTTTGTGACATTTAAGAACATGGTGCTTGATGCCAGAGGAAAGCCACAGTTTGGATCAGGAACGTATATAATGTTCAAACTGGAATGGATAGAAAATAGTAGGAAACAATAATGTGTTTGTTACAGCTGCATTTGCCAGCCAGTGCTTTACTCTCTTAGAGATTTCCTTCTGTACATATATTATCCTAAAAACAGTGCTTTTGTGTATCATTCCTTGAACTCAGGCAAACATGAGCAGCATTTCTAACTGTGCTTAGGAGTTCTTCAACTCCTCACCGCACATTATCAAGTAGTAACTGTACATGGCACAAACAAGACAGAGTATTGTGTGGTTATTTCTGCTGCCACCTTTCAGTCTTAAGTGCTGCTCGTGTCAGTCGATGCACAACAGATTAGGGAGAAGAATATCAGTTACAATGGCAGGGACAGCAGCTGATGCTGTTAATTCAAGTAGTTCATACAGAGGCTCCCTACATTAAGGAAAAAAAAAGAAAAAAGGTGTCCAAATTACCTTGAGTGAAGAGGGTTATTTGTTATCTTTGTATCATCCTGCATCTAGACTGACAAGGACCTCCTAGGCAAAAGAAATGCTTCTCTGCTATATTAGGCCATTATGTGATGTGGCATCCGTTTCATTAATGAGGAACAGCAGCAATATTGCTGGAAGGCCATTTCCCTTATTCCAGTTAAAATTTATCATTCTTATATCAGCATTGTCCTTTCTCTTAAATAGACGTCTGCCAGCAACACTCACACTGGCGTTTATTACCTTGAACTATTTATAGATCATATTGTTTACTAAACAAACCGATATTCTGAGTGTTCTTGAACTCTAAAGTTTCTTGGTAGTTCTCATCTGCATCTCCTTAATTCTGTATTAATCTTTTTAGAGGTGAATGACTGGACCTTTAAGAGAAGTCACCCTATATTTTCTGTATTAATGTTGTATTTCCTTATTTCTAAAAAGCCTACTTTATCTGACAACTGAGGATTGTATCATTCTCTTATGTTTGTATTAAATAGTTTGTATGAAATACTCACAACTAACCAGGGGATTCCACAAATACTGTTTTACCACTGGAGATGGGGACTTCTGTAAGAGTACTACATATTTTGGATACAATTATGCTGTACTTCTGAATACATCTGTATTTCATTTCTTAATGAACATATATTGAATTGTGAATTTTGTTGTTTCACTTTCAATACATTATCTGACCTAACCTGTCTCAGATCCATCACTTATCTCATGAATTACTGCTTGCACCAACCCAGAACTTTAAAATCAGATCTGAAATTTTATTCTGTGTTAAATTTATCCCCATGAGACATAGCCAGATCAGTCATCCATTTTTTTTGTGCACCTCAGATCCTGCTCTTAATGGGTAGGTTCTTGCTTATTCCTTCAGGGAGCTATGTGGCTTGTGGTGTAAACTGAAGTGGCTGGTGTGACAACTCTTGAGCTTATGCCTCCGTTTATCACCTGCTTCTGAAGGAATCACTTGTCACTATCTAGTCTGGGGCATTAGATTTTTAGAAGTACTGTAGCCTTGTAAGAAAACAAACAAGGGAAAGCTAAAGGGTTCAAGTAAATAGCAGCAAATAATGAACTGGGTTTTATCAGTCAGATGAAAACAAGGAGTAAAAGAGGAATAGTTAAGTTGAACAACTGAGTTCTTCCTTATCTTAGTGAAGTAAGAGACCGATAACTTTGTATCATCTTAGCAGCTAAACTTCTGAGGATGTCAGCGGATGTCACTGGACCAGTGCTTATTTTAGGTAAAACTTGCTTATTGTCAACACAGATAATGAAAAATACTAATTGTCCTTAGCTTGTGGATGAAATTGTGAGGACAACTGTAACTTACTGAGAGGGATCACATGAAAAGTGCACTGAGTGTGTTGGCCATGGAACTTAGACCATGTCTCCCAGAGATAAAATGGCTATTTCATTCTCTGCATATGAACTCTCTTATTTCACATTTGCAGTGATGTGAGGAGCCTGAACCAAGTTTTAAATGAGCTCTGCTTTAGGCTGGAGGTTGGATGAATTGACATACAGGATTTCTTTCCAGCCTAAACCAGTTTTGACTCTAGGTGATCTGGTTTGGTCCACTCTGTAAGTGTACTAAATCATCTTTTCAAGGTGAAAAAAGAAGTGTCCACATTACAATCTAAGACAAAATAGATATTGCCCTTTATACCAATTTTTTTGTAGCTTCTTTATGTAGCTGATCCCAGAATCACTGCTGAAGCTTCTGGTACAGAAGTGGATCCTAACTCTTTGATACTGGAAATCACAACCAGCTGTTCTCTTTTCATGGTCTTCTCCATTTTTAGCAGAGGACAAGAAGTTCACTTTTTAGGAGGCTCTCAGATCACTGCTTTTATTTATATTTCTAGTTCCTAAATCAAGGAGGTCCTTAAACTGTAGGTTTTGCTGGGCTGAAGAATTTACTCCCCAGCCCCCAGATGCACTCCCCCTACCAGAAAAAACAGTAATTGGTAACTTGTTGGAGATTATATCTTTAGAGAAATCTGTACTGGAAAATGTCCAGAATCAATCAACTTCCAGACTATTGATATTCTAGCCCTAATATAATCAGTTTTCTATTTTAAAATATCCACCTTTATTTGCATGATGAAAATCCATCCTGTCCTGCCTAGTTACTTTTTTAGCCCATATGATCTCCTCACACCTATAATCAGTTCAATTTCAATGAGCTGAATGTTCACCATAAATTATTAATTTTGAAGGAGAAGAGCTGTTTTCTTTTTAAAGGCATAGAAGACTTGGGAGAAGAGAAAACATGAAATTCCTTGGACTGCATTTCTTTAGCAGCACTGAACCCTCATTTCTATATTAATGGCACTTCCCCATTTTACTGTCTGTTCCTAAATTCTATATGTGGGAAACTGGAAAAGGTGTTTTCAGGACTACATATGGTTTTTTTTCCTCCCCAATATCCTGTATATGACTCATGTGCCTAGCAAGTCTTGTGATATTGTGGGTAGTTTTTTTAAGTATGTCATTGGAGTACACAAAAACATGAAAACAGTCATTCCAGATCAGACTTGTAGGTTTATTTACCCCAGTATCTTGTTCCAAACAGTGGATACACAGGAAAGACTGTAAGAACAGGGCAATAGTACTCAATTTTTCTCTAGCAGTTTAGGTCTCAGGGACTCTGAGAAGAAAGCAGACATTTTGAACACATGTAAGCTAGTAGCCACAGAGATTTTCTCAGCTTAATTATAGGTTGTGTGAAGATGTGCTTCATTTTGTTTGCTTTGAACGTGGCATCTATGAGTGTCACGTGAGGTTCCTGGTGCCTGTGTTGGAAGGCATTTTGAACAGTTAGTACCCCTTCACTTTCTCCATGTCACTCATGATTTTTTAGGTCTACCATATTATAGAGTCATAGAATGTGTGGGGTTGGAAAGGATGTTTAAAGGTCATCTAGTCCAGCCCCCCATGCAGTGCTCAGGGACCTTTTTAACTAGATCAGGTTGCTCAGAGCCCCGTCAAGCTTGACCTTGAATGTCTGAAGGGATGGGGCCTCCACCACCTCTCTGGGCAACCTGTTCCATTGCTTCTGCACTCTCATAGTGAAGAACGTCTTGCTAATATCCAATCTTAGCCTACCCTGCTCCAGTTTAAGGCCGTTGCCCCTTGTCCTGTCGCTACAGGCCCTTGTGAACAGTTCCTCCCCAGTTTGCCTGTAGCCCCTTCAGATACTGGAAGGCCACTAGAGGGTCTTCCCTGAGCCTACTCCTTTCCAGAGCCTGCTCAAGCCCAGCTCTCTCAGCCTGTCTTTGTAGGAGAGCTGCTCCAGCCCTCTGATAATATTTGTGGCCCTTTTCTGGACTTGTTCCAACAGAGCCTCATCAGCTGCCTGTTTTCCAGTCATAACAGTCTTTTTTCTCCTCATTTGGAAGCCTCTGATGAGCCTTATTCCCTCTCTGTATACTCTTCTGTCTTGATTATCTCCTTTTTGAGATGGGAGTATCAGAGTAACACAGAGTATCAAAGATGGAGTTACAGTGTCAAAAAATGGCATTCTCTGTTCAGTTCTCTATTCCTTGCCTCTTATTTCCTACCAGCTGATTTATTTCATTGACCTCTGTGGTGGACTGAGCTGCTACTTTCATAGAGCTGTCCACGGTGACTCCGATTCATTCCCGAGTAGGAATTGTCAGCTCAGAGTCTATCATTTATATGTAAAATTGATGCTGTTCCCCATATGCATCAATTTACTTTTATCTACATTGACTTTCATTTACCGTACTACTGCCCAGTCAGAAGTCTCTTACGGTCCCTCTGCTGTTCTTTACTGTAAGCCCCCATCTTTAAAACCCTGAATAATTCAGTGGCATTTGCAAACACTGTCACCTCACCATTTACCCTCTCTTCCAAGCCATTTAAGAATAGGCCAACGAGCACAAGCCCAGCACAGATAGCTGATGGATTCTGCTGTGAAAATAAATTACTTTATCGTGTTCTCTCTAATAATGATAAAGATGTGAACTTCACTAAATCCAGATTGCACAGGTGGGATTATCTATGGAGAACAGAAAAGACAAAGTAATTTCTGATTAGGTAAGAAGTAAAGCTCTTGTTGTGGGCATGATGTAATTCATATGGATTTTCAGAGTTGTTCTGGCACAGAATTTGTGTTATCCTTTTATAGGAATCAACTTGAAAGAGTTTAATTTTTTTTATTCCAGTTTTAGAGTCTATTTAGCTTTTCAAAGTCAGTAATTTTTGCCACTAAGATGTTAAGGGCAATCCAATTCCCTTTTTTTTTTTTTTTACAGTTGACATAGAAAAGAGATGCTATCATACATCAGCATTGATCAATTAGCAATTGATACAGCAATTATTAAAATGTTTTGTTTATCTCTGTAAAGACCTCTCAGTACTGTGCCCCATTATTGAAAAGAATTTATATTCTTGTCAATGGAAAGTACAGGAAAGGGGGTGAGACTAGGGGTGCTTTTGCAGGAAGGACTGGGGCAAGGGGGCACACAGAAGGCTGGGTTGCTCTCACAGGGAAAATGTGGGCAGGCAGAGGAAGCAGAGAGGGAGGGAGAATTGGTAGTGCTCACGTAGGGTCAACAGTTTAAAATTATGCACAATGGGCAGGTTGCCAGTTATTACAGCAAATTGTCATGCCTTGTTAAACATGCAAGTGAGAACACTGTTATCTGGGAATTAAACCAGTATGAACACCTAAAACTAACACATTTATGTTCAGGCTTTGTGCACTCATTTATGTTCTGTAGTGTTCCATATGTTCTTCTAATTTAGTGCTTTTTAAAGTATGAGATTTATAAAGGACTCCCCATCAGGTTCCCTGGTATCTTGCTGCAGAATTCAGAAAATATAGATAATTTCAAGTCAGATTCTGTATGGGTTTTTTTTTCCAGGAGAATATTTTGCCATTAGTCACTTCTTCTGAGTTCAGTGGACCTCAGCTGTGTATGCCTGGACAGATCTTAATTACATCAGCACCACGTGAGCCAACAGGCATTTCATGGATAGGAAGGCCAAACCCAGGATTTAACTGTACTTAAAGATCAGACAGTCTGCAATACAGAAATAAAAGTGAGTTTACCTTAAGACATTCTACTTAGTGTGCAAGTTACTGCCTTTTGGGCCATTTTTATAAGTTGACTTCAGTCAGGCCCTTCTGAAGAAAAGGACAATAATCCAATGGCACAGAGTAGTGAAGTTTACATGAAGGAAAAATCATAGTTCTTGGTCAGACATGGATAAAAAATAAGATGTAGTGTTCAGTGAGGGTGTAGAAGTACTTTAGAATGGTAGGAAGTATAGAAAGTTTCAAACTGCAAATCTAAATGACAATTCGCTGTTATGCTGTGTGAAAGGAGTTCCTCAAAAACATGGAGCACTGGATTTCAGCTGATAATTAAGGAGTTTTTTTGTCAAGCTTTGGAATTTTTCAGATTGGAGACCCCTTTTTCAACAAAAAATCCAGGCCTGATGTAAAAATCGTAGTGATGGTACTAGACCACATCTCTTAGGAAGCTCATCCTGTAGTTAATTTTCCTCATTCAAAAAAATTTACACCTTATTTCTAACCTGAATTCATTTTGTTTTGGCCTCTAGCTATGGGATCCTGTTATAACTTTCTAGAATTAAAGACTTTATTTAGTAATCACTAAGCCTGGACCTTACCCAAACTGAACCAAATTTGAATTTCTGTAAGGATGAGAGTTAGCTATGAGCTTATTAAAGCCTGAGTTATGCAAGAAATAATTTAAAGCTTTTTTACTTGGATGGTGCTTGCAATTATCTGTTCTCTTCCCTGGTTTGCCCACAAGTCACCAGTGACTCGGCGCATCCACCCCTGTGCTTCAATCCAGTTCTGTAACTCACTTCCCAATACACAGTGTTCAGTGGTCTTACTTCTTCCTTTTTAATGCTTTGAGCAATGTTTTCGTTCACATGCGGAAGATAGAACCTAGTGTCTGTAGAGTATTATGCTTACCAGCGTGTGTTTGAACTAGATGGAAAGACTCTGAAAAGTCAAAAATGTGAGGAGATACTTCTTTCCTTTGAACCCTTCCCCCCTACAAACATAGTCTGGTAAGCTGAAAATTTAACCTGTGATGGGTAACTGGTCAGTATTGTAGGGTTTGCCTCTATATGAGCTAAGATAATAAACCAGAATCTCTGGAACTGCACACTGAGGGAGTTTGGAAAGTCTAGGAGAGTTCCCATCACAGTCTTCACTATAATCCTAGACTGGAACAAAATGTGTCTTGCTTATGGTTCTCTTTTTCTTAAGAGTCATGCATAGTGTCTCTTGAAAAGGACCCTCATCTCAGCCAAGACAGAAACACAGCCTCCACCTCTTCAAACCCTGCTCTGTGGACTAGTCCATACAGAAGCTTTTCATCTGCAGAACAGTGTTTCACAACCTGAAATACTTAAATCAGCTTTCAGAGCACCACCTATACTAACTAGCCTATTCGATACTGCAGAAAATTTGCAGGTGCTTTAGTTAACTTCAGCAATCACCATAGAATAAAACGTTGAGGCCTCATTGTCATCCTTTGTCATCTTTGGCCTTTGAGTTCTACTGGTTCTGCTTTAAGCACTGTGCCACCTGCTTCATGTCACCATGAGGCAAGGTGTCCTGTGTGGGTGTGGCTACTGTTGGTAATAATGTCCTTTTTTAAAAAAAATCCTCATCCAAGAAAATGTATTTATATTTGGAAGGGTGTCCAGTGAGGGTGGTGTGTCAGACTGAAGGCAATTAATTTATTTTTCTAATTTTCTCTGCTTTTTGTAGTACTTACCTAAGCTTGTTCATAGTAACTTAAAATTATTTTCCTATTTAACTGTTCATGACCATGTTTATTATTTCAATTCAATGACCCTATGCAATGGATTTTTCCTTGGCATTAGTATTTTAACTAGATACTTTTAATATTTTGTCTTGACATGTTAAATGATGTATAGAGCTTAAATATGCATTTGCAGAAGTGTTTGCAATTAGTGTCTTTTAGATGCATTGAGCTCCCTCACAATATTTTAAATTACCATCTTTTTGTGTGTTAGATAGGTATTGGAATATTACCGTGTGTTCTGATGGGAAATGTGTATTGTTCTGTTACAGAGCCCATTTAGGCAATTCAAAAACAAGGGAGCACAAAAAAACACTCTCTAAAATCCAGCCCTATGAAATGCAGTAATCCATGCTAGGCTGTCTTTAAGCAGATGGCAGAGGCACCTGGCCTGCTCCCTGCACAGGAGCCACGCAAGGCAGTTTTGAAGGTGTGACATCATAGCATTTTCCTTAGAAATGTGCAGTTCATTTCTAGGAGCCATTGAGACATCATCCCCTCCCTGCCCATCGTCTCCGGATTTAGAAATGCCTTCTGAGAACGCAATGCTGTGAATTCTCGTTATTTCAGTGATTTAATTCAGTCCTGCCCAGGCCATATGGAGATGGGCTATGGCGTCTCAGCTTCTCGGAAGCTGTCCGCTGCTCTCCCCTCACCAGCACTCCATCACCACGTCCTCACCCCTCTCTCCCTCATCATCCAGGAGGGACAAGGGTCTCCTGCCCTGCCTGCCAGTCTCCGGCTGGCACTGAGCCTGTATTTGCATTATTCAGAAGCAGATCGCACACTCTCGGCTGGCAGGCTGATTCCTTCCCAGCCACCGGCTGTCGGAGGCTGCAGTTCATACACCACGAGCCTGGGATTCAACAGCAAAACCCCTCGCTGCTGAATTGCTTGAAGATAGACTGGGAGGGGGAGCTCAGCCGTCCAGCCGCTCTCTATTGGCTTCTTATTACAGCATTCTCCCCCGAGACGCTCCCTGCATGCTCATTCACCCCCCGCCTCCTCCCAGCCCCCCCTGCCTACCCCTTCATTACCGATTCCCAGCGAGAGGCAGCAGCCGCAGCTGCCACGCTTGTCACCGCGCAGAGATTGCAATGAGCTCATCCTTTTCTCTGTGCAGCTTCTGGACTGCCCTGCCTTGATTGCTCTTACTGCTGCTGCTGGCACACACAGCCACCCACCCTGAGCCCTGAAAGCTCTCCATTGCCTTGCTCCCATCCCACCTCGCCTGCACGCATTTTCTGCCATTTTCCTGCTTTTTTAAGCGACATTTTTAGATCCATGTTTTCTCTGTTTTGTTTTTCAAATCTATTTTGGACTCTGGCTGGGGCAGCACGGCAGGTCTTATTTTTTCTTGATTCTTAGCAAAGGTGCTTTTCTCTTTCTAGAGAGCAACGGGCGTTGCTGTAGGCGAGCCCATTTCAAAGATCTTGAGGCTGGCTCTCCTAACCTTGCACTTTTTGAAATTGAGGTTCAAAGCTTGTTCTTCTCACTCTGGATACTTACTACTTAATGCTGATGGAAGAAGGGGTACCTTGCAAAACCCCAGCTGCCAAGCTCACACCACCTGTCAAAAAGTCCCAGGACATGCATGACGAGAGAAGCAAGCTGGTGAATGAGTATGCATGTCGGGTACTGGAACTTCTGGGGATGGGGCATCGCCTATTTGTGCCTCGACTGCTCGCGGTGAGATCACGTTTTCTTGAAATTAATTCATTGCCTATTTGCCATCTTCCCTCCCAAACCTGCTTCCCCCCTGCCCCCAGGATTCTTGACACTGAACAGAGACGTGAGAAGTCCTGTTTATTTTCTTCCTTTTGGCTTCTCATAATTCATCTCTAAAGCACTGAGTCTTTCATGTTGCTTGGGAGGGCTGGACACTAGCCCTGCTAATGGGGATTGGTGCCCCTCCTTAACTAGCTTGAAGGGTTCACAACCAGGGCTGCCTTGTAAAAAAAAAAATTAAAAAAAAATCTTTCCTACAGGCAGGAACGCTTTTGTTCTTTGTCCTTATGATTTCAAGTAAGCAGCACACCCAGTCTACTTCTAAATACTGATGGCAGGTGTATTAATGTTCAGCATTTCAAATACTTATGACATCAAAGGTTCGTTTTCAGCATTCAGAAAAATTCAAGCTATATTGATGTATTTTGGTTTTCTACTGCTGCTGTGTTTGATTTTGAAAAGGCAGATGATACTATGTATAAAAGTTTAAAATACATGTGTAGAATTATCTGGGAAGTAAATTGTTAACGGTGTTTTTATCCATCATGGCAAATTATGTCTGTTTGTGAAGCGGCCTGAAATTGGGGTGGCGTGTTAGAGTACAGAGAAGTACATTTTTATTGTTTCCACTGCTGTACAAAGCAGACTCAAACCCACAAAACGGTGGGGAGCCCAGCAGTCAGTATCTAGTCCTAGCTGGGCGTGCTCTGTGCACTGTAACTAAACCTGGCTGCAGTTCAGAGGTGCACTCAGTCACTGGCCTTGTACACCAGAATGTCATTTTTGTAAGGAGATGCGGTTACTAATCCCACCCCGTTTTCCAGCCTATCCTTTATTTCCATACCTTGTGCACGCCTCTGTTGTAGCTGTGTACAATTGTGTTACTGAAACCGATCCCCGTGTTCTGCAGTACACTCTCAGAAGTGAGTGTGCTCTGTGTATTAGGTGATCAGTGTAAAAAAAATATATAAAATGGTGGGTGGCTGAACCAGTGTGTCCCTGCACTGTGGGATGTTTGATAAATTTGTTTTAAAAAATTCATAAACTGATAGCTGGTGAAAGTGCTGATGGCTTTGTCTATCTACAGTCACTTGTTAGACGTGGGTGTAGCGGCTAGTAACGCATGGTTGAATCTGTTGTATGTGTAAGCATTACTCCAGGTTACCTACAAGTGTACTCTTCCATCCCATCCTGCTGCTTTAGTGCTGATGGTCCCTTGGGCCAGGACTGCCAAATCATTCTGAATTGTTTAGTCATGAGCTCTAAGGAAAGCAGAGACAAAACCACTAAGCTCTTCTTCACTTGACTTAATCAGGCCTTGTGTCAGGCCCTCCAGATGGAGAGTACCAGGAAATTTAGCATACTTCATCACCCAGGCAGCTTCTCTTTGCTGAATGGCATCATATTGTTTATTAAAAAAGAAAAAGGGGAAAAAAGGCAAAACAATACAAATAATTATTTTGTTACTAGAGAGTCTTGACTTGTGGAGACAATGTGATTCCCTGACAGGTTTTATTAGCTAAATATACCTCTTCTGACATATATCCCTTTTGACATATGCTCCTTTCACAGAGGAGGAGACACTGTGATGCTGACAAGTTTTTAAACATGAGAAATCTTTGAGGACCAAGAATTTATGCTTTAAAGATGCTTCAAAACCCTGGTGTTTTGTAAAATGAAGAAATAGATTCTTTTTTACATGCCTAAGCTTCTCCTTCTGCTGTGATTTTGAGAATAAATGCCTAGGATGGGCAGAATATATGCTGTTGTGAGAAATATGGTCTGCAACCTTTATGCCAGCCTTAGAAAAATTCAGATCACCTACTCACTGCATCAGCTAAATGCGACGATGGGCAAGTGAAACAGCAGTAATTCTGGGTGGGTTTATGCCCTTTGGGATGGCCGTGGGTGGATGAAGCTTGTAGATTTTGTTTTTTTCACTTATCCATGTTAATCACTATATTACGTGGCAGAATGAACATTACCTTCGTAAGTCTGGAGTTTTTATAGGTAGAACAGGGTTGGGATTTTGAGCAGAGGGATGCTGCTGGCTATACATAAGATTATTGCCATATTTACAGATGCCAACTCAATGTGCACAAAATCCATTTTTTTCCATAACACTTTTGTACCAAACAAAGAGCACAGATTTTATTTAGGAAAAAGTGATTCTGACAGCATAGCTTTCATGGTAAAGAAATGGACATAAGCCATGCCAGTACAAAGTGCTAGAAGTGTGTGCCAGCATAACTGTAGCAGCATAGCTTTTCCCATCATACCTTCCCTGGATGCCAAGTTTATCCATCCTTGCACTCCTAGACAGCACAGAAGGGCAAATTCTTGAAATCATTGACCTGCTGGTCAGATCTGTGGCTGGTGTCTAAGGGCAGCACAGGGCAAAGTTGTGCAACATGCAGTGCTGCACTCTTGTTGCTACCAGGTTAGAAGAAACAGCTCACATACCTTGATTTTGCATTGCATATCTGCTTCTAGGAACTTAAAGCCACATTGTGTGTGTTATAAATTAAAAGACTATGATCTGAAAAATCAGTGTAAGGATACTTGCAAGCATTTTGAATTTACCAGTAGCAAACGGTGGAATAGAGTGGCCAGATCCTTTTCAGCCCATAACCTGGTCTTGTTCCTGACACATGTTCATGAAAGTGTTGAACTGGGACTTGGTGCTTGCTGACATTCTGTAGAAATTCTAAATATATATATATATATACTGTATACATTGAATTCTATGGAAATCAGTAATTTTTATCTGTTTGTATGAAGGAGGAAGGATTAAATTAAGAAAGTGTGGTGTGGTTCAGCTGAAATTTCTTCTGCTGTATTAGTTCCCAGGTGGACATAGGAGTTTTAGTTGATATAGTCAGTAGTAAATGAGACTGCAGAATTAGTAATTGAAGGAGAGAAATTAAATTAAAGAAAACATTCAAGTATTTGTCCTTTGTCTTAATCACATTTTCCTAAATATCTTTGAGAAAGTGGTAAGAAAGTTACTTAAAATTTTTTTTCTCCAAAATGAACATCTTTTAAGTCTGACATTTTGTTCCTGTTTTCTGAACATTTGCAGTTTTCCAGAACTTTACCTTTACATTTGAAAACCTCCATAGTACTTCTGGGAAAGGACTTTCCCTTAGTTTTAACTAATCCATATTCATTTTATGAATATATTGAAATGTATAAGTGATGTGGGAAGCACATTTGAGGGCATATTTAGCCAAACCCTAATAAGCAAGCTGAGACTTTTACAGATAATGTTATTGTCATAGTTCTTATTTTGCCTGGTTTTAAAAAGGTATTTTACCCAAAAATATAATAATTTGAAAACTCTATTGAGAATAATAATAAATGCTCTGAAGTCCCTCGGTGCACAAAAATGCCATGGACCAGCCAAATTTTAATGATTGGTTCATTAAACTTACAGATGGTTTAGTGAAATCTGTTGTTGATGAGTTCCACCAGCTGAGTGACACAAACCAACGAATTCACAAATCTCTGCCTGTCAAACAGCTGCCAAAAGGTTCCTGAGATGTCTTCATGATTTATTAAGATCACAAAATGTCAAGTAATGTGAATATTAGGATGCCAATCTTGCTATTTTTAAATTTTCTTTTGTACCGCATGTACACACACACACATTGGTTGTATGTAGATTCCTGTTTTTAAACAGTACATAAAGGGGTTAGTTTGCAGAAAATATACAAGGTAAGCAACCTGGCTAGTGTTGCTTTCACAGTATTACTTTGATTTGTGATTTTAATAGTGAAACTGATTTTTTTGACCAACAGATTATTTTAATCAAATTAAAATATTAAGCAAATGGAAAGAACCGTATAGGTTCTACCACTCATTTTATCAAATTATAGAGTGTGATGGTTTATAATTCTTTGTAATTATAATCTCAGTTAAGCAAACTCTGTCATGTAATTTATTTCTGCAATTCACCATTATTCTTATGGGATTTTTATTGACTAAGTATTTTCCAGAGTTGAAGCGTCAAAACTCTGAATTGTTATAACTTTAGGAGAGTAATTGGGGGGGGGGGCTGTTAAAATACTATTATAATAGTGGTTCAAGCAGAAGCCTAGGAAAATTAACTCTGACATTAGATGTTTTGTATGCAGTTGCTGTTTTTCTGACGTATTTGTCTCTGTGTTTTTTGGTATTTTTTTTAAATTAAGTGCTATGGACACAACAGATAGGTACATCTGCTTTTCTAAAGTTTGGCAGGGTAGTTTAATTGTTGATTATTAAAATTTTTTCAGGTTTTTTCCTCCTCTGATTTTTAAAATAAATTCCAAAACACAATGCATTATATTAACTTAAGAAAAATAAATTAAATAGAAAAGCAAAATAAAAATGTTCAGTCAGGGTCTCTAGGAAGAATTCTTGCCTTAAATTAGGATAGCTCAGCCTCTGATAAAATGCTAAAACTTGTGGCAAAACCTGTGTTTGTTGTTTGCTTTCTGCTGGGAGCAACTGTCCAGAAGTCTCCATTGCAAATGCCTTCCTGCTCGGTTGGGAAGATGGAGTCTTTCTGGGAGATCCCCCGTCTTCCAGCACTGCTGTGTCTGAGCACTTTCCTTGTAAAACCCAGAGCAGCAGCAAAAAGGGTTTTACAGGTTGACTGGTGCCCATTTATACCTGCGGTTGGACTTGTGTTGGGGTCTGGGGTTTGGAGGAGGATGAGAAAGGCTGTAGTGGTGTGAGGACGAGGAGGGGACTGGAAAGGCAGGACAGCTTGTCTCCAAAGAAGATGCGCAATTTATAGAATCATGGAATGGTTTGGGTTGGAAGGGACCTTAAAGATCATCTACTTCCAACCGTCCTGCCGTGGGCAGGGACACCTCCCACTAGACCAAGTTGCTCCAAGCCCCATCCAACCTGCCCTTCAACACTTGCAGGGATGGGGCAGCCACAATTTCTCTGGGCAGCCTTTTCCAGTGTCCCACCAACTTCAGTGTAATAGGGAAATTTATTGGAATTGGGTAGTCACCACAGGTGTCGGCATCACTGAGAGGGAAGGAGAGAAATGGCTTTCAAGTAAACTAGTAATCAAACCATTTATTGTTTTTCAGTCCGCATTCCCCCGCTACCCTTTGCCCAAGAGGGGCTTGGTGCCAGGGCGTGCTTTGCCAGTGAGGTTGGGTGCTGCCTGCATGGCCGGCTGCTCCCACCATGCTCTGCAGCTGGCAGGTCATCTTAAATACAGCCCATTGTGGACAGAAAACTGTCATCTAGTCTGAAGTGTAGGAAAAGCATATCTAACCTCACTAAAACCCACCCAGGAGAAACAGGATGGTAAAGGAAACGAGTGCATTGGCCGTAGCTGTGTTTAGGAGTGGGTCAGATTAATCAGGTACCCAACTGCAGCAGCTTTCTGTCAACACTACATCTATCTTGTCTGATTGAGTCGCAGCCAAATAGTCCTTCTGCCAAATTTTTGTGGACAGAATCAGATGTGATCATGTTTAAAGCTGAACATTTCTCATCAGCATCCTGAAGGCGGCTTTTCTTGTGTCCCTGCAGGGATGACCCAGCAGCTTCCTTGGCTGTGAATGAAGAGAGGATCAAATAGCTCTTGGGAGAACTCTGGGGATTTTGATGGCAGAAAGTTGTCTGCTTTAAAAATGCTGCAGTCCTGGGGAAACAGATCTGCTGAAGCTACTGAAGTTGTATTTGGAGTTTTCTCACTCCTTCCTTGTGATTAATGTAGCAGAAACTACTATGAATTTTTTTTTTCTTTTAAGAACCGCTTTTACATAGCAGAAGTAATTCTCTTCATTTAAATGAACTAGTGATGCGAGTTTGTAGGGTGCATAGGGAGGATTCATAAATAAAAGTAAAAACATTTTTGCATTGCAGAGACAACTATACTTACTTTTTTTTAGGTAAATCAATTTAACACGCAAGAGGAATAATAAAATATAATTGAGTCTCACCTCTTGCATGTCAAAGCTGCACAGTTTCTCCCAGTTCTCCCTCTGTAGAGCCAAATCTGAAGTGTGTTTTCTGTAAAGGTGTTGTCTAAAATTGGAGACAGCAGAGGATTAGAATTGGATGAGAACAAAGAATCAAACTTTAAAACTAGGTGTACATAATATGGCCTATAACAAAGGCAAAAATGACAAAGGGTATTACTCACAGGAAGCGGAGGATGCACACATGAAAATGTTGGCGATGGTACCTGAGCAATTAATTTGGCAATTAACCAAAGGTACCTGTGTTGCTCCTCGGGTATTTGTAGCAATAATATTGCAATACAATACTCTATATGTTGACACATTTTTGTTTACTCTTTGTGGGTTAAAGATCTGGAAATTCACATTTTTCAGATGATGTCCTAAATGTCTTGTCTGGACACAGAGTTTCTGTGAATCTTTTAAAGGAAGTATCCCAACGCTCAGTATTTTCTATCTGCTATATATCTTGGTGCATATCTTGGTAAATCCAAAGATGAATACATTTGTCCCTGTGAATCATGTTACTCTGTCAGTAGCAGAACTGGATTAATGTTGAGTGTTCAACATTTTCTGACCTGTTAGGCTTGCTACCACACTGAGAGATACAGTGCAGTGAGAGATGAGGCAATAAGCATGTAAAACATTTTCTGGCATGGTATTCTTTGAGAAATTGTGTCACAGACTTTTGCACATTGACTTGCTGATGCCTCTTGTGAGTCATACACGTTTCTGCTTCTGCTGTTCATGTCTGCAACCATATATACCTCTATATGCATTGTCTTCTTAGGGCAGCATTACGAGACTCGGCAATGGTCTAGTGCACAAGCTCTCTGGAAAATACTCTAAATTGTCCTAGGCTTTTGTTGTTTGTTTGGTTTTTGTTTTGCTTCTCACTGAGGGACATTTTAACAGGTTGAACTAGAACCCCTTTCTTACCCTGCAGGTACAGAAGGATAAAATACATTAATGTGTTACAGTCCTCTGATTGTGCTGCTCTGCCTGGGATTCCTCGGATGTGCTTTAGCCTCTGTTGTGTTTTATGAGACAGGGGTTAGAGAGCTGATTTCAAGGGTGTGTTTGAGCTAATGCCAATATTGGTGGTTTGGAATGCATGAGAAATCCAGGAAAAGAGCCATGACTGCATGTTCTCAGGGTTCACCGTAGTTCCCTGTGTTTAATTGCAGACCTCAAAAGAGGACCTCCTACAAGCTGATTTTGAAGGAGCTTTAAAATTCTTCAGAGTTCAGTTGCCCAAGAGGTACAGGGCTGAAGAGAACGCCAGACGGCTGATGGAACAAGCTTGCAACATTAAGGTAAGGAAGGTCTTAGTTTCTTCTCATTCACCTGGGGTTTTTACAGGGAAAGTAAGGTGCAAGGTTAAGAATGGCAGTAGCATGTGGAAAGTAAACTAATGAAATCATTAGTTTAGTACTTTTTTGTATCTCTTTGTATATTTATACACATACACACACTTTTTATATATAAAGGAAGTGCTGAGCTTTTCCCTCTTTGTTTCTGTACAAGCTAATAATTAAAATACTGATGCATGATCAAAAAAAATAGAATTATCAGAACTCACTAATTCATTACTTGATTACACTAAACCAATTAATTAAAAGTATGATAACCATGCAACCAAAGGTCAGATATGATTTGTTTTGCTCAGAAGATACTTGCTGAGCACTGCTGACTAATACAAGTGTATTGGGGTAGAAACTTGATGTACAAACGAAACTAAGACAGAAGATAATTTTATATTCTATTTTTATCCAAGATTGTACTGTCAAAAGGCAGGCTTTTTTGAGTGCCTGGAAAACAAGTGCTGGGCTTGTAATGATTGATGGCAAATTAGAGGAGCCTGACTGTCAGTTTTTGAGGATGGAAATTTTCTGTTAAAAATGGCCACAGAGGTTCATAAAGCTATCATTTGAAAGGTCTACTGTTTTTTCTGGGATTTCGGGAATATGTGTAGCTATGGATGGGCTTGACATTTGATCTTGAAAGGAGGTGCTTTTGTTATTTCTTGGGAGTGGGAGCACAAATGGGAAATATGCGTGTGGTGTGGCCCAGTAGTGTGCTGAGAACATCCCATCAGACGGCAGGCTCCTTTAACACCCTGCCTTTTTTGTGTATCTCAATATATTTATGCATTTCCTTTTGTGCTGCTAAATTTTGTAGTTTATTAAGCAAGGGCTTTTTCTGTATGGGTTAAAACACTGATCCTGTGAAGGACTGGGGCTTTCTGTATGAATGTTTATTCCAGTCAGAAAAAAAATCATCTGAGCAAAGGTTTTGTTGAAAATGGACTAGAATTTGAGCTCTGCTGCTGAAAGAGAGCACTGGAGAGAAAGAGACTACAGTTCAATGTTTAGTATTTAGTCTTTTGCCTCAGTTCTTGAAAATGAGTAATTTGAGGACTTAACCAATACAATTTTTTTAATTAGCTTTATGTTTTTCTCTCAGTGTGTATTTTTCTGATGGGAGGTTAAAATAGGAGTTCTTGTGGTACTTTTTGGAAGAGATATTTGTAGGTTTTCTTGGGCCTACCTGTTTTTCTTGTGCAATAGATTGTGTGCCACATGATGACATTTTTCATTAATTTTTCAATTTCCATTGAGAAGATACGTATATTATGTGTTGTGCTGGGAAAATATTTTGCAATACATTTGAGGCAGATGTTCAGTGCTTAGTACCTTGTATGGTTCCAGCACATGAGGCCTTTTCAGAGCAGAGAATAAAATTCTGGAGTGTTTGCATAAATGGGAAGGCAGCTGAAGGAATCGTGCAGAATTTTGCACGTTCCTGATTCCAGTGTGTAAGAGAAGAGCACAGAGGAGTACAGCAGACACAGAGCCAAGGTGTCCTCCTGTGTGTTACAGAAATACATGAGGATTAGTAGGAACTTTTGGAATGGAAGGAGGATTCAGGGTCGAGACCTGGGGTTGTCAGGGATGGGGAAAAAGCAGATGATCTAGGTTACCAGCTCCTGTGTTCGTAACACCTCACCCTTGTAAGGCATATAGGTGGGAGCTGGGTTCTGCTAACTCACGGGGCATGCAACTCATTCCTCATGCGGGCATAAGACACAGGAGGGGATCTAAACTGTGTCCTGATCAATCTTTGGATAGTTAAGGTAGGAACAACTAAGACAATGGAATGTTATGAAACTCAGAGCCTTTTAGTGAGGGTTGTTGTCAGGATTAATGGCATAGTCAGGAAAGTTGATCTAAATAGGGAAGACTCTGAACACAGGTGGTGTATTTAGAACAGTGAAAATGTGGAAGACTTCAGGAACTTGATGTGAGGAAACTCAGAGCCAGACCTTGTTGGAGTGGAAGGTGATATTTAATCTGTTTTCACTCCTTCTGCCATAGATGCCACTCATACCTATAGCCATCTTACCAACATCAAGACTTCTGTCTGGCCATGGTCACTTGTGTGTGATGAGGATGAGGGACAAGTGGCAATAAAGTCCTCACTATGTCTCTTGAGTTCCTCTTGACTGATGACAATAAACCGGCTTTTAGACAAAGTTTTGTACTCTTTAGGAGTCAAACAGTTCTCAAGGTGTGATCTTTTCCTCAGAAGCTTGCTGGCTTCAGCCTGTGATTGCTGTCGATTTTCTGTTTCCTCATTATGGGTGGGGTTGTGGATCCCAGCCAGGTTCCCTGTTGGCGGAGGTGACGTGCTGCAGCTTTGCTACAGGTCTCCAACTGGCTGGTCATCTCTAGTATGGCCTCACCAGAGCGCTGGCCATCTGGTCTAGTTGTGGGAAGACATTTCTCATCGTTTGCCAGTTGACTGCTGTCACTCTTCTCCTATCTTAGCAATACATACTGTTCTTGTAACCTGTTATGTGTATTGTTTCTGCTGATGCTTTTGCATGCAGACGCTTCATTCATACTTCTTTCAGGTTGATCTGGGGATTTGTGTTATGCATCTCTACTGAGTGATTATGTGATGCCTTGACTCCGTTAACTGGATGTCCTACATTAAATTAGAATACATAATGGTTGAACTGACTTCACATTCACAGTTTTAAAGTATTTGGATTAACTTTTTCCACTTTTGCTAACTAGAATGCCCTTAGAGAGCCAAATCCTCTGAGTGGAGATGCCACATAAAATATTTGGTAGGCAGAAGAGAAAATCACCTTGTAATGAAGGTGATCTGGAGTTATCAACATGGCTTTATGAAGGGTAAACCATGCTTAACCAACCTGATAGTCTTCCATGATGAGATGACTGTCTTGGTGGATGAAGCGAGAGCTGAGGATGTCGTTTGTCTCTGGTACAGCAAGTATAGACACTGTCTCCCATAACATCCTTATAGACAAACTGATAAATATAGACTAGATAAGTGGACAGTGAGGTGGACTGAAATCTGGCTGAATTGCTTGGTTCAAAGGGTTGTGATCAGCAGATGGATTTCCAGCTGGAGGCCAGTCATTAGTGTTGTACCTCAGAGGTTGATACTGTGACCAGTACTGCTTAGCCTCTCTTTTAATGACCTGAATGATGGGGCAGAGAGCACCCTCAGCAAGTCTGCAGATGACACAAAGCTGGGAGGGGAGTGGCTGCTGCGTGTGCTGCCATCCAGAGGGACCTTGACAGGCTGGAGAAACAGGCCAGCAGGAATCTTCAAAGGGCAGTGCAACATCCTGCACCTGGGAGGAACAACTGCATACACCAGTAGCTGCTGGGGGACAGCCGGCTGGAAAGCAGCTTGGCAGAAAAGGACCTGGGGGTCCTCATGCACACCAAGTTAAACATGAGCCAGCAGTGAGCCCTGCTGCAAAGAAGGCCAGTGGTATCCTGGCCTCCACTGGGAAGAGCATTGCCAGCAGGTCAAGGAAGTGATCCTTCTCCTGTACTCAACGTTGGTGAGGGACATCTGGACTACTGCAACTGGGCCTGCTCTCCCCAGGACAAGACATAGATAGCTACAATGGTGAGTGTCTGCTGGAGGGCCATGAAGATGATGAAGGGACTGGAGCACCTCCTCTGTGAAGAAAGGCTGAGAGAGCTGGGGCTGTTGCCCAGGGAGGTTGTAGAGTCTCCATCTGTGGAGATACTCAAAACACAACTGGCCTTGCGCAACCTGCTGCAGTTAGCCCTGCATCGAGGGGATAGTTTAGACAAGATGTTCTCCAGAGGTCCCTTCCAACCTCAACTATTCCGTGATTCTGTAATTAGATACTATAATAATGGTATTTGTTTACAAGCAGGAGCTAATAATTGCAGGAGTAGACATGCTGAAATAGGAAATCGTAGTCTTGATAATCATCAGTAGAAGAGGTGCCACGGAATGTAGAGGTTATACAGTAGTTGTCTGCCTTGTTGAATGCAGCAAAACTTGTTCTGTTCAAAGAAAACCAGACCAGACCCTTAAGCATATTTTCTTCTGCTGTATGAGTGAGGCACTGAGTGTCTGTCAGCTCCTTCTCACTTCTGTATTAGTATTTATGGGCTAAACACCAGATGTTTTTAGTAAGTATCACACAGTAAGTGCCAGGGAGTATTTTCTTTATGTTTCTGAGCTAATTATTGTGGTATAAAAACATGAAAATAGAATCACAGTGTGGTCAGTTTTCATAGTCTGGCTGTATCTTTCCTAGTGTTTCTTTTTATTTTGTTCCCACATTACTGCAAAACAAAACAGGAGTTTAACATGTCATAAATATCCACGTCTCCTTGCTCCTTTTTTTTTTTTTTTTGCCTTGAGCTCTAGCTGACATTGATACAGAGAAGGCAAATGAAAATATATTTGGTGTTTTTTCTTCTTAATTTCACAACTTCTGAGTTTAATTCTTGAGTTCAGGACCTAACTCTTGGATTTTGAAGGTGCTGCACTAGAAGTAGTTTTATTATTCTGTTTTTAAAACAAAAAGAAGGAGCCTCAATCTCTCCCTTAAGAACAGCTTCACAAATACGAAAAAAAAACACAACATGCTCCTGTTAATTGAAAATTATATATAAAATGTGGTTCGAGAATGTCTCATTCAATTAAGGATTATCCATGGTAATTACTCACCAGGTCAATCACTTCCCAGTAAGGAAATCACTGTGAACAATGTCAGTGGCGTTAGTAATAATAGTAGTATTTTCCAGCAGGTGATTGCTGAGTAGTATTCCATGGCTTAGGAATGTTTTGAACTAATTCATACTATGAAATAATAGGACCTAAGAAAATTCCCTTCCTGCAATGGCCCTTACAGAGGGAGGGGCATGTTCCTCCTGGAGTAGTCAGTAACAATTTTGGTTGTAAAAATGGGTTCAGGGGAGGATAATTTTCTAGTGACCAGAGCAGGCTGAGTATTGTATCTTGAGTAAGGAATTACCCTAATTTCCTACTTCATAGAATGGTTATCAGTGCTTTTTGAACTCATGCTTTTTTGCTTGGGGGGGGAAACTTTTTTCTATTTTTTCTCCCTTTACAAGGAATATCAGAGGTTTTTCTGTGTCTCTGGAAGCCAAATCTGATAAAAGAGTGAATGAAGAAAGATCCTATTCTAGATGAATGAAGGTTAAGCTTAATGGTGCTATTTTATTAAAACAACTAACACATTCTCCTAAATCTGCCTCAGTTGCCTTTTGCATCTCATGATGCAGTTTCTCTTGTAGAGATCTATGTATATCCTAAAGAAAGTGTGATGTCCTTTGATTTAATATTGGAAGCCTGTCACCTCTGTTCTTACACCCAGCTTCAGTCAGTTGAGTTGTAGAATGGGAGCAAGTAAGGCTCATTGGGAGATTTTCTCCATATGAAAAATTCCTGGTCTAACAGTTTTCAAGTGAATTCTGGGAGTTGTGCCCATTCCTCCATGTCTGTCCTGTGATATTTGGAGATGGAGCAGGGCCAACATTCAAAATGTGTTACATTGCAGATCTGGAAATGCCATGAAGCTGAGTGTAGCAGACAGGTAGGTGGAGAAATACTGGGAGGTTGCCTGGGGGTGTTTTCAGCCCTCGTGCCCAGTGAAGGTGAGGGGAACACCCAAAGTCATAGAGTAGTCTTGGTTGGAAAAGGTTATCAAGTCCAATTGTTAACCCAGCACTGCCAAGCCAACCACTAACCCATGTTCCTCAGCACCACATCTACATGGCTTTTAAATCCCTCCAGGAATGGTGACTCAACCACTGCCCTGGGCAGCCTGTGCCAGGCCCTAACAACTCTCTGGGTAAAAAAATTGTTCCCAATATCCAATCTAAACCTACCCTGGCACAACTTGAGGCCATTTCTTCTTGTCCTATTGCTTGTTACTTGGGAGAAGAGACCGACCCACCCCCTGCCCTGATCCAAACTTATTCCAGGTGGTTGTGGAGAGCAAGGTCCCTCCTCAGCCTCCTTTTCTCCAGAGTAAACACCAGATGGGCTATATAGGAACGGAGGAAATGAACCTGCAGGGAAGATTTTTCTGCTTATAGGGCAGCATCTGCAATGGTGTCTTCTTTTACATGGCTCAGGGATTACAGTGAGGCCTTTTCTCATCTTAAGTCATCATCAGAGGCAGGAAGGACCTGGTATATCGAAGTTCTTCTAAGAAAAGCTTCTCCCTAACCATGTAAATCTCTCCCCTGTTCGGAGGAAATAAGGCTCCCAGCAGACCCAGCCATGTTGCAGAGTTGCTGCTCACCACCCTAGGTGAGAGAAGCAAATGGCCTTGAGGAAAAAAAATGTGCCTTTTTCAATGCAAAGCAAACACCCACATTTTTGTCACCTGTCACTGTACTGGCAAGGTGATTGATCCCCCCTGGGCACACCCATGGGTGTGACTTGAATCAGGATCCTTGGTTGGGTCATGGAGAGTAGCTCTGCTAGCAGAAGCAAAAGGAAAAGGCTAAGGAAGTGGGAGCTGTGCTAAGTTTTTTCTCATTTGTTCTTTGTATACTTTTAAGACAGATTTAGTTTAATAATGTTGCTATTTAAATGTTTTGCCTTGAGATGTGTGTTTTGAAGCTCCCCCCTTACTGGTGTGGATGAGTTACTTTATTTACACCTCTGATGCTGTTTTATCTGAATGCAATTTTTTGCAGGCATGGATTATCAGGCAATTATATTTTGATTTATGTGAGTTTCAAAGGAAAGGAGTAAAAATAGCTCACTTGCTCTCTCTTTAGTGCATTCTCTCCCTGTGTTTATATGTATATATGTGTATTTATCTAGATACTTGAGGTTTTTTGCTGCTGTGAGAAGTGGTAAGACAACAGAAATGCAACACAAAGGAGAGAACTGCAGAAAGGCCTTGAAGCTGCACAAGCCTTTTATTCCTTTGGTTCTACCAGTGAGATATCTAATTAATCTTCCAATAGAAAGGACAGGAGAAAAATTTGCTCCTTTATCAACTTCTAAAGAAAAGTGCAAACCAAGTTGGAAAGAATTGTGTTTAGAAACTCCTGTGCCTGTGTGCAATTTCTTATTAGAATCCAATGATCGATTCCACTGCCAATGTCTGTGCCACTATCTCTGAAGTGCAGGATCCTGTAAGGAAGGTCGTGCTCTTTAATACCTGCTCTGTTTTCAGCTTCCTTCTTGCTGCTTGGCTTTGTGGTGTAGTACAGCGCAATTAACTGGCACCTGAAAATTAGATTAAAGTGCCTGCAGTGGAACTGGATCTTTAATACTGTTGTCATCTTGGTAATAAGTGTTAACAACATAGAAGGTGTCATGCATTTGAAAACTTCACTTCATCCATGTAATACTTATTTATTTGAACTCAGCATATCCAGCTTTCTAGTGAGCGGACATGTTGCCTTGCAGGGAGGTCTTATTTTCGTGGTGTTTAAGCATTAGTGAAGCTGTTCAGTTGGTTTGGTTTGTTTAGGGGTTTTTTTATTTGCTCTTAGTTGGCTTTCTGAATGAAGTCAGATATCTTGTTAACTTCTATCAACAGGGAAGGAATAGGATTTTATTAGTAGTAATTAAATATAATCACATTTTTACCATCTAAAGTAGCTTTGTGACCTGACTGAGTACAAATATTTTGGTGTCCTTGTAGTAGTCATTTATTGGCATGTGTGCTTGTACTTCCGTGAGTAATGGCATCAACAATAGTAGTGTTGAAGGTAAGGATCTTTAAAGATCTATAGAAGTTTGAACAGTGGATAGAAATACTGATTGTCTGCATCCCCAGCAGCTGTAGCATAGAGCATGAGGAGATTTGCCCTGAGTGTCAGCGATTTAATTCACTAAGGGCAGGGTGACATCTGTTCCACGGTCCCACTGGCCACCTCAGCTTGCCTTGTTCAGCTTTGTGATGCCAGGAGTCATGGCTTTCCAGGATGGCAGACGTTTTCCCATTCAGAACCAAAGAAGGAAAGCATGCTTGCAAGGTCTGTGGGCTTAAGCTTCTTGAATCTGGCTCTTTGCTCCTGAATTAGAACTCAAGTCCCTGTTGATAACTTCCCATTACAAACCCATGGCATTATTCTTGCCATTATTGATACTGTTCAAAGCTAAATTCATTGAGTGGTTACTTGACTTGAGCAATATGTAGCTATTGAAGTAGAAGTTGAGCTGAGTGTTTCATAAAGGCAGTCTTCACATTTTTAGGATCTCCTTATCACTTTGGTTCAGGAGTCTCTGTGTTCCCACAGTTAATTGCTTTCATTTTTACCGTATTACTGCCTTGTTTCTCTTGTGGAGAGGAAGTGTTGTAGTAAACGTAGGGTTAAATTATTTATAATGTTTAATTTGTATTTGGGCATAAGTAAATTACATCAGGCTGCTAAATAGAGGTGAAGAACTGTATGCCAGAGGCTTTGGGGAATCCAGTTGAAGTGCTATATAGAAATGTTCTACTAGATTTATCTCCATTTTAGTGCTGTTTAATTTTATTTAAGAATAACAATGTGCTGGTTTACTCTTTCACAATTTTTTAAATAGTGCTGTGGTGTTTGGCTGGTTTGTATTGTTTGCATCAGAAATAATCCCATTAGAAATAATTGTTTTTCATGCAATACTGTGAACACTTGGGCAGAGAAGTGCCAACCCATTGCCACATCAGCCAGCCTCTACCTAAAGAGGTTCATTTTTGTTACCCTCATAACTGGTCCAGCCAGGCACCAACAGCCCTGTGGGGTGCTGATGAGTTGTGGGAGCCATGGGGGGGTTGACAGGTTCCTTCTCCTCTTTGTTCATGCTTCCATGTGTTCATTCTCCCTGTAGGAAAAAGCTAAAAAACATTACTTGGGGGCTGTTCACTGGGAAGCCTTGACCATGTATCTCATTTTTCTGTTCAGTTGTTCAAGCAGCATAAGAAGATTGAGTCCTCATTATGTTATCGTATCTGTTATTGTTCTTTCAACTTCCTCTGCTTAATTAATGACATTTCCTTGACAATAATTGTTAACCAAAATTTGATTCTGCAAGTGAAGTTAGTTAAAAGCCATGAAAAAAAAAAAAAAGGAAAATCTCATGTCCAAGTAATTAATCAGCATAATAATAAATAATCTCTTAAATCTTGAAGTACAGGCACAAATGCAGTGTATGTGTGCAGCTCAGGCCCAAACACAGTGTGTCACATTGAGTCACTGGTTACTGTGACAACAGAGCTGGAAACTGTTCAGCTTCAACAGACCTTCAGCTGCACATGGCACCAGCCTGGAGCAGGTCCTCTGCACTCCTCTCCCAAAGAAGAAGCTCAGATGGAATTTCACAAATGAAAATATATCGTGGCTGATGAAGCTTGGAGAGGCTCAGAGATTAAGGCTTTGACTTCTGAAAAAAATTAAACCATAGCTAAAGTTCTTAGCAGAGTCAAGTGACTGTCTGAAGAGCTCTTTTTTTATCTCAGAAATCCTTTTGTTAACCCATAGCTTAGGGCACAAGATCAATGACCTTATAATTCATCCTCTTGAGGAGCAATTTCATGGCAGTCTGACTAAGCCACCTCATTGTGCCACCTGGGATGCTCCCACTTTACACAGTAGGGAATATTGATTATATTTCAGCTAGTCAAGAGCAGTGGAAAAAATTGGAAATGTATCAGGGCTTTCTTCCTACCTGCCTAACAAGAATGCTTTGTTCTGTTTGCTGGCATGCTCCCGAAGGCAGCCTGTTGCAAGCTGCTGTGCTCAATAACACCCACGCCTTCTGATTAACTATTTTCTCCACTTTGAGCTCTTTTCTTTTCCCAACACCAGTGACACATAAAAAATATAGTTTTGTTGACTTTGCAATCTACCTGACCTGTCAGAAATGAGAAAAAAAAAATTCATTAATTTGGCACTGCTGCATTAGTTTAAAATTTTAAATATTCCTGAAAACAGTAAGCATGATTTCTTTTTTCTTTATGAGGTAGAAAGGAAAGGAGGCTGTCTTGCTGAAAGGAGCAGCAGTTTGGTGCCTGCAGTATATAGGTCCCAGCACACAGTTTTCTTCATTACAGCAGCTCATCCAGCCCATCATCCTCTTGTAGGTCTGTACAGACACCAGTCCTGTTGCTTTTAATAGCAGCAGGAAGCTCAGAGGCAAGTTTGGCCCTTGTTGCTCTCATAATACAAAGTGAAATTGAGGTTTGTGTTGTAATGAACTTCCTCCAAGAGTGCTTAATTGTTTTTTGCCTTTTCTGAGCACAGCACAAAGCAGGGTGTGTTCCTTTCTGAGGAGGAGGGACATGGGGTAAGAAAGCAGCGTCTTGCTCACAACAGTTTGCGTTTCGGAGCTGGGTGTTCTGCTGAGTTCTTGCAAAGTCAGTGACTCTCTAGCCCAGTGGGATCCCTTTTTGCAGTGTGGTTTTCTGCTCTGTCCCAAGATGCACCAAAGCCATCTTATCCAGTGAACGAGACAAACTCAAGTGCTTCAGGACTGGACAAAGACACACCTGGCCGGGGCTGGGGGACGTGGCCCCATGAAGATGTGAGGGGGAAGGAGGTGCTGCCATGACATGGTAGCCCTTGAAAACCTCCTCCTCCTGCTCTCCAACACCAAAGAACAGCCCAGGTTGAGGCAAAAGTGTTCAGCACATGCACAGCACTGATTGCTGAGGGAAATTAGGAGGGGGGTGGGGGTGGTTGTGGGCCGTGCCAGTGTCCATCTTGCCTTCTGCTCGCCCTCATCAGTCCCTCTCCCATCAGTCAGCTGCTCCTCCAGAAGCAGGCTGGAGGCCCTGATGGCCAAAGTAAGCAGGAAAGAGCTGCCCATTTATAGATGTGCTGGGCTGAGAGCCCACATGGGGCTTGGGAAACTCAGGGTTCCTCTTTATTTGGGCATGGGAACAAGAGAGTTTCTCTTTATCTTCCTTCCATCTTTATTGTATATATTATCTGTTAAGCTCTCTGGAGCTGGCAGAAGCAGCTACACCTTAACCACTGATAGGCCAGGTATTGTGTCACCTTTGTTGGGTTAGATTTGGATGGTGCTGTGGCTGATTCCTGTCCCTCCCCACGCGGGGCTGAGGCCCTGTCCCCACAGGCGGCAACGTGGGGGTTGCCGGGGCAACGAACAGGGTCCGCGGCCAATGAGGGGTCTTGGCCCAGGCAGACGAACCAATGAGCGAGCACAGGGCAGAGCTGCCCTAGAGGCGGGAAGGCCCTGGTTAGGGTTTCCCTGGGAGCACCGGGTCTGTGAGGAAGCCGACCCCTTAGGTCGGGATGACACCTGAGCTGAGGAGACTTCTCGAGATGGAGTGGCCTCATCTTTGGTGAGTGATCATTCTTGTGGATGTATCCTTGAGTGAGCCTTGCCCCTGTTGGGCAAATGATTCCAGGCAGCTGAGGGGGAGACTTTCCCTTTGTCTGCAGGAATGTTCACGTGTGGGATTATTGTTATTATCCATCTATCCATCTTAAAACTAGTAAAAAAAAAAAAGCTTAGGAATTCTTAATTAATTGTGCTGTAGTGTATTCCCAACTGACATCTGAATCTGTGATATTATATTTGATTTATCGGAGTGCTAAATAGTGTTGATTGGAATAAATATTCATTCCTAGTAAACCTCTGTGTGTTTGTGGGTGTCTCTGTTACAAACATCCACAAAATGTCAGTAACAATAATGTTTTGTGGACTTTATCACAGGCTGCCTGTTTAAACAAGGAAACTGTTTACCTTTATGCCTTGGGGATTTTCAACCTTTGATCTATCATACAGGAGAGTTACACAGGATTATGTACTGTCATGGGGATTTGGGAGCAGGGGGAGAGGTGGAAAAAACTGAGAAATACTTTTTAGTCCTTGATGTAAGGGATTTCACATGTCCTTACTCAACGATGAGGGCATGTGTGGAACAAGCACCTGTCATAAGGTTACATGCATATGGGTTTCTTACTTGTTTCCTTTTTGTTGCTGTTGTGATGTAAATTGAATTGTAAGGATTACCAAGTGGCTAAATGATGGCTCTTAGCTTTTTAATGTGCCTTACACTACTACACTAATGGGCCTAAACCAGCATTTTATTCTGAAGGCAAATTTGTTAACATCAGAAAAGGAAACTTGGCTGCTACAGGAGTGTAAAGAACATACAGCAGACTGTAGTGTAGGAAGGTACTGGGCTTTTATTTTTGTGGCCTTGTCCAAATAGGAATTAATTCAATTCTGAAAGTCTGGAAACTGTGTCAGTTGACATTTTAAGATAAATAGGCATGTGTTTTAATACATGTTCTCTTTCAAGCTCCTAAGCATTGCTGATGCTGTTTGCTCTTCCTTCTCCTTTTCTGCTCTTCAGAGATGATCAGAACACAAGATTCAGGCTTGTCTGCAGCTCCCTTTGTTACATCTCTTTCTCCCTGGTCACTTCCTCTACTTAAGATCTGCTTCTGTGCTCGGTTCGTGTCACAGTTGAGCAGCTGCCCTATCTTTTAGTTCCTGCCAAGGAAGGGAAGCACTTCTGTGCTCATCCCTCTGTACCTTCCCTTTCTGTGCTGCTGGTACTGGCAGTGCCAGGGCGAGGGAGCCAGTGTAACTGCACCCAAGCCTGCCACATGGGAGTTAGCCAGCTTCAACAGGCAAAGTGCACAGGTGCTAGCCCTGTAAGCAATACCACTTCTCCATAATGTGAAGCTAAGCACTGGGCAATATGCAGTATTGGATCATAGTTAACCTTTACAGTAAAATCCTGTGTGGTGGAGAGTGATGTGAGCCAGGTGCTGTATGCCTGGTTACCAGTTTATTTGTATTAATATAGCAGTATATTTTAATCTCCTTGGGGAGGTGAAATCGTGGGATGCACACCTGCAAGGACACACTTAGGACAGTGGGAAATAAAATTCCTTTTGAGTTTTGATCTAGTCTTTGGTTCTTGTGACCTAAACCAAGACTGTTTCCCTTCATTCACTCACTTTGCTCAAGTTCAGGGAGCACTAACAGTTTCACCAGACGTTTGACTCTCCAAATACTCCAGAGATGAATGTGTCACAGAGGCTCTGTGAAGCAGGATTTTATCATCTCTCATTTGGAGGAGGGGAAGCTGAAGCAGACTGGAGCTGTATGCTCAGGCACAGCTAACTCTGGCCATGCAAAAAGAAGTGTCAAGATATTTAAGGTTGTACTTCTCCAGCAGCGAGATCACAGTGTTCCAAATTAACTATTGTAGCCTGTAGGTTGTTTTCTTGTGTACGTGTACTAGGAATATCTCAGGACAGTCAGTTATCTCTCCATGTTTCTTTCCTCTGAGACGTGTTGTTAAACTTTTGATAGATTCATTTAATAGGCTCATTAAGGAAGAGGAGAGCATCTCACCGAAATTTTTGCCACATCAATGGGCCTCAGTTGCCTTCTTCCCAACACCAGACAAATAGGAAAACAAAACATTGCCAAAGGTGTCTCTGTGTGCAGGTGCTAAGGACCCAGAAATCATTCTGAAAATTAAGAGGATTGAAAAGAGCCAAGTGGCTCTACAATACCTAAATTACTGCCCACAGAATTGGTGATGGCTTGTATACACTGCACCCCAGTCACAGGAATGGTTAAGTGCTGTCTTGGGGCACTAAGGAGGATGAAATATGGGTGTGAAGTTTCCCTGCTCCAAGCAAATTTGGTTCACACGTAGGCCCCCAGATAAGTCTTACTATTTCTGAAGTGCAACACAAATGTAAGCTACTCCATAAATAAGAAGTAAAATAACTTATCACTGCTCTGTGTGTATGTAAAAAGCAGGGAAAAGGGATACGGTGTTTCCTCGCTCCTCCTCTAGTTTAATGCCTGGACAAGCCTCTTCACATCTCTCCTGACCCGACCACCATCCTACACCACCTCCCAGTGGATTGTGTGCCATACAGGTCCCTGGTGGTGTCTTGCTGCCAGGGACCAGTTTCACACCCATTTAGCAGTGGAAAACAATCCACTGATACAATCTGGCCCCAGATTAAGTGACCCAGAAAAATCTTTCATTCAGAATTGCTGTTTAAGTCTTCCATGAAGCGTGTACACATGTTGTTCTTGTTGTTCTTGTTACTCAGCTCTCTAATAGTAGCTGTCTATATAATGATTTTCCATGTCCACACAGCATTGTTCCAGAAGGCTAGGGCAGCAATATGATTTAGAGGAATTCTTTGGCCAGAACAAGTTCTATGCTGTTGAGATTCAGTTATTTGAAGGATTCACAAGAAGCAAATTCCTTAAGTGGATGCAGAGATGGCATCGAGAGAACCTAGAGCTGAAATAATGGGGAAATAAATTAGATAACTCTGGAACTGAAAATGTGGTCTATAGTGGACTGGCACTAATATAGCAGGGGTAGTCTGGTATGATTTGGTTTGAGCCATTTAAGATCGTTAATAAGGAATTAACCCATGAGGTGACTTTAATCAAGATTGAATTATTAACTTGCCAGGTACGCTTTGGAATTTATCCATATTCAGGCAGGACAGAGGGTCTTGGCTGCACTAGTTAAAGATCCCCTGGACTCGGGAACACTCCTGAAAGATGCCCACCTTCTCAGAGTCACCAGTTAATGTTTTTCTCCTTGCTGCCCCTCTATGGCACATTGCCCAGTTTTACATTCAATTTCTCTTTTCCTAAAAAGCTGCTAATTTCATGCTACTAATGCTGCCCTGCAGCAGCCAGCCAGTTGCTAAGCAACCACCAAAATACTGAAGGGGCCATGGCCTAGCTGCTGTCCTGCAGCCTACCCCTATTCTTATTTATTTATTTATACATCTTACATATTTATTTAGCTAGACAGATTTCTTCCATAAAATGGAAGCAGAGCCATAAGCCTCTGAGTTGCAGCAGGGTGCCTTTACGTGTATATCTGTTTGTCTTCTCTTCAACACCATGATCTACATTATTTTTAGTGTTGTTCCTGTTCATCTACTGAGCAAACTCCCTGTAGCATTTGTCAAGCTAAAGTGGCACCCGGGAGTGCACTGAAAGTAGATTGTAAAGGCGTAGCTGGCCATGGGTGGCTTTACTGGGTGTGAGAATCTCTTTGGTCCCAACAGCCCTTGATGGAATTAAAGAAGGGTCAGAACAAAGATGGCCTTAAGCCATTTTTCTGCTTACTTTTTTTTGCCTGCTTGAACTTCAGCTGTATCTGCATTCCAGTCTTCTTGTAGCCTGACTAGATGTGCAAGGAGTGAAAAGGCGGTTATCCTTCAGCTGCCCAGCAGTGCTGGGAAAGGCACTGCTGTAGAGGCAGTCCTGCAGGAACTGCTGCATTTTTGTGGGGTGGGGTTGGGAGCCTGGCCAGGGCACAGTTCTATCGAGGAGGGAAGCAGGTTGCTGAAGGAGTATCTGTTGTATGGATAAACTGGCAGAGCATTTGTAGTGGCTGTTCTTGGATGGAGGAGGATAGCAGACAAGTAATGAAGCTGTTCCCAACCCATTTGTTCTAGAAGAGCTCCTAAAAGGGGGTAAGGTGGAAGTGGTTTGTGTGCACCCTTACATTATGTGTCACCAGAAAATCTCCTTGCCCAGTGAAAAATCAGGACCACTGATTAGAATCACTTTTTGTAGGATCACAGAATCATTACGGTTGGAAAAGACCTCTAAGATCATCAAGTCCAACCATCAACCCAATACCACCATGCCCACTAAACCATGTTCTGAAGTGCCACGTCTACACGTTTTTTGAACGCCTCCAGGGATGGTGATTCCACCACATCCAGGGGCAGCCTGTTCCAATGCTTAACCAGTCTTTCAGTAAAGAAATTTTTCCTAATAACCAGTCTAGTTTTCACAACCAGAAAGGCACTGAGTGGATGTACTAGAGCAGAGCCTGGCTGTGTTTGTTGTGTAGCGTTGGTCACGTCAGTGCCGGTGTTAGACTGCAGTGATAGCTTTGATGAAAGAACTGCCACACTCTTCAGTGAAGGCCTCAGCAAAAATTCAGATGCTTTCACAAGCTCCAGAATTTTGTACTTTTTCTCCAGCAGAATACTGTAGCTTGAGAAAGTGGAGAGCAAATCCTGTAGAGATTTATTTGGAACAAACACGTACTAAACTGTCATTTTCCCCATTTTCCTTCTATATTTTTTTCCCTTCTGTTTCAGCAAGCGGAGACAATATTAATGAGCTGAGTCTCTGGACTATGCTTCTTCCACAGTTGTTGCCTTTTGGTCCTCTCCTTACTGCCTTTGGCTGCTACTGACTGACAGTTTCTTTGTTTTTTACAATTTTCATCATAGACTGCTTCTTGGTAGTAAATAATTTTTCTGCTTTGATGATCCATCCATTAGCTTGACCTCTCTGGAGAAGAACAAGGAGAAGCATGTGAACACTTGCTTTTGTACACACAGTCCTGCAGCATAGAAGTTGTGCACAAGGCCAAACGTAATTTTTTGTTCCATCAAAGTGACATGACAGAAGGTGATGTTTTAAGTCCAAATTGAATTTTCCCCTTATTTGATTTAAGCATTCAGTTACCCATTTGGAAAACTAAAATATTTCTGAGAGTGGTTTGACATGCTCATCCTGTATTATGATTTTTTCAAAATAAACTCTTGAGTTTTTTTGTCATTTATTACATATCTGTCATGTAATTTTCACTTTTTATGGACATCCCAGAGGAGTGTTGATGGTAAAACTTTTGCTGACCTGCAGCTCTGTATATCTTTTTAATACAGTTGAGATTGCACAAGCCAAGCTGTGTTTGTATTAGTGTGTACATTTTGGCACTGTTAATCACATAGAGCCCAGAAATGTGCTAGGTGCTTGGTCAGGTATTTAAGTTATCTCAGGTGTTCCCTAAGCTGAGTTGTGAACAAAACACGGGAGGCTTAGAACCAGCCTAAATGCCCAGGAATAACTTTTACTGCCCTGAAAAGTTGTTGCAGGTATGTTTAAAATTATTGAGTCAACAGATCTTAATTTCCTTAATTGAAGATAGGAAGGATCTTTCATATGGGAAGATGTCAAGTGTTGTTGGGAGCAGAAGATGATGATAAATGCCTTGGATTACACCCAGGAGCAAGCAAGTGGCTAGTGGGGCAGCAGATCTCCTTGTTTCTTGTGGCTCTTCTCATTTGATGTAGTCAGCTTTTGCTCATGAACTTTCAAAGCAAGATGTAGGGTGGGCTGCAAAGCTGAGCAAGGATGAAGGCTATCTGAGCTCATAAATATGTCACAGGAGACATGGCTGCCTGAGGGCTGTGGCTTGTCATGGGTTTGTGCTGCTGCCTCTTGCTTCATCTTGATGTTGGTCTTGGCCAGCTGTCTGTATCGTGAATCCTAACTTTGAAAGACCCAAGAAGAGCACAAGAATGCAAACAGTACTGCTAAAGGGAGTACAGGCTGTACACTCCTAATACAAAAAAATTTTAAAATAGTTGAAAAATATGGTATTGCCCAACAAAATAACCAGAGTGTTTTGCAGTGCACTGCTGATAACAGATGGCCAAGTCAGGGCACTCCATCTTTAGCTCACAGTAAGCTTTTTCTCTTTCTGCTGTTATTCTCCATTAAGACAGAGAAGAAAAATCTGACTCAGATGTTTCTGGTCTTTCTCAATTTTATAGTCCTAAGTGGTGTTAAGGAAACTATCCTTTTGTTTTTATTTTTTCCCCAGGATGATTCAATAGTGATACCATCCATTTCAGCAATGTCAGTACTCTGCAATGTCAGGGATACTTGATCACAACAATCACCAGCGTGACTCATTTGTTTCACTCTCCTAAAACTGGGGGAAGCCCCGTTAATGTGCTGCTAAATCAATTGCCAATTCCCAAGCAACCCTTCCAGTCCCAGGAGTGTTGCTAAATCCAGGTTTAGTTCTCAGGTTATTCTGAAGTTCTGCAGAGATGTATCTAGAAAAGAAAAAAATGGTGTGGCATTCCAAGAGAGAACCATTATACAGCTGAGAAAGATGATCAAATCCTTCACTGCTTTCAAACAGTAATTAGTTTAAAAATGTAATTAGAAACAGAGTTATTCTCCCACAAATGCAGCAGAGGAGGACATCTACAACCTTTCAAACCTTTACATAAATCACCTGGGTTTACATTACATATTATATCCATATTGAGACAGCATTGTAGCTATTCTTTTCATGTTAGTTATTCGTTCATTACAAATTGATTTATTTTCCTTCATTTTCAGATCAGCATTTTGTTTGTACTGTCAGATTAAATGGTGCAGTTCACTGTTGTAGACAGAAGAGCAAACCCCACAGATTTATCCTTGCAGTCTCCAAATGAGTGAACAAATGCAGACACTGATTTCTCCCTTGTTCATTTGGACTGCAAACACAGGGTTGAAATTTGATATATGGTATACTTTCTAAATACTGATGGATGGTAGGCTGATACTGCTGCCTTATCATTCATAGCCAACATCAAGCCTGAGAGAAGCACAAGAATGGTATCTCTTACTGCTTCATGGTTATCTACCTGCCATTCCCATTTTGTGGCACACTTCCTGTTTTGCTTAGGGTATTGCCTTTCCACACAGTGAAAATAACCATGTTCCTAATATAAAAATTGGGATTTGGAAATACATTGGGGAAATCTTTATGGTAGAAATCTCTTGTTTTTAAAAACTTCTTTTTGCAAATCATCCTAAATTTTATTGCAGTCTTTGTTTGCTGTTGTGGGGTTTTTTTTCCTTCAAATGAAGCAAAAATTACCTCTCGTTCACTCCAGGTGCTTCCCTTTCATTCCTTGCAGAAGGAATTTTGTTTCAGCACTTCTCCTATATAAAAATCAAGAACAGATTCAAAGTTAAATATAACTAAATATAGCCCTTTGGATGTTGAGAGGAGTCAAGAGGAGCACTGGGAGCACAGCCCTTGCAGGCTTGGCAGAAATCCTGCCCTCAGCTTGAGCAGTCCATTGTGCCCAGCCTGAGCACATGGATACATGGAGAACATGTTATCTCGCCCTGTGGGACATCTGTGCTAAGCTGGACCAATTCCTGATTATTTATTTTAGGGAGTGTCTCATTTCTTGTAGTTCATAGATAAAATAGTAGCAGTAATACATACAAGCCCTGTAGTCCAGGTTTTAAATAAAAGAGAAACCTGGAATAAGACAAATGGGGAGGGCAGAAGAGTATGTGGAAATACCTCAGATCTCTGATGTCTGAAGAAATAGCTGATTAGCATGTAGAGAGCTCTGTGATAACTTGTGTGAGAACCTGCTGCCTCTCCCCCTCCATGCATACCGTTTGAGCTCTTAAAATAAGTTTATTAGCAGTCAAATCAAGACAGGTTAGTCTTTAAATCATATGTAAATACAGAAGCTTTTCTCATAGTGGTACATGGAAGCATGAAACGGAGATGCAGATTTTCACAGTAGGAGACTAGATCAGCCCAGTTAAGCACTGAAATAGTTTGTCTCCCAAATCATCTTTAGAGAGCAGAATTTCCCTTTCACTGTGCTGTGTGATGATGAATAGGGATTTAGCAGCAAAGGATTATGCGAAGCTTAGATTAGTGGATGCTGCTGGTAATCTTATACAGCTGATCAGCTTGCACAGTCCTGACCTTCTTTCCTCCTCTGGAGTTGGCCTGTACAAATTCCAGGGGAATTTTTCCAGGGGAGCACTGAGACTTAGCTCCTTCCCCTCTTTCCCAGCAAAAAGATCTCATGTCAAATGCTTTCTGTATCAGATTGCGGTTAATTATCTTTGGTATACGTATATACCAGCAAGTACTGTTTTCTGGACTTTTTTGGCTGCACTCAGTCCTTTGACCTCCAAGTTAATGCTTTCTTTTTTAACTCCAGCATCGTGGGACTTGCTGCTCTCCTGGAAAGTGTCAATACTTTGTACTTTTAATGTATAATGCATTAAATAATCTCATTTTGGAGTCTTCAGGCATGCCTCAGTCTAGACTGCATCTCGCTATGAAACCATCTGAATCCTATAACTCAGCCACTGAGGTACTTGGACTAGTCTGTCTGGTTTAGTCTGGTCTAGCTGGCACCATGTACCATTTCCTGCTCACCCACATCATTTCAGTCTTAATTACTCTTTATCTCATCTTCTAAGTGATCATACTGTGGATTTATTTTTTATTTTGGGAATATGCCATTACTACTGTACTGTTTTACACAGAAGTTTTTCGCCTTTTCCATGGAACTTCTGTTGGGGAGGCTATGTGAAAGACATGACCCCAGACCTCTTTGGTCTTGGGGCCATGCCGTGGTGTTCCAGGGGTACCAGCACAGCAGAGCATGGTGTGGTGGGTTAGCACCTGGGCAGCTCCGGTGGTTTTGATGAACAGAGGATGTGCTCTGGTCCTGCCTTTGTCTGTCTTTCTTTTCTTTAACTACAAGCATTTCTCATAGTGCCTGGCTCTCCAGCCTTTCAGTCTGTCTCCCTTTTTTTCTTGTCCCAGGCTAAAGGTCAGGGGCAAAGTGACCATCAGTAAAGACACTAAAATCTGATGTGACATAGGGCGCTTCAGACAGGTCATCTGGGTCCACACATCGTTGTGCTCTGCTGCAGGGCCCCACCTCTCTGTACAGCATAGCTAGTTCAGAAGATGTTTAACAGCAGTTTTCTGGAGAAAACTTGACAAACATTTTAACAACAATTACAATAATAATACAACTTAGGGTTTTTCATTCTTCATAAATTTTACCATTGGGAATCTTCCTCTGGGAGATAGATAAGGATTATTAATCCTTTTTGGGGGAGGAGAGGAAAAATATGGAGAGATGTATCTACTTTAAGGTAGAAAGTCGGGTGATTTTAGAATGGGAAGCACTGAGTCCTGGGCCCCAGTGTCTGTCTCTTTACGTGACAGTGATCACTACTTCATGTGCTGCTTGATGTTAATTAACATACTTTTGTTTGCTGTTCATGTTCCACAAATGAGAAGCCAACAGACCATGAGTGAAGGTAGCAATACAGATGTATACTTGCTGTATTGTTTTTATGAAGCCTGAACTAGCTCTTTTACTCTGATAAAGCTTTTGCTCTGTTTGCATTAGCTTGCGGGCTATTTGGGTGAAATCCCTGAATCAAGCTGTACTGAAATCAGGCCAGAAATCTGTATAAATAATTTTAAGTGCAAAGCATTCCTATACAACTGCTATGCTCATTTTCTTGAAATAATTGCTTGACCAGATTTTTATTTTTTTTTACATCTCCAGTTGAAGTGATAAAATTTAAAATATGTTTCACAAGTAGCATTGGGTTAGGATCAGTTACCTCTCAGTGGCATTCGCATGGTTTAAATGCCGTACAAACAATCAGTTGTTGGATTGAATAGCCCTAGGGCATATATATATTGGCAAACGAGTTGTTAATGTTTGTCCCTTCAGCAGCTGGAAGGACCTGGTTTTATTGATTGGATTCGAGGGCATAGATTCAGGACTCTGACCCTGGGGCAAGTGGAGGAAGGTCCCTGATGTGTGGCCCTGCTCTGGAACTGCTGCCACCTCCCTCAGTTGTGGTGTTGAGGGCTTTATGGGTGCCTGCCTGTGCTGGTTTGGTTTGGCGGGATTTTTGGTAGTGGGGGAAGGGCCCCAAGGGTGGCTCCAGTAAGAAGCTGAGAAGCTCCCCCTGCTCCAAAACCAGCCAAGGAGCCATTAGAGGGACAATAGATGCGCCTCTGCCATTAACATGCGAAAGAACCGATATGTAAGACCTGAGCAGAGCAAGCAGTTAAAAAAGGAAGAGCTGAGCTAGAGAGTTGAAAGGCAGTGCTGGGGTGGAGATCCCGGTGGTTTATGAGGAAGAAGGGCAAGAGGGTGCCCAAGCAGAAGTTTCCCTGCAGCCTACGGCGAAATGAGAGGCTGTCCCTTTGCATTCATGGAGGAACGTGGTGGACTATTCCCTGAAGGTGCCAGGAGGGGTGAACTTGGCCAGTGGACTCGGATTTGCTGCCAGTGGACTCAGATGATGCAGCTGTGGAAGACCCCGGCGCCAGGGGGGGTGACTGTTACCGAAGCAGCCCCTGACTTGGGGGCAGCCTGCGCTGGAGCAGCTTGCTCCAGACCTCGTGGGAAGGACTCACGAAGGAGAGGTTCGTGGAGGACTCTCTCCCATGGGAGAGACCCCATGGGGAAGCAGGGGAGGACTGTAAGGAATCCTTCTCCCTGAGGAGGAAGGAGGAGCAAGAACCACCAGACTGTGAACTGACTAAATCCCATCCCCATCCCCCTGTGCTGCTGGGGGGAGGAGGTAGAGAAACTGGGAACAAAGTAATTTGGGCCCAGGAAGAAGGGAGGGGTGGGGTAACATATTTAAGCCCTGCTCTTTGTGTTGTCTGTGTCCTGTGTGTGTTTGATTAGTGTGAAATTAAATTATCATTTTTTCCCCAAGTCGAGTCTGTTTTGCCCGGGACCTTAATCAGTGAAGAACCCTCCTTGTCCTTTGTCTTGGCCCATGAGTTTCTAGTTGGCCTTTGTCCTCCTCATCCCAGAGTGTGTGTGAGAGGGGGAGTTGAGTGAGGGGCCATGGGGCTGTTTCTTTGTTGTCATGTTAGGCCCAAACCACGACACTGCCGTCACAAAACTGGGAGGAAAATAAAAATGGGTCCCCAAATAGAAGGGCTGAAATGCAAAACAAGTGGCAGAAGTCTGCTGCTTTTCAGGAAATTCTGCTCTAAGTCAGTTGAGGAATTTCTGCCTATACCTTCTGAAGGGCTTCTGGAGAGAAGGCAGTAGTGCCACTCAGACTGCATTAGGCTCAAGTAGCCATTTGTGTGTCATGGAGCTCATCACTATTGCCTTTGCAAATAGGAAAAAAATATCTCCTATTTTGCTAAAAGAAAAGGATGGGTAAGGAAGAAATACCCTGAGTTCTGTTTTAAACCTAAGTTGGTTGTATTATGTTCTACATGCAATGTATGCCCTGAATACAGAATTATAGAATTGTTTTGGTTGGAAAAGACCTTTAAGATGAACGAGTCCAACTGTTACATCATCAAGTTGAAGTGTTATGCTGTTAAATCTGTTTTTTTCAACAGCCAAAGGCTAGACTTTCCAAAATCTTACAGTAAGATTTAGTATTTTTTTTACTTCATAGCAATACTGGCTGAAGCGTGTTTGGCTCTTCCCTTGTTCCTCTGCCCTACTGCCTCCATCACCCATCACACTGCAACTCCTGGGGGTGCTTTGGACTGGTCAGAGCCCTTTGCTGCCTTCAACTCTGGAACAGCACAAACAAGCCAAAGTCATCCCAGCTCTAATGCAGATTCTGAGTAGACAAGGAAGAAGTTCACAAAGTGAGATATTTCTGCCAGACAGTTGACATCTGAAGGAGACTTAGCTGAAGAGAAGAAATAAGTTCCAGTGCCCTTAGAAAGTGATAGTAACAGTAAGGGAAAGAAATATGAAAACATACATTCAAAATGTGAATTTAATTAACTAAAAATCAAAAGAGACTCATGAGTTAATTTGAAAAGCTGCAACATAATCTGGAAGGGACTGAGCTGAATAATAATGAGTATGTACCTGCAGGCTGGCATCCCAGCTATGCTGCTGTTTAATCTTTTTCTGTTTTGTACAGTTTTTAGAAATCAAAGTGGGCAGATTTCATTTAGGCAGCTTCATGCCCTTGTTTAGCTGTAGTTTCAAGTTAATCTAAAACCTGAAATGAACAAATAGAACAGAATTAATCAAGAATATGCTTTTACAAATAGAAGGAGTGAGTTCCAACTGGTTGGAGGTTGTTGGCTGGCCTTTGTAGTTTTAGAGGTGAGGCTGATAAACAGTTTAACTTCTTTTTGTGAGCTTTAGAGGTCACCTCAGAGCTGTGGGCAAGAGGCTCCTCACACAGCAGTTGTTGCACAGGAGCCTTTGGTGTGACACACAGCTGATTTGGGAAGGCTGGGAGAGGACCACATTTTCTGTTTTCGTTTTAATCCCTAAAGAAGCACGGAATGCATTTGTAAGGGTTCCTTCTGCCTTTGCTGTGACTTTGCTGGTAGTGCTTTCACCTGAGAGTGAAGGAGACCAGGCTGATAGCACTGCCCTCCTCAAGTATTCCTGCTTCCAGTAAATAATTCCAGAGGCAGAGCTGGCAACATAAAGTGAAGATTCCAAAGTCCTCAGCTTTTCCCTGTTGTGGGCTATGGGTTTCCATTGAGGGGGAGCCCCCACCAGCATCAACCACCTTGTGGGGAACGCCTCAGCAATTCCAGCCATGTCAACCTCAGCCACCTCTGGGCGAGAAACATCCATGCTCTCCAGCAGGATGGCTTTGCTGGCTTAATCTGCCAAAATAAGTATAGAGTCTTGCCTGCTTTCCAGTCGGAAGAATGCAGCTTAGCTGCAAATTGGGAGGATTTACCCATGTAAGTACATATGCTAAAGCACATCAAGCCCAGACTTTTCCACACATTTGGAGGACTATTTTTGGAGAAACACAGGTGCGTACACCCACTTCCTTGGGGGAAAAAAAAAATAGGCCATGTTCTTTGACATTTTAAGTAATAAAAATAAGCCTCGGAGAAGGAATTGCTGAACTATAGATCAGACCAATCCTGGCAAATGCTTTTCTCTAAGGGTGTGAGGCATTCCTGCAAGCAATGGCTTAGTGTGCAGTGCTTGCTTTGAATCCAAAAACACCTCTAAAGGTATCTACCTTCTGCTGTGTAACACTGGAATGGAGTTATGAATAAAATTGCACCCTTCTCGAAGGGTGCACACACAACATATGTGGTCATCCTTAATTCCCTGAGATAGCAACATGTGAGAGGGACAAACAGCTATTCCAGCACAGAGGTTTGGGGTGTCCGAGGGTTTGACATGGCAGGGCAGCTTCTTGAGGGCAGCAAGGACATCCACAGGGGCTTTAGGTGATGAACTGAAGATCTGGGCTACCTGCTGTTCTCCAATGATCAGCAAATCCACTGTGGATGAGGAGAGGACCTAACTGTGCTTTGGCATGCATAGCAGTTGACTTGTAACCAAGTGTTTTTCACTTGCTGGTTGGGTTTGAAACAGTTGTTACAGGTCATTGATGGGTAAGGGAGTTGTGGAAAGAACATGATAGTACCATTCTTCATTCCCATTTGGGAAAAAAGACCTGTGAACTTATCTTGAAGGCTGCCAAATGCCATTCCCAGTGCTGTGAAAGGAGTTTTATGTTTCCTTACCTGAAAATTGCTGTGATCTTCTCAGGTTTATTAATACATGAAAAGCAAATGGCAGAAAATGCCTTTATGTTTCAGAAACAGGGTGGCAGGGAGGGAGCACTTAGCAAGAAACTGCACATACCTCACATACGTAATGCTTTCCCGTCTATCAGAAGATCCTATCCCCGTCAGATAGCAGCAAGACATTCCTGGGGGTGGAGTGAGAGTGAATTTATCTTGGGAGTGAGCAGGATTTGCTTTGCTAAGCTGGCTGGTTTGCTCAATTCAGGAATTTTCCATTCACCTCTGTTATCCACCAGCATATAAACCCTAACAACTGTAATTAGGGCTATTTCCCTTAATTAGCTAACAGTTTTCTGCAGCTCAGCTGTCCTGCTGGCTCTCTCCTGTCATCCTGACTGCTTGGTTGAACCTGTTCTTCCAAAATTCCTGCTTTGGAGGTATGCTTTCAAAACTGCATGGTGGAGGGGACTGCATTTCTGTGCCTTGAGGAAGGCTGCTGCAAGGTAGACGTGGTGTTTTTCAGAGAAGCTGTAGCTGCTTTAAAGAAATACAAGGCCGCACTGCATGGTTTTTATTGTCTTTTAATAGATTATTCAGCGCTTCAGCACTCGGAGAACGTGGCGAAGGGGAAGGCTCTGTGTTGAAATGCCAGGAGGAGTGTGTGGTGTGGCCTGAGGAGGTGGCCAAGGGCATCCCTCTGCTTGCCTTTTCCTTTCCAATTCCTTTCCAATTCCTTTCCAATTCCTTTGGTGTCAGCAAGCCATGACTGTGGCTGGGTGGACCTATTTGCTTCAGTCAGTTTAATTCAAAAGATTTACTTTAACTGCATTCATACTTCTAATTTTGGATGCTGATTCAGAGCGTCGCACTGGCTGTTAACACAGATGTAAAATGCAGGTTCATAGGGATTTGGGGGCAGCTCCACTCCATGAGCTTGAAATAACAGCTGAAAAACATCCTTTTTAATGTAAAGGTATGGATTAACCAACATGAAAAATCAGTGGTTAGTTGTTGCGATTGCTAGTAAGAACATGCTAAAATTGCAAGCTTAAGAACAGATATGAGAATAATTATTTGGCCAATAATACAATAGTAACATGTAGTAACATTTAGTTCTGTTAAATCATCACCACCTTTCTGTTTAAGATGGGGGGGAAAAAGAAATATAACAGAGGTTCTGATCCATAATTTCCTATAAACAGAAATGCCTGTTGTCTAAATCAGGGGAGGGATCCGAGTAGCTGCAGCTGCGGTGTACATCCGATAATTTGCATTCTCCACCTCTTGCCCTTATTGCAGAATTAAATTGGTGTCTCATTAACATGGGAATGTTTGTTGTTACACCACCTGCTCTCTCCCCTGTGCCAACATGACTATTCCAATGTAATGTCAGTCCCTTTCGGGAGCCTCCGGAGAGGGTGCCAGCAGGGCGGGAGGGACTTTCTTTCCCTGTTACAACAGGTGCCTTTGTCAGCACACCTCAGAGGCAGCCAAGGAGGAGCCACTCTCAGCTTTACCCTTTTAACTTTTGCTACAAGAAAAAAACCAAACCCGCCCTAGAAGGCAATGAAAGCGCAGAGGAAGAAGCTGCTGAAAGCGTGGCAGAAAACCTGAGCGGGATTTAGCATAGCAGGTATGAATTCTGTCTGGGTAACATGGAGAGCCGTCTCATGAGCTGGATGTGTTGCTTCAGGATTGGAATCTAAAGTATCTCTGCCCTGGGAATTCATTGGAAAAAATTTTCAAGCTTTGAAGAAAGTTCTTTTTAAATGCACTACAGGTGTATTTCAAGGAAAAAATACCTTTCCTCCTCCTGCAAGGGTTAAGCCTGATCAGAATCTGCTTTAGTCTCAAGGATTTAACCTCAAGTGCTGCATTTTTTGTTTGCCATAAGCCTATTAGAACTCTCTCTGTTTCCTAGCAATAACATGTAATTTCCCCTCCTATTCGAGTGAAAGAGATGTTGGGGTTTTAATCCTGTACGCTACAGCTGTTGCTCAAGTTTCCTCTTTAAATGCAAATAGCACCTAGTGCTATTTAGATACCCGTGTAATCTTTGATAAAGATACTCCAGGAGCACAGGAAAAAGAGAAAAGCAGGGTGGGTCTGACCCCATTTATTCTGGAAAGCAAGAGTGTAACCATATGCTTCCGGCAACCTGAACTGGAAATTTCTACCGGATTTGCAGCATCCAGCACATAATCTTTTTGGAGACAAATGAACAGCTGAAATTATTTATGTTTCTTGAGCAGATATGATTTTTCACCAGGAAGAACAGAAGACTTCCAGAGAAGATAAAAATGTAGTGGATGAGTCTGAGCAGAAGTGCTGATTTGATTAGAGCTTTTACCTTCCCTGCGTCTCTTTAAAGGAGTTTCTTTTGGGGATATTTTGTTTGTTTCTTTGAATAACATATGATTTTCTAGATTTTTCACTTGTAGTTTTGACAACACAGATTTTTAATTATTTTTCCGAATTTTTTTTCATGTCAGATGTTACAATAAATTAATTGGAAAGTCAGGAGCAATTTGGAAGGCAGCTATGCTATTTAGGACTCGCTTCTTATCAAAAGCAAATCAGTCCCAGATTCAGTTTAAAAACCCTCTACTGTGCGAAGTTTCAATTGCACAAATTAGTTTTGGAGGTGTGAGCTTATTCAGGGAAGAGCTTACAGCCTTCATTGCATTTTCCATGGCTGTTGTACCCAGTATTATAAGTGGAAACTGAAGGACTCTTTTTGGAAGGTTGTGACTTGATGCTATCATCTTCCTGCTGAAAAGAAAGCATCTACGTGGCACAAAGATTCATTTTGGATCTGCGTAAAAGAGAAAGTGGAGTTTTTTCAAGAGTTTAAATAAGAGATTTAGAAACTTACGGAAACCTCCAGAAGGTGACTGAAAGGAGTTACCATTACACCAGTCTCTGTGAATTTACAAATAAGCCAGAAGCAGCAATTCATGTGAAAGTGAGACTCTGCAAACAAAAATATCAGCTTTCCATGAGAGAAACCTGGATATAAAGAATGAACAGTCACTACAAAGATCAAGAAGAACAGAAGTGGTTCCAGTCCCGCTGTCAAGCACTGGCGGATCTTTTCTTGCTTAATACTCATCTAGTTTGGCTACTGCTTTTTCATCTTCAGCTTCATACTGGAATTAAAACTACTTCTCTGACTTTCACTGAACTTCGGCAAATGCCTTGCGCAAGTTGGGTGTTGGGAGCATGAGCAGGTGTTTCGTATGCACTTCCCGTGCCAACAAAAGGCACCCTCGAGAGGAAAACCCCCACAGGAGCTGATTTGCTGGCTCAAATTTTCTCTCATGACACTCCTTCCTCATTAGCTTCTTCAGGTGGGTGTGAACAACTGACACAGAACTGAGCCAAGGTTCAGCCTTGGATTGTCAAACCGCTCGGGCCACTAACGGCAGCTTGCTGGGAAAATGATGGAAGAAATCTCCATAACGGTGGCTTACGACGCCCATGTTTTTAGCCAGCTGTACGAGGAAGACTTTCTGGCCAATCTGGTGGCGGTCAGTAAACCCAAATCTGTGGTAGGTGTTCCTCTTACTGCTCCTTTGCTTAGGTTACACTCTGCAATAGTTAAGTACTTTTGCTGAAAGCTTTTTTTTTTTTTTTTTTAATTTTTCAGAAGTTTTCTTTCATGCTTTGTCAAACTTACAATAACAGTTTATTTCAGAAGAGATTGTGAGAATAATATCTTTCTGGGTTACTAAGTTTAGAAGAAATTTATTTGCTCAGTAGGATAATAGTTGCAATAATATTTTTTAAATAATGGAAATAATAATTAAACTGGGAAATGGCTGAACTTAGCAAACCATGAAATCAGCACTAAATTATGTAAACATAATGATGTGTTTTGGCGTCTCCGGTTCAGGCCAGGTACTCGAGGTCTGGGGTTTAGGTCACAGTCATTGCTAAATCTAAGAGAATCTGTCCTGTGCATGGAAGTGGTGATTTAATACTTCTACATGCTCTTTTGAAATCAGCTTAACTATCTGTAAAACCTGTTTAGTTGAAATAGCACTTCCTTTTCTCATAATTAATATATGTATTTATGTAAATTACATGTATAGTGTGGGCATTTTCCTCCCTCATGGAGACCCCAGCACTTGTAGGGAGCCACATTGAAGGTGCTGGTTTTGACTCTGAAGTTTGGTGCCAAAATTCATCCTTGGTCTCAAATTCTACGAATGGGCCCATGTTGAGTCAATCTGCCTAGACTCAGTCAAAATAAGTTTTTGAAAAAAAAAAAATTACTGTATAGGTATCAAGCCTAGCTTAAAAAGCAGATAGTTAAAATTTCAGTCTAAATACCAATCAGGATAATTATTTAGCAATCCAATTAAGCATTTTTGTTTGCAGATTTTGATCTGTATATGTGTTTGTATCCAGGTAGTTCACTAAGCTGGGACAAAGGGAGGTTTTTTCAGAAGAGAAAAAGATTGCATTATTGAGATCTTGTGTAAAACCTCTCTAAGCCTATTTCCTGCTTGGGTTTTTCTGCCTGTTTGTGCTCAGGAAATCTCAGGCGCATGAACTCCTCTCCTTTATCTCCCATAGACTTCTGGATTTGAACCAAAGTTCTGCCCAGTGCCTTTTAATATGTGCCTTTTTCTGTCTCTGGCCTCCTCTAGGCTAGAATTTACAAGCCCCATTGGAATAGCTAGATATAATAAACATGGAAATTGAGTAGAGACTAATGGTGTGCTTTAATAAGGCCTGATTGAAGAATGGGTTCCAAGTAGGCTTCAGCTTAACCAGCAGATTTGGAATTGCATGCTTTTTCCATGCTGGATATTTTTTAATACATATTAATTAATACCTTAATTCATTGTCCAGACACAACCTTTCCTCTTTTTCTGCCTCAGCCGATTGCTATGGCAGCAGTTATGGTGACTGGAAGCCCAGGGTAGTGTCTTTCCTTCAGACAGGTACCTGTGTGGCAATAGGATGAACAGGAGCCAGGTGCCTGTGGAGAAGGTACCTGCTGCAGGCTCTGGGAGAGGCCCTTCTGTCGAGTTGCTCTGAGCAACTGATGGTGCCAGTGGGGCTTCCTGGCTGCCTGTGCTCTGCAACTACTTCCATGCTCTAGAGCCAGTACTGCAGTTGTTTAAATTAAATCCTTGTGATAAGAAAACATTTCATGGGTGACTCACTCCATAATTTAAATCTTTGAAAAGTGCTGCTTGGGCAGGCTTGGTGACGGCCTCTTCAGTTTTGTATAGCTTTGGAGCAAAAGTAATGGAGGTTGCCTTGTGCATCTCAGTTCCTCCAGATCAGCTACAAGTGACTGGAAGAGAGAGTAACCAGTGCCAAGAGCACCCCCTTGCAGCTCCATCTGATTTTTGCCACTCTGAAAATGTGATGAAGTAACATTCTAAAAAAATTTCTCTGTGAAGTAACTGCTTATCCCCTAGTAAGCAGAGATACTTACATGGACAACCGTGGAGGGGAAAAATATCATTATTACTATTATTTCTAAGATGCGAATGATTGACTTTAGTGTGTGTTCTTAGCAACTCTTTTTTTTCCCTGAATCAAAGAGCATTAACATGTTTCAGTGCATTATGTATTAGCAAATAAATTAAGAAATGTGGTTTTGCAGGGTTTGCACAGGAAATACTTAGCTACTCTTTCAAATGGTAACTAAGCAAATAATGGTGCAAACAACTTGAGGAGGTTTAAGGTGAAGCTCAACAGTATTGTGATAGGATTAGATGGTGCATGGGAGCCTGAGCTACTAAGGGATGGGACCTGATGACTCAGAAAGTCTCTTTCAGTTCTCTGCTGCTATGTTTAATCACAGGACAAGCTGCCAATTGGGGTAAGTTGGGGCAAATCTTACTGACCCTGTCCTGATCATTTTACCAGATTGCACAAAGGTACGTACTGTACAGAAAGTCAGATTCTGCAGAAAGAACTTGCAGAGTTTTAATTTACCCTGAAATTTGATGTTAATGGCAGAGGTATATTTGCAGCTTGGGATTCATATGTATATTTGCAAAATCCAGGTTTCACTTATTTTCGAAGGAGGTTAAAGTATGCTGCTCTGGCTGCAGAGAAAAGGTTAAAAAAAATGTTTTTTAAAGGCTTTCTTCCTGTTCTTCGGTTTGGATGCCAGGATGGCTTTATTGTAGTTCCAGAAATCTTGCATCTAGTAACTATAATTCGTTTGGGTTGTGCAATAGGTCAGGGCTCACAGGAGTCTCTTCTGTGCAGAGAGCACTGCTGGTTATGACATGAAGTGGTGGAGGGTTGATACTGAAACCAAACCATTATCGCTGGTGTGGGTTGCTCATGCTTCAAGCCAGCCCTGTGTGACCTTCTGACATGTCCAGTGCCACACAGGTAATGAATTTCATGAGGAAAATAAGAATTACCTGCTGTTGTCCAGGTCACATAAATCCTAGTCATTTTTTTTCAGTGGAAAATGTGAAATTTTTTGTGGGAAGTGTAGCAGTGTTCTTGTAGCTTTGCTTAGATGCACATAAATACCAGACAGTTAAACAGGATGTAGGTGATCTGAGACACGGTTTCAGTATTGCTCCAAGGCAATACTGTATGACAGCAATTTTAATAAAATTAGTCATATTGCAGTGTGACCATGACACATGGCTGTTTTACTGTGTGGTCTTGCTTTCAAGATTTCAAGTTATTCTGAAACTGCTTCACACAGACATGCAAAGCAGCTTATAGAAGCGGACTGCTGTGTGGTTTGCACAATAACTGAGTAGCTTTACTCTGAAGAATTTCAATTCTCAACTTATCTGCAGAAAACTTGGACCCAAGGGGTTATAAAAATGGTGTACTAAGTGGTGTAATCCTCTTAATCCAGAGTTGAAGGACATTCTTCTGGAAAGCTTCATTGTATTTTCATTTGCCTGCCTGCCTAGTTGTGTTTAGCTCTCTGTTTGGGGGAATTATCAGCCATTTCAGAGAAGTAATTCGTGTTACACTCCAGCAGACTCTGTAATGGTTTCTAGGCTTTCAATTCCCCACCAAAGCCAAACTGAGGAGATTCAAAGTGGATGGGTGAACTGCAAAGTGGGTGAACAACTGGGTGGCCTGGCAGGAGCACAGAGCCTTGTGGTCAGTGGGTTCAAGTCGACCTGGCAGCTGGCTAAACTTTTGGTTTGGGAGTTGATACTGTTCAGCATCTTCAGGATGCAGCCAGCTTTTCAGATGGCAAAAGCATGGTTTTCAGGTCATAAAAAGTCAAGGGTTTGTGGTGGACACATGGGAAGACAAATCTTCTGTTCAGAGGAACCTCAGCAGGGGTGGGCTGAGAAGGACCTCCTGAAGTTCAGCAAAGGCAAATACAAAACCCTGGGTAGGAATAACTCCATGGTCTGTGCAGAACCAAATACCTGGATAGCATCAATGCAAAAAGGGTGTTGACAGTCGTGGTGGAAGACACACAAGTGGGTAGCTTGCCCCAGCACTGAGGAAGTCTGGCTGTGCCCGAGGCAGCGTTACCAAGAGCACAACCTTCTCAGGGGGCTGCCTGGCAAGGCAGCTGGTGAGCTGCACAACGGGAGGGTTAGAGGGCTGGAGCAGCTTAACCTGAAGAAGAGAAAGCTCAGGAGGGCTCTAATTGCAGTCTCCTGCCACCTAAAAGTAGGTCCTAGTGAGGATGGAGCCAAACTCTGACTCTCAAGAGGCACACAGTGCCAAGACAAGAGGGCAAGCAAATTCTTGCTCAGTGTAAGAGAAAGCATTTGTGCCCAGGGAGGCCCTGCCATCTCTATCGTTGGAGACCTTCATGAGCAGCATGCTCTGACTTTGAAGCTCTCCCTGCCTGAGCAGGAGGTTGCAGTATACTCACTGGAGAGCCCTTCCAATCAATTTTTTTCTTTGAGTCTCTAATTCTGCCTTGTATGGAGTGTTGCAGTGAAGAGGAGCTGGCAGCATTAGAGCTTTTGTGAAGACTGTCTTTCCCTGGGTGGCATTACCACTAGCATGCTGCTGGCAAAGGAGGAATAAGGAGTTTGATTGGTCTCTGTTACGTGAACTGGCTCTTCCCAGCAGATGTAATACTCATCTGCACCCTTCCTTTCCCAACAGAAGGAGGGATCCTGCTCTCGGAATGTCTCTAGGAGCTGTCTTGTCTCCTCCATAGGGCAGGAGAAGCCAGATTCTGCCCTGATCTCTTACCTTGTCTTTTGAGCAGCAAAAAATGTTTTATGTGTGTATAACAAATAACAAATCCAGTTTGTCAAGCAGGTGATGCAGAAAAACAAAAACTCTAATAGTTCTTCTCTTTCCTCTCCCTCAGTTGCTCAAGCCCCTGGTCATTTTGTGATTTCAGGACCCCGCCATTCTTTAACCATTTTGATTATTCACAATTTTGGATGTTCCTCTCACAACTCTCATCCTTCCAGTTTCATGAGCTTTTCTGCTCATTTCTTTTACCAGTACAAATCTTCAATCTCCCCAAAAATCAAATAAGCCATGTTTATATGGAAAAGCAAAAATAATATGAGATATCACCTGAATTTTTGCTTACAAAAATTCTCTGGCTTTATTCTGCTGTGAGGAGTCAGCCGCACAATGTCATCTTCCTCCCCTGAAACTCATCAAGATTTGCAATCAGTGAAGGAAACTGCTCATATAAAACTGATTAAATGGATCTTCATATCAGACTGTAGTTTGCCAACTAACTTACTTCAGATTTGAGAGTGTATAAAATGCTTGCAAATATTAGTTTGACTGCATTTTTTCCTCATTAAGATTTGGTCAATATCTTTGGATGTTAAAGCTAAACATATTAAAATAAAATATCTTCCTTCCTTGGATTTCCCATGTTTTAAAGTCTTGAAGTTCCAGCGTATTTGGGAAAACTGGCACAGCTGCTGCAGTGTGAAACCCCCATATGTATGCTGTCGTATACAAATCCCTGTAGGCCAGAGAGAAGGTAGTTCCCCTGTGGTGGTGAAGCTCCTGGTCCCCCCTGCTACTAAAACCAGACTTTATTGTGAAGCAGATACTTGTCTGATAAAACTTGCAGAGAGCTTCTTAAATGTAGACAAATCTAGCGCTAAATGTGGAACTTGTAAATGGTGAAGAAGCATATTTTTCTGTTATGGTAATGTGTGCTGGAATGTAATTTTATTCTTGTTTAGGCTTATTTGACCTTCATCACTTGCCTGTTATTAAATATGAAAATGAATACTTGGGGCTAAAATACTTTGGGATATTTATTTTTATGTTATTATATTTATACTGTATTATTTTTATAATGCATCCCATTTGTTTCCTGATGTTCTAAACCTTCAATGTGAAGCACATTTTTTGCTGTTGAGTGTTATTAATGTGGAGTAGAAACTCAGAGGTGAAGCCGCAGCCTTTGGTATGGGGCAGAAGATGGTCACGGTGTTTGGCAGGCAGGATGCAGGGCAGTAAACTCCCCGCTGCATGGGAAGCCATCAGTGGCTGCTGGGTTGCACCCAGCCCTGGGTTTGCTATTGCATCACTGCACATCAGTCTCAAGGTTTTCTGTTTCTGTTACAGGCTCTGTGGTGCAGTGTGTGCCTGACAGTGTCACTATGTAGCCCATGTTTGGCATCGAGGTTCCATTGCTTGGAACTGAAGGAGGTGGTTCATCCTGGCCCTCTGATTCACTGAGATTAAGGCAGATCTTAATCTTTCAATTATCTGAGCTTCATCTCTTTCATCCAACTTCATCCCAGTAGCATTTTTTAAAAATTAAAAGCCCCATTAAATGCTCTTCTGGAAAAGCTTTCTTTTAAATGCAACAGGAGGTGGGAAAGGCATAACTTCCCATGGTAATCTGTTAATCTCTCACTGTTCAAAATACATTTCTAACTTCTTATTTAGATTCATCATGGTTTCAGCTTCCCCTCTTGGATGTGGTGTGCAGTTTGGTGCCAGAGTACAGAATTCTGTACCATCACTTAATTTATCCCTATGAAGGTACTTGCATGCTGTGACCAACTAGGCTGTCTGTGCTCTCGTGTACAAACTGAGGAGCTTGAGCCCTTAAGCATCCTGCTGCGAGGCATTTGCACCCCGCACAGAACAGTTCAGTGGCTCTGCTCTCCAGCCTCTTCATATTTTTTTCCCCCCCCAGCTGTATCTCCCAGGACAAGATGCAGTATTCCAGTACTGGTCTCAGGGATGATCCAGGGTTAACACTTCCCTAGTAATCTTCCTTTTTCCCATTCTTGTATCTCCCAGGGCTCCCATCAGCCGTTCTGTCACAGCCTGACTCTGACGGCACAGTTAAATTTCTCTTGCTGCAAAGGTGGTCTCTGATCTCCTGCCCTTCTTCCTCTACCCATGTTTGTTCCCAGGCCCTGACTGCAGTGCATGTCTTCCTGAGCAGTGCCCATGCAGCCACTTGTGGGGCTGTGTTAGGAATATATATAATTAATGATAATTAAATGATAATTAATGATATAATTTAAAAAATGTAAAGAAATAAGATTAGCAAATATTTGAAGGATTGTTTTGGTCAGCTTGCCATCAAGCAAGGAGGCAAGAGGAAGAGGGCTGTGGAGGAAGAGCTGGGTCTTGCCCAGCCTATGGCAGGCTGCTCTCACAGCCTCTGCCTCCCATTCCCCCATTCTTCCCAGAGAGCAGAAAAGTTTCCAAACTTTTGGAAGAGTCCAAATGGTGCTTACTTGGGACTGATCCCATCTCTTCACGGTTTTAACCCCAGCTGGAGGCCTACTGCTCCATGCTGTAGTAAAGCCCTGCATACATACAGTCTGTTGTTGGCACAGAGCTGTGTTTCATTTGGGTAAGCTATTTCCAGGAATCCTAATATATGTGTGCAATTTTCTGATCCTTCTTGTTCTTTATGGCTCTTTCTGTCCATGTGTCATCTGCAAATTTTATTATCAGGACCGTGTTTTTCACTTCCAGGCAACTGATGTCATGTTCAATAGTGCTGGATCTTTTATGAGTCCCAGAAGAGACACCCTTTGGGACATCATTAACCCAAAATGAAAAATGTCATTGAATAATTACTCCCTTTGACCATGGCTTTTTTGACCCATTTCCTCAGCTTTTTAATTCATGCTTCATGGCTATCGGATACTCTTCTGGGGGTGTTTGGTTTGATCTTAAAATAAATCTATCCTGTGGTAGTGAATCCAGTGCAAGAGAAGACTTACAACTGTGAAGTTACTTCTATCAATCAGACCTCTAGATAAAGAATGAAATGGGGCCTACAGCTCATAAAAGCATGTTGGTGTGGAACCAGCTACGTTCCTAATTATCAGCTGGCTTCTTCTTACCAGCTCTGTGGGGAGCATTGGTGTGGGTTTCTGGGTTCGCGCTAACCAACCCGAGTCATTCAGATGGTTTGATTTGGGCTTCTGAAGTGTTAGTGATACAGGATTTTCTTCTAGTCTAAGGGAATCTCTATTGTGTTCAAGGATTTACTAAAAATGAAGGTTGGTGGACCAGAGATCTTATCTGCTGGTTCTGTCAGTACTTCTGCTCTGCATAAAGATCGGCAGCCTGGTTTTCAACAGAGCAGAGCTGTTTTCTGGACAATTCTGACTTGTCTGACTCATAATTCTTTTCAAGTTCTAATTATTAATGTATATGAACAATGCTTAGGAATCTTCTTGTTTCCAATATGCATTAGAATCAAGTCCAGCCTAACAAAACTCTAGAAAGAATTCAGACATTTTTTCTTTGGCATTCATGTTTAGTTATTATGTGTCCTTAATTAATTACCTGTGTTCTGTTTGTTTTCTCTTCTCTTAATGTTTGAAAGCATTTTTTCTTACTGCCCTTTTATTGTCATTGGGTTAAAAGGGAATTATTCAAGCAATGTCTCAAACAGGCTTTTTATAAATATGAACAGGATCTTTGTGATTAAATATTCTGAAGTGGGACATTTCAGTATTTTGGAGCTTCTTTGTTTTCTTCTTAAAAATAATTCCAGGAAAATTGACACAAGGTTTTTTTTGGTACTTGAGAAGCTCTGCTTCTGATTCTGTCATTGTTACAAGCCCATTTTGGAGAAGAAATTTGAAATAACTTTCTAGACATTATTAGTTTGTTAGGTCTTTAGTTTTAATGACCTTGAATGCGTTGGGTATCAGCATGAACCTTTGCAACTGAAGAGAAGAAGGGGAGGAGTTACTTTGTAAGGCCATATTTCAATATTTAAATGCAGAAATGTCTTAATTAATTGTAGTTTAATTCTAAACAACTTTCAGCTTATTTCTCTACCCACTGGCTAGGTAAGTCAGGTAAGATTGATACAGCCACTTCAGATCTGTTTGATACAGTAGTCATAATGTTAAGGTGAGAAAGAGAAGCGGGTCTAATGAAAAATTTGAAGCTCCTCAATTCTAAGCCTTCAGCTTTCTTATCTCACTTGTAATTTCTTGTAGATCGCCATTATATATAATACATCACACTCTAGTAAAGCTGTATATACAGCCCCAAAAGCTCTGTGTGTAGCCATAGCCAATGCAAAGTACTTGTATTTATCGGTGTTATATCAGTGTCTCCATGATCACGATGTTCATTGACTTTGAAAGGAGGGCTAAAACTAGATGAAAAGACAGCTAATCTCTTTATAGAAGCCTAATTTTGTAATCAGTAGAAGGTGGAATAGAAAGTTTGTGTGGGTGAAAGTTAGTTAAAAATATTGTCTTCATTTTCTGCAACAATTTTCACACTTTTTGAACCTACTTCTCATTTCAGTGTTTTTTATCTTGTTCAGTTTGTGCTTTCAGGCACTGTTCAACATGCACGTTTTTCTTTATTGCCTCCTTCTAGCATTGTCAACATGAACTTAAAAAAAATTAAAATTGCCTGCAGTGTAGGTTACACTATTCAGTGATGGTTTAAAGCTGTAGACTTGTCTTTTGGGCTGAGAAAAATCCAGATGGTTTGATTTCAGAATAGCATGGTAACTCTGCCAAGACAAAGCTCAGTGTGTATGTATGTGAAGCCTTGTACTTTTACTACAAGGTAAGGTCACCAAACTAATCCCAAGTTACCATATCATGGTGTAAGATACCATATTCGTCCTTTACCTTGGAGATCACAGAAGCTAAGTTTGTAGGGAAGGCCAAGCACACAGACTGTCCAGGCAAAGGTTGAACTTCCAGAGCAGGTCAGACAACACTGAATTCTGTTATCCCAGAAGTAGGGGTCTCCTTTCCATGACAAGAGGAGTTGGACAGAGGGATTGGAAAGAATATTGAGCTTTCTGCTTCTTTGCTGCTAATATTAACTGGCATCCTTTCCCCAAAAAGTGGGTGTTTTACCTTTGTAGAAGCCCTTTCTTTTGTAGGGCTCTCTTCTGTGGCAGCAACAGCTTGGCTTTCCAGCTGAAGTTGGCAGCATGGCCACATTTCATCTTCTGCCTTCAGTCCCTTCTGCCTGATGCAGACTTCTTGCTAATGTCAGTGCTTGAGATGCTTCTGGGATTTTTCTTGCTAGATGATAAAGTAGAAGGTCTCGAGTCCATTGGTAATTGATTAGCCTGACAGGGCCTCAGCTAGACATAATGGCTGGACACAGGTCTCTGCACAGGCCCAGTGGCAAACACAGCTGGCAGCAAAAACACAGCTGGAGCAGTGAAACAGCAGGTTCCGAAAACCAAAAGGCAGCCTTGTGTATGCAGGTTTGTGACTCAGTACGCTGATTTGTACCTCTCAGGGCTGGCGTGTCATGTGGCTGTGTGTTCCTGTCCCCAGGGATGCTCCACCACGTTAATGGCTGGCCAGAGCTTTTAAGCTCTCCTGGCCTGCCCTTCCTCTCATTACCTGCCAGCTCCATGCCAAGGGGTTCTGCAGGTAGCAGAGAGGCTGAAAGGTACAAATATGGCAAAACCTGAAGCCTCACTAAAGGCATTGAGGAAACCTTGGCAGATGGAAGATTGCAGAGATAGAAGAGAAGGGAAGGATTAGCTATTGCACTGAAATGCTGTACTGTGCTGCAGTGAGCGTTTCGGATACCTTGGGGGTGGGATGCTGTCCCACTTGTATTTTCAAAATGCTGATCGTTTAATAAGCATTTTTTTTATTCAATTTTTATTTTTGGTTTTTAGCAGTTGTGTTTATGGAGCTGGGCAAGCAGAAAAAAAGCAAGGCTTTTGAGAAGTCATGGTAAACGTTGTGTTAGTCGCTGAAATACAGAGGAAGGTATTTGTTATAACAGAAAGTGTTGTGGAGCCCTAAATTTACGTATATAATGGTTCAGCTTTAATACAGAAACAGTATGTATTTTCTGCTAGTGGAGTCATGCACTAAAAAGTAATTTGTATTAGTAAATTGTGGGTTTGAAATATTTATAAAAGTAATAAAAGGGGTTTTAGCATCAAGGACATCACCCCTCATCAGAGAAGCTTGACAGTGATTTTGAAGATGCAAGTTTAAAGTGTGACAGCATTGCAATTGTCTTGACACTGTGACTCAGACCTGATCTGAAATAATATTAACAGGATGTGTGTTCAAAGAATAATACTGTGAGGTTCTTTACTAATAGATATAGCTCACCTGAGCATATGGTTCAGAGCTGCGATCTACCACCCATCCTCCACCTCAGGAGGTACTATTTTTAATTTTTTTTTAATGTCACTCTTGTGCTGGGCAACGAGTGTGACAGGAGACAAGATGTGACTTGATAACTCAGCAGAGTCAGAATGCAGCCTGACTGACAGCTGGTTTCACCAGTCTCCTGGCAGGTTTCAGAAGATACCTTCAGCTAGAGGTTTGTGAGCTGAAAACTGTGGACTCTGTGGAAGTAAACATGTTCAACGTGGCAGGTTTTACAGCCATTTTAACACCAATATTCGTAACCTGGTTACTGACCAGGCACTGGCCTTGTGTTGGCAGTATTCTGTAGGTGTGATGGTGAGATAGGTCTGTGTTACTTTCAGGATAAATGAGGCTGGAAAGCAAACCCTAATGCATTGTAGCTAGGAGAGGCTGTTTCTTTGCTAAGTGATGCAAGAAAATCACTGAGGACTTTTTCCTGAATTTCCAATTCTCTTCTCCCAGGGATGGTGGAGAAGACTGAGTCTGTGTTCCCACTCTCCCTTCTCTTATGTTGCTGTGATGTGCCAAGAAATACAACCAAAGCTCTGAAATGGTTGTGGGCATAGGTTAGATCTAAATCAGAATGAATTGGGTCCCTCAACATGCGGGAGAGCTGAGGGTCTGATTTTGCAGTCACTGAGGACGTGTATAAAAACCTTTAGCACCAAATGCTGTATACCCAAAGGTGTACATATGTAAGACACACAAAATCACATGGAACAGTTAGGTTATAAGGTACAAACTAATGAATAAATTCTGCAGTGGAAAAATTGCTGCTTTTCATAAAACCTATGTTACCCAGAGCAGGGCCTTGTCTCAGATGGCTGGTCAGTGTTACATCTCCCAGGTACCTGAGCCTAATCTGTGGCCTCAGGATACATGTGTAGTTTCATTTAGCTTGTATAGTCTTTTGTAGCAGAGATCCCATTGTGCAGGCATTCTTCAAGTTGTGCCAAATAATAAAAATTACCTGTACACAGATATTTTCCATCTAGAATATTTCAGGTATCGTTCTCCTTAGCCACAGTATTCTTGTTGACCAGAGCCAATTTAAATGCAAAATGGGTGCTTGCTGACACAGTGGATAAAGCTGTTTCCTTTCACGGTGTTCTGTCTCAATGCTAAAACCCTTATCTGTACATGAGAGGAAGCACTTTATGTTAGGGTAAGCTGCTAGACATCAGCTGCAAGTATATGAAAGAATCAGCCATTTCCAAGCCCTGCTTTTAAGCTACTCAGGTTGTCATTTTTTTGCTAAAACAAATAGAGTTGAAGTGGATGAGAAGCCCTCCATGTGTCAGAGTGAAAATGAATTTTTGAATGCTGAGAAGCAATTCGGGGATCTGAAGAGGAGTGTTTTGAAGAGCCTCTGCCACAAGGCAGAGCATCTTTTCCTTGAGCCTTTCTCATTTTTTAGATGCAGATTCCCCTGCAATCAATATATAGGTTTCTCAAGCACTGTAGTGAGTGCAGAAGTACACGCCAGTGTTTGGAGCTACAGTTCAGGGAATCCGAATTTTGTTCTCATTTCCTGTGTTGCCATTCGATTGCTGCACAGTGAGGCTTCTTTAATATCTCAGTCTCAGCCTACTCTTTTCACTTAGCTAACTGTATAGCTAACTGAGCCTAACTAAGCAGATCTTTAAACAGGAGGGCTGTGGAAGAATAATGTGATATGTCAGGTTCAGCAAGTTCAGATGAATGGAAATACATTGCAGAGATTAAAATCTGACAAAAGGATCTGGTGTTGGAAATCATCCAGCTTCACTGATGGAGGCCACTGCCATTTTGCATCACAGTAAATAGTGCAGGTGCTCTGTAAATTTTGCAGCCTGCCTTTCCCTTCTTTTTATAAATTCCTGTGAATTCCTGTCTCAGTTGCAATTGAGATATTTTGATAATGAACTGATGTAGCAGAATTAAGTAAAAATAAAAATTTACAGCAAGGCTGGTTTCCTTTGCCTCCAGGCAGGTTCCAAATTAGATTTGTGTTACCCTGAAGACTCTCTTCAGGAGGTCTTACACCTACAGAGCTGGCAACGAGGAGTCTTGCGGAATGAAGAAAACTCTGCCTCTGCAAGGAAGGGATACTTAGGTGTGCAGGTGTGGAGTAGGCTGCTTTGCTGATATAAAGCATTTCTGTCAGGTCTGTTTACCAAACACAAAGTGAAGAGATGCTGTTCTGCAGCAGGCATTCAGACAGGCACGAATTAAGCAGACAAGTGTATGTTTCCAAGGAGTTTGAGGGAACATCTCCTTCCTGATAGTGGAGATGGTAAAACAGCATCTGACATTCAGAGCTTTTATTGTGCTGCATGCAGCACCCGAGCTCATGCAGAGTAACAGCACCAGGTCCCACCTTCACCCACTGCCATGAGGGGTGGCTCATCAGCTCAAGCACCACAGGCTTTGTGCTCCAAGCTTGCCTGAAGTCAGGTGGGATGAGGAGAATGCTCAAATCGGATGATGTCTGAGAGGCTGCTTTGCAAAACCTTTCGGATCACGTTGCCCCAAAACCAGGAGTTAGATGGTGTCTAATGTGGTGTGTTTTAGAGTGGGGTGATGTCTGGGTCCTCAATGCAATGCTGTAGGTAGGTGAAACAGTTATGAGGGCTGTTCTACTCTATTTCAGACAACTTATTATCAGCGAGCCCTTCGGGGACAAAAAGGAGAAATGGCAATTCTTCCAGCTGTGCTCCAGCTTGTGAGTTTTCTTTAGGTAACAGCTGATTTTAATCCCTACTTTGTTTCTGCAAATTAATGCTGCAGATTTTCTTCTCTGCAGACTACCCAACACAAATAAGAGCTTGTGAGACATTATGGTTTGCCCTTTTTCCTCTCAGATTTCATGCTTGTGGCTAATATCTTGCTCAAGGTGCAGTTCAGATTGTGTTGCGTAATATCTAAATACCACATCCCACTCACCCCCTTTAAAGTCTAATCCAAGAGATGACTCTGTTGTGTCAGTGTGCTACTGTGGGTTTTGTTCTTTCTTTTCCATCTCTCCATGCTCCCAAAAAACAAATAAATTGCTTATCTGCTTCTGAATCTTACTCCCAGTGACAGACATTGCAAGATACTTCTTCGTGCCTTTTGGTAACCACGTTTTTAAGAAAAGGACGATTATACATAGTAATGAGTGCACAGACCAGGAGAACAGTGAGTCAGTTTCTTTGGATGTTTTTGTTATATTATAGCCTTAATTTGGCCTAATGAAGTGTTTAAATAGAGCTGTATTATCCTTCCTTGAACTTGATTTAGTTGTCTTTTAAATATGAAGTATTAACTAAAGAACAAACTGATACAACTCCTTTGAGTGGGAATGAGGACGGTGCGCATGATCTGCAACTTGTTCGCTCACCTGCTGGCTGAGGTTCTGTTTAAACCTACAGTCTTCGTATGACACGCTTTGTAGAACCAAGCATTATTTTGAAACTAACTTGCTTTGAATAATGTTTTCAGTCCTAACAAGAACTCTGGTCTCCTCAAGGGGGGCACACGTAGCAGCAGTTTGGGAGCTGGCACTCCTGGCTGTGTTTGAGGCTTGAGCCAGGGCTGAGCAAGCTCCAGCTGGTCCATCACCTCTCAGGCAGGCTCCCAGGCCCCACATGTGCTTGGAAACAGTCCTGCCTTGCAGCAGTGGGAAGAGTCTGGGCTTATCCTGGGGATCGCAGCCTGGGATGCGATGGATGGATGGATGGATGGATGGATGGATGGATGGATGGATGGATGGATGGATGGGAAGCTGGACCACAACCAGTGTCTGTGGTTGCTGTCAGTGCTCATCCAAAGCAAGCTCGGGGTCTCCCACAACAATGATCACACAATGTAACCCTGTCTTTGGAGGGGTGCAAGTCTTCTGCCTCAATCTTGACATACCAAGCAAATCCATTGCTGGTGAAACAGAAAATTAACTCACCTGCTTCAAATAATGAGAAAGGAAAGCATTGCACTTGTTGTTCATTGGCTTTTTTTTTTGTTTTTTTTTTTTTTTTCCCTCCACACTGAGGTGAGAACTAGAGAGGAAAAAAATATTAAAGAGTGCAGAGATCACAGAATATTGATGACATTGTTAGTGTGATGGGACAATGTATTTTTTGAGTGTTTCTGCAGTGCTAGATAGAGAAAATAAGTGGGACTCCGTGAAAGAGATACTTTGCTCAGTCTGGCATTGTGGCAGTGCTGGAAATTAGAAATCAGGTAATAGGATTTTTCTCTCTGCATCAGCCTCTGGCTGTCTGCAGGAAAACCACTGTTCAGGAAATCACTTTATATCTCTCCTTCCATTTCCTTGGCTGTCAAATGAACATAATGATAACTACCTCCTCTGAGTGCTCGTGCTTCATTAGAGCAATAAAACATTTGGGAGGCAGGAGTCATAGATGTGTGATTTATTAATCCAGCAAGGTCAGCCTGAACTTCCTGTAAACATCTAAAGAAATTGCAGAATGAGCAAAAAAGGTCTCATGGAACTCAGTGGATGCAACTGCTCAGCATGCTGCCCGTGCACAGGATTGCCAGAGGAGGTGAAACGGATCTTTCCAGCCTTGTCTGAACAGGGGGACAGTTAAAAACAAAATATTTTTTGTTTCTCACCTGCCACATTTCACCTCATTGCAGTGAGTCCTTGGAGTGTTCAGAGCACTAGTCCGTTGGGGTTTTTTTCAGAAAGAGGTTTTGCTTGTTCAGGTCTTCTGCGTGGATGTTTTATTAAGATGCTACATGGCTTTTTCTGCATATACAACTACTTGTGACATGATTTTATGCTTGAGCACAATAAAATAAAACTACTCAAGATAAGATACTAAGATAAACAGATGAGCAATGTTTATGAACTATAAGAGCCTCCTAAATTTGATAACCATCTGTTCTAGCCTCTATGCCCCATGTGCTAAAGAAAGAAGAAATCAATATTGCAGAAGCTTTTACAGAAAATTTATGGGCATGCTTTGTTCAGGAGCAGTATATCAAGACTGAAGCACTGTGCACTTACTTACGAAAGGGCTTGCAGAGAAGTCCATTGTCGAATTCACAAACTGTTCTAGGGAATTAAATTGGGAATATGGAAATGGGCTTTTAAAATTTTATTTATTTATTAGAGTATATATCCTGAAGAAGAAAGTGCTGTAATAAATTATCAAACTCCTTTGAGTAATGTGGCTGAATAGACAATAACAGTGAAGCACAGTCCCTGCCGAAGTTACGGAGCATACCTGCTCAAGTTTTTATTTATGGGATAAGTGGATTAGTATGGACTGGTTATCTAATAGGAATTCCTCCTCCCCAACCCCTTAAGATAGACTTTCGCTGTATTTAGGTACTGCCTTCCAGTGAAGAAATAGATACTGACATGCGTACGTCACGGTGTTCTTTCAGAAAGCACAGAACTAGTTTTCTGTGTCACAACATGATGCTTGCACCCTGATGCTTACACCTTTTGTGATATGATCCCTGATTCAGGTGTCATTTACTGTCCATATTGCTAAGAAAGCATTGCTCTGTTCTGTGCTTCCTGGAGAGCATACCAGGCACATGGAGCACCCTTCAGCCCAGGCCATGGCCATGGGTAGCTCCTGTAGTGGAGAAGGAGGGAGCTTATCACCCACCCAGCCACAGAGACCTACATGGGGTCCAACTCACAGCTGTGAATTAAAATTTAAGAATGTAAAGCAGAATAGATAGTTAAGAATGGTTGGTGGAATAATGAAAGCATTAAGAAACGGTTGTGAGTGGAAACAGGGACTGTGAATACAGTGGAGAGCAGAGGTAAAGCAGCTCAGTGTCGCTCTCCCCTGCTCATCATAGGGGTTTAGATGCAATGTGTTCAGATTATGTTCTGGCGTTGTTGAGACAGGTGATTAAGTGCCAATAGACTCTGTGCGAGTTAAATTCTGCCTCATCTTGATAGAGAATACAAGGTGAAACCAGAGAAATGAGGCTGCTCTCAGGCACCTTAAATAATTAGCATTTTAAAAATTATGCACGGCACTGGCTGCTGGGTATGAGGTTGTGTTACCAAGGAGAAGCAGCATCTCCTCATGCAGAGGCTCAGCCTGCTGAGGGACAGCTCTGACACAATGCTCAGCATAGGCTTTGGGTCACAGCAGTGCTTCATGTCCCATTTGCTCTCTCTGTTACTCAGATCATGACATCTTTAAAGGCTTTAATGAAAAGCATGAAGAGTCAGGACAATCTTTGGTTGAACACATCTTCCAAGTTACACCCATGTTGCACGTTTCTGCCATGGTGCGCCACACTGTCTCCCTCACGTTTATCTTCATTTTGTGCTGGTTGCATATTGAAGCACAGAACTCCACAACAGCACAGGAGAACTAGGTTTTGAGAGCATTCTCAAAACACCCCAGCCTAGGAGCATTGATCTGCTTCTCTAAATAAGATACCAGTAAGCATTGTGGAAGGAGGGAATAGATCAAACTTCCAATGTGTGATTGGCTCACTTCCTTTAGAGTACTGCTTTTAAATGTTTTGTTATTCTTGAATAATAAGTAGCCTCAACAGTTTCAAGTTGCAGCTAAAACAAAACAGGCTGGGTTTGCATCCTGAATGTTGCTCAGTTGAAATGTAAAAAAGCACCTGTGGTTTAATCAAGTTCATTTCATTCTGTTTTGCACTACTAAGTGTTATCAAAGTGAAACTATCTTGTATGTTTGTACTAAGTGCTTTATGTTCTTATGTTTACCCTTTTCTCTTTGCGCTTTTTAGGGGGGGTTGGTTTAAGATTTCCTCAGTAATTGTGGGCATTGGTGCTGCTTTATTAGTGCTCCCTGTGCACTCTGCTTTGCAGATCATGGCTTCCATGTTTTCTGCCTGTACCTTCCAGAGGCCTCTGCAGCAACACTGAGCCCTTGCTTGGTCCCTTCCTGTACCACAGAGGAAGGAGGTATTGGGCTGAGTTAAACCAGTAAAGGGAAAACAACGCCAGAACTACATGAAAACACATCTCCCGTTGGCAGTAATTTTTTTCCCTAAGGCAAGTCCTCACACCAGGAGTCAGCTAGACATAATCAGTATAGGCTAGAGGAGCAGATACGTACGTACGTAACAGGTCCAGTAAAAGCATAGGGATCTTGCCGGCTGCCAGCAGATGACCTGACACATAGCAAGGTCAGCTGCTTCTTGTTGTGTGGTGGGCGAGGAGTAATTCTACCAAAGGTCTCCAGAGAGAGATGGGATGGCTCGTATAGCACTGAGTACCCAATTAAAAGGTGAAAGTAAAGCAGAGGATCTCCATGCTTCGGTTAAAAAAACACAGGTGTTCTTTGTGTACCATGTTTGGAGTTGAAGCTGTGGTTTCCCAGAAATCTGGGTTAGGGCTGGGACTTAACCTTTCTGCATGGTTATTTCCTGAATTTACGTGTGATTTCTGTGTGGTCACCTCACAGTTTCCCTGTGGTGGGTGGAAGCGAGCACTGCAGTGTCTCCACTGCTGTCTAGGAGGGGTCAGAGCCCAGACCTGAGGAGGGCATTGGTCACAAGCTATAATTTAGACATCAACAGTCTTTCAGTAGCCAAAAACATTACTTGGATCTCCCCCAGGGAATTATCCAGTCCTTTTGCATGCACACTCCTTTATTCTAATCTCACTTTTAATAGTTTTCTTGCTAAGGCATTGTTTTGGTGAATCGTACCTATGAAAGCATATTTTCCTCTTCCCTGGTCTCTCACTCCTCTTGTTCATGCTCTTGTTGTCCTTTAAATATTTGTATAATTAACAGTAGGTGCAGAAAGGTTTCTGTCAATGTGAGCTGTATTGGTAAGTGTTTGACATGGCTTGCTGAGTAGGGAAGGGTTGGCAACAGGGAGTGACTTTGTTCAGCCAGAGCTTTCCAGCACTTCCTTGGCTTCCTGTTTGCAAGAAAAGGTTTCAGACAGCCTTTCCGGTATTCCTCTAATCTTTAAATGCATGTTTTCCAAATGTCTTCCACAGGTGCCAACAAAAAAGCTGAAGAAATATGAGAGAGAGTACCAAACAATGCGGGAGAGCCAGCTGCAGCAGGAAGATCCTATGGACAGATACAAGGTATGGGAGATGCTCCTATGGGAACCTGTTTCATTGGCTAAATCTCGTGCCCTGGCTCTGGCGGTTGAGCAGACGTGTGTGTACCGTGCTCGCCTCTCCAGGATGTGCCAATGCAGACCCTAGGGAAGTTGAGTGGCAGGTGAAACTCATCCCCTTTCTTGAACAAGCACTTTGACCACTTGGACTTAGCGCTTTTTCCAGGAATGTTTCAGTCACAATTTGTAACTCTCAAGACATCTTCAAGTAGCCACATATAATATTTTTCTTTTTCCAGTTTATATGTTTGTAGGTAACTCTCCTGCTGTTGCACTTTTACGGGAGGTCTTCATGAGACGCAGAAACAAAGGGTGATTCTCAGCTACAGACACAGAAAGGAGAAAAACACATTGTTGTAGCACAAGCTGTGTGCAGTGTCATCCAGAGAGACTTTTGGAAGATGAAGTCTTCCTTGACTGATATGATCCTTGTTACTAATCTCTGTTTATACCAAGCGTTAGTAATTCTTTGTTAATACAATGGCTAGTACGGTGGGACCCAGAGCTCTCCTGGGGGTCCCAAGGTACTACTGCAGTAGACTTAATTTAAAGCAGCAGAGAAATAAAGATCTGGTTATTAACCTGATAGCTTGAGAGTTCACCAACAAAAAGGTTCTTTAATTTTGGATCAGCATTGCTTATCTTTCCAATGTATTTGCTTTTATTGTCACTGCTGCATTCTCTTGCCATAGATTTTTTGTGTGATGGAGGCTCTGCCTTTAGGCATATACTTCACTTAGTGTTCAGGATCCATTTATTGCTTACCTGGTTTGAAAAATTCAGCTTTCTTTAGGTGAAGCTGCCAGCAATGAAGCACTTTACTACCCATTGCCCAGGAACTGACATTGCTTACATATACCTGTACTGTTTTCCTGCTGTTATTCATTGTGCCTTAGCATGTTAAGTGACATTTCAGTTGGTACAGAGTCTACCAGGAGTGTGGAGTAGTAAATAATCATACAGGGTGCAACTGGTTTACATGGTCTGTGAAAGTAAGGAAAGTGCACCGTGTTCAGAAAACTACAGTATGAAAACCTGTAGTGAAAGACAATGCCATAATTGATAAATGTGACAAAATAGAGTTACAGGTACAGAGAAATTAAACTTTTTTTAAAAAGAAAGTATTTGCCTGTGAAAAAATACGTTTTGAGTGTAGTTCTTTGAATTTTATGTTTGTGAGAACTGGGACTGCTGTAGCAGCTGGGAGCCGATAGTGAGTGTGACCTATTTAGAAAAAAACACAACTTGCTGCTGATTAACTTCTGACTAAGTATTTTTCCAGTGCTTTACTTCCAGTACTGTGGAATTAAAATAATACTTAGAAAACAAATCAGGCTTCTTTAATGCTCCATGAAGGCATATGAACTAGTTAATCTTGGGCAATGGATGGTGAAGAACATTATCCCCAAGCTGCAAATGAGGATCTAGGAAGTGACTCTTCAGCCACTGTGAGTCACTGTCACAGTCAAGATCACAGCCCAGGGTTTTGGCTTGTGCTTTTGCAACTCACTGTGTGATTTTTTTATTTTATTTTTTTTTATCAAGCCGGGTTGGGTCTGATCCTCTTAGCGATGCTGCGATTAGAAAGTCCCTGTAACAGGTTAGTTGCACATGAAGTTCAATGTTTGGATGCGTTCTTCAGCTGATGGGAGTCATGGAGAAATGCTTATAAATGCTCTCTTTCCTTGTCTTGCTTGTTTGATTGTATTAATGTGCCAAGCCCAGGTTTGTAGGAACTGACATTTCAAGAACGTTTCCAAAGGGCATCAAGAAACTCAAGCTGTGTCGATCCTCACAGCTTTGCTTGTCCCTTAAATGATCATTCTGCAGCCCGTGTGTTTAGAAATGCATTTCATTTTGGCAGCAGCAGTGCCAGACTTTGCCCAGCCAGGCTTGGTTTGGGAAAGTACTGAGTCCACACTGTTGAAAAGCCAGTATTGCCTCCGAGCATGGCATTGCTGTTAGCTCCCTCCATCCTTGTGCTCTGTGTGGGCTGCACCCTAAAGCCCTATGTTGCTGTAATTTTTAGAGTTTCTCTTCCCAGAACATAATGGGTTTTTGGTTTACTGCCCAGGAAGCAGATGTTTCTTGGATGGGATCACTGGAATGGAGATCCCTGCAGAGTATTCCTCTTACAAGTCCAGAAGGAAATAGTTTTTTGGTCTATTGATAGTTTTTAGTTACAGTTGTTAGAGTTTTTGTTGTTTGCAGCCTTTTACAGTTTTTATTGCTAAAAGAGATTTGTCAGGACCACAGAGGCATTGGCACTGCTGAGTTGCAGTGATGCTTCAATAAGAAACCTCCCTGCAACCTGGCCCTCTGTGGAAATGGCTTGTTGGACGGTTGAGAGCACAGGAGAGCTGGGGTGGGAGCAGCTGCTGCCTCCTCCAGACCCACTGCACTTGTCGGCAGCATGGAGGGGAGCCGTGGGAGCTGGTGCAGCTCTGCCCTGCAGGTCTGACTTTCACCTGGGTGTCCCAGGGAGACCCGGACCCAACCAGAGCAGGGTGAGAGTTCAGAGCACTTCTTCCTCTCCTCCCCAGCACGGGGACGTGGAGCTGAGCAGGGAGAGACGCTTCCTGCCTGCTGGCAGCTGGGTACGTCCAGGCAGGGTCTAGTCTGTTTTTGCAACGTCTGGCCTGCCATTAACTGATCACATTTTCTTGACAGGTGAAGTTTATGAGCTACAATAAGCTGTGTTACGTGCCACAGGAGTTCCTACGCAGCTCGTATTTTACGTGTTGATTGTGGTTTGACTCAGCAAAAGAGCAGTATTAAAGAGTGCCATTATTTTCGGTGTTTTGTTTCCTTCTGTATTTACAAGTAATATTCGAGAAAAGTGTATTTTTAATGGACACCTTTTCACTTTAATTTCCATTGCTTATAACAAATTGACCACTCACATTTTTGTCAGGTAGATTTTTTTCAAGGTGCAAAAGTAAGTATGTTCCAAGTTGCTCTTAGTCCCCAGATTTCATCACTTTTGGTTACAATAAATTGCAAGTTGCCTATAGAATCCAGGAGTAAAAGGAAGTTGCATGTCTAGAAAAAATAGCAATACAGTTCAAGTTTATATTTTTCTATATATTATGGGGTTTTTTCTGTGTCTGAGGACATATCCTGTAACAGGGTTTCGGATGACTTGAGAAATTACGAGAGTTGAGCTTGGGACTTCTTGATTTAAAATAAAGAGGATGTAACCTTGCAAAGAAGAGCTGAGTTTTGCAAATATACCCTGCTTGTCACACAGTTCTGTTCTGAAGGTAGAAATGCCTTTTCCTCTGTGGACCTTGTTGTGCAACGGGGAAGTTGTCTCTGAGTAAATGTGTAATTTGGACATAACACCTTTTTGTGTGTTTGAAGTGGAAGCAAAAATTAATTCACTGGTCATTTTTATTCAGAGTGATGTAATGAATGGTAACTGTCATGAGGAAAAACAAGACAACTACTTGTGGATCATTGTTAGTGTGTTTTTTAAAAAGTATGTTTTGGAAATTCTTCAGAGTCAACAAACAGAAAACACAAACCACATCCAGGAGCCTCCATGTTGCTTCCCATGAGAGGTTTTCCTGGATAGTTTGCTGTAAAAGCCTTTTGAGTTTCTAGATGGAGGTTCCCAAAGTTTTCCTTCAGAGCCCCTCTGCAAGACTTCAGTTTGCTGACATCCTGAAGAGTGAATTTTAATCGTGTTTTTCATTCCACCACTGGGGATCTGTTCATGCCCAAAGATCTGGGGTTTGGGTATTTGCTCGTCAGAAAATGTGACATTGAATTGCTTAACAAGGTTTGTGACTCGTTACAACCCGCTTGAGTAGCAGCACAGAGCGGATGCATCATCGCCACTAATCTTGTCAGGAATTGCTCCTTGCTGCCGGAAGGGAGCAGAGGGTGGAGTTCAGCCTTTCAGTCTTCCTGAGCTGGGGTTTGCCTGCTGCTTTCAAATTTGCCTTCTTTCCGTCCACCGTGGGATGGAAGCTGGAGTATATCTTCTTTAAAACTCAGAGTCAAAAACCCCCTGAAGAATCAGCAATTTTTTTTTTTCTGTCTTTGTTGGTATTAAAAATTATTTTATATCCTGTTTTCACTGTCTTTACACCAATGGTTGAAAGCAGTGTTTGGTCTGTGACTTTGCAGGAGGTAAGTTTATTTGTGTTTGTATGTATCAGCGGTGTTTATCCCTTTTGGAAATGCAGTATCCTCCTTTTAAAAGCTAACCAGAGTTCACCAGCTGCCTTTTGTAACGGGAAGGTGGAATTTGGGAAACAGGGATCCCTCATTTTACTGATTGTAGAAACTGAGCAATGCCAAAGAGAAAGAAATCGTTGTCATAGTCAGTAAATTGTTAGTGGTGTGTAGAGAAAAGGCAGGAAGCTGTCTGTTTACGCCAGGGACAACTAGCAGGTCTGACGAGTTGGCTTATGCCGGGTTTCAAAGTGCTGTGTGATGTGAGTCCTGCTGCCAGGAACCAGCTCCATCTGTTGAGCTTTATGCCACTGCAAATGGTATTTTATAAAACCCTGTAAATATTTCAGAGGCATTGGAAGTAGTTTGCTACATAGGAAGAGTGCTGTTTGTTGGTTTTGTCTTTATTGTGTAACGTTAGGTTTTATTTAGACTTAAGCAGATTAAGAGTTTCCTCCCGAGGAAGGAGGCAGTTTTTCACTGCTAGATCTGGGGGGAGGAGCTGGAAGAGACAAACCATCTTATCACTTATACTGACTGCCCTGTGTGGAGGAAGAATAAAGGTGGCCCCTATAAGAGACTTTCAGCTGGCAATTAAAAGTATGGTGAACGAGATAAAAACATCTCTTAGCTGTTGACTGGATGCCCAAGGTAAGAGATCTTTAACTTACTACAAACATGCCATGTAAATTCTAGTTGTAAGAGGAGGATAGCGCATTTCCAACCACGTAGCTTGCTTACACACTTGTCTGCAAATGCAAAGCAGGAACTTCCAACTTCACATCGTGCAGCTTGCTTTGCGGACACTGAAGCTTTTGGCAAAAGCATAGCAAAAATGTTAAAGCAAACTTCTTTCTGGGTAATTCTGTGGAAGTCTTAAGGATTGGCTGATTTCTCCCTCTAAGCGACATCCCTGTGAAAAGTTATTGGTGCCTCAGCACCTGGCAGCAATACCATCCTGATCTGGTCCTAGTTTTTAGGTGAAATCAAGTCATTTTCTGACAGCTGCTCACTGACAGAACTGTGTCTATAAAAATGCACATTTCTAAGATAGGCTGAACAAAATACAGAAATAAGAACACATTGGATCCTTTTTTAATTATTATTAATACAGCAATTTGGTTTTACACTTTAAAATATATATTCACAGAAGAATTCTACTTTTAAAAATTCCTTGTTCCAAACAGAATACAATGCAATTAAAATAAAAAAGATCCCCAAAGTTATGTGTCTTTTAGCGGTGGGTATTTTAACTGTATTGAAACAAAAGTGTTTTGCTTATAGTCTCTGTAACAAAACAAGTTATTTTGGAAAGGAAGCACACTTACTTTCCTGTAGAGAGCAGTGCATAGTCTTGTTGCATAATAGGGTCACATCAAGGAGAGAGTATTTGCAGAGGTTCTGCTTCCTGCCACAGATAAAGCTCCCACACAGAAGAGACCTTTTTAGCGTCTTCTTAGAGCAATCATTGTCCTTTTTTTGTTTTAAGATGAGCATGCAAAATCTTCCTGCAACAGAAATGAAAATTGCAGTTTCACAGTGGAGAGGTTGGAAAGAAAAAAGTATGTGAGCATAGCTGGTGAGCAGGAGGAAGTGCAGAGACAGGTAGACAATGTGTTTATGCAAAGAAATCACATTTTGCAGGAAGGCATTCACTGAACAACTCTTAGAAATTTTTTGCTGTCTTAGGTGCTGGTGTATCTTCTACTCTTTTTTCTTGGACAACATAAATTACCTTTCAAGTGGGCACAGGTCCTTTTTGCAACATCAACATGTAGGTTGTTGTTCTTGCACCTCAGAGTTTCCATATGAGCTTGGTATTTTTCTGTCAGTTTCCACAGGGCACACGTTTCCTTTTCAGTCTCTTTTGATATGAAGGATTGATGAATTATGTGACTGAAGGACAGCAGCTTTTTTTTCTCTTTTAAAATCCATTTGAGGATTTTAGGCACCTCTGTCTGTCCCACATGTCTGTGTTCTTCTGAAGATGAAGATGTGTATTTGATGTGGCCTCTTGGAAGTCCCCTGACCCACAGACGCCTTCTGAATATGATTCTGTTTCTCAGCCCTAGAAGAACAGTCACTGAAACTGGTTTTTAAAAAAACTTTAATTACTAATGTTCATTCTTCTCTGTGTACTTCCCTTCTCTAGTTAGTGCTCAATGTAGTCATTTCTGCCTGTGCAGAGTGGGTAGGGGAGGACCAGGGCCTGCATTTTGTGTTGCCAGGCATTGTCCACTGAGCAGGTTCTGGGCCTGTGCTCAGGGAGTGAGGTCCCTGCTCCATCTGGCACTTTTTCTCATCAGGTATCCAATGAAACGTGCACTGTTGTCACAGGCACAGGTTGCAGAGTAGGTGCACACAAATGGTAATACCAAATATATGAACTGTAGGGAGCTACCTGCTAAATGCTGTTCTTTACTGGTCCTGCCAGAAGATGGGAAGTTAGCACTAACATCGTATACAAAATGGACTATTTTTATGGCTTCCTGCAGACACAATTTTGTAAAATGGAGCAGGACAGCCTTCTGCATTTGATTGGAAATGTTATTATGAGTATCTTTTAACTGGTCCTGTTCACTGCTACTGGGTGGGATTTTGTCTGCCTGATTTTTGATGACGAGCGAGCAGAAACCAAGTGCCTTTGTGGAGAGAACTGTGTTTACTTTTGACAGAGAAACCCCACAAATCAGTCTGTCACTTATGTGACACAACCATAACCATTGGGATGGATGTAAGTGGAACTGCTGCCTTTGCACTGCTGGCTTGATTCACTGTTGTTTCCCAGAGCAGCAGTCCTGTCTTAATGTGCACTCTTGCCTCCTTGGTGTTTTACACACACAATATACTCATTTACTGCTCTTTAATATTGATGAGGATTAACTTCCTTTTCTGGTTGTTCCTTTCTTTCTGCAGAGGGAGAACCGCAGGCTCCACGAAGCAAGCATGAGGCTGGAGCAGGAGAATGATGACCTTGCCCATGAGCTTGTAACAAGCAAAATTGCCTTACGGAATGACCTGGACCAGGTAATGCTAACAGAGATGGGTCCCACCTCAGGCTTGGCAGCACCAATTCTATAAGCCCTGTTGTGTGCTCAAGTTAAAGCATGAACACATAATTAAAAGCATTATTATTTATGTAAAGATGCCCGACAACCACATTTCTAGTTGCAGTCAGAAAGCTGGTTTTCCACATGTATGCAACTGCAGGTGCTCACAGCAGTGTCTTGCCAACACTGACTGCACCTTCTCTGATGTGAATTTTTTTAGGAAATGTAAGCCATAACCTTTAGGCAGCTAACAAAGAAAGAACATTTACTTGAAAACAGTATCACGTACTCCTCAAAAGAGTAACTTCAAGGCCAGTTGCCTTGCAGGATGGCTGCCACCTTACATGGGTCTGGTTTTCACAGCAGTTATAGTACAGCCAATGAAATCCAGAGATAATGAAGTGGCATGGCACCAAAGCTTAGAATGTCTCCTGGGTATCCTTTGCTAACTGCTTTTGTTTTCTGTGAAGACTGGAATATGCAGGGCAGCAGCATTCAGAGCCCTTTGTCTCAGAGATTACTGTTAGAGAACTATACACTCAACTACACATTCATAGTATCGATAGATTCCTTAACAGCTGTTATTGAGGTCCTGAATACCAGAGGGCTGTTCTCCGCCACACCTCATGATTAGTCCTTGCTCAGTGAGGACCATAGTGGCTCTTGTAGAATATTTTCCCACAGAGGCCTTTTGATTTTATTTCCCTGTAGTTATTTGGCTTTCTTTATCTACACCCAGAATTGTAAACATTGTCAACCACAGTTGTGCAATCAGATCCTTGACGGTTAAGCTCGGCTGATCTGAATCCATGTGATTCTAAAAGTCTTAGCTGCCTTGACAAGCAAACTAAGGTGGGGATGTCTTGTGTGTGATGGAGAGGACAGTCTCCTGTGAAGGCCAAAAGTAGTATGTGGAGGTGCTCTGTCTTACCCCGGAATAGCTGTGCGTAAAGCAGCTTTACGTCTGATGCCCAAGCTTCTTTTTCCTCGAGTATCATGACAAGGCTGCCCAAAACATACCTTGGCCAGTTCCATTCCTTGCTCTCCTGCGTTTTAGCAGTCTTTCTGTAGACCAGAGTGGCTCCATGTTTTCCCACGCCCTCCCTCAATTCACTGGCACTGAAAGAAAAGCTTTGTGCTGCTGCAGTGGTCTACAAGGATAGGTGATACCCTATACCTGGAGAACCTGGAACAAACACATAAAAGGAGGAAAGATTTGCAGTTCCTTCGAAGCCTATCTTAAACACGTCTTTCCTTATAAATATCCTTGTTGTCCCTGAGTTTCTTTGCTCTAAGATGTCAATCTTATCAATTTTCCATTTGTTCACTGTTTGTTTTCCTTTCTCCCATACAGCCACATACACACTAAGCAATGCAGGAATCCTCAGTCCATCTCTTCAGTCGTGGCCCTGGTGGAGCTGCTTCTGCTACCCACAATTGCCACTAATGCCCTCATTAATAATTAACACTGCGGCAGATAGATAAGCTGATACTGGCAGTAGTGGTAGAAAACCAAACTGCAACTCGGAGACAAGTTCTGTACTGTTACTTGTTGTTTACACTGTCATTTCCCCTCTTGTGTTTTCAGCAAAATAAATACTATTTGACCACAACCCTTGCCTGTTCTAGCACCTTGATACTGAACAGGAGGAGTGGTGTGATGCAGTGTGTGTTTCCCAGCTGGGAAGGTCAATGGAATATACCCAGACATTGAGAAATATATTTCTCTCCTGGTGATTGGTGAGGATAATGCTCACAAAACCATTCCCAGTATGTTTCACCGTAAGCTCAGCCCTTCTATGAAAGGAGAAAAGTAATATTCTCCAGTACACACACAGTTTCAGGTTTCTCCAGGTAATATTTATCTGCACTGATAAACAAACCAGTTTTATCTGGTGGTCCTGTTTGTCTCTTTCATATTGGTCTTTGCCCAGACACTTAGTAAGGTACAGTGCAGGCACCTAACATTTTCTACAATATCTGGTTTCCCTGCTTTCAGATACAAAACTGGAAAGAGTTACCTGAAGGTACACAGGAGCTAAATGATGCTGTCCTTGCTTATATTAATATTGTTCCCCCCAAAAAATTCTATACATCATTGTTTGCATTAGGTTTGTATTAGGCCATAGTATCTATGCTTACTTGCCATCTGTGCATAGGTAAACATTTGGCAAAAGGGTCCTTTTGCACAGTTGTTGAAACACAGTGAAATAACTTAGAAAATAGCTACTTGAAAAAGGAATTTCCTGTAAGAAATAGGTTAAATGAGCCATCAGAGGGCAGGAAAAGGCTATGCTAGAACCTGAACTTGCAATATTTCTGACGTGTATATACCAATACATGTGTATTGGCACAGGTAACATCTGATTTACACCAGAGTTTCTAATTCTAGGCTGAAGACAAAGCAGATGTTTTGAACAAGGAACTTCTCCTGACCAAGCAGAAGCTTGTAGAGACTGAGGAAGAGAAACGGAAGCAGGAAGAGGAAACTGCTCAGGTAAGGGATTCTCCAGCTTTTCACGTTTAGCAAGCAAACGCAAGGCAAAGGGTATGCAGAAAAGCAAGGATGTGTTGCAGTTGCAGAAGGGAGTTTGTCTTCAAAATGCAGTCACAATTAAAGATAGTGCCAGGGTAAATGTGTGGGTTTTTTTTTTTTTGAAGTACAGTTTTCAGCGTTTTCCTTTACTTGAGCTCTGAATGTTCTGTTTCCCATACTTTATCCTCTTCCCACTACTCTAATAGTCATTTTCACTGGCGGTGAACAATCACAACCAAGGAGACATGATCAGACCTTAAAACAAGGAGCTGCAGAAGTTGTTGCCTTTTAAGTGGTCATTTTGGACTCAGCGCTGGTTCACTGAAAAAAACTGAATGTTCCTGTCTGAAGCTAGAACCAGCAGGAGAACAGAGTTGAGAGTTGGGAGGATTTTGCTGACGAGACCTGGCCTGTGCAAAATGTTCCATCTTAGATTTTAATCCTACGTATCTAACATGCTGAATACTGAGATACACAAGAGTATGTTTCTGAGTGATACTCTGATTTGTGTTTTTGCCATTTGAACAGTGATTACAACAATGTGTCTCTTTAAAATGGAGGTTGTCGAGTTCTCTGTTTGCTGTGAACCAGGCAGTGGAGGCCTTTCTTCTACTGAAAGGGGTCTCAAAACGTAGCGATTCTGGTCAGTGGAGGAATGAGTTAGCTGCATCGTAACGCAGCCCCACAGACCAAAACAATTTAGTTGCTCCTATTACAGAGTTGAGAGTGATAATGCTGAGAGATTCTTCTCCCTGTTCCATCTCCAGACAAATGATCTGTCTGCCCAAACCTGCCGTGACAGTGTGCAGAAAAACAAAAACAAAATGAGTAAAATCCACTCAATAGTAACGCTCTCCTTTTGTGTTCTCTGGACTGTGCCGGACCAGCATTTAACGCAGAGAGTCACCCTCCAGAGGAACACAGCAGGGATACACTGTATCACAGCATAGACTTGGTTATCACTTAATATTATAAGTATTTGTACATTAAGCAAATCAGACTCTTGTCTGAAGAACTGGGATTTCGTAAGGAAAAGCTATAGAACTGAGTAAATGCAGCAAGACTTGGAGAACAGGATCTGATGATGCATTTTAAGAACTTATTTCTGTGTACTGTGTAACATCTCTCCTTCAATTCCTAGCTGAAGGAAGTCTTCAGGAAGCAGCTAGAGAAGGCAGAATCTGAGATTAAGAAAACTACAGCCATTATTGCAGAGTATAAACAGGTACTATTCTAGAGACACTTTCTCATACTTATTTGTCAACTTCTTTCAACCTGTTCTGAGAGCTGAATTTTCAGAGTTGTAGCTCTCATACTTAAAATAAGACACACTACATTTCAGGCGTACAGACAGCAAGCATTGTAATTTGTCATAAATCTTTTTTGTGGTTTTCCTAATAGTCTCCTAATTTAGGGAATCAGGAATAACCTGTCTTTAAGCTAATTTTAGTCCTGCAGGGTGAATGCTTCTTTGCTCTGGGACATAACACAGTGTAAACATTATAAACCCATTAATCCATAAAATGTTTTTGTCTTTGTGTTCAGGTTCTGTACTGAATATTGCCATTTTTTCAGTCTCATTATCAGCAGCAGTGGATTTGTTAAGGGACAATGCTTATACCTGAGTGAGGCAGGTTTTAAGAAACATTGGCGCTCTCAAAAATAATTGCTAAAAAGCACAGATTATGTTTTTAGTATAGTAAACTCTAACTAAGACACTGCTTTCTCTGCTCCAGATTTGTTCCCAGCTGAGTACCAGACTGGAAAAACAACAAGCAGCCAGTAAAGATGAACTGGAAGTTGTGAAGGTGAGAATGATGCCTCAACATACGGGATATTTCTAATGCAAGTATTGCAAAATGCCAGGGATATGGAACAAAACAGGAGCTGAAGGTTAATATAACTACAGGGGTGTCCACTCAGCTGCACTGAGAGCCCTGCATACATTTTCCATGGGATGCAAACTGTGAAAGTTTATTTACTCTCACAGTTCTTTGTCTTGTGTCAGGCAGGTTGGAACTCTCAAGCAAGTGCATATAGTATTTGGCTTTTAATTTTCCTGTAAAAATGTATACTTTTGGCAAAAAATGCAGAAAGACATTATTTACTTGAATGTTTTAAATAAATGGGGGGGGAGGCCCTCTAGAATTGAAAACTTGTTTCCCCAATGTGGAGGGGTCAGAACCAGCTGAATTGGACAATGTGGGTATTGGGGTTTCTGTCATTTACGCCGAGTTGGTGTGAGGATTGGCACAGCTTGGGCCATGCACAGAACTCCCATAGCAGTTCTGCACTAGAGGTAAATGCTTCCTGATCAGGTCATCATGCTTTGTCCTTGAAAAGTGACTAGTTGTTTCTTTAGTACTCAAGCTGAACCTGATTTGTTGCTTTTTAGTGACCTTTTTTATGTTGCTGATTAAAAAAATAACTCTAGGATTGATGTTGCTGTAATCTGCTGAAATAGTTCAAGACCCTGTTTTAGTTGGTGTGAGCCAGGCCAGCTGTGATACCTCTTGAGCCATGAGTAACTGGTTCACCTCGGCAGTGAGCCTGAGAGCTGGACTGGTGTGTGTCAGGCATCATTGGCAACCAGGGCCATCCCCTATGAGGCTCAACAGGCACCAGCAGGACAGTGTTGGCCCTTGCAGTGAGCACAGGCTGCTCACTTGCTTCTGGAAACACAGAAAAGCTGCCTTTAAAAGCATTCTTTAGAATATCAAAATCTATGTTAATCTATGTTAATTGTGCTTTTATGGAAGACAAAAAGTCCCTAATGTGTAATGACTCTTCTGAATTGTGCTGATGTACATACTGCAAAATATTACAGAGCTTTGGTAGTTAGAGGGCTTGAGTAATTCTGATCTAGGAGGAAAGCCTCTATGCTCACACAAAGCATACCAAGTAGATTTTCAGGACTTTATTTTATACTGGTTTAAATATACCCTGGAAAATGTTCTTTAACTTCCCAAATTCTTTACATGTCAAATATGAAAACTGCAGTACTAGTTCAAGTATTACTGACAGAAAGCCAATCTAATATAAAAATGGCTCTTCCAGGAAGGCACAACTGCTGTAACTCAGGTTTAAAATGAGCTTTCTGGGTATTTCAGGGTAAAGTGATGGCCTGCAAACACTGCAGTGAGATTTTCAGTAAGGAGGGGACACTGAAGCTGCCTGCAGTAAGCACAGAGAATAAAGGCATAGAAACAGATGATGAGAAGGATGCACTGAAGAAGCAGCTGAGAGAGATGGAGCTGGAACTTGCACAGACCAAACTGCAGCTTGTGGAAGCCAAGTGCAAAATTCAGGTACGTGGAATCCAAGTGCAGCAGGGCAGTCACCTTAACCTCATGCTCAGTCCAAAGTAATTCTGAATCATGCAGAAATTGTTCCAAAAGGGAGCATGAGAGCATATACCTGTACTGTGTACCTGTGAACTTCCAGAATAATTTTGTCTTAAAAAAAAAGAAAAAAAGAAAAAAAAATTAGAGGTTTTCTTTTGTAAATACAAGTATCTTTTGCTGATTGTACAGTTTCAGCCTGTCTTCTCTCCCCCAGTGCTTGGAAGTTTGCCAGGAAAGTTGTGGATTGCAGGGACTCAGTTTTAAGATGCTTTTTTTTGGTTAATTAATTGGGTTTTGATCCCTTCTGACTGTTCTGCTTTCTTAGGAGCTGGAGCACCAGAGAGGAGCCCTTATGAATGAAATCCAAGCTGCCAAAAACTCTTGGTTTAGCAAAACCCTGAACTCTATCAAAACGGCCACAGGCACCCAGCCACCGCAGCAGCCTCAGCCGCCCCTGCCTTCCAAAGAGGGCAGCACATAGTTCCAGCCAGACCCAGTACCAGAGCACAAAGAACAACACAACTGAAACCCTGGAGGATTCTTCCAGTGGTCTCTCCTCTTGGGGAAAGGACAAAAGGCAGGAGTGCAGGCTTGAAATGAAATTCTTTGGTGTTTTTCATTCATTCTGATGTGACCCTTTTCAAAGAGGGGGAAAAAATAATTCCTGTTTTCTGTTGAATTCTTACTTCCCAAACTGCCTTGCTGAAAGCCACGTTCTGATACCTTCATACTTTTACACTTTATTTTATATGACTAGTTGTTAAATAAATACTTCAAAACTAGGTCTTTAATACATGACTAATTCAAAATTATTTTTATCTTGCATAGAAGGTTTTTTCTTCTTCTGGAGGAAGAGAGAGAATGGAAAATGTAAAGTACTGAAGCCTAATCTCTTCGTAGAAAGCACAGTGTAATAAGTACTCGTGTGTGTGCAGGTGTCTAGGATAACTTACACCCTGGGACCATCTCAGAAGTTCATGGCAGTGACTGCGTCCTGCAGAGAAGCACTTTTTGTAAAGCTTAGGCCATAGCAAAGATAAGTCTTGTGCTCTCTTGGCACAACCGTTTATGAGCTTCCCTGATAATTTCTTCATTTGGATCATTTTTTCATCAGAAATGCAAGTAGTGCGGTTCTTCGTAGCACTGTTGTTTAAAGCCTATTTACAGCTGAACTGGAATTTAATGTAAAGTTACCTAGTTCCCTTTTTTATTTCATGTTTATATTAAGAATTCCAAGAAATAATTCCTTCCACTGGGATAAAGGGAAAACTGTTCAACATTTATTTGATGTTTTTGCTGAGAAACAGAGTGAAGACCTTGCATAGTTTTGACCTTTTGTAAATCCTGTGCAATAAAGGGTAGTTTTTATGAATAAAAGTAATTAAAACCTTTCCCTGAGTCTATATTCAAATTTGGAAATTCACACAAAAATGAGGCATCAAATAAAAAACCCAAAAGGTTTGTGCTGCACTGATGAATAAAACATCACAGGATCTGTTTGCTAGAAGTATTTGGTGAGGAAATGTTACATTGGTATTACTTATTTTTATAAAAAGAAACAATTTCAAGTGGAATACAAAACCTAGACTTCCCAGTGGGGTGGAGTTCTCTGATGATCCCCAAACCTGTCTGGTTGTTTTATATCTCTTAAGGTGTAAGACAATTCAAATGCATTCGTTTTGATTAAACATAAAGTGTTTATAGAAATACTTATTTCATGGAAAATAAAAGTATTGCTTGAACCGATTGAATATTTTTTTAATTATAACTTTCATGTCTAAAGATGGTCTTGCAGGTAAACAGCATTGCTGGACTAAAGGTTGTGTATTGTTCTATTTACAAAATTGTTCCAGGGACATTAGTTCTGTTTTGATCTTTTTTTTTTTTAATTCTAAGGAATGCCATATCTTGACAGTTTTGTATAATAAAATTTAATGATACCCGTCTTATGCTTTGTTGTCAAGCATAATTGTGAATTACTTTTAACAGGGTAGTACAAATTTGATGTTACCTGTGCCAAAGGAATGAGCCTGAAAGGCAGTCTGCTGTTTGAAGTAGAGACCAAAATATAATCACTATCCTGATGCAACTATTCTGCGACAAAATTCTCTCTTCTAAGAGTAAGGAGTTAAAAAATATTAATATTTTAAACTGTATCTGGAAGCACAGTGATTCTCTGGAAATATTAATACAGTGAGAAAAAAGGGGAGAAAAAGCAGAAGAAATTTCTTTTGCAAATATTAACAAAGATCTTTTTCCCTGGTGACTTTCTTGCTAATAACATTTGCATAAATGTTTCCATTCTCGACTGTTTAAACCTAACATTAGTCATTCACTGACCACTTGGCACTCAAACTGCATTGAACATTTGAACTGACATGTTAGAGTACATGGGATTGTTAGATTTGAGAGCACTGTGCTGATGAGTGACACTGAGTGACAAGTGTCCGAATTTCTCATTTCTCTTAAGTCAAACTTAGAAGTTAATTTAAAACCTTGATTGGAAAAATGCGGTAATAATATTAAAAAAAAAAGGTCAAGACTGTGATTCCTTGACCAGCTGAGTTAACCTAACAGCTTCTTGCTGATCTCACTCCTCCAGCTCCCCATCGTGCACTCATGTCCCTGTCCTTGTCATGGCACTTACTAGACATGGTTAAAAATTAAACAGAAATATGTGGGTGGACTTCCGCCCCCCCCTCCCCGATTAGTCTTTTGCCAAGCAAATTATTTAAATCATCTCAAAGGGTTCAGTGAGTGCAGGCAGATCATGGGAGTGGGGCTTCCCCAGTTCATAAAAAAAACCCCACCTGTTAAATAAGCTCACCACATTTCACAGAACTAGCTTTGATACATCAGCTGTCTCTGTGTAGCAGCTTGTTGACTTTGGATGTTGAGTTTCTGTGACAAAAATGTATTTGCTACCTTCTAGCCACAGTGATTTCAAAACCTTGTAGGATGGAAGCTGGCTTACATCAGCAAAAATAGTTTCAGAAGGCAGTGGCTGCATTATCACTCTTGGCAGTGATATAAAGGCAGGAAACAATTTCCACTTTCCATCTGTAGATCCAAGGTAGCATTTGTAGCAGAGGCATTTGGAAGGGTAATATTTACGTGGAAACAGTCTTCTCAAAATTACTGAAGAGTAAGAAAACAGCTCTATGGCATTACCTTGATGGATTAGCATAGTTATATTCAGAAACCAGGAAAGGAGCAAAACTGCAGGATTAAACCAGGCAAGCTAAAATTCTACCTGCTGACCATCCATGCTATTGGGAAACTGAGCTCCCTGCTAGGAAACAAATCATGGGTTTAATTAGCGCTTCCAGCAGCGTGACAGAGCTACGTGCACACGTATCCCAGACCCACCGATCTGTCAGGGGGGAGCTGGCTTGCTCAGCTTCAGAATCACCAAAGTCACACTGAAACTGTTATTTTCATGTGGCACCAGAACAGCTAACAAAGCTCCTAAGTCTGGAGTGGTTAATGCTTTTGGATTTTTTTTCCTGAGTCAGTATTAAAGTATGTGGCCACATCAAACTTATATTAAAAATAATTTGAATTTTATAAATATCTATGTGAAACTAATTTATTTGTTTCATTGTGAGTGCACAGTTCTGAAATAAAGCCTTTACTTTGATTAGGGACCTACCTCCAAATAATATTTTTAGTACAACTGTTTTATCTTGTTGAATTTTGGTCCGTTCCTGAGATGCCCAGTATGGGGGGGAAGTACTTTTTTCACTTAAAAAAGTTATTTTTACTTTGACTGTAACACTTTACAGGATAAATGAAGCAAGGCTGATTTTAATTGGTACATCAGTGAACTAGTCCCATATTATCTTTGTGAATCAAACTTCATATTCTAAAGTAATAGGACTTATGGCATTTAGTTTAACAGATTCCAAACGTACCCAGAGAGAATTAAAAACAATAACATAGAAAAAAGGCATGGTGTTAATCCAAGAAACTGCAAAATCCCTGAGGTCCATATCCATTAATGTTTAGTAAAACCAGTCTCAGGAAAGCTAGTCAGCCATGCAGACAGTACTGCCAAGCTGACAAACACATCCCTGTCCTGTTCACTAATTGGTATATTCTCTAATTTGCTACAGCTAAGTTACATTGCTTACAGAGGTACGCCTTTTTTTTTTTTCCTTATTAGACATTCAAAGGACTTCTCTTGGTTGGCCCTTGAAATTTCTTTTCAGATAGATGCTGTCATCTGTGCCATTGTGTTGAAAACAACTGAAAACAAAAACAGCCATTTATAAGCGGTGAGGGAGAGATAAGGCAAGTCCAGAGCAGCAAGAATTCAGCCCCTTGACAAAGCAGTAAGTATCCCATTGGCTTCAGAGTCACGATGTCACTTAGTGACTGAATGTGGCAGTGTAGGGAGTGAATAACAATCTGAATTTACTGGCAGTGGAGTATCAGTACTTGGGAGCTACAGAAGTCACGCTTTCTCCACAGGATAAAGGTAGGGCTGTTCCCTTCCTTCTATTAAGTAGTAGCAGTGAAATCCATGAAACTACTCAGATGTGTGAGAGAACTATACCTCTTTCTTTGATTTACTGTTACTCAGGGATAATTGGCATACTTCTGCTTAACCTAATAAGCCTAAACACCTTTGGCGCTGAAAACAGAAATACTCTTATCTGACAATGGTGGTTTTCTTCCAAGTGCTTGAGAGAAAACCTTGGCACGCGTTGCTGTCGGAATGCGAAGATGGGGGCAGAGATGTTTCCCTCCAACCGAGGGGGTGCTGTGGCTGGCAGCCAGCCCCTGTTGGAGCCCATCCCTGCAGCGTGGGCCCTTGTGCAAACGGCTGCCTGCGCAAGGCACCTAATGCTGCCTGTACCTGGGGCTGGGGGCATACACATGGTGCCAGGCATCGCGTTGTTCTTACAAACACAAAGGCTTGACCTAAGTCATTTTTCTGTCTGTTATGCTAATACCCTACTGCGAGCTGTCCCACTGCCTCCTCCTATGCAATAATGGTGAGGGGGGACACAGTGGAGCACTGATGTTTGGACCTGTCACATTAGGTTTGGTACACATCACAGCACCCTTTAAACCTGGGCTAATCCATAGAGGGGTTTGGGGAAATTGAAAGAATTTTCAACTGCATCAATAATATTCAGCATTGATCAAGATCCTGTCTTTCCCCAGCCAGATGTCTATGTAATTTATTTCAGGATCCTTACTTAATACACACAGGTTAATCTTCCAGGAGTACAGGGCTCTCCATTTCTCCTGGATTCCAACTGCTTTGCTACTGAATGTATTTCATGCTATTTTTACCTGAAAATTAAATAAAAAAAAAGAGTAGAGAATTAGGACATTACTTCCTCTTATTTTCTTATTTGGTGGGACTGGCTTTTATTTAACCTGTAAAGGAATATATATGTATCTTTGGAAAACTATATCTTATATATAGAATAATATATAGGAAACTGAATCACAAGGGGATGAATATATCTGAAGGATTTTGGTGTCGTAACTTCCATTTGTGATTTGATACCAATTTGAATCCTGGGCTGTACTAATTTCCTTTCAGTTTCTCTTATTTTCATATTTTATATAATATGTGGATGATACTACTGATGTAAACAAGAGCAGATGTTCTCAGATTTTTCTCCAGATCCCAGTTCCCTCCTTCCAATAATCCCTGAGTTCCCACTGGTACTGACACCACCTTCAAAAGCTGTGCCAGGAGCTCTCTTGAGCTTTGGGAAGTGTTGCTTTCTCATGGAGGAAGATTCTCTGGCTTCCCTGAACTGGGAAAAGATGGTACATGTGTGCAGGAAAGGGTTTAATCAAGCATGATGCAGATCCCTCAGAGTCTGCCATTCAAGGTGGATTCACTTCAGCAAATGTAAAACAGAGCAGCTTCCAAGCTCCGACTCCATTACATGGAGGTTTTCCAAGTTTGGAGTTGCAATTGTCATCTGGGTGTGTCCCAAGTTTGCAAATCCTAAAGAGTCAGCAAAAACTAGCATCATGGCAATTTCAGACTTTTATCTGAGAACAATTCAGTACTGCCAGTTCTTGTGTAACAAATCCATGTATTATTTAAAGTATAATATGGAAATATAAGTGTAATGCTTGTTATTAAAAGTGCAATTCAATGTACATGGTCACAACAAATGTTTACTTTTTTAATTGTTACAGAATTGTTTGGATCAGTACCTTGTTATCATTGTGTGAACGATGACTTGTAAAATAAATGGAAATGCAAACAAAATGGGAATAAGATGCTTGTTTTCCTAAGCCATTTACTGAAGAAACAGCTTAAGTCTGCAATAGTAACCAGCTGCCACGTTAGGCTTTCTGATACAGTTCACTCCAGCTGGTTATTTTCAAGCAGCACTAGGACACAGTGACTCGGCAGAGTAGATGTCCAAAACGTGTACGTGCTACAGAGCTAATTACAGCCCATTCGTTAGGCTAATACACACCTTCACCAGGGGCAACCTGTTTTGCAGGGGCATGACAGACAGACACGGTGCTGGAGAACTAACAGGCCACCCTGCTCCTCTGCTCCATGTGTTAGGCTGAGGTTTCCAGCTCAGGGAACGTACTGGTAAGTAGGCTTTTCCTAAAGGTTGTTGATATATAGTGATGGGAAAACAGTTATTGCTGTTAAGGACTTTATGCTTCCCAGGAGTACACCAAAGAAACAGGAAAGTGAGCCATGAGGCAGCATGCCTGAAGGAAGAGACACGGGGAGCAGCACAGGGAGACGGCAAGGAATGTAAAGCTGACTTGTAACGGAAGCATGGCTGAGCAGGATCAGGACAGAGTGGAATTTATAGCAGTCAAAAGTATTCAAGCGCTTCATCAAACCATTTTTCCATGTGAGCAACTGCTCTAGGATTTCTTATTAATCGAGATGAATAGGCATTGTTCCCAGAAAACTAGAAAAGCACACAGCATTGCAGTAGAAGATATGAAGGCAAAGATGTAGAAAAGCTGAAGATTAAGTTTACCAGAGGTAACATCTTGTATTTGTTTACCTCCACATCACAATCCAAAGACTGTTTGCCATTAGTTGCTATCAACGTCTGCAGACAGGAGCAGAAAGAATGGCTACTTCATGCTAGGTAGAGGCCGCATGCTTTCCAAGCCCTCTCAGATGCTTCCCCCCCCCCTCCATCTCTAGAGCCGATGAGCACTGAGGAGGACTCCACTGTATTTTATCTGCCAGACAGACTAGACCAGGACCTTCCCGCTGAGTTTCCACACTATTAACTCTAACCTAGCCCCTTTTCCCCCAGGAACTGTTCTGATTCCTCAGCCCTGAGCAAGGACATTGTAAGGATGCACAGAAGAATAAAGCTCGGCTGTCTCAGGCTCCTTTCCGTTTCCATTCCAGAGGATGCAGCACCAGATGCAGCTTTGTGCAAAGCAGAGCTCCGGGGAACCTGTTTTCACGAGAAGGGTGACAACTCTCCTATGTGGAAGCTGCCACTCAAGTGGAAGTGCCACAGGCATGAAAACGCTCCCGATTTAAGGATACAAAACAAACAGCTGGTTTTAAAAAATCTCAGGGCAAAATCCCCATCGAATGACAGGCTCGCTCACCAATGCCTTCATGTGCTACTGAACGTGTTCTCTCCTCTTACTCAGAAGTCAACCCACAAGGCGGAACCAAGGTAAATTCTGAGCCCGCGAGCTCGGCCCCAGCGCCGCTCGGGGCGGCGGTGACAGGGCGGTGAGGAGCTCTTCCGCTCACCCGGCGGAACGGGAGAGGCTCACGTGGTGGCGGCTGCGGCGGCGGCCTTGCGTCACTTCCGCGGCCCTCGCGGTGGCGGGTGGGCGGGGCCCCGGCGGGAGGCCGGAAGGTGCAGAGGGGCAGGGGGAGCTGGGGCGCTGCATGAGACATGGCGGCCGCGCGCGAAGAGGTGAGGCGGCGCGCGAGCGGCCTCCCCTTCCCTCCCCATCCGTCCCCCTCCGTCCCCGGGGGTTCTGACTGGAACCGCGGGCGAGCCCCGCCCCGCAACGCACCCGCGGGGCCGGGCCGGGGTGGGGGGCCGTGGGCTGGCCGCGGTCGTGAGGCGCGGGGCCGGGGGGCAGCCGGAGGGCGGTGAGGAGCCGTCAGCCGGAGCGCTGGGTGGGTGCCGCGGGTGCCTCTCTCCGAGGTGGTGCTGCGCACTTCCAGCATGATCCAGAACGTACTGAGGAGCTGTTCGAGTGTCGGGCTCTCAGCGGGGGTCCCCTTGTTTTTTGAATGGATGAAAGCTTAAACCTGGAAATACATTCTGCTCGAGAAGTAGAAGTGTTAGTGGCCGGGGAGCGAGGAATGGGTGGCTTCGTGCTTCATGGGGTGTGCAGGGAAAGGAAACTATTGACGTGATAACCCTGAAACTGCTACATCTGGGAAATTTGGAAGTGCCATAGCTGAAAGAGCTCTGTTGCGAACCTTCAGTGAAAAGAGCTGTATCTAATATATATGTGATATTTTGTTTCTAAACCAGTTACAGAAAGATTTGGAAGAGGTTAAAGAATTGCTTACAAAAGCCACGAGGAAGCGACTTCGTGATGTCCTGATGACAGAGAAACACAAGCTAGAGCTAGAAATCAATAATCAGCCTCCACCAAAGCCAAAAGATGTGGCAGAGGAAGAAAAGTCATCGCTGGGAGGATACACAGTGAAAATAAACAATTATGGTAGGATTACTTTTCTGAACACTTAACTAGAGCTCAGGCATCTCTTCAAAGAGAAGGCAGGGTGGCATTAGTGTGAGTTACCATTGCCATTTAGTGCTACAGAAAAGCCTTCTTAAGTGCTTATTTCATACTGGAGATCCTACTTCAGAATCCTCTGCATGTGTACTGTGCCATCCCAACCACGGTGTGTGGTAATTCTGTGTGTGTAATAGTATTGGTGGGATGCATTAATGAGCCCTGCTGTGCCGACTAGTATTTTTCCATTGCCTAGTGGGAATGGAAGAGTGGGCTTTGGCTTCTCAGCTTGCCACGTAGGTGAGAGGACAGGGAATTGCTCGAGACACTTGTGCGGGGAGCAGGGGTGAAAGTGGGTCAAGGAAACTGCAGCAAAGGCAGACAGTTACCTCTGACTCCCCCTGCACGGAGTTGCTGCCCTTTTACCTGACCTGATACATGTTTTTTCTTAGAATTTGCAGGAATTGGGGAACAGGACAACATGTGAAAACCTCCTTTTGCTCATAATTATTCCTGAATAATTCACGGCTTTCCCTTACCCTCTGCAGATTGTTCCAGTAAAGCCGAGATTATCGCCATTGCAGGGGGAGTTGGAATGCAATGTGTGAAGTTTGTGGAGGAAAGCTACAACAACTTAATCTTTTTTTCACTTGCAGGTTGGGATCAGTCAGATAAGTTTATTAAGATTTACATCTCTTTAAATGGAGTCCAGAAGCTTCCAGCTGAGAATGTGATGGTGAATTTCACAGAGAGGTGAGTTCATTTTGTTGCACCACGCTGCAGGGGGACAGGATGGGTGAGGAACACGATTTGAAATTCAGGAATGTGTTCTGCTGAGTTCTCTTCTGGTTCAGCTCTTACCCCCCACTCCCTTTTTTTCTTTTTTTAAACTTTAGCTGTATGAGCTTTTAATAGCTCTTGGCACATGCCCTTATGAATAGCTCTTCTTAGAGGGTATTGGCATGTTTTTCTTTTACAAATGCTTGTTGCACCTCATCAGGCTTGACAGGATACATAGTGTTAGCCCTGGTTTTTAATGGTGATAGAACTGAAAAGTAGGTTATGTAAATCTGCCTTTCCAAGGTTGTAGGATATAAGGCATGTAGAAAGAATCCTAAAGATCTTGATTTGCGGTGAAGTCTAGACAGATCCTTTTAAGTCTTCAGCATTAAATCCAGTGGAAGATATGAGAGCCCTGGGAAGAAAGTAATTCAGGCCTGTTGATGCACTTTCCCAAGAAACGTAGCTGCTAAAGGGCTTTCAGATGTTGTTTTTAGTGGCAAGGCACAACAGTCTTACAGCGATTAGAATATTTGCGGCCTTCCTCCCCCACTTCCTGGTTCCAGGTCCTTCGATCTGCTCGTGAAGAATCTGAATGGAAAGAACTACACCATGACCTTCAACAACCTCCTGAAACCCATCTCTGTGGAAGGCAGCTCTAAGAAGGTCAGTGTACCTTGGCTGTTGGAGATGTTTAGATCCCCCACAAAGTACCATGTGCATTGTCTGACTAGTTCAAGAGAATCATTGCTCACCTACAGTCCCTCCCTCCTTTTGGTAAAATCTCTTCATGATTTTTATTAATCTGTAATTGTCATAACTGTGGAATCATCTTCTGCAATCCACAGGCTTCTGTTTCAAAAGATCATGTCTGGATATTGCACACTGTTTTAATAGCTCTCCAACAGGGTTTCAGAGATAATTAAGCAGAAAACGCCTCTAAGCATCCATTTGCATACTTAAGCATTTAAATACCTCTGAGAAATTCTTTGCAGTAAGATCTAAGAGAATTGTCAGGAGGCAGAAATCCTGGGAAGCTTAAACAGGCTTAATACCCAAAGCCAAGTCTGAAACCTCTCTGCATTTTTAAGGGTGTGTTGCTCCAGAGTTGAACGCTAGTAACACTTCACTGCTGATGGCCACAACTGGTGGCTACTTGTAGAACCTCCCTGGGCTTAGAATGTCTCAAACACCTTCTGTGCAGTTGTGCGCTGTGCTTAGTGACATCAGACGTGAAGAAACAATGGTTCAATTTGCAATTTCCCTAGAACTAGGACAGTGTAGAATCAAAACAACTGAAATAAACCAGGGTGATGCTCTGGTGATTTTTCAACACAGCATAAAAGCGAGCAGTGGTCACGTACTTGCAAAGCTTAAGTTTCAGCAGACTGTTGTCTGCTGTGGTACACAGGAGTTCTTTCCAGAATTCAGGTCAGGATTGCAATTTAACAGGCTTTCCTTGTAACTTGCAAACATACTGCAAGATTAAGCAATGCCCTAAAACTAGTTTCTAATCCTTGGAGAAACCTGAACTAGTGTTCTTGGAGAAGTCTGGTGAAGACAGCCACCCTTTACCCAGTGGTGCTGGGTACTTCTAGCATCCTGAGAATCACTGAATGGTGTTTCTGCAACACTATGTTTTTCTGTATTAGTGTTCTAGTTCTATACTAGTATTATGCTAATCATGCCATGTGAATTGTCCACAGTGAGGTTAATACTTTATACCCCGAAGGTAAGTACATAGTATAATTGTTGTATGCTACGTAATAATCAGTAGCTGAGAGAAATGTTCCAGAATTTGAGAGGCTAGGAGATCTGTGTTCTTCAGCTAACCTTACTCGTTGTGCTTGTGACTAGCATCCCTTCATGAAGCATTCTGAATTCATGCCTGGCTGTTCTTCATACAGATAAAGACAGACACTGTCCTTGTGATGTGCAGGAAGAAGCGGGAGGAAAAATGGGAATGTCTCACTCAAGTGGAAAAAGAAAGCAAAGAGAAAGAGTATGTGTCTCTTCAATGCTCTGTCTCATTTTCCATTTCTTGTTCTCCAGACTGCCAGGAGAGAGCTCTGTGCTGTACTGGCTGTGCAGTTGGACTCTGAGAAGGGCTCTGACAAGCCCTTAAGGTGTTTGAGAACCATTAGGTTTGGGATTGTTTCGGTACTAGTAGGACTGGCAGCAGAGGAGATACACTTGGAGTAGCTGTTTGCCACTCTCCTACTGTCTCCTTGCTAATGATGAGGGCTGCGTCCTAAGACCAGCAGTCAGAGTGCCAATTCAAGATTCGTTTGTATTTTGATGGCTGCATTCGTTGTAAAAACTGTCCTAGTGAGGTTGACTTTTTTTTTTACGTTAAGTGTATATTACATAGAAATATTCACATATACTCCCTGCAGCTGTGCTGGTGGAAATGATTAGTATTTTGTCACCTCTGTGTAAAGTGCCCACACAAAAATCCTATCGTCCTTTTGGCAGAACAAGTCTTTTTTTACCTAGATCATTATACAAAGTCTCTAGCTAATTTGTTTTGCTTCAAGTGCTTAGGAGTAATTCTATACAGCAGGAAACACCTGGGGACAAGATTACATATATATATATGTGTGTGTGTATATATATTTAAAAAAATGTAGTATATTTTGTAATAATGTTGTATTATTTTAAAATACATGTTCTCCAGAAGGGAATGTATATACCCACTTTAAAACATGGAAACACTCTTGAGAAAATTATGCCTGCCAACAGCTCATTTTGGGTATGCTCGCAGGATAATTTGCTAAAACTGCTTAGTCCTAGCTACCCATATCTGAATTGAGAGCAGTGGTACCTTCCCCTCTCAAATGCCATCCCTGGAGATTGAGAGAAGGTGACTTGACTCCTAATGCAGGTTGCTGGAGGGACAGGGTCATTTTGTTAAGCCTGTCTCTTGCATGGAGAAGTCCTCCACACTGCCCAGCCTGTCATGGTTAGTATTACTGCCTCATTCCAAGTGTTGAGGATGTACAGTGTGACAAATCAAGAAATATACCTCCTGCTCCAGTCTGTGAGACAGGTTATTAGCCCGTGCTTGGGGAACTTGCTCCCTCTGCTGATCTATTTTGCTCTGCGTGTTTTTCAGGTAGCCTGCAGAAACCAGTAACTACCTACCTATGGGGTTTTAGAAAACGGGACAGAGGGAGGGAGGCAGTTTTGCCAGAGAGGTCATTATGTATAACCTGGTAGTGTGGGGCATGTCGTACCCAGGTGCATGCCATGTGGGTGGCACTGTTTATCAGCTGGCTTCTTGAGAAAATTGCTTTGAAATGCAAGGTGTTACAAAAACAGGGTCAGTCAACCTATGGAGATAATTTTAAAAAATGGGAAGTAGAAAATTGCTTTTGGGTTGTGAATGTTATCACTTCAAAGAGTGGTCATTTTTCTGTTTTTATTCTCATCACGTCATGGCACAGACAGATGTTGGCACTTTCTGGCTCTCTCATATTCCACTCCCTGACTTCGAGGGTCATTTTACTGCAAAATGCTTCCCATCATCCTTAGTGGGAAAACTCTGGTATACTACCCACCTTGCACTTAGTTTAAGGGTACACTTTAGGGTTCTCCCTACGTGGAAGCTGACTGAGACTGCCAGGGTCTGAAGACTGCCAAATCAAAATCCTCACTGTTACCAGGGTGTTTCAAACAAATAGTAATTTTTTTGCCCAGAATTGCTGGATATATCTGATCTTCTGATGTGTATCTGTCTTGCAGGAAGGCTGCCTACGACACCTCAGATCCTAGTGAAGGGCTTATGAACCTTTTAAAAAAGATTTACGCAGAAGGGGATGATGAAATGAAGCGCACCATCAACAAGGCCTGGGTTGAAAGCAGAGAAAAGCAGTGCAAAGGGGAGACACCAATGGATATTTGAAAGTACTCTAAGGGCTGTCTTAATACTGATCTTCCATGTGAGACGTGCTGTGCTGCAAAGATCATCGTTTACACAACCTTCTTCCAAGCAAAGACAGTCACTTTCCATTTCAGGTTGGAGAAAATATTTAAATAAAATAGCTTATAAAGCATTTCCTTCAGTCAAGTGGCTCACCATTTCCTGAAGAGTGGCGTGTAGGTGTATCCTTATCCCTCCTTAAGAAAGCATCTCAGATGAGTGGAGAGTTGTAAAACTGAGAATGTAAAAGAAAAGGAATCCTAAAATAGGATAGTCACAGCCTCTCTGTTGCAAGAGACAGCTGTACCCCTCTGGTTGCTGGGGTTAATGTTGCACTCGCTACATGGGGTGTTGTTTTTTAATTTAATGTGGGAAAATCTGTTGAACTGTAAAGCATGTCACAGAGAGAGAAATGCTGAAGAAAGTGGAAGCACTATCTCAAGCACTTGCTAGTTGAGCAGAAAGAATATGGTGTTAATCCTGTGGTATTAAAAAATCAATGGTTACTCTCAGGAACTAATTACTGGCTGTTGAGTTTTGAAAATGAAAGCAGCTCTATGGCACCTATGCTAACTGTGACCTCCTTGGGGTATCTTTGAGGTGGCAGGAGGACAGTGAGTTTGCCCTGGCTGTAGCAGTATGAGAAGAGAAACAACCTCCCCTTTCTCCAATCAGCTTGCAAGAGTTTTAAGGTAACAAAAGTACAGAGTATATTGAGGCAGCTTAGACTCCAAAATTTGACTAAATGGGGGTGATGGGTTGCTGTCAATTTGCTTACCTTCCATCTGGTGGTAGCAGTTCTACTTGGCTTGTTCACAGCAGCCTCTCGGCCCCACTGCTAGAGAGGGGGTGGAACAGCCACTTCCCCTTGAAGAAGAGTACAGGGCAAATGTGAACTTGGCAGCAGGCTTGTTGCTGTTTTTGTTTTTTCCTTCCTGCATCCTTTTCATGTCTCCCAAGGACAGGTTGGTTTTTTGCCTAATGAATTAAGGAAGCCATTACTCTTTTATTATGTTCTGGACTAGGACTTACTTGCTACTGTGTTTCTAAAGCATTGGACCAAGCGCCGCACTACAAGCAGGAGGTAAATGCTAGCATGTTGTAGTTTCTAACAGATCCTTTATCCATTTTGTCTGCTTGTTAATATACATATATAAAATGCTTAGCAAGAGTATCTAAACTCGAGGCCATGTTTTATTTTCAGTTTGTGCTCACCCTTGTTCATGGCAGAATACCACTCTGCCCTGTTGTGCAATTCCATTTATGCTTTTACCCAAATTACTGTGGTGAACGTACCGTATGGTGTCAAAAAAACTGCTTAAACGAGCCTTGTGATGTATGTCTTTATTTCTGATGTTGCCCATATCACAAACCTCAGCTTAGTTCTGCAACCATCAGGTAGTGAATTTTTATCCTCAAGATAAAACTGCCTCTCATACAGAGCAGTTTAACATAGTTTTGCTGCTTCTGGTCAGCTGATACTAATCACAATCCAGTGAGTTCAATGAATCAGCATGGCATCTCATCCTTTCCCTATTAGTTTGATACTGATGCTGGACTCGTAGACAGGACACTCTTTAATTACTTGAACAAACACACTGAACCTGTTCTGTGTTTTCTGCCTGAATATGTATGTCCATGCAGTGATCTACCACATAGCCCTCTGTATCCCAGACATCTGAGCATGGTCAGCAAAATGGCGGAAAACAATTCTGCTGAGCCTCCAACGCCGCTTCACCCCCCGTGGGCGGGATGTCAGGACACACCTATTTCGGATCCTCACAGGGCAGCTGTCTCGGGGCAACTCAGCAATCTCTTTATCAGCCACTTCCTAAAATAGAAGACCACAGCACAAAGTTCATCTGTGTTGCCCAGGATTTTGAGGGAGCTCATTGCCAGACCTCGAAATCTACTTGTAGAGGAGATACCACCCCAAGCTCCTCTACCCTCTCATGAGTATGCTTCACTGTTTGATAGGGAACTTGCACATGTCTTCCTCACTTGACCCCACTTTCTGGGCATCCTAACGGTGAATGTTAGATTATTCACATGGAGACCCCGAAGTTAACCTCATTACACAGACTGAGCAACCTCAAGCCACTAATTACAGTTAGTCAAAATCAACTTGGTTTTCTCCTTGTTGCAGGGTGGGCTAGTCCTTTAAAATGAGCTGGTTTTTATTAACTGCCTTCCCAGGTAATATTCTTTGATGTCAGTAAAAGGAATCTAATACAGTGTACCCCAGAAAGAGTTATAGCCAGGAAGACAAGTCAAAGTGTCTCTTCTTCTAATGAGAAGACTTAAGAAATTTTAAGAACTTCCACATCCAACAAGAGAGCTTATCAGTTTTCAGGAAACACAAGGTTGCAGCTAATGGAATTTCAGAAGAATAAGTGAGCTCAGCAGACAAATGCTGCCTAAAGGAAGTGGCTTGAGGTTGGGTAAGTGTCCCTAACTACAGCATTCTTAATATATTACTTTGTGAAGGACAGAAGGGCTCAAAGAATCGTCTGTTCAGTCAGGGAAGGAAGTCACAGCTGGAGGTGAAAGGAAGGTCTGAGGCTGGACTACAAGAACTCCCATTACACTGCAGGAGTGCTGAAAAGCAGTAATGCTCTCCTGCAGGAATGTTCACCTTCAAAGGAAGACAGCATTGAGACAGCAGCAGTGTGATTTTCAGCAACAGCAAGGTCAGTTAGGACTTCCTGTCTTCAGAACGTATTTCTGGTTTTGTCCAGTTGTGCATCTTACTGCGTATACAGCTGTATATAGACACTATCTAGTACAGCCGAACACTTGCAGTATTTTTTTGGCCTATTCAGTTCCTACAGTTTTATTTAGAAAGCAGCCTATACTTTTAGAGAGAACTTGCAGCCTGATTTTTGAAAAAGTTTAATTTTGGAGGCCAAGTAACATTTTTGTAGGGGAGGGAAAAGTTACTTTCCTGCAGTCATCTTCTTCAATCTAACTGCCGCTGTGACTTTGTGACTTGAAAAGGTGACAAAAGCAGCTCAGGAATACCAAAAGCAAAGCCAGTTGCATGACATTACTTTTTTTTGTTTGTTTTACCCTGTAAGAACAGCCAACACAGACTAGACTTGCCAAGAGAATGGCAAAATCAGTATGTAAAACCAAATTCATACACTTTCTCTTCCACAGTCTTTAAAGGTGAAGGGATCTCCCCACAACTAGACTTGGCCAAGCTGAATAGGTACAGGAATATTTCTGATACTTGAAAATGTATCAGAAGGGCAGGGTGCTGAATATGTGTATATTTAAGAACAGACCTAACACCCAGATCTGATGCAGCTTTTATATGCTTGTAGCTCAAGCAAGGAGCAAAGTGAAGCATTTCTAATGGAACAAATTGGTGGTTTTGGCTGGATCAGGCTTCTTCCAGGTTGTTAAATAAATATAAGAACAAAAAATCTGAAGTGTATTTAGGAAACTATGAAAGTAACCATATTACCGGGATATAAGGAAAACGTGTTAGGGACAGCTGCGAGGAGAAAAATGCGACTTCACTGTGTGTAGTGTTACAGATAGTGCTCAGATGAGAAGCACTGGTTTAAAAACCCAAACCACCGCACAACCTGTTGTTCTACACGCCCCCACAGGCTGAGGCTCTGCAGACACCGGGGCAGCAGTGGTCACTTTGCCACATGCCGTGATTCTGTGAGTTAGGGAAACGTGAGCAGTGGAAAAGCTACCGCTGCAGCTCAGAGCAGGCCCCAACAGAAGCCGTGGCCCTTGGGCTGGCCGGGGTGTGGCTGTGGGGGGGCCTGTGGGGTACCTGTAGCTCCTTGGGCAGGATGGCGTTCTTCCGGATGGCGTTGATCCGCAGCCTCTCATCTGCATATTCATATGCCAGCTTCCGTCTCTTGACGTCCCGCAGCATCCTCCAGTCCACGTAGTAGCTCCGCACTTGCCTTGTGCATGGTGAGGGGAGAACCTAATTACAAAGATTAAGTTTATAATAATACAGTTTATAAATTGTACCCACTGTACAGTTTTGGCACGTCCAGTTTGCCCAATTCAGGTATGAATTATTCCCAGAAACTTAACTTGTCTTTGTCAGACTCTTTCAAATTCCTGCCTTGCAGCTCTAGGGTGTGATCCAGCTCAGTTCACAAAAGCCAGCAAGTAATTTAGCATACGGGAGACAAGAATAACCCGCAGTTACATGCAGCCCTCCCCCCCCGCCGCAGTGTTCCCGGCGCCAGCGAACCGTGGGGCTCAAGCGCTGTTGGGGCCCGCCACCTTCCCCAGCAGCCTGACAAGCCCCGGGGCCTCCCGCCGGACCCTGCACGGTCTCCGGCGCCCGGGCCGAGCGGTTAACGGTACCGGAAGGGAAGAGGGAGGGAGCGAGCCGGGCTGACCTGCCGAGCGGCCCGCAACACCCAGCCCACCGTGGCTGCCGCCATCTTCTCGGTGCGCGGCGGCGGGGCCGCGCATGCGCCGAGGCCCGGCCACAGCGGGGGATGCCCCTTGTGCCTGTCCCACCTGGTGCTCCAAAGGAAGAAGGATGCGGCCACCTCCGACAGGGTCGCCGGGCCCCGAGGGGAGTTCTCCAGAGCACCACCCCAGCCCCTGCCCCCGACCACCCCTCAAAACACCTCGCGGAACGGCTTTTCTCACCGAATCGGTGCTCCGCTGCTCCCTGCGGGGACGAGTGCGAAGGGCTCTCTGCTGCTCCGGCCGCTCCCGGCGGGGCTGGACCCCTCACTACCCCTGCGGCGATGGCTGACGGCGCCTCCCCGGGACGGCGACTTAACCCCACGGCGCTCGCAGATCCCCTCAAGGCGATGGTCGACCCCCGCCCGCCCGCCCGTCCCGAGCCGACCGCGGACGCTCCCCAAGCGGCGCCGACCCCCGACCGCCCTCCTGCCCCTTCCTCGGGTGGGTCCCGCTCCCCCCTTCCCCTCCGGCGCCGGTCCCGCTCTCCGCTTCCTTTCAGGCGGCCGCTCTCCCCGTCACACAGGCGCGTGGCGGGATCATCCATTAATCGCGGGATCATCCATCAATCACAGAATTATCCAGCACAGGATCGGATCATCGATCGATCCCAGGATCACCGATCGGTCACGGGATCATTCATCACAGAACCATCAATCACAGACTCAGATCAGGATCATCGATCAATCCCAGGATCATCCATCAATCACAGAATCATCCATCGATCACATTTCCGGATTTGGGAGCCTTTGTGCTCCACTGGCAGCCCGTGTGGGATGGCCGCCCCGTTAGCGGGGTGTGGGTCAGGGTGCCCCTGCAGCGGAGAGAAGGAGCCTCCGCCGGCCTTTGGGACCAGGGCCGCCCTGTAAGTCAGGGCCCGGGCAGTGCCCTGGCGTCCCGGGCACTTTGCAGTCCAGGTATTACCGTTTTCAGTTAGTTTCCGGAACACAGACCAAGAGTCCACATTTAGGAAGGAGACATTGTTTATTGCAGGTTTGCAGAAAGCCGGGTGCTCGGTGGACTCCCACAGATCAAGCACACCTTCCTCATTATACAGGGTTTCCTTTAAACAAAAATGCAAATTCATCTTAACCCTTAAGTACACCGATATTAACATCTATATACTTACTTGGTGAGTTCTTTTGTGAGAAGGGGTTCCTTCCCGTTAAGTTTAACTACGTATTGTTTTCTGCTACTTGTGATAGCCATCACCTGTGTCTATAGACAGTCACACCAAGATAAGCTCAGCAAGTACCTCAAGGTTATACCCATCTCCTGTGGCTACAGACGTTCACACCAGGATACATTCACACTAGGGTAGCTCAGCAAGCACCTCCTTCGTTGGTCATGCTGGCCTGTCTCTTCTGGTATCATTCCCCCCCTCTGAGACTTGTCTAAGGGCATCCTTTAGATAACTCTCATCTCACATCGAGCACATCAAGTTGCTCGCTGAATGAATACTGAGCAGCACTTACAGGTGCATTGTAGAAGTACATATAAACATATGAAAGCTAACAAGATTAATATCAATAACATAAACAATTTCTTGAGCCATAAGCTTAAATCAAGGAACCAGGAAGTTAACCATCTCCAAACCTCTTTGAATTCTAGAGAGGTATCATCCTTTAGAATTTCATGTAAGATCTTAGTTTGTTGCCAAATTTCATTTAAAGCAGTAGTTCTCCCACTCTGATCTAGGTATTCACAACAGCTGGTATTAATCACTGCATAGTCCTAGGCTAACAACATATCTAAAGCCATCCTATCTTGGATAGCTATTTTTGCAACTTTTGATCCCTCTTCTTGTAAAGCAAGGATAGCATCAGAAGTTCAGTTTCCAAATCATTCTGTGAAGACAGAAGTGTTCACTATGGTCTTTTCTAAATCACTTACTCTAAGCCAAGGAATAAACCATCAGGCAAAGGAAGGAAATTTCACTAGTCTTTCTGTTAAAGGGTTATTCCTTTTTTTTGTCTTCTCATTAATGATCTTAGCCATGGCCTCTGATCCTCATCACTTAATCTTTTTATTACTGTGATATTGTGAATCTCTGGCCCCAAAGTACACATTCCTGACCAATTTGGAGGTAGGGCCTTTCTTGCTTTGTTCCCACATAACCACCACTACCTTTTGGAACATTCCAATAGCCATCCTGCTGTTACTTTCTTTGTAACTGCATTGACCAATCACAGTATGGACAATGTCCTACTGAAGTATTACTACATGACCCAGTCTTATTTGTCATTATATATTTAACACTAGAAAGACTGGGATCCCATATATCCCAAGTTTGAAGGCCAGTTTCATTCTCTTGCATGTGTTTGGTGGTGGGTTTTTTTTTGGTTCCTTTGTTTATTTCTTTGGTTTGGTTTGTTTTTTTCTCCTGGGTTGATGGTTGGACTTGGTAATCTTAGAGGTCTTTTCCAACCATAATAGTTCTGTGTGATTCTGTGATTCTATTAGTTTTGTTTTTCTCAACAAATTATTCCAAGATGTATTAAAAGTAATTGGCATCCCTACTAAGGGTACTCCCTTAGTATTGTGTTCTGGGAAATGGGAACACACCCAGCAAATTTTTTTATTAGCTATTTTCGTAGCTTTCCAAGTAATTTCCAAATAAAGGTTTTAATTCCAAGAATTGGAGCATCCCTCCTGGTTCCCTTTAGTCTTCTGGCTCAGGATCACAAGCAGAAACAACCACTATACTTTTCTCATTGTTGGACTCTGGAAGTAGTGTACCTGTATAGAACCATTAAAAAATATCAATGTTATTCCCAAAAGACAATACAAGAAAATTTCCTTTTGCATACACTCTGTATGTGAAACTGATTTAATATTAGTCCAAATGCAGTTCATCTAGCATCCTTTTTAATTTTGGTTTGCAAAGGGTAATTTAGAGGCATCGCTGTCCATTTTTTTTTCTGAGTGTTGCTCTCTTGATCCATGTGTAATGGAACCAAGGCTCAATTCCTTCAAGCTTCCCAGACATATGTCTTGTTAACAAAACTTGGAACGGTCCTTTCCACTTTTCCTTTAGAGGTTACTGGTGAGACTCAGGGGTGCTTTCAGCTGCAAATAACCTGTCAAGAGAATACAACACTTTCCCTAAAGATATTAAATATTCTTTAACATTAAACATTCTTTAACATTTCCAGTTAAGGATTTTGGTTTTGGTTCATTGCTATTTACCATATAAGGCTTCCTGTACATAATCTCAAAAGGACTTACTTTTTCTTATGACTTTGGGGTCACTGTTGCCCTGAAAAAGGCCAAAGGTAAACCATGTAACCACTCAATATTAGTTTCCTGACAGATTTTACTAATGTGTTTCTTTAAGGTCTTTTATGGCTCCAAATACATGTACCACTCTAAACACATAGTCAGTCCAAATAGTCAGTCTTCCTTGGCCAGCTCCAATCCCTGTAATAAGGTGATCAGTTCTGCTTTTTGGGCAAACACATTAATTGGAAGAGGCTTAGCTTCCATCTCTGAGCATGCAGTCACAATGGCATATACCACTTTTCAGTATCCTTCTGACATAAAGCTGCTACCATCCACAAACAGTTCCAACTCAGCCTTTGCTAAGGGTGTATCCTGCAGGTCTGGCTGGCTGGAATATACCTACTTGTTTGCAAGCCGTCTGAGTTGACTTTTCTTCCCCTGTTACTGGTAACGCTTGAGTGTCCCTTTTGTTCTAGCGCAGCAGTTTCTGCATGAGGCACATGCACACGTGTTGGCCCCGAGTTAGGTTTTCTGTCTCTTGTATTAGCAACACTGTTACTGCCACTGCTGCAAGCAAGCAGGCCATCCTGAACTTGATCTTTTTGATCAGTTCCTAACCTTCTCTCTCCCTTGGTGACTTCAAACCTGGTTGCACAGCCTTTGCTCTTCCTGGTATTTCAGTGGCCCGCAAACGGGGTTAACAGCATTCATCACGTCTTCCAGAATAGCGTTCAGGTTCTCCTTTTGTTCTGCGTTCTGTAAAACAAGTGCTTGCATCTCCAAGGAGGCATTCTTCAGGAATATGAACACATATATTTTATTTCTGAAAGGTGATCTGAGCCCTTACTTTAGTCAATAGGTTCCTTCCTAAAAGCAGCAATGGGCATTCAGGTATGTATAAAAAATAATGAGTGAAGGTCTTTTCTCACCTCACACCAGAGGGGGTAGAAAAAGGGCTTCACTTCTCTTTTCCCTGTTGCACCAACAACTGGCATAGAAAAAGTACATAGAGGCCCCTTGAAAGAGTTTAGAACAGAATAAGTATCTCCTGTATCAGACAAAAAATTAATCTTCTCCTTCCCCAGCTTTATTTTAACCAGGGGTTCTGCTGGAGAATTTAATCCTGCCCCCAGTCCCTATCAGAGTCTCTATCTCGATCCATTGCCAGTATTTCAAATATAGGCTCGAGTGTTGGAGGATGGGGGACAAGTGTGGCCGGGGGTCGGGAGGTGCTGTGCAGAGTTTGCATGCAGGGGCCGGCCCGGCGCCCCTCTGTCCTCCAGGCGGAGAAGCGGGGACTTCAGGTTTCCGGCCGTGTCTTCCTGCCTTCGCAGAAGTTGCTTGTGGAGAAGAAAGAAGAGACATCCGTCGTGTGTGGAAGGAACCGCGAGGCAAAAGCGAGCGGAAGGACGAGCAGCAAGAGCAAGAAGAGGCAAGAAAAAAGCCCTCCTGGGAAGAGGCATCTCGCCGCCTGCGGGGCTGCGGACACCTCACGCACCCCTGGCCCTGGGGGGCTGTGTCCCGTGCCCCTGGAGCTGCCCTTTTCCCAGCTCTCCAGGGCCGGCAGTGCCCAGCGAAGCGCTTTCTCCAGGGCCGCGTTCCCCGTTTCGCTCCTTTCCTGCCCCGCTCTGCCCGGGCGGGGGCGGCCGTCGCGCGCCTGCGGGAGGGGGAGCGGGACCCGCCTGGGGAGGGGCGGGCGGGGCGCGTGCCCCCTGCGGCGGGAAGCGCGCGGGCGTCTCGCGGGGCAGGGGCGGGCGGGAGGAGCCGTCGCGAGCGGTGGGCGCCAAGGGTCGCGCGCCTGTGTGAGGGGGAGAGCGGGAACAGCGCGTGAGGGGAAGGGGGGAGCGGCACCGGCGCCTGAGGGGAAGGGGGGAGCGGGAACTGCGCCTGAGGGGAAGGGGGGAGCGGCACCGGCGCCTGAGGGGAAGGGGGGAGCGGGAACTGCGCCTGAGGGGAAGGGGGGAGCGGCACCGGCGCCTGAGGGGAAGGGGCGAGCGGGACCCGCCTGGGGAAGGGGCAGGAGGGCGGTCGGGAGTCGGCGCCGCTTGGGGAGCGTCCGCGGTCGGCTCGGGACGGGCGGGCGGGCGGGGGTCGACCATCGCCTTGAGGGGATCTGCGAGCGCCGTGGGGTTAAGTCGCCGTCCCGGGGAGGCGCCGTCAGCCATCGCCGCAGGGGTAGTGAGGGGTCCAGCCCCGCCGGGAGCGGCCGGAGCAGCAGAGAGCCCTTCGCACTCGTCCCCGCAGGGAGCAGCGGAGCACCGATTCGGTGAGAAAAGCCGTTCCGCGAGGTGTTTTCGGGGGGCGGCGGGAGGTCGGGGCTGGGGTGGTGCTCTGGAGAACTCCCCTTGGGAACCGGTGGCCCTTTCGCAGCTGGGCGCATCCTCCTGCCTTTGGAGCACCTGGTGGAACAGGCACAGGAGGCATCTGTCGCGTGGCACTGCGAGGCAAGAACGAGAAGAGGAGTGGAGGAAGCCTGGAGGACTGAAGGGGAGGACAGAGAAAGGTTTTGTGGGCAAAGGGACCTCCCTGTCACCGGGGCTGTGGTCACACAGTAGCGTTGCCAGCACCTTTGGTGCCCTGGCTGGCTTTGTGCCAGGCAACCTCCCTGTAAGCAGGGCTCGGGTCTCTGCTTTTGGTGGCCTTTGGCCACATTCCCCGTGGTTGGGCTGCCCAGAAGGAGAGGCAACCCTGTGAGGAGGTTGAGAGCCACCATCTCCACAGCTGAGCTCCTGAAGCCGTGGTGTTGTGCTGCAGCCAGGAGGGTAAGTCCATGAATTGGGCACAGGTGGGAGCCTCGGGCTCCCAGGGGCTTGTTGGGAGTAGGGCTGTGCATGTCCCATGTGCCTGGGAGGAGATGCTGGGAGGGTGGAATGGAGAGAGGGAGGCAGGGATGGACCCCATGTAAGCAGGTAGGGGGTCCCTGTTTCCTTCAGGTAGGGGAGTTGGCACAGCTCAGGCCTAACTGTGTTCTCCTTCCTTGGCAGCAGCTGGCACAGAAGAAGGAAGCGGCATCGTGTGGACCGTCGAGGCAAGAGCAAGTGAGAAGAGGAGCAGTGTCAGGCTGAAGAGGGGCACGAGAAAGGCGCTCTGGGCAAAAGGACCTCCCTGTCACGAGGGCGAGGGTCACATAAGAGCCTGGCGGGCACCTTTGGGCTGCCCTGGCCGGCTTTGTGCTGGGTGACCTCCCTGTAAGCAGGGCTGGGTCTTTGCTTTTGCTGCCGTTGGCCTTTTGCCGTCTTGCTCCTTTGGCTGCCCGGAGGGTGTGGCAACCCGGTAAGGAGAGGGAGAGCCACCGTGTCCACACCCGAGGGGGAAAGGGAGCTCGCTGGACCCCCCGGCCACCCTGTAAGCAGGGGAAGGCCCTTTCCCTGGCCCCCTCCTCCGGCCCTGGCAGGTTTGTGATTGCTGGTGGACTAGCCAGCCTGACCCTCTGGAGTCAGAGCATGTCCCCAAGGAGGACCACCATGTCAGCAGGGGCGGGAGGTGCTGGGAGGGGATCTTCTGTAATCAGGTGAGTCTCTCTGGCCCCAGCCTTTCAGAGGCATGAGGCTTAAATGTGTGGGGCTGGGCTTCTGCTCCTATGTCCCGGGGGGGGAGGGATGGACCCCTTGTAAGCAGGTGGGTGTCCTTTAGGTCCCAGCCTTTTAGAAGTGTGGGGCTGAGATGTGTGGGGCTGGGCGTGCCCTGCCCTAGCTCTCTTTCTCTCTGCCTTCAGCCCCAGGACCCAGCTTGTGAGAAAGAGAACACTGGGGGAAGGCGGGAGGCTGTGGGGAGAAAGGGGCCCCCTCCGGGCATTGGGTCAGGACCCGGCTCCTGCCTGGGCAGCTCTGGCAGTGGGAAGTCCTTGTATAGAGAGCCTTGAGCTGGGCTGGTGCCCCGGAAGCAGGGCTGGGGCCTCTGCAGTTTTCCTCCCTCGGGGCCACTGGGCGCCATGGCGGGGAGAAAACTGGGCCCAATGCTGAGTCTGGGGGGGCAGGGGGTAGGAGGGGGGAAGGACGGCCGGGGGTAGGGGAACGCGGTGGGAACCTTCCTCCGGGGGCTGGCGTTTCTTTCTCCGCCAGGCGGAGGAGCTGGTGCTCGAGCGCGCCCTCCTTCCTTGGCAGCAGCTCCTGGATAAAGAAAGACGAGGCATCGTGTGGCGTGGCCAGGCAGGAGCGACTGAGCGGTGGGCTAAGGAGGGGGAGGGCAACGCGCTCCTGTCACTGGGGCCGCGGTCACACAAGAGCATGGCCTGCACCGCTGGTGGCCTGGCTGGCTTTGTGCTGGCTGACCTCCCTGTAAGCAGGGCTTGTGTCTTTGGCCCTTGGCCACATTGCTCCATGGTTTGGCTGCCTGGAGAGCGTGGCAACCTGGTAAGGAGGGGGAGAGCCACCGTGTCCACACCCAAAGGGGAAAGGGAGCTTGCTGGACCCCCAGGCCACCCTGTAAGCAGGGGAAGGCCCTTTCCCAGGCCCCCTCCTCCAGCCCCAACAGGTTTGTGCCTGCTGGCAGCCTGGCCAGCGTGACCCCCTGGAGTCAGGGCATGTCACAGCATTTGCCCCTTGGCCACTCGCGTAGCCCCTTGGCGTGTTGAGGCCCCTCTGGCCTCCATGCAGCCCGGGGGGCAGCTGTGAGGCTCTGCTCTCCTGCTCGATGGTAGGGAAGGCTCATTTGCCATTGGCTGCACAGGGCTCGCTCTCTTTTCTGGGAACTTCTGTTTTTCCCTGTCTGTGACTGTGACTGTGTCTGTGTCTGCGTCCGTGTGAGTGAGCGAACGAATGAGCTTCTTGTTTAGGCCCCTGTTAAAATGACTGCAGCGTACTTAGCCTGAACTTCCCAGGTGAGAGGGCAGGGCTCTGTGCAGCAACAGGGGGCTCCCCTTGGAGCCTGTGAGCAGAGGGAGCGTCCGGGCTTGCCCCTTTGTTTGCAGGACGGAGCGAAGCTGCTGAAGCGTGGAGCTGTCAAGGCGACCCGCCTGTAGCCAGGGCCCAGGTCTGTGCCTGTGCAGCTGCCAGCCCCGGTGACAGCCCCGTACTGGAGGTGTGTGTCACAAGCTGTGGAGCCCTCTGTCCCCAGAGCAGCCCCAGCTCCCTGTCAGCAGGGCTGTGGGTGCCCCCTGTCCTTGGAAGGCCCCCCCGTAATGAGGTGGGTGCCTCTGACCCCAGCCTTTCAGGTGCAAAAATGTGAAAGTTGTGTCTCCACACGGCATTGGAACGGCTTCTTTAAATCTAGGGAACGGCCCTGAGCCAAGTACCTCCCCCTGAGGCAAAAAGCTCCATCCCAAAAGCCCCAAGGATGCTGTTGTGTGACTGCGGCCCTGGGAACAGGGAGGCCCCTTTGCCCAGAGTGTCCTCCTCTCTCCCGTTTTCCGTCCCGCTGCTCCCCCTCTCCCTCGCTCTTGCCTTGCGTTTCCTTCCCCACACGGCGGATGCCTCTTTTTTGTTGTTTTTCTCCTTCTTTCTTCTCCCGGAGCTGCAGAGCGGTGCCGGCTCCTCCGTGGGGAGGACCGGGGGGTGCCGGCCCTGGGAGGAACCTCCCCGCGGCGCTGTCCTACTCGTGGCCGTCTTTCCCCCCTCCGCAACCTGCCCCCCCGGGTTCAGCCACCTTAGACTCGGGCCCGCTTTTTTCACCGCCTGGTGAGAAAACGACCGGCAGCCTGGACGTTGAGAGCAGAGGCCCCGGCCCTGCTTCCGGGGTGCTGGCTCAGCCCAACGCCATCAAAGAAAAGGGCTTCCCAGTGCCAGGGCTGCCTGGGCAGGACCTGGGCCCTGCTTGAAGCACATCCCCGGTGCCCGGAACGGGCCCTGTACCCCTAAGCTGCTCCTGGGGCTGAGGGCAGAGAAGAGGGGGACGAGGGCAAGGCGGAGCAGGGCAGAAAAGAAGGAGCAGGGTAGAGGATTTAGGGTGGCAAGCACCACTTGTAGAGCCCAAACACCTGACATCGTGGAGCAGGCAAGGTGACCTGGCTGTAGTCAAGGCTCAGGTCTGTGCCTGTGCAGCATTTGGGACCAGGTCACCCTGTAAGTCAGGGCCCGGGCAAGTGCCCTGGCATCCTGGGTGCTTTGCAGTCCAGGCAGCAGCTGGGGCGCCCCGTAAGCAGGGCTGAGCCGCCTCTTTGGCCGCTGCTTTGCTTGCCCAGCTGCATTTGCCCAGGGTGCCCGACTCAGAGCCCACCTCCAGCACCGGATGGAACTCGGCAGGAGCCTGGAGCAGCAATTTGGTGAGAAAAGCCAATTGGTGAGGTTTTTTCTTGGGGGGGGGGGTGGTGGGGTGGTCACCTTTTAAGGGACAGTGGGTAGCTGTGGGAGGAGGGCCAGAGCCAAGTGGTGCTGTGGTGACCTTCCACGTGGGTTCCGATTCAGCAACCCTCTGTTCTCCAGTCAGAGGAGCAGGGAATTCTCAGTCCTCAATATGTCCTCCTGCCTTTGCAGCAGCTGACGCAGAAGAAGGAAGCAGCATCGTGTGGACCGTCGAGGCAAGAGCGAGTGAGAAGAGGAGCAGTGTCGGGCTGAAGAGGGGCACGAGAAAGGCGCTCTGGGCAAAGGGACCTCCCTGTCACCAGGGCGAGGGTCACATAAGAGCCTGGCGGGCACCTTTGGGCTGCCCTGTCTGGCTTTGCGCTGGGCGACCTCCCTGTAAGCAGGGCTGGGTCTTTGCTTTTGCTGTCGTTGGCCTTTTGCCGTCTTGCTCCTTTGGCTGCCCGGAGGGCGTGGCAACCCGGTAAGGAGGGTGAGAGCCACCGTCTCTGCACCCGAGGGGGGAAAGGGAGCTCGCTGGACCCCCAGGCCACCCAGTGAGCAGGGGAAGGCCCTTTCCCAGGCCCCCTCCTCCAGCCCCAGCAGGTTTGTGCCTGCTGGCAGCCTGGCCAGCGTGACCCCCTGGAGTCAGGGCATGTCATAGCATTTGCCCCTTGGCCACCCGTGTAGCCCCTTGGCGTGTTGAGGCCCCTCTGGCCTCCACGCAGCCCGGGGGGCAGCTGTGAGGCTCTGCTCTCCTGCTCGATGGTAGGGAAGGCTCATTTGCCGTTGGCTGCGCAGGGCTCGCTCTCTCTTCTGGGAACTTCTGTGTGTGTGTCCTTGTCCTCGTCTTTGTCAGCGTGAGTGAGTGAGCGAGTGAGCTTGTCCTTTAGGCCCCATTAAAATCGCTGCAGTTTAGCCTGAACTTCCCAGGAGAGAGGGCAGGGCTCTGTGCAGCAACAGGGGGCTCCCCTTGGAGCCCGCGAGCAGAGGGAGGGTCCGGGCTTGCCCCTTTGTTTGCAGGACAGAGCGAAGCCGCTGAAGCGCAGAGCGGGCAAGGTGACCCCGCCTGTAGCCAGGGCCCGGGTCTGTGCCTGCGTGGCCACCTGTGGCGCTGGTAAGCTGCCAGCCCCGGTGACAGCCCCGTACTGGGGGCGTGTGTCACGAGCCGTGGAGCTCTCTGTCCCCAGAGCAGCCCCAGCTCCCTGGCAGCAGGGCTGTGGGTGCCCCCTGCACTGGACGGGAGGAGCTGGGAGGAGATCCCCTGTAATCAGGTAGATCTCTCTGGCCCCGGCCTTTCAGAGGTCTGGGGCTGGGCGTCTGTCTCCTCTGTCCTTTTGGGCCCTATCCCCTGGTTCTCCCACCTGGCTGCCGAGTTTCATTCCTGTTGCTGTGGGGCAAGGTCCAGCTGTCTGTGTGGGGTGGCTGCCCCGTTAGCGGGGTGTGGGTCAGGGTGCCCCTGCAGCGGAGAGAAGGAGCCTCCGTGGGCCTTGGGGACCAGGTCACCCTGTAAGTCAGGGCCCGGGCAGTGCCCTGGCGTCCCGGGCACTTTGCAGTCCAGGCAGCGGCTGGGGCGCCCCGTAAGCAGGGCTGAGCCGCCTCTTTGGCCGCTGCTTTGCTTGCCCAGCTGCATTTGCCCAGGGTGCCCGACTCGGAGCCCACCTCCAGCACCAGATGGAACTCAGCAGGCACATAGAGCAGCAATTTGGTGAGAAAAGCCAATTGGTGAGGTTTTTTCTGGGGGGGTGGGGGTGGTGGTGGTGGGGTTGTTCCCTTCCTTCTTAGGGGATATGAGGGTATGTGTGGGAGGAGGGCCGGGTTCTGCTGTGGAGAGCTTCGGTGCTGGGGCCAATCTGGTGGCTCTCTGACATCCAGGTGGATGAGGACTTCTCGGTCCTTGACTGTGTCCTCCTACATTTGCAGCAGCTGCTGGTGGAGAAGAAAGAATCATAGAATGCTAGGTGTTGGAAGGGACCTCAAGAGATGATCTAGTCCAATTCCTCTGCCAGAGCAGGACCACCTAGGGCAGGTCACACTGGAACGCATTCAGGTGGGTTTTGAAAGTCTCCAGAGAAGGAGACTCCAGAGCCTCTCTGGGTAGCCTGTTCCAGTGCTCTGTAACCCTTACAGTAAAGAAGTTTCTTCTCATGTTGAGGTGGAACTTCCTGTTCCTAGCTTATACCCATTGTTCCTTGTCTTATTACTGGGCACCACTGAAAAGAGACTGGCCCCTTCCTCTTGACCCCCACCCCTCAGATATTTATAGACATTGATAAGATCCCTTCTCAGGACTAAACAGCCACAGTTCTCTCAGCCTTTCTTCATGGGAGATGTTCAAGTCCCTTCCTTAATCATCCTTGTAGCTCTCTGTTGGACCCTCTCCCAGTAGATCCCTATCTCTCTTGAACTGGGGAGCCCAGAATGGGATAGAGTATTCAAGGTGTGGTCTCACCAGGGCAGAATAAGAGGGGGAGGAGAGCCTCCCTAGAGCTGCTGGAGACATTTTTCTGAATGCACCCCAGGATACCATTGGCCCTCTTGGCCCCAGGGGCACATTGCTGTCCCATGGAAGAAGAGGCATCCATCGTGTGTGGAAGGAACCGCAAGTCGACAGTGAGTGAGAGAAGGAGCAGAGGAAGCCTGGAGGACTGAAGTGGAGGAAAGAGAAAGGTACCTTGGGTGAAGGGACCCCCCTGTCACCGGGGCTCTGGTCACACAAGAGCATTGCCAGCACCGTTGGTGCCCTGGCTGGCTTTGTGCTGGGCGACCTCCCTGTAAGCAGGGCTCGGGTCTCTGCTTTTGTTGGCCTTTGGCCACGTTCCCCGTGGATGGGCTTCCTGGAGAGAGGGGCAACCCTGTGAGGAGGCTGAGAGCCGCTGTCTCCACATGCAGGGGGAGATGGGGCTCCTGAAGCTGTGGTGTTGTGCTGCAGCCAGGACGGCCAGCATGTAAGTCGGGCACAGGTGGGAGCCTCGAGCTCCGTGAGGCTAGTTGAGGGTGCCAAACCGAGGGGGAGCACCCTGTGAGCAGGGCTGTGCGCGTCCCAAAGTGCCTGGCAGGAGATGCTGGGAGAGAGGGACCCCGTGTAAGCAGGCAGGGGTCCCTGTTTCCTTCAGGCAGGGGAGTTGGCACGGCTCGGCCCTGACGGTGTCCTCCATCCTTGGCAGCAGCTGGCGCAGAAGAAGGAAGCGGCATCGTGTGGACCGTCGAGGCAAGAGCGAGCGAGAAGAGGAGCGGTGTCGGGCTGAAGAGGGGCACGAGAAAGGCGCTCTGGGCAAAGGGACCTCCCTGTCACCAGGGCGAGGGTCACATAAGAGCCTGGCGGGCACCTTTGGGCTGCCCTGGCCGGCTTTGCACTGGGCGACCTCCCTGTAAGCAGGGCTGGGTCTTTGCTTTTGCTGTCGTTGGCCTTTTGCCGTCTTGCTCCTTTGGCTGCCCGGAGGGCGTGGCAACCCGGTAAGGAGGGTGAGAGCCACCGTCTCTGCACCCGAGGGGGGAAAGGGAGCTCGCTGGACCCCCAGGCCACCCTGTAAGCAGGGGAAGGCCCTTTCCCAGGCCCCCTCCTCCAGCCCCAGCAGGTTTGTGCCTGCTGGCGGCCTGGCCAGCGTGACCCCCTGGAGTCAGGGCATGTCATAGCATTTGCCCCTTGGCCACCCGTGTAGCCCCTTGGCGTGTTGAGGCCCCTCTGGCCTCCACGCAGCCCGGGGGGCAGCTGTGAGGCTCTGCTCTCCTGCTCGATGGTAGGGAAGGCTCATTTGCCGTTGGCTGCGCAGGGCTCGCTCTTCTGGGAACTTCTGTGTGTGTGTCCTTGTCCTCGTCTTTGTCAGCGTGAGTGAGTGAGCGAGTGAGCTTGTCCTTTAGGCCCCATTAAAATCGCTGCAGTTTAGCCTGAACTTCCCAGGAGAGAGGGCAGGGCTCTGTGCAGCAACAGGGGGCTCCCCTTGGAGCCCACGAGCAGAGGGAGGGTCCGGGCTTGCCCCTTTGTTTGCAGGACAGAGCGAAGCCGCTTAAGTGCGGAGCGGGCAAGGTGACCCCGCCTGTAGCCAGGGCCCGGGTCTGTGCCTGCGTGGCCACCTGTGGCGCTGGCAAGCTGCTAGCCCCGTGACAGCCCCGTACTGGGGGCGTGTGTCACGAGCCGTGGAGCTCTCTGTCCCCAGAGCAGCCCCAGCTCCCTGGCAGCAGGGCTGTGGGTGCCCCCTGCATTGGGTGCTGGGAAGGGACCCCCTGTAATCAGGTGGATCTCTCTGGTCCCGGCCTTTCAGAGGTCTGGGGCCAGGTGTCTTATCTCCTCTGTTTTTGAGGCTGGGACCCTGTCTCCACCGCCTGGCTGCTGAGTCATGTTCCCTGTTGCTGCGGGGGAAGGCCGAGCTGTCTGGCTCCCTGGGTGTTGACCAGCCTGTAAGCAGGCTTGGGGTCTGGGAGCCTTTGTGCTCCGCTGGCAGCCCGTGTGGGATGGCCGCCCCGTTAGCGGGGTGCGGGTCAGGGTGCCCCTGCGGCGGAGAGAAGGAGCCTCCGCCGGCCTTTGGGACCAGGTCACCCTGTAAGTCAGGGCCCGGGCAGTGCCCTGGCGTCCCGGGCACTTTGCAGTCCAGGCAGCGGCTGGGGCGCCCCGTAAGCAGGGCTGAGCCGCCTCTTTGGCTGCTGCTTTGCTTGCCCGGCTGCATTTGCCCAGGGTGCCCGACTCAGAGCCCACCTCCAGCACCGGATGGAACTCGGCAGGAGCCTGGAGCAGCAATTTGGTGAGAAAAGCCAATTGGTGAGGTTTTTTTTCTTGGGGGGGAGGGTGGGGGTGGGGTGTGGTCGCCTCTTTGGGGATAGGGGATAGGGGGTAGGTGTGGGAGGAGGGCGGGGGTCAGGTGGTGCTGTGGAGAGCTTCCATGTGGGGTCCAGATTAGCACCCCTCTGTCCTCCATGTGGAGGAGCTGGAATTTCTCCATCCTGACTGTGTCTTCTTGCCTTTGCAGCAGCTGCTGCTGGAGAAGAAAGAAAAGACATCTGCTGTCTGTGGAAGGAACGGCAAGGGAAGAGCGAGTGAGAAAAGGAAGGGGCAAGAGAAAGATCCCCCTTCCCAGGCAGGCTCCCCTGTCCGTGGCGTTGCGTACACCTAACGCATCCCTGGCCCTTGAGGTCTTTTTCCTGTTCTCCTCGAGCTGCTTTTTTCCCAGCTCTCCAGTGTCAGGACTACCCAATAAAGTGCGTTCTCCAAGGTTGAATTCCCTGTTTAGCTCCTTTCCTGCCTGCTCTGCCAGGGTGGGGGCAGCTGTCGTGCGCCGGGGGTGCCAAGGGTCGCGCGCCTGCGAGAGGGGGAGCGGGACACCCGCAGTGGGAAGAGCACAGGGTTCTCACAGGGGCAGGGGCTGACATGAGAAGGTTGTGATTGCTGGTTGATTCTGTGATGGAGGGATGATTCTTGATTTAGGCGATATTTCTGGGCATGATGGATGTTCCTGGGATCGATGATTCTGGATTTGAGTGAGGTTCCTGGGATCCATGCTTTGGACATTGATTGCTGTTCCTGGTATTGATGATTTGGGCATCATCTGATGTTCCTGATATCGATGAGTCTGGGCTCCATTCATATTCCTGGGATCGGTGACTGGGCTCAATTTAGGTTCTTGCAATCTATGATACTGGGCTTGATTGATGTTCCTGGAATCGATGATTCTGGGATCCATAGAGGTTCCTGGGAATCACTGATGCTGGTCTTGATTGATGAGTCTGGGCTCGATTGCTGTTCCTAGGATCGATGATTCAGGCATCAATTGATGTTCCTGGGATCAATGGCTCTGGGCTCAATTGTGGTTCCTGGGATCGATGACTCTGGGCTCGATTGACGTTCCTGGAATCGATGATTCTGGGCTCGATTGAGGGTCATGGGATCGATTGTTCTGGGCTCCACGGAGGTTGCTTGGATCGATGATTCTGGGCTCCATTGATGTTCCTGGGATCGATGGTTCTGGGCTCGATCAAGGTTCCTGTGATCGATGATTCAGGCATCAATTGAGGTTCCTGGGATCGATGACTCTGGGCTCGATTGAGGTTCCTGGATCGATGGTTCTGGGAGTGATTGATGTTCCTGAGATCGATGATTCTGAACTCGATTGATATTCCTGTGAGCAATAATTCAGACATGAATTCATGTTCCTGTGATCGATGATTCAGGTATCAATTGATGGAACTTCAATGGAGCCCAGAACCATCGATCCCATGACCCTCAATCGACCCCAGAGTCATCGATCCCAGGAACCTCAATCGAGCCCAGAATCATCGATCAAAGGAACCTCAATTGAAGCCAGAGTCATCGATCCCAGGAACCTAGGAAGCTCAATCGATACCTGAATCATCGATCCCAGGAACCTCAATCGAGCCCAGAATAATCGATCCCAGGAACCTCCATCGAGCGCAGAATTATGGATCCCACGAACATCAATTGATGCCTGAACCATCCATCCAGGAACCTCAATCGAGCCCAGAGTCATCGATCCCAGGAACATCAATGGAGCCCAGAATCATCGATCCAAGCAACCTCCGTGGAGCCCAGAACAATCGATCCCATGACCCTCAATCGAGCCCAGAATCATCGATTCCAGGAACGTCAATCGAGCCCAGAGTCATCGATCCCAGGAACCACAATTGAGCCCAGAGCCATTGATCCCAGGAACATCAATTGATGCCTGAATCATCGATCCTAGGAACAGCAATCGAGCCCAGACTCATCAATCAAGACCAGCATCAGTGATTCCCAGGAACCTCTATGGATCCCAGAATCATCGATTCCAGGAACATCAATCAAGCCCAGTATCATAGATTGCAAGAACCTAAATTGAGCCCAGTCACCGATCCCAGGAATATGAATGGAGCCCAGACTCATCGATATCAGGAACATCAGATGATGCCCAAATCATCAATACCAGGAACAGCAATCAATGTCCAAAGCATGGATCCCAGGAACCTCACTCAAATCCAGAATCATCGATCCCAGGAACATCCATCATGCCCAGAAATATCGCCTAAATCAAGAATCATCCCTCCATCACAGAATCAACCAGCAATCACAACCTTCTCATGTCAGCCCCTGCCCCTGTGAGAACCCTGTGCTCTTCCCACTGCGGGTGTCCCGCTCCCCCTCTCGCAGGCGCGCGACCCTTGGCACCCCCGGCGCACGACAGCTGCCCCCACCCTGGCAGAGCAGGCAGGAAAGGAGCTAAACAGGGAATTCAACCTTGGAGAACGCACTTTATTGGGTAGTCCTGACACTGGAGAGCTGGGAAAAAAGCAGCTCGAGGAGAACAGGAAAAAGACCTCAAGGGCCAGGGATGCGTTAGGTGTACGCAACGCCACGGACAGGGGAGCCTGCCTGGGAAGGGGGATCTTTCTCTTGCCCCTTCCTTTTCTCACTCGCTCTTCCCTTGCCGTTCCTTCCACAGACAGCAGATGTCTTTTCTTTCTTCTCCAGCAGCAGCTGCTGCAAAGGCAAGAAGACACAGTCAGGATGGAGAAATTCCAGCTCCTCCACATGGAGGACAGAGGGGTGCTAATCTGGACCCCACATGGAAGCTCTCCACAGCACCACCTGACCCCCGCCCTCCTCCCACACCTACCCCCTATCCCCTATCCCCAAAGAGGCGACCACACCCCACCCCCACCCTCCCCCCCAAGAAAAAAAACCTCACCAATTGGCTTTTCTCACCAAATTGCTGCTCCAGGCTCCTGCCGAGTTCCATCCGGTGCTGGAGGTGGGCTCTGAGTCGGGCACCCTGGGCAAATGCAGCCGGGCAAGCAAAGCAGCGGCCAAAGAGGCGGCTCAGCCCTGCTTACGGGGCGCCCCAGCCGCTGCCTGGACTGCAAAGTGCCCGGGACGCCAGGGCACTGCCCGGGCCCTGACTTACAGGGTGACCTGGTCCCAAAGGCCGGCGGAGGCTCCTTCTCTCCGCCGCAGGGGCACCCTGACCCGCACCCCGCTAACGGGGCGGCCATCCCACATGGGCTGCCAGCGGAGCACAAAGGCTCCCAGACCCCAAGCCTGCTTACAGGCTGGTCAACACCCAGGGAGCCAGACAGCTCGGCCTTCCCCCGCAGCAACAGGGAACATGACTCAGCAGCCAGGCGGTGGAGACAGGGTCCCAGCCTCAAAAACAGAGGAGATAAGACACCTGGCCCCAGACCTCTGAAAGGCCGGGACCAGAGAGATCCACCTGATTACAGGGGGTCCCTTCCCAGCACCCAATGCAGGGGGCACCCACAGCCCTGCTGCCAGGGAGCTGGGGCTGCTCTGGGGACAGAGAGCTCCACGGCTCGTGACACACGCCCCCAGTACGGGGCTGTCACGGGGCTAGCAGCTTGCCAGCGCCACAGGCAGCCCCGCAGGCACAGACCCGGGCCCTGGCTACAGGCGGGGTCACCTTGCCCGCTCCGCACTTAAGCGGCTTCGCTCTGTCCTGCAAACAAAGGGGCAAGCCCGGACCCTCCCTCTGCTCGTGGGCTCCAAGGGGAGCCCCCTGTTGCTGCACAGAGCCCTGCCCTCTCTCCTGGGAAGTTCAGGCTAAACTGCAGCGATTTTAATGGGGCCTAAAGGACAAGCTCACTCGCTCACTCACGCTGACAAAGACGAGGACAAGGACACACACACAGAAGTTCCCAGAAGAGCGAGCCCTGCGCAGCCAACGGCAAATGAGCCTTCCCTACCATCGAGCAGGAGAGCAGAGCCTCACAGCTGCCCCCCGGGCTGCGTGGAGGCCAGAGGGGCCTCAACACGCCAAGGGGCTACACGGGTGGCCAAGGGGCAAATGCTATGACATGCCCTGACTCCAGGGGGTCACGCTGGCCAGGCCGCCAGCAGGCACAAACCTGCTGGGGCTGGAGGAGGGGGCCTGGGAAAGGGCCTTCCCCTGCTTACAGGGTGGCCTGGGGGTCCAGCGAGCTCCCTTTCCCCCCTCGGGTGCAGAGACGGTGGCTCTCACCCTCCTTACCGGGTTGCCACGCCCTCCGGGCAGCCAAAGGAGCAAGACGGCAAAAGGCCAACGACAGCAAAAGCAAAGACCCAGCCCTGCTTACAGGGAGGTCGCCCAGTGCAAAGCCGGCCAGGGCAGCCCAAAGGTGCCCGCCAGGCTCTTATGTGACCCTCGCCCTGGTGACAGGGAGGTCCCTTTGCCCAGAGCGCCTTTCTCGTGCCCCTCTTCAGCCCGACACCGCTCCTCTTCTCGCTCGCTCTTGCCTCGACGGTCCACACGATGCCGCTTCCTTCTTCTGCGCCAGCTGCTGCCAAGGATGGAGGACACCGTCAGGGCCGAGCCGTGCCAACTCCCCTGCCTGAAGGAAACAGGGACCCCTGCCTGCTTACACGGGGTCCCTCTCTCCCAGCATCTCCTGCCAGGCACTTTGGGACGCGCACAGCCCTGCTCACAGGGTGCTCCCCCTCGGTTTGGCACCCTCAACTAGCCTCACGGAGCTCGAGGCTCCCACCTGTGCCCGACTTACATGCTGGCCGTCCTGGCTGCAGCACAACACCACAGCTTCAGGAGCCCCATCTCCCCCTGCATGTGGAGACAGCGGCTCTCAGCCTCCTCACAGGGTTGCCCCTCTCTCCAGGAAGCCCATCCACGGGGAACGTGGCCAAAGGCCAACAAAAGCAGAGACCCGAGCCCTGCTTACAGGGAGGTCGCCCAGCACAAAGCCAGCCAGGGCACCAACGGTGCTGGCAATGCTCTTGTGTGACCAGAGCCCCGGTGACAGGGGGGTCCCTTCACCCAAGGTACCTTTCTCTTTCCTCCACTTCAGTCCTCCAGGCTTCCTCTGCTCCTTCTCTCACTCACTGTCGACTTGCGGTTCCTTCCACACACGATGGATGCCTCTTCTTCCATGGGACAGCAATGTGCCCCTGGGGCCAAGAGGGCCAATGGTATCCTGGGGTGCATTCAGAAAAATGTCTCCAGCAGCTCTAGGGAGGCTCTCCTCCCCCTCTTATTCTGCCCTGGTGAGACCACACCTTGAATACTCTATCCCATTCTGGGCTCCCCAGTTCAAGAGAGATAGGGATCTACTGGGAGAGGGTCCAACAGAGAGCTACAAGGATGATTAAGGAAGGGACTTGAACATCTCCCATGAAGAAAGGCTGAGAGAACTGTGGCTGTTTAGTCCTGAGAAGGGATCTTATCAATGTCTATAAATATCTGAGGGGTGGGGGTCAAGAGGAAGGGGCCAGTCTCTTTTCAGTGGTGCCCAGTAATAAGACAAGGAACAATGGGTATAAGCTAGGAACAGGAAGTTCCACCTCAACATGAGAAGAAACTTCTTTACTGTAAGGGTTACAGAGCACTGGAACAGGCTACCCAGAGAGGCTCTGGAGTCTCCTTCTCTGGAGACTTTCAAAACCCACCTGAATGCGTTCCAGTGTGACCTGCCCTAGGTGGTCCTGCTCTGGCAGAGGAATTGGACTAGATCATCTCTTGAGGTCCCTTCCAACACCTAGCATTCTATGATTCTTTCTTCTCCACCAGCAGCTGCTGCAAATGTAGGAGGACACAGTCAAGGACCGAGAAGTCCTCATCCACCTGGATGTCAGAGAGCCACCAGATTGGCCCCAGCACCGAAGCTCTCCACAGCAGAACCCGGCCCTCCTCCCACACATACCCTCATATCCCCTAAGAAGGAAGGGAACAACCCCACCACCACCACCCCCACCCCCCCAGAAAAAACCTCACCAATTGGCTTTTCTCACCAAATTGCTGCTCTATGTGCCTGCTGAGTTCCATCTGGTGCTGGAGGTGGGCTCCGAGTCGGGCACCCTGGGCAAATGCAGCTGGGCAAGCAAAGCAGCGGCCAAAGAGGCGGCTCAGCCCTGCTTACGGGGCGCCCCAGCCGCTGCCTGGACTGCAAAGTGCCCGGGACGCCAGGGCACTGCCCGGGCCCTGACTTACAGGGTGACCTGGTCCCCAAGGCCCACGGAGGCTCCTTCTCTCCGCTGCAGGGGCACCCTGACCCACACCCCGCTAACGGGGCAGCCACCCCACACAGACAGCTGGACCTTGCCCCACAGCAACAGGAATGAAACTCGGCAGCCAGGTGGGAGAACCAGGGGATAGGGCCCAAAAGGACAGAGGAGACAGACGCCCAGCCCCAGACCTCTGAAAGGCCGGGGCCAGAGAGATCTACCTGATTACAGGGGATCTCCTCCCAGCTCCTCCCGTCCAGTGCAGGGGGCACCCACAGCCCTGCTGCCAGGGAGCTGGGGCTGCTCTGGGGACAGAGAGCTCCACGGCTCGTGACACACGCCCCCAGTACGGGGCTGTCACCGGGGCTGGCAGCTTACCAGCGCCACAGGTGGCCACGCAGGCACAGACCCGGGCCCTGGCTACAGGCGGGGTCACCTTGCCCGCTCTGCGCTTCAGCGGCTTCGCTCTGTCCTGCAAACAAAGGGGCAAGCCCGGACCCTCCCTCTGCTCGCGGGCTCCAAGGGGAGCCCCCTGTTGCTGCACAGAGCCCTGCCCTCTCTCCTGGGAAGTTCAGGCTAAACTGCAGCGATTTTAATGGGGCCTAAAGGACAAGCTCACTCGCTCACTCACTCACGCTGACAAAGACGAGGACAAGGACACACACACAGAAGTTCCCAGAAGAGAGAGCGAGCCCTGCGCAGCCAACGGCAAATGAGCCTTCCCTACCATCGAGCAGGAGAGCAGAGCCTCACAGCTGCCCCCCGGGCTGCGTGGAGGCCAGAGGGGCCTCAACACGCCAAGGGGCTACACGGGTGGCCAAGGGGCAAATGCTATGACATGCCCTGACTCCAGGGGGTCACGCTGGCCAGGCTGCCAGCAGGCACAAACCTGCTGGGGCTGGAGGAGGGGGCCTGGGAAAGGGCCTTCCCCTGCTCACTGGGTGGCCTGGGGGTCCAGCGAGCTCCCTTTCCCCCCTCGGGTGCAGAGACGGTGGCTCTCACCCTCCTTACCGGGTTGCCACGCCCTCCGGGCAGCCAAAGGAGCAAGACGGCAAAAGGCCAACGACAGCAAAAGCAAAGACCCAGCCCTGCTTACAGGGAGGTCGCCCAGCGCAAAGCCAGACAGGGCAGCCCAAAGGTGCCCGCCAGGCTCTTATGTGACCCTCGCCCTGGTGACAGGGAGGTCCCTTTGCCCAGAGCGCCTTTCTCGTGCCCCTCTTCAGCCCGACACTGCTCCTCTTCTCACTCGCTCTTGCCTCGACGGTCCACACGATGCTGCTTCCTTCTTCTGCGTCAGCTGCTGCAAAGGCAGGAGGACATATTGAGGACTGAGAATTCCCTGCTCCTCTGACTGGAGAACAGAGGGTTGCTGAATCGGAACCCACGTGGAAGGTCACCACAGCACCACTTGGCTCTGGCCCTCCTCCCACAGCTACCCACTGTCCCTTAAAAGGTGACCACCCCACCACCCCCCCCCCCAAGAAAAAACCTCACCAATTGGCTTTTCTCACCAAATTGCTGCTCCAGGCTCCTGCCGAGTTCCATCCGGTGCTGGAGGTGGGCTCTGAGTCGGGCACCCTGGGCAAATGCAGCTGGGCAAGCAAAGCAGCGGCCAAAGAGGCGGCTCAGCCCTGCTTACGGGGCGCCCCAGCTGCTGCCTGGACTGCAAAGCACCCAGGATGCCAGGGCACTTGCCCGGGCCCTGACTTACAGGGTGACCTGGTCCCAAATGCTGCACAGGCACAGACCTGAGCCTTGACTACAGCCAGGTCACCTTGCCTGCTCCACGATGTCAGGTGTTTGGGCTCTACAAGTGGTGCTTGCCACCCTAAATCCTCTACCCTGCTCCTTCTTTTCTGCCCTGCTCCGCCTTGCCCTCGTCCCCCTCTTCTCTGCCCTCAGCCCCAGGAGCAGCTTAGGGGTACAGGGCCCGTTCCGGGCACCGGGGATGTGCTTCAAGCAGGGCCCAGGTCCTGCCCAGGCAGCCCTGGCACTGGGAAGCCCTTTTCTTTGATGGCGTTGGGCTGAGCCAGCACCCCGGAAGCAGGGCCGGGGCCTCTGCTCTCAACGTCCAGGCTGCCGGTCGTTTTCTCACCAGGCGGTGAAAAAAGCGGGCCCGAGTCTAAGGTGGCTGAACCCGGGGGGGCAGGTTGCGGAGGGGGGAAAGACGGCCACGAGTAGGACAGCGCCGCGGGGAGGTTCCTCCCAGGGCCGGCACCCCCCGGTCCTCCCCACGGAGGAGCCGGCACCGCTCTGCAGCTCCGGGAGAAGAAAGAAGGAGAAAAACAACAAAAAAGAGGCATCCGCCGTGTGGGGAAGGAAACGCAAGGCAAGAGCGAGGGAGAGGGGGAGCAGCGGGACGGAAAACGGGAGAGAGGAGGACACTCTGGGCAAAGGGGCCTCCCTGTTCCCAGGGCCGCAGTCACACAACAGCATCCTTGGGGCTTTTGGGATGGAGCTTTTTGCCTCAGGGGGAGGTACTTGGCTCAGGGCCGTTCCCTAGATTTAAAGAAGCCGTTCCAATGCCGTGTGGAGACACAACTTTCACATTTTTGCACCTGAAAGGCTGGGGTCAGAGGCACCCACCTCATTACGGGGGGGCCTTCCAAGGACAGGGGGCACCCACAGCCCTGCTGACAGGGAGCTGGGGCTGCTCTGGGGACAGAGGGCTCCACAGCTTGTGACACACACCTCCAGTACGGGGCTGTCACCGGGGCTGGCAGCTGCACAGGCACAGACCCGGGCCCTGGCTACAGGCGGGTCGCCTTGACAGCTCCACGCTTCAGCAGCTTCGCTCCGTCCTGCAAACAAAGGGGCAAGCCCGGACGCTCCCTCTGCTCACAGGCTCCAAGGGGAGCCCCCTGTTGCTGCACAGAGCCCTGCCCTCTCACCTGGGAAGTTCAGGCTAAGTACGCTGCAGTCATTTTAACAGGGGCCTAAACAAGAAGCTCATTCGTTCGCTCACTCACACGGACGCAGACACAGACACAGTCACAGTCACAGACAGGGAAAAACAGAAGTTCCCAGAAAAGAGAGCGAGCCCTGTGCAGCCAATGGCAAATGAGCCTTCCCTACCATCGAGCAGGAGAGCAGAGCCTCACAGCTGCCCCCCGGGCTGCATGGAGGCCAGAGGGGCCTCAACACGCCAAGGGGCTACGCGAGTGGCCAAGGGGCAAATGCTGTGACATGCCCTGACTCCAGGGGGTCACGCTGGCCAGGCTGCCAGCAGGCACAAACCTGTTGGGGCTGGAGGAGGGGGCCTGGGAAAGGGCCTTCCCCTGCTTACAGGGTGGCCTGGGGGTCCAGCAAGCTCCCTTTCCCCTTTGGGTGTGGACACGGTGGCTCTCCCCCTCCTTACCAGGTTGCCACGCTCTCCAGGCAGCCAAACCATGGAGCAATGTGGCCAAGGGCCAAAGACACAAGCCCTGCTTACAGGGAGGTCAGCCAGCACAAAGCCAGCCAGGCCACCAGCGGTGCAGGCCATGCTCTTGTGTGACCGCGGCCCCAGTGACAGGAGCGCGTTGCCCTCCCCCTCCTTAGCCCACCGCTCAGTCGCTCCTGCCTGGCCACGCCACACGATGCCTCGTCTTTCTTTATCCAGGAGCTGCTGCCAAGGAAGGAGGGCGCGCTCGAGCACCAGCTCCTCCGCCTGGCGGAGAAAGAAACGCCAGCCCCCGGAGGAAGGTTCCCACCGCGTTCCCCTACCCCCGGCCGTCCTTCCCCCCTCCTACCCCCTGCCCCCCCAGACTCAGCATTGGGCCCAGTTTTCTCCCCGCCATGGCGCCCAGTGGCCCCGAGGGAGGAAAACTGCAGAGGCCCCAGCCCTGCTTCCGGGGCACCAGCCCAGCTCAAGGCTCTCTATACAAGGACTTCCCACTGCCAGAGCTGCCCAGGCAGGAGCCGGGTCCTGACCCAATGCCCGGAGGGGGCCCCTTTCTCCCCACAGCCTCCCGCCTTCCCCCAGTGTTCTCTTTCTCACAAGCTGGGTCCTGGGGCTGAAGGCAGAGAGAAAGAGAGCTAGGGCAGGGCACGCCCAGCCCCACACATCTCAGCCCCACACTTCTAAAAGGCTGGGACCTAAAGGACACCCACCTGCTTACAAGGGGTCCATCCCTCCCCCCCCGGGACATAGGAGCAGAAGCCCAGCCCCACACATTTAAGCCTCATGCCTCTGAAAGGCTGGGGCCAGAGAGACTCACCTGATTACAGAAGATCCCCTCCCAGCACCTCCCGCCCCTGCTGACATGGTGGTCCTCCTTGGGGACATGCTCTGACTCCAGAGGGTCAGGCTGGCTAGTCCACCAGCAATCACAAACCTGCCAGGGCCGGAGGAGGGGGCCAGGGAAAGGGCCTTCCCCTGCTTACAGGGTGGCCGGGGGGTCCAGCGAGCTCCCTTTCCCCCTCGGGTGTGGACACGGTGGCTCTCCCTCTCCTTACCGGGTTGCCACACCCTCCGGGCAGCCAAAGGAGCAAGACGGCAAAAGGCCAACGGCAGCAAAAGCAAAGACCCAGCCCTGCTTACAGGGAGGTCACCCAGCACAAAGCCGGCCAGGGCAGCCCAAAGGTGCCCGCCAGGCTCTTATGTGACCCTCGCCCTCGTGACAGGGAGGTCCTTTTGCCCAGAGCGCCTTTCTCGTGCCCCTCTTCAGCCTGACACTGCTCCTCTTCTCACTTGCTCTTGCCTCGACGGTCCACACGATGCCGCTTCCTTCTTCTGTGCCAGCTGCTGCCAAGGAAGGAGAACACAGTTAGGCCTGAGCTGTGCCAACTCCCCTACCTGAAGGAAACAGGGACCCCCTACCTGCTTACATGGGGTCCATCCCTGCCTCCCTCTCTCCATTCCACCCTCCCAGCATCTCCTCCCAGGCACATGGGACATGCACAGCCCTACTCCCAACAAGCCCCTGGGAGCCCGAGGCTCCCACCTGTGCCCAATTCATGGACTTACCCTCCTGGCTGCAGCACAACACCACGGCTTCAGGAGCTCAGCTGTGGAGATGGTGGCTCTCAACCTCCTCACAGGGTTGCCTCTCCTTCTGGGCAGCCCAACCACGGGGAATGTGGCCAAAGGCCACCAAAAGCAGAGACCCGAGCCCTGCTTACAGGGAGGTTGCCTGGCACAAAGCCAGCCAGGGCACCAAAGGTGCTGGCAACGCTACTGTGTGACCACAGCCCCGGTGACAGGGAGGTCCCTTTGCCCACAAAACCTTTCTCTGTCCTCCCCTTCAGTCCTCCAGGCTTCCTCCACTCCTCTTCTCGTTCTTGCCTCGCAGTGCCACGCGACAGATGCCTCCTGTGCCTGTTCCACCAGGTGCTCCAAAGGCAGGAGGATGCGCCCAGCTGCGAAAGGGCCACCGGTTCCCAAGGGGAGTTCTCCAGAGCACCACCCCAGCCCCGACCTCCCGCCGCCCCCCGAAAACACCTCGCGGAACGGCTTTTCTCACCGAATCGGTGCTCCGCTGCTCCCTGCGGGGACGAGTGCGAAGGGCTCTCTGCTGCTCCGGCCGCTCCCGGCGGGGCTGGACCCCTCACTACCCCTGCGGCGATGGCTGACGGCGCCTCCCCGGGACGGCGACTTAACCCCACGGCGCTCGCAGATCCCCTCAAGGCGATGGTCGACCCCCGCCCGCCCGCCCGTCCCGAGCCGACCGCGGACGCTCCCCAAGCGGCGCCGACTCCCGACCGCCCTCCTGCCCCTTCCCCAGGCGGGTCCCGCTCGCCCCTTCCCCTCAGGCGCCGGTGCCGCTCCCCCCTTCCCCTCAGGCGCAGTTCCCGCTCCCCCCTTCCCCTCAGGCGCCGGTGCCGCTCCCCCCTTCCCCTCAGGCGCAGTTCCCGCTCCCCCCTTCCCCTCAGGCGCCGGTGCCGCTCCCCCCTTCCCCTCACGCGCTGTTCCCGCTCTCCCCCTCACACAGGCGCGCGACCCTTGGCGCCCACCGCTCGCGACGGCTCCTCCCGCCCGCCCCTGCCCCGCGAGACGCCCGCGCGCTTCCCGCCGCAGGGGGCACGCGCCCCGCCCGCCCCTCCCCAGGCGGGTCCCGCTCCCCCTCCCGCAGGCGCGCGACGGCCGCCCCCGCCCGGGCAGAGCGGGGCAGGAAAGGAGCGAAACGGGGAACGCGGCCCTGGAGAAAGCGCTTCGCTGGGCACTGCCGGCCCTGGAGAGCTGGGAAAAGGGCAGCTCCAGGGGCACGGGACACAGCCCCCCAGGGCCAGGGGTGCGTGAGGTGTCCGCAGCCCCGCAGGCGGCGAGATGCCTCTTCCCAGGAGGGCTTTTTTCTTGCCTCTTCTTCCTCTGCCCGCACGCTGGGAGGGCAGCGAAGGAAGCAATTGCAGGTGGAAAACCAAATACCTGCTGCAGCCTTCCAGAAACACCCTCGAGAGGGCAGCATGTGTCAGCCTAGGGAACAGGCAGCCCACCACCGCCGTGTAAAAAGCCCTTTCCAACAGGAAAATGAACGTAGGCGTGGGACACGTGCCCAGCTGCGGAAGGCTGGGCACCAGTAGCGCTCTTCTACTTGGGCATTGGAAAAAGGGAGGAAAACACCAGCTTTCACGTTCATGAACTAGCACCCGAGTTTGGCATTTGATGCTCCGGGATGCAATTCCAGCGCTGAGGACACGCAGCAGGCTCCCTGCAGGGTCTGCTCGCTCCTTACACCTTGTCCTCGGTCTGGCGCTGGGCCTGACATGTTTGCACGAGTGCAGTTTGTGAGTCTCCTCCTGTCCCAGCCTGCACATCTGCCCTACACTCCTGGAGTTAACAAAGATGATGTCCAAACCTACACGCTTTTAGAAGATGTTCTAAAGGTGCTCTTCCCAGTCTGCCCAGCATGTTGCCCACCATTCTCGCACTCTGCTGAGCAAAGCACGAGCCCAACCCTGGCACAGGGTCTGTTGTTATACATTGGATCCGTGCCCCAATACCCCAGCACCAATCCAGGATTTCCAAGCAAGCACTGAGCACATCTATCAGGTGCCTGAATCCAAATGCTATCTACGATGCTGTTCTGAAGGCAGAAGGAAACAGCAAACCTCCAACCAGAAGAATACTTGCATTGCAAGGTCTTAAAACAGCCACACGCTGCCAAGAAAGACTTTCCTATGATCTACGATGACAGGAGCCTTGTGCAGGAGACCCTCTCGTTCCCCCCCTGCGTTCCATGAAAAACTGAGTGCTCAGCAATGCCATTTATTCCCTTCTACAGCTGCAAAACAGGGTTTTCATACGGTATCTTCATACACTGCTCTTTCATTGTATGCTTTCCTTTAACGCCCTCCTACACTCTGCAATTAATAATCCTTTCTTAATACCCATACTAGTGTGAAGCTATGGGAAAACAAGCAACTTAAGCTGTGGTTTCTCTCTCAAATGAAATCCCATTTTGATAGCTTTGCAGGATCTAAGTCGCCAGATGCTGTCCTTTAATTACTACACAAAGAAACCTCTTCTTAGATACTTAAAAGGGCACCCGAATCGTGGCTCGTTTCTCTTAGACACCACCCAACACTGCTCTTCTGCAATCTGTCTTCACCCCTCCATAGAAGGGCCACAGAAAAGGAACAGCACCTCTAATTTTAGGAGGCCTTTGAAAGTAACAGCACAGAGAAGTAAAAGGCAGAGAACATCAGAAGCCTGCAAAAAAGCTTAACGTACTACGCCAATGCCTGTCACAACAGACAGACATTCAGAGGCAGATATTCCATGTTAGAAATCCCTGTGTTTCTATTCACCTGTGAGATAACCAGAAATCCCTATGATGAGAATAGAATTCTGAAATGTTGTTTTAGAAATGTAGTAACTCTGCCGCACTTGCTACCTGCACGTTCAGCCTAAGGATGAAGTTCTAACAAAACAGGAAGCCCGTCTCACTGGAGTGCAAGGTTCTCTGTATTAACAGCCTCACCAGGGTAGATAGATGGTCCTTACACAGGGGTTACCTGGAGAACATGTCATTCATCAGCAGGACTTCAGAGTAGCACCCCTGTGTGACAGCATAGATCTGATGTCACTTCTTTACAAACACATCCGTGGTTTTGTTGAACACGTTTTGGAGCTTGGAGGGCTCCCTCTCTTCCCAGCATTGCTCTGGGGACACAGGCAGCCCCACCAGTAGCGCTCCACAGTAGCTGAACTGGAGGACCATGGAGTACCATGGAGTACTTGCAAAGGATCATTATAACCGAATTGGATCCTATTTCAGCAGGGCACTTTCCACGAATCTGCAATCAGAAGATAAAAATCATACTAAGAGGTGGTCTGATCAGAACATCCAAAAATCAATGAACGTGCTCCCCAGGTCACTGATATAATCAAAATATATTACTTAACAAGTCACCCAGCAGAAAGGCCCCACCGCTAAAGCTGCATTAACAATGCACGTATTTCGAGCTAATGCATCTCCCAGCCCTATTTCTGGAAGTTGTGGCCCTGCCACAAGCCCTGGGCAGACAAAGGGGGGGCAGCCCTTAAGTTTCTGGTGTTTTGAGTGTGGCCAGTAAGTCAAAAGAGGTTCCTTCCTCTCTGTTCTGCTCTGATGAGGCCACATCTGGAGTACTGTGTCCAATTATGGGCTCCTCGATTCATAAAGGATAAGCAACCACTGGAAAGAGTACAGTGCAGGGCCACAGAGATGATTAGAGGAATGGAGCATCTGCCCTATGAGGAAAGGCTGAGAGAGCTGGGGCTGTTCAGTCTGGAGAAGAGGAGACTGAGGGGGGATCTCACCACTTATAAATATCTAAAGGGTGGATGATAGAAGGATGGGAGCAGTTTCTTTTCAGCAGTGTCTAATGACAGGACAAGGGGCAATGGGCAGAAGCTAGAGCCTAGGAGGTTCAGTCTAAACATAAGGAAAGACTTCTTTACTGCAAGGGTTACAGAGTGCTGGAACAGGCTGCCCAGAGAGGTTGTGGAGTCTGTTTCTGGAAGCATTCAAAACCTGTCTGGATGTGTTCCTGTGTGATCTACTGTAGGTGATCCTTCTCTAGCAGGGGGGTCAGACTAGATGATCTTCAGAGGTCCCTTCCAACCCCCACTATTCTGTGATTCTGTAATTCTATGGATGTTTAAGTCCCTCCCTGCTGCCAGGGTGTGAAGCAAGGGCAACCCAGCCAAGCATGACAGCAAAACAGCACAAAAGAGCCTTTTAGCTGGCCAGCATGCTTTGTCTCTGCTCTCTGCATCTATTAGGTACTGTGGTAGGCTCTAACTGAACAGCCAGCACTAGCGGGTTTCTCCAAACCTGTCCTGGACCTCACCCTTTCCCATTTAAATCCTCCTTATAAGTTATAAAATTATATCTGCTGTGTTAGGCAGTTTACCCCAGCATGATGGTAATCCCAGCTGCCCACCTCCTGCACGGAACTGTGCAGGTCTTTACCTTCTAGATTCATGCATGCAGTCTTTGAAAGCTTAGAATCAATATCTAGGGGGAGAATCCAGCTTGGAACTAGCCATAAAAGACCATATTTCATATAAAGAAACATAAGATGACATAAATATTATAGTATCATATGCAAGAACTGGCCAAGAGAGACTAGAAATACTTGCTGTGCTGAAAAATATGGTACATTCTACAGAAAATAGTAGAGCAAAAGCAGAAGTGGTCATTCTCCCAGGAAAAAATAATTTACTGAAAAAAATAAATTGAAAATAGAAGGAAAGTATTAAATCACTTGAACTCCAGCATTTAAAATGTATTGCTTATTTTCCTGAGAACCAGGTTGCTACTTGTTAGGGATTTGTAATTATCACCATCCAAGGAAGAGCCAGGCTCAGCTGATGCTCTCACCAAGTGATTGCAAAGGCAAAATTATCCAAATGGAGAGTGATCGTAATCACTGGCAAAATGGCTTTGGAGATGAAATAGTATGATAGATGATAAACTCTTTGAGAAAGAAATCATGAGCTGCACATACCAAGGGAAGTATCAGGGCAGCAGGGACTTATTCATGGATTTGATCAAGGGTTGATCTTGGGTCTATTATTGCTCACTATTTTAACTGATGGCTTAGACTAAACATAAGCACAAAGGTAATTAAGTGTCAAGGCAGAAAAAAATATGAAAGAGGAGAAGAATATAATGTGAGAAGGAGCAAATGATGCTGAGAGCCAGCCTCTGTCCTGTCTGCAGCGTTGCACATCCAGGTATAAATTATGTGCTGTAAACTTGGCTTACTGGTTAGGACTGATGGAAACCAGGCTCTGATCACATTAGCCACTCTCAGTGAAATGCCACCAGGTAACATGGCCATGAAAAGACAAATACAGCTTCTACAATCTCTCAGGCAAAATATTTCCAGCAGAGCTGTGTAATCCAGTAGGCATGAGCAGTGGACAAGGCACCTGCCCTATCTCTCAGACACCCTATGGGCTCAAGGGAAGCCTGTTTTTCTCTTCCTCAGTGTTCAACTGCCAGCAGGTGCCTGAAAGAGCATCACAGAGCTGAATCTGCTCTTTCAGGCTTGGACAGCTTTCCCTCACAGTCAGAGATAAGCCTAAATACTAGTCACGCTAGCACAAGTGATAGGATTGAAAAAAGGAATTGAGATTTTGACAGAGATGCTCGGTGACTTGAGCTGGTCAAGCAGGAGCTGCAGTTGCACAAAAAGGGGCCATCCAAATACTTTAGGCCACCCAAAGCCCCCTGCCATCCAAACACTTTGGGTTTTTTCTGAATATCTGAAGAGGATGTACTCCAGTGAGCACTGCCCTCAGACTGCGATTGAAAAGGGCATCACAGCATATCAGCGTGGGGACAGAATGTAGGGTTGCTTTTTGTTGCCATGAAGAAAAATAATTCCATGCAGGGCAGATTTTTCTCACTGTCTTCATTTTTTTGAAGCCAAACTGCTGGCCTAAGGCCAGGTAATTCAGCCTGTGTGACCAAGTGACTCACCCCAAGGATGCAAACTGGTGCTGTCAGGCTGGTGCACGAGAACCAGAGGAACCCAACCTAAAACTACAGCTCAGCGATGGCTCCAAGCCCTGGTGGACTGACAATGGGGCCAGCACACATGAACAAGCCACTGCCTGATGTGCCGTTAGCACCCAGCCAAGCTGAAGGGGAGAAGCAGCTGAGCTGAACTCAGGTGCACCAGCCTCTTTTTAAAAAGCTAATTGGCTCTTTGTTAACTCGCAGTGTAAATTAATTCACACAGAAAGCACACTGAAGATGATAGATCTAACCCAGCACTGTCTTGAACCAGTACTTGGCTCTTGTGCCATTTTTACGTGGGCTCATGAGGACAGGCAGTTGGCTCAGGATGCCATCCTCCTTCCATGGCAATTCAGCCCTAAGTTGATCACCAGCTTCCAGTTGATGGTTTGTAATAATTCCTGATGCTGCACGTTCCCTCTTGCACTCCTGCTTACCTGCAGTAGAAAATGGAGGTGGGGAGGAGCAAATAAAGTCTACCCTGAGTTTTTCTTTCTTTTATTCACAATAAAACCTAAATTCTGCCCCCAAACTGACACATGATGATATCCTTTTAATGGATCAGTGTTCCATGGTGTACATGCTCTTTAAGTATTCCTAAATTCACAGAATCATCACAGCTGAAAAACACCTCTAAGATCACCAATTCCAACCATCACTTATTTGCTTCAGGGGCTTTATCCTTCCTAAATTACCCTCTGGGTTTATGACTGTTTCTGTTGCAGGGCTCAGACACATACACAGACCAAACATAAGGTGAACACCCCGGGGGTCCAGTGCTTTCCAGCAGCCCTACGACCAGCTCACATGTGGCAGATGACAAACTGCCCATCCGGAGTAGCTCCATTTGGGATTTCTGTGCTCAGGCTCAGGGCTGCTCTCCCTCTCCCATCTGGGATCTCAAGCAAGCCACACAGGTACCACCTGTTACCTTAACAGTAAAAGATGTCCACAAAGCCTAATATTTCATCTGCAATGCAGCTAAAATGTTAATTTAGAAACTTAAAATAGACTAGACTTACTCCTGGGTGCAGAAAGGTGGATTGCAACCCAGTCTGCAACATGGATTCGCAGCCCAGAGCTTTGCACCAAGTACATATTCACTGCCCCACCTCTTCCCCAGGGATCTGGAGGTCGTGCTGGCTGGAGAAGCCCTCCTTCCTCCCCAGTGCTGGGTTTTTGTGCAAAGGAGTCTGCTGTTGTCCCCGAGAGCCGGCACAGCAGGCTCACAGCAGCAGGCCATCCCCATATGGGGATACAGCAGATACAAGTGTAGTTACCTCAGTCTGTGCTTGTAATAGAAAGTGGAGACCATACAGACCCAATAAATTATTGTCAGATTTCCTGGCCCCACCATCTCTCCATCACTCCCAAGCAGAGGGAAATCGTGCTTTCTTGAGCCCAGTGAGCAAAGCACAGGAAAGCCAGAAACCACCTCGGTATTTAACACTGGAGGGTCCATTGTACCTTCCCCTGCCCAGACAAATTTCTTTCACCCCCTCTACTCCTTCTTCTCAGACGTTTCTTCTGATGTTATTCCAGCACTGATATCAGGCTCCTTTGATGCACTGAAATGCCCCAAAGAACAATACTCAACTTTTGCACACAGCCCTTATCTGCATGGATATATTCCTCCTCTCTGCCTCCAAGGAATAGTTTCCTATGATCTTCCAATGTTTATTTAGGTCATTTTTGTCTCAATCCAATTCTCTCTTTGGAGAAGAAAGCCTCCATATATTCCTTCAGATGTCACTCTCCCTCCTGCACAGTCAGAGTAAATATACAGCTATGAAGTCTTACCTTGGTGTAAATACTGAAAAATGGGGAAGGTATTCTAGTTATCTTCAAGATTTATCCTTGGGGTAGCCACTCCCCTTGAAGTCTGCATTAGCTTTAGCATTCACTTCAATTAGCAGCATTAACCCAACACCAAGGCGATTTCCAAAGCCTCCACCCAAGTTTTTATTACCAAGGTTTGCTTCTCCCAAAATCTCCAAAAACATATCCTGCATGTTTTATGCAAGTGCAGTGATTCACTGTATTCATAGGAACTTAAAAGATGTTTTTATAGGTCTGATTTCAGCTAAATTCTAGACATTAAACCGTCCAAGAGTGGGAGCTGCCCATCTGGAGGCAGCCTCGTCCTGCTTCTCCCTGGGTAAGATGCCTGGGCATTCCCAGCTGCCCTGCTACAACCAGCCCCTACAGGATTGCAAAGGAGGAAAACACGACTGTACTTTGTTTAATTACTAGGCAGAGAAAGTTATTCTAAGACTGCCAAGTCAGTATTAAAGAAACCAAAGGGACTGGAGCAAAATAGGGCTCGATCCAACTTTTCCCACGTGGGGTGAAAAGGACAAATAAGTACCCTCATGATTCAGCTCTCAGGATTTGGGAGATGCCACATTGCTGCCCAGGGCTGCCAGTTTTTTGCAGGCACTGATCTGCTGACCTGGCAACTGAAGTCACTTGGGTGGATGCTCAGATAAGCACAAATTTCCATGGCAGGAGTCTGTGTGGGAAAAAAAAAAAAAAAAAAAAAGACACTTTGTGCCAACAGAGCTGGGTGCCAAATTCTGCTGGCTGTAATATCTCAGTGAAACCACTTATCTGAGATGGCAGGAGGATGCTGGCTCCAGTTCTTTGCATAATTAAAGGCCTGGTGCTCTGGGCACTTACCTTTGGGTTAGAAAACTCATTCTCCCACTTCTCAACTCCTGAGGAAACATGACTTGCCAGAGTGACTTGGAAATGCACAGGACCAAGATCTATACAACCCTTGCACTTGGTCCAGTGCCAGCTCCAAGCCAGCTGCATTTTGGTATTCACATCCACGCTGGTGGGAGTACACCTGATATTTTAGCTATGGGTTTGAGCCTGTGAGATGAATATTTGCATCTCATCATATGACTTAAAAGCTGCTTTAAGTTTTAGGTATAAATAGTCAAATATATATATCTATATATATATAATCTGTGTGTGGGTGTGCATAAAAACACACAGCTATGGATGGGGAGAGTATTTGTGTCAAAAGCAGACTTTTAATAAGCAAAAAAAGTAGACCTACATCTGGGGATGTTTTGCTACATCTTTTGGTTCTGTGGGTTGGAGCACAGCGAGGGTCTGAGCCAGTCAAGCTGCTGATGGGAGATGGGGGTAACAAGTGAGCCCAATCGCTTCATGCTGACCTCTGGGAGGAGTTAATTCCCTGCAGGACAAGTCTGTATGGCTCTGACAAGGCAGATCTTCCTAATTCTCCAGATTTTCCATATGGCAGCCAGCGCTTACACTGCTGCATTCGATGCTGATGAGCAGCCCTCATCCCCTTGCTCAACCAGATGAGCTATTTTGGTGTGAGTAACCCTGGCATTCCTGCCAGGATGGGAATCCTGGCACTCATCAGGCTGTGCTCTGCATCCAAATGGAATAAAAATTTCACTGCTGGGTAGTTTATATTCAGGGGCTGCTGCCTAAGGACATCACTATTGGATCACTGATGTTAAGAAAGCAGCAAATTAACCAACAGCTCATTTATAATATCAATTCCCTCTAGAAAAATGACTATTACTGGAACAAGCCTGGTTGTTCAAGTGGGTTGAAATACATCTTCTGTGATGTTCTGTCTCTGCTGAAGTGCTGTGGGTGTCACAGGCGAGTGTCAGACACCTTCTGGATGATTTTGCCTTTACAAGATGGTATTGGCATATCTGCACTGGCAGTGGGGCAGGACATGAGACCTTGACACAGGAGTCCAATCCAGCCCTCTCACCAGGATGGCATTTCCACCATGATGGCTGCTAGCTCACAGGGATGCTCTGGCATCACACAGGCAAAGCTGGGTATAGGAAACCTCCCGAGCACCCTGCCACAAATTACTCATATTGTAGCTCGTGAGCCTCCAAATACAAGTCAGGTCACAGCAGAAACATGAGATGCAGTGATGATCAGCAGAGAGATTGTGTTAACAAACACTAATACACTCGTGGCCTTGTGCTCCCACTCTCTGGTCAATCTCCTTTTAGCCAAACTTGTCTTCTAACTGGTGGCTCACCTTCAGACTCTGCAGGTGGGTTTGGGTCTTCATATGCACTTACAGTTGCATTTATTAGCAATGAGCTAATTCAAGTTCCTACATGACTGATCTAGTCAATACCCCAACTTGGGGTGGTGAACCCTCTACCTGACAAACCACTGGCAGATGTAGATTGTGCTGGTCCTTCCCTCACTCACTGCTCGGTTGCGCCGATACAACCTTTTGGGTGAGTGTGCTCTCCAGCAGTCTGCAGCCTTGTTTAATTCTCAATCACTTCAAAAACATCAGCTGTACAGAGGGTACAGGACAAGGGTCCTAACTCTTTGTTTGCAACCCCTTAAGTTGCATCTTGGGGAAGACTGGTCTGCAAACAAGGGCTGGGCTAGGAAAGACCACATCTCACTGAGAGTGAAGCTCATTGGCAGATTCTTGGGTAAAATACAGTTTGGAAATTCACATTCGGTCCATAGTATCTCGGCATGCAAACCAAGTAATAGCACATAGAACCATAGAATGGTTTGGGTTGGAAGGGACCTGACTCCCCTGCATGGGCAGGGACACCTCCCACTAGACTAGGTTGCTCCAAGCCCCATCCAACCTGGCCTTCAACACTTCCAGGGATGGGGCAGCCACAGCTTCTCTGGGCAATCTGGGCCAGTGTCTCACCACCCTCACAGGAAAGAATTTCTTCCTAATGTCTAACCTAAATCTCCCCTCTTTCAGTTTGAAAATGTCATCCCTCATCCTAACACTCCCTGCCCTTGTCCAAAGTCCCTCCATGGCTTTCCTGGAGCCCCTTCAGGTACTGGAAGGTGCTGAAAGGTCTTCCCAGAGCCTTCTCTTCTCCAGGCTGAACAATCCCAACTCTCAGCCTGTCTCCATAGGAGATGTGATCCCGCCATGGATCATCTCTGTGGCCTCCTTTGGGATACGCAAGAAATGAAAATCGATGCTGGGAAAAATCAGAGGTGCTGATACGTGCATTATTCATCATATAGACTGGCACATCCCTGTACACATGACATACAGATGCAAGTGATAATCTTCATTGCATTGTTTGCACAACCTGCTTTCAGCTCAAAAAAAGCTCAGCAAAGCCCATGAGATCATGGCTGGAACCTAAACACTAAAAAGCTTTCAGCAATCATAATGCTTAAAGAATCAACTTCCACAGAGCAAGGCAGGAAAATGGAAATGAGACAAAGTTTCCTTCTCACTGCTGCTTTGATGGACAGCACAGCCCTGTGATGTGGTCTCATTTCTGCATCTTCCAAAGTGAAGCTGGTGGAAAAAGCAGGGTTGTAGACCATCTATTTGAATTCTCAGCAGCAGATGGGTTCAGCCAGGCTCGAACCTCTCACTTATTCTTTGCAAGTCATCTGTAAACAGCCAGGGAAAGAGCTTTTTGTTCTCACAAAACGTTTTGGAAGTGCCTCTTGTGTACTAAATACCCAGAATGGTGCACATACAGAAATGTGTGTGTTCTTCCATTGGCAGAGCCCCCCAAACCTCATTCACAAATAGCAGCTGGGCTGACTGTGCTTTGAAAACTGCCTCTGCTGAAAATGGGGTTTAGTAGTTACTATCTGCATACATACAGAAAGGTACGATAAAAAAAATCTCAAAGGAGATCTGCAAAATAAGGGATTTTTTTGATCCTTTATACAACTGCCAGATGCTACTTGGAAAACAAGCAGCACATCATTTAACATTCCCTGTCTGTGTAATTCCAAGTTCATCTGCTTCTGAGGGCAATTCAACAAATTCCTTGGGCAATGTTCAGGTTCCCCAGGTCTCCCCCCATTGCCGTACCTTTTTCCCATGCCTGTCACATGACAACACATGGTTGCTGTGTTCATTTGGAAATCCATGCCTGTTTTTTGAATCCAGTCATTTGGGATGTCTTCCTTCACATCATACTAACTGGAACGTATATCACCAAGGAAATTGCCCAGTGAGGTCCAGCCAAGATCACCAGTGGTGTTCCCAGCCCACTGTCACCACACACCAGCTGCACAGAGCAGCTTCCATGCTGCACATGGGATACAAAAACCCAGGGTAGCTGCAGAAGGAAAAATTCAGCTTATCTACATTTGTGCGTCGTTGTTCCCCACCTGTGAGCACAGGTTCCCTTCTCAGGCAAATAAGAGGGCTCTGTGCATGAATAAGCAAAGATGATCATGTTTTCCTCCTGCTTTGGAGAATTCAGCCCATCTGGAAACAGAAACAGTGTCACTTAGGTGATGGCGCAGGGCAGGAGGGAGGATAGCAGTAGTGCTAGAGAGCCCTGTGAAAGCTGAAGGAATACATCTGAACTATTTTCCAAGCACTTAACGTACTAATTAGCCAGTCAAGATGCAACTAAGACAGCAGTTAAAATTAAGCAACTAATTTGGCTGCTAATGCTGCTGGCCCTGCTGCAGGACAAGCAATGCCCTTGTACAGCACCAGACAAGACATCTACATTCATGTCCACCCTCACTCTGCCTGTCCCAGTACTTGTATTTTTCTGCAACGTGATCATCTCAGTTAATTGTTAGAACAAGGGGAGTGAAGTCTCTCTCCAAAAAACCACAGGTCTTTTAAAATGAGACATCCTGCCCTTTCCTTTTCCCATGCCCAGGGCATGGCAGGCCCAGCAGCAGCAAGAAACTCCATCTTGGTCAAGAAGCTTTGAGCTGCCCAACCTGGGCTGAGTCCATGTCTTTATGATGACATGAATGTCTTGGAATTTTAGCAGAAAAGCAAAATAAAGGTTTCCACTATTAACATTTTGAGTTTGTTGCCTTTCTTTCTATTTGAAGGAGAAAAAAAAATACTCCAGAAAGGTAGAAAGCAATGATGATTTTCCCCAACCTTCAGATGCAACATGGGAAGAAGGACTTGCTCATTCACAGCAAGATGAATCCCATCATCAGACCACCACAGCCTGAACACCAACTTTGCCACCAGTTCATAAAAAACCCCCATTGGATTGGCCACCTGAATCACCTCAGCCTGTGGTCTCATGCACTTCTCAGAAGGCCACCTGCTGTCCTTCTCATGCCAAGGTTGGCCAGGTTGTCCAACAAAACTGCAAAGGTGTTTTCCATGACAACAGGAGATGTTGTGAAATGACAGATGCACCACACAAGTGGAAAATCATAGAATCATAGAACAGTTTGGGTCATTCTTCCTAAGCCAGAGTCCACCTCATAGTGTCCCGCTTTCTTCACCCACTGTCCTCCACTTTAATATGTGGGTCTCATATGATAACCAGGACTTCCAGTTTCCTCTAAGCCATGCGAGCAACAGGTCCCTTCCAGGATTTTCTGCATGCCTCTGTAAGAAGGAGAAGGGAGGGAAGCTGCATGTGGGCTTGGGCTCTACTCCAAGAACTTGTGTGTAACAAGGTGGTGTACCGTGATGTGCAGCCACCAGAAGCAGAGAAGATGCAGTGGAGAGAAAAGTCCTACCCAACCTCGCTGCTGCCATCTCTGACATTTCCTTGGAGGTGACAGTCATCACCCTTCTGCATTTGCCTCTTTCTCCAGACCTGTCTTTCTTACAAAGGAGGTCAACAAGGACAGCAGTTTGCCTTATTTCTAAGCAGAGATCTATTTTGGTGGTTTCTTGTTGCCATTTCAAGAATACCCCATGGTCCACATGCCCAGTTGCTTTTCTTTATAGGAGACCAGCTCCTTGGTAAGTAAATTCAGACATTTGGCAGCTCATACCCTTGTTGGTGGGGTGAATCCCGCCTGCCTCCTCTGGTCTGGGATCACCAGTCCAGTTCTCTCTCCCTTGTTTCCCTCTAAATGCATCACCTAACACAGTAGTCTGACTCATTAGCTGTGGCAAACTTCCCTGAGGGACATCTGGATAATGACTGGGCAGTTTCCCATAGCTGGTCCCAGCCTGCTCCTCACAAAGGCAGGGAGGTGTGCTGGACATACACTACTCCCTGTGCCATCCCCGGTATCTGCACAACGGAAACAAATCCCAAGTCCCTCAGCTGAGTGAAATGATGGGGATATAAGGACGGCACAGTGACAACTGACCCTGCAATAGCCACCCAGTTCCGGGAGATGTTGCTGTGCTTTAAGCTAAAGGCTGGGAGGAAATGTGCACGGAGCAGCAGAATTGCAAAGAGTTAGGGAAACACATTGTAAGGGCTCTTGGAGCAAGTAGTGTCAGAGAGTGTGTGAATGTGGGGAAAACCACCCCACGGAGAGGGCAGTCCCACATTTTATGGTCTGCGATGCAGAGATACGGGAGGCCTCTATCAAAAAGCAGGTGGGTGGCTGCGTCAAGGCTTGGTCTCAGTTTCCAGGCATCTGTCATGCCTCAGGCCTCCAATTGTGTTGTCTCTTCATACCTGCAGGTCTGATGCCATGCAGAAGATGGGGCACTGCTTTAAATAAAAATCCAGTTCTTCTCAATTGACTTTTGACCTACAGTAGGAAAAGCCTCCCAAGCTTCCTAGTCCACTCATGGCCAGTTAAACCCTCTAGAGAACAAAACAGGAGACATATACACTTCTAAGCTTTTAGACAAGAGCCTGGGTAATAATTTCTCCAGGGCTGGGAGCAAAGTCCCAGGAGAGCCAGAAAACAGACAGGGCTCAAGTACAGCATGACTGGAGGCATCTCGGACATGCTCAGATGTCCTGGTTTAACTGTGTCGGTCCTGGCAAGGTGAGTCAGCACATTGCCTTGGGATTTGCTCGAGGCAGAGGGTTTGTTTGCCCTGGGAAAGGACTTGTTCCCAGCTTCCAGCAGGAGCTGAGGACAGATGTCTCCTCGCAGGGTCATTGCCCACCCTCAGGGTCACCTTGCATGTCCCCACCCTGGGCGGCTGGTCTCTTGCATTTGTTTGTAAGGACTGGCCACCATACAAGTAGGACAACCAGAGAGATCAGGAGCACATAAAGTCGCTCTGTTCCCGTGTCTACTCTGCATGCACAGAAGGACCTTTGAGCTGTCAATAGCCAAAAAGGTTTGCATACCAGGGAGTGCTGGCAGCCCACCTTGGCTCCCCTGGCAGCCAGGAGTATTGTGGTGACCTGGCTGCTGCTGACTTGCTCTGCTGCACCCTCTAGGTCCACCACAGCATCGATGACCCTCTGCTTCCTTGTAAGAGGGTGCAGGATAGTATCTGCAGTCCCACCATTGGTGAGGAACAGCACCAGAGCTCAGCACTGCTGCAGGTGCTGCCTTCAACCCAGACACAGGATCTGCTGGTAGAGACCTTCCCCTGAGCCATAGCTTCATCCAGCATGAGCTGTGGAAGCCACAATCCCTTTGAGAGCACTGAAAAGGGTGTTGGGGGTAATTAAACTCTTGTGGATTAATTTGCTCTCCCTGCCCCAAGGAGATTGCTATCTCATTGAGGGACACACACAGATTGTTACAGCAAAAGTTAAGATGATGATGATGATGACAACAGACATGGGTTGCTCAGAGTGTGGAGTTAGAATTACTTTGCAAGGGATGGGTACACTGAAATAGCTGTTTGAGAAGACAACTGCACTCCAGCGCCAGATCTCTTTTACACTCAACTTAATTTGCACTGTTTGGAGGGAAGTAAAATCCATGCAGAGTTTTCCCAGGTAAAGAGGAGCCAGGCTGCCCGGTTCCTATTCAGCCAACCACATGTGTGGAAAGTTATACATATGTCCAGAGTCAGCAACACACAGCCAAGTAGATAATAAAATGACAGAATCACCAAATGGTTTGGGTTGGAAGAGACCTTAAAGGTCATCTAGTTCCAACACCCCTTCCATGGGCAGGAATACCCCTCACTAGACCATCTAACCTGTCCTTCAACACTTGCAGGGGTGGAGCATCCACAGCTTCTCTAGACAGCCTGTGCCAGTGTCTCACCACCCTCACACTACATAATTTCTTCCTAATGTCTAATCTAAACTTCCCCTCTTCCAGTTTAAAGCTACTGCATCCCTTGTTCTATCATTCCATGCCCTTGTCAAAAGTCCCTTCCCAGCCTTCCTGTAGCCCTTTCAGGTACTAGAAGGTGCTTTAAGGTCTCCCTGGAGCCTTCTTTTCTCCAGAGTGAACAACCCCAACTCTCTCAGCCTGTACCTGAAGCACTGAACAGGAGATGGGCAGAAGGGAGATCAGTGTCAAAGCCACAGCCCTCCCCGTGTATGACTCACTCTCCAGAGAGCTGCTCTGGGCATCTTCCATCACTTCAGTTTCCTCCCTCCATCCTCTAACCAAGGGAGCTGCTGTCAGTCTGCTGCAATCAGTGCACCACTGACAGACAGCAAAGGTCTGAAGCAGATCTGAGTTTGCACGAGAGTTTGGCCCGTGACATTTAACTTGTGTGACAAAACCAGAAGTTGAGCATCAATTAAGATTAAATAGAGACGTCAAAGAGTTTAAAATTAGAAGCACAGACAAAAGGGACACCAGCTCTACATCACAGCAAACTCCTGTTTTGCTTCTTGAGACTCTAATTGCTGCTATTTTTAATTGCATGTTTATACCACAGACTATTTCTTTCCCTTTAAGGAGACAGGAGTGAAATAAGCTTACAATATTTCTACATCTTTTCATGGAGCTGTTGAAGTAACTGCCTGCTCAGTTTTACATTTTTAAAATGGCAGCAGAAATAGGACTTGATAAATACCAAATAAATGAAAAGTCAGTGCCTCTTCCCAGCTGGGACATCTCGTCATCTTCTCAATCCTTGATAGATTTGTTTTCAGACCCTGCTTTGGTCCAAGTTCTGAGGACTCTTCCAAGTCATACTGGCCTCATATTCGGATTTATTAAGGTTATATACAAGACCATGTATCTGCAAAGTGTTACAATACACTGGGTTTAATGTAGAGCCTTCAACATCTACATAATGCAAGAAAAAACAGCTTTAATGTCACAGAGCCACCTCCTCTGCTCTCCAGCATCACCCCAGGCTTCCCCCTACCCCTTCCTCCTGTTCTCCAGCCTGAACACCCCCAGTTTCCTCAGATGCTCCTTGCAAGACTTGTGCCCCAGACCCTTCCCCAGCTCTGTTGCCCTTCTCTGGACACACTCCAGGCCCTCAATGTCCTTCTTGTCATGAGGGGCCCAAAACTGAACCCTGGATTCAAGGGGTGGCCTCACCAGTGCCACACAAGGGGAAGAAATCTTAGATGGCTGCACGCTCCTGGTTGTTGCTCCAGCTCAGGCTCTATATACAGCTGTAAAACTGCTCTTATGGCTCAGTAAGAAAGTGCTGTGAAGTCTGTGTGCAGTTTGTGTGTGCTGAATTTATTTTAGGAATGAACAAGGCTGCTAGTACACAAATGGTCCATCAGTGCATCCTCCATCCTCACAGCCCTCCTTGCAACAATGGAGTTGGCTACCAAATCTAAATTTATCTCTATCCCTTCAGCTGAAACTAGATGTCTACTCACAAATAATTGGGTAACCTGCATGAAAAGCCTGGTTAAAGTCAAGCTAAGTGACATCTACTGCTTCCCCTCATCCACAGGTTCAGTCATCTCTCTTCAGAAGGCAATCAGGTTGGCCATGTGTAAGTAACCCCTTGCAAGTGCATGCTGGCTATTGCCAGTCACCACCTTCTTCTTCCACTGCTTAGGAACGTGGACTTGCTCCATGATTTTTTCAAGGATCAAAGTGAGCCTGAGTGCCGTTTGCCCTGAGCAGCAGGATTGAAGGGCAAAGCATTTTTAGGTTGTAAATCAGACTGTCACAAGACAGCTAGAGAAGCTACCAGCCACAGAAGCCACTTGGAAGCTACCAAGAGCAAGCTGAACTTCAGAATAACAAAAGCTGAACAATTAAAGAAAATGCCCCGAGATATAACAAACCCTACAAACAAACAGCAAAACCCAAAGAAAAGCTCCCTCCCACCAAAGCCTGCCTGTACAAATAATTCACAAATGGTCAAAAAAACAAACCAGAGAACCACCCACTTTCCCAGACTGCCAAAAATTGAGGGGAAAGACAACAACACCACCAACAGCCATCCAAACAAACTGCTCAAGCCCAGAAACAATAACCCCCTCACTCCCAACTGGCCAAAAAGGCCAACAGCAGTAATGGTCCCTGCTGAAAAACTGTCCAGAAAAAAAAAAGACAAAAGCCAAACAATAGTTTGTTGGTTTCTTGGAAATATTTATGAACAACATTCGGAAGAAGCGTTCTCAAGGGGAAGTCACGTAACCAAGTACAGAAATTAGGCAGAGATGGGAAAAAAAATGGCTCTGGTTCTCCAGAGGGGACTTCTGATGCCTAACGAGTCCAAACTAATCAGTTCAGTCCCACCACACACATATATCAAGCCTCTGACAATGAACACTCTCATATCTCACCTACTGACACTCCTGATGAGATACTTTAGCTGGCAATGGTTTGATTTATTGACTCAAAAGATAACTGATGCCAGTTAAAATAATCAAGTTTTTAAAGGATTTTCCAACCCATTTGCTTTTTTTAGTTGAATACTGCAAAAGTTCTTTAAATACTGACAGGATGGTTTGCTCTTAATGGTCCTTTCATTTATTTGCTTACAAGTGACAATTTTGCACCAGAGTGGACCATTTTTTGAACCCAAAGCAACAGACCACAGGGCAGGTAGAGATAAACTAGAATAAAATAATCCAATAGTTATGGCTTCTGGTCCATGGAAAGGTACATGTCTCTGTAATTTAGGATCTGTTTGAAGAACATGTAATGAAGCACCTGAGTCTCAGTAAGATTTTGGTATTGTGTTGCTCTAATGTTTTGTTTCACCACAGGTAGGAAAGCATTATTTGACTCTTTAGAGGGTACCACAAATAGAGCCTTCACGCCTACAAACACAACTTCTATGGCCCTAATCAACACTGACATTCAGCCATGCAGCTGGGACATCCCACCTGGTTTTCACACAGAATGAGGGCAGCGCGGCCTTTCCTCACAGAAACGCGGGGCTGAGCTCTTTCTAAAATAATTGGTGCCCAGGAGGTAGAAATAAAGCTGAGTCTGTTCTTGGGCATCTCCAATTTCCGCGCCAAAGCACAGCTCTGATAATGAATACTCAGCATCTGATGGAATCCTCATAGCTTGGCTCCAAGCAAACATGGGAAACATCTATTTTTGCAACTGGATCTGAAAGCCCTTGCTAGTTTTTTCTTAAAAGCTTCAGATGGGCCACATCAGGAGTGAGGGTCCTTGCCCAGGGATCCTCCTGCAAGCAGAGGTAAGCTATGATGGTTCATAGGACATTGGAAAATACTACATTTAATGTCTGACAATCTGAAAGAATAGCTTAAGGGATATCCAAGCTTGCGTCACATGAATTTGGAGACTTGTTTACAACTAGTGAACCCAGCAGCCTCAGCAGACCTGTTGTGGACATTAATAATCCGTGTCACCAGGCTACACAAGGCCTGTCCAAGAGCGGGGACACAGTAAGTCCTGCTGGGCGGAACAGGCTGTCCTCTGCCCTTCTCAGCCTGTTACCCATGTCCTTAACTAGGGTATGATGTAATTGCTTTGCCCTACTCTACAATTATCTTTAGCAGAAGAATAGCATGATTGCATCCGTCACAAATGCATCACAACAAACCTGCTGTGTAGTGCTAGAAATGTTTGATTATAGACTTTATGCCTCAAGATTGCCACACATTCTTCAAGGAAATGTAAAGAAATGCCAGGAAAGTCTCCATGACCTGCCATCATACACAGCCAGCCAGCATTTATTAATCTTAGGAGTAACGTAAGTAAGTTCTGCCAGAATAAAATAGCCAACTTATGTACATTTTAAATATACTGGACCTTGGATATCCTGGATTAAGTTTCCAGGAGACATACCCACTTTGCTAATAATCTATTATTACTAAATAATTCCCATTTTTCATTCATAATTTACAGTACTAATGAGTCTTTTGTTCCATATTTTTTTAAAGTTCACCAAGTGTTTAAGCCATGGAAGAAAGGAAGGTCCCTGGAAAAAAAAAAAAAAAGAAAAAAGGTAACCAAACCCAGGTGTCTCCACATAAGCTCAGTGCTCTTCTAAACGTGGATTAATTTTACAGCCCTTCAAAGGTCAAAGCCAAAAAGAGGCTGCAAAGAGAAAATTAAAAAAAAATATATATTTTTACATATATATACACAGAGAACACTTTGCCCACCAAACCAAGAGATGCGCAGACCCTTAAAAAGCCTGAATAAATATAACATCACTTGTTGACTGTCAGAAACTGAGTGATTAATGGTAACTCCACAGAGGGAAGTAGCACCACATCTCCCTTGTCTCAGAATCCCATGCTGATGGACCATGCCTGATGGGGGGAGGAGTGGACCATGACCCCAACAATTTTTCAAAGCCCCCAAAAGACTCTCCTCTAACTGCAATTTCCACTAGTGCAGCACCTCTACCATCTGCCTTGCAACTTGATGGTTAGAAGCTTTAGAGCTCCCCATCTACTCTGCTGTGTGAGACCCCCCCTGCAGTGCTGTGTCCAGTTCTGGGGTCCTCAACGCAAGACAGACATAGACCTGTTGGAGCAAGTCCAGAGGAGGCCAGGGAAATGGTCAGAGAGCTGAAGCACCTCTGCTATGGAGACAGGCTGAGAGAGTTGGGGTCATTCAGCCTGGAGGACAGAAGGCTCTGGAGAGACGTTAGACCACCTTCCAGTACATGAAGAGGCTACAGGAAACCTGGGAAAGGACTTTTTATAAGGACATGGAATGACTGTATGAGGGGGTAATGGCTTTAAACAGGAAGAGGGGAGATACAGGTTAGACATTTGGAATAAATTATTTAGTTTGAGGGTGGTGAGACACTGGCCTGGGTTGCCCAGAGAAGCTGTGGCTGCCCCATCCCTGGAAGTGCTGAAGGCCAGATTGGATGGGGTTGGGGCAACCTGGTCTAGTAGAAGGTGTCCCTGCCCATGGCAGGGAGTTAAAACTAGATGATCTTTAAGGTCCCTTCCAACCCAAACCAGTCTGTGATTCTATGATTCGTTGCTGGGATTGCATCTTGCTGATAAAGCTACCAGCCATTTTTCTCACCAGCTAGGATGAGGACCTGTTGCGGCGAGAGCTCAGACTAACGCACCACGACCAATGTGATCAAGCGAAAGCCGTTTATTATTAAAAATGGTGGCAATTTATACCCTTCTGATTCCAGATGTTCCACCCCAGTACAGACCTCGTTGGTTACATACATACACAGTTCATATATGATTGGCTACGTGTCTTGTCACTTGCTGTCCGTGTCATGATGTCATGATGACCCAAGGTGTTTCACTTCCCAGCCGGTGCCTCTCAGTTCTTGCTACAACATTCTTTTCTCACTACTTCATGAGATAACAACCGTGAGATAGGACACCTGCTGTTTGCTGGTCCCGTGGGGTACCAGGCTGTGAGACACCAGCTTGTTTACTGATCTCATGGGCTACTTCAGGGTGCTTGACAATTTAATTCAGGCATATTAATATTCCATAAATCCCCTATTAATTTTCCATAAATCCCAACAAGGACCAATTTTGACACATCACTCAAGTGAAAAGGGCTGTCACAAAATACAATTATTATTTTAAGCTGGAAAAAAATCAGAGTCTTTCAGCTGCAGAAGTGAGGTGATCTTTGAAATAAAATTCTGAGGAGATGCTAAAAATAACAGTTTTGTTTTCTTTATGTCAGCAGGGCAACATCACAAGAGAAAAACAATGTTGTTTCTTTCTCATTCATACACACCTAAGGAAAAAAAACTACCTTCCAACTGGAGAGTCATAATTTTTCCTTTAGAGAGGTAGAAGTGATTGCTGGCATTTTAGATGATGTTTTGCTCCATTAACCTCACGTTCTTTACTGTGGGGTTTCTTAAGATTTGCTTCCACACAGACATTTCCTAGTATATTTGTATGCCTAACCTCAAGAACTGATTATTTCAGTGCTGAAGCATCTAGCAGTTGTTTACATTGGGTAAAAATGCACTAAAAAAACATCTTTGTGAACACCAGCCCTTACAACATTCCAGTCTTTGGCTCCACCAGGGCCATTGCAGCTGGTTACACCTCTGTTGGATCCCTCCTGCCAGCTATTCAGCCTCTTTCCTGTCCTGGTTTAAGAGTTGAAACCATGGAACAGCTTCAGTTACCTCTTAGGGTAGTGAACACTAAGACATACGATTTCTCCCCAAATGTGCTCGAGTGCACACTCATTGCATACACAGTTCCACAGCACAGTGCTCTTGGAGCATTTTATATCGTAAGTGTCAAGAGAAAAAACCCCACCGACCTCTTGAGTAGCACCAAAACTATACTTTATGAGGACTTCCATGAAAGCCACTCGTGTTGATGCTTCGAGCTGGGGGTCTCAAGCACCACAGGTCAAACATTGGCTAGATGAGCCATTAGAAGCAAGCAAGGAACCTCAGCACCTCTGAAACCATCGTAATGACTGTCATCTTCTTGAAGAAGCTGTCTTCTTAAAGAAATTAGAAGTTTGGCTCCTTTACTGAGGAAAAACAAACAGAAAACCAGGAAACAAATCCCAAACCCCATCTTTGAATCAGGAATCAACTGTAACTATGCTGGAGAGAACTTGAGCAGTATAAACATCCCTGCTCCTCTCAAAGGTCCTAAAGAGGCCTGTGAAGCAACCAGGCACATGGACAGAGGGGATGGAGGAAAGGCAGAGCACTTTTAGGACCCAACAACCAGTGACTCAGCCTGTTGTTGGGCTACAGCAGCTCAAAAGCTCTGGATATTGCTCCTCTACTCTGCTCTGATGAGACTGCACAGGGAATACTGCATACGGCTCTGGAGGCCTTAGCACAGGAAAGACATGGACCTGTTGGAAAGAGCCCAGAGGAGGGCCACAAAGATGGTCAAAGGGCTGGAGCAGCTCTGCTATGAAGACAGGCTGAGAGAGTTGGGGCTATTCAGCCTGCAGAAGAGAAGGCTCCAGTGAGATCTCATAGTGGCCTTCCAATAGCTAAAGGGGGCCTAAGGGAAAGATGGGGAGGGGCTTTTCACCAGAGAGTGTAGTGACAGTAGAAGAGGTAATGGCTTTAAACTGAAAGAGGGCAGATTTAGGTTAGATATTAGGAAGAAATTCTTCATCATGAGGGCAGTAAGGTGCTGGAATAGGTTGCCCAGGAAGGTTGTGGATGCCCCCTCCCTGGAGGTGTTCAAGGCCAGGTTGGATGAGGCCTTTGCAGCCTAGTCTAGTGGGAGATGTCCCTGCTCATACCATGGAGGCTGGAACCTGATGATTTCTAACATCCCTTCCAACCTTAACCATTCTATGATATTCAAGAGTCCAACTTCCAGGGCAACAAATGAGAGCTGGGAGAGTTTTCATCCCATATGATGTGCCCTACCTGAAACCCACGAATCCTCATAAAGCTCATACAATTTTATTTTAAACTTTGTAGCACTTCAGGACAGGCTAACAGAGCATCCATTCTTTTTACTCCCCTCCTTGTCCTTTTTCTATCTCTTCTCAAGCTCGCCCTGAGCAGGAAGGGAACATCTCCCACTTGAAGGAGCATCTCCAGCCAGGTTGAATGCCCTGTCAGCAGCAACGGGAGGTCAGCACACAAAGTCATTACAGCTGATTGAGTCAGCACTTGGTTTTTCCAGATGAAAGCTTCCTGCAGACACTAATCCTGCTCCTCTTGGCCCAGCTGCTCCCAAGCCCAGAGCCAAGAGGTACTGCTGTTGTTACATATCACCTTCCCTTAATCCTTCCCAAAAGTTGCAGGAACATTTGAGTTTTTCCAAGCCCTGAGTTGCAACAGCCAGACCAGCTCTGAAAGAGGTGACACTCCCGATCCTCACACTCTGATCCTCTTCCTAAAAGCTATTTAAGCCCTGAGGAACACTAAAGCTGAATGCTGGAGGGCTTTACTTCTCAGAGAAGGTAAAGGCAGCTCCTGGACTTTGACAACAAGACAGATGGTTAAGTCTGATGAGCCTTTGATGCAGAGGTTTAGCCCTAACTCAGTTTTTCACAGTCAACTGTCCCCATCCCACCAGGTTCTCCTAGCAGGGCCACACTCCAGGAAGGGACATTCAGTTTGGATGGATAAACAGTAACAGTTGCCAGCAGGAGAGATTAACTGTGTAGGGTGGAAAGGTTGTCAGCAAAGCTGTGCTGAATGTTTTTGGTGAAACCTGAGACTCAGGTACTGACCTCCAAACCCAGGTGAGCACAGCAGGGAACACAGCTCATGATGGTTTAGAGATGCACCACTTCCTCACAAACAGGTATCCAGCTTCAAGAGATCAGCTTTAAAACAAAGTAAGATTCACATTAAAACAGAAGAAGTGTAGGATGGTTAAATGCAACTGTGGCAGCTGATGAACGTGGTCATCAGGTCTAGACAAGTGCAATGTATCTTCTCCAGAAGGCACTTTGCAACCACAAATATTCAACAATTACAGACCATTAACGGCAACATCTCACAGAAATAGATGAATTTTGAAAAACTTTTTGCTCACGTTGTGTTCCAGGGTGAAGGGAAGGACACAAGCCAGGTAGCTGTTGGTTTCTGCTAAGAAACCTGACTACATTTTGAGTTTTGAGTCCTCTATGTGTGTTGGCACCTGCATTTCCCTGCTACAGCTGATCCAACACCGCAGCAAAACACAGTCCCCAGGCACTTGCACTTGATGTGCTTGCTACTTCTGGCAGAGAGAAGAGATCAATCCCACATATCAGGTTTGGGGACTGGGGGAGTGAAGGATAAATGGAAACACATGCAGCATTATTCACATGGCTAAAATGTACCCGGAAGTTTCCCATGACTTACATGCTTGCCTTCCTTTATATATATATATATATATATATATTTAAATAAAGCTTGGCAGCAGTTCAGACCTAGGATTAAAATAACTGCTCTGTGTCATCCCAAGGCAGGAGCAGAGGTGCTCTGCCAGCCTCTCAGCCCCTGCTGCTGGCATGGCCTGCGTGAGGCCTGGGTCCTCTTGAATATGCAGGAGGCAAGAAACATCCTTTTTCACAGCCATTATCCAGAAACATTCATGCAGCTGTTCCCTCTAACATGCTTTGGAAAGCTCAGTCCAGGTCATCTTTAAACCCAGCTACTGGTTCCTGATGTAGTGCTGATAAACCTGCACCAATGCACAAGTCCATATGGAGAAGGTCCACGTTAGGTGGTAGCAGCAGACTGTAGGAGAGTTCAACTCCAAAAAGTCACAAAAGTTGCAGTTAAAGATCAGCTTCTCTAAGGCTGCTATTGCAAGAGAATCTGGCTTTTCATTTAGAAGTAGATTTCTTTCCCCAGCTGTGAGGGCCTGAGTGTTCAAGAACACGAACACAATGTTCAGAAGCCAGTAAGCAAATAAAGACCCTGAGGTTTCCTTGTGTTAAAAAAAAAGTTATGACTGAGGCCTGACTCATGATTTTAAAATTCTTGGAAGCAGCAAATTTAGTAATTCTGTAGTCTCTTGTGGATTGGGACTGTCATGAGTTTCCTTGCACACAGCTAGCAGAAGTTTCACACAAGCCTTTCAGCCCCATAGCTGTGCTGCATGAAAATCTGCTTCACTGAATGTGGTCCAGGAAAAGCTGGTCTGTGACTTCTACAGGAGATATTAATGAGTAATACATCTAGCTGCTTTCAGCAAATTCAAATCTCTAATTAAAAGCAAAGGCATATTCCCAGGTCCGATCCCAGCAATGCAAATCCATGGTAAGGAGCAGAATATTGACCTACTCAGCCTGGCTTAGCCTGAAGCACTCAGAAAGCCAAAAGCTTTGCTTTACATCTGCTACTTCACTTCTTAAAAGAGTGATTTATATATCTTGGCTTACACTGCTGGATGCTATCTTTCAGCACAGCATTCTTTGTACCCTGTATCCAACACTCATGCACCACTTCCAACCCCCAAGGTCACTCAGTGCGTAAGCACCAGGACTCTAGAGGAGTTTCAGACCTACACTGGGCTGGGACTGGATGAATCTCCAGGATTTCTCACACCCGAAGCCTTAATCACATTCAGCGACCTCAGGACAAACAAATGAACCTTGCAGCATGGTCTCAGAAGCATGGACTGATCCATACTGCATGGGGCCGACAGCCACATCCTGGAGCAGGCTGGGTTCAGGGGTCTCTTCCCCAGGACAAAAAGCAAGAAGCAGGGTCAACAGGTTTGCTTTGCAGAAGGTATCAGGGGAGGTTTAGATCGGATATTAGAAAAAACTTCTTCACTGAAATGGTTATCAAACACTGTCACAGGCTGCCCAGGACAGTAATGGATTCACCATCCCTGGAGGTGTTTAAAAGCCATGTAGATGGCTGAGGAACATGGTTAGCACCAGATTCGGTAGACTTAATAGTTGGACTCAATGATCTTAAAGGTCTTTTCCAACCAGAACAATTCTGTAAGCTTTATCTCCACTCCTTGCCCTATGCTTCATTATTAAAATCATGCTGGGGCCATCACCATTTCCCACTGCCCAGTGCTCTCTGGAGCATGCTGTTCCACACCTGCAAGGTGATAAAGCTGCTTCATGATCTATGGTAGCTGGCTTTAATTAAAGCTGCCTCCTCTCCACTGCTTCTAGCCTTACACAGAGAGGAACACAAATTATTTCATCTTCTCTGATCCACTAGATGCCAAGCTCACACTTACGAGCTGCCATTAATAAGGAAGCTTCTCCCACCACCCTCACTGGCTCAAGCAGAATTGGAAGAAGAAAACCAAGGAGAAGATACAATGACAGCAAATGAACCCTCCATTTCACTACACCAACTAAGCAGAACACTGATTAAGCACATTACCTTCAAACTTCTCCATCTGAGACCTCCTTGAGGGCAGCAGAGGATAACAAGAAGTCCACCCAAGCAAGCCACTTGCTTGCAGTCACCTCCAGCACAGCAGACAGCTTTTAGCCCTTTGAACAAAGGAGAGAGGTCCCAGTCAGGAAAGCACAGTGTTTCTTACATGTAGTACTCCGTTCTTAATTGCTGCTGACACCTTCTGTGTGGGCGTGTGTAGACAGAGTTACACCTGCAGTCCCACCTGGAGTCACTCCTCCACAGTGGGGCTGAGGATATTAATGAGCTTGATTGCCCTAAGCACTCCCACATGGACCATGTATCTGTCTGCCTAGGAGCCCCCCGGCCATGGCAGAGCTGTGCCATGGGTTGTGCTCCTCACTTGCTATCTGTCCTTCCTGCATTGACCTCAACCTGCTGGTCTGCATGGCTGTGGGGCTGTTGGAAACCTGGTGCTGTGGTCACCTGCCCTGTTACCTTGCTCAGGTACAGGTGGTCATTGTGGGTGCCCTTAGCTCCTGGCTCAGGTCCTCTCCTGGGGCAGCCTCCTGCTGCTCCCTGACATCAGCTGATGCATTGAGCTGAGTGTTGTGCAGCCTGTAGCCCCCATGAAGCTCCAGAGGCTTCAGAGGGGGCCCCAGACCTTTGGGCAGGGGGAGTGTGGGGTCCCAGGGGGAGCTGTCCCAGGGCCACCCCACAGCACCTCAAGTCCTGGTCCAGGCAGCCTGAAAACTCATCTCCTGCCATCTAAGGCAGTCGTGTTTGCTATGAGCCCCTGAAAGTGGGAAACCCCAAGCTGTCTGGTGGATTTGGGGGGCCTGAGGTCCATGCTGTTGAGGCAACAGTGGTGTTCTACCTCCCTGACCTGACACTGAGATCACCTCTGGAAATCAGGAAAATCCTAGAGAGGTTTTGCACAAAGCCAGGCTCAAACAAGCTTTCCATAGGCACAGAATCCTGCCTCATGTTCTTCTCACCCTTACGCTGTTTTCAGCACGCAAGGTTCAAGCAAGCCATTTTATCTCCAAAGCCCTCTGATGGAGTGGAAAAAAGGAAAAACCCCAAACTCTTGGCCCTGCATTCCAGGTGGGGAAGCCAAGCAGATGGACCTTGCTTTTAGTACCACCTTTGGCAGAGACAGTACTTAAGCTCTGTAGCACCAGACCACTAGACAGATAATATTATTGGTTGCAGAGAGGGAGGTTGTCTTCTTCCCCTAGAAGAGCAGAAGAAAAAGCTGCCAACAGCCTTACTCAGCTGCCAGCTCATTCCTCCCAGCCTCCCTAAGCTCCAAGGCTCCTAAAATTTAGACTGGAGGCACCACAGCTGCAGTTAACTCAAGACTCCCCATTGAGGGTCATGGTGGGAGATGTCAGTCTGCACAGGTTACAGCAGACACGATGGTGCTGGGCACCAAGACACATTAGCTACGCAAATATGTAACTAAAGAACATCAAACCTTGAAGTCCTGGAGATGAGAAAGCTCAATGGTCACTTCAGGACAGCAGGCAGCTTCATCTCTTTAATGTGTGGGATGCATAGTGTCTTATTTCTTGTGTGCCTCCAATGTCGTCATAGAAGCAACTAATATTTTTCTGATGCAGATCTACTTTGGTACCCCCCAAGCTGGTACATTCTGTGCTTGGTTTCTGTCTTCAGAGGACAAGAACAGCCATCTCAAACCTAGCTGAACTTTTAGGATCTTGTAGCATGCTGTGTATTTTAAAAGGCCCCTGGTACCCATCTAGAGTCAATGGATTGAAATGGCAGGGGGCGGGTGGTTGTACCAGACAATGACGCTCAGTGGTTTTTGACTGTTAATGCAAAAGTTAAGCAATTAATTTATTTGAAAACACTAAGTATTTTTAGCAACAATTGATACATTCAGCCTTTAATATAGATGGGGGAAAGATTTTTCTCAACCTGGAATTCAACTCAAATGAAACAGCCAAACAAGCCCAAGTCCACGCTTGGAATTTATTTTTTCTTTTAAAGGTTCACAAACTACCTAAAATGGGTACAGCCTTCCATTCCTTTCCCCTTGTGGAGTCAAAGTGATGATCTGAATCCAGTTTGCTTGTTATCCTGGCACTGAGTAATCCCACAACAACAGAATTCAAAACTGGGCACTTGAAACCAAGTACATGAGCTGGAGTCAGGCTTCAGCTGGCATCCATCCACAGCCCAGCCCACTAGGGTAAGCAGAGCAGTTACCTACAGAGTGGATCTCCACCTGCAACTGCTTGACTCAGCCCTTAATTTCACAGGGAGAATGGCCTTCAAGGAGATTATGGCTTTGAACTTCTTACCAAAGAGCCCTTCTGGAAGGGCTATGTCATATTAACGGTTTCACCATGAGTGTCTATCTGGTCATGTTTTCTTTGTTTAGGAATGATGGTTCATTGTGGGGCCTGTTTCAAAGATAAGCCTACTAAGAAGGTGGATCTGCAAGGCACAAAACTACTTATCAGCTCTGGGAAGGTGATCCTGGAAGATGAGGTCCCAGTGCTTCAGCTTGGGAACCAAACCCTCCAGCTGTTGCTCAAAGCTTGATGTTGTGATGACTCAAATGAGCATTTCTGCTAATGTTCTAGCAGGAATTGTGTGCCATGCTCTCTGTGTATCGTAGCTGAGGGAACATTTTCCATAACATTTGGAACTTCAGTTTATGTTTGTAACAAGGCATGGCACTTAAGAGTACAGAACTGCCTCATGTCAAAGAAAAAATCACCACCCAGGAGATAAAACTGCTCAAAGCTATCTCAGAACCAAATGTTTTTCTTTCTAGATAAATAAAAATCCAGAATAAATAGGGCTGCTAGCCTGAACACAAAGGTCCATGCAAAATTCTCTCCTTGCACGTGTCTGCACCTCCCTGAGACATGCAGAGGCTGTGCCAGCAGCTCCGCGTGGCACTGAGAGCGCGCGGTCCCTCAAACCACATTTCCTGGCTGAAGAGGGAAACAGGAGGTGCCAGCCCTTGGAGGGGGGGCCAGGGACCTTCCGCCTCTGGTCACAGCCTGGGATCACTTCCACCTGCAGCAGTTTTGGAGTGAAGCCAAACTCAGGTGAAGCTGCTCTTGCTTTTTCCAGGGGAAACAGGAGCAGATTCCAGTACAATTATTTCAGATGATCTGGCAGACAGGCTTTTGTGCTTCCCTCTGACATAAAAGATGATGGTAGAATCATAGAATGGTCATTGAGTACAACCACTCTGCAATAAGCAGGGACACCTTCAACCAGATCAGGTTGCTCAGAGCCCCATCCAATCTGACCTTGAATGTTTCCAGGGATGGGGCATCTACCAACCCTCTGGGCAACCTGGTCCAGTGCTTCACCACCCTCATTGTAAAAATTTCTTCCCTAGCTCTAGTCTGAATCTACCCACTTTTAGTTTAAAGCCATCAATAGGCCCTACTAAGAAGTCTGTCCCCATCATTCTTAGAAGCCCCTTTTACATACTGAAAGGCCACAATAAGGTCCCCCCAGACCCTTCTCTTCTCCAGGCTGAACAACCCCAACCTCCATAGCAGAGGTGCTCCAGCCCTGTGGTCACTTTTGGTCAGGGCTCTTGTGGAGTCACAGATGAGCTCTAAAGCTTCACAGAATCACAGAATAGTCATGGTTGGAAAGGACCTCTGAGATCACCAAGTCCAACTATTTAACAAAAAACCCACAAAAAACCAAACCAAAACACACACCACCACCACCCCCAAAAAAACCACCAAACCCCACAACACCCCACCTACAGTCTCGGCCACTAGAGCATGCCCTGAAGTTCCTCATCTACATGTTTCTTGAATACATCCAAGGATGGTGACTCCACCACCTCCCTGGGCAGGCTGTTCCAGTGCCTGACCACTCTTTCAGTATAGAAATTCTTCCTAATATCCAATCTAAACCTCCCCTGCCGCAACTTCAGAGCACTTCCTCTGGTCCTGTCATTATTCACTTGGGAGAAGAAGCCAAAACCCACCTCCCTACAACCTCCTTTCAGGAAGTTGTAGAGAGCAATGAGGTCTCCCGTCAGCCTCCCCTTCTCCAAACTAAACGTCCCTAGTTGCCTCAGCCACTCCTCGTATGACTTGCTCTCTAGGCCCTTCATCAGCTTGGTGGCTCTCCTCTGGACACGCTCCAGCACCTCTATGTCCTTCCTGCAGTGAGGGGCCCAGAACAGAACACAGTGCTCAAGGTGTGGCCTCATGCTGAGTACAGGGGCACCATCACCTCCCTGCTCCTGATAGCCACACTGTTCCTGATGCAGGCCAGGATGCTGTTGGCCTTCTTGGCCACCTGGGCACACTGCTGGCTCATGTTATGTCGGGATATGGTCCTGCTCTCTGGCAGCAGCAGCTCTGAGATGCAGCCTGAGAAGGAGTGGTCCACAGGAGTGGTCCAGAGGGGCAGCACACAGCCCTGTGGGATTAGAGCTGCCTTGGCTTAAACGAACGAACAGCCATTGTCTACAAAAAGCAAAAGCTGCAGGCTTCAGCGCAGCCAAAGGACAGTTTTAGTCCCCAAACTAAACTTTGGTTCTCCACATAATTCCTCCTCAAGTCCAACCTTCAGGTTCATCATCAGTGAAGACACTTCACCCATCCCTGTCCTACCAAAAAATAGATGGACAGGGGTAAGGATGGAGCCAGGCTCTTCTCAGCACTGCCAGAACAAGAGGCAACAGGCACAAACTGAAATATATGAAATTCCATATGAATATATGAAATATATAATATCAATATATGAAATCTGTTTGCTATGAAGGTGGAAAAACAAGGCAACAGGTTATCAGGGGAGGTTGTGGATTCTCCATCACTGGAGAAATTCAACCACTGTCTGGATGTAGTCCTGGGAAATTGGCTCCAGCTGGTCATGCTTCCAGCAAGCAAGGCTGGATTAGACCCCTTCAGAACTAACTGGAGAGACCTGCAACCACAGATCTTCTGTGATCTGGTAATTTCTTCCAAAAACATCCTTGTAACTTTCTTGAAAGGGGTTCCCACCACCTTTCTGCAGCATGTGGACATGATATCACAGCCTTTTTGGCTGAGGTTTAGGAAAAAACTAGTCTCTCCAAGGAGGCACCATAACTGTGCTCCTTTCCCTAACCTTAAGGAAAAGTCTTTCCTAAATGGCAGTCTAGTTCACAGTTTAATCTTCATTATTTTTTTCTTAAATTAATTGTCCCAATGATTTTTTATTTTCATTCCTTGTGTGGCAGAAGTCAGAGAGGATGAAAGCCAAACATGGGAGAACTGGGAAGCAGCTTCAGAGCAAATGTGTTACCTCGGGGTTGCTGTCACATCCATTATTATTCATTACAATAACCTTCTGCAGACTAACGAGCACGTGTCCTATTAGTCCTGCATTCACCACGTGGAAGATAAAAAACTTTGGACAGATCTAGGAAGGGTCTCAATTTCAAGCCAATTTTAAATCACAGCCTATTTTTGGTCAGCACTGCATGTTCGGGTCTTCCTCAGAGCTGCTGTTATGGGTAACATAATTTCTTCCTTATAGATGACCATAGAACCATAGAATCACAGAATATTTTGGGTTGGAAGGGACCTTTTAGGTCATTCAGTTCCCAACACCCCTCCATGGGCAGGGACACCTCCCACTAGACCAGGTAGTTTCAACCCCATCCAACCTGGCCTTCAACACTTCCAGAGATGGGGCAGCCACAGCTTCTCTGGGCAACCTGGGCCAGTGTCTCACCACCCTCACAGGAAAGAATTTTCTCGTAATATCCAATCTAAATCTCCCCTCTTCCAGTTTGAAACCATTACCCCTCATCCTATCACTCCATACCCTTGTAAAAAGTCCCTCTCCAGCTTTCCTGTAGCACCTTCAGGTACTGGAAGGCTACTAGAAGGTGTCCCCTCTCCTGTTGTTGCCTGCAGCTCACGTTCTGAGTGATAAAAGTGTAGGCCTTGGAGTTATATCAGCATCAGGGTGAAATCTGAACCAAGCCCAAGCAAGTTCAGCAGGGCCAGAATTATCTAAATGTCTGTTCAAACAAAAATACGGATTGGGTCAACCTTAGTCAAGACTATTTTCAATCACGTTTCTGTGTTGGACACTTACAATTTGGTACTGGTAACAGTTTTTTTCCCTTAGAAAATAGTTTTTAGCAAAATAAAGACTCATGTCATTGTTTTGCAAAGCCAGCTGACCTTGTGCTAATTAACTGTGTTTGAAGGGGCAAAACAATGAGTCTCCTGTAAATAAAAAAGAGCTGCTGATAAATTTCACATATTCAGCTTTAAAGATTTCCATGGGAGTAAGAGGTCATTTCACTGACTATATTTATCTCTTTAAAATTAAACAAAAAGGAAACTGGGCCCCTTTTGCCCTCAAACTGGAACATAAGGTCAGGATGACAAGTGGCGCTGGCAGGGCTGGGGGAGCCTGGCCAGGGCTGAGGCTCCTTGCAGCTCAAGTCATCACCATCAACATGCTGGCACCGCCCTGGGCTCCCATACGCTGCCTTGGAGAGGCTGGAAAACAATAATCCTCTTGTGTCCTGAGTCATCACCCTGCTGGAGACAAAGTCTCCATGAGATGTAAAAAAGTAAAAGAAAAAGAAAAAAAAAAGTGTGCTTAGTCTTTCCTGTCAGTTCCTGGCATATGAATGTTAAAAACATCAGGAGAAAAATCATAGAATCATAGAATGGCTTGGGTTGGAAGAGACCTTAAAGATCATCTAGTCCCAACCCCCCCTGCCACGGGCAGGGACACCTTCCACTAGACCAGGTTGCTCCAAGCCTTGTCCAACCTGGTCTTCAACACTTCCAGGGATGAGGCAGCCATAGCTTCTCTGGGCAACATGGGCCAGTGTCTCTCCACCTTCATAGTGAAGAATTTCTTCTGAATATCCAAGCTAAATCTCCTCTCTTCCAGCTTAATGCCATTATCCCTCCTGTCACTCTATGTCCTTATAAAAAGTCCTTCCCCAGCTTTCCTGTAGCCCCTTCAGGTACTGGAAGGTGCTCTAAGGTCTCCAAGCTGCTGTAAGTACTCACCACTTCTTTCCAGAAGCCCTGGAGAACAGAGACATGAAATCTGGGAGTGGCTCAGAGGCTCCTCTAGAAAATAGCACTTGTCACATATCCAGATATTCCACTGACCCAAGGAGCTGCTCCCAGCAGAGGGTCGAGGCACACTTTCCCTGCAGCAGGGTCCATTCTGACCTCCTTCTGCAGGTATGGCTGTGATGATTAGCCATGTTGGGAGCCATCTTTGTGCTGAAAGGAAAGTAGATGCAATTTTGGTGTTCCTGCTCTCCTCTGCTCATCTTTTGGCCCTGCTTGGCCCCAGCCAGGCTGAGGCTGGACCACCTCTGTAGGGAAACAGGCAGGGAGCCTGCCAAAACAAAGAGATGCTCAATGGAGGCTACCCTGAGCTGGAGGACCAGTGGTGGCTCAGATGCCACCCCAAGCCAATGCTCCACAAAAGGCTGTTCTTGTCTCTCTAATTGGATGTGTTTGGACACTGAAGTGTTCCAAATGCCAGAGCATCTGACAATGGAATTATCAGAAAGCTGATCCAGTTCTGGTAAACCCCTGGAGAGCCAGGAGTCAGATCTACTCTCCTGGCCCAGTCCAGCAGCATTGCGGCAAGGGGCAAGCTGAGAGGCTTGAGGATGCTCTGACCACCTTCTCCTTCAGCTGAGTCCAGCAAAGGCCTCTGCCGACCAACATCTCCTGCAGCCTGGCCACTGGCCATAATTCCCCAGGAATAGCTGAGTTTTGGTTCCAGTTTTCATCCAGCAAAAGGGATCATGCTATCTAACAAGACACATCAATATATTCTTTGATCATCTCCAGACTAACTCGCATGGCACAATTTTCATTGCTGAAGTTAAAGTCCCACAGCTCGGTTCTGTCCTAAAGACTAGGAAACTTGAGGACACTTCCTTTCCTCCCCTTTTTTTTGTTCTCAGAAAGAAATGCTTGCTGTGCTGGGCAGATGTATAATGTAACTGCAGAGCCTCAGGCACCCAGAGCAAATGGAAAAATCCCAGGAGTCCGTACCCATGTCATGCTGAACTCCATCAGGCTGTGAATAGCAATGGTGGCTCTGAAGCTCCCAGGAAAACAGGCAAAGAAATATGCCTTTCCCTGAGTACCACAAGGCTAAAACACAGCAGCCAAAGGTTCCACCATTGGGCCAGGTTCCCCTATAGGGCTGCAGATGAGGCTACTCAATAGCTTTTGAAAGGAGTATGTTCTGCCAGTGGAAACTTTTGTGGCTGAAGCAGTTAGAGAGGGAAAAGCCAGTTAAGTTTCTGCCTCTCTCTATTGAGGGTAAACTTAGAAACATGGCTGAGATGCATAGTTTAGAAAACCAAGATAAAAATCAAGCCAGCTGCTTCCCCCAGAGCTTTTTAAAGATTATTGCTTACTGGGACAGCAGTGTAGACTAAGTGCTATGTTTTGAACACAGACTTTTCTGGCTAAGCCATGAAACCCACCAAGTGTAATTTTTGACCATGTAATTTGTCTTCCCTGAACAGACTCAAAAACTAGTGAAGGAACAAAGAATAGGATGTGAATTGTAAAGCATTTTTTGTGCACGCAGACTTCGGCAACTAGTAATATCTGCATTACGGTGTGCTGAGACATTTCACAACTTATTTGTCAAGTTTTTTTTGACAAGAGAGTATCAGTGGATTATAACATTGAAAGTCTCAACATACCAGAGGAGCTGTGTTTGTGCATGGACAGTGAAAATTAATTTACCACTAATTTGGCCTCAGTCTAAATTAAACCAAAATGAATCAGAATCACAGACTGGTTTGGGTTGGAAGGGACCTTAAAGATCATCTAGTTTCAACTCCCATTTATGGGCAGGGACACATCCCACTAGACCAGGCTGCTCCAAGCCTCATCTGGGCAGCTTGTTGAAGATTTCAGCCTTGGGGGTGGTCCAGGTAGGTTCTGATGAGAACAGGGTGGGATTTCAGGGTACAGTGGGGAGCTCAGCTTTCTTTGAACAGGCCTGAACACTTACAAACACTGGTGTTGAACCGGTGCTGTTAGATTTGCAAACTGAAGCAGTTCAGAAGGGCCAGCATTAAGAGTTTCATGCCCGATGTAAATCAGGTCTCCCAACTGCTGATCACCAGCTCACGCATGTTTTCTGCCTGAGCAGCCAGGAAATGTGTAGTTATGGTGGGGTTTGACATGACACTGGCTTCAGCCACAAAGGTAGGTAACGGTCCCAAGTCTCAGTACCACCAGCTAGCCAAGGCCTTCCTCTGCGCCACAGCTTCTTGTCCCTGAGTGGTGCCAGGCCCACCCTTCCCAGGGCCAGGCTACCAGCTCAGTTACAGACATCACCCAGTTTAAAAACGAATGGCTTTGCCCCTGTCCTGGTTTGAGAGGGCCCGGATAACAACTGCTTACGACCACACTGATCTGAGCCTGCCCGGGACCCCCCGCCTGCTGCGGGGCTGTGAGGAGGCAGTTACCGTGGGGCGGCTGCGGTGCCTGTGGGGGGGGGGGGGGAGAGGCGGCAAGAGGACGGGTCAGGTGACCCGAATGGACCAATCACAGTGCTCAGTGTACAATGGCTCCGCAGAGGGCGCTTCTCAGGCTGGGGTGCTGGGCGGGTTGGGGTCTGTTGTCTCTCCCGCTGCTCCTGCAGCCTGTTTTTTTTGCCAAGCCATTTCATGATGACTGGTCTCCTGAGTTTTTTGGTAGGAATTCATAATATTTGTTCTTATAATTTTAAGCCTTTTTTTTTTTTTTTTTCAATTGGCTAGCTTAAATATGTGTCTTAAGTGATTCATATATTATTTTGGGCTCCCTGATTACTAACTAGAAAAAAAAAAAAAAAGCTTGGAGATGTCTTACCCACCTCGCAGAGTCTTGCACTGTCTTGAAGCTAGAGAATGAGCCTGCTGACACTGAGAGCCAGACCTGATCCTGCACTGCTCTGGTTCCCACATTGGTGCCTGAAACCACACTAGACAAAGCCAGCTACAGAAATCCTGGTAGAAAATCCATTTCAGGCATGATAACAGACTTTTCCCCCCCCTATCAGGCATAATGCAAAGCAAAAAAAAACCCAAAACAACCCCAAACCTCCTATTATAGTCCATACTTCAATAAATACTGATTTTGATGGGAGGGACATGTAAGGACTCAGCTTTGCTACCAACATTTCTGTTCTGCACATATTGCTTGCTTGCTTGTTCAGAGGTGGAGTGGAAACCTTCAGGTTGCAATAGTGAATATGACTTCACCAGAGCTTTAGAGCCAGCCCTGCACTGCCCATACCCCTGTCACAACCTTACCTGCAACTGCTGTGCCAGATGTGTTTGGTCCATTTATGACTTTGCCATGACCTCAATATGGAGAAGGGCTGCACCCTGGCGCTGGTTGTCAGCATGGCTTCAGTGCTGAAGGCCATCTTCTTCAGCAGATGTGACTTGCCTGAAACTATGATTGGTTTCTGCCTGAAGAGAACAAAGACTTTAATGCTTTCCCTTCTTGTCCCAGCACCCTCAGCAGCAACAGTTGGCAGCCAGAAGACCTCAAGCTGGATCTTCTACCCTGAACCTTCTCAACAGTGCTGAAGTTCCTGTGCTGGAGCAGGTAGGACTGATGTGGCAGATGTAGTCTTTATAACAGAGAGGGTACCTGAGAAACAGTATGTTAATTGGACAAAATTTACAGCTAGCAGCTAGAAAACAGTCTCAAAGCTTTTTACTTTTAGCTGAGCATGTTTAGCACTGTAAATGGCAGAGAGGATGGGGAGTGAAAGAGCCCATGCTTGTTAATCAGAGTAGGGCAGCACTTAAGTAATGGGCTCTCACAGAGAAAAATAGTGTTTACCTTAGCTCCTGCAGTAATTTTTGTGCCATGAATTAATGTTTTTGCAGAGAAAAGGGACAGAAAGCTGGACAAATCGCTCATGGGTCTTTCAGCTTCAGTATAAATTCATCTCACATCCAGCTGCACTTGGCAAACCAAGTTGTATTTAGCCTGTAGCTAGAAATGTTTATAATTTGTTCTTGAAAACAGCCCTGAGTATGTCATTGCACTGGGAAGTGTTCAGTTGGTGTCGGCTGAAGCATGGAGGTAGGCAATTATCTTGTGAGGAGTCTGTGGATCCAGGTGTATCTTGTACTAAAATACCCACAACTCGCTGCAGTCTGGCCCATCTGAAAGGCTGAACTGCTTTACAATTTATTTTTACAGCTCCTTGGGGTCCAAACTCTGCAAAGGAGGATTTAAGGAGGCTGACCCATGCTGCTCCTCCTGCTATTTGATGATGAAATTTTAACCAGTATCTCCTCAGAAGACAAAGTACTGGTCAGGGCAACTTAATATAATTGAAATTTCTGTAGATTTACACCACAACCCCACTTCATGTAGAAGGATTTGCACTGGCATGAGCAAGTTCAGGAAGATGTTTACCTGTAGCTGGGTTTGTGGCAGCTCCTCAGGATTGGAAAATTCACTCTGAAGACCTGATCATGGAAAAGACTGGGTTAGACTAATGTCTAACCTAAATCTCCCCTCTTCCAGTTTGAAACTGTTCCCCCTCATCACTCCATGGCCTTGTAATATATCCAGCTTCCCTGTAGCCCCTTCAGGATGGTGCTCCAAGGTCCCTCAGCATCCTTGACTCAAAGCTCAGTGTGTTTTGAGATATCCCTCCCTCTTCTACTGGGAGAATGGAATGTTCTTACTAAAAATGGGGGCTGGGGTGGGATGCAAACCTACACCTAAGCACCTTTTAGCCTTTCGGGACACTTGCCTTTGAATCTCAGATTTAAAACTCAGACTCATCTTAAGTTAAAGGGACAATGACCAGCACACACCTTAAAACAACTGGGCCAAGGATCTGTCTGTCTCTTGTCTCAAACAGTGAGCTGCATTTTCAGTAACTTTAATTGGTGTCATCAGATTGTGATGGCAGCTTTCCATTTGAAATAAATAATTTTACTTTAGGAGATTGATCACTTTAGTGATTTGTTCTTTGCAGTTACTGCAGATAGCAGTGATCAGAACATTTAAAAGATTAGACTGCAGCTTTTCTGTAATGGCAAAAGAAATTAAATCTGAGGTATCAGAAGGTAATGACAAGGTGATTGGATGTTGGAGCCTTTTCCTGACAGAGTTTATATTCCTAACCAGGGTTTGGTTTATATTGGGCAGAGAAATTGCAGTTATTGTAAAATTTGAAGGACTTGTGGTCCTGAAAGCCAGAAAACTTCTTTGAATTCCATCTACCCTAAGAAAAGAGAGTGCTTCTACCCACAGCCCTTGCCTGGCATTGCCTGGCCAAGTAGACAATTCTGAAAAGCTCCTCAGACCACAACCACTTTTACTGCTGGTGGCAGCAGATTGTAGTCCAAAAGCAACACCCATCCAGGGTGATACACCAGAAAGTTTTATTTTCTTTGATACTATTGTTATGTTGCAAAACCATCTAGTCTTACCTATTTTTCAATTACAACATAATACGGCTATGTTCATATCATCTGAGTAATTACCAGTATGCAGGATTTTTACTCTGTGGAGCATAGGAGTTCTGGGCAGACGTTTTAATTTCTATCAGCTGTTGTACCCTGGAAAGATAATTAAACACTCTTCATTTTCCATTCAAAATGGTACACAAACGCCGGACATTAAAACCAGAGAGCTTTCCAAAAGAGAACATGCGGGTAGCTTCAAACTTTCCCTTGGCACCCAGCCATCAGCCAGGTTCAGCAGAAGTTCACCGTTTCCCATTGTGTAAGCCTATTTGTTTAACATTTCTTTTGTCTGAAGTGGCCTTGTCAAATGAGATCTCGACGTGATTTTAGTTTGGCCCTTCACTCACATCTCAGCTCTCACTCCCATAGAAGCTGTTTGACTTTAGGCTTAACAGAAATGTAAGTATTAGTAGATAATTTTTTTTTTAATTCATGTAACTTTTCAGCTTAATCATAAAGGCATCTGTCAAAAAGAGACTGAGCAGCCTCAGGATCTCATGGTGAGAAAACCCAAAGACATTTCCAAGGACCAGGGTTCAGTAACTTGGCTCACTTCACCTTTGTAGACAGGCTTGTCCAGGTTTTCCAGCCAAGTTCCAATCTCTAGAATTATGTTTTGACTATTAAAAAAAAAAAGCTTCACATTTTTTTGAGTGAGGAACACATCCTTCTCCACATCCTGCCCTTCACGGCAATGCTGAGCGGGGTTAGATGCTCATCCTCCAGGTGAAGCTGTCCACGTGCTGTAGGTACACGTCACCCACGATGCCCTACAGGGTCCCTCTGACACAGCACCTGCATGTCTGCCCTACGTTAGGTAACGACACCCCCCTAAACCAATTAATGTCACCTCCTGGCAGGTCTGTGTTTCAGAATTTAACTGGGGCTGAAACCAGAGTCGCTGTTACTGCACCTTGTGCCGTGGCTGGAGATGCAACTGCTCCAGTCAAGTTTGGGATATCTCCAAAAATGGAGGTTTTAGAACCTCTCTGGGCAGCACATGCCAGTATTTCTCCATCCTCATGGTAGAAAACTATTTTCTTCTATATAGTTGGAGTTTTTATCTGAAAGATAAGTACAATTACAAGGAAAAAAAACTCAGCTCTAGCTGGATATAGTAGCTGCAGTAATTTCTGGTGTGGTTTGCTCAGCCCTCAAAATTTCTCCTTCCCCTTTAGCATTTTTCCACTGCAAAGAAAATTACATTTCTCTTTAATCTGCTCAGTTGTCTGTATACCTTACTTGTGTACTAGAAACTGCAAAGCCTAGGTCTCATTTTAATTTCTTGCTGGCCTTGCTCAAAGGCCTGCTGTCATTGTCCAGTATATTTAAAAATCAGTTACAGAAAATGGTAAGAGTTACAGAAGGTAGATCTCTCCAGCAGGACCCTAGGCCAGCCCTGAAAAGCACTGCCCTCCCGGGGACATATCCTCCCCCAGGCCCAGCCGGTCGCTGCTGCTGCCCTTTTGCTGATGTCCTGGGAAAGGGAGGGGGAGATGAGCTCCGTTGCTGCCCCTGCTAGCTAGGGGTGACAGAGCACATCCCGCACGTCGCTGCCTATTTTGTCATCTGTGTCTCTTTCATCTGGAGATGCAGAGCTCAGTTTTTAAAGGGACTGAGAGTCTGGCTGGTGCAACACACCAGCACTGGACTGCAGCACCATGTGTGAAAGGCAGCTACGGCCTAGGCTGATGCTCTGGGCTTGCAGCTCTCTCTCTCCCAAATCTTTGATTTTTCTCAATTGCAGTCACTAGACTGGCCCTGGCTGCTGACAAGTGACAGGACAGCATCATCTTTCTGATTGTTCACCCAATCTCCTGGACCCTTCCTTTGTCACGAGAGGTGCAGTGATGCTAAGACAGGACACATCAAGTGTCAGCATAGAGACGGGCTGTCCCCAGAAGGAGAGCCATCTGAATTGATAGATGAATAACTTGATGTGATCACCAGAATTAACAATACTAAACATGTCCCCAAGGGGCTTTTGGCAAGCTCCTGGTTGTCACATACATTCAAGGAGCTGCTCCTTGCCACAATAGTGTCTTCTCCAGTATCCGGAAAGAACAGAAGATAATGCAAGTTAATTGTAGCTTTGCCTGACACAGGGGATGCTTCGCCTCTCCCCCGTTCTCCTACCTGAGTGACACAAATCTACCAATACACTGTAAATTAGAAAATTACTATCTCTGACACATGTGATTTGAAGGATTCCTTCTTCAATAAAATTAAACACTGCAGAAATGTTGGTCCATGATGTTAAAGAGCTTCAGCTTCTTGACTCATAGGAACCCACATTTCTGCAGTGGGAGACACGCAGAAGTTTGTAAGTGAACTGTTATTTCAAATTTGAGAATTAAATCAGAAATATCTGTTATTTCTTTGAGATTTTAAGACAACTTTTTAAATTACTCATGACATTGTATAATGATTTGTAATGTGTAATTTAGCTTTGACCAATCCCTTCCCCACCCCAAGCCCCAGCAGCCACCTTCCAAAGGGATACCAGAGGGCTTCAGATTTCAGAAGACTGTTACCCTCCATTTCTTCAATGGGCAAAAAAATACAATTGTGTAAGACACAAAGCCATATCTTTAGCAAAACACGTTTTCTATTTAACAGAGAAAGCCAAGCAATACTTTCCAGGCCCCTGGAAAGACGTGCAGGTATTTGCCCCCAATACTCATGCAGGCTCTCTCTGTGTTAACATGTGCCACAAACTGTAGCTATTTTGATGCTTTTTATCTACAGCATTCTTACATGTCATCAAAGGCATCTGGTTTTCCACAAAACACATACGTGCTCTAATGAAGTAGTTGTGTAGAATACATAATCCTTTAAGTATTATCAGATAGGAAGTTTGAAAAATGAAACTATTAAATACACCCAAACCAGACCAAAGATTAAGATCCTGTACACCTGATATAAGGGCCTGTTTAAAGTAGCAAACAGTTCCTTCTCTTTCCACAGTGTTTTTATTAATCTTTGCTTTTTCTTAGGGCTGAGCATAAAAACTGGTCTCTTCCCTGGTTTTCCATCTATGTGACTTTGCCTGTTACGAAGAGTTGTTCATGAACATGATTAAGCTGCACATCCTTATGTAACATTAAGCTACTTCAAATATATTCCTCCTAATACACCATTTCTTTTATGTGCAACAAGAGAAGGTTTATAAATCTCCTCTCATTTGCCCTGAAGGAGTTTACTCCTTTACACCTTTATAGTTAGACTACGTGTATTTTGAATTTATTTAGCATCCATTGGCTTTGACCTTTACCCCACCTCTTGCCCAGATCTGATTTTCTTGTTGATGAGTGGGTCTGTTTTCACTTGACTTCCCACAAAGTCCTAACTCTGGTGTGGTTTTGCTCTCAGAAAGCAAAAATCCCACCTGGGGTTTCAGGGGAGCTGCAGTTGCCATTGCAGGAAGTTGCCATTTGAAGTTGCCATTTGACATGAAGGTCAGTGCAAAGAGGTGGGAATTACAGCTCATCTATATGTAGGAAAGATTTCATCATGCTCTGGTCTAAATTTTATTTTAACTGCTTGTAAACCAAGGTCAGGCTGTTCCTAACAACGCCTCGGGATAAATGTGTCATTGTGGCCCTTTCCTTTACATTGTTTGAAGGACCAAAGGAACTACACTGCATTAAAACATTTAACTTCGGTAACAGGTCTGCAATTGACACAACAGGTAGTGAGGGACTGCAAATACGTGGGGACCTTTATAACATCATTCAAGACTTTTTTTGCACGCTGAAACAATAAAGCTAATGCAATCTGCAATTTTCTGAAAAGATCCTTTCTTCTGGTCTCATAATGTGTATGTCTGCCAGCCCATCTTCCCTTTGCAAACAAAATTTTTTATCTTTGCAGAGCATCGATTTCTCCCACCATCAGGTTTCAAAAGGGATGCTCAGTTATCAAAATGCTGAAGCTGTTTGGGCACTTGCCAGCTTCAAAGGTAGCATGTTTGTTATAAACCAGACTGCTTTGAAGGTTGCCTTTCATCTCTCAAATAGTCCACCCTGTAAAGCTACGTTTTACTTATATTTTATTGGGTTTTTATTTCTAGAAGTTTCTTTTGCTTTCCACTGGCATCCAAAGGGAATTCTGTGTGTGTCGGTTTGGCACCGAGTTGGCAGTCTCTCGATTCACCCCTCCCCCCCTCCTCCCCCAAGGTAGGGAAAGAGGAAGAAAAAAAAAATCAGCAAAGAGTTTGCTCAAACCAAAACACTGTGGCAGGGCAGAGGTAAATTAAAACTGACTCCAAAAGGGAAGGGTTAGTTTTGTTAATAAAATCAGTGAATGTCTTTTGTCAGGGTGCTGTGAATACCAGCAAGGACAGTTGCTTCATATCACATAGAAATGCTGCGTCTATTTAGATAGCGCATTTCAATCCACACTGTGAGCATGAGAAATGCCAGGGCACACGTGGGACAATAACCGAGAATACTCAGGAGAGGTCTGGGCTGACCCAGAAGAGGTACAGCATCATGAAGAAGAGGGGGGCAAGTGTTCCTCCTTTTCATTTTTAGGAAAAGATAGGGTAACAGCAGCAGATTGCTGCACCAAGGTGTGTACAACCACAGGCTCCAGAAAAACATGCAGCCACCCTATGGCACCAAAACAACCTGGTTTAGATTGACAAGGAGGTTCTTCCAGTCAATCAACCAACCTTCCCTGCAAACCTCGACCTGAAAATGAGCCATAGATGCTTTCCAAAGTCAGACGACTGAGGTTTTCCTGATGTTTTACACTTGCCTTCCACTTTGCCGTTCAGGCAAAGGCCAGAAAAGCTGCTGTGAAGCTATCACTGCTCCCAATCTGTAGCCCACGTAGAAACAGGAGCTCTCTGAAATATCCTTAGGGAAAACACACTGGCTCACATTTCACTCAGCTTTACTCATTCCTGTAAAGTCACTGTACCTTCAGGTACTTAACTGCACCAACACATTCGCTCCGTCAGCAGCTAAAAGTAAGACACAAGTAACTTCCTCCAATGTCGGAAGATACATGCCCAGAGTTTTACTCATACAAGGCAAATATTTCTTCATTAATCCTGATCCCAATGAGATAGCAGTTGCTGAGTTGAGTCATTGCTGATGGGGAATTTTTGTCCTTTCACTACGGCACACTTTATTCTTGGTTTTCGGCATAATTTTTTCACTACTGACACTAATGCGTGCATTAGCTACAGGACTGTGCAGGATCCTCAGATGACGCAGAGGTAGAAGTGTGTTTTTGTGGGTGAATACAAAGTCTGGAGCTAAAAGTGGAAATAATCTTGTTAGGAATTATTTGCTTGGCAACTACTTGACGGGTGAAAAACTATCTTAAATGAACTCTTGATCCAGTGTAGATGAACTGTACTAAATTCATATGAATATTCTAATTGCTCCTGTAGTTCTCAGCACCTAAATCTCTGCCATCGTATCACTATGCAAAAAACCTGAGTGAAAAGAACTATTAGGAGAGTGCTGTTTTTGTTGGGTTTTTTTGCCATCACTTTTAAGGATTAAAAATATTAAAATCTGTTTAGTAACATGAGCAGTAGTGATGGTTTCAGCACAGTAATATACAGTAGGCAGAAAACAGCAATGGTTACTAGCTAGCAACAGAGAAGTTTCAGCAGCAAAACAACTGCTTTCTCATGACCCTGTCTTGCAGTGTCTGCTCTGGACAGAACTATTGATCCAAGCACGGATGTTTTGCTCACTTGAATTCAGACTCCCTGTAAGCAGGCAGCTCTGCTCCCAGCATGCTGCCCAGCAGTGTGCTCGAGCCAACTTGAGGTGACCTTGTAACTCACAGTCTCCTTATTTTCTGACAGATGAGTCCCAGTACTACACATGTACAGGTACCTTCTTGTGAGTAAGCGCAGGAAATACAGTTCCCCTCTCTCTTGCATCCTTCCAGATTTCAGGCCAGCTTTCACTTGCCTTCCAACCTTATCATCTGCAAATGAGTCATCTCCTATGCTTCCTGTAGCCTGGATTAACTCCTCCTTTGGCAGATGGGAGTTCCCCTCCCACTCTTCCTCCGCAGACTCCTTGAGCTAGTCATCTTGCTTCACTGCCTCAGCGTTTCCATCTCTAACATGGCAATCGGTACACTTCCCTTCCCCAGAGCTCTTTTCAGAACAAATCAACTTCTATCTATAAAATACTGTATATATAAATATAATATGCTATATAAATATAAAATACTATAAAAACAATGGCTGCCACAGGAACCTATGTAAGCAAACATAATCCATCACATGCTTTCACAGGGGTATCATTGAACGAATGAATATATTGCATTTCTCTTCCCAGCTAAACACATCTGAGGAACAGAAGGTTGTAGTCTGTGTGGTGTTACAAGCAATAGAACAAGAGGAAATGGTTTTGAGTTGTGCCAGGGGAAGTTTAGATTGGATATAAGGAGAAATTTCTTTCCTGAAAGGATTGTCAGGCCCTGGCACAGGCTGCCCAGGGCAATGGTGGAGTCACCATTCCTGGAGGGATTTAAAAGCCATGTAGATGTGGTGCTGAGGGACATGGTTTAGTGGTGGCCTTGGCAGTGCTGGGCTGACTCTTGGATGTGATGGTCTTAAAGGTCTTTTCCAACCAAAATGATTCTGTGACGAACAAGTATCAGCTGCTCCACAGACAGGGCAGGTGTGGTAGGCAAGGGGCAAAAACTGAGGTCTGCTACCTGTAGCTGAGGATTTAGGGGGTGCAGCCATAGAAGGGAGAAGATGCTTAATGGACCAAGCACAGGCTAACTGGTTTCTGGGACAGAGGGAATGGTGATGGAGGGTAAAGCTTGGAGGTGCTTTTAGAGCCTAACTTAAGAGCCAGCCTGAGATTTTATCAGACAGCCCTACTAACTGCTCTTCCTCTGCAGCCCTGGTCACACTACAGTGACAGAAAAAAGTCTCCTGAGAAAAACTGCAGCACTATAGAGAGGGCTGAGGTTAATGAAAACATCCAGCTCTTCATTTGGTGCTTGGACTGTGCCAATATTGACTGAATTGCTGATGTTATTAAATAGACTCCCTTTCCTTTGAAATGTAAACAAGTAAATATTAGTGCTACCTCTACTGAGACCTGGACAATGAACCTACCAAAAAAACCCTGTTCGTTTCCTTTACGCATTGCTAAGAGCATACAGAGCATCTGGAGATGATGTGCTGTATCTTAGCTAGATTAGACCCAATTATAAGAAAGCTAAAAGCAGAAAGAGTTTACAGTTCATGCTGGACAGTAGCTTGTGAATAGAAAATTAAATTGAAATGCTCTGTATTCATGTTTCATTTGCATTTTCTCAGCTCAGAGTTAAGGTCTCACAGGCATGTGAGAACATTGCAGTGATTCAAGGACAGACCGAGAAACCTCATGGCACCTCCCTGCAATGAATGGGACAGAACCCAAAGACACCTGAACTCTCTTGGCTTCCAAAGAGGCTTTAAAATATTGTCACAGTCACGCAAAACCAAAGAGGATCCAACCCTACGCACAGTTTATACACGTTCTTTGTAACAAGTATGGACTCCTTCTTTGGAGGGTAAATAAAATATTTACAGTCTTGGAAAACTGCTTTCTCTTTCAGCAGATCTACTTTCCTGGCCTGCTCCAGGGCAGATTGGGTAACAGTTTCCAACTCATCTCCTAGCTCACAAGGTTTATGTATTTATAGAACATCTTGGAAAAGATTTGTGATTTACATAGGATTTTCTGCCAGAGAGGGCACAGAACACTTCTCCAACAATACAAATAACATTCTGCAAATATTGTTCTGAGAGTCTTTTGTAACACTGCTTTGCAGTACAGACTTTTCTTGTTGGCTTTGCTTACATCTGGTATCTTTCATTGGCTCTGAACAACTCACATTCCTGAGTCATGTATATTATTCTTATTACCATTGTGGCTGAGATGAGAGCTGGGATTTTATATGGCACTTTATGAGCAGGACATGCATGTTGAAACACATCGTAACGCTAAGGGATTTGTACCTTCGAAGTGCTGTTCAAATGCAGCAAAAGAAAATTTGCACCATTTGGGTGAGGAACTAATAAGTTTTTATTCCTGTTTCACTGAGGGTTGAGAAACTGAGTTGCTGAATTCAACACAGTACCCAAACAAGCTCAGTGCGCAGCCCAGGTGGGACCCCAAAGCTGATCCTCACCTCGCCATCCCCACCACACTGAGCAAAGAGCAGACTGCTTGTATTTTGCAAGTGGTTAGTCTCATTCAAAGAAGCCCTAATCCTATTTTGAATCATCAAAACACAGCCCTTGGTGCATGGCAGGGGAGGGAATGTTCCCATGCAGTCTCAGAAGCCATTGGGTGAAATTTCTCCCCATCCAGCACCATGGAGTTGGGCAAGGGTGAGCCTCCTCCAGTACTTCTTTAGTTGTACACACATATATATAGCGAGCTTATGTATGGTGTTCAGTCTCCCTTCTGGACACAGTATAGCAAATATAGATAACACTTAGATAACACTTCATCCAGTTAAATGGAGTAAGATTAACGAAGGCAGTTATTCTCTGAAAGGAAGTACAGGAGCACAGGTGGCTCTGGAGATGAGTGGAATAGTCTTGTTCCCCAGTTATCAGGATGTGTGTTAGGACATTTAAGAGCCTAATTTGGTCCTCATTGAAACAGAGAACAGAAAAAAACTCATCCTCTGCTTCCTGATAACTGGGATCTGCTCAGTCACTAAGTTACTCTGTTTTTTTTTTTGCTCACTTAACTGCTCCACCTGCAGCTAAAGTCACACATGTTGGTGTCTGCTGAAGAGTACAAAGAGGTCAGCCTTTTTCCTCCACCTTCATCAGATTAAATGAGCTAATAAAATACCTGATCTTGCTCATCCAAAAACCTCAAAGCCTGCCATGGAGCAGATCAGCATAAAGAAAAAATTTGAAGACAGGGCAAGAGGAAGAAGGAATGGAGGTGACATCCATGCAGACCCCACCACAACATGGCCGAGTGACCATCAAGGCCTGCTGCTGATGGATACCTCCAGGCATGCTGTTTTCATTAAATTTCAGATTTAATAAAATTTTTCAGACTACTCAAACTTATTTGGGGAAAGGAGTTATGGAGATGTGCAGGGACCATGAGAAAGGTTTTAAACAAAGCCAGTGGCACAATGTTCTTTCATTTTTGAAAGGCTTTGCTGGATGGACATTGGGTACTGAGAACCACCTTCCCCTTTTCGGTCAATAGCAGAAGTCACAGATAATGCAAGCTGGAGGCTGGGGTTTGCCCCACACCTTTGAACTGCTGACAGCAATCCATGGGGGAGAGCACAGCCCGGAGGGAAATAACGCTGTGTATTTCTTTATTGTAGCTCTGCACATTTGAGACATCTCCCTTGACCATTGTACAGACCATGAACAGCATGGGGTTTTAACTCCAGATTAAGTGCTCCACCTCCAAGCATCAACAGAGGCTTGTTAAAGTATCTTGAAAGCTTTTTCTTTTGACCTGGCTCAGTCCCACTTTTCTTTAGTGTTGCACCTGGACCTGAGTCTTGGGGAACTTCAGAGACTGGCAGTTCTTTCCCTCTCCCCTCCCTGAAGAGCACATACACACACAGACACTGACACAAAACAAACACCAAACTCAGTAACAGATGTTCTCACCATCTCAGGCATAGTATGTCATAAAACATCGCACTGTTACAATGCTCGGAGGTAGGTTAATATTTAATTTGGTTTATAGTTTCTCCAGACTCCCCAGGCATTATTCACCTGAGGGGAGATGCCTCTCTATTTTTGGAAGCTTGGAGCACTCCATCCCACCAGCAGCAGTCTGCAGATGTTGTTGGAGCTGTTGAAGAAGGTCACAGTTTTTCTTTCTTCTCCTGTAAGACTTTCATCTCTTACCCCCACCCAGAAAAGGCTGCATTCTCTCTATAATTTGGTTGATCTCTGTATTTGGTTGATCTCCATGTTTTGGTTGGGTGTTAATACCACACATTCACATAGTCATGTGCCTGCCTCCTGCCTCCACTGCGGCTCAGCAATTTAAGGAAGATGTTAGTGCCCCTCAGCTGGTTTTGCAAAGCTACAGTAACATTCACTGTCACAGACTTAGACTGTGGAAGAAAAGCCTCTCTCTCTTTTTGTTCCCTAAGGTCAGCTTCCCTTCCATTCCCTATGGCCACTGCTGACAGACATTCTTGTGGGTATACACTGGGTTGTGACATTTAGTTAGTTCACCAAATGCACAAGCTCACCCACTTGCAGATCTGCATCTCTCTTCCTCGCAGAGGTCCAAATATGGATTTTTTATGTGATGGGGAGGGCAGGAGATGGTCACACTACTCGATCCTTTTGGCAACCTGCATGAGAATGGGGACACCAGTAGAACTTCTGCATAGTCTTTTGGAGACAGACTATATCAAAACAGAGCCAAGGAAGCCTGGGCAAGACTGTCAGCCTTCCCCACATCAGCCTGTGGGCCTGACTTGGCTTTCCCCTCACCTGTTCTTGTTGTTCAGCAACAGAAGTAGCTAGTGAGAAGACTGGGCACCCACCCCACTTCACAGAGGTCTTTGGACTTAAAAAAAAGGAATCTAATTTAATGTTGTGAAAACAGTAACACAGAACTACATGTTGGTACTTCCCTGAACTGGGTTGAGAGTGGTCAAAATGCTTTAATGCCATTTTTAACCAAAGATGATCCCCACCATGGCCTCTCACTGGAATGTATACATTTTTGAGCTGGACATTGAATCTGAATTTCTAGATCCAAAATAGTCCCCATTGTTTGCACATTAGCTCAAAATGATGGAAAGCCCATTTTTCATTCTGCTTAATTATGCATAAATAACACCCAGACAGTGTGTCGTATTTTAATACAGTTCACTGGAAGCACTCATTCTGATTTGGCCTCAAACCAAACTAAACTTGCCTAGAATGAACTCCTAAGCCATTTCCAATTTTTAAACACCATGACTGACTATTACAAATTTCTTGTAGATTTTTTCCAAGTGTAGCCTCAGATACTTGCCTTTTGATTCCCCCTATTGCTATCCCAGTTCCTCTCTCTGCCTCTAAGCTACAGATATGATTAAGACAAGACTGCTAGCAATACCCTCTTGCCTTTTTGGAAGGAACATCCTTCTTCCTACCAACTTTTTTTCTTCTTCATCCAAGAGAGAAACTCTTGGGCAGCCTGGGGAGCAAGCGAGTTTGTTTTGATCATTAACTGAAAGCACTTTTTTTTGAGGAATTACTGCTGAAGTGGTAGTATTTTAGTGGTAGTTTAGTTGGTATGGTGGTGTTGGGTTGACAGTTGGACTTGATCATCTTAGAGGTTTTTTCCAACCTTAATGATTCTATGATTCTGTTTCCACTTATCTCCGGATTGAACAACGACCATTCTGGAGGAGGAAAGACAAATAGACACTAACAAAGCATATGAGCAAGAAAGGCAAAATATTTTACATGTTTTTTGAGGGAAAGCTCCCTAAAATTATGATGGAATGACTGCCTTCCTAAAGACCATGGAATTGCCCTCTGAGGATGGATTGACCTCACACCACCTGGAGAGTGTGGGGTAGAAGAATGGACAGTGAGATAGATTAAGAACTGGCTAAAGAGTAGAGCCCAGTGAGTGGTGATCAGTGGTGCAGAGTCCAGCTGGAGACACATAACTAGTGGAGTTCCCGAGGGATCAGTGCTGGGCCCAGTCCCATTCAACATCTTCATCAACAACCTGGATGACGGGACAGAGTGTATCCTCAGCAAGTTTGCTGATGATACCAAACTGGGAGAACTGGCTTATTCACCAGAGGGCTGTGCGGCCATTCAGCAAGATTGAGACAGACTGGAGAGCTGGGCAAAGAGGAACCTAATGAGGTTCAGCAAGAGTAAGTGTAGAGTCCTGCACCTGGCAAGGAACAACAACATGCACCAGTACAGATTAGGAGCTGACCTGCTAGAAAGCAGCTCTGTGGCGAAGGACCTTGGAGGCCTGGTGGACAAGTTGTCTATGGGGCAGCGATGTGCCCTTGTGGCCAAGAAGGCAAATGGTATCCTGGGGTGCATTAAGAAGAGTGTGTCCAACAGGTCGAGGGAGATTCTCCTCCCCCTCTACTCTGTCTTAGTGAGACCACATCTGGAGTATTGTGTCCAATTCTGGGCTCCCCACTTCAAGAGGGACAGGGACTTATTTCAGAGAGTCCAATGGAGGGCTACGAGGATGATGAAGGGACTGGAACACCTGTCTTACGAGGAAAGGCTGAGAGAACTGGAGCTGTTCAGTCTAGAGAAAAGAAGACTGAGAAGGGATCTTATTAATGTATATGAGTATCTGAAAGGTGGGTGTCAAGAAAGAAGGGCCAACCTCTTTTCGGTTGTGCCCTGTGATAGGAGGAGGGGCAATGGATGCAAGATAGAGCACAGGAAGTTTCCCTCAACATGAGGAAAAGCTTTACTGTAAGGGCTACAGAGCACTGGAATAGGCTTCCCAGCGAGGTTGTGGCATCTCCTTCTCTGGAGTCTTTCAAGATCCATCTGGATGTGTTTCTGAGTGACCTGCTGTAGATTCTGTGGTGGTCCTGCTCTATGATCTCCAGAGGTCCCTTCCAACCCCTAACATTCTGTGATTCTGTGATTCTGTGGTTTAGACATCAGAAATTAGGTGCCTGTGCTCATGCTAGTTATCCCATCAAAACACAAGCCTCTGGGAGGTCATTCATTTCATCTTAAGATAAATGAGCCTTTGGAGGGCCTTATTTCTCTCCACTGACTTTAAAAGGAGCCATGGATGACAAGCTGTAGCATGGACACCTAACACCGAGCTGCCTAGGATAAGGCAGACAAATCCTACCCTATAGCTCCATGCCAGCACCTATATATATATAAATTATAATAAAAATGCATTTCTGATTAATCACACATCCACAGAAGTTGTGAAATTCAATGTAATAGTTCTTTTATCCACTATAACACACACTTTCTGTCAGTTTAATGTTTTCTGTAAAGGTGCGTAGCAATGATCACTCCAAACGAGCTCAGTGTTTTGAACCAACTTACAATTTCTAAGGGAATCATAACTTTGCCTTGATTTGAATGCAATTAAATTATCTGCCATAATAGCAGCATAATGGCAAATAATATTTTTTCTTTATTTCCTCAGCATGGAAATTAAAAGGGAATAACATGCAATGTTGCATAATGAAACAGACCTTCAATCCCATATGGACATCAGTGTTCTCAAGTCAATGTATTCTCTTTTCTGGTATAAAAAGACATGCAGATAAATCCATTTATAGATTTCTTTTTAATGCCCATTTTTAGTGCATGAAAAGAAGGAAGTTGTGCCAGCAGTTGAAACAAGGCCTCTTGGCCATGGCATGTAGCTTTGCTTCTCAGGCCTACCCTGTGCTTTAGGCTACATACTGAATTGTTGGCCCATCTGAGATGTTGAGACCTGAGACCCTGATTTCATAAAAGCTGTGTTCAGGTTTAACTTTGCACATGGTGCACAGTCCCTTGCTGCAGTGTTGATAAATGGCTTGGGTAGAACACAAATTATGAGTTCACCCATACCAGCTTTTACTGTTTGAAGCAATCCTTAAACTAGTTATGAAATTGGAATGTGGTTTTGGTTTTTTTTCTGGTGCATTAAAATACATGAAAAAATCACTAATTAATCACTGCTGTTATAGCCACCAGTTTTTGCTTTATGTTCTTGCAAATAGTATTTTTATGGGCCCCTGAAAGACCGATTTACTTAAAATTTAACAGTGCTTATCTCCCAATGTAATAGTCTCGATATTCAACATCAGCAGTTAAGATCTTACAATAACAAGTAAACTGCTGTTATTGTATCACGGCCGTCCTGCCAGGCAACCATTACATAGCAACTCTTATCTCCCATCACACCAACCCAAACCTTTCCCAAATACCCAGACAGCAAAATGCAACGTAAAGCACCCTGGATGAAGGATGGCTTCCCAATAACCCTTCCCATCTAAAGCCAAGGCCCTGGAAGCCTCCTTTGAGGCATTTCGCAGAATAGATGGGAATAGATCCCAGATGGATGTGGTCTGCAGTCATCAAGAGCCTGCCTGTATGAGCTGGTGATGCAGACCCCAAAGCACTGTGTGTGTGGGGTCTCTGTGGGGGACAATCTCCCTTTTTCTAAATTAACTGAAAATTTTAACTTAAAACTGGGCTCCAACTTAGAACTGTGTCTATTCCTGATGGGGGTGAGGAGTAGGAGCAGATCTGTGCTTTGCAAACCCCTGTACCAGAAGAAACCAGTGTGCCTCGGTGCTCCCAACAGGAGATGGGCACCTTCCCAGAGAAGGAGGTAGAGCTGCTCACATAAGTGTCCATGATATGATTTAGTGTCAAAATGAGCTGCGTTAATGCTTAAGAGGCTGAAACAGAAAGTCATGCTACTGTAACTGGTACTGAGAAACAAGTGTAGACCAGAAGAAAATGTTAGTGGCTTTTTCCTGCTAACTCAGTACCGAGCATCACTTGGCATGTGCTTTGGATCCAATTCTGCACCTTGGCAGTCAAATGGGCCTTTTGCTGGTGTGTTTTCAGATCAGGTATTGCGTTGTTAGAGAAGCTGTATAGCAAATGGTGGGAGTTGCTGACGAACAGTCGCTCCAGGCATGCAAATCAAGGTTGGTTTCTCATGTTACAGTATAGGCACATGGGCTCCAATCCCAGAGCAAAACTTATTTTAGGCTAAGAAACTCAGTGCATTAACTTTAGCAGTATTTTCGACAACCTGAATTACTGAACAACTTAAAACTAAAGTCCGTGCTTATTGTTTCCTCTCTTTGTCTTTGCCTGAAATTAATAGACAGCTTTGCCAAACCGTTAATCTGGAATTTGGACCTCAGAACTGGGTGCTCTGACACAGACCTTTTATTCTTGCTTATACAGCATCCAGAATGTGCATGGCTTATCTGAGGGCTTATCTACCGATTTTGTCTTATCCCACTTAATTGCAATCCCAGGTATAAAGAGATAATTGAATCCAAAGAGTAAATAAACAAACATTGTATACAGAACAGGGATCAGTAAAGATTTTCTGAAAATTCCCAGGGGTATCTCTAGGTTTCTCCTACAACTGGACTTGCTTTCTGTCCCAGGTTTTTAATGCAGGCCCTGCTCCGTGATGATGAAAATGTGAAAAAGAAAATTCAGGAGAATTATGCTGCTTTAAGTAATGCTGATTAATCTTTTATTCTTTTTAAGTATTTCAGACTCCTGTTTGCTCTCTGAACAGGTTTACTGCTCATTGAGGTGAATGAGAGCAGTTCCCATTTCCAAGGACATTATTTTTTCTAAGATAATTATTTATTGGTTAAAAAGCCTCCTCTAATATACAATAATTTTTTTTCTTTATTGCAGATTAGCACCATTTCCATTTTAATAATGACAGTGAATGCGAAAAACGGGGCCAAACTGTGCAAAACAAACATCCACTACTTTGTAATGATTTAAATATGCAAAGCTAGACTTTGATGTTAATGCACCATTAAAAGAAAGCTGGGAAATTCACATGTGTTTTCCTATATCGCTTGTCATAGCAGAACAGCTCAAGGAGAAGCTCATTGATTTACAGCATCAAACCAAACTCAGAAAAAAAAAAATGTTGGTACGTGACATCTTCAAATTTTACAGGACATGGAGAATTGATGGGAGGAAACTGAATCTACAGAGCTTGTGCTTTGCTGTGCTCTGTCTTCATCATCCAGCAGCACCAGCTGCTGGTCCATGAGCTGTTTGTCCATGAGAGCCTGACTCCAGCTTTTCTCCTGTCCTTGGGGATGGAGGAATGGCTTAATCATCCCAGCTCTCAGAGTCCTTTCACAGTGCCTGTATTTTCCAACCCCAGACATTAAGTTTATAAAGACCCTGGAATATCAGCATGTTTGGGAAATAGTTTGATGTTTTGAAATTATTATTCTGAAAGGGAAAACGAATTTGTTGTTGTAGAGTTTACATTAGAATCTCCCAGGCAGTGTCTAGACGATACCAGTTAATAAGAATCATAGAATCAACACCAGGTTGGAAGAGGCCTTAAGGATCCTCTCGTCCAACCTTTATTGGCAAAAGCACGATATAGACAAGATGGCCCAGCACCCTGTTCAGCTGAATAATAAATATATCCAATGCTGGGGAGTCCACCACTTCCTTTAAATTGTTCCTGGCAGCAGTTTGTGCAGCATTTTAGTTTTTATTCTGAACTCATGTTAATTGGGAAAAAATGTGTAGCAATGTCACCTATTTATCTGTAAGCCAAGCCATGACTTCTGTAATTCCTCCAAGTTCTGAAATGCAGAGCTTCATTAAAGTGTCAGGAAATCACTAGTGCCATTCAGAAAAGAAACCAGGATAACTTAGGCATTTGCAAAAATTTTCAGGCTTGGAACACAGACAGTTGTTGTGCTGATAAGAGCTGCCTGATTAAAGTAAAAGTTTATTTTTTACTAGTAACAAGTAGGACACAGATAGAACACGGCACAGCCGAGCAAACTGTATTGCCATTTTTAGGAGAAAAGAAGGCAGATAAATCCCTACAAGCATCGCGGTAGTGCTATAACTTAGACAACGTGTGGCACACAGACACACACTGATTCCAGTCTGATAAAAGACAAATAGCTTTTTTTTTTTTAATAATAAACAAGCCAAATTGGTATTTCAACACCATTGTTTTAACGGCTCTCTTAAGAGGCCTCTGTTTCCACGGCCAGTGCTCCCTTTTACATTTGCATATTCACGGCTTGTTCTACACATCTACCAGCTGTAGCACTTTTCACTCTCCCTGTGTAGTTACTGTTATTGCACTGATAATGCTCTTCCATGACTGTAAATGCGCTATGGCAGGATAATGTGAGTACAAGCCTGAGAAAACAAGTTCATATTGCCACTACAGTTGCATCTACATTGGAAATAATATACGTCAGCCTGGGTAAAAATGCTCTAATCAAAGGGATTCATCAGAATAGAAACAACGCATAGATTAAGCCAACAAATAGCCTCTCATAGTGCAAGATTTCAGACTTTGAGACACCAACTCACCAGCTTTACAGCCTGCTGTCATTGTTGGGAATGACTTGTGCATGTTACCCTCGCTGCTCCGTCCGGTGTGTTGCTGTGGCGGGGTCAACATGAAGGGACCTGCCACCGATGCCAGAGATGGCCCTGCTTGGAGCAGGCTCCCTGATGATAAGGCTATGGGTTTCAGAGGCACAGGAGCCTTAGAGAGGAAAGGGTCCCAAAATTTAGCATGGCAGAGTTTGGCCCAGAGGTGGAGCTTCTTTCAAAAGATAACAACTAGGTGCAATCTCTGGAGCCTCTGACTCTCTCAATACTCATTTCTATCCTCATCCATCTCCTTTCCAAGAGTTTAGAGGGGCTTGTGTGTTTTTTTGTTTTCTTGTAATAATAATTTTGTCTTTGCAAATACTTGTCTTTGGCCTCTCTTTAGTCCATGGTTCCCTCAGACCCAAGTTGATTCATTCCCACAGCAGCAGGAGAAGCTGATTTCTTTTGTACTGTATAAAAAGTCAGGATGAAAGTTGTCTTCCTGCAGGAACAACCCCCAGCCTTTGGTTTTGATATTAAAACCATAATTTATTCTTGGGATAATGAACCAATACCCAGTTTGGGCACCATTAGGCAGGAACAGAGCACCAGGCTTAGTTGATGTGGGCTATGCTTGGTACCAAATACATTCTGGATATCAGTTGTTTATGCAATTCATTATTTTCCAGCTTCTAAAAATAACTCTCCAGTATACACTGTTTCCTCTCAAAAATGAGCAAAACAAACATGAGAAATCAAGAAAATAACTGATTTCTGCTTTTAGATGTAGCTTTGGCTACATAAGATTGGTAAACAAATACTTGATCAACAAATTTGTGCCTAAGGAAGTGGATTTACATGTAAGTAATAATATTATGAATGTTAACTAGCTGCACACATCACAAGGAAAACACCAGGGAGGTTTGTTTGTGAAGGCTAAGCAAAACATGTTTGCTTTATGCTGTTCTTATATGATTGTCTTTATTGGAGGCACAGTTTAGAGCAGCATAGCAATCATGTGTTTTTCACTGTAAAAGCTCCATGCATCTTTGGAAACGGTATCAGGTTCTCTGCAGTGAAAAGGGTGAAAAACAAAGTTGGTTGACTTCAAAGTTGTCAATCTGAAGTTGAAGATATTCCTTCTTTGGCAATCCCTTGGTGGTGTTTATGTTCACTTTTCCAGCAGTGATTTCCAATGCAAAGAAAAAGATTTAGATCGCTAGAAAGACTAAGGTGGAAATGACTGCAGATGGGCTCTTGCCAGGGATTTGGCCAACAAACTGTTATTTACTTTAACATTTTCATAACGGCAAGAGAAAAATGTCCTTAGATGAAAATGTATCTGCCTGGATTATAAGTGATTAAAAGAATGTAGGCCTGATGGAGTCTTTCTAGTTCACATGGTAGCACTTCCCTGCAGAAACAATCTGAGAAAGCTTTTATAACTGGATCTTCAAAGAAGCTTCACCTCAACCTCCAATTTTTTTCAGTAATTTTCATGAAAAACTAAGCCTCTGTGAATAAAAATCCAGTTTTGCCTGTGAAAATTGGGGTGCATGCTGCAATAAAGCTGATATGCATTGCATTCTTGGGGAAAAATCTTCCACAATAAGGTGAAGAACTACTCTGCTGTCCCACCAAAAAGGACACCAAAGGCACTGGGGGGGTCTATATTTTTGTACCTCTGACCTTATCGAGGTGCTTGGTGTTCTCCCACCTCAGTGTAATCAGACTGCTGCCCTGAGATAAGGTGATGCTGGATATGTTCTTCAGTGCGTGCTGAGCCTTCTTTCTCCCTCAGGAGAGGACAGCCCACCCTCTGAGGAGGGTACAGGCTTTTAGGTGAGGAGTGGGAATGTGCTTGTGTGCACCATTGCCCCCCGTTCGTGGTGCCAAACAGCTCACACAAACACTGCACTTCAGTCCAGACAGCGTATTAATGACAGCTTGACCTGGAAAAGTCCTCTCCCTGAGCTTCTGCCACCCCTGCGCGCAAACAGGATTTCAGTGAAGTAATTAAAAAGTGCAGTGCTGCTAATCACTGCGACTTCATCCCTACCAGTCAATGAAAAAGGGTAAAATAGCTAGCGGGACATTTTTTTTTAGCATTTCCAAAATTACTATTAAAATTACACAGTGTTTTCCTTGCCTGGCAGTTGTATTTGAAACAAACCACTCAAAAGAGCACATTTTTAACACTAATTTACACCGTATCATGAGACCTTTCCTTTTAATTAAGGACATGCTCTTATTATTAAACGCCATCTTCAGTACCTCAACCCGTTTTGCACCTGCCCTGTCCAAGCAGGCCCGCGTCCCAGCGCCCCTCAGGGCCAGGCCATCGGCTTCCCGCCTATCTCGAGGGTGAGGAGGTATCGCTGGGCCCCTCCGGCCGGGGATCGGAGCGCAGGCGGGCTGGCGTGAGGGGGAGACCGGAGAGGGGACACCGGCTCCGGCCGCCGCCTGAAAGGGGAAACGCCGCCGCTGAGGTGGGTAATTCCACCACTGAGGCGGGTAACGCCGTCGCCTGAGGCGGGTGACGCTGCCGCCTGAGGCGGGTGACGCTGCCGCCGCTGCCGCCCCCCCCTCAGACCGCGCCCGCCCGCCCAGGACGCGGCTGTTGGGCACCGATCGGTCCCTAGCCGGGAGGAGCCTGGCAGGGGGCGGCCCCCGACCCCCGTCGGGGCGGGTGGTGCGCGGGGGCTCCTCCTCCGCTGCCTCTCCCCGCCGTGACGGCCGGGCGCGCCCCCGCTCCGCGCCGCCCCTTTCCCGCCTCGGCCCTCCCCGGCTCCCCGGAGAGGCCGCTTCGCGCCCGGCTGCCGCTGTCGCCGCGCTCGCACACTTAGTTGGAGCCGCCGGTCCTCCCGCGCCTCCCCGATCTCTCCAGTCCGGGCCCCGAGCCGCGCCCAGCGCCTGCCGGCGGCTCTCCGCGGCGAGGGAGCCGCTCCGAGCAGCGGCACCTGAGGTGAGTGTCCCCCGGGGGCCGGCGGGGAGGGGGGGGCAGTCGCGGGCGGGGGACCGGGGGGCTCCGCTTTACCCGCCGAGGCCCGGGCCTGGGCCGGCGGCAGGCGGGTCGGGGCCAGGCTGGGCGGCGACCCTGCTCCAGGCCGAGATCTGGGGGGCTCGGGCCCCCCGGCCCCGCCACTGCGTCCTCCAGCCGCCGCGCAGCCTTTTTATTCCTTTATTTCTTCGTATCCCGACCCCCTCCCCGCCTCCTCCGGGCGATGTTTTATTCATGACCCCGCTGGTCTTTGTACGGGGAGCGGGCGCCTTCCTCCGCAGTTCGCCAAGTGCTGGCAGACCCCGGGGCTGGGGAGGGACGACGGGGGGAACGGGGAGGGTCGCGGCTTGGAGGCGAAATGGCCGCGGGGTGGGCAAGGTTTTCCATCCGGGCGGGCAGCCCGGGGTTTGGAGGGCATCTGCTTGCTCCGGGAGGTGCTGGCGGGGCCGCAGCTCGGGGCGGAGGGAGGGAGGGAAGGAGGCAGGGGGGTCTGCTGCTGCATTTCCCTCCCCTCGCAGGAGGGAGGGAGCTCGCTGCAGCTCTGCTGGCCTCATGGAGAGGAAACAAGTCACGGCGAGGCTTTCTGTAGCAGATTTTATATGTGTGTGTATGTATATAGCTTCTCTTTCAAGGGTTCAGCAGCAGGCGTATTGCAACACCGAATGTCTCTGTAAGGCAGGCGGCACTTACACCGGCACCGAGTTAACTGTAGATGTCAGGCTGTGCTTGCACTAGTGTGATGTCACATTTGTAATAACGCGCAGAAATGGTGAATTCAGTGTGGGGTGAGCGTGATGGAAAGAGTTACAGACCGAGCTGGCGTGGACAGACTCGGTGTAGCCTTTTTCTTCCCTGGTGCAGGCTGTGCTGTGTAGTTAGTTCCCCGTGCTGGCAGATTGTAGGGGTGCCAGCATAATTCTTACAGATTTGTGGGTGACTGCAGACTTGGAGGAGCGGATATTTGCGCCTGGAGCAGAGATACTTAGCTTGCTGTGCCTTACAGAGGTGTTGAGATGTGTGTTGGTTAGAGAGTCATTTGCTGATGCCTGTCTTGTCTGTAATTTCTGTGATGAGGCTGCAACGGTGGGTATTGGTGAAGAGGATTAATTGTTGTGTGATCTAGAAAGCTGCTGCGATCAATGGGCGGTTTTGTATTACTCCCCAATACTGCCTCTTGATTTCTCATGAGCTGATCATGAACCGGTGAAATAAAACAGAGATGCTGAAGCATGGTCCTCACCTTACTTGGTTTCCCGTTCACCTGCCCTTCACCTTCCCCATGCCCTTGTTGGTTGGATTTCAGTGGAAAAATTCTGGTCCTGAGTCTGTTCAAAGAAATAAGTGTGTTTCAGTTTTTCTTTTCTAACTCTGTTTGATAACAGCTGTAAGGCTACGTGTCTCTGAAGATCTCCCATGTACGGGGGCTGGAGGTATTTGCCCTTTGGTACAAGTGGAGTGCACTGATACTGCTTGATGTTGCTTAACCTTATATTATCTTATGCATTGTATGATGAGGAAGTTAGATTTGTTTAAGACTTTGTGATGATGTAATACAATAATAATTATAAATCTTCTAATTGTCTGAAGAATCTTTAAATACTACTCTGTCTCAGGAGGTACTTCATGTGTATTTATTTCTGAGACGCTCAGGCATGGATGAGCAGTGTTTGGTATTAATCATCTTTGTTTGGGGGTGGGAGGGCAGAAGCAGTTTGGCACTGGTACTTTAAGTTGTAATTTATGGGTGTGACGTCACGTGGTAGATAAGCTTTTATGCGATCTGCCATGTAAATTATGGCCTTTGTTGATATACGTGCAATTACTTGTTTTGAAAATCCATGCTGTATAGTTTGCTTAATAGCCTGCTCAGGAGCTGTGAATAAGATCTAGCAGAATGTGCTTGAATTGCGCAATATTGTTCAGTGGTGGAAAACATTTCACATTACCTTGTACTCACAGGCTGCACCAGGTGTGAAGTTTTGATGCTGCATCTGCACCGTGCAATATGTCTTGTACGGCAGTTGGCTGTGGAAGCAGTGGCCAGGTGCTTTTATTTTCTTCTTTCTCTGTTAGCTCTTTCATCTCTACTACCTATTTTGTTGTTCACAAGAAGTGGGGTGCTGAAATGAGTTGTTTCAACTGGTCCATGCTGGAGAGAGCAGCGTGGTTATTTAAGGCTGCTGTCATTTGTTACACAATCAGATTAACAAAGGTTGAAATGATCGTTCAACTTTGGTAAACAAATGATATATATAACAACAGGGATTAGGGTGACCGTGTTCATTGGAGAGGTATGCTGCAGTTAGCATATTGCAAATACTGGATAAAACACGAGTGTGCACAGTAATTCAGTAAATAAATTTTTGGTAAACTTTTTGGGATTATAATGCACTTACTGCTGACGGCCTGTACTCCAGGAGCTTCTGCGGTGCGTTAGGTGCTGCCCACATGCATGGGCAAACTTACTTTCAGCTTCATTTAGTTGACATGCAGAGGCCTCAGCAAAGGTCTTTGTGCGCAGCCCAGTTGTGCCTGGGTTGCTGTGCAGGCTCCATGCTAACTGCAGCGCAGGTGTTGGGTCTAGGAAGATGACCAACGCTCAACTGGAAGCTTTTTAAATTAAAACAAACAAACCAACCAACAAAAAACAAAACCAAACCTGAATTCCAGACACGTTTGCTGAAGCTGGCAGCCCCTCAACCGGTCCATTATTAGCTGGCTGTTTCTTCCTGTTGTCGTGGAAGCAGCGTTGCTGCAGGAGAGATTTTTAAGGCTTGTCTCCCTGAATCTGCTCAGAGAAGAGGTGATGATGTGTGTGCTGCATGGCAAAGCTGGGCACAGGCATCGCTGGTCAGAGGTGGGACTCCGCCGGGAGAGACAAGAGCCAATATGGAAAGGAGAAGGTGGAGGCCTGAAATGTGGGGGAAGTAGCTGGAGCACAGGGAGGAGAGGGAGACATTTATTGGCCTTTCAGTGGCCTGTCTTTGCATTTGTGCACGCAGTGGCCTCACTTGGACCCCCATCTGCGGGTGCAGCGCAGTGATTTTGCGTGGACTCTGCTGCTCTAGAAGTGGACCTGGCTCTAAAAAATCTGTATTGTGAACTATACCCACCATTATTAGAGTATGGGATGGCATCAAGTGTTTAGGGGAAAGGGGGAATAACTGACTTCTGGCAGTCAGTTTTCTGGAGGCCTTCATACTGGCGTGGAGCCTGAGCCCTTCCACCCTACCTCTCATTCAAGGAAAGGTAAGATGCCTGGGAGGATGCTGCTCTTCCATCCTTCAGCAGAAGGTGATGGAACAGCACTACACTTTGGTTACATGTGCAAAAACTCTCTGGAAAGGGTTTTTTTTAAAGTATTCTTGCCACTTACTTACTTGCTGCCTATGTTTGATTCTATATAAGCAGGGGTCTAATTGCAAAGGGATTTCACAGGCACTTGCGAATATGTATCACTATGCTACTGGCTCATCTTTGTGCTGTAAAACATCTTTGTGACTAAATGTACACAAGCACATTTTGGGTATACTGGAATCTAAAGAGGCCCTTTTGGGAATAGGTACTATTATTCAAGCAGTATTGTAGGATGCTCAGGGAAGAGATGGTGTGGAATTTGATATGCAGTCAGTAATTTTGAGACTATTTCTTTTGCTGGTACTAGTCTACTTCAGCTCTGATTTATTAACAAGATGGTAATCTGTCATTAACAGGATGATATCTTGTAATCTTCAATTTTGTGGACTGAATAAGAGCAGTTGCTCTTGGTCAGACTAGAGATCTGCCTAGCTCAGTGTCTTTTCTGATGGGGCTGCTTACAGGTGCCTGGGAAAACTAACTACAGAGTTCTCCTCCTGGTAAACCCTTTCAGCAGCCATCACTCTAGGAAGCATCTGGGCTGGCAGTTGCACCGAGGCTGTTGTGTTTATAATAGCTGCTGATGGATTGTTTTCTCTGAAAAATGTCTAGTTTGTGTTGGAAACCTTTATGGTGTTAGCGTTCACAACATCCTCTTGTAGGTGAATTTTCAGTGTAATTGAGTGCTCTGTAAAGGATTTTATTTGTTTTACAGCTTGTCATTTGAAGTGCCTGCCCTGTGATTTTTATCTGAATTCTGGAAGACTGTCTTCCTTTTTAGATTTCTACAGGGAACAGTATTGTGTATGGGGATGTTCACAGGTCTTGGAATGTGTACAAGGATAACTGCTAAGTGGTTGCAGTAGGCAGCACTCCTAGCCCAGTTTAGAGTCACTTTAGATACATACCATACGGCTGTTGCATTTAGGTGATTGCATGAAAAAAGAAGTACAGATACAAGAGATGGTGCAATTTCTGCAGCTCTACATCCTGTCCTTAGATTGCAGTAAGACTTGATTCAGAATGACACAGGCAACAAAAGAGATGCTGAATGCCAAGCAGTGACTTCAGCACTGTCATTTGAAGTTCTTGCCAAAGTAAATCTTTGCAAGGTATCTGGTGCAACATTTTAGGGGATGTGAAAGGATGCAGGGAACAGAATTGAAAAATTGTATTAAATAGTTTGAAATTAAGAAATACGCATTCCCCTAAGTGCAGCATCATGCAGTAAAAACAGTGACTCAGTCCTTGAATTGTTCTTTCAAGTTCGCTTTTGACATGCCATCAGGGACCATTCTAGGAAAAGGTGGGTGTTGAAAAGCTGTGTTTTAAATTCTACTTTTCCTTCATATAGCAGGGAAGTGGGATCTTTTGACAGTGAACTGACCTACAGTAATTGCTGCTCCAAGAGTCTGTGAGGGTTCTAGGAGTCATGTGGGTTACAGAGTTTGTTATACTGGTGGTAACAGCAGCTATGTTTGAGGTATTAAAATAAGCCCTCCAAAATTATTACTATGACAGTTTCTGAAATCCTATTGGTGAAAATGGGTGAAATTTTCATGTTTTTAAAGCAAACACAAAATCTTCATATTTTCATTTCTACTGTTATTCTACCCTTAAGCCTGTAAAACTGGTGATTAAAGTGGCCAGAATTTCAGCTTAGTGGTTTACGGGTGGGATAATAGTAAAGAGTGACCAGACAAATGTTTTCTGCTTATTTTAAAAATTGAGACACTTACATAATGATGCTATACACAACAACAGTACATGTGGATGAGGAAGATCTCTGTAACAGAGTGTTAATCCAACAGCATCCCTTGCCTGTGTGTGTCTGCTGTTGCTTGCTTCAAAGGAAGGTAATTCTGGAGTGAAGAGATGCCAGTGCCAAGTGATTTAACTAGAATATTGGTCCAGTCCAGAACAGCTTTTAGGTAGAGCTTTGGATTAGAGGTTTGGAGAAATGGAATCGGGGAAAACCATTCTTTCTCTTTTGTGGAGCAGTGTCTACCTGTGTTTTGAGTTGTCTCTTCATGTGTGGTCTGTGCTTAGTAAAACTGAGGGCCCATTTTGTACAGTGTAGTGTTATTGCTGATAAAAACCCCAAACCCAGTGAACATGCCTCAAAGAATCAGGGACTTTTCCCGTGGAAGTGGCCCCAGTTTGTTTTTTCTTCTATCTCTGTGTCTCTAACAGAATGTAATAGACTTTATCCATCAAGTATGTTAAAAGATAGAAAGCAAGTTCACTTGAAATATGTATTAATAGGAAAAATTTTCCAGGATCTATATGTACAGGCAGGCATTTTCCCAAAAGTGTGTGTTGGGTGTTGAGGCCGTAACTACGTTGTTGCTAACCAAAGTTCTAGCCCTCAACCTATCTATAAATACCATAGCCTCACCCCTTTGACTCTGTGAAACGGTACGTAGCTGGAATAATTTCATACATCGGGACATAAAAGGACCTTGGTGAACTTGTGCTTTTATAATAAACAAGGAATAGTTTGTCCAAGTTGCCCAATAGAGGAGTTTATCCACACAAAGACGGCCCTTCATTTGGTGAGGGGGAGGGGCTCACCTTTTAGACTTTTCTCCTTAGAATTTTTGTCTCATCCCGTCCCAAGTTTTTATTAATAAAAGCAAAACAACTTTGATGTGATTTTGGATGTTTGACAGATGGACCTCTGCGTTTTAGAGTCGTGGCTAATTTGATGTACAGAGCTTATTGCAGTTTAGGATATTGGGCAGGTAGGTTGTTTTAGCAGGAAGACACAGAGGAAGGAACAGATTGCACTTCCTTCCCTTTCCTATGGTGGCAGCAGCATTTTCTGTGAACTTCAGAGGTTTCTAGATTATGTGCTGATGTTGGTGTGCTGTTCCTGGGGAAACAGGCTTGTTGAAGTTTGCCTGTTTGGAGAATTCCTTTCAATTTGCTTATTCAGTAAGGTTCTGAATATTGGGTATGAATATTGGATATAGAAAACAGTTTGAGGGAAGAATCAGCTGGTAAAACAAATGCTGTCTTTTTAAGGGCTGGTAAGCCCGTTTCAGCTTCAACTTTGAGGGGTGACTAAGATGTTTTTCGGTTCTGGCAGTAACCAGTTGGGATCCTCCTAGTGCTTAATTTTGTCTAGAGGCCTGCTCATCTAAGCTGTATCTTAGAGGGAGTGCAGCTGGTGTGCAATAGATGTACTGACAGAATGTGCCAGGAGTTTGTTTCTTTGTTGCAGATGGTTTACACAGTGCTCCATCGCTAGGAAGCCGCCTTCAGCAGCGGGGTGTTCTCTGGAGTAGGATGTTTAAAGATACGGTTTGGGCTGCTGAGCGTGGTCAGCCATGTGATGCTGAAGGACAGGGTACCTACCGTTCCTTTCCTTTGAGTGCACTTGTGCTTGGTACGTTCGTGCAGAGGCTGTGGTCTGCTGGATGCCCAGAGGCTCAGCTTTCCCTTCGGAGCCTTTATTTTTGCAGGGATCTGAAACAGCAGAACCAAAGCCAAAGCTGCTGATTAAGCTCGACTGAATCCAGGGGGGCAGATCTGACTGCTCTCCCCTTCGCCCACCACAGAAATGCATGGAGGAGGAACTACACGAGTACTTCAGGGACTTGTTTTATTAGTGGGTGAAAGAAAAGGCAGCCGGGGTTTTCCAATGCTGTCTCTGTTATTTTTACCACTCAAAGTTCTTACGAACATTGTTGTTTTTTCTTATGATACATGTTTTTAAATTACTACCTATTTTTCAGGTGTGGGAACCTATAATGTAAAAGTGTCTTCCTGGTGTTACTGAACTAAAAATCAAAACCTCCAAATCAAAACAAAAATGAACAAGCTTCTGAGATAATTTCTGTTGTTTTTCCTCTGTTTAAAAAAAAAAAAAAAAGAAGCTGTATCCATTCTGCTTTGGTCATGTCAGATAAGGGATATCTTTGAGATTAAAAAGTCTTGATGCTTGTAGAAGGAGGGGAACACTGCTTTCTTTTGTCTCAAACATTGCAGCAAAGCATACTAATTAACCACCAAACAAATTGGGTTTGGGGGAGTTTGCCTTTGCTATCACAGTGAAAACGTTTTGTTTGGAAGAGCTGCTTGAATTACACTCGCAGGCATTCATATAGAGAGAAATCAGCCCCTGGCTGCCCCAAATCTTCCTGTTTCAGTCTGCAGAAATATCCCAGGGAAGCTTTTGAAATGGCAACAGCCAGTCTGCATGTTCTGGAGCAGATTGTGTACCAGAGACTGTGGCACAGCCCTGAGCAAAGACGTCATCAGCGAGGAGTGACTGTCATCCCCAACACAAACAGACAGACTCCATCAGCGTGGCAGACGGGCGAAGGGTGACACAACACTAATGGGCAGATCATGATGATTGTCAGCTCAGAATGTAGGGGCTGTTTGTTGTTCTTCCCAAACGACAGGAGCTGACTCTGAGGTGGATTTTCCTATAACTAGCATTCTGCATCTTTGACATTTTGGCAAGAGTGAGACTATTTCTTTAAAAAAAAAAAAAAAAAAAAAAGAGGCCTGAGGCTTAGTAACAGCATTTAGGAGAATAATAAATGCTCAGCTCCGTTTAGTTGTACATTTATTTGGGGATTTTTACAAGCATTATGGAAAATTACGCACTAGACTCTTCACTGAGTTGCAGTGGGATTGAGGGGACCTAATTTCCCTAAGACTATGAAAATCCCAGGCTTCGTGATGTCATTTTTGTTTGCCTTTTCACTTCTGTGCTAGTCTCTGAGCCTTTTTTCATCCACAGCAAATGCTCGGTTGCTGCAACAGAAATGCTTTGAAAGCCAGTGATTTGAGAGGAAAAAAAAGCTGGAGCTTCCTAGACGAAGTAGGATTAATCTGACAGTAGGGCAGAAATTTGTGAGAGAAGCCTGGTCAAGTGACTGGCTAGAGAGAGGGGGGGCTTCTGAAGTCAAAGTCACGTCTTCAGTCCAAGGGTGATCAGGCTGACATCTTTGTGACAGGGGTTTTTGCCTGGCTTCTCCCACAGGCTCCGGGTAGCTGTCATGTTCTTCCCGCACAACTGCCTGGTGTTCTGTGAGCTCATGCCTTAAAAAAAGGCTCCTGAAGTGAGCAGCTTTCCAGAAGGTCGTTAGAAATTTAATACTACAATTTAATGAGGTTTGCAAGTTACCTGTAACACAAACAACAGTGCTGACGACTGCTTTTCAATTATTAATTTTTGTACAGAGTGTTGTTGGCTATTAAGGTGGGTTGTCTATTCAAAGCGCAAATTGTTAGCTTCTATGTGGGTCAGAAAACATTGCATACTTGATGTAACTCTTGTAGTTAAATAGACTCCTTTGTTAAGCAAATAATTTAAGTCCTGGTTACTCTTAGCAGTGTCAAAAACATACATGAATTCTTGCTGAGTGTAAATAAAGTGTTTCAGCTTTGAATGATGACTGCAGGATTTGGCTTAAAAGCTATTTTTGGGCCACGGGCACAGCCCAAAGCCAGGGGATGTACGTGTCTCCGCTCCTGGAGTGGCGTCAGGATGGAGGATGACTCAGTCACCCCTGCAACTTCCTTGTTGCTCCAGAAAGGTGGTGATTTATTGCAGGTCTGTGTCAGCAGTAAATACCCGTCCACCCGGCGCTGATTCAGACGCTTGGAAAGTGGTAGTTAAGGATGTGTGCCCCGTCTTTGCCTGCTCGGTCCCTCCCAGCTCCCTTCCCACCCGGCAGCTGCGAAGGGTGTAAACAAACACGTAGCCTTTCCTCCCCCGTCCTTTGACTGCCGGGCAGGCGGCCCGAGCAGAGATCCTGTTCTTGCAGATTGACACCAGCCTTGAGATTTGGATGGTGTTCCTGTTGAGTCAGGGAAGATTGGCTGGGCAAAGCCTGCGGGGTTTGGGCTTCTGAGGGCGCTGAAGCAATAGTAAATGTGGCAGAATCAGCACATAGTGCTGCTGCTGCTGGGTGAAAAATTGGTCCAAACCTTTCCAGGCCCTGCCCTGGTCTTGCTTTGTGGGCAGAACAGGTTGGGCAGCACCACCCGACCAGAGGAGATTACAGAGCAGAAGGTGATGTTCACTGAGAACGTTCATTAAGTGCTATTGGTCGAGAACTTTTGTTTTTCTGGGGTTTATGCTGGTTTGCAGTACACACAGAGGATTTTCTTTGCTCCTGTTGTTATGATTAGTGAGAGGTAAGGCAAGAAGCTCTTCTACTGCTGGGTCTCCCGTCCTGCCTGCCCTCCAAAAGATACCTCAAGGTGCAAAAAATGCCAATCTAAATTCCTGGTTTTGAAATCAAGCACTTGATTTCAGATCTAGGAATGATAGTGCCATGGTTAAAGAATTGCTATGGAGAATAGCATCCTAAAATGGTGATACCTCCTCCCATATCTTCCACTCTGCTTTCCCCAAGAGCTACTGCTACCCTTGGAAAGCACATGAAGAAACTGCTTGCTGTTTCTTATTGCAGCCCTTTTTTTTTAGTGGAGGGAAAATATCAGGATAATTGTTGTGTTCCTGTGTTTTTTGCCTTAAGCCAAATGCAGAAGAAACAACTCTCTTTTCTGGGGCGTTTTTGCATTGGCATATGTTTTGTAAAGGCACAGAACAGCTTGTTGTGGTCCATAATCAGTGTGAGGGAGCCACTTCCAAGATGTGGTCTCTTGCAAGCAGGAGGGAGGTTTTAATGTGGTGCTTGTGAGAGGAACAGGTGGGACAGAAGATCCCAGGTAAATTAGCCATGCCAAGGAAACTGTCCCCCCGAAAATACCAGCTCTACTTTTGATCTTGGTCGTGACTTCTGGTCATGACTGAATATCTTCAGGAATAAAAGCCACAGGGAGGAATGGAGGTGGCCCTGAAGACCTCCTCGTTTCTCTTTTATGGTTGGTACTGGGTGAATCACACTGTCCTGTTTGCTGTTGGATTCTCTTAATGAGTAAATGGGTGACCTCTGTGCTTTTCCAGCCTTTCCCATTCCTTGCTTCCCTACCTATGATCTGCCATTCTCTCTCTTTACCTGCTGACAGCTCCTGCAACGTTGCATGAATGGGCCTGAAATGTGTTTTCTATTGAAACAATTTTGTTGCTTTGAAAATGGTGATGGTGGTGGGGTGTAAAAAAAAAACAACAAATTACCAAAAAACAAAGGGTAGCGTGTGAGCTTCACGGTCTGCTTCTGTCCCCAAAAAGTCAAACTCCGTGAGTTAGTATCTGTAAGGTCTCTCTAAAGAACAAGCTGAGGTGCTGTCTGTGGGAACACTGATCCGGTCTCAGTGTCGAGGGGAATAAAACAGTGTCGGGTGAGACACAGGGACCTTTCCATATCATCAGACTGCATGACTGGTTTCGTATCTTGATTTGAATGTCAAAGAAGAGATGGAAAACAGAAGATGGGAGTGACTTAAGGTAACGTATACCTCTTGGTAGTAGGGATTGCAGGCTGGTTTACTAGGCTGCAGGCTCTAGTTCATCATTCCTACCCAGTCAGTAGCCAGCATGTCTAGTAGGTTTGAGCTTTTGATTAGTCACCAAAGGTACCTCAGGACAGAGCTTTAAAATTGCTGAAAATTACATTGGTCTGAGGTGCTGTGTTCATTGTAGTTCCCTGGAAGTTTAGGAGTATACCTGTGATGCTTTGTGCTTTTGCCTTTAGCACTTCCCCTGTTTTTAATCCTGTTTGCTGCTTTGTTATGGAGCTATACCAGAAAGGCTTGCATGAAGTGAGTGCCCACAAGGAAAGTTTCAGGGAATACTAGGAAGAAGTATATAGAACAAGTATGCACCAAAAAATTGGCTTCAAACCATGCAGTAAGGAGGGAGAAATGTATGTGTTTCCAGATATTGCTGGAATAAAAGAAAAATGGCAGGGTATAGTGAAAGATGCCCCGGTGTGGGAGCTGGAAGACCACAGTGTTTTATTCTGAGAGGGTGTGGAGCTGCTGCCATTGGAATTGCCCATTCAGGCTCATAGGAGCTGTGACAGTATCTTTGTGGCACGGAACGTGGTAGGACTATGATCTTGTTCTGTGGCTTGTTACCAGAAAAATGAAAACAGCTCCCTTTTATCAGCTTTGAAATTTTTTTGGTGATTTTTGGGTTTTTTTGTTTTTTAATAGAGTGAAATCTGGATTATTCTTCAAAATCTTTTGATCAGCTTGAACCTCAGTAACTTCATTCTGTTCTCATAACAGATTTGCTTTTCAAATACTGTTTTTAAGTTCAGAGTTACGAAGAGTGTTTCCTGTTGCTGTCTAAGCCAAGTATTAATGCTTCCAGTTCAATCCTAGAACTGGGATGTGTACTGCTGTTTCCTGATGTCTCTTGTAGCTGTTCTCTCCCTGTTTCTACAGGGTAGGACAGTGCTGATTGATTGCAGATTTATATTGCTAATAATTATAAACAGGCAATTCTGACTCATGGGTCATGGAAGCAGAAGTACAGACAAATATTGTGGCTGTGGTAATTTGTTTACCTATAGGGAAATTATGTAAAAATCAGGGCAGATTAAGTTTAGTCCTTGTGTGTGCTTGCATTCAATACCCTGGCACCAAAACTGGCTACTGCTGAAGTCATGGAGAATTTTGCTGTTGAGCTTAGTAGGTCTGGGATTTAGCTTCTGAATGTTTAGAGGCACAATGGGTTTTTAAGCTGTTCAGTGCCATAGAAGAAGGAGCATTGAGGCTTTACTTTACCATTAAAGCCATAATCACAGATCTGTGAAAGGACCAAGTAAAACATGTCTTTCTGTGTTTCTGATTGCCCTTCTTTAGAAGGTGCAGCACCCCTGTGCATCTGGCTTTTGGTTGTCCCCCAGCCTCAGCTCCCCATCAGCCCTTCCTACAGCCCCTACCTACCTCATTCAGACTGGAGCCTGCAGGCACCTTGTGTTTAATGTGGACTGAAAATTAATATTGAAAAATAAGTTCAAAGTAATGGTAGGCCACCATGATGCTCAGCAAAGGAGATATTGCATGGACTCTAACTCTTCTCATTTTGGGGTAGGAGCAGAGCCTTGGCGTATTGTTTCTGGGTCATTACCATCAAGAGCTGGTATCAATAAGCAGAGAAGTGGTATGGAGAGAGGGAATAGTATGTCCGTCCATAAAGGTATTAAATGAGGAGGTGGTAAAGTAGAGGGCTAGAGATGAAATGTGAAGAGCTAACCAGCTGATGGCACGAGGCTGGAAACGTGAGCAGGAGAAAATGAGACACGAACTGATGAAACCAAAAGGTGCTTGCTGCTGAAAAGGAAACTGTGTAAGGGCACATGTGTGCTTTGCATTACTGTCTTCAAGGTGTGTGGTCAAGGAGGCAGAAATGATCAAATGCTTCCTTCTCCTGTTCTTTGTATGGTTTGTATTAGGAATAAAAGCTTTCTGAGTGAGAGGCTGAGAGCCAGAGCTGTCTTCTGTATGCTGTGAGGCAGGTGCTGGGCTTGGTGTCGCTTTTCCTTTTAGATGCAGCACTGCAAGAAATGAGCCTGTCAAAACAACAAGGACAGAGCCTGCTCTCTGGCAGCAGGCTGTGGTGCCATGTCCTAAAGCTGGGTGTTGGGCTGGTCACCTCCGATGGCAGTGATACCCCAGGTTCTTGTGGGAGGCACCAAGTAGTGCCTGGCTCTTTGTGCCCCATTCTCTTCTAATGGGTGAGCTATAGCTGGGCTGGATTCAGCCAGGAGATTTGCCAATTGAATCATGCTGAGCAATATCACTAGTTGTGGACAAAGGAGAAGAGTAAGGGAAGAATTTGGTCTCTGATTAGTTTTTTTACAAATCTGAAATATTAAAGATCAGTCAAAAAGGTTGTAAATATTCCAGTTGTGAGCTGTGGTGATTTTGCTTGATGCACTTCACTGATTTTTCTGTCATCTTCTGCAGGTGGAAAAGTGAGTATTCCACTTAGAAGCAGTATTTCTTCTGATCTCTGGCTGCACCCCTTGTTTGTTTCTTAAACCACCTCTCTTTCTACCTCAAACCACTTAGATAAGTGGTGTTACGGCAAAATAATCACCACTTACATTGGTTCCCTGATTCTCAGCAGTGCTAGTTTTGTATTCTTGTAGTTGAAATTGAAAGACAGACAAGCAGACAAGTGTGCAAAAGGCAAAGCAACAGCAATAAGAAAAAAATAAATTGTGTTTGATTAAAAGCCATTTCACTGTGGTACCTTCACTATAGCTAATCGGGAATATGTATTTGGGGGAGAAATAAGTGTAAGGATTAAGTTTTATGAATGAGCCTTCACTTGCTGAACATGGGATGGGGCTCGATGGAGGAAACTGTAGGCTCATCATGGCTCTGACATACTGTTAAGAAGTGGAAATACATTGACTCCTGATTGCTGCAGCTTTTACTGGTTCATGGGTCTGCTGATATGCCTGCTGTGTAGAATCAAAGCTTGTTTGTATTTCTGTTTTATGTCCACCACCCCTACTGTCTTGTGTTGCGCAGCAGATCTGCAAAACCCAAAGCAGCATGGCTTTCCACGGAGTTGCGTGTTGCCACTTGTTTAACAGGAGAACCACTGGCAGGACACCAAAGAACAGGAGCTATCCTGTAGACCAGGAGACATAATGGAGGTGAGGCACTGTGCCTGCTGCAGCAGCGCCCTGGCTCCAAGGCCAAGGGCTTTAGTGCTGGTTCAGAGTGGGGAAGTTTGTGTGTGTGGTATCTGCAAAGTCCTAGGTAACATCAAGTTGTGTTATGGGTGTCTTCTTGATTGGTTTAACATTTTAAAGAGCTTCTAAATAATACAAGTCTAAAAGCTTAAACTTAAAGATCCCCACCTTTTAAAGTATTTCTTTGGTTAGCTTTACTTGTAAGTCAGAATGATTTTATTATGGAGCTTTGTCTTGCCAGCACTGACGCCATGTCCCATTCTGGTTTGCTTTTCTTAAATTCCCCCTTACCACATTACAAGTTGTGTTATGTTGGTGTGAGGAAACTCCAGATGAGATCAGGTGTCATTCTGGGAGGCACAGGTATGAGTTGCAGCAAGGAGGTTGGCTTCCCCAAGCTCACAAGGTGGAGAGGAGCAGCCGGGGGTGAGTGGGAAGCGGTGCAATGTGCAGGAGAGCCTGAGAGGCAACTTTGTGCCACGATGCTCGATCCACATTGACTTGCTGCGTTGCATTTAGTACAACTTTAGATACACCTTGAATTAGAGGAGAAAGTTGTCCCTGTACTTGGGTTGGGGCAGGAGAGAGCCTTACATCGTGGTTTCACTGCATACTTGGTCCTGCACCTTATTCCTGCACCCTTTCCCAGGCATACACCTGTGGTTTCTGTGGGGTGCAGGATGAAATGGACCTTTGGTCTAACCCAGTGTAGTTGTTGAGAGTAATTCTGCTTTGTCAGCTCATCTTTAGAGTCTTGTGTGGGCTAGTGGGGTCTGCATAGAATAGGTTGAGGTACCAGGAGGTTTCCACTGCAGGGTTCCTGGAGAAGGAATTGTGTCTTGATTTGTTTCCATACATCTCCCGTTGAGCTTATGGGATAACAACAGTTGTGGAAAGCAGAAGAATATAATGAAAGTTTGCTGTGAAATTAAAAAAAAAACAACGCGAAATAAAACAAATGAGAAAAAGACCTATTTCTGCTGCACATATAAGAGCAGAGGGTTGGAAAGGTGGAGCCTTCTTTGCCTGTGCTGTGCTACTTGTCCTTTGGTTTCCTGTGTGTGAAATGGTATAAAAATGCAAACCACCTCTAGGCACCATGTGGGGACGAACGAGTAAAACATTAGTGAAATTGCAAAGTATTTTTCCCGTTCACAAAAAGGAGCAACTGTTCTGTTGGCTTGCAAGAGGGACTTGCCTGTCTTTCATTTCTTTTACAGTGTTTTCCTGTCTTCCTCGCAGATGAGTGCTAAAAGACATGCTGGAATTTTTGCAGTCTCTGAGGAATGATGGCTTATCATCTGTTAAGGGACTGACTGGCTGAAATAGCGAATTTTGAGCACTGTGTGAGTGCACTTGCTCCTCGCGTGATGGTACTCAGTGACTATGGTGTACAAATGCTTGCTAGTGGGAAAACTAATTTTCATGTTTATCCACTTAATGATTTGTTTTGGTAAAACCCCTTATTTTTAGTCTCTTTTAAGCCAGTAGAAAAATGAACTTACTTTGAGTTGGGCACTTTTTTTTAAGATTGCACTTCCTTCCCCCAAAGTCTGCAAGAAGCATTTTTCACCTCATGTTTCCTGCCTCCTCACCTTATGCACAGCCAATCAGAATACTATTTTTTTAATACAAATTTAACTTTTATAGTAAATTAACAGTGTATTCTGTTCTCCATCAGGTTCTTTGCATGTAATGACAGAAGTTATTAGAGAGCAGCTGTTTAAGCATGAAGGGTTTGAGATGTTCAGCCAGCTGAAATGCCTCTTTTTTTTAAGATGAGAGCCTGGGACTGTATGCCATCCTTCAAAGTCCCCTCCTCAGTTTTAATTACCTCTAGACCTAGCTGTGGTTTGCTTTCAGTTTATATGACAAAAATACATGTAGGATTTGTGGAGTCATGCCTTTGTGTTGGGTGAGCAGTCAAACAATTGTGAGTCTAGCGCATGGTTGAAGCTCTGCTGTTTGTTTTCTGTGTTTTTGTCTTTCAAACAAGTTCACATCAGGTTTTTTCTATAAGTGAATGCTTTATAACCTAAGTAGAATGTATTTTTATTAACTTCATGTGAATACAAGCAAAAATACAGAACAAAAGACATGCAAATGAATAAGAAAATATCTTTAAGAAATGTTCTCCTTGCGTGAATTCAGTTTTAAGTGAGTTAAATGCACTAGTTTTATATTTACATGTGTGTGTATACACATGTATTGAATCACAGAAACTCCTGGGTATCACTTGGTAGCAGTACAGCATGGTGTGTGACTGGGTATTGGAGGCAGTAGCGGATGATGGCCATCTGCTGTGCACCACTTGGGTGAGGGTTTGGGGCTGCAGGTGCCCATCTGCAGCTCCCACCCATTTCTGCTGCTCACCCGTGGGATTGTGCCAAACAAGTCCTGTGGGTAAGATGACTTGCACAAAGCCTTGATTGCTGCCACACCCATTTCACTCTTAATGCTACTTTGTCACAGTATATGCTGATGCAAAAGAAATTATATACTCTGTGCAGATGTGGGAGCAGTAAGAATGTCAATGTCCACGCTTCTGAGAAGTAACTCTAATCCCAGGCGCAAGTGCTTGTAACATAAGGTATACATGAGAACTGAACGTATATTTGCAAGCTCAATAATTATGTTTATTGTAGCTTTCCAAGAAGAGCAGTGTGTATGAAGATAGAGTAGGGCAGGCTGCATGGCAGGCCAGCTGCTCAAGTACCCAGTGTCCCCTGATGTCCCTGAGATCAGTGTTGGTGACAGACAGAGCAGTACCTGTGATTCCAGGTTTAGTACCTTTTGCGTGTTCTGAGTCAATTAGTGATTTATGTGCAAATTGAATTCTATCTCAGTGATGTCTGTGCTTAAGGAAGCGTGTACAGGTATGTAAAGATTTTTGGAGAAGCAGATGGTATGGCATAGATAGACCATGGCAGCACTAAATGCCAGGCTTAGGTTGGGTTTCTGCTGGCTTCTTTTGCTTTGCCTTGTGCACCAGAGGCTCCCTTGCTCTTAACTTTTACTTTCTCCCCCCTACTAAATGTGTTAATTGGCCTTTAGCTGAAACATGTTGCTGCCAAACCCTTGGGAAGTAAAAAACAATCTACACATTTGAGTGTTGTATATATTCAAGCACTTGGTCTGGCATGGTGATCTTCAGAAGCGTGAAGCAGCTACAGTAGCAATTCTGCTTGAGCATCTCCTGTGGCCTGGAGCTTTGGAAACCGATCTTGGTTGTGTTTTCAGTGTCAGCAGTTGCCCTGCTCTTGGTGGCTCTCCTTTCTCCTTTGTCAGCTTCAGGAGGGAGCAAACTTGAGGCAGAAGGAGAAGGTAAGTGGAGGCTGAAATGAGTATTTAAGCACTTCTAGATTTATTTCACTGACAGAATCACCGCTTGATTTCTGCAGGAGTAGTGTTTGCCAGAGCCTTGCCAAATACTGCACGAAAGGAGCTAGAGAATGTTGAACACAAACCCCACAGCATTTGATGGGAGTTTATTCTGGTGTTTCAGTAGTGCCTCATCTCCAGAATAAGCCATCCACTTCACTGTTTATGTGGGGGAAAAAAGCCCTGACAAAGGTCTCGGAGCTACCTACAAAATATAATGTCCTGTTCAATTATTACTTAAAGCAACTGAGCATCTTAAGCCCTTAGGCAATTTTGAGAGTTGCACTGGCAAAAAGGTGTTAGTAGTCAAATCTTGTTCACTTTTTGTTAAACTTCCTGTATTTTTAAAAGAGTGTGGGATGAGGAAGAAGTGGTTGGTATGGACAGAGGAAGAAGTGGTAGGTATGAATGATTTTCTGGATGGGCAGGATTGTTGGTTTTGAAACCTCAGGGATTGTTGGGATGTCACTTTTTCCTTTCCATCCGTCACATCTTTGGCTAAATGACTTAAACATTAAAGATCAGCATTTCAGTGTTTGTTAAATACTCTGCTTCCTGAGGCAGCTGTTCAGAAAGCCGAGGTCTCCTGTCTCCATTTTCCTCCTGCCCCTACTCATCGTCCTCTGAAGGCTGCAATGAGTGCAAAAACAGGAAAGGGGAGTGATAAAGTATGGGAATAAACTGAGCACCGAGTTAGCACTGCCAGGAGGAAATGGCTTTCTGACGGCAGCCTTGCTCCTGGTGAAAAATAAACCAGAGGTGAATTGATTTAAAATACTTCTGAAAATTGAGTTATCTCTCTTGTCATATTTTTCAGTGTCATCCTTCTACAGTTTTTTCATGCAGTAGAAAGAATGCCCATTATACTGACTGGATACTGGCCCTAGTGTTTTGGCAAACACCTATGCAGTGTATATGGACTAAATTATCTAACAGGTTAGTTAGCATGTTGTCTGTGTGCAAAAGAAAGCGGTGCTGCTGATGGAGGCATCTTAGAAACGGAGTGGAGGACTTTGGCTACTGCGTGTTGTGCTTCTGTATGTGAAAGCTACTGATTTTTCTTTCAGTCCTTTTTTTTCTTGTTTCACTCCCCAGAAATTGTGCCAATTGTTGGAGTAGTATTTTTTGTTCTTAATAATATTCCCCACATGGAATTGCTAGAGAATTTGCTGTATTATATGGCAAGATATAAGGTGGGGTGTGAAAGCCTATTACTGCTTTACTGCCTTTCCAGAGCTGCAGAGCCTGTCTTAAGAGTCTGGGGAGACTCTTGATTCATCAGATGTTGCAAGTGCTCCATTCGTGGAGGTGCCAGGTGGTCAATACAAGTGCACTTTTGACTCTTCCGAGTGGGGTTAACGTTTTTCCTCTTTAATGGCAGCATACTGCCAAGAAGGAGTGGTGTCCTTTGGCTCATTTTGTTCAGGTGGGTCAAACCATGAATCATCAGCACCATGGTTCATGAGTCCACTGTGAAGGTTCTGAGGGTGTCTTGCAAACGCTCAGAGCAGTGTCAGCAGTGGACAAGGATGTAAGTAAACTTAGACAGTAAGCATGAATTTGTTGCTGTTACCTGGTTTCACATTTTGAGTGGAAATCCCCCCTTGAGTGCAAAACTCCAAAACTTTTGGAAAAGGTTGTCTGGGTGAGAAGAAACTGTACTAGGGCAGTTCCTTCCTAAAGGGAAATGTCATCTAGGGGTCCTCCTTCAGGCTTCTTCACTGAGAGTGTGGTAGTTATGTGTGCTTGTCTCCAAGCAAGGAAGCCAATTTCTGGGATATGGGCACCTGTGTCTCTAACCTGCAGAGCTCGTGATGGATTACTGAGCAGTGAGATCCCAAGGGTAGTATGTGAGAAAGGAGGGTATTTAACAAAAGGACTTGGAAGTAAAACTACCTAACACATCTTCCTTCAGTCTTTGGATGAAGAGTCTGGTCCTCTGCAGGTTTCCTAAAGATCTGCACAGTGATACAGCCAGGGCTTATTTTAGAAGCAACATGGATGAAATTAGGGTGAAGTGTTGTATATGACTGTGGTTTGATATGTATCAAAATAATACACCATGTCCTAAATAAGAAACATTTTCTAACAAAAAGAAATGAACCATTGGGAATTATGGTAAACATATGGGAAGCTATGAAATTATTTATTAGGAACAGTATATCCTCTGGGTTTGCAAAAAGAAGTTCTGTTTTTAGCATGAGAAAGCTATATTTCCATGAAGATCAACGTGATTTAATGATTACCAACCAATTACAAGGGAGCTTGCTTTAATAAAATAGCTGCCAGTAAAAATGGAGAAGATGATTTTGGTTGCCTCACTGAGGTTTTACATTATGTAAATTTTAAATAAATGTATCCTACTTTGTGCAGAAACTATGAGTAACAATTTGTGCCTTGTCCTTATCATCAGCTATGGAGAGGATTGAGTAGGTTGGAGGTAAATTCAGTATTTTCCTGTTCAGCCCCCGGTGTCCTTCTCTTGGCCAGGACACTGAGAGAGGGTGCCTTTTCTTCTCAAACCGTGGACATGAAGAAAGCCTCCAAAGCCACCTCTTCCCACAGCAGCCAGCAGAAGATGTGCTTTGGAAAAGGATTAGGTTGTTGTTACTTTTTGCTTCCTTTTTTCTTTTCACTGTTTTCTCTACAAAAAATGTCCATTGTTTTCAAGCAAGTCTTTTTCTCCCTGTCATCATTTTTTTTGTTGCTGTTTCGAAGGACTTCAGATACTTTTTTCCCCTCTTTTTTCTAGGAAAATTTGGTAATCTCTCTGGCCAATGTTTTTGTGAAGTTCATGGAGCACATGAAATAGTGGTAGAGCAAAACCAGCCACCAGTGAAAACACTTGATCTACAGAACAAGTTGTTTCTGAGAAAAGTTGAGTAATGCTTGATTTGATTTTGTTTTGTTTTGCTTTGGTTTCTTGGCTTCCAAATCAGTGTTGAAAAATACCTGCCAACTGTAATTATTTTCTGGAAGCTTAATTCAAGGTCTAATTTTACTGGAAGCCCAAAGGAGGGGAGGAGATCAGAGCTGGAGAATGGCATCTGATGTTGAATGATAGCGATGTCAGACATACTTAATACAAAAATTAACTTTGCTGTTAATAAAATAAACACACAATGCTGCTTTTGGCCCAACGTGGGGAACAGACTCCATGGGCGTACTTGTAACATGTTGGCCATTTCCCTGCTGGTCCAAAAACCTTTGCTGGTGGTTTTGGTTGTCTTTCACCAGAACTTCTTGGCAAATTTGTAACTTTGAGCCCTCAGGTTGATTGTGGTTGAAGTATATGTGTGTCAGGTGCTTCGGCTGGAAAGAAAATCACTGCTGTTCTGATAAGGAGTTTGAAAGTATTAAGTTGCTTTAAATACTTTAAATAATAGGATTCAGGGTTCCCATTTCCCATTGTTAAAAACTCACTGAAGCAATTCCAGCATTTCCAGATGTGTCTGCTAACACCTTCATTGTCCAAGTTTTCCCTTAAGAAGGGGAGAAAGGAAAGAGAGGGAGGGGGGAAGCATTTTGGAATGAATCAACCTGAAGAGTCAACTCCCCGTGCAGGCTAGTATTTAATTTCTTCCACATTCTTGACTTCCTTCCATGGCTGGAGCATCCCAGGCAGAAAAAGGTAGCTTGTTGTGAGACAGATGAGTTACACCTGATGGCTTTGTGTCAAGCAAAAAACCCAGTGATTTATCTTCACACCCAAGAGGAATGATTTGAGAGGAAGCATCTCATGTTCTTACAACTTGACTTTTCTTGATATTATTCTAGTCATCCCTCTGCAGTTCTCCTCCCTTTGTTCAGGGTGAGCTGCAGCCATATTGTGGGTTACTTCATTGAGTGAAAGATCAAACCTCCCTTTCAGACCTCCATATCTTTTGATTAACTTTCATCAACAGTTTATGCATCATGTGTGCCTTCTGGTTTTGTTATCCATCACAAAAGCATCTGAGGGGTTTAACTGTGGTACTGATGCTTGCAAAATATTTCTGGAATGAGATGGTAAAGAATTGATGTTTCAGATGTGCTTTGTGTGAAGTGTTTACAGAGCAGAAGGGTTGTGGCAGGAGCAGTTAACTTTGTGTTTTAATAGTTTAGCAAAAATGTTTGGGAACAATGCAGTGGGAAACTATTTTAAGGAACCATCCGGTGTGCACCAGGCAGGACAGTGATGGTGCTGGGCACAACTGAGTTTTGTAGCTTGTCGTGAGTATGGAGAAAGATGAATAGGTTACAGGGGGAAAAAGACTCTCTCCTCCCTCATTTGCTGCTTCTTCAGGGGGAAATAACCCAAACCCATAGTTTTTCTCAATTTACCTATTGAGACTAAACTTGAAAGGTATTTATAAACCACAGGGTTTATCTGATTTGTCTGGTTAGGCAAATCAGCATCTGCCTGGGGAAGGAGCCAGGGAGGGTATTACTGCCTTGCTTTTAAACTACAGGTAGAACCTTAAAATTAGAGGTTGCTGCAAGTCCCCTCCAGCATGTTTCATATAATTTGGTATTTACACACTGAAAGCCTGTCTAGACTCTTACCAGTTGTGTTTGTTACATACAGAGTCAATCACTGCGTTTCTCTCCTTGTCAGCTTGTATATAGAAGATCCGTCCTGATCTGTCAGCATCTCCCTTTTCCCCATAAAACTTCCCCAAAAAGGCTTCCCTCCTTTTCCCCATAAAACTGCTTCTGCCAGGAGCCCCGTGGTATCTGAGGACCTGTCTTGTCTGTGAGAACAGAACGTTTTGCTGTTGCTACAGCCTTGCTGCATAGATCTCCACCAACTGGATCTGCTTTTATAAAACCATCTTTCCAAGCTGTGGGTGTTTCCTTGCGTTGAGGGGCTGAAGGCTGATCTATTTTAATCTGGAACCTGCTGCAATTATGTTTAGTTGTCTGTTTGCGCACATGTAAAATGGGGATTGTGGTACCCTCCATTTTCTCAAAACCAGTCCTGATGGCTGAAGTGAGCAGCATGTTATAAGGACTGGATGACAGTAGCCCTGGTGATTATCAGTAAACCTTTTTCGAGTTTTCTGGTGGGTTCAACAGAAGAAAAATCAGTTTTAATAGAAATTGCAAATTGTTTTCTGTTTGACCTTGTGCTTATATTTGTTTATCTTTTATTTTATACTGTAATGATAGGCTTTTTGGAAGAGACTGCTCTTGCTCCATTTTTACAGTGTCCGATGCAGTGGGATTCTTTCCCATACTACTCCTACGTACTACACATATTTAACTAATAACGAAATCACATGCAGCTCTCTCTCCTCTCCTACACAAACTCGTTAAAACTGTTCAACTCCTCCTTTCACATCTCGTACTTGAAACCCAGTGAATTGTGCCTAGGATTGTTTCGGGCTTGTCAGAGCTCTCTCGCGCCCGTTTGGTAACAGGACACACTGTGTAGTTACACACTGGTAAATCCTTTATATTAAATGGGAGCAGAAGCTGGTTTCTGTGTTTTGAGGACTTGAAGAAAACTTGAAGAACAAACAATTTTCCCCTTTTCTAAACACTGGAATATTTACTTCTTGTCTTAAGCTTGCAGAGACATCCTTCACAGAACCTGTGTCTAAGAAAGAGGCAAATCGAAAATTTGTAGGCAAGGGGTTAAAAAAATCAAACCCGAGTTTGGCAGGTAGGTATGTTTATTATCTGCCTTCACACTGGTTTACAACAGATGTAGCATTTGAGTTTTGTCTGTCGGTTGTTGCTTCTGGAATTACTTTGCATATTTAATTAATGGTTTCACATTAGATTTATTGCCCGACGAACTCTTGCTTCACATTATCAGTCTCTTCTGCTGTCATCTAAAACTCTTCCTTTCAAATACAAGAATTAAGCAAACACTGGAGATCTTGTTTCTGCAGGCATTTGTCAATGCAACCTTTACAGCATTAAAAGGCTGAACAACTGCCCACAGGTCTCAGTTGCTTTCTTAATAATTATATGAATATTGGTCCTTCTGGGACTGAGTGCATAGCGTGTTGTCCTGCACTTCTGCACAGAGGCTTGTGAAGGTGCTTGTTTAATTTCAGAGGTCATTGGCCTGCCTGGCAGTGCTTTCTCAAATTGCTGCCTGCAGTATTGAAATGAAATCTCATCTCTTAACTGCCAGTGCAGTTGAATTATACAAGATGCTGGTTTTCATGACTGGTTGAAAGTAAAGGCTGACAGTGAGAACTGTATCTATAAAGATAAAAAAATTAATTTAAAAAATGTATTATTTTATTAATTATTTTTAAGGAAGTAACTTCCTCCTTACTAACTAAAAAAACCCCACATGCACATGAAAGAGGAAGATTTTTATTTGCTTTTTGGGACTGGAGGCCTACCAAAGCAGTGATAATTGGCTTTATTGACTTTTTTCCCTCCAATTGGAACAGTACTTTTTTTTTTTTTCCTTCTCTTGAGTTCAGATTGTGCTCTCTGAAAATTACACTGCCTTTCTCTTCCTGTCCCACGAAGAGCAGATTTCTCTGTCACTAGATATGTTTTCCCTGTCCTTTGCTGCCTGACTGTCATAAATCCATGAACCCAACTAGCCTGGTATTAGGGTTTCCCAGTGCAGGCTGATAGATGGGTTGGCATGACCAGGAGGCACATTTCTGCGCATCTTCATCTGGAGTCACAGCTCATGAAACTGAGCTCGTTGGTGTAAAAATATGTATAAGGGGATGAGGAAGGGATCTAAGAGGAGGTCTTGCCACCTCTCTCCAGGGAAGGGATCTTCATAGTCTTGAAAAAGATCTTCACCAAAACTGCCTTGTGTTCCTAGAGAAAAAGGGAGAAGTGCCAGGATGCTCTTGTGAGTCCTGTCAAGGAAGCACAAACCTTCCTCTGATCCAGCTTATCCTTTTTAACAGGAGTACCTTGCAATCTAATGCTTGTGTAGTTTTTTAAGTTTGTAAACAGCAGACCATAGTGGGGTTTTCTCCTCACTTGGATTTTAACATTGCAGAATTGCAGTCACATCAATTTTAAAACATGCTTTTGCAGCCTGCAATCATTCTTCTTCACCAAATTCCATGCTGGTAGAATACGTATAAATACAATATTGTCATTAATGACATGAGTGGTGTCCTAATTATTTTCATGCACTGTTTTTGTGTGTAAAAAATAGTTTAACCTTCCTTTCAGAGGACTGATAGTTCTTTAGCAAGAAAATAATTGAATGGTTTGGGAACATGCTCCCACAAAATACTGATGGGGTGCCCTGTTGTACAAGAAACTCAAGTGCATGTTAAACAACGGCAGGCAGATGCATTTTTTAATTTAATAGAAGAGCTCATTTGAATGTTTTCCCGAGGGAGCACCACTTCAGTGAGTGTGTTGGTTGACTAGTAAGAATTAACATGCTGCTATCGGAAAGGAAGCCCTATAGGATGTCATGTTTAGTGGGGATGTTGAAAAGAACGTTTCAGTATTTGAACTTTTTAAATATGAATTCACTGTCAAAGTAAAGGCAGATAATCCTTGATCAGGTGAATTAAAGTACCATACTGGGTTTATGTAGTCTAGGCCATACTTTCTCTCTTCATCTTTTCTAGAAGTTTGTGAAAATTGAAGGTAATTCTGTGTATTTCTTACTGTTTCCTTTGCTGAATAAACATTTAAGGAGCTACCAAGTAGATTTCTGTGCTGTATTTCTGTCATACACTCTGAATTTTATAACCTCCAATACTTCAAGACATACATTTTCCAGTGAGTCTGAGGCTTGTGCTTCTCTGAGCATTTGGAATACAGGAAATACTGAAAGAGTCTTAACGTTAGTAGTATTTTCCTCCTCCTTTTGTTCACCAAACCCCATTGCTGCTGGCAGTGAACACTTCTTGTTTGTGCCTAGAATCCAAATGCCACTGTCACAGTTCCTGAATGAGCTCGTACCCCAGCTTTTGAGGTAGCTTCAAGAATTTGAGAAGACTCTTAATTACAATTTCAATTTATCATTGTCTGTGCAGAGCTTTTATTCTCTGGTCTGCCTTCCTGTTACATGTTCCCTTTCCACAACTCCAGCGCCCCTGGCTCTGTATTTGAATTTACAGCTGTTTTGTAAAGTGTGGGGGGAGTCGCTTTGTTTTTATTTTGGCTTTTTTTCAGAAATACAAATTATTTTACAAAGTGGATAATGTGCTGAAAAATTCTTGTATGTGTGCCTCATATGCAATTATATCTATATATAGGACAGACTAATAATCTTTGCAGAATCACAGTTTACTACAGCAGCTCTGAAATCATCGTTATTTCCAGTAAAAGTGCTTTCTTATTGCCCCTTACATGTCAGCAGTGACAACTGCTTTGGTCATTATATTCATGGCAGTTGTTAACTATATAACCTCATACTTTTTGGTTCATGAGAGATTTATAAAGCGTAATGAATAAACTGTGCTATCATTATGCCTCATAGGCATAATTTTTTCAGATGCTGTGTTAAAATGCATTTCACTTAGTCTGCTAAAATTTACTTTTATTACAGTTTGCTATTGCAATGCAAACAATACCGACACCTTTAACTGATGATCCCCAGCTTTTTGCTCACCTTCAAGAATACTTGAGATGTTACAACCTGAACAAGATGTGATACTTTTCACCTGAAGAATTTCTACTACAAGCTTCTCTTGGCAGAAACCCAGCTTTACACAACGTGCACTTACACAATTAAAAAGCTACAAATTTTTCTTGATCTTTTTGTCCAAGCATTAATTATATAATTTGTATAAAAACATTAAACCTAAATGCAGCATATCGCCATTTTAAAGGATAAACCTAGCGTGCTTTTTAAAATGCCATTTTAAACAACTCATAAGTGAACAGGTCAAACATGTATAACAATTCTGCAAGAACATCATTCCTCAGACAGCCAAATCCCTAAAGCTGTAAGCTTCCCTTTGATCCTAGCGATTAGTGGAGATTTCCATTTTTGCATGGCAAATTTTGGGGCTGTTAAGGATGCATGGAGGAACCACATTTTCATGGGAGAAGTGTCATGTAAGAGTAATAGTGCTCCCAGTCCTGCTCCACATGCGCTGTCCTCCACACTGGTTTGCATGAGCCATTTCAAATGGGCTTGAACATTGCTCTCAGGGGAGCCCTTTGGCTGCCTAGTTGGTCAAGAAGATAGAAGTCCACTTATTCGATGACCCGAACTGTTGCCTACAAAGCAAGCTAAGTGTTGACACAACTTTCTAAGGCCAAGGATTTACGATGCAGCTGTTTGTGGGTTTAGTGCTAGTCAAGACACCTTTGGGTGGCATCACAAGGAGAGGTAGCTTGTGTCACAGGGTGGGCTCAAGGGCCTTCTGATGAAGGCAAGGTTTTTCTTCACCTTTGGTGAAACATTTAACATGTTTTTGGGTAATATAATTGGCTGCAAGGGGAGTCCAAAGTCTCAGTGGAGTTACAACTCGTGTTAGAAGAGGGTGATTTTGACAGGGTATACAGACTTATGGAAAAAGTCCACCATGTTATAACCCATGCTATGACAAGTGTGGTTGGTCTCTTGTCATGAACCTGTGAGGATGCTTCTAGAAAAATGTTTTGATCGTGATGACAGTTACGGTTGGGAAGGCTGCAGAGACACCAGGAAGGGATGTTCAGGTGCAAGGAGAAAAATGAAATGTGAAATAAGAGGAAACATTACATTAGTGGTATTTAGAGGAATAGAAGATAGTTGTTTTCTAAGCCAACAACATCTGTATGCAAGAGAAGAACTGATTTGTATCAGCCATTTACACAACTCAAATGGGTATTTACAGTATAAATAATGTAACGTGCTTGTAGCATCTCTTCTGGTGACAATCATGAGCAATGCAAGAATCACGCTGAACAGAGTCAGGGTTTGGCTGTCCAGTGAGCTGTGGCCTTTGGAGAAGCTTTCTCTTAGGCCAGAGCTATTTTCAATTGAAAACCAAATGATAAAATCGCATCAGGCAAAAGAAATGCTCAAAGAATCAGAAATGTCTTCAAGGATTATCAAAACCATCAATCTGCTGCTTTCACGTATCCTTCAAGAGCTTCCAGAGAGGTGTGGGTGAGGTGGGCTGGTGCAGAGCTCTGATCCCAGTCTGATCTCTCTTCTCCTTGGGTGACTGCCTGGTAGCTCAGCTGGGGTGGGTTCTGTTAGTGCAGGAGGTCAGTATTTAACTTGATCTCATTCACTGGTATGGTTGCTCGTCTTCTTTATTGTATGTCCCCAAATCAGCATCCTTTCTTGCAGTTTGTTGGTACGGTACCCAGTGAAATGCGACAAGCCACTTCGACATTTGTGGTTGTTAAAACCGAATTTTGTAAATAATTTACTTCCAGTAGGCCATTACAGTCAGAGCAGCTGCAGCTCTTTGTCTGCAGGGGAGAATCAAGGGAGCTCCTTGGTGAATATTTCTTCATCTTTCAGAAGGGCTGTTGTTGCTGGAGACTAAAGCAACACAATTCAAGATTGTAAAATGCATGTGCTCAGAGACAGATATTTTAAGGTGCAGAGAGAAGTCACGTGAGAACTTCCATCACCCCCCACATGTTATCCAAAGCAAGAAAACAAGATTCTGCTTAGCAGATGAGAGCAAAATTTAAAGCAAGGATAAAAATTGCAAGCAAACCAAGCAAAAATCTATTAATTTTTTTTAGTGATTTCAAGTTGAACTGCTCTCTCACTGTTTTGCAAGAGGTGGTTGTTTGGTCATTTGTTTTCTGCAAGGAATAGGATAGATGACATTTATGAATGGCATAAGCAATTTTCAAAATTTATTTTATTTTTTTCATTTGTGTTTTTTCCATCCACTGTAATGTGAAGGTCTAACAATGGAAGCCTACTGTTGGTTGGGTCAGGATAATACTAGTATCTGAACCTTTCTGTAGGTTTCTCAGTAAGTGTACAGTGTGAAAAGTTTCGCTTTGCACAGTAAGGATATTGTCAGTGTGTAACAAATGCTTAGTTGTTAAAAAAAAAAACAACAACAAACACAACAAACCCAAACATTGCAGTTCTAAAAGTAGCCTTTTTCATAGTAGGTACCAAACTGATGCTTCTGGACAAGAGTGTTTTAATTAAAACCCAGATTATTATTAGTTGCAACCAAAGATACTTGCTTTGTTGCAAGATGTGTCTTGACATTTGAATCAGATGCTCAGCCAGCCTGTTAAATATATTAACAATACTTTATATTTTTAATCTCATGTTTGGAAGCAGCATGGCAAGCATCACCCTAACAGGTTGCAGCTATTTCTTTGTTTGGCAGAGTGTATCTGGAATTTTGCTATGATTTAATGGCTTTTTCTTAACTCTAACCATCAGAACACAACTCAGCAGAGGCTGCTGGCTGTTGCTTGGCATCAAGAAGAAATTTTGTAAATCTAAGGCTTGAGATTTTTCTGTCAAAAATGAGATTTCCCAGGTTTACTGAAAATGCATCTCGAGTCATTACGTTAGGGAGGTTGACGTGCACATGTTGCAAGGGTTATGGGCTTTTTCCCCCTGACTTTCCTATCCTGAGAGTATATATTTGTGTCTCCTTAGAAGAAAGCTGCATAATAACATACTATCCTGCTTACTCTAATTTAGAAGTACCATAAATATTATTATTTAGAGAGGGAGGTCTCATCTGGATTAGTGTTAATCAAGGTCACTTGAGGTTTAAGTGAAAGGCAATAAATAAATGTGGCTTTTATAATTATAGGAAGTGTTTTCACCAATTTTGAAAATTATTTCCTTAATAATTAGCAGAAAAAATATTTTTGAGCTTGCCTTACAACAACTCTGGAAAGCAATTTTGATGTTTAAGAGGACGAGAGATGTTTTCTGTCCTCAAGACCAGCTGGCAGAAGCTCCAGCACAGAGCGGTCTTAAATCCGTTTGAGCTGGGAGAGTCTGGCACCACGGGAGGAGGAAATGAGGTAAGGATGGGCATTTTTTAGAATCTTGTTTTTGAAATACAAAGATATGTGTGTTTGTGCCTTCTAAATATCTTGTTTGGCTCTAGGAGAGATGTATATATGTGTGTGTGTCTGTATATATAAACATATATAATGTATATAATACACACACACATATAATATAACTACACACACCCACTTTTGTTGCATTTTCATGTCAAAGGGAAGGGTATAGAGGAGAACACAAATGCATATTCGGAGATGCCTGAAGATCCACAAGATGAGCTGTGGTGTTGCAGCCAGCCCCGTGGAGCATGGTGGTCCCTAGCACAGCTTCTGCTTGGTCACACATTCATAACTTGTACTAAATTTGCCTAGTTTAGGCAAATTTGACTAGTTTACCTTGAGGAGTTGGAAGATCCAAATTTTTCTCTCTGAACCAAGCATGGAGTTGTCTAGGGAAGCTGAAGGTGGCTGGGCTTTTCCTCCAGCAGGCGGTGCTTACGAAACATCTATCATCTTTTCATAAAACGCCTAAGGAGAAAAAAGAAAAGCTGGTCTAGAATTTTGCTCCAGAGTTTTTCTAGGCTAAAACGCCAGTCCAAAATACTCCTTGAAAATACAGAATTAATTAACCATTATTGTGAGATAACTGAAAATATATGGGCTGGGTGTGTGGGACCAACAGAAGGGGATCCAAGGAGGAAGAATATATTACCTATAGTCTCAGGAAATGGCAGTAAACGTGTAGGAGTCAGGATTGCTTTTCAGTTTGTCTTGCTCTGTTATTTTGTTCGTGACTCATAGAAAATATGATGCCTATTTACAAGGAAAACATCAATCGACAGGGCAACTTGTGGAATAGGTTGAAGACTTAATGAAGGGATGTTAGCAAGAAGCTGTCTAGCATAAGCTGGCTGCATTATTGTTGAAGAATACAAATTCTTCCCTCTTAAAGAATGACCTGATTGTGTGTATGGAGTCTCTCATGCTAAGCATGAAAAATTAATCTTTTGATTTATAGTTAGTAATCTTTTAATTAATAATGAGTTACCCTGACCTGTAGAAATTGGGTAAAAGGAGTTGCAGCTTGTGTATCTACTGATAGCGCACAGCAAGAAGGTGCTCATGGGTTTGTCATCAGAAGTTATGTAAGAGACAGGCAAAACATCCAAGAACAGTCTTGCACACTATTATGCCACATTGTGACAGCCCTTCCAAGTGTTTTCCACTGACTGAAACTTGCTATGAAATGGTGCTATGCTTCAAGAGGGTTTTTTAGAAGTTGTGAGAGATATACTGAATTACAGTGCATCAGGGTGAAGCCTCCTGGTAGTAAGACCAGTAGACTGTTCATGTGTATAAACAAAGTGTGTATGAGGGTGATTGTGAGAGATAATCCTGATCACACACACACAAATATTAGATATCTGTTATATCTCATCTTGCAATACTAATACTTAATCTCTTTTCTGTTTTGATTTAGTGTTTTCTTTATTTTTTTTAATGCTGTATGTAGAACTTACTATGGTAAATAATGAAATGAGGGAAAGAAACAAAATACTGCGGTGCTGGTGTACCTTTACGTGTTACTTTCTGTCCCATTTTTGCAGGGTTTTGTTTGCTGAATCCCAATAATAGGCCGTCGTCATTGAGCTGTCTGCATTAAATCCCAGGTCACAGTTGTACATTATTCCTTCTGATCTGTATTACCTTGTGGTTGTCAAGATAAGTTTATTCCACTCTCAGGCAGCTTAATTGTCTGGCTTTTCTCTGGCCCGTTGGGATTCTACAGTTTTCTCTAGTCTTGATTAATTTGCACAGTTTAGTGCCACCCATCACGTATCGCTCTTCCCTGGCCTCTCTTTCCTGGAGATGTAGTTTAGCCCATCTCTGTATTTGATGAAGAATGCTGATGTGGGGCTTTGGGGTGTTTTGGGTTTTTTTTTTTTGTCAATATTGAGCTTTATTACTATGTGATTGGAGAGGAATTAATGAGCCCTACATGGAGGCAGGCAGGCTGTAGGAGTACTCAGTTCTAAGTTAGGCTCATGCTCTGGAGGTTTCCTGGAGGAGTAATTTCCTTGTGCTGACATTCAAGGAGGCCTTTTGAGGGTAAACTTGCCCTTGTGAAGATGCCCCTCTTCTTCTTCCCTCTCTCTTCCTCCTCTCCATGTGGCAGAACAAGTGACTTTCTAAGGTTCCTCCAAGCCTCTTGCCTCTGCAATGAAGTCCTTCCGAGATGCTGTCCCTGGCTTTTGAATGTTCAAGTAGCAGCACCATTTTCTTTATCCAAAGAAACCAAACACATTAAGTTCTATGACTGAAGCAAAGTTATTTTTTATTTTATTCATTGTGTTTCTCTGGTTGTTTTCAAGCACTATCATTGATTCTGATTTCAAACAACTTGTAAGGCTGATGGATCTGTAATTTTCAAGAGCATTCCAGAGCATTTCCCACTCCTCCCTCTTGCTGGCTCAGATGGAAACGGAATATTTTTCCCTGGTAAATTTTGAGTAACTCAAACATTTGGTGTTCTTGCAAACTGGGGAGTAGGAAAATGTCATGGGGATGCTCAGCACCTGAGACACTGCCTGTATTACACCCATTAGCTACCAGCTATGCAGTGGTTGAGAAGTGACTGGGGCAATTTATTTATTTTATGTCTTCAGTTCAATTTGCTTGAATAAACAGAATTTGTTCCTGTTGGAAGTGAGGTTCCTGCCTGCAATCTGCTCCCTTGTTTTGGAGCCCCTTGTGATTCCCAGATGTGCCATCCCACATCATTGGTATTCTGCGAGGGTGCGTGGCCACTTGCAGGGAGTGAAATCCTTGGGGCTCGGGAGGGGAGATCACCAGCCTGGGCTGGCTTTTCACTCACAAACCACTGAGGAAAGCCAAGAGCCATGGTGAAAATACGAAAGTAGTGGATTTTATAATGTAAAATTTGGATTACCTGCTCCCCTCCTTATGCTGTGCTCTGTAACACCAGGCTTGGTTTTTATACACAAATGAGGTCTATTCATGTCCTTCTCTGGGTCAGTACTTTGGCTTACATAAAATCAGATCCTTTTTTTTTTTTCCCCCCTCTAATAAGGCACTTAAGCAGCCTTTGATGAAGATTAATGTTCCATTACACTTTTATCAGTTACATTATAGACTGAAATGCACTGGTCACATGTAGATTGATCTTCTGTGTCAAATAATAGCAAAAATCAATACTTTTTTTTTTAAACAGTATATCTAGAGAAATGCTTGTTTGCATCAAATAACTCCTTTGTTTTATTGAGTGTCTCTTTGGGGATCTATGCATGCTGGGGAAAGGGGTTGCCCAGGGAGAAGATGTGAAGCCGTTGGGTAAGTCCAGCTTTAAACCCCAGGTTACAGGAGCATCCACATAATTCCTCCTGTTGCATTTCAGCTTAACATCATCATATAATTCCATGATTTGTCCTTTGAATTCAGAGGCTATGTAAGATCATTTTATTGCCTAAAAAAAGAGAGGAGAAACAAAGCTGATAGGGCTACAGCTTCTGTTCCAGCTGGTACCGTCTGTGCGTGCTGGCTGGCAAACACCCAAGGAATTGCCATTCCTGGTTTTGCATCTTGACTGTATTTAAAGCTTGATCTCAGGGGCTTGCTCAGAAACTCACTTTTTGGGACGCTTTGAGGGGTGTTGTTGGCATTTGGTTCATGAAATGCAAGCGGCTGCTTTGTGTGCCTTTGATAGAGAGCCTGAAGGTGATCAAGGCTTCTTTCCCCAGGTTTTTCTGCTTTATTTCTTCGTCAGGTGTGGCCAGCTCACTGAGCCCTATAGAAGTCCTACGAGCCATGTGATGCAGGTTAGTTGAGGACCTTGTAGAAAACAAAGTTTCTCTGTTTAATTCCTTCACCCTTATACTTTTAATTTCTTTCACTCAACTGGGCTGTCAGAATAAGAGAGTTGCTAATCAACTTCTTCCGTTATTGTCATGGCATTTTGCTCCTTCCTCCATGTTTTGGGGACTTCAGAGGGTCTCTTCCCTTCCAGCAAGCGTTGATAATTCCCATAATCTCACTACAAGGAGGCAGGATGGTGCTGTTAACACAAAGGTGATTCCACCTAATTCCTTATCAAAATTGCTTCTTGGGCTGCTTGGTTTCCTCATGAGCTTGTACAGGAGGTTTCAAACCAAGCTGCAGGTAAAATCTTTTTAGAATCACTGAATCATAGAATGGTTTGGGTTGGAAGCAACCTTAAAGACCATCTAGTTCCACCCCCCTGCAGCAGTTTCCTTTTCCAACCTTTAGCTTTTGCTCTCTGCACCGCAGTGCTGTAAAACCTCTTCCAGGGGCGGCGGTGGCAGTGCCATAAATAGGGAAGCCTCAGGTTTTATTGCACAGCAAAAGAACATGATGAAAGAGCGTTACGTCATGGCAAGCTGTTTATCAGAAAAGAAAGTGAAATTATTTCCAGGTAGAATGTCCTGATTTTTTAATTTTTGGTTTTAAGCTTTACAGCATATTTGGAAGCCTGAGCACTTAGGCTTTGCTTCTCTTTATAGGAAAGGGAAGGAAAAAAAAAAGGAAAACATGGTAATTTCTGTTTTTAATTTCAATATCTTTTAAAACTTGTTGGTTTTTAAAGAAGTGGTCTCAAAGAGGATTCTTCATGTTGTTGTTGGGACATTATCACACCGCTGTGGGGGTGCAGCTGTGAAGGTCTTTGCCTGCAAAAAGGCTCTTCTCTCCACATGGTTCTGCACAAAGCCTTGGCGAACCAGAAATCCTCTCTCTGTCCTTGCTCTTTTTTAGCTTCAAGCTCTTGCGTCGATGTTCTGGATTTAGTCTTCGGAGTTTCGAAGATCTGAACTTCACCTTGATGAAGTACGGTTTATTTATGAGCTCTGACATATGTATTAAATGAGTCACTGTAGATGACAAAACAGTGGCTATTTGTCATGTAATTTTTTAATTATAAAAAATGTGATCAAAGATGAAAAAAGGTTTGATCCTTTTCCGCCGTCTCTATCCTAGTGACGTTTTTGCAGTGGGACGTAGGCACCTTTAAATAGTCGGTTTAAAATATAATTGGTAAGTGCTCAGCCTCAGTATTGTAATTCAGTTGTGCAGAATGTGCATACAGCACAGGGATGGAAAAATACAGTAGCACCGACTGAAGGATTTATGGTGTTGTGGTGCATATCGCTCTGGAAGCTGAGTTTCAGGAGACTGTGTTTGTCAGTTGTCTGGCAAGGTGTGATTTACAGGCACTGTAAGTGGTGCCAGCATTTACAGTTATGTTGTTTGGAGTTAAATGCTGTTCTAGGTACTTGGACTCGCTTACATGTTTTTTTTAACAAATAACATTGAGACAACTTGCAGTTCTCAGCTGTGACCATCCACCTTCATGGGCTTGGGAAGGAGATGCACAGTCTGTGCAGGACCTTGTACAGCCCTGGTTTATACTTGGGGCCATATAGCAGTACCATTTAAAAGCTGGTTTTGTGTGGTGCAATCACATTGGTTTTATTCTTTTAGCATTGCAAAAAGGAAAACCAAGATTAGAGAGCTGGATGGGATTTGCGTGTGTGATTTAAAAATATTCTTGATGCTGCCTTACTTAAAAAAAAAAATAAAAAGAGGAAAAAAGTTAAAAAATAAATGTAAAAAGTGCTGTGATTTTTGCCTATGGGGGAGGATTGTGGAAGAGCAGAGCCAGGTGGGCTGTATGTCTGTGACCAGGTCTCTGTGAAGGGCTGAGCAACTGCTTGCCGAGCTTCCTTGGGATTTGAGGAAACCATGGGTGAGCTTTCTGTCTGTCCTGCAGGCCGAAGGGTTTTTTCATAGTCATCTAAAACCAGGTTTTGTGTTACAGGTTGGTGGCTGGCTTACTGTCAGCTCTGTTCCCCAGCAGGAGAGCTGCTTTGGGTGCTTCACTCTGATGGGAATGGTTTTGTGTCTTCTAAGCTTCTGGTAACTCCAATTTTGAGTGTTAGCTTTTGAAGAAGTACTACAACTTGCAATAGTTTGATTCCCTCATTATCCCCTTTTTTTTCTTCTTTATTTTTTTCTTCTTAATTAATTGTCAAATTCAGTTTTTTTTTAATTTAGTCTCAGTATTGCTTTCCTAACATAATAAAAGCTTATCCAAGAGAGCCTGCCTGCTGTTAGAGTTCAGAAACTTATTTCCTTCTCTAATTTTAAAAAGAAATCCTTCTCCCACTTGAAGCTGTATGTGGGAGAGGAAGGCTATAAAGATATTGCAGAATTTACTCTCAGGGAAGCAGCTGCTATTTTCATGTGCAAAAAGTTAAATGTGGGAGTAAAGGGTTCAAGGAGCTTAACATTGTACAGCTGTTGGTTGGCTGCTGCGGCTGTGTTGAAGTTTGCTGTTGCAGGGATTTCCAGATCCTGGTGGGTGAAATGGTCCTGCTGGCCCTGACCCAGCTGGGGATGAGGAACCTGCAGAGCTGGAGATGGAAATGATTCAACTCAGCAGGTAGTAACCTGCAAGTAGTCCTTGCTGGATGTGAAACAGGAAATAATAACAAAATAAAGAAGGAACAAAGATACACATGAAATTTAACCAACACTAAATGACTTCTCAAAGTACTAAACATACCGGGGCTAAAGGCACTGAGGTAAGTCCCCAAGGAAGATGATACAGCCATGTGACATCACTGTAGGAAGGTTATCAAAAAACCCAAACCGATGCTGTGCTGTTGAGTATAAGCAGTGTTGAAATGTGACAGTTCTCATGTCGTTTCTGCACAAATATCAGCAGTAGGTAAAAATACTGCAAGTTTAAAAGTTGCTGAGATGGCTTTAGCAATTCTTTGTGGCTGTGTGGGTAGCATGGAGAGGTGCTTGTTGTTCCTTGGCCCCTTATGCTAGCAACAGTATATAATAACTAAGGCCCTGAAGGTCTTGGGGCAGTGGACATTGAATTTGAAAAGCAGCAATATTTGAGCATTTGAATAATAAAGTAATTGTAAGGAGAGGTCCCTGTGGGCAGAAGCAAAAAGGAGCCAAAATGGCTCCTGGTGGGCCAGTTCAGTGTGTCCCCATGAGAAAGGAGGTCTGCTCAGAGCGTGGCAGAAGGAATTGGGAAATACATTTGAATCAGGATTGTCCTTCTGGTCTTGAGATGATGAAAATGGTGCAGTGGGTGAAATACCCACTTGTCTATGGAGGTTGTCCTCTGCCCTTGGATATGAATGAGGGGCCCAGTGTGGACCAGTGTAGGGCTGGCCTGGGTGATGCATTCGTATCCTCAGACCCATCACCTGCTCAGCCCCACCTCAAAGCCAGTCAAACAATGTATGTTCTCACATCCTTCTTACTTTTCTAAGTCTTCTCAAATTTTGGTAATTCATATTTCTCTTTTTCTTTAGGGGACGTCTATTATTTTGTTCCACTCTTGCAAATCAAATAATGTTGCATTACCTTCTCTTACCATTCGTTTTCTCTTCCTGGGTGAGCATCTGCAGAGCTTTAGCATTTTCGAATGTCTGCACTGCACTGGCATATTTTGGTGTGGGTTATCTATAAGAGTTATAATCCTGTAGCCATTTGTATTGTTCTGGCAGCACAACTCTTTAAAAAAATCTATTATACTTCAGTTCCTACTGATTGTATTCAATGGTATTTTTCAATTATTTATTCCACATTTCTTCTCTGCTCCTGCAGTTGAGCAGAATGTAGTTTCTTCCCTACTCTGTGTGGGTTTCTCTCCTTGCTCTGAGTCCTGTGAGGCTTTAATGTTTTCAGCTGCTTTTTTTTGTCTCCCTTCTATTAATGTATTGGCTTGGCAGAAAAATTGCAGGGGCAGCTCAACTGGGTGGCCCAGTGACTGCGAGGGGGCGTGGGAGAACACTTCATTTGCCGGTTCCTTTCAGGATTATTTCCTCCAGCTTGTTCAGGCTCAGTTTTCCACCTTTCAAAATGGCAGGACCTCAAGCCAGCAATTTATCTCCCTGACTTCAGAATCTTCACTGTCCCGCAGCTAGACTGGTGTATGGCCCCCTCCTCCTCCCTGCATGAGTTATGTTCCATGTGCTGCATGGAGGGAGTTGGGAGCAGTACTCAAAATGTTTTTTAATGGTTCCTGGTCCTTGAGTAATTTCTAGTTTCAGTTTCCAACAGTGAACAGCACTGGTTAGTTCATAACCTTCACTGTAGCTGAAGAAAAGTGAAGGTGCAAACTCACTTTGCAAAGAAAACGTGTTACTCGGCGTCTGCTGCAGTCACAGTCCATGCTGTGCATGCAGGAGTCCCTGGTGTGGTGTTGGCATGCACTGGTGCTTCCCTAAAAATCTGCTGACCTGGAGAATTGTAACACTTGATCTGTGAAAGTGGTTTCAAACCAGCTTTGGATGAACTAGGTGAATCCAAACGTACCCATCCTGCTTGGGTGCATTTCATGACAGCAGCTGGATCACTCTGGATTCTTGATCCAATCAATTGCACATAGCTTTGGATTCAGCCACTTGCAAAGAGGAGTCAAAGCACAGACTGATGTGACCTTGATGTCCTCGGAAGCTGGAGTGGCAGAAGTTCTGCTCACTCTACCAGGAGCAAGTGTCCCTTAAAGAGGGGACAGCCCAGGCAGCTGGGAGCAGTGATCTCTGAAGACATGGCCCATCTTGCTCAGCTGGCTGATCTTTGTGTTTAAGCAGATAACCAATGCTCTAATGGTGAGTCAGTGCAGGTCAGGCCTGCAGCTGATGCTCAGCAGTGAGCAGCTGGTGGGTAACAGCACCCAAACCACAACAAACCTTTCCAAAAAGGTGCTGTGTCCTTGACCTACCTGCTCTTTGCTTCAGGGGCTTTGCTGAGCTGGGGCTCATAGGCAAGGCACAAACGTTGAAGGAGTGGTTCTTAAACCTCTTTCTGTACCAAATGCTAACAGCCAAATGCTAACATGAGAGTAATATAAAGAAGACAGGAGGCAGGAGGTTTCTGTTTTTAATCCTGATGAGGTCTGTTGCTGCCTTAAGCACTCCTTGTTGTATCCCTGACAAGTCAGGCACCCCATCAGCATCATTGCTGGGAGGAGGTCTACAGCATTGCCTGCTCCTGAACCACTGATCCAGCTCTGGGCTTGCTGGTTGTGACTGGGTTACAACTGTGACAACACAAACTGAAAATGCTTCATTGGTTTTGGCAAGTCTACTGCTCATTTATTTGTAGCATAGGATGGAATGTGGTTTAGGTCTTATTTTTTGAGTATCCAGGCTTGGTTATGCACATATCCATTCACCAGTTCACCGTTGCAAGGTTTTGTTGTTGTGTTTTTTTAAACAAAAGAAAAAAGGCCCTACCCAAAGCTGCGACTTGGGTAAGCTCCTAAATCTGTGTCGAGGGAAAGGAGTAAGGAACATTTTTGCAAGCCCTGAGCCTCCAGTGAGCATGTCCAGAATGCTGGATGGGGAGATGTGACCAAGGAAGGGGATGGCTCCACATTCACGGGAGCAGTGACACGTTGCTTTTCCTCCCCACAGCCCAGCTCCTCTGGGAGCCTGTTTTTGACCAGAAGTTTCTCCACCTTTCCTGCTCCTGATCAAAGCCAGCTTTTGCAGCTACCCTCCCAGCTTGGGTTGCCAGGGGATAACCTGTGCCACAGAGTATGGTATCAGATGGGATTTCACATAGGGCTCTCAGGTCAAACTGTACCAGTGCAAGCATTCAGTACTGTGGCCCTTCAGCACCAGAAATCCTGTTTTCTTCTCCTTGATCCTAAGGAGCAGCCCTGCCAAGCACGATGGAGCAGGTAGTGTAATTTTGAGAACCAAGTTGCAGTGTGCATACCTTTCCATTCCTATTTGTGCCATTTAAATAGGGCTGCTGTTGTGAAATGTCCTGAAAATGTGTGAAGAAAATCCCTGGTAGAAATGCCAAACCCTATACAATTGTTCACAAAAGCCAAGAACGAAATGAGCCACTTCATTAGCTTTTATCGTTAATTTTACCGTATTTTTTTAGCTAGATTGTAGCTGTCATCCCAGCTGTGGAGGAGGCAGCTGTGCATGGGAACAGGTGCCTGTGCTGAGATTACTCCTTGCTGGCCTGGATGAGCCACGTCCCATGGTTTTAAGCAGCATCTCTGCTCTTAGTCTGTCATTTAACTGTTACTGAATTAGTGAAGAAAGATTTCTTCTTTCTCTAGGTGATCTCCAAAAAAAGGAGGCCACTTTAAATTGTTTTGTGCTTTAATTGCACAGAAACAACAGAGGTGCATATGGCAAATGCTTCCTTCCTGACACATTAGCAGCAGGTCCCCAGCATCTCACCCCCTTGGCTTCTGCCTAGCTGAGCCGTTTTGTTTTAATTTCAATCTAAGTGGCACACAAAGTAGCTCCTGCCAAAGCTCTTCAGATGAAAAATGCTTCGGAAGCAACCTGGGGGAGGAGATCACAGGCCCCATACTGCTGCGGACATCCAGCAGCCCCCTCCAGCTTGCAGCTGCTCCCCTCTTCCTCTGCACTGATGGATTTTGCCAAACTTGTGGCTTGGCCCCATGTACTGAGGAGCAAGGAAAGGTCTCCAGGTGAACCCTGGAAGCGCACAGTATAACTGGAGAGCATATGTTCAAGGCAGATACTACAGAGCAGGCTAGAGGGACTGAAGGTGGTTTCCCAAGGTGAGGTGGGATAATCCCATAGTGTATGTTTGGAGGTGATTGTTTGGGGAGATAGATTAATTTTTGCAGTATTTGTAGTCATCATTCATTGATGCAGCTGGAAATGGGGGAGCTGATAGGGTAATTTCATTTTTGTACATTTTCAAGGCTTTTCCCAGTCAACTGATGGGGAGGCTTTTTATGGTGGAGTTGTTAGGATAGATCAGTAGGTCTAAAGGGGGATGAAACCCTGAAAATCCTTATGCTTAAAAAAAAAGGCACACAGATCCAGGGGAACTATTTTTTCACTTTGTCTGAAACACGACTGCATGGAAGTATGAAAGTTGCTGTTGTTCATTAATGGCAGATTTATCTGTGAAATCTCCTCCCAGGGACTCGCTGATGGTGTTTCTCCTTATGGGACTGAGTGAGAAGAAGACGCTTCCTGTTAGTATCGTGTTTCTGTTGAGAGCTATTCCATTTGGAAATCACTTTAATATGTCAAAACCAGATATGGGATCAGCAGAAATGCTGATTGTAAGCAAAAGAAAAAAATGAAAGGCTGATTTTGCTGATAAAAAAAGTAAGATAAGCCTCAGCAGGGCAAAGTCTGTCCCATAATAGACTGAATAACCTGTTGATGTGAATTAGTAGGATTAATTCAAACCAGGCTCTCCCTGCTGGGAAAAACAAAGTAGCCAAGCTTCGATGGCTTTGCTAACTTCCAACGTCCCTCATGGAGAGCAAATGGAGAAGATGTTGCTGGTTTCTTCTTTTTTTGGGAACAAAATTCAAATGGAAATCAAACAAGCCCAGGGAAGTTGTGAAAGCCCCATCCCTGGAAGTGTTCAAGGCCAGGTTGGATGGGGCTCTGAGCAACCTGATCTAGTGGGAGGTGTCCCTGCCCATGCAGGGGCGTTAAAACTAGATGATCTTTAGGTCCCTTCCCACTGAAACCATTGTATGATTCTATTATATGATTCTATGACAATTCATAGCACTAAGTTAAATCTGGGGATTCTGCCTGGACTAGGGTGTATTATGGGAAAAGCTAGTGTAGTTTTCCTTTGTAGCTTATACTTTTTTCATGCTTGCACAAAGCTCATTGCTTTGATCTCTTGAGTTTTGTGAAATTTTAACCTGATTTCTTGTGTGGTCAACATGGAAGGAAGTTTTTAGATGTATCTGTAGCCTGAAGAGGGGGAAAGATCGGTTATCTCAGTGCAATAAAAATGAAAACAAATACACCTGTGGCAATAAAAAAATTAACATGTATTTGTTGTAAGACACTGGAGATCCTCCATTCTCTGGTCAGTGTTTTGGTTTTCAGTTGTGGAAGCAAAATGTGTTTTGTCAAGACTGCAACCTTGGACATGGCCGTCAGAAATAAGAGGATGATGAGTGTATTAATGAAGTGTTGAAAGAACTGGTAAAAGAAAAAAGCACAATATAGACAAGCCTCAAAAACACCCTCAACCAACCAATTGCTTAAAGTTTCCAATAGTAATTTCTGTTCTAAGAATTGAGTTCCCTTTTTTTTAGCTCAGAAGAATCTTGGGGTACAAAGTAGAGCATCTCAGAAGGTCTGTAGTTGTCTTCTCTTGACCTGCACCTAAGATGTTAATCTTAAACCTGCTGCATTTAATTTAGGGGTGATGCAGACAATTTTGATCTGCCTGAGAGCTTTTTCTCACTAATGTTTTGCAGATACGAGCTTGTAAATTGCCTCTCAAATCTTGATAATTAACGGTGGTGGGTGGTTAACATGAACTGCAAATGGTTTGAGGATTTAGTATTCTTTTTATTTTTGGCTTCTAAAAATCTGTATACCCCAAGAATGCTCAGGAAGATGAAAGGCAAAATTCTATTTGTGCAGAAGTGGGGGAGGAGGTGGAATGGATGCGTTGTTCTGCTGCCATTGGAAGTACTGCATTTCACATCCTCAGAACCCTCTGCAGGCATCCCAGTGAATGAGGAGCGGCACCTCATTTCTGAGCAATAGCCAAACCTCATCACTGTGGGCTTCGGTACTCAAGCAAGAGAGGTCTGAGAGGTTTCCGCAAGGCTGGGGACAGTGTAAGGCTGGGGAGCATCATGGTGTCTTTCAGACTTGGTCTCTTGTACAAGGAATACTGCTTCTCTTTCACTCTTTTGGTTTGTTTTTTTGTTGTTTGTTGGAAACCCTCGGCTAATTCTGGGCTGTGTTAACTGTCTGTGTTGCAGTATCATCTATCTTGCCGCACTGTGTACAGTAGTCCAAGAAATACGCCTGGAGGTGTGTGTTGGACTTGCCTTGGAGGTCATTTTGGAGTAGCTTCCTCAGCCCAGTTTATTGGCACCAGGAGAAATTGCCTCCATAATCCAAGTATTATTTCAGATACTGTTGCGATTACTGTTCTTTAATGTAAAAGGTAAAACTTGCAGTTCTTGTATTCCCATTTGTTCCTTTCATCACAGCGTGCCTTCAAACGTGACTGTATTTTTAGTAAGGTTGGCGTGTGCTACCAAAATACTGCAGGAGAGATTTAACTGTGAATATTTTTTTCTTCCCTCCCCCAAAGCTTTATCCTTCTGCATTCATGTTCTGCATCTGTTTGCTTCTACAGCTCACTGGTCCTGTGTGACAGGACCATCACCCTCCTGAATACTAATCAACAATTAAGTATTTTGCAATTGTTTTGCTGTGTGTTGGCTGTGTATAAGGCTTCACAAAAAAATTCCCTCCCCAAAACCAACCCATCGCTATGTTATGAAATACATTTGTTTTTTATTACTTAGCAGCCGTGTCCCTTTTGTAAGTGGTCCCTGCTGAGAGAGAGAAAAAGAAAGGGGAAAAATAATTGAATATGGCTACAGCATCATTCATTCAACAGGTAGTTCTGGGAGTGCAGTTGGGGTGTTCTGTGCCGGATGCTGGCTCTGCAGTGTGCAGTGATTGCCCCCGTGCAGCCGGTCAGCAGTCCCACCTGCACACCTCCCTGGCTTTTCTGGGGTTACCTCGGGCCTCCCTTTGCTCTTTGCTGCAGCCTTGATCACATCCTTTTCGCCTGGGATAATATAACTGGTTATATTTTAAATCAGAAATCAAAGTTACTGATTTCAGGCTCTGCTTACCTTGCTTACCTTACTCCTGCTTTTATCAGCAAATCTGTGGTGAAAAACATTTTTCGCCTCTGATTTGTTTCAGCTGGTCTATTAAAAGCCATTGTCTTTAACCAAATTTGCATCCTGTGAGAAAATCAGCCCACATTTAATTTCCAGTTCAGTTAGCAGTTCCCCTTCCCAGTCTGCTATTTCTCCTTCATCTCCCACACCTCTCTGTGTCTTGACCTACCTCCTGAGCAAGCACAGCGTGCCTGATGCTTGAAATCCTTAGGGATCCTCATTTCCTACCCCAATAGTGAGATGAAGACCTGTTCCCTCAATGCAGGCTGTCATGCATGAAGATGAATTCTCAGCCATGACCCTTGCTGCGTGACAAAAACTTAACAACAACCACTATAGTTTACATAAAATATGTGTGTGGGTGGTTATGACGCGGGGCAGTGTAATTGGGATGGGCTGCTCTGGGTGTGGATCTGCACAGAGGGATCTGGAGAGCGATTTGTTTCTTAGCTGGGCTGCAGCTTTGTCTCTTCCTCTGGCAGGCAGATGGGTTGAAATGGTTTGAAGAATAGCCTAATACTGACTTTTGCTGCAAAACCCAGATTTTTTTTTTTTTAAAAAGTATGTAACCATATAGGGTTAAAAGAAAAGCTCAAGGGGATCTGCTCAGTGCCTTCCAGTAACAGCATTAATTCCTTGCTTTAAAGTCCTGTGTTTTCAGGTGAGAAGCTAGCTGTGGAATTAGAAATTAATGCTGAAGTGTGTGTGTGTAGGATGAAGGAAGAAAGGAAAAAGTGTGTGGGGGAACATACTGAACATAAAGAAGAATGCAGGTATGGATGTGCCAGGCAGGGTTAGCTGCTTAGAACAGGGCTTGAGCAGATAAACATCGTATGCTTTGAGTGGAAGGTCCTTGTAAGATGGAGACAGGCACTTTTTTGTGCAGAGCAGGATGCAAGGGGAAGCTGGTTTGTGAGTGGAAGTGAGGTGGTTTTGCTCCCAGAGTCCCTCTCCTGCAAGGTAAAAGCCTCCCGTCAAGGGACATGAGGCTGCAGTGGCAGCAGCAGGATTGCTCTCAGCCTCACTGGCCACAGCCTCCTTTCTCTCTCGTTGGGGCTGGGCAGGGAAATAGCTGAGAAGGTGGCTGTGGAGCCTTCCTAGGCCATGTCCTGGTGTGTCACCATGCTGCCTTGGCACAGGGAGGCGTGCTGAGCACACAGGGAAATAGAACAAAGATTTTCTTTGGGGTTATACATTTCTGGTGGGATGGACACTGCTGTATCCTGGGTAAGAGCACGCTTCCACTGTTACAGATAAAATTATTGTGGTCAGCATAGAGTAAAATGAGGCACATCCTTTTAAGTAAACACCCAGAAGGGATGAGTTAAGAAATTGTGTGTATGATCTTATGCTATAGCTGAACTAAACAACTTGGCAAAAAGGGGTGGTTCTTGTTTTCCTCTAGCTCTTCTCCTCTTCCAAAAGGTTTGGCTGGTGGAAAGGCAAGCTGGGTCATCTCACCCAGCTTTGAAGTTGGTTTTGTTTGAATGTGAAAGCATTTGGTCATTAAACAGTTTGTGTATTTAATATTTTTTTTTAATATAAAATATTGCAGCAATAAACTAGCCTTTGTTCCTTCCTTTTGTTTTGTGTGACATCTGGATTACTCAGGAAGTTTTATTCCATCATAAAATGGGGTTAGTTGCCTTTTTGAGTGATGGACCCAGTGAAGTAATGAGCACGTAGGAAAAAGATAACACAGCTGGCTATCGCCTTTCACATCTATTAACGTAAGATCTTTAATTGATTTAGGGGGTGTATTTTGTCTGAACACTTGCAATTAGCAGCTCTTAATCACTAAAACAGTTCGTAAGAAATCTGGCTTGATGGGTAGGTTGGTAAAAGGAATAGGACAAGCAGATTTTGCTGGTTTCTTCTTTCCAAAAAATGCCTGTATCCTGTGGGAGTAGCTGGGTGGGTGGGAAACATCTGTGCACCTGTTGCTTTCTTCAAGCTTTCTTCATATTAAAGAATATGGCTGGAAGAGGCTTTGAGTTCCTGTCCCAAGGCAGGATCGGTCTGCCTACATCCTGATCTACCTATAGCAGATGTTTATTGAATACAGTTTTAACAACCTAAGATGATGGAGACAGCTTGTGCTCTTGTAATTCTCTTCACAAACCCATTTGTTTGCCTTCTTGAGGCTGTACATTTAGACGTTACCTTTTGACAATCTTTTTTTCTGTCTTCTGCCATCTTTAGGTGAAAGTGTCCTGAAAACCACACGGGAAGGTGGATTATTTTTTTAAACCATGAGCCTGCGTCTCTAGACATGATTTGTGGTTCAGTCCTGCTGGAGCTGTCTGAATGAAGCTATGGGCTGTGCCTCCGCCAAGCATGTTTCTACTGTTCAAAACGAAGAGGAAACTCAGAAGGGGAAAAACTATCAGAACGGAGATGTGTTTGGTGGTAAGTGTCGCAGGATTTCATCTTTTCCCAACGTCATGAATGTTCTGGAAGGTATATTTGGGAGCCTTGTCCTTCCACAACATATAAAGGAAAATGCGTGTTAAAATAAATCACAGTGATAGTGCAGTTGGCCCCTACAAGGGACGGTATCATTGACAGCTGAAACAGAGGTCAGGGTGAAACCCTTAGTAGAAAATGAACATTGTAAATGATGTACAGTACTGCACTGTCTTTAACTCCATGCATCCTGGAAAAGGTCAAAGACCACCAGTCGCACAACGCCCTTGTATTGATGTATGTGTCTCTGATATATATTTGTCATTAGGTACCAAAACAGTTGACTCATTTCCTAAAAGTAAAAATCTATTCAGTAAGAAAAATAATTCCTCAATAATTTTTTTGTCCTGTAAAGCAAGAAAACATTAATTCTGAAATCCTCTAGCAAGCAGGGTTTGAGGGTACAATGAAACTAGAAATAGTTTTATGTGAGGAATTCTGCTTTACTGGAAGCTCTGAACGTGGGATGAAAGCATCTGTTTCACTGTACAGGGAGGCTGGTCTATAATCCAGGTCTTAGCACAGATGCTTGCGCAGCAGGGAAGTTGTATAAGATAAAGTGTATAGTTAGTCTCATGATTTTTCCTTTTCCCCTTCCCTCCCCTCCAGATTCTTAGTGTATGCAAAGTGTTTTTTTAGATAATAATCTAAACAATAATTCACTTTTTAAAATGTTTGGATTTATCTGGAAGACTGCTCAGAAAATGAGTTTTCTAGATCTGCCCAGATATCTCCCTGAAAGTGAAGGCAGTTGTAAACAGGCTGTCATGGTACTGTTACTACTTAAATTAGGTACATGGCTACTGAGTATACCAAGCTTCTTTTTATAGCAATTATTTATGTAGAAGTGGGAATGACACATCTAGCAGCAAAAAAATGTCTCCCTTCATTCCAAAAATGATGATATTTCACTTGTTCAACCTTTCTGGGGGTCAGCTTGCTCCCGACAGTGGATCCCAACGTAAGAATACCCAGAGGTGTAAGCCGAAAAGAAAGTAGTTATTCATCGAGCTTAGATGCTGTGTGATTTTCCCATGCTGGTCCTTTGCCAAGAGGTGCTGGGTTTGGAATTGTGATTTCAGTGTGTTCTTTTTGTTTAAAACAGGCTTCAAGTGCTGTCATGAACAAAAAAGCTTTATTAGTTTCTCAAAGGAATTTGAGTTTATATTTTAGCTGATATTTAGTGAGGGAGCAATTCTGGCAATATGTGTCTCTCTGCTCTTTTTTTTTTTTAACTGCATTCTGTGGGCCAAAGATCATCATTTTAATGACATGAAACCTAGAATAACTTCTGGAGGCAGAGGATTGAGGAGACTGAAGGGATTTTAAAGCACTCCCACTCCATAGAGCTGGACTGGTGTCAGCAGTATCATTTAGCTATTCTGGGATCTATTTGATGGCTGTTAATCGTCCCCTATTTTCCTGTCAATAGCAGAAATAGTACCTGCTGTTAACCATTTTCTGGCACATACTTTAGTTTAGGTACACACTTTGTCAATCCACTTCAGTGCCTGATCCTTTTTTAGCAAAGAGTTCGAGTTTGTGACTCAAGTGGCTTGTTGAAGGGTAACCAGAATAAGCACAAACGCCAGAAGTTGCCAGAACAGCATCATTACTGCATTGCCAATTTTGACTCTCTTTGCTAGGAGCACACCAGTAGTCCTTCAGCACTTACTTCTCTTCCTCTCAGGGGAGAAGCAGGCAAAGGAGCTGCACAGGAATTATGAGCGCCAGCAGGGCTACAGCTTTGTCCTCTGCCTTTGGAGCTTGCCTGCCATGAGCCTTACACTTCTTTTGCAGCCCTCCCTCCAAGACCTCAGGAGGTGGCCTGTCTAGAAGACCATTTAACATTTTGAAAGATTTCTTCAGGAGTTGTGATGTTTGCGTAGGGTTTGTCCACCCTGCTTTAGAAGACAAAGAGACAACTTCCAGCTATATGGTACTTGGATATTTTTTTTTCTAATCTAATTTTTTTCAACAATAGGTGTCACTTGGAATCCAGAGACTATTTTCTGAGCTGCTTGGAGTGGTGCAGTTCTGCTTCTGCTCTCCCTCAGAGCCTCTAGATACTTTTTCCTTCTTTCTCTGGTGGGTTGGTTGAAGCCAAGTCTATTGACTATTTGAGAGATCATTGCTTCTGTGAGGAATATTTTTTTTACATTTAAAAGTCACTGCAGTTTAAGATGGTGCTCCAGTGCCTTATTTCCTCACCTGCTTCTAACCTTCTTTTCAACTGAGCAGGCCCATTGAGCCAGGTTTTCACTGTAAATTTGAAACTCTAGTGTTTAAAACAGAGAAACCCACCACAAAACCCATGAATGAACATGTATGAACAAATTCTGGTTAATTGAAAACAAAACATGAAAATTTCCATCTCAGCCCAAACTGTAGAGAACAGACTGTATTTTGCTGTTAATACGTGTTTAAATAATTGAGTTAGCAGGCCTATCAAAGGAGATGTTCTAGAGAAGATTGAATATAATATGATTATTATGTCTTGTTGGTCTCTAATGACTTTAAAATCCCTCTAATAAGGATAGTAATAATAAATCTTCATTTATTCATCATTTCACTTCAAAGTTGATTTCCAAGGCAATACATAAGAATTATAATGATGTAAATACCAATGAAGAACAAAATGCCATGATAGAGCCCTGAGCGTTGTTGATTTCAGCATATGTTTTAATAATATAACATCTCTTGTAGATTAGATTTATTTGTGCTTTTTAAAAAATCATGGGATGTTCATTTGAGCAGAAGGGTATTGATGTAATTTTTTGTGTAAGAAAATAACTGGTAATGTGATTTCCTGTGGAAAAGGATGATTTTATAATCTGTTTATTAATCTGAGAGGCTAATCCAGGTGTTTATATGGAGCTCTTGGGTGCTTTGCAAAAGTGAGAGTAAACATGGCAGGTAGGAATCTTCCGGCAAAGTGGGAATATCCGTGCTGCAATTGCCAGATAGGATTTCTGTTATTAACAGCAGCCCCAGTTGCTAAACCAGTCTAAATAAAGCTAAATACAAAGCACAGGAGTTTATAAAGCAGTTCACTTCAGGACAGCTGGGAGAATGCAAGAAAAGGAAATCTTTAGTATTGAGATATCGTAATGAGATTGAAAAACCAGTGGATGCACATAGTATCTGATTGACTACACTACAGCTTGTGAGGCACCTTCACAACATTCCTGGTTTGTATTACAGACCCACCCTGGGTTTAGAGATGGGCAGTGTGGAGGAGCCGTGTGATGGACCTGATGTCAGGTCACCTGCAGACGTGCACGCCCTTCTCTCTGCTCTGCTCCTATTCTCACTTGTCTTTTTTCAAGAGTTTTTTTTCTGGGTTGATATTACTTCCCAAATCATTTGAAAATGCCATAGTTCAAAAGCCAAGCAGGAGAGTTAGTGTCTTGAACTAGGGGTAGTGTCGACCTGTCCTGTGTGGTTGCAGTCGGTCTGCAGTGTCAGGAAAGCACCAACCCATCTCACAAGGAGTACTCCCCTCTCTCACCACATCGAAGAGTTCAGCTTAGCCATCTGAAGCACATATGCTGCCTTAGCTGCCATACCTGAGCTGCAGGGGGATGGCTTTACTTGGCTTCTTGTTCACCAAGATCACAGTCTAAAACCCAAATACTTCATCAACTTCTCATGAGTTTTCTCATGTTACTATTTTCTTTCTTCCTTCCTATATGTCACGGGTTTGTCTCCCTTCTGCTAACCCCTGCCTTGTGAGGATCAGGATTTTGCTTCCTTGTGTCTGCCGTGTCTCGTCTGTGTGGTTATCTCAGGCTGCTGCCCAAGCAGAGCTCGGACTTGTTTGCATTAGAAGTAAGTGCCAAAAGATGCTAAAATAGTTGAAACTTTTAAAACATGCCAACTGTATACAGGAAAAAGAATAGCAAGAGAATTTGGGACTATGACTTACCTTTCCTAAATATGCATTGTCTTCTCCAAAAATATTATGCTCAAAGCTTTGTAGAGATTAGTTTGTTTTGAAGGCTTTTCCCTTGATTGACAGGCCTAGAAGTATCATCTTACTCAAAACTTCAGGCTCAGGTTTGTTACTCAGGACATTTGCGAGCCTACCAGATTACTGAGATGTCCTGAATTACTACAAGATCAACTTCCTAAACCTGCCTTTCTCCACCTAGTTCTTGTGCACAAATTCTGCAGTTTGTCTTCTGGCCATTTGAAAACCTGAGACTAGGAAGATTTTAGATAAAATTCAAAGTGAGAAAAATACATTAGAAGTGCTTTCAGTGAATAACACCTTTCTGTTACCTTGCCCTCAGAACAAAAATGCTAAAATTGAGGATGAGAAATTCTTTCTTGTGAAAGACAGCGTGGCCATCCTCACTGAACAGAAGCTACCTGGAAAGCTGCAGCTGAAGGAACATAACTTCTGTCACGTTCACCATGTACATGTGCTGTGATCAGGTCTTGCTGCAGTAGCCTTGACACCAACACTCAGCTCTCTTTGCCCAGCAGCATTTATTTTATTGAGTTGGTTGCTCAGCTGATGAGCACTCCAATTGCTCCAGCTCATTTGGCAGTCCTGATGTGCCGCTGCAATGTCAGACCTTATTCATTCTAGGGACACTAGTGATTATGTGTAAGGGGACCAGCACCGTGCAGTGTCCTAATACCATACTGGGTATTTTGAGACAATAATCTTTTTTTAAAGACATTTTCAAACGTGAACAAATATCTCTGGTACAACCACAGGCGCTCATTCCACACGGTGCTTAATCAGAGCTCCATGGAAGCAGGTAGGCACCTCAACTCAGGGGTGCAAAAATTTAAATATCCCTGTGGGTTTCAACGGAGGAGATTTTCATTGCTTAAATTCCTATTGCAGCTGACCTCCTCAAAGGGGAGCTTCTGCATTGTTCATTATTTCAGCAGCTAGTGGTATAAAGTACATCTTCAGTGGTTGAAAGGTTAAGAAGTCAGGGGAGTAAGTTGCTGCGTGAGGTTGAGGTGCATTTTTGTGTATAAGCATCTTCCAGGATTAAACTGGACTCGTTTTTCTCACTTCTCTTCATTTGAAATTATATTTTCTTATCCACCCTCTTCTGATTTGTGATACCCTGCTTTCTTATCTAAGTAAACATGGATCAGTACTAAACACGTTTCAGGAAATGAGAGAGAAGAACAAAACCAAAAATCATTTGGTGTTCTGTCCATGTGGGAAAAGTAATAGAATTGCATTTGTTATTGAGGTTTATGATGTATTTGCGTTACTCTGAGAACACCCTTGGTAAGTTAATAATTCACTATTTTATTCCCCACAAGGAACCAACAGTGTTTAAAAAAAAAAACTAAATCAAAACAAAACCTCACCCTCGAGTTTTTCTCGTCACGTATGTGTGATCAATGTGTGCAAAGAAAAGTGTTTTCCACATGAATTAAAACTGTATTTTCATATTTGGTGAACAGAAGTGCTGCTTCTGCAGTACGAGGAGGAAGCTGTTCTGGGCCATGGGTTTGCTCAGAGAGTAGCAGCAAAACAAGCTCATTGTGCCACTCCAGCAAGTGAATATATAAAACGGTATATGAAGAATACAGAACGAGCCTTTTGTAGAAGGTGTAATGGGCAGGGATCTCTCCTGTAGCAGGAGTGGGGTTGCCCCACGCGGGGTTGAGCTGGGAGCCGAGGGTGACCCCGGCACCCTCAGTGCCCTCACTGATGGGAGACAGTCCCACCAGGGCTGAACATCAGCCAGAGCTGGGTGCTGGTGACAGGGTCTGTCGGTGGTCCCAGGCATAGCAGTGAACCAGTTCCAGGGTCCATCCAGGGAGTGTGGTGACAAGCAGCAGGAGACGAGGCTGGAGACAGGGATGGGGATGAGCTAGAGCTTGCCAGAAGGTTCCATGCAGGAGACAAGATACCTATAGTGTGTGTTTGAGGTTTCCCTGTCATGTTTCCCTGTCTTTGTCTTTGTTTCTCACACAGCGGTTGCCACCTCTTTCCTATCATTGACCTTACAGCTACAGTAGCAATTTTGTTTAAGTCAGTGTACCAAGAAAAGAGAAGTGCTGACACTCGGAAGCTGGGCATGTCCACCACCAGTGATCAAGCCTGTGCGAGGGAGCAGATCCACCAAACAGATGCACAGAAACAAATCACTTGTTCTCACGTGCTGGAGGAGTGTTTGCCATTGTTGGTAGGGGGAGACTTGGCACTGCTACCCCCTCAGCTCGGCTGCAGTCCCGCTTTGGGGCAGCACTGCATTTAGAGCAGCTGATTTGCCAGATAAAGCCTTCCTGTTCTTAGTCATGACTTCTCCTGGCAGGAAACAAAAAATGAGCAATAAAGAAAAATGGTTCTTATTTGGAGTTCTGCCTCCTATTATTTCAGTTCTTTCCTTTGAAAAAAATCAGAAAGACCCTAAATGAGATTACTTTCCCAAATGGATAGCAGAGCTTTGCCATGTGTATGTTGGCTGAGCTCTTCCTACCTGTAAGCAGAGTAAATGACTATATTTATGAAAACAGGTTCTTATTTTTTGTTGCAGCTTTTTGTGGTCATTGAGTCAGATGACTGAGCTGATATAGTAGTGTATGGCCCCTAGCTTAAAAAATAATCCCTGTAGTTTAAACCATGTTTGCTGTCTAGTCAGGAGATGCAAACCCTTTAGTCTTAGTATGAGATTTGATATCAAACATTTAGCTTAAGCATTTAACTTGGCTTTGGAATGGTTGAAAATATATGTGAATCATTTTGCAATAGAGAAAGTGAAAAAGGAGAGGGTGACTCCTTTATTTTTTGTGAAACCATAATTCTGTAAATTTTTCTCTTGAGTAGGAATGAATTTGGAATTGCATGACACCTTAAAAAGCGCTGGACTTAGAGCAGGTGTCCACAAATTAACTAAATAGCCTTCAGACTCTGTAGTTATCTTCTTCTGGAAGTTAATCGTCTTGCAATGTTTATGACCCCTTGTCATGGTATTAGATGAGGGGATTATTCTGCAGTGTCATTCTACTCAGTGCAAATGCAGTGTATTTCTATAAACCTTCTCTGGTGTGGCCAGTGTTTGTTATCTGCTTTGCAGTGGTGCCTGGGTGTCCAGCCCTGTGCCTGCTGGATTTGGCATGATCCGCACACAATCAGACTCAGCACCTTTAGTGGGGATTTATAGTATAAAGAGAGAAGGTGAACCAAGATGCAGAAACAATTGTTATCCCCATTTTGAGAGGAGGAATTAATCCCAGGCAGGTTGTAACTTCCCCGCTCCTTGGTTTAATGCAAGCTTTCACCTCTTGCAGCCTGCCCGTCGGTGTCAGGGCACCCCAAGGAGATGGGCCAGAGGATGGGGGGTCTCCAAGGGCAGCCCCGAGTCTCTGCAAGCAGTTGATATGTGGGCAGATTTAACATGATTTTATTCTTGGCAGTGACCCTTCCCATGAGCCGCTTATCTCGATGAAGAGTGTACTCCAAGTTGAATACAAATACAACGCATGGGGTCTGTGTCTCACAATTGCATTAGTATACTATAAATAGGGGCGTCCATCCGCCTTCGGAGTTTGCTAGAAAGAAGCCAGGATGTATTTTCTGGCAGTCTCGGTGCTGGAGGAAATCCGTTTATTTTATGGGACAGACAAGCTTATTTTTTTCACTTAATGTAAAAGATTTGGTGTTTGTTGCTTACCTATAGGTACAAACAAGAAAAATATTGGTAAAAATGCCACATACTTTCAATTACTGTAGTGTTCCTTTTGTCATTTTCCAAGTGGTGTATTACTTGGCCACAAAGTTAAAAAAACCCCAAACAACAAAGAGTGAAATTTGCCCAGGAAAACCTCAGTCAGGGGGATAATTCTCCAATTCCCCAGGTAAGGCTTGTGAAGCTGCATGGCTGCGTAGTCATTTCAACATCACAAGGCTGTAATTTTATAGTAGGAATATCTGCTGGTAGAAATACCTGTTCAATACAAGGAAAAGGTACCTGACCGGTAAATGTTTGTGTGCCCTTGCGTACACAGCCAAAGATGCCTTTACAGGTTAGGTGCTGTCAGGCTTTGGTTTCATAGAATCATAGAATTGTTCAGGTTGGAAAAGACCTTTAAGATCGAGTCCAACCTTATCCTAACTCTATCACCCTATTTCTGATGACCCACTGCTAAACCATGTCCCCAGGCACCACATCCAGATGACTTTTAAACACATTCAGGGATGGTGACTCAACCACCTCCCTGGGGAGCCTGTTCCAGTGCCCAACAACCTTTTCTGTAAAGAAGTTTTTTCTGATCTCCAACCTAAAAAGCTGCCAAAATGCTTCGTTGTCTGATGTGCTTGGTCTACAGCGAAAACATCCATCTGCTAACGTAGAAGCCATTTTTCCAATAGAGACTTCTCTAAAACACTCTGCTGCCCTGGGTATTTTAAATATATCCTAAAGCCCAATGGTCTCATGTAGTCCCTGGTCCAAGTCATAAGAATGATGGTGCTCTTGAGCTTGCACCCCAAAAAATTGGGAAATAAAATGAAATGTTGAGATTGCTGCCTTATGGGCTTGTAAAAAACAAAGCCTGGCTTCTGCTGGGTGGGTGTAATCATGCCCTGCCATGCACTTTTTCTTCTTATCTGTATGAGAGGGGATTCTGGCAAAGCGGATCAGATTTAGGGTGCTCTTAAATGATGTATTTCCTTTCTGCTCTTGTAACAGGAGCACTGCAAGGGCTTGTCTGGGCGACAGAGGTGCAGAGCATTTCATGTTTTGCCATATTGGGACATAGCACAAAGTCACCTTTGTTTCGGGATTTATGGTTTCAGGAATGATCTTGGTCTATTCAAAGGGAAAAAAAGGGAATGTAGGTGTTTTTCATGGAAGTCTCCAAAACTGTATTAATGGTTGTATGGATTAAAATTACATACGTTTTATCCCCTGTATTTCAAAATCAAGTATATGTAGAATTTCTAACTGTGGGAACTTTTTAGACTGAAAATGCTCATCTAATAGAAATGCTGGAATTTCTTATTTTGATTTTTTTTTTTAACCTATTATTAAAATCTGCCTTTTCTCACAAATTGGTATTTTGTTTTCTTAAAAAAAGTGTTGCCCAGAGAGAAGGGGAAGAGATGTTGGAGTATCACTAGCTTTTTAAAATGTCATATTCTGTTCCACCCAGTCATCTTTGCTCTTCCAGCAAATTCTAATTGTGTGTGTTTGTGTGTTATTTGCACAGAGCAGCTTCAATGTGGTTGCAAGACAGCAGGCAGTGAACAGGGACAAGTACTTCTAGTCTCTGAACAGGTTATGTTCATGGTGACAGTAGGGACAGGGAAGGAGATCGTTACTGATATGAGACAGCATGGAAGAGCACAGACTACATGCTGCAGAGAATTGGGAGTTAATTTGAAGCTTGTTGTGTACAGTGTTAAACCAGGCATCTCCTGTGACTGGACCGTGCTATGAGCCAGGCCCACCCTGCCCAGTGTCTGTCCCATCCTGGAATTTTCTTAGGGTGTTCCCATCACTACCGCTGATTGCTTGAACAATAGGCCTTCATCGATGCTGAGTGGGTGGTAGGTGTTTGCTTTCAGGTCTTTAGATAAAGCTTTTGCAACGTGGATGCTGCTTGGGGAAGTAGGCATCTTTCAGAGGTAACAAATTAACTCTGAGCATTGTAACCAGAGTGAAATATTAATCTCTCCAATAGGTTAATTTTGTAGCTCTTCAGATGGCCTGTAAGCAAAGTAATGTAATTAACTTTTGTATCTTTTGCATCTGGAAATGTGTGCTGTAGTTTATAAATCAAGTTTTCATTAGTCCATCCCCCCCCTTGGTTTACAGAAATACTAGCAATGAGGAGACATTTGTGCTCATCATGAATCTCCAGAACATTACAGGTTCTGGGTAATTATTCTGTCCCTTGCATACTGCAATTAATGAAAGTGAAATAGCTGTTGATGTACAAATATTCTTTGAGGTACACGAGAAGTGAAGATTTGATAGACTGATATTAATAGAAGAAAGAAAGGTTGGGAAAATCCATTTCAAGTCATACATTGGGGAGCAACAATCTCATTTAATGGTTGACTGATGGAGAAAGGCATTACTTGTTAAGAGGAGTCAGCTTTTTTATTGACAAGGAAACTGAAGACACCCTGTTATGTATTTGCAATAATAATGACACTTTTTTTCCAGGAAACTCGTAGGGTGGCTCAGTTCAGGAGAGGTTTTTGGTGTCTGGAGCAATTGGTGCATACATTAGTAGGGCCGTAAGGAGCAGGACCTCCATTACTGTACAAGGGATGTTCACAGTAATGGTCAATTAAGGGTTTTTTTTCTGGAATGTGAATAGTCCCTGGCAGGTTCTGCACTAAAATGATAAATGTTTAGAAGTGGAGTATCTAGACAGATGCTGGCTGGGAGAAATTCAGCAGAGACTGGGAGTTCTGTTAATATTATTGAAAAACCTGAAAAGAATTAAATATTTAGTGCTTGGTGTGGTGTTTTTGGTTTTTGTTGGTTGGTTGGTGTTTTTTGAAGGGAGAATTTAGAAAAGGAGCAGTAAAATGAAGCTGAAGTAGCCTTCCCAACCTGGCTGCACTGTGCTATCCAGATTGGCCCAGGTGACAGCTTCTGGGTTGGTATCAAGATAGTTTCCAGGATGCAGTGTGGTGAAGCAAGAGGACAGGACCCACCTGTCCTCTGTGGCCGAGGATGTCTTACCATTACTGCCTACAAGCTTCCTAGTTTTTTTTTTTACCACCTAGTTGGATTGTAGGAGCAGATTTAGCCCTTCTTGTGTTGCGGTTTATGTTATATTTGCAGTTTTGCTCCCCAGCCATTCCTCTTTCTCTCTTGTCTCTCCCTTCCACAGCAGAGGTCTGTGGCCGTGAAGCCAATTCTTGAAGCTTTGCTTTTGCAGTTTCTGAGCAGTGTGGGGTATTCTCTTCAGGGCAGAGTCATGCAATTTTATTTAAAAATAAGTTTGTGGTGTTTTAATATAGTGACTGTGGAAATGCTGAACTTCCAGCTCCTTCAAGATGCTGCAAGCACTGTGCAGGGCTGGCCCTGTGCTGCTCCCTGTCATGGCGTGAGGATGCTAGGCAGGATGGTGCAACCTTGATCTGAAAACTTACCTAGTGCTTTCATACAAACAGCAATATTGTCAAGGCACAGACTCTTTTTTTTCCCTCCTGTCTATTCCTTTAATTAATCTCTTGGCTGCTTGTTTCCTCTCCTGCTTTCATTTCTCAATTTCATCTTCTTAGTGGGCTAGATAATTGCATTTACTGAGTATCCTTCCTGCTGAGCACTATGACTATAATCTCCACCTGAGAAATGGTTTTCTTTGAACAACCTGGCATCTGGCTTTAAGTTATGTGTTAATTAAATGCAAAAGAAAAAAAAGTGTGTGTGTGTAGATATATATAGACATTTATATAGAGAGATATATATGAATTACATAGTTTCAGCAAGCAGAAATCTAGGTAGTTGAAAGGCAGTTCTGAGTGCACACTACCAGCACTGTTTTTTGGCTTCTTAATTACAGACCAGTGAACAAAAGTCTTTAATTATACGATCATGTGTCTGGTTTTTCAATACCATCTTATATACAGTTTCCTCAGATCTTAAGTACAAATGGGAGTTTAAGATATCTGGAGGTTTGTTTTTAAGGATGGTACCATGCAAACGAGGTGGAGATTGTTTAACAGTAACTGGATTTTAGAATATTGAGATTATATTTTTAAGAGTTTGAGATAAAGAGGTTGTCTCTGAGGTTGTGGTACATTTGCCCATGCTTGAACCAGCTGCTGGCAGCATGTACCTGGCGGGGGGCATTTGTTGGTGGAGCTGGCTGGGAAGTCCTTGACTTTCTTGTCAGGGAGCCATGATGGAGCAGAGCAGCAGCAGACCATTGCCTTCCTTCACAGGGTCCAGGGGGGTGTAAGATGTCTGATCCACCCCCTACCACATGCATGCACATCCATGAGTCCTCTTGTCCCCAAGAATTTTTTCAAGCAGTTTCGAGTACTTACTGTCTTCTGCTTGTTCTTGCATCTTCCCATACTTTGCTTTGTGTAAAGAGAATTATCCCCAAGGAGCATGGAGGAAGTCTGAGCTAGAGCAGGAAAAGCTGTAGGACATTCCCTTACCAGTGAACTGTCCTCCCATCTCGGTCTGTAGTCCCAGGGGAGGGTGACCTGGGTGTAAGGAAGTCAGTTGTGCAAACCACAGTGAGTTGTCATTTGTCTTCCACATGGACAAGAAGAAACCAAGTAGCAGAGGAAACTAAGTAATGACTTCCTTGATTCAGCGACTCATGTCCTGCACACAGCAGTGTGTCTCTGCAAGTCCTCTACCACATTCAAAAATTAAACCTGTAGAAACAAGGGAGCTAAATTATGGCTTTGTCATCACCTGCCACTCTATTAGATCGGGGGCAAAGAAATCAGAAAACGCAAGATACATCAGCTAAGGCACGTGACAAGCAGTGTCATCACAGGCGTTGGAATGGCTCCTTCTCCCTCAAGAAGGAGTCAGGCCTGTGTGTGAGAGGACAGAGATGGCCAGAGGATTGAGAGTTGCAAGCACTGGAAACACCTGGCAGCATTAATGAAGGATGGGTTAATATGGCTGTATGAGATTTCGTGCTTCTACTGCGGCAAAGATCAAGATGACATCCATTCAAGTGAATGGAGTTGCGCTGCTGTCAAACCTGTCAGGCCCAGAGGAACACTGGTGAAAGCTGTCACGATTTGGGCCTGGAAAGGGGGAGTAGCATGGTACAGTAGGAGGGGATTTCTTAAAATTGTGCAGATTAGCTTCAAGTAGGCATCACCCTTGAGGGAGCTGATGTTTCGTAAAGTGCTGAGGGTGACATGGGGCTGTAGTAAGAAACGCTCAATGGTTTAGAAAGAGGTACCCACATCTTGCCTAGCTTTAGGGCAAGTGTCCTTTCAATACTGCAGGAGGGTCTGTTTTTTTTGTTATACTGAATGTCTCAGTCTCCTTCTTCCTGCCCCAAAAGCTAGCCCTAACAGTCACTTCTGCCTAGTGCAGAAGCAGTAGTTGGCACTCCTAGTTAACACTTGTTAAGATTGTGTAGGAAGAAGAAAAAATACTTGAGGGTGGTCCTTCCAGATGTGTGCTATGATTTTTAAGCAGCTTTTTTGTCAGTTGATTTCTGTTTTGTTGGCAGAATTTGTGTGTTTGTGCACCTGCACTCTGTTTAATATCTGGCAGTGTCCAGGGCCTCAGCTTCCAGCAGTGGCTGTGTTGTAGATTGCATTAAAGTACAGTAACTTCATTTGGGAAATCTGACTGAGCATGTTCAGATAGTCCTTTGAAAAAAATACGTTGGCTTATTTCCTAAGCTGCTGTTTCTGTTTGTGTTGATGTTAGTAAAAACAGCCTGACCACTAAGATCGAGAATTGCCTGGGAGTTGGTAGCTCTGAGGGCTGACGGCAGAGGAGGAAGATGGGCTGGTCACCCAGTGTTGGCTGATATCTGATGAAATTTCCTTCTCCACCTACATCCAGGTGGACCGGAAATCCAGCCCCAGAGCTGCAAATCTCAGCAATTAAGTCAGAATTGAAATAAGCATGTAGAATCAAAACAGCCATGCAGATGCTGCTTTCTTAGAGTGCTTGAAACTGGGGCTAAGGAGATAACGGAGATATCCTCCATTACTTAGTATTTAGTTCAAGACACATTAGTTTACAGGGGTTTTGCAACTTCTCTAACTGTTGAATTTTCTTTTTTTTTTTTCCTTTTTTTTTTTTTTTTTTTTTTTTTAATTTTGACACAACTTTTGCTGGTATCCAGGCAGTTGAGCTCTTCAGATTATTCCAGCTCTGTTAATGTACATGGGTATCATCTCATCCCTCCTGTGTTCCAAAAAAGAATGGACTTTAACCTGTTGCACTTCAGGCTGATGACTCTTTAAAGACCTTTGATGATGGAAAATGCAACCACCCAAGCAGTCTGGTTCTAGTACTTGACTGTCCTTGCGGTTAATGTTTCTTCCTTTTGGACAGCCTGGCTCTTTCTGGAGTTGAGCCCACCGCTGCTCTTCCTACCTTTGTAGCTGTGGAGCTCACAGCAGTCCTTCTTTGCCACAACACTGTGGGTGATGTTTGGCATGTTTTGTATTTAGCATCTGAGTGACTCACCTGCTGTTACATGTTTCGGTTAAGTTGCATCAAAATCTCTTATGATTTTTAACAAATATATTTAAAAAGAGCAATTCAGTCCTTTATCTAAATATAGCTTCTAGTTTTCAAGTCTTTGAGAGAGGAGAGCACATGAAACTTGGATCCTCGTGGTGTTCCTCGTGATCCCAGCAGTAGGAATAGTTTCTGTACCTGGCAGAAAGAAGTATAGTACAGAGAAATTTGTTAGACTCAGATCTTATATTTTACAGAATAGGTATGTGGTTTATTATGGATAAAGGATAAATTGTGGCATGTCCTTCAACAGAAAGGCAAGAGATACTGAAGAACAAATTTGCAGCCTAGGAAAAGGAAGGTGTGGTTAGAAACTTCCTTCTCGGTGGTGTGACTGAAGTACCTCGTACCTCCTGTCTAGGACTTGATACGTCACTAAAAATAGAGGAGAGGCTTCACCCATCATCCTTGACAGCAGAGCCAGATCTGTTGGGCCTTAGATGTCTGAAATGGGAATGCAGTGTAAATCAGCATTCTTTCAAAGGCTTGATTTTTAACAAAAACATTATCAAAAAAATCCTCAGTGAGTCCAGATGTATTTGATGCTTTTCTCTGATGTTGTGTTTTGGTTTTTTAACTGAGCCAGAAACAGCCTCGTTACCGATGTCGCTGTGCTGATGGCACTTGCAGCGATGTCTGGAAGTGCTGAAGAGATTTTTCTCATAGAAACGACCACAGTTTTCTTTTTTAAGAACAGGGTTTTGGTTTTTTTTGATCATGGGATGCTATATGAGACACCTGGCCTGGTGGTGGCAGGTGGGATGCACCTGTCCCAGAGGGGGAAGAGGCTTTTGGGGCAGGACTTAGCAGGGCTCATTGAGAGAGCTTTAAACTAGATGTGAAGGGGGAAGGGGAGAAAACTGGGTCTGTTAGGGACAAGCACAAGAGGAATGTACCAGGGCCTGAAAGCAGGTGGTCTAAGGAGGATTTAGTCCCACCAGTGGGCTCTGTTTCCTGAAATGCCTGTATGCTAATGCACGCAGCATGGGGAATAAGCAGGAAGAGTTAGAGGTCAGTGTGAGGGCTAAGGGTTATGATCTGGTAGCAATAACAGAGACGTGGTGGGACAGGTCATATGACTGGAATGTGGCCATGGATGGTTATGTGCTTTTTAGGAAAGATAGGGCGGGGAAGCGAGGTGGTGGAGTTGCTCTTTATGTGAGAGAGCAACTAGAATGTATTGAGTTTTGTGCAGGGGCTGATGAGGGGCAAGTTGAAAGTCTGTGGGTAAGAATTAAGGGGCAGGCTGGTGTGGGTGATACAGTTGTGGGGGTCTACTACAGACCTCCTGATCAAGGCGAGGAAGTTGATGAGGCTTTCTACAGGCAGCTGAAAGTAGCCTCACAACTTCAGTCCCTAGTCCTCATGGGAGATTTTAACTACCCCGATATCTGCTGGAAGACTCACACAGCCAGCCTTTCACAGTCTAGGAGGTTCCTCCAGTGCATTGATGATAACTTCTTAATGCAAATGGTGGACAAGCCGACTAGAAGAGGAGCGCTGCTGGATCTTGTACTAACCAACAAGGAGGGCCTTGTTGAAGCAGTGGTGGTCAGTGGCAGCCTTGGCTGCAGTGATCACGAGATGGTGGAGTTCAGGATCCTGTGTGGAAGGAACAGAATACCCAGTAGGACCAGAACCCTGGACTTCCACAGGGCAAACTTTGGCCTCCTCAACCAACTGTTAAGGGAAATCCCATGGGACAGGGTGCTAGAAGATAAAGGGGCTCAAGATAGCTGGTCAACATTCAAGGACCACTTCTTGCAAGCACAGGATCAGAGCATCCCAATGGTTAGGAAATCTAGTAAGGGAGCTAGGAGACCAGCATGGTTAAAAAAGGAACTGCTGGGCAAACTTAAGTGGAAAAGGAAAATCTACAGATCATGGAAGGAGGGGCTGGTCACTTGGGAGGAATATAGGGCTGTTGTCAGAGGATGTAGGGAGGCAATTAGGAAAGCTAAGGCCTCCTTGGAACTTAACCTTGCAAGTCAGGTTAAGGATAATAGAAAGGGCTTTTTCAAATACATAGCTAACAAAGCTAACACTAGAGGCAATATTGGCCCACTGTTGAATGAGGTGGGAGCCCTGGTGACAGAGGATATAAAGAAGGCAGAGGTGCTGAACGCCTCCTTTGCCTCTGTCTTTACTCCTGCAGGATTTCCCCATGAGCTCCAGACTCATATAGCCCCAGAAGTAGTCAAGATAGATGAGGAGTTTGACATAGTAGATGAGGATTGGGTTAGGGATCAGTTGAGTAATCTGGACATCCATAAATCGATGGGTCCAGATGGAATGCATCCAAGGGTGCTGAGGGAGCTGGCGGAGGTCATTGCTAGGCCACTCTCCATCATCTTCAGTAAGTCATGGGTAACAGGAGAGGTGCCTGAGGACTGGAGGACAGCAAATGTCACACCAGTCTACAAGAAGGGCAAGAAGGAGGACCCGGGTAACTATAGACCGGTCAGCCTCACCTCCATCCCTGGAAAGGTGATGGAACAACTTGTTCTTGTCACTATCTCTAGGCATATCAAGGACATGGGGGTCATCAAGAGCAGTCAGCATGGTTTTATCAAGGGTAAATCATGTTTGACTAACCTCATAGCCTTCTATGAGGAAATTACTAGGTGGATAGATGATGGTAGAGCGGTAGATGTGGTTTATCTTGATTTCAGTAAGGCATTTGACACCGTCTCCCACAGCATCCTTGTAGATAAGTTGATCAGGTATGGGTTTGGTGATCAGGTAGTGAGGTGGATCAGGAACTGGTTGATGGGAAGGAGTCAGAGAGTTGTAGTCAATGGGGCAGAATCTGGTTGGAAGTGTGTGACTAGTGGAGTCCCTCAGGGGTCGGTACTGGGACCGGTGTTGTTCAACATCTTCATCAACGACCTGGATGAGGGTATAGAATGTACCCTCAGCAAGTTTGCTGATGACACTAAGCTGGGAGGAGTGGCTGACACACCAGAAGACTGTGCTGCCATTCAGAGAGACCTAGACAGGCTGGAGAGTTGGGCGGGGAGAAACATGATGAAATTCAACAAGGGGAAGTGTAGAGTTTTGCATTTGGGGAAGAACAACACGATGTCCCAGTATAGGTTGGGGGCTGACCTGCTGGAGAGTAGTGTAGGTGAAAGAGACCTGGGGGTCCTGGTAGACAGGAGGATGACCATGAGCCAGCAATGTGCCCTTGTAGCCAAGAAGGCCGATGGCATCCTGGGGTGCATTAGAAAGGGTGTGGTTAGTCGGTCAAGAGAGGTTCTCCTCCCCCTCTATTCTGCATTGGTGAGGCCGCATCTGGAGTATTGTGTCCAGTTCTGGGCCCCTCAGTTCAAGAAAGACAGGGAACTGCTGAAAAGAGTCCAGCACAGAGCAACAAAGATGATTAAGGGAGTGGAACATCTCCCTTAAGAGGAAAGGCTGAGGGAGCTGGGTCTCTTTAGCTTGGAAAAAAGGAGGCTGAGGGGTGACCTCATCAATGTTTACAAATATGTAAGGGGTGAGTGTCAGGGAGATGGAGTTAGGCTCTTCTCAGTGATGACCAGTGATAGGACAAGGGGTAATGGGTGCAAATTGGAGCATAGGAGGTTCAAGGTGAATATCAGAAAAAACTTTTTTACTGTGAGAGTGAGAGAGCACTGGAACAGGCTGCCCAGGGGGGTTGTGGAGTATCCTTCACTGGAGACATTCAAAACCCACCTGGACAAGTTCCTGTGTGATGTGCTCTAGGTGACCCTGCTCTGGCAGGGGGGGTTGGACTAGATGATCTTTTGAGGTCCCTTCCAACCCCTAGGATTCTATGATTCTATGATTCTATGATTCTTTTCCACCCCCCTTTCTAGCAATTATTTCAGTATTATAAGTTGATATGCTCACTTATCACTGAAACCATAATTAATGAGTGCTGTATTTCTTTGTCGCGTTGCCCTGGCAACGGGGTGACATGTTGGAGTAGAATTATCTGTTTCCAGATGGAGATCTTCATTCATAAGATTTGCCTATTGGAGAATTTTTGCAGCATATTCAACTTCAAAATTCTTCCTCCTTTGCCCTTCCAAAGAGTTTTTTGCTAGAGGTGTTCTTGCTTTCTGGTTTGTATCCTGTGATGGATTTTTGGGGGGGGGGGGTGTTATGCTTGACAATATTTCTGTCTTTTGCTTGTGGTTCATTTATGTTGTTTTTCTTTCGATTCAATTGGACTGCTTTTCAACTTGGTATTTGCTGTGACAGTCCTGTAAACCCATTCCCCCCCCGAAATGAGTTGTCGGAAATCTTCACTTTTTATCTAATATACCACACAGCGAAAGACAGTGCTTGGAATCTACTTTTAGATTTAGAAAGGAGCATAAAGATGTATTTCTCTTTATATATGCTACACCACACTCCAAGTTATTTTGTCATATTCACTACTCAATTTTTAGTTTTGCACAGGATAGAAGCATAATGATGGTTTGCTTTTGGTTTTGATGTAAAACTGTATTTAGGAAAAAGAAAAAGGGTATATTACTCTTCAGCAAGCTAGAGCTAGTTAAATATGACAGTACTTTGTATGATTTCCTATATCCTGAACTTCTTACAGTTTTAAAAGATTGTTGACTGTCAGACTAAGACCTACTTGATCTCAATCAACATTTCAGGATTTCTCTGGGTTTGTTTTTGATCGCTCAGACAGAATTATCTCAAAATAATGTATTTACTTTAGTGGAAATCAGGAAAAAAAAAAATCACAAAGTGAATTTAGCATCCTTTACTTCTTCAATTCCAGATGCACTCTTACCTTATCAAGCAAAACCTGCTCAGCAGTTTTTTGCAAATGTCTAAATACCTTTAGGGAAGGCATCAAAGCCCTGTTCCTCCAACCTGTCTTTCCTCTCATTTTCATATTCACCTAAAGCCACTGATGACCATACACCCCATTACACACTTCAAGCTCTGTTGCTTAAACATCCATTCTTTTGCAGTCTTGGCTGGGAACATGATAAGTATTGACTGATCCCTTTGCTTTCAGGAGTTGTTCTGCTTTTCTCATGTCAGGTCTGTACTTGAGCAGACTTGTGACAGGCTCATAAAAATGAAGAGATTTTACAGCTTAGGTTTATCCAGAGAGGAAAAAAAAATAGGAGTTCAGCATGAATGTGAAGGGTAGTGTTTGTGTCGGTAGGTACTGGAAATGCCAGAGTGAGACCTGAAAGCAAAATTCAGTGTTTCTCTGCAGATAGCAGGGAGTTTGCAGGTATAAATAACAACATTTCAGCTGGGATTCAGGTAGTTACGTGTATTTAAGCAGCTAGTTCAATGCTTATTGAAACTAGAGCTGGGGTTTTTCCTGAATGCTTTGGCCTGTTCAGAAAGTGGCTGTTCCTCATTGTGCCTGGGAAGCTGGAGGGCTTGTAATCAGCTGTATGCTCCTCCTTTTTTTTTTTTTCTGTGGCAGTATAATTACTTAGCTGTTTTTCCCCCCTTTGAAAGTGAAATCATATCTATTTATACCAACCTCCAGCTAGTGACTACTCAGTATGAACAAATGTTGCCAATGTATTATATTAGTGCTCCCTGTTTTAAGGAAAATATTTTGCCTGTAATACGAAATTACAAGAGCTTATGAGTAATAATATTGCTTCAGACTTAACGTCATTGATCCATTCCCTTCATCTCTGTGTGTACCTGATAAAACAATTGTTCACGGCTGAACCCTTTCCCATTAACCACAAATAGGCTGGCTGCTCACTCACTTTCCACAGCCCAGCACTGGGTTTGCCTTTTTGTCTGAGACTGGGACCTGTACTGCTTGCTCCCAACACATGGGTTTGATGGAGTTGCTGGCTGCTTGGCACTCCTGCCTGTTAATCATTTGTTTAGGCATGGAGGCTTACTGGGCCTCATCCCCAAGAGGCAGTTTTTTGGCCTTCAAGGCAGATCCTCAGCTTTAGATTGTGTCAAATTTACATTGCTGTTTGAGATACAAGTAGAGATTTCTCATGCTCAAACACATACCGTATAATAGAGCCATGACATTAATATTAAAGTTTGTAAGACAATTTCTATTAAAGACTAATTCTACTAACATCTACAGAAGCAAGTCTCTCCTACTTTGACCTCTGGATTTTTTAATCTGTTTTCTCCTAAGGAGAAGGTGGATTTCTCTTAAGGAAGACTTGCTAGCTGGCACTGTATATTCAATTTGTCCTGAAAATGACTGGTTTATTTTTGGAAACTGTCTTGCTGCTACATGTCTCAGGCATGAATTGTCCTGGCATCTGCACTTCTCCAGCAGTTGGTAGGATGGAAGGAAGAGTGAAAACAACTGTGCTATGCTGCACAGATAATTGAGTAAAGGATTGGGGGACACACATTTACTAACACTGCTGTAAATATCTGTGAAAATGACACCAGAAATCTGAGCAAAGTTCTTTGCCACCATTTCAGGGCTACTTGCTGCATCTGACAAATGATGCATCATTTGAAGGATCTTTGCCCATGTTCAACATGAATTTAAAATAACGTTTTTGAGAACTTTTGTTGATGAAGATCTCTTAAAAAGCCTCATGTGGAGCTGAAGCTTGAAGGGAAGCATAGCCAAGAGATTCACACAACCAGGAAGAGTGGGAACAGGCTGCCTGGGCAGCTCAAGTATTCTTAAAATGTCCCATGTCCATGTCATAACCCCTACACTCACCTGGGCTGACTCTGTCCACAGGTTCTCTAACATCTATTCTCTTTATCAATCCTACACAATTCAGGGAGACCTCCGTTGAAGTTAATAGCAAGAGGAGGTCTAAAGAAAACATTGAACTGATACTTGCTGAACATGGTCACCTGCCAGTCTTTAAGACGCATTTGGACAATGTCCTTAACATGCTTTAACTTCTGGTCATCCCTGTAGTGGTCAGGAAGTTGGACTAGATGATTGTAGGTCCCTTCCAATTGATATAGTTCTGTTCTATTCACCTAGTATAAGCAGCACAAATTTGTAAGTAGTAAAGGTGCAGTAATTAGAAGCGTGTTGCCGTGATGGTGATGATGACTGTTGGGAAGCCAGGTAGCAGCCAGTCCTTAGCTCAGACTGCTGGCAGCACTCTCTGACAATCAGTTAGAGAAGAAATACAGAATTAAGTTTCCAACAAAACCTCTCCTCCCCATCTGGCCTCCATCCTATGGAACTGTGTAGACTTTCATATATAAATCTGGTTACGCTGATGATCAGTCCTGGGCTCATCCATGCCCTGGTCCACTTGCTACAGGAGGTGATGGCCTCCAAGTAAGCATCCCTTACATGCAGTCCGTGTAGGACAGCCTGCTGCCTGGGCATATGCTCTGTGTTTGATCACAGTTAATCTCTTGGAATAAGCAGGACACACATTTCAGAGGTTATTTTTGCTGTTGAACGTCAGGCCCTCCATACCTTACTTGTTTTTTACAAGGCTGGGTTGAACACCCCTCTCTCTCTTCTAGTTAACTAGCCGTGGGTTGTGCAAACTTCCTTTGTGCTATTTTCTCTTTCTCATCTGTTTTCCCGTTCAGATCCATACGTGCCACCGTGGGAGTTTTATGCTTTTTCTTCATGTGGGTTTTATTGCTCATCACAACAGAGATCATTGAAGGAGTGAGAAAAATGTTGTTAGATATTGCAGTCAATCAAGTACTTCTAATTCCCAGGCTTTCTTCTGTTCAGCCTTTTTGGTTTTATGAATTATTGCCACTAGACTACCTAAACTCCATTAAAAAAAAAAAAATCGGAGTTGTTATTTACATTTACCGATCTAGTGATACTGTCTTGAACTCTTCTGTCTGTTTTGAGAATGTGCATCTGAGATGCTACTTTTTGATTTCTCAAAGTTTTTAGAGTTTTATTTAAACTCTAGGATATAGATATGGACTAGGCCCAGTGCAAAACAGTGTTGTATTTTTTTAAGAAAAGATTGTTTTTCTAAGTCAGGCTTATTTAACTTACACACTCTGTGGTTAACAGTTTCCTGAAACAAGCTTCCTTCTCAGTAATTTTGATAATTAAAAAAAAAATAATACAGTAACCCAGGAAAATCCATTTGTATTTTGTTTTTCCCTTAGCAAGTGAGATAAATTGAAAACCCAAAGAAAAATAATAAAGTTTGTGCTGTTTCTTTTAAGGTGATCAGGTTTTGCCTTCTACTCCCAGTATATCATGTCTAGTTTCCTTCTGTATTAACATTTTCCACTTCTGTGGTGTAAAGTATCTCTTCTGCATTATATATCCTGTCTGGAGGAGTATGGGATGCAAAACTCTGGGTGTTTTTCCAAAAGAGTCACGCGCTACAAAGATAACCACAGCTAAAAACAGCTGAGAAAAGGCAGTGTCAGTCCTGCAAGGACCAAGAGAGAAGAATCACTTTTCCAAAAAATCCCATCTTGTCCTACTAAAGAAAAAATCCCTTTATTCAAGCCTTGGATCGGGCTGTTTACTTACTGTGGGATAGCACAGGCATGTTAGATAATATTTCCATACTGGCACTGGAGCTGAGAACTTGTTGTTTGAAGAGTTGAAACGCCTAGCTGATAAATATTAAGGGCAAACCAGGAGTCTTACTTTTTAATCCCTTATTTTCACACTGGATTTCTGTCTGGGTAGCATTCATGTGCAGGACAAATGGCTGTGGTGGGGCGTGTGGGGAGAGGGAGGTGCTCAGAATGGGACCTTTGCTCCAAAAATCACTGTGTGACTGTGCATTGAGTACCTTTAGCTCCCTTTGAACAGTGCAGGGAAAAAAAACAAAACAAAAAAAGCAGTGGTTTTTGGTGTGGGGGTTCCGCCCCCCCCCCAGCTTTTAACTTAAATTTTACATAGTCTCCATCAGCATTGCTTTTCAAAAGGTTTTTTTTCAAGGCAAGGAACATCCATGAGCCAGCTGCTCTCTGTAGAAACTACTGTACGTCCCTCGATTGGCCCTTGATAATAAAAATCCAGGGAAGATGCAAGAGCAAGGAACTTGTTTGTATAAAACATATTGTACAGAAAATGGGGGATTTCGGGCAGTGTATATGCAGAATGGCCCCTGCTCGTGGTGCCGTGGTTATACCAAACCAGAGAGCTACTGAACAATTTCTGGAAGCCAAAACTGGAAATTCTTACTGAAGCTTCAATCAGGAAAAACTTCCTTGGTATCGGTCACATTTAAGCCTTTGAAACTATATATGTGTAAATTTTAGTTGCTTTGCTTAATTAGGGTCCTTTCTAGTCAGTTGTTTTGGTTTTAGTTTGTTTTTTTCCCAGCTGCTGAACTACACTGGTTCAATTTTTTTTTCTTTTTGTTTTCTTTTTTTTTTTTTTCCCTTGGTGCTCAGATGAGTATAGGATCAAACCAGTGGAAGAGGTCAAATACATGAAAAATGGGGGAGAAGATGATCAGAAAATAGCAGCCAGGAACCAAGAAAACTTGGTAAGGATTGAACTTCTCGCTTATCTAATGAAATAACATGGCTCTGCTTTTGTGATGAACTATGCAACGTGCAGCACATTCCAACCACAGCTCACAGGTGGCAAGAGGATTCTCTGGAAAATGTCCTCGCTCTCAGCGAAGCTCGCGTAGAAGGTGCAAAATCTGACTTTTTCCTGCTTGTCTTCCTGCATTAGGCTCTATTTCATCCTGGAGTGAGTGCTTCCTTGATTTTACTCTTCCACCTCCTTTGCAGATCCGAATATACGAGCTTTGAAATGTATGTGTCTGTATTGCAAGCGAGTTGGTAGCAAACCAGCGGTGCGCTGCCATCAAGAAAATGACCTACTTGTGTAGATATTATTTGCTCTGTGCTTTCTGTTTTTACATACTTTAAAATTCACAGGGAAGGGAGTTTGGATTAGGAAAAGCAATGTATTCCTAGCACAGCAATCACAAGAATAATTTTGTGTGTGTTTCTTTTTTCCTTGATTTGAGCACCTTGCTGGTGGCTCATAGTTCCACTTACGGGAAGGCAACTGCAGGTAAACTCTTTGTACTACTTGAAATAACTAGGATAGCATTGAAGCAGCTTAAAAAACACAGTTGAGTCACTTCTGGCATTTCTGAGAAGTTGTTTCTTCTTTTCTAAAGCTGAAGGAATGTAGATTTTGTAATTAGCTGACTGGGACTTTGCCCAGTTTTAAGTTTTTGAAGTCATCCCACAATTATAATAGTTGGGTGTGAAATTTCACATCTGGTTCCACTCATTCATTGCAGCTTCTCTTCACGTAGGATTGGATGTTTTTCCCTCCATCAGGAAGACTAGAGAGGGGAACACAGTGGTGCCATAACCCTTAGCACCAGCTGAGGCTTTGCCTTTTGCCATCATTGGGCAGTTGCACAAAAACTCACTGTTTGGGATTTTTTTCTTTTCCTGAAGATATAACTGAGCTCCAAGCAACCTGGATACTCTATATTCCCTCTTCTACACACAGCTACTATGTGCATTCCTGTAGGAAACAGCAGAGTTTATTTTGCTGTCCTGTCCTCCTTGCTCCAGCAGTGGTTGGGTTGAGCAACATGCAACACAACTTCTGCTTTGGTCTCCAGAGCAGGTATTTGCCACCTGCAATTTTGCATTGCTGATGCTCCAGTGGACAGCACAACTTCAGCTTGCAGCAGGATTTTCAGGTTTTTTTGGGCCTCAGCAACATTGCTGAGAATATGCTGAGAACAGCAGCAGCCACAGTGCATTTGGCTTTGTTAGCAATGTAAGTGTGGTTGTTTTGAACTGGAAGAAATGGGGCTGCAAGAATTTTTTGCTCTTTTTAGAGGCCCTAGTGCTTTGTTGATAAACAGAGCAAAAGGGAAAACGAGCGCAATCCTCATTTTTTTAACAAAAATGGAAAGAGTCTTAGCAGTTTACATTTTAAACTAGCTTTCAGCTGTATTTAAATTTGCGTATTTGCCACTTGAATGACAACAAGGAAGAGTCCAGGCAACCTTAGGTCCACTGAGGTGACACAATTGCTAAAGCTGTATTCAAAACTAGATAGAAATATTTTGCACTTCCAGTAGTGCCTTCTTTCTTGTAGCATGGAGGTGTTAGCCTGGTTAAATTTTGGAAGAGACATTGCTACACCACAATGCTTACTGGTTTATTATTGATGGGTCATGTTTGATGGGAGCAGTGGGTTTGCTGGAAAATGTAACTGAATATGGAGTTGGGGGGCTGGAATAGCTCTCTGTCATATCTATCAGGAGAATAAAAAAAGGGCAATAGTGCAAGAAAGTCTTCAGTCAGGCAGGATGTATATCCTTTAAAACAAAAACCATCTTGCACATCAAAAAAGGCTTTATTGTCCTTTTCCTCATTTTACTCTAAGGAGATTACATTGTCTGTAATGTATGCAGATTTTTAATCCTGGGAATTGTCAAATCCTCGTCACTCCTGGATTTTTAAAAGGGTTTCACTGCTCGAGTTCTCCTTAGTAAACACATTTTAGTTCACTACTTAGAAGATGGGTTAAGCTGCCCATCACTCAGGCTTTAGTTTTCTTAAAGTGTGAGAAGTTGGCAAGTGCTTACATAATCCCAGCCTCTCATCAGCCATTTCCAGGCAACAGAAATTTTAGCAACAAGAAAATGCGGTGGGAGAATCAACCAGCCCTTTTCCCTCCTCTATTTTTTCTTAATCCCACATTTCTTTATTGTCACATGGCTGCTAATTCCCATCTCCTTCAGATGCATAACTTGAATGTCATTACAGTTGGTACCCTGGGAACTGCTGCGCTGTGGGTTATCTTGTCTTCTGGTACTTCTGCTTGAATTCAGATGCCATGGAATTTTACAGTCCCATTATCATCACTGTTACTTTTTTAAGGTATTTTGAAGTCTTGCTTAAAAAAAAAATCTCTGCTTAAGTGAAAATAAAATAGCTTCCCTTGTAACTTGGGCTCTTTGATGTGCTGCCATCTCTGCCTTTGGTTTGCAATATTTCTGAGTCAGGATAAAGAAAAGATCATACGAGTAGATAAAGAGACTGGGAGGACATGGCAGACACCAAGTAAATTGTCATTTTGTACTGGGGTCCTGTGGTCAGGGGCCCAGGCTTTTATTCTGTTTAAGGAGAGATGGGAAGATGGGCGGGTACTGGCGGGGCCGTGCCTGGGCTCGGCTGGTGAATTAGCCGCTTCTCAGCTTCAACCCGGTGCTTAAGCAGGGCTCAGAACTTGAACACAGCTGACCGTGTGAAGCAGAAACATTCTTTGGATGTGCTAGGACTGTGTGCCAGGTGAGACAGAAGATGTTCCGTGTGAAGACATTTTCTGGCAGAATCAAAGGCATTGAATTAAAATGTAGACTCTTGACAAGGGAGTGGGGGGAAGAAAATAAGAAAAGATAAAAAAGCCAAGCTTGTTTCAGACTCTGTCAAGGTCAGTTATTGTTTTCCTGCCGTTCCCTCGTATTCATCAGCCTGATTAACTTCTTTACCCCGGTTGTTTCTCCTGTTCTCCACTTGCTCCGGGGATCTCGCTGGTCCTGGTTTCATTTGTGGTACCTCTGTTCCCAGCATCTTCTTGAGCACCTTACCCGGGCATCTCCACCCTCAAGATCAAACCAGTCATGTTGCCCTTCGTGGGGAAGATCTTGAGCTGACATTAGCACATCCATGTAGCCTGCAGATGTCAATGGGATGTAGCAGGATTAGGTGTTGGAGCCCAGGGGTTCTGCTGCTTTCTGGCACACTGCACTGCACACTTCGATAGCTGCTCAGCTAAAGCAGGAGTGTTTGAGTCAGGTCTGTAAAGAACTAGTAGAGAGATGAAAGGTTTGTACTGGTTTTCAAGACTATATAAGTTTTTTAATCCCAAGTGTTGAACTATATATAAACCCACGGAAATGGTGCTGATTTTCAAACACAGTGTGATTGTGCATAGAAGCTCATGAGTGGGGTTCTTACCAGAGCTGCAGAAGCTGCTGTGCTGGTTAGTGGTACACTGGGAAGCAGCAGGGCTGGCTGCCATGGTTATTGCTACTGGGAAGGCAGTAGGTTGGCGTTGCCCTCGGCAGGCCGGGCTCTGGCAAGGTTCTTGGTTCATGACGATGCTGTCTTCAGGCCCAGCTCGGTGCCAACGTGCCAAGTGAAGTAATGAACTCCAGTGTGTTAAAGCTAAACCTTGATTCCTTGTGGATCCACAGCAGATCTACAAAACCCCACTGGGGCAGAGGGGAACTCTCCTGTGATTCCCTCTTTTTTCTGGGGAAGACCAGGGGTTGTGTAAAGGTTTTATGATAAGCCTGCTCCAAAAAGAAAAAGCATTTTACCAAAGTCAGGTTTACCACTCAGGGGATCTGAATAGGGTTTTTTGGCCCTAAATATCAGCAAAAGCTATTCATGGCTAACCACAACTGTCATATACCTGATTTTGTTAAATATGGGAAAGCTAAAATCCTAAATATCAGGAAGTATTGCTATTTTAAAAGGCTAAATCAATTCCAAAATGTATCTGCAACAAGCAGGTATGACTGGAATAAGTAACACATTTTACCATTTCTAAAGATCTGTTAGTTTTTTGTTTGGAAAGGACTCACTGTTTACCTCTACACCGTCATGTTAAATGTACAGAGTACAATCATAACAGCCTATTTAACACTCATAGGATGAATTTAATTGTCCTCATTTCCATACTCTTGCAGCATTAATGGCTTTCCATTGTAAAATTGTATTGCCAGAAAAGGTAGAAGAAGAAGTTGTGATGTGTTTGTGCAGCTTAACGCTGCTTTGGCAAACTTGAGCTGTATCAGTTTTCCTCTGAGATGGTCCGTAAGAGTGCAGATACCCCTGAAAAGATCCAGTACCTAAAATAGCAGGGTTTTTTTTTGTGTTGGTTGGTTAAGTCTGTATTTATTGCAGTTCAGTTTTTAGAAGTTTTAATAATTTTTCCTAATAGAAATATTTTTCTGGCCGGCATTGGCATAAAAGGCTACTTATTAGGATTGGACTGCTTTGTTATCCAAACCCTCAAAACAATTGGGCATAATCCTCTCTTTGGTCCTGAAGCTCCATCGTGACATTGCATCTTAGCGCTTGAGATGAATTCCTGCAGGAGTTGGAAGAAAATTGCCTCTCTCCATTGCTCTTGCTATCTCTTACTTCACCTTTCATAACACAAACAGTGTTTTGCCTTTTTTTCCCCCCAATAAGTACAAATTTCCACTCCACTTACCTGCAAATGTAATTTTTGTCAGCCTTGCGTGCGCTGTTATTTCCTATCTATGTCTCGAGCTTCTCAGCCCCAGCCACTATTCTCCATTTATCATTCAGCTCCGTAACACTTCTTAGCCTCTGTGGCTCTGTATTCAACACCAGTTATCATTTGCTGCAGTGATATGTTCAAAGTAGACAGTAGTATCTGATAGATAAAGCATATGAAATAAACAGCCTGGCAGAAAATGAGGAATGAAACGGTAATAACTGTATCAAATGTAGTATGTCAAAGGGAAGATACCTATTTAAGTATTTATACTATACACAGTATCAAAATATGTGTTATAGATACATCAATCGTAAATGTTTTGGGATGTGTGATGCAAATATTGGCAAATGTCTGAATTCCAGATTGGTTTAGGAAAATATCGTTTTAATTATTTCACCAAGCTACCCAGTCTAGGCACTAAAATAAAGAAGAAATAAGCTAGCTACCACTCTCGGGGGTTAAATTTACTGGGATTATTGGTGATGTTTTCCCTTCTACATATGCAAAATACCTCTAGTACAAGTTTAAGCATGGCAATATAGTTAATGTTGTACTTGAAAGTGTTTAAAGGCACTGCTGCTTACTGCTAGATAAGCTCGGAATTGCTTTGTTTTTAATGCATAACTCTGTGTTGATCACAGCGCTGTTGTAGTACATTGCTGAAGAGCTTTGTAAAAATTAAAATTATTGTCATATTAATGTATGCTACAGTACTAAGATTTCAGGCTGTAGTTTCCTAATTATTTATTTTAAACCACTTTGCTATGCTAGTGTTTTTCGAAGCACATGATTTCAGGATAGAACTTGCTCATGCTGTGCTCCTCTTATAAGGGGATAGAAACCAGAAATGCACAAGACCAGCAGCCCTCAAGCCCTTAGAAAGAAGAGGTTGTCTTGGGTTTTATACACCCTGAAGAGTTTTGGCATGGCAGATCCCATGTTGACCCCTTGTTTGCTGTTGGTGCTGTGTGCAGCAGCATCCAAGCATCCCATGCTGGGATGGTTGCATCATGTTGGTTGGATGGATATCTAGATATCTTTCCATATATAAAGGAGAGGCTGTTGCCACCCTATTTTCTCTTCTCCTATTTTCAGATACAAAGCTTCAGCTCAACAAAATGCTTGAAGGTGTTTTGAAGGTGTTGTTGGCCTTTGGGTTGGAATCCAGGCAGGGAGAAAAACACAAAAACACACAGAGGAATACAGCTTGAGTCGTTCTGCAGGGGGGTGGAAATGAGCTGCCCATTTTCTTCGGTTCCTGTGGCATGAGATTAATAAAAGGACAAAGTGAGCATCGCCACATGTGCACGGAGACCTGATAACGTGACAGGGTTCCTGCACCACCCACCCATTGCATCTCCTGTAATCCTGAGAGCAGAGAAGCTGAGGGCTGTAAGGCAAGGCTACTCCCCCACATGTTTTCCCACACGGAGAAGCCTCCGCTTTGCCTAGATGCTGCATCAGCCAAATCCTGGGGCCCCAAGGGAGGTTTGTGGGAACAGGTCCCACAGGCTCCTGGCAGAGCGGCACAGAGGTGCTCCCCATCTGGCCTGCTCCTCTCTTCAGTTCAAGAAACAAACCACAGAACAAAAGCCACCACTACAAAACACAGCTACAGAATAAGTAAGGAAATGAAAGCCAGGGATTAAAATTGAGAAGTGACTTAATGCAGGAGTGATGAACATAAGTCATACTTGCCAAGCGCAAGGTCCTGTACCTGAGTTGCAGCAATCCCGAGCACAATCCAGGTTGGATGGAGAATGGATTGAGAACAACCCTGAGGAGAAGGACTTGGGGGTGTTGGTTGATGAGAAGCTCATCACAAGCTGGCAACATGCACTGGCAGCCTGGAAAGCCAACCATGTCCTGGACTGCATCACCAGCACTGTGGCCAGCAGGGTCAAGGGAGGGGATTGTCCCCCGCTACTCTGCTCTGGTGAGATCCCCCTGCAGTGCTGTGTCCAGTTCTGGAGCCCCCCAGCACAAGAAGGACATGGAGCTGTTGAAGCGAGTCCAGAGGAGGCCACAAAGATAGATGCTCAGAGGGCTGGAGCAGCTCTGCTCTGGAGACAGGCTGAGAGAGTTGGGGTAGTTCAGCCTGGAGAAAAGAAGGCTCTGGGGAGACCTCTGAATACCTTCCAGTACCTGAAGGGGCTCCAATAAAACTGGGGAGGGACTTTTTACAAGGGCATGAAGTGAGGGGACGAGGGGGAATGATTTAAAACTGAAAGGGAGGAGATGTAGATTGGGTATTAGGAGGAAATTTTTTCCTGTGAGGGTGGTGAGACACTGGCCCAAGTTGCCCAGGGAAGCTGTGGCTGCCCCATCCCTGGAAGTGTTGAAGGCCAGGTTGGACGGGGTTGGAGCAACCTGGTCTAGTGAGAGGTGGTGTGTCCCTACCCATAGCAGGGGTTTGGACTGGATGATCTTCAAGGTCCCTTCCAACCCAAAACAGTCTGTGATTATATGAATACCAAGCCCCTTTCTGCTGAAGGCTCATGTTGGGTTAAAGGAGGTGAAATCCTGCACCCCACAGGCTGGATACCCTGAACCTCCTGCCCCAGGCAGCTGCAAGGGCAGAAGTGTTGTTTCCTTGAGGCAAAGCTGCTCAAGACAGATCAGGCAATCAAATGATATGCCTCACTTGGTGAAGGGGAATTTTGCTTTTTGCTTTCATAAGATTATACCTAAGAAATTCCCCTGGGAATATATAGTTGTTTATTAGATGTATTTTCCTCCAGTCTTCGATGGTAGGGTATGGATTGGCACACTTTATGCTGCACGTACTCCCAGGTTCCCTTTCCCGGGGAAATTAAAATTCTAAAATCATCCTTTGGATTTTTTTTTTTTTTTTTTTTAAGTCAGAGATCCTAAATGAATGCTGCCCTATCACTATCAGTACCAAGTCATTACAACATTTCGATTTTCATACACTAGCCTCTCCAATGTTTTTTGGAAGAAATGCATTTGAAGCTGAGATAGAAGTGCACAGAAGGGATATTGTTACTAAAGCCAGTTATTTTAAACTCCATGCATTTAGCTTGTATCTGTACTGACCATTTCATTTCAAATTTGCAGTGATATTCTTCAAAGAATGATTTCTCATAATGAATTTATGACAGTTTTAGCTCATTCCACTTACAGGTCACTGTATATTAGAGACATCAAAGTAAATGATTGCCCTGAGTATTAATATTATTTTTCATCTGGATTCCATTAAAAATGGTTTTGGGGGAAGAAGTATTATTTTTTCCTCTAGTATTTAACTTCTGAAAATCTAGAAAATAAGTGGATACTATTAATAACTACATTTAGCAAGTCAGAAAATAACAGAAAAACTACTTGTGCTCTAGTTTTCAGACTAGACTTTGTTTTCCATCTTCATCCTCCGTTAAGTAAATCTGCATAGTGCTCTGTTGAGAGGTAGAATGATACCATTTATCAGGCTCTTGATGGATGTGATTTTAAAGTAGAGAGTTTAAAAAGAAATAATTATATTTCTTTCTAAGCATATTAAAATAACAGTGTCCAGAAGCAACATGTAATTGGAATCTTGCTGGTGTTTGCTAGTGGAAGAAATCTAGTAGTTGAAGGTCTAATGCCCCAGAACCTTGGGCAGCTGTTGGGAGCAGGTTTTCAGGACCCACTGTATCATAGGTGTAAAGTATTCTTGCAAAACCTGCAGAGATGTTCCAGTTACTGGTGGGCGCAGATCATTTCCCATACTGGTCAAGTTTCCATGCCTGAATCATTTTAATGGGGGGGGGAGGGGTTCTGCTCAGGACTTTTTTCCCCACTCTGGGAAGCTGTTTAGAAGAATGTTGGACAAGGTGCTGTTGGCAAAACAGGGAGTCAGCAGTGGTGGCAGGGTTGCTGTTGGGAGTGAATGATGCTGCTGGCTTGGAAATCCTCTGCTGATGTAACTGAATTGCTCTGTTCAGAGTCTTTCTCACAGTCCACCCAAGCTGCACGCCCTTCCCCGTCAGGCACTGGCAATTCACTTTGCCAAGAAGTCGTCTTCACAGCAGTCTTACCTAGAACCAAAACCGCAAAACCTAAAAAGCCTGGCTGCTGGTTGGCTGAAGCGTGTTGGACTTCTCCAGACCTCATCATCCAGGGTTTGTAGATGTTGGCACCTGAAGCCCAAGTGGGTTGCTGCTGCGGTGAGCTCTGGTGGTGGCAGGCGGATGGGCATGGTGACATCTCTCCATATCCCTGAGTATACTGGCCCACTAGCAACCATGAGCTTGTGGGCATTTCTCAAATCCTCTCATTATTATCCTTGTGCTTCAAGTTATCAAGGCAATGGGCATTGTGTGTATGTCCTGGACATGCAACTTCCAGTGCTGTGCTCCAGGAGCAGGTAGAGAATTGTATAATACCTTCAAATAATAGTTTATTGCTCACTTTGTGATGAACCCCATCTGCATTGCAGAGCTGCCAACATCAGCCATTTGATAGTGAGTCAGCTGACCAAAATATATAGATCATACATAAAATCTGTTGCTTAAAAACATGGTAAATAAAGCTTTGTAAGTTTTTTTTAATTATGTGTTTCTTCCATGATTGTGAGGACTGGGAACATTTTATTTTTAGACCTGAGATTCTTTTTTATTAATTATTTTTTATTATTTTTATTTTTTTAATAGCTTGAGCATCTCAAAACTTGAACTGAATCATTAAGAAAGATGAACAATAAGATTTTGAAAGCTGTCAGCAACAGAAGCTCTCTGTATCCTCTGTCTTGGTACTTGCTGTTCAGCAATTGCCTGGTAGGTGTTAATTGTGAATTCTGCTGGTTTGGAACAGAGGGTGAGACAAGATACAGGCAGGAATGAGCACACAGGAAGGAGATGAGGTCCTGTGTCTCAGTGCTTCACTCCGTACCTTGGGATGGATGGTCTTACTGGCTGTACTGGCATGGAGCATTTCAACATTTTTTAGTAAGAAATGTAAAAATATACTTTCAAAAGCAACAGACACTAGAAGATGCAAGAGTGAGGAGTACCTGCAGGAATAAAAGTTGTAGCAGGAGAGCACTGATTATTTAACTAATCTTCAAAAAGACAATGTCTGTTGTACTGAACATGCATGAAATGTTATTTTCCTGATTCAATAGTTGCTGCTTTTGTTAGGTTTTCCACCTGTTAGGCAATTGTACGCTGTCATCTTTATTGAGCAGGAACATTTTTCACAGCTGCAGCAGTTGTTTTGTGTTCGCTTACTTGATATTTCAATTGTGCTTCGTCACAATACGTGAGTGAAGCTGGTAAATATTTAAAATCCACCCTGGGGAAAATGATGGTATTTTGTACAAAATTATTTGAAACCTCAGTGGATGTTTTTAAGTGGATTTCCCCCTCCCTCAGGGAAATTGGGGGTCTCTGCAGGGGCTGGGCTCCCCAGGCATTTTAACAGGCTTGCTGGGCCAGTGCTGCAGTGAAGGCCGCATGTGGGCAGGAGACAGCCTGATTTCATGTCTTCTCTAGAGAAAGTGAAAGAACTGGAGACTGCTGTTGGGGAAGCTCATTAGCTGTATTAACTGGCTTGTTGAGCTCTTTAGCCTTAATTACTGCATGCTCAGGGTGATGCGGTTGGCAAATCCAGGTCTCCCCAAGACCTGGTGTGAACTCAAAAGGTACTGCCCCGTTTGCTCTCCTGCTGCCGCACATTTCGGGACCATTGGAAGGTAACGATGTTCCTCAGCCTACGTTGGTCTACCTTGCCAGGGGGATTTGCTGGTGCTGGGGTGGCCACTGCAGAGGTCTCCCAGGTGGTGTGAAGCCATGGGATGATTGTGGGGAGAAGGTGAGTGAACTAAGAGGAGGGGATTTATTCCTTGTGGTGGATGAAAGCAGGGTCACGTCACCTACACACACAGACAGAGAAGGCCTGGTGTTCTGTTCTTGAGACATTGCTGGTGCCCTATAAAACCCTCCGCCCCTCTGAAAAAAGAAACTAGAAACATGATAGACTTAGGAAAGGGAAGGGGAGGGCTAGAAATGTAATGTTTCAGAATTTTTTTTTTCATCTTTAGTGAAATCGGTGGATTTTATTTTTTTTCCTAAATGAGAAGCATTTTCAATAAAAAAATTACTTTTTTTAAACAAGATACCTGGAGCATCTGTCAGTGACTTGCCAAATAGAGCTACAATAACCAGTTTTTAATCTTACAAAGTTGAAGGTGGCAGCTCCCATTCCTGTTTCAAATAGAGGGATGAAGGCTGGAGCTGGGACTGTGTGAAGGTCTGAGATTCACATCAGCTCTGCAACAGTGAACTCTCCCTTCAGCAAGCACCGCTGATGCTTTTGGCATCACTGCCAGCTCTGGCTAGTCTATGTGAAATTCCCTATACTGGAAATCCGCCTCCAGTGGAACTACAAATCCTTTAGCCACCTCTAAGGATAAAATGATGAGCATATGTCTCCATCTGTACTACGTGTGCTTAAACCTGGGCTGGAAAGGACTCGGCTTGATTTGTTTCTCACTATAACTTTGCTTTTCAGCTTCGGTTGTTCCTCTTCGCTTTTGCTGATAGCTGAGAGACTCGAGTGCTCATTTTGGGAGGGATTTCTGCATTTCAGCTGGTGGAAAGAGGAGCAGAAAATTGGGCTGGGAGAAGGGGAATCAATATAAGAGAGAACTTCCAAGGGGTCAGGGGTTTTTTTAAGTAAAAAAGTCAGGGAGGGAGAAAAAACTATGAAAATACATGTATGCGTTTAACAGCAAGCACGGTGGTAGTATGAAAAGGCTGGGTGGATAATTCAGCCTCTTGTGCATACGGAGGAAGATGCAGCTTGGAATTACATGTAGGTACATTATAAAATAGATCTGTATGCATGAATATTTTTGATGTGAAGCCCTAGTTTGCACAGGTAGCGAAGTAATACTGAACTAAGCGAACATGCAGCTTTCCAAACAGTCTGTTGTTTGTTCTCACCGGGAAGAAAACCTTTTGGGGCTTTTTTGCTTTAAATTGTTTGCTCCTTGCTCCCACAAGAAAAACCTATATGAGTTCACATGCAGCTCTCGGGTGCTCTGCTTCAATCTCCCCCACTTGGGCTGTGCGTCCTGCACCGCCTGCGCGCTGCTGCTTGCTGCTTTATCTCCTGTGTCATCTTTCCATGGGATAGCATCAAAGGCAGGAGCTTTAAATAAAATAAACAAGCTGCCGGATAGTCTCATGCATGGGAACATAAACCCAATGCTTTTTAATAAGGTAATAATACTATACTTGTGTGTGTGTGTGTGTATATATATATTTAAATGTATTTTGTATTACAGCAGCACCTGAAGGCAGCAGTTGGGACTTAAAAGTGGCTGCTCTGCCTGCAAACACAGCACAAAGGGGCTCAACGTATTACCAGTTCTTCCCCAAAATTTCAACCAAATCAGCACTTTTATTCCAAAATCCATGTAATTCCAGGAAAACGACCTAGGGGTAAGTTTCCAGACCCCAAGGTATAAAATGAAGGGCAAATGCTGGAGAGGATAAGGGCATGGTATGCAGTGGAGTGGGACGTGCTGCTCTCCTCTTCCCCCAAGATTTGGATGTCGAACTCTGCAGTGTGAGGGGACAATTTGGATGGGGGTGGGACAGAACTCGCCATCAAGCTGCCCTCTTTCCTTGGTTTTTGTCCTTCCTTTAGCCATTCAGAGAAAGAAAGGTGCTGTGAAGAGAGAGAAGGGAAGGAAGGTTTGACTGTCTGGTGTGGTGGAAAGCAGGGGATGATGTCAGGGTTGGAGAGGTCCTGGTGATGTTGTCTGTCTTCCAGTGAAACGCTGTGGGTTTGCCAGATCACCCTCTTTTAGGCTTGGAGAGCAATGAGCTGAACTTAGGAAATCCTCAGGCCTTTCAGTGGTGGCTGTGGCTCCAAAATAACCGGCTTCAGGTTGCTTTAGTCTCTAAGAGTGAGTCAAGGTCAAAACCTACTTCATTTTTTGTAAGGACTTGGCTGGATGCACAAGTTTAGCAGCTTGTATATTTGTGGGATTTGTTGCTTCTGGAGCTCTCCCGGCTCTCATAGTTGCTCCATCCTGCCCAGCTTTTCCAAAGATTAACATACATATGGGAATGTTGTCTCTGAAGCTGTGTTTACACTCATTTCCTTTCGAGGGAAAACAGTCAGCACCAACCCAGGCCTTTGGCAGCGCATTAGAAGCAGTGATGGCAGATGTGAGGAGATGGTGGCACATCTTTCCAAAGTACAGCTTGTTCTTAGCAGGGTGTGTATTGAGTTTTCTGCAGCCTTTTTTTTTTTTTTTTTCCGCCCCCCCAAAAAAAAAGAAAAAGCAAGCAGAAATCTTCTAAGGAGCTCAGGGCATTGCTCAGCCTTGCAGCAAACCCAGCTGAGCTGGCCACCGGCCAAGCCTTTGCTAGCCACAGCCATGTAGCTCCTCTAAGAATGGCCCTGGTGCTCTTTTAAAAAAGTGCCTCCCCCAGAAAAAACCCAAACCAAACCAACCAACCAACACAAACAACTTCAGCAATGCATTGTCCTCATCCTTCTTGTAAAGAAGTGGGGTTTGGAGGGGGTTTTACCCCCCCACGAGGGCGTCAGTTTTTTCACCTGAGCCTGCAATGAGCTATCAGTAATGTTGAGAAATATATTTGGACTTAATGCGGTGAGTCAGGGCTTAGCCATAAATTGGTCATGGGACAGAAAGGATACGGGTTGTCTGTTATCCAGTGTCTAGTTTCAGCGATTTCAGAAACAGGAGCAATTTCTCAACTGACGTTAATTAGACTCATAACTCTTCCTGAGATGATCTGAGGCATGGATTAATTATAAAACTTTCTTGGTGTTAGAACATGTTTCTTTAGTTAAAGTTTGGCATGCTCTCGTTTTACTGTTAGCATGAAAGAATTTTCTTCTGCCTAAAATCCCTAAATGCGCCATCTATCTTGCTATGTAAATAACCATATTTATGAGTTTATCTAAACAAATCTAACTGTTAAATGGGAAAAAAACATAAAACACCCAGCTGCTACTAGCCAGTTCAAAGCCTCATTGAGTGGACTTGCATATTCCTCTTGGGCTTGGTTGTGTTTTGGAAGCTGTTCTTCTGGCTGTGCTGGATTTTTCACTGAACTAAAACTCACCATGGATTATTTTCCTGTCTTAATTTAAAAAATAAGTGACCTAATGAAGTGCCCTTATACAATTCTGCGTTTGTCTCCATACACCAGAGCTTTTCCAGGGCAGCTCTGTGAAGTTTTGATGGAGGTGGGGATACAGTGGTCCCATGTTAAACCACCTCCTTCGGGTGTATTTCCTTAAAATGGTCCATAAAATTGTGACAGTTTGAAAACAGTTTACATCAACCTCGCTGGTTCACCTTTTAGAAAACCTCAATCAAAATGTTCAGATGATGGGTTTATGGGAGGCTTATTTTGACTTGATGGTGTACAGTCACAAAAGGCTAGATGAGATGACACGTCTTCTTTCCACCTTCTCTGTCTTCTGTACTCCTTATTATCCTGGGGGTAAATTTTAGCAGGTTCTCACTCTCACAGAGCTTTCCCTGGTAATGATCCCAGCACCAGTTTGGAAAACTCAGCCAGGTTTTAATCTTGTTAAGTTTACTTCGTAAAGCTGTTTTAAATAGCTGGATTAAGTCACATCGCCAAGTAGTGACATCATTCTTTTTTTTTTTTTTTTTTTTTTTGATACCATACTTCTGTGAGTACTTCAAAACCAGAGAGATTCAAATGTAGCTCCTATGGCTGCTGTGTTTGAAGGCTTTTGAAAATCATTGTATTAGCCTGTCCTTGAGCTCAGATAATGTTGCAGAAAACTGTTGGAGATTCTTGTAATAAATTCAGACTTAGATTCCTATCACATGTTAATGTTTTTAATAATCTGACACTACAGATCTCCCTAGTTTTATGGCCTGTGCTTATGACTTCTGCATTATGTATGCTGATGATTACTATGTGAATGTAAATTATCAAACTGATTTTATGACAGTGGCATAGAGCATAAAGCTGAGTTCACATAAGGAAATAAAAACAATGGAAACACACAGCGCTAGAATTATAAAAAAGTATTTTGTGTCATGCTGGATGATGAACCACAGAGGAATTTGTAATTTGGATTTCTGCTGAAACCCTTTTGTGAAGTGGTGCTCCATCATCACTCCCCCTCCAGTCCTCAGTGTCCCCAGACTTGGCCCAGTTACTGGTGAGACAAAATGTATTGGATCCGCTTGGAGTTTACAAATGGTGACAGAATAATTTGGAAAGACAGATTACAAACATGCATCATGGCCAAAGTCTGAGTCCTATAAAAGTGATGTATGGCTGGTGCAGGATGATAAAAATTTGTATAAAGGGAACAGCTTAATTAACTATTCTTGATTAAAGCAGTACAGTATGTGAATTTAATAGCTTGTCTTCAAAAGCAGCATGTGAAATCGCTTATTACTTTGGTGTGTCTTGCTGGCAAACTGTGAGCTGCTAGAGGTTCCTTGTGATTAACTGAGTTTAGAGGAACCTAACACTAGGGTGGGAGATGCCAAATAATTATTCTGCTCTTGCTTCAAGCACATGGCCTCATGTGAATAAGTAAGTTGTCAGGAACAAAGTCAAGAGAGTGGACTAGAAGTAGGATCGATAACTGTCAGGAGAGGGAAGGCATACTGGGATTGCAAAGCAAGGACCTCTCGTTGAATGCCACCATCAACATGTGGGACACTGAACTAGTTAACAGCATTGCCATGCAAACTTCCAAGGTAATTTGCGTGTCATCACGGTTGTTGTGTCATTGTAGGTATGGAGAACAGAAGTTTTTTGTGTCTCACTTCTGTCATCTCTCAGGCAGAGCACCTCTAGTTCATGAAGTGTTTTCTCAATGGTTTAGCTTTGTGGAGCTCTAATTGATCTTGTGGTTCTTTGGGACCTTCTTGGCGCATGTAGCTGAAGAAGGTCACATATTCTGCAGCCTGTTGCGCCTTTTACATGAATCAGTGTGATGCTTGTCTTCTTTCAAGAGTGCGATGGCTTGTGCCCAGCAAGCTTCTAGATCCTGTTCAGCAGAATTACTATGGAAGCTGGTGTTTCCATCTTGTATGTACGCAGCAGGTTATTCCTGCTGAAGTGTAATACTCAGCGCTTGGACCCTGTTTGAGTCATCTCCTGTCCTTTTCAGTACATCTCTCCAAGTTGTCAGGATAACTTTGAATCCTGCAGAGTAGTAATTCCTGGCTCTATGCTCTCTGTGGTTTTGGAAAGCAGTCGTAATCTCCAATTCACTATTATTAATCATCCCAGTCCCTAATGAAAATCCAGCTGCAGGACAGGTTCCAACAAAATCCTACTTGATATATTCTTGCATTTTAACAGTGTGCCATTGTGTAAACTACCTTCTGTGTGGCTTCCCAGCCAGCTTTGCACTTACCCAAGAGTGCTTTCATCTACTAGGTTTGGACACACAGACTTGGTTTTCCTAACATCTTATGAAAATAGCCAGAGAAATGGCAACAAAAGCCTTACAAAAATTGTGTATCACATGTTCACTGCAGCCAATATAACTGAAATACAATGTTTACATAAATATGAGATTTAAAAAGAAATAAAAATACAAATTTCAGGTACTGCTAGTTTACAACATTATACCATGTAAAGGTTTTCCCTAATCCTACAGAATGGATGTTTGCCTCAAAATACGAGCCTAGACTGTGAAGCATAATTGAAAGCCAAAGGGTGAATTCTGGGAGCAAGTTTTATTGCTGCAGCATGAAGAGCATTGAATGCCTTTGTCATACAATGCTTCAGTATTAGTCAAAGCTCAGATTCAGTCAGGCTGCTAAATTAGCACAGATGTGTTGGTACTGAACTTTAGCATTATACAATGTCAAAATGAGCTTAAAAAAGGATCTCCTCCTTGTCTCCTTGAAAATAATATTAAAATCCTGCTTTACATTTCTTTCACAATCAGTACCTCAAAAATATTTATACTTGAGCTCATTTGGAGAACCCTCCTGATTCCAATCAAAGACAGTCAGTTTTCAGGGCACGTCTGCCCTGTAGATAGGTAAATATGCTATTTGGATGGTTGAGTGTTGCTGCTGCTTCAAAATCAGGCAGGTGAAAAGCATGATCTTAGAGCAGCTATCCTGGCTTTGAGACTGGGCATCTGTACACCTGGGAGAGATCCAAGATGAAGCATTAGATTTTGCTTCCAATTTTTTCCTGACCCATGATGAAGAGTTAGGGTTCGTTCCTAATTTTTTAGATTTGTACATGGGATCTTACCTTGACTAGAATTAATGAAGGTCTGAGTCCCGAAGAAAACAGCAAAGGGGGTATGGTTTCTTTGAGAGATTCTAGTATCTCCTGGCACCCTTCTGGGAGCAGGGCTTACTGCAACAGGTAGAATCACTGAAATTAACAGGACTGGCTGTGGCTGAAAATATTGTCCCCTACAGTAAGTAAATATACAGCCTAAGCTTCTTAAGGACGTGTCTGTGTCCATGTATTTTCCTTGGAGGTGTAAGTATTGCAGAAGCTGCCTCTGCAGTTACACCTAATTATACACCACCATTGTTTTGTATTTTCTGGGTGCTTTGAAAAAATTAGCAAAATCCCTTAATAGTGTGGTCGGTGAACTCATCTGAAATAGCCTGACCATGCTGTTGTTTATGCCCAGTGGAAAAATTGATACATTTAAGCCAAGGTAAAACTGACTGGCTCTCTGAAGGAGCAGGCTGCCTCAGTTGTGGAGGACTGGAAATCATTGCCTCATGCTAATTGAATACCATCCAGCATTTGCGTGGCTGATCTTCCAGACTGATCTGACTCACAGGGACCGAGGATCTAAATGAAGTGTATTTTTCATGCTGCAGCCCTACAGGATTAGGAGCACTTGGATTCATTTGATCTGATGCATTCCAACAACATTAAATAAGTCCATTTCTTATTGTCTTTTGCACCTTCTATTTTCCTGGCTGTGGAAGTCCAGCATCTTAGTTTTTGAAAACTGAGCCGTGAGATGACAAATATTTCTGGCCAGTATTTCTAGCTCTGGCAGGGCTTGAAGAATTCTTGGCTGGCTTTTACACAGTAGGCTGATAGCTTAGACCAAATATAACAAGAGGCAGAATACAGCACGTAGAATTAAATCCTGTTACTTGTTATTATATTATTTTCCTTGTCTTGAAATTATTTACTGTTTTCTGGGGTTTATGATAAATAGGCAGTCATTCTATAATGTTTTAATTGATACTTAGATGTTAAAGAACTTTAAACAAAGCATCTGAAAGATCATTTTGTCTTTCAGCAAGATTATTAAGCTGTGAAATTTGCTTTCATAATTCATTTGGGCAGTCCAGTTTATTGAATGTTTGGGAGGTAGGACTTCTGATACATCTGTGGTTTCTCCTCTGGAACCTTCTTTGCACTCGTGTCAACAGGCACTATTTATAATCACGCAACGACACAAGTTGCATAGTTTAAAGTCTTTGCAAAGGTACCTCATGGGTAGGAGCAAAGGGAGGGAGGAGGCCATCGTGTGCATGCAAAGCCATGAATCTACTGTGATGGAGACATCTTTCTTCCTGCTCACAGTACCATTCACATCAGTAAATAAAGGCAGACAAGGTAAGAGTGGGAACACAGGAGGACAAGTACTAGTGCGCAGCTTTCCAAAGAGGTGAGCTTTGTGGTGGAAACCAAGAGAAGGGGAAAGTTTCCCCCAGCTGTGCCACCCCCCTGGTGTTCGGGCACTCGGTGGGCAGCGCAGCCATTTTCAGTCAGTTGATGTGAATGAGCCCTGCGAAAAAGACTTTAAAATGTTCTTTTCACACAGATCTGTGAGTAAATAGGACACCTTAAAGGACCAGACAAGTCCTAGTCCCTGCAGGAGTGTACCAAAAGTGCATGGCTGGGACACTTTTAGTGACAGACCTCAGTCAAATGGCCATAAATTGACTGTGAAATTGCACTTTTAATGAGAGGGACCTACCAAGAGGTAAATATATGCCTTTTGGTATTGAAAAATACGCTCTGAATGTATGTTGTGTTATTAATGTGGACCAGAGTTTCTGATGGGTCCAGGAGATCATGTGCTGAGTGTCCATGGAGGTGTCTGAGCAGCTCCCCTGAGTCCTGTGGGGGATCCGGGAGGCCAGAAGCACCGCCCCCCCCCAGCAAGCTCATGACAGCACAGCTAATATTAATTGAAAGTGATTTTAAGCTCCAGGAATTTGGGGCTTAAACTAAACTCTGAATTTGAGGATTTGGAGGAGACCACCTAATCATCAAAGTGTTTGTCTCTCCCAGAGAAGCCTTGCTAACATCCTGAGCGGTCTCTGCATCTGCCAGCCTGTTAACCAGTTGCTCAATGTGCCCTTTCAGAAGTGACCAGGCTGGGCAAATAGCCATGCACCGGCTTTGTCTGAGGTTGGTGTGGTCACTTGGTGCTGTCTGAGCAGCAGGAAAATATGTGGATGGGCTGGAGAAAAGACCACGGGCACAGGAGCCCCCACATCCGAGGCAGGTACACCTGTAAGCAGGGCACAGCCAGGCTGTTGTGTTTGCCAAGGCAAAGGAGCAAGTCCATAGTAATGGAAAGGCTTTAGTGGTGCTAGAACGTGAACAGGACAGTGCCGTGTTACTGCCCACAAGTTTAGGGCGTTGCATGTCTGCCCATGTTTCATTTGGAAGAAATGAGTAGAAAAGTCTTGGCTGAAGGGAGCATCTTTCCTTCTGCTCATTACACTCTGTTGATTGCAGTTGGTTTAAATGAGGTTTAAACGTCATAAAATGTGCCTCCATTTTGTGTTCCCTCATCTGCTATTTGCACTTCCTTTCTCCAGGGAAGGTTATTTTATCAGTTATCATAGAATCATATCATATTTATCAGAATCATAGAATGGTTAAGGTTGGAAGGGACCGTAAAGATCATCAGGTTCCAACCTCCTTGCTATGAGCAGGGACACCTCCCACTAGACCAGGCTGCACAAACCCTAGTCCAACCTGGCCTTAAACACCTCCAGGGAGGGGGCTTCCACAACCTCCCTAGGCAACCTGTTCCAGCACCTTACTACCCTCATGGTGAAGAACTTTCTCCTGATGTCTAAACTAAATCTCCTCTCTTTCAGTTTAAAACCATCACTGCCCTCTCTGGTGACAAGCCTCTTCCCAGCTTTCCTGTAGCCCCTTCAGGTACAGGAAGGCTGCTATAAGGTCTCTCTGGAGCCTCCGCTTCTGCAGGCTGAATAGCCCCAACTCTCTCAGCCTGTCTTCATAGCAGAGCTGCTCCAGCCCTTTGATCATCTTTGTGGCCCTCCTCTGGGCCCTTTCCAAAAGGTCCATGTCTTTCCTGTGCTGAGGGCTCCAGAGCTGTACACAGTACTCCCAGTGGGGTCTCACCAGAGCAGAGGGGCAGAATCACCTCCCTCACCTGCTGGCCACACTTCTTTCAATGTGGTTGGCCCTCTGGGCTCCAGCTCCCACTGGCAGCTCATGTTGAGCTTCTCATCTACTACCACCCCCAAGTCCTTTTCCTCAGGACTTCTCTCTAGCCATTCTCCCCCCAGCCCGTATTTGTGCCTGGGGTTGTGCTGACCCAAGTGCAGGACCTTGTACTTGGCCTTGTTGAACTTCATGAGGTTGGCATTCGCCCACCTTTCCAGCCTGTCAAGGTCTCTCTGGATGGCATCCCTTCCTTCTAGGGTGTCAGCTACTCCACACAGCTTGGTATTATCGGCAACCTTGCTGAAGATACATTCAATCCCACTGTCCGTATCTCCAGCAAAGATGTGGAATGCACTGGTCCCAGTACTGACCCCTGAGGGACACCACTTGTCACTTGCCTCCACTTGGACACTGAGCCATTGACCAACAACTCTCTGGGTGTGGCCATCCAGCCAATTACTTATCCATTGAATGGTCCCTCTGTCAGATCTATGTCTTGTCAGTTCGGAGACCAGGATGTTGTGTGAGACAGTGTCAAAGCTGTGCACAAATCCAGGTAGATGACATCTCTGCCGCTGTCTACCATCTCTGTAGCCTTGTCGTAGAAGGCCACCCAATTGGTCAGGCATGATTTGCCCTTAGTAAAGCCATGTTGGCTGTCACCAGTCACCTCCTTATTTTCCATGTGCCTTAGATTTTCCAGGAGGATCTGCTCCATGACCTTGCTGGGCAGGGGTGAGGCTGACCGGCCTGTAGTTCCCCAGGTCTTCCTTTTTCCCCTTTTTATAAATAGAGGTTATATTACCTTTTTTTCAGTCAGCAGGAAAGTCATCAGACCACCATGACCTCTCAAATACAATTGACAGAGGTTTAGCAACTGCATCTGCCAGCTCCCTCAGGACCCATAGACTTGTGTGCCTTCAGGTTCCTTAGATGGTCATGAACCTGTTCTCCTACAGTGGGGGGTACTTCGTTCTCCCAGTCCCTGCTTTCACCTGCTGTGGCCTTTGCAGTGAGGCTGGAGCACTTGCCAGAGAAGACTGATGCAAAAAAGACATTGAGAACGTCAGCCTTCTCAGTATCCTGGGTAGCTGGGTCTCCCCTTTCCTTCAGGAGAGGGTCTACATTTTCCTTGGTTGTCCTTTTATCCCCAACATACCTATAGCTTTGCTTATTGCACTTTACATCCCTGGCAAGGTTTAATTTTACCTGGGATTTGGCTCACCTAACCTGATCCCTAGCTGCTCAGACACCTCTCTGTAGTCCTCCCAGGGTACCTGCCCTAGCTTTCACCCTCTGTACACTTCCTTCTTAAGTTTGAGTTTTCCTAGGAGCTGCTTGCTCATCCACGCCGGCCTCCTCAAGTTTCTACCTGACTTTCTCTTAGTTGGGCTGCATTGCTCTTGGGCCTGGAGGAGGTCATCCTTAAATATCAGGATCACCTTCTCCAGGTGGTTCGACCTGTAAATGGCATAGGCTTCTTGAGGTGGCCTCCATGCTCTTCCTATCACTGTTTGCCTGTCTTTCCCTTCAGCTTTCCTTCCCTTCATGCCTTGCCCAGGTGTTTTAAACATACGTAGCAGCGTCACAGAGAGTCCTTCCGGACATTCGTTGGCATTGTGATGTTTAATAGCTGCAAAATTAGTCTTTAGCACATGTGGTCTTCTACTGGAAGACTTGTGCAGGCCGTGATTCAGGAGAGCAGCATTATGAGCACATGCACCATTTAGGCACCTCACCTGTTAAATGAAACAGGCCCTTACGTGGCTATAGGCACCTCCGTGGGGTAAAACAGGCACTTAGTGCATTTCAAATCTAGGAGCAAAGTGTTCTCTGCTTGAAATTTACATCAGGAAAACTTTTAACAATGAATTTAAGCATGTGATTTTTTAGGGACATGCTCCATCGCATCCCATAGCCTCGGTGGTGTGGGAGGCTGTGCTTTTCATGAACAGTCAGGGAATGAGAGCAGTTCTGCATTTCACTGGTAGGGTAAAAGTGATCCTGACAGGCAGCTCAAGCCTCAGCTTGTTTCAAAACTGCTTTTGCAATCCTTCAGGTTGAGAAGTTTTGGATAAGCACTGTCAGATTTGGCTGCTAAGCGCCAAGCACAGGTTTTCCAGTTGTCTTTGTCAAAGTGACACAACCTATTTGTCAGTGTTCCTGCTGGAGTTGATGAGCCTGCTTGAAGGTGGAGTGTGGCTCTTGCTAGTATTGATGTTCTAGGTCTTGCTAGGTCTCTAGTCTGTTTTTAACAGTTTACAACATGCTTCCCAGAGAAAGGCCAAGGAAGGAATACATATCACAGGTCTCTACTGTGGGTTGGTCCAAAGTTGAAAGTTCATAACATGGAGCAAATGTCCTAATGTGGTCTTTTGTTGAACGTAGGTTCATCAGACCTGATCACCATGTCTTTGCTGCTCTTCATTTGGCCAGGCCAGAGAGATGAGCACGTGAGAAATACTCATCACAGCTTACTGGTTTTGATTTTGAAATTGATTTTATTTGTTAATGTTCTTAGTAGCCATCAGGGAAGATTCTTGGTCTGGTGCAGCTGCTGTGCTTTTATATGGCTCATAGTGTTATAAAAAGACAGAGGGATTATGGGGCTTTGGTGACTTAAATAAAATCTGTTTTTGCTATTAGGATCATTGATGTGGTATATGGTTTGAATTACAGTTCTCATTATCACATTAAGATTAAGTAAGGAGTTAATTAAGTGTAGGGAAGTAATTGAATGCTAGTAGTGCAACACTGGAGTGAAAAATGAGACAGTATTGCCACACGGAACTCCAACTTTCTCCTCCTAAGTACAACGCTCGTGAACGTGCATCGAAGTACACTCCTGACTCAGGCAGAAAGCCTTTATGGTTGGCAGTGCTGGCAGTAACATGCTGATCCATAGTTTTCCGAATATTCCTGTGATGGGACAAGCCTACTAAATTTTAGAGGTGTTTTTCTTGCCTTTGCACTCACCTGACTTGAAAAGAAAACAGTGTGTGTTAAACCTTGGCACCTGCAAATAGCTGGAAATCAACTTCCAGACTTGAAAGCTGGTTTTGATTAGAAATAGCAGAATTGACATGATTTAAGAATGCCTGTTTCTCTTGTTGCACGTGGTTTTTCTTAATTTTGGGAAGACATGTTGGACTGTGAGTCATGGATTGTGTGGATAATTTACTTTCTGATAATTCTGTTAGCACCAAATAATTATTTTGTTAAACAATCCAAGGCTTGGGGCAGGAAGCCAGATCACCCCCACCAGCTTTTGGGCTTGGGAGAGATATTGAATACAGCACCACAAATTTTATGCACAAATTTTATTAGAGGAGTTGAGCTTGGCTTATTTCTCCTTCAGCATTTATTTGCCTCAGCTTTTTAAGTATGAATGCACAGTGTACAAATGTCCCCTCTATATGTGGTAATCAAACTTAATGATGTCTCAGCAGTACACCATAATTTACAGTGACAAAATGAGCACCTTCAGAGAGGGCTCACAGAAATCGGAGAGGTTGGAGCCAGACCTGCTTCAGGTTTTGAAGAAGCTGGGCTCTCTCATTCCCCAAATAAGCGATCTAACTTGCTTTTCAAAAGAAATGTACTTTCCTGTTTTTAGGGAAACCTCAATGGTAAAAATAGTTGGTAGAGCCACATGCAGCTTCTGTTTATTTGCATCCACGTCTCAGCCAGGGCGGCTGCAGGCAGAGAAATGTCCTCTCTGAATCCAGGAGGTTAATTTTGCTGGTTTGAGATACTGCATTTAAAACAGGAGCAGCTTTTGTGCTTAAAAATGGCAATACATGTGATACATCCTGACTTCAGCGATCCTTCAAATACTGTAACTGAAACTGGAAGCATGCTGTGCAAGAGAGATGTAGGAAGATGGGAGGGAGCCCAGAAGGGAGTGGCAAGAATAGGAGGTTTAGCAAACGTAAGCTGTAAGGGAATATGGAAGGACTAGATTTGTTTAGGCTAAAAATACACAAGGAAATGCAAGCCATTTGATATATAAAATGTTGCTTTAGAAGGCATGACAGTCGGTTTTTCTCCATGACCACTGAGAGAGCCAAGAAGACATCGGGCATGGAATTAATCCGAGTGGTAGGATAAACGTTTGAACTTTAAGGGAAGTGGCAAAATGAAAGGCTGTTGAGAAAACCTACAGGATGGGAGTTTGGAGAACAGGTTAGGCAGAACTCTCTTGAAGTGGTTTGGATACATGCCCTCAGGGGGCGTTATCTTCCTTTGTGGTGGTTGATACCCTATGAAGCTTTCAGGAGACTAATCTTGTAGAGTTTCACAATGCTGTTTCACATTCTGATCAAGGAGCCATTGAAATTTTGTGGGTGAGTGAAGGATCTATCCCTGGCCAGCCTGATCTTGCACAGCATACAAGACCTTATTTTCCATGGCCATCGCCTCCCAGTGGAGCAGACACCGTAAGCCAGTGCTGGCCTGTCTGATGGCCATGCCACTGCTGGGGTTGATGCATAGCAGCCACACTCAGCTGGTACCAATTATTTTCCTGGAGAAAAGATTTGCTGTGCTTTGGAAAAGGTGAGCAGAGCTCATTTTGAGTCTTTTCCATGTCTTCTCCCACCTGTGAGGGGTGGTTTTGGGAGGCAGTGATGCAGAAGGTGAGATGATGTACACACTCAAATCAGGGTGGACAGTAAAGGGCATTTCAGGCCCACAGTCATTTTCAGTCTCTTAAATATGTATCAGACATCAGCATTTCCAGGCCTGTAATTGGATTTTAAGCTAGTTCTTCACCCAGTATTGCCTTGAATATTGTCCTTATTTCCTTATTGTTTTCAGCACTGCAACGTCTTGTGCATCCATAGCTATTTTCATTCATCCTCGATGGAATATATTTACTTGTTGGTGCCTCTTTTTCCTAACACTGAGGAGGCATGCCTATTTGTCTGCTTTATTTCCAAGGAAACTTACAGCAGATAAACACTTAAAAACCCAGGCTCTATTACTGATCTAAATGGCTTATAAAATTTTTAAACCATTTATGATTGTTTTTCATTCTGATGTATATTATACCTGTTCTCGCTATTACTCTCAGACAGATTTGTTTGGTGAATCCAGACAAGACCTCTGCTTATACATCTGAGGACAGGGAGCTCAGTAAGTGAGCAGGCTGCTGTAAGCTTTCTGAAATAATAGTAATTTTTTTCTACTATTCAAAAAGTAACAGCTAACCAAAGCAATGAAGAGATGGTGCAAAATACATAAATCAGATCTAAGGCTTCTCCTGCGGCCATAATACTTCTCATGTGTGTCACAGGGCATATGTGATATTTAATAATATTCAAACTATTGCGCCCTTTAAAGTGTACATTTTACCCATGCTCACTGAAATTTGTCATGTAGCAGGAACTATAAATTCATTGTCTTGGGTCTTAGATCTTGTGCCTTGTGCAAATTTCAGAATTAATGCAAATAAAACAGACGTTGAGAGGAGCAAAATACAGACATGGAAAATCTCTTCCAGCTATGTCATTTACATAACTGCAATCTACCAAAACTCTAAAAATGTGAGCCTTGGACAGTGCTGGGAGAATGAGAGCTTATTGTAGGGAATCGCTTCTGGTTGGAGCATGAATTAATATGGGTTTTTTCTCTCCATCAGCCGCACGGCTCAGCAAACAGGAATGTGGTTGGGCAGTGGTGTCTGACTGCCTGAGCACACCACACGTGGGGTCTTGTGTTCCATGTGTCCAGAGGGCTTTCCCATGTTGTCAGCCAGGGGGAACTGGGAATACATTGTGGGAGTAACTGGTATGAGAATGCCTGCATGTTGGTGGGACACGGGGAGGTTGTTGGCTGTATTTAAGCCCTTGCTGTACACTCGAGGCTCATCCCTGAAGGCTGTGGGTGCCCACGTGTATTTGTATTTATATGGATGAGCAGGGCTGCTCTCAGTTTTCTGTCATCTCACTTCTCAGGGTTACCTCAGTCAAAATTTCTTGCTACCATTTTGCTCTGTTTACATTTGGTTTAACTGTGTCTTTACATTTGCACCATGTTTTCTAATTATTTCAGCATTTTTTCTTCTCTTAATTGTAAAGAACAGACCCAGAAGGATGTTTTCTTTCGCTGCTTTCCCTTGTCTTTTCATCCTTTGGAAATCTCAGGTTTGGACAAGAGGGAAAAACGTATCTTACATGTATCCTGCAAAATCCACTGTCCAGACTGGGTTAATGAGACACTCTCATTGTCCTAACATCTGGGAGGATCTCAGTGCACTTTATGGAACTGCTTTGATATGATAAGAAATGTGTAATCAACATAGTCTACTGAAACTTAAAATTTGCAGATAAAAGCCAGCAACCACTGTAACTGCAGACTCTGCAAGAGGAAACACCATCAACATGCTGATGTTTTGCAGATGGAGGGAACCAAGTGTAATTTTAACACCTCCTCAAAGTGGCTGTTTGATGGTCACCATCTTTCCAACGAGCCCAACCTAAAATGTAAGGCAGTGAGGTAGCATATGTGCACATGGGGAGTCATCAGTCTTGGTTGGTTTTGACAGTGCAAGATCTCCGGAGGCTTCACTTGCCTGTGCCTGATGTGGAGGCATCTCTCAGGGAACTGATTTTCCAAAGGGCAGGTGCAGAGCATGTTCCAAAAATAAGCTGAAACAGTTCCCTCTTACCTTTAGAAAACCAACATTCCAGAAATCACTACAGTTGCTGAGATTTTGGGCCCAGCAATTTCAAAAGTCACAAAACAGGACATATCTTTTTCTTTACATATGTTCTCTTGTATATGTTTGAAGGGCATAACTATGTTCAAAACTATCCCAATAAACTGTAGCAGCAATAACCTGCTTGTCATTCCAGCGAAGTGCCTTTTTGAGTCAAAAGCTAATGGACACATGCTCTGCTGCAGATGGGTTGCGTAACACACTGAGTTACTCTCAAGACTGTCTACAGCACTTATTCCTGGCTATAAATGTTTTACAGACTTCAGGCAATATTGTTTCATGCTTAATGCCAGCTCTTTCCATGATATTACACTTGGTGGAAAACTGCCTTCAGGAGACATGCATGAAAAAAATCGAGAGCATTTTCTATAAATAACTGTTTTTGTAAAAGCTTCTTGAGTGAGTGAATCGTTGACAACACAGTCTTAATAAGCAGAAAGTTAATTTTTGAGCCAGGTCTTATTGTCCAGGGTGGCTGTACAATCCAGAGAAGACACATACCTGCAAAAGACCGAGGTTAGTTGTGCTTTTTGTTGCCATGTGTCCTAAAACCTCTTATATTTCCTCAAGAGTCAGTCTAGTCTTCTGAGTTACCAGTAATGCATTTTTAAACTTTTATCCATCTATTTTTATTTGCTAGCTAAAGCTTTCAACCACTCTGATGTACCAAAGCCATTAAAGATGTGGTATATTAATGAGAGTTGGAGAGCAGGTCTCCTTTCTGCCCCTGGCATTTTATTTGCAGTATTTCTGGATGTCTTTCAATGTAAGCAAGTAGTCTTGATGCCTTCAAGCAATCCCAGGTCACCTTAATTTCTCATGTTTATGACTGTTAGGGACAGTTTTCAGCCTCTTGCAAGGGGAATGTTCCTCAACTTTTGCAAATTGCTTCCCACTGAAAATCTTGGAGACGTCCTTTCCTCTGCTTCCTGCTCATCTTCCCAAGGTTTTATTACATGGATAAGTAAGACTCCTGCTGAAGGAACAAGATAATTTCACATTTGAAATGAAACTTCATTGCAGCGCTGTAGATACAGTTGGTTTGGCTGGTGTCTCACCACCCTCAAAGTTTGCAGCATGTTCTTAGATAGTACCCATTGTCTTTCTTGGTCTCCAAATTCACCCAGTTTCCTTGTAATCGATACTCTTCTTTAGTGTCATTTCGTTCTTCTCACTTGCACTTGCCCTGAACTTCTCTGTTGGCTTCTTTAGTGGATTATTCAAATCTGGTGAAGGATCTCCATGGAGGTTGTGTTTATTTTGTACAGGCACCAATTTGTCTTTTATGTTTTGAAGGGCTGGCTGAAAGCCACCATACGTTCAATTGAAAGACTCTTGTTGACTTACGCCAGGTCTTGCTGAGCAAGATGCATAGGTCCATGTGCTCATGGGTGTATGACTGGTAAATAAACACTACAGGAAGCATTATCTAACGTCTCAGATTACAGCATGTGGATGCCTTTCTGATGGGCTGTAGAAAGCTGCTCAGTTTTGCACCTTTCTTTTTTTTACCTGCTTTTATCCCATTTTGGGTAGCCATGCAAGTACCCACCTCCATCATCAGATGAGTCCATTATTTTCATCATCCCTCATGCCATGCATAGGATTCCAAGAGGAGGAGGAGGGTGGACTCTGTGTGTTAGCACATCTAATATATGATCCATACCATCCCCTGCCTCATCACCCCATGTGCCCTTGATCCCCATCTGGACAGCATAAAGTGTATGCATATATCCCTTACGGCAGGATAATGTCATGGCCCTGATGAAATTGCATCCAGGAATAATCTTCTTTGACCAGCATCTGAGATTCTTCAATGCATGATTTGCCCCTTTGGTATAAAGTGACCCTATATAACATTTTCAGGTGGTTTTGCTTCCAGGCAGCTAGAGAAAGAAGAAAGGGACTCTCTTCCTGCCAAATGATAATACAAAAAGTAAAGGCTCATGTATGTATAAAACAAGGAAAATGAAGTGAAATCTCAGAGGTTGATACTCCTCCCTTCTTTACCCTGATGCATCAAGACAGGCCATGTGAAATACTGTTACCTGAGGCTGGTCCTCCTAACCGAGGGAGGTAAAAAGTGCTGGGCTGGCATATTGAAATTTTACAGCTCATCTTTCGTGCCATTTCTGACTGATGCATTTGGTTTCCTTTTCATATGCACTTATTTTAAGAAGCAGTTTATGGTATAAAAAGAAAATAATTGCTTCCTTTTTCCCCTAAATGATTTTGATGATGAATTGTGTGGCTCCAGAAGGCAGTTTGAAAGGCACTGTGGGCTCCTTTGAAGAAAAGTGTCATCTTGATACAAATCAGGAGTATTATTTTATAAATATTTGATTAGCTGTAAACTACCAATATGGAGTAAAATGTCATCCCTATGTGGAGAGGCCCTTGGTGTTACCATCAACTTCAATATGTTTCAGTAGCAAATCTAGAGAAAAATTTGCTTTAAAAATTATACTAATTTGGAAGAATGCGCCATTGTCAAGTATCTCCAAGATACAGTTACAAATTAAATACTCCAGCCTTTTCCAAATTAAACAAAAAACAGCCTTGAAACTAAGAACTCCATTTTACTTACATGGTTGTATATTTTCTTCATTATTTTAACTTTAGAGGAAAAACAATTACAGACCTAAAAGTGATGAAAATTAGCCATGAGATTAGGTAGTAGAATTGCTGCTACCAGCTCTAATTGATTTCTCCCTGGCCAATTTAATTAAAAAAAAAAATGCATAAAATAATGGATTGTCTCTTCATACAGTATGTTAGCACTTCTGGAAGCATCTCTTAAAAATCAGGCCTGTGTCAAGAGAGTTGAGAAGGACTATTAGCAGCTTACCTGAGTCTATCTGTGGCGGTTTTATAAGACAAGCAAAATACTTCAAATGAAGTTCACATGTCTGTAGAAATGGGCTTGTGAGAGGGGAGGAAGCATCGAGGGAAACGTTGACAGATATTTAATTATGGCAGCAGTGGCTGTGGCTGTGTTAATAGCATCTGGCAGCAGAGTCACCGCCATCTGTTAATGCCCTGAAATTCTGATATGGTCCGTCCTTTGTGGAGGAATTAACGATAATTAACAAATCTATCAAATGATACCACCTTGATTGGCTGACAGCTTTACCTTGATAATGATTAATAGCAAAACAATGGTGGATAAAATGGCCACTCTTTGCCTTTTTCCTAGAAAACCAGCTAATGCCACTAGCTGAGCGCAGCATCCCGGAGGATTTAGTTCTAAGCTGTGGTATGAGACATCATGTAGTGCATGTCCTTTAAATAATCCTTACAAGCAGAGCTAGATCAAAAGCAAATACTTTCATTTTCATTTCTATGTGCAACAGACTAGGACTCTAAAACGAGTTGTAGTTCTGCTGATGCATGGTAACTTATTTAATGTTAAATAAAGGACAAAATGAGGTTGAACTGAAAGAAATAACCCTTCAACCAAAGTCAAGTCAGCCTGGGACAGCAATCTGACTATATTAAAGCATTTTGGGCTTTTATTTTTTTTGTAAGCTTGGTATTAGAATCCAAACCATTAACTTCTGATGAATCACTGTGTCTTCAAGGTGATGGAAAGAAAACACTCAGTTTGTTTGTATTTGGAAGAATTGGTTTTTTGTATCTATTTTTGTTAGAGCCAATATTTGGGTCAATGTAGTGAAATATTACTGCCGTAAATAATAGCTATAAACAAAGCTCTGAGCCAGTTTGAGGCCTGGTTGGGTTTTATTTTTCCCTTAAGTTTCCCTTAACTCCTATTTTCCTGTTCATTCCTGCTGAGCAACAGATGGAGAAGGTGGCATACTCTGCTTAAACAGAAGAATTGTAAGCAATAGATAATTGAGGTGTGTTAATTATCAGAAGCAATAGGAGGGAAAGAGTAAAATTTGGGATCTTGAAGTCAAGTAATCTGGAGTTCTATTTCTGTCTTCCTGTGTGAGTCAGTTAATATTCTGCATATTGCTTTGGAACCCCCAGAGGGAAGGCAACATATATTTTTCTTGTGTCTTTCTGTTTGTTCCTAAGCGATAGACGTTTCTTTAGGCTGGGATTTGTGCTGATTCCAGCTACTGATTGAGCTGTACTGACACCAAACCACGAGTGGAGGTGTGGAAGGCCAGGGTTGCACCACCGTGATGTAGCACGGCTCCTGACGCAGGAGCTGGAAATCAGAGCATGTAATTGAGGCAGTGGACTTGCAGTGGTGTTTAGGTGGGGAAAGGGCTGTGCCTTCAGGGTGACGGCATGCAGAGACAGAAGAGAGCCCAGAAATTCCCCTTGTGCAGTGGTAGGTGGGCAGGAGGTGCTACGGTTGCGAAACGTGGCTGGGCCATCCAGATGTGTCATTCCAGATGTGCAGTGCGAACCGTTCCTGGTTTCTGCCTCTGCACTGAGCACACAAACTGGTGGAGCAGATTTGAGGATAATGGCTCCCCTGGTCCATGAGGCTGGGATTTAGCCGATTCCTGGTTTTGGTGTCTTCTTCATGAGACTGATCCCTCTCTTTATTTTGCTTGACAGCTGTCTGAGTCATACATCAACTCAAATGAGTTGCAGGACTGTGTACATGTGTGTTCAGCATGCATACATGCAGAGTTATCCCCAGTTAACATTTAAAATTAGAAGATGCTTTGAAATCAAGTGGTTCTGCAGCTTTGACTGGACATCGTGGGCAGGCAGGGGGCTGGTGGGATATAGCAAACATACGGAGACCTTTGGTAAGACTTGGAAAAAAGGCTTTTTTCTCTCTCTCTGTTACTTTCATGCATGACACTGTTTTCTGTTTAGGAGGATTAGAAGATATGCATTAAACAGTGTTAAATGCATATGTTAAATGCTGAGGCAGTTGATGTTTACAGCCCTTGCAGAATTATTCATTAAAATATTAGCTGCTAGACAGCCTTGTGGTTTTTTTAAATTCAGTGATTTAGTAGCCCTCTTAAAAAATCATGTTGTGTGATTCAGACATTCACAGACTAAATAAGACAAAACAAAGCCACCGAAATTACCCACAAAAACACTAATTCTTTGGTTTTACATTTCTTAAAAGTGTCATGGGCATCACATGCCAAAGAAATTCAGACGGATTTATGCAGGGGCGAGCTATAATGTTTGTCTCAGCTCTCTCCCATCTGCACCAGCAGCTTTCCCTAACACACAGCACTGGGATGATCTGGAAGGGGCCATATTCTTCTCCAGGTTTTTGCAGACAATAGATACGTGGATGCGCTCAGCTTTGGGTTACAGAAGCTTTTGGCACAAGGACAAGGTACTAAGCTGCTCTCAATCATTTCTCACCAGTCCTGGCTCACTGGGGAGGTCCCAGATGACTGGAGGTTGGCCAATGTGACACCCGTCCACAAGAAGGGCTGGAAGCAGGATCTGGGGAACCATAGGCCTGTCAGTCTGACAGGAAGAAGAAGAAGAGAAGAGGAGACTCAGGGGGGACCTCATCACTCTCTTCAACTACCTGAAGGGAGGTTGTAGTCAGGTGGGGGCTGGGCTCTTTTTCCAGGCAACTAGCAACAAGACAAGAGGGCACAGCCTGAAGCTGCTCCAGGGGAAGTTTAGGTTGGATATTAGGAAGTACTTTCTCACGGAGAGGGTGATTAGACATTGGAATAGACTTCCCAGGGAAGTGGTGGAGGCACCGTCCCTGGATGTGTTCAAGGCAAGTCTGGATGTGGCACTTAGTGCCATAGTCTAGACAGTGTGGTGGTGTTGGTCATAGGCTGGACTTGATGATCTTAAAGGTCTCTTCCAGCCTTGGTAATTCTGTGATTCTGTGAAACGCTAGCTCTCCAGTGAACTCTTTTCCCTCCCCACCCCTTTGTGAAGATGTTTTTAATAGTTCTGGTCCTCCGTGGCGGACACGGTCTGTTCTTGTCTATAAATATATTCTAGTTTGCTTCCTTGGGCCCCTTGTGTCCAGTTTTCTGAGCAGGCCAAGTCTGCTGTTGCTGCTCTTACCACCAGCAGATTTAACTTCTGCTTTCTGCCATGGATGGTTTTCCACGTGGTGCTGATGTTTCTCACCTCTGTTGTGAGTAAGCCTACAGGTCTGGGGTGGCTCAGGGGCTTTGCCTTGCTCTGCTGAAGGCACCAGTTGGTGTCACTATCGATAGGAGCTTACATGGAGCCCGGCCGCAGCTGCACACCGTGTTTTCCATGGACCACTGCAGGGTTATTAGCCAGCACCCTGTTTGATCCCTACACATCCCAGATGGATTTTGCCCAGTGACCTGGAGGCAATCCCCCAGGCCACCGAACTCGTGACCTTTAAAAATTGCCTGCTCAGGGTCATTGTCTCAATTGTGTTGCCTTTCATTTTGTTTTTGATGAGGTCTTCTCATTCGGATGTACAGGTGGAGGAGCCTGAACCCAGTGCAGTGTGGCACTGTGATGACAAATTTTTGTCGTGCTTTGTGTGCTTCATAGATACTGACGATATCTCTGTTGTGTTTTTTTGTGTTTCAGGAAAAAAGTGCCAGTTCAAATGTAAGACTTAAATCTAATAAAGAGATCCCAGGATTAGTACATCAACCCAGAGCAAAGTAAGTTCAATTTTGTTTTTTTTTTATTTGTATACTCACAGGATGAAGCAGGATCTGTGAGAATCCCAGTTACTGTGTAGTGAAAACCAATTGGTGGTTCCAGCAGCCCAAAAACCATGCCCAATTTAAATAGAACAGGCAAGGTCACCCATGTCCCAGTACCAACGACCCAGCCAGGCAGTGCTTGTGCCAGCTTCCCTGCAGCATCCTCTCCTTGCATGCTGAGGTGCAGGACTTACAGATGTGTGAGATGCATCTTGCCATGCCTTATAGGAGTTCCATACTGTGTTACTTCCCAGCTTCCCATACAACTTACACATAAACAAAATTATATATGCCCTAGTGTTCCTAAATACTACTAGTTAAGTTCCCAGGGAGGTTTTTGCTAGCTCTTGGCTGTACTGCCTGGGATTAGGAATGGTAAACTTCTTCCATTTAAAATTGTTTGTCCATCCTTCCCTGGCAGTTGGGTGCTGGCTGAGAGCAGTCAGTGTTATGTATGGCATGAAGTATTTAATTCCTGTGACAGAGCTGGTTATTGATATTAGTAACTCATTTCTTATCTAAATCACCATTACATTTGAATCGCAAATTGGATTGAAAATAACCGATTCCATGGAGCCGTATATCAGGTTCATAACGAAGGAGTGATAAGGCTCTGTTGTTGGATTTTGAACAATAGTGGAAAAGCTGTTCTTTATTCTGTGCCTTCGGGGCACCTATTAACTTAAACTTGCTGCATACCAAGTGTGTGTCAAGTCTGTGAACTTCAGTAATTTCCTAATGAACTGACAGTATAATTGAGCCTCCTTTCAAAAGGAAAAATGGCTTCGGATGTAATTGCAAAGAAGTTGAGGAGGTGGAGGTAAAATCACGCTTCAGCAAAGCTGTGTTTTGATATTGTGGCTTGGTCCTTCCCAGCAGGGTCAGAGATGTATTTAAGGTGCTCTAACAGGAGGCTAATCAGCCCAGGGTACAAAAGGGATGTTTCTTTTGTTGGGTTATCTCTTCTGGTGCATCCGAGGCAGAGGAGGAGAATCCCTTCCCTTGACCATGGAGAATCCCTTCCCTTGGTCATGGGGCTGGTGATGCACCCAGGATACGCTTGGCTTTCTGGGCTGGCAGCACACATTGCTGGCTCATGTCCTGTTTGTCACCCACTGGTATCCCCAAGTCCTTCTTCGCAGGGCTGCTCTCCATCCATTCATCACCCAGCCTGTACTGATACTGGAGATAAAGATCCCATCTTTTGGCAAAATGTGTTTCATTGGCCTGCCATGAAACATCTGAAAATGCATTCTCATGCCTTCTCATGTGCTTCTTACAAGGAAAATTAAATCCACATTTCTATTTGGGGAGAGCTTTTTCTTCTGGAGGAATACCCAAGAACTCTGCTTAGATTCGGTGGTTTTCTGACTTCATTTTCTGACGCTCTGCTCGTTAACTCTGGCAGCTCCCCACCCTGCCAAAGGATTTTACAGTTTTACACAGCTCCTCAAAATACACACTGTATCACCACTTGAGTGTGTTGTGTCTCTAAATCATAGGGCAGTTTTGCTGCCCAGCCAGACTTTTCTGAAGATTGTGGTCTGCAAGGACTTCAGGACCTACTTTGGGATTTTAAACGTATATGGCAACACACTACTTCTTTTTTCCCCTCTTCCTTTAGTTTCCTTATGAATTACTGTTGGGGTGAGTCACTACAGTATCATCTCACAGAATCACAGAATTGTCACAGTTAGAAAAGACCACTAGGATCGGTGAGTCCAACCATCCACCCAGGGGAACTCCTTTTATTAGCAACTGGATCTATGATGTTGCAAAGGCAAGAAAATGTTTCACCTACCCAGAAGGGGCTGTATTGCCCTAAAAGCCCCTCTCTGAGACACCCGAGTCTGCAGGTAACAGGCTTGGCTGCCCCAAAGCAGCAGTTTTTTTCCCCATCTCAGGTGGAGGTGGGAACCTGAGGGACAGGCAGACAGCTGGGGACAGCAGCTCCCACAGCCACTGAAAGGTAAATTGTTCCCTCTCCTGAATTGCCAGCTGCAGGTTTTAATGCAGCTCCTGAGGCCTTCTCTTCTGAACTGAGCCTTCATTTATGGCCAGCATAAGCAGATCATTGTACACGTTCATCCCGATAGCGAGTGAAGTGTGAATGCCCAGCTTTGTAGGAAAGGGCAGCACGTTGTTGGGCACTTGGGAAAAGACTTAGCTCGTGACAGCTGAAAGGATCATGCTGAGGAAGAGGAGTCTGGGGTGGTAATTTAGCAATCCCAACCAGGTCTTGGTGTCAGAGAAAATCTCTGAGACCTGTGTATCCTTCTAACCATTTGGCATCACTTACCACTGGCACCAGTCTCCCACCCTTCCTTTTTTGCACCTTTTTTTATCCCACACTGGGTCCCTGGCCCTTTTCTGCAGCCCCCGTGGGCCCAGGCACTCCTCCCTGCTGTGCTTCCAGAGGATTCTCCACTCCACCTTCCCAGAGGGTTACCATTACTTCAGGAAGAATGCTCTCACCAGCCTCTAACGTGAATAAAGCAGACACACCCCTCATACCATCTGCCACACATCCTCCTCTTTGCCTCCTCCTCTTTTCCTTTGCATCCGACCTCCCTGTATTTTTAGCTTGCCGATCCCCCTTGGGGAAGGGCCTGGTGTCTTCTGCGACCACCAATGTTTTACAACCAACAAGAGTGTTTTCCAGCCCTCTTCACTAGTGCGAAATCGTATCATTAACCCTGAGCCTTCAGTGCTGCAGAGCTAATTCACAGAATCCCAGACTGGTCTGGGTTGGAAAGCACCTTAAAAATCATCTAGTTCCAACCCCCCTGCATGGGCAGGGACTCTCCCACTAGACCAGGTTGTTCAAAGCCCCATCCTACCTGGCCTTGAACACTTCCAGGGAGTGAAGGGAACGATCTGCAGTGTCTGCTCAGGGAGCAGTACAGCCCACCCAGCTGGGAGGGGAAGGACCAGCCTGGTCAGGTCAACATCCTGGGCTGCTGAGCACAGAGCCCAACTGTGGCAGGGCAGGCATATCTTCCTGTGCAAGGCTTTAACCTCACCTTGTAGGCATCTCATTTTGTGATGGTGAAGTTGGCAGTCTTGGAAGACTTTCTGTCTCAGTGCAGAGGGCTCTTTCACTGGCCCAAGGGCTATTAAGTTTCTGCAACCTGCCTGTAAAAGGGAATAGTCTCCTCAGGATGCATGCAGGTCCTAGGTACCATCCCAAGTGTAGCACACGGAACTAAATGCAATCATTTTTCTGTGGGCAAATTAAAAAAAAAAAGGAAAAAAAAGATTAAAAAATTGTTATTTTAGACAAATGTGTAAAGCGATTGATGTTTCACAGTGATGCAAGCTTACAGCTGAGTCCCTCACCAGCCCTGCACTTTAGTGTCAGTATTTTAAAATGGAGGAAATCCTGTTGGTATTGATAATCTCGCTTTGCCTTTCAGCATGCACATCTCTGAAAGCCAACAGGAATTTTTCAGAATGCTGGATGAAAAAATTGAAAAGGTAAGACACAATAAAGCAAATGCATGATTTCATTGAGGAGGGGGACGTGCAGGTTTCCCAGCTCCATGGGGAGGACAGCCAGACACTGTGTGTTGCAGTGCTCCATGTTCTCTGATACTTGGAGGGACTCTGGTCTGAGATTTCCCTTACTGCTCTTTGGTTCAATAGTTCAAGTGCAAAGAAGACCAAAAAGGTAAAGAGGTTACAGAGGGGGTACTGGAAAGAAACCTTTGTCTTGTGAAACCATCAGCAGGCTGGGATGAACAGCAAATTAACTCAGCCCAATCACTGAGAACATGCATGGACCACTGGATAAAGGAGAAGAGCAAAGTGAGGTTTGATGCCCTTAGTGACTTGATTTTTCTTTTAATCTCTATGGGAGACAATTGAAGCCATAATGCCAGTAGCAGCTGGGATACCCTGCTTATTTCTTGCTGAATCTCTTCAAAATAGCTCACGGATCCAAAGGTTATGAGTAGTGTGGCTGTATGTAGAGGTCACCCTGCCTCAGGACCTACACTGAGTAAAATAATGATGCCGAAGATTATTTGAAGTAGAGAGTGAATAGTTCTTTACATAACTCATTGTCTTGATAGCAGCTTTCATGTGTTTCATGGGTCGTTTAGATGAGAATCCCAGCTTCTTTGTGAGAGAAAATGCTGAATAATTGTACTGCAACATAGATAGGAAACTGAGACTTGAGGAATTAAAGGGGCTATTTGGATCAAGTCTAGATCTCAGCTTTTGCTTATACATTGAGCTGATGTTCACTCACCAACATACTCTTCACACTTCATATTTTGGACTGGTGTATCTTATTTAATACTTGATATTAAATATTTGCTTCCCTGATTGGAATCAAGTCCTTTGTACTCCCAAATTGTAGCATTGGGTTGGAGAGCAGGACTTGGATTACTCTGAATTTCTGCCAGTTTTGCTGACACTCCTGCTCTTAGGAGTTGTAGTGCTACAGTGGGTGAATCTCTTATTTGTCCCAAGCAACTAATTTGTTACACTACTCTAAAAAAATTATTTCATGGAAGCAAAAAGGTAGATAAATGGGAAGAGTAGAAGTAAGGAAGAGTTTGTAGATTTTTGAGGAGAGTATTTCTATACCAATGTTTCACAGGAATAAGATTTTACTTAACCTATATGCATTTAAAAGTAGAATTTGTACATACCTGTAAAATAACAATCTCTCCTTTAAATAAGTGCATTCACCCTATAAATATTTAGGTGCTTTTCCTGGGCATCATCACCTTCCAAACACAGACTCTCCAGTGAAACGGATTGTCCAAAGATCTATCCTATCTACATAGCAGACTATCTGGTGGCTGTAGCTAATTATGAATAGAGCTGATGTTTTGTTTTGGAGATTTGTTTCAGGCAGTGATGCCATTTGTTCACCAGCTGCCACATTGAGATGCAGTTGACCATGTCTCTTCTCTGTTTGGGCCACGCTCTCAGATGCATGCAGTCGATCTCCAGAGCTCTTGTACTAATTTATCTTCTAGATCAGGAAATTGCCTGTACAGAGGAAATACAGTTTTATCTGTCAAAGAGAGACAGACAGCTGCTGTGCATTTCAAGCTGCTAACAGTTGATGGGATTGGCAGGAATTAATGCACAGCTGAACATCGGATTTGCTTTCTCTGGGGACCTCCTGTGCTTCAGGAAATAGTCTTCCTAAGAGAAGTTTTGGGGTTTTTAATTTATCTTTGCCCACAATACACTGTTTCGATAGATACCCACCACAAGTGCCAAAAAGATTGGAAAATATGAGGGGATTTGTTTGATCACTAAATAGCATTTTGAGTCCCTTCTCCAGGGAAATGGAGGACAGCAGTAGAACAATTAGAAGAATTCTATCACTGAGCAGCTCACCAGTTATGGATGAAATCAAAAGCAGTGTGACCAGCAGGTCAAGGGAGGTGATTGTCCCCTTCTACTCCACTCTGGTGAGACTCCCTGTGCCCTGTGCAGTGCAGTGTCCACTACTAGAGCCCCCAATACAGGAAGGACATGGAGCTGTTGGAGTGAGTCTAGAGAAGACCACAAAGACACTCTGAGGGCTGGAGCAGCTCTGCTCTGGAGACAGGCTGAGAGAGTTGGCGTTGTTCAACATGGAGAAGGGAAGGCTCTGAGGAGACCTTAAAGCACCTTCCAGTGTCTGAAGGGGCTACAGGAAAGCTGAGGAGGAACTTTTGACAAGGGCATGGAGTGATAGGATGAGGGGGAATGGCTTTAATCTGGAAGAGGGGAGATTTAGGTTAGACATTAGGAAGAAATTCTTTCCTATGGGGGTGGTGAGACACTGGCCCAGGTTGCTCAGAGAAGCTGTGGCTGCCCCATCCCTGGGACTGTTGAAGGCTAGGTAGGATGGAGCTTGGCATAACCTAGTCTAGAGGGAGGTGTCCCTGCCCATGGCATAGGGCTTGGGTCTAGATGGGTCCCTTCCAACCCAAACCATTCTATGATTCTATGAAATAGGCTGCAGAAGTCAAGGGGCCTTGCCTGTGGTTGATGGTCCCAAAACATCTACTAACGTTCATGTGGTAATCGAGGCCATGAATAGCGTTGGATTTGTAATGCAGATGGGCTGTTCATCTCTGACCCCATGGGCATGTGTCTACAGACACTCTACAGTCAGAAGCAAAGCATCCCTCAACTTGCATTGAAATCCCGAGGGGTGTTAGGTCACCTAATACAAATGAGTAACAACAACTCTAACGTGTGCTGTGAATTAGAGGGGGAAATTAGACGGGTGGTTTGGACTCAGCAAAGCGATTAAATGGACAGGGAGGGAGGTCAGCTGAAATAAAATTTCTGCAGTCAAAGTGAGAAATGGAAAGCTCACAGGCTGACGTTTTAGCAACTGAAAATACAAAATATTTACAAATCCTTGAGGTCAAAAAAGCCTCAACGAAATGGTCTGGAGAATTTTTGTTGGAAAGTCTAGCCCCTGTTGGTACCCAGCACACACTCATACATGCCCATATGAAGCTGAACTGCCTTCTGCAAATGCCACCTAAAGGTAAAAACCAGAATGTCAACCCAAGGGATGGAGCTTCTGCCTACCAAAATTCAGTGTCAAAACACTGTGAGGCATTCAGAGGGAGACATCTGTTACTGTCTGTGCATGAGTGTCTGGCCCTGCTCAGAGAGCTAGAGCTGAACTTGCATGTGGGGAACTGCATGTGCTTATGGTAATCCAGTTCCTAGGGTTTGTTGGGAGGAAGAAGTACTGAAGCGAAGGCTTGGCACTGAATGCTGAGGTAGGACTGCCTGAGAGTGTGAAAGTCAGGCTCAGTCATAGGGTTAGATGTTGGTTCTGCTAGTGTCAGCCTAGTCATTTCAGAGGCACCAGAATTTGAGCTAAAAAAACCCACCCAAAACCTGATGAGAAGCCAAAGATATGAAGTTGTGTGGGAGGCTGGAGTAGCTGGGTAGAGTTAAGCAGTGGACAGCACAGGAAGCAGTAGTTACACGTCACATGTAGCCGTCATATATATATGACAGACCATGGAGCGCTTCTCATGGTGGTGTTGCCATGGCGTAGCAACGTGCATCCAGACAGGTAGGAACCAGGTGATGAAAAGGTTGAAGAAGCCTCAGGGCAGCTTTGGGATGGTTTTCAGCTGATGGGATGCTGGTGCAGTGGCCAAGGGCGAGCACAGCTTTGGCAGGACGTGCACCACGCTGTAAGAGAAAGGGCAGTGCCAGGTGGGGGGCACACAGCTCAGCCTCTTGTGTCATATTTAGTGAGTGCTGTTAGAAATTGAAGGGGTCACTGCCTGAAATGTAGGCAGGGACAGGATTATTAGGCTAAAACTCATTAGCAAAGTGCATTACTGTTAATGACTCTATTGATTTTTCACTAGCAAAATAAGAAACAGGCAAAAATTAGCACAGTGTACAATTATTTAGTGCCACCCTCCAGCATTTTCTTCCCATCCTTTCTGTGAGTGCTGTAAACAAAACCAGACTGATGAAAAGGGGTTCCCACTGCCCAGCCAGGCCAGCGTGTCCCAGCGCTGGCCACCTCCTCTGAAAGAGCCCACTGTGTCCTGCAGGCTTGTTCAGCCATCACAGAAGAAAGGGCTGCTTGGTGCAGCTCGTTTCCCTCCCCCAGCCTGGCCGGCCTCCTCCTCTTCCTCCTCTCCTCGCCAGGATGCTGGTGCCAAGCCTGGAGCCGCGGCGGAAGGAGCATCTCCAGAGCTGCTGCCTCTCCCTCGGCGAGGCCCACAGCCAAACAAAAGGCTATTCAATTTGGGCAGCCTGGGGCCTTGTGTGTTGGCCTGTCACCCACAGCAATGGCAAAAAGGGCTTCTCCTGTCAGTTCTTTTTTCTTTTTCCTTTTTTTTTTTTTCTCTAAAAGGATCTAGTCAGCCATGGTGCATGCCCTGGAAGGGGCATCAGCACAGCATCGCTTCTCTAGTGGGAGGTGTCCTTGCCTGTGGCAGGGGCTTGGAACTAGATGATCACTAAGGTCCCTTCCCCCCCAAACCAGTCTGTGATTCTATGACAGATGCAGGAAGAGAGCAGGGGAATGAGCCCGTCTGATTTGGGTACAAGCAGCAGAAAGGAGGGAGCATAAAGCTTTTTAAAATTATCCTTAAATTCACACACTTGTGTTAAGGCATTTCTGTGGACATACACAAAAATGTTGAAGGTTGGACTTTGAAAGTGCAGGGAGGAAGAGGGATTTCTCGGGAATTACCTGGACTTGGACGCATGTGTGCCCATTCTCATCTTCCTCCATGTAGTTAATTTACACTCTCAATCATGAACATTTACTTAATAGCCCATGCTATTAGGGGCTGTTAAAGGATGTTATTAGCCACATGCTCAGTGCCTGTGACTCCTCTGGATACAGGACCCTGCTCCTCTGGGCAGCAAGGGACAGGGGTTGGCCAGCCATCCTCCGTCCTCATTTTCCAGCCACGGTACTGCTCTATATGGCAGGGGTGGGTTGTCACCTTCTCTGCTTTCCTGACACATCTGCTCCCAAAAAACCCCCACCATGACTTCAGTGTGCACTCAGGTACTACCAGAGCTCCTCTGCTCACATTGTGGAGCTCATCTTCTGCCTGCAGCTTCACATGGTTAGTATTTCAGTGTGGTATCTTCAGGCCTTAGAGGCTTTGCAAGGTGTTTGCTCACAGATCCAAGTGAGATTTGGCCCAGCCCCACCAGGATAACACTATCTCAAGCACAACAGGCCTCTCACTGACTGCAGGTGCAAACCACTCAAGGTATAATCTCCTCCAGCATCTCTCAAACATTCTCTGAAACAACTAGACAGCCAAAAATTGACATTTTAAAGTTTTTTACTGGACTGGGGCCATGGTGTTTAGCAGGACCAAAGCAGCCTTCGTTCTCTGCCAGCAGGGAGATGGAGACCTCTCCTGCTTTCTGCTTGAGGAGCACCAAAGAGAAACCCCTGTGTGCTGGATTTACAATGCAGCAGGGAAGGCAGCTTTGTGCTTTCTCTGATCTTCCTGAGGAACACTGACCTTATTACTGATAAAAATTCAATTAGGGAACAAGATTTAGACAAAAGCTTTTGTCTAAAAAAAAATAAAATTAATAGTAACATTTTCTGTTTCCTTGTAGCACGGTTTCTCCCCCCCTTCTTCTCTTTTTAGGAGGATAAATACCCATTGCTGTGTATTTATACTTGCCGTGAGCCCTCCTTCAAGAAGGTGCTAAAGCACCTGCTTAACTTTCTGCTCATGAGCTGCACCAGGGCTTAAACACCGTTTCCTTGGTGCTTAAAGATTAATATGTGCTTAACCTCACTGGATTGGGCCAGGACACTTCAGACCTTGCTGGGCTGAGCCCCACACGCTTTGTTTCCATGCTGGGCACGTGTTGTTGTGGGTCTTTGCAGCGTAGCCACAGGTGGGTCAGACATGCCATTTCCACCCCATGGCAAGGACTTCTTTGGCACGTTGCTTTTTAAGCAGCTTCTTGGCATCCTTTCAAGGAGCGATGCACTTGATTGCCAGAGAGCAAACCCAGAAGCAGAACAACAGCAGGAGGAATAGGAGGAGAAAAGTGCCAGATGGCTTTCTTCTGTGTTTTGGGGCTGTTCTGGTGGCCACTGGTGCAGAATGATGGGCCATGGGCTTCCTCTTGAGCAGGAGACCAAGGAACCAAGTAAAATTGCCTGCTAATGCCCTGAGGCTCAGTCATCAGCCACTGCTGGTGGCTTTCACAGCTCTGAAGCACGATGGACAAAGCCTCCATCACCACCGGCTTAGTCTCATGGTTTTGTCCAAATGCATTGTGGTCCCTGACATGGAGAAAACCTACGGATTTGGACTTTGCCGTAGAGTAGTTCAGCACTCCTCCTTTTAAACTAGAAGAAGGGAGATTTAGGTTAGACATTAGGAAGAAATTCTTTCCTATGGGGGTGGTGAGACACTGGCCCAGGTTGCCCAGAGAAGCTGTGAATGTCTCATCTCTGGAAGTGTTCAGTGCCAGGTTGGGTGGGGCTTGGAGCTACCTGGTCTAGTGGAAGGTGTCCCTGCCCATAGCAGAGGGATTGGAACTAGATGACCTTTAAGGTCCCTTCCAATCCAAACCATTCTGTGAAGATGATGATGAAATCTTTTACTTCAAAAAAATTATTTTTTGTCTTTCTTTTTGGGTCAGTGATTGCCAATTAAAATTGGGGCTGATAGGTCTCTTGGGGTTATTTTTTTAACATCCTAGGAAAACTCTTTTGTTAATAGTTCTGGGCCCTAGGGAACTACTGAAGCACGGCACGTGCCTGGGCATGGACTCTCCAGCAAGGCAAGCTCTGCAATCCCAGCCTCATCAGTGGGATTCTCTTTGCAGAGACATTTTGGAGCCTTTGTTGCTGACGTGTACCCCAGCTGTGCATCCCAAATAACCTGATTGCTGTATCAAGAAACATCTCTCCCTTTTCTTTTTTTACTTTTTTCTTTCACCTTCCTCTTCCCGGGCAGGACAGGGACATGTTTTGATTTGTGGGGCAATGGGTACCCCTTGGGTGAGTAGAGTTTCACTCATTTAATCACTGCAGTACGGGTGGGTCTCCTCTGTTTACAGGGGGTTGTTGAGCTTTTACACTTTATTGCAGGTCTGAGACTCTTGTGGTTTTCCTTTTTTTTTTCATCATTGGCCTCTTTTTGTTCTCCTTCTCCTGCCTCTTTTATCCAGGACATCTTTGGTGGCTTCTGTGTTGAAAAGCTCAGCTCTGGCTGTTTCTGTGTAGAGAAACAAGAATGTTGGGACCTGTCAGGTTCTCTTTGCAAGAAACAGCTAGTGAGGGACAGGGCATATCTTCTCCAGACCTTCCTGAGGTTAATATATAGCTGCTGCTGTAAGTCTTGTGTTTAGGATGGGACAGAAGATGTAACACAGCTGGTCTGTGTTTTGTGAAGCTTGGTCTGTTTTCCCCCATTGTGCAAGTGCAATTCCAATACTAATGGTATCTTTTACTCCTAAGTTAAACTCTTGCTGAGGTTATCAGGTGAGTTATTCGTGTTGACAGCACCTGACTTGCCTTGCTCATAGCATTGGGTACTTTGTTGCTTTTGCCTCAGAGATGATGTTTTCACAAAAGATCTGTAGGGTTGTGTCCATCCGGGTGGATCTTTACATAAAATAGTTTTTAAAATCGGTTTATTGGACCTTCCTCCCCAGTTCAATATAGGGGATGAAAATTACAAACTCAAGAGTGACAGAAAGGGCAGGGTCTCCTATCCTGGTTTCATGCAGACCTTCCAGAAACGAGTTGTGCAGTCTCTGCTCCTGGTTTTTCAGGTTTCTACCCAGCTCTGAACTTCAATCTCCTAAGTTTAGAGAATGGAAATATATTATTAGTAGGTACCTGATTGATGGTATACCTGTCCTCAAGTCGTGGTTTACAAGCTGTCTGGGTTTTCTCCATGCAGGGCCGCGATTACTGTTCAGAAGAGGAGGATGTCACATAGTGCCAGTTCTGCCGCTCGCCCCAGGAGTACTAACTACTGTGTAAATAGATTCCAACCCAGTCGAGACCTTTTGGAAGTCTTCTAGAGCGAACAGCACTACATAACAGAAGAAGATCATTTCCACATTATATGCTCCATTCAGTTACAGTGTTTCTTAATGAACTGATGAGGAATATTGCTAAGAACTCGTAAAGAACTGTTTTTGTTGCTGCTAGTTAAAACTTGTTGCAACTTCTCACTTTTTTCTGTGTCCAGATAATGCAGCAAATCCTTAAAGTTTAATCCAAAAGACGTTGTTGATTTTATTGAGGCTTCTGGCCTGTTTTCTATCAGATGAGGTAGTGTTATACAAAGCTTCCATAAGTGACCATTCAACCATCTAAGAAACACCCCTAAGCTGTCTGTCAGTCCGTGTTCGGGCCGGAGTGCTTATTAATGCTGATGATTCCAAGCTTTGGAGATGGGATGTTTTTGCCATGGCAGGCCTTGTTTCTCTGCTGAGAAGAAGCTGGGAAACTCTTATCCATTAAAAGCATGTTATCACTGAAATACTGGAAGTGATTCAGGAGCAGGAATTTGTATTTTAAGAGGAAAAAGAGTTTCATTTAATAGGTATCTTAATCAAGGACTAAGCTTGCAGTATTGGCTTTGCTGAGCACGAATGGGAGTGTGATCACAATCATTTTGAATCTCTTTTTTTCTAAGAAAATAAACATTTTACTGTTTTTATGTATTCTTGTATTTTACCGTTCCTACAACGCAATGATATTTTAAGAGTCTGGCAACAAGGAAGGCTGTTGATGAGTCTTTGGATCTAATCTCTTGAAGCAGCTCTGTGCCAACAGGGGTATCTGTTGCCTGTCCTGTAGAGTTTATTTTTCCATATTATACAGAGAGGATATTATTACCTTCTCAAAGGCAGCTGTAATCTTTTTAACAAATGCTCTCAAGAGAAAAAAAAAAAAAGAACACAAACAAAAAACCTCAAGGAAAAAAATACCTTTTGTATTTATTATTTCAAAAGAGATTGTTACTTGTGCCAGTATTTCTTCCTGCTTTGATACCAGGTTTGCACTGCAGCCCATGGAGAAGTGTTGTCAGGACAGAGGGCTCTGTATCATAGCTCTGCTGTGTGTGATGCATGTGGAACAGAGGAATAGATTGCATTAATAGCATTGTATTCTGAAGTGGCTGATGTTTGAGTGGAGCACTCAGCCCAAAGCCCTGTAACATTGGCCATTTTTTACTGGATCTCCTGAAAATCAAATCCCTTAAAGGGTTTCAAGTCCCTGAAAAATCAGCTGTGATTCTGAAAATCTCTAAAATATTAGGGAATTTCTTGACTAAAGAGCTTTCCTCCAGTGTTCGCTCTGAGTGGGGTTGGAAGTTCCGGTAAGAAGATTTTTTTTTTTCCCTATCAGTGCCGTGCTGTTCCTAGAACACATCCAAAAAAAAACCAAACCAACTTCAGGTGTCCTGCCTTGCCCCCCATTTTTCTTTGGCTTTTGTGTGGTGGATGGTGCAGTGGGTTTAGGTCACCAAGGTCAAAGAGACCCTGTTGCTCTTATCCGTGGAGGACTGGATTTGGACACCTCCAGCAAGGGCAGTTCTCCAAGCAGCCTTTGCCAGGCTGCAGCAGCAAGTTGTCTTCTTAAGGTAGAAGCTATTTCCAGGTGCTGCAAACTGCTCAGTCCACTGGTCAGCCTCAGTTTGAGTTGAGGGGTTGCTGTGTCCCAGGATCAGGACACCTCAGGCCCTGTCTGGCTTCAATAGCTGTCCATATAGAAGCTCAGTGGCAGAATCCTCTCTGGCAGGTTTCACCATGAGGTGCTTTATCCTGTTAATGTGACCAGCAGCAACTTGGTTTTTTTCTTTTTAATTTAGCTGCATACTTCTCTCCATGGCACCCAGTTAAATGCTCACTTTGAGCTTGAAGCTGGCAGTCATCTTCTTTCTTCTTGTTCTTCTGCATCTTTTACTGCTTCTTCATCATCATCTTTGTCATCAATGTGTGGGACTGAGAACCTGCTTCCTAAAAGCCAACTATAACATCAGCCTTATGGCCTCCTTGTCTTACACCCATGGCAGCATCTCAGCAGAGTTGTGAACACCAACAGAACATTTTAGGGGAAAAGCATCCTTTTTTTTTTTTTAAAGGCTGTCCCACATTATCAGAGCTGACACTAGTTAAGTGCAGCAGTTCCGTGCAGCAGCGGGGCCAGGACGGTGCAGAGGACCCCACTGATGACTTCCACCCCCATTACTGAGGAGTTGATGAAGCAACCCCAGAGGGTGAGCTCCAGCCTTGGGTCTGTGTCATTATCCGCCATTGCCAACTGTCCCTGATTTATCCATTGGCTGCCACACTGCAGAAGAAGAAGGAAGTGCTTGATTTCCTCCCTCTCAGAATAACTTACCTCTTCCCCCATCACTCTGCCAGGCCTGGTGCTTTCTGTCTAAATCAGGAGACGAGCTTTTATTTCCAGGTTCATTAACCCTTAACAAGGCTGTTTGCAGGATGGTGGGCTGCAGTCTGGGGCCCCTGTGCCCCTGGAGCTGGAGCAACCAGCATCCTCCATCCCTGCAGACTTTCGTTCCCCAGCCTTCAAGGTATGGGTTGAATAGAAAATTTGTTCCCTGTATATATATATACACACACATATAAAATTTAAATTTTGAGACAAAAAGTTCTCAAGTGCGATTGCTATGAGGAACTAGAAAGCTGCATGTGGGAACTGAGTAACATTCTCAGGTTTTTGGCATTCTGCTTTTGTGTCTATTAATAATCCCCTGGAGTGAGTCATATGGAGATGCATTTATTCACTGAGTCGGAGAGAGCTACTGCCCAAAATAGCTGCTATGTAATTTTTTATGATGCTGTAATGCCAGTGCAGTGAAGATTGACATCATTTAACAGAGATGCTCCCTGCCTGGCAATCAGCTAACCCCGTGGCAAGCCCGAAAATAACCGTGGAAAGCCACATGCTCTGTTACATAAAACAGCCGTGAGAGCCAGCCCGTGCTGGAAATGCCTTTTTGCCCTTTCCTGCATCTTTTTTTTTTCCCCTTATGCCTTTCTAAGCTGCCTTTGCTAATTTTCTTAAGCCCAAGGAGTGTTGGCCCAGCAGAGGGCCAGGGAAACGGCTGCTGTGGAGAAGAGGATCACGCATGTCTCTGACAATCAACATTGGCTCTATCCGCACCCTGCTGCCTCTGAGGAGCAGGGAAATCATAAAACACAGCAAATTCAGTGTGCCCAGCTCCAAATTTCTCATCTCATCCACTTTGCTGCTCCACTGGCTCCATGTTTCCCTGCACAAACCTCTGAGCATCCTTCTCTGCCAGGATCCTGCGCAAAACCCAGCAGCTCCTTCCCATCCTGGCCCTCGCAGCTGTGACAGCAGCACCACAGAAGGGCAGGAAGGCAGCAGGGTGCCGGGCTGGGGTGTTTCAAGGGCCACTGAAAGTGGTTCTCTGTATTTCTCCTCTTCCTCCGCCCTGTGCTGCTGCCAGCAGGTCTGTCCTGGTGTTGCAGCTGTCAGGTGCCAGAGCCACCCCAGGGTGCTCCCCAAACCCCCATGTGGTACCAAGCTCTGCACACACTTTGTATTGCGCAATTTTGGCTTAAATGCCTCTGCTGTTGGCCCAGGCCTCCACCAAAGGAGTAATAAAGATGAATTCATCCACGCTGGGGTTTAACAGCTTGGGTGAACTTTCCCAGGCAAACCACGTTTTATAGGGATCATTCCAGCTGGAAACATTTATTAACATTATCTTTTTATGTAGCACTTTAGCAGAAAATGGGACTCCTGCCATCCGAGCTTCAGGCTGACGTGCATGATGGGCCTTGGGATGTGGAACAGCTGAGGCTGAATTTTTGTCAGAGCCACTGAAGTCCCCCAGCTTCAGGTGACCTAACTGGGAAGTGGAAACGTGAAAATTGAGTAACAGCTGATCGAGAATTATTAATTACTTAAGGATGGTGATGTACCGATGCCCATATGCTTCCCTTAGCCTTCATGCATCCATGCAATGAGTCTCCATGTAGAGCAAGTGTCAGGATCATGTTCAGAGCTGGAAATAACTAAGTAGTCCTGATTTCATGTTATAAAGGCATGCAGAGCAGGGCAGGGCTGGGAGGCACCCTAGCTATTAATTTTGCATAATCTTTTTGCCTTTTTAAGAGCCCATCTGCAATGGAAGGGTGACTGTTGCTTCAAACAGCTGGCAAGGTGGTGGAGATTAACATGGATAGGTAAAACCAGATCCTTTGCAGATTGTGGGAGAGTATTGGCTCCTGGAAGAGAGTTTTTAAACTTTTAAGTAAAAAGTAATACAAAATAAACAGTTTGCTGAAGGGTTTGCTCCAAGATCTCGAGTTAATCCAGTAAAGAGAGAGAGATGAAAACTTTGCTGCTGCCTGTGGTTCTGCTCTGAGCCTCGTGAGGCCCTGGCAGCAGCTTAAACCATCCTGCACCAAGGTGGAGCATTTTGCCTGCCCAAGAGACAGGATTTCACAGAATTTGGTGCTTCCCTTAAGCAGCTGCATCCCTCTGCCCCCCCATGAGCAGCCCCACTGATGATCCACAGCTATAGAGTTGGGTGCTGAAAAGGTTCAGCACTTCAGTGGTGAGACTGGTAATGCTTTCTACTTAATAAATGTCATAAACACAGCTGAACACTTGAACAGCTACTTGAAGTTTGGGGTCTTCATCTTTATTTTATCTTAACTTCCATGGAGGGAAAGCTCTTAGGAGTAGAGGTGTCAGAGAACAGTTGGTAACAGCAAAAGGAGGATTTTCCTCTGAGGCTTACCCATTCAGGCCCAAGAGAGACCTGTTCCCATTAGAACTGAAAAACAAACCAAAAAAACCCAGCATCAGTATTGATGCAGCTACCAAAGGCCTTGCTGAAAACCAAGGCAAGCACGGCTGGCTGGGCAAGTGGGAAATCAGCTTGACCAGAATATTTACATTTTATTAAATCTTTACAATCAGCAATTATAATCAAGTACACAATTATGTACACAGATTATATACATTATAGCCCAGACTTTTACATCACAGTACATAGTTGCCCTTAGAAATATTGTATACACTTTTCACCAGACAGTAAAACCCAACAATAGTGTTACAGCACCTGTTATTAGACATCTTTCATTAAGAAAATATACGGCTGTAAATAGGGCTGGCTAAAAAAAAAAAATCTTATAAAATCTGAACATACAATATTTCATTCACAGAATGTTTGGTTGTGGTTTTTTTTCTACGTTCTGACTGATGCCTTTTGCATAAGATGTCCCCTTTTTCACCTCTCGCCATACACACTCACTCATGCCCAACGCTGCGCCTTCAGGTGCACTGGCAGCAGGAGGAGAAACCAAGCTGGGCTCATTTTGAAACTTCATTAAGAAACATCAAATGTAAACAATTGAGAAGATTCCTCTAAGATCAAATGAGAAATTAATTGGCTTATCTGAATTATGTGGCAAGGAATAAGTGCGGTGACTCCTGAATGTTTCAGTGTTTGATACCATAGGAGTAACTGTACAAAACCATACAAAGGAAGAGGCCATTACTGATTAATGATGTATGAGCAGTATTCCACGTGGAGGGAGCAGACTGCTACCAATTTGGGAAGAACCTTACTCCCCTCTCCAAAAGGTTTTGGTGTTTTGATGAATACATTCTTTTCGCTTTTTAAGATGACATGACAGAGAACTGAATTATTTTCAGAATGATATGAAAAGGTTAAACTAAAGCCTATTTCCTCGTAAGGAAATACAAAGTGAAAATAACTTGAATAAAACTGTCTGCCCCCCACAGTTGAATCCTCTTTCCATAAAGGTCAACCTTACCCAATTCAGTTCTGTAGACAAAATTATGGCTCTCATGATGGTTTCAAAGGTAAAGCAGAACAAAAAAAGAAACCCTAACCCAACAGGAAGGAGCCAACAGCCATCTGAGGTAGGTCACCACCAAAATGATGCTTCAAATCCATATGGAGTTCTGGGATTGCTCAAAAATCCCTTAAAAGGAGAGCTAGCATCTGCTAACAATAGATGTGGAAAAAAAAGCAGTTACATAAAAATGAGCTGGTGGTGGCAAAGGAAGTTAATCTTTTAATAACATTTTACATCTACACCTAGATTTTCTGCAAGTAAAAAAAGAAAACCTTTAGTTGCTGTATTGACAGTCTTAACAGAATGACCTGAGGGCCTCTAGAGCTACAAAAATAATTCTATTTCCACCAGAAGAGCTAACAAGTATGAAGATGCAGTCTGTGTCGAAGAGCACGAGAACAAAAATGCTCTTTTGTGGCACTGAGCACTGGCAGATCAAAGGAGTTACCAGAGTGAAACCTTTTGATCTGCACCTGATGGTTGCACTTGGCCACGTCACTTCCAGCCCCAGCACAGGCCGCGGCTCCGAGGGACGAAGGACACTTAAAAGGCTCCCATGATCCAGCTCCTTACATGAAGGAACTCATGTAACAAAAACCATAAATAAAAAAACCCTCTCAACTGAAAATCCCAGCTGCTTCAAGCCCTGCTCATGCAGTCCAAACCTCCATACAGTTATTTGTGCAAAGGAATTATAACTACATTTAAAAGCTAAATTATTTAAAAGGACACTTACTCACTATTTTGCTACCACTTCATTTCCTCCTCAAAATCAACTCCTACTCTAGTGATTTAAAGTTCTCATTCAGTTATGGACAATATTCTGATCAACTGTCATGCTCTCAAAAGGTGCCTGTGCATTTTGATACTCTTGAAAGCAAGTGTCACCAAGTACAGGTGTATACAACATTTGCCTGGGATTTCTCCATTCATACTGTACAGGAGTATACATAAATAAATACAGTATGGCTGTACTAATTAACAGTTGCATATTCAGCACGCGTAACTTCACCAGCTAAATGAAAGGTGCGATTCAGATTGGGTTGGTTTTTTTAAATTCCACTGATGAAGATAAACCTTCATTTTTAGCCTGGTGCAGCATATAGGCAGTGTTAATTTACTCTTTTAATATAAAACAAGTCTTTGAACCACAATTCACTAAAAGCAGTTTATATAAATCAAGTTAATTAGTTTTTGGCAGTTTCTTTGGACACAGTCAAAACATCTCTCAGTTGTTTAAACATCCCCATTTTTATTGAAATAATGTTTTTCATAATAGGGATGAGAGATGAGGACTCAGACTTACCTGTAACAAACTCCTGCAGCCCAGAGTAACATACCAGTCATCCTCGCAGCTCACGCCACTGTACTTTGAACTATGGACCCAAAAGCCCAAGTTGTTGCACTTCACTACTGGTACTGGCCTCATTGCCTTAAGTATTGTCACATGGATAGAAGTTGCATATAAAAAGAATGACAACAAAGTCAAGCTGTTAGAAGTCAAACTTGTAGAAAAAGGAAGATTTTTGTTATAGCTGATTTAGTTCTGTTTAGTGTCCTTTCAGAGAACATTGCCAGTTTAAATTCTGTATCTCAGGGTAGATTGAGTTTTTCAACCCAGAAGGCCAAAAGAAATACCTGTAACTCAGTATCTGCCTTGTCTACTGTACCTTAACCTCGAGCACAACTTCCACACCATGTGATGAACCTTTATATCTGGTAGACCCCAAGGCTGTCTTATTTTCCCTGATGGGACCTGCCTACAAAACACACACTGCCTTTGGTTTATGCAGTTTCTCTAGTTGAAAGCAGAACAGAAGGGAAAACTTGCATGTCATTGTGGTCGTTCTTCGTGGTAACGGACAAAAGGAGGATAAGCAACACCACTATGGCTCCATGTGATATGTCAGGACAAAATCAAACAGCTTCTAGCTGTTAAGACACGACAACTGGAAACACAGCTTCACCTGCTGCTATCAGTGAAGGCTTTCAGCTCAGCAGGGACCAGCGAAACCACGCCTTGGCTCCACCTGGAGCAGAGCTGACCTGCCACCTCCACATGCCCTCATCAATAACCCTTATGTGGCATGTTAACCCCACTGTGCTCAACTTTTGCTTTCCAGAGACCAAGGGAGCATGACCTCTCAGAGCTCGGAAGGCAGAAGTTGGGCTCATCCCCTGCAGGAGCCTCCTGGGTTGCAGCACCATGCAGTGGAGCCAGACAGATGCTTCAATTGCACGTTCCCATTTTGAAACAGGAGAAATTAAAACAATACAAGGAGCGAGTGCTGGATTTCTGTGGTAATTTCCAGGTGAAACCTGGCTACTCATTACAATACTGAAGGTTTTCTAGTTCTCAGATATCAGGGCCTCACTTCTACCCAAAGAGTTCTCAATTTGTTTACTAACAAATAAGTTATTATTACAAGTCATAGCTCATCCTTTTCCATCATTTCAAATGCTTCTATATCTTCATTCCAGTCTGCTAATATGGATTCCATAGGTTGGACTTTATTGTCCCAATTGACTTTGGAATTTGACTCTGTCTCAGTCGTTTGTTCCTGAGGCTGGTGATCCCCTTGCACACATGCTGGCTCCAGAGCACCAGCCTCATCGGTTCCAGGGACGTAGGAATCCTGATTTGAAATGGAAACACTGTCACTGGCTGCGTCAGCAGGAGATAAAGAATCAGGGTCAGTAACATCAGAGTTTTCTCCTTCTTCAGGCTCCTCGCTGACTGCACCAACATCCTGAGATGCTGAAGGAGCTTCTTCTGAATTCTGTTTATGTGAATCATTTTCAGATAATTTCTGGTCCATATGCTCCATTTCTAAGTCTTTAGGAGGAGAGAGAAAAAAAGTGTTTTGAAAAAAATTAGAAAGACAGCGTTTTATTATGTGTTTCAAATGCAAGGTCACTTCCCTTGGCCTCATTTCCTCAAAGATGTGCAGACTTTACATTGATATGAAATGTTAATGTTATTAAGAACGTATTTTACAGAGGGAGGCAAGGGAAGACATTTAAACACATTTTAAAGGAAGGCAAACAATACAGTGAGACTAGTGTTGGTTCTTCAAACTTGAATAGTGACTTCTATTAGTGCTAGTTGCCATCCTTCAGTCTTAAGCAAATGTGCACTGAACTTTAATACCAGATTTTAAAGCGCTCCCAGATCCACCAGGATCCCACATCTAAGCGAGTGGGAGTCAGACAGAGCTTTGCAAGTTCACTGAACCGTGAATGAGAGAGAGAGCCAAAGCCAAAGCCTCCCTCAGCACCTCCCCACTCAAAGTAACTAATATACAGGTCTCAGGTACCAACTTAGCTTTACAACAACCGTCCAGTTTAACCAGGCAGATTGCTCTGGAGGCTGATGTTTACAGCAAGTATACAGGACACTAATATTTCAAGACTTCTCGGGAGTTTAACTGCACACGCTGTTTTTAACATGGGATACTTACTGCTATCAATGATGTAGTTTGGAATCGTTTTACCTTTAAAGATTGTTGCTGGGATTCCAAACGGAAGCACGAGGAGGGGGGGAAGAAGCAGATACGGATTACAAATCCTCAAATGCAGAGCTGTCTTTTGTACTTAGTATTTTGTTAAATAATTAGAGACAGGAGGCATTAGGAAGCAGCTATGAAGAAACAACACTGTAGCTTTCGGCATATCAGCTTTGCAAACACGCAGAAAATAAACACTGGCTTGAGAGAGATACTTGTTCTTACAGACTCTGCTTGGACAAAGCAGTGCTATGAGGAAGGCTTACAAAAGGAAAACCTACAAGTTTCTGCCACATGCAAACATTTTATCTGGGAATGTATTAGCTTGCAGTTTTCCTGTTTCATACAAGAGAAACTGCAAAACGTCTGAGGTGAGCAACCGTATTTCTCATGATAACCACTTATTCTTAGATAGGCAGAATAGTTGTACCAGTTTGTCTCTTTCCTTTTGGGTACCAAGAATGTCACTGGGGAGCTTGATAAGAGAGAGGCATTTACAATGTAGGGCACTGCAAACACTGATGCTATTCCTGACACCACTTCAAAGCAGATTATGACAAAAAGGGTTCAAAAGGAATCCAAAAGGCTGCATTTTCTCATTAGTCAAAATATGAACAGCTTTTCTGGATGTTAACTTGAGGGGGGAGCAGCTAATGACACATCTCAGATAATGGTCTTCTTATGAAAGAACCAATACTAATGTCAAACAGAAAAGCAGAGCTCCCAGATGAGGCCTCTGCACCGTTGGGTAGCAGCAGCAATCACTGTTGTACGTTTCACATTATGCCACAGCACAGATGGAAGCTAAATTTGTATAAACAACCTCTCATCTTACCTCTGTCTTTTGCTTTATCAGAAAGAAGCACCTCCACAGCCTCATACTCCCGGATTGCATCCAGTATAATGTTTCCTTCCTTGTTGAAGAGGAAGAGCATGGGAATCGTGATGTCATCTGTATTCTTTCCATCACCCGCCATTTGGAAGAGAGGAGCTGTGTCACTGCTGCTTCCCTCGTTGTCATCTAGCCAGATGCCCACAAAAAGAAAAAAACAAACCTCCTGTCAGATAAACTGACAACAACTCTGAACTCCAGCAGTTTTTCAGCAGCTTTCTACTGCCCAGTCAGTTAGGAGGATCCCAGGCAGAAAACAGTAACTTGGCTGTAAAAAGAAAAAAGCCAACTGGTGCACTTGTTTTCCTGAACATTTTTCAATTGTATCTCCAGTTCCCCTCAGCAGTCAGCAGACAGCACTGCTGCAACACTCACTGCTCCTTAAAATAACAACTTTTAATCTGCAAAAACGGTGACAATCCTAATGTCTTTAGGTACACTTTCTGCACAGAACCAGGCAAAACCAAAGCATTTCTTCACCTTCTGAAAGCACAGTTTCTGTGTTGGAGTACTGTCCTCTCAGAGAGTTTAACAGCTCCCTGTCTCTAGTATCTCCAAATCTGTAAAATCCATGTTACATCTACACAAACTTAAAAGTTTAAGTACTAAAAATTTTATTTACCAATAACGATGCCTCCTATTGCTCCAGCTTTTTGAATGTTTCGTGCCTTTTCAGCAAACATACACTGGCCTCTTTGCATCAGACCAATTTTCTCTTTCACTGCCTCAGGATTAGTGATCTCTGAGCATCCATTATATGGCTTAACGGTTGCAACAAATCCTCTTGTCTGGAAAAACAAAACCAGAAAGAATACATTACAGCACTGGGTTCAAGCTTGCAAAGAATTCCTAAGCACTTTCATTTCTTCAGTTAATCTAAAGCATTTAGTGCTGTCTTCTGTCAGTGCAGGCAACCCTGAAGCTGGAGTTCTAAGAAGGAAGGAATGACTGAGTGAAACCCAAATTTTCATACTCAGTGTGTTTTGTCTATACCTGTGAACTGTTGTCCCTGGAAAATTTTCACCTGGGAACTGCTACTCTGGAACTCTTCTTTGGGGCTGCACCTTGCCCAACCAAAGTCATCAGGTTTTCCCACTGCTTCCAGTTAGTGCCACTGCCTCTGGGATATTTTCTTCTTCCACCTGGATATAGCCTTTTAGAAAAGCTTTCATAAGAACAGCTCACTCTAACTCTAAAAGGGCTGACACGGTGGGAAAACCTTCCCCTAAACTAACATCTTTTAAGATAGGCACTGCAGATTACATACATCATACTAGGTATGCATTTTAAATCCTAAACCATGACTGATAACTCAGGAGCACAGCATGAGCCACAGACCAATATGCCACTACTGTCATTGCTGTCATTCTGTCACTGCTGCACCCTTTCATTTTAACCACTGTAATTAAATTATCACCCTCTAGCTGCCCTCCCCCTCACCCCCCCTCCAAAATAGTACCAGTGCTGTCAAATTTAGGCTTGTGCAGTAAGTAACAGAAAGCTAGGGACAGATCTCACACACATCTTACATACCCCTGCTTTGTGTTTGGACAAGTCCATGCCAAATTGTGCTGGCCCAGCAGTCAAGACCACCCTGCCAAAGAAGGGATGGGAAACAATCTGAACAGCACGAGGAGGAAGCTGCTGCTCTTTCTGTTGCTGACTGGAGAGTTCAATCATTTCCTGCATGAACCGTAAGCCATCTTCAGCATCCAGTGAACTTGCTGCCTGAGAAGTAAAGAAAATAAAGTTCTTTTTAAACCTTCTTCAAGGTTTGAAAGAAAATAAAACTGAAGTTTGGTTTGCTTGGATCACTGCTACAAAGATTTTTAAAAACAGAGTGGGTGCTTGTGGGCCCTCCATCTTTCTCATAAGGAATTTCACTTTATAGTGTCCCTACCACACAGCAGACCAAAAATACATAAACATGTAGAAGTAATTCATGCTGAAAAGTAGTATTTTCAGGTAAGATGCTGTTAACTGCATCACTTTGACATGAACAGCCTCCATCTAATTTAATGCAAGATTAGTTAAAAGTGACACTGAGGAACAAAGTATTAACAAGCATCAGCCTTCTAAATACAGCTGCATATTGAGCTCATGTGTCCTCTTCCCTTCCACAGCCTGGCTGTCCCTCCTGAACCTCCAATGTCAAGTATCATCACTAGTAGGATTTTGCTGGAAGTTTTCAGAAAAAAACTGTTAGTCTTACTTGCACCGCGTGCTGTACTAATTGTACTCTTCCATCTTTCAGATGGATCAAACTGACTCCCATCTTCTTCAGTATCTCCAAGTGTTCAGGATTACTGGCCATGAAATCTCTGGCTCTCAAAGGTGGTTTTGGTCCACTTCCCAAACTCTCTTCTCTGCCAAAAGAAATTAGAGATCGAAGCTTTAAAAAACATATTTTTCTTGAAACATAACTCTCATGTTATTCCTACCACCACGAGATTAGATTTCTTAGGAGTAATGTTGAGTACAAGTTTCACTAGAATGCAACTTCTCTGTCAAACTGTCTCTTTTAGAAGTTGTCAGTGTTATCAGTAATTTTGTAGTGCAAAAAGCAGATGCAGTGCTGATAAAGCTACAGTGTGCCATTGCTCATTTCTAAATGGTCTACATTATTATAAGCCTGCCTAAAAACACTTTTCCTCATAGAGTTGCCACTTAGTTTTACTCATGAAGTGTAGATAGCGAAGAGGTGGTCAGAAGGATGAATGTCCCCAGCTTTAACAGACTGTCCTAAATTCTTCAGAACAGCAGAATATATCTACGGTAGCATCATTTGCTCTCTACAAAGAAGAGTCTCAGAACTCAGAAATACTAATTCTACAAACTGAAGAGAGATATTTCCTGTAATACCTGGGCTACAATTCCCACTTAGAGTATGTGGCTCATTAAGCTTCTTTTGCTTTGAAAGACTGGCTAATTCCAGCTGGAAATGAGTAAGTCTTACTGATGATGCCAGAGAAAACATAACTGATTTTTTCCTGCAGCCAGGCTATCCATTCCAGAAGGACTCTGAACTCGAGCAGAGCTAACTCCAGTAACACCTCGTATTTCCCTTTCCATCCATAAAAGACCCTGTTTCACTCAGCCCTACACTAACAAAAGAGAAAATGTTCATCTTACGCTCTGGAGATACCCCTGGGACAGCTCTTATCCACCACATTTTTCAGAGGTTCACGAATACTCTGAGCAAACATAGGGTCATTTGGGAAAAGAATCTGGGTGTTTGGGCAGGTCCAGTCGAAGTTGCTGTCATCCAGCTCTGTGTATTCTGTAGTCTACAATGAAAGAGAGATCACCTATTAAAAATGCAGGTTATATTTTTATAAGAAGAAAATTGACAGACAGACCTACCCATAAGTACTCTTTGTACTCAGGACCTAGAGCAGCTGAATGCAGTAACTGTCCTACAACCACAGGGTTTCCAGGAATGAAGAGCACATCCCTCTGCCAGGCCTTGCAGTGAGAAAGGGTAACCAGTGCACTACAGCCCCTTGCTAGGGACAGGAATACAACACCAGTTCTCATTTGTAACTTAACAAACTTGCATCCTCAGTTTTGAGAATTTTTTTCTGCAGGAACAGCTAATCCTCTCCTGGCACACAGTACATCTCCAGCCCACTTGTGACATAGCTCATGCCCTGTACTTTTATGTGCTGGACAACTAAAGGAAGTCGTTACCATTTCTTTTGATGCTGCCTTTATGCTGAGTGGGCCAGCTGCAGGCACTGGGTAATTCTTGTTTTGTATCACTAGGAATGTCACATCTTCTCATTCTAACAAAAGAGTCTCCTCAGGAGCCATACGGACTCACAAGTCTGAATGGGCAAGGATGAATCTATATAGAATTCAAACAGTCTCTATTTTCAGAAAAGATGACAGAGTTAACATTTGCACAAATCACTGTTTTGTACCATGTGAAACATGCACAGGGATTTGGAGCCATATTTAGCCTGTTCTTAGTTTTGCCAATAACGAGTTGGATAACTGGCAAGTTATTTTTCTCACCTATAAACATTAACATAGTATTTAGCTACTTGCAAGAAAACCTGTTTGCACCATATCAGCTAACTGAAAATCAAGTATTTAAAGGCTCCCTAAAAAACAAGACCTAAAAGGCTACTAGTTTACTGGATTGAACATTTTAAAGTACTTATGCTCTTAGTGTGACAAATGGTAGTGCCATCACTGAGGAAAGAAGGTCTTGCAAGCACTACGGCAAGCATCAGCATGCTAAGACATGACCTTTCCTGATGATGAGAATAACTACAAACAGGATGTTGGGCTGCTGCTACCAGCTCTCTCACAGACATTGCAGCTTACTAGCACTGTGTTTATATTAAAAATATATTTACACATTCCATTTTTTCTTACCAATTTTTTCCCCTCAGATAAATTCCACAAACGAGTAACATACTTGTCTTCATAGCCTTTTAATGTATTTTGTTGACACCATTTTCAATGGATCTTACTTGTACTGTGTGTAGCTTTGACTTAACAAAGACCTTAAGAAAACTACCTTTGAACAGTTTACTCTATCCTCTTTATTGGCCTTTTATTAACATTTGCTATTCTCAAGAGAACTACATATGTCAAGCCAGCACTTGGCACGGCAGCAGCTGTGGGAATCCTGTCTGTCTCCCAGATATTAACTTCTCATGTTGGGAACTAAAGTTCCATAAAATGCTCCTTCAGATCCTTCGGAAAACTTCTTGCGTAGTTCAAAAAACATAAATCTCTGTTTCCAAAACTCAATACCAAAGATAAATGCTCAAGGAAAGAAGATTTTGGAGAAGGTGCAGGATCTCCGCCCTCAAAGAACATGAAAAATGAACCCCATGGCCCATTACAGGTATTACATGTTAGACAAGAAGAGCAAGCAATGAATTTTTTTCCCCACGGTCCAATGCTAGAGTCCATAGAACAGTGCTTTCTACTCAGATTTCTGCAGGACACATGGCTTGAAACACAACTCGAGCATTTTCCTCTGCTCCAGGCATTATTGCAAAACCCATAGTAAAGGGTAACAATGGAGGCAGACTAACATAAGGGAAATGACATCCCTGATGCCCTGGACACCTCTCTATTCACTTTCTCACACTCTTCTTTTGCTTGCCAGTAGTGTTATTGCCTGAAAGATAAACTGTGTCACCTTATTGGACACAAAAAACAAGAGACAAGCATTTATGATGCTTCACAGCACAGTTCTGTTACTGTAGGTTATTTTGGAAGATGAAGTAATTTATAAATCTGGAAGTGTTCTCACATTTACACTATAAATGCCTATTGCACAGACTAAAGCAATAAAATACTGCAAAAGCTATACCTGTATCTTGTCAAACTAACTTTGTAGTGGTCTCAAAACACCTTTCAAAATTAGCCCAGCTTTTGTCTACTAAAATAAGCAACAAAAACTTAGGCATGTTGTTGCAAATGTTTTAGAAGAAATAATAGAAAATAAATACAAAGATAAAAACACCATAATGTGTTATTTTCAAATTCGTACAGAGATGGAGAGTTATTCTCTTTTTAATATTGCTAATATTCCACAGCTTTTTTCTGAAGATTCAGTGGTGCAGAATCCAGCCATGGGAACATTATTTGCACGCATGTGATGGTCTCTGTGATTGTGATGAAACAGTTCATATTAAACTAAGAGTTAAAACTGGTGTACTTCAAACTATGATTCTTCCAGATCTTTCCTCCATTTCTTCTCACTTAAAAAGGAACTGCTTCAAAGCCCCACTAAAAGTGATTTAGATCTGAGCTGTTACTTACTGTATTTTTTTTAGAGATGGTTTGGTTTGTAGTGGAAAGCCAAAGTGGTAATAGATGAGCTTCTGTAGTGAAGATGTAATCTTCAATGTCAAAAATCATGTCTTCCTTATCAGCAAACAGCAGGTAAAGATATTTAAACATCTCGGCCAGAAAGAAAGAGTCCATTCTATGAAAAAAAACAGATGCCCTTTAGGAAGATCCCCTTTTTTCTAAAACACCAGTAAAACAAATACTCATATTGCTCCATCTCTGAAGACTTCATGACTGTTATTGTTGAACTTAATTCCACTGGCATTCCTTCCACTTGGAAGTAACTATGTTTGGAGGGAAATGATTCAGCATGTTCAGTACAAGAAAGCATTATAGAAAAAACAAATAACCCTCTTTACAAATTTCTAGATTTGAAGTATATTTTGTTTGAAAGCAATTTCTCTATTGCTCTGAGACGAAACATTATTAAACTAAAAATATTCTTACTTAACAAATCATAAAACTACTGAAATAGTTTACAGACTATGACAAATGGGCAATTTAAGACTTGGATATCAAACTGCAGACAGACAGGTACTCAAAAGTCAATTAATTTGATTATATAAACAGGGTAATTACATTTTTTTCTATGATCTTTTAATGAAAAAAATAACTGCAAAGATGTTTACCTGTCTTCATGACTTCCTGTACGAACATCCTTCATTGCAGCAAACCCACAAGGGACTCTTGCATACTTGTTCAAGTTTTCAATCAGTGTTTTTCCTACTTCTAGATAGTAAGGGTCCCCAGTAGCCTATAAGAGAAAAACAAACAAATCCCAAACCCAAACATATCAGTGCACTTAGATTTACTGTACAATTAGCAGCTTTCCTTTTCCTAATGATAATTTAATGATCTCATACCTTCTCAGGCATCAGCAAAGTCTAGTTTATTAATAGTGCTAAACTGTCACAAGAGACTTTGAGATACTGCCCACTGCATTAGCTTTTAATGCAGGTAAGCACATGGAAATTCAGAAATGCAAGACATTTAGGCATTACCTCTTCTCTGGTACAAGGTACAAGTGGCTTTTGCCCTAGTCTCCAACATATCTTAAAGAGAGAGTTCAGAAACACCTGAATATCTTTTAAAATATGGGCCTTAATAGTTTTCTTTCTAATTCTAGGCATATAAAAAATATTCCTAGAACAATTTTTGATAACCAATACTTTCATCTTGATTATATACAGAAGTGGCTCCAGTATATAAAATTAGCTGGAGAGAGGATACTCATTCTATATTGAAGTAAAACATCAGCAGAAGCATAGGTGCTAGACAAAGAGACCAAAAGTCAGAGGAATGAGAGTGATCTTACCTTATACAAGAAGTAAGTGCTTTCAGCAAATTCAGGCCTTAAGGGATGCTGAGCCCAGTGAACTCTAAAGTCTGTTGTGAATGCCTGAGGAAGAAAAAGAACAGACAAAAATAAATGCAAGAATAAAAACCAAATACAGATTTATTTTGAGTCCTACATTAAGTGTGTTACACCAGCTGAAGTAAACAGCAGCGGAAGCCCAACGTCAGTCTCAGGAGGCTATGAGAACCTCTGCCCAGTTAGCTCGTTGGAGGCCAAAACCTGAACCAGTGCTTTTGCCCACTTAGTACAAGTGAGATTTAAGCTTGTGTTGGTGTAGGAGTCCAGACACCACCCGGGCTCGTGCCAAAACGCCAGTTGTGGCCAGAGGAGAGGGTGTGCTCCAGAGCAGGAGGCAGCAGCAGCCTCCAGTGGCTCCACCAACACAAGTGCTGCTGCAGCCCTATGGCAGCTGCCTGCTGAAAGGACCACCTGAGCTTTCACAAACATTTTTTACAAACATACCTGACACTTGCAGTGCATTAAACTGCCATTTCAGGCTGAGAGATGGGAACCAGCTGTTTCTAAGGTAAGAAATGTCTCAGGCTAGAAGTCAGCTATCTAAAAGTTTCCTGGTCTGTGTATTCACTCTTCATATGCACTGGCAAAAGCCACTTCTCTGGTGGCTGACATTCACTGCTAGTTCACACCAGGGTTTAACTAAGTCTTTGCTAACGAGGATGGAGTACTGGCTTAAATACAACCAACTGATCTTTCAAAGTTTCCTTCGTAAGTACAAAGCACCAAAAAAAAACCACAAAAAAACACCAAAAAAAGAAAACCCCTAAGGAGCCAAGCCATACCATTTAAAAGCACCCAGAAAAAATCCTTCCCGGTGCTTAAAGAACAGTCTTTGGTCTCAACTTCCAAATTCAGTGAATGCGATGTTAATTAAAATGTCCTCTAACAGAAATAAACTTACACCAGACTAAAGTCAAAATTACAAATGGAGTCAGAAGTTTCTTACATTTTGGGTCATCAGAGAATAAAGACACCCACTTCAGCAGATAAACAAGCTTTTCTGTGCAGAATTAGCTTGCTCAGAGATTGCACTTGCAGTATCTACAGATAGGTACCTACTTTCAAGCACACTATGCAAACTTTCAGAACATTCTCTCAAACAGTTCAGTCTTTAGTTTCCTTCCTTGGGTTAATAAAGATAGCTGATCTTTAGCAGTAAAGCTATTTATTACATTACTAAGCAGCTACTACTACATGTGCTTATACAAGTTTCATATACTGCAATGAGTCAAAGTTGATTTTGAAAGGCTGAAAATAAAGGCGAAGCAATTATTAACAGCAGCAGGTCCCTATTATTGTGCTGATTACAGCTTAATTGTAGAAAATATTTCATACCCTAACGGCAGAACCGTAAATCACATCAGAACGTGGTGGAAATGAGCCGTTGGCTTTCATGACACACAAACCCTCTATTTTTTCAAATGGGTATCTGAGACTGCTCAAATTGAGCTAGGAATCAGTTTACACGATCAAAAAAATCATTGCCTTACCTCTGGAAGAAAGTTATGCTTCTTTATAACCTGATACAGCATCTCATGAGTTTCAATAGCAGGTCTAATGTCACCCTTCAACACCTAAAATTCAATAACAAAATTAGAAAGAATTGACCATGCACAGGAATAACATCCAAAGTTAGGCACACTCACTGTCTTCATGTGAAGCTACACTCCAGTGATACATACTGCAAATATTACCCCCCTTCAGTGTAACCCACAGGTATTCCTTAGGAGCTTCTTTAGCAACATCAGCGAGCTCATTCAGACTACTGTCTATGTAGAAAAAGGATCTCTATTACTTACAGAGAATTGTGGTGGAAATGTGATTTAGTTTGATCTTAAGAGGTAACAGCACACAAACCAGAAACCTTGTCACTAGACTACTGGAAAGGCAGCATAATGTGAGTGCTTTTGTGACTAGGAGTGAAGGAAGCAAATCATACAGATAACTCTTCTGGGTGCTCCCTGTGGCCAGAAATGCAGGTTAATGCGCATCACAGCATCGAAGTGACACGAGGAGTACAGAAATCCTCATTCAGTATTTTTGAAAATTAAGTTACTAAGCTTGACTTGTCAATTATATATCCAGTCTATTTAATCGTTTACTTGTTATTAGAATCATCTGCATGTGGGTTTCAAGCCTTACCTGCAATCCAGGGAAGAAAGCTAGCAAAGAATCCATCCAGGTCCTAGCATTTAGCATTGGTTTATGGATATGAACATCAAGGAGAAGAGGTGGTTGGCTGATGTATCTCATTATGGCATCATAGTGCTGACAAACAACAGAAAAATCGTGAGCTTCTATTATCAATACATTTTACAAACCAGATATAGATCACCAGGCTATGCCATTTTATTTCAATGGAAGAGCCTGTACCATCGTTACTACATTTGGCAACACATAGTAGTAGTTTCTGGTTTTGCCAACCAGAAGAGTAGTAAATACTGCAAAGCTCCACAGAATTACACATACACACCATGTTTTCCAAGTAATACAAATAGACAAATGTATGTTCAGGAGCCATGTGATAAAAAGGTAACTATCACCCTTAAGGTACACTTGTTTTGGCTGAATCTTTAAGCACACACTAAAACAAAGCTAAAATTGCTTTCTTTGAACAAGGGAATTCTAAAGCAAATGCATCACAGGAAGAGAAGGTATAAAAAAACAACAAATCAGCTGGACTTGATAGCTAAGAACTTTAAAACCCACTAGTTCACTTGTGAACTCGCTAGCTTCCAATCCTATACTCCCCAGGATAACTGCCTGCCTTGTTTCTGAAGCACAGAGAGTACAAACATCAATGAGCACATGAGCCAAATCAATAGCAAACAGGTAGCAGCCATAACTGAGGCAAAATATAGTAATGCTGGCTGCAGGTTAGGAACATGAAACAATCATGACACTTAGAAGTGTTGCAACAGCCCTTTAGCTACCAAATTATCCCAATTTTAATACTACTTACGATATAAAGTCATGCTATATGATATAAAACACTGATACAAGACAGTTTCATTGGATATTGCTACTTTCAAAAGAAGAATACTTTTCTGAAATAGTAATGATGCTGACAAAGTTGCTTAGTAATCTTAGGAATTTAGTAATCTCATTATTTTAGTAATGTGTGTTTTTCAGCTTGTAAGTGGACATCAGTATATACTGGGCCTTAGGATCTGCAGTGTAATACAAGATCCAGACTTGGGGTTTCAGATCTTTTTTGTTGCTCCAGGACAGAAAGAAATTGTACTATGGCTTGTAACAAGAGGCCCTTACACTACTTTATAGAAACATATCCAGTATTACACTCTCCAAGGTGATCTCGAGATACAGCTTCTCCTGTGCTGGAAACATGGAAGAAGGACCAGAAAATTCCAATTGTCATTGAATGGGGTTAAAATAGCTGCTCAAGGGGCAGTCCACCCAAGTTTAGCAAGAACTCATATTAAAGAGACCTGGCACTAGACAAAGCAGAAGTCACAGAAATTCTGCTCAGATCTCTTCATAGGCTTTTCAGGCTAAGAGCTGACTGACAATAAAGTTAGTCTTAAATTTGTCTTAAAGAAAAACATAGATCTGTGCAAGATGTTAACTTACCGTGTTAAATCTTTCCAGGAAACTGTCATCTCCCAGCAAGACATAGGCTTTTAATAAATATTCATAATATGAATCTATTCCAGCTCCGACTCCACTATCTAGAAATAGCAGAAAATGAAAGGTGATTTTGCTATAAGTAGCTATTGGATATTTCCCCTTGGTTTCGGTTTGATTTCAAAGGCTCTTTCAGTAAAAGGCAAAGCCTCTTATCACTGGAATGAAGGCCCAGATGGGTGCAGAGACACGATGCTGCACGTGCACGCTGAAGGCTCTGCAGTGTCCGTGCACACATGCACTGGAATCACTTCTTTCACTGTGCTCATTTGAAAACATCACTACTGGCTGCCACACACAACCACAGTCCTGTTTCTATTTTTCCTATGTACTTACAGTAGAATCTCTGAAATACTCTCCCAAGGCATTTCCCTTGCAGTAATAAAGTGACTCAGAGAACACTTTCTTTGCAATGAATAGAATGAGTTTCTCTACCAAAACACCCTTTTGGAGCAAAGCCAGGCTTCGGTGCAGCAAGTTTCTCTGGCACTGAAATGATGTAACTCCACTTACCTATCCCATTAATATTTTTAAACAGCCTAGGTAAGTGTGTTGGGAAGAGGGGAGGTGTCCTAGTTTTTTTTTCTTGCCCAAACCCAGTTTCAGTGATCACTGATCCCAAGTCAAAATACCACTCACCTTTGCGGACCCAGTCTCCAGTGTGAATATTAATAGTCACACCCACTAAATTGCTGCTGCGCTGTCTCTTTTCCCAAATAAAATCGAGCGCTTTCCGTGCATATTCCTGCAACAACAAAAAAACGTTCATTAAAGGAAATTACAAACACACAGAAACCAGAGACTGTTAGTGTCTATGGAAATTAAGATGCTATGAAGTACATTTCATATCTAACAATTACAAAACTCAGTGTTACATTACACGCACTGAAGTAGTAGGACATTTGCTCCTATTTGATACAGTTATTCAGTTGCTGATTAGAGAGATTGGTGCCTATGCAACTATTTGCCAAGATGCTCTATGCTCTGGGCAAGTCAAGTGTCCTTCCACACAAGTGTCCTACTCTAAAATTGTGCATACAGACAGGACAGTGGAGCCTAAGGAAACAAAAACAGCCTTAGAATCAAAATTGCTGCATTTCTTCAGACATCTCAAGGCAGAGCAGCGCCCCTTTTTGTGAATATACAAGTCACATAGATTCTTCACATACTCAAGAAATAACTTGAAGGTAACAACCTAACCAACAAAAATGGCTTTAAATTGACAGGCGCTTGTACAGGATTTTAGGGGTAAGAGTTTTACCAAAATACTCAACACAGGCCCAGCCATGCTTCAACTCAGTTCCACAAGCTAAATCAAATACTAGGCCCAGACTGAAAGGTTTACAAAAATTATAATCTGAAAAAAAAATGTGCTTTTAAAAATTGTATCAAAGAAATACTGGCAACCATTTTAATTTAATTTCCTGTTGACAATTATATCCTTAGATTCAGTGGGACCTTATGAGTATGATTTTTATTTTTTTTTTACTTTCCTTTCTTTTTTTAAGCTGCATTCTAAGGAGTAAGTATCTCACTTTTCTTCTTTCTAGTTACGATCCCTCTACCCTAAAACTACTTGAGTATTACCCTTTAGCTGGTCTTCAGTATGTTTATCTTATTTCCTTCTGTATTACTGTAACTCCTTTCAAACCAAATTACTGCCAGTGTTTTTTAAGCAGTCAAATCAACACTTTAGGAAAAAAGCCCACAAATACAACAAATCTGAACCCACTGTTTGTGCAGAACAGCTAAGATACGCACCCATTTGATAAACTCAACATTATTTTTCCAAAATTACAGAAATGTAACAGGACACTAATGCCTAATCCCAAAAAACAAAATATCATGGAAAGCAAACCTCAAATATAGACGTTCCTGTGAATCGGCTCAAAGCTGCAAACTCCAGGATCAAGGTCCCTGCACAGGCTGTACAGGTATCAGTTTCTGTTCCTGTTCGTGCTTCTGGATGTCTTACACCAATTTTAAGTTAACCTAGAGAAAAGATCACCATCTTGTTTTTACCAGCTGAAACAATTCACGCTCCCATGGCAGTCTGTAGAGCAACTATATAAGCTTTGCTTTTTCCAAAGGCAAGGGAAAAAAAAAATATTCACACCCTCCCCCCGGCCCCAGCTTTAGTTTTGCTCTGCTTTACCACATGCTGTCAACTCCAACATGCACATAACATTATCCACAAGTACCCAAAATACTCAACCCTCCAAAATCAGGACTGGCCCAGACATCTGGTTCACTGGACATTTCAATAAAATAATACCACTCTGAAAATCTAATTCTAGCCATCTACTAACCAGAAACTCAGAACATCACAAGTGCTCCTGGAAATTAAGCTTTGTAAATACCTCCCTACTCCTGGCTCCAGAGAATGCCTGCTAGATGGACCTGCTTTTGTTGCAGGCACAACTTCACTTTCTGCATTCTAGAGAGGGTCCCCTCAACAGAAAACTGTCAAACTGAACAAATTGAGTTAGATATTCTCAATAGAAAAATGCTGATCTATTAAGCCTAAACTTTAAATTTATGGGAAAGTTTCCAATCAAAGCCACATCTCACAAACCCAATGGATGACATGCATGGGAAGTAGTTTTCCATCGCTCAAAAAATATGTACCACGCTTTGTCTGAATTTGATTAAAGTTTTTACACTGAGTATTTTTACATTACAGCTACCTTTGCCCTCCTAAAAATGTGGATGTAAACCACAAAGACTAATCAGATTTCTGCTAAATTCATAAGAAAGTACTTGCAAGTTGCTCTTTCACTGTCTTAGTGAGAGATGTGTACCAGAACAAAAACCACTCTCCTCAGCTACTAGGTGCCTAGAGTAACGGAGAGCAAGAAATCAGTAGTGATTAGACAAGATTTCTGCTGTTATTATTTACCCACAGCAATGTATATTAGAATTTTCAGAGCTGGAAATTCAGAGAGTCTAATACTGTATTTCAAAATACTAAGTAACATGTATTACAGCTGAGCAATTCATCAGCTTTTGATTTTCTGTACACTTAATAAATACACAAGTGATTTTAGAAACAGAGATAAAAAGAACACAACAAAAATTTTGCTTCTTCTGAAAGGCAGAAAGCACAGAACTTACTCTTGGGTAAGGGAGACCACTAGTGGTGTTAAAAGCAGGTAGAAGCTTATAGCCTAGCTCCTTTGCCATGTGCAGAAGTTCACCGTTGTACCATTGCATATATTCACCTTTCTCTTTCAGCATAATCGCCACGGAATGCCCACCTAGGAGACCTCTAAACACAAGAAAAAATTATCCACAACTTAATAGGCATATTTATCTCAATAGCAACGCAGCAATTTCTACAATTTAGATGACAATGTACCTAACTGTGCTATGTTCACATGGGCCCAACTTTCAGATATGTAGAGAGCAGATGCAACTCTAATTACAATCAAGGTTAGCTGCCAGTATTTTGGAAGCATTTCTTCCAGTCCTAACTGATAGCTGAATCACAGACTCATCAATATAGTTAGTCAAGAACACTGACTAACACCTCCAAAACTGCATCTCATAGCTTAAAACTAACCTGCCTGGATCCCACCTGGAGTGGCAGGTTGGACTAGAGACCTCCAGAGGTCCCATCCAAACTGAAACAATCTATTACCCTAAGCATTGAAATAATCCGTTAAATCATGTATCAAACAGTGTCATCTGTAAGGCTGCTCCCATTAACAAAAAACACTGCTACCTCAGCACACACAGTTTGTTTTAATCAAAAAAAGCCATGCCAGCAGCAGTTAGGTGGGGGTCAACTTGACTGAGGCCCACCCCATCCATTCCTGCCTAGCATTTCAAAACCTTTCCAGGACAGGTGTCGAGCTCTGCTAACTGACAAAGGCACAACTGTTCTAAATGAGGTGAAGTGGCACAGAAAGCTCTGCCTTGAGGACATTTAGCTAAAACCCACATTTTTAAGAGTTTTGAAAACATAAAAGTTACTCACCCAAGGACTCTTATGTTGGTTTCAAAGACAGATACAACTATGTCGTTATCTAAATTAACATCCTTTATTACTTTTTTACAGCCTCTTCAAACTCTTTGGTTTTATTTAACACCTGGAATACAAACGTAACCAGGTGTTTAGGTTGCAACACAGGTAATACAGGCACACTCAGGTGTAGAAGAAGAAGTAGTAGTACAATGAATTAAAAAAGAAAGCATTTAACACACTTTTGATATTCGTGTCCTGCTGGGGCATACTCTGATCCAGTGCAAACAGGTACCAGTGTTACTGGTTTTCTCATGAGATCCATAAGAATAAAAGCTGCACATAAAGAATAAAGTCATGGAGAATGTACCCAAACTAGAACCCAGAGATTTGTTTGGTCCTTCCCCAGCACCCACGCCATGACTGCAGTGCATCAGGACTCTGTGGGCTGCAGACTGTGCTGACAGAGCTGGCAAGGCCTGGCCTGCTCCAATACCTCTGAGCTCTCTGAAGCCTCTCATCCATGAATTAAGAAGCCTCGTCCCAAGTTCGGTGAATCGTCCTAGCAGTTTTCCTCCTCCCAACAGTTTTCTCTGTGTGCCTGAAGCACAGCTCAGGCATTGCCTACAGTTGTTTTTTTTCCACAATGACTTTCTTTTAGTTTAATCGATCTTTAAGAATCTTTGTGACTTATCCAATTTGTTACCCTAAGCGTCTTTAAATTCCACAAGTTTAAATCCTGCTCCAAGACAAGAAAACAATAAACCCCTATGATCCATCTGAGTGTCTGGCAGAGACAGAGTTCCAGACTCCACCTTTTCAACAGTCACAGTCCCAATTCAAAGAGGCACAGGTCATCATCTCACAGCACATCACAGAAAGGGAAGGGCTGTCAGAGAAAGAGCACGACATGATTTACACACCAAACCAGCGCTGTAAGGATTTTCAAAACTATTCAGATTTGTTTACCCGGAGACATGAATGGCCAAAAATTCCCAATTTCCAAACTCCATTTTATGACAACAAAATACGTAAAAGGGATTGAAATCTAACAACAAGTAGTTTATTAATGATTGGATTATTTTAATAAGAGATGGAAGATAAGTTTGGCAACATTTCCTGGCAAACACATCCAGGGTTGCATTTTTTTAGCATATACTTAAGTACATGCAATTCACCCATGAAACGTGTACGTACAATTTAAACATAAATAATTCAGTAGGTATTAAGAGATGTTCACCCATGAGTCAACATGATGTTTTAGACTATAACAGGAATCCAGCTCAAGATAAGAAAGCATCAATGAAATGCAAAGGAACTCTTCTAGTTTTCTTTTGCAATGAACTCCAACCACCTGGAAGTTCCTACAAGCAACAGCCACTTTGAACAGGTGGCTGGAGATCAGAGGCAAAGAAAGATTAGTATTTTTTTAATATATAAATTAACAAAACAGAAATCTAAAAATAAGTCTGAACATCAGAAGGTTTTTTTAATCGAGGTTTATCAACAGATTAAACTTACCACAAGAGTGTCCAAGGTATCAATCAAGGTCAGTGAAAATCTACGAAACAAAATTTAAAACAGATTTACTTCAGAACTATATGTGTCAAAATTAAATAACTAATGGCATTGGTTACTATTAAAAAACTAAATTCTCACAGACCACTAGCTGCTAAAAAATTAGTTGCACACAATGTTTAAAATCAAAATACCTTGCTAAATTGCCTCCCTTTGTTAGTGACCAGACCAGGAGCTGACTGAAACAAGCTACAATTATAAAGATAACTTTTATTTACTGCAGTTTCCAAACTTCTTGTAAGCAAATTAAGTTTTTTATTTCTAGTCTCCAGTCAAATCTACTAAGAAATCCAGTAGAATGGTTCAACATCATTTTTCCAAGCACTTTTTTTTTCTTTTTCAAAAAACAAAGGATGTTTACTTAAGTGTAATAACAAAAATAGGAAGATCAAAAACAAGGGCAGTAAGGGGGGCTTGAAGGTACGCAGCATGTTCTGTACCAGGAACAAGTGAACAGGCTAGTGCTCTTCAGCCTGCCAAAGCTTAAATGTCATTATACAAACATTTTGAAATTGCACATGGCATGAAGAAAGTGAATGAGAATCTAGTCTGCTATTCACTGTTTCACCTGGTGCCATCCAGCACTAGCAAGTGGCAGGCTCTAAAGAAAGAACTACTTAATCCATAAAAAAAAGAACATCAAGTCAGTGAACCTGTTGCCACAGGTAGCTTTAGAAAAGCCAAATACTTACAGAGATAAAAAAAACATTATTAGACAAAAGTATATGGAATAAAAACCTTGGAATACCTTTTAAAGAGACAACACCTAGAGCCCACCTGCAGTTGGAACCACACTGTTTGAAATACGATTATCACAACACAGCTTATCCTGTTAATATATTCTTCTCCAGGCTTGTTCTAGTGCATCCCAAACTGAGTGGATCTTTGGTCTAACCTGATAAAATTGCCCTTATCTTACAAAACACATACCAAGCACAGAATAGAATGTACAGAATACGATGATCTTGAAATTGAAAACATCGGAAATAGTTCCAACTGCCAACTGAAGAGCAAGAATGTACCAGGTGCCCAGTGTTGGAGACCCTGCAGGCAACATGTGCATATGCATGGCGTGTAATTAAAATTCTAATTAGGTGGTTATATATTATTATTTTCTTCAATATGTAAAGATATAACGGCATTCTGTGAGTGTTGTTCTACAAGAGAAGGAGATTAACTACTGGCTCTGCACAACTGCCTGACACACACACACACTTTTTCCACACAAGAGGCAGGAGACTCAGCACTGCAGAGCTCCAGGGAAGGCCGGGGTGCAAGAATCCTCCCCAGCCCTGCAGGGAAACACACTGGCCTAGCTGCCTCACCCTGTCATTTTGGGATTGCAAAGACTTGGAGGCAATGTGACTGATGAGCCAGCTGGCAAGAAAAACAGTTATATAAGAAATGTGATTAATAATATAGCTAATTATCAGGAGCAGAAAAAAGTATGTATACAGGAAGATGTAAATACGCTATTCAGCGCATCTAAGGGGTTGAAAGGTATTTTTATTCAAATGACAGTATGTTGGTATGTAAAAAAAAAGTCATAAAAAGAATGCATGACCCAGATTAAAAATACATTTTCTTGACACTTCTTTCTCATCACTCATATCTGCCAATACCTCCAAGGCACCAGGCTTATACAGGAATTTCCAGACTAAGAAACTTTTGTACATAACCAAAAATAATATGCTCAACATCAGGGTGAAGTAGAAGTAGCATTTAAAACAAGGATTTCAGTTTTGATTAACACTATTCTATACCAATACAAAAAACATCAGCTATTTATTAAGTATTTGCTCTATAAACATAAACAGCACAGACTACATTCCTTGTGAAAAAACAACTATAAACACATTTAGAGTAATTCCACTTCATCTTTGATCGTTCATATTTTGCTGGCCAAAGGATGAGTATCTTTTATTTTAAGATATCTTAAAAGGAAAAACATGAAGAATTTCCATGTCGGATATAACATTTGATACTTTGGCAAAGGCCTCAGGCTGCCACACACATGATAATCATTTGACTAATTATGTTTTCAGAGTGCTTTCTACTAAAAAAAAATATGTAAAAAGCATGTTAAATATCACTTAAGGCCAGCATAATGGGTAACAGCTTACTGTTATGTGCAGCTGATAGTTAACCCTTATAACCCTGTTTAGTAGTCAAATTTACTAATACCAGCTCAAATGTGAGTGTCAGCTCACATTTGGAAGACTTTCCTATGGAAAATAGTTGGAAAATTATTTAAAAACCAAAACAAAAGACCATTGTCTTTGTATCTCACTCCCTGGTCAATTCTTTTTCTGATTAAGGTACAATTTCACATCAGTTAACGTCATGGGTGGAAATAATAAAAGTATTTCTGCCTAACTTGTAGTAAGTTCACAGCTAGAGCTTTCTTTCCAACCCCTCTTAGAGAGCTTACGAGACAAACTACAGATTTGTCTGCACCCACAGAATCTTTTTCAACAAATGTAAATTTGTGGACATGTCAACTGAAGAAAGAAGTTTTATGGCCTGCAAATTGTACTTAAGATTCCTCGATGTTTACATGAGACAGTAACCATTTCAAACACTAACTTTCCCAAGGCATCATCCACATCCCCTCGGCTTGGTTCCTGACCCCGTACTCGTCCACGACAAGTTAAAGGCATGAGTTCATCAGCTGGATATGCATGCTCCTGTAGTGAAACAAAACAAGGAACAGGTTAAACATGTTACAGCCATTTCCACAAATCCTCAGAGCCTGTTAAAAGGAAGCCAAATTATCCTGTACTTCAGAAAAACCGCATGACAATCACAGAACCTCTGAGGTCATCTGGACCACTCTACTCCAGCAGGGCCACCTAACAGCCAGTTGCCCAGGATCATGTCCAGACAACTTTTAAATGTCTTCGAGGAAGGAGACTCCAGAACCCCTCTGGGCAACTTGTGCCACCTCAGTCACCTTCATAGTAAAAAAAGTGTTTCTTGATGTCCAGAGGGAACCTCCCGTGTTTCAGTTTGTGCCTGCTTCCTCTGATCCTGCTGCTGGGCACCACTAAGAGCTGGGCTCTGTCTTCTTTACAGCCTCCCCTCAGGCGTTTATATTCGTTGGTAAGATTCCCCCTGAGCCCTCTGCTCTGGACCGAACAGCTCCAGCTCTTTGAGCCTTTCCCTACAGGAGAGGTGCTCCAGTTCCCTCACCAGCTCACTGGCCCGTCACTGGACTCCAGGTGCAGCCTCACCAGTGCTGAGGAGATGGGAAGGATCCCCTCCCTCAAGCTGCTGGCAATGCTTTGCCTAAAGCAGCCCAGGACACCATTAGCTCCACCTTTGCCACAAGGGCACGCTGTCGGCTCATGATCGAGTTAGGGTCCACCAAGACCCCCAGGCCCTTTCTGCAGCGTTGTGTTCCTGCTGAGTGGCTGGAAATTATTAAACTGTGAAAAAAGCAGCAGGACCTCTTTCTCCTCCTGTCTCTCCCTAACCTCCCAGAGAAGCCTGGAACAACTAATGGCACATCAGAAAACCTTGATAATTAATTTGAATGGCTAATTGTGCCTTTTCTGCAACAAGGTACATGTGATACTTCCTATCATGTTCTTTAGGCAGAAGTTATCATCTCAAAGATTAGTTTAAGACCTAAAACCAATGCAGGCATTATCAAGTGGCTGATATTTCATGGAGAAACTGGTGGGAATTAGACTTGAAGTCATTTTGGCAACACTTCCAAATGAATACAAGTGGCTCAGGGTCACAATCAGTGACAGGTAACTCACCTAGAAGTTAAAATCATACAATTGGTAAATTAATAAAATGAATTGGTAAATCACTACACAAGGCATGACAAAAGAGAGCATTCACACAAAAAGCTTAACAAGACCGATCCTTTTACAAATATAACTTTTTTTTTTTTAAGAGAGAGACATTGCTAGATTTTTTTTGGAAAAACAACAGTTACTTCCCATATTTCTAAGAAAGGCACTCTGCCAAGCAAGCTGTATTGTAACATTATTTCCTCATCAGTCAGGCAAAAAATAACAGGAGTGGCACCATCGCCTAAGTCAAGCACGCTGAATAAAATGCCTGTTCCTGTTCCCTCTCCAGTCGTTGGAAGTTCTGTAAGTTTAAACTACCACCAAAATGGGATATCAAATTAATCAGAAGCAGATTTGAAATTTATCGCTGTGCAATAAGAGAGGTTTACTGAAAAATGTTCAGAGTGGCCAATGACATAAAGGAAGATGAATCTTAAATAATATCCAGTTTCAAGAAACATGGATGAAAATTGCATCTCTTTTAGATGCCAAATACAAGTGACTTGGGATAGAGCTTCTCTCTTTTGATTCCATCAGGAAACTGGCTGCTATACTGTGCTCTCCAATTTTACTTTTAGGGAAAAACTAAAGGAAGGATAAAGTTCAAGTACTGCACTGAAACTGCAAGTAAATGTATTCAGTCTTTCCAAATATATGGTACAAAAATAATCTATATTCAAACGTGAAACAAGAGAGGAAAAGAAGGAACCTTCTTCTATAAATAAACAGCTCTTACAGCAATTCCTTTTGAAACTGATGGTTTATTTCCCTGTTTACCACCCTCCCAAGTATTTTGGTCTTTGCACGACTCTTTGTTCTCCTCAAGTTCAACTACAAAAGCCAGAATCCAGATCATTTTAATAGGGCTCAGATGTTTCTGAGCATCTGTGCAAAATATTCAGAAAAACAGATTAAAGAAGTACACGACAAAAGGAATGTCAAAGCTGGGATGTCTGGCTTAAATTCTGGGAAAAAAAAGGTGATAAAAGTTCTAGAGAAAATGGACTCACAAAATCTTAAGAAACTAGAACAATTTTGAAACATAAAAATTCACTTAATCTCTGTCTAGAGCAGGAAAGGCTATTGGGTTGAGTGATTTCCCAACTTGTAACTTCTCCCCTTTCACCTAACCCCAAAAGAAGCTAGCAAGACCCATTACATATAAAACACGGCACAAATGTTGCGAGAAACGTACTTCTGGAAAATTTACACAAATGGAGCTCAACAGGTACTCTGGAATTTCTACACATTCTGATTGAACAGATGATCCCACCTCCTAAGGTCAGGACTGTAAGTTCAGGGCAGCACAGTATTTGAATAATGAAAAAAGATGCATTGCTACTAGAGCTGTAAACCAGGAAATATCTGATGTCCACAACTGACTGATATTTTCCCCTATTCTTTTTGACAGTCAAGAAGAAAAAAAATGCAATTATTGGAAATATTGTTAAAGTACTAAAAAAAAAAAAAATCTGCTTTTTACTCAAAGCTCCTGTTAACAACTGAAAAAAGAGACAAGAGAGTTTCCCCTTGCATGCAAACATGAATTTTCAGTCTTATAGCTACTCAAGTCTAAACCATGTATTAATAGGAACAGAAAAACAAAATTTTCAGCTGGCTGTTTCAAAGGCAGCTGCAAAAATACTTCATTCTCTGCTGTCAGAATAAAGTCTGATACCCTGATCTTTTCTTCAACTTTAAACAAACAGGTCATATTTCTCTGTTTGCTTAGTGCTCCAGCTTACGTGGCAAGTAAATATTCTTTTGGCTTCAAAGTTTCCAAGATAGCTGAAATAATTCTTCTTTTTCCTTACGAATGTTCTTGTTTCAGATGTAGCAAGACACCTACCAGTGTGTAATTTGCCACACAACAAACAGTAGAAGTACAGATCCTTTCTACCAGCACTGAACTTTTTATCCAACTTTGCCAAACACGTAACATTTTCCTTCAGAAGGCCATGGGAAACCCAAGCCAAGCATTTTTCATGGTCCCAAGTAACTAGTTACAAATTATCACCAAAAAGACTAATGTTTGTTAAACTGCTAAGGTGTCAAAAGCGAAAGCTAATGTTAGAAAGAAAAACTATCCCCACTTTGAAAGCACTCTTGCTTGGTTTTCTACCCATTAATTCTATATAACTCTCATGTACCATATAAACTTGTAACTTGCAGGCTTTTCATCTTGTATCACATATATAAGCATTAAACCATAATGCAGAAACTGGGACATGTGGCAAGCTACTGTCTAGAGACAGCCGTTTGTCCTGCAGGAACTGGTGCAACTGAGCAGGGAGAAGTTTCTGCAACAGCCGCAAAGAACGTACAAAAAAAGAAGGTAAAGTCACTCAGAACATCTTTTATATTTATCGTACTCACAGTTTCTCCTCAGAATTGTATTACTTATAGTATATTGGAAAGTAATCATTACTTGAGGAAAGCCAGTCCACTGATTCCTTACTCTTAACCATATCTGAACTAAGCTAAGGCATTTCAAGGTTGATCAGGGTGTAGAATGGCTCACATGCCCAGAGCAGCAAGACGCCTGCACACAGAGCCACACGTCACCCTGACAGCACACACAGCAAGCGTGGCTCCCTGTCATGTGACAGTCACAGAACACAAGAGGCTGTAACATGTACATAGGACACCAGATCCCCTTTTTGTTCTACTTTGTTCTACAAACACTATTTGTTTGTAAAAGAGCTATCAGACTGCATCTAGCATACCCTACCTACCACAGAAGAAATATTGTACATCATGTTTAGCCACAAAATAAATAAGATCAACTTGTATTCTCCAGAATCTGATGACTACAGACAGCTCTTCTTGAGCTTCCTTCCTCTACTAGTTTTAGGAATCTGCAATTTCAAACTAGACTGTTTACCAGAGATGAAAACTGTTCCTAGTTTGATGTGAGATAAACTGGATCAGGCACAGATTAGAAGAGTTACTACTACCAATTCCTGGCTGCCATTCTGAAAGTCATCATAACCCTCCTGACACTCCTCTCCCTGAAAGTAACATTTGCTCGTTTCGTTGTAAAGGCTATTCAGGTGCTCATATTTATTTTAGCTTTGGTTTTGCCCTGCCTCCCTGCTGTTTCTCTAAAATGTTGTGTACTGTAGGTTGCTTCCTCTCCCAGGTCAGCAATAACAACTCCAAAAAAATGTAAAGAAACTGTAAAGTAAACGTAAAGAAAATGTAAAAAATGTATTTTACTTACCATATAATTGCTATATGCATGATCAAACATCTCTAGCACTTGGTTTCTAAAAAAGAAAAAAAGAAAAAGCATTAGTAGTCACCTCACAATGGCCTTTAACACATCATCTTTGAACAGGAAGATGAACAACACTTCAATATCTGAGTATCAGTAACAGGTCCTCTATTAATGTACTCTATGCTAGTAAAGGAAATATGGCATAATAACGTGTCCTAATTTGGCTACTTTTGTTCATTGCAGAAAGACTATGACTGCACCTAATGTGAAATTAAGTATTTGGGGCTCTCTGTCAGTCTCCTGTGCTTCCCCTTAAAAAGCTGTCGATGTCACCAACACATGAAAGCTGGAGATGGGACACGCTCCACGCTCTGCAAAAACCAGCAATTAGAATTATGTTCTGCTTGTAATCAGCAATGCTAAAACCAACTGACACAGGGATTCCTGCCTGTGATTCAGAAGAGGGTCACACATTAGGAGGTGCACCTCTTCCTTGCATCAGAAGTCTTGGCAAGCAAAGACTAAGGAAAACCCTTGTAGATACATCTATTTTACGTGTTTGGAAAGCGGTCAAGGATAGAAACATTACTGTATCAAAAAGTACTGGGCTTTTTGAGAGACAGCACTACTTTAGCTGTTCCTAACTGTTTTACTGAGCAGCCCTGCAAGGCAAAAGAGCAGGCTAATCTCTAAGCTCCCATCAACATAATTCACAAATCCCTGCTGATAAGACTGAACATAAAAGAGCCAAGAACATCACAATTATATTCTAAACATCTGATTTACTTCAATGACTTGGAAATTTAAGTAGTTTTAACTCATCAAATGCATTAAGTCAACAAAAGAGTAGAGTATGATGCTTTTTTGAGGTACTTCACAGACTACATACTCTTGGGAGCTGCTGCAGCAGACTAAACCCCAGGGTCTGGCACGTGAGGGCCACATCCAGACGAGCTAAGCATCCCATGCGCTTCAGCCACATAGCATATAGAAAGCTTCTTCTAACTTATATTCCTTTACATGCAATTTCCATTTACAGGATATTTTCTGGAAGAATTTCTGTGACTGACACAATCTTGTTGTTAAATAACTACACAGACTAAATGCCCTCAATTCAGAAATGACCTGGGTTGGTGCCTCCAGACACAAACCGTGGCAAGGCATTACTTGCACATGCCTGGGGCACCAGATGATCAGCCAGTGCAAGTTATGGATGCAAACACTTGGAAACTGTCAGTGAAAGAACTCCATAAGGTTAAACTCCTTATGTAGACCACGAAGAAAACACGTAACACATTATATACACAAAGTACCCTGAGAGCCCAAGATGAAAAAACCCAGTTACTATAAATATCAGAGTTAAATATCAACTTATATCTACTGAATAGTAACCATTAAAGTCTCCACAGTGTTTCTCCACTTTTTACATTATTCCATGCAACTGACCAGCAGATAGGAAGAGGATGATGATGAAACTGCCCTAGCAACACCCTAAGATCATTATATGCTCCTATACATGTCAGAAAACAAAACACCTTACTCCACACAGTGCTACCTATATTGTAATCTTTAACCTTCACCTCAAATTCATATTAAAAGAGAATCAGCTTCTTACATGTACACGCATGGAGGACCAAAGTGGCTTACCTTATGTATAGGAACTAGGCAAGAATACACCTTTTTTATGACCCCCGAACACTCACGTGTTCCAGAGGTATAGCCATAATTAGACCAACTGACTATGGATTCAGATTTACCTTTGATCACTTTTACCCACAATTACCCACTGGCTGCAATCTTCCAGTCTCGGTCTCCCAAGCATATGGCAGAAGGGTCTGACCCCACAGGCAGCAGAGGCGATGAGGGGCTGCCTTCCCCAAATAGCTCTGGCAACCTGACCTCAAATTCCAGCCCAGCTCTGGCACACACCTCAAACACAGAACCACCGAATGGTTTGGGTTGGAAGGGACCTTAAAGATCATCTAATTCAAACCCCCCTGCGTGGGAAGGAACGCCTCCCACTAGACCAGGTTGCTTCAAGCCCCGTCCAACTTGGCCTTCAACACTTCCAAGAACAGGGTAGCCACAGCTTCTCTGGGCAACCTGGGCCAGTGTCTCACCACCCTCACAGGAAAGAATTTCTTCCTCATATCACATCTCCCCTTTTTCAGTTTGAAACTTTTCCCCCTCATCCCATCACTCCATGCCCTTGTCAAAAGGCCGTACCCAGCTTTCCTGCAGCCCCTTCAGGTACTGAAAATCGGTGGGAGACCGGCGCCACGCGTCTCGCAGAGTCTTCAGGGGAAAAAAGGGAGGGACAGAAAAGATTCCCGGCGCGCTGCCGGGTGAGGGGCACGCCGCCGGGTGAGGGGCACGCCGCACCCGTCAGGCCCAGTCCAGCCCAACCCCCAGGGGCAGCGCGGATCCCCCACTGTCCCACCACGGCGAGGGGAGGCTAAGCTACAGCTGGCGGGGGGTTCAGCCCGGGTCCCGCCGGCCTCCACCCCGGCCTCACAGTGTTTCATCGGGCCCGAGGGCGACTGAGCGCCGCCGTCGCCGCCGCTTTCCCCCCTCCGCTCCCGCCCCGGCCCGCTCACCCCAGCCGTCGCTTCTCCTCCTTGCTCATGGCCCCGGCGCCTGGGGCGGCAGCCAGCACGGAGGAGGCGGAGAGCAGGCCAAGGGCCAGGATCTTCCACGGCCTTCTCCAGCGGGGCCCCCGCTCGCCGCCGCCGCCCCCCTGGCAGCCCGCAGCTCCGCTCATGGCCGCGGCCGCCTGCCCGCTGCTGCTAGGCCCGGCCCCGGCCCATCCCGCCCCTCGCGGCGCGGCTGGCCGCGGCTCCCGGCGCAGGCGGAAGGGACCGGCCCCCTCCGCTTTCCTGTGGCGTAGCCAAGGAAACCGCCTCGCGCCGCCGCTTCCGGGTTCTACCCCCTCCACCCCGCCCCGCCGGGCCAATAGGAACGGGACAGGAGCGCGGCGAGGCGGGGAGGGCGCGCAGGCCCACGTGACGGTGGCGGCAAGGCCGGGCGAGAGGGAGACGTGGACAAAAGGAGGGGCGGGGAGGGCGGGGCGCGGTGGTGCCGGACTCCAACTCCCGGCATGCACAGCGAGCGCGGAGCCAGCCCCGCCGCGCAGCGTCCGCACCCCCTGAGCAGTGGGGCGATGGCTGCGGCCGGGTCCGGCCGGCTGAACGGGCCCTGGGCCGGGGAGGGGGCGAGACGAGTGTCCCCTTCGCTTACCTTCCGGCACCGCCCGAAGCGCATTTTGAATACAAACATTAATAGGAAATTTGGCGATTTCGTACAAAAACCCCGAGTTAACTTATCACACGCAGCCACAAACAGCTTCCCAGCGATGGAAGGGAAGAGCCTCTTTTATTTTCATTACATGCGTTTTTACAAAGTTATAAGCAAAATACACACTGTTTCATATCCTGTCCTTTAAAAGCGGCAGCCCCATGAAGTAAAACAACGGTAACACCCCACCCCGCTCCCCTCAAGGCACTGTGGCACGAAAGGTAACTTATTACTGTTCTCAGAGAAATACAAGATAAATAATTCAGTCCAGGTAAACATAGGAAACTCCAATACAGCTATGAAAATTACTGAATGGGTGAATTACAATTATTTTTGATTGGTGGTCGGAGGTAATCTTGCAGATTGCTGACTTGTAAATTGCCATCACCTCGACCCAAGTCTGGTTAACCAAAGACAACAAAAATGCTACTCTCTATCCATTTACAAACAACTGAATGTACAGAAAATGTCCACCGAGGCAAAAAAAATCAATCCTCTAGCCATCACGAACTTTAAATTGCAGAACAAGGTTATGTACAGGCTCAACCTACCCTGTTTTTCCCCTCCTTCCTGAGAAAAACAAATAGGCTGAGTATCTGTATTCAACAACTCAATTCTTCAATATTACAGGAAAATACTACCCAGATCTAAGGCTGCCATAGAAATAACTCAAAAATTACTATGATGGGAATTACTATGCTGAATACTTTCTGTGCAGATGTATCTAATTCATAACTAATGGTTTGCAAAAAAAGCAGAGTAGCTGACAGTGAAGTAACTAATGATTCGTAAAAAAAAAACCTGACTGGCAGTGGTTTCTGTGTTTACAAATTAGCATTTTTATATGAAATATAAGGAGGAAACAAGTCAAAAGCACTTTAGCAAGGAAAACATCTGTGACCTTAATGTTTCTGTACCACAGTATGGCTTCTGGAATAAATAGGAGTTGCATTTATTTTACAATAGTGACGTTGCAGTTGGTCCAGTTACTCAACAACGTTCCTGCCTTATGCAGTAATATTTGCCTGTTCCTCTAGTGTCAATCCTCTGTTAGTATTATAGCATATTTTGATAGCATTAAATAATAGACTTTACACAGTTTGTTGAAGTTAAATGTCAACGAGTATTACGCTCTCAGGACTTTGTTATTTTTTCCCATGTCTTTATGGGCGTAAATCCTGCAGTCCTGACTGTATTTATCATTTATCTTTGCTGTCCTGTACTGCATTATATTTATTCAGAAACAGTCTGAAACACCATGCTGAATTTTTACGGTGTCTTAAACTGATCTTTAAAGTGAGATCTTGATCTCTGAAGCCCAATTTATAAAAATACCATTTTTCATTTCCAAGCTTTTCTCTGCAGTCTTTAAATCGTGCATGCAATAATGCCTATGAGCAACTTTGTGCGCAGATTGTGACTTGACATGGACGGTAACATGCCAGCTATGAAAGCAACAGGTCTCATTTTAATAACTGCCTTTGAAGTGCAATTCTGCATTCATGCGTTTCATCTCCAAAATCTAAGAACACATGAATAACCCTTGGCTCCTTTTTGCTTCAGTTAACACCTGTAGTTGAAACTATAGGCAATGATTATGATCTTTCACAATGATTGCCATTTACGATACAGTTTATGAACCTACAAAGGCCTCCAGAACTGGGTAACTCTAACTTAAGTCAGTAAGAATGGGAATGGCAGGACTTGGAATTGTCTGTATTAGATAGCTGTAAATGAATATACTTTATGGTGGGAAGTAAAACAGAAAGATGCTGCCTCATGGTTATACTTACTGCAAACATTCTCATCTTTCCCTTCCATAAAACAAAACAAAATAAAATAGCCATAAAGTGCTCTGGAAGGCTAAATAACCCAGAAGTGCAGAGTGGGACTGAGAAACCTGCTCCATATTTTCCCCGTTTTAAATATAGCAATAAGAGAAAAAAAAAAAAATCAGAATTGTTTGTCTTTAATATCTGCCAAAACTTTAAAATAATTAAGTGATCAGTTTGCAGAGTTTGCATAGACTGTGGCTTTCAAGCAACCTACTAATTTAACTACTTGGTTTCTGTTTGACTATAAAAATTGTATTTATTTCCCGTACACTGCATGCAAATACTAGAAGCATCCTCAAATAGCAATGTATGTACCAACCACCTAAGAATCACAGCAGTACTTGTCAAATCCATGCATTTAAAAATCGTGAGTTACTCCCCTGCTAAAACACGTAAGAATAGTCAAGTTGTTAAAATGGCTTTATAGTTGGGGGTCAGTTGCTTTTGAAGTATTCAGTGATCGTGTTTTCAGACTTTTTCTATAGCCATAAAAGGTAGCAAATTTTCACTGAAAGATGAGTTTCCCCAAGAGTAACCTGGTTTTAAACAGTGAGGGCTTTAACTGAAAAGAAACCTCTCACCCACCACTCAGGAAGGGATCCGTGCTAAACCTGCAAGAGCTGATGATACCACAAGAAAGCCCATTTCCTCTAGCCCCGACCCAAGTAAGTATTCACAATTACACGGGGATTACTGGAGTAAATAAATCCTGCAGGCCTGGGCTGAAAAATGCTTCTTATTCTTTGGAGTCTTGGTGTGCATAACTATCTTCTCTGTTTTCTTCTGTGAAAATCTCTTTCACTTCTGTGCTTATTACTTCTGTATGTGAGGATGATTCATCTTCTGGCTTCCCTTCACCCTCACCAGGCCTCATATCTCCTGTGAGCTCCAGGGTGCTAACCTCGCCCTGCTCTGGCACCACAGACACTAGCAGGTCCAGCAGTCCTGATCTTGGGTTTTCTGTATCCAAAACGGGCCCTTGCGCTGTGCCAGCATTTTCAGCAGGATTATGAGAAAAGGTCTCAGTCCCTACCTGCAGCAGGACGGCATGGCCATCCCCTGCTCCTTCTTCCTCCCCAGCTAATCTTTTGCCTTCAGACACGGTTTCAGAGCATTCCTCTGGCTGCAATCTATCACTTTCGCAGCTTCCTGCACCTGCGTACCAAACACTTTGCTTCATTTCCACTCCTGCCTTTGCCTCCTGAGACGTATCTGAGCTTTCCACCAGCCATTCTTCTGGCGCCATATTGCAGGCCCCCTCACACACATGCACTAAATTTGTACCATCGGTCTCCAAACTAGATGAAGATGGTCGGTCCTCCTTGGGCTCTGTGCATTCAGCTGCATCTTTATTCATGATTATCTGGCTCATTTGAATTTCTGCTGCAGCCATTTTGCTCAACTCGTCGTTCCCTTTATTGGGCTCCTGCAACTTTAATATCTCACCTTCGCAAATCTGGTTTATGTTCTCAGCTGGAGTAGCTGCTGGTATCTCAACTGTTAACATAAGCAAACTCCTTATCTCATTGACATCATCAGGAGATTTACAACTCTTTTCTTCTGACTTGCTTTCTTTTTCAAGATTATCCCCAAACCCTCCTTTCCCTTTGTTTTCATTGTTGGAAATAACCCTTGTCGCAGTACTTGCTCCTTGGTCACAGCTTTTTTTTGTACTATCCTCTTCAAACCCTGTTCCTACCACATTTTCACTCTGAGATAATTTTTCCATAATTTCTTTTTCTATCTCGATTTTCTTTCAGCATTCCCTAAAATCTCTGCTTCTGCTACATTATCATGTGGGGAAGTCACCTTTATCTCACCAACTTCTTCCTGTGCTTCGCTTTCTTTTTCGGTGCCGCTGACAAACACAGCATCCACTGGCATTTGACTCTCAGAAGTGACCTTTTCCTCTACTTCATGTACCTTATGTTCTTTTTTAGGGCTGGCTCCACAATCTTTCACTGCAGTTTCAGTGCCAGGAGCTACTTTTTCCTCCACAGCTTCTTGTTGTGTCTTAAGCTCTTTCTCAGTCTTCACTACACACTCTGCTTTCACCGTGTCTTCATTCTTCAAAGTGCTTTTTTCCTCTGCAACTTCTTGTTGTGTAAGTGTGGCTGGAAGGGCCTCTGTTTTTTTGCCGCTGTCTGTCATGACCACGTCTTCACTTTGGCTTGCTGGATCACCAGCCTTATTCACAGCAGTGACTGCCTCTTTGTTTGATGACTTTCCATCATCAGCCTCCTTCTCCCAAGAAATCTTCTCTGTCACAATGAGCGTTTCATCACTTGGAGCGTCAGCATCGGACATCTCGGCTCGGGCAGTGGAAGGCTTCTTCGCGGGAGTGGTTTGTGCTGATCCCGAAGGGGTTTTCAGGTCCGTTAAGCTGGACACGCTTTCACAGGGCAAATTCAAGTTATCTTCAAAGAGGTTGTGCTTCTTCATAATGGCAGCTTCTTTTATCACTAAATGAAACAGAAAGATCAAACTGTTTTGGAAAGACTGACAGAGGTACCTTGAAGAAGGTACAGCATTTTCACAAGTTTCTACTGTCATAAATTTTGATATTACAGACAATAGTAATTTTCATTTTCAACTTGCTTTTAGCTTACGTTTCTCTTCTGGGGGTGGGGATTTTATCTGTTTTGAATAATGGAACTTCAGTAATAGAAAACTACCAGAGGACCCACAACACACAAAGGTAATGTTTTAATTAAAAAGTATTTACACTTAATATATGAATAAAAGTTTGTTCGTTACATTAATTATTATACTGATATTCTTTAAGAGGAGCGCCAAAGAGGGCCTGTCAAAACTTACTGTGCAATACATATGCTTGTCTTTTATCTCGGGTATAGACAGACAGATCCAGTGAGGTACAAGTATTTTATATCTCCATAATGCCACCAAGAATAGTTTCGCTTTCTGAAACAGAAGGCCAGATCGGCAGGGCGTACTGCACTGGCACCAATGATGTACTGGAAACTACATCCAGCAGTACATTTCATTTGGGAAATTAATTTTTGCTGTCATTAGATATCACCAAGTCTTTGTAAACAAGATCATTATTTCACTCCTTGGCCCAGGGAATCAAGGTAAGATAAAGTTGGCATAATTACATGTTGTTAGAAATAGGCCTCTGCCAAGCTATCACTGGGAGCTTCCCAGCTTTAATGAAGCTGCCCCATAATTCAGATTTTAGGGCTTGCTCTTTAGTGAGCTGAATGAAAACCATGTAGCATCATAACCCCCAGGCTTTGGGAAAGTAGGACCTACGTCAGAAATAGCCAGGTTGGGACTCTGGGAAGCTCTGAAGGAAAGCTCACCAGCCATGGCCAAAATGTTGTTACTGTCACCTCAAGAATGCTCTCACCTTTCAAGGTTTCTTCAAGCAGTGTCTGATATAAAATCTCTTCATACACATTCTCTACTTGGATCACACTAGTGGTAATCAGCAAAAATGAACTGCTCGTATTTTTGCAGCTCCTGGTGCAAACACAAAGAAGGGAACAGATATATAAAAATGAGAGATTCTGAGAGTCCTACTTCAACAGAGCACCTTGGAGATGCCATCCAGCAGGTCTTTGCAATGCTGCTTGCTGGCTCTTGAGGTGCACTATTTGAACTATGACTAACCAAACTGTTTATGTTCACAATTTATTATGCACTTACCAAGCAGTATTCTTGTACTACAATTACATTGAAAAGCACTATAGATCATTGCCATCTGCACTGTAATGAACAATTCTGAAGGAAATAGCTGGCAAGGAAATGTCTCACTGTTTGTCCAGGGAGGCAAATCCATGGCAAGCATGGGACATTAGAGGGTTGGTTTTGTTTTTCTAATAGGTGTGTAATGCTTTTAGCTTACCAATTTATAGGCAATAGGCTGTCTAGACAGTAACTGGGTCAATTATCACTAAGGAGCTGCTTGGTGATCTATAAAAAAGTAAATTAAGTGATCTCTGCCCACTTCTAGAAGAGGCACCTACAGGCAAACATCTGGTGGTTTTCAAGCAAAAGGTCAAGATTTGGCTGAGCATATCAATATTTGTGCCACGCATTTGCTTCTAGAGCTGGCTGCTCCTTTCTGCAGAGGCACAAAAGCAACAGGCTTTGTGGGCAGCTTGCACACCACTGCTTCCTCCATCCTGTATGACTGAGACACCATGTGGACTCCACCCTCTCTGCACTTATTCAAGGTGATGAAATGCTTGCCCCTGTGCGTGGACACCCATGTCTTGAAGGCACTCCTGACACTCTGCAAAGAGACTATTATTTTGGGGATAGTAAAGAAAGTAGAGTGACAAACAGAAGAGAATTATTTTTCATATATTTTTGAACATTTTAAGTTTTAATAACCATCCTCAAGACTCACAAGCATAACTTGGCAAAAACACTTGGTTTAAAACTTGGTTTTGAAACTGCAAAAGCTGGAGAGGATCAGCAAGAGCAGCACACTGTGGGTGAGAGCTAACCGCCCCTGGGAAGTGATGGACATCAAAGGCAAAAAAAGGGCAGGGGGGCTGGAGTGACTTAGGGCAGTCATCCTTCAGCAGGTACACTGGAAACGAAAGAGGATCTGCCTGGGCGTCAGGAAGGGCATGGACTATTGATTTGGAGCCCAGGTGAACAGCATTCCAACTGGCCTCTGATGTGGCCACACTGATAACATCTCCACAAAACTCTGGTAGCTGCATTTGCTGAGTGCTGAGCTACCCGCATGATGAAGGGTGACAGAGAACATCTCCATGTGTTTGTTTCCTGATTGCTGATGCAATAACTTCCATGTAAAATCGCCGAGAGCAAGTGCACAGCCTGTCTGCCTGCTGCTCCTGCTGCCCAAGCAGGCAGTGGGCAGAGGCTGGGCACGGTCACAGCTGTCCTCGGGGTGCTGCTGAAGAGGAAAGAGCCCTCTCCCACAGACTGCAGGGCTGCTGAACAGAAGGACACACTCATAACCTACAACCCTAGCTGTCCAGGAGTCCAGTTTGAGGGGACTTCAGATTTCTAGGGAAGAAATTAAACGGAGATGGGCAAAGGTCTGCAACTATCTTTGAGCAAAAAAGTTGTATATACAGTTTCCCTGTTTCCTGAAAACTTCCCTGTGCTCCATATCTTCCCAATCCACAAACTGGCAAATCAAAGCATCCTTTGCCCGAGCAGGCAGCCAGTCTGCATGACATGACTCCCTGAGAGAAAACAGCTTTACAGAGTTGAGGATTTACTGTCAGGGTGTTAAATCCTTCCCCACCTTTTATTTTTTACTATTTTTTTTAACCACAGAAACCTACTGGTTTGCACGTTGAAGCCAGAGCCTTCTGCATTGTGGGCAAAGTAATCTGTACCAGTGCCTCTTGAAATATCTTCTTGCGGATAGTGCTGCTGTCATAGTCATATTGCTGTCAAAACAGACAAAGAGAGAAAAAAGCCCAAATGTGTTTGGGGTTATTAATCACTCACAGGAAGAACTGGTTCTTGTTATCCTGTAACTGGTGAATCCAAAGGATACCACTTCACAGAAGCACTCAGGGCTTGGAATTCCCATGCAGGTTATTCCAGCTTTTACAAAAATACTCTAAAATCTAGTTTGCTGGGATCTCTTTATCTTTGTTTTATTTGCTAGAAATAGCTAGAAATAGCCCCAATTGCTCTCTTTCCAGGAGTTTCAGCACTGCCACTTCCAAGAGTAATGAAGTCTTGGGGCAGGCTAATTATAAAGCTAATAAAATAATTTACCCAGATCCACAGCATCATCTCCAGCTGATTTAATTGCAGTTAAAAGGACTGCACGTGTAAATACTTTTACAAGTGTCTGCCCAAAACTAGGTTTTACCCCCCAAGTGAGCAGGTTTGCCAGTGCCACCAAATCGGTATTTCCAGCTGGATGGTAGGAGTTACCTTCTTTCAAATACTGAAATATTTTCACAAAAAATATATTCTCCATTTCCAAATAGGCAGAACCTGAGGTTGCTATGTTACATTTACCTTCAGTACTCTCAGCTTGACTTTTTCAATGGTTGTTGCAACTTTCGCTGAGTCTGCCTGGCGACTTGGAGAGAACAACTGCTCAAAAGTATAAACTGCATTTTCCATCAGCTAAAACCAAAAATTAAAAAAAAAATCTGTTAAAGACCACCAGTAACGTAAAATTCCTACTACATAAAGAAGCGTGATAAATATAACCATTAACTTAAATTGTATTTTTGAGAAGGTGAAACGGAGAAAGAATAATGGGGTCTAAAATCAATAAATATTACAGGTACTTTCAATGATTGTGGAAGGGGAAGAAAAGCCGGATTTACTTTAGATTGCAACTCTCAGTTTTGGAATGGGAAACCAAAAGAAGGTTACCTAATGGAAGAGAGTAAGAAAATGGAACTACCTCAACCCCTATCTTGAGTTTACAGGCAGGTCAATATGAGGAAGTCCACTAGTAAAACTAAACAAACCATTTTCTCAGCAAATTTACTCAGGGTAGACTCAGTTGTATTGTCCAAATTTTTCTGCTGTATTTTAGTTCTACAAAGGCTAACATGCCCAGAAATGCTGCAATTAATCAAGAAAATTAAGCCTTGGTATTGTTATTATGCTATCATAGCTTTCTTGTCTAGATTTAATTTCAAGACAAAGACAAAAAGTAGAATTCATCATCTATATACATCAAGGCCATTGACAAAACAAATTATCCCCAACAAGAAGACTCCAATTGACTCTTACCAGATTTTAATGGTCTTTATCGTTAATACTGAAGATAATTTTTAAGAAATTAGTCAGTAGCTTTCCTGATAACAAAAGTAATTATCATAGAAAATCACACAGAGTGCAATAATTTCTCACAGAATGACGTTAGGCTGGCACTTGCCGTATTTTCAGGTTACCCAGAGATTCAGTAAAAATATTAAACCCCCTGCTCTGAAGAGATATTTCAGAAAAACAGTTCTGCAAGTGGTAATTATATCTACTTAAGGACCTTCTGCCTTTTTTAGCTACGTGTTTCCATTCACATGTTACTATATTCTTATTGGAGAAGCACAGGAACACCCACAGGGAGGCTGTCCATACGGCCAGTTTTTCTTGTGCATCCCGTGGGACTACCCCAGCTGACAGACAGTCAAAGGCTGTAGAGGACTTATTGTAGTTTGTAAATGAATACACACGTACAAGACATTTAATTCCTCCTTGGCTAGTACTATTTTTCATGAATGAAAATATGCAGTGAGAAATGTTGAGGGCTGATTTTTATAACTGCCTTTGCAGATAAAGTAGGATTGGACTACCCAGACTGTAGTTATAAATGGAAATGGAGGAGATGGAGGTTTACTCAATTTGTGTGTGCATCAGAAGGCTGTACAGTGAACGCGCTTGCACTACCAGGCTTTGGATACAAGAAAAAGGATCAGTGTAGAGTTAAGTCTGAGGCTAATTAAAAGATTAACTACTCACTTTTTCTTAAGTTTTTATTTGAAGCAAATTGGCCTGGTTCTGGTGAAGTCACTAAAGCTGCTTTATTTATGCCAGCTGAGCATCGTGCTCCCAAATTTCCTAAAATTGGCCACTAGAGGACGCCAAGCTCCCAAGCCAAGGAATCCTGCTCCAGCCTCCATCAGTTAAATGCTTCGTTTACGTTAAGAGTATGCAAGCACAGACAAGTCTGATCTTACTCGTTAATAAAATCACAGAACCACAGAACGTTAGGGGTTGGAAGGGACACAAAGTGAAACGACTTACTTTTTTTTTTCTAAGAAAAATACCAGCCTTTTAAAGAGAGAGAAGCAATAACAGCGTTTTTACAACAACTTGTGCTCTAACCTAACTTACTTATTGTGAATTTTGACTCATGTTCAGAAAAAAATACCACTTGGCTTGTATGGGATCTATTTTCTGTCTGCTTCTTCGTCTTCACTCATGGTTTTCACTCACTGAAAGACATTTTATTTGGCAGCATTTTGGACTGATCCCCCTTCAAAGACCCAGACGTGAAATCAGAATTTTATTTCTGAATAATTATTTGGCTGCTGATCATGGCTGTACTTAGAGGAGCTGCTTGCAGGAAAGCCCTATCCCAGCACTGTGCTAGAGACTTGCTTTCCATATTCATAACACCCACTCCACAGAACTGGACCAGCTCCATTTCACAAGATTACTGACTAGACTATTTAGTTTCTCAGCCATGGATTGAAATCCCAGGATTCAACATCAAGTTAGAAGGCCAAGTCTGCCTTGTGATCTGGCAATTGAAAGAAGTCTAGTGGCCAGCTCCTATAGATTCTCTGGGCCAGGCATCCAGAAGAAAAAATAGCAAAGCCAAATTCTGGCCTATACCAATACACTGTAGACGGGAAAAAGAGGTGGAGTTCATTTTTCATCTCAAATGATGCAGTCACCTCAACCAGGCCCATGAGAAGTGAAGTTGGTTAAAGCACCTACATGCAGCCACATCCTGAGACATCATCTGTCCAAGTAGTTGCCAGTTTCTAGCATTAATTGCCTTACTTTATATTAATGAGAAAATAAACTACCAAGGAGGAGAGGTTCCATTTGGTTACATATATTTTAGACCCTTTCTGAAAATCAACCCTTCAGAATGGCAAACAGATAGATTTTAGCCACACCAGGGGTTATAAGTACAACTTCTCAGATGCTGAGACACCAAGAATTCAGAACATGAACGTTCAAGGAAGAGATGATCTATCCAAAATTTTTGTGCCCTGCTGAGAGACTCACACACACACAACCTCACAAATATAAATGTCAAACTGCTTCTAGCTGTGATTTTCTTAGGTTTTTTTATCTGTACTTCGACTGAGAGATATTCTGAGACTCTTGTGCAGCTTTTTTTAATCAAGATTACTTTGAAGCAGATTAGAAGGACAAACCTAAACTGTTCTCCCAGGAGGAAAAACGGGATCTTACAGTACCTCTTGCATGAAGTTCTGTGTCCTCTGAATCACAAAATCAATGTGATAGACCTTGAAGCGACTCTTGAGGTCTTGGAGGAGCTCCTGGAGGAGGTTCACTTTCAGATAGCAGGCTCCATTTTCACAGAGTTGAATGGTAGGTTCATGAACTGATCCACATTCTGCATGAGGACAGAACAGGTTTAGAGAGAAAGCAACCAGAGGCAAATTTTCAACAGATGAATGTAACAGTGCCCTAAGACAAATTATGATTATCTACACTTCAGTTGCACAAATACCACAAGACTGTCTAACAGACAAACCACACGCTAACATACTAAACCTGGGAAAGCAAATGCTGCTGCCAGTCGAGTTCTAGCTAGAAGCTCTTTGTGGTAATACAAAGGCTTGAAATATATTTTTGTCTTACCTCCTTTAGCTTTGTGGTATCGTTTGTCTTACGGAAGTCCTGGATGATTTCATTAACTTCTTTATCAAAAAGTGAGCGGACTTCAGTAAATCCAGAACTCACTGGACCCATGAGCTCCTCTAATATGGAGGTGAGAAATGGCTGGATATTTCTGTGCAGCACTTCTGGCAGGCTCAGAAACAGTGGCTGGAGTGGTCAGACAATAAAACGGTTGCATTTAGGCTACCAAGTGAAAACAGTAATCTGATCTGCTTTATGATTAATTAAAAGCCTCCCTATTTCCCCTGGAGTCACAGCTCTGCAAAAGTGATGAGGGTAATGAAAGGAGATTTTATAGTTTTATGAGTGACAATGAAACATTTTTCCCTATGCCCACCTAACCAACACTAGCAGCCTAGGGCACTGTGAGAGCAGAGGAAAGGGAGGTGTGCACGGAGCATGGCCACCATCACTTTAGGAGGGGTTATCCGAACTTGGTGCTCTACAGTTCACCGAAAGCACCCTAGTCTGGTATGTGAGAATATCAGACAGAACATCCCAAGTCTTATCAAAACAGCTCCTAAATTATCGGCTATTAATCTATATGCCAGCATAAGCAATGTCAACTAATGTTTTCCCTCCTTTTTACACTCACTTTTATATTCGTATCAAAATTACATTACTTCATATTAGCTTAAAACCACCTAAGAAGCTCTTTGGTTTAAATATGCTTTGGTAGCCTACGAATTTGCCACATAACCAGGACCTGTTTTGTGGCACATTCCTAGACATCAGGTCAAAACCACTGGACTTTTGATGATGCTCACGTGACCTCTATCTTCCTTACATAAGGCTGTCCAAGGGAAAATGAAGCAGAACGAGCAACTCTAATCAGGATACTTAATCTAGCTCCAACTTGAAAAGACCTGGTATTTTCACAGCCACAGCAGCCACAGTTATCTGTTCCCACCAAAGGCAGCAATCCCAAAACATTTGTTTTCTGAAAATTAGCGTCTCCAGTTGGATTTGGCAAACACACAAGGATTTCCAACAATGACATCTGTAGTTTGAGCAACACAATGGGAAACATTTAAAAAATTGCTCCAAAACAGAGCTGTTCATCCACTAACCTTTGATTTTTCCAGCTAAGTAGTTCTTGGAGTTCAGAATCTGATCCATGTCCGAGCGAATAGTTCCTTCGAGGTTTTTTGCAAAATCTCTGCATTCTTCTTTCAAGGTACTTAATCCTTCTGACACCTGCTGCTGGACTAAGCTGTAAGTTTCTTCTACGAACTGAACCCAAATTAAATTAAGAAGCGTTGATGAGAATCAGCACACACAGACAACTCCTATGAGAAACAACTACTCTGCAAATATCAGTACTTACACCAAACCAGGCCCTCTTCCTGTCATTCCTCTTCCCTTTCATTTAGGCAGGATCATCATCTGAAGGTTAGGCAGGAGTTCCTGCATCACAAGGTTGCTCAGGATCTATATGGTCAGAAGATTAAAATGGCATGTTCTTCATCTGAAAACTGAGCACCTGCATCACAGAATGATGTGCAAACACAGGCAACTTCAAATATACAATGGCGTAGCTACCCCAGGTTGCCAGAAGAATTGGATTTAAAATATTAGGTGTGCCTGAAGGAAGCTCCAGGCATTTCATTTGAAGCATTTTTCACTGAAGACTTGGAGAGACCATGCAACAACTGACAACAGATGAACTAAGATGCCTGTTAAAATTTGCAAACTGCAATGTGCAAAAAAAAACACAACACGATGAAACTGCCATGTGCAGATGAATGGAGCTAAAATAACTGCTACCACCTAAGCAACCAGATCAAAAACATTTGAAAAGTTAGTTTGCAGACTGCTGCTTCCCCAAACTGACCTTGTTCTGGGACACTCACACTCTCCCAGAGGAGGCATCATGGAAGAGAAATTGTCCTAGAGAGTCAACAGACAAAGGATGTTTCTAATAGAAGGATGATTAGCCAAAAAAAGAAATACGTGACTATGCCAATGTGCATCTCTACCACTTTCTTGGGTGAGCACCAACTTCACAATTCATGCAAGGAAAGAAGGAGATCCCAGGAAAAAGAGGATATAGGACAGAAATGGAATCCAGATGTGCATAATCTGTGGATCAAATAATTCTACTCTTTTTTTTTTTCTTCAAAAATGTGTTACATGACCCAAAAGAATCCTTAGCTCCAGCCTAATCCTGAGGCAAAAGGGATAAAATAAATAACTGTTGGGAGTTTGTGAGAAACTTTTCAAGCATTTTCTTTTGTCACTAAAAACAACTATACTGGTCTAAAGCCAGTAAAACTTTCACATTTTTGAATTAATATGCGTTAAAGTCTCCTCCCAACACCTCCAGGTTCTTCAACAAAAACCATATCAAACAACCTGCACATATATTCTGTGACAAATAAGCACCACAGCAGAAAGGTAGGGGGAAGAAAAGCATCAAAGGGACTTCTACACATCAAGCATTCATGATGGAATGTAGGAAAACTGAGGAAAAGGTATCATTGCCCCAGTTTTGTATTATTTCTGTAAGTGCATCGTCAGTCTATCATTGCTGTATTTTTCTAAATTGACAACCACTTTTCTCCCTCAGGAACGTTTTCACTTTGAAACAGGGTTCAGTGGCTCCAGAAGAGATCCCTCTCTGATCCCAGCATCTAACTGGTAATTCAGTCCTGCAGATGGTTCCAATTAGAAAGAAAAGACATCAGGCTGGGAATACAGATTATACCAATTTGGGGGAGTGGTCAATACGCTGGCAAGAAAGGCTGCTATTCAGAGGGACCCAGATAGGCTGAAGAAATGGATGGACAAAAACCTCATGAAGTTGAGCAGACGCAAAGGCATAGTGCAACATCTGGGATGGAACAATCTCCTGCACCAGTGTAGGCTGGCAACAACTGGCTGGAAAGCAGTTTTGCAGAAAAGGACGTGGGCATCCTGGTGGACAGGAAATTCAGTATCGGTCTGTAGGGTGCTCTCCCAGCAGAGAGCAACAGCAGGTCCAGAGGGCAGAACATTCTCCTCTCTTCAGCACTTGTCAGACTGCAACTGGAGCAGTGTCTGGTTTTGGGCTCCCCAGTACGAGACAGATCTGAACACACTAGAGTAGGTCCAGCAGAGGTCATCAAGATGGTCAGGGGATGCAGCACATGATGTGTGAGGAGAGGTGGAGGAAACTGGGTCTGCTCAGCCTTGAGATGAAAATGGTCAGGGAAGACCTTATTGCCGTTTACAGCTACACAATGGAGGATGTCAGGCAGACCTTCCTTGGGAATGCACAGGGAAAGGAAGATGATGACAGCGACAAGTAGCAACAAGGGAAACAGTAATCGGGTATCAAGACATATTTTTCACCATGAGGGCAGTCACGGGAACAAGTTATGCAATCCCCAACCTTGGATATCTTCAGAACTCAGCTGCCCAAAGCCCCAAAGTTGGCTTTGCTTTGAGTGGGGGATTGGGCCAGGTCCCCTTTTAACTACATTATTCTCTGGTTCTGTGGTTCTCTTGATAGTGTAACCCAACTCTGTACATAAGAAGCATCGAAGTCTGGTGTCTTTGATACAGAAAGAAATGGTGTGAGATGGATTCCTGGTTTTACCCACTGGCACCCATTTTGGACATTTTCTTCAGAACAACCCACTCTATCAGGCTTTGCACCTCCTCTGCCTAGATTTGAACTACAACTTCTCCCTTGCCCCTCCCACTCAGGCCCACCAGCCTGGAAATAAATACACAGAGTTTCAGGCACGCATCTGGTTTTGAGAGTCTAGGCTTTACTCTCCAGTTTTTCATTTATGGACACTGTGTCTCTGGCCTGAGAAAGCTACAAGACCTCTCTTCCTCCTATGCTTTCCTCTTGCTGTTGGCCAACAAGGCAAACTGTGCAAGCAGAGGGGAGGCACTTCACCTGAGACCTGTCCTATTTCTATGCCTTTGTGATCTCAGGTCTCTGAACACATTTCCTATGGAGGCATTTATCAGTGCTGGGGATAGATGCTGGATTCTTCAGTTTCTCTAATTAAAGCGCCTCGATTTTGAGCTAAAGATCTCAGTCCTGCATTTGGTCCAGTCATTACTCATCCTCATGACTCAGAGGAGGGAGGGACATCTTTTAAATTTTCAGACACGTTCATTTTCTGTCACAGATCTTGCCCAGGTACGTTTGTGCTGGCCCAGAGTTACAGACATGCAGCTGCCAATTTATGATGGCAGAGGCAATACTATCGTGCATGTGCTACACAGAACAGCTCATAACCCTCTCGTTAAGACTTTTTATCTGCCCCAGCTGTCCAGCACACAGGAGGTTGTCCACAGCCTCTTGAAAGCTTTGAAGTGGGATATCCTGCAAATCACATAGTAACCTTTTAAAAAAAGCAGACAAAAGGCACCTAAAGGTTCTGTGCATTTCTGATTTACTCTGGGTAAAGGATTAGTAGCCAGCTCAGCAGTTTCAGTGAAGTCTCACAAAGTCTGTAGTCCTCCTTCCCCTCCAGTGGGGCTTGAACTGAGTTTTTGCTAAGTGATACGGTTTTGAACCCAGCTCTTCTCCTTGCTCCAACAACAGCCCAGCACAGTCCTCATTCAGGAATCCCTGCCCTAATGCACCAAGCTCTGGCTGAGCAGTGCAAAACCACCGCTCCACTTCCCATCCTGCCTGGAATGCCAGTGCTTCCTGACATCCAACCTCACGGGTCTCGGCTGCCCAAGCGGGTTTTAGGCAGGCACCAGCAACGCGACAGGGAAATGGCAGGAATTTAGCCAGAAAAAGTAAGTGAGAAGGGGCTCTGACTGCATGGCACGTAGGGTAGAACAGAGTACCTCCTGGGCATAAACAGCCCCTACAGAAACACAACATACAATACCCTACCTATTAATATACCTATAATATGCAATACCTAATTCTTTTTGTTTCATACAACTCAAGTACTTATAGGTTGTGCCTCAGCACCGCTCAGATTCAGCTACGATGACTCAAATACCTGTCAAAACCAATTGAGTAATTTAGGTCCTAAACTAATGAGTCACTTCAAAAAAATCCTTGAATAACCCAAACTGGAGCACCATAAACCAAGTAATGAATGTGACAATGGAGCAAGCATATTCTGAACAATCTGAGCTCTCTGGAAACATTTTTAGGAATGCTGGATTTACTTTATATTTTTGTACACAAAGGTGCACTGTAAGGATTTGGGGTTTTTAATCCCTTACTCAGCTATCCTTGATTTGCCAATATGCTTTTTCTACATTCGTGTCGTGCTGATCAATGGAGTTATTGTAGTATAAAATTGGTGTGTTGTAGTGCTCTCACTACCTGGCTGTACTGTTGCCTCTAATAAGCACTGTGAAAAATGTCCTGGTTTTAACCCTGTATTTTGGCGCTTACTTACAGAAATACCATCTACAATTGAATTTATCCTTTGTTAGTAACGAAACATTAAAAAGAACAAAACCAAAACCACAAAAAGGAACTTTTAAATAGAAAAAAAAAATTATCAGGTCTTCAGCTGAGTGATAGGGTACAGGCTAATATTATATCCATGTTGCAGCACCTTGGCAGAACTGTGTGAGCTAACACTGTGGAGACTCTGTCATTGTAAGTGAATGACAGGGGATATATATTTATTGGCATTCTGCAAAGATTTTTACAGCAACAAATTGTAGCTTGCTTGTTCCAAACCACTCACTTAGCTTGGATATTTGCCTAAAATAATTATTATGTTGGGTCAAAGCAGGCATAAGCACACGCTATACTTAGAATGAATTATTGGTAAGAAGATAATAGCATAACTAGTCTGGATGTCTTCTGATTACAGTTCTCTTGAGGTATATGGGTTATGAGTAAGTAGTTGGCAAGCAACAAGAAAAATAAAACATAAAATGAAACTAGCACTATAATAGCTCCATAACTTGAGCGAGGAGGGGAGAAGAGAAAAACCCTCACTCCCTCCACTGGAAGGATGGAACTCCTTATATTAAAGAACTTATTATTTTTGTGTTAGCAGGAAACTTCAATCCCTGACACAATGGCACTGGGAAAGACACTGTTTATAGATTCTTCTCCAGTTTCCAAGATTTTCAGCATTTCCAAGGCAGATTTCTCCTAAAAGAATAATCTGCTTTCTTAAAACAACACCCTGGATCATGAACTCTCCATCAGGCTTTTTTTCATTTTCCCAAAGGGAAGCCAGATTTCATCAAGGAAAACACCCAGCAGCTGGTACTAAAGCAAATATTTGCTGCTGAGTGCACAATGCTTTGGAAAAAAAAATACAAATCAGGGCCCAAATAATGTCTCAGTTGCACAAAAATGCACCTGGAGTGATGCCAGAGGGACCAGTGGAGTTACTTCAGCTACCATCAGTGCTCCAAAGCTGCTCACTCAGGTGCCCAAATATAGACCTAGGCCCCAAGCTTAGCATCTCATTTCTGAAGAACTGAAGTACACAAATTTTTGGTGTTTAAGTGTGACTGTTAATATGCAAGATACTGTTTCAGAAGTCTGGCATGATAAGTAGGTCTACTAGTTTATCTGCTCAGGACCAAAAGCTTCATTCCCAAAGAACAGGGAAAACCAAAATAAGAAAATTCTTCAAAATGCATGTTTAGCTGCTATTCTGTTCTTCTGCAGCCATTAAAGGACAAGCAACGGGAAACTGCTGTGCTTAGTAACAGTGGTAATAGCAACACAAGAAAAAAAAGTATCTCTTGCCTGTCATTAATAGGTAGAAAAGGCAGAAAAAACAGAGCACAGCCCAATGCAGCCAAGAGCAAGTATCTGCTGCCTGCAAACTGTAGGTTCTGAGTCCAGTGTGCATTGCTTTTGGTCTCAATGATTTACCAAAACTACAAACAGCACCAATGTGGTAGCAAATATCAGGGAGTGCCTTGTTTTAACACAATGTTTATTGCCCAAAATTAAAGTAGCCATCCCTACATTCCTGCACAACACAACTTCAGTTCCCAGCACACTTTCTTTCATGTTTTAGAAGAAAAATAAACACCTCACTATGGGATTTATTAAAAAACAAATGTCACGTATCAGAGGTCTTTTGAAATCTTGGGTATTTCTAGCCATTAGATTATCTTTTTTTAAATACCATTACTTTCCCTAGGAGCCTTTACAGCCTTCACTGCCCTCATAGCTGCCATATCCCAAGCCAACAGAAAGCAGGAAGGTACTCTTTTACCTCTGTCTCATTGCCAGTTATCATTTCCCATGTCCCATAGTGGCCTTTCTCCTGCCGGAAGAACTGAATGGCTTCTAAGAACGCCTCGACTTCATACGTGGTCTGCTTGAGAAAATCTAAAGAAAACAAAATGCAACACAAAGCATTTACCTATAAATAACCTTTAAAAAATAACCAACTTTTTTGATCCATTTTCCTGTCCCATGTGCACCTAGCAGTAATGTTTTTAAATCATTTACTAAACCTGAATGTCTGAAGACCTTGGGCTTTCATTTTGATTAAGAAGCACGAGGCTGAACTATCACACAGCAGATACAAACACTCACAAGCCATCCCACCTAAGCTGATAAGTTAAAGCAACACCAGCAAGTGTTAAAAGGGAGCACATGATAAGGTTGGAGCTTTCTGGCAGCAAGCTTTGCCTGGGATAGACTTGGATAACACAGTCGTTAACATAGGAAAGCTCATCCCTTGCTTTTATACCTTTGAGAAATGTAAAGTGGTACATAAAAAGACTTTGACAGCCTGTACCAGGGCCAAGAGCTGGGAGCTTCTACTTCTTTAGGATAAGATTAAGAATTTAGATTACTGATAGTCAGCTGCTTGTGCCATTTTTGCCCTTGATAAATTGTCAAACCCTGAGTTAACACTCCCCAATAATATTTTATTTTCTTTGTTTTATTAAGGAATTGATGAGCAACATGATTTTTCATGGATGTACAACAAAACAGACCTGGACAAAGTAAGCACTGTGCTCACAGGAATTAAGCACAAAAACCCCTGACAATATCATGCTGTTTTCCCTAAATATTTCAGGAATCTTTAACCACAGCTCCAGAGTTATCTGCTTATCGTCCACAGCTACTGCTGCCTGATGATGGCTCTTCCCAAGAACAATGCACTAGCCTGGGGACAATCTGTCATACAAGCGAGACCACATCATGGAAAACTCGAGAAGTGGCTGAGCTAGTTTGCTCTTAAAAACTCAGGATAACCAATTGTGCAACAGAAATTACATCTCAGGCCATTTTTTCTTTCAAAACTGCTAAAGGCTTTCAAGACAGTTGCTAGCAACAGCCCTCTTCATGTTAGAGTGCACAACAACACAGATAATTAAGTGTGCAACAACAGTCAAAGAGCAGAACTAGCTTGTCATGTTTTGGGGAGAAACAGTCCCTCTGCCTCAAAAAGTGGAAAAGCTCCCTACAGCAATCAAGCTGCTTGACAAACCTGAGTAAAAATTTCAGGCTGAAAAATCACCACAGAAATCATAGAATCACTGAATGGTTTGGATTGGAAGGGATCTTAAAAATGATACAATTCCAGCCCCCCTGCCATGGGCAGGAACACCTCCCACTAGACCAGGTTGCTCCAAGCCCCATCCAACCTGCTCTTGAACATTTCCAGGGATGGGGCAGCCACAGCTTCCCTGGGCAAACTGTTCCAGTGTCTCACCACCCTCACACTAAAGAATTTCTTCCTAATGTCTATCCTAAATCTCCCCTCTTGCAGTTTTAAGACATTACCCCTTGTCCCCTCACCACAAGCCCTTGTAAAAAGTCCCTCCCCGGCTTTCCTGTAGCCCCTTCAGGTACTGGAAGGCCGCTAGAAGGTATTCGAATGTAAGTGCTGTATCTTTGTTAAGAAACAGCTTCAGCATTTTTGTGAGGTTTATTATCTTAAGGGAAAACCAAAGCCCCGAGGGTTTATTGTCCCCTCTTCAAGGTTACCTACTTGCAGCCCTTGATCAGCTGAAGCCTTGTTGTACAGACATTAGGAAGAAGGCACAGAAGAAGAATGGTAATCCTCTCAAAGTTAAGTACCCTGCTTTAAAAGATACCTTTATGTATAAACAATTGTTAAGTGAAGCATCGGAGAGGAAATTCTCAGACCTTGTCTGTCAAGCAAAACACTTCTTTCAACTTGTTCATGAGACTTCTAAAGAGAGAAGCTTGCATACGTGCCAAGGGCAATACAGGGATTATACAAATTATGGGAAACATGAAGGGATTAACTCTGCAGTAATGCCTGAAATGTCTCCTCCATGTGCTTTACAGAAAAAATGAAACTACAGAAACCTACAATTGATTTCATTAATGCTTCACCCTGGCTACTGCTTGAGAACAGCACTGTTTCAAATTTTATCTGCATGGTGGACAATGAGGTTTCAGATCTGCTAAGAGCCCAAATGTCAGAATTTGCCCTTTCAGAGTTTCCCCTGGGCATAATAATTATTTGGGAAGGTATTTTATACATACTGAGGTGCAGGAAACACTCTCTCAGTGCCACTCTATACATACTGCCCCTGTTTTGCAGATATTTGAAGGTCCAGAAATATAAAACTATTTCTTCAAGCTCATATGATGATCAAACATGAGAAAAGCAGCCTGGTAAAATCCCAACCATTCCTTCACTCCTACTTCCATGATTCATAGCATTTTTAACAGCAAGTCACAACAGGATGCTGAAAGAGTTGTAAGTCAGGCTGCTCGCTGCCAAGAGAACATCCTCTGATGGCAACTCTAATGAAAGAATACAGTATTACACCTGATAAACTGCTGGAGTCCTGTATCTAAAAGCTTTTGTCCTCCCAAAATTAAACTCTGAGTATTTTGTCGAGAAGGCCGGGCTTGGCTGGAGGAAGGGAGAGCTGGAGCTCCTGCAGCCCTCTGAACGTGACTCACATGTTTTCCTTTTTCACAGCTGTGCTCCCTCCTAACCAAAAGGGACAACAGACCATCCAAAGGGATGGACCTTGGACCTGCTGAGATGATGATGTGCCAGTGCTGACAAGAGTCTGCCCTCTAAGATCATCAAGTTTTAAACTCCATGGTCAAGTGAGTCTTTTCTCTCTGTTCTGACTGTCCCCAACCACACAGAGTAGTGGGAAAGTGCTAAATATCCAAGAGCAATTCATTTGAATAGTTCATGAAGAAAAATATTGAGCTGTAAGTGCCATAAAATCCCAATCACACATCCCTTCCTATGCCAATAAACACAGGAGCAAAACATAATTATGGCAGTCTTATGACAAAAAACAGCTCAAGGCAGAAAGGAAGCTTTATCCTTCAAGGCTACTACAATTGCTTAATTTAGGCAATTTCATTCTCACTTTCCATAGGAGGAAAAGTTTGCATCAGCAATAAGGCACCCAACAACTAGATCCATCCAGCATCGGGCTGTGCAAAAGTTGCTGGTGAAGCACAAAAGACAGAGGCACGTTCATGGGATACAGATCAAGAAAAGGGAATTGTACCCAACACTCAAAGGAGCTGTGATGCATATCCTCTAGCATCACAGCAGGGAAGAGCCAGGGCTTCTCTAAGTCAGATCTAGCAGTTTATGCAAAGGCAGCCAGCTCCATTATGCCACTGCAAAGCAAGGGAAACAATAAATAAATTGTTGGGGTAGCCCTGCTTGCGTGCAAAAGAGAGGATGGTGCGTGGGAGATGGAAGCAGAGGCTGCAGCTGCAGACAGGGCAGGTGGAAAACCCCAGTGGTATCAGGAACGATTGTCCATCAGCAGAAAAGATGATGTGTGCATTCCAAGCCCTCCCCTTGCAGGGCCTTCCCCTCCAACAAACTCAGCTGGTACCTGTCATGAGCAACACAGCTGTCCCTGCTCTTTGTAGGAAGTGGAGCATCTCAGGGGAGCTTGGTGCAGTGGTAGCTGTAGGTCCTCCTATCCAACTCCCATACAAAGCCATAAAGTTCACTGAATATCCTCCAGCAAAAGGCCAGTCAGGCTCTAAAGGTACCCAGACTGATGCTACATGCTTAATCCAAGCTGGTCTGTGCTTCGAAAATTACCCAAGCAGCTTCTCCAGCTGCTAATGAATATAATGTTAGCTTATTTCTGGAGAGAAAAGCAACATTCTGTTTCTTTTGTTTAATTTTAAAATAAGAAACCCACCTAGAGACTCTATCTTTACATATCCAAGTCCGGAGCCTAATTTTAGTAACAGATAAAACCATAGATTTCTTTTATAAACATAACAGAATAACTGCTATATATATAAATAACTCTTTTTAGAAGACGGAAGGACACCTGGCAATACCATGACTTCATAAATCTCCCTAAATTTGCACATCTAAGGCACGGCTGAGTTTGCTCAGTACTGCAGAAAGCTGTCTGTAGGAATGAGCTTCCTTGCAGCATATAAACAGTTTAAATCCCCCTTCAAAAAAAAAAGAAAAATCTCAAACCTTAACTCATCAAAATGATACACAGGGGACCAGGCTACCTGCCACCCACGGAGTGCACTTGCACCTGGTGTTAACTTAGAGGGTCCTGTTCCTAATTTCAGCTGTATCAAATATTTCGGCTGCTGTGGGACTTGCAGTCTCCTGATGAGCTGCTCTGGGCCATGAGCTTCTCCACCACTTGGCAGATGAATGTTTGGTTGCAGGGGTGAGGAAAGGAGAACTCTTCAGTCCCAAGGTCCTACATGCTGTCCCACCCACGGCAGGACAGCTGCACCTTTGTTTGAAGATGGTCGTGTTGCTGGCACACTGTTTAAAAGACCCTTGGGAAAGGCTATCAGAACAATTTCCCTGGCTCCTTAATACTTCTTGTGCCTAGAGACAGCAGCTGGAATTAATTGCCCGGGTGAATTTGGCCTCATCGATAGCCAGGGATCAACCAAACAGATCAGCCAAAACACTGAAAACCTGTGTGCACATCTCCTAGAAACAGGGCTTGTTAGAAGAGGATGAGTGCCACAGACCTCACTGCCTCCAGCTAAAAGTGTGGATATTCAGCAAATCCAAATATTATGAAATCCGTATTTGAACATTCCAGTTCAAATTTGATATCTGTATGTGCTGCAGACTGCTGTGTTGGGTCTCTTGCTGTACTTGTAACAGAAAGCTCAAAAATAGCTGACACTTAATTGCTTAGATGCTGATTTTTCTTAAGTGTGGTTGAAGGGAAGTGCCTCTTTCACATTTCATATCCTAACCTGCCAGGCCAGCTGTTAACAAGTGAATGCTTCAACATCCAGTTTAAACTGTGTGCCCCTCTGAACAATAATTGTCCTTAATGAACTCATTTTTGCTGCACAGAAGAGGAGGCTAAAATGGTCACAGAATGACAGGAATGCCAATAGGTGTCTGAAGACGGTGTTTTGTTTATCCACTTAAAGAACACAAAGGCAGCAAGTCAAGTCTTACGTAAGTGGCAGCACAGCTCATTTTGGTACTGCTCGTGCAACTGCACAGAAAACTCTGTGTTTGGGAAGCGCAGGGAAATGTTTCTCCAGCTCCTGGTGGGACTGTGGTCAGATGCGATAACCAGACAGCAGGAATTTTCCACCTCCCAGCACCGATGGGGTGGTTTGCTCTGCTGAGACGCCAGTGCTTCCACAGCTCCCTCCTGCCTCTTGGCTAATTCTGCAACCTGGGACTTGTTGATTTTTGGACGCAGCAGCAGCATTACTGCGTTCAGTTGTTTGGAGAGCCAAGGAACTGCTGTCAGGATGGTTTACGATGTGTAAAAACTGAGTATGTCCTTCCTCAAAACCAAGTGGGTGCCTCTGCTGCAATCCAGTAAATGTCCCTCTCTCGTATGGGCTTGTATTACAATTCTTGTATTACTCATCTTGTTAATAAAAGGGGCATATTGACTGTGGACAAAGCCCTTTACCAAAGTGAGCTAAACCACTGAGAGCAATACAAGCTTTCTGGCTGACATTTCACAAAAGGCTGAGGCCCAAAGATGTAGATGAACAAGTGTTAAAACAGAATCCAGAAGTCTGAGCTCACAGAGCACATGTTTAATGTGAAATCAGAAATGCTGATTCTGACATAACGCCCATTGTCTGACTACCAAAACTGGGAAGTTACCTGTTTCCTGCAGCACTCACATCTACAGATATCTACTCTGTTCCTACAGATATGCTCCCAAGCTGGAGAGCAGCCTTCAGTTTGGTGAAAGATCCTGCATTCAGGGAATGTTATTTTCCATGTGGTCCCTGAATTCTTCCTGCAGGTAACCATCGAGATCAAACCAACCTGGCATCCAGCAATGGTTGTCTTTGTACGAGATGATCAGGCAAAGGCCCACAGGTAGGACAGTAGCCCTGCCTACCATCCTCAATAGCTGCAACTTTGGTTGAATGCCTCTTCCCAACACAAGTTGCTAACAACCAGACAGACTTTTTAGCTCCTTCCTACAAGACAGCAGGGCCCTCAAATATTTCCTCAACTCTTAAAAAACCACAGGCTGACTCTATAGTTAAGGAGCGGAAAGGCAGAAGGACAGTCAGTAACTAGAAGGGAATGTGGCTGAGGAATGAGGATGGAATATGATAAATTAGTAGAAACTGCATTTAATTGCATATTATCTCTGAAGAGTATCTCCTTGCCTCCTCATCTAGTTGGTGGAAAGCTAGCTCAGGTGAAGGCAGTGCCAAAACATCTATTTTGTAGTTCCACCTGGCTGATCACCTTATATAGCATTTTCCTGCGACAAGAAAAATCTCTATAGAGGTATCATTGAAAAGCCTTCCTTCTTGTGATGCTGCAACTAGACAGTATGAGACAGATAAGGCTGAAAAATAGTTGGAATATTAAGTGTCTTATCTTTGGTTTTAGCAGTTTTAAAAGATGGTGCTGCCACCACTTACTATTTCCATTGGACACTGCTAGCCTGAAATATGTTCGTTCCATTGAGGGTAAGAAATACAAACTACATTTTTCCAAATTTTCTAATCCTTCCTAGGCATCCCTCTCTCTGCCTGGTATCTCTTCCTTTCAAATATATTCAGATTGCTTGTTTTTCTCTGCCTTTCATTATACACATTGTTTAATGTAAAAAATTTAATTTGTCATTGATTCATTTTCTTTTTTTAGTTCTTTTAAAACAAAAGCTGGTGAAAAAGAAAATACACAGCCCCAAACTACAGGGAGGCTGCTGAAGGAAAAGGCTGCTACTTCCAAAAAGCGTGGTGTCTTCACCATCTAAATACACAAGACATTCCCACCTCTTGCATTGGTACTCCACAGAAAGCTACTGCACACTGCCAGCTGCCGGAGGATTTGGGGTGAAGGCAGCTGGAGAACATCAAGGAGTAAGAGACATTCCTGCAGTTAAGAAATAATTCTGCCAGCCTCCCAGCACCCCAGTTGGAGAATGCCAGTCAAATAAAAATAAATTACCATGATGAAGAATGATTTCCCTTTCTAAGGGTGATCTTCGTAGCACAGGTTTCCCACAATATAATTTTTTCTAGCATTTCTGGTAATACCTGCCTGGGATTTATTCACTGTGGGTAGAGACTGCAGTGATTATTTACTGTCTGTTGCTCATATAAGTTCTGTTTAATGATGAACAACTTTCTGCTGTGGGATGTATCACTAATATAATCACATGGGGGACGATGGAACATAGGACATAGGAAATGGCTCAGAGAAAGCAAGACTGGTCTAGTGGGAGGTGTCCCTGCCTATGGCAGGGGGATTGGGACTAGATGATATTTATGGTCCTTTCCAACACAAACCACTCAATGATGGTATGAAGACCATCCAGTCATCATGGTCTCATATGGCAAAAAATGACCCCCTGAGTTCCCAGCACCTTTTAAGAGCTGTTGCTTGTAAGATACTACAGAAAGTTGGTAAGAAAGCCCATAGTCATTAACTCCAAAAAATAAGGTTCTGAAAATTTCTGTCTCCAAAAACTAAGCAAATGGTCCCATCCCAAAGGGGACTACAGGTGAAAAAAATGAGAGTGAATCCATCTCCTTGAACCTGGGGAGATGAGAACTCAGGAACTGGACCTCAGGAAAAGACAGGCTTGTAACACCGCTATAGCAGCTCTGAAAATGATCCTTTGAATAGAAGGACACACTGATTACTTTTACAAAATGGAGTCCTGTCATATTATTATCAAAACTGGTAACAAAGTGAAGTATAATGCCCTGGGTCTGAGCAGCATCAGCCTGACAGCTCTGATGTTTTCCTGAGAGCAATCTATCACCACACTCCTCATAGATCATGTGGTGTAAAGCTGCTAACCACTAACAGAAGCTAGATGAGGTCATTTCCAAACAGGATACAACCCTGCAATAATACACTGTATTTACAGCAAATCAAGTGTTGCAGTGCAAGTTCCCTCCGAGACCATCAAAGCAACATTCAGCAGGTTGAACTGCTGGCTTTGTGGCATGTAGCAAAGCTGTTCAAAGCAGCACAAGACAGATTACGAGGTACCTCCCTCTGCCAGGACCTGCAGCTTCATGCTTCACCGTCTGAAACACAAGCGCACTGCAGAAACACACACAGAGAAGCACAATATTGCTCATCTCCAACAATCTCCAAGCATTTTCCAACCCAGCTGAGGTATTTCTGGTGTAGGTGAGACCTTTCCTGCCACTGGGCTTTGAAGCTGGAGCTCAAATACAACCTTAGGCAAGCACAAATGAGGATCTCCAGGGCTCCCAAAACAGGCTGCAATGGTGGGCACAAGGCAGTGCCTCCTGGGCACCACCCCACACTTAGGAATATGTAAGAAAAGGAGACCCAGCCAGGGGTGTGGAGGTGATGGAGGGAGGAAGAACATCATCACAATGAGGATTTTAGCACGTTAATCATCTTGGTGTTTCAGAATTAGTATACCTCCTACAGACTGAAAATCTTAACTACAGTATAGGCTTACTGGAAAAGCAAAAGCGAGGCTGATTGGAAGAACTGATATTGTAGGGCACAAACATCCCAGAAAAAGAAAAAATAATCTTATTTTAAGCAAAATATTCTAAGTTATACAAAAAACCCTAAATTATGTCCTAAAACATTTCATGAGTTTTGTAGCAACACACAAGTCTCAAAGATATTTATAGTAAAATGGCTTTGAATGTTATGACAGCATTAGTACTTCTGTGGAGGTTTACACATCAGTTTTGAAAAGTCCAGTTGACCCTCAGATATCTGCCTGGTGAAAGACTAGCCATGGTCTCAGAGACTCATGTAGTGTAGAGGAGATCTCATCTTATTAACCATAAAGTGATTGAATTAACCCAAGTGCAGCAACTGCAGTGAGAGGAGCCAAGACACAAGTCCCAGGTTTGATTTGTCAGGCAAACCTTCCAAAGGGTTTTGCTTTCATCCCAGTGCAAAAGGATATTTTTCTTTAACATAAAAAAAAGCAATTTCGTCCTCATTTCTACTTGAATTGGTCCTTCCACACATCACTTGAAAAAGGCAACAAGAAAATCCTTTTCTTCAGCTGCCCTCTCCAGAGAAGAAAAGCCACCCTGTTTGCAACATGAAGACTAAAAAAATCTTTCCCAAGTCCTGTTTGGACTTGTGACAGCTGCTTTGCTCTGTATATGGAGATACATATCTTTCAGCTTCAGTATTTAATGTCACCTGCTCAACCTTTATCAACATGTCAGTAATTACTTTGAATTACAGTCCAAGAGTTGGTAAGCCCTACAGGTACTACACACAGGTAACACAGGAAAGCTAGAAATAATTATGAGAAAAACACTTGCCAGCTAAACTTGAAAAAGGACAAGTGAACACAGCTAAGGGCAACCTTAAAAGCCAGAGATGAAGAAAAAAATTCTGAAGCTGTCCTAGTTGTCCTGATGTAGCCAAGCTGTGACAGAGCTTAAAATATATTTTGTATTTCTCTCTTACCTAATGTACTTTTCTATTGTACTTCTTTAATGTATTTATCGAATTTGTTGTTGTTGTTATTTATGGTGAAATTGGAGATGACAGGATATGGTTTTGAAAGTCCCCCAGCTTCCTGTATCATGAGGTGATTATCAAGATACAGATGTGAAATCAAACCAGATGAAAGAAAATAAAATCATCAAGTGAAACTCCACATATCCCGGAATTAGCTAGTTCTATTTTCCTTCTCATCACACAGACTTCCCTCTACCCCAGCACCACGTGGTCGGCCTTCTTAATTTTTAACAGCAAATACCAAGTAAAACACAATAGCTGGTAACCTCATATAGGAAATGAGAAGACCTCCTAAAATAATAAAAAAATAAATAACTGTTCAAGAGAAACTTCAGTGTGATTTTCAGGGCAGACAAACGTAAAGGACTAAAAACTGGGGACTGGGAAATGTTAGAGCACTGTGAATATTTGAAGCCTTTCCCTCATTATTGCTGTTCTGGGACTGACAGCACATCCCTATGGGGTGTTAGGTGGCCATTAAGGCAGCAAGTTTCCTCCCAAATTTGAGGTGTACCATTCTCACCATTTCACTAAGAAAATGGGGATAGAGAGGGAACCAGAGCCAAGTCCTGTCGGAGGCGACGTATGGACTTCACACAACTCTCTAAGAGTTATAACTGAAGACCTTTATTGTCCCTCCAGTACTGGTTCCAGTCCTACAGTGCCTGGTCACTGGCTCCCACACCTTCCCTTCTATTGCCAGATAGTCCAGCTTGAAGTTTGCTAGTGAGTGAAGCCTAGATACAGGCACGGCTGGTGGAAGCTCCTTAGGAAAGGCCTCTGGCCTTGCCATATGATGGCCCCACACCTATGGGCCCCTGTGCTTTGTGGGCCCATGGCTGGCACTGGGACCCCTCACACACGTCTCTCCAGGTGCTGGAACCTCAAAGCTGGGAAGTCCCCATGACCCCTCCTCTACTTGCTGGCATTTAGGACCCCAACATACAGACCGGAGAGCACTCTCATCCTGGAAAACAGTTAAAAGTGGAGTTTACTAAGAAGATAGGACAGACCATGGTGATGAAGCCCATAATCACACGACCTCATGGCTTAAAACCCAAAAAGCATTTGATCCCCTCCCCAAATCCTGAGGCATCACGAAAGCCAACTTGTAAAGCACAAACGGCTGGAGCTGCCCAGATGAATCAATAACCCAACCGGAAAGATTTCTGTATGCAGATTAATCAGTTAATTGATTTTTCAGAGCCAGGGTAATTCACAGAATCTCAGGATACACATCCAGTTGTGCTAGAATATTTTTAAAGCCATGACCAGTCAGGTCCTTACTGACTTAAGGTCATTTTAAAGGTTTTAAGTATGCTTTATCCAAACTGCACTCAAGAAATGTGCAAAACTTCCACATATTCTATTGATAATAAAGGAAATTATTGTCCCCTCAAAATGCAAACCCTTTTAAATTAGTATAAAGGACAAACACACTAGGAATATTGGAGCTGAGGGAGAAGAGAACCCACAATCCATACATCTGAATCATGTTTGCAAGCAGTGATCCCTAAATGCAAACACTTTTGTAATTATTCTCCTGACCATGAGTTATATCCATAAACCCCAGAAACACAGGCTGGGCAGGTTATTTATAACAGAGGGACTCCAAAGAGAGGAAATAGCTGCGTGCCAAGGCGGCTCCCTTCACAAGACCACATGCTGATTCACCCCAGTTTTCTGTGCAGCAAGGGGCAGGATTTAATTCTGCTTCCTGGGAGAAAACAGACTTTAACTGAGAACCCCTCCAAGTTTTTGGCTAAAGCCCAGCGCAACACATTCCCCTCCAGAAGTGATAGATTATAGAAAAGGAGAAAGGCAACTTCTGATCAGACATTACATCTGTCTTTCTCCTGCCCTTGCCAAATCTGTCCTGGCCAAAGTTAACTCGACACTTTTTAGAAGAAGTGGGGTGAGTGCTGCCTTGGCTGCTGCTCCTTATCCTACTTAATTATATTCCACAATCACACTCAAAGGATTTTTCACATTTCTTCTCTTTTGAAAGTTTTTCTAACAGAAGAACCCACAGACAATAGCATGAGCCTTATTACCCATAGTATTGGTGCATGTGCAACTTTAGCAGGTTGCAAAGATGCCTGGTTTTTGTAGGTGGAATTGGTTGCAAATAAAGCTTCAAAAAAAACTACTAATAGCAACATCTTTCAGTCACGCAGGAAGGAATATAAATCAGTGTGAAGTCCTTTTATAGAAAACCCACTGAAGAAGTTCACTCCAAGGACAGAGGTTACTGGGGTGCTGGTCAGTCATCACTTTTCCAGTCGCAGCTCCTAGGTTTCTCAGAGATGGTGTATCTCCAAAAAATCCAGAAATTATGGGCTCCCATTTCCTTAGCTGTAAGAACCTGCTCATTTTTACTGGTGTAACAGTAGGTCCTAATCCAGATTGTCTTTGGTCTGTTGAGCAGAAATAAGGTGACAGAAAGGATGTGCCTTGATGAAGGCACCCCGGTGTCACTAAACATCTCTAGTCAGATAAAAACTTGACCACTGAAAAAGCTGAGAGGGATAAATCTTGGACCAGATGCCGGCATGAGCATATGGCTGAGCCATATGAAATATAATAAAACACAGACTCACAGGCACTGGAGATGGAAAAGACCTATTAGGTCATCTAGTCTCAGCTTGTGCCAAGTCTCAATTGGCCCCTTGAATGAAGTGCTGAACTTTAAGAAAAAAAAAAGGCTGCCAAAAGCTTTGTCAAGCCCATTACACTTGCTCCAGACAAGAGAAATGAAAAATCCCAAGCCTAATGAATAGGCTCCAAGTTATGGAGGACTGACAGTGCCAGGAAAATTTGATTGTGTCCCCATCCCCTTACGAAAGTCCGGAGAGGAGCAAAGTCTGGAGCGCTTTCATACTGTACGACTGCAGCTAAATCCCAGAGGCAGGCTTTGTCCTCAGGCAGGCTATGGAAATGCAGGCCCCTCTGGCAGCTATATAGGGAATCTTTACTGAGACTCAAGCTATTTGGAAGTACCAAGTGAAGGTGTGCTCCTTCTAGATTGATGCCTCCAACCTACGTTAATCTAGCCATGAAACAGTCTTTACAGCCCTCATGACTGGGTATTTGCTTGCTAGGGTGTTTCAACCCTCAGGCTCCCCACACCTACACAGATTTGCATGGGAGCTGCTTCCTCCAGTTTGTATGAGGCTGTCAGGGCTGGAAGGGCACACTGTGTCTCACCACCTTCAGCATGAGCTTGGAAATCAGCTGGAGAGGGAGAGCGCTGAGGTTCAGGGGAGTGTACACCACCCAGCTAGCACCGGGTACAGGAATCCTGCGTCTCCTGCGAAGAAGGCACCTGCCACCAGCCACCCTGGGCACCACACAAATAACTACCCATCCTAGGGAGCTGTCTAGAAAGACAGTAGTGTGTGTCTTCATCATGGGAAGGATGAAAAGGAGATCAGGAATGCCTTTGGCACTGGAGACAAGGGAAAAGGGACAGCAGTTGAGAAGGATCTGTGGAGGACAGTGTGAGACAGGGTACTGGGGTGAAGCTGATGGCCAGGGGACAAAGTGACAGCTAAAAAAATACACTGGGAGCCACTTCTGCAAGTGAAAGGGACTGTTCAAACACTGCACTCTCAATTCATTTATGCACTAGCACAGGCTTCAGGCCTAAGTAGCTGAGATTGCTGGAGAAGTTTCTGAGAGTTCCCATCTCCCACCAAGGGCAGTAGGAGCAAATGGGACTCGACAGTGACACTAAAGGCATGGAAAAGCCTGGACACCAGTGGGAGAACCAGGTCGGCTTGATGGAAAAAGAGAAAAGTCATCTGAAAAGCATGAAAATGTTTCTTTTTCTGAAGGATCCAACTAATGAACACATACTCAGAAAGTGAGATTTAAAATCTACCCTTGTACAAACAATCATTACTGTGTCTTACAAACCACTGATGTCCCTCCTACAAAGCTTAACCATAGCTGGGGGCTTGAGCTGCCACCTAAACACCCACAGAAAACACCAAATGTTTGACCATTCAGAGAAATGTAGTGGGAGAAGATGCTCCCTCCATGTTGTACTAACCTGGTCTACTATATCTATGATGCATTTGTCAAGCTTGCAAAGACAGCTGAGAGTTTGCCAAGCCATAATAAGTAAACAACTCATAGGACTTTGTATCATGATGCTGATTGAGGTGAGCTGACAGAGGGTAACTCCACTTCCAAAGCAACTCCCACATTTTCTACCCAAGCTTACTACACTGCAGCTCAAATCCCACCTCACTTTGCTCCCAGAAAAGCAAGAAGGGGGATGCTAACACATTCCTCAAGGCACTGAAAGCCAAGCATCCTTCATATGTTGCATCTCTCTGCAGCTTTTTCACTGGAATGGCTATTTAAATTTTCCCTGGGGTGGGTGACGCACAGCTCCTTCTGCACTCACCATGGTTGGAGTGTCTCACGCAGTCCCCCAGCACGGCGCTGAACTGCTTCTGAGCTGCTGGCTCTGGGAAGCAATAGTAGCTGTGTCGGACAAAGGGCTGCCACAGGTAAACCGGGAACTCCCTCGGCAGTGGAACGAAGGCTTGAGCCAACTCCTTCTCACTCGACCCTACACAGAACACATCTCCATTGGAAATCTGCTCATTTCTTGGCTCTTTTCCTCTGCCATGACAGAGAGAACTGGTAAAAAGACAAACCTTTGCTAGCAGGGAAGCGCGAGGCAGGAAAAAATGAAGTCTCCTTCTTGATCCAAGCGATTGGGAAAAAAGGGGACACAGCCAGGATGGGCAAACTCAGCAGGCACCAAACACCTCTCTACGTTATACGATCATTTGATGCCCTCTTGTTTTGTATTCAAGGTGGCCATAAAGTGAAATTTTAATAAAAAATGTGCAAATAAACTATTTAATTGGATTGCAGCTGCGAAGGAAGAGGTTTTCATGGCAAACAATAAGTTAGTGGGCAGCTCTGGTCTCTTCCACATAGAGACCATATAGGAGCCTAAGGTCTTCCATATAGAAATGAACTGCATTAGATGTAGGAACCACAGCAGTTTCTCTGCCTCCAGGGTTTCCTCACACAACTGCAGGATGGCCTTATGGACTGTCACTTCAAACCCTTGAAGGTGAAGCAAAGAAAGCATAAAGGATCTCCAGTTTCACCTGCCCTGAATCACTGTGCACAGGGACGCATGACTGAACCCAATCTTGTCTTTGTGACATGCATCGAGAGCTCAGCCACAAGAGGTTCGACTCAGTCTTCAGCATCGCACAGATGGGGAGAAGGGCCATCAAAGAGTAACTGGACCACTCTTTGTGAAGGGAGTGCCACAGGAAGCCCAAAGCAGACTTGGGCCACTCCACATCACTCAACCCCAACTCCTGCGGAGCTGTGGTGACACACAGAGGACACCACCAGGCACTGCTGCCCCATGTTATCCTCTGACCACCCTACACCTTGGGAAAGGGGTGTTGCAGGGACACCTCTCAACAGTCATAACTCCATCTTTGTGGCGTGGGGTGGGGGTGGACAGGACCACAGCAGTTCCCATCCCATAAACAACAAATTCAGCAGCAGCAACCTTCCTGCCCTCTCTGTGGGACTTATCAACTGTGAGTCAACACAGGCAGCTGGCATCTAAAAATGGAAACAAATAAACCAGGAATACTAACAAAGCCCAGGAACAATGGTGGTGTGGTTCCTGCCCTGCTTCTGCACAGCTTCCAGTGGCTCCATGCCGGGATGCTGGAAAAAATAAGGAGCCAGCATTTGAACGTTAGCTTATAGGATCCTCTGTCTAAGTCGACCCGGGGCTGTGTTTTGCCTAAGGAATTGGGCTGGGTGCATCTGCTGTTGCCCTGTTCTAAAGTCTACCCCGAAAGCCTGCGCTGAGAGGGTCTGCTTTGGGAACAGGGCCTGGGGGTTGGCAGTTAGGCTTCAAGCAGGGCTTACCAACAGGATCAGGGAAATGTTTATCAGACAGCAAATTGTAATCCTCTTCTGAAGTCAGAACTTTGCCTCCTGCAGGAAGAACGTGATATTTAGGGCTGACTCCCTTCTGGTAGGCCTGGAAAGTCAAGAGAGAGGGAGTGAAAGAGAGATTTAAGGAGCAGGAAAACAAAACATGCAACACATTGACAAAGCTAATGTATGGGCATGTTCCCCAAACTGAATTTTTTCTGTCAGACTGAATTTTGGATTCCCTAGACATGACAAATCTAAAACACGTTTAAATGTAAAAACCATATTTAAAAATATCCTCACAGTGCTTATCAGCCATGGTGAAGAGTACAGGACAGAGGGGAGGATGAGGGAAGGAGGGGAAAGGATGAGATTTTCTTCTAAGCCCTATTTGTTTCATTTGTCAGCCAGGACTAGTTTGACTACAGCAGCTGCCAAACAAAAAGCTTCACTGTAGTCAACCTGAAGCCACCCAAAAACTGCTACTGAAAACCCAAGTGCAGAAGCACAGGGACTTACTACACTGACATACTCATTAGAAGAGTTCAAGGCACTGTTAAAATTATTTGCAAGTTCTTGCAAACGTGTGTGGCCAACACAAGGTGCTTGGTTGTACCCTCAGCCATCCCCATGGAGCTTCCAGCCAGCTTTGCAAGGCTGGAGCCACCTCGCCAAGGACAAAATTTCATCTAGTATTGCTAGAAGAAAGGCAGCAGCAGCCTTGCCTCAAATCAGTGTCTTTGGGAGTGTAGAAGAATATAGTAAGAAGAAGCATTTACCTCCTTAGTCTCAAAGCAATCCACAGTGTAGTCATTTTTGATAACAACATATCGGTCCTTCCACTTCTTCAGATCCTCAGCAAAATGCAGCACCTCTGCCTCATACAAGACTGTCCCAGCTTCTGCCGGGGGCTGCAAAGACAGTTTTTGACATCTGAAATGACTCTGGATTACTGACCATTTTGAGGCTTTTATGTTTAAATTTCCGTAAGACTGCTTGCTATAAGGGCTCTTAAGTCTTCAGATGCCATTTGGAGTCATGAACTTCCCTCTGATTCGGGCAGACGCTACATCCACAACCAAAGTCTTGTAGCCTGAGGTGAGGAGGCAGCAGAGGAGCTCTGAGTTCTAAAAATACTTCTAGATTTCTGAGATGGAGATGTTCTTATTTACCCTTCAGTTGGCATGCTGAATGCAAGATGACTTGGAGTTCATCATCTCTCATTTTCCACTACATAACATATACGAAACATTTCATTGATGCAGCAAGGAGTTTTATTATAAAATAGGAAATTATTTATTAGGTTTATTCATAACACCTTTGCACCTGTGCTCTTGTAACCGGTATGTATCTTTCTGAAAGACACAGCTCTTCTATTATCCCACCTTTCACATCCCACCTGATTGCTTTTGCCTGTTCATTTCAAGAGCACTGGAAAGCCATGATTTCCAGAACAGCTGACAAATTTAGACTTCTGTCTTCTTAATATTGAAGGCTGGTTCTCTGCATTTTCCTCTAATACAGAGACTTTGTCTCTCTTTTTGTCTCTCCTCCTCTGATAAAAAACAGCTCTCCACAGCTCACTTCACAGAGGGGGTTGTTGCCATCTTCTTTATGGAACCCTGTAGCCATGACTGTAAAGGTTACTTAAGTTTCCTACATACACTTCTGCCCTGAATGTATGATCTCTGTCCCAAGATTCTTGCAAAACCCTGAAATCAGCAAGAAGCAACTACTTTTGTCCAACTCTACCTTGATGAAATGTTGCTTTGTACCAAAAACTTGTGTCATGGTTCTTCTCATGCTGAGACAACTAAGCAAGATGAATTTTCAAAAATAAACTTTAAACCTGCACTCAAATGTAACTTTTCTACCTAAAACTTCACTGAACCAAATCCAATGTCTGCACTTGCAAATCTACTGTGTACACTTGGGTTATATATAAGAAAGTAAAAAAATGTCCTAGATACACATTTCTTATGTATTCAACTATCAAAGAAGCTGAAAAACCTCTTCTGTAATGTGCTCGTATGCATAGAAACATTTCAATAACTGTACAAATACCTTGGGTTTGACTTTTAGAAGCTTGTAGTATCTGTAATGCCTATTAACTTTACCTGGGGGCATTCAACCCTGGGAAAAACAAGAAAACCAAGTGCAGTCAGTGGCTGAGACACTTCCAGCTCATGTTTTCCATACATTATGAGTACTGAATGTGTGATTTAAATAGTTAATGCATTAATTCTTCCATGCAGGAGAACAGAGCTGTGTGGTAGCTTGAGGATGAGCTTACATGTCCTCCTACCTTGGTTTTCAGGAAGCGGGACTGGGAATCCCGGTGCTGCTCGAGCTCATCCTGCACATGCCTGCAGAAAGCCACCGTGTACTGGCGTCGGTAATGCGGGCTGAAATTCTTGATGACAGCCTCTGTCTTTCCTGAAACAGAAAAAGAGATTTAATTGGATTTAATGTATGTGGGTTCAGAAACTGATGCAAACCAAGGCAGTTAGCAGCAGCGACCCACAATATTGCCCAAGCGTACCAAGGGCCACTGGCTGCGTGGCAGATCAGGAAGCCCTTGGAGATATGTTCAGCTGTTGTGATAACCAAGTGTAGAGGGAATTTATTCATTGGGTTTTGGATGCTGTTCTTCCTTCTAAGAGTGGGGAACACATAGAATCGTAGAATGTCTTGGGTTGGAAGAGACCTCTAAAAGTCATCTAGTCCAACTCCCCTACAATAAGCAGGGACCTCTCACACTAGAACAGATCCCAAATCCATTTCTCTAAGAAAAGATGTTATCTACCTCTCCCTGAAACATAGTGCCACAGAGTCCTGGGTGTTGGAGACATTATAAGGTTCTCACAGAAACATATACACAAGCAACACTGGCTAGCATTTAGCTCTAATAGCCAATTTTATCACACAGTCAGATTTTAACGGTGACTCAAAGCTCCTACAAAGGATGTTCCTAGGCTTGGGCACTGCAGTTTCTTCTTTGTTTTAATGTAAACAGATACTCAGTCATGCTGCAATAAACACTAATCTTGTATTGTCTTGCTGTGATCAAGATCTCATCAGTAGCAGTAACAGCAATAAACACACTGACAGTCTCATTCCTGGGAATCTCAAAGCAATTTACAAGTAACTAACTCATTAACCCCATCAAAGAATTAATAATGCTTTACAGACAGGGAAGCGGAGGCAAAAGTTAAAGCCATATGCATGTACGTGACTCCAAGAGTCGGTGGCAATGTGAAAGCCACAACCTGGACTGTGATCTAGATGGCATCCAGACTGGCCGGGACACTGGAGAGATCCCTCTCCTCCTTGTATTAAGAAACCCCATGACAAGGGATTTTTCTGAGCATACAACAGAGAAACAGAATTTCACACCTCCAGCCATTTTGATGCTTTCAAAATTTGATTTTGTTCTGCTTGGGGGGAAAAAAAATACCATTTTTTCTGAATAAGACAAAAAACCACCATAGTTCCTAAACTGTGATTTCTTGGAGCCGTCCATTCAGCCTCCTCAAGGGCCAAACAGGGGAAGCATGATGATGTTCCCAGATTTATAAACTCCTGCCAGTCACCCACAGCACTACTATCAAAGGGGACTGACTGGGAGTTCTCATGATGTTTCTGTATTTTATACAATGGGCTGAGAGTCTGCAGCAACTATGACGAAATCAGAGAAAGGTCTTGACAGATTTGCTGTTTCAAGCATAGAAGCACAATCCTTCCACAGTAACCATGCAAAACTTCCTGGATTAGTACTGATTTTATTGCCATTTCTCACCAAAAGATGGGGTTTAAATGTCAGCGCTATCCCCAGAATGTTCATGCTTTTTTTTTTTTTTTAATCTCAAGTAATTTTAAATACAGTTAAAGAAAGAGAAAAGCCGTGAATCATTATGAGAATAATTGTGGGGGATTTTATGGGAGAAAGTGCATGGGATGCTCTGGTGTAGAAGATGCTATGGTCCAAGATTTACCACTCGTGGCTACCTCACTTCCATTAAAAAAACCCAAATACGTATGGCTGAGACTGCCATGGAAAAACAGCTGGTTTGCTAAGGAGTTCACAGAGATAAGCAATAGCAAAAGATCTAGTAAGGTGTTTATTTCGAGTCCAGCTCCGATTTGACCCTCATGTGGGACATCATCAGGCTGTCAGAGGTAATTTCATCAATTCAGATAGCCACAATATTCAATTCCTTTATAACTTCCTGATAATTATATTTACATTGCTATCATTAAGTGGATGTACAAACAGAAGAAAAAGCTCTCTATGCAAAGGAAAAAGGCCTTTGCTTCTGCAATTTGATTTTCAGTTTGATGCACAGAATTTGACGCATCTCTCAAGTCTAGGGACAATACTGACAGGACCCTTCATTTCAGCTACTCCCATGTAAGCAGCTCAGAGAGGTGAGATGAAGCTTTCTCCTTAAGCATCAAGGGGATTGCTGCCTTCAATAAAACTGAGAGCCCCTTTTGCCCCTTTCCAACCACACAACACGGTCGAGTTACAAACCTGCCACCCCTTGGAGCCCTGCCCAATGCCGAAGGAGTTGGCTTGGCCACACTTGCAAAGTCATTACACCAAGCTGGAGGGATGCCAGGAGATCAAGTTAGGTTTTCAGCTATGGAAGTTTCTCACATATTTACTTCTGGAACAGCACCAGGTGACAATCCGGACTCCAACCCACCACTTTGAAGAGATCAGATTTTTTGAGATCTACTGATTATAGGATGTGCTTTTGTTTAATAGCAGGATACTGGTGCTGCTAAAGCAGAAAATCCTTTTAAAAACTAGTCTGCTCTGGGCAGAGGCATAAACTTATTCTCCAAATAAGGACAAAGCTTCCCAAAACCTTCTTCATAGCTTTTTTTTTTTTAGTTCTGGTCCCAGCCAGCAGTAGGATGTTGCTGGCCCCAGCCCCAGTGGAGTTTCCTGCTCAGGGTTTGCCCCTATTTTCCACCGTGGCTTTTTCTTTTCCAGCTTGCAGCGGCCTCTTAATCTGTTACAGAAGGCCTGGGGACACTGGACCTCAGTTGACTGCTGCCTGCATCCTGCAGTAAAAATTTGCAGAGGAAGTGGGACAAAGAACAAAATTCTGGTGTTGGGAAAAAAACCCTCAACAATTGCAGGAAATACCTGTAATTTTGGCAAAGTATTTCAATTATGCCTAAACTGGCTCAGAAGTGTGATTCTTCAGTGTCAACATTTCTTAGATCAGCTTAAAGTACAGTGACCAAAAAGAAAGGAACTATTCCATTCATAATACATACTGGGAAAAATTTTGTCAATGTGATTTATATGTGCAGAATATATTTACAATAACTAAAACATGAATCGAGGATAAATGTTTCATGCTTTTAATCGCAGTCTTTGCACTACTTGTAGCAAAGGTTCTCTGTACTAAAAATGCTATTCCCTCTTAAAATTAGAAGAAAAAGGGGTTTTGAAGAGGTTGTGAGTGGTGTTGCACGAGAAGCTGGCCTTGCAGCACTTGGCTCAACAGGAATTGCAATGCTACCTGTGGGTGGGAAAAGAAGGGTATAGACCCTTGGTCCATTGTTCATAGATGGATCTTTTAAGCTCTTTTGGTTTACAGAAGATAAAAATATCCTATCTGAAAACAAACATGATGGAAACAGTCGTGAGTAATAGAAACTCTTCCCATAAAATGGTAACGTGGGGCAACTGGAGATAAAGCACTCCAGGGCAGTTGAAAAATGAGTTCCCCTCATTCTTTTCCAAGTTTAGCATGGCTTGCTTAGTCAGAGCTGTTTACATGAAGTGAGGCCAACTTTCCCACTCAATTGGTCTGGCAGTGGCGCAGCTCCAGCCCGTGTAAATGTGATCTGAAACCCAGCAGCTAGATGGACGTTTATCCTAGGAGAAGACATCATTTGATCATCTCCAGGAGAAGCCTGCATGCAACCAAAATTACCAACAGGAAAAGAACCACCCTTGCACTTGATCACATAAGTTTAGCACAAGTTATGATACAACAAACGTCACTGCACTGAGAAACAAGAAGCATCTGCCCGTTACCCCACTGTAAATAGGGAATCCTCCTCCAAACTTGTTTCTTCCTGCCTCTCCACTGGCATTGACCCTCTTAACTGTGCGTCACCCGTGCTGGACGCTTGTACGTAACTCCAAGTCATCAGACCCACAGCATGTCTGCAAAATACCCAGCTTTTTATTTTGCGTTTCATTACTTCTATTGAAATAAAGTGACATACAATTTTAAAAGATAAGGGCACTCTTTGGCAAGTTCTACCACAATTTCTGCTGGTGTAGCTGCTGGCTTTCAGTCTGGTGGAATGGCAGCACAGAGCCTGGCCAGCCTGCCCTGCCACCCTCCTCTGCTCTCAACAATGTGTTGCCAAATGGCCAGTATGGATGCAGGTCAGGAAAACTCAGAGAAAAGGTCAGAAAACAATAACTTCTTGGCTGGCCTACAGAAGAGGTGTCACTGACACTCACCAGACTTCAGCCGTTTGGAAGTTAGGAGGAGAAAGGGGTAAGAACTTTCTGTAAAAGTTGTTATTCCACTTTAATATTGGTGTTGGGAGGTAAGATGACCCTTCCAAGGGTCACAACATGACCATGGCCCTTCCTCTTCATAGCACAATCATTTGTACTCAGCACCTTTCCAGTGGGGTTTCCAAAAAATGCCACAATCAGTGACACAAATATTTTTTGAAATCTAGGGGATTTATCTTCTTAAACCATTTAAGCCCATTGGAAAATATACTTTGTGCCCTGAGGGACATGAACTGTAAAAAAAAAAAGTAGGTTATTTGCTGTATCGAAGCAAACCCTAGACCCCAGAAAACAATAAGCATTGCTCACGCTGAATGCCAGTACAGCCAGCACTTCAAACAAGTGTGAAGGATTGAGACAGAACAGGAATTAATGACTTTGCCCTTGCATTTGTTCCACGGGGCCACAAGCAAAACCATCAGAAGTAAATGTAAAAAGATTAGTTGATCATACATACCCACATGGTGCTTCACCAGCCAGAAGCGCAACCCACAACTGAGGACATGCTTTTCAGTTATAAACTGTGAACTATACTGTGGGCCTTGTGTCAAACAAATCCAGTACTGATCTTTAAAATTACTACTATCCATCCATCCACCCAGATACATAATCTTATTCTCACAGCCCATCAGGGTAGCAGCAATGTGAGTTAATAAAATAATTTCAGTGCTTAGCTCACAGGTCAACTTCATCCCAAGTCCAAGATACACACAACCTTTGATTGAGATAAACATCTAAAATTTCAGGTGCTCTGCTTGAGCCCTGTGAATGGGCAAAGCTGGGTATCAATACCAGCAGCGCTAAAGCAGGTTGGGTGCTCACTGTGAAGCAGTGAGAAGAAGAGAGAAGCTGCCTCTGCTGCAATACTGTGTGTGAAAGCTGCTCCTCCTGAATTCACCCCTTCACTTCAAACATCATTATCACCTATGAAATACATCTGGTAAGCAGAAAACCTGTAAAAGGTAATGTCTTTGGCATGCCCTCTTTAACTGTGCCCACCACCTCCCAGGGCTCTGGGACACGTAACAGTGCAGTGGGAATTACCAGCAATTCCCTCTTTCCTACAGTTCTCTTCCTTGTGCAGTACTTAAGGTACCACCCAGAAACTGTTTAAGTGCTGCTTTATGCTACACGTACAGGGAGGCAGCATAAAATACTGTTGTTGAAAGCATAGCTCAGTTTGATCTTTATTTATAGAAACAGTATTTCGACTATTTGTGAGTCATGGCTTAACACGTGTCATGAAAAAAAGGGATGCCAGACCCAAATCCCGTGTTCTGAATCACCCCTCCACAGGTTTGTTTGCACTCCCTCAGCCAAACCCAGCAGCTCTTGGGGGGAGCTGCCCCTCTTCCCCACTCTTGACACACTGAAAAGCACAGTTTGCACCTGATAAAATACTGAAAGCCATCATTTACTCAGCCTTGGTTTGTATTAATGGAGACAACACTCATTAAAAACTTACAATGCTGTAACTGCCCTTGGTGTGCACACACCCCCAAATTATCCATCTGCCATGGGGACACTGAATTGCACTGGTAAAATTCCAGTTAGTCACCCAAAGCTCAGTCCATGTGAGAGAATACTACCCATCACACTTCAGGTCCTCCTCTTCCTAAACCTTGGGATATATAAGCACTCCTTGAGTGCTTAATCCAGCTTCTCTATAGGACAAGTGGGAAAGCCAAAGCTATCTAGTGAAAAAAATACCAGATTTCTTGACAAGTTTGCCAGCTGAGACTGTGGGTGTGAAATCTGCTCCACCAGAAGTGAAGCATCTCTCTCAGGGCAAGCTAAACAAACAAGTTTGTAAGTTCACGTAAACTTGATCCGCAGCAAAGGAGGAGCCAAAAATAACAGGCTCTGTTCCAGCCTTGCAGATCTCCCTTTCTACAGTTCTACTTGAGCACTTGGCTCTTCCTCAAGGGCTCTGCTAAATGAAGCTAAATTTTAGCCCAAGCTGCACAATTATCCCATAGATTTCAATAGGTTTACATACCAATAATGTTCTTTGTGGGCAACTTCACAAGCACCTCGTATTTCAGAGGTAGCTGACAGACCTGAGTGAGACAGATCTCATACACTCTAAACAAAGGCTTGTCTTTGTAAGAAGTGATTTAACCATGGATCCTGCTATTTTAAATTTATTCATTATACTGCCTCATTATAAAAAAATGCAGAGCAAAATACAGAGCACTAATCCTGCTTAAACACAGCCCATAACTTGGGTCAAACTCAGAGGCTTACTCCCACAGCCATGCACACTTGAAATGGAAAGTAGCGGAGACACGAACATGTTTGAACATGTGACTTCTAGCTGTCCATACATCATGTATTTAACTGGGACAATGGATCTAAGCTTTGTTGGGATTCTTCCACCATGGGGTACATCTGCTCCTTCAGCACATGCGCTTCATGGACACAGCTCCCTCCAGCTTCTTCATACCTTCTCCGACACGTGTCACCTCTGGTTCTGGGGGAAATAGATGGAGAACCTCTCCATCTGGAAATGTCTCCTGCACAAGCAGCTCCACCAGCACTGCAGAGGGGAGAGGCAGTAAACACCAGGAAGCCACTAAGCAGTGCTATCACTCTCCTAAACATATAGGCCTGGGACAGCAGATAGGGAAAACAATGGAAAGGATTTGAATTTTAACCTTAAAATGCCTGAATTGCATCTGCTGAGACCAGGCACCCCAGTATGGAACAGCAGGGACCACCAGCTGGCAGCTCTGCAACATTCCCCTCACTGCATCATTATTTAGGGGAGAAACAAGACTTCACAAGTTGCCTTTGCACTTCTGTCAGATTAAAAAAAAATCCTAATAATCACAAATTACATAAAGGCAAAAGCTTGTGACTGATCGAGCAGAAACGAGCCCAATGCGAGCCAAGGTTGTGATTAACACCGTGTCAGATAAGCTTATCCTTCAGGCTGCTGAAAGTTATCCTTTATTGGTAATGGGGTTAGAAGCAGCAAGGCTCTGTCTAAAAACAATTATTCACAGTCAAATTCAAGAAGAATAAGGTCTGACAATCCTTTATTTATAAGCTTATTTCACAGCACCAGAAGAACTAGGGATTCAGTAAAACAAATGAACCTAAACTAGCTCCTGGGGGGCACAAGACACTAAACCAGGCTCTGCATAATCTGGTGAAGGTCAATGGCCTTCAAGTTTGGGTGGGTTTTTTTCTACCCCATGAGCCACTATTGGGAAACTGACACCTTGAGCAGCTTTCTCTAGCCCAGATCTCAGCATCACATTACATGTTATGGCAGCTCATACAAGAATGTGTCTTGGGAACATTTTAACAGCCTTCCAAAAATGCAAGGCAATGCCACATCACCTTTTAAATCAGGGTGCTGTAGTCTCTCTTCCTGCCCTTTTGGGTGACAGGCATTGCAACCAGTTACTTCACTGCCCAACGATCCGCAAGGTAAAACAACAACCATTCCCACATTGGAGATACAGATAACAGAAATTATCTTCACAAAATTCCAGCTGAAGGTTTTTCCATATATGTGGGTATTTGTACAGACACACACTCCTGCACAAGATTAATGCTGTGCAATGCCTGGAGCGTGCTTGTATAGATCCAGGAGATATTTTCACTTGTTTCTTCTTTTTAATTCTTTTGCCAAAATTATGCCATACTAGATAGGTGTATTACAAAATTACTCCAAGGTGTATATGACATTGTACATATGTATGAGTACAAACACATCTTGCTATGTGGGACCTTGTTTATGCTGAGGTCACTTTACATTAATCTTAAAGCTCCCTTTACTCCCTTTACCTTGTAACACCTTTCACCACCAGTCTAGTCAAAGTCAACCCATATGAACTTCAAGTACCAGGTTTCCCATGAAGATATTCCTTTTTAAGCACTTTAGCAGAAGGATGTTATCCCATGGTAACATTCTATTCCATTTCTCTTCAACAAACACACAAGCCCCACAAAAATGAGAAGGGTTACATGCAGGTAACCAGGTGAGAATTAGGGTACCATCAGGTTCCCTTTCCTTACAAGTTTTCTCACCTCTTTTGGCTCCCATACGCACTGAAAATAAGTAAATGTCATGAATTGCAAAGGAATGAATTCCAGCTAGCCTATGTGCAAAAAATAGTTAACAACACAATTAAACTAAATTAAACAGAGGCCTCAAAGTACAGGTGTTTATTTCACAGAATCACAGAACTACCAAGGCTGGAAAAGACCTTTAAGATCATCAAGTCCAGCCTATGACCAACACCACCACACCGTCTAGACTATAGCACTAAGTGCCACATCCAGCAATTTGAATCGCTTTCCAACACCATGGCCACATCTTTTAATTGAATCACAGGAAATCATTGCAGCCTCAGAGCTCTCCTCCTTGCCATTTTGAACCCCAAAAGATCAACTGGGCAAGTACACAGATTTTTCTCCCCAACAACTAGCACCACTTAGATTTCTGAAGCACTGATCTAGTCCAAGGCCATACATGTGTCACTGGTATGCCAGTCAGGACCATTTTCCAATTTCAACTCTGTTTCTTAGCTTGTGCCAACACCACCTTGCCTTGGTCCTCTGCAGGACAGTGGCCATGGAAGGACGTTTGGAGGGGGACTGCAAGGAACACATAGATCTTCTCCCTGGGAGAGGTACATTCAAGGAGCAGGCTCAGAGAGACTCTCCCCTTCCCATTTCCAGCTTATGACCTTGCAAAAGCCTTTTGCTGTCGCAACCTCTCAGGCAACCTTGTCCTCTGGTCTTCTGACACATTGCTTTCTTGGTAAATATGTATTTTTAAAATTGGATCTCTGCTACAGCATCTCAGGAAGTTCTTTTAAAGTCAAAACCACAGTGATACTTGTGCTGCAAACTTCATTTAAGCAGAGGAGGGAAAATAAGAGATGTGTATTCACACAGCAAAGGAGACATAAGTATTTATCCCTATTAGATCACAGAATCATAGAATCATTTTGGTTAAGATTATCAAGTCCAACCGTTAACCCAGCACTGCCAAGTTCACCACTAAACCATGTCCCTCAGCACGTTTACAACATGTACAACGTCAGATGTAGCTGACAACACAGATGTTCACATGGGACGTGACAACTCCTTGGGAAAGCCAAGAACCAATTTTATTGCTCTTCCCCCCTTTTGTAAAAAAGACAAACAAATTAATATATATATATATAAAATTAAGCCTCAAATAAAAGTTTATATTACAGGAAGAAAAATACGTAAACAGCAGTTCAGAACCCAAGGAGTTTTTTCTACTCAACTCCCACTTTACTTTAAGCTTGGGCAACAAAAAAGCGAAAATATTTCACTTGGAGTGAATTTTCAGTCATTTGCTTCAGGTTCTCATTAATGTCATGCTATAGTACTGCAACATGAATGGAAGGAAATTTAACTGTTGTCACAGCAAAACATGATTGGGGAGAAGATGGGAGGACTCACTTTATAAAGCCTACAAGTTTGAGTGAAGCATCATTTCAAGATCTCTTTAATATATCATATATTTTATTATTAGAAAGCATGGTGATAAACAGGATCACTTCCTGATGCCACGTGGACTGTGCTGGCCATGAAGATGCTACAGGAGGAATTGTTCAGGGCTGACCCAACCTACAAGACAAAAGCGTTGTTTCCCAGCACCATACCGTAGGGTGCAATGTCATGATCCCAGCAGACAGTCTGTGTGCTTGCCCTGGTAAAATCAGAATTATTCACTATGACTTTAAATAACCTGCTTTGCATAAGTATTACACGTATTTTAAAAATACTTCCGTCATATCGTCCATCCAGATGTACATTCAGCAGCTGCAGAACAGCACCCAGCGTTAACTAGCGGTTTTAAGCTGGGAAAATGAATCAGCAGATAAATGTTTCTTAGTTCTGGCATTTCCAAATGTTTTTTCCTAATATATGGTTAATCTTTTCATGCCTTAGCTAAGCAAAACTAGACAAATTCTCCTTGCTGACAGTCTGTTCTCATATTCAGAAAAGTAAGATAATAACCTTAAACACACTTGCCAAATCACAGAATCACAGAATAGTCATGGTTGGAAAGGACCTTGCTTTCACACTTCACAGAAATACTTCCAATCATTAAAGGCTCCATACTCATGCAAATAGAAGTCTCCCCTTTTACAAAGAAACCCTTCCCTGCTTCTCCGTGGATGATAATATCACCCAGGCAGCAAAACCACACTGTACACTGAAGTTCCAATTCTGCAGAAGAAATAGGAGGAAGTGTCAGCATCTCATCCTGTTGGGAAGGAAGTTCCTTCCCATGGCTGCAGAAAAGCATCAATTAAGGTTAAAAATCTATATTAAAAAGCATGTGATTATTACACAGATCTGCTCACCAAGCCTGGTGAGAAACAGCCTCTTTTCTCTGAATATTACAGACGGGGAAAGGCAATTACAGCTCTGTAATGCAGCAGAGAAGCTTTATAACCCAAGTGAGTTGAGAAACCCCAAGAACACTGCTTGTTACCGCAGTACCAGAGCGTTAACCACCTGGATCAGGGGAGCTTCAAAGCTATGGAAATGTCTGGTTTGACACAAGGGGAGGAAGACACACTGATGGTCAGCTGAAAACAGACTTCGACCAAGCCTCCTCTCACCCTCCAAAACAATCTTGGTCTGAATGAATACATCTAGTTTTCCCACTCACGCTTTACTCAGACTATACTACAGTGGCTGCTGCTGCCCAGAAGTCCAAGTCTAGGTTAGGACCCAGCCTTTTGCTCTATTCCAGCTGTGAAATGGGTGCAAAGGAAATAGAATTGGCTGCAATGGAGCAAAGGAGGTTCTACTTTCCCTTGTGAAACCTATGTGACTGCTTCAAAAGCCCCTGCTAAATGTAGTCCAGGGCAGAAGCAGAAAAAATGAGACAAAAGGGTGTGAAAAGAAAGTGAAGACCAAGCAAACAGCAGAATGGAGATGGTCCTCTGGCTACCTGCGGCTTCTCAACACAGGAGACCTGCCAGTGGCCTCCATTTCACTCTTTTCTCCCATTCAAAGTTGAGCAAGGCTATAATTAAGATCCCAGTATTTCCAAAGCATTGTAAAAGAAGGGAACAAAGTGATTCAAAAGTTTTGGGGTTTTGCTTTTTTTTTTTTGCAAAGCTAAAAGGACTCATGAAACTCCCTTAATCATTCCTCACTTGGCAGAGTTCGTGCCTTTGAGTCTTCTTAATTGAAGTTAGGACCTGACTAATAAAAGTATACCTTCTGCTAGCAAATTAGACTCAATTCCCTAAATTTTATCCTGAAAAGAATAAGTAAAAGCAAAGCAAGCCCTAACTTTCTGCTACTGCAGCAGTATCAAAGATGAAGGATTGCCTTCGCAATCACCAGGTCTGCTCTTCGTACAACCAGCCAGCATCAGCAATCCAGACCTCCAGAGGCAGAACTCCCAGATCACAAGGCCAGAGGTAAGAGGAAATTTAGGGAAAAAAAAAAGGAAAAAGAACTGCATTCAGAAATAATTTGATGTAAATATAACAGAGGATCCATACAAAGCAACACCTTTATCTTATGGCCATTCCTATGCTGGGTTTTAAGGTCTGATAATTCTTTGTCCCAGCAAACCTTTGAAAAGTATTTATTTTCTTTTTAGACTTCTATTTTTAGCCGTAATTCAGAGAACTGCCAGAGCCTTGCACACAGGCACAGTCAGTGTGGCCTGCCGTGACAGGAAGGTGGTGGCACACAGTCCTGCAGCTGGAGACTCAAAGCCCTCTTCTTTCCTCCGTGGAGCTGGTCTCACTAAACCCCACTTATATATGGTGGGACCAAGCTCAGAGGAGTTACAGTCCAGCCACTTGACAGTCTGCCAAGCGGTGTACATTATTCTTCTTCCGACTGGATGAGTTTCAGTTCCTCAAGCGCTCATGAAAGCGTCACTGAGAAGACAACAGTTAGTGCTGGTGTTTGTTTTTCCCATTTCTAAGAAGACTTCCTGGGAAGAAGCACCATTCAGCTATTGTCTCTCTCACTAAATGTGTGTTTGAGTCTCCTTAGCTGCTCAGCTCTTCCGCCTCAATATTTCAATGCTCCTTCCTTTTTGAAAAAAAGGGATAAGTTGCCTCATTTCCTCTCCATTTATCTTTCACATTCAGAAGGGTTTGTGACAACACAACACAACTTGAAAAGAAAAAATCAAAACCACCTTCTTCCAGTGTTGTGTTTGTACAGTAGGACCACGAGAGCTTCTGGGCTTGGAAAAACAGCCAGGCAAGTTACGATTAAGAAGAGGAAATTTGCTCCTCAGAATTTATTTGGAAATGGTTTTGTGAAAGCTCTCCTGCCAGTTCACAGTAACCCTGCGCCCCTCGAGGTCTTCAGCAGGACCTCCATGCAGAAATGTGCCAGAAGTACTTGCTCGTACACCACAACTTGTGGCAATGTGTAACTGAAAAGTTTTTAAGGCCTGGTTTTATATCTATGGTGGCAATACCTCAATTAGTGCATTTAACAGTTGGCTTTCATAGCCCTTGCCTTTGTAAGACTAACTAAGGAGCCCCAGTTTTGCCAGTCTCAGTTCTTCCATCATGGGTGTTCATGATGTTCTCCCCATCAATCCAACCTGAGCTGCTATCAGTGTGGATGCTGAGACTTCCTTTCTTTTTGGAGAGATGGTGCTGTTTTGTTTGTCCGTATCAAAACTTAAATTCTTCATCTTTCTATGTTTTGTATAAATGTTTTATTTAGGGAACTAAGAAAAAAAAAAAACAACAAAAACACAACAAACCTAAGAATGCAACAGGCAAGAGCTGATAAGAATAGAAGAAAATAGCTTTTGTATAATAAGAGTTTTGTCTGGCAAATTTATGTATATCAGATTACATTTTGATTTTCTAAATGCAGAAGTTACCGTTAGCAATGCTACTTCAAAAGTATTTAGCTCCTATCTGCTCAACTACACTTCAAGCAGCCTGTCCCAGCTCAGCTCCCCGGGAAAGCAACCAGCAGCAGTCATATTTACAGACTCCCAACAGGGGAGGAGGATGCTGAAGGCACCCCTCTGTGGCAAAAGGGGTCCAAAAACATTAACATGGTTGCTGTGAACCGTGGTTGTGGTGTTGCTGTGAAATTTCAATATTATACAATGTCTTTTTCTTTGTGTCTTTCCCCAAACTCCTCAGTTAAGGGACTGCAGAAGACAAAGGAGAGCCGATGAGATGGTCTACATAAGTGTGCAATATCCACAAACCGCCTCTAACAGAGTAAAGCTCATTTTGAGTCTCGCCCAAATCTGAATTCCTCCAAAGGCTGCCTGCATTTACTGACTACAACTCTGTTTCAAGCCATGTCTGCATTCTTCCATGGTGGCTTAAAGTCAGCCTGTGTCTTTCTGAGAAACAAACACAGGAAAAGCTGCATAAATCCGTTTTCTGTCTTCATTCGAGCTGATGGGATTCACCACCCTGATGAAGTGTAGGATAAGCACTGAATTTCTACTAAGTATTTTCCTTAAGAGCATCCAGTGTGGCTTCAAAACAATCCCAAGAGCTCCAGAATCCACAATATCCTTTTGGGGAATTTTCTATCCCTTTCCATTACTCCTAAAGACTTCTTCATTTCTCTAATATACAGTGCAATCATCTCTTCCAGTGAGATGCTACTCAGGCAGTAGCAAAACTTCTTTGTACCCTGGGACATTATTTCTTCACTATTTACCCTTTCAAGCACTGCTGAGCAATTATTTCACCAACACCATAGGTTTTGCTTAAAACCAGCAGCTTCATCCAAACCAGGCAGGCTCTTGGTTAACTAAAAAGCAGATCAGCGAAAAGGATGATTGAACAAGAACAGGGCAGGGATGTTGGAAAACTGCATTCACAAAAACTGCCGCTATGATTCCTGGATTCTTTAGAATTCCCTATGCAAAAGCACGGCCACTAGAAGAGACAGTGTTGAAGAAGTGCATCTTACAGTCTCTGCTTTGCACAGAGCTTGACTAGCAGAGATGCAACAAACCTTCAAAAATGAGTCAGTCAGGCTGAACCTTCTGGCTCCAAGAGCTTGGGTTTAAGTTGAGTCACACGTAACTTTCTTCACATGTCTCAGAAATTCAGAGGTCAGGACAACAAATCACAGGTCTCAGATTTAACATACTGGTTTCCAATGTTGCTTGCAGGCACTTCCCTCTGAGGGACATGTGCCTTAGCTAACAGCCTCAAAAAAACGTGGTCTAGGAGATTATGGTCTTTTTACAGCCTCTCTTGAATCAGTTACAAGGTCAGGTCTTTATATTGTCATTATTTCACTTCTAGAAGTACCCCTGTCACTAAGATGGTAAGATGCATGGCCAACGATTAAAAGGCATTTTTGAAAATTACTTTTTGTGTGAGGCAACTTCTCATGTTTCCACAACTGCTGGATAAGCACCAGGTGGATGCTCAGCACCTATAAAGCCAAACTGAAGTCTAAATGCCAATTGAAGTACTAAAATTCACTATTTTTGCTTGGATGTATTAAAATATCTGCTTAGTGTGCTTCAGAAAAACCTTCTGCAAGAAAAAAAAGCAAGCATCAGATCTTATTGCAGTCAAGACAGACTAGGATAGAGCAACGTGAAGTGAGTTGGAGGAGACAGTGCAGCCCTGGCTTCAAGATTGACCAGATACTCTAACAAGCTTTTTAAACTCTTAATTTCTTTGAGTTTCTCTAACTTGTAAAGTGATGTATCTTGAAATAGAAAGAAAACAGAATTATAGTACATAAAGAAACACAGAAAATACAAAATTAAAACTGCCTCACTAGCCAGCACATTTTTTTTAAGTTATTTAAATAAAAACAAAAGTATTTCACATGCATTAGAACTACCTTTTTTTGCAAAACAACTCTGGAAAACTCATTTTTTAAACATACACTCTTCTTTGCTTGTCTGCTGTATGTAAATTGCTTATCTTCTGGTTAACATATTACTCAGTCTGGAATAATTACACATCAGAGAGATGCCTAATAACCTAATCTTTAAACTCTACAGATCTGAAAAAAGATCCCAAGGCATGGTTTATGAAAATAGAATGGCATCAGCTGACAAATACATGGCACAGTCCGTATTATTGTAGCTGCAACCAAGAGCCACACGAATCAATGTTATGGGCTTTTTTTTTTTTTGCCTTATTTAAGATGACAGGACTTCTGAAGGAAAGCAAGAGCATGTTCTATAATCCACTGTGAAGATAAAAGAAAATTAGCCACACAATACGGTAAAGAAAATACAGAATATAAACAATACTGCATTTTATCAGCAGCATGCACTTCACTGAAAGACACCATAAGGTTGCAAAAATCAAATAGCTGCTATGAGAAGCAACGATTAATAGAAATACTGGGATTTACAACTAAAACTGGACAGAATTGACAAAGAAATATTTTCAGTTACCATAACCATATTGTTTTAGACTTACATCAGACAAAAGCTATTTCAACAGGAAAACCTGTCTTAGCCAACAGCTGGAAAACTCATAGCCTTACTCTGGAAGGAAAGAGGACTTATTACTTTTTGCAGATGTCTCCATCCCATCATCCAAAAGAGGTTGAAACTATGAGGAGAGAGATGGGCCCCATCTGAAGTGCAGCTTTCACATCCTCCCACGGCTGCGCACGCTGGCAGCTCTGGCACAGAGTCAGCCCTGCGCTGCTCGTAACGCCACAGACACTCAACCTGACATTTTGTGTGGCATCCTCGCATGCAGCTTTACATTTATTTTTGGTTCCATGTCCCTTCCAACAGCAGGACTCCAGACAACTCCGCTATCATAGGGTTTGGGTTTAATTTAAAAAATGACACTTTTGCAGACAATGACGTTAAAACCCAACCAACGTTCACCTGCGCCGTTCAGCCCCAGGGCCCTGGGAGACCTGACTGGCAGAACACCCTCATGGCAAGTCTGATTTCAGTTCTTATACACAAAACTAACACCTGCCAGTGCCAAGTGTTGCAGAACGAGCACAGCAGCTTTTCAGTTGACCGCACCACTTCCTCCTGCCTAAATATTTAAGACATGCTAAGGAAAAACCATGTGGCAAGATTAATAACTAAAAAACCACAAGCTCTTGCTCAAAATTACCACGTAGTATTTGACACCTAGCAACACACTGTTTTTGTATGTTTGTTTACGTTGGTAACCCGTTCGTATCTCAGTGTGGGATCACCTTTAGACATCCCCATTCTGGCAGGAGATGTGCTGAGCAGCTCAATGTTTTTTCCACATATAGGGGAAGTTGGTGATAAATTCAGATGTGGGCCTTCCTTCTTCATTCACTTCAGACCCAACTTCTCCCTCCAACAAATCCCAGCACTGCTTCTCACTGGGCTGCTTCAGTTTATGATTTGCCACCACTACTTGGTGGTGACATCTCCCTGGAAGTGTTTAAGGCCAGGTTGGATGGGGCTTGGAGCAATCTGGTCTAGTGGGAGGTGTTGGAATGAGATGATCTTTAAGGTCCCATCCAACCCAAACAGTTCTATGACTCCATGATCTTTTCTCCTCCAAAAGCACCATAAAACCCACCATCAACTCAGATCAGCTGATAATGCGGATCATTTGGGGGGCTCCTGCTTGCAGACACATCAAATGCAACCCTGACACCTATCTGTGTATCTCCCTCCAGCCATGCTCACAAACAATCACTAACCTCACACACTTGTGTCAATAGTTTTGTTGCTGCCTCCTGGGCTGAGAGCAAAGACCAATGAAGCACAAGCAGCAGTGGTTAAAGCTATTCTTCTTTACAATCACATCTAAAAATACCATTTTCTAATCAACTTCATACAGTACCTGCCCCATTCATTGCGAAGCTCTGAAAGTCTGTAGTGTGGTGAGCTGGAAACAGCAGGGACTTAATTTATATTTAAGGTGGCTGGTAAATGCCACTTTGAAGAACTAGATCCTGTCTCTGTGTCTGCTAAGATTTGTAAAGCTGGACAAAACATATGTCACTTATGGCAGAAGCTCCCAGGTGGCTCCTGGTGCTGAGAGCCTGCAGTCATAAGACAGCACAGCCAGAGCCCATCTGGAAAGCTGGGGAGAGCATTAATATGGCCACTTCCCTGAAAAATTCAGCACTATGTTTGTCAGGCCCCAAAGTAACAGCCATAACTTCCCATATATGAAATCAAATACCACCACATCTCGCAGCATCTCAGCAGGAAGATCAGCTGATTGATGACTGCACTGCACTTTGTAGCTTGGCAGGTGTATAGGAAATCTCAGAAAAAAAAGAACAAACCCAAACAACAAATCTGGGGTTTCCTACTGAATGACACCAATAGAAAAACATACTCAAAAGCTGCCTTTGCATCCTGGTCTCACGTTAAGCACCAGAGGTGAGTTCAGGGCTTCAGATTCACAGACCTTTTCAGCTAACGAAGCAAGCTTATGGTAGGAAGTTGTGTTGGCTTTGTGGCATTGCCTTTGTCTATTTGCTAGACTGCACAGAGAGCAAAAGTGGAAACAAGGTGGTTTAGTTCAGCAAGTAAACACTGACAGTTGACAGAAACCCTTCCGACTCGTATCTGGTTTCTCTTATTCCAGCCCTACGGCCCCCAACCCCTTTCCTCCTCTTGCAGGATATGCCTGAGCTGTTCAACAGAACATCCAAAGAGAAGAAAAACACATTTTCTTTAGCTTAGTCCTCACAGGGGAAAAAAAAAAAAAAAAAAAAGCTCATCCATTTTAGGTGCAGATTTCCCAAAAAATGCAACTTGAGGCAGACGCTGAGCATGGAAACCTTAGTCTGAAGAGCTGAAGACTGGCAAAGCCCCATTAGCAACTGAAAGCAGTGGAAAGTGTCTGGCAGACTAAATTACAGACAATGATATTACTTTACAGAATATCTCTAAAAGCAAAAAAGCCTTTTCTTTCTTTCCTTTGCACAGACCATGCCATTAAATATTTGCCTGGGGATGAGGAAACCTTGCCTTTCCTCTAGCGTGACCACTACAATATGTGGGACCACTGCAGAGGCTGACCCTGCGCAGGTGATGGGCACAGGGTCCTGGTCCTGGCACTCCCTGGTCCCACACCTTCAATTCTCTGGACCTTTGCTTTATTTTTCTCTGTTTTGCCTGCTTAAACAATAAACCACCAGGAACAAGAATTGCCTTACGTTGTTTGTACCACAAACGCTCTTTGCAAGGACCAGCAGGGCCCCCACACAACTAACATGCAGTTCAGGTCTAGATGACCTTTTCTGCAAGCTGCCTGTTGCAACACGAGTCATGGTCAAAATGTGCACTGCCCTTAGAAGCACAATACAAAATTAATCTGGAAAAGACAGCAGCGTTTTTGAGGAGCTAAGAACTGATTGTCTGACATCATTACCAGTGATCTCATTACAAGTCCTCCACTATTTGAAAAGGCATCGCTGCTGCTGGCACTGTCAGCAGAGCCTCCAAATACAGGGCCAGGCACTGATGGGGGTGGCTTTTCTTGGCATGTCCCCTGGCCAGAAACCATAATGGGGAGGATGCATCACATGCACTGCTTAAGCAGTGACCTGTAGAAGGAACAACCTGAAGATGAGGTGATACACTCACTTTGCCTAAATCTCAAAAGCAGAATTTATTCCAAAGGACAGATCATGGCTCGCTCCTGGGAAGAGCTGCAAAGCAGGGAGCAAGCCAGAAATCTCTGCTGCTCTCTCCCATCCAGGGTTACTGCACTGCTGCACCCCTTGGCCGCAGCTATCTCAGCTGATGACCAGGCATGGCCAAGGGCAATCCCAAAGGAGTGCACTCTGCTCCCACCTCAAGGGTTGGCAGGGCGCTTTCCCAAATCCCCGAGCGTGGCCACACACCAGCACCAGCCAGCAGCAAACACCCACCAACCCCCCAGGTCACACTCCCAGGGTGGAGGTGGTGCCAGCCCCTGTCCACATGGCACCCATCACACCGGGGACACTCAGCTGGTCTGGCACTAAAGAGGGACTGCATGGGAACACCAAGTGTGTCATCCACAATGAAAGCCTTCACATATGCCTCAGGGACCATGCTGCTCAGGGCAAGGCAGAAGAGCAGGCACAGGACCAAGATCATCACAAACAACACCAAGAAAGTTATTTTTAATAATTATTTGTTATGAGACAATTTATTTAGAAAATAAATTAAGTACTATCCCTTCACTTATTTCCTAGAAAAATTTCAACCATCAAAAATGATCTACATATTTTTGAAAACCGTATTGCTTTCAACTTTTTAATCGTCTAACCTGAAGAACCCAAGAGTCAGCCTTGCTTTTGTATTCTACTTCCTGATATTGTTAGCTAAGGTATCTGCGTAGTTTGAAAACAAAATATGCAAGGACTAAATAATACCTTTGGTAGCACTACAATGGCCTAATATATAGGTTTAAAGCTTTTATTACCATTGAAAGTGTAAGAGCAGCTGTTTGCATCTATGGTATTAACTGGTATCACAGAAATACAAAGATTAAAGGCTTATGATTTCAAATTAACATGTAAATAAATACCTGGAGAAACTAATCCACCAAAATCTTAGGTTATGGGTATCAAGTTAAGTATTAGTATAGAATAATCACCAAATGTTTTTTGTATGTAAGACTAATGAAAAAATACAAGGCAAAATTTGTAGAAAACCCAAACAGGTGAACCCTCTTCACACAAATTTGAACTATTTCCACAAGCTCTAATCTTGCTTTTATATCAGAGTTGGCCTCATTTCATCACTGTCCTTTAACTGCAATAGCAACTAAAATGCTTGCATGCATGTTCCAAAAATTTGAAGCAACTTTTAATTGTTCTTTAAGTGCAAAGAGAATAGCACGTTGATGATATGCAAAGGAAAAAGCTGTAGAAAGAAATGCTCCTGCACTTTAAAAGCAGCCATGACCACATTGCTTATAAAGATCACCCTCCCTAATCTGAACACTGGCTTTTCAGCAGCTACTGCCCAAAGGCATCAACAACAAAGCTGCTTTAATCGTCTCAGAACTTGCTTTTATTCCCTTAATATCAATAAAAATTCTATCAGATGCAAAGACAGTCTTATAATTTGTGGCCAAGCTGCACTAATTAAAGGACCTCTAATCTTCAAGATGTCGGAAAAGTACAAAGAGAGCAGCAGACTCCACACTCCAGAGTGTGCCTGTCAATTACAGGGTTTTTTTTGCAAATGTGAGCATATTTCTCAGTTTTTCTATTGAGAAGAAGCTTTCTGTTGATACCTGTGCTTAATTCAACATTGTACATAGTGTCTTCTACACACAGAGGAAAAGCACAAAAAATGCCACATGCCTTCCCCTACCACCCAGAGGCTGGTTTCTCTTCACTCATATTACCCGAAAAAGACCTTATTTCCCAGAAAGGAACCACCTTTCAGTTCCAAAACCCAAGCTCCATAGCAAGCATTACGCAGCACATCACTTTGAAGGTTAGTGCTTGTACAAGCAGAAGGGTTTGCTTTGGTGTGAGGGAGCACGAGATGATCCTGCTGAAGGGGCATGGAGCCCAGCCCGGTTTCCCAGCCGCTTTGGCAGAAAAAGGAGCCGTGCCACAAAATGGGTAACTGAGCTTTCTGGCTTTATGAAAACCTCGAGCCATTTATATCAGGTAAATGGGATGTCATCAGGGACAATCCTTTTATTGACAAACTGAAAAACAGAATCTTACCTAATGCTTTGATTAGGAAAATTCTTGACTATGCCTGCTACAAGACAACATGACCGTAAACTTCCAAAATTGCGAGCGGTACTTTTGAAAGAAGTTAATAAATGGGGCTATGCAAGAAACTGAATAGAGAAGGGATCTCCTGCCCTAATCTCCCAAAGCTGAAATCTGGAAGTTACCAAATACAGTAAATTTTCTTCAAGTTGGGTGGCAAATACCTTTCCCATCAATCACATTCCTGGACACCTCTCGCCTGCATTCAATCTAAAGCTAAAGTAAAGCACCCAGCCCCCTGAATTAATGAATATAAGAACAACAGAGAAGCTGCCTCTCCTTTCCAACACAGACAGGCACTATTTATTAAAACTTCAGGATGAAAATCTGCCACTGGCTCCAAAAACTCTCTAAGGACTAAAACTTCCCAGAAGGAAAGTAAAGCCAAAAGGATTTTTTCTTCAAAATCTCATTTCTTAAGGACTTCAAGAACTTGCACACTTAGCAAGGTGAACATAATGAAGAATAGAAACTCATATCTGCATTGAAATTTGAATTTCCTACCCATTTCACTTCATATTTTTTTCATTCCATGGGTATTTATGGATATTTGGATTGGACTAGGTAGTACTTGTTAAGTGCTAACCTTTGATCATGAATTCTGGATGTGTTTGTAAAAGAGAATACTACTCTGTCTCTTCCTTAGATTTTGGGAATCACAGAAATATCTTATCAGTTTTCACCATAAACCTCAGAACGTGAAAATGAAAAGCACCCTGTATGAGCTACACAGTAAATGCTGGCGAGTCCAGAGAGACACCACACTCCTGCTCTGTATGATGCTACAGCCACATTCATGTGCGGAAAATGAAAGAAAGAGGATTTCCAAAACACAGCTTAACATAGCTTCTAACAGGCTGAGAGAAAAGGCAGAAAGCACAGCCAGATTTTTTACAGAACTGTTATACTTGCAGTTGTACACTAAATTAAAACCAGAAGGACTACACAACAGTTTAAAGCAGAAAATCCAATATCCAGTTAGAATGCCTGTCCAAAAATGGCCAACTTTTCCACAATTAATTCCAAGCTATTCTTGCATCCTCCAGCACCCCTACTTGTGGCTATATGCACACTGGCTGGCTGCTGGCAAGACTTCCATCCCAGCACTCTATCAGGCACTTGGGTGCCTCTCAGTTGGTAGGACTTATCTCCGTACAATCAATGGTATTTGTTCACATGGTGTCCTGTCAAGTGTGCAACTGATTTCCTTATCTTGTCTTTTAAGTTAAGGATAAACGAGGCTCATCTTCAGCCTCTAAAACTTGAAAGACTAGGAGGAGTCCATCTGCCTTTTCTAAGTACACTGCATCTTGTAGAAACACATCTAAAGTGTTCTACCCTTGTGAAAAAAAAATAAATCAAAACCAAAACAACAACCTGCCTTAATTAGTACCATGCTGAAATTCATAGGCAAAACAAATGACTAGAAAGAAATTTCTTACAGACGTTAAGTAATAGCTTTCACTGTTAAATGAAAAGAAGAACAGCTGGAAGGTCTGCTCAGAAAAAAAAAGTCCTGAACAATGAAGAAACCCACAGGGTGCATCCCTGGGTGCTGCAGGGTCGCAACACCATCGCCATGTCCCTCGGCTGGGCTGTCCTATCTTCCTGGGCAAGGAAAGAGACGGAAAAGAAGGGAAGGAAGGAAGGAAGGAAGAAAAACTGCATTTAAAAAAAAAATATCAAAAGCATATTACTACAAACCTTTGTCTTTTGGACAGCTTTACATTTATAGAAATTGGTAGATTGGATACGGTCAAGCACTCTGAGCACCTTTAATAAAACAACCACCTTCAGAGAAGTTCAGGCTTTTTGTAGGCTAAACTCTTCTGAAGATGTACCTGTTGAAATTACCAGTGTTGGGTGCTTGAAATCTCTCCACCCCTCCCAATTAAAAAAAATTTGGTCCCAACAGACCACGCATGACAGAGCAGAGCTTGGTCCCCTACTACTGCCACTGCTGAGACTGCAGAAATAGATGATCATGAAGACTCTCGGGGCCACTTCTCCCTTCTCCCCACTGTGAGGTCTGCTTCCCCAATTGTTTCTTGTCTAATATTAAACACTCAAAGAAAAAACTTTCTAACAGCGATCTCGAAACCTCTGACACAGTCTCTCAGGGCATACTACTAAGTTGTTTTAACGGGCACTTTCATTTTTTTCCCCAATTTCATGATTGCACCCTGAGTCCATAACTTCCTGCTCCCATTGTACACTGCTCCCTGTTGGGTGTAACACTCATTAAATACCAGCAGACAAATCATGCTGGTATGACACCTCCCGTTACAAGTTCAGCCCATGCCTCATCAAACTGAAAGCATGAATTTTTTTAATAAACTCTTTTCACATGACTAACTCCCAGCCTCCTAATTACTACTGTAATTTTTTTTAAACTCCATCTATTTCACTCTCATCCTGAATAACTCCCATGTAGCCCCACTAAAATCCTACAAAGAAGGATTATCTCCTCCACAAGCCTTTCCTTCTTTTTTAAGGGCTCTGTCCAAACCCCAGAGGAATTACTATAAAAATTTATTTTAATTTCAGGGGGCTTTAAATGATTTTACTCCTTATAGTGTATGCATATTTAAAATATCTTAAATAAATGGAAAAAATAGTTTTCCATAGGTATGGTTGGAAAAACAGACTCAAGCTACTCTGAACAGAATACACCTTTGAAACTGTTACGGTTTCAAGACCAGTAACGCAGCAGCGTGTGTGGTCTGACTTTCTGCCCCCCTCCTCCTTGCTGGCACTACATGGCCTCCTACTCCCCCCCTAAATATCCTCCACCCCTTCATTTGATATATATATATATTTATATAGTTTATTAATGCAGAGATTTTCTGAGTAGAAAAACTGTTTGTAAAACATTGCCATCCCTAAATAAGCCTTTAGGCAGCTTGTGAAGTGCCTGTTCCTGATTCAAACTTCACAAGGATGGTCCCTGTCCTTGTAATTTCAAACACATCCTCACATGTATGGCACTGCAAAGACCATTTGAAAAACGTGTTGGAATCACACATTCTCTCCTTAGGCATTCTTTGCTGCAGGAAACCCACATTGCCATGTCAATAATTATATTACCTGACTTTCAGGTACTGCCCAAGATACTGCCCTGTGGACAGGTATATACAGCTCTCAAGGATTTACAATCCAGCTGGTTCGGTACTACCACTTCTTCCTTAAGCACACAGAAGCTGAAGCAGGTTTAGGTGGAAAAGACAGCTTTTGCATTCAGTACCCCAGACTCTGCGTAGGATGTTTTCATCATTTTCTCTGGGATTCATTTCTCCGACTGGTCTGACAAGGCTCACGCTTATTCACCTGTGGGGAACCAACCACACAGAGCAGAGCATCTCCCAGGCTCTACCTGGGGCTGCTTGTGCTAAGGGCCATGTTCTTGCTGGTTTACATAGACATCTACATCTGTGGTTTCACTTTTTTTTTTTTGGTTACATAATTTTATGTGTCGCATAATTTTTGTCCTTGTTTTGTTCTCCTCTCATCCCTCAAACAATGTGAGCAATCAGACTTTTGTAAATTAGAGTAACTGTAGATCTGTACATATGTTGATGAAGAAACCGTATCAGTTTATTGCTGAAAACTGCATCTACTCCTTTAGCCCTCATTTCCATTCATTATATTGTATTTTAGCTGAAATGTTGTCTAAATAAACTACAAGGCTTTACAACACAGGGACACAGCTTCAGACAAATTATCATCATGGCAACAAGAAATTAAACTACACCATCATAACAACCACGCAGCAATGCTGCTACACATTCAAGGTCTCATGACCTCCTTCACCAGTGCTGTCCCACTCATGCACTATGGACTGACAGATCCACTGACAAAAAGCAGGTACCTCACTGCCCTTTGCACTACCCCACCCCCACCCCATCATCTTTGGAGAAAAAAAACAAACACAAAAACAAACCCAAACTCCCATGTGGACAGATAAGCAAGGTCTGAATCTTGCAAACTCCAGCCTCAACATGAGCAGTGTGTTTGGTGAGCCACACTCTATTTCAACTGAAGATGCTTCTTGGAAGTACTAATTTTACAGGCAGCCTCTGTACAAAGTGCCTCATTATTTTTCAAAGCAAGAATTTAGAGTGGGGGATCCTCACAGCAAGAATGGCAGACTTGAGGCACGGGATAAGCACAATGTTTTGATTCCTTTTTTTTCACAATGATTTTGCTTTATCAGTTGCTTCTGCACAGATATGATAGGCAAACTAGAGATGTGTCTGAAGAGCTGCCCAGCTCTCAGCAAGGCAAAGGCACCCTCCCTTGTAGTGACAGGGAAGTTTCCAAGACATCCATTCAGTCCACTTTCACACGTGTCTAAACAGATATTGATTTCCCAACCCTCTACTTCCCTTTCTACTTCTAGATGATGTCCAGGGTAAAGACCTGCACGATTTCCTCTTGTACAGCTGTGTGAGGATAGTAAGCTCCCTGAATCTTCCCCCCCCCAGTAACTAGACACATCAGCCTTTTCAGGTGCTTACAACTGCCCTCCCTCAGGCAGGGATCAGAAAACCTGAAATGCTGAACTCTGGAAGTGCAGATTTTGGCTGCAGCATGGGAATGGGCATAAAGAAAAAAAGAAACCCATGGGGATTACACCCTCGTGGCTCTAACGGGACCTGTAACCACCCTCAAGAGGGCAGGAGAAAATGTCAATACTGAGGGGACACTGCAAAAAAATATTCAAATGTGAGGCCTGCAGCTTTGCCGATTGCTTTTTTGGGTGAAAGCCATTTAGTATTTGGAAGTCTCTCCCACTATGGGAATCTCCTGAAAGATCCACTGTCGTTCTAACAGAGAAGCAGTTCAAGATTTGCACTCCCTCTACACCACAAAAAGTTCCCAAAGCAACAGAATAAAAGGACAAGCTCAGCTGCGGGCACCACCCAGGAGTCACCCTACAGTCTGAATCATCAGGGCTCAGTTTGATCTCCTCAGTCCACAGCAGTGAGGGCTCTCGCAGGCTTCAGATGCAAAATACAGAATATACGGTAACAGGGCTTTCTTTTCACATGCAAACTTTTATTTTGCTTGTAAATCTCCAGCCTTAAAATTTGCTTTGTAAATAATTTACCTGGTGCCTTACATTGGTAAGTAAATACACGAAATGTATTTCATTTTTTAACTACCCAAATAACAAAAAGGCCCCCCAAAATACAGAATTATGGTCTTTTTTTTTTACTAGCTTAGAAGTGACATGCATACATTTAAAGGCATTTTTATCTTCCGTTTTCTCTCTCCTCATACTTTAACGGGATAAAATATTGTTATTACCCAAGTTTGAATGCTTCACCTAAATGGCCACCCAGCAGTTTTTCCACTGTTTCTGCAAAACATCAGGCCACTGACAGGGTCTTGGTCCCATCTACCGTGGCAAAACCTGGTGCCTAAAGAGTTGCAGCTGCCGGAGGTGGGGAGTTGGGACCTCACTATCACACGGAGAGTTTCGGTCGCATCTCTCCACACTCCTGGAAGTTTTTACCGCCTGCTCTTTGGTATGTTGTAACTCACTCATCGGGAACTTGTCAAGCATTGCCCTTTACCAGCCCGTCTGCTCGAAATCCCACAAGACACTGCCCCCCTCCGAAGTTGAGTGCCCAAGCCTCGCCGACCCCCCCCGGCTCCCGAGTCCTGCTCTCTGCCTGGGGGCTCCCCGCTGGCCCCGGCCTCCACCCCGGGGTCTGTCCTGCCACCTCACCCCCGCGCAAACCCTCTACCTCGGATGTAGGTGCACTTGCTCTCGTCCAGCAGGCTGGAGACAGAGCCGCCCATCCTGCTGCTGCTGCTGCTGCTGCTGCTGCCGCCCGGGGAGCGCTGCTACCGCCGCCAGGCCCGGCTCGGCCAGTCCCAGCCCGCTCCCGCCCCGCCCAGCCCGGGCCGGCTCTGTTCCCGCCACGGCCCCTTTCCCGCCGCTTCCTCCCTCAGGCACCGCCCCCCGCCCCCCCCCAGCGCTCCTCCGGACCCTGCTGCTTCCCGCCCCTCTCCTCTTCCCCTCCAGTAGAGGAGCCCAGGGATGGCATGCTTCAGGAATCCGGGAGCCGAAGGTGGCAGGAGGCTCCAGCAGAAGGTGCGGAGGAGCTGGAGAACAGGCCCACCTGCACTGTTGTTTCCTCTTGCCCATATCTCAATTGTTAACCCCATCTCAAAATCCACATCCCCTTGGAGGCACACTTAGGCCCTGCGAAGCTTCCATGAAGGCTTACTGACTGCACATGTAGTAGGGATCACGGGATTGAAGTCCCTTAGAAATATTCTGCATGTTTCTCAAGAAGGAAAAACCACCTGTAACATCCTTCAAACAGGACGCCTTTTTCTAAAAGGCATGTAAGCAGAGCAACATGCTCTAGGTGAAGATGTCCCTGCTCACAGCAGGGAGCTTGGACTAGATGGTCTTTAAAGGCCCCTTCCAAACCTAGAAGACCTGGACAAGTTGGATCAATGAGCTGAGGCAAATTGTCCAAAGTTCAATAAGGCCAAGTGCCGGGTCCTGCATTTTGGTCACAACAACCCCATGCAACGCTACAGGCTTGGGGAAGAGTGGCTGGAAAGCTGCCCAGCAGAAAAGGACCTGGGGATGCTGGTTGACAGTCAGATGAACATGAGTCAGCAATGTGCCCAGGTGGCCAAGAAGGCCAACAGCATCCTGTCCTGCAGCAGGAATAGCGTGACCAGCAGGAGTGGGGAAGTGATCAAGCCCTGTACTCAGCACTGGTGAGGCCACACCTCGAGCACTGTGTTCAGTTCTGGACCCCTCATGGTAAGAAAGACATTGAGTTGTTGGAGAGTATCCAGAGAAGAGCAACCAAGCTGGTGAAGGGTTTGGAGAGCAAGAGGCTGAGGGAACTGGGATTGTTTCTTTTGGAAAAGAGGAGGCTGAGGGGAGACCTCCTTGCCTTCCACAGCTACCTGAAAGGAGGTTGTAGTGAGGCAGGAGCTGGCCTCTTCTCCCAAGTGAATAACAATAGGGCTAGAGGAAATGGCCTGAAGTTGCACCAGGGGAGGTTAAGACTAGATAAGAGGAAGAATTTCTTTACTGAAAGAGTAGTTAGGCACTGGCACAGGCTGCCCATGGAGGTGGTGGAGTCACCATCCCTGGAGGTATTAAAGAAGCGCATAGATGTGGCACTTCAGGGCATGCTCTAGTGGGAATGGTGGGGTTTTTTGTGGGTTGTGTGTTGTTACTGGCTTTATGGGGTGGGTGGTTGTCGTTTTGGGGTGGTTTTGGGGGGGTTTTTTGTTGTTTGTTTCTTTGGGTTGTTTTCCCCCTGCCCCCAAGTAGATGGTTGGACTAGGTGATCTTGGAGGTCTTTTTCAAACGTGACAATTCTGTGATTCTGTGAACTAAATCCCTGTATGATCTATGATCTATTCTATGTTGAGAAACCATGGGATTCATATGACTCAGCCTTCCCACTCCAGGCAGCCTCTTACCAGAAATCCCAGTGGCCCATATAGGATGTAATGGATATATGATCCCAGGATGAACAATAAACCTGCACAAGCAGTCACTACAATGTATGTCCTTTCAGTAAATATTGTCCAGTGATCAAAACAACTTCCCCAAACATGCAAGAGCACCAGTTTGCAGATCCTGAGCAGAGCAGTGTAAAACAGTGTGGAATATCTATCCAGATTTCCTTGCCTCTGAATAATAATTGCAGTGAGGCTTTGTACCATATGTGACTTTCCAAGGTAATTTCTTCTGTTTTGCTGTTGTTCTAATGCTAATTCAGCTGACTGGGAATGGGCAGCATACTGCATTTTATTGTGCCTTATGTTTAGTATGGAGTTGCGATGAATATGGATTGTGCCAACATGCTCTAGACTCGCAGTGAGTGGAAGTTATGTATTTGAAACCTAAATACTTTTCACTGAGCTTGTACACATCTGTCATTGACTGTGAAATTGCTTTAACATAGTTAAGTTTTGCTTATGCAGGTCGTGCATTAAGGACGTTTAATATTTGCCACTCAGTTGATCACAGGTTGGTTAAAAATCTTTGGGCTGAATCTGAAAACTTTTTAAACCAACACTCAGATGTGAAATACTGAAGATAATATGCAACATCAAGCTCATTATTCTGCCAAAGAGCCTCTTGCTTCCAGAAGGCTGATTGAAGGCAACTTCCGTATCAGTTCCTGCTCTTGGGCACACACTAGTTGTCCTGAAGTGTAACAGAGCAGTTGTTTAACTACCCTGAGGAGACTGGGTTCGTCCCCAGTGTCACTAAAGCAGCCTTTCATGAGTCTATAGATATCTCAGCTGAGAACATAACACTAGATCAGTGGCAATTCTAGGGGTCAGATATGAGTCAGACTCTATTATTAATAGATTTGGTTGTTCAGCTCTCCTTTAGAGCTTTGCACTTGCTTGCTGAAAGGTGGATACTGAGGTTTGCTTGCTGCACATCTCTGAGCTGCGTGAGCAGACAGCGATGAGGAAATTCTGTTTATTGCTGTGCATTTTAAAGGCATTAACTCAGAGAAGAATTTGGCCTCTGCTCAGTGTGGCATGTCTGTTATCAAATGTATTTGAGAAGCCTTTCATAATGTACAGTCACATGTAATATGCAAGTCAGTTCCAAGAGTCTGGAGAGATAAACTGTGGAAAATTTAGGAGCCATAAACTGGATTGCTATTCTGTCTCATCATTTAGCAGATGAAAATATGCCAAATCCCAGAAGCTTTATACCCAAGAGCAGAAGTCAGTGTGCAGACTGGATGGGAAACCTCCCTGCCTAATTACAGCTAGAGTAAAAACAAAATGAGAACTGAATAGGTTTTTAAATTATAACATTTTATACTTCGGTAAGACCTGATCCCCAAGATCCCCAGCATTTCACAAATGCTAGCTAATTAGGACCATAATTTTCATGTTAAGATAGGGAAATGCTGTGTTTTAATGTTTTAATGGTTTTAAGTTTGTATCTTAAGCATCTTAAAAAGACACCATGAGAAATGTGAGCAAAGTCAGGAACAGATATAAATTATCTTATTTCTATGCCAATTAATAGCAAAACCATCTTTCTCAAAGATAAGAAATTGGCCATGTTAGTTTTTCGCCTGGTATAACGTATCTGCAGTGCAGCTAACAATGACAAAGTAATACTATCAAAACAAAAATACCACTGGAGGCAAAAGAAGTATTTCCCCACTTTTTCTCCTATGAAATCCCAATCTTTGAGGATTTATTTTCCTTTACGCTCCCAAAGAGTTCCTTCTCTAAACATTCTCTTGTAATATATACTAAAGAGCAACATAATGGAGCTCTTCCATCCTGTGCAGAAAGGAGTGGACAGGACCAGGAGAAGCACCTCCTGCCCAACAAAGGAATGAAGGTCTGTCTCTGCTGCCTTTGTGACTTCACTTGTGGCAGCTTGACATCAAGAGAGCAGTGGCTTCTTACATCACCAGAATCCAAGCTTCACACACGAGCTGGAGCCACGAAGCAGCCAGTGAAAGTGCTGGGAGGTGTCATACCCAAAAAGTACAGTGCATAGTCAGTCATCAGCCTCCAACTCTGTTTTGGGAGGGAGGGAGAAGGAGGTTGTCTCCACAATCACTTCTTTATTATCTCCCTGTGGAGGGAACTGTAAGGGAACCCCCCATGTGCCACAGACGTAGACATGACAGTGAGATCCATTCTCAACACAAATAAATGGGCATACCATCATAATAAACTTCCAGGGGTTGTTAGTCAAACACGTGGTCCTTAACACACCACAGGGCTGGCAAACTGCAGATGTGTCATGAGCGGGACTGATAATATCTTTGCCATGCTGTTGGCTGCTTCTCCTGTGTACTAACACTTGTCTAATTACAAATAAGACATGCCAAGGAATGAGTTGCTTTGACATGCTGCATAATAGCGCTTGGCTGAGCCCCTTGCTTTAGAGGGACCCGTAGGGCTCATCCTGTGTGTACTCTCCCACAACCTTCTTGGTTGCCTCAGAAGCAGTGTTTGTTATCAACCAGAAGCATTTAAGCGAAATGTGTATGAAATCCATTGGGAGAGAAAAGTAATTATCCAAAAGTATCTTACAAGATTTCTCCAAGGGAAAGCAGCCATTTTAAGACTGCTGACTTCTGCAAGCAGGAAAACAAGGTGCTGTTGACAAACACAGCTGCAAGTCTAACAAACCCATCATGGGTAAATAATAATTATCTATTCCTAGAGGAAACTGTTAATCATTACTGCCTGAAAGCCAAAACCAGGCTACAGAAAATAGCGTGGAGAAGATGTGTCAGAAGATAAAAGCAGCCCTTTTCTCAGGGCAGGCTGTCAGTTGAAATATATTCTGAATCCCTTCCATCCAAGTAACACAGAGAAATGTTATTCTTACGCGTTATTTTCAAAAGGTTAGAAGGAGGTCTTGAAATCTAGCTGGGGAAGATACTCTAAGAGAATCACAACTGTTCTGGCTGGAGAGCCAAAAATAATATTTTTATAAAATAGCCTTTAAAAAAGCTAGAGTTGGTTGTGCTTTAGCTATTACTCTAATGCAGAGAGACTGGCAAGAGGCACTGAAAACCCACAAACAGAAGAGTGGACTTTAATAGAGTCTTAATCACAGAATCATGGAACAACCCAGGTTGGAAGGGACCTGAAAGAATCATCTGGTCCAGCCTTTCATGGGAATGAGAGCCTAGATGAGGTTATCTAGTACCTTGTTCAATTGCAATTCAGAACCTCCAGCGATGGAGACCCTACCACATCCTTGGGAAGGTGTTTCCAGTGAATGATTGTTCTTACTATAAAAGATTTATTGTATCAAGACAAAACAAATAAGCATGATGTCGAGACAGTATATGAAGTGCTACTATGTTAAATGGAAGAGATAAAAATGTTGTTTAGGGTCATTATTCAAAGAAAGAAATCACAATAAAGCCTTATTTCTGTAACTTCAGAAAGTATGGATGACAATCCAAACTCCTGAGGAAGAGGAAAAGCAAGGCAAAGGTACATTTCAATAGCAGACAGTATCTTAGTGGTAAAATTCTACAATTTGTATCTCTATTTCCACCTTTCAGTAGTTCTGTGAGAGGACACGGTGCAGGAGGTGGCGCAGGACAAAACGTAATCAGGCCACTGAGAGCACAAACTACTGCAGGAAGCAGGGTTTCCTGCCTGCCTTCCTAAGCTCTGCTTTTCTTCCCAATTAATGTGTTCTTGCCATTCAAGATGTAAACAACATTCATCTGAATACTCGTTGAATCCAGTGCTCATAAAATACAAAATTATAAGTAACGTTCATCATTTTACCCTGCTTCGTTGCAAATAATTCATAAATGTCCATTTAGTCCACAGAATTTAATCTGATTCATAACCTGAGAGATTTCTGAAACTTTTCAGGGGTTAAATGTTCTCATAATGCATCAAAGGTGACATGTCAGAGTTCAGTAGTTCTTCTCCACTTCCATTTAGTAAATATGTATATACCTACCCCATGGCAAGGTTCAGCTAGACATTAGCATTGCTACAAATCTAGAATTTCCATCCTCAGTATCCAAACAGCACACACCTTGGTCCTCAAAAATGAGTGCTTTTTGGTGGAAAGTTAGAACACTTGGGGTAAAACCTTTTTTCTCTTAGCTGTCAAAAAGTGAGGTGTGGTCACGAAAGCTACACTGTAAATGAGGGCCAGAAGCTCTTCTCTCTTTTGACACCAGAGTAAGCAAAACATAACAATGCTGCTTACATAGACTTGCTTCTCAAAAATTAGGAGAATGGCACAATGCTAATGGTGTACGTTTGAAAGAAGGTATGTTCTATTCTTTCCTCTCCTACAAGGGCCCTTCAGTGTGTCTTAGGTTCCCCGTTCACATGGAGTACAACCACAAACTTGTAAATGTATTCTGAGCTAGTTATACTCTTTATAACAAAATACACAAGCTCTTAGTACTTAGGGCATCTTACCAACTTGGATGTCAACACTGCTATTAAAAAACAGATTCCAAAATTGATTTATTACAAATAAACAGATTGTCTCAAGTACAGCTCTAGACGGTGGCTGTGGAGAAGGAAAAACACTCTACACACCATGAGTACTTAAGCAGAAAAATCCTCTGAAACCAATGACTACACAAGAACAAGAGACTTTGCCTTATCTTAACTTTTAAATAATTTATCCTCAAGCCCTGTGGTGAAGAGTCTCTCCTGGTCTTCTCTCCTTCCCTCCCTGGTTTTACTGCAGGAGTACTGTTGGCCCTGACGCCAGCCGTATCAGGAACTTAATAAGGACACTGTTTTAAGCTTGTTCTTCAGATATCAGCCTTGTGACTCTTCCAAACTGGAGTCTGCTTTTGGAAGGTTGGAGAGGCAATGCTGAGTCTAGAAGAACAAGGAGGTAAAAAGGTGCAGTAAACCAAATACAAGGGGGAATAGGTAAGGAGGAAACTGTTAGGACATGACACGGGAGTAAGGGCGTGTCAGAAAGAAATGAAGACATGAAATTCAGAATCTTTAAGATGTGATTCTTTATTTTATTTCCTATAAATTATGGAATCCTAGAGCTGAGAATCGCCTGTTGCATGCTCCATTTGCCTGTCCCAGTGCCCAAGTAATTACAGGGTTTTGTATATATGTAAATTAGAGTAAACTATGTGTTGAACTTCTCTTGTTTACTAAATACACAAATTGTATTTGGTAGAGTCAAACACCATTTCCTTCTCTGCTTAGTCACTAGATTATGAAATCTGTTAAATGACACAGCTAAAGTTGATCATTCCTTCTCAGCTGCCATTAGAGGCTGTATTTTAATTAGTTAGGACATTCTTATCAAAGCAGCTAACATACAGGCTTTTGCAAGTTAATTGTTGAAGCAAGGTTCCTCACTGTCAAGCAAGACACGCTGATTTGTTCCCTCACCTTGAAATGTACCTGGCACATAGAAACCAGTAAATAAAACCACAGCTGACTGCACTTTCCACTGCCTGGTGCTCACACAGCTAAAACAGAGCAAATGAGAAAGCATATCTCAATCTGTTGATCTCAGCAGAAAATCCAGGATAAAAAGCTGTCTGCTGGACATCCAGTGGATTCTTCACTGTCTCAAATGGGCAGCCACACCTGCTTGGGAAGACAAAAAGAAAAATCTTCATAGGTGGTGGGAATTAACTTATAGGGAGGGATTTGCAGGAGGCAGAGTTAAAGGCTTTCAGCTCAGGTAGCAGAGGAAGGCTCAAGGCATCCCACTGTGTTTGAACAGACTTAAGTGAAGCAAGACATCAAAAGCTAGAAATCAGACCTGTAATTTTTTTCTTCTTAATTAAGTAAATTGTAGTGTGACTCTACTTAGCAGAGTAAGAAATTCTGTTTCCATCTGATTAACAGAGATGTGACCAAAACTTTCTTCCCAAGTGAGCTGATGTTCATGTACTACTAACTACCCTTCAAAAATACAGCAGGCATATGCTGCAGAAGCTGAATGATCCTGCAGAGATGATTAACAAAGGAGCGGACTAAATCCCCATGACATCTGGATTTGCTTCTTCTGGGCACAGATGGTTTTGGTTGCTTTTCATTCTGAGTAAATTCATTAAGACTAAGCACAGAGTTTAAACACAGCCTTCCTGTTCCAAGTCTTCATTTTCCACGAAGCTTCTCATCGGAAGCCTATCCAAGAAAGCATATGTAGTGATTGAAATGGGATTTGCTAAACCATCTTGCATACTGAGTGAGCCAAAAGAGTTCAAAAGGAGAAAAACAAAGGAAAGCTGCATAGTTTGAATTTTTGATATTTTTTCCCCCTCCTGGAAGTGACTGTCTTGTCTGCTTTGTTTTCTTCCTAGGTTATTTTATACCTTAGCACTCCTCAGGTTTTAACTTAGAGTAAATGGATTCCAAAACATTTACAAAGTTTTCTGTTCACTAAGTTGAGGTGCTCAGAGCAGAAGTTCATCCATCCAAACCTAGCTTGTGACGTGGGAAAGCCACACAGTGATAAATAAGCCTTCACAACAAAGGACACCCCGTACTAATCATGTCAGTGGGTGAGGTACCTACTGATCCCTGTAATCCTGTTAGCCTCACGCTCCTCTCCAGCTCATCTGCAGTCACACAGGAATTTGCCCAGTCAAAAGAAGGACATCACCTACTTGATGGCAGCAGCACATCCAGGGGGGCAATTCCCCCATGCCAGTACATGCTGTATCACAATGCGTTTCTTAACGGTGCAGGATCTGCCACAGTAATGCTGGTTGGTACTGAAATGGCAACAAGCAACTTACGGTGAAGCAGGAAGTCAGAATTTTAGCACTTAATCATTACCAAAACTTATTCGGATTGTAATATCTGGACACAGAGTTTTTCGTTGTCCTTTAGGAGAGCAAATGCAATTAACTGGTATATTACTGACTTCTGCACTGATATTCTTACTGACTGTGTTGCTTTTAGTTGTTAATGCGAGTAACAAATAATCTGCTTTTTTAGCTTGTTACCTGGCTTGAGTTCTCTCCAGCTAGCATCTTTACAGCAGTTGCTGTACCTTGTGAAATGTGCATGTCCATCTATAACAACACAGGTTGCATTAGCTTTGCTTTAGTATACATTCTTCTATGTTAATTAATGCTAGACAAATAATATAAAAAAAAGAAAAGTAAACTCCTGTGTTACTGTCGTGCAACTTACATCCACATGTCAAGTGCCTGGCCAAGCAAGCAGTGTCTGTTACATCTCTTTAAATGGTTAACACTAGCTGGTGTAGCATCAAACACCCTGGTTTGCTGTAGAAGCAGTGCAAAATGCAGTCTCAGTCGGAAGAAATTAGAAAGTATCTTATATCTCCTTTTGCTCTACATCGTGCATTTTTATATAATAGTGATCTACTTACAATTAATAACTATCAAATCACTAATAAGACTGGTTTTTTATCAAAGTGATTTAAATGTTTGTTTGCCGTTTATAGGAAAGTATTATACTCATGTAAAAAATTGCCTGCTTTCCTGCACACATCCGTCACTGGAAGTCCAGCAGTTTTGCTGTGTGTGCTGTGTTAAACACGCTGACATATTTGCTGCAGTAAAGCAGCCCTCTGCAGAAAAAAAAAGCAAACAAAACCATTTAATGCCATTTTTGATGATGTTTAGCAGAAGCCTGTATTCTCGTGGTTATCTATGCAGTTCAGCTTTACCAGATTGGTTTTGACCACAGACGGTTGCAATTGTGTTCCTAAGTGAAATGCAACTATTGCTTTTTCCTTCCTTCTCTGTTTCATAATAAGGTTAGTATTTCCATAGGCACTGGAATCCTTATTTGCCTGATGTGAGAGAAAGGAACAACATTCTTCTGTTATCCCAACTTTGAAATATGATTATTAAAAGTATTATCATAGATCACAGAAAAATCCAGGTTGGAAGTGACTTCTGGAGACCATCTGGTCCAACCTTCTGCTGGAAGCAGGGCCACCGAGTTAGGTTGTCCAGGGCTCTGTCAAGCCAAGGCTTGAATATTTCTATTGAGGAAACTTCTGCCACTTCCTTGGCAACATATTCCAATGTTTAATTGTTCTCACAGAGAAAATTGATACTTACTTCCACACAGAATTTCTCCTTGAAGTGACTTGTTTGTGTTAGCCTTAATGTGTTTTCTCTTTATGTGTTCAGATATGCAAATTAGTGCTTGCCTGTCTAAATAACTAACAGAAGAAAGAGCAGTGGCCTAGTTTTGTGTCTTATGTCATGCTGGATATTTAGTAATTGAACTACCTGAAGGCTAGCTTTTGTCCAAATGTTGCCTTCCCCTTTGCACAGCATGCCCAAGGCCTGGACATAATTGGGTGGTCTTTAAGGAACAAGGAAACGGGCAGGAGGTTGAAATTGAGGGCATTAACATTCTACAAGAGCCACCCACCCATTTTAAAATTAGGTTTTTCAAGGACTTTGCCTACATAGTACAATTGAGGTGTAAAGATCCCAGCCACTGCTTGAAGGCCTGTATCCAACCCTCATTTTTTGCACATATATCACTGCTGTGGACTGAAAGCAATTTGCAAAACTAATCTTGTAGTCCTGCCAACAATTGCCTGTTACTTGGCTCACTGCCCAGGACAAAATCATGCAACATTTTAGACTCTCATCTGCATTTCTCTGGTACATTTCTATAGCTATTTAAACAACCGCCAAAAAAAAAAAAAAAAAAAAAAAGTGATAAAAATGTTTAGATTATGAAATAAGCATGCATAGTGGTTTGGCTACAGTTCCCCTCTATTTCCCCAAATAGTTGAAAGAATAACAAGAGGAAATACTAAAAAGAACCAGCCATCTAAACAAAGGTTGTGAGGTCAAACTCTCACTAGCTCCTCCTTCCTTCTCTTTATCCCTGCTAGCCACTTGGCTGCTGGCTCTCAGCTGAAGGGATTGCTTGCATTGTTAGTCCATGGACAAAAACAGCAAACGACAAAAAAAGATTTTGTGGGTGCCTGGTGATATCTTGAGACATTCCAGAATTTTGCCTTGTGCAAAATGAAAATCCTCTGAAAACAAGGGAGAAGAGACTGAAGTTGATGTACATGAAGTACTAGCCTTAACTCTGTTTCACCATCAATGATAGTTAATCACTAGAATGAGTTGCACAAACGACAGCTATGTCTTTTGTGTTCAGATGTATCTGCAAGGGATGGTGAGGAAAAGTGCTGCATTACCTTGGAGGGACTGTAATTGCAGCTATTAGGGAGGCAGTGGTGGAGGCAAGACACAAAGATGAGTTTTGAAGATTTTCACTAGTAGGGCACAAAGGTCTTCCTGCAAATAGGTTTTCATAGCAGTGTAACAGAAGAGAAGTTTGCATTTGTGAATTTAAAGATAGCCGAGTGAAAGTTTTGCATCAAGTGGTAGCCTGTATAATAGGCAAAGGACTGCAAAGTCCACCAAGCATGAAGGTGTTTCTCAGAAGCACACCACGTTTGAGGATAGGATGGGTATCAGTCGCTGCCAGTCAGTGCAGTTCACCTAAATGCTGGATTCTCCACTGCAAAAGGAGTGGGTAGACCCTGTCTGACAGTGCTCCAGGGTCCTTTCTGCAATGTTTCTGCTGTCTGCAGCTCAGGTACCTCGTACTGCTGGAGCCCTGAAAATGCACAGAGGAAAAGTTGGAACCTAGTTGGAACCTAGACATCCTGGGAGCACAGAAGGCCAGCACTAACTGTATCAATGTAGAGTCTTTGAAAGTGAATGTTCTAGTTTAACAAGGAACTAGTTCACTGCAGAGAGTGGTATCACATGGCTGTAATATAAATACTAGAGTGCCACTCAAAAAATAAGGGAAGCTACACAGTTCCTACTGAGTTTGCTCTTACACATCTAATTCTAGAGGAGTGATAAAGATTATACTTCTGACTGATCAAAGGCTAGAGTTGCAGACATGAATGACGGGAATCCACTTTTTAGTTGGTATTAATATATCCTCATTGTTGCAATTAATGTGAATGCATGAGCTACCAAAGCCATGGATGCTCAGTTGTCCACTCTAACTCTCTGAGGTTATGCAAAACACAACCTCAACCAAAACTTTAAACTACCTGTTCTCTTCCAATTTTATTAAGACAGGAGTTACTCCTTGCTATCTGGCGCCCTCTCCAGCACGTTCCCTGGTGCAGGCTGTTCTGCTGACAGAGAGACCCTCCCACAGCATCCTCCTCCTCTGGGAAGGGCTTTCAGTCCCTCCTGACCCAGCAAACCTTACCTCTCGGTTGTTCAGATACCTAGGTTGTGGCCACTCTTAACACTCCGAAACGCTCCCAGGCAACTTTAGCTTTGTTAATGAAGAGTTAGTTTTCCATACAAAGCAAAATTATTCCTGACATCCTCAACTTACGATGGTCCAGCTCTCTGCTGGTTGTCTCTGGTTTATTGACAATTGCCCTTGCCACAAAATGGGCAGGTGTTAGTGTCCTTACCTCCCCAAGGTAACATCTCTACCTCTTCTACCTTTCCCTTCATCGAGTTCAGCTGAAGTTGAAGCAAACTGCCTTGAGTCTCACTGTCTCCTCACCACTATCATGCTACCTTCAGCCTTCTTCCTACTCCCTGTAGTAAGTTAGCAATAACTATATAGCAGTGATTGTCCCTGCAGTCAGTAGAGGCAAGAAAAAGAAGACAGATCTTGTGTCTCTGTTCCAATTCTAAGTGTTTTTCACGGAAGCCCCATGGCATTTGCAGCAGAGGAGGTTCAGAGAGGTGAACAGAACATCCCACCTCTACCTCCTGATGGCAGGTTCTCAGGTCATCCCGCTGAGATTCTAACAATCGGAAACAGCAGCTCCGAGATGGGAAATTTGCTCCATGTATGGGTCCTCTTCCCCTGGTGTAAGAGACAATGAGCCCATCTCTTTATCTGGAGATGAAAATCTATAGTCCCAGCTCCCACAAAAGGCAAGGAATGGGGCACAAACCCTGAGGAGTTTAGGAATTAATACAAGAGGAACCAATACGGGGCTAACACTTAATCACCACATTTCTACATCCTCCTCTCACAGGCCAATTGCCAAACCACTTTCTCTTCTGTTTCCTTCCTCCCTGTTGTCTTTCTTACACTCCGTCAAGTCATTCACACTGCTTCCTCATCCCTGCTCTGTGTTCCAAGACTTCTCTTTATTCTGTTTTCCTAGTTTATCATCAAACAGCTGCAAGAACCTAAGAAGAGAAACTGTGTCTCAGAGACTGCTGCAATGTTTACTGTATTTTATCTGTGCCTTTTAGAAGGCTTTTTGTCCTTGTAGGTTGGGAATAAGAAGCAGATGCCTGTTTTTAGTAGAAGTTCATAGACACTGGCCATTCGTTCTCTGTGGGTGCTTTCGAAAAATCTTTCTGCAGGGTGGCCTGCTTGCTTTTTCTCTGATCGATAGCTACACAATACTACTGTAAATTATTTCACAAGAAAGTACATTTAAAACTGGTTTCACCTGCTTTGTGGAAACTTAAATCCAGCTGTGTTGTGAAAACAGGTGTGTACTCTATGGTTTCCTTGTCCGAGAATTCTGTATCACTGACTTCTTTAGACAGAGATTTATTTTTTTTTTCTACAGACTTCTTGGACTGGTGCTAAGTGACAGGATGAAACCTCCTAAAAACACACTCATAATTTTTGTTTGTCTGCCTCGCCTATGATGTGATGTGATGTCTCCCAGGTGAATAAGATAATGTGGCTCCAGCTGTTCCTGCTGGAGGTAACTGCCTAGGACCAGGACACTTGCTAAGCCTCAAAGTTTGTGAAAGCTATTTCTGTACTTGTGTTGTGGATCTAGGTTGTCCTTTCCCCCCTCATCCTGATGCACACCAACCCACTAGACTTCTGCAAAATAAACCACTGAAAGTAGTGGGAAAAGGAACCCACAAAGTTTCATGAATTGAAACCGCCTATTGTATGATTTACTTCAGTAAACCTGTTCCTGAAACACAGTAGGCAGTTCTGTAAAGAATACAAAAGAACATCACAAAGCTTCCAACAATGCTTATTCTTTTATGGTAGTAAGAATTTTGGTATCTATTGACAATTTCCACCCACTACCACTTAGGGTATTACCAGTGATGCCTGGAACTCCTTTCAAACAGCATTCTTTAAATTGTTCCCAGGGTTCAACGAAGGCTAGTTGTAACTTTTCTTAACAAAGTGTTCTCTACTGTTGCAAAATTATTGCCAAAAAACCTAATTTTTGTGGCTCATGAAAAAACAAAAGATGACAACTTTTTCCCACCTGCTTCCACTAACTTCAGCGTGTTTCAAAATCTTTATCTTTGACCTTTCAGAAAATGCAGCTTTCAAAGCAACTCATGTTATTTTTGAAAGTAGGTATGATTTATGCATCTTAATTGTATAGATACTACAGAATTACTATCTGAAGAGAATAACCATTTTCTATTTTCTCCCTTCCTTCCCCTTCAATATTTTTATTCCAAAGTTGTAAATGAAACAGGTTTGTTTTTTTAAAAAACCAAACAAACAAGCAAACCCCAAACTAATGAAGTTCTGTTTTTAAGGAACTTAAATTCAGGTTTTTGTCTTTCTGATTAAATCTGTCAAATTATACCTTCTGCATTTTCTCTTCTTCAGCTTTCTAAGCTCAGTTTCAAATGGTTTTGCAGCTTACTTTTATAAGTTTGGACCTGGGCAGAAATGTAGATCTTTGGTTTTAGCTCACTCTATACATCTAACTTAGGTATGATTCAGAGACGCAAAGCTATCTTGCTAGCTTAGTCATTTCAGAGGCATGTAAGCACAGAGAGGACAAGTCACACAATCACACAGAATCACAGACTGGTAGGGGTTGGAAGGGACCTCTGGAGGTCCTCGAGTCCAACCCCCAAATTCAGAAAGTAGGTGCTTAGAGCACATTGTGTGGGAAAAGAAAAATAAAAAAATCCCAGTTTAAAGTTATCAGTACAAAAAAAGCTTATTTGACCTATTACTCACCCTTGAGCATTCTCCTGTTCTGCATTCATTGCAATGCCTCTTGTTTCCAGTCAGTCACATTGGCTACATAATAGAAGAGTTCTTTAGTGTTTCTAAATGTTATTGTCATTCTGTTCCCACTGTTATGTTAATTAGATTAAACCAGACTCCCACTGAGACTGTAACAATGATAAACATTGTAGTAATCTGTCAGCTCTCTCTGAAACCTCTTTGGATGGCTTTGTAAATGAGCTGTCCCAACAGACCACACCACTGTGTAATGTAAATAATCTGCTTTGATCACACTTGTTCATATATGTTGCAATAATCAAATAGAAAAATAAATTTAAAATGACAGGGAGGCACATTATCAATCTTTCCAATCAACTAACCATGAGGAGTGTAATGGAAACAGAATAATTTTAAACATGCATTAATACAGCCATTTTTAAACTACACAATGCAAATAGAGTGGGGAATTATCTCCTGGCAGACATTTACAATCACTGTACATTAATTCTCACCGTTTTTTTGTCTGCAAAGATTGGCTGGTTCCATTTTTTCCTCTTTGCCTTAAAAAGTTTGTAGCCTTTCCACTGCCTTTTCTAAAGATAATAATAAATTCTGAGAACTTTCAACATAGACACTCTGCTCTATGTGGTTTTACTTCCAGGCAGTTAACTTCTAAATCCATATTCTAACAGATTTTATCTGAGGAAAAAGAACAATGAGAGAGTAAGTGCTGAACTGCTTTTCTTGTCTTCTTGCACAAGCAACCAAGCACTCCACATTATCAGACCATATTGAAAAGTAGGGTGGACTTCATAAATGCAGACTCTGCACAAGTGAGGTGGAAAACATTGCAGGAAATCATTGTGTACTTCTCACTAGCCTTATGCCTCATCTAACTGAATGCAAAATGTTTAAGTCCTCTCCATCCAGCCTGTGTGCATGAATGTGTGTGCACGTGTACGGACGTACCTATCTGCTGTGCTCATAAACCTGTATCACACATCCTGGTTCTCCTCTTACTGCGAATTTGAACCAGATGTGTGAGGCTGTGGAGAATAGGTATTTATCTAAACTGTGTCCTTGCTGGTCATTTGGAAGACAAACATTTTCCAAACAGCAGAACCACAGATTTAAAAACCAGTAACGGCGTATAGCCAAGATCTCACTTTCCCATCCCTTAGCCTGAAAATAATGAAAGAAGAGTGGAAGTAGAGCCCAGAAAGGGAAATTATTTCTTCTTTAGACCTCTCCTGTAACATAGTGCTTGCCCCCAGCACCTGCCAAAGTCCGCTGCAGAATCCTAATTCAAATGACCATTTAGAAGATTATCTGACAATCATTACCTTTGTCTTCAGGTGTGGGAGCTGATTCATGAACCATAAGCGACTTGCTTAGGTCCACATAAGCGGTCTGAAGTACAACTGGAAATTGGGCTGGGCCTCTTTGGAAAGAAACTCTCTGGCTGCAAGATCCTATTTAATATGTTGGACTGAAATGTGAGTGTGTGCAATACGCATTACCACCCCCAAATAAACTAGAGCTCAGACCCAGGTGCCCCAAGTTCAAGGGCTGTATTTGAATAAAACAGCTCTTAGCATTTCTAAGAGAAGATCTGTGTTATGAAGAAGTGGGCAGAAATGATTTGATGAGTCACATGTGGACTTGGAACAAGAAGAAAACTGGCATATACCTACTTTCCATTTTTTCTTGAGGTTACTGCTTAAGTTCAAATAATGGAAAAGCCAGGTGAATTAAAATAAAACCTTTTAAAATTATATTTTAATCACATAGCTCAGGGACAGTCTTGCAAAATTAAACCAGCCTCTGAAAAGTATGGTACAATCTTGACCTTCTCCACTTAGGGAAATCAGCCCACACTTGATTATGCAGTTGGATGGGGATCGCATGCTTTGACCGGCAACAAAACAAGGTAAGTCTGTCATAGAAATCATAGAATCAATCATAGAATCACAGAATCAATCATAGTCATGGAATCATAGAATCATAGAATCATAGAATCATAGAATCATAGAATCATAGGGGTTGGAAGGGACCTCTGAACATCCCTTCAGAGGTCCAACCCCCCTGCTGCAGCAGGAACACCTAGGGCAGATCACACAGGAACATATCCAGATGGGCCTTGAAAGTCTCCAGAGAAGGAGACTCCATAACCTCTCTGGGCAGCCTGTTCCAGGGCTCCATCACCCTCACAGTAAAGAATTTTTTCCTCATGTCGTGTGGAACTTCCTGTGTTGTAACTTGGTGCCATTTCCCCTTGTCCTATCACAGGGCACCACAAAAAAGAGACTGGCCCATTCTTGATATCCACCCTTCAGATATTTATAGACATTAATAAGGTCCCCTCTTAGTCTTCTCAAGACTAAACAGCCCCAGATCACTTAGCCTTTCCTCATATGACAGATGTTCCAGTCCCTTCATCATCCTCGTAGCCTCTGTTGGAGTCTTTCAAGCTTATCCCTGTCCCTCTTGAACTGGGGAGCCCAGAACTGGACAAAATACTCCAGGTGTGGTCTTACTAGGGCAGAGTAGCGGGGAGGAAAACCTCCCTTGACCTGCTGGCCACACTGTTCTTGATGTGTCCCAAGATACTATTGGCTCTCTTGGCTACAAGGGCACATTGCTGTCCACCAGGACCCCAAGGTCCTTCTCCATGGGGCTGCTTTCAAGCAGGTCAACCCCTAATCTATATTGGATCATGGTGTTTTTTCTCCCCAGGTGCAGGACTCTACAGTTATTCTTGTTGAACCTCATTTAAATCCTTTAAAATAAGGTATAAAAAGAGCCAAGAAGTAGTCATTCATTGGCTATAACTGATGATTAAGTCAGGGATGAATAAAACTGTATCCTGATTTTCTTTTTTCAGGATTTTTTCCACACTCTCCTCTTTTTTGCTTGCTTCTTTCCTTATCCTAGGCTGTCTATTGAAAAAATATACTTTTTCCATCACTTTTTAACTGGCCTTGTTGAGGTAAACACAGCAGGCCAAGACATGCTAATACTCGTTTACCTGTTGCATGATTTTCAGTGCAGGCATAAACCATCAACAACTTCAGCAAAACTGCTTTTGGTTGGGCCACTCACTGATTATTCTGGGATCAACAGATGATCCTAGGATTAATCAAACATTCTAAGATCTGTGGATGATCCTCAGATCAATGAATCTGGGATCAGTGGATGATCCTTAGGTCGATGATTCTGAAATTGATAGATGCTCCTGGGACGAATGACTCTGAGATCAATCTATGATTCTGGGATCGATGATTCTGGGTTTGATTGATGATCCTGTATTCATGATTCTGGTTTTGATTTGCTATCCTGTAATCAATTATTCTGGACTTGATTGATGTTCCTGAGATTGAAGATTTGGGGATGTATTGAAGTTTCTGGGATCGACTGATGATTCTATCCTCTACAGAAGTCCCTGGTATAGATGATGCTGAGATCAATTTATGTTCCTGGGATCAATAATTCTGGGCTCAATTGATATTTGTGGGATCAATGAAACTGGGATCAACCGATGTTCCTGGGATCGATTGTTCTTGGCTCGACTGATGTTCCTGGGATTGAAGATTCTGGGATGAATTGATGAAGCTGGGATCAATGACTCTGGGATGGACTGATGAACTTGGGAACAATGATTCTGGGATGAACTGACCTTCCTGAGATTGATGTTTCTAGACTCCACTGATGTTCCTAGGATTGCTCGATGATTCTGGGCTCGATTGATGTTCCCGGGATCGATGATTCTGGCATCAATTGAGGTTCCAGGGATCGATGATTCTGGCATCAATTGAGGTTCCAGGGATTGATGATTCCTAGATCAATTGATGTTCCTGGGATAAATGATTCTGAGTTTTATTGAGGTTCCTGGGATTAATTATTCTGGTATTGATTGAGGTTCCTGGGACCTGTGTTTCTGGGCTCAATTAATGTTCGTGTGATCCATGATTCTGGGCTCGATTAATGTTCCTGAGAGTGATGATTCTGGCATGGATGAAGGTTCCTGGGATCGATGATTCTGGGCTAGATGGATGTTCCTGGGAACAGTGACTGCAACAGATTGATATTCCTGGGATCAGTGATTCTGGGCTCGATTCATGTTCCTGGGATCGATGATTCCGGGTTCAAGAGCGGCTCCTGGGTGGTTCTGTGGAAGCTGTTGCCACTGACTGCGCCATGGGCAATAGAATCTGACTGTTCACCTGCCAGTCTGGCCACTTCTTCCAGATCACACCCAAGTACTTCCAAATTGGTGTAACAGACCAGGCAACAAGCAGCAGGATGACCTGCAAGAGAAGCCAGCTTCTCGCGTGACTTTTTGGGTGCAAGTAACAAGCTGGTGTGAATGGAAAAATTAATAAAATAATGCTACTTCAACATCACAAATGTAATGGATGCTGTCCCTGAGATCAGGACATAGACTTATTTTACACAGCACCCAAGTGAAGTCCGAGTCAGTAGAACAGGAAGTTTCTCTCACCAAATAATAGGGCAGGTAAGAATAACAGAGAATTTCCCATGTATTTTTTCACTCTTCAGGGCTGTGGTTATTCACTTCTGCCTGTAAAACGGTGTGACTTACTCAAAACTCACTATTTGAAAAAAATGCAAAACGCTGATATAAATTTAGGAATAGTCCTCCTAGGTGATAAGCAAGCAGACAAAAAACCTCTTAAGAAATGAAAATAGAACCACACTTAGGAAAGCAGCTGGCAGATAGCTAATCAATGACCAAAAGCAATGGCAGGCATATGGGACAAACGTGCTTTTCTGGGCAGAGACCCCACCACGTGCTGTGACTTCTCTGCGTCCCATTTTCCTGATGGGACTCTTTCCTCCATCATTTTTACAGGCTTATCCCCTCCAACCCGGGATCCTTTTGGTCCACCCAAAGCCGGATCCTGAGGTTTCTGTGGGAGACGGCAGCTCCCTCTGATGAGGGAGGTGCCAACGGGGCTGACATCAGCACCGGGACATACAGCACAGCCCCCTAAAGCGGCTTGGAATCTGCTTTCTTTCCACCCACAAAGGCACTGGAAATACAGTGTCACTAGGAGAGGATGGAGGCAGAGAGCGAAGGCCCACCCCAGACCCACCACAAGCAGGGGCAGCTCAGAGACCCTGTGATAGCTCGATGGTTCTGTGATGGATGATTTTCTGATTGATGATCCAGGGATCAATCAAAGAGCCTGGGATCGACCGAAGATCCTGCAATGGGTGATTCTGCGATGGATGGACGATCCCGTGAGCGATGATCCCGTTGCACACCTGTGTAAGGGGAAGAGCCTGAGGGGTGTGGGGTGTGGGTCAGGGTGCCCCTGAAGCAGGCTCCGTGGGCCTTTGAGACCAGGGCCACCCTGTAAGTCAGGGTTAAAAATGCGTATAGTAGTGTATGTAAGCTTGAGGGATCTCCCAGAGGATGTTCTCCACACCTTTCCTTCCAGGCGCCATGTCCAACAGAAACCACTCTGGCATTTTGAAACGTTGCCACTGCGCTCTCTCAAGCACGTTTTTCTGTGCGCTTCCCAGTGAAATCGTGTGACTGTCTACATGCATTGCCAAATAAATAATGTTTTGGAATGAAGGGCTGTATTGGGTGTAACATTGCCTGTGTTACTTTATCAGCTGGGAGGGAGCTTACTGCCTTGGGCTTGTTTCAGCAGCTCCTGCAGAGTTTGCTACAGCAGAACGCGGGCACGTGTTCAGCTTTTGCAAGCCACCACTAATCTAATTTTAAAACAGGTAGGTATTGGTATTTGTTTGATCCTTATGAAAAGAGGATCTCTTTCCAAATGGAAACAATCCAGCATGAAATAGGCTGCCACTCTCACCTGTTCGATTTAGTGTGCCACAAACCCCGTGTAGCAAATTCTCCGGTATTTGATGGGACATCAGACATGTATCCTGAGGTTGTTACTGAAGGATCTTGTATGTGCAGGAACTAGTCATTGCTAAGTGTTCTTAACATTTATTTAGCTTCTTGGGACTGTTGCTAGCCCCAGAGCTTGGCTCCTCTTTCCTCAATGTACATTTTGCTCTGGTGAAATGAAACGTTTGCAATGAGGAAGCGTGGGAGTGAAGGGCAAACCCTTCAGCACTGCTCCAGAGGCATCGGGCCGGTCACTGGGGCGCAGGTCCGAGCCTCGGGGGCGCGATGGTGGCTTTGTATGTATTTGTGCATGTTTCCTTAATTTGCTTGTAATCACTATTGTTTCGTTAAAGCTGTGCGGTTCATTTTCTACCCGTCAGTCTCCCTCCCTCAGTGTCTCCGATCCCTACAGGGGAAGGGAGAGGGTTCATGGAGAGCAGCTGCCAGTCGTTTAATGGCCGGCCCAGCGTTAACCCGTGACACCTGGCATCTCGCCGCCTGCGGGGCTGCGGACACCTCACGCACCCCTGGCCCTGGGGGGCTGTGTCCCGTGCCCCTGGAGCTGCCCTTTTCCCAGCTCTCCAGGGCCGGCAGTGCCCAGCGAAGCGCTTTCTCCAGGGCCGCGTTCCCCGTTTCGCTCCTTTCCTGCCCCGCTCTGCCCGGGCGGGGGCGGCCGTCGCGCGCCTGCGGGAGGGGGAGCGGGACCCGCCTGGGGAGGGGCGGGCGGGGCGCGTGCCCCCTGCGGCGGGAAGCGCGCGGGCGTCTCGCGGGGCAGGGGCGGGCGGGAGGAGCCGTCGCGAGCGGTGGGCGCCAAGGGTCGCGCGCCTGTGTGAGGGGGAGAGCGGGAACAGCGCGTGAGGGGAAGGGGGGAGCGGCACCGGCGCCTGAGGGGAAGGGGGGAGCGGGAACTGCGCCTGAGGGGAAGGGGGGAGCGGCACCGGCGCCTGAGGGGAAGGGGGGAGCGGGAACTGCGCCTGAGGGGAAGGGGGGAGCGGCACCGGCGCCTGAGGGGGAGGGACGGGGGGAGCGGCACCGGCGCCTGAGGGGGAGGGACGGGGGGAGCGGCACCGGCGCCTGAGGGGGAGGGACGGGGGGAGCGGCACCGGCGCCTGAGGGGGAGGGACGGGGGGAGCGGCACCGGCGCCTGAGGGGGAGGGACGGGGGGAGCGGCACCGGCGCCTGAGGGGAAGGGACGGGGGAAGCGGCACCAGCGCCTGAGGGGGCGGGGGGGGGCGGCACCGGCGCCTGAGGGGAAGGGACGGGGCGAGCGGCACCAGCGCCTGAGGGGAAGGGACGGGGGGAGCGGGACCCGACTGGGGAAGGGGCAGGAGGGCGGTCGGGGGTCGGCGCTGCTTGGGGAGCGTCCGTGGTCGGCTCGGGACGGGCGGGAGCCGGTGCCGCCGTCGAAGGGTCCGCGATCGCCTCGGGACGGGCGGGCGGGCGGGGGTCGACCATCGCCTTGAGGGGGTCTGCGAGCGCCGTGGGATTAAGTCGCCGCAGCGGTAGCGGAGGGTCCAGCACCTCCGGGAGCGCCCGGAGACCGGAGCAGCAGAGAGCAGCGGAGCACCGATTCGGTGAGAAAAGCCGTTCCGCGAGGTGTTTTCGGGAGGCGGGAGGAGGGCGGGGGTAGGGGCGGGAGGAAGGCCGGGAGTGGGGTGGTGCTCTGGAGAACTCTCGGGGGCCGGCGGCCCTCTTGGACGTGACCGCATCCTCCTGCCTTAGGAGCATGTGGTGAAACAAGCAGAGGAGGCATCCGTCGTGTGGCACCGCGAGGAAAGAGTGAGCGAGAAAAGGAGCAGAGGAAGCCCGGAGGACTGAACTGAAGGAAAGACAAAGGTGCCCTGGGCGAAGGGACCTCCCTATCACTGGGCTGTGATCACACAAGAGACTCTATTGATGTTCCTGGGATCAATGATTCTGGCATCAGTTGTTGCCAGCACCTTTGGTGCCCTGGCCGGCTTTGTGTTGGGCGACCTCCTTTTAAGCAGGGCTCGGGTCCCTGCTTTTGTTGGCCTTTGGCCATGTTCCCCGTGGTTGGGCTGCCTGGAAAGAGGGGCAACCCCGTGAGGAGGGTGGGAGCTGCTGCCTCCACACACAGGGGGAAATGGGGCTCAGGCTCTGTTGTGCTTAATGAGGGTGCCGAGCCGAGGGGGACCGCCCTGTGAGCAGGGCTGTGCACATCCCCTACGCCCGGCAAGAGGTGCTGGGAGGGAGGGAGGGACCCCGTGTAAGCAGGCAGGGGTCCCTGTTATCTTCAGGCGGGGGAGTTGGCACCGCTCGGGCCTAACTGTGTCCTCCATCCTTGGCAGCAGCTGACGCAGAAGAAGGAAGCGGCATCGTGTGGACCGTCAAGGCAAGAGCGAGTGAGAAGAGGAGCAGTGTCGGGCTGAAGAGGTGCACGAGAAAGGCGCTCTGGGCAAAGGGACCTCCCTGTCACCAGGGCGAGGGTCACATAAGAGCCTGGCGGGCACCTTTGGGCTGCCCTGGCCGGCTTTGCGCTGGGCGACCTCCCTGTAAGCAGGGCTGGGTCTTTGCTTTTGCTGTCGTTGGCCTTTTGCCGTCTTGCTCCTTTGGCTGCCCGGAGGGCGTGGCAACCCGGTAAGGAGGGTGAGAGCCACCGTCTCTGCACCCGTGGAGGGAAAGGGAGCTCCCTGGACCCCCCGGCCACCCTGTAAGCAGGGGAAGGCCCTTTCCCCGGCCCCCTCGTCCAGCCCCGGCAGGTTTGTGCCTGCTGGCGGCCTGGCCAGCGTGACCCCCTGGAGTCAGGGCATGTCCCAGAGGAGGACTGCCCTGTCAGGGCTGTGGGTGCCTCCTGCGCTCAGCAGGAGGTGCTGGGTGGGGACCCCCTGTCATCAGGTAGGTCTCTCTGGCCCCAGCCTTTCAGAGAGGTGGGGCTGGGCGTGCCCTGCCCTAGCTCTCTGCTTTCAGCCCCGGGACCCAGCTTGTGAGAAAGAGAACCCCAGGGGATGGTGGGAGGCCGTGGGGGGAAAGGGGCTCCCTCCGGGCGTTGGGTCGGGACCCGGCTCCTGCCTGGGCAGCTCTGGCAGTGGGAAGTCCTTGTATAGAGAGCCTTGAGCTGGGCTGGTGCCCCGGAAGCAGGGCTGGGGCCTCTGCAGTTTTCCTCCCTCGGGGCCACTGGGCGCCATGGCGGGGAGAAAACTGGGCCCAATGCTGAGTCCGGGGGGGCAGGGGGTAGGAGGGGGGAAGGACGGCCGGGGGTAGGGGAACGCGGTGGGAACCTTCCTCCGGGGGCTGGCGTTTCTTTCTCCGCCAGGCGGAGGAGCTGGTGCTCGAGCGCACCCTCCTTCCTTGGCAGCAGCTCCTGGATAAAGAAAGACGAGGCATCGTGTGGCGTGGCCAGGCAGGAGCGACTGAGCGGTGGGCTAAGGAGGGGGAGGGCAACGCGCTCCTGTCACCGGGGCCGCGGTCAGAGCACGGCCCGCACCGCTGGTGGCCTGGCTGGCTTTGTGCTGGCTGACCTCCCTGTAAGCAGGGCTTGTGTCTTTGGCCCTTGGCCACGTTGCCCCATGGTTTGGCTGCCTGGAGAGTGTGGCAACCCAGTAAGGAGGGGGAGAGCCACCGTGTCCACACCCGAGGGGGAAAGGGAGCTTGCTGGACTCCTAGGCCACCCTGTAAGCAAGGGAAGGCCCTTTCCCAGGCCCCCTCCTCTGGCCCTGGTGGGTTTGTGCCTGCTGGCGGCCTGGCCAGCGTGACCCCCTGGAGTCAGGGCGTGTCACAGCATTTGCCCCTTGGCCACCCGTGTAGCCCCTTGGCGTGTTGAGGCCCCTCTGGCCTCCACGCAGCCCAGGGGGCAGCTGTGAGGCTCTGCTCTCTTGCTCTATGGTAGGGAAGGCTCATTTGCTATTGGCTGCACAGGGCTCGCTCTCTTTTCTGGGAACTTCAGTTTTTCCCTGTCTGTGGCTGTGACTGTGACTGTGTCCGTGTCTGCGTCCATGTGAGTGAGCGAACGAATGAGCTTCTTGTTTAGGCCCCTGTTAAAATGACTGCAGCGTACTTAGCCTGAACTTCCCAGGAGAGAGGGCAGGGCCCTGTGCAGTAACAGGGGGGTCCCCTTGGAGCCTGCGAGCAGAGGGAGGGTCCGGGCTTGCCCCTTTGTTTGCAGGACAGAGCGAAGCCGCTTAAGCGCGGAGCGGGCAAGGCGACCCGCCTGTAGCCAGGGCCCGGGTCTGTGCCTGTGGGGCTGCCTGTGGTGCTGGCAAGCTGCCAGCCCCTGTGACAGCCCCGTACTGGAGGTGTGTGTCACGAGCTGTGGAGCCCTCTGTCCCCAGAGCAGCCCCAGCTCCCTGTCAGCAGGGCTTTGGGTGCCCTCTGTCCTTGGAAGGTCCTCCCTGTAATGAGGTGAGTGCTTCTGGCCCCAGCCTTTTAGGTGCAAAAATGTGAAAGTTGTGTCTCCACACGGCATTGGAACGGCTTCTGCAAATCTAGGGACCAGCCCTGAGCCAAGTACCTCCCCCCGAGCCAAAAAGCCCCATCGCCAAAGCCCCAAGGATGCTGTTGTGTGACTGCGGCCCTGGGAACAGGGAGGCCCTTTTGCCCAGAGTGTCCTCCTCTCTCCCGTTTTCCATCCCGCTGCTCCCCCTCTCCCTCGCTCTTGCCTTGCGTTTCCTTCCCCACACGGCGGATGCCTCTTTTTGGTTGTTTTTCTCCTTCTTTCTTCTCCCGGAGCTGCAGAGCGGTGCCGGCTCCTCCGTGGGGAGGACCGGGGGGTGCCGGCCCTGGGAGGAACCTCCCCGCGGCGCTGTCCTACTCGTGGCCGTCTTTCCCCCCTCCGCAACCTGCCCCCCCGGGTTCAGCCACCTTAGACTCGGGCCCGCTTTTTTCACCGCCTGGTGAGAAAACGACCGGCAGCCTGGACGTTGAGAGCAGAGGCCCCGGCCCTGCTTCCGGGGTGCTGGCTCAGCCCAACGCCATCAAAGAAAAGGGCTTCCCAGTGCCAGGGCTGCCTGGGCAGGACCTGGGCCCTGCTTGAAGCACATCGCCGGTGCCCGGAACGGGCCCTGTACCCCTAAGCTGCTCCTGGGGCTGAGGGCAGAGAAGAGGGGGACGAGGGCAAGGCGGAGCAGGGCAGAAAAGAAGGAGCAGGGTAGAGGATTTAGGATGGCAAGCACCACTTGTAGAGCCCAAACACCTGACATCGTGGAGCAGGCAAGGTGACCTGGCTGTAGTCAAGGCTCAGGTCTGTGCCTGTGCAGCATTTGGGACCAGATCACCCTGTAAGTCAGGGCCCGGGCAGTGCCCTGGCGTCCCGGGCACTTTGCAGTCCAGGCAGCAGCTGGGGCGCCCCGTAAGCAGGGCTGAGCCGCCTCTTTGGCCGCTGCTTTGCTTGCCCAGCTGCATTTGCCCAGGGTGCCCGACTCGGAGCCCACCTCCAGCACCAGCTGGAACTCGGCAGGAGCCTGGAGCAGCAATTTGGTGAGAAAAGCTGCTGGGCGAGGTTTATTCTGGGGGGGCAGGGGGGAGTGTTGGAGATGGTCACCTGTTAGGGGATAGGGGGGTAGGTGTGGGAGGAGGGCCGGGTTCTGCTGTGGAGAGCTTCGGTGCTGGGGCCAACCTGGCGGCCCTCTGACCTCCAGGTGGAGGAGTAGGGACTTCTCGGTCCTTGACTGTGTCTTCCTACCTTTGCAGCATCTGCTGGTGGAGAAGAAGGAATCATAGAATCATAGAATGCTAGGGGTTGGAAGGGACCTCAAGAGATGCTCTAGTCCAACCCCCCTGCCAGAGCAGGACCACCTAGGGCAGGTCACACAGGAACACATGCAGGCGGGTTTTGAAAGTCTCCAGCGAAGGAGACTCCACAGCCTCTCTGGGCAGCCTGTTCCAGTGCTCCATCACCCGCACAGTAATGAAGTTTCTCCTCATGTTGAGGTGGAACTTCCTGTGTTCTAGCTTATACCCACTGCTCCTCATCCTATTACAGGGCACCACTGAAAAGAGACTGGCCCCTTCCTCTTGACCCCCACCCCTCAGATATTTATAGACATTGATAAGATCCCCTCTCAGCCTTCCCTCCGCAGGACTAAACAGCCCCAATTCTCTCAGCCTTTCTTCATAGGAGATGTTCAAGTCCCTTCCTTAATCATCCTTGGACCCTCTCCAGTAGACCCCTGTCTGTCTTGAATTGGGGAGCCCAGAATGGGATAGAGTATTCAAGGTGTGGTCTCACCAGGGCAGAGTAGAGGGGGAGGAGAGCCTGCCGAGAGCTGCCAGAGACACTTTTCTGAATGCACCCCAGGATACCATTGGCCCTCTTGGCCCCAGGGGCACGTTGCTGTCCCATGGAAGAAGAGGCATCTGTCATGTGTGGAAGGAACCGTCATGCAAGAGCGAGCAAGAGGAGGAGCAGAGGAAGCTTGGAGGACTGAAGTGGAGGAAAGACAAAGGTGCCCTGGGCGAAGAGACCTCCATGTCACCGGGGCTCTGGTCACACAAGAGCATTGCCAGCACCTTTGGTGCCCTGGCCGGCTTTGTGTTGGGCAACCTCCTTTTAAGCAGGGCTCGGGTCCCTGCTTTTGTTGGCCTTTGGCCATGTTCCCCGTGGTTGGGCTGCCTGGAAAGAGGGGCAACCCCGTGAGGAGGGTGGGAGCTGCTGCCTCCACACACAGGGGGAAATGGGGCTCAGGCTCTGTTGTGCTTAATGAGGGTGCCGAGCCGAGGGGGACCGCCCTGTGAGCAGGGCTGTGCACATCCCCTACGCCCGGCAAGAGGTGCTGGGAGGGAGGGAGGGACCCCGTGTAAGCAGGCAGGGGTCCCTGTTATCTTCAGGCGGGGGAGTTGGCACCGCTCGGGCCTAACTGTGTCCTCCATCCTTGGCAGCAGCTGACGCAGAAGAAGGAAGCAGCATCGTGTGGACCGTCGAGGCAAGAGCGAGTGAGAAGAGGAGCAGTGTCGGGCTGAAGAGGGGCACGAGAAAGGCGCTCTGGGCAAAGGGACCTCCCTGTCACCAGGGCGAGGGTCACATAAGAGCCTGGCGGGCACCTTTGGGCTGCCCTGGCCGGCTTTGCGCTGGGCGACCTCCCTGTAAGCAGGGCTGGGTCTTTGCTTTTGCTGTCGTTGGCCTTTTGCCGTCTTGCTCCTTTGGCTGCCCGGAGGGCGTGGCAACCCGGTAAGGAGGGTGAGAGCTATGGTCTCTGCACCTGAGGGGGGAAAGGGAGCTCCCTGGACCCCCCGGCCACCCTGTAAGCAAGGGAAGGCCCTTTCCCCGGCCCCCTCCTCTGGCCCTGGTGGGTTTGTGCCTGCTGGCGGCCTGGCCAGCGTGACCCCCTGGAGTCAGGGCGTGTCACAGCATTTGCCCCTTGGCCACCCGTGTAGCCCCTCGGCGTGTTGAGGCCCCTCTGGCCTCCACGCAGCCCGGGGGGCAGCTGTGAGGCTCTGCTCTCCTGCTCGATGGTAGGGAAGGCTCGTTTGCCATTGGCTGCACAGGGCTTGCTCTCTCTTCTGGGAACTTCTGTTTGTGTGTCCTTGTCCTCGTCTTTGTCAGCGTGAGTGAGCGAGTGAGCTTGTCCTTTAGGCCCCATTAAAACCGCTGCAGTTTAGCCTGAACTTCCCAGGGAAGAGGGCAGGGCTCTGTGCAGCAACAGGGGGCTCCCCTTGGAGCCTGCGAGTGGAGGATGGAGTGAAGCTGCTTAAGTGCGGAGTGGGCAGGGCGACCCGCCTGTAGCCAGAGCCCGGGTCTGTGCCTGCGGGGCTGCCTGTGGAGCTGGCAAGGTCCAGTGACAGCCCTGTACTGGGGGTGTGTGTCATGAACCGTGGAGCCCTCTGTCCCCAGAGCAGCCCCCTCTTTGGCCGCTGCAGTCCAGGCAGCAGCTGGGGCGCCCCGTAAGCAGGGCTGAGCCGCCTCTTTGGCCGCTGCTTTGCTTGCCCAGCTGCATTTGCCCAGGGTGCCCGCCTCAGAGCCCAACTCCAGCACCGGCTGGAACTCAGCAGGAGCCTGGAGCAGCAATTTGGTGAGAAAAGCTGATGATGAGTGAGGTTTATTCCGGGGAGGGGCTGGGGGAGGAATGGTGTTTGGGGGGCTTGGGGGGGCTGGTCGCCTCTTACTTGATGGGGGGTAGGTGTTGGAGGAGGGGCAGGGGCCAGGTGGTGCTGTGGAGAGCTGTGGTGCCAGGGCTGGAGTGGTGGCACTCCTCCCCTCCAGGCAGAGGAGCAGGGACTTCTCAGTCCTGACTGTGTCCTTCTGTCTTTGCAACAGATTCTGCTGGAGAAGGAAGAAGAGGCATCCATCGTGTGTGGAAGGAGGCAAGAGCTAGCGAGAAGAGGAAGAAGGGGCACAGGGAGTGCCCTCCTGGAAAGGGGCATCCTCCTGCCTCTGGGGGTGCAGGCACCTCATGCATCCCTGGTCACCTGGGGGCTGTTTCCTTTGACCCTAGAACTGCCCTTTTCCCAGATCTTTGTGGCCGGGAGCACCTAATAAAGAGCTTTTTCCAAGGGTGGGTTCCTTGTTTTTCTCCTTTCTTGGCCAGCTTTGCCCAGGCAGGATCAGCTGTTGTGCGCAGTGGCGCCAAGGGTTGTGCTGTGCCTGTGGGAGGAGAGGGGGCCCTCTCTGGCAGGGAGGGCTCAGGCCTCGGGCAGAGGTCTGCACAAGCAGCCTGTGATGGAGGTACGATTGTGTGACTGATGATTCTAGAATTCATTGCAGTTCCTGGGCTCAGGTGAGGCTTCTGCTATTGATGGTTCTGGGCTCGATTGATCTTCCTGGGATCGATGATTCTGGGCTCGATTGAGTGTCCTGGGATTGATGATTCATGCGTCAATTGAGGTTTCTGGGATCGATGATTCCGGGCTCGCTTGAGGTTCCTGGGATCGATGATTCTGGGATCCATATACATTTCCTGGGATCGATGATTCTAGGCTCTATTGATGTTCCTGGGATCGATGATTCAGGCATCAATTGATGTTCCTGGGATCGATGAGTCTGGCCTCGATGGAGGTTCCTGGGATCAATGGTTCTGGGCTCGGTTGATGTTTCTGGGATCGAGGAGTCGGCTTGATTGATGTTCCTGGAATCGATGACTCTGGGCTCGATTCAGGTTCCTGGGATCGATTATTCAGGGCTCGATAGCTGTTACTGAAATCGATTATTCAGGCATCAATTCATGTTCCTGGGATTGATGATTCAGGCATCAATTGAGGTTCCTGGGATAGATGACTCTGGGCTCAATTGAGGTTCCTGGGATCGCTGATTCTGGGCTCGATTGAGGATCCCTGGAATCGATTATTCAGGCATCAATTGATGTTCCAGGGATCGATGACTCTGGGCACAACTGAGGGTCCTGTGATCGATGATTCTTGGATCGATTGATATTCCTGCGATCGATGGTTCTGGGTTCAATTGAGGTTCCTGGGATCGATAGTTCTAGGCTCGATTGAGGTTCCTGAGGTGGATGATTCTGGGCTCAACTGAAGTTCTTGGGACGATGACTGTGGGCTCGATTGAGGTTCCTGGCATTGATGATTCAGGCATTACTTGAGCTTCCTAGGATCGAATATTCAGGCATCAATTGATGTTCCTAAGATCGATGATTCTTGCCTCGATTGATGTTCCTGGAATCGATGCTTGTGGGCTTGATTGAGGTTCCCGTGACTGATGACTCAGGGCTTGAGTCATGTTCCTGGGATCCGTAGTTCTGGGCTCGATTGAGGTTCCTGGGATCGATTATTCTGGGCTCAATCGATGTTCCTGAGATCGATGATTCAGCCATGAATTGATGTTCCTGGGATCGATGGTTCTGAGCTCGATTGAGGTTCCTGGGATCAATGACTTTGGTTTCAATTGAGGTTCCTGGGATCGATGATTCTGGGATCCATATACATTCCTGGGATCGATCATTCTGGGCTCGGTTGAGGTTCCTGGGACCAATGCTTGTGAGCTCGAGTGAGGTTCCTAGGACCGATGACTCAGGGCTCTATTGATGTTCCTGGGATCCATAGTTCTGAGATTGATTGAAGTTCCTGGGATCAATGATTCAGGCATCGATTGAAATTCCTGGGATCGATTGTTCTGGGCTCGATTGAGGTTCCTGGGATCGATTATTCTGGGCTCGATTGATGTTACTGAAATCGATTATTCAGGCATCAATTCATGTTCCTGGGATTGATGACTCTGGGCTCGATTGAGGGTCATGGGATCGATGATTCTTGGCTCCATTGATGTTCCTGTGATCGATGGTTCTGGGCTCGATTGATGTTCCTGGGACCGATGATTCTGGGTTCGATTGGGCTTACTAGGATCGATGATTCAGGCATCAATTGATGTTCCTGGGATCCACGGTTCTGGGATCGATTGAGGTTCCTGTGATCGATGATTCTGGGCTCGATCGAGGTTCCTGGGATCGATGATTCTAAGCTCGATTGATGTTCCTGGCATCGAGCCCAGAACGATGGATCCCAGGAAGATCAATCAAGCCGACTCCTCGATCCCAGAAACATCAACCGAGCCCAGAACCATTGATCCCAGGAACCTCCATCGAGGCCAGACTCATCGATCCCAGGAACATCAATTGATGCCTGAATCATCGATCCCAGGAACATCAATAGAGCCTAGAATCATCGATCCCAGGAAATGTATATGGATCCCAGAATCATCGATCCCAGGAACCTCAAGCGAGCCCGGAATCATCGATCCCAGAAACCTCAATTGACGCATGAATCATCAATCCCAGGACACTCAATCGAGCCCAGAATCATCGATCCCAGGAAGATCAATCGAGCCCAGAACCATCAATAGCAGAAGCCTCACCTGAGCCCAGGAACTGCAATGAATTCTAGAATCATCAGTCACACAATCGTACCTCCATCACAGGCTGCTTGTGCAGACCTCTGCCCGAGGCCTGAGCCCTCCCTGCCAGAGAGGGCCCCCTCTCCTCCCACAGGCACAGCACAACCCTTGGCGCCACTGCGCACAACAGCTGATCCTGCCTGGGCAAAGCTGGCCAAGAAAGGAGAAAAACAAGGAACCCACCCTTGGAAAAAGCTCTTTATTAGGTGCTCCCGGCCACAAAGATCTGGGAAAAGGGCAGTTCTAGGGTCAAAGGAAACAGCCCCCAGGTGACCAGGGATGCATGAGGTGCCTGCACCCCCAGAGGCAGGAGGATGCCCCTTTCCAGGAGGGCACTCCCTGTGCCCCTTCTTCCTCTTCTCGCTAGCTCTTGCCTCCTTCCACACACGATGGATGCCTCTTCTTCCTTCTCCAGCAGAATCTGTTGCAAAGACAGAAGGACACAGTCAGGACTGAGAAGTCCCTGCTCCTCTGCCTGGAGGGGAGGAGTGCCACCACTCCAGCCCTGGCACCACAGCTCTCCACAGCACCACCTGGCCCCTGCCCCTCCTCCAACACCTACCCCCCATCAAGTAAGAGGCGACCAGCCCCCCCAAGCCCCCCAAACACCATTCCTCCCCCAGCCCCTCCCCGGAATAAACCTCACTCATCATCAGCTTTTCTCACCAAATTGCTGCTCCAGGCTCCTGCTGAGTTCCAGCCGGTGCTGGAGTTGGGCTCTGAGGCGGGCACCCTGGGCAAATGCAGCTGGGCAAGCAAAGCAGCGGCCAAAGAGGCGGCTCAGCCCTGCTTACGGGGCGCCCCAGCTGCTGCCTGGACTGCAGCGGCCAAAGAGGGGGCTGCTCTGGGGACAGAGGGCTCCACGGTTCATGACACACACCCCCAGTACAGGGCTGTCACTGGACCTTGCCAGCTCCACAGGCAGCCCCGCAGGCACAGACCCGGGCTCTGGCTACAGGCGGGTCGCCCTGCCCACTCCGCACTTAAGCAGCTTCACTCCATCCTCCACTCGCAGGCTCCAAGGGGAGCCCCCTGTTGCTGCACAGAGCCCTGCCCTCTTCCCTGGGAAGTTCAGGCTAAACTGCAGCGGTTTTAATGGGGCCTAAAGGACAAGCTCACTCGCTCACTCACGCTGACAAAGACGAGGACAAGGACACACAAACAGAAGTTCCCAGAAGAGAGAGCAAGCCCTGTGCAGCCAATGGCAAACGAGCCTTCCCTACCATCGAGCAGGAGAGCAGAGCCTCACAGCTGCCCCCCGGGCTGCGTGGAGGCCAGAGGGGCCTCAACACGCCGAGGGGCTACACGGGTGGCCAAGGGGCAAATGCTGTGACACGCCCTGACTCCAGGGGGTCACGCTGGCCAGGCCGCCAGCAGGCACAAACCCACCAGGGCCAGAGGAGGGGGCCGGGGAAAGGGCCTTCCCTTGCTTACAGGGTGGCCGGGGGGTCCAGGGAGCTCCCTTTCCCCCCTCAGGTGCAGAGACCATAGCTCTCACCCTCCTTACCGGGTTGCCACGCCCTCCGGGCAGCCAAAGGAGCAAGACGGCAAAAGGCCAACGACAGCAAAAGCAAAGACCCAGCCCTGCTTACAGGGAGGTCGCCCAGCGCAAAGCCGGCCAGGGCAGCCCAAAGGTGCCCGCCAGGCTCTTATGTGACCCTCGCCCTGGTGACAGGGAGGTCCCTTTGCCCAGAGCGCCTTTCTCGTGCCCCTCTTCAGCCCGACACTGCTCCTCTTCTCACTCGCTCTTGCCTCGACGGTCCACACGATGCTGCTTCCTTCTTCTGCGCCAGCTGCTGCCAAGGAAGGAGGACACAGTTAGGCCCGAGCGGTGCCAACTCCCCCGCCTGAAGATAACAGGGACCCCTGCCTGCTTACACGGGGTCCCTCCCTCCCTCCCAGCACCTCTTGCCGGGCGTAGGGGATGTGCACAGCCCTGCTCACAGGGCGGTCCCCCTCGGCTCGGCACCCTCATTAAGCACAACAGAGCCTGAGCCCCATTTCCCCCTGTGTGTGGAGGCAGCAGCTCCCACCCTCCTCACGGGGTTGCCCCTCTTTCCAGGCAGCCCAACCACGGGGAACATGGCCAAAGGCCAACAAAAGCAGGGACCCGAGCCCTGCTTAAAAGGAGGTCGCCCAACACAAAGCCGGCCAGGGCACCAAAGGTGCTGGCAATGCTCTTGTGTGACCAGAGCCCCGGTGACATGGAGGTCTCTTCGCCCAGGGCACCTTTGTCTTTCCTCCACTTCAGTCCTCCAAGCTTCCTCTGCTCCTCCTCTTGCTCGCTCTTGCATGACGGTTCCTTCCACACATGACAGATGCCTCTTCTTCCATGGGACAGCAACGTGCCCCTGGGGCCAAGAGGGCCAATGGTATCCTGGGGTGCATTCAGAAAAGTGTCTCTGGCAGCTCTCGGCAGGCTCTCCTCCCCCTCTACTCTGCCCTGGTGAGACCACACCTTGAATACTCTATCCCATTCTGGGCTCCCCAATTCAAGACAGACAGGGGTCTACTGGAGAGGGTCCAAGGATGATTAAGGAAGGGACTTGAACATCTCCTATGAAGAAAGGCTGAGAGAATTGGGGCTGTTTAGTCCTGCGGAGGGAAGGCTGAGAGGGGATCTTATCAATGTCTATAAATATCTGAGGGGTGGGGGTCAAGAGGAAGGGGCCAGTCTCTTTTCAGTGGTGCCCTGTAATAGGATGAGGAGCAGTGGGTATAAGCTAGAACACAGGAAGTTCCACCTCAACATGAGGAGAAACTTCATTACTGTGCGGGTGATGGAGCACTGGAACAGGCTGCCCAGAGAGGCTGTGGAGTCTCCTTCGCTGGAGACTTTCAAAACCCGCCTGCATGTGTTCCTGTGTGACCTGCCCTAGGTGGTCCTGCTCTGGCAGGGGGGTTGGACTAGAGCATCTCTTGAGGTCCCTTCCAACCCCTAGCATTCTATGATTCTATGATTCCTTCTTCTCCACCAGCAGATGCTGCAAAGGTAGGAAGACACAGTCAAGGACCGAGAAGTCCCTACTCCTCCACCTGGAGGTCAGAGGGCCGCCAGGTTGGCCCCAGCACCGAAGCTCTCCACAGCAGAACCCGGCCCTCCTCCCACACCTACCCCCCTATCCCCTAACAGGTGACCATCTCCAACACTCCCCCCTGCCCCCCCAGAATAAACCTCGCCCAGCAGCTTTTCTCACCAAATTGCTGCTCCAGGCTCCTGCCGAGTTCCAGCTGGTGCTGGAGGTGGGCTCTGAGTCGGGCACCCTGGGCAAATGCAGCTGGGCAAGCAAAGCAGCGGCCAAAGAGGCGGCTCAGCCCTGCTTACGGGGCGCCCCAGCTGCTGCCTGGACTGCAAAGTGCCCGGGACGCCAGGGCACTGCCCGGGCCCTGACTTACAGGGTGATCTGGTCCCAAATGCTGCACAGGCACAGACCTGAGCCTTGACTACAGCCAGGTCACCTTGCCTGCTCCACGATGTCAGGTGTTTGGGCTCTACAAGTGGTGCTTGCCATCCTAAATCCTCTACCCTGCTCCTTCTTTTCTGCCCTGCTCCGCCTTGCCCTCGTCCCCCTCTTCTCTGCCCTCAGCCCCAGGAGCAGCTTAGGGGTACAGGGCCCGTTCCGGGCACCGGCGATGTGCTTCAAGCAGGGCCCAGGTCCTGCCCAGGCAGCCCTGGCACTGGGAAGCCCTTTTCTTTGATGGCGTTGGGCTGAGCCAGCACCCCGGAAGCAGGGCCGGGGCCTCTGCTCTCAACGTCCAGGCTGCCGGTCGTTTTCTCACCAGGCGGTGAAAAAAGCGGGCCCGAGTCTAAGGTGGCTGAACCCGGGGGGGCAGGTTGCGGAGGGGGGAAAGACGGCCACGAGTAGGACAGCGCCGCGGGGAGGTTCCTCCCAGGGCCGGCACCCCCCGGTCCTCCCCACGGAGGAGCCGGCACCGCTCTGCAGCTCCGGGAGAAGAAAGAAGGAGAAAAACAACCAAAAAGAGGCATCCGCCGTGTGGGGAAGGAAACGCAAGGCAAGAGCGAGGGAGAGGGGGAGCAGCGGGATGGAAAACGGGAGAGAGGAGGACACTCTGGGCAAAAGGGCCTCCCTGTTCCCAGGGCCGCAGTCACACAACAGCATCCTTGGGGCTTTGGCGATGGGGCTTTTTGGCTCGGGGGGAGGTACTTGGCTCAGGGCTGGTCCCTAGATTTGCAGAAGCCGTTCCAATGCCGTGTGGAGACACAACTTTCACATTTTTGCACCTAAAAGGCTGGGGCCAGAAGCACTCACCTCATTACAGGGAGGACCTTCCAAGGACAGAGGGCACCCAAAGCCCTGCTGACAGGGAGCTGGGGCTGCTCTGGGGACAGAGGGCTCCACAGCTCGTGACACACACCTCCAGTACGGGGCTGTCACAGGGGCTGGCAGCTTGCCAGCACCACAGGCAGCCCCACAGGCACAGACCCGGGCCCTGGCTACAGGCGGGTCGCCTTGCCCGCTCCGCGCTTAAGCGGCTTCGCTCTGTCCTGCAAACAAAGGGGCAAGCCCGGACCCTCCCTCTGCTCGCAGGCTCCAAGGGGACCCCCCTGTTACTGCACAGGGCCCTGCCCTCTCTCCTGGGAAGTTCAGGCTAAGTACGCTGCAGTCATTTTAACAGGGGCCTAAACAAGAAGCTCATTCGTTCGCTCACTCACATGGACGCAGACACGGACACAGTCACAGTCACAGCCACAGACAGGGAAAAACTGAAGTTCCCAGAAAAGAGAGCGAGCCCTGTGCAGCCAATAGCAAATGAGCCTTCCCTACCATAGAGCAAGAGAGCAGAGCCTCACAGCTGCCCCCTGGGCTGCGTGGAGGCCAGAGGGGCCTCAACACGCCAAGGGGCTACACGGGTGGCCAAGGGGCAAATGCTGTGACACGCCCTGACTCCAGGGGGTCACGCTGGCCAGGCCGCCAGCAGGCACAAACCCACCAGGGCCAGAGGAGGGGGCCTGGGAAAGGGCCTTCCCTTGCTTACAGGGTGGCCTAGGAGTCCAGCAAGCTCCCTTTCCCCCTCGGGTGTGGACACGGTGGCTCTCCCCCTCCTTACTGGGTTGCCACACTCTCCAGGCAGCCAAACCATGGGGCAACGTGGCCAAGGGCCAAAGACACAAGCCCTGCTTACAGGGAGGTCAGCCAGCACAAAGCCAGCCAGGCCACCAGCGGTGCGGGCCGTGCTCTGACCGCGGCCCCGGTGACAGGAGCGCGTTGCCCTCCCCCTCCTTAGCCCACCGCTCAGTCGCTCCTGCCTGGCCACGCCACACGATGCCTCGTCTTTCTTTATCCAGGAGCTGCTGCCAAGGAAGGAGGGTGCGCTCGAGCACCAGCTCCTCCGCCTGGCGGAGAAAGAAACGCCAGCCCCCGGAGGAAGGTTCCCACCGCGTTCCCCTACCCCCGGCCGTCCTTCCCCCCTCCTACCCCCTGCCCCCCCGGACTCAGCATTGGGCCCAGTTTTCTCCCCGCCATGGCGCCCAGTGGCCCCGAGGGAGGAAAACTGCAGAGGCCCCAGCCCTGCTTCCGGGGCACCAGCCCAGCTCAAGGCTCTCTATACAAGGACTTCCCACTGCCAGAGCTGCCCAGGCAGGAGCCGGGTCCCGACCCAACACCCGGAGGGAGCCCCTTTCCCCCCACGGCCTCCCACCATCCCCTGGGGTTCTCTTTCTCACAAGCTGGGTCCCGGGGCTGAAAGCAGAGAGCTAGGGCAGGGCACGCCCAGCCCCACCTCTCTGAAAGGCTGGGGCCAGAGAGACCTACCTGATGACAGGGGGTCCCCACCCAGCACCTCCTGCTGAGCGCAGGAGGCACCCACAGCCCTGACAGGGCAGTCCTCCTCTGGGACATGCCCTGACTCCAGGGGGTCACGCTGGCCAGGCCGCCAGCAGGCACAAACCTGCCGGGGCTGGACGAGGGGGCCGGGGAAAGGGCCTTCCCCTGCTTACAGGGTGGCCGGGGGGTCCAGGGAGCTCCCTTTCCCTCCACGGGTGCAGAGACGGTGGCTCTCACCCTCCTTACCGGGTTGCCACGCCCTCCGGGCAGCCAAAGGAGCAAGACGGCAAAAGGCCAACGACAGCAAAAGCAAAGACCCAGCCCTGCTTACAGGGAGGTCGCCCAGCGCAAAGCCGGCCAGGGCAGCCCAAAGGTGCCCGCCAGGCTCTTATGTGACCCTCGCCCTGGTGACAGGGAGGTCCCTTTGCCCAGAGCGCCTTTCTCGTGCCCCTCTTCAGCCCGACACTGCTCCTCTTCTCACTCGCTCTTGCCTTGACGGTCCACACGATGCCGCTTCCTTCTTCTGCGTCAGCTGCTGCCAAGGATGGAGGACACAGTTAGGCCCGAGCGGTGCCAACTCCCCCGCCTGAAGATAACAGGGACCCCTGCCTGCTTACACGGGGTCCCTCCCTCCCTCCCAGCACCTCTTGCCGGGCGTAGGGGATGTGCACAGCCCTGCTCACAGGGCGGTCCCCCTCGGCTCGGCACCCTCATTAAGCACAACAGAGCCTGAGCCCCATTTCCCCCTGTGTGTGGAGGCAGCAGCTCCCACCCTCCTCACGGGGTTGCCCCTCTTTCCAGGCAGCCCAACCACGGGGAACATGGCCAAAGGCCAACAAAAGCAGGGACCCGAGCCCTGCTTAAAAGGAGGTCGCCCAACACAAAGCCGGCCAGGGCACCAAAGGTGCTGGCAACAACTGATGCCAGAATCATTGATCCCAGGAACATCAATAGAGTCTCTTGTGTGATCACAGCCCAGTGATAGGGAGGTCCCTTCGCCCAGGGCACCTTTGTCTTTCCTTCAGTTCAGTCCTCCGGGCTTCCTCTGCTCCTTTTCTCGCTCACTCCTTCCTCGCGGTGCCACACGACGGATGCCTCCTCTGCTTGTTTCACCACATGCTCCTAAGGCAGGAGGATGCGGTCACGTCCAAGAGGGCCGCCGGCCCCCGAGAGTTCTCCAGAGCACCACCCCACTCCCGGCCTTCCTCCCGCCCCTACCCCCGCCCTCCTCCCGCCTCCCGAAAACACCTCGCGGAACGGCTTTTCTCACCGAATCGGTGCTCCGCTGCTCTCTGCTGCTCCGGTCTCCGGGCGCTCCCGGAGGTGCTGGACCCTCCGCTACCGCTGCGGCGACTTAATCCCACGGCGCTCGCAGACCCCCTCAAGGCGATGGTCGACCCCCGCCCGCCCGCCCGTCCCGAGGCGATCGCGGACCCTTCGACGGCGGCACCGGCTCCCGCCCGTCCCGAGCCGACCACGGACGCTCCCCAAGCAGCGCCGACCCCCGACCGCCCTCCTGCCCCTTCCCCAGTCGGGTCCCGCTCCCCCCGTCCCTTCCCCTCAGGCGCTGGTGCCGCTCGCCCCGTCCCTTCCCCTCAGGCGCCGGTGCCGCCCCCCCCGCCCCCTCAGGCGCTGGTGCCGCTTCCCCCGTCCCTTCCCCTCAGGCGCCGGTGCCGCTCCCCCCGTCCCTCCCCCTCAGGCGCCGGTGCCGCTCCCCCCGTCCCTCCCCCTCAGGCGCCGGTGCCGCTCCCCCCGTCCCTCCCCCTCAGGCGCCGGTGCGGCTCCCCCCGTCCCTCCCCCTCAGGCGCCGGTGCCGCTCCCCCCTTCCCCTCAGGCGCAGTTCCCGCTCCCCCCTTCCCCTCAGGCGCCGGTGCCGCTCCCCCCTTCCCCTCAGGCGCAGTTCCCGCTCCCCCCTTCCCCTCAGGCGCCGGTGCCGCTCCCCCCTTCCCCTCACGCGCTGTTCCCGCTCTCCCCCTCACACAGGCGCGCGACCCTTGGCGCCCACCGCTCGCGACGGCTCCTCCCGCCCGCCCCTGCCCCGCGAGACGCCCGCGCGCTTCCCGCCGCAGGGGGCACGCGCCCCGCCCGCCCCTCCCCAGGCGGGTCCCGCTCCCCCTCCCGCAGGCGCGCGACGGCCGCCCCCGCCCGGGCAGAGCGGGGCAGGAAAGGAGCGAAACGGGGAACGCGGCCCTGGAGAAAGCGCTTCGCTGGGCACTGCCGGCCCTGGAGAGCTGGGAAAAGGGCAGCTCCAGGGGCACGGGACACAGCCCCCCAGGGCCAGGGGTGCGTGAGGTGTCCGCAGCCCCGCAGGCGGCGAGATGCCAGGTGTCACGGGTTAACGCTGGGCCGGCCATTAAACGACTGGCAGCTGCTCTCCATGAACCCTCTCCCTTCCCCTGTAGGGATCGGAGACACTGAGGGAGGGAGACTGACGGGTAGAAAATGAACCGCACAGCTTTAACGAAACAATAGTGATTACAAGCAAATTAAGGAAACATGCACAAATACATACAAAGCCACCATCGCGCCCCCGAGGCTCGGACCTGCGCCCCAGTGACCGGCCCGATGCCTCTGGAGCAGTGCTGAAGGGTTTGCCCTTCACTCCCACGCTTCCTCATTGCAAACGTTTCATTTCACCAGAGCAAAATGTACATTGAGGAAAGAGGAGCCAAGCTCTGGGGCTAGCAACAGTCCCAAGAAGCTAAATAAATGTTAAGAACACTTAGCAATGACTAGTTCCTGCACATACAAGATCCTTCAGTAACAACCTCAGGATACATGTCTGATGTCCCATCAAATACCGGAGAATTTGCTACACGGGGTTTGTGGCACACTAAATCGAACAGGTGAGAGTGGCAGCCTATTTCATGCTGGATTGTTTCCATTTGGAAAGAGATCCTCTTTTCATAAGGATCAAACAAATACCAATACCTACCTGTTTTAAAATTAGATTAGTGGTGGCTTGCAAAAGCTGAACACGTGCCCGCGTTCTGCTGTAGCAAACTCTGCAGGAGCTGCTGAAACAAGCCCAAGGCAGTAAGCTCCCTCCCAGCTGATAAAGTAACACAGGCAATGTTACACCCAATACAGCCCTTCATTCCAAAACATTATTTATTTGGCAATGCATGTAGACAGTCACACGATTTCACTGGGAAGCGCACAGAAAAACGTGCTTGAGAGAGCGCAGTGGCAACGTTTCAAAATGCCAGAGTGGTTTCTGTTGGACATGGCGCCTGGAAGGAAAGGTGTGGAGAACATCCTCTGGGAGATCCCTCAAGCTTACATACACTACTATACGCATTTTTAACCCTGACTTACAGGGTGGCCCTGGTCTCAAAGGCCCACGGAGCCTGCTTCAGGGGCACCCTGACCCACACCCCACACCCCTCAGGCTCTTCCCCTTACACAGGTGTGCAACGGGATCATCGCTCACGGGATCGTCCATCCATCGCAGAATCACCCATTGCAGGATCTTCGGTCGATCCCAGGCTCTTTGATTGATCCCTGGATCATCAATCAGAAAATCATCCATCACAGAACCATCGAGCTATCACAGGGTCTCTGAGCTGCCCCTGCTTGTGGTGGGTCTGGGGTGGGCCTTCGCTCTCTGCCTCCATCCTCTCCTAGTGACACTGTATTTCCAGTGCCTTTGTGGGTGGAAAGAAAGCAGATTCCAAGCCGCTTTAGGGGGCTGTGCTGTATGTCCCGGTGCTGATGTCAGCCCCGTTGGCACCTCCCTCATCAGAGGGAGCTGCCGTCTCCCACAGAAACCTCAGGATCCGGCTTTGGGTGGACCAAAAGGATCCCGGGTTGGAGGGGATAAGCCTGTAAAAATGATGGAGGAAAGAGTCCCATCAGGAAAATGGGACGCAGAGAAGTCACAGCACGTGGTGGGGTCTCTGCCCAGAAAAGCACGTTTGTCCCATATGCCTGCCATTGCTTTTGGTCATTGATTAGCTATCTGCCAGCTGCTTTCCTAAGTGTGGTTCTATTTTCATTTCTTAAGAGGTTTTTTGTCTGCTTGCTTATCACCTAGGAGGACTATTCCTAAATTTATATCAGCGTTTTGCATTTTTTTCAAATAGTGAGTTTTGAGTAAGTCACACCGTTTTACAGGCAGAAGTGAATAACCACAGCCCTGAAGAGTGAAAAAATACATGGGAAATTCTCTGTTATTCTTACCTGCCCTATTATTTGGTGAGAGAAACTTCCTGTTCTACTGACTCGGACTTCACTTGGGTGCTGTGTAAAATAAGTCTATGTCCTGATCTCAGGGACAGCATCCATTACATTTGTGATGTTGAAGTAGCATTATTTTATTAATTTTTCCATTCACACCAGCTTGTTACTTGCACCCAAAAAGTCACGCGAGAAGCTGGCTTCTCTTGCAGGTCATCCTGCTGCTTGTTGCCTGGTCTGTTACACCAATTTGGAAGTACTTGGGTGTGATCTGGAAGAAGTGGCCAGACTGGCAGGTGAACAGTCAGATTCTATTGCCCATGGCGCAGTCAGTGGCAACAGCTTCCACAGAACCACCCAGGAGCCGCTCTTGAACCCGGAATCATCGATCCCAGGAACATGAATCGAGCCCAGAATCACTGATCCCAGGAATATCAATCTGTTGCAGTCACTGTTCCCAGGAACATCCATCTAGCCCAGAATCATCGATCCCAGGAACCTTCATCCATGCCAGAATCATCACTCTCAGGAACATTAATCGAGCCCAGAATCATGGATCACACGAACATTAATTGAGCCCAGAAACACAGGTCCCAGGAACCTCAATCAATACCAGAATAATTAATCCCAGGAACCTCAATAAAACTCAGAATCATTTATCCCAGGAACATCAATTGATCTAGGAATCATCAATCCCTGGAACCTCAATTGATGCCAGAATCATCGATCCCTGGAACCTCAATTGATGCCAGAATCATCGATCCCGGGAACATCAATCGAGCCCAGAATCATCGAGCAATCCTAGGAACATCAGTGGAGTCTAGAAACATCAATCTCAGGAAGGTCAGTTCATCCCAGAATCATTGTTCCCAAGTTCATCAGTCCATCCCAGAGTCATTGATCCCAGCTTCATCAATTCATCCCAGAATCTTCAATCCCAGGAACATCAGTCGAGCCAAGAACAATCGATCCCAGGAACATCGGTTGATCCCAGTTTCATTGATCCCACAAATATCAATTGAGCCCAGAATTATTGATCCCAGGAACATAAATTGATCTCAGCATCATCTATACCAGGGACTTCTGTAGAGGATAGAATCATCAGTCGATCCCAGAAACTTCAATACATCCCCAAATCTTCAATCTCAGGAACATCAATCAAGTCCAGAATAATTGATTACAGGATAGCAAATCAAAACCAGAATCATGAATACAGGATCATCAATCAAACCCAGAATCATCGATCCCAGAATCATAGATTGATCTCAGAGTCATTCGTCCCAGGAGCATCTATCAATTTCAGAATCATCGACCTAAGGATCATCCACTGATCCCAGATTCATTGATCTGAGGATCATCCACAGATCTTAGAATGTTTGATTAATCCTAGGATCATCTGTTGATCCCAGAATAATCAGTGAGTGGCCCAACCAAAAGCAGTTTTGCTGAAGTTGTTGATGGTTTATGCCTGCACTGAAAATCATGCAACAGGTAAACGAGTATTAGCATGTCTTGGCCTGCTGTGTTTACCTCAACAAGGCCAGTTAAAAAGTGATGGAAAAAGTATATTTTTTCAATAGACAGCCTAGGATAAGGAAAGAAGCAAGCAAAAAAGAGGAGAGTGTGGAAAAAATCCTGAAAAAAGAAAATCAGGATACAGTTTTATTCATCCCTGACTTAATCATCAGTTATAGCCAATGAATGACTACTTCTTGGCTCTTTTTATACCTTATTTTAAAGGATTTAAATGAGGTTCAACAAGAATAACTGTAGAGTCCTGCACCTGGGGAGAAAAAACACCATGATCCAATATAGATTAGGGGTTGACCTGCTTGAAAGCAGCCCCATGGAGAAGGACCTTGGGGTCCTGGTGGACAGCAATGTGCCCTTGTAGCCAAGAGAGCCAATAGTATCTTGGGACACATCAAGAACAGTGTGGCCAGCAGGTCAAGGGAGGTTTTCCTCCCCCCTACTCTGCCCTAGTAAGACCACACCTGGAGTATTTTGTCCAGTTCTGGGCTCCCCAGTTCAAGAGGGACAGGGATAAGCTTGAAAGACTCCAACAGAGGCTACGAGGATGATGAAGGGACTGGAACATCTGTCATATGAGGAAAGGCTAAGTGATCTGGGGCTGTTTAGTCTTGAGAAGACTAAGAGGGGACCTTATTAATGTCTATAAATATCTGAAGGGTGGATATCAAGAATGGGCCAGTCTCTTTTTTGTGGTGCCCTGTGATAGGACAAGGGGAAATGGCACCAAGTTACAACACAGGAAGTTCCACACGACATGAGGAAAAAATTCTTTACTGTGAGGGTGATGGAGCCCTGGAACAGGCTGCCCAGAGAGGTTATGAGACTTTCAAGGCCCATCTGGATATGTTCCTGTGTGATCTGCCCTAGGTGTTCCTGCTGCAGCAGGGGGGTTGGACCTCTGAAGGGATGTTCAGAGGTCCCTTCCAACCCCTATGATTCTATGATTCTATGATTCTATGATTCTATGATTCTATGATTCCATGACTATGATTGATTCTGTGATTCTATGATTGATTCTATGATTTCTATGACAGACTTACCTTGTTTTGTTGCCGGTCAAAGCATGCGATCCCCATCCAACTGCATAATCAAGTGTGGGCTGATTTCCCTAAGTGGAGAAGGTCAAGATTGTACCATACTTTTCAGAGGCTGGTTTAATTTTGCAAGACTGTCCCTGAGCTATGTGATTAAAATATAATTTTAAAAGGTTTTATTTTAACTCACCTGGCTTTTCCATTATTTGAACTTAAGCAGTAACCTCAAGAAAAAATGGAAAGTAGGTATATGCCAGTTTTCTTCTTGTTCCAAGTCCACATGTGACTCATCAAATCATTTCTGCCCACTTCTTCATAACACAGATCTTCTCTTAGAAATGCTAAGAGCTGTTTTATTCAAATACAGCCCTTGAACTTGGGGCACCTGGGTCTGAGCTCTAGTTTATTTGGGGGTGGTAATGCGTATTGCACACACTCACATTTCAGTCCAACATATTAAATAGGATCTTGCAGCCAGAGAGTTTCTTTCCAAAGAGGCCCAGCCCAATTTCCAGTTGTACTTCAGACCGCTTATGTGGACCTAAGCAAGTCGCTTATGGTTCATGAATCAGCTCCCACACCTGAAGACAAAGGTAATGATTGTCAGATAATCTTCTAAATGGTCATTTGAATTAGGATTCTGCAGCGGACTTTGGCAGGTGCTGGGGGCAAGCACTATGTTACAGGAGAGGTCTAAAGAAGAAATAATTTCCCTTTCTGGGCTCTACTTCCACTCTTCTTTCATTATTTTCAGGCTAAGGGATGGGAAAGTGAGATCTTGGCTATACGCCGTTACTGGTTTTTAAATCTGTGGTTCTGCTGTTTGGAAAATGTTTGTCTTCCAAATGACCAGCAAGGACACAGTTTAGATAAATACCTATTCTCCACAGCCTCACACATCTGGTTCAAATTCGCAGTAAGAGGAGAACCAGGATGTGTGATACAGGTTTATGAGCACAGCAGATAGGTACGTCCGTACACGTGCACACACATTCATGCACACAGGCTGGATGGAGAGGACTTAAACATTTTGCATTCAGTTAGATGAGGCATAAGGCTAGTGAGAAGTACACAATGATTTCCTGCAATGTTTTCCACCTCACTTGTGCAGAGTCTGCATTTATGAAGTCCACCCTACTTTTCAATATGGTCTGATAATGTGGAGTGCTTGGTTGCTTGTGCAAGAAGACAAGAAAAGCAGTTCAGCACTTACTCTCTCATTGTTCTTTTTCCTCAGATAAAATCTGTTAGAATATGGATTTAGAAGTTAACTGCCTGGAAGTAAAACCACATAGAGCAGAGTGTCTATGTTGAAAGTTCTCAGAATTTATTATTATCTTTAGAAAAGGCAGTGGAAAGGCTACAAACTTTTTAAGGCAAAGAGGAAAAAATGGAACCAGCCAATCTTTGCAGACAAAAAAATGGTGAGAATTAATGTACAGTGATTGTAAATGTCTGCCAGGAGATAATTCCCCACTCTATTTGCATTGTGTAGTTTAAAAATGGCTGTATTAATGCATGTTTAAAATTATTCTGTTTCCATTACACTCCTCATGGTTAGTTGATTGGAAAGATTGATAATGTGCCTCCCTGTCATTTTAAATTTATTTTTCTATTTGATTATTGAAGAAGTGGCCAGACTGGCAGGTGAACAGTCAGATTCTATTGCCCATGGCTCAGTCAGCGGCAACAGCTTCAATAACCTCAATGCATCCTAGAATCATTTATCCCAGGAACATCAATTCTTGCTAGAATCATCGATCCCAGGACCCTCAATCAAGCCCAGAATCATCGATTTCAGGTTCATCAATCTGTTGCAGAGTCATTGTTCCCGGGTACATCCATCAAGCCCAGAATCGTTGGTCCCAGGAACATCAATCAAGCACAGAATCATTTATCCCAGGAACCTAAATCCATGCCAGGATCATCGATCCCAGGAACATCAATTTATCCCAGAAACATCAAGGGAACTCAGGAACCTCAATCAAGCCCAGAATCATTGATCCTAAATTCATCAGTCCATCCCAGAAAAATCAATCCCATGACACATCAATCCATCCCAGAATCAACAATCCCAGGAACCTCAACCTATCACAGAGTCATCCATATCAGGAACATCAATTGATGCCAGAATCATTGATCCCAGGAACATCAATAGAGTCTACAGTCATCGATCCCAGGAACATGAATAGACCCCTGAATCATCAATTCCAGGAACATCAATCAATGCCAGAGTTGTTGATCTCAGGAACATTAATCAAGCCCAGAATTGTAAAGCCCAGGAACACAAATTGATCTTAGAATCATCATTATCAGGAACCTCAATCAATCAGAGAGTCATTGATCCCAGGAACCTCTATCCATGCCAGGATCATCGATCATAGGAATGTCAATGGAGCCCAGAATCATTGAGCGAACCCAGGAATAGCAATCCATCCAAGAATTGTCGATGCTAGGTTCATCAATCCATCCCGGAATCAACAATCCCGAGGACATCAATCAAGCCCAGAATCATGGAGCGAACCCAGGAACATCAGTGTAGTCTAGAATCATCAATCCCAGGAACATCAATTCACACACACACAGAATCACCACAGAATCACAGAATCACCAAGGCTGGAAAAGACCTTTAAGATCATCAAGTCCAGCCTATGACCAACACCACCACACCATCTAGACCATGGCACTAAGTGCCACATCCAGCCTTGCCTTGAACACATCCAGGGATGGTGCCTCCACCACTTCCCTAGGAAGTCTATTCCAATGTCTAATCACCCTCTCCGTGAGGAAGTGCTTCCTAATATCCAACCTAAACCTCCCTGGAACAGCTTCAGGCTGTGCCCTCTTGTCCTGTCACTAGTTGCCTGGGAGAAGAGCCCAGCCCCCACCTGACTACAACCTCCCTGTCGCGGACCGAGATAGGTAAAGCCGCGACCCACACCCCCACCTCGGGGAAACCGAGGGCTGAAGACCACTCCCCGTCACACTCACAAATAACGCTTAGGAATCAAGAGATTTATTAAGTATCACCTAACACACACAAGGTCTACCTCTATATCTATATTCACACCTATATATCCATATACCAACAGCTATACAACACTACATCTATATGCCAATAACAACACACACAGAAAACAAGAGAGAACCCCTCCTCTTCCCCCCTATTCCCGTTCCCGGACAGGGATAAGAGGGAAAGCCTGGAGAGAGCCTTTGGGAAACAGAAGAATATTGGAAAAGAGAAGTGAGTGTCTGGTATGTGTGAATATTATGTAGGAATGTCCGTAGGAATGTTAGTAAGATGTTCGCAATTCTCACCACCGGGGGGTACGGCCGAAGCCAATCCCTGGTCGGGATCCACGTCCTGTCCCCTGAGACTCCAGGCAAACGGTCCGCTCGGTACGTCCACACGCCAACAACCACAGGGAGCAGCGCCGCAACGGCACGGCAGCCTCCGCAGCGGTACGCTCACCGCGGCGGCTGGATCCGTGTGTGTTTGCAGAGCGCGCGTCTTCTTGCTCCTCCCTTTCTTTCCCGGTTCCGGCCCCGCCGTGCCTCCTGGGAGCTGTAGTCTGTAGTCTGTGCGCATGCGCCTGGTACCTCTGTCCTCTCCCCACGAGTGCCGGGGGGGCGCATCGCCAGGAATGGTCAGTGAACGTCGCTGGATTAAAGGCCATTATAGAGTCCGTCTCTCACACTCCCTTCAGGTAGTTGAAGAGAGTGATGAGGTCCCCCCTGAGTCTCCTCTCCTCCAGGCTAAACCCCAACATCCTCAACCTCTCCCTATAAGACTTTCCCTCTAGTCCTTTCACCAGCCTTGTTGCTCTCCTCTGGACCTGCTCCAGCACCTCAACGTCCTTCTTGAAGTGAGGGGCCCAGAACTGCACACAGTACTCAAGGTGAGGCCTCACCAGTGCTGAGCACAGGGGGAGAATCACATCCCTACTCCTGCTGGCCACACTATTCCTGATCCAAGCCAGGATTCCATTGGCCTTCCGGGCCACCTGGGCACACTGCTGGCTCATGTTCAACCAGCTGTCCACCAGCACTCCCAGGTCCCTCTCTGCCAGGCTGCTCTCCAGCCACTCTTCCCCCAGCCTGTAGTGCTGCCTGGGGTTATTGTGGCCAAAGTGCAGGACCTGGCACTTGGTCTTGTCGATTACAGGGGGTCCCCTCCCAGCACCTCCCACCCAGCACAGGGGACACGCACAGGGAGCTGCGGCTGCTCTGGGGACAGAGGACCTTCCTTACAACTGTATGCTTTCATTTTGCAAATAGTACTTTTGCAATATCCAATGACTTAATTTTTTTTAATGTAGAACAACATTTTACTAAGAGCAGTACATTAGCTGGAAACTACTTCACACACTGCAGTACTGCAGACAATTACCAAGTGAAGCAATTTTCACCCAAGGACACTTTCTGGTACAGCGATAGCTTGACAGACAACGTCTTCCTTTCCTTGCCACTGACGAACAGCTGAAACATTAGGAAAATTTCAGTCATTAATTCTGACTAGTTTAATTCTAAAGAGATGAACTTATCGGAGTATCTTTTTCTGTTCTGTACCAGCTTTGAACTTTGACATTTAAAGAGGTTAACAGAACCCATTTAATAAAAAGAATTATTTAAAAAAAAACTAATCAGGTACACAAAAGGACTGTTAAATCCTTTCCCTGGTTGATTTCCTCTGAGATTTTAGCTGAGACGTTAGATCACACTTAGAAAACAGAGATGTTCTTGCTGACTACCTTATCAAGCTCTTGTGAGGATTTAATTATATAGGCTGTAGTGTAGGTCACAAGGAGTGTGGGGGAGTGAAAGCTACTCTATATGAATAGTTACGTAGAATGACTGGAAACAACCTGACATATGCTAGAATTTCTTAAATATATGTGAAGTTTTGCGAAGAGGGCAAAAGTCCAAACGCAGACTTTGTTGACATTCCAATTATGTAAAACTCTAGGAAAACTTAAAATACTCCATATTGAATAATTTAAAATGATGTTGCTGCATCACTAAAACCAAAGTGTTAAAATTCAAATTGATGTCTCACAAGGTGATCTCTGTTCACTTTTTGCTCGTGCCAGATTTAATTACACTAAGTGTACGGCTTTGCATTTGTTATAAGCCAGTTAATGACAAGACCAATAAAGGCACCCTTGAAGACCCAAAGCTCATAAACACTATCTTAATTTAACAAACATTAAAATGCAAACACTGGAAGACAAATGCTTATTTCACGTTATGGCCACAGAGCAGACTTGAGACACAAGGAAACATCTAGTGTGCAGTTTTGTATCTTAAGTTCCAGCACACCAAGTCTTGCTTCAATTTCTGCCCCTTGTTGGAGGGTGAAGATGGCAGCAAGCCTTTATGTTGGGCTTTGTTCCCCTTGGTTCAGTCCTGCCTGGTGGTCCAGCTTCGTCCCACAGCCTACGAATGCCAGGCATGTTCCTCTCTTTGGAAAGGTGTCTGAAAGCAAGACCTGCCAAGAGGAACCATGGAGTTTAGAGGGCACCTTCAGGAAGAAGAGCTCAGCACAGGCCACCCAGAGGCCATGTGTTTGGCCCACTGGGTCATGAGGACGCCCTCGTGCCCAAAGACAATTCAACAACCTCGCTCCATGGCTTCATCTCGACATGAGACACAAGTGGGTGCTGGGGGTCAGTCCAGACGGCAGTCAGGACACGGCTGCCACCATGCCACCCACCTTGCTCCTCACGGAGGTACCGGCTGGCACCGCCGGCTCCCGGGTCGGCACAGATGCGGATGGCTCAGCCCCGCGGCCCCCGGTCCCTCCTCGGCGGCACCGAGTGGAAAAGACGAGATGGCACCGATCGCCTACCGCGGCTTCACTTCAGGGAGCGCGGCCTCCCCGGTCCCCCACCCCTGGCGGCGACACCGCCGGCGGCTGGCCCCGCTCCAGGCCTGCGGCGCCGGCCCGGTGCAGGCGGCCGCGGCCGGCTGGAAGGCTTATCCCCGATACGGGCGTTAATGGAAAGCGGCCGTGTCGCGGGAGAGCGAGGGCCGCCGGTTGAGGTACGGGAGGGCGGCAGCAGAATCCCCGCCAGGCTCGGTGCCGCATCGGCAGGGACCAGCGCCGGGGGGCAGGGCAGCGGGAGCGCGGCGCTGGCGCTGACAGGCGGCGGAGACCCGGGGGCAGGGCGGCCGTGGCGGAGGTGTGGGAGAAGGCGGGGACAGGAGGCAGCGGCCCCTAGTCCGCCGCCGCCGCGCCCCGGCAGGGAGGGAGAGAGGGAGGGAGAGGGGGAGGAGGGTGCTGGGCGGCCAGGTCTCGGCAGCCCCATCCGCGCTCCCCCTGCCCAGCCCTGGCCATGAATATGTAACTCCCCTCCGTTTCCCGAACTCCATTGCGGAGGCTGCCGCTCGCCATATTGTGCTGCTGGGGCTGCGGATTCTCCGCCGGTGAGAGAGGAGGGCGACGGGAGCGAGCGGCGTGGTGAGGCTAGGCGGCCTGAAGCGGGAGCGCGGCGGGCGCTGAGCGCAGGGTGGGGGCCAGGGCCGGGGCCGGGGCCGGTCGCGGGCGTTACCGCCGGGTCTCTCCGCCTAGTGGGGCAGGGGAGGGTGCGGAGCCGCCGGCTGCGACGGGGTGCCCCGGAGGGGTGGGCTGGTGCCAGAAGCGATGCCCGATCCTGGTGCGGGAGAGGCGGAGGAGGGGTTGCGCCTCCCTAAGGAAGGGGCTGTTAAGGCGGGGTGGGGGTGTCCTGCGGGGGCTCCCCGCCAGGCTGGGGGTGCTGTTCGGGGAGGAGCCGTCGTGGGGCTTCTCGGCCCGGCCGGGTAGTGGCCGCGCAGGGGGGGTTTGGTGCCCGCCCCAGTGTCCTCTTGACAGGTGGTCCCCGCCGGGACGGGGCTGCTCTTCCTCGCCTGCTGTGCCCGCTCGCCGAGGGGTGCCGGGGCGGCGGCGGCGGCGAGACGTGCCCGGACCTTTGCTGCTTCCTCCAGCCCGGCGCTGTCCGCGTTAGAGCCGCGGGGAGCTCCGCCAGCTCGGAGCCATCCCCGGGGTTCAGCCTGGGGCTGCGAAGCCCGGGGATGCGGAGATCCATATATATGTGCACACACACGCTCTGGACGCTGCTGGGCGAGGTGCCGCACGCAGCTCCGTATCACAAGCGCACACCGTAACACCAGCCTCGAAGAGCGAGGTATTGCCAAATGCCTTCCTCGGGAAGGGAGAGCTGATTAACAGTCACAAGCCGCTATTGTAGTTTTAATAAATTTCCCCCTGCTTAAAATACAGCATTCAGAATGATCTATTGCTCTGCATTCCCAGTCTTTTGTTTCTCCTAAAGCCCGTGCACATGACCATGCTGAGCAGTATTTGCAAGACGTGATGCTGATAAACCGATATTGGGAACGACCTGCCTGCTCTGGTGAAAATATCATTGTTTCAAACAGGGCATTAGGTGGAGAAAGACACTGTGTGGGGAGCTGTAGATGTCTCCTCCCTTCTTAGCACTCGCTCGCGCTGCTTCCGATAGGAATTTAGCACCTGTTTCTCGCCAACTTTTATCCTCTGTGGTAGCTGGCACACTGAAACCGTTTACCTTCCCTGGACCCACCCCATAATATAGTACACTATAGGAAATGAACACTCTGAGCAATATTCCTAGGATTTTCATTATGCTATTTGTTTTTCAGACCCTCTTCTATGGAATATAATTGGATCAAATGCCTAATTCCATAGAAATCCAGAGGACAGCTAGTGGGAAAAGATTATTTCCAGCATGATAAATCATCATCCAGTCCCATTTGGAAGTGGTTATAGCTCTGTGTAATAACTATGCATGGCATGCAGGCTTTTAAGGATTAAAGGAAATCACTTGCATTTGAAAAAATGTGACTGGTGTGCGGGTGAAGTTGTTTTTGCTTGGGGAAAATTCTTTAATCAAATATGTCATTCTTTCAGTGACAAAGACTCGATTTGTCATAGGAGTTCCCTGCAGAGGTACTCTCATTTGTATTCATCTATGTTTTCATTAAAAACTTTTGTAATGAGATAATTTGACATTTTTATACATCATGTCAAGCTCAGAGCTGGCATTCAACTTGTCAGCTAAGACAGAGGCACTTGCTTTGAAAGCAGTAGATACTGATAAGTATTTTGCAATAAAAGATAGACTTGTTTGAAGGATTAGCTTTGTCAGTTGTTTGGAGATGGGAGGAATTTTTCACTGGACAGACATCAGCCACAGTGTTGTGCACATCTTTAGGTCTTACTGATCATGTGAATTGTTATTTGCAATGTTTAATAAATTCCTTATTACTTTGTGCATTTTCAGGGCTGTGTTATCATAAAGTAGAAATATGGTTGGCACCTACAGGAAAACCATCTCTCTTCTTATGTGAAATTGATGTTGGGATACATTAAGTTTTTCAGCTTTCTTTAAACATTTCTCTTGCCCTTAACAACAAGAATGCAATGTGGGGAAAAGGCCAGGGGAAAAGGAAGCTTCAAGAATTGAGACTCAAGTCTACAAATGCTCAGTTGTCTTTTTCTGAAAAGAAGCACTTGATCTGCTCTTAGTGAAGCACCAGTTCAAAGAACAGGCATGAAAAACATATCAGAAGAAAGGGTTTCCTTCCACTTTTTTTTTTCCTAAATACCTATTTTTTACTGAATAGATCAGCAGTTTAATAATGATGCAAGCAGAGAGAAGAGATTGGAGAAGCGATGTTATTGAGCCTAAACTTGGTTCTGCTTGTTGATGAAAATAACTGGCCTTTGAAGCTGACCTTAAATTCTTAGTTTTCTGAGGAATGAGCAATGTTCAGTATTATGGAGCTGTTTAGACTTGTTGCAGTGGAGAAATATTTGAGGAATTATCCCTTTCTGTCTTGCCCCCACTTCTGGATCATGGAGGTTTCTTGTCAACAGCTGGGAGTTAGCAGTAGTATTCTATCTAATTAAAAACCTAATCCATTCCTTACTCTTTACCACTGAGCGATAAAATGAAACTATTTTGGATGATTCCTGGGTGTAAACTGCTAAAGTATTGCTCCTGTAGTACTGTTTTAAAAATGTGCAGTTTTATTTGAGAGAGTCCATAAACCATAAATTGTTGTTAGCTGTCACCCAGCTGTAGATGAAAGCTGTCTGGCTGCCAAATTGACAATTCTGTTTCTATATATTTATTGTAGCTATTAAGTCAATCATACGTAAGATGACTTGAGTCTTTATTTTGGTCTCTCAAGTGATCTGGGGGAGTTTATTTTCTGCTTGTTTATAACCAAGCCATCTTTTGTTCTCATTAAGAACATTATATCACTATCGGTTGTGGCTGGCTTGACTATGGTAACTGGTAAGTGGGTGAGAAATTTTCATGGCTATAGTTCTGGAAAACTGAAACCCAAGCATATTTCTTGATCTGATAATCTCAGAATTTCTCCCACAATATAACCTCATTAGGATACTGCTGCTCACTGCCATTTACATTACTGAATGTGATGGGTAGTAGGTATGTTGTATGCTGAAGGGAAGGAGAACAAAGTGGCTCACTTCATGTGATCACCACTAGCCTGGGGAGAGCAGTACACCCAATCTACACTATGTTTGCCTTGAGCTTCTACCATTTCTTAAAATTTGCTTAGAAGCATCTTGGATCCTGTAGCACTATAACAGAGCAGCCAAAGCAGTAGTCCAAGAAGCTGATGAGCAGGCTTTCAGTGTGTTTCATTATCACCACCAAAATGGGTTGCGCTGTTGGGTAAAAAGCAGCTGCATGGTATGTTGTTGGTTGTTTTTTTTTCCTGGTGTAACTGTAGCTATAGGAGTGATTTCTGCCAGCATAGTCATCACTCAAGGACTGCGTTTCTCCACATTCCCCATGTATATAACTGAAACTAGAAGGCTAGTTTTCTGGAGACCTAACCTTGGCTGCTGAACCAGTAACAGCAGTTGTGGAGATGGAAAGGATCATTTGAATTGTGGTGAAAGTACGTTCATGAAATTTCTATTAAATGTATGGCAAACTAGAAGGCTAAGGACGGGGGTATTGAAATAATCTAACTTAACCTTACTGATTGGAGTTCTTGCTTTTGGCAGCTGTTATTTCAGGGAGACAGCAAGAAATCGGTTAGCCTAAAAAAAAATGGGCCAGCAGTGCTGCAAGGGTAATAAAGTACTGTAAAAAAACCCAACAACACTGGTTCAGAACCATAATTCTGTGGCAAGGGGGTACATTCCACAAAAAACGTGGTACGTTGATACAGTCATATCCACGTAAATGTGGTCTTTTACTGCAGACTGTGAGGGCCAGTGCATGATAAACTGGCCCTCAGTTTCTACTGCTACTAGAGGATGAGTTTTAAAAAGAAAAAAAAATTAAGTCCGATTAAAGATATCCTAGGGCAAAGTGTATAATTCCTGGCCTATTTGTATGTATTTAATTGCTGTGACAGGTTCAACTTCTCTGGTGCTTGAAGGTTTACCTTTGTTTACTCCCAAACATTTTCAATCCTTTCTCCTTCCTACTCTGATCTGGTAACAGCATTGAAATTACTTTTAGGCAGGATTTTACAAAGGCATTTTTGCTTCTCTCTGTCCTAGTTGGTTGTTATTTCTGAACTCTAAGCTTGAGTTAATTCTAAGAGCTTAACAACTTCATTTTTTAAACTCACCTGGGTAGTCATACACACAGTCTACAGTAGCATGCTTCATAATATGAGAAACTTTGCATAAAATTTAACAACTAACAGAGAAAATCACAATTCTGCTCACTCCCTCACAGAGTTCTGCTTAATAATGTTACTTCACTTCAGGGCTAAATTATGGCTTGGTAATGGCTGTTCTTCACTTTATATGAACTGCTGGCAAAGGTCTTTGGCACATTTGAGATGAAGTGCTTTCCTGATCTGTTGACCCACATCAGGAGTGAAAAGGCACTGCTCCTGTAACAGTTTTGTTTTCACTCCTGGCAGAAGGCATTCAAGTTGCATCATATTTTAGTACTCACTTTGGACAAGATGTACATGGTGTGCAAAGGGCGAGTGCCAGGATTTCTTAGCATTAGTGATCAAAATAATCTTACTACCTGCTGCATTAGAACAGTAGGCAGTGTTTCTGGTGTGGGGTTTGTTGGGGTTTTTGTACCAAAAACGGAAGAGTTTTCTACTTAATCCCTCTGGGATAAAATAAATAAATAACTAAACGAAATCTAAGCTTTTTAATTTAGGAATAGCCTGATTTTGAAATGTGATAGGTTTGAGCATTTTGTAGGTATGACAGCTAGGGGAAGATGGGTAAATTCTGGACTATCTGGAAGCAACTAAGATGACACAGAAAGAGTCCTCTGGAAATGGTGCGATGATTTAATGTGTTCCAATTTTTGTAGCTGAGAAGGTATCCAGGAGGGTATGATACAGAACTGTGAATAAGAAGTTGAGCACTAAGGACTGAATTTATCGACAGTAGTGGAGTGATCCCAGAGGCAGTGTGAAAAGGCCACTGATGTCCCTAGCAGGGAACACGGAACTCGTTATAATAAAGTTAAATTTGATCATCAGCTACATAAAAGCAATATACATGGACATTAGTGCTTATATGTTGTTATACTTTGCTGCTATAAATATACAGAGAAGTAACAACTTAAAATCACAGACTTCTGTCATGTCTAAAAGTATGTGGCTGTTCTTAACACTATGATAAAACAGCCTTGAATGTGATCAAAAGTTTAATTTGATGCTTTTTTTCTTAATGCTCTTGATATCTAAACCAGGAGGGTCATGCCTCTTTGGTCACTTCTATAGCATTAGATTAATGGAATTCTTCTGTAGGTGTACATGTGTATAGCAGATGGTTTGTATGAGGTCCTAGCAGAAATGTTTCTACAGGGCAGGACGAGCAGCTTGGCAGCCAGACTGGAAACGCTGCCGTGCTCCGTGTCCGTGGGTCAGTTCACTGCAGGTCTGTTAAGTGGTGAGTGGCAAGTAACTGGAAGAGCCCAGGTATTAAGGCACCAGGGAAAAATGCCTTCTTCCTTAGGAGTATTAATGCAGTGAAGAAACTGTAAAAGACCATGTGCAAGCGAGCGAATGTGTTTCAGAAACGCCAGTATTATTTTTTCCCCTCTGTCAAATCTCATCTGCGCAGTAGCCTGATGGACATTTCATAATCACAGCATCAAGTGGTGTTATTTTATTTTCAAGGAAGGATTTTTTTTTTTTTTTTCTGTTGAAGACAAATGCCTAGTAAGTTTATGGGGCAGGTGGGGGGAAAATGGGAGTTTGGGACTGGTTATCGGGAAAACTAAAAACTCTGAACCAGTGGGATTGAGAGGGACAGTCATGTTGGGAAAACATCTGCAGTGTTACCAACTGTTGAGGCTGTTAAACTACGCTGGCGCCTTGAGTTTCTCTGCATTCCTCAGTTTTATTGGCTGCTTTGGGATGCTTTTGAGTCTGTGGTCTTGAATTAATTATACGTTTTTATTTTTTTCTTTTTTTTTTTTTTTCCCTCCTGGCCTGTAGTGCTTTAGGGCAGAAATGAGGTTCTCTCTCTTTGCTAATTGCTCTTTATAGGCTGACAAACTTTGGATTTCTCAGTTTGACCGTCTGTAAATGAAGAGCTTTGTAGTATTTTCTTTGAGGGTAAACACAGCTTCCCTAATCTTTATGTACTTCCAGTGTTGAGGGTCAGAAAATAACTTCTCTTGTAGTCAAGTCTCTTCTAGATGAAAAGCTTTGTTATTGAAAGTAATGGGAAAAGAGGAAAAACTATGCATCTTTCTAGGGTGACTCTTGCAGCGGATTTTAACAAGCTTCATGTTTTGAGAAGTCTAGACTCAATTTTAAGTGACAAATGAGAGAATCTTACAAACTCTTTTAAAAATGATGGGCTTTCAAGCAGCCTGCAGAAATGTATACTTATAAATTCTAATATGCATCCTGGTGACACAATGCTATAAGGAAGAGGAGAACATGTTATTTATTCATACAGGACAGGCTGGATTTATATTTTAAATTTAGAACTTGGCACAACCTTGAGTTTGGGGAATATCTGCCACTCATATATGTACATACAATTTTATTGTATTAGTACCTTCTTTGCTGTGCCAGTTGATCAGTTATCTAACATTCAGTGGGAGTTGGATGTACCCATCTGAAAGTAAAATTTGGGGTTTATTTTAATATTAGCTTTCTGGTTTTTATTATAGTTAAATTTTTTTCTCAGCCATGGTGGGACTACATTGGTGTAAGTGATCAAAATATTTGAACGTTAATCTTTTCATTTACTTCTGTAAATAAAGTAGGAAAATGGGATGGCAAGGAACCAGCTGCAGACCTTGTTAAAATGGGATTGTCAGGATGGTTCTCACGCTGTTCCTGTTTCTTGCTCAGAGTGCATCACTTCAAGTGGAACTGAAATTGGAATAATTTGGAGTAGTGAAAGGGTAGACCTTAACGTGCAGCACAGTCAGACTGCTTGCATTAATATAGATTATTATTTATGGGAATGTGTGGCCTCAGGGTAGTCCCAGCCGTTCTTTATTTTCATACATTTTTATTCAGACATAGTTTCTGTTTGTTTTGTTTAGCTCAGAAACAGGTTTCCAGGTTTGCTCTGTAAGAATGAAACACAGAACCCCTTAAAAATGAACCTGGGAAGAAAGCAGAGAGGCTCTGAGTGAGTGCAGAGGCCATCGGGTAACTGTGTCTTTCCGTGTGTGTTTGGGAAGGAACTGGGAGAAGACTGTGCTGGCATTCCTGAGGATGTTTTGCTGGTGGTCAGGGTTGTAATGATGCAGACGCTTTGAAACACACACTGTCCAAGCCCAGTTCAAGATCCAAGGATGATGCCCTGACAAGAATTGGATTCCTTCCTTATTTCCCAGCAACAGTGTTGCCCCTGGAGTTGCTGGTGGGGTGGTCTCATCGTTTTTATATAACAAGCTGTAGCTGTGTCTCTTCTCCCTTTTTTTTTTTTTCAATTCATTGTGTCTATCCCACAAATACAGTTCAAAGATGTGTTTGTTTGCAAGCTGATATATATATTGTAAGGGTGAAAAGTAGGGTGTAAATACTCATTATTTGTTATCAGATTTGACTTGTGGAGCATGTAATTGCTATTTGAAGTTTCAGCTTCATAGTTTGTATTAATTTGGCATCTTTAATAGTCTTTTAATTGGCTTTGATTGTGCTTTGCAGATGACAGACTTCTAGTTAATATGTACAAAAGTATTTTAAACACTGGCTTTGTTGAAGCATTGCTAACCAGTCACTTATAAACATAGTAAGCATTTACAGAGGAGCTCACTTACTTTACTATAGAACATTAACTGATAACATGGTAATAATTTTGAAATTAGCTCATGAATGTACTTTCAGGCGTTCTGTGATAGCAGCTGAAACTATTCACTTGATAACATTGCTTTTGTAGTCTGTATCTGATCCCCATGAATTTGCAGATTGACTAGTAATCAATCCATCATTCCAACAGCTCCAAAGGACAGATTTGGGCAGATACCCAAGAGTATACTCAGCTCTCAAGAGGTCTGCTTTTCAGCAGGTGGTCAAAATCCAAGGCATTTTTGCTTGCTGCTGGCCAATTTTATTATATGTTCAGGAGACAGAAACTGCATTCTCAGAAAATATTTGTATGGTTTTTTGGGGCCTACTTGTTAAGTTTCCGGTTTAGACAAAAATTCCTAGTTGTGAATTTTACTGCTGATTACACAAGTTCTCAGAAGATATTTAAGGAAGTAATTATTCTTAAAAATGTGCTCGTATCATGTGTTTATGGAGGAAAATCCTATCTTAAGCAGACTTGCTGGGTATTTTTTTATAACATACTAGGTATCTAAAGGCCCAATTCCCTTGTTGCTGTTTTCATACAGTTCAAACAAATGGATTCTACTTTGTTTAATGCTAGTGGTCACTGTAGCTCCCAAAAAAGCCTTCTGATGTTTCTTTTGTGGGTAAGGAGGATGTTCATATTCTGCCACATAAGATTGTAAAAGGTGTGTGGGGCAGGGGAAGGTCTTGTTCAGGTCTCTCCAGCTTTTTATTATGGCTGTGCTTATTGCCTGATTAGTGTTAGTTGCTGCTGACTTTTCTTGGCTGTGTCACTTTCTGTACAGCAAAACGAAGTGTGCATTTATCTGATAGTGAGATACTGCCATGATAAGAATAATTTGGGTTGGAAGAGACCTCCAGAGATCATCTAGTACAAGCTCCTGGTAAAAGAAGGGTCAGTTAGGGGAGGTTGTTCATGACCACGTCCAGTTGAGTGTGACTGTCTCCAAGAGTGGAGATCCCACAACCTCTCTAAAGTAGCCTTTTATTAGTGATCCTTTTGCTGTGGCTTTATGTTTTCAGTATAGCATTAGTTTCCCTTATGTGTTATACTGCTCAACACGTAACAGTTTATTCTGCCAGGCTGTGTATGCCTTCTGTCATGGCCAATACTTTCTCATTTTGGTTTTGGTAGCGTATGTAATTGTTGCTTTATGTGTGGCTCGTGGTATGAGTCCACAGAAGAAGCTCCTGAAGATTTTGAATGGGGTTTTAATGACTGTACAAGATTATGACAGATGGATACCAAATCACATCTTATCGCTTAGATGTCTGCAAGACTGACAACTTGAACCTTGCAAGTTGGAGGTGAGCTGCACTGCGGAGGTGCTGTGTTCCAACTGCAGCTCTGAAGGTGAATTGGTGAGCTTGAATTTGTTGGTAGCATAGGTCATGACTGAGGGTGTCAGGAGAGAAGATGACTGTACACATGGCTGATACAATATGGAATTCAGTTTGCAAATACAAAGAAGTGAAAACCTTGCCAGTTAAGGCAAGGTTTCAAGACATTGAAACTTGATGTTGAGAGGCCAAGGACTGATAGCTGAATGAACTAAAACCACTTCAGTAAGACACTCCCTCCTCGACCTTCTCCCCTGTTGAGCTCAGTATGTAATTACAGTGAGTGCAATCGAAACATAGCCAGAGACAATTTGGAGGGTGGTGACAATGTGAGTAAACAAGCAGAAGAGGAAGGAGGGGCTCAGACAAATGCAGTGACATACTTGTTCAGGATCATCAAGCGGTTAATTTCAGAGCGGGGAACAAAAGGAGCTCCAGGCCAGAACCTGATTCAGCTGTCTCCCAGGGATTTTGAGATCCGGAGATAAAAAAATAACTTGAGAAAAGAGTGCATATTAAAAATACTAGATGGTAATCTAGTGGTAGTTGTCCTAGATTACAACAGAATGTAAAACAACCTGAGCTGCCAGTGAACTGCAGTGAAGATTAATTCCTTTGAATAATGTCTTTCCAGAATTATTTTTTTTCAAAATCAAGTTCTAGCCAGAAAGTAAAAGCAGAAAAAAACCTTAAATTTCAGAATGTTTTAATTGAATAAATTGAAATGAATGATTGAATCAAATGCTTTGTCAAAGCATGGAATTTGTCCCTAATACTAGTTACAGTATCAGAGAGAGTAAAAAGAGGTTAAACTCTAATCCTGTTAAGCTACCAAAGTAGCTGCACTATAATGCCTGTTTTTAAAAGAACTAATCCTTTGGAAAAAAATTAGAATGGTTGAAGGTGCTGTTGAACTTGGCATACTAAACAGAAGTCTAACTCTCTTACTGGTTGATGTCTAAATATTTACCTTTTAAAACTTGCAACAAAAATCAGTTCATTTCTAAAGATCTAACACCGTGTAAAAATGTGTATATTTTTTTTACACAGCCTGATGCTTCCCCCCCAAAAAAAGTATTTTTTCATGAAAGTACAAGAGATCAGTACCCTGTTTAAAGTTAAAAAGCAGCTGGTAGAGCTGTGGCCACACCTGAGCTGGGTTTGTGGGCTATCTCTTCCAGCTGCTTAGTACTATCCCACCCTTTCTCTGATCTCAAGGTGTGCTGACACAACCCGGGGGCAGTTGCTCTTCAGCCTTTGCCTGGGCTAAAATAGGCACTGCAAAGTCTTTTGGAGAATCATTCAGGTTGAGAGGTGTGTCTGGATATCATCTGGTAGAAAGTCCTCTGTTCCCTGGTTACAGCAGGACCACCGTTATGGTTAGTTCAGAGGTAGACCTAAGGAAATGTTACATTTTCACAAATGACGCATTTTGAGAAATAAAGACTAATCTTAACTCTTTGGACTTATAGCCAGAACAGCCTGTCTGCCTGCAGCTCTGAGTGGTCTGAAGTGTTCTTGTTGCCAGCTGGATTTTATTTTTACTGGACGGTTTCAGGAATGGGATACCCATATGCCCGACCTACTGTAACTCATGACTATATTTGTGCAAATATTTCAGTGTATCTCAGTGTAAGTTTGTGAAGTGCACGTGGTGTGTGACAAGTGTGGATGTTGCCCTACTGGAGTTTTTCTAACCATGTTGCAAAGACTCTCCAGCATAAATTCCCAGTCAGTAAGTATGCAGGAGAGCAGAGGGGCTTTTCTGATCATGTCTTTCATATTGTTTTGTTTTTCCTGTAACTATCTGCCTGTTTTCCAGTGCTTCAGGAGCAGGACTATTCTGGTTTTGTTTCTAAACCCCAGCCGTTTGTCTTCAAATTTGTTCTGGAAAATAGTCTACAGATGGATGAGCACAAAGCACGAGATTGCACGAGCCCTGTTTTCCAAGGAAATCAGGCTTAAATTGCACGTCTTTCAAATGAAATGATGCGGTGCTTTTTACTGAAGCAGGCAGGCTCGTCTCCCAGCTCTAGTTAGGGAACTATTCAACTTGTGGATAAAGCCTGGTTATGTAAAATCACCCAAAAAGCTCCTTAAGAACGGCACAGGTGGGTTTCGTTTTCTTTTCTGACCTTCTGACAATGTGGAGAATTGAGAAACATCCTGGCTACAAAGAAATCAAAATGTACCCACTCTGACAATCTTGACAATCCCCCAATTACATCTTCCAGTTTTCTTCTAGAAAGCAACTAGGCAAGTTTTGTGACTAAATGCTACACGTTAGCTTGGTTCCCTTTTTCATATGCTGTTTGGAACTGGGGAGTGGCAAGGAATCAAACCTGAACAGATTTGTAACATCTCGGGTTCTCAGACCTGTAATTCTTTTGGATGTATCAGTCAGCTGTGGCTTCCATGGTGGCAGATGTGCGAAGTTTGTGCTTAGGAGTTTTACTGTGCTTGAAGATTGAGTCAGTCTGAAGGATTCTGAGGTGTCCTTAGAATATTGGTTTGGGTTTTTTTTTAAATGACTAAGGGCAGCCCTCTGGCTACAGCATAAATCACAACAACTAGTACTTGTCACTGGCTCCAAGAGAAAGATGTGTGATCTGCCTGCAGGAATGTGGCTTCTCTCCTTCATATTGCCCTGTTGTTGTGTGACTAGTTGCTTTCCTCTTGTATCCATAGGGTACAGATAAGTCATAAAGGTAAAAAAATAAGAAAATATATGAAATTATGCTGTGATAGAAGCTTTTTTGTTTTATTTTGTTTGTTTCTGAAGAACCTAATGATCTGAGGCTTCTTTTTTGATCGTCAAGCAGATGAAAAACTTGGTGTTAAGTGATTTTTGGTGGTGGTGATTTTTTGCTTTTCAGCATGTTTGAATTGACCATGTTTCTACTGTTCCTCAGATTTTGACTCTGCGTGGCAGAGGAGGTGTTTGCTAGTGATAAAGTGGACTACGTGGATCTCTCCAGCTTTCAGCTAGCTTCAAGGCCAGCCCTTAACGTTTGAAGATGCAGTGCCCCCACCCTAGGGTGAGCATGAAGCACTCAGCATCTCAGATTAGGAGCCTTTAGAACAAAGCTGGTCCATTACTGATCACAACACTTGTACTTTGTCTTCTGCTCCAGGCTGATAGGTGTGCTGACAGTCTGACACCCCAAGAGCCACTGTTCTGTGGTAGCAAGTGTAAGCATGCGAGTTTAGGCAAGGTATCACTTGAGCATGCAATGGCCTCTTCCCTGGGGGGCCGCCCAGATGAGCTCTTTGCTGTGGTGGAGCTGCGTAAAATTGGGAGCAGGCTTTCCTCTTAAGAGAGGCTGGATTTACTGGGAGGGACTCAGGTGTCTTAATCTGCAGTCTGACTGCCTCAGCAGATTTTGGGAAGCAGAAGCTTCACGAATTTCCCTCAGTATTTGAAATGATAATTCAATGTCAGCTTTAAAGGCACTAGAGTATTATCCAGTGCAAACAGAAAATGGTGTTAGGCCTTTGCTAGAACAACCAACTGCCAATAATGCACAACAAATACCCCTACTCCAGAGGACTTGACTTCTTGTATGCCTGGTATTACCTTCAGTTATAGTGGAAATTAGATCATGGTGAAATACTATTTCCTTTCTTGGCCACTAGTATGCTTTTCAACATTGCTTCTTTGCTGAGATGTGTCACTTAATAATACCGTTATTAGATTAATAATTATTCATAACTCTGAATAATTTAAATAAAATGCCCAGAACCCTGCCAGGTCAGTCCAGTGCTTGGCCAGACTGCACCTGGGCCCTGGTGGCTCCTCACTTTTAATGGGGCGGTAAGGTCCTGGGTGGACATCTTACGTTTCTGGTCCACACAGAGGAACATGTTCTCTTGTGACAAGTAAAGTGTATTTTTAGGGCATAATATTTAGATAGCAAAAATTGGAGCTGATGGTCTGTCATCTCCTAATTATTTCTTTTGATGCCTCTTCAGACCCTTGTTACTTATTAGACATGATAATGGGCGTGGCTACTTTATGTTAGGCTTTATTTTCCCCCCTCCCTCCTTTTTTCATAAGGTGAGAAACCTCCAATTTCTGTGCCTGGATAAAAGTAGATATAATCATCTTTGCTGCACTGCTTCTCTCGCTTTTCCCTCAACAATTAATTACAGCTTATAAAGTCACCTCATTCTCCAGAGAAGTTGGCCCTTCTTATATAGAACTTGATAAACTGGAAGCTGGATTATAATGTACCTGGTAGGTGCCAATAGAATCTGCATTTGGCTGCTGGTTTTAAGTGTCTGGGAATACAAACCTAGATTGAAAAAAGTTACGAAGGAAGAATGCATTTCTGCTTTTTCCCCCCAGTAAAAATGTCTGCTGCTGCAATCTTGCCTCTTAGATGGTTAAATTTATTTTTTCAACGGTACTACAGAGTCTGGGATAAGTTTTCCTGCTTCAAGGCAGGCGTTTTTGGAGAGATGGGGAGAATTTTCCCTTCTCTCCAGACTGAAAATATTTTCTGTTCAGAAACATCATTTTCTTCACTGTGAGGGTGGTGAGACACTGGAACAGGTTGCCCCGGGAAGCTGTGACTGCCCCATCCCTGGAAGTATTCAAGGGCAGGCTGGATGCAGGAGCAACCTGGTCTAGTAGGAGGTGTCCCTGCCCATGCAGGGGTTGGATCTAGATGATCATTAAGGTCCCTTTCAACCCAAACCATTCTATCCTTTTGACCTGACTTTCTTTCACATCTGCATTGACCGTGTGTAGTAGTTTTGCACCACCTTGTACAATAACCCCAGAATTTGGATGGGACAGCATTAGTTTATCTTTTTTTTTCTTCTTCTTTTTTCTTCCTTTTTTTTGTGTTTGCTGTATTAATGTGGGGGGGTTTTTGTCATGGAAAGGTGATGTGTGCCTTTGCCTGGAAGTGAGTTCTGCAGCAGTGGTTGGGGAGTATAGCAGTCATCTGTGGAGTGCCGTTATTTTTAGCCCTGTCCATTTCCAGGAATGCCTGCCTACCACTGCTGATGCACAAAAACCCTTGAGAATGTGTAAATTATTTTGGATTTGGAACTTAAAAACTTCTGGCTTCCTCCCCTGCCCCCATATCATTGCAAATCTAGAGCACATCTGTTGAAGCCTGGTGGGATGGCTCAGGAAAGCCAGACCTCTTGATGGAACTGACCCAGTGACTGGGTTTTCCTGGGTCTTTCAGTACTCCCAAAACTTCTGATGGGAAAGCCCTAGTGATGTATTTTCAGGAGGAAAAAGAAAAGTGTGATTTTTCCCTTCTGCTCAGTTAGGAAGGACCCCGTGTGACCTGTACACGTGTCTCTAAGCTTTGTGAATGTTTTCCCCCTCAGGTGCCATTTGCAGTTTTCTCACCACACAGCCCAAGTTTTACAGCCTTCGATTCCATGTCGCTTTTGTTTAACAACCTTAACTGATTTTTGCAAAGCACTCGTGGCTGACTGACTCCCTCCATTTCTCTGGAGTGGTACAGAGCATGGGATTATCCGCGTGCAACACAGCGGAGCCTGGCACTCGGATGAACACGTGTTCTCCCTGTGCTCTGGCACTGCTGGCACAGAGACTGCTGTGTCTGCACGGATCCGGGGCCACTGCTCTCGCCAGCTCCAGAGAGGGAGCTAGCTCCTGGAGCCAGATGGACATGAGCGTGCAACTTGTTCCTCTTTTTCTTCCCAGCCATGTCTCAAGCCGTGCAGACAAATGGGACGCAGCCTTTAAGCAAAACATGGGAGCTGAGTTTGTATGAACTGCAAAGGACTCCTCAGGTAACACGTCTGGCCTATTCCAAATGATAGGATATTTTCAAAACAAAGCCTCTCTCACAGTATTAAAAAAAAAGATGTTAGAGCTCTATTTCTTTTTTCCTTTCTTTAGCAGCATGGGTGTGTGCTCGATGTGGTTGTGTGTGGTCTTTTTAGTGTGTTTCTTTTTAAAAAGAATGGTAAAATATGCAGTCCTTGTGAGGAAGTTACTAAATTCTGTGAAAGAGCTTTTCCTTTATTTTTACACTAGGAAGCGATCACTGATGGCTTGGAAATAGTGGTGTCACCCAGGAGCCTGCACAGTGAATTGATGTGTCCCATCTGTTTGGATATGTTAAAAAACACCATGACGACAAAAGAATGTTTGCATCGCTTCTGTGCTGACTGTATCATCACAGCCCTCAGGAGTGGGTATGTACATATTATTGCAGGGAAATGGGATTTCACTTTAGATGAAAATGTCATCAAGGAAAAAACCTCTAAGTCCTCGGTGTTGATGTGGAGCACTGATGTGCCTGTGCACTGCAAGTTTCTGAACGTGTGGCACACCTTTCATATTTCATTCTTGGGTGTTCAGCCATCTGTGGCCGAGCAGACTTGCCCTTTGCCTTGTATGAAAAATCATCCCATAACTTTGTTGCTTGCAAGCAGCTAAAAACCCCTTATCTTCTATTTTTTTCTTTTTTTTTTTCAATTCAGTAACAGCCAAACAAAATTATACTACATTGTTTACAAAAATGAGTCTCCTTTCCCTTAGTCTTCCTGTTCCTAATAATAAATTGCAAGTTGTGTGGCCTTTCAGCAGTAGTCCTACTTCCAGGCTTTGCTACTGAAACAACCTATGCTGAAAGACAAGTAGTTTTTCTTGAATTCTTCAATTACAAGTTCATATTTTCCCAAAAGCAATAGAAATCTGAGATTTCAGAGATTAAGTCAATGATATATCTATTCCTGATAATGGCAGTTACCTGTGTTCAGAGGTCTCTTAGCAAAAATACATTAGAGGGAAACAAGCAAACCACCAAGACTAAAGATGCCAGTTTTCAGCTCTTGAGGCCTCTTACAGGAAAAAAAATTGTGTGAACCCAACATTTTAGTTAAATGAGAACAAAATGGTAGGAAGAAGACTGTTTCAGTTTTCTCAGTAGTTAGTGCTTCAACTATAATATAGGTTCCTTAATTTTTAATTTTTTTTTCTTGTCCTCTGAGTGCTAGAAAGACTAATATGATTCCCACTAGAGATGCATTTTTTTCTAGGTGAAAATCCAATCCACCCAGAAGGTTAAGGGAAGAACCGGTTTGCAGAGTGGAACTCTTGAACTCCTCAGTCTAAATACAGTTTGCTTAAACATATTTAAAAAAAAAAAAAACAAACAAAGCAAAAAAGCAGGGAGTTCTGTGTTTGGGGTTTTTGTTTAAATACCTGGAAGTACCTGACCTGTCAAAAGACAGAAGCCCCATTCCAGATTTACTATTGATACTTAGTGAGCACTTTGACTACGAGTTGCAGCATTAGGGCAAACTTTTGTTATTACTGGAGAGTTATTTTGGTTTTCTTCCTTCTTGTTCACATCCAGCAACAAAGAATGTCCCACATGTCGTAAAAAGCTAGTTTCAAAACGATCGCTGCGACCAGATCCCAATTTTGATGCTCTCATCAGTAAAATTTATCCAAGCCGAGATGAGTATGAAGCTCATCAGGAGCGGGTGCTAGCAAGAATCAGCAAACACAATAACCAGCAAGCTTTAAGTCACAGCATTGAGGAAGGCTTAAAGATTCAGGCTATGAACAGGTACGTAATCCATCTAGTTTCACAGAATCACAGAAGCCTTCTGGTTGGAAAAGCCCTTTAAGATTATCAAGTCCAACCATAACCTAACTCTGCCAACCATTAACCTAACTCTACCAAGCCCAGTGCTTAAACCATGTCCCTCAGCAACACATCCACACAGATTCAAACACCTCCAGGGATGGTGATTCAACCACCTCCCTGGACAGCCTGTGCCAGTGTTTAATTACCCTTCCAGTGAAAAAGTTTCTTCTCATATCTAATCTAAACCTCCCCTGGCACAACTTGAGGCCATTTCCTCTGTCCACATGTAACCTTGTTTGCCTTAACACTAAAAATATGGTGTCTGTCCTTGCTCCCTTGGGATTATACCTTGGGATTCCTCTTCTCTCCTCTGAAGTCTGCCAGAATAATGTTTAACTTCTGGCAAAATAATTGTTAACCTTTTGTCTACTGATAGAAGCCTTTGTATTGCTCCCTGCAAGGTCTGTAGCAGCCTGATGTAGACAGCAGGTTTCAGCTTAGCCAGACAATGGCTATGATGTCTATGTTGGTGCAGGATTCATTGGATTAGTTTATTGCCTAGTACTATTGCATGCAAATAAATGCACATCATGGCAGAACTTAGGTTTTAGCTGTCACTTAATTCACAGAGCTGGAACATACAGTGTTTATGCTGTAGTGAAATTCTGGGTGTGTATTTCAGCCTAAGAGAGCCAGCTGGGAAAGAGGCCCCAAACTTTACATTGTGGTACAGCATAGTGGGATTTATATTTTTAATCACAGGTGGGTTCATATTTAGATGAAAATAATGGTCTAAAATTGACCTGAAAAACAGCTGTATGAAGCAAAAAATGGTCTTTAAAAATGTCTAAAAGGTGTTTGAGGGTTAGGGAAAAAACCTATGAGTTTTTCAGAAAGAATGCATTATTAGGTTACTTTTAAAAGAACATTGAAAAGTGTAGTGCTTGCATGTGCATGTGTCTAACTTCTGGCGTGACGGAGACTGGGACAGGGAGGAGCTGCACAAGCACTGTGGGTCTGTACCTGGGGTGAAGTCTGACTGCGGATCAGGGTTTATTTCTGCCTGTTTCTGATCAGGCTACAGAGGGGCAAGAAGCAACAGATTGAGAATGGCAGCGGAGCAGAAGATAACGGTGACAGTTCACACTGCAGCAATGCCTCGACGCACAGCAATCAGGAAGCAGGGCCCAGCAATAAGAGGACCAAAACATCGGATGATTCGGGGCTAGAACTGGACAATAACAACACCACGGTGGCTATAGACCCCGTGATGGATGGTGCTAGTGAAATCGAGTTAGTCTTCAGGCCTCATCCAACCCTCATGGAGAACGATGACAGTGCACAGACAAGGTAAATGTATTCTATTCGTCTTCATGTTATGTTCTGTTCTGGTGGTTCCGTTTTCTATCACTCCTTGGGGCTTTTTAAAATCAATCTGCTTTGGTCATACCACATACTGTTTAACTGTATGGACTCCTTCCCTCTTTCCACTGCAAGTTGGGTAGATAGTACTGCTCAACCATTATTAAGAATACAGTGACAATCTGTGTTAAGCCTTTGATCACAAATAAGTATGGTGTTAAGTGTTTCTAGCATTGCAGTTTACAGTACGTACTAGGAAGACAGTATAAAGTCAGCCCCTTTCTACTATTCTAAGGTTCTTTGAGAATAAATGAACCTAGTTTAAGTGTCAGCAGTTTTCAGAGCAGCTTTGTGTCAGCAGGATTTGTAGGCTGAAGCTTTTCCCAGCATTTTTGTTCATGGTCCAGTCCACGCACAGACTGCAAATTTTGGATCACAGCAATGAGCAGTCTCATGGAGTTTCCTCAGATCTCTTCCTGGCTTTCTCTCCCAACAAGACATCTCTCTGTAGTGCCTATATAAATACATTGAGAGCTTCAGCCAGGTTTTCTTTTTGGTTTGGAATTGCAAGAGAGTTCTGGGGGTTGTTCTGAATGGCAAAGAGAAAGCTGAGCTTCTGGGAGAGGCCCCAGCGTTCCTATCAGCCTTTAATTCTCATGTGAAGAATTAAAGTGAGCACAGATAGTAAGACAATAGGAAGAGTAACAAGGTGCTGAGTGCCCTATGTACAGCTTTCATTCCAGGCACTTCAGACTACATCTCAGCAGTCTGAGTAATTCTCTAAACTCCTTGGCAACCTGTAACCAGCTTTTTCATTAAGAGCAGATGAGAGAGCAGTGCTGTCTGCTCTCTAAAAAGAGCTAGAAGGCCTGTGGGAGAAGTGTCAAAAAGATCCAAGGACACTTCAGAGCAATATAATTTGGTAAACTGCTTGCACATCTTGGGTGAAGGCCATTAATGTTCCTGTTTGTGAACTTCTCTAAAGGCCTTTTCACACTTGACGCTTAATATTTCAGGGTGTTCCACATGTCTTTTCCCCATACCTGCAATTCAAGATGTCTTTGATTATCTTTGTGGTGGTTGTTGCAGATATATCAAGACCTCGGGCAATGCCACCGTTGATCACTTGTCCAAGTACCTAGCTGTGAGGTTGGCTTTGGAGGAGCTTCGGAGCAAAGGAGAATCAAACCAGATGAACCTTGACACGGCCAGTGAGAAGCAGTACACCATTTACATTGCTACGGCCAACGGGCAGTTCACTGTAAGTAGAACTGCTGTCAAAGAGTAGAAGTGAACACCAACCCGTCTTTGATACAGATTTGATTAAAATCCACTCAGCTGGACTTCCTCTGAGTTGGCTTAGGGATAAAATTCACAGCGCCAGGTTTCTTATGTAAAAGCAGGTCGACTGTTTTTTAGGAGAATGCACAGCAAAAGCTTGGTTAACAGAAAAGGAGGCATATCAGTTACTTGGGAAAAATCCAGTGAAGCCAGCAGCTACTTGCTGACTTACACCATTATTTTACAGTTGAGATTAAAGAAGAAAAATACTACTTCATTTGACAATCTTGTTTCAGGAGCAGATAACTCTAGCACCAGGGAGTGTCTACTGTATGGTGGCATTTCTTCAGTGCAGGCTTCCAATATTCCACTATGAAACAGCTGTGAGTACATGTAGGGAAGAATCCCTTCAGAATATACAGATGCAGCAACAAGGCAGTGTCACGATTGGATTGAGCCTGGTCTTACACTTAGGCATCTGAATAAAATAAGTCTTCTGGTTAAGAGATAGCAAGGTGTTTTGCAAGAAGAATCTGCTCTGAACCTGGCTACAGATTGCCCCTTAGACAAAAGCAGAGATGCTGCTGGTGTAAATACACATCTACCACTGCCTCTGTTTGCAGCGAGGAGTTATTTACAACTATATTCACTTTGCAGATGTGCTGTTCAGTGCTGGTTTAGTGCAATCAGCAGGAGTTCAGAACAGCCTGCACTGTTGCTTTTCTGCGCCGAGCGGTTAGCTCATTACCTGTGCCACATCATCAGTCACTGCATTCCTCCAATTCTAACAGCATGCTCCTACAGCACGACCCAGGCAAGCCATTGGATTGACTTAATTTCTGTTTTGGTCCTCTCTTCTAGGTATTAAATGGGTCATTTTCCTTGGAACTGGTCAGTGAGAAGTACTGGAAAGTGAACAAACCCATGGAACTGTACTATGCACCCACAAAGGAACATAAATAAGCTGTGCTTGAAGAGTGAGATGGAACTAACTCTTTTTATAGCTATGATTTCTTCAATATTAAAAGAAGGCACCATCATTCATGGACAACACACATGATGCCTTCAGCTCTCTCAGTATACTTATTAATGATTAGACAGTATTCTGGGTTGTATTTAATTTAGTCTTTGCGTTGGGTTTTTGGTTTTCCCCTAGGAGACTGAATTGACCTTCTCCTGTGCATCCCAGTGTTTGACATGCTTTTTAGTTCCTAATGCATGATAACTGAACGAGTGTTCCACTTTGGAATGTCTTCATTTTGTCCAGGTCAATCTGGATTTCTAATACATTTGACACGGTTATAGTAGCCTCTGTGAAGTATTGAGCTTTGGATGGCTAAGTCAGTCTATTCCATAGTATCATATGCCAAGGAATGTGTTAAATGTTGTAATTTGCTCATGATTATCCATGTAAAAGATAGGTAGAGAACTGATTTATGATAGTCTGGCAGCTAGATGTCATCAGATTCCCTGGAAAAGATTGATTAGTCTTGTGAACTATTTTATTGTGAACTAATAGAGCTGAAGTGAGAAAACTGACACTTTAAAACCTTGCTGTTTACTGGGCTTAATTCCTGAGATTGGTTTGCTTTTGAGTATTTCAGTCAAAAAACCCCAGGACTCCTCCCTATGTAGCACATTCCAGTTGTGGTGCACACTGCAGTTTCCATCTGGCCCCGGTGCAGCGTTACCCTGTCCTCACAAGCTTAACTGAAGAAAATCTGGAGGTTTTACAGCCCTGCTCTGTTCCCCACAATTATGCATTTTTATGGTGAATGTATTAGAGTATTCTGTAAAGAACCATCCCGAGAACATTTTTTAAAAAGCAAATCCCCAAAGTTCCAGCACATGGATATAAGGCAACATCAAAACGCTTTGCTCTATAGAATTTGTGCCACCTCAGTTCTGAGGTTATCTGGGATCCAGCTTGAGCAGGGAGGGCTCCAACCATAAGCTGCTCCAAGATTGTATTTTCTTTTTCCCCCTTTTTTTTTTACCATAGCTTTAACAAACAATAGCACTTTGGAAGACGATTTTAGTACTTGACAAAGTTTACCATTTAGTGTCTTAAATTTAGGTTCAAGTTTTAAAACTTGGCAGTAGGCTGCTGTGTGAAGTCCAGTGGCTAATGTTCATTTGCATGTAAGCTCCTCTTGCCTTGCTCTGGACCTTGCTGTCACTTCATGGGGGTTGCTTTACCTATTGGCATCCTGTCTGAAGGCCAGTGGTGTTACTGGGAGATTCCCCCATGCTCTAAGACTTGCTAATGAAGCCTTCACCCAGTTGCACCTGAAGCTAGAAGCAAAAAATGTTGCCAAGAGGCAAGAGGTGATACACTTTGAACCCTGAACTAAAATATGGTGTTGCTCCTTCTTTGTCTTGCCTGTAGTGAAGACTGGTTTTGGCATGTGGTACCTAAGTATTCAGATGCTTGGGGATTCTCTTGGGAAGGAAGTACCCTTCCAGTGCTTCTGTCCATCAAAGCTAGCACTTGTAGATATATGTCCCTTCCCACTGCTGCTCCAGATCAGCTTTATCCTAATGTGAAAACTGCACAGGCTTCTTTCATGAAGTTACTCAAAGACTTGGGATTTTTTTTGTGACATGAAACAGAAGTTTTGAAGTTGCAGACAACAGCAGGAGCAGTTTTTAAGGAAAAATATTATTCCTAACTTTCTGATGAAATGTTGCATTGTATAGACTAGTAGTGCATGTCCACTAAATATAATCTGGGGGATGGGGAAGCAGTGATTATAAATGCTTTAAATTATCTGGGGAAACCTCTCGATTAGTTGCAGCATACCTTCCCGTCGTGGTAGCTAAGGTAATGTCCAGTCCCTTAAGCAAGAGAGATGTGTGTGAAGCTGAGCAGTCTGTCACTTTGTCCCCAGTCCTTTAAAAAGCGTGGGAGAATGTGAAGCTTTTATTTTAATGTTGTAGTGAATTTACTGGATATTTATGTTCTTTAAATATTATATATATAATGTAGTTGTTTGATTAAACCATTGATTGCACTGTGACTCTTTAGTGCTAAAAACTATTTTATTTTCCAAATGACTTTACCCTTCCACCTTTTAAAGCCATGTTATTATTTTTGAAGTACATAATGTATGCTAGGTATGAGTAAGCTCTAGTATCCAACTGAAGTCACATTGAAGTTCTCGTATTGACAATAAAAGCAAAAAAAAGTTAACCTACTGGAAATGAATATAATTCATAAAGGAAGTGCTTTGCAGAGCTTTTGTTTGTTAGTTAGTGCTGCCAAGTTTGTGGTTGTCTAGAGGAAAGTGTTGGAATGAGGAATGCAGAGGTGAGGTGGAGTGCAGCACGAAGAAGATAAGACTGCTTTTGCAGAGACCTGTCAGAGGTGCTGCTGTTCTACATTGGGTCATGGAGCCCTAGAGCTGGGATGGAGGTGTTTCACAGCACTCAGGTTAAAGCCAGCAACTTCGGTTCCATTTCACTGTATATTAAGCAGCTTTAACAGAAAACTCTATAGGACAACTGTTAACTAATCATTTGGCTTGAGGTACATTATTAAAAAAGAAGTTCTGTTCCTTTCCTTGTTTTATCTCTGCTGTTGCAACAACTTTTAACCAGAAGTATGCACATAAATTGAAGAGGGAATGCTTGTGTAGACTAAGAATGAGGTTTTTGAGCTGTACGGAGCTCAGCTCTCTCTGGTTGTGGAAGGAGGCCCCTTGCTGCCTGTGCTTCTGCTGCTCGCTGTGCTGACTGGTTTTCAGAGCTGCCTTTGAAAAGCTTTGACTCCCTTAAAGCTTCCCTCCATTACAGTTCAACAGAAAACACCCAGAGAGCTCATAAGCAGCTACTCCCTGCTGTATGCAGTGGGTAGGTGGACATGTCCCTCAGCTAAAAAGCCACAGAGGTGCTACCGTGCTACCCATACTGGTGACTAGGTCATATCCCAAAACCTGTTTTCCATCATCCTCTAGTGTTTGTCTTCCAGCATGATCAGCTGATAACCAAACACTGATTTCAGTATCCTAAAGGCTCCAGCAGTTCACCAGTTGATTCTCTGTTCAGCACAAGCCACTTGAAGCAAGTCCTGGATCTGACAAAGTTCTGGTTGCATGCTGAAGGTCTGTCATTAGTGAGAGCAGCACAAAGTGCCTGGCAGAGAAGTGGTACACAAAGTATCAGCTCAGGCCTGATGGTACAACATAGATCAGCTCCAAGAATGTAAAGAGAATCAGTAGTAAGCTTGCCACCAACACCTGCTTTATCCTACCTTATCTACTACTGTATTTACTACTGCAACAGCCAGCTGTGGCACTGCGGATGACCCAAATTGATCAGAACAGCTTTGAGCCATGCTGCTGTGCACAGAGCACTGCTGTGCTGTCAATGTGTTTCGAGGCACAGCTGAGCTTTGCTCCTCAAACCTTGTTTCCATACAGCACAAGAACAATGTGCTAGTCATGCCTTCTAATAGTATCAAGAAAGAACAAGGAGAAGCTTTGAACAAAAACTAGTGTTCTGTTAACTAATTAGTGCAGGGCTAACCCTACCTGATGAACAACTGAGAAAACTATTGAGCAGAAAGAGAATTCTCACAGGCCTGAGTTACAAATGCTTCTTCAGCTGGTCTCCTTGTCCCAGCTTATTATTGGTTCTGCCCACTTGACAGAGGAAAAAAGCCTAAATTGTGTGGACAAGCCTGAACTTCACTTTCTCTGCCCCTCCTTGAGCACAGCTGTGAACACCAATGAATAGTTGCTTGGACTTGGAAAAGAGGCACAAGACCGTCTGTAATTGAGGAGGAGGAGCTGTAAAAGTAAAAAAAAAGACTTCCCACAACAGGCTTCAGTTAAAACTTTCTTTTTAGCCTACTTTACTGTAACTGGAACACTCTCTTTTGCTCCAGTTAACGGCCTATGACTGGATCTATCCCATTTACATTAACACTATCTGCAAGTACAGCCTTCCAACATTCTCTCCAACTTGAAAAAAATAGTGTTCCCGAGTTGTTCTTAACTTTATCTTTCCAGTTCGATCCCAAGTTATCTTTGGAAAACAACTATAAGCATTAAATTTTTGAAGGAAACAGAGTTTGTTGCTACATCACTGCTGAAGTACAATCTATTACCCTTTTAGTGGTCTCCTCTTTTTTAAATTAAGACAGAACAAAAATAACTCATTACCAAGGCAGTCCTGAATTTAAGATGGTTAATTCTGGCCTGACAGGAGCTTAAGAAATTCTGTGTAATTAGGATTGTATCAGTCACGATACTCTTGGTTGGCGCTCAAGGAGAGAGAAGCAACACTCATACTGTGAAGTTTCAGAGAGGGATAAATAAGAATAACCACCCCTCACACTCTGCTCTGAGATGAACCTGGCACCAAGGGCCAGGCTCAACACCAAACCTGTGAAAAACCACAGCAGCCAGTTCAACCATGGTAGTTGTTCCCAATTCCACTGAAACACAGGGATAGGGTATCTGAACAGTCTGGGGGAAAGAACCGACCAAGTCAAGCTTATTTGGTTGCAATGCTGCCATGTATTTAAGCAAACCAGAACCGACTTCCAATGCACAGCATCTTTGCTCATTCACAGAAGAGACCTTTTTCAACAGCTCAGATTGCTTTACTGATAAATTCATAGCAAAACCTCACCTACAACTTCAGCTTGTGGTGCCTTCTCACTGTACCCTTTCGCAGTACTCAACCAAGCACGATCTCTGAACAAACTACTTACAGGGGCTAAACCAGTTCACTACAGTTTGGTTATAAAATAAGGTTTGAGTAACAGTCATGGCACCATTCCTTTCTGTTCTTACTTGTGTTAGGTCCTTGTGTGTAGGCAGCACTATGGAAACAGAACTGAATGCCAAGTTACACGTGCACTCTGGAGCCAGAAGTGCACCGAGTCAGAACTTTCTGGCTTGCTTAAACTCAGATCACATTTTATCCAGCAATATTTTATCATCTTCACATGACCTCTCTGAATTGTAACCAGTCAGGTTTTAGGAATTATTTATTTTAGGAATATTTAATTTCACATTCACCTCATGCTCAGAAATGCTTAAGACTTCTGGCCTCATCCACCCTTCTGGATTCTGAGCTGCAACAAAGACTCATGAGCAACCACAGTGCCTCAGTATTAAAGTGGACGTGAGCATAAAAGCAAGTCACTGTCTCAGAGACCTTCTCACAGGAAGTACCTTGACCACACACGCTGCGACCAGGGGCAGGTTCTGCTACAGAATTCTAAAATGTATTTTCAAATTAAAAGGGCAGGCAACTCAGATTTTAAAAATCCAGTTTGGTAAGAAGTACTGGCTCACTTGAACAGGGTGTGCTTGCAAGTCTGTCATCTGCCGGTCAATGAACAAGCTGATCTGCGTTAATCAGCCGCACAGTGCGTAGGGTAGTTTTTTGTGAACACGGCAGCAGCCATGCCAGATTTTTCATCTTCCAGAAACCCGGCATTCTCTGCGGCAGCCTGAGCAGGTTCTCCTGCCTGGACATCTTCAGTTAGATGGACAGGACCTTCTGCCTGCCCTCCCGTGTATGTGGGAGTGCTGTACTTCATAAGAATAGTCTTAAACTGGGCCAAGGGCGCGTTCGTGCGAACTCCCATAGGATCAAAGTGAGTTCTACTTACTCTGTATCCAGCTTCTGAGAGATAGTTTAGGAACTTATTTAACCTGAAAGAAAAAAAAAAGAAAGGAGTTAATGGTGATAAGGCTCATTCAGTACAGGTTGTATATCTGCTGTCATAGTCACGTGAGACTGGAACTTAAAACCCTTACTTTGGCATGTTTGTTCCTTTAATACTGTGTCTGTGGATGTTGTAGTAAAACGCAGGGTGCTCAGCACTGTTCTCAGCTTTCTGCCGCTTGGCCGTGTTTCGAATCACTTCTTCACTTTTTCTTTTTCCTGGACCACAAAAAGTGCCAGTGAAACTAGTGAATCTTCAGTGAGACCACAAAAAATGCCAGCGAAGCCAAGTGAGTACATACAAAAACAAGCCATGTAGCAGCTCCACCTTTGTGTCTGCTTGTACAAATTGTTTTGCAAAGTTAAAACATAGCCTGAATTTAATTAACATGCAATTTTCAGTAATAAGTCAAGCAGGCTTCATCGAGTACTCACTATTCTGCTTTTACCAGGTAAATATGATTCTGGATGAAGGTAAATTAAAATCAGTATTCAGTAGGAAGAAAACTCCCAAGTACCAGTATAGTTAAATATAAAAAAATGTCAACACTAGGTTTGCTTAGCTATCACTTAAACTATTGAAACTGCTAGAGCTACGCCAAAATTATCTACTTACCATGTAGCAAGTAGGATTCTGCAGAATTATTTGGTGCTTTAATATATACACCACACTCTTCTAGAATACAATTAAAAGTCAAAATTAATTCTACTGTAAGACAGTAAAATGGCCTTGTTAAACAGAAACAAGTAATACCACATTCTGGCCTCAAGAAGAAAGTGTAGTAAGAAGCAGACGTGGGTAACTTTTACTTACTAAGTCAGTAACTTGAATTTAGAGGGGATATTAAAAATATGACGTAATTTAAGGAGCAGAATGGCATTCCTGTACAGAAAGCCCTTTCTTTTAGCACACTGATTTGCAATCCCTGCAGAGTATGCAGAGCATGACAGCTGCAGTCCTCTCTTCCTAACAACACAAACTCTCAGGTGGGGATTGGACACACCAAAGAACTAGCAGACACTTGGTATTTCCATCTCCTTCAGGGAACATGTGGATTTCCGCCGGGCAACCAGCCTGTGCTATGTTTATTTGGTTTGGGATCTGTCACACTGATTAAAGATGTCTGAATCCAGCACTCTGCCTCTGACACACCCTGCTCTTTTTACAGCACCAGAGACCAGCAGCCAAGAGCTGACAAGTCCCACACTGCATTCAGTTTTATGGATACAGTGCGTTAGTAGGAAGCTGGCAAAAAGCAGCATCTCTCTGAACTGCCATAAAGCCAGTCCCCCTTGTGAACACTCTGCCATTTTTCTTACCTTGTTTGTTCTCATCGTAAGAACTATGGGTAGAAATATGCTTTGAAGTTGTGCATTCTGCTTCACAAACTAACGTCTTCAGAAGTGGCTGAACTTCATCTAAACCATACTGAACAGCCTCAAACAACATTTTTCTCAGGAACCCAGTGTTAAAGAGGCCTCCTGACCTACAAAATGGAAGACAAGTGAAAAGTTAAGACTTCGTAACGAAAGCAAAAAAGTTGCTCTCCAAATCTCTTGCCCAAATGGATCAGCAATTACATTACACAGAAGTGCTGCACCAGGCTGGCTGTGTTCTTAACTTAGCAAGATCGAATGGCATTTTTTTTTTGCAAGGACAGGAGCACTGGTCTCATGTTAAAAAAAAAAATAATCAAGATCTCAAGAACAGTGATTTTATTTCTGCCCTGCTATGTTGAGGAAGTAATTTAACCCCTCCCAGAAAGATACTGTCAGTTGGCAACCATTTTTAATACTGCTTTGAAACGGTTAAAAGACCTTTACCAAAAAGATTTACTTTTGTTTCACTCAAGAGAAAATTCCAAGTATTCATTATCAAGAAGTGTATAACGTTACCATTAACACATGCAAGGATTTACTAAATACATTCTCCACAAGTAGAGAGTAATAAAGAGTTGCTTAACGTTTGGCAAGTAGAAGAGCACACAGCCAGGTTCTCTTGTGCAGGACATATTACCTAAGTTGCACTGAATGTCAAATCCAAAGCAAGTTTGTTATTATTTATTAACTGGTTTGAAACTAATCTCAGATTCTGTGTTGGGTTCTGAACTTACCAGAGAGGGCCAAGAGCCACTGCTGTCTTCCCAGGCATGCTGCCATGACAATCACAAGGCAGCTGCTGATAGGGGTTTTCTGCAACAGAAAAACAAGATTCAAGTTGTTTAGAAATAGTCAGCAAGGCCTACTTCACTGGAGGGACTTCAGTGGGGCTATTTGGAAGAGCAAGCAACAGCAGAAGCATGACACTGTTCTCAGTTCTAGCAAGCACTGTGTACAAGAATTTAGTGACCGACGACTTGATCTTTAATTATTGTTAAAACACAGAAAAAAATAAAGCCACGTAACTTCCCATGTTTCTTGGCAGATTTCAAGCAACAAGGACATTATTAGCCTTCCTACACTTAGATCTAAGTAGCTGTCCAGTACCAACAAAAAAAATTCTGACGTCAGCCAATTAAATTTACAAAATGCAGCTTACCTACAAGTCTTATAAGCTCACTTGCAATTAGGGCATAAAGCAAACAACTCATTTACCAATTAAGATCTCTACTGTAACACTGTACTTAGCAGTTTTTCATTTCTAATTTTTACAGATCTTTTTAATAATGAGCCCACTGCATGTTCATGCACCTGAATTCGAGGAGGGCACTGGAAGACCACACCAGCTGGCAGTTACATATTCCAGAACCTGTAACTTTGATACAAGGTTTTTCCTTTCCCATTCATTCATGCTGTTGATTTTAGTCTCCTACCTTTGGCTAAGTCGTGTAGAGAGACAGCCCATAGAGTTGGTTTTTAACCTAGAGGCTGCCATCATTTGCCACCAAGTGACAGATGAATTACAGGAGCTAATGGTGTGTTCCTCTCCTCCCCCACCTGTCGACGTAAGGTGTTTCTATCAGGCAGGTACAGATCCTGCCCGAGGCCAGGCAGAATATATTCCCTCACCTGAGGGGAAGGTGATGCTGCTTAGGCCACTACATTTTAAGGTAGCTGAAACAAACAGGAGAAAAGGAACTCGACACTGAATCCATCAGCTGCCACTTGTATGGAGGAACAAAACGGTGGCAAAGACTGTCCCACTCTTCATGCCCTTCACTGGAAGGATAGATCCACGGGTATATCAGGCATCCCAGCAGCTACAGCTAGCTGGAATATATCCAGCTAGTACATTTACATATCCTATCCAGTACATTTACAGCAAAATCCATGCAGACAACTAATCTAACCCACTGCCATAAAGCATGGTACCTTCTCCACCTCCTATCTCACAGCATCTCCACCTCTTTGTTACATTATTTCTTTACTAAAGGAATGTAAATATAAACAAAGCCTGAACAAGCACAAAACAGATACAGTAATCGAACCTTCTAGGAAGTACAAAGGAAAATCCATTTACCTTCTACCATATTACCCCCTTTCTGAAAAATTCTCTCCTCGCACCACTGGCAGTGGATGAGGTATCTTATTTTCTTGGCCGAATCATCCGCAGAAGATGGTCCCCTTAAAACTCTGACCACTACTAGAACAAAATGTTCTAGAGCTACTGCGAGTAAAACTTCAATGCCTTTGTTACAGCGAGCTGCAGCTCTGTGAAGGAAAAACAAACACAAAACCACGTCGTACTGAAATCAGCAGACTCAGATTGCCACAGAGACCTGACCCTGCTGGAAGATCCTTGAGCTCATCCACTTCCTAGAAAGAGATACTAAAGATCTGAGAAGGTCATCAGGAGAAAGTGTTGATTCTTGAGCGTCTAATTTTCTCAAGGCAAAGCAAATCTTGTTTTACTTCTTTTTATGGTGTCTAGAAATCCTGGTCTGCCATCTGCATTATCTTTCTATCCAAATGCCTACCTGTTGCCAGGATATTGTAACAAAAATATAAACATGCTAAATGAAATTCCAAGAAAGCAAAAATGTAGAGGGACACACATTATGATAAATCATTGAATCTTGATCAAATAAGGACTGTGGGAAGGTAGGGGAGCCGTTCCTGAAGAGGTAAGAATCAAGAAGGAAGAAGAAATCCTCAGGGGAGTTGGAGCATGTAGCCCAGAGCACAATCCAAACTTTTGTTTGAGCAGCATGTCTGTAGCTAAGAATATTCCACAGGGAACAACTTCCACATGCAGGGAGATAGAGAAATAAAATCTAAGCAGAATCAGGTCAGGTTTTTTGCTGCCATTCAGACAACCTCTGCACACTTTATTTCATCCCTCTGTCTTTCCTGAGCACTGGTCCCATCCTCTTGTCTGTATCCTTTTTTCCCAATTAGGGACCAGGTTTTATGTCTTCAACTATTTAACAGACTGAATTTACTGAGAGTATCTACGTGCAAATGACTGATTTCACAAATCAGTAATTACATGTATCTTTTTAAGCTCCAGCATGAGAACCTGAAGTGAACATCAGTTTCCACTGAAGCAAGTCTAACTGTACTGCTGAGCTAGAAGCCATTCAAGCAGTTTAATTAACATTTATGAAGTCCTATGCAGCACTAAAATGACCACAAAATGTACAGAGGAACAAAAGTTTGCAGATAGGCAACTCTGGGATTTACTTTCTTCATTACCAACCCTCTCACCACCAAAAAAAATCCCTCCCCACCATCTGAAACCCCCTAATACCCTCTTAATGCCTTTTCACCTGGCCCAGCTTTTTAATTTAGAATTGACATCCTGCAGCAGCACACAAAATATAAAACATGAATTTTTGTATCAAGAAGTTTGGCTTTTAGAATTAAAGCATTCTGGAAACTGAACACGTAGAACCTCCAGAAGCAGTCTGAAGTTTTGTATCGTTAATTCTTTTTATAATGAAGTTTCTACCAGAATTGGAGCAAATCTGTTTCAGCAGTACCTTGTCACAGCAGCAATGACTATTCTGGCTGCAAGTTCCTTGTAGTACTCTGTTCTGACAATAGTGCATCCATAATGGCGCAGGGCAACGTGCTGAGCCTTGGCATAGAGAGAACTGATGTCTGTGGATGTCAATGACACAATTCCAAGATTTCTCACATTCCTAAAGGCAGAATCCAGATAATTCACAGAAGTTCCAAAGGGGTCCAAATGGCTGAAAAGAAAGGAAGTCCCACTGAGTAGCTATAGACACCCAAGAGTTTAGCCTCAATCTCAGGAAAACACTGTTTTATAAGCTTCACTTATTGTCGTATTTAAAATGAGAAAACAGAAATAAAATGTCCAGCACACCTCTCATAAATTTCTCTGGACTATTGAAGTGTCAAATTGAAAGGGCTAGGGCAGCACTGTGCTGAAAAAACACACACTATAACCAAGGCAGCAAGTATTTTATCTTTTTGTTTCATCCTGACCCACTGACTAATTCAACATTACAAGACTTCTGGCCTGATGCTCACCTTCATCCTTTAAACACAGGGAAACTTCTAGAAACAAAAATACCTTCAAACGTATGCACCGCTGTTTATGTCCTAAATAGACTAATTTTCAGCCTGAATACCTGCTGCTTAATTAGCTTAGATCTGGATGTTACTCAATAAAAAAAATTCCAATCACTTTTTTTGTTGTCTGTGTAGGTTTTGAATGGACACATCTATAAACCCAACTTGGACGAATCAGCCTGTTTCAATTGAAAATTAATATGCTGCAAAATGGGTTAAATGGAGATGCAATAAAGTCCTACCCAACAAGATGCAAATGTATACATTTTCAACTAACTGAAAGGTTCAAGAAAAAAAATAATTCGTAATTCATCTTTATCAAACAGACAATGAAGTTATACAAACTATAGTTTGGCTTAAAATTTTCATGTACGTTTACAGTCCACTCTGGATGCCAGAAGGGCTTAATATTTTTCCAGCAATTTCTAAACCACTGAAGATTAAGGTTCTGTTCCCACACCATTCCTGGGACAATAGAATTACATTTAAAATACCAAACGATTTGGCTGTTGGTGGCTTCTCTCATTCCAACTTTGCTAAATAATCATACACTGGCAGATGGGGTGGAGTGTATCATTATGAAACCAGAAAATTATTAACAGAAACACTGAACACTTACATAAAATCAAATGCTCTCAAATGCATGATCACGTTGGCATCCATTTTTGTCACCTCAACGATGTCAGTACTTTCTCCTCCATCTCCCACAGTTTCATCATTGTCTTCTTCCTTAGTGTTTAATTTCACCTTCATTTTGTTTAACTGGCAGTTTTCCTGAATCATTGTCACAGAATTTTCATTACTATCATTAATTGTAACTTTCACAGAACTTCTGAGATGCTTTGCCCATTGTAATCCCATTATACCTAAGGAAAGACAGAATTGTAACTCCGTGACAGAATAATGAGATGGTTTCTGGGTCGCTGAACTCTCCAAAAAGAAAATTTATCTTTCTAAACGCTTAGAATACAGAAGCGTGTGATGCAACTGATGTCATGTTCCTACAAAAAAGTGTTGGTGACCTTCTGCCTCAGCACAGAGTGACAATGGGGTCTGTAAAGGGACAGTCTATCTGTCACCTTCTTATGTGATAATTTGGGCTATAGACCAGAAGACCTGTGATTCTGGCAGCAAGCTGGACCCACAATCTGCAGGAGAGCCCCTTGGCCTGTTTAGCGCTCCAGGGCGGTTGACAGACTCCTGGGACAGACCACCATGCAACACACACATCGGAACAGGTACTGGGAAGATTTTAAGGCTGTCTCCAAGTGCTCAGTGCTGACTTTCCTAATGGAGTCTATGATTACAGGGCAGACATGCAGGGCATGATGCATTTGTGAAGTCTAGCCTAGTTCAGAAAGGGGATAAATTCACTATAAAAATTTCTTATGCAAAATGCTGAGCAGTTACTGCTCTTAATTCTGACCTCAAGTGTACAGTGGCTGGCTGATCCTGAGGAAGCGACCCACGTACCTTCAATCTGATTTGTTCCAGATGGTTAACAGACACTGATAAAACTACTTTACATTTAGTTCATGCTCAGGATTTCTATAATCAACTACAAGGTGACTCTGATAAAGAAGTTTGCATCCACCCCCATTTTTAAACCACAGCTTGATTTTACAGCCTAAGTCCACAAACAGGGAGTCACAAGAGAACTGTGACCTTGCATGTAAGTTTAGGAAGATGCCATTTCATGAGCATTAAGGCAACTGACTTTAAGGAGACCACTGAACTTTGATTTAACTTCATTTGTTTTTAAAGGCCTAATACCAGGCTCTTGAACGGTGTTGGGTTTTTTTCATGGAAGCTAATGACTGCTTGCCTAAGGAAGAAAATGACTGGTACCTCACATTATTTTTGAATAGGCAACGTCCGTTACCACTGATTTCTGCAACTTCACACTATAGAATATTACCAAGAGATTAAGGAAATTGGCTTTACCAGTGGCACCAAAAGCATCCAAACATTCTATTGGACTCCGTTCCTCAGCCAGAACGGCTAGTGCACAGAATATCAATTGCCTAGAAATTAAAAAAGAAATCATAGTAAGTTGAAAAAGTGTTTTTCCTTTTCCTTACTTATTTCCTTTAAACATAATACTAGAACATCTAAGATAAACTCTAATCTTTTACATGGAAGAATTGTAAATCAAAAACCTCAACTACTCTTTGAAGTTGAAGGGTACAGCAGGACACTCATGAGGTAAAATCCTGGATCTACTTACTAGTTACTCTAACACTGGCAAAAGTGGACAGCATTCCAAATTTCTTACTTTCCCAGCACAATCTGATACTACCGTACTAATGGCTCAGTGTTGAAACAGATGTCAGAAATTACTGTAGAGCAATGAAATTCCACTGTGTTGAGGAATGGGCCTTCTTCTTTTAGCCACAGCCATAACCTGAGGTGCAATGGCCTTCTTCAGAGGCACATCTCAGCTGCCACAGATGGATCTGAGCCACCTTCAAACCTGGATACTCAAACGTTACCAGCCCTCAGAACATGAGGGGTCAGCAGGGGCTGAAGCCCAGTCCCATGTGTTGCTGTTAATGCTTGCACCTTGCAGCTGTCATTTAGACACAACGGTGACTTTATGATTGTCCTTAAAAAGACAAAGTTTCTTTCTTCATATTTTTAATGCAAATAATGAAAAGACACTTCAAAGAATCTGAGTCCCAAATGAAAGCTAAATAAAGGTATGCTGCTGCTCAGCTAGAGGGGAGAATGCAGTGAGTATCCATGGTACCTTACAGAGATTCACAGAAAAACATCTGAAGTGTATACAATGAGGTTAGTTCCCAAGTGTGTTCTTTTTGAGTCCTGTTCTCCATAAACTGCTTGTTACATAAAAATACTTCATTGCTTCAGAAATGACAGCGTTTCCCACATACTGGTCTTGGGTTTAAACATTATTTTTCAAAGGAGTTTTCTGATGGAAAACTTTCCAAATTAACAGGAATTATCCAAACAGACAAATGAAAAGCACTCCCAAATAGAATTCTAATCCCAGGAACCATATCTTATTGCTCAGCAATGCTATTTCTCCTGCACAAAAAGTTCACAGGATTTGCTTTTCAAAACACCAAAGTATTTTTCACTACAAACTCAACACCCCTCTGGTGCATCCTCCCACTCCCTTTTCTCTCACCTGTTGAGTTTCATTTTAGGATTAAAATAGGAATCTGTTTTATGAGGGGTGGAGTGGTTGGGAAGAACCCGCACATCTGTGGCCAACTCTTTCAGCACTTCATGAGAAGACCTGGGAGCAGGAACTAAAAGAAAGCAATTGTGGGGGAAGAAAAGAGTTAGTGAGAATTGAAATGAACACAATTGATACATTTAATTGAAAATTTGCTTCCATATAGCATGGAGTCTAGATTATGCAGCAATCCCACTGGCACACATGAATCAGTATGGGGGAAAAACAGGCAACAATTTATTTCCCAGTCCCAAGAGCAGCAGATAAGGATCAAGCTCTCCCACAATTTTCTTCCCGTAAACCACCAGATGTGTTTCTCAGTCGGGCTCCCATGTATCCTCTCAAATTTAAGAAAGCAAGGCTCTGAGCCTGAGGCTTAGCACATTTGTTTTGCACGTTCAAACATAATACATTGCTAATTCATTAAAACCCTATTAGCACAGGCCTGAATGTGTATCAACGAAGCGCAAAAATCCCTCAAAATCCTTCATCTAATCTCTGCAAGTTAGCCAGCAGCTTCACCAAGTGTGCACAGACACCACAAGCACAGGGACAGTCAGTTTCAACACTTCAGCTTTGTATAGAACAGTCTGTGACAACCCAAGCTTTCTGGAGCTTTCTACCTCTGCTTTCTAGCTGTAAACACACACCACCTCTCCTCTGAGCAATTTATCCCCAGTCTAACAGTGGCAACATCTGCCCAGAATGACCAGGAAAAACTTGTTAGTTATCAACTAGGCACCTTGCAGTGCTCAGCCTGCCTACCTCTCAGTGCTTTCAGATACACAGACTGTGTATCTGTGAACTGCTCTACCACGTTCTCCACGTTCACAGCCCCTAAGTGCTGCTCAAGTGCCTCCAAAGCATGAAGTACCTGACCTCTGAATTTCTCCTCCCCCTGTGAAGAAAAATAGCCATGTGCATTTTGTTAAAAAATGACAGATGGGCCATTCCTTACTAACAGCTCTGAAGGGAACCACGCAGAGATCAATCTACTTCACAACACAAACTCTATTTAAGTTAAAGGTATGGAAAATGGCATGGGTGGTCCTACTACTTCTGAAGACATGCCAACTGATCCCAAGACACTAAACTACCACTCCTAAACTGCATATTGGCAACAGAAACAAGCATGACCCTCGTAGCTTCCAGTGGCACCCTTATTATAACTAGATAAAATACGTATGATTACACAGACCAATTCTGAACAGCAGCAGTCTGGGCTGTAGCAAAAAAACCCTTAATTTTTACACACCAGTTTATCAATAATGTGCTTTTTACTTGACAGCAGTAGACAACAGCTAACCTGCAAAAATAAAGATTTGGCATTCCAATTATTTAAAATGCTTACAATCCAGTTTAACAATTTTAGAGACAGAAGTCCAATTCTGGAGAAAGTCGGACAGGACTGTCATTTACCAAAGAACTACAGACAGCTGTGTAATGACTCTCCAGGACTGGAAAAAGTAATCTCTTCTTGTGAATCCATGCTGAAACAGGCTGGCTAACTACCACAGTATTTTCATATTGCAGAGATTTACTCAGGACTGATTTACAAACACACACAGCCAAATACATAGGCATTAGATTCTCTATACGGATTTTGTGTCATGGATTTTACGTCCTCCATTATTTTGGAGTGACAGAAACTTGTATTTTCAACATTAAACTGATTTCGATGGGAATACTATTTATCAGTAAGAACAGAGTAGCTGATCAATACAAAAACTACATCACAACACTGCTAACTACACCTGTGAGGAGAAAAAAGTTCTGAAATATTAGAGGCAGCTTGCTCATTTCTACATTTGTTCTGGAATTTTTCTCACGTCTCTCACCCATGTCATACTTATTCCACGTGGTAGATAGTATAAAAAGATGGAATGTTCCATCGAAGGAAGAACCTACCTGTAATAAACCTTGATTCAGTTTCTCCTTTATTGACATGACGATTAATATGACCTATCATGTCCGTTCTTCGTGTGATGGTTGCTGAGCAGATGATGCAGTGGTAATGGGCTCCCATCTTTGAGAATGCCTGCAAAACAGAGTACGTGTAGTTTCAGCATATGCACATGTGGCGAAAGTAGAACTCCACCTGAAGACAGGTAGTTGAAGAAGTCACCTGTCTGTTACCTCCAGCACACACAAGAGTCTAGAGCCACAGAGACTGTAAATAATTACACGTGCAGAGCCAGCATGGCACAACTACCCTGGCACAGCACCACAACTCATTCAACTCTGCCAATACTCCACACACTTATCATGTGGAGAAGGAACAGAGAAGCACCCACTGCCTGGCCTAACCAGCCCTTCATCTCTTCCACACAAAGCTGCTGCTCACTCCAAAGTGAAACAGTGTTTCACGTAATCCACCCAGCTACCCACGGAAGGAAGAAAGAGGTAGAACTACATTCAACTGCTCAAGGGTTGTATCAGATACTTCTTGTCTGGACTGATAAGCTTTTGGTATACCACACTGGGTAGTAAGATGTATTTTGAGATTATGTAGATCACAACAGTTGTCCTAAATCACCCCTTTTCCCCACTTTGTAGGGTAAATCATTCTGTGATTCAGTATTTTTACCTGGTCTCCAATGAGGTTTGGTTTTACTGGATGACAAGATAAGTGACAGATGCACATCCTGTACCCTGGAACACAAATTATTGTCACATTGCAGCAAAGTAAGTAAAGAGAACGCATATGTCCTGCACCACAAACTCAAACTGTTCCTTACTTTTAATGCATGGTCTCATTTAAATTCCCAAATATTGCCCACATTAAAGACAGCACCAAGAGATCATTATCAATTACATGACAAACTCACCTTCCACACAGATAAATTTATCAGCTAATTATACGTTATAAATTTTTAAAACATGAAAAAATTACATACAAGCTATTCATTTTAATAAGACTGTTAGCATCCTATGGTAAGCCTTCAGGCTGTGTGGTATATAACTTTCTAAAGTACTTGTGACTATTTTAAAAAAGCATTGTTACCTGGCTAAAATACTTGTGTAAATGCTGCTGTTAAAAATATGTTCCATGGTTTCAAGACAAAAAAACCCGAAAAACACCAACATAACAAAACACAACAAAAAGGGTATCTCCTAGTGCACACAAAACCAGAACTTCAATCAGGTAATTCTTAATTTAACTTTAATCCTGCCCATCTTCTGATTACTTGCCACAGACTCATACACCTAGTTGTTTAAAAACAGAAAATGCACACCTGTAACTACTTTGGCTAGCAGAACACAGAGCTATTTTACATTTATATTTTACACTTCATGACAAAATTCACTATGTCAAAATATGGTTCTAGTTCAAAGCTGGAAACAAGATGCTTAAGTCAGGAGGAATTTAAAAGATGAAACAGAACAACATCCTACAGGTCCACAATTCCTTTTAGTATTTACTATTCAAATATGACTGCCATTACCTTCAAATTCAACAGAAACTTTCCAGTGCAAATTCTGAAGGTGACGATGGAGTTTATGACCATAGCAAGCTTTGAACTTCTCCTCAGGACACAGCGGACAAGGCTTCTTTTCCTCTGAAAATGTAAGTAAGGAAGAAGTATGAGAAACATCTGCAATGAAGCTACCACTGATGGTAAAAGAGATGAATGTTAAGATAGGAAAAAAAAAGGGGGGGGGTTAATAAAAGGGTTTTAACAAAGGGTCTTTGCCAATGGGATGTAGAGATTAATTCCCCAGGGTATATTCTATTTCAGGCACACACAAACGTCAAATTCATGGATTGCCTCTTTCTACTCTGCATAATATAGACAAGAACCACTTCTACTTTACAAATCAATTCCCATAGCCTGTAGTTTTTGTTTTCTACTATTTTTCACTCCAGCAACATGAGGCCAGTGAAACTTCTCAGGAGTACTGCAGAGTAACAGAATTTTATTGAAGTCTAGAGACTTGCAATGTTTCAAACAAACCCCAACGGAAGAGGTTAAAGAATCTATCTTTCCCAGTTGTGAATCTTTTAGACAGAAAAAAGCACCTAGTAACTTTTTCAGCTGCAAAAAAAAGATGATGTACTCCATGTCAATGTCTTGGAAATCCTGCATAAAGGACAAAAAAGCAAAGGCTTTATAAAGGCTATACAAAAACAACCTCTCATGCAGGATCCTTACAAGTAAAGATTCTATGTGTGAATAGTACAAGATGGATACTGAAACATGCCACTCAACATAGGCATCTATAATAATTTCTTATCTTAGGCCAGCACATTAGGAAGTAAAATTCCTTTTTTATGACTTTTTTTTATGAAGCAGCCTACAGCTCATCAAATAAATGACCGGCATTCTCTAACGTTGATCACCCTCTTTTAATGACTTATCATTTACTGAGTATCAAATACATGAGATGATGGTAATAAATACAAGTCAATCCATTAACACAGATGGCAGAAAAAAAAAATCCTACTGAGAACAGGCAAAGGAATAATGGATTTCTTTTCCCTACCATGGATTTACATAGAAGTCATCCCAGCAAAAGCTCCAAATACCCGAGACTTACCGAATACTTATGATCTATCTCATTAAAAGTGGAACAAACTCTATTGAAGTTTTTTGCATGTTTGTTAGTAAAATTATACAGACATGAAGGTAGGCTACTGTTTCCACCAGTGGCCACTCTACAATATGACTAAGGCACAAGAGCTGTATGATGCAGAGCCCTTGTGGACCCAGATGTTTTTGTTTAAAACAGGGGAGGGGAAGAATCCAGACTAGGTATTTATTTAAACTGATATTTAAACACTGCAAAGACAACACTTAGCTTCCCTGTTATTGTGGCACTTAAAAGCAAAACAAAATGAGACTAAAGGCTGCTGATGTACAGCTACAACATGTTGCTGATCCATGCACACTGCCAACGTAGAAGTGATACAATGCAGAGGAAAAAGATGAAAAGGAATCATTAAGGCCTTAAATTTACTGAAGGAAGTACAACATTCGATAAGCAAGGGAAAATCATAAAGCTACTTTTTCTGAAACCCCTAGTTTTCCAGCATTATAAACATACGTAGTGTTCTAAAAATACAAGCTAAGAAAAACTGTAAATACCTGTAACATGAAGAGCTGTGTTCTGGGATACTGCCACACAGTACACTCACCTTCTCTCAGGTCAGCCAGCTTTGCTAGATCAGCAAGGTGTCTTTGAATTGAAATATGTTTCTCTGAAAAGCAGAGACATTGAGAAATTAAACATTCTTAGTTAAAAAATTATTTTTATTTTTTTTATTTTTATTTTTTATTTAAATTGCTGCTTTTCTATACATCATTTCAAATCTAACACTACTGGAGAATGACTGTAGTCCCAATTGGAATACTTGTTTGTATCCATTAATTTCCACGGTAGAGGGAATAACTGTAAAATTAATCCCCAGAATAGTTCTTTAATAGGATTCATGTATTTCCATATCTTTCTACTTGCTTTTTAATGCTGACACACATCAAATTTCTCAAATTGGAAAGACCTTCATTTGAAAAAACAAGTCACATTCCATGTACTCCTGATTTTACTGCTTGGCATTGTTAGTAAATGCAAATCATGCACAAAGCAGTATAAAAACATCCTATGAACTGCCTGGCAAAACTGAAGCATCAACTAGAAGTGGTCCAACTGTAAGTAACGATTACTCACTGTACAACCAGGATACATTAAGTTCTACCACTTGCCCCCAACCCTTTGGAAACTGCTTAACTTTTAAATTTACCTCCTGATTTTTTAACTTATCAGTCAATGGACAGAGAGGAGAATTGGCTAAAACAAATTTAACTGGTTTCAGCACACAGAACACCCCAGTTTACAGTAATACTGGTTCTCTAGTGATTTTAAACCCTTATGATGTTTCCACAAGATTAGCCCTCAGGTTTTCTTATGTAGGATCACCAAATCATTAAGGTTGGAAAAGACCTCAAAGATGATCAAGTCTAACTATCAACGAATACCACCATTCCCACTAAACCATGTCCTGAAGTGCCAAGCCTACACATTTTTAACACTTCAGGGATGGTGACTCCACCACTTCCCTGGGCAGACTGTTCCAATGCTTGGCCATTCTTTCAGTAAATAAATTGTTCCTAATACCCAGTCTAAACCTCATCTGGCACAACTTCAGACCATTTCCTCTAGTCCTATCACTGGTTACGTGGGACAAGAGGCTGACCCCCCCCTCGCTTCAACCTCCTTCCAGGGAATTGTAGAGAGCAAGAAGGTCTCCCCTCAGCCTCCTTTTTCTCCAGGCTGAACACCCCCAGATGCTCCTTGTAGGACTTGTACTCCAGACCCTTCCCCAGCTCTGTCGCCCTTCTCTGGACATGCTCCAGCCCCTCAAGGCCCTTCTTGTTGTGAGGGGACTCAAAGTTAGCAATTGATCAATGTGCTCAAGATAAAGAGGTGAGTTTTAAAGCTAGAGTTGTAAGCGATTTCTAGCTCTTAATTCTGCACTTAGATTCAATAGATTTCTCTGCTCTCTGTGGTGCTTTGAGCATCAGAGCCTGATGTAGATCATATCTCACTTAACCTTGACTTCTCTTCTGTCCCTGTGTACGTGCAAATTTCTGCTGTGATTTCTAGACATGTTAGTGAGGGGAAAATAGTATCTCATCTGAAAGTCATTTCCAATGCCTTAGGAAAACATTTTACTCAGAGGCATGGGAAAACGTATCTATACCCACTGGGTACATGGAAAATGAGGTTCCCCACATTCCCTTTACCTTTCTTCCTCCCTATTTCTACCTTTTCTCAAGCAAACAATGCAAATATTCGTAAGAGTTTAATAGCAAACCTCTTGGATAATCAGATGATACATCCAAAATGCTGTTCTCGGATTCCTTTGTGGATTGTTCCTCCGTTTCTTTTTCTTCAGTTTCCAATTCTGACTCCGTAACTTCTGCATCCAGGTTGTTGCTTTTCACTTGTTCAGAGACAACCACGCCATCTTAACAAAAGAAAACAAAAAAACCAAAACAGTAGGATTGGTGTTGATATAACTGAACTATACACATATGTTCATTGGTTTTCAGTAATTTGGTGCTTCTAACAGGCAAAGATGACTATAAGCGTGAAGGAGTAAAAAAAATATAAACAATATGTTGAAGAATAACAGGAGGTTAATTACTGCTCATCCTTGGAAAGCACTGTAAAATAATGCCATCCTGGACAGATGAAACTATTCACCCACCTCTATCATTCCATGTTTAAAGTTAATAAAATAACATTTACATGTTATTCTCCGGCAAAATACAAGACAAAGCAGGCAAGGAGGAGCTCCAAATACTACTAGTAGCCTAAGAAAATTTGAAAACAGACGTTTAGAGCTGATTATCACCAGTTGAATAATTTGAAAAGGAGGGGAGTGAGGAAGGAATTTGCTGTCATCAGGGGCCTTGATGAGAGGGTTAAGTGCTGGTGTCATCAACATTTGCAACTGAATGCCTTCTCTGGGGTAGCAGAGATGAGCCTACTGAAGACTTCCAAAAGGACTTAAAAGGCTGAGTGATCGGGCAATAAATGGACAAAAATGTCAAGTGGTGGACCTGGGGGGAAAAAACTAACTTTGATTCCACACATGAATGGACCAGCTCTGAGCTGAGCATCACCAGTCAGGGCTGACTACCACCTTTTTGGTATTTTAAAATACAGATAATATAAGGAGAAAGGAAGACGTCTGAATTCTCAGAAGCAGTGGGTCCCTCGCACCAACAGCCGACATTAGGAAGGAGCAGGAGAGGATGCAGAAAGCCCCACTCAGCCTGTGTGCTGAACGACATTGTCCCTGACCCGCCAAGCCTCAAAGGTAGAACGAAGAAAGTTTCAAAAAAGCGTGACAAGAAATAATAAAGCTACAGCATCGCTTCCTAACTATTGAGGAGTTACAGAGCAGGCTATAACTATTCAGCCTGGACACGACAGATGTCCAAAAGATTACGAGATGCAGAGGGAGCACGGAAGTCAACCACTCACTGTCTATTCCAGGCCAAAAACTGGGATGCACCACACGGAGATTATCACCTGGATATTCAGAGCAGAGAACATTCTGATGTTCTCAACACGACCTACTGTTAACACCACGGACCTCGCTGCCACAGGCTGCTGCGGATGCTGCGAGGCTCTGGGTGTTAAAGTAAGAATTTTATAGAAGAGAAATCCACTATGGGATTTTAAATAGGAGAACATGATCTTTGGCTCAAGAAAGCAGGGAGTAACAACCTGTGTCTGAATAAATTTCTGGGGGATGCACTAATGTGCTGTTGCATGAATGCTCTGTTCTGCTAATATTCCCTGGGCATGTATTCCTGGCCACTAATGAAGACAGAATAAAGGCTGAAAGGATCTTACAGAAGTTAAAACAGCTCCCCTGGGGCTTTTTGTTTGCTTACTTTTAAAGATTGCAGTTGAATACCAATCTCTGCTATTATGAAAAAAAAAAGAACAGAAACCCAGAAAGCGGAAATGGAAGGAATACCTCAAGAGAGGGGTTACATAAATTGTTTAGAAAGACAGAAGCAGAGAGTAAAATGACTCTACCTACCTTGATATATATCAAGACAAGCACTGCTACTCAAGAGAGCATTGCTGTATTTCTCACAGATCTATTTTTAAGCTGACAACTCACCTATATGTCAGTTATTAATCGAAATAAGATGGACTTGTGTTTCCTGCCTGCTTCTCAATTAAAAAGTTGTAAGATGCTTGGTGAGAGCTGCTACACATTTTATTAATAGAAAGACAGAAAGGAAATGAAGAAGTAAAAGGATTTTTGGTAAGAAATTTGTAAGAACAATGATTGATGATGGCTATGCATGCCGTGAGAAAAACTGAAAATGAATAGTGAGAGCACAGCAGTGACCAAGTCCACCAGTTACACTTTCTGTACCTTCAGAGCACACATATGGGTTAAAATAGGTGAAAAAGAGACTATACATGTATATACAAACCATACGTACATCTATCTACATGAAGAGAGGCAAACTGTCACAATAAACTATTAAGATAAGGAGGTTGTTGTCAAAGCACGATTGCTGGATTTTTAAAATGCCCATCAGGAAACACTGATTACACAAAAGCATAATAATGCTTTAAAGCAATAATTTAGCACTAAATGCTATATTATATACATTTTTTTTAATTAGAAGAGTCAGTTCACTTCAGCTATAAGTCTGCGGTAGCAAAAGACTGGCATCAGTGCCACATTTGGCACGTCGGGAAAAGCACCACAAGCAGATTAAGCCCATGTGGCAGAAATCTCTAAGGAGCAAACGCGTGAGGCAGAGGGAATGCAGCACCTCCCCCCTCCCTTCCCCCAGCAGGCCCGGCTGGTACCGGGACCTCGTGGACCACGGCTTGAAGTAATACAATTTCATCATCATCAACAACACCACCACCTTCTTAGAGTTAGAGGGAGGGAGAGGAAAGGGCTCCGGTTTAGCTGTCCCAAAGTCCCCCCTCAAGGCTCGGGCCGGGCCGCAGGGAACACGTGTGGCCCCGCACCGGCCCCGTTCCACAGGAATTCGGGGGAACGCGGGTTTCGTTCACCTCTCAGGGGCTTCGCAGCACAGGAGGCAGAGGAGCCGGCCCGAAGCCGCCCAGCTGTACGTTCAAACGCTCAGGCGGTTCTCTCAAGGAGCTTCTCTCTCCGCACCTCCGCATGGCGCCCTCCCGCCCGCCGGAGCATCTCCCCGAGCGACGGGGCCGCGCAAACCCAGGCGGAGGGGCGGCAGCCGCCCCTCAGAGGGAACGGAGGGCCCGGAGCCCCCTCACCGCACCGCACCATCACACCGCACCGCCCGCCCCCCCGCGCCCGGCCCTCACTGAGCGCTGCGGTCTCGTCGTCGCCGCCGACTTCGGGGTTCTCAGCATCATTCTCTCGCCCCGAGGACAGCCGCGCCAGCAAGGCCTCCGGAGCCCCCTCCTCTGCCATCTTCTCCGGAGACAGCCCAGTGGCGGGAGAAAGGAAATGAAGCAAGGCAGAAAACCGCGCCACGGTACCCACACGCCTCTTGTTCGGGGAGGGCAGCAGCGGCTGGGCACGTACGGCTGGGGAGGAGGCGGGCCCAAACCGCCTACATCTCCCAGGGCGCCTCGGGGGAAGGGGCCGGCCTATCCCGGGGCGGGGAACCGGGCCTGCCCCAGCGCACCCCGCGGCGGGGAGGAGCCTGGGCTGGGCAGTGGAAGTTGTTGGGGGTTGAGGGGGTCTATAGGGTGTGCCTCCGGGGGAAAGCCCAGGCCCGAAGAGCGGACCAGCACTCGGGGAAGCCCTGAGGCCCCTCCGCCAGCACTGTCCTTCCTGAGGCGGCCTCGGCGCAACGGGTGGCGAGGCGCGAAGCTTCCGCCCTACTTTCGGCGGGAGGGTGCGTCCGAGGTGGCTGCGAGGCGGGGCCGCCCCTGTGCCCCGCTGACGGGGAACGGAGGAGGAGGGAGGGCACGGAAGGGAGGGGCGCGGTGGCAGTTGGCGGACGGGGTGGGGGGACCGGCCAGTGCTCTGAGGGGCTCGGGCGGACCCCGCCGTGTTTGCCCTTCCTTCACGCGTAGGGCCGCGGCAGGAGGCCGTTTGTGGCGGAGCAGCAGCTCTCCCTGAGCTCTCTCTGCCGTCGCCTCAACCCGCCCGCATTGAAGGGTGGCTCGCAGAGCCGTGTGTTTACTTGTCGCCCCTGCTTGATGGCTGAGCTGCTTCTGCGTATCGGTAGGTGATCTGTACTCTGAAAATCTACCTCGGGAGCTTCTGGGGAAGCTTTCTTGCAGCCCTCTTAAGCCTCACCTTGTCCGCATCCCGCTCGCCGGGCTAGTTTGTGTAGAGGCTGGTAGGGTTGCGAGATGTCACGATATCTCCACCCCAGGGGGAAGGTGACGGGTAAAGCGAGACTTACATATTTGGAACTGCTTTAAAACGTGATGATTGTATGACTAAATGTTAAAGGGTGTTTGTCTCTATTCGTCTGGTGTGTTGGCTGGAGCAGATGGTAAAGTAATGCCATCCTTTTTTTTTTTCTGTGAAGTTTTCTTAATAATGAGATGTGACTAATTAACCCTGTTGAAAACTGTGGTTCTGTCATGAGAAAACATAAGAAGAGTATGAGAGTATTTTTGCTCTGTGCAGTTAAATTAATTTTTTATACCAGCTGGAAATAAGAACTTCAAACAAATAATTATGGCAACACTGTTTTGTTTTGTTCTGTTTTTTCTTAGGATTTGAAGATGTCTAAAAAGAAGCTGAAGAAATTAACTGTAAAAGAGGACTGTTTGGATGTCCGGGATGACAAAGTAGGAACAGCTGTATTGTTGCTGTTATCATTATTTTAATTTAACCCCCTACATTCAAGAGAAGAGCTTGAATTGCTTACCAGTCTTGTGGTAGAAGGATGAATCTCATTTAGGGTGGGGTCATTTAAGAACAGTAGGAGGGTTGGTCAGATAACTGCAAGTTCTAGCCAGATAACTAGCTTGTGTTTTTTTTCTAGAGACTGTGAGTAGTGTGGGTATCAGAAAATAAGAGGGTTGGGGTTTTTTAATGTATCTTCCTGGTTGAGCAAGGTTGAGCTTAAAACTTAACCAAAGCCACTACTGCTTTTCTTGATTGCTTTTTATCTTGGATCATACATCTTCATTTCCTGATTAAACACAAGTTATACTTAACAGCATTTTAGCAAGCAAGTCTCAAATATTTCCTTTTAGCCACTGAGATGTATATCAGTGACCAGAATGTCTAGCATACTCTGGTACATACTTGTATCTACTGAGTAAGCTTTCATGGGATCACTTGTAGAAGACAGGTGCTACAGGGATGATCATCTTTCAGGTCATGCTTCTATGTAGTGTCCCATTCTTTTTTATTGTTAGTATTCCCTTCTGGTAAGTTATTTTGTACCAGTAGTGTAATAACTGTCCAATAAGTCAGTACTTTAATAAATCCCCACTTAAGTTTGCTAGATTTTTTTTTTTGCTTGGATTTTCTGAGGTATATATGAAATAAGAGAGCTTTTAACTGCCTTATCATAAATGTCTCAAAAATGTTTGGACATGTTTATAGAAGAGCATAATATTATGGCCTTGTCAACTGAGTTATACATATTAAAAGACTTTTGCTCATGGAGAAGGTGTTATTCAAAGCCAAATCTCTAACTTTTTTTTCCTCCTGAGTTCCTTGTTATTCAATTTGTCTTTTAACATTAACTTATCCTAAGATGTGGTTTTTTACTTCTGTAATACAAAGGCTAAAAACATGGCTTAAAGCCTCATACTATGGTTGTGTTGCTAAAGCCTGTGCCAACTTGAAGGAGACAGTTTTAACTATTGCATGACCTCAGGCTGAGACAGCATTAGATATTGCTGTATGCAGACATAGACCAGCACAAGCAACAGGGAGAACCCAAACTATTGGTACCAAAAAGATAATGAAACCTCTGAATGGTAGTAACTGTTCTTCAGTGTGATCATAGTATGGGCAAGAGGTATATTCAGCTCTTACAGGTGAGGGTAAGCCATTTCAGTAGAGTGTGACTAAGTAGGTGTGATTCTGTGGGGTCTTTGGGGATTCTTGTGTGATGTAAGCATGGCATGGATGAAGTATCTTGACATGGTTATGATTTAGCAGCAATTCAAGATTTATTAATGGCATAGGATAAATCAAAAGGTTGAATTTTAGCAGCACTTGATGAGTAACCAGTTTAAACAGTAACAAGTGATTTAGAAGACTGTTACAATTAAAACAGAGTTTGAGAATGACAAGATTTACACAAACAATGCAAGGCACTCTAAATATATATATATATGCATATGTATAACCACAAGACATACAAACACACAGAAATACTTGGATCCAGTGAAATACAGACACCCACTCTCCTGAGGGCAAACGTGCATATTCGAACACATGGGCAGGTAGAGAGGTGGATGGAAGAGACCAGCCTATAGTTAGAATTTCCCTCCTGTCAAGTTTGGAGGAAATACAGTGAATGCATCAACATTCCTCAGCAGGTGATAATTGAGAGTCCAGGGGGTTGGCTTGTCCTGGCTTTCCATTGGCAGACAGTCCTTGAGGAGTTTATGCCTGAGAGGTATCCCAGCTCAGGGGAGGTTCTGGTCACAGCCAGCTGTGATCTGGGAGAACTCAAAGGGTCATGCTTAGAAATGTTATTTATAGGATCACAGAGAATTGATTTTCTCAGGTACTTTTCCATTTTGGCCCAACTCGAAGGATGAAATATTCTGGTACTTTCTGCCCAGAATTTGCTATATTTTGGAATTATGCTATCACCTCCCTTTGGGCCACGACCCAAGTACAGATGTACTAGGCTCTTGGGAGGGATTGTAAACGGAACATCTAAACCAGTCAGCTCCAGGAGGACATTTACCCCACACTAATAACACCAAGAGGAAAGTAACAGTAAGACCCTTGGCTTAAGATGACAAAATAACATGAAAATCCAGGAATTATTGAGAGACTTTCTGAGAAAAGAAGGAGCTAGTTTGGCAAGGAATACTGAAAATACCACGAATCACAGAATCACCAAGGCTGGAAAAGACCTCTGAGATCATAAAGTCCAGCCTATGACCTAACATCACCACATCAGCTAGACTATGGCACAAAGTGCCACATCCAGCCTTTCCTCAAACACATCCAGGGATGGTGCCTCTACCACTTCCCTGGGCAGAAAACTTGTGGTTCTTGGGGAACAGGCCTTGAAGAGAGAAAGCGGCCGCTGAGCAGCTGTCAAACTGGGCTTGATACTGCCAGAAGTTGTCTATTATTACAGCTTTTCTGTTGCATTGTTGGTATTGATGCTGGGCATGTAGTTCACTGATTGTTAGTTAATCGAGGTGTTAATAAGCCAATAAAACACTTTGATTCCTATTTAATTTTAAAATGTGGGTTGAACAGGTCTCCCTGCAGCGAGTTGCAATGATACGACTCTGAGTGGCAGCAGCCTTTAACAGCCTCCTAAGTGACAACTTTGTTGGTTTTGCTACTGTTATGACTCCAGAACCAACCACAGGCAATAGTTCTGAAGACTTCCTTAATTCATTTGGACTCCACGGGTTTCTGCAACCCTTTTCTTTTTAAACAAAGTTCTTTCTAATGTGGAAATAGAATAGCTGAGGCGTGATAGGCCTCTGCAGGCCTCTCTAGTGAGGGAAGGCTTGGCAGCAGAAACCTGATGGCCTGATGGAGGTAGCAAGACCTGATTAGTGAAGGAGAGATCTATTTGTAAAAGGATGTACTGTAGGGAGCTTCCTGGTCTGAAGCAATCCATATGTTACTGTTCTCTGTTGTAATTTCCTGCACCCTGCAGTAGTTTTGGGAAAACTGAGCGTGTAACCCAAAGGTAAAAATGAACTGCTTCATTGAGCAGAGCTCATGTCAGCTGTGTCTGTCATGTTGCTGCAATAATAAACTGCTTTCTGTTCTGACCTGATCAAAGTTGTCTTCCAGTTATTCTACATCATGAACGCAACACAGCTTACAACGTATATATGCCAAGCAGTGATATAGCTGCTTTCTAAACAAGGGCTGTTCAAGTTCCTTGTTTGGGGACTGTCTTTACTTGTAACCAGGCCTATGTAACTGTGGTTTCACACTGTTCCACCTCGTAAGTAAGTCTGCTGAGAATAATGCATCTCTTCTGCACAAAAACCTCCCACAGAAATATTCTCTCTTTGGCCTTAGCTAGGGGGTAGCTGGAAGCAGTCTTCAGGTAACTTTCTTTTCCCTAAGAGTTTTTCTAAATACACAAAAATATATATTTTGCACACTAATGTAGAGTATATGAAAGATGTGAATCTTCAATGTTTAAGGTGTTGAGCTTTCTCAATTTATAACCCAGGACTGTGTAGCACATTCATTTTTTTCCCCTGGTATATTGTTCTTCAATACAATAAAATCTAAATACTAAAATATAGCAGGGTATGTGACTGTGTTTTTAAAAGTTAACTTATTTAAAATCATAGTGAATCTAATATGAAATAAAAGCTTTTTCCCTGTTTTGAAGGGGTTTTTAACTGCAGTTTCCTTTATAAGCCCATGGATTATTTTTTCTTTCAGAACTCTGAAGACACAAGATCTTACAACCATACTATGAAAGGAGAGACAGAATTTCAGAGGTAAATTCTTGCTCTGTAATTATATGGAGCTACTTCAAATGAAACAATCACCAACATTTTTTAATCCTGAATTTAACGATTTTCTTTGGCTCGTTCACCAAATAAAATGCTCTGTTTTAACTGAAGTGCTGACATTGCATTAGTGTGTGGATTCTGTCTAAGCTGGGCAGTTTGAGATAGTTGAGAAGACAGTGTTCAGAATTTAACTCTTAATGTATGCAGCTACACTTCAAATAAGGTAGGAATTATATCACTCCAACACCGCTGTCATAAAAAAAATATCTTTTTCACTACCTTTTTGATCTGTGTTACATATTATACATTTTGTTAGTGAAAAAAAGGCTTTGGTGACATCTGGAGGATAGTTCACAGTTGAACTTAGTACCTTCAGTAGCTGCCTGTAGTCCTGAAATCTTTGAATTCTCCTGATGCTTGAAGTCATGGATTCCAAGGGTAAGAAAGAAATCTTTCACCTTGAGTGTGGCAAATATAAGGAGTATTTGAAAACTACTTCATGCAAAGTGACAATGTTCTCATGAATTCTGAGATGGACAAGTTTTGGGTTGTTAACCGTGGCAAAATGGTTAAGCCATTCCTGCAGCCTGTTTGTCCTGTGCTGTTTGAAAGCTGTGTGGTGGTTGGCACGGCGCGGCCACGCTGAGCTGCTGCACGCTGGGATTTATAGGGCGGTGCACCTCTTATATCATTAAACTGCTGTTAAAACCAGGACATAAGGTCACACTGGGCTTTGCAGGGTGTCTCTCAAACCAATAGATAGTAAATGCAGAAATAGCTTTTCCCCGGTTTTGTAAGCTAAAATAGCTGTACCACTAGGAAAAATGTAAATGCTAAAACTGCTGTATCAAGCTATTTTAAAGGACAGATGTTGCTGCAGGTTCATATTTAAGAACCTACCAAACTGATACTCAGAAATCCTTAACTGGAACTGCCTAAATCAAGTGCAGGCTTTTTTTGTTTTTGTTTTTCTTTTACATTAACTCAGGTAGATTACATCACTTTTTTGGTAATGTTTCTGCAGATTCAAAATAGAGAAAGATGGACGAGAGAAGAAGCGAGACCAAAGTTCTAATATTTCTCATGGCATTGATAGAAGATCCCAAGAAAAATCTCCAAATAGAAGCAAAACCACAAACAATTCTTTAATCCAAACTGAAAAGCAAAAGAAAATAGTTATCCAATTTAAAGCCAAAGAAATTAAACATGGAAAAAGTACACGCACTCCTGATGTAGCGACTACTAGCAGGGAAAGCTACAGCAAAAGTTGTTTTGATGGAACAGAAGGCAAAAGAGTCTTGCATAGCTTTGCAGTTCAGAGGGACAAAGCACTGAAGAAAAAGAAAGAGAAAGTTGAACTCTGCAATCTAAAGTTAAAGGCAGAACAAACTATGTTGGAAAAACTTATGTCACCTGTATGCGATTTACAGGTGCCACGTAGAAAGTCAGACGGATCGAAAAAACAGAATGAAGATGATAGAATTCCAAAAAAGCCATCTGACACCTCTACAAGGACTGCACGTGACAATAGGTCTTTCACTAAGAGGCCAAATACATCCTCTAGGACCTGGGAAGAGGTGTATGAAGAAGAGTATAAGGAGCTTTCTAAGAAGAAACAGCATGTGAATAAACGTACATCATCACACTCTTCAGCCACAACACCACAGCGATGGGACTCTCATAAACAGAAAAAACAGGATCCTGATTCTGATAAAGCTGCTGGTAATTCAGGGGCTGAAGAAAGGGGCTTAGAAGCCACAGCATTATGTTTTAAGCAGGTAAGGAGAACCCAATTCTTTGTATTATGCAGGTAGAAATTTCAGGCCAGTTTCTGAATGGCAGGCAGATTTTGTATAAGCAGACTGTCTGGAGAGATTTGTAACAGGATTTCATAGATAACTAGATGGATTATTTCTGATCCCAGCGTAAACCTGTTGAAGTGTTTGCTCTGCTAAGTGGTTAAACAAGCTAGAAGAATAAAGGTCTTGTGTATTGGGACTGTCTGCATATCTGCTTTCATAGCTTTGCTGTGGGAGGTGTGGAATACTTCAATATAGGTATAAGTCAACAGAAGGGTTTTTTTAAGCTGATGTGGTTGTATAATTTTTGAATTAATAAACTAAACCAGTGAGAACTCCCTTGCCAAACAGGTGCTCATTGTTGGCAAAGCGATGCTAGGAGAATTTGTGGTGGATCTAGGACAAAATCTGGATGTTTCCTGCAGAACTTCAGATTTGGCTGTAATCAGTTTGTTCCTGAGTTCCAGCTCGTGTTTGACTCTGCACCTCAACTTTATCTTCAGCGTGGTTACTTTGCTGCTGTTCTTATTTAACGTGCCTGGCATTTTTGGAGATTTCAGTTCACGTTACGGTAGCACAAATCAGTTAGTGTGTGTGCAAAGGTAGTAACTACATACAGAATTGTGGAATCTTTGAGGTTGGAAGGCACTTCTGGAACTGCTTTAGTCCAGCCCCTTGCTCAAGCAAGGTCAGATAGAGCAGGTTTCCCAGGACTGTGTCCACTCAGGTTTTGAATACCTCAAGGATGGAGACTCTCTGGGCAGCCTGTTCAAGCACCTTCACTTTAAAAAAGTCCGGGTTTTAATGTTCAGATGGAATTTGCTGTTTCAGTTGGTGCCCATTGCCTGTGGTCCTGTCACTGGGCACCATGGAAAGTCTGGTTCCATCTTCCTTACACCCATCAGATACATCTAAACATTGATAAGGACTTGATGATCTTGAAGGTCTTTTCCAACCTTAATGATTCTATTCTATGAAATTAGAAGATTCTCTCTTCTCCAGGGCCAACAATCCCAGCTCTTTCAGCCTGTTGTATGACATGCCCCAGTCGTTCAGTCTTCTTAGTGACCCTTTTTTGCTCAACTAGGTTAAATTCGTACCTGTCTTGTACTGGGAAGCCCAGAGCAAGAATAACATAATTGCAAACCCTCAAGAGACGGGAAAAATAGGCTTATTGTGTAAACTGCTGTATTTATTTTGAAACAGAGCTATCCTCTTAAGCCCTTTTGTAATTATGCTGCTACATTATGGATATCAAAAATATATTTTATGTTGCCTGTTCAATTCATTTGGGGATATTTTGTGTTCTCTAAAAGGCTGATGCATGTTCTAATTTTGCTTCTAGAATGTTGAGGTCCCCTGCACATCTGACTCCTACCGAGATGGTGAGGTCATAAAGCCTGCCCAGAAGGTTAGTAATGTAGTTGTTTAACACTGAGGAGCCATATTTTAAATCCCCTGATATGGGGATCACTTCTTCCTCATTCCTTCTTGATATTTTTTGTGGATGGTATGGGTTGTTTTTTTTAATTCTTCCTGCAGAGCTGTGAAATCTTTCCACCCCCTCGAGGTAGTCAGACCACAGAAACAGACCAAGAGGTTGGTGATGCTTTAATTTAACACTTCTAAGTTGTATTAAAAACTCTTGACAATGAGGCTGTGCAGCTGGAAGATTCCATGACCTTTTGTAGTCTTCTGCATTATTGGCTTACGATCTGCACTTGAAAAAATGTGGAGCATTTTTTTCAAATAATAAAGAAACTTGCAAAAGTACTCCTAGTCAGGACCTTTCTGAGAGATAAAAATTGCATTTCTGTTATTCTCTGCAGTGTGGGGGTCCTTCACAGTTGCTTATGTATGTTGGCTATCACGTTTTGCATCCTCTGAAGTTGGAAAAGAGACATCTTTTTTTAAGAAACACCTGTGAGGAAATTGGCAGTCCGTAGCAAAAGATGGAACAAAGTTTTTGGGTACCAGGTGGAAAGGTCATCAATAAATACATCTTCCTTCTAGGTTGTATTTTGGATGTCTTTTTGGGACTTGCCACAGCGGAGGATGTGCGGAAGGTGCTCATGCCTTTTTACATTTTCTGTACCAACTTAATATTTTTTCATGCTTCATTTTCATCCAGTTTTAACACAGCAGCATGAATGCAGAAGTATCTTTGTCAGGAACAATTCATAAGTGATTGCTTAGAAGTGATATCATACATGCAGATTTTTTAAATTGTAGATGCAGATAGCTGAAGATTTGCACGTTGCTCGTGTTCAAAAGCGGATAGCCCTGCCTGTCGTACAGACTTGTGGAGAGCTTACAAGTATGGAAATAGATCCTCCAGAGCAGGATTTAAATGTTTCTGCTGGTACGTCATGATTTGATGTTCCTTGGTATCTGCTTGCAATGAGTCATTACAGCTGGTTAATGGTCTGAGGAAAGAGCACACAACTGATTTTTTCACAACTGTTTTTGGTTTCTTTTTTTCTCTTTTTTCTCCCCCAGAGGCTTGTACTTCTGGTCTGAACATATTAGTGGTGATTGACACAAATATAATGATTAGTCACCTTGAGTTTGTCATATCCCTGAAATCTGAGGATATACCAGGTATGTGAATTCATGGTGATCAAGAAAAAAAATAGATGTTGTAAGAGCTTCAGGCTGCATGAAGAAAACCAAACCAGGGCTCCTTAAAAAGGCAGCAGGTTTCACACAGAGGCAGAAGGCTCACACTTGAGCTGGTTCTGTGAACCCAAATAGGCTGCCTCATAAGAAAAGTTCAGCTATGAAAGTAGAAACTATTTTAATTACCAAACTTCTCTCTGCAGTTTGCTAATTAAAATTAGCTAATAGCTTACAGCAGCTTTCAGAGCAAATTGAAGGCTATAGTAGGCAAATACCTAATGTGCTTATAGCTACACACCTACAGAGACTCATGGTCAGTGTTCTCAGAAAAGTGCATGAATTCTTAGAGATAAGTAAGTCTTACATATTTTAAGAACATACTTTTAAGCATTTAATCCGTTACTAGTGGTAATGACGTTTTCTACTCTCTTTTTTTTAGCTTTTTTTTTCCCCCCTAACAATCTAAAAACATGTCAAATCAGATATGCAGGCAGTCAGTGCTTTATTTCTGTCTTGGTAGAGGTCACAGAATTTGTGAGGAAATGTGAGCAGTTTCTCAGGAATTCGGATTGCAGACCCTGACTCTGATATTTGGCTTAGTCTGTTGCGAAGCTTTTAGTGATTTAATGTTAGCAGGATCAGGGTTGTGCATGTCAGTTGTTAGTAGGCATATTTGGAATCTGTCAGAATCCTTGGGGTGCTTTGATGCTTTCAGCTCATGAATACACTTACTCTGGCCACCTGGAAAACAACTTTAATAAGGGCTTGAGTAATTTTCAAGAGAGTGTCAGACTGTGTTTCTCTTTCCCATATTAGGAATGGTGTTGCATTGTGTGCAGTGGGATGCCTTTTTTTAGAATATTGCAGCTCCCAATTTCTGGTCCTGCACCAGACCCGTTATGTTCAGAAGGCTGCTGATTCCTGAGCTATTTATTACAAAGCAAATGGATATTAAAGGATTTTTTTTGAATGGGAAAGGAAACAGTTGAAGTGTTTGTCATGGCTGGACCAACAGAACAGTCATTATTATATATGAAATAAATGGAAAATCAGAAATTTAGTTGTAAAGTTCAAACCATACGTACATATAAATAAAACCGTGGTCCATTATTCATGCTTCCTGTGCCTGGCTTAGGAATGCTCATTGGCAATAAGAACAAACCTTTTATTTGATGATTGGTTTTGTACAGTGACTGTTGTGGTCATTCAGGTGTTTTCAGCTGGTTCTTTCAGCTGCTGCCACCTTGCTTTAAGAGTCTGATGGGAAGTTAATGGCTGCAAATATATTTTACAACTTTGCTACACACTGTTGTCAAAGTGTTCTGTTGATTAAAATTGCTTATTCCTTTTGTTTGCCTAGTATTGTCATTTTTACATGTAACCAGTTTGAGGTTAGATTAGAAAAAGGGAACCTGGCCTTTTTCAGTTGTTATTTTTTTAATGCTAGATTCTCTTGAACAGGGAATATGAAAACTACTGGCAAAAAAGCTGTGTGAGCTTTTAGTTGAATTAAAAGTTATCTGTAGTAGTTTGTGTGGCCTTTCAGAGTGTCCTTGTGTTGTTTTGCTTTTTTTGTTTTGTTTTGTTTTCCTTCTAGGAGTTGGCAGACTTGCATTAATAATTCCTTGGGTCGTTCTCCAAGAGTTGGACAACTTGAAGAAGGGAAAAATGCTGCAGCATGTTCGGGACAAAGCTATCCCTGCAGTCCAGTTCATCTACAAGTGTCTCAAAAACCAAGATCCAAAATTGTGGGGGCAGTCCATGCAGCTTGCTTCTCAAAAAATGTGTAATGTATTTACAATCAGTTTGTTTTGGGTACTTAATCCTTGCAGTTAACCTAGTGTGAGACTTAGCACTGCATTTTAATAGTCTTCACTCTGCAGTTTGCTAATTAGAATTAGCTAATAGCTTACAGCAGCCTTCAGATCACATCCAAGGCTGTAGTGTGCAAATACCTTATTTAGATAAGTGCTTTGTTTCCTGTTTATTTATTACTTAAAAGATTACTTAAAAGAACATTCATCCAGTTACTACTTTTGTCTATGAGTAGCACCTAGGAATTCAAAGTGCAGGCTCATGCTTAACATGCACTTCTCCATCCTAGTTTGGGCAGTACCACATTTACAAACAGTGCCTTGACTACACTGAAGTGTTTCTGATGTTGAGTTACTTCTGAACATCTCAGCACTGTCCCCACTGAATTTCCAGATGGCCTGAGTGATGAGAACAATGACGATCGTGTTTTGCAATGTTGTCTGCAGTATCAGAACCTCTTCCCTCAAGGTGTTGTCATACTCTGCACGTGAGTTTCTGTGTGGTTTTCAGTCCTTTATGAGGTGTAAGTTAGTCTCATGACACCATTTTCAAGAGCAGTCTTTTTGAAGAGCAACCACTCTCTAAAAAGCTAGATTAGAAGGATATAACAAAACACAAAGATTGTAGACTTAATCACCTTCTATGCTAGAGCCCTGAAATAGAATTAAGTTTACTCAATATTCGATTTTAAAACTTTTTTAAAGCGTAATTTTCTCAGATTTTATTCCAATTTCTCATTAAAAAATGTTACTGGAGTTGCAAAACAGAAAAAAGTATTTCACTTAGTTGAGATTTGGTTACATACAGATACGCTGTATTGGTAGGGCTGTTGTTCATGATTTTAGGTTTCTCTGAGTAAAGAACAGGAGGTGACCTCAGAAGTGCTTTTCTGCTGAAAATCCCTTCATCCTTTACTATTATAAGCAATGGACATTTTTGAGAAAGTACTAGGATGCAACTCCTTACTGCATCTTGATGGTAGTTCTGCTGGAGCAGTACGTATCTCAGGGTGGCATCTGGGACAAGGATTTGGCCAGTAGAACAGTAAAAAAAAGGTGTAGAAAATTAGGATTAATTGTAGCAATCAAATAAGATATCACTGTCTTAGAATTACTGCCTTGTTTGCATTCTAAGAAAGCAAACCTAGACCCTGAAACATTTTTCAGTATGATTCTATTTTTTTCAGAATAGCTGCTGTAGTTAATTTTCTGGTTTAATTTCTTGAACTGTTTCTAATTGCTTGAGGAGGAAATATTTTTTGGTGCGTTGTGTTTATTACTATGTAATCTTGTCAGTTTTATGTCAACAATTAGTTCTCTTCTCCTAGGGATGATAAAAATTTATGTAACAAAGCCATTGTGAGTGATGTCAAGGCATTCTGCAAAGCTGATTTGGTTACTGCTCTACAGAATCTGAATGTAAACAAGCACTGGAAGCGTGTTGAGCTGCAACTGTCAAAATGTGGTAAGTTTGTTTAATCTGCATGTATAAATATGCTGGTTTTGAGACGTGATAACCACTGTAAGAGAGGGAGAATAGTTTCTACTATAACGTTAGTTTTCATGTACTTTGAATTCTTAGGAACACCTTTTGTTTGGGGCAGATTTTTTATTTACAAAGGGAAACAGTTTTCTGAATGTTTTGAGACCTTTATTCAAATACCCGTCCCTTAGAGTTCTAAGGAATTCAGATTTTTGTTTTATAGAAAAAAGACAGCATGGATTTCCTGTGTTTATAGTCAGTTAAAAGGTTTCCTGAGCTTTTCAGGACTTGTGGTGTTACAGGCCCCCACCACCTTGCTGTGTCAGCACCAGCCAGTGTTGTTCTTGCTGTGGTTACAAGGGCCGTTGGCCCAACATTGTTCTGGGCTCGATCGCAAGTGCAGTGGGCTGGGACAACCTGGCACCGTCTGACCTTGCCTGCTGGAGCAGTGACTTGAGACAATCTGGTACCTCCTTGTCCTGGTACAAGGACAGTGAGTCGGGACAATGAGGCACTCCCTGCCTGCACCAGGAACTCTTGCTGCCTGGGAAGTGTACCCAAGAGCCCTCCTGCCCTGACCACAGCCCACTCTGACAGTTGCCAAGATTACCTGACACAAATGACGGCCACAGTGGAAAAGTACTGACCAAAGTCAGTCGTCCTATGACCCTATAAATACCCGATCCGAAGTGAGGCCTTTAGAGCACTCCAGGATCACAGCAGGCTGCTGTTCCATCATACGTCCTGAGGCCAATCAGACCATCTGCTGGCAAAAGCTGATGAAGGGAAAAGAGTCAGGAGTTTCAGACCCTCCACTGATAGAAGTTGGCAAAGGGGAAGGAGTGCGTATAGTTTGGTTTCAATCGCTGAGTACCAAAATTTTCTATAATATGCAGAAAAAAATACATCTTAATGTGGGAAGTTTGGGTACATCTTTAAGTAAGTTGCTGTGTTGATTGTAGCAAATTGTTGATCACTGACAGATCAGGTTTTGCTAGGAAATCGTACAACCTAATCCTGTGATTTATCAGGATGGTGTTAATGAATCTGAAATTGCTGCTACCCCAAAGGTGCACAAGACCCATAGTCATATGTTGGATCACTACACTCAAAGCCCTGCGCCTTTGCACATAAACAGTTGATCAAGTCTGGGAGTGGGAGTGGATCCAGCCCCAGCTGGACTCTGTTCAGAGAAGGAGTTTAGGAAGTGAGGGGCTCCAGGCTGAACCTCCTGACTCAACAAGAGTGCCTTCCTCATTCTTTTTCCCTCATCCTTGTGTAAACCGCTCCAACCTGATCCTGACTCGATTTCCCCTGATCTCTGTCTCAGTCATTCCTTCAGATTCCCATGTAAATCACTCCAACCCAATTCCAACCTTTATGTGTTCCTTCTACATAGTAAGTAATAGAGTGAACCTTGCCATCCAGCTCTGTTAAGTCTCCCTTTTACAAATTCACAGTAAAATCACTTTTTGACAGCGATTCTTTAAGCGACCTTAAGTCCTTCTCTCATCCACCACAGGACTGAAAAGAGGTTTTTCAAGTTGAGCCAGTTTGGGTCCTGCTCTTAGTAGCTATAAAATTCAGTATGCTAAGAGCACTCCTTACATGGAACTCGATTCTTAGGTTGCCTGTTCATTTTTCCAAAGTTACAAATACAGCTTACAATATTAAGAAGTGATCTTCTTACGCTTGCTGATAACCCTACTGCCTGTATATAATCCAAGTTATTTAAGGAAAAAAGAAACATGGAGTAAGATCAGAAATGATTAATGCTCTGGGGAAATTAATATTCTTGGTTAGTAGCTCATAATTAAAAATGCCCACCGTACAAGTGGGTATAAGTAGAAATACTTGAAATCTAATTAGATGTAGCCATCTGCTTTATATCATTAATATAAAGCACAATCTGTCTTTATTTGTGTACTATCAACACAAATTAGATATGAAAATGGTTGCAATAAATACCTTTTATTGTAATTGGTGTGACAGATACAGAATTGGAGAAAACAGAAGGAGGCAATGCTACTCATACTGGGCAATTCCCCAATATACTTCCAGACCTTGAGAAGAACTTAGGAGAAGCTTTGTCTTGTATTTTGGAGACCGAAATGAAAATTGCATTCGGAAACCTATGGATGGAGGTGACTTCTTATGTGATCTTGCTTGATATTTCAAGTGTTAAGAAGCTGAAATGTCCTTGATATTTTAATGATATTAGTACCTGTACAGCTAAGTCATCTAGGTCACTAACTTAACTGTGCACTGCCAGTGAACAGTTCAGTGTTCAGCTTTACTATTTCATTGTATAACAAGCTTAATTCTATTTGACCACTAGTGGCTGTGCAGTTTTTAAATGGTCTTTTAGTAATATGGTAACAGAGATGCTGGCCCTTCGGTGTGAATTTTCAGAAAACTTGAAAGTGATTGCATTAAATTTCTATTTGGCTTTTCCACTATGGTTAAATCACTGCACCGTAAGTATGTTCTTCAAGAAATTATGCCATGGTATGTTAGACGGTATCGAGGGACTGATGGGGCAGGCACTTCTTCCCCATCAGAAGTGATGTTTTTAGATACCACGTGTATAAAGTTGTTCTCAGCTAAATTGGTCACAGTGCAGATTCAGAATTACAAAGGTGTGAACAACAAACTCCAAACACTCAGTCTTTCAAAGGTATTGTTAACAGAAAATAAGTACTCATATACAAAGCACTTACAAATTATCCATGCTTTGGTTTAGATTCCATCTTATACCTGGTAATGGTTAGTTAGAAGTTCGAATTTATTGTGGATAAGCCTCTGTGGCTTTCATATTAATTAAAAAAAAAAAAATCATTGGAATGGGATGACTGTTGTTCCACAAGATAGAGCTTTGATTAGCTGTTAAGTTTTTAGGCACTTCTGATTAACTGCATTGATTCCTGGTAACATCTTTCCAAATTCTAGTTTCGTTTGGTAGAAATAAATTTCAGTTGTATTGCAATATGTGTCTATTACTTCATGTATATATAGTCACAGCTAGGAAAAGTGTGTTTTACTTTTTTAACAATACTAGAAAATCAAAGGCATACTTATTGCTGTTTTGTTTTTATACACAAGGGATACACGAAATCACTTGAAAAGATACCTAAAGAGTATTTAGAATGTTTGAGGAAAGGGGAACAAAAAATCTTGAGCACATTGAAAGATTGTTGTTGTACACCGAATGCTTCCACATGGGCATCTCTGTTTAACCTGAACAAAATCTTTTTTAATAGATAATCTTGATAAATCTGAATATAGTTTTGTTTCTGAGGAATCATTGGAATTCCACTTCTGCAGGCAAAAATCATAGCATTATTGGATAGAGCAGTTGTGAAATGTGTGGGAATATGTTGATACAAAAGTCAGCCTTTGAATTTGTAACATATTATCTTTCAGATCCTTTATCTGAAGCCACCATGGACATTAGCAAACCTGCTGAAGTGTTACAGAAAGCACTGGGTGGCTGTATTTGGTTGTATTGTGCCAAGGAATTTACTTTCAGCCGTTGATTGTCTCTATAATCACCTTTGTACAGGTAAGAATCTCTGAGAATGTTAAAGTTCTAAAAAACCTCACTGTTCTGGTTTTAGTAGTTACAGAAGAAGACACTTTGGAAAGGCAGGGACTCTATGTTTAAATAGTGATGTGTTCCAGCCTCTTCTGCTTTTCTTTCTTTTTTTTTAATTTAAGGTTATCCAGCTGGAGCCATACCTTGGACAGTCTTACCTACTTTTGTATTGCTCCACAATTTATTCTCTGGATGGGCAACAAAATCCCAACACTGTTTTTGTAGCCTTAAAGCCAGAATTGAACTGAAATTGAGGAGCTATGAGCTACATTAAAAAAAGAAGAAAGAAAGAAAAAAAAAAAAATGCCTGTGCCAAGAGCAGGTCTGTCCAGGCTTTGGGCCCAGACGGTCTAAATATTACCTGCAAAAATCACAAAAATTATTTCTGAAATGTTTTAGGGTTTTGTTTGGTCTTGGTTTTTTGTTTCTTTTTTTTGTAATTCAATATTCTGCTGGTTTTGTTTTCCTTTTTATACAAAGACAGTAAAAGCAAATTATGGACACTGTCAGGCATGTAAGAGTTTATTTCACACACCTCTCTGTATCTGCAAAAATCAAGGGAAGAACATCTTAATGAATATAAACATGAATGGTCACCAAAGTCTCTGAACTATTTTTTAAAGGAAATAATCTTTTTCCCTCCTTTGCCTGCACGTTATGTGTGGCCAAATGATCTCCGTTTGCCAAGTACATTACGGAGGAGTAAAGACTCCTTCATGTGGTAGATGAGAGCAGGGAGGCTTGTTTTCAAAAAGATCCAGAAAAAAACACCCCAAACCTCTTTCATTTTTTTTTTAAGTTGTCTTTAAGAATTTGTTTTTAACTGCTGTACCTCTTTTGGGATATTGCTGGTCTGCAGAACTATTTGAGGTAGTTGATCCTCTTGCCAGAAACTGGGATAAGTTTGGAAGACTTGATACTTGATTAAGAACTGAGGAATGTTACCCTCACACAGTTTTCTCTTGAGACTGTTTTATCTAATGCTTCTGAACCACTTTCAAGGCTTTTTATGTTCTTCAGTTAATACTCAAATATCAGGATTAAATTTGCTTTATGTGCTTCAGGTAATCCAGATACTTGACTATTAAACTTGCCTCCTAAGATTGGTAACTGCTAACATCTAACACTTTTTTTTTTTTCCCCGTTTCCCATGTTAATGTCTAAATCTCAGGAGGACCAGTTGACTCCTCAACAGTGCATCTCTTGCTCCAGGAATCCAAAACATTATTCCATGCTTTCAGTTCAAGGTCAGACTATAATGGTGTACTTCCCCGGGCTTATGCTGAAGTGACTAAGCTGTTCCAGACACTTAAAGAGGTAAGGGGGGCTTTAGTAGTTATTCACTTAACAGCTTCTTGGGCTTGCTCCCTGCTCCTGTTACAAACCTGGCTTCGTTTTCCAAATTATTCCCATAACTTCAACTCATTATTGGAGGAATAGTTGTTGTTAGTGTGTTTTCAAAATTAGTAGACCCCCAAATTTGACTTTTACTTTCATGTAGCAAATACCAGCCTTTATGTACATGCTTGGTAGGCTTTTTTTTTTTTTGTCCTAATAGAAATGTGTTAGTATTGGGAGAGTGACTGAAAAACTTGCTTTAGCTGCTTTCAGGAAAAATGGCTTGGTTTGCTCTTGCATTTGTAGCTGATGGAAAAGAGCCTTAAAGGTGAAGATAAAATTTGTTTCTGCCTGAGACATTGATCCAGTACTACTGTTCCCACACGTGCTACTTCAGCTTTCAGTGTGGCTAGCTCTGGTGCTACAGATGAAGGACGCCCTTGTATCATGTGTTTTGTGATACTTAATGGGGGGTGTCCTGACACCTTTTGTGTTCTGAGAAGTATGTTTTTATTCCCAGCTCATCTCCGAGTTGTGATGGAAGAAACGTCAGTGCCTTGATTTGTGGTTACTGTTAGTCCATATGTAATAGCATAAAAAATGGAATGATGAGCATGGAGGACTGGAATTATTTCTCTATATAGGAAAGAATACAGGTCAGAATATCTATAAAAAGTTTTGGAGAAAGCTGAAGGAAGGATGGTCTGGGGAGTCTTGACTGTCTGCTGTGCTGCAGCCCCCTGTGTGCAGAGCTGCTGGCCGCTGGGTCTGTGCTCCTGCCAGCGGCGCAGCAACAGCCTTTCTGCCTGAAAACTGATTTCCTGCTGTCCTTGTCCTGGCAGGTGTCTGACTTCACAAAGATCTGCCCTTCTACAGACTAGGTTGTGCCAGATGAGTTTAGGACTAGAAGAGATCTGCCTTGCTTTTTTGATAATTGCTTTTAAAAAAATTATAGAAGTGTTCAAGTTTTCCTAAGTTAGGAACCAAATACACTCATAATTTGTTTGCTAAACTGTTTTATAAGGTGAGGTCAGACAGTGAGCAGGATTTACCAGAAGACGTCATGGTTTTTTCAGAAACTGCTGGATGTGAGAAAATGGAAGCAGTGACACCAGGTCAGCAAAACTCTGAAGAAAGTAAGTTAGAATCCAGCTTTCGTGTGCCTCAGGAAAACAGGCACCAGGAAATCTGGTCAGTCCTTGAAGGTCTGTGGAATACAATCAACTTGTACAGGTACAGTATGCTAAAGAAGTTCAGAACTGCTACATAACCTTACATAATTTTCAAACAAACACAGTTCAGGAATTGCTGGGTTGGTTTTTTTCCTGTCTTAGAAAAGAAGCTATCAGTAATTCCTCAATATCATCCAAAAAAATAAAATAAGTTGCCCAACTTGTCATGCAAATTGTCACGTGGGTGCAGTCAGTGATCTGACTAGTCTGCTGCCCTTTATTTATGGACAGTGGCTGAAATAAGCTGCCTTACAGAATGGCGTTGCAAATCCTGTGGGAGCCACAAATGTGAGACATCTATGGAAATCTCAACTTTATCTGTAAAAAAAGGGGCATTCAGGCTCAAAGTTTTCTTGTGCTTATCTTTCCAGATCTTGAGGAGGCATACTAGCTTATGGAAAATTGTTTACTTTCATTAAATCCATTTGAAGTTAACAAATTTTCTTGTTAAACAAAATCCTTCACCCCACAAAACCCAAATGCAGAATCTAGTGATGAATTTCCCTTTTCATGCAAACTGAAAATTGCAGGAAGTTAACCCCCCACTTCCATCTAGATGTTTTACCATTATTTTTGTTTTGGCTATTTTGGGCATCTCTGTGATTTTCAAGGAGATTTTCCAGTCGTTCGGATGCTATCACAAAATCTGAATAGCTACTCTCTTCTTTTTCTAGTTGTAATCTGAACTCTCTACAAAGGAGGGACTCTTGAGTTATGTCAAGCACAAAGGAGCTCCCATTTTGGTGGTCTGTTAAGGACTCACCTAATAACCAGCGCTAAGGTTTCCTCTAGGCATTGAGGAAAGTGTATCACTTTATCATGAAAATGCAACTGAACTGTTGGCTCTTTCATGCTGTGAAAAGTGGGTGAAATTTTAGAATCCAAGGTTGCTTCACACTCTTCTTGCTCATGTCAAGAAAATACTACTTACCTTGTACCTGTCAGATCATTGTTGATGAGGGCACTGCAGCTCATTGTCCCAGTGCAGCCATTGCAGGGAAGGAAGGTGTCAAGCCCTTCCCAGTAAATCTGGAGAAGGAAGCTGCTTGGAAAATTGCCAGAAAGCCCTTTACTTTGCTTCCTGACTTTAACAGTTCTTTCCTAAGAGAGGCTTACTCGGGTGTACTCAGGACCTGCATGAAGAGACTTTTGTTCATAAGTGAAGTGTAATGATAAATCTGTTTGGGTCAAAGATAAAATCGTGTGACAGAGTACGGTCACCAAGGAGAACTTTAAACAGAGAAGTACAGTTGTAGGCCATGGTTTTTCCTCTGTTTATTGTAAGACTATTTAGATAACGTGGTTTTAGTATAGATTTACATTTGACCTATTTTTTTAATAGTCAAAATACAATGCATACAATAGTTACTGGGTTTCTCTGAATTTTGAGGGTTTTCATTAACTGCTTTTTAATGTGTCTGCTTTCTTTCTAATTTTAGTAATGAAATTTTCCAAAAGTTGGACCTCAATGCCCTAACTACAACAGGAAGGTCTTCATTTGAAGAAGCTTTCTTAGGTCTGCAGAAACTGTTGGCAGCTGTGAATGATATCCATGGAGGGATTAGTAGGTAAGCATTTAAGCTAGTCATAAAAGCTGGTGGTAGCAACAGTCACCTACAGTCATAAATGCCACTGCAATCCTTTGATGCCAAACTACAGTTTATTAAGTGTGCTTAGTTAACATGACTTTCAGTAAAAATCTTGGTATCAAGTCTACCTAGAACCGTTTCTTGGTAGCAAAAGAGTAAGAAAGTGTTTCAGACATTTGGATCTCTTGTAGTGAATTTTCTCTTTTATGCCTTGAGACTTGTTTTCCAGTATTTGATGACGAGCCACTTGCCTCTGCTCAGGGTGTAACCAGAGCTACGACATCATTAACTCATACCTTAGCTCTGACAGCAAGAACTTTGAATAATTCAGAACATCTTTTTTCAAATGTGAGGCCCACAAGGATTAGGGTAAATTTCTGATACAGTGAAGGACTTAAAGTTTTGGGACTTCACTGTTACCAATTCTAGAGTATTCTTCATAGTCTAAACCTATGTTGCAGCTGGAACAATGACAGTCAATCAGCTGGACTCCCACTTTAGGAAGGATGATGCTCCCTCTGTCTTTCTTCTCCCTTTTTTTAGAGAGTGCATAATAATAAAAATGAAGCTTTGGGTAGAATAAGGTACCTTCTGCAAAGTCTTAGCTTTGTCCTTTTTTTTTTTTTTATAGCAATGAAGTTTATTTGTTGGAGTGTTGGATTATTTTGTTTCCGAGAGGGGTATTTTCTATCATTCTACCAAAGAAGTGAGATTTTGAACGTGCATTATCAGTAGGGGGCATCGTGGAGCAAGAAATTCAGAGAGACTCTTAACGTTGTTACCTGCTGTTTTGCTTTTCAATAGAGAGACTTAGGTCATTGGGAGAATTCCGAGTCGGTTTTCCAAAGAGTCAAAAGCCTTATTTATGAATCACTGCGGTTTTATCTATATTATGGAGTATTAAAACAAGAAGTCTGAAGTTTCCAAAAGCCAGAGGGAGGCTCATTTTGCCAGAGGTTGCTCACCCTTTCTAAAACTCAATTTAGAGGATTTTTTTTTTATTTTGAAAATTTTTTTTTCAGTGACTTAATGTTAATCTAAGGAGACATCTGAAGAAAAAGTAGTGAAAAAGTTGTAGCTTGAATATTTGGAGGTAGTACAGCTTTTAGTGATAAAATGCACATGTTTTCTGTCTTAGTTTCTATTCCTTGCTGTCCAGAACAGAAAGAAACTGTTGTGAAAGTTTGGAAGTTTGACTAATAAGTCATATTGCAGTTTCAACTGAATTGGAAGTTCAGATCTTCAGATTGTTAAAAACAATTAGAAAAGGACAATCATGCTTTTTGAGTGAAATGTGTGTAGTGATACCCTTCCTCATAAAGAAAATACTACGTTAGTGACACCACTACACCTATTCAGACTTGACGACCAGAACTTGTTTATGACAAATACAGATATTTAAAAAAGAATGTTTTATGGAAGAGCTTTTTGCATCTTACCCTGTTTTTACAGCTTTTGTCTTGTCATACAGATTTTTAATTTTGTATTTGCTTCTTCCTCTAACAGTATGGTAGCAGAGTGGTATTTATACTGCAAAATACTGCATGCCAGGAATGTTTTACGATACTTCAGCTCTAAAATTAAGTCAGTAACTAGTATGGTTAGCAGCTATTGATAACCTACCTGCTTCTTCTGGCAGCAGGGATGTATTTAAACAGTTGTGTTAGTTGTCTCATCAAATATTGTTGATCCCTGCAGCCATTGTTATATCAGTGTGTTCTTGAGATTTACTCACTTTAAAAGTGAGCATGAAATACCCATTTTGACAGCGAAGGGTAGATGTTGATGGATATTACATTGACTAGCAATTAACAAAGATTATTAAACCTCTGAAATTTATGCTTCCAGTAAGTTAGTAAAACCATGAGATCTTTTTAAATAATTTTAGATTGAATAATATTTCTTAGCATTTTCAGCAGTGGTTTACCCTTCTATTTCTGTGGTGTATTATTTGAGTAGGGTATTATTTGTAACCATTAATTAGGGGTCCTAATTTTAAGGTCTCTTAAATCTTCAAAAGAAATTAAATTTTCAAGTAGCTCTTTGAGGTGACAGAATTATTTCTACAATTCAGAGTTTTCAAGCTCGTGCCAAAATCTTTCAGCACTTGTAGAAATTCTTCTACTGATTCTGCTGGAAGATGGGCCCTGTGTCTTTGGAGAGAAGAGGTTCAAGGTCACAGACAATTAATTCAGCTGCAGCACTTAAATATATCTGTAGGGGTTCACATTAGCCAACGTTTTCCCTTGGCTGAATATAACTTCTGATTCAAGGGTTCAGAAGCACCTCTGCCTGGCTTCATGTTTGCTGTCCAAGTTACTTTTAGGTAAGAAAGCCCTATTAACAGAAAAGAAAAAGAAAGTTTAGTCTTTGGTGAACTGATAGAGTTATTTCTAGTTTGATTTTTTTTTTTTTCATCTGTTCACTAAGAAATAATTTTGTTCAGATGCCAGCATTAAAATCACACAGAATTTACAGCTTACACTCTTAGATACAGTACTCATAAATACATATACTACTATAGTGTCAGCTGTTCAAATATTTATCTTTTACTTACTGCAGTAAGTAAACTAAATTCTGCTTTTCTGATACTTTATCTAACTGGAATTTCTCTCCAATTCCCAGTTACTTTGTATGTTTGGAAAGACTGATTTAGAAGAGGACTCCGTGAACATTTGTAACTTAAAAGTACAGGGCTTTTTTAAGATCTCAATAATTAAGGAAGGCACTACTGTCTCAGAACTGATCGCTGAATTGAATATTTTGGGATTAAATAATCAGTTCTACAGTTCTACTACTTTGAAAACAGATTTCTACAGATGTAGATAAACTCTTTCCTCTTTGTTTTTCCAGTTGGTCAGTGGAGGAATTGAGATTACTTTTTCTTGGTGTCTAGTTAGAAAATTGTCTTCCTTCCCTTTGCCTGCCATGGTGCTTAGTAATTTCTATCATAAAGTCTCTAGATTAAGAGCTCTACTCCTAATCTTCTGCCACATGCAGTCTCTTTCTGGAAATAAAGTGGAGATTAACTCCCAGTTCAAAAAGTTATCGGACTTCCCTATCCCTTGTTTATTTTTTTATTTGCTTAGGTGGACCCTGAAATGTTCTTGACCCACTGAAAGAGAACAGCTGAATTACCTGAAACGTAAATTGCAGCATTTTCAAACCTCACCTTTCTTGTGTCCTTTCGTTTAGTTACCCTGTCTGGTACAGCTGAAAATGTGCAGTGTTTGACAAAAGGTTTTTTCCTAGTTCTAGCATTTCCTTTCCCACTTGGATTCTTTGCCATCTGCTATTACATTTGAACCTACCTACAGCCTTCTCTGCTGCCAGGGTCCAAATGTGTCCTTTACCCCTCTGCCTGTTTTAATGAGAGCTGCAAGAACTTAGGAAGTTTTGAGACCTCTGCCTGTGTCAAATGCAGCTGTAACTGGGCAGTGCTCACGGTGCAGGGCAGAGGTGATGCTGGGGCAGCTGCTTCAGCCTTGTTGCCTTTAAAGCAATCTGAAAAGCTGAAAAGTTGGAATGAATGAGTCAGTGTTGTAAAAGCCATGGACCTTTCTGACCTTGTAAAGCTGGTCAATAGGTGTCTAGACACAGTGGCCCTAGGATCTGACATGTGAAGTACTTGCACCGTAGAAGAAGCTATGAGCTTGACTTTGTTTTGGGAAAAATCCCCTTGATTTCCCAATAGGTTGATGCTGGCATGTGTTGATCATTGTAACACTAGTTTGAGTCCCTTGTTGAAGTGCAGTGCAATGAGGAATTGTTAACAAGCCACGCAGAAGTTTTGTTTTCCCTTTTCTCATCTCTTTTGTTTCCCTGCTATTCTGACAATGAGGTTAAATGGGACTTTGAATGGCTTAAGTTGACTTTTATACAGTTAAGTCACGTGCCTGTTTGATTAACCACAGGAGTTGATTGGCTCAGTAATGCTTGATGACAGTGTTATCAGTGGTAGGGCACAGGTGATTGGAGCCGTTACAGAGGAAAGGCTCAGTGTGACACCTCCTGAGGGACAGAGGTTTGGCCAGATGTGACGGGTTACCACGCAGTCTCCTCTAACTTTTATCCATATGCTTTCCTTGTCATTGTCCAGGGTTTTAGTGGCTGTGAGCAGCTGGCAGGCTGACCTGCTTTCACTGCCAGATTGTCTGGTGCGTTGGGTTTTTTCCTTCTATTTGATAAGTTAATTTTCTGATCCTTTCCGAGTAGCCTTTGCTTGTTTCCCAGGTCTTCTCTGTGCACAAGTGAGGAACCACATCGTGGGCCATTTCCTGTCCATTTCCATATTTGATTATTGTATCTTACACTTTGTGCACGTGTTTGGCATCAGATGAGTGACACGACAGTAAGTAAAGAAATGTTTGGAGTGATTTGGGATCCCTGTTGCTTATGAGGTAGAAATGCTGAAGTCTGACTCTCTTCTTTCTCCCTCTCTGCCCCAAGAACAATATCTGGGCTCCATTTTATAGCTGGTACCCATAGTCACTTTTTGTGTCCTTCCATGACGCGCTCTTCTCCACCTCCCAGACTAAATACTTTCAGAAAACTGCACTGAACCATACTGCAGTTTTTAGCTTGATCAACAAATTGCAATCCAGCTTCCATGGCACCCAGCATCCTTGCCAACACCTGCTCCAGGTATGATGTTTGGATTAGTTAAAAATGGAAGTCCATCACGTGGGGTTGTTCGTAGCTTGGCTTTGCGTGGCTGCGCTGATACGGAAGGCGAAGCAACTCAGTGGTTTTCCATCCTTTGCTTTTGGAATACGTTTGATGGCATGTGGAGAGAGAAGAAAAAGCAGTGGTTAAATACTGCAGTGGTCACAATACTGAGACTCACATTGCTTGGTAGGAGAGGTTTACATAAGAGCCCATTTGCTTCATGTTTTATTAACCTAGAGGGTATTTTCTATACATATTTCTATAGCTGAGGCAGGCTTTTTTTTTCACTGTGGCACTTTGATGCAAACGAGATAATCTTGTTTTACTGAAGTAGTAGATGCAGGGTCTATGTCCATACAGACATGTCCAGATGTACATCTTCTCTTAAAATTTCTATTTTCCATAACACACAATGGTGGCTACGGGAGATGAAAGGAACATAAACTGATTTAAACCCGGTAGGCAGCAGCGGTGGTGTGAAATCATCACCCTGCAGACAGGACTGTTATCATTTTCTACAGAACAATGGATTCCAAGACTGAAGCTTGTATTCCAGTTCCTTTTCAGCTGGAAGCAGCAATAAGCATGCTTTATGAATGCTGACCTGTTAAGAATGTGGGGGGGAAGTTACTGTGCAACCTCTTCTCTCACCAACTTCTTTCCAGTACTCCATGTGTAGCGATGGTTCTTCCTTGAAAACAACAGTCTTTAATTGAAGATACTGTAAAGCTTTGAGCCAAATGGCAGAATTCCCATTTCATGTTACAAACCCAGAAGCAATTGTGATAATCCAAGCAAATGCCATAAAATAAATTACAGGGTTTAAAATTAAGTTACTTATATGTGGCTTGACACAGCTTACTTTGTTTTTTTCCAAAGTGCAAGAGGCACAGCTGGTTTGTACTTGCACCTGAGGGCTGGTAACTTCTACTGAGCTAAACCATAATGGTAGTTTTGGTCAGCAGTACAAAAAGCAGTGTGTTTTTTAATTTTATGTCCTCACAAGAAATGGATACAATGAGTGGTGAAGGTGACCTTGGTGAGTGCAGAGACTGCATAGCCTGGGAAACATCCATTGAATCATTTGTGAGTCTGCAGCATCATAGCTGGTGTTAGAGATTTGCATACATAAATAGTCTATTTTCTCCAGTAGTGGTTGAAAAGTGCTCCCTTCAGAGAGAGAGGATGGAACACTGTGTGTGTGTGTGGTGCTGGTGCTTTCACGTTGTCAGGTTTGTGCAGGGAGAGATGTGGGTGGTGTACTGGCTGCTGTCACACACACAGGAGAATTCAAGGTCTGTGCAAAAGTAGAGGACTAAAAATTACTTTGGAATTCCAACCTAATATCGCTTCAAAATTACTTTCAAGCTGGTGTGCTTTAGATGTAGCCTTGTGAAGAATGGTGGGGTTGCAATAGGAAGTTTCTGGTCTCCTCTGTGCCCTGGGGATGGGGAATAAGAAGTCAGATGAACAGAAATAGCCACGCAGGTTTGCTGTGCAGTGCCAGGGGAAGGCAGCACTGTGGGATCCTGCCACCCACTCAGCTTGCAGTCTTTTCCTTCACTTTTTTGTAGCCCCTACAAAGATTTTTCTTCCACAAAATCCAGAATCCCATCATTAATACAGCTCTTCCTTCTCTCACCAGCTGCCCTGTCCCCCACCCTCCATCCTTCCCTTAGGAAGCTTTGCCTGGCTGGGTTTCCCACCAGCAGCTCAGCGGTGGTAGCAGCCTTATGTACCTGACACCCTTCCAGCAGGATGAATATGGGGATGATACGGGTATTTTGCCCCAACAGATTGTGTGGCAGCACGTAATGACCTTCAGGTGAAGCTAAGACCTTACCTGGGTGTGTGTTGTACGGCTCTGCCTTCCGTGGTGTGAAAACAAACCTGGCACAGGAAGAGAGCGGTGCGGGAACCATCAGCAGGGGAAGTCACACCTTCCCAGGCTCGGCTGCACTCGTGTGTTTATATTGCAGATGAGTGAAGCTCTGCGTTGTCCCTGCAGACGGGGTTGCTGGCTCCACAGAGCTGCTCGGTGGGAATCGGAGCTGCGCTGCCGCCCGAGCTGCCAAGATTCCCAGCCTTTCCAGGGGTGGCTGCCAAATGGCCTGTGCCGGGGTTTTGCTCTGGTAGCAATGGGAGGCTTTGAGGTGTTTTTAGGCAAACTCCCCTGTTGGTTCTCTTTGCTGACTTTGAGCTGGCAGGTTAAGTGTTTTAGAGCAGAAAATTCTGGGTACATCTTCTTACAAAGGGGGGAAACGTGGGACTGGCTTTTGTAACAGTGAAAATTCCTGTGTAAAATCATGACGAAAATAAGGAGCAGACTTAGTGGTTATGATAAATCCTGTGGTGTGTCATGGTCTTCCAGCCTGCTTAAAATACAGTGTCTCTGAACTGGGGTTTTTAACTTGTTAGTTTTCTGGTGGTTTTTTTTTTCAATTCTAATTAATTACTTTATAAAGGCTTACTGCTTGCAAGGGGAGGGAGCAGAGAATTTGGGCACTTTCCCATGGGAAAGTAAACAGAGCTTCCCAGAAAGAAGACTTTTCAATGTATTTTTTTTCCAAACCCAGTCACTTTCTTCATCATTATTTACAAACTCAAGACTTGACATAAGGCAGAATTTTGTCAATATTTACCATTATACATAAAGTGTTACATGGTTTTTAATGTAGATTTGTGCTCTTTAAGAGGGTTATTTTTTCCTGGTGAATGCAAATGGAGTTACACCGAGTTGCAACTGAATTATATCTGCTTAAATAGATTATGAGTCTGAATTTTTGAGAGACTCACGTCCTTCTTGGATCATTTTTGGAGCCTTGTGGAGAAGGTTCTCAGAAGTTCCCTTACGGAGAGGCAAAAGCTGATGCTTTGCAGATGATATCTCTGTAATGTGGGGAACAAGGACTGGATTTTGGGGAATCCTGAACTGTCGCTGGCTGCTGTGTGCAGTTGCAGATAAATAAAATAAGAGCATTTCACACCATGCCCAGTTCTTCATAAAAGCACCTCTCCTCAGCTGTCAAACCCTGTTCTCCCGTCTCAGTATTGGCTGGGAAGTGGTTATTATTGGAAGCAGCAAAACCAGTATGCAAATTGTAGCATTTGAGCTGTACATCAGAATACAGAGGGAATGAGTTAAAGCTGGAGTTGCTGTGGGAAAGCTGGGTATTGCGTGTCGCTCGGCTGTGGCTCCACATTAGCACAGCAGGCTTTGCTGCTGTGAAACAAAAGGCTTTTAATAATTGCTGGCTTTCTCTCCTGTCTAGAGAGAGAAATTGCTTACAAAACCATCAGTTGAAATTGTAATTAGGAAAAACCTTCATAGAAATTCCTTATAGAAATAATAAGCTCGTTTAATTCTTCTAGAGGAGGGGAAGGGGATGAGTGGAAGGGAAAATTCTTCAAAGATCAGAATTTTTATCTTTGGTTAAAGACAGTAATTAGATTTTGTTTTTCATTAAGCACTTCTGTTTTTTAAGTCTTCCATACTGTCCTTTTATACTTGCTTTAAAAATTCCCCAAACTTTTCTTTTTCAGAATTTTGACCCCAACCAGTAGTTTCCAAGATATTTGGACCCTCTATAACTTCCTCACAAGCAACGAGGTACAAAGTTTTCTTTGACTTTTTTTTTTAGATACAATTCTATTTTGGTTTATAATTTTAAAGTAGTTCTTGTAATTGTGTTTCCACTAAGCTAGAAGTTTGAAGATTGCTCTTATTATTAGATACTGGACATAAAACCAGATTTTAGTTGGTACCTAATGTAAGTTACTTGTGTCTCTACTGGTATCTGAGTTGCTTGCGTGCCCTTCTGAGCACTCATTTGTTGGGAAGGGTTTGCTGTCAAGAATAAAAAGCCTTACAGCTGAAGTCACCAAAACATCCCTGATCTGGTCATTTTAAGAAGAGAGCAAGTATATTGCATGGGGTAATTCTATGGAGAATATTGACTGCAGTTCAGAGGTTAACTGAAATTACCAGTTGTTCATGAAGTTTTAACCCATTTGTGCTGGGAGATTTTAAGAAGAGAAATTGAAATGAATGTTTGCAGTAGAATAGAGGTATTTTTCCATTTAGTATATTACATATTTCAGATTTGCAGCCCCCTTCCTGTACAAGAAGATATATTTGGGTTTTGGGCCTGGACAGATTGTGTGACTATAGTTAGGGAATTATTGCAAGTCAGAACTTACTTCATTTGCTATAGAACTATAGGGTAGATGAAGAGGGGAGGAAGAATTATTATTTAAGATCTTCTAGATTTGTGCAGAAATTGTTAGTAAATGGAGCTGGAGTGGTATCTGTCACTCCCATTCTATACAAACATGATCGTTGATTTGTGGTATTAGATTTTGTAGTACATAGCATGGCTTTTTTATACTGTCTCAAGGGGAGAGCCTGTTAGGTGAGACATTAGCCATCTCTGTGATACCAGCTGTATAATTGTAATCAATGCTTGGTAAATTATATGTTAATTCTTTGTTCATTGTTTTAGATAAATAACAGTATAAAATTCACTGCTGAGGAGCTTTATGAGTGTGTTTCACAAGAGACGTATCGGTAAGCCAATTGCTGGCCATTTTAACATGCACTGTATTAACCAAAGTACTGTAAAAGAAACTGCTTGGATAAAGTCACCATTAGAGGAGGGCATAGGGAAGATGAGTGGGGATGTTTGTTTTTTTTTCCATTTTGTGTTGTCTTTAAATGAGCTACTCTTACAACAGAGTGGGAGAGGACAAGTTATATTTGAGATGAGCCATTAGCATCTACAGAGTGATTTTCAGCTGTTTGACTTTGAGGTGAGACATTGGTCCCTCTTTTCCTCTGCCAGTTTGGCATTCCTGACTTGATGGCAGGCAGAGCCAGTGTAGATTAGTGTACATTGGGAGGTAGGTTAGAGCATGAGACTGCAGTTGTAACTGGAATTCTGTTTAAGTGAGGTACTTCTGGTAATAGAACCCAGTTATCATGAGAACCTGGCTAAAATGAGCAGAGGACAAAACCCTGCGATCTCAGGGCAGTTGAGGTGATTGAACTGTGCCCTGAACACTGGGCAGCTCCACAGTTGCTGTGCTACGTTGTGGCCATCGTTTTTAAAAGTCATAAATTAAAACATTTTGTTAAGAAGCCATTTGTAAGTGCAGTTAGAAAAAAAGGGGAAACAAACTTAAGGTTCCAAGTGCCTGGTTCCATCATAGGAGGCTTTTTTACAGTTCACTCACAGGAAAATAAACGTTCTGTTTGTTGTACAGCTGAGTTAAAGGCCTCGAAAACCTTCATCTACAATTGAGCGTCCTGCAAGCCTTACTGTTGTTTACTGTAAGGTTTCTAGCTCACAAAAGGCTTCTCCCTGAATTTGTGTAATTAAGGGCTTGTAAAGCCAGGTTCTGTGAGGTTTTCTAAAATGCCATAGTGTTTTTTACAATAAATATTAAGTGGATAGTAAAATACAGGTACATATTTGCTTGGATGTTGCTGTTGCATGGATATAAATGAGCTGTAACTTGCCAGCCTATGAAGCACGGTTCCATCACCTGCATGAAAGGCTTGCAGATTGCTTTAATCTGAGTAGGCAAGGTATTCTAAAAAGCTTTTCTTTTGCCTGGATTGATGCTCATGTCCTAAATCTTCTGTGCATTTGTGCAAATTGCTAGGTCAGGGGAGAAGAGTTATGCAGGGAGGGAAAGATTGAGTCTAGGTATCAGTGGAGAAAAGTAGTTTAGAAGCTTAACTGGCTTGAGCAGGTGACTGGCAGTTCTTTAGTTCTCACATGTCCAGGCATTTGTGGGCATCTCCATCGTTACCGGTGCAAGATGGACAGCCCCCACACAGCCTCTGGTGTTGTGCTAAGGCAGCAAGGGAATGGCAGGGCCTTGGTGTTTTAAAGGTGTTCCCAGGCCTGTATTTTATCAGAAAGTCTGAAAACTTGGCCCACTGTGGTGAATTCTGTGTGGGATAGTAGATTTAATGGCCAAAAACATCCTGGCCAGAAGTCTCATTTTCTGGATGAGCAGTAGAGGGTGAGGGGATGTTTTTGTTACATGGGTGTCCCTTGAAAACATATAAAGCAAAGGAAGCAAAGGTTAAGATCTGTTGCTATAAACTCAATCCACAGAGTTTCAAAGTACTACTGGTGTCTCACCGTTGTTCTCAGTTATTACAGCACTAAAGCTATTTGGTATTATGGAAGTGAGATAGAATATGACTCCACCCCATAAAGCAGAGATGCTAAGTGAGGTTTTAAAAGCATGCAGTCACAAAAAGAAGTTCCAAGAGCAAAGGCACAGGAGACTGCTCTAAGGCAGGCTGAATTACTTGTGCTTTGGCAGAAACACGCTGATCAAAGTATTTCCCCTTCAGTTACCAAGCAAACATTTTTACTTCAGCCTGGGCTCTGAATTCCTTGGGAGATAAATTCCTGTCTGGAGTATTTGTCCTCTGTCTGTCCCTTTTTTGGGATACACCAAAGATACTCTCATCTTGAGGATTTTGATCCAAAGGGTTTCTTCTTATCTGGAGAAGGAAGAAGTCTACTAGAAGCTAAATGGTCAAGGCAACATGCACAGTTCTCTCCACTTTCCTGTCTCCAAGTGGTCCTATAAGCTTTGGGATCACAGCAGCATTTACAAGATGCCTGCTAAGGATGAGGGTCCAGATCATAAACATAAGGAAAAATTTTTTCAGTGTGAGGGTGACAGAGCACTGGAACAGGCTGCCCAGAGAGGTTGTGGAGTCTCCTTCTTTGGTGACATTCAAAACCCTCCTGGACACATTGCTGCGTGACCTACTCTAGGGGATCCTGCTCTGGCAGGGGCTTGGACTAGATGATCTTCAGAGGTCCCTTCCAACCCCTAACATTCTGTGATCTTCAGGATATAAATTCAACAAAAAGACTGACCCTGCCCCAGAGATCTGCTGTAGCAGTTTTTTGCATCTTCAGCAAATTCACAAAGTAAGTTTTTCCATCAGAAACTTTTTTTTTCCCCTGAACTTGCCTGTTAGTTGCCTGGCAGATTCCAGACTTCCCCTCATAGATCTGAGTGGTGATGACCTAAGATCTCTCCTTTCCTGGTGGGGTTCCCCACCACCCCATTGCTTTCACATGTCCTCTGTTCTTATAGTTGTAGAGACTGA